>FR990059.1:1726688-11231688 GCA_905404095.1 Glaucopsyche alexis | reverse complement strand
CGACTAGAAAGAAAGATATTCTAAATGAAAAGTAGAGTGTATGCCACGGGTAAAAGAATGAATTCCTACTCGGACTATAGCCGCCCCCGCTGCTATAGTCCGAGTCTAACTACCTCGGGAATTGATTCCTTTCAACCCTAGGCTAACAATCTACTATTGTAATAATTAATTAGCTGTTGTTGGAAAAATACTTTATAAATGCGCGGTATAGCGGTCCCCCGACGAGGCGACGTTTGGAAAATAGAAATATTTCAACTTGCATAATATTATATGTGACGATAATAATTATAATGTGTTAAAATATTATTTATTATTTTTTTAGAGTTTATTTTTTGTGTCGGGGTGTTTTTAAAATTTTTAATTTTACTTTTATTAATTTTTTACACTTATTAATTTATAGTTTATATTGTACATAGATCCCTCATCTCACAGACAAACTGCGCAGCCAAACAGGGCCTCAAGTCAAGATGCACTCGATAATTTCGTCGGCGAACTTCGAAAACAAAATGTATGGGATTTGACTTATGGCATCGCAAACGACATGTCACTTATCGATGACTTATGTCAAATCCCATACATTTTTGATTTCGAAATTATCGAATGCATCTTGACTAGAGGCCCAGTTTCGTAGAACATAGGTTTATATTAAGGTTAAGTATTTTGTGCCGTAAATAGCCTTTCCTGCGCCCTGTGCGAGCTTCTATAATTGCGCCCTTGTTTTTTTTAGATATTATAGGTACCCTAGAATATGATCTAAGTCTAGAGCAACGCTATGTATAGGCCTACTTTAGTTCATTCAGGGTAATAAAATAAAGCACAAGGAAGTTGGTGGACCAATTATCTAATATTTTGGAAGAAACACAAATACAAATACGCTCGTACGCTGCCAAAAAATGAGCGCGATATTTCATCTAATTTAATAGACTAGTTTTTGTTTATATTATGTACTGGCATGTAGGTACATTTATTATGTGTAGGAATCGAGCTATTAGGGCGCAGCGGGAACTTATAAGGAGCAAACCGAAAAAATAATAGTCCTGCAGCCCCGGATCTTCAATTTTTTTGGGCGGGGCAAAAACTGGACATTGCCGCCCACACCCACTTATATAGTAACTATACATCAGTGGCGTATATAGCCTTAGTCCAATATTAAAAAATCTTGGGAGCAGAAGTCCATAAAAGTCCGAAATTTTTCGAATATTTTCATTCTGGAAGGCTCCAAACTTTGAAATTTAGTTATGAAGATTTAGTTATGTTAACTAAATTTGAATATCCGTATCTACGGGTTTTCACACGTTGAAAATCATTAGCTGAAATTAATATTTGTATTAAAAATATTGATTTGAGCGGGCCAGGTAGTATTAAAAACTAGCTGTTGCCCGCGGCTCCGCCCACGTAAATATAGTATTACTCGGGAACACTGTACTTTTTCAAGATAAAAAGTAGCCTATGTTACTATCAAACCAAATTTCATCGGAATCCGTTCAGTAGTTTTTGCTTGAAAGAGGAACAAACATCCATTCATCCATACATCCTCACAAACTTTCACATTTATAATATTAGTAGGATATACCGGTTTCAACTTGTTAAAACATTATAATATTATTAAGTAATCTGCAAAACTTACAGTAAAATATAGGTACTACATCTAAGCAATAGCGAGCGAGCGAAACGAGCGAGCCGAAATTTTTTCGTAATTTTTAGTTCTGGAAACCTCGAAATTCGGAAAAAAATACTGGTCATCAAATTAACAACGGAGTAACGCGAGAGTAACACGTCTTGTAGCTCGGGGGCGCGCACTGCATGCGTGTTACCCTACGCCTACGATAGCTGTATCGTATCGTAGCGGTAGCTACGCCCCTGCTACATATGGAACTGAATACGTAAATATAGTATTTAATGTAAATATAGTATTTAATTTATCTTCGATAAAATTTTGCGTGATGAATAAAACTATAATACTACCTACTGGCGTATCGACAGATATGCCCAATGTAGATTTCTAAAAACAGTATGAAAAGGTGTTGTTTATAATGGATTATTGTAAGAAAATCCATTAAAAACAACACATAAAAAAGTATATCGTACACCGGGTGCAATAACGTCATAATTGCGAAAAATTGTAAAATGACTTTTTGATCACAAATGGTGTCGTACATGCGTCTAAATCCGGTGCAGCAATATCATAAAAGTAATCCCTAAAATGACTCACTGAGGGTGTAAATGTCGTTGTGGTTTTGCCGAGATTTTATAAGCGCTATGTAAGAACGTCATAATTGGTTAGTTGCGCGCGTTTAAAGATAATAATGACAAATATTGCATTGAATTTTGGTGCAATAAAGACACAAGTACACAGTTCTGACCTAAGTTCTGACATTGTGGTTCTATTTTTTATTATAATTAGACAGCTTTTCTGTCATTTATTACAATAATTTTATCTTTACTGTCCTAGAAATACACTACAGTAAACCGTTTTTTTTGTGGTTGATTATTTTAATACAATTTTTTAATTTAGATGTATTTTTTAATGTAATGCATTTTATTTTTAGTTTAAATAACATTATAGAAGGACGAGGTAAAACAATGGTGCGGTTGCTTCGATTAAACAAATAAAGCTGTGTTTAAGATGGATATAGAAACACGCCTTTTAATAGCTTTTATTCATGTTAAAAATATTTTGTGTAGAATTTTCAATGACGTGGGAAAAATCCTTAAAAAATCTGGTCAACAATATAGGTATTTTATTAAAAACTGAGACACATCTTGAAGAAAAAAGTATTTTTACACACTGAAAGGTGAAATTAACAATAGGCAAGCGGACTGATTTTTTTTTATTGCATAAATGAATAGTACTCTTAAATATGAGTAACTTCTCAGAAGAAACCGTATATCAAAAGTCAATATTTTCAAAGGTACAGCGATTTGTATACAAAATTTCGCTCCGCTCCAGTACCAAAAAAAATTTTTTTTTTTGCGAAATTGGTAAACAAAACCTACATAATTAGTTTACTCACATCATATACAAAAACATTCATTATGGTAAGTATGAACTTAAACGCACAAATATCGGAGATATTTACAAATATATTCCTGCGGCCATATACTTCATATACTACTTCATACTACTTCATATACAAGTGACGTCATTTTTAGGTCGACTTTAGTATGGAGCGTTTTTAGGAGGCTCGCGAATTTTTTTATACAAATCGCTGTACCTTTGAATATATTGACTTTTGATATACGGTTTCTTCTGAGAAGTTACTCATATTTAAGAGTACTATTCATTTATGCAATAAAAAAAAATGTCCGATTGCCTATTATATATGCCAGAATAACACAAAATAATAGCGTTGGTATATTGTTTAGTTGAGCCTTTATGACGCTATAGCACAGAAAAGTTGTAGTTTCAATTTCATTTTCTGCGCTATAACGTCATAAATGTATTTATTGTGATAAAAACCAATAAAATATGCAGCTTACTTAAGTTATTTTATTCTGAAACAACCTTTGTTTCAGAATCAAATAACTTAATGTATTATAAACTACAGTATGATGTCTGATTTATCAAATTATAATAAGTACATTTCATTTTAATAAGAGAGCAACTTTTAAATCGCTCTCCTGAAAAAAACGTCATTTGTTATTTATGTCGTTGTTGCACCAGGTGTACGATATATCCTTTTGTGCGTAGAATATAAGAAATTTCAAAGATTTTTTAACTATCACATGGAATATTCGTATGTAAAGTGTAAATTTGCCACCCCCTGAAAATGCCGCCCGGGGCATGGGCCCCGACTAGCAAGATCCGGGGCAGGTCCTGCCTGGTCTGGCCATTCTTGCGCCCCTCAGAGTCTACGCCCTGTGCCCGGGCACCGGTGGCACCGCCCTATTTACGGCACTGAGTATTTTTGTATAATAATAATCAAAATATAGTAAACTAGATGTCACCCGCGACTTCGAAACAGCGTACATCCATCCCCGTGGCCTAATCTATTTCTGTACCAAATTTCATCAAAATTGATCCAGTAGTTTAGGAGCCTATTCAGTGCAAACAACAAATAAAAAAAATCCCTCTTTTAGTTCGTATAGAATATAGATAATACATGGAAAAGCATTCAAAAACTCAAAAGGCTGACGGCAAGATTCTTTTATGAAGACTGACAACTCAAAAGATTAAATATCTACTGATTTGGAAAGCCTATGATAATTAGTACCTATTACTAATTTTAGTGATGGTAAATACTCGATATAATAGGATAAAAAGTCGTGTAGCCACTTAACCCGCATACATACTTAACCTACATCTATAATTCTATACTTTATACTAGCTGTCCCGACATACGTTGTTATGTCTTAAACATGAACTGGAATGAATAAATAACTACACCTATAATGCAACCTACGGCCTAGTCGTAGGAAAAAAAATAGATTTTTAATCGAAGTACAGTTAAAAACACTATAATTGATCAGTTATCGAGCGGGATGAAAAATAATTAAATTACTAAAATGGCTATAAAAAAATAGGGGTTGGTGATAAAAAAGTAAAACATTTTGGATTGTATGTATTTTTTAATGCCACATTATAAAAAAATAAAAACAAAAAATAAGGGTGAACAACCCTTATTACTAAGGGGTATGAAAAATAGATGTTGGCCGATGCTCAGACCTACTCAATATGCTCACAAAATTTCATGAGAATCGGTCAAGCCGTTTCGGAGGAGTACGGGAACGAACATTGTGACACGAGAATTTTATATATATGTTACCGGCCAAACCCGATTTTAGGACAAACTAGTTTTGCCTAGGCTAAACTGGTTCTTCCTATACGCGATAGGATTGACTAGTATATCCTAGTCCAAACTACTTTGTCCTAAGCCCGACAGGATATACCACTTTAGCCCAGGCCAAACTAGTTGATCCTGATATTAATGCACACGTTACAGGATAAACTAGTACAGCCTAGTCTAAATATTATGCTATATCTAGAAAGTCTAAATAAATATATAAACTGAAAAAAATACTCCGTAATTGGAAAAATAATCTTTTTTATTAAAACGATAATGATTCGTCGTTAAAAGCTATGGATATTTATTGGTTATACAAACAACAAAAAATAAGTGTTTTTTTAAATAGAAGCAATAATCATATCTCAGTTATTAAAATTGTTATTTATTTTTACATGGTGTGCTTTGGTGGCACTTAGAATTGCACTTGCATCTGTTTGTGGAACAATTTTTGATGCAGCTGCATCTCACGAAACCTTGGCCTGATCCAACTGAATGTTTCGTAGCTGCAGTCCTTAACGATATTCCTATAGTTATTTGTCCTAGAGTGTGCGTTTTAATATCAGGATCAACTAGTTTGGCCTAGCCTTAACTAGTTTATCCTGTCGGGCTTAGGACAAAGTAGTTTGGACTAGGATATACTAGTCAATCCTATCGCGTATAGTAAGAACCAGTAAAGCCTAGGCAAAACTAGTTTGTCCTAAAATCGGGTTTGGCTGGTAACATATATAACATTATAAATTTATAAAGCTGAAGAGTTTGTTTGCTTGAACGCGCTTATCTCAGGAACTACATACTGGTTCGAATTGAAAAAATATTTTTGTGTTGGATAGTCCATTTATCGATGAAGGCTTTAGGCTATATAACATTAAGCTGCGACTAATAGGAGCGGAGCATCAGTGAAAAATGTTGCAAAAACGGGGAAAATTATTCATATTTGAGGGGTTCCGTTGCGTGCGCTGCGTAAACCTTAGATCTTATACTACGGGATACGCCTTACATGAGCTTTCCCCTCTGCCGAGGTATAAGATTTTTGAATCTAATGCGTTCATAAAAACTATTTGCGTAATCGATTTTAATCATTATGTGCATCGGTATAGCATCGAAAGGACGTCCGAAATGCTCCGCTAAAAATGCCGATTTGTGCTCTTATGTCCTCTAAAAACAAGTCCAACACGTCGAATCTTAAAAAAGATGGAATAACCTTTCATTTATGAGTATTTTTTTATTTAATTATTGTATATTTCTATTTAAATGTAATTTCGTAAAAATCGACGATGTATCGAATAGCGGTGTACACGAGACAGATAATCGTAGAATATTCGATTGTGGCGTACACCCCACGAGGCACGCACTCGTTGTTGTTAGATATAGAATTTTAGTCTTTATTTCCTATGTAATAGATTCGAATTTTACAATGGCACTTAATTCTCGAAACATGGCGGAACTTTTTTATTACTTTTTGAGTGACGTGACAATCACTAGAATAACAATGTCGATAAAAATAATTTTTTTTTTCTTGGTATACTAATTTTATATTTTGTGATGTAAAAATATTGGATTGCTTTTACACTTTATACGACAGATCAAGCAAGGAGTATAAAGTGTGCATGTATGTACGTGATGTTTATTATTTACCCCACCGCAACTTGAAAGGCTGAACAGGTTATTTGGATGTTTGAAATATGGACTAGGGTATCGTTATAAAATCAAGATATTCCCAGCCAGAGGGACACAAGTATTCCTTGTTTGAAGCGCAGTTCATTTTTAGGGTTCCGTAATACTTGAGGAACGCTTATAATTTCGCTCTGTCCGTCCGTCTGTCTGTCTGTCCGCGCTTCTACCGTTAGCCTAAGTATGAATATAAATGGATGAAATTTGGTACATTCATAAATCACAGATTAGTAATAGGTAGCTAGATCATAGATTGTGTATAGATCTCGGATTTATAATTTTAGTACCTGGGTGACTGTTTATTGTAATATGGTGGTTTTGAGGTGATAATCTACATAAACTTAAAAAGTAAAATGTGAACTGACAATTATTATTATTTACAATCGATTTCTGTGTAGATCAGGTGTTTGATCTCAAACATTAACTACATTTTTTTAAACTTATCTAAAAACAATAAAAAATAAAAAATTACTTATAAATAAATAAACTTGAACATATAAAAAAAACAAAAGTAAGGCACCGAGCAGGTTTCGAACCCGTAACACTCGTTTCTTGCCTTTGCCGTCTTAACCCGCTGGACCAAACGAACAGCGGCCGGCAGGACGAAATTAGCGACCATATTCTGCGTGGAAAGAAAAACGCATTAAAACACGAACACGCATTTTCCCAAACATAAGATTAATCTAGATCGATTGTGTACCCCCGAAAACCCCCATATACCAAATTTCAGCGAAATCGTTAGAGCCGTTTCCAAGATCACGGTTATATACATATAAATAAATATACAAGAATTGCTCGTTTAAACGTATAAGATATTCTAGGTGTGGCTCTCCATGCATGTGAAGTGGGGATGAACTTTTTTTTTCTTTCTATCCCATCGTGTGGGGTATCGTTTAATAGGTATTTTAAAATAAAGGCAAGATTTCATACATAACTTTGTAAATACATAAAAAAGGAGAGTTGTATGTTTAGTGTTCATAATAATATCTACGTATGTGAGTATTAGCGTATGTATGTGCGTATGTGCAGTCTATAGTATACGTAGAAGCTATGGCGGTTTTAAAAAGCTTCACATAGATAAGTGGTAAATACAGCCTATAGGTACGCGTTAAGTTTGCAGTGAGTCATCAGTGCAAATGTCTAGAAAGCAATGACGCTTAGCTCGTGTTCACGTTTGACAATAAAGGTAAGCCAGTTTAACATTTGTAAATTGTACTGACGACTCACTGCAAACTTAACGTGAATAGACTGTATTTACTACTTATGTATGTGAAGTTTTCTATTGCTGCCATAACTTTTACGTGTAATATAATATAATATGTATATCGGAATTATTCGGAATGGTTTTATTTCAACAAAATACATTATTTTCAAATAACAAAGATGTGACCAATACAAATTCATATCGACAATATATCGATATAATTTGTATTGGTAACATCACTTAGCATGCCAGTGTATTAGTGCGTACGCTACACTGTTATATTAGCGCGAGTCTTATTTGTGTGAAATAAAGAAGCTAGTGTTGCAGTTTTATAAATGTGTGAGTTTGTAACGATTACAATATTTTTGTGAATGTGTGATTTTGTTTTCATTGTGGGAGTTACCCTCCCCGCACCAAAATTGGCAGAAAGTTTTGTTTGAAAATTTCCCCGCGTGCCTGATCCTGTAGTATATAATCTAAGGCGTAAACGGTTCAAGTTATCCAAAAAATATGTATAAAATAATTATTCCTGTTTAAATGATCTAAAAAGTGTCCCTGGCAGTGTATGTCTATTTTTTAAGATTGACTGATTATAACCTTTTTATGGTAATCAAATTTGGTCAAAATTAATGCATTATTGCGCCATCGGTTGACGCGGACGAAGTCGCGGGCAATAGCTACACAAATAAATAGCTATATTAATAAAATACAAGTAAATCGTTGGTTTGGATAAAGGAGTTTACTTTGATCTTCAATTTACCTGATAATAATTATTCAGTGTTATCGTTATTATCCAAGTGTAAATAAAAATGTAATAAGGTATAAAATATTAAAGATTGTAACTTTATAACATAAAATTAATGCAAATTAATATCCGACGCTGAGTAGTAGGTATCCTATTGGACTTGATTTAGTATCTTAGACATAGCATAATAAAATTAAAAATAAAATGAATCTTACCGTTTTATTCGTAGTGTTAATGGCCACACTTGTAGTATTTGGCGGGAAAAGCGAGGCAAAATTAAACAAAAATACCATCAAAAACGGAGGCAAAGTGATTGTAAGTAAATTTATAAATTTTTAAACTTTACTAATTTGTCAAGTTCTAAATTTTGAAATAAAAAGAAAGTAAATAACAAGAAACAGTTTCCCGGAAAGGCGCTGAAAAGGGATTTTACTTCCTTCCTTCTCTTCTCCCTAAATTATTGGAATAATTTAAACACTCATTTATCCTCGAAACAGAAGACATAATGTCTAATTGGTTTGAAACATTTCTTTTTCCCTCGCTTAATTAAATTAAACCCAGGCGTGTATTTTGTGTGCTGTGTTTAAAATGATGGTTGTTGTTTTCAGAAAGAAGGTGTGAACATCATCAATGCTGCGGGAAAAGTACATGACATGTATGAACACATAAAAAATAAAAAACACGAAAAACATCATTAAATTCTCGTCTCATCGAAAATATCCATTAATATTGAAACAAATTAAATACAGGAAAGATGTCTACAATTGTCTTTAATTACATTTACAATAAATCTAAAATTACAAAGGCCTCTTGTAATTTTAGATGGCCAAATTGAAATTATTAATGAATCAGTTATGATTTTATTAATTATTATCGTGTATTTATGATTTATTTTAACAAATAACGAAAAGAAAACAATCAGTCATTTTTAATTATTATTGCTCCCTACTCGTAGTCTTGTGCGAGGAAGTTATATGTACCTACTCCCTGTCCGTTCTGATTGAATAAATGTAAATAAAACTCAATATGGGCTACAAATAATTAGAATGCTTCCAATTTAAATGTCACTAGTTCACCGCTCGTTCACCGTGCAATAAATAAATATAATTTAATTTACTTTTTTGGAACGAAAGTTCCTTATGGGGCGTTGCGGAGGAGTAATCAGTCGGAAAAAACGTCCGTAACGTTAAATAAAGCGTAATATTTATATTCTGACAGTTCTGAAGACCCGTTAGCAAAGTTTCAGAATTTTTTATAATTCGATATGGCCTAGGCTAATATACCTGGCTCTCTCCCAGGTTCGATCCGCGGTATCGGAAATACTTGTTTTTACATTTTTATATATTTTTATAAATCATCTTTATCTTAATATATATATTTCTTCTGTGCGTGTGTATGTCACTGAACTCCTAAACCGTAAACGGCTGGACCGATTTTAATGATTTTTTTTTGTGTGTTCAAGTTGATTCGAAAATGGTTTAGATTTGCAACTGGACCCGGTAGGTGGCGCTGCTGTCAATACGTCAACAAATTTTCACTGTCGCGGACATTTTTTTAGATCATTTAAAGAGGAATAATTCTTTCATACATATTTTTTGATTAACTTGAACCGCTTATGCAGTGCACGCAACGGAATCCCTCAAATATGAATAATTTCCCCCGTCTTTGCAACTCAAAAATTTTTCAATTCGATCCAGCAGTTCCTGAGATCAACGCGTTCAAACAAACAACGGAAGCCCTCAAAGATAATAATTTTCCCCGTTATTTCCACATTTTTTACTTATTCTTCGCTCCTATTAGTCGCAGCGTGATATTATATAGCCTAAAGCCTTCCTCGATAAATGAACTAACCGACACAAAAATAATATTTTTCAGTTCGCACCAGCAGTTCCTGAGATTAGCGCGTTCAAACAAACGAATTAACAATCTATTCAGCTTTATAATATTATAGTATAGATTTAAGCTGTAACAAAATCACTATAGGTTTGTACTTAACCCTCGGTGAGCGAGTCCGAATCGCACTTGGCCGGTTTTTATTTTGAATTGAAAAAAATTAAGTCAGCTTCTAATAAATAAAATTTTCAAATGGTATGTTAAATGATCAAGGTAAGCTAAATTAATTCAAGGTCAGCATTTCTTAACTCAGGAACTTCTTAACTAAAAGTAAAACAATAAGTATTGCTTTAAAACAGCGATAAAATTGCGTTTATTAAGTGTTTAATGCCCGCTACACACGTAACGATAAAACTGCACAATTTGGTTAAACCAGTGCATTGGTGGTAATTCTTTTATTAATTAGTTTTAAAGTACTTGAAGTTTTTTTGCCTTAATTGTGAAGTTATACTTTAAAATTACCTAGCTTTATTAATAGTAGGTTTATAAATGTAATCAAGTAGGTACAAAATTATATTATCCATATCCCCATCTAATGTATTTTTTCACTATGTGGCCCATGTCTGCCAAATGGTTGCCGGCCTCTGGTTTACGCCGTTACATTTAACCGAACTGTGCAGTTTTTAAATCGTAATGTGTGTAGCGGGACTAAGGAGGCACTCAGGAAAATGAATCGCTCAGAGAAATAGAGTGTAAAGTCGTTAAACGTGCTTTACTTACCGTACGACATTACGAATACTTTTTATGTTAAAAAGGGCAAACAAGAAGACAGTTCATCTGATAGTAAGAGACTACCATCACCAGCTAATCTAGAATAGGGAACATTGTATAGTTTTTTTATTTCGAAATGTACTATAATAAGCCAGGACAGCCTCCGTAGTCCAGTGGTTTATATAGCTTGACTCTCGACTCCGAGATCGATTCTCGCATTGGAATACCAAAAAAATTTTCAATGTTGTTTCCAAGTTTGGCTAACCAAACTTGGAAACTTGTCCTAAAACAATGCAGGCTGATTACCTGATCGTCGAGCACATGCCCATCCGACGCCTCTCTCTCTGGCTCAGAGTTAGCATTGATATCCAGCGAGGAACTCTTTGAGCCTAATAGGCACTGTGCCTGATGGGGACGACCTAGGGGTTTTCATTTATTTGTAACCATTCGACCATAAAGTTTCTTTTCAGTTTGTGAAAAATGATGTTATTAAAGCAATAAACATAATCTGCCTTATTAATAAAAATATTTACACCACGGATTAGCTAATCCAACATGGCTGTCTCTGTCAGATAGTTTGGAACAGTCACTTGATAGACAAAGAGAGCGATTTGGATTTGCTAATCCATGGTGTAAATATTTTTATTAATAAGGAGGAAAAGGTTCACATTATAATATATTGTTTGTAAATATATTGTAGGGGATATAATTAATCGAGCGAACAAAAAATAAGTTGGCGGCTGCATGTGAGCATACTGTATTACTGAATTTGGCAGCGAATTAATATGTTGGCGACTAAATTACTAAACTGGCGAAAACACTCGGGTGACAAAAAATTCAAAAGTCGGCAGATAAAAAGAGGCGAAATTTAATCCAAATTAGCACCGACATTAATTATAAGTTGGTGACTTAATTTCCGCGTTGGTGACCATTATACCATATAAGCAGCTATAAAACCAGATTTGGTTGATAAATTAATGGCTGCTAAAAAGTCAATTTGCTGACTACGGAAAATCCTATTTTTGGATACTGTTGGAGTAAGTTTTTCTTTGGCATGTATGTCATTTTCTAGGTTTCTGGGGGTGCAGAATAATCTTCTATACAGATAAATAAAATTGAAGTGTCTGTTTGTAACTTCAAATTAACAGCTTTTCACAAAATTAATCTGAAAGTATATTCGGTACTTATAATAAAATACCAATTTTTTTTATTTTTGTCTGTCCGTCTGTCTGTCTGTCTGTCGGTCTGTCTGTCTGTCGGTCTGTCTGTCTGTTTGTTCCGGCTAATCTATGAAACGGCTGGAACGATTTTCACGGGACTTTCACTAGCAGATAGCTTATGTTATAAGGTCTAACATAGGCTACTTTTATTTTAGGGTTCCGTTTAAAAAAATAGGGTTCTGCTTTCGTTAGTTCTGCGCGAACGAAGTTGCGGGCATTAGCTAGTATGAAAATAAAATCTTTTTTTAAATTCCACAATGGCGTTAATTTTTGTCATTAATATTAATAAAGTTGTACTTTTCCAGGTTCCCCCAGAAACCTGGAAAAGTACAACTTTATTAATACAAAATTGTCTTCCAATTTCATTTTCCAAAATGGAGAATATTCAATCTTCGTAAAATGAATATGAATACTAAATTAAAAGATCTTGGGGATGCTAATTAGGATGGATGATTATTATTACAGTATGTTATGTAGTTCAAGGTACCAGCTATATATAGAAATTTTTCAAAATTCAGGATTTATGAATTTTTATACCATTCATGAAGAAAATATTCGATCTAGGTTAATAAGGGGGAGGAAATTTTCATTATTTTTGCAGTAGGATGCACCGTTTCTGAGATAGAAGCGACTGTAGAAAAAAAATATGGCAATGCTTTACTGAGATACCAGGGTTGTAATCTATAGAAATGTTGGAAAATTCAAGATTTTCGATTTTTTTTCTCCCATCATGAAGAAAATATTATGATGTTGCGGGTTTCCTAAAGGGGATGAAATTTTCATTATTTTTTCAATAGGATGCACCGTTTCAGAGATAGAATCAATTTTATAAAAAAAAAGAAGTAAATGCTGTACATTGAGATACAACGGATGTTTATAGCTAGGTATAGGAATGTTGAAAAATTCAGGATTTTCGAAAATTTTTTTCTCCCATCATGAAGAAAATATGATGTTGCGGAGTTTCTAAGGGGGACGAAATTTTCATTATTTTTTCAATAGGATGCACCGTTTCCGAGATAGAATCAATTTTATGAAAAAAGAAGTAAATGCTGTACATTGAGATACGACGGATGTTTATAGCTATAGGAATGTTGGAAAATTCAGGATTTTCGAATTTATTTTTTCTCCCATCATGAAGAAAATATGATGTTGCAGGGTTTCCTAAGGGGGACGAAATTTTCATTATTTTTTCAATAGAATGCACCGTTTCCGAGATAGAATCAATTTTATGAAAAAAAAGAATTAAATGCTGTACATTGAGATACGACGGATGTTTATAGCTATAGGAATGTTGGAAAATTCAGGATTTTCGAAAAAATTTTTCTCCCATCATGAAGAAAATATGATGTTGCGGGGTTCCTAAGGGGACGAAATTTTCATTATTTTTTCAATAGGATGCACCGTTTCCGAGATAGAATGAATTTTATATAAAAAGAAGTTAATGCTCTACATTGAGATACTAGGAATTTGAAAAAGCTTTACTATACAAATGTTGGAAAATTCATGATTTTCAAATTTCTTTTTCTCCCATCATGACGAAAATATGAGGTTGCGGGGTTACTAAGGAAATTTGAAATGGATGACTTTTTTGTAATCAACCCCAGAAACCAATAATGGGACACCCATATTATTTTTATAAAATTAAGTATTCCGCCATATTGGAATTTCAAAACGAATGTCATTTTCGTATCCAGCACTCCCAAAAACCTGGTAAACGACACCCATATCAATTTTACGAAAAATAAATATCCGCCATTTTTAAATTTCAAAATTAATCTACACAATAATCTACACCCCCCTAAAACCGAGAAAAATTAAAAATTGGAAATTTTGTACGCTCCTTTATGTTTTTTTTGTGTGCTCTCGTTTTGCTGCTTGTATGGTTTTTGAGTTACCTACATCAGGGAAAATATATGTGCCTATTCTTAAATTAAATGTGTGCTCACAAATTGTCGCCAAGATGGTTATTTGTTCGCTAAAATATAATCTGTCTGCCAGTTTGGAAAATTCAATGGTATTATTTAGTCACCAGATTTGTAATTTTTTTGTTCCTTACATTCTTTCGCCAACTTAGTAATTTAGTATTCAATATTGGGTATTTTCACATCCAAAATTTAATTGTTTTGTCGCAAGTTTAAATACATGCCATATTGTAGTAGCTAGTCATGTTGTGTTTACTGTTATAACTTATATTAATTACATTTTTAAATCCTAATGACTGTAAAATTGCTTAAGGGCCAAGGCAGATCAAGTTCGTTTACCCAGAACATAATAATGTTGCTCTTATGAATGCGGTAACTCAGGCATAAATTATGAGCTTGTGACATACAGAAACACGGCGCGCGGCGTCTGCATTTCTAAGGAGACGTGTAAGCGTGTTATATCAAAGCACTAACTGTGATATTATAATATTATGATTTATGAAAAGCTAGAATATATTATCCCAAACAGATTTTAGTTACACTTCAACATTAATTTCTCAAATGACCGAGAACTATATTATAATAGAAGTATTGCTAGCGAATTTGTTTGACAGACGAAAGCTTGTAAAAAAATTAGTCTGGTCGTTGTTATATATAGTTATCTCGATGTTGATCCTTAAGGAGTTGTAGTTTCCATCATTGTCAATATTTTTTTCAATGAAATCCATTTTCCAAAATCAATATTTTACGAAATTTTTGGACTGAACTTATCAATCAATCAATCAATCAATCGTTTATTTGCCAGAACATGGTATAAATGATGTTACAGTTATTATAATAGGTACAAACACATTCTACCACATACGGCGTGCAAATATTAAAAAAAAAAGCCTTAAACCTAACTTATTATACTTTTTCGCAATCTGTTGAATTACCCCAGAGGATGATACCATATCTTAGCACTGACGCTACATAGCCATGGTATGCTAATAACGCCGATTCGTTGGTACTCACATTTCTCAGTCGATTTAACATAAAAACGAATCGGTCTAATTTTAAACAAGTATTTTCAATGTGTTTTTTCCAATTAAAGTATTTATCAATACTAACTCCTAGGAACACTGTGTTATCTACAAATTCAACAGTTTTACCATCTAATACAATATTTAAGTTCACACAGTACAAATTCAACAGTTTTACCATCTAATACAATATTTACTATTATATGTTTGATGTTCTATGATATTAGTTTTGTCAATATTTATAATTAAGTTATTTTTTTCTATCCATTGTTTTGTCAAATTAAGTGTATTATTAATGTCATTTTCAAATGTCAAAGGATTATTATTTTTATCTTTAATTATGATAGTTATATCGTCAGCAAATAATATTGAGTCATGGGTAATACATTTTGGGAAATCATTAATATAGATGAGAAATAGCTGAGGACCTAAGATACTTCCCTGGGGGATTCCGCATTCGTTTACAACGTATTTTGATCTGTAAACCTTTTTGAAATTGTCTTTTTTTGTAAATTTTGATATTTCAACGCATTGTGAACGGCTATTTAAATAAGAAGTAATCCAGTCTAATGCATTGCCCCTTATTCCGTATTTTGCTAACTTATTGAGGAGTATCTTATGATTCACTCGGTCAAAGGCTTTTGATATGTCAAGAAAGATAGAGACAACACGGTTGCCTTGACTGAGACTTTCTGTTACTGTTTTTGTTAATCTAAAACATGCTAAGTTTGTGGAACAATTTTTACGGAAGCCATATTGTTGAGGGGTTATTACATTATATTTTGTCATAAAGACATCAATTTGTTGGTATATGGCTTTTTCGAATATTTTTGAAAGTACAGGGATTAAAAAAAAAACGATATATTTTCTATTTTCTTCAAAATTTGTGCTCAAAATTTATTTATTTCTTTTCTAGTTTTATGTAGCTAATGAGTTGTGCATAACATTTAATCGACCAAAAGTGCCTATACGTTTGGCAGTACTCTCCTCGGCTTTTGAGTTCGGTAATATCGGCTAAAACTATCGAATACCGAAGACCAAAAAGCCATTTAATTATAATTCAGCGGCTTAGGCTTAACTTTTATTAGATTTTTAAGGTAATGCATTATATATATTTGTGGCCCAATATATCTATCCTTTGAAACTGTGCGAAGTTTCGTAAAGTTTTCTATAAGTTTTATTTTCTCTAAAAGAATAATAGTTTTACTTCAGCTTAAAGTGGGAAAGTTAAGAGGTAAACAACAGAGGTGCCTATAAAGCTTCATTGATGTTAACTTTTAAGCTTTTGTTTCCAATGTTTAAAAAGACTATTAAAAACTTCCTTTGAAGTAATTGTTTTCAAAGTGTATTTTCGTAGCACTAAGTACCTTGTGTTTTGCTTTCTAAAGGTACCCAAATTATGATTATGTGCACATTCTGATTTTGGTTATTTACCATACCACCTCGTTGCGGTCAGACAGCAAGCAGCAGAAAAGCGCGGTGTAAGAAGCTTGAACTGCTAGAAATATTTGCTCATTATGTTCTTCTAACAACAGGCAAAAAAGATATTTCTTCGAAGGAGCTATTCATAACGTACTTGTGGCAGTATAGTCTTAAAAATTAAAATCTGACAATGCGCTGCGGCTCAGCCCGCCTTAATGTGCTAGGTTAGGTAGGCATTTTGCGATGCGATGCGGCCCGCTATTGCTTGACACAATGTACGCGTACCTTAATCATGTACTTTTTTAAATTGAAATTATTGATTCGTGCCATCCAGTTTTCTTCGCCCTTTCCCAAAAAGTTTGATAGATACTAATAAGTAATTAGATATACGAAAATGAAACATTTACATATCAATGGTTACTGGTTAGGCGGCAGTGCGATTGGAGCCATAAATTGTATGATTCCCGCCTCCGAGAGAGTTGAAACGAATCAGAGATTTATAGGCGAGCTCTGTACAAAGTAATGGGCTTTCTCAGGTAATAAATTTTGGAATTGTTACAATTTGCTGCACTATTTGTATCTAACTGATCGTTGACTGATGTAAACTGAAAAACTTTCAATATGCAAAATGCTTTCAATAGGCAATCGGACTATTTTTTTTTATTGCATAAATGAATAGTACTCTTAAATATGAGTACGAAGAAACCGTGTATCAAAAGTCAATATTTTCAAAGTACAGCGATTTGTATAAAAAATTCGCGTGCCTCCTAAAAACGCTCCATACAAAGTCGACCTACAAATGACGTCACTTGTAGGTTATAGTATATGAATAATGAAGTAGTATATGAAGTACATATATGGCCGCCGGAATATATTTGTAAATATCTCCGATATTTGTGCGTTTAAGTTCATACTTACCATAATGAATGTTTTTGTATATGATGTGAGTAAACTAATGAGTTTTGTTTACCAATTTCGCAAAAAATTAATTTTTTTTGGTACTTTTTAAATGTATTTTATTAGTAAACTACACATCAAATAATATATTTTTTTACATTTACCAGCTAGTCATGCCTCAATATTTCTGAATATATTAATGAAACTAAATATTTCAGATGTAGTCCGATCCCCTATTTAACTTAAGTCCAAAAACATATCAGGACATGTCTAAGGAAGATTTCGGAGCTATGAACGTAGGTTTACTTTAAATTACTTCAAAAGTTATTTTCCGATATCGCTCAAAATAATTCTCTCAAAGGACTTTTAGCTTGACCTATCAGCATAAATTTTCTATATCTTAAAGTTTAGAAATACCAGGCGGTCGAGTTTGAATGCCGATTACCTACTTAGGTATTTATTTATTTAGGTACTCGAAAATTGTTGACTTTGTATGAAATCTTGACTTTATTTGAAATTTTGACCTCTGTGGCTCAGTGGTTCAACGCGTTGGTGCTCAAGCCGGGGGTCGGGGGTTCGAATCCCGCCGAAGGAACAAAAAGTTTTTCTGTGTTCCTGGGTCATGGATGGGTATTAAATAAATGTATAATATAATAAAAATCTTAAATATATGCATAATATAAAAGTATTAAATATACTTCCCGTTTCCTGGTACCTGTAACATAAGTTCTTTAGATACTTAGCACGGGGCCAGATTGATGTGGTGTGAAGCGTCCATAGATGTCATTAATATTATAAATACATAATCAATGATACCTTACATTACTGGGCAGAATGAAAAAAACCTTAGTCATCCCCACTTCACATGTATAGGAGAGCCACCTATAGTTGCAAAACTTCTGAAAAATTCCGAATAATTCCGGAATACTTCTAGGAAAGTTTCTTTAAATTTGAATTATTCAAAATGAATTTAATTAAGATTTTTATTTTTGCTGAAAAATCGTATTTTGCATCTCTATGCGTCGCCCGCCGGCCGCTGCCACACGAGCGAGACGGCGGCGCGGCGGGAGATACTCCCCGGAGAAGTTTTCCCCCGCGCGAGAAAGATTCGTACCCCGCCAATCGAATGTTTCCGAATGTTTCCGTCGAATATTTCGCCGGAATAATTCAATGGTAATATACCTAGGTGTTAGTTTATGGTGTATGGTGGTTGAATGAATTATTTGTTCAGTGGCACATACGTAAGTAAAATATAGCGGTCTTATTCATAAAAAAAGCTTATAAAACGATTATAACGGATAATATATATAACGTTCTATATATATATATATATATATAACGATAGGCTTATATAACGTTCGATAAAATTGTCTATTCATAACAGTTCTATAAACCTTCTATAACTAACAATTGTCTTTAAGCAAAAATGTTGCCATTATTAGGAAGTTGGCTAACAAGTTGGACGAACATATTGAATCAATCATAGAAAATATTATGTATAAAACTACAATAATTTGTTATCTACGCAATACGGAACGTCAAATACTTTCAAGTTGTCAACTGTTGTCAACGATCAATTTATTGTATCTATTTGAATTTATTTTTGTAGTACCTAACATTATTATAAAAGTAGTTTTAATGGCATTGCAATTGATCTCGACTGTTAAAAGGCAGAGAAGTGAAAACTGGTTGGAGGAAGATAAGGTTAGTACTGATACACCTAAAATTGGACCATAGTAAGGACGGACGTCCAAAGCAAACGGATCAACCCTACTTCTGTACACTTTTCTTCGACACGTACTGTTTTCTAGTTGTTGACATCAAAGATGCTTGCATTATTTTATGAAATCAGAAATAATTATTTTGTTTACAAAATAACATTGACAAAATATTTGTGTCAAATGTCAGTTTTTTAGTAATCAGCTGTTATGAGTTCGGCCATCTTGTATCTTATAGTACTGTTAAAGTAGGGTCCTGGCCTCTATAACTTTATGATAGGTTTATAGAACTCTTTGTTGATATAATGCTGTTATGAATACAATTTTTTGCAGTAATATTATATATCTATGATTTTTTGCCAATCTTCTTATAGTGATCTTATAGAACACTTTAGGTGTTCTATAAGTTTTTATGAATAAGAGCGTAAATGTTTATTTTATTATAAATGGGATTGATTAAGTAGGTATATAATGTTGATATTTTTTGTTTGTACAATAAATAGCTCTGTACGCATCGATTTTGATGCAGTTTTCAGAACAATATTATTTAGTACCTACTATATGTATACGTGACATAAAAAAATGTTGAAAATAAGTAAAAAGATGGAACCTGTAGTAAGGACTAGAAATAAAAATACGTGTACCTAGCTCGAATTAGAATATGTACCTATTCCAATATCTATACTAATATTATAAAGCTGAAGAGTTTGTTTGTTTGTTTGTTTGAAAGCGCTAATCTCAGGAACTACTGGTACGAATTGAAATATTCTTTGTGTTGGATAGTCCACTTATCGAGGAAGGCTTTAGGCTATAATATAGCATCATGCTAAATTCAATACGAGCGGAGCACCAATCAAGAATGTTACAAAATCGGGCGTCTTTTTTTCCTTTTGAGAGATTTCGCTACGTACGCTGCGAAAACGGTTAAAGTTTCGCTAAAATGATGTATGGCAGAATTGTTCCCCTGTAAAAGTTCTAAAAAAAAGTCTGCGACAGTATATGTCTATCTTATAAGGTTGGCTCACTATAACCTTTTTATACTAACCAAATTTGTTCTAAAAGTAAGCATTATTTGTGAAAGTGTTTTCATAAAGATTATATTAATCCTTATCCAAGTAAATACGTTATTCATTACAAGCATTTAATCTAGAAGAAATTGCCTTTACATCATTTGATTTGAGTATTTAAGAAGATATCGCAGTAATAAAATAATCATGCGCGCTATAGTACGGCGCACGGCGCGGGCGGGCAGTCGTGACCGTGAGGTGGAAGCGCTTCTCCTTCTACGTAAATGAAGTCGCGGGTAAATTTTAGCGATATCCCAAAGTAACTATTTCACGCGGACGAAGTCGCGGGGAAAAGCTAGTATCAAGATAAAATTATTGACAATATAAGTCAAAGTATTAATTCACTTTTTAAACTGTTATACACTACAGAGGTTTTATTAATTGGACTTTTGTAGATACCAATAGAACCGACTTCAATGAAGCCGGAACACCTCAATTGACCTCAAACCACCACCAAGCGAAGACTTTATTGAAGAGGTGCTCTGACGACTTTATTAAATGATGCGATGTGCAATCAAGTCACAACCATAAACTCAAATATACCTACCGCTCACAACACAACTGAAGATAAACCCCCTTACTAATAAACGCTGTATAAGCTTTGAATAGTTACACAGTGTTTTGTCTTCTTCTATCGAATTAAAAATGTCACTTGTGTGATGTGAACAAAATACTGTATAGTCTATTCAAAGCTTATACAGCGTTTAAATAAAGTTGTAAAGTTGGAAGTTGTAAACTAATACCCCCTTACTAATGTAAGGGGGTATTAGTTTACAACTTCCAAGCGCAATTTTTCTCGTTTTTTTTTTTGAGTTGAAATATTCCCAAAGTTTCGGAATATTTCGGAATACTTCCGAAGTATTCGACGGGAATGATTCGGAATTTTTCCCGCCAGCATCTATCAGCCACCCCTATAATATAAAATTATTACTTTATGATGCCAAAATTGAATTTAATGCAAAATCTATTACTACATGTATATCAAATTTCATCCATTTATATTCACAATTACAGAAGCTAGACGGGTGAACAGACAGTCTGACAGACACACATGACGAACGGACGCACAGATTGAAACTTTTAGGGTTCCTTGAGTACTACGGAACCTATCAGTTATAGGGATATTTTTGGCTTAAAATTATGGCTAAGATATCTCAAGAACATCCAAGCTAAAAAAAATTCCGCCATAGATATACAAACAGATACACAGATAAATCAAACTTTATAACACGCCTTTGTTTGCGCCCCGGGCGGGCGAAAATGTACCATATACCTAACATATTTTATGAAAGTAAATTTAAGCTCCCTGAATTTTTAACTAAACTGCAGCTAGTTCTAACAATAAAGCCGGAGCTATTTTAATTTTGAAGCAAGTTCAACAATGGCGAAGCGGACGCAATGTTTCAGTCACTATATAACAATCACTTATTACGTGGTAGAGCCATGCTTCGGCACGAATGGGCCGGCTCGACCGGAGAAATACCACGGGCTCACAGAAAACCGGCGTGAAACAGCGTTTGCGCTGTGTTTCGCCGAGTGAGTGAGTTTACCGGAGGCCCAATTCCCTACCCTATTCCCTTCCCTACCCTCCCCTATTACCCTATTCCCTCTTAAAAGGCCGGCAACGCACTTGCAGCTCTTCTGATGCTGCGAGTGTCCATGGGCGACGGAAGTTGCTTTCCATCAGGTGACCCGTTTGCTCGTTTGCCCCCATATTTAATAAAAAAAAAAAAAAAAAAAAATCACGTCTATGTGCACGTAAGCTTTATTCGACTCGGGCGTTTCATATGCTGGAGTCGAATAAGGTTTGTTTAAAAAGTAAAAAATATACGTAAGTCTAAATTAGCTTTTCGTCCATTTTATAGGACATTTCGAGAGCTTTTTGTGACCATATCATAGAAAAAAAGACGGGTTACACTCCGGGAGTGCCGGCAGAAGTAAAAACTTAAATATTAACGTTGTGCATTTTTGATATTTTGGAATGGTTAGGGAATAATTTCACACAAATTATAAAGTAGTATAAGTAGACAAGTAAAGCACAATGTAAAGGTCAAAGGTCAATCTGATGGGGATGCTTGGGGACAAAGGTCAAAGGTCAATGTGATTGCCAATTAGTATTTCTCATATAACGTAGACATTCATTAAGGAAAGATTTTTCAAAATCAAATCCCTTTGGGGGTTGAAAATAGGGGATGAGTGTTTAAAATCTAATTTTACACGGGCGAAGCCGCGGGAAATTAATGGTAGTAGGTAAAATATGAAATATCCTACTAATCCTACTTAATATTATAAATGTAAAAGTTTTGTGAGGATGGATGGATGGATAGATTTCGATGAAATTTGGTATGGTAGTATATGCTCTGGATTAAAAAACATATATGCTACTTTTTATCTCGAAAAAGTACAGTGTTCCCGAGGGATACCTACCTACTATATTTACGCGGGCGGGCGGAGCCTCGGGAAACAGCTAGTTCTTTATATTTCCCAAAAGCCGGCATTTAAACTGAAAAGCGAAGAATGTATTGCCAAAACAAACCCATTACAGAAGTGTAATGAGGTGTTGAGAGTCGTAGGTATTTTATTGCGTATTTAAATGCGTAACAGCCTTTCGTTCCAAATCGTATCATCGATAAACAAATGTAATAAGGAAATACAATAACCTCTTAGTAACCTTGTTAGCAGTAAAATGATGATTACAATGTTTTACTTCACCCAGTACAGTGGGTTTATAACTATTGTCTATTCAAACTAACTCGAAAAGGCACGCGTGACGCGGTCTCTCAATATAATAGGTACGTCATCCGAGACCTTGGTGTTGGTATACTTCTTTTTAATATTATACATCTATGGTATACTTATATTATTTTGTAGCTTATAATTATACTTTGTAGACTATACCCATTATCGTGTGGATGTAGTCATCTCTGTACCTGTGTCTGTACCTAAATCCCACATTACTAATACATTTTTTACACAACGGATAACTATACAACGTTGCTGTGTTTGACTGTCAAGTGACTATTCCGACGTATCAGACATAAGACAGCAATGAATGTTGTGTAAGTATACCCCTGTACATTAGTACACCTTGCGCCGCTTGCCCTATCCTCTGCGGCCGAGGTGTGGTCAGTGGCAGAACCATAGCTCAGATCTGCCACCGGGTACCGATTATGGTGGCTGGTATCCGTGGCCTCCTAGTAGTAGACTCGGGGGGAGTCTGCTACAGTACTGGTGGAGGCCGAGGAGGGAGGCGCACCTTACCACCTAATGCGCCTGGGGCCTTCGGGCCGTGGATGGAGCCATTAGCCTATACGGGAGACCCACATAACTACTCGGGTGTCCCCTGCGCCTGGGTGGTATGCGTAATGCATTCCCCCCCCCCCCCGGAAAAAAAAGGGTCCAAAAGTTGTGAGTGAATTTTTTAAGTGGGCATGGTAGGTGAAATCCGAGAAGGAAAAGCAAAAAGCGCTAAAAGGTATTGCGAGCTCTGATTCCATAGATATTTAATTCCCTAGCTAGGAATTGAACAAAATGATTTTGTAAAAAAAATATACACCCTTTATACACCATTCGATACTATTGGCTGTTGCTAATAAGGAAAATGGAGCAATACATATTGTGATGAAATTATTATCATTTTTTAACCTTTTTGTCACAAAAAAAAAAAAGATCCTTAATATTCCGGTTCAAGAAAAATTGCCATTGCAAGTTACAACAATCAAGGTTTGATTGATTGGAAAACGAAAAAGCTTTCATACGAAATCCGGCACTGCCAATTATCGAGAGCGACCGGTAGCGTCCTGCGTCATATTGTAACTCTCTGCAGTGCTATTCTCTAAGAACATTTTCAAATCTCGACAGCTGAATCCAAAGACTTCTACTCAAAGGCTGAATCCGCGGTGAGTGTCAAATTCGTATATTGACACTCACCGCGGATTCAGTTGTCGATATAGGTATTATATGAAAATGTTCTTTAGATAATAGCATTGCAGCTCTGAGCTTTACAACAAACGGAGAAATAATGTTATTTTGACGTCACAATATATTATTGTATTACAATATATTTACAAGTGTCAACACAATATTCTTCAGAGTATATTTATAGCGACAATAACGTGAGGAATTTTTATTAGCGATCTAAGGAACAGATTTTATTATTGTGTATCTATTATTACGAGCTGTAGTAAAAATGTTAATAGTTTTCGTCACGGTTCTTCTACTTATATAAGCTGGTTGTACAAAATCAATTACGGATATTTTGTGTATAAGATCTTCTTATGCCAAGAAGTTTGTCTGAAAAATAATTAAAATTAAAAAAAATCTATACTTATACATAAATGTCAAAGCCTTAAGCCTCATTTACACAAGAAGAGTTTCTCGAACGAGTGCTACAAAAATTCGATCTGTTTTCTCCTACAAAAATCGGTCACCGATTACACTGGTCTACAAAATGTAACTTTTTATGTGCCTTTCAATTGAATACTATATTTTTATACTGCTTTGAAGTTACTGAATACGAAAACACCATTTATTTTTTATAATTAGCTCTTATTTTAGAAATATACCTAATATACAAAATTTGATGTTTAAACTTTAAGTACAAAAAATATATTAAAAAAAACTATTTCTTTATTATTATTTTTTGCTTTGTATATAAAATTGGGAATATTAAGATACTAACAAAATATTTAAACCTGTTAAATTACTATTTTCTTTTCTTTTTCGTTTGTCTTTTGTAATCGCTGTTAGGGTTATCTCTTATCAAATTCCAGTAGGACGTGGGCCGATAAATTCTAATATTTCAAAAAAAAAAAAAAAAAAAAGTATACAACAGTTTGCACTCCGGAAATACCGGTAGAAGTGAAATATATCTGAAAAGTGGGTGGTCAAAAGTGCAACAGCAGAGAGTAGACATTCCCTATTTACAGACGGTGTATTCGATAAGAGTTTAGGAGGCGACAATTGCCTTTCGAGAGACGAAACTCGTAAAGGTTAGGTAAAACACTGTGCAAGAATATTCTTGCCTGACATTGTCGCCTGCACGCGTTCGAGAAACTCTCCTTGTGTAAATGAGGCTTTAGGCGCTGCATTCAAAAGTGAACTTTATATAAAAACGCGGAGGCCGAGCACCTGTTTTCAATTCAAAGAAAATTGAGCTATATTGCTTGGTCCTAAGGTTCGTGAGTCGTGGTGCTCCAGTAGGAAGGACAGCGGACTATTGACTACTTGTGGTCCTTAGGTTGAGGAGGCTCGTGGCGCCCCAGTAGGGAGGACAGTGGAATGCTGACTACTTGGTACTTAGGTTGAGGAGGCTCGTGGCGTCCCAGTAGGGAGGACAGTGGACTGCTGACTACTTGGTCCTAAGTTTGAGGAGGCTCGTGGCGCTCCAGTAGGGAGGACAGTGGACTCCTGACTACTTGGTACTTAGGTTGAGGAGGCTCGTGTCGCTCCAGTAGGGAGGACACTGGACTTTTGACTACTTGGTACTTGGGTTCAGGAGGCCCGTGGCGTCCCAGTAGGGAGGACAGTGGACTGCTGACTACTTGGTCCTAAGGTTAACGAGGCTCGTGGCGCTCCAGTAGGGAAGACAGTGGAATGCTGACTACTTGGTACTTAGGTTGAGGAGGCTCGTGGCGTCCCAGTAGGCAGGACAGTGGACTGCTGACTACTTGGTCCTAAGTTTGAGGAGGCTCGTGGCGCTCCAGTAGGGAGGACAGTGGACTCCTGACTACTTGGTACTTAGGTTGAGGAGGCTCGTGTCGCTCCAGTAGGGAGGACACTGGACTTTTGACTACTTGGTACTTGGGTTCAGGAGGCCCGTGGCGTCCCAGTAGGGAGGACAGTGGACTGCTGACTACTTGGTCCTAAGGTTGAGGAGGCTCGTGGCGCTCCAGTGGGGAGGACAGTGGAGTCTTGACTATTTGGTACTTAGGTTGAGGAGGCTCGTGTCGCTTCAGTGGGAAGTGGACTGTGCCTACTTGGTACTTAGGTTGAGGAGGCTCGTGGTGTCCCAGTAGGGAGGACAGTAGACAGTTGACTACTTGGTACTTAGGTTGAGGAGGCTCGTGTCGCTTCAGTAGGGAGGACAGCAGACTTCTGACTAATTGGCCCTTAGGTTGAGGAGGGTCGTGGCGCTCTAGTAGGTAGGAAAGTGGAGAGCTACTAAGGGGAAACGCTATGTATATGTTTGATAAAACTGTTAATTCCCAATGTTTGCTATGTAAAAATGTACCAAAAGTTTAAATTAGGCGCTTGTTGTTTGCACGCAATTGTTGCTAACTTCCAAATTGAATTTAACGCCAAGTTTAAAAGAAAATTTCATATTCATCGAGGAAAGTTTTAGGTAATTTATAAAAATAATCTCTTGGCAAGTATGAAAGTATTAAGTGAATTAAATCAATTTTAAACGAAAGAGAAGTTATAGAAGCTTTTATTAGGCAACAAGCAAACTGAATTGTGTTGCCACCAGACATCCTTTACATTTCTGATTTCAAAACCAATTCTCTTCATAAAATACAATATGTACCTTTCGAATTGTTTTGTCAATAATATTATATGTACAAAATAATCTTGTGTTAAATGTAAGGTTATATAAGCAAATTGTTACGAACGTATTGTGACTGAAAACCCTCTAATTAAATTCACGTAGGTACACCACGACGCGCGACGTAACAATGACTTGAGAGGGTCCTTATAAACCTCCTTATAAGCGGTGCTACTATAAAAGGAAAATGTTTCATATTGTGCGTCTTCTCAAGTTTATACAGGGTGTGCCATGTGGGACGTGGGTGAATAGAAAATCATCAGTATCCATACTAATATTATAAATGCGAAAGTGTGTCTGTCTGTCTGTCTGTCTGTCTGTCTGTCTGTTACCTCTTCACGCTTTAACCGCTGAACCGATTTTGATGAAATTTGGTACAGAGATACTTTGAGTCCTGGGAAAGGACATAGGATACTTTTTGTCCCAAAAATTTGCGGTGTTCCCGTGGGATAATGTATTATTATTATGTGTACTTTGATTGTCTTTTACTGCTAAACGGTTGAATTGATTTGAATGAAATTTGGTATGGCAGTGGTTTATGCTTTGGACAAACGCGCAGTGTACTTTTTAACCGACTTCCCAAAAAAGGAGGCGGTTATTTTTTTTTGTATGTTCAACGATTACTCCGCCGCCTGTGGACCGATTTTCATAGTTTTTTCTGTGATGTATAGGGTGTAATCCCAAATTGGTCCTTTTGATATCAAAGTGGTGACCTGATGATGGGATCCATGAGGAATCGAGGGAACTCCTCGAAATTTATATGGACACATATGGTGATTTTGACTTTTTCTGAACTGCAAGCATATGCCACCCTGTCAGTTAGAGTAATCATCATCATCATCACCACTATCACACCATACATCATCAGATTATGATGATATAAAAGGTATTTCTCATAGTATTTTACACTAACACGGATATCTTTGAACATTACTCTGCCGTTTATGGACCTATTTGCAAAATTCTTTTGTTGTTGTAAAGGGTTTAGTTCGAAATTGGTCCTTTAGTCACTAAAGTGGGAACCTGATGATGCGATCCATGAGGAATCGAGGGAACTCCTCGAAATTTATATCCACACATATAGTGATTTTGACTTTTACTGAAGTAACATAAGCATATGCTACCAAAAAATAAGATATTGTACCAAGATATACCCTGGATCCAAAAGCACTGTACAGAACTCCTCAGTCTTTAAAGATATGCGTTTGGAAATTTCGGTATTGTTTAATGAACTGCAAGCATATGCCACTTTATAACTTACAGTAATCATCATCATCATCTTAATAGCAATATTTTATGGAAGCTTGGCGCGTATTCAATTATACATTCGATCGTTTAGTTTAGACGTTCTTAAGACGTATTAATAATAACTTAAGAAAATATATCTCTAAAAAGGGTGAAATTATTATTTTTAAACAAAAAATTAAACCGACTTCCAAAGTAAAAATACACAAAAAAGTATGAAATAAAACTTAATATCTAAATAATTCCCCTTTCAAATTCTGCTAATATTTTTACTATTTCTCTACTCAATCTTATTAATTTTGAAGTCGGTACCAGCAAATATGAACATAAGTTCTATAAAATATTGTAGAATATTGTTTGGGCTGATATCGATTTCAAAATTAATAAGATTGAGTAGAGAAATAGTAAAAATTTTAGCCGAATTTGAAAGGGGAATTATTTAGAGATTAAGTTTTATTTCATACTTTTTTGTGTATTTTTACTTTTTATCCCAAAAAGATATATAATATTGTTCCCGAGGGATAATGTACCATTGTGTATATTTTTTTAATGTCTTTCATGGCTTAAGTGTTTAAACCATTGAAATGAAATATGGTATGATGGTGCTTCGGACAAACAATTAGTAATTAAAGAGAGAACGTAAGATAAGGAAGATACAGATTTAACTTAGAGTACAGTCGTAAGTGGCCAAAAAACCCCATTTCTCGCGGGCGGAGCCGCGGGCAAAAGCTAGTAAACTATAAAATAATCCTTAAATGGCTTGAATGGGCCGGCTCAATCGGTGAACTACCACACCCCTCTCAGAAAACTAGTGTAAAATAATGCTTGCGTTGTGTATCACCTAGTTAGTAGCTAAGTAGTAGGGTTAAATACTTAGTACAAAAGCACTTGTAATGTCTCTAGTGATACGAATGTCCTAAGCGGTGATAATCGCTAACCATCAGACGACGGTTTATTAAAAATAGAAATATTTTCTCAAATCCTTGTAATATTGAAGTTTTAACAACAACGCTTTTCCTAGAACTGGGTCTTTTGTCAAGATGTATTCGATAATAATTTCGACGACAAACTTCAAAATCAAAAATGCTCCCCCGAGCAAAAGACCTTGAGGCGGTCAGCCGCATAAATTTTTCACATAATTCAATGAACATTCAATTATAGTTTCAGCGTCTCCATAGTATTTACAAGTTAATTTTATTTGGGACACACACCAATAGATAGGCAATTTCATAAGCTAGATATTCGCCGTTAAAATTTTTTTTTTGGTCAATTTTGAACTAAGTTATGTAAAAAAATTTCAACTGAGTTATGCGGCTGACCGCCTCAAGGTCTTTTGCTCGGGGGAGGGCCTTAAGGAGCTAGGTACTTAGTAGAGACTAGCTGTTGCCCGCGACTTCGTCCGCGTCAACTGATGGCGCAATAATGCATCAATTTCGATCAAATTTGATTACCATAAAAAGGTTACCAAGTACTTAAGTCAATCTTAAAAGATTTTTTAGATCATAGAAAAAGAGGAATAATTCATTCATACATATTTTTTTGTAACTTGAGCCGTTTACGCAGTGCACGCAACGGAAGCCCTCAAATGAAGCTCAAATGTGAATAATTTTCTCCGTTTTTGTAACATTCTCACTGATGCTTCGCTCCTAAAGCAGCGTAACGTTATATAGCTGAAAGCCTTCCTCGACAAATGGACTATCCAACACAAAAATAATTTTTAAATTCGATTTAGCAGTTCCTGAGATCAGCGCGTTCAAACAAACAATGTACCTAAGCCCTCAAAGATGAATAATTTTCCTCGTTTTTTCCACATTTTCCACTGATTCTTCGCTCCTATTGGTCGCAGCGTAAATAGCTTAAAGCCTTTCTCAGCAGAAGGACTGACTATCTAACACAAAAATATTTTTTCTATTCGATTAAGTAGTTCCTGAAATCAGCGCGTTTAAACAAACAACGTAAGCCCTCAAAGATGAATAATTTTCCCCGTTTTTCCCACATTTTCCACTTATTCTTCACTCCTATTGGTCACAGCGTGATGCTATATAACCTAAATCCTTCCTCTATAAATAGATTTTTCAATTCGAACCAGTAGTTCCTGATAGCTACTATAGATTAGCGCGTTCAAACAAAAAAACTCTTCAGCTTTATAATATTAGTATAGATAGCTGATGCCCGCGGCTCGTCCCGCGTATGTACAGTAACCCATGGGAACCGTATACGTACCGCGATAAAAAGTAGCCTATGTTCTTCCTCGTGCTCTATTTTATATCTGTGGCAAATTTCATGATAATCGGTTTAGTAGTTTTTACGTGAAACTGTAAATAAAGTATCCCACAGGAACAGTACATTTCCCTGTGATAAAAAGTAGCCTATATCCTTTTTCAGGCTATACTCTCTGTATTTGTGTACCAAATTTCGTTTCAATCGGTTCAGTAGTTTTGGCGTGGAAGACGGACAAACAGACACACACTTTCCCATTTATAATATAGCATTCGCAAATATAAATTAAGATTTTCATCAAATTTAACTTAAATGCATTCTTGTCAGATTTATTTTTCAACATGATGACAATATATTATGTCAAAATAAAAATAAAGCTCACTCACGGGCTATCGATTGCTGCGATCAAATTGGAAATTAATTCGTATTTGAAAGTAAATTGCTAACGACAAACTATTACACAAAATTATTAGTGTAAGACCTACCAGCTAGTTTTTGCGGTGGGGGTCAAAAGTTGGAACATAATTTACGCGAATATATACGAGTTTCATATAAAAAGTATAGTGAGGTGGTCCTAGGATCTCAGACTATATTTAATTTTTATCTAAACCGATTTACTTGCAACTAAGAATCCAGTAAATATTTAAATTGTAAAGACTATATCGATCGATCGCTTGTGAGTGGGAGCTTTAAATCAAAAGCACTAAGGAGTATTTATATCAACTTTAAAGCAAATCGCTCCCAAACAACTTTCTTTCCCTTTTTATTCCCGTTAGGGGACGAATTTCAATAAACTATGATACACGAATTCCATAAATTCTGTTACATAATGTTTGTGCAAAATATGAAGTAGATTGAACCAAGGAATCACGTAGTCCCATACAAACGGTTTTCCCCCTTTTCACCCCCTTAGGAGTCGAATTTCGAAAAATCCCTTCTTATCGGATCCCTACGCATAACAAAGAGCATGCCCTGCAAGTTTCAGGTCTCTACGATCAGCGGTTTAGGCTGTGCGTTGATCCGTCAGTCATTCAGGACAAAGGATTTTATATGTATAGAAGATTTTGATAGAAAATAATACTGCTCGCCTGCTGCCGCTGCTCGCTCGCAAGGAAGATTTTTTAGAGAATGACAGTTATTTTTCTGCCTAAACATCTATACCTACATAATAAATGTTTAGGCAGAAAAATAATTGTCATACTTAAAAAAAATCTTCCTTAATATGGGCGAGTTTGCATTGTATTCAGAGATTCACCCCATACATGAGATATTTTTTTTACTTTGATTATGACAATAATTTAAAGCCTAAACGTCTTTATAAAAAGCAGTAGATCATCCAAAATATCCGTAATGGATTTTACCAAAGCTTATATAGACTTTATGTCAAAATCACTACTAGGTATAATTATTAGCAGTGGCGAAGGCCTCCTTCATAGCTTCCCTATGCCCTAACCTGTATAATAGGTAGGGGTTTAAATAAAGGTCTACAAAATAAAATATATAGGCACCTCACTCCACTGCAAGAATTGAATGTTTCTGGGTGCAGCCTTCAGGAAAACGTACGGAAACCGCCCGCAGACGTCGCGCCTATCCCAAAAGCTTCAGTAGCGTGATTCCAACTCTCGGATAATCTTATAAAAGTAAAAGTTTGTGAGGATGTATGGAACGGATTTTGATGAAATTTGGTATGGTAGGTAGTAGTTTAGGATCTGGATTAAAACAGGACACTTTTTATCCCAAATAAGTAAAAGTTTGTTAGGGTGGATGGATGTTTGTAACTGTTTTACGCAAAAACTACTAAACGGATTGTGATGAAATTTGGTATTGCAGTTGTTTAGACTCTGGATTAACACATAGACTATTTTTTATCCGTTTATTGAGCTCCGTAGCCTAGTGGGCAGACCGTTTGGTTCGCACTCGAGAGATTGCAGGTTCGAATCCCAGGTTGAGGCGTGTACCAATGAGGCTTTTTCAGATCGTAATGGAAAACATCGTGAGGAAATCCGCACATAGTTGGCCCCAGACGTATTGACCAGTCATTCCTCTGGACTAGGCTGACTATGTTGTGAGAATGCCGTATGTGCTTGGGCAACCATACGACATTTAAAAACCAACTGTCCCAGGCACTACAGTATTTCAAGAGTGGTTACTTCGCTCGGAGAATACTGTATAAATCATCCATTAACGGATGCAAAGGCCTAAGTTTATTTTTTATCCAGAAAAAGTGCACTGTTTCTGTGGGATACTATGTTAACGCAGGCGGAGCCGCGAACAAAAGCTAGTAGGGTATAGTTTCGGAAGTCTATAATACTATATAAATCATTCAATTATGGAAATGCCTAAGTTTACGGAGATTGTTAGGTGAGTCCGTCTACTAAATGTACCTACGTCTATTGCGGTAAATAATGTCAAACATACATCTAAGTATTATGCAATTTGAAATCTTATAACAACGGTATAAAGTTGATATTTGGGACGAAACATATTTCCGCTATGTGTCTTCGTTACGGGATGAAAGCCTTGGCCTTGGTACAAAGGTGCAAGATTAATGTTCTTATTATACCGCGACCGGTCGCTTGTATTTTTCTATGCCTTTTTCATTTACTACGCTATTCAAATGAATTAAATTTTCATTATTATTTTATATTTATAACTTTAAGGCCCGATTTTTATAAGCATACTAGCTTTTGCCCGTGGCTCTACCCGCGTAAGTACAGTATCCCACGGGAACACTGTACATTTTCAGGATAAAATGTAGCATAAACAACCTACTATTATATTAAATTTCATTAAAATCCGTTCAGTACTTTTTGCGTGAAAGATTAACAAACATCCATACATCCATCCTTCCATCCTCACTAACTTTCACATTAATAATAGTAGTAGGATTTTAAGCCCTGATATATTATAAACCCTAGCCCTATACTAATATAAAATATTATAAACGCGAAAATGTGTCTGTCTGTCTATTACCTCTTCACGCTTTAGCCGCTGAACCGATTTTTATGAAATTTGGTATAGACATAGGTACTTTGGGTCCCGGGAAAGGACATAGGATATATTTTATCCCGAAAAAGTAGTGTTCCCGCGGGATAATGTATTTACGCGGGTGGAGCCGCGCGCAAAATCTAGTTGTAGGATATAATATGGCAGCTTTCCAGTGGCGAAGGTTGGTTCTTCTGCATAGAAAAGCCCTAGCCTGTATAGTAGGTAGAGATTTGGATGAGGGTCTTCAAAGGTGAGTGGTAAGTGAAGCCGATAGGAATGGAGTTATAGCAACCTCTCGCCACTGCAGCTTTCCCATAGTTTCCCGTGAGCGGTCTCGGTGCGAGCAGTCGCATATTATGTCATTCACCGACCCTGTAACATTTTCCTGGTCTTCCCTCGTCTGGGCTACTTAGACCTCAGACTATTGAAACTGATTGATGAAAGAAAACTTTACATAATAATTTAAGCTTCCAATTTTCTTTTTATATAATGTGCTTCTGATAATTATTTTTAATATTGAGACAGTTCAAAAATTTATTAAATCTGTAAACGACGACTTTGAACTCTTTCTAAGTAATATAATATTTAAGATTCTTTGGTCTAGGTACGATAGACTTCAAATGCCAGAATACCTAAGTGCTTAGCTTAATTTAAGATTTCAAAAACATATCTTGTTCATAATTATTAGATTATTAATAGATATTGTTTAACAGTTAAAAATATATTAAATGATTTGTTCAATTAATCTATACTAATATAATGAAGAGGAAAAGTTTGTTTGTTTGTTTGCATCGAATAGGCTCCGAAACTACTGGACCAATTTTGATTCAATTTGGCACAGATGTATAGTAGACCATGAGAAAGGACATAGGCTACTTTTTATCACGAAAAAATGTACGGTTTCTGCGAAATTAACTTTTGCGCGCACGAAGTCGCGGGCAAGATCTAGTACATTATGATTTTGTACTATTGAAAGGTTTAAAAATTCTAATTGTAGCACAATGAGTTGCCATTGTATATAGACCGTGTATTAAAACAAATTTATTATTTTTGATCAAAAAATTAAAACCAAATTCCAAAGTAAAAATGCACAAAACAGTATGAAATACTTAAAATTTATTTTTTAAATAATTCCTCTTTTAAATTCGGTTAAAATTTTAACTATTTCTCTACTCAATCTTCATTTTGAAGTCGGTACGAGCCCAAACAATATCCTACAATATTTTATAGAACTCACGTTCAAATTTGCTGGTAACGACGAGCTGCGTGGCCTAGTGGGTAGACTCGAGAGAGTGCAGGTTCGAATCCCAGGTTGTGGCGTGTACCAATGAGACTTTTCAGATCATTATACGGACGTGACGCTCTAACGGTGAATGTCAGATGAAGGAAAACATCGTGAAGAAACACGCACAGGGTTGGCCCCAGACGTATTGACCATATTCCTCTGGACTAGGCTGACTATGTTGTGAGAATGCAGTTATGTGCTTGGGCAATCATACGACACTTAAGGCCGGTTAGACCAAGCGAAATAGGCATTTAACGCTTCCAAGAGTTGCCCGCAATTGCCGCAAAGCGAGCCGCGCGCCTACGTCGCCGGCGTGAACTTACATGAACCCAAAGTGTTACAGTGTAGTCGTGTTGGCAGTAGGTCATCTTATTTTATTATCTGTATTGAAAAAGATAATAAAATCCATAGGTAACTGTTTTAATGCAACACATAGCACACATAATTTGAATAGATATTATAGGTAGGTACCTAAGTAAAAAATGCTTAAATTTTATTCAATTACTAGCTGATGCCCGCGGCTCCGCCCGCGTATGTACAGTAACCCATGGGAATCGTATATGTCCCGCGATAAAAAGTAGCCTATGCCCTTCCATATGGTCTACTTTATGTCTGTGCCGAATTTCATGATGATTGGTTTAGTAGTTTTTTCGTGAAACAGTAAATAAAGTATCCCACGGGAACCGCACATTTCCCCGCGATAAAAAGTAGCCTTTGTCTTTCCCCGTAGACTACTTTTCAACTGTGCCAAATTTCATAATAATCGGCTTAGTGGTTTTTACGTGAAACTGTAAATAAAGTATCCCATGGGAACCGTACGTTTCCCCGCGATAAAAAGGTAGCTTATGTCTTTTCTCAGGCTCTAGAATATCTGTGTACCAAATTTCATTTAGATCGGTTCAGTAGTTTTGGCGTGAGAGACGGACAAACACACACTTTCCCATTTATAATATTAGTATGGACTAGCTGTTGCCCGCGACTTCGTCCGCGTCAACTGATGGCGCAATACTGCATTAATTTCGACCAAATTTGATTACAATAAAAAAGGTTATAGTGAGTCAATCTCAAAAGACTTTTTTACATCATTTAAAGAGGAATAATTATTTTATACATATTTTTTGGGTAACTTGAGCCGTTTACGTAGCGCACGCAACACGCTGTGTTCGATGTGTGCATGGAGACGAGTACCCATAGATTATACAGATATATACTAGTATAGATGCGCGACTCTAAAATTGAAACTGAGTCTTGCAAAAGTTTCGGAATGTCGTTTTTAGATGGCGTTGTACCGTTTTAGTTACTATCAAACCCGCTAGATGGAAGTAGTACCGCCTGATAATTTTTATTGAACTGAATTATGGACAGAAATTAAGTTTTATCGAATGTCGTAGACACAACAACGACCAAGTTTCTCTTTAATAGTGGAAAATGGTTACTGAATAGTAAAATGTTCGCGAGCCCTTATAACATACGCCTTGTGTTATCGCTAGCGCGATGTAGAAGTCGCTTAGTGGCATCTGTTGTGACTATCCGAAAACTTTCAAACTGTTAGTACCGGATAGTCATTTTTAGATGTCTCTGTTCTCTGTTAATTTGTGTATGTATGAGAGTTTCACCCCCCTGCGAGTACCTATCGTTAGCTCGTGTGGTCACTAAAGTACGTGTCGTTTCGTGAGATAAAAATACTGTATCAGGTAGGTGCTGACGATTTGATGGTAACTGCTTAGGCAGACACTTGCAAAAAATGTATTCCTACTGCCGAGTCCGCACGTTTGCCACTTGCCGCAAAATCCAAACCTCCACAAACGTTTGACTTTTTGAAAATCCGGATTTCCGAATTATTCTCCCAAAAATCCGGATTATCCGGATAATTAAGATTTTTTCATTTTTTTTAAATTTGTTGCATATTTTATAAAACTTTAATGTTAATTTTACTACTATGTTGTAGCAAAACTTACACTCGTTAGTAAAAAAAAAGAGTTACTTTTTTATAATTTAATTTAAATAAATTCTTATTTTAAGTTTTAAGTATTAGAATTACAATCTGAATAAATAAAAACATAATGAGATTATATCAAAATTATATATTTAATTATATTTATTTTTTCATTTTTAGATATATTTTTGATTACGTTTCAAATCCTACAATGTTCAGTTTTATAGTTAGTATATTATTTTAAATAAGGTATGTATATATTGTTATTTACTAAATGTTCCAGGAGAAAGAATTATAAAAAAGTGGAATAGCCTGTGATCTTTTTAACGCTTTTTTTACATATCTACGCCACAGTTCACCACTACCGTTTTCGTAAAGTTCCATTTCTATGTGAAAGTACTAACGTAGGAAAATTAATACAGTTTAATAAAACGTAGGAAACTGAAAATCCTTTAAATCGAGATCCGGGGAGTGAAGACAAATCATTTGAAGCATGGGGCTGAACACATAATTTTGTATGGACGAAATTGGACCACTTTTGAGTTATTGAAATTAAAAACCACCCACCTGTTTGGGTAATAATTAAACACGTAAATGGTGCTTTTAATTCCCTCGGTAACTAACAGAAGTATAATAAGCAATTCTAAGCACAATTTAAAATCTATAACTGTCGTAAGATCTTTATTTTAACATTTTACTTACAAATAAACAGTAACATCTTACTCTTCATTGCACTTTGAAGTTTCCGCTATAAGATGAAAACTACATTACTTAAAAAAAAAAACAGTGGTTTACACAAATCGTTGGTGCTATTTTTGACACCTATATCTTATCTTTAAAATATTATCTAAAAATAATTATTTCTACGCAAAAACAGGAGCGTTGATTTTCATTTAGTTTTGCTACTGACTCGTAAGTTTAGGTTAGTTTAGTTCAATCAAATTAATTTTAATAATAAAAAAAAATTACCTTCATTCATTCGGCAAAACTCTCTAATATTAAACCAACCAGTCAGGTATTATCGACTCCAAAACTTCTTCCTGATATCATAGAGATATTTAGGTATTTGGACTTAGATATTCATTATTTAGAAGATAATTAAATATAGTTAAACCACTACATTTCTTTTTAAGCTGTCATATTAATTTGGCATTCTATGATTACAGAAATTAAAATTGCAATAATATGTTTCAACTTTCGTTAGTAAGAATTCAATAAATATAAAAATACAGAGCTTTAATTGGGTTTGGATTTGCTTATTATACTTCTTACTACTTGTGCAATTGAAACTGAAACCATATTCAGTGTTTTTATAAATTGGATCACCTATTACTGAACTGTACTACTACTGAAAAAATATAAAATGGTAAGTATCTTAGAAACAGTCCATACATATACATATATAGCGGCCATAATATTTTAGCAGATCTTCATCCCTCGCATCACCATTTAATGGATTGACTATGTTCTACCAAATAACTTGAATAAATGGAAAAATGTGTCAAGAATTTCAACAGGACAACAAATAATATCAAATTATCCAAAGGCATGTATTTAAACTCACGACAAAACATATTGATTTCTTATGTTTACGCGAATATTGTTCATTGTTTTAAACACTTACGGATTTTGTCGCACAACACGAAACACTTACGGAAAACAATCACGACAAAACAATTAAATTTTGGATGTGAAAATACCGAATATTGAATACTAAATTACCATGTTGGCTAAAGAATGTAAGGAATAAAAAATTACAAATCTGGTGACTAAATAATACCACTGAATATTCCAAACTGGCAGACAGATATTATATTAGCGAACAAATAACCATCTTGGCGACAATTTGTGAGTACACATTTAATTTAAGAATAGGTACATATATTTTCCGTAATGTAGGTAACTCAAAAAACATACAAGCAGCAAAACCAGCGCACATAAAAAAAACAAAGGAGCGTACAAAATTCCCAATTTTTAATTTTCCTCGACTTTAGGGGGGGTGTAGATATTGTGTAGATTCATTTTGAAATTTAAAAATAACGGTAATTCATTTTTCGCAAAATTAACATAGGTGTCGTTACCAGGTTTTTGGGGGTGCTGGATACGAAAATGACATTCATTTTGAAATTCCAATATGGCGGACATACTTAATTTTATAAAAATAATATGGTTGTCCCTTTGTTGGTTTCTGGGGGTGCTGATTACAAAAAAGTCATACATTTTAAATTTCCTTAGTAACCCCGCAACCTCAAATTTTCTTCATGATGAAAGAAAAAGAAATTTGAAAATCCTGAATTTTCCAAAATTTCCATAGCTTTTTACATCGCTCATAATATCTCAAAGTAGAGAATTGCCATATTTTTTTTCTATAATCACTTCTATCTCAGAAACAGTGCATCTTACTTGAAAAATAATGAAAATTACCTCACCCTTAAAAACCCCGCAACCATATATTTTCTTCATGATGGGAGAAAAAGAAATTCGAAAATCCTGAATATTCCAAAATTTCTATAGCTTTATGCATCCCCGGTATCTCAATGTAGAGCATTTATATTTTTTTTATAAAATTGATTCTATCTCGGAAACGGTGCATCCTAATGAAAAATAATGAAAATTTCCTCCCCCTTAGAAACCCTGCAACATCATATTTTCTTCATGATGGAAGAAAAAAATCTGAAAATCCTAAATTTTCCAAATTTTCTATAGCGTTTTACACCGTTCGTGTCTCAAAGTAGAGCATTATCGTATTTTTTTTCTATAATGGCTTCTATCTCAGAAACGGTGCATCCTACTTGAAAAATAATGAAAATTACCTCCCCCTTAATAACTCCGTAACCATATATTTTCTTCAAGATGAGAGAAAAAGAAATTCGAAAATCCTGAATTTTCCAACATTTCTATAGCTTTATACATCCCTCGTATCTCAATGTAGAGCATTTAATTTTTTTTTATAAAATTGATTCTATCTCGGAAACGGTGCATCCTATTGAAAAAATAATGAAAATTTCCTCCCCTTAAAAACCCCGCAACACCATATTTTCTTCACGATGGAAGAAAAATAAATTTGAAAATCCTGAATTGTCCAAAATTTCTATAGCTTTATACACTGTTCGTGTCAAAGTAGAACATTGATTTTAGAAACGGAAAAATAATACTATTACTGGAAAAATAATAAAAATTTCCTCCCCCTTAACCCGGAAATCGCATATTTTTTTCATGAATGCCAAAAAAAGAAATTTGAAAATCATGAATTTCGAAAAGTTTCTATACCTTACATAGCTGGCACCTCTACAAACTACATGTTAATTTTACGAAGATTGGATAGTCTCCATTTTGGAAAATCCAATTTCATTGGAAGACAATTTTATAATCAGCATATGAAACATGGAAAAAGACATCCATTTTTAATATAAAAAAATATACGCCATTTTGGAATTTTAAAACGGATTTTATTTTCATATTATTCTGCACCCCCAAAAACCTTGAAAACGATACCCATACCAAAGAAAAAAAAAACCTCCAATAGTATCCAAAACTGGGATTTTCCGTAGCTTGCAACAATTGATAAATTAATAGCTGCTAAAAATTCAATAATTTTTAGCAGCTATTAATTTATCAATCAAATCTTTATTAGCTACTTACATGGTATAATGGTCTACCAACTCATCGGTGCTAATTGGATTAAATTTCCCTACTTTTTATCTGCCGATTTTTGTATTTTTTGTCACTTGAGTGATTTCACCAGTTTGGTAATTTAGTCGCCAACATATTAATTCGCTGCCAAATTCAGCAATACAGTATGCTCACGTGCCGTCACCAACTTATTTTTTGTTCACTCGATTAATTATATCCCTTATTCAAATATTGTACGTCTAGAGTACATACTAATTACAATTAAAATATGTAATTTTCATAGTAGTAACCAAGATTCGAAAAAATCGAAAAATCCGGATTTTTAAATGAAAATCCGGATTTTTCGAATTTTTCGAATTTCGAAGTATCCGGATTGCAACCCCTACTTGCGAGTGACTTGGTGTGTTCTGCAAAGGCAAGCATGACGGATGTTGAGTACGTATCCTTATATTTTATTGTAAATAGAACAGCCTCCGTGGTCTAGTGGTTAGAGCTTGGCTCTCGACTCGGAGGTCGTAGGTTCTAATTTCGATTCCCGCACTGGAACAACAAAAAATGTTGTTTCCAAGTTTGGTTAGGACAATGCAGGCTGATCACCTGATTGTCTGACAAGAAAGATGATCCATGCGTCGGATGGGCAGGTAAAAAGTCGGACCTGCGCCTCATCTCTCGTCAGTCGTGTCGGTTATCCGTCCCACTGGATTACGAGAGTAAAAAAAAAGAGTGCCTTTGTGTACTGCGCACACACTTGGGCACTATAAAAATACTACTGTGTAACTGGCTAGGCTACAATAAAACCAGCCACCGTCACCGAAATCAGCGTGGGGAGTTATTTATTATTATTATTGTAAAAACAGAAATCGAAATAAAAAGAAACGAAAAGTACGGCAAAGAAGATGGTAGATGTTACAAATTCATAAAAACTGTTTACTGGCTTATTCAATAATGTACTAAGGCTACTCCACGCATCAGCTACTTTTTTCTCATAATACACAACACAATAATATATCTATGGACGCTTCACACCAAGTCAATCTGGTCCCGTGGTAAGTTCTCGAAGAACTTGTGTTACGGGTACTAGACAACAGAAATATATTTAATAATTTTTATATTATACACATATTTAAGATTTTTATTGTATTATACACATATTTAATACACATTCATGACCCAGGAATACAGATTTTTTTTTGTTCCTTCAGCGGGATTCGAACCCGCGACCCCCGGCCTGAGCACCAACACGCTCAACCACTGAGCCACAGAGGTCGTCTCATCTGGCAAAAGCAACGACGTGGCGACGATAATGTTATTGTGTATAGTTATATGTATAACTAGCCGATGCCCGCAACTTCGTTTGCGCCTAACTGACGGAAGCGGAACCCTATTTTTTAAACGGAACCCTAAAATAAAAGTAGTCTATATTAGACCTTATGACATCAGCTATCTGCCAGTGAAAGTCCCGCGAAAATCGGTCCAGCCGTTTCAGAGATTAGCCGGAACAAACAGACAGACAGACCGACAGACGGACAGACAGACGGACATACATTTTTAAAAATTGGTATTTTATTGTAAGTACCGAATATACTTTCAGATACATTATGTGAAAAGCTGTTAATTTTATGTTACAAACAGACACTTCATTTTTATTTATCTGTATATAGATTTAGTTCAAAAATAAAAAGAAGCATAAAAAAATACAAAACAAACTTTCCTATAGATTTTTATTGTATTATATGTCCATCACCCGGGAACACAAGAAACTTTTTGTTCCTTCGGCGGGATTCAAACCCGCGACCCCCGGCTTGAGCACTAACACGCTCAATCACTGAGCCACAGAGGTCGTCTCATCTGGCAAAAGAAACGACGCGACGACGATAAAATGTAACATGTTATTGTGTGTGGTTATATGTATAACAAGCTGATGCCCGCAACTTCGTTTGCGCAGATCTAACGAAAGCGGAACCCTATTTTTTTAAACGGAACCCTAAAATAAAAGTAGCCTATGTTAGACCTTATAATATCAGCTATCTGCTAGTGAAAGTCCCGTGAAAATCGGTCCAGCCGTCTCAGAGATTAGCCGGAACAAACAGACAGACAGACGGACAGACAAAAATTTTAAAAATTGGTATTTTATTATAAGTACAACAAACTGACTTTCCTTTAGATTTTTATTGTATTATACATATCCATGACCCGGGCACACAGGAAACTTTTTGTTCCTTCGGCGGGATTCAAACCCGCGACCCCCGGCTTGAGCACCAACACGCTCAATCACTGAGCCACAGAGGTCGTCTCATCTGGCAAAAGCAATGACGCGGCGACGATAAAATATAACATGTTATTGTGTATGATATGTATAATTTAGTTTAAAAATAAAAAAAAAAAACAAAACAAACTGACTTTCCTACACTGCGTTAGAAACGAAAGAATTGTTCGATAAATACGCGGGTAAGCCGTGCGCTAGCAAAACTGACATAGGTCTATCCTCGTCAACGCCTAGCGGGCGACTGTGGGGCGACTCTAGCGGCTTACGCACGCTGCATTTCAATATTAATTTATTGTTAAAATAATTAAACCAACATGCAAAATGTAACCAGAAATTATTCTTTTTTAAGTTATTAGCTTTTCGTAGATATGATTTTTGAAAGTAAAACTATCATGAACTTCATGAACAAAAAGAAAAATATTCAAATTTAGCCTCCTCTTCGGAATTATTTTTGATCGAGTGAAGTTTTCAATAATATGTTTCGAACTAGAAATTGTAAAAGAACATTAAGTAAACAACAATGTGTATTTTTTTTGGCTTTTTAAAGTTACTATTTGTTTGTTTATTATCGATTCAAAGTCATGTAAAATTGGGTCTACGCGGCCTTAAAAACCGACTGTCCCAGGCACAACAGGATTTCAAGAGTGGGTATTTCGCTCGGAGAATACTGTATAAATCGTCCAATAAGGATGTAAAGGCCTAAGTTTTTTTTTGTTTGGACTACTTAAGAGAAAGTCGAAATCACAATATTATGTTTCCTTATAAAAAATAAAAATATATATTTACACAGCCTAACATATAACCGCCTCCTTTTTGGAAGTCGTTAAAAAAAACAAAAAAGAACTTTACCACCTAACCAAATTGTAGTCGTGTAGTACTTTAAGTATTTACTCAGATGATTAGATAGCCACAATAACAAGCAAATGAATCGTTTTATGACAACACTTTTTTGCAATATAGTTATACTCATATTTGCATAGTCAATTATAATATGAAGTGTTGGGTTTCACGAGGTATCTCCCCGTAAGATAACTCGGAATATAAAAGGTAGATTAGCCTGCAAGTAAATTATATTCACCTTTCAGAGTGCAAGAAACAGCTGACACAATGAAATTTGTTAAATTCTTCTTAATAGTTTTAAGCTTGTTATCTTTACTGACAGTGAGCCAAGCACGACCTGGAAAACTAGGACTCATCAAGAAAGGAGCTAAAGTTATAGTAAGTATCTAAACTAATTGTACAATTTAGGCCTACTTGCGCAGATATGGGTTAACGTTAACCCTGGCAAATATCATGCCTTCTCTTTCATAAATATAAAGAACGAGAGAGATAACATGATATTCAACCCCTGTGCCACTAGGCCTTAGTATTTCATTGCTGAAAGGTGTTTTAGTAGGTAGGTGTTTCTAGTTTTCCCAAGCTACTTTAATTTATTATTTGTCTTGTCTTTTGACTCAAGATGGTTTTTTTATATAATGAACCAGGAAACGAGCAGACGGATCGCCTGATGGTAAGCGATTACCGCCTCCCATGGACACTCGCAACACCAGAGGAGTTACACTTGTTGGTGATGCGACTTGCGTTCCTGGTCCTTAAAATCCCCAATCCCCCCCATGGGCCTCCGGTAACCTCACTCACTCGGCGAAACACAGCGCAAGCATTATTACACGCCGGTTTTCTGTGAGGTTGTGGTATTTCCGTCGGGCCGGCCCATTCATGCCGAAGCGTGGCTCTCCCACAGTAGCGTGGCTCTCCCACAGTATGGATAAATATAGCGTATATGGAAACTTATAACCTATTTAATGTCAAGTGCATTCGTCAATCTTATCAGTATGCTTTGGCCAAAAGTAATAAAAACAAAAGGGTCTCGAGACGAACATTCCTGAATACCTACTGAGTTCTCGACCCTAGTCAGACCCTTGCCTCCAAGCCTTTTATTCTACCGAATGTTTGGCAACTGTAAACTTATTTAAAGTATGTATAATGGGTATAACCGCGTTGCTTATGGCCTCGGTAATATTTTTCTGGCATTTTAATTTGACAAAAGACATTTTATGGGATTTTTTTACACCTTAGGTCATATTTGAAGTTTTAGTAGGTATCCCTATTTTTTTCTTGTAATAAATATAGCCTATAGTATATGTGATAGGAATAATGCAGCATTCTGATGGTGGAAAATTTAAAAAAAAACCGTGTGGTGTCGTGGGACAGTGGGACACCAGATAGGAACGAAGTTCCTTATTATAAAATAATAGCTATCCCGATTCCCGACACACGTTGTTCTGTCTTAAATATGAACTTGAATGAATAAGTATCTATAAATCTAACGGTTCTATTTAACGTTACGGACGTTTTTTGCCGACTAGGATACCCTTCCGAAACGCCCCATAAGGAGCTTTCGTTCCTAAAATAGGTTTTGTAGTTTTTGAGTGACGCGGAAGAAACATACAAAAATACAAATCCTTTATCCTTTATCATATATAGATATATAGAAGTATATACAGACATAGATAGTCTTAAAATGGGAATAAATGATTTTTATTTTATTATTTATTAATTAATTTATACTTAACGTACAGCTGTTGTAGTGTTATACATTTTTTGTAAGTGTTTGTAATAGGTAGGTACTAGATGATTCCTGCATGGTACTTACTAGGTTATAATAATTATTATAATAGGTCCCCACACCGATTTCGGTGATCGTGCCCGATTTCATTGAAACCAAGCCAGCTAGCTACGCATTGCGATTTTGACAGTGATTTTATAGTGCCCAAGTGTGTGCGCAGTATACAAGAGCACTCTCTCTCTTCCTTTACTCTCGTAACCCAGTGAGTGGGACGGATGACCGACACGACTGGCGAGAGATCAAGAGTTACATGCCGATCCGACGCATGGATCATCTTTCTTGTCAGATAATCAGGTGATCAGAGCCGACCTTGTCCTAACCAAACTTGGAAACAACATTTTTGTTGTTTCAACGCGGGAATCAAACCCACAACCCACGAGTCGAGAGCCAAGCTCTAAACCACTGGGCCACGGAGGCTGTTATTATTTTAGTATGTTAGCTATGGTAGCTCGAATCTATCCATAGATATTATATTATTATTATTATTATGGTAGCTCGAATCGTCTTATGAAGCTCAGAACTAAGACTTATGATACACTGTTGCACACAAAATTGAATATTGAAAAGTGTTTTTATCTTATTTTTCTTTCAAATCATTTACAATTTTTAGTTTGATTTTTAGAGGACTCTCCAAATGATACAACAGGGTCTCTAGTCAAGATGCATTCGATAATTTCGAAGACAAAGTTCGAAAACAAAATGTATGGGATTTGACATATTGCATCGCAAACAACATGTCACATGACGATGACTTATGTCAAATCCCATACATTTTTGATTTCGAAGTTCGCCGTCGAAATTATCGAATGCATCTTGACTAGGCGCCCAGATTACAACAGTAGTTTATTCAGGACGCATGTTACCGGTCACAACCTTACCCGATGACAGACTGAATTGATGTGCAGTATGCATTACCAGAGGCGGATTATCCTCAGGGCAAATTAGGCATGTGCCTAGCCTAGGAGCGCGAGTGTACAGAGGCGCGCGGGCGAGTTTGTAAAAAAAAGAAAAAATATATAAAATTAAATCGGTATATCGGTCAAACTATAGTACGAGTTATTTTTAATATAGAGGTGCCGATGAGCTGATGCTTGCCTACGGCGCTCTCAACGTTTAATCCACCTCTGTGCACTACACTCAATACGTAATAATATCTACCCAAAAGTCTGTGTAATAATAATAACTGTTTTTTTCCCAGCAAGGACTGAACATTGCAAGCACAGCCAATGATGTCTACCACTTCTTCCACGATAAGCACTGACATATAGGCATCCTGAAAATATTGTTTACTAATATACAATATTATGTACCATAATAATGTTCATCATTCGTTAAATAAAATATAAGACCTAATAAATAGTTTCATTAAAAAAAATTAACCAACCATTTTACATAGAATGTAGATTGTAGTGAATCATTGACAATCGCGAACCAAATCAAAAAGTGAAGACATAGTTCTGCCAAGAATATATTATTAGGTATGTATCGAGAATGTCGCCCCTATGGCCGGTCTAAACTACGCCTTGTCGTGCAATTACAGTGTCGTGCACACGCATGTAACGTAACTATTCTTTACCGTGCAATGGTAGTTTTCGCGGAGTGTGGTTTTTATTAATTACGTAGAGCGTAGCTAAATTCATATTTACAAAACACCGGAATCCTTTTCACGTAGCTCTGTCTTCACTTTTTTATTTGGCCTGAGTTCACTATATAATATTTAACATAAATTGAAATTATTTTTTACAACTTCTATATATTTCATTCAATATTTCGGTATCATATATTGTAGTCTTGGTACGGCATTTTTTCATCATACGGTTCTCATTAAACGCAATAAAAGATTAAAACTTGTTGTATGACGTCATACTCACATAAAAGAAAACCCCTTTCATTTCATTGTGAGTTCTGCTTCTAAACTTGTACAAAGAACACGCCATTTGATGAATCTCCTTTTCATCCATTGTGCTTCTCGTGTGGCTGTGGATGGGTGAGTTTGTATAAAGACTGGTTAGTTCGGACTCTGGACGGCGGCCAATATGACTGGGTACAATTTACTACCATTTTCAGGCGGTAAAAAGTATTTTCCTTACATATATTTCCCGTAATGGTACTAGTAAATGTTTTGAGAGCTCACTATAAAAGGAGCCCTATCCCTATCCTATTGTTTCTAGAACATTCTATGCACCTGACACCTGTGTGCCCAGCTGCACATTTCAATAGAAATTTTATCAAAACATGTTGTTTACTACAAATAATTCCCAGAAATATCACGCAGGTGGCTCGTTTACCGACCACAACTAAAGGGGAGTGCTGATATAATATTAATTATTTTGGTACATACAAATTTTATGTTACATATTTAGTATTCTATTTTATACAATTCTAAACACAATAAAACATGACAATTTATAAAAATACTTTTGTTGCCTACACCTACACATAAGATTTTTCAACCACTGAGGGTTGAAGATTATTACAGTACCTACCAATATCGCTATTCTACAATGGGGATTGGTTAATACCTACTACATTAAATTAGTTAATAGGTACTGTTGTTTTTCTTGTATGAGGGTTTGTTCTGTCATATGTACGTCATAGCCTATCTTTAGTTTTAAAATCTCTGGTAAAATTGAAGTCATTATGTATGTTTTTAAGGCCAGGACAAAGCTCAAAAATAAAATGACATTGTAATAAGAGTCTTTTTTGCGTAGCATTACTTTCTATATTCATGCCGAAGACGGTGTTTTTTTTTTTTTTTTATTTATGTAATGAGCCAGGAAACGAGCAGACGGATCGCCTGATGGTAAGCGATTACCGCCGCCCATGGACACTCGCAACACCAGAGGACTTGTAACTCCTCTGGTGTTGCGACTTGCGTTCCTGGTCCTTAAAATCCCCAATCCCCCCCATGGGCCTCCGGTAACCTCACTCACTCGGCGAAACACAACGCAAGCGTTATTTCACGCCGGTTTTCTGTGAGGTCGTGGTATTTACCCGGTCGAGCCGGCCCATTCATGCCGAAGCGTGGCTCTCCCACAGTGTTTGCAAGGTATTTCACAAATAACTCTTGAAATATTGTACAAATCACAAAAGTGTTCACTGTTCGGTTTAGGTTGAAATATAATATTAATTATTTATGAAAAAATATGGTGCTGCACAACATTTTACGTTTTAGGAGATTTCGTGATTTTTAAGAGGTGATTTTATGATTTTGTAACTCAGGAATTATATATTTTTTTCAAAATGTGTAGGTACGGTTCAGAACCTGTCAAGGATTGTGTACTTAATCCCATATTTTTTCCACTTCGTAATTGAACTCTGACTAGGTAGACTAGGTGACGGGAAATGACAAAGTAGCCTATGACCTTGCCTTAAACTCGATCAAATAGAGAGTTCTTACGTAATATTAGTAGTCACGACGAGCTTTCAAGCTCTTGACCGCAATATTAAGTATCAGATGGCAAAGAATTTAAAATTAAAGTGGAGTCAATTATTATTATTATCAGTATTTTTTCGATATTTAAGTAAAAATGTTTTAAATATTAAATTATCGCACCATCGCCTTAGGTTGTCGATTCGAATGTGGGGTACATTAGGCGTGAACGTTTCTCGGGCGTTTGAGAGGCGCTCAAGCAAAGCATACAAATAAATGAATTTGAATTTGAATACGCCGCGTGCGTATGGTGGCCTTAGGTATATCCTATATTAGGTATATAGTTGTTCCAAGAATCGAATAACTACAATTTTTATAAAAAACTATAACCTGACTACGTAAATTATCATTTTGCTTTTACTTAGACTTTTATTACGAACCAAATATCATCACATTTATTAAAATTGGACCAGTAGTTTAGGCGCTACGGCAAAACAAACATACCTACATACGTTCACAGACTGCTATCTTTTATCTAATGCGTACCTAATTCTTGAGCTTATCGAGCTCAAAAATATAAGTGCTTCTAAAAATTTTCACTGATAATTTTCTTTCGGAGCTGGGAGGTCTCAAAAGTCTGATGAAAGTTTATTTTTGAATATAAAACACTATTTTTTGAAATTACAAAATGGCATAATTTTGGAATGAATCAACCGATTTTCACGCGATTGGCGGCAATCGATGCAGTTTTTTATGTTCTTTGCAAAAATCGAAAAAAAAATTAAATGAAAATTTTCGGAGTAATTCCAAAAAACACTTTTTTCGGTTTACTTTCCTTCACGATATCTCTCGAACGAATCACAACCGATTTTTACCAGATTAGCGGCGATCGACGTGGCTTTTTAAGGTTAAGAGCTGATTAGTTTTTAAAGTTGATCGATAGAGCCGATAAAGCCGAGCCCCTTCGTCGTGTCATGAAAAAGATTGAAAAACACTGGTACTTATAGATAATATGCAGTTTATAGTAAAGACAGAAAAACGTTTGTTGGCGTCAGCTAATATAGCTATAATAATATGATAATATCATATTTTGTAATGTGAGAATAATTGACAAAGTAAAATCGAATCTAATATCCATTAGATGAATGTGCTAGAAGATAAAGTCTAGACTTAGTGTCCACGAAAACTAAAACATTAAACGGTTTATGTGAAAAATATCCCATAACTATTTAAGAGCTGTTAGCGTGGATTATGTCCGAAATGTTTCATATCACCGACCAAAACACCATAAAGTTGACTTTAAGAGCAATTTTCGCTGAGAAGTGACTTGGTTTTAACGAAAATACAAGAAAATTGGCATGAAACCATAGTCGTGAGTTATGACATTTTACCATGAAAAGTTGTACGCTTCAACAACGCGTAGAAATTCTAAGTTATGTACATAGATAAATGATCGGTCTTGGTGCTCGACCGATCATTCATCTATGGCTATCAAGATCAGCGCTCCATTCGTCTATCGTTCCGTGCGTTGGGCCTAATGGTATCTACAGACACACGAATTTGGTACGGAGCGTACAGCGGATCTGGTACGCTCCGTACTCCGGTAGTCCGGCGAACATAAGAAGAAGGCGAAGAGTTCGCCGTTGTCCGCATCGGATCTGGTCCGCTCCGTACCAAATTCGTGCGTGTGTAGAGCAGTCCGGCGGTTAGGCCGTACAACGGTATCAGTGTTGTCAACTTAGGGATGTACCCCCAAAATTAGGGAAAATATCTACGGGGGTTTACTAGGGGACAGGATGTTTAGAGTTTACTCCTTATGAATCTATTTGTATGTAATAATAAAAATTATCTTAATGTGTGTATATAGCCAGGGATATGAAAATGTATTGGAAGTGAAATAAGATTAAGACAAGTTAGTTTTATGTTATTCACGCGTAAGTTTTTATGTTAAACACATAACCTTTCTTTCTAGCTTATTATCTCTTAGACCTGTCAATGGTATAAGTAATCATGGGTAAAATTTGGGGAGGAATATTTTTCAAAGTGTTGGTATTACTGCCCGTTATTAATGAATTGCGGGAATCATCGTCGTCGTCGTCGTTTAAAAAGCGCACTGTAAATAGAACTCTGTGCTAATGTAATAGAGCATAAAATCGAACACACGCGTGTCGAGCTTTACGGTCCACTGCACCGTACCAAATCCGTGCGTGTGTAGCGACACCGGATTTGGTCTCCGGATATGGTTCGTTGTACGCTCCGTACCGTACCAAATTCGTGTGTCTGTAGATAGCATAATTTAACGACATTTACATTTTAACGAAGATTTCAAAACTGAAGATAAGCTATGACGTACATTTGACAGAACAAATCTTTATACAGTAAAAGGTTACGCCCAGTTACGCTATCTTGGTTGTTACCATACTTCAAATTTGCCGTCTTGTTTTCATCATATTTCAAATGTCAAAATTGCTCCAAAATCTTAAAAGTGGGGCCATTTGACTGGATACACTTTTCGCCTCAACATGCCTCATCTATAATAATATATACGTTTATGTCTTTTAAAACAAATTGTGGCCTAGGATGGATATTACGGAACAGCTACCAGAACCTCAATTCTCGTATTTAAAGTAACAATTAAAACAGTCAATTTTACTTTGTTTGGATTGAAAGTGTAGCATCATGTTACCGTGAACGGATTTTATGACGTTTCGACCAATCAGAGCGCGTTTCACGTTGGTTTAACGTTCATAAAAACACCTATTGGGAGTATAAGCGTATCGGGTCTTGATTGTAATTGTATTAATGCAGGTTTTATTTAGCAGAATTGCCCCTCTGGTCTTACAAACATGTGTGAGGATCTAACAGGACAGCGATACTTGCTATACAGCACGTGAAAACTTAAATGCGATGCCCGAGGGCTTCGGCCTACGTCGCGTCGTAGTCGCGCTGTGGCAACATCAACTGACCACCAAAACCGTGTTGTTTAATATGGCTTGATCATTTTCTGAGCTTAAATCTCTAGTCGCAAACGCAGATAAATCACATTCAATTACTGCAGCCCTAAAAGCAAACATAACACGGGCTCATCGTGAACTTGAGCCCATTTTATGCGAAGATATCGTCAAAATTGCTACGAAATTATTATTTTATCATTAACATCGAATATCCTTTACAATATTATAAAAATTGTGATTGTATCACTAAAACTGGTGTTATTAATTCTTTTTAAAATGAAGAAAATCCAACCTTATTCTTATAAATAGGAAAAGTTTGTGTGTTTGTTTGCATTGAATAGGCTCCGAAACTACTAGACCGATTTTGATGAAATTTGGCACAGATGTAGAGTAGACTACGGGAAAGGACATAGGCTATTTTTATCGCGGAAAAATGTATGGTTTCTGCGAAATTAATTTTTGCGCGGGCGAAGTCGCGGGTAACATCTATTACACCTATTTTTATCGTCTTACAAGTGATGCAGGAAGTATAACGTAAAAGTAGATAATATTAAGTACAATAATATAATATTAGTAGGTCAAAAAGCACATTTTACTGTGAAGTGAAATTTTTAGAAGATTTATACCACTTTTTATTACTTCTAGAAATCATCAGACATGACCAGGAACAAATCAGCTGGAATTCCTCAATATTAGCGACTACTTTTTACGTCTCAATCGAATGTTATTTTAGGCGTGCGTTCATTGAGCTATCAATATTATTTATTGGTCGATTTGGGAAACGACAGTCGCAGCTGGCGGTAATCTTGTTGTGCTTACAAATGTCGCGTCCGACCACAGACTAGCTAATGTTTACGCCATTTCGTGTAAAAAGTGTACAATAGGTACCTACATTACGTCTGGGTTCTAAGTGTCTTTCGGGCAACGATGTTTTATTGCTGAGATGGCCATAGAATAACGATGATTGTTGAATGACATTAAAAAAGTAGTTACACTGTACTAAAGTTTACTCCGTTCAGATCTGGGAGCACGGTCGTAGCCCGTCAAGACGAGCCAAGCAAAGGGCAAGGGCACTACCAGACTGCATTTTCCCGAAGAGCTTCGTCGATTTTTTTAACCCCTTAACTCGGGCTTGGATCATACCTGGATAAACGAAATTTATAACATGGTTCCAGTAGTGGACTTATTAAAGTTATAATCGCGTAGCTCTTATAGGTAGGTACTTTTATTGATATCTAAAAACCCTAATTTCGTTACTGACTCACTGATGACCATCAAAGTTCATAGGGTATTTCTGAATGTCCTAGAAAGCTGAAATTTGGTATGTAAGCTAGTGTTCACACAAACATCATAAAAATTCAAAACTCGAATCTTTTATTCTCCAATCCCATTAACAAGGGTTTGGGAGTTTGTATGAGACTTCCGCAAAAATCTGACACTAGAGGTCTTCAAATTGATTTAGGGATTATTTTTAATGTATTATAAAAGTATTGTCATAATCAACAAAAAGAAGTGAAATGCCGCAGAAACTTTTTCATGTAAAATTATGCTTAGACAAGACCAAATTACTCGTATTGTCACAAAATTAAGAGATCTCATCTATCAATCCAAGCTTTAGTTACACGAGAGAGTGTAGATACACGCCCTAACTCTCTAGGCCTACCTAAACTTCACAATCTCTACATCTTAGTCAAAATTTGTGGCTTGATCGTTTCCTTACTACATGAGCCATTGTTTAACGGAAAAGTAATACACAGTGAATAAATATTTTTTCATCTTAATAAGCGTAATTGAGCCAAAAAATGATATATGACATATAATATTGTGTTTTAAAGGCTTTAACCTATTATACTTACCTTAATTTTGTAAGTAAAAAATTTTATAATAAATATATGTACCTAGTATTTAATAAAAATATAATTTTATAAAAAAAATAATCCCTAATTACCATATTCCATTCCAGTTCATATTATAATGGATAAGTGATTTCTTAGAACACTCTTAGATTTTCTTTATTATTTGATTTCGAAGATAATGAATAATTGTACTCACGTTGGATGGCAACAACCGTTAGATATGAATATTAATAAATATTTCTCTGGGAATATTTTTGTTTGCGCATCCCACACGAAATCCGGATTGAAAAACAAATTGTTTGGTAAGAATTTATTTATGAGCATGTCATGAAAATTATGTCTGAAATCAGGAATTAATGTCGAAGAAGCGTTCGTTGAGTGGCAGCAAAAATCAATAATTGCTGCAAACTATTTCAAACATAAAGGTATCGCGTTTGACGACGAACTATAAGATTTAGTTTTCAAAAACCTTCATCAGGTAAATTATGTTGGGGTGATTTTGTGTCTTCGGATCCAAAAGTTTTATAAACGGTTGAATTTAAAATAACCGAATAACTAATTTGTTATTATATTACGAGTATTATAGCATATATCTATACTAGTCTACATATATATACTTTTATACTAATATATAAAGGGGAAAAGTTTGTTTGTTTGTTAGTATGTTGTATGCATTGAATAGGCTCCAAAACTACTGTACCGATTTTGATAAAATTTGCAAAAGATATAGAGCAGATCACGGGGTCGGGTAGCCTACGCGGCAAAATGTACGGTTCCTACGGAACGGAATTTACTTTTGCGCGCAAGAAGTCGCGGGTAACATCTAGTTATAGATACTTTAGAAAATAAGTACATTTTACAATACTTAATTCTATATATCGGACTCACAAAGAGTTCGAAGAAAAAATCTTCATAAAATCAAAAATAAATTGAGTCACTTAAAAATTTGCTATGTGAATTTAATAATGTTAATATTTCATAATATTAGAATGTGTTAGGGGCCCCATACATGGTCCGGTCTACCTTCAGTTCGGCCTGAACGGATGCAAAATCGTATCGTGTGTGTGCAATTTCGAGATCGCATCAGGCGGCCGTACGGACTGAAGCGATTTGTTCCAGTGTTGCCAGCTCTTTTTTTTGTGAAACTACTAAACTCGTATCGATTTCTACTAAAACTACTAAAAAACTACTAAAGAGGCTACTTAACTTAGGAATTCCTGAAGCCCCCCAAAAACCACTGCATTTTAGGTTTTATTATATTAAATTTTTTTCATTAATTGAATTTGATTATAAATTTTACCATTAAATTAAAATATACTAGGAAATATTACGTATTTAGTAGCTATTTTGCATATCATTACTGTCTGGCTCTTTCCTACTTAAACACTACTAATAACTAAATTTCTACCAAGGAGGGAATAAAATAGGTACTCAATTTAGTAAAATTTTGTAAAATAACTAAGTTGGCAACATTAATTCTGGCCTGACCGATTGGCCTGAACGCGCGGCCTGTCCTGACCGTGTGTGGACAAATCGCTTCAGTTCTTGCCCGACCCGCTGCCGTGCGGGCGTGTATCTTGTACAAGCGTTGTATGAGTTTTCGCGGTGTTTAAATACAAAATTGATAAACACGACCGTAGCGCGCGGCAAACCAGAATGGACTGATGCGACTGTTCCGTGTGTGGGCACGAATCAGATCAGGCCGAACTGACGTAAATTGGATTGGATGCGATTTTTTCCGTGTGTGTGCTCGAATCCGTTCAGGCCGAACTGACGTCAGTTCCAGCTGAAACGATCGGCCTCTCGTCTGTGGGGGCCTTTATGAGAAACACGAAACTCATGATCTTTATAAGGGATGTTATAGATATGAAATTTCGAATCTGGATACACATACGAATATGAGAATGATATTTTTTTTTTTTTTTTTATGAAATAAGGGGGCAAACGAGCAAACGGGTCACCTGATGGAAAGCAACTTCCGTCGCCCATGGACACTCGCAGCATCAGAAGAGCTGCAAGTGCGTTGCCGGCCTTTTAAGAGGGAATAGGGTAATGAGGGAGGGTAGGGAAGGGAATAGGATAGGGGATTGGGCCTCCGGTAAACTCACTCACTCGGCGAAACACAGCGCAAACGCTGTTTCACGCCGGTTTTCTGTGAGCCCGTGGTATTTCTCCGGTCGAGCCGGCCCAATTCGTGCCGAAGCAAGGCTCTACCACGTAATTACGGATAATATGTAATTATTTCAGATTATCAGTTGTATATCCGTGCAGCAGCATATGCAGATAATCTTGGATGAAGATAATCGATTTAAAAAGTAAGATACAAAATTTAGACTCCACTTTTTTTTCAAACCGGCTTTTGCCGGCGACTTAGTCCGCGTGTAGTTCGGTTTCCATACAAAATTATAACCCCTTTTTCACCCCCTTAGGCCCACGCCAAATTTTAAAAAATCCTCTCTAATGGCGGATGCCTACGTCATTACAACTATCTGTATGCCAAATTTCAGAAAAATCCGTTCAATAGTTTTGGCTGTGCGTTGATAGATGAGTCAGTCAGGTTTGCCTTTTATATATTTAGATTATCCGAAACCTTCAATTCGGATTCAGTTACGGTTTCGGATATCTTTTCAATTCGGATATCCAGTAGGCTTAATAACGGTTACGGATCTCCATAACATCTCTAATATTTATGAGAGTGGGCACGTTTTTAATATACCTATATACGCAATGGAAAAGTTTCATCTAGAACTCATATTGTAGCAGCACGATACTTTACTAACAAACCTAACAATATTATGTGTAAGTTTTCTGCTGTGGACCACAAAACTTATACCTACTTATACGGTATACCTACTATTTTTTGGGCAATTATGTTTTATATAAAAAAAGGCTAAGTGCGAGTCGGACTCGCGCACCGAGGGTTTCGTACAAACCTGTAGTGATTTTGTTACAGCCTAAAGGTGTTATAGACCTTAGTATTTGATATGAATTTCAATTTAATACCTCTACGCATTCATGAGGAATGGGGTAGTAAGTTTAAAATTATTAAAACTGTTTTTATTATATTATGATGTAACTAAAAATATCTGTGCTAAAAGACGTTGCTTCGTGCTAAATTTCAAGATTCTGAGTTCACGGAAAGTACACTGTAGGTTTTGAATTTGCGAGTGTCGAAAATTTGCGGCATTAACGGCTGTATCTTTTGATTGCATTGGCTTAGAAGTTTGATTTTTTTCACAGCTCCAAGGGACCATAGACCTTAGTATTTGATATAAATTCCAGCTCGATACCTCCACGCGTTCCTGAGAAAAAGGGTCCTGAGAGATATTCGGACGGACAACAAAGTGATCCTATAAGGGTTTCGTTTTCTCCTTTCGAGGTATATACGGAACCCTAAAAACATAGCTTGCATTACTTATCATTGGCTAGCCGCACACACACCATATTATTGGCAATAATGCTCATATTGACAATAATATTCCTTGTGTGCGGGCTATATTGCAGTTTTTTTTTGTATGTTTTGACTAGTATTGACACATTTATTTTGTCAATAATATTGCGCGTGTGCGGCTAGCTAATGGCTTCCATGAAAATATTATTTTGGACAGCGCAATAAAATAGTAGATTATGCACCAAGGGGATAAAGCAGTGTCTTATGTCACGGACAGTATATTGGATCCTGAGCGTAACAAGGGACTCTAGAGTTAACTCCCGAGCGCAGCGACAGCGAGGGAGTTAAAACTTAAGAGCATTAACGCATAGCGCGTGAAGTCAACTTTGGTGAAAAATACGCACACAGCTGCAGCCTGCAGCGAGCGTCTTTGTGTGCGTGAATAGCTCGACGACTGTAAGCCAACTAACCCACATTGATACTTGCCTTACTTTAATTATTACTTTACGATAATAATAATAACGATAATAATTATTATTGAATTTTGATTATGGTATACATAATATCATAATAATAATTATATTCTGTGTCATATAACATATTACTTAATATATAATATAACATATTATCTACACAAAACATACAATATCAGTAGGTAATGTAATACTAACATAATATAATGGAAAATAAAAATACCTTGAAATAATACTTTTATACTATTTTAATTAATATAATTTAGTTATACAGCTGAAATGTGTTTATATAAATCTCTTTGATTTTTACCCGACTGTCAAGACGTTATGCTTTTCGCCCGGTTATGTTTTTCGCGCGTATCTTGCATGTATAAATGTATGCATGTATGCAATATGCATAATTACATTACATAGATTCTGGAACACAAAATAAACATTTTATATTTTAAACAAGACAATTTTATATACTTTTTTATATTTGTTATTTTTTATGACTAATAATTGTTCCTCTATAATTTTTAATTATTTTCACTACTAAAATTCCGGGCAAAGCTCAGTCTCCCAGGTACTTTAACATCTTATATCAAGACGTCAAAATATTTGTGTTTTAAAAATTAAATACGAAATTACCAATTTAGGTGCTATTTTAAAGAAGAAAAGTATTAGTTACTAATACGTATCTAGATGTACTTATCATTTATATATGTCACCGTAAAATTGTAAAAACCGTTAGATTGTAAAAAAACTAGTGAAATTGTAAAATGTTAATAGACTTCGGACGTGAATATGCTGCCTATAATTTAACACATTGTTTATAGTTAGATAATAAATACCTATATAGTTATGAATCTTTCGACATATTTTTACAATCTCGTTAGTTTTTTTACAATTTAACGGTTTTTACAATTTTACGGTGACATATTATATAAGTTGTTTCTTTTCGAGGCAAAATGATTTGGAAACAATTTTGTTTCTAAATCATAAGCTCGAAATCCAGACTACCGTTTGCCGCATATATGTACCTAGATAAAACTTGGTAATTAAGTAGTTAGTAGTTTTTACTTTGTACATACATACATAAACATAATCACGCCTTTTTCCCGTAGGGGCAGGCAGGTAACACTATTCTTTCCACTTGCTACGATCCTTACATACTTGTTTCGCTTCGCCCACTTTAATTATTCCCTTCATACATGTTCATCAACATTCATATTAGTTTCCATGGAAGGTGCCGGATGTTGTACCTGCACTTCCTCTCTTTAAAAAAAACTTTCAAAATACTCTTTACATTTCTTTAACACACGTTCTTCTCCTTTTATAATGCTCCCATCTTGGCTCCTGATTGTACGCAGCTCCGAGTTAGAAGTATAAGAAGTTTACTTTGTACATACAAATTAAGAATCTACTGCTATCTGAGGGGATTATATGGATTATTAAATACGTACCTCTTCATTTCGAAGTTCTACTTCTTCTGTTTTACTTTACTTGAGTGTTTTGCACATTGTCTGAAGTTAAACCACAAAGCCGTAAACACAAGAATTTTGTTATTTGAAAGCAGATGCATATTAACAACAAAATGAACATGCAAAGTAGTATATTGTTATTATGGCTGCGCTAGTCGGTTTTGTCTCCATGCAAACGTTATTGGTGATTTACTTTAAAGTCAAACATTATAGACCCAAAGTTTATGTAATATCGATTTTTATTACACTTATCTTGGTCGGTATGTGCTTATATTTCTAAAATTCAAATAGGGGATCGGACTACATCTGAAATATTTAGTTTCATTAATATATTCAGAAATATTGAGGCATTACTACTTGGTAAATGTAAAAAAATATATTATTTTATGTGTAGTTTACTAATTAAATACATTTAAAAAGTACCAAAAAAAAATTTTTTTTTTGTTAAATTGGTAAACACAACCTACATCATTAGTTTACTCACATCATATACAAAAACATTAATTATGGTAAGTATGAACTTAAACTCACAAATATGGGAGATTTTTACAAATATATTCCGGCGGCCATATACTTCATATACTACTTCATACACCTTAACCTACAAGTGACGTCATTTGTAGGTCGACTTTAGGAGGCTCGCGAAAATTTTATACAAATCGCTGTACCTTTGAAAATATTGACTTTTGATATACAGTTTCTTCTGAGAAGTTACTCATATTTAAGAGTACTATTCATTTATGTAATAAAAAAAATTAGGCCGATTGCCTATTAGTTAAGAAAATGATAGCCTCCAAACATCGGATGTTTAGCGCAACTTTGACCGTAAATATAAAACAAATCAAGAATGAAAATAAAAAAAGCAAGTACATACCGACACAGTTTTATTGTTCAGCAACTGAGATGACTTAAATTCGGACAAAAATATTATATAGATTTTTCATAAAACACGAACAGCCGATTTGGGTAATTTGAGGATACCTTTTCTAAAATACTTTACAAAACAGTATAAATGTGTGCACTATAGTTTCTCATATAAGTATAGATAACTATTTTATGGGTATAAGTATCCTTTTTTCCCAGATATTAGGTGAAATAACAAGCATTTCCCCTCGCGCCGCACTGAGTTGCAGCCGTTGACTAGCGCTAGAATAAATAAATGTAGACTAACAACAGCGCCATCTACTGGGTCTAATTATGTTAAAATGTACTAAACTTTTAGCAGCTCTTGCCTTTGCCAAGTTTTCAAAATGTGTATGTTTTCTTTTTCGTGCGAACTTATTTTTATCTCCTATTATATTATCTATTATATATGTTAAATAATTTGTTATTACAATAAAAAAAAAATAACTTAAATAACAATATTTATTATTAAATTAAAAAATATATTTTCCAAATATCAAAATCTTTTTATCGGGGTGGATCTCGTACGCACTACAAAGGTCAACAGAGTTCATTGCAGAGCGCAGACCGATACATCCACCCTCTGGAAAGGCTCACGGCCGTCTGATTTGTAAACGCTCGTGCGCCTGGATTTATACACTAGTTTTAAAAATTCATATAAAATTCGTCAAGCTAATTTACTTAAAAATTTAAATGGCATATTAAAGATAAAACGTTGTTCTTTTAGATTATGTAAGTAAGAAAGAGAAAGAGCAAGTGAAATACATAAATATCATCATTTTAAATAACTATAATTCCTGATAAATTCGCATTCTTTAAATTTTATTTTTATGAGATATAATCGTATATAAAAATAATCTGTCAAAGAGATAATCTACAAGAGGATCCAACAAGTTTGTAAAGATTTTTTGTTTTTAAAAAATGTAAATGGTATTAGCTATTATATGTTTTGAAAATGCCCCTGAACCTAAAGTTGTCAAAACGTCTGGTTAGTTTTGTCAGTTTTATTCAAAAGTTTGAAATTATTTTAAAATAAATGATAAGGGAAAAATTAGAATACAATATTTTCTAGTGTTTTTTTACATGTAAAAATCAGAATAACCAGTTTTTGTTAGATATTTTTGATTTTGAAAAGTAGCGTTTTTGTGAAATCTGAGTCGCGCGCCGTTAACGCTCTTAACTCCCGAGTGAAGCGAGGGAGTTATGTAGAGTCCTGAGTGAAGCGAGGGGTTCAAGCTGCCCAAGACGAAGACAGGCTTTATCCCAGAGGTGCATACTCTACTTTTCAAACCTGCTGCGAGGCAATAAAAACCCAGGGCTACGTAAATAAAACATTTATTTTGTTAAAAGTTAATATTGATATTGAACACATTTGTCCAGTTATGGAGGGACAGAGTAATATTTTTATTAGGGAGAATGTTAAAACACGGAACTGTTAAAATAACGTAGTAGGTACCTATTTTAATTTCTGAAAATAGCACCAAACACTGGCTTTTGCTCTGAATTTTTTGAATCGCATTTTTCTTTTGTTATAGGTGGTCAGTTCGATTTTTGAATAAACTCTCAGCAATACCATATTATTATTGAAAAACTCTATGATAGATGCGTATCTATTAGAAGTTTTCATACGAATTTTAATGTTCCAAATTCAAATCACTTTAATCCCTTGGGAGTTTCATACAACATTATCTCCCTTAGGATCCAATGACATGCTTTACGTTGAGATTGCGTGGTATATATCCGATACATTGTCGAGCAGGCGCGCGTTAAAACGCGTTGATATGAGTAGAAATGTGATAAACGGCTTAAAATTAAAAGTTAACTTATCCGTTATTAAATATTCAAAAGCAACTTTTTTTAACTGCTTAGTTGCTTAGTTGCTTATTTGCTTATCTACTTATTGCCACTTATAAGTTATAATGTTTTTTGCGCTTATGTTACGTTTTTCGATCGCTTAAACTGATTTAAATTAACTTTCCTTCGTACTTTGCAGGCTTAGGACTGTCTGAAATCTGAATAATTATTAATAAATAATACTTCCCACACCGATCTCGGTGACGGTGGCCGGTTTCATTGAAACCAGGCCAGTTACGCAGGAGTGATTTTATAGTGCCCAAGTGTGTGCGCAGTACACAAGAGCACTCTCTCTTCCTTTTACTCTCGTAACCCAGTGGGACGGATGACCGACACGACTGGCGAGAAATCAGGCGCAGGACCGACTTTTTACATGCCCATCCGACGCATGGATCATCTTTCTTGTCAGACAATCAGGTGATCAGCCTGCATTGTCCTAACCAAACTGGGAAACAACATTTTTTTTGTTGTTCCCATGTGGGAATCGAACCCACGACCTCCGAGTCGAGAGCCAATGCTCGAACCACTTGACCACGGAGGCTGTTTTATGAGTGTTTTATGAGTTCATATTATTATTAATATAATAATATGAACTCATAAAAATGTTTTTACATGTTGATAGGGTTGCCATCCGTCCGGGTTTCCCCGGATTTGTCCTAGTTTAAAGGGTGTCCGGAGAGCGTCCGGGCCGGATTTTATTTGCTATCCGGGTTTCTGTAGGCAGAATTAGTAAGGCCTAAGTTTTTGTTTGGTTTGCAGCAATAATAAATCATCCTTTCTTTTTGACAATTGACATTGCCGTAGTCGGGTAAAAACTGTTATATGTCCGGGTTTCGTACTCCAAAATCCGGGGTTTTCATGCGTCTTGTCCGGGGAGTCATATGTAAGAGATGGCAACCCTACATGTTGATAATATGCATTAATCTTAAATGTTGCTTATCATTAGTAATAGTTGATTTATAGGATAACAAACATTACACATCGCCACTTTTTCCACCTCATTTCTTTCAAAGTAGTTCCATAAATTACTGTTCCAATTCACGTCGTTTAGTCGTCATCTTACGACAAAAATTTAATAAACTTAATACTAAAACACTACACGAAAAGTTTATATTACATCCATATGGACCATTATTATATTTATTATTTACATTAAAAGTCACGGTAAGCCACCAAAACACCACTATTACGATTAAAATACGAATTATTGCGTTACGTAATATAACGTAATTTCGTCAACCCGCAAAGCGCAACTAACAAAAAGTGAATAAACACGAAAAAGCAGATTAGTTATAAGTACAAAAAATAAGCCGTTTAAATAAGTGATGAGCTACATTAAAGAATTTTCACTCTTATTGCGCTGTCATAAGAACTATTTTTCTTTGCTCATACCACACTTATGGCTTTATGACTATAAACGATATAAACGATAAGTATAAGTGATAAACGCTTAAATTTTTAAACGACTTTTCAACTTATTTATAAAAGCACGCTTTTTTAAACGCTTTACGTTTAAACGGCCATCTCTAGATATGAGAACCTCCTCCGGGTTTTTCGTGGGTTAACAATTTTAGTTTTAAGTCTGAATAAAAGTGTAAAGTTATAAAGACGGTATAGGCAAAATTATTTTAAACTAGGTACGTAAATAGGTAGAAACTTCTTCACTGTACTTTTTGAACTGAGCATTTTTTAATTAAAATAATCATTGTATTTGCTTTGTGACAACAATTACTTATTATAGAAGTTGTAGACTTAAGACTACATTTCCATTGTCCAATGTCTATTTAACTTGATAAAAGAAAAAAAAAGAAACGGAGCATTTTCCTGTATTTCTTGTATAAAATAAATAAATAGTGTTCCGAAAAAATAATATTATAAATAAAAATCAATATTTATGTTTGTAGAAGTTTGTTTGAATAATTTTGTGAGTCTCATTAAAATATTATGTCTAAATCGCTGCAACACACTCGTATTTTGTTGGCATAAAGTAATCCACCCAAAAGCACCCTAATACTCGGTAGCATATGTTTATTTGGAATAACGGTAACAAAATCTTTTATCATGATTATGTACCATGGACAAAGTTCCTCCTCGCTCCTCGACCAGTTCCTTAACATTTTCCTAGGCACTAGGATGACTCAAAATATTTTAACACAAATTATGTGACCGCAACAACTGCAGACGTGGTTAAACTACGTATTTACACGTGCGTTCGCAAGATTCAACGGCGCTGTTGAGCGATTTTTATCGTATGTCTGGTCGAGCAGCAACTTGTTCGAACTATTATTATCATAGAATATAATATTTTTGTATTATAATGACAGCATGCAGTTTACCTACAATAGGCAATCGGACTATTTTTTAATTGAGTAACTTCTCAGAAGAAACCGTATATCAAAAGTCAATATTTTCAAAGGTACACAGCGATTTTTATAAAAAATTTCGCGAGCCTCCTAAAAACGCTCCATACTAAAGTCGACCTACAAATGACGTCACTTGTAGGTTATAGTATATGAAGTATATGGCCGCAGGAATATATTTGTAAATATCTCCGATATTTGTGCGTTTAAGTTCATACTTACCATAATGAATGTTTTTGTATATGATGTGAGTAAACTAATGATGTAGGTATTGTTTACCAATTTCGCAAAAAAAAAAATTTTTTTTGGTATAGACTCGCGAAATTTTGTATACAAATCGCTGTACCTTTGAAAATATTGACTTTTGATATACGATTTCTTCTGAGAAGTTACTCATATTTAAGAGTACTATTCATTTATGCAATAAAAAAAATCAGTCCGCTTGCCTATTGTCAATGACATGTCAGTTTTTTAACTTAATATTAATATAATACGAACAAATTATGACAACGGTCATCTGCTTATGAACTAGATTCTCCGATGGTACGTTTAAAAATAAATCATAAAGATTATTTTATAACTTATAGCTTTTGCCCGCAGCTTCGCCCGCGTGAAATTGGGTTTAAGACAGAGGGAAAGCTTGTTCGGAAAAATACCAATAGGTACCAAAATTGAATACATAATGGTGTAGGCACTGCACAGCCGTATCAGTTGTGTTTTATTTGAATGTTTCCTGCGACTTCGTACACTCAAGAAATCTACCGGGAACTCTACCATAAATAAAATTTAATAAGCTGCAAGAAGTATTCAGTGTCAATTCTAGATAATACCAAATTTCATCAAAATTCGTTACGTAGTTATTGCACGAAAAACTAAATATATTATGTATATACAAATTTTCGCTTTTAGGTATAATATTAAGTAAGGATTTATTTGTAGCCGATAATTAGTATTTTAACGATTCCGAAAATCTTTTGAATGGGAAGACGTTAGATGGCAATTGGCAGTAGGCGCGTAGACTTTGAACTTAATGAAAGTAATTTGGATTGTGATCACCTATCCTAGTTGGGACCAAGGCTGAGTTTGAGAGAGAGATGAGTTAGCAGTACGACCACGAAGCCATCGAGTTTCTCACTTATTCCTCATAGAATCATACACACTAATGATTAGGTAATACCTAGGTAAAGGTTTTAACCAATTCTAATATGTGGTTATTCTAACAAAATTTATTCTATGTTATTCTTTAGATTGATAAAATAAATAATTATAAAAAGCGATAAAAAGTGAGTCCTATGTGTTTATCCAAAGCCTAAACTACTACGGTAACAAATTCCATACAAATTAGTTCTGTAGTTTCTGAGATTAGCGCGCACAAACGTACAGATAAACAAAAAAAATCTTAAAAGTGATTGTTTTGGGTTAAAAACTAAACTACACTGATAAATCAAGTACAAATAAATTAAATATTACATATAACAACAAAAGAGAAAGAAATTTAATCATACACTCAAAATATTCTACTGAAATAGTATAATATATAATATTATATAATATGTATGTACTTATTATTAATATAATATTAAATGCAGCAATCGCAAAATATATCTAAGTGCTTAGTTTTATTTTCATCAAACTTAACTTTCGAATTCTTGTTGACATTTATTTTTCAACATGATGACAATATATTATTATGTCAAAATAAAAATAAAGCCCTCCACTCACGGCCTATCGATTGCCTCGATCAAATTGGAAATTAATTAGTATTTGAAAGTAAATTGCTAACGACAAACTATTACACAAAATGATTAGTGTAAGATCCAGACCAGCTAGTTTTTGCGGTGGGCGCCAAAAGTGGGAACAAAATTTACGCGTTTTTTATTTTTTTTTAAGTTTAATTTTATTTTTAATTATTTTAATTTATATTTTAATTTAAAAAGTGTAGTAAGGCGGGCTAGGATCTCATGGTATATTCAATTTTTATCTAAACCGATTTACTTGCAACTACGAATCCAGTACCTAAATGTTTAAATTGTAAAGAGTAAATCGATCGATCGCTTGTGAATGGGAGCTTTAAATCAAAAGCACCAAGGAGTATTAATATCAACTTTAAAGCAAATCGCTCCCGAACAACTTTCTTTCCCTTTTTTAACCCCGTTAGGGGATGAATTTCGATAAATTATGATACACGAATTCCATCAATTCTGGTATATAATGTTTGTGCAAAATATGAAGTAGATTGGACCAAGGAATCACGTTATCCCATACAAACTGTTTTCCCCTTTTTCATCCCCTTAGGAGTCGAATTTCGAAAAATCCCTTCTTATCGGATCCCTACGCATTACAAAGAGCAAGCCCTGCAAGTTTCAGGTCTCTACGATCAGCGGTTTAGGCTGTGCGTTGATCCGTCAGTCATTCAGGACAAAGGATTTTATATGTATAGATTGCTGCTGTAAGTCATAACTCATAATTATAAAAATAAATAATATAAACAAATTATTTCCTTTTTAGTGACTGAAATTAATGTCATGATTCCTTACTAACAATACTGTGAATTGTGACCACCTACTTTTTTTTCATGGTTACTTAAGTTTAATAAATTGTTACAATTAAAATCCAAGTTACGAATAATCTAATGTAAAAACTACGCAAATTATGTAGCCTAATCCAGTCCAGTATCGATAATTTTTGAAACCAAAAAAAAAATATATAGTATAGTTGGATTGGAAAAGGAAGAGAATATAACAAAAATAAAAGGAAAAATAATTTACGGGCGATTTGAGGTCGGGAATTGTAAGGGGGTGAGTTTTTCACATAAATTTTGAAGTTATGTGAAAAAAGTGTAAATACAAAAGTTGCAGATCTTTTTATTACCTACAACTTTGCCATTTGACTTTTTTCCATAGGACTTGTAGTTTTGCCAGAAATCGAGATAAACCGTTTTCTACCCTTAAAAACTCACCCCCTTCACTTCCCGACCTCAAATCGCCCGTAAATTATTTTTCTTTTTTTTTTTGGTATATTTTCTTCCTTTTCCAATGAGTTTCATCCTACTATTTGTTTGTTTTCACTTTTTACCATTTTCAAAGGCCTAGTCTACGGGGCATAATTACGATTCGTAATAATGGCATATTTTAGGAATACATAATTTACGAATCGATTAACACCGCATTCTTTAAAATAGGTCAGTTTAGGTGCTGCGATGAAACAAATAACCATACATAGACTGCGAAAATCATTATGCTTCGCTTTGGCTTCGCCGTAGTTCGGTAAAAAGATAAGTTACGAATATAGAACCTTCTCCTTTTGCACGTCGGTAAAAAAGTAATTTGTCTAAAAATAACGAATACGATTCCACTCAGTAAGCACATACGATTATTTTGTTCCCTCGTATATTAAGCGTACCTAATGATTCCCTGAGGCCGTATGAACAATTTGTGTGGGACTATGTATTTATTACACATTGTACCTTCTCGTACAAGGTAGATTATTTCGTCTACAAAATATGTTTGCTGCATTATTTTTGAAGCGAAACATCTTTAGGCTCGTTGAGAGTCAAGGTCGCGAGGTTGGCGTCACCCGAGTGTCACGAATTAGAAAAGTGGTTAACTGCTATGATATCGCAACCAGCGCACCGCGGCTGTTGTGTTGTGACACTCAAATGAGGTGACTTTTTTAACTATTTTTGGACTTGGCTAAATGGTTCAAACCGGCTTGTCTAAAATAAAAACTCTCATAACCTTCTTTTTATTCCTACGTATTACCAAATCTACAAAACCTACTAGACTCGAGCAACGATTGGCCGTACACACGAACGATAAAACTGCACAGTTCGGCTTACACCATTAATTATCACGATAAAACGTTTGGTTAGGTTAACTTAGGTTAAAAAAAATACCTAAAAATTAGACCATATTTTCTCCTAGCTTAGTTAAGAATCCCAGGAATAATTTGAATATTATAAACCTATTTCATTTAATACGTAACTCATCTATTCAATGAGGAAAGGAATAAGTAAAAAGTCCAGTAACATTATAAAAATATGCCTAATCTGCAACAAAGGTGTTGTAAGTTTTATCTTTAATAAAAAAAAAACTGTTATGTATACTGGATACATTATTAAGTTTGTAGTAAATATAGTAAAAATATATTAAAGCAAGAGTTTATAAGAAAAATTATTGGTAATAAGAAAAATATTGCGTTTCTTCCTATCATTCTATTATGCTTGTTAGTTGTTAATATTGGTAATTGCTAAGAAAAATACTGCGATAATGAAGTTACAAAGAAATTATTAATTTATTATAGATATCTACTATAATATCTACTTTTATCATGATTTTTTTAATCTAAAACAAAAAAAAACATACCTAATAGTAGATAACATTGGAATATGTTAATGTTGTTTGTGAACAAGCAATCTGTGACGAAAACATTTATCTGGATATTCTGTAATATTCTCTATCTAATCCTACAGCTTATAACTTTGTACTTTGTTTCTACTTCGACACTTCGGCCCAAGCGGTTAATGGAAAACCTATGTCGGTGGTTTAAGAAGTTTCAAGGATCAAGTTCTTTGAGTAGGTACCTACATATACTTTAGTTTTGCCTTGACCGTACTTACAATTTCGACGTAAAAGTTGCTTACTTTAGCTCCTCGAAAAAAAATTCTAAAGCATTCTTAAAATTGAAAACCGGCCAAGTGCGAGTCGGACTCGCGCACCGAGGGATCCGTACAAACCTGTAGCGATTTGGTTACAGCTTAAAGGTATTATAGACCTGAGTATTTTATATAGATTTCAATTTAATACCTCTACGTGTTCATGAGGAAAGGAGTAGTAAGTTTAAAATTATTAAAAATATTTTTATTATATGATGTAACAAAAAAATTACGGTTTTTGTAATTTTTCATTTATCTGTGCTATAAGACGTTGCTTCATGCCAAATTTCAAGATTCTGAGTACACGTGGGCACTGGATATTCACATAATAAGGTATGTCCTTTAATAAGTATGGTCGCCTTTAGACCTAGTGTACCAAATTTCATTCTTCTTGCTTTAGCAATAAGGTTTAATAAAAATAACCTGATCAAGAGTATAACCTGATCAGGACATGTCTAAGGAGGGTTGCGTAATTATAAACGCGTAATAGGTATGTTTTTTTCAAATTACATCAAAAGTTAGTGTCTGATTTCGTTCCAAAATAATTTTTCTAAAGAGTTTTTAGCATGATATATATAATAATATATATAATAGATATAATGAAAAAGTTCAAGTTTCGATGTCGCATAGTTTAGAAATGCCTATATAAACCATAGCCATAGACTATATAAACCACTTTGGAGGCCGATTACTCAAAAATAGTTGAGTTTGTAAAAAAAAACAATTATAAAACCTTACCTTTATTTTAAAAGACCTATTTAACGATGTCCCACACGATAGGGTAGAATGAAAAAAAATTTTTTCAACCCCACTTCACATGTATAAAGAGCCCCCATAAAATGTAAAATTATTGTTATTTTATGATGCCAAAACCGAGATCTATACAAATATCTATAAACATATATAACCATACCAAATTTCATCCATTTATGTTCATAATTACAGGAGCTAGAGGCGCGGACAGACAGACAGACAGACGGACGGACAGAGCGAAACTATAAGGGTTCCTTAAGTATTACGGAACCCTAAAAATGGCACCGACACTGGGTTTTAAGGCGGCTATTAGTAGTATCAACTTAATTTTCAGCTTTGGTTAAAAAGCGAACCAGGGCCTTAAATGCATTCGATTATTTCGACGGACCAGGCTACTATAGCCTATAGCTATACCAAGCTGAAAGTAATAAATCCAGAAAAGGGTAACTTTGAAAGTCTTAATGAACCTTGCCTATTTCCTTACCTATCACATACGTGACAAGACATGAATACGTAAGCGAATTTTTTGTTGTTACGCAAAATTACGTACAGTCTAAACTAATATAAAAGTAATACAGAACAGGCGAAGGCTTATACGTTCTTCACTGTATTTTCTCTGTCTCGGGGGTAAATGTAATATTGCGGTAAATGTCAGAACTTTTTCTGTTTAATAGGCAGTTACATTCACCAAAGAATTAACAAGATATAGATAAGGCCGAAAATTACAAGCTCTTTTATTCGAGTCGATAAAATACAGAGTTACTTGTTTTGTTTTCAGGTTAAAGACTTTGTCCCTATGCCAGTGATTTAGATCATTCTGTTTGTATAACGATTGCCGATAAAATGGCTCACACTTAAATAAAGTTATGCAATAATATTAATAACACAATACATTAACTACATTCTTAGAGCGTCGACACAAATGTTTTTGGATCATTGTATAATATGATACAAATATTTAATACACATATTAAATATTTGTATCATATTATACTAAAAATCTTAACAACGGGACCAGATTAACGTAGTGTGAACTTGTGAAGCGACGTCGTGATGCTTAGATATTTTTACGTTGGATTGTTTTTGAACATATTAAATAAAAATTCTCAATACTAACGAGTATTGACTATTGAGTAGTTTATTGCGTTATTAAAAATCGGACTAATTTTTCATGTAATTTTAAAATGAAATGAAAAACCAAAACACGATGAAAACCTTTAATATTAAAACTGCGCCGAAAACATGAAATCCACACTCAAATTAATATTAAAACTGCGTCGGAAACAGGAAACCCACATTTAAATTAATAATTTCTCGAAAACTACTCGTATTATATTCTATTCTGTGTAACTTTCGTTCGGGTAGGCTTTTTCATAATTTATTCAATCGTGGTCATTGGTATAGAAAATTATACGTTACTTATTATTTATAAGATGTTAATAACGGGCTAAGATGGAACGGTTCACCCCGCCACTCACACTTTTGCACAAATCAACAAACGATAATATATATTATTGCTTTATTCATCGGGTTACAGTTGTACGTTTGACGGCTATAACTGCGTAACTAATAACTATAATATCCCAAGGTAACTCTGTATTTTTTGTAATATATATAATGTAGCACTCAGAAAGAAATTGCTAAAACTTGCCACAAAAGGAAAATAAATATTAAAGGATGTTTCTGTGAAGTTAAAAAGCCGAATTCGCGAGTAAAATATATTTCATGATGAGCTAAGACCGTGGGAGTTGTTTAATTACAATATAATTTAATATCAATACCAATTTCGCGAATAAATTGAAGTAGACGTCATATAAATTGTAATAGTATTGCTGTGGTATAAAATATATCAATTTTTACCCGACAACGGCGAAGCCATAAATATTTTTTATTTTTTTTTATTTTTTTATTGGTATCCAAGACATACAAAAAAATATATATTTTTGTTCATAGCCATCATCAGAAGCCCTACAGGGGCTTATATGTTGATGACTTAACAATATTTTTTATAATTTTTAAACTATTTATTAACACTAGTCACTAAATTTTATAACTATTTTTATTAACACTGGTGACATAACAGTAATTGTTGTAACTAACACAATCAATTGAAGAGTGTGTTGACTGGTGTATATGAGGTGTTTGTGTGTGTGTGTGGTGTGTGTGTGTGTGTGTGTGTGTGTGTGTGTGTGTGTGTGTGTGTGTGGGTGTGGTGTGTAAATGTGTGGTGTGTGTGATGTGTGAGACGTGAGTGGTGTGTAGTGTATGTGCATTGATGTATAGCACCCTAGCCCTACGACCATGTCTTGGGATCAGTATAAGAACTACTAGGGTGCTTGTCTAGTATATATATATATATATATATATATATATATATATATATATATATATATATATATATATATATATATATATATATATATAATGTGTGTGTGTGTGTGTGTGTGTGTGTGTGTGTGTGTGGTGTGTGTGATGTGTGACACGTTAGTGGTGTGTAGTGTATGTGAATTGAAGGGTAATGATTTTGTCAGTCTATGTATATAGTAGGTATATGTATGTTTGTTCCATCGTAGTGCCTAAAGTTTAAACTACTGGTCCGATTTTAATAAACGAGGTGTCAATAGATTCGTGTTAAGAGCCCTGAGGGTCAATTCTGCTAAATAAAATCTGCCCTAATACAATTACAATCCAGTCCCAATACGCTAAAACTGACAAACCGATATTCGTTAGCAGCGAGTAACGCGCTCTGATTGAACGAAAGTTAATAAAATCAGTTTATGATAACACGTCGCTTCACTTACAATGCGATTAAAGTAAAATGAAAGTCTACTTCAAATACCAGAATTGAGGTTCTGGTACCTACCATAGGCGTGTATACATTATATACGTAGTGGGATCAAACTTTTTTACAACAATTGTAGTTTCAAAATTTAATATTATAAGAAATTAGAGATTAAAATAACGAACTAGTAGAAAATTAGTGAAACTAGTAGAAAAACGATAAATTAATTGTTTGTTATAAATGGTTTTTATAATATTTAAATCATTTTATTTCAAATCTCCAACTAAGGTATACTTAGTATTTTTTATAGATAGATTTGCGATACATCGCATAATCAAATTTTACATATCGTGAAAAAAAGTACGAGATCGAAATTAAAGATATTTATGTAATTTCTCATCAATTTACTTCTTTAATAATTGTTCGTATTTTACGAAAATAACGCTGCGCGTTTTCGTAAAAACTAGCATTGATACTCCACTAGGTAGGGTCAAGTAGGCAACAGTGACTCAGTCGACTACAGTGGCTCAGTCTCATTTCGACCTGAAAGAATGGCAATATACAGCTGTCTCGCTTAGTGATTCGAACAGGTTGGTACCCCGACGCGTTCAAACCAACCCACACGCAGATCGTGCGCCCTATTGAAATGTGACGCGGTGTTAAGTTTTTTCGCGCCAAAAAAATACTTTTTGAGATAAGTTTCAGTTCTTTTCACGTCTTTGTTTGTTGGAATTGGTGATAACCATCATATTGATTGAATAGTAGGCATGTTATCAATTAATTTGAATGCATGTTTGGTCACATTTGAATTAAATTTCGATTGTTGAGATGAAATATTTTTAAAATGGTGTAGAAGTCTACAGTGACTCATTTTTGAAAGGTACACAGTGGCTCATGAGCCACTGTGTACCTTCGGAGTGTAACGCTCAATAATTTTAATTTAATTTTTATATTCGTAAAATGTCGCGACAGAAGACGGATCGAAAAATAGGGAACACTCCACATTAAAAAATCAAAGAAGATTTACCGTTAATAAGGAGAGGTGAATCCAAAAGAAAGGCATCAGAGAGTGTCATTAAGATAAGTGATTAATAAAGTTTCTAACTAAATGAGCACAAAATGAGGGTAGTTATATAATATTTTCTAAGAGTAACGGATTATATCAAATCAGCTTTAGGTAACATTCGATTCTTAGCAACCGCGACGCGCGACTGATACCCGCGACCGTGACCGAAAGTGAATCAGGGCCTCTAGCCAAGATGCATTTAGCCAATTTCGACAGTGAAGTTTGTAAACAAAAATGTATGGGATTTGACATAAGTCATCGCTAAGTCACACCCGCACGAACTTTGTTCGCTCGCAGGTCCACTTCCTGAGGATGCTCCGGGTTCGGGGCGAAACGCGCGTCGAGTTTTGCAACCTGCATGGTAGTGTGGGGCCTTTCACGATCTTGCTGACATTGTTGCTTGTGTGGTGGTGGTGTTTGCACGATCTTGTTTCTGAGTGTACGCATAAGCAGTGTGGGAGAAGGGAGGTGCGTTACGCATGCTTATTCATGCACTCACACATTTGCTTGCTGGTTGTGGGTATTTTTTTGTAGGAAATTGCAACACATAACATTAATTAAATTTTATGCTATGGATTTCCGCAAAGTAACGCCTGATTCTATTCTATTTTATTAATTAGTTAGTAAGTTAAGGTGTAATTAGTTCTGTAATTTAATAACTGTTCAGGACCGTAGTTGTTAATACATATTAAACAATAAACAAGTATCTTTTCGGAATTGCCCCTTAGAGGAATGATAATAATAATATAAAGCAAGTGTGTACATATTCTTTTATAAATTTTATACCTACCTATAATAATAGAGCGGATGTGGCAAGCGAGTGGCCGATCGACCGGCGGACCGGCTGACCTCGATTCCGATTGTGACGCTGTTGTCGTTCGGAGGCGGGAGTGCGGATTCGGCCCACCTAACAGGACGGAGCTGCATATGCAGCTCAGTCTTGGCGGGATGCTGGGTGCGCCCTCCCCTTTCGAATGGCGGTAGAAAGTTGCTTTCGGTGACGGAGTCAGCCGGTCCGGGTTGTGTTGAGGTCGGGTCCGGGTTAGGGCAATATTGCTCTGACCTGGACCCGACCTCGACTCAACAACAAAAACCCAATCCAACCGGTGTTATCCGACCCGTGCCGAAGGATGCGTGGCTGGGGGAAGCCAGTCGCTAACGGAGGACCCTCGATACCAGGCGACCTCGAGGTGTAAATAGCCTTACCCTTGCAAGCGGGGCTCTGTGGGGGTGGACCTTTTATTTCCCTAGCTACTCGTGGGAATTGAATGGACACTGTTAATGACCAAGACATTCTAGTTGCCGAACTGGAAGCCTTATGCTCCGGGGAGGCGATGGAAATCGGCTCAGCCGAGGACCATCCTAAGACTGTGTCAGTTGGGGCAGAGGGCACTACTGTGCCTGGTACCCCTTCGGACATACCATCGGCCGGCGCTTCTGCACCCTCCTCTTCTCAGGTTGGGGCTGGCGCTGCCACCAATGCCCCTAAGAGAAGAAGAAGGCAACTCAGTGGGGCAGCCAAGAGACGCATTGAGTGGTGGATGGCGAGGGGTAAGAGCCTCGAAGAAGCGAAGACTCTTTGCCAAAAGCCACTCAATGAGTTTCCTGAGTATGCCGAAGAGTTGAAGAAGCGTACGACCTCAAAACGCCAACTCTCGGACACCGCCTCCTCACAGGAAAAGCCGGCGAAGGCAGCCAAGCATACCAATGTGCAGGCGCCCAAGCCGAGGTTCAGTGAGGTGATGGGTGCCCTGCGTGTGGGCATTTTGGACGCCGGGGGTCCTCTCTCGCAGGAGAACGCCGAGGAGCTGAAGAGTTGTATCCTTCAGCTCATCGACGAACAGCCGGAAGGAGAGGGACCTCGGCTGCTAGGATGCGTCCACAGATCTGGAGGTCTTGTCTTCAACTGCAGTGGTTGGAGCGGTTGGTAGACATGATCCACCCCTGGGATGGGGCAGCCCTTCGAGTCGTTGATGAGGCGGAGCTGCCTAAACCCCGGTACGCAACAGCCTGGGTCCCTGACCTAGAGGTGGACGAGGTGGGCATCCTCAGGCGACTGATTTCGCAGAACGGGGGTATGGGGATCCCGCGATGGAGAGTGGTTAGCAGGAAGGTCGATGGAAAGGGGCAAACCTTTACATTTTCCTTCGACGAAACAGCAATTAAGCCACTCTCCGAGCGGGATTTCAGACTCTTTTTCGGTTTTAACCGGATTCAGCTTCGTCTGAAGGGCCATAAACCGGCGCTTTTGCCAAACCCTACGGGGTCCGCAAGCACGGTAGCACCTCAAGCGAGTAGCAGTGGCACAACACCAGCCACTGTAACCGCCCAGCCCAACACCTCGCATACACATACACACACACACCAAAAGGGTCGGAAGCCAGCACTCCTAATGAACCCAATAGGATGTGGAGGCACGGCACCACCCTGGTCTGGCATCAGCGGCTCAACACCAGCCACTGTATCTGCCCAACCCAGCACACCACACTTTAACACATGGGCACACCCAAGCAGGGGCGGGCACCTGACTGCCCAGATCGGCCCCAGACCTCGGGTCCCCCAACAGAGGGCGACTACGAGCAGGGGAAGGCCTGGCCAGTCTCGAGGCGGACGCGGGCGCGGCAGCGCTGGAAGCGCTTGCGCTGTGAGGAAGCCAACCCAGCTACCCTCACTAGCGCAAGAGCATTCCAGCCGCAAAGCAGCGCGGAATCCCCTGCTTCGGATACCCAACCTACAACAGACAGACTAAAACACAGACACACAGAACACAAACGCACTCATATCTACACTCACACAAATACATTAGACACAACACAAACGAACTCATACTTACACTTACACAAATACATTAAACACTAATAAAAAATAAAAAAAAAAAAATGATTAAAGTAATACAAGTCAACTTACGGCATGCAAAGGCCGCCACCGACATGCTCTGCCAGAAGTTCATTCGGGAGGAGCTCGATATTGCTTTAATCCAGGAGCCGTGGGTCAACGGGAACACGGTGATGGGCCTTGGATTGGCAGGTAACACACTATATTATCACCATGGCCTTAGGCCCAGATCTTGCATCCTCTTCAGCAAGAGGATGAAATTTCTATGCATCTCTTCCTTATGCACAGATGACACAGTAGCTGCTTACATTGAGGAGCCCGGCGGGAGCGGAGGCAGACTACTAGTATGCTCCGCATACCTACCTGGGAACGCTCCGGACCCCACTACACAGCTATTACCACTGATAGACCATGTCGGAAAGCAGAAGAACCAACTTATCATGGGAAGTGACTGCAACTCCCACCATACAAGTTGGGGTAGCACCGACACAAACTCCAGAGGTGAGAAACTCTTTGATTTCTTACTAACCAACCACCTCCTTATTTTGAATCAGGGCGCAAAACCAACATTTATTACACCACTGAGACAGGAGGTTCTCGACATTACAGTATGTACGGGGCCCATACGGCACCGAACCAATAACTGGCACGTATCGGACGACAACTCCATGTCCGATCATTGTTACATCAGGTTTGACATACACAACAGTATACCTGGGCAAAATATTTCATATAGGAATCCCAAGGCCACCAACTGGAAAGCATTTAGGGAGGATCTGCAGTCAAACCTCACAACAATAAAAAAATCTGTTAGGACCGTGGAACACTTAGAGCAAACGGTAGGAGAGCTAGAGTTAAGCCTAAACGAGGCTTATCTCAAAAACTGTCCTCTTAAAAAATCAACAAGTAAGCGCAACGTACCTTGGTGGAGTGGTACTCTGGCGCGTCTCAGAAAGGAAACCCGAACTCTATTCAATAGAGCAAAACGAGACGGGAATTGGGACGCGTACAGAACCGCCCTTACGACGTTCAATAAGGAGTTAAGGAAAGCCAAAAGACGCTCTTGGAGCAGGTTCTGCGAAGAAGTGAACAACACCTCGCAAACCTCTAAACTATATAAAATAGTATCCAAAGCCCCTTGCTCCCATCCTAGCACTCTGAGAAGACCAGATGGCACCTACACAAAGACGGTGGAGGACACACTAAGGCTACTTGCCGAGGTGCACTTCCCCAACAGTGTTCATCTGGACGTGAGTGAAGCCTTCTCCCACACATCCCTTAAAACCAGACCAACTTTGGACGACTGGAGAAGAGCTTCTATGATTTTTAAACCTGACCGAGTCAAATGGGCAATTGACAGCTTTAAGCCATATAAGACTGGTGGCGAGGATAACATATTTCCGGCCCTTATCCAACAGGGCAAGGACATTATCCTCCCGGCGCTAATAAAGGTATTTAAAGCGAGTTTTGCGTGGGGCTACATTCCTCTGGCTTGGCCAAAGGTAAAGGTCTCATATATACCCAAAGGTGGAGATAGGGACAAAGCTTTACCCAAGTCATATAGACCCATAAGCCTCACTTCTTTCATGCTCAAAACGATGGAGAAGGTGGTCAACCTTCACATAAGGGACACCTATCTCACTGAAAGGCCTTTGCATGAAAGACAACATGCCTACCAGAAAGGCAGATCTACTGAAACGGCGTTGATGGAATTAGTAGATCGCATTGAAAGAGCCATTGAGGATAAGGAGTTTGCACTATGCGCCTTCCTAGATATTGAAGGCGCGTTTGACAACACCTCAACATGCTCTATTACGGATAGCCTGGCTTCAAGGAATATAGATCCAACCACCATAGAATGGATCAAAGCCACGCTCAACAACAGAGTAGCGTCATCTACTATCATGGGCTCTACGCTCAGGAGCAGGCTGACCCAGGGATGCCCCCAAGGAGGGGTGCTGTCACCGCTGGAGTGGTCCCTGGTAGTGGATGAGCTCCTAAAAGAACTGAATGATAAAAGGTTCTACGCTCAAGGATACGCTGATGACCTAGCGATACTAGTGGTAGGCAAGTGCGCACCAGTGGTCGCTGGGCTAATGCAATCGGCACTGAGAGTCGTCGAAAATTGGTGCATGAGGGTCAAGCTAACAGTCAACGCTGATAAGACAGTCTTGATACCCTTCACCAAAAAGAGGAAGTTGGATGGACTAAAACCCCCAACACTCTTTGGGAAAACTATCACGTTTGCAAGCGAGGTCAAATATCTAGGAGTCATCCTAGATAAGGGACTCACTTGGAATAAGCACATCGAGCACATTACGAAAAAGGCTAGATGTGCTCTGGGATCCTGTTGGAGACTTGTCAGCTCTAAATGGGGCCTTCGGCCGAAAGCAATGCTGTGGCTATATACAGCAGTAGTGAGGCCGATGGCCACTTACGGCTGCGTAGTATGGCACAAAAAGGCTCTACAGGTGAACTGCATCGCAACGTTAAATAGTGTACAGAGACTGGCGTGTCTGATAATTACGGGTGCGCTTTCGTCGGCACCCACCGCCTCACTAGAAGCCTTGATTGACCTGATTCCTCTTCCGCTGCTTGTACAGATGGAGGCTAAGAGGGCAGCTCTTAGGGCCAGGACGGCGGGCAAGACGAAATGGACTTCCACCCTACTAGGACAGTTGCAGCAGTCTCTTCTTGAGACACCGGTCATGGCCATGCCATCGGATGCCATGACCAAGGTGTACAGCTTCTCGAAGCAATATCAGGTTCACATACCTTCTAGGGAGGACTGGGACGGAAACGTCCCAATTAATGTTCACCCCAATGACATTGTTTGGTTCACAGATGGATCCAGGAAGGACAACCGGGCGGGCGCTGGATTCTACGGGGGCATGCCACCAACCGGCAAATATGCTTGTTTGGGAGAATTTGCAACCGTGTTCCAGGCTGAGATCTTTGCCATTATTGGTTGTTCACTAGAGAGCCTAGAGATGGCCTTAGTCCATAGAAACATTCTAATTTTCTCTGACAGTCAGGCTGCGCTGAAAGCATTGACTGCAGCTGAAATTTCATCCAAATTAGTTCTGAACTGTGTTGAGACGCTAAAAATGCTAGGCCGTGACAACAATATCCGTCTGGTATGGGTTCCTGGCCACAGCAATATCCCCGGCAACGAAACTGCGGATGAGCTAGCCAGGCTAGGAGCCGAAAGTCTCATTTACGGACCAGAACCAGTCTGCGGAATATCTCCCAGCACTTCCAAAGGAGCACTCAAGGAATGGGGCTGCAGCTTAAGAATAAAGCAATGGGCTGCAATCCCGGGCCTTGTGCACTCCAAGGCGCTAATCCCGGCCTTTAACAGAAAGCATGCGGAGCTAGCGCTGTCAATGAGCAGGAATCAACTAAGAATCCTTACCAGAACCCTAACTGGGCACTGCAAGCTCCACAAACACCTCAACAAAATAGGAGTTGGTGACACAACGACTTGCAGATTCTGCAAGGAGAAGGATGAAACTCCCATTCACCTTCTCCTTGACTGTCCGGCACTCCACCAGAACAGAAACAGGTACCTTGGGCAGCACGAATACTCCACCACAGACGAAATTCGTGGCACCAACCCCAACCACATCGTTCAGTTTATGAGCAGCATAGGCCTGGGGCAGGTACTGTAACGCGAAGGAGTCACAATAGATCCACTTGGGTCGCAGTGACGTCAGGCTCGATCTTGACCTGCCTTCGGAAGGAAAAAAAAAAAAAAAAAAACCTATAATAATAACATATTTTTTTATAATAGACGCAGTTTTCGATCTTAAAATAAATAAAGCCTATGTGAACTAAAATTAATTCATTGGAACCGAATGGAAAAAACTACAATTCATACATAACCAGTAATTGAAAATAAAAAAATCTTGTTAAAAGTATAAAATATAAAGCACATGCTTTTACGATTGAAAAAGTAATAAATACACATGTTTTTAATCATTTACAAAGTTATAAAAAGTATAAAAATTACGTAACTATTGGTTGGTATTGGGGATTCCAAGGACTAAGAACAAAAGATTACGCAATATCTAGTTATTTAATGTAAAGTATATGTCACGGGATACTCATCCCAACTTACCTGTCCGGTAGTTGTGGTATAGTATACGGGTATGCGGCCCCGGCTTCCGTAGCTATTACTGTCCTATCCCTTACCCTCCTGGGCGGTAATATCCTACATTCCCTATTTCCCACTCTAACTTACCAATGTATGTATGTATGTAGTTATTTAATAAGAGATTATGTGTGAACACTCGCAAACTCAAAATACGCGTTTAATAAACATAATACTATTATTATAAGGTTGTATATCGAGGGTAGGCTCGTACGAGTGATTGATGAGATTCGATTAGCAAGACGTAGACGCCATTGTGAGCGTTATACCGCTGTAATTACAAATTACCGTAAACACTGTGTAGAATGATTTAATATCCGTAACAAAGCTTTGTATTACTTAGTATAATAATAATTAGACTCTTATAAGTTTACTCAAAAAGATGTTATTATTATTTTACTTATAATTTATCTGTGAGTAATATTGTGTAGGTAAAGCTCCTAGTTTTTTAAATAATAAAGTTTGTATGTAAAAATGGAAGAATGTAGTGAACGTGCCTGATATTCACCACGAGAGATATAGAACCTTGGGTAAATACTTCGTTGTTCCATGAAAATCTGTTACTTTATGAGTTACAAGAAAATATTGTGTGAAAAGAAACTTCTCGAAATCCTCTTAGTATCTAAACTGTGTATAGATAACTAGCTTTTGTCCGCGACTTCGTCCGCATGGAGTTCGGTTTCCATAAAAAGTTTTAACCCCTTTTCATTCCTTTAGCGAGCGAATTTTCAAAAACGCTTTCTTATCAGATGTCTACGTCATAACAACTATCTGTATGCCAAATTTCAGCAAAATCCGTTCAGTAGTTTCGGCTGTGCGTTGATAGATAAGTCAGTCAGGTTTGCCTTTTATATATTTAGACTAGCTTTTGCCCGCGACTTCGTCCGCGTGGAAATACTTTGGGATATCGCTGAAATTTACCCGCGACTTTATTTATGACTAACGAAAGCGGAATCCTATTTTTTTAAACGGAACCCTAAAATAAAAGTAGCTTATGTTAGACCCTATAACATCAGCTATCTGCTAGTGAAAGTCCCGTGAAAATCGGTCCAGCCGTTTCAGAGATTAGTCGGAACAAACAGACAGACAGACCGACTGACAGACAGACAGACAGACGGACAGACAAAAATTAAAAAAAAATGTATTTTATTGTAAGTACCGAATATACTTTCAGATTCATTATGTAAAAAGCTGTTAATTTGAAGTTACAATCAGACACTTAAATTGTATTTAACTGTATAGATGTATAGATATTATAATGTATTATATTTTAAGATATTATCAATTTGATGTTTATAAAATAACTAAACTATTTAACTAAACTAAACTAAACATTAACCCGCACGCGCACCCCGCCTTGGTGACGCCCTATTCGCAACGGGTCGTGCAGCAGAAATCGTAATATTTTAATTTCGCCATAACTTCAAAACCAAACGTCCAATTTTAATCATTCAAAGACCAAATATTATCTACATAAACTGTACTTAGTGATAAAATAATTTATTTTGATAAGGATTAATAAGATGAGTAAAATAAACGCGTTTAAATGTAGTCCAAAAAAAATTCAAGTTTTCTAAATAAAAAAATGGTTGTTGTGCCTCACTCGACATAGATAGGTATTGTGTGTCGCGGACTTTTTTGTAGATATTTATAAGATCTACAATTAATTAGAACATTTTATGGTTCTATCTTTTATAGTTTAGGCAGCGTACGCAAAATAAGTAACTTTTCTGGTTGATTTTTTACACCTTGTGTCCGAAAAACCCAAATATCTTACGGAACCCTATTTTTTTGCAAAATAAAATTTAGCCTATGTTACTCGTGGATAATGTAGCTTTCGAATGGTGAAAGAATTTTTGAAATCGGTCCAGTATTTTTGAGCCTATTCATTACAAACAAACAAACAAACAAACATACAAACAAAGTTTTCCTCTTTATAATATTAGTGTAGATAGTTTAGTAAACACAAATGTCGAAGGTTCATTACGATTCTACTTATTCGACTAATAATAATATCAGGTGTATACAAATTTTTCATCTATAAACGTCAATCAGTTTTCGAGATTTTTCTTACAACTTTTCCAATTATCCACAAACCTCGTAACCGTAGTATATTCCTCATCCCAAGAGAAAATAAATAAACATTGCTATTCCATTATTTTCTTCATGATGAAAGAAATAATATTAGCAATGAAATGAATAATTATCAAATTTTCAAAACTTTCCATAATATTATGTTACATCGCATCTTGAACGTTGCAAATTTTTTATATAATTGCTTGAATGTAAGAAAGTAAAAAAAAAAATACGTTATGCTTTCGACACTGTGTGTTCAAACAGTAAGGAATATTTTCACGAAGGTGCCACATTACGTCATTCTAAGGGGTTTAACGTAAAAGGAATTCGTGGTATTCCTACAACAAGACATATTACCTTCCTCTGGGTATACAATAACAGTGCCTTCTTCTGTATTTATTTAGTAAATTCAATGTAAATGTTTGTCACATATTCATATTAACTTTCGGCGATCGTGTTACATAAATATATTATTTATTTTATGTCATAAAAGAGATATGAATAAAGCATAAAATTTCGTATTTATTGAAAAAGCGAAATCAATGATTAAACATGAAATCTCAGAAAGGTAGAGCCAGTGGTCTCGATCCTACAGATTATTCGGTATTTCTACCGATTTGTGGTTTGATCTACCGATACGATTTCAGAGTTATACATGGATTCTACCGAAATATCCGAAATTTTCAATTTTTGGACAGACCTCCTTTTCAGGGTTTCGTAATACTAAAGGTTTTTCTAAACTCATGACATATTACGGGAAAACCGATACATTTTAAATAAATAAATAAAATAAATAAATAAATCTTTATTCGGAACATATTAGACATTACAATTTACAGGACAATAAAATAGTGGTACTATAGATTAAGGCACAGAAAAAAAAGACACAAAAAAAAATTAAGAATACCAAACAATTTGGGCTTGTTAGCATGAGTGTAATGTCTAAAACCGAAATGGTAACCACTCAGGTGTATATCACCGCGCGGCGCGCTGCGGTACCTGGTCTTCCGTGGCCCCAAGCCGTATGACGTACGACAGACTTAGCACGCAAAGAAGTACATGATAATATAAGAAAATATATTATAATAGGATAAAAAAAAAAGAAATATATATATTATAATATATAAACATACGATTTGATGCAAGCATGGGAGAGTATTGGGGCGGTTACGCCACACCGTGGCCGTGACCTAACCACAATCCACATCTCGGCTTCAGTGGCCACAGCGCGGGTGCTGAGCGGTGAGGTTGCGCATGCGAGCGCCCGCGCCTAGTACCTACTCCCCATAGCATCACGTAAACAGCATTATACTATATACATATTATACACAAAGATTAGCTGATAGTAACAATTAAGTTGTACTCGTAATAACATGACAAATATGGTAAGTGCGCTTAAGATGGACAAAATATTAACTGGTACCTAGTAGATACATAACTTATAAAAAAAAAAAAAAAATTATTTTCAGTATTATTATTTAATTCGGTTTTGAAAGGCTGGCTGCATAATACTGTATGGACTAAAATAATAGGTGCACAAGTGCACAACACACAAATAGGTATACGGAAAATGTCGGTCTAGTATACCTGGCGAGCACCTGAGAACTTCCGAGATGTTTCGGCTTACACAGCGAACGGTAAGTATTATGGAGTTTCATACAACTGTTTTAATTATAATAATTAACTGTTATAAAAAGAGAAACAAATTTTATATATTATAAAGATCATAACATATAATAAATACATTTAATTTCAAAACAATTATTATGATAGATGTCAAATAAATTAGGAATTTAAAGGAAATATTATACAATTCTTATTTTTACGAAACAGTGTGTTGTTCGCGTAGCAGAAAAACTTTCAATCTTAATTTAAAAGCATTTACGGTTTTCAGAGCTCGGAAAGATGGAGGCAGGAGGTTGTTCCAGATCTTACTTGCCAGGTATCGAAAGCTACCCCTAAATGCAGAGGTGTGATGACGTGGAGTGATGAGTAAATATGCAGAACCTCTGGTAGTGATAGTCGACTGATTTTCGCTTGCCCACTGTAATTTATCGAAAAGGTAGGAAGGAGTCTTAAATTTAATTACACCAAACAGCAGTGTGGCAAAGTGCAATTTCCTGCGGGCATCCATTTTGAGCCAACTCAAATTATTTATATATGGCGTCACGTGGGTACGCGGAGGGATGTTACAACAATACCTAGCACACGCGTTCTGTACCTTTTGTATGAGATGTTTTGACCTTGAGAGCAAACAGGGGCCTATGACTGCGTCTGCGTAGTTTAGATTAGAGAGCACTAAGGATTCGCACAGTGTGCTGCGTAGACGTTGCGGGATAAAGTTTCTTATTTTATATAGTAGCTTTAGTCTGTAAAAACACCTTCCTACCGTCTTAGCCACATGCTTTTCGAACTTAAGACCCTCGTCCATCAGCACGCCTAAATTACGCGCTTCAGTGACTCGCTCGATAGTTTGACCCCTGATATGTATAATAGGGTGGTTCACTGCGATGTTTTGTATTTGACGTTTGGTACCTAATGTCATAAATTTTGTTTTGTTAGGGTTAAGCACCAAAGCATTGCTTTCAGACCACTCGCTAATACGCGCCAGATCGTCATTCAGCTTGTTTATAGCCTCGCTCATATTAGAAGTATTAAAGGTGATGTAAAGCTGTATGTCGTCAGCGTATACATGAAATTTGCAGAACCGAATGCATTGAACGATGTCCGCACAATACAACGAGAACAGCACCGGGCCGACTACTGTACCTTGAGGAATCCCTCTGTTGACGCTGCGCGGATCAGAACGTACAATCGATCCGTTATTATCATTTATTTCAACAATTTGAGATCGATTGTTAAGAAAGTCCGAGAACCAACCAATCACCTCTTCCTCAAAGCCGTAATATTTTAATTTAGCTAGTAGCAAAGGTATATTGATTGAGTCAAACGCGCGCGAAAAATCTAGTAAAACTAAAATAGTGGCCTCACCAGCGTCTTGAGCAGCAATTGTATTATCCACAACATCCATCAAGGCAGTAGTTGTGCAATGCTTCCTACGAAAGCCCGACTGTACTATAGGTAACATGTTATTCGCCTCTATGTATGAACTCATTTGGCCACATACCACTTTCTCGAGTATTTTAGAGATACATGGCAGTATGCTGATAGGTCTGAGATCCTTCAGTTCAGATATATCATCTACTTTAGGTAGTGGTTTCACTATAGCCAAGTGCCATAACGTAGGAAAGGTGTGAGTTGTGAGTGAACAGTTAATTATTTTGGTCATGACACTTAGGCAGTTAGGAATACGGCTAGTCATTAGCAACATGTCTAAACTAATATGGTCAGCGCCCATAGCATTAGACTTAAGAGACTTAAGAATTTTCAATACATCACTGTCATCAATTGTAGAAAATCTAAATTTAGAAGAATTAAACGTGTGTGTGTCAAAAAAGGCAAACGTAGCCTCGGGGATTACATTAGAACCAGGAACATCTAGAAAGTGAAGGTTAATGAGATTTGGATCAAGGAGGTTATTTGGAAGTATTAAATCTGAATTAGGTTTATTTGAATTTATGTTATTCTTAAGATGTTTCCACATAAGTTTTGGGGATTCAATATTAGCATTAATATAGGCGTCGAAGTAAGCTATCTTCTCCCTACTAATCGCGCAAGACACTTCTCGCTTAAGATCTTTATAATAGCGCAAGTGTGACTCGCTTTTAGTACTTCGTGCGCGCCTATGCGCGTCATCTCGCCGTTTCATCAGCTGCCTAATGTTGTACGTTATCCACGGATACCGACGTTCCTTTACGTAAAGGGTTTTAACCGGGGATAAGACATCGAATACCCACAAAATGCTATCGGTAAATATACGAACCATGTCGTTGACATTAGCCAACTGATTAATATATTGCCATTCTATTGAGTTCATTAAACATTCAAAGTCAGTTGGTATAATGTCCTTCATAGGTCGGTAGGTAATTTTCCTAGCTAACATCTTAATTTTAGGTATATTGAATTCAAATGTCAAGAACGCATGGCTACTCAGGTCGGGTATATGGTCTACCCAAACTCGGTCTAGGTCAGCATTAGTGCAGACCAGATCGAGTAGGGTTTCCGTTTCAGCAGTAAAATGCGTGGCATCTGTAGTGCATTGATGCATCCGGTGTATGGTCAGGAATTCTTCCAATAGTTTGAAATTTGTTGTATCAGGATTTAAATAATTGATATTAAAGTCCCCAAGTAGGTACAAAAAATCATGATTTGGTAGGGCGCTAATTGCGTCAGTTAAGGCTTCTAAAAATAATTTAAACGATAACCAGGGGGGTCGATACGCCGTACCTATAAAAGTTAACTGGCCGTTGGTTTTCATAGACAGCCACATTTGCTCCACGCTAGGTGTTGTGGTGACGTGCTTAACTGTTTGCACGCTCAGACCTTTTTTTATGTAAAATCCCACTCCACCACCGCGGGAGCGCACGCACTGGGGCCTAGGTATATGCGCGAGGCGATAACCCGGTACCCTAGGCGCACGGCCTTCCTCTCCCGGTCGCAGCCAGGTTTCGTTAACTGCAATCAGGTCACAATTGTGCCTGTTGAAAGCCACCAACAACTCGTCGTGTTTAGTGCCTAGCGAGCCTGGGTTTATAAGACCAATTTTTATTTTTTTTATTGTTATACATTAATATATTGTAATGATATAATACATGTATTTAATTTAAATAACATACGTAGAATCGATGTAAATATTTTTAAATGTACTGAAAAAATACGTAAATAATAAAATAATATAATATAAATGTTGTGTAAATATGAAATTGACGTAACCAAGTGCACACACCTAATAATGGATAAATACTTATATATTATATTATAATGAAATAGTAATACGGGTACGATAATATTGATATTATAAGTATGAAGATTTGCTTTTAGTGCTAAGTCCGCGCAGACACTTATTATTATAACGTTATAACTAAAATAACAATTACCATAATAGGGATTAAACAATACACTACCGCGCCATACCCGTGACAATTGTTTCACTGATACAATACAAAAACAAGTTATAGCAATCTGACTACTATAAGTTGCACACAATCCTTTAACATACCAAAACATAATATAACATGTAATTAAAAAAGTATTTAAATAAATCCCTAACACTACCAAAAACTTATGTCTAATTAAATAATTATTTAACAAAATTGCACAAAATCTTAAGGCTAATAGAAACTTATTAAAATATATACTATGAAAAAAAGCTACTGTCCAACAACATCGGTGCCAAAAATTCGGTTTAAGTCAAGGTCGGTTTTGATTCGGTGAACCGTGGAGCCCGGGTCGCGCCGGGCAAAGATGAACCCACCTCGCGTCCAGACGTACCGCCAGCTTAGGCGACGGGGGAGTATCCTAGGATTTTGGGGAGTATCCTTGTGTTTTACAAATTAAAATTAGCTATATTCCGATTTTGGGTATAAATCTACCGATTTTTGCTGGCAACTTTACCGATTTCTCAGTTTGACTTTCGAGACCACTGGGTAGAGCTAACGTACGTAGGACGTAGCACCACAGCTGCGTAGCTCGTAGACCAAACGTGCTACGAATGCTACGGTCACGTAACATTCGTAGCACGTACATTATTTCTTCAGTACCAACGTTGTACTAGTAATTATAAAATACAAATCAATGTTATTTTATGAAAATATGAAAAAATAGTATTATCTTTAGAGGTACACCTGTATACAAAGACAACAGAATGATTTCCATCAGTTCTCCGTTTAAATTAAAGCCTGATCAGTGACGAGGGTAGGGCACGACTTTGAAACTGTATTGTCTTGATACTTGTCAAGTACTTTGTCTATATTCCCTAAATAACAATTTGTAAGTATAATGTAATCAGCTCCTTATCTAGAGATTATGCAGACTGAGCAATTTGTCTGCGGGAATTCACCGATTTTATGAAATTTACATCGAAGATAAAGTGATTTGATATTTCGTAATTTACACTTTAAAAAATATATATCTATACTTTATATTGGAAAATGTAAAAACATTTCAAACAAATAAAATATAAAACCTCGCTTTTTAACTACATTCTCACCATTTCTATTTTTATATTCCACAAAAACTAGTAACTGTAATACATACATACATACATATAATCACGCCTCTTTCCCGTAGGAGTAGGCAGAGACCACTTCTTTCCACTTGCCACGATCCTTTCATACTTCTTTCGCTTAGTCCACTTTCATTATTCCCTTCATACTCATACATACATGCTCTTCGGTGTAGGGTACTCTTACCTGGCCTTTTTTCAAGACGGTCTTTGTCGGTCACGAAGATTTGGTCTTGAAACGTCCGCCTAGGTCTACTCCTTCCAACACTTCCATTCACACTTGCATTATACACTTTTTTCGTCAATCGTTCTTCATTCATTCTCTCGACATGGCCAAACCATCTCAGCATACCTTTCTCAATTTTTGTCACTACATCTTCTTTACTTCTTCAACTGTAATACATCTACGATATTAATGTTTCTTGAAAACCTTATCAATTCTACAGTCTTCAACTCAGTAATTAATTGTATAGTATTCAATAAGCTCTAGAACAATAGCTCAATAATAAACTTTATTAGTTCATCTTTTAAAATAATACAATAACAAGCTGGTGTACTGGTGTATTCTGTAATTTTACAAACGACTTCGCCAATTAAGAGTCCTTTATGTACTGATTGGGGTTATTTTAAACAGCAAGGCAATTAAAACGAAATTTTGAAATAAACATTTTATTTTATTACAACACAATAAAATCGAGTTTTAACAACGAATCTACACATTGTTTTTCACGACAAAAAGCGTGGAGCGTCTGTTTACACAATGAAGGTTAGAGAAAAGGAGACCAATACATGCTAAGCATTGCCCTTTATTTTTTTCTAGAAATGTATGAAATGTATGAGGCGTGGGCCAGCACTGTGTAACTATATGTAAATATAGCTACATAATATAGTAACCGTTTCCTATTCTCTATTTTGTTTTCGTCAAGGAGAGCAACACAACGTAAAATAAAACATGGCGGATCAGATCATAAGTAACCAAATAATGTCATTTTGACAATGACATGGCATTTGTCGTATGACATTCACGAAGACGTCTTCCTAAAATTGTCTACAATGTCAAAAGTCATGTCAAAGCAACTGCCATAGCCAACCTAAAATAGCGTTATTGCATTAAAAAACTTTGCAAATAATCTTTTTTGTACGCAAAAAATAATTTGAAGAAGGGATTTTTTTTTTTTAATATTTTTATGAAATTCCCATATTTTTTCCTATTTACCTATGTGCTTATGTAGTATACATAGAGTTGGCCCAAAATCAAACATCTCTTTTGTAGAATTTATAATTCATTTTTCAATTTTCAGCCACCAGCCGCGTTGCCGTCGGAAAGTACCTAGTGTAATTTTCTTCGCGGCATTGGTGGCCCGCTTTTATTGAGATAACTGAGCGATCGCAGCGCCTCACTTATTTTGTCCATATTTCTGGGACACTTTTTTCTACAGCGATCTAATGGTTCTAATGGATCTTAAAATCTAATGGTTCAAACCACACAGACGCAATGCGACGTGACATTGCAAGAACAGTGCCAAGCTGCGCAGAGCCATGTAGCTTGATATTCGAACTCTTGCAATGAAATATTTATCTTATTGTGTAGTTAATAAAGTTACATTTTGAATCACTATCTTAAAAATGCCGCGTTTATATAAATCCACATATTAATTTCAATAGATTTGTCCAAATATAAATACTATACATAATACATTTTAATTATATATTTTAGCTATTACATTATATTTTTTAAGGTTTTTAGTTTTAGGTTCTTTGTTCTAGTTTAAATATATTTTTATTTTATTGTATATTATTATGTATGTTGAATAAAAGTTATGTTATAAAAAAAAACATTTTATATATTAATATGTTTTTGTCAATTTAAAACCGGACTTTATAATAGCGCCCTGTAAATACTTTAAGAACGATGGCCTCAATTATTTATTTTCGCAATATTAAAGTTTCTTTAAAACAAGATTTTCTGTGAGGAAGGGATATGACCTTTATACGACATTTCCTTTCAAGTCCTTAAAGGCGGCAGGAACGAAACTGGACACTGTAAACCTTTTGACCTGATTAAACTGATGGGTACCTTAATTATTTTCAGTCCTTTAAGAGGTGCGTCTTTGAAACAGCTCCAGCTGTGATTCAACGTCGTTACATAATAAACCATTTAAACATCCCAGGCTTAGTTTTAATCTTGCTACAAATGAATTTCCCTATAAATATACCTATATTTGTAGCCTAGTATATTATAAATCATATTATAAAGGACGCGCACGGGGGATAAAATGGAAACATTTTAACTGTGCAAATATTAACTCAACATACAACCAGACGTCGACAGCGTCGAAAAAAAAACCGGTCAAGTGCGAGTCGAACTCACACACTACGGGTTCCGTACCATCCTACTATCCATTATTATTATATTATATATACTGGTATCTTACTAATATTATAAATGTGAAAGTTTGTGAGGATGTATGGATGGATGGATGTTTGTTCCTCTTTCACGCAAAAACTACCAAACGGATTTCGATGATATTTGGTGTGGTAGTAGTTTAGGCTCTGGATTAAAACATAGGCTACTTTTTATACCAAAAAAGTAAAGTATTCCCTTGGGATACCATATTTACGCTGACGGACACACGGGGAAAAGCTAGTTATCGATACAACTATCACTACTAGCTCCCCCTTAAATGTTTATTTCATTATTATTCTTAAAGAGAATTTGCAACTCAATATTCACTGAATATTTGAAACGTCTACCTGTAGCCGTTATAATATCTAGTAAAAAGATAAAAAAAAACACGAGAGACAAGTATGAGAGCCCCCCTTAAATATTTATTTTATTTTGTTTTTATTAGTATTGTTGTTACAGGGGCAACAGGAATACATCACCTGAACTGTAATACTGTATAGCTATTACAGTACACGAGATACAAGCTTGGTAACAAACAGACAGACGAACAGAAAGGTTTCAGTAATAGGGTTCGGTTTTTACCCATTGGGTACGGATTACGGAACCCTAAAAACGAGTAATCGTCATATACATATTATAATGTATCATGACAGTAATAGGGTTCCAATTTTATTACCCATTGGGTATGGATTACGGAACCCTAAAAATGAGTAATCGTCATATAGATATTATTTAACACGATCACTCGTTTATTTTATTTTGTATCGTATGTAAGAGTAATGGTTGGCACAGACGTAACGTTATGCCGCCCGCACACGTTGGACAAATAACTTGACAAGCAGGGATCCACGAGAGTTGGGAGGCTCTAGGGGGGCACCGGAGAGGAAAAAGATTTTCTTGTTTGCCAAGAGTGTAGAATGAGGGTCAATTCACATCGAAACGAGACGATACTCGACGTGACTCTGCATTTTTAACCGACTTCCAAAAAAGGAGGCGGTTATGTATTCGGCTGTACTTATATATGTATATTATATATTTTTTGTGTGTTCAACAATAATTCCGCGGTCTGTGGACCGATTTTGAAAATTCTTTTTTTGGTGTAAAGGGTATAATCCCAAGTTGGTCCCGTTTTCAAAAAAGTGGTGACAATGGCGAAATTTATATGGACACAACATAGTGATTTTAACCTTCTTTTTCGGAAGTAACCCAAGCATATGCTACCAAGAAATAAGATTTTGCACCAAGGTTTTGGATCCAAAACCACTTAACAGAAATCCTCAGTCTTTAAAGATACGCGTTTGGAAATTTCAACTTTGTTTAAATAACTACAAGCATATATGCCACTATGTAACTTACAGTAATCATCATCATCATCATCATCTTGTTAATGATACCTTAAGCTAGGGCCTTGGCGCGTATTCAATTATACATTGACTCGTTTCTTATAGACGTTCTTAAGATCGCGATTATGATAGCCATACACTTTAAAGTCTATTGCCAAATTGGCTTGATCAGTTCGATTGGATCAGTTCCATATTGACGTAAACAGTGAAGACCACCATGCCAATCCACGCCCACACGATTGGACGATAGATTGTACGGTGTATGGCTATCATTCTCTCACTCACTCTTTGGTATAATTGTATTGCAACTGTGATATTCTTTTGGCTTTGCTTAGGAAGACTATGACTGTTTTCCTTCTGAGCAATAACTTTTACAAAGTAAATATAAATCTTACCATATTATCTATGAATACATGACATTATTTTTTTTAGTAGGTATTTTAATTTAATTGGTAACGAAATATATTTTACATTCTAAAATATGTATTACTACCTCTAAAACTTTTTTTCTTATTAAATTCTTAATGCATACCTAATTTAACTCATTATAGATATTTACACAATCATTTATGTTATTATAACATTAGCTATAATAATATCAATAGAATAGGTAGATACATCAAGTCGACCGAACAAAAGCAAGTTCGTTGTACAATAGACACAAATTTTATTTTGACTAGATTCTAGATTATTCTACAGGGTGTATTTTTATCCGCATGATTTATTAATATAACCCGATATTATACTACAATGTAACGTAAGTAATGACAATATACATAACTAAAAATTCTCGTAACTTACAGAAAATAACATGATTAATATTTCCTGCTCACTCTCAGTAAGTATGGACATCCTCGTAGGTACGCCATGTTGGCTTTGAAGTTCACGCGACTGCCGCGCAGTATTGGCCACGCGGTTATGAATCGACGTTAATTAATTCAAAATTAGGATAATATGGTAAAATTTTAGGTCATATTTTATTCTACTACTATTATAAGTGAAAGTTTGTGAGGACGGATGTATGGATGGATGGATGTTTGTTTCTTACTCTTTCACATAAAAACTACTGAATGGATTTTCATTAAATTTGGTATTTTATTAGTTTAGGCTCTGCATTAAAACATAGGGCTCTACATTTTATCCCAAAAAACTGTGTTCCCGTGATACTGCTTTAAGGCGGGCGGATTCACGGACAAAAGCATGTATTAATTATTTTTGGAACGAGAATCAAACACTGAGTTCATGAATATTAATTATTTTTGTTTTGAATACACCCTGTAGAACATTTAGGTATTAAGTAATTGTGTTTTATTCTGGGTTAACAAACTATTCGCTACAAAAAGTATCACATTCAAGGATGTTAATCCAAAGTTGGAATTAAAACCAAAAATCTTTGGGACAATTGCAAACATTATTTACATTATGCTACACTAAAACATTTTCGTATTCACGAAAAGTCACATCAATAAGCATTAAACTATTCCACTGACTTCCATTTATATTCTAGGAGGATACAGCAGTACGCCGGACAGCGCGGTCAGCAGTGGTGCTGCGAGACGCGTGTGCGGTGCTGCGCAGTAAGCGCGCGGCTGCTGCGAACAGGCGGCAACATCTTGCGCGAGCACCCACGCCATCTTGCGCAGCAAGTTGCCTGCTGCGGCCGAACAGGATCTGCCAGCGTGCGCGACGCACATTATGAAGGCATCGCGAGCGCTGTAAACGAAAAAAAAATGTACATTTGAATATTATAATAGCTATTAGATCAGGAATGAGTATATAAGAGGAAGTTTGAAAGTGGCACTGGTAGTGGATAAGGTAAGAAGTGCAAGGTTAGCATGGTATGGGCATGTAATGAGGAGGGAAGACACACACGTCACCAAAAGGGTGATGAATATGAATGTGGACGGATATGTATGCAGAGGAAAGCCGAAAAAGAGATGGATGGATTGCGTGAAGTATGATATGGAAATGAAAGATGTGAATGTAGAATTGACGGCTGATAGGAATGCGTGGAAGGGGAAAACATGTTGCGCCGACCCTACTTATCGTGGGATATGGGCAGGAAAAAAATGATGATGATGAATAGCTTCACGTATCGATTTCGGTGACAGTGGCCGGATTCATTGAAGTAGCCGGTTTCATTGCAACCAGGCTAGCTATTCAGGAGTTATATTATAGTGCCCAAGTGTGTACGCAGTACACAAGTGCTCTCACTTCCTTTACTCTCGAAACTTAGTGGGACAGATAACCGACACGACTGGCGAGAGATCATGCGTAGGCTAGACTTTTTACATGCCCATCCAACGCATAAGGTGATTGACACTTGATTAGGTGATCAGCCAACATTATCCTTACTAAAATTAAACTTGGAAACAACATTTTTTGTTGTTCCGCCGCGGGAATCGAGCCCACGACCTCCGAGTCGAGAGCCAAGCTCTAAATCACTGGACCACGGAGGCTGTTTGAATATTTTTATCCGATGCCTAAAGGGTAGGTACAAATTTTATCAGAAACTGAAAAAACAGAAATCAGTTAATCATTACTTGGTTATGAGTACTTATGAGTAAAATAATGGTATTTCGTGTTTAGTTATAATTAAATAGAATAGGAGGTAAATATGCTTATCTAAAAAGAAGACTTATTTATTGAATGTTGTCTATAATATATTATTATCTTGGAAAAAAATAAAACATTTTCTGTCTTAAAATATTGTTTTAACTAAACAAAAAAGTTTTTCATCTCATCTTTCATTGTAAAATTTAATCATCCTTTAGAGGTTAATGATGAGATAAAAAATATTAAGACAAAGCCTACTTACTGAACAAAATAACTTGGGCGATTTTTTTTCTGTTTTATAATAGATTATTTTTAGCGAACTACTACTAAAAAAACTTAGGCCTTTTCATCCGTTAATGGATGATTTATACCGTATTCTCCGAGCGAAGTAATCACTCTAGAAATACTGTAGTGCCTGTGACAGTTGGTTTTTAAATGTCGTACTGTTGCCCAAGCACATACGGCTTTCTCGCAACATAGCCTAGTCCAGAGGAATGACTGGTCAATACGTCGGGGGCCAACCATGTGCGGGATTTCTCACAATGTTATCCTTCACCGTTAGAGCGCCCGTATAATGTACTTGAGATCTGAAAAAGTCTCATTGGTACACGCCACAACCTGGAATTCTAACCTGCACTCTCGCGAGTGCGAACCAAACGGTCTACCCAATAGGCCACGAAGCTCACTACTGCTAACGATTACTCAATATAAAGTATATATCAAGATGTTATTTTCATACTTATACAACTACCTGTTAATTTCTAAGTAGCCGAAAAAGTTAACTTTTTCATATTTTATTTAGACGTGCAAAATATACAAATCCTTCCATAGTTGGAAAGTAAATTAATATTTTCCTGTTTTTCAGTGAGTCTGTAAACCGTAATGTTTTTTTTAACCATATGATTAATTCCACTTGGATTCCACAATCCATCAACAATGACATCGCTGCAGCTTGTATGCAGCTGGGGCCTTTGTAGTGTATACAATTATTTGTATGCCTTTGTAATGTACCTATCAAAATATATTGGTATTTGGTATACAAATAACTGCATACATTGATCCCTGAACCTCAATTTAATTGTATATTGTATTTGTATATTGTAATTGTATTTGTTGTATAATATGACGACCTCTGTGGCTCAGTGATTCAGCGCGTTGGTGCTCAAGCCGGGAGTTGCGGGTTCAAATCCCGCCGAAGGAACAAAAAGTTTTTCTGGGTTCCTGGGTCATGGATGTGTATTGAATATTATGTGTATAATATAATGAAAATCTTAAATATATGGATGGTATAAAATTATTAAAATAGGTATATACTTTCCGTTTTCTGGTACCTGAAACACAAGTTCTTCGGATAGGTACTTAGCACGGGACCAGATTAACGTGGTGTGAAGTGTCCATAAATATGTATTATTATAAGTATGTATTATCCATATAGATTAGATAAGGTACTTCATAATGATTTTTTTTATTAAAAAAAAACAAACTACAGGCCCATTATTACCCTTTTTAGCCAAATATTACAAATATTATGCTCAGGATATTTATTCCTACAACTATTTTAAATGTTTAATTGTTTACGAAGTCCTAGTAAACTGAAATCAAGGTCGCTAGTCACCTTCGTTTCCTTGCTCTCTTAATAATTTTATTGATGATTGTTTTATGCCCGTCTCGTATGGCCATTCATCGTTCGCCTGATAATCTTAACAATGGCGTTCTCAAAGCAGTTGGTATAGTAAACACGTTATCGCTTATGCGGGTCCGGCGGCCCAGCAACAAGCGGAGGAGGAGGCACCTTGGGGTTTTAGTGCGGTATCCAGAGTATAGCGGAGTACCACATACCCGGCCGTTGTCCCCAATCCGCCGGGGATCCACAAAGGATTTCCCCAAGTAAAAAAAAGGTGTTGGTGTGTCACGAGAGTGCTACAACCGCGTGAGGTGAATGTTCTGCTTGTCGCTCCTAGTCTTTAAAATAATAACCAATTCAAAAGACTTACTTATTACTTAAGATTCATGAATGTATTACTATTTTAATACAAACCTGCCTTGATTATATTTATTACCGTTATGAGTGCAAGTCCTGTAGGTACTCAACAAATAATTACTTAGAAACAACGATCTTATACACACAAAATCAATGCTTAGAAATAATAATTGGTGGTGGTAAAGTAGTCGTCGAAATTCAATAATTTAATTTATGAGTTTAAACTTCATTGGGGTTCTTGTACAAAGAAATTTAAGAAGTAAAATTATAAATGTCTATTGAATGAAAATTACCTTGGGGGTCGTCCATTAATCACGTGATGCCTAAAGGGGGAGGGGGGGTCCGAAAAAAATCACCAAGTATCACCAAGGGGAGGAGGGGGTATAAGGAGACATCACGTGTATTAATTTTCGAATCTAGTCTATGCATACCGAAATTATTATCGGTTGTAGATTCGTAGTGTTGTTTAAATACTTACAGACAAATGACTCGTATAGTTTTTAATTGCTTAAATTGTTCGATTAAATTGTTTTTTTAGTTAAAGTTTTTCTTCAAACATGACCTGCTTACTATGTAAAAAATACACGTGATCATAGGTGGGGGAGGGGGGGGGGGGTATTATAAAACCTCACCACGTATCACCAGGGGGAGGGGAGGGGTCTAAAAAGTTATTAAAAACATCACGTGATTAATGCACGGCCCCTTGGAAGAAAAATACATGCTAGTGGTGGAAAATCTACATCTTTATTATGTATTTTTTATATTTAATGCAAGCTAGAGTTTAATAACAACGTGGATCTGTTAGTATGTTATGTAGGTACAACGCCTTTAAACTGTAACTAAAGTTTAAGAAAATAAAAACATTGTTCTATTTACGAAGTAACTTTTTATTAATCTGTGGTTCTACTTTTTTTAATGAAACCAAACCACGTCATTCGATATGTGGTTTTTAAATTTTAACCACTAAAACTTGTTAAATTTATTAAATGTCACAACTATGTAAACTATTAGTTTCATTTTAATAGTTCAGTACACAAAGTTCAAAATACATTTACGACTTGTAGTTTGCAGCTGGGGGCGACACGATGACACAAATTATGCTCGTATTAAAACCAAACTCACTTGTTTCAAACTTCGCGAGTTACGATCGTTACACGTCGACCACAGCTTTTGGTCTAATGCGAGATATATGTATAATATGTTGCCACGTACATGCCACATGGGTCGATTTTCGCCGTGCTGCGACTGACTCGCTGGACGAATCGCCTTGACATTTTAGTGGCAAAATTGCCTTGCGATACTAGTCGAATTGTTATTTACACGGTCGATTTACGCCGTGTGGCCGGAATCGTCAGACGGATCACCTGGTGGTAAACGATGACCGTCACCCATTACACTCGCAACAATATACTTGTAATGTAACTCCTCCGGTGTTGCGCATTTGCGTCCCAGGGCCTTTAGTCAAGATGCATTCGATAATATCGACGGCAAACTTCGCAAACAAAATGTATGGGATTTGACATAAGGCATCGCAAGCGACTTGTCACTTAACGATGACTTATGTCAAATCTCATACATTTTTGATTTCGAACTTCGCCGCCGAAATTATCGAATGCATCTTAACTAGAGGCCTTGGTACCTTGGTACTTGGTATGGTACCATAGGCGTGTATAAATTTTATATAGAGTGGGATCTTTTTTACAAAAATTGTAGTTTCAAAATTATTATTAGAAATAAGAGATTAAAATAACGAACTAGTAGAAAATTGGTGAAACTAGTAGAAAGACGATAAAATAAATTGTTATAAATAGTTTTTATTACATTTCAATCGTTTTATTTAAAATCTCCAACTTCTAGTTGTAGTATCTTTTATAGGTACTTTGGTACTATACTTATTTAAAATTTACGATACAGCGCACAATCAAATTTTACATATTGTGCAATAAAGTACGAGATCGAAATTAAAGATATTTAAGTAATTTCTCATCAATTTATCGTAGAAATTATCGAATGCAACTTGACTACAGGCTCTGGGCCTCTAGTGAAAATGCATTCGATTATTACGACGGCGAAGTTCGAAATCAAAAATGTATGGGATTTCACATAATGCATCGCAAGCGACATGTCACTTTACGATGACTTATGTCAAATCACATACATTTTTGTTTTAGAACTTCGCCGTTGAAATTATCGAATGCATCTTGACTACAGGCTCGTCTCTTATTATAATGTTGGGCAGTAACTGTAATTTTAATACAAATCAATGAATTACGAGGGTGGTAAAATAAGTGAAAAGGTTTGATGTACACGAGTTTAATCTCAAGAATTTTGCATCTTGAAGTTGGGTGGTTCGTATCGAATAGACGTATCCGGTAAGTCTGTGTCCGGTCGCTTGCACGTGGAAGTACTTTCTCTACACTCGAGAAGGCTTCTATTGCGTGTAGTAATGCAACACCGGACACATGCATAGTTTGCTGTCTAAGAACTAGGTCATCCATATACAAAATCATATATTTTTTTTTCAAGTTGTTAAGATAATGCTCACGGGTCAATCTCCAAGAAAAATTATTTTGTAACGGATAATGATGGTAGGGTTTTTAACATTATACGCTATTTTATTTTTACATAAAATACCCTTATGATTATATAAAAAATAGCCAATTCCGAGTTGTATAGGTACCATTATCTATAAAAACGGCAAAGAAAAAAAATAACACGTAATGGAGCCTCCATATGTATTTATTTGATTCTGTTTTTGAGTATCTTATACCTACCTTAAAGAGACAACCCTTAATACATACATACATACATACATATAATCACGCCTTTTTCCCGTAAAGGGGTAGGCAGAGACCACTTTTTGCCACTTGCTACGATCCTTATATACTCGTTTCGCTTCGTTCACTTTCATTCTTACCATCCATTCCTCCTCTTACATTCAACGTAGCGAAGCGGCTCTCCATGGTCCGCTTTTCTTGAATTTTTAAAACTACTATATAAATCGAGACGCACGAGCGTTTACAACAGTATTTTTAAACGCTCGTGCGCCTCGATTTATTTAGTAGTTTTAAAAATTCATATAAAATTCGTCAAACTAATTTAGTTAAAAATTTAAATAGCATATTAAAGATAAAACGTTCTTCTCATAGATTATGTAAGTAAGAAACAAAAGGAGCAAGTAAAATACACAAATATCATCATTTTAAATAACTATAATTCCTGATAATTTCGCATTCTTTAAATTTTATTTTTATGAGATAGAAACGTATATAAAAATAATCTGACAAATAGATAATCTAGAAGAAGATCCAACAAGTTTGTATAGATTTTTTGTTTTTAAAAAATGTAAGCGGTTTTAGCTATTATATGTTTTGAAATTGCCCCTGAACCTAAAGTTGTAAAAACTTCTGGTTAGTTTTGTCAGTTTTATTCAAAAGTTTGAAATTATTTTAAAATAAATGATAAGTGAAAAATTAGAATACAATATTTTCTAGTGTTTTTTACATGTAAAAATCAGAATAACCAGTTTTTGTTAGATATAGACGCATTTGAAAAGTAGCGTTTTTCGTGAAATCTGTGTCTCGAGCCAATCAATGCTCTTAAAGAGACAGTCTTGTATAAAGAGACAGTCTTGTAATATGTCACCGTAAAATTGCAAAAACCGATGGATTGTAATATTACTAGAGATATTGTAATAAGTCGACAGATTGTCAAATAAAAATTTCTTCTTACAATTTACACGTTATTTTGCGATAAATTGTAAAATTTACCATGCCGATTGGTTATTGCCCCGCGCCGCCATATTTGTTTTCTTTTTCATATTACTATGATAACGAAAAATAATGCGAAAATTTTAAGGAGATTGTAAGGAGAAATTTTTATTTGACAATCTGTCGACTTATTACAATATCTCTAGTAATATTACTGTAGGGGTGTTTCCCTACAGGAATGTTGATGTTGATGTTGAATGTTCTTAAGTCCAAAATAAATCTGAACTCAAGGAATGACGACAGCAATGACCCGTGTACAATTACAATCTATCGGTTTTTGCAATTTTACGGTGACATTTAATATAATGTATTATAATCGGTTTCTCGAAATCAGCTGCAATTTTTGGAGGAGAAAAGTCGATCTAGCTAGGTCTTATCCCTGAGAAACTGCGCATTTTTTTAATTAGTCGTGCAACAATATATCAATAATTTCAACACTATTATGTGAGTCCAATTGGCAGTTTGGTTTGCGTTTTTTGCTTTATTCGGAAAGGACCATGCAAAAAACTGTATGGGCAGTGGTCCCAAATCACAACAGATTTCAAACCTATCTCTGTATTAGTTAGTATGGCGACATTCACCTCAGGAGTAGGGTTTTGGCAGAAATTGGAAATCAATTTTTATTGTTTTATATAAGCGACCCACTCCAGCTTCGCACGGGTGCGATATATTATCAATATAAAGCTTCCTCTTCCATCACTCTATCCATTGCTGAAAACTGCATTAAAATCCGCTGCTTAGTTTAAAAAATCTAATCGAACAGGACTTTACGTTACTTTCCACAGTTTAAAATGAAGTCTCTCAGTTTCCTGAGATAACTATCAGCGTGGCAAGAGCTATTAACTGAGATAGGTTTAAAATTTGTTGGAGGGTGGGAACTATTTTTTGCATGGTCCTTTGGAGTGGAGGGTTCGAATTTCGGTCAGATTAACTTTTATGTCATTTAAAGGACATCATTCACGTTTCATACATTTTTGGACCAAAAAATGAAAGTGCCGGCCAGAAAGAAAAAAATATATATTCGGATAGAATACACAATTCCTAACATTTTTTACTATGACGTCCAATCTGTGCGCCCAATGGTTACGTCGTAATAAAATAATTTAAAAATAATCCTTTTGTGATAAAAAGGTTGGAGTGTCACTATTAAAAGCATGGATATCTTACGTTATGATATAATACTTGATAGTAAAACACAGTGGTAAGGTTGATAAATAGTATTGGAAAAAAATATTTAGTCATAAAATAAAAAATATGTATCAAGTACTAGCTGTCCCGGTGAACTTCGTGTCACTTTAAAACCTTCCCTGGACTTCTACGAATATTTTATTAACAACCTTAGCGCACTAACGATCTGTGCAGAATTAAAATCTTGAATTAAATTGTCTTGCATAGCAAGTAAATGCCATTCATTTTGCTCGAGGTGTTCGCTGCAAACACGACTGTTTTCTGATATGAATACACTGTATCGGCAAAGAACACGTAGAATAATGTTTTCTGGTATTCTGTGTCTTGTTGAGTCTACACAGTGTTGAAATACACAAGAGTTTGCCGTATTACTAGTTCGTACAAATCCAGGTAAAACTGTAGAATGAGGCACAGCGTCAACTTCTTCGTCTGCAACATCAGGTTCTTCGTTGTCAGGTTCTTCCTGCACTTCACGTTGACGTCGGAGATATTGCCGCTCGGCCCTTTGCCAACAAGGTCGGCATATAACATCTGTAGGTTCATTCTGAAAAAAAAAAGTTTATTAGCTTAGTAATATATCATTAAATAAAAAAAAATATATATCTGCGGAGGGCGGGGGATTCTTTATTTGAAAACTTGTGTTTGTTAAAAAACACAGCAGCAAATGCGGCTTATGTTATAACATTATGTACATAAGAGTTATGATGTTTGTTCGTAGTAAATATCTTAGGCATATTCGTTCGTTATAGCGATAATATAATCCTCACCTGATGACCCAGTAGATCTTCAATAACAAACTGTGCGATTTCGATGTGTTGTGATTCACGGGATGTCCAACTATAACTTCGGCGATCACCAATAGGCACACGACACGAAATACACAATTGTACGTTCATAATGTCAGATATTAAGCTTCGCTAAATACACTTGATATTATATCGCTCTAAGAACAAGAGATTATTGTCACGATAGCCGTCCGATGTAACCAAAGTTGCATGGATAACTGCAGGGGGGTGAAACTCTCATACATGCACAAATTAACAGAGTACAGAGACATCTAAAAATGACTGTCCGGTACTAACAGTTTGAAAGTTTTCGGATTGTCACAACAGATGCCACTAAGCGACTTCTACATCGCGCTATCGCTAACACAAGGCGTATTTATAAGGGCTCGCGAACATTTTACTATGCAGCAATCATATCCCATTATTAAAGAGGAACTTGGTCATTGTTGTGTCTACGACTTTCGATAAAACTTAATTTCTGTCCATAATTCAGTTCAATAAAAATTATCAGGCGGTGCTACTTCCATCTAGCGGGTTTGATAGTAACTAAAACGGTACAACGCCATCTAAAAACGACATTCCGAAACTTTTGCAAGACTCAGTTTCAATTTTAGAGTTGCGCATCTATACTAATATATATCTGTATTATCTATGGATAACTGACTGGCTGGCCGCTGGCGTAGCGCGGGCGGGCGGTCGGCAACCAATAACAATGCGCTCACGCACCCAGGTAGCCGTCCCTTAACCCTTTTCATTAGTTCTCGGAATTCCATTTGAAGTTTTGAGAGAAAGTAACCTGTAATGTTTGACTCTAAACAGACAACATTCTTTATTATAAAGAATAAATATGAATGTGTTAAATAGTACGATTTTATATTTTGACCACTAGGTTTTGACCTTGAGTATTTTGCGATTATGTACCTAAATAAGTTTTAATATAATATTTTTTTATATTATAATATCACTCCAATCTTTTTTTAACAACAAAGAATTAATAAAAAAATATTTTATTTTTTATGTTATTACTACGTAACCGTTGTGCGCACAGATTGGACGTCATAGTAAAAAATGATAGAAATTGTGTATTCTATCCGAATATCGTAGTTTTTTTTTCTGGCCGGCACTTTCATTTTTTGGTCCAAAATGAATGATGTCCTTTATATAACGTAGAACTTGCTCTACACAGCATTCTAGCCGAACCAGAATCTGATGCGGCTAGAATGCTGGTAAGTTTTGATTTTAACGGATAGGTTTTTAACTGTAATATGTAGTATCATGGTAAGTAAGTTCTGTGTTTTTAGTTTTATTTTTGTGTATTATCTGTAAGAGTTCAATAGGATTATCATCGTCATTTCATGTACGAAAATCCTTTAAATAAATAAAGATTATAAAAAAAAACTTTTATGTCATTCTTTTTATTTTTTAATTTATCAGAACTATGGGAAAAGCTAGATTACCCAAGTACTTTGTTATTATAGCAGCTACAGAAATACATCATCCGTGTAAATTGCAAATTTCCAACTACCACGGTTCATGAGATATAGCCTGTTGACAGACGGACAGATATACAGACAGCGCTGTCTTAATATTAACCCTTTGGGTACGGAACCCTAAAAATTGACTTCCGGAAGTTCCGTGTAGTGCACAAAACCCTACCGTCACTATCATACAAAATAAATTTCCTTGGAGGTTGACCCTTACGTGCCCGTCGCCCGCTATACTCTGTTCAGATTGAATTTATTCTAGTAAAAAAAGAACGCATAATACATACTGATTTAATGTCACTTATTGATCCTGCAATAATGAAATACAATAAGTAGTCATTAATTCATTATTCATTGTAGTGTGTCAACACAGGCTGTGTTCCGCGGAAAATAGCGCTAACAAAAACGTCAGCAAAATGGTAACCGCTGGCATTAAATAAGCAAAATAGCAGCTAATGTTAGTAGTATTGAAGTTAGCAAACATGTTCTGGCCGATTAATGATTATATGTTTTTTCTCTTTAGCGCTAGCAAGCGATAACAAGCGCTTTTTTCCGCGGAGCACAGACATTGATTTGGTCGAATATAATGTTTTTGTCAGAGACCTTAGATGTATTATAGACGAGGTATATCAAGGTAAAAAGTATTTACACTTAAACTACTTTTGGGGTTGTTTGGGGTAGTCGAGGTTTGACAGTAATTTGAATTGAAAAAATCTTCTGAAATCACGATGGCGTAACCTTTTCTCGTTTAAGAATATTTTTTTTCTGTCAAATATACGTCAGAGCACTCATAGCCCATCCCATAGATTTTATTTACTTCATCTAGCATGGCCCATGAAATTAGTGGTTTTGAAATCGTTGGTTTTCTGTTTACAAGAAAATCAATATGGATCTGAACAGAATATACCTAGACAGTAAACGACGATATTATGAAACAGAGATAAAGAAGAAGAGGCATTTTTGTATGGGGGCTCCATACAAAAATGTGAACATCCTCATAAACTTTCACATTATAAATGTGAAAGTTTATGAGGATGGATGGATGCTTGTTACTCCTTCAAGCAAAAACTACTGAACGGATTTTGATGAAATTTAGTATGGTAGTAGTTTAGGCTCTGGATTAAAACATAGGCTACTTTTTATCCCGAAAAAGTACAGTGTTCCTGACGGATACTGTATTTACGCGGGCGGAGTCGCAGGCAACACCTAGTGGTTATTAAAACAAAAGCACTCCTCACACTGGGATTGGTGTCTGGACACATTTCAGACGCATAATATATATTTACCAGCACAGCTCAGCGTTCCTATTGAAGTAGGTGATGTGGTGCGACCGCTCGGAGATATCTCGGACCGCCTGCTGCAGCTCGTCCGCGCAGCGCGACCAGTCCGGGGACACCATCGCCCAGCACGTCGGCTCCTTCAGGAAGTCTGCATGAAACATTCAGAAAGTTTTGTAAGTCCGAGTAGGTATACAGGAACCTCTTAAGTTGTTGTTTTCTTTTAAATATTAATTTTAAATAATAATAGGTGTTGTGATTTATTTTTCTAAATAAATGTTAATTTCTGTCATTCTCAATACCTAATCATAACTCTGTTCTTAAAAAGTGGTTTTCTTTCAATATGTCCCGACCTTTTTTATATTATACATACTTTGTACTACTTTTTATATAAGGTTCGGTAAAATCAATTAAGTACAGATATTTTGGGCATATGATCTATTGCTTCGTCTCAGATATTAGATTTCCTCAATAAGCATTATATTGATTTATTATATAATGTCTCCGAAAATCAATTAGATACGGATACTTCGGGCACATGATCCACTGCTTATGTAAAGACGTTTAAGGAGAAAAATAATTGCCATACTAGAAAAAAATATTTTTTCTTTATATGGGCTAGTTTGTGTTTTGCGGAGAGTCACCCATACAGGAGATGATTTTTTACTTTGAGTATGACAATTATTTTTCTGCCTAAACGTCTTTACATAAGCAGTGGATCATGTGCCCGAAGTATCCGTACCTAATTGATTTTCGAAGACATTATATAATAAATCCACAGAATACAGAAAATCATCTAGAAGCCGTCAACACGCTTGAAAGTGAGGCCGTCACAACCACTCCAAATTGGAATGGTTATCCCTTGGTTATCCACACATAATATGTTGCCACAAAATAACGGAATATTTTACGCAACTTTTTTTCAATTAATTTTTATTGAATACATAATTGTCGTAATATAACAACCCGATTTTTTTTTTGTAAGTGTAAAAAGTAAAAATAAAAAGTGCGGGTGGGGCGGTATTTCGCCATGGTTTTGGACACAGTGCGCTGCATACAAATGTGATCGAACACTCATTCTGCATGTTTTGAATTCTGTGAATAAATCAATATAATGCTCATTGAGGAAATCTAATATCTGAGACGAAGCTCGCACAAAAAAGCGCTTATTAAAATAATATGTTGTGGTTAGGTAGTAGTAACTATTTATTAATTTGCGGTTGTGGTATTGAAAAATAAGCTCCTTTAAAATCTGTGTGATAAAAAATAAGATAATAAAATATTATGTTAAAAGAGCTATTTTATAGTGAATGTTACTTTTATATAACGACTTACAATACGGCCGATGTATCTTGGCGAGTCTGAACTTCGCGCAGAAGGTCGCGCGATAACTGTTTTTAAGTGTTTTTGTATTTATTTTATTTGTACTAGTTGGTCAACTGTATTAGGGAAATTTTATTAGTACATAGGTATATAAAAATAATATAATTACAGTTTTCTTCACGAGTTGTACATGCGCTAAAGTTCGCAGAGCCTATGTTCAGAGTTCAGACCCGTCAAGATACAGCGGCCGTAGTGTAATTGTTATTGTAAAAGCAAATTCACACAATTTAATTTTTCATTTCGTTCCAGCTGTTTGGAACTAATGGAAGTTATTAAATAAAATAAAATAAACATATTTTTTTGCATTATATTTGTAAAGACCATATTACATTACCTAATTATAAAATGTAGAGAATGCAAAAATACACACCATTTAGGTTCCTAAATTATTATGTACCTATTGCGTATTGTCAAAACCGTAGTGTAGACATAATTTAATTACCGTTCTCCAATAATTCATGGAAAAGAAATATTAAATTCTCGCTTCGGTAAGCTAAAAGCCATTATTATTATAAATATTGGTATCAAAATAAATACAATTTTGTTTCAATTTCGCAGAATTTAAATTTTTGCCAATACAGCTTAGTTTATTGTCCACAAAATCTCTTTTCGAAGAAATTAGATATAACAATTTTAAACTGATTTACCTGTATTACATTTTGTATTAAAATGCTTTTGCGAAGTTTCAAGAACATTTTTTGCGAAGACTAGTAGGTAATTAACTAATTACTTTGAATTTAGTATATTTCCTCAATTAATTACAAAATTACCTAGATTCAATATTAAATTTTAAGTTCAAATATAGCACTTTATTGATATGAGATAATATTAGCATTGAGTACCTATCTGAAGATTGCCATGGAAAAGTTCTTTAGTTTTGATATTCATTAAGTAAGAAACCTTAATCAAATCAGTCGTTATATAAATACAAGATAATCTTAGATAATATAATAAATGCCTTCTGAGATTACGCGTAGAGCATATTATATTATGTCCATCGTCCATAGATGGACAGTTATGGATCCCATCACAATATTACGATATATTACCTATGTACCTAATTGCCATACATTGGATTAATTCGCACACAGCGATCTGGTATGCATAGAGTTACCTCATACCTCGTTACTAAATCCAATAAAGGTTATACGGTGACACATAGATAGCACTGACAGGTTGATACATTCAGGTGCAAGCGGAATTTAAAAAAATACTGCAATTTAAAAAAGAACAACTTTAAATTGACTATTGAGTTTACTCTGTTCGAAATCCAATCTGTCGCGTATTACGAATTTAATAATAGCTTAATCCGTCTGTATACAGCAATAGTGAAAAGCTTCAAAAATATTTTTCAATTCATTAATAATTTAAAATGTGAAGGAAAAATTGTTTTCGAAAAGGCAGGGATGAATCCTGGTAATTGTGAGTTTTAAAAGTTTATTAAATATTCATAAGTAAGCGAAATTTGTTAGAAGTGAACTATTTAAAAATTTTTAATCATTAGCTACCCAGTAAAAGTATTTAGTTCACTTTTCCAATGAATCCAGAATAAAAATTAACAAATGAATCCGTAATATTTTAGTTTTCTCTGTGAAATTTAATAGATGTTTTATACAATATTTAAGTTAAAACAAAGAATTTCAGTATATTTTATTTACGGAGCTCTTAAAATTTAAAACTTTAAGCCGGTATACACACATCAAAATTAATGTCTAAGGATGTTGTTATTTTTATATTATTTGATAAAATTTGTTTTCTTTTTTAAAGTTAAAGTTATCAGGGCTATTAATTTATAATTAAGTATTATTTAAAACATGGAATCACGAAATGTTCTTTTTCTCTTAAGAAAAATTTTACACTTGACACTTCGATTCTGTCGCGACTACAAACTCTCGTGTGTACGAGGGCTTAATATCCCTATTTGTAACATTCAACTTTAATCAAGCGAAGCGGAGGCAGCTGACGAGGAAGTGACTATACGAACAGACGTTTGAATTAATGGGCTTTCGTCCCTATACCAGAAAATATACAATCATCAACGGGAATTAAAATTCAGAATTATTTTACTAACTAGTTAGAATATACCTATATAATCCCCCTTACTTTATTAGTTAGGTTAGTTTAGGCTATAAGGCTGGGACTATATGAACCGGATTCCGGAAGGCCGTCGAAAATTCTGAGCATTGAAAATAGAACTCTGCACTAATTTATTAGAGTTGAAAATCGAACACATGAGCGAGTCAAATGTTAATGTCATATATTATAGCAGCTCGATACTAGAAACTTCCGTTTTCAGCTCTATTCTATTAGCGCAGAGTTCTATTTCCAGTGCTCTGAATTTTCACCAGCTTCGAATTCCGGAGCATATTATAGTCCCAGCACGCCACCCTTAGCCTTAGCCTTATCATTCACGGCTGAACTCTCAAACGATAGGTAATGTCAGGAAACATAATACCCAATATTATTATTTTAGTATTATTTTCACTATTATTCTGTTGGTTGTCGCAGATTCTTGTGGCCAGATAAATTTCACATTCTAATGCCATTTTTTTTAAAATAGGATCTACATGTAGGAAAAAGGTTTCTCCTACCTAATAATATAACGTGTGTATTTATTCAAGATTTCAGTCTGTCCTAACATTTCTTACAGTTACACATATCGCTTACTGCCCAGTATTGAAAAATTCATTCTAATATCTTATCTCTTATCTTATACTTTAAACGAGATAATCTTGTATTAGGATTGTATCTCGGCAACGGCTGCAAGTATTTAAATGAAATCTAGTAGGTATGCAGGAAGTTTTGGGGGAGAGAAATCGGTCTAACTAGGTTTTATCCCCGAGAAACTGCGCATTTTTACCCGACTGCCGGAAGGGTTATGTGTTTGGCGCGTATCTTGTATGTATGTATGTATGTATGTATGTATGTATGTATGTATGTATGTAATATTCTTTATTATCTTGTATCTTCAGAACCGCTAAACGGATTTTCACATTTGAGGTATCGTTAGATTCGTCTTAATAGCCCAAGTATTCTTAGATAGGTGACATTAAAAAAAAAACAAAATGGCGGATGTTTGACGCCATATTGTGAGGTAAAAAAATAAAATATCTACCAAGTATATCGAGTGGGGTATCAAAATGAAGGATTTTAAACACTGATTCTAAATATGTATATAACTTGCAGTTTTATATTAAACTAGCGACCCGCCCCGGCTTCGCACGGGTACAATACTGATACTAATACTACAGAATGTCTTTAAACCTCTACCAAACGGGCGAAATTTAGTCAAAAGTTCAAAACAAACAGAAACAAATTAATATGGGTACCTACTAAAACTCAATGAAATAAGTAGGTGGGTATACTTTTATCGTATGAAATACCTATACTCTTCAGGACTAACAATACAACAAACACTAAATAAATAGGTATTCAAGTATACATGTTCCATCATAGTTACAACGAACACAAAACAAAAAAAATACCCAATAATCTAAACTCCGCACGCGCACCCCCCCGCCTTGGTGACACCCACTTCGCAACGGGCCGTGCAGCAGAAATCGTAATATTTTAATTTCGCCATAACGTCAAAACCAAACATCCAATTTTAATCATTCAAAGACCAAATATTATGTACATAAACTGTACTTAGTGATGAAATAATTTATTTTGATAAGGATTAATAGAATGAGTAAAATAAACGCGTTTAAATGTAGCCCAAAAAAAAATCAAGATTTCTAAATAAAAAAATGGTTATTGCGCCTCACTCGACATATATAGGTATAGTGTGTCGCGGACTTTTTTGTAGATATTTATAAGATCTACAATTAATTAGAACATTACATGGTTCTATCTTTTATAGTTTAGGCAGCGTACGCAAAATAAGTAACTTTTCTGGTTGATTTTTTACACCTTGTGTCCGAAAAACCCAAATATCTTACGGAACCCTATTTTTTTCCAAAATAAAATTTAGCCTATGTTACTCGTGGATAATGTAGCTTTCGAATGGTGAAAGAATTTTTGAAATCGGTCCAGTACTTTTTGAGCCTATTCATTACAAACAAACAAACAAACAAACATACAAACAAAGTTTTCCTCTTTATAATATTAGTGTAGATATAACGATAAATAATAATAATAAAAAACAAAAACCCGCCTGCATAGATAACTACAATTCAAAAGCAACCCGACTGCAAAAAATAAATATACCTAAGCAACGCACTAAAAAGACCGAAACAAGTTTGAGAAAACTGACTACACTATGCGCTGAAACCCTAAGTGAAATAATTGACGTTATTTTTGTTAGCAGGCGGGGCCCATATATTTTTGTACGATTTATAATTTGCGAATGGGTCCCGCCTGCTACCAAACATAACGTCAATTATTTCACTTAGGGTTTCAGCTCATAGTGTAGTCAGTTTTCTCAAACTTGTTTCGGTCTTTTTAGTGCGTTGCTTAGGTATATGTATTTTTTGCAGTCGGGTTTTTTTATTTTTTTAATTATTTATTTTTAATTATTTGTGCTTTATTTCGTCGTCGTAGTAGGTATATCAATAATTTCGACTCTATGTCAGTAATTTTGGCAGTTTGGTGAATTATTGCGTTGTTCGGAAATTCGGAATGTAGTGAGTTCGAACACCGATAAAATATTTTAGAGCTTTTTTTTTATCTGCTAGAGCTCCGACGAGCAAAGATATGTTTTGTTTTAATCTAGGATTATGATATTTATCGTGTTTGAACTGTATAGCGTATCACGGATCACTGAAAGCAAATAATATCACAAGATAACTATTGAGCGTGCTCGGCGCTATACGTGCACTCCGCATTCGCCGGATGTTTATCGGCATGTCACTGACCGTGATTAGGGTTGCTACGTTGTTACATATATTATATATGTAAAAAAAATAGATAATATGTTAAAGGTAGAGAAAACATCGTTGTTTATGTCTAGATTACCTAAGATAAACTTAAGTTTAAGTAAATAAATAGTGCATTTTTATCAGATTCTGTCATGATCGTTTGTTACCTTCGTCTACCTATTTATTATTCATTATTTATACCTAGACATACTATAGACCATAATCTCGTTAGTTATTTTACAATCTAACGGTTTTTACAATTTTACGGTGACATATATAAAATGAACGAAATTAAATTAAATCACACGTTAAAAAATATTTTCACGTACCTACCTGCTTTATATTTCACATTAAGTATATAGTACAATTATTAACTTGTAACAATATTTTAATAAAAAGCACGTGTGTCAACCCTAATCGCGATACGGATCGCTGAATATTTTAAGGTCGATATTTATCGCGTCAGTATTCGCTCCGCCAGCGATGGAGGAGGACGCGCTTATTGTTCCCGTACCTCAAACTACTGACCAGAAACACTTAAAAGAATTCATACTCGCGTTAGAAATACTACCTGAGGTGTGGGACACGTCTAATGAGGACAGTTTAAATAAAATGAAAAAAGCGAATGGATATGAGAAGCTTCTTGGAATTTATAAGAAAATTAAACCAGACGCGACGACCAAGGACGTAATGATAAAAGTTAACTCTTTAAAATCTAATTATAGAAAGGAATTGAGAAAAATAATAGCGTCAAAGAGGTCCAGTGCCAAAGATAAAAATGTTTACAGGCCAAAGTCTTGGGTATTTCATATGATGCACTTTGTGAATAAAAACGAAAAGTCTGTCAATAGGGTAAGAGTTTTTTTCTTTGTTACTGTTAATTACCTAACCTTATAGTTAAATTTTATTAATTGTAAGCCTACTTTGATTTCTTATAATTATAATATTATCAGTTATTAAAATGACATTTCTATGCACTTCCTACAAATATTATAAATGTGAAAGTTTGTGAGGAGGTATGGATGGATGTTTGTTACACTTTCACGGAAAAGCTGCGGAACGCATTTTGATGAAATTTGGTATCTGAGTAGTTTAGGCCCTGGATTTTAACATAGGCTACTTTTTATCCCGAAAAAATACAGTGTTCTCGAGGGATACTGTATTTACGCGGGCGGAGCCGCGGGCAACAGCTAGTCAGTTCTATTTTATTGTTTGTGAGTTAGTACCTAGAGACTAGAAATAGAATGTTTTGTGACAAAAGCCATAGACGTATATTGTAGACAAGGCATGTTGAGGCAAAAAGTGTCTCCAGTAAAATGGCCCCAATTTTTAAAATATTGGGGCTATTTTGAAATTCGAAGTATGGTGAAAACAATATGGCTGACATTTGAGGTATGGTGAAAACCAAGATGGCGTAACTTTTTCTTGTATGAATTTTTTTTCTGCTAAATGTACGTGATAGCCTATCTTGAGTTGAAATCTTTGACAAAAGCACATTGTGTGCACATTGATTTTATGACTGATGATGGACGAAAAATACTTTTAATCCATAACAATTACATTTCATTGTCATTATAATAACATTGCTTCGTCTCTAGGCTCTATTCAAGAGTCATAAACGAACTATCTCGTAAGTAAACTCGAACACTTCCAGCCGAAAACGAACCGATTTCCAAGAAGGTAAGAACATTAATTATTATTATAGACAGTACCTATCTATTTTTTATTTCAGAACATATATTCCGAACCGGATGAGTCAGAAAGTGAAGAAAAGTCTATAGAGTCTACATTTTCTTCTAATAAAGAACTCGAGTCACCGCCGCCACCAAAAAAATTAAAGAAGGGGCTAACTGCGAGACAGGATGAGCCCGAAAAAGCCTGCAATTATTTGTCGCCATTTTCTACATTTTCTTCTAATATAGAACTCGATTCACCGCCGCCACCAAAAAAGTTAAAGAAGGGGCTAATTGCGAGACAGGATGAGCCCGAAAAAGCTTGCAATTATTTGTCGACAGTCTCATTATCAAACGTAGATCCCACAGCGCTATATTGGACTCACAAACTACACAAACTAAACGCCACTCAAAGAATGTTCGCCGAAAAGGCAATCAACGACATACTTTTCGAGGCTGAACTCGGTACACTCAAGAGGAATTCTGTACAAATTAACATTAGTTCACCCGCATTTGACCCGTTAGATTTTCCGACAGTAACTTCGTCGCCGTCAACACCAATACCATACTCCAATAATTCGATGTCTACACAATCAGTAAAGCTAGAAGCAACTCCGGACGATGATTGTGTAGCAACTTCTTCTCAAGTAATTAATTAATGTTAGTCCAGGTTTCGAAAAATGTTATGACTACAAAATAAACCTTACCAAGCTCAATAAACTAAAATAAAGAAATAAATAGTTTAAAAAATATATCATAAACTTTTTTTACGTGTCAGTACAGTCGCCGACAAATCCGAAAAACACTTTTACACCTAGTAGTGTAGTATATTGATTTATATAATCTATACTAATATTATAAAGTTGAAGAGTTTGTTTGTTTGTTTGAACGCGCTAATCTCAGGAACTACTGGTACGAAATGAAAAATTATTTTTGTGTTGGATAGTCCATTTATCGAGGAAGGCTTTAGGCTATAAACATCATGCTAAGTTCAATACGAGCGGAACATCAATCAAGAATGTTACAAAATTGGGGTTTCTTTTTTTCTTTTGAGTGCTTTCGCTGAGTACGCTGCGGAAACGGTTAAAGTTTCGCTAAAATGATGTATGACAGAACTGTTCCCCTTTAAATTTTCTACAAAAAAGTCCTCGACAGTATATGTCTATCTTTTAGGGTTGGCTCACTATAACCTTTTTATGGTAACCAAATTTGTTCTAAAAGTAAGCATTATTCGTGAGGGTGTTTTCATAAAGATGATATTAATCCTTATCCTACGTTATTCATTACAAGCATTTAATCTAGAAGAAATTTGCCATTTACATCACTTGATTTCAATAAGTATTTTAGAAGATATCGCAGTAATAAAATAATCAACGCTCAATAATAAAATGTACGGTGCGCGGCGCGGGCGGGCAGTCGTGAGGTGAAGTACTTCTCCTTCTACGTAAAATAAAGTCGCGGGTAAATTTTAGCGATATCCCAAAGTAACTGTTCCACACGGACGAAGTCGCGGGCAAAAGCTAGTAATAAATATAGTTCAACACGCACGTCATCGCCGGTCGCACACTCGTGGAGTGGATCAGTGTCGGAGTGGGGGAACTAGTTATGGACTAGGAGCTCAAGCTACCTGTATACGCGTCACGATCTGTTAAAGGTGAACCTATACGCGCCGCAGGAATCGATTCCTGCGGCGCGGATAGGTGCGCAGCGTTGCATACGATTTCATACAAAGATTTATAAAATTCGATGACTTCGGCGCGTGCGGCTCCTGCGGCGCGGATAGGTGCGCGTTCACTTTAATACAGCAGTTTAGAAGATAATAGTTTCTGTTACACACTCCTATTCTACAGGTAGTACACCGGATTTGTTTGCGACTGTACCTATAATATAGTGTAATCCCAAAGAACATAATAGATAATATGTAAATTAGGGATGACAATCTGAAATCGATTCATCGAAGAATTGATTCCTTAGACCAAATAAATCGATTTTTCAAATCGATATGTTGTACTGAATCGATTCTGCGAATCGATATTTCGCCCTTGAAAATCGACATTTGATTTTTCTGTTTTGGTAGACAATAAAAACTGTATCAAAAATCAATTTTCTATTTAGTTTCTAACTAAAATATCCTGTCTACGTCAAAAAGCAACTCTCTACATGAAATGCACTTACACTAGAAAGTCAGGGGTTAAACGAAGAATGTATACATTATTTATCGCAGGTAATTGTGCACCTAAAGTATGATGATATTATAGGCTATATAACTTTACTGGTAAGAACAAAAAACTGTTTATCACCACGTTCAAACAGTAGCCGTGATGTATATGAGTAATTTTGGGTATTGTGGGATCATATTCTGTTCCTTGTGAACGCCTTTTTTCAATTGCCGGCAACATCGCAGGTGATGAGCGGAACCGCTAAGATCCTAGTAGAATTTACAAATGTTGTTTTTAAAAATCTTAGATATTAAGCATTGAGAACTATAAGCTATACGAAGCTTGGAGCTGACGATTTTTTAACCGACTTCCAAAAAAGGGAGGCTGTATATATATTTTTTTGTATGTTCATAATAAATAATAAGCCAAAGAAATGAACATAATAATTAGGTATTATTATTAGGTAAGAATAAAACGTGGATATAAACTCATAAATATTCGCGCCGATTAGGTAATACACATTAAATTATTATTTTAAAGTGGATTACAAGCCGGTGTAAATAATACTTTAGAATTTAGATAATTCAATATCGGTTTTAAAAACCAAACCATTTGTTTCTGCTATCACAATTCACTGGAGATCTCTGGGGAGTGACCTGGAGAGCTGCCAATGTTGTAACTCAACACCTTTTGCTGAGTCCGGAGTCTGCAATCTCAATTTAACATCGGAATGGCCTAGGTACCCGCATTGCTGTCAATTTTGAAAACAATGTTTCTTTCACAAAGTTTTTCTTTTATAACTACCAAACATGGCTTCCTACTTTGTCGCAGTAATTATTAGGGTTCCGTGCATAACAATAATTTTTGCGTCCTGGATAAGCGTTTGCTATTTTGTGTTTTTACTTTTCCATATTTTGCATTTATTCAATTTCCTTCACTATCAAGTACCTAGTACCTACCAATACTATTTAAAGTAAAATAAGGTACCTACTGTATTATAGTTACAGGCTGGAATAAACAAAATAGTATAAAATCATAAGTTTTTAGTATTATCAGTAAAACTGTAACTTTGTGAGAAACTCGCGATAAACCACGTCATTTTGTAAGAATATCGTAAAAAAACAATGTAACTTCACTTATTTTAATCTCAATAAAGTATGAATAATATAATTTAATGCCAGCCAGCCAGCTGCTTTAAATAGTACTCATGTGATTTTCACGATTCTACTAATTACGCGTGAAAATGTTGCGTTATGACCACGGGGAAGGACAAGGCATTTACTATCGCAGCATAATTAAACGGTTCTCGCGAGATTTGCTTTAGCGCGTATAATATATAAATAAAATAAAATTATGAAATCACTAATATTTACATACTTACTTAGACATAAAATAAACTGAAGAATAAATATAATTTTTTAAGTTAATTTAATTTTTTAAAGGTTTTTGAAAATGACTATAAATTGTTTTCATACTGTGACTTAAATACCTTAAAATGTTATAATATATGTTTTTGTTCTAACTAATTATTATTATTCAAGTTGTAAAAGAATAATATTATGAACATTTGCACGCCTTATCAAAGGCAGAATAAGCAAGAACAGAAGAACATTATCTATCTATCTATCTATCTATCTATCTATAGTGTAGGTAATATTACGCATTACGAGCTCCGGCGTCGTATATTTAAACTCTGTTAACTTTAACAAAAAGTATTTTAAACTCACCCCGCCGCAGAGCAGTTTCGTTGGTGCATAAAAAGCGCATGAGAGCTCTGGCGCCGCCAATTTGCTGCTGAATTAATTTCTGCCCGTCTGTCGGTAAGCACCGCTTTATCCATGCGTCCATGCAGGCCATTCCCGTCTGGTATGCCCTGGAAAATATACAAATTTTACCCCAGTCCCGACTCGACCGCGGAAATATCAAAGACTCACGAAATAACGCTTGCGTTTTGTTTCGCATGCGGGCTCATGTAAATTTTCGCCAACGTGCGGACGCGACAAGCTAACGAACCTCTCTCTCGTTAGGGATTAGACCGGCAACGCATTTTGTATCTTCCCTCGAGTTGCTAGTATCGATGGAAAACGGTGAACCCTTAACAATTAATATCAGGCGATTTATTTGCTTGTTTGCATTTTTATTCCTTAAAAATACAAACGCTTTAGTACCACGTAAATCTTGTTTCGTGTCAAGCACCCGCAGGCCCTTGGTGAGATTCCAAAAAAGAATTCACTTAAAGTTAACACAATTAACGCCATCACGACGTCGCGTCGTCGAACGTGAAACGGCGCAGCGTCGTAGCACGTGATTTTTCACGGCACGGCAACGTCACCGCAGAACGGCGCAAAATGTACCGGAATGGAAATATGGCACAGCGATCCGGCAACGTGCGCGCGGCGTCGTGACGTAAAAATTTACGGCGACGAGAATTTGCACCGTGCCGCGATACGTTGACGACCGTCATGGACTTCTGGATAGGCCGTTACACGTTGGGAATATTGAACTTTTAATATCGAGGTCTATTACATCATCATAAGTTGATTGAAGAGGGTGCCATGCGGCATTTTAATATCATTTTGGATGTTTTATTTTTTATGTGAAAATGTAGATAATGATATTTGTGTCCTTTTACTTACAGGTAAACATTTTTGAATCTTAAGAATAATTTCGAACAAAATATATTACTTTGCGAAAAATCTTCGAAAAACCTACAAAATTCAAGCTGAAAAGGCGTTTGGACGAACGTCGAAACACCCGGTGTTCGTCCAAACGCCTTTTCAGCTTGAATTAGGGTTGTTACACATAACTTTAATCTATCAGAGATTAAAGTTATGTGTAATTATTTGTTTTTCCTACCAATATTCTTACTATTACAAAGTCCTCGGTAAACCAAAAAATCTCATTTTCATAAATAAATAGATGAAATATAAAAATCGCAACGAAGTAAAAACGCCAAGTCGTGCAAATAAAACAATTTCCTAGAGAATAACTTGACTGAATTACCGTTGAAATTTAAAGATCGAGGGAAGCGCCACTCGCTGTGTCCCCGAGTATGACGGCAAAATGCGATAGGAATTTTCTGTTCAGGTGCAACGTGGCATTCTTATTGAATTTACACACTTTAAGGGACTTTTAACACTTTAACGTCTATCATAACGATATGCTGGATATTAACCCGATATGAGAGAGTAGATCTTTTGTAGATTGTGGAAAAATAATGTGAATTAATAGGCAAGCGGACTGATTTTTTTTTATTGCATAAATGAATAGTACTCTTAAATATGAGTAACTTCTCAGAAGAAACCGAATATCAAAAGTCAATATTTTCAAAGGTACAGCGATTTGTATACAAAATTTCGCAAGTCTTTATACCAAAAAAAAATTTTTTTTTTTTGCGAAATAAACAAAACCTACATCATTCGTTTACTCACATCATATACAAAAACATTCATTATGGTAAGTATGAACTTAAACACACAAATATCGGAGATATTTACAAATATATTCCGGCGGCCATATACTTCATATTATACTACTTCATATACTATAACCTACAAGTGACGTCATTTGTAGGTCGACTTTAGTATGGAACGTTTTTAGGAGGCTCGCGAATTTTTTTATAAAAATCGCTGTACCTTTGAAAATATTGACTTTTGATATACGGTTTCTTCTGAGAAGTTACTCATATTTAAGAGTACTATTCATTTATGCAATAAAAAAAAATTAGTCCTATTGCCTATTGATGAATTGGCCAACTCCTTTCTTTGGAGAAAAGGGAAAATAATAGTGAATAGGTTTGTAGATGCGTTTGTTTCTAAGGTCAATAAATAAATAAATATAAACATGTATTTCTTAGTATTTTATTACACGAAAGCTTTAGCAATATTGACATAAATAAGAAGCTTATCCCTTTGAATAGTGACGTATTACAGCGTTAACCTTGATTAAGGGCTCTATTGACAAAAATATAAGTAGGTATTTTCCTAAGAAAAGGTTTATTGTAAATTTCTAATATGTTTACATGTTAAGTTAATGTAATGTTGAGTAAACACATTCACCCGAGACTTATTTAAATGAGAGTTGAATTATAATATACGTAATCTTGATTGAAGCTACGTTGTCTGCTACCGATGTGATATTCCACTACCTAGTTTGTAAATAATAAGTACCTATTAAGTATTACGTGTTGAAGTTTGAATGGGTTGAATGGGCAACGCATTTTTCATCTACTTTTAGCCCCCAGACGACACACACACTGTCACCCTTATTAATAAACTATGATTAGCGTCAGAACAACTTTACTCCAAGACTTACGCAGAGATTAGGCAATAATGGTATTAATAAACTAGGAGTAAGGACGGAGTTAACTAATCAAAATTTACTCCCGGAGTAAAAGTTACTCCGCGGAGCCGCGGAGCGGTTTAACGCTTGAGTAAGCATATATTTGTATTGTATTTCCAACTTCTATTAAGATATATATACTAAACATAACCTAAATATATTTCCATATTTGTTTGGTGTTCGTTCAAGTACTTACTAGTGTCTGATTTTGTAATTATTATGGATTAAAATGAATAGAGATTATTTCATAGACGATTTGAGAATGATAGAAGGAATTGAAGAAATATTACCATTAATAAGGCATGTGAAATTGTATAAACCTCGCAATAACCCTTTTTATATAAACTTAACATTTTATATAAAATAGCACAAATTCTAAAACCACTATTTTGATTTCAACAAGAGAAACACAGAATTGACATATGTTCGCTTGTGATAGTTAAGATTGTCAAATAAAAGTGTCAAATTTCAAAATTTTTGCTAATTGTCAGTGTCTTTTCATCGACATTTCATTCATTTTAGTTCATTTTGTTCATTCTTTTCATGTGTGTTGCCATAACATACACCTTATTCTCAGAGTAAGAATTGTATTGTTACTCCGAGCCTACTTCGTATTTATTAATACCGTTATTAACACGTAGCTATTCTGTGACTAATCTAGAATTAACTACGGTGTAACTTTGGAGTAAGAGAAGAATAAGCAATTTTTATTAATAAGACTGTGTAGGTATATCACTGAAAGTATGGTCAGCAACTTTTGAAGTTGACTGTACGTATATTCAGAAAAATCATGCTTTGATTGTTTTAACTTGAATTGAGATGCTTAATCTATACTATACTATAGCACCCTTATTAATAAACTATGATTAGCGTCAGAACAACTTTACTCCAAGACTTACGCAGAGATTAGGCAATAATGGTATTAATAAACTAGGAGTAAGGACGGAGTTAACTAATCAAAATTTACTCCCGGAGTAAAAGTTAGTCCGCGGAACCACATGGTTTAACGCTTGAGTAAGCATAGATTTGTATTGTATTTCCAACTTATATTAAGATATATATACTAAACATACCTAAATATATTTCATATTTGTTTGGTGTTCGTTCAAGTACTTACTAGTGATTTTGTAATTATTATGGATTAAAATGAATAGAGATTATTTCATTGACGATTTGAGAATGATAGAAGGAATTGAAGAAACCATTGTAAGTAACCATTAATAAGGCATGTGAAATTGTATAAACCTCACAATAACCCTTTTTATATAAATATAACATTTTATATAAAATAGCACAAATTCTAAAACCACTATTGTGATTTCAACAAGAGAAATACAGAATTGACATATGTTCGCTTGTGATAGTTAAGATTGTCAAATAAAATTGTCAAATTTCAAAATTTACCTAACTGTCAATGTCTTTTTAATCGACATTTCATTCATTTTAGTTCATTTTGTTCATTCTTTTCATGTGTGTTGCCATAACATACACGTACACCTTAATCTCAGTGTAAGAATTGTATTGTTACTCCGAACCTACTTCGTATTTATTAATACCGTAGCTATTCTGAGACTAATCTAGAATTAACTAATACTCCCGGTGTAACTTTGGAGTAAGAGAAGAATATGCAATTTTTAAGACTGTTTAAGTATAGTATAGATTAAATTATATTAGTATAGATTAAATATTAACTAATATTATATATTAAAAAGGAAAAGTTTGTTTGATTGTTTGCATCGAATAGGCTCCGAAACTATTGGACCGATTTTAATGAAATTTGGTATAAATATAGAGTAGACCACGGGGAAGGCCAAAAAAATGTACGGTATACTGTTGCCGCTGTAACAAAAAATACTAAAAAACAGAATAAAATAAATATTTAAGGGGGCTCCCATACAATAAACGTGATTTTATTGCCGCGCGTGTCGAACTCCGACTTGGTCGGTTTTTGGTTTTATTCCATGTACACTTACAAGCAGCGTGCGTCCAGCTCATCTTTAGTCCTGGGCAGGCCTACGGGTGTCCGGGGCGTCATCTCGACACATTTCTTCAGCTCGCCCGCGTCACACGTGTCCTCCGGCAACTGAGCACTGCCAGCTGTTGACAAAGAATGAATAAAATGAATTAAAAAATATGTTCATACATATCCTACTGATGTTTGTTACACTGTCACGCAAAAATTATTGAACGGATTTTGATGAAATTTGGTATGGTAGTAGTTTTAGCTTTGGATTAACATATACATACATACATATAATCACGCCTTTTTCCCATAAAGGGGTAGGCAGGGACCACTTTTTGCCACTTGCTACGATCCTTACATACTCGTTTCGCTTCGTTCTCTTTCATTATCACCATCCATTCTTCCTCTTACATTCAACGTAGCGAAGCGGCTCTCCATGGTCCGCTTTTCACCTCCGCGAGAAACGAGACGTGATGGGTGGTGAACCACATCGCCGCCATTTTGGATAATTAAATTATTTTTATGATTATCCGTTGCGTTTCCACGGATTGGTGGGGAGGGTAGGAATAGGGAAAGAGAAGGATAGGTGGTGTGGAAAGGAAGATTGGTAAGTTAGAGTGGGAAATAGGAAATGTAGGATATTACCGCCCAGGATATTAACATATTATCCCAAAAAATACAGCCTTCCCATGGGATTCTGTATTTACACGGGCGGAGCCTCGGGAAAAAGCTAGTGCAACATTAAATAACATTAAGATTATGTTTATATGCGAACAAGTAGCCTCTAGGTATAATATTGTCAAGTATTTCCTGTGTCATCAGACAAGTTTGATTTTCCGTTAATTATATCGACTGTGGGACACGCCTAAAGCGTCTATTAAAAATTAATATTGTACAGCTACGTCATATTATAATTAAACTAGCTTTTGCCCGCAGCTTCGCTCGCGTGAAATTGGGTTTAAGTCAGAGGGAAAGCTTGTTCGGGAAAATACCAATACCAAAATTGAATACATAATGGTGTAGGCACTGCACAGCCGTATCAGTTGTATTTTATTTGAATGTTTCCTGCGACTTCGTAGGTACCTACACTCAAGAAATCTACCGGAACTGTACCATAAATAAAATTTAATAAGCTGCAAAAAGTATTATGTGTTAATTCTGCTTAACCTACTACCATACCTGATTTCATCAAAATTCTTTACGTGTTTTCTTTACTTTAATGCATGAAAAATTAAACATATTATTATGTACATACAAACTTTCGCGTTTAGGTATAATATTAAGTAAGGATTTCTTTGTAGCCGATTATTAGTATTTTAACGATTTTGAAAAATTTTTGAATGGGAAGACGTTGTGGACTTTGAACTTAATAGAAATAATTTGGATTGTGATCGTCCATCCTAGTTGGGACCATGACAGAGTTTAAGAGAGAGATGAGTTAGCAGTACGACCACGAAGCCATCTAGCTTCTCACTTATTCCTCATGTAATAATCATACACATTAATGATTATACATAGAAATTTTCCGCGATAAAAAGTGAGTCCTATGTGTTTATCCAAGGGCTAAACTACTACGGTAACAAATTTTATAAAAATCCGTTCCGTAGTTTCTGAGATTAACACGCACATACCTACAGATCAAAAATCTTTTAAGAAAATCTTAAAAAAAAGGTTTGGGTTAAAAACTAAAAACATATGTATTAAACACTGATAAATCAAGCACAAATAAATTAAATATTACATATATAACGACAAAAGAGAACGAAATTTAATTATACCTACACTTAAAATATTCTATTAAAATAGTATGTAATATAATAAGTATTATGAATGTAATTAATGCAGCAATCGCAAATATTTAGGTGCCTAGTTTTTCAAAGACGATTTTCATCAAATTTAACTTTTGCATTCTTGTCAGATTTATTTTTCAACATGATGACAATATATTATGTCAAAATAAAAATAAAGCTCCCCACTCACGGGCTATCGAATGCTTCGATCAAATTGGAAATTAATTCGTATTTGAAAGTAAATTGCTAACGACAAACTATTACACAAAATGATAAGTGTAAGACCCACCAGCTAGTTTTTGCGGTGGGGGTTAAAAGTTGGAACAAAATTTACGCGTATATATACGAGTTTCATATAAAAAGTGTAGTAAAGTGGTCCTAGGATCTCAGACTATATTCAATTTTATCTAAACCGATTTACTTCCAACTACGAATCCTGTAAATGTTTAAATTGTAAACATTTACAGGATTCGTAGCTTTAAATCAAAAGCACTAAGGAGTATTTATATCAACTTTAAAGCAAATCGCTCCCAAACAACTTTCTTTCACTTTTAATTCCCGTTAGGGGACGAATTTCAATAAACTATGATACACGAATTCCATCAATTCTGTTACATAATGTTTGTGCAAAATATGAAGAAGATTGGACCAAGGAATCACGTTGCTCCATACAAACTGTTTTCCCCCTTTTCACCCCCTTAGGAATCGAATTTCGAAAAATCCCTTCTTATCGGATCCCTACGCATTACAAAGAGCAAGACCTGCAAGTTTCAGGTCTCTACGATCAGCGGTTTAGGCTGTGCGTTGATCCGTCAGTCATTCAGGACAAAAGATTTTATATGTATAGATTTACAAACAGGTAATATTATAGTGTTCAAGTTCTCGTTTGTAACTTATCGAAAATTACACATCAATTATTGTCAATTAATATGGGCACTGGGCAGGTATGCTTTGTAACATCGTTTTTGGTCAACTATTAGGTAGGTACAATTAATCGCTACACTACACAGAATGTTTTACCTTTCGAGTTTATTTTTTCAAGCATATTTTGTTCATAGCATTTATTTATTTAACAACAAGCTGTTGCCCGCGGCTCCACCTGCGTAAATATAGTATCCTGCGGGAGCACAGTATTTTTTCAGGATAAAAGTAGCCTATGTTTTAATCCAGAACCTAAACTACAACCATACCAAATTTCATCAAAATCCGTTCAGTAGTTTATGCGTGAATGAGTAACAAACATCCATCCATACTCGTACATCCATACATCCTCACAAACTTTGACATTTATAATATTATTAGTAGAAAATACTAGTTCTTTTTCAAATTTAAAAAGATTTGAAATTTGAAATTGGAATTTGAAATTCTTCATCAGATAGCGAATATTCAACATACCTACCCTTCGTTATTTCTTCAAAGTCCAAAATAAAATATCATTTAAAATAATGCTGTTGCGCAAATAACGTGACTTTTCAAACATTTAACGTTTAACAGACGAACTTTCGGATCTGCTACTTTGTTATCTCTTCACCTTTTAACTTTTCATAAAAGGGTTAGAATTTGTTTAAAGCTTACCTACTCATAATAAATACTTTGTGTGCTTGCTATTTTTGTATGTTTATGTACAATTAACAAAAGTAAGATTCTAATCCAACTTAAGGATTTAGTATATTAAGCTTAAGTATTTAAGTTACATAGGAAAAAAATAGTTTTACTCTATTATTGGATTAGCAATACATTAATTACGTGGTTATAACTGAACATAATATGATTTTAGTCACTTACATATTAATAAATGGGACACCCACATCGTAATCCACATAATTATTACATAATGTTGTTTAGGTACTCGACGAAAAAAAAAAATTTTGAAACAAACTTGTAACTTTGATAACTTAGGAAAATTTGTTACTACTTAGTAATAAAAACAATTTTTGTAGAAGGTAATAAATAATAATAATTGTAATAGGAAGTAAAGAAGTATATAAGTTATAGATAATATTAATATTAAAGGAAGTAAAGAACTATAAAAGTTATAGATAATATTAATATTCATTAAGGACTTCTTCTTTTATTTAAGGACGTTTTTACGAAAAGTTTTTGTCAGGTTTCCAAGTGTGGAGCTTCATATCTTCAGAAATATTTTGTGCAATAAATCCAGGTAACCTAATAAAGTAAACTTTGTTGCCATGCATGTTAATAACAAAACACGTATAAAATAGTACATTTTATGCTTTTTCCAAATAAATTTTTCATATTGTTGGATTCTTGTTTCAATAATTTTAAGGTGATATCCGCTATCTTTGAGTATATTTAAACGAAAAAAAAGCTACACAAGAGCAGAAAATGTTGGTTCTTTTTGTAAATTTTGGTAGAAGAATTTCTGGAAAACTATTTTAGCGATAGGTACTAAGAATCAGTTCTTTTAAATGTTAATCATTTTGCTGATAAAGAAACTCTCTATCTGTGTCAATTCTTAGTTACGTAGGATTTGGTTTAATTTTTTCCGCCGAAACGAAAAACAGACAATTTATGTCAAATTTGTAAACGCACCCTTCCATGAATGTAAGATAATAGTAATATCGAAAATGGACAGAGAATAGATACTCATTTCGCCCCGATTAGGCTGGGCAGTGGGGCGGATATGTTGGGCGGATAGGGCGGGCGGAAATGCCAAGTAAATTAACAAGGGCATATCATACCAAGTTATGTGAGCGCATACAGGGTGGTATCATGTCAAGTTGTATCACTGGCCTTATATCGAATGAGCGAGTTTATGAACTCTGAAATTGATATTCGATTTATATACGGTTCGTATATTATAAATATTTTTTTATGTTCCGTACACAAAAAAGAGAAACTGTGAACAGAAAAGTCACAGAACTATATTTTTTCATGTACATTTTCAAGTAACTGTGTAGTGTCAATAAACATAAAGTCATATATTTCAATATTTTGGAAAACAATGGCTGTGTTCCGCGGAAAAAAGCGCTTTTTAGCGTTAAAGAAAAAAAAAAAAGATTATCGACCAGGACATGTTTGTTAATTTCAATACCGCTAACATAATCCGCCATTTTGCTTATTTAACGCTAGCAGTCGCTATTTTGCTTACGCTTTTTTCCGCGGAACATATACCTAAGCCATTAGATACAGCTGAACAAAATCGCCTTATTCCCTTATCCATCAATAAATGTCAGTTTCAGTATTCCATGATTGATTAATTTTATTTTAATTAAATTGTGTATGTTATGTAGGTAATGAAAATCTATAGTGTTTCGCTAAATGAGGGTACGAACGGCTGAAGGCGGTATCACTTTCCATTAGGTTTAGATCTTTGATAATTTTCCCCCATATTTTTTAATGAAATAAATTTTCATAAAATATTATAGTTAATCACTACGTGCTTGAAATTGCTAAGATCCCAGTCATTGAGGGGTTTAACCTGTATAGTTTTGTAGGAGTTCTTGAAAAAGGTTGAAATTAATAGAGAACATTAAAATCTATAAAACTACACCAATTTTCAAAATTCCCGCAAAACTTTCCAGGTAAAACTATCCAATTACTGGGGTGCATTGAATATCGAGTTGTGCGGGTTGAAACTACCTAAATAAATAATTGTGACACTGGCAAATTTTTGTTTCGGAAATACACAGTTCATAGAATAATTAGCAATAATTATCGTTGCCAGGGCAGATTACTAAATAGTTACCTACTGCAATCGTTTCCATATTGTTGATTTTGCTATGAACTGTATTTGCACATGCCATCGACGTAATATCAACATGTTCAAACATTGTGTACAGATTGGATGATACAAGGTGATTGGTACAGAGACCAGTGACGTGATCGAATTACGTCACACAACTGAATGACTAGTGCATGGAAATTTCAAATTATCCTCCATCCATGTAGCGATCCATTTTGGTCGTCTAATTCTCAGCCCCTATGTTGTGCCTATTATCATACTTCGTATCAATGTGTATTAAAAGGCTGCTTAAAAATATAAATCAATTGGGTATTTGCCTACATGTATTAAAATTCTGTCTAATACCTACAATATAATACCTATTATTACTTAAAGAGGTCGGCCCTATGGTCGAAATTCGCCCATAATAACTCATACAATTTTTAAGTTTAAACTTTTTAAGCGTTTTTTGCCTCTTATATAGAACAAAAAGAAAATGAAAATATTGTGACAGATTGCAAAACGTTAATTAACGTGATAATACGGATATATTAGGTTAACTTGGAACAAAGTTGTAGGTATAGTATCAAATGCGTGTTTCATTGTTATTTTTCTTAATTTTATGTATTGAAATTAAATTAAAATTAAACAATGTTTATTTGATAGATTAGATTAGGACATACATTACAAGATTTTTACATATTTTATACATTACAATAAAAAAATAACACACTATAATAACGGAAAAAAGTTAAGTAAATAACATACAATGGTAAACAAGAAAATCATTAACACCCGGTTTCTGAAAGGCTGATCAACGCCAAAATTAACTAATCAGCGGTCAAAACTCTTGTCAAGTGTAAATTGAGTTGCACAAAGCTTGATCAGTCGTTTGATTTGATCACCGTGTTAGTTAACAAAACTAATGCCAAAACACATGTCAAACGCTGTTTTCGGTTTCTGGAAAGCTATTTAAGGCGTAATCATAGATTAATCTTATGTTAAATCTATTGTCAACTGATCAATGTATTTTGGTGAATTAACTTTAAAAAATATTAGTTTTTCTATGAGTTATCCCCATTTTTCCACTGATATTGTTTACAGAAGGTATTTAAAGTGTTTTTACTGAGTTAATTTGGCGCATTTACCTATATTAGGTATGTAGGTATATATTATGAATATATTTTACAACTCCCCACACCGATTTCCGTGACGGTAGCTGTTTTCATTGAAACCAGGTCAGTTACACAGGAGTAATTTTTATAGTAGCCAAGTGTGTGCGCAGTACACAAGAGCACTCTTTCTTCCTTTACTCTCATAATCCAGTGGGACGGACCGACACGACTGGTGAGGGTTACTCCGTGGTCTAGTGGTTAGAGAATTGGCTCTCGACTCGGAGGTCGCGGGTTCGATTCCTGCGTTGGAACAACAAAAAATATTTCCAAGTTTGGTTAGGACAATGCAGGCTGATCTCCTGATTGTCCGACAAGATGATCCATGCGTCGGATGGGCATGTAAAAAGTCGGACCTGCGCTCATCTCTCATCAGTCATGTCAGTTATCCATCCCACTGTGTTATGAAAGTAAAGGAGAGAGAGTACTCTTGTGTACTGCGCACACACTTGGGCACTATAAAATTACTCCTGCGTAACTGGTTTCAATGAAACCGGCCACCGTAACCGAGATCGGTGTGGGGAGTTATTATTATTATATTATAAATGCTCTATGCCTGATATGAATAATCTAATTGAATAAAAAAGTTCGAAATTGACGGGCTAACGAAAAACAAACGAATATTTCACTCTGTATACTTGACAGGAAATTTACTTACATTATTCTTTTACTTAATGGCAATCGCGGTTGCAAAGGTTTTGCACCATTCTGCCAGAAATTTACATTAATTTCACTCTTTTCAACGAAATATTGAACGTAAAATTGGACGCCACACACGTGTGATTATGTTAAAAATCAAACTTCGTGTTATGTCAAGATGATCAATAATTAATAAATTTTTCACTAATTAGCGTTTCAGAAACGCAAATTGATTTAACTATCTAGTTAACAACGCGTTAGTTGATCAACTATTTGATTAGCCTTTCAGAAACCGGGTGTATGTATTCTAATACTGAATGATTTTAGGTACTGTCAGAATCAGATGGTCGATACTGCAGTATAACCATCCTAATATCCTAACCTGTAAAGGCTTAACCATCAAAATGGAGACCACTCAGATAACGCCATAGATCTGTTCATAGCAAGTAGCAACTATCACGAAATAAAGGTTGTTGGTACAAGATAAAATAGCCAATATTCTGCAAAAAATTGCCATTACATATTAACGCAATGTAGGAAATAAAGGTTGGCGTTTGTTTTATACTAATGTGAATCAATATTATACATAATAGGGGTAAGATTATTATTATAGCTATATATTTTTAGGTATAAAATAATATAAAGAATGGCGTCAACATAACATATACAATTTCTAAGCATTATAAAAAATATTAGCTTTATACACACCTTCCTCCACATAAACTTTAACTTTGCCAATCATACTCCTCCGTTCGCACGATTCTCGTAAAATAGCTGATATTTCAGTACAGTTTACATTCAGTGCAGCATTTCATACTATACCTATCTAGGTATAGTATTAAATGCTGAAATGGATATTATGTTATTAGAATATTGGTGACCTAAATATTGAACGACTTATATAATATTTATGTCTAACAAACATAGGTACTTAATATTCATAGCAAGCACCTAACAATTTTTTATTTCCATATAACATATACAAATATAACACTTATAGAATTGTCCTACATGATGCCTACCACCGGTTCGGGAACTCGCGCGGGCCATCTTTTACCAAAAAGATGGAAAATTGTTCTTTTAAAATAAAAAAAGTATATAACAATGTTATGACTAAAACTACTTACATAACAAGAATACAATAGTATAAAGAAGTAACATTGCAAGGGCCACCTTTCAAGTTTAAAAACTTAAGTTAAATTAACAATTTTCGTTATTCGTTTGTTTTTGTTAAAAGTTTATAATACCTACTGACGAAAAAGGCATACCAATTATACAAAGAAACAAAATATACCTATATGTAGGATAATAATAAACATTAGAACAAAATCACTTAGTTTAGTCAGGAGCCTTTACCAAATATTTGTCAACGTAATATGGCTCTATGGAGAGCGTTTTGATGTAAAAATTCTCTTTATGGGCGTCAGGTAAATGCAGGTTTTATTAAAGTATGCCAAAGGTAGTCCCTTGAGAAGATACTGGAAGGCGAAGGCATTCAAATATTACAAGAATATCTTTAGAATTCTTTGACTCGAGCCGATTTCAGACTGAAATGTTTATTAAGTCTGTGGTAAAATGTTTTAATATTGCAGTCCATTGTTAAAAAAGTGGGTTATAAATTCATCTAAAAAACAATTTTTTTTCATTCATCTAAGAAACATATATTTTTTTGAAGTAAATACCTCTTAAGCGACGCTGAGCACTTTTCTTGGGATGGGTGAAAACTATTAAACTCGCGCGACAGATCACGTGTCCTGATCGAAAATGCGTTAGATCAACACCTTCTGCTAATTAAGATTCAACTTGCAATTGTTTGCTGTCTTAGTTTACGCGAGCATGTAACTATTTTAGTTCGTATTGACTTTTGACCCCAACCTTCTCAACACATTGACCTTTGACCTTGAAGTATCACATTGTGATATTTATACAGAATTTTATTTATGTCGTTAATAACAACAAATTGATGGATGAACTATAAAATGAACTCATCAACATTTTATAATTACGAGTAGGTACCTACCTAATACCTATTTACTTACCAAACTGATTGGCATGCAATAACGGACGCCAAACATTTCCCTAACGAGTAAAGAGTAACGACGCTTTCATAACGAGGAAATTATAATAAATTACGAACGATTATTAAACTTCCTAAGCGTTTAAAATTTACTTTGAACGCGATCTTTTATTCAGTTTTCAGTGATTCTCATTAATATTTTATGTTCGGAGACGAACAAAATATGACAATTTCAAACGAACGAAAGTCAATTTCAATTTGTACCTAGGTAATTGTAATCACTTGAGAGTTTTCATTAGTACTGTAATTTAATTTAATGTCTTTGATTTATGTTACTTCATTATTAAAATTGCACAATCTGTTGGTCCGTATTTGTAATTTGATGTATTAGATTAAAAAGAGGAATTAGTACCTATGAAAATATTATTTTGGTGTGACGTATTGATTTAATGTTATCTGTTTATCAACTTTCAACTCATAATTACTTTACAAAATATACATCATCATCAGTGTGTAAGCGTATTAAAATAAGTATCTGTATTATAGATAGGGATATTTTGCTTTCTAGGTTAGAAGAAAGATGAAACTAGGCATTAATCGATACCAATGAGGAAGATGTAAATCAAAATTTATTCCCCTTTTTCAGCCCTAACAAAAAATTTAAGCAATAATAAGACTAACTGTGAAAAAATTGTGTTGATATCACGAAAATTGAGTTTTTTATAAGTAAATCAATATGGGAACGCGCGAAAACTGATTGCGCCCGTCGAGTAATGGCTGTGACGTCACATCGCCGTGCGTAGCTAGCTAACTATGCAATGTGCATACAGTATGTTTTTGACACGCGCTCTGTAAACTTACCTTCGTTCATTTCGATTCATTTTTATATATTATTATAATAAATATGACTTAATAGGGAAAATTGTTAAATTTAAACAAAAAATTAATACCAACTTTCAAAGTAAAAACGCACAAAAGAGTATGAAATAAATTTTATTTTCTAAAAATAATTCTCCTTTTAAATTCGGCTAAAATTTTAACTATTTCCCTACTCAATCTTCTTAATTTCGAAGTCTGTGCCAGCCCAAACAATATCCTGATAAAACAATATTTTATAGAACTCACATTTAAGTTGGCAACCAACTTCAAAATTATGAAAATCGAGTAGAGAAATCAAAAATTTCAAACTCAAAATGGGCTATGAAGTACATTATTTTGATAGAACAAATCTTTATCAAGTAAAAGTTACGCCATCTTGGTTTTCACAATACTTCAAATGTTAGCCATCTTGTTTTCACCATACTTCAAATGTCAAAATGGCCCCAAAATCTCAAAAATGGGACCATTTAACTGGAGATAGTATACGTCTATGAGAGAAATAATTAAAATTTTTGCCGAATTTAAAAAGGGAATTCTTTAGAAAATAAGATTTTTTTCATACTTTTTTGTGCGTTTTTACTTTGGAAGTCTGTTTTCATTTTTTGTTTCAAAATTATAATGTTTTCCATTTTTAGGGCTCCACTTAGGGCACACAAGGAACGCTTATAGTTTCGCTCGCTCCGTCCGTCCGTCTGTTATACTTCCGTAATTATGAATATTGATGGATGAAATTTGGTACAGTTATAGATTGTGTGTAGATCTTAGGTTTGGCATAATAAAATAATAATAATTTTATATTTTAGGGGTAGCTCTGAAGGGAGGATGAAATATTTTTTCATTCTACCCCATTTGTGGGGTATCGTTGAATAGGTCTTTTAGAATTTAGGTAAGGTTTCTTTTAACATTACTTTTTTACAAAGTCGACTATTTTCGAGTAATCAGCCTCCAGTGGTTTGTAAATTGGTCCCCCCTCCCTTAGAATTTCTAAATTATAAGAGATAGAAACTTGTAAGCTTCTATGCTAATAGATCATGCTAAAAACTCTTTAGGAAAATTATTTTAAGCGAAATCGGATAGTAACTTTTGAAGTAACTTGAAAAACCTATTACGCGATTTCCAAACGTGTGTCTTTACAGACTGAGTTCTGTTCAATGCTTTTGGATCTAGGGTATACCCTTGGCACAAAATTTTACTTTTTGGTATGATATGCTTAATTTACTTCACATTGGCCAAATTCTTAAAGATGTACCTATACATTTTGAGGAGTTCCCTCGATTCCTCATGGATTCCATCATCAGGTTTCCACTTTAGTGACTAAAGTCTAAAAGGGCCAATTTCAAATTAGGGGCCATCCATAAATAACGTCACACGTTAGGGGGGAGGGAGGGGGTCGACAAAGTGTGACATTGTGTGACAAGTAGGAGGGGTCCTAATTTTCGTGACGTCACATTTCAAAATCTATTTTAATCTAAGTGTTAATATAGTAATCATAAGTAATAGCTATATGATATTATGATAGCTATTGCCCCAGTGTCGAGACCCCCCAGCCCCAGTGATGTTTAAGAGATCATAATGTTGTTTTTTTATTACATAAGTTATTTTTTTCGCCGAGAAAATGCGTTTCAGCGTCCCACTAGGGGATAGCGGTCCTACCCGTGAGTATGTGAGACTCTGCTGCACCCGAAAAGATGGTGAATGGGCGCAGCCCCTACTCAATAAAAACTCGGCGGTACTCCACTCCATACCACCCTTGGCGGGCCACGGGATCGATCGAAAGACGATCCATGCGTCAGATGGGCATATAAAAGTTGGACCTGTGCCTAATCTCTCGACAGTCGTGTCGGTCATCCGTCCCACCAATTCAAATTAAACAAATTTCGGAACTGCTGTTTTAATTGAATAATTATTTCTAGATGTAAAATTGTAAAATGTGACGTCACGCTAGGGAGGGAGGGGGTCTCACAAATGTGACAAGGACGGGGGAGGGGGTCAAAAATCATGAAATTCGTCTGACGTAATTTATGGATGGCCCCTGAAACTCGAGAACGGCTAGACCGATTTGGCTGATTTTGATCTTAAAATTATTGTATCAGTTCAGGGAACTAAACTACTAACTACTAAAATATAATAGTCAATCTATGACATTTTGTTCATAAAGTTTTTTGTCGAGATCTCAAACAAGTGACTACACCATAAACATGGTTATAAGCGAGGGAAAAAGTAGGTAGGGAGTTTTTTGTATTGTCTTATTTCATCTTTTAAGTTTCATTCAATAGATTAAATATATTTTTTAAGTAGGTACCTAACATATCTGCGTGACTCGTGTTTTATTTCTCTATGTAAAACCCATTGTTTAAAATACATTGTCACTAAAATACTGAATTCATTCTGAGCATATTCTATAAACAACATTTAGTAATGCGAAAAAAAAAATGTAGGTAGATGTTTCGTATTTATTTAGGTACCTACTCAGTACTCACATTAAAATATTCTTCGCAATAAATGTCTACTGATTTTTGTAGCTATAACACTTTTTTCAACACTTTACACAACTAATTTTCTCAGATTTTGTCGTTGGGCACATGAAAAAAGTATTTTTGTGGAGTGCTAACCGTTGTATTATACATAAAGGTGTTATACAATTATATCTATATGTTATTTTATCGCCATAATTCCAAAAATTTCAATAAAACTTCAAAATTACTGCACGAGTTCCTTACCGCGGCGGTCAGAGCCGGCGAAATGACGTCACGCGTTGAGCGGTCAAGCTCGCGCTGATTTTAAAAACATCCAACTTTAAAAATTAATAAAAAATTCAGTTTTTGAGATATCGAAAAAATTCTTTCACTAATATTTTTCAGATTTTATTTTTGATTTTTATACATTATAAAATAATTACACTCATCTAGCTCATTAAGTACCTATATCAGTCGGTACTTGCCACTCGGGGATGTTCTACTAAAGGAACTTTTCATAAGTGATTTACACTCTCGCGCGAGTGGCGAGGCGAGGCCCGAAGTGAGTCGCGAGGCGAGTGTGTAAACGCAATTCGCATCGAGGCGAACTACGTTTACACACTCGCCTCGCGACTCACTTCAGGCCTCGCCTCGCCACTCGCGCGAGAGTGTAAATCTAGTATTACAGTTTTATAGTAACGAAATTATTTTATGTCTCAGCCAGGAAGTCCAGAATCTCTTGGGGATTCTTCTTATGTTACAGTGGAGATATATTTTACAAGTACATTATGTTTGGCAGGCGTTTGGCGACATGTTGGTGATGCGACTCATGCCATGTCGGCTAGCAGTAGATTTGCTCGCATGTGTGTAGTAATTTTAGTGTCCGTACACAGTTCGCAAACGCACACACCTATGAATATCCCAAGGTGCGAGTCGTCCAACTCCTACGGCATGCTTATAGACTTCGGCGAAGTTCGGCAGTTGTCGGGACACGGAAGTAATCGGGTATATTCATGGCACGGTGGCCTATAATGCGAGTAATTATAATTGACGTAAAATCTAATTACTTACTACGCACATGATGCGTTTTTGTTTTAGTAAGGTTTTATTTGTTTTAAATATCAGATTCAAGGAAGCCATTTTTTCATGTGAAAACGCATTGTTATTTTTCGGTTGCCTTTATATTTAATATTTATAGTTTTCTTAAAAGATTTTTCATTTTAACATTTGAAAGTGTGTACATTTAACAGTTTATTACTGAAGTTCTATAAAAATTGTAGTTAGTGATTTGCTTTTTAATTGATTTGAGTGATAACAAGTTCTCACAATTGTCATTCAGTGAAAAGATTCAAATTGTGTCTACTAAAGGTAGGTGTGTATCCGAGTTACAATAATTAAATCATAGTTTTCTTAAAAGATTTTTCATTTTAACATTTGAAAGTGTATACATTTAACAGTTTATTACTGAAGTTCTATAAAAATTGTAGGTAGTGATTTGCTTCTTAATTGATTTGAGTGATAATAAGTTCTCACAATTGTCATTCAGTGAAAAGATTCAAATTGTGTCTACTAAAGGTAGGTGTGTATCCGAGTTACAATAATTAAATCAGCAAAAAGGAAATGTAACTCGAAAGTTTCATGTTAAAAGTTATGAAGTTCTGTTAGTTCTGTTGGCATGGTTTCCGATTTAGAGATCCGTCGCTTGGCTGTGGCTAATTGCTAAAAATCAATAAAAGAAAAAGTTTTTGTGACCGACTACTCCGCCGCATACTCAGTGTCATAACCCTGTGCACGCCGCTGCTTATTAATATTTGTTTCCACTTAATAAAAACAAAAATATAATGTTTCTGGAATCTACTGCCGGCGACACCACTCTTTTCGACTTAAAAACAGCGACATATAAGTAAATGAGTGTTGGTGTCCTACAGTTTGAATTTTTTTGGCAGATTCCTTGTGATCGACTGTAAGCTCACGTATTTTCATATTATGCTATTTTTGACCCTTTTTCATATTTTTTACTCAAACTTTTGGTCTGTCTCATAACTGAGATGTTTTATGAGGCTTATCTAGTAAAAGAGAGTTAAAGTTATAGCAAAATTAATGATAAAACATATGGTGCTGACATCTGGGTCCAATATTTTGTAACTTCCAATTTATCAGCACTAGTGGTCTACTATGGAACAAATGAATGTTATATCAACGTTTATACTCTTTTAAGTTGCATAGTATTTTTTATAGAGTTTAAGTTTCCTTTATATGGGGACTTAAGAGTGCGCTAGTCAACGGTTCGAACTCAGTGCGGCGCGGGGGGAAAATGCTTGTTATTTCACATAATATCGGCGAAAAAAAGATATAGCCATAAAATAGTTATTTATACTTATATAAGCTATAGTGCACACATTTATATTGCTTTGTAAAGTATTTTAAAAAAGGTGTCCTCAGATTACGCAAATCAACACTAAGCTGTTGGTATTTTATGAACAAACTACCTATATAATATTTATGTCTGAAGTAAAGTTATCTCAATTTCGGAATAATAAAACTGTGTCGGTATATGTGCTTGTTTTTTATTTTCATTCTTCGTTTATTTTTTATTTTTTTACGGTCAAAATTGCGCTAAAAATCCGATGTTTGGAGGCTATTAAAATTTTAGAAATATAAGCACATACCGACCTAGATAAGTGTAATAAAAATAGATGTTACACAAAAATTTGGGTCGTTTTTATGGAGATAAAACCGACTAGCGCAGCCGTAAGTAAAAAAACAAATAGGTACGTGTCTTGAGTTTTAGCAGGTAAATTAATACTTATTTTGACTGATATTCGGTTAGTTGTTGCAAATTCTTTAACCTAGATAAACTACACGTCTTTCAGTACTACTTTTTAGGGTTCCGTAGACAAATGGCAAAAAACGGAACCCTTATGGATTCATGTCTGTCTTTTTGCCTGTATGTCCGACCGTATGTCACAGCCACTTTTTTCCGAAACTATAAGAACTATAGTATTGTTGAAATTTGGTAAGTAGATGTATTCTATGAACCGCATTAAGATTTTCACACAAAAATAGAAAAAAAAAAACAATATTTTTTGGGAGATCCCCATACTTAGAATTGAAACTCAACATTTTTTTCACGTGTAGGGTATTTAAGGATAGGTCTTCAAAAATTTAGGTTTCTAATATAGTTTTTTTCCTAAACTGAATAGTTTGCGCGAGAGACACTTCCAAAGTAGTAAAATGTGTATCCCCCTGTAACTTCTATAATAAGAGAATGATAATACAAAAAAAAATATATGATGTACATTAGTATGCAAACTTCCACCGAAAATTGGTTTGAATGAGATCTAGTAAGAAGTTTTTTTAATACGTCATAAATCGTAAACTGCAATTTACCTTTCATTCAATCAACTCTCTACAATTTCTTTTATTTTAATTTACTTGCTGCTACGGAATCCTTCATGGTCGAGTCCGACTTGACTCGCACTTGGCCGCTTTGAATTATTTTAAATAGGATCCATATTATATATAAAATAAGGGGAAAAACAAAAGGGGGGATCAAGTCTCTCCAGTTTCCTGTACTATAAACTATAACTCAATAGTAATTTTACCATAGTCATTTACTAATTTATTTTGATGCTTAATTAAGACTTGAGAATATTAGTGGAATAAAAAATTAATTAAAAATACTACACTTAAACTTGGAATAACTATATACTAACGTTAATGAGAAAGATTTGACTAATTAATGTGATATTTTTTAAAGACAAATTTTTATGAAACTGATTATCAGGCAAGGTATAAAAAGAAATTATTCTCTCAACATTATTTTATTTCATAATGTTGCCCGCGGCTCACCTCGCGTAAATACAGTATCCCATGGGAACAAACTGTGCTTTTTATCCTTTGTTTTAACCCAGAGCTTAAACTACTACCATACAAAATGTATGGGACTGTATTTTTCCACTAGGTTTTCATCGCCGGCTCTGATCAGACTCGAAGATAGCAAGGTTACACCGATTCGGGCAGAGCTGGGGCGTATAAATAATAACACTGATTTGAGGAGAACATTTTTCAAATCAAGTCATTAGCTTACCTGGCTCAGGGCAATGCCGTATAGAGAGCACAAATATACTCTTCTAACTTTCATATAAGCTATCTCTCTCTTATTTCTCTATACGGCTATTTTTCCATAATTTTCCCTAATTTCCCTTTATTTCCCTTGAGCCAGGATAAGTGAAACGCATAACGTGAAATTCTTTATTTACCATAAAACAATACATAATCACACAGTTTACATAAATACTTAGTAATACACAAGTTAAAATTACAAGTTTAGGAAAACCATATATTTTTCACCATTATAATCTCATTTTCTCTAAAACCATTTACATTTCAATTTACCTCAACGTTATTTACTTTAGCCACTAATTTTCCCTATGTACAACACTAATTTTCCAAGTGAAATAAGCTACGGTTAAGAAATTATAACGAAAATAAACTCGTGGCTCTAAAACAATTATTTACCACTATTTTAATGAATTTAACACTTATATACAACACTTATATTCACTATTTTCACTCTTAAGAGTTTATGTACTATTTACTCACAGTTTTTAGAAACGTTTTAGAGCACTGATAAGCGTTCATTGTTTTTAAATTCTCTTTCGTTGAGGCGAGGCCGCTGTCCTTAACACAAAATTTCATCGAAATCCGATCAGTATTTTTTGCGTGAAAAAGTAACAAATATCCATCCATCTATACATGTATCTATCCATCCTCACAGACACTCACATTTATAATATTAGTAGAATTAACTACCGAATTTCATCACCACTATCACAGGGCTGATAATTTGGTACCCCAGTACTGATAATTGGTGACGAGGGTGCTAATAATTGGCGACAGGGTAATTTTTTAGTTATGATTATTTTTATAAAATGTGGATGAAGGTAAACTATATTATGAAATAAAAATCAGTCATTTATTAAATAATGGACCCAGAAAACTCATCATTGTGGGTAAAAACGTATTTCCCTCTGTAATAATCGGGGTTAAATTTGAAGTATCTCTTAAAGTGCTGATAATTGGTACGTTCACCCTATCTATTTTGATCTCGATTCATGCACGCCCGAATCATGGACGAAGGAAAAAAGGCGGACGGAAGGTGAGCTAAGCATTAAGTTGAAGCACAACAATGGCGGCGACTTACGTTTGTGTGAGATTTGACGTGAATTATCCGTAATTGCCATTGGCACAGTGTGGTACTGGCGGCCAACGTCTTACTTTGCTGTGAATGTGTGCGTGCGGCACGTGTCGTTACGATACGGCCGGCTTACTTTGATGGCTTCACTATTCATGTTACTGAAGCGGTGTCTGCCTTTTTTTCTACGTCTATTGTCCGAATGTAGAAAAAAAACGATTGAGTGGTACGGAACCCTTTGTGTCTGAGTCGGACTCGCGCACGAAGTGTTACGAAAGTACCATTATACGAATGTTTTACATGTTTATTTACGATTTCGTTAAAAAATAAAGAAATTATAAATGAACATATAATAAATTATTATTAATTAAGTATACGAAGTTTTCCAAGTAAGCTAATTTTACAAGTTGTGCCTCTACTCCTGAACTAATATCCCCAGAGTTACTAGCAAATTTAGAGCAGGTGTTTGAAGCAAGATGAAACCTTGTCTGTACTTCTCCTATTATTATACCGCAACACGATACTGCAAGACTGGCTGTTTAGAAGCTGGTCAGAACTTTAGAAGCAAGCAATTTACAAAATTTTCAAAATTATTTTTTTGATGTAGTGGGTTTATATCCCAAGTTGGTCCCGTTTTCAAAAAAATTGGTGACCTTATGATGGGATCCATGAGGAATCGAGGGAACTCCTAGAAATTGGAAAATGGACACATATGGTGATTTTGACTTTTTCTGAAGTAGTCCAAGCATATGCTACCAAAAAGTGAGATTTTGCACCAAGGTATACCCTGGATCCAAAAGTACAGAACAGAACTCCTGACTCCTTATAGATACATATAATTTGGGGATTTCGGCGTTATGTAGAGAACTGCAAGCATATCCACTATGTCAATTACGTTAATCATCTTTTGTTGATGTTAAGGGAAATTGTTCCTTTATTCACTAAAGTGGAAACCTTTTGATGCGATCCATGAGGAATCTAGGGAAATCCTCGAATTTTATATGGACATATAATATAGTGATTTTGACTTTTTCTGAAGTAACACATACAATACGCTACCAAAAAATAAGATTTTGCGTCAAGGTAAGTATACCCTGAATCCAAAAGCACTGAACAGAACTCCTCAGTCCTTAAAATATACGCGTTTAGGAATTTCGACATTGTTTGAAGAACTGCAAGCATATGCCACTTTGTAACTTACAGTAATCATCATAATCATCTTATTAACAATGCCTAATGGAAGCTTGGGCCTTGGCGCGTATTCAATTAAACATTCGATCTTTTATTTTAGACGTTCTTAATATGTATTTAACTAATGTCACTAAAAAGGGTAAAATTATTTAAAATTATTAGTTTTTAAACAAAAAATTAAACCGACTTCCAAAGTAAAAATACACAAAAAGTATGAAATAAAACTTATTTTCTAAATAATTACCTTTTTAAATTTGGCTAAAATTTTATCTATTTCTCTACTCAAATCTTCTTAATTTTGAAGTCAGTGCCAGCAAATTTTACCGTGAGTTCTGTAAAATATTGTAGGATACTGTTTGGGCTGGTAGCGACTTCAAAATTAAGAAGATTGAGTAGAGAAATAGTTAAAAATTTAGCCAAATATAAAAAGAGAATTATTTAGAAAATAAATTTTATTTCATACTTTTTGTGTATTTTTACTAAAATTAAGCTATAATGCTTCTACACAAAAATCAATGTATAAATTTTTTATAAGGCCATCTTGTGCAGTCTATAACCTTCGTCGAACCAACCAATACCTGTATCCTTCGATTAAAACACAATACATAATATGAAATAGTGTTTTTTTGAAGGGAGAGGAACGTATAAATTAATTAAGCATCTTTTTTTTTTTTTTTTTTTTTTTTTTAATGAAATAAGGGGGCAAACGAGCAAACGGGTCACCTGATGGAAAGCAACTTCCGTCGCCCATGGACACTCGCAGCATCAGAAGAGCTGCAAGTGCGTTGCCGGCCTTTTAAGAGGGAATAGGGTAATAGGGGAGGGTAGGGAAGGGAATAGGGTAGGGGATTGGGCCTCCGGTAAACTCACTCACTCGGCGAAACACAGCGCAAACGCTGTTTCACGCCGGTTTTCTGTGAGCCCGTGGTATTTCTCCGGTCGAGCCGGCCCATTCGTGCCGAAGCATGGCTCTAACAATTAATTGACAATTAATTCCCTTTCAGTAGTAACTTAATAACATTTTGGTGGCTTCTAAGAACTTAGCTGGATTTAAAATGAGCCCACGCAAATGAGATTCGGTTACAGCGGACTTTGGAATTAATTCTAATGAATTATAGAGCTACCTCAAACAGCCGGTGAAAAGGGCTCCTCAAATTTATTAAAGCCCAATCCAAAGTCCGGTAAAAATCCATGGAATAGTCGAGAAGTTTAATTGGCTTAATAAATAATTCTAATAAAGAAAAGGAGATAGAGATAGAGAGCTCCGTGGCCTAGTGGGTAGACCGTTTGGTTTGAACTCGAGAGAGTGCAGGTTCAAATCCCAGGATTTGGCGTGTACCAAATGAGACTTTTTCAGATCTCAAGTACATTATACGGACGCTCTAACGGTGAAGGAAAACATCATGAGGAAACCCGCACATAGTTGGCCCCAGACGTATTGACTAGTTCATTCCTCTGGACTAGGCTGAATATGTTGTGAGAATGCCGTATGTGCTTGGGCAACCATACGACATTTAAAAACCAACTGTCCCAGGCACTACAGTATTTCAAGATTGGTTACTTCGCTCGGAGAATACTGTATAAATCATCCATTAACGGATGTAAAGGCCTAAGGTTTTAGGGTTTCGTACACAATAGGTAAAAACAGGATCCTATCATATCGACGCGTCACGCGACGTGCGAGACCACTTGATATATTATTATATTGTTATTATTTAAGATTCGTAAATGAAGTATAATTAACCGTTCAATTTACCATTATTTGACATTCCAACAATAGTGATCAACAACTTCCGTAGAAAAATCTTAATAGCTGCTGTAGAAAATATTCGTGAGCCTCTTAAACATACGTTTTCGATATCGCGATGGAGAAGTGCGAACCCAGTGCAGCCGCAATATGTATGTTCCTGCATTTAAAATCTGTAATTTTTTCGAAAATTTGCATTTAAATTACATGCTGTAAAGTGCCATATTGATCTATATTAAATGCACAATGTATTTAAGCTACTTAATTGGATAAGGATTAATGCTGTATTGTTTAAAATCTCTTCGTAAATAAGCTATTAAATTTAAATCAAATGGCTCATTTAAAATCCAGTTAAGTTCTTAAAAGCCACCAAAATAATATAGTTATTAGTTACTACTGAAAGGGAAATTATAAATAATAATAGTCAATTTAAATATATTTTGAAAGAAAGTAGAGAAATTTTCTAAAGTTACGGAACCCTAAAAAACAAACACAAAATGTTTTTGTTTTTTAGAGTTCCGTACCTCGAAAGGAAAAAACGGAACCCTTATATGATCACTTTGTTGTCCGTCCATCCGTCTGTCTGTCAAGACCCTTTTTCTCAGGAACGCGTGGAGGTATCAAGCTCGAATTTATATGTAATATCAATACTCAGGTCTACTGTCCCTTAGAGGTATGAAAAAATCAAACTTCTAAGCTAACGCAATCAAAAGATAGGTGCAGCTGTTTATGCCGCAAATTATCGACACTCACAAGGGAATTAAACCTAAGGTACTTCCCGTGAACTTCTGAACTGAAAATTTTGAAATTTGGTACCTACGAAGCAACGTCTAAGATAAAGGAATATTGGGAAGATCAAAAATTTTTACTCATATCATAATATTATGTAATTACCTATAATAAAAATATTTTTAATAATTTTAAACTTACTACTCCTATGACTCGATTGTCGTGATAACTTCTCAGAAGAAACCGTATATCAAAAGTCAATATTTTCAAAGGTACAGCGATTTGTATAAAAAATTTCGCGAGACTCCCAAAAACGCTCCATACTAAAGTCGACCTACAAATGACGTCACTTGTAGGTTAAGGTGTATGAAGTATATGGCCGCCGGAATATATTTGTAAATATCTCCGATATTTGTGCATTTAAGTTCATACTTACCATAATGAATGTTTTTGTATATGAATTATGATATGAGTAAACTAATGATGTATGATTTTTTTACCAATATCGCAAAAAAAAAAATTTTTTTGGTACTTTTTAAATGTATTTAATTAGTAAGCTACATATAAAATAATATATTTTTTTACATTTACCAAGTAGTACCTAATGCCTCAATATTTCTGAATATATTAATGAAACTAAATATTTCATATTATGTAGTCCGATCCCCTTTTACGTTAGTAATATATATTCTTTGACTATGGTGCTTTTAATGCCCTTGTTAATACTTAACAGAAAATAATATAATCTAAGCACGTTTTATACTCGATAAATATTTTTGGATGTTTATTTTAAAAAATTTCTTACAAATCAACAGCAACATTCTACTCATAATTGCACTTTAAAGTTTCTGCGATCATATAATGAAAACTGCAAAAAATTAACACTAGTTTAAACAAACCGGTAATGCTATTTGCGGTACGTGTTACCTACATCTTATCTCTATTATATCTAAAAGAAATGAATTCCACGCAAAAACAGGAGCGTTGATTAGCATTCGGTTTTTCTATTGACCGGCTAGGGATAGGAAAATCGAATAAATTTTATTAAAAAAAATATTTTGATAATACCTAAACTATTCAAACTCTCTCTCTAACCAGTCAGTAATTATTAACTCCAAAACTAAAATCCTCTTTTTTCAGATAGCAGAGATAATATTTAGGTGTTAGGTATAAATTATTTAGAAAAGAAATAAATTTAGTTGTTTTTATATTTTATTTATTTATTTAAACCACTACATTTCTTTATAGATTGTCATTTTTAATGCCAAAAAAGGGCATTTGTGATGGTAAAATGAACGGTTCCATTCCCTTGAGTGTACCAAATTTTTAAGGGTCAAGACGTCCTATACACCTAATAAAATTATAATATTAATCGTAAGAGTCGTATTATTTGAATCCACTTACTTGCAATGAGAAGTCCAGTAATCAAAATCAAAAACATTATGAACTCTCAAACAGTAGGTATTTGAAATTCCAATTGAAATTAAACTTTCAATTCGTTACGAAAACGAAGACACAAAAAGCGAAAAGTTTCACTGCGAAGCGGCCAGGCACGCTCGACTCGACCGAAGTCCTTCGGGAAACTGAAGTCTGAACTAGAAACTCTGTACTGAAAATTCGTTCAACTGCAGTCCGTTATTCTCCCTCTGAAAGGACCTTTATGCCGACGACATTAGGGTCACTCTCGTAGATACTCAGAGGTAAAATAAATCTGGACAGACTTGTGTAAGGTCTGGGCAACACGTGCATACTTCAAATTCAAACTAATTGCAGCAGTCTGGTAATTAAAACTGTTCATTTGCATTTTAACTATCCGATAATAATTATAGCTGGTATATTCTTGCTTTGTGAAAAACGGTGAAAAAAAACGCGCTTTTATGAACATTATGATTTAAAAGCACGTAAAGTCTGCCAACTCGTAGTAGGTTTAATTTATCTTTTGTGATAACCCTGACAAAGTTTAGATCGATTATCAAGCTTCTTTGAATGCTGTTTCTCTGTACATGTAAGTAAAAGTCTATACTCTAAGGTAAAAGTACATTATTTAGTTTGTGCCTACACTGACACGGGTCATGACTCATGAGTATGACTCATGAGAGATGGGAATACCTTTCAAGTAGTCTCTACAATAATTATTTCAAAGGATCCTCCCTTTGGGAACATTGTTCATCAAACTTTTACATACCTACAACAAATTACAAACCTGATATTGCTTCGGCTAATCAATGTTACGCGCAGTGTTGATAGGTAATTATTTCTCACGTCTGGTTTCCATGACAACAAGTGCCCCAATGGGGCTTACGCGCTGGAGACGTTTTACCCACGAGTTACAAAATTGTCAGTATTAATAAGTCTTTGTGCTTTATATCTTATACTAATATAATAAAGAGGAAAAGTTTGTTTGTTTATTTGTTTGTTTGCATTGAATAGGCTCCGAAACTACTGAACCGATTTTGATTAAATTTGGTATCTACAGATGTAAAGTAGACCACGGGGAAGGACATAGGCTACTTTTTATTGCGGAAAAATGTACGGTTTCCGTGAAATTAACTTTTGTGGGCACGAAGTTGCGGGCAAAATCTAGTCCCTTATAAATATTTAAAACTGTATTACCTACTTACTCTGTAAACCAAAATATTGATACATGAGCTCGGGTTGGCTCGAGCCATCAAAGGATCACCTTATCCATAATAGATAGGCCTTTTATTGCAATTAATAAAATATTTATTCGAGTCGGTCAAGCGTAAAGGATAAAATTTTCATAATTTGAATACCGCAAGTTAACATCATCTCTCTTTTGTGGTCTTTGTTGAAAATAGTTCCGCTTATGGCTAAGAACTAACGTGGATCGTCTGATATTATTTACACAGCCCATGGACAATGGACATCCACAACATCACATGTCCATTTCCAGTCAGTTAGCCATATTAATTATTAGCTGTTTCCCGCGGCTCCGCCCGCGTAAATATACTATAGGGTATCCCGCGGGAATACTGTACTTTTTCGGGATAAAAAGTAGCCTATTTCATTAATCCAGAGCTACTACCATACCAAATTTCATCAATATCCGTTCAGTAGTAGGTTTAACGTGAAATAGTAACAAACATCCATCCATCCATCCATTCATCCACCCATCCTCACAAACTTTCACGTTTATAATATTATTAGGATAGTAGGCACCTGGGTAACCGAGCTTTGCTCCTTCTCGGAATTCTGATAGATTAAAACATAAAATAATCACAAAGACATGCATCTTTCTTTTTGATTTGAACCCATCACATTCCGAATTTACGAACAAAACAAAAAATACCCAAACCAACCTGCCAAAGGGATTGACTTGCGAGTTGCGGCCCGTATCAATAACCTATCCATCTATGACTATTTGTTAAAAACGTCGTCAAACAATCATAATTGCCGGTTTTTCGCGATACAAATTTGACGTTTCTAACAAAAAGTTATTGGTAGATAGATTATTGAAACGGGCCGTTAATAGTAATAATCAACATGCTCGCCCGCAGGTTCGCTCGTTCCACCGCAGACGTCAAAATTACTTTATTTAAGAGTGCGCTAGTCAACGGCTCGAACTCAGTGCTGCGCGCGGGGAAAATGCTTGTTATTTCGCCTAATATTGGGGGAAAAAGGATAGAACCATAAAATAGTAATCTATACTTATAAGAGAAGCTATACTGCACATATTTATGCAGCTGTGTAAAGTATTTTATAAAAAGGCGTCTTCAAATTACTCAAATCAATACTCAGCTGTTGGTGTTTTATGAAAAAACTATATAATATTTTTATCTGAAGTAAAATTATCTCAATTGCTGAATAATCGAACTGTGTCGGTATTTTCTTGCTTTTTTATTATCATTCTTCGTTTAATTTTTATTTACGTTCAAAGTTGCGCTAAAAATGCGATGTTTGGAGGCTATTATCTTCTACACTAATTTGAATTTCAGAAATATAAGTAAATACCGACCTAGATAAGTGTCATAAAAATCGATATTACGCTAGAATTTGGGTCTACAATGTTTGACTTTGGAGTAAATCACCAACAGCATTTGTATGGAGAGAAAAGCGACTAGCGCAGCCTTAAGGCGTTCTGCCAGTCTTTTTACACGAGCGGCCTGTGGGTGTCGTATACGAACCGAACCTATAACGTTCTGCGCGTTCAGTACAACAATGTTTTCAGGCTGCTGTCGCGACTGCCGTGGCGCTGCAGTGCGTCGGGCATGTTTGCCGAGGCTCGAACGGATGGCTTTCACGCCATCATGCGTAAAAAAGCCGCCTCTTTACTGCACCGTCTACGCGACTCGGAACAGCATCCTGAAAATGATTGCTTGTAGGCCAGACTGCCCTATACAGAGGCATTGGATAGAGCTAGCTCTAGGTATAAGATGACTTGGATACATAATTGATATATTATGATAGATTGTGTGTACGACTCATATTATTATTATATAAAATAAAATTAAAAATGTCATTATTAACCATACTAACATAGAATAAGTTTATTTTGTTACTAACACATTTACTAATATCTATATGGACTATTTTTGGTCTGAAATAAACGTATTTTATTTTTATTTTTTATAGTGTTGACATTATTAATATTATGATTCATTGTTGCACGATGAAAGATAAAACATAAATAGCTTAAAAAAGCGCAGTTTGCCAGGGTAAGATCTAGCTAGAAAGATTTTTCACCCCCCAAAACTACCTGAACACTAAATTTCATACTAATAATATCTATGGACGCTTCACACCACGTCAATCTGGTCCCGTGGTACGTTCTTGAAGAACTTGTGTTACGGGTATAGGTAATAACTAATAACAGACAACGGAAATATATTTAATACTTTTTAATTACTTTTAATTACTTTTTTTTATTATTTAATATGTGTATACATATTTAAGATTTTTATATTATTAATTATTATACACATCCATGACCCAGGAACACAAAAACTTTTTGTTCCTTCGGCGGGATTCGAACTCGCGAAATTCGGCTTGAGCACCAACATAGGCTTATCCTAGCTCAACCACTGAGCCACATAGGTCGTCAAATGATACTTCGTCATGGCGATTGATACTCGCAGACTATTTCGAGAAACCGAGCAGAGCTGAAAAACTATTTTATTTAAATTTCTAAATATGTATATAAATTTCTTTTAATAATAAGACATAAAGTAACACAGAAACAGATAAATTCATTATATATTTGTCAAAAGTCAGCTCGGTTTACTTTGATTTTAAATTGAATTTCGTTATAATAAGTAATTAAGGTTCGCTCACACTAGCCGACTCGGTTAGATAGGGAAACGATCTGGGAGCACGGTAGTGCCCCGCCAAGACGAGCTAAGCGAAGCGCAAGGGCACTACCAGACTACTTTTTCTCGAAGCGTTTCGTCGATATTTTGAACCCTCATAACTTGGGATTAGATTATACCAGATACACAAAATTTTCAGTATGTGTTCCCAGTAGCGGATTAATGAAACATGTAAAGTTTTGATAATAAAGGTCTAATAATTTAGGTTCTATTGATATCCAAAAACCCCTGATTTTGTCACTGACTCACTGATGATCAACAAAATTATAGGGTACTTCCGGATGTCATAGAAAGCTGAAATTTGGTATGTAAGCTAGTTTTAGCACATAACCAACATAAAAATTGACAAACTTGGATCTTTTATCCTCCAACCCCTTAAACTAGGGGATGAAAATTTGTAAAAGACTTACCTATGTAAATGTTTACTCTAGAGGTCTGAAAATTGTCTTTCAAAAAGAAGTGAAATCTCACCAAAAACATTTTCATGTAAAGTGATGCCAAGACGATACCATATAACTCGCACTGTCAAAAAGATATTAGATCTCATGTGAAACCAAGCTTCTGACTCCACCAAACTTCTAACTCTACACGCCTTAACTCTACAAGCCTAACTCTACAAACTCTATACTTTAGTAAAATTATGTGGCTTGGCCATTTCGTTCGTACAAGAATAGTATAACAGAAAAACAGTAAATTTTTCACCTTACGCCTAAGCGAATGTATCGAAATGGCCAGGCCACATATTTTGACTAAGGTGTAGAGTTTGTGGAGTTAGGCTTGTAGAGTTAAGGCGTGTAGAGTTAGAAGTTTGGTAGAGTCAGAAGCTTGGTTTCACATGAGATCTAATATCTTTTTGACAGTGCGAGTTATATGGTATCGTCTTGGCATCACTTTAAATGAAAATGTTTTTGGTGAGATTTAATATAACGCGACACGTGCAATGGTCGAGCATGACAGTGTTGATCTTGCTATAATATTATAATAATCGATTAATTATTACCTCCTATGAGTATTTCTGAGTATTCCGCTACCACGAAGTGCTATTAGTCTGGTCAACAAGTTCAAAATGTTAAAAATAGAGATAAAGGTCCTAAAAATATAAGCGATAGCTTATTGGATTCCGAATCACCTCTAGAAAAATGTTTTTGAAGGATTTTTTAAATATTAATATTTTTCGAGTTATTAACGAAATACTAAATACAACGTTTGACGTTTAAGAGAATACCATTTTGCTGTTATTACATATCGAGACTGCATCGTAACTGTATTACCTATTGTAAGATTTAATTAGCGGAATCGACCTACTAGTGTGCGCTAAGCTTTAGACCTTTGATATAGAAATTGTTTTTGCTTTTGTTACTCCATGCTTTTACTCATTAATTACAGAGTATTGTGAAATTATAGTATTGTAACATATTTGTTCCACACTGACGTTCGTTCATTTGTTTCCTTAATTATTTTTCCGCGTGGCTTTTGATTCAACAATTTATTAAGGCGGGTAATTTCGACACGAAACAAGATTTCAGGGGGTGAGGTGTGGGGCGCCGGCAATGCGAATCTGAGACGCGCGGGGGAACTGTCCGCTCGCCCGCTCTCGCCGCGATCACTGTCTTGCGACATTATCGCTACGCCACAGTACAAAATATATTCAAGTAGTTCATTTTTGATTTGTTTTCATTACCTATAACATGTGAAATAATATTATTGTAATAAGAAACAAAAGCAGATGACCGAGTATCATTTATAATTATATACTAGCGTAATTGAGTAGTATAATATAATGTGTTTCTTCTCGAGATTAAGATATTATTTTATTATATACTCGAGATTAATAAAATTAAATATATTATGTGCATAACAGCAGATAATATATTTAATTTTAGAACTAAAAAAAATTGAATCAAATTTTTTTTCTGCCATTTTTTTTCTTATCTTGTAAATTGTTATTTATCTAACCTATAAAATACAACATCAAAAGTTTGCTCCTTCTACCGACAATCAGCTGTTGAAAGTATTATGAGGAGAATAAAATGAGGATCTTTTGATATATGTAATACATAAAATTATTTATTCAGGTTTATTCAACGCAACAAGAAGAACGCAAAACATAAAATATTTGTAATTATTAATATTTGCTTGTAGCTCGGAGGGGTGCGGATTGCACTCCCCAAAAGGGATATTTTTTCGATGAAATTAAACCTTTTATATGCTACTAAAATATCTAAACCTCGAGACGAAATACACTGTATAGTGTGTAAAGTCTCGAGATTAGGATTTTACAAGCAGATACTAAGTGAAAATTTATCGGCAAAACACTTCCTTTTAGGGGTCGCACGTCTTTTTATCGGTTAATTCGAAAGAGTACTTACTTATAAATACCCGAGTAAAACACCCATGAAGCTTGCTTGCATAGTTTTAAAATTATCTCAAAGTGAAAATTGTATCCCGCATTGATAAAAAAGTGAAAAAACGTTTTAATTAAAAATTCTTAAGGAATAGCCAAAAATATGTTATACATTATTTAAAGAACATACAGAAAGCTACATTTTGAACCCTTTTCAAGTCGGCTAAGACTTATGGGGCCATAAAAACAAAGAAAATCGAATTTTATTTTTTATTTTTTTCTGACTAATTTTCGCAAAAGTCGCACCTGCAATTTACATTAAAAGAAAGCTAGTGATCACCACTGATAAAATAATCAAATTCTAAAGAGGTGGAGAATCGTAGGAAAATGGTTTTGAAAAAATGCGGGATGCGCGGGATTCATATTTAGAAAATTATATACTTTTTAGATACAGAAACTTCTTTTGGACTGTTCAGAACTTAAATAAGAACAATAAAAATGGATAATATAGATAAAAGGTCACATTTAAACCCTTTTAAGCGTGTAAAATAAAAACTGGTTATATAATTTTAGTTATTCTTCTTTTCTGAGCAAGTTCCGCTGAAGTAGCAGCTTCAACTAACATTAATATAACGCTCATACTCCCCACTACTATGTTAAGTTCGTTAAATTGGAGCAAGTGAGGTCACAAGTTGCCGTAATATAGTAACTCTTTAATGTTACACCGTTAAAAGGTGTAAAACGTTGAAATTAATTTTCCACATAAACATTTTCTAAAAAAAAAACTTATTTTGCATGTGATTCTGTCCTATATTGGATGTGAAGTGCCTTACAAAACGTTACAGGCTATTCATATTGAGAAATAAATATTACATCAAGTCTCCTTGCTTGCTCCTTGGCACAAAACAATAATATAAAGTTGGTTATGATTTCTATCACCTTGTAATGACATTGGAAAATATATATGGTTCTATAAAGAAGTCTTACTCGCATGTTATTTTAGTATGGATATTATAAAACGAACAATTCATGCATAATATAACGATGTTTTGATCACCACTAACTCTTAACCTGAACATTTTCGTGCTTTTAATATTTGCGTGTATGATGGAAACACAGGACAGTCTCTTTTTTAAATCATATTCTTTATTTACCTTTTCATTTTCACTTGTGGGTACTGAAGAAATAATAGGCGACACTAGAGCAGGAGGGTACAATAGGCCCCCTACCTATTTCGCCAACTGCTTTACTGCTTACCACAAAATATTATACAATTATAATGACCGTGATTAAAAAAAATACTACAGAAAAAACTGAAGAAAAAAAAACAAAGTGAGTATGAACGTAAGTGGGCAAATTCCTTGCGATTCATTCATTCTCGTCTTCAAAAATATTTATATCCCGATTCCCGAGAAAGAATTATGTTCTGTACCTGCGTCAGATTTTCTTCTGCAAATTCAGCTTCGTCTTCAGTTTCGCTTTCATTTTCGCCTGTGATTATGTCGGGAGTATCAAGGAGAAGCATATCCCTGAACTGTTGTCGAATATGTATGCGTTTAATATAATTTTGTCGGTGATTTAGGCGAATTTCAGCCAAAACAGGATCAGATGACTGCAAAGCTCGGGTAAACAAATCTCTAATTCTCTTTCGCCTGGTCATCTTTCTAGTATGGTGCTCTCCGCTCTCGGTCACTGCGCCAAAACTTATTCCGCAGTTAGTTCCGAGAGCATGCTGACAGGTAAAGCTGAATTTTCAATAATGTCTTTCTCACGAATCAGTATCTTATGTATGGTGACTCTTATGTGTTGCAATCCGTAAGTACTTACATATTTTTCTGCAATTTGTGTGCAGTAACTGCCAAACTTAGTACGTATATATTGATATATACTTATTGATGTAAGTCACAACTGAGAGCAACTAACAAATTGTGCATCCCATCTAGCAACCATTCTTCTAATCCTAAAATTTGGGAAACCTTGTGACGGTTCTTATCACTGAGAAGGATCCGTGCAGTATTACGGTCATTGGTCGTTCCCGCATTGACCTTGACGACATGGACTAACAATCCTAGTTGTTGCCTAATTTTTCTTTGGATCTCGGTTTTTTTAGCTTGGACGAGTTCTCCTTCTGCAGAGTTTTTCCAAACTCTTCAAGTTTGAACGTCTTTCTTGTAGAAAAGATGCAGAAAAAACTCTAAAACTCTGATTCAGCAGTGGAGAGGTGTTGTGATCCCATATTTAAGGGTGCCTTGATCGCATTTCCTGGATGCAACTAGTTCAAGGTTGTTAAAGTGTGAAGCTGTCACATCACAAATTGGGCATCTTAATTGTGAGTTTGTGTTTGTGATAACATTGAAAACTTTGCCATCTATCAAGCATAATGTTAGACGGGAGGTTGTCGTAATAAAAAAAGAACGGCCTAGGTTTTTTTACCCGACTGCGCGACGCAAAGGAGTGGTAATGTGTTTATCAGCCTATGTATGTATTTATGTATGTATGTATGTATGTATGTTCCTTTGAAGCACTATACAGACCAAACGCCTGGGCCGATTTTTAGGATTCACACGTCAATCGATTCCTCTTAGTCCGGCGAGTGTCACTAAAGACATGACGTTAGTGAAAATTCAATATGGCGACTACTGGACGCTATATTGTGAAAATGAAAAAAATGAAAGTCAACAAACTATATCAAGTGGGGTATCGTTGAATAGGTATTTAAAAATCATTGTTAGTTTTCTCTCAACATTTTTCGATTCGACTGACTGTTTAGGATCTATATCGATTTAAAGTTGCGTAACAACCATTCTCACATTCCAGTGATGTAGTACTGATGTTGATAGGAAATCCAGTCTGGTAAATAGCTAGCTAGGTACTAATAACTAAAAAGTATAAAATAAAAAATTATAATTTAAAAAATTTAAAAACCCGACTGCGTAAAAAGTGAACTAAACTAAGTAGGTACATAATTAAAACTGAAAAGAAAAAAACAAGCACTTAGATATCCGGTGATAATATATTATTGAATTAATACTATTGGAACATAACAACTTACAAGTACTAACTATTTTTACAAGATAATTCTTACATGTAATGATTTATCTTGAAGTACTCAATATAACTTAGTAATTTAATAAATCCTATAGGGTCATATATTTCATAAATTGATGGTTATTCCAAAATGCTTTAAAATTGTCCAGCGTATTAGGACCTACCTTGAACCTCGCCTGCCCGATAGTCAGTCGATGGCGCCTGCCAGCGTCGGACCTGTGCTAGGTTTTTCAGCGTGCTTTAGAAAGTTGGTAAGTTTAAAATGGGCAATAAAATAAATAAAACGAAGAAGAAATCACTATCAAAAACTAAAAAAAGAACAGGAAAAGATAACTACATGAGAAGGTATGTAAATAACATCACTTTTTGTATTTTAGAATAGCAATAGTCGTGACCTTTAATACATGACATAATTACTCGATGACACAGTCTAGTTATAAAAAATATCAATTGTGGTGGTAAGTTTTTATATAATTTATTATTATCGGACACTCACTAAAGGGCCATACTCACGGCGCTTCCAGCAAATCCATTAGTGTCAATATTGTCAATCATTTAAAAATTTTGCCTTCAAATCCGCGGCCTTGAGCTTGCAGGCTGGATAGTCGGTATGGCCCTTTAGTGTTATACTTTTTGAGCGTATGTGTGTAGGTATGTGATTTGTATGTGGGTATATGTATGTATGTTTTTGGCATGTCTTACAGCTTAAACGGCTCGATGGACCCACTACCTAACTTTACAACCTGTAGGTTAACACTCATACTTGTAACTTTCTCTACACAAATCTTATCCAGATAACAATCAAGAATTATAAACAAATTATTTACCTTTACCTATAATCTGGTGATGTCAATTGGAAGGTATTTACTTTTACTTATATTAGAACTTTCTGATCCCGACAGACGTTGTTCTGTCTTAACTATGAAGTGGGAAACTTTTTCTTAACATTTTCATAAATATGTCATACTAGATGTTTCCCGCAACTTTGTTTGCACAAAAATATATTATATAATATATTTTTGCATAAAAAGTAGCCACTAGCCTTTGTATACATACGGGCTACAGTCTACCTGTGTGCCAAATTTAGTTCAATTCCGTTCAGCCGCTTAAGCCAAACATGCAAATAAATAAACATACAAACAAACAAACAAACTTTCGCAATTATGATATTAGTAAGATTGTTTTAAATGCAATCTCTTGTCTTTTTTTACCTCTAAGTGTTAAAAAGATTAGAAGAAAGGAAAGGTCGAGATAGTATTTCACTCATACACAGCGGCTACATATAGACTAGTGCTTTTAGCTCTAAAAATGGTCAAGAGTAAAATAAATTTATAATAGGATGAAACCCATTGAAAAAGGAAGAGAATATAACAAAAATAAAAGGAAAAATAATTTACGGGCGATTTGAGGTCGGGAAGTGAAGGGGATGAGTTTTTAAGAGTAGAAAACGGATTATCTCGATTTCCGGCAAAACTACAAGTCATATGGAAAAAAGGTAAATAGCAAAGTTGTAGGTAATAATAAGTTATACTTTTGTGTTTACACTCTTTTCACATAACCTCAAAATTTATGTGAAATATTCAAATAACCAAGTTTTTGGCTTTTTATTTTATTCTTGTACAAAACAAAAATTTTTTTCACGACATTTGGTGAAAAGGCAAGTATAGAATATGATGAAAAAACAGAGACTGTCCTGTGTTTCCATCATACACGCAAATATTAAAAGCGCGAAAATGTCTGAACATGTTTTGATCACCACTAACTCTTAACCTGATTTAAGAGTTAGTGGTGATCAAAACATTGTATTATGAATGAATAGCCTGTAACGTTTTGTAAGGCAATATAGGAAAGAATCGCATGCAAAAAAAAAAGTATTATTTTCAGAAAATGCTTTTGTGGAAAATCAATTTCAACGTTTTACACCTTTTAACTGTGTCATCAATCAATCAACCAAATCATTTATTTGCTAGGAATATGGTACAATAAGGCAATTTACATTTCCACATATTCTACTACATGCATAGTGTGCAAATAGGTAAATGTTATTTATTTTAATTAGTCATGAATTTTAAGTGATTAGCTAATAATATAAAATTGTCAAGAAAAAAAAAGTAACAAATGTCAATACGTAACGATTACAATTCAATAATTAATACATAACAAACAATGGATACAAACATTTGTTTAACAATCAGAAACAAAATAGAATCAATGCATTTAAGTCAGGAAAATAATATTATGGTCTATATAATGTCAAATTTCAAAACAGAATAATTACAATGTCACATTACTTTTAATATACAATAGTTAGGTACAAGTGATATGATTATTATCAATGGAAAAATTACATTATGTTTATAATTCAATATTTTTGTCGTCGAAGAATTTATTAATTCAATAATACATTTTGATGAGGAGCCAGGTGTTTAGTTCACTTATATATCTTTGTGTTGTTAGTCCTTTAAAATAGTAAGGTAGTTTGTTAAAGATGTGAACGGCCATACAGTACGCATTTCTGCTAAAGATGTTAATTCTTTGGTAAGGAATAACTAGCTTATGTTCATCTCTTTTAATAGCTAAGCTACACTTTTAAGTAAAGAAGCGATCTATATTTTTATATACAAAAACACACATTTCAAAAATATACTGACAAGGCAATGGTAGTATTTTAAGATATTACGGCAACTTGTGAGCTCACTTGCTCCAATTTAAAGAACTTAGCATAGTAGTGGCGTGTATTGGATTTATATCAATGTTAGTTGAAGCTGCTACTTCAGCGGAACGCTCGGAAAAAAATAATAACTAAATATTGTATAACCAGTTTTTATTGTACACGCTAAAATGGGTTGAAATGTGACATTTTATCTATTTTTTATTGTTCTTATTCAAGTTCTGAACAGTCCAAAAGAAGTTTCTGTATCGAAAAAGTATATAATTTTCTAAAGATGAATCCCGCGAATCCCGCATCTTTTCAAAACCATTTTTCTACGATTCTCCACCTCTTTAGAATTTGATTATTTTATCAGTGGTAGTGGTAATCACTAGCTTCCTTTTAATGTAAATTCTAGGTGCGTCTTTTGCGAAAATTAGTCAGAAAAAAATAAAAACTAAAATTCGATTTTCTTTGTTTTTATGGCCCCCATAAGTCATAGCCGACTTGAAAAGGGTTCAAAATGTAGCTTTCTGTATGTTATTTAAATAATGTATAACATATTTTTGGCTATTCCTTAAGAATTTTTAATTAAAACGTTTTTTCACTTTTTTATCAATGCGGGATACGAATTTTTACTTTGAGATAATTATAACTATGCAAGCGAGCTTCATGGGTGTTTTACTCGGGTATTTATAACTAAGCACTCTTTCGAATTAACCGATAAAAAGACGATGTCCGATTTTTGATCGAGATTGAACACTGTGGGTAGCGAGTCGCTACCGTCATCCCGCTGATTTACAAGCAATCGAAATTCGAATATATTTAGTTTTGGTTGCTTCCTAACGTTGAATAAAATCTTATAAATAATTTTATTTATTTAGTTTTTGTTCTGTTATTAATTTTGGTAAAGCATTTCTGTAATGAAAAATGCAGTATAGTCTTAAACATTCTAAAGGCATCGAAAGCGTCTTCTGAAAGAAGAATGTTGTTTGATGGTTGTATTGTTGACATACCAACAGATATTGGCGGACATCCGGATGTATGGACAGATAGACTTTGGTTTCTATAAGTTTAACACAGAAAACTCTTAAGTTTCACACAGCTAAACAAGCAACACATTGATAAAATTGAAATGTTAAATAAAGTAATATTATTTTGTTTTTAAATTTATTTTTTGTCGTCGTCCTGTGGAAGAAACTTGTCGAATTGCTATCGCATCGTCACGACACAGAACGTAACAGTGTGGATATTTCTATTACGCGGCCTCCCGGTTTTAGAACAATCTTTCACTTCCTCTTGGAGTGCTAAAAACAAAGAAAAAATCGTTTGTTTAGTCGTCATTACAGTAGTCACCTACATAGTAGGTGTATATGTAGTTGTAGGTGTAGTAACCTATTCTTAGAACTACTAGAGTACCTACAACTACACCTAATACCTAGTAGTTGAAGGAAGTCGGTGTAGGTAGTAGTTAGTGGTAGTAGGTGTAGATATAGTTGTAGATGTAGGTGTAGTTGTTTGTATTTATTAATTTTGACCCGCTTAGATCAGACAGAACAAGTCTGTCGGTATCAGACTGTTCTAATATAAGTATAAGTAAATTCCTTCCGATCGACAGCACCAAATTATATAAATATATTATTTTATTATCTGACCAAATTTTGTGTAGAAAAAGGTACAAGTATAGGTTAGGTTGTAGTAGTAGGTAGTGGGTGTATGTTGGTGTAGATAGTACGTGTAGTTTTAAGTGTTGATATATGTAGTTTGTGCAGATTTAGGAAGTAGGTGTAGGTGTAGATGTAGTCGTAGGTGCAGTTATCTACCCCTAGTATTACTAGAGTACCTACAACTTCTCTTACTACCTAGAAGGGGTAGGTTGTAGGTGTAGGTGCAGTTGTAGGAAGTAGGTGTACATGTTGTTGTAGGCGTAGTTGTAAATGTAGTTGTTGGTAGTTATTTCTTTATCCCACTTCATAGTTAAGACAGAACAACGTCTGTCGGGATCAGAAAGTTCTAATATAAGTAAAAGTAAATACCTTCCAATTGACATCACCAGATTATAGGTAAAGGTAAATAATTTGTTTATAATTCTTGATTGTTATCTGGATAAGATTTGTGTAGAGAAAGTTACAAGTATGAGTGTTAACCTACAGGTTGTAAAGTTAGGTAGTGGGTCCATCGAGCCGTTTAAGCTGTAAGACATGCCAAAAACATACATACATATACCCACATACAAATCACATACCTACACACATACGCTCAAAAAGTATAACACTAAAGGGCCATACTGACTACCCAGCCTGCAAGCTCAAGGCCGCGGATTTGAAGGCAAATTTTTTAAATGATTGACAATATTGACACTAATGACGGCTATTAGTACCGGTGCTGGATTTGCTGGAAGCACCGTGAGTATGGCCCTTTAGTGAGTGTCCGATAATAATAAATTATATAAAAACTTACCACCACAATTGATATTTTTTATAACTAGACTGTGTCATCGAGTAATTATGTCATGTATTAAAGGTCACGACTATTGCTATTCTAAAATACAAAAAGTGATGTTATTTACATACCTTCTCATGTAGTTCTCTTTTCCTGTTCTTTTTTTAGTTTTTGATAGTGATTTCTTCTTCGTTTTATTTATTTTATTGCCCATTTTAAACTTACCAACTTTCTAAAGCACGCTGAAAAACCTAGCACAGGTCCGACGCTGGCAGGCGCCATCGACTGACTATCGGGCAGGCGAGGTTCAAGGTAGGTCCTAATACGCTGGGCAATTTTAAAGCATTTTGGAATAACCATCAATTTATAAAATACAGGAATACTTTTTCATCGGTACAATAAATTTTACCACGTCATTGGTATCGATAATAGAGTACATTTCTCAAATAAAAAAAAAATATTTTTTTTTCATTTCAATTATTTTATCCTATAACCAATCTAATAGCGTATGGGCGCACTAACTACAAGGCGTCAACGGGTGCGGTATGAGGTAGGGGGCGGCGGGGTGGGGTAAGCGATCGGCCGGGCGGCGCACGAGTTGGCAACAAAGCATCGATAGATGCGTAACGTATCCACATTTTGTATTAGTTTAGCGGATAAGTTCGGGGATTAATAATTTTGTTTTTTTGTTCCAAAGGGGTAGTAACAAAAATCGCTAGTATTTTTTATTTTTGACAACTATTACGTATGTTGATTTATTGTACTGGTGAAAAAATAACCCTGTATATGACCCTATAGGATTTAATAAATTACTAAGTTATATTGAGTACTTCAAGATAAATCATTACATGTAAGAATTATCTTGTAAAAATAGTATTTTCCTATGAAGATATAGGATTAAGACTTTTATTTTGGACTGTTTTCGGGAACTTATTTAATCGGGTGAAAAACATCTAATCGCGTAACAATGTAGTAAGTTATCTAGGCAATATCGTTAGTTAAATTGACTATTTTTTTAAAGGGTTTTCCTTATTTGTAAATACATAAACCATTATATAAAGTAAAACGGTTTCGCTCGCTTGCGCCTCGGTGAACCGCCTTAATTTAAAAATTAATTATTAGGAAATTTATTATTAGGTACTTATGTCCGTTTGTGTCACATAATTTTCCGAAAAAATCCCACATTTTTGTAAGCAGTGCAAGGTTAAAAATTAGAATTAAGGGTACATTAATTTTGATTTGAAGTTCATCACTATGGACTACTATGATGAAATTAAAAAAAAAATCGAGTCAGCCGTTTAGCTTTTAGAGAGGGATAAATTGGTCCCATAAATAGGGCGTCCTATTTAAACAAAAAAATGCGATTTGAAGTTGAATATCTCGCAAACGGATACCTAAATAAAAATAAAGTCGTAGAAACCTCTCAATGTTTTTAAAGACCTATATAATGATGACTTTGGGGAGACTTTGGGGAAGATGCGTGAAAAAAAAATCATCTCTTCTATACATAAATAATTACATAATTATATAGGTGCCCCAAAAAACATATATTTTTCGTGAATTTACTTTACCACTTTGTCAATGTGATAAATGCACATATTCATGCAATGTTTCATTTTTCTAGCACTTACCGATTGGACGGTAAGCAGAAAACGGACGGACGGACATGACGAAACTTTAAGGGTTCCGAATCCGATACGTGAAAAATAACCCATAATATGAATTTAATATAATACACTTTACCTATATTTTATTCTTGTTTTATTTTTATGTTAGTCTTGGGTAACATAATAAAATAAAGATTTCAACTAAATACTTTTACTCTTCTTTCTTTCATTTCGTGAACCTTCCGCTCCATTAATGTTTTCAAATAGAATTGAAATTTGAAATTGCCGATTGAAACTGGGCCAGCTGTTATACATATAAGTTTTTTATTTCTCGAGAAAAACTGATTCTAAATTAACATTTTTATACTTATTTTATTATACACTTACTGATTATACGTGGGTAACACTGAAAATGTTTAGAACTGTCCAGTTAGAAAATTGCTAATGAAAACTTTTTTTGAATTTCAATTTGGCAACCTATTTAGTGTATTGCATTCATTTGTCACTTGTTTTTGTGAATTGGCGGTAAATCTAAAACTCTTGTTACACGTGAAAATTAACTTAACGCGCGAAAATTTTCGGTCAATGATTTACATATTATGACTTTCGTTATAGGCTTACTCAACAACAAAGCTATGGTAGGCTGCGATTATCATTTCTTAATGAAGCCCCATCTCGTGCCACTATTTACAATTGAAGGAAGCTTTGTACCAGATGGATTTACCATACTTTAACCGACAACCAGAAACACCTTCGCATGGACTGGTGTCGCCACATGTTAGATGAGTTCAACGGCGGTGACTCAAATACTGTATTTGACATCGTCACAAGAGATGAAAGTTAGGATATATTGCTACGAACCCGAAACCAAAAGACAATCAGCTCAGTGGGTGTTTCCTTCCGAGGATCGGCCAACTGAGGTAAAGAAAGGAAGAAGTCAAGGAAAAAAGATGATTGCCTCATTCTTTGGTCGGAAAGGTCGCAAAACGGACTGTTGAATATTTGACTATGGCAGGTCGAGATAATGAGTCATCCGCCATACATTCCTGACCTGGCGCCCTGCGACATTCATTTATTCCCAACAACTAAAGATAAAATTCGAGGTATTCGCTTTACGAGCCCTGAAGATGCGGTGAAAGCATACGAAAATGCTATAGAAGAGACCCCCTAAGGAAGAATGGGCCTACCTACTGCTTTTCTTAGTGGTTCCATCGTATACGACGATGTGTCGAGAGGAACAGAGATTACTTCGAAAAACAATAAAAGTATTGACAACTTTCTACATTAAGCCGTTTTTCATTTTCTAAACATTTTCAGTTTTACCTAGGTCTTATTAATTAAAAAATATTTAAACCGTAATATCACGTAATACGTTACGGTTTCACGTAGGTACACCGTACAATAATTTACAACAGAGTGCCGACCCTGTCCACAAAACAGTCGTAACTCGTACCTACCTAAGTATCATTTTTTTCCATACAAAACAATAAAATGATTCTTAAATTTTTTAAACTGCAGGTAAGAAATTAAGAATTAAGTTTCACGCATTAATGCGTTTTGGCTAAATATTGTTACTTTTATGGAGGTAACCCAGTTATACGACTGGCTCAATTCCAGTAAAACTAATCATGCGGGGAGATTGCGAACGACCTAACACAACTGGTTACTACGCCTACGCGAATCCCAGATGTGGACGGTCAGAATCCTTCCTTGTTGGACCTTCTGCTGACTTCAAATCCTGATGGCTACCAAATATCCGTAACCGCTCCACTTGGTTCATCGGATCATTGCCTTGTCAGGAGTTCTGTGCCACTCACGACGGTGTTACGACAGCGTGCTCTTAAATACCGTCGTGTGTGGCACTACAAGTTAGCAGACTGGGATGGGATGCGGTCGTTTTTTGCATCCTATCCTTGGGGGCACGTGTGCTTCTCGCCGGATGATCCCGACAACACTGCCAACTCTGTTGCCGATGTGGTAGTGCAGGGGATGGAACTTTTCATTCCGTCCTCTGTAGTGCCAACTGGCGGCAGATTTCGTCCCTGGTTTGGTTCATCCTCCAAAAAAGCTTCTCGCCGGAAGCAGGAGGCTTACCAATCCTGGGCCAATGCAGTGTCTACTCGGGATTTAAATACCAGCACATATAAAATGGAGTACAACCATGCCTCTAGGTCCCTCAAGAAAGAGATCATTTGGGCAAAGAAACAGCACGTCAATAGAATTGGCAAGAGACTCGAGCGCCTCCCCTCGGGAACCCGTGCATTCTGGTCTCTGGCCAAAGCTATTGAGGGAAATTTCTGCAAGCCAACCCTACCATCCCTACACGTAGGAAATGGATCGTTAGCCCAGGACGCAAAAGACAAAGCCGATCTTCTGGGCAAGCTCTTTGCGTCTAACTCGACCCTAGATGACGGGGGGCAGAAACCGCTGACCATACCGCGATGCACGAGCTTCATGTCGGATATTCGGTTTCATCAGCGCTCAGTGCGAAAAGCTCTCCGTTCCCTTGATATCCAAAAGTCGAGTGGGCCTGACGGAATCCCTCCTATTGTGTTGAGAAAGTGTGCTCCAGAGTTGGCTCCGGTCTTGACGCGCCTTTTTCGGCTCTCCTATTCCTCTGGCATCGTCCCGGCTTCTTGGAAGACAGCCTTGGTGCACCCGATCCCCAAAAAAGGTGATCGCTCAAATCCTTCCAACTACAGACCAATCGCCATAACCTCTCTCTTCTCAAAGATATTGGAATCCATTATCAATGGCCAGCTTCTTCGATACTTGGACGGCCAGGGATTACTAAGTGACAAACAATACGGGTTCCGTAAGGGTCGCTCGGCTGGTGATCTCTTGGCGTACCTAACTCATCGTTGGGCTCAGGCAATTGAGTCGAAGGGAGAAGCATTGGCTGTTAGTTTGGACATTGCGAAGGCCTTTGATCGGGTTTGGCATAAAGCGTTGCTTTCAAAGCTTCCATCATACGGGCTGCCCGAGAAATTATGCAAGTGGGTCACAAGTTTCTTAGCAGACAGAAGCATAAAGGTCGTAGTTGACGGCGAAAGCTCGGAAACTCAGTCAGTTGATGCTGGTGTCCCTCAGGGCTGTGTGCTATCGCCTACCCTATTCATACTGCATATCAATGACATGTTACAGACCAACGGCATTCATTGCTATGCGGATGATAGTACAGGTGATGCTGTATATACCGGCTCCCCTAATATTTCTCGGCTAAATGTCATCGAGAGTCGAAACGAACTTGTGCTTAAAATAGAGAATTCATTGGATAAAGTCTCTGAATGGGGTAGACGTAACTTAGTCCAATTTAACCCCGCCAAGACACAAGTCTGCGCGTTCACCGCTAAAAAGTCACCTATGGTCGTACATCCTCGTTTTGAGGGCACATCTTTAACCATCTCCCCTAGCATTGAAATACTTGGCGTTAGCATATCGAGCGAAGTCCAGTTCCGATATCATCTAGAGGGTAAGGCCAAGTTAGCCTCGAAGAAGCTTGGTGTTCTCAACAGAGCGAGACAGTACTTCGGTCCGGACCAACGCCTACAACTCTACAAGGCGCAGGTTCGGCCTCATATGGAATATTGTTCTCATCTCTGGGCAGGAGCACCAAAATACCAACTGCTCCCTCTGGATCGTATCCAACGAAGGGCCGCTCGAATTGTTGGCTGTCATTATGTATCAAACAGCTTGGACCCCTTGGAATTACGCCGAGATGTAGCTTCACTCTGCATCCTCTATCGGTTGTATCACGGGGATTGCTCTGAGGAATTGTTCGGAATCATACCACCTGCAACTTTTCGCCATCGTCCCACGCGAAAAATATTCCATCCTCATCACCTTGATGAGTGGCAGTCTTCCACCGTGCGTTTCTCGCGTAACTTTCTGCCGCGCACTATAAAACTCTGGAACGAACTGTCACCAGCAGTATTTCCGGACCTATACGACCTACAAACCTTCAAGAAGAGAGCGTATTCCCTCTTAAAAGGCCGGCAACGCACCTGCAGCTCTTCTGATGTTGCGAGTGTCCATGGGCGACGGTAGTTGCTTTCCATCAGGTGACCCGTTTGCTCGTTTGCCCCCTTATTTTATAAAAAAAAAAATATTTATGACAACGTACAGTGTAAGTACCTACTTCCTAAAAATGCGCATTTTCGTAGCCATTATTCATAATAATTATTATGATGAACATTCCTAACTTTTGCAACTAGCTAGAGCCGAATAATGACGTAAAATGTTAAAATTATTTTAGCAAAATGTAGGTTAACCTTCACAAAAGTTTTAACGATACCTACTGCAAAGTAAAGAGTAATAACTAGGTACCTACTTATCAGTCAATCTCCAAGATTATTAATTTGTTTAGGATAATGACAGTAGGTATTTTATACACTACACGTAATTCGTCCGACAGACGATTTTTAGGTACATAAAATAATTATTCAATCCTGTTTATCTTCTTCTTCTTAAATTATAAATAGGAAAAGTGTATTTATTTGTTTGCATTGAATAGGCTCCGAAACTATTGGACCGATTTATATAAAATTTGGCACAGATATAGAGTAGACCCCGGGAAAGGGCATAGGCTACTTTTTATTGCGGTAAAATGTAAGGTTCCTGTGGGATTTCCTTTTGAGCGCACGAAGTCGCGAGCAACATCTAGTATAGTACCTAATATAGCCTTTATAATTAAAGAAATGGTTGCTGGAAGGTAAAATTCAGTGTATTGCTCAAAAAAAACTACCGTTAAGTATTAGATATCCTGAATAAAATAAATTTTCGTGGAGATTGACCCTACTACCACAAATTACTAAAAGTTACCAGTACGTAACTACTACCAGTAATAAAAACTAACATACCTAAGGAGAAATAAAATGCGGTTAATAACGAGAATAAACAGTTAATGATTCACTGGGTATTTATAAAATATAAGGCGACAAATAATTCCAAGCTTTTATTGTGCGCGACTGTTAACTCCGCGAAAAGCGCGCAGTAGAATGTGGATGACTGCGAAGTTTTGTCGCGTGGGCCGATGGTGAAAAGTTGCAGCAGGTATACGTCCGAATAATTTATCGAAACACTTCGCTTTATATAGCTGATAGAAGATGCAGAGCAAGGCTGCATCTCAACGTAGTGCCAAGGAGTCAGGATTTAAAGACTCTACGAAAAGGTATCCTTTCTCGTCATCAGCATAGCAATGATTGCCTTTGGTTTGCAAAATATTATTTGTAATATGCAGAATGAACAGGGAGCAATAGCACACACCTTGTGGGACACCAGCTTCAAAAGACACAATTAGGTGTGTGTGTCCGTAGTATTTCGCCATAATTTAGCTTCAAAAACCGAAACCAAAAATGTGAAATTATGTTCGATATTTTGCATGTTAAACGTTATATTTCTTGATATTTTTTTAATAAAATGTGTAGTATGTTTATTCTAGTTCTTTGCAGAGCTCTATTTTACGAAAAAGTTGTAAGTTTGTAACACGGCCTCACAAAAACCTGGCGCGAAATAACGTTGTCACAACTCTCCCCAACTATGGAATTCTAAAAATCGGTTACATTAGAACACTTTTATTGCGTTCAAAACGTCTTTAAATACGAAAAAACAGAAAGTGATAATTCTGTTTATTATTTATTTATAGATAAATTTAGATAAAGGATATGATGTAAAGATGAAAAGTTTAAATAAAAAAGTAAAAACTTTATTATATTTTATTCTACCCCTCATAGAGACGACGTATGGATTTAACTTACTAGGGATAAGTCTAACTCAATGTTTCCTATTCTTATTCCTATGACTAATTTTAAAGGTCAATATAAGTTTAAGCTGTAATATTTACCGTGCCGATTGGTTAAACGGCGCCGCCATATTTGTTTGCTTTTTCATAATAATAATTAAAATAACGAAAATTAATGCGTACCTACAATAATAATTGTACGCATTATTTTTCTCCTTACAATTATTGTAAGGAGAAATTTTTATTTGACAATCTGTCGACATTTTATAATATCTCTAGCAATATTACAATCTAACGGTTTTTACAATTTTACGGTGACATATCCAAGCTGTCTGTTAAAATCGCCAAGAAGTTTTCGCCGTATTTCAGTGAGGCCGTCGTATTTCTCTTTTTATGCCGAAATATGTTTCTCTCTTGAAAAAAACGAAGTAGGTAACTAATACAAGCAATCAATTTGCAAGTAAAAGTCAGCTCTACCACTAACGCTAGCTTTTGTTGCCAATTTTTTTTTTAATGTAATGCACCAGGAAACGAGCAGACTGATCGCCTGATGGTAAGCAATTACCGCCGCCCATGACTCGCAACACCAGAGGAGTTACACTTGTGTTCCTCTGGAGTTGCGACTTGCGTTCCTGGTCCTTAAAATCCCCAATCCCCCCCATGGGTAACCTCACTCACTCGGCGAAACACATCGCAAGCGTTATTTCACGCCGGTTTTCTGTGAGGTCGTCTTATTTACCCGATCGAGTCGGCCCATTCATAAGTTCAATACATCAAATAAGCCTATCACATAAATATTATTTCCCTGTTTCAAGCCGGCAAGCCCCAAAGCCCACAGGTATACTTTTATGTCAGTTTCTGTGAAATATCAATAGCAGTTTTTCCCTTAACTTTATTCAATTTTCTCCCATTATTCTTGCCGTCGCGCGTCGTGACAAATTCCATATGATTACTTTTCGTCAAAGTTTACGCGACATTTACCGCTGTAATATGGAGCTTACGAAGTCAATTACCTACCTTAATACGTTTCAGATAAAGAATTATAACGTCGTTTCAGAGTATTTTATCTAGGATTAATATTAGAGTTCTTTTATTTTGTACTTATATTGTAGAGGAAATATTTGATTGTATTTTTTTTGTTCGCATTTGCTCCGAAAGTACTGGACCAAGACCGTTCCTGGGGAATTACCTCTTGTGCGTACGAAGTCGCAAGCAACATCTAGTATTTGTATAAAATATTATGGTTATCCTTTAACTGCTAACGTAGGGCTGCTCAGGCCTAGCAACAGTAATAATATTTAATTACTACCCCTTTTTTTTAGGTTCATGTTACATAGATATATACCTAATATTAAAAATTCCCTCCCACGCGCGCGACGCTTACCCAGCTTCAAGTAGTTTCTGAGCATTTCTCAAATTTTTTGACCATCATTTTAATAATCTTCTTAAAATACAATAAGTATATTTTGGACATATTATGTTAAATACAGCTAGCTAAAACTAGACAGATTCTGAATTTATGGTTGTTTTTTTTGTTTTAATAGAGTTTTTATACAAAAAACCTGTAAATTATTAGTTAAGGGCGAAATAAAAGTTCTTATTTTGTTACTTGGAAATTAATGAAAACCATGAAGAAACATGCAGACTGTATTATAAATTTATGTTTTTCTATGTAGATCATAAATTAAACAACATCTGATAAAAGTAAAAATTGTGAAAAAAATTATTTAAATTGTTTTTAGCAGTACTGAGTATTTTTTGTTACCTTTTTTAAACTTTCTAATCAAAATGTTTAGTTTTCCTCTAAAATAGAAAAAGGCATGTTATATTTACTATTTATAATTATAATAATATTTATCATAAAATTGTTTTAAATTATTGATTATAGCATTTCAATTTAAAGAAAAAGAAATATCTACGATTATTATCAGAAAAAATTTGGGACAGTATCAAAACAAGAAACTTGGGTAACAAAATCGGAAATGTAAGGCTAAGCATACACACACTTGACACTCCATTATAAAATGAAAACAAAATAAGTGAAAATGAAAATTATTTAGTTTTATCCTGTGTTATAATCTTCAAATTTAGTAATATATACATAACAAAAGATATATATATAACATTATGGGGATTAAACGAATATAGATAGGTACCTACCTACCAGTATGGCAATTTTACGAAATGTGTACTTAGCTTTAAAAACTCCTTTTTTGTTACCCCTCGTTCTGGTTATACGTTACCACGCGAAAGTAACAAAAACAGAAGTAACGAAATGACGTGTACAGAATTTGAATAAAATACATATTCTTTAAAACTCAATACTTAAAACAGTATTTTACATCAAATTGTAGCCCATTAAAAGAACTATTTATCAATTTCAACAAGAGTATTAAGTATCTTGAACTTAACTTCACACAGTATAACAAAATCCAGATCGAATTAGTCGCAGTGCAGAGCACTACCTACGTTAAGCCGCGGCTGTTGTCGACACCGAAATGACATCACAACAAAATAGCAATGTGAAATGTCGTCAATAGTGTTGCCAAAGGAAAAAAAATCAATTAACTTTGTAGTTTAAAAAATCTTTCGACACAAAAATCGGTAACAAAATCTGAATTCCGTTTTGGAATTTTTTTATGGGACAATATTATTTTCCTGAAACTGATTAACTTACGACGTATTTCACTATTATACTACATAAAATATGTATTCAAATACTCTAAGTAGTGTTTTAAGACTATAACATATATTCCGTTTCTTAGAATTTAATGAAATAAATGAGTTCAAAATCACCGCGGTCGCAATGGGACAACCTATTTTCCATACTACGAAAATTTTGGTATTTTAGATTATTAATTATTTATTGTAGTGAGAGTGTTTTATTTATAGCTTTGATATTTTCTCTGATAATTAAATAATATCAACGAAGTTACGACAGTCATGTATGTTATTTATGTTATCGTAGTAAAAAAATAATCAAAGACCAAAACATGGGACATCGACGTTGCGGCTATGGTCAAAAAATTTGAGAAATGCTCTTCTAATCTAGTGACACGCGATCACAGAATAGGGATGTTCGGTGATCATCGATTTTCGATGATCATCGATGTTAGACGAGAAAACATCAATGTTTTAAAATCGATATTGCATTATTTAAAACATCGTAACATCGATGTCACGGACAAGCACAATCGAAAAACCCAAAGTTGAAAAAACTTGCGGTAAAATATTTAACCACTATTGCGACATCAACGCCATCGTAGTGATTATTTTATAAGGCTGGTTCAACCCTATACGTATCAACAGCGCAACAGGTTAAAAGGTTCTGCGCTTTCAAAATTATCATTTTTACAGTCAATTATTGACAAAAAGTATTGGAACTTATAATATGTTCCTCCTTAAATCTCCAATATAAAATTTCTTTATTTCATTTAAAAAAACGTGTGATTTTATGTTTTTTTTTTTTATAATTTACTAGCTGATACCCGCCCGCGTAAGCACAGTAACCCACGGAAACCTTATATTATTATGTCTCGCAATAAAAAGTAGCCTATGTCCTTCCACATGGTCTACTTTATATCAGCGCCAAATTTCATGATAATCGGTTTAGTAATTTTTACGTGAAACCGTAAATAAAGTATCCCACGGGAATCGTACATTTATCCGTGATAAAAAGTAGCCTATGTCCTTTCCCGTGGTCTACTTTATATTTGTGCCAAATGTCATGATAATCGGCTTAGTACTTAGTTTTTACGTGAAACTGTAAATAAAGTATCCCACGGGAACCTAAATTTCCCCGCGATAAAAAGTAGTCTATGTCCTTTTTCATGCTCTAGACTGTCTGTGTACCAAGTTTCATTTAAATTGGTTCAGTAGTTTTGGCGTGAAAGATGGACAAACACAGACACTTTCATATTTATAATAATAATAGTATGGATGTATTGAATATTGATGACGGACGGCCGGCCGTAAAGATGTTCCCAAGAAAACATCGATGTTGCCTGACAGCGATGTTTAGAGCTCGATAAATATCGAACATCGATGTTTAGCTATCGATGTCATTATCGATGCCAACATCGATGTTTTTGCAACATCGAGCATCCCTATCACAGAACACATAATCCTCGCGGAGGCACCCAATGCACCGAGCCGTGCAAGGCAATCTAAGGTAACACATTATTTCTGTAAATAAATTCATTTCAATTCAATTGAATTATTTTGGGGGCCTCTCAGACCCCACGCAGTGTTTACGTGACTATATTTTCAGATTCAGACCAATAATTCAGACTATAATAATGTCACAGATTAAATAATAGTAGGTATGTACCTACAAATAGGTACTAATGTTTGTATATATAGGTACTTTGTTCCGATTCATTTTAATTATATTTTAATCTAAAGCAAACAAAAATTTAAACTCGATTAACTAAGTAGGTACCTACTCGAGTAAATTTAATTAATGTGCCATTATAATATTTATTTCACGTGGATGTGTATAGGCTTTGTATAGTTTTATTGGTCCACGTACATAAAACCAAAAAATCATGGAAAAAATATAATATACAATTTAGTTCTTTCTTCTTCTTAAAAATGGCCTTTCCTTAAGGAATAGCCAGTATCAGTATAATAATTATTGTAGACAAGTCAGGAAAAAATAACTTTGTAGCAGGTGGCGAAAACTTTGCGCAAAAGTAGGGTTTTGTGAATGTACAAGGGAAGAAACAGTTTAAATTTCGTAATATTATAAATTTACTATATCTTCTTGATACTTGAAACCTGAAACAACAAAACAAATTCAAAATACTGATTTAATAATATAAATAATTATTGTAGAATTGTGCGTCTTTACTAACATTTAGTTCTTTGCCGACACTATTTATATAAAAAAAAACAGTGTCAAATCTCATTTCTCAAATGTCAAAATCAAATTATGTTTTTGTAATTTGTGCCGTGGGCTGGTAAAATTGTGTTGTATCCGATTTCCAAAACAATCAATTGGTTATTTGTGTCATATAAGTGGTCAAGCTGTTTGAATTTAATGTAAAATTGAAAGGTTATCGTGTATCGATGCATTTCAAATAAAACGGAAGTATGGATTGTATAACAAGGATTCGAGGTATGACGTCTTCTAACAATCGAATGTGTCTAATTATTTCATTTAACTTCCTTAAACTGGCTAATTTCATAAGTGCTTGTAATCACTATTCACTAAGACTGAGATACTTCATGATCATCGTCACCTCTACTATCCTTTAGCAAAACCATAGGTCAACTTGATATAATAAGTTTTGTACAAGGTCCATACCATGTTCATACATATTATGTGAATGCCTTGGATAAATGTACTGACTTTATGGTTTATCAATATAAAAGTTATAATAATAGGTATGTAATGCTGAAAATACAAATAAAATAGATTGTAAAATAAAATGGCTGTAGCCAAGTGTTTAATTATAAGTAACAACCTCCTGCTGAGAATATTAATGTGCTATTATATTCCACTTAAAGTTGAGTTTAACAACTAAACTTTATTCAAAATAAATTCACTTTGATTTTTGAAATATAAGAAAATAATAATGAATCTCTTTGGTATTATAATATTCTCTGAGTTTGGAAAAGTAAGGAATAGTGTTGTTGTATGTTTAACCTATATTACTTACCTTATTTATTAATAACCTAAACTACTATCATACTACACAACAACTAGATTTCATCAAAACCAATTTAGTAGTTTTAGTGTTAAAGGGTTACAAACATCCATCCTCACAAACTTTCACGTTTTTAATAGTAGGATAAGATTATTATATATTATTATAGCCCGTTATTCTGAACTGTCAATCTATGTCAACTTATATCTTTGTGTACATGATATTGTTATAGAATGGGCTAGACGAAAATCGTCTTCCCATCTTTTGGGTGGGCGACCCCATTGTCTGCATCAGTGGCGAAGGCTGGTTCTCTTTCATAGAGAAGCCTTAGCCTGTATAATAGGTAGGGATTTGGATGAAGGTCTTTAAAAAATAAGCGGTAAGGGAAGCCGATAGGAATGGAGTTATAAGAACCCCTCGCCACTGGTCTCCATCCATCTCTTGGATACCAGTGTGTTACTTGCTTACTCCATTTATCTGTTTTGTATCGCAACATGTGACCTGTCCAGAGCCATTTCAATTGATCAATTCGAGTTAGTATGTTGACAAATTTGGTTTTATTCCTTATATCATTTATAATTATCTAAACGATAATTTGATAACTTTGTTTTATCGCCAACATACTTGTCTCCATTGCTCTCTGGTACCTAGCTAGTTTTACTCTGTGATTATGGGTGAGTGACCAAGTCTCGCTTCTGTGACGCAGCTATAGTAGGATAAAATAGTATATTTTTTATATTAAAGTATATTTTCTTGAGGAAATTGGTAGCTTAATAATTGTTGTAATTAAACAAATGTTTTAATTAATATGAGTGATAATTGTATAAACTTAATAATGCCATTACTAGGATATTTACTATTAGTGATAATTGAGACTAAATTACCTTTTATCATTAGCTATTTAGCTATTGCAGCACCAGGAACCTGCTATCTAATGACCGATGTCCGCCCACATTTTTATCAAAATAGTTTCATATCAGAAATTTACTACCTTGTTTACATTTCAAAAGAGCTTTGTACACCAATTGACTTTTTAATTACTAAAGGAAAAGAAATTATAAAAGATACACAGTCAATTATATGATTACTTTTGATGAAACTGTAACTAACGGACCTTTAAAAAAAATTCTATTGGTTATTTGAACGGTCCATTAATGTTTCATTTGAACAGTGAAAGTTTTTGCATTTTACTTTTTCATTTCTAATTAATTTGTTAGTTAAATTCATGTAAAATGATCTGTAATATTATCTGTTACAGGAATAAATTATTTATTTAAAAGTATATATTCTTACTAGCTGTTGCCCGCGGCTCCGCCCGCGTAAATACAGTATCCCTCGGGAACACTGTATTTTTTTCGGGATAAAAAGTAGCCTATGTTTTAATCCAGAGCCTAAACTACTACTAAACCAAATTTCATCAAAATCCGTTCAGTAGTTTATGCGTGAAGGAGAAGGAGTAACAAACATCCATCCATACATCCTCACAAATTTTCACATTTATAAATAATTATAATTATAATATTACTAGTGTAATAAATAATATATACTTTTAAATAAATTATTTTTGTTTAATATTTGTGTTAAATCTTTTTGCAGGTTTTAAATTGAGCTGCGCATTCAAAGACAAGGAACTGAACAAAATAGCAGCTTTCTTCAATGTGTCTACGTTTCTGTTGACTTGTGCTGCATTGGTTCAACCAAGTTGGTTCCGCATCAAAGGGCTACACTGCACTCAAAGTCTTTCCTTGACACAGTTTTTCAGTTTTGATGATGATGACGACAACGATGATGATCAAATAATGATACATCAAAATGAATTTGGATCTATTGACCGAACAGCTGACAGTGGTAAGTTTATTTATGTTAAAAATTAATGTTTGTCTGTATGTCCTTCATGATCATGTGATCATGTGATCTTTTGCAAAGTTGTGCATGAGCCAAAGAAGGTTTCTGAGGTCTTATCTTAGATTTACAATTGGACCCGGTAGGTGGCGCTGCTGTCAGTGCATCAACAAATTTCATTCTAACTTCTAAGGCGGTACGAAGTTTGCCAGGACTGCTAGTCAACTTAAAAAATAAGTTATTATAGTTATTACATGCTTTATCTCCAAGGAAAAGCAATAGATTTTATAGCACAGTGTGACCTAAACCCGCACTTTACGCACGCTTTTCCGTGACCTAAGTTGCCTATTTCTGCACGGTGTGTAAATGAATTTTATAGCACAGTGTGACCTAAACCCGCACTTTACGCACGCTTTTCCGTGACCTAAGTTTAAATGTCACACTTAAATGTCATTTACATTGAAATTCTATTTTGTTGTAATGATATTTGATTTTTTCCTTTTGAATTAATATACTTTCAAAATACTAATCTGAACCGGAATTGTTTCTTTTTAGAGTTTGACTTGCAGTCTGTAACCCCCCCTCTTGCCCGCGTCCAGGGCGGGTTTATGTCACACTTGCTATAAATTAGTATACGATACTTGTGGCCTAAGTTGTCTATTACTGAGCGGAGCGAGGGTGCTAAACGCCGTGCAGTAATAGGCAACTTAGGTCACACGTATCGTAATGTACTATTTTGAACAGAGTATCGAAATAAATGGACACCCATCCGCCCATGGACACTCGCAACGCCAGAGGAGTTACGCTTGTAACTGCTCTGGAGCTGCAACTTGAGTTCCCAGTATTTAAAATCCTCAACTCCCCTTAAGCCTCCGGTAACCTCACTCACTGCGATACACAACGCAAGCGTTATTTCACGCTGGTTTTCTGTGAGGTTGTGGTAACTGGTATTTACCCATCGAGCCAGCCCATTCATGCCGAAACTATCATCATAATAAGTTTTAACTTGTTTCAGGTTTGCCTCCTTGTATCACAATTGAGATTATAACTCTTATGAGAATACTTATTCTACTGTGCTTCATGGTGTTACTTTGTTCGAGCATTGGTGTGCTGATCAACTTCACCAGTCTCAACAGTAAAGCTATCAAAATGCTCCGAAGGAATGCAGTGCCCAGCATAATGTGCGTGTTTTGGGTTATTGCGATAGTTGGTGTATGTTATTACACAACTGTCGTTCTTGGTAATGAAAACAACAGTGACCCAAATACAATACAAGTTGATTATGAATATGGATTTTACACTATAACTGGTGCAGGTATGTTATCTGTTAAAAATTTGCTTTACGCTTGTTCGTTCATAAAGTAGACCATCTGATAGCTTAAAAACTTAATAGGTAATAAAGAAGTTTAAATATATTTTATGATCAAAAGTCGAAAAAAAAAACCCTAAATATCAATTCAAGTTTTAATTTTTTTTCCACATTTCTGAAATGTTAAATTTATTTATTAAAAATACATTTTTAAAATGCGACGATACCAGCTTAGGAGGACATATTTAGTGTTTCATACAAGTCTATATTTTAACATACTTTAAAGGGACAGGTGCAAATACACACCTGTCCCCTCAGCTGCCATTTTAAGCTTACTGTGTTGTTAGTTGCTATACAGTATTAACCTGTGCTATAAACACAATTGTATAGTGATAGTCTATACACAGTTGGTAATATAGGTATGCTAATTAATTTTTAACAACTTTTCTGTCTCCAGTAAACAAAGTAAATGTTTTTTTGCATAATAAGTACACTCACCTTTTCTCTATACTAATATTATAAAGAGGAAAAGTTTGTTTGCTTGTTTCGTATTGAGATATAGATTAGACCATGTGACAGGACATAGGCTTCTTTACATCGTGGCAAAATACGGTTCTCGCGTTATACCTTTTTGCGCGCACGAAGTCGCGATAATATTATGTCTAATAAGTATGTATATGTTACACTAGCTGATGCCCACGGCTCCGCCCGCGTAAGTACAGTAACCCACAGGAACCTTATATGTCCCGCGATAAAAAGTAGCCTATGTCCTTCACCATGGTGAACGGTCTACTTTATATCTGTGGCAAATTTCATGATAATTGGTTTAGTAGTTTTTACGTGAAACTGTAAATAAAGTATCCCACGGGAACCGTACATTTCCTCGCAATAAAAAGTAGCCTATTTCCTTTCTTAGGCTCTAGACTATCTGTGTACCTAATTTCAGTTAAATCGGTTCAGTAGTTTTGGCGTGAAAGACGGACAAACAGACAAACACACACACTTTCCCATTTATAATATTAGTATGGATAACATAAACAGTCAAATATTTAAGTTAATTTTTAAAGTATTATGTTATATAATATGTACTAGCTAAACTGAAATTTCCTTATTAAGATATTTTTAATATTATTAATACATTGCACCGGGCACCGGCGCGAATCTCTATCGCCGATTCTTTTCACTCAAGAGTTACCAACTGATGGTAATTTTTTAAACTATCAACAAAAAAGACTATTCTTATTTTGAATGAAAATATTTATTGTACCTTATAAAATCCAATGATAATTATTTACATTGTCACTCTGCTTATTACACAGTTGTCTATAAATACCATTTATATTGTATTTGAATTACAAATATTATATAAAATAACATATTATAAATCTAAAACATGTAATTCCAGGTGCCTTGGCTCTGTTAGCATCAGCTGCGAATCTCTGGGGTGCTCCCTTGTCGAACGACGAAGATATACAGAGGCGTAATCTCATGGAAGACTGGGACGGCTATGAGGCTCACAGTGTGGGTCCAACTCCAGCGGTACCTACTCTACCGCCGTACACACCAACCGCTGACTACGTCCCCAGTGCACATCCAACGTTCACTGCACCTGTATTAGGCTCGCAGCAATATTTCCCCTTCGACGATCTGTCTATATTGCCACCTCCTCCGCCTTATACTCCATAGATAACCAAATTATTTATTTTATAAATGTATTTTATATAGCTGTTTTGTCCGTAATGGCTAGAAAGCATTGATACCTTTTCCGAATAATACATATTTAGTCTCCTAGATTGTACATAATATAGACAAATATTGACTCTAGTTATAGTATTTAATTTATAAGCAATCAAAAGCCTTGTAGTTTTAAACACATCGAAAATGTATTAAAAGTTGAGAATCTCAGATTAAAGTATAAAGTATAATATTGTAATGTCTCTCAATTTAAATGGTACTTTGACTGAGCTTACATGCTTGAGTTACTTATTACAGCAATAACTTTACATAATATAAGAAAGATTAGTATTGCTTTGTATTGACTGAAGTTTGCTTTGACTAATTTCTGGTCTTCCCAATAAGACCTACTTAACGGCTATGAAACTGTAGTCCCCCAAAAGTATGATGTAAACAGTATAAGTGATGGTTTTGTGAAAATTAACATTGGTTTCATTAATGTATGCTTAATTTAGAGCTTATTTAAATGACTACTTAGAGTTGTGTATTTATTTTATTGTGAATTATATGTAAATTTGCAAATAGTGACTATTTCTCATAGATTACTTTGTTAATTTAGTAACACCATTATTAATACATTAAATTCATACACCAAATGTTAACTGTTAACAAAGTTTAAAATGTACTTTATCATAATAATATGTTAAATTCGTTGTTCTGTGCATTTTTAAAGCAAAGTTGTTTATTTTACGAATTCTAAATTATTCAGGTTAAATTATGTTTTCTTCTCTGTATATTATGGTTGTGAGTAAAATTTTAACCCTTATAATTTTAAATGTAATTTGCCATTTAGTGCCTACTTGCTAATAAACAAGTAAATCTTGCGTTTACAATATTAACTGTGTTTAGAAGTAAGATATTATATTCATAGATTATTATTTTATGAAATTATATAATTTGTGTTTACAAATTGTTCTTTAGGAAGCCTTAATCTCATATTAGGTATCAAAATGTTCTTTTATCAATGGGAACTCCATTTTGTATATAATATAAAAGGGAAAAGGATAAACTTATGGAAAATAGTTATTCAGTAAGGTAAACAGTTGTTAATAATATCATAATGGAGTTAGTACACACTTTTTCATTGCATTGCATTTATTATAAAAATGTACTATATTCTTATTTCTTTTTTATTGGTAGGTTACTTGGGCACTTCAAGGTCAGTCATGTCAACTTAAAATACGATAACCATCATCGTTTTTGAATAGTTCAATTTAAATTTTAAAGTCTGTATTGTAGGCGGCGCCTTCCTTCCTTTTTTTTTAATACCGGCCTAGGAAAATTTTTGCCTTTTTATTGTATGAAATAATTGGACTGCTTACATTTTTAACCCCCGACACAAAAAGGGGTGCTATAAATTTGACTTGTCGCTGTGTGAGTTTTGATGCGATCTTTTATGTTTGAAAGCTGATGTGATTGAGAAGGTTTGTAGCTATAACCCATCTTCATCATCTACTTCTTGGGGATGTCGGGGATTGTAAATTTATTAAATCTTGTTTATTACGTAGGTATAATGAAACCAATACCTACCCACTATAGTAACTGAGCCCATGTTTTTCTGATTACAAAAAGAGATAATTTATTTATTCTCAACGAAACGGTTGTTTAAAATATGCCTAATCTGATAAGTAGAAACAAATGAATAAAGCTAAATAAAATATAATTTTTAGTATTATAAAGTTTTGTATTTACACTGTATATTTTGTGTTACCAAAAATATAGAGAATGTTAGTATTACTATTGTTTGTTAAACTGAAATTCCTTCTAGATTTAAGCATAGTTATTCCTAGTGTAGTAACTGGGAAATTTATTTTTACAAGGATAAGATTTTATTTTTGTGTAAGACCAACATGTAATACATATCTAATAAAAAATCAACTCTGTTTTTATTTTAATACAGTCCAGCCGTCAAATATGATAGTATTATTATTAAAACTATATTTTGTGATATTTTAAAATTCATAAAACAACTAAAATTGAATTAGGAAATTGTTGCAAAACAAACATAAGTGGCAAAGGAAGAATGGGCTTATAATCTATAAACTAATTAACTTGCTCTATGAAGAACTACACAACTGCCTACCAGTGGTGTGGGTTTCCTATAACTCTATTCCTATCAGCTCTCATCCAAATCGCTATTATACAGGCTAGGGCTTCTCTATGAACAAGATCCAGCCTTCGCCACTGTTGCCTACATATTTCGTTTTTCCTATATTAAAATACAGGAAAACTAAAGGACATCTAAATTGTGTTTGTAATAGCAGATATTAATTGTTAAAACTGATGGTATCATAAAATATTCATATTTTAACATGTTACATGATAGACCTCAAGTCTCAACAGTCAACACTTCTTCATCATATCCCGTTTGTCATTTTGACTGAGGTTTTCACTGTGTAATTGATTTAAAATTGAAAATACTCAATAAATAACTTAGAATACAGCTGATTGCATTTATTTACAACTTTCAATTTTTTACCTAGCATTCAAATGGCAAAGAAACTCAAGCCACATCAAATAAATTAAAATTTAAAGCAAAACATTTGGAAATATTGGTCCATATTTATTAACTGTATTTTTATTTTTTACCAAATTTCAATTTTAGATTGGCTACGAGTAACAAATAATACTGCATTCGATTCAGTTAGATGCAAAGTAAAACATTTTTTTATTCATTGGTTATTGTCATTTAAAACAAGTTTTTCTATGTCTATTGGATTTAAAGTTGTACTTGAGTCTTGGTTCCTAATTTCTGTTGCAGTGTTGATACTTGAAATATCACATCCAAAAGTGTAATCGGTTGCAGAAGAAATATTAAGATATTTTGTTCTCTCTTTTTCTAAATAGCTAACTTTGTCTTTTAAAGTGTTGTTTTCATCTTTTAATACTTCAACTTGTAGTACAAGTTGCTCCACAAGAGAATGTAAGCTTTGGCTGAGGATTTGCAACTCTTCCACAACAGTTTGTTGATTTTTTTCAGTCTTTCTTCCTTCAGGAATAAAATCTTTGATAATTGTCTGAGATTCATTGGATTGACCTTTGTCTGTTAGTAAGCTCAACAAGTTCTCAGATTCGTTTAATTTTTTATAAATTTCTATTTGCAGTTGATTGTGATCTCTGTCCCCGACGTTCAAGCTTGGATCTATACCAAGACATTTTATATTTTCCATAGCTTTTTTCACACGTATATACTGCTCTTTTTTACACTTAATAATGTCTTTTTGTTTAAGGTGATAGCTATGTTGCAAAGTGATAGATTCTAAGGCAAAAGTTGAAGACGTAGATTTCATAGCATCCAGTAAAAGCTCCGCAGCATTCTGATGGCATTGCATTGCTTCATCATATCTGTTATTTTTCATATGTGCTTCAGCTCTACGATATTGTTGATGGGCCTGGAATAAAAACAAATGTGCGTAATTCCAATACGATGATAATATAGAGGGCTAACGTTGACAGTAATAAATTATCTATTTTAATTACCAAATTCAACGGATGATCGTCCATTTTGATACTTGTCTTTTTTTATTACTTTTTATTACTTTATTACTTTATGGACTTATTTATGTAAATTACTTAGATAAATCCCTTTGTTTGGACGTTTTTTTATTAAAATTTAGAGTTTTGAATCCAACCAAAAAATATCTTTGACATCATGACGTTGACATGTATTATGACATTGACAAAAGATTTTTTTTTTTGCTTAAGTTTTTTTTACATGTGGCTTATAACCATATGCCAGTGTCAAGTATAAAAGGGGGGAAATATAATATTCGTTCAAATTTTCATCATCGTATATATTTTTCTAAATCGTCAAGTCCAAAGTCTAGTCAAAGTCCAAATAAATTGTCGGGGTAGTCAATGATTCAAGTCACTCGATTCAAGTTACTTGTCATCTCTCGTCAGTCGTTTCGGTTATCCGTCCCACTGGATTACGAGAGTAAAGGAAGAGAGAGTGCTGCGCACACACATAATAACTCCCCACCGATCTCGGGGACGGTGGCCGGTTTCATTGAAACCAGGCCAGTTACGCAGGAAAAATTTTATAGTGCCCAAGTGTGTGCGCAGTACACAAGAGCACTCTCTTTTTCTTTACTCTCGTAATCAAGTGGGACTGTTAACCGACACGTCTGACGAGAGACGAGGCGCAGGTCCGACTTTTTACATGCCCATCCGACGCATGGATCATCTTTCTTGTCAATCAGGTGATCAGCCTGCATTGTAAGTACTAACCAAACTTGGAAACAACATTTTTTGTTGTTCCAATTCGGGAATCGAACCCACGACCTCTGAGTCGATAGTCAATGCTCTGACCACTAGACCACGGAGGCTGTTGGGCACTATAAAAGTACTCTTGCGTAACTGTCCTGGTTTAAATGAAACCGGCCACCGTCACCGAGATCGGTGTGGGGAGTTAGTTATCACTCGATTCAGTAAAGTAGTAGATGCTTTACTGAAACTTTCTAGCCTTCCTACCTATCACTTACCAATATTTTTCAAATTACACAATTATTTCTTATTTTTTATTAAATCATAACAATATTTTCTTTTTTTGTTTAAAATCTTGAAACATATTTAATTTATTAAATAACCAAAGCAACTTTCTTAATAATTTCAACGGTACTCTAGTAACCCCGAGGCGCCATCTCGTGAATGCCTCTGGCCATTAGGTAACATTCGGACACTTGACAGGTTTATCGAGTGCAATACTAGAGGGCGATACTAACTACATTTTAATAAAATAATAATAATATTTATATTCATAAATGGCAAAAAATATTATGCTGAAAAGAGACTGAACAACTTCAACAAGTTTTTTAGTGTTCACCGTCTTAAAAAACTGTTAGTTCAGGAGTTATAGATGTCTAACTTGTAAAATGCGTTGACTTGGAAATCTTCGTACAAAAATAATGAATTAATCAGTAAAATACAAAATATTGGTTTATTGGTACGGAATCTTCGTGCCAGCTTTTTATTCTTAAGGCGCTGTGAGTAGTCAACTATGAAGTATTCGAGGGGTGAAGGAGATGAGTGGGGGACGTGCCGCCCCCGTTACTGCGGGGGGCTTCATGCGATTTACGTCAAAGTGATGTGTCTATAATGTACAAAAGCGTAATTTCGATGAAATTGCAATATGCTTCATAGCCTAGCGGTATTTTGCCCGCCTAAAGCTTTGCTTTAGGCGTAGCGTCTAGGTTCAAATCTCATTACAATTTAATATATTTCAAAATGTCTATTTTCTGTCTAGGTCAATTATAATAAGTCTAATTCCTAATTTTGTGCCAAATTTAGCCATTGCGATTTGAGAAAGTTAAGCTTTTTAGTAAGTAGTTAAAGGGTAAAAAAATCTAAAAAAAAGCTCAATTTAGTCACTGAACTCCTAAACGGCTGGGCCGATTTTAATAAAAAAATTTGTGTGTCTTCAGGTTGATTCGAGAATGGTTTAAATTTGCAATTGGACCTGGTAGCTGGCGCTGCTGTCAGTAGTCAGTACGTCAACAAATTTAATTCTAAGGCGGTACGAAGACTACGAAGTTTCCCGGGATAGCTAGTATTATTATAATATGCGGTCGAAGTACTGCGGAATACGCACTACAACATGTAACACATTATGCTATCTACAGACACACGAATATGGTACGGAGCGTACAGCGAACCATATCCGGAGACCAAATTCGGTGTCGCTACAGCTACACACGCACGAATTTGGTACGGTGCAGTGAAGCGAAACGCTCGACACTCGTGTGTTCGATTTTATGCTCTATTACATTAGCACAGAGTTCTACTTACAGTGCGGTTTTTAAACGACGACCATGATTCCCGCAATTCATTGATAACGGGCAGTGATACCAACACTTTAAAAAATATTTCTCCCCAAATTTTACCCCTGATTACTTATACCATTGACAGGTCTAAGAGATAATAAGCTAGAAAGAAAGGTTATGTGTTTAACATAAAGACTTACGCGTGAATAACATAAAACTAACTTGTCTTAATCTGATTTCACTCCCAATACATTTTCATATCCCTGGCTATATACACACATTAAAATAATTTTTATTATTACATACAAATTGATTCATAAGGAGTAAACTCTAAACATTCTGTCCTCTAGTAAACCCCGGAGATATTTTCCCTAATTTTGGGGGGTACATCCCTAAGTTGGCAACACTGATACTGTTGTACGGCCAAACCGCCGGACTGCTCTACACACGCACGAATATGGTACGGAGCGTACTAGATCCGATGCGGACAACGGTGAACTCTTCGCCTTCTTCTTATGTTCGCCGGACTGCCCTACACACGCTCGGATCTGGTACGGGGCGTACCAGATCCGCTGTACGCTCCGTACCAAATTTGTGTGTCTGTAGACACCATTACACAATACACATTATGACATCACACACATTGACGTTTCTTCCTAGGTCGACATTTCAAAATTTTATATATTTCGCATTTTTCAGCGGTTACAAAATCTAAACTTGCTTTTGCCCGCAACTTCGTTCGCGTAGCACAAAGCTAAATTTTATCGACTGATTTTATACAATACATAAATACACAATAAAATTCAATATCAAATATTCCCATTCTACATACATGAAACTTCGGCTATCTGACAGCAAAAAAAAATACAATTTCAAATACCTAGTTTCTGACATTTGTGGTTTAACCAAATAGTCTCTTCGGCTTCATCATATTAATTGTAAATATTGTTTTATTTAATCTATTACTAATATAATACAGAGAGAAGGTTTATTTGTTTGTATGTTTGTTTGTTTGCATTGAATAGGCTCCGAAACTACTGGAATGATTTTGATGAAATTTAGGACAGATATAGAATAGACAACGGGGAAGCACATAGGCATACTTTTTATTGCCGAAAAATGTACGGTTCCATCGAGATTTCCTTTTGCGCGCATGAAGTCGCGGGCAACACCTAGTCTAAATATATAAAAGGCAAACCTGACTGACTCATCTATCAAAGCACAACCGAAACTACTGAACAGATGTTGCTAAAATTTGGCATACAGATAGTTGTAATGACGTAGGCATCCGCTAAGAAAGGATTTTTGAAAATTCGCCCCCTACGGGTGTAACAAAGGGGTTAAAATTTTGTATGGAAACCGAACTTTACGCGGACGAAGTCGCGGGCAAAAGCAAGTAAAAAAAAAAGTAGATTACTGAATAAGTACATGTTCCTAATATCTGCTCATGGTGATTAGAATTAGAATTGATTATAATAATTGATATAACTTTACAAACCAACAGAATAATAATATTTAGGTATATATATTATATTTACTTATTCTGTTGTCAATCAATGTTGTCAATTTTGAATCAAATATGTTTTTTCTTTCGTCGTGTAATAAATTATATCAATAATTTCGGTTATTTTACGTCAGTCTGACTGGCAGCTCGGTTTGCATACCGACGTTTGATTTTTGGTGGTGAGTTCAAATCCCGGTAAGATAAATATTATTTTTGTGATTCTTATAATGTCTTTGTTTTTCTTTAATATTTTTTTTATTTATTTTTTATTAATTTTTATCGTTGTACTAAAACTACGACCAAAGCTCGGTCTCCCTAGTACCTACTTATATAGAGTTTTTGTACCTCCATCTTAAAACTTTGGACTAAAAATTTGGACATTCATCGAATACAATCTTTTCATATTTTATATAATATAATCTACACTAATATTAACAACAACTTAAAGTAACTAATAATAAAATAAGTACATAATTAACCATATACTTTTATTACTGCGAAAACAAGCATCGCTCGGAGTTTTATAGTGCGACAAAAAAAAAAGAAAAAAAAATCGTCTGACCGGGATTCGAACCCGAGACCAATTGGTTGCAACAACGCAAAAAGCCAAAGGGCTACCAAGCGTCTTACGTGAGAAAGCGAAATTACTTATATATTATAAGTATTACACGACGAAAGAAAAACTAATATCATGCTAATATGTAAATATTGACTTGACCCCGACTTGACCTTTATGCAGACGACATAAAGGTCCATTCGGGGGTAAAATAAATTTGAACGGACTTTCAACAATAAATTCGAATAATTTTTGAGCAGAAAAGAGGGGAAAAATTTGACATACGTCTCATTAGCAAGAGGCCTAAGCCGGTACTGTCTTATTCAATAGATATGAAAGAGAAGGAATGACAGGTCGCCATTTCGCGATGTTTCATTCGACTCGTACGAATTATTTATCATTGAAATAAATTAATACTAACAAATATCACATTCTATACGAAAAATCAAAACAACAATTCCCTTCCTTTTATTATATTTTACGAAACTGCAAATAATTTTCTCATTTCTGTTCACAAATAATACAGTTACAACTCCAAGAATTTCTATTTTAATGGTAACTTTATGATTTTTTTTTATCGAGAAATTTTTCAGATAACGTGTTTTGAAAATGAAGGTCCCCTAGCAAATATGATCAAAATTAACATATATTTTTTTGCTGCACTAAAATGTATCCATTCGTCTCAAAAATTTTTTGAAAGAAGCGCATTTCTAGGGTAAGAGCGCCTTAAGTCTAATCTATACCTTATTATTATCTAGTATATTAACTACCTACAGCTACTTACCTACTTATTAATTTAGAGAGCGTTCAAGTAGGTATAATACGTAAGACATTTTTTTAAGATTTTAGACCCTCCCCCTGTGTAACGCACCGTAACATTATGCTGTACACCCCCTCCCCCTATTTTGGAACGTTACGTTACTCCCAAGTGACAATTTTATCTAAAAGACATAATTTATAATCTCAAGAAATAAACCGACCAAATTACCCCGTTTACTGGTTTTTATACCTATTTAAATAGAAATAGATAATATTACGTAACACGTTGTTCGAATCACCCCTACCACCCCTGACCCCATATCGAGGGTTAAGAACTAGAGTAGCGTAAGGGCAAAAATTCAAAAAAAATTTTTTTTCGCCATTCGCTTTTTTAATCCCCATTTTATTATGTGCCAAAAAACTGGAGCGATTTAGTATGTAGATTACTTAGTACAAAAATAACATCTCAAGTAAAAATGATTTTTGTTTACTGCCAAAATGAAATCTTTCTACTTACAATAATCTTGAACTTCATTTTGCTAAAAAGTTACGAACACAATGATCGTACAATACGGCCGATGTATCTTGGCGAGTCTGAACTACGCGCAGAAGGTTGCGCAATAACTGTTTTTAAGTGTTTTCGTATTTATTTTATTTGTACTAATTAGTCAACTGTATTAGGGAAATTTTATTAGTACATAGGTATATAAAAATAATATAATAACAGTTTTCTTCACGAGTTGTACATACGCTAAAGTTCGCAGAGCCTATGTTCAGACCCGTCAAGATACATCGGCCGTAGTGTAATTTTAATTACAGAGCGAATAGAGCGCCGAATATGCCTTTAGAGTTATCGCTCTATAATAACGTATCTGGTCATACATTTTTATAGCAGATAATTTGATTATGTAGCTTAGTTAGTTTCGTACCAAATAAGCGTAAAGTGCCATTACTGCATAAAAGGGACCTTGCTTCGTGCCCTTCCGTGATTTTTATGCCCGCCAAAAAAACGTAAGGTTGTGTTACACTACTATGGCACTAAATAATAAAAGCAAGGAAATCAGTTTTTATGTCAATAATAGTGTAAAAGCCATAGATATATAATATTAAAAAGACTAGTAAAAGCTATATTTTTGCCTTGATGTTATAATATTGTGTGGCTTTTCTGTTCTGGATATAGGTACTTACCGAAAATCAAAAATAATAGGTTGGGGAAAAAGTCTTTTCGCATTATAGTATGTATGAACTTGTCATAAAATATCTTGGGCTATACCAATTGTATCTGGCTGATTTTGGTATCATTAAAAAGTTTTAATTTTACAGAAGACAATCCCAAATTCAAATTAGGTAAATTTGAGATTTTCATTTGTTTTTCTTATTGTTAAAATGAGTGATTCTTATGAAGAATTTCGATACATTTTAAAATTTTATTACAAAAAAGGTAAAAATGCAACACAAGCCGCGAAAAAAAATTGTGATGTTTATGGACCTAATGCAGTATCTGTGAGAGTAGCGCAAATTTGGTTTAAGCGTTTTCAATCCGGAAATTTTGATATCAAAGATGCACGTCGCTCTGGTCGCCCTGTTACGGACAAAACTGTTGCCATTTTTGAAAAAGTGGAGCAAGATCGGCATATTAGTAGTTACGATGTAGCTGAAGAACTGGGGATTGACCACAAAACGGTTTTGGCGCATTTGAAAAAAGCTGGGTACACAAAAAAGCTCGATATTTGGGTGCCTCATGAGCTCACTGAAATAAACCTAATGAACCGTGTACTCATTTGTGATTCTTTATTACGACGTAATGAAACCGAGCCATTTTTGAAGAAGCTGATAACTGGTGATGAAAAGTGGATCACGTACGACAAGAACGTGCGAAAAAGATCGTGGTCAAAGGCCGGTCAGGCTTCACAGACTGTGGCGAAACCCGGGTTAACTCGCAACAAGGTGATGCTGTGTGTGTGGTGGGATTGGAAGGGCATTATTTATTATGAGCTGTTACCGCCAGGCAGGACCATCAATTCTGAACTGTACTGCGAACAACTGATGAGATTAAAGCAAGAAGTTGAGAGAAAGCGGCCGGAATTAATCAACAGAAGGGGTGTGGTTTTTCACCATGATAACGCTAGACCTCACACATCTTTAGCCACTCAGAAAAAATTACGGGAGTTTGGCTGGGAGGTGTTAATGCATCCGCCGTATAGTCCTGACCTTGCACCTTCAGATTTCCACCTGTTTCGGTCGCTGCAGAATTCCATAGGCAGTGTCAGGTTGACATCACAAGAGGACTGCCAAAACCACTTGTCGCAGTTTTTTCATCAGAAGCCCCAAAAATTTTATAGCAATGGGATCATGTACCTACCAACAAGATGGCAAAAAGTTATCGAACAAAATGGCACCTATATCCTTTAGTCACTTGTAAATAAACTTTATAAAAAAACCTTTTGAATTTTTATATAAAATGCGAAGAAACTTTTTCCCCAACCTAATATTTAGAGCCTGGTCACAGTTAGATGAAAGTTGAACAAATTCACGCTACTTAGAGCTGGACAAGAAATAAGTATACCAATTTTTGATCCGTCCAGTTTCTTCATTTTTTTTATTTGAAGACACAGATTTAAGTTACTGATAAATATCAGTTTCTTCAAATTAAAAACTGTAAAACAGGTACCTACCGATGAGGAGATTGTGAATTAGTTAAAAATCAATTGCCTTCAATATATCGCAAGGACGACCCAGAATATATTTATTTTAAATATATTCGCTTATAAATTTCTCCATCAAAGGGAAACCCGTAGAAGTGAGATCAATTGCAGAACTTGTTTTAACACCTATCTTAAGAACTACAATTAGGTATTTCTAATGAGGTGTTCCTATGAGTCAATGCGTGTGTCTTATTTAAACGTGAAGCCGGTGTACCGTGTAAATCTTATTATATAACACGTGGCTACTGCTATATCAGCAGATAAGTAGGTACAAAGATTTGCAAAAGCTGTGTCGATCTGAAGTTATTTCTTCAACAGTATTATCAGATTCTTGCAACTATTTGCAGGTCGACTATGAATAATTATTTTTAATTACATTTTTAGGGTTCCCAATACACAAGGAACCCTTATAGTTTCACTCTGTCCGTCCGTTTGTCTGTCTGTCTGCGCTTCTAGCTTCTGTCATTATGAATATAAATGGTTGAAAGGTAAAGTTTTAGATTGTGTAGGTAAATATCCCGGTTTCGGCATGATGAAGTGGGGATGAAAAATCTTTTTTCATTTTACCCCATCTTTTTGGCATCCCACAGGTCTTTTAAAATAAAGGCAAGGTTTCATGCATGACTTTTTTATAAAGTCGACCATTTTCGAGTAATCTGCCTCCAAAGTGTCCCCTTTCTAAAGTATAGGAGATAGAAACTTGTAAGTTTCCAAGCTAAATCTTGAATTTTTATTCCAAATAAACCTATTGGGTTGATTGGGCGTTGATAGTTACGGATCCTTATTAGACATATTTCTGACATGCTCTTGGTTAGAACCTTAGGTTATTAAAGTAGCCACGAGGGATTATTAATTTCAGAAGATTTTTCTTATTGTTTTTAAGGCCATTTGAACGGAAGTACGTTGCATTCTTTAAATTATTAAATTTATGTAACAGCCGAAATAACGTATGTCAACCATTTTTTTTAAATAATCTTTATTGTAATAAAAACGTTTTTTGATTGCCCAAAAAGTTACACCTTTCTGTAGCCCATAAATAAAGCTTTATTATTAGTAAAAACCAGATCTCTAAGTATTATATATTTTGCAATATAAGAGCGATAAGATAAAGGTAGATAAATTTGTGTCGTTTTTCGGCTCTCCTGTAAAGTTGTCATTTTGCCCTTACGCTACTCTTGTTCTTAACCCGCTATATGTAACGCATCGTAACGTTTTACAAGCCCCCATTAATATGGAACCCTAAAAATTAGATTCAAATCAGTTCATCCGTTTGGGAGCTATAACACGGACAGGCCTATATGTCACCGTAAAATTGTAAAAACCGTTAGATTGTAATAAAACTAGTGAAATTGTAAAATGTTGATAGACTTCCGACGCGAATATGCTGCCTGTAATTAAACACATTATTTTTCGTTAGATTATTATAAATATATAGTTTTTAACTTTCGACATATTTTTACAATCTCGTTATATTTTTTACAATCTAACGGTTTTTACAATTTTACGGTGACATATAGACAGACAGACAGACACGTCAAACTTATAACACCCCTTTTTTGCATCGGGGTTGAGAATAGACAATAGGAAGAGAGCCTATATTAATATGTAAAGTACCGAAAAATTATCATCATCATCAACAATTTTTTGAAATCATTTCCTTTCTTAATTAAAATAATATTAGGTACTAGGTATTAGGTACATCTGTTATCACTTATGAATATTAGCTGGCAACCCTATTCAGCCTGACCGAGCGTAGGTTGCGCACGCGCCACTTCCCTCTCACCTCAGCCCACGCGTGGGCCTAATTTATATCAACAAATTATTTTTACAGTTTAGGACTACTTACTTGCTTCTTGATTGAAACAAGAGAGATGTTTTTTTTTACATTTATCGGCTTTGCCAGGAAGCTCCGTGAACAAGCGTGAACATAAGCGTGGACGACGTTCCCCTTACAAAGTTTACATTTAAATACTGAACCAATAGAAGTACTTAGTATTTAACCCAACCAAAATGTACTTGTAGTGTTTCGTGATAGTACTTAGTAGTCATTATTTTGTAATAATAGGTATGTGACCGAAATATGAATTTTTAATTTACCAATTATAAATTAACGGGTCGCAGCGGGTGTATCATAGATATCAGACATGTAGATATTATGTAAATACTGTGATACGTCTAAACATTACTCTATATAGCAGTGGCGTGGGGTTCCTACAACTCCATTCTTAACGGCTTCACTTACCAAGTTACCTCTTACCTTTTGCAAATTCACATCCAAATCCCTACTTGTTATATAGGTTAGGGCTTCCCTATGAAGGAGAACTTCGACAAGAAGCCTTCGCGACTGCTATATATAAGGTTCGGTAAAATCAATTACGGATACTTCGGGCATAATATGTATCTAAAGACGTGATTTTTTTAAATTTATTTATTACTAGCGACCCGCCCCAACTTCGCACGGGTACAATAATGATACAAATACTACAGAATGTATTTAAACCTCTAACAAAACGGGCGAAATCTAGTCAAAACAAACAGAAACAAATTAATATAGGTACCTACTAAAACTCAATGAAATAAGTAGATATTTTTATCGTATGAAATACCATAGATCTAATCCCCGGGGCGAAAACGGGCGAAATCTAGTCAAAACAAACAGAAACAAATTAATATAGGTACCTACTAAAACTCAATGAAATAACTTCAAAACCAAACGTCCAATTTCAATCATTCAAAGACCATATATTATCTACATAAACTGTACTTAGTGATGAAATAATTTATTTTGATAAGGATTAATAGCATGAGTAAAATAAACTCGTTCAAATGTAGTCCAAAAAAAATTCAAGATTTCTAAATAAAAATGGTTGTTGTGCCTCACTCGACATAGATAGGTATAGTGTGTCGCGGACTTTTTTGTAGATATTTATAAGATCTACAATTAATTACAACATTTTATGGTTCTATCTTTTATAGTTTAGGCAGCGTACGCAAAATAAGTAACTTTTCTGGTTGATATATTTTATACCTTGTGTCCGAAAAACCCAAATATTTTACGGAACCCTATTTTTTTTCCAAAATAAAATTTAGCCTATGTTACTCGTGGATAATGTAGCTTTTGAATGGTCCCCCCGATGGTTGCACGCCTTGACGTGGCGGTGGGGCTTAGTAACCGTGGATTGGACACCCACGGTGAAGCGAAGAGGCAACCAGGGCCAGCTTGTTTGCCGCCGGCTGGCCCGAGGAGGGCGCTCCCAGCGGGCTGGAGGAGTCCGCTGCGGACGCGCTAAGAGGTGGGACCGCAGAAGAAGAGGAGTGCCGGTATTACGGTGCGCCGTACTCCCTATCTTCTGCGGCCGTGGAGGGATCGCAGGGGGAGAGGCGTGGTGGTGTTGTGCCACTCTCCCTACCCCCCTGCGAGCTGGCGGTGCCGTTCCGTACGGTTAACGGCATTGGTGGGGCCGCAGAGGAAGAGGCAAGTTGGTATTACGGTGCGCCGCTTGCCCTATCCTCTGCGGCCGAGGTGTGGTCGGTGGCAGAACCACAGCTCAGATCTGTCACCGGGTACCGGTTATGGTGGCTGGTATCCGTAGCCTCCTAGTGGCAGACTCGGGGGGAGTCTGCTACAGTACTAGTGGAGGCCGAGGAGGGAGGCGCACCGTACCATCTGGTGCGCCTGGGGCCTTCGGGCCGTGGATGGAGCCGCATGTGTGCGGCTGCCGCCGGCGGGGTCGCGGATGTGTTTACCGTTCCCGTGGCCCCGTCATAGGGTGGCGAGGAGGAAGGTGGGGGGTGGTTTTTAGTGGGTATACCGTGGGTCTCATTAGCCTATACGGGAGTCCCACATCACCACTCGGGTGCCCCCTGTGCCTGGGTGGTATGCGTAATGCATTTTCCCCTCCGAAAAAAAAAAAAAAAAAAAAAAACTTTTGAATGGTGAAAGAATTTTTGAAATCGGTCCAGTACTTTTTGAGCCTATTCATTACAAACAAACAAACAAACAAACATACAAACAAAGTTTTCCTCTTTATAATATTAGTGTAGATTAAAAATCATCTCATGTATGAGAGTCACCATCATGTATCCAGGGTGTGAAAGATTTTTTTTACTTTGACTATGACAATAATTTTTTCGCACGTCTCTACACAAGCAGTGAATCATGTGCCCGAAGTATCCGCAGTTGATTTTCGGAGACGTTATATTATACTTAGGTATTAGGTAGGTACCAATATTATAATGAGGAAAGACTTGTTTGTTTGCTTTGAATAGGCTCAGAAACTACTGGACGGATTTTAATGATATTTAGCACAGATATAAGAGTCGACCACGGGGAAGTACACAACTACTTTTTATCGTGGCAAAACGTTCGGTTTCCGCGACGAATAACTTAATCATCCATAAAATTATACACAACTTCCGATAATACTATAACATAATCAAAAGTTAGTCTTAAGTATAATAGACGTTACAATGAGATTAAAATGTGAATAGGACCGAGTCAGCGCCATATTGTTTCGAATTTAGACTGTTTATGATAGTTAAATTTATGTTTAGATAATTTATCGTTTTTTATTAAATTCGATGCAAGACTATTATTATTTATATGCATAACGCACATAAGATTTTCTGCAAATCGCACTTTTCAAGTGATATTTGACTGAAAAAGGTCATTGACGTTCCTATTAAGCAAGGCCAAGGCCAGTTAAGCACGAGTAATTTTATAGTGCCCCAGTGTGTGCGCAGTACACAAGAGCACTCTCTCTTCCTTTACTCTCATATTATCCAGTGGGACGGATAACCGACACGACTGACGAGAATTGATATCAGGCGCAGTTCGACGTTTTACATGCCCATCCGACGCATGGATCATCTTTCTTGTCAGACAATCAGGTGATCAGCCTGCATTGTCCTACCCAAACTTGGAAACAATATTTTTTGTTGTTCCAATGCGGGAATCGAACCCACGACCTCCGAGTCGAGAGCCAATGCTCTAACCACTAGACCACGGACTACGGAGGCTGATGTAATCACTATTATGATAACAGATTTAAAGTATAAAGTAGGTACCTATTCGAAATTTGGACAGACGCCTGTGGAGCCTGTGTCCTGTGAATTGGAAGTATTACCTACATAGGCAGGTATGAGGTAAGTCATTATTTAGTATTGTTACCTCTGCTGTGTCTCAAGGAAAAATATAAACAACAAGACCATTTCTTTTGAATGTGACACTTTGCTGGGTGGTCCCTGACGTTTTATAGGTGTAATGAAATATTTTGTACTTGCACCACCGATACAAAATATCACTTTTATTTCTTATTCTGCCTCCTAAATATGGTGGTATATCCGTTATACATTGGCTAAAATAAAAATAAGATGGTCGATTTTTTTTATGCAGTCGTAAAATACTTTTAAAGCGCCTAAAATGATTTATTTTTATTACTCACTTAACGAAGGACGTTTCGGAAACCTTTAGTTTTTTTAATACATGAGCTCTACGTAAAAACATGTAACTACTAAAATAATATTTTAAGGTACCAAGGCAAACCAATATAATAAAAACTTAAAAATGTACAAAATACATTGAGAATAAAATAAAATGTTTGTAATAGACATACCCATCAATATATGATTGTTATAACAGCTCAGCTTTTTTCATATTTATTTTAAATTAATAAGGTCGGGAGTCGATACGAATAAATTGCCGATAAGCTTGCTGAAGATGTAACATTTACAAAAAAAAAATTCGATAAAATAAAAACGACAAAAATTATATGATTTCAGTAAAGAAGACTTACACCCATATCATTAGTTGTTACCTCGAGATTGCCTTCACTCGACTCAACCTCAATCCACGAAAGTTGTATCATTAGTTCAACAAAATTCCCTCGACTTGAGGAATTTCCTTACGCGAGTCGAGGAATCAACTGTCAAACTTAAGGTACCTCAGGACGTACCTTGAGGCTCCCTCGAGCGTCTATTTCCGACATTTATATTAATTATTTTTACAAACAGAGTAGAATTATTTGAAGCAATTACGCAAATTTTACAGAGGGATACTTATTTAAAGATAGCATGCAGGATTTTTTGGATGACCTTTACCAAAATCCGCCACTGCCTTTACGAAAATCCGTATAATTATGCAGCGCATACTGCATAGATATTCATCATTCTGTAAAATTTGATTTGAGTTTTAATAGTTACTATTGTGTTATCATAAAAAATATATATAGGATACCTCAGATGAGGTTGAGTCGAGGCGGATCTGAGGAAACAACTAATGATACGGGTGTAACAGTTTTAATGAGATGTATGTACAGTCGCCGATAGGTCAAGTATAACACATTTCGATCGCATTCTTATGGCAATAAGGTCCAAAAGTGATACGCCGGATATACCGGCGACTGTAGCTAATAAGCAATAAGTATCAATGTCCTTTTTTGGTTCTCAATAGGTATACTTACGTCTCAGTAAAGTATGTCTAAGAAAGTATCTACACAAATTTTCGAAGAGGCAAATAAGAATAGTCCTACAACATTTTCATCAGAATCATCACCCGTATCATCAGTATCATCACCAGCACGAAGTATAGATACCAGGAGTCCGAACGGTATAGGCTTTTCCATAGTAATTATGTACACGTTATTAGGACCAGCCTGTCTATTCTGTAAGAACATTTTCAAATCTCGACAGCTGAATCCGCGGTGAGTGTCAAATTTGTACCTATATGATATTTGACACTCACCGCGGATTCAGCTGTCGAGATATATGAAAATGTTCTTAGAGAATAACACTGCAGATCTTAGTTCTCTTTTCTGCCACTAGCTGTGCGAGAATTTGTTACGTACCGAGTGTTGCCAATACTATTATTTATTACAATTATTTTTAAATTACCGAGGCAATTACCGTATTCTACGGTATCTATACTTCGTGAACAGTTTCTAAGAATTTCCTAAAACTTTTATCTAATAAGATTTAAATCCACGTTTCTCATAAAAAAATTACCAGAGCTGTCAATATAGCAACATTACTTCCCGCGTAATTTCAAACGAGTGCTACTGGGACTGGGACGCGCTCTACCGGCAAAAATCTGTCCCCTAAATTGAGACCATTATTTTAACATTACGTTCGGACTCCTGGTATCTATGCTTCGTGATCACCAGTATCATCATCATCATCTACTTATTACTAGGGAAAGGGCATGTCGAGCTGAAAACGTCCTACTTATTAAAAGGCACTCGAGTGCTTACATTTGATGATTTGACATTAAAGAGCCTAGAGGTACGTTAGTACTATTACTAACGTACCTCTAGGCTCTTTAATGTCAAATTCATTTGTCGCACTTATATTGCAACATTTTACAGTGCAACAGACTTCTAGCAAAGAATATAATATATACCTATGTATATATTATATTCTTTGCTAGAAGTCTGTTTTGCACTGTAAAATGTTGCAATATAAGTGCGACAAATGACTTAAAAGATGGACGAGATAATATATTTAATAATATTGTAGGTAAATAAAAGAAGCATAATATTATATTATTTTGCAATAGGTTTGACGACTGAATTTTTTATTGCATAAATAGTAAGTACTATTACTCTAATACGAAATATGATTAACTTCTCAGAGAAGTTATTCTCAAGGGAAACAGTATATAAAAATTTAAGTACGGTGATTTGTTTAATCTATGAATACTAACATTCATTGCCCGCGGCTTCGCCCGCGTGAAATTAGGTTTAAACTTCATCCCCTATTTTACCCTCCTAGGGGCTGAATTTAAGAAAAAATTTCATACAAACTTAAATCTCCTATTTTAAGGTTGAATTTTCCTTCCTTAACCAACCAGCTTTCTTTAAAATTCGTATATAGATTACTAGCTGTCCCGGCAAATTTCGTACCATCTTAGAATTAAATATGTTGCGTTATTGACAGCTGCAGCACCACCTACCAGGTCCAATTGCAAATCTAAACTTAGAAAATATAATTACTACTTAGTAGTAGGAAATAAGTATTGAATATGTTGCAATTAATCATACAGAAGTATCCGATATAGGTACCTAATGAGTAATGACAAAGAAATGAATAATTTCGTCTTCTGGGAATTGTCATTCATCTTGTTGACAGTGTGACTCTAACCGCAGTCTATAATTAGAACGATAGGTAGTTTGAGTTATGTTGTCTCTTATTAGGTCATTCTACAGTTAGCTATAATTTAAATTCGTAAATAGTTAAGTAGTGAAAATAAAATGTTTCGCAAAACGATAAAAATTCTCAATTTATCTACCTTTGGCTCATTATTTAATATGTAAAGGTAAAAAAAGATGTGCTTATAACATAAATACCTCAAATACCAGTAAATATTGATGAATATCATAGTAAAATATATTATTAGATAATAATAGCTCAAACAATATTCTATAATGTCATTAAATTTTTTATTACTATCATAAATAAAATAAACAAAATAATAATATTGTAAAATTAAAGAAACTTAAAAAGTTTCCGTGGTGGACCACCATGACAAAATATGTCAAAATAAATAATTTTATTATAATTTAGACCACGACAATGGCTGTATTCAGTTTCATTAATCTTTCAATATTAGGCAGGTAGGTACAGCCCAAACGTACCAGTATTTTTAAGGCTTATTATTGTTAGTGAGTACCTACTAAGGTAAGATAACAAATAATTAAAAAAAAAAACATTTTTAACCGACTTCCAAAAAAGGAGGCGGTTATGCATTCGGCTGTATATATATATATATATATATACATATTTTTTGTTTTGTATGTTCGCGGATAACTCCGCCGTCTGTTGGCCGATTTTCAAAATTCTTTTTTTGATGTAAAAGGTATATTCCGAAGTTGGTCCCATTTTTAGAAAATTGGTGACCTGATGATGGGATCCATGAGGAATCGAGGGAACTCCTCGAAATTTATATGGACACATATGGTGATTTCGACTTTTTCTGAAGTAGTCCAAGCATATGCTACCAAAAAGTAATATTTTGCTCCAAGGTATACCCTGGATCCAAAAGTACAGAACAGAACTCCTGACTCATTATAGATACATGTTTGGGGATTTTGGCGTTGTTTAAAGAACTGCAAGCATATGCCATAAGCATATAGCGACTTCAGAATTAAGAAGATTAAGTAGAGAAATAGCCAAATTTAAAAGAGGAATTATTTATAAAATAAGTTTTATTTCATACTTTTTTGTGTATTTTTACTTTGGAAGTCGGTTTAATTTTTTGTTTAAAAATAATAATTTATATACCTATGCATTGAAGAATTTGTTAATAAAACATAAACGCAAATCTCTTAGGTGGTAGATATTAGAAAAGTACCAGGCACCTGTACTACCTACTTAATTTTCTTCTTTTGCAACTAATGATTAAACAGTAAACTTTCATCGTAATATTTCGCTAGTTTAAGTAAATATGCCAAGTGCTTTAATTATTTTCGAATAACAACATTTTTACTTTATTCCGACGCCTATACGTACATAATATTTATATACTTTGGCTTACGAAAGATGACCACAAATGCTGGCCGTCTACCATACGTACAGTCACGAAGAAAATACGTCTTTTACCGAAATATCCCTTCTAAAAAGTGGTTATCTTTCGAGAACTGATCCGTACCTACTATGGGGGCAAATCTACAAGACCAACTTAACGACTACTTGGACCATTAACATATTAATAAAACATATCTATAAATGATAGAAGTCATATGCTAATTTTCAACCCCTGCCAAAAAGAGTGTTGTTATAAGTTTGACGTGTTTGTCTTTCTGTCTGTCTGTGTGTCTGTCCGTGGATCGTAGCTTCTAAACGAACTGTACGATTAAAATGCACTTTTTTTTTTTGTTTAAAAGCTAACGCGATCAAGATGGATCTTAATCACTGCCCAAGAAAATATACGCAGCGGTTTAAAGATCATCAACTCTTTTCTAGTTGATGAAAGGTTTTAATAATAATAACAATAATAATATCTATGGACGCTTCACACCACGTCAATTTGGTCCCGTGCTAAGTATCCGAAGAACTTGTGTTACAGGTACCAGACAACGGGAAGTATATTTAATACGTTTATACTATACATATATTTAAGATTTTTATTATATTATACACATATTTAATACACATCCATGACCCAGGAACACAGAAAAACTTTTTGTTCCGTCGGCAGGATTCGAACCTGCGACCTCCGGCTTGAGCACCAAAGCGCCGAACCACTGAGCCACAGAGGTTTTAGCACTTCCACTGATTAGAACGGTTCAATATTGCTTATCCTGGAACTTTTTCAATATTGCCTACACTTCGTAACGTTAAGCTGATGCTGCAGCATCACCAGGATAGGATACCCAACTCCTCACAAACTTAATCCTATCCGAAAACCTTGAACCTAGATCTTGTATAACGAATAAGTTTTATCGCAGGAAGCGGGTCCATCGTAAATTAAGCCGAACTGAGACCGGTTTGGCGTGTGCTTGCGGCCGGAAATACTGATGGACAAAAACTCAACATAAATTACTCGTTTATCTGGGCGTGGTGTGCGCTTAATATTCAGAGAGATTTTGTTTCGAGTGGCTTTTGTCGTGTAGGCAAATTAAGCAAAATGTTTTTCTACGTCTAAAAGTTACATTGTTCTTATTAAGCAGATTAAATGCTCATGAGAGATGTTTATTTATTTAAATTATTCTATGATGGTAAAATGCTAACCACCGTAAGAACTAACGGAAACTTAGTGAATAAGATAATTTTTCAAAGTTTGTCAAAAGTAGTCCAATTTTACGAAAATAAACGCACACTGAATTTTTTCGAGTTGTTCTGTAAACAGATATACAGGCCTTTTTTTCATTAGATGACTGATACAGAATTCTGCGAGCGAAGTAACCACTTTTTGAATCCTGTAGTACCTGAAACAAGCGTCTAAATATCGTATGGTTACCCAAGCACATACTCTCTTCTTAGAACATAGTCACCGTGGCCCAGAGGAATGACTGGTCAATATGCCTAGGGGTTTCCACGATGTTTTCCTTCACCGATAGAGCGTCCGTCCGTATAACGAAGGTACCTGCTTGAAATCAGAAAAAAGTTTCATCGGTACACGCCACAATCTGGGAATCGAATCTGCATCCTATCGAGTGCGAATCAAATGGACACGGAGCTCTTTCTTCTTTCTTCTGTAAATAGATCAGCATATCCCACGAAAAAGTGATCAACATTTTACAAAATATTTCAAAATTTTCGTGCTTAGAAATGGCAAACAATATGAATAATATTATACTCCATTATTTATAACCAACAAACACCTGTCACGGTTTCTAATAACGGTGTTCCAGAGACCTGTAATGTACATAGACAAGGTTTAAATGAGCATTATCATAATCGCCTGCAGGTAAGTCACCGATAGACACGGCAATCACAATTCCGGTATTACACAAATTGCCTAGGCGATTTACAGAATACATTTACAGCTTACTCGTGAAGTCAGTCGAGATTGTCAGACGGATATCCAAATTACGTTCTCTTGTAATTTGACGAAAAACCAAGAATATTGGGCACACATTGAAAACTGCAAAATTGATTCTTAAAACTTACTTGTAGGGTAGCGTGGTATAGGACGTAGAATACAGCCTAGCCTAAACCTGAATCCCAATTCTAGTAACTATTTATGACTGTCTCACTCGCTCAAGTGCGACAGACGCGTATGTGAATGCGACACCGTGCGGACCGAAACAGGATTATGATCACAAATATTTACGAGAATATAGGCTTCAGAGGCACTAGATCAGCCCAGGCCATGGCTCGGGCTGATCTAGTGCCTAATAATCATGATTATGTTAGTGGTCGTCTGGTCGATAGGGTATTTAGGTCTGAGAAGAATATTAAACAGTATTAAAAAAAATGAACAGTATCTTATTTATTTAACATTTTAAATAAATATTTTAGAGCTTCTCGCACAAATTATTAATTTACAGTTTCTTTTAACTCCATTAATGTGACTGCTGCGCTGCACTGAGCGCCCTCTAACTAAATACAAAGTGTGAGCGTCTAAGCCTTACACTTGTAATGATAAGCATTTTGATGCTGAAAACAGTATTTTGTATACTTTATTTTTATTCAACAGTAAAAAGTATAATGTGGTGAAAACAGTATAATACTGTTTTAACAGTATAGCTGGCAACCCTAGTGGTCGGTGAAGACGATCCACAATGTGAAGCAATTAAATACTGAATAGGTGTCCTTTTAAGATCATAGTCATTAGTTATTTCATTACTCAACAAAAGGGACTCTATGTGTATGAAATAAATAGTTTTAAAAACTTTGTTATTGGACAATATGATGTTGATGAATATTTATTTGATTAAATTAATTATAATACCAAACTTAATGTCATGGACAGAGCTAATGGTAGATAGAATCAATAATTATGCCAGTGGTTACATATTAAATGATCTTAAACTTACTTGCTATAAAAGATTAAGCATGAGCAATTTACTTTAAAACATTTTTTTTATTTAAAAAAATACTCGTACTAAGTAAATAAATATATTGTGTATCTGGGTAACCTTCATTATACCTTCATAAAATTTGAACCCACCTCATTCCGAATTTCCGAACAACGCAAAATTACACATATGTACCTATACTAAAAATGACAATCTGACAATGTTAGAGTAAAATTATTTATATATTTTTGCACGACGAAAGAAAAAAAAAAACATTTAAAATACCTTAAATGCGCAGTTTTCCAGGGAATAGACCTCGCTAGATCAATTGTTTTCCCCAAAACTACCTGCATACTAAATTTCATGGTTACAACTTACACATACAGCCCTTTCCGAGATTACGATTATATACAAGATAAGCTCGTTTAAAGATTATAACGTAGATTCGCTGATTCATGTTAAATTAATAAAGACTGTCTTCCTTACTGCATTATGATCAAATAACCTATACAAAACTATTAGCTTGCGTGTGAAGTTTTCAGACTTTACAGTTTATTTATTATACAGGTATGTACTTACATAATTATACTATGAGCCATTGATTACATGTTATATGTGTCAATACAGTATATATTCGACATTATTTTATTATTCTGTTATATTCCGATGACGCAATCCTTCCTGGGAGTGTCAGCTGTTTATTTCAATCTAGCGCTAATCTAAGCCAAATGTCAGCCTCGAGGCGCGGGGTTGTTTTAATTTAAACTTAATGGTCAGATCGAAGTATTCATTAAAAGCAATATCGTTATGAAAATATCTGTCAAAGCTAAATATTTATCATAAAACACTACAAGTATTAGTGACGAAATGAGCTAGTAAAAGTACCTAATTCCTACTTGTATGGGACTTGTAATTTTCCACAGGATTTTCACGCCGGCTCAGATCAGTCTCGAAGATAGCGAGGTTAACCACCAATTGTGGAAAACATTTTTCACAAAAATCAGTTTACTATCCTAGCCCATGGCAATGCCGTATAGAGAGCCGCATTATGCCTCTCCAGTCGATCTTCTATCTCACTTCTACCTTTCTATACGGCTATTTTCTGCAGTTTTTTTTTTCTATTTACCATGAGCTAGGGATATTGAAATACATTTTGTAAACCCTTTATTTACTTTTACACATATAATATATAACTTATAATATAGTCACATATTATTTCTTATATACAATCACTGATATTCACGTTCAAAGTCACAAGTAGAACAAAAAGCCGTATTTTCACCATTATTTTCTTTTTTACGATCTAAACTGTTATTATATACTTTAGTTATCACTATTATTTACACAATACAAAAAGAAATAAGTTAAAATAAGCTACGGTTTTCAAAATACGATCAAAATAATCTTACGCTCATAAAGAATAATTTTACACTAATGCTATAGAAATTAACACATATTTTCACTAGATGAGTGTAGTTCTCTTACAACTTATTAAATCTTTTTAATCACTATTTAGCGTTCATTTATGCACTCACTATGTGTTATTTCACTGCGAGGCTGTCCTTAACATCACTACTAAATGTGAAAGTTTGTGAGGATGTTTGTCTCTCTTTCACGCAAAAACTACAAAACATTTTTTTTATGAAATTTGTTATGGTAGTAGTTTTGGTTCTGGATTAAAATTGGCTTTTATCCCTGAAAAGTGCAGTGTTCCTATGGGATACTTTACGCGAGTGGAGCCGTAAGCAAAAGCTAGTATCTTAGATACTTCTTTACATAGTATAAAATGAAGTTACTTCCGCTGTCTGTTGGCTTAGATCTTTAAAACTACTCATCATATTTTAATACAATTTTCAGCAATGGATAGAGGAATTCAAAAGGAAGGCTTATATTATGTACTAGATGTTGCCCGCGACTTCGTACGCGCAAAAGTTAATTTTGCAGAACCTGTAGATTTTTCACGATAAAAAGTAGCCTATGTCCTTCCCCGTGGTCAGCTCTACATCTGTGCCAAATTATATCAAAATCGGTCCAGTAGTTTCGGAGCCTAAGCCTTTGGTTAGATTGAATAGGTTTCGAAACTACTAGACCGATTTTGATGAAATTTGGCAGAGAGTAGACCACGAGGAAGGAGGCTACATTTTATTGCGGTGATGATTAGATTTAAAAATAATATTTTCACATTTTTAGGCTTCCATCAACGAGTTCATAAAAGACACGATGTACATACGTACATATACATAATATATATTACAACAACGTATTATAATAGTTTATACCCCCACACTACAACCGGTCATCCGAGATTTACATAACCATTACACCACTGAACCCAATAATGAATATATAATGCAAATAAACGAGATAGTAATTTAGTGTCCTCTCATGACTCCGGAAGCCACCTGAACTCTCATAATAAACTTGAGAATTTAATTACAGAATTGCAGAAACTAGATCCGATCTGCATAACGACCGCACAATCTTACTCAATACTGCCGTTTAATACTGTAGAAAGTAACGAAATTTATGCACTATCACTTTCCAGAATAACGAACTAATGCGAGTATAGGTCTATCTACTTTTGGCCATCTTGCCTGGCCTAGGTTATCAATTGTATTGCGGTAAGATAAATTGCGAAAGTGCTGTGTAGACGCTTAATAAGATGAGTGAAACTACGGGCTATTACACCTATAACGGTAACAATCGAATGTCTAGGGTAAGGTGTTAGGCTGGTTACACATCTGTCCGGGAAACCCGTACGGTCGGCCCGCCGCGCCGCGCCGCCAGTAGCTCTGAACCTCAATTCTCGTATTTAAAATAGACTAATTTTACTTTGATCGTATTATAAGTGAAGAGAATTGTCATCATAAACTGATTTTGTGAAGTTTGGACTAATCAGAACGCGTTCACGTTATTTTAAGGTTTACGAGAATACCGGTTTGGCAATTTTAGCGTATCAGTACATGATTATAATTGTATTATTGCAGGTTTTATTTAGCAGAACACATTGAGGCGCTAGAAAGTCGTTTCGCAGCGACGCCGATTGGTCCGTGCGCGTCCCGCTCTGAGTTGAGCGCCAACGTATCGTACCATACGGAAGCATCATATTTTGACAGCTATCATATTTTGTCACCGATTTTATCTTTACGATTTTACGGGGATAGGGGATCACGGAAGACCAGGGACAGTGGTAACAGCCGCTGTCATGACCTGAGGGGTCTCCTTTTCCGTTTTTTTAAGGCATATACGACGGCACTGCCATAAACGAAATACTTTTTTTTTCCTTTTTGTCTGATAATATACCTAACCTATTAATATGTTTTGTTACTAAGTTTTTTTTTGTTTGATTCTTGTTTTTTATTATTTATCTTATTGTGAAACTACGCATGTTTTATTACTTCTTATTTACTTTAATTTAATCTATGAAAATCTGTCAAAATCATGATTTTGAAAGAATGCTATCATGACTTTGTATGAGCGCTATAAAAATTCCATTCGATAACGTTACGTTTCCATCACTGTCAAATATTCCTGCTAGCACCATGACTTTAGTCGCTATCCTGCAGTGCTTTGAAACGATGCTTGGGTCTCCCGAGTCCCGTGTACGGTCGGCACGTGCGGGTCTCTCAGACAGCTGTGAACCCAGCCTTACACAGCAATTGCAAAGCAATTTCGTAGGACTTATGTCTAATTTGTGTTAAGTTTTTATTTGTAACAAATAATAATAAACAGTGCTATCGAAAATATGTATGATTTCGAATATAAGTAGCTTTTACTCGCGGTGCGGTGGCCAGCATGCGGTCGACTCGCAATCTTCTTCACATACGGACTCCTCGGCAACTGGAAGACTACACTAATACTTTATACGCAAAGAACAAACTTCTTATTACAGTCCATTTTTCATTGAAAGATCCATTAACATAGGAGTACATCTTTGCCTCCTAAACAACGAGAGTGCAAGTTAACAAAGTCGTACTATGTATGCCTGCCTCGCTACAAAGGCCGTGCATTTGGAGCTCGTCACTGAGCTCGCCAAACAGGCCTGCATGCGTTACATCGATTTGTCGCACGCCGCAGGCCGCGCAGTATACTGACTGTCCGACAATGGGACAAACTTTATCGGCACCTAACGAGCTTTCTTCTTTTCTCTTACAGGAACCTGATATTGCTTCTGAGTTCCCTAACGAAGGTATAGAATTTTCTTTTGTACCTCCTTATTCTCCGAACTTCAATGGCATCGCCGAGGCGGCCGTTAAGTCGACAAAGTACTATTTAAAACGATTATTACAAACAAACGCACTTCACTTATGAATAGTTAGCCACTGATAGTCTTGTATTCCCGTCATTCTACTTCCTTATCGTCCGATCCTCTTGATATTTCCGCCCTTACTCTCGCTACTTTCCTCATGGGACGCTCGTTCACATCTGTGCCTCAACCACGGGTTCCAGATGGCAACATTACGATCATCGAACATTACCAGCGAGTGGCCTTTGTCAAGATCACCATTTCCACCAGATCACCATTTGCACCAGATCACCATTTCCACCAAGATCAACATTGCAAAAAGGACCAAGTGGCACGCTCTTTACGGTGCCATATCAGTGGGCAACTGGGCACACTTGTGCTCATCAGGGTCAAGGCCCTCCCACCTCTCTGCTGACTGCTGGGTAGAGTTGTCCACCTGCATCCTGGCGACGACGGTGTCATAAGAGTGGCTAACATCCAAACTAAGAAGTTTTTTCAAAACCAACTAAATTCTTATGAGCTGTGACACTATTGTGTCGTCGTCACCAGGATGCACGACGTGGACAACTCTACCCAGCATCTAGCAGAGAGGCGGCAAAGGTTTTGACCTATTCTACATGCTACTTGTTGAAGTAGCATTTAGAATAGGATGAAAGGATCGGTTTATGCTATCACTCTACATATTTCAAGCTTTTGCTTACGAAGAAGGTATCTGTTTAGTATTTGGTGTAAATGTCATTATCTTTTATCATGATAAGTAATACTTAAATCAAATTGAGTGTCATATCTCGCACATAATACGAGAAAACTGATAACTTCATATACAGCGTGTACCTAAAACTGTCACCGGAAGTATGGAAAGCCGTTTCCTTCTGGTCGCCCACGACCCGCCTCCGTATGGACTGCCGTATCAATCACGGTACTACGACATATTTACCGTACAGCTTTAGCTAACATATTCTAACGTGTCATATTTTGCATAATAATTAATACTTGCTATGAAATTATGTAGTATACAACTATGATATTACAAATTTTTATTGCAGACGACTTAACAAAAGAAACATAATTAATCTACACTAATATAATAAAGAGGAAAATTCGTTTGTTTGTATGTTTGTTTGCATTGAATAGGCTCCGAAACTACTGGACCGATTTTGATGAAATTTGGCACACATGTAGAATAGACCAAGGGGAAGGGCATAGGCTACATTTTATTGCGGAAAAATGTACGGTTTCTGCGAAATTAGCTTTTGCGCGCACGAAGTCGCGGGCAACATCTAGTAATTAAATACATTGCAAAAAACATATTATTAATATCGGCCATCGGGTGCGCCGCTTTGCCTCATAGCACGCAACACATTAATGTAACCTAGTCAATAAAATTCATTTAGATACCGACAATCTTATATTGACGTATAGAAGCAGTAACTCTTTATTTTTATGGCACAGCCCACCTGGGGCTAAGTGGCCACCGTGGTTCTGGACACTGCGGTTTTAATGCCAGCAGACCAGTAAACCTTAGAAACCACGTGAGGTAAAAGAATAACTTAAGTTCATTAAATTGATTTCTTATGTTTATGCCAATTTTATTCATTGCCTCATTGTTTTGAGATAGCTGCTGGAAAGTAGCCAAACCTTGGAAAAAGAAAAGTGCACCACGACAATCAAATTTATTATGGCTGTAACCTATAATGTGGCTACAAAGAATTAGAACTCTTATTTTCTGGTTTGTCTGGGCAGAGCTCGAAGTAAAGTCCTAGATAAAAATCCACAGGTAAGTTGTGGGTTATCTGGAATAGTGGATAGAGTTAAAAAGCAAAAACACTTTATATAGAACACGAGTACGGTACCTAGGCGTTGTGTTTAAATGGCCAATCGACGTAATTATTTCAGACACTCAACTGACGTAATTATTTATTTCTTTTAAAAACTTACGGATTTTGTCGCGGTGCACTTTTCTTTTTCCGACGTTTCGGCTACTTACCTGCAGCCGTGGCCACGGGAGGACTGAGGTGTCAGTTGTCCTATTTGTTGCAGTTGTTCAAACTACCCGAAGATTCTTCAATTATTATTTGTGTTCCGATCTACGCAAAACATACTGACAAAATCCCTAAGTGTTTAAAACAATGAACAATATTCGCGTAAACATATTATTTCTGTTTAATTCGCAGTACCTATGACTCCAGTGTCAACCCACGCTGTCTTTTTCACACACACATAAAATTGACTGTGCACGAAAGCGAAAGCATGCTCTGACACTGGAACCCTATTGCGAATTGAATAAAAATAATTACGTGGAATACCTCTCTGATGTTGTGCTTGCTAGGTGAATTAGTTAAGCTAAACATTAAAAATACTACACAGCAGTAGCACAGCGTAATAAAGAGATACAGTGGTCCAACGCGTTTGAAGTCGCGCGAAATGCCGCTTTTGTGTAGGTATTCGTCATTGCTGCAGGGTTGTCAAAATAATGTGTTTTATTATAATCTGTTCTACATTTTGTGTAGGTATTCGTAGTACATACTACGTTTTATTCCTAGTACTCTACATACACATGTATGTAGAGTACTAGGAATAAAACAAAAAAAAATATATAGAAGTATTAATGAAGAGTTTTATTATAAAAAATACAAATGCGTATACAAAAGCTCAGGGTTAGCATGATATATATCAATTGATATTTATGCTTGATAAATTATATCAAAATTGATATTGATATTTAAAAATGTAAAAGAATGTTTTCAACACAGGTCTTATTTTCCGAGAGTTTCACAAGCCTAGGTCATCAAAAACTTGCTATTTGACACGACATTAACTAATCATAGCCGTCGACGCAGCTTGTAACGGCTTATGACACCCACGTGACCCCCTGTTTTTCGGAAGAAAATTCCTTGTTTGTTATTATACTATTGTTAACCATTTATACCATGTGTAAAATTAATTCGACTGATAAAATTAATAATATAACACAACTTTTTATACACACTTTTCCACTTTGTTTAGATTTTTTACAATAATTAAATATAACACGACCGGTTTCGATTAACTCATCATCAGGTGTCTAGTTAATCGAAACCGGTCGTGTTATATTTAATTATTGTAAAAAATCTAAACAAAGTGGAAAAGTGTGTATAAAAAGTTGTGTTATATTATTATGAACATGAATTTCCACCAAGAACCAACAGTACATTCAATCAGTTATGATAAAATTAATACACTTTTTTTTCTTCTGGTTATAAACAAAAGTCATTTTATGGTTTTATGGTTTATTTAAATTGATTCTCAAAAGTATCTATCGTTGATTTTTAATTGATTTGAAAACTTTTAATATCAATAATAAATAAATGAGTTTAATTTTACTTCCCTATCTTCAAATTATCAGACATACAAATTATTTCGATTCAACTATTACGAAAAAACATATCAGAGTACCTATGAGATTTGTATGTAATTTTGAAAATATCAAAAAATCAAAAATATCGGATATATAATATCAAAGATATCTGATATTTTGATATTTATGGTTATGTATTAAAATTAATCTTCTTTAGCTGTTCATATAATTGACCATTGTAAATAAGTACCTACATACAACTCAAACGAAACACTGTCGCAAACCACTTAAAACAATCAAATTAAAAAGCGTCAACCCCGGCTGACGTGTCCCAAGCGAGTGTATGGCAGCTTGGGCTCGCTACCGCCCCTCTCTCACCCCGCACGCCCCGCACGATTGCTCTGTCTAGACGTGTCCGTTGGACGACTGTAGGTAATAGTTCTATAGGCTGTGGCAGTAGCGAGGCGTGTATACTGTATATAACTCGACATTAAATCGGCTCCCCTAAGAATATTACTTAATGTTTTAAATACAATACTGAAAGAAAACAATATTTTGCTCCCAATGCGCCCAAAAACTTGTTTTAGACCTATACCGCACGATAGATGGCGCTGAGTGGAATAAAAATTATGATAGGTATTAGGCTTACGCGGTTTACGATTTCAATCTCTCACGCCCCGCATGCAAAATCGTAGGTCTCTGGCCTCTGCAAATCTTTAGAGAGGTTTCGTGAAGTTTAAAAAAAATGCTTGGATATCTACTTAACACTATCCACCCTTTCACAGCTTAGGTTGTAGACTGAGATCCTAGGCCCGCCTAACTACCCTTTAATATTAAGAGGCGCGTAGTCTTATTGTAAATAGCTGCAATATTGTTGTAACCTAATGTTTTGTATAATACGTAACCGTAAAATTGTAAAAACCTTAGATTGTAATATAACCAGTGAAATTGTAAAATGTTAATAGACTTCGGACGCGAATATTCTATCTATAATTTAACATATTCTTTTTCGTTAGATTATAAATATATAGTTATGAATCTCTCGATATATTTTTACAATGTTAGTTATTTTACAATCTAACGGTTTTTACAATTTTACGGTGACATATATATTCTGTAGTAGGTACAATTAGGAGCTCTACATTTTTTAGACCACATAGCTGCAACATCAGCTAATTATGTCCCAGATGCAAATATCACAAAAAGGTACGCTCAAACGATTACATCACGTCTAAATCTGAGCGAAGGTTGAGTGGGGGCGTCCACATTCAAATTGATATTTCCTTTCAAATTTACTTCAATATTAGATAATATGAATATTTATAGCGTGCTACGACGCCGATTCGATGTTTTCAATTAGATAATTAATTTATAAAACCTTCTTTTATGGAACAGAAAATATCAATGAAAAACTTCCTTTAATAACTCATTCAGTCGCCTCAAGAGACGTAAATAATTGATTTGCGTTTTTCTTGACGTTCAAATATATTATTTACAATTTGCGTGGTTATAAAAATGTGTTGGTAATATATTGTGCAACAATTGGATAAACATATTGTTTTTCTCATTAGATTAATGTTTTATTATTTTATGACTTAGGCCAATTTATAAGTTTCAAATAAAAAATATATGGAATCTTCTTCATTTTTTTGTACCCATATCTAATTAAACTGTATGTACGTCTTAACAGTTAACGAGTCATAACATAAGGCAAAATTATTACTACGCCCAAAACCAGAATGGCGTGACGTCCATTCATTCACAACTCCAAGGCAAATCATTTATTGTTCTTGAACTATAATTAAGGTTAACGCATACATATTTAATATTTTACGAGCCCGGCCACTCGGCCCTGACACGTGCGTACGACACAAATTCGCTTTCCATTGATAAAAACTTCGCCCACACTAGCCTCCATTCACCGGCGCCATGCGTTGCGCAACTGTCCCTCTCTGCCCCTCCGTCCCCTCAGACGTCTGTCCCCTCCGTCCCCCGTCCCCCGCCGGAGACCTTCGAAGCCTTCCGCAACAGTTGTCACTTGTCCGCAATGTCTTGTCTCAAGATGGACACCGTTAGGCAATAACAGTGAAGTTACAGTAACTGTGTAAAAGTTCAAGATAACAATGAGGTTGCTTTTAACGTTACGCAATTGCTTTTCAATGTATAAACAATATAAGCAATAAATATATGATTTTAACTACAATCTAAATGGCGTTTTTATGTGCCACAAAAATTTACCTTTTTAGGTACCTATAATGTATTGTAGACTTTATATTATTGTTTCGTAAAAAGGTTTTCTTATAACTTTTAAGCAATTCTTAACTCATTTTAAGAAAAAAAAATATTCCAGATATAAATAATTAAAGACTGTGATTTTGACATAAATTTCAATAATTAAGATTTCACATAAAACTGTGGTTCATGTATAAACTAAAGACAATAATTATTGTGGAATCTAATCCGCAAATAAATTAACTACCCACCTCATTCTTCTTTAACTGGGTAGGTTATAGGTACTTAAACGACTGACCTGAGTCAATAATACAATAAATTGACCAGCGCTCTTGGCTATCGCGATGGCAGCCAGTTTACTTAATACCAAGTTACTCCTACATTAAATCACTAAGTAGGCACATACGTTTCACGTTTTATTCCATTCTACTATCGGGTCTATCAGAAATTTAAATATTGCCGTAATAAGCTCTAGGTATTACCTACTTCTCGGTAATATCCAATAAAACGAAGAAAAGGATTCTAAATGAGATTATCGGTTTGCCGTAATATAATATCACCCGTTTACTAGCAGGAGTCGCTTCACTATCACATTAACGTCTCAGATCGGAGCACGGACTCGTATTAATTGATGTCCAATATATTCGAATTTACTACACCCTGTATCTGAAATACTGAGGCCTCGAGCCCATAATATCACAAATTTATTGCTGATTACGTATTAATGAAATTTAATTAAAAGATCATAAAATTAACAGACGGATTTTTATTTAACTGCAAGGTGAAACGGATAAGGATAAAAATACATTACTTGGTGAAGTTTAATTAGCTTACGTCAGGAGTTTTATAACATCGAATTACGGAATTTTTATATAATTTAATCAGTGAAATAATTTGATATATTTTTTTTATTTGACATTTCAAATATTTTTTTTTTCATTTATTTATTCAAGACATCTTATTATTATATTAGGTACCAATAAAAGGGTGACAATAGTTAACCCCATACAAATAACAAAACCCTTTTAGATTTATCGGTATGGGGGCGACGTTCTAGAATCTAGTACATATTAAGTATGTTTAGATACTAATATTGCAAAAACAAAATATACAGATTAAGTAAGTAATACAATATTTTTCCTTACATTGTGAACTTACTTATATATTTCCTTATATGATGAAAGATGTCAAAAGTAAACCTTTAGCTGCATTCAGCTAAAGGTTTACTTTTGACATATTTGTGTAGTTTAGTAGCGTAAAGCGTAAAAGAAAGAAAAGTAAGCGTAGGTAAGGTACTTATTTATTAAATAAAAACAGCGCCAAATATATTTTATAATTCTTTTCTCTTAAGTAATGATATGTTGGGTTTCGTATATGAAAATCTGTAAAATCTATTATAAATCTTGTTTCGTAGATTGCACTCTATGTAAATTATTAATTATGACACGTAACATAATAGGAAGCCGAATTTAGGAATGAAAAAAAAGGTTTATTGTAGAAGACATTTCGACATATCACACAGCGGTAGCCGGAGTCGGGTGCAGGTGAATGTATCTGAACCAGTTTTCAATTAAGAATACATTTAAATTCATTAAATATCGTTAAAACTTTCCACGCGTTGGCAACACAATAAATGATTTGAGAGTGTAGCTGTAATATTATAATTTTTTTGAATACCGTGACGACTAATTTTTATGTAACATAATAATATCTTTATTTATGATTTAATTATCATAAAATCCGATATTTATTACTAAATTTATTATTAAATCCTCAATAGTAACTGTAATGTAGGCTGTATAAATTTTTTGAAAAAAAAAAATCCGTTGTAAATAATTATTTCAACCTTCGTAATATCATATTATATATGGAGCAAAAAAATGGTACCCCTTTTTACGAAAATTATGCAAACGGAGGAGTATGAAATTTGACTCAGTAAAAGTGTAGGTATATGGAGGAAGAGTGAAATTCTCTATGATTTATTTTATTAATGCATAAAAATACATTAAATTCATAAAAAAATTACACACTACTTAAGATTAATAACTTACTCTATCATAGATTTGAAACAATTTTACCACAGATTGACGTTTGTAAAGTCTTTCACATTCAATTGAAAAAAAAAAAACATTTTAAAGGACAAACTTGAAAAATTGCACGAATTATGGGTGAATATCGACCACTGGGCGATCACTAGTTTAAATGAAAAACTATAGAATTTGCTGTAGACAGTTCATTGGCTACTTAAGTCATTACGTCTATCTTTAAGTGCTTGTTTCTTAATTTAGAATATAATATAAGTTTAGGTCAGAAGTGGGAGCCTGACCTGGGCTCGTGGGCGGAGGTCGGGATAGTGTATTTCATATTTAATGGACGATCGAGATGATAAGATCCCTGCTCCTCATCTACAAGTCACGCTGCACGCATAGAGCACAACACTAGCACACAACTAGCGTTTATATTATTACTAGATGTTGCACGCGAGTTACATACGTAAGTACCTACGCAAGAAAATATTCGCGGGGGTCGAACATTTTGCTTCGATAAAAGTGTAAATCCAGAGGGGTAAGCACTAAGCATGAACAATTGACAAATACGTATTCCTAATGTAATCGAATGTCAATTGTATAGGCGCTGTCATACATTTCATACAATTCTCTTTCGATAAAGTTACGAATTCGTACTTATCAAGTTTTCATGCTAGAGCCGAAACTACTACATATCTACTACAATCTACAACCATGCCAAAACCATGCAAAACTCGTTCAGTAAAAACGTGAAAGAGTAACAAACATACATTCATGCAAATAAACTTTCACGTTTATAATATTAGTAAGGAAGTAAGGATTGTTATAGCAAAATTTAAAGAAAATGTACAACTTACTAACTTATTTAAATTGATGTATGTTAGTTGTTTATTTTCGTCATAATTTGTTCCCATTACCATCACTTATTTTATAAGTATTTCATTTCATTTGAATTAGGTAGGCATACTGTATAGTAAAACAATTTTGCTTTCACTCGCCTATCGTCGTTTTTCAATAGAATTGATAGACGATGTATGAAAAACGATGATTCCCGAAAGCTATTGACATTTCAGATTATGGTCATACTGTAGGTCATATTTCAATTCTGTTATTAGAACTCATTTTATCTATTGAATTTTTTTTTGTATTATTTGTATAGTGCACTAAATGTTGTACTGTTGCTGAGTCATAAAATAAAAGTAGGTAACTATGAAGCAATTTTTAAGAAAAAAATTGAAAATATGCCCTTAAAATATATTAGGCCAAAGAGATCGGCTATTAGTAACACTATCAGCGTATATATGTTTAAGTCAATTAAGACACCAAACCGTCAAACGTTTCAGCTTAAGTGCTTACGCTCATTATTTTAATAACTTGTTAAAATAATTACCGTTATTTGTTAAGTAATATCCGTCGGATGATTTATTAAATAAACTGTCCAGCGGTTCATTACACGTCCCACTGAACTATAGAACATGTCAAGGAGACGTTTTTGCCCCATGCTATTAAGTCCATCAGACATTGGCTGTGTCCGGCGAAAAAAAGCGCTTGTTAGCGCTTAGGTACTAGCGCTGAAATTTTTTACAGATTATCGGCCAGGACACTTTACTAACTAAGCGATTGCCATTTTGCTTACGCTTTTTTCTTAACGTTTATTTCCGTCGAACACAGCCGCTTTTGCTACGATACGTCCTACGACATAGATAATTCTACGAATCAGGCTGAATGCACATTAGTCGCGGGCATTGCTTTCTAAACTATTAAAAAAATAAGCTTCTAAATTTTAAATTCGTTGATATCAATATCTGAAGTGGACGATTTACATATCTTTTGTTAAGTGCACACGGGTGTAACATAATTTTAGCTTAACGCCAAACGCCAATGGAAAAGTAATGTCGAAACCGAATCATTTACGATATTAACCCAACTTAAGAAGACGTTGACATAAAAATAGATGTAACCATTTAAAAGTGGAATAATAATTATACTACAATATCAATAACTTTACATAACATTATATCCCAACATTAGATTAGGATTTAATGTTGTCGAAGAAGATTATTATTAAGAAATAATTAATCAAGTATTCTGAAACAAACATAACGAATAAAAAACTTTAAAACTACAATGTAATGTAGTCTATACTAATATAATAAAGAGGAAAAGTTTGTTTGTTTGCATTAGATGGGCTATGAAACTACTAGACCGATTGTGATGAAATTTGGCTCAGATGTAGAGTAGACCACGGGGAAGGACATGCTTCTTTTTATGGTGAAAGAATGTACGGTTCCTGTGATTTTTTTTGTGCTCACGAAGTTGCGAGCAACGTCTAGTATTTTATAAATAGTCTGAGGTATTAAAAACGTGTTTTAATCCTTACAATTGGGCACAGAATACAGAACATCTTTCTGTAGTCGAACTACGTAAATTATATCCCACCAAAAACATTCTGTAAAAAACTAGCCAAGTCTCGATGGAGCTGCTTGTTTATCTCTAAAAAGTAATGAAATCTAGACAAAGTCGTGCCAAGTCTAAGGATCCTTACAGCGATTTATTTATTATTATAGTTAATGTTGTGTGACTTGGCCGTTGAAAATTCTTTATACGTTACAAGTCAATTTTGTTTACACGTAATGTTATATCAGATTCTGTTGTAACTACCTATGTTTGTTAAGCGAGATAATAGCCCATACTGGTATTGGTAATTGGACGCTAGTGTCTTATTTTAGGCTGTTGTTGATTGTATAACACATTATTGGAGCAATGGTGTCATGGAGCCCCTTTTGTACCCTTGTGTACTCTTCAACGGCCAAGTCACACAACATTAACTATAATAATAAATAAATCGCTGTAAGGATCCTTAGACTTGGCACGACTTTGTCTAGATTTCATTACTTTTTAGAGATAAACAAGCAGCTCCATCGAGACTTGGCTAGTTTTTTACAGAATGTTTTTGGTGGGATTTCACTTCTTTTTGTAGAAACGTAGGAATATTGATTTATTTTACTAGATTTTAGTGTAATTTGTTTATTTAATTTGTGTAATGTTCGAGTGGAATAAAGTTAATTGTTCGACTATTTCTTCTTGTAAACTTGTAAGTATAAGTATTAAAGCCAGTCCAGTCTTATCCAGAGTTTTCCTTTAATTTTATTTATATGCGTATTAAAAGCAGAAGGGGAGGCATTCGCCCAGCAGTGGGACGCTACGGGCTAGATTAAATTAGAAGATGTGTCCCACTTCACTGGATTTTTGCAATGACAGTCGATTTTTTTATGTACCAATAGTAGAAGGGGACATTACCATATCTCTAATCAGCTGAGACCAGCTGAGGGTTCTTCATCAGATACTTCAGACCTTCGATTTTTGACATCAAATGAAGTGGCCTACCAAGTTGAATATTTTTTGTAAAGGCAGTATGTCGATCTCTAATAGTTTGGTTGGGCTCTTGTGTTTTCTAATCAGGGTCACCAGGTACTCCAGATCTTCGATTATCCTAGTTTTTATAGTTTTCCCTTTATGTGGCCATTAAACCCTACCTCTGTACCAAATTTCAGCACTCTGAGTTTATGGGAAGTACTAGTTCTATTCTGATGATCATGAGTGAGTGACTGGGTGAGTGTCATAAATGCGAAACTTTGCTTTCGTTTAACTTCGGAACTAAATGACCTACAGACTTAAAATTTTGGTTTTTAAGTATGTGATTATACTTTACTGGATGACGAAAATTTCTGCGTTCTGGTCTTATCCAGAGGCTCTCAAATAAAGGCCTGAAAATGCGGCGAAATGGTTCCAGTAAATAATGGTACGGCAGTGTTTGCTTCGCGCTCGACTTGGCGGGGGCACTGCCGTGCCCCCAGATCGACGTTCTGGTCTTATCCAGAGGTTCTCAAATAGAGGCCTGAAAATGCGGCGAAATGGTTCCTGTAAATAATGGTACGGCAGTATTTGCTTCGCGCTTGACTTGGAGGGGGCACTGCCGTGCCCCCAGATCGATTATCCTAGTTTTTATAGTTTTCTCTTTATGTGGCCATTAAACCCTAACTCTGTACCAAATTTCAGCTCTCTGAGTTTATGGGAAGTACTAGTTCTATTTTGATGATCATGAGTGAGTGAGTGAGTGAGTGAGTGAGTGTCGTAAATGCGAAACTTTGCTTTCGCTTAACTTCGGAACTAAATGACCTACAGACTTGAAATTTTGGATTTTAAGTATGTGATTATAGCTTACTGGATGACGAAAATTTCTGCGTTCTGGTCTTATCCAGAGGTTCTCAAATAGGGGCCTGAAAATGCGGCGAAATGGTTCCAGTAAAGGATGGTACGGCAGTGTTTGCTTCGCGCTCGACTTGGCGGGTGCACTGCCGTGCCCCCAGATATTCTGTGATACCCGGGCTGTATTACAAATCTATTAATATCTAATTTATTACAATTGGATCAGTAGTTTAGCCGCTACAGTGGAATAAACATACATATATAGTTTGCCAAAATCATTACCCTTCCTTTTTATTTCGCCGTATATTAAAAGTAGGAAACTGACAAGTGTTTGTCTTGTCTATGGCCTTACAAGAAAATCGAAGAATATAATTATTATAGGTAATTAAATCACTACACCGAACTAACATGCCCGTAATAAAATGTAGGTATTGTTTATAATACTATTCGTATTATTGATTTTCATAGCTTTCCGCTATTTCAGTCTCCTAACATTAATGGCAACGAATAAAACAACAAAATTATGCCTCCACTGGATCTGACAATCGTTATCCCTATTCGCTGAAATCTTACACCAGAAATCTGACCTTTTCTTGGCACCGATGGTTATTAGTCTCTATATTAAATATGAGCTTATGCAGGAAGTGAGAGGCTGTATTAAACAATAGTATTGGCAATGCGTGCGCGTGCGGCGGGGGCGGCTCTTGAATGGACCGTGACTCACTGAGTTGAGACTAGAGCCTCATTTATGAATGAGCGCATCGTGCGCAGTTATATTGATAGAAAACAAAAGATTAGCTATCTACTTAATATAATATAAAAATTAAATACATTTAAATTATTTTATTCAGCATCCTATTGTAGAGAATATTAAAACAGCGAACTTAACAAACAAAATTTCAGGACAATTTTCGGATACAAACATTAACAAGTCTTTTTGCGCTTGACCTAATATCTCAGTCTATTATTATGATATATTATGTACCTATGCTGCCCGAAATAAACGTTATTTAATTTAATTTAATATATTAAATTGCTATATTTTAGTATCATAAAGACCTTTGCTTTATCGAACTAAGCATTTTAATATTAAATTGAACTTTACAGAGGCGAACAAGCTATTTATAGTTTCTAAGCTATGGATACCTACTATAACGAATAAAATATTCTAATGTTACCAATATTAAAGAGAATAAACATATTTCCTAGAATCAAAATAACAAATAAAAACAAACAACTAGATTTACGTATGGTCAGCTAAGCCTATTTCTCATGAAGGCAAAGGTTACGAGATTTTGACCTGTAGATCTGCTGATAGCATTTAACTAGACGGATAATTGTTTGCTGAACGGCCAGTTTATTTTATATAATGGCCACACGTCCACGTTACCACCTAAGTTATGGTTCGGATGGTCACAGGGAATGATATTTTGTAAAATGAGTTCGCTAACAATAGCGACAAACTATAAATTCATAATGTAAATAAAATTTGGTGTTTGCTTATCATTAACTGATATCAGTTACTCAAGTATTAACGAGCAGCTGGATCATCTAATGGTAAGCGATTACTGCCGGCTATAGACTCTCGCATTCCTGATCTTTAAAATCCCCAACCCCCTTAGGCCTCCGGTAAACACATTCACTTGGTGAAACACAACTCAAGCGTTATTTCACGCCGGTTCTCTATGAGACCGTATTATTTATCTGGCCGAGGCGGCCTATTCGTGCCGAAACATGCCTATCCCACGTTTTAATGATAAACTCATAATGATATATAATTAGCTTTTGCATCGAAGCCAGTTCAATATGCTCTAAATTTTACTATGTAAGATAGAAATCGTTGAAAGTTATTGTAAGTAGTCTATAAATAACTTTCAACGAATATAATTACATTTAAGAGCTACTTCAAGAGCAAGATACCAAAATACAATCCTCGGTGGGCGTCGACACAGACAGTATTACAGCAAAGACGGTCCTACAAAGAACTTAATATCCCTCAGGCAACAGAATATCATAAACTCGACTAAGTACTACCAAAACCGTCTGTAACATTAAAACGAAACCATATTGGTTTCGATAAATGGCAACTTCTAGATAGCTTTAGATAGCTAATCAGACAGGCGGTATATTTACAAACCGGCATTTGCATTCAAACAATCACAGGTTTAGGCGCAGTGCATACGCACTTGCGACCGCAACCGGTCACCGGTCGCCAGCGACAGTTCTTCATATTTCTATTTTAGTTGAAATGTGTGTAATCATCAGCGTCGGAGATCGTCGTCGTCGTTATAACAAACAAAATTGATTTTATATTGTAGTACATACATAATGAGTAAGATTTTTAATTTTCGTGTTATTTGTTATCCTTCTGGCTGTGTTGTGTCCCTGATATTTTTTATTTTATATGCATAATATGTTATAATATGCATCAGCGATATCGTCGCTACAGGCAATCAAAGACGTCAATTCTTGCTTCTGTCCCGCACCTTCAATTTTACATAGGAGATTTACGAGATTTTTAGAGAATCTTGATAATTATATTGTTAATAGAATTTCCACGCAGCGATCGCCAGCTATTGAAATTTTTGCCAAAGTTGCAGTCGCTACAGCGATCTGACCCAGACGCTCGTGGCTCGTCTGCACCGGGTCTTGATAATTATATTGTTAATAGAATTTCGACGCAGCGATCGCCAGCTATTGAAATTTTTGAAAAAATCGCGGTCGCTACAGCCATCTGACGCAGACACTTGTGGCCCGTCTGCGCCGGGCCTTAGACGGAAACCGCCAATATCGGCCTAACAAGATCTGTCATATATTATGCGTAGATAAATAAACGATAGTCAAACAATAAATTGCGTAACCGGGCGGTCCAATATGTTAACAGTTTAGCTCTGATAACAATCCCTTGACGCTAGGGTTGCCAGCTGGTGGTTTAAATTATCTACTAGTACGGAGTACCAATCCAGAGTTTTCTTTGGTATGTACCTTACTATTGCCAAAATGATTGCTGTATTCTTTGTTGTACTAAAGTTCTTAACAGAAATCTGTGCCTATAAGATATTATTGAATATATATCTATCTATAATAATCTATAATCATGTCTATCTAATGAAATATTAGCGTATTATTGTTTTTTTTTACTTTTCGTATTCCTGAGTAAAATTTAAGTAAGTCAAAATAATATTACATACATACATATATATAATCACGCCTTTTTCCCGTAAAGGGGTAGGCAGAGACCACTTTTTGCCGCTTGCTACGATCCTTACATACTCGTTTCGCTTCGTTCACTTTCATTCTTACCATCCATTCCTCTTCTTACATTCAACGTAGCGAAGCGGCTCTCCATGGTCCGCTTTTCACCTCCGCAAGAAACGAGACGTGATGGGTGGTGAACCACATCGCCGCCATTTTGGATAATTGATTTATTTTTATGATTATCCGTTGCGTTTCCACGGATTGGTGGGGAGGGTAGGAATAGGGAAAGGGAAGGATAGGTGGTGTGGAAGGGAAGATTGGTAAGTTAGAGTGGGAAATAGGAAATGTAGGATATTACCGCCCAGGAGGGTAAGGGATAGGACAGTAATAGCTAGGGAAGCCGGGGTCGCATACCCGTATACTATACCACAACTACCGGACAGGTAAGTTGGGATCCCATGACAGACTACTAAATAATATTAGCTCAAAAAAAATTTGATATCATCAAAAGAGACCTTAATCCTCGGTTAAACATACTCCTGTACGTAAAAGGGCCTAAGTGTTGTTGTTGCCGTAAAACGCTCTCGAATCTGAGGTAATGTAAACAGCGGATTAGATGTAGCCGCCGGATAATCTCTTATTTATTAAACTCTCTCATTACACTCATTTTAACTTCACATTCATAAAATATCTTACAATTATTTTAGTTTACTAACTTATCCATTTCGAATACAGTAATTTGTAAATTAAACGAAAGTGAAGATAGGATGTAACAATGAATTTCAAAATCCTATGAATTTAAGTTCTAATGACAATCAAAGTTAAATTTTACCAAAGTCATGTCATAAATTTTAACAAAAATATAGTCATGAAAGCAAAAAAGCTCTAGTACATTAACCAACAATCTTTACTAATCGCACGCGCATTAAGTAATCACAATACGAAATACAGTAAAAAATGTTGTAATTGAAATCATACATTTCATAACTCGGTAATAAATATAAATTTAATGATAATCCGTATTAATGTGTTTGACCCGTTTGTTATAGAAAGTCGCGTTGTCCAAGCTTTGTGCGCGAGTTCGCGACGAATTTGGCTCGGTCGTGACATCGAAGGCAATCCGTGCTATAAAGTTTCATAATCTGCCACATTCGAGTCCTGCCACTAAATTGGTTTATATTATGGTCCATCTATTTGGAAATATAAGCGTGAGTGGCTCAATAAAGAAGTCGTGGTAGTCGCTAGATGTTTATCGCGTAACTAGCTGTCGGGAATGCGACGTCCACGTCCAGCACAATCTCTATTGCACTCGCTTTTTCCACTTAAAATGCATGTAGGCTAGAAAATTGCTCTTTAGTTCATTTCGCTTTGGTGTCATATAAATAAACATTCAACGAAGAAAGATGTAACAGGTTTAAAATTAAAAAGTTAAAAGCTATAACCACTAACGAATCCATTGCTGATTTTTCTCTGCAGCTAAATCAATTTTCAATTTCTTTATTTACTTACTTTATTACTACGAGGCAATGTATTTGGAATAGAAGATTATAATGTAGATAAAAATAAAATGATTATTTTTATACAAGTTTTATTGTTCAGAATAAACGATTTAATAAAATTATGTACGCATTAAGTTCATTTTATTGTGTAAATTATTACTATATTGTTCGGCCCCCCGCGTGACTTTCGAATATTTTTTGTTTGGAATTCGGAATTAGCCTAAAAAACCCATATCGAATAGCTAACTGTGGTGGAATCGTTCGAATAGCTCTCCTTATTTACGAGTTTACATTATACACTGAACCTTTGGAATTTATGAGATTTGGTACTGGTATGTGCAAGTCAAAATATTTTCGAACGTTAAAGTGATATAATATTTTTGTGTTGGTATTCAGTTACATAATTACAACTTTGATTAGGATCAAAATACTCCACATTAAAAATTTAACCTTTTATGTATATGTTACTGTAAAATTGTAAAAACCGTTAGATTGTAATATTACTAGAGATATTATAATATTCCGACAGATTGTCAAATAAAAACTTATTACAATTGTACGCATTATTTTTCATTTTAATTATTATTATGAAAAAGCAAACAAATATGGCGGTGCGGGGCACTTGCCGTTTAACCAATCGGCACGGTAAATATTACAATATAACGAAAAATAACGTGTAAAATTGTAGGGAGAAGTTTTTATTTCACAATCTGTCGACATATTACAATTTCTCTAGTAATATTACAATCTGACGGTTTTTACAATTTTACGGTGACATAATTTATTATACATATATTATATAAAACAAATTGTACTATAGGCATGACAAATTTTGCCTACCTAATCATAAAACCGTGACCTTTTAATAATAATCCGTAACATTTCCATTCATGGATTTTCTTATTTTCGTATCAAAACAAGCCAGTGCTATTGGCAAGTGTGTGTGCTACGTCGCCTACACCCACACCGCTGGTTTTGTGAATGGATGCTATCCGAGTCTTGCAACAGTCGCTAGTCGCCCACGTGTAGTCTGAGGTCAGCAACTTTCGTTCATTATTCGTGCCCACTTATTGTCTTGCCAAAATACTAGATAGTGCGTTAATTTATTTATCTATTATATTAATTACCTCCTTATTTAGTAATATTAGGTTAAGTATTTATGAAACTTGGAATATCGTTTAACCATTATTAACAGCTCGATTTTGGTACTCTATGATGTCTGTATTAGATTAAAAAGTAGCCTATAATAATAAGTATAAAATATAGCATAAATAATATAATTATAATAGATATTATGGACGCTTCACACCATGTCAATCTGGCCCCGTGCTTGAAGAACTTGTGTTACAGGTAGGAAGTATATTTAATACTTTGATACTATACATATATTTAAGATTTTTATTATATTATACACATATTAAAAACACATCCATGACCCAGGAACACAGAAAACTTTTTGTTCCTTCGGCAGGATTCGAACTTGCGACCCCCGGCACCAAAGCGCTGAACCACTGAGCCACAGAGGTCGTCAAATCTATACTAATATTATAAAGCTGAAGAGTTTGTTTGTTTGTTTGTTTGTTTGAACGCGCTAATCTCAGGAACTACTGGTTCGAATTGAAAAATTCTTTTTGTGTTGGATAGTCCATTTATCGAGGAAGGCTTTAGGCTAGAAAGCATCATGCTAAGCTCAATACGAGCGAAGCACCAATCAAGAATGTTTCAAAATCGGGGGATTTTTTTTCCTTTTGAGAGCTTTCGCTGCGTACGCTGCGGAAACAGTTAAAGTTTCGCTAAAATGATGTATGACAGAATTGTTCCCCTTTAAAAGTTCTAAAAGAAAGTCCGCGACTGTATATGTCTATCTTTTAAGGTTGGCTCACAATAGCCTTTTTATGCTAACCAAATTTGTTCTAAAATTAAGCATTATTTGTGAGGGTGTTTTCATAAAGATGATATTAATCCTTATCCAAATAAATACGTTATTCATTACAAGCATTTAATGTAGAAGAAATTTGCCATTTACATCATTTGATTTCAATGAGTATTTTAGAAGATATCGCAGTAATAAAATAACCAGCGCGCAATAATGATGTGCGGCGCACTGCGGACAGTCGTGAGGAGGAAGCGCTTCTCCTTCTACGTAAATGAAGTCGCGGGTAAATTTTAGCGATATCCCAAAGTAAATGTTCCACGCGGACGAAGTCGCGGGCAAAAGCTAGTATAATATAAATTAATAATATAATAAATCCCCACACCGATATCGGTGACGGTGGCCGTTTTCTTTGAAACCAGGCCAGTTACGCAGGAGTAATTTTATAGTGCCCAACTGTGTGCGCAGTACACAAGAGAACTCTCTTTTCCTTTACTCTCATAATCCAGTGGGACGGATAACCGACAGGACTGACGAGAGATCAGATGAAGGTCCGACTTTTTACATGCCCATCAGACGCATGGATCATCTTTCTTGTCAGACAATCAGGTGATCAGCCTGTATTGTCCTAACCAAACTTAGAAACAACATCTTTTGTTGTTCCATTGCGGGAATCGAACCCACGACCACGACCACGACGAGTCGAGAGCCAATGCTCTAACTACTAGACCACGGAGGCTGTTATTAGGGCTGAGGCTATAATATAAAATACTAAATTAAGTTCCTAATTTTTTTTTAATTTTGTACTTATTTCCATTATTTGAGGGCATAAATTCTTTTGAATCTTCAAATTTTAATAAGATTTAAACCATACCCTCATACATGTAGGTAATAAAAGCGGAAACATTTAGAGGCTAAGCCACATTTATCATTTGAATTCTGACTCACAAGATTAACAGATGGTCATCAAAATAAATAAGCAAGTAAGATGGGTAGCCGCGATCATTGTGGATAAGATAATCACTTTAAAAACAAGATGTTTGTGTAATGCCCAGCATAACTCTTGGTAGTATTTAAAGAATTTTATTTTGAGAGTTCTTTTGGTTAATTAATTATTTAAAAAAATACAAACCTACTTCCAAACTCAAAGCAATAACATTCTTAAAAAGCATTGAAAAGTTTGAAATAATTCTTATTCTCGAAATACGATAGTTCTACTTTGCTATGGAGTATAGAGTATTATCTATAATACTTTATACTCCATAGAAAGTAGAGGTCTACCTCTACATATCTATGTAGAGTAATTTTAATGATGTTAATTATTTTTAAGTTTAATATATCTATATTAAACTCCTTTACATCATTAAAATTACTAGCTAGTAGGTATTGTTTGCTACAGAACTCTTATACTATTGTTGATTAGAGAATATCCTAAAATATATCTTCTAGAAATTATCATTTGTACATTTCGCAAAATTCTACGCTTAAAGTATCCAGTACCCATAGTATTTAAACTTTGGTCTTAGATTTTATAACCAGTCCAGCATTTCAATCCAGTATTTACAGATAGACTGTCGGTTGATTGGTTTGATAGATCGATAAGAATATCGATTGCATTTTTAGAGAGAGTTTTAACGTGTCAGTATTAATGAGGCTGGCACATAAACTACATTGCAAAACATTTAGATTAGCGTAATCCACTTTCACAGTTTGTCTACTTCGTTAGTGCTTCCCGTACTAATGAGTTGAGACTACGAAACAAAAAGTCATAATTTCTCTACATCTTGACTAGGGTTGCCAAACATTAGATAGCACAATGAGGTAAAAAAATCCTTAGGTCAAAAGTAAAAATAATACAAAATAATGAAATTTAATATATTGTTTAGATAATTTTTAACTATTCCCCTAGTTCATTGTAAATAACATATAATTAATTATTATACCTTATATTTCACAATTTATATACCAAGGTAAGGATAAGACAAGCTAGCAGCCCTAATTTTAGTGTAAACTTTAACCTCATATTATTACATAAAGTAACTATGCTTGCGCTAATAGATCGCTTGATTGGTCGTTTTAGCACTTTGCTCTTTCACAGACTGCAATGTTTTGTTAACAGTATTTGGTAATCTATACTAATATTGTTTTGAGGTCAAAAAATCTGTCAATATTTAGTTTATCACATTCACACGGGAATATGTCTATGTGTATTTAAATTTTAGGTGTTTCTGTAAAAAGTGGAAATAGGTTCTTTTAGAAAAAAACCTCGCTGAAACATGTATTAAAACTCATGGTTTTGCTTTCAAAGTACCTTCAAATTTTAATAGTATTATTTGTTGCTTTAGTATTAGATGATGATGATTACTTAGATTATAAAATTCCTCCCCTTTTGTAAACTTTGTAAATTGTCGTACATTTTAAATATCAAGATGCTTGGTTCATTAATTAGATATTTTGTTACCGTATTAAGAATCTAATTTTAATGCTAAGGCTCCATTAAGTCTAAAGAGAAATTATATCTAGTATTTACGAGGGAAATTTCTGGAATTTGTTGATGGATGTTCCAAGATATTATTAATTATTATTCTAATGACTTCGACAATTCACTTGACTGGTTCTACATCAATTGAGACTGGCACACGTCCGTGGGGGCTCCACCCAGCGCGTCCGAAATGCCTTCGTTCATTGACACGTGCGGAACCAGTTTTGGGCGAGTTTTTCTCAATGGCCGCTTCCTTTGTCAGAGTAAACATATTCAAATGTTGCGATTAATTCATGGCTAGATAGGCTTATGAATGGAGCGTGTATGTGCGGTGTGCGTAGAACACACATACAAGGGAATTTGCATACCCGTTTAGGAGCGCCACGTGCAGTTACCTTTTTAATATACAATATTTAAATGTAAATTGTGATTGAAAGTTAAGCGCAATTTAGTTTAGGGCAAGGAGACTGTAATGAGGGCCATAAAAAGAAGGCAGCACCAATTTCTGTGACAGTGAGAGAAGAATATTAGATTTTAAGTAAAAGCTAACTTAATTTCAAGTATGAAGTTATAACCTTATTTTTTTATTGATTTATGCATCTCCTTCCATATTTAATAATAACTAGCTGTTACCCGTGGCTCCACCCGCGTAAATATACAATCGGTTATCCCGTGGGAATACTCCACTTTTCCGGGATAAAAAGTAGCCTGTTTTAACCCAGTGCTTAAACTACTATTATACCAAATTTCATCAAAATCCGTTTAGTAGTTTTTGCCTGAAAGAGTAACAAACACATTGATAGTAGGATACATACATCCATCCATCCATCCTCACAAATATTCACATTTATAATATTAGTAGGATAAATAACCAATAAAATGTACATGAACATAATGAATTTTGTAAATAAGAAATTCTACATGGTTTAAATATATCTACATGTTTAAAGTTCATTTTTATCATTTCATATGTAGAAAGATTGTAATCTTACTACGTACAGTCGCGTGCACTAATATAGATACATTGACAACTTTGCAATAATATGTCAACGTATGATATTTCAAAAATATGTACACCATGTTGTTTTCAGATTGATATAACCTACAAAGTGTTTCAAAATTATGAATACATTTTTTTCATAATAAAGTAAACAAAAGTTTGTCAGTGAATAGTAAACACCCCCAAAGTTACAATAATGTATACGTGACAATGTCAATAACATGTAAACAATATTTTATTCAATATAATGTAAACGTTAATTTTAACAATAATAATTGTTAACAATAACTGTATCAATGACGGCCTCTGTGGCTCGATGGTTCATATTTTTTTTAAATCTATCTTTGGTATCTTTAATGGCCAAGTTATAAAATTCCCAGTTAGACGTTTTGTTAGATCTATTCTATATTAATATATTGTTCAGGAACCATCCAAAATATTCTCTATTATCTAATTCAAAGCATGTTTTATAAAAATTTAAAAAAATCATATTCATTAGGTGTTTTAAGAAACAGTGGATATGTTTGTACTAGATTGTGTTACAAAGTAAGTATCTACAGTTCTACTCGATGAGTCTTCTAATAGTATTAATTAATTATTGGATGTAAATGAGTACCTTGGAGTAGGTACTCCAAGGTAGGTACTCGTTTACATCGTTTGTGTAAAGTATGAAGGTTCATACTTTACACAAATGTTAAGTTTTAGGTGGATGATGAGTTTACTTGAAATTTAATTACAAAGACATTTGAATTACAGATTTTACAACAAGCATGATTACTATTCACTATAGTTAAAAAAATACTAAAACATGGTGCCTATATTATCTATAGGTACTATTTATATATTATAATGTTATATTATAAAGAGGAAATGTTTGTTTGTTTGCATTGAATTGGCTCCGAAATTACAAGAACAATTTTGATGAAATTTGACACATATATAGATTAGACCACGGAGAAGAAGGACATACGCTACTTTTTATCGCGTGAAAATGTACTTAGGAGTTTTCTTTTAGCGTGCACGAAGTTGTGGGAAACATTTAGTTATTAATATATAATAACTATATTATATTATATTTAAAAATATTGATTAATGTCCATTTACAATGCGAAATTAAGTATTTATTTATTCACCTAAACACAATCACTAAACAGATTGAATGACGTCACTACTAGAGTGTTGTCGTGTTCCATTCGCGGTTACCATTCGCACACGCTACGTTATGGATAACTTTTTCATAAAAAAGATTCTCCGTGAAAAAATTGTTTCTTTTGCTTTTGCGATTGTTATGTTTAAAGGAAATATTAAAATTTCATGACAAGTTCCAATTAAACCTAGCCAGCGATAGTGTATGTAATAGTGTTTCGTGTTAGCCATTTATATGTTCGTTGTAGTCTATTTTATGTATTGTGAGCTCCGTGGCCTAGTGGGTAGACCATTTGGTTCGCACTCGAGAGAGTGTCGGTTCGAATCCCAGATTGTGGCGTGTACCAATGAGACTTTCAGATTTCAAGTACATTATAAGGACGCTTTAACGGTGAAGGAAAACATCGTGAGGAAACCCGCACATGGTTGGCCCCAGACGTATTGACCAGTCATTCCTCTGGACTAGGCTGACTATGTTGTTAGAATGTCGTATGTGCTTGTATGTGGCACTACATTATTTCAAGAGTGATTACTTCGCTCGGAGAATACTGTATAAATCATCCATTAACGGATGAATAAGCCTAAGTTGTAGTCTATTAAAATTAATACACAATCTCGCGGCCATTTACAAAACCAGAACTTTTATGTATGGCGCCGGCAACCTGATACTAACAAACATACAGACTGACGAGATTCGTGATATCACGACATTCATCAAAATAAATGCCGAATATTGAGTAGCTATTCATATTGTTAAATACGCAATTTAAAATGTATTAGTATACTTTAAAACATTCTGGAATTTCAAATAATATTTCGTGTAGCTTATTTTCTATAAGAAAACTTCCTCGCATTGAGGAGAATTCCAATCCCTAGCAAAAATGGTAAAGGGAGTTAGTAGTCAGTGATAATAATGATAGTTTCCATAAACTAAATGATTAGCTACACTTCTATGATATTAAATAATATTACGACCATATATGTATTAAAAAGAGAATTATTTTAAAGATAAAAACAGCTAAAACTTGATGAGATTGAATTCTTATAGATTTAAATATTTTGGATATGCTATTGAAATAAATAGAAGACTTATACATCGTCGTAGGTAAAAGTTATTTACCTATTAAATCATTTAATGATATCGACTTAATTCCTCTTATCGACTACGATCTTCTTTATCTTTCATACCGCTTATAAAAATCTAATAACTGGTATCAATAAAGATATGTAAGAAGAACTAATGGAAATTTTTCGTTTATTTATCTCCTTGTTAGTTTTGCATATCAGACAAAAATCACTCAATTAATTTTATAGTTTCTATATTAACTTATTAAACGTTTGATCTTTTTAATCCATTACAAAAGAGGGATGTTATAAGTTTAATGTCTGTCTATTAGTATATCTATGGCATGGAGCTCCTGTATGAATGGGGTGATTTTGATGTTTTTCTAATGGATGCTTACTTGATGGAGTTGACTTATTACTGCGGACAAACTTAGAATAATACTGGTGTAAGGAATAAAATCGATAAGTCCGCTAAGTTAGGGTCGAGTCACACCGAAACGAATCGATACGCGTCAAATTAATAATTACACTAGAATATACAAGTTTAATTGTACATTCTAGTGTAATTAATAAAACTATAATAAATTCGAATATCAAGCTGTGCAGCATGTGTATTGTGTAGTGTATGACTGATGTCATATGAAACATGTAGGTATCTTTATTATAGTTGCAAAACTTCTGAAAAATTCCGAATAATTCCGGAATACTTCTGGGAAACTTTCTTTAAATTAGAATTATTCAAAATGAATTTAATTAAGGTTTTTATTTTTGCTGAAAAATCGTATTTTGCATCAATAGTCGATCGCCGCCGCGCCGCCCTCTATAGATACGTCGCCCGCCGGCCGCTGCCACACGAGCGAGACGGCGGGAGGGAGATGCTCCCCGGAGAAGTTTTCCCCCGCGCGAGAAATATTCGTAATCCGCAATCGAATGTTTCCGTCGAATGTTTCCGTCGAATATTTCGCTGGAATAATTCAATGGTAATATACCTAGGTGTTAGTTTATGGTGTATGGTGGTTGAATGAATTATTTGTTCAGTGGCACATACTAAGTAAAATATAAATGTTTATTTTATTATAAATGGGATTGATTAAGTATATAATGTTGATATTTTTTGTATGTACAATAACTCTGTACGCATCGATTTTGATGCAGTTTTCAGAACAATATTACCTATTTAGTACCTACTATATGTATACGTGACATAAAAAAATGTTGAAATAAATAATGTTTAAATAAGTAAAAAGATGGAACCTGTAGTAAGGACGAGAAATAAAAATACGCGTACCTAGCTCGAATTAGAATATGTATTCCAATATATATACTAATATTATAAAGCTGATGAGTTTGTTTGTTTGAACGCGCTTATCTCAGGAACTACTGGTACGAATTGAAAAATTCTTTGTGTTGGATAGTCCACTTATCGAGGAAGGCTTTAGGCTATATAGCATCATGCTAAACTCAATACGAGCGGAGCACCAATCAAGAATGTAACAAATTCGGGGGTATTTTTTCCTTTTGAGAACTTTCGCTACGGAAACGGTTAAAGTTTCGCTAAAATTATGTATGGCAGAATTGTTCCCCTGTAAAAGTTCTAAAAAAAAGTCCGCGACAGTATATGTCTATCTTTTAAGGTTGGCTCACTATAACCTTTTTATACTAACCAAATTTGTTCTAAAAGTAAGCATTATTTGTGAAAGTGTTTTCATAAAGATTATATTAATCCTTATCCAAGTAAATACGTTATTCATTACAAGCATTTAACCTAAAAGAAATTTGCCTTTTACATCATTTGATTTCAATGAGTATTTTAGAAGATATCGCAGTAATAAAATAATCATGCGCGCTAATAGTACGGCGCGGCGCACGGCGCGGACGGGCAATCGTGACCGGGAGGTGGTAGCGCTTCTCCTTCTACGTAAATGAAGTCGCGGGTAAATTTTTGCGATATCCCAAAGTAACTATTCCACGCGGACGAAGTTGCGGGGAAAAGCTAGTATCAAGATAAAATTATTGACAATATAAGTCAAAGTATTAATTCATTTTTTAAACTGTTGTACAATACAGAGGTTTTATAAATTGGACTTTTGTAGATACCAATAGAACCGACTTCAATGAAGCCGGAACACCTCAATTGACCTCAAACCACTACCAAGCGAAGACTTTATTGAAGAGGTGCTTTATTAAATGATGCGACGTGCAATCAAGTCACAACCACAAACTCAAATATACCTACCGCTCACAACACAACTGAAGATAAACCCCCTTACTAATAAACGCTGTATAAGCTTTGAATAGTTACACAGTGTTTTGTCTTCTTCTATCGAATTAAAAATGTCACTTGTGTGATGTGAACAAAACACTGTATAGTCTATTCAAAGCTTATACAGCGTTTTAATAAAGTTGTAAAGTTGGAAGTTGTAAACTAATACCCCCTTACTAATGTATGGGGGTATTAGTTTACAACTTCCAAGCGCAATTTTTCTCGTTTTTTTTTTTGAGTTGAATTATTCCCAAAGTTTCGGAATATTTCGGAATACTTCCGAAGTATTCGCCGGGAATGATTCGGAATTTTTCCCGCCAGCATCTATAATCTTTATGTGTAGTGAATAAAGTTCAATTTTCACCCGACTACGGCCAAACCAAAAGAAGGGTAATGATTTCGGCGGTCTATGTATGTATGTATGTTTGTTCCACCGTAGCGTCCAAACTACTGGTTCGGTTTTAATAAATGAGGTGTCTATAGATTCGAAATAATAGACCCGATCTCGAAAATGATATAGCCTCTGTTAAGGCTATATCATTTAAGAAGTCGGGTTATATTTTTTTTGTAAAAATTGTGGTTATTAATTAGCTATCCTACTAATATTATATGGATGGATGTTTCTCTTTCACGCAAAAACTACTGACCGGATTTTGATGAAATTTGGTATCTTAGTAGTTTAGACTCTGGATTAAAACATAGGCTAATTTTTATCCCGAAAAAATACAGTGTATAGAGGGATACTGTATTTACACGGGTGGAGCCGCCGGCAACAGCTAGTCTTATAAATGCAGCACCGGTATGAACTGACCCTTACGGCTAGTTGGAGGAAGAGGACAGAGTCCACATAGACTCCATAGTCCACATACCTAGACCCTATAGTCCCCATACTCCCCATAGACCATCTTTACGGACAATAAGTTTTTATGTAACCAGAGATAAGAAAAATCTAGATAATCGCTAACGGTACTTTAGGGACACTATAAGATGTAATCTAAATACATTTAACATACAATTCAGTTTGTTGTTCCGTAGATAAAGAGGGATGAGCAACGCGCAAGTCATTTCCGTTCTGTCGCAATACAAGACGCTAATTTATAATCATCAGTTTCTGAATCACAAGGCTCTGTGTTGGCGGGATTGGATTTACATAATGTATTTGCCTAATAGCTCTTATGTAAAATTTGTTTGCCAACGTAAACAATGAATTTTGTATTAATGGAAATTGCAACATACAAATACATAGTGTAGACACTAATATTATAAAGAGGAAAACTTTGTATGTTTGTTTGTTCGGTTGTAATGAATAGGCTCAAAAAGTACTGGACCGATTTCAAAAATTCTTTCACCATTCGAAAGCTACGTTATCCACGAGTAACATAGGCTAAATTTTAGTTTGGAAAAAAATAGGGTTCCGTAAGATATTTGGGGTTTTCGGACACAAGGTGTAAAAAATCAACCAGAAAAGTTACTTATTTTGCGTACGCTGCCTAAACTAAAAAAGATAGAACCATAAAATGTTCTAATTAATTGTAGATCTTATAAATATCTACAAAAAAGTCCGCGACACACTATACCTATCTATGTCGAGTGAGGCACAACAACAATTTTTTTATTTAGAAATCTTGATTTTTTTTGGATTACATTTAAACGCGTTTATTTTACTCATGCTACTAATCATTATCAAAATAAATTATTTCATCACTAAGTACAGTTTATGTAAATAATATTTGGTCTTTGAATGATTAAAATTGGACGTTTGGTTTTGAAGTTATGGCGAAATTAAAATATTACGATTTCTGCTCTACGGCCCGTAGCGAAGTAGGCGTCACCAAGGCAGGGGTGTGCGTGCCTGAGGGGAGTTTAGATCTATGAGGTAGCCGCAGTGTTAGTATCAGTATTGTAGAATAGTCTACCCATAGATTATACAGATATATACATTGTACCCGTGCGAAGCCGAGGCGGGTCGCTAGTCGTCAATATTGTCGGTTAAATCTCGTTTGGATTTTCAGTATCCCAAGCTATCGTTAACATTTTGCGGTATCGTTACGTGTACGTAAACGAGAATTATGAGGAATATTAATGAAAATTTTAGTTACTTTTTCGTCCGCTAGAGGCGCTTTCATGGTTTTCATACAATATTTCTCGCTTACGTACACGTAACGATACCGCAAAATGTTCCTGCTTGGGGTACAGGCTGTCCCGCTCGCGCGCGCACGTATTCACGCATACGGGAATTAGTCAAAACGGTGTGTGGATGCGAGTGGATCAAAACAGGATTAATATCGAAACTAATTAAGAGAATTGGGCTTTAGAATGTTAAAAAAATAGGGGTTATTGGTAGGGCATATATTTGGCAAGGCTCGTGTCGGGATGCAAAGAGAAATAAATAAATAAGAATGAATATCTTTTATTAAAAAAAAAAAATACAAATTCTAGTAGGTTGGTCATATTTTTCTTTATTCTTCTACTACTTTACTTTTCTAAATAATTCTTTTTGGCCCTTTACATATTTATAAAACAATGTGCAAGTCATATTAAAATTAACCTGACACTGTAAAATTGAGTCCCCAGTCTCTGGCAGCAGGCGATTTCTTTCATGCGCGACGTGCACGCGCACCGTGTAACTTGGCGCGCGTATTTGAATTACTTTGATAGCGCGATTAAAAGGGGCGTATTAGTGCTTTGTCGGGACGTCGGCACAGAAGGCCTTATTAGGCCTTCTGTCCCGACGTCCCGACAAAGCACTCCAACTCAACCATTATTATGGTGACAGTCCCGATATATCGGGACGAATGGCAACCCTAGTTATTGGAGATTGGGCTAAACCTGCACAATTAAGTAATAACAGTTTTGAATGTAAGGTATTTAATTCTTGTTTTTTCATACTTCTTAAGACGAAACCAAACGGTACGTTTTACTGGACAGTAGGTACCTATTTAAAATGCAAATTTTAATATTAATATTGGATTTCAAAATTGCTCTGTTTTTATTAACAATAAAATCTTTCCGCCCACGTTACTATGACTAATCGACCAGTTTGATACCGAATTCAGTTTAAAATTGTTTACCTCCTGTTTACTTGGCAGTCTTGGCACCTTGTTTCAAAGTACTTTACGATGTCTTTATAATGAGTTTCCATAAAAGACGAGCTAATTATTGAGTTTCAATCCAGATAATAACTTGTTATTTGTATCCGGATAAACTGTTTAAATTTTTGCAATAATTTCGTTTCTTTTACCTAATGTGTGGAAAAATGCAAAGTAATTATAAATTTATAAGGATTTTAGCAGTAGGTATACGCTACGCGCAGACATCTGGAAGGAAAAATGCCAGTTTCAGGTATCTCGGCATTTTTGGGTCAACAGGAGTGTGACTTCTCGTCTCTGGCATCTTACTGGAGATTCAGATGAGCAGCACCCAGGACGTGGAAGGGCTACAACTGTTCGAAACGACCGATACACACAATAACTAACTGCAAAACGTTAGCTGATGTTTACCGCCCGGGAATTCTGATTCGATGTTATTGTTTAAATAGGCTACAAAGTACGATGCCCAATTTTTTTAACGCCAAGGTTACCATGTTAGTGTACCCTATACGTACACGTACCCTACACGTATCGTATACCCTATAGGTACACTACGAAAATGAAATGATGTAGGCAACGTTTTATATAGACTACTACTACACCCCCTTGGGGGGCGAATTTTCAAAAAACCCTTTCTTAGCGGATGTCTACGTCATTACAACTATCTGTATGCCAAATTTCAAATCCGTTCAGTAGTTTCGGCTGTGCGTTGATAGATGAGTCAGTCAGGTTTGTCTTTTATATATTTATGAAGATGAGGTAAAGTTTTATTATATCGGTTTGGATTTAGGATTGTTACGTGAAGGGTAGGAGTGTGACACTGAAGAGTTTGGATGCATCCAGGAAGTGCACCCATGGCCGCTGGCCCCTAACCTAAATTAACAATGTTGGTATGGGCCGATATTGTAACAATTGCAGATGATACCTATCGGGCCTTATGTTCACCAATTTACATTACTTATTGACCTCAGATCCCCAACTTTCGTATATTTAACAGAGAATTTTAATTTACTTTGCATTAATTATAAATGAATCGTCTTGATATCATAAACTAATTTTCCAATCAAAACGCGCTAAACGGTGGTTGGAGAATACCATTTTGCTATTTTAACATATCTCGATCGAATCTCGATGTATCCAAACTATAGTTTGTGTTATTTAATATATTATTTTAAGGTTTAATTAATCAGAATCGATCTAAAGATTTTAGGTTGATGCATGAAAATGCGCAAGCGAGCACGGATCTCAGAAACAATATTATAAATTCTATGATATTTAAATAATAAAGGCGATCATACTTTGTAATAATTACAAAAAATACGTTAAAAACATTTGGAAAATATGAAAAGTTAAATTATTTTTGAACTCTATACCACGTAGGTAGGTATATTACCGTTGCACATTTTGTTTATTACTATGATCAAATGAATAGAAGATTATGTTGCTTTAATCAATAAATACTTCAAAATGCATACTTATTATTTATTAAAGATATATAATTATTATAACATTACAATAACAAAAATCGTTGAAAGGTTCAAAATCACTACTACATGTTGCTTAAAAACTCAAACTCAAACTCAAAATTTTTATTTCCTTTTATTTATTTTTATATGTAGGTTATGATATAACTTAGATTATTTTGTTGTGTGTATTTTGTATAGCTTTAACAAAATCGAAACTTTTTCAATCAATGACTATTGTAAGCGACAGCTAACAGTTATGTTAATCTCATATCGAGTTTCATTCGGACCGGAAATATCCCGCCATGCAAATTAAATTCATAAAATTTATGGTACCAGTTCAGGGTTAAACACCTTTTTTGTTAAACTAAATACGCCCATGCAATAGAAACCAGTTCAAGCATCTGCGATTTTACTCACTTGACACAAACCAAACACCGTGACTGCGCGGGCGCAGGCGCCACTCTCGAAAGTTGCTTCTGACATTTGTGATTAATTAACCTTATCGTCTGTGTACAAGGAAATGAATGTTTGAACATAGCTGGATTCAGACGATGTTGGCTTGGCTGAAAATATTTATTTATTCAATTCACAATTTATGTACCTACACACAAAAAGGTCGACAAACATTACTTAAAACTAGAAAATATACATTTTATACAATTCAAAAATGGAATGTCTTCTAGTAGACCGGTATGATAAAGTGATTTGATGAATAATAATAATATTATATACTACTATGTAGATGTTGACCGCAATAACGTGCGCGCAAAAGTTAATTTCGCAGAAACCCTACATTTTCCGCTATAAAACGTAGCCTATGTTCTTTCCTGTGGTCTATTCTACATCTGTGCCAAATTTCATCAAAATCAGTCTAGTAGTTTCGGAGCCTATTCAATGCAAACAACAAATAAACAAACTTTTCCTCTTTATTATATTATTATAGAGTTTTTCATTTTGAAAAAATATCATTGCAGTAAACTAGAGATCTCTCACTCTCCAACAAATAGCATTTGTAATTTTTCTGAGACATAAATATGATTTAAATAATAATAATATGTACCTATATGATTGAAGATAAATTTATATATTTTATTCTGAGACTTAATGACAGGAATTAGAACTCTATTGTGACAAAAAAAACTTAGGCCTTTTCATCCGTTAATGGATGATTTATAAATCGACCATTAACAGATGAAACAGATGAAATAGTGGTTACTTCGCCCGGAGAATACAGTATAGTAACCACTCTTGAAATACTGTAGTGCCTGGGACAGTTGGTTTTTAAATGTCGTATGGTTGCCCAAGCCATAGATTATACAGATATATACTAGTAGTCCAAGCACGTACGGCATTCTCACAACAACATAGTCAGCCTAGTCCAGAGGAATGACTGGTCAATACTTCTGGGGCCAACCATGTACGGGTTTCCTCACTATGTTTTCCTTCACCGCTAGACCGTTCATATATTGTACTTGAGATCTGAAAAAGTCTCATTGGTACACGCCACAACCTGGGATTCGAACCTGCACTCTCTCGAGTGCGAACTAAACGGTCTACCCACTAGGCCACGGAGCTCAGTTATATGTGACAAGACACATGGTATTAGACGCCGATACTTGTAGAACCTACAATTTTAAGTATCTATTCTGTTTTAACCTATGTTTAGCCTTTATATTAATCTGTTACGAATTACGTTTGTCTCGATGGAAATAGATAGAGAACCCTAAATAAAAAAATATTTTATTATAAAACAATAATATTCTGAAGACATAATTGTAATGGTCAGTTTCATTGGTATTGTTAATTGAGTTATCAAAAACAAATTTCGTGGTCGGCGATGACCACGCATGACCACGCGTGGGCGGGTAACGGGACATGGCGCCAGCGTTACGTCGTGTGCGATACTGTTTTGCAATCTGTGATATTTTCAATTTGATCACCATTGACGCCTGCGTACTTTTGTCATTATACAACGTTACTAGCTAATGACCGCTACTTCGTATGCCTATAAGTGCCGTCTATGTGATCATAAGAGTAATATTCGTTTATGTCATTTTAGTCACCTGAGTGTCGAGTTTACTGATTAATTTTTAGGTCTGTATCTACGATCATCATTAATTGGAAATTGGTCTCAAATTATGGTATAGGTAGGTAGGTACTAGGTGGCTTAGATATTATTTGAGTCAGTTTTTTGTCTTTATTTAGACTTCTATATCGACTAAGTATATGTGGTTCGCCACCCATCACGTCTCGTTCTCGTGGAGGCGAAAAGCGGACCATGGAGAGCCGCTTCGCTACGTTGAATGTAAGAGGAGGAATAGATGGTACCTAAAAATGAAAGTGAACGAAGCGAAACAAGTATGTAAGGATCGTAGCAAGTGGAAAGAAGTGGTATCTGCCTACCCCTACGGGAAAAAGGAGTGATTATATAATAGTATGTATGTATATTGACTAGGTATTTGATAATAGTACAAATTAACACTGTATTTTAATACGTATGATACTATTTATTTGCCCGCCGTATTAATATTTTAAATAAGTACCCAAATATGATAAAATTTTATTTTATTTCACAATGGAGAAATTATTTATTCTGCAAATTGTAATACATAACACGATCACGTGGCTGACATTAATATCATATTGTATATTATGCAACGTCTGATTCGCTTAATGAGCGGGGGCGTTACGTAAACAAAGAGTTGGGCGGATCGGCCACCGGGGGCCACCTCCCCCTTCCCCCCTTTCGTCGCTCTCCCCCCTAGCGGGGGTGAGGGGGGTTCCCCCACTACCTGCTACCTGCGCAGGAGCAAAGTATTCGCACAAAAAAATTGGCAACGCCAACCGCCCGCGAACTGTTAATATCCTCATAAATAAAACAACGCAAAACGATTATGTGCTTTCGACGTTATAAATATTAGAATATTATGCAGGTGACATTTTTATTGGTCTATATTATTAAAATATGTAATTTTTATGTACAACAAACATGTTCCAACATTAACGAAAACTCGGTCTATTTTAATGCAGGCATGTTACAAGATCCGAAATTCGTGTTTGTTTCTAATCTATGACTCAATTCTGTAAATAATTTTCAATTTCATACTTTATTATATTGTTCTATATTTGGAGCACCTTTCTATTACAGTAAATTTACGAAAATACTTTCATCGCTAAAGTTACTCTATAAATACAACACATAAATAAATTGAAATGTCTGTTTGTAATTTAAAGTACCTAACCGCTTTGCACTAAAGGCATATGAAAGTATATTATAAGGTACCTACTTCCAATAAAGAAAAAATACATTTTAAGGTTTTTGCCTGTCTATCTATTCAAGAGATTAGCCGGAACAACAGGCTAATTTCTGAAACGGCTGAACCGATTTTCACAGGACTATCACTAGCAGATAGCTGAGTATATAAGGAGTAGTTAACATAAGCTTCCGTTCAAAAAGGTAAGGTTCCGTTTCCGTTTGTTCTACGCAAACTAAGTTGCGGACCCCAGCTAGTAGTATTATTAAATAGGTATTAATAAAAATATGCACTATTTATTTTATGTTCAAAGTCAAAGTCAAAAATTTTTATTCAATGTTGGTATTTTTATACACTTATTGAACGTCGGTATACATGATGCCTACCACCGGTTCGGGAACTAGCCCGGCGAGAAGAACCGGCGTAAGAAACTCGCGCGGGGCCATCTTTTACCAAAAAGATGGAAAATTGTTCTTTTAAAATAAAAAAATGTATAACAATGTTATGACTTAAACTATATAACTAGAATACAATAGTATATGGAAGTAGCCTTGCAGGGGGCCACCTCATTCCCAAGGTGTGCTATCATTCATGAAATCATTAAGTTTATAATAAGCTTTACTACACAAACGTTCTTTGATTACTTTTTTAAATTTATTGGTTGAAAAATTTTGAACGTTTTCTGGGATCCTATTGTATATACGTATACATTGGCCTTTAAACGAATTCTTTACTTTACTAAGTCTAGTCACTGGTACATCAAGCTTATTCTTATTTCGAGTATTTCTATTGTGGTTGTCACTTTTTTTTTTGAATAGGCTTACATTTTTTTTAACATATAGTACATTTGATAGAATATACTGAGAAGCTACAGTTAAGATCCCAGTTTCCTTAAACTTATCTCTTAATGAAGTGTTGGGGGCCAGCTTGTAGATTGCCCGAACAGCTCGCTTCTGCAGCACAAAGATAGTATTTATATCTGCAGCATTGCCCCATAGCAGAATGCCATAGGACATTACACTGTGGAAGTAACTAAAATACACAAGCCTTGCTGTGTTTTCGTCTGCAAAATGTCTTATTTTACTTACTGCAAATACTGCTGAACTAAGTCTGTCGGCCATTCCAGCAATATGAGGGCCCCACTGAAGTTTCGCGTCTAATGTAATACCTAAAAAGACGGCTGTATCTACTAGTTCCATACCTTCCCCATTTAATAGCACATTGGTTTTAGTTTGCCTTACATTCGGCAACGTGAACTTTATACATTTAGTTTTTTTGCTATTTAACAAAAGATTATTGACACTAAACCAGTGTACTATTTTTAGAAGAGCATTATTTACTTCGTCATAACACGAGTTTTGGCGATTAATATTAAAAGTAAGTGACGTATCATCGGCAAATAATACTATTCCGTTTTTTTCATTAATAAGGTATGGTAGGTCATTTATATAAATCAGAAAAAGAAAGGGTCCTAAAATTGACCCTTGTGGGACCCCCATCTCAATTTTAGTGCCTGTGGATCTTTTTCCATTTATCTCAACTCTCTGAATCCTATTTGATAAATAAGATTTTAGGAGAACGAGTGCTGGACCCCTTACTCCATAGTGGCACAATTTCCTGATCAATGTTGAGTGTTGCACACAATCAAATGCCTTAGAGAGATCGCAAAAGACTCCCAGAGCATCATGCGATCTCTCCCAAGCATCAAAAATATAACTAATTAGATCGACGCCTGCATCTGTTGTAGAGCGTCCCTTTGTAAATCCAAATTATTTGTTATGTAAAATTTTATTTATATTGAAGTGTGCTAGCAACTGATTAAGTATTATTTTTTCATAAATTTTACTTAGTGTTGGTAAAATAGATATAGGTCGGAAGTTAGATGGATCCGACTTACTACCAGACTTAAAGAGAGGTAAAACTTTACTGTGTTTCATTAGATCAGGAAAGACGCCACGTTTTATACAATCATTAAAGATAGTTGCTAAGTAAGGTGCAATAATATCGATTATAGATTTAATAACTTTCATAGATAGGCCCCATAAATCTGAAGTATTCTTGATATTTAACAAATTAAAATGTTTAATAATGTCTTGAGGTCCTATTTCTTTAAATCTAAATTCGATTTCACACTCTTTTACGTTTTCTTTAAGTAGCAATTCAGCAGCAGCAGGAGAGGCGTTTAAATTTTTTGTGGTTGAAACTGGAATGTCAGCAAAGAATTTCTCAAAAGCAGTTGCAACTTCAATGTCGGATTTGATTATTTTACCATCTATATTTAATTTAAAAGATGAGTTGCGTCTGGTGACTCTTCCAGTTTCATTTGCAATTATTTGCCATGTTGTCTTAACCTTGTTTTTAGAATTCTTAATTTTATTTCTAATGTGAAGAGATTTTCCTGCTGAGCAAACTTGCTTAAATATTTTTGAATATAACCTTACATAACTTTTAAAATCTTCACTTTGATTCATTGTTCTTTCATTATAGAGTTCATACAATTTAAATAGTAATTTATATAGTTCAATGTTCATATTTATCTTAATCCTTGTCTTTATTTCAGACATCATCTATCTCCCCCTTACTAATAAACGCTGTATAAGCTTTGAATAGTACAGTGTTTTGTTCCCGTCACACAAGTGACATTTTTAATTCGATTGAAGAAGACAAAACACTGTATAACTATTCAAAGTTTATACAGAGTTTATTAGTAAGGGGTTAATGTTTATTATCGATAAATTTATCACGGATATCTAACTCATATTTACGTAAGTTTATAGCGATCTTCCGCGTACACAGCCAACGTCTTGTGAGTTAAACTGATGAGTAAATATTAATTAATAATCTTATTTGACTTGGCTATTAGAGGAGCTCCTACTCCCAAAGTTGACGATACCCACGACCACATATGGCGCTCATTCACCGCTACTCACTAATTGAGAGCGACATGGCATTTCACCTTTTATGGTCGCGGCTTTTATTAACTTCTGATCGGCAAATAAACCAGGAATAGGATGAGTCATCCCCGATCGTGATTAGTGGTGATTAGCATCGCTGACCGTGGGTGGTGGGACGACTCCATTGTCTTACAACTTTATAGCGCCTTAATACCATCACGTAAGTACGCTTAAGCTCTTTTTAGACCACACTATACGGCTAATAGCGCGCGATAATGTGAGATGCAGCTCTCGTATTTCACATTTTAACATATAGCTGTCTTTGTCATTACATGTCATAATATCATTGGACATCGAAACTAATCAATGTGAATACGCTCTTATACCGACGACGTATAAGCATGCTTTTTACATTATCATGCGCTATACCTAAGCGATATCGAATAGCGTAATGTATAATGCGCTTTACACACGCGCCGCAGATCCTGCATCGCCATCGTCGTCGCACCACTGCACTAGGATTTGTATGTCATTTTTTCCGCAGTACTGACAGTGAAACGTAGCTCCCGAAGCGCCGCTGCTGCCGCAGCAACGGCGGCGAAATCCATACAAAAGCTACGGTGCATATCTAAGGGCGCTTTCATATAGGTAATTATCAGTTGAGAATTCAATTCGCCCATTATACGAACATTTACTCGACGTAAAATTACCCGTTTAAAATTTTTAGCCTATTCCTCCGAAGAACTAAGTGAAGCTACTCATACATACTTAAACTTACATTGTAAAGTGTATTTTTGTTGTACGCATGCCAATAAATGATCAATTACGCGGGGGAGATATTATACAATAGCTAATGGGGGTCAAAGTTCATCTTAGCTTCCATTTATCCCGCTACCTTCGCTTTATTGCGAGTCGGCGCTAACAGGTACGTTTATTGTTCGACTGTCAGGGTTATATATGGCTAGGCCTGGGTGATGGTATCTGCTATCATCGCGGATAACCAGTCCGCGTCCCGCTACCCGGCCGCGCGTGCCGGCGACTCTTTTATTGGTGTCGGCGCCACTCACAACTTTCACGTGTAGCGAGTCGCGACCCGAACGATACTCGAATTGGAAACCGAAATTTTTATAGCGCTTTTACGCATTTAATCACAACGGTGGGTACGGTGGGGAACTGTCGTAAATTCCCTGAACCACTTAACGCTCGCGATACTGTTTGCTCGTTACCTTGGAGTGTACTTCTAACGAAGGCTCCCAAAAATGTTCCCACAGTCGTCGATCACCGCGGAAAAAAAACAGTGTCTACGAATTAACACGTCCACGCTGCGAGAGTATGAAAACACTCGCGGGTCCGTGGAGGGCCCTCGTAGTGACGGAGAGCGGCCCCGGCCGGGCCCTGACGCCACTGTGAGGCAGTGATGCGTAAGATAGTTGTCGATGTCTTTAATTTACATTAATTTCCAATACTTAAGTAACGGCGCGCACCGAGAGCTCTTCAGCTGTTCGATGGTAACTTACGTCAATCCATTTCAACCTGACGGGTCAATAGTTGTTTATCAATTAAAAAATGTTTCAATGGAGAAGTATGTTATATTGAACTTTATCTTCACGGAACATGACAGCTAATATTGTTGTCTGATCAAAATTAGATAAAATTCAGTATTCTACGATTACATTTTAGCGCAGATCAAATAATTCGAATAAACTGAGCATTGTAAAATATTGATTCAATAGAGGAATGCCATTGAAGACATTTCCCATGCGGCACACCTAGCAAACATCTGTATTGTGTGAAACCCGGCTCAGTACAAATCAGACTTACCGTTAATGTTCAACTCAAACAAATCCTAATCTCCTCTTATTTAATACTCGTTGGGAAATTAACAGCGAAGGGCTATATAAACATTAGACTTACGCGCTCCATTCATACTTCGTACTACGATTATGGCTACAGACTGACTCAGAAGAGATTCCGGCTATAAATTCAACTTTAGAAACAATTACAAACATATTTTGCCCAGTGATATCTAGATTTAGGAGGTAATTGTTACTGGTTTTCTAACATGCTTATTGATAACTTCTTTCTATAACTTTATGTATATACTAGCTGTCCCAGCAAACTTTGTACCGCCTTAGAATTTTTGTTGACGTACTGACAGCAACACCACCTACCAGGTGCAATTATAAATCTAAACCATTCTCGAATCCACTTGACGACGCACAAAAATTTCATAAAAATCGGTCCAGCCGTTTAGCAGTTCAGTGACATACGGGCGCATAGAATTAATAAAGATTTCTATATCGAAATCTAAATAAAGATTAACTCGAGAGTAGAGAGCTACTTGTGTTAATGACTCGACTGTAGGCGGCTTATAAAGATAAAGCTTCTAGTTCAGATGTACTATTTCTAGCACCTCAGTTGTCACTAGTTGTGGCAAGTAATTCTATTTTTGAGTCGAATCACTATAATTTTGATGATTTACATCCCAATCTAAATAATATTTTACATATATATTTTTTAAATTCAATAATCATGCTTAGCATTCAAAACTTTACATAAGTCAAGTCCTCGATTGCCATATTATGAACTACTATGAGTTCTCGTAGCTACTCGTACACAAATAATTTTCATTATCATCAAACTATCCTGAAAATCAGTTACAAAACAATAATTTCTTACATTCATAAGACTTGCAAAATAATGTGACAAATACGCATTTATAATACCGACTGGAGAAAATCTGTTACAACTAGCATTTAATGTCTGGGTTTGTATCAGACGCCCACCTCGCACGTGGTCCACTTTATTGAAGTGACTGAGATTGTTCCTATTATTCACTGGATCAAATGGTCTGTCTATCAAACAATGCCCTTTTCGCAACGTAAACAAGACTAGGAAGTTTAGTTTCAATACGAAGACTATAAAATACAGTCTTGAATGCCTTTAGTACTCTTAAAAATTAACAGGACATTACCGTTACCAAAACTTCTATTGTAAGTTAGTTTTGTTGAAACTAATTGGCAACTCAGCAGATGAGCTTAGTCAAATGCAATGAAACAATTATTCTTTCCAAAGCTTACGAAACATATAACAAATTGTCTTTCCTCGTAGACAAATACTGGAATATTTCTTTTAAAGCTTACTATATCAAACTCTGGTGTCCTTTAATTGGGAGCCAGGATAATACAGGAGCGTGGTCGGACATAAATCCAAGATGGCCGCCTAATTGATTTACTGCGCGGCGCTAATTGGTGGCAGCTCGCGTGACTGCGCCCGTGTCATGCCAACTATTGTATAATATTGTATTGAAAACCGTGGATGTATGGACGTTTGTAAATTATTTAAGTGGCTTAAACCATGTTGTCATAATAGAAAATTGAATTGCTTTTTTAAGGAAATAACGAGGTATATAAGCGCGAAAGAACAGACGTTTTACAGCGCGAGTGGTGAAAAGAAAGCTTTATGACTCCCCCGTGTTTAATGACGGTAGATTTTTTTTTAATAATAATATCTATGGACACTTCACGCCACGTCAATCTGATCCCGTGGTAAGTTCTCGAAGAACTTGTGTTACGGGTACCAGACAACGGAAATATATTTAATACTTTTATACTATACACATATTTAAGATTTTTATTATATTATACACATATTTAATATACATCCATGACCCAGAAACACAGAAAAAACTTTTTGTTCCTTCGGCGGGATTTGAACCCGCGACCCCCGGCTTGAGCACCAACACGCTCAACCAACTGAGCCACAGAGTTCTTCGAAAAAAGTTATTTCAAAATAAAACGAAGGATAGGCTATGACATGTAACATTTGTCAGAAAAAAACTTCATTCAAGAAAAGTTATGCCATCTTGATTTTCAGAAGATTTTGCCAATATTGTTAAAATGTTAAGATGGCAAGTGTTAAACCTCGACTGCCCCAAACAATCCAAAAAGTAGTTTAAGTGTGGACACTTTTTACCTCGATATACATCGTCTATAATATATAGTTAAGTGGATAAGAGGCTTTATAATTACTATACATAATAAAAGAGAAAATACTTGGAAGTATTCTAAACAAAGCAGAGATTTCAAGTTTAGCGACCTCTGTGGCTCAGTGGTTAGTGCATTGGCGCTTAAGCCGGAAATCGCGGGTTCGAACCCCACTAGGAAACGAAAAAGTTTTCTGTGTTCCTAAGTCATGGAGGTGTATTAAGTATGTGTATAATATAAAAAAATCTTAAATATAAGACGTATAGTACAAAAGTATGAAATATATTTCTGTTGTCTGGAACTTGTACTCCTTCGGATACTTACCACGGGACTGATGTGGTGGGAAGCGTCCATAGATTTCTCCACCTAGGTGCATCACGTATAAAGCGTACTCTAGTCAAACAACGTGAATTAGTGAGTGTTCTCTAAACAGACAATTACTGTTTCGCAGTGTCCGGCGACGGTGACCGGACGTGGTGGTCGTGAACCGAAATGCCGCGCAGAGCAAACACCACCGTGAGATGTTCCACGGAGATAAAGGTTGTGCACACTGATGGTTCACGCATAGCAGCTATAACCCGTCGTATAGCTATACCGCTACAGATTTTGTAGACTGTTTCTATTATCAATAAGCTACAATTAATTTACATTTAAATATGATTGGCACCTAAATCAAAGAATATATATTACTAACGTACCTAAATTAAACATACATTTTTATTTTTACAAAGTCGAATTTACGTGGACTGATTAGGTACATTAAAAAGTGGAAATCAGAAGCCAACCTAAAGGTTAAATAAAAACAAAAAACTTTTAAATTTAATAAAAATTAAACCTAAAATGCTATCTATACGTATTTACAGTAAAATTTTCAAACTATTAATTAAAAACTAACCTTAAGTATGTTAATAATTTGACATTAAATCCTTATGCATAATGAAAACAGCATTTTTACTACCGTCACCGAAAAGACGGCTTATGCCATAAAGCTTTAATTTCTATAGGTAATAGGACACATAAAATTGTAACTCTATGTTAATACTTTTTTAATTAACTTACAACTTATTTAAACCTCATTAGCACTCTTGATTATATGATTATAAACCAATAAAAAACTGTGATACATATATTTCTAACGGCTTTAAAATAAACCCACATAATCTCTTTTTTATTAGGTATTAGAAGAAATTATCAGGTAAAAATGATCTTCCATGAGAAAAATGTAAATTATTATTTATGTAGCAATTGGAGTTTTAAATCAGAAAACAAATGGTAGTTCACACTGAAACGAGACGAAACGCGACGCGGCACCGTATTTTTAAGATAGCGATTATTATTTGACTTTGCTCTTTGGTTGAGTGCTGTCAACAAGCGTTTCTATAAGTTTTTAGTTTTTAGAGTGTTTATTGAGGATTTGTGATTGTTTTTGTACCTATTATTTGTTGAATTATCTATTTATTCTGTGTTGTGTAATATATTTTGTGTTTGTCTGTGTAAGTATTTAGTTTTAATTAGTTTTTGTTTTTAGGTTAGGTTAGCGTTTGTTTTTGTAAATAATGGAAATAGACACTGACCCTCCGGACCCCGGTGGAGGTCTGGCCAGTAGGAAGAGGACAAATCGGGATATTAGTGAACCACTGCCTAAAAAACCCACCGACAATTCACATTCAGTGCCATCTATCCAATTGCACTATGTAAACCCAGACTTTGCCAATAAAAAATTATACGGCCCCGAAGATGCTGCGCCTTATATAGTGCATGTGTCAAAGCCCGAGACTGAAAGCGGTTCTGTACTTAGTCCCATCCTATTTGGTCAGTTCCTTTTTAAAAACAATGTTCAACACATTAAGATGGATGGAATCAAAAAAATTGGACGCAATCGTGTCTCGATTGAATTTAAATCGCACGATCATGCTAACTCTTTCATTGACTTGCCTGCTATATTAAGTGCTGGATACATTGTATCAATACCCTCGTACAGTGTATCCCGCATGGGCATTATTCGTAATGTTCCTGTGGACTGGTCGATGGAAGAGCTAGTGGAAAACTTGCAGGTTCCTCCTGGTTTTGGTAGAGTTGTTAAGGCTCGTAGATTGAGTCGCAAAACCATAAGTGAGCAGAATTCTCCCACCTGGATCCCTACCCAGTCAGTGGTTATCACAATCACTGGCCAAAAACTTCCTTCCCGTGTCTATTGTTATTACAATTCCCTTCCCTTAGAAACATATCAATTACCTACGATTCAGTGCAATAACTGTTGCCGTTTTGGGCATGTTAAAGCACAATGCAGGTCACAGCCCCGTTGTTACAAATGCTCGCAAAATCATGAAGGAGCAACATGCACAACAACTTCTCTAACTTGTTTGCATTGTAGTGGTCTGCACGCAGCCAACAATACCTCTTGTCCGGAATATAGTAGGCAAAAAGAGATAAAATTGGTAATGAGTCAGGAGAGTATCTCTTACTTGGAGGCCTCGGCTAGATTCCCCCGAGTAAGGCGATCCTTTGCTGATTCTGCCAGGACTTCTCCTTCTGCTATTGCTAGCATTTCAAGACAGACAGACAGACAGACTAAGTCCCCCAATACTATTTCTTACAGAAAGACAGTTTTAACTCCTCGTCGTCCCATTCCCCCTATGTCCCCTGGGTATGACCACCAGGCTCATAGAAACATAATTGAGGAACCTGCTTCTCAGGCCTCTAATGGCAGTGCATACCCCCCTAATTCCGAAAACCCCTCTATCCTATCTATGTCCCCAAATGACAACTTACTCGATAACCTTTCTATCCTTTTTGTAGATCTCATCTCTAGGTTTAGCGACTCCCTACCGAACAAAACTCTTACCAACCTGACACAACTCATAAAACTTTTACCTAATAATGGCTCACACTGTAATACAGTGGAACAGCCGCAGCATAAGGAATAAAAAACCTGATATTCTTTGGCTTATTAACAATCATAAGCCATCAATTCTTGCCGTCCAGGAAACTTGGCTGGCTCCTGGCTCCCGCTTTCGGGTTCCAGGATATGCCTGTTTCCGGGACGACAGGTCTGATGGCAGAGCTGGAGCAGCCATTTTTGTCTCCAGCCAATGTACATATTCTTTATATACACTTCCTGTACATAGTAGTTATTTTAATATTGTAGCTGTCCGTGTTTTAGATACTATTTTTATGTCTGTGTATGTCCCTCATCCTAATCCCTCTATCCTTTCTGAAATTTCCTCTATAATTTCTACAGTTCCTTCCCCCCTGGTTGTATTGGGTGATTTTAATACTCACCATACATCCTGGGGTTCCCACTTTAATGATCCTTATTCCTCCTCCTTCATTGATTTAATTGATGATAATAACCTGGTAATCCTTAATGATGGATCCCCCACTCGCCGGGTCTCCCCTTTACAGAACCCGAGGAGTGTGGTTGATCTATCATTGTGTTCCCCCTCCCTTTCCTCTTCATGTTCCTGGTCAGTTATTCCCGATTCTTTTGGTAGTGACCACTTCCCCATCATTATAACAATAATATACAGACATACAAGACCGACTTTATCTTCATTTTCCCCCCGACTTAAATATAAAATTAATTCTGCAGATTGGGCCCAATTTGCAGAAATTACTGAATCTGAAATTAGCCTCTTTCCTACTATCAATTCAGGTAATGCTCTTTCTTCATACCAATACTTAAAACAAGTGTTGTCACTGGCTGCGGATAGGGCAATTCCGTTAAAATGTACAAGCAGCCAAAAAACATTATCTCCTCCATGGTGGGATGCTGATTGTACTAGAGCTTGTAAGCGGCGTAAAGAAGCTGAAAAGACATACTCTAGGTCAATGACTCGGGAAAATTTTTTAAATTATAAAAAAGTTGCAGCAGAGGTGAGACGTTTACTAACAGAGAAAAAGAGAAATGGATGGCATGACTTCTGTTTGAGCCTCTCGCCCACGTCTCGTCCTTCGACTGTATGGAAGAACATTAGAAAATTCCGAGGCGCTCTATCGTGCGGTAACCGTCAATCCAATGATTCATCTGAGTGGATAAATGACTTTTCTCAGAGGTTGGCGCCGCCGTCAGCTCCCTCTTATGACGAGTGTCAGTATTTTATGTCTACTACTCAGCCTTTGAATCATCTAGACACTCCTTTTACTATGGACGAATTAAGACTGGTCCTTGGTTCATTAAAGGATACCTCCCCAGGCAGTGACGGGATCCCATACTCGTTCATAGTGAACAGTGGGCCCAGTACTCAAGAAACTTACCTGAACATATTAAATGTTTTTTATCAGTCTGGAGTTCCCCCTGAGGAATGGAGAACTCAGATCATTTTGCCTATCCTTAAGCCGGGAAAACTTAGTAGTGATCCGCGTAGTTATAGACCTATTGCTCTTTCGATTACTTTAGCCAAAATTTTAGAACATATGATAAAAAATAGATTAGAATGGATAATGGAGAGTAAGGGCACTCTATCCAAAACACAGTTCGGTTTTCGAAAGGGCTTTAGCACTATGGATAGTTTAGCCACCTTTGTGACTGATATCCGCATTGCCCTTTCGAAAGGCGAACACGTGGTAGGAATGTTCCTTGATATATCATCCGCATATGACAATGTCCATCTTCCGGTACTCAGGCAGAAACTGCTAAATCTGAGTGTCCCAGTGAGGATGACAAATTATATTTGCAACAGTCTTTCCTGCCGGTCTGTTACTATCTCTACACCTAATTTAACCCTTCCACCAAGATTAGTTTATAAAGGCCTTCCTCAAGGTTCTCCACTTAGCCCCATTCTTTACAACATTTACACATATGATTTGGACTTGTCTGTTAATAGTTTTTGTGAGGTCCAACAGTATGCGGATGATTTATCTTTGTATGTTTCCTCAAAGGATATTAATGAATGTTCTGCTCGCCTAAACTCCGCCATTAGATACCTATACGATTGGTTGGATAGGCATGGATTGACCATCTCTGTCCCCAAAAGTTCGGTAGTAGTTTTCTCTCGTTCCAAAATTATCCCTAACATTAACATTCAATTTAATCAAGAAGTTTTCCCTGTTAAGGATAGGGTAAAATTTTTAGGTGTCTATTTGGACTGTAAAATGTCTGGTGTACAACAAATTCGTCATATCACACAAAAATGTGAGAAAAATATAAATATCTTGCGTTCCCTTAGCGGTGTATGGTGGGGTTCTCACCCTTACACCCAAAAACTACTGTACAATGCACTTATCCGCAGCCATATGGATTATGGATCATTTATATTGGTACCCTGTAACAAAACTCCTTTGAAAGACCTGGATAAAATTCAGAGTAAGTCGTTAAGAATTATCCTAGGTGCAATGAAGTCATCTCCAACTAATGCCCTTCAGGTGGAATGTGTGGACCCTCCGCTTCACATCAGGCGGCAGTATCTAGCAGATAGATTTCTTTTTAAAGTTTTTCAATCTTCATCTCATCCCCTTATTAGTAAACTACACATATTATCCCAATTAATTACATCTTCAAATTATTGGCTCCACAAAGAACCTCCCTGTCTCTTAGTCAGTTACCTCAAGATAACCCGTCTTCCTTGTCCAGTCTTCCAGTGCATCCTTAATCCTCTCTTTTCTACCTCATTTGAGGCCCTAACATATTCTCCAAAAGTAATCCTCAACCTTCCTATAAGTAAAGGTTCCTCGTTGGCTAATACACAATTCAATCAAATTATTGATCAGCATTTTGGGGACTGGTTGCCTATTTTTACAGATGCTTCTAAGCTCTCTGATGAAGGCTGTGTTGGAGCTGCGGTCTGGATTCCGAGGGTTAATGTGATTTTGAACTTTAAGTTGCCTCCTACCTCGTCTGTTTTTACAGGTGAAGTACTCGCCATCTATGAGGCTATCTCGTTTATCGAGTCTCATGGGCTAGACAAATCCATTATCCTCTCGGACTCCAGGAGTGCTTTGGATGGTGTCATGGCCAATCAGTTTCGAGCTAAGAATAAATTTCCTTTGATTTTGAAAATTAGGCAACTACTCCTTAAATGCGAATTACAAAATATTCACGTTGTCTTAGCATGGATACCAAGCCATAGCGGAATTACTGGGAATGAGAGTGTAGATGCCTATGCCAAAGAAGCTATAGTATCAGGTGGACTTAGCCATTACAAATTATATTGCCAGGATTTGATCCCCATAGCTAAAAATCACTTAAACATCAGGTGGAATCGTGAGTGGGCTAGCTCTAGTAACATCAAAGGCAAACACTACTTTGAAATTCAAGGTGGTGTCCCAGTTAGGCCATGGTTTTTTAAATACACACAAAGTAGCAAAGTGGCATGCTCTACAGTCTGTCGAGTTAGACTCGGACATTGCTGCTCACCAGTATTTTTGGCTAAAATTAGAGTTAGGGATAGTTCTCTATGTGAGTGTGGCCTTGACGAGGGTACCCTAGACCACATCTTTTTCTGTTGCCCTAGAAACCAATCCTCCCTTTATGACCTTCTCCCTCGCAATATTCCCCGCCCCATCAATTTCAAATCAATTTTATGTTATGTAAATACTTCTTTTATTGAAATTCTATGTACATATATTCGTTCTAACAATATAAAATTGTGAAGTTCTACTAACACTTATTTGTTTGTGATTGTTTTAGATTATTCAACAACATAGCATCAGATATTATTTAGGTCACTGTACACTTGTTTCCTCACAAGACCTACAATAGAGCAGAGTTTTAACATTATAAGCACTCTGACATTGGCAACTCACTGAGGCCGCCATTCATAAAAGAAGAAGAAGAAGAAGATTATTATTTTGTTGCGGTTAACTTGCGTTTTGATCAATTATCCCCGTAACAATTTGACGACCTCTGTGGCTTAGTGGTTAGCGAATTGGCGATCAAGCCGGAGGTCGTGAGTTCAAATTCCGCCAGGGAATAAAAAGTTTTCTGTATTCATGAGTCATGGATGTGTATTATGTAATAAAAATCTTAAGTATTAAATATATTTTCGTTATCTGGAACCCTCTGGAACCCCTAACACAAGTTCTTCAAGAACTTACCACAGAGCCAGATTAACGTGGTGTGAAAGCGTCCATAGATATTAATATTATTTCACTCGAAGTCCAATGCAATATAGCGTAATAATTTTTTTTTTGCCCAAAAAACGCTTCAAACTCAAAGATCTCATATCTTTCAGTGGTGCACACAATTCGGATGGCACGCACACGACCGCAGAGAAAAGCACGTTCAATATTTTAGTAGCGAGCGGACAAACAGAACTCCTTTGTTGGGGGTCAACTGTGTGAAGAGAGTTTCCGTGTCACACTGGCTGGTTACACATTAGCGGACATTACAAATATTTTTTTTTTTGTTTTCCCATGGGCAATGATCGCTATTTAGCCATGACATGTTTTTGATGTTTACACATTCTGGTTGGAGATTTTGTTTTACGTTGTTTTCTCGGCTATTTTGTGTACTTTACATAGCTGAAGGAATATTTTAAACGAAACATAGTTTCATTTTATTATTACGAAGTACGAACTATGATTAGTCAAAATTTTTCCCGCTGCTCCACCCCCGTAAATATAGTATTGAGTATCCCACGGGAATATTTTCCTTTATTGGGATAAAAAATGTTTTTATCCAGAGCCTAAACAACTACTACTATACCAAATTTGACCGAAATCAGTTTAGTAGTTTTTCCATCTATCCATCGAGTCGTCGTCATCAAACTTTCATATTTATAAAGAAAAAATGGACTTGTAAAGAAGATAATAGAGATAGAGTTAAGCTTTCAGGGTGATAGGCAAAAATCTAAAGCTGATAATGATGATAAGTTGGTAATAAAAAATATAACTTAATTATTTATTTTATCTTCAATATGGCGAAATGTTTAAGAAATTTTATCACCTGTCCCATTTGATTATAAATGTGTAAATTAAACACCTGAAAAGTGGCCCACTATTGTAAACATAATTCGTAAATTTATATGGACTAGTTTTAAATTTAGCATTCCAATTATTAATACACTACACAGCTACTAATTTACACTAATAATCTTAAAACTAAAATACTACTCGTACTCATTAGAGATACAAAAAAGAAAGACACTTTTATGAAATGTTTATTTAAATAACAATATATTAAAACAATAGGCAACATTTCAAATTCCAAATTGGATTTATGTGATTATTTTGTTAAAATTTTGCAATTATAAATCAGATAAACTTAATACATATTATAAACCACGACAAAAATATTAATACAATGTTTAATGATAATGGGATCAATTTTTTTTAGTAAATAAAGAATGTTTGGCAATATTGATGTACATTCTATTACTTGATTTGGGTGCCTACTTTATAAACACCATCCCAATAATATTCTATCATTTTTACCATCACTATCGTTTCCTTAAAAACCTAAGTTTATTTCGTAATACTTTTCTGAAGACTCGTGCTACCGGTATTACGCTTGGACCACACTTGGCCGGTTTTCAAATTGTGATAAATTTATACCTGATTCTGAGGTCTGTCCGATAAGATATCGTGCGACATATGAACACTTATCTGATGCTATCTCGCCTTCTCTGGTATATTTTGATTGGCCTCCTCGCTACAAATTACTACAGATACCATCGGTGGACATATTTAGATACCATTAATTAATAGAACACATCGAATTATTAATTTAGGCTCATGTTTGTTTTTTATTATCGTGAATTCCCATCTTGAAGTTCCCGGGATTTTATGTCATAAATACTAAAATCCAGTTCAAAGTAAATAATAATCTCAATGAAACATTTAGATTGCCCTTCTTATATTGCTCTCTACGAAAACCTTGCTATCTATTGTTATACTTCCCATGAGCCTCTACATTTCTAATTTGAGATATATTTTAGTTTTCACAAATGTACCTAAATTAAATCACAACTGTATTTTATCTTAAAATTAATTTGTTGAGAATTCTCTCAGTCGCTTAAACGAAAATCGTAGGTGGAGAAATCCTATTTTGAAATTATTATTTAGTCTCCGAAGATAGTTTAAACATTTTATAACTTAAGATGAACACTAATAACACTCGACTTTAACACGATGTTCCTTATACCGCTTTAAGACCACAATACACCAATAGTTTTGTACAAATTTTATGTACAAAGATAAAAGCTATCTGTAGTTATAATGTTGATAAAAGTCAACGCAATACAGAAATAAACATGATAACAAATAACACTGGATTTGTGGGATATTCCTGTTATCAGGGATACAAGTAATAGCATATTAATGTCATTTAATCTGTAATAAGTGATATATCGCATGCATATGGGACTTTGTTGGTCAGATAGGGAACGTAAGATCATTATAATACTATGGCGAAATGCAAAATATGTTTTACTCTGATATTTGCTAATGGCAACTGCCAATTACAAAAATATACACAAACGATAATTCAACAGGGCTTTAAGCTCCAGGTACAGTTTATGAGTTTCTGTCATTATAATTTAAAGTTTTATCATTTAAAGTTCATAATCATTAGTATCTTAATATATTTTTTTGATAATAAAATATATTATTATCCAATATTGTATGCTACTGTATCAAATGACAATAAAACCGATATTCATATAAGTGAGTGTCGATGAATAGCAAAACGTTGATTTATGAAATTTCGATAAGGATTTGATGAAAATGTAATTTATTTAAAATTATACAGCTTAAAGTATGCAGTAGTCAAGTGTTTGTATCGTTCGCGATACGATCAATTAATGGCCGTCATAAAATCGTTCTAATCACGAAAATATTAATATCGCGTATCGTAATTTCGTTATGTTATTAAATATAAATCCCGCCAAACGTGTAGTGTTAAGAATTTTGCATATACAGATAAGAGCTCATCTTAAAACGTCCACCTCTATCTCAACACCATAAATTTATTGATATTTTAATGTCACAAATGATCTGTACGTAACTACGAGACGGCGATACCCTACAAAGTATTAACGCTCGCGCCTCGGGTATGTAATATAGAGCATATTTCTGAGTACATAAATATTAAAGTAGATGCACCGGTGAACAACATGCGGCCCTTGGGTTACGACGGGGAGCGACGTGTTTTTCAAGCGAGCGGGGCTAGTCCATAAGTTATCGGACGTAATAAAATTAAATGTAACACATTTCTCTTTTTCCTGTAATCTTCATAATTTATACATTTTTAGTCCGCGGCATCGGCGCCGCGGGCAGGCTGTCCGCCGCAGCTCAGAGCGGGTTCAATTCCAGTCCACGTTTATCTCACTGAATATCTTTATTACTAATTCATTTGAAATGTCTTCGAAGCAATGAATATTTTATAAATATTTGTAGTAACTATTTGTATGTTTAGTAACAAACGACAAGTTCCATTAGTAGAAGTGTTACGATTGTAGAGCAGTAAGGTAGAGTCGGCAAACAAATATTAGCTAATGCTGTAATACGAGTAATTAGTTGGATGTTTCACCCTACATATAAATAAAAAGCTGAAAAATATGCAAAGAGCTTTAAGTATTATCCACCACTTATTATAATGATTTAATTTAAAAAAAATCATTTTCTTTTTTGTGAGGCCACACCTCAAGAAATTTAAATATGAGCACTAGCGTCTAGAACAGGCCAAACCCATATTATCCAAACCATTGGGTCAAACATTGAATAACGACTCAGGAAAAGACATTCAAATTACAACACGGCGTAGATGTCGCAATTTTAATGTAATGTATTTTACATACTGCTACTGCTTCAATAAATAATTAAATTTATCGATGAAACCAACGTGTTACACCAGCAGTAACAAGCCTGCAGAATCGATTACAAGTGTAGACGCATCTCATATTAATACATTAATAATTCATTAATTTTCACTGAACGTTATTAACCCGGAGCTCTCGGCGGGATTTATCAGCGCGGGATTCATCACTGGTGTAGCCGGTGATTTATGTGATGATGGGCATGCGTGTTCCCGGGGGAGAATAGACTACTATGAGCCTCCTGGGGCGCCGTGCCATCAGGTGGCGCACCAATAACGCAATAAATACTACCTTATCGCAAATCTCGACGATTTATCCCGCATGTTTAACCCCGGCCATCATCAACGGGTTACTCGATGATGGTACTAGATCTCGTTATTTATTGCTGTGTAATTTGTATCGTTGATTTATCACCAAATCAGGTGATAGCGATAGGCTAATTACGTCGATAGACTTAAGTAGGCCGCTATCTATTTTTTCGTTAGTGAAACCGCCTTTGAACATAAAACTGAAATAGATTCGAGTCCTGCTTAGGGTCATTAATCGAAATGCAGGAAATGTTTCGCGGCAGTTTATATTAATATTAGGTAACCGTTCGAAAAATAAATTTTAAATCACTTGCTTATGTATTCAAATAACAAGTTACTTTCTCAGAAGAAATTTATGTTATAGATTAATATAAAAAATAAATAACCTAACCAAGAGCATGTCAGGACATGTCTAAGGAGGGTTCCGTAACTATAAACGCGTAATATGCTGTTTTTTTTAATTACTCCAAAAGTTACTGTCCGATTTGGTTCACAATAATTTTCCTAAAGAGTTTTTAGCATGATCTATCAGCATGGAAATTTGCAAGTTTCTATCTCCTATAGTTTAAAAATGCTAGGGGGGGACAAACTTACGAACTACTTTGGAGGCCGATTACTCGAGAATGGTCAACTTAATAAAAAAGTAACGTATGAAATCATGCCTTTATTTTAAAATACCTATTCTACGATACCACACATGATAGGGTAGAGTGAAAAAATATTTTTCATCCCCACTTCACATGTATGGAGAGCCACCCCTAAAATATAAAATTATTTTTTTTTATGATCCCGAAACCGTGATCTATACACAATATATAACTGCACCAAATTTCATCAATTTATATTCATAATTACAGGAGCTAGAGTCGCGGACAGACAGACAGACAGACGGACAGAGCGAAACTATAAGGATTCCTTAAGTATTACGGAACCCTAAAAATGAAGTTATTTTTTTGCAATATTCTACAAATAGAATATTGCAAAAAAATAATTTCTACTTAACATCTAAAGATAGATTCAAGTACAGTAAACACTTCAGACATTAAAAACATTCAAGTCCTAAAATATCGTGAAGGTTTCTCTTGACTTTGTTATCTATCAATTAACTTTTGACGATTAATAAAAGTTAGCTCCATATAACATCTTCAAGAAGGCTATTAGTATGGACTGTTTTATTAAAATTTACCAGGAATATATCATATTTTGAGTGAGCTACGGATAAGTTTACGAGCTGGCAGTAAGTTTATGGTAAGTGTTAACAAAGTGCAGTATTGTCTGCTTAAATCTCGGGTGTCAACTGTTATACTGTCTGACTACACGTTCCGATTTGCATGCCAGAACTCAAAAGTCAAGGGACATAATAATTACGTGACGGCAAGTATAGGATCACTTTGTTGTCCGTCCGAACGTCTATCAAGATCCTTTTTCTCAGGAACGCGTGAACTGGAATTTATATCAAATAGTAAAGTCTCCCTTGAAGCTGTTAATTTTTTTTTAACCCAACGCAATCAAAAGATACAGCCGTTATTGCCGCAAATTTTCGACACTCGCAAACTCAAAACCTATACAGTCTTATTAATAAAATTATTTACACCACGGATTAGCTAATCCAACATGGCTGTCTCTGTCAGATACTTTGGAACAGTCACTTGATAGACAAAGAGAGCGATTTGGATTTGCTTATCCATGGTGTAAATATTTTTATTAATAAGGGTGGTAGGGTACTCCCCGTGAACTCAGAATCTTGAAATTTGGCACGAAGCAACGTCTTATAACACATATAATAAAAATATTTTTAATAATTTTAAACTTATTACCCCTTTCCTTTTGAACGCGTAGAGGTATTAAATTGAAATTCATATCAAATACTCAGGTCTATAACACCTTTCAGCTGTAACAAAATCACTACAGGTTTTTACGGAACCCTCGGTGCGCGACTCCGACTCGCACTTGGTCGGAAAAAATCCGAGGCTGTACTGCGCAAAAAAATTGGAACAACTATGTTCATCAGGCAATGAGATCAAACATGGCGCAGTTTTATGCAGCATGATGGGTTCAAGAGATGCGTTTTTACTTTTTTTAGTTTTTATACGTTCTGTTACTAGTACTACACAGTTTTGACTTTCGACTTGCAGGAGCGTGTAGTTGGGGTGTAAGAGCTCATTTGTTATGCGACAGGCGTCGACACCACATTGTTGCTCATTGCTCATCTGTGTACACATTAATTGTTCCTAGACACTGTTCTGTAGTCTGCTCTAACTAAGTGTCGTCATATACTTTGTAGCCATTTTATAAATTACAGGTTAGTTTTTTTCCATAGGCGTACGAAGGGATTTGAATTTCAATCGGTGTTTAATATTTCTTGTATATATAGGTAATAAAAAGAATATAGCTTAATTAACATTATTGTAAATAGCAATATCCCGCGAAAAAATACCCACAACCTGCAAGCAAATATGTGAGCGCTTTTCATGCTATGAATTTCCGTAAAGTACCTAAACACCTAATTCTATATTTACCATTCATAAAAAGAAATTTGTGAAGTCTTAAATAAATTCTTCTTTTTTTATTCCATAAGGCAACAATTAGAATAGTCTCGCAAGAACCTTAAGTTGGATACCGTTTTTGTGTCTCTGGCTCCGTTTTGAGTGCGCTAAACGTTTTATTCATCACAGCATTATACTTTCGACACGGTAGCACTAATTGGATAAAAAATGACTTGGAATCTTCTAAGAAACAAACACCTTAATGATACCAACATTCATAATTTTAAGGCGCAAAGAGAATTCCATTTAACATGTGAATTGGATGTGTCGGCTCGAGCTGTTATAGACTAGGAGTTAACGATTAAAATAATATGTAATTATTGTTGCTAGATGTTTGTAATGTCTGTATCTACTAAATATAAAAAGATGAACTTTTATGATAAATAAATACATACATACATACATATAATCACGCCTTTTTCCCATAAAGGGGTAGGCAGAGACCACTTTTTGCCACTTGCTACGATCCTTACATACTCGTTTCGCTTCGTTCACTTTCATTCTTACCATCCATTCCTCCTCTTACATTCAACGTAGCGAAGCAGCTCTCCATGGTCCGCTTTTCACCTCCGCGAGAAACGAGACGTGATGGGTGGTGAACCACATCGCCGCCATTTTGGATAATTAAATTTATTTTATTATTATCCATTGCGTTTCCACGGATTGGTAGAGAGGGTAGGAATAGGGAAAGGGAAGGATAGGTGGTGTGGAAAGGAAGATTGGTAAGTTAGAGTGGGAAATATGGAAATGTAGGATATTACCGCCCAGGAGGGCAAGGCATAGGACAGTAATAGCTAGGGAAGCCGGGGTCGCGTACCCGTATACTATACCACAACTACCGGACAGGTACGTTGGGAAGAGTATCCCATGACAATAAATATTATGCAGTATTTTAAATTATTTTATTTTTGTTAGTTATTTAGACATTTTTGCATATATGTAATTTAAAAAAATACCTAGTTAACTCGAAATAATGTTCTATCTACAAAATTTTAACACAATTATTGTTTTGTCCATAATTGACATCTTAATTTGTAAATGAATTCGATATAAATGTCCATAATAAAGAAAATGGCTTTAATATTTAAAATTGGTGTTTAATATTTACCGCTGTGTAATATTATAATTAAGTACACACTTATTTAAAGATTTATTTAATTGGACATACCACTTTATTTAATCATTTCTTTTAGTGCTTAATATCTCAGAAAACAAACTCCCTTCATAATTCTGAGTGCTATTTAAATGCAACAAACATACTCAGTCTCCTGAACTATATTAAAAATCCCGCCGTAGGCTCTGACATAACAGTGTGATGGATGGGCGGCGGCGACGTGGATCGAACAATTGTTAGTGTTTAACTCACAGTTACTATTCCGACTAAATTGGATCTTGATTGATGGAATAATAACACAAAGTAAACACCCGCCTAGATAGTGTTAAGTGGTTTCACCAGACCGCGCCTAATATCGCACTATTACAAACAACTTACATAAATTTAATTTTTATCATTATTTAACTATCGCTCATTAATAACAAACAAAAATGATATCTTGTCGCAAAAACTCCAAAGAGTCTATTTGTATTAAAAATCACATCTCTAGATAGTTGCTATCTATCTATCTATCTATACCTATATTATATAAAAGGCAAAGCTGATTGACTGATGTATCAACGCACAGGCCAAACCTTTAAGGCCAGAAATTTGAAATTTTGCACACGTATTCCTCATATGACGTAGGTATCCACTAAGGAAGGATTTTTCAAAATTTAACCCCCAACGGGGTAAAAAAGGGAATGAAAGTTTAAAACCTAATTTTACGCGGACAAAGCCGCGGGCAATTAATGCTAGTTCAATATAATTTTGTAATGAATCATTATTAGAAAGAAATATATTACATTAATTGACAAAAACCTTTTAAATAAGTAATATTTTCTAAGAATAATGACCATGAGTATTTTTAATGATATTTAAAAAGTAACCAGTTATGTATAATCTCCACGTAAAATCAATGTTTACTAGGAAATTTGTTATTTAAGTGGGCGGTTTTCAATTTTATAGTGAGTAATTTTCTTAGGAATTTACAAAAAAATAATACTTTTTTTTTTCGAGTTTAAAAATTGACTTACTGAATGATATTTATATAAAATTTGTAGTTTATTCATTACTTTATAATGCACTGATTTTTTTAAGGATATTCCTTAAGATAGCATAAAAATTATGCTTAAAGTCAAAATTATACCGAATAAAGGGTGTGCTTTTAATGTTTATCGAGATTAAACCTTTCACACTTAACGATTATTTCCGGATCGGCCGGCGTGGCCCGCCCTGCCCTCTCGTGGCCATCGCGTATTAATATTATAAGCCATTAGGCGCCTCGCCGGCCCTCTATTACTGTGTCCATATCATAACACGGAATTGTCTGCGCTTAGGGTTTTTATTTTAAAACAAAAGTCGGCGCCGGCCATTGTTCTCGGCCATTCGTCGCACTTCATGCTATTCACATTCAAATTAAACGCCTCGTGTACAAAATTAATTTGTCTTTTGTCTTAGCTCGGGCTCCGCTGACACGTCTCTCGCGGCGGGGCGCACTCCCGGCCGCCATATTTAGATTATCTGGGCACTCATTGTTGTTATCGTTACTTATTGTATCGAGCCCGAGGAGTGAGGTGAGAGTTCACTCCTGACTAATGCACTCGAATCGTCGAGGTGCGTTGAAAACATCAAGGAAATGGGTTTACAATGCTACGGTTTATTCTGTTATTGCTTATCATATTTTATAATATTTATATAATTTATAAATAACTAAATTGCTGTGATGGAAATACCAATGTAATGGTTCCAATATAAAATATTACTTCCGCTGTTCGTATTATAAAAGTGCAGCTAAAATTGAAATCCATGCATTTGCCAAATAAATCAATCTCAAGAGTTTAAACAACACAAGCTGTTTTCCGTTTGTTAATAATTTCCTCATTATACACGCACAACTGACACATGGATTTATTAGAACACTTCAGGCCACAAGTGGGTTATGCCCTGACTAGACGCTGCAATTTGTGACCGATCGATCATGAGCGATCTGAAACTGTGTGTGTGTTCCATAGTAAAAAATCTCAACGAACTGCAAGAGCTGTTTCTTAAATCACGACTACTCAAATCATCTTACTACATAATATTTTGGTAGTTGTTATTTTTAACCCCCCCCCCCCCCCACACACACACACACAAAAAGAGCGCTGTCATGTATAAAATATACTTGTACCTAGGTAACCGAGCTTTGCACGGAGCTGTAGTAGATGAAAAAAAAAGTATTACAAAAATATTTCACCAGGGTTCGAATATGCGCAGTTTCCCAGAGATAAAACCTACCTAGACCGATTTACCGACCCGAAACCCGCTGTATACTAAATTTCATGAAAATCGTTGGAGCCGTTTCCGAGATTCAGATTATATACAAGAATTGCACGTTTAAAGTATAAAATTACTCAAAGCGTGTAATACTTCGATCATTTCAGTAGTTATGGATTGCGCAAAATTGCAACGTAGGCATACAAACAACTAACTGCACATAATGGTTTACACATATTTCAAGTTGGAGCGTGTAATCGTTCCCTAACAGATACTTTATACATATCAGACGTAGAATGATGGATGAACTTACCCGATGGCCGATGTCAACAGTTCATATTATAATACAGTTTACGATACGTTTTTAACTCATTTAAAATTCAATTAGTAGCACGACGTAATTCTATTATGGATGGATTCATTTACTAATAACATTTAATTCAAAGAGACGTTAATATTATAATACAACTTGCTTCTTAGGAATTAAAATAGACAATAAAATATTTGTGTACATGTTTTACAGATACTTTATTCATATCAGACGTAGAATGATGGATGAACTTACCCGATGGCCGATGTCAACAGTTCATATTATAATACAGTTTACGATACGTTTTTAACTCATTTAAAATTCAATTAGTAGCACGACGTAATTCTATTATGGATGGATTCATTTACTAATAACATTTAATTCAAAGAGACGTTAATATTATAATACAACTTGCTTCTTAGGAATTAAAATAGACAATAAAATATTTGTGTACATGTTTTTATTAAAAACTAGCTTTTACCCGCGACTTAGTCCGCGTGGAGTTCGGTTTCCATACGCAATTTTAACCCCCTTTTCACCCCCTCAGGAGGCGAATTTTCAAAAATTATTTCTTAGCGGATGCCTACGTCATTACACTATCTGTATGGCAAATTTCAGCAAAATTCATTCAGTAGTTTTAGGCTGTGCGTTGATAGATGAGTCAGTCAGGTTTGCCTTTTATATATTTAGATTTGAGGTCAATTATTTAATATAATCCAGCACGATCTATGAAATGAACCATACAAACCCAACAAAATCCTGATTCACCCAATAGTAATTACAGGTTTATAAATATAATTCAAGTGAAAAAACAACCGCCTTTATGGCCCTAACGAAAACCGCCCTCAAGATTTACGTTACGGGTAATTAAAAACTCAAACAGCCTCCCAATATGGCGTGACTGTAACGCCTATGATTCACTGGACCTGTCAATTAAGAACAAAAGAGAAAAAAAATGAATGGCTTAATGAAAATCATTACCGTTCTAAGAATGACCAGTTGTGAATCATGGCCACACCTTTGATAGCGATCATCTGAATCTTGCAACAATAAAATAAATACTATTCATAATAAGAAAAACATGTTGCTTTTTTGTCAAAGCCGACAAAAGAAAAAAAAAACTATGTAAATGTATAATTATGCAGAACACTCTGTATACGCGGAACTATTATTATTATTGTTGTTGTATAGAGAATACGCGGCGAAATATGATCCAATATAAATTGACCTTTGTATGTGTGCAGTTCCAACTAGGGGTGATCTCTTTATGTTGGTATATTACACATTATCCTTTATGCCTTAATTATAATTCAGTGACAGTGCACAATTCAGACTAATTAATTCGATTGTTTATATGATACAAATGTGATGACTTGATAAAGGTCGGGACTCGGGACGCGAGACTGATTCAATAATGAGTTGTAAATATAATTCTACAGTGATATGTATATTAAGTACTTAATGGGTATTGTTATGGTATAAATTAATTTATTAACCCTCGACAATGGTCGACCTTTTACTGATATTATCGTGCACTCAGAAATGTTTACATTAAAAAGCAAGGAAAAAAGTCGAGTGCGTCTGACCACACACATTATTGGGTTCCGTAGATGACGGTTTTTGTAGTAGATTTTCATAAAGATTTAGTGGCTTGTATACTTTTTTATACTTTACTAAGTCCACCTGATGTACTGTGGGGAATAGATTCATATTTACATCTTTACATCTTATCCGGCAAATCCAGGCCTTTTAAATGATCCTGATATTAAATGTTATAATGTAAAAATTCCTCTTTTTATCACTTTGTTTAGGTAGGTATAGTTTTTACTTACTTAGCCGGGAAATTCTGTACAATATACGAGTATTTCAGTATTAAGAATCCCGTAGAGGCAGACAAAGATTGTATTTAAAAATAATACGATCACGTATTATTTTTAAATACAATTTCACGCAAAACATGGAATAATACGCTTAATACATACATACATACATATAATCACGCCTTTTTCCCGTAAAGGGGTAGGCAGAGACCACTTTTGCCACTTGCTACGATCCTCACATACTCGTTTTGCTTCGTTCACTTTCATTCTTACCATCCATTCCTCCTCTTACATTCAACATAGCGAAGCGGCTCTCCATGGTCCACTTTTCACCTCCGCGAGAAACGAGACGTGATGGGTGGTGAACCACATCGCCGCCATTTTGGATAATTAAATTATTTTTATTATTATCCATTGCGTTTCCACGGATTGGTAGAGAGGGTAGGAATAGGGAAAGGGAAGGATAGGTGGTGTGGAAAGGAAGATTGGTAAGTTGGAGTGGGAAATAGGAAATGTAGGATATTACCGCCCAGGAGGGCAAGGGATAGGACAGTAATAGCTAGGGAAGCCGGGGTCGCGTACCCGTATACTATACCACAACTACCGGACAGGTAAGTTGGGATGAGTACCCCATGACATAATACTTTACGCTTAATACTTTATCAATATTAGTACCTCGTTTAACAGTAAATATATCGTACATTAGGGCTGGGGGCAAATTATGAAGTGTTATTCGATACGTATCTCACGTGAACCGTGGTAGCGAATATTATTAATTTCGTTCGCTCCCGGCGCGTGTAATGAGACGACAGTTCATCTGATAACTAAGATGTCGTCGGTCACGATAATTATTTCATATCTTAACATTTTAATTAGCCGGTTCACTGACAATGTTTCGTCGTATAATATTCTACAAGTGATTTTGTGTCGAGTTTTGGAAAGCGTGAAGTTTCGACACCATTCGATAGAGTAATGCAGACATCGACTTCAAATCTTGAACGATGCTAATCACTAAGCTCTTCGACATTAACTATTTATTATGTGACAAGTTATATAATATCAGTAATCTTAAAAAAAACTATCTTAGATAAATAAGTTAATTTTACTAATAAGAGATAAGCAAATAAATAGAAGTATCTACATAGCAAAAGAGTAAACCAAATTTCTAATCACAGGCGACATTCACAAAACAGTGACAGGAACAAATACTCGCTCGTCTTTTATTTTTCCTGCGTCTTATAAAACGAAACATGATGCATTCAAAACGCAGTGTTCACGAGGACATTTCTCAGAACGACTGAGGGCTGAGGTCGACTCTACCTGGCGCACTTCAAACCTGTCTCGATCAATCCGATGCTCGTTGCTGTAAAATAAAAACGTCTCTTAAAATACCAACGGAGTGACTTGACACTTGTCATTCCGGGCCCGATCCTTTATGTTTGTCTTTGAAATGTGATGACAGTGGTACAAATTACGTGTACAAATCTGTTGGCCGAGTATCGCGTGATGGATGCCCTCGTCGCTGGCCTGAATCATCGTGTAATTAATTCCTGCTCCGAATGAGAATCACTGTCACCGTTCCGCTCCATGTGGCTCACTCATTAAAGCCTCAAACTAGTTACGTATTCCCAAGCCAATGTAATTTAAGTTGCGAGTGTTTGGTAAGGTTCTCATACCACGGAGCAGAAAAGAAGTAATTTTTACGTACAGAGAAACAGCTTTCATAGGACGATCCAAATCGATCCAAATTTGAAAATTTTTACGTCCCTTTCAACGGCTTACAATTTTTTATACACAGTCGTAGATCGTGGACACACCGTATGCTTGTAGTAGTGCAATCAACTCGAAAACTATGTAGCTGTCTGTCTGTTCCTCTTTCTTTGATCTGTGCTTATAGCTAAACCTGACATATGTACCTGTTTTTGTGCATTATGTGTAAAAAAAATAAATAAACCTGTTGTCTTTTAAAATTCAATAGGGTAATTGCCTGAATTTTTTAATTACATGAATGAATAGTGCTCTAAAAAAATTCTACAAAAGGATGTTTAAAAATCAACATTTTCAAAAAACTGCGATTTTTTTAAAGCACTTTTGTGAGTCTTGGGGAAATACTCGATACAAAAGGTTTCACGCTGGTAAGTTGCTACGAAATGTGTGATCAGTGATCACTTGTACCAAATTCTCCCATATCTCCGAAGTTTACGTGTTTATGTTCATACTTACCATGATAAATCTTTTTGTATTTGATATAAGTAAACTAATTAATTGTAGATTTTTTACACTAATATTAAAAAAAAGTACCTATTTCACCATTACTTTGACATGCAACCAATTAAACTACACATAAAATCTTAATTATTTTTACTTTTATCACGTAATATACGTGATAAAAGTAAAAATAATCATAAAAAAATTCTGAATTTCTGCATGTTTAAATAATAATAAAATTTTTACATGGAGGCAAATATCCAATTCAATCTGAACGTAAAGAAAAATATTTAAATTCGACCTTAGTAATGTGTATTTATTTATTACAATGCAAGTAACTGATAAGTGACCAAATATTTCCAAACTCAAGATAGGCTATGACGTACATTTGACAGAACTAATCTTCATACGATAAAAATCCATCTTAGTTTTCACCATATTTTAAATGTCAAAATGGCCCCAAAAATCTCAAAACTGGGGCCATTTAACTTGAGACACTTTTTTCCTCAACATGTCTCGTTTATATACGTCTATGTAAGTGACATTTGAATTGGTAGCATTATAGTGCGCTATTGTTTGTTTATTTACGTTCAGATTAAATTATGTACGAACGGAGGAGGATTCGTAGGCTCGATGGTGCTCGTCTGGCACTATTGTTGTGGCAATTTACCGCCGCTTCAATCGCTGAAATATTTCGTGGCGTCCATGTCTAATCGCTAACGAGGCCGACACGCAAATGAATAAGCACCTCATACACGGGATAAGTGATTCGCGACGAGCTGACACGCAATTTATCCTAGCTGAAGGTATAGACAGATTTAAATGGAAAGGATTTGAATAGTTTTAATTAGTTGAATGAGCACTAGCAAGAAAAAAAACATTTTGGAACTTGTGACGCAATATTTTTTAAATAGTCAGGACAGCTGAAAGGAAAATATATCCTCAAAAATTAATTAAGATTCAATTGCAATTTCAACATTTAATGAATAGTCTGGATTTTTAATTTTAAGTTGTAAGCTTATTTTCTCTTCTCGCATATCTTGCAATTTATTTGCAGTAGGTACCCCAAATAATGTTTATAAATTATAAGATTTTATAAGATGACCGGGCTTTGCTCTGAGTTATTTTTTAAATGTACTATAGACATTTAAAAAATACATCAAAAGAATCATAAAAATAATTATTCGTCTGACTGGGATTTGAGCCTGAGACACGAATTTGCCAAAAACGCAAAAAATATATTAACAAAAACCATACTGCCATTCGGACGGATATTAATATTATGGTCTAAAATATTTATATATTTTTTCACGACTTATATAACTCAAAAACGCGCGATTTCTCAAGGATAAGACCTAGATAGATTGTATACTAAATATCATGGAAATACTTGTAGTCGTTTCCGAAATTCTGATTATATATATACTTATAATTATATAATCAGAATCTCGGAAATAATAATTGCTCGTTTAAAGTAGAGACATTATTTTTCGTTAGATTATTATAAATATATAGTTTTTAATCTTTCGACATATTTTTATAATCTGGTTAGTTATTTTACAATCTAACAGTTTTTACAATTTAACGGGGACATATATAAGATTAGCAATAATAATCAAACAATCGCTTCGACATTAAGTTTGTCATAAGATTGCTAGCACAGCTGCAAGTAATTATACTAATGCTGTAAGTACGCGGTGTTTAGGGCGGAACTCTCTACACTTATCCCGGTAATAGACCGAGCCTAACTATTAACTATACTAACTATTAGATAGAGATTTACAATTATAACGAGTTGTAGACGCGTGGCGTGGCCATACATGTATAAACCATATCGTTTGCACTTTAAAGGGTCGGACTTGTACCTCTATTATTTACTAGATGTTGCCCGCGACTTCGTGCGCGCAAACGGAAATTACGCGGAAACCGTACATTATGCGGCGATAAAACGTTTCCTATGTCCTTCCCGTGGTCTAATCTATACCTATCTATGCCAAATACCAAAATCGGTCTTGTAGTTTCGGAGCCTATTCAATGCAAACAAATAAATGTTTCATCTTTATAATATGATAACCAATTTTTTTGAATAACATGCCTATGTTTTTTATTTATTTCCGAAATACAACTTTAGACTTTTTCAGGCAATTTTTTATATTTTTTAGCTGACCCCGACAGACGTTGTTCTGTCTTTAATATGAAGTAGAATGAATAAATGACTACACCTACATATACACCTATTCCTACCCCAACTCATACACCTACTCCTACACATACCCCTAAACCTACAGGCTACACCTGCTCAAACACCTACTGCTAAGGCGCCTAGAAATCGATTCAGCTGTTCTCGAGATTTGAGCTTAGCAACACATTCAGCGATTCATTTTTAAAGATAAATTTGCGATTAGCGATTCATTTAATGAATAGCGATCTATTTTAATAACATGCCTATAATTTTTATTTATTTCCAAAATACAAAGTTAGTAGATACACGTATTAATTAATATGACATGAAGAAATTGTAACTTGCTGCCAGCTCTAACATCATATTATTCAAACATAACAAACGTTTATGAAAATGAAACCGGTGATACAGCCATTTGAGGTTATGTTACCATAATCACTAAAACGGTTTAGGTCTAAGACTAGTAACAGTTATGAATTTGTAACAAACAAAGCGATGGCCGCGCTGACCTCTTGGTGGTCTATAATGGCTACAACAGACCAAAACAAAACCGTAGACTTTTAAAGTTATCTAATAAATTAATAGAATGTTGCTGTTAAGATATACTTATTCTGTTTCCCATACATATTCCCATTCGCCCCGGGCCCCGCTCACGCCCGTCACAGCCTTAACGTACGCTTTGTTTAGCTTACAATTATCTTCACAAGCAATCAACATCTTACGCTGGAGATAATCAAAACGCTTGTAACATCGAATGGCTGTTCAATATTAGTGATATTAGAAAAAGTTCTTTACGGTAATTATATAAAATCTACAAAGAGATGAAATGTGGCCTTATCTTATGAAAGCTATGCAGTATGTCTATATCTGTAATATACTGGATGATACAATGGCTATGTTCCGGGGAAAATGGCGCTAACAAAAAAACGTAAGCAAAATAGAGACCGCTGGCGTTAAATAAGCAAAATAGCGGATTATGTTAGCAGTATTGAAGTTAGCAAACGTGTCCTGGCCGATAATCTGTTTTATTTTCTTTAGTGCTAGCAAGCGCATACAAGCGCTTTTTTCCGCGGAACACAGGCTGTGTTATTAGTTTTTTATTCTATTTAATGTCGTAGGTACTATCGAGGAATTTAATTCATAAGCAACATGACTGTTGTCATAATTTATTCGTAATAATAAATTATGATATCAAATTGACATGTCATTGAAATTTGTATTGTGACTGCATTCCCCGTATTATAATAGAAATAAATTGTGAGAACATATCTGCTTACGAATTAGATTCCTTGACAGTATAAAACACACATATTTTAACGGTTGTTTCATTTTCTTACATTTTCCTCCATAAACATTTGTCGTCTTCGTAAAATGATATCAGAACGAAATCCAGTTTGAGCGCGCCTCATAATTTGGCGTAAAACTAATTTATGATCCACAAACGTTTCGTTCAATTTGTGACGTCCTGTAAAGGTCACATTCCCGGCAATCAGTATCAAAGCCGGCGTCTCTCCACGACCTTTGACCTCCGTTATAGTCCCGCTCTGGTAATCCCATTACGTCGCCCGCTTTACTGTCAATAAAACTTATGTGTCAACGATCGCCGAGAATTCTACCTTATGCAACAATTAACTTCCCGCTCCATAGCCACAATAAAAATAACAATAAAATTCTTAAGGACAAAGGTACCCCGTTTACGACATCGCACTCGCTTCGTAAATAGTAAAGTAATATGACGGCGCGCTTCGATTACTAGAAGACATGTAAAATTTCTCAAACGTCAGATTTAAGGTACACACACATTATCAGGACGCAGCGGATTGCATCGCACTGCAAAATTACTACTGAGCGCACTTGGATAGGCCGGGCCGCTACGCGAAGACGAATTTGAACCAGAGGGGCAATTCTGCTAAATAAGACCTGCATTAATACAATTACAATCAAGTCCCGATACGCTTATACTCCCAAACGGTGTTTTTATGAACGTTAAATTAACGTGAAACGCGCTCTGATTGGTCGAAACGTCATAAAATTCATTCACGGTAACATGTCACTACATTTACAAAACTAGTGAAGTAAAATGAAAGTCTACTTTAAATACGAGAATTGAGGTTCAGAAGTGATGTGGCTTGCTGCGGCCCGACACAGTGTTCGATAGAAAGTGGATCACTCCGCCGCAAATTTTGGTTATTTCGATGCAGCCCGGCCCACCCTATTCCAGCCCTGTAAAGTGTGCGTTAGTTTTCTGGCCGTGCTAGGTATGCGATGCGGCCCGCTGCGGCCCGACATAATATGCGCGTACCTTTATACGGCAATATCGGTGAGTGTTAGTGTCGGCTGGTTAACCGTGAACACGTGCGTGTAACCGAACCGTCCACAAAAGATTAAGAGGTGGTAATTTGACGTTGATTTAGGAGGAGACTTCTTTCATCGACCGTATTGTCTTACGCCGGAAAGCGAGACGTTTTGTCTATGAGGATCTCCTTAAAAGCTTATAACGGCGTTATTAAATGGTCTGTAGTAAATCATGACAAGTTATAGCCGGATAACGTTTCATTAGGAGGAAATATATTAGTGGATACCGAGTAACTTATATTACCTATTTTAAATGACTCATATAAATGGGAGGTTTCCAACTTGGTGTCTTTAGGCATGCAGCGTAACGTTGTCAGTGTAAGAATCGCATAATACTGTAAAGGATTTTATTCACTTCTTTGCGTATGATTTACCTAGTGCATCATTAAACGCTCCCAATAAATATGATGCGAAAGTTCTGATATTAAGTTTTTACAATTCGAGAATTTAGTTCCTTAGTTTTCTCTATGATGTTTCAGCATTTATACATTTCTCACAATAACCTAGTGCACGCCGTAGCGGACCGCAATGCTGAGACTCGAAACTTGGAAAAATTGGATTAAACTCCATGCGCTTAAGTGGGTGGGTTACACCCAGCGGCTACATGAGTTACTTCAATTTTGGTTCTGTTTTAATATTCTTAGTAGCTAATGTAATTTTATAAGTTTTGTACTGGAAAACATATTATGGACTTGGTCTGAATTAAATGTTTTTTATTTATTTATTATTTTATGACATCAAAACTTATGGTCCCTAGGCATTTCCTACACCTGCTTTTTTTAATACAGTGATCACGTAGAACGCGGTAGCGGGCGAGGCGAGCTGATGTCATCGACTTAAATGTTCTCCTTCGACTGCAGCGTGGGCGCAGCTCGGCCGGGCCATACCGAGCCAGTACCTACTCTAAAACTAATATGCCAACGCCTTATAAAGGTGCAACAGATTCAGTCACACCAAAATAGGAGTTATTCGAACCCTATTATGATGGTAATTACAAAGTTTGAGGTAATTTACTTGTTATGTATAAATAAAACCTCGTTTTGGGGAAACCGCCGTCGCAGGTAGGCTTGGAGAAGAATTAGTAACTTCACAGGCGACTGACATAACACAACATAATACATACATCAATACATAACTATCACACAAAATTTAAAAGAGGTTATCATAATTCTAAACACTTTCTTTGGTATCTTTGGACAAGACAAAGATACCAAAGAAATTAAATTTGAAAAATAATTTAAGGCCTTTAGGAGTACATTGATTTTAGATTTGTTCTTATTTATAAAAATAACTTTAACAGATATGAGTTACATATAAGCTAAATAAATTTAAATAAGTTATTAAAAACTGCCATTAAAAAGTCAGTAAGTAGTTCTAGCTTAAATTAGAATCTAGTTACTACCTATTACTTCAAAATACCCAATTATTGCAAGGTACCCATCTAATAATCAGTAACATTACCTGCTTACCGCACTCTTTACAAAATCTGTACAATTTATCTAATCAATTTTCCCAAAACGGAAAACATTAAACTGCGCTCATTGTGCCACCAGCGTATAGCAAAGTTATGAATGAAATAATGTTTAGCAAGAGCGGATGTTGCGAGGTTGCCTGTCGAATTAGGTTTAGAGCTTAAGGCCCTTTCTGACGGCGCGGTGCGGCTCCGATACAGCGCCCTCCACATAAAGACCTACGCCGTTCGTTTTTTTTCTGCGAAAACTATAAATTGTAAAAGATTTAATTGGTGGTGTTTAAAAGATTTAATTAGGGATGTAGTGTTGGTAAATCTAAGAGCAAATACGGTGGTCTACGGCAACGTGTAGAATACTATTAACAACGCCGCATCGGAGCCGCAGCATATGATAGAGCCCTTACAGAGGCTTTGAATGAAACCCCCCACTCCCCGCATCCCCCCGCTAGCACCTGCGCCGAACTAGCGCGATTACGTAGGACACCGCATTTAGATACACAAATGGAGTATTATTTATAAAGGGCACAGTTCAATCTACGTAGGCTTAGCTTAATTTGTTGCCCTTTCATTGAGACTAATTTTGATAAGGGCTTACCTGCCTACGGTTGTTTCGTAAATAATAAATTATTTATTAAAAAAAACACATAAAACAAATTACAGTATTTGAAGCTTTTAGAAGATTTTCACTTAATTTGAAGGAGTTAATAGGCTTAAGCTATAGATGTAACTTACGTTTAAAGCTATTTAGAAGGAGACTAATAAGGCTCGATGATGATAATGATTGGCGTTGAGTCATATATGCTAGACTTAAATATAAGCATATACGTGTAGATAAAAAAAAAGATAAAAAGGACATTTATATAAGAATATCTAAGTATATATTTCGACGGCCTCTATGGCTCAGTGGTTGAGCGTGTTGGTGCTCCAGCCGCGGGTCACAGGTTTGAATCTCGCCGAAGGAACAAAAAGTTTAATCCAGGAACATACTGGGTTATGGATGTGTAATAATATGTGTATTATATAATAAAAATCTGACATATAAATGTATAGTAATATAATATTATTAAATACAATATTTCCGTTGTCTGGTACCCGTAACACAAGTTCTTCTAGAACTTACCACGGGATTAAATTGACGTGGTGTGAAAGCGTCCATAGATATTATATAATTGTCACCGTAAAATTGTAAAAACCGTTAGATTGTAAAATAACTAACGAGATTGTAAAAATATATCGAAATATTAAAAACTATATAACTATATAATCTAACTAATAAAAATATATATTAACTATATAATCTAACGAAAAATATAATGTGTTCAATTATAGGCAGCATATTCGCGTCGGAAGTCTATCAACATTTTACAATTTCACTATTTTTATTACAATCTAACGGTTTTTACAATTTTGCGGTGACATATATATTATTATATTAAAATGTAAAGACTTAAAAGAATGCTGATCTAATTAAGCAATCGATAATATAATATTTATATGATATTTTGTATATTTTGCGACAAGAAAGTGGCATAAACATCTATATAAAGATTTTCTTCATAGATAAAGTGAATAGACCAATTAATGCTGAAGACAAAATAACTTTTCAAATGTGAATACATAAATATGTTAATTAAAACATACTTTAATATATCGTTTCTTTCACAAAAGCGATCGTTTTTTAATTTAGTGAACGATACGAGTATTTCCTATACATAGAACCTTACAAATTAACAAATAGTTGGAAAACATAGTTGCTTACAGCTCAATCTTGTCACAAGATTTATACAGGTTTAATATTGTGGAGCTATGGTAATGCGCGCCCTCAGGACATTCAAGTACTCTACTGAAACTACCTCAAATGTCAAACAAAATTAAGTAAATGGATAAGGCCAGGAGCGAAGAAACGACGGATGTGGCAAAACGTGACCTTCTGAACCTCAATTCTCGTATTTAAAGTACACTTTCATTTTACTTTGATTGTATTGTAAGTAAAGCGACATGTTATTATGAACTGATTTTATGAAGTTTCAACCAATCAGAGCGCGTTTCGCGTTGGTTAAACGTTTACGAGAATACCCTTTGGGAGTTTTAGCGTATCGGGAATTGATTGTAATTGTATTAACGCAGGTTTTATTTAGCAGAATTGACCCTCAATACGAACATAGGCAGACAGACAAATAATTGATCCTATAAGGGTCACTTCACACCAAATGGCAGCGGAGCGACCAGCAGCATGTCTGTCATATAATTTTAATAATATCTTTACTTCAATATACCTATGATATTATCGCTTTAGAAAATGAAAACGTCCCGCGGCCGCTAGCTCCGCTGCCGTTTCGGTGTGAATTCACCCTAAAGGTTCCGTTTTAGATACAGAGTATTGAACCTCAAAAATGATTGAATTATACTTCACAACTAACTGTTTTGTTTTTCTATGTTAAAATAAGGGTCAGTTCACACCGTGACGATACGCGTCACTACGCGGCGCTGCATTTTTAAGATAGCTATTCAAAATTGAACTTTATTCAATACACATAAGATACACGTTTTGTATAACATCAGTCATACACTGCACTTGCGCTGTGCAACGCGGCACAATCTGACATTGGAACTCATACAAAGAAATGTATATCTTCGTGTGTAATGAATAACTTTCAATTTTGAATAGCTATCTTGAAAATACAGCGCCATGTCGCGTATCGTTTCGTTTCGATGTGATTTGACCCTAAGAAAGATAGACAGTGCAATGTGCATTAGTTTTTAGAGAATTAGAAAAACCTCTCTGCGACGTCTTTACTTACCTACTAAAGAGATGAAAATTGTTACAAAATCATTTGCAATGTGAATGTTCTCACATAACGAAAAAAAAAATAATACAAAAAAAAAAGATTGTATTTGGCATACATAGTTAAGAATATTTTACACTATCCTACACTTACATATTAAGAAAGCTAATGTAACTTTGTACGTATTTTTGTGATCTATTATTTTATTACATCTCGTATTTACAAGATTTATATTGTTGTTGTTCTGCAGCTTATATGGGCCACCACATTTAATTTATTATGTCCCATATATTTTATGTAAGAAACAGTCGGAAAAACAAATTTTGACTCACAATAAATGTGTATATTATTGCCTTGAAAGGCAGACATCCAAACTCAAGATAGGCCATTGAAGATTTGTTCTGTTCTGTTGATGAGATTGAAGTGTTGAAGAAGAGAAGCCAAGATTTGTTCTGCCAAATGTACGTCACATTTGACAGAACAAATCTTTATACAAGAAAAAGTTACGCCATCTTGGTTTTTACCATACTTCAAATGTCATCCATCATGTTTTCACAATACTTCAAATATCAAAAGGAACCCCAATTAGGGCCATTTAACTGGAGACACTTTTTGCCTCAACATGCCTCGTCTATGATATATACCTCTATGTATGATAGGATCTTACATCTACACAATATGTAGGTGTAATTACGAATCGTAATATATAAGTATCACTTATCATTTCTTTTTAATTTACTCCGGAATCAAAAAAAAAATATGTTTTCGTTCACCTTCAACGAAAATATAATTTTAACTAAAATATTCCAAACAAGGCATATTTCATTTCAGCATGTATAATAATCCACAGGATTAAAAAGATTTCGATATACAGAATAAAAAATAACCATCTAGTAATCCGCAAGATCAAATAAATTCACAACGTAATTGAACTAATTGAATTGAATATTATCAGTGTCGTCCCTCCATATTTCGTACTTAGGTGCAATTTTAATGAATTTCCGTGACCCGGGGTCGTTTTATACCATAAACTGGTACACTCGCCGACAGCCTCGCTCAGCCTGTATAATATTGTTTGACACCCGAGACTATTTATGACAATTTGAAAGGCCGACCAGATTCTGAATTATGGATAATTGCGCTCGCTATTCCCGAGCGATCAATTATGTTATGTAACTAGATTTGTAATCGCCTGTACTTCCCTTTATTTCTGATAAATTATTCCACTTTTCAGGTGGTCGTTCAGCTTCTCCATACTGCTTTACATATTCTACGCTTCTGCATAATATAACAATACTAATTATATAGGTACAGTAGGTGATTCCCGCGGCATCGCCCTCGTAAGTACAGTAACCCACGGGAACCTTATATGTCCCGCGATAAAAAGTAGCCTAAATGCTTCCCTATGATCTACTTTATATCTGTGCCAAATTTCATGATAGTTTTACGTGAAACTGTAAATAAAGTATCTCACGGGAACCGTACATTTCCCCGAGATAAAAAGTAGCCTATGTCCTTTCCCGTGTTCTACTTTATATCTGTGCAAAATTTCATGATAGTCGGCTTAGTAGTATTTACGTGAAACTGTAAATAAAGTATCCCACGGGAACCGTACATTTTCCAGAGATAAAAAATAGCCTATGTCCTTTTTCAGGCTCTAGACTATCTGTGTAAGAAGTTTCATTTAAATCGGTTCAGTAGTTTTGGCGTGAAAGACGGACAAACAGACAGACACACACACTTTCCCATTTATAATATTAGTATCGATGATTATTTTATCCGAAAATGTGTTGCTGAATTTTGATTTAAGTACATAGAATACGTATTAATTCAATAAAACTTTATATATATGCTAAATTGCTAGTAATTATCATGGTAAATAATTAATTACACTCTACATTACAAGAACCGTAAGTCACAACATCGAAGCAACAAGAAAGTAAATAATTCCAAAACGCGCGACTGAACACAAAAAATGTGATCGATCAGCGACATCGATCATACGAGACACATGTGCCGCCGACTACCGTACCGTGGTCCGTGTACTGTACACTGTAGAGCAGTGTTTTTCAACCTTTTTCATGATGCGACCCCCCTTGTATGAAAAAATATTTCGCAACCCCCCGATCCTTCGCTTTTTTATCACGTATGTATGTGTATGTTACAGTGTTACAAATATTCATTCCATACGACGTTTTTATATAGTACGTACGTACGTATATAGTACGTCAAACACATTATTTTACAAGTACATACATCGATGACATCGATGAACGATTTATGAGTCCTATAGTATACGTATATCCTTTTGTTAAAATTCTCTTACTTAATAAATCAATAAATAATAATAATTAAAAAATCTTTATTGTTTTTTTACTAAAGTTCTCTCGACTTCCGGCGACCCCCCTACAGAAGCTTCACGACCCCCCAGGGGGTCGCGACCCACAGGTTGAAAAACACTGCTGTAGAGGATATCTGTATGTATAGGATATAAATATTCTTCTTATATATAAGAATCAAGATTTTAAAACTGGCCAAGTGGAAAACTGGCGAGTTGGACTCGCGCACGAATGTTTCCGTACAAAACGGCAAAAATATCATGTTTGTTGTATAAGACATAATTTATTACAACAAAGATGATATTTTTTTCAATATTTGTTTTATTCACTTTTTAGTATTTGTTGTCATAGCGGAAACAGAAATACATCATTTATGAAAACTTCAACTGTCTAGCTATCGCAGTTAAGGAGATACAGCCTGGTGACGGACAGACGGACCGACAGCGAAGTTTCAGTAATTGGGTCCCGTTTTTACCCTTTGGGTATAGAACCCTAAAACCTATAATATCTATTGATATCTCATTCATTAACATCAGATCAGTAGCTTAGGTGCTACGATGAAGCAAACATACATACATACATACATACATAGGTAGGTATAAACTGCCAAAATCACTCTTCCTTGTGGCTTCGCCAATGACTAATGCTTTTGTTGCGTTTTAAAGAAGCTTTGTCATTTATATCAAAAAACACTCAGGATACAAAGAAGCCTTAATTCAATTAGTGTTAATTCAGAGCTTAGATAAACTACTGCCCAAGTAAAATTATTGTTTATTCGGATCTTATCTTGCTAGTAAGTACATTCTTTAAAATGGGTTTTAATTCATATCCCGGCCGCCTTAGACGAATGTTTCGTACATTGCATAAGCTATTTTTATGGTAGCAACGCGAAAGATAGTTAATATACAATAAAAAAACGCAGACAGTTGGGGTATCAGTGGCAGAGTGAAATGGCGCAAGTCCCTCTTAACATACAACTTCGATCTGCATAATGCATGGATATGCGGAGATATCAGACACTCGCGACTTGGGGATAACATACTCAGGTATACTCCAAGTAGATTGTATTCGCAAGTGGAACAAGTGGAAAAAGTTACAAATGCATGTAGACATAAGCGTGTATAACTGCATGCATTTAAGGACTCGTGAGGGAGGCATTCCGGATTGAGCGCCAACGCCCTAGCCACAGAGTCACGTCGGTCGTGAGCCAAAGATGCAACTAAAATATTATTCCAGCATATCAAAAACATATACGAACTCAAATTTTAATTTTAAATATTATCTATAGATAAGCGAGGTGCATTGGTTCGCGAATTTACGCCTACTCATGTATCTACTACAGCTGTAAACGACCTCTACAAAGTAAAGCCAATACTACATTGCCTGCAAACAAAATACCAAATGAAATCTAAAAATAGTATCCACAACAATAAATGTCTACAAAGTCCTTATTTTATCTCTCGGAATGCAAATACTGAATGGGTTAAAAAGTACGTATTCTTAACCATCAAATCCAATTTAAGGCGAGTGTGTTCCTTAACATGACATCAATATCAGCGTATAAGGCCGTTAAGATCGACCATTCATTCCTTATTAGCCTCGCACGCGCCCCGAGCCCCGCCTTGCATGCGAATAAAATCCCAATGCTTCCATAAAAACTGTTTATAAAGACTTTATTTGAATTTAAAAATTCTAAAGTCTTATTCAAAGAGCATGCCCACTCAAGTTCAGGCTTAAAGTGAAAAAACATATTGCACGTCCAATCTCGGGAATGAGACATAAATTGAAATTCACCAAAAGTGTTTGCGTCTCGGCTTAAATTAAATTTCGTTATTGTTATTCATATAGCAAGTGTGAAATGCTCTTGTATCCTTACGGTTCTCTCTGGTTATAATAATAATACTTGCATGATAATGAAATACGATATGCTTGAATAAAATTGGAAAGTTATAGTTATTCAACAAAATTCTTATTAGTTTGTTGCCATGCTTCAGTCCTTGGCCCTTAGAAGATTATAGTTTTATAATACGAAACAACTGAATGTGATTAGTATAGCAAGGAAATTTAACTTACAAATTACATCTCCTACTACCCTGAAACAATAACAATATTATAATTCGTTTAGAACCAGCCACAAAAAACAAGGAATATGTCACTGCTACGTTAATTGTATTGCGGAATTTCTTGAGCCAAATATGGCGGGCGACTGGCGAGGTGTTGATCGATTTATCTTTTATGGCGGTTTGATGGCTCTCGCATCCCATCACCTGTGGAGGCAATTGCCCCTCGCCGCTAAACGACCAGCGCTGACGCCGCGCGCCGTGCGCCCGCGCCGTGCGTGAGCAAAATCATTTTATTTAATCATTCCAAAGCAAATTACATTCAACAGACATTTATTATTATTTTATTTACATTTCGTTATTGAGAATTAAATTATTAAGTCCCGGTAATCGTTTTCAGATGTTAAACCGCCGCGCTCACTGCGCATATTATGATAAAACTTATCATTTTGATTGTCCATTCGAAATAAGCATTTCATTTAATGAGGGATTTTAAATTAAACGGTTTTACAATTTATTAAAGTTTAACGATTAAGATTAGTTAAAGTAACATTCGGACGTGTGTTGTTTGAATGGTAATTTTTACAATCACCGTTCCAGTGATATCTTATAATAGTTCGTATCTCAGAAGTTAAGATAATTTTGTCCGACCAGAATTGAGATATAGTTGGATTAAGTCATTAATATATGCTTGAGTTTTAGTAATCGTACGTCAAGAGTTAAGATTATATTCAAAACACACCGACTAAGGTCGCTACTATATAATTGGTTTTATATTGTTGATACTTTAACTGTTTGCTTTTTAATTGCTAGTTTTTAGCTTTATCATAATATCTTACCCTTTATGAAATAAACTTTAAATATAAGAACTTGGTCTTTTTTGTTATGAAAATACTTGAAATAATAAGTAATTAATGATTCAAGTGGTTGGTACGATCTCTACACACAACAGTAAGTGTACTAAAGTACCTACTCGTACTTAAAAAATCTTACGATAAATTTTGATTCTGTACTACCACCTGAACCCCATTTCTATTAAATAGATAACTTACACTTTCTTTTATTCAATTATAAATTTTTAATTTTATTCAATTATAAATGAATCGTCTTGATATCATAAACTGATTTTTGGAGTTTTAACCAATCAAAACGGGTTTGATATTGGTTTGTCGTTTACGAGAATACCATTTTAAAGTTTAAACATATCGGGACTGGATCTAAACTATATATTATTGAAAGTTTTAAATAGTAGAATAGACCTATAGATATAGAATAGATAATTGAAAACTAGAATTGCCTGCGGCTTCGCCCGCGTGATATTATGTTTTAAACTTTCATACCCTTTTTACCCCCTTGGGGGTTGAAGTTTGAAAAATACTTCCTTGGTGGATGCCTACGTCATATGAGAAATATGTGTGCAAAATATTAAATTTCTAGCCTTAAGGGTTCAGCCTGTGCGTTGATATATCAGTCAATCAGCTTTGCCTTTTATATATACTATTGATAGATGTCACGTTCGAAGTCTCGAACACAAGTCGGAAGAAACTGACGGCTTCGTTGGTTACTAAATGTCAAGACGTAAAATACTAAAAAACCATGTTTAAACCATTTATTTATTTAAAATTCCAATTTAGATTGTTTAATTTAAATTCAATTCCCGATCGACTGATATGTAAAATTTTCGACATTAAATAATATTATTATCTTTCGAATGATTTTATCGCGATCATTCCGAGATTTCGAATTAAGCAATTTAGATACAATGGCGACAAGTCAGGGGAATGTAAACAAAGGCATCTCGTACGTCCTCGTAAATAACGGAACACTTATCGGAGTCAGGTTTTGACCGTACAATGAGTCCCGCACACAGACTTATGTTTTTGTAGATCTCACATGTCGTATCCTCGTTGAAAAATAAGATTGTAATTATTTTTCGTTGCAAATAAATCTAATTTTATGATTTTGTCACGATTTACTTTCATTTTAGGTAATTTATTTATAACAAGAAAATACAATCTTATTCTTCAAGGAAGATACGACATGTGAGATCTTTTTTACGTTTAATTATTATCCCATGTTTTCGGTAACTTTACAACAAAAGTAGTTTTAATTTCATAATATTTGATTCGCGTATTAGTTTTGAAATATATAAAAAAAAATTAGTAATTTTGTTTTACAAACTTCATAGTAAAATAAAATGTAGTGTGGAAATTATATTTCAAAATTGATCTTCTAAATCGATTTACTGTCTTCTGATTTCAATCGGCAAGATTATCAAGCGAACGATGGAAGCATCAGTCAAAGAAGTACATTTTGACCATAACGTTAGAATGGCCATACGAGCCGGGCAAAAAACAATAATAAACAAAATGACCAGCGACTTTGATTTTAGTTTACCAAACCCGTGATGGACTTTGTAAACAATAGGCAAGCGGACTGATTTTTTTTATTGCATAAATGAATAGTACTCTTAAATATGAGTAACTTCTCAAAAGAAACCGTATATCAAAAGTAAATATTTTCAAAGGTACAGCGATTTGTATACAAAATTTCGCGAGTCTCGTAAAAACGCTCCGTACTAAACTTAACCTACAAGTGACGTCACTTGTAGGTTATGGTGTATGAAGTATACGGCTGCAGGAATATATTTGTAAATATCTCCGATATATCTGCGTTTAAGTTCATACTTACCATAATGAATGTTTTTGTATATGATGTAAGTAAACTAATGATGTAGGTTTTGTTTACCAATTTCGCAAATTTTTTGTACTTTTTAAATGTATTTAATTAGTAAATTACACATAAAATAATATAATTTTGCACATTTACCAAGTAGTAATGCCTCAATATTTCTGAATATATTCATGAAACTAAATATTTCAGATGTAGTCCGATCCCCTATTATATATTACTAGCTTTTGCACGCGGCTCCGCCCGCGTAAATACATTATCCCGCGGGAACACTTCTTTTTCGGCATAAAAAATATCCTATGTCCTTTCCCGGAACCCAAGGTATATCTATACCAAATTTCATAAAAATCGGTTCAGCGGTTAAAGCGTGAAGAGGTAACAGACAGACAGACAGACACACTTTCGCATTTATAATATTAGTATAGATTACTAAAGTAGGTTTTATACTTTCATCCCCTATTTTACCCTCTTGAGGGTTGAATTTTGAAAAATCCTTCCTTAGTGGATGTCTACGTCATATGAAAAATTCGTTTGCAAAATTTCAAATATCTAGCCTTAAGGGTCATATCTAGGTAAAAAAATTACGGGCATAATAAAAAAAATATATAAAGTCGGCTTTTGTGGAAGTAAGTTCAGGTTGGCCGGAATAAAATCGTAGATACGTAGTCTATCCATTTCAAATTAATGATTTTACAGCAGATAACATTTATTTACAGTAAATTTTACAAAATCGCGTCCACTTGCGGCGTCCTCTCAAATATATGTCTGTGATCCCGCGGCGGCGGTAGGTATTAGGACGAATTTATGAGGACACTCGGACGCATGTTGCTCCACCATATCTCTATCTGTTCGCGTTTCCGATCAAACCCTTATTTTACCTACAATCCATGTGTCCATGATGACAATCTCTATCTGTTTTGATTAAGAAAATAGAAAAGTACGCAATTCTATTTAAATATTTCTGTACTGAGTAAAATAATATAATTTTTTTTATATTTTTAAAGGAAAGTACTATATTAAAAAAATCTTATATTTTATTTAAGAAAAATAAAATCAATATATATTACGTAAAATTGTTAAATTTATTATATATTATTTTAGAACGAAGCGAGCGCGTTGATGTCTTTTGTACGAAGTAACAACATTCAAGATAAGAAAATGGTGCGATTTATATTAGTTAATATAAAGTGTGAATAAATATTTTTAATACGCTATCGATTTTTTTTATTAATTCCATTCAAAACTAGTTATTTGATTTTAGAAGCTGTTCTGTAAATATTATAGTTTAATTCCTTTTCCAATATCTCTATATCTTGCGACTCTATGATAATTGAGTACAAATCAAAGCAGCTAATAATCAAACACAAAGAAAATGGTAATTGTTGGATAGAGACATAAATAACTATATGCTAATCACATGGAATTGTTTCTCTCATTGACTCTATCGCCATTTGAATAACACTCGACTATAATGGCGGACCTGCTCTAATTAACGATACACAAATCGGAGCTTGTATGCAAACGAGTGCCTTTGTTGTTTGTTAGATGCGGCAACATTTTTTATTGCTATTATTCCATTCATTTGTATGTCTATGATATATGACAAGAAGGTGTAGGATATCACAATATATAGTATATCAATCACTAGCTGATGTTTTGTGATTACTACGTTAGGCGTAAAACATTTTTACTTGTAAAATTTTACTAATACAAAAAATTATTAATATAACAAATCATCCAGTGGAAATTGTAAATCTTAACTCGAGTTCGAATCCACTTGAACACAAATAAAATTTCATCAAAATTGGTGCAGCCGTTTGGAAGGAGTTTAATTACAAACACACGTACAGAAGAATAAGACATAAAGGGTTTATAATTTTTAAATATTTTTGTTCAAGAAAATATTTTCTATTGACTCTACGACATTGATCTATTAATTTTTTATATATATTTATTCCTTCAAGGCACACGGTAGAGTAAATTTTTTTGTAAGCCATATTTAGCCCGATATAAATTTTTGGGTAATGAATAGTTTATAAATACATAAAAATAGCACATTCTAATAATAATTTGTTTTAATTTATCTGTGTATTCGTCACCAACCATCAAAATATTTACACTAGATACTCTAAGGCCTTATAATTTAATAGTCTAAAAATATATTCGAATAAATTTTTGGACTATTAAAAGAATGTAATAAAAAGATAAAGATATTTTTGTACCTTCCTTAAATGTCTTAATCAAAATTATAAAACGGTCATTTAATCTATCTTTACGACTGCGGCTAAAGACCGTTACTAATAATTAATTTACTCAGTATTAGTGGAGATTAACGCAACCGCCATTTTTATGACTTTGAATTTTATTTCAATCAATCCTCTAACCATACTTTATTACTTTATAGAATGTTTTTTTTTTTCAAATTTTTAATAATGCAGCACAACAACTAGAGAAAGTTTTTGAAATGCCTTTGCATGATTTTAAATTTTTGAAGATCATGCAAAGGCATTTCAAAAACTTTATTAAAAGGCATTAAAAATATTCCTCTGGCTATCAAAAAATGTTTACGTACGTCGGACGGACCTACGGACCACATTCTCAAAAATAAAGTAACAGTGAGCGTTACAATAAAATATGTATTGTTGTAAAGTCGGTTTATTGCATTCGGTTATTTATCACCATTTATATCTATGACAAAACCAACAGAACGCGGGCTTATCATAAAATTAAAAAAGAAAAAAGCCCGTGTCGTAATTCTGGCGCGCGACAACGCAGCTTTTATTTAGAGGGCGCGCGTGTGGCGGCGCGGGGAGAGGGTAAGCGTGCGAGCTTTGGTACGTTCTACTTGGTACCTGAATATTATAATTAAAGTCTCCATATGAAAATCATGTTATTTAAGTTTTTGGTTTGAATTTTTGCACTAATAACGATGTATATGTAATTGATTGTACTGGCGGTTCTTGGTGGAAATTCATGTTATTAATGTGTTTTATTAATAATAACGATGTATTTATTTTTTGATACAGTCGTTAGACTGTTACAGTGATCCTTAGTTTATTAAAAAATTTAATCTATCTGCAAAATTAAAAATTCTTTAAATGCAACTAAAGTCATCTCATTAACTTAATTAGTTAATTTCGCAGAAACCGTATATTTTTCCGCGATGAAAAGTATATGTCCTTTCCCATGGTCTATTCTACATCTGTGACAAATTTCATCAAAATTGGTCCAGTAGTTTCGGAGCCTATTCAATGCAAACAAACAAACTTTTCCTCTTTATTATATTATATAGTATAGATAAACTTTTAAGAGCCACTTATCAATTATTTTTATCATTATGGATTAGTACATAACTGAATGTCAACTTTTGTATCAAATTTTTCTGGTTTGGTTAAAATATACGACTCTCAATTAAATAGCAGTCTTAAAATAGAGTATAATAAAAAATACTAGAAACTAAAACAAAAATGCAGTGTATAAAATATTCTCCTTTAGCTTCGTGGATCGTAGCGGAACATTCCTGCGCGTTATGGCCTGCGATCCAAAGAGACAGTGTTTTTTTATTTATATCCGTCGAGTAACACCTCGCTCCTCGCTCCTATACCTCTTCTTTAGTCAGTGCTTTACCAAAAAGCTTAACTTGGAATATAAAAGCTTTTTCAATTCAAAAACTTTTTGTTTAAAAAAAAAATTCAAATCTTAATCAAGAACAAATTGATTTATTATATTGAATTGAAATGCTTGATTAAGACATTCATAACAAAAGAATTATTCTATTATTATTATTTGTATAATACCTACATCTTATTGTAGTGCTTAATTCAAAATTTACCCGACTACGGCGAAGCCAAAAGGAAGGGTAACGATTTTGATAGTCTATATATGTATGTATGTACGTTTGTAGTAGTAGCGCCTAAACTACTGATCCGATTTTAATAAATTATGTGTCGTAACGTAATAATAGCCAGGATGACATAGTCTTTATAATTTACGTAGTCGGGTTATAGTTTTTATAGAAAAATTGTAGTTATTAAATAATAAAATGAAAAAATATAGCGTTTGTACTACTACGAACTTTGGACACTTTAAAATCAATTTTCAGTTTTTCTTGAAATTTTATTTATTAACATTAATTTTGATAAAAATGTTAAAATAATCACCTTGAGAGCACTGTTCGTTCAATGAAAAATCATACAATATTGTGAAATCCTGGGATAAAACTTCATAATCTTCAATCATAAATAAAGACCACCCTCGATGCACAACAAGTCTTGTGTGATGTGTAACATTCGAGAACTTTTTGCAACATAACTAACTGAATCGATGGCCTTATTATAAATAGTATTACATTTGTAGCTCCTTCAGTGTTATTACAAGTGATATTACCCTTATTACAGCATGTTATAAGTACGCGTAATATTGGAAGCGCGTTTTCCGGCCGGGGGCAATCGGTTGTAATTTCGAGCATTTACCCGGCGCGCGGCGGCGCCGCGGGGAGCCAACCAACAATGCCCATATCCTTTTCACATAAAATATATGGAAAGTCCGGCTGGTAGCATCGAGATACGACAGACATTACATTTACAGTCGCCTACTGGGAACTTTTTGTGAATCAAATTGATTGGTTCGACGATAGTATCGCTTATTGTAGGCATAACTAACAATCCCAGCTAAACATCACACCTTTATTGTAATAAATTGAAGTTATTGATCCTGTTCGAGTTCATATTGTCTGATCTTCGACGGATACTTTAGGTAGTATACTAAGGTATATCAACCCCTATATAAATATGGTGCGTTGAAATATTTGCTATACTTGTATATAGTAAATATGTTTCAACATGAAATCATATTGAAACTTGAAATACTTTTATTTTCTTTATTTCAACAGTGTAAGAAAATAAGAATAAAAGTTCACAACAATACTTTGGAACGATAAAAACAAAAAATATTGCTTTCGATCGTTGTTTTAAAGCAATAAAAACTCATGTTTCGGTTATTCATTTGTTGTGTATAACCACATAACTGTACCATAAAATTCGTTAGATAACATAAAGTTACACATAAAATACATCGTTCACGGAATGAGATAATATCTTATTTAGGTGTAATAACAGTCCCAAATCAAGGAGAAATTGATTTAAACCATAAAGTGCACTAACTCATCTGAGGGAGGAACGTGCGTCGAAACCGCGAGATAAAATGTATTACAGAATGAGATCAACTTTGTTTGAAATTACAATCAAATAAATTACTTTTTATTGCTCAATCTCGTTGGGTTTTATGAAGGTACGAGTAGGTACGAGAGGGTTAAACTCGAGAGACATCGTGTTCGTGCTCTGTGGTAAGCACTCTGTAACACTGAAGTTCTTATAAGGACATTGATTTTTGGACTTTAAAAGCGATAAAACTAAAAACAGCTAAAACCGTTACCAAAAATAGTAACTAAACCTTAGTTGTATTGTACTCATATATTACTTCATGATTTTCGCTATAGAGAGTGCAACACAGTCATTGTACAAACGATGAATAATTAAAATGTAGGTATAAAAGCAGACTCATCGGATCATAAAATAACTAAGTCTATGTAAATGATAGACACGTGCTTGAAATGAGTCTCAATATTAAATAAATATTTAAATATTTATGTTATGTTTGTGATGCAAAATTTTGAAATAGCACCATTTTATTGTAGTCAATTAGCGTCAAGCTTGTAATGAGTCCTCAGTGCAAATGTAAAAATTGACCAATGACGCTGTCGTGTTCATTTAAACCAATGAAAGTTGCCACCTAACATTTGCAGTGTTGAATTACTGAAAACTTTAAAGGAGTGATAGAATCGTCAGTAAGTACACATCTTTATGTCTCGACGAGCTTATACTCGCCTGTGTATTGCCGTAAGTACGCGTACGTTTAATCCGTCACTCAAGCTTCGTTTAAAATTAACTCGTAGCTCGATATTACAGAAACAGATAGCTGCGAGCCGTAAGCCGCGAGCTTTCATGTTTTTTTTTATTATTATTTTGGTTCTAAAAATTAACTGGATGACAGATTTTCGATCTTATTTGCATAAACAACCTAAGCGAAATCATAAGTTCACGAAATATTTCACGTTTAAGACTACAAAATTTTAAGCAATGATCAAAATACTAAAATATGAAGTTTCATCATACATCAGATGTATAGAGATGCTGATAACATTGATTACTTACGTCAGAAAAAATAACACAAAGCATCTTCGGTCGACGACACCGTAGTAGACACCGTTGTGAGCAAGCTTCACGTGTGTCACCGACGTCGAACCGAGTAAGTTTGCGATATTTAGAACCGCGTACTGGGTGCCTAGCAGGAATATTTTTGACAACTTCACCAATAATTATTGTATGAAAATTTTTGAAAATTATGACAGCGCCCATACAAATTCTTCGATTCAACAACGTTAAGAATTCATTCGATAACGTTACATTAACGCCGCTATCAAAATGTCCCTTCTAGGCCCCCTGAAAAACGCACGTCTGTAACCCTATCGCGAATAGACTATAGAGCAATTTATGCGAACGAAATTATTCTCAAGCAGAACTCTATGTCTAAACGCGTCATCTGGACCTGCTCTGAGCACGATCGGTGTATGGACGATAACACATCAGGCGTCGACGCACGGCTATGCTCGCTTTCTCTCCCCTGACAACTATACGTCTAAATAAACGCATGATAGGCATTTTTATTGTAATTATAAAATAAGATGAGACGTACACTAAAATTATTTATATATAATTACAGTGTATATTTTTATTTGAAACACATTTTATATATCATAGAGAGCACAGCATATTAAGACCGATTGAAGTATGTTTAGAACTTTCAAATTTATCTTGTTCGAGTCACAAGAATTTATCACGAAAGTGCAAAAGACGATTAAGTCAATAAATGTTAATATGATAGGTAGTAAATAGATCTCCATTACAGCCTCCGTGATCTAGTGGTTAGAGTATTGGCTTGGCGACTCGGAGGTCGTGGGTTCGATTCCCGTATTGGAACAACAAAAAATGTTGTTTCCAAGTGTATAGATGTTTATGAGAGTAAAAGGAAGAGAGAGTGCTCTTGTGTACTGCGCACACACTTGGGCACTATAAAATTACTCCTGCGTAACTGGCCTGTCTTCAATGAAACCGGCCACCGTCACCGAGATCGGTGTGGGGAGTTACATTATATAGATCTACATGTGTCATTGCAATGTACCTACTTTTTTGAAACGGCAATTACTTTCTAACATGGGAACTGTTTACTAAGTAAACAGTTTTTGATAGACTCGTGTACGGCGTTCCTAACGCGGTTCGTTCTTGTATCAGCGACAGCGGGATACAGCTCGAGTCTCGTGGTAATATATTGATCACGTGATCTTTATTATGTCACATATTATTACACGAATACCTCCATATTTTAACCTAACCGAAATTGTATTATACTGCTTAATGGTATATTGAGCTTCATTAGCTTTTTATGTTGGCTATTCAAACAATGTTTGATCACAGATATATATGATTGTTTTGAGAATAAAAGACAGTCTCACAGAATAAGCTAACCGTAACAGTATAGGTAAGATAATTCAATCTGACAACTTATACAAACGTGGACTATACAGTGTATATTATATTAGTATTGTAATGTTGAATACCAGTAGGTACCTATTTATTCTCAGCACTCCAATATTTACATTTCCAGCTAAACGGGAATGTAGAATGCAGCGAAAACATGCACTGAACAGCGTTTACAATATGAAAACAAATTGAGTACCAAATTTATGTAGACCCTTTAACACATAACCATTTGTTAGAATTAGAGTTAACCATCTATTGGTGTCAGCTTATTGTTAATGTTTATACAACCTGTCTACTTATCTCTGGGCCGACTTCAATAATCGCCCCGAGTATGACAAAATATCGCCCCTTTGAACGTCACAATTCAAAATTATGCGCCGCGTTATACGTCAAAATGTTGCCGTTAGCTAAACGTCAAAATATTTCCGCGAGTCAAACGCCAGAGCACCGCTCCAAGTTGAAATGGTGTCGGCCAATAATTAATAATAATAGAACATACGTTAAATGTTAAAACTAATACTGTCCATAGTCGTCAAAACTTCGAATTCACCTGTGGATAATAATATATTATAATATAACTAGGTGTTGCCCGCGGCTGCGCCCGCGTCAATATAGTTTTTTCGCGGTCGTGGATATGTGACTGATGCAAAAAATAGATAAAAACAATCCTTGATGCGGATTATATTATATCATGCTAAAATTTCAGCTCGATCGGTGCAGAACTTTTTGAGTTTTTGAAGCGTACACAAACCAAAATAACATTTTTATTTATATAGATAAGTATTAAGTTTGTATAACGAATGTAATACTACTAACATTACTAACATAATTATAAGTATTATTATAATTTTTGCGACTAACACACTAACAACTCTATGGGCATATATTTTTGTCTGAAATAAACGTTTTCTATTCTATTCTATTCTATTCTATTAACGAAAATAATCTAAATTCAATGGACATACACGAAGAATCGCGCACACATAGGCCGCGGCTATGTGTGCGCGGGGGCATCGCAGCGCGTGCGGGACGCGGGTTTACATAGTCGTAGACTTGTTTTCTCGGAGCTGACCATTTTTCTGTCGCGAAGTTTATTGTTGTGTATTTGGTTGTTATTACGGTGCAGACCCTAGCGTTTTGTCAATGTTTTTGGGCTGACATTCGCCAATACTCGAGCTGTCGTATGTGTCACGCCTGTGATATATATGTCACCGTAAAATTGTAAAAACCGTTAGATTGTAAAATAACTAACGATATTGTAAAAATATGTCATAAGATTCAAAACTATATATTTATAATTTAACGAATAATAATGTGTTAAATTATAGGCAGAATATTAGCGTCGGAAGTCTATAAACAGTTTACCATTTCACTAGTTATTTTACAATCTAACGGGTTTTTTTAATTTTATGGTGACATATATCTACGAAGACATATATATTGGCTATAAATCTATACATAAATATATCGCGCGGAGTTGTACGTCAAAATATTTTCACCGGTAAAACAAATCAAGTACGACAAGTAACGACATATCTTGCTGATGTATGCTGATTGCTGGGTGCATGTATAAGTAATACGCCATAGTTCGCAACCGGTATCACAATATGCCACGGTGAAATATTAACACCAGTTTACGACCACCGCGGGGAGGGCTTAGGTTTCCTTTCAAACAACGATTTTATTAGGACACTTATTAGTCTAAACCACCTTAAAGTATATCTCTGCATAAAGCGGCATACCGCAAAATGTCACGAGGATTCGTATAAATATGGCCAGTTCTAAACTGACGATAATTTTCTGTGTAATCGTTGTTATTTTATTTCAATTGCATAGAAATAATTTCATTTAATTCCTAATTTAAATAATTCTCTACGATTTGAATCCTCGTACATGGCAAATGTATTTGCACGGAAAAACATGGTCAAGGAAACACAACGCTCATGTAGAATGTTCGTGTAATTAATATTGCGACTATCATTGTCTCGTGTAACACTTGTGCGATGTTTAAGGAAACCGATTTGTCATCGTCACGAGCTTGTAATTGTCGTACATTGTTAGAGTGACTTATGCGCCCGCCGTCTTCCAACACTAACACCTGTCATTACCCGACCATTTAGTGTAAACTGGACCGACGCGACCTCAAAAGCCTTTATAAATCGAAACACATTTACGGCTGAGGCTCGCAGAATAGATTTAAATTACGTTGAATATTATACCTCATAGAAATATTGATCGTCAATAATTAACTTCTTGCTTTATTGCCGCCAGGCTGTAGCTTACTTCTGAGTATAATAATATGGCGTAACTGTAAAGCAAAATCCACTTGAAAGTGATGTATTCCGGGTGTATATTTTGTACACGTAATTAAATGTCTATTTCTAATTATTATTTATTCTAATTGTTTCTTCATGTTTGATAATTGTATAATTTTATTCCGTGCTACCATAACGACGTCTTTTATGTATATGTGTAATTAATCAGCAAAATATACCAAGAGCACTTCACACTTTTCATACTATCTGTACGAGTATGTGTAGTCGAGTAGTTTTAAATATAAACTTTTTAAACTACTTTATTGTATAAACATCATGTATAACGATAAAAGTACTCGTTTAAAACACCTGGTACAACACTATAGATCATGGCTCCTACCCCACGCGGCGACGCTAGACAAAAATCGCATCATCTTTCCATATATTATTCAACTTGTCTCCAGGAACAATGCGGTAGAAAAGTATAAAACCCGGTACGCACTGATCGAAGGGGACATCAGCATTGTGTTGGCGCGCAGCTCTGAGCGTGATCGCGCGATTTGTTCTTTTAGACTTACTACACGCTCCGACTTGCCCGACAACTTGCCTGCCTGTATAGACAAGTTTAAAACAGCCTCCGTGGTCTAGTGGTTAGAGCATTGGCTCTCGACTCGGAGGTCGTTGGTTCGATTCCCGCATTGGAACAACAAAGAATGTTGTTTCCAAACTTGGTTAGGACAATGCAGGCTGATCACCTGATTGTCTCTTGTAAAAAGTCGGATCTGCGCCTGATCTCTCGTTAGTCGTGTCAGTTATCCGTCCCACTGGATTATGAGAGTAAAGGAAGAAAGAGTGCTAAGTATGTACTGCAGTACATATGTGCACACACTTGGGCACTATAAAATTACTCCTGCGTAACTGGTCTGGTTTCAATGAAACCGGCCACCGTGACCGAGATCGGTGTGGGGAGTTATTAGACAAGTCCACAGTTCGCGTGAGCAATGCCCACATTGCATTGCATCCACAATTTACGCATTCCAAACTTTTATACAAGCTTTGCAATGTCTCCGTAAGCTACGTTCTTGCAGACAACTAACCACACGCACATAGTTGCAGTCAAGTCCTCAGGTAAGCCGGAGCGTGTAGCCAGGCTATTATTCGCTCTCGTACCTCAGTCATAAGGTCTGTCAGGCTTATCCGCCATCGTCTATGTCAGCGGCTCGACGCTTCCAGCCAGTAATTCACACCGAAACAATGCGCTTTTAAATTTATGAAGAAATTTTCACTTCGCCTATAGATAAAATAAATTACTGACAAGTGCATTTATTTCTACAACATTACAATGGCTGCTATCAGTCAATCTATTGAGTCAATATGTCGCGGATGTTATACGCACTTAAATATAGTATGTGAATAAAAAAAGCTAGGAATTTGAAAACCTTTCTACATCTATAGCTATATTTCCAAAATAATATAAAAGCTTACTCAGCGAAATATCTTTTTAACTTTTTTCCTGGTATCTGTATTTAAATCATCATTGTTCTATATTTTAAGTTTTTTTTTTCACCATTTGTAGCCATCAGTTTTAACTTCCATTGAGAATTTTCACTACATTATTTATCTGGCGTATCTAAAACGTGTTATTATATTATTATTAAAAATTACAAAGTGTTTTAAATATTTATACAGCTATCATTTATTATACACATTACTACTATTACAGATACTAGTTAAAATATCTGATCGGAGGCAGCCCGAGGCGGCGCGGCACTATTGCGTCGTGCGTCAAACACCGACGATATCTCACAGGAGATCGGCCGAAATCAATTTTAAACAAACTCCAGATACACCTCCTAATCCTACAATTACATACAACAATGGATGCCCAAATATCGATTCACTTCGGCCGTTGATTATAGAGTTCTAAGTTCTTTCGGACCGATACCATCGCGATGATTTGTTGATTACACACAACTGATGCTGGTACAATTTGTTTATACTTATCTACGCACACGATTATCACACGATGTTAATGAATACTCGTGGTGGGTGTTGGTACTGTAATTGATAAAGTATTTTGAATTTGTTCAAATTGTGGTGCTTGCATGCTTGCTTTAAGCATGCCAAAAATTTACAAATGTAAATGAAGGAAGTAATGCAACAAAATTGGGTACTGTGATGAAGAATTTTGGAATATAATTCTCGTCTATTAATATATTTTATAAAAACTATAACCCAACTAACAAACTAGTTTTAGAGCTTGTGTTACCCGGGCTATTATTACGATTTTATTGACACCTCATTTATTAAAATCGGAAGAGCAGTTTGGCCGCTACGGTTGAACAAACATAAATACATACACACATGCATACCTACATTCATACTTAGGTCTTTACATCCGTTTTAACCCTTTACTGTATAAATCATCCATTAGGATAATTTATACAGTATTTTCCGAGCGAAGTAACCACTCTTGAAATACTGTAGTGCCTGAGACAGTTGGTTTTTTTTTTAAATGCCCTATGGTTGCCCATAGGCACATACGGCATTCTCACAACATGTCAGCCTAGTCCAAAGGGCCAACTATGTGCGGGTTTCCTCACGATGTTTTCTTTCACCGTTAGAGCGTCCGTATAATGTACTTGAAGTCTGAAAAAGTCTCATTGGTACACGCCACAACCTGGGATTTGAACCTGCACTCTCTCGAGTGCGAAACAAACGGAATACCCACTAGGGCACGGAGGTCTATAAATATAAATATATATATATATATATATATATATATATATATATATATATATATATATATATATATATATATATATTTCATAGACTACTACAATCATTACCCTACCTTTTGGCTTCGCAGTAGTCGGATAAAAAAATCTTAACAAGGACTTAAATAGAACAAGAACATCTGCTTCGGCTGTAAACGTTAACGGCGTAAACGTGTAATTGAAACACTTAAAAACCTTCAGGGGAGCGAAGACCGAAGAGCGAAGAGCGAGTGAATGATTTACCGCTAATGTACTACAGCAGCCCGCGGCCGCGTCACGAGTAGTAAAATTGAAATTAATGATCGTGTATACTTTATTAGTAATTTTTATGCCACATGAATAAATCAAAACTACACTTATGCTTCGTTCCATTTGCACGTTCAAAACGTTATTTTCATTATTTTCATTCACATTATGTTTCTTTAGCACCACTATGATCATTCGTAACTGTTTTCACCCCTGTTCCACAAGCAACTGTCATCTGTCAAGAACAGTTAAAATCGCTAAGGGCGGTATTCTTGGTCGATTCTTATTTCTAAGTTCGCCTTATAGACATGCTTAAGGTGACATTTTGATTCACAGGCGTAACTTAAGCATTGTCTTAAATATTATTTCATACAAATAAGGCGGACTTATTCGAAAATTCTTAAGTCTTAAGCAACGACTAAGAATTTCGGCTTATGAATGATCACGCCATTTTGCATATTTTTACCCAGCTCCCTACTTGGGTTAAAATTAGCACTTTTTGACGTTCTCAACATAAGTTGTGAATGATCAGCTGTCAGTTGTTCCACTAGTCACAAAAATTATTAAAAACGAAATTTTTGAAATTTTCATTAATATCGTTATTTCGCTAAAGAAACACCATTTTGTGGTAAAAATTATCGTAGCGTTTTTGCCAAAAGTAGTGCCGTCTGGAACAGGCTATAAGTGCTGTGGATGAGCGAGTACCGTTCGCTTAATACACCTCCGAGAAAATTATTTGCGGTCGTAAAATTAGTACCTCGTAATACGACTCCTGTTCATGTTTATTCTTTTGTTTGATATCTAGAGACCTCGCGAGAGATAAAAGAAGCGCCACTTCACACCGTGGCGAGCCGCGGCGCGCACTTATTACGATAGCGTTTTAAAATTAAACTTTATTTAATACACAAAGAGATACAGGTTTCTTTGCAAGAGTTTGAATTGTGAGCTGCACAGTGCTGCGCAGTGCAGCATTTACAATGAAATGGCGTCTTGGTATGAGCTGGCCCTAAGGATTACTATATATGCCCGTATTAGGATTATACGTCATAAAACGTAGCTGTTCTTTTACAACTTTATTCAAGACAATAAGTTATTTTATGTGAAGGGGAAAGTTTGATTGAGAGCATGAATGTTTATGGTAGGTAATTCAATAAATTGTAAGAATAAAAGTAAGGGTAAGTATATAAATAAAAAATAATAACATCATAGTCACTTACATACAAAGACAAAGTATAAAAGTGAAGTATAAAAGAAAATTGTATTATAATGCTGCAACAATCGCATAACAACCTAAATATATTTCATGTCTCAAATGCACCAAAAGCATTCACCTGACTCCACAACCATTAGTCAATAACCTGCAAGCGTCATGTGACTGCGACATAATCATTAACTGATACACGCAACAGTGGCCGTATCGCTATGACAAGCTACAAATTGATCAGTATCTCATTGCAGGTACACTTGATATATTTACTGAATGCCCTACAGCAGTGTTTATCAACCTTTTTCATGATGCGACCCCCCTTGTATGAAAAAATATTTCGCGACCCCCCGACCCTTCGCTTTTTTATCACGTATGTATGTGTATGTTACAGTGTTACAAATATTCATTCCATATGACGTTTTTATGCGTCTCCATAATTAGGATTAGGATATAAGTACATAATATAGTACGTCAAACACATTATTTTACAATTACATACATCGATGATATCGATGATTGATTTATGAGTATATCCTTTTGTTAAAATTCTCTTACTTAATAAATCAATATTTTTAATCTTTATTGTTTTTTTTACTAAAGTTCTCTCGACCTTCGGCGACCCCTCTACAGAAGCTTCGCGACCCCCCAGGGGGTCGCGGCCTCAGGTTGAAAAACACTGCCCTACAGTCTACATGGATGTTATAAGCCGAGAGCTACTGCCAATTTTAGAGCAGGTCCTTGAGGCGATCTGCCAACTTATCCTGTAACTCTCCTGTTTTATATAGGGTGTGTTCCGATATGCACTGCGAGCACTGCATAGTGTACAGTGCTATCACTGTAGAAAAATTCGTTTCGTTATGGACTGCCAGTATACTGACGTCATAGATCGCCGCCATATTCTACTGTGCGCACTGGTTTTTTCAAGGTAAGGTACTCGCAGTACTTTGATCACGTGATTAAAAAGTTCAAACGTCAAAATGAAGACCATTCCTAGTTATCAGTTGAAGTCCATAAAATTAAGTAATAGGGCAGCAGTATAACTGGCTATAAAGGAACGGCTTCACAGTATACCGAATTGACGTCACGCAGTGCTGTGGTCGCAGTGCATATCGGAACATACCCATAATCAACTAGATTCTACTTTTTAAGCCCTTTCAGATGTTCGAGGAGTTTGTCACATTGAGTATACCAAATTTTTGTGTCAATAAAACTAAAGGTATGTACCTACTAAATATAAGACCAGGGAAAAAAATGGGTCACGTTTCTATTTCAAAGTAGTCCCCATACAAAAAAAGTTTCGCACGCGCCTGGCAAGGTCAGAGCCCGGATCAAATCTTCTAGCTTACTTTTTCTAACTATAAGCTATAATACATAAAAATTCTATTGCCTCAAAAACAACTTTGGTAAAAAAAAAATTAAAAGAGACGTTTGATTTTGAGCCAGCTCTATGTACACTACATAGGTAAATAGGAAAATAATATGAGAATTTCATTAAAATACAAAAAAAAATATTTGAAGAAGGGTGTATGCGTACAAAAATTATTATTTGAAGAGTTTTTTATTGCGAGAACCCTTTTTAGAGGCTGACAGTTGTTTTGACTTGACTTTTGACGTAGTTGACAGTTTTAGGAAGAGACGTCTTCTTGAATGTCATACGTCTTTCTTTGTAAAAGTCATGTCATTGTCAAAATAAAATTCTTTGGATAATTCTGATCTAATCCGCCGTGTTTTATTTTACGTTGTGTTGCTCTCCTTGACGAAGTTATTTTAAATGTATATTGAAACGAAGTGAAATTAAATAAAATAAAAAATAGTAAACGGTTACTACATTATGTAGCTATATTTACATATAGTGTACATAGTGCTGGCCCACGCCTACATACATCATACATTTCTAGAACATCTCTTTTAGGTATTAACTTGGTCCCGCTACAGACCAGCGTCAGTCAGGTCTGCGGATCCATGTTGGGGTAAAATAAGAAAGTTACAGTATAAGTTGGCATGTTGCCTCGAGGACCTGCTATTCTGCAAATAGATCCTTAAGACTTTCGGGATTTCGTACTATTATATGACACACATGACCGTTATTTTCATGCAAGCATTACTTGATGTTGATTTTAAAATAATGCCTACTAATGAACGCATCTTTTTATTATCCCCTTCTCGAAAACTTTTATATTATTGTCTCTCTCACCAAAACTTTAAAAAAATTTTGATGCATAGTCCCAACAATAACTTTAGCTACAGTTAAGTTTTGCTTCTGAATTTATAACCATATAATATTTAGTTCTGATAATTTTAAATCAAATATCTAAAGGCCTGTATTCAGTTTGATTAGTGCGAGTGCGAGTGCTTAGTGATTAGTAGAAAATACGTGTGGACAGCGACTGTTTTGTGCGAGTGCTTAGTAGGCTGTGTAGTAAAGTGATTAAAAGCGTGTTCTATTTTTTTGCGAGTGGACTGCGAGTAGCCCCGCCCCGAGCGCCCCCCTTCTCCCTCACTCGCAGCGTGCCTGCTACTAAACACGTCTGGACATGGTTTCAAATAATTTTACTATGCAGAGCCACTAAACAGTATTGGACACTACTCGCACTACACACCTACACTAAACACTACACACTCGCACTCGCCCTAATCAAAGTGAATCTGTGCCTTTACTTAAAGTTAGTCGACGAAAATCCTCACATTTCTTGGAAACTCATAGTATTTCCCACTAGATATTCCCAAACAAAAAAAATGTTTTTCCTTAAGTATGTAAGCGGATGTGTTGATTTTACTAATTTCGCTGATCAATTGTATTATGAAATGTAAATTTTATAAAATAAAACATAAATGACATTAAAAATTTAATGGGTAATTTCCCAGAAAAATCAGATTAATTAACATTAACAATCTAGATTGAGGGAATTAAAGGAGCATTCGCTAACTAGAGGCTGACAAATGCGTGCCATTCCGCGCCTGGGCCGCGGGCACAGTCTAATGTACCTCGATAACAGAGATCACAACATCATTCTCCAGATTGTTGCTGAACTCACGAGGTAATCATTATCACATAGTGGTTTCCATCCATCGTGGCCATAATTAAGATGCAAAACATAATGGACTCATATTTCAGCCGATAGCTCTACAATTATATTGAAACTTGCGTATATTTTACTTTTTGATATCGGTTTTTGCCATTAACCCTTAGATTGTATAGAGTACCTAGGTGGGTCCTATGAGCATAATAAGCAACTATATTATGGTATTTTTCGTGGTATTTTATAATTACACTTTAATCATTTCGAATACAATACTAGGCGATCTTTCTATCTATGTTTCTGAAGAACAACTCAATATTGGTAAGGTAAGGCTTAATCACAATTATAATATTATGCGTTTGAAGTCCAAGAATATTAAATTCCTCTTCAAATTCGATCCGCTTCCTAATAAATTTACTGTGCTATAAAATTCTAGCTCTGCGCCTGCTACTTTACGATGAAATTACAGGGCAATAATAATATGATAAGCATATAAACATTTTGATTAATTATTCATTTTAATTACGATATGCGATTTGCATACGATATTTAACGCGTTTATAAGTTACGAGCGGGCCATAAAATAATCGATTAAGCCGCATAAATTCAATTAACGTTTAACAATTTAATAAACACTAATGAATAGTTTAGCAATAAAAGGGATTTTTAATTTATACTCGCGAGTGTGTATGCGTACTTCGTTTTTTACGGAGTCGGCTGTCGCGCGTGTCTAGATTTATGTAGACGACGGACGGTGACATGTCTGTGATCGCATGTCGCGGGGGTATATATCAATCGGCTCGGCGGTAATCGCGAGCGGTCGAACCGGCTACTGGCCGATTGGACCGGCTACTGGCCGTACACTTTCCTGAATGTTAAGTAGCTTTAATTACTCGGCTCGCTCCTCATTCAGCTATACACATTTATCAATTTGTTAATGTTTTTATTTTAGATTAGCCGGTGCACTTCTAAAATAATAGGCTGGTGCCTTCAACTTAGTTTACGTAAAACCAACGGAAACGGATATCTATTTTTTAAACGGAACCCCTAAGATAAAACATTTTAGCTAGATAGGAGTAAGCTAGGCTGGCTAGTGAGAGGTCCAGTAGAGATTGGTGCAGCTGTTTCAAAACTTAGCCAAAACAAACAGACAGGCAGATAGATGATAGGACATTATTTTTTTAAATTTATGTTTAATTGTAAGTACCATATACATAATTATATACATTCTTAATCATTTAGTGAAAATATTTTAAAATAGACACTTCAATTTCATTTATATGTTTAAATGCAACACATACCGTAACAAAGCATACAACTGTTTGAAGCGCCAAATTTTTTACACTATATTGTGGCTATGAATAAACCTTTGTTAGTGTTTGTCGATAATTTATAAATACCGAATCTTCTTAAAATTAGAGCCTTGATACATTTTACGATGCCATATTTCATAAAATATATACTTATACATATATTTTTTTTCATTTGGGTAAAAAACATAAATAAATTGGTATAATATAGATATTACAATTAAAATTAAGCCAATAACTGGTATCCACTACTACTACTACTAATACAAATTTAACAACAAACTTATAGTACTAATAATAGTTTTGAGTTATTGACTCAAAACTAAGTACATATACATATAACTAACTTAATAAATAAGTATACATGTAATTGTATAAAATTAAAATTAAATACTTGTTACTAAATTACTAGAGTGCACTCTTAAAAAGTCTCAAATCTTGCTTTACTAATTTTTTTAGCAAAGAAATTAAGCCTAGTTCCTTGCATACCTACGAGTATGTATTATTTTGCTACAAAGCAAGCAAGTAAAACCGTTGTATTACTCGTACTGAGAAGGACTTTTCTCTATAGCTGGTGTAAACTAACACTATCGGTAGAGGGTTATATCAACTGGATAAATTACGAATGTACAATACAGTAGAGTATAAAAATCTTCTTAAACTATCTAAGTATTTAAGCGTCCATTCTAAACGTACAGTTAATGCCCAAAGCGCACACACTTTATTGAAACCTCTAAGCTATTAACCGTTAAGTCGGATTAAACTCCAATATTTACATGTGTACAAAGGAGTCTCCTCCTTTGTACACATGTAAATATTGGATTAAAAGTTGTGAGTTTTACAAGCGATTCCGTGTTATTTATCATGTTGGGGATGATTACCTCGAGTTTCATTATACAGAAGCTATAAGTATCAGTTTTAGATCATAGATCATAAGCGTTTGTTGTTGTAGCTGGGGGGTCCCGCCTGACCCAATACTGTGGATATTTCTTTTGATAACGTCACATTTCATAGACGCGTAAAACGTATATATCAAATAAATAGCATCAGGTATATTGTGTATAAATCAATAAAGTTACAAAACGGACAAAGTTTATTTTATGTGTCCGTAAATCTCCATTTTATAATGTAATCCCAAAGCGTTTTGTAGATGGGAAATATTATACGTCACATGCGTGTAAATATACAAAACGTACGACTCTATCTTAGCTAAATTGTAACTGACATGTCATAACTCGTAATCTGTATTCAATAATCAATGCATGTACCGTCTATACCTCGATTTGTTATGATACATCAATGCTATTAGCATTCGTTAATTCTTACGACAAATCTTAGGGCCTAGTTTGACGAGGCGCGCGAAGCCCGAGCACCTGTTTTCATTTATAACAAATTGAGCTTTACTGACTAGGCCGCATCATACAAATAATAATAACTCCCCACCGATTTTCGGTGACGGTGGCCGGTTTCGTTGAAACCAGGCCAGTTACGCAGGAGTAATTTTATAGTGCCTAAGTGTGTACGCAGTACACAAGAGCACTCCCTCTTCCTTTACTCTCGTAATGCAGTGGGACGGATAACCGATACGACTGCCGAGAGATCAGGCGCAGTTCCGACTTTTTACACGCCCATCCGACGCATGGATCATCTTTCTTGTCAGACAATCAGGTGATCAGCCTGCGTTGTCCTAACCAAACGTGGAAATAACTTTTTTTTGTTATTCCAATGCGGGAATCGAACCCACGACCTCCGAGTCGAGAGCCAATGCTCTAACCATTAGACCACGGAGGCTGCAACATACAAACTAATAACACTTAACCAACCGCGTATTTGGGTGATTGTTAGGTTGGGTGAGCTTTGTGGCCTAATCGATAGAGCTCGATGTACTATTAAGGAAGTTGTGATTCTTATGGTCATATAAACGCGTTATTGTCTTACTGTTATACAAATACGTTACACCCAGCAATTACTTACAAAAAGTAAACACGAGCAGTAAAAATATGTCGTAAATATGACTTATGTACGAATTTGAATAACATAAGGCGCAGGACTCCGCCCCCGCTGTATGTGGACATGAATAAAAACAATACACTCTGAATATGTTACATTATAAAGTATAATTAAACAATCTAACTTACATTTCATATCCTCTCGTCGTAAACATGAGATTTGTTTTCATATTATGCTTTGCGAGCGACTGTCTACGAATGTATTACATAACTTACTTGGTACTACTTAAGATGTAATAACATTAGAAGCTGCAAATTCGAGTCCTGCCGAGGTTCAAATAAATGTGTGCTACATAAATGTTAGTTTAATGAACGATTCTAGAAAAAGTATTTTCAACAATACGTAAATTTTTCTATTATTCTTTTCACTTCTGTAATCGACTGAATCATCACCTATGTAGGTAAATAAATTTCAAACGATAACTTTTTTAACGGAATTCAAGAATATCGCTTTTAACGTTTTGTAAGTTTAAAACTACACAAGTATAATGCATTCTATTTTATTTTAAAGGCTTTTGCAAATTCCATTTATTTATGGCTTATAAATAGTATAATCTCTCTATAATTAAGGTTGAAAGGTTACTAAATTTTAGGCATAGGTACCAAGAATAACATGATTGAGTTTTACCTTCCTTTTAAGTTAAATATTTCTAGAGCAAAGAACATAAGCAAGCCATCCAACTCAACGTTAGATAGATATCAATAGAAGATAATAATTTTTGGAACTTTAGTTTAACAAAAATACAACACTTGTGTTTCCATATTACAAAAGAAAATCCAGCAGGAACCGTACATTTTGCCACAATAAAAAGGAGCATATGTCTTTCCCTGTGGTCTACTCTATATCTGTGCCAAATTTCATCAAAATCGGTCCAGTAGTTTCCGAGCCTATTCGATGCAAACAAACAAACAAACCTTTCCTCTTTATTATATTAGTATAAATCAATTAAATCAATAACAAAAATCTGCAAGTCAAGCAAATAAATCTATCACCGACGCTCATAATATAGAGCTGTTGGCGTTCTTGATAAACTGAAACGTTTAAGCCATCTAGTGCTATATCTTGGAGTTGAAGTTCTGTAAGTAGAATATCACCACTCACCGCCGCGCGTGTCGCCCGGCCGTTTATTAAAAAGACAAAGAAACGTAATAATCTCATGCCGAGCCCGTTGTAAATCACGAGCCCTATAAACTATAAAATATGCGACATAAAACACATTTATATTGTTTTCACTTTAATATACTTTTATACTCATGATTTATCATTTTTATGTAGTTTCTTAGGGGTTCAGGCAGGCAAGATGGTGTTACTGTATTTAATAATAATAATAACTCCCCCACCGATCTCGGTGACGGTGGCCGGTTTCATTGAAACCAGGCCAGTTACGCAGGAGTAATTTTATAGTGCCCAAGTGTGCGCGCAGTACACAATAGCACTCTCTTCCTTTACTCTCGTAATCCAGTGGGACGGATAACCGATACGACTGACGAGAGATGAGGCGCAGGTCCGACTTTTTATATGCCCATCCGACACACGGATCATCTTTCTTGTCAGACAATCAGGTGATCAGCCTGCATTGTCCTAACCAAACTTGGAAACAACATTTTTTGTTGTTCCAATGCGGGAATCGAACCTACGATCTTCGAATCGAGGGCCAATGCTCTAATCACTAGACCACGGAGGCTGTTGTTACTGTAATTACTAGAAGTAAAACAGACTTATTGTAAAAAAGACTTGTTACTGTATTTACTAGAAGTAAAACAGACTTATCATAAATAGGATATGGCAATAAAATACTAAAAATAAATTAAACCTAGTAGGATGGATCCTAGTGGAACATTTTCTACGAGTAACATTACTTGTGCTGCTTGCCGAAAAAAAATATAGATTTTATGTGTGTATTTGACGAATCGGCATAAATATTTAGTTAAAAATTTTATATTATATTGTGTACTAAATTACTAATGTAAACCAAACATTAAGTGTGATCAAAGCTCGGACACTTAAATATTAAAATTTATCGAACACCAAATTTTTATCGACAGTTAAACTTTAATGAGTCTCATTTATAGAACCAATCTTAAATAATTATTTATGGCCCCCTTTGATGTCATATAAAATAAACAGCATAGAAAAATATTAGCCATAAAATATTCCCATCACCATATACGTAATGATATGTTGACACATGCATCAGCATGTTGCGGGTTACATTGAGTCAAAAATGAAATTTTTACGAGTACCCATATAAGATATTAGTTAAGAGATGTATAAATATAAACCTCTGCGGCAAAGTTCATAGAAGTTCACAAGTGTTGGCGTAATATTCTATCGATAATGACACGACGCGAGGTAGTAACTTATATTAAAATCTCAATTGTTCAAGGTACACGACACTCAATATTTTATCTAAATTCCATATCCTCTTTAATGCAGTAATATCAAAGAGAGTAAGGAATTTAGAAATATCTATAATAGTAATATGCATAATAATGCATAATCAATAATTAAACCTCAGATGCTACACCTTCACGAACCAAGAAGTAGCTCTCAAATAAATCATATTATTTCAAACTTAGTCTACAAATAAAAACAGTTTTTTGTATACGTTTTAAATAAACTCATGCATAAAAATTGCGTTACGTAATAAATATGAGGTGATAATGTCTAATGAAGGTCGGAACAGGTCCGCTATCTCCAAGCGCGGGTTTATCTGCAGATAATAAATATTTATACTCAATTAATAGAATTAGAGCAATCCCTGAGTGCCCAGTTTGTTTTACATTGCCGTGTTATATTAATCTTTAAGATACCTATTATGTTTGTATATGTCACCGTAAAATTTAAAAAACCTTTAGATTGTAATATTACTAGAGATATAATATGTTGACAGATTGTCAAATAAAAATTTCTTCTTAAAACTCTACGCATTATTTTTCGTTTTAATTATTATTATGAAAAAGCAAACAAATATGGCTGCGCGGGGCACTTGCCGTTTAACCAATCGGCATGGTAAATATTACAATATAACGAAAAATAATGCGTACAATTGTAAGGAGAATTTTTATTTGACAATCTGTCGACATTTTATAATATCCCTTGTAATATAATCTAACGGTTTTGACAACTTTACGGTGACATACATATTATTGAAAGAAACTGCCCCTTTTTCATTAGTAAAAGTATTAACTTTTTAACAGGTTTCAATTTTAAAATAGACAGGATTTTATAATTATTAAAAGTTAAAAAAAACTTAGGCCTTTACATCCGTTAATGGATGATTTATACAGTAATCTCCGAACAAAGTAACCACTCTTGAAATACTGTAGTGCCTGGGACAGTTGGTTTTTAAATATCGTATGGTTGCCCAAGCACATACGGCATTCTCACAACATAGTCAGCCTAGTCCAGAGGAATGAACTGGTCAATACGTCTGGGGCCGACTATGTGCGGGTTTCCTCACGATGTTTTCCTTCACCGTTAGAGCGTCCGTATAATGTACTTGAGATCTGAAAATGTTTTAAGAAATGTTTTAAGTCTATTAAAAATCCAATAGGTATCTTAAGTTACGCGCGTCCGCTTTTGACTTTTGTTATAATAGACCGCGGGTCTGCTTGAATGTTAAAAGCTCAGTTAAAAGCAAAACAAATTCAATATAAAACTAAATCTATATCAATCTAAAAATAAAATTCTGTTTCATTACATAACTTTAACCTCATAAAAATAACACATAACAAAACATATTTTAAAGGTAAAGATTCTTGTATCTGCTCTACAAAACCCATTATAAGAGTATTTTAAACAAATTACTTTTTATTAGGGCTCTATTTTAAACACTAATTAAATCAAAGATTCCATTGAGCGGACATGGAAATGCGAATTAGGCTATATATAACGTACCTGCCCGCCTGTGTGGCCGCTACTTGTCTTACGATAACTTATCTCGGAATCGATCGCGCGATACCGCACCCTGTGTCGAATACTTACAGACTAATAAAGCTGCGTTCACAGTAAGCTTCGTGGTTCGATACAGAAACAACTAAATATATTTAAGAACCCACCATCCATATAGATGAGTCGCAACTTACAATTCTACTTCTGTTTCAAAAAAAAATATACAGTTTTATAGAATGAAAAGTTGGTCGCTCTTTTTCCGTAGTATGTACGTGCCTTAAGGTCACCAATTTTAAAAGCAGCTATGTGCATTAACATTTGGACATCTGATTCGAATTCCCCTTAAATTGGATTACCTCACAGTATCTTATTAATTTATCCTAAACGTTACAAGAGCACTCAGTTTAATGTAATGTTATGATTACCGCCACCTGTCAATACTATGGGTATTTTACGAAAATATAAAAATGAAAATAATTATTATGAGGTTTTTAAAATATTGAAAAAAACCCAAAAAAATTAAAAAAACGAGCAAGTCGTAAGTTAGAACGCTTGGCTTTTATTGTTTTTATTATACTATATCCCAGTTTTGGATAGATAAGAATAAAATATATTAATATCAATAAAGATATTTTTCCAGTAAAGATACGAGATAGATAAAATAGAACTCTACACGTAATCTTTTACTACGCTATTCGACGTTAAGCATGCACATGAAGATTTAAAAACCCTTATCATTTTAAAAGTGTTAGGATACCTACTTAATTTTTATCAGAAATCGTTTTCTGAAGTGTATGAGAAAAAAAAGGGTTCCGTTGTTGACAAGGGTCCTACAGTTTTTGAAATTCCTTAAAGTTCAATGTTGCTTTATGCATACGGACTATTTAACCTGTAAAATACCTACTGCAAGATATTTTGTGGATTTGAAATATTTTAATTTTTCTTGTATACCTAATAACCTATTCTATAATAAAAATGAAGGTTTGTTTGTTTTTCTTTTTTTTTTTTGCATTGAATACTTACATGCAAACTACTAGACCGATTTTTATTAAATTTAGCACAGATAATATCTATTCCTGTATATTGCCTGTTTATTATAGAGTAAACAACGGCTACTTTTTATTGCAGCAAAATGCGTACATTTTGTCCCGCTTGATTTCTTTTAGCGCGCACGAAGTCGCAAGCAACATCTAGCTCGTATGAAATTAAATTAAATTACAATGATTAAACTGATATTAAAGCATTGGTAATTCTATTTAATTTTAAGGTCAAGACACACCCTATGAAAGACGCGTCAAAGCAATTAATATGCGTGTGGCAACACACTTACAATAGAAACACAAATCATCCCAAAACAATTACCAATATCATAGCAGTGAGCATAAATCTATGTTTATGGTTCAATCTTGCTCTTTGTCCTCTAATCACGGCGTAAGAACACTCGATGTCGTTCCGAGCGGGTTCATTGTCGTAAATAATAGCACATTGTGTGAATGGACGGTAATGCGCGGTGTGTTGGCTAGCGGTAAATGAGCGGGAAGCGGTAAGCGAAGAGCTGTTAGCGGTGAGCGTGACACTTGAGCGTTTAGCGAAAACGTAAGGCATAATAGGCGAGCGTCGTAGCGTCGAGCGAAAAGCAGATATCGGTACTTACCAATAAGGATAGTAAGGTATAGGATATAAAAAGTAATAGGATAGCAAACTATTCTAATCCGTAAGTACCAATGAGGTATATGCAATAAGCTACGGCGAGGTAGCGATGAGCGGAAAGCAAAGAATGAAATACAGCAATGAGCGTGCAGTGATAGGATGGATGGTTGAATGTTTGTGACTCTCACGCAAAAACTACTAAACGGATATTTTATCGCGGAAAATGTACGGTTTCTGTGAAATTAACTTTTGCGTGCTCGAAGTCGCGGGCTAAATCTAGTACCTATATAATATAGCAATGAGATTTAAGCAGTAACCTATGAGCTGTCCCATGTGGTGTGATTGTCCCACATGTGCGCTGGATTGAGCCCGTACGGGTCAACGGCTAGCACGCGCGCATATTATGTCAAGGCGGCAGGCCTTGATCACCCGAGGGTTAGAAATACTCACAGCGCTCAACAAAATAAGTATAGGTACAAGTTATTAGGAAATAGGATTTTGTCACATTCTCCTTTCATATATACAAATAAATAAAATTAAAATGTCTGCTTGTAATTTAACTAAAATGCACATTATGTTATATAAACAGTACAATTTTTAAATTTTTTGTCCGTCTGTTCATGTGTTTGTTTGTTCTGGCTAATCTCTGAAATGGCCGGACCGATTTTGGTACTCACGTGTAAATACGTAGTTCGATCTTCTGCAGTCGTTGCGGTTACTTCCTTTGTGTTTCAATATTCTGAGTCGTCCTAGTGCAAAATAAAATGTTCTGAAATTGTCTGAGCAGGAACTTTATCTATATTATACATATAAGTTTCGTTTTCACTAAATTAAGTCCTAAGTGCTACTCAAGTTTAGATTTACATTTTATGTCTGGTCATATACATTTAGATATTACTTAAACTCGACCTTGGAATGTGCAATGAGTCTAGGTACTCTGGTATTCATTTTGACAAATTAAGAGACCATTTGGTGACAGAACCAGTTGTTTAGTTTATTGCTTGAATAAGCTATTAACAAGTAACGAAATTATGTCACAGTTGTGAAACTATAACTTCCTATAAAGTCATAATATTGTTAGTATTACAAAGAGTTGAGCCTTTCAAAAATATTCAACTTCTTCGCATACTTTTAATGATGAATAAAAGAAAGACATAATATTAATGTGTATAGAATATCTCGTATTATTCGTTGCTAAGACTGAATTCAACATTATTTAAAGAACAGTGATTCGAAAAGCCCGATGATAGGAATCGATGTATGGGCTAATGAATAAACCATTATGTTAGCTTTATATGAAAGCAATTGGCGTTATTATATTTGTGTTAAAGGATCATAAAATAATAATAAACTTACTGCACAGACAATGACGACATGTGTGGTCGTTGATGTCTAATGTACCGCAAACCCAAGGCGACACTACAAATTCTACGAAAGGTCGTAAATTGTAATTTAATACATAAGTAAATTGAATATCGATGTACACTCGAAGGTATGAAAGCATTGTTCGCGTCGGGAAGGAATGAAGCAATCTCGGCACATTTCCCTGCCATAATCGGCCATCGAGATGGCAGTTAGTGCGCAGGCGCGGGCTTCCGTTCACAATTGGGCCACGAGCAACGACCGCCTTATCTCCAGTAGCAGATATCTCGCCACAATCTCACGAAAACGCAATTTTAAACTGCACCTGTCATAAAGCGAGGTCACCGACCTTTAATTCAATTATACTTATCTACATCTAAACAATGTTATAAAGATGTTAATTTTGTTTGTGTGTGGTAGAAAACAGAAAAGTATTCACGATTCTTTAGATTTTATTTCATAGAATTAAAGTTCCAAATCATCGCGATATTTAAAATTTCTTATCATACTTGAATATTAGCTACTAGATGTTGCCCGCGACTACGTAAGCGCAAAAGGACATCCCGCTAGCACCATGCATTTTCCCGCGATTAAAAGTAGCCTATGTCCTTCCCTGTAGTCTATTTTACATCTGTGTCAAATTTCATCAATATCGGTCCAGTAGTTTCAGAGCCTATTCAATCCAAACAAACAAACTTTTCCTCTTTATAATAAAAGTATAGAAAAGTAAGCTTAACTCACTTCGTAAATAATGGAACCTAAAGGAATGTGAAGTATAATTTATGGTTACTTATCTAAATTGACTAATAATTTTGGCTACTGTAATTTAGCCTCGAATGTGGCCATCTATTTTAAGTTATCTTTAAAATGGAGACGTTTCTAGCTCTGTATTTATTTATTTTAATATTAAGTACATCTGAATATTATTGAATAGTAAAATATAGTATATTAATTTTTCTAAATCAATACGTTGGATTTCTGAAAATACTAGTCTTAGACCAAATAAAAAAGTAAAGACAGTGTTCTACGAACCACACAGGGAGGCCGGTCTAGACTACGCCTCGCCATGTAATTACATAATATCGCGCATTCATATCTCTCAAACTACGCTCTACCATGTAAGGCAAGCTGGCAAATCAAGAGCATGTTAGGATATATTGTATAAAACAGAGTTCCGTAGCTATCAACGCGCAATAGTTTTTTTTTTTCTTTTTTCAAAAGATTTTAAAAGTTTCAAAAAAATTATAAAATTAAAGTTATTTTATGATGCCAATATCTATATGCCTATAATATGCCAAATACAACTGTACCGAATTTCATTCGTTTATATATATTTATCAATATTCCAGTAGTTTCCTAACTGCTGTAATAATGACAGACTGTAGACAGACAGACAGTCAGTCCGAGTCAAACTATAAGGGATCATTGCAGTATTACGGAATCCTAAAAACCGGCGTCAGTTTCTGCATAACACGCGCTGTCTTCGCGTTTTATTGTGACTTTACTTTTTGCTTGATTATTTTTACCAGGGCCTCTATCTAGTCAAGATGCATTCAATAATTTCGACGGTGAAGTTCGAAAACAAAATGGGATTTGACATAACTCATCGACATGTCACATAACGATGAGATGTTAAATCCCATACATTTTTGATTTCGGAGTTCGCCGTCGAAATTATCGAATACATCTTGATTAGAGGTCCTGGTAAAAATAATCAAATCTTGAAGAATTCATCCCGTATGATCCCGGGGCTATTTGGATACGTTTCATCACTTCCATCAATACGTGATAGTATCGCGCGTGTAGTGTGTACACGCCGTTATTAACCAATGATAACGATCGCTAGATGTGTGATACGCTTTATATTAAATTACCCGGGCGTGCGCCGGTAAAATATTACGTATTCTATTACCAAAAGCATAAGCGCCGGAGGTATTAGGAATTTATTTTTAAGCTCCTCTTAAAGTGCTTATAAGAACACATTTTGATAGTATCAGTTACGCGTGGTAATAGGCCGCAAAAACCCTAACGAAATATTTTGTGTGAAACTAGATTTTTCATGAAAATAATACCGTTTTGCCTTAAAAAACACCAATGCCTTGGAAATACCGACGATTTAAAAAATAAATTAATTAACATAAACAGATCTTAATGTTAATTTCCGGGAGCGTTTAACGAGTCTTGAAATAGATCAGTTAATTACAGGCGGCGTGTTAATGGACGCATCACGTCGCATGTCGTCGCGTGTTGTAGATCAGCGGCTTACGATGTCACGCTGATGGCTATATAGCCATATGACTTAGACTCTGTTGGCTAATTTATTGCTTAATTTAGCGCCAGTTGATTTACGCAAGTTGTAAGTTGTCCGATACTTTTTAATCTTTAAGACTATATTTCAAGTTGAAGTTAAATGAATGTAAAAAAACCCGTCTTTTTAGGTATGTTTGACATAATAATTGCTTTCCTTTTTGGATGTCTTTGGGCACAATATACATTAAACTAAAACCGTTTGGACTAAGGTTTTTTTATAAGTATATCAAAATTGACCTTTATCGTCACTGATATTATGAATTATTTATATATAAAAGTCTATGTGCATATGATTTGAAATATAGGCACATAGACTTTCAGGTTTTTTGACAACTGATGAAAACAGAGTGATGTTATAAGTTTGGCGCGTTTGTCTGTGTGTGTCTGTTCGTAACATCGCAGCTCCTGAACGTATAAACGGATTTTATTGTAGTTTTTTGTTTAAGAGCTGACATGATCAAAAATGTTCTTAGCTATAATGAATTGTATCTAAGAACACTCTTGATGATAATGAACATCATCAGCTTGGTCAATGCTGGACATTTTTTATTTTATTTAGGAAATAATTATGTTTTTCAATTATTGATATACATAAAAGTAATATTATAACGTGTATCACGATAATATTATTATTATCTACATATTAATAGTTATATTATTTTTTATTACATGTGTTATAATAATTTAAAGTAGCTAGTCATAAAAAAAACTTGAAAAAGAAAACTAAAGCTACAAGAAGTTGTCCCTATCAGGTTGAGTTCTTATTAGGCTCAAAAAGTTTCTCGCTAGATAGCAATCTAACTCTTTGAGCCATATAGATATGAGATTAATAAAGTTTTCGTCCTAATTTGCGGCCGCAGCTGGCAGTACTTGAGGTGCCTTTTTCACTATCATAAAATTCTTTGCGACATAATTATAGTTTTGAGTAGCGGAGACATAAAGCAGGCCAGTGGTATCTTGTTAAGTATTGGACATTACGCTATTATTTATGTACGGCAGTCTGTGCTTTTCATATTTCACTTACACAGTTATCCCGACCGCGACAGTTGACTGTGTAATTGCTACTCTGTAAAAGTTATACGGGACCAAAGATTGTGAGACGGTTAGATATGCCACTAAGTCATTGATATTGTTAATTATTTATAGTTGTAGCAGCTAACTTTATTGCCTTTAACAATGGAACTTACTAGCACGACATTGTCCAAACCATTTAAATATGCACAAATATCTACATAACTACCCAAATATCGACAATTTTAATAACTAATCTTTTTATAACGTAAATTATATAGCCTATGTTACTCGGGATATTATGAAGAATCTATTGAACGATAACACATAGGCACATATCATTACCCTTCCTTTTACTTTCGCCGTAGTCGGGTAAAAAAGGCACCATGAAAAACCTCCGTACATTGCAGCAAACACAATTTCAAAAGAATGAGTCAATACAAACACCCATAAGAAATAGAAAATTTTAGCAAATCACATCTAACCTATATATTACGTAATATCCAATACTTATTACTATCATAATAAGTATATTCCAATTTCTTTAATCTGTATCAAACCAACCAAAACTTCCTAGTTAAAATTAGCATTACATACAATTTTCATTTCACAAACTTAGTAATAAATAGTTCTCAATAACACCATAATAGCAGTTTCCATTGCTGCAGCTACAACATTATTTACCGATCAGATAAGATTTATATTAAATTAATTGAAACCAATGCAGTTTGAATCTTTATCGTTAAATTAAACTTCTCATTATTTTAATAGTACGACGCATAATGCCCTCGTAAATAACAAAGACAACTTCCATGAGGAGTTTTAGAACTTACCGAATTTAATAGACCGAATTAAGAATTATAGCGGACGCTCCATATACAGGGTGTGATAAATACAAATGTAGTACGTTAACTATCGTTTAGTGATTTATATTAAATAAGTGTAATGCATGGAATTACTCACTGCATAGGTACAATTTCGACAAAGTTCCTGCTCGGCCAGTTTGTTAACATTTTCCTTTGCACTAGAACGCTTCAAAATATTTAAACACAAAGAATGTCTCAACGATTGCAGGCCAGGTTGAACTACGTGCTAATACGTTTAGGTCTTATACCTGGTCGTACTTAGTACGAAGAGTGTATTTATCTATTTTAAAAGGTTAATTAAAAAAGACGAAGCAATATTTTGGAACCTTCTATATTTAATGAAAATTAATATCTTTCACTTATAAAAATCACGAAATCAAAGGTACCTGGGCCTCTAGTCAAGATGCATTCGATAATTACGACGGCGAAGTTCGAAAACAAAATGTATGGGATTTTACATAGCGCATCGCAAGCGACATGTCACATAACGATGACTTATGTCAAATCCCATACATTTTTGATTTCGAAGTTCGCCTTCGAAATTATCGAATGCATCTTGCTATCTAGCTTGCTGCTTAATTAACCATAAGTATTTTTATAACTGTTAACCATTTTTGGGACACCTTATATTATATACGAGTAAATTGTTTCATTAGCCTCCCAAGTCATTACATTATGCTATGGGGCAGATACGTGTGATTTAGTACGAGAAGCGACAGGCGAGGAGCGCTACAAAAGACATAATTTACTCCCCACAATAGGTACTTCTAATTAAGATGATTCGTGCCCAATGAGACTATGCACAACTGGACCTTATAAATAACTCAAACTGTGCCCTTTTTCGTTCGCTTGATGAAGCATTGCTTTGAAGGAGGGAGGAATTTAGACTTTTACGCTTCGTTTTAAGATTCAGAATTGATTTTCCGTCTTGAAGAAAATGTAAGTCAGGATTCACGCCATTGCATTGTTAGTGATAAAAAGAGTTCAGTTTTTTAGCTTCAGGGTGAGGTTTGTAACAACAATAACCAGTAGGAAGTACCTACATTAAACGATATTCCTCTAACAGCCGCAAATGACACATATTTACTGTGTTCCGCGTAAAAAAGCGCTAACAAAAAAACGTAAGCAGAATGGCGACCGCTGGCAGTTAATAAGCAAAATAGCGGATTATGTTAGCAGTAGGTATTGAAGATAGCAAACGTATCCTAACCCCTGGCCAATAATCTGTTTTTTTTTTTTTCTTTAGCGCTAGCAAGCACTAACAAGCTATTTTTTCCGCGGAACAGCCAATGCTTACCTATGGAGTCACTTTGTAGATATTTTGACAGAAACTGTAGACTTTATGTCAAAGTTCATACTAAGTAGCTCCTTAAGTAAGCGTTAGATGTCTCTAAGTGCGGCTGTAGGGTACGAAAACTGTACACAAGAGTGTAAAGAATAAAATGAATGTATCGTTTCGTTTTTGGTGCGAATTAACCCTAAGTTGAAATATATTTGGAATTGTATGTTTGCATTTGCTGTTTTTTCCTAATATTTGCATTATACTAAGAGCCTCCGTGGTCTAGTGGTTCGAGCATTGGCTCTCGACTCGGAGGTCGTGGGTTCGATTCCCGCATTGGAACAACAAAAAATGTTGTTTCCAAGTTTGGTTAGGACAATGCAGGCTGATCACACGATTGTCTGACAAGAAAGATGATCCATGCGTCGGATGGGCATCTAAAAATTTGGACCTGCGACTGATCTCTCGTTAGTCATGTCGGTTATCCGTCCCACTGGATTATTATGAGAGTAAAGAAAGCGAGAGTGCTCTTATGTACTGCGCACACACTTGGCCACTATAAATTACTCCTGCGTAAAATTTCAATGAAACCGGCCACCCCCGACGAAATCGGTGTGGAGAGTTATTAGTTATTGTTATTATACTAAAAAGATCCGTAAGCTCATATTAGTTTGCATTTTGCAATATTTTGGTAGCAGATTCGATCCTAGGAGGCTCCTTGTTAGGGCATCGTGAGAATATCTGCATGCAGATAGAAGGCTAACCTGTTGAAATTACAGCCTTATTCCTCTTTTCATAATGTGGAAAGAACCGTGTGTAGTGAGGATGACGATGATGATCTCAAGATTGTCATATTTAACGGTTTATGCAAGTCATTATTCTGTAAATATTATTTCATCCTAATGGTCACTTTCTAAGCCTAAGGTTTATTTCAATAAGTGTTTGTTTTCCAAACCTATGTGCTATTAGCAATATTAGCATTTAAATGAGATGCTTTCTATTTAAATTGATTTTTTAGTCAGTATAATAATAATAACTTTATTTAAAATGTTATAATCGTACAATAAAACGACGAATAAAATAAATGGATGTTCAACATGTAACATAATAGTTCCCATATATAGCTATTTAGTAAGCATCTTAGCATCGGATGCTTGACATTTCAGTTTAACTATTTTACTTTATAGCTCTACAATCATGATTTAATTTTATTAGTAACTAGATGTTACCCACGACCTCGTGCGCGCAAAAGTTAATCGTGCGAAAACTGTAATTTTTTTCCCGATAAAAAGTAGTATAATATGTCCTTCCCTGTTGTCTACTCTATACCTTTGGGAAAATTTCATCAAAACGTGGTTCAGTAGTTTTGGAGCCTATTCAATGCGAACAAACAAACTTACATACAAACAAAAAACTACTAATAATTTTAGTATAGTATAGATCAATTTTTAAATTTAACCAATTGTTCCTATTTTCTCTGCCTTCCCGAACACCATGTTAATTTCTCCAAAGGTGATATTTTTATAAACTTTATATTTATTAACTTTATGATTATTTAATCCACAAATAGAAGTAATCATAAATAAAACCTTGTTATTATTGCAAGAGTCAGTGTAGAATGCCGGGCCGCTGTCACGAGCGCGGACTCTCCGACTTTAATGACGCTGTTTGAATGAGGGTAGGCTCAAATAGGATATAAATAGGCAAAATCACAGACAAATATTTGAATAGATGCTGCAGTAAGATATACTTCGTATGATAACACGCGTACTTGTAGTGCAAATGCCTACGGCTACGATATTCTTCTCACAACCGAATACTGGAATGCCACTCAAGTCACATGTTGTCCTTGTAATTTAGGGTGCACCTTATCCTCTCGGGCGTCGGACTGTTAAAATTTCAAAAGCCGGATGGTGTCAGCGGGTCCGGCGTCCGGCACTGAAGACGTTCGCGCGGTTTCTCCGGTTCCGGTTTTTCAAGATTATATTAATCAATTGATTTTAAAACTATTGCATGTTATATATATTTAGAAAATAGAATAAATTCAAAATTTTAAATAGCCTTTTGGAACATCTTACTAATCTATACTAATATAATAAAGAGGATAGGTTTGTTTGTTTGTTGGTTTGCATTGAATGGGCTCCAAAAGTACTGGACCGAATTTAATGAAATTTGGCACAAATATAGAGTGGGCCACGGGAAAGGACATAGGCTACTTTTTATTGCATCAAAATGTACGGTTCCCTCAAGATGCCTTTTGCGCGCACGAAGTCGCGGCCAGCATCTAGTCTTGTAATAAATATACCTAACCTAAAATCAATCAGTGTAGTCGCTTGCTCTCGTATCTAATTTGCAAAATATGATCTTGCTATCACAGAAATGCTCCTATTATAATAATATAAGTTATAAGAATACTAGGTATACACAATTTACTATTTGACTTGTAAATTTAGTCATATTTGTTTAATTAAATACAGTTTGATAATGTAGATGCAGGGTCCTTGTAAATATGTATCTGTGGCCAATACAGATCGCAATGATACTAGACCTCTTTCTCTCAAAACAGTTCCAGTTCTTTTATGCGTTAAATATATAAAATATGAGAATTTTACTGTGTAGATAAGATTCTCCGAGAAAATTGTTTCCATTTTAATATTATGTTCGTTACATCCTTAAACGGATAGTACAAGTGTAAATAAATTTTATGGCTGTTTTAGTACTATGTAACTTACTCGCACAGTGACACTTTTAAAGTGTTGGTAAGATTTGTGCTTATTAAGCTATCAATGTAACATTAATTTACTTAATTAATTCCAGGAACGAGTGTAGGGTATAACAAAATTTGCATAACGCATGTACCTACATAGCCTATTGGATTTTTCTTTTCTACTAATAATAATTTATCTCGACTACGACTAGTCACTCATAGACGTATATTATAGACGAGGCATGTTGAGGCAAAAAGTGTCTCCAGTAAAATGGCCCCAATTTTTAAATTTTTGGGCCCATTTTGAAATTCGAAGTATGGTGAAACCAATATGGCTGACATTTGAGTTATGGTGAAAACCAAGATGGCGTAACTTTTTCTTGTATGAATTTTTTTTCTGCTAAATGTACGTGATAGCTATCTTGAGTTGAAATCTTTGTAGTCACTACTAAATACCTACAGCATGACACTTAAACCTAGGTCATTAAAACGATTATTCCAGTGCCTAAAAATATCATGTTATTCAGATTTATCCAATAACTAATTATTTTATAAAAAAACTAGATGTTGCCCGCGACTTCATGCGCGCAAGTTAATTTCACAGAAACCGTACATTTTTCCAAAAAAAAAATAGCCTGTATCCTTTCCCGTGGTCTACTGTATATCTGTGCTAAATTTCATCAAAATCAGTCCAGTAGTTTCGGAGCCTATTAGATGCAAACAAACAAACAAACTTATCCTCTTTATTATATTAGTATAGACTTTATAGCCCGACTACGCAAATTACATAGCCTATATTACCCGGGCTATTATTACGAATGTATTGACACCTCATTTATTAAAATCGACCCCTCAGTTAAGGCGCTACGGTGGAACAAACATACATACATATTACATATATAGACTGCCAAAATGCCATTTCTTTTGGCTTCGCCGTAGTCGGGTAAAGAAACGTAATTTCCATTTCATACAAATAAATGTACAATTGAAATAGGTACGTGCACCAGCTAGGTATCTCTATCCAGATATTACAATTTTAATGAGACAGAGATATAAACAATATCCAGGAGGGTGCATACCTCGTGGGCTGTCAATGGAATCAATAGAGTACAATAAAATTGGCCCTCTCAATGCGAGGTAGTTAGTTCTAAATGAGGTTTGAGTAATGCCCCGGGCACACGAACCGCTCGCGTGGTGCAAAACATTATTGTCCGTCTACCCGCTATTCGCTAACCGCTTCGATACCCGGAGTTGTTCTTAATTGACACGATATTGCCTAACGATTGATGATATATCTATTAAGCTAAATATATCTATTTCAGTACATCTATGTCTTATATAAGGATACTTTCATGTGTCATTTAAATAACTATAGTCTATTGGCGTTAAGAATGCAGTGAATATTAAGAACACATTTCAAAATGGCTTACTTTAATTGGTTAATTTTCACATTTGTACTGATGATTCACTACATCTTTGATACAAATAGACTAAAGTAAGCTTAAAATTGGATATACTTCAAAACAAAAGGTTATTTTGAATTTCAGACGATTTCTATTAAAGTTCTTTAAATGATTAACGGCTGATTTTTGAATTGTTAATTAACTCACTGAGGAATAATGATTTCAAAATATTTCAGTCACATATTTATTCCTCAGATAACAGTTATCTGACGATTGAAAAATTAACCCTTAATCATTTTACGTATCTATCAATAACATTTTTATGTCTAAATGAAATGAAACTAATGTGACAAACATACACTGTTAGTCGCATTTGATACACTTCGGTATTACTATATTGATATATTAATCTAATAATGAAGTTTTACAGTAATGTACTACGACCATCCGTTACATCGCCGACAAAGGCACCGCTTGGTCAATTTATAATACGATTAACTGAAAGAATGGCGACGCGGCTTGCACGGATCCTTATGGTAACAAAAAATATAATCACAGGTCAATGACTCTTGATCAAACACGTCAATACATAATTTATCGCTTCGACGATGATTAAAAAACGTCTTTGCAGTGAAAAACTAATAGTACTAATTAAATTATGTAATAAAGTTTATTTTATTATTCAGGTATTAAACTGCCTATTCTAAATGAGATATTCCGTATGATAATGAAGTAATAAGGCATGTCCAATCAGAAATTACTTTAATGTGAATACATTTGAAAATTATTACCATCAAACTCTGGTATAATTAAAATATTTGACAATGAATATATTGACTATCTACAAAAATTTTGAGTTGAAGATTAGATTCAAAAGTAATAGAGTAATAATTAAGAAAAAATTACAAAAACAACACAAATAATGTTTTTGTTTAAACAGATTCCATACAAAGTAATAGATGACAATAATTTGTTTGAACGAAGTAATCTCATTCAGAAGCACGAGTTTAGAATATCTCAATTAAAATATAGCCTCAGAGGTTTAGTAATGAGAGTTTCAGCCTTGCAGCGCGTAACTGGGGGCCGATTATTCTGACAAAGTGATCGATTCTATTGCTGGACCACACATCAGTTCTGACCTCTAAAGTGATCAACTCAAAACAATCCAAATTGATGGTGGGTATCCGGTATATAAAGAGCTCCGTAGCCTAGTGGGTAGACCGTTTGGTTCGCACTCGAGAGAGTGTAGGTTCGAACCCCAGGTTGTTACGTGTACCAATGAGACATTTTCAGATCTCAAGTACATTATACGGACGCTCTATCGGTGAAGTAAAACATCGTGAAGAAACCCGCACATAGTAGGCCCCAGATTGACCAGTTCATTCCTCTGGACTAGGCTGACTATGTTGTAAGAATGCCGTATGTGCTTGGGCAACCATACGACATTTAAAAACCAACTGTCCCAGGCACTACAGTATTTCGCTCCGAGAATACTGTATAAATCATCCACTAACAGATGTAAAGGACTAAGTATATAGATCGTTATTATTACCGAGAAGTGCCTAATATTCCAATAGGTAGGTTTTAATTACTTCTCGATTAATCAGAAGTAGGAACTAGAAAGTTACCTAAAAACTTAGGTCTTTTCATCCGTTAATAGATGATTTATACAATATTCTCTGAGCAAAGTAACCACTCTTTAAATACGTTAAATAAAAGTTATCTACTCTTACAAAATAATATACAATATGAAAATTCACATTTTATTGTTATTATTCTCTTAAATACTCAATAAGTGTAAAAAGTTTAATGAGATCAGAAATATAAATAACAGTATTTAAAAAGCAATAATATAATTTCAAAGCATTTAATGCAGCACAAAATATTCGAAGCATTTAATTCAGAAAGGGATTAAAAGTTGCTTAGATAATCCTCTTGTGGGAAAATATCGGACCGGGCCGAACGCACTGTGGTTGTAATTTAATTATGACTTAACCACTAAATTAGAACGCAATTATTTAAATATGCCGCCACATTGGAGGATTTAGAATAATAATTAGGGATAAAATATGATAATATAAAGAAACTTTCTAATCTCGATAATAAACCATGACGACAAATTTTTAAGATTGGGATATGAATATTGAAATTATGTCACGTTACCAGCTAGTAATGTACACCTTATGCCACATGACTTTCATATTATGCTCAAACGTTGAATGTAATGAATTATGAAACTATAAGCTTCTGCAATTTTCTGCGATTTTGTTCGTTCAAAGTATAAGATATTCTTTGGTTTCGGTATACTTATTATGAACTAGCTGTTTCCCGCGGCTCCACCCGCGTAAATATACTATCGAAGATCCCGCGGGAATACTTTTCTTTTCCGGGTTAAAAAGTAGTAGTAGTATGTTTTAATCCAGAGCCTAAACTACTACCATAACAAATTTCATTAAAATCCATTAAGTACTTTTTGCGTGATAGAGGACCGAACATCCATCCATACATCTTCACAAACTTTCACATTTATAATATTAGTAGTAACTAATTTCGAAACGAACTAATTATAAAACGAAATTAAAATGTACGATTTTCTAAACAGATTTTGATTGTATAAAAATAACTGGACTCCAGAGGATTATTGACGCTTATAATAATTAACATGTTAATATGAAAAAACCCGGACAGGTTATTCACAAATAATAGCGTATTTAGAGCTGACCAAATTTCCCACTACGGTCAGAATCAACATAGTGATGGGCCTACGATTTGTGGATTCTCACTTCATATTTACCCCAAACTAGTGCTGTTAAACGGTGGACGCACGGCAAACAGTGATGACCGGTAAACAAACGTGAACTGTACACACGGGTGTTTGCCAGCCGTGAGAACGCGGTAGGAACAGTATCGACACCTCTGACACCACTCAGGCGACATACCGTGAACTACATGCGTCATGCTTGTATATTTATGCTGGCCATACACGTAACGGTATACCTGACAGGTTTGCCTGCACAGTTGACAATGTTGCACAATTGTGCAGGTACCCATACTACTCATCTCAAGCTTACCTGACAGGTGTACCTGTACAGGCAACCCTTACGTGCATGGCTAGCTTAAAGTAAGTAAGCTTGAGTAAAGAAATGAATAGTACCTACACATGAAAATTAGGTAGATTATGGAATTTGTGAAGCTCTACAGTTCCAAAGTTATTTTAACGTATTTAACCAGTAATTTCTGTACGTAACATGTGTTGATTATTATTATATTAAGATATATTTTACTAAAAAGTTGAATTGAGTTATTTTATTTTCGTCTATTTTAGATATGCGACGTAGACAGAAAAGTCATATTTAGGGTATTACGTTTGAGTGTCGTTTTATGTGTTACAGTAAGCGTTCGTTTATAGACCTTATCCAAACAAGGAACTATAAAATTTTTCTTTACGATGTTCGTATTGTCATATTTACATTACTGTATATTCACAATTGTATACTTAATATACTCTACAGTAATCTTAGAAAATATTTCGTTGTGAATGCGGAACACTTACGCAGCTTAATACGCTCGTCGAGTTCGATCGGAAATGGAATTACGTAAACATGAATCCTCGACAAAAGCTCGGACGAAAGGCGACAAGTCCCGGTGACACCATTAACTCAAGATTACGTCGGAGTGAGAAATTCCCGTGGACTCTAAGCGAATGTCATTTGAATATAAATTGTATCGGAGTGCGGTCCGTCCTCGCGCCTCACTGCGACCGTAACAAGATCAGTATCGACTTAATGACAATATATTGGTCATAAAATTAGATAGTCCGCGCCGTCAGAGACATCAGGCGCGGACGAGTCGGCTCTCTTATTTATTGCGAACCGACTAGAAACATTATCCAACTTCAGTCACCGCAGTACCTTTATCGTCCGTCATTTCAGACCTTAAACCGAAGCAGTTCGCCTCATATTTGTTAACTATCGACTTAGAAAGCTTCGCTTTACGACCGTTCATAAGAACGCTAAATTATATAGCAGTAATGTTACGACTGTTATCAAACGGAGTCAAAAGTGAATAAAGGTACGCGTAACGACACTTGAATATTATTACATTTTGCAGATTCTATGGGGGCTCTCAATATTTTAAAGTATCAAGAATTGTATGTCGCCTCATAAATTTTCCGGCAGTAAATGGAATTATCGAGTGAGAGTACAAATCGCTCGACACTCGGCGCGGACAGTACCAAATTACTCGTTGGAGATGTCACGAGTTAACATTAATCATATTTGAAAAATTGTCGAATGTGAAGTAACAACGAAAGGCCATTAGCACTCGTATTAGTAAGTTATGGAGACATTGTCGGTCGAAACAATAAGGTCGGTCAATGCGGCGTGCGTGTGCGCAGGCTCAGGGCAGAGGCGACACGCGATTGCGGCCGATAGGGATCGCCGATCACAGCCTCCGTGACACCGGCGTAATTACTCACACGCCGATCCTATCGCGCCATCTTATCCTGCTTATTAAAGGACACGTTTGACGCTAATCAAATATCAGATAAATTGCAGCCCATCTGATAAAGATCGGAGGAAATAAAATAATGTCAAACTTGGACCAACGGACATCTCGTTTGATAAGTGTCATCTTCCTTTGATTTAACTTTCGATTGATTATTATTATTATTTACCACTAACTGAATCATTTGCTGAATCATAATAACGCTATGGTTTTATCATATCCCGCGCCAACTTATTAAGAAGTTTAGCGGCTTGTGGAGCTTTCACTATTCTTAGAATTAACTCTCCCTTATTACTCACAAGTAAAATTATAATTTCAAGTAAACATAATTATCGAATGTCCTTAAAATACTTTATTAATAGAGTGAACATCCGTAGATTACGTTAATTGTTTTGCGTTGAAATGTCTCACAGTGTTTTTTCAATTAAACCAATTGAGGTCATTGGAACACATAAAACGATACAGTTTTAATTGTTATCGATAGTTTAGAGGTTCTTTTATAGATAAGTGATTAAAAGCTCTCCTCAAACTCAAAGCTACTTTTTGTTATGATCTAAGGAAAGAAAGGTCATAAGTGACAAACACAAATTAGAACTGATGTTTTTTTGAACAAATTATTGCCTTAAAAAGGAAACTAGCATTAATTTTCCTGTACGTTTGTTCGTTCTTGGCTTTCATTATCAAAATCAAATCTACAAATACTTACATTGATATATTAATATTACAAAAGAACAAACAAAGCTCAAATTAAGCGATCAATTTAGAAAGTATACAAACCTAATGTACTGTTGTCACCGCATAACTCATTCGGACCTACAGCTGGAGGCTTTTTCCGATTATCAATTTCAAGTGAAACCATTCATTCTAATTATCGATACGGTTATCGTTTACGTTCATAACGCGTTTAATGCATCAATTATTGTACAGGCGAGGACATCTGTAGTCGTATTTAAGGTTTATCGGGTTCATTTATCGGGACGCGTGCTGATGCAGATTAATGGAGGCTGGGCGCCGATACCATCAGATTCCGGGACTGATGGGATCGCAGTCCCAGTCCCAGTGCCGTCGCACGCGACCACGCAACTTAAGTCTTAATATTCAAACATTCAGAAACATGATGAGACTAACACCGTTTTTCTGAAACTTTTTTCGAAGGCTGTTGAACAATGCAGTCAGGAAGCCAAAATGAAAAGTTTGTCAATTTTGTTAAAACAGCTTAAGGCTAGATTTAAGCGTTCACTAAGCATCAGTTCACATCGAGACGCGAAGCGACGCGAGGATGCCTGATACTGTAATAATAATATGCATTAATATTATATTATGCATCGCTGCATAGCGTGACGCCGCGTGCCATTTAGAATTTTCGCAATGAATCGTGTTTCTTTTTGGGTAATAAGTTATATTTTGTAATTTGTATTGTCGTTTTAAATATGCGCGCCGCGTGCGTCACCTCGCATCTTGGTGTAAGTTGGCCCTAAAGTTAAATCTAATAAACGCTTAATTGAGTATGTATACTATTAGAAATGGGTAGCTTATAATATTCGCACTCTATTAATGTTTGAATGGTTAAATTGTGATTGTTTTTTTTTACATAATGTATCTATGTACGTTTCTCTTTTTTATGCCAACTAGCTGAAAGATCCAAAGAAGTTCTATGTAAATAGAATTGAACTGTCCGTACTTTTTCTTAAAAATTCTGCCCATTAGCTTTAGTCAAAAAGTTTTGCTGTGTACGGTTTATTCAAATAAAAATATTATGTAGAAGTACTTTTGGCATTTCTAGTTAATATTCTTATATACCTACTACCGTGCCTATTATTATCTATGACATAGTGATGTAACAGACCCAATACATTTTTGACAAACCGTTCAAGCGATTTTAAATAATTGGTATTATAAACAATAGCGCAATTATAGGCTCAGAACTAGGGCACATCGAGTCGGGCTCAAATCGATTAATTATCCAAATAATCGATGGCAGCCGTTACGTGATTTATCTAGTGTCGATAACGTTTAATGAAGTGCTTTGGGCAGAGACGCGGCTCAGCTATCAGTGCGATAACTCCCTATCTCCATATTAACTTATTAAATTAAAAGTATACAGTACTAATTTCATATAATCACGCGATTTTGAACCTTATTCGTTTTATACTAAAGAGCGTTTAAAAATCATAATTGAGTCATCAGAGTTTGATACGATTCAACTTGTGAAAACTCACGATATCACCAGATAAGATTGTTTCAAAATTATTGATGCATCTAGATACTACGTCACTTTTTTGTTGAATACCAACGTTAAGTAATAAAATTCTAATTAATTTTAATTTCTAAATTAGATTATAACTAACCGTTACTCCTAGCTTTTTCGGTTAAGGGATTATCATAATTCTATACATAAATGAATGTTAATAATTTGAGAAACGTGTTTTCTTTTATTTCACTTCCTTCTTAACTTCGCAGTAATATTTATTAACGGATCCTAAATTGATCAAAATAGACTCTTTAATTTATTAACATATTAATCCTCTTTCCCGTAATTAGAAATTCCCGTCTTTCGTGGAAATCTTATGCCCTCTATTTATTATAATATAATATTAATCTCCCTCTGTTTACTATGTAATTTCCAAAAACACTTTAAAGAAGCTACCTGCTTTAATTTAAAAGCTACTTAATTCAAGTTTGACAACATCTATACTTACTATAATATATATTAATATTGTAAATACGAAAGTGTGTCTGTCTGTCTGTTAACTATTCACGCTTTAAACGCTGAACCAATTTTGATGAAATTTGGTACAGGCATAATTTGAGTCCTGGGAAAGGTCAAAAAATACTTTTTATCCCGAAAAAGTATAGCGTTCCTGAGGGATATTGTATTTACGCGGGTAGAGCCGCGGGCAACTGCTAGTAGAATAATATTACTAGCCACGTAACTTCATTAAAAAAAAGGAATAATAATAAAATAGGAATCCCTTCGTGTCATTTAGTAATTGTACAAAGTGAGGTAAATAAATAAAGTGGCTTAGTTTTAGTAAATTGGTAATGAGTGCGGTAATTAAGACGCGCGCCTGTTCGATGCTAATGAAGCTAGCCCGATCATTAGTCGTAACTTGCACCACTAAACAACTTTTCGTTCATTATACCAAGTTTTCCTTACGGCATCACTACATTATTTTAATGCTTGTTTAAGGAGCTACTTAGAAAAGATTTTGACATAAAGTTTCTGTAAAAATATCTCCTAAATTGGGACTAAGTCAAAGTCTAAGCCTAAGTGAAATTATAATTGAAAATTATGTGGCCTATTTATTTTCGTACGATTTTTAATTTGCGAATACCTGCTACCAAACATAATGTCAATTATTTCACTTGGGCTTTCAGCTCATAGTGTAGTCTGTTTTCTCAATCTTCTTTCGATCTTTTTAGTGCCTTGCTGAGGTATCTGTCTTTTTTCCAGTCGGGTTTTTCACAATATTGCGTCCAAAATCGGTCAAATTAATTTTTCTAAATTATGCTTCCTATAACATTTGCGTCGTCATGACAAATCAAATGACGTATCATATATCAAAATCGGCCCACGCGTTTGGTCTACGTACCTATCACAAAGGTACAAACATACATACACACGTACAGTCAGCGTTCAAAAGTCTAGTAGCACCGTAACGATCATATTCGTTTGCCGCTACAGTGCGTTTTTATGTGTGCGCCGTGTTACCGTGCACACACTTAAATGTCGTACAGTATCAATACAACAAAGTTTAAGCATGTGTGGATGAGAGACAAAGATAACACATATGTTTGTCTTCTTCATTCATTGTTCTTCATTTATGCACTGCACTGTGTCGATAAATGCAAAAATTTCGTTGGATACGTAAGACGGTAAGTAGCTCCATCTGTAAATAGTCGGCCTCGCATCGCATATAAGTTAAGATGGTCACGGTTCAAACCTCAGTTATCATCATAAAGTTTTCGTATTGTTTTTTATTCTTGATAAAATGACTATTTTGAAAGTTTTTTTAAGGAAGGATAATATTATTATATTTTGGTTACTTAGGTCTTAGATAATTATAGATATATTTAAGTATTAAATATTATAATAAAACAACACTTTCAAAAAATAAAATATATATTTATTTCAATGACAACAATTATTATTGAACGGTATTATTATTGACGGTAAAATCTTTGATCCACAGATCTATCAAATCAATAATATTATAATACCTATTACATAATATTATATCTATTGTGTTATCAATATTTCATGCTAATTGAGGTTATAGTTTAATTATTCGTTTTCCGAGGAAAAGAGGATTAAAACTTAACCTCAACCTTACCTACCAATTATTGGCCAGCACGTTCCTTTGTAGCATACCCAACTACTTGAAACTTACAAAATATAAATATTAAGTATAACAATGAACACTAATTATTGCGACATAGAAATACATTTCTAATTTAATAAGTATTAAGATTATTAATATTTTGTGTAGCCTCCATTATTTTCAATACAACTAAGAAGACGTCTGCGCATGGAAGCCACAATATTCTTACAAATATCTGTTCCACGTAAATCCTCCCACAACTGCATGCAATGGGATTTGAGCAGCTCCGGACATCTTTCATCGCGTGCTCGCCATCTTTGCACCATTAAACCCCATATATTTTCAATCGGGTTTAAATCTGGGGATCGTGCTGGCCACGGACTAACCTTAATATTAGAATGATCATTGAACCAATTGCGAACTACGGAGGCTCGGTGAATTAGACAATTATCATGCACAAAACTTATTTCGCTATCACCATACACATTTCGCACAGTAGGCAACATAATGTACTCTAACACTTCTACATAATTTGCACTGTTGGCTCGCGTAGGTATAAATTCAAGTTCACCCGGCCCTTGCGAACTTATCCATCCCCACATGTTCACACTGATTCTGCCAGATTCAGTGTTTGACACTACGTTATTTTTACACCAACGGGTGTTATCGTTACGCCATAAATGTAGTCTTCCTTTTTGAGAGGATTTAAAAGTCTTTTCATCGGAAAAAATTGTTGTTTCCCAATCAAAATCTATATACTCTCGTGCAAAGCGTAACCGTTCGTCTTTATGCCTTTGAGTCAAAAACGGTTTTTTCGCCGGCTTTCGGTGGTGTATTCCCTCGTCATGAAGTGCACGACGAACGGTAACCAATGACGTGTTAAATTCATTGGCAAAACGTCTTGTCGGTATGAAACCACAAGTTTCATACGCCGCTGCCATATAACGCCGCCGGCCTTCCACTTCGTTTACGACTCTGCAAGCCACCTTCTTCCTCGTATCTTTTTACCCATCGACTTATAGTATTTCTCTAAAAAAAAAGAACAAATTGTAAAAGACGATTTTTACCAATGGAAAATACACATCATAATAATATAATTAATTTCTACTTACTGAGAAGCCAGTTTCGTTAGAAATTTGAGTAATATTCAGGCCATTCGAATATAGGGCCACAATATTAGCTCTTGCTTCGATATTAATATTTGCTTGCATATTGGATAAATTGTAAAACGCAACAGTAAGATAAGTAAGAACACAAACACTCGTAACTGAGTTCACCAACCAACAACATTATTTTTAATATTTTGTTATGTCCAAGTCTTTTTTTTAATCTACCCTCACATTCTTTGCTGTGACTAGAATTACGTTTTTAACAAGTTACTGTGCTTTTAGTTAGAAAGGTTATTTTTATATTCTACATAGTTGTATCAATACTCATAGTTCATAATAATCTATAAATATTTCTCAAAAAGTGTTTTACGTAACTCGTGGGTCGGATTCGATCCTGCAATTTAGCTGGTGATATACGAGTTAACAGACGCACATGCTATGCCACTGGGCCACAGCAGTGCTCACGTATTGAGACGAAATTGACGATATGAATATACAGACAAACAAAGTGTATGTGTGTGTGTGAATTGTCTTGATGGAAAAAGGTCACAAGTAACGTTGAGTGTTTACGCTATCGCTGCGTTCGATTGCTACTGGACTTTTGAACGTAACTGTACATAAGCTGATAAACACATTATCATTCCTTTGCGTCGCACAGTTGGCTAAAAGGAAGCTCTATTTATGAATCACAGCTGATACCAGGTGCAACCTTGAAGTCACCTTCACTAGAGTAAACAAACATCTATAAATAGACAATATCGAAAGATCACCTTTAATAATTATTAATAGTAATCCAATTATCTTATTTATCTATACTTAGATCATTCAGGGAAAATTTAATGAGATAGATAATAACTAAAAACGAAAATAATGCTCCGAAACGCGTGGAAATCACGTAGGCAGCTGTACTGTTTAAGTGCAAATATTTTCTCTGATGTATTCGATATTGAACAGTCTAAAAAAATTATTGAAGTACATCATCAATATAATTGGTAACAAAAAAACCTAACCAAGAGCATTTCTTGACAAATCTCTTGGTTAGGTTTTTTTGTTAGAGTTCCATAGGGTTCCGTAAAACTATACGCAATAGGTATTTTTTCAAATTACTTCAAAAATTATGATTGGATTTGCTCTAAATTATTTTCATAAAGAGTATTAAGCATGATTTATCATCATTGATTTTTTTTTATTACCTGTTTATTATCCCTTTATATTATAGATGAGGCATGTCGAGGCAAAAATATATCCTCACTTAAATGGCCCCACTTTTGAGATTTTTGGGGCCATTCTGACATTTAACGTATGGTGAAATCAAGATGGCTGACATTTGAGGTATTTTGAAATAAGGATGGCGTAACTTTTTCTTGTATGAAGATTTCTTTTCTGTCAAATGTGCGTCATAATTCGTAGTCCATCCTTAATTTTGAAATATTTGCCTTTTATAGTTTAGAAATGCTAAACTTTGGAGGCTGATTACTGATAAATGGTTCACTTTATGAAAGAGCCGTGTATGATACCTCACCTTTATTTTAAAAGCCTATATAAACTATTTGTAGGTGAGGTAGAATAAGAATTTCATCCCCACTTCACATATTGTATGGAGTCCCAATACAATATGTAAAGTGGGGATAAAATTATAAGTGTACCTACTCTATAACGGCCGTTTTCAATAACGTATCTTAGATTAGAGAGAGACAGCTATCCTCGTTAAGCAGTAAGCTGTTGTTTATCTTTAACTTGGGTTTCACAATTTTTATCAAATAGAATAGTGAAATTTAACATATTGACGTTAGGAGTCGCATGAAAAGTCTACACCTTAGTCAATTTATGTGGCTTGGATGTTTCGTTCCTATAAGAATATTATAACAGAAAAACAGTCAGTAAAGTTTTCACCTTACGCCGAAGCGAATTTAAGTTTAAGCCAGGCCACATAAATTGACTAAAGTGTAGATTTTGTGAAGTTAGGCTTGTAGTGTTAAGGCTACGAAGAGAGTCGAAGCTTGGATTTACATGAGATCTGATAACATTTTGACAGTGCGATCTTGGCGTCACTTTATATGAAAATGTTTTGGTCAGATAATAATTATTGAAGTTAGCAGGGGCGTACAGATAGGCAGACGAACGGACGAACGAACAGACGGACAGACGGATGACATAGCGAAACTCTTAGGGGACGAATGAACAGATGGACAGACGGATAGACAAAGCGAAACTCTAAGGAGTCTTTGTAGTAGGTACTATGGAATCCTAAAAACGTTGGGTTTTTCACAAATACAAAGAAAGATTGGGCTTCAAATCATTTATGGTAATAAGGAAACTACGAGTACGTACATCATATGCATTTATCTTGTAACCTTGCAACATTAAAAATTGTGAATGAATTCTCTGCAACTGATGCATCATATGAAATATCGTTTATGCCCACACTCAAATAATTGCATACGCGGTCCGACATATAGATATAAGTCCAGATGGCTATCCTATAAATCATTTTATCTGCACATTAAATCGGATCTAAGTCGGCTTTCTGTTCGAGAATATTGTTTCGAGGCCATAAATTAATCATGTAGGCTGTCGCTAAAATATCGCATTTCTAAAGTTGTGGTGGCGCATCGTGCGGCGACCGACACGGGACCAGGCGCCCAACAACAATAAGAGGAGATTGTTTCCTGGCGACAAAATCGCCGATACCATCGAGCTTCGAACCCCTCCTAGCGGCGATATAAATCAACAGTACTCATACGATCCTTCGGGTCAATTCACACAGATACGTAAGGATACGCGACATGCATTGCATGCATTTTTAAGATAGCTATTCAAAATTGAACTATAGAGTTCAATTTTGTAAATAAATCCTAATGAATAGTCATTAGGATTTATTTATTTATTAAATACAGTAACAGGCTACAAATTTTATACAATTTATAACAATTTCAACAATAGTACCTTTGATTATTCGGCAGTCCAGTTATAACTGTACACAGCTTTTATTGAATATTTATTTGCTTAAGTCTTTAGAATAATGTTACAATTTATATTAAACTTAGTTGGGAAAAAGTGTTTTTACTTCATAAGTACTTAATTAAGCAGTTGAGTTTACAATTTATATAGATATATTATTATATTTATTTACATCACAAGAAAATACATGTTTGATTGTAAGAGTTTGAATTTCAGCGAACGTGCATTGTATGATGAAACGTGTATCTTTTTGTGTTGTGAATAAAGTTCAATTTTGAATAGCTGTCTTAAAAATGCAGTTCCGCGTAGCGTCGCATGTCGTCGCGGTGGGATCTGACCCTTAGTTTATTTTAACTATCAACGCGCGAACAACAAATGCAATAAAATAATAATTTCTAGTAGCTTGGTGTATGTAATAAAATAGCTTACATAGCTACTTATTTCTTTTCAAATAAATCACATATTCCCAACAAGGCACGAAAATTAAAGACTTTGTAAGCCACGATCATAACACTGAGTTTGGTTTAAAACAAAACTTGGATTCAAAGAAATGTATACAGTTATTCAAGATTTAATTATCTTAGTAATAATAGAAAGTTAATTTACATACGATGAGAGGACACACAAGTAATTAATTGATCCGCTCGTAGGTACCGCGGCCATTATGTTTCGATTATAATTATCTTTGGCAGAAAAATGCATGACGAAATATACTAATTAGTATAACTTACAAGCATGCATTTTATTGTCAAAAAAAATCTTTGCAAGATTGAATTGAATTTAATGAAGCAAATCTTATTTTCTAGTATGTGGGCATATAAGAATATAATGCTAATTACTAAGCTACTTCTTATGTACAATTAGAATGTAACTAAGATTTAAATGTAAAAAAGCTACTATGATAATGATTGATGAAAATTTCAGGACTGTGACAAAAAAAAAGTAGGTTTACAGTCTTGTTACAGTCAACAAAGCTTTTTATAACGAATGTTAATTGAGTCGTAAGGGTTATTAAAATCTTAAAAAACGATTGTTTAAATAATGTCTCTAGCATTTCATCAAGTCACGCCTATTACAAGCTATAAAGAAACTTAAATCAAGTCATCGAGACCGATGGCCCAACCACCCATCGTCACTATAATAAAAATCGCTGAAATTATACGCTTCGTATTGAGTTATCACTGTGATTAGATTAATCGGCGCCATCGAGGCCCGCTGTTAGGTGGCGTACTCCGTGTAGATAGATATTACTTTCTATTGTGATAGATTCTGAGTTAAAGGCCGAGGTCAACCTCTTCATTAGCCCGATAGATGATAAGAAATATGTCCACACGATTATCGACTGCGTTTTAAATCCACAGCTTGTAGCTTTGTCGACGAAACTCGTGTCAAAATATTAGTCTACATTATAAATGATCGGCGTTTTTCATACTTACTCGTAATGGGGTACACGGCTTATAATCCTTAGGAATCCCCGATGTACAATTCAGTGTTGAATTGGAGTTACGTAAGAATGCCATACAAATGTAAAAAGGATAATATTTTATAAATAAAATTAGATAGGAAAATATAACGGTACGAAGACCTTGGATTTTATAAAGTGATTTCTCTTTTTTTTTTTTTAAGATTAAGCTGGTTGACGAAAACTCTTATGGTGTTAACAACATTTATTTGAAATAATTCTACATTTTATGAAAAATCTATAGGTTACTAAAAACTCGAGATTTAAAGAAGTTTTTTTAGGAAATAGGAAGCAAACGAGCAGACGGATCATCAGATTTGAGAGGTTACCGTCGTCCATGGACACCCGCAATACCAGAGGAATCGCAAGTGTATAGCCAGCCTTTGAGGAAGGAGTACCCTCTTTTCTTGAAGGTTTGAAGGTCGTAGTTTTTTGGAAATACCACTGGCAACAGTTCATTCCAGAGTTTTGTTGTTGTTGTTGCGGCAGAAAAACGCACAGTTAAGAACCGCCACTCATCAAGATGATGCGATCCAGAGGGAAAAGCTGGTACTTTGGCGCTCTTACCCAGAGATAAGAACAGTATCTAATATGAGGCTGAACCTGCGCCTTAAGGAAATGTAAGTATAATTCTTATTTATCGTTGGAGCGTTTCAGAGCAAGGAGTTTAAATAGGTGTTTTAATTGTGTGTACAAAAGAAAGAAATATTGTATTTTAATGTATTATTTATCGTATTTAAGTCTTTTTTTATATAGGTTATGTTATGTTAGGTTATTAATTATATATTTCCCCCCGATGGTTGCACGCCTTGACGTGGCGGTGGGGCTTAGTAACCGTGGACTGGACACCCACGGTGAAGCGAAGAGGCAACCAGGGCCGGCTTGTTTGCCGCCGGCTGGCCCGAGGTGGGTGCTCCCAGCGGGCTGGAGGAGTCCGCTGCGGACGCGCTAGGGGGTGGGACCGCAGAAGAAGAGGAGTGCCGGTATTACGGTGCGCCGTACTCCCTATCTTCTGCGGCCGTGGAGGGATCGCAGGGGGAGAGGCGTGGTGGTGTTGTGCTACTCTCCCTACCCCCCTGCGAGCTGGCGGGGCCGGTATTACGGTGCGCCGTACTCCCTATCTTCTGCGGCCGTGGAGGGATCGCAGGGGGAGAGGCGTGGTGGTGTTGTGCTACTCTCCCTACCCCCCTGCGAGCTGGCGGGGCCGTTCCGTAAGGTTAACGGCATTGGTGGGGCCGCAGAGGAAGAGGCAAGTTGGTATTACGGTGCGCCGCTTGCCCTATCCTCTGCGTCCGAGGTGTGGTCGGTGGCAGAACCATAGCCCAGATCTGCCACCGGGTACCGGTTGTGGAGGCTGGTATCCGTGGCCTCCTAGTAGCAGACTCGGGGGGAGTCTGCTACAGTACTGGTGGAGGCCGAGGAGGGAGGCGCACCTTACCATCTGGTGCGCCTGGGGCCTTCGGGCCTTGGATGGAGCCGCTTGTGGGCGGCTGCCGCCGGCGGGGTCGCGGATGTGTGTATCGTTCCCGTGGCCCCGTCACAAGGCGGCGAGGAGGAAGGTGGGGGGTGGTTTTTAGTGGGTATACCGTGGGTCCCATTAGCCTATACGGGAGTCTCACATCATGCGCCTGGGTGGTATGCGTAATGCATTTTCCCCTCCGGAAACAAAAAAAAAAAAAAAAAAAAAAGGTTATTAATTATTTCAATCAATTAATTCCACTTTAATTTAATACGTCATGATGAGAATATTAAAAATAGCAAATAAAAAAAAAATAGTACAAAAGCAAAAATTCTTAACGAAAACAATTACCTGTAGAATCAATATTTTGTACATTAACGGTTAACCAACGAGTAACGAAATGGTTACCGATTACTTAATGTATTATTAAAACAATAAGTATATTTATTTACTCTACAATCAGTGTGCACTAATTTTTATATAATGGAATGGTCCACATTATATCTCTTTCATTATCGAGATCACGACCTTACATTGTTTCTCATAGATATTTAATGTGTGGTCTGACAAAACTGTTTCACATACTTAAAGGCCAACGCAATGTTGTCCAAAATTGCTGCTCACTTTCGCGATGGTTTGGGCATCATAATAATATGATTTCAATTTTTTTAGAATGAATTTTAATTGATTGATACTGTCACGTCTATCAATTTCAAAGCCCTATTTGGCTAATATGGCTTTCAAACCTACTAACATTTATAATAACTAGCTGTTGCCTGCGGCTCCGCCCGCGTAAATATAGTTTTTCGCGGTCGCGGATATGTGACTGATGCAAAATAAATAGATAAAAACAATCCTTGATAGGGATTATATATCATGCTAAAATTTCAACTTGATCGGTGCAGAACTTTTTAGTTTTTTAAGCGCACACAAACCAACATAACATTTATATATATATATATATATATTGATAATAACTATATGATGTTCTTTAACTCGTTTACATTTGGTAATAAACAGAAGGATGGGTTACAAAGCGTTAAACGGATGCATTGAGAAAGAATATCCTAATGAAACGTACAGTACTTAAAACCATTTTACTAATAGCCCTCGGCAATCTTCGTTTTTCTATAGAAATACAGACAATATAATATGAAAAACGGTGATTGCCGAAAGACATTGAGGTCGCGGTCGTACTTTACTTTAAAAAACAAGTTTCTAAAATAAAAATATAGGTATATATAATATTTTCAACACTTTTGTCGAAGCAAAGGCGCGACGGGTCACATTCGCCGGACAATGCATATTGAAACGGCGTGCACCGTTACAGTAAATTATAAGTTATGTCAAAGGTTCTGCGGCTCGCACGAAGTCACTGATTCAATTAGCTGAAGCGGGAGTTCGTTAGCGATGCTGCGGTTACTCTGAGCGCGATGGGCAAATGAAAAACTTGCCGGTTTTTAAAATGCCACATAATTCTTAAAACGTTCCTGTAGCCCGCACGCCATAGGAATGGTTTCTTTCTACGGAAGAATAGACAAAATGACAGATTGACAAAGGAAATCTGTCATTTTGTCCCTACAGTCTGTCGGTATTTATATTCTTGCGTATTTATATTCTTGCTAAGTGAGCAGATCATTTTGCAGAATGTTATCTGACATATAGGTACGAGTAGATATGTCGAGATATTAAGGCTCATATGGGACCAATCGAAAGATTATTGCTACGAAAATATTTTAACTAAGTAGATGTTGCCCGCGACTTCGTAAGTGTGAAAGTTAATTTCGTAGAAACCGTACAATTCTCCGCGATAAAAAGTAGCCTATGTCCTTCCCCGTGGTCTACTCTACATCTGTGCCAAATTTCATCAAAATCGGTTCCGTAGTTCGGAGCCTATTCGATGCAAACAAACAAACAAAATTTTCCACTTTATTATATTATTATACTTATATAGTTTAGATGAATCTTAGTAGGGATATCTCAATTGTACATTTACCCGTATCATAAACTCGGGCGTAAGGCACACGTAATCGATGTTCCTGTCTTCCCACAACACTGAACGCGTAAACATTACATCAACTGAAATCAATGCCGATTCTGCCTTCATTAGGCGCCCGGTTTGCTGCATTCTAATGATTCCGCGATTGTAGTGATTTTATATCATTCCTCTGCTATATCGGCTTCCTTTGATATCGAACCTTGTTTGTGCTCCTAATAGTCATCATCAACATCAGCACTAAAGTCCCCAATGCTGCAAGCTCGTGTTTCTTTTTAACACAAGCTGCGGTCCAACACACTATCCTACTGTAGATTGGCCTATTACACAATTGATGCTCTGAGCTATTATGTATATGTATATAATATGTTACGGGTAATACTAGAAGATAGAGTAAACCTAGGTTTACTTGGGTTTACCTAGGATTACCCTAGCTTTGTGGATGAAGTCCGAATATTTATTTATATTCGGCATTTACCCGTATATAACTAAGTTTACCCATCACTGGTTGGGTAATGTTTGGTGTTGGTCGTAATAATAATGTTGATAGAGGAAGAGGAGATTTTCGGAACGTGCTTATGGCAGTTATAGAAATTACTGATGATCTTTACAAGCTAGGAAACGAACGTGGAGCTATTGAAGAAATGTTCTCAAGGAACCAGTTTTCTGTGTGTCAGGATAACAGTTTATCGACATTGAAAATATATCACCAATATATAAAAAAGTAATTTTTCAATTAAACATAAGCTATAAATGCACATGGTTTTTAATTTCATTAATTATTCTAACATTATCCAGCCTGTCTTGACCTAGGTGAGTATGGGTAATTTCGAATTAAGATTTATTTCAATTATTATTTAAACCAACACCGAATATTACCCAACCAGTGTTGGGTAAACTTAGTTATATAGGGTAAACTCCGAATAAAATAAATATTCGGACTTTATCCACAAAGCTTGGGTAATCCTAGGTAAACCCAAATAAACCTAGGTTTACTCTATCTTCTAGCATTACCCGTAACATATATACTTCTATATACTAATTTAAAAAGAGGAAATGTTTGTTTGTTTGCACCGAATAGGCGCCGAAGCTACTGTTCCGATTTTGATGAAATTTTGCACATATATAGAATAGACCACGGGAAGGACAGAGGCGACTTTTTATTACGGCAAAATGTACGGTTCCCGCGAGATTTCCTTTAGTGCGCTCGAAGTCGCTGGCAACATCTAGTTGGTAATAAAGTCTGAGAAAATAAAGTGGTAAATAGTTAATTGATAGCAATAAATTTGTCAAGTAATAATAATAAATATCTTAGGTAACTTCGTTCTGCGTAAATCTGATAATGAGGTAGATAATGAGGCAACGATCTTACTCTCGCTAAACCTATTAGCAACACCTATTTTGAACATATCAATCTAGAATTTTAAAAGGTTCCCTATTTTACATTATGCCTTACGAGTTATGCCTCATTAAATTAGGACCAAAAATATTAGTCTAAATTATATTATTATTTTATTAGGCATAAATATCATTTATACCTAATGATCTAGTATGCCAAGAAACCATTATGCCAAAGTAATAAGTATGCGAAATAAAATTATGCCAAGTGAGATATGCTAAATTAAATTATGACAAATAAAATTATGCGAAAAAAGGGGGATCCCATTTCATAAGCCACTGTTAAAAAGCTGTGTTCACAAAAATATACAAGTTAATATTGAAGGCTACTTTGTCGACAATATTTCAATTGTTAATTTGCATTGCTAATAATATGGTAACATAAACTGTTGCCACATTGTTCGATATGTCCATAACAAAAAATATGAAACATGTTATACAAATAGAACCACATTATATACATACAATGCTTCATAGCGAATAGCTTGCTCAATATTTTCAGATGGAAGATGGCGGGCGGGAGATAGGGCCTATCCAGCCAATTAATATGCCTAATGCTAACATCATTATTACTAGGCCCGGCACACTTAACATACTATATCCATTTACATTTGATTTGTGTGGAGCTTTACAGCTATTAATCGGGCGAGGCTGCGCGGCAGATTTATTATCGCCTGCGCGTGCGCACCCGCACCGCGCCGCTAATGCGCGCACGCCGCACGCCGGCCGTCGACATCCCTCATATGTGTAAAGAAATCATATCTCGTTAGGAACCAGCCCATTAATCCAATACTCATACGTTGACAGCGAACACGGGGAAACTTTTTATTCGTACGATGTTGTACATGCCCTCGAAATGTATTAGCATAATAAACTCGTTAAATTCGTCGAAAAATAATAACAATATTTCATAGATTTATAAAGAATTAATTATTATAGAATTCCGGATCCGGATCAGACATAAAAAGTTTTTTAAACACAATAATGTTTAAAAACTTTCTTGTAAATGGTTTAAGATCTAAAGAATAATCTTCTACGAGAATGTCGTATAAGGTTATAGTATCGAACAAGTTGCAATTCGACCAGACATAAGATGAAAATCGCTTAGCAGCGCCGTTAAATAGTACGACGCACACATACTCAAATGTAAATACATAGTTCAACCATGTCTGCAGTCGTTGCGGTCACTTCCTTTATTGTTTAATATTTTTAGGCGTCCGCGTGCAAAGGCAAATGTTTAGAGGCTGGTCGAGCAGGGACTTTGTCGATAATTGTCGAGAACCCAAAACAAATTGATAATATTCTAACAAATGAATAAAATTTATCACAGCTATGCGCACGTGCCGATTACAAATTGATTGGTTAAAACTCACCACACATAAATTATAATTAATTATACTTAAAATCTTAAGAAAGAAATAGAAATTTAAAACCCTAACCGTTACAATGAGTGCTTATTTATTGTCGTAAGCAATTAGTAAGTGTCAAGTCGGTTATACTTTTATAATTAGTATAGGTGTGCCACAAATCAATTTTCAATTAACGACAAAAGATAATTAGATAATAAATTCTTGGCTCATTACAACACAAATATAAAGTTTCCTTCGGCTATAATAATTATAAAACTACGACATTTTATTGTTCCACGCTCATAAAAATGCCTTAAGACAAGGTAGCGACTTACTTTGTACTGGAGAAAACATTGGGTTTTGACGAAGTTGCGCCAGAATAAATCAAGTATCAGTTAATAATATTGATTTATTATTTCATTGATACTTTTGGTAATATAAATATAGTTTAACATGGAATATTAAAATATGAAAAATTTGAGGTTACCATCTTTGTCCCTTTGAAAACACAGAGCTCAATATTTAATTTATACAAGAATATAACGCATCTAACTCTAATATTCAAGTTAAGTTTATAGGTCAACCAGTAATAGAAACACTATTTAAAATTATGTTAATGAGTTAAAAGAAATAGAAAATGAGTGTAACCTAGAATTACACACGTTCTAATAGGATGGTGTCTGGTAAATTTAAATTAGAAATTTATACCAAAACTAGCTTTTGCCCGCAGCTTCGCTCGCGTCAGAGGGAAAGCTTGTTCGGGAAAATACTAATACCAAAATTGAATACATAATGGTGTTAGCACTGCACAGCCGTATCATTTGTATTTTATTTGAATGTTTCCTGCGACTTCGTAGGTAGGTACACTTAAGAAATCTACCGAGAACTGTACCATAAATAAAATTTAATAAGCTACAAAAAGTATTATGTGTTAATTCTGCTTAACCTACTACCATACCTGATTGCATCAAAATTGTTTACGTGTTTTCTTTACTTTACTTTATTGCATGAAAAACTAAACATATTATTATGTACCTACATACAAACTTTCGCGTGTAGGTATAATATTATGTAAGGATTTCTTAGTAGCCGATATTAATTAGTATTTAACGATTTCGAAAATATTTTGAATAGGAAGACCTTGTGGACTTTGAACTTAATAAAAATAATTTGGATTGTGATCGCCCATCCTAGTTGGGACCACGACAGGGTTTGAAAGAGAGATGAGTTAGCAGTACGACCACGAAGCCATCTATCTTCTCACTTATTCCTCATATAATAATCATACACATGAATGATTAGGATTAACCTAGGTAAAGTTTTAACCAATTCAAATATCTGGTTATTTTATAGCATTTTATACTACGTTTTTTTTAGATTGATAAAACTTTTTGTAAGTATGAACAGATTGAATTGAAATACCTACACAAAATTATAAGCAGAGCTATCCTAATTCCTATCCGCGTGGAACCCGTACGTAGTTAGGTACCCAAAAAATTTCCGCAATAAAAAGCGAGTCCTATGTGTTTATCCAAGGGCTAAACTACTACGGTAACAAATTTTATAAAAATCGATTCCGTAGTTTCTGAGATTAGCGCGCACAAACGTACAGATCAAAAATCTTTTAAGAAAATCTTAAGAGTCATTGTTTTGGGTTAAAACATAGATAATATATAATATTAAAAAGAGGTTATCACTGGGTTGTTATTATTATTATTAGTTATCACTGGGTTAAAAACTAAAAACCTACGTATTATACACTGATAAATCAAGCACAAATAAATTAAATATTACATATAACAACAAAAGAGAAAGAAATTTAATTATACCTACACTCAAAATATTCTATTGAAATAGTAGATAATATGTAATATTATAAGTATTATGAATATAATTTTAATGCAGCACACAAATATTTAGGTGCCTAGTTTTTCAAAGACATTTTTATCAAATTTAACTTTCGCATTCTTGTCAGATTTATTTTTCAACATGATGACAACATATTATGTCAAAATAAAAATAAAGCTCCCCACTCGCGGGCTATCGATTGCTTCGATCAAATTGGAAATTAATTCGTATTTGAAAGTAAATTGCTAACGACAAACTATTACACAAAATGATTAGTGTAAGACCTACCAGCTTGTTTTTGCGGTGGGGGTCAAAAGTTGGAACAAAATTTACGCGTATATATACGAGTTTCATATAAAAAGTATAGTAAGGTGGTCCTAGGATCTCAGACTATATTCAATTTTTATCTAAACCGATTTACTTGCAACTACGAATCCAGTAAATGTTTAAATTGTAAAGACTAAATCGATCGATCGCTTGTGAGTGGGAGCTTTAAATCAAAAGCACTAAGGAGTATTTATATCAACTTTAAAGCAAATCGCTCCCAAACAACTTTCTTTCCCTTTTTATTCCCGTTAGGGGACGAATTTCAATAAACTATGATACACGAATTCCATCAATTCTGTTACATAATGTTTGTGCAAAATATGAAGTAGATTGGACCAAGGAATCACGTTGCCCCATACAAACTGTTTTCCCCCTTTTCACCCCCTTAGGAGTCGAATTTCAAAAAATCCCTTCTTATCGGATCCCTACGCATTACAAAGAGCAAGCCCTGCAAGTTTCAGGTCTCTACGATCAGCGGTTTAGGCTGTGCGTTGATCCGTCAGTCATTCAGGACAAAGGATTTTATATGTATAGATAACCCTGCTTAGAGTTATAGGCATATAACTATTTCAATATATAAATTACCATAATTTTAGCACTAAATAGCGCCGGTCTGATGATGTATTGTAAAATAATTTATGTGCCCGTTCGAGAGGGAACGTGACTGGAGCCGTACCTACTCGGTATTTATAGGCTGCACGTACAGTTAGGCCTACATGATACATTAATTTCAGATCCATCGCTACTGCCTACAAAGTAATATTAATATCGCGGTTTATCATTCTAATTATAATACGGGAACCTGGATTTGATTTAGAATTTCCGAGTGGAACGAGATCGAAGTGGAAGGCTGAAGTTACTTCCAATTAAAATGATATTCTTCCCGATTATGTTGGTTTAGTAAGAGATGTAGAAGTAGAATACTGTCTAGTGGAATATGTACGTAAATACACGTACTCATCGTCCAGATTTTCTTTTGCTGGATATAACAGGTCACAGGACTATACCTACACGCAGCCTCCGTGGTCTAGTGGTTAGAGCTTGGCTCTCGACTCGGAGGTCTTGGGTTCGATTCCCGCATTGGAACAACAAAACATGTTGTTTCCAAGTTTAGTTGGGACAATGCAGGCTGATCACCTGAATGTCTGACAAGAAAGATGATCCACGCGTCATGCATGTAAAAAGTCGGTCCTGCGCCTGATCTCTCGTCAGTCGTGTCGGTTATCCGTCTCACTCGATTATGAGAGTAAAAGAAGAGAGAGTGCTCTGGTTTACTGCGCACACACTTGGATACTATAAAATTATAAAATTACTCCTGCGTAATTGACCTAGTTTCAGTGAAACCGGTCACTGTCACCGAAATCGGTGTGGGGGTTATATTATACCTACAGTCGACACCAACGCTATAAAAAAACTTGTACATGTTATTCAAACTACTAAGAGACAGAAAAAATACAATAGCATAATGTGCATAGAGGGATTATAATAAAAGTAATAAATATACAAAATCAATTATTCGATTATCATAAATTATAATTTTCGTAACCGAAGCTATAGCCTATGACCTTATTGGAACAAAGATCGCTGAACTTGAGTCGTGCACTGTTCCAACTACCGTCATGACTCGCGCCTTTTAATCGCTCTTACTGACTTTGTATTATCTTGTATATTTCATCGCTTAATAATGGGGGTTTTCGATATTTTTTCTGCCGCTAAGAGGCAGACTCGACTCACACAAAGTACCATCTGGTGGCGGAAGTGATTCCGAAAACTGTCAATAAAAGTTTTCGACACTTTTTTGCCACCAGGCGGCGCTTCGTAAAAGTCGGATCCTAGTCGTGTCAAACGGCTGTTAGATGTCGCGAACTTAAACACCCTCATTCCAAGACTTCAACTTGATCTGCTGTGTTAAAGATTTATAAAAATCACGTAATCGTTCACTATTAAGAATGAAAAAACATGACATGTACAGAGTGCTTGTGGCTGAAATGAAATGTCATTCATTATTTAAAATCCAAAAATATTATAATTTGTATATCCAGCGCCTTGTGTGTATTGAAACGTACTTTTTAAAGTTAAGTAGCTTCCGACAGATAGAGTTAATTCGATGGCATTATATCCAAAATCGTGTCATGAAGGACAAGACCTTGAAAGTTCACTCTCAGCGCAGCTAAAGAAGTTTCACTTTGAAAACTCTTGTGTTAAACTCCCTCCAAAGAAATAACAATCTCACCGACGACACGTGTATCAGCACAATCGCATTAAAGATCTAGTCCATGTTCTTCACGCTATAATTTTCCATAGATTTAAATCAATTTTTACGCCACAGCCCGGGCATTAAGTAGATGTTCATCAGGTAAACGGTAGCAGTTATTTTGCGGAACACTCGACGCCCACCACTTGTGATTTATCCGATTCTAGTTTGTCGTAACTAGGGATTTACACGCAGATATATTTTAGTAGACGCTGCAAATGCGTGTTATAATAAACTAGCATTAATTTCCTACGGCTTCGCATGCGTAAAATTAGGTTTCAAACTTTCTATTTTACCCCCTTGGGGGTTGAATTTTGAAAAATCCTTCCTTGTTGTGGACGTGTAGTGGATGCCTAAGTCATATGAGAAATACGTGTGCTAAATTTCAAATTTCTAGCCATATTTATGCCAAATTTCATCAAAATCGGTCCAGTACTTTCGGAGCCTATTAAATGCAAACAAACAAACAAACTTTTCCTCTTTATAATATTATATAGTACAGGTAGATTTGACATCTACTTATTTTGTCTAAATTATTTGTGAAATTATGACGTCATAGTGCGGTATCTACTCAAATATGTCTGTGGATTTCCAGCAGAAATATCTTGGGATCCGTGACGAAATTCGCTACAATTCTGTCTAGAACCTGTTTGGTGTTTGCTCAAATTCTCTAATTTGTCTCATGTCGCGACTTAATTAAAATCAATGTCTTTCTATTAGCAATTACCAATTGCGATTTATGGGAAATTTGTTCACTGTTACTTAAGATCGATTACGTTCAGTTCATTATCAGATTCAGAAATAGTTACGTTCGTGAACCAAAACTGTAGTACCTATCTGAGAACTGGCGAGAAGACAGTCGGATTTTAATCTACAATAACATCATTGATTTAAAACCAAAAATATCCACGAAAAGTTATTTGCATAAACGTGTTATTGTTGACGAGCCTAGGATGGAAACCTTAAAAGAAAAAAAAAACAAGTGCCGGCAGAAGTGAAAAACGAAACAGCAAGAGCAGGCATACATTTTCGCCGCGCGGTAGAAAGAGAGGGGATATTACTTTCTCTCTTACGCCGCGCCGGCGGTCTACTCTCCCTCTGTCTTACGAATTTTCGACCAAGTCCCCAACTAACATTTTGGCGCTAAGGGAAACCTTTTATGATACGTAAAGTATTATAAACGACATATAAGAGCTCTGACAATAGCTTTGTACTCTACTGCGGCGTTAGGAATAAATAATTAAAGTTTCAAGAGGCATAATAGAAATAAAGGAAAAATATATAACTTAAGGTGCTAACATGGAGTTTGTCAGAACTTTTGTATAACTTACTCTTACATCTTTAGGAAACGTAAATCACTAGCACCAATTGTAAGGTGTCTGCTAATACTTACAAACGGTTAAAGTTCTTAAATGGAGTTAGTCAATACCTTGTATCACCTAACGAGTTCTATGGAGCCCTAAGAGCTAAAAGAAAGTTATAGTAGTGATAACTATAGATATTATAGAGCTATAGAAGTTAAAGAAGTGATAACTGTAGGTATTATAGAGCTAGATGCTGCAAGTGTCAGAAACCACCTTTAAATCATTACAGGTTGTATAATAGGATTTACTCCCACATTATAAAACTTCAAGTGGCATTAAAAAGCTAGCTATAGTTTTTTTAACACTGCGTTAGGAATAAAAGAGTTATCAGGAACCTTAGGTAATGTAGATTTTACGCCATTAAATAAAAACATAACCTATAAAATTTTAAAAGTAAATTTATGGTCAAAATATTATTTTCCGACTTATTGATTTACATTATTTACTGTTTTCAATTAAAATATACATAGACGTACTGAGAATTGTTATTGACAACCACAACTAAAAATAAAAAAAAATTAAAATGGCAGTGATTTATTTTTACCCAAGGAATTTGTAAGTATTATATACAACAGGAAAGAGTACTTCAAACTTTATTTTCTTTTAATTCAATCAAAAATGATCTTTACTACTCAGACTTAAAGCTTATCACGTGCGCAATAAAAAAACCGGTCCCGGTGAGATAGCTATAAGTTATCCCTGTGTCTCGTTCTAACAAGTAACCTAGTGTAGCCAGTTTATATCTTTACTTAAATTTTAGGTTTGGTAGATTTTATGTGCGATATAGTGTATAAGAAAGAAATACTAATAAACTCGGTTAAATATTATGTTATTCATAATCTGAGAGAGAAATGTAAAATAAAAATCACTAGTTATTTAGAACCTACCTACTAACCGATAATTAGAAATTTGTTATTTAATTTTTGATTATTTGCATTTTGGTAGAGTAAAATGGAAGAAATGAAAATAGAATAGTTGCAACACAAAACGCCGTGTATTTCCCTTGGAACATTCTAAATATTCGGGTGACAATATGATTTAATAGGGAATATAGGACATTTATATTATTTTACCTACCATAATGATATTGTAAAGAGACAACCATTGTATGTTTGTATGTTGTTGATAATTTCTGAAACCTAACAGATTTGAAAAATTCTTTCACTGTTAGAAAAATTCTTAATCCCTGAGTGCTTATTATGTGCGCATAGTTACGTGAGAATCTCGCAGGCGGGCGGGCGACATCAGACAGACAGAGTTATTATATTAGTAGGTAGGTTTATCTGTATAGGATGACTTATAATATAATAATAACATTTATGGACACTTCACACCACATCAATCTTGTCCCGTGGTAAGTTCTCGAAGAACTTGTGTTTTTTTTTTTTATAAAACTAGGGGGCAAACGAGCAAACGGATCACCTGATGGAAAGCGATTACCGTCGCCCATGGACACCCGCAACATCAGAGAAGTTGCAAGTGCGTTGCCGGCCTTACTAATCTTAATACGCTCCCATCTTGAAGGTTTGCAGGTCGTAGTGGTCCGGGAATACTGCTGGCGACAGTTCATTCCAGAGTTTTACAGTGCGCGGCAGAAAGCTTCGGGTAAAGCGCACGGTGGAGGACTGCCACTCATCAAGGTGATGAGGATGATAAATATTTTGTCGCATGGAACGGTGGCGAAAAGTTGCAGCAAGTATAAGTCCGAACAATTTTATTTTATAAGCTTTTATTTAGTTTCACCTGTCCCATTGTCGGTCTGTAATGGATTCTTGCAAGTTAAATTTGATCCACTTTCCGGTTTCCGATTGAGTTGAAATTTTGCACGAATATGTAAACCGCATGACAATGCAATATTATAATGACGTGGAGCTGATCTGATGATGGAGCTGGAAGGTGGCCACAGGAATTCCGTAATTAAACTACGCAACCCCATCAAGTTTCGTCTCGTTTAATTCGTCTTGACGAGTACTTTGATACTATATGGTAACCAGGGAGCTAGAATATGGCCATAGGAACTCTGTAATTAAACGACGATGGGGTTCCATCGAGTTTGGGCTCGTATGATTCGTCTTGACGAGTATCTTGGTTGGCGTGAATATGCAATCAAATGAAAGGGTTTGCTGTTAATAACTCGAAAATCCAACATGGCGGAACATCCAAGATGGCCGCTAAGTCATTTTTAATGCACTCCTACAATATGGGTATCAAATGAAAGGGCTTGCTGAAAATAACATGAAAATCTAACATGATGGAACATACAAGATGGCCGGCAAGTTATTTTTAATGCACTCCTACAATATGGGTATCAAATGAAAGGGATTGCTGAGAAAAACTCGAAAATCCAACACGACGGAACATCCAAGATGGCCGCCAAGTCATTTTTAATGCACTCCTACAATATGGGTATCAAATGAAAGGGCTTGCTGAGAATAACTCGAAAATCCAACATGATGGAACATCCAAGATGGCCGACAAGTTATTTTTAATGCACTCCTATAATATGGGTATCAAATGAAAGGGATTGCTGAGAAAAACATGAAAATCTAACATGATGGAACATCCAAGATGGCCGGCAAGTTATTTTTAATGCACTCCTACAATATGGGTATCAAATGAAAGGGATTGCTGAGAAAAACTCGAAAATCCAACATGACGGAACGTCCAAGATGGCAGACAGTCAATTTTAATGTAATCCTACAATATGGGTATCAAATAAAAGGGCTTGCTGAGAATAACTCGAAAATCCAACATGATGGAACATCCAAGATGGCCGACAAGTTATTTTTAATGCACTCCTATAATATGGGTATCAAATGAAAGGGATTGCTGAGAAAAACCCAAAAACTCCAACATGATGAAACATCCAAGATGGCCGACAGTCAATTTGAATGCAATCCTACAATATGGGTATCAAATGAAAGGGCTTGCTGAGAATAACTCGAAAATCCAACATGGCGGAACACCCAATATGGCCGACAAGTTATTTTTAATGCACTCGTACAATATGGGTATCAAATGAAAGTATGGTGTGTTGGGGTTTTTTGAGGTCCTTACTGAGTAGAGTAAAATTTCTAGGAGGTCTCCTGAAGAGCTCGACCGTACTAAATTAACCGGCAAACAACCTTGCAACAATGATGCGTTAAATGAGATGAACAGACTGAGAAACCTATCTAGCGATAACTAAAAAGTAAAAAATAAATTAAAAGTAAAAAAAAAAGCTTTTTTAAAAAACAAGCTTTTATTTGAATGCGCAAAAAGAATAAAATATTTTTTCCTTTAAAACTTTTACTATCAACTTACAACGTAATCACACAATTTATTTGATATAAAAGCTTGTCGAGAATCAAACAAATCAAAGAAGTAAATCAAGTAACTTGATCTGATAGATTTATGAGACAATTTATTTGATTCTCGACAAGCTTTTATAACATATAAATTGTGTAATTACGTTATAAGTTGATAGTAAAAGTTTTAAAATAAAAAATGGCGGAATTCGAACCAGCGACCGGCTTGATCACCAACATGCTCAACCACTAAGCCAATGAGGTCGTCAAACTTTTAATTAGTGTAAAATATACTTTACCACGTGGTAGTGCTCATGATTACAAACTTTCCCAAAGGAACTTTTTTATTTAATCCACCTCAACTTAACATTAGGTAGCGAATTAAATAATAATAAAAAACAACGGGTTGCACTCCGGGAGTGCCGGTAGAAGTGAAAAATTTCAAAAGTGGGGCCATTTAACTAGACACTTTTCTCCTTAGTGTTTTCACTATACGTCAAATTTCAAAATGGCTCCAAAATTTTCAAAAGTGGGGCCATTTAACTGGAGACACTTTTTTCTTCATAGTGTTTTCACCATACGTCAAATTTCAAAATGGCCCCAAAAATCTCAAAAGTGGGGCCATTTAACTGGAGACACTTCTTTTCTCTATCGTGTTTTCACCATACGTCAAATTTCAAAACGGCCCCAAAAATCTCAAAAGTGGGGCCATTTAACTGGAGACACTTCTGTTCTCCATGGTCTTTTCACCATACGTCAAGTTTCAAAATGGCCCCAAAAATCTCAAAAGTGGGGCCATTTAACTGGAGACACTTCTTTTCTCTTAGATACTGATTTCACCGTACGTCAACTTTCAAAATGGCCCCATAAATCTCAAAAGTCGAGCCATTTAACTGGAGACAATTTTCATGGGGGGACAATTGGAGGTAAAGGCCAATGTAAGGGTAAATGTGATGGGGATGATTGGCGGTCAAGGTCAAGGCCAAAGGTCAATAGTTAGGGTCAAAAGTAAATACGAACTAAAATAGTTTCATGCTCGCGTAAACCAAGACAGCAAACAATTGCAAGTTGCATTTTATGACTTTTCGATCAGATTCACGTGTCCTGCTCGAGTTTAACATTTTTTACCCATCCCAAGAAAAATGCACAGTGCCGCTAAAGGAATTTTCACTTATAATAAATGCTCTAAAAAGTTTATTTGGGTAAGATGTTTGTTATCATGAGCATTATCACGTGGTAAAGTGTTTTACACTAATTAAAAGTCACTCTATAATATACGTTTCAGCAACTTGTATTATCATTTATGACGTATTATTATTTTTAAACAAAAAATTAAACCGACTTCCAAAGTAAAAATACACAAAAAAGTATGAAATAAAACTTATTTTCTAAATAATTCCCCTTTTAAATTTGGCTATTTCTCTACTTAATCTTCTTAATTTTGAAGTCGATACCGGCCCAAACGATATTCGACAATATTTTATAGAACTTACGTTCATATTTGCCGGTACCGTAGTGGTGGCTTAAAGTTCATATTAAGAAGATTAAGTAGAGAAATAGCCAAATTTAAAAGATAAATTATTTAGAAAATAAGTTTTATTTCATACTTTTTTGTGTATTTTTACTTTGGAAGTCGGTTTAACTTTTTGTTTAAAAATAATAATTTCACCCGTTTTAGTTAGGTATATATTTTGTTAAGTTGTTATTAATACGTCTTAAGAACGTTAAAATAAACGATCGAATGTATAATTGAATACGCGCCAAGCTTCCATTAGGTATTGTTGTTAAGGTGATGATAATGATTACTGTATGATGATGATTACTGTATGTGGCATAATCTTGCAGTTCTTTAAACAATGCTGAAATTTCCAAACGCGTATCTTTAAAGACTGAGGAGTTCTGTTCAGTGCTTTTGGATCTAGGGTAGAGTAGACCCTAGATCCAAAAATAAGATGTTGAAACCAAGGTATACCTTGGTTTCAACATCTTATTTTTAGGAGCATATGCTGCATTGTGTTACTTCAGTAAAAGTCAAAATCACTATATGTGTCGATATAAATTTCGAGGAGTTCCCTCGATTCCTCATGGATCGCATTATCCGGTTTCCACCTTGGTGACTAAATGACTAATTTCGAATTAAACCCTTGACAGCAACAAACGATTTTTTTAAATAGGTCCATAAACAGCAGAGTAATGTTCAAAGATCTCCGTGTTAGTGTAAAATACTATGGGAAGTACCTTTTATATCATCATAATGTGATGATGTATGGTGTGATAGTGGCGGTGATGATGATGTTTACTCTAATTGACAGGGTGGCATATGCTTGCAGCTTGCAGTTCTTTAAACAACGCCGAAATCCCCAAACATGTATCTATAATGAGTCAGGAGTTCTGTTCTATACTTCTGGATCCAGGGTATACCTTGGAGCAAAATATTACTTTTTGATAGCATGTGCTTGGACTTCTTTAGAAAAAGTTGAAATCACCATATGTTTCCAAACTTCAACTAATTTATCCCCAAATTAAAAATATTGTTGTCACCCTCGTTAAAAAGAGACGGAGCGGTTTGTATTGTATCTCCCTCTCGGCACAAATTTGATGCCGAGAGCTCTTTCCAGTTGTATATAATACTTACAAATTCCTTGTTTTTACCTAATAATATGAAATGTTGTTTATTTTTGAGGCGCTTCAAAATTGAGATGAAAACTAGCATATATTATCACAGAATACTTATCACCGCAGGAAGAATTCATAATTATGAAACCGATAATGTATAAAATTATTAATTGATGTCGGCCAAGATTGTCGGCAATGAATATGCACACTGCTATTATATTTTATCATTTTTGACGGCACTAGAAACGTAAAGTAAAAAAAAAACTTGGTGATGTTTATTACTACTTATTATGCACAATATACAATCGAGCTATAAATAGTATCGTAGGAGCACTCATATGTTGTTTAAAAAAGCTAATTGAGTGAATTTTATAAATTATTTATTACTAAAGGGTGCAGTTGTAACCTGTGTATAGCTTATAATACACCTAAAATGGTGAATACTACTTCAATAGCACTATTGTAACTCTTTATTCCCACCTTTTTATCACTTTTCTACAACTATTATGTCACTTTAAGCTCTAAAATTGTAGGCCCAATCGAGGGTTATAAGATAGTTATAGCGCGCTATACCACTAGTTGTTAGACCTTTTATAGAACCTTAGGTTTTTAAGTTTCTCTTAAGTAGCTCATTTAGCGCTTATTCTTATTACCAATATGTTAGTTGGGTCATGTGTCGTGACGCGAGTTTTATATTTTTTACCCATCCCAAAAAAGCTGCTAAAGCAGTTTTCACATCAAATATCTTTAGTAATCTGAAGTAGGTAAATTTGCGGAAACGACTGTACCAATTCAAGGAGCTTAGGTACTGACGACTGATACTAAGCAGTATCAGCTGATTGTAGCTCAAATAACAATAGACATAAATCTCTTTATACAGCCAGTACAACACTTCAACGAGCAGCTTTCAAGCGCATATTCTTGTCAATTGTAAAGCTTGCTACAGACTTCCTACCTAACGACACTTCAGTTCTTTGGACCGTATAAAACAATTATGGAAACCCATCATGCGTTGTACTAAGAACTTCACAGAAGTTGGTTTCAACGCGTAGGACTCGAGTGTGACAAGTGTGTTTCAAGCCTAAGATCGCTCCCGATTTCCATACTGGTCTGTTTATGTGGTCTAGTGTTTAGGCGCCCACTCCTGTGCAATTTATGACGTGTGTATTACTTATAGTTGCAAACATTTTGAGATAAGCTGATTTATAGTGAGTAAAAATAGGTGTGTGATTCAGTGGAGATTTATGTTTTTGTATCGCAACTGAAATAGTCTACTTTTATTTTTATGAAGAGCGTAATATAATGAATTGCTGAATATTTTTATGATGTGTAAAAAAATAATTTCGTATTATCCGCTGTTAAATCGTGTAGATACGTTAAAATAACAAATAGTAGCTAAAGATTTATAGTGTGGAACGAAATAGCTGAATTTGCCATAAAAACTAATGCCAATATTTTGTTTGACTCAAGATATACTCGTAAGTCGTAACATTATTTGAGGTTAATAAAAATTAAAATAACATAACACTTGAATTAAAAACAGAGCTGTAATTATGTAAGTTGTAAGGTACTCAATATGGATAATAAGGTGCCTTACACAATTTAAAGAATTCTTTCAAAAACCTTTGAATTACATTAACATGTTAAACAATGTTTAACATCGGATTTAATACAACTTAAGTTCGTCCAAATAAGTAAACAAAAAGCTAATGCACATCAATAAATTCATTGTAATTGTATGTATCAATATTTATGTGTGTTATCACTTGTTCCCAAAATAAATTCCCCGTGTCTTGTAGTTACCGAGAAAAGCTATTTAGATGTCTACTTTAACGTTTTTATGAACATGTTACTTGTATACACGGACAACGATAACTTGTTATGTTTTATTTAAATTTTCTCCGGTATTGTTTCGTCATATATTTTTGAACAATTTTAACGTATTTTGCTTAAGCACGTGACGTGCTTTAAGCGGAACGTTCTCGCTTTTAATGAAATGGACCACGAAAGGAGCAGACAGATCGTTCAATTATAAGCGCCTGATATTAAGCAACCCATGGATACTCAGACAACATCAGAGGAGTTACATTTGAAACTCCTCTTGCGTTCCTGGTCCTTAAAATCTCCAACCCCACTTGGGCCTACGCCAAACGTTAACCTCATCCACGCGGCGAAACACAACCCGACCGTTATTTCACAATAGTTTTCTGTGAGGTTTTCTAGCCACTATTAAACCTATTTTTTTAATTACAATTTGGAAATAGCTTAATTTTTTCAAATAATTTTTGCTTAAAATAATATTATCGTTTTAGCATTTTAAAGACATTTTTTTACGAATTCAGACAAATTTTCACACAGATCGATAGAGCGTGCATAATTAAATATAAAAACGTTAATAACGTTTCGTTTAAATAGTCGATATATACAAATAATTAATAAAATATATATTATTACTTTTTCAACTTAGTTCATCACATCTTGCTCAACTTCCGACTTAATAAAACTCAATTTACGTCGAGAATATTAAATATAAATTCAATCATCAAGGTAAGCTGTTTGGGCATTATCTCCGAATGGAGTTCTTATCGGGCAATTAAATCGACATCCAGAAGCCGATGCCCGCGTGTCACACAATGAATCGGATCCATGACAAATAACGTTTTGATTACACGTATGCCAACATGGTGGCATATAAGTGGCACATAAGCCAAATTGTCATTCAATTAAATGTCAGTGCGAGTGGCTCTCTAACGGTAATGGATTATGGGAATGAGATTATGACAACAGTTAAGGTCAGCTAACACCGAGACGCGACATTTTAGATAGCGATTCAAAATTGAAATTTATTCTCTACACAGTGTAGTGAATGTTTATGACTTTAATTTAAATTAAATGCGAGCAATTTTTTCCCATTTATTATTTTTGGAGCTTTGAGGCTAAGGCTCGCTACTCCACTGACTACACCAGATAAATAGATAAATGTTTCATTGTAAGAGCAGCGCCGCAATAGACTATAACTGTGGGAGAGCCACGCTTCGGCATGAATTGGCCGGCTCGACCGGGTAAATAACCTCACAGAAAACCGGAAATAACGCCGAGTGAGTGAGGCTACCGGAGGCCCATGGGGGGGGGGGGGGGGGGGGATTGGAGATTTTAAGGACCAGGAACGCAAGTCACAAGACCAGAGGAGTTACGAGTGTAACTCCTCTATCCGGCGGTAATCGCTTACCATCAGGCGATCCGTCTGCTCGTTTCCTGGTTCATTACATTTAAAAAAAAAGGTCGAAATTCGAACTCTTGCAATTAAACTTCTTCTTGTGTAGTGAATAAAGTTCAATTTTAAATCGCTATCTTGAAAATGCAGCGTTGCCTCTCGGTGTGACAAGACTTGTCATTGTTAATGAATTACATATAGCCTGTTCCAGAGTCCAGACGGCACTACTTTTGCCCAAAACGCTACGATAATTTTTACCACAAAATGGTGTTTCTTTAGCGAAATAACGATAATAGGGCGGTATTCTTGGTCGATTCTTATTTCTAAGTTCGCCTTATAGATATGCATTTCGATTCACAGTCGTAACTTAAGCATTGTCTTAAGTATTATTTCATACAAATAAGGCGGACTTATTCGAAAATTCTTAAGTCTTTTCTTAAGCAACGACCAAGAATTCCGGCCTAAATGAAAATTTCAAAAAATTTTAGCAAGTTTTGTGACTAGTGGATCAACTGACAGCTGCTCACAGCTGATGTTGAAAACGTCAAAAAGTGCTAATTTTAACCCAAGTAGGTAGGCTGGGTAAAAATATGCAAAATAGCGTTTTTAACAGTTTTTGACAGATGACAGTTGCGTTGAAAACAGTTACGAATAATCATAGTGGTGCTAAAGAAACAGAATGTGAATGAAAATAACATTTTGAACGTGCAAATGGAATGAGGCATTAGTACGATGATTATTTGAGAATAGAATAGTCATGTTTCTGGCTAAGGAAAATGTAAGAAAATGACTTTAGATATCTTAGAAAAGAGATAAATATTTTAGTATTTTTACAAAAATCATAAATGATTCATACTTATTTAAAAACATTTATTTTGTTAGTATGACATATTACACTCAAATATCAAGCTAATAAAAACCTACGCGTATAATTAAATTTTAGTTAATTCATATTATAAAAATATATAAATGTCGTAAAAGGTCTGAAAACATTTAAATACCATATGAAGAGGTCTATTCATTATGTCTCTTATTCTATGTAAGGAGTATCAAAGGAATATGGATTTAGTAGGCATAGATGTTATTTAATTTAATGATTTTGATTTAATAATTTAATAATAGAGGTTTTCTTTTTTATTATAGCCTTTAAACTATCTTGTACTTTAGTTTTCTCTTTTTTAGTTTTATTTTTCTTTCTTTCTTTTAGTCTGTAAATAATTTAAAGTAGGTAATTATTTAATTTTGAAATTCTTTTGGTGTGCAATATAGTGTATTTCTTCTATTCAATATCTATATTTAATGATTATTATAAATCCAAGTTATTGAAACATTATGTAGGTAATATCAAAGTTTTAAATTAATTTGTGGTTGTTCTGTATGCGTTCTTAATTATAATTATTGTCTTTCTAATTATATCTAAACCATAGTCTTTCCGATAGGAGGAAAACTATAATATGTTTATATTAATATCTATGAACGCTTCCACACCACGTCAATCTGGTCCTGTACTAAGTATCTGATGAACTTGTATCACAGGTACCAGACAACGGAAATATTATGTATAATATATTTTATTCTGGCATACATATATTTATATAATACCCAGATAACTTTTGTTTACAAAACACACATGCTAAAAGCTCTTATCAAGTATCATCTGGCATTTTTTAACAAGAAATGAATTCTAACAAATCCTTCTCAAATATGGTCAACTTTATTTTCTTACCTACTTCATACATAAAAAAAAGAAATATTTATGACCAAAACAATTGTCCATAATATACCAAATAGTTGAATGCCATTATAACATTTAGGTGCATCTCTAACAATACATCGATGCTACATAGAACCAGTCCAAAATGATGTAGTCATCACTACTACATTTTATAATGAACAGTGTGATGAACTTTCATGTTGGTTCGAGCCGTGACATTTAGCTACTCGATACGTTATCTTATATCAATGGCCCTTATAAGTATTGTGACCTACGTACGCTACTTTAAATCGCCGTGAACAATGATTACGAAAGTAAAGGGGAGTCCCTACGAACATTTTGTATTTAGAACTTCTTTATGCATCTAAGCTAATATTAGTTTGACTTGTGAATATTGCGGGAATTTCTCGAGTCCTGCAGACCATCGTTGAAAAGTTTCGAATACCTCATCATAATGGTACTCATGTTAGAAAAGTAGGTACACAGGTAGACTTGGCCTGTCCTTACAATAATAAAATGTAAGTCAATCGCTCTAAGATTTATGATAATAATATGAGTAACAAGAGGAAACGGTTCTTCGGAGGAAAAATGCAATCTGCGTAATTATAGAGTCGTTATTGTATCCTATTAATGATATGATTATAAAAACAACAAGATCAAAATAATAATCAATACAAAAACCATGAATTTCGTTAAATATTCGGTGAGAATAGAAGTTTGTTTCCAAAGCTTGTTTTACAGCAAGATTTCAATCGCATGTTAAATACATGAAGTAGAAAATTCTGACAGTGATTTTTTTTTATTAGACGCTACGAAACTGCTACGGCGCGGCGGCGTGACGTTTTACACAAAATAGATGTTCAAGAAATGTATGAGGCCTGGGCCAGCACTATGTACACTATATATAAATATAGCTACATAATATAGTAACCGTTTCCTATTCTTTATTTTGTTTTATTTCATTTCGTTTCCATGTACCTACATTTAAATTTACTTCGTCAAGGAGAGCAACACAAAGTAAAATAAAACATGGCGGATCAGATCAGAATTAACAAAATCATGCCTTTTGACAACGACATGACCTTTGATAAAGAAAGACGTATGACATTCAAGAAAACGTCTCTTCCTAAAATTGTCAAATACGTTAAAAGTCAAGTCAAAACAACTGTCACGGCCGCCCTAAAAAAAGGGTTATCGCAATAAAAAACTCTTCAAATAATAATTATTATACGCATGTACACCCTTCTTCAAATATTTTTTTTCGTATTTTTATGAAATTCACATATTTTTTCCTATTTACCTACATAGATAAATTGATTTGAGTCCAGCTCTATGTACACTACATAGTGTACATAGAGCTGGACCAAAATCAAACATCTCTTTTAGATAAGACATCCCCTATTGATACATTCACTTATACAACTTATGGATAGCCCAGAAAATAACATAAGCTACATTTTTAAGATCCTTTTACAGTTAATTCAATTGGTTCACATTACAAAACGCAAGTCATTAAGTTAAATGTATACGGAGCAGGCCGAGAAGCACACCTGACAGTTTTCGACGGGATGGGGCGTGTTCCTAAATAGAAATCATTAATATTTAAAACGTTCGCTGGGGACAATATGCTTCTGAAGAACACCCATACAGCCTTAGTTTGATTCTTGACATACTAGAATAATTAAAAATACATGGAGTCCTTGAAAGTTAAAGTACGGTCGTCGACAAGCCGGTGTATTTGTGAACCTTATTACCATAGTTATAAGGTCGATAAATGATACAGTAAGTTTTCGGTGAGCGTACCTGTGTTTTAGAATGAGACATTTTTTACTAAGCGACTTCATAAAAGTTCTCATTTCACCAGATAGTATCAATTTTACAGCCGATAGCATCAAATGTAAAAAAAATATTACTTATCTCAATAATCTATAAGTTCTAAATATTAAGCCATTAGCATAAATCATAACGGTAACAAAAAGTTTCAAATTATATGCTATTAATTTAAGTACAATAAATTTGAAAAGACGGTGTCAATTTCGTAGTTCCCACATTATGTGCCCAGGTCGGAGGTCGCGACTAATTGCAGCCTGCTATCTATATATCTATCGGCCTTCGGAGATTTATCAATAACATGTAATTAAAATTATACGGGCCATCCCAAATATACATCATCCGATACCATCTCGCGAACTAAATCTATTACGACGTGTTCTTTTTGTTTTGTTTTTAGGGTTCCGTACCTGGAAAGGAATAAAGAAAGCTCATTTCCTGTTTCTCAGGACCGCGTGGAGATATCAAGCTGGAATCTATATCAAATACTCAGGTCTACTGTCCCTTGGATCTGTGAAAAAATCAAACTTCTAAGCCAACGTAAAGATACAGCCGTTTATGCCGCAAATTTTCGACACTCGCATCAAACCAACCATCAAAAAAAAAAGGAATCAAACCGGGTACTTCCCATGAACTCAGAATCTTGAAATATGGTAAGAAGCAACGTCTTATAGCATAAATAAAGGAAAAATTGCGAAAACCGTAAATTTTTAGTTACATTAAGTAATAAAAATATTTTCAATAATTTTAAACGTTAGTACGTTTAAAATTATTGAAAATATTTTTTCATTTTCTCGTAACACGTAGAGGTTTTAAATTGAAATTCATATCAAATACTCAGGTCTATAATATCTTTAAGCTGTAACAATATCACTACAGGTTAATACGGAACTCTCGGTGCGTGAGTCCGACTCGCACTTGGCCGGTTTTATTTAATCTTTGTCTTTGATTAATTTTTACTTAAAAATTACTTTACAAGTATTAACTTTATTATAATAATGGTAAGTATCAAAAATATTTTAACTATCGACTTAAAGTAATCTTCATTACAGATCCCAGCGGAACACGCCGATGTGACCCGAGGCGCATTACTACACATTTGCCGCAAGAGGTGCGCGCGCGCCGTCAAACGGGACATTTTTATTTTATTCCCTTTAATTTCTATCAGGGGACATAAGCAATAGCAGGGAAATAATGGTAACATCTATATCGTAATTATCCTACTATGGTATTATAAATGTGAAAGTTTGTGAGGATGTATGGATGGATGTATGGATGGATGTTTTACTACTGAACGGATTTTGATGAAATTTAGTATGGTAGAAGTTTACGCTCTGGATTAAAACGTAGGCTACTTTTTATCCTGGAATAGTACAATGTTCCCGCGGGATACTCGATAGTATATTTATGCGGGCGGAGTCGCGGGAAACAGCTAGTTAGTCTGTATCTTTTGTAGCATGCTGCTAAGTGTTAAAGATTTTTCTGTTGAAGAATTTCTTACTTTTGAAGACTTACTTACTTTCTTGTAAGCATTAAATATTATTAACAAATTATTTTGTAATAATTTCATAGCCTTGTATCTATTTAATTTAAGTTAAAAGTAATAAAAAAATTAATAGAAAAGAAAATGTTGTGGTAAAAGGCAAAAAAAGAATAAAACAAACAAACAAGCAACAAAAGAAAGCGAAGCATCAATGATGGAGTGATCCGCGCCACGTCAATCACTGATACACTAAGTGGCCTGGCCCTTGATGAATAAACACCAATCAGTTAATTATTTTATTCACGTCGCTCAAGCGTTTATCTGTCGCTGTGTTGGACATAATTGATACGTTAAGTCCGTGGAACAATCGGCCGTCAAAGATAGCTCCTCAGTCAAAGGCCGCCGTCGTATTAGTTCAGCTAACAATAGTCAACGGACATCGTGCTATCCCCTTAAGTAATCCATGTTTTGTCATTTATGACAGTTGTACTATACATATTCTTACCCTAAAAGAGATGTTTGATTTTGGACCAGCTCTATGTACACTACATAGGTAAATGGCTAGCCGCACACGTGCAATATTATTGGCAATAATGCTCATATTGACAGTGATATTCCTCGTGTGCCGTATTGTTCAATATAATTGAGAAATATTCTGAAATACGCCGTCAATATCGGGGGGCGGCATGGGGCAGGGTTATTGCCAATATTTTTTTTTTCTAATTTATACATGACAAATGACAATGGATACAAAGTCCTTCAGCCACATACATTTTGACTTAATTTAAAGACGTTAAAGAATCGACAAAAACCGCTATTCAACGCTCTTAACATTACAAAATGACATTAAACAAAATGATTACTTGAAGAATGTTTTATTGCGAGAACCCTATTTTTAGGGCGGCCATGACAGTTGTTTTGACTTGACTTTTGACGTAGTTGACAGTTTTAGGAAGAGACATCTTCTTGAATGTCATACGTCTTTCTTTGTCAAAAGTCTTATTGTCAAAATGAGGTTCTTTGGATAATTCTGATCTGATCCGCCATGATTTATTTTACGTTGTGTTGCTATCCTTGACAAGTTATTTTACATAGAAACGAAGTGAAATTCAATAAAATAAAGAATAGGAAACAGTTACTATATTAAGTAGCTATATTTACATATAGTGTACACAGTGCTGGCCCACGCCTCATACATTTCTAGAACATATCTTTTCGTAGTTTTAGACGTAATATCATAATGAAATAATAATTATTTTCGTAATGATTTCAGACGCTGATGTTAGAAAACTTGTTTTCGGAGTTCCTAATTACTCAAAGCTGTCCTGAACGACATTCTATAAAACCCATTTATCACTTCACATATTCAAATGTTTGACCATCGGCACTTAATTACCAAACCCCTTTCGGCCGGCAATCAATTAGTGGTTTGGCATCGCCGTAAACATCTCATCACGGATTTATTCGCTTCATAAGCGATTAAGTCGTTCCCTTTGAGCCTCGCCCGACTTATCGGAAAAGATTGAATTATTATTAGTACCAATTAAAGACGTCACAAAATATGTTATCAATATTTTAATACGGTAGCTGCTTATTCAAATTTTATGTACGCGTGACTGTGCTCATTACGTTGCGTAAATATGCTAATAAGTCGGAGCTTTCTTTTTATGTTGGCGATCGCAGGATGTTATCGCGGTTTTAATGGGCGATTCGCGTCCACACTTAACTTGGCGTACTTCGTGTGTTTATTAATATGATGGCCGTTTACTTATAATCACTAATGACTGATGTTATAGCTAGATATTTTCGTCAAATATTACTTTTCTACTATTTATTAAGTTCACATAAGATTATAATTTATTGCTTTTCAAAAACTAGGTGAACATAACCTATAAGACATTTCAGGCATGAATTTGAAATTGTGAAATTTTTATGTTATAAGTCTTAAATATCTTTAACAAATATAATTATAGGAATAGTACTAAAATATTATACTAATATCTGATATTTAAAAGAAACGGGTTTATTTTATTAATATTATTATTATACATATTTAACTTAAATTGAAGTCTTAAAGTTTTAAGAGCATTTAATTTCATTGCCGTCATTAAGGCTAAGTGATCTCAAAATTTGATGTAAAATATCATATCAGATACATATCCCGAGATTCTTCACCGGTTTAATAACAATTTGTAAATATTAAATATTCATGAAGCTGGGTCAAGCGTTTTGTAACAGAAATTTGAGCTTGCACTCATTTACATTGGATGACTGTGTTGCCAGAAAATAAGCTCAACTGAAAATAAAGCAGCCGTACCTAAATAAAAATTACTTGATTTCCATATATTTAGCATACCTAATTAAATATTTAAAATAAATACAGTACATTCATTTATTATGCTAGTATTATATTGAGTTATTTTTTAGTTTTATTTTATCCATGCCTTTAAAAAAACTTTTTGTTGCCATTTCATGCCTACTTTAGCTCAGTAGAGGGAATTTCAGAAAGCGATTTAAGAAATTTGAAAAAAGAGATGTTAATTACGGCAACACTGGCCAGATTTAAACGAAGCAGCTTGCCCAGATTATCGAAGAGGACAAAGCCGTCGGTTGGGATTGAATTTATTGTAGCAGGTACATTGTGTAACCTCATGTGGCTCCGGAAATTATCATGCATACTAATGACTAGAGATATCTGTGTTTTTATATAAAACAATAGAACATTCTGGATACTTAGCTTAAATAGAAGTAAAAAATATATGAAACTTTTTTGAATGTAACATGCAGATACGAGTATTTATTCGTATAATTGAATATTAGACGTTTTTTAATTTAACAAATTATGATTAAAACATTGTAGTTCATGCACAACTAACACAGTTCAGTTCCACATCTTTCAAAATGGATAACAGAGCCTTAAGTCTATTAAAGGACCAAAGGTTACTTGATGGACTTTTAGACTCTGTGACTTTTAATGTAGCACTCTGATCTTAGCGACCGCGACGCGGAAACTATAGGCGTAGCCAGAGAACCAGGCTGATTCGCTGGTTTGCTATTCTAAGCCCCAAATTTACAAATGCATTAAACCGACGCTTAGGTCTAAGCTACGGCTTAAGATTCGTCAATCCCGTTCTAACATAAAATGAGAGAGGGAGAACGAATCCGGGTTTAGCATTAAGTGCGTTTTAAGAAGTTTGGTGAAATCGGAGCTTAGTCTAGATACAGTAATAATACACAGAAGTTCTTGCACTAGTTGGACACTCTTTAGTCTAGCTTTTTCCTTCACCTTTACATACCTCTAACCTATGTATTAATTTAACAAGCCTTAAAATTGTCAATAATATTTATGTAAATCGTATTGCACATTTTAAGCCCCGGAACGGGAAGCTTCACTTAATTATTAAGTCACAATTTATGGATCACACTAAAATCTAGTGCCGTGTGCTTTATATGACCGCTGCATTAGCCGCCACTTAAAAACTCTTAATTAACATATTAATTTTAATTAACGCATTTAAATCTCCTTCAAGAATGAAGAGTTCTAATTCGATTACTTATTTCCCAATTAAATTTTCTTAAAGTGTATTTTAATTAGATGAGAATACTTAGAGTCGACGCATTCTTTTAGGTACCTACCTTCTAATTTGGCTACAGATGTAGGTATAAAAATAGCAGTCAGGACTATATTCCTTAGGTATAAAAAACGAGAGTACCGAAAGAGACACAAGAGTACCGAAACATTTAAAAGTTGAGTGAAAAATATTAAAATTGGTAAAACAAGGAAAAATAATAGTAATTTAAGCTTTTAATGGTCTAATAATAAATGAGAGTTAAATTAACAATCGGGGAATCAAGTGTCCCTTATAATATAGGGATTACTTGTTCTTAGTTTTAGTAGTCACCTACTAAAACTAATAAGGAAAGGGATCTAATTTTTTTTTACGTATATATGTAGTATGTTGGCAGTCGCAGATTATATAATATTTTATATTATATTTAGCAAATGAGGATTTAACAACAAAAGGGGGAGATAGTGTTTCCCTCTAGTTAAAATAAATGAATAACTATAATTACAATTGATCAAATGATGCAATATGTGTCACATGTGTTATTAAAATTCATTATTTCTTTCAAATAATCATCACAATCTACATAATAAACATCAATAGGGTGAGATAAAACGAAATTTATGTTAACATGCTCCAAATATTTTGTTAGCAATATATAATTAAGTTTATAACCGAATTTATCAAATCATATATCTACACTTGTTATCTTGGGGTAATTAAATTTATTTTCTACGCTAACAAGTGAGCCATAAAATATTTAATTATATATTTTTATACTTCAGATACTGGTGTTTATATGGCGGTTATTAAAATCTTTATTAACTCACGCGATGTATCAATCGGGTAATCTGTTTTCTTTCATAATAATCATAATATAGTGCGCGTGCAACGGAATTGCCATATACACCGCGAATGCAAGGCTATATTGAAGTATATTGTTTTATTCTTCGTTTACAATGACATAAATAAAGAATAAGGGTTCTGCTAATAAACTTAGGCCTTTGCATCCGTTAATGGATGATTTATACAGTATTCTCCGAGCGAAGTAACCACTCTTGAAATACTGTAGTGCCTGGGACAGTTGGTTTTTAAATGTCGTATGGTTGCCCAAGCACATTCTCACAACATAGTCAGCCTAGTCCAGAGGAATGACTGGTCAATACGTCTGGGGCCAACCATGTGCGGGTTTCCTCACAATGTTTTCCTTCACCGTTAGAGCGTCCATATAATGTACTTGAGATCTGAAAAAGTCTTATTGGTACACGCCACAACCTGGGATTCGAACTTACACTCTCTCGAGTGCGAACCAAATGGTCTACCCACTAGGCTACGGAGCTCTGCTAATTAAATCCTGCAATAATACAGTTACGTTTTAGTCCCGATATTTTAAAACGGCAAAATGGTATTCTCATAAACGTCAAACCAACGTCAAACCCGTTTAGATTGGTCAAAACTTTAAAAATCAGTTTATGATATCAAGACGATTCATTTATAATTCAATATAATTAAAAAAAAGTACACTTTTAACCCCTATTCTCGTAATTAACCTACAATTTACTTACGAGAATTGGAATTCTGTCTGATAGTACAAGGGTTAATCTTTTATTTTGAGGTGTACTTAAAATTGGTTGCTGAAAATATTTAAACATATTTTGTTACAGTGTTTTGGTAAACAATACCTAATGTTTTAAATATTTTGAAATACCAGTTTGTTCAATTTAAATACTTATCATAAATTATGACGAATGTAAATTATAATTGATGGTCAAGAAATATTATCAGAAGTATTCGACTGGGGTATATGTAACCCGGCGTGGGCTTTCGGCGCGTGCCGACAGACTTGCCCCGCTCAGGTGAACTAGGGCTGCCACTCAATCATATTTTTATTTTTAACTATATGTAGATGCTAAATATTGCACAAAATATTTTATCGACCTTAATAGAAAAAATTGCGGAAGCTCCACTATCAAAGACCCTGAAAGAAAAAAAATAGATCTGTGTAATGATGGAATGAAAAATAGATATTATGCTCTGAGGTATTTTTTAAGTCTATATATAATAATAATAATAATAATATCTATGGACGCTTCACACCACGTTAGTCTGGCCCCGTGGTAAGTATCCAAAGAACTTGTGTTACGGGTACCAGACAACGGAAATATATTTAATACTTTTTATACTATACTTATATTTAAAACTTTTATTATATTATATACATATTTAATACACATCCATGACCCACGAACACAGAATATTTTTTGTTCCCTGGCGGGATTCGAACCCGCGACCTCCGGCTAAAGCGCCACTGCGCTCACCACTGAGCCACGGAGGTCGTCAAATTCTATCTTTATTTACTACTAGATATTGCCATTCAAGTTTTCTTTCAATAAAAAGGACGCGAACAATTACCTTTAAATATTTGTGTTACATGCAAAAAATTACACGTGGAAGAGTGACATACCATACGACATAATTAATACAATACGACAAAAAAGGGAGAATTGTTTTTTTTTTTCAGAAAATCTATAGTATCTACCGACTACCGAGTAATCTTCCAGGAAAAAGATTATTTTACTGTTAATGTTTAACATTCTATATCTTACCTACTTTTATATACATTTGTTTTGATATTTTGAATTTTAATGATACAAAAATATAAAAATATGTTTGTATAGAGCTTAAATCTCCCATAAAATCATAAAATTGGTAACCCTAGATTAAAAATATGATACAATATGTTTTAAAGCTTCCAAATTTTTTCACGTGAATACAATTAAATAGGTTTTTAAGTAGTTACAAAATTATCATGGTAATGCGAACTGATAAACCAACAGAACAATAATTTCACGGTTACGACTGTGAAACAATGTGTGGACAGCATAAAATGTAATAAAAATATCAAGTCGCACTATGCCGACATGTCGCTATATGAGGTGTAATGTATCTGTGAATTCTTTAGGGTCAACGCACACTACTTAGAAGCTTGGTACTGCATAAGAAAGTTTCATATAATTATTTTTTATAACGCGAGAAATGACAATTAATTAAATTGAGTATTTTTATCATAAGCAGTTTAAAGTTTAAAATTTCCACTGTCAATGTAGCTACTATATGTGTGTTTGCCTACATGTAAACATTTTTCATTTTAAGCATTTCAAAGTTACAAAAAAGTTGGAATATTTATTTACAATAAAAGTGTTAAAACCTATTTAAAGGTTTACTTACATTAAATACAAAAAGATAGTATAGTACCTAGTTATGTACATAAACATAAACGCGCAAATATTTCGTAGCAACTTCTGTACGCGTAACTTCATCTGCCGGTACGACTTTTGTATGGGGCGTCGCGTTGGAGCGTTATTGCAAGACTCACTAAAGTTTAGTGCTCCAAAGAATCCGCAATATCTTTGAAAATATTGAATCTTAATATCTATATTATTGCTTTTGTTAATTAAATGATGTAATAATAAAGTTACAGGAAAATACCTTGTTGTTTTAAAGCTACTTTTTAATAAAGCTAATTTCTAAAAATACTTTTCGGCGTTTCCGCGCGTCCTGGCTGAAACACGATTTACGTTAGAGAATATTTTACCTTCTTTGACACTTTCTCATCTATCAAGTCTACTTTGTATACTTTGTTAATATTGCGGTGAATTGAGCTTGCGGTGATGAAAGCTTGGCGCCAGCTCGGGCCGCATTTCGATGACTTATGGCGGAGAACATCGCAATACCTGTCTCTATCTCTCATGAATATTTATTGAAAAAATAAATTCGTTATACATAACCTCTCCGAACTCCACGCATAAACAACTAATAAAATATAGTGTACACTATTATTTCCGAAAGCTGTAATTATTTCGTAAATAGAGTCATGATACTCTAATAAGAGTATTAGACACAAAAACTTGGTCATTCGCTGCGGGCGAGGAATTCTTTATCAGTTGGAATTGAAATTATAGTCTGTGGATACGCCCAGACTAGTATATTAATAGATTGCCTGATACTTAATAAAGTACTAGCCAGCATTATCATTGCCCAATCTACATTTATAAAATAAAAAAAAAATGTCCTCGCTGACTGACTGACATAATTATGTCATATAGACACTCGCACAGCCGTAACTACCAAGTAACTACCTACTTATGGTAGAAATGTGAAATGTTTGACAGTAGTTTTATTTAAACATTTAGAAGGAATCTTAAAAACCCCACCTTTAAGGGGGTCAAATAGGGGGTTTAAATTTTGTATGTAAAATCTTTAAATCTGCACCGATTGCAATTAAATTTATTATCCCAGGTATAATTACATATTATTGAATACGTATTTTAGAATTTTTTTTAATTCATCTCATAATAGAGTGAAATGGGGGTCTTTAATTTGTATAGTTAAATACTGAACGGATGGCGTTGAATATTAGCACGCAGATAGTTATTATGACGTTGACGTAGGTCTCAGTTAAAAATGATTTTTCGAAATGCACCCCGTGAGGGTATGTACCCTCACGGGGTGCAATGGGGTTCCACGTGGACAAAGTCGCGCGCAAAAGCTAGTTTAATAATAATCATTTAAGGCTGCGCTAGTCGCTTTTTTCTCCATACAAACGCTGTTGGTGATTTACTCCAAAGTCAAACATTGTAGACCCAAATTCTAGCGTAATATCGATTTTTATGCCACTTATCTAGGTCGGTATTTGCTTATATTTCTGAAATTCAAATTAGTGTAGAAGACAATACCTAATAGCCTCCAAACATCGCATTTTTAGCGCAACTGAACGTAAATAAAAATTAAACAGCACGTCAATAGAATTGGCAAGAGACTCGAGCGCCTCCCCTCGGGAACCCGTGCATTCTGGTCTCTGGCCAAAGCTATTGAGGGAAATTTCTGCAAGCCAACCCTACCATCCCTACACGTAGGAAATGGATCGTTAGCCCAGGACGCAAAAGACAAAGCCGATATTCTGGGCAAGCTCTTTGCGTCTAACTCGACCCTAGATGACGGGGGGCAGAAACCGCCGACCATACCGCGATGCATGAGCTTCATGTCGGATATCAACGGCTCGAACTCAGTGCTGCGCGCGGGGAAAATGCTTGTTATTTCACCCAATATTGGGGGAAAAAGGATATACCCATAAAATAGTAATCTATACTTATAAGAGAAGCTATACTGCACATATTTATGCAGCCACACAGCTGCAAGTATTTTAGAAAAGGCGTCTTCAAATTACGCAAATCGACACTCGGCTGTTGGTATTTTATGAAAAAACTATATAATATTTTTGTCTGAAGTAAAATTATCTCAATTGCTGAATAATCGAACTATGTCGGTATGTGCTTGCTTTTTATTATCATTCTTCGTTTAATTTTTTTTTTTTTTATAAAATAAGGGGGCAAACGAGCAAACGGGTCACCTGATGGAAAGCAACTACCGCCGCCCATGGACACTCGCAACATCAGAAGAGCTGCAGGTGCGTTGCCGGCCTTTTAAGAGGGAATACGCTCTCTTCTTGAAGGTTTGTAGGTCGTATAGGTCCGGAAATACTGCTGGTGACAGTTCGTTCCAGAGTTTTATAGTGCGCGGCAGAAAGTTACGCGAGAAACGCACGGTGGAAGACTGCCACTCATCACCTTGATGAGTGGCAGTCTTCCACCGTGCGTTTCTCGCGTAACTTTCTGCCGCGCACTATAAAACTCTGGAACGAACTGTCACCAGCAGTATTTCCGGACCTATACGACCTACAAACCTTCAAGAAGAGAGCGTATTCCCTCTTAAAAGGCCGGCAACGCACCTGCAGCTCTTCTGATGTTGCGAGTGTCCATGGGCGGCGGTAGTTGCTTTCCATCAGGTGACCCGTTTGCTCGTTTGCCCCCTTATTTTATAAAAAAAAAAAAAATTAAACGAAGAATGATAATAAAAAGCAAGCACATACCGACATAGTTCGATTATTCAGCAATTGAGATAATTTTACTTCAGACAAAAATATTATATAGTTTTTTCATAAAATACCAACAGCCGAGTGTCGATTTGCGTAATTTGAAGACGCCTTTTCTAAAATACTTGCAGCTGTGTGGCTGCATAAATATGTGCAGTATAGCTTCTCTTATAAGTATAGATTACTATTTTATGGGTATATCCTTTTTCCCCCAATATTGGGTGAAATAACAAGCATTTTCCCCGCGCGCAGCACTGAGTTCGAGCCGTTGACTAGTGATTGAAACCACACACGCACAACCAGTCCAAGTGATTCTATCCTACATATTTAATATAGATATGACAATAATATATTACTATACATTATTATTTATTTATCTACACTAATATTATAAAGAGGAAAACTTTGTTTGTATGTTTGTTTGTTTGTTTGTTTGTTTGTAATGAATAGGCTCGAAAAGTACTGGACCGATTTCAAAAATTCTTTCACTATTCGAAAGCTACATTATCCACGAGTAACATAGGCTAAATTTTATTTTGGAAAAAAATAGGGTTCCGTAAGATATTTGGGTTTTTCGGACACAAGGTGTAAAAAATCAACCAGAAAAGTTACTTATTTTGCGTACGCTGCCTAAACTATAAAAGATAGAACCATAAAATGTTCTAATTAATTGTAGATGTTATAAATATCTACAAAAAAGTCCGCGACACACTATACCTATCTATGTCGAGTGAGGCACAATAACCATTTTTTTATTTAGAAATCTTGAATTTTTTTTGGACTACATTTAAACGCGTTTATTTTACTCATGTTATTAATCCTTATCAAAATAAATTATTTCATCACTAAGTACAGTTTATGTAGATAATATTTGGTCTTTAAATGATTAAAATTGGACGTTTGGTTTTGAAGTTATGGCGAAATTAAAATATTACGATTCCTGCTGCACGGCCCGTTGCGGAGTGGGCGTCACCAAGGCGGGGTGCGCGTGCGGGTTAATGTTTAGTTTAGTTTAGTTTAGTTAAATAGTTTAGTTATTTTATAAACATCAAATTGATAATATCTTAAAATATAATACATAATAATATCTATACATCTATACAGTTAAATACAATTTAAGTGTCTGTTTGTAACTTCAAATTAACAGCTTTTTACATAATGAATCTGAAAGTATATTCGGTACTTACAATAAAATACATTTTTTTTTTAATTTTTGTCTGTCCGTCTGTCTGTCTGTCAGTCGGTCTGTCTGTCTGTTTGTTCCGACTAATCTCTGAAACGGCTGGACCGATTTTCACGGGACTTTTACTAGCAGATAGCTGATGTTATAGGGTCTAACATAGGCTACTTTTATTTTAGGGTTCCGTTTAAAAAAATAGGATTCCGCTTTCGTTAGTCATAAGTAAAGTCGCGGGTAAATTTCAGCGATATCCCAAAGTATTGTTCCACGCGGACGAAGTCGCGGGCAAAAGCTAGTTTTATTATATAATTATATAATAAATAATAAAAATTCAATATCTATCACCCATGTCTGAATTTAGTCAACTATTTCACCAAAAAATCGGCGTAGCATTGAATTTTGTTATGGTATTTTTAGGAAATCGTTCTGTCTTTCTTTTCGCGGAATCAAACATATAACCGTTTAAGCTCAATACAAGCTCAAAAAATCATTTATTTCATCATATTGAATCATATTCTACAATAGTTGTTAAATTGGTTCCTGCACTAGGCTAGGCCTGTCCTGCAGGTCAGCTAAAGTACCTTCTATGGCTCTCAGGGCGGTATATGTATAATATTTTCATCGACAATGATTTAGTCGTTTCTCTATAGATTATGTAGACGTTAAGCTACAATAAATTATTTTTTATATTTATATAGCAGTACTAAGTACTACTTACTAGCTTTTAATGGCGTTACCTATTATATTCTTGTGTAATTATCTGTCTAAACATATTGTAAAATGCATAAATTATGATAAACTACCAGTCACTATCAGTAGTAAATTACATTTAGTATTAAAATTTTACGGCCATCCTAATAAAATTGTTACAAAATAGCACTGGATTAAAGTACCGGGAATTATGTCTACGCTACCACTTCGAGTAGCATTTAGTCGTATTTCAACCATTTTCCACCTTGTTTAAGTTTAATTAATTTAAACGTAGCTACAAAAGGTTAATAGTGCCCAAACGTGTATGCAATTACATAAACTGTATCACTCGCGGCCTCTTGTCAAATAAAGAACATTTGTTGTTAACATTAAAAGAATATTTTATGGTTTTAAAATTTGAGAGTTCATTACGAGTTGAGAAATCAGAGGTGTCCAATAAATTTTAATAAAAAATAAAAAAACTTTCTCTGATTCTATTTAATTATTATGAATCGCTATTCTCGAATCAATGTATTGTACATTATTTTTAATTAAACCAATGTTTCCACTTATGTAGTGTTTTGGTTCGTAAATTTAAAGCTTAATCGTGATGCCGGTAGCTTTGTTATTCTATGGAAACGAGTTATATTGGTAATTACGTCAATAAAACAGAAGCTAGCGTTATTCTTACTAGCCTTCTTTTTAACTTATAAAAAATATTCTATAGAATTTATAACTATCGTTAAATGACACAAAAATGTATATGTCACCGTAAAATTGTAAGAACCGTTAGATTGTAATAAAACGAGTGAAATTGTAAAATGTTGATAGACTTCCGACGCGAATATGCTGCCAATAATTTAACTAAATTATTTTTCGTTAGATTATAAATATATAGTTTTTAATATTTCGACATATTTTTACAATCTCGTTAATTATTTTACGGTTCTTACAATTTTACGGTGACATAATATTTAATGGAAGGTCCATTTAGCTGAGGATACGTCTTCCCGTGAGCTGATGAGGTCAACTGAGGCCGGGCGCGGCGACAATTACCCGCAATTAACATTGCACCATTCTTCCAACAGCTGTCAATACTTTTTTTTTTTATGAAATATGGGGGCAAACGAGCCAACGGGTCACCTGATGGAAAGCAACTTCCGTCGCCCATGGACACTCGCAGCATCAAAAAAGCTGCAAGTGCGTTGCCGGCCTTTTAAGGGTAATAGGGGAGGGTAGGGAAGGGAATAGGGTAGGGGTTGGGCCTCCGGTAAACTCACTCACTCGGCGAAACACAGCGCAAACGCTGTTTCACGCCGGTTTTCTGTGAGCCCGTGGTATTTCTCCGGTCGAGCGGGCCCATTCGTGCCGAAGCATGGCTCTACCACGTTGAAAAATATAGCCGTATAGTCTGCCGTATAATCTCTTTCATAGGACATCGTTACACTGCACATGCGCAGTACGGTGCGGTGCAACATGACATTCGAACTCATACAAAGAAATCGTTTCGTTTGAGTGTGAATTGAACCTTAGCGTCGAACTTTTCTCTTATATTCTGAACATTTACCGTGGTATTTTTATTGTGTAATATCAAGAAAAATGTGTCCTATTGAGTCGGGCGCAGAGTTAATTACCATCAAAGCTAACTCATATCTATCATTAAGAAATACCATTTATTAATATTTCTTAGTAGGTAAGGTAATATCTGGTATGTACGAGTAAGTAATGTCTAAGTAATTATAAAAGAATACCGTTCTTTTGTGTATTCGTATTAACTTCTCCGATTAATTATGTACCTTATAATCATAAATTAAAAAAGTATATATTAAAAACAATTAGATGCCTACGTTCTTATCGACAAGTAATAAGTAACAAAGCGAACAAATATTGCTGGATCGATTAGTTTACCTATAAGAATAGTTTAATTACGAAACTATCTTCTCGGTCGTACGTATTATGTTAAAAAATATGTTAATTAAGCTCGAACGAAGCTCGATCTTTTATTTTTTACTAATAGATTAGGCACGTGCGTTTTTTTGTCCAATCAACCGTAATCTTTAGATAGAGTGGCCGGTTCATTAACCCGTGTCGTTTTAACAAATGGAATATTCAATAGAAAGCCTATAGCATGAAATCCGATCACATCTACTTTTGTATGTAAATTACTAACGATATATCGTACGGGTGAAGTTTGTCGCGTGGCGGCCATCTTACAGTCCGTTCGAAGCTATTTTTCCGATAGGACCTTTATGCCGATGACATAAGGAACACTAGCATAGAACTCCGAGGTAAGTTATCTTTCAACGGACTATAATTGCGGATCGTGGGGATTATAAATATTAGAGAAGGCATGATGTTTACGCCGATTACTGAAGTCGAACATTGGAGAAGGTTATGGCGGAAGTTCATAGTAAAAATTAGGGTTGTAACGGAGCTCCGCCTCCGCCTCCGTTACTGCGGAGCCTCCGCAAAAAAATTCACCTCCGCCTCCGCATCCGCCTCCGCAAAATTGATGCGGAGTTTTAACGGAGGTTTATTTACGATTACATACAACGCGCAAGGAGCGACACTGGGCGAAGCGGCCGCTCTGTGCCTCTAGTTAAAATGCGTTTCTATAATTTCGATGGCAAACTTCGACATCAAAAATGTATAGGATTTGACATAAGTCATCGTTATGTGACATGTCGTTTGCGAATGTGTCTGTCAAATGTCAAATCCCATAAATTTTGTTTTCGAGCTTCGCCGTCGAAATTATCGAATGCATCTTGATTCTTGACTAGAGGCCCGGGTGCGTGTTTGCGCGTGAAATGGTCAAGATTTTGCTTGTGTGAGTTGTGCCGCGGGAACACGGGCGAGCGGTGGTGGGGGCGTGAATGCACGAAGTATAGATACCGAGTCCGAACGTAATGTTAAAATAATGGTCTCAATTTGTGGGACAGATTTTTTTCCGGTAGAGCGCGCCATATTTCAGGATCAGGAAGTACCAAGCGCGATTCAGGATTGTGCGCTGATTGGTCCGCCACAATAGCATCGGTACGTCCAAAATTCCAGCGCAGCCAGTGGCAGAAAAGAGAACTAATATCTGGGCTTATTATTGTGTCATGAATGTTTTGGAAAAGCCTATACCGTTCGGACTCATGGTATCTATACTTCGTGCGTTAACAAATGACAGTGTGACCAACTTCAAATCTGTTATCCTGCCCCACTGAGTTTAAAAAACTGACAAAACCTGCCATACTCTTAAAAAAATGCCAAAATAATGCCGAAATTTAAAATACATATTTTTGGTAGTTTCGTTTAATGCAGAAACCAAAATAATGCGTAAATTTAAAATACAGATTTTTGGTAGTTTCGTTTAATGCAGTGTAGTTAAAAGTTTAAAAATTAAATTACCATTAGGTACACATTTGTATTTGCATCATTAATTTCTTCATCGACTTCTTTAAACATCGCTTTTGTATTTTACTGCATCATTTATTTTGTTGGTTGGAATGAAATGCAATCATTATATTCACTGATGCCTTGTTTTACATGTAAAACCTAAGTAGCTACATGTAAGTACCAACTTCAAAATTATGAAGATTGAGTAGAGAAACAGTTAAAATTTTAGCCGAATTTGAAAGAAAATAATTCCCATTTAAAAATTAGTTTTCTGTCATACTTTTTTGTGCATTTCTACTTTGGAAGTCGGTTTTCGTTTTTTGTTTATTATGATGTTGAGTTCGAGATTCACAAGATATTTTACGGGGAATCCTCTACCCCCAAAGAGAGTTGCCATAATTACCTACTGATATTTAAATTAGTACATTTTTATCGATACTACTTCAATACTACAAATATACTTCTGAATCTTTGAATAATTTTACTGCCAAATCTGCCAGCTTATATTGCAATATTGCCACATCCTGCCAAATTACTTAAACGTCAACAAATACTGCCAGAGGCTAAAATTATGACCAAAATGGCAGGATCCTGCTACATATGGTCACACTGAACAGGAATCAACTTGTTAAATCGTTCGGTACCGCGAAGTTGTAATTGAGTCGTGATTGTTTTAAGTGATTTAGTGCATAATTAATAGTCGTTTTTATTTAAATCGCGTGAAATGTTTCTGACTTTAATAAATCATGAATTTATTTAATTTATTTCACTTCAAATTTCACCTCCGCCTCCGCCTCCGCTAACCTCCGCATCCGCGGAGGTGAAGCTCTTCTCCTCCGCATCCGCCTCCGCCTCCGCTAAAATGGCCTCCGTTACAACCCTAGTAAAAATCTCTTTATATTAAGTGGTTTCTGCGAGAATCTATGCATGTAGAAGGTAAATAATAATTGAAGAAACTACTGTTTCCTCTCAAAAGTGCTAGACTAGTAGCAAGGCATGTATATGTCACCGTAAAATTGTAAAAACCGTTAAATTGTAATATTACTAGAGATATTATAATATTATGTCGACAGATTATCAAATAAAAATTTCCCCTTACAATTGTACGCATTATTTTTCGTTATAATTATTATTATGAAAAGCAAACAAAAATGCCGGCGCTTGCACTTGCCGTTTAACCAATCGGCATAATATTACGAAAAATAATGCGTACAATTGTATGGAAAATCTTTTATTTGACAATGTCGACATTTTATAATCTCTAGTAATATTGTTAGATTGTCCTAACGGTTTTTACAATTTTACTGTGACATATACAACTCGACATCATAATATCGGCTTCCCTTACTTGAATATTATTTAATAGATGGCGCTAAGTACAAAAAATATAATTATTCTGTGTAACAATATATTTATAATATTAGCTTACACGGCATACTATTACGCAGATCTCACGCTTCGCCACTGCTAGACTGCAATTAGAAATTCTTGGATACTAATAATATGTATGGACTATGGAGATACATAATAGTAGCCGACATCCCTAATAAATATCGGCTGCTGCGAGTGCTCATTTGTACCTGTGTATCGATGAATAAGAAATTCGTTATGGATGGGTTACACGGCCATTACGAAGACCACTGACAGCGCGAATGCCGCGGCTCTACGCAACGAACTGAGATGGCCGTATTTAACTTTTTTGAAAATAAATAACCATCCTCATAACTATGGCAGTCTTTCACTTCTTTTCTAAACTTCATTAAATGATAGCTCTTTGAACAGGAGGCATCTTTTTTTATTTGGAAATGTTCAATTGGAAAAACCTACTGACAACACGTAACAACAGGGCCTCTAGTCAAGATGTATTCGATAATTTCGACGGCGAAGTTCGAAAACAAAAATGTATGGGATTTGCATTCGTCATCATTGACATGTCGCTTGCGATGCCTTATTTCAAATCCCATACATTTTGTTTTCGAACTTTGCCGTAAAATATCAAACTAACTTAGGACAAGAAGTTACTTTGATGTTTTATATATTTCACGAATCTGTGTTAAAATGGTCATAACTCATTTCTTTTGTAATGTTATTTGTAACGGTTACTGGACGTTAATTTGTTTCGAGTGCTGTCACGACAGTACCTGCTGTGATAAATCGAAGTCCTGGACTTGGTCTACTTAGGTTCGATATTGCTAAACAATAACTAGGTACAATTTATTATGTCCTACAGTTAGGTACATAAGGGTCAATTCACACTGAAACAAAACGATACGCGATGCGATGCTGCATTTTTAAAGATACATACATACATATAATCACGCCTCTTTCCCGTAGGGGTAGGCAGAGACCACCTCTTTCCCGTAAGGGTAGGCAGAGACCACTTCTTTCCACTTGCTACGATCCTAACATACTTGATTCGCTTCATCCACTTTCATTCTTACCATCCACTCCTCCTCTTACATTCAACGTAGCGAAGCGGCTCTCCATGGGCCACTTTTCGCCTCCGCGAGAACGAGACGTGATGGGTGGCGAACCACATCGCCGCCATTTTGGATAATTAAATTATTTTTATAATTATTATCCATTGCATTCCCACGGATTTGCGGAGAGGATAGGAATAGGGAAAGGGAAGGATAGGTGGTGTGGAAAGGAAGATTGGTAAGTTAGAGTGGGAAATAGGAAATGTAGGATATTACCACCCAGGAGGGCAAGGGATAGGACAGTAATAGCTAGGGAAGCCGGGGTCGCGTACCCGTATACTATACCACAACTACCGGACAGGTAAGTTGGGATCGGTATCCCAACAGTTTGGGAGTTGGTATCCCATGACTGACTTTTTTAAAGATAGCTTATCATAATTGAACTTATTTGAACTTTATTTGTTACACAATAAGATACACGTTTCATTGTAACAGTGTGAATGTCAAGTTGCACCGCGCTGCACAGCCTACTGATGTCATATGAAACTTGTGTCTTTTTGTGTAGTGAATAAAGTTCAATTATAGCTATCTTAAAATGCAGCATAGCGTCGCGTATCGTCTCGTTTCGGCGTGAAATGAGCCTTAGTGTTTCAATAATTACCGAAGCTATCAGGGGAGGACGGACAAACGGACAGAGCGAAACTATAAGACTATGTCCAGAAACTGCGTAAGCCTGCGTAAACCTACGCACGTAGAGATTCTTATCTTATCACAACAAAATTTCTGCCGGTCTATCTGTGATGCCAACTTGGGACTTTTTCCCTAAATTTAGGGAGAAAAGTATCTGAAGGGGCTAAGAATCTTATGCTTGTGTTATTTAAATATGCAATTAAACTGCTTGTCGATAAGTAATATACAGCACACTATTTTTTTAACCGACTTCCAAAAAAAGAGGCGGCTATACGTTCGGCAACATATATATATTTTTTTATTTTTGTTTGTATGTTATACCATAATCCCGCCGTCTCTGGACCGATTTTCAAAATTCTTTTTTTGATGTAAAGGGTATAATTTCAAGTTGGTCCCGTTTTGAAAAAAGCGGTGACATGATGATAGGATCAATGTGGAATCGAGGGACTCCTCGAAATTTATATATTCAGACACCATGTCACACATACGCTGAGCCTGGCCACAGACGTTCTTCATTGACATTCTTAAAGTTCGAACTGACATTTAAGAATCTGAAAGATTATGCACGTGTGTGGGCTATGCGTGTTTTGTATGGAAAATTTGCCTTCGACCTGAATTTGACGTTCTTACAGAATGTCAAATTTAGAACGTCTGTGGCCAGACTTATGGGTCATACTGACCACACCTACAAGCACGAGGCCGCGGATTTGCAGGCAAAAATTATAAATGATTGATGATGATGATGATGAATGACACTATTGACAATAATGATACTGTTATACTATAAGTACCGTTGCTGGATTTGCTGCTTGGCCCGTGAGTATGGCGCTTTAGGGTAAATATTATTTTTGTTGGTTATTTTATAATTATAATCGAATTTAAATAATAACGTTAAATTATCTAAACATTTAATTTTAATAATACATATTCACAATTCGTTCTTAAAATCATACATTAACATTTTGTTTTTCATTGTTGGTGCAAGGCAACTTGTCAAAATTATATTGTTTTTGTTATTGTCCTACTCATTTTGCTCGAAAATGAGCAATCATCGTTTTTTTTTCTACGGAAATGACGGATGTTGGAAAGCATGTGTGGGACTTCCGAAAGATATTAGCAAAGTAGTTTTACTGTATAAAGATCTTTATAGGTATGTTTTTCTAAATAAGTAATACTTACATATTTGGTATGTAACTTTTTTGATTTTTAACGGTAAGTACCTATATATTTTATCGTATTATGTAACTTTATGAAGTTTCGATATGGCATAAGTACTTTAATAATTATATTTGAGAGTCTTCGCATGCTAGGTGAAATCCACGGGAACCGTACTATTTGTTTTAGGGAGAAATATTTTTTGAAACTTGGCAACTCGATCTTACTACGCTTTCATTGCACTACAAAATACAGGGGATGACACTTTTGACTATTTCAAATCGATATCAATTGTGTGTTGAAGGTTTTAATATAAAGTGTCTTCAGAAATAATTGGTTTTGACAAAACATTGACAGCACAAAATTTCGGAACACTCTGTAAAGTAAAATGCCAACAGTGTCAACCGATTTGAATGCTGTGTAACGAATGAACTGAATACTTCTGTCTCACTTTGAATCATACAATCGGAGCGAGAAAAACATTTTTCTTTCACTTTGTGTCTCGCGCGTACTCGAGGTAGCTGCGTAATTACTGCATCTATTGAGTCAGGGGCGGAGCACCTATACGTGTGGTATGGACATACCCACAACCCCAACAGCCTTGTGAGTGCATACTTTCAAGGTCTATTAATTTATAATCAAAATAGGTTCAGTGGGTAGGAGTATTGGTATTGTTAGCCTTTTGAGTCTTACCTGGTGCTTTTTACCTGCTGGTCATACTTATATTATTGTTAAAATACATATTTATAGTAGTGGATTTAGTGTTAAGCGGACCTTTAGTCAGGTAGATTGAAGAAAACGCAAAATTTGTCACCTCTCCATAAATTTTCGGCCCTTTTTTATTTATCAACCATCAGATTTAAGAAAAAATAATACTTTGTTTGAACCGATAGGAATTACTCCTGCCGATTTTATATAATCTATAATTTGTGTATGTTTCTTTACTATATATGCATATATTTTTTATTTAATTAATTTATAATCTTAGTTGATGTTAATTTGTTTAAGGTACCTATATTGAAAGCTTATTTTTTTACCAAACATAAAATATTTTTTTTGCTAAATAAGCGAAAAACTTTCTCACTCACTCCGCGCGTTAGCTTTTAATTAACATAATATTATAAAGAAAATAATAAAAATCTTTTTTTATATTCTAATAACCATGTTATGAAGGAAATAATATAATCAAAATTTTCGGGCCACATCTTCGTTTGAGAGCTGGATCCGTGCCTGAATCAACCAAAGCGGTTTAATAGGTCAATTTTGTACGATATGCGCATAGCTAAAATAATACGCACGTAGCTTCTGGACGCAATGTATGGGGCCCTAGTACCTCGACTACGTGCGTAGACCTTGCGTGCGTAAGAATACGCAGTTTCTGGACATAGTCTAAGGGTTCCTTGTAGTTACTTCGAAACACTGAAACAAATTAGCTATTGTATACAATAGTAATATTATGTAGGTGTCAGTGGCGAAGGCTGGTTCTCCTTCATAGGGATGCCGTAGCCTGTATAATAGGTAGGGATTTGGATGAAGGCCTTCAAAAGGTAAGCGGTAGGGGAAGCCGATAGGAATGGAGTTGTAGGAACCCCTCGCCACTGGTAGGTATTGCGCATATAAGAATATGCGCAATATTGACCTTCATTGGGATAAACTACCAACTATTGTGACACTTACCTAGTATATGTTTTGCTACAATGACTCCTACATTTAACTTCGCGTAGGTAGAAGGCCCTGGAAAATGTGTTTTCGTTTTATCAATAAAATATTTCATAGATTTTGTCGGAGAAATATCAAAGTATTATAATTTAGGCTTGCTCAATCGCTTCTTACTATAAAATAAATAAAGTAATAAAGCTATTACTTAAAAATTAACTCAGCGTCTCTACAGTATAAACAAACTCTCTACCATCTCGACTGGTAATGTCTTGTAATAAATATTTTATGGTTTATTATTTGCTCGTCTTCAGTTCTTTGATATCTCGTTATGGTCGTTATAATATGATGGGCAAGTTAAAACATTAAAAGCCTACTGTGTAGCGGCGACCGACTGTGCGACAGGGCTGGCGACTGTGCATCATCTTCTATGACTAATTGATGATAAGCTTGAGATAGAAGTAGGTATTTTGTCAGCCCTGCAGCCTACCGAGCGCGCCGACAGTCGTGTTCGCGAAGGGAGCGTGCGGCGTCGCTCGCGGGGGGTCCGCCGGTCCGCGCTGATCCATCACGACCACCAAAACTATCCGACTATTATTTTCAATAATCGATGAACATTAAATGAAATTAATTTTATTGGGTAATGGCGAGTCGTGAGGCCGCGCGAGCCGTATTAGTCCGGCCGACGCGACGCGACGTCGTCGGTCGTGAAAGCTGAACTCCGCCGATTAATAAATTGTTATTAATTGCTCTGTTACTGAGTCTATTCTGTTCCGATGCTCCACGACTTCCAATAAGGTGCCGACTGTATTCGATATTGTTGAAGGTAGCTTCGTGATGTTTATAGCAACTTGTGATATCGTTATAATTGTAGGTACATAATAACAAAAATAATAGCTCTGTATGCCGATTTCTGGTGATTGTGGCCGATTTCATTGAAACCAGACCTGCTACGCAAGAGTAATTTTATAGTGTAAATGTGTGCGTCGTAGGTACATTTAGCATACTACATAACTAACACAATTAAAAAATCTTATGAAAATAAAGAAGCAAAGAACTTTATCTAAAACGGCTCACTAAATCCATCTGACACGTCAATTTTGATCTAAATAAATTCGATGTGATCTAAAAACATCAATATAGATATAGAGCTTAGGGAATGACAAATGTAAGACACAGTAGATCACCCATTGTACATCGGCATCGTTAGGTCTAATCGATATCAACTGCTTGATAACCGTAATGATGGTCAGCATCTGTTATTGTATTAAAGGCTTGCGTCATGCGAATAAAGAAAATTGTTGGTAATGGACAATCTTCTCGTACTATTGTGTCTTAAAAGGTATACCAAAAATGAAAACAATCATAATATTCAAACCATTCAAACAAATATTTTCCACACAAGGTACAAAGTCCTAACTTAAAACTGTAAAGAAATATGATAGCTTCCCTCGCCGTTTTTCAGTAATGGTGGTTAAGCAAGCTACGCAGGAGTTTTTTTATAGTGCCCAAGTCTGCTCGCAGTACACAAGAATACTCTCTCTCTTCCTTTACTCTCGTAACCCAGTGGGACGGATGACCGACATGAGGCGCAGGACCGACTTCTTACGTGATCAACCTGCATTGTCCTAACCAAACTTGAAAAAACACTTTTTTCTTGTTTCAACGTGGGAATCAACCCATGACCTCCGAGTGGAGAGTTCAAGCTCTTAACTACTAGACCATAGAGCCAAAGAACTGTAGTAATAAATCCAGAATCTGTTGACTACGATCGACCTAGTTGTTTGATTAACGCCGTACAGACACAATATTTGACTACAACACAATACCACGATAAATAAATGATAAATGCATATCCAATGACGGGTTCATTCGAGTATTTTTACAAAGCGAAGGTACGCACAAAAGGAAACAAATGATACGATTCATACATTTAGTAGGTGCACTCGAGTAGCCCTTATCAAACAAAACAGATTTGAGAGTGAACAACGCGTAGTAGTTAATGCCACGTGTGGTCGTGTCGGATGAACTCGGATCCCACTTACACGGAACGATCTTGCTACATATTTTTTAACGGGCAATTGGCCAATTGCCCGTTAAAACTCACGCAAAAAATCACACTTACCCACCACTGCAACTTTTGTGTAGCCATGATGGACAGCGGTAACCAACCACAAAAACCATTTGATATGATCTCAGGGGCGCTCGAGGGACATTCTAAATCTGTCTGGAGTTCCACAACCAAATTAATCAGAAGATTGTATGAGGAGGAAGTGTTTTTTGTTTTTCTTTTTTTTTTTGTGTTTTTTTTTTTTTAGTTTTCTTGCTACGACTATTTCATGATTAGAAACTTTGTCAGCCGAATACTGGAACGATCGTTAAATTAAGTGATGCTCAAGTCACATGCTGTCCTTGTCATTTCGGCTAGCAGAGACAGCGACAGCCTGTGAATAGGAGGGCTCTTAATTTAATTTTGATTAGCGTCTTAATATGTGACTGTAAGTCTTATTGTTCATAAAAAATCGGTATCAATAGTGGAAATAGATGATTAGTCCGCATGTATCTGTATCTTATGCATCTGCATAGCGGTTCCCATCGGTTTCTTTGAAATCGGTAATTTTTTCTACATAAAAATCACAAAGACATTTTCATACATAAAAACATTTTCTACACAAAGTCTCCAAACAACGCTAATATAACAATAGCTCCCCGCACAGATTTTGGTGACGGTGGCTGGTAAGGAGATATTTTTATAGTGCCCTAGTATGTGCGCAATACACATTACAGCACTTTCTCTTCTTTACTTTTGGCCGACGGGTGTAGTTTACCGAAGGTTCCGGAGGAGACTTCGGAACGAAGCGCTCATCACGTCGCTGACAACATGTGATAAAATGTAGTTTTTCAGTATAATATAATATGTATGTTAATCTGTCAGGTATTTATAATATATTTATATGCAACCTAAAATAAAAATAATTAAATTTAGTTTACTCTCGTAACCTACGGAACGGAGCTGACGGCAGACGGCTATCAGTAATATACTAAGGTTGTACTACTTACAATAGTAGTACAACTTTTATCTAGTAGTGCTTAAGACGATTTTTCCCTCAAAAAAAAGTGCTTAGGACGATGTGCGACTTTGCAGATTTTCTGTCGGAGCCTAGGACGGACTTAAAAAGGACTAGCGAAATGCTACAAAGTACCTTAAAGCTAGCACACCTGTCTATTAGTTACCCATGCCCGCTTGCGCAGATCTGAACCTCAATTATCGTATTTAAAGTAGACAATTTAAAGAGTCAATTTTACTTTGTTTGTTTGAAAGTGTAGCGACATGTTACCGTGAACGGATTTTATGACGTTTCGACCAATCAGAGCGCGTTTCACGTTGGTTTAACGTTCATAAAAACACCGTTTGGGAGTATAAGCGTATCGGGACTTGATTGTAATTGTATTAATGCTGGTTTTATTTAGCAGAATTGCCCCTCTGAATTAAAGTTAACCCTGGGTTTAAATATTATGCCATCTCTTTCATAAATACGAAGAACGAAAGAGACATTAACGTGATATTAAACCCAGGGCAAAGAATATATATTACTAACGTACCCAGGGGTAACTTTAAATCCACGTCTGCGTAAGTAGGCCTTAGTGTAAGGCTAGCCGCACACGTGCAATATTATTGACAGAATAAACTTGTCAATACTAGTCAACACATACAAAAAAACGGCAATATAAAGGAATATTATTTTCAATATGAGCATTATTGCCAATAATATGGTGTGTGTGCGGCTAGCTTAACGATAAAGTTCGTAATATATAAATAGTGTTTAGGCGAGCATGAAGTAGCGCGCGTGTGGCCTCAGTCACCAACAACAATGGCCGACAGATATAAAGAAAACATTTTTTATTTCAATTCCATTATACACTGGTCATTACATAACGGCAGATTGTAATATGGCTGCTCACAATACACCGACATTGTGTCGCTCCTCATTAATATTTACGATATAAAATAAAGGCTTAGATAAAGCTGACACAAAGTGTAAATGACGTACGCATTCTTAACGATTACCGTATTTTTATATCGATTTTACATATTCAAAATATTAATAATAATAGCCGTCCGTTAAACATTTTACTTGTGATGAAATTATGAGTTACTAGACGATCCCGCAACTTCGTGCGCGCAAAAGTTAATTTCCCGGAAACCGTATATTTTTCCGCAATAAAAAGTAGCTTTCCCGTGGTCTGCTCTACATCTGTGCCAAATTTTATTAAAATCGGTCCAATAGTTTCGGAGCCTATTCAATGCAAACAAACAAACTTTTCCTTTTTATTATATTAGTATAAGATACAGATGACCACTATATGATTATTTCCTGACTGCTAAAGTTAGGGTGATATTTTACTGCCCTGCCGTCCTCAAACTAAAAGGCAGTTAAATGACTAAAAGAGTTTTTGAGGTAGAGCTAAAAAACGCGGGATTATTTTGAAATCTATGCTCGTGATTTTCTATAAACTAGTGTTAATGTTGTCATAAGTCATTCGTGGCAACATTAACAATTGTGAAAAGGAAATCACAAGCATAGATTTCCAAATAATCTCGCGTTTCTTAGCTCTACCTCAAAAATTCTTTTTTTTTATTTAACCGCCTTTTAGTTTGAGGACGGCAGTGTCTGTGTATATATGAATTTATGTACAGTTTTGGCTATATTATAAAATAAAATAACCAAGAGAAAGTCAGGACATGTCTAAGGCGGATTTCGTAACTATCACACGCAATAGGTTTTCTTTAAATTACTTCTAAAGTTATTGTCCAATTTGGCTGAACATATTTTTCTAAAGAGGGTTTAGCATGATCTATCATCGGTTCAGTAGCTCCTGACATTAGCCTCTACATTTACAATCCTCAAAAAGTCACACAAAACAAATACATAAACAAAGTTCCAAAATAATATTACATTATAATAGTCTAGATTACGAAAAATTCTAAGTTATTATACCCATTATTATTAGCTCCAACTGAATACAGTTTATTCCCCTGTCAATAATTCTGTATACATTATTATGATGTAAAATATTGACCCTTATTAGCGGCTGAACCTTCGCTTTGTGAACGCGTATTATTTATTGGTTGTTAATTTTTAAACAAAATTTTAAAGTAAACAAAACACTATTGACAATACATAATCTAAATTATGAGTCGTAAATTTAAGGTTTTCTGACACGACGCCAAAACCTTTGAAAACACGCATACGTTTAGAGGTTTATGTTAAATCTTACGTAATCCTACTAATATTATAAATGTGAAAGTATGTGAGGATGTATGGATGGATGTTTGTTACTCCTTCACGCAAAAACTACGGAATGGATCTTGATGAATTTTGGTACGGTAGTAGTTTAGGCTCTGAATTTTAAAATATAGGCTACTTTTTATCCCGAAAAAATACTGTGTTCCCGAGGGACACTATATTTACGCGGGTGGAGGCGCGGGAAATAGCTAGTACGACATACACTGATAAGAAATAATCATCAATTATTAACCCCCAACGAAAACAGAGGGGTGTTATAAGTTTGACGTATCTGTGTGTATGTGGCATCGTAGCTCCCAAACGGATGAACTGACTTTGATCTAGTTTTTTAGGGTTACGTACCTCGAAAGGAAATAAAAGGAAATAACGGAACCCTTATAAGATCACTTTGTTGTCCGTCCGTCTGTTTGTCAAGACCCTTTTTCTCAGGAACGCGTGGAGGTATCGAGCTGGAATTTATATCAAATATTCAAGTCTACTGTCTCTTGGAGTTGTGATAAAATCAAACTTCTAAGCCAACGCAATCAAAAGGTACAGCTGTTGCCGCAAATTTTCGACACTCGCAAAGAAATCAAATCCTAGAGGGTACTTCCTGTGAACTCAGAATCTTAAAATTTGGTACGAAGCAACATTTTATAGCACAGATAAAGGAAAAATTGCGAAAAACGTAAATTTTTAGGTACATCATTTTAATAATTTTAAACTTACTACCCCTTTCCTCAGGTCTTTAATACCTTTAAGCTGTAATAAAATCACTACAGGTTTGTATGGAACCTTCAGTGCGCGAGTCCGATTCGCACTTGGCCGTTTTTTATGTTTGAATACGAAAAATGGATTATCAGGATCAATAATCGACTGTAGAAGTCGGGTTTCTCATAATAAATACAATAGGCTAGATGCTCTTCAATCAACGCGTAATCAACTTTTTAGTATTAAATCTTCGAATAAGGCAATAATAGCTAACAATGATGCAATATAGATGATCTAACTTCTCCTTGTTTTTCTCAATCATGAGGGCTAGTCCAAAGCCTTGACATGATTCTGTGCATCATTACACCAATGGTTCCGTCATGATTCGCTCACAACTGTGTGTCCAGAACTATTTATCATTGCCGATCAAAAGTCACTTTAGTGATTAGTGCTCGAGTTACGTGCACTTACGTATTGGTAAAACTGTTTGTCATTTTATCCGTACAAACAATTATTTGAATAAGAGGATAGGCCCCTGAGAACACTTATGTAATTTGTTTATACAACAAACCTATAAGTAATAAATAGAGTTTTGTCGGAATGTAAATGTATAACTATGTTGTTTTTGTATTTTTTCATAAAGAGCTATTTCGGTTTATATTAAGTAATGTTTGTAGGATATTAACACAAGTATGAGCAAGTGGTACAACTTCAAAAAGCGTAGGTACTATGTGTTCTTTCCAAAACTCCATAAGAAGTATCGGTAAAGTGTCTGCCGCTTTACTGGCCATAATAGCTCTGACTAACTTATAGCTTCTTATGACTTCACTCACTATAATAAATAGTGAGTGAAGTCATAAGAAGCTATAAGTATGTATATGTACTTTGGATTTGACAATTTGGAGAAACGGCGTTGAAAACTATATTTTCGACGATGGTATTTTGCTTTAAGCACATATTATTTAAGAACTGTAATGACATTTCATTGTAATTATTGCGCTCGCAGCGTTAATTTAATTCATTCTTAATACCGGTTTCGGTATCAACTAGTGCCCCTATAGCACTCACGTTGGATTCGTTTCTACCCACGAAATGTCCTGTTCTTACGCCAGTGGGTATATTACAAGTCAATGCATGCGAGTAATAAGATTTATATAGAATGTTTCGAAATTTAAAGTCATAATCTAGCTAATTACTAGTGAGTTAGTGACTAATCGTAATATACTAACATTATTATCAACAACATGAATTTTTCTTTGCAACAAAGCTTACAAAGAAGATTAGTTTCCTGAAAAAAGTAATTAGGTACCTACACACTTTCTCTATTTAGATAAGTTACACGTGTAGATGTGCTAAGTATGATATGATAATACGATAGAAACGAGACGTTACTTAATTCACATGTTTTCTGGAAAACCCAGGTATTTACTTTTTGTTCTAAGAATTCATTTCGAAGTAGCTCGTGAAGTAACACAATTCAGTATTATAGTTCTTCCTATTCTGTATATCAAGGTATATATTGAAACGTCTTTACGTTTGATTTATCAAGATAATTAAGGTAACATTAGTATCATATATCTATAATTAAATCAAACGATAAACTAGTTGAGGATATTTTTGCTTATAATTATTATCTCGAACAATGTAACGAAATTGTATCGGTCAAGATTAGTTTAATGCTTACTAGAGGTCGCCCTGTTGTCGAAATTCACCCATAATAATGATGGTGTTTGATATTTATTCTGCCGTTAGGGGGCAGAAAAAATATCAAACACCATCATCAATCAGATTATTTTATGTATTTCTAAGCATTATTAAAAAATCGCTTTCTGCACACTTCCTTTATATAAACTTTAATTTACCGACCAAATCAGACTCATCCTGCACAATTCTGTACTGTTCTTTAATTTCATGTAATTATATAACAATGATGATGATATAATATGTTGTATCTATTCTTTACGAGCTTTACAACATAGAGATGCTTTAGATTCATCCCTATTATTAAACATAAAATGTTATTAATAAACATATCGGTCGAATACTTAGTGGTTATTAACTAGACTATTATTATGGTCATAAAGTTTTACGGTCATGCCACCTTTGCGTTTGGCCCCACCAGTGTATCGGTAATCGCTATCAATTCATACACACGCTGATTTAGTTCTCTATCCCATCAACTACAAGGTACAAAGCTGTAGATGTGTGTTACGTGCATGTTTATTGCCATAATCATTAATGTAACTAATGTACTATTCCCTCTTGAAACCCCTACATAAGGCTTCAAAAATGGTTTATTTATTGAATTCACCAATCAGAAACTGTCATAAGGTTAGGTTGGGTTAGCTAATACTTTTTTTTTTTCGGGTCTATTGACTCATAACTTGAAACAAATAACCTTTTTTTGTATTGCATTGTTAATCTTTATCTATACACCTTACCTCAACTGTGATAATATCATTGAAGGGGTGAAATAGGGGTCCAAAGTTTGTATAGTGAAATATCAACATCTGGGTGGATTGCGTTGAATTTTGGCACACAGATTGTTATCATGACATACCTAGACATCTGTTAAAAACGATTTCGAAATTATCCCCCACGGGGGCGCAATGAGAGTCCATGTGGACAAAGTCGCGCGCAGAATACAGTTAACCATTTTTATTTAGTACGTTAATTATTACTTTCACAGCGGAAGCTAAATTTATTTTAAATTCCTCAGTCAAAGGTGCACAAGAGAGATGTTTTAGAAATGTATGAGGCGTGGGCCAGCACTATGTACACTATATGTAAATGTAGCTACATAATATGGTAACCGTCTCCTATTCTTTAATTTTTATTTTTCATTGTTTAACTTCATTTCGTTTGTCAAGGAGAGCAAGGCAACGTAAAATAAAACATGGCGGATAAGATCAGAATTAACCAAATAATGTCATTTTGACAATGACATGATTTTTGGCAAAGAAAGACGTATGACATTCAAGAAGACGTCTCGTCCTAGAATTATTATCAACTATGTCAAAAGTCATGTCAAAGCGACTGCCATGGCCGACCTGAAAATATGGTTATCGCATTAAAAAACTTTTCAAATAATCATTTTTGTACGCATTTTCCCTTCTTCAATTTTTATTTTTATTTTATATTTGATGAAATTCCCATATTTTTTTCCTATTTACCTACGTGGTGTACATAAAGCTGGCCCAAAATCAAACATCTCTTTTAATGCTTAAATGCGGGACTAGCGATTAATGCTAATAAGACTAAACTTATTTATGTTAGCTCCAGCCAAAATCGTAGCAGCATATCTCCAGAAATAATAGCGCACAGTCATACTTGCCTACATAATAGTGCCTACACAAGTTGTAATTGTGAGCCAATAGAAGTAGTAAGCAAACATAAATATCTTGGTCTAATAATCGATGACAAATTTAAATGGACGGATCATATTAACTCAGTTTGCGACAAACTACGAGCTATGTTGGCTAAGTTTAAAATTATAAAGAAGAACATTCCGTATACCACGATTTTAACACTATATAAAGCTCTGGGTGAATCCACAATATATTACGGCCTAAGTAGCTACGGGAGAACGTTTAAATCGCATCTCGATCAAATTTACGACCTACAGCTTCGTATCCTAAAAACAATTGTGCCTGCAAAGCTTAAGACTAATAACTGTAAAGAACTTTTTATTAAAACTAATATATTACCCATACATGACCAGGTAAAACAGATTTTACTAAAAGAAAACTTTTTCAATGAGATCTACCTAAATATAATACACCATTATAAACAAACTCGTAGTGCGTCAAAAATTAAATATTTGGTTCCACGATGTTGTAACCTTTACGGCAAGCAAATGTTGCAATATCAAGTACCTAAATTAATAAACGATCTTCCAGATAACCTTAAAAAAGAAATAAAAGAAACTAATATTAAATATAAATTGAAAAACTATTACCTCTCAAAATTAATACCTACTAATATAATTTAAAAATGAATTACTTATAAACAAAGTAAATAAAACCCTAACTTAAAAAAAAGAAAACAACTTAAATACCTAATAATTAATAATATAATGCTGAAGCAATTTATGCCCGTGTGTTTCCATTAAGCGTTGAAGACGCGTTGTGGTGTCTGTATTGTAGATCTACCTACGGGTTACGACTTTTTTTAGATTCAAACATATTGTTAAACTTATCTAGTAATAACTTGATATAATATTTAAGCATTGTCTAACTAAATGTAACTAAATATAACGCGTTTCAAATGAGAATAGGTACGTCAATGACCTTTTTCCGTCAAATATCACTTGAAAAGTGCGATTTTAGGAAAACTTAAGTGCATATAAATATGAATAGTCTTGCATCGAATTTAAATAAAAAAGTTTAATAGAAATCAATTATCTAAACATAAATTTAACTATCATAACAGTCTAAATTCGAAACAATATGGCACCGACTTAATCCTATTCTCATTTGTATCGCACTATACATATGAGTTAAATGAGCTATCGACGATGAATAGCAGTGTGCGGAAAAACCAGCAATGGTTTATGTCACATTGTATAGAATAATTTTAATGTTTTGTATTCTTAGTTTATAAATAAAAAAAAAAAAAAAAAAAAAACATCTCGTAAATTGATTCATTTTATTAATGAGTTATGTTCAGTGTTTAGACATGTAGGTCCCGAGTTTAGATGTAAGTAACCCCACGACAACCGGCTCTATCACTGATCAATCATCTCGTGCTGTAATTATAACCGTCTCTCGGTGTCTCTGGCACCACGACACTAATCTAGATGTTTTGTAACGTGTAATAAATTACGACACCTGCAAGTCAATAAGTTGTAATAGTTCGCACTTTATATGCCACAATATATCAAGCTAACTCTCGGCTTTAAGAGACGTGTCCAGGAATATAATCACTTTCGTTTCAAGCTTCAAAGTATTCTGCAAAATTTACGCATGCTAGGAAAGTTAAGAACTCGTTTAGTTATACTAATTTAAATTAAAGATTAGGAAGGAGCGCTGCGTCTTAACGAAATCAACAATTTTCTGAAGCACAAGAATTTGCATATAGGAGGATACTATGGTGGTCACAATAGTGATGGACCACAATCCTATATGCAAAAGTCTAATTTAATGCCTAATGTAATAACCAATAGCCGATGAATATAATGACGTATTACATTTAAAAGTTAATGCCAGCACTCATACAAGAAAAGAGAAATGTCATGTCCTCCGGCTGCCTCTTAATTGCAACTTGCAAGGAAACAGTTAATAGAATTTAATTGCAATTCGAATCAAGATCTGTAACACGAAAGCAATTTATAGATAAGAAGCAATAAAGCAGTTGTACATGAATATTAAATTGTTTACGCTAATAATATAATGTACGGAAACAAATATAACCTAGTGAAATATCTCTTTTAGTGACTTATAAATTACAATTAATAGTAGATATTATTTTGCGGTTCTTTGTTTAATAGCTGTAGGGATCTGTATCAGTATAGGTACAGTATATTTCTGTTTGTTACTATAATCGTTAGTATATATTGTAAGTAAATAATAATATCTACAATTTTTATAAAAAAACTAAAACCCCTCTACGTAAATTAGATAGCCTATATTACCCGAGCTGTTATTACGAACCTATTCACACCTCAATCATTAAAATCGGATGAGTAGTTAAGGCGCTACAGTGGAACAAACTTACATAGACTGCCAAAATTAAAACCCTTCCTTTTGACACCTCATTTATTAAAATCGGACCAGTAGTTTAGATACTACGGTGGAATATATATTATGTATGTATTCCACAGTCTATGTATGTACATTGTACATAGACTGACAATAGTAGATTGTTAGCCCGAGTAGGAATTCATTCTTTTACCCGTGGCATACACTCTACTTTTCATTTAGAATATGAGGAAAATAAAACTAGTTGTTTATCTAAACTATTTATTGATAATAATATATTAGTAATTTAGTATCCCGGCAATTTGTGTTGACTTTTTAATTTTTAAATATGGAACTTGCCGCTCGCCGCGGCACTCGCGGCTTATTCCGCTCAAAGAAGTTTGCGCTAAATTCACACTGGCTGTTTAAAAAGTCATGTCATTTTTAATAGTTTTTTTTACATAAAACTTTTCACAGCTGACAGCAGTTCTATTTTTGAAGTTTTGAAGATATATTACAAATTCATTCCGGGACCGAGGGCCGCAATGAATTTGTATGAGATTTTCCCTCCCTATGAAAGGAAAGTAGCATTTTCCACCCAGTAATCAGATCAAGACAACACTACTTTCCGAGTATGAGAAATGAAAAATCATTGCCCTTTTCGCTTCACCGTAGTCGGGTAAAAATACACTTAATAAAGAAGTAAAAATATAATCTATACAAATATAATAACTTTTAGAGGAAAAGTTTGTTTGTTTGTTTGCATCGAATAGGCTCCGAAACTACTGGACCAATTTTGATTAAATTTGGCACGAACATAGAATAGACTACGGGGAAGGACATAGGCTACTTTTTATTGCGGCAAAATTTACGGTTCTACGAGATTTCCTTGTGTGGCGAGGTCGCGCGCAACATCTAGTAAATTATAAAACGAATGCAAAGGCGGCATTCTGCAGTAAGTAACATGGAAATACATTGGACTGCACTGGAATTTCACTGATAACATGATTGATATAATACGTTCGTATTCGGTTGTCACAAAAGTAATATTATAAATGCAGTGATTGTATCGCAACCGAGCTTACACTCGGAAACTGCTGAGTTAGAACATCGATCAACGGGGTTTACTCGTGTTTACACTGTATGGATGTTATATTATAAACCATGTGTATACAAAATGCTATAATATACTCGACAAAGCTTAATTGCTTCAAAAAATAACTAAGGAAAAAAGTGTCGATGTCGATGAAAGTTGGTCAAGAATTGTAAGTTGATCCTTTAAAAATTATGTTTTCAACCTTTATTGGAAAGCACTGTAGAAGTTGTTGAGATTCTTTTTAACTTAAATAACAAAAGGGTAGAAAAATTTACTGAATAGGCAAAAGGACGAATGCTTTACATTACTTACCTTTCCTTAACTTATATCTCTATGTATATAAAAATGTTGGTTTGTGTACGCTTCAAAAACTCAAAAAGTTCTGCACCGATTGAGCTGAAATTTTAGCATGATATATAATCCGCATCAAGGATTGTTTTTATCTATTTTTTGCATCAGTCACATATCCGCGACCGCGATTAAACTATATTTACGCGGGCGGAGCCGCTGGCAACTGCTAGTTTTTATAGACTTTAATTACACATTTATACGCAGCAGTAGACGACTTAATATTACTAACAAATATAATAATAACACGTTTTATTAAATATCTACTCTCAAATGGAGAGTATAGCTTAGGTGCAGTGTGAAAGGGCCTAATATACGAGTGTGTAGGTCCGTTAATGCACGCAGGCTTGTTACGGGCATTGTGCGCGTTGCCAATGATACATTATTTTTATAACAATAAATCGTACTGGTAAAACACCGGCGGTGGTCTGATTCCGACCGCCACACGCGACTTAAGCCTTACAATTGTCCACAATTAATCTAGCTTTATTCTTAAATGGATGGCACTAAGATTTAATTCTCAGCGTAAAGCTTATTAGTTCTTTTTCTCGTTCAATCTTCAAGGCAGAAACTTAAAAGGATTCGCTATTAAACACAACAGCAATTAAATAGGATAGTTACTTAAATATAATAATGACCCCCCAGTGCCCACACCGATTTCGGTGACGGTGGCCGGTTTCATTGAAACCAGGCTGTTACGTAGGAGTAATTTTATAGTGCTCAAGTGTGTGCGTAGTACACATGAGCACTCTCTCTTCCTTTACTCGCATAATCCAGTGGGACGGATAACCGACACGACTACCGAGAGATCAAGCGCAGGTCCGATTTTTTACATGCCCATCCGAGGCATGGATCATCTTTCTTGTCAGACAATCAGGTGATCAGCCTGCATTGTCCTAGCCAAACTTGGTAACAACATTTTTTGTTGTCCCAATTCGGGAATCGAACCCACGACCTCCGAGTCGAGAGCCGAGCTCTAACCACTAGATCACGGAGGCTGTTACTTAAAATGTTTCTTATATAAAAAGTTCATATCTCTATCCACTAGGTACTTATAGTTCGTTGACTTTAATGTTATTTATTTTCGCTAATTAATTTTCGTTATCTGATTTTGAAATTTTCGTTCTAAGCGAAGGTTATTGAAAAGCAAGCTGTTGTTAAAATTTAAGTTTCGAGTTAAGACCATTATGAAACTGACTTTGCTAAACTAATTATATATTTAATTATCCTAGAGTACCTATAATATGTAGTCCTTAATTAAAAATGTAGAAAAATACATACCAATTGATTTAATTAGACTTAGTATTAATAAACAAGCGACGAGTCCGATCCTTCGATAGTGAAAAGAAACGGCCTTAGAAACGGAATTACCGATTTGGTTGCCTTTTAATTCGCGGTATAAGAGTCAGATGAGAGTATATCTACATTTTCAATAAAAAAGCAAAAATTTGCCTAATTTAAGTTTAAGAATTATTTAATAGCAGCATTATACAATTTCCAAAGGAAAAAACTATACTGATATTTTGGTAAGTAGTATATTTTTAATAAAGTTAACATTTATTTATATAGATATCCTTGCTCAGAATTTTTTTTAAATATAGTTGACATACGTTAGTGTGTTCCTAATTTTTTATAACTATAAAAGTTACACACACACACACTTATATTATCATTTGTGAAATTATTATTTTAAGTAACAAATAAATAAAACTAAACGAGTAATCATCTTTATTTATTGTTAAAACAGACAGAACCTTAAAAACAATTTTAAGGCATTAATATTACTGCAGATAAGTTTTATCTAATAACTTTTTTAACTAATATTAAGCTAATTAAAGCTCATAACTCGACTAAATCAACGTTATTCGTAATACGTTTTTCTGCTTTTGCGGAAAATGGTTTTTATACATTATTGGTTTTTTTTTTTTGGAATTTGTGATATATTGAAGATATTGCCACGTCGTTTTGGCACAACATAAAGGACAAACGTTCACACAATTAAATTACATTTATCAATTCATCATTAGCTTGCTCACTGCTCGAGAATTCGGTGTTACTTAAATTTTTTTATTTTGTTTACTAAGGGTTTTTGTTTGTATGGAAATATTATTGTCCTGGCATCTACGATCAACTATAATAGACGACAGTCTTTACAAATATGAGATCGTTGGAGACCAGTAAATATGCTCTACACAAAAATCATGTCGTATAATGTGATTTGACGTAACCGCAGTTAAAAATGTTACGGAAGATTATAGAAACTTAATTTTATTTACGTTTAATTTGTAATAAGAAAAAATGTTACAAATAACATAAGGATTTGAAAAGTAAAATTCGTTTTTAAATTAGGTATAGCAAAAAGTTTTTTTGTTTTTTGAAGTCTTGTAAGTTGTAACATTTTATTTTACCACCTTATTAAGTTACTAGGTGATGCCTGCGGCTCCACCCGCGTAAGTACAGTAACCCACGGGTGCCGTATATGTCCCCATTGTAATAAAAAGTAGCCTATGTCCTTCCATGGGGAAGACCGTGGGTTCTACTTTATATCTGTGCCAAATTTCATGATGATCGGTTTACTAATTTTTACGTGAAACCGTAAATTTATTATCCCACACGAACCGTACATTTCCCCTCGATAAAAAGTAGCCTATGTCCTTCCCCGGGGCTTACTTTATATCTGTGCCAAATTTCATGATAATCGGTTTAGTAGTTTTTACGTGAAACTGTAAATAATGTATCCCACGGGAGCCGTACATTTCCTGGTAATAAAAAATAGCCTATGTCCATTCTCAGGCTATCTGTCAGACAGAGACAGACAGAGTTACTTTCACATTTATAGTATTATAATATATAGAATGGATGATTGTAATTTTTTCATTTGTCAATCGATATTTAAGTTTATTTTCCGAAAATATATAACTGAACACACTAACAAAGCAATGTATATGTGTCCTTTTTTCCATAAAATTTAATATCCGATTATATTTTCCATGAAATTATTAAGTAAGTACCTACGTATTTCATAGCTTATTGAAAATTGTCACCTAAAAGGGTCAAATTGGGGTCCAAAATTGGAATAGAGAAGGTCAGACTACACTGAATTTTGTCACGCAGCCATTTATTATGATTCAGAAATCCGTTAAAAATGGTTCTTCGAAATACATCAATGTGCAATGGGGATCCACGCGAACGAAGTCAAGCGCAATAGCTAGTTTCCATATATAAATTAAATGTCTTAATTATTAAGAAAAATGATTGGCCAATAAATTTCACAACAAGGTAGTAGCAACTCACAGATCGAACACGCCTCCCAATATTGGAAAACTTAATCTATTTGAGTATAAGCGAAACTAAATTATAATTAATAAATATCCAATATTACTGTCTATTCTTTTAATGAAGCTTCAGATTCAGACAACTTTTTCTTAATGATTGTGTCAGAAAGTTAAGCCTATAAGAAATGGGCTTGTGCTATAAAAAGAGATGTTCTAGAAATGTATGAGGCGTGGGCCAGCACTATGTACACTGTATGTAAATATAGCTACATAATATAGTAACTGTTTCCTATTCTTTATTTAATTTAATTGCACTTCCTTACAATGTACATTTAAATAACTTCGTCAAGGAGAGCAACACAACGTAAAATAAAACATCTCGGATCAGATCAGAATTATCCAAAGAATGTCATTTTGACAATAACATGACCTTTGACATAGAAAGACGTATGACATTCAAGAAGACGTCTCTTCCTAATACTACCAACTACGTCAAAAGTCAAGTCAAAACCACTATCATGGCCGCCCTAAAAATAGGGGTTTCGCCTTTAGTTTTCGCAGTAAAAAACTCTTCAAATAATCATTTTTGTACACATGTACCTTTCTTCAAATTGTATTTTTTTGTGTTTTATGAAATTCCCATATTTGTTTCCTATTCACCTATGTAGTGTACATAGAGCTGACCCAAAATCAAACATCTCTTTTGAATTCAAGGAAAAAGTGTGGGCCTATTATACGTCAGATGCCCATAATATCTACGTGTGTGTGTACGGCGAACACACACGTGTTGCTGGTAGCGGCTACCGGAGCTTGCGCGAGACTATCATCACCCATCGCACACTTGATTTATTACACAAACAACCACATTTCTCAGTGGCTTTTAAAATTGAAATATACTTTACTAATTGAATCAATAAATCAATTAATTTCCCATACCGCCATTGATTAAGTACGAGCTTTTATGGAGAGCAACGACCACTGCGATTGGGAAATGTTCATTTATTTTCTATGTAGTAACTTTCACAGATAAGTATTGTACGCCCTGAGTTTGTAGCTAGATCGATGATTGATATCAAGTAAATTGAATTTATTTTTATACATAATATGAAATTGAATATTTTTGTACTAGATTATTACGAAACTTAATTTTAATGATAGACAAATCTCACAAACAGTCATTTAAGTTTATTATCACAATATCAACACATAAATTATGCATAAGTGTGAAGCGGCTAACATTATTAAAATTTTATTCGAATTATAGAATCGAATCATTCATTAAAAAAATATTCGAAGTCGTTTACAGGACCATTATATTGAATGACAGCGCGCGTGCCCGCACAGCGACCAGTGTATGTTGACCCCCGCAAGAGTTCGGCCCGAACTTTTTTCCTCCATTTACCAGACCGGATCGGACGGTCGGAGGTCACAGTTAAATGGAACCGTTACCCGGCGTCGCCTCTAAATAGGAAACGACACGTTTATCCAATTAGAAATTCACCATATCTGTGATAGTCGGGAGGAAACTCGAGCAATCAACTTGCAGCACTATTACAGTTTATTCAATTGTCGTAATGAAGTTATGCGATGAGCGGTAATGACCGCGCCTTATAGGGTGCACGTGAGGTATATTGCATGTTAAAATATCATCCTTGGAAATACTTTCAGGTCATTTGGGTACCCACTTTATATTGTCTGTACTTAGGGTATTTGTATATTTATCTCTGTATTAGCTTTTAGCGTACAGCGCGACTAAAAACTCTCTGTTATGAGTTATGACTTGGGACACAGCTCATTGTAAAAAATCGTTGCATAAATTAAATATTACTACGACACAATACAAACTTTAAATTCCGTAATCTATACTTCTATACTAATATTATAAATGCGAAAGTATGTCTATCTGTTACCTCTTCACGCTTTAACCGCTGAACCGATTTTTATGAAATTTGGTATAGACATACTTTGGGTCCCGGGAAAGGACATAAGATATTTTTTATCCCGAAAAAGAAGTATTCCCGCAGGATAGTGTATTTACCTAGGCGGAAAAGCTAGTGTACAATAAGTTAGTAAATTGAATATTTTTGTAACTTGTATATTTTTCATAATTATTTTCATAAAACGTGCAATTATATAACAATTTGTTTCCGTAAGTAAAATGTGTAAAAACACGAGTCTCGCCTGAGTAGGCGAGTGCTGACGATTAAATATAATATTTTAATTAATTTCTTTAGTGCCTCGACTTGAAGTGATACAAATATGAATATTTAACATATAAATGTAGTTAGTATCTCATACTGATAAGATCTAGTCGCTAACGCCGCAGATATGCAGTTTCTCGGTATCCAGTAGATAACAAATAGGATAATATTATGACGCCGACTGTAATGTAATCCATCTCAAACTACATCGATATGATAAAGAATCTCTATTAATTAAACCGACTAAACAGGTACAGTTTAATTAATATGGGGAAGGGAAGGGTTGTGAGTCGGACTTGCGCAAGAAGGGTTTCGTACAAAACGGCAAAAAACCACCTTAGTTGTATGACAGCCCATAGAGCATACAATTTTAAAATAGTTTAAAATTTTATTTTATCCTGTTTTTTAGTATTTGTTTTTAAAACGGCAACGATAAAACATCATCTGTGAAATTTTCGACTGAGATACAGTCCGGTCAGGCAGATGGACAAACGAATGGAAAGCAGAGTCTTAGTAATAGGGCTTTATTTTTTCTCGTTGGGTAAGGAACCCTAGAAAACAACATAATACATAGGTTATTAATTCCATGATACGAAACTTAACATATACATGACTACTATATTCTATCAAAAACAAAAAGAACAAGCAAGTAAATATTAAAGTGTTCACGCCCATAAATGAGCAAAATATCTAACGTCTGACTCTGATTAATAAAGTAGGTTGTGATTTAGTTGGAACGTGCGGTAATAAGAGGAAACAGCCTCTCAAGCGGATCGGTGCGCCCGTCGTGTGCCGAGCGCGTGCCCGATACTAGTGCGACGCCCGACGACGCTCGTTCGACAGACCGACGACATGACGACAACACGACACGACGAAGCGCATTTGGCAACCTGACGACACGATGACTATAATCCGACACGACGATACACGCTCCATAGCTCCACGGCCTGATGACACGACGACAAACATTCGACGGCCAAACAACTCTACAAAAAGTTTCCGTTGACGATTCAACAGTCACTGCCTTCTGACCCCATTCGAAAATAATATAATCTCATTCCGAAACAGGACCCACTATGAAATTTACTACTTAATATAATTGAACACATTACACAATAGAAGATAAAGCTATTTATTCTTGTGCAATGGGCTTTAAAATTTAATTTACCAGCTCTATCCCGCAGCAGAGTTTAAAAGAATAAACGAAGACACTTTTTGTCTTATTTATTCATATAAATTATATTTAGCACTTTGTACCTGTACATGTTATAACAAATTCAAGATGTTTATTTGTTTAACAAAAATCTTAACTCTGCGCAACCACGACGGAATGTGACTATCATCTTAGAACATTAAATTAATCATGTAATAGCTTTGTAAATAAGTAAATAGGGGAGTTAGCACGGCACCTTAATGCCACAACGAGTATATCCTGGCTCGCGCCGCCGTCGCGCCGTGATTCCTAATATTATATTTAGACGTGACACCGGCCGTTTGTATCAATTGCCGTCTGCCACAGAACACTGATATACGGCGACTTACGACTACTTTAGACAATGACGGGACAATTGCGACCGGCGATGCCCCGAGACGTCGGATGCCGGCATTACACACATAATCATATCATATAAATTCCAGAGTTGCGTAATCCGAAACATCGGTGGACATAGCAACAATGCAGTTGGCAGATAATGGCAGACCGTCGCTTCTTGAGGAGCAATCAAAAATAGTCGTCAAAAATTTTCTAAACATTGTACTATCAGGGAATCTTATGCCTAAGCATGTGTGTTGTTCTCGTAATTTAATTACATTAAAATGGTGGCATGCAGTCAGAAAAAAATAGTCAGTGACATGTCAGTTTTATATCATAACATTAAGAACAAATTATGATAAACGCCAATCTGCTTAAACATTAGTTTCCCCAATAGTATTTAATTATTATGCTAACTCTTAATATAACATTAAATACAGTGGGAAGCAAAATATATCAAGGCTCTTGCGGAATCCTTAATACTCAAAGTTGTCATCTCAGTAATAATGGTGGTGTAAATTGCGCTTGAATGTAGAGCACGTTTTAGATTTTCATTTGTCACTGTCATTTGTCATGTCAGCTAAATAATATGCATGCCTACTTCTATTGAAACCTTACAACTAAATAATATTCACAAATTGCCGCTTTCGGTTTTACCCGACTTAATAAATTACCGGTACCCTAGTTCTCGACAATGCTGCATATTAATAAAATATCGGACTATTATATTCCTTATCATATCACGTTACGATACCACGGCATTCGTAATGCAGTCAACTGGGACGATAACTCACGCCGGTGGTTACAAATTGCCGTCAAATTTAATATTCACTAAATCTTAATAGAGCTAGTTTTATACATCTAAAAGATCGATAGTCGATACCCAGTGCACCTTTCACGTAATAAATAATGAAATCCTACGATTAATGAAGGTATAAATGATACACGACACGATCACAATGCTCGCAGGCTGCAGCGGCGCCGGTACAAATGGTTCTAATGAGCGGACCCCATGAAAGCCTTTTAATTTCCCATCGGACGACCACCGATACGGCCGGCCAAGTAGTGCGCCGGACTGCCGCCGGTGGCGCTGCCCGGCCATCGGCTCCCCGGACTTATCTCCCGCTATTAATTACGCTTAGATATGCACCGGACAAGTTTTAATGCGACCGCTTCATTTGTACCGCCGAGAGTGCCATATCGGAGACGTTACACGGCGATAACTTTGCGCGAGTGACGGTCACCGGCCACTTCAGAACACCGGCGCTATCGGCGTCACTATCGCTACACCTAGATGACTGATAGCTTCCCCGGCTAAACGTGCTCCACTTTGCACCGATCCTTATCTGCGTCTATTTTAGTGTAACTCGTATTCGCATTTTCTTAGTCGACTCGCGCAATTACGGTTCGTTCGCGAAAGAAATCGAAATGGGATCGAGTTGCCGCGGGCCGCCGGCGAGTGGCTAAGTAATAACACCCCATCAATAGTAGGACCCGTTGTTACAAATCAAAACGAACAACTTCAACTCCATTCATACACCTTCATTAATTTTATCTTACGTTAGATGAAATGGATGGTTTACAAAAAAATACCAAATTTGTGTGGAAATTTCATCGTATTGAAGTGAACTGAAATGCTTCAAACAAAAAAATATTTTATTAGCTGACTAACACGTAGAACATATGTACATTGTGCTATCAAAAACAACAAATTTAAGAAGGAACTCTCATTTAATACAGGGCTAGATTGGGACAATACAGGGCTTGTCATGGACTCTACCACGCACCCATCATAAAAGGAAAACACGAATGTCGAAAACAATTCGTACACACTTTTGCCAAACAAATATGCTGCCAATTGTTTACTTGTTGATGCATCGTATCGTGTACACAATGATAAGCCCAGCAATTTATTCCCGATCGTCAGGTGGATCGAGCACTGTTGAAATCTGTTAACGAATCAAACAATTGATCATTGAATATATCAAGCGGGTCAGGCAATAATTGCTGCGTCTTGTCAAACAAGAATGAGGCACGGGCGCCCGGCACGCACTGCTGCTTGCTGTTGCGGAATACACTATGAATATATTATACACCCTGTATAATATATTTTAATCAACTCATAATATGGGGCGTAGATGTTTTGCTGTAAAACTGATTGAACTCTTAAGTTGAACGTTTCCTTATTCCAAAAATAGGTATGTCACAATCTGTAAGGAATAACATATTTTTTTATATTATACATTAAGAAAGAAAAATGTAAAAAAGGAATATCTATTAAAATTTCTTACAGAAACTTGTTCTCTACAAATAGTACAGGTCAGAAGACTGGATAATTTAACAACAGAAGATAAGCTCAAGTATAGTATTTGTAAGGTTTTAGATAATGAGACAGCATTTAGATATAAATATCGAGGCGAGTTTGCCCGCAGATTGTACGCACTTCCTATTCCAATGCACTTAGTAAACTTTCAGATTTATTTACGTAAATATTCAACTTAGAATTATCTCCCTGTTTCGATAATATCAAACTCTAATCTGCGTTAAGTCAAGCGACACAATGAAGGAAATTCTTATCCTAAAATGATTTATTATATTGCCTTCAATGCTAAAATCTAGGTAATAAACAAAATACGACCCAGTCGGTGTCTTAATTATTATTCTGTGGCAGAATTTAATATTTAATTTATAGGTTATTGATTGTTATGTTACCTTTGCAGGTCCTTTTTACGTAATTCAATGCACAATTATGGTTTCGTAACTATCAGGTTGTGTTAGTGACATTTCTTGTTTATTATATTTGTCTTATTGAGTGTTTAGTCAATTTTACACCTAAAATATGTACAAAGCTGGTACAAAATAAACGAAAATAAAACAAAACAGCTACCGAAGTAGCCATTCACTTAATTTCTCGTTATTGACAAATCATCAGCGCTTAGTAAGTTTTACGACCTTAAAGTAAACTAATACACAAATCTGTAATTTAACTCTGACTCCTCACAAATTTAATCAATTATCGACGATAAAGTAGCAAAATGAGTTAAAATTGATCACCTCAATAAATATCGTAAACGGACGTGTGTAATTAATACTTTTCAACGGCATGAAAAATATACACTCATTAATGGCATTAACAGAAAAGCGGCCATTAAAATATTAGATATAGAGGTGACATAAAACGTTTTAAAAGCTTTCTCATAAGCGATTAGGTTTTTAGATGATATCGGGAGCGCGGCAACAGAAGCCGCCTTATCTGGCAACATTGCGGCGGCCGCGGGACTCGTAACCGGAGACGAGGGAGCAACGGTCCTCGGTGTTGCCATAACTCAAAACGATAACAGCCCTAGCGGATTGTTGACGACAAATAACAGAGATAGCCACCTGACCGTATCCGACGTTCGATAATATTTAATAATTTACATGCCTTATCTGATCACGCGTGCTACTCCTGCTTTAAAAATACATTAATGCTTCAGTTAATATCGTTAAGATGAAATTTAGATGTGAGACGGTTGATTAGATTTTTGATCCGTATAGTTTTACATTCAAATTTCATACATAACGTATCGAGACGACTCGGTGGAGCATGGACGCAGTAGCCCAATTATTTACTACATAACATAAGAAGTTGATGAAGATGGTCTTGTAAAAATAAAAAAAATAGCCTAAGTTACCCGGGCCATTATTACAAATCTATTGATACCACATTCAGGATCAGTAATTAAGTTGCAACGATGGAAAAAACACATTATTATATGTGTAAAATTGTAAAAACCGTTAGATTGTAATATAAGTAGTGAAATTGTAAAATTATTATAGACTTCCGACGCTAATATGCTGCCTATAATTTAACACATTATTTTTCGTTAGATTATAAATATATAGGTAGTTATGAAACATTCGACATATTTTTTACAATCTCGTTAGTTATTTTACAATCTAACAGTTAATTTTTACAATTTTACGGTAACATATTATACAAACATAGACTGCTAAAATCATTATCCTTCCTCTTAGTAACATAGTTGGGTAGATAGAGAAGATAATAAAAGTTCAAGAATAATAGGTAAGTGTATTATAAGCTGTAAAATCTCCTTGTCAAGTCTATTGAAGGTTATAGGCACGTTAGATACTAACCCCCTTACTAATAAAAATATTTACACAATGGACAAGCTATACTATGTTTTGTCCTTGTCTGATACGTTGGATAAGTTGCTTGACAGACAAGGATAAAACGATTGTAAAGCTTATCCATTAAGTAAATATTTTTTTAGTAAGAGGTTAGATCTATATAGCTCCGCCAATTTCGTTGATGGTGGCCGGTTTTATTCAATCCAGACCAGCTACGCAGGAGTTATTTTATAGTGCCTTAGTGTGTGCGCAGTTTATTATTCCGTATGCGCAGTACACAAGAGCTCTCTCTCTTCCTTTACTCGGTAACCCCGTGACAGAAGACCAACACGATTGGCAAGTGGCGAAGGATCAAGCGCAGGACCGACTTGTTACAAGCCAATCCGACGCATGATCATCTTTCGTGTCAGAAAATCAGGTGATCAGCCTGCATTGTCATAAAGACTTAACCAGACTTGAAAACAACATTTTTTGTTGTTTCAACGCGGGGATCGAACCCACGACCTCCAAGTCGAGAGCCAAGCTCTAAACTACTGGACCACGGAGGCGTCTAAGAATATGTAAGAGTAGGTAGTTACACGAATGATACAATACTTGGTTTGGTATACACAAAGTAAGCAGCAAATTTGAAAAGACTAAATTGGAAATGCAAACAAACTACATCCAAGTTTGTATCGGCGATGGTATCCACGGTATTGTTGATCCAGTAATTTGAATTTATTGCACCATGAATAAATGGTATTTATCTGTGAACATATCGAGCAAAGCCTTCGTGAGAATACTTGCCACTACAGCAGGCTTAGCATGCGCACAGTAAAAACACCGAAGAATAGAAACTATGACAGATTGAAGAAACATTAATACCATTCGGAGCAAAATAGGTCTTATTGTAAGGCAGCAAGGTCGATGTATCGTCGTTATAAGAAAGAACATTTCTTTTCTTCCCGAGCATGAGCTCACAAGATGGCCTCTTTTGACAGCTAAAGAAGAAACGTTTTCTTAATTTAGTGTCAAAAAGTCCCACAATATCAACCACTCCACATCATGGCGATCCTAGACAAATAGTTTCTTTACGTTTGAAAATTTGTTCATTTTTGACAGCACATTTCCCGGCAGCCATTTTAAAAATATGGCTATTTAGAAATGTTGACTTCTATTGAAGATCTTGTTATGATGGATTAAGAGCTATTTTGGATAGAATATTTCTTCTTTAAAATATTTCTATGGATCGCCATGCTAAGCCTGCAGAACTCAGAAGCCACATTAGCTCGGACATGTCCTATTGAAAACGAATTAACACCTGTAGATACGTTTTCTCGAGATTTAAATTGTTATTGAAGTTGTTTAATTCAAATAATAAGATATTTTTACCCGACTACGGCGAAGCCTAAAGGAAGGGCAATGATTTTAGCAATCCATCGTGTATGTTTTTGTGTCTGTCTGTATGTATGTTTGGTTCATCGTAGGACTTAGACTGCTGATCCGATTTTAATGAACGAAGTGTCAATAGTTTCGTAACAATAGCCCGGGTAACATAGACTATATAATTTACTTGGGTTATAGTTTTTAACTTTTGATTTTACTGTCAGGAAACACGTTTATAAAGATTAATATTAATTAGTACCTACATAAAAATTTGTAAACAACACCGAGTATAAAAATAAATAGACTACGTTATAAACCATCGTCTTCTCAATCCTTCGATCGTAGATTATATTTTCTACACTTACAACCTCAAGTTTACATGATGTACTGTTAAAAAAATGACTATGGTACATATGGTATATACTAATTACATGATGTACTATTAAAAAAATTACATACCTACATACAATACTAGTATGTATGCGAGTCGGACGCGTGCACATAGTTTTTCGATCAAAACGGCAGAAACACGTTTGTTGTATGGAAGCCCCACCTAAATATTATTCTGTTCTGTTTTTACCCGACTACGGTGAAGCTAAATATGCTATGTGTATATTTGTTTCATTGTAGCGCCTAAACTATTTATCAGATTTTAATGATTGAGGTGTGAATAGATTCGTAATAATAGCCCGGGTAACATAGGCTATATAAATTATGTATCGGGTTCAAGTTAAAAAAAAATATGTAGTTACTATTTGTTGTTATACCGGTAACAGAAATACATCATCTGTGAAAGTTTCAACTGTGAGTGACAGAACGACCCTGGTGACTGACTGACAGACGGACGAACAGTGGAGACTTAGTAATTCCGTTTCTACCTTTTGGGTACGGAACCCTGAAAAAAGGAAAAACATGAGTACATCTTTTCTATCATACACTTGGATAAAACAACAATATGTAGATACAATGTACATTGTACAAGTCGCATTACCACGCTTCGGAACGCTCGTGTCGTCGTAATCAATAGCATGGGAAGTAGCTAATCTCGCGTACTCCTTGTTGAAGATGTGATTGTTTCTCCTTAACGGGCGAGTCGCTCTAATCGCGACATCCTCCGACCGCGCTCCGGCGTTAATTAGAACCGGCATTCTACTGAATAGAAGACATGGAACACGGGTCAGATCCAACGAAACACAGGTCCATTATCTACACTCGAGGTACCGAGGGCATTATGTTTTAGCGGGCGCGACCCGCTCCGGACCCGCAATCAGGAATCATTATTTACGGACAGTTATTATCACCTCATGGCTTTTCTGGTTTATTATCGGCTCCGCTCGTTATGCTGTCCCGTGACGGATAAATTATGCTATTAAGTTAGCAGATTGACAAAGTTATTTATGGGATTGAGTGCGAGCGGTGATTTGTGCCCCGCCAGTGATGAGCTCGTGACCTGCGATTGTTTTACGTTATGAAAGGTATTATGTTTGAATACAAACTAAATGTTTTTCCTCGTTGTGCCGGCGTCTGTAAGTATAGTACCGAGACTCTTTCATTATTGTTTCTTTGTAACGATTATGTTATTATACTCTTAAGATTATGTTCATTCGAGTATCTGAATTAGTGTATTTATAAATTCGATTACAATGTACGGGCTGTGAAACCGCTTATTATCTGTATGGAAGGTTGTTGTAATGTTTTGATAACTATATTTTGTTATTGAGTATGTTTGTTTTAAAATAAGTTACGACGTAAGAACATTCTGAATTAAAATTTAATATCAAAAACGTGTCAGGAGACGGCTTTTAGAAAGTAACCTTTACGTACGTATCAATACAGAATCGTTTTTTTTATTTTTTTTATTTGTTCCAAAGTTAAAGTTCGATTTAATTGAAAATAATTTTCCTCAAGAATATTTAATAAGTTTCTACTTCTTATAGTTAGGAAATGCTAGGGAGAAGCAACTTAAAAACCACTTCGGGGGCTGATTACTCGAAAATGGCTGACTTCGTCTTTATTTGAAAAGACCTATTTGAAGATATCCCACACGATGAGATTAGACGGGAAGCCACCACTAAAATAAGAATCAATCTTAAACTATACTAAATTTCATCCATTACTACAGAAGTTAGCAAGGGTGGACAGACATACGGACAAACGTAAATACAGAACGAAACTATAAGGACGTTCCTTGTAGTACCTACTATGGTACCCTAAAAATGGCTATTTACGAATGAATTTGAGATTAGGTATGTTTAAGTAAATCAATTTATTAGACAGCACTTTATTTTGAAATTATATACAGTTTATTAGAAGGCAATTTATAGCTATTAAAATAAACTCAGTTGAAAAACATAGGCGGATTAATTAACGAAAGGTACACGAATGCTAATTATTATTATTAAGAACGAAAACAAGTCGAAACAATATGCACGCAATAACGCAATAATTAATTTATCTAGACAATAAAACGAGACCAGTGATAAGTACGTTTGTTGAATACTAAACGGATTAATGATACTGAAATAGTTTAATTGAAATTGATATAATACGAGAATAACCTGTTTCTTACCGAGCAAAGCTTCGTTTACGTTCAACTTGTTCATTTGTAGATGCATGGTTAGTAAAAATAATAATTCTTTGGAATTTCCAATAAAACTTTGTTTACCTACTCTTCAGGACGGAGGATATATTTGGGGTTATATAATTACCAGGAGGCCTCAAAGAATAATATTTTTAAATAGATAAGGTTTATTTAATTAGGTTCACAAAATTTACAATATGAATGTGTTCAATGTGAGATAAAATTATAAGTAAGTATTTGACATTACTGTTCTTAATTTGAAATCTTTTAAAAATAAAAATACAATGTGCCAGTAACCTAATATGAAAATGATAAAAATTAAAACCAAAATTAATGAGGCAAAAAAAAATTAAATAATAAAAAATAACAATTATTAACACCTACTCGTTTTGTACTTGTTTACCTATAAATATTGAAAGATAAGTTGTGGTTCAAAAACGCTCAATCGAAACTTACATGCTTTTGTTAAATAATTCAAAACAATAAAGCACCGTCTTGAAAGTTCTTTACACTGGTGTACTCTCTGTACTTGCAAAGACTGCCATTTCAAGGCCACAAACAATGAATACAACATATTTCCCATTCAACAAAAAGTATCATCGTAGTTTTGTTTCGCAATAAACAACAATCAACACGATTCTTTATATCATGTTGGCTCATGAGCAGTATCAGTCGTGGATCGGGCGATATAGCGCAATGAAATCCAACACCGCGACGAATCGAATGTCCTGTCCGGTTTGAAATTTGTGCAATATTTCGCCCTTTTCGCAGATATCCAGCCCGTGTCTAACCGACGTGAAACACAATATCTCCGGTGCACTCCATAATTTATACGCAAGCTTTGATGCTTTATGTATTAGTCAGGGTGTAATCTTAAATTATTGTCGATCATACGCACTGTATCTGAGACTGGTTGATGGACACTGGCGAGAGCGATTCCTGTATCTATCGGGCATATTATGGCTGTAGAGTATGGACCATAGAGTAACTTCACATGAAAGTCATGAAGACGAATACAAGGATGACACAGGAATAAGACAGAATAAGAGTTAACCATAAGGGACAATAGCATAGCACCATATTTTGGCTGACTTGAAACAGAAGCCAAATTCTCGTAACGCCGCAGGAGGAGGAGACGCGTGTGTAAAGGCGCTTTCTTTATATTATGTTTCTCGTAAGGCTAGGAATGTTTCCACACGAGGTGTAACGATTTACGAGGTCGTCGCATTCCAGCGTGGATTCAACGTTTTACCTAAATATATTGAAATGAACGCCATTCTTGACGCCGGCGGCGCCACCAAACTAGTTCTCTGATTGGAATCTCTAAAACCTGATAACTTATAATTTAAATATCAATTAATATTGATATCAACATAAGCTATATTTTTATTATAAACTCGTCACGTTCTCAATTCGGTACTTATAAATAAGTTTATGTGTTACAAAACTATTAATTTATCACTTCAAGAATACATAATCCAATTTGCATAATAAAATTAACAGTTTTTGATAATTTTGAAATCCACCTGAGGTATTACTTTTCTTTTGACATTTTTGCGAATTTTATCTAAGTAAAAGAAATGTAGATTTTGTCTAAGGAAAGCTTAACTAAACTATATTAGACAGTGGTAATCAATCTTCTCATATTAGTAGGTTTGTCGAAATACCTACAATATTTCACCAAAGCCGGCAAAGCAATAATTCAGATAAAATTAGACGCCGTGTAAAAGTGATTGGCACATTTTCTGATTAGCTTCTAAATTTGGATGTGAATGTATTGAAATAGGCTTGCTATTTTCAGATCATATTTCTCTCCATTTGACATTTATACTCCGAGCCTACATACTTTGCAAAAGTAATTAATTATTGTTCGATACAAATAAGTTTATTTGTCAACAAAATTTTGCATTTGAAACTCGACCCTTAAATTGGCAGGTAGGTGTAATAGGTACTCGTTGCAAATATAACAGGCATTATAAGAACGCATATGCAAACAAATAGTTATTAGTTTTTAATAAAAGCTTTTTACATAAATAGGTTCAACTAAGATATTAAAAATACCTATTTCTCGCTAACCAAAGAATCGATGTCTAATAAAATATAATAAGTTTCATATCTACATAAAACGCCTATTTAATATATTTGGTAAATATTATGTAAATTCGAGTCGCGAATTCCCGGAGTCAGTGGTGGTCAGCTCCAGGCAGTAATAGCCGCTTAATGGAAATTGACACCGATCTTACCTGACCTAGCGATGAAACATAATATTAACAACGCAATCACCTCATCTACGCGGTGAAATGGCTGGCCATCGAGGGGACTAATTGATTACCTCACACTAGTATTATATCCACAAGCTATGTCGTCGAGATCAACATTCAATATGCATACAAATTGAAAATGGAAATACGTACCTTATACTTACTAAATCATAGATTTTCAGACTCGCGCATTGCCCTTTGTCCGATTTCTTCGAATTTCAAAATAATATCCCCATTACCGTACTACGGGCGTATCTTCGAACAAATTTTTCAGAAAACGATCTCCTCGCGTTGCCTGTTTATCGCATCAGTATGACGGCATTATTCTGAGTTATGGCCAGATCGGAGCGAAACGTATAGCATCTCGCGCTTATTTATTGGCATATAATAGCTTCTAATGGATGCTATTGAATCTGCCACCTGGATATCTCGCGGCCGGGCAGGCGGGGCATGCGGCAGCTCGATGGATGTGAATATTCATAACCGCAAACGCTCCGACCTCACTCGTTATTTAATTGATACTCTGCACCGAGCACGTAAAAAGAGCAATCGCTCGTTAAGACTCGATTATTTCTCGATAAAAATGAACATCGCGAACGCAATTTAAAGGGTTCAAATCGATTTTTGTCTCGACAATTATTCCAGCACTATTCTACGGTCATTTATAAAGCGATGATATCGAGACCAACAAATAAGTACATATTCGAATTTATTTAGACCTTTCGTCGATAACACGTGGCACTGTTCTTTTATTTGCACAACACGACGAATGCGAGTGCAATTTATTGATACTGTGTTCGATAGGCAGTAGGGCGTCCCACGCGAGCGCCCGAGTCAGCCCTCCGAGGGAACGGTGAGGACCTATGCTAAATACGCGCCATAAATAGCGGAGGTTATGGTGTCGTAAAAACAAAGTCAAGCTGCGCGGAGTCGCCGACTACAGCCATCATCGCACCACGAAACGACATTTCTCTTTCATTTTGCACTTCTTATTAAACATTTACTTACACTTCACAGCTTCGAGTTATTTTATGGTGTTTTAATACAACTATTACAATATGTTTGAACTTGAAATATGTATTTTAAATTACATACTTATTATGACACTTAATATTAAATCGTAGTCTTAATAAGAGTTTTTAAATCTTTTCCTTTGCAGTTTTAGAATATTTCGACCGGTAAAAGTATGTAATGTAAGGTAGTATATAAATCTATAAATAGGTACCTAGTCTTCTTATCCACGACAAAGATATTATCATATAATAAGATTATTCGTTCTGTTTGTTTTGGATTTCTTGCTCTAATTAATGTCAGAGGTCACCGACCGGTATAGATTTGGGCACAATTCGCTTGTCACGACTGGATTAGATACCACACAATTTGTTTAACATACTTTGAGATTGATGGTCTATTTTTATACCATAGTCATATACGCTTAACAAATCAGAATATACCATACATTATTGTTTTAATTTTCTTTTTAGTATTCTGATATTTGTAAAGGTTGAGAAGCTAAGATAAAGTATTACTCAACGTTGAACCTAAAGCCTCGTATCCACTGGGCCACATTTAACGTGCGACATGTTGTAAGTTAGCGCGGAACTTTTGCTTAACAACTTTGTCTATTTACGCTTTTATACTACTCTACGGCAACGTAATACGTCCCCACGAGTGGTTTTGTGGTCGCAACAGAAGAAACAGCACTAAATAGAACTGTGCGCTAATACAATACAAGCTGAAAATCGTGTCGACTTGTCAAATCTGAAATTTGACACTTCGATTTTCAGGTCTATTGCATTAGCGCAGAGTTCTATTTACAGTGCAGTTTTTTTGTCGCCACCCCAAAAAACTTTTGTGGGTTGAAAGGCTTAATCATATCACGCCAGCGACAACGTCGTTCGCGATTGCTATGCAACGTTGCCAAACTTTTATAAATATACCTTAAAGCTAAATTGATTGAATTTAGCTTTAAGGTATATTTCATACTAGCTTTTGCGCGTAAATACATTATCCCGCCGGAACACTACTTTTTCGGGATAAAAAATTTACTTTATTCGTATAAATTCGTCTCACATTTATAAAGATTATGTTTCTATTTCTGGCCAACAGATAACACAAATTATTAAAATAAACTAAATAAAAATTAAAAAGTTATGATGTTGTCATCAAATAAAACTTTAAGATCTTTATACACTGCATAATTTAAACTTGATACACGTCATTTTACACCAGCACAAGTCCAAGCTATAATAACCGGCCTTAATATATTACCAATATTATAATATACAGTATTTTAATAGATAATAAAGAAGAAAATGTCAACAGAGTTTAGGAGACGTGGTATTCGGTGGTGGTATTTTTATGACTATTTAGGTGAAAGATCACTTAACTGTTATGCTGAAGTATACGACGCATCGCACCCAAGTGTACAAATTATACCAATAAAACTGAATAAACTATACCGACGCCATCAGCCATGATGCTTTTAGGAAACTGATATTAAAACATTTTTTATAATTAGTATAGATACTTACCAATATCTCCTACTGATTCAACACGTTAAGAACTATTTAATACATTTATATCAGAGTAATAAAACTGTGGTGTTAGTTATTAAAGTAGTTAGGGAGTAAAAGGTTTTTGATTACCTGTTATACCTCTGTTTTTATGGCATTACTTATACCTTTTCTGATAAGGATAACGCGACGTTATTCACAGAGGTCGCGAGTGTCAAATGTATTTAGGTGAAATTAACTACAAGCTGTACCTAGTAGCCTAAAAGCAGTAGAGCGTTAGTACATATTAGAATTATAAAGAAATCGTAGAAGAAATTAAAATCGGAAAGTTGTATGATGTGTGATATATACCTACTATCATCTGACACCATGGCAACGGCCATCGGTATCACAGATAATAGTAGGTACATATTATATATGTGCTATAGTGGCAATTTCACAAATGCTTGTTGATTGACTGATGAATCAACGCACAGGCCAAACCTTTAGGGCTAGAAATTTGAAATTTTGCACACGTATTTCTCTTAATATGAATGTGAGTTGTTTGTTACGCTGTCGCGTTAAAAACTACTTAAACATAGGCTACTTTTAATCGGTGAAATAGGCACTGTTCTCACTTCTCGCGGGATTTCCTTTTGCGTGCGCGAAATCGAGAACAACATCTAGCTCAATCATAAACTTCGAAACGAGAATTTAAGGCTGTTAATATAAGATCCTACACAGCTATAAAACACTTGCTTAGGTGTTCTTAAATGATTATTGGCCAGTGAAATAGTGCGACCTTTGGGCGCTCAATTTGGTGAAGTAAATCACGGTCGAATGGATGGCAGACGATGAATTACGAACTTTCCTTGGGATATGATTTTCACACGCAGGCATAAGAGAAATTCTCGAATTCGCAAATGCAGATTATATAGCGACGGTCAAAGACTGTTAGAGTGACTATGCTGTTGAAGAAACGTAGATTGATAAATTTTGTTTAATATTTAACTATGATGAGTACAGATAGTCACATGATTGAGGATACATAATTCAGTGGTGACTACTAACTTCACAATAGGAATGATGACTACGTCTAAAATATTTAGTTTCATTAATACTTATACTCAAAAAAATGAGGTATATAAGTACTTGGTAAATGTAATAAAATATGATATTTTATGTGTAGTTTAGTAATTAGGTAGATACATCTAAAAAGTACAAAAAATTTTTTTTTACAAAACCCACAAAAACATTTATTAAAATAAATATGAACTTAAACGCACAAATATCGGAGATATTTACAAATATGTTCCTGCAGCCGTATACCTCATACAATTTAACCTAGGTGTGACGTCACAGCTAGGTACGACGCGACGGTAGTATGGAGCGTTTTTACGCGTTTTTACGAGACTTACGAAATTTTGTATACTAGTTGCTGTACCTTCGAAAATGTTGACTTTTGATATAGTACTGTTTCTTCTAAATGGTTACTTATATTTAATAGTACTATTCATTCATTCAATAAAAACAAAATATTGTTACGAACAATAAGACTAGCGCCATCTAGCGTCAACCAATGAAACCACTTGGTGCGAACAGGGACAACGTTTTCACGTCTACTCAATACTAGATGGCGCTACTGTGCGAATATTCCGGAACAATTCAACCAGTTCACGCGGCTAGCGAATATTTCTGGAACGGTCTGGAACTCGATTCGGCCCATATAAATACGCCACAGAGATGCGAACGAGTCAGTTCAGTTTCGAGCTACCTTCGGGTGATTTCGAGGCGAAACAGGCGATAAGTAAAAGTGATACCAGTGATTAATACCAGTGATACCCGCGACTTGGCTACGACTTAAGGACACTGTTAGTGCTTAGTGTTTGGACTTAGTGCTTAGTGTTTGGACTTAGTGTTTAGTGTTAGACCTAGTGCTTTGTGTTGGACCTAGTGCTAGGGAATAAAGTCTTTAAAAGAGTCAGCAGGTCTTTTCTCTCCAAATCCTTCGAACCCTAACACGTAACAACTGGTGTCAGAAGTGGGATTTGGAGATGCCATTGACTCCGAGAGAGGACTTCAAGGAGGGCGTCAGAACAAGGGCACAACGAGCTGCGGAGGCCACACCCACTGGGGACCAAGCTCCGCCCACTGTGGGCCAAGCCCCGCCCACTGACCCCGCCCACCAGGACCCGCCCACTGACCACGCCCCCCAGGCTCCGCCCACTTTGACCCAAGCCACGCCCACCGACTCCGCCCACTGGGTCACACCCACTCAGGCCACGCCCGTTGGCCCCGCCCACCGGGTCACGCCCACTCAAGCCCCGCCCACTGACTCCACCCACCTTGCCACGCCTTCCAGACAGGCCACGCCCACCAGACAAGCCACACCCACCAGCAGTACCGTGGCTCTTCAATTAGGAAATTTAATTGAAATAATGGAGCTGCAAAGGGCTGAAATTCGGGCAATGAAGGAATCACAAGAACGCAAGCTCGGTGATTTGCAACAGTCACAAGAACGTTTGCAAGAATCGCAAGAGCAACAAAAAGATCTCCAAGAAAAAGCGCTTTGGGCTATAAAGGATGTTAGTGACACGGTGATGAAGCTTCGAAAAGATGTCGACGTAGTGGAAGAACGAGTTACTGGGTTAGGATTGGATGTTGAAAACGTGAAAACCGGCCTCGCTGAACTACAGAAGAAAGTAGTGCGCCTTGAAACCACGGGAGTTGCGATGTCTAGTGGAACTACCGGTGTGGCACAAGGACCGAGAGTGAAAGTGCCGCCGTACGACGGCACTACTTCTTGGAACGCTTATCGTCAGCAATTCCAGACTGTTGCTACTGCTAACGGATGGACGGAAGAACAATGCCTGACCGCTCTCACTGTTGCGCTCAGAGGGCAAGCTTTGTCGGTCCTGGAAGCACTGCCACATACAGGAAAGGGGTTCCAAGACCTGATGGAGGCACTTGAATCCAGATACGGGGAGCAACACCTGGAGCACGTGTTCCGTGCCCAACTGCGTGACAGAGTCCAACGTTCAGGAGAAGGACTACAACAATGGGCGTTGGAAATTGAAAAACTCGTCAGGAAGGCACACCCAGGAGCCGATACCAAGATGGTAGACACGAATATGGTTCAAGCATTTGTCGACGGAATCAAAGACCTGGAGGTTAGAGCTGCAGTGAGGCTTCGTCACCATACCTCGCTAAGGGAAGCATTGGCACATGCTTTGGAGGTCGAGGCTGTTCGCCATGACATACGGCAGACCTATAAGATCCGCGAGGTCTCTGAGGAAGTCAAGGAGGTTAAGGCTCCTACGAAGAAAAGTTCTGGAGCCATGTGCTACAAGTGCGGCGAGAGGGGCCATCTTCAGCTCAACTGCCCACAGAAGGAGACCCAGATGGCAAGGATGAAAAGGATGGAGGAGCTAATAGAGAAGCTGATGAAGCGAGGGGCTCCGTCCCCTGCCCGCGATCAGGGAAACGAATAAAAGCCAGGACTAAGGGGCGAGTACTGGCTGACGCGGAGGAAGCCCCGATAACTGTTATTTCCCAGGCATGCAGCGGGAATAGTCTTGTGATTCAGGGGACTATTAACGGAACGGATTGCAAAATGACCCTAGACACAGGAGCCTCTAGAACAATAGTGAACCCAAAGCTGGTAAAAGCCGCAAGGGGGCACAAGAGGAAAATTCACTGTCGGCTTCTTACTGCCTCCGGTCAACCCAATACCTGTCCTGGGAGAAACGTCAGTCACGATGTATGTAGGGGGGTCCTCATACTCTCATAACGCTATCGTGGCCGAGATTATGGATGATTGCATCTTGGGGTTGGATTTCATGAAGAAACACAACTGCAAAATTAATGTCGCTGACGGAGTTTTCAAGTGTGGTGAAGAAGAAATCTTCATTCTTGGAGGCGTCTGCGGGAAAGTCGCATGTGTAAAGAAAGTCATCATACCTGGACGAGCGGAAGCTCGGGTGCTAGTGAAACTGCCGCCAGTTGGAATGAAAAAGTCAAACAGATGCGTGTTGATCGAAGGCACACCTACCAAGACATCGGCGCAAAAACTGATGACGGCGAGAACCCTTGCTAGTGGAAGCAGTAACGCTGTGGTCAAGGTTTTGAATCTTGGTCTACTTAGATGCTTGGTCTACTTAGATGACGTCATCATTGTCGGCCGCGACTTCGAGGACCATTTACGAAACTTGGAGCGAGTTTTCGCCAAAATAGAGGGAGCCAAATTAAAGTTGAACCCAAAGAAATGTCGTTTATTCAGGAGTAAGGTCAATTATCTCGGCCATGTTATCTCCAGTGATGGAATCCAGACAGACCCGGAGAAACTGGAAGCAGTTCAAAAATGGCCTACCCCTAAGGACAAAACCGAAGTGCGAGCATTCCTCGGCCTATGCTCATACTACAGGCGTTTTGTTAAAGGATTCTCGGAAATAGCCAAGCCATTACATCGGCTGACAGAAGATAAACGACAATTTAGTTGGGATGAGACTTGTGAAGATTCTTTTCAGAAACTGAAGAAGCATCTGTGTGAAACACCAATCCTGGGGTATCCACAAACTGAAGGTCAGTTTATAGTCGACACGGATGCAAGCAACACGGCCATTGGAGGAGTGTTATCTCAAAAACAGGGTGAAAGAGAAGTTGTTATTGCATATTTCAGCAAATCTTTATCCAAGCCAGAGAGAAACTACTGCGTGACAAGAAGAGAACTCTTGGCTGTTGTAAAGACGCTACAACATTTCAACAAATATCTCATCGGCAGACATTTTTTGCTGCGAACTGATCACGCAGCCTTGAAGTGGCTACTGCAATTCAAGAACCCAGAAGGTCAAGTAGCTCGATGGATTGAACAGCTTCAGGAGTATGACTTCAAGACGGAACACCGCAGCGGAAAGACGCATGGGAATGCCGACGCACTTTCACGAAGGCCGTGTTCGGAAGACTGCAAACATTGTGTTAAGCAGGAATCTAATGAAGTTACATTGAAGCTAACGAGAATAAGTCCTTTGGGTCTCTGGGAGAATGATGCTATGAGGGAGGCCCAAGAAAGAGATGACGACCTTCGGCACATCATTACATGGAAGAAACGGGGTGACGTCAAACCAATCTGGAGTGAGGTTGCACCCACTGGCGCTGTCACAAAGGCGTACTGGGCGCAATGGGACAGTCTGATACTTCAAAACGGAATACTCTACCGGAAATGGGAGAAGACTAACGGCAGAGAGTTCCATCTTCAGATAATTGTCCCAAGAACGAGAGTACCAGATGTTCTCCGTGAAATACATGATGGCGTATCAGGAGGTCATCTAGGTTTCAAGAGGACGTTAACAAAAGTGCGCGAAAGATTCTACTGGTTGCATTGTCGAGATGATGTACAGGATTGGTGCCGCAAATGTACTACTTGCGCTGCTGTAAAAGGACCACAGACCAGGAGCCGTGGGAACCTGCGGTTGTATAACGTCGGTGCACCGTGGGAACGGATTGCAGTTGACGTAGCTGGGCCATTTCCTGTAACGGAATCGGGAAACAAGTATTTTATGGTCGTCATGGACTACTTCACCAAATGGCCCGAGGTGTTCGCCATACCAAACCAAGAAGCTACAACAGTCGCTTCTAAGTTAGTCGAAGAAGTGATATGTCGCTTTGGTGTGCCTCTAGAAATCCATTCTGATCAAGGCAGGAACTTCGAATCGCAGGTGTTCCAGGAAGTGTGCAGAATTTTGGGCATGCATAAGACGAGGACCACCGCGTACCATCCACAGTCTGATGGAATGGTAGAAAGATTTAACCAGACCCTTGAGAGGCATTTGGCGAAATTGGTAGACGACAAACAAAAGGATTGGGACAAGTATATACCACTCTTCCTTCTGTCATACCGAACCGCCGAGCATGAGAGCATAAAAGCTACCCCGGCTTATGTCAACTACGGTAGAGAACTACGAATACCAGTAGACCTATTGACAGGAGGGTCACCGGAGGGACCAGAGACCGTACAAGACTATATCTGCGATTTAAGGGAAAAAATGCGCTATATACACGCCTTGGTTCGGGAAAATGGGTTACAGTCAAGTAAGAACATGAAAACCAGGTACGACCGGAAATCGAACACGAACGGCTTCGAGGAAGGGTCACTGGTGTGGCTGCATAACCCAACTCGCCGGAAAGGGAAATCTCCAAAGTTGCAGACCAAGTGGGACGGACCATACAAAGTGCTTACCCGAATAAATGATGTGACTTATAGGATCCAAAAGCAACCAAGAGGGGCATTCAAAGTGGTACACATAGACCGTCTGGCGCGGTACCATGGCAGTAACAACGATGCTCGGGACGAGCATCTCTAAGAGGGGAGTAGTGTTACGAACAATAAGACTAGCGCCATCTAGCGTCAACCAATGAAACCACTTGGTGCGAACAGGGACAACGTTTTCACGTCTACTCAATACTAGATGGCGCTACTGTGCGAATATTCCGGAACAATTCAACCAGTTCACGCGGCTAGCGAATATTTCTGGAACGGTCTGGAACTCGATTCGGCCCATATAAATACGCCACAGAGATGCGAACGAGTCAGTTCAGTTTCGAGCTACCTTCGGGTGATTTCGAGGCGAAACAGGCGATAAGTAAAAGTGATACCAGTGATTAATACCAGTGATACCCGCGACTTGGCTACGACTTAAGGACACTGTTAGTGCTTAGTGTTTGGACTTAGTGTTTAGTGTTAGACCTAGTGCTTTGTGTTGGACCTAGTGCTAGGGAATAAAGTCTTTAAAAGAGTCAGCAGGTCTTTTCTCTCCAAATCCTTCGAACCCTAACACGTAACAATATTCATCTAGCCTATTTCTTCAATACTCAAGACCACCTTTATAAATAAACTAACTTTAGCGTGCGACTTCGTCCACGTTGGGTATGTATTTCGAAAAATCATTTTTTTTCGGATTTCTACTATCTGCATGCCAAATTTCAACGCAATCCACCCAGTTGTTCGTATTTCAATATACGCCCATTTTATCCCCTTAGTTGATGAATTTCAAAAACTATAATATAATACTTATTACTGGTATTACATAGGTAACGATTTGTATTTACCTCGAATAATCAATTTAATGCAAATCAGGACAGATACAACCCCTACTTCAGTCATTTAAGGTTGGATTTTTTCAAAATCCCTTCTTATTTTTCGTCCACATTTTTACCGTTAGCAGTTAAGGTTATGCGTGCGTCTATATGTCAGTGAATCAGCCAGTGGGGATATATAAGGTTTCCGAAAATCAATTACGGATACTTCAGGCACGTGATCCACTGCTTAAGTAAAGACGTTTAGGCAGAAAAATAATTGCCATACTCAAACTAAAAAAAACCATCTTAAGTATGGGCGACTCTCCGCTAAACGCAACCTCGCCCATATAAATACAAAAATTGTTTTTCGAGTATGACATTTATTTTTCTTCTTAAATGTCTTTACACAAACAGCACATCATGTGCCCAAAGTATCCGTAATTGATTTTACCAAACCTTATATATCCTTTTATAGCCTACTACAATAATAACGTCAAAGTTTGCGAGGATGGATGGATGTATGGATGGATGGATGTATGGATGGATGGATGGATATTTGTTACTCTTTCACGCAAAAACTACTGAATGGATTATGATGAAATTTGGTAGATATGGTAGTAGTTTAAACTCTGCATTTGTTAATGAAGGCTTTTTATCCCGAAAAAGTGCATTTTGTCTGTGGGATACTGTATTTACTAGACTAGACGACCTCTGTGGCTCAGTGGTTCAGCGCTTTGGTGCTCAAGCCGGGGGTCGCAGGTTCGAATCCTGCCGAAGGAACAAAAAGTTTTTCTGTGTTCCTGGGTCATGGTTGTGTATTAAATATGTGTATAATATAATAAAAATCTTAAATATATGTATAGTATAAAAGTATTAAATATACTTCCCGTTTTCTGGTACCTGTAACACAAGTTCTTCGGATACTTAGCACGGGGCCAGATTGACGTGGTGTGAAGCGTCCATAGATATTATTATTATTATTATTTACTAGGGCAGAGCCACGGGCAAAAGCTAGTTTTAAAAAGATGAGCACCTAAATGTCTCTAACACATCCCCAATACCACAAACCCATGGCCCCACTACCACCAGCACAATTATAACGTGGCCGCAGGCGCATCGCATTTGTTACGCGCCTGCCCCGCGCGGCGCCTAGATCTGACCCGTGACTCCGCACCGTCCGCAGTCCACGCTAAACATTTATCAACGGGCCCTGATAAGCGCTGATCATCATAATACCTATGAATTTTCATTGACAAATTAATCATAACAGATTCAAAAACGGGAAATGTAAATCCAACAAATAGTAGTTTAAAGTTGGTGTACCTTGGTGATTCTACAAGAGCAAATATCATAGCGGCTTTTACTTACTCTCCAAACTGTTGACAACATTTAAAATACCTTTTGTAATCAATCAAAGTAATCATACAACGCAACGGATCAAAGATTATATCATGATAACAAATGCACGAATAAAGCGTTTAAGCAATTATCGCTTACACAAACTCCAATTCCGACTAATTGAAATGGAAAGCGGAACCCCGAACACAAATTACCAACACTATATCAAGTGTTAAACGGCACTTATCGACGCCAAAATGGCGACCGATCAAAAATACACAATTTGAGGTGATAAATCTCGCGTAACTACCGCGCCGGTAGCGTAACGCGTTACGCGCCACATTGTTATTTAGTTTTATAATTTATGTACTGATTTTTATGATAGGTCAACATAGTTTTCGGACGTTTGAATTTTATGACTTAGAAAAGTTGTGTAGTTTAAATTATGCTTCTGGATAGTAACGAAATCTTTTAGTCAGAGCTGGCTTGGGAGTCCTATAAATTTATGTTTATGGAAATTTATTTAAATTATATTGGTGTTAATGTAAAATCTAACAAATCAGGAATCTGAGAGTTCCGTGAATAATCTGGAACTCCCAGTTTCCCGATAATATACACATCACAATTGGATCAAAATATTGAATCAAACAGAAATACGTAACCTTATAGCTTTACGACTGAGGTTTGTTTACTTATAATAGAGAACATGCATTTGTTTTAAATCAGCAAAATTATAATATTTTCCGAAAGGCAACATAATATGATCGTAGATATGCCTTTGCAGACAATATTTCCTGGCTTATTAAGTACTTTTCGAAAAGCCAATAAAAAAAACTATGCATGTTTCTCTATTGGGTCTAGATTGCAATAAATAATTAAAAAAATAAAAAAAAACCCGACTGCAAAAAAGACATATACCTAAGCAACGCACTAAAAAGACCGAAACAAGTTTGAGAAAACTGACTACACTATGAGCTGAAACCCTAAGTGAAATAATTGACGTTATGTTTGGTAGCAGGCGGGACCCATTCGCAAATTATAAATCGTACAAAAATATATGGGCCCCGCCTGCTAACAAACAGAACGTCAATTATTTCACTTAGGGTTTCAGCGCATAGTGTAGTCAGTTTTCTCAAACTTGTTTCGGTCTTTTTAGTGCGTTGCTTACGTATATGTCTTTTTTGCAGTCGGGTTTTTTATTTTTTTAATTATTTATTTTATTTCAGTCTTTTCAGTTGCTTTTGAATTGTAGTTATCTATGCAGGCGAGTTTTTGTTTTTATTATTATTATTTATCGTTATATTTAATATAAAACTGCAAGTTACATACATATTTAGAATCAGTGTTTAAAATCCTTCATTTTGATACCCCACTCGATATACTTGGTAGATATATTTTTTTTACCTCACAACATGGCGTCAAACATCCGCCATTTTGTTTTTTTTTTAATGTCACCTATCTAAGAACACTTGGGCTATTAAGACGAATCTAACGATACCTCAAATGTGAAAATCCGTTTAGCGGTTCTGAAGATACAAGGTAATAAAGAATATTACATACATACATACATACATACAAGATACGCGCTAAACACATAACCCGCAGTCGGCGGCAATGGCAGTCGGGTAAATATGCCTTTTTGTCATTTAAAACAAAACCAGCCTATATACTGTAAATGGTAAGATCGATAGGCATTAGAATGCCGATATTTGTAAAGACAAAATTGTTCTTGGACATATACAAATTTCACACCCTTAAACGGTGAAAACTATGTATTAAAAACTCAGTAAAAAAAATTACATCAATAAATAACATCCGCGCCTTGTTCGATTAAATTTTTCAATAAGCTCAATAGCGGTCGGGACTCGGGGCGCACGCGTCTCGTCGTATTTGTATTCAATACGCATACTCTAATACGGCGCGCAATCTATCGACAGCACAATTTATCTCGCGCGGGAATCGAACTCCGGCCCTGCAATTGCACTAACATTTCCCGTTTGCATGACACTAAATTGCTTCTACAAACGGTAGTGAATGTAGATTGTTCCATTATTGTTTTGTAACTTGCGTATGTCTTCGCAAAAGTACACGTTGCAAATAAAGTTTACCTTTCTGTTGAAGCTTAAGTTTTTACAATGTCTCTTTTTGTTTTAAGCGCCAGTGGAGTTACATAATTATAAATTGGATTGAACAGCTTTTTCAAAATGTAGAGAATAAAGAAATGCGTTTTCAGGTGCCCAATTGGTATTTAACTCACACTTTCATCACAGAATAAAAATATACTAACTTACGTACAGAGATTCATATTTAGACTTGTTTTAGCATTTATAAAAGAAGTGGAGGGTATGCGTTTCAAATTTCCAAAAAAAAAATTAAGGGACATCCTAATGTATACTTTTTCTTTATTCAATAATATTGTTCAACATTGTTGCAGAAGATACGGAAATACCTACCTGAGTCTTATTCAGATATAATATAGCTTAGGGCTTAAAAGAAATATGACACTGATCGTTGCAATAAACTTGTGGTGACTGCAGTAAAACCATGTTTTCTAGTGAATTGTAATTATAAAGAGAAGAAGATTTGTTTCTTTGCTTGTATTGAATAGGCTTTGAAACTACTGGACCGCTTTCAATAAACTTTCAAAAAAATTTGGTACAGATATAGAAAAAACCCAAGGAGGAAACCAAAGTCGTGGGCTACATCTAGTAATATATAAATTGGAGAGATTACAAAGACGGTTTAGGACTGTGTTTTTTTTTTTTTTTTGATAAAATTGGGCACAGATTTAGAGTAGACCACGGGGAAGGACATCTACTTTTTATCACGGAAAAATGTGCGATTCTGGGCGAAATTTCCTTTTGCGCGCACAAAATCGCGGGCCGCATTTAGTATTAAATAAAGTACCTAGAGTACCGACAGTAAAAGTCTTCTTATATTAAGACACAGTAACAAGCCCAGTACTTTTCATAAAGAATTATTAAGACTTAATTGTATTAATGTAATGACGTCCAAACAAATACAAATACGTTTAAGAATAGTGAGCGTATGGCTAAGCTTATTATTAAAACAGCCTGTGTATTCGAGTTAATCACCGCTAAAACAAGAGAAAGTTCATACAGGTGGGCACGTGTTAAATGTCTACGTAAGTAATAGTTGAGTTCGCTCGTAGCCGTGAATAATAACCATCTCGTTCATTATACGTTGGCTAGTAATTAAAGTGCCGCATTATTCTAGCCATGTCAGAAGTAAAACACCATGTATATATCGCTTATGACTAACGAGCCATCGTAAGCCATTGTACATTTGCTAAATTTGTTACTGGAATTATTAAAAATAATTGCGCGTTCGAATGGTAAACTTCCACAATTTGTTTAAGAGACATGAACCTAATTTTAAAAAATTAAAAGGAAATAATATATTGTATCCATAAAAATTCTAAATGCTCATCTTAATGACGATGCTAGCTACCGCATACATACTTGGACAACAATAACAGCCTCTGTTGTATAATGGTTCGAGAATTTGCTCTCGTGGGTTCGATTCTCGCACTGGAATAACAAAAAGGCTGATCACCTGATTGTCTGACAAGAAAGATAATCCATGCGTCGGATGGGCATCTAAAAAAGTCGGACCTACGCCTGATCCCTCGTAAGTCGTGTCGGTTATCCGTTCCACTGGATTATGAGAGTAAAGGAAGAGAGAGTGCTCTTGTGTACTGTGCACACACTTGGGCACTTTAAAATTACTCCTGCGTAACTGGCCTGGTTTCAATTAAACGGGCCACCGTCACCGAAATCGGTGTGGGGAGTTATTATTATTACACTAAGATGAATAGAAAAGAAGGCTCCGATACTTTTCGACTGATTCAGATACCCACTGGACATGGCTACTTCAGTGAGTATCTCTTTATATTAAGAAAACAGCCTTCACCTCATTGCCATCACTGTGACGCCAATGAGGGCTCTTTGCAGCACACTTTTGAATGGTGCCCAGTATGGCATACTGAGTGGCAAATTCTAAAAAGTTATGTTGGAGGAAATTTGTATTATCGGTTGTGGTGGCAATTTTTCGAGAGAAAAGATGCATGGAACGCTGTAGTTTCTTTTTGTGAAGCTGTTGTATGCTTAAGAAAGAGGCTGCAGAGCGACAAAGAGAAAGGTACCATCCAAACCGAAAACAGAGGCAAAATATTTAATTCCCTCTATTAAAAAGTGGAGCGCTCAAAAGTGGAAAGAGTGGGGGGGCTCTTCCTACATAATTCAATTCTTGGATGATAACAGCATGTCTTTTGCACTTGTGAGTGGGTATGAACGTTATTATAGCATAAACGAATGGAGAGCACTGGCATAGTTCAGATGAGATCCCAGAGTTCTCCAATAGCGTTAAAATGGACCAGTGGGTTTTTAGTGGATATAAATTACCACATACCCTAGCTCTTGTCCATAAGAGAGTTTAGGATGATCTTATCGACCGCATACAAATTTTCATTGTTTCTGAAAAACTTTCTGAACTATTTGATTACGGGAGTATCTTCTTCTACTTTAAACGAGCTATTATAATTTTATATATACAGGGTGTTTTTCCAGTCAGTAACCAAACTTTCAAAAGTGAATACACTTGCATAAAAGCAACTTTTAGTAAGGAATGAACTTTCCTACTTGAAAAAAGCATCTGCTGTTTCCTACAGAAATACTATCTACATGGACTATACCGATATTTTGATTACAGACTCTCAGTTTCCGAGCTATAAGTATTTCCATAAAATTTTATATGCTGATTTTGAGGGAGCAAAAATAGATGTGGCTTATCTTTTCCTCTAAGAAATATATATATTTTTTATATATTATACTTTTTTTTCCTATCGTCGTGCAACAATTTGTCAATAATTTCAACTGTATATTAATGTCCGAATGGCAGTTCTGGCAGGCAGTTCTACATTGTTGCCATATTGGTTTCTCAGGTTCTAATCCCTCTCAGATGAATATTTTCTGTGTTTACATATTTAACTTTTGTAATATAATAAAAAGAAGATTTACAAGGTCAGTTATATCTTTATAAACAAAATCCGAAATAAGTTCTGCAAAATATATAAAATGACCCAGATACATAATAATAGGTAACTATTGTAAATTATTTTCCGTACTATGAATCATGTAGGTACTAGAACTCCATGCAAAGCTCGGTCTCCCAAGTAGGTACTTAAAGCAAAGACTATAAGCACAAATTAATAAATAGCTACTACGTAACTATTAGTCTAATTTTCGTTCATTCGATATAAGTCTAATATTCTTTTATTTTCTGGAGCTTTTGCAATCTTCACAGGGGCGTAGCTACCGCCGTATCTGCCGTATCAATTATACGGGGCCCCCGGGCTACGGCAGCCCCCAACGTGCATAAGCAAAAATTAATAAAAACTTCCCGAATTTCATCTTCATCGTTATTTCATCATTTTTTGTGGGCAATCTTTACTCTTCCTAAGGGTAACTTTGTAAGGACAAACGATTTTTTATACGGGGCCCCGCCACGGCACGCTGCGCTTCTGAATCTTCAGGAGCTTTTGAAAAAAATAGGCCCATATAGGCCTTAGAGACTACATTTGAAAAGTACAGAGTAGAGTGCAAATTGTTAGGTATCTGATATGTATAAGGCATTTGTTAATTTGTTAATAGACATTTTACATTTAAAATAAAAAGCTGCCTGAAAATACCGTGTGAATAACATCATTAAAAGGCTGGTAACATGATGTCATAAACTTAATTATGTGGTCTGTTACACCACGCCATATTAGGTCAGGTCGCCACCAATGCTCAACAATATGCCTATATTAGTCCCGGAGCCGATGCCTGGTGTTTTTGTCCGAAATCAAAACAACAGGCAATCAGTTTTTAATAGATCGATGACGACAGCCCGCTCTGACCATACTTGATCTTCCTACTCGCCCCCGCGTAATGCTAGCTAAATATCTACTTAATCAGTAGTACCTGGCTTAACGAGCTTTGTTCGGAGCTCTAGTAGATTTAAAAAATCACAAAAATATTTTACCGGGGTTCGAACGACGTAAAATTAAAAAAAAATACACATACGCATATGAAACTTCCAATCGGATAGACATAATATTAGAGTCTAAATTATTTATAAATTGTTGCACGACGAAAGAAAAATCATTTACAATTTAAAAATAAAAATAAATAATAAAAAGTGCAGAAAAAGTACAGTGTTTCCGTGGGATATTGTATAATTTACGCGGGCGAAGCTGCGGGAAAAAGCTAGGCTTAATAAAGGTCCAAATAAGGTGAAATTTGACGGAGACACGTTTAATAGTTTATGGAAGAATTTACTTATACTTAGTGAAAAACATACAACTAAAACTCCATTTAACTTTATTTTATATTACAAATCACCATTATAATTCTCAATAGGTACATTTTCCATATCTCTCATTCTATTGACAAGTGTCACTACTTTTCTTTTTCATAAATAGGTTCGACATTCCGCCCACCATGAATATTTAAAATATTCGTAACTAACCCTTTATTAAACACATTGGACTTTCCGCCCACCATGACAATGTTAATATCAATATGTATTACCATTAACCAGATACCTACTTACTATATATTAAACATCCCAAGCAGAGGGGGATACTTATATAAATATTGAAACCATTAACCAGATACTAATGTTAAACAACCCAAGCTAAAACTAAAATTCTCAAAGACATAAAATTCTATACGCATTCTTCTACTCAACTTACAAACATAAACAGTTGTATAATATCTAACTATCCTACAATCACAAAATAACAAATATTCCTAGTGTCTTTAACAATAATTATTATTATTAACCTTATTCCAACAAGGTAAAATTATCAACCTTGAAACTGCACTCTTAATAAAATTGTTTTTACATTATGTGTGACAACACTGGTAACTCCTTCGCGATAGAGTGTTTTTCAGTGATGACTACTAATAACCACTTGGTTGGCGCAAGATCATCTTCCCTACTAAAACGATTCCACATATTTCACACATTCGGTCTGTGACAGACAGTGAAAAAAGACAACAATTCCTTACATCCTCTAATTATCTCTTAGATACCAACTACCGAGATTAAGAAGTGTTCTCCAATTAAGACATAACATGGAGTCAACGCTAAATCTTCACCATCCATCACCTAATACAATGGGCGCAAGACTAGATATGCCTCTGTTTTACATCCTAACATAACGTAATCCATATCAAATTCGATCATAAAAAAAAATACACATACGCATATGAAACTTCCAATCGGATAGACATAATATTAGAGTCTAAATTATTTATAAATTGTTGCACGACGAAAGAAAAATCATTTACAATTTAAAAATAAAAATAAATAATAAAAAGTGCAGAAAAAGTACAGTGTTTCCGTGGGATATTGTATAATTTACGCGGGCGAAGCTGCGGGAAAAAGCTAGGCTTAATAAAGGTCCAAATAAGGTGAAATTTGACGGAGACACGTTTAATAGTTTATGGAAGAATTTACTTATACTTAGTGAAAAACATACAACTAAAACTCCATTTAACTTTATTTTATATTACAAATCACCATTATAATTCTCAATAGGTACATTTTCCATATCTCTCATTCTATTGACAAGTGTCACTACTTTTCTTTTTCATAAATAGGTTCGACATTCCGCCCACCATGAATATTTAAAATATTCGTAACTAACCCTTTATTAAACACATTGGACTTTCCGCCCACCATGACAATGTTAATATCAATATGTATTACCATTAACCAGATACCTACTTACTATATATTAAACATCCCAAGCAGAGGGGGATACTTATATAAATATTGAAACCATTAACCAGATACTAATGTTAAACAACCCAAGCTAAAACTAAAATTCTCAAAGACATAAAATTCTATACGCATTCTTCTACTCAACTTACAAACATAAACAGTTGTATAATATCTAACTATCCTACAATCACAAAATAACAAATATTCCTAGTGTCTTTAACAATAATTATTATTATTAACCTTATTCCAACAAGGTAAAATTATCAACCTTGAAACTGCACTCTTAATAAAATTGTTTTTACATTATGTGTGACAACACTGGTAACTCCTTCGCGATAGAGTGTTTTTCAGTGATGACTACTAATAACCACTTGGTTGGCGCAAGATCATCTTCCCTACTAAAACGATTCCACATATTTCACACATTCGGTCTGTGACAGACAGTGAAAAAAGACAACAATTCCTTACATCCTCTAATTATCTCTTAGATACCAACTACCGAGATTAAGAAGTGTTCTCCAATTAAGACATAACATGGAGTCAACGCTAAATCTTCACCATCCATCACCTAATACAATGGGCGCAAGACTAGATATGCCTCTGTTTTACATCCTAACATAACGTAATCCATATCAAATTCCCTTAAAACTTACTCCATTGCCAATAAATACAAACTATATTCATCTTTGCCACTTGCTTCAAACTCCTTAGAGCTAGAAAGGGAGCTAAAGAAACTCTAAACATCACTCTGAATATCTTATAATCCCGAACCTCTTCCTCGACATTTTCCTTCCAGAATATCCTTAGATAGTTGGCGTCTTCACTAGAAACCTTTATTTGCCTATACATTTTAACAAAACAGATAGGGTAACTGCGCCAATTTGATATTATATGGCGGAGGTCTGGCTGCAGAAGTGGCCCAACTAAAAGATAATCGTTTAGCGACATACCGTGGATGCTCTTGCAAGATGTGTCAAAAACAACTCTCACCTTCGATGTTATTTTTTTAGGACGCACCACTGCATGATGGGGCAAATGATTCATATCAAGATCTTCCTGGGATATAATTTCCTTTGGGTGTTCAGTCTCCACTTCCCAAAATTTGCGCCCTAATTCATGAACAGATTCATCGCGGATGTGTAAACTCAAGATACTTTGAGCGCTGGTCGATTGCGCTGGTACGCGACCGGATATGATCCAACCAAGAAGTGTATTCTGAGCTGTTAATGTACCAGACGGGTTTCGAATTATACCGTGTGTTAAAATAAGTCCGTAAAGATCGGCACCCAGTAACATATCTATTTTACCAGGCTTGTCACATCTAGGATCAGCTAAATCTAAAGTTAGGAACTCCGGCCAATCTATAATTTTGATAGTGTTTGTGGGAGAGTAGACGACAAACAGTTAAGAACGTAGGCCTGAATATCACAACTAAATGTGCCTGTAGTAGATTGTAACTTAAACCCTACCATATGCTTAACAGATACATTTTGAGTGTTGCCTCCCACACCAGATACTACTCCTTCTATAGCCGACTTTCGAAGTCCTAAAAACTCAACGGCCCTCTCTGAAATAAAAGAGGCTTGAGAGCCTTGGTCAAGCAAAGCTCTTAAAGTAACGCACGCTTTCTTTGTCTCTATTTTAACCAGTGCAGTGGCTAGCATTACCTGTCCCTGCATACCAGCTGAACTGCTCGCCATATTCGTCAAAATATTTCCAACCTCATTACCATGGATAGCTTGAGGCTGTGATGCGTGGACCACACCTTGTGATGTGGCTGGATTTTCCGGATGCAATAATCTATGGACCGCATCGTTGACAGGAGTTGAAATGCCTGCATCTTGAAACTGGATGGTTGGCGCCAAAGCAATTAAAACATAATCTGTTATGTTTTATAAACTCAATTCTAGAACTAATCTCTTGCTGTTGAAATCTTGGACATTGTTCAAGCATATGATTCTCCTTACAATACATACATACAACAGCAGCGACCGAAAATACGTTTGTTTGATGTCTTTGTTCTATATATGATTTTTTCTCCTTTACTTCTAAAAACTCTAGTGCTCGAAATCTACCTTCTAGGAATTTATTAAGCTCTCTTAAATCAGGCAAATCATCCAAATTATGACAAACATTTTGTTCCCATTGTCTTCTAGATTCTATGTCTAATCTTTGAGTTACTATGTAGATTATTAATATATCCCACGTGGCAATGTCAAACCCTAAATTGGATAACGCATTTAGTCATTCATTAGTGGTATCCAACAAGTTTCTTATTCCATTACTATCTTCAACATTTAAATTTCGCTGGCCAAATAAGCGCGCCAATATATTGTTCGCGATGTAACGTTTGTTACTATATCTTCTCTTAATAATGTTTCAACTCTTCTCATAATTTGCCTCTGTAACGGGCACATGCCGTAGTAATTGTTCGGCTTCCCCGGTAATATGGCCCTTAAGATAGTATAATTTTTGAACATCTGCTAATTCCGAATTTTTATGTATAATGGATTCAAATAGGTCATGAATATAGTTGCAAAACTTCTGAAATATTCCGAATAATTCCGGAATACTTCTGGGAAAGTTTCTTTAAATTAGAATTATTCAAAATGAATTTAATTAAGATTTTTATTTTTGCTGAAAAATTGTATTTTGCATCAATCGTCGATCGCCGCCGCGCCGCCCTCTATGCGTCGCCCGCCGGCCGCTGCCACACGAGCGAGACGGCGGGGCGGGCGGCGGGAGGGAGATGCTCCCCGGAGAAGTTTTCACCCGCGCGAGAAAGATTCGTACCCCTCCAATCGAATGTTTCCGAATGTTTCTGTCGAATATTTCGCCGGAATAATTCAATGGTAATATACCTAGGTGTTAGTTTATGGTGTATGGTGGTTGAATGAATTATTTGTTCAGTGGCACATACGTAAGTAAAATATAAATTTGTATTTTGTTATAAATGGGATTGATTAAGTATATAATGTTGATATTTTTTGTATGTACAATAGCTCTGTATGCATCGATTTTGATGCAGTTTTCAGAACAATATTATTTAGTACCTACTATATGTATACGTGACATAAAAAAATGTTGAAATAAATAATGTTTAAATAAGTAAAAAGATGCACACCAGCCAGGCTGGCCAGCGGTGGCTCAGAATAGAGATACCTGGAAGACATTGGGGGAGGCCTTTGCCCAGCAGTGGGACAGTCTAGGCTAAGAAAAAAAAAAAAAAAAAAAAAAGATGAAACCTGTAGTAAGGACGAGAAATAAAAATACGTGTAGGTACCTAGCTCGAATTAGAATATGTATTCCAATTCCAATATCTATACTAATATTATAAAGCTGAAGAGTTTGTTTGTTTGTTTGTTTGAACGCGGTAATCTCAGGAACTACTGGTACGAATTGAAAAATTCTTTGTGTTGAATAGTCCACTTATCGAGGAAGGCTTTAGGCTATATAGCATCATGCTAAACTCAATACGAGCGGAGCACCAATCAAGAATGTTACAAAATCGGGGGTCTTTTTTTCCTTTTGAGAGCTTTCGCTACGTACGCTGCGGAAACGGTTAAAGTTTCGCTAAAATGATGTATGGCAGAATTGTTCCCCTGTAAAAGTTCTAAAAAAAGTCCGCGACAGTATATGTCTATCTTTTAAGGTTGGCTCACTATAACCTTTTTATACTAACCAAATTTGTTCTAAAAGTAAGCATTATTTGTGAAAGTGTTTTCATAAAGATTATATTAATCCTTATCCAAGTAAATACGTTATTCATTACAAGCATTTAATCTAGAAGAAATTTTCCGTTTACATCATTTGATTTCAATGAGTATTTTAGAAGATATCGCAGTAATAAAATAATCGTGCGCGCTATAGTACGGCGCACGGCGCGGGCGGGTAGTCATGACCGTGAGGTGGAAGCGCTTCTCCTTCTACGTACGATAAATGAAGTCGCGGGTAAATTTTAGCGATATCCCAAAGTAACTATTCCACGCGGACGAAGTCGCGGGGAAAAGCTAGTATCAAGATAAAATTATTGACAATATAAGTCAAAGTATTAATTCACTTTTTAAACTGTTATACAATACAGAGGTTTTATTAATTGGACTTTTGTAGATACCAATAGAACCGACTTCAATGAAGCCGGAACACCTCAATTAACCTCAAACCACCACCAAGCGAAGACTTTATTGAAGAGGTGCTCTGACGACTTTATTAAATGATGCGACGTGCAATCAAGTCACAACCATAAACTCAAATATACCTACCGCTCACAACACAACTGAAGATAAACCCCCTTACTAATAAACGCTGTATAAGCTTTGAATAGTTACACAGTGTTTTGTTTTCTTCTATCGAATTAAAAATGTCACTTGTGTGATGTGAACAAAACACTGTATAGTCTATTCAAAGCTTATACAGCTAGCGTTTTAATAAAGTTATAAAGTTGTAAAGTTGGAAGTTGTAAACTAATACCCCCTTACATTAGTAAGGGGGTATTAGTTTACAACTTCCAAGCCCAATTTTTCTCGTTTTTTTTTTTGAGTTGAAATATTCCCAAAGTTTCGGAATATTTCGGAATACTTCCGAAGTATTCGACGGGAATGATTCGGAATTTTTCCCGCCACCATCTATAGTCATGAAACGTAGGCCATTCTATATATTTACCGGAGAAAACGGGTATGTCTATTTTCGGCAACATTACAGACTTCGATGGCTCATTCCTTAGTTCTTGAGTAACAGAGTAGGTGTCGGCGATCTTTGTATTAGCAAGTAATTCCCTTAAATCTCCCTTGTACTCGTAAAATATCTCTTCCACCTCATCGTGTATATTACTAGTTAAATAATCATTGTCCTCTGTCAACTCTTTCATTAATAATAGTTCGTAGTGGTTACTCTGAAATTTCTTCCAAGTGGATTCTAACCCTTCAAGTCTTGCTTCGATATACGAACGCACTATCCTAGGCTTAGGAGATTTTTTCAAATTTGTATAATCTTTAGCAATTTTAATTTGGAGATTTTTTTGTATGCGAATGAGCCCGTCCATATTTACTTTCTGACTTTTCCTATATTACATAATATCAACTCAGTTTACTAATAATCCATAGGTTACCTGTTCTTTATATAATCCGGCTTCAGATGGACCATGAAAAACATACAACTAAAACTCCATTTAACTTTATTTTATATTACAAATCACCATTATAATTCTCAATACATTTTCCATATCTCTCATTCTATTGACAAGTGTCACTACATTTCTTTTTCATAAATAGGTTCGACACTTAGTCTACTTGGAATTACCTATGGCTCCATTCGACGAAAACATGACGTACTTTTTAGGTGAGCTTCGTAATAATAGAATATTAAATACTAGCTTTTGCCCGCTGCTCCACCTGCGTAAATACAAGTATCCCACGGGAACACCATCCTTTTTCGAGATAAGGAAGTAGCCTAAGAATCAAAGCTTAAACTACTACCAATACCAAAATATGTCATCAAAATCCGTTCAGTAGTTCTTGTGTAAAAGAGTTTCTCTTTCTATGCATCTAATATCCATCCATCCTCCCTTTCTACTCTTTAGTTTCGAAATTTCATACATATGTCATTTTTTGGTCAATTTTTACAACCAGTAGGTACATACCTACTTAGAATAATGTTAAAAAATTGCAATAGAAAATTATTGATATTTTTTTCAGCGTTTAATACTCATCAAAGTTAATATTCGTCTGCGTATATCTTATATTAGTATTAAATGCCAAAATCAACATATTTTCCGAAGGCGTTATCAAGTGGGTGATAATTTTATTACGCCTAAAAACATAATATAAAAGCAATCACGTATTTTTACATACATAACATTAAAACAATAAACATCTACGGAGTTAAATTGGCTCATCGATCCAATGATTTATTAATATCTAGACACGGCTTCGCTACGTCATTTCTGCATTTGTAAAATAATAATTTGCAGATTCGTATGGAAACATGCATTAATTTTGTAAGCATAAGGTACCAACGTTATTTTATCCTTATACAATCCTTTTACGCAGATTCTTAAAATAAACAACAATCTTAAAACAGTTATTTTAATTTTCACAAAAAATCGGCACACTGCCGACGGTTAAAATACACACAAACAATTGATTACCTAATTAGTCTATATTTACGAATTTTAAAACAAGTCGCAAAACATAAAAATAAAATGAAAAATAACAATTGTGTTAAGGCGGTTCACCGAGGCGCAAGCGAGCGAAACCGTTTTACTTTATATAATGGTTTATGTATTTACAAATAAGGAAAACCCTTTAAAAAAATAGTCAATTTAACTAACGATATTGCCTAGATAACTTACTACATTGTTACGCGATTAGATGTTTTTCACTCGATTAAATAAGTTCCCGAAAACAGCCCAAAATAAAAGTCTTAATCCTATATCTTCATAGGAAAATACTATTTTTACAAGATAATTCTTACATGTAATGATTTATCTTGAAGTACTCAATATAACTTAGTAATTTATTAAATCCTATAGGGTCATATATTTCATAAATTGATGGTTATTCCAAAATCCTTTAAAATTGTCCAGCGTATTAGGACCTACCTTGAACCTCGCCTGCCCGATAGTCAGTCGATGGCGCCTGCCAGCGTCGGACCTGTGCTAGGTTTTTCAGCGTGCTTTAGAAAGTTGGTAAGTTTAAAATGGGCAATAAAATAAATAAAACGAAGAAGAAATCACTATCAAAAACTAAAAAAAGAACAGGAAAAGAGAACTACATGAGAAGGTATGTAAATAACATCACTTTTTGTATTTTAGAATAGCAATAGTCGTGACCTTTAATACATGACATAATTACTCGATGACACAGTCTAGTTATAAAAAGTATCAATTGTGGTGGTAAGTTTTTATATAATTTATTATTATCGGACACTCACTAAAGGGCCATACTCACGGCGCTTCCAGCAAATCCAGCACCGGTACTAATAGCCGTCATTAGTGTCAATATTGTCAATCATTTAAAAATTTTGCCTTCAAATCCGCGGCCTTGAGCTTGCAGGCTGGATAGTCAGTATGGCCCTTTAGTGTTATACTTTTTGAGCGTATGTGTGTAGGTATGTGATTTGTATGTGGGTATATGTATGAATGTTTTTGGCATGTCTTACAGCTTAAACGGCTCGATGGACCCACTACCTAACTTTACAACCTGTAGGTTAACACTCATACTTGTAACTTTCTCTACACAAATCTTATCCAGATAACAATCAAGAATTATAAACAAATTATTTACCTTTACCTATAATCTGGTGATGTCAATTGGAAGGTATTTACTTTTACTTATATTAGAACTTTCTGATCCCGACAGACGTTGTTCTGTCTTAACTATGAAGTGGGATAAATAAATAACTACCAACAACTACATTTACAACTACGCCTACAACAACATGTACACCTACTTCCTACAACTGCACCTACACCTACAACCTACCCCTACTAGGTAGTAAGAGAAGTTGTAGGTACTCTAGTAATACTAGGGGTAGATAACTGCACCTACGACTACATCTACACCTACACCTACTTCCTAAATCTGCACATACTACATATATCAACACTTAAAACTACACGTACTATCTACACCAACATACACCCACTACCTACTACTACAACCTAACCTATACTTGTACCTTTTTCTACACAAAATTTGGTCAGATAATAAAATAATATATTTATATAATTTGGTGCTGTCGATCGGAAGGAATTTACTTATACTTATATTAGAACAGTCTGATACCGACAGACTTGTTCAGTCTGAACTATTAGCGGGTCAAAATTAATAAATACAAACAACTACACCTACATCTACAACTATATCTACACCTACTACCACTAGCTACTACCTACACCGACTTCCTTCAACTACTAGGTATTAGGTGTAGTTGTAGGTACTCTAGTAGTTCTAAGAATAGGTTACTACACCTACAACTACATCTACACCTAATATGTAGGTGACTACTGTAATGACGACTAAACAAACGATTTTTTCTTTGTTTTTAGCACTCCAAGAGGAAGTGAAAGATTGTTCTACAACCGGGAGGCCGCGTAATAGAAATATCCACACTGTTACGTTCTGTGTCGTGACGATGCGATAGCAATTCGACAAGTTTCTTCCACAGGACGACGACAAAAAATAAATTTAAAAACAAAATAATATTACTTTATTTAACATTTCAATTTTATCAATGTGTTGCTTGTTTAGCTGTGTGAAACTTAAGAGTTTTCTGTGTTAAACTTATACCTCCTTATTAATAAAATTATTTACACCACGGATTAGCTAATCCAACATGGCTGTCTTTGTCTATCAAGTGACTGTTCCAAACTATCTGACAAAGACAGCCATGTTGGATTAGCTAATCCGTGGTGTAAATAATTTTATAAATAAGGGAGATAGAAACCACCATCCATCCGGATGTCCGCCAATATCTGTTGGTATGTTAACAATACAACCATCAAACAACATTCTTCTTTCAGAAGACGCTTTCGATGCCTTTAGAATGTTTAAGACTATACTGCATTTTTCATTACAGAAATGTTTTACCAAAATTAATAACAGAACAAAAACTAAATAAATAAAATTATTTCAACGTTAGGAAGCAACCAAAACTAAATATGTTCGAATTTCGATTGCTTGTAAATCAGCGGGATAACGGTAGCGACTCGCTACCCACAGTGTTCAATCTCGATCAAAAATCGGACATCGTCTTTTTATCGGTTAATTCGAAAGAGTGCTTAGTTATAAATACCCGAGTAAAACACCCATGAAGCTCGCTTGCATAGTTATAATTATCTCAAAGTAAAAATTCGTATCCCGCATTGATAAAAAAGTGAAAAAACGTTTTAATTAAAAATTCCTAAGGAATAGCCAAAAATATGTTATACATTATTTAAATAACATACAGAAAGCTACATTTTGAACCCCTTTCAAGTCGGCTTTGACTTATGGGGGCCATAAAAACAAAGAAAATCGAATTTTAGTTTTTATTTTTTTCTGACTAATTTTCGCAAAAGTCGCACCTAGAATTTACATTAAAAGGAAGCTAGTGATTACCACTACCACTGATAAAATAATCAAATTCTAAAGAGGTGGAGAATCGTAGAAAAATGGTTTTGAAAAGATGCGGGATTCGCGGGATTCATCTTTAGAAAATTATATACTTTTTCGATACAGAAACTTCTTTTGGACTGTTCAGAACTTGAATAAGAACAATAAAAAATAGATAAAATGTCACATTTCAACCCATTTTAGCGTGTACAATAAAAACTGGTTATACAATTTTAGTTATTATTTTTTTCCGAGCGTTCCGCTTAAGTAGCAGCTTCAACTAACATTGATATAAATCCAATACACGCCACTACTATGCTAAGTTCTTTAAATTGGAGCAAGTGAGCTCACAAGTTGCCGTAATATCTTAAAATACTACCATTGCCTTGTCAGTATATTTTTGAAATGTGTGTTTTTGTATATAAAAATATAGATCGCTTCTTTACTTAAAAGTGTAGCTTAGCTTTTAAAAGAGATGAACATAAGCTAGTTATTCCTTACCAAAGAATTAACATCTTTAGCAGAAATGCGTACTGTATGGCCGTTCGCATCTTTAACAAACTACCTTACTATTTTAAAGGACTAACAACACAAAGATATATAAGTGAACTAAACACCTGGCTCCTCATCAAAATGTATTATTGAATTAATAAATTCTTCGACGACAAAAATATTGAATTATAAACATAATGTAATTTTTCCATTGATAATAATCATATCACTTGTACCTAAGTATTGTATATTAAAAGTAATGTGACATTGTAATTATTCTGTTTTGAAATTTGACATTATATAGACCATAATATTATTTTCCTGACTTAAATGCATTGATTCTATTTTGTTTCTGATTGTTAAACAAATGTTTGTATCCATTGTTTGTAATGTATTAATTATTGAATTGTAATCGTTATGTATTGACATTTGTTACTTTTTTTTCTTGACAATTTTATATTATTAGCTAATCACTTAAAATTCATGACTAATTAAAATAAATAACATTTACCTATTTGCACACTATGCATGTAGTAGAATATGTGGAAATGTAAATTGCCTTATTGTACCATATTCCTAGCAAATAAATGATTTGGTTGATTGATTGATGACACCGTTAAAAGGTGTAAAACGTTGAAATTGATTTTCCACAAAAGCATTTTCTGAAAATAATACTTTTTTTTTGCATGCGATTCTTTCCTATATTGCCTTACAAAACGTTACAGGCTATTCATTCATATAACAATGTTTTGATCACCACTAACTCTTAAATCAGGTTAAGAGTTAGTGGTGATCAAAACATGTTCAGACATTTTCGCGCTTTTAATATTTGCGTGTATGATGGAAACACAGGACAGTCTCTGTTTTTTCATCATATTCTATACTTGCTTTTTCACCAAATGTCGTGAAAAAAATTTTGTTTTGTACAAGAATAAAATAAAAAGCCAAAAACTTGGTTATTTGAATATTTCACATAAATTTTGAGGTTATGTGAAAAGAGTGTAAACACAAAAGTATAACTTATTATTACCTACAACTTTGCTATTTATCTTTTTTCCATATGACTTGTAGTTTTGCCGGAAATCAAGATAATCCGTTTTCTACCCTTAAAAACTCACCCCCTTCACTTCCCGACCTCAAATCGCCCGTAAATTATTTTTCATTTTATTTTTGTTATATTCTCTTCCTTTTACAATGGGTTTCATCCTACTATAAATTTATTTTACTTTTAACCATTTTTAGAGGTAAAAGCACTAGTCTATATGTAGCCGCTGTGTATGAGTGAAATACTATTATTGTTAACTAAGATTGATTACTAAGTTAATTACTATTGATTAATTACTAAGATTGTTTATATTGCATAAACAATTTTACTAATATCATAATTGCGAAAGTTTGTAAGTTTGTTTGTTTGTATGTTTATTTATTTGCATGTTTGGCTTAAGCGGCTGAACGGAATTGAACTAAATTTGGCACACAGGTAGACTGTAGCCCGTATGTATACAAAGGCTAGTGGCTACTTTTTATGCAAAAATATATTATATAATATATTTTTGTGCAAACAAAGTTGCGGGAAACATCTAGTATGACATATTTATGAAAATGTTAAGAAAAAGTTTCAAAATGATTTACATAACCAATGACTATCACAAGCAGTTAGCGAAATAGGTAGAAGACTATTTTGACAGCTGCTCCTCCTCTCACCTATTATTTCTTCTGCACCCACAAGTATAAATGGAAGAGCAAATAAATAATTTTACGATTTTAAGAAAGAGGCTGTCTTGTGTTTCCATCATAAACGAATATATTGAAAGCACGAAAATGTTCAGGTTAAGAGTTGGCGATGATCAGAAAATTGTAATATGGATGAATAACCCAAGCCTGTAACGTTTTGTAGGGCACTTCACATTCAATATTATAATATAGGATTTAGAGGAATGGTTGCAAGATAGGGTGACCAATTTGTTAGTTATTAATAAGTTATTAAGAAGTTGTTACGTATAATTATTTTTCCTGGGAGTTCGACAGGATTAGTAGTCAGTCACTTTATACATGCAATTGCACATACAATACAACAAGGAAACTATCTGAAAAAGTAACATAGAGGTAAAAAAAACCTAGGCCGTTCTTTTTTTATTACGACAACCTCCCGTCTAACATTATGCTTGATAGATGGCAAAGTTTTCAATGTTATCACAAACACAAACTCACAATTAAGATGCCCAATTTGTGATGTGACAGCTTCACACTTTAACAACCTTGAACTAGTTGCATCCAGGAAATGCGATCAAGGCACCCTTAAATATGGGATCACAACACCTCTCCACTGCTGAATCAGAGTTTTAGAGTTTTTTCTGCATCTTTTCTACAAGAAAGACGTTCAAACTTGAAGAGTTCGGAAAAACTCTGCAGAAGGAGAACTCGTCGAAGCTAAAAAAACCGAGATCCAAAGAAAAATTAGGCAACAACTAGGATTGTTAGTCGATGTCGTCAAGGTCAATGCGGGAACGACCAATGACCGTAATACTGCACGGATCCTTCTCAGTGATAAGAACCGTCACAAGGTTTCCCAAATTTTAGGATTAGAAGAATGGTTGCTAGATGGGATGCACAATTTGTTAGTTGCTCTCAGTTGTGACTTACATCAATAAGTATATATCAATATATACGTACTAAGTTTGGCAGTTACTGCACACAAATTGCAGAAAAATATGTAAGTACTTATGGATTGCAACACATAAGAGTCACCATACATAAGATACTGATTCGTGAGAAAGACATTATTGAAAATTCAGCTTTACCTGTCAGCATGCTCTCGGAACAAACTGCGGAATAAGTTTTGGCGCAGTGACCGAGAGCGGAGAGCACCATACTAGAAAGATGACCAGGCGAAAGAGAATTAGAGATTTGTTTACCCGAGCTTTGCAGTCATCTGATCCTGTTTTGGCTGAAATTCGCCTAAATCACCGACAAAATTATATTAAACGCATACATATTCGACAACAGTTCAGGGATATGCTTCTCCTTGATACTCCCGACATAATCACAGGCGAAAATGAAAGCGAAACTGAAGACGAAGCTGAATTTGCAGAAGAAAATCTGACGCAGGTACAGAACATAATTCTTTCTCGGGAATCGGGATATAAATATTTTTGAAGACGAGAATGAATGAATCGCAAGGAATTTGCCCTCTTACGTTCATACTCACTTTGTTTTTTTTTCTTCAGTTTTTTCGGTGGTATTTTTTTTTAATCACTGTCATTATAATTGTATAATATTTTGTGGTAAGCAGTAAAGCAGTTGGCGAAATAGGTAGGGGGCCTATTGTACCCTCCTGCTCCAGTGTCACCTATTATTTCTTCAGTACCCACAAGTGAAAATGAAAAGGTAAATAAAGAATATGATTTAAAAAAGAGACTGTCCTGTGTTTCCATCATACACGCAAATATTAAAAGCACGAAAATGTTCAGGTTAAGAGTTAGTGGTGATCAAAACATCGTTATATGCATGAATTGTTCGTTTTATAATATCTATACTAAAATAACATGCGAGTAAGACTTCTTTATAGAACCATATATATTTTCCAATGTCATTACAAGGTGATAGAAATCATAACCAACTTTATATTATTGTTTTGTGCCAAGGAGCAAGCAAGGAGACTTGAAGTTATATTTATTTCTCAATATGAATAGCCTGTAACGTTTTGTAAGGCACTTCACATCCAATATAGGACAGAATCACATGCAAAATAAGTATTTTTTTTTAGAAAATGTTTATGTGGAAAATTAATTTCAACGTTTTACACCTTTTAACGGTGTAACATTAAAGAGTTACTATATTACGGCAACTTGTGACCTCACTTGCTCCAATTTAACGAACTTAACATAGTAGTGGGGAGTATGAGCGTTATATTAATGTTAGTTGAAGCTGCTACTTCAGCGGAACTTGCTCAGAAAAAAAGAATAACTAAAATTATATAACCAGTTTTTATTTTACACGCTAAAAAGGGTCTAAATGTGACCTTTTATCTATATTATCCATTTTTATTGTTCTTATTTAAGTTCTGAACAGTCCAAAAGAAGTTTCTGTATCTAAAAAGTATATAATTTTCTAAATATGAATCCCGCGCATCCCGCATTTTTTCAAAACCATTTTCCTACGATTCTCCACCTCTTTAGAATTTGATTATTTTATCAGTGGTGATCACTAGCTTTCTTTTAATGTAAATTGTAGGTGCGACTTTTGCGAAAATTAGTCAGAAAAAAATAAAAAATAAAATTCGATTTTCTTTGTTTTTATGGCCCCATAAGTCTTAGCCGACTTGAAAAGGGTTCAAAATGTAGCTTTCTGTATGTTCTTTAAATAATGTATAACATATTTTTGGCTATTCCTTAAGAATTTTTAATTAAAACGTTTTTTCACTTTTTTATCAATGCGGGATACAATTTTCACTTTGAGATAATTTTAAAACTATGCAAGCAAGCTTCATGGGTGTTTTACTCGGGTATTTATAAGTAAGTACTCTTTCGAATTAACCGATAAAAAGACGTGCGACCCCTAAAAGGAAGTGTTTTGCCGATAAATTTTCACTTAGTATCTGCTTGTAAAATCCTAATCTCGAGACTTTACACACTATACAGTGTATTTTGTCTCGAGGTTTAGATATTTTAGTAGCATATAAAAGGTTTCATTTCATCGAAAAAATATCCCTTTTGGGGAGTGCAATCCGCACCCCTCCGAGCTACAAGCAAATATTAATAATTACAAATATTTTATGTTTTGCGTTCTTCTTGTTGCGTTGAATAAACCTGAATAAATAATTTTATGTATTACATATATCAAAAGATCCTCATTTTATTCTCCTCATAATACTTTCAACAGCTGATTGTCGGTAGAAGGAGCAAACTTTTGATGTTGTATTTTACGTCATATTGTAGGCAGACGGGTTAGATAAATAACAATTTACAAGATAAGAAAAAAATGGCAGAAAAAAAAAATTGATTCAAATTTTTTTAGTTTTTAAAATTAAATATATTATCTGCTGTTATGCACATAATATATTTAATTTTATTTATCTCGAGTATATAATAAAATAATATCTTAATCTCGAGAAGAAACACATAGTGTATTATACTACTCAATTACGCTAGTATATAATTATAAACAATACTCGGTCATCTGCTTTTGTTTCTTATTACAATAATATTATTTCACATGTTATAGGTAATGAAAACAAATCAAAAATGAACTACTTAAATATATTTTGTACTGTGGCGTAGCGATAATGTCGCAAGACAGTGATCGCGGCGAGAGCGGGCGAGCGGACAGTTCCCCCGCGCGTCTCAGATTCGCATTGCCGGCGCCCCACACCTCACCCCCTGAAATCTTGTTTCGTGTCGAAATTACCCGCCTTAAGACTATAAATAAACCAAAACCGAATTGGCACATCAAAGAATAATGTAAGCCGTTACCAAATTTGTTCTGTGAGGAGTTATGAAAACGTGACGTTCAAGCCAGAAATAAAAATTCATAACAATGTAAACAATTCCAGAAAATTCTTCTGCAAGATATTACACTGGTTTACGTGAAACAATGTAGGTACTGATCAATTGTGGGGCTAGATAGCTTTATAAACTGATTTTAAAGAGCAGATAGCACACAAATAACAAGCATCTAAAAGTTAGCTATGGGTGGCTATGGTAGTCTTATCTATCGTTATTAATACATATTTATAAACGAGCTGTATTCAAAGTATTGATTTCTTATGTTTACGTGAATATTATTCATTGTTCTTACGGACACCAACACTTACGGATTGTGTCGCGGTGCACTTTTCTTTTTTCCCGACTGGAAAAAAAAAGCGTGGCTGGAAACTAGTGAAGATAGTTGTCCTATTTGTTGTTCAAACTACCCGAAGATTCTTTAATTATTGATTGTGTTCCGATCCACGCAAAACATACTAACAAAGTCTTGAAGCCGCGGTATTTTACTTTATTTATTTGACTTAAATTAAACTTTATTTATTACTGGATCCCAAATAGATGGCAGCACACAGCCATCTTCTCGGTTAAAATTAGGGCAATTTTTAATTTCATATTATCATTCTAAGACAATAACGGTGTTTCTTTGCCAGTACATGTGGCTTATCAAATCTAATTGGCGAGGTTGATCCAAATTTCAGATTTATTGTTGTGACAGTGTTTAACACCTGCGATGTGTTCCTTTACGCGGTTTTTAATATATCTTTTGGTTTTCCCTATATAGGAAAGACCACAGTCACAGTCGTGCTTGTAGACTCCTGCATCTTGAAGGGGAATGCTACATTTCAATGGTGGTAAAAATTTACTTATCTTTTTGGGCGGCTTGAAATATGATTTTGTCGATAACTCTTCACAATTTTTTAATTTAAAGCGACAACAGTCAAATTACGATGAGGTAAATAGCGCTCTCTCAAAAATAGGAGGCGGTTATACATTCGGCTATAGTTCGGTATCAAATTAGAACGTGAGTCCTATAAAATATTATAGGATATTGTTTGGGCTGGTACTGACTTCAAAATATTAAGAGATTAAGTAGAAAAATAGTTAAAATTTTAGTCGAATTTAAAAGGGGAATTATTTAGAAAATAAGTTTTTTTCATACTTTTATTTATTAATCCCTATCGCCTGAAATACAGGTCAACCTAGTTCAGGCAGATACATATGTCTTGTTAGTCCATAAGACAGTCTTTAGATATTTTAAATAATCCATTGTAATATAGAAGTTGTTTATTTGAATAAATATTTTGATTTTGAAGATATTGATTTTTGATTTTATTTACTTAGAGGACTCCGTAGGCGACGTGTACCCTCTACTACGTAGCGCGTAGGCACGACGTAACCTTTACCGTAGGCTTACGTGACGTGGGCGGTTTTAATTAGATCCGTTTATAAAACAGCCTATTCGGTAATCCTATTATTTTATAAAATACATACTTCAAATTAGTAAAAAATATATCAGCAAAAGAACATTATGATATTTTTAAACGACCTTTTTTTGACGACCTATGTGGCGCAGTGGTTCAGCGCGTTGTTGCTCAAGCCATGACGGGTTCGAATCCCGCCAAAGGAACAAAAAGTTTTTATGTGTTCCTGGGTCATGGATGTGCAGTTAATATGTGTATAATATAGGAAAAATACTTAAATATATGTATAGTATAAAAGTATTAAATATACTTCCCGTTTTCTGGTTCCTGTAACACAAGGTCTTCGGATGCTTAGCACGGGGCCAGATTGGCGTGGTGTGAAGCGTCCATAGATATTTAAACAAGCTATTAAGGGTGCCGTAGTTCATGTCTCGGAACCATTACAGTTTCGTCACGTCCATCTTCGGCTTACATTCCAAACAGTTAGCGCTAGAAAGATGAAACTTTGGATGTATATGACGTGTATTTACCACGCTGACTAAATGCTAAAATTGAATCAGGAAAAATATTTTTAGGGTACTTCCCCTACACGGAAAGTGAGTATGATTTTTTCTCGTGTCTACCCAATAACATGGGGTATTATTAGATAGGTCAATAAATAAAAACTAAGATTGCTAAAACGATTTTTTGATTTAGGCATCCGTTTGCGATTGCATTTTTTGTTAAAACAGGGCATCCCCACCCCCCTCCAAAAGATAACAGCTGGCAGCTTCCTATTGAATCACTCTATCCATTGCTGAAAACTGCATTAAAATCATTAAAATCTGCAAAAAATCTAATCGAACAGGAAATTGAGCGACTTCATTATTTTATACTGTGTCTAACACTTTCCACATGGAAATATTGTAGGATGTTGGGCTGGTACCGACTTCAAAATTAAGAAGATAGAGAAGAGAAATAGTTGAAATTTTAGCCGAATTTAGAAGGGGAATTATTTAGAAAATAAATAAATTTCACACTTTTTTGTGTATTTTTACTTTGGAAGTCGGTTTAATTTTTTGTTTAAATATAATAATTTTACTTTTTTAGTGATATTAATTGTTAAATTATCCTACTAACATAATATTATAGATGTGAAAGTTTGTGAAGATGTATGGATGGATGGATGTGTGGATGGATGGATGGATGTTTGTTACTCTTTCACGCAAAAATACTGAAAGAATTTTGATGAAATTTGGTATCTTAGTAGTTTAGGCTCTGGATTAAAACAGGCTACTTTTTATCCCGAAAAAATACAGTGTTCCCGAGTGTTGTATGTTGGATCTGTTGACCCAGCAGCATTTCTCATAAACTCACGGTGGAGATATTCAATGATACAATGATTCTATATTCTTCTTTATTACATATGTTCTACACATATAACATCCATACAGTGTATCTTATCATACATATAATATGTTAAGGAGGCCAAATAGACATACACACGTCTAAGCTATACATAGCCTTATGGCTAACTAAATATTCTATCATAGGCATCAAAGTGACACCTGTGAATGACAGATTATATTTTTAATAATGTTACATCATTATGCAACACCTCCCTTTTCAAGATAACGCAACTAATACTACAATATGTACACAACTAAAAACATACTACTATATAACTAATCATATTTTTCATGAATATACAGTTTAGGACGTTTTACATTTCTACCAGATCTGGTTACATAATTGGTATTCACTAGACTCTCCATAGGAACACAGCTTTCATCATTATCACAATTTTGAAAAAGACCGTTTCCGAAATTCACCGAACTCATGGGGTTAGCAATGTCCTGTATGGTAACCATACTGTCATTTTTGCCACTGCTTTCGCCATTACCAGAAGAAGAAGGAGGAGTATTTATGTTTTTTAAATCTCTTTTTCTAGGTCTAATGTGTCCTATATTCCTCCTATACACAGCACCGTTTAAATCTACAATATAATACGACCTACCACACGTCAATTTCTCTTTAATTATTCCCGGAGTCCAAACGGATTTAGGATCTTTTTTAAAATATATATAATCTCCTGGCTGAAATACATATGACTTTTGCCTAACATTCCTGTCAAAATAAAAAGACATTCTGTCTCTGCTATGTTTGTGACATTTCTCATAAGTCGAAAATTTAACTACTCTAGGATATAACTTTTTATTTAGTATTGGTAAATTTACTCGTAAGCTTCTAGACATTAATAATGAAGCAGGGCTGGGAAAATCTCCCTTAGCCGTATTACGATAATGTAACAATGACAAGTATATATCAGAGCCATCCTCTTTGCATTTTCTCAAAATGTTTTTTATAATTTTTACCCCGCTTTCAGCTTGACCATTGGATTTTGGCCAGTGTGGGCTGCTTGTTATGTGTTCAATGTCCCACTCCTCAAGAAAGGACTTGAATTTACTGGAGTTAAAAGGTGGACCATTGTCAGATACAAGAGATTTCGGTATTCCATGACGAGCAAAAAACGATTTAAGATTCTTAACAACAACGTCCACAGTGTAATTTTTATGCAAAGAAGCTAACTCAATGTACTTGGAATAGTAATCCATGCAGACAAGGAAACTTTCTCCATGAAAATATAGCAAATCAACACCTACCTGTTGCCAGGGAAGATGGGATATCTCGTAGCACTGCAACGGCTCATTTGTTGTGTTTGGCTTGAACTTAGCACACACTAAGCATTGATCAACTAAATTTTTAATGTCAGCATTTATATTCGGCCAATAAACTGTTTCTCTAGCAATATTAAGTGTTTTATTTATACCTAAGTGACCACAGTGAATTTTATCTAATATTTGTTTTTGCAAAGATTTAGGAACAATAAGCCTATTTCCTTTAAATAGTAATTCATTCATTATATGTATTTCATTTTGAATATTCCAATATGGTTTTACTATAGATGCTATTTTGTCTTTGCTCTTAGGCCACCCGTTTTGAATATAAGACTTAAGCAAAGTTAATGATTCATCTTTATTACTTTCTGTTAATATTAAATTCAAATATGGCTTACTTACAGAGAGGTTAGAAAATATAGTATTTACATGGTACTGTAAATCATGTTCATATGGGGGTATGTATTTTTCAGTAAGTGCTGCTCTAGACAAAGTATCTGCTATATACATAAATTTACCAGGTACATAAACCACATCTAAGTCATAGCCTTGCAAAGAAAGCATCATTCTCTGCAACCTAGCAGGTACTTCATGTAGGGGCTTCTTAAATAAATAAATCAACGGTTTGTGATCAGTTTGCACAGTTATTCTACTGCCATAAATATATTGGTGAAATTTATTACATCCAAAATGTATTGCAAACAATTCCTTCTCAATCTGAGCATAATTTTGTTGTGAGCTGGTCAGTGTTCTTGAGCTGTAAGCCACGGGTCGCTTATTTTGAAATATAGCGGCACCGACGGCATATCTTGAGGCATCTACCGACAAAGTCAAGTGTAAATTACAATCATAATTTGCTAATACGGGCGCTTTAGTTATAATTTCTTTTAATAAATCAAAGCATTTTTGACAATTCTCATCCCAAAGCCATAACACATCCTTTTTTAACAAATTTCTTAAAATATTAGTTTTGTCAGCTAAGTTCTCTATGAATGGTGCTAAAAAATTTATCATACCTAAAAATCTTTGCAAGTCTTTAATATTTTTTGGTATTGGCATTTCTTTTATAGCCTTAATTTTCTCTGGATCAATTTTTACACCATCTTTACTGAAAATATAGCCCAAATATGCGATTTCTTCTAAAAGAAACTTGCACTTGGCCCTATTTAATTTCAAATTGACTTGTCTAGCCCTATCCAGAAACAATTCTAATCTTTTATTGTGTATTTCAATTGTTTCACCATATATTAAAATGTCATCACACCAAATTATTATTCCCTCAATGTCTCCGAATAAATCTATCATAGTTTTATAGAAAATTTCTGTTGCCGTGCTTATTCCGAAAGGTAATCTCAAAAATTTATATCTACCAAAGGGAGTTTGAAAAGTACAAAGGTCACTGCTCTCTTTAGTTAATTTTATATTATAAAATCCAGAAAATGCATCTAAATGTGAGAAATATGAGGCTCCGGACAATTTAGACCTTACTTCATCAATATTTTTAATGGGATAATGACATCTCAATAAATTTTTATTTAAATTTCTAGGATCTAGGCAAACTCTTAATCCTCCATACTTTTTCATGGTAATAACTAAGCTGCTCACCCAGAGAGTTGGTTCATGGACTTTCTGGATGATCCCCAATTCCTCCATGAGTTCGAGCTCCTTCCGCAACGGCTCCACCAGAGCAAATGGCACCTTCCTGGGTGGATCTATGCACGGCACAGCATCTTTTCTTAACACAATACTGTGTTCATATGGTAAACAGCCTAGACCCTGAAACACATCATTATATTTGGTCACAATTTTGTCACAGGGTTCTTTACACATATTATTTAAATTAAAGTTTTTTATAACTAAATTTAGCTTTATACAAGTGGGCAAACCAATTACAGTAGGACAGTTTAAATTTGTTATAACAAAAGTAACACTTTCAGGTTCTTTTTTGTTTTCAAATATACACCATATGTTTGACACTGACATAATGGGAATTGGTTGTTTACCCCCATAAGCATAGATATTATATTTTTTACACATTTTTTTACTCTGCTTGTCAAACTTAAGATTTAATTCTTTAAACACTTTGTAAGACATCATATTTATATCTGCTCCAGTATCAATTATGCAGTCTACACATTTGTTATTTATTTTTAAATAATAATGCCAGGAATTAATGTCATTTTTACTCAAATTTGAACTGGTACTTTGTGACTTTATATTTTTAATGTTGAACAACGCCCCAATAGTGAATCTCTCAGTAGGAGCATTGCTTGCTAAGCAAGCAGCACTCGGTTCATCATCGAGATGCATATTGCCTACCCCAGAGACTAAACTCCTGACACTATTTTTCTTAAAGCATAAATGAGTAAAATGTCCATATTTAAAACATGACCTGCATTTGTGCTTCCACGCTGGGCAGTTGCGGTGACCATGGACTGTGTTGCACTTCACACACTTTGTTCTGGATCCAGGCGTAGCTGACCTTGGTTGACCTTGGCGCGACGGAGATTTAGATTTTCTTCTCTTCTGGTGTGTATAAGGACTGTTCTGACGACTTCTGTGTAGCTTGTATACTGTGGCTTCTTCTCTTCCATCTGCTGCATTCATTGATTCTTCACTTTTTTGTGCCATTGTGAGTGTTCTACATAGAAGTTTGGCTCTTTCCAGGGACAGATCTTGCTCGAGTAAGAGTTTTTGACGAAATTGCGAGAAATTTGTAGCCATATTCGCAATAAGGATGTCCCTTACCAGCGAGTCGCGGAGCGTACCAAACTCACAGGCATGACTTGCATTCTCTAATTCCATAAGAAAGTTCTCCAAGGATTCGTTCACACGTTGCTTCAGCGTGAAAAATTTGTGTCTTGCTACCGTCAAATTCTTCTTGGGTTCAAAATACTCGACGAATTTTGCCTTGACATCTTGATATGTGGCTTTCTCCAGGTCCAAATTGAAGGAATTATATATATTTAGACCTTTCTCTCCCATGGAATGCAGCATGATTGCAATTTTTCTTTTGTCTTCTGTCTTCTCCATTCCTGATGCCAGCAGGTATATCTCGAATGATTGCGTCCATTTCTTGAAATTCTCAGCATTATTGTTGATAACTTCGGTAGAAATTTCAAGTTTCTGTACTCCGTTTCCAGCCATTGTTAGGTCTTCAGTCTTCACACACTTTTTTCACCGATCGTTCCTAAGTTCCGACTGCCTTCAAGCTTTTTGTGGTTATTCTTGAGTTTTTGATGTACCCTCTTTTTCGTTCATATATTTTTGTATTTACCTCACACTTCTAACACCATGTTGTATGTTGGATCTGTTGACCCAGCAGCATTTCTCATAAACTCACGGTGGAGATATTCAATGATACAATGATTCTATATTCTTCTTTATTACATATGTTCTACACATATAACATCCATACAGTGTATCTTATCATACATATAATATGTTAAGGAGGCCAAATAGACATACACACGTCTAAGCTATACATAGCCTTATGGCTAACTAAATATTCTATCATAGGCATCAAAGTGACACCTGTGAATGACAGATTATATTTTTAATAATGTTACATCATTATGCAACACCGAGTAATACTGTATTTACGCGGGGGGGCCACGGGCAACAGCAAGTTATTAAAACATTTTAATAACGTTTAAAATATAAGATCGAATGTATAATTGAATACGCGCCAAGCTTTTGTTAGGTATTGTAAATAAGATGATGATGATGATAACATAGTGGCATATACTTGCAGTTCTTTAAACAATATCGAAATATCCTAACGCGTATCTTTAAAAAAACTGAGGAGTTATGTTAAGTACTTTGGATCCAGGGTTATACCTTGATGCAAAATCTTCTTTTTTGGTAGAATATGCTTGTGTTACTACAGAAAAAGTCAAAATCACTATATTTGTCTATATAAATTTCGAGGAGTTCTCTCGATTCCTCATGGATCATATCATCAGGTTTGTACTTTAGTGACTGAAGGACCAATTTCGAATTATACCCTTTACAACAACAAAAGAACTTTGCAAATAAGACCATAAACAGCAGATTAATGTTCAAAGATATCCGTGTTGGTGTGAAATACTATAAGAAGTACCTTTTATATCATCATAATGATTGGTGATAATGATGATTACTATAATTAACATAGTGGCATATGCTTGCAGTTCTTTAAACAACGCCGAAATCCCCAAGCATGTATCTATAAGGAGTCAGGAGTTCTGTTCAGTACTTTTGGATCCAGGATATACCTTGGAGAAAAATCTTACTTTTTTGCTCTGACTACTTCATAAAACGGCAAATTCATCATATTATGTGTCCATATAATACCGAAATTTCAAAAAACTGAGGAGTACTGTTCAGTACTTTTGGATCCAGGGTATACCTTGGTGCAAAATCTTACTTTTTGATAGCATATGCTTGTGTTACTACAGAATAAGTCAAAATCACTATATGTGTCCATATACATTTCGAGGAGTTCCGTCGATTCCTCATAGATTGCATCATCAAGTCACCACTTTAATCTCAAAAGGACCGATTTGGGATTAAACCCTATACATCAAAAGAAAAATTTTAGAAATCGGTCGACAGACGGCGGAGTAATCGTTGAACATACAAAAAAAACATATATCCGAAAATAATATATAGCCGAACGTTTAACCGCCTCCTTTTTTAGAAGTCGTTTAAAAAGAAATTATATTCAAAATAAAGGGGTTGAAATTTTTTAATTCAACTCAAAAATAAAATTAGAATAAATTATTCCACAAGCAAGTACAGTGGCAAATACATATTTTTTTTCAAGAACTGTAATTAAGTAGGTGTTTCTTATTTTAGTTTCGGCTAGACGGCAACCCACGTGAAAAACAATATTATAATATAACGAGCTTAAATTAGCCCTAAACCCTAGTATACATTACGTAATTATTGGCTTTTAGAAATGCTTTTCGGTATAATAAATAATTGATACCTGAGAGACGGAACATTGCTCACCTGCTCGGAGTTCTAATACGGAATGAAAAAATATTATATAAATACTCAAAAACTCACGGTTTCTCTATTACCTACTGTTAAATTTCACTTCTCTCACTTTGTTTATGTCCATAATTTATTTATCACTTTGGTATTTTGTTCCATTTTAAGTGGCAACACTGTAATATCAAATTCGACCAATCAGAAAAACGTTCGGTGGGTTGTTAGTCGGGTAGAGTGGGAGAATTGGGGGTTGGCAGGTAGATGCTTCCGTGCCAGTCAGACTGTAAGTCTGATGATAGCCTTAGTTATAAACAGTTGTGAAACTATATTTCAGAGTTTTGACTTGATTAGGCTAAAATATTTATAATTAGTTTAGTGAAAAGTTTTATCTGCGAATGATTTCTGCACAGGTTAACAACTTCAGAATTAGGATCACTACACCTAAAAAGGTCAGTAAAAGTGTATCTTTATTATATTAAGTGGGCTGTATTTTGTTTGTAAGAAATTTGGGTAGATTATTTGATTATGTGCGAAAAAACAATGTTTTTTTTCCGTCGCCGTTGCTTTGATAACTTACTGTATAGAGTGCAAATAATATACAAAATTATATTTATTTTATTGGTTAGGGCACTCCCTAATAATGTGTATAAATAAGCTCTGCTTGAAACGGTATTTATCACCGGAGCGGAAAAATGAAGCATTATTATTGGAAATAATTTTATTTTAAAATAAATAAAAGCTTTTAATAAGTCCATTTTAAACTTTGCTGAAATTAATAGGTATTATAATGATGCCATTTATGTTGCTTGGGTAATAATCAAAATTAGAAATAGGAAAAAATTAAAAAAGTAATAATCACAAATTACTTGATACTATACCCTGCTTTAACAATTAATTAGTGAAATCTTGAATGCTATCTTTGTTTGTGTTACTTTACAAGTAAATCAAAGCACTGTCCTGTTCACAGTATTTTATTTACATTTCAGGTCGCTAAATAAAATGGGAAATAATAAGAGGTTAGAGACACCTGAGCGCCCCAGACGTGGCAACCGACCCCGCAGTCCTACACGCAAGCGATCACGAAGTCGCGGGCCTAGTTCTCGTCACAGTAGTGGGTCCACTGGGTTGTTTAGTGCAAACAGTCGAAGTGGCAATTTATCGAGTGACCAGAGAAAACGACCACGTGCTGCGAGTCCTGATCGTTCTTCACACTCTCAACGACGACTATGCAGCCGTAGCAGGACGCGGTCTACAGCAAGAGTACCCCGTGAACGGTCAGCAATTCCTTGTCAATCTAACATCTTACAACCGAAGCAACCCGGAGTAATTCGAAGCGAAAGTCGTGGCCGTGGATCAATAAATCGGTCTCGTAGCCGGTTAGAGTTGTTTCATCATAATCGTCAAAGTAATGATACGATACCGAATCGATATGTACAGCCAATCAATGGCACTGGTTCATATAATTCTTTATTGCATCAAAATAACCAGGACATTGCGACTATTTTTAAAGAATTTAAAAACGTAATGAAAACTTTAAACCTTTCCAAGCCACAAGACAGTTTTAATTTAACTAATAATAATGCAGTTCCTGATTTTGATCCAATGAAGAAAAATCAATCTATAGATATGTGGATCACTAAAGTTAACGAGTGTGCTAACATCTATAATTGGTCTGAACGCGAGATAGTTCATTACGCTTTACCGAAATTAACGAATGTAGCTCAGAGGTGGTATCAAAGCCTGCCCAGCGTTTTGCTCACGTGGAAAGAGTGGCAGAATAAATTAAAAACTGCATTCCCGAGTTCCGAGAATTATGGACAACTTTTAACTGAGATGTTAGCATTACGAGCTAAGTTTGGTGATTCATTAGAAAATTACTTTTACGATAAAATGATTTTGATTAATAGATGTCAAATCTCAGGAAAAGATGCAGTCGATTGTATACTATTTGGAATTGATGATAGGTCAGTTCGTGCAGGGGCAGAGGCAGTACAGTTTTCAGATCCTGATAAGCTTTTAGTTTATTTGAGGAACGTTACTTTGTTTTAATCGACCAGAAAGAAATGTATAGATGCGTGCTGCGTCTGTCACTGAACAAACAACGAAACACAAGCCACAGACTCATGAACATAAGACACTTAAATGTTGTAATTGTGGGCAAGAAGGATACCCCAGTTGCAAATAAACCTTACCTTTAAAGAAATGTTCTTCATGTTTTAAATTAGGTCACTTATCTAACGACTGACCTTCCAAAAATACAAACGATAAGCCGGACAAATATGTTATGAGAAAGATGATGAAGAAAAAAATATTTTTTTCAAAACAGCTTGCATTAATGGCACTGAGCTAAAATGTAACAACATTGACTTTGATAGTCAGTGTACTATGATGAGGTTGTCTGAGACGAAATATTATAATATAAGTGATTATTTGGTAGCTGAAAATGCGCAGAACAATAAAAAATGAGTTTAATTGTAAAATTTGTGTACATAAAGAATAAATAAATAAATAAAAATGTTGAAAGTTGCCTTGAATGTCGAACCTTGAACTCGAAAGGTCAAGGTGAGAAAAGCCAGGAGAAAAACGTCCTATTCCCAACGAACATTCCAAACGATCTATTTTGATAATTTGGGACCATTTATTTGAAGCAAAAAGAGAAATTGTGACCTGTTTATCATTGATTCCTTTACGAAGTTAATGTTTTAAGTACCAGTTAAAAACACAAAATCGTCTACATCCATTGCAGCTCTGCGAAATTACTTCAACTTGTTTGTGTACCAAAGCGCATTATTTGTGATAGAGGAAGTGGGTTTACATTAAAAAAAAAAAAAACTTTTTGAGTTCCCTAACATCGGCAAATTATGGTAAGCCTAAAAATTGTTGAGATGAGGGAGTGTCTGAGGTTCAATGGGGGTTGAATAACACAATAAACCAATGTACAGGAAAGATACCAGCTTAAGCGCTGTTTGACTTACGAATAACTGGTATGGGTGATGAATGTCTTACAGCTTACATTCAAGACGACTCTCCTGATATGGAAAATGTTGAAACTGCGAAAATGAATATCTAAACGTGTAAAGAGGAGTCAAGAGCAACAAAAGAAAAGATTTGATAGGCATAGAAAATACTTAAAATTTAATATAGGTGATATAGTTCGAGTTGAGAAGGAAATTCCAGGAAGCAGAGAGTAGAAAACTAGTAGCAAAATATCAGGGTCCATACAGGATCACTCAAGTATTAGGTAATGAGGAAGATACCGGTGTTCCAAAGTGGGTTACCGGTACCTTCATCATGCAAAGCTCGCAAATGCACTTGTCACACTCTTCTGGTGATGCCTCCGTGGTCTAGTGGTTAGAGCATTGCCTCTCGACTCGGAGGTCGTGGGTTCGATTCCCGCATTGGAACAACAAAAAAATTTTTTCCAAGTTTGGTTAGGACAATGCAGGCTGATCACCTGATTGTCTGACAAGAAAGATAATCCATGCGTCGGATGGGCATGTAAAAAGTCGGACCTACGCCTGATCTCTCGTCAGTCGTGTCGGTTATCCGTCCCACTGAATTATGAGAGTAAAGGAAGAGAGAGTGCTCTTGTGTACTGCGCACTCGCTTGGGCACTATAAAATTACTCCTGCGTAACTGGCCTGGTTTCAATGAAATCGGCCACCGTCACCGATATCGGTGTGGGGAGTTATTATGTTATGCGGATGTCCATGAGCGGCGGTAAACGTTTTAACAATGGAATAGATCTGGACATGAGCAATTGAATCGCCCGTTAGTATGAAATTGTAATAAGTTCTCGTAATAATTAATTTGAAAACGCGCAAACCGATCGCCTGGTGGTTAGAAATTGTTATCATTTTTTACCATCAGAGGTTGGTGGTTTTAAAGATCGGGAACGCACTTATAACTCTTCAGGTGTTGAAGATATCTATGATGGGTGGTAACTGTGGGAGAGCCACGCTTCGGCATGAATGGGCCGGCTCCACCGGATAAATACCACGACCTCACAGAAAACCGGCGTGAAATAACACTTGCGTTGTGCTGCGGGTGTCCTCAGCCAGTAAGGGGCCGTCCATTAATCACGTGATGTTTTTAACAACTTTTTAGACCCCTCCCCTCCCCCTATGATACGTGGTGAGGTTTTATACTACCCCCCTCCCCCACCTAAGATCACGTGTATTTTTTTTAACATAGTAAGCAGTTCATGTTTGAAGAAAAAAACTTTAACTTAAAAACAATTTAATCGAAAAATTTAAGCAATTGTAACATTCGGAACAAAACGTGAAATTGTAACCTCCCGACTATTTAATTAAGTAAAATTATTTTTTAACGTTTATTTACATTGTAAATTACTAAGAACAGAAAAATATAAGTGTATAATTATTGTGAAGTAGTAGTGTTTGCCAGAAATAGTGATAATCATATTTTCCGAGACGACGTCGAGCAATATGTACAAAGATAAGTATTTCTTATCTAATTTCTGTAAAAGACATGTAGTTAGAATGCTTTTTATTTTATTCCCAAGCCCTTGGCTTGGGAATAAAAGCAGTAGTCGAAGAAGCCAAATTCTTGAATTCGGCTTCTTCGACTACTGCTTCTATTGAGCAGAATACTAAATATAGTATTAACGAATTGGAATATGTTCCAAATATTTCTTTAAATTAGATAATAAGACAATAGAGAATGTCTCTTGCAGAAATAATTTAAGTTTTAAATGTAAAATACAAAATCCTACCAATAATGTAAAAAATCCCATTGTATTACATAGTAAATCATATGTAATTAATCTGGTGCATCAAAATTTACAAGGAATGGTAGGTAAAGAACTTGAAATTGAGTTATTTTTAAAGGAATTTGACATTGATATTATTTGTATATCTGAACATTGGTTCAGACAACATGAACTCATTTTCAATTTCAATGTGCTCATTGAAATTGAAAATGAGTTCATGTAGGTAGCAAGTTCGTTCAGTAGAGAAAATGTCATTAGGGGCAGCTCATTAATAATAATTAATAACAAATTAAAATTCAAAGAACGTAAAGATGTTGTGAGTCTCTCCACCGAACGAATAATTGAAGTAGCCTGCATAGAGTTGAGTCAACTTATTATTGTAAGCGTATACAAGCCTCCATCAGGGTTATACGATTCCTTTGAACAAACTTTGGAACAAGTATTGACTAAAATATGTGCATCTAATAAAAAGGTTATAGTATGTGGTGATTTTAACATTAATTTATTAGACTTGAACTCCACTACCATTACATTCACATCTTTGTTAAAATCGTATAATCTTTTTAATCTGTTTCATGAACCGACAAGAGTGTGTGACACAACGGCCACTTGTATTGATAATATATTTACTAATATTACTCTAAGTAAAAAGGAAATAATTAATAAGCTCAGCTCTGATCACCGAGGACAGTTAGCTTCTTTTAATGTCATTTGTGACAGTAACATCAAGGACAAGCATGTGTTTGTTCCTGTGAATACAAAACGTATTGAGAAATTTAGAAGTAACTTAAATTCAAAAATTCAATTGTTAGATGGGTCAAATAGCACAGATGAAGCTTTTAACAAATTATTTAAGATAATAAGAACCCAATTTGATTCGATATTTACTTCTAAAACGGTTAGTTTTAAAAATAGAAAAAGCAACTTTATTAAATGGGCAACTGCAGGAATTATAATAAGCAGGCAAAGATTATATGAATTATATGAACAGAAACATATTAACAATAGTGAAACCTTTAAAACATATGTTAGAAATTACTCAAAAACTTTCAAAAGAGTATGTAAAGCCGCTAAGGCTCTTTATATAAAGAATAAGATTAAAAATTCTAACAATAAAATTAAAACTACATGGAAGATAATACTCTTTGAGGTAATAGCTGGTGAGACTGGAAACGTCACCTGTCGTAACTCCGATTTTGAACTTTTTTTTTAAAATAAAAAGATAACCACTGACCTAGAAGTTGCGACGGTCTTCGAAAAATTTTTTGCTGACATTCCGGTCTCAACTACAAAAAATTTAAATTTATCACTTGCAGTTGCTGAAAAACTACTCAGAGACAATGTAAAGGAATGTGATGTCAATTTTAAGTTTAAAGAAATTGACTCCAGAGACATTATTAACACATTTAAGTTGTTGAATATTAAAAATACTGCTGATCTCTGGGGAATGTCTACAAAAATTATTAAATCAATAATTGACATCGTAGCTCCTTATCTAGCGATGGTTTTCAATGATTGTATAAAAAGTGGTGTTTTTCCTGACTTAATGAAGCATAGCAAGATTAAACCTTTATTCAAAGCTGGAAATAAATCTGATCCGACAAATTACAGGCCTATATCGATCCTACCGACTTTTAGTAAAATTTTTTAAAGAATAATTTTAAGACAGTACATTTTAATTCGAATAATTTATTACACAATAATCAATACGGTTTTATCAAGGGTCGATCCACTACGGATGCTGGTATGGGTCTTCTTTGTAGAATCTTTGAAGCTTGGGAGGGGTCGCAGGATGCATTAGGTATATTTTGCGACCTTTCCAAGGCATTTGATTGTGTTGAGCATGCTACATTGATCAGAAAATTGCACCACTATGGTATACGGGACTCTTCACTCGACCTTTTGAGTTCTTACCTTAAACATAGAACTCAAAGGGTAGAATTAAATAGTAAAAGGTCCACTGGGACCAAAATAGAATTAGGTGTCCCACAGGGATCCATTTTAGGCCCATTTCTTTTTCTCGTCTATATAAATGACTTACCATATCTAATTAAAGATAATGATAATGAGATAGTACTTTTTGCCGATGACACTTCACTCATTTTTAATGTGAAGCGACAACAGTCAAATTACGACGAGGTAAATAGTGCTCTCTCTAAAATAGTACATTGGTTTAATGTTAAAAATTTACTTTTAAATTCAAATAAAACAAAATATTTAAAGTTTACTTTGCCCAATGTTAGGCAAGTTCAAACCAATATACTATTAAATGACGAGAAAATGAACTTAGTGGACACCACTGTATTTTTAGGTATAACACTAGATAATAAATTACAGTAGGGTCCTCATGTTGCGAATCTTGCAGATAGACTCAGTTCTGCAGCATATGCAGTCAGAAAAATAAGGGAAATTTCTGACGAAGAAACGGCGCGACTTGTTTATTTTAGTTATTTTCATAGTAGAATGTCTTACGGCATTCTTTTATGGGGAAATGCCGCCGACATTAATGCAATATTTGTGCTGCAGAAGCGAGCAATACGTTCTATTTACAAAATGTCCTGCTTTGAATCTCTGAGAGAAAAGTTTAAAGAAATAGGAATTCTGACCGTCGCTTCTCAATACATTTTAGACAATGTGTTATATGTTAGAAAAAATTTAAATATGTTCAATACGAAAAGAAATAATCATTGCATGAACACTAGAAATAAACACAAATTAGACATTCCGGTGATCAGACTAAGTAAAGTTAGTAAATCTTTTAAAGGTCAATGTATACGCCTATACAATAGAATCCCAGTAAACGTTCAAAGTCTGTCTATTAATAAATTTAAAAAAGTAGTTAAAGACCGTTTGTGTGTTAAAGGTTATTATAAAGTCAGTAATTTCATTAACGATTGCACACCTTGGGAATAAGATGGCCCCATGCGAGGCTGCTTTTATGTACTTAAGTATGTTCTATGTACTTATGACTAATGTTATATAGATTAAGTTACAACATTGTAAAATATTTTTTGAAAAGAACAATTTTCCCATCTTTTTGCTAAAAGGTGGTCCCGTGCGAGTTTCTTACGCCGGTTCTTCTCGCCGGGCTAGTTTCCGAACCGGTGGTAGGCATCATGTAGGACAATTCTATAAGCGTTATATTATAACCTACCTAAAAATTTTGAGTATTTTTTCTTTTTTTGAATTAAAAACTATACGAGATATTTGTCTTGTAAGTATTTAAACAACACTACGAATCTACAACCGATAATAATTTCGGTATGCATAGACTAGATTCGAAAATTAATACACGTGATATCTCCTTATACCCCTCTCCTTGGTGATACTTGGTGATTTTTTTCGGACCCCCCCTCCCCCTTTAGGCATCACGTGATTAATGGACGACCCCTAACCATATTATTTATTGAATAGATCTAGAAACATGCTAATGAACCGCTTGATAGTAAGCAATTACTCCCGCATTAAGACATTCGCAACACCGGAGAATTATAAGTGCGTTCACGATCTTTAAACCCCCAAATTCCTTGGTCTTCGGGTAACTTACAAAAAGAAATGAGATCCCACAAAAACATTACCTAAATGAAAAAGCCAAGTATTTCCTTTGCAATAAGTTATGCGATGTCGTAAAGACCAAGTGAAATTCAAGATAGTCCATTTAATTAAGTACTCATAAAAAATTGTAACCGTATGTGGAAAATTTTATGTTTATAATTTATAATATTAAATAGTGACTTGGCAATGAGCATTTTTTTGAATCAATATAATATAAATATTACGCTTAGATAATAGTAGCTTAATGCTGGTGCTAACTTCTTATTACCTGCAGTCATTCTATTATTTGCGATCTAGATTGTGTTGACGATTTTTAAATTAGAAAACTTAACCATACCAAAGAATATATATTACTAACGTAAACCATACCTATGAAAAGTTTTCGAAATCTTTAAAATTATGGTACGAATAACCCGCATTGTATCACTATTGAATCCTTATTGGTATAGTGATAACATCGAAATGCCTTTTCAGATTTGTCAGTGACTTGCTCGGGTCTAATCTACACTGGACAGCAAATAAACCGGGCCACTCGCTACTTTTGAACTCTAGTCCGATTTTCTCAAAAAATATAATACTTACAACTGTCAAAGTCATGCATAGAGAAAGTGCATTTCATGACGATTATAATTAATGGAAACACATTATGATTTATCAATAAATTAAGTGTTTATTAAGAATTTTACAAACATGAGTCGTTTCCAGTCGCGCAAATCGTTTGTTATCACCAAGTAAAAAACAAATTAAACCGGAAACAAATAAAAAAATTGAAAAAAAAAGTTTATGATTAGTATTCAGTGTTCCCTCCTCTTGCTCTGATAACTGATAGCATCCTCGTATTCATAGATCTCACGAGCCTGACGATGAAATCTTGGGGAATTGCATTCCACTCCTCTTCAATTGCGATTCGCAGCTCTGGAAGCCTTGTTGGAGCAGGTACCCGATCTCGAACCCGACGTTTCAGCTCATCCCATAAGTGTTCTATAGGGTTCAAGTCCGGGCTTTGAGCTGGCCAGTCCATCGTACGAATGCCAACGTCGCGTAGATATTGGGTCACCACATGAGCAACGTGAGGCCGTGCATTATCATGCATTAACTGCATATCCTGCCCGATATATCCTGCGTAAGGTACCACATGATCTGCGAGGATTTCAGAAATGTAGCGATGAGAAGTCAATCCACGTGTACGGCCCGTCGGTTCAATGAAAACTAAAGCTGTAAGTGCAGTTAATGAGATGCCACCCCACACCATTACAGATCCTCCTCCATAAGCAACAGTTTCTTCGATGCAACACTGAGAATAACGTTCTCCAGGGCGACGATATACTCTCTGACGTCGACCATTTCCATGTAGACTCACCCATGTCTCATCAGTGACGAGTACTTTACTTCACTGCTCCAACGTCCAATCTCTATGCTCTTGAGCAAAGTCAAGTCGTGCTCGACGGTGGGCTACCGTTAATGCTGGGCCTGTTGCCGCTTTTTTCGGAGTCAAGTCTCATTCAGCAAGTCTCCTTCTAACAGTATCTGAACTTATGACCACTTGGCGTTCATGACGCAGACTTTGTTGGACTTGAACTGCGTTGAGTCGACAATTTCGCAGAACAGTAAGTTGGATGTAACGATCATCTGCTGCTGAAGTAGCCTTAGGTCTGCCCGTACCCGAACGGCGATCGAATGCTCCAGTCTCTAAGTATCGTCTGTAAGCTCGTTGTACTGAAGATCTGCTAATTCGAAGTCTTCGAGCAACCTTACGTTGTCCGTGGGTCTGCTTGAGCGGCTTCCTGAGGAGTTGTATCCAGTATTAACTGAAAAAAGTTACAAAAATACACGCGTCTATGCAAATGATTTAAAGAAATGATAAGAAACATCGGACTACCCTGACTGTAGAATAAAAAACGCTGAGCTCGAATTCTAGCCAAAACAGAGCAAATCGTAAGCATTGGTGTTTGTTGCTTGATTGCAATGTAAGATGACGGTACTTTAGATTAAATTTTAGTCATTTTGATCGTCATGAAACGCACTTTCTATAGATATGAATTTGGCAGTTGTAAGTATTATACTTTTTGAGAAAATCGGACTAGAGTTCAAAAGTAGCGGGTGGCCCGGTTTATTTGCTGTCCAGTGTATATTATCTATTTTATTAATATTAAAATACTAGCTGTCCCGACAAACGTTGTTCTGCCTTGACTATGAACTGAAATGTCTCACCGTTTAAACCTTCTCTGAACTGATTCGATTATTTTAAGCTCAAAATTAACCAAATCGGTCCAGCTATTCTCGAGTTTAAGCGAGACTAACGAACATCAATTCATTTTTATATATAAGATTAATATCCGGACATGTCTATCTTAAAGTGCTCATTGCCAAATCACTATTTAATCTATACAGATAAATAAAATTGAAGTGTCTGTTTGTAACTTAAAATTAACAGCTTTTCACATAATGAATCTGAAAGTATATTCGGTACTTACAATAAAATACCAATTTTTTTAAATTTTTGTCTGTCCGTCTGTCTGTCTGTTTGTTCCGGCTAATCTCTGAAACGGCTGGACCGATTTTCACGGGACTTTCACTAGCAGATAGCTGATGTTATAAGGTCTAACATAGGCTATTTTTATTTTAGGGTTCCGTTTAAAAAAATAGGGTTCCGCTTTCGTTAGTTCTGCGCAAACGAAGTTGCGGGCAGCAGCTAGTAATATAATAAATTATAAAAATAAAATATTCCACACACATTTTTTATGACTAACTAATTAAAGAGACATCTTGAATTTCACTTGGTCTCTCACTTCTGAGACATCTCATAACTTTCTGCAAAGGAAATACTTGCCTTTTTTCATTTATGTAATACTAGCTTTTGCGCGTGGCTCCGCCCGCGTAAATACATTATCCCGCAGGAACTCTACTTTTTCGGGATAAAAAATATTCTATGTCCTCTGCCGGGACCCAGTATGTCTATACCAAATTTCATAAAAATCGGTTCAGCGGTTAAAGCGTGAAGAGGTATCAGACAGACAGACAGACAGACACACTTTCGCATTTATAAAATTAGTATAGATAGGTATAGACTAGTATAGATTTTGTGGGATTTTAAACATTGCTATAACAGGATATTGTTTGGCCTTTACTTTGGAAGTTTGTTTGTTACTCATAGATATATAAGGTATAATAATCTCCGAAAATCAACTACGGATACTTCGGGAACATGAGCCACTACTTATGTAAAGACGATTAAGCAAAAAAATAATTGTCATACTCAAAGTAAAAAATCATCCCCTGTATGGGTGACTCTCCGCAAAATGCAAACTCGCCCATATAAAGAAAAAAATTTTTTTCGAGTATGACAATTATTTTTCTGCTTAAACGTATTTACATAAGCAGCAGATTATATGCCCAAAATATCCGTAGTTGATTTTCCGAACCTTATATAATATTATCACTGTTGTTACTTTTCTAAGTTGGTTTTCATTTTTATTAAAAATAATAATTTTAGTATTCATGAATCAATGTATCATTATAATATTATGTATTTGTGTCCTCTTGTCCAAAAAAGTCGTTTCCGCCATAGATATATAATATTAAAAAGAGGTTATCACTGGTTCCTCCAAATCCTTGAGCCCAATTTCGTGAAGTAAATCGACCTACGCCGCTCTTACCTCTGACATTTGCTGGCACGTGAACCACGCCGGTTGCCATGACGACGGGGGAAACGAGGCCTTCGTAAATACACACTGCCTTCGTTCTACTCGGCGACACAATAATTAATTATCATAATAAAGAGATACAATATTACGGTCGTATACCTTTATAACCTCTCATTTTAATTATCTAATAAGTCATAATATGAGAGAAGCGACAATAATAATCATTAAAAAATATTGGAACGCACACATGAGCTGTGTTTGGCGGAAAAAAGCGCTTGACAACACTTGCTAGCGCCGTGTTAATAAAAAAATACAATGGTCGGCCAGGACACGCTTACTAACTACAATATCGCTAACACAATCCACAATTTTGCTTATCTACCGCTTAGCGATCGCCATTGCTTACAAGCGCATCTGAGCGTTTTTTTCCGCTTATCACAGCCATTGTAGTGATAAAAAGTGACGCAAACGAGTGACTTTTGTTTGAAACCAATATCGTCGATGACAACATTATAGAGGCGGCATGCATCGTCCCATTTGTGACGTATAACCTACGGACATGTTTTTTATGAAACGTAATCAAATATTATGTTGCATACGTAACGGGCCGAACGTCCGGTGCGGGCGCGCGTCACGGGCACGCGCCTGGGGCTAATTGTGGCATCACCAAAACGGTCTCCGGGAGCTCCACCGCGCGCTCGGCCGAATGCGGAGTATGATTCAGCGCAGAGAAAGTGATGGAAGCGGGAGTGGGCCGCTGACGCGCGGGCACGCGACGAGCCTCCGAGCCCACGCCGGTACGCGCGCGCGCCACCGGCACTACGCTCGTCCGCCCCGCAGTTTTCGCGCACCTTCCCTCGACGTCGCGACGCCGCGCCATTTTCCCGCGCACGTGGGCGAAGACGGTTAAGCGAGGGCGCCCGGCTCCGACGCCATTAACTCGGCCGTCGTGAATGAACGCCGACCTCGACCGGGTGGATATCGTCCATTGATAGGGCGCGCTGCGGTCGAGGACCGGCGTCGCGCGCGACTAGCACGGGGGCGGCGCGCCGCCCGACGCGCCGCGATCGCTCAGTCGAGCATGTGGCGCCGCCGGCGCGACGACACCACGTGCAACCTCTGTGTTCATTTACCAGTAGACCCGTAGTGATGTTAGTGTAATTATCGTGCCGATACTCGTAGTTACCTATACGTATATGTAATGATCTGTGATCGCGTCAATTTTCCTAGGGCATAAGTTTTGTAGCGTCAGCTGACTCGGCGCGTTCTTGAGTGGCAGTGGCGTGAGTGTGAGTGGTGTGACGGTGACGGGGATGCGCTCGTGCGATGCTCTCGGTGATCGCGATGCGTCGGCCAGAGGACGAGGAGCTGGGGCGGGGCGACGGCGACGAGTTCATGGACATCTCGCAGATGCAGCTGCTGGTGGAGGCGGGCCCGAGCGGCCTGGGCGCGCTGGGCGGACTGGGCGGTCTGGGCGCGCTGGGCGGGGTGGGCGCGCTGGGCGGGCTGCACTACGGGGGCCCGCTGCCTCCGCACCACGCCGCGCCCGTCACGCATACCTCCACCTCCACCACGGCATCCGTCGACGACCTGTTCGCGCTCTACCTGACGCCGACCACACAGGGTGAGCACCGAGTATTCTTTATAAACCTGAAACTCTAGCTCTAGAGCTTATAATCTAAGCTCCAAGAGTTTTGGCGCGAAAACCTTTGAGGTTATCTTTAAAATTTCATTAGTACAAAAACAATGAAGAACCCTAAAGTTTACGTTTACACTGCATTCGCCGTGTTATGAAACATTATATATAACACAGAATTATCATTGTTTTTTAATAAAAATATTGCCTATATACTATTTGTGTCAATTCTTACTTTTATAGCAAGGAATTGGTATTATTATACCTATTTAATAGCCTAATGATAAATCAAAGTAGGTAAATAATATAATCTTAATATTAAAATAAAGTAAGTTATTCATTTTTGCCAACATAATGATTCGATGATCTCATGATAGATCTTGTGTGAATTTTCGTTGATATTCAAAGTATGTTTGTTAAAATAACTACATTACCTTTTGCTAAAAAAAATACGAAATGTTGCGAAATAAAATTTCACAAAATACATTAGTCATAATAGGCTTCAGTAGCCATTCGCCGTAAAGTACCATACCCATCAGTCGTAAACGGACGTTTAAAATTAACATTTTCGCATATTCTGTTAATTTCTTTTAATTTACTTCCTACTAATATTATACATGTGAAAGTTTGTGAGGATGTATGGATGGATGTATGTATGGATGTTTGTTACTCTTTCACGGAAAAACTACTGAACGGATTTTGATGAAATTTGGTATCTTACTCTTTAGGCTCTGGATTAAATCATAGGCTACATTTTATACCGAAAAAATACAGTGTTCCCTAGGGATACTGTATTTACGCGGGCGAAGCCGCGGGCAACAGCTAATTAAAATCTAAAAACCTTTATTTCTTGTTAAACTTGTATCTATTATTGTATTTTGACATGGCCTTCTATTTGCCACTGACGGTTTTATTTGTATTTTATTGCTAATTAGAACATACGTTACTGCATAAGCAGTTTATTTTTTTAAATGATAATAATTTACACAAGTCGTAACTAATCGTATCGTAAGTTTAATAGCAGCCGTCACTAGTTTTAGTCGAAACACTATATTTTCCCATGACTTATGTAATATCACCATTATTTCTAGTTTAACTTAGACCTGCACCCCTGCCAAAGAATATAATACACACCGTAAAATTTTAAGAACTGTTAGATTGTAATATTACTAGAGATATTATAATATGCCGACAAATTGTCAAATAAAATTTCTCCATACAATTGTACGCATTATTTTTCGTTATATTGTAATATTTATCGTGCCGATTGGTTAATCGGCATGTGCCCTGCGCCGCCATATTTGATAGTTTTTTTCATAATAATAAATATAACGAAAAATATTATACTCCATACAATATAAAAATATAATATTGTATGGAGAAATTTTTATTTGACAATCTGTCGGCATATTATAATATCACTAGTAATATTACAATCTAACTGTTTTTTACGATTTTACGGTGACATATATATTGTCCCTGGTACAATAACGCGATAAGCGCGAGAGAGACGAAATGTGTAAATGACGATGTAGCTTTTGTAGTTCGATCCCCGTCTCTCTCTCTCTTGGGCTGAACATATTTCTGAAAAAATTCCTTCCCGACAAAATATTTCACATCGCGACAATGTCTCCGATGGCTCATGGTGCTTCGGAATGCCGCGTCAGCAAAATGTCTGCAGATCAGCGTTCCGCGTTATCGCCACCGGACGAAGCTAATCGTTTGTCTGCGTGCTATCACAAGCATAAACACTGATTACTGCATATTAACGCCCATTATACAGCGTGTCCCGACACCTATATCGGAGCCTTTAGTGGTAAAAAAGATGGATTTTTTAATCGACAAATTGCCCCTCAAAATTTATTTTTCTCTCATGTTTGTGAAATGGTAGCCATTTTATTTTTTGGTAACCAAGACCCGGGCTCTCGTACTAATTCAACCACCACTACTCATGTAAATGTGCTAGGAACATAAAAAAGGTCTCATTTGATAGCTAAATATGTGGACAATAATTCACAGTTAAAATATTTTAATTTTATTTGAACAGAAAAACAAAAAAGGTAATTTAAAAAAATATTCAGATTTTTTTTGGTGAATTTTTTAAATTATTTGCTTTTTGTGAAAAATCTAGGCCATTAACCTGCTTGTTTTTTGTTCTAAAACGATAGAAGAGGACGTTTGCTAAAATAAAATACAAACCCCTTTACTCTCAGTGCAATAGTTTAGAAGTTATAACAATTTGTTGGTATCATCTCAGGTAGGGGGCCAGCCAGTCGTCTTTTTCCAATTGTTATAACTACTTATTATTTGTTGTACAACGATAGAAGAGGACGTTTGCTAAAATAAAATACTGAACTCTTTTACTTTCAGTGCAATAGTTTAGTAGTTATAACAATTTGAAAAAGACGACTGGCTGGCCCCCTGCCTAAGATGATTCCAACAAATTGTTATAACTTCTAAACTATTGCACCGAGAGTAAAGGGGTTTGTATTTTATTTCAGCAAACGTCCTCTTCTATCGTTTTAGAACAAAAAACAAGCAGGTTAATGGCCTAGATTTTTCACAAAAAGCAAATAATTTAAAAAATTCACCAAAAAAAATATATATATCTTTTTAAATTACCTTTTTTGTTTTTATATTCAAAGAAAATTAAAATATTTTAACTGTGAATTATTATCCACATATTTAGCTATCAAATGAGACCTTTTTTATGTTCCTAGCACATTTACGTGAGTAGTGGTGGTCGAATTAGTACGAGAGCCCGGGTCTTGGTTACCAAAAAATAAAATGGCTACCATTTCACAAACATGAGAGAAAAATAAATTTTGAGGGGCAATTTGTCGATAAAAAATTCCATATTTTTTACCACTAAAGGCTCCGATATAGTTGTCGGGACACGCTGTATAGGTATTAGATAGTGACGAAAATGTTCTATAATATTGTGCAAAGCAACACACAATGGCTAGCCGCTCACACACCATATTATTGGCAATAATGCTCATATTGATAATATTCCTTGTTCAACAATATTGCGATTTTTGTATGTGTTGACTAGTATTATAAATTTATTATATCAATAATATTGCACGTGTGCGGCTAGCCATTAATGATTCCTAGTGGTAAGATCGCATTCCGATGAGGATACAGCGCGGCTAGTTTATTTTAGTTATTTTCATAGTATAATGTCATATGGCATTCTTCTTTGGGGAAACGCGGCGGACATTAATACAATATTTGTGCTACAGAAGCGAGCTATACGTTCTATTTATAAGATGTCATGTTTTGAATCTCTGAGAGAAAAATTTAAAGAAATAGGTATTCTGACCGTTGCTTCTCAATACATTTTGGACAATGTGTTGTATGTCAGAAAGAATTTAACGAATTTTAAAAAGATAAAAAATATTTAAAAAAATATAGAAACCGACTTCCAAAGTAAAAGCAATAACATTCATAAAATCACATAAAAGTATGAAATAATTCTTATTGTCGAAATAGTTCCCTTTCAAATTCTACTAAACTGTTACTATTTTTCTACTCAATCTTCTTATTTTTGAGGTCGGTACCAGCCCAGCCAATTTGAACGTGAGTTATTTAAAATATTATTTATATGTATAAGGACGTAGTTGTGTTAAAATTAATATTTTTTATTGAAAGGATTTATACAATTATTTGGGCTGGTACCGACTTCAAAAATAAGAAGATTGAGTAGAAAAATAGTAACATTTTAGTAGAATTTGAAAGGGAACTATTTCGACAATAAGAATTATTTCATACTTTTATGTGATTTTACTAATGTTATTGCTTTTACTTTGGAAGTCGGTTTCTATATTTTTTTAAATATTTTTTATTTTTTTCTTTTCAGTGGTATTATAATATTATTAACTAGTACCTGGGAGACCGAGCTTTGTTCGGAGCTGTTATAGGACACTAAAATATTCAAAAATAAATAAAAATATAAGAGAAAGGAAATAAAAAGAATCACAAAAATATTCATTAGACCGGGTTTCGAACCCGAGACCAATTCGTTAACAACATACAAATTACCATTCTACCATCCAACTGAAGCTACATTTTATCGCGGCAAAATGTACGGTTTCAGCGAGATTTCCTTTTGCGCGCACGAAGTTGCGATTAACGTCTACTATAGTTCAATCATGTTTTTTCAATGTCGATTTTAAGCACTTATGCATAAAACACCTCAATGAAGTTAGTTGGAGCAAGAGGTCCCACACTCACGATTTCAAAAATGAAATCTACTAAAAATGCCTAATGTTGAATCGGCCGGCGCAGCGCCGTGTCTCAGATTAGTTCTTAGTAAGTGATCATCTTCTGTATAAAAAAATCCCCCTTTCCCTTGGTCATTCATTGCATAAAGTGCTACACCAATTTTCATAAATATTTTTTGTGATGTTGTGTTGACAGAAAAGGTTGCAGGGAAATTAAAAATTTGTAAGAAAACTTAACGATCATTAACTTTTCTATTAAGAGTTTCCTCGATTCCTCATGGATTCCATTATCGTTATTAGGGTATATAGGCTTGGAACAACATATTACTTTTGAGTAGCTCTGAATGTTCAAAGAAATCGATGTCGGTGTAAAATACTATGAGAAATACCTATATCAACATAATATCATGATGTATGGTGTGATGATGGTTGTGGTGATGATGATTATTTAATAGTGAGTAGTGACCTATGCTTGCAGTTCTTTTAACAAATACAGACATTTTCAAACGTGTACCATTAAATACTGAGGAGTGCTCTTGAGCCTTTTTGGATCCAGGGTATACCTTGGCACAATATTTCACTTTTTGGTAGCTATGAATGTTCAAAGGAATCGATGTCGGTGTAAAAATCTATAAAAAATACCTATATCATCAAAATATTATCATGATGTATGGTTTGATGATGGTGGTGGTGGTGGTGGTGGTGATGATGATTATTATTATGTAGTTTTATAAACAATGCTGAAATTTTTAAACGTATATCTTCAAAGACTGAGAAATGCCGTTCAGTGCTTTTGGATCCAGGGTACACCTTGGCACAACATTTCACTTTTTGGTAGCATTTGCTCGAGTTACTTCAAAAAAAGTCAAAATCACTATCGGTGTCCCTATAAATTTTGAGGACTTCTCTCAATTCCTCATGGATCCCATCACCCGATCTACCATTTGATGACAATGGGACCAATCCAGGAGTCAATCCTTTACAATAAAAAAAGAATTTTGAAAATCGGTCCACAAACGGCGGAGTAATCGTGTAACATACACACAAAAAAAAAAAAAACATACACACGAATTGTAAACCTCCTCTTGTGTTTTGGAAGTCGGTTGAAAAGTGACACACATTGTAGGAATACTAGAAATAGGAACAAGTTAGAAATACCAGTGATCAGACTTAGTAAAGTAAGTAAATCTTTTAAAGGTCAGTGTATACCTACGCCTTTACAATAGAATCCCAGAAAACGTTCAAAATCTTTCCATTAATCAATTTAAAAAAGCTGTTAAAGAACGTTTGTGTGCTAAAGCTTATTATAAAGTCAGTGATTTCATTAACGATTGCACACCTTGGGAATAAGATGGCCCCATGCAAGGCTGCTTTTATGTACTTAAGTATGTTCTATGTACTTATGACTAATGTTATATAGATTAAGTTACAACATTGTAAAATATTTTTTGAAAAGAACAATTTTCCCATCTTTTTGCTAAAAGGTGGCCCCGTGCGAGTTTCTTACGCCGGTTCTTCTCGCCGGGCTAGTTTCCGAACCGGTGGTAGGCATCATGTAGGACAATTCTATAAGCGTTATATTATAACCTACATGGAAATAAAAATTTTGAGTTTGAGTTTGCGTTTCTTGTAAAAATTCGGGTCACGCGACCTGGCACCAAAACTAAATTGAACGATCCTATCTTGCAACCCTAGTACACGGCACTATTGATGATGATGAACTCCTTTGAGCTCTGAACCAATATTAAATAAAGTGTTTTGTAGATATTTACTGTTATTTAGATACAAATTAACGTTCTTTTTTTTTTTTTTTTTTTTTTAATATTCGATTTATTTATTCCAGTTAATTTTTAGATAACACAAGAAACATAAAATTAACAATAAAACTAGAGCCAAATAAAAAACTAAAAATTAATACCTACTAATAAAAAGAAGACATCTATAAATAATCTATCTCTAAAAAAGTCTATAAATAGAAAAACTTCCCCAGGTCGTCCCCATCTGGCAGAGTACCTAGCAAACTGATAGCATTGCCTCGTTGGATAGCAATGGCTATCCGTTGTGCCAGGTAGTTCCCGGCTCTGGGGTCTCGGGTGGCTTCAGTAAGCTTTTTGGAGATTTCTTTAAAAAGCTTATGTGCGCCCGGACCCCATGCGCCTAGGGTTTCCATCCCAAAAGGTTCAAATATAAGGTCTCCGCTAAGGTTCTCATATTTGCGCCGTTTGAGGTTCTCTGCTTGGTTTGCAGCCGCGCCCGCACAGTTCGAAGTGCCCTGGACATGGGACGGAGCAAGAGTATCGACACAAGTAGCATCCCATACAAGAGCCCGTCCCACACTCCAAGGAACCAGGGTCATTCCATCAGGTCTCTTGCCATCGTCGCGCGCCAGACCGGAGGGCTCCAGTATAGCTGGCACACCGGCGGTGACAAGAGCCCGACGAATGAGGTCATTCAGACTGTGATGCCGGGAAATGCGTCCAGCGCTTCGTGAGCAGCACAGCCCGTGGTGACCGTGACTGTCTAGGTTCGCGCCGCAAACACACTGATGAGGGACGACATGGGGGGCACCAAGACGCAGGGCAGTAGCTAGCCGAAATGTATCACGGCCCAGCAATGTACCAGTATTGGCTGACGGTAGTGCCTGCAGCCAAACGCCCGACTCCCACTTTTCCACAGCCAAAAGACGAGCCCGCTCTACAGGACTGGAAGACGTGTTAAAAAGTCTATTCCGTACCAGTCTACAGATGGGCTCGTCCCAAAGCCTTTGGGAAAATGTGTTCTCGGGCACATTGCTGCCGGCACTAGCAATGTCCCAGGCGTCCTTGGCCTCGTCCGCAAAAGGGATTACTAACGGACAGGATGAGCGCTCTAAAATTTTCAAAATTACTGCGTGGTTTGCGTGGACTGAGGACAAGAACGCTGGTAAGGCTACGTCAGACGTTTGTCGAATGCCCAGGCCACCGAATCTTACTGGAAGCGTTGCTTGAGTCCATGAGCGATGGTCAAATTTTATATTAAGAATGGAAGAAAGCGTATGTTTTATGGTGTCGTCTAAACGTTTGAGAAGTTGGGGGAACTTCCAACGTTAACGTTCTTTTAGTATGTTACAACTAACATTGCATCTCCACGTGTATGAAAACGTAGATATATTTTCATATTTTCGACTCGTTGCTTTTGAGCGTGCCTATGAACGAGGTTACCTGGAAAAAATCAACAAACAAGGGCTTTTGTTTGCCAATAATTATTTTCCAGGAAACCTCAGAGGAAGTAGACTATAATAAATAAAGATAAAGATAAGAAATGTTATTATTGTGTATACCTCCAGTCCTCCACGTATGAGTAAGCAATCTACGTAAGTACTAAGTTGTATAACAATAAGCTAGTGTAGATAGAATGACCGAAGTTTACGAGTACATAATACAATGTATGTAGGTACATATTTTTAAAGTAAAAAATTTCTTTAGACGCGTTGAGTATTAAATGAGATGGGAAAAAACCATTGAACTCGCGACACTGATACCAACACCGTTACCGATAGCAGTTCGGTATAAGGTAGGGCAGGGCGGCCGGGACGCGTGCCGCATGCTTGCTGTGCGCTATTGTTTTTACTTCTGTTGGCACTCTCGGTGTGCCACTGTTTATTTTAAAAAGCCATTTTTTATGTGAGTAAAAAACGATATTTTCTAAAGTGCTTACTAGCATTCATATTTCACACAAATTGACATTAATTTTTATCTATTCCGTTAATTTTTTCATTCGATTTTTTTCTTACGTATATAGTTTCTTCTGTACTTAGCGCAGGTACTAAGTATCCAAAGATTAATATTATATATTTACTAGATAACACCTAATAAATGAAAATTGAAATTTTAATATAATTTTTCATTCAAGTTATTCGGATACTTAAAAATAGACACGCCACTTTTCAAATAGATGTATCTAAGGCGTGTTTATACACAAGTAAGACAAAGCTATGTTACTTGCAAATTGCAATGGACCTTCAATTAAACAAAGCAAGGATATAACAAACCTTTAACTTCCTTGGGTCAGTGAAGGAGTGGATTTAAGCAGAAGATCGTTAATGTTTCTTATGTTCATCATTACGGTACAGCTTTACTATGCAGTAGTAATAACATATTAAGTATATATTTTTTTTAACAATAAAAAAAAATCTGGTTTTGTCAACAAAACCTACAACATTAGTTTACTTACATCATATATACAAAAACATTCATTAAGGCAAGTATGAACAAACGCACAAATATCGGAGCTATTTACAAATATGTTCCTGCAGCCGTATATATACTTCATAGGTACACTTTAACTCGCGAGTGACGTCACTTGTGGGTACGACTTTATAGTAACGTTTTTAAGAGACTTGCGAAATTTTGTATACAAATCGCTGTACCTTTGAAAATATTGACTTTTGATATATTGTTTCTTCTGAGAAGTTACTCATAAGAGTACTATTCATTTATGCAATTAAAAAAACAGTCCGAGCCCCATATTACAATTTAATATCTAACAAAATTTTATCATTGGTCGTCGTCGTACCAAATTGTTCCATAGAAAACAACCAAGGTCCCGTAGTTAGTAGCAAACGTTGGTTAAACTTTTTATCTTTCTAATATTAATTTAAGGTTAAGTTTATTAAGGTTATATATCCCCATAACTGTTTCTTAAATTATTTGGCTTGAAAATATCTTTAGGCAGATTTATAACTATCATATGCAGTGGCAAACTGCATACTACAAACTTAATATTTCAATAATATAAACATTTGTTAGGTATTGGCAAAAGTGATCAACGTAAATCAAAAGGTCATAATCAAGTTTCTCTGTTAATCCCATTTTCAACCCCATTATTAAGCAGGACGTGGTAACGTAGATAAACGAAAATAACTTAATAACAGGCGTTATAAGAGAATATTATAATTACCAAAAATTTAATTTCTCAGGCAGTAAAATAATTCTATTAAAATGGGTGGAACCAATCGCGCTCGCTGTGATTGGCCGAAAATATTAGCAAAATTATTTATATCTGCCAATAGACATCGTTCTCGCTAAATATCTTTCGGTAAGTAACCATAATAAGACACCCACACCGTGAGATTTATTTTCCAAGTCATTTGCAAAATCGGTAGATGTGCTAATTAAACTACTTTGCTATGTTATTTTTTTCTGTGTAGAATTTTAAATACAAAAAGGAGAAACCAACTAGATACCTAAATTACTTTGTAATTTTCTATTAGGTTTTTCCAGTATCCAGTTTTTGTAATAGGTACATACTTAGATTGTAGTATAAATTCCACCTAAAATTTCCCGTTGAATATAGGGAACCATAAAATTTTACTAATGCGTGTGATAAATTTACAAATTAGATTCCTCTAAAATTCCTAATTACTAATTTTTAGGGTCCCATAGTTTACGTCTCGTTCGTCATATCCGTCCGTCCGTCTTCGGCTACCTTCCAAATGGTAAAGTAACCCTAGAAAGATGAAACTTTGCATGGATGTGAGTATTTACCACGCTTACAAAGAGGAGTAACGAAAAAATTTTTTCTTTCCAAATATTTGTCTGATATAATTGATATCCGTGATGAACTTTTAAGTAAAACTATAAGGGCATAATATAACTTATAAAAGCCTAACTTGTAAAATGCTCTTACTTAGAAAACTTCATACAAAAATAACGAAATAATAAGTAAACATGTAAAATATTGGTATTATGGTACGGAGCCCGTTCGTGCGCCAGTCCGACTCGCACTTTGCTGGTTTTATTTTAATAATGATCCAAGAGCACTTACAATACTAAAATATGTTTCCAAAGAGCCTCCTTAAACCCACAACCTCTGGCGCCAACATAACTGAAGCAGTCAATTGTTCTCGAAACTCCAACAATGTTGTTTTAGAGCTCTCGGACCACTATCTGCTGGGTATCGTTGTCATCGCTTGCGCACGGCACGCATCCATCAAAACCAGCTTCCATTTTCGGATGGGAATGACGATATGACGCCCAAACGGGCACCTATACGAGATAAACACGTCACGTATGTTACCAGTAGTGTGTTGAAGGCGCATCCTACGCGGTGCGTTACTCACTGGGAGCGTCGGCTCGTCAGAGGTGCCCACGACAGCCCATTACAGTTTGCGGCTGATACTAGATGCCCGATAGCTACGGCTTTGAGCAGCCGCAGCCCGCAATGCTCTCGGGGCACGCACGTGCCTTTGTGACGGTGCCGCTCACCGCGCATAATTCGTCAATGTGGACTAAACTGGAATTTCCCTATATAGCAACTCCTATTAAGATTTATTTATTACTTTCCCATTATGCCTTGACAGTCGACCCGGCTAAGGGTTCATCTACTTAAATATTATTAGGTATCCCGTTTATTCACGTTATTGAAACTTAGACCTCTAAGGATGGAGGTATTTATCAATAACAACAAAAAATTGAAAATACACATTACGTAATATAAGAATTAAGATGCATCGACTTTTAAGCCATTCTTTAATTTTGTAACATTATATTACTTAAATTGTTTATAATTTAGCTCTTATCGTTTTATACAATAATAAATGAAATAAAATTAAACATTTCGTAACATGGAAAATAAAGCAGTACTCTTTGGTTGGTAAACAATATGATCCCGTTATAAAACCGCTTATAACACGCAAATCGAGTTTGTCTAAAAATGGCAATCTTAATTACATTTTGTCACGTTGGCTATAAACGGCTCCACTCGACAACATAAATTAATTATTGTCAATAATGTGGTGTTGTATACATAAATATTCCTACAGCAAATCACAAACATTTACCTATATAATATTAAACTAGATGGTGCCCGAGACAAAAATCCCGCAGAAGCCTTACATTTTGCTGCGATGAAAAGTAGCGTATGTGTTAATGCAGACTAACAATCCATATAACATTTCATCGAAATCTGTTCAGTAGTAATTAAGTGAAAAAGTAATCTCACTGAAATCGAAATACCTAATACTTTGACAGATATTGCAGGAATCGATGGTACAGTGGAAAAATCGTTAGTCACTTAACTCCTATTTAACGTACAGATGTAAAATCTGACGTAGGTCAGAATTTAGCTAACAATATCCTTAACAGCCTTGAAACTCAAGAATCAATCACATCCAAACAATACTCAAACAAATATTTCCATAACTCTTTCTTATTATCTCCAACTGACCCAACGGAGATTCTTGACAGTATTAAAAATCTTCTACCTCCGGTCAACCATCTGGTCTTGATGAAGTAGAAAACTAAATCCTATATCCTATATCCTAAAATTTATAGTCAAGTAATTTATGTCATGGGATACTCTTCCCAACTTACCTGTCCGGTAGTTGTGGTGTAGTATACGGGTATGCGACCCCGGCTTCCCTAGCTATTACTGTCCTATCCCTTGCCCTCCTGGGCGGTAATATCCTACATTCCCTATTTCCCACTCTAACTTACCAATCTTCCTTTCCACACCACCTATCCTCCCCTTTTCCTATTCCTACCCTCTCCACCAATCCGTGGAAACGCAATGCATAATCAAAAATAATGTAATTATCCAAAATGGCGGCGATGTGGTTCGCCACCCATCACGTCTCGTTTCTCGCGGAGGCGAAAAGCGGACCATGGAGAGACGCTTGGCTACGTTGAATGTAAGAGGAGAAATGGATGATAAGAATGAAAGTGGACGAAGCGAAAGAAGTATGTAAGGATCGTAGCAAGTGGAAAGAAGTGGTCTCTGCCTACCCCTACGGGAAAGAGGCGGTCCTACCTACCCCTACGGGAAAAAGGCGTGATTATATGTATGTATGTAAGTATATTGCGGAAGCTCTATCTACTATTTTCTTAATCTTAGTATGGATACTGGAAGTGGCACAAAAAGTGACCCCTACAATTACGCCCTATCTCACTTTTGTCTAGTATCTCTAAACTCCTAAACCGTGTAGTTAATAAAAGGTTTGTTTCTTTTCTACAATCCAATAACATTATCTCAGACAACCAATTTAGTTTCAGACAGGGTAAATCTACCGAGGATGCTGTCACTCTTCTTACGAACTATTTTGCCAACCACCATGATAAAGGCCTGAAATGTATTGGCGTCTTCCTTGATCTGGCCAAGGCATTTGATTATCTTTCGATCCTAATTTAAAAAAAAAAACTTGAAACTTACGGTATAAGAGGAAATCAACTAAATTGGTTTGATAGTTATTTATCTAACAGAACTCAATGTATTAAAACATGCGGTATTAAGAATAGGTTGAGTTCTGTTAGATATAGCATTCCTCAGGGAAACATCCTCGGCCCTTCCCTTTTTCTTCTTTAACTTAATGATATTGCAGATCTTGCGCTGAAAAATACAAAAATTGTATGCCACGCAGATGAAACTGCCATCATCTTTCATGATAAAACTTGGGAACAAAGGGCCGAAGAGGGCATGTCTTCCGTATTTAATTGGCTAAATTTTAAGCTGCGCGTCCACTGCATCGGAATCGGAGCGTCCGCAGCGGACGGAGCGTCGGCATTTACAAAATGCCGATGGGGTGCGTCCACTGCATTCAGCATCGGCAATTTAGTTATTTTTAGTCCGTCAGCCTGAACGTGCATTTGCATTATGGAGGATAGTGACGAGGATATTGTTGTAATTAGCTGTATTTTATCAGAAGAGGAAAAGAGAAACAAGAGGAACCGAAAGATATGGGTTCATAAATCATAATATAAATTCAAAAAGATTAATTTTTGGAGAATTTCATACATTATATTCTGATTTATTACAAGATGAAAATAGATTTTTTGGGTACATTCATATGACTCGAAAAAAGTTTTTTGAACATCACTATATTCTACAATTTTTATTTATTATTTGCCCAATTTCATCCCAAATATCGTCTCTCCTCAGTTGGTTATGATAATGTTGATGTTTTAGATTGTAAAGTTCATCATATTTTTCCACTAAAGTAATTAAAATATCGTCATTCATCGTGAATAAGTATTTATGTATAGCCGTCGCGTCGTCGCAAATACGTCAGAACTTGAAACGTTCGGAATCCAAGTTCAAAAAACTTTTTTCGAGTCATATGAATGTACCTAAAAAATCTATTTTCATCTTCTAATAAATCAGAATATAATGTATGAAATTCTCCGAAAATTAATCTTTTTGAGTTTATATTATGATTTATGAACCCATATCTTTCATTTCCTCTTGTTTCTCTTTTCCTTTTCTGATAAAATACAGCTAATTACAACAATATATCTCGTCACTATCCTCCATAATGCAAATGCACGTTCAGGCTGACAGACTAAAAATAACTAAATTGCCGATGATGAATCCGAAATGCAGTGGACGCACCCCATAGGCATTTCGTAAATGACGACGCTCCGTACGCTGCGTACTGTTACAACCCTCGATTGTGCTGACAGCCCTCGATATGTGCTGACTCTGTAATTTCATACATTAAGAAACACTTCGCATTTCTCACAGAGTCATCACTTATTTTTAATATAAATACCCAATACTTTTCCAAGTCATTCAGTCGATTTCCGAATTAGTCGACAGCTGCCCAACAACGGACCTGGTTTCTGCCTGCCGGTTGGCTTTCAGCTTAGACTACTAGGAAAGTGCTAAATTCGGTTCGGTGTAAGGGACAAAGTATCCCTCGCGAGTGATCTAAAGAGTTATAAGTAGTGTAGTCTCTATAAAGTAAAAACTTAAGAAAATAAACGGTGTCTCCGAAAATTGTGTTTTTTTTAAGACACTACTAGGGGACGACCAAACAGTACGCTCCGATTCCGATGCATTAGACGCGCAGCATTAATCTCCTCTCCTTGAACACCTCAAAAACTAAATTTCTGCGTTTCCATAAAGCTACAGTTTCCAAACCATTTTCCGTTAATGAATTAAAAATCCATTCCTCAAGCTCCTTTTATCCGGTCCGAAACAATCAATGTAACCTAATGTATGTGAGTCTATTCGCTACCTGGGCGTGATTCTGGACGATCGAATGTCCTTTAAATTACACACATTGAAAACGTCTATATTAGGAAATTAATAAGCATCATGAGGAACTTACGAATCGCGGTTGATGGCCACACACTACTCTCTTCATCTCTTCGGCTCTTTTTCATCTATACCCATTCTATGATGAGACTGAGGTGCTTAGTGTAAGAAAACTTTATTATGTAAGAGTCTTTGAAGCCGTATATAAATCAGTCACTAAATATATTGATACTTACGCATAAATGCTAAGTAGAAGGATTTTTTAAATCGCCAGTGTCACCGTAGTCACATCTTTCGCCTATCGCTTTGGAACCTTCTTGTTACCTCACACTTATAACAAATTAGTAAATCTGTTTAACCTGAAGCTTTGCTCTATCCGTCAAGGGAAAAAAGCACTTACCAAATCACTGTTGTCATGATCAAACGAGGAATCTGAAAACTTGATAAACACACGCATACAAATAACACAAATACACGCATTCACCACGCACCGGCACATCATACACAAACTAATATTCGCCTTCATACTTGCATATACATGTTCACACCCACACTTACAATAATTTTAAGTAAGTCCCCATAGAAATTATCATTTTTTATTTTGATTTCAATTTTAAACAAATGCTGTTTTTGTTTTCAGCCGTAAATTATAACTTTGTACTCTTGTCCCCAATAGGACAGGCGCCGCCTAGTTTTGGGGAATGTTACTTCTGTAATATTTTGATAATGTTTTATTGGAAATAAACTATTTGTATTTGTAATAAACATACACACACCATACATAGTAAACTTTCGCGATTATAATACTAGTAAGGCGTATATTTTTTCTAGCAAATTAAACTTATTTTGTACTTAATTTTTGCATAAAGATTTCAACAAGAATAATATGTTCCTATTTGTAACGAACTTCAAAAAAGAGAGACTTTGCCAAATCTAACATCATATGTTACATTACGTTAGTATTAATATATTAATATGTATATTCTTTGGCTGTAATCTCTAATACTAAAGCGTCCGGTCTTTCCAGAAACAAACTCACCAACTAATCATTAACTAGTCATTTCCTTTATTCTTTTGTTATTTTTATAAATACAAAATTGTTCTAGATTGCTAGGTATTATCATCAAACACAACATAAAAAGGTCCCAAAGGGCATGGACCAATTGTATAGTATGTTCGACCATCCAAAATTGCGATACACGTGAGATCATCATCGCCATAAAAAGTATTTTAAATCCAAATCCATGATTATTAATCTTCGTTATCTGATTTGTAGCACAACGAGTGTCATAGTTATAAAAAGGTTATTGTTCGTAAATCCTAATTAAATTAATCAAAACCGTCTTTATCATTCATCACAATCATTGTCATTAGCGTCCGTTCGATCAAGAATCCTTCAAACTACTTTAGAGCCGATTTCTGAGTTCTGACCTACCTCGTATGACGTGGCTAGTTTTTGAAGCGCTCCGTAGTAACTACAAGGAACCCTTATAGTTTCATTCTGTCATCCGTTTAGTTACGGAAGCCTCCTTAAACATAGGACATGCCTGCATTGCTCTTGGTTAGGTGAATTGAGCTGGGCTTGCAGGGTTACTTATATCTGCTGGTAGGTATTTTTTTTATATTAGTATAATTTTATAACTAAAACTGGATGAAAATTATGCGTCTACAAACTTAAGCCCCGGTAACGACATCACACTATCGGCTAAAGCATCTCACATCTGTTTACATATCGTTATGAAAATAATATAATATATAACATGGACTTGTAGAGAATAGTAGGTAATCTTTACGGGAGGATAAACACAAGCTGATATCAAATGGTTTCCTCTTATCTTAAGCACAATATTTCTTCCACTGAACAATCAAACAAAATGAGACATAAATTGTATGGAGACAGTGAACACTGACCGTTTCCCAGCACACCCATGCACCTGTGTGCGATGATGAGGAACAATCGGTGTCATTAGAGCCCATCGAGCCTACACGCTAAATATTCAAATAGGCACAATACAAGCTAATTTAAAACTCCAATATATTATAGCAAATGCCCAATTTGCGTCGACCGGCTAACAATGGCCGTTCTCGCAATTACTTAAACGCATGTAAGTCCGATACGATCTCCTTGGTCGTCGGCATTGTCTCACAGATCGGAACACGCTCAGCAATTACTGTGTATCGATTACGGTTCACTTCGATTGACTGCGCCATAAAACGTTTTACTAATTAATCCAACAGAACCGTAAATCAAAAGAGTTACACAAAGAAAATTTTAATCCACCGTGTGTCATTCTTGTGTAACAACAACAAGAGACAGTTCCCAAATCGTATTTATTTTGAATTCTGACACAATTTAAACTGCTCAAGTGTTATTCGGAATAAAAAAATCTTTTAACGAGTCTTCCAACATAACAGATGTGGTCGCCCAGCGGTCAAAATTCGTCCACTTTCATATAATTTTTAAAATTGAACTTCTTCTTTTGCCTCTTAGATATAAAAAATAAATTCATATAAACCTAACTGTGCCAAATCTTCCATTTGCATAATTTTCGTAAAAGGGGGTACAAAGTAGTTCACGTGATTTTTACACGTGGATATTATGTGTGCGTGCGCACAATTCAACGGTGCCGCAAAGCATAATCCATAGAAATAATTTTGAAGAACATAGATATATAATATTAAAAAGAGGTCACTGTTGAAGAAGAAATATTCTATCCAGAATAGTTCGTTGCAAAATAGTTCTTAATCCATTGTAACAAGGTCGTCAATAGAAGTCAACATTTCTAAATAACAATATTTTTTAAATGGTTGCCGGGAAATCTTCTGACAAAAATTATCAAATTTTCAAGTAATTATGACTGAACGTAAAGAAACTATTTGTCTTGGACCGCCATGATGTGGAGTAGGTAGTTGACATTATTGTAAGACTTTTTGACATTAAATTAAGGAAACGTTTCTATTTTAGCTGTCAAAAGAGGCCAGTTTCTGCTCATCAGCTCATCCTCAGGAAGAAACGAAATGTTATTTCTCATAACGACGATACATCGACCTTGCTACCTTACAATAACACCTATTTTGCTCAGAATGCTATTAATGTTTCTTCATCTGTCATAATATTTTCTTTTCTTCGGTGTTTCTACCGTGCGCATGCTAAGCCTGCTGGTCGAGTGACAACTTGTTCGATAGTACATAATATGGATTAAAACGAAATTTGTAAAGTAACCTGACAGTTAAATAGACGTAAAAGGCTACTGGCACTCCTTAATATTTTATTTTTCTGGTCAGGCCTTCTACAGCTTCCTAAAAACCTGAGTCACAAATGTAAAATTCAAACGCCGTACTATGTTAGCTTCTGGAAATCATAAACAACATAAAAATTCATGTCAGTTTTGCAATCTCTTTTATCTCGCGTGGCGGAAGTCGTTGAATAGTTTGTGTAATGATAATCCAGCAAACTGCAAAAGTTTTAAACACGTCCAAATACATTCATTCAATTTAAGTTTTTGTCTACTTTTTAGGGTTCTGTACCTCGAAAAGAAAAAACGGAACCCTTATAGGATCACTTTCCTGTCTGTCCGTCCATCTGTCTGTCTGTCATGACCCTTTTTCTCAGGAACGTGTGGAGGTATCCAGCTGGAATTTATATCAAATACTCAGGTGTACTGTCCCTTGGAGCTATGAAAAAATCAAACTTCTAAGCCAACGCAATCAAAAGATACAGCCGTTTATGCCGCATATTTTCGACACTCGCGAGGGAATCAAACCCTACAGGAAAGTTCACCCATCACGATACGATTGTCGTGATGGGTGAACTTTTACTTACAGGTTTGTACGGAACCTTCGGTGCGCGAGTCCGACTCACACTTGGTCGGTTTTTTGCTAAAACCTAGCATCCGCAATGGCATTTTATTTGAAAATATTGAAAAAACACGTAGTTCGCCTAACGCAGATTAAAATTAGGCATAGTGTACTCGGAGAAACTATAGCACAAGATAGGCAGTATATCTAATCATTTTACTTGGATACGTTTTAAAGGAAGAAAGATGACACCCGTCGTGTACATGGACCCTCCATTCACACTAAAACGAAACGCGACTCGGCGCTGCATTTTTAATATAGCGATTCAAAATTTAACCATTACGCACTAAGATACACGTTTCATTGTAAGAGTTCTAATTTAATATCATGTTGTGCTGTGTTGCCCAAATCAGTCTTGGTCTTGGTCTTGCAGCAAGAGTCTCGCAAGAGTTTCGCAAGTCTCGCAATTACCTATTAGCCTATTGCTATTTATTAAACGTTATTTTAGATATTAGAACAACTTAATATAACAACGTAACGTAATACCTACTCTATAACGATGTTCTGAGATCTAAAATAACGTTTAATGAATAGCAATAGGCTAAAAGGTAATAGCGAGACTTGCGAGACTCTTGCGAGACTCTTGCTGCAAGACCAGGCCCAAGACTGATTTGGGCAACACTAGACTTGTGCATATGGAACGTGTATCTCTTTGTGTAGTAAGTAAAGTTCAATTTTGAATAGCTATATAAATAGACGATAACATTATAGATATTACGAGTTTCGAACTGGCGCTGATGAATATTGACCATTTAAAATCGGGATAAAAGTTGGATACTGTTAAATATGTCTGTTATAAAGTAATGCAGTAACTGTTAGTCTGCATACGAAGTGGTATAATTAATAATAATTATTTCATTTAGACAGTTTTAGTACCTAACAATAGCCTCCGTGGTTAGAGCTCGGCAATCAACTCGGAGGGCGTAGGCAGGGCATTGGAACAACAAAAAATGTCGTTTCCAAGTTTGGATGGGCATGTAAAAAGTCGGAACTGCGCCTGATCTCTCGACAGTCGTGTCGGTAATCCATCCCACTGGGTTATGATAGTAAAAGAAAAGGACTGCACTTGTGTACTGCGCACACATTTGGGCACTATAAAATTACTCCTGCCGTAACTGTCCTGGTTTCAATGAAACCGGCCACCGTCACCGAAATCGGTGTGGGGAGTTATTAATAATACCTAACATACCGCAATTATGCCCGGAGCGTAGCCGTAGTGTTAGAGAAACTACAAGTTACGTTATGTCCGATGACAATCAGACGACATTCCTCGGAGCGCGAGAATCCTGTGTCCCCATTACGTGATGCTCAAATAGCTACCGTGTCGGTTATTTATACCTGGCTACAGATCAAAGCGATCAAACTTGTGGGAATACCTGAAATGATATAGATGTTACTATGATAGGCGATAGACAATGAATTGCTCTGCATTTTTATTTTTACCTCTGCAATTATGAGAGAAAATTCTCGCCGAAGAACTTACAATGTGCGTCGTTTGTACACCTGTACCTTTTACCAAGTAATAAGATCGAAAGTGGTACACGACCTGTCGGTGACCGTACCTACACATCACATCATTTCCTATGATATAAACCTTTTATTTGGACCTAGCCGAAAAACTACTGCAATTGGCTTATGGTAGAATTATTCTTTAATCTATATGATTCAAAGTTTTAACAATTAAGATTAATTTTAACATAATGATTTGGTTAAACTCGGTATTATCCAAGTAATTTTAGCATCCTTAAGACAATAAAATTTTCTTTTAAAATATTTTATATTAACGTTAGATGTATCTTTTCATAACCCGCGGACGATTACCAAAGGAATTTGGCACCAAAGTTTAATGTTTCTACTAACATATTTAAATCTAGATTTTATTTATTTATGTAAAAGTTGACAAATATAATAATAGGTGTCTGTTGTGAAACTGGAAGAGAGCCAATGCGTCTCACATTTTTATGCAATCGCCCTATTTTTCTAAGCTAAATCAGTTGCAAGCATGACAACGATATACTTAAACAGCGACCTAAATGTATATAAGTGGAGTTAAAAGAGAGAGAAGTGAACAACTTCTAATGACAATTAGCACACTAAGGTACATAATATGGCATAACTACAGCGATACAATCTAGGTAGGTTACCTACAATTAAAATTTAAAATTTTAATAATTTTCTCACTTTTTCTACTGGCATTTTTTCATACATTGTGCGTATATCTTCATCAAAACATGATGTACGTTTTACGTTGAGTTAGGGAGACTGACTTCTACAAAAGCAGTCAAAAGTAATATCCAGTTATTTAATATCCAAATCTCAAACGTGAACTCAATAATTGCATTTCGGAACATCGCCGAGACAGACACGGCCAAGTGTTCATAACGCATTAAAATTAATTAGTCGCATCTCGGTCGCGTGCCCTCGTTCGAGTCATCAACTTATAAAGGAGCACTAATGTAATAAGCGGCAGAAAAAACCGGACACTCTAATTAATGGAATAACAAGGTCCTGGCCGTGAACACTTGACAAATTATAACGTACGTTATATCAGAGCCAGATAACGCTATGGCTTATGAGATTTGTTGTACGAAATCTGTGTGGCTCTGAATCGTAAGTCTTTTTTTTTATTTGTTGTATATTCTGTTAGTACTTTAATCGAAACAAGGCCTGTAGCAATATTCAGGGCTTCGCAAGAATTTTAAAAAAATTATTGAATAAATTGGTTCGTCTTTATTGTTTTTTTCCTTAATAGTTCGATTAGTTAATGCAGGGAGCATTTATCTGTACCCAATTTTATTTTCCTTATAACTGGTGGCACCTTGAAAGTTTAAAGTTGAAACGTCAGAAGTGTCTGTAATTGGTAATACAGTGACCGAGATCGGTGGTGAGTCAGCTGCCCCATATGCGATGATTTATGGGAACAGTAATTGCGGTCGGGACCCCGACACATGCCTCGTTATCTAATTACTGTCGCGCGTCTGCGCATCCTGGTGAGCGCGTGCCTAAATGTTAAGACCCGTCTTCTGCAAGTAGCGAACGGTTGTCTGTTTAGACTAGTTTTCTATCAGTCGCTTACGAGTTACCTGGCTACTCGGTGGGTAAATATTTAGGTCCGTCTCCTGAACGAAGCGCGCTGTTGTTAGACTTAGTTTTCTATAAGTCGCTTACGAGTTACGAGATATATTATACCTGGCTACTAGGTGGGTAAATGTTAAGACTTCTCTTACAGGGTACGTAGTTACGTACTTGTTTAGAGTTTTATTTCTTTCGTTTACCAGTCACTTACTAGTCGGCAGGTTTTAGGCCCGAGGCCCGAGGCCTGTCGTGGGTAAATATAAAACGAACTGATTAAATCTAGTTTCAAAATATGTTACGATTTGATGAATAGGGACTGATGAATATGACAATTACATATCCTTATATCCATTGTGTCTGAAATAAAATTAAAAATAAACTCATGAGCAAAATACTTAACATATGAAATTTGTAAAGCTAAGTGGCAGTGTTTGAATCTGCACGATTTCTATTGGTAGAATCGGAGTGGAATATAAATGACTTCTATAATTTAATAAACATCATATTATATGCCATCACATTTGCTAATAGCACAAATATATTAAAGTACAAATCTGCGATCCTAGCACAATACTTTGGCAGTACCAACATCTGCTTGCACACTGACTTTAATCCCCTTACTAATAAATGCTGTATAAGCTTTGAATAGTTATACAGTGTTTTGTTCACGTCCCACAAGTGACATTTTTAATTCTATAGAAGAAGACAAAACACTGTGTAACTATTCAAAGCTTATACAGCGTTTATTAGTAAGGGGGTAAATAATAGGTTGGGGAAAAAGTCTTTTCGCATTATAGTATGTATGAACTTGTCATAAAATATCTTGGGCCATACCAATTGTATCTGGCTGATTTTGGTATCATTAAAAAGTTTTAATTTTACAGAAGACAATTCCAAATTCAAATTAGGTAAATTTGAGATTTTCATTTGTTTTTCTTATTGTTAAAATGAGTGATTCTTATGAAGAATTTCGATACATTTTAAAATTTTATTACAAAAAAGGTAAAAATGCAACACAAGCCGCGAAAAAAATTTGTGATGTTTATGGACCTAATGCAGTATCTGTGAGAGTAGCGCAAATTTGGTTTAAGCGTTTTCAATCCGGAAATTTTGATATCAAAGATGCACGTCGCTCTGGTCGCCCTGTTACGGACAAAACTGTTGCCATTTTTGAAAAAGTGGAGCAAGATCGGCATATTAGTAGTTACGATGTAGCTGAAGAACTGGGGATTGACCACAAAACGGTTTTGGCGCATTTGAAAAAAGCTGGGTACACAAAAAAGCTCGATATTTGGGTGCCTCATGAGCTCACTGAAAGAAACCTAATGAACCGTGTACTCATTTGTGATTCTTTATTACGACATAATGAAACCGAACCATTTTTGAAGAAGCTGATAACTGGTGATGAAAAGTGGATCACGTACGACAAGAACGTGCGAAAAAGATCGTGGTCAAAGGCCGGTCAGGCTTCACAGACTGTGGCGAAACCCGGGTTAACTCGCAACAAGGTGATGCTGTGTGTGTGGTGGGATTGGAAGGGCATTATTAATTATGAGCTGTTACCGCCAGGCAGGACCATCAATTCTGAACTGTACTGCGAACAACTGATGAGATTAAAGCAAGAAGTTGAGAGAAAGCGGCCGGAATTAATCAACAGAAGGGGTGTGGTTTTTCACCATGATAACGCTAGACCTCACACATCTTTAGCCACTCAGAAAAAATTACGGGAGTTTGGCTGGGAGGTGTTAATGCATCCGCCGTATAGTCCTGACCTTGCACCTTCAGATTTCCACCTGTTTCGGTCGCTGCAGAATTCCTTAGGCAGTGTCAGGTTGACATCACAAGAGGACTGCCAAAACCACTTGTCGCAGTTTTTTCATCAGAAGCCCCAAAAATTTTATAGCAATGGGATCATGTACCTACCAACAAGATGGCAAAAAGTTATCGAACAAAATGGCACTATATACTTTAGTCACTTGTAAATAAACTTTATAAAAAAACCTTTTGAATTTTTATATAAAATGCGAAGAAACTTTTTCCCCAACCTAATATTTAAAAAAATTGAATTAGAAATTGCTCGATTTAAATTTCGGATATTCGATGCAGACTGAGAATCCAAGATGCGAAGAGGTATAAATTACTGTAAATATATTTATCGGACATTATATTAAAATGTAACATCAGCCATCTGCTGGCATATAATGCATGCACTTTAAATTGCATGTAAAATATGCGCATAAAGTGTCGTGAGCTAATGGCTTTTATATACTCCGATATAACGCTTCATATAAATTGCGCAGCAGTTATTTTTCTAATAATGAATAATGTTTATTAGCTGTTAGAAACACGTCTTAATACGAGCTACTTTTATGTCTATTTCTCGACTCTATGTAGATGATATAACAATTATCTACGCATGTCGTATGTCTGTCCAATTAAAAGGCATATTTTCTTAATACCTATAATAATTTGTCTCGTGTATAAAGTGACTTATAGATAGCTGCGGGCTAGGATACATTTTCTTCACTGATTATACAGTTTTACTGATGATTTTAACATAACACTTTAACTTGATAACTGTACTTGACAGTTATCAATTTTATGATTATTCTGACTGATTTCCTTTGGAGAACCATCAGAATTTTAATCTTGTCTTAAGTCTTGACCGACAAAGTCTGAACTGCCGTAAAGATAAAGCTACTATGGGTACTTTGGGGGTCCAGGCTATTCCACTTTTATAAATTAAACGAGGCTATTTTTTAAATTCAATTGATATATCATATTACCACATAAATTAGGTGACGTAATTTTTTTCATTTCTTACTCTTGTGTATAATTTCAATTTTACGAGCTATTATGAATATTTAAAAGTTTAAAATCTCGGAAACACATTCAAAATTAAACCATACAGCCTTAGTTGCTACAATAAAATTTTACTAATCAGTAATCACTCGTTAACTTTGCATAGAGTTTGAAGATAAAACCAAATATTTATAGTTTAACATGCGCTTGTTGACTGACGCGTGTTAAAATACACGACGAATAATAAACTAATAGTTTCGTCTGAGATACAATCTTATTTTAAAATTTATTAGTGAGCTTAACCTAAATAAAAAATGAGCAGCGAAGGCGCCAATGTAGACTAGCCGAGATAAAGCTCGCACACAGACTTTGAATTATTTGTGCCTCATTCAAGTTGTATATCAGCCATGACAGCCGGACAGGCGGACGGCCGAATCTTGCCCACAATATCCAACAATGATTTACGAAATCGAGATTATTTTAACAAATTATATATTATATGGAACGCAATATTACAAACGGTTAGGAAACGCAGAGTTTTGTAAAGTTGGCAGCTGGCGTCAGGACTAGAAGGAAGTCCGATGATTAGGTACTCTTTATTGGTCCGTATTGTATTTCAAACGCAAGACGGAATACTTTCGCAGTCGGAAATACTATTAATCAGTCTCAAGACTGTACAGACTAAATATAAATAACATACGATCATTCGATGTGCGAGAGAGGTAGAGCAAGAACGAGGTTTAATAGCTATAAACTGAACTGACTGTGTGTAAAAAGAAAAATGGAGCTGCCATTTTGAAGTCGGAGTATAACAACATATCCATCCCCATCACCTAAATAAGTGGCAGCGGTGCACCGTGCAAGTACACCGTGTGATTTTCCAGGAGTTTTCTGCCACTCACAATAAATCTCTGGAATGTCGACAGCTGTATTTCCGGACCACTACGATATTAAACCTTCAAGAAAAGAAGGTATTCTTTTTGAAAGATCGGCAACGCAGTCATGACCCCTCTGGTATTGCGAGTATCCATGGACGACGGTAATCGATTTCATTGGCTAGCCACACACGAGCAATATTATTGACAGAATAAATTTGTCAATGCTAGTCAACACATACAAAAAGCGGCAATATGGCCCTCTCACAAGGAATATTATTGTCAATTATATGGTGTGTATGCGGCGAGCCATTCAGGCGATCCGTTAGCTTGTTTGCTAAATATTTTTATTTAAAAAAATAATTTCTCAATTGTTTCATAGTGTTCTATGATTAGTTTACTCTTGTAAAGTGTAAACTGTTACTTTACTCCTGGAAAGATCCTATCGGGGTCCGAAAGTTTTTAAAACTGTCATTCGTTAATTAATCACGATACATAAACAATGATAATGATGAAATGTACGAAACAATGATGAGTCAAGGAGTTTAGTGGCAGATGGCAGAAGTGTGTTGGCGGGTGTTTCTAATCGCGAGAAACTTGCAGGCCTTACCTTGACTCCTACGCGTCAAAGCTCCATTTACTAAACGACACTGTCAGTAAACAATCCATGGCCATACAACTAATAGCTTCCAGACTATCCTAAAGTAGATAATAACACTACATAGGGCTTAGCCAACAGGCCATTGTTTCTTACAATGACGATCATCGATATTGAAAATATTTGGGATGCGATACGTCAATACCATACATTTTTGACTTCTAACTTTGTCATCGTTATTAGCAATAACATCTTGGCTAAAGTTCTGAGCGATGACCTACAGGTTAACTACATGTGCCTTAGATTCTAAGGCTCTGTTGTGACTTTTTATGCTCTATATACCTACTTATGAATCACAGTAACGTTATTGCGTTTTACAAACTATTATTTTAGTTTTCTTATCAAATATTTTTCTTATATTAAAGGTAGAACAGTATTACCCTGCATACCATTGTTAATTGCTAACTGTGTTTACTGTAAATAAAGTAGGTATAATGTCCTTTAAAAACTGAATTAACCTTGTAGATACATCTTTCAGTAGGCAAGTATTAGAACATGTTTGATTAAAGTTAGCCAAATGTTACTCCACCAAAGCAAGGGTTGTTTGTTCTGTAATGATCTAGTCAGTTCCGGTGCTATTCATGAGGAATGGCCTCCGAGTAATGAATGAACAGGCCGCCCACGGAGCCTTCATTCATACGGCGCGTGGTCGCCACGACCTACTGACTACATCACACCTTACCCAACTTAACCTAACGATATATCATTATGTATTAGAGCCCTGAATACATAGTACAAACTCAGTCATAGCGATTGAAAAATACGCAACATTATCTCAGCTGATGATTGGCGTTGGATTTTCGCAAAAAAAGTAAAAATTTGGGTCCACGGCCTGGCCACCAATGCGCGCTTGGGCTTACTTTTAATGAATTATAAATGAATCGTTTTGATATTATTATAAACTGATTTTTGCATTTGGATCAATCAAAATGCGTTTGACTTTGGTTTGAGGTTTATTTTAAGTTTTAATTAGCAGAATCGACCTACTTACTGCTATATCATTCTTTTCAGAGCTGAGTTTAAAACCATTTCCAGTAATTATACCTATCTAGCAAAAATAATAACACAAATGTATATACGAAAGTCTGGATACAAATCTAAAAATAGTTGTAAGCTTAATGAATAAAAACAGATCAATAACCCAAGGGCAGCAGACGTTGTTATTATTATTCGTTTTAAGTCTCAGTTACAATAAAATCATTATTGTTTTAATTCAAGAAAGACAATGTGCTTTCGTTGATAGGTAATATTTCCCTTCTAAATATACTTTGCATATATTTAACACAAAAAATAACAATCGTTTAAAAGGTAAAAGATTGAAGAACAAATAAATTTTCGTTTGAACAAGACTTTTCATGGTATTTTAGCGTACTTTATATTGGTAATTCGATACAAATATATTAACATTTAAGTTTATCTTTGCGGATTTGTAATCGGATGTGAACTTATAAGTTTATTTAAAATATGTTTATTGAAGTTAACTTCTACAAATTGTATTTAAAATGCAAAGAAAACTTTTTGTGGCAGAAACCCAATGTAGAGCACAATAAAGATGGAATATCATAAAATCTTATAAGAACTTTGAGATAAGGAACATAGATAATATAATTATACATTGGTCTGCAAGTACCTACCTACTACTGTTTAAAAATGAAATGAAAACTATACTTAGAAATTAGAGATTTTACAAAAAAATTGATTTATGGCTTTTATCGGCTTTCTACTAGTTTCAGTTACGTACCTGATAAAGTTTGCAATATAACGTTTTTTTATTTATAATCTGTAACTTTTATAGTTTCGAAAAAAAAAAATAAGTTTCGTACCTACTTTCTTTTGAAGGCCATGTGCTTTTTTTTTCAAACACTGTAACTTTTACTCTAGATCGCTTCTAAGCCCTAAGAGCCAAATCATAAGAATGTAATCGTATTATTAAGATTTCTTTGTAGACAAAGAAATCTTAAACATTTCTTCATTTTTGCTTTGTTAAATATTGTTCTCATGTCTGATATAGGTACGTGCTTGTCCATTGGCTTTTGGAGCACGCTGTACGTGCACTTTGGATCAACTCACACATATCTACTGCTGACGCTTAGAGCATTAACAGACGTAAGGATTTGGTCCGGCGCAAACCAGGGATTTGGTTGCCAACTTAGGAGCTTCTCCCTAAGACTTGAAAAAAATCCTCGAGGGGAGGATATTTTGGGGTTCTATTTTTGTTTTAAATTAAATGAAGCTATTGGACTATTGTAATCATCAACAAGCGATTTGAAAAGTCAACCTATAAAATATAAGTTTTTGGAAGTATATTTTAATGTACAAAGGACAATCATATTACAAAATACGTGTCGTGCTATCATAATGATCCGCTCCAGACCAAATCTCTACGAGTGTAAGACTTTGGTTAGTTTTTTTTTTTTTTTTGTTTTAATATTCGTACCAACAGCACGTTTTTTGAAGATTATTCCTGAGATTTGGAGCTAACTGTCGTAACAAGCGACAATGCCAAATGCCAAAGCGAATATATCATTAAAATGAAAGGTAATAATGAAGTACTAGTATTAACTACCTATTCAGTTCTAGAAATCTCTCTTAACTTATATTACATTAAATTTGACCTTGTACTTTAAACTTGCAAACGATTTTGCTAATTATATTACTGCTATGTTGTTTTCTAAGAAAAAGGTTTTAGGTATTACCCTGGCGCAATGCAGAAAGTAATTTACGATTACTTATAAGGTATCAACCCTGATAGGAAGATTCCTGGAAAAGGAATCTAATAAATTAATAGAGCTAGAGCTCGGCGTCGAAATAGGAGATTATCGAGAACAAGCACTGGGCCCAAAAATTTGATATAAAACCGCTGGTCTGGTTTTAAACCTGCCAGATTTTTTTATTGACCAAAATGTGTGAAGATTTTTTGAGTAAAAAAAGGTAATTAAACCAACAGGTTGACCAGTTTACAGCCAAACCATCCTGAACGTGTAAGAATTTTCAGTAAAAAGGAAACAAGGTCAAGTTATACGTCAATCTATTTGTCTTCTAAGACAAATAGATTGACGTATTTAACTTGAATTCTCTTTCAAAAACGGTCGGTCTGGCATGCTCAAACCTGTCTAAATCTCAGCCAGACCGGGATAATTTTTTTTAATGTAATGAACCCGGAAACGAGCAGACGGATCGCCTGATGGTAAGCGATTACCGCCGCCCATGGACACTCGCAACACCAAAGGAGTTACACTTGTAACTCCTCTGGTGTTGCGACTTGCGTTCCTGGTCCTTAAAAAATCGGATCAGTAGGTAGCTTAGGCGCTACAGTGGACTGTCAAAATTATTAACCTTCATCTATATATATATAAAAGAAAGTTGTGTTAGTTACACTATTTATAACTCAAGAACGGCTTAACCGATTTGGCTGAAAATTGGTAGGAAGGTATCTCAAAACCAGGAGAAGGACATAGGACTTTTTATCCCGTTCCCGAAGGACTCAAAATTCAAGAACGGCTGGGCCGATTTGGCTTATTTTGGTCTTGAAATAATTGTGAAAGTTCAGAGAAGGTTTAAACAGAGAGAAATAATGGAAAAGGTTTAGGTTGTAGGAGTATGTGTAGTACTAGGACGTAGGTTGCATTGTAGGTGTAGTTATTTATTCATTCCGTTTCATATTTCGGACAGAAGAACGTGTGTCGGGACAGCTAGTTTAATAAAAAAACTCGGTAAAAATATTAACTATTGAGTGTGAGAGATATATTATGTAGATTGACAAAATATTATGTGTGACAAAATTGTCGAACATACAGACAGACAGATGCGGTGCGGTTCTTTAGTTTATAGATAATATTAGGAGATTATAGATGTATAGAATATATATCCAGCAAGGGAATATTAGATAGTCTTATATGTTACTAGATGTTGCCCAAAAGTTAAAAAGAAGCCTATGTCCTTCCCCATGGTCTACTCTGCCAAATTTTATCAAAATCGGTCCAGTAGTTTCAGCGACTATTCAATGCAAACAAACAAACTTTTCCTCTTTATAATATTAGTGTAGGTCTGTTTTTTTTTTCTAAATAAGCCGTAACATTAGCTATTTCTAATATTACGGTTCGTGGAAACATTTCAATATTATTGTTACAATTCAAGCTCAACAGGTTCTCCTAAAGGTCACAATCAATGTAAAATGCCAAAGGTAAAGCCGGCGTGATGCCAAGTTGCAATGAATGAGTTTGTGGGGTGTCAGGCGGTGCCGTGGGAGGGGTTGAACGCTCGGGGTTGGGGAAGGGGTTTTACACGCGCGTGGCCATGGCCAAGAAATGACGTCGGCGACGGCGCAGGCGCGGTGATGGCCAAAGTTCAAGGACGGTCCATCGATCCAGTACCGTGCTGGCCGCAGCCAGGGCCGTGCCGCCTGCAATGCCACGGACACCGGCCGTCTGCATCCATGTTTACTTTCCAATGCCGGCTCAACAAGAACTTAGCAAGAAATTAATTCCTTTTGCGTTTTGTTTGATTTTAATAGTATCTTGATCCTAATATAGAATAATCCATAAAATGTTTTGGGCATAATAACAATTATGTGTGTATGACGTATGTATTGTGTTATTTTTATCTAATCCAAACCTAATCCCTCAACATTAGCCGCAGATAAATATCAGACTTAATCTGTTTTAAAAATATATTTTTTAAAATTAACCCTATAAATATTGTATTTATTTAAGTACAAAATATAACTTACAGGTTTCGACTATTGAAATAGTTTTGGTATTATAATGAAACGCGACAGTCAAGACGTATCAGAACGAATAAAGAAGCGTTATAAATTTCAAAATAAAAAGATAATGCTATGCTGTAATAGAGCTATAATATATTGTAAAGTTTTATTTTTTACTGTAAACGAGAGTTGATTGTGCGCGTAATCCGCCGTAAATAAGGGACGCGTGCGCAGTGCTGATTACATTACCTACAGCGCGGAACGGATAGAGAAAACAATGGAGTCGTCCATTTAATGTTGCTGTGCTATTTTTTCTTAAAAAATGTTGTAGCAACACTATGGACACATAATTTAATAAAAAGCTCAATAGAGCTGTTATATTAACAAAATAGTAAAATGTAGCGTGCTCGAAAATTAGAGTTTTAAGTTATTAGATTGAAACATCAGCCTGAGCAAAACCACAGATTCAACTTAACTGAAACCCGAAAAAAGAGAACTGAATCTGAGCAATGTTCTCCAACCACTCTAGCGTAATGATAAATCTACTAATATAATAAATACGAAAAGTTTGTTTGTTTGTTTGCATTGACTAGGCTTCGAATTTACTGCACCGATTTTGATGAAATTTAGCACAGATGTAGAGTAGACCACGGGGAAGGTCATAGGCTACTTTTTATCGCGAAAAAATGTACGGTTTCTGCGAAATTAATTTTGCGCGCACGAAGTCGCGGACAACATCTAGTTCTGATATAATTCTAAAATAATAGAAAGAATTAAAATAGAATAAATATTACACTGCACCAATGTTCTTACTGATTGCGAATGCAGGATCTCGCGCGTGTCAAATTGCGCGCGCCCACGCTTGCGACTGCACCTCGGTCGCAGCGACTAAACGCCTGTCAATCGCAACTGTATTACGTTCTTCTAATCATGCTTCAAAAGCATGTATCAGATCTAGTAGGTACTACATGGAAGACCCCGTGAATTTCGTACCACTTTAAATTTAGTTTTCCCATGTACGATGACCTACCTACTCTTAGAACTTATGTCTATCGTAAAAGATGCTGAGCCAGTAAGCAACATATTATATTATAGTATCATAGTTCTTATCTTTTGCTTCTAGATAAAGTTCGAATATAACTGCACCTACCTAATAGCTATTGCTTTTATATTTAGGTAAAGAAACATTATTTTCAACATAAACAACTGTTTTCGAAAATGATTATTGCTAATAACTATTTTCCCGTCAACATTGTAAGGCAAGATCTATTTGCAAGGTAAGCAGGTAATCAAAGTTGCACGATTTGATAAACAGGCTACTAGCCACTTAGCGTTCGAGCGTCGACTATTAGGGCCTTTACTTACTAAAGTAACGTTAACTTTGACCTGTACACGGTTAACCTTTTCATGGTTTACTTCGGTCAGGTCCTGTTATGTTTCTTCCTATGACTTGATAGTCGTGCGTGCGATCAGGAAAATAGAAGCAAAATATTATCATATAGTACAGTGGCACAAAATCGTGACGCGACTAGGGTTGCCAACTATACTGTTAAAAACAGTATTATACTGTTTTTCACTACATTATACTTTTTACTGTTGAACAAAAATAAAGTATACGAAATAATGTTTTCAGCAGCAAAATGCTTGACACTATAAGTGTAAGGCTTAGACACTCAGACTTTTTTTTTTAGTTAGAGGGCACTCAGTGCAGCGCAGCAGTGACATTATTGGAGTTAATAAAGACTGTAAATTAATAAGTCGTGCAAGAAGCTCTAAAATATGTATTTAAAGCATTAAATAAAAAAGATACATACTGTTGATTTTTTTAAATACTGTTTAATATTCTTCTCAGACCTAAATATACTTTATTTCTTCTAAAAAAAGTTGGCAACCCTAGACGCGACCTTGAAATTTCACTCTCAACCCCGCTAAAGGAGTATAGTTCAAAAAGTTTGCCAAGCTGCCAAGTAAAACAAAAATTGAGAATTTAATCAATTGTATTGAAAATATAATGAGGTTATATTATGACTTTCTTATTTTGGAACCGTAATTAAGTTTACTAAGGCCAATTGAAAAAGTGGATTGTTATCTAGATAATGGTGATTGTATATAAAATATCTGCAGGTCGTCCTTAATTATAATTAATTTCCTCATTATTTCAAAGACGCAGTCAACTCACACCGAAATGAAACAATACGCGACATGGCACTGCATTTTTAAGATAGCTATTCAAAATTGAACTTTATTCACTACACAAGAAGTCTTAATAATATGATATCGATTGTAGGTAGATTATCCATTCTTTCCTAAAGATTGTTCATATCTTGTTTTTGATAAGAGCAATCCCTCATCTGAGTTTTATAAGATGCTGCGATAGTGTTCATGGAAACCTTTGACGCACTTAATCCCTTGAGAGATAGTTAGCAAAGAATATTAAATTGAATCGTGTATTTGAGCTTAAAGAGACATTGTCCTACGAAAAGCAATAAACTTAACTGAATGCTCAATTTGTCTTAATTATCTACGTTATCAATGCAAGGGATCCTCCAATAAATCTAATTCATATAACGTCACACGGATATGGCAGTGTGCGTACCATTCATGAATTTCTCACAAGTTTACACAGCCGGTGGGAAAGGGGGAGGTGGTGCGCTGGGCCCGGCGCGGGGGTGGAGGCCTCCCTGTTTATGAATGGGGCCATACGTCATTGATATCGATCGGCGCGCGGCCGGCTGTGGCCGTGGTTAGCACACAAGGGCAGGGCGAACGTTCAACAGGTGGTTTTGACGCACACCCTACACTTTCCGCGAAACTAATTTTTGTCACTTGGCCGATGACGTCAGAGCGACTGATAACGATTGACGCGCTGTACCCTCATCATATTCTTTTATCTTAAGCTTCCCCTATAATGATCGCACGTTTGCGTAAGCACTTCTGAATATGAACTACAAGTGTTTGTATTACTGCTTGACGCAATAGCTCATCGTCATTTTTATTACCATTCAATATATTTCGTAGCCTATGAAATATTTCATCAGCAGTATTATATATATACCATTAATACTTAAAATACATTTATTTTAGAGCAAATTCATAATTTTTGTGGGATAAAGTAGTTATGTTATTGATTGTACTGTAGGTTCATGGTGGAAATTCATGTTTCACAGTAATAATACACAATACTTCTTGCACTATTTCCACTTTAATAAGTATTTTACATTAATTTTAATATATTACACGACCGGTTTCGACAACGTCATCATCAGGTGTGATGCCCGCAACTTCGTTTGCATAGAACTAACGTAAACGGAACCTCTGGCCAGATTTAAGAAAGCTGTAGTGAACGATACCAGCACTAGTCCTCCAAACGCTCACAAGTAAATTTTTTTGAGTCAATTTTCGCTTGGGGCAGGCTTTGGCTGGTTTGCCAGGGTTCAGCCATTGCGATGAGCGTTTCCGATTATCGTACAGGGTCCAATTTTCATCACAGGTAATGATTCGAATTAAAATCCCTTCATTATTGTGCCGGTTGAGTAATGTAACGTAGCAGTCAACGCGCGTTTGTCGGTTTGCTGCATGAGGTACCCACCTTTCCAGCTTTTTCACCTTCCTAACTACCTAACCAACACCGCAGCCTGCAGCTAACTCGGACGTGGTTTGCGATGGGTCCGCTTCCACAATAGCCTTCAATTCTTCATGTCAAGTTTGGTCTCCGGCCGTCCACGAGGCTTGTTCTGCAGGTCGAAATTTCCAGAACGAAAACGTTGGAACCAAAAACGCACTCTGTTTTCTGAATTACGGTTTTCGAAACACAAAAGCATGAGTAAGGACCTAATATATCAATCCGAAACCCAGTGGTAATACTCATGAAACTGAAAAACTTATCCCAAGAAACATGGGTCGAAATATGAAAAAAGATTGAACCTCCCATAAAAACCGCACGGTTAGAAAATCAAATTAGTATGTAGAGATCCAATTTTTTTTTTCAAGTTTCAAGGTGACGCGACAAATTTGATGTGTTTGAGAAGGACTGGCCTAGCATTGCAAAGGACCGTGACTTATGAAGAGAAAAAGGAGAGAGTCCCATCGGTGGGCCACAAATAGCTAATTAAAAAACAACATATTGCCAAAAGAGTATATGTATAATATGAAAAGTTAAAGTGAACTTATTTCAATGGAATTGGCTCACACCGGTCGCGCTATCCATCACCTATGTCCACTTAGCTTTGGAACACTCGGCGATGACAGACCGGTAATTTATAATTGCAAAATTTAATTCAAAATTAACGGCGTTGCGCAAGAATTACGTGGAAATATCGATCGCCAGATTAAAACTGTGGCGATAAACATGGTGTACGTCAGCGATGATGAATCTCCGTGAAATTAGATTTCGAGAGAGCCGGCGTAATTATAAATGTGACATGGAGTGACGCCCGACGCGCGTCTGCCAACATTGTTTTTTTCGATGAGCAGAGATTATTTCGCACGTTCGCGTCATGATGCGCTATTTTCAATCCGTTATCGGTCATGATGGCACACGACACTTCCAATGGTATTCGAAAGCTATAAGTAGTTGGATACTCAAAGGCTATAAGTATCCAAAAACTTTTTAACTTTTTTATTCATATAACAATCTAGGTTTATAAATGTTTGAGGTTTTAGTGTGCCATAGATGAGTCACGTTGGACTCATAAACCGACATACTGTTAAGTATGTATGAGATTTTTTTTATAATTTCTGGTTCTATATATTTTAATTTTAAAATCAGACAGATTTTCTTATGTTGTTTGTATGATATCTTTACATAGCTACATAAAATAAAATAAAGACGCTTCCTTTTCAATTCGTTTAGACCTTTTAAACTACTCAACAGATTTTAATGCCATTTTCAGCAATAGATAAGAGTGATTCAAGAGGAAGGTTTATATGTGTAATACCCGTGCGAAGCTGGAGCAGGTCGCTAGTTAAAAATAGAACCAGACTATACACGCTGCTAGAGCAGACGTTATGATTGATTTGGACTCTTTAAAGGTTAATAAATTGACAAAAATCTTTAGACTGTAGAGAAAATGTGATTAGAAATGACCGCGGGGATTTATAATTCAACTCTTGAGTCCCGATTCCCGACACAGCGTATTAAAGCTACGTGCTAGTTTGACAGAATAAAATATATTATTGAAATTAAAGCAAAATTAAAGGTAGGACGACAATTTTTCATTAAGAAATATTAAATATGATTAACATTATAGGTAACAATTGTTTTGGGTACAAAATACAAACGTGGCTCATCCGCTTTTAATTGACAAATAAAATCATGAAAGATATATTTTTTTGAGGTAGTGGGATTTTTTCGCGTCTACCCCATAGTGTAGGGCAGTGTTTTTCAACCTATGGGTCGCGACCCCCTGGGGTCTATTATATATTATGTACTTATATCCGAATCCTAATTAGGAGACGCATAAAAACATCGTATGGAATGAATATTTGTAACACTGTAACATACACATACATACATGATAAAAAAGCGAAGGGTCGGGGGGTCGCGAAATATTTTTTCATACAAGGGGGGTCGCATCATGAAAAAGGTTGAAAAACACTGGTGTAGGGTATCAATAATGCCCCCCCCCCTCCCCCTCTAAAAGTTAAACGGGTGGCTCGAAAAATCTGAAAAAATTAATAATAGCAGTCCATGTATGTGATGAACTTTCAAGGAAAACTACAAAGGCTTATTTAACTTTTTTAGATAAGGAGTTATGGATACTTAACTTGTAAAATGTGCTTACTTGGAAAACCTCGTACAAAAATAAAGAAATAAGTTAACGTGTAAAATATTAGTATAGTGACACGGAACCCGTCGTACGCGAGCCCGACTGGCACTTAGCCGGTTTTTTTAACTGTACAATTTCTGAAAATGTTGATCAACCGTGAAATAATAGGCAGTACAATAAACGATGCTACATCTGATGAATGATTCACTGATAAATTAACAGCTAGATTTGATGTATAGGTGAGCACTGTCGTCACCTGCATTGCAACGTTTATTATTAGAAGTGTCTCAAGTTGCCAAACTATTAGTAGGTCGGCACTCGGTACTTATTGTCGACTTTCTTACATTATGGCTCATCTAAAGCGTTCACAATTTGTCATATTGCCAAAGCGATAGTCGTAAAATAATAAGCAGTAAATTAAAATATTTAATGTACCCATTCCATTATACCGTTAATTATTCGAGAGATTAGAAATATAAATTTATTATTATAAAGCTCAAATTGTGTTATCTCCTTTGTATTCAATGACAGTAATATGTTGATAATATTATTATTTAACTAGGTATATACTCTATTCAGATCCAATTTTCCCTAAACGTATACAAAAAGATGTAATTCGACCAAATTAATGAGTCGTTTTATTTCTTTATTGCACGGTGACTAAGTGATATTTAATCTGGTAGCATTGTGTGTTCAATAGAACAATAGTTCTTTTTGTTAACGTTAGAACTGAATTTGATCAGAACGGAGTAGAGTCTTAAATTGCATGCGTTGAAAATACAATCGAAACGTTAAGTCTATACGATACAGAAAACTCGAATGATCCTGCTACTAATAAGTGTTTCCAATAGTGATAATGATGATCATCCGAATAAAGGCTCATCCTAAGAATGATTTAAAAGTAAACATACCTTTATGGTATAGGTACAATACGTGAAAATTGAAAAAGGTTATATTTGTAAACACGTTACTGCAACAAAAACACGAAGTGCGTACTACGGTGGCTAGCCTTACATCCACCGGCGCCGGCCGCCTCGACCCGTGGGAAGAAGACATCGGGCCAATACACCACTGTTTATCCACACATTACGAGGCTACTTAGCGTGACATATCGCACTTCAAACGCGTCATCTACCTTACAACATTGAGACTTTTTGTAAGACTCCCGTCACAGCGGCCCTCAAATAACTCATCACCAAGAGTCATGGCGTTTCGAGTATGACGTCCGATTGAAACAATCTAAAATAATGTAACAGTCACGCGATCGAAATAGACACCGAGTGGCGGTATAGACGAAATTAGAACCCCGCCTCCGAAGTCCAAACCAAAAGCAGTCAATTTAATTTTAGAACGAATCCCGCGGGACGTTTTCATCCCGTGATTCACCTGCCGAAAACTCGATTGTTCGCATTTTACGTCAATCGGTTGCGTGGTGTTTACGAGCAGCGCGGGATCGTCAGCTGACGGCCAGGAATAGCCCTGACATCGCGGCCACGCTATGCGCCCGCGCACCCACAAATAGCGCGCTATAATTAGACGGCGGTGAAATCGTGGGTTTGTTATTTTTCTTTATCGTCTCCGTTACGCGATAATTGGGTTAGTTGCATGTGGGCCTCGGCGTCGGCGTGTCTCGGCTACGGAGACCACGCGCCGGCCAATGTCCTTACGCACACACGTGTTATGATAATCCTTTAATATCTTCTTACCTCCGCCCAAAACAGGAATGTATTGGTTTGGTTCTTCGATTAAATTACTTGTTTTAAACAACTTTATACATCTTATTTAACATTAAAATCAATATCATGAGTTACGTCTTTATCTTGATGTAGAGTTTTTTAAATTTATTCATTGCAGCCTACAATTATGAAGATTGAAGATAGTAAATAAGGAATTTGTTATGTACGATACACTAATACCTACATATTTGTATAGTAGGTACTTGTTGATCTAAATTCTAAATCTAGAAGCTGTCTAGAAGCATCGCATCAAATTGCAAAAGAAGTATTTTATCCCTGAATCAAAAAAAAACTTAGGCCTTTTCATCCATCAATAGATGATTTATACAGTATTCTCCGAGCGAAGTAACCACTCTTGAAATACTGTAGTGCCTGGGACAGTTGGTTTTTAAATGTCGTATGGTTGCCCAAGTACATATCTACTGCATCTTCACATTATAGTCAGCCTAGTCTAGAGGAATGACTGGTCAATACGTCTGGGGTCAACCACGTGCGGGTTTCCTCACGATGTTTTCCTTCACCGTAAGAGCTTCCGTATAATGTACTTGAGATCTGAAAAAGTCTCATTGGTACACGCCACACCTTGGATTCGAACCTGCACTCTCTCGAGTGCAAAGCAAATGTCTACCCACTAGGCCACGGAGCTCATACTCTAATCAAAAATACACATTCTATTAATCTACGAATCTGTTTAAACTACGACTCGCGTCGTTTCCCCAAAAAGACGTAAATAGTTAATTTTTACTGTATAGACTTTGTATATAATTCTCTACTTTTAAGTTACATTGCCTATAATTACAAATAGACCAATACCATTACAGTAGGCATTAAGCCCGCAGGTGACACGAATCACCAATGAGCAATGGACACAGATCAACTCGATTGATGAACCTTATATGGACACATTCGCTTACTGCTTTTAGAATAATATCCAAGTAGGCGTATAAATAATATGTATGTTATGCCTCTGACAACTAATAGGTATTGCACGACTCAATTAAGTACGATTTGAAAGTGTTTTATCACAAATTTTCCTCGTTTTTCCAGAAACTAGTAATTTTTACAATATTAATTTACCAACTGGCTTATATGTATCTAGTAACAATGACACACGAGTCCAGTGAACGAAATCTAAAAATCCTATTAGGTACATATTGGCAGAAGGCCTAGGCAATTTGTTTACTGTTGAACTTGTTTTTGAACACCTTACCTATATAAAATCAAGTCAATTAAAAGGCTTTATTGGATAGTTTACTAGATGTTGCCCACGACTTTGTGCGCGCAAATGGAAATCCCGCAGAAACCGTGTTATGTCCTTCCCCGTGGTCTAGTCTATATCTGTGTCAAATTTTATCAAAGTCGGTCTAGTGTTTTGGACGTATACCTAAATGTTTTTCTTTATTTTAATGTAAACATACAAATCTTTCCTCTTTATAACATTGGTAAGTATAAATGGAATAAAATAGATAAAGCTTTCTTTGGAAAGTCCTTAAAAACAGATTCTATTAAGTACGATTCGGGCTCGCGTACAAAATGGCAAAAAAATCACGTTTGTTCTTGTTATAGCAGCAACAGAAATTACATCATCTGTAAAAATTTCACAGATACATACAGACGGACGGACAGCGGCAGCGTAGTCTCAGTAATAGGGTCCTGTTTTTACACTTTAGGTACGGACACACGAGACATTCTAAACCAAAAATTGATGCTTCTGATTTTGTAACTTTTGAATAAAGGCAGAAAAATATATTACATATATGTAGTAAAAATCACTAATAGGTATAGTAAATGAAGATATAGTAGGTCATAATAATATATAGGTGTAGAAGTAATTATAGAGTTAGTAATTTAATTACAATTAATTAATGACTTAATCATTATGTCCTACTCAAGTATAAAAATTTTAGCAAAGCGTTCTACTAAAGTTGCCTACAGCTGAAAATTCATAAATATGAAGTTATCATGATAATACTTTGAGTAGGTTCTTCAACATTGAATTTCTTTTGAAACATCGTTGTAGGTACGAGTACAATCGCGATCGGTCGTGACGGAAGCACGCGACTCTCAGAGGTGATGGACTATGGAGGTTTGGAGCGCGAGGCGGCGGGCGGGGGGTGGCGCGGGCGGTGGGCGGCGTCGGGCGGTGACGTCAGCAGGGGGGGGACGGCGGACCGTATGATTGGCGGAGCTGCGCGCGCCGCTACCGAATATGGGACCGCGTCTCCATTGATAAAACTGAGACGCGGGGTCGCGCGGCGCCAGTCCCTTTCGCACCGGCCGCGTGGAAGGCCGTTTTCACGCTGGCGTTGTTCGTGATTCCGCTCGGCCCGTGGGCCGAGGAGCAGGTGGTGCCGGACGGGATGGGCACGGACGCGGAGCCCCCGGCACCGCACCTCCTGTCGCTGGCGGACGTGGGGCTGTCGTTCGACTGCGCGCTCAAGCCGGCTCCGGCACCGACGTCCGGCGGCACCCCGACCGACCTCAACACGCCGGTCTCCACGTCTGACCTGCCGGCTTTCTTCCCGAGTTTGCTCGAACCTCCGCCTATATCAGGTGCGTTCGCACGCACTCTCTGTTACACACCAGATTATGACCCAGGTGAATAAAACGTAATCGACAAGCAGACAGACTTGCCCACGCCGATTCCCGAACGATAAAATAGTAAACAAACATTAAAATTTCTTGCGCGTTTTTGTCGTCATTGTACAGTGATCGGAAATTGTAATTTTATGGATAACGGGTATCGGGTTTAGAAATTAAAATTTATCCAAATTATCCATTGAAGTCAAATCCCGAAGGGAAAGGTCTAAAATAAAAGTGTTTGTCCAGAAGTGAAAATGAAAGTTCACCGGCCCGTGTTTTAGATCGGATCGATAACTCCTCTGAATGAAATGGTTTCATTGTGAAAACGCCGGCGGCACTAAACGACGACATCCGTCTATGTCGTCTAAGCTAGTGTTAAGTTGAAGTGATAATTTTTGTGATAAAATTGTGATGTTAAGGGTAAATATAACAATTGTTTAACATTAAAAACCGGTGAATATTCTTTTTTGGGCTGGCTATAATAATTATAGTAGGTACAGATATAACGTAGAACTATAATTTGTAAATCTATTTTAGTATGGTTATAATATATTTAAATAAATATATAAATACTCATATTACGCAGAGTTAGTATATTGGAGACAGAATTTGTATTTTTTTCACGTAAGTACCTAATAAAAATGTAAGGTACATAATTACAAAAAAAATTAAGGTAAACAACATTTTAGGTATAGGATCCTAGAGGACTAGTAACATTGTAATGATGAAAACTGACAATAGTTTGGACATTAATTATTATTGTTGTAATACAAAAAGTTGATAGCGAGTTATCGACTTCCGGCGCTTATCACAGCCACCGGCCGATTTCCGTCCGACATCACTACTGCGCAAAAAATTCTAAATTACTACGCAAATGTCATTAAAACAATGAGAAAAATACTATTATTAAGATCTAAATTAGGTACTACGCAAATATCATTAAAAAATATTATTATGATGAAGATCTGAATTACTACGCAAATTTCATTAAAAAATGAGAAAAAAATTATTACATATTAAGTAGTACCTACTTAGAAATAGCTAAAAATCTTAAAGACAGTGTAACAAAACAAAAATGGCCAAGTTGTTAACTTAAAATTGACAAAAATAAAGACGGTGGTAGGTGGTAGGTAGAACGATGAAGATATAAAATTAATTAAAGAATATTTTTTTACTGATATCTTTATGCACCTACGATATTTATTTTTTTACTAGATAATTGAAAATGGAGAAAATAACGCGCATGTGCCAAAAAAGGTTATCTATTAGAGTATCGGAAACTAAAAATTATTTCCACTTTCAACATAAGTATTACGTACGTATTGAGAAAAACAAAATCAATTTAAGTATCAATAAAATATAAATAATACGTAAAGCAAAATCTTTGCACGAAAATTATACGAACGAAGGGAATTTTGGTACCGTTAATTAAATATTAAAATAGAGGAGTGATCTGCACTATTATTTTTGCTAATTATGCATTAAACGTACATTAAATTAATAAAATAACGTAAATAGTAACAGTAGGTTATTAAATTTATTATTCATTTTACACATGTGACATTATACATTATAACACAATTTTGTTACATGTTTGTCTTTCATATTTCATAGGCAACACTTACATTTTTATTGCGCATATCTAGGAAGTACCTAAAAGCTTTTGACAAAAGAAAGAATTTCAACCACTAACCGACAACTACTTATATTTTAATTGGTGTTCTATTCTTAATTATAGCTGAAAGAAGAAAGATTCGATATTTGGAAAGCTATAAATAGACAAATAAAATATTTAGTAAGTTATCCGACCGCATTTTAGTGTGTTCCATATATTATATTTGTAATTTGGTGTAAAAGTTGTGATTATTTATACTGAATCTGTTTTTTAATTATATGATATAAAAATTATAATTAATAAAATATTTTTCAAAACAGATTAAATATAATTATTCACGACATAATTAACTTTGTTTAATAAAAAAATATTAATTAGACAACAAATTATTTTTTAAGGAAATATGGTTTTCTATTAAAAATTATTCATTAGGTATTATACAAAATAAAATTAATTTTCATATATTGTAAATTATAGTTTTTATCAAATTAGTTCTTATAATTTACTTAATCTATTTATTGAAATAAAAATTAAGCAAAGAAACGGCAATTACGTATTTTTTTGTAATATATGTAGAGTAAATAACTAAATTCGTTTTTTACTCGTTACAACTTACAAAAACATAATATTAACGACGACCTCTATGGCTCAATGATTGAGCGTGTTGGTGCTCAAGCCGGGGGTCGCAGGTTCGAATCCCGCGAAGGAACAAAAAAATTCTGTGTTTCTGGGTCATGGATGTGAACTGAGAACTTACCACGGGACCGAATTGACGTGGCGTCCATATTATTATTTTTATCATTATTAAACAGAATAGACCTCGTAGATGGAATTTATTTGGCTCACAAATATATAAGGTTCGGTAAAATCAGCTACGGATATTGTTGGCTATTGATAATCTGCTTAAATAGACGTTTAGGCATAAAAATAATTGTTATATTTGAAAAAAAAATCTTTCTTTATATGGGCGAGTTTGCGTTGAGCGGAGAGTCACCCATACATGAGATAGTTTTTTTTACTTTGAGTATTAAGTCAAATTGTTTCCTATGCCTAATTAATTAATGCCTAAGCATCTCTATACGAGGAGTAGCTCATATACCCGAAATATCCGTAGTTGAATTTTATCAAACCTTATATATATCATTAAGTAATAATATATTATATAGGTGAAAATGCCTTGTGGCATAAGGAGAACAATGTTTGTTCTTAATCCCAGCCGAACGCCCTAATTTTCCAACCACACAAATTGAGTCTAGACTCGAGACGTTATTAGCAATGAGACATAATCAAATTTATTAACTTCGTCTAGAAACTTTACGAAAACAACCGCACAAATTATGAGATAAATATTATTTTCTTGCAAGTACGTAGGTAACCATCTGCTGTTTAAGAATGACATTTTCTTATACATTTATCTTGTTTGTTACAGGTACTTTGCCAGGCGATGAGCTGTCGTTGGGCTGCTCGCCTCGACGACACAAGCACGAAGCGTCACTCTCACCTGGCGCCCGAGCAGAGGATGCCAGCAATGCATCGAGCGCGAGTGCATCGCTTTATGGCCCTCCTATGGGAGGCAAACGCGCCCCTTCGCCACCCTTGCAGTGGCTCCTGCCGTCTGGACCCGGTCCGGGCAGCGTCGATAAATACTTTCAACAAGAATATGAGGAGCGAGTGGAACTCCTTCCCCCAGACTGTCAGCCTTCCTACTGCCCTCAGCCGCAACAGTGTCCGCCTCAACATTGTGAATATCGGCCTCCCCCACAACAGCAGCAGCACACGTGGGAGACACAGGAGTACGCGGCCGCGCCGCAGCCCGCGCCAGGGCCGTCCGGTTTGCCCAAGCGAGAACCGTATCTGAGTCCGGTAGGAGATAGACCGATACAGTTGGCAGAATACAACCCGTCCACGAGTAAAGGCCACGAAATCCTCTCGCAGGTCTATCAACAGAGTGCACAACCTCTACGTTTGGTGGCCGTCAAGCCCCGTAAGTATCCAAATCGTCCGAGCAAAACGCCGGTGCACGAACGGCCTTACGCTTGCCCCGTTGATGGTTGTGATCGTAGGTTCTCGCGATCGGACGAGCTGACGAGGCATATACGCATTCACACGGGCCAGAAGCCTTTTCAGTGTCGTATTTGTATGCGATCATTCAGTAGATCAGACCATTTGACGACACACGTAAGAACGCACACCGGCGAGAAGCCCTTCGCGTGCGACGTTTGCGGACGCAAGTTCGCTAGGTCAGACGAGAAAAAGAGGCACGCGAAGGTTCACTTAAAGCAACGACTAAAGAGGGAAAGAGGGGGAGGAGGACCGACGCACCATCACGAGGGGCACTCGCACGCGTCGCTCTAGCCCGCAGCCGCCGCCGCTGCCGCCGAGTCGGCTAGCGGCAGCGCGACCTCGCCCGACCGTGATGACATGGCTCTAGCCTCCATTGACTCCCCGTCATCTATGGACGATTGAACTCTCGAGTTAAAAGTTGTTTCACGTTGAAATTATTAAATAATTTCTTCGCTAAGTGTAAATGAATTGTCTTTTATGAAGCTTTATTAACTCTGTAATTATGAATTCATTGAAATTTATATATCTTTTTATACATATTTGTAACTATGTACTACGATAGGAAATTGTCAACTCAATGTATTTATTTTAATTAGATAGAATAATGCAATGAATTAGACTGGGAACAAATATTGATACGAAAATTAATGGCCTAATGTATCTGATAGGCGTCGATAACCGCAACCTTGCGTCTTGTATCAATCAGGAAGTAGTGGAAGATTAATTGCCTGCGACCCGTGGCGGTCGTCGTAGAGCTGAAACATATCTCTCTATCTGGAGTTAGTATTGTATATAAGCATTAAAGTTGACTCGCGCATTGTTATTGGTCGTACGGTCAAATTAATGTGGATACATTATTGTATTGTTAAAGAGTGATACGTAATGGGCCTATTTACAGGCGGTATATTAGGGTGAAGAAACATTTGTTATAGTTACAAGCTTGTATATTAGATAGGTATCATTTACATAACAAAATTTATCCTCTTTCTGCGTTTCGCGACAAACGTCATTTGACCGTAACACACCTTGTGTAATAAAATCGTAGCGGATATAATTTGTAGATAGGTATGATTAAAATATGTTCTTGTAATACTTGACAAACTAACGTGAAACTGTGCCATTAATTTAACTTTACCACGTGCCACGGCCATTTTATTTAATACTAAGTATAACACGACTGCTGATTTAGTGATAATTGTTGTTGTAATATATATTAATATTTTGTTTTAATATTTCTAGTCGAAGATGTGAGTGCAGTAAACTCGACTACTGTCTTTTCTAGTTCTTCACTAGTAACCGTTTATTTTTCGACAGCTTTTGTCTTAACTTTATCTTGCTCAAACGTTTTAACAAATTTTGCTCAACTATTTGGTTTACATTGTCATATAGCATGTTTAACAAACTATATTTTATATATCTCTATCCGGTCTATCAAGGTACAAAAAACTATTTTGACGCACTTGTTGTTTCTCACTTCTACAGCCTTCTCAGGTATTTATTTTACAGTATAGAATAATATAGAAAAGTAATAGCTTGTAGGTATTAAATTATGATCTCTTAATCACTATTAATAAATTTGAAGTATAGCGAAGGCCCTTTATTTATAATACTCATAAGTTTCTACATAGACTTTAAGAATAATGTTGGAGATTTCAATTTACTATAGTATACTTGCATTCATCGATGTGTTAAAACCAATATTTATGTTGAAAGAACATTGCATTGTCATTACCGCTGAATTAACGGTATATTTATCATTGAATATTAATAAGAATTTTAAACGAATTTAAATACTGTTGAGATATTTGCGTTACGTGCAGCACAAATGTTACGAAAATAAGAATTGCCTTCCTAAATCCTAGTAATGGTTGTTTCCTAGAGTTACTAAACGTCTGTATTCTATTTATTTAAAGTTATTCCTTGTGACAATGTGCAATTTTGAAATCTTAAGGCGATAATAGTCTTCATTTATTCAGTGATACGCAACAGGGTGGGCTTAAAAAAATTGGAGTAACGTATGATTATGAAATAAGTATCTGACAATAATATAACTCAGCCTATAAGGAATCTGCGGTTATGAATATTATATTCGGTCATGTTACAAAGTTCTAGATCACACCTCCGTTCCCAGTACAAATGTGAATATACAAAGCCCTCGAGGCAAAATACAAAACTCGTAACGTTAAGTACAGATTAAAATATTGTGAACGAGTTTATAAGAGTTTTTACTTGTAGTCGAGACGACGGTCGTCTCCTAGATGTGCTAGTGTAGATAGATTTTATTAAAGTGTTATGATAAACGAAACGAAGAAGACTAAATTCTAAATCATTATGTATGTTGCATCATGTTGACGTTATTGATATACGCAAATCGTGTTACGGAGTTAGTCGTTTCAAGACTGTTTCAGCTTTACCGATTGAGATAAAATAATCACAGCTTGCTTCGAAAATCAAACAAACCTATTTCAACTGTGATTGTACATTATACGATAATTCGGCAGAAACTTGCAGCAGATTTGAAACGACACCAGAGGTTTCCAAAAGTATAGCTCACTCTACTGTATTTTAAAATTAATAAACCTTGTTCCTAGAAATATGACCCAGTGACGATTCGCACTTTGGAAGCCTCTGGTTTCATTGTTGACTCATCTGTTACAGTATATTCTGTTCGCATGAGCGAGTTGTTTTGATGTTTCTATCTAGCTCTAGTGATAATTGATATGAAACTACTTATGGTGTTCACACACAGGAGAATGTTTGTACTTTCTGAATGGATAATTAAAATTAACTTATGTGTTTCACGCACGTAAAAATGTTAATGTTCTAAAATAGTTACTAGTTGTAAGTATCTATTAGGTATTGTTAAATCTCACTAATTTTTACTAAAATCTATTTAATATGTTTGTAAATACACTACAACTAAATTTGATTTTAATGTGTATATAAGAGAAGGAAAAAATTTTATTTAATATAAAATCACCTAAGGTGCAGAAATACAAATTGTTGCAGAATCCGAATGTTTTCTTTCCCAAACCTGTACAATAGAGTTGCCACATGTGAAATTCCACAGTTTCCACTGAAGCGTGATCTTGGCAAGCAAATGCCACACACGTTTGGGTGTTAAATTTAGTACGACGCGATCACTGGCAGTAAACATTGTTTACGCAAATTATACTAAACTAAAATACTATACACACATTATCACAGTAATAAAATATTGCCTGGATAGACGCAAAATATTGAGCTTACACAATTATTACGCATAGGTACCTATAACGTAACTTCCTAATCAACATTGTGTGAAAAAGTGAAGATGGTTTTTATGTACGCACATAAAATGCGTTAACTACTTATATACTGTTTAGTATTTTGACATTAAAAGACACGCAAGCATGTAGTTGTTCATAATATTATGTATAAAATTATAACTGTCCTGTACCTTCTGTGTACACGAACCCAAAGAAAGGAAATAAAACTAGTTAAAACTAAGAATTAAGTTAGTAACGAATATTTTGCATAGAAGATGTTTTAAATTAAAAATATTCTTATGAATAACGATTAGTATTTAGAAAGTATAACCCCAATAACCTAACCAAGAGCATGTCAGGACATGTCTAAAGAGGGTTCCGTAACTATAAACTTTTGGAGTAATTAAAAATATGCTTTTTTTTAATTACTCCAAAAGTTACTGTCCGATTTGGTTCAAAATAATTTTCCTAAAGAGTTTTTAGCATGATTTATCAGCATGGAAATTTTCAAGTTTCTATCTCCTATAGTTTAAAAATGCTAGGGGGGGGACCAACTTACAAACTACTTTGGCGGCCGATTACTCGATAACCTAACCAAGAGCATGTCAGGACATGTCTAAGGAGGGTTCCGTAACTTTAAACGCGTAATATGCTTTTTTTTTAATTACTCCAAAAGTTACTGTCCGATTTGGTTCACAATAGTTTTCCTAAAGAGTTTTAAGCATGATCTATCAGCATGAAAATTTGCAAGTTTCTATCTCCTATAGTTTAAAAATGCTAGGGGGGGGACCAACTTACAAACTACTTTGGAGGCCGATTACTCGAAAATGGTCAACTTTATAAAAAAGTGACGTATGAAACCTTGCCTTTATTTTAAAAGACCTATTCTATGATACCCCACACGATGGGGTAGAGTGAAAAAATATTTTTCATCCCCACTTCACATGTATGGAGAGCCACCCCTAAAATATAAAATTATTATTTTTTTATGATCCCGAAACCGTGATCTATACACAATCTATAATTGCACCAAATTTCATCAATTTATATTCATAATTACAGGAGCTAGAGGCGCGGACAGACAGACAGACAGACGGACAGAGCGAAACTATAAGGGTTCCTTAAGTATTACGGAACCCTAAAAATGGTGAACTTTATTAAAAAAGTAACGTATGGAACCTTGCCTTTATTTTAAAAGACCTATTCTACGATACTACACACGATGGGGTAGAGTGAAAAAAAAAATTTCATCCCCACTTCACATGTATGGAGAGCCACCCCTAAAATATAAAATTATTATTTTTTTATGATCCCGAAACCGTGATCTATACACAATCTATAACTGCACGAAATTTCATCAATTTATATTCATAATTACAGGAGCTAGAGGCGCGGACAGACAGACAGACAGACAGACAGACAGACGGACAGAGCGAAACTATAAGGGTTCCTTAAGTATTACGGAACCCTAAAAAGTACCTGTAATAGCCACGCGCAGTTCCAGAACATAATCCATCAAAAGAGTTAAAAGACCAAAATAAATACATAATATGGAAAATTATTATAGTTCATTAAAATAATATGAATTGAATGATAGTTTTAAAGCAACTAGCGACATCTCTGATTACGCGACGTTACTTCGTCCACTGCGACAACTAACGACATCTATTAAGTCTGCGAGGCTACTAACAAAGTCTACGACATAATTTTATTCCGTGACTCATCCTAGTTTTAGTTCCCAGCAGTGATACAATGACGTTTATGAAGTTTACGAAAGATGGCGCTGTTTGGTTTAGAAAATAGTTTCAACTAGCTGTTGCCCGCGGCTCCGCCCGCGTAAATATAGTGTCCCTCGGGAACAATGTATTTTTTTCGGGATAAAAAGTAGCCTATGTTTTAATCCAGAGACTAAACTACTACGATACCAAATTTCGTCAAATTCCGTTCAGTAGTTTTTGCGTGAAGGAGTAACAAACATCCATTCCATACATCCTCACAAACTTTCACATTCATATTAGTAGGATTTTCAAAATATAATGCTTTAAGCATAATACCGCGCCGCAACCGGCTTGCCATACAAATTGCTGCTGCCGATGCCGGCCGCTACAAAAATTGTATGTCGTTTGTAATGCGTTTCGGCGCCACAATATGCTCGCGCCCTTATTGATCGAACCGTCACTTTATTAATCTTTATCTTATCTAAATATAGCCTGTAGAGTGTAGACTAGGGCTTTTATCTTTGAAAATTGTCAAAAGTGAAAAGAATTTATAGTAGGATGAAATCCATTGGAAAAGAAAGAAATTATCACAAAAATAAAGGAAAAATAATTTACGGGCGATTTGAGGTCGGGAAATGTAAGAGAGTGAGTTTTACGGTTTACGGTTTATCTCGATTTCCGGAAAAACTATAAATCCAATGGAAAAAAGTCAAATGGCAAAGTTGTAGGTCATAAAAAGATCTACAACTTTAGTATTTATGCACTACTATGTGGGGAAAGGGTTAGGCGGGTCTGGGCCTTTCTACTTGTTCTTTTCTTTGCATTTTCTGAGAACATTTACTATGGTTATGTATTTTTTTTTTTACATTATCAGAAGGGAGAGATTTTAACGAACAAAAAGCTCACCGTTCGAACGAAGTAAAATTATACATACGCATACCAAACTGTAAATCGGATAGACGTTAATGGAGTCGAAATTATTTATTTATTATTGCATGACGAAAGAAAAAATTTCCCAATGATAAGACCTAGGTAAATCGATTTTTCTCCCCCAAAACTCTCTGCATACTAAATTCCATAGTAATACTTGTAGCCATTTTCGAGAAACCGATCATAGATATACAAGATTGTCTCGTTTAAAGTACAAGATTAACTATAGATATCAGATACGCACCGAATAAACTGCAACGATAATAATGCATGAACTCAATATTTTCATTTACATTGTTTCTCTCTTCCTGAAGGTACAGATAGCCACGACGAATACAGCTTTATAATCTTCTCGACGTAACATTTTTTCCTCGATATATCATAGCAAAATTCAAATTTCTAGTTTCGAAAAGCACAGACTAAGCACTAAGCGTAGATATAAATCTCGCTTAAGCCACAGCAATTTTTTAACTACACTACAACTACATAGTTATTAAATTTAGACCAAATAAAACTAAAAAATGAGTATAAAAAACTTGTATAATAAATAATTATTATCTCTATTCGTCCTTGGCGAGGTTGGGTTCGGACTCGGAGCGGCGCTTGAGCGTGTCGTCGGGCGAGTGCGGCTCGGGTGCGGCCAGCGGCGCCGCTATATCCGGCACGCTGCGGCTCACCGCGCCCTGCAGAACACATTATTAGGGTCCTGTGCAGAACACATTATTAGGATACTCTGCAGAACATTATAATAATAATGTATGGGCGCTTCTACACCACGTCAATCTAGTCCTGTACTAAGTATCCGAAGAACTTGTATCACAGGTACCAGACAACGGAAATATATTTTTAATGCTTTTTATACTATACACATATATTTTAAGATTTTTATTATACTATACATATATTTAATACACATCCTAGACCCACACAGAACACTTTTGTCCCTTTGGCGGGATTCGAACCCGCGACCTTCGGCTTAAGCGCCGACGCGCTAACCACTGAGCCAATAGCGGAATAACATTGTTAGAGGCTTCTGCAGAACATACAACATAATATCAGGGCCCTAAATGAAACATACTATTGTACTACACGTCTTCGTGTGTGTGTTCTGCAGAGGGCCCTAATAATATTTTATTATGGCCCTCTGCAGAACACACAACGAAGTAAAGTAAAAAAAATTGATTAAAAACTTTCATACATCACTTCTACATCTTTTTATACATAAAAATGGACTGCAATTTCAATATTTCGCTAAAACTCGAGAACGGCTGGGCCGATTTGGCTAAATTTGGTCTTGAAATGATTGCAATTCAGAGAAGATTTAAAGTTTAGATGGTGACTCTCACCGTTTAAACCTTCCCTCAGTTCGTAGTTAAGACAGAACAACGTGTCTCGGGACAGCGTGTAGGAAATAATAATTAATAACATTTATTTGCTCACCATTTCTGTTTCTATATAATCGATAGGCTCTTGTTTGACTTGGGCGTTCATTTTATCGTTTAAGTAGCATACGCCGTTGAGGTCTATGGCGCTATTGGAGAAAATGGCTGCAGCTCCTACTGATGAATCCACCAACGGCTCGTTCTAATTTGTATTTATTTAATATTAAAAAAGTGATTTTAAGACTTGCACATGTAGAAAACGTTTACTAAATTGTTGCTGAGTTATTGGCTGTGTTCTGCGGAAAATAGCGCTAACAAAAAAACTTAGGCAAAATGGCGGATTATGTTAGCAGTATTGAAGTTAGCAAACATGTCCTAGCCGATAATGTTATTTTTTTTTCTTAGCGCTAGCAAGCCCTAACAAGTGCTATTTTCCGCGGAACACAGCCAATATTTATAGACGTAACATCAGAGCCAAATTATTTACTCTATCTTCGAAATTCAAAAATATTTAAAGCACTACTTACTATAATTACATTGTCTGGCGCCAAAAAATGTATGGGCTTTTTCTCCGCCGCACTATCATCATCAGTGTTTTTATGTGCAGCAGTTTCCTTTACCTCCTTTGATTCTCTGCAAGTTTATTGAAACAAAATATATTTTAATATGCATTTGTCTGACACAAGTAAAATTTTAGTTTTTTATTTAAAGAAAATTTTTAGTTAAAGAACGTTTGTGTGCAAAAGCCTATTATAAGGTCAATGATTTTATTGACGATCGCACACCTTGGGAATAGGATGGCCACCTGCAAGGCTGCTTCTATGTACTATATGTATCTGACTTGTGTCAATATTATATAGACCTAAGTTTTCACATTGTAAACAACTTCATTTTTTTAAAAAGAACAATTTTCCATCTTTTTGCTAAAAGATGGCCCCGTGCGAGTTTCTTACGCCGGTTCTTCTCGCCGGGTTAGTTCCCGAACCGGTGGTAGGCATCAAGTAGGGACAATTCTTTAAGCGTTACTTTGTAACCCATATGGAAATAAAACTTTTTTGATTTTGATTTTGAATACAGCCACGTGTGAAAAACTAAATTGGAAAAGGAACTTACTGTAGCTTAACTTTAATGTGTATGAAAAATAATGGTAGCAAATAAAATTTATTATTTGTTTAAAAAAATCAGAATTACTTTTTAGGAGTTGTATGATGACTGTCACTTTTGTCATTCTGATGTTGAGAGATCAAGTCACAAGCCTTGCCCAGTATCACTATAGACACAAGCACCCTTATTGAGATCAAGCATATGTACGCTAAAAACACGAGGAGGACTGCCGCAAAACTGAAAAAAAAAATCATACATCAAGCTTAAAAAATTCCTATAACTGTAAGCTATATTGAAATCTACAAGTAATCTATACCCCGTACAAAACGCATTGTTACGATTAACTTATTAATAAAAAACATTATCAAAGGTCTGTTTCTTCTAATCTTCTAATTAAGACGTGTCATATACGAGCTTATTTGGATGTTTCGTCTCTGATACTTACCAGAAGATTGTCAAGCAAGTCCTTAATCCAACTTAGTACTTACCCATCAATTTTGACTGCATGCACCAGTACTCTCGTGATGACAACGCCGAGGGGCAGCGGTATGAAGCCCATCCTCCTCGCTACCAGGTCCGAGTGGTCACTGAAGGCATACTTCTGACGAGTTTGAGCTACATCGTACGCCAAACTCACAGTGTACTCGCGGTACACGCCATACGGGATCTCGTTAAACCTGTGTTCAAATATGTTTAGTTAATAATAATAATATCTATAGTAGCTTACACGCCAAGTCAATCTGGTCCCGTGGTAAGTTCTCGAAGAACTTGTGTTATGGGTACCAAAAAACGGAAATATATTTAATACTTTTATACTATATTTATATGTATATATTTAAGATTTTTATTATTTAATACACATCCATGACCCAGGAACACAGAAAACTTTTTTGTCCCCTGGTGGGATTCGAACCCGCGACCTTCGGCTTGAGCGCAACGCGCTAACCACTGAGCCATAGAGGTCATCATTTTTAGTTATTTATTCACTAAAAATTTAATGAGAGAATCAAAATGTTTCAATTAATTAATTATCAATCCAAACCTCATTCAATATGAATTATTTGTCATTATACACCATCATTAAATATAAATATACCCTCTTATTAATGTTGCTGTCAAGTTACTTTTTCAACATATCAGACAAAGACAGCAACATTGAAGAGCTTATCCGTTGTGTAAATATTTTAGTAGTACAGGAGATGGGTTTATTTACTATAGTAAGTAAAGTAAATGAATCCATAGAAATTAATGTTGCTTACCTAGTAATAAAAGCATGTTTCACCCAGTCTATAATGACTTCAAAGGCTAGTACAAGAACACAATCTGGTGCTAAAATCCAAAACCTTTCTTCCTTCCATACAAACTCCTTCATTGTTTGTAGTACCACAATAAACAGTAGAACAGACAAGTGCAGTCGCTCCCTCACATCGCTACATGAGACTTGGAAGAGATTGTTCTTGTCAAACTTCTTGAACACACTGCCTTTTAATTCTACAAACTAAAAATGCTTTTACTGTTGATATTTAAATTAACAATATCAATGTTAACATTAAAGTATCATAGTCTCAACTCTCAACTCTATAAAAACATTCACTGTGACTTAATTTAACTTTGTTTTATCTTAATACTATTCAGATTACAGTACTGTGTGAATTAAAAATTAATAAAAATTAAACGTTAATATAAGGTTTTCGGTGCATTTAAAATATGACTTACATTATTTGACATCATTATAATTAGCAGACTTTTATTATTAGAGTTAAAAGCTACATTTAGTGTTGTGGCTTGAAACAATACTAACAAGCTATGAAGAACTGAAAGACTGATGTAAGGAAATCATTTTATAAAAAAATACCTACCAAGGAATGAAAACATTACAAACTGAAAGGATTACCTTTGGAAACAATATTATATTGTTACAGCGCTTCGATGTATAGATATTTTAGCATGTTACAGTATTCACAGTTGTTTACAACTACAATTTGTAATAATAGAACATTCTAGTAATATGTTGCGGTGTTCACACTTCTTTACAAATACAATTTTTAATAAACAAAAACAAATAGAATGTTCTAGTACAGAGGAAACTAGCGTTTTACTATGAATATCGGACTATAATCCTGTAACAATATCATTAAAATAAAATTTATTATAATAATAGTAATTAATTTAAAAAAATTCTTATAATTAAAATAGATAATTTGCGGGCTTCAAGCCAGAGGGGCATATAAAAAAATTTGATTTTCTTTTATTATGTCAATCATTTCTAAGTTTATCGATACACCGCCACTTTCTTTTTATAACTGTAGGTAAATTATTTTAGAAGATAATGAAAAAAACAGAGGTGGTGTACCAATAAACTTAGAAATGATTGACGTAATAAAAGAAAATCACATTTTTTTATATACCCCTCTGGCTTAAAGCCCGTGAATTATAATATTGCTTTCTGAGAATAATTCATTTGCAATATAATAATATTTAGTTAATAATAAGTTATGCAGCACTGCAACATGAAATTTTTAAATATTTTTAAAAGGATACAGACATAAATCATAGCAAAAATCAAGTGTGGAATTACACCCAGGTGCTCCCGTTTCCTGCCTCTCGGTTCTGTAGCCGTCCAGAATAGTGCGTCAATTGTGTCTTGACCAAAGGCAGAAAATAATCTGTCTCCTACTTCCAGCATATTGTAGAATATATATAATTTCATCACACTCTGACTCTTGACCAGATGGTACATCATATTTGTATCAATGTAACACATTAAGATACTACAGACTAGGAGAATAAAACCTTTTAGTACATCACAGGTTTCTGCAGGTTTAAGTATACTTTTTTTTGGGTATGAATACCTAAAATGTTTCGTTATTTTTTAGATATAACAAGATACCTTTCTTATTACGTTTTTATTATCAATATCTTGTAGATACCAGAAAAGACTGGTTTTGTTGTATATTTTTATTCCTTTGTTTAAGGTTAAAAGCTTTTTATACTTTAGTAGTTGGAGAAATCAAAGGTACTTACCCGAAACATCGCCTAAAAATTCTATTGAAAAATGACCAGAATGCCATGAAGAATCTCAGTGGAAGAAATGTGTAAACAAACAGCAAGGAGTCCGCACATTGAAAAAAACCGTAAGCCATAAATTTTTCCAGCTCTTGTGGAATTTTAATGAAAGAATATACTTTTTCTCTTCTCGCTGAAAACCTTTCCTCGTCATGTTCGAGCAAATATCCTCGTGTAAGCTCGACATGCAGGAATGTGAATAGAGAGGCGTTTTTATCATTGTCTGTAAAATCAAGACTATTGTATATGATTATACTTTTGAATAAGAATCAGTAAAGTAATGTTAATTCTGCACTAACCTTTATTTTTTATTTCTTTTTTATCTATATTCTCACTTGCATATTGTTGTACATTTGTTACACTCTTAAAACGTAACCTCTTGGTTCTCTCTTGCGATTCTTCATTTTTTACTGTCATGATAAACAGATGTTTGATGCCGTAGAATCAAATCATTTCTATTACTAGGCGTATTTTAAAATTATTAAAAAGAATTTTCCTACAACCTAATTTTTCGCAATTCTCGTCCCCCAATAAAATTGGAAATAAAATGACACCAACGTCAAAATATTATGACTTTTGCATTGACAAATTGTCAACGCTGAAAAACTGTTTTTTTAAAGCGTAATATTGTAGCAAAAAACCATTTTTGGCATCAACGAAAAGACAGATTTTCTTTCTCTATAATATATATAGGTATAAGGTTTTGAGGTTTTGCTATAAGGTATAAGGTTTTGAGGTTTTGCTATATTTTGTGTTTTGCGAAACAGCTGAAAATGACTGCGATACAGTTTTAGAGACTTTAGCGATATGATGGTTTTACTGTTAATGGACCGTGATACTTAACCTCGAGTTCCGGCACTAGTCAACTGTCCACCTGTAAATGCGTACACAGGGAAAGAAAAGATCTATGTCTCTATACTGACTGTATTCACTGACTGGATTACAATTCGTGTTCACGTGTTCCCTACTGCCCTGCAAGTACGCAACTGGCGAGCAGTGGCCCGACACCACGTCGCGTCACCAAGATTACAAAGTCAGCATTCTATGAACTAGGTAAGTACACGTAAGTAGGTATGTCCCAACAATATTCCCCCCTTTTTTTTAAAGAAAATTACAAAATGTATCCTAGAAAAATAAAACATGGTCACTCTATCATTACATTGTATAAAAACATTACCAGTTACTTGCTACAAGTAATACAATACACTGCTATCGCTACAAGAATGCGCTGACGTCGAATATTGGGCAAGCAGAGAACACCATCATACAATGTTGACTTACATTAATAAACAATGACTTACATTACATATGCATTGAAACAAAACATTAGATAACATTACATTTACATTACATATTACATTACATACTTTTTAATTTTGACAACCAATTGACAATATTAATATTACGGAACCAAATAAGTAAAATGTGCAAGTTGTTGCACCCTAGGCCTACGACATAGTCTTGGCGTCGGTAGATAGTAGAAACCTACTACCTACCACTAGTGTGAACACGCGGAGCGCATTATCAGTTAGCACACGATTAGGGTTCAATAAATAACAGATGTTCCTGTCACTGGGTTCTGCGGATTGACTTGTTCTTTAACACTAGAGCGTCCTTGCTCAACTTTATCTATGATACCGTTAATAACTTTTCCTTTTACATGTTTACTGCACTTTTTAATACACAATTATTTTTAAACAAAAAATTAAACCGACTTCCAAAGTAAAAATACACAAAAAAGTATGAAATAAAACTTAATCTCTAAATAATTCCGCTTTCAAATTCGGCAAAAATTTTTACTATTTCTCTACTCAATCTTCTTAATTTTGAAATCGGCACCAGCCCAAACAATATTCTACAATATTTTATACAACTTACGTTCATATTTGCTGGTACCGACTTCAAAATTAATAAGATTGAGTAAAGAAATAGTAAAAATTTTAGCCGAATTTGAAAGCGGAATTATTTAGAGATTAAGTTTTATTTCATACTTTTTTGTGTATTTTTACTTTGGAAGTCGGTTTAATTTTTTGTTTAAAAATAATAATTTCACCCTTTTTAGTGATATATTTTGTTAAGTTGTTATTAATACGTCTTAAGAACGTCTAAACTAAACGATCGAATGTATAATTAAATACTCGCCAAGCTTCCATTAGGTATTGCTATTAAGATGATGATGATTACTGTAAGTTATAAAGTGGCATATGCTTGCAGTTCTTTAAACAATGCCGAAATTTCCAAACGCATATCTTTAAAGACTGAGGAGTTCTGTACAGTGCTTTTGGATCCAGGGTATACCTTGGTACAATATCTTATTTTTTTTGGTAGTATATGCTTGTGTTACTTCAGTAAAAGTCAAAATCACTATATGTGTGGATATAAATTTTGAGGAGTTCCCTCGATTCCTCATGGCTCGCATCATCAGGTTTCCACTTTAGTGACTAAAGGACTAATTTCGAATTAAACCCTTTACAACAACAAAAGAATTTTGCAAATAGGTCCATAAACGGCAGAGTAATGTTCAATGATCTCCGTGTTAGTGTAAAATACTATGAGAAATACCTTTTATATCATCATAATCTGATGACGTATGGTGTGATAGTGGTGATGATGATGATGATTACTCTAACTGACAAGGTGGCATATGCTTGCAGTTCTTTAAACAACGCCGAAATTCCCAAACATGTATCTATAAGGAGTCAGGAGTTCTATTCTGTACTTTTGGATCCAGGGTATACCTTGGAGCAAAATCTTACTTTTTGGTAGCATATGCTTGAACTACTTCAGAAAAAGTCAAAATCACCATATGTGTCCATATAAATTTCGAGGAGTTCCCTCGATTCCTCATGGATCCCATCATCAGGTCACCACTTTGATATCAAAAGGACCAATTTGGGATTACACCCTATACATCACAGAAAAAATTTTGAAAATCGGTCCACAGGCGGCGGAGTAATCGTTGAACATACAAAAAAAAAAAATATATATATATATACAGCCGAACGTATAACCGCCTCCTTTTTTGGGAAGTCGGTTAAAAATAAACAAACACTGAACAATATGGCCGTAATTACAAAGATAAGTATGCCATATATTTCAATTTTCTTTTCCAGCGCGGCTCTAGCAGAATTTTCAGAACCGGACTGCGCAATAACAACTTGCTCGTTTTTAGCCTGGTAATTTCCCATGTTGACAAAAATAGCCATATACTACGTGCAAAACTCAATTTGAAAATGGTATAGAATTCTAATGTTATTATTTTATAACTAAATTACATGTATCTACAACAGAAAACGCACAGGTGGCTTTACGTGCCTACCACTGCGTGTGGTACGAGTTACAAGCTTACCGCAACTATGAGAGTCTAACTGTTCGTCTAAGTTTTCCGCATTATTATTATTTTCATTAGTACTACTGTGGGGAATGTCTACATTAATTCTATTGGGTTCTACTAAAACGTATCCCGGCTTAAGCCGATCTATGGATATATCTATTTGTCTGTTATTTAATTGGACTTTAAAAACTTTATCTGACCTACTTATAACGCGGTAGGGGCCATCATAAGTGGGCATTAAGGGCTTCTTCACAGCATCATTCCTAATAAACACGTGGGAACATGATTGCAAATCAAATCACGTCGGGGTCACCACTTTAGAGACTTTAGCGATATGATGGTTTTACTGTTAATGGACCGTGATACTTAACCTCGAGTTCCGGCACTAGTCAACTGTCCACCTGTAAATGCGTACACAGGGAAAGAAAAGATCTATGTCTCTATACTGACTGTATTCACTGACTGGATTACAATTCGTGTTCACGTGTTCCCTACTGCCCTGCAAGTACGCAACTGGCGAGCAGTGGCCCGACACCACGTCGCGTCACCAAGATTACAAAGTCAGCATTCTATGAACTAGGTAAGTACACGTAAGTATGTCCCAACACAGTCTTTGGCGATTTTAGTACGTACTCTTACCTCAAGCTTACCTCTTAACGATTAAAAAAAACGAAAGTCAAATGTCAATCAAAAAATGCCTACAGTGACATTTGACAATCATTTTACGATGATTTGACGGAGTATAACAGTAAACAATAATGCAAATTGGGATAAATTGGAGTTATCTTTCTGATTGTGTATTTTGCTTGCTGCTTACATTATAAAAATACATACTTATGTATGACTTGATCAAGCCATTAATATCGAATTAACTAAGAAATACCGCATTTTGTCTACGTCATTAGTGCTTCTAAACAACAAAAAGTAGGTAACTATGTCGCGCCAAGTGGACTCAAGTATTATTCGACTTTTAGATGGTTTAGGTCTCGATGGAGACGAAAATGACTTTTGTGATTTTACCATAGCCGACCAAAACTCAGTTGCCGAATCTCAAGGAATAACTCCTACCACTCCATCAAACTTCAAACCAGTACTTGGTGGTAATGTCACTTATGTGGTGGCATGCGTCATTTTGAATGAACATAATGAATTACTCATGATGCAAGAAGCAAAGGAGAGCTGCGCGGGCAAATGGTACCTACCGGCCGGGAGAATGGAGAAAGGCGAAACTATAGTCGAAGCAGCAGTTAGAGAAGTTCTAGAAGAAACAGGATTACACTGTAAACCAGAAACATTATTAGTTGTCGAAACAGCTGGGGGAACATGGTTCAGATTTGTTCTAACAGGTTATATCACTGGTGGTGAACTTAAAACCCCTGCAAAAGCCGACAAGGAATCATTGCAAGCAAAATGGATATCGGACTTACAGGAAATATCACTCAGGTCCAATGATATTATTCATCTTATAGACAAAGTGAAGTTGTATAAGCAAAGAAGGCCAGGTGAAAATTGGCACAAGCAGATTCTACCTGCACCAGTAGCTCACACCAAGGACATGTTAAGGTTGATCATATTTATTAAAAAAAGAAGCACAAATAGGCTTCATGTTTTACTGAGTGAAAAAACAATGCTGCATTTTCCAACATGTGAGATAAACCCTGCTAAAAGTTTGCACTCTACATTACGTAGGTTCATGGTTGAAATGTTCGGAGCTGATGTGGCTCAGCACAGACCCATAGGGTTGTTGAACGTGGAGGCGGATCCAGAAGCAGATGGCTGTTGTCTGACTCTCTTAGTTGTGTTCAGGCCGCCTTTGGAAGAAGTACCGCTTATTGGTAAATGTGTTTGGCAGGAACTGTCACCTGAAGTCGAAAAAAAGTGCATACCAATAGCCTCAACCAAAAATTCAACTATTGAATTGCATGTTGTCCGCTAATGCAATGTGAAACTTGCATAATTAGTCATAAAATACTCATTTTCTATTTTATTGCGGTATCTAACAACACTAACAAGTATTATTAATTTGATATATGAAATGACAGACAAGGTTACTGTGCCTTGTTTACTTAAATTAATTACAATTAATAGTGATATATTAATCTTTTGTAATCATGACATTCCAGTATACTATTTATTCTATGTATTCAATGGTGATGGCATTAAGACTATGTAATTATATACAAGTGGACTAATCTCATGTTCTTGCCAATATAGAGGAATGTGAACAGAACTACTTACTAATACTAAAAAGTGATATAATGTATTATTTGCATCACAAACATGTTAAATTTTGGAAGACTACACACAGTAGGACAGCTATATATAGCAGTTTTTTTAAAATATTATATAGTTATTTATTTACTTATACAGAGCTCTCTAAATTCACAATATTAATTAATTAATTATAGTATAAAATAAACATTCCCAGTTCTGAGATAAGCATTTATTGGTCTTACAATATTTTGTAGCTTCTAGTTTCATAATATTATATTCTCAAATTTAGTGGTTGCTATTTGATAAGGTTGTGACTTGTAATATTATTTTGTAATTTGAATCTCTGCATCATGACAAAATTAAATTGTAATTATTTGGCCACAGTTAAATAGACAACTAATATAAGAAGTATAAGTAGCTTCTGACAGATGGTGTCATATTAAAAATCGTGACGTGAAGCTTCCTTAAAATTTCACTCAAAACACCGCCAAAGAAGTTTCTCTTCAAAATAAAATCTTCTACAAAGAGTAATAAAACCCAAAGCATTGGTGCTACAGTATTATAAAAAATGTAGATATAGATTTCTATGGCCTCATTTGACCAAATGACACAAAGTTTTATCCTAAAGAATCACAAAATCATTTAAATTATGTTAAGTTACATATTTAAGATAAAATTATTCTTATTTGGTCAAAGGTGTCTAAATATTATGATATTATTGTTATATTATTCAAAATCAGCTTTACAAATGTTACAATCAGTAGAAATAAAGTTATTAAAAAATTTTCAATTAGTTTTTGTCTGGTGAGAAGGGAATAATGCAATATTTTGGTTTAATCAAACAAGCAATTTAATTTGAAATACGCTTTAGAAGTTTAGTGCAGCCAAATCGTTCACTGTACTAACTAACCACAATAATTATTTTTAATTTTAAGCAAGTTCCTGTTTTTTTTGTTTTTCAATTTGAAATGTTAAAAATAACATTTTAAAAAATTGAAAAAAAATATTACTCTTTTGTAAACTGAACTCCAATTATTTAATGGAATAAGATTGGCGAACGAGCAGGATCGCCTGATAGTCAATTACCGCCGCCCATAGCACCAGCAGCGTGATCGATGGAGTGACAAGTGTGTTGCCGGCTTTAGGGTCCACTTCGACATCAATTAGTAATAAAACCGTCCTGCACAGGTTGTTGCAATAGTAAGCATAATTATAGGATCTGTACAATAGTTTCCTATCAAGTATTTAGGGCAGTGGTTCTCAACTTTTATGTAGGTACTGGATTATTCATAATAATATTTGGTCGATGATCACTGATCAATGAATATTTTATCCTACTACATAATATTATTTGTAACAGTGGCTAGGGGTTCTTATAACTCCATTCCTATCGGCTTCACTTACCGTTTACCTTTTGAAGACCCTGATCCAAATCCCTACCTATTATACAGGCTACGGCTTCCCTATGAAGGAAATGCTTATGCATGTGGCGTTTAATATATTATTTTCATCTTGCTATTTTCTGAACATAAAAGACCAAGTTTAGCTTTTTCCATTACATTACTTCATCAAGGTAGTTCAGAAGTCTAGATGTAAGCAAGTAATGAATTATTATTTCACCTAATTCGAATAGTAGTAAATATGAATACAAATATTTATGTATTATCAAAGTAGCATTAAATATATTCTGCGATCAGCGTGGAATAATTGTACTCATTCTGTTACTTATAACGTTTCTAACCGGTTCTAGGCCGACAACGGAACTCGTTTATTTGGTCGCTATTTCCTAAATACTTGTGATGCCATTGAGTTTAATGGTTTATGTATAAACACTTGCAATAGATGCCTATTTCTTAAATAAGTAGGCAATATGTTTAAAATATAGTTTGATTATATAAAACATGAAAAGTAGGTACCTACGTAAAAAAATAAAACTAGCTGACTAGACATAGGTACCTACATAATATAGAAACTACATACTGCGTTTGACTTTGAAATTTGAATACATATTATTATTAATTCGTATATTTTAAACTAGCTTATGCCCGCGGCTTTGCCTTACTAAGTATCCCACGGGCTGGGTTACGGGGGCACTGTAACTTTTTGGGAAAAAAAGTAGCCCACGTTTTAACCTAGAGCATAAACTACTACCATACCAAATTTCATCAATTTCTGTCCAGTAGTTTTTGCGTGAAAGAGTAACAAACATCCATCCATCCTCACGAACATCAGGGGCGGATCGTGAATTTGTGGGGCCCTGGGCTGTAATTACTTAGGGGCCTATCTAAGTACTCAACTAATAGCCATGTCAAAAAACTATTTCTATAATAATATAATTACATATTCTTTATTGCACAAAAAACATAAATATTACTTAAACCTACGCAAGTAATAGTTGTACAAAAGGCAACTTTATTGCTGTTTATTGCTGTGGTAGCAATTTAAAATAGGCGATAACATGCGACTTGAAACTACCGTCCTATTCCGCTCCTGAGCCACGTTTATTAGCTATTATCGAAGGTTATCTCGAATCATCCTTCCTAGAAGTTCAACGACATTCAGCCAGTGGAGCAGACCGGGAACCACATACATACATCGAGAAGTATAATCAGCCTCTCTGCTTAACGTAGCGTATGTGGACTATGAGAAAGCCTTCGATTCCGTCAAGATCTGAGGAGCGATTCTGCTAATAAAACCTGCATTAATACAATTACAATCAAGTCTCAATACGCTAATCTCAGACGGTGTTTTTATAAACGTTAAACCAACGTGAAACGCGCGCTAATTAGTCGAAACGTCATAAAGTAAAATTACATTCTTCTTTAAATACGAGAAATTAGGTTCTGGTCTGTGCTGGAATTCATGCAGAAATGCCTCGTTGACTGCCGATAATATTTTGAGGTCCTAACGGTAATCGTCGTACTTGGACGGTAATCGTTGCGGCCTTGAACAGACATATTAGGATATGTCTGTTCAAGGCCGCAACGATTACCGTCCAAGTAAAAGAACAGACCATAAAACCGATCCAACTTCGTCAAGGAATGAGACAGGTAGATGTTATCTCTCTGAAACTGTTTACTAACGTATCGTAGGACGTTTTCAAGACGCTTGATTGGAATGGCCTGAGACAACATAAACGGCCAATACATCTCACACTTGCAGTTTGCGGATGAAATAATCATTATGTCAGAATATCTGCAGGACCTGGAAGAGATGCTGAACAGCCTAAGCGATTGTTCAAGACGGTTGCGTCTCGGGATGAACCTTAACAAAACTAAAATTATGCATATTGAACATATTCTCCAGGGACCTGTCGTCGTAAATGGTACTAGTCTTGAAGTTAAGAAGCAAGAATACGTATATCTTGGGTGTTTACCCAAGTTCTTCACACCGGTTCCAGAAATGATGAGATGAGATGAGTCATTCAACTAGGGCGGCATAACTTTGAGAACTAGGCAAATAAAAGAATAAGCTTGGGCTGGGTTGCATTCGGGAAGCTCCGGGACAACTACTACGAATTACAGTCACTGACATAGCTCATAGAATAAGCACGCTGAACTGGAAGTGAGCCGGCCATGTTTGCAAACGGACAGACGGTTGATGGCGCAGACAAGCGTTAGAGTGGAGACCACGCTTAGGCAAACGTAGTGTAGGACGACCAGCGGCACAATGGACCGACGAATTATAGTTGGCTGGCAGCAGATGGATGAGGGCTGTCCGAGATCGGGATGGTTGGCGCTCATTAGTGGAGGCCTACGTTAAGCAGTGGGCTATCCATATATCCGTAGGCTGATGATGATGAAATTTCCCCGTCGATAATAATTAATATTGACCTCTGATATTGAAAGGCTTGTTAAAATAGCATTTCATTTTCCTGCATAATAAACATTATTATGATAGGAAGACGCCACGGTAACTTATGTACCTTTTTTATGTATACGGTAAATACATAAAAATATAAGATACGTGATATATACAAATTAGGTATAAGTTTAACTTTATTACGCACAAAATAAAAGTTTTTTTCAGTGTCCTCTATTCTAATTTACCTTTAATTTTAAAAGTCAAATTAATAAACTAGCATATTCCAAAATTAGTCACCAAAAATAATTTTTACATTAGAAATAAATAGCCTATTTTGAAAATAGTTACGTTTTATTTTTGAATGCTTTAGTAAAAAATAGACACAAAGTTAATTAAGCCAATTAAATTAAAAAAAAATGGGAAAAAAGTGACACTTTTTTATGATTAATTAACAATGGTTCTAATTAATTAAACTCATATTTTTAATAAGAAATCACTAAAACAACTATTCACCTACGGCAAATAACAAAAACTGTAACTACATAAGGCTTACATTTACTATTATAGTCAAAAAACCAAAAAATGGCCTATTATTCAATTACATTTTAGGCGTTTGCCAAAAATCAAGAATTTTGGATTAAGCCACTTTAATTCTGAAGGTGCGATATGTATAAAATAACCAAATAGTTTCAATAAATAATATTCATTTTAATACCTTAAAAATTAATGAAAACTAGCATGAAAACATCCTTTCACACGTATTTCCGCCTTAACTCAATTCATAGAAGTATGCAATTTTTTTACAATGTTTTCTTATGACAATATCACGTAAAAATATCGCCCGTAAACCGACTTTACAGACAAACATTTTTTAAATTAAAATTATCGCCTATTGTTTTTAGCGGGGTCTGGGGGCCCCTTGTAACCTCGGGGCCCTGGGCTGCAGCCCAAGTAGCCCTTAGGTAGATCCGGCCCTGACGAACATACATATTTATAATAGTAGTGGGATGTGTCAAACTATATGGTGAAAATAGGGTCGCATAGTGTTTGTCATCCAAGGGAGGGGACCAAGACTGCCGACGCACATGTAGATAACTAATTTAGCGTTTTTATTTGACCAGTTTCTAAACTTTTTCTTTGCACTAGGACGCCTCAAAATGTTTAAACACAAAGAAAAAGACCACAAAGACTGCAGAGAGATGCCGATAAGCGATTTTCATCATATGCCTGGTCGAGCGGCAACTTGTTCGATAGAACATGGGTGACGGCCACGGTAATCGTATTGTCAGGACAACCGCCGCCCGTGTCTTCACAAAATATCAAATTGCCTATTAGTGGTCCATTGTTGATTGTCTGTCTTAGTTTTTATATTAATGTAATGATAAAAAAAAAAAAAAAAAACATACACACGAATTGTAAACCTCCTCTGGAAGTCGGTTGACAAAAGAAAACACTTAAATAAATATTTAGCATTTATTCATTCGAATACAAAAATCTGAAATGACTAGAAAATTATTTTTAATACTAAATATTTATGTAGTTCTAATGTCATAGACGTATTAAACTAAGGACTAGGCATAATTAAACATTAGCCAAAAAAAAACTTCATACAAGAAACTATTGTCACCTGTTGAAAACTGATCGAAGTAGGATATCACCAAACACTCGTCGCAAGCATTTAACTAAGTAACGACGTTTTTTCCTCGACAGTCGACATGCTCATTGCCCTGTCCATAGAGTATACGTCTATTGTAAAATCTACAAGAAATGCATCGATCCGCATAAGGCTGAACCCACATTTGGCGTGCGCGTTTTTCGGGCGTTTGAGCGTCGCGATTTGTCGGCGTGTGGCGTTTGTGGCGTCGCGTTTATACCCCTCCGCCCGCTCGTCCCGTCGCCCGCTACTGTTCGTGTACGTGTGGACTCAGGGACCTACCTGAATTTCCCCAAAATAAGTACATAATATAGTAATATTTGTAGAAGTCTTAAAAAAATTGTAGAACAAATCTGGGAATTTGGTCCCTCAGTTCACACACCTCTATTTTCCAGATCTCGAAAATTGCCATTTTGCTTCTTCATCCTTCACTTCATATTTTCGTAGATTAAAAAAAATATCATTAAGTATCTTAGCTAGGAAGTCTAGAAGCTATGAGTTATTAAATATTTCATTTGCTAATCCGAGAGAAAAAAACCTCTACAAAAATTTAAGTATAGTAAGACTTTCTGATATTTTTCTCGTTTATTAGATAATTGAGTTTTTCTTATACACCAGTGTGTAAACTAAGGGACCCAACTTAATGGTTGATATCTTCAAAATGCGCTGATAGATTTTTCTGAAGTTATGTTTACAAATTCTACAAATTTTGTACAAAAATTCTACGTAGAAAAATAATTTAAAAAATCAGTAATATAATGCGAAATGAAAATGTCACTTTTGTGTGAACTGAGGGACCACACTTCGGTGGTTATAGATTTTTTATTTCTGATCCTTTGATAAATTTGTAAAAACTTTTACAAAAGTTCTACTAAAATTCTATAGCGAAAAAACCATAATAATTATGGTTATTTTCCACATACTTTTCGGGACCTGGAAAATAGCGGTGTGTGAACTGAGGGACCACACTCTGAGGGATGTAGTTCTTAAACTATATTTTTACAAATTCCCAGATTTGTTCTACAATTATCTTATTTTGGAGAATATCAGATAGGTCCCTCAGTACACACGTACACTACCGCTCAGTTTTCAGTCGCTGCGCGCTCGCTGCGTGCACGCTGCACAAACGCCACACGCCGGCAAATCGCGACGCTTACGCCCGAGAAACGCGCACGCCAAATATGGAAGAGGCCTAAATTAAGCCCTGGTAAAATTACATAGGTACAATAATTATTATTATTTAAACTAGTAACATTTTAAATAAGGCTCTGCACACTTTAGTGAGTTCCACTCTCGTCTTCTGTCTATCATTGTTTTATAAACGTTCAGGACAGAAATCGCTATACAATTTTAATGAAAATACAATTATAACTCACAATTAAAATAAAATGTTTAATAAATATTATGCCGCTACAACTTACAACAGCCAATGTGTCGTTACGTTAGAAATGTTAGCGTTACTCTTTACAGAATTTTTTAGATAGAAATGTTAGTCAATACTTAAAATTTTATACAAAGTCTGTTCTGTTTGGAATAACAATTATCGAGATTTTATTTACATGGCTATATTCTATGTGCAGGTATATTTTATTCTAAACTTTGACTATATTAGGTCGACTTGTTTTCTATTGGTTCATTGAATATTAGAAAAATCTCTAGTAACAGTTGCCTGTGAAAGAACCATAATATAGAAATAATATTAATAGGTAATAAACAAAAACCTAATAAAAAAAAAATGCATTTGTGTGAAAGACAATGTTTGTGTGGTAACACCTCTTAAATTTAAATATAATATACAATTTGTACAAAACAATACAAACTTCATACACCTCCACAATTCATAAACGATGTAAAAAAATCAACATACAATTACTGTATTATAAGAATCTAAAATATAAAAAAATTTCAAACTATATTCAATATACCCAATCAATAGTCATGGAAAATCAGGAACAAAAACATAAAATAATAATAATAATCAGTGCATTTAAATGGTTTAGGTCTAAAATAAAGACAATTGCAATATGTAATAAGTCCCTATAAATCCTTTTTTCCGTTTTCAATGCACCTTGGCATGTCTGTATTTTAAGTAATAATCTCTTCATTTACATAAATAATAACAGAGACAATTTTACCAATCAGAGACTATATACATGGTATAAATCTAAATACTGTCTGAAATGAAAGACCTGCCTAGGTCACATACGTTTCTACCTATGAGAATAACAAGAAAACGTAAGTGTGTTATCTTATAGTATGAAATAAAACAAGTCCAATAATCAAGACACTAAGCAATTAGGGTTACAACAGTCCCAATTACTCTAACGGCCCGTTTCTATCTATCTATAACTGTCTGTTAGAAGCGTCACATTTCTAGCGCGAAAAAACGGCAAATGATTGAATGACGAAGTGTTTAACATATAGTTATAGATAGATAGGTTATTGAAACGGGCAGTAAAAGCCTCTGGCCTGGATAGATAGGGCTCCTACACGTGAGCGTTAAGCGTACGCATTCGAGGATTGTATGACGCCATATTTATTACGCCGCTCATAACACCCGTGCCTGACCGTATTACGTTAGCGCTGCTCTAGAGCATTCTTTATTATAGGCGAATGTGTAATGGCTCTCCCATCGCTGAACAGTTAACCATCCGGCTAGATTTCAGAAAAAAGGCCGAGACAACTTGACGTATACGCTGCGCATACGCCTATCGAATGAGCACGCAGAACTAACCCTACTGATAATAATAGGCCCTGGAATGGAAAACATTTTAGCTAGTAATTGCAACATTACATTTTGTACATATAATACCAATTTAGATTTAATTTTAGTACTTTGTAAAATTTAATACTTTTGATCCAAGATGAAATATCATAATATGTATTATTATTGTTGCAACATCTTTATTCTATCCATATTCATTGGTAGGTACCCAATTGTGCAGTTATCGTTAATACTTTATTTATTACGATAAACTTTACATTAGGTAGGTACCATAAAATCTTATCTATTTATACTTACGTTATCATATTATTTCATCTACTTTGTGAAGATAAAGAAGCATTTCTAAGATATACATATTGGAAAATCATTTACACTAACACCTACTTTTACTTGCGAGTCGTAACACTACAAGCAACAATAACAATATTTTCATTATAATAAAACAAATTATCACATAAAAATTGAAGCTCAATCTCAAAATGTCTGTTCCTAATATGTATTTATTTTAAAACTAACTAATATGCACTATAATTTGCAATAATGAATTAAATTCATTTGTTAAAAAAATAGATTTTATAATTTTTTGTAAATAGTAGGTCAAACAAAAAAGTTAATAAAATTAACTAATTCCTTAAAAATAAGCATCCTCAGAGAGATTAAGAAATCATGGGAAAATATTTTTTAGAAAACATACATTTCAATTTTGAGTGGAAATGAGTAGGTACATATTCTGGATAGTTTGAAAACATTACGACTGTTATCCCTCCAACTGTATACCTTCAATCCAATTGTGGAGATCGCTTGATGTCGTGGACGCCACTTCATTTTCTGTCAACACCTCTGGCACTAACACTCGCTGTGCGGCCGTTTGGCCCGACAGAAAAGCGCCGTGTACCGTAGAGTAGAAGTTGCTGTGCGTATGCTCTCCAGCGAAGAGCAGAACAGGCTATAAAGTAGATACACAGTATACATTATTTTAAGAGCTATCTACATTTATTAAAACTCATTAGAACAGAGCGAGAGGGACCGTTCAAGTATTACGTAAGCAGATTTTCCTCGTCAGCAAAAGTAAGCAAAGCTCTTACCTGGAGGGGTAAGAGGATGGGGGGAGCCCCATGCTTACGTAACATTGGTACAAATGATTGATTCATGAGCAGCAGTTATAAGTCTAGAAATAAGGAATGGGTTTGGAATAGAGAACTGTTTCGGAATAGAGATTCATTATTTGTAGGAATCCCCCAAAATGCATTTCGTTTTTAAGCATAGTCAATGTGTGGGTTACCATATGTGTAAAAAAGGAAATAATTACTGCTGACGTAATCACCATCTAGATCCCCCCAACCCCCATGTCATCAAAAATAAGCAAAGCAAAGACCCCCCCTGCCCCCTACAGTGCTTACGTAATACTTGAACGACCCCAGACCAGTAGTTTGCTAATAAATAATTTGAAATGGAAAGAAAAAATCTATTTCTGCTGTGTCTGAGCATGGCCTTAAAAATATTTTTAGTTGTAGCACATTTTTTACTTTTGTTAAGCGGTCAATGTCATATTCATTAATGAATTTTCAGAGTTAGGAAATTATGTAATTAATACCTATACACAGCTGTCTTGTCAAAATGCCAATTTTTCGTTACTTTTATGTTTCAGTTAAAATAAACTAAGAAATATTTGAGACAAATGGTATACTTTTTATGTACCCTCACTCATTATATATAAAACACAGATGGTTGTCTATGAAGGCCTGATATCCTTATGGTGAAGCTAGCAACTTTTGCCTAAACTTAACAGTTGATTTTTTAACAGTTGACTGTCTCACAAAATAATTTTTTTAATATAAATAAATTAAATAAATATAGTAATAATAACTCCCCACATTTTGGTGACGTTGGGCAGTTTCATTGAAACCAGGCCAGTTATGCAGGAGTAATTTTATAGTGCCCAAGTGTGTGCGCAGTACACAAGAGCACTCTCTCTCTTCCTTTACCCTGGACACCATACATAAGAAACTAATAAACAGCATTTTGAGTCACTCACCTTTTTATCATGAATATTTCTAAAAATTGGCTGTGCTACGCTCTCTATATCACCTTGACTTGCACCAACAGCAATTGCTGTATATGACCCTCTCGAATATGGTTGTTTTTTCCAGCTTGTACTGAAAAAACACAATAAAACTTTTTATTTCCTTTTTTTACTAAGCCAGTCTCTTCATTTTTACTTAAGATAGATATGCTTCAAGAGAATACTGATAAAGTCATAGGAGAAGTATAATAGCAGTCTACACTCAATTACAATAAATTAAGATGATATATAATATGCCTTGTATAATATATATAATCATTTATATGCCAGAGCGAATGTACAATTTTGTCTTAAGTAATAAATATTTCTGAATCATGTCACTCAACTAAATTAATAGTATGCAAATGTCAATCATAAAATTTATGATAATTATTAATTTTCATTTAAACATTAAGTACTTAGTTTAATGTAAAAAAATAACTTAACTTACCATACACAAGTTTTAGGCTCTGGTACAAAAGGATCATTTAAAAATTTCCTTAATATTTTTGTGCAAACAATTCCAACTTCCTCCATTGACAAGGATTCCATGTACTCGGCTTCCTTACCCGACACCCAGCCCAGTAACAAAGTGTCTGTAACTTTTGTGAATGAGTAAATTTTCTTAAACCACGATTTTGATATATCCTCTGGCTGTGAAGGACTCTCCCAAAGTAACATAATTTCAGTTATATCTGGATTTAAGAAGGGTCTCTCATATTCTAGAAATATTTTATCTACCGCACCAAACAATAGTCGTTCAATAGCTTCTATTTTATACTGCGGCAGTGCTGGATGAAACAACTCTGCCGCTTTCTCCTTCAGAACTCCTAATGGTATTGTACATATCACATGATGAGCAAAATAACTCTGTCCGTTTTCACAGACAACTTCAACTAAATTATTACTTCTTTTCTTTGGTTTCTCTCCTGCATCTTGGTTCTCACTGAGATCTAGTTTACTGGAAGATACTTTAGATATATCCTCTATAACGGTCTGATCGGAATCTTCAGATTCATCTCCTAAATCTTCAAACTGTGAATTTTCAGAGCCCCATACAATTTTAGTCACAGGTTGATTAGATAATATCTTTTCGGCTGGTAAGTTTTTTGTCATCGGCTGCAATATGGAACTATAGCCTGAAGGAATCATTATGTTACCTCCTTGTAGTTCTGTATAGCTGCCTAATTCTAATAGATCAATGTCGTCCATAGTGTTACAGCCAGATATACAGGTCTCCCTTTTTAGTAAACAGTCAAATATCAGTCGTCTCAATCTCTTCTCCTCCGACGTCGGTAGTCGTTCTAAATATATAGCAGCCTCCAAATTGATGTGCTCGCCGACACTGTGTATGTCGGGCGGTGGAAGATATTGACACAGGAAATACTCCTCGCATCTTCTCAGGAAACAGACGTACGCTTCATGAATTTCGTGTAGTACTCCAAAAGGCACTTGTTTTCCGTCTTCGGTCGCTGCAATAACCTTATGCGGTTTCGGTACATTGACAATATTTATAAGTCCGTTTGTCGAGGCCAATTCGTATATCGGATTACCTAAAACCCCATGGATCCAATTCGCCCCGAGTTCTACTTTGTGATTTTCTAAGGGAATTGAAATAATTCGTCCGCCAATACGTTTTCTAGCTTCTAAAATGATAAAGTCTTCTTGACCGTTTTTTAGAAGATGGTTAGCAGCAGATAACCCAGCCATACCACCACCGATTATAATAACACTGTATTTGTTTTTATTATTACTTTTACCAGAATTTTTGCTCTCATCGCCCATAATGAATTTTAATTATAAATAAAACAAAATTGAAAATTATTTATTTTTCACGGAGCTTTTGACGCTCAGCTGATGTTTTTTTTTAAATAAAATTGTAGCAAAGAACTAAGAAGTATGAATCTTTGGTTGAATCATACGAATCCTCGACTTGAACCATGCCTTTAGAATCATGCACATCTATATTTATTAGAGTATTTATTTATTTATTTATTCAAAAAATATCCACCTATAAATTACAAGAAAATTTTAATTTATACAGAAAGCTTCGATCCAAATCCTTCGAAAAATCCAATGATATTCTAATGCCGCGTCCGCACGTTTGCCACTTGCAGCAAACTCCAAACCTCCACAAACGCTTGACTTAAAGAGGGGAATCAAACGTCGCCATCCGCACGCTTGCGAGTGAGTTAATGTGTTCTGAACAGGCAAGCATGACGGACGTTGAGCTCGTAGGTATAGGCTATAGCATTTGCTTTAAGTTATTTTTATTGTAAAAACAACAGCCTCTGTGGTCTTGTGGTTAGAGCTTGGCTCTCGAATCGGAGGTCGAAGGTTCGATTCCCGCACTGGGATTATGAGAGTAAAAGAGAGTGTGCTTTTTTGTACTGCGCACACACTTGGGCACTATAAAAATACTCCTGCGTAACTGGCCTGGTTTCAATAAAACCAGCCACCGTCACCGAAATCGGTGTGAGGAGTTATTATTATTATTATTGTAAAAAAAATACATAAATAAAAACAAACAAAAAAAACGGCAAAGAAGAGGTGGATTAAGTTACAAATTAACCGTATAGTGGCTTATTCAATAATGTACTTACTTAGCCACGCATCGGCTACTTTTTTCTCATAATAATAATAATAATATTATCTATGGACGTTTCACACCACGTCAATCTGGTCCCGTGGTAAGTTCTCGAAGAATTTGTGTTATGGGTACCAGACAACAGAAATATATTTAATACTTTTATATTATACATGTCACCGTAAAATTGTAAAAACCGTTAGATTGTAAAATAACTAACGACATTGTAAAAATATGTCGAAATATTTATAACTATATATTTTTAATCTTACGAAATAATGTGTTAAATTATAGGCAGAATATTCGCGTCCAAAGTCTATCGGCATTTTACAATTTCACTAGTTTTATTACAATCTAACGGTTTTTACAATTTTACGGTGACATATACATATTTAAGATTTTTATTGTATCTAAGTGTATTATACACTTAGATACAATAATTATGCTTGTTTTTCAGGTCCCAAATGCATGGTTCAGCCTGTTAACATTCGAGAAAAAACAAGATGTCTAATATTTGACCAATCACCACTCATTTTGTGCGAGCGTATGCACGTCTGCCCGTCTCCAGTACACAAACCAGACTGAGCGCGCGCATTGCGCAAACGTGTAGATGCATCGCAAGCGCTTGCGACAAATTCCCCTTGATTTGTGTCAAAAAACCGACACTCGATCGGAACGGCTGCAAGCGCTTGCAAACCTACACAAACCAACGCAAACGCTCTATCCGCACGTTTGAATTTGTGAGAGCTTGTCGAGGTTTGGCAAACGTGCGGACGCGGCATAAGACGATAAATTAAGATCATTTTAAAACACTGTTTTCGTTATGGATTTGGCTTGCTAGCATTTTCATAAACTGTTAATTGACATTTTTCTGTTACATTTTTGTTTAATTATTAAAAAGTAGGTATCGTATTATAATTATTAAAAATCCAATATTTTATTTTTAAAGCCCTTAAAATTTGACATTTGACTTTTCAAATTCCTAAAAAGAAAAAGTTAGAAGTACTTCCGGATTTTCGCGAAATCTTCTATCTTACTTCAGCACAAAGATTTTTATATCTTTTATACTCTTCTCTGACCTTTGAATATGCTGAATAATAATATCATAAAATCTTTGTTTACTCCTCAACTGGTATCTCGTGCAAGTGTTTTTGTTATTGTGTTGATCGGAAAAACAACATGAGTGCTATTTTCTGCTAATGTAACGTGTTTGTGAATTTGTTGTAAAGTGTTTCTGGATGATTTACATCATCAAATTACACACGATTCTTATAAGAATTTCGAAAGTCATTGTGAATAATCAAGTGATTACCTATGAACTTATTTGTCTGATTCGAATTATGTAATGCTAAAATAATTAGAGTGATATCCTTTGCTAATAGTGGTATATAAGTATGTAGATTTTACAATTATTTGTGTGTAAACATTGTTAGCACGACACGTGGGGCATTGTGAAATAAAATCGATAATAGACGTAAGCGTGCGCCTGTGTATCAACGAGACGATTCTACGTCAAGGTCACTTCATATAAACACGTGCAATGTCGGATTCTATTTACACCCATGACTTTCTTTTAGATTCTGGTTTAGAGATTAAACAAGAAACGCCATTCGAGTTAGGAACGATGACGGCTTCTGTGCCTATCCCGCAGCGTCGCACAGACCTCGGTGATTTCAATCAAGACTATGATCTATGTTTACAAGATACTCAAGTCGGTTCTTTTCATAATGTACCTACATACAACAAATCTTCTTTCGAAACGGACATATCAAAAATAGAACTGTTCAAAATGGAGGATGACGATATATTCCAAGTGGACAAAGCTGACCTAATACTTGGGCCGACTCTTGCAGAGTTAAATGCAAATCCTGATACATCATTGGATGACTTGAACTTTGATGATTTACTTTTGCCAGAAGAGAGTGAATATTGTATACAAATAGGTGGTGCCATGTCCGGTAGCAGGCGTACAATGGAAACATTACAGCCAAATAATACTCTAACATCAGAAAGTCCATGCAGCCCCTACAGCCGTGCACAACTTGCCTTCTCCCCTTCAAGTCAACATAGTTCTGCTTCCTCGAGCTTTGCACCGCCAATTAATAATTTACCAGAACTGCTTCAACGTTTGGACGGTTACAGTGGTGAAATAGCTTTGGGACAGTCTGTACCTGCATCTTCTATTTTGCCCCCATACCCCACTAGTGTGAAGCAACACCAGGCACAACTTTCTTCATCAGCCCCGACACATCTCACTAGAGAACAGGTTAATAAAATCAGTAATCAAATTACAACATGAAAATCTTGTTTTGAGTTTCTATCAATATCTAGATCTATCTATCAATATTATTTAGTCATCAACATTATAACTTTTAAAACCCTTTTGAGGTTTCTGGTGATGATCTTTAGATACGTCAATAAATGAAATAATTAATTCTACAAAACATTACAGATTTGGCAACGTCGAGAGCCACGTAAGCATTTACTTTCAACAAGTTCTCTAGCTGAGGCCGGGTCTATCTCTTCACTGTCTGGAGATTTACTCAGCCCCGGAACTGGAGAATTTTCTCAAGATGAAGATGATAAGGACATTGAATCTGATGAGGATAGTGACAGATATGAGGATCTTTCTTCTGATGGTAATTTTATTTAAAATTTACTGGATACACCAAATATTTATGCTATTTTTTAATATTTTAATTTATAAGTTTCCAAAAAATTAATGGAACCTGTATGACTATCACACAATTAAGTTTCAAAAAACAATAATTTTGACCTTATAAAATAGAAAATAACTTTATAACTAACTTAGCATTTGTCACTTACAGAATCAAATGATGAGAGTCCAGAGAAAAAGGAAGAAAGGCGCAATGCTAAAAAAGAAAAATTCTTTTGGCAGTACAATGTTCAAGCGAAGGGACCTAAAGGCCAGCGTTTGATACTCAAGAAGAAATCTGAGGACCCTCATGTACTTAACACAGTCACAGATCCAGTTTTCAGTCCAAATTGTAATGTGAAAGGCATAAAACATAGGTGAGTTTATAGTATAGCAATCAAATAACTTGAATTTATTATACTTAATTTTAGTCACATGTAACTATTAAACATTGTAAGTAAAATAAACTAATTATTACTAGTTCCCAGTTGTCAAGATATATATTTGCTTAGATATATAAGAAAATAAATAATAATAAGCTAAATGCTTAATATTCTTTAAATTTACCGTCCCTTACATAATTATAATAAAACAAAAATATTATTAAAAAGCTGACAGATCTTAAAAATTCGTGACACAACACACCACACCCATGAATATGTTACAATATTTTGACATCCTCAGTCAAAGGTTAACTGTGCCAAATTCCATACTCCTCCGTTAGCACAATTTATCGTAAAATGGAGTAAAAAGTTTTTGCAATACAAAATGATAGATTACGGTTATTCTAGCAGTAATTGTAACCAAATTATAAAATTTCAGTGGCAAAGCTAGAAAAGGGGATGGAAATGATTTGACACCAAATCCAAGGAAACTGTATCTGATTGGTAATGAATTGGACAAATTGGGTAAAATAATCAATGATATGATACCCGTCAGCGAGTTGCCATTTAATGTCAGGCCAAAAACAAGAAAAGAAAAAAATAAATTGGCCTCAAGAGCATGTCGCCTGAAGAAAAAAGCTCAACATGAGGCCAACAAATTAAAATTGTATGGATTACAACAGGAACACAGTAAGTTTATGAGTTTAAGGGTTTGGATTGGCCATAGTTTTGTAGTAAGCTTGGTATTCATATATTAAGTTCAGCCCATACAATGTTTTTGATTACAGCCTTTATTTATGTTTATTATGTTCTTAGATTTAGATTAATTGTATAAGTTTCAATAGTACTAATTGTTAAAAATATGACACATGATAATTTGAGTTTAGGTTCGATCATAATATATCTAATTGCGCTGCAAGGTAAAAATTAACCAACCTGCTGAGAATTTTCTCTCTAACAAGCTTCTCTATTTATTTTCCAGAGCGTCTAATACATGGCATTAACCAAATGAAACAGGTGTTACGAAATCGAGCAACAAATCAAGATGCAAGTGTCGACTGGTCCTCACATGTTACTGGAATTGTCAATACAGCTACAGGTATGTATGTTATTTTATTATAAAATCAAAATATCAATACTAGTAAGCAATCAATATAAGATTTTCTTTTTGGATTATACCTTTTATCTATGCTTGAATCTTTATTTCAAACTATCTAGTTTAACTATTCAAATTGAAATACATAAAAGTAATAAATTTAAGTTAACAACCAAATTTTTTAGAGTAGAATGTCCCTACTAAAATCTGTTTGTTATCAGCATAAGTATAATGTAGAAATCTTTTGTTTTTTTTTTAAATATTATACCTACTTTAATATTATACTATACCTACCGCTTCATTTTTTTCCTTTGTTAATTTCATTGGCAATTATTTTTCCTTCGTTATTATTATTATATTATATTGAAATGGTTGCCTGGAAGAAACTGCCTCAGCAGTAAGGCTGCCAATTTGGACTTTTGTTTTAATATTATTCTGTAAGAATTTATTTTTAGTTTGTGTTCAAATAGAGAATTTTTATTTATTTATTTATGGTGCTGTCCCTTGTTATATCTGTGAATCTCGAATTTTGATATAAAAGTAATAAAATTTATTTCACAACAATTTCAGAGGTGAAAATAGGAGGGAACACTTCAGAATTTGTAAACAAGGTCTTAGAAAACGTCAGATCTGGCCAAAACAATGGCGGTCTCAACGACATGCCAGCATTTTAGGTCAGACACACGATTACAATAACGAAAGGCTGTTTTATGTACCTCCAAAGTTTTATAGAGATATTATGACACATATAAAATCTTATTGTCGAAGACGATTTTATTTTTATATGAATACAAAATAGACTAAGTCATTAGATTGCAAGGCAACTAAATGTTAAGAGTATTTAAATATTTCCTATATAGTATCGTTATATGTATGTCATACTATATTATAGATTTAGTGTTTGTTTATTATTAATGTATTTTAATTAAGTTTCAAAATAGATGTTTATATTTTAAGATCCTTTTTAATATATTTTAGTGTTATATAAAATATAAGTGTAGAATTCTACATCTCTGTCATCTATAACATAAACATAAAAAAACTGGAGCACCTCAAGTACATGATGCCAGGAAAGATTTAGAGCCCAATTCTCACTGGGACAGTGGCACCACAACTTCGAAATGTCAAATCAGATTAGATACCCAATATTTTGTGGCATTTCTCCTCATAGGATTTTAGTGTTATTAAAATAAATTTGTGCAATATTAGGATATATATTGTATATGAAGCATAATAACTACTACTTTTCTTATAACGGGTTTTTCAAAAAGAGCATTCGAACTATTGAAATGAAATAAAACAACAATATGTTTAAGCTATATAACCACAATTTTTATAATATTGTAAAGGATTTTCCATGACACATGTAGGGAAGATAATTTTGATGAAATAGACGCCGTGGCTCCGCTGGAGACCAATTTTTATAATCAATAGTAGTGCGGAACTTCCGCAAGAAATTTTAATCTCCGCCTTTGCATCAGCCTCCGTAAAATTGATGTTTAAAGTGTGTGATGTGTAAAATGTGAAAGTTTTAACAGAGGTTTATTTACATACAACGCGCAAGGAGCAACGCGGCCGCTCGGCTGCGTGTTTGCACGTGAAATGGTCAAAATTTTGCTTGTCGCGGGGCGTGAATGAATGACAGGAATCAACTTGTCGAATCGATCGGTACCGCGTAGTTGTAATTGAGCCGTAATTTAGTGCATAATTAATAGTCATTTTTATTTAAATCGCGTGAAATATTTCTGACTTTATTAAATCATTAATTTATTTATATTTTTTCCACTTTAAAGTTCAGCCTCCGCCTCCGTTAACCTCCGCATCCGCGGAGGCGAACCTCTTCTACTCCGCATCCGCCTCCGCTAAGAAGGCCTCCGTTACAACCCTGATCAATTGGGCTCAATTTCACGAAGGACACGAGTTGTGTTGGCTTTTAGCGCAACATTAATTATTGACTGTCGTTTATCTGCTTAGACACTAGGTTTCACTTAGCCTCTCAGAAAGTAATTGTGCCATGTTAAATCATACGATTTCGGTGGTCAGTAGCCACCGCTCGAGATGACGAAACCTTCGATCTTCTCATTCAATACATTTAATTTTTCGCTTGCTGTATGGGAACTAGCGCCGTTCTTTTGGAACCACGTGTTTGTCAGATCCTTTACATCTATCATGAGCCACAATTTCTTTATTAAAACACCATAAATTAGATGCAACGCATTAAACTTTTAGGCGAATCGAGCCACTGCTCGATTCGCCTAAAAGTTTAATGCTAAACTATGTCATACTTTAACAAGTTCTACGCGTATTTTAAGATTTCATGATAAATTATCATTACTAAATATGTATTCATGCTAAGTTTTACAGCTGTAGTTTTACCAAGATTTTAAAGTTCGAGTGTTCCCATTGAAAAAGCCTTTATTTAATTATTATTTTTAATTATTTCCACAAATCCCTTCAATATCTTTCCCACCATGGTTTAGGTAAACACTAAACATCAACACTAAAGTTTAAAATTGCAATAATATTGATTACTGTTAATTTGTTAAATCATATCAAAACAAATTAGCTAGTCAATATTTTTATTTTATTTATTATCCAAGACAAACAAAAGTTATTTTATTTTGTATTTGTTGTATCCAAACATTGTTATGTATTTACAAAATATTTTCTTGCTAAAATTTTAAATTATTATAAGATAAATCATTTCTTATTGCTACATTTTAAATGTATTAGGTATATTATTTGGTTGAGTGCCTACTATAAAAATTAGATTAGACATATCATTTAACTTAGCTCGAATTTATGTTTTATTAATTATTTATTTGCTAAGCTATGAGTCATAAGCATAACAATTCATCAACTAAGACTATTGCATTCCTCAGTGATTATTGGCCATAATAATATTGTCTTAAATTGTTCACAATTTCATAACAATTACGTAATTTTTAGCAAATATTAAAAATGTCAAGTGGGTTTATAGTTTTAAGACTTGGTGTCTGAATGTTGAATTTATCATTATGTGCATTGATAATATATTTTATTGTTAAGCATTTCGAAAATAAAAATTCGATTCTGATGTAGATCTTATTATAGCAATTAATGATATTTCATAATTGTAAGAGTGTACGTAACCACAAATAAAATTGATGGTTAAATATTATATTTAATAATCTTATAAGAGTTGTTTATCATATTATATTTTGTAAATGAATTGTATAAGGTTTCGTTTTGCGTCCAAAGAATGATACTTGATAAAATAATTTGTAATTCACAAGAGCAATGTATTTTTTGGCAATTAGCTTTTGCGCACGACTTCCCGTAGTTATTCCCCGTGAGGGATGAATTTTGAAAAATACTTTTTTTAACATAATATTAAGAATTACTATCAGTGTGCCAAAATTCCACGCAATTCGTCCAGTTGATGATATTTAATAAGGCAAACTTTAGAATCCCCCCCCCCCCCCCCCCCCCATTTCTTACCTTTAGGGACGAATTTAAAAAACTATAAAATACGCACTGAATGATTTCTATTTATTAGCTCGGAATTAAATTTCATGGAAATAGGATCAGATTTTTAAATATTTTCATAAATACCCTCAACCCTAAAACCATCGGAGGATTAATTCTAATAAACCCTAAAATAGGTACCTACAATTTAATTACTATTATAATATATAGCAATTTTCCGAGAAAAGTACCCACAACCTGCAAGCAAATGTGTGAGTGCACGCATAAGCATGCGTAAAGCACCTCCCTCTTCCCACACTGCTTCTGAGTGTACGCGTAACGTAGGTACGATCTTGCTGACATTGTTGCTTGCAGGGGGGTGAAACTCTCATACATGCACAAATTAACAGAGAACAGAGACATCTAAAAATGACGATCCGGTACTAACAGTTTGAAAGTTTTCGGATAGTCACAACAGATGCCACTAAGCGACTTCTACATCGCGCTATCGCTAACACAAGGCGTATTTATAAGGGCTCGCGAACATGTCACTATGCAGCAACCATATCCCACTATTAAAGAGGAACTTGGTCGTTGTTGTGTCTACGACTTTCGATAAAACTTAATTTCTGTCCATAATTCAGTTCAATAAAAATTATCAGGCGGTACTACTTCCATCTAGCGGGTTTGATAGTAACTAAAACGGTACAACGCCATCTAAAAACGACATTCCGAAACTTTTGCAAGACTCAGTTTCAATTTTAGAGTTGCGCATCTATACTAATATATATCTGTATTATCTATGGTTGCTTGTGTGGTGGTGGTGTTTGCACGATCTTGTTTCTGACTATACGCATAAGCAGTGTGGGAGGAGGGAGGTGCTTTACGCATGCTTATGTGTACACTCACACATTTGCTTGCAGGTTGTAGGTATTTTTTCGCGGAAAATTTCTTTATATTATAATATTAATTAAATTGTATGCTATGGATTTTAGCAAGGTAACACCTGATTGTATTAACTACCTAGAAATACGTATTTAATTAAATGAATTACGAAATCTGGGAAAATTTTAACATTTTCCATACAAATTTTCAACCCCTATTTCACCCTTTTAGGAATGGAACTTTCAAAATTATTTCATAGTGTGCATATAAAGCAGAGGTTCCCAAACTTATTCCGTCTAACGTCCACTTTGAAAATCAGTTATTTTGTAGCGCCCCCCATTTTTTTTTCGCCGTAAAACTTCAATAACAAATAACATATTAGTCACGCCTGGAGAGTATATGTTTGTCTATTCAAAATTAACCAACATTAAATACTACTCACATCAGTGTCTCCCAATTTTTTCTGGGCCCTTTACCGCCCCCCTCTAGGCATCCAGCGCCCACAAGGAGGTGATATCGCCCACTTTGGGAAAGACTGATATAAAGTGAATTATCATTATGATTAATAATATGCTTATGAATTACAAACTATAACATTTGAGTGATGATTGTTATTCATGCCATATTAATATTACAAGTACCTATAATATTTTAACCTGTTTGATTTTTCTGTGTCTACACTTTATATACTTATTTCATCGATTAATATTAAAGTTAGTTTTCAAATGGCAATCTTTTTAAAGTTGCAGTTAATTGTGTTCAATTCAATTAATTTTAACAAAGTGGCTGCTTTTACCTTTAAAATACAAAATATTATGTACCTACTACTCATATTACATTATGTCTGTTGTAGTTTTGTGTAGTTTCTTATACTTAGGAGTTAAGACCTGTTTGTTTGATTGTAAATGTAGGATAGTTAATTCGGAAGTTTTGTCGCTGCCTGCTTTATGTCGAGCGACTAGAGACTAAACTTGCGAATAAGCTACACTACATAAGAAGATACACGTTTTTTTTTTTTTTTTTCAAGAGTACGAGTAATTTTTAGCTGCACCGGGCTGTTGTAGCGCCGCGTCGCTCTAGCAATGAAACTTGTATCATCTTGTGTAGTGAAAAAAATGAATAAAGTTTTCAATAACTATCTTCAAAATGCAGCGTGTGATCTGACCCTTAGGGCCCGTTTCACAAACTACTGATAAGTGTCCGATAGCTTATTCGCATGTTTCGTCTCTAGTCGCTCAAATAAGCTATCCGATCAATTTTGAATCACTGTCTTCGAAATCAGTCCCGCGTCGCGTCTCGTTTCGGTGCCGATACCTAGGGCCTGTTTCACAAAGTAGCGAATAAGCTATCCAAAACTTTAGAAGATTGTGAAACAGTCCCTTATGTCCCGTCCAGACTGCTTGCGAAGTAGGCCTAGGAAGTACCCCAAAGTATGAAAAGGCGAAGCGAAGTGCATGCCCAGTCTTATTCGGCCAACCTCGGCCTACTCGCGAAGCAGCCTGGACGGGGATCAGGGTCAGGTCACACCGAGACGCGAGTACGCGACGCAGGGCGACATATTAAAAGTGATTCGCGTTTTGATATGAACTGTACCCCAAGCAGGAACATTTTGCGGTATCATTACGTGTACGTAAACGAGAAATATGAGGAATATTGTGTGAAAATTTTAGTTACTTTTACGTCCGCTAGAGGCGCTTTTATGGTTTTCATACAATATTTGTCGCTTACGTACACGTAACGATACCGCAAAATGTTCCTGCTTGGGGTACTGATGCTTATAGTTATTGTCTTATCAAGTAAGTAAGTCCCTTTACACACGTACTGCAGGTCCGCGGCGCTGCACTAGGAACTGTTTGGATTTTGTGCCGCAGTGCCGTGTCGGTGGCAAAACGACGCAGCTCCTGCGGCGCCCGCACGTGTGTAAACACTTAAGGGTAGACTTTTCAGCGTCTTAAGCTTTATTATAGAGCAGGCATTGCAGTATATTAAATTATATGGACCACGTACTATACGAAAGCAAAATACTATTTTATAAAAATTGATAAAATTATATTAAACTAAATTGCATTTATACCCCTCAATTAGCCTTGTTTTTTTTATATTTTCTTTGTCATCATTAAAAAATAAAAATATATGACGTATTCAATGATTAAATTAAGGGCTGTCCTCATCCAACTAATTTTTATATCGATGTATAAAATATGTATTAGTAATTTTCATCGTGACTCTTCTCATTGTATTGACAAGATTTATGCTTTAAGAATAAATTATGCACTTGAATAATTTTAGATGAACTACTACAAAGATTGATTCTTAGCATTAATTTGCTGCTATTAGAAAGAAAGACTTTGTAGTGGGCCAACTGAGGTCAACAATATTTATATATTTTTCTATTATATCTTTAAATAATCATTATTATGAAAGTGATATATGTATATAATGTTATATTAATGAATTATTTTGTTTTGATATTGTTATTATTGGCGTTACTAAAATATAGTTACACTATTTCAAATTGTTATCTAACTTATTATTTTCATTTTGTATGTATTTAAACAAAGATTGCAGAAAATTGTGTACTTCAGTGCAAAATTAATATCAACTGGTCTGCGATTCAATAGGCTGTGCTAATTTTTATAAATTCTTTTTAGCTTCTTATGTTGTTTTCATACAAATGTATGCCAATATTACAAATTGTGTTATGATTTTTATTATTAAATTAATTTCAAATAAAAGATATTTTTAATTAATATTTTACTAGCTTTATCCCGCTGCTTCGCCCGCGTGGAAAAGTGTTCTTGGAGATAATCATTCAAATGTTGTTTGACATTCCGACAAAACTGATCAACCAATTATTATTATTATTATCAACCACGGACAATTTTAAGTACTGCAGTACAAAATATTCGTGAGCCTCAACCTCTTATAAATACGTCTAGCGTATTCGATAGCGCAATGCCTGAGCCTGAGCGTGAGGCCACACGGTGCGGCACCGCACCGCAATACTCCGCACCGCACTGGCGGCCACACGAGCAGTGCGGCGTCGCAATATTCTTACGGCGCCGCTGCGGCACCGCAACAGGGTTGACTTGGCTAACGGCTTGCCCTGTTGACTACAGTGTACAATAAACAATGGAAATTTATTTTTTTGTATAATAGATATCAGTGATACAGTATCACGTAATTATACGATGATTGTAACGAGCGTACACTTCTCCCTACACCGTACATACAACTGAGCGGTGCCGCCGCGGCACCGCACTGCTTGCACCCCTCCCCGCCTCATCTGCCTCGCGCCGCTGTCCGGTGCGCCTGCGGCGCGGCGCCGCAACGGTGCCGGACGCGCCGTGTGGCATACCTACCATACATTTATATATGTAGGAAACCGTTGCGATACCGCTCAGGCGCCACGCCGGAGCCGTACCGCACCGTGTGGCCTGGCCCTCAAGCCGCCGCGCCGCAACATTATGTCCCTGCATGTTAAATCTATCTTCGAAAATATTCATTTAAATTACATGCCGTAAAGGGTCATATTGATCTTAGATACTAAAAGCACAATGTATTTAAGGTACTTAATTGGATAAGAAATAATGCTGTATTCCTTAAAATCGTTCGTAAATAATTTAACTGTGGGAGAGCCACGCTTCGGCAGGAATGGGCCGGCTCGACCGGATAAATACCACGACGTCACAGAAAACCGGCGTGAAATAACGCTTGCGTTGAGTTTCGCCGAGTGAGTGAGGTTACCGGAGGCCCAAGGGGGATTGGGGATTTTAAGGACCAGTTACAAGAGTTACAACTCCTCTGGTGCTGCGAGTGTCCATGGGCGGCGTTAATCGCTTACAACCAGGCGATCCGTCTGCTCGTTTCCTGGTACATTTCATAAAAAAAAGCCATTATTTCTCATAAAAAGTAAAGGATAAAAAATGGTTATTGTGGGTTATCCTAAGAGATATGCCATCCCAGACTTTTTTGTAGATGTTTTTAATAAGCTGTACATTACTGTAGTACATTATTTTGATTTATCTCGTAGGGTTTAGCCAGCTTTTGCAATATAAGCACAAAAAATGTGTCCTAGGTCCTAAAGAAACACATTTTTAGGACATTAGAAACCTCTAAAATGATCTGTGTTTCTCTATTATATTACGCATGTTATATATATATAAACTTGCATCTATTAAAAAGCCGCATCCAAATCCGTAGAGTAAAGATTTAAGCATACATAAGGACAGACAAAAAATGGACTTTCTTTTATACTATGTAATGATGATACTATCATATATACAAATTTGAACTCAAAATACTGTTGTGTATTCTCTTGTTGTTTTCAATGAGTTTCAGCTTTTCTAATTGACTGTTTATTTCTTCTACATAGTCATTGCTGAAGTCCACATAGTACACTAACACAGTGGCAGGTAAATTCTGATGATCCCTGAGACATGTCACTGGAAATAAAAAAGAATGTTAGAATATATTATACAATTAATAATTGCATCAAAATTGCCTTTAAAATGAAAGTGTGCTAAAATTATAGTTTTTCACTCGCTCAATCTCAATATACAACTTAGAACTGAAAGTAAGCTCGTATTTTGCAGTTACATAATATATATTTAGTTTTATAGTTACATACAGTGATACAAGCTTTAATTTTTTTCATATTAATTTTGCATTCAATCAAAAGGCTAAGAAAAATATTTTTTTTTGTTGTGTAGTACAGACTTATTGGACTACTGTTCATTTATATTGCTTTTGTTACATTTTCAAATCTAAACACTAAATTGCAATTGATGGGCTCATAAAGTATGTAGTGTATCATTTATTTTTACTTCAATAGAATATGTTTTCAAAATTCTTATCAGTTTGTACAACCCGTGCAACTTAAGACTCCGCTGGAATGCTTCACAGGACCCCCTTGCATGCAACACCCCACAATCGCCTTCGTGTGGTCAGTACCAATAGCTTACCATCAGGTTGTTAGTAATTATAAGACAAAAGAGCTCACCACCGGCTGACACTCCAGATATAATGTTAGGTTGTTCTAGATTTTTAAAATTGAATCTGTTATCATCCAGAGCTGTGGTTGTATTTAATTTTCTCACAATGCACATGCTCAAATCTGGCGAGGTTGACTGATAATCAGGTAAAGGCTTTGTCAGTAATGACACTACATTACTACTTTTACTAACAATAGGCATTAGAACTTCGACAATCTCACTGCTTTGTAGTAAATCATAATCTTGGATAGTACAGACATATACATTTTCCTTCGTTTTAAGTTTATACAGCTTCAAGTTGACGCTATTAATCGAATTAGTGAGTTCCGCGTTTTTTTCCGCTTGTTTAATGCAATTTGACAAATATATTCCTTCTAAAATGAATGTTGTATCGATATTTTCTGAAACTTCCAGTGGTGTCGACCATCCTAGTCTGAAAAATAAAACAAGATTAATACCTTGCTTGAAATAAACTAAGTCTTTTAAAGTACAGTAATATTTTTCTTACTGATCGTTCACTGGATTTTGTGCGAAATCATCGTCCCAATCTTCCCAAGTGGCGCGACTGGTTGGTTCAACAATTTCTCCAAAGAGGCTCATTGTTTCTTTCCTATATTTATGCTATATATTTGTTGTTGATACGTAATAATAACGATAATTATGTAGACTGTACGAAAATTCTAATTCAAAATTACAGGAGCTACAAAGGGAGCTACACAACAATAAAATAAACAAAAATATATAAAAAGTTATAAACCATTTATAATACCAATTACCAACTTCCAAAACTATTTCTCCCCAAACTTAAGTCAAAACTCAATTGCAACAATAACTTGAAAATCCCCATTATTAATAATCTAATCTTATGAATAATTAGTCTTTATACTATACTACAAAAATGAATTAATAATCATTTATACAAATAGTAAAATTTTATGTTCTGTAAAATTAATAAGTAAGTAGGTACGTATGCCTTTTAAATCATTATAACCAAAGATTTCAACTCAAGATAGGCTATCACGTACATTTAGGCGAAAAAAATTTCATACAAGAAAAAATTACGCCATCTATGTAAAATCAACGGAACTTCGATGTTCCTTTGATTTTACGATTTTACCATTCCGATGGAACAGTCGCTAGTCGTATGATATAACTTTGTAAGGGCGTACAACGCATACATTTTTTTTTAAATACATATCTTGACTAAAGAAATTTTAATAAAATTGTCCGGCGTAATATAAGTTTAGCTCGCATTAATACTGGAATTACTAAAATATTAACAACAATAAATCAATAAGGCTTACAAACAAATACCTATAAATTTTACAGATACGTAACTAATGTAATTTAAATATTTCATATTTCTTTTTACATTACTCTCATTATCATAAAGCATAGACGAGGCGTGTTGAGGCAAAAAGTGTCCACGCTTAAACTGCCCCACTTTTGGGGTTTTTTGGGGCAGTCGAGGTTTCATATTTTGTCATCTTGACATTTCGACATTTGCTTTCCGCAGATTTTTCAGTCCACATTTAGTTGAAAAAATCTTCTGAAATCAAGATGGCGTAACTTTTTCTTATATATTATTTGTCAAATGTATGCCAAAAATTAGGAACGCACTTTTAACTCCTCTGGTGATTAGTACTCATAGATGGCGATAATTACATACTAGAATATTATACAGATATTATAACGGTGTAATAGATCAGTGCAATGGCTAATGGTGTATGCATACTAGATATCTTAACCTAAGCAAGATATTTTAAAGGATATTTTAAAGGATAAATTACAAGAAAACCATTTTTTTTCTTCTATACGGCGTATGGACCTAGACCAGACAACAAATTTGTTTTTACACATGTGCCGTAGCTCCAGCGGCGCCACAGAAGGGGCGGACGTTTCACAGCCAGCGCTGCAGCAAAAATTACATACTATCCTAGCGCAACAGCACTTAATATTCCTTTATTACCTAGATAAATAAAACAAGACTTATTAAAAATAAAACTAATTATATTAAGTACCATAAAAAATTGAATTATAATTTATAAAAACTTATACATATTCTAATTCAGTTTGAAAATAATAATCTACACTAATATTATAAAGAGGAAAACTTTGTTTGTATGTTTGTTTGTTTGTTTGTAATGAATAGGCTCAAAAAGTACTGGACCGATTTCAAAAAATCTTTCACCTTTCGAAAGCTACATTATCCACGAGTAACATAGGCTAAATTTTATTTTGGAAAAAATAGGGTTCCGTAAGATATTTGGGTTTTTCGGACACAAGGTGTAAAAATCAACCAGAAAAGTTACTTATTTTACGTACGCTGCCTAAACTATAAAAGATAGAACCATAAAATGTTCTAATTAACTGCAGATCTTATAAATATCAACAAAAAAGTCCGTGACACACTATACCTATCTATGTCGAGTGAGGCACAACAACCATTTTTTTAATTTAGAAATAAATTATTGAATTTTTTTGAACTATATTTAAACGCGTTTATTTTACTTATGCTATTAGTCCTTATCAAAATAAATTATTTCATCACTAAGTACAGTTTATGTAGATAATATTTGGTCTTTGAATGATTAAAATTGGATGTTTGGTTTTGAAGTTATGGCGAAAAATATTACGATTTCTGTTGCACGGCCCGTTGCGAAGTGGGTGTCACCAAGGCGTGTGCGGGAGGGGAGTTTAGATCTATGAGTAAATTTTTTGTTTTGTGTTCGTTGTAACTATGATGGATAGTTACTTGAATACCTATTTATTTAGTGTTTGTCGTATTGTTAGTCCTGAAGGTATTTCATACGATAAAAGTATACCCAACTACTTATTTCATTGAGTTTTAGTAGGTACCTATATTAATTTATTTCTGTTTGTTTTGACTAAATTTCGCCCTTTGCGCTTTGGATCATTGGGAAATCTGTAATTTAAATACTATAAATTGCTGCGATGTTTACAACAAATGTCCACTAAGTTAGACAAAAGAAAAAAATAATAAACTAAGTATGCCAAAGTACTCTATTTTGTGTAACATTTCATTTAGTAATATTTCAGAAATACTACTTTTTTTTTTCTCCAAAAGTGCATAATGTTAAATCGGCTGGCCCCTGAACATTGTAGGTGGTTGTTGTAGGAGTAGATATAGATAGTAGGTGCAGGTTGTAGGTGATCTACATCTAGTAGATGTAGCTTGTAGGTTTTTAGTGGGGTAACTACTGTTTACCTACCAACCTACCACCTACCAACTATAGGTATGTAGTAGGTCTAGATGTAGGTTGTAGGTGTAGGGTATGACTTATGGGTGTAGCAACCTACGCTTACAACCTTCAAGTGTAGTTATTTTTTATTCAATTTCATAATTCACAGAACAACGTCTGTCAGGCCAGATGGTAAATAATATTTTTAAATATATGTAAAAATCAAATAAATAGTAAACCTTAGTTTCATTTTATTTAAATTAATCAAAAATGTGAATACTGATGGGTAAGGTTAGGTTTGGTTAGGTACTGAAATAAAAAAAAACTTCATCTCTTATTTCTGTACTAATAAATCAATAATAAAAATTACGTCCCTACAAAGTTACCTTTTCACTGTTGCGCATACAATAACCAGTGTTCTTTCATAGTTGGCCGCCATTTTTTAAATATTTATTTAAAATTCCATAAGTATTTTAATTGTAACAAACAATATTGTGATAATTACCCGTGATGAGATATCTTTTTTACAAGTTTGTCATAGTTTTTACAGCCTTTAATTACGCAACTACTCGGCATTTTATGAATTATATGCGGACTGGATAAAGCAAACGTAGAAATGGTAAGATCACGAGTGCCAAACCTCAACTGTCAAAATGGCCCCAAAATTTAAAAATTGGGGCCATTTTACTGGAGACACTTTTTGCCTCAACATGCCTCGTCTATAATATACGTCTATGATTATAACTATATTTTACATAGACGTATATTATAGACGAGGCATGTTGAGGCAAAAAGTGTCTCCAAAAAAATGGCCCCAATTTTTAAATTTTGGGGCCATTTTGACAGTTGAGGTTTGGCACTTGTGATCTTACCATTTCTACATTTGCTATATAAGCAGTTTATCCAGTCCGCATATAATTCATAAAATGCCGAGTAGTTGCGTAATTAAAGGCTGTAAAAACTATGACAAACGTGTAAAAAAGATAGACGGGATATCTTATCACAGGTAATTATCACAATATTGTTTGTTACAATTAAAATACATATGGAATTTTAAATAAATATTCAAAAAATGGCGGCCAACTATGAAATATAACACTGGTTATTGTATGCGCAACAGTGAAAAGGTAACTTTGTAGGGACGTCATTTTTATTATTGTAAATTACAGAAATAAGAGATTCAGTTTTTTTTTATTTCAGTACCTAACCAAACCTAACCTTACCCGTCAGTATTCACATTTTTGATTAATTTAAATAAAATGAAACTAAGGCTTACTATTTATTTGATTTTTACATATTATATTTAAAAATATTATTTACTATCTGGCCTGACAGACGTTGTTCTGTGAATTATGAAATTGAATAAAAAATAACTACACTTGAAGGTTGTAAGCGTATACCCATAAGTCATACCCTACACCTACAACCTACATCTAGACCTACTACATACTATAGTTGGTAGGTGATAGGTTGGTAGGTAAACAGTAGTTACCCCACTAAAAACCTACAAGCTACATCTACTAGATGTAGATCACCTATAACCTGCACCTACTGTCTATTCTACTCCTAAACAACTACCTACAATGTTCAGGGGCCAGCCGATTTAACATTATGCACTTTTGGAGAAAAAAAAGTAATATTTCTGAAATATTACTATGTTACTGGAAGCACCTTTATACCGAGTGATTTTTTAATCCGTTTCAAGAGAAACAGTGTATAATAGTTACACAAAATAGAGTACTTTGGCATACTTAGTTTATTATTTTTTTCTTTTGTCTAATTTAGTGAACATTTGTTGTAAACATCGCAGAAATTTATAGTATTTAAATTACAGATTTCCCAATAATCCAGAGCGCAAAGAGATTTGGACTCGCCTTATTCGAGAACAACGAAATGAGCCTAACAAAAAAGTTACTCATAGATCTAAACTCCCCTCCCGCTCGCGCCTTGGTGACACCCACTTCGCAACGGGCCGTGCAGCAGAAATCGTAATATTTTAATTTCGCCATAACTTCAAAACCAAACATCCAATTTGAATAATTCAAAGACCTAATAATATTATCTACATAAACTGTACTTAGTGATGAAATAATTTATTTTGATAAGGATTAATAGCATGAGTAAAATAAATGCGTTTAAATATAGTCCAAAAAAAATTCAAGATTTCTAAATAAAAAAATGGTTGTCACTTGACATAGATAGGTATAGTGTGTCACGGACTTTTTTGTAGATATTTATAAGATCTACAATTAATTAGAACATTTTATGGTTCTATCTTTTATAGTATAGGCAGCGTACGCAAAATAAGTAACTTTTCTGGTTGATTTTTACACCTTGTGTCCGAAAAACCCAAATATCTTACGGAACCCTATTTTTTCCAAAATAAAATTTAGCCTATGTTCCTCGTGGATAATGTAGCTTTCGAAAGGTGAAAAAATTTTTGAAATCGGTCCAGTACTTTTTGAGCCTATTCATTACAAACAAACAAACATACAAACAAAGTTTTCCTCTTTATAATATTAGTGTAGATGTAGATTATTACTTTCAAACTGAATTAGATTATGTATAAGTTTTTATAAATTATAATTCAATATTCTTTTTATGGTACTTAATATAATTAGTTTTGTTTTTAATGAGTCTTGTTTTATTTATCTAGGTAATAAAGGAATATTAAGTGCTGTTGCGCTAGGATTTGTATGTAATTTTTGCTGCAGCGCTGGCTGTGAAACGTCACAGCTCCTACGGCTTCGCCCCTTCTGTGGCGCCGCTGGAGCTACGGCACATGTGTAAAAACAAATTTGTTGTCTGGTCTAGGTCCATACGCCGTATAGAAGAAAAAAATTGGTTTTCTTGTAAAATCCTTTAAAATATCTTGCTTAGGTTAAAATATCTAGTATCCATACACCATAATAGCCATTGCACTAATCTATTACACCGATATAATATCTGTATAATATTCTAGTATGTAATTATCGTCATCTATGGGTACTAATCACCAGAGGAGTTAAAAGTGCGTTCCTGATCTTTGGCATACATTTGACAAATAATGTAGGTATAAGAAAAAGTTACGCCATCTTGATTTCAGAAGATTTATTCAAATAAATGTGGACTGAAAAATCTGCGGAAAGCAAATGTCGAAATGTCAAGATGACAAAATATGAAACCTCGACTGCCCCAAAAAACCCCAAAAGTGGGGCAGTTTAAGTGTGGACACTTTTTGCCTCAACACGCCTCGTCTATGCTTTATGATAATGAGAGTAATGTAATAAGAAATATGAAATATTTAAATTACATTACGTACCTGTAAAATTTATATTTGTTTGTAAGCCTTATTGATTTATTGTTTCTAATATTTTAGTAATTCCAGTATTAATGCGAGCTAAACTTATATTAAGTACGCCGGACAATTTTATTAACATTTCTTTAGTCAAGATATGTATTTAAAAAAAATGTATGCGTTGTACGCCCTTACAAAGTTATATCATACGACTAGCGACTGTTCCATCGGAATGGTAAAATCGTAAAATCAAAGGAACATCGAAGTTCCGTTGATTTTACATAGATGGCGTAATTTTTTCTTGTATGAAAATTTTTTCGGCTAAATGTACGTGATAGCCTATCTTGAGTTGAAATCTTTGATATTTTAGGCTTCGCCCGCGTGGAATAGTGTTCTTGGAGAAAAAACTTCTTCAGCAAATAACTTTACACTGCTATATGCTTCTGTATACAATATTGAAAATGTTTTTAGGGTTTCGTACCCAATGGGTTTCCCTATCATATCGACGCACACGCGACGTGCGAGACCGCTTGATACATACATACGTATTACGTACATTAAACATATACATTATAATTACGCCTCTTTCTTACTTCATACTTGTTTCGCTTCATCCACTTTCATTATTCCCTTCATACATGCTCTTCGGTTTAGTACACTCTTGACCAGAGCCTTTTTTCAAGACATCACTGATTTGGTCTTGAAACGTCCGGCAGGTGGACTCCGCCTAGGTCTAGGTAGGGCATCCGTCTCCGCTGCGGACGCGCTAGGAGGTGGGACCGCAGAAGAAGAGGAGTGCCGGTATTACGGTGCGCCGTACTCCCTATCTTCTGCGGCCGTGGAGGGATCGCAGGGGGAGAGGCGTGGTGGTGTTGTGCCACTCTCCCTACCCCCCTGCGAGCTGGCGGGGCCGTTCCGTACGGTTAACGGCATTGGTGGGGCCGCAGAGGAAGAGGCAAGTTGGTATTACGGTGCGCCGCTTGCCCTATCCTCTGCGGCCGAGGTGTGGTCGGTCGCAGAACCATATACCAGATCTGCCACCGGGTGCCGGTTGTGGAGGCTGGTATCCGTGGCCTCCTAGTAGCAGACTCAGGGGGAGTCTGCTACAGTACTGGTGGAGGCCGAGGAGGCAGGCGTACCTTACCATTTGGTGCGCCTGGGGCTTTCGGGCCTAGGATGGAGCTGCTTGTGGGCGGCTGCTGCCGGTGGGGTCACGGATGTGATTATCGTTCCCGTGGCCCCGTCACAGGGCGGCGAGGAGGAAGGTGGGGGGTGGTTTATAGTGGGTATACCGTGGGTCTCATTAGCCTATACGGAGTCCCACATCACCACTCGGGTGCCCCCTGCGCCTGGGTGGTATGCGTAATGCATTTTCCCCCCGGAAATAAAAAAAAAAAAAAAAAGGGGCTGCCATCCGTCCGGGTTTCCCCGGATTTGTCCTAGTACACTACGGCCGCTGTATCTTGACGGGTCTGAACATAGGCTCTGCGAACTTTAGCACATGTAGGTACAACTCGCGAAGAAAACTGTTAATGTATTATTTTTATATACCTATGTACTAATAAAATGTTCCTAATATAGTTGACCAATTAGTACAAATAAAATAAATACGAAAACACTTAGAAACAGTTATTGCGCGACCTTCTGCGCGAAGTTCAGACTCGCCAAGATACATCGGCCGTATTGTATAAGGGCGTCCGGGGAGCGTCCGGGCCGGATTTTATTTGCTATCCGGGTTTTTGTAGGCAGAATTAGGAAGGCCTAAGTTTTTTTTGATTTGCAGCAATAATAAATCTTCCTTTCTTTTTGACATTGCCGTAGTCGGGTAAAAACTGTTCTATGTCCGGGTTTCGTACTTCAAAATCCGGGGTTTTCACGCGTCTTGTCCGGGGAATCATATGTAAGAGATGGCAACACTAACTTCTACTAGCCCTTCCAACACTTCCATTTACACTCATAGACGTATAATATAGACGGGGCATGTTGAGGCAAAAAGTGTCTCCAGTTAAATGGCCCCAATTTTAAACATTTTGGGGCCATTTTGAAATTCGAAGTATGGTGAAAACAAGATGGCTGACGTTTTAGTTATGGTGAAAACCAAGATGGTGTAAATTTTTCTTGTATGAAGATTTGTTCTGTCAAATGTATGTCAACGCCTATCTTGAGTTTTGAAATCTTTGTTTACACTCGCCTGATATATTAATTATTATTATATTAATTACTATATCTAGTCAATTCAACATTTTTGCAAATAAATGAATTATTTATTTATTTAAAAATTCAAACCTTAAAATCTTTCCCCTAAAAACCCTCTGTAGAATTTTTTCCCCCAAATTTAGGTGGGATCCCCTAAGTTGGCAGCACTGAAAAAATTTGACATTTGTGGGTTGTCAGATTCATGAATGGATTCATGTCAGATTTCATAGACAACATTAATTGACAAATAGTGATGTACCCATTAACCTATCCAAGAACACGTCAGGAATCATTTTAACGAGAATGTCAATCAGCGATGTTGTGTATTTGTATATTTTTCAAATTTTGTGTTATTTTAAATCTTAGAGCATCCAACTAAACGGAGACGACATGACAGCTGATTTCTAAGCGAAAAAGTCTGCCACTTACTGCTGGGAGGAACGCACACAAATTAGTGGTGGGTCGTCGACGCTTTTTCGATTAACGAAACGAGACCGTTTATCGTTCATCGTAAACTAGTTGAAAAAACAGTTTTTTTTTTCGACTAGTTTAAGTGTTCGACGAAAGGCGTGACTCCTGTTCGAAACATTACACAGAAAACATGAAACATTGGGGCGTGGCTATACACATTTGTCTAGGAATAGACAATGTTTTTGTTTTCGGAGACGGACGAAAAACATTCCCGCGCGGGTAGAGAGGGGAAGAAATGTTTCATTTCTTATCTATTGTTCACATCGTTCACATGACACCTAGGTACAGGTTTTTTAGGGTTATAGTTTTGCTTGTTGTGTTTTTGTGTTTGTTTTTGTGATCGCTCATAATATATGGCCTGACTTAATTAAAAAACACAAATTTTGTCAGTTTTCAATAGAAATGCGTAAAATGGCGCACATATTTATGAGTTGAAAAAAATACTTTTATGAAACACCTAAAGTGGCCTTTTCAGAACCCCTCTTTTCTCCTAGATTCTACACCTACAATCACTAAAACTGTGAGCGCTAATACGTCTTCCTCATCGGAACTTAGGTCGTGTCTGAACAAAATGTTTTGTTTCGACCAAAAACATTTTCTGTAGCTGGAGACAGCTTGTGTATGAAAACAAATGTTTTTGTTTCATGTTTTCTGTGTAATGTTTCGAACAGGAGTCACGCCTGAATACTGAACTGAGCAATAAACTATGACAAACAAAGTAGTTTTGTTGAATGAACGACTTTCAGCATTAACTGTTTTGACAAACTTGTTGTCGTTTGCTGATCGACGCGACTAGTGATGACGACGAACGACGAGACGGTTTAATCTGTGAGCGGTGGAAATGAACTTCCCTTCACACTTTTTCCAGGCTTAGAACTGGCAGGCAGGCAGGTTCATTACTGTAAAGAACAGAGATAGACATATTGCTCGTGCCGAGTCGTCGTGCCCCGCGCCCGTCCGTCGATCGTGTCGTCGCGTCGCGACTAACAGTCTCCCGTCTCTGTCGCACGCACCGTTCCGGCATATGGCAACCGTTCACGCATAGACTAGTTTATCAGTAGGCGCTAAACTAGTTTACCCGTTCATGACAAATAAACAGTTTAATAAAACAGTTCATTCATTCAACGCCCATTCCTAACACAAATAGTGATTACACACTAATGTATTTTCAATCATGTCGTTACGCACGCACACGAAATAATATTATCAAACACAACATAAACTATACGCAACATGTAATATACATAACACACACAAAGGAAATGGCGGAAATATAAATAATATAAACTTTGAGTATGTAAACTTAATCTTAGTAAGAAGTCTTTGAATATTTTAATATATAATATGGCGTAATAAATTCACGCAAAACTAGCGAAGCACTACTATCGATATTTAAATATCGATGAGTTCGGCAAACAATATTGCTTCTTGGAATCCTTATATACTTTAACTGATTTATGTTTAACTACAATATTTTATTTCACTTAAATATGCTACAGTAAATAACTAAGTATTCAAAATTATTCCTCTTGTTCTCCGCTTCAACTATAAAACATGAAGCTACAAAATGCTGTGGGCAAATTATTTCTCTCGTACTCTCGTACGTCTCGTACCTTTGGCAGCGGGCGCCTGACAATGCTATTCCATTTGGTTTGATTCCCTAAGATCATATTAAACTCCAGGATAAGCCTTACCTGCACTTTCCCCTCTGGCAAAGAATATATATTACTAACGTAAAGAACCGTCACTCCACCGATTTACACGACTCACCGCTCGCAGCTATGTGTGCGTATCTGGGCGAATGCGGGGGCGTGTGGGGTGTAACTTTTTCCCAGCCTGGACTATGGCTCACGGGGCTGGCAGTTTCGCCGACGCGACGGTGTAATTTCATAAGGCTTGTCTGACGCGACGTTTATAAAAAATATTTGTTTTTTGTTTCACTAGTGATGTAGTCATGCAATAATTTGATATTATCGATATTTTTAACGAAATAATATGCTTGGGTTAGGTAAAGTTTGTAGGAGGTTAACCTCGAACGTAAATCAATTTCTTATTAAAACCCGTTCAATAGTTATTGCGTTAAAGAGTAACAAATGTGTGGTGTGCCATTTGCTCGTTTAAGATTCATCCGTCCATCCATTCATCCATCCGTACATCCTCACAAACTTTCATATTTATAATAGTAGTAAAATATTAGTAATGATTTCCGCATAATATTTTAGATTGAATGTTACATGTAGTACTTAATCGCATTAAAATCTGTCGATACCTATCGATATTGTGCGACGATCTTAGTTGTCTTACAACACTTATTGAGTGGCAATAAAAATTTAAAATTGCATTGATAGTATTCAAATAGTCTTTATACTACTTAAGAATTAAGTACAAATTAAATCCAATTGCTAAGGACACAACGTATATTTTTCCAATATAAGGGCCAATGGCTGAGTAAATTTTTGATTAAAAAAATATGGCTATTAGACGTTAGCATTTGGAGACTATTTTGAATTTTCGTTATATCAGTATCCTTTCAAAGTTCAAAACGCACGCACCGTGTACCTAAAATATTAGAAATTTCCTTATCGACATTAAAATTCATGGGCATGCATTCATATTAAGTATCTAGCTGTTGCCCGCGGCTTCGCCCGCGTAAAAGTATTATATTTACGCGGGCGTAAAAAAATATTTTAAATTAATTAGATGTCAACCCTAGGCTTAAGTCAACATAACTGACATTTGTCGGTGCTCGAACTGTCATTTGTAGAGAGTGTCGCCCCTGTGCCTCGGGTGAGGTGTAAGATTTTAAATCTAATGCGTTCATAAAAACTATTTGTTTAATCAATTTTAACCTCTATAGGAGTAATAGCAAAGAATATATATATTACTAACGTAAAGAACCGTCACTCCACCGATTTACACGACTCACCGCTCGCAGCTATGTGTGCGTGTCTGGGTGAATGCGGGGGCGGGTGGGGAGTAACTTTTTCCCAGCCTGGACTATGGTTCACGGGGCTGGCAGTTTCGCCGACGCGACAGTGTAATTTCATAAGAAAGATTTGGCTGACGCGACGTTCATAAAAATATATTTTGTTTTTTGTTTCACTAATGATGTAGTCATGCAATAGTTTGATTTTATCGATATTTTTAACGAAATATGCTTGGGTTGGATAAAGTTTGTAGGAGGTTAACCTCGAACGTATATCAAATTTTTATTAAAACCCGTTCAATAGTTATTGCGATTAAGAGAAACAAACGTGTGGTGTGCCATTTAAGATTCATCCGTCCATCCATTCACCCATCCATACAACCTCACAAACTTTCATATTTATAATAGTAGTAAAATATTAGTAAGGATTTCCGCATAAAATTTTAGATTAAATATTACATGTAGTACTTAATCGCATTTAAATCTGTCGATACCTATCGATATTGTGCAACGATCTTAGTTGTGTTACAACACTTATTGAGTGGTAATAAAAATTTAAAATTGCATTGATATAATTCAAATAGTCTTTATACTACTTAAGAACTAAGTGCAAATTAAACCCAATTGCTAAGGACACAAGGTATATTTTTCCAATTTATGGGCCCAATGGCTGAGTACATTTTTGATTAAAAAAAATATGGCAATAAGACGTTTGCATGGAGACTATTTTGAATTTTCGTTGTAAATATCAGTATTGTTCAAAAGTTCAAATCGCACGCACCGTGTACCTAAAATATTAGAAATTTCCTGATCGGTATTAAAATGAGTGGGCTTAATAATTGTAGTTGTATATGGTTGCCGGCCGTATTAACCAAGAAAAAAATTATGACAAAAGTTCCTTCCGCTTAACCTACCTCGATAATTAATACTTATTTTTTCTAAACTAACCCTTGTTTTCGTCAAACGCAGTAGGTACAATAAATAACTGACACGTGGATTAAAGTAGGTAGGTATGATTTCCCTTTCTATATTAAGTATCTAGCTGTTGCCTGCGGCTTCGCCCGCGTAAAAATATTATATTTACGCAGACGTAGAAAAATATTTTAAATTAATTCGATGTCAACCCTAGGCTTAAGTCAACATAACTGACATTTGTCGGTGCTCGAACTGTCATTTGTAGAGAGTGTCGCCCCTGTGGTAATAGTGTTCTGTGATTTTAACTACCACGGCGCGGCATGCATCGGTAAACTAAGCATGATCGCATGTTCAGTGGATGGGCGATGGCTAAACGGCCATAGACAAGCTGAAATACAACATGATATTTGTATTTTGTACGCACAACTTACTATGTACTAGGTAACGCACAACACTATTTCGTTATAAATTACTTACTTGCATGGCAGGAGGTGTATTATTTTAGTGATTTCATTAAAAAGATAGAATAGAAAGACTGAGTTGTATGAATTAAACGAGAAGTAAATAAAATCGTTAATCTATATTATGAAAAAGAAATCTTGATTCAAAAAGAAGTTTAATCAATCATAGCTAGTCATGTTAAAGGTAAGTTTATTACGACAAAATATCTACGTTAATGCTACATTAAAGTTGTAGGGTAATTATTGTTTGAGCGATTTTTATTTTCAGGATAAAGGACAAATCACGTTTGAGGACAAATGGCCGTCTATGCGTCCTATAGTATTAAAATTACTGAAACAAGAACCAGTAACTCAAATAGAATGGCAAGATCTGTTCGGTGCTGTGCATTCGGTCTGCCTTTGGGATGAAAGAGGACCCTACAAGCTGAGAGATGCTCTTCAACAGGACATAATGATGTACATAAAACAGGCCCAGGCTCGTGTGCTCGCTCAGCGCGAGGATCAAGCCCTGCTCAAGGCTTACATAGCCGAATGGGGTAAATTTTTTACTCAGTGTAACTATTTACCAACTCCCTTTCGACAGCTGGAAAGCTCAATCAATAATCTGAGCAAAGTTAGTAGTTCAAATTCATCAAATTCGCAAAAGAAGAATAATAACAACAACATTGAAGATAGCCTAGTGCGTAAATTGATGCTGGATTCTTGGAATCAAAGTATTTTCATGGATATAAAACAAAGATTGCAAGATTCTGCAATGAAGTTAGTACAAGCAGAGCGTAATGGAGAATCGTTTGATTCTCAGCTGGTTATTGGAGTGAGAGAATCCTATGGTGAGTATTTTGTTATATTAGTCTTTAAGACAATATTTTTTTTAAGTGGTAAAACAAAATCACGAAAATATATATTTTTTGGGGTACCTTTTCTACACATACATATTTTTTTTCTTGCGTATACCTCATAGTATGGGGTATCAATAAATAGGTCTTTTAAAAACATTGAGAGGTTACTAAGATGATTTTTTGATCTTCTTTAAAGCACTGTTTGTTAAAATGGGGTGTCCTTCCTCTGTAATCTGGACGGCTAGCTCAAATGATCTAAAAAATTCATGATTATCATCCATATTATTATGAACTTTGAAGGGAAAACTGTAATGGCTTAAAAAACTTTGTTAGTTTAGGAGTTATAGAGGCCTAACTTGTAAAATGCGCTTACTTGGAAAACTTCATACAAAAATAACTAAATAATAAGTAAACATGTAAAATTATATTCGTATCATGGTATGGAACCCTTTGTGTGAGAGACCGACTCGCACTTGGCCGGGGTTTTTAGGGTTATATAGTACTCGAGGAACCATTATATTTTTTTAAAGATCAGGCTAGTTATTATAAGTTCAATGACAAGTTAGAACACTTTTCTGAGTTAATTATTAAAACATTAAATATAATTTAGAATAACAGAATAAAAATAAATGCTTAGAATGACTTCTGTTTGTATCAGTATTTTAGTAACAAAATAGTATATGATATTATATTAAAACTTTTATGATTAATGACATTAATTCAATTAAGTAAAAAATTGTTACCTTTGTAACCTTGTATGTAAATTGTATAAACCCTTTTGGATTGTGAACAATACAATTTGTAATTATTTATTTTCATGTGCAGGTCATTAAACTATAATTATAACTGATCAAATATTTTATAATAATTTTAAAATAGATAAAATGAAATCTTATCAGTGGCGAAGGGTTCCTATAACTCCATTCCTATTGGCTTCCCTTGTCACTTACCTTTTGCAAACCTTCATAGAAATCCCTACCTATTATACAGGCTCCGGCTTCCCTATGAAGGAGAAGCAGCCTTCGCCACTGAATCTTATCATAGTTAAATTTAAGAACTTCTTAATATTTTTTTTGATATTTCTGTTTCAGTTAATTTAAGCTCAAACTCAGTAGATAAATTGCAAATATACAAAGATAACTTTGAAGCAGCTTATATGCAGGCTACAGAAGAATTTTATAAACTGAAAGCGAATGAGCACTTGCTAGAAAATGGTGTTCAGTCATATATGAAATATGCCGACCAACGTCTCAAGGAGGAGGAGGCTCGAGCTCATAGATATCTTGAACCGGGGAGTGGTAGTGTTGCTGTACTCGCAGAGTGCTGCGAGAAGGTTCTTATTGGAGAACATCTTCCGACACTTTTGGCTGAAAGTGCATCACTTATAAAGATTGGCGATACAGAAAAGCTCCAATTGATGTTCCGTCTTTTAGACAGAGTTCCTGATGGTGTTATACCCATTTTAAGAGATCTGGAAGCCCACATAGTTTCGGCTGGCTTAGCTGATATGGTAGCATCAGCTGACATTATAACAACTGATTCTGAAAAATATGTTGAACGTCTACTAGATTTGTTTAATCGTTTCAGTAAACTGGTCAAGGAGGCTTACTTGGATGATCCAAGGTTTTTGACGGCTAGAGACAAAGCTTACAAGTGTGTAGTTAATGATACTACGGTTTTTAAATTAGAATTGCCATCCTCTGCCCTCATTAGGGGTAGCAAATGTACGGCTCCAGAAAGTAAATGTCCAGAATTGCTTGCTAATTACTGTGATATGCTCTTGAGGAAGACACCGTTAAGCAAGCGTTTAACTAGTGATCAAATCGAATCTCGGCTTAGGGATGTTTTATTAGTTCTTAAATACATTGAGAACAAGGATGTGTTTATGAGATATCATAAAGCCCATTTAACGAGGAGATTAATATTAGACTCCAGTGCAGACTCAGAAAAAGAGGAAGATATGGTGGAGTGGTTAAGAGAGGTGGGTATGCCTGCTGATTATGTAAATAAATTGGCTCGTATGTTCCAAGATATTAAGGTCAGTGAAGATCTCAATACACAATTTAGAAATGAGACAACTAGGCATGATGCAATAAATATAAAGATCCTTAATGCTGGTGCTTGGGCTAGAGGCTCAGAAAGAGTGACGGTCAGTCTTCCCTTAGAATTAGAAGACTACATACCTGAAGTCGAGGAATTCTATAAGAAGAAACATTCGGGCAGGAAGCTACAGTGGTATCACCATATGAGTAATGGCACAATTACCTTTGCAAACTCTGTTGGTCGTTTTGACTTAGATGTCACCACTTTTCAAATGGCCGTACTATTTGCTTGGAACCAGAGACCAACAGACAAAGTTACTTATGAGAACTTAAGACTCGCTACGGAGTTACCTGATCCAGAATTAAGGAGAACTTTGTGGTCTCTGGTTTCATTTCCAAAGCTTAAAAGACAGTTGTTGTGTTATGAACCACCTGTGCAAAATCCAAAGGATTTTTCAGAGAATACCACATTTTGGGTGAACCAAGAATTTGCCCTTATAAAAAATGGTAAACCTCAGAGAAGGGGTAAAATTAACCTCATTGGTAGGTTACAATTAAGCACAGAACGATCTCAACTTGAAGATAACCATTCTATTGTGCAATTGAGGATATTGAGAACACAAGAAGCAATAATTAAGATTTTGAAAATGAGAAAACGGATTACAAATACTGCATTACAGGTAAATTTCCATGTTGCATCTTTTTATGACTGTAAAGTGTATTAATGATACATTATTATTATTCTAAGGATGATATTTTTCTATATCTTGATTTTTTTATCTGTAAAGAAATTGTCACATTGAAAAATAAAACTATAATTTTAACTTTCCCCTTATTTTTTTTTTACAGAGTGAACTTGTGGAAATCTTGAAGAACATGTTTTTGCCATCAAAGAAAATGATAAAGGAACAGTTGGAGTGGCTTATTGAGCATAAGTACATGCGGCGAGATGATGAAGATATCAATACTTTTATATACATGGCCTAATACATTGAATGCACCTGAAAGAATAAATAAATTATTTAATCACATCTACATCCTTTTTTGTTACAAATTAAATTAATAAACGAAGTCACTTGGTTGCGCCTTCACAATAAAAATTCAGCGTTGAGAATATTAGAATTGAAAATTTAAATGTTATGATGCTCATGAGTAGGGGAACTGTCTTACTAATAGTTCTGCAGATAGTGGTAGGAAACCCTTCGTGCGCGAGTAAGGGTCGCACTTGGTCGGTTCTTATATCTTGGATTGTGTAAATATTTATGAATTTAAAATATTTTAAAGTGCACTTGATCCGGGGGAATCAAGTCTTTCCGAAATAACTGTAAGAGTAGTTTTATGCTATAAACAAATTAATCATAAAACTGTAAAGTCGATTAAGATTAACACTTTAAATAAAAGTCATTTAAATAAGGATTCATTTTATATTCTTACCTACACATTTTGAATAAAACTTAGGCCTTTTCATCTGTTATTAGATGATTTATATTTATACCGTATTCTCCGAGCGAAGTAACCACTCTTGAAATACTGTACCTAGACCCTAGTACCTGGGACAGTCGGTTTTTAAATGTCGTATGATTGCCCAAGCACATACGGCATTCTCACAACACCGTCAGCCTAGTCCAGAGGAATGAATGGTCAATACGTCTGGGGCCAACTATGTGCGGATTTCCTCACGATGTATTCCTTCACCGTTAGAGCGTTCGTATAATGTACTTGAGATATGAGTCTCATTGGTACACGCCACAACCTGGGAATCGAACCTGTGCTCTCTCGAGTGCGAATCAAACGGTCCACGGAGCTACTATCTACACATCTACACTAATATTATAAAGAGGAAAACTTTGTTTGTATGTTTGTTTGTAATGAATAGGCTCAAAAAGTAGGTACTGGGCCGATTTCAAAAATTCTTTCACCATTCGAAAGCTACATTATCCACGAGTAACATAGGCTAAATTTTATTTTGGAAAAAAATAGGGTTCCGTAAGATATTTGGGGGTTTCGGACACAAGGTGTAAAAAATCAACCAGAAAAGTTACTTATTTTGCGTACGCTGCCTATAAAAGATAGAACCATAAAATGTTATAATTAATTGTAGATCTTATAAATATCTACAAAAAAGTCCACGACATACTATACCTATCTATGACGAGTGAGGCACAACAACCATTTTTTTATTTAGAAATCTTGAATTTTTTTGGACTACATTTAAACGCATTTATTTTACTCATACTATTAATCCTTATCAAAATAAATTATTTCATCACTAAGTACAGTTTATGTAGATAATATTTGGTATTTTAATGATTAAAATTGGATGTTTGGTTTTGAAGTTATGCCGAAATTAAAATTTTACGATTTCTGCTGCACGTGCACGGCCCGTTGCGAAGTGGGTTCAAGGCGTGCGGGAGTTTAGATCTATGAGTAAATTTTTTGTTGTGTTCGTTGTAACTATAATGGATAGATACTTGAATTTTTTATTTAGTGTTTGTTGTATTGTTAGTCCAAGAGTATAGGTATTTCATACGATAAAAGTATACCCACCTACATATTTCATTGAGTTTTAGTAGGTACCTATATTAATTTGTTTTTGTTTGTTTTGACTAAATTTCGCCCGTTTTGTTTGAGGTTTAAAGACATTCTGTTATTTCTGTAGTATTAGTTTCAGTATTGTACCCGTGCGAAGCCGGGGCGGGTCGCTAGTCTTTAATATAGTTTTAAAAACTTACAAAATAAAAGTTGATTAATCAAGAAAACTAATCTCGTCTACTATTCAAAAAGTGCCACATCTGACGATTCTAATTATTTAAAAGTTACTACCGACATAGCCACTGTAAAAGTAGATATTACAGGTTCTCTAAATTGAGTGTACCTAGTCTCCCTCAAGCGTCCCTGTCTTCACCAGTCCCCTCATATATGGGACTAGCTTTTGCCCGCGACTTCGTCCGCGTGGAACAATTACTTTGGGATATCGCTAAAATTGACCCCCGACTTCATTTACGTAGAAGGAGGAGCGCTTCCCCCTCACGACTGCCCGCAGCGCACCGTACATCATTATTGCGCGCTGATTATTTTATTACTGCGATATCTTCTAAAATACTCATTGAAATCAAATGATGTAAACGGAAAATTTCTTCTAAATTAAATGCTTGTAATGAATAACGTATTTATTTGGATAAGGATTAATATCATCTTTATGAAAACGCCCTCACAAATAATGCTTAATTTTAGAACAAATTTGGTAAGCATAAAAAGGTTATTGTGAGCCAACCTTAAAAGATAGACATATACTGTCGCGGACTTTTTTTTAGAACTTTTAAAGGGGAACAATTCTGTCATACATCATTTTAGCGAAACTTTTACCGTTTCCGCAGCGTACGCAGCGAAAGCTCTCAAAAGGAAAAAAATCCCCCGATTTTGAAACATTATTGATTGGTGCTCCGCTCATATTGAGCTTAGCATGATGCTATATAGCCTAAAGCCTTCCTCGATAAATGGACTATCCAACACAAAAAGAATTTTTCAATTCGAACCAGTAGTTCCTGAGATTAGCGCGTTCAAACAAACAAACAAACAAACAAACAAACTCTTCAGCTTTATAATATTAGTATAGATTTTGTAATCGATTTTATAGAATATAAAAAAAATTACAAGTAGATTGTTGTGAATCTACAACTGAAACTGCGCAATTATAAGATTAGTTAATTCTAGAAAATGAATATACAAATAGTTGATATATTTTTTATTAAATATAAAGATAGTAAATACATAAAGGGTATTTATAAAACAATCGTAGGCGTTAGTTCTTCCCGGGTTCTATAGTGTCACCTCCCTGGATCTGACCCCAACCAATTAATCTGTAAAAAAACATTTTCTTGTCAGTTATCGATATTTATATATAAGTACTACGAGTAGGTATATTATAAATTATTATAAAATGGAAAGTACTTTAACCCGAAGTAACAAATTAGACAAAATTTTAACAATGTGGATGTAAGTATTTAAAATAAAAAAATATAATAATAATATTATGTACTTAAGTATTTGTTAAATGTTATGTTTCCAATCTATGTTTCCAAAAATCCTTTTTTCGTTTTGCCAATAGGGGATCGTACTTTTTATTTTATTACATAAATGAATATGGTATTAATATAATATAAATATGAGTAACTTCTCAGAAGAAACCGTATATCAAAAGTGAATATTTTCAAAGGTACAGCGATTTGTATACAAAATTTCGCAAGTGTCGTAAAAACGCTCCATACTAAAGTCGGGCTACAAATGACGTTACTCCTGGGTTAAAGTGTATGAAGTATACGGCCGCAGGATCTTATTTGTAAATATCTCCAATATTTGTTCTTAGACGCACATACCATAATGCATGAACGTATAAAAAAGATTTTGTATATGATGTAGATAAGTAAACTAATGATGTAGGTTTTGTTTACTAATTTCGCAAAAAAAAAAAAAAACTTTAGATGTATTTAATTAGTAAACTACACGTAAAATAATACATTTTTTTACATTTACTAAGTAGTAATGCCTCAATATTTTTGAGTATATTAATGAAACTAAATATTTTAGATGTAGTCCGATCCCCTATTGCATAAGAGTATATTTTTTTATATTCAAGATAAATTTTAACTTACCGCCAATGGTTCTCAACTCTTCTGCTGAGGGCAACTTTTTCTCCGATCTCGGTACATACGGGGCTGGTGAGTGCTATTTTAGCTAAATCAGCTTTTGTAGCGATAACTCGTCCTCCAGTACTGAGAGAACCGATGTTTACAAGCAACGCCTGAAAATACGCATAATGTGAATTGTGAATGAATACATAAACTACAGTAATAATACACAATACTTCTTGCACTATTTCCACTTTAATAAGTATTTTACATTAATTTTAATATATTACACGACCGGTTTCGACAAGATCATCATCAGGTGTAGGTGTAGGTGATGACGTTTGTCGAAACCGGTCGTGTAATATATTAAAATTAATGTAAAATACTTATTAAAGTGGAAATAGTGCAAGAAGTATTGTGTATTATTACTGTGAAACATGAATTTCCACCAAGAACCTACAGTACAATCAATAACATAAATACATAAACTACTCCAATGGCAGATAATTTATACATTTTTTTAAATATGTTGTCACACGTAAAATAGTATATAATATTATAGAATGAATAGTAGTTTTTTCGTTAGCGCTGAGCGGTTTTGCTTGAAATTAAACATGTGGTTACTGGTTTTGTGTTACCGACATGTACGTATATCTAATACATATTTATATACTATATAGGTACTAGCTGACACGAGACACGTTCTGTCTTAGGGTGAGGTCAAACGAACGTAATTTTGTGAGTTGTGAGTAGCAGAATTTTGATCGGCAGTGACTCTGCTGAATGCAGCAGAGTCTCTATGAATAGGACTTTTCTATGAAACCGAATGCGGTTTCATAGAAAAGTTCATTTCATTTGATTCACACGGGGACGCAAAATGAGTTGTAGGTACTTTAGTACGGAAAAAAACTTACGCGACTGAAAATACGCAAGTCACAACTCACAAAATTACGCTCGTTTGGCCTCACCCTTAACTATGAATCGGAATAAATAAATAACTACACCGATAACCCACACCAACATGCCTACAACTACAACCTACACTTGTGGATACAAGTAGAAACTTCATAGTTTCTACTTGTATCCACACTCCTATGATTGTATTTGTTTTTATTCGGCAGCATCTGCATTATTGCAGTCCTTGTAATTTGTAACTAACACATGGTACGCCATGGTGTATTTATAGTCTCTCTCTCTCGCCTATATATGACTATATGTCGCTTCGATACGTTGTTCCATGAAGCATAGATACCAGGAGTCCGAACGGTATAGGCTTTTTAATAATAATTATGTACACAATAATAGGACCAGATCTTAGTTCTCTTTTCTGCCGCTAGGCGTGCGAGACCGACGAGTACCGAGTGTTGCCAATACTATTATTTATTACAATTATTTTTAAATTACCGTTAGGCAATTACCGTGTTCTACGGTATCTATTTTTCGAGGACAGTTTCTAAGAATTTCCTAAAACTTTTATATAATAAGATTTCAATCTTTCCAGAGCTGTCAATAGCAACTTTAAACTTCCCGCGTAATTTCAAACGAGTGCATGTCGGACCGTCGCGCGCTCTACCGGCAAAAAACTGTCCCCGTAATTGAGACCATTATTTTAACATTACGTTCGGACTCCTTGTTATCTATACTTCGTGCGTTGTTCCATGGAGACTGGCCGTACAATGAACATACCTCGTTTCTGGCGAGTTTCTGCACTTTGGCCGCCTTCTTGTCTCCCTCCGTGCGGACGCCGAGCAGCCGCTTGAGCAGGTAGTACGACACCTCGAGCTTCACGAATATACCGGGCAGAGCGCCCACCGCGCCCAGCACCTACAAACAGCAGTTTAATATAAGCAGGCAAACGAGCGGAGCGATCTAAGAGAATATAGACCGGGAGTTAGTGACTAACTAACGCCCACGCGATTGGGCCGCCCGCGCCGGTACGAGCGCTATGACCATCGTTTTTCTTTTTGTCATTGCGTAATAAGACCCCTGAAGAACCGCCATACTGGTACAAATGACCCAATATTTTGTGTCACTATCTCCCGGTCTAATATGCATGCAAATAATATTGAATCACAATGAGGGTGTTTGATATTTTTTCTGCCGTTAGGGGGCAGACCCAACGCACACAAAGCGTCATCTGGTGGCGTAACTTTCCTATAATAGTGCCTTATGTGAGATATTCTCCAGGAAAATTATTATATAAATTGTAACTTTTGGAACAATTAACACTAACTAACTGACATGCTCTTGGTTAGGTTTTTATGTAAACATATTATTATAGCATAACATTTCATGTTTATATGTAGTGTTTGGCGCGAGTAAGCTAAGTCGACAGCGCGCGACATATATCTCGCGTCGCGTCTTCGACGATAGTGCTAGTGAGGTGTGGGCAGGTCATACCTGTCCGACGAGTCGATCGGCGCGGCACAGTGTGGGCTCTATCCTCGTGCCGACTCCGATGAGCCCGCCCGGCACGGCGAACTGGAGCTCGTTCTGTTCGGTGTACAGCGACACGATGCGCGAGAATATCGGCTTGCACGTCAGCTTGCCCTCGTCGTCCTTGCTCACGAGACCGGGCCGCACCTGGAAACATACAAAAGTAAGTAGCCGGCTTAACGAGTGAAATGAACGATGATGATGATCGAAGGAATCACACTTGTGACTTCTCCGGTTTGACGTGTGTCATGGGCGATTCTTAACTTAGGCCTTTGCATCCGATAATGGATGATTTATACAGTATTCTCCGAGCGAAGTAACCACTCTTGAAATACTGTAGTGCCTGGGACAGTTGGTTTTTAAATGTCGTATGGTTGCCCAAGCACATACGGCATTCTCACAACATAGTCAGCCTAGTCCAGAGGAATGAATGGTCAATACGTCTGGGGCCAACTATGTGCGGGTTTCCTCACGATGTTTTCCTTCACCGTTAGAGCGTCCGTATAATGTACTTGAGATCTGAAAAAGTCTCATTGGTACACGCCACAACCTGGGATTCGAACCTGCACTCTCTCGAGTGCGAACCAAACGGTCTACCCACTAGGCTACGGAGCTCACCATGGGCGATTATATTATCGCTTATATCATAAGGTGATCTGCCTCTTATCCTTTATTGACTAGTTATTACACTTAAAAGACATGATTGTACGATGTGGTACGCCCATGGAGCTAGAACAAAGGCGTGAGGGGATAAGCGACTGTGCACTGTGATTCTTAGTCGGCCCCTAAATCAGTGTACTGTCTGTGGTTCATACTGTGCACAACTCTGTGATAACAATAACTTTTTGTACTTTTCGAGTTTCTAAGAATAAAGGATAAAGTTTTGTGTCTTATCTTGTAAAATTACTCGGATAGGCATTCTGGTGCTACTGAGGGCATTTAACTCCATGTGTATTGTGTAAGTAATTAAAAACTAAATTTATTTTATTTATTTATTTAATCACGGGGATTAAAAAAATATTTTAGATAGCTAGATTTTAATATTAATATATGATTTAAATCATCATGCACCATACTAAAGTTTCTTTACAGTATTTCCTAAAAACTTTTCAGTTAAATGTCACACTTTGTTAGTGCCATCTAGAGTGAGATAGCAAAACTCCGTAGTAAGGTCGACAACAGCCGAAGTGGGCGAAGTCTGATACCCCTCACCCTGCAAATTATCACGCTTAGTTTCATACTAAAAGTTCATTACAACGGCTCCTATTTGTTCTAGCTCCATGGGTACGCCACATGTTACATGATAGGGTTATTCGTGTATGTGTGAATACTATGAGGGAAATAGTGATGTGGTCAGAGTATATGTGTGAGTGTGTATGTGCACCTCAATCTCCATGCCGACAGTGAGCACGCCCTGCAGTATAGAGCCGCCGGCGACGCCGCCGCGCAGGTCGTCGACCTCGCAGCCCGGCTTGTTCACGTCGAAGGACCGAATGACGATCATGCGCGGGGGGGAGGTAAAATCGCGCAGCGGTACGGGGATCTTCTTTGTTATGTACTCGCAGAGGACCTGAAATATATAGTAAGTCGTCACGACACGCCTGGCAAGATATACAACATCGAAATACGTTACGCATATAAATAGCGGTGTTCGGGTGAGCAGACAGAATAAAACTTAAGATTGATTTATAATTTCGATCAGTAAAATGACAGGCGAAAGATAACTCTAGTTTGTACTGACAATGAAAGGAAAATGAAGTTAAAAGAAAAGTAATTTTACTGAGATATATTTTAAACTAGCTGTTTCCCGCGGCTCCGCCCGTGTAAATATAGTACCGGATATCCCGCGGGAATACTGTACTTTTCTGGGATAAAAAGTAGCCTATGTTTTAATCCAGAGCCCAAACTACTACCATACCAAATTTCATCGAAATCCGTTCAGTAATTTTTGCGTGAAAGAGGAACAAACATCTATCCATACATCCATCCATCTTTTCACAAACACAAACGTTCACAAACTGTCACATTTATAATATTAGTAAGACCGTAGATACTTGAAAAACTACGAAACCCAAAAAATTACTCACCTCAATATTGTATTTGAGCTGAGCTGAAATGGGAATAATGGGTGCTCCCTCTGCGACCGTTCCCTGCACAAACTTGACAATTTGCTCGTGCTGCTCCTTCGCCTGGCCCTCCTTAACTAAATCGATCTTGTTCTGCAGGATCAGTATATGCTTCAGCTTCATAATCTCAATGGCGGCCAAGTGCTCACTTGTCTGCGGTTGAGGGCATGACTCGTTGCCTAAGAAAATAAAAAATAAGTTAAGTGTTCAGTATAATATGGTGCAGTATTGAGTTTTGGCAAAAGTTTTGTACATGTTATTCTAAAGAAAAAATATTACAGCATGATATTATGTTATATACTAATATAATAAAGAGGAAAAGTTTGTTTGTTTGTTTGCATTGAATAGGCTACGAAACTACTAGACCGATTTTGATGAAATTTGGCACAGATGTAGAGACCACGGGGAAGGACATAGGCTACTTTTTATCGCGGAAAAATGTACGGTTTCTGCGAAATTAACATTTGCGCGCACTAAGTCGTGGGCAACATCTAGTAATAAATAATTTACTTATACAGCCAGGCAATAGTGTGTATGCCCTCAGAATAATTCTTATAGTTTCCATTTTAAATAGCGTAGAGGGCAGCCCCGAAAACCATTTTTACTTAAAACACGTGGAAGTTAGAAATGTTGTATAGAGAACAATAGGTGTCTTAAAAGCAAGATTTAGGTTAGTTTATATTATTATAGACATAAAACACACATATAACCTAGTTATACATAAACATAGACATCATTTGTGCAAAAAGCTTCAATTTTAGCGCAAGAATCTTTTGGGTTCGCAGTGGAACGCTACATATTAATAATACGTCTATCTGGAAAAACTCACCGGCAATAAGTAGTAACGCTGCGTCCATCACAGCGGCTCCGTTAAGCATGGTGGCCATGAGGATGTCGTGCCCAGGGCAGTCCACGAAACTAACGTGGCGGACGAGTTGAAAGCGTCCGTTACACGCCGGACGGAGACACGGGAAGTTATCATCCTTCGAGGATCCGCCCGATATGAAGCTCGTCGGCCGTGGACACTTGGGGTTGTCGCATTTGTAGATTTTTGCATTCGCATAACCTTGAATGAAAATAGACCATCGACTACACTATCATAATCAAAATATCGTCCTCAGACAACCTCTCATTCATTTTAAAATGCCTATCATCCCCACTTGTGTGTGTAGGGGAGGTACCCTAAAGAAAAAAATATTTTTCGCGATTTTATTTATTTTAGCACTTTGTCGGCGTGGTAAATACACATATCAATGCAAAGATTCATCTTTCTAGCAGAACTCACCGTTTGAAAGGTAGGCCAAGGATGGACGAACGGACGGACATAACGAAACTATAAGGGTTCTGAGACATGAATTACGGAACCCTTACAATGAAATTAGACCAAAGTAATGGGTCATTCCATTTTTTATTGAGCACAGAAAAGGTGACATTTAAATCAGTAGCATTAGGTATAGCCACGCATATTATAATGTTTTGTTCATTTAGATTACATTAAATAGAAACGGAGTATATCAGTGGGTAATTAGTTGATGAAAATATTAATATTTTTGGTTAAATAATTTCAACTTAGGTTCCTCACGTTTAAATTTTTCGCTTTGACTTTCTCATTTAAGTTTTAGATACTTTGTATATGGAACCCTAAAAATGTGAAGAAAAAAATAATGAAACAAAATATATTAATCAGGCCATAATATTTATTAACTAAAACAACTAATTATTAAATAAAGTACACACCTATAAATGTTTCTACATGATATTATGTAATGAGAGACTCATGTAAACAGAAGAATTACAACATAAAAATATAAAATTAATTATTTCATCAGTTGTATTGTGATAATTTTACTTCTAGGAATCTATAACACTTTTGTTTACACATAAATTTATGTTTCTTCAGCGGGATTCGAACCCGCGACCTTTGGGTTGAGCACCAACACACTCAACAATTCGTTTTTTGATAATTGTAAACAGTCGATTACAATAATCAAAAGATCTCTGAGGATTGATGCTAGTGTGCTACAATTGCTACAAACCACTCATTAGTTGTTACTTAATCTGTGTGCCATGAAAAAGTCTTAGAAGTAAAGAAAATTAGTTGAAGTCAAATTTTTTAATGCAAAATTGGTATTTTCATACACTTTCTGAATGTCAGTCTACATGATGCCTACCACCTTTGTTTGTCACTAGGGGTGTTGTTTTGATGCCATACAAATTCTGCCATCTTAACGAAGAGTGCAGTAAGTCGAATTTTTGGGCAAATTGGATTAAGACCTTGTATTATGGTATAATATGGTCTTAACTCGATTTGCCCAAAAACTTGACTTACTGCACTCTTCGTTAGGACGGCAGAATTGTAGTTAACTTCTTCACGGTGGGTAATGACAAAAGTTGCACACAGCACTGAGCGCACTCTCAAGATTACACAATACATCTCTTCGTTTCTACTAATATTAAAGTAATTTATGTAACAAACTTAACATCTATATAATATAGTAAATTCATATTCCATGCCAGATCACTACATATTAAAAACAAATACCGAATTTTAATTTTTAATCTATTAATTATAAAATTACTAGGTCTAATTTGCTTGTATTCATGGTACAAGATAGAATGTAATAATAATAATACTCTAAAAACACATGATAAAGCAATTAGGAAACTTCACAGAAGTAAATCACAGCATAAATTACTGCTTAAGGCACAAAATACGAAATATGGGATCAGTTGTCTTCACCCAATCTCACAAATGAACAAACACAAGTCTTGCCTAAGATTTATACTAGAAAAGTGTATGTGTTTAGGATTCCAGACAGAGTTTCGTATTTAGAATACATATTCTATATTTTGTTAAATTTACTGTAGGTAATAGCGTGATATTTACTAAGATGTTTACAATAGCCTAATTTATGAAACTATACAGTGAAATACAAAAGTATCTACTATATAAAATACCATTCAATAAACTTTATATCACCTTGATATAATCAATAAAATACAACTTCGAAAAAATATATATACTGGTAATAATTGTAATATTACCTTTATGAACATAGAAAATTTGTTTCATAAATCTATTTAATAGAAAGTATCTATTTTGATCATTATGGCTTTAAAGCCATAATAATTAAAATAGATACTTTCTACATTTGAGAGCCCCACACTTGCATTCTGTTCTGTTACGTAGTAATGCCATATTTTGCTGCTGAATTTCGAATCTAGTTTTAATTGGAGATACAGGTGAAACTGAGGTATTTGCCTCAGAAGCGCTCGGAATATTGTCTTCTTCTTCCTCCACTTCCTTTTCTTTGACAACTTTTATAATATCGGGATCATCAATACCATCTGCAGACTTTTGTAAATAATCAAAACATATTTCTTCTCCAGCTTCTATATCACGAGTAGCAAAAAGTGCTAGCATCGGAAGATTTGGATCAAGGCAATCAGCCCACACAGCCCATACACCCAGGTTCGGATCACAAGAGTGATTTATAAAATGTGACACGTTTCCCAAATTACATGCATCAACTGTGTAAGGATTTTCAATGGAATTGAAGTCGAGATCAAATAGATAAGTAAGACCATTAGCATCATATTCCCTCCCTCGTTTTTCGGCCTCCTCAAAAGTGATGACTTCTCCGACATACTGACATAAAAACTGTCCTTCTTTTATTTTCTGGTCTGTCCGTACTCCCCATCCGCAACCATTAGATGTTCTGAATATGGTGAGCTTTATATTTCTCCCTCTCTGCACTACACGGTTGTTACACTCTGATGAACATTTGCATGCTTTGTTACATTCATATATAGGTGTCCCGGATGCAACTCGCAACCTTTTATTGACAGTGTAAGCAAATAGGCCACCTTGAGAGCCACAGCAAGATTTTGATCTACAATTACAGGAGTCACATTCACAGCCTATTGGTGGTTCTTTGGGAATGATGACCTCTGAGGCTGGGATGCATTCATTTATGTATGTAAAATTTTCTGGAGGAATTGCTAAATCAATATCATTTTCCACTGACAACTTTTTGCAAACATCTACTTGATTTAAATATTCCTCCCAATTTTTGAGTTGTATTAACTGGCGACATCTCCTCCTAGTCAAGACATATAATTGTAATAGATCTCTACATTTTTCAACAAGCTCACTTGCATAATTTTCATCCTTTTCTTGTAAATGTAACATTGAAAGTAATTTAATTGTAAGTTGCATTTTCAACTGCGGGCATTCAGTTTCTTCAACTTCATTCAGTCTTTGAACTAAATTATTGTTACTGAGCAAATTATCAAAAGATATTTCTTCTTTGATTTCAGACAACTTTTCACAATGCTTTACTTCTTCGTTCATCAAAAAGCTTTTTAGTATTTCAGGACAATTATCCAGATTCTCTACAGGTTCCCATGTATTATCATCTTCGTCGTAGCCCTGCCATTTTACAAAGAAATATTCTATGCCAGAATCAAATTTGAAGTCCAATATTTTTTCAATTATAAATTCATTTGGATCTTTCTTTTCAGTTTTTTTCTTTTTGCCATTGGATTCTTGCTTTTCTGTTTTTCTTTTCTTGGAACTAGGTGTGGGGGAGTCCGGTACAAAGGGCCTCTTTTTTGCTTTTCTGAATTTTTCCACTAACACAACATTTTCCTCCCTCTCATCAGCTCGGTCGCGAAACAATGTTAGGACTGTGTCTGACACGCGCTCTGCAACATACCATGTGTTTTATTAAAAACAAGTTATAAAAAAATTACTCAAATAACAGTTTTACTATTGAATAAAAAAATGAGCTTACTCATTATTCACATGGTACATTGCAAAGAGTGTGTGTAAAGCCCAGTCTCCTGCATATGTTTGGTCTAAACTTTTTTAATGTTTTTAATTTGTTTCGACTCAAACACAAGCAGGAATTTTATGATTAAAAATATAAAGGAAATAATGTTATTGTATAAATTAATAAATTGTTCAATTGTTTTCATAGAATTTTCATTTTATTACATTTAAAAATAATATCAAAGACATTCTTTAAAAAAAAATGGGTACATAAATAATACGTATTAAAAGTTTACGCTTGCTATGCCATTAGAAATTATAAAAAACTGCATGTAACAAATAAGGCTTACCTAATTTAATAGTAATATTCCTCTCCAATTCATTTTTAAATCTGACAGTCTGTACTCCTGAGATTGCTTTGACCACTGTTGACTTTCCATGAGCTACATGACCAATTGTACCAATGTTAATCGTAGCTTGTCTCGATATTACTTCAGGAGATAGCGCAGACAACTTGGTTACATCCTGAAAGTATCATTAAGTTTTGCATAAAATTAAGGTTATAAAATATGGTAGAGGTTATAAATATAGTCTTCTCGATTCTATTAAATATACAAAATTGTAAATTATTAACTAAAGCAAACATTTTGAAGCATTATCATATCAAAAGAAATATAAAATAGGCTTACTAATTTAGATAAATCTTGCTGATGCAAGTTCGACTGGGCTCGACCCTCATTCGATGCCATGTTTGCGTCTTGTCTCGTACTATTTTATAATGAAAACTTTTGTATTCGAATGGTATCAATAATAATAATTTTCTATAGATAATAAGTATTACAACACTTTTTGTAATGTTAATTACACAAGCCACCAAAAAATTGCGTGGCTACATAAAAAGAAAAGGAGCCAATTTTTTATGATTCCTGTCACTGACTTTTGACGTTAGATCTTGACCTCTCCTTTTCCTATGCGTGTGCTTTTACAAGATCTATCGCCCAATAAAAATAAAAATAAAATAAATGCGCAAGTGAAGACGTGGTGATCTTGGTTTTTTCAAAGCAGTCTATTTTCGGTAGGTACTCTACGGTATTTTAAATATAAATATTTTGTTTGGGATTCGGTAGGTAGGTAAAATGTGCTGGCGGGGTCGTGGACAAATGCTCTTGCGATACCCATGACCCTACCATAGGCGCGAAGGAGGGCATCGTGCGGTTTTTAGTGGGTAAACCTGGCGTCAGTCACAGACGCTGGGGAGTCCCACATATGACATAACACAACGATGTCCCCCGGCCATGTAGGGTATTCGTAACGAATTTTCCGCACGTAAAAAATGGTCATAATTCGCTGTCAATGTCATTTTGTGCTGTCTTGTGTCACTTTAGGATTAAGATTTTGGTTAGGAAAATTGCTGTAAAATTATTCTAAGAAATCTAAAGCGAACACAAAGCCATGTCAGTAATGAAGACGAACATGCTGGTAATTCCTTTTCTACTGCATACTTTTTGTTAATGTATTTTTTTCACAAAAACATTTATTAATTTATTACGTAACCTATCCAGATTCGCTCGTTGAGCACATCATCGGTCGCAGCTCAGATGGTCAAACCTCCTGTACAAATTTTTGGTTTGGAGGGCAGATATGCGTCTGCTTTGTATTCCGCAGCGTCCAAGTCCAAGAATTTGGACACAGTAGAGAAGGAGTTGTTACATTTCCAACAGGCAATGAAAACTGATGCCAAGTTAAAAGAGTTCATCATTAACCCGACTCTTAAGAGGAGCCTAAAAGCGGAAGCTTTAAAACATGTAGCTTCCAAGGTATGCAAAATTTTTAATATCAGATATTTACATAGAAACTGTACCACTTTAATTCAACTTGTTGTATATTTGCATCTTTGACATTGTATTATACTTTTCAACTTTTTTTTTTAATTTCATACAATATTAGCAGCTCAAAATATGTGATACTAAAAAGTAGATGGATATTTTGGACCTATATCCATAACATATTATGTGTAAGGAATCTGGGGGCATGGTATATAATATTTTCAACAACCTAAAATATGTTTAATACCAGTAATTTGCACAATACAATTTTATAATTTTAGATCAGCTTATCACCAACCACTGGCAATCTGTTGGAACTCATGGCCGAAAATGGTCGCCTGAATAAATTGGAAGCAGTGATTAATGCATTCAAATTAATGATGTCGGGTCACCGAGGTGAGGTCATATGTGAAGTAGTCACTGCTAAGCCACTGGAGCCAGCACAGAAACAAAGCTTGGAAGCTGCTCTTAAGGTAATAATAATATACTGTATTACAAATAGTTACAGAATTGCTCATGAAGTCTAATCTTCATAAAATCTAATAGTTTTTCTTTTTATTTGCATATTTTATCATTAAATGGTTATAATGAATAATCTTAATAATTAGAAATAAGGCATTGCTGTTTTTTTAGTAAGACTCTAGCTCTGAATATCATTTATTAGCCTTTATATGCTTCCAAATTGTTTTATTATAATATGCTGTGTACTGTTAATTTTATATATGCATAATTTTTCATTTTAGAAATTCCTCAAGGGAAATGAAATTCTACAACTGACTTCCCGAGTCGACCCATCTCTCATGGGTGGAATGGTGGTGTCCATTGGCGATAAATATGTCGACATGAGTGTTGCCAGCAAAGTCAAGAAATACACAGAGCTAATCAGTGCTGCTGTTTAAACATAAACAAAGTTGTAATAATAAACCAATGTAGCTGTAACAATTAAATACTATCATAACTATCTGAATTACATTACAACAGAAATATGTGCATGTATGCTTAATTTATTAAAATAAAGTTATGAGATCATACCAAAGTTTTTTATATTTTAAGTTATTTGCTATTACGCTCAGTAAGTAACAATAAGTGATAGACAGTACTGTGGTTACAAGATACAACAGCTATGAGCTAATAAAATGTAATTCTTTTATAAATGTTAATTGCCAATATACTTTGAATTATATTTAACATGTAGGTAATATAGAAAGTCTAATAATGAAACAAAAATTTATTTGTGTCCTGCACAACTTAAAGATAACAAAAATATTACTCTGGTAGTAATTAACAATAATTAGTTCTCTTTTATAATTAACTATATTAAGAGTGAGATCATTTTGGGATTAAGATCAGGTTAATGAGTAAGTTTAGTTTTGTGCCGGAGCTGCTTCTCCCTTGAGGAGAGTGTTTTCCGCTTCCAGCTCTGCTATACGAGCTCTTGCCGCTTCGAGCTCATCATCTGCGCCGTCGCTGCCCAGATGTTTGCGAACATACTCGAGAGCATCTTCCGGTTTATCTGGCTCTTCGTAAAGGCTTACTAGAACTTTTGTTAAGGCGTCCATGACGCCTGCTCGTTCCAAATAACGTCTAAATTCTTCTCTTTTGGAATCTATCGGCTAAAATAATAATACTTTTTATTAATATTGTTAAAATACTATCGAACATCGAAGAATTCCAAAGAATAGAAATAAAATTTACCTTGTAGGAAGACATTCTTGTTCTAGATTTATTTCAAATGCAATCTAATGAGAGAGAATTAATCAAATTAGCAACAGTAAAATAACCTTTTTTTACTTTTTATCTACCAATTCAGCATAAAAATAATGCAAATTTTGCACAAAATATAAACACGCCTCTTCTTTTTTTTTTTTTCAACAAAATTTTAATCGAACCATAGACAAAAATATTGACACGACTTTTTTGTAAGTGGCTAGGCTGGTAAAATATAATAATTTAACTATCTAGAAAATAAAAATTATTGTAATTTAATGATGCACATTTGTAACTTTCTCCTAACAAAGACATAGCGCCATAGTCAGCTTGAATGAAGTTTGCTCAGTTTAACATATTTTGCATTATATGATTATGCACTGCTAGCATAATTATATTATTTAAATGCTCCTTATTTTGTACTCAAAGCTTGCCCAAAGCGTTATTATTTTACCTAAAGCGTTTTCATACACCTTTATACACAAAACCTCCTACAGAGTTTAATAATCTGTAATCTGTGTCATTTTCCACTTCGTTCTTTAGTCTATTACAGATTACTCTTTGTCACACTGATTTTCCATTTTGTTGTACCGAAAACTTGAATTGTGAAAATTACTAAATAATACATAAGTTGATAAAGAATTAAACATGGCTTTGCATATACCCAAGGCGCCAGGCGTACCGCAAATGCTTAAAGAAGGGGCACGGGTAAGTAATAAATAACATAACCAAAAAATGTTAAATGATCTCATGTGCAGCGGCGCCCCATATGATAAAATAATTGAGCAGTACTTGCTCGCATGGCTGGCACTGACTTTATTACAAATACTAAACAAAATATGGACCTAAAACACATAATTTTAACATATAAAATTCAATATATTCTACTCTTATGAATATACATGAGAGGCATTCGTTGCAAGTACTGTTATACCGGGCTATTATACGATAATAAGTATTACCTGTAACATTATTTAAGAATTTTTATATCGTAGATGTACTCCGGCCTCGAAGAAGCAGTATTCAGAAATATCACAGCTTGTAAACAATTCGCACAAAGTGTGCGGTCAGCTTATGGGCCAAATGGTATGAACAAGATGATTATTAACCACATCGAAAAACAATTCATAACAAGTGATGCCGGAACTATCATCAGAGAATTGGATGTTGAGCACCCCGCTGCAAAACTTATGGTTCTTGCCAGCCAAATGCAGGATGCTGAAGTGGGTGATGGAACTAATTTTGTCATTGTCCTTTCTGGTGCTCTCTTAGAGGCAGCAGAGGAATTACTTCGATTGGGTGTCACCACAAGTGAAATTGCAGAGGGCTATGAAAAAGCTCTTGATAAGTGCCTGGAGATCCTTCCGGAACTTGTCTGCCTCGAAATTAAAGACTGCAAAAGTGTTGATGCTGTCATTAAAGGAATCAAACCTTCAATCATGTCAAAGCAATATGGCAATGAAGACTTTCTTGCAGAGCTTGTGACAAAGGCATGCGTTGGGATCTTACCAGAGAAAACTACTTTCAATGTAGACAATGTTAGGGTTTGTAAAGTAAGTATACATATAAACTTAGAAACTACATATTATAAAAATTTTGCATAATTTAAAATTACACTTGTCTTTTTAGATTTTGGGAGCTGGTCTTCTACAGTCTGAAGTGCTCTCTGGAATGGTGTTTAAACGTGAAGTTGAAGGTGACATAAGCAGTGCCACTAAGGCTAAAGTAGCTATATATTCATGCCCAGTAGACATCACTCAGACTGAGACAAAAGGCACAGTCCTTATCAAGTCCGCTGATGAATTATTGAACTTCAGTAAAGGAGAGGAATCTCTGCTGGAGAAACAAATCAAAGAGATTGCTGACACCGGTGTCAAGGTCGTAGTTGCTGGCGCTAAGTTTGGTGACATGGCTCTACATTTCTTGAACAAATACGGTCTGATGGCTGTACGTCTGAATTCCAAATTTGATTTGCGTCGTCTTGCTAAAACTGTGAATGGCACTGTAAGTATTGGTGTAGACTTGTTTATAAAAATCTTATGTTTTTGACAGACTGTCAAGCAAAACTTCCTTGTTAAAGGTTAGGAAACTTATACATGATGCATGAGCTACAAAAATGATTACCACAATCCATAATAAGCCCTATGAGCTAGGACTCAAAATCCTTGGCCTTACCTCACTTGAACAGAGTCGACAGAGGGTAGTCTAATTGAAACTTACAACATAATGAATAAGCTCTATGATGTGCCCTGCCTCAAAGAACTATACACCCTTAAAGTATAATAAGCACTTGCAAGGACACCTTTTAAAATTATGCCAAAATCTATGTAAGAAAATGCCAAAGAAACTCTTTTTACCTAACTGAGTGGAGATGGTCTGAAACAGACTTCCTGAAAATGTTGTCATGGCACCATCAGTGAATTGCTTTAAAAATGGATTGGGCAAAATAGATCATATTACCTTAAAACTATTTGATACGCACGCATCAGCTCAATAGCTGCTAGTGTGGTTTACATATAATAATAATAATGATTGGTTGAATGTAGTCAATCCATGAAATAATAAAGATCCAGGGGATGAATGAAGTTTACCAACCAATTATTTAAAACAAATTTTTGGGGTCAATTTTCCTACTAGTTGGTAAGGTAACAAATAGTGGAAAAAAAATATGCAAACATGTTTATGTTCTTATTCTTGTTATTTAATCTAGATATACAATAAAGGTAATAAGAAAATACTTTGAAAAAGAAAAAAAAAAAAAAAACAACTTGGTGTCTAATAAACCCACAAAAAACTAAAAATTACTGGAAGAATTTTTCAGATATACATCTACACTAATATTATAAAGAGGAAAACTTTGTTTGTTTGTAATGAATAGGCTTAAAAAGTACTGGACCGATTTCAAAAATTCTTTCACCATTCGAAAGCTACATTATCCACGAGTAACATAGGCTATATTTTATTTTAGAAAAAAATAGGGTTCCGTAAAATATTTGGGTTTTTCGGACACAAGGTGTAAAAAATCAACCAGAAAAGTTACTTATTTTGCGTGCGCTGCCTAAACTATAAAAGATAGAACCATAAAATGTTCTAATTAATTGTAGATCTTATAAATATCTACAAAAAAGTCCGCGACACACTATACCTATCTATGTCCAGTGAGGCACAACAACCATTTTTTTATTTAGAAATCTTGATTTTTTTTTGGACTACATTTAAACGCGTTTATTTTACTCATGCTATTAATCCTATCCTATCAAAATAAATTATTTCATCACTAAGTACAGTTTATGTAGATAATATTTGGTCTTTGAATGATTGAAATTGGACATGTGGTTTTGAAGTTATGGCGAAATTAAAATATTACGATTTTTGCTGCACGGCCCGTTGCGAAGTGGGCGTCACCAATGCGGGGGTGCGCGTGCGGGGGGAGTTTAGATCTATGGTATTTCATACGATAAAAGTATACCCACCTACTTATTTCATTGAGTTTTAGTAGGTATCTATATTAATTTGTTTCTGTTTGTTTTTACTAGATTTCGCCCGTTTTGTTAGAGGTTCAAAGACATTCTTTAGTATTAGTATCAGTATTGTACCCGTGCGAAGCTGGGGCGGGTCGCTAGTATATTATACAGGGTGGTATTTCAAAAGGTATCCAATTTTTGTTATGTATTTGTGAACACAAAATTTGTCATACCTATTATAAAAAATATTTAAAAAAGCTTGTGATTCCTTAAATAATTCGCTTTAGTAGTACACAGACAGCATGTCACGAACACACCAATGCGACACACGCTATGCAATTGACGCATACTAGAATTGAATTTTATGTTTGTGTGCGTGCATAGTAAAAGGAGATTTTTAATTTTGGGTCAGCTCTATGTATACCACATAGGTAAATAGGAAAAAATATGGGAATTTCATAAAAATAAAAAAATAAAATAAAAATACCATCAGGGACCATCCACATATTACGTCACGCAAAATTTTGACTTTTTGAACCCCTACCCGCCCATGTCACGCTTTTTAGTATCCCTGTACCGGTATTTAACATGTACTGTCACACTTTGTATGACCCCCCCGGCCCCCTGCTCCCCCAACGGGTGTGACGTAAGATTTGGATGGACCCTCAGGTATTTTATGGATTGACTATGTTCTACCAATCACAATGTATAATAACATTTTGCCGTACCTTGATCTCAGATCAAATAAAAAAAACAAGATAGCGCATGGCGTTTGTTTGAAGTGAAGCCTAAAAAACTACGCTACTTCAATTTTACACACGCGCTCACGCACACACAAGCAAAAAAGTACTTTACTTTTTGTCACTATAGATTAGTTGTCGCGACGACTCATTCGATACTATCGAAAAGTAGCGTACTTTTTTGCTTGTGTGTGCGTGAGCGCGTGTGTAAAATTGAAGTAGCGTAGTTTCTTAGGCTTCACTTCAAACAAACGCCACGCGTTATCTTGGTTTTTTATTTGATCTGAGACCTTGATTAGAACCTATTTTCATAATGTATATTTTCACATTGCATATTATAAATTATGGTTGTTTAATTTTATTTTAGGTACTGCCTCGTCTTACAACTCCAACTGCCCAAGAGCTTGGTTATTGTGACACAGTGAAAGTAGACGAAGTGGGAGACACGAGAGTGGTTGTATTCAGCATGGAAAGCAAGGAGTCTCGCATTTCCACCATTGTTATCAGAGGTTCCACTGACAACTACATGGATGACATTGAGAGAGCTATTGATGATGGTGTGAATACATTCAAAGGAATGGCTAGAGATGGAAGGTACACTTACAATATCTACTTAAAGCTTGAATGAATCCCTTAAAAGTGCATCAAATCTGCACTTAAAATTCGAAAATATATTTCTTTGTTCTATGAAATAATAACCCCCACATTGATTTTGGTGACATTGGCCGGTTTCATTGAAGCCAGGCCAGTCATGCAGGAGTAATTTTGTAGTGCCCAAGTGTGTGCGCAGTACACAAGAGCACTCTCTCTTCCTTGGCTCTCATAACTCAGTGGGACGGATAACAGACACAAGTGGCGAGAGATCAGGCGGAGGTCCAACTTTTTACATGTCCATGGAAGTGATCAGCCCGCCCGCATTGTCCTATCCAAAATTTTTTGTTGTTCCAATGCGGGAATTGAACCCACGACCCCTGAGTCGAGAGCCAAGCTCTAACCAGTAGACCACGGAGGCTGTTCAGTTCAGCTATATAAATTGTGGACACAGGTATAGTTATTTCTACCTAAATGTAATTTTTAAATTTCAGATTTGTACCTGGCGCAGGAGCTACGGAGATCCAGTTAGCTCAAAAACTACTTGAATATGCCGACACATTGCCAGGTCTTGAGCAATATGCCGTAAGAAAGTTCGCCATAGCTTTAGAAGGTATCCCGCGTGCTTTAGCCGAAAATACTGGATCAAATGCCACTGAAGTGATAAACAACATCTATAAAGCACAAAAGGTAACTTATTTTTGAAGATAATCTTAATCATAATTTAAAAGATTTCTTTACACTTAATTCTATTACTATGTAATTTATTTGAATCAAACAAAATTTTTTTGTTTTATATTGTCACGAAATAACTTTTTAATTTATTTTTTAGGAGGACAAGAATGCCGGTTACGATATTGAATCTGAAAGCAATGGTGTTTGTAATACACTCGAGAAAGGTATTTTAGATTTATACATTCTGAAATATTGGGGAATGAAGTATGCAGTCGGTGCCGCAACAACGATCTTAAGAGTTGACCAAATCATCATGGCAAAGAGGGCAGGAGGACCAAAACCGAAGGCTAAAGCCGCTGACAGCGATGATGAATCTTAAAAATACGGCTTTATGATAAATATGTATTTTAATATAGTATTTGCTAGATATTAAAAAAATGTAACTTACTACTTTTGCTTTAACACATTTATTTTTAATGAACATCGCATTTAATTTTTCACTGTTATTTGAATATAGATTCAAATGTCAATGTACTAAAAGTTTTCATTAAGGAACATAATGTTTAAATAAATATTTAATTTAACAAAAACATTTCTTTTTATTTATTTAAACTAAGTAAGAAAAGGTTTATAAGTCAATAAGTATACCATTATGATAATCGTCTACCTCAACTTAAAACATGTTTGAAATAATACACACAATATTTTTAATTCCATTTATTTGTCTAAAATACTTTTCACAATACATTTGGGATCACCTCTTTATTATTGAGTAGGTATTGACATTTGACAATATACAGGATTAAACAAACAAGTGGTATGCGTGGTGGTGTACGCAAATCAAATGATTATGCGAATCACGCATCAACAAAAAGTGTTTTCTATGGTGTATACTCCAATGATAGTTTTTAGATGATCCAAGTCTTTTGCCTCCCACGTAGCACCTAAACTAAATATATCACATAAGTACAAAATAAGCACATTATACATAAGATTACAGTAGTTTACTCATGGATTATGTTAACTTGCAGTGAATATTATCATAAATAAGGTTTGGTAAAATCATTTACGAATATTTTGGGCACGTGATCTACTACTTACATATGTAAAGACGTTTAGACAGAAAAATAATTACGAAAAAGAAAATATTAAATAAAATTACATTACGTTCGTTGCGGCGCTACGGAGGTCATTGACCTGACACGGCTGATTGAATTGATATTATTTAGGCAAAGACATTGCTTTCGCTTTAAATTGAGCTGTTTCTGTGAAGTTAATGACCTCAGCGCCGCCGCTCGGGCGTCGCGCGGCACATAAATACAAATAAAAACCACCACGATGGGCGTCGGCCGGCACATTTGCCCATTTTTATTGCTATATTTTCTGTTTATTCTCATTTGTAAATATCTGGATTTTTATCTGTGATTGAAATTTATTTACTTAGTACAGGGATAAAACAAAGCTGTTATAGTTTTTTGTCTTTGCTGTTGTACTCAATAATAAAATAAATAATTGTTTGTCTCAGAGTAAAGAAATTTGACACCAATTTCACTCCACTCCACTAATCATTGATGTTTGGTTAATTTTGTGCACAAATGACGAATTTTTTTATATATATCGTTATTTGAACACGTATTTATTTAATTAAATAAAAACTTTCGTATGCGTGTGATATAAATTTTCGCCATAATTTAGCTTCAAAAACCAACATTAAAAAATTCATTTCCAGTGAAATCATGTTTGATATTTTGCATTATGTAGTTTATATTTCTTTTAATTTATTTTTTCATTGTGTAGAACGATTCTTCTAATTTCTAAAAATGTATAATGTGCCAAGGTTTTACTAACAATTCAATAATAAAAATCGAAAAAACAAGCGCGGGTGCCTACTGGCGTATAATACCGCGTAACGCTCAAGGGGGGTCATGGATTTTTTTTTTACATTGGCCTGTTTTGTTATTAAATAATATGAACAATATATCCACAGAATGTAATTAACGCAAAATCAAATTAAAAATGTTTTTTGTTGAGTTTAAAAACTAAGAATTGGGAAAAAAAAAAACAATTCTTTTGTGTTCACATCATGATTGCTTTTATTCGTTAAGTTTTTTTTAAATTCCAGTTACATCATCATATAAGGAATTTATTCTATTTTCTAAATATATATAACATGCAATAGTTTTAAAATCAATTGATTAATATAATCTTGAAAAACCGGAACCGGAGAAACCGCGCGAATGCCTTCAGTGCCGGACGCCGGACCCGCTGACACCACCCGCTTTTGAAATTTTAACAGTCCGACGCCCGAGAGGTTAAAGTACGCTTTGAAATTTTATATTGATTTTATAATTATTTGATTCCAAATTTTCAAATTATTTTTCTGCCTCAATGTCTTTGCATAAGCAGAAGATCATAATATACTACAGTAGATTTTACTAAACCTTAAAGAACTAAGAAAATCATAAATATAATAAGCCTTTTTGGGCACAAAAAAGTAATTTTTACGACTAACATCACAGAATTTTTTCATATAGTAAAATTAATACTGGTAAATATAAAATAGCCGAGATATTTAAAATAAATTCATTGTTACAAACTTAAAAATAATCATACACAAAATATTCGAGAATAAAGTAAAAATAAAATTGTAGTTTTTAAGTCTCATGATTTGTAGGAGTTTAAACCAAGGTTAAAATTTGTGGCAGTCAATTTAACTTTAAGAAGAAAATATTGAGATCATAATATGCATAATATGAATATAATGAAATAATAACACATCCTAGTCTAGCAAAATTATTTTCTGTTTACAATATAAGTACAATCATTATAATAAAATTATAATACAATGGAATACACAATTGATCTTAAGTAAAAATGCAATTCTCCTAAAGAGGAACGTAAGATTTCACTAATTTATTTAAAGCTCATCACTGGAGACATTTATTTAAATAATATTATGTATTAAATTATTGCAATAAGATACATAATTTAGCTGCAAATTATTTATTATCCCCCTTACTAATAAACGCTGTATAAGCTTTGAATAGTTACACAGTGTTTTGTCTCTTTCTATTGGATTAAACATGTCACTTGTGTGATGTGAACAAAACACTGTATAACTATTCGAAGCTTATACACCGTTTATAAGTACGGGGGTAAAATTATTTCAGCTTTGTTGTTACATAATTTAAGTAAGTAATATTATTCGAATAAATGTTTTAAATTGTGTACCTATCAAGAAGTCGAATCACCTAAGGATCCTCAAAACCTAGCAACTTGGAATTAAATTCAGAGATCTTTAAAGGAAACATTGACATAAGTATAGATGCTAAAATTCAAAATGAATATCTATTTGTAGTGTATAATGTAAAATAGTTTTAATTTTCATTTAATTAGCACATTCACAGATATTCTCAAAAAATATTGAATTTTCATGCCCAATGGAACAAAACAGCAAAATTCATTATGGATATAAGTACATTCCACATATAAAATATAGGTACCATTTTAAGACCATTATTTTTTACCTCGTTTAAGAAGGGACACCCCTATGTTTTCTATGTAAAATTTTTGGTTGGAAGATCATTTTTCCATATTATAAATACACCAAGTATGTAGACATCAATATAAAATTTAATTGCCAATGAGAGAGCAAGTCTTATTAATTCACAATAAAGCGCGTAAATCAAATGATAACATTATGGTGCTCTCAAACCAGAGATGCAAAGTGCAAACATTTATAATATAACACATAACTTTTGTGTGACGTCAATTGAACAATCTAAGATAAGATCTGAAATGACTGGGTACTTACTATAGTCTATTCGCATTAAGACAGTGAAAACAGACTATAGTGTTAAAGTGAGCAGCACATATTCTGTATCTGTATACACTTATTTCGTAAGTGCTGTCACTTACGAAATAAGTGGGATGCACTTAGGGCTGATGCACGCTATGACAGCCTCTATTATAGTTATTATATTATAGTCCTGATGAGTAAAGGCCCTCACTCATCTTTAACTCATTACATAACCGTGTCCCTAATGACAAAGAAAGATACAAAGTGGGTAAAATGAGGACTATCGTTTTGTGTCTCACCAGGTGGCGCACTGGGTCAGCGAGGTCCTAATGTTCGGCTGTGAAATTTTGTTTTGACGAACGCCAAAACAAAAATTTACTTTCAATAATATTTAATAAAATAGTATAGCCACAGCCACGTATGGTCAACGCCACAATGTTGCGCGCCATTTTTTTGCTGGAAAAAAAGGCATATTTTTTTCTTAGCTCCGCTTTTAAAGCACTTACATTCATTTATCCGTAACTTTGCCATAATTAATCTAACTAAATATTCGCAAGAGTAATATAAATAGAAATAAACGTAGCCAAGCCGCAAACAGTGACATTTGACATTTCGGAGACCTCACTACACAAGCGGCGAATCCATACGCGATAGCCCTCACTGAATGAGTAAAGTAACAATTTTAAAAATTGTTACTTTACTGACTAAAATTATTATAAATCGTATCCCACCGCTAGCGTGTCCTATCTCATTCTGACGTCACACGAGGGACACTAGTCGTCTCGCTCTGGGACGGCGTGCACGAGCAAGACGGTGAGCGCGTGGTGCGTGTATCAGAAGAGCTGTGGCGGTGGCACGGCGACGACGGCGGCGCCCGCGCGGCCCGTGCTCAGCGGGGCCAGCTTGCGCCAGCTGTTGCCCTCCTCATCGAACACTTCTACCACGCACAGGTACTGCACGCCGTCGTAGCCGCCTAGCGAACGTCATAATAATAATAATATATATGGACGCTTCATACCACGTCAATCTGGCCCCATGCTAAGTACCCGAAGAATAGAGAAGATGCCATACATTTTTTTTATTGGCTTTTCGAAAAGTTGATAATAAGGCAGAAAATATTGTCTTTGCAATGGCATAGCTACGAATTACGATTAAGTATCAACCGTACAGTCAACACAAAAGTAAGATCGTTGGAGAGCATCAAAAACGCTCTATACAATAAATGTGCTACACAAGTGACTTGACAGCTGTTGAAAATATATGAAGATTAATACAACATTGATTTTACTGCGTTTATGTATATCACTATAACAACAAAAAAATGTCACAAATAACATAAGGATTGGAAAAGAAAAATTTTCTTTTTGCGATCAAAGCAAAAAAAAAAAACATAATTTTTTAAATTCCTGTCTGTAACTTTTTAATTTAGCACTACTTACTGTACTTTTTGCGGTCCATATTTATATTGCCTTTAGATTATTTAATCAAAAAAAAAATCAAAATTAAGAATTTTGTTGATTTGAAACAAAAATGCATCTTCTCTATTTGTTTTACGGGGATAAGACATTGGGAAATATATCTAATACTTTCTCTACTATACATATATGTAAGATTTTTATTATATTGTATACATATTTAATACATACACATGACCCAGGAACAAAAAAAAGGGAGGGCTTGAGTACCAAGAACTCTCAAACACTGAGCCACAGAGGTCGTCATAATAGACTATTACAAATGATTAACAGAAAAGGATAGAAGCATATAGTGCGATGTGCCGCTTCTCGACTCACCGACGGCGATGATGCGGTCACCCAGCAGGCAGGAGCCCACGGCGTCGCGCGGGCAGGACAGGCTGGCCAGCAGCAGCCAGGTGTCCGTGCGCGGGTCGTACCGCTCCACGCACGCCAGCCGCCCGCCCGCGCTGTTCGCCGGCGCTTCGTGCCCGCCCAGCGCGTACAGGTACCCGCCCGCCGCGCACACCTGATGGTAAAAAGCATAGACGTATCTATATTGTAGACGAGGCATGATGAGGCAAATGTTAAATGGCCCCACTTTTGCAATTTTTTGGGACCATGTTGACATTTGAAGTATGGTGAAAACCAAGATGGCGTTACTTTTTATTGTACATGAAGTTTTGAAGTATTGTATGCCCTAGGCTATGTTGACTCATAGCCTATCTTTAGTTTTGAAATATTTGGTAAAAAATAAATTTATTAAGTACAAATGTACTATATTATTTCTTGCGTTTTCTTTGATTAATTTTCCCCCGAAAAACTCCGAATATAACGCCTATGTTACTCTGAGATAATAAAGCATTCTAATGGTGAAAGGATACCACTTCGGTCTACTACCAAATCGGTCCCGTAGTTTTTAATTGAATAAGTAACAAACATTTCACTAACTCTTTTTACTTTAATATTAGTGTAGAAGATACACAAACTAGATATCTTTATATATTATATATCTTACTAGAAACGTGCGAGCGAGACAGCAATATATATCTCTCTATACGTACACTGACACCGCCGCGACGACGCTGCATGGGCGCGCAGTTGGTCCAGTGGTTCGTAGCGGGGTCGTAGCACTCGACTGAGCGCAGACACGAGCCTCCGTCGCGCCCGCCCACGGCGTAGAGCTTACCGCGTAGCGCCGCTAAGCCGCACGTGCTGCGCGCGCCCGCCATGGGCGACACGATACTCCACGTGCGAGAACACGCGTCCCAGCTAGGGTTGTCAAATGTTGGGTTTTAAATCATCTATTAATACTATCCATATAAAAATTCCAAATGCGAAGATGTAGACTGTAGAGAACTAATTTATAACTGTGCAATTTTTATTTTTCAGATTATTTCATTAATATATATACTTATTAAGTTATAAAATTATAACAAAAGCTATTTCACTACACTAATAGTAAAATTACCATTAGGCAGCAGCATTCATGCCTTACAAATACATCATCGTCGACTTGTAGTTTATACAATACTAGCTGTTGTCCGCGGCCTCGCCCGCGTAATTATAGTATCCCTCGGGAACATCGTATTTTCTCGGGATAAAAAGTAGCCTATGTTTTAATCCAGAGCCTAAACTAGTACTATACCAAGTTTCACCGAAATCTGTGTGGTAAGTTTTGCTTGAAAGAGGAACAAACATCCATCCATCCATCCATACATCTTCATAAACATTCAAATTTTAGTAGGATCTAAATAAGTAAATACCGTTCAACGGAGTTCAAGTAGATCCAGCCGTCGTGGCCTCCAACGGCGTATATGGGCGCGTGAGGCCCCTCCCCCAGCACGGCCACGCCCAGCCCGTGCCGGTGCGTGTTCATGGGCGCCAGCGTGCTCCAGCTGAGCGACGTCAGGTCGAAACATTCCACCTGATATAATATATCATGAATTATTATATACAATATACATATGAAATTAACTATGGTCCAAGTCTATATGGTCAAAATACTATGTAACTTCAGCAACTTCCGTGTTGAATACAAAACAAAAATCATCACAATGTTTTTGAAAGATCTATTTAAATAAACCCTACGATACACGATGAGGTAGACTCGATAAAAAAAACATCGACTTTACGAGTTTTTTTACCCAAAAAATAAACGTTATTTTCTTTGAGCACTTTGTCGGCGTGGTAAATACACATATCTATGTAAAGTTTCATCTTTCTAGTAGTGATGTGCCGGATCGTTAAAAATGTATATCCGCGGATACGAATCTGAATACGAATATTTGGTGTCCAGATCCGCGGATACGGATACGGATCTTAACTTTCTTACGCAGTCGGTGTCGGTGCGCGCGATCTTCACACATGTTTCGACTTGCATTACACGGTGGTTCTTTCTTTTGTTTTGTTTATAGTTTTGTGTGTTGACACTGGACAGCATAGATAACGCTTGATTGGTATTTGTACATGAGTTTTAAAAAATGACTACAAAGAAGTTTAGTAGTGTAATTTGGAATTATTTTGTGTTAGTAAATAATATAATAATAGCTCCCCACACCGATTTCGGTGACTGGTGGCCGGTTTCATTGAAAACCACGTCAGCTACGCAAGAGTTATTTTTATAGTGCCCAAATGTGTGCGCAGTACACAAGAGCACTCCCTCTTCCTTTACTCTCATTAGTCATAACCCAGTGGAACGGATAACCGACACGACTGACGAGAGATCTCAGATCAGGCGCAGGTCCGACTTTTTACATGCCCATCCGACGCATGGATCATCTTTCTTGTCAGACAATCAGGTGATCAGCCTGCATTGTCGTAACCAAACTTGGAAACAACATTTTTTGTTGTTCCAATGCGGGAATCGAACCCACGACCTCCGAGTCGAGAGCCGATGCTCTAACCACTAGACCACGGAGGCTGTTAGTAAATGATGAATGTGCAAAGTGTAAAATTTGTGATGGAAAGTATTCCCGTAAGGGTAAAAGCACAACTCTTTAAAAAATCATTTACAAAGAAAACATCCTCAAAAATATTATCTGTATTGAATTTAATAGTTTTTATTGCTAGTCGCTACCTTAATCAGTAATCACTAATTTAAATAATTCATTTATAATTTTAATATTAATAAGGTGAATAGATCCGTAAAAGATCCGCCAAATAGTAACGGATACGGATCTTTCTTCTGCCTCGGATATCCGCGGATACGGATACGGATATCCGGCACATCACTACTTTCTAGCACTAACCATTTGGTACGTCGAGAACAGAAAGACGCAAATGACGAAACTATAAGGGTTTCGAGACGTGAACTACGGAACACTAAAAAGGAGATTAAAACAAGTCCCTAATAAGTGAAAACAAATACATTACTGATTAGCCATTAGCCACAAAATTTTAGTCATAATATAATAATTATAAATATAACATAGATCATTTTAATTTAAAAATTAAAATAACAGCTAATTAGAATAAAATTAAAATTTATATTTACAGTGTTTAAAGTTTTTAGGCCATCTCTGCCGCCAACAACAATTAATTTATTTTGCATCACGGCAACTCCAAATTGCAGTCTTCTTGCGCCCATTCTCATAAATGGGGTCCATGTATTTGTCCTGGGGTCATACATTTCCATATTACTAGCACCCTGGAATTAAAAATTTCACATCAATTTTATCACAATATTTTATATAGTTTTTTAAATATCTGTTGTTATACATAGTTGCAAGGATTTTAAACTGTTAAAAATTACACTATACAATAAGACAATAAGCCATATTATATACCTAATTACCTAATATACTTTTTTTATTAATTATTATACAGCGTGTCCGGTAATTAATGGATAACCTTGAAATGTCTTATAGTAGAACTTATGGCCGTTAAAAAAAATACAAAAAAAAAATCTATCATAATTAGTACCTAAGATAAGTTATTTTTAAAGAAAAGTCTATTTTTTTAGCTTATTTTTTAGTTTTTTGAACACTATGACTAGAAATCAATGAATTACATCGGTTTTTTAATGTTTTCATATTGTAGTATAACTATGCTGATAGATAGAAAATAAATTGAATCACTAGCTATTGCACTTTAAAAAAAAATGTATGCAAGTTGATTTATTTTAGAAAAAATTGCATAATTTATTTTTTCATCGAATTTTAAACATTATGGGTATAAAAAAAATGTATAAAGGCATGAGTGACCAATAATTTTTAAATAATGCTGGTTTTAAGTAGATTTTATAATGGTACAATTCATCATTGTATCTACCATAAATAGTGACTTATTGCTATTAATGTAGAAAAGTAGAAAAAATACTAAAGAAATGTTTAATGTAATACTAATGCAATATGTTTAAAATTGTTACTTTTAAGTATGAAAAGAAAAGATTTATCCCTCCCCAATTTATTAGAAGAAGTGCCTGAGGAGCTGAGGAGCTCTTATTGGTTACAAAATGACGGCTATCCTGCGCACTATGCTGTACCCGTTCGTGCATATTTCAATAATACGTACCTAAACAGATGGATCGGGCGTCTAGGGCCAATTTTGTAGCCTCCGCGTTCACCGGATCTAAATCCACTGGATTTTTTTATTGGGGCTGCCTCAAAGAAGAGGCTGTACCGTACTGTGGCTGCTCTAATACGGCTACGTAGTAGTACGTTAGTAATATAATAGGTTGGGGAAAAAGTCTTTTCGCATTATAGTATGTATGAACTTGTCATAAAATATCTTGGGCTATACCAATTGTATCTGGCTGATTTTGGTATCATTAAAAAGTTTTAATTTTACAGAAGACAATTCCAAATTCAAATTAGGTAAATTTGAGATTTTCATTTGTTTTTCTTATTGTTATGTGTATGTAATGAGTGATTCATAAGAAGAATTTCGATACATTTTAAAATTTTATTACAAAAAAGGTAAAAATGCAACACAAGCCGCGAAAAATTTTTGTGATGTTTATGGATCTAATGCAGTATCTGTGAGAGTAGCGCAAATTTGGTTTAAGCGTTTTCAATCCGGAAATTTTGATATCAAAGATGCACGTCGCTCTGGTCGCCCTGTTACGGACAAAACTGTTGCCATTTTTGAAAAAGTGGAGCAAGATCGGCATATTAGTAGTTACGATGTAGCTGAAGAACTGGGGATTGACCACAAAACGGTTTTGGCGCATTTGAAAAAAGCTGGGTACACAAAAAAGCTCGATATTTGGGTGCCTCATGAGCTCACTGAAAGAAACCTAATGAACCGTGTACTCATTTGTGATTCTTTATTACGACGTAATGAAACCGAACCATTTTTGAAGAAGCTGATAACTGGTGATGAAAAGTGGATCACGTACGACAAGAACGTGCGAAAAAGATCGTGGTCAAAGGCCGGTCAGGCTTCACAGACTGTGGCGAAACCCGGGTTAACTCGCAACAAGGTGATGCTGTGTGTGTGGTGGGATTGGAAGGGCATTATTCATTATGAGCTGTTACCGCCAGGCAGGACCATCAATTCTAAACTGTACTGCGAACAACTGATGAGATTAAAGCAAGAAGTTGAGAGAAAGCGGCCGGAATCAATCAACAGAAGGGGTGTGGTTTTTCACCATGATAACGCTAGACCTCACACATCTTTAGCCACTCAGAAAAAATTACGGGAGTTTGGCTGGGAGGTGTTAATGCATCCGCCGTATAGTCCTGACCTTGCACCTTCAGATTTCCACCTGTTTCGGTCGCTGCAGAATTCCTTAGGCAGTGTCAGGTTGACATCACAAGAGGACTGCCAAAACCACTTGTCGCAGTTTTTTCATCAGAAGCCCCAAAAATTTTATAGCAATGGGATCATGTACCTACCAACAACATGGCAAAAAGTTATCGAACAAAATGGCACCTATATACTTTAGTCACTTGTAAATAAACTTTATAAAAAAACCTTTTGAATTTTTATATAAAATGCGAAGAAACTTTTTCCCCAACCTAATATATTCTTTGACGTAGTTCTTCCAAAGACCGTATAGGCATACGGTCTTTGGAAGAACTACGTAGCCGTGTTAGAGCAGCCGCATCAAAAAAGTGATATAATAATAACTCCCCACCGATTTCGGTAATTACGCGCGATTCACGCAGGAGCAATTTTATAGTGCCCAAGTGTGTGCGCAGTACACAAGAGCACTGTCTCTTCCTTTGATGGATAACCGACACGACTGATGAGAGATGAGGCGCAGGTCCGACTTTTTACATGCCCATCCGACGCATATCAGCCTGCATTGTCCTAACCAGACTTGAAAAAAACATTTTTTGTTTTCCAATGCGGGAATCGAACCCACGACCTCCGAGTCGAGAGCCAATGCTCTAACCACTAGACCACGGAGGTTGTTACGTTGACGATATACTAGATTGCTCAGAAGACCATGTATCCGTAGATGTAAGGCCTGCATAAGAGTGGGAGGCCAACAATTTGAACATTTATTGTAAATACGTGTAAAATTAAGTACCTATTCTTAATGTTAAACAATGTTTTTATGAACCCCCAATGGTCAGGTACAATTAATTTTCTTAAATAAATAAATAAATAAATAAAAAAAGCCCTTTATTCTGTGAATTTACAAATTTTTTTAATAAATTACATTTTAAATTATGTCTCTCAACACAGTGTGCCTTTCGGCATAGGCCTCCTCCAACGATTTCCACTGCTTCCTGTCCTTCGCGACCCGTCTCCAATTCGATCCTGCTGTGAGCTTTAGATCATCTTCCCATCTGTGGTATTGTCTGCCTCGGTTTCTCTTGCCATCTCTCGGGTACCACTCCGTCACTTCTCTACTCCACTTCCCCATTGTGTCCCGTAGCATGTGACCGGTCCAACGCCACTTCTGCTGGTCAACACGTGTTAGGACGTCCGTTATCCCCGTTCTGGAGCGTAGGTCGATGTTTCTCACCCTGTCCTGTCTTTTATGGCCGGCCATGCTCCTCTCCATGGCCCTTTGACACCTGGCGAGTTTGGCTCTTTGCGCCCTAGTGAGAGCCCATGTTTCGCAGCCATATGTTAGGCACGGCAAGACACATGTATTGAAAGTTTTTTTCTTTATGGCCATGCTCAGTTCCCTGGACTTCATTATCTCCTTTAGAGACCAATATTTTTTCCAACCAATAGCGACTCTCATGTTTATTTCTTTTGCCATTTGGTCTTTAACCTCTCGAGCGTCCGGCCGCAAATAAGCAAATGGCGCAAGCGTCCGGGGTATGTTACGTCACCCCGCGCGTGAGCGCGTGAAAGCGCCCGCCTTTTATTTTTTATGGATTATATTGATAAATTGTTGCTAAAACCTATGCATGTTATATATATTTAGAAACTAGAGTAAATTCTCTATAAGATCATGTAACTGGAATTAAAAAAAAACTGAAGGAATAAAAGCAATCTCGATGTGAACACAAAATACTTGTATGTAATTTTTGGAGGTTTTTGAAGCAAAATTATGACGAAAATCTAACACACACACCAAAGTTATTATTTAATAAGTTAAATATATGTTTTAATAACGATTTATATAAAAAGTTTCGAGATCTGTATATAAAATATCACTTGCCGCCAGTCGGCATGCGACCCTTGAGAGGATTGCAAATGACAACTAATTAGTCCTAGATTAGAAGCTTTTTTTTTCAATTTTTCGAATGTACATCCCAAAAGTAAAACTGCAGAAGCCAGGGCTTAAGTTAGTAGAAAATAAATTGCCGCCCGTCGGCACGCAATGCTTGAGAGAATTTAAAATAAACAACAGACAAAGTCACCCTAATTCGCGTGCGGTCACACCGTCTTGGACACTTGCGCAATAACTGTCAAAACGGTCCCACCGCGCGGGACGCTCAAGAGGTTAAAGGAGACAACTTGTCCAAGGTATGTATACTCCTGCACATACTCTAGTGGTTCGTTGTCTATGTTAATGTGGATCATGGTGCTATTTGTCATAAGTTTTGTTTTCTTTGTGTTCATTCTAAGTCCAATTCTCAGGCTCTCTTCGTTCAGGCTTGACACCATGTGCCTGAGTTTGTTTGGGTCTTCTTCGAATAGTACCAAGTCGTCAGCGAATCTGAGGTGATTGAGTTTTTTGCCATTTACATTGACTCCAAAGTCTTCCCAGTCCAGTTTGCGGAAAACACATTCTAGGACGGCTGAAAACAGTTTGGGGGATAGCGGGTCCCCTTGTCTAACGCCTCTTTCTACACAGAACTCATTTCCCAAGCTTTCAAGTTGGATTTTAGCTTTGCTGTTGCTATAGATCATTTCTATGACGTCAATGTATGCTGTTGGTACACCTTGTTGTTTCAGGCTGTCTAGGAGATAAACGTGGCTTATACTGTCGAATGCCTTAGCGTAGTCGATAAAGGCTACATAGATTTTTTTGTTGTACTCAGTGTATTTTTCAAGTACTTGTTTCAGAGTGTGGATGTGATCGACTGTCGAAAATCCTTTCCTGAAGCCAGCTTGTTCGACTGGCTGCTGTTCGTCTAGTGTTTTAGTGACTCTGTCTAGTATAACCTTCGCAAATACTTTATAGACATTCGACATCAAACTGATCGGTCTATAGTTTTCCACATCGTCCTTGTTGCCCTTTTTATGTAGTAAAATAATATGCGATTTTGTCCATTGCTCTGGAATTTTACATGTTGCTATGATTTCGTTAAATATTTTAGTAAGAATAGGAGCCAGTTCTTCTATGGTACCTCTAAGCAGTTCGTTTACTATTTTGTCTGGTCCTGGCGATTTCTCCGTCTTTTGACTTTTTATTGACTTTTCTACTTCGCATTGTAGTATTTCCGGTATTGGGTCTTCCTTGTTTATCTGATAGGGTTCAGAAAAAGTGTCCCCTTCTTTGTTTGTTATGTTGGTGGTTTGTCTGGCATAGAGCTGGCTGTAGAACTGCGTAGCTACTTCTTTGATGCTTTTTCTTTTCGAGGTGGTTGTTGTTTTTCTTTTTAGCCTAGGTATCCATTCCTTTCCAAATTCTCTTAATTCTTTCAACGCCTTTTTTACTCCTCCAGTCCTTGTTATGTGATGTTCTAGGGTCCTTAGTCTTTTGGTTTTCCTGTCCTTTCGTATACTTTCTCTAATTTTTTTGCTTAGTTCGGTTATCCTTTTAATCACTTCCTTTCGTGGTTTAATCGATATTAGGCTTTTTCGGTCTTCCAATAGTTGCCGGGTAAAATCGCTCAACTGGTATTTATTGTTTTGTTGGTTACTGTTAGTATATGTTTTAAGTCTGTTTTCTACTAAGTTATATTTTTGTGTTGGGTCTAATGCTTCGCTTAGGATCTGTTTCTTAATTTCGTCAAAGTGGTTTGCGTTTACTTGGGTGACATACATTTTCTGCTTGTTGTTGTAATTCTTTATGTGGTTTCTTGAGGTTTTGATTTGTTGCTTCCTTAATGAACAGCGTACCATTCTATGATTTGTATTGAAATTCAGCTTGTTGATGACCGCTGTGTCAGTAAATGCTTTAGGATAATTGCTTATAATGTAATCGATTTCGTTCTTGAAAGAGCCATCAGGAGAGATCCAGGTCCACTTATTTCGTGTATTTTTCTTAAAAGTTGAATTAAGTACTGTGAGATTATGTTCCATAAGGAATTCGACTAGCTTTTGCCCGTTACTACTTCTTCTGCCGTGTCCGAACTTACCGAGCACATATTCTTCGTTATTTTGTCTTTCGCCAACCTGTGCGTTAAAATCGCCCATAAGTATGATATGTTTATCCGCGTTGTCTCTTATAGCTCGTGACATCTCATCGTAGAAAGACTCCAATACTGCTGAATCAGCTTGCTCGGTTGGCGCGTATGCCTGCATGATGGACCATTGCTTCATGTATCCTGGTAGTTCGATGTTTAATATCGCTAGTCTGTCAGAGATTCCGATCAGTGCTACAATGTGTTCCTTCAGATGCTGTTTTATAAGAAATCCTACTCCTTTTTGTCCGCCTGGTTCTCCTTTTTGGTATAGTATGTACTTTTCATATTCTTCAATATTTTCGCCTGCTCTTCTCATTTCACTAATGCCCAGAATATCATAATTTATTTCGTTAAGAGCTTCCTCTAGTTCTAACAAGCTTTCGTGGGTTCTTAGTGTTCTAGTATTTAGTGTTGCGATTTGAAATGTTTGACATCTTCTGTTCTTCGTTGAAGGGTGGTGGTCTAACGTCTCACGGGGACCAGCCGGGTTGAGACTTTTATCGTTTGTTGTTGTTTTAATTTTGTTTAATGATATTTCACTTCCGCGTTTTTTAGTATTGTTGTTTAGATTTTGGCTCTCCATTGGATGGGGCGGTGTTAGAGGTGTTGGTGGGTCTTGGGCGAAATAAATCGAACCTCTTGTTTATTTTATATGGCGTGGACGGTTTATTTCCTGAGACATCTGACGGGGGTGATTTGGATGGTGACCTCTTTCTTTTGTTCTCAGTGTCTCTCGACTCCTTTACGACGAGCTTGTCATATTTTATATACGCTATATTCCCTTTTTTTTGCTCCATTTCCTTCTCTTTCTTCAGCTCTTTCCTTTTGATTATTACATCTTTGGGGTAGTCTGGTGTTGCGTAGATTCCGTTTGGAAAGCTTTTATTGTGAGTAAGGATTTCGCCTTTACGCCATGCCAAGGTCAGATTCGCCAGAATTGGTCTTGTTTTGCCTTCGACTTTTTTCCCCAGTCGTCTCATGTCGCTGATCTCCCATTGGTCCCACTCTCTTATTCCAGATTTCGCGCTCAATTCGTTTAGTATTTTTATGACATTTTGTCTGAGTTCCTCGCTGTTTGCATCTGCCTCAGTGATCCCATGGAAGACTATGTTGTTCTTTCTGGTATCCCTTTCCAGGTGGTTGATTTTAACTTTAAGGTAAGAGATTTCTTCTTTAAGTTTCGTATTTTCTTGTATTACTGGTTGGAGTTTTTCTTCTATTGTAGTAGCGACATTCGCAGTAAATTTCTCGAAGAGTTCTTCATTTTGTTTCGTAAAATTGGCTTTCATTTCATCCATTTTACTTAGTATCAGTTGTAGTTGTTGCTCCATAGTAGTGATCTTTCTTGAGTTACTTTGATATCAATTTTTTAATCCTTCGTTGTAAAATTCCTTAGGTATGTAGTATTTTTTTTTCTATTTTGGTATATATTTATTTTATTATTCCTGGTATCACTTTTTGATCTATGGTGCACCTTATCTGTCAATTGCTTGTCATCGGCTGTCAATCACTTGTCTGCCAGCTGTCATTCAGTTGTCAATTGAGTGTCTAATGGCGGAAGTGTGTGTTATGATTTTCGCCGTTTAATTACGTTTTTAAAAGTTTAACTTAGCTGTTTATAGTTATATATGTCTTGCTCCTGACGATTTTCGGCGTTTTCTGCTCAGAATCCGCGTTGTTTCGTTTGGGATTACTGCAATGTTGATTCGTCTTCGTTCAGTGTGTGTTTTTATGTGCTTTGTTTCTCTCTTCACTTGAAATTTGCACGGAAATTTATCGATATTCACGGACCAAAAAAACAACAGTATGTACTTGATGACTATGAAACCGGAAGCAATTAAGAAAAAATTAATTTTCTTAAAGTTCCCCAATTACCTACTTTCTTTCTTTAGTACATTTTTCTCCTTTTCTACATTAATAGCAATAATTCACTATTTACGGTAAATACAATGATGAATTGTACCATTATAAAATCTACTTAAAACCAGCATTATTTAAAAATTATTGGTCACTCATGCCTTCATACATTTTTTTATACCCATAATGTTTAAAATTCGATGAAAAAATAAATTATGCATTTTTTTCTAAAATAAATCAACTTGCATACATTTTTTATTAAAAAGTGCAATAGCTAGTGATTCAATTTATTTTCTATCTATCAGCATAGTTATACTACAATATGAAAACATTAAAAAACTGATGTAATTCGTTCATTTCTGGACATAGTGTTCAAAAAACTAAAAAATAAGCTAAAAAAATAGACTTTTCTCTAAAAATAACTTATCTTAGGTACTAATTATGATAGATTTTTTTTTGTATTTTTTTTTGAACGGCCATAAGTTCTACTATAAGACATTTTAAGGTTATCCATTAATTACTGGACACCCGATATAATATTTATAGTCATTTTCTTTACATAATTAATAAAAAAAGTATATTAGGTATATAATATGGCTTATTGTCTTATTGTATAGTAGGAATTAATTTTTAACAGTTTAAAATTCTATAAATATAAATTCATACTACCTTATAACCATCCATCCCTCCGATAGCAAGTAGTCTACCAATCGTCGATGTTCTAGGTCTGGTTCTGTTTGAGAACAAAAGAGACCTTCTCTCTGGCAGTAGATGCCACTTTACCGCTTCCATAATTAACGGCTGACATTCAGGTACATTGCCACAAGCAGACTCTACTTTGTCGATTAAGTACTGAATGTCAACAAAAAAAAAATTGAACAATAATGTAATCTTAGTATCTTAATAACAATACATATATTATAATATAGTCTTTCTTCTTCCTAATATTAATAGAATGACAGATATACCATAGCAAATCAAATAATAACATTTTCCCTTACATTAACATAGATTACTTATAATTTTTTACATCATGTTTTATAAAATAACATACAAATTAAGTTAACTGGAAGGTTGTAAAAGGCTGTTTGAAGTGTTTTGATAGATGTCTTCTTTTTATTAGTAGGTATTAATTTTTAGTTTTTTATTTGGCTCTAGTTTTATTGTTAATTTTATGTTTCTTGTGTTATTTTAATTACCTTTTGATAAAGTAAAAATTGTATATTTTTTTTTGATGTGAAACTTACCTCAGAAGAAAGCAAGGGTAGTTTGACTAATTTGAGCAGTGTGGGTAAATGCTTTTCTCTATTTAAATTGTCATGTTGTACCCAAGTCATCAGGCTTTCAAACACATTCTCTTCTGATAACACATTAAGTTCATCAGATTTTAACAAACTTGCCAATTGATCAGCCTCTAAAGCGAGGAACTCTTGATGTTTTACAACCTGAAAAAAAAAAACAGTGAAATAGTAATAATTGACAAGCTTGCCAAATGATCAGCATTAAAAGCAAGGAAGTCCTTTCTTTAGAGGCTGATAAAAATAAAAAAACATGTTTTACAACTAGAAGAAAAAAGAACGAAGAAGTAGTTAAAGTGTTCATGAATAACAAATAATTTCAAATTGTTATTTTATTATTTATTGCCATTTAAACAATAGTACCTGCATATAGTGTTGATAACTGTATTCAAGAGCCTTCGCATGCAGAGATAAACATGATTGTTGCTCAGCAAACACAGCAATTCCCAAACAATTGCATGGGTCCAACTGTTTTTCAAAGAAGTCACAGCATGCTTTTGTCACTGAATTTAGTTGCAATAAGTTGGCTGTTGTCATGAGAATCTCTGCTGTTTCACTGTTGAGTTCTGTAATAAAGTAGAACATAAAGCACTTGTCTTTCAAGTAATAATTGAAATAGCAATGGACTTTACCTATAATGCCTGTGTAACAATAATTGATAAGCGATCTAAGTGCCTGTGGATCAATTCTCTCTAAAGTAATTTCTGATGACCAGGCTTCTCTGAGTGATCCTGTGAACATTGCTGCGAAATACTCGCTGCATGATGCTAAAACGACTTTGTGTGCTGGGATCCTGCCACAAAAAGTGAATGATAGATTAAAAACAAAATGATTAGACCGGAAACAAATATATTAAGTAATAAAGTAAAAACTACTCTAGCAAATTAAAAAATATTAAAGTTGCATTAATTGTTGTCAAAGCTGCTTCAGACAAAGAAGCTATTGTTTAGTGTGTGTTCAACAAAGCAATTCTTTGTGGTGAGTAGAAATACCTGCATTCTCCAGCAATGAGAACAATATCACATAGCTTCTGTGATTGATAATATCCATATATGTTTTTCAAAGTAGATTCAGAATGTTTCTCATCACAATGGCATTCTTCGGAATTGGATTCACTCGACAAACTTATTTGACTTAGTTCACGAGGAAGTCCTTCATCGGCAGAAATAGTGGAGATGTTATCTTTTGAATTTTCACCCTTTCTGTGATCACAGCCAGACATTTTTAAATTTTTGATAATAATTTCTAAAATCTAAATAATCTTTGTTTTAAACTTTGCTTTCCTGTTTTGTTAAATATAAAAATGACAGATAGGAAAAATTGAAAACAAAGAACTGTCAACTGTCAACGTACTTTTTTAAATTATGGCGGTATGGCATTAAGCCATTGCCAGTGTCAAGTTAAATGAGCGGAAAAATAGACTTCACGTTTTAAGTTTTCAAATCTGTCAAATCTAGTCAAAGACCAAGTAAATCGTCAGTGCAGTCAATGAATCAAGTCAATCGATTCAGTAAAATAGTAGATTCTTTATTGAAACGTAATTAATAGAAAAAAAAAAGCTTTTTAGGGTTCAATAGTACTACAAGGAACTGTTATAGTTTTGCTCTGTCCGGCTGTCTATCTGTCAGTATGTCTGTATTTTAGATAGAACAGCCTCCGTGGTCAAGAGGTTCGAGCATTGGCTCTCGACTCGGAGGTCGTGGGTTTGATTCCCACATGGGAACAACAAAAAAAAATGTTGTTTCCCAGTTTGATTAGGACAATGCAGGCTGATCACCTGATTGTCTGACAAGAAAGATGATCCATGCGTCGGATGGGCATGTAAAAAGTCGGTCCTGCGCCTGATCTCTCGCCAGTCGTGGCGGTCATCCGTCCCACTGGGTATCGAGAGTAAAAGGAAGAGAGAGTGCTCTTGTGTACTGCGCACACACTTGGGCACTATAAAATCACTCCTGCGTAACTGGCCTGGTTTCAATGAAACCGGCCACCGTCACCGAGATCGGTGTGGGAGTTATTTTATTATTATTATTTTAGATTGTAGTCATAGATATATAATAGGTATTAATGTAGTTCTGTCTTGTAGTTCTAACTTCTGCAATTATGAGTATAAATAGATGAAAGGTAAACTTACAGATTGTGTATAGATCTCGGTTTTGGCATCGTAAAATAAAAATAATTTTGTAATATTTTAGGGGTGGCTCTCCATACATGTGAAGTGGGGATGATTTTTTTTTCCTTTCTACCTCATCGTGTGAGGTATCGTTGAATACTGAATAGGTCTTTTAAAATAAAGGCAAGGTTCCATACATGACTTTTTAGGGTTCCGTAGCCAAATTGCAAAAAACGGAACCCTTATAGATTCGTCATGTCTGTCTGTCTGTCCGTAAGTCACAGCCACTTTTTCCGAAACTATAAGACATAGACTGTTGAAACTTGGTAAGTAGATGTATTCTGTGAACCGCATTAAGATTTTCACACAAAAATAGAAAAAAAAACAATAAATTTTGGGGGTTCTCCATACCTAAAATTGAAACTCAAAAATTTCATCAAACCCATATTTCATTTCATATGGGGTTTATAGATTAGGTATTTAAAAATGATATTGAGGTTTCTAATATAATTTTTTTCTAAACTGAATAGTTTGCGCGAGAGAAACTTCAAAAGTGATAAAATGTGTCCCCCCCTGTAATTTCTAAAATAAGAGAATGATAAAACTAAAAAAATTAATGATGTACATTACCATGCAAACTTCCACCGAAAATTAGTTTGAAACAGATCTAGTAAGTACTTAGTTTTTTTAATTAACTTAATTAAATAAAATACACTATTAATAAAACATCGATCAAAGTTACATTGAACTACAAGAACATTTATATTATGTTACTTGCTGCTACGGAACCCTTCATGGGCGAGTCCGACTCGCACTTGGCCGCTTTTTACTTTAAAAGTAAAAGCGTCATTTTCGTCAAAGTCAACCATTTTCGAGTAATCGGCCTCCAAAGTGATTTATAAGTTGGCCCCCCTCTGGCATTTCTAAACTATAAGACTTAGAAACTTGCAATTTTCTATGCTGATAGATCAAGCTAAAAGCTCTTTAGGAAAATTATTTTGAACCAAATCGGATAGTAACTTTTGAAGTATGTAATTTGAAAAAAACTTATTACACGTTTATAGTTAAAAAAATCCACGCGCGCGGCGTTTATCGGGCGTTTATTAATGCGGGTCCGTACTATCGGTAAACGAGCGCGGGTCGCGTATCACCGCTTTCAGCGCTATTTTCCACCTCTAAATTAAAATTTCCTCTTCTTTAAGCATTTTTTTTTTCAAAATTCAGATATCTTTAATAGTTTCCGAGATATTAAAAAAAAACTATACCTCCTTTTTGTTTTTTACTAAATTGTGTATAACTTTTGCAATTTTTTCGAGCCCCTCTTGAAATTTTTTAAAAAGTTTCTAGAGGTCATTCCGAATCGAATGAGCCCTAGATCATCATTTTCGGTGCCCTTGGACAGAAATTCACTGACCTAGGGATCTTGTGAATCAGACTAACATTATTTTATTGATGGTGGAGAGACATAGCGAATATCCTAGTGCCTAGGTACCTATTAGAATTCAAAAGCTCAGGAATTCTTAGAAATAGCCAACTCGCCAAGGTTCAAAATATGGTACCATAGTAATAGAGGTTCCTACTTCCTACTCATTCAAAAAATATATAGAAATAAGAAGTTTAGTTTTTAAACGCTGCTTGCGGAAAGGAAATTCGGGTTTAAAAAATACACATATTTCATCTGGCTGAGGCATTTATTAACATTTATTTTTGTTTTTCATTTTTTATCTTAATACAACATATATAGTAATTAACAATACATAATAAATAGTCCAAAAGTATATTACGCCTACAAAATAGCGTAGTCGTTATAAGATTATCGACGTATGAGTTGCTTGCACACGTCACCACATGTAAAGGCAACTCATGTATGACACCAGTAGGAATGTTCTAGTGGATAGTGATTGGTGAAACAGTTTTGGAGCACGTTAAGCAGGCTTCGGATTCGATCTCACCGGAGCAAAGATCTAGAACAAGAATCCGGTCGGTTAGCCAAAACTTCTGTAAATTGTCGGAAGATAACATTTACTTACATCGTATATCTAAATCGTCTAAAAGTAGTTAGCATTTTGTGCGGTTGTAAATGATAAGTTTTTTTTTGGCAAACATAACAATATGAGAAAATATAATATGTTTTCTATCTAGTGGTAATCGAACGTATATAGGTATCTACAAAAATAGTTTAGTATTTTTAAACAATATCATTGAAAATGCTCGACCAAATTATATTTGCCATTGACCACAGCACGCAGGCATACGTTTCTACCGACGGTTTTGTATGTGGAATTTTATAAGAAAAATAACAGGGTACAACTACAAGGGTGTCTAAAAATATTGTTCTTCAATAGTCATGTTAATGCAATTATTAGTTAATTTGAGCGTATATTATTTGTAAGATATTTTCTACTTCAAGACCCGCATCATCTACATTAATAACGGTTTAAGTACCTAGAGTCAACACTTTAAAACCCCTAGGTACCTAATTGTAACAAACATGTTTATGTAACTTTATTGCATATATTATCTGTAATTAAGTAACATTTTCATCCAAATAAAAAAAAACAAGTTTTTTAATGAAATGTAACTTAATGATTAAGCTAGAAAAAGATTCAAGAAGGTAGAATCGCCTGCTTTACCGTCTTCATAAAAAAGTAAACAACACACTTAAATACAGACATAGTATGTATCTATTAACAATATCCTATTTACATAAAAATTGACCAAAATTGCTAACCGTTTCAAATAATATGTTAGTGTAAAAGATGATAGGTAAAGCTAGATGAAACGATATAGGTACATACAATACAAATGTAGCCCTTAGTCGCAAACGACCGGCAAGCGAATATAGTAACGATAGCCCGTATTCGATACCGACACTGCATTACACGTAGAGTAACAATCACATAGATAAGTACATAGTCTATTATCGAGATCATAATTTGCATCTTAACCTATAGTAATATTAAAAATATCACAATAAATTGCTGTGCACATACGAAACAGGCAAATTTTGAGTGCAATTACATTAATATGTATTTATTAGCAATAATTTTATTCTAAGAAATCATATACATCGAGGAAGTGAACGTTATATGAGATACGAATACGTACATCGAGTGAGTCGCGAGTGATTTTATTAAAAATAAACGTATTTTGTAACAATATCAAATCGAAATGTAAACTGATCAATTTGTTAAGCGTAACTTTTCGAAATTGTTTTTGTGCTTTTGTGGTTGTATTGTATTACAAAAAGAATTCATTGGCATATACTTAGATATATCATCTGTTTATCTGTTTACACACAATACTATGCGAATTGTATCTAATACAAATTGTATATAGTATAAATAATAATATAATATATAATTCTATTTAATGGCAGCTCTACTATTACTTTGACTGAGAAAATAATGTAACAATAATTACATCAGCATTAATGATACCAGAAAAAAAAAACTTGCTCAACAACATATTAATAAAAGAAATAGGTATCAGGTTGCTTTTACATCATATTACCGCGATGATATCTTTTATGTTTCGTTTATACCAAAGCAACTGTTTTTTGAATCTCTAAAAGTAAATACCGCAAAGACTGATGGCTCAAGAACAAACGTTCTATCAGACTATGACGGTATTAACTTTACTAATTTTATTCACTACGACCGTTTCAACTAGTTTTCGCTGACTTTGAATAATTTTATGACATGGTTGCTTTGATACTCCTCCTCGAACATAAAGAGAGCCATCAGTCGAAACTATACTTCGCATCATATCTTTACTATTTATAATAATATATTTCTTAACACGGCCGAGTTCTAAACTGGCCGATAATATCTTACATTCTAAATAGACATCAATTTTATTTAAAAATAAGTTTTATTTAATATGTACTATAACTCACAAAAATATGGTGCTGACACACTGTCTCTACAACGAATTTGAGGTGCAATATTACAAACATAGTATTATTATATTCGACAAACATATATAATAGAACTACTTCACTATTTATCTATTAAACGACTAATATCAACAAATCTTATAATATCGTATATTTGTATATTATTAGTCACATAAACTACTCAAAATGTTACATCGTATATAATATTGACGTAAATAGATTAATGATTTAATATACTCGATTATGCTAATAATAAATAAATTTGCAATGCGAAATATAGTCTCGTTTCCAAGTTATTCTAATAATAAATGAATTGATAACGACTTAACAAGCTTTTCAATCAATGAAAATTTCCTTCCAAATATGAATAACAGAACCAGTATATATGCCAATGAGTTCTTTTAAATAGTAGCGAATAGAAGAGAACAACTCAATATTAAAGCTAAAATTGTAAACTACATCGTCGTGCGTTGAAATCGTTACTATCAGTAAATAGTAAGTATAACAAACTAATGAAGAGGCGTATTAATTAATTAATGTAATCTATAGGAACTAATTTTGATGACTAGAATTGTTTTAAGTTCAGACTTCTCGGGCAAATAATAATAAAGTGTACTTTCAGTCAAACCTTGTGCTAATAAAAAGAACAGCTATCATCTTCAGGTATATAAACACTTTACGAGTACCTAATCAAAATTTAATGGAATAAATAGGATTTTATTAACTGTTTAAATTAATGTAGCTGCCCGACATAGACGGCTCCTAGTTTTTCTTGTATATAATAATAATAATTAGCACTTTGTTAAGTATAATATTAATCCTTAAGAAATCGGCGTCGCTTTCGAATGGTGAATTAAAACGTATTCAAAACGGACGCCGAGAGCCAAAAATAGGCCGAGTAATGAGATAATAAAATAAATTATTAAATTAATTACGAATATGTACAAAAATTATCAATTCTTATCTATTTTACAACCTTCGCAATAAGGAATGCAACGCGTAAGTAAATATCTAAAGAGTGAACTAAACTGAAATCAATTAGTTCGGTAAATGAAGTACTATTTTAAATCTATATTTATGTATATGTATTTTCTACCGACTAACAATGTCGACTACCAGTCTCACATTTTAGTTTTAAGGGTGCTATAAGTTATGAAACAGCAGAGAACATTTCAACTGCGAAGGATATTCGGACGAACCCAGGCCTTAACCTCTAAACGCTTCGCGGCACTACCGGCGGCCACTACCACTGCATGACGCACCAGGTCGCAACTTACACTACCTACACTCGTGGTCACTGGCGGGCCGCACCACTTGATATGTTTCATTACGTTCATTGCTCTCTATCGACTCGATCGGTTGCGCCCAAATACAACGTTCATCGCAGGCGTGCTCGGCCGCGAGCACAGGGTCGGTCGTGTCACGTGTGTCAGTCTAATTGTAATCCGTGCGGGTCGGGAATGTCGTGCGGTCGGCGCCGGGGTCGCGGGGCGGGGCGGGGTGGCGGCGGGGCGGGTGCCGGCTTAGCGGCCGCGCGCCCACCGCAGCAGCGCGTCGGCCAGCACGTCCAGGTGGGCTTTCGTCTGAAACAGTTAGTTCCACATTAGCACGACTTAACATAACATTCATTTAAAAGCCAGTGTGGCAATTTTCATAATGATTTTATTGGTTCAATCTCGTTTGGACGATACACGCACGATTTGACAGATATGCGAATGATTCAGCGTGTTGTATTTAACGAGATTACATGGAAAATAATTACAAGAATTGGGCATTTATTGATTTGAATACATCAATGCTAAATTTCAATAAAAGAGGTTATATTTTTTTTAATCACATAAAAATTTATTATATAAAGTGCTACGTAACGTAATATGGTGCAAAGCAACTAGCATAGTGCTGTAAAACATAGTAGTGCTACGCAACGTAGCGTAGTGCTACGCAACGTAGCATAGTGCTACGCCACGTAGCAGAGAGCTAGGCACCGTAGCAGAGTGCTACGTAACGTAGCAGAGGGCTACGAAACGTAGCATAGCTGTTCTCCGCAAACTAGCATAGTGTTACACATCTTAGCATAGTGCTACGAATCGTAGCATAGGACTACGCAACGTAGCATGTGCGATGCAGCGTAGCTTAAGTTTGTATTTGACGGTGATTACAGTTTTGACTTATAAAAATATTTAAGTAGAAAAAGTGAAGAATTAAAGTACGAGTAGATGCAATAAAACAAATTTATTAATAGTCATCGGCAATCATCGTATTTCTATGGCAATGACAGACGATGTATGGAAAACGATAATACCCGAAGATTATAAAGAACTTGCTTGTTACTATACATCTAAATTTCAATTAAAATAACAGCGCACGAAGGGTTCTGTACAAAACGGCAAAAATATGTTTGATGTTTGGGCGCCTCCTTGAATATTTATTTTATTCTGTTTTTAGTGTTTGTTGTTATAGCGGCAACAGAAATACATCATCTGTGACAATTTTAACTGTCTAACTATCACAGCCTGGTGACAGACGGACGGACAGTAAAGTCGAATAGCTAGGGTCCCGTTTTACTTCGGATATGAAACCCTAATAAAGTTTTTTGCAAACAAATATACATACCGTTTTGTAGAACATACAGGCTTGACGATCCTCGTCCTCTCCGTTCGGACAGTCTATGAAGCCGTCGCAGAGCACGTGGTCGTCGATGCACCGGTAGCGGCCCTGCCGGTCCGGCGTGGGGCACGCGAACCTCTCCATGCCATCGGCGGCCGGCGGACATTCTGAGGGTGGATAGTACAATCAGACATGTGCAGTAAATTCTACTCTGTACAGATTTAATTACATCTAAAAACAAAATGAACAGTGGAACACGTAATGCTACAAATTTGAATGTCATTTATTTACTGTGCAATAAAGAAATCCATATTAATGTGGTCGAATAGGGGATCGGACTACATCTGAAATAGTTTAATTAATATGTTCAGAAATATTGAGGCATTACTACTTGGTAAATGTAAAAAAATATATTATTTTACGTGTAGTTTTACTAATTAAATACATTTAAAAAGTACAAAAAAAAAATTGGTAAACAAAACCTATATCATTAGTTTACTTACATCATATACAAAAACATTAATTATGGTAAGTATGAACTTAAACACACAAATATCGGAGATATTTACAAATATATTGCTACGGCCGTATATTTCATACACCTTACAGTGACGTCACTTGTAGGTTAAGTTTAGTATGGAGCGTTTTTACGAGACTCGCGAAATTTTTTATACAAATCGCTGTACCTTTGAAAATATTGACTTTTGATTTACGATTTCTTCTGAGAAGTTACTCATATTTAAGAGTACTATTCATTTATGCAATAAAAAAAAAACAGTTCGCTTGCCTATTATAATAATAATAATAATCTTAATTTCGGACATCTACGGTCCACATGTTAGTTACAGTAATCTTAAAAAGTTAAAAACTAGTGTTAGTATACATTTTATTACATTATATCTTTACATTAAAGTAGATCTGAACAGAGTACAGTATAATGAGACAAGGTAAGGTTCAGAAGTAAAAAGTACATTACAGAATAATATAACACAACTTTTTATACACACTTTTCCACTTTATTTAGATTTTTACAATAATTAAATATAAACACGACCGGTTTCGATTAACTCATCATCAGGTGTGAGTTAATCGAAACCGGTCGTGTTTATATTTAATTATTGTAAAAATCTAAATAAAGTGGAAAAGTGTGTATAAAAAGTTGTGTTATATTATTATGAACATGAATTTCCACCAAGAACCAACAGTACATTCAATCAGTTATACATTACAGAAGTCAATGACTTCAAAACTAAGGATGGGCTATGACTTTTGCCAGGTGTTGCAATTTGCGCGAGACGTTCTGATTTTAAGGGTCTGAGGACGCGTCCTGAACCTCAATTCTCGTATTTAAAGTAGACTTTCATTTTACTTTTATTGGATTGAAAGTGAAGTGACATGTGAACGGATTTTATGACATTTCGACCAATCAGAGCGCGTTTCACTTTGGTTTAACGTTCATTTGCTCACCGTTTGAAAGTTTTAGCGTATCGGGACTTGATTGTATTAATGAAGGCTTTATTTAGCAGAATTGCCCCTCTGATTTGCACCTAATTGGGTAGATAAATTATAATAATCAAAATAGCAATTTTATTAACAACCCCAAAAGTGGGTCACTTTTTGCCTCGACATGCCTCGTCTATAATATATAGGTCTATGGTTGAAGTGCAATCAGACAGAGTAGAGTAATTAATATTTTGCAAAAGCTCTTTGAGAATTCTTTATATAGTTTACCAAAGGCTAGGCTATTTCGTTAATAGCCCGCGATTTACTATCACATGAGATGGAGTTGATTGTAACTTGTAATAAAGGAGAGTCTGAACAAATATCTTTTTATTTCTATTTGCTACACCTTAAGTCAATTGAATGCAAAATTATGCTCTTTTTTGTTTATTTTAAAATAAGCAGCAGTTGTGGAGTACGTAACTTTTTATAAAACTCGATGCTTTTATAAGAAATGAGATGTCTTAGTCGTTTATGCGGGAGCTACGTGAGAGTATTATTTAAATAAATGTTCAGACTCGATGAAAATTGCCATGTGAGCCAATGAAAATAAGAAATTTTGATGTCTCCATATAGAAAGAAACCTTGATCCTATCAAAAGATTAAAGAACATTTAAAAGAAAAGACATTCAAATAAGATTTCGAGTACAACAATTTTGATGATATTTAATGAAATAAAAATTTCCATGTAATACGATTCTTTATCAGCTGGTGTTCATGTCAGATTGGGTTAGCTTAGCTATTTGTTGATGACTTCTCTGGCTCAGTAGTTAGCGCTATCCCGCCGAAGGAACAAAAATTTTTCTATGTTCCTAGGTCATGGATGTCTTATGTTGTATTCAATATGTGTATATTATAATAAAAATCTTAAATATTTAATATCTTAAGTATTTAGTATAAAATCATTAAATATATTACCGTTGTATGGTACCCGTAACACAAGTTCTTCGAGAACTTACCACGAGAATAGATTGATGTGTTGTGAAAGCGTCTAATTCGTCTATAGATATTACAATAACTCCCCACAGATCTCGGTAACGGTGGTCGGTTTAATTTTATAGTGCCCAAGTGTGTGCGCAGTACACAAAAGCACTCTCTCTTCCTTTACTCTCGTAATCCAGTGGGACGGATAACCGATACGACAGACGAGATATTGGGCGCATAGGTATTATATAATACGTAATATTATAATTAATATTATATATTAGCGGGCTGCGTCTTTTGTTGTATTTCATTTCCTAATACATCAACAATGGCTTTACTATCTGTTAGCTAAGTTAAAGCTTTTCTAACCAATTTCATTTTCGTTACGGAAAATATTATTCCACAAGAACCTGCATTCCATGAAAAAGAGCCAAGTCTTTCGATCGTAAAAGTTTTGAGATATCGTAGAAACCAAGTCTAATTCAGGTTAGTCCCTAATTATAAGGTATTCATTAAAATTTTATGACTGCATGTGAATAATTATTTTTAATTTCCTTACAAAAAATATTATGCCGTATTTTTATTCTTAATTAATTGTTATCGTAAGGCTGATTTCATTTGAGTTTATGTAAGTAAATCATTGCTTTTATTAATTACATTCTGTTTCTTGTAATAAAATTTCCTTCCAAAAATAACAAGGTAAAATGGCTAGATTACTGTATTATTAAAGTTGCATTAATGAATAGTACTTTTATAATAAATGAATTATTTTATTACAAAAAACAATATTTTATTATTAAAAAACTATCTATATATTACATGTGGTCTCTCCAATTATCGTATTCGAGGCTTTCTCTAAACTTTATACAGAAACTCAGCTAAACTTAGGTAAAGTTCCTCGGACAGGAGTACACCTCTTTGTGAAAAGTCGGATTTAGTTCATTAAAGTACTTGTTGATAATAATTTTAGAGACTTTACACGTTCCACATAAGGCTAAAACTTGTTGCCCACCAACTTTTCACATTTACCCCCTTACTAATAAAATATTTACGAAACGGATAAGCTACTTAATGTTGCTGTGTTTCTCTGTTAAGTGACTTTTCCCACGTACGAGACAAAAACAGCAACATTATATAGCTCATCCGTTGTGTAAATATTTTTATTAGTAAGGGGATCTGAAAATTAAGATCTTCTTTTATATTTTGTACACATTTTATGCTCAATAACATTTCTTTTCACGAATCACGTACAATGTATTCCTCATAGTATAACTTTGATACCGCGGGCATGCGTAGTAGCGTACGGCACGATTCGTGAAATTATACCTCGCGGCTATCTACAATATTCATTAGTTCAAATATATTATTATATTTTTAGGATCGACATAGACATTGGCTTTGTTCCGCGGAAAAAAGCGCTTGTTTTTAACAGATTATCGACCAGGATACGTTTCCTAACTTCAATACTGCTAACATAATCCGCCATTTTGCTTACGTTTTTTTGTTAGCGCTTTTTCCACGGAATACAGTCATTTTATATCAACCTTTTTCCAATTTTTTTAAACTGTTCTAAATATAAAAAATTGATTTTAAAGATTGATTAGAAAAAGGAGTAAAGCCTGTTCCACAGATTTTCTTTTCTGCATATTTTATTGAAGACAAGCTTTCCCTTCTTTTTAGTTCCAAAAATATTGATAACATTTTTATGAACGTAAAGTTTAGCTTTCGTGTAGCACCTAAAAAAGGAAGATCCCTTAAGTCTGGAATTATAAAACTTAAACACACCTTAAATTCCAAACTTTTCCTATCTTTTTGAAAGCAATAGGGATATTGCCTAGTGTCGAATATCATATTTTTACATATTAAATTGAAAAGGGTTGAAGAAAGATACATAAATCTTATAGAAATATTTATTTTAGTTAATGAGAGCAATTAGAAAATTTCAGCTCAATCGGTTGAAGATATCTGCTTCAAAATTGAGTTGTAAAATTCCACCCGAACGAAAGACATACATTGCAAGTTAAATAAAGCTTGTAAAATATTGCACATCTCCTTTTCTGCTAATTTATGATTTGCTTCGTCACAAATTGTTGTCACCATACATTATGACAAACATATGGCGGTAGAAGTTGGTTGACGTCACAGGTCGATATATCGCTTTCTTTCTTATTACAAAAGAAATGTTCAAGAAATGTATGAGGCCTGGGCCAGCCCTACGTACAGTATATGTAAATATAGCTACATAATATAGTAACTGTTTCTTATTCTTTATTTTGTTTAATTTCACTTCGTTTCCATGTACATTTAAATTAACTTCGTCAAAGAGAGCAACACAAAGTAAAATAAAACATGGCGGATCAGATCAGAATTAACTAAAGATTGTCATTTTGTCAATGACATGTCTTTTGACAAAGAAAGACGTATGACATTCAAGACGACGTCTCTTCGTAAAACTGTCTACTATGTCAAAAGTCAAGTCAAAACAACTGTCATGGCCGCCCTAAAAATAGTGTTCTCTCAATAAAAAACTCTTCAAATAATCATTTTTGTACGCATGTACCCTTCTTCAAATTATTTTTTTCGTATTTTTATGATATTCCCATATTTTTTTCCTATTTACCTATATAGTGTACATAGAACTGGCCCAAAATCAAACATGTCTTTTAAATTGTAATTTTGTTAATTTTTTAAGATTAACAAAAATAGGCTTTAGATTGTCTAGGCCCACTTGCGCCAACCCGGGTTAAAGTTAACCCTGGGTTAAAAATCATGTTATCTCTCTCGTTCTTCGTATTTCTGAAAGAGAAAGCATTATATTTTAACCCAAGGTTAACTTTAACCCGGATTGGCGCAAGTGGGCCTTAGTATCTGAAAATGAATAGAGGATTTTTTTAGGCAATATGCCTATTTACTACTATCGTGATTGCCTGGAGTAATATTCGGAATCAACTGTATAACTTAGTTCATGTAACAGGTGTGTCACGTTACAAATTAGTCTAATGTAATTACCCAAAGGCGTAATTGTCCAGTGGACATGAGGAGGATGACATCCCTGGCGTATACATGAATGGCCGATGCACATACATAATGCTATTAAGCCTGGACAGCTACCTCCTACTCAACAAGCTATTAGTACAGGCCTACAAATATTACAAGGTGCGGTCTAGAGGCAAATATACATATTAATTAAGGAATAACTTTAATGAGAATTGTTAGTGAAAGTTATTTGTCAAGAAATATTTTCTGAGGCTTAGTGTTAATGTAATTTATTATTATTAACATAAAGCGCTTAACAGGATTGTTCAAATAATAATATTATTGTCCATATTCAGAAGGATATGGACAATAATATTATTATTAATTAGAAGGATATTGAGGTCAATATTTCGTAGAAAGTTTATGTAGTCAGTTTTGAAACTATTGTTTTATATAAATATGTAAATATTTTCTAAAAAAATCAGGTTTTAGTCAGGTAGAAATTTCCCAGCAAGTAGATAAACAAAATAAATCGTGTTTGTATAAATAGTAAAATCTGTTAAGATCGCGAGCAGATAACGCTTGCCTGAATTGAAAAGGCTATAAGTAGATTTTATCTATTTAAAGTTGCCTTTCCGGCATTGAAGCATGCCTTGTTTACGAATGCAAAAGACGTCGTCGCGGCGAAGCCTCAAAGGCTAGATACTCGTACGTATACGCAGAGGGCGCGCGCAATCGAGCCTCGCTCCTCACTTTCCCAGGCGTTTCTAAAAATAGACGCTCACGACAGAGTAGTCAGCCTTTACTTTAACAGAGAAAACTGGGGTAACTTTGAAACTATTCCGTGTAAGTTAATTTGAATATATAACTTGTTATTTCTTAGAAGATAGTACAATAAGCCCGTCGATATTTGCGACGTCAGAAGAATTTATTATAGGTTTCATTTTGTAGCAGAGAACTTGGAATTTTATCGGGAAGTTTTCCGTTTAACATATTCAACACCAAAATTGATTGTGACATTTTTACTTTATTTCTCACTTGAGTTGGGTCAAGGGTCTCTTGGTCAATGAATGTCAAATAGACGATATTTATTACCTGGGCATAAAACCAAATACTTTTGGATTTGACTCAATTTCAAACTTTGTAATTTTGCGTATTTTAATGAAATACATGGGAGAATATAAATCATCTGAAATTTTTATTTAAACCTTTTCAGAACACTAAAAAGTTTCTCGCAATTTGTGCTAAGCATCTATTTACTCAGTAAATATAAGTTTTACTAGCTGTCCCGACACACGTTGTTCTGTCTTAAATATAAAATGGAGTGAATACGAGTAAATACTCCTATAATGCAATCTAAGTCCTAGTCCTACACCTACACCTACTCCTACAACCTACCCCTTTTCCAATTTTTCTCACCGTTACAACCTTCCCGAACTTTCATAATTACTTCAAGACCAAAATTACCCAAATCGGTCCAGCCGTTCTCGAGTTTTAGCGAAAAAATTTATTTACATAATACCATGTTTTATGTCACGTCCCTCGGTAAGTCGATCACGTTCCTCGGTAAGTCTATCGGGAAGTATCCTATGTCCGTCTCCTGGTTCTAAGCTACTTCCGCACTCATTTTCAGTCAAATCGGTTCAGCCGTTATTGAGTTATAAATAGTGTAACCAACACGACTTTCTTTTATGTATATACTAGCTGACCTGGCAAACTTTGTTCTACCTTAGAGGCAATAAATGAGCAGATTTTGGATTTCATTAAGTGCAATTTTTCATTAGGATAATAGATATAATTAAAAAGAAATCAATTATTTTAATGATTGTTAAAATGGGCCATGTATTTTGGTGCATGGGTTGCAATCTTCAGTAAAGCATCTTGTAATAGACGACACTTTTCGTTTTATTATCAGGCGCAAGAATAAATAACGCAGATGATCTACGTTTATACCTGTGCCAAATTTCATGATGATCGGTTAAGTAGTTTTTACGTAAAAGCGTAAATACAGTATTCCACGGGAACCGTACATTTTCTGCAATAAAAAGTAGCCTATGTCCTTTCCCGTGCTCTACCACTCTACTTTATATCTGTGTAAAATTTCACGATGATCGGTTAAGTAGTTTTTACGTAAAAGCGTATATACAATATTCCACGGGAACCGTATATTTTCTTGCAATAAAAAGTAGCCTATGTCCTTCCTCGTAGTCTACTTTGTATCTATAGCAAATTTCGTGATGATCAGGTAAGTAGTTACGTAAAAGCGTAAATACAGTATTCCACGGGAACCGTACATTTTTATGCAATATAGAGTAACCTATGTTCTTCCTCGTAGTCTACTTTACATCTGTGCCAAATTTCATGATGATCGGTTAAGTAGTTTTTACGTAAAAGCGTAAATACAGTATTCCACGGGAACCGTACATTTTCCCGCGATAAATAGTATCCTATGTCCTTTTCCTGGTTCTAAGCTACCTCCCCACCAATTTTCAGCCAAATCGGTTCAACCGTTCTTGAGTTATAAATAGTGTAACTAACACGACTTTCTTTTATATATATAGATATAAAGATTTTGTTTCATGGTTAATTAGTGTTACTGTGTTACTATATTACACTGAGTAGTTGAGTACGTAACACTGTGATCGTAATGGAAGCGCAAAGCGGTCGCAAAATTCTAAATATTCCATGAACACTATGCAGTGTCAGTACACACTTGTAGGACTAATATTAAACAACCGCTTTGATAACCTAGACTAGCTGCGAGTTAATAGAGCAACGTTTATTATGCTGTTTCAGCTTAAAAGCTCTAGATAATTAGCTAAATACGTGCTTTCCACAATTGTGGCAGGTGAAATTCTCAACGCGTCTAAATAAAACTTGGACACTTTGTCAACTGCTAAGACGTGTGAAAATGAAACCTTCGAGAATATTCCAGACGCAAAAGTATGGCATAATACATACATTACTTAGATAAACAAGATATGTAAGTGGGAGATAAAATAAAACTAAAATTATTAAGGAAGTAAAGCAAACGTATAATGTGTTTTAATGCATAGATTGCCTGGAATTGTTATAAAACGACAAAGGTTTCGGGAACACTAATGTTTTTCCCTTTTTTATGCAAAATCTCTTGGGGTATGCTCGATAATCTTGCACGTGCGAATTCGTCAAATATTGAAAAATTCGTACGTAGTCGTATTTCTCAAAAGTAGACATCTGAAATTAATGTTAAAAACTTTAAGATAGTGAAATATAATAGTGAAAAAGTCAGTACGGGCTTTTGATTTTTTTCAGGTGATTAAGCCAATGCGATTCATATTATATAGTAAAATAGAGTAGATTCGATGTTTTAATGTAGGATTTATAAATATACTAGCTGTTGCCCGCGGCTCCGCTCGCGTAAATATAGTTTTTTCGCGGTCGCGGATAAAACATAGATAAAAACAATCCTTGCTGCGGATTATATATAATGCTAAAATTTCGGCTCGATCGGTGCAGAACTTTTTGAGTTTTTGAAGCGTACACAAACCAACATAACATTTTTATATATAAGATATGTATGTATACTCGTATTATAAAAAATACGCTTTTACAAAAACAAAAATATGCAAAATAAATTATATTACATTTTTTCAAATCCTTTTAAAAGAAGTTTTTCATGTCCCTAGACACACAAGTTTTTCACAAGTCAATTCTAGGTGAAAACGTAGAAAAAGTGCGTGTCTAATATGGTAATAAAAATTCATACGTTGTATTAAGGTACTGTGTGTAGCTCTTTCCATTTGCATTTTAAAATACCACGTACAACGTATGAATAAATGTCACTTGCTTTTTTATAATAAATAAATATAAAGATAATAGATATTGTATAGAATCTAGCAATTCACAAAACGTCATAAAACAAGAAACGCGCCAATTTAATAAATAATTGTAAAAATTAAAAGACTTTTATAATGTGCAAATACTGTTAAAAGCCAACTTCGAAATAGGAAATTGGAGTAAAATGTATGTTACATTAGAAATGGAAGCAGGAAAGGTTTCGCCTTTTTCTGGTGAAGATTATTTTAATATTTTATAAGTTTGGAAGCACTTTGCATAATATTTAAGTACATAAACAACAAAGTCCACGTGTATAAGCCAGTAGTGAGACCAGATGACCGACATTTTTGAATTTTTTCGAAATGCTGCTACTGGCTAAAACGTGGTCTATATTATTTTATCAACAGAAGTTTTTGAAGAAGATTTTGGTGTTTATTTTTTACTTATAAATTAATTGTCTGTCATATTAGGATAAGCTTCTGTAAAGATAGAATTAAGTTTGGAAATAAAAAAAAAAATAGAAAAATCAATACGATTTCGTTAATTTACCTATAGCCAGCCTAATATACCATTACATGGTGCATTTTTTACAGTTTGCACAGGTATAAAAATACTTAGTAGGTACTTATCTATCGTACTAATATTATAAATGTGAAAGTTAGTGAGGATGGATGGATGGATGTATGGATGTATGGATATATGAATGTATATATGGATGGATGTTTGTTACTCTTTCACGCAAAAACTACCGAACGGATTTCGATGTAATTTAGTATGGTAGTAGTTAACAATCAAAATATGTTCCACATAATTGAACTAATATAATAGATAAAATTCTCTACTATTTATGCTATGACCATTTTTGTGTCAAAATAGTTTTAGCGCTTTATACACATAAAAATCTCAAATTGTCTCAAACATATTTTTGGTAAAAGCTATTTTTTTTTAAATTTTGTTATTGACTTAGTCCCGCTAATATCATCCAGTAGTAGCCTCGGGCCATGTAGGTTGATGTAGATCATCGTTTCTCAACCATTTTTATGTCGCGACCCACGAAAAAGTAAATCTTTTAAAATTTTGTTATTGACTTAGTCCCGCTAATATCATCCAGGTTTCAATCTGCTCTACAATTGGTAGTAGCCTCGGGCCATGTAGGTTGATGTAGATCATCGTTTCTCAACCATTTTTATGTCACGACCCACGAAAAAGCTAAAAAGTTAAGTAAAAAGTCTTGCGACTCCGTCACTATAAAATTACTCGTATAATATGTAGGTACCTATATAGCGCGCTATTTTTATCAGCAATAGGTACGTTGTATTAGCCTTCACTTGTTCGAAAGTTCGATACAAAATATTCGTTCAAAAAACGAATCTTCCGTACCTATATGTAGTTTGTATTTATTATTTTCAAACATACCCTTTATAAACAAACTCGACCAAGGGTCGCGACCCACCGGTTGAGAAACGATGGCGTAGTGTGACCTATAGGTATGTAGGTTGTAGATATAAATAATTAATTGTTTATTTATCCTATTCGACCTTATTATTCGTCTTCTTTTGTTAAACGTGTTTTCGCCCGTTTCTAATGAATATTGCTATTATTAGACACGTAGGTAGGTACACTTAGCGTTCAAAGACTTTTTTACAAATCTTTTTTTTATTAGGCTTCTACTTTCTCCTTGTTTATATATTCTTGATTAACTATGATCGAAATTGGATCACCAGACAACAATGAGAACGTTCTACATTATCCTATCCGATATCGAACCATATTATAATATGAACAACAGTATATAAGATTTGGTAAAATCAATTACGGAAACTTTGGGTACGTCATATACTGCTTGTGTAAAGACGTTTAGGCAAAAAAAATATTTGAAACTCATGGATTTTTTTTTATACAAAATTAAATTATGTTGCAGGAAATTACATCTTATTGCATTATATCGACCACGCGCGTACAGCTGTTCAGATATGAACTCGAATGACCTTTCCTGGTGTATGCAATATGTATCGCTGTCTCTGTCGTGCTACATCTGCTGTCCTTGTCGCGCGCGGACGCTTTATGAAAAAGATTTAATTTATTGCAATATTTTAATTTAATAATTTTAGTTTGTATTTTTTTTACACGGGTTTAATTTTTTTTTGCCTAAACGTCTTTACACAAGCAGTAGATCACGTGCCCGAAGTATTCGTAATTGATTTTACCAAACCTTATATTTTACTTGTCCTTGGTTCACGGTTCGGATATCGGCTTTCGGCGTCCGATACCGATATCGGATCGGGTAATGGGAAGGCGCTCATAGGCTCAATTTTCATAAAGGTTAAATTCTTTGAATAGGTGGCTAACGGCTTTATCTTTATTTTACCGTTTAGTTTCAAATTTAATATCATCATGTTTCACACAATTTTTTCAAGAACACTTCAATTATCCATGTTAGAAATTGTCTGTAAGTACTCATAAAATGAGAAGGGTTCAATTCTGATATTTAAAAAATCGAACATATTGTTTATACTCTGTATCAGTGTTTACTCCATAAGCAAAATCTTTAATAAATATAAAATTCATATTCGACGAATTAATAGGTATATTTTTTTCTGGAAGATTTTCTTTTGATTTTCGTTTGTACAAATGCGTTTGTAAGCACTATTTGTTTTTTACCTTGGCGCAAAATGCACAAAAAGCCGAAGGGGTAAAAAATCTGGACTATTTGTAATTCATACCTGGACGAACCCGGTTTTATGTCATAAAATTGAAAGCCAGGCTAAGCGTTTTGTGTGCATATGAATTTTACGCGAGCTAAAATCTGGTCACAAAATGTTACTAGATATTCACAGAGTTTAATCCACAGATTTAATATTTTTACAATTGGAAATTTGAAATGTCATGGAAAGTCATCCCAACTTACCTGTCCGGTAGTTGTGGTATAGTATACGGGTACGCGACTCCAGCTTCCCTAGCTATTACTGTCCTATCCCTTGCCCTCCTGGGCGGTAATATCCTACATTTCCTATTTCCCACTCTAACTTACCAATGTTCCTTTCCACACCACCTATCCTTCCCTTTCCCTATTCCTACCCTCTCCGCCAATCCGTGGGAACGCAATGGATAATCATAAAAATAATTTATTATCCAAAATGGCGGCGATGTGGTTCGCTACCCATCACGTCTCGTTCTCGTGGAGGCGAAAAGTGGCCCATGGAGAGCCGCTTCGCTACGTTGAATGTAAGAGGAGGAATGGATGGTAAGAATGAAAGTGGACGAAGTGTGTAAGGATCGTAGCAAGTGGAAAGAAGTGGTCTCTGCCTACCCCTATGGGAAAAGGCGGTATCTGCCTACCCCTACGGGAAAGAGTCGTGATTATATGATTATATATAAATTTGAAAAAAAAAAATCTGTCTGATAATATTCCTGATGTTGATATATTTATGATAGCTAATTTAAAAAAATATGACGTTCGGTTCAGTTCTGCTAAAATTCGAGGTGCCAAGACATTAAGGTTAGTCTGTTGAAAAATAATATGATAAATGAAAATATTTATGTATTTATTCTCCATCATATTAAATATCAATATTTTTTCATTAATTGTAGAGCATCGCGTGAGGGTTACATTGACAAAGCTATAGGTTACGTTCAACTTAGTCGTAAAAATAATATTTGTATCGTAAAAGGACGGATATGTCTAGAACATCGAGTTCGGAGTAAAACTTATTCAGTTACTTTATCTATTAACGAAAATTCAGGATGTTCAATGCCATGACTGTGCAGCTTCAGCAGGTAATTTATACTCCTATTAAACTTAAGTTGTTTGATGTTACCACCGACTCAATTTTTAGATGAAGTATATATATATAATGATGATGAATGAATGTGTAAAACTGAAATATAATATTGTTTTACTTCATTGCACTGTCAAATAAATAATAATAATAATATAATTTATAAAATAAATTGCACATATTTCATACTAGATGTTGCCCGTGACTTCGACAAAAGGAAATCTCGAGAGAACCGTACATTTTGCCACAATAATAAGTAGCCTATGTCCTTCCCCGTAGTCTATTCTATATCTGTGCCAAATTTCATAAAAACTGGTCCAATAGTTTCGGAGCCTATTCAATACAAACAAACAAACTTTTCCTCTTTATTATATTAGTATAGAAGTATAGACTATTATATGCTAACATACAAAAATAATTAATAACTTAAGAATGTTAAGTTTTTTATAAACCACTTCTTTTAGGAATTAGTTGTCGCCATTTCCTACTATAATCATTATCAGTAGTCTACATAGGTGTGCACTGTGGGCCAAAATTTCTATTGAGACTTGGCAATTGGCATGGCCCTTTGAGTATTAAACTAATAAGTTCTGTATATAATTTCTGTATAAACTGTAATCACAGATTAGTATATATGTAGAGCCTAGCTAACTGCAATGAGTGACGATTATTATTATTAATATGACATTTTAATCTGGAGTTAACGGTGTTGGTTAGACAATCACATATATTTTTTGTCTCCTTGTGTATCTTATTGTAAGCTTTTATTGTGTTACTGTTGGTTGACTCAAATAAATAAATAATAAAAAAAAAATCACACGCGCTTTTGCTCGGGAGCTGTCGGCGTGTTTTCGGCACTGGATTCAAAAATTAATTTTAATTTTTATATAACTATTAAATTATTGCGAAAAATAAGACTACAAATAGTTTTGTTATTAAACTTATATAATTATGATCTTTCCATTTAGCACAAAAAAAAAAAAAACCTAATTTGCTTTCTCTAAGTCTAATAGACTATCGGTTTATTTAAGTTTCGTGTTCACTGTTTAGACTTTAGCGTGTCATTGGATAGTATTTTTCTATCTTCTTTTCAAAGTTATTTTTCTTAGAATATTTATGTGTTCATGATCTAGTCATTATTTTCGAATGAAAATATACCCACGTATTTCAGCTATCGTTGGTAGTCCAAATAGTAATGAGTAGGTATATTAAAATAGAGTGGTTAATAAAATCATAAACTTAAAATTTAGCAATTATTAAGATAATTTTTAATTTTTTAAGTTAAGGTTGGCTGAACATCCTGCGGTTCGCCATTCATGACGTTTTTATTATTATTTTATATGGTTTGAGACTTTAATTTTACATACAACTGATCATATTCTGTGGATTTCATATTTTTATTATATATTTTATTTTTACTTTAAGCGTTGTACCAACTTAAAACAAATTAACATAATTACATTAATGTAGATTGAAGGTGTCGAACAAGCCAACAAAAAGCGCGAGGCCACTTAACATTCATGGTCCTTGTTATCACAAAAATTCAACACTGCTGGATTATGTAGGAACTTAAATTTAGCAATTGAGGTCAACATCCTTAAACGGACAAAGTTAAACCGATATATTTTTAGAAGGTTCTTAAATTAATTTTTGAAATAACCTCTACTTATTTTTAGAATAATTTAATTTTAAATTATTGTGTGACAGTAAATTAATTGCTCCTTTGTCTAGTGGGCTTCGTTTAATAGGAGATTTCGATTTCGTAGTAAGCTTTCTTTAGCAGCCCAATTCCGTTAAAGATTAAAACATCATTACAGAAAACCTATGAAAATAATATTTTATCACTACCGAGTATTTTTAATACTACGAGTAGAAGAAGAAAACATAAGAATAGGCAGCTGTTAACCGCATAAAAAGTAAGCATTATTATACTAGTTTACTTAAGAAACTTCCTGATATGAGCAATCTTTAAACTTTCTCGTTTCTGAGCTATGTGGAGGTTAGATTTAACAAATATTTGCTTCTTACAGTTGCACAGTAGACGCTGTAATCTTATTAATTAATTAATTAATATCTTTAAGGGCTGATTTTTCAATCGTCAGATAACTTTTACCTGAGGAATAAATATGTGACAGTTTTTTCATACAAAATAGGTATGTCAAAGTCAAATATTTATTCCTCAGGTAAACGTTATCTGAAGATTGAAAAATAAGCCCTACATCTTTAGTTTATTTTATTAATTTCGTAGTAACTAGCTTGTCATATTGTTAAAACTACAGGTCGCCTAGTGGGCGTATTTCAGAATTTTAAGTTATATAACCTTTTTAAGGTTCTTCCGTCTCATCCTTATGCTATTTACAGACACACGAATTTGGTACGGAGCGTACAGCGAACCATATCCGGAGACCAAATTCGGTGTTGCTAGACACGCACGAATTTGGTACGGTGCAGTGAAGCGAAACGCTCGACACTCGTGTGTTCGATTTTATGCTCTATTACATTAGCACAGAGTTCTATTTACAGTGCGGTTTTTAAACGATGACGATGATTCCCGCAATTCATTGATAACGGGCAGTGATACCAACACTTTAAAAAATATTTCTCGCCAAATTTTACCCCTGATTACTTATACCATTAACAGGTCTAAGAGACAATAAGCTAGAAAGAAAGATTATGTGTTTAACATAAAGACTTACGCGTGAATAACACTAACTTGTCTTAATCTGATTTCACTCCCAATACATTTTCATATACCTGGCTATATACACACATTAAAATAATTTTTATTACTACATACAAATTGATTCATAAGGAGTAAACTCTAAACATCCTGTCCCCTAGTAAACCCCGTAGATATTTTCCCTAATTTTGGAGGGTACATCCCTAAGTTGGCAACACTGATACTGTTGTACGGCCTGATATTGTATTTAATTTCAATAAATTATATTATTATCTTACTAAAAGTAATAATATTATAATAATATCCATAGACGCTTCATACCACGTCAATCTGGCCCCGTGGTAAGTTCTCGAAGAACTTGTGTTACGGGTACCAGACAACGGAAATATATTTAATACTTTAATACTGATACACATAGTATATAATAAAAATCTTACTATGTGTTTTATACTATACACATAGTGAAATTTTTATTATTTTATACATATATTTAATACACATCCATGACCCAGGAACACAGAAAAACCTTTTCTTCATTCGGCGGGATTCGAACCCGCGACCCCCAGCTTGAGCACCAACACAATCAACCACTGAGCCACAGAGGTCGACGCTAAAAGTAGTTTTTCTGATTAATATATTTTCTTGCATTTACTTTGTTCGAATCGGATTATTTAAAAGATCTTTTCCCAAGTGTTCCTAGAATTAACAAATTAATTATTGTTAATCCAATTTTAGTACCTTGAATTCATATCAGGTCTTGTTTTCGCTTGATGTTGAGGTTTATGCGGCGAAAATCTACCTTACATTTTGGTAGTTCATTAGTTAATTAATTTGAGGTAATTCACTTAAGTAATATGCTTACAAATTCTATTGACTAATAGCAATCCTTATAAGAGTTACTAAATTAAGGTTTAACGAGGGTAATATAGTGATTATTACATTTTCACCTTTTACTATGTTATAAATATTGATTCGGCATTATGTATATTGATTTATATATTTCTTGAAAAATATTCTTTATACGTTGCGAGAAAATGCCAAAACCGTAAAAGGTATTTGAATTACTGCGCTTGAATGCACTAACACCACCGCTCGGTTTGCATACTTCAAATTTTACAAATCGTCACGCGAGTTTAAATTCTAGTTTGTTTTAGACAAACTGTACGTAAAACGATAGCTGCGTTTGAGTGTAAATTATATCGACATGTTTAACTTTGTGGACAGCAATAAAAATATAAAGAACTGCAGGTAAATAAATATCATTAAAGAAGAAAACTTAGACATTCATAGAGGTACAATATTTATGTTTTATTTGTTGATATAGGTTATTATTATTCCTGAGATTTGACCCGTTAAGGTCTCTTGAGGCTTTTTTTAAGGTTATGAAACAGGAAACGAGCAGACGGATCACCTGATGGTAAGCGATTACCGCCGCCCATGGACACTCGCAACACCAGAGGAGTTACACTTGTAACTCCTCTGGTGTAGCGAATTGCGTTCCTGGTCCTTAAAATCCCCAATCCCTCCCCATGGGCCTCCGGTAACCTCACTCGGCGAAACACAACACAAGCGTTATTTCACCGGTTTTCTGTGAGGTCGTGGTATTTACCCGGTCGAGCCGGCCCCTTCATGCCGAAGCGTGGCTCTCCTACAGTTACAGTACAAACGCTGCGCCATTGTTTGTCTACAATAGAGAGTTTTTAAAGCGTGTAACTAATTACACCAACTCGGAATGAAAACAATAAATTGAAACCGTTTAAGCTAATTCGATAAACAAATTGAAGTCTAGAACCGTATCAGAGTAATTAATTATAAAGGATTTTTCGAAGCTTTTAGTGTTTGGACAACTATAGTATATATCAATTAACGTCACCAACTTTATAAAGCTCTATCATTGAAGTATCGACGTTGCTGAAATAAGATTTAATCTTGATAATTTAACAAATTTAATGCGAAAAATATTTAATGCCTAAAGGTCCATCCTGACCATCCAGCCTGCAAATCCAGCTCCAGTACTTATGGCTGTCATAAGTATAAATCGAGCATAGATATATAATATTAAAAAGAGGTAATAATTAATCAAAGAAATCGAGTCAATCATTTTTAATTTTTGCTTTCGAAGCTATCGACAGGCTGCTGGATTAGCAGGCTGGACCATTAACCACACTATTATTAATTATTATAATCAAATTAATGTCCTTTGATGTGGAATGTTCTCGATAAAAAATGAAAAATCTACACCTTTCCGGGGGTGCGGATAAACAGATGGGTTTCCATCGACGTTCAGAAAGTGTCTGTTAAAGATTCTAATTTTTTTCTTTTCTTAATTTGTTTAGCGTAATATTTTTATATCCAAGTAATATTTTTTTATTTAAAAAATACACTAAAGAAACGATAAGATCGAATCCTTTGATACATCAGAACCTATGTTGCGTTAAAAATAAACAAGGAAACAAACACAAAGTTCGATAAAGCTTTAAAAAGTATTTTAAAGACAAAGTAAAGTTTGACATAATATTCTAAAACCAGTTCCTTGCAAAATTTATTACAAAGACGCACAATACAAAAAGGAAATTTTACATAATCACCTTTGTAGCATTTTTTCTGCGCGTTATGAATATTGACTTCATATTTAGGCTTCCGACGAAATAAGATTTTCGGATTGAGAATATACTTTGTGTATTGAGAGCATGAATCAGTAGTGAGTCATGAAGGAGCGAGTGGGCGTCGGAAAGAGATTGCAAAACCATTTATCATATTACTGGCACTTTATTGCGCCAATGAAAATACGATATACAACCTTCATGGGTAACAATGAGGCGCTTACAATAACATTTTTTTCTTTACTGTCTCAGAAAATTATTAGGTAAAATATCATTCTCACATTTATTAAGAAATATCGCGCAATACCATATCTACCTCTTTTTAATTTAATACATCTATGCTATTAGGTATATCAATGGGGAACAATCAATACGGTGACTAAATATAATAATTATATTAGACGCAAGCGTAATTTCATCTGGATTACAACGGCAAAGGTTGCATACATATACTAATGATTGGTCTCGCTAGACGCTCTCGCCCAGCGAGACCAATGATTTATCTATGGTTGCATATTTGCAGAAATTGTACAATCGAATGGTGTTTTTAGTTTGTGGTTGCCACTGTTTTAAACGGCCAATGTCTTTTAAATGAATCAATTTTGTTATATCAAACGCACTTAAAGTCCTTTAAAAAGTAACAATTTAATATCATACTAGCTTTTGCTTATTAGTAAATACAGTATCCCACGGGAACACTGTACTTTTTCAGGATAAAAAGTAGCCTATGTTTTAATTTAGAGCTTAAGCTTCTACGATACCAAATTTCAACAAAATCCGTTCCGTAGTTTTAGCGTCAAAGAGTAACAAACATCCATCTATTCATCCATCCAAACATCCATACATCCATTCTCACAAACTTTTTTTTTTTTTTTTTTATGAAACTAGGGGGCAAACGAGCAAACGGATCACCTGATGGAAAGCGACTACCGTCGCCCATACCGTTTCACATTTATAATAGTAACTAGCTGTTGCCGCGGCTGTTGGTTTGCTTTTGACAAGTATTTCTAGCTTTGCCGTAATGCAACTAATTAGCGATCACACAACGCTGAGCAGGAACGTGATCAAAGCAAAATCGATGTGTACAAATTGACGCGGCTTGTGTAAGAGAAAACCGAAATGGAAGGATACATTTCCAAACGTTGGATAAATGATTAAATGTTTATGAGAGAAGGTTGTTAGTAACGATTTACATTGCACGCAGCAATTACTCTGTTTGGCAAAAGGCTGGGGCTCTGATTATTTAAAACAAAACAACTAGCCTCAAACAAAACTGATCATATTTTTTACAAAAAGGTTGTTTTGATTGCTACAATTTGAAACCCATAAGTTGTAGGCACCCTAAATTGAAGGGGGAGTAGCATCACACATTTTTACAGAAACAGACAACAATGGAACTTTCGACGAAAACATATTCCTAGTACATACAAAAGCGTTTTAATACATTTTAAATTCTTACAATGGCTAATAAAAGCAGTGATATATTATTTATTGACATTTAATAACTGCGTCGAACAGTTAGCAATTATATGGAGAGTTATTACGGGGGTAATTGGCAAGTTTTTATACCACATGTTGTAATATTCATAATTTACGAGGGAGGCACTTAGCTGACAGTGCATTCAATGCATTTAAAGTTCGATGCCAAGAGTAGATGCCAAACAAAAGGCAATATGCCGTCGTAACCCCTTCATTTTGCTACAATTCTGCCGTACTGTCGAATACAATATATAGCGAGTGATAAGCTCTGCCGGCTGGAGATTGTGTAACACCATGGTAATTGTTTTTACCCCACTTATACAGGACATGTACTGTACAACGTCTATTTGAAAATGTTTTCATCAAATGCATTTAAGAATCAGAAAGGCTATTTTAGAGACATAGATCGCAGTTTTATATAAGGTTTGGTAAAATCAATTACGAATACTTCGGGCACATGATCCACTGCTTATGTAAAGACGTTTGGGCAGAAAAATAATTGTCATACTCAACTTAAAAGATCATCTCATGTATGGGTGACTCTCCGCGAAATGCAAACTCGCCCATATAAAGAATTTTTTTTTTCGAGTGTGACAATTATTTTTCTACTTAAACGTCTTTACATAAGCAGTAGATCATATGCCCGAAGTATTCGTAATTGATTTTACCAAACCTTATATACACTTTTCCGGTTTTTTTCCGCTTCAAATGTTTTCAAAGCATAAAATTAGCAATGTGATATTCACTTCCGTAAAATATGATCAATTCTATTTTCTAAATAAAAGTGTGACAGCGCTAGCATGCAATTGTGTGCGCTGGTCCTTAGCGCTGTCAGCGTGATAGCAATCTTTTATGTACAGAAATTGTCCCTCACGTTCAGCGGAAAATTCCAATCATCGTTCCGAACATAAAGTGTCTTAATTAAAAGATCATTATAAGTTACTTGTTATAGTAATGTAATAACTAATTTGACACGACCGACGAACAAAAAAGCACTAATGGCCAAGAATGTTAAAAATATACCTCCTTTTAAAAAGGCTTATAAAAGAAGACATTTCTTGTAATCTCAGCAAGCTTAGCAAATCCTTCTGGAGATAAATCTTTCAGATAAATCCTCCTCAAGTCCCCCACTCTTCCGGTGCTATCAAATCTGATTAAAACGTGACGTCAAGACAGTTATTTGTTATTTCATTTCAATGACTTATGACATTATCATAATATTTTCAATATGAAAATATTAATAAAGTGATTCTACTAAATAATGTATTATTTTTCTAATATCAAAATTGTGATTAATAGCGGTATTTTATGTAATAACGATTATTATTTAATATACTCTCTAACTAATATAAAATAGTAGCATAAATCAAAATAAAACTATTCTATTCAGTTAAATATACACATTACTTAACCAAGGCACCTCCGTTAGTCAATCCTTAAAATGTAGTAAAATATTATCAAAAAAAAAAAGCTTGTTTGTTAAGGCCGTTTACGGACGATAATTTTACGTGATAACGTCATTATAAGCCGAACGCGTTGATCGTGCGTCTCTATCGCTTATTCCACGCTCTCACTTACACGCTCGGCTCAGGCAGAATGTGATAATTAGGCGGAACGTGACAATTTTTCGTGCGTGCAGCCGGCGTTCATTGATTTATATTAAGACGTTATCACGTAAAAATATATAAGTGATTTATACATACATACGTAAATATGTAAAGTAAGCAAAAGTAACGCTTCGAGCTTACAATGTTGAAATCGATTGCATTTGCAACTTAGTAAACACTTAGTTTCACTTTTCCGTGCTCTGTGCGCGGGCTGCGAGTGTTTGACCGCAGTTTACGTCCAGTCTTCCTGGCAACGCGCCAAGAGTCCTTTCTCGTTAGCTCCCGACTCCCGAGCAACCGCGATATAGTTTCATCTTTAGACCGTTTAATCCGCTTGTGTATATTTATACTTCCACTGAGTTACGCTTGTTTTGTTTGTATTTGAATAGCGTTTCAAAAATGGAACTTTTGGTATACATATTATACCGTCTTGATAATCTTTAACGTGATATAGGATTTATTTATACGGCTATAGGATTTAATATACTTATGGTTTCAAAGTGTCTATAATAATTTGCACATTCACATTTTTCGTTGAGAAGAATTACAAATACCCAAAAGAAAAGTATTAGAAGGCTTGATAACAACCGTTTTGTCGATCAAAACTATCTAACGACAAAGGTAACTCAGATGCGCCTTTGATGAAGATAAATAAACTACGAAGTTAAACAAAGCCTTTAATTGGGTTAACTTTAACGTTAACCTCATCCCTTTTCCCTGTGCCCTACAAGGACTAGGGATGGTCGTTACTTATTACTTATCAAGGACCCTGAATAACCATTCAGGAAAGTTTTTACAAATGTTTCTATTGACGCAAACTCTCTTAACATTATTGAAAACTAAATGAATATCTTTTGATCTAATGTTTTCTGTACTATATATTAAACAACTAATGTTCATCATCTATTGCTACTTTCGTTTACAATTTCAGTTCGTAAAATTTTATTTTATACCCATCTTCTCTGTTTCTTTATTTGTTACTTTATATACAATTTTCCGTTGTTGTTATACGAGTATACATATTCGTGGAGGAAAAAAAAATAGTTTATAATAAAAATATTTTAGTATAAACTATTTTTTTTCCTCCACGAATATGTATACTTACTCGTATAACAACAACGGAAAATTTTATATAAAGTCACAAATAATATATAATAATACTGGATACAAATATTTCTGTTAGTAAGGGGAGGGGGTACGTATACTCTGTAGACGTGAAAGAAGTCAAACTTTTATTTAAAACCCAAAAATAGTCGTATCGTGTCCAGAGAATAAATTCAAAAGCGATGTTCAAGAAATGTATGAGGCCTGGGCCAGCCCTACGTACAGTATATGTAAATATAGCTACATAATATAGTAACCGTTTCCTATTCTTTATTTTGTTTAATTTCACTACGTTTCCATGTACATTTAAATTAACTTCGTCAAGGTGAGCAACACAAAGTAAAATAAAACATGGCGGATCAGATCAAAATTAACTAAATAATGTCATTTTGTCAATGACATGACTTTTGACAAAGAAAGACGTATGGCATTCAAGACGTCGTCTCTTCGTTAAATTGTCTACTACGTCAAAAGTCAAGTCAAAACAACTGTCATGGCCGCCCTAAAAATAGTGTTATCGCAATAAAAAACTCTTTAAATAATCATTTTAGTACGCATGTACCCTTCTTCAAATTAATTTTTTCGTATTTTTATGATATTCCCATAATTTTTCTCTATTTACCTATGTAGTGTACATAGAACTGGCCCAAAATCAAACATGTCTTTTGTACATCTAGCAAAAATTGTGTATTGAGCCGTACTTTAGAAAGTTCAGTTGTCATGTAAGAAGTAAAAGTAGCTTCCGACAGATGGCGTTATCATGTCGTGCGTGGCGCAATCTTGAAATTTCACTCTCAATGCCGCAAAAGTTTCACATAAGGGCTATTTTGCTAGCCATAATTACAAGTACCGACCATATTTCAAACAACATTGAGTGTCTAATTTGAATAGAAAGTAACATTTCGTCGAACGCGATAGCCTAATTTACCAAATATAGCGACTCGTGCCGGTTTTAGAACATTCTGCTTGGCTCTAATTGGCGTTTCAACGGCACTGAACCGTTTCAGAAATAAATTTTATTGCCCTACGAGTGAGACTTTGGGAGTTGGTTTGTGGGGTCATTTTTCTTTTGGCCTTGTTAAGAAGAAATACTATAATTGTTATTGTGACTAAGGAATAGTTTAACAAAGTACTATAGTATAACTATCTGTTAATCCACCAGCGTAAATACATAATCCCACGATAAAACTGTACTTTTTCGGGATAAAGAGTAGCCTTGTTTTAATCCAGAGCCTAAATTACTACCATACCAAATTTCATCAAATCCGTTCAGTAGTTTTTGTGTGAAAGAGTAGCATACATCCATCCATCCATACTCAAAAACTCACATTTAAGATAGTAGGAGGATACAGTAACTTAGGCCTTTTCATCCGTTAATGCATGATTTATACAGTATTCTCCGAGCGAAGTAACCACTCTTGAAATACTGTAGTGCCCGAGACAGTTGGTTTTTAAATGTCGTGTGGTTGCCCAAGCACATACGGCATTCTCACAACATAGTCAGCCTAGTCCAGAGGAATGATCTGGCCAATACGTCTGGGGCCAACTATGTGCGGGTTTCCTCATGATGTTTTCCTTCACCGTTAGAGCGTCTATATAATGTACTTGAGATCTGAAAAGGTCTCATTGGTACACGCCACAACCTGGGATTTGAACCTGCACTCTCTCGAGTGCGAACCAAACGGTCTACCCACTAGGCCACGGAGCTCTTGATATTTATTGAGGAGGATATAGTAGGATGTGTGTTATGTATTATATTATCATAATAGGCAAGCGGACTGATTCTTTTTATTGCATAAATGAATAGTACTCTTAAATATGAGTAACTTCTCACAAGAAACCGTATATCAAAAGTCAATATTTTCAAAGGTACAGCGATTTGTATACAAAATTTCGCGAGTCTCCTAAAAACGCTCCATACTAAAGTCGACCTACAAATGACGTCACTTGTAGGTTATAGTATATGAAGTAGTATATGAAGTATATGGCCGCCGGAATATATTTGTAAATATCTCCGATATTTGTGCGTTTAAGTTCATACCTACCATAATGAATGTTTTTGTATATGATGTGAGTAAACTAATGATGTAGGTTTTGATTACCAATTTCGCAAAAAAAATATTTTTTTTGATACTTTTTAAATGTATTTAATTAGTAAACTACACATAAAATAATATATTTTTTTTACATTTACCAGCTAGTAATGCCTCAATATTTCTGAATATATTAATGAAACTAAATATTTCAGATGTTGTCCGATCCCCTATTATATAACAGGGGTACTACCTGTGAATAAATAATAATATTATGAGCTGAGAAATTGATATCAGATTTAAATTTTACAACGTTAACAATATAAAGGCGTACTAACTACAATAAAGTAATGTTTAAAATCGTTTGTTTCGAAGTTCTAAAGAAATTTAATATTGTGTTCATCGCAAAGTTATTTTCCACGGTAAAGTTTAAGTACATGTGCTTATTTTGATCAAGTCACTCGCAGAAGTATACAGAACAATACAAAAATATCATGAATTATTGCCTCTCGACTTGTTTATAATGTTGTTTACTCAGACGGTAACTTTACTATGTCCCCAAAGTAAGGCAACGAGACGAAAATAAGTTGTTACCAACGTTATGGTACGGTTTTTCCAATCGATAAACGTACCGCGGTAGTATTTTGATATGATTTACCTCTTGGTGAATTATAGAATGAAGCCAACACATGTACTCGATAGGGCTAATAGCCTGTTCGTTTTTGTTTCAATAATTGATTGCTTATGTGTCATTGGTCGCTTGATCGGCGATTGATTTTTCTATAAAAATATATCTGACGTTATATTAAATATTAATATTTGAAATATTAATAGTACGAGTATATTAAAAATTAACCTTTGACAATAATATGTTATAGAAGCTTTTTTTGAGAAAATGTTATGTTGCTATTCTAAACTAACCAAACCTAACCTAATCCCTAATTCATTTTAAGAGATTTTATAGAGGCAAGCTGCATCTCGTAAACAGCTTCGCTGTAGCTCAGACCATAGCATGACCGTAGCACGACCGTAGCAGACCGTAGCACTCGCTACGGTCTTTGCTACGACAACGTGTTCGTAGTGGCTTAATTTAGTTTCAATAACCTTGTATCATCTCTCATTACTAAGCCAAATTAACTTTATTTCATTTATGATTTCTTTGAAAAAATAAGTCACTCAAATGTGTTCTTCAAATCAACGTTATCAAAATAAAAAAATACCATTTAAAGGTTGAGGCAATCGCAACAAACGACAACTCGGTATTTATCGTGACGTAATTTATCTTAAAATGTATAAAATTTTCGTATTTTATATATCGTATCTCACGTATCTTATATATATCTTATATATTCAGTCTTTGTAACAGAAGTCCCCCGAAACGGCTCGTCCGATTTTTATTTTTAAAGGTATATTCGGTAGGTATGAGAATTGGTAGCGAGCAAATTTCCCTAGTGGCGGATTTTGGAACTATCCTATGACTGATATTTTTATCTGGTTGTATAGTAAAATAGTAAAAAGAGCCGGTTTTATTTTTATTTTGAAATAATTCTTTCAAAGTGCGTCATGCTTTCATTGTTGGACATCTACGAAGTGGTAAAAATACCAAAAGATCACTTCGTAAGGGTGAACAGTATTTTAAAAGTAGAATGCTATTGTGTATTAGTGTGACAGAACGAAAATCTGAAGAAGTAAGGGATTAAGGCTGTATAAACTTTTGGTGTATTTTATTATCCACATGAATTGTAAATAATCTGGACGCATCAAAACATTTTTGTAACGTTTCGTCACGAAAAGTACTGTACCTAATTACCTACCTACTATAGGAAAAATATGAAAACTTATGGAATAGAATAGAAAACTCTTTATTTGCATAAAGAAAACACTTTATTTGCATAAAAAAAAGGATACATTGAGGAACACAACCTTTGAGTATATAACCACCACAACAGTCAGTTTATTTTTTAAGTAACGTTAACGGTCATTTTAAAATTAAATTTATAGTACAGTTCATTGAAAAATAATGATACATTCTTGAAAAATTACAAATTATTTTCAAACCTAACCGTAATTTTATCAGTCATATGTTAGAACTTCTGTGACTTTCCGTTAGGGAACCTGCTCACCGCCAATAGTTATATTTCGTACCCATAAGTGATAACCACTCACAAACACACACATCTGGCACACCACAAAATTAATATTTTTTTGACCTTTTGTTTTTATTATTTTATGATTGGTGCATTTATAATGTGCAAAAACTATAGCTGTATATAGGTTGTCATTTATATTTTATTCCAGTTCATAGTTAAAACAGAATAGCGTCTTTTGTGTATAACTAGCAAATAATAATAATAAATTATTAAATCGTGTAAACCTTTATTCAAAAATATGCTATGCATTTAATTGACAAGCAATAATAATAATTATAAATATGTAAGGAGTAATTAAATTTTTTAATAATCAAATTTCAATAGGAATAAATTAAAATTATAAAGAATCGAAGATTTCAATTTCGATGTTTCTCACTCGGCTGGTGGCACCTGCGTGAGATGCACCGTGCACCGTGCAGCTAGCGCCAGCCAGGCTGGCGCCACCGCCCCCGCGCCCTGCCCGCCCCGGCACCCCCGCGCCACAGCTCGCCCTCGCGTTTGTTATCAACTTTGAACTTTGATTGATAGTAATTTTTTACTTTGTGAAAACGCACTATGCGTTTAAAATAACATAATTTTTAAATAGTATAGTATGTAAACAAGTGAAACAAAATTGTGTTACTAAGCCGCGAAATTGCTATATTATTACATGTTGAACCAATAATTTGTAGAATAGTATACTTGTATATCAGCTGAAAAACGGTTTCGAAAGACTGATAAGAAAGTGAGATGAATTTTTATTGCGCTAAATTGAATTCTTCTGTGTTTTAACAAGCGAAAAAAGAGACAACTAAATGAATTATGAGTGTTGCGACAGCAAAAGTTTTAATGACGTAACGTTTGCCAAATCATACAGAGGCTGAATCCAATTTTTAGTAGGTTGCGTAGGTGTTATGATTCAGAATTTGACCTACTTTATATAATACTGAATGAATTCGGGATAGTACAAAAGAGTAATCGATCATTCTAAGAACCGAGAGGTTGTGTAACACCTAATTATACTAAATTCCCCAAATGTATCTGGGCTGAAGCCCAGGCCTTAGGGTGGCCGTAAACATAATTTGGTTACGCATGTAACATGGTTTTTGGCGTAATTACTTCACGGGCTATGAACTTTCCAGAACTGGGCTAATTGAGCTAGTCGTTTTGAAATATGCCCCTCGGCAAATTACAAGATAAGAAATGTTAAACCAAGTACGCGTAGAATGTAAATATTGTTATTTTTATCATTCTGAAAAGCACGCTCATTTATTCTCTTGAAGTGGATAAAATAAAGAATACGAAATTTGAACGAGTTGAAAACGTGGTTTTACGTCCCACGTTTAGTGAAATGCATTACACGTACGAGTTGCAAATGCAAACTAACTTTTTTAGCTTGTGAGCATACAAGTAGACTTTAACGGAATAATAATTGAAACAGATTGACTCATCTTTTTTTTATTATTTAGACATCATACAATCTTCATACAATCTTGTTTTTTTTATAAAAAAATAGATCTTTTACTAGTGGTACTTTGCCAAGGCTTTCGGTTTTTGTAAAGAGATAATTCGTTTTTTACTTTTGCAAGTTAGTTTAGTTGAAAAATAATCGTTTTATAATAAATTATTATTGAATACGAGTAATTTGAAATAGTTAATGTTATTGAGTTACAGATGATAAAAACCAATTGCTCGTAAAATTACATCGTCAAATCAATATACAATTAAAATGTATGCAAATTAAATACCGAGCGAGTAATAGAATAGTACGAGTATTATACCGTAGATTGTATACAAGTGATTGCCTTTGTGTAGTGCAGATGACATTTAAATACCTCTATAGGGTACTTTGAACATTGCTTGTAATGATTATATTGAAATTGGTGTTTGTTTCAACACTCTGTGTGATAATTGTTACTGAACTTCAAACGGATTTCAACAATGTGTGTTATCTTATAATACTACTTTAAACTAGAAACAATATATAAGTATATACATATATTATTCTTGGAACGGTTTTGGAGATGAAAAATCTGGGAGGAAATTTAATATGTAGGAGGTTTTGGGGGTTAAAATCGATCGATCTAGTTAGGTCTTATCCCAAGAATACCACGAATTTTTTAGTTTTTGTATATTTTTTCTTCCCTTGCGTATTCTATACTAAAAAGTATAAAGTATAAAAATATAAAATATAAAAGTATAAAAAGTATAAAGAGGAAAAGTTTGTTTGTTTGTGTGCATAGGCTCCAAAACTACTGGACTGATTTTGATGAAATTTGGTACATTGGTATAGATTAGACCACGGGGAAGGACATAGACTACTTTTTATTGGGGCAAAATGTACGGTTATCGCCGGATTTCCTTTTGCGCGCACGATGTCGCGTGCAACATCTAGTAAGTTATATTTTCGCTCATTAATTGTTATGTCGTGTAAATTGGTGTCACGGGTTCGAGTCCCGGTCAGACTAATATTTTTATGATTATTTTGAATTGATGTAAAGTACGTTAATGTAGTAATTAGTAGAGTATGTTTGGCGCCAACTGAAAATTACTTAAGTATGCTTAGTTTTTACATCAGTCTCGGATTTATGTTATTAAGGTTAATTAAATCTCAAAACAAATGCCAAAATGTATTCTTAGGTATACATGACATTATTACATTGATTTAAGATTATTGTGGTTACATAAAAAAGGGCTTGTTATTTTTTGCTTTTCAGCACAAAGCTTAGGATTGAAACCTGTGAGCGAATGATGATAATGAAATGTTATTTTGGGAATACTGCCGTCCTCAAACTAAAAGGCGGCTAAATGACAAAAAGAGCTTTTGAGGTAGAGCTAAAAAACACGGGATTATTTTGAAATTGATGCTAGTTATTTTCTATAAACAATTGTTAATGTTGTCATAAGACATTCACGAAAACATTAACAATTTTTTATACAAAATAACTAGCATCAATTTCAAAATAATCCCACGTTTCTTAGCTCTACCTCAAAAACTCTTTTTGTCATTTAGCCGCCTTTTAGTTTGAGGACGGCAGAATAGCAAATGTTTAAAGATATTAATATCAGTGTAAAGGATATGAGCAGTACCTATATCATCATAATAATTATGATGACGTATGGTGTGATGATGGCGGCGATAATGATGATGATTATAATTGTAAATTACATAGTGGTATATGATTGCAGATTTTTAAACAATGCAGAAATACCTAAACATTTCCAAGACGAAGGTGTTCTTTTAGAGCTTTTGGATTCAGGGTTATACCTTAGCACAAAATGTTACGTTTTGGTAGAAAATGGTGGGGTTACCTCAAAAAAAGTCAAAATCACTAAAGTGTCCCTATAAATTTCGAGAAGTTCCCTCGATTTCTCATGTATCTTATCACCAGGTCTTCCATTTAGTAATAATGGGACCGACATAGAATTGCCCTTTATATAAAAAAATATTGATTAAAATCGAACTCTTCTGTATTCTGTAATAAGTTATGCGCGCATACATAAAAAACAAAAACGCGTTAACTTGAGAACAACTTCCATTTTTTTCGTCGGTTAAAAACAACTATTTATAGGAACCTATAAATAGCTCATAGCGTATGAGTGAGTCATGTTTTCGGGTTATAAATATTCGGACTCCTTGGACGACCTTGAGCGTGGGCGGAGGAGGCGCCTCGCAGCCTTATAGCTGATACCGTGTCATACTAAGTCCCTTCGTCACTCGTCTTGATTGGCTATCAATATTTCTGCTTTCTTTGTTATTGATTAAAAAATGTAATATTTTTGACTAATTAGATAATTACAAGAATTAAATATTAGTACATGGGTAATCGAGTTTTGCTTGGAACTCTAGTAGATTTTAAAAAATAAAAACAATAACATAAATATAATTCGTCTGACTGGGATTCGAACCCGAGAATAATTCGTAAACAACGCACAAATTATTATTACTTTCTACCAACCGGTTGACATTAATAGTGTCGAAATTATTGAAGTATTGTTGTACGACGAGAGAAAAAACATAATAACTTAAAAGTGCGGTTTCTCAGGGATGATACTTTTTATTTACAGTACAATCAATAACATATAGATAGGTCTTTATCTTGTTATGTGTACTGTGAGAGCTATCTTATATCTAGATCAATTTTTCTTCCCCAAAATCTCCATGTACTAAACTTTATGGAAATATATAAAGCCGTTTTCGAGAAGCCAATTATAAAAATAAATCAATTTGAACCATAAAATATTTAAACCAAACCAAACAGGATTGTCTCGTTTATAGTATAAAATGTTAAATTAGTATAAACTATTTTCTTAAATACTGAATGTTTATTATAGTAAATTGAATAGTACGTAAAAATAACACTCTAAGCTTCATAAGCCAGATATGGGTACGATAATATTAATCGTTAATTGCTAAACTCTAGTTTATGTCTTGGCTGGCTCGCCGAAAACTTCTTATTTTAGTAAAGATTCAGCGTAATTTGAGTGTACAAATAAGTTCATTTTTGTTTTTTTTTTACATTGCGAAGTACAACAATTTTTTAGTAAAATTTAACACGTTTTTTACAATATAATAATTAGAATTTTTAATCTGAAAATGCATTTTTTACAGGAAACTAAAGTATGATTTTTTTAAACTACAATTCTCTATTCCAATTGTATGTTTTAATGCATAAATAGTACAAATGTAACTAAAATAATGAGTTATAAAAAGTAAAGTTTAAACGCCATTATTATACGAAATACGTAGAAAAATTTGTGGAAACAGTAGCAGCGTTAAAACTTAGTATTTCAACTGCTGTTGCAATCTCAATATTACTTTTCTGTTACGTATTAAGGCTTCTAAGATATTATAAATTGTCTTTTAAAATCCGTTTTAAGATTTCAATTGTTAAGATCGATTCGGAAAACCAATGATTTTTATTTTGGAAAAGAATAAAACGAGTATTTATCACACTCTCAGTTAGGTATTACTCATAATAAATGTTTAAAATTCCTAAGGCATACCCACAAAAAAAGGTACATAAGTTCCATTTGTTTTTGTGTGACGTCAACCAAATACTAAACACTTTATTTACTATATTTGAAGCTTAACACGTTCGCTGCGAAGCAAGGCATTATTTGCCTGGTTGATTGCTTTCCGTCTGTGCGGGCTCTAAAATTGTGCCCTTTCGCTCAGTGCGGGCGCTGTAACTCGGGAACTACTACGCGTACGAGTGAGATAGTTATATATCTAACACCCATATTTAAAGCTTATGACGGTTAATGATTAAAAAATGCACCAGGTTTTTGAAACATAGTTCGCACTGAATTAAAATTGAATAAGCTCAGTGCGAATACCAGGCTTTGATTTGAGGCCTGGTAGCCGCACTGAGTGGGGGAGGGGCGCGTGCGCCGCGGTTAGTGCTGTCCAGTGCGTTGTTTGTTGTCGATTGATTTTAATGAAAAACACTAAGTAATTTTTATCCTTCTTCTTAAAATAAAATAAAATTATTTTTAACACGCTTTTATAAGCTTAGGCTGTATGTATGTATATATGTATGTATGTATGTATGTTTGTAACGGAAGCTTTGAGCACGATTTTTAACTATTTCCAGAAGTCTAATTAATTTGAAACTTTGCATACGTATTAAGAGCCAATGACAATGCAATAAGCTTGTTTTTTTAGGTTTTTTCAACTATTAATTATTATTATATTATAATTTGTCGATTTGATGCATTTGTTTTATTGTCCTATCCCTATTACTTTATCTTTACAGTGCTTTAACAGGTCTGGTAAACCTGGTATCTCTCTTCTTAAAAAAATGTATCAAGTTTCTGTCCAATTCCCGGGCGAAAGTAGTTTCAAATAGGTCCACCAATGAACTTTATACACGCAAAATTTCATTCATTCAATCCTAACATTGATGATCCTGGGATCATATTTATATGAACGGGTTTCACCGGGCCATTAAAACCTAGTTCGCATATGATAAAAACTTACTACAAGATCGAAAATACCTGGTATCGCATGGTATGCTAGGTACAAAAAATCAGCCTCGCAGCGAACGTGTTAAATATTTTCTTTTGATTCTAACTATATCGCCGAAGGTTTCGGTTCGTTTGTTTTATTCGGTAATACATTTAGGGATTTGAAAGGGCATAAAGGACGCAGAGGCGACGCAATGTAAATAATATAAAAACGTATTCAAATCTCGTCGAATTAAGCTGCGGAACCAATACCGCAAAAGTTTACAGCCCACTTTAAATTATGTACGGGCGTAACAATCTGACGAGTAGGTGTGAATTTCCCCCTGAATGTTAACGTGTTCAAACAAACTTTTATGTTGTCTAACAATGAACATTGAATTACTGTTCCAAAATACTTCAATGTCGTCATGTTTTGTTTGTGTATTTACAAATTTAAATATTAAGGAGAGATTTTAATATTTAAATTTGTCTATTACGAATTAATTTAAAAACAAAATTAAAAAAAAAAAGTAACACCCTCATGTCAAGTCAAGCCTCATGAATTATAGGTAAGGTCACTCTCGATCATGTCAAGACAGACAAACACACGCACAGAAAAACAGCCGATACGTCCTTATTACGCCGAACTTATAACTAGGGTTGTAACGGAGCTCCGCCTCCGCCTCCGTTACTGCGGAGCCTCCGCAAAAAATTTCACCTCCGCCTCCGCATCCGCCTCCGCAAAATTGATGCGGAGTTTTAACGGAGGTTTATTTACGATTATATGCAACGCGCAAGGAGCGATACTGGGCGAAGCGGCCCCTCTGTGCCTCTAGTCAAAATGCGTTCGATAATTTCGATGGCAAACTTCGAAATCAAAAATGTATGGGATTTGACATAAGTCATCGATAAGTGACATTTCGTTTGCGATGCCATAAGTCAAATCCCATACATTTTGTTTTCGAACTTCGTCGTTGAAATTATCGAATACATCTTGATTCTTGACTAGAGGCCCGGGTGCGTGTTTGCGCTTGAAATGGTCAAAATAACATTAGAGTCTGGCTACTGAAAGATGAGACTGGAAAATGGCGGCAAATTAAAAAAATCGACGTATGGCAACCTTGTCTATAGTCGGAATTATAGTTTTGATACTTGATTATTTATGATAATAATATTATATTTTGTTGTCATAAATAATCAAGTATCAAGAGTATAGACAAGGTTGCCATACGTCGGTTTCTTGAATTTCCCGCCTTTTTCCAGTCTCATCTTTCAGTAGTCAGACTCTAGTTGTATTTGCATCATTAATTTCTTCATCGACTTCTTTAAATGTCGCTTTTGTCATCTGTTTAATCTTTTATTTTGTTGGTTGGAATGAAATGCAATCATTATATTCACTGATGCCTTCTTTTACATGTAAAATCTAAGTAAGTCCAACCACATACATGTTACCAACTTCAAAACTATGAATATTGAGTAGAGAACAGTTAAAAGGAGGTGGGTAAAGATCAGCCTTTTTTCGCCCATGAAAGTGATAAAAATTCAAAGTTTTTATTAAAGTAATATTATTATATTTATGTGAAGTTTAGGTATTGATCTTTACATTTATTCTAAAATAGTAAGAAAAAATACATAACAAGTCTTATAAAAAAATCATCAAACTTGGCTTTTAGCCGAATTTAAAAGAAAATAATTCCCATTATTTAGAAAATTAGTTATATTTCATACTTTTTTGTGCATTTCTACGTTGGAAGTCGGTTTTCGTTTTTTGTGTATTATGATGTTGATTCTCGCAAATCAACATCATAATAAACAAAAAATAATAATTAAAAAAAAAAAACTCGCAAGTTGAGTTCGAGATTGGCAAGATATTTTACGGGGAATCCTCTACCCCCAAAGAGAGTTGCCATAATTACCTATTGATATTTAAATTAGCACATTTCTATCGATACTACTTTATTACTACAAATAAACTTTTGAATCTTTGAACCATTTTACTGCCAAATCTGCCAGCTAATATTTCAATAGTGCCACATTCTGCCAAATTACTAAAACGTCAACAAATACTGCCAGAGGCTAAAATTATGAGCAAAATGGCAGGATCCTGCCACATATGGTCACACTGAACAGGAATCAACTTGTCGAATCGTTCTGTACCGCGTAGTTGTAATTGAGTCGTGATTGTTTTAACTGATTAAGTGCATAATTAATAGTCATTTTTATTTAAATCGCGTGAAATGTTTCTGACTTTAATAAATCATGAATTTATTTAATTTTTTCCACTTCAAATTTCACCTCTGCCTCCGCCTCCGCTAACCTCCGCATCCGCGGAGGTGAACCTCTTCTCCTCCGCATCCGCCTCCGCCTCCGCTAAAAAGGCCTCCGTTACAACCCTACTTATAACCCCTGTGTTTTTGTCGGGAGTTAAAAATAATACAAGTGATTTAAACAACGTAATATCATATCACTATACTAGCTGTCTCGACACACATTGTTCTGCCTAAACTATGGACTGGAATAAATAAATAACCAAACATGTAAAGTGAACGTACCAATAAATATTTAACAGTCAATTGACAATTTGAACACAGTGAACAGTTAGTATGGAAAAAAGAGATGTTCTAGAAATGTATGAGGCGTGGGCCAGCACTATGTACACTATATGTAAATATAGCTACATAATATAGTAACCGTTTCCTATTTTTTATTTTATTTAATTTCACTTTGTTCCAATGTACATTTAAAATAACTTCGTCAAGGAGAGTAACACAACGTAAAATAAAACATGGCGGATCAGATCAGAATTATCTAAATAATGTCATTTTGACAATGACATGACTTTTGACAAAGAAAGACGTATGACATTTAAGAATTCGTCTCTTCCTAAAACTGTCAACTACGTCAAACGTCAAGTCAAAATATATGTCATGGCCGCCCTAAAAATAGTGTTCTCGCAATAAAAAACTCTTCAAATAATCATTTTTGTACGCATGTACCCTTTTTCAAATTATTTTTTTGTAATTTTATGAAATTCCCATATTTTTTCCTATTTACCTTGATAGTGTACATAAAGCTGGCCCAAAATCAAACATCTCTTTAATATTACGTTTTTAGTATTTTCCTTGCAATTTTTCCAAAATCTTTCACCGTTTAAACCTTCTCTGAACTACTACATTACCTAATTTTAAGCTTAAAATTAGCCAAATAGGTCCAGCCGTTCTCGAGTTTTAGGAAAATATCGGAACTGCAATAAATATATAAAAAGAAGATTCGTACTATATTTGAACAACATAGTATTAAATAACTATTATATAAAATTAGTACTGTAAAGTACTATATATTAGTAGTATATAATTATTATTAGTACTATAGTAGTACTGTTAAATAAAGTAGTATCTACTACAAACTATTAACAGTTAAGTTTTTAATCTTTTAATATATTTCTCAATATAAAAGGCTTTATTTTTTCGTCGAATTCATTCCAATTTAAGAACATTTTTGTTGTTAAGCAATTCAATTACTGACCATTCATTCATTAATTTTGCTGAAATGATAAACATTCGGTACTTTAAATGTTAAAATGTAATTTTATGCACGTATCCACGATTAATTGATTAAATTTTTATATATTCAGTCGATCCTAACGTAATTTAGTATCGATGCTGATAACAAAAAGAACAATCTTTTTACTAAAATTTAATAATTTTTTTATTAAGTAAGTACTTATCTATTTTCATAACGTACAATTGACATCTTATTCGACTTTCAATACCATAATATTTTAATTGCTTAGTAAAGAAATACATTTTATTTAATATAAGATGATATTTAAACTAATACAAAAGCACACTTTAAAATTATCTGATCAAGTATTGTTTATTAACGTCGGAACATTTCTGACAAAAGCCGACTACCTCTCGTATACAAAGGCACTGACAACAATCGACTCGAAAGAGAAATACGTCAAAAATCTCGGCGACACGATCTTTTATTCCTCATTTATTTCAAGCCGTTCATACTTGTAAAAGATATCATCCAAGCTTCCCCACTGCATTTCACTGATAATATCGTTTCATTGAAAGCAATAAAAGAGAGCCTACTAGGATTTTATAAGGTAAATCCTATTCATTTTATATTTCTCATAAAACTCACCTCATAACGGAACTGCTTACGTGAATGTGATAAACATAATATATCCCGCATTTATGGCGTGGGTTTTAACGCATTTCCATCAATCGGGGATATTATTACACTTTAAAGTACACGTGCGCTGAAAACAATTTATATGCAGATCGAACATGTAATTTTGTGGTACATTGCTCGTAACCTTTGTGTCGATAAGATTACGTTTACTTTAAACCGCAAATTAATTAAACAATTACAAATATATTTAGTAACATATTATCTTAAACTAAACGAGCAATCTTGTCTTCTTCATCTTTACATAGTATAAGATAAAGTCGCTTTCGCTATCTGTTCGCTTTGATCTTTTAAACTACTCAAGGAATTTTAATATAGTTTTCAACAATAGATAGAATGATTCACAGGGAAGGTTTATATATTATAATACAATCAAAATCTCAGAAATGGCTTCAAATATTTCCATTTAATATTTTGAATATCTTATACTACTATAAATGTGACAATTTTGTTTGTATATGATCGTAATCTCCACAACGGCTGCAAGTATTTACATGAAATTTAGCAAGCATGCATGGGAAAAAAATCGACCTAGTTAGGTTTTATTCCTGAGAAACGGCGCATTTTAAGTTATATCCATTTTTTTCGTTAATCGTGCAATAATGTATCAATAATTTCACCTCAATAATGTCAGTCCTAAAGGCAGTTCGGTTAATTTTATGCGTTGCTCAGAAATTCGGAATGTGGTGGGTTCGAACCCTGATAAAACATTTTGTTATTCTTTTTTTTTAATCCGGATTACCCAGGTACTTTTAAATAAATCGGACTAATTTTTTTTCCGTACTTAGTACGAGAACTCCGAGAAAAGTTCGGTCTCCCAGGAACTCGTATTTAATAAATAGATAATACTAAACATCAGAGGGCAATGAATTAAAATACTATTATAAAATATGTGAAAATGGATGGATGGATGGATGGATGTTTGTAACTCTTCCTCGCAAAAACTATTGAACGGATATCGATGAAATTTTGTATGGTAGTAGTTTGGCCTCTGGATTAAATACATTAATTACATAGGCTACTTTTATGCTGAAAAAGTACATTATTCCTATGGGATGCTGTATTTACGCGGGCAAAAGCTTTTTATAATATTATTCAAATTCTAGTATAACTACTATTGCATAGTATAATTATCACACGATTTGCTCCTAGTGATAACCTAACTTTTAATATAATATTTTGTCACAGATTATTATTAATTAATTACTGTAAACACGTGGATTTTACTATAGAGTAATTAATTCTATAATTAAGTATCGTATCACCTCTATTCATAATTATGTTATAAAAGTTATTACTGGCTATTATTTTCAACAATTAATATTGTAAGGGAATATTATCCTTCAAAGTTATGATTGTTATAACTTATTGTGATGTTAATTTATGTGAATACATAACAAAATCATAATCGTGTAAAGGTTTAATTGAACATAAAAATGTTTTGTCATGTAAATACTTTTAAAAAAGTTACATGAAAATGTATCTACTACGAGTATAAATGAATTTGAAATACAGGTACTAAATTCGAGTACTCAATGTCTGTGGCTCAGTAGGCTCAATTGAAATTGTAGGCTTAGGTACCTAATTTTAATTTAATGAAAATACATTTTCACTTCCGGCTAAAAAAGATGTAGATTTAATATATCACAAGTTTAACTCAATAACAGTAATTGTAGTTGGAATTCGCTAAAAAAGTCATTACTAATAAGTAAATTAATTAAACTATCGTTGCCAGTATCATCGTTTACGTAGAACAAACGCAAATAGAACTTTATTTTATATTTGTCAAAGACAATCAAGTAAGTGGTAGTTAAGAATGCTTCGCTAGTTCACATTGGCAAAATAAAGCTGAAATCGAATACACGATTTGACAACAGACTGTCATATTTGACATTGACATTTGACTTGACACTCGTGTCTTCGATTTTCAGCTTTATTGTTTGAGTCCAGAGTTCTATTTTCAATGCACTATATTTTCTTCAGGCTACCATATTCCGGACCACATTGTCCCATTTATTGCCCAACAGCAAGTTTGACTTAATATTGTTACAGCTATTAAGGCTCTTACAATATTAATCGTCATGCAAAAAATCAGCTAGCCGTGAGTATTGAAATAAGTATTTGCGTTAAAACTGATTTTACTCTCTACCCGCACCGAGCGGTCTGTAACAAGTGGTCGCGTGTCCAACACGCTTGTAAACTCACGGCTAAATCAGTTTTCCGCTGCTGAGATTGCAAATCGACAAGGTTTGTTACGATTTAAAAGAAATAAACACATATAAATGGCTATACAGGCCTTATAGCCATTTATATAGGTATTTCTTGCTTGGCTTGGTTGTCCTTATTTCTATGAGCGCATCAGGGTCTCTGGTCAAGATGCATTCGATAATTTCGACGGCGAACTTCGAAATCAAAAATGTATGGGATTTGACATAAGTCATCGATAAGTGACATGTCATTTGCAATGTCTTGCTTATGTCAAATCCCATACATTTTGTTTTCGAAGTTCGCCGTCGGAATTATCAGATGCGTCTTGACTAGAGGCCTAGGCCTTACAGTCATTTATATAGGTGTTTCTTGCTTGGCTTGGCTGTCCTTATTTCTATGAGCGCATCAGGTGTGTTCTCCAATGAATTATTTAATATTTTATGTACATATGGTTTTATAATAGACACGCGTGACATTTTTGGCTCGAATTGCGTTTGGAAAGTATATAAACGAAGGTAAACTGTGAATGTTGTGAACGTTCGTCAGTTGTTTCCAACAGTTCAGTAACTATGCGGTACAACATGTCAACGTAATTAAAAACTACGTTCTCGTTACTACGTTCTCGTTATATAAACTTGATATTTAGGCGAGTCAGTATTTTGTAAAAACGGGTTTAAATTTTAACTTCACATGGTGATCGAATTCTGTAATTAAGGTTCCATAATAACTATGAGGAACCCTTATATTTTCGGTATGTCCATCGGACTGTCCGTCCGTCCGAAGCTAACTTTGGTAATTATGAATATGAAGAGACGAGATTATGTATTGTTATGTATTCCATAAATACATTTTAGGGGAGACTCCCGTGAGGGGATGAAATTCTTTTTTCATTCTACTCTATCGTGTGGGATACCATCGAATAGTAATTTTAATTAAAGGCAAGGTTTCATATATGTCAATTTTATAATGTTAATCATTTTAGGTTAAGGTTTAAAGTAATCGACCTCCAAAGTGGTTTACAAGTTGGTCATCCTGGCATTTTTAATCTATAGGAGTTAGGTTAGGTTAGATAGGTCCTGCTTAATACTTTTTAAAATGCTAACCGATGATAGTATTTCGCTTCGAATCAAATCCGACCTCGTGTTCCGCATCGGATATTGTTCGCTGCGTACCAAATCGATGGTTGGGCTGGATAACGATGTCAGTGGTACCAAATTAGAGGGTTTCCTTCTAATATTAGCGAAAAAAATCTCTGCAACTTGCTTTTTTGGTTTTGGTTTGTAAGGTGTAAACTTACTTCTGAAGCAATTAAAAAAAAAATAGTAAAGAAAAACCCCTTTTGCTCGTTGAAAGTTACCAAATCCTTAAATTAATAAATATAATAAATTCTTAGACATAATGTATCCTGATATGGTCTTGGTTGGTTTATTACTTAATTTTTGTACATGTTATAAATAGCAGATAACATAGAAAAGAATCATGTAAGCTTACGGATGATCAAAAACACAGCGTAAATAGTCCAAAATGACAAAAGAAAATATTATTAGAGGACAGAAATGCTAATAATTTAGCATTTGTCCTGTGACCTTTATTTAGACATCGCAATACAGTACATAATATTATTATGTTACCATCTAATGTCCTAATTTCCCCCAACATGTCGACCATTACCTAATATTCTTGGAAGACATAGAAATTAATTAATATCAATGACATAGAATTCTACGTGATATAGGCTGTGTATATATTTTTCGGAATCCCAAGGGCCGGGGAAAATTCAGAGCATTGAAAATAGAACTCTGCGCTAATACAATAGAGTTGAAAATCGAACATGAGTGTTGAGTTGTCAATTTGGTCCGCGCAGGACCAAGTTCGAGCGTATTCGGTAAGCGTATATGGTCCGAGAATAGGTATATATTTTGATTATGAAGAAGACAATAATTGTTTTGTTATTTCTACTAAATTATGCAGAGAATATAAATATAAACTTTTCTTAATTCTCTGACAGTACCATGTAGGTATGCCGTATTGAACACGGCATGAAGCATTCGTTTCTTAAGTAAGATTTTACTTAAGAAACGAATACTTTTAAAGACCTAATCTATGCTAATATAATAAAGAGGAAAAGTTTGTTTATTTGTTTGCTTATATTAAATAGGCTCCGAAAAAAATGAACCGATTTTAATGAAATTTGGCGTAGATGTAGAGTAAACCACGGAAAAATGTACAGTTTCTGGGAATTTTACTTTTGCGCGCACGAAGTCACGAGAAACATATAGTAATACATAAATATAATGTGGCTGGCTAAGGTTAAAAATTATAAAGCCCGTTCCAATCCTCTAAAAAGAAGAAGGGGCAAACCGTCCCCACCCTTGTAGCACTACAAGACATAATATATATCAAATAAAAGGGCTTAAAAAGTGTTTAATTTTATTGTATACCGAAAAATCTCTTAACCATGGGAGAAAAAAGTTAAGGGTTAAAGGTTAAAAAAAAGTTTAAAAAATACAGGTGTTATTGCACCATTTTATAGTGTTGCTAATAAGGAACAATTTTTGGAAAGTAATGGTTATACAGCAAACTTCATAAAAGTGGTATATTTTGATAAACTGCCTGATTTTTTGAAGAAGTGTATGGAATTATAATATAATGCTAAAAAAAGCTATTTACTTAATTTTTAATTTTTTCGCACATAATTACTTTCTAGAAATTGTTTCTTACTTGCGACGCTATCGAATGGTGCAGAATGGCCACGCGATTCCTTATTTGCGGGTTCGAATCCTGGCCTGGAAAATTGGTTTATGTAAAATCTTATGATGCAGATAAAACAATTACATTAAAATACATATAATAAAAGCAAAAATTATTTTAAAACAATTATGCACTGAAAAAAGTAAAAAAAAAAACATATTACATGGTGAACTATTCTTTTGGGCGTTTTAAGAGAAGTCTAAAACAAATTAGGAATAGCAATTTAGCCCTATGGAGTGTCGAGTTCGACTTGATGATAACTTAAACTGCATCATTAGATTTTTAATAACTCAATTTTCCTAGCCAGGATTCGAACCCATAGATTGTAAAAAAAATACATCATGTATATTGAACCATTCGACAGTGTCGCAAGTAAGAAACAATTTCCAGAAAGTAAAATATTAAGGAAATAGCTTACTACATACACTACTACTACAATAGTGCTACAGTAATGGGGACGGGGTCCATACAAAAATGTCCCTTCTTTATTGTAGTACACTGGTAATATGTATATAACTCGCTGTACTCTTAGGGCCGATCACACTGGAATGGCAGCGGCCAGCAGCGGCGCGACGAGTACTTTAAGTGTGAAATAATTTTAAACTTTATCTACATACTCGTAAGACGTAGTATCGTTTAAAAGTTCGAAGCGACCGAGCGGCAGTCAGCGGAGCCGCTGACTCTCGCTGCCCCTCAGCGACTGCTTTTTCGCGAAATTATTTCACGGCGACGCGACCTGCCGCTGCCATTTCGGTGTGAATCAGCCCTTAGGCTCGCTATGACACTGATAATAATCGGTTGCAGACCGAGCCACGAAGAATAAAGTTTTATCCTTAGATTTTTCGTTTTGCGTTTGCTTTTCGCATGTCATATTTTTTTTTATTAATTGAGGAAATTGAGCTAATTTTTAGCATTGTATTATTATTCCATACATTTATTCAAAATATGAGGCAGTTTATCAAAATATAATACTTTTCTGAAGTTTACTGTATACCATTACTTCCCAAAAGTTGTTCGTTATGAGCAACACTATGAAATGGTGCAATTATACAGGTGATTTTTTTAACTTTTTTTTAACCTTTAACTCTCACTAACTTTTTTCTTCCATGCTTTAGAGATTTTTTTGTCATACAATAAAATGACGCACTTTTTAATCCCTTTCATTTGATATATGTCTTGTACTGCTACAAGGGTGGGGATGTTTTGCCCCTTCTTCTTTATTATAAAAAGTCATGTGGTCATACAGCGTGGACTAGAATTTCTCTGTTATCGTCAATGATGTGTCAAATCAACTCACATTAGGTGACGATTTCATTATTCACCTTTTAGATTTTAAAATAATTTTACAAAATTACTTCTAAGACAAATGGTTCTGGCAAAACATTGACGGAGAAAAGTCTAGGAATAATATATGAACGGTTTGAACCAACCCGACTTTTACAAAATCCAAAGAAATTTTTAATAATATTTAATATATATCTTTAACACGCTGTATATAAAATTGCATGTGTAAGTAAGTACAAGTACTGTGAAGGCACCAAGTTTAACATTTCTGTCTTCTAATAATCTTATTCGTGCTCGCAACTCCTTTGAACGTAATATTGCTGGGTATATAATGTAGCTCTAAATTTCATAAACCAAGTTGACTTAATAAATTCAGATCAATATGCATGTGCCACGCCGCGGATAGGCAGACAAAAATATTAATAATCAATTCCTCCATCATTATGTAGGAGCATAATGGAAGAGGAATTAGTTATTGAACATTTTGTATAAATAATATTTAAACGACTATTGCTCAAAATATTTTGTGATACCAACATTTAAACTTAATATTTTGTATACCAAACAAATAATTTCATTTAGGCATCCATTATTTAAGTATGAATTCAATACATACGTACCTAAAATATACTTTACTAGATGTTGTCCGCGACTTTGTGGGTACAAAAGTAAATTTCGCAGAAACCGTACATTTTTCCGCGATAAAAAGTCGCCTATGTCCTTTCCCGTGGTCTGCTCTATATCTCTGCCAAATTTCATCAAATTCGTTCAGTAGTTTCGGAGCCTATTCAACGCAAACAAACAAACAAACTTTTCCTCTTTATTTTATTAAGTATAGATATATTAGTATAGATGGGTAATATTATATCATTGTTTTGTAGACTGCGCCCTTCATTAATTACTAGAATCCTTGAACTAGTGACACTTACCCTCTATACTAGTAAATACATGATGGACGACAGTTTGTACAATGTTTACATTTCGTGAAAGGTCAGCGTAAAAAATATTCTAATCCATAATACGAGTATGAATACATGCTACCCATGTTCGTGGCACAGTTTCCGAGAATATTATTAATATAAAGCAACGGTTTCATTTTCGAGGTTGATATTTTATTTGGATTCAATTAAGTAATTTAATTTATTTTCGTAGAATTGTGCGGCAAAATCGAAACGCACTGGCATTGCGTGTAATTCCCCAGGTTAGTTTTATTAAGAGAGGTTTATCACTCCTAACCAACTTACTAATAAAAATTATTAACGCGATAGATAAAATATTCAATGTAATAGCTGTCTTTGTCTGTCAAATTAATTTTCCAACGTATTAGATAAATATAGCAACATTTAATATCTTATCCTTTGTGTAAATATTTTTATTAGTAAGAGAGTAAGTATGTAATGCTAGTAAATAGTAACCATATTAACCCTAGGTTAAAATATTATGCCTTCTCATAAACTAAGGTCTTTTTCATCCGTTACTGGATGATTTATACAGTATTCTCCGAGCGAAGTAACCACTCTTGAAATACTGTAGTGCCTGGGACAGTTGTTTTTTAAATGTCGTATGGTTGCCCAAGCACATACAAACATACACACATTCTCACAATAACATAGACAGCCTAGTCCAGAGGAATGACTGGTCAATACGTCTGGGACCAACTACGAGTATGTGCGTAACACGATGTTTTCCTTCACCGTTAGAGCGTCCGTATAATGTACTTGAGATCTGAAAAAGTCTCAGTGGTACACGCCATAACCTGGGATTCGAACCTGCACTCTCTCGAGTGCGAACCAAACGGTCTACCCACTAGGCCACGGAGCTCGTCGCCCGAGCCCTCTCATAAACTTATTAACTTTAACCTAGATTTGCCCAAGTTTATTTATTTATTGCCATATCCAAAGCTTTATTAAACCTTGCAAAAGCAGTCACGTGCAATTTACTTTGACAGTATTACAGGTTCTGTAATTTAAGTGCATACTGCGAGCCCATGCAGCCATCTAATACGATCAGATGCCACTCGGTAATATGGTGTAATAGCATCATTGCCTGATTACAAGTAATTTGATTAAACTGCTTTGCCACAGTAATTCGGTGTAATTAGAAGGAAATTAATTAGTGACAGTAAATGGGTAACTGGTCATGTGATTAAACCACGTCAAGATAATTTTGTCCTCCTCTTCAGAACGGTCTGAGGAACAGACACCTTCTTGATCCGTCTAAAGTTATGATGGTGTGTACATATTTAATAGCTAAACTAAAGAAAACATGTTACATGCAATCAATTAAATGATAATTCTTTAAGTTGCTTAAAACTTTTGTAAATGCTTTTATTTTGAAAGAACTACAATATTTATAATTTAAACTACCAAAGTCATTTCAAAATGGACTTTGAAGTATATTAAACGAATATAATGAAGACACCGATAGCTAAGATCCATTAAAAAGGTTCCGAGAAAAGTCGAAATTTATTCGTGGAAAATTTTGTGTTATGAAACGTCTCCTGTGTAGCATAAAATTACAAAATTTCAAGCCCCCAAAGGACTTTACGTAAGAGTTTTTCTGCGTTAAGAAATGTTGTGAAATCCGGGGAAACTAGTTCGATGTTACAAGTCTGGGGTATTTACTTGATGCACACGAGAGTTTCCACTTTGGCTTACATAATATTAATCTGACTAAATATATTTCTACATAAAATTAAGAATACAATTCTTATATCTTTTAATAATCTCGTAATTAAGAACTCGTAATTTGATAAATTATTTGTTATTGTTAAAAATGTGAATATATTTAATAGCTGATGCATCACTTAAATTATAAATAAAAATATATGCATACGGATTTACTGCTCATGTAAAGACGTTTAGGCAGAAAAAACACATTGCATTCTCGAAGTCGCCGACGTCATTACCGTTACAGACTCAGCTGTTTTTAAAGCGGAAGCAAAGATTTTGTCCAAATAAAATCAATACAATCAGCTGTGTGAGGTCGATGACTTCACAACGTCGTGAAGAGCATAATTGAATCTTATTAAATTTTGTTTTTCAAAATTTATAATTATTTTTTTGCCTGAACGTTTTTACATACCTAAGCAGTACGAGTATATCATGTGTCCCAATTATCCGTAATTGATTGTATATAACGTTATATAAGCAGGGTCAAAAACCAAACAAATATAAAAAAATATTATTAAAAAAAGTTAATTAATAATTAATGTTCTGTGTAGATACTTGTTTCATTTATCGTTCAATGGAGTTTTTAATTCGGAAAACAGAAATGTACCGATATTTTTGTTCCGTTTCCAGGCAAAAAACTTCCCTTCAATAAATTCTGGTTTAGGCGAAGGGCCCTTAATAGTAGGTAATAAAGAGGTGTTCTCAGGTGATTTCTGACTATTGCAGGGACCGTAAATTGGCGTAAAATACTATTGGAAGGTCTATTTTACTCTCACAACATAATATAAAACTTATATCTATAGAGCTCCGTGGCCTAGTGGGTAGACCGTTTGATTCGAACTCGACAGGGTGCAGGTTCGGTTGTGGCGTGTACTAATGAAACTTTTTCAAATCTCAAGTATTTCATACGGACTCTCTAATGGTGAAGGAAAACATCGTGAGGAAACCCGAGCATGGTTGGGCCCAAACAAATTGACCAGGCATTCCTCTGGACTAGGCGGACTGTTTTGTGAGATTGCCGTATGTGTTTGGGCAACCATACGACATTTAGAACCCACTGTCCCAGGCACTATAGTATTTCAAGAGTGGTTAATTCGCTCAGAGATCTGTCTATACTTCTATACTAATATTATAAATGCGAATGTGTGTCTGTCTGTTTGTCTGTTACTTCTTCATGCTTTAATCGCTGAACCGATTTTTACGAAATTTGGTATTTCATAAAAATCGGTTCATACTTTGGGTCCCGGGATAGGACATAGGACATATCTGTCAGTCAGTGAGTCATTCAGGACAAATAATTTTATATGTATATATTTAAAACAGAATGCCTCGTGGCAATAACAATAAATTTTAAATGAATTTCGTTTTAAAGTACTCATATTACAACTTCCGTGCTAAAGTTTCGGCAGTCATTTTTAGAAATTGAATATAACCCGGAAAGTATGAAGTGTAAGAGTTAATTTAGGCTGAACGGAAACAAAGTTTCACTTTGAGTGAAAATTATTGGCAAAGCCAAAAATACGCAAATTTAAAGGCCACTTAAGTTGTTTTTTTTTTGCCCAATAATTATTTTTTTACATTTTGTATAACGCGTAGAATGAGTATTATTTTTGTACTAGCTTTTACCCGTGGCTCTGCTCGCGTAAGTAGGTACAGTATTCCACGGGATCACTGTACTTTTTCGGGATAAAAAGTAGCCTATGTTCTAATCCAGACCCTAAACTACTACGAGTACCATACCGAATTTCATCAAATTCAAAATCATTTATTTGCGAAGAACATGGTACAGTAGGTGTTTACATACATTATAGAGTTCGACATATTCTACTACATTTGCACACTATTTGCAAATATTTTCATTTTTCAGTTATTTAAAATATATAATTATAGATTTTTAATTACATTGATGAATATAGTCAAAAATATAAAAACGTCACAATAAAAGGTCAGATTTAACAATATGGTACAAATTAAATTAAAATGCATGTCTTTGTGGTAAATATTCTAAATAATGTAGGTCATGTCATTTTTTAACGTTTGAATGTTACTTGATATCTATTCGATCATTAAAATATTCATTGATTGTATAATACATTTTGTTAAGTAGCCATCCATGCTACTGTAACTCTCTTTTAAGTTTTCTCTCAGAAAGGTTTTTAAAGTAATCAGGCAGTTTATTGTATATGGACACTGCCATACAGTAAGCATGTCTACTAGTGATGTAATGAATATCTCTTTTTTAGCATTCGCGAATGCGAATATCTGCTACCGACATTCGCGAATATTTAGTTTTTGTTCATATTTGGCGTTAATTTGTCTATGGCTTGGCGGCAGTCGCGTTCGGACAAGATTCGTTATGGGTTCGTTACGTTCGTATCTTCCGAGTATTGCCAAATTCTTACGAACTCATCTATGATCTAAATTCTAAATAAAGCGTCATTTATTCCGCTCCTCTCACTCAAACTTAAACTAAAAATTTTATTTCCATGTAGGTTATGATATTATATATAAGGTTTCTGAAAATCAATTACGAATACTTCGGGCACATGATCCACTGCTTATATAAAGACGTTTAGACAAATAAATAATTGTCATACTCAAAGTAAAAAATCACCTAATGTATGGGTGACTCTCCGCAAAACACAAACTCGCCCATAGAAAGTGAAAAAAAATTTTTCAAGTATGACAATTATTTTTCTGCCTAAACGTCTATACATAAGCAGTAGATCAAATTCCCAAAATATCCGTAATTGATTTTACCGAACCTTATATAATAGAATTGTCCTAAATGATGCCTACCACCGGTTCGGAAACTAGCCTGGCAAGAAGAACCGGCGTAAGAAACTCGCACATTTGCTTTTGTTTTCTGATATTCATATTCGCAAAACATTCGCAAAAAATTTGCAAATGCGAATGCGAATATACAAAAATGTGCGAATATTCGCGAATGCGAATATTCGTTACATCACTAATGTCTACTACAAATGTCTAGTCTTTGATTGGGCACAACTAATTTATATTGATGTCTAGAGCTCTTGGTGGCTACTTCTGTCTTCATAAAATATCAATCTACATTTTTGTTCACAAATAAACACATTCATAGATGTACAGACAGGAACAAACATGTACAAACATCGAAATCCGTTCAGTAGCTTTGGCGTGAAGGAGTAACAAAAATTCATCTATCCATACATCCATCCGTCCTCACAAACACATTTATAATATTATAGTAGGATACTAGATTTTGGTTACCTGTTACGAATTCACTTACCTACTAGTTCGAGCTTCGTTCCGTTAATGCTTTTATATCTCTATATGATGACCTTCGTGGCTCAGTGGTGAGCGCAGTGGCGCTTTAGCCAGAGGTTGCGGGTTCGAATCCCGCCAGGGAACAAAAAAGTTTTCTGTGTTCCTGGGTCATGGATGTGTATTAAATATGTATATAATATAATAAAAATCTTATATATAAGTATAGTATAAAAAGTATTAAATATATATCCGTTGTCTGGTACCCGTAACACAAGTTCTTCGGATACTTACCACGGAGCCAGACTGACGTGGTGTGAAGCGTCCATAGATTATTATATTATTATTATTATTATATGATATTATATTCTATCTGCAACATGATCAAAGTTTATGTGTTGGATTACAAATATATTGTGGCTTACCCGAAGCGCTCCTTGTATGTTTATACAGTTATTATGTTTTACCTTGTTATATTATTAGTAAGTACGTTGGTAGATACACAATGCTGTAATATATACAACGCCCGTAACATATAATGCCCGTAACATATACAACAGTATATGTTACGGGTAATGCTAGAAGATAGAGTAAACCTAGGTTTATTTGGGTTTACCTACGATTACCCAAGCTTTGTGGATAAAGTCTGAATATTTATTTATATTCGGCGTTTACCCGTATACAACTAAGTTTACCCAACACTGGTTGGGTAATATTCAGTGTTAGTCTGAATAATAATTGAAATAAACTTTAATTCGGAATTTACCCATACTCACCTAGGTCTACCCAGGCTGGGTAATGTTAGAATAATTAATGAAATTACAAATCATGTGCATTTAAAATAGCTTTTGTTTAATTAAAAAAACGTACACAAAACAATCATTGCTTTTTTTATATACTGGTGATATATTTTCAATGTCGATCAGTTTAACCTGACACACAGAAAACTGGTTCCTTGAGAACATATCTTCGATAGTTCCACGTTCGTTTCCTAGCTTGTAAAGATCATCAGTAATTTCTATAACTGCCATAAGCGCGTTCCGAAAATCTCCTCTTCCTCTATCAACATTATTATAACGACCAACACCAAACATTACCTAGGATTACCCAAGATTTGTGGATAAAGTCCGAATATTTATTTATATTCGGCGTTTACCCGTATATAACTAAGTTTACCCAACACTGGTTGGGTAATGTTTGGTGGTAATACTAGGTAAACCCAAATAAACTTAGGTTTACTCCATCTTCTAGCATTACCAGTAACATATATATAAACAACAACAACAAGAATATATTCCTTTTATAATTATGTATCTACTTGGTTTTGGTTTTAATATGACCACTATTTTGCTATACTATATTATTGTAAGCATATAGAGATGGCAATAGGCAATAGGGATGCGTTGATTGAATATCCTTTTACTAATATTATAAAGAGGAAATATTTGTTTGTTTGTATGTTTGTTTGTTTGCATCGAGTAGGCTCCGAAAGTAATGGACCTATTTTGATGACATTTGTATATATGTAGAGTAGACTACGGGAAAGGACATAGGCTACATATTTTTATCGCGTTCAAATGAATGGTTTCCGTAGGATTACATTTAGTTTTTTTCTTAAACATTGAATGTTTCGTAACGTAAGCAATTATTGTGAAACAACACAAAACTGTACTCAGTGATGGCTAAAGAATAGTTGATTGAAAGCCTTTCGTTGATTAAAGTCCCGCCCTTTCGTTATGGTATGACATCATGAAACCTTTTTAAATACTACCCCAATCTTGGATATACCGTTATAATAATTATACAACGATTTTCACAAGATATAGCTAGGTACTTCTTCGTATTTGTTGTAGATATAGGCAATTAACAATAACCATAATGTGCTTTATCTTATATCTACATTAAATAATTTATAACGCATATTACCCTACTAATCACGATTGTAATGCTTGCCTCCGGGATATAGGAGGACAATGAGAATGTCTAATCCTTTCAACGTGCAACGCGTAGATTACGTCTTAGCTTAAGAGTTATCACTAATGACAATATAATATGCCTACCTGCTAATTAAAGCTAATCATAATTTGTGGGAATACTATCGCTGTCATAGGATCCTAATACGGTGCATAGTGTGAGTTTGCCGTCAAATTTGATATAGATCAAAGATAGATACGACTGATCCCAATTAATAAATTTATCGATATAGAAACTAATATATCGATGTGAAATCAATAAAATGCACATGAACCTCTCTTAAGATCGTGAATAGTAGTTACACTGTAGGTGAAAATGTCAATGATGATGACGTTGAAATAACTCTCTTTTATACCAAAGCTGAAGAACATTTCTTATGAATTTATGATATATAAAATTCACTTAAGACTGAACCTAGATTTTTATATAAATACACGAGATTTATATAAGTTAAATTGATAATTATTATTATTATGCTAGCCTGTTGTGTCCCACTGCTGAGCAAAGGCCTCTCCTCTTTTCTTCCATAAATCGCGATCCTTCGATCGCTATGGTCGGCCAGTCCTTATCAAAGGCATCTAATTCGTCACGCCACCTTTTTTTGGGTCTGCCTCTGTTCCGCCGACCAGTCGGTAGCCACACCGAAATAAGATGTGCCCATCTATCTGGGTGCATGCGAGACACATGCCCCGCCCAACGCCATTTTAAGCTGGCAGCTTTCATTCCCACGTCAGTCAGTCCCGTTTTGGAGCGCAGAGTGGTGTTTCGGATCCGGTCGATCCTCTTGACACCTAAAATGCTGCGCTCCATGGCCCGTTGACAGACCCCGAGCTTAGATTTTTGTGACGCGGTTAAAGACCAAGACTGTGCACTGTTACATAACATGATAATTATTTAAGAGCATGTTATGTCAATGCCAAACTTCGTACTGTCACTTTGATGCCTATGATTGTTTATTCAGTTAGCCGAAAGGCTATGTATAGTATAGACATGTATTAGTATGCTCCTCTGTTATATGAGTTATATATTAAATGTATCTGTTGTACGTGTAGTAATAAATCAACATATTGTGATGCTATGATTTGTATCATTTGTATCTCCATGTAACTTATAAGAAGAATCCCCAAGATATTCAACGTAGAGATCCTGGCTGGAACATCAAACATGGTGTCAGAATCAGAACCTGAAGCTAAAATATAATAAAAAAGAAAAACAAAATATTAACCGAAGAGTGGGTACTTCAACAACAACTTCTGCGGGTGTGGCGTTTTTCGAAAAGAAACGGTGGTAAAAAAGAAAAGTGAAGACCTTGCAATGGCTGGAAACGGTGTACAAAAACTTGAAATATCTACCGAAATTATCAACAATAATGCTGAGAATTTCAAGAAATGGGCGCAATCATTCGAAATATATCTACTGGCATCGGGTACAGAGAAAACTGAAGACAGAAGAAAAATAGCGTTAATGCTACATTCCATGGGAGAAAAAGGTCTAAATATCTACAATTCCTTCAATTTGGACCTAGATAAAGCTACATTTCAAGAGGTCAAGACAAAATTCGTCGAGTATTTTGAACCCAAGAAGAATCTGACGGTAGCAAGACACAAATTTTTTACGTTGAAACAACGCATGAACGAGTCTCTGGACAACTTTCTTATGGAATTGGAAAATGCAAGTCACGCCTGTGAGTTTGGTTCGCTCCGCGATTCTCTAGTAAGGGACATCCTTATTGTGAATATGGCCACAAACTTCTCACAATTTCGTCAGAAACTCCTACTAGAGCAAGATTTGACCCTTGAAAAAGCCAAACTTTTGTGTAGAACCCTCACCATGGCACAAAAAAGCGAGGAATCAATGAATTCAACAGACAAGAAAGAAGAGGAAGCCACAATATACAAGATACACAGAAGTCATCGGGCCACTTCATATCAGAAAAGAAGAAAATCAAGGTCTCCGTCGCGCCAAGGTCAACCGAGATCAGCCACACCTGGATCCAGAGCAAAATGTGTGAAGTGCAACACAGCCCATGGTCCGCGCAATTGTCCAGCTTGGAAGCACAGATGCAGGTCATGTTTTAAATATGGACATTTTACCAATTTGTGTTTTAAAAAGAAGAATAGTGTCAGGAATATAGCTTCTGAAATAGGGAAAATGGGTCTCGATGATGAATCGAGTGTTGCTCAAAACAATACTCATACTGAGAGATTCACTATTGGGGCGTTATTCAATATTAAAAACATAAATTCTCAAAATACCAGTACAAATTTGATTAAAGAAAATTCCTGGCATTATTTTTTAAAAATAAACAATAAGAATGTAGATTGTATAATTGACACTGGGGCAGACATAAATATGATGTCTTATAAAGTTTTTAAAGAATTAAATCTTAAATTTGATAAGCAAAGCAAAGAGCAGTGTAAAAAATATAATGTCTATGCTTATGGTGGAAATACAGTTCCCATATTGTCAGTGTCAAACATATGGTGTAATTTTGAAAACAAAACAGAACCTGAATGTATTACTTTTGTGATAACTAGTTTAGATTGCCCTACTGTGATAGGCTTGCCCACTTGTATAAAGCTAAATTTAATATTAAAAAATTTCAACTTAAAAATAGATCAAAAAACTTGTGACAAAATTGTAATCAAGTATAATGATGTGTTTCAGGGTCTAGGCTGTCTCCCATACGAACACAGAATAGTGTTAAGAAAAGATGCTGTGCCGTGCATAGATCCACCCAGGAAGGTGCCATTTGCTCTGGTGGAGCCGTTGCGGAAGGAGCTCGAACTCATGGAGGAATTGGGGATCATCCAGAAAGTCCATGAACCAACTCTCTGGGTGAGTAGCTTAGTTATCACCATGAAAAAGTATGGAGGATTAAGAGTTTGCCTAGATCCTAGAAATTTAAATAAAAACTTATTGAGATGTCATTATCCCATTAAAAATATTGATGAAGTAAGGTCTAAATTGTCCGGAGCCTCATATTTCTCACATTTAGATGCATTTTCTGGATTTTATAATATAAAATTAACTAAAGAGAGCAGTGACCTTTGTACTTTTCAAACTCCCTTTGGTAGATATAAATTTTTGAGATTACCTTTCGGAATAAGCACGGCAACAGAAATTTTCTATAAAACTATGATAGATTTATTCGGAGACATTGAGGGAATAATAATTTGGTGTGATGACATTTTAGTATATGGGGAAACAATTGAAGTACACAATAAAAGATTAGAAATGTTTCTTGACAGAGCCAGACAGATGAACTTGAAGTTAAATAAGTCAAAATGCAAATTTCTTTTAGAAGAAATAGCATATTTGGGTTATATTTTTAGTAAACAAGGTATAAAAGTTGATCCAGAGAAAGTTAAAGCTATAAAAGACATGCCCATTCCTAAAAATACAAAAGATTTACAAAGGTTTTTGGGCATGGTAAATTTTTTAGGATCCTTTATAGAAAATTTAGCGGATAAAACTAGTATCTTGAGAAATTTGCTTAAAAAAGATGTAGTATGGCTATGGGATGATAATTGTCAGGAATGCTTTAATTCATTAAAAGAGGTCATATCCAAAGCGCCCGTGTTAGCTAATTATGATTGTAACTCACCTTTGACTTTGTCGGTAGATTCATCAAAGAATGCTGTCGGTGCCGTCATTATGCAAAACAAACGTCCCATTGCGTACAGTTCAAGAACGCTTACAAGCTCACAACAAAATTATTCTCAAATTGAAAAGGAGTTGTTTGCTATACAGTTTGGATGTAATAAATTTCACCAATATATTTATGGCAGTAGAATAACTGTACAAACTGACCATAAACCGCTTATTTATTTATTTAAAAAACCTCTTCATGAAGTACCTGCTAGGCTACAAAGAATGATGCTGTCATTGCAAGGCTATAACTTAGATGTGATACATGTACCTGGTAAATATATGTACATAGCTGATACATTATCAAGAGCATCACTTAGTGATATCTATATACCTGAATATGAACAAGATTTAGAATTTCATGTAAATTCAATTTTTTCTAACATATCTGTGAGCAAGCCATATTTGAATTTAATATTAACAGAAAGTAATAAAGATGAATCATTAAATTTGCTTAAATCTTACATTCAAAATGGTTGGCCTTCCAGCAAAAACAAAGTAGGCTGTTTGGTGAAACCATATTGGAATTTTCAAAATGAAATACATATAATGAATAACTTACTATTTAAGGGAAATAGGCTTATAATTCCTAAATCTTTGCAAAAACAGATATTAGATAAGATTCACTGTGGTCACTTGGGTATAAATAAAACGCTAAATGTTGCTAGAGAAACAGTTTATTGGCCTAATATAAATGTAGATATTAAAAATTTAATTGATCAATGTTTAGTATGTGCTAAGTTTAAGCCAAACACAACTAATGAACCGTTGCAGTGCTATGAGATGAGTTACCTGCCTTGGCAACAAGTCGGTGTAGATTTATTATACTTTGACGGTGAAAATTTCCTTGTTTGTATGGATTATTATTCCAAGTATATTGAGCTTGCTTCGTTGCACAAAAATTACACTGTGGACAATGTTGTCAAGCACCTAAAGTCTTTCTTTGCTAGACATGGAATCCCAAAATCATTGATATCCGACAACGGTCCACCGTTCAACTCATGTAAATTCAGATCATTCCTGGTTGATTGGGATGTTGAGCACATAACTACTAGTCCTTACTGGTCCAGATCCAATGGGCAAGCTGAGAGCGCTGTAAAGATAGTAAAAGATATTTTAAGAAAATGCAAACAAAATAATTCTGATATATATTTGGCCTTGTTGCATTATCGCAACACGGCTAAAGGAAATTTTCACAGTCCTGCGAAATTATTAATGTCGAGAAATTTGAGAATAAACTTACCTATTATAGAAAATAGATTAAAACCTGAAATTGTAAAATTTTCAACATACGAGAGGTGTTATAAACAAAGCAGAGACAGAATGTCTTTTTATTTTGACAGGAAGGCTAAGCAAACGTCATATTTCTTTCAGCCAGGGGATGACATTTTTTTTAAAAGAAATCCCAAATCCTGCTGGACGCCGGGAATTATTAAAGAGAAATTGAAATGCGGTAGATCTTATTATGTAGTAGATTTAAATGGTATTGTTTATAGGAGGAATAGAGGACACATTAGACCGAGAAAAAGTGACATAACAAACAAGAATCCTTCTCCTTCTTTTTCTGGTAGTGAGCTGAGCGCTGGCAAAAATAACAGTGTGGTTCCCCTAATGGATATTGTTGACCCCATGAGTTCGGCATACCTCGGAAACGGTCCTGTTCAAAATTGTGTTAATGATAATAACTGTGTTCCTATGGAGAGTCCAGCCAATAACAATTATGTAACCAGATCTGGTAGAAATATAAAACGTCCTAAAATGTATATGCATGAAAAATTTGATTAGTTATGTATAGTAGTAAGTTTCTAGTTGTATAGTTCAAAATATTAAGTTGTATTCTTCTTGAAAAGGGAGGTGTTACATAACATGATAATTATTTAAGAGCATGTTATGTCAATGCCAAACTTCGTACTGTCACTTTGATGCCTATGATTGTTTATTCAGTTAGCCGAAAGGCTATGTATAGTATAGACATGTATTAGTATGCTCCTCTGTTATATGAGTTATATATTAAATGTATCTGTTGTACGTGTAGTAATAAATCAACATATTGTGATGCTATGATTTGTATCATTTGTATCTCCATGTAACTTATAAGAAGAATCCCCAAGATATTCAACGTAGAGATCCTGGCTGGAACATCAAACACACCGTAGGTTAGGACAGGCAGAATACACATGTCAACGAGTTTCCGTTTTAAATAGTTGGGTAGATTTCCTTTTAATAGATGTTTCATAGACCAGAAGCTTCTCCATGCTTTTTCTATTCTCATGTCTACCTCTTTATCTTGTCTGTTCTTAAAAGATGTTATCTGGCCTAAATAAACGTACTCGTCGACATAGTGTATTTCATGCCCATCTACCACAACCTTACGCTTCGTGCTATTAGTCATGATTTTAGTTTTTGACCGGTTCATTTGGAGTCCTGCCTCGAGGCTAGCCGTACTAAGGTCTTCAAGCATCGACTGTAAGTTCGTGGCTGACGTGGCAAAGAGAATAATGTCGTCGGAAAAACGAAGGTTTGTAAGTCTCTTTTTGCCCACGACTACACCTTTATCTTCCCAATCCGCCGAGACTTTTTTGAAAATCTCTTCTAAGGCGCTCGAAAAAAGGCGGGGAGACAAAGGGTCGCCCTGCTTGACGCCTCTTTTAATAAAAAATGTTTGACCCATTGATTGCAATTTAACTGCGGCTGAACTACTTTTGTATATTAATCTGAGCAGGTCTATGTAGGCATTATCAATATTTTGGTTACTGAGGGCTGTAAAAATGGTGTTGCGGTACAAACTGTCAAATGCTTTGTTAAAATCGATGAAGGCCAGGTACAAAGGTAGATTGTATTCATTAGACTTTTCTATTAATTGATTTACAGTATGGATGTGGTCAGAAGTTGAAAAGCCAGGACGAAAGTCTGCTTGTTCGGGGAGTTGATGTAAATCTAGGTGATGATCAATGCGGTTTTGAATAATTTTTATAAAAATTTATATAAATGCGATATTAAACTAATAGGTCTAAAATTTGAAATATCAGATTTATCCCCTTTTTTATGTAAAAGTATTATATTTGACTTATGAAATTGATAATATGATTTAAAATTATCTTTACAAAAATCCTCGTGTACCTATTTGTAAATTGTATTGTGTCGTGGCCTGAAATAATATTTTAATATTGGGTATGTTATTCAAGTATGATCTTAGAAAAAAACAATTGTATGTAATATTATGTATTTAGTTCAATAGCTTTTTTTTAAATATTCAATTTGTTGCACTTATTAATTGCAACTGCTATTAACAAACTGCAAATATATATTGGGGGCTTCTTATGCTTGTTTTATTTAAATATGCAATTAAACTGCTTGCCGATAAGTAATATACAGCACACTATTTTTTTAACTGACTTCCAAAAAAAGAAGCGGCTATACGTTCGGCTACATATATATGTATATTTTTTTATTTTTGTTTGTATGTTATACCATAATCCCGCCGTCTCTGGACCGATTTTCAAAATTCTTTTTTTGATGTAAAGGTTATAATTTAAAGTTGGTCCCGTTTTGAAAAAAGTGGTGACATGATGATAGGATCAATGTGGAATCGAGGGACTCCTCGAAATTTATATGGACACATATAATGATTTAGACTTTTCCTGAAGTAACATAAGCATATGCTACTAAAAATAAGCTTTTGCACCAATGTATATCCTGGATCCAAAAGCACTGAACAGAACTCCTCAGTCTTAAAAGATACGCGTTTCGAAATTTCGGCATTGTTCAAAGAACTACAAGCATATGCAACTAACTTATAGTAATCATCATCATCATCATCTTATTTACAATACTTAATGGAATCTTAGCGCGTATTTAATAATTATACATTCGATAGTTTATTTAAAGGTTTTAAGATATATTAATAATAATTTAACAAAATATATCACTACAAAGGGCGAAATTATTATTTTTAAATAGAAAATTAAATCGAATTCCAAAGAAAAAATACCCAAAAAAGTATGAAATAAAACTTATTTTCTAAATAATTCCCCCTTTTAATTCGACTAAAATTTTAACAATTTCTCTACTCAATCTTCTTAATTTTGAAGTCGGTACCAGCAAATTTGAATGTGAGTTCTATAAAATATATGGGATATTGTTTGGGCTGGTATCGACTTCAAAATTAAGAAGATTGAGTAGAGAAATCGTTAAAATTTAAGTCGAATTTAAAAGGGGACTTATTTAAAAAAAAAAAAATATTAAAAAAAGAAAGGTCCAGCCCGCGCCCATTACGCCCGCGTAAGTACAGTAATCCACGGATATGTATTTCGCGATAAAAAGTTGCCTATGTCCTTCGGCCTTCCCCATGGTCTAGTTTATATCTGTGCCAAATTTCTTGATAATCGGTTTAGTAATTTTTACGTGAAAGCGGTTCCTGTAGGATACAGGAACCGTACATTTCCCCGCGATTAAAAGTAGCGTACGTCCTTCCCCATGGTCTAATCTATATCTGTGCCAAATTTCATAATTATCAGTTCAGTAGTTTTAACGTAAAAGTGTTTAGGTTTATTTTTTCTGTTTCTATAACTTATGAAATTCGTAATATCTATTGAATGGAATAGACGATTCGAAAAATTTAAAAAGTAATCTGCATGAATTGAAACAGTCTTGATAACAATATGATTTAATTGGATAATGATCTCAACAGAAGTATGAATAACATGGTCGAATTTTGGTCGGTATTTCTATCAACTTTTAAAATGTAAAGAGTGTTTATTGTGACATAACAATAATAGTTGGACATATTATAATAGTATCGCGAAATTTTTTGTAGTTATTGATATGTTCTTTAATATTGTAGAACATACTTTTAATCTATCATCAATAGTTTCCGCAGCGCATGGTACGAAATATGTTTTATTGTATTTTTTACACCTTGGGTTACGTTACTAAAGTTTTCGTAAGGATCCCTTATGTATTCTATCAATAAATATAGCCTATGTTACTCACAGGATGAATGTAGCTTTATAATAATGGTGAAATAATTTTTGAAATCGGCACAGTAGTTTTTAATTTATTCATTACAAACATACAAAAATAGAAATCTTTCCTCATCATAATATTAGTGTAGATGTATAAACTTAGTATTGCTATTGTCTTCCGAATTATATTAGCAACGTGGTTTTACTTTACAAAGTATATTTATATGCGAGATATATCGGGTATATATTTTATATTATAACTACTACTATACATATACTATTCTAAAATTATATCTACACTCACACTCACTAACACACGTTATCACGTATAGTCGGCGACGTGATGCGCGTATTAGATATGGAAATATACTATAGAGGTATAGATATATGTGAAGTATTTGTACTTAAGTCTGATTTGGTTTCGTAAGTTCCGTTAAATATTTGGCAACACCAATATTAATACTGTTCAAATTTTAAAGATATGTTAAATATCAGGTAAACCTTAGTTAGTTAAGAGTCGTTGATGTAATGATTAATATTATTGTAAAATAATTAAGTGTGAAGACTAAATGTAATATAAAATATGGTCTGTGACAACTGTAGCAACCCCGAGGCCTATAAAAAGGCGAGACAGGCCCAGTCGGTATCTTACACGGGAAGCTGAAATAACAGGTGATGTTACCTACTTATTGTTTGTCATTTAAATATTGTGTTTAATATTATTTGATATTTTATGGCTGTAGCCTTTGGTATTATATTGTTTCCTAATAATTATTATAATTGTTAAAAGTTAGTATTGTTCACGATTGTTTTGTCTAGTTGATGTACCTATGGTTTATTTCTAGCTGTTAGGATATTATATTACTTTTGAATCTCAATTATTATTCTGTACTTACTAAGTGATAAATTATAGTTCGTGTAACTTTAGAATAAGTGTTTTGCTAATAGAAAATGTCTTATAAAATAACATAGCTACCCACATGTTTTTGTTATTTCCGAATTAATAAATAATGTTGATTTATCTTGGTTTTGTATTTTGAACTGTTATGAATATCCTCATAGAAAATGGTATATTTATATTTACCTACCTTTAATTTCTGAGCTAGGTTGAGATAAATGTACTTGCTTTAATAATTACATATTCAAATTGAAATATCAGTAAATGAACTAGTAACATATTAATATCACTTATAGCTATAGATTAGGGTTTACCCTAATCTGACATCAGAAGTTGGATTACGAACAACCCACTAATACAGTTTTGTCAGTTTCAGAATGGTCGTGTGATCGCGTTGCAGCGTCGTGTCTTCGCGTTGCAAGGTCTGAAGGTCTGTCCAAGACAGATTTGCAACGTCACAAAAGTGGCGCAGTCTTCCGCGGTGCTCCAAGCTATCTGAGGTACTACCCCAGAGCATCATAATTCTGGTCAGAATTGGCCGAACGGTTATTAATGTGATGTGAGTGTAGAATAAAATTTTAGTGTTTATACAGGTATTACAATACGATTGATAATGTCGGTATATAAGGTTATATGTATTTTTTTTACAACCAATGGAGTGATTGGTTAACTTAATATTGATAGGTATTTTAAAATTATACAATGATACAGAATAAATATTAGTCTAACAAAAGAAGGTTTGACGAACAATAATGTAATAATTGTTTTAATTATCAAAAGAAATTGATAACGGATTGATATTGGTGTTAAATATAATATTTTTGAGAAAAGGCATAACGATACGATTTAAAAAGACGTGGTTCGATAATAGTTTAATTTGTATAGTACCTTATTCATACATTTTTACATAAAATTACCGTAAAAGTTTGAGACCACTGTTTATCTGATAAAATGTCATCTTCAGTCTGTAATTTTTTTTTAATAGGCCGATTTAAAATATCTATACATATATAATATGATTGGTACTCTTTTATCCATATGAAAATAATAATTAAATCTCTTAATCAGGATTATATTTTGACCGGGTGTAAACAGAACAGTCCCGATAACTTGCGAGTTTGATAATAGGCCATGAGATATATCCATTGGTATTTGGTACTAGTGATTTGCTTTTTATCGATTGTTTTTGTAAAGGTTAAAACTTTCAACACGCAATGTACAACGAACATGTACAAAACAACGACTTTACAACTATATTTGCCTTTTTTTGGCATTGGGGAACATTTTTTAATCTCCATTCCGAAACGAATAGTTTAAACTAGTCTTGTTTGGATTTAATTAAATGGTGTGAAATATAACAATTCTTAAGAATGGCAAAATAGTATGGTTTAAAAAAAACACGTAGGTACTTCAATAATAATTTTTAGGTACATATTATTTTAATTGCTGAATAAGTACAACACTTACTATCTTTGTTCTATTAATTGTTAAACGGCATTGATACAGTTAATGGTTTTACAGTTATACATTTTCACGTATTGACGATTACAAAACAATTTTTGTCTTGATAAATGACAGTGATACAGTTTAAAATTATACAGTTATATATTTACACATTTTCGGTTTAAAGATCTTTATTCTCGAGTTAAAAATATTAATTAATGTTGAACCGATTATGTAGGTAGTATGAAAAAAAGTATATCGAGACGTGACCAAGATGGATTTCGCTGCATAATATTATCAATATAATCTGATGGTCTAAGTAATAAGCGTTTTGACGTTTATATATTATAACGATTTGTTCTGATAATAACAGTACAGTTAACGATTTTAAAGTTATATAATTTTAACATATAGACATTAAAAACAATTTTTGCATTTATAAAATATAACATTGATAGTTTACGAAATTACAATTAGTTTCGTTAAACGCTTTCACATACTGACATTAATATAAAAAGATTTTTGCATTTATAAATAACACTGATACATTTTACGAAATTACAATTAGTTTCGTAAAACATTTTCACATATAAACGTTTATAAAACGATTTTTGCATTTATAAAAAACATTGATACAGTTTACGATATTACAATTATTAGTTTCGTTAAACACTTTCATATATATATATTTTTTTCTCTTCAGTTTCAGTTTATAAAACGATTTTTGTTCTGATAAATGGCAGTAATACAGTTAACAATTTTATAGTTTAACCTTTTCAAGTATTAGATTTTTGTTCTGATTAAAATATGACAGTGGTAATGTTTTGCATTTACAGTAAAGCATTATCAATGGCGTCTATAAAATATTTTTCCTCGATAAACGTATGTGATACAGTAGGTATAGATTTTACAGTAAAACATTTTCACATTTTGATTTATAAATATTTAATAGGAAAACGATTTTTCTTTTCTGATGTTTGTTTCTTGTGATACAATTTAGGTTTTACATTGTACATTCTCACTGATAAAGAATACGATAATACAATTCTTATTCAGACTATTGATAGTAATAGAATTCAATAAGGAATTTAAAGTTTTTTTTTATAAGTAAAATATTTTCATAAAAGTTGACGGATATAATAATTTTTTTTTTAAGTAAAACATTTTCATAATATGTTGACGGATATATGTATATTGTGGCAAATAACGATGATATAGTAAAGGCGGTAACTTTATTTTTATTTATTAAGTAATTTGTTATACGATTGTGGTCAAATAATAAGAGGGGAAACGCAAGCTGAAAAAGCTGCCACCCTACTGTCAATAGCATAATAGGGGAAACGCGAGCTGAAAAAACGCTGCCACCCTACTGTTAATAGCTTAATAGGGGAAACGCGAGCTGAAAAAACGCTGCCACCCTACTGTTAATAGCTTAATAGGGGAAACGCGAGCTGAAAAAACGCTGCCACCCTACTGTCAATATCTTAATAGGGGAAACGCGAGCTGAAAAAACGCTGCCAATCCTACTGTAATACTGAGAAATAAGGAACCCTGTGTCAACAGCATATAGGTTGGTTAAAAAAATAAAGGAAAGGAAAATAATTAAAAATTATTAACGTGGTAGAGCCATGCTTCGGCACGAATGGGCCGGCTCGACCGGAGAAATACCACGGGCTCACAGAAAACCGGCGTGAAACAGCGTTTGCGCTGTGTTTCGCCGAGTGAGTGAGTTTACCGGAGGCCCAATCCCCTACCCTATTCCCTTCCCTACCCTCCCCTATTAACCTATTCCCTCTTAAAAGGCCGGCAACGCACTTGCAGCTCTTCTGATGCTGCGAGTGTCCATGGGCGACGGAAGTTGCTTTCCATCAGGTGACCCGTTTGCTCGTTTGCCCCCTTATTTCATAAAAAAAAAAAAAAAAAAAAAAAATAACATTCACTGTACATACTATTCACTATAATATTATTGTTTTTTTTTTCTTTTTTTGACTTCGGGACGAAGTCTTTGTCAGTATGGCCGTATTAGATATGGAAATATACTATAGAGGTATAGATATATGTGAAGTATTTGTACTTAAGTCTGATTTGGTTTCGTAAGTTCCGTTAAATATTTGGCAACACCAATATTAATACTGTTCAAATTTTAAAGATATGTTAAATATCAGGTAAACCTTAGTTAGTTAAGAGTCGTTGATGTAATGATTAATATTATTGTAAAATAATTAAGTGTGAAGACTAAATGTAATATAAAATATGGTCTGTGACAACTGTAGCAACCCCGAGGCCTATAAAAAGGCGAGACAGGCCCAGTCGGTCTCTTACACGGGAAGCTGAAATAACAGGTGATGTTACCTACTTATTGTTTGTCATTTAAATATTGTGTTTAATATTATTTGATATTTTATGGCTGTAGCCTTTGGTATTATATTGTTTCCTAATAATTATTATAATTGTTAAAAGTTAGTATTGTTCACGATTGTTTTGTCTAGTTGATGTACCTATGGTTTATTTCTAGCTGTTAGGATATTATATTACTTTTGAATCTCAATTATTATTCTGTACTTACTAAGTGATAAATTATAGTTCGTGTAACTTTAGAATAAGTGTTTTGCTAATAGAAAATGTCTTATAAAATAACATAGCTACCCACATGTTTTTGTTATTTCCGAATTAATAAATAATGTTGATTTATCTTGGTTTTGTATTTTGAACTGTTATGAATATCCTCATAGAAAATGGTATATTTATATCTACCTACCTTTAATTTCTGAGCTAGGTTGAGATAAATGTACTTGCTTTAATAATTACATATTCAAATTGAAATATCAGTAAATGAACTAGTAACATATTAATATCACTTATAGCTATAGATTAGGGTTTACCCTAATCTGACACGCGCTTCATTTGAGAGCCTCCCCCTAAACCTTCGGTAGACCACGTCCGTCGGCCAGAATTCCTCCACCTCAAAGGTCGGTAGAAGATGCGTTGGTACTCTCACCACAAAGGAACTATTTGTGGTGAGAGTACCAACTTATTAAGTTAACGTTGTGAGAGTGTTAACCTATCGTGCCTAAGATCGTGCCTATATATCGGGACGTGACCTAGACGGTGTGGGCCGTAGGCCTAATGTCAACAAACTAGCGCGGATGGGGCACGTCGCTACAGATAACACGAAAATAGACTGCATTTGGTTGAGTTATCCATTTGAGTTTTGTTCCATTAACCATAATTGACCCTCCAGGCCTCCAAGAATGGTAAAAGAAATAAATGTTAGATTTTAAGTAATAGAGTAAAATATCAGGTAAATAAAAATTTGAAGTAAAATAAGAGCAAACACAAAAATAAAATAAAATAGAACCTTAATCGATATCGAATCGAATCGACTTACTACGTCACAAATTGACTGCAGATACTACTGTGATTCATGGTTTATAGAACACATGTTATTTAATTTAACTATTTGGGTAGTTATTTGTAGAAGTTTTTTATAACTTCTTAAAATATATTAAATTTTTGGGTCTAAAATTGCATCAAAACATTATATTATATTCAACGATTACAAAATGGCTTTTTTGACTACTATAATATTGTCTCTTGTTTATGAGGATGGCTGGACCAGTGACCTAGTCCAGTAGGGATGCAACATGTTGATTCCAGGCTTTACCTTATCACATCCTCATTCTTCATCACATAATAATGTAATAATTTATATCTATGGACGCTTAACACCACGTCAATCTGGTCCGTGCTAAGTACTCGAAGAACTTGTGTTTCGGGGCCAGACAACGGGAAGTATATTTAATTTAATACTTTTATATTTTATATAATATATTTAAGATTTTTACTAAATTATACACTTATACTAGCATTTTTTAGGGTTCCGTAATACTTGAGGAACCCTTATAGTTTTGCTCTGTCCGTCCGTCTATCTGTCCGCCTGTCTGTCCGCGTTTCTAGCGTCGATTGGATAAAATTAGGTATAGTCATAGATTGTGTATAGATCTCGGATTTGACATCATAAACTAATAATAATTTTATATTCTGGTTCTCCATACATGTGAAGTAGGGATGATTTTTTTTCTTTCTACTCCATCGTGTGGGGTATCGTTAAATAGGTCTTTCAAAAATAAAGGCAATGTTATGTATGTTTCATACATAACTTTTTTATAAATTCAACCATTTTCGAGTAATGGGCCCCAAAGTGATTTATAAGTCGGTCCCCCTGGCATTTCTAAACTATAAGACTTAGAAACTTGCAATTTTCTATGCTAATAGATCATGCTAAAAACTCTTTAGGAAAATTATTTTGAACCAAATCGGACAGTTACTTTTGAAGTAATTAGAAAAAAACTTATTACGCGTTTATCGTTACGGAACCCTCCTTAGACATATCCTGACATGCTCTTGGTTAGGTTAAGCTATGTATATCAAAGACTATAGTACAGTAGGTTTGACACAATTGTCAATGAGTGTCAATCTTTCTTTCACAATCCATAAACAACTTTTACACATTTTTATGGTCGAATTTCAACAACATAGTACATAGTAGAGACTAATAATTAATTAATTTATATATCATGTATAAATAAATTAATAAAGATCCTAATTGCTCAAGTTAGATATAAATTGTAATACTTTTAAGGTTTAAAATTGAAATCTGAAACACTATAAAGACCACGCTCTAGTGTCTGTGTGATAAATATAAGCTAGAATGTGGTGCTATTTTGGAGTACAAAAGGCATTTTTAGTCGAGTGAAGTTATATGTGTGCCGTTGTATGCATGTGTACCCTACACTACCCTACTGTGTTTGAGTGTGTGCATCGTATGAGCGTATGCTGTATGGTTACATGCGATTTGTACGTGTGTGTATTCACATACATCCCCACGGATTTGTACGTGTGCGGCTTTGAATGAGCGCGGAGCGGGTGTGCGCGGGTGTCGGGGCGCGGTATTGACGCGCGCGCGGCGCCTGCGCCAAGCCGCCTCACCTGTTGATGCGAGGCCGTGGAAAGATACTCTTTCAAATTAACGTGGACACCTGATACCGATATAAAAGTTGGAAAAAATCTTCAATCTTTAAGTCGTCGCATCCTACGCTGTTTCTTGAACCGAGCGACGCAGGCGGAGATTTTTATCATTAAAGTTGTTTCCAACTTATCTTCTGTAAACCATAACTTTTTACTATACTAGTAAAGTATAGCTTATTTAATATAATAATTATTTATAAAGTTTTTTTTTTCCATTAATTTTTCAACATTTTACAGCCAAAACTTGGTTAGTTATAAAACTAGCATGATTGTTTGTGACTACAGTTACTACTAAAGTTTGACGCACAATAAAATGAGAAGTACAAAATAAAAATTTCAGCAATCTTCTGACTTTATACCTTTCATTATATTATATAAGATACATAGCTCAAGATGGGAAAAAGTCATAAATGATATAATTCAAACACAACAAACACATTACTGGAATTAGCTGACGCTCGAGAACACTATCACTTTCTGCTTTCCACTTTATTACATTTAAAATTTATGTCCTTTTTTCATCAAGTGGTTTCCCACATTACATAATGTATAATGTATTGTTTATAACTACACCAGCTTTTGCGCGTGTTCATTTATACCCCATATAGAATGAATTTCAAAAAATCTTTTCTGTATTTTTGTATTCGAATGTCTCCGTTAAACCCGTTTTGCTTAAATTTGGCAAACATATAGGTCGTATGATTAAGATCTATATGTTTGCCAAATTTAAGCATAATTCGTTAGTAGTTTGACGTTGGACCCCCAGTCCACCCTTTAGGGGAAGTATTAAAAAGAGGGTAAGATACAATATGTTCAATCGTTTATATTTATTGGTCCAGATATTTATGTTCATGGAAATTTTTAATGTTTACCATACAAGCTTTCAAGCCCCTTTTTTACATCCTTAGGGGGCAAATTATAATTATTCTTGAAAGACGTATCTAATTAAACGTGTTTAAGAATATTGATCTGAATTTTAATCGTAATCGTTGCAGATTTAAAGATTTTACATACAAACTTTTTCATTAAACAAGTTAAGTGTTAATGAAAATAACCGTTTTTGTTTTAGTTAAAAGAATAGTACTTAAGTAATGATTGAAAAGAAGCTATACCTACCTCAATAGAGATCTCAATAATTGTTTAAAAGTAATTAATATTTAAATAAAACATTGTTACCTTGAATAAGATCCCACGCCGATACAATAGTTATAATTGTAAAAGTTATTATTTCTGTCAGAACTAATATAAAATAAACGAAGATTACGTATAATAATTTGATTCATGTATCCGAAATTACTTCGCAGGTGGGTCGTTGGATAAGGATATGATTACAGATGACGTCGGTATAGTTATCACACTATTGTCAATGAGACAGTATGTGTGCGTAATGTATATGTGTGTTTGACCTTTTGGACGCAAAAACTGCTGACATACTAGATGTCGCTCGCGACTTCGTGCGCGCAAAAGCTAATTTCGCAGAAACCGTACATTTTCCGCGATAAAAAGTAGCTTATGTCCTTACCTGTGGTCTACTCTAAATCTGTGCCAAATTTAATCAAAATCGGTCCAGTAGTTTCGGGGCCTATTCAATGCAAACAAACAAACAAACTTTTCCTCTTTATTATATTAGTATACACATAGTTTGTAGCCTGGATTAGCACACAGTTTGCTCTTTATCCCCCGAGATAGAAAAAATCAATTTACGTGACCGAAGTCCTGGGCTTATTACACAAACGATATCTTTAAACGTAATTGCTTGTTAAAAAATATTGTTTATAATAAAATTAAGGCATAAAATTAAAAGGCGAATTTCAAATCGTTTCATTTTGAAGAGTATTGCTGATGAATGAACACCAAATAGAAAAAGAAACAGAGGAGTACCTTGAACGTAATAAATTATTTTGCTATATGGATTGTGTAGCTAACTTTATTGTTATTATTTTCATAACATTTTATATTTTTGTATGATTAATATAATTTACTATATTTAATTAAGATTTAATGCTCTTTCCATTTATTCTGTTACATATTGGTAATTGAGCTATAATTTTATATTCATTATAATAACATGACTAAGTTATAATGTCACCGATGTATTATTATTACAATGACGAAATAAGTATTTCGATGTACCGTGCTTGTTAGTTTTTTCGAAAAAGTTTTGTTTCGACTATGTCACAAAATGTCCTATGGATAAAGTCGTCATTTTATATATAATCATAATCAATACAGAGGGTTGTTAGCTGTTGTGTTTACACCGATCGATCAAACTAAATTATAGTAATTAAAAAAATATTCAAGTTTGCACAATTATACTCTAATAGTGCAACACAAGAAATTTGTAAATTAAAACGCCATATCTCTACTATTCTTACAGACGAATACTGAAACACTAATCAAAATTAAGAGTCCTCTTATTCACAGGCTGTCGCTGTCTCTGCTAGCCAAAATGACAAGGACAGCATGTGTTCAGAGAGTATGCCGTTTTGCTACTCTGGGGTTTTGCGCAGGAGCCACTTGAACGCCATTTAATTTAATTATTACGTAGTATTGACGGTGCGCTATTGGCTTTCTCGTGGCTACAATAATTTTGCTCGGGTGTCTGATGATGATGATGGCTCAAGTGTATGTGCTCGTATGTAGGAAATGAATGCTTGTAAGAGGAAAAAATAAACACGTTTATGAGCAAAGTTATGAGCGTATATTGCACAGTACACGGTGTATGTAATTTACCATGTTAAGCCCCGTCGTAGGTTTCTCTGTGGGTGTTTACAGCTTCTTCGGACGAGACACGCTATACTATCATTCTACGAAACGTTAATTATGTTTAACCTTTAAATATAATTATACATTATACATATTAATTTAATTATAATTGTTCACGTTTAAGAGCATCACAGACTGCGAATATAATACCTATAATAATGTCAGGATAAAATACCGCTTGACATAATATAGTTTGTATGAACGATTGCAGTCGGCTGATACCCTCTTTTTAATGTTATACATGTATGGCTGATACTAAATCTATCTCGATTTATATCTGTAGACAATTATTACATTAAGATAAAATGTTTATAGAAGACACAGAAAAATTACTAGAGGCAAGTAGGTTACCTTGAATATTTAGTATGTTTAAATTCAATACACGGTAACACATATTACATACATTTCTCGTGCACACACGCACACTCATTCACATACACACACAATAGTTATCTTCATCGCGTCAGTCACACACTTGAATGTTGTTAATGTAGTCTAACTGATGTCCAGTTAGAATACATTAACATAAATGTTGTTAGTAGTAAGGGTAATTCAATTCAGTAGTAATACGTATGGATTCTATCTATATTAAGTTTCTCTACATTAATCTAAATTAAGCCAGGCCTGTAGGCCTGGCTTAATTTAGACTCCTGATCTTCCACAAGTTATAATTTCTGAGATCGCTGATTATTTTAATATTATGTAAACAGCCTATGTCATTTCTGGAGATGAAATAAACGTTACTATTATTATTTATTATTAATAATATAGTATCTTCTTTGTCTGTAACGCCCTTTACTCCGCAGTAAACATAATTTCAAACGTTAAACCCTATTTCAATAGAAACCATTATGTATTTAGTCTATGTTTGTTAAGCCTAGATTTATCGCTTAGCAAAATATCGGAATTTAAAAGTATCGCTAACATTTAATTACAAAGTATGATAACATTGTAAAAGTGATGCCCTCTCAGCTATAAAGTAACAATGTCCCGACATCCTTTATTTCACAAATATAGTAAATGGATAGTAATTTAATTAACTTGGTAGTTTATTCGTTTATATTCTATCTTTCCTAAACAAGGCTATAACACGATACGAAATAATCTAAATAAACGACACTGAATGATAAAAAAGACATTCGATAATGCTTCAATTTAATGCGATGGAAAATATATGAATTGCAAAGCTTCCATAAAGTTGCTCACTTGGAACATTCGCGTGTAACGTTACATAATATTATAAAATTTTCATATTACAAAAACAAAATTGTTGATGTGTGATCAGTGGGACTCGCTGAATGACAATGTTGTTGTGAAGTGAGCTCATTAGGGCGCGGGGTCCGCTGGGGTCCGTGGTGGTCCGCGATGCGAGCTGTTGGAACTAACGGACTTGTTGCATTTGACCGGACCGCCGAGCTCAAACAAACGTTTAATGCCATAATATAACATCTATGGACGCTTCTATGGACGCTTACACACTACGTCAGTCTGGTCCTGTACTAAGTATCCGAAGAACTTGTATCACAGGTACCAGATAACGGAAATATATTTAATACTTTTATACTATACACATTAAGATTTTTAATATAAAACATATTTAATACATATCCAAGACCGAGGAAAACAAAACAACATTTTGCCCCTTCGGGGATTCGAAGCCTCGACGCGCTAACCACTGAGCCACAAAGTCGTCAAATACCTAATAAACTACAATGTGCTACTTTGTACCGCAATTCCAAAAGACTTGGACACTTTACATAAACGATAACCGTAAAACTTTTATTAAATATACATAAAACGAACATTTAGGGGAGTAGAGTTCACTTGTGCCCTGAAGGGATGAGTTTTATTAACTTATAAAAAATGTTCACGTCCATCAACTTTCTTTTCCGCTATTCAGTCCGAGCTCAAGTAAGATTATAAGGTCAGACGCTTTTTGTAAGAATTTTTTTGACGTGGGAATTCCCAAAGATTATTGTGAGGGGCAATTCTGCTAAATAAAACCTGCATTAATACAATTACAATCAAGTCCCGATACGCTTATACTCCCAAACGGTGTTTTTATGAACGTTAAACCAACGTGAAACGCACTCTGATTGGTCGAAACGTCATAAAATCCATTCACGGTAACATGTCGCTACACTTTCAATCCAAACAAAGTAAAGTTGACTCTTTAAATACGAGAATTGAGGTTCTGATGTCGGGATATTCCTTCAGAAAAATTTACAATATGGGATTAGTTGCTATTTTTGGATTCTTTTATTTTGATTAATTCGAAGTTACTGGGAAAGATTAAGCATTTTCTTGCTCGATATTGAAATATAAATATAGGTTAATATTTCTAGTCAACAATGTTGGTTGGAATAACCCTTCACACTCATACGCTACGGAAATCTGGCCTAAATTATTAAAAAATATATATTACTCAGCGTCAAATCGAAAGACATGTCTTACGATGCATTAGGTTACGACAACCTTTATACGAATTTATAGCGCACAATCTAACACAATGTATATTGCAAAATGACTTCTTACCCTGAAATTGCGTAGGGAGGGGTAAAAAATAAAGAAAAATTACCAAATTTACGTGAGTAAGAAATGACCTGCATGCTCCAAGATTGAGAATAATCGTTCGGGGTAATAGCCCACAGGAGTGTTAGCACATTTAAGCTTTGTCGTAGAAAAAGATAATGATTCTTTTCGTTCACGAAAATATCCGCGAATATAATTTATTCTTAGATAGATAGATAGATAAACTCTTTATTGCTCACATTAAAGAACACAATCAGTAGACTAAAACTAAACTTATAATCTAAATGTGGGCAAGGGCGGCCTTATCGCTATAAGCGATCTCTTCCAGGCAACCCTTTCAGCACAGGAGAGGTAAAATAACTAGAATGAGCAGGGTAATATTATGAAAAGTCAAGAATAACTAACTAAGTAGAAACAATACTTACATAATAAATACAATATACATATGCTATACAAATAATATAACAATACAATATATACAATAATTGTAATAAATAATATTGTAATATATAGGTACATATAGTTTATTTAGCGTGTGACTTTGTTCAGAAGATAGTTATGCAGTTTTGATTTGAAAATAGCAAGCGACTTTGACTCCCGAATGTCACGTGGTAGGTCATTCCACATGAGCGTAGCCTTCACAATGAAGGAACCCCCGAAGTAACCAGACTTAGTAAATGGCACATGAAGTTTCCTACTATATCCAGAGCGTAGTGCACGGCTTTGGTCAGCGCTCCGATATTGAAAACACTCCTTCAGGTAGAGTGGAGAGCGAGGGTCAAATAGGACATTGTACATAAATAAAAGAACATGCTCGTCCCGACGGAGCCTGATGGGCAGCCAACCAAGTCGCTGTCGAAACTCAGAGACATGGTCGAACTTGCGTAGTCCATACACGAACTTATGCAAACGTTTTGTAACCTTTCTAATTTATTAAGATATTCCTCATTAAGGTCGATCATACAAACATCAGCATAGTCCAGTATTGGTAGAAGTAAAGACTGCGCAAGCTCGACTTTTGTCTTTATGGGAAGTAGATTCTTCCAACGACCAAGTGCCCCCATCGCAGCAAAGAACCTACGACTGACTTCAGAGGTGTGGTGAGACCATTTAAGGGTTGAATCAAAATACACACCCAAGTTTTTAACTACATCGCTATAAGGTAATATAACATTGTCAAATGTAATACTAGGGATAGCATCATAGTTAGGACGATTGATCTGTTTCGAACCACCGATGACTATAATTTGCGACTTGTTGGGATTGACCATTAAGCCATGACGTTGACTCCAATGAAGGATTGTCGCAAGGTCTTTATTAATTGCCAAAATAGCGGAATTAAGGTCATCAGCAGAAGCGTGTGTATAAACTTGGAGATCGTCCGCATAGAGGTGAAAGAAACAGGAGAGGTGGGGAGTAAGGGAATTTATGAAAATGGAAAAAAGAAGAGGGGACAAAACACCACCCTGTGGTACACCAGCAGATATATCACGGAAACCAGATACGCGATCATTAGCCCGTATACATTGCTGCCTCCCAAAAAGATAATCCCGAAACCACTCCAGCACAGGATCCGAGAAGTGAAGTGCGCCTAACATTGCAATAAGGACGTCGTAGTCTACAGTATTGAACGCATTACTAAAATCCAGTAGAGCTAAGACAGTAAGTTGTTGATGAGAAATGGCTATCTTACTATTAACTATTACATCAATTAGCATAATGCGGATGAATATAGGATAATACATGCAGATCCAAAATAAAAAATGCCGTGTGGTGTCATGGGACACCAGACAGGAACGAATTTCCTAATTATAAAATATTGATTTCAAGTTCTATTTGAGGTTTATAGAAAACTAGCATTAGCTTCCTGCTAGCATTTCTAGCATTTATTTAAAATCTAATATTACGGCGAAGACACCCGAGTAAAGTTATTTTTATCCTATTTTATCCCCTTGGGGGTTGAATTTTGAAAAATTCTTCCTTAGTGAATGCCTACGTCAAATGAGAAAAACGTGTGCAAAATTTCAAATTTCGAACCATAAGGATTTGGTCTGTGCGTTGATACATCAGTCAATTAGCTTTGCCCTTTTATATATATGTTAGCGACGCGACTAACGCGTATACTTACCGCCGCACTGCTTTTGCCACACGTCCTATAATTATATGTAAAAAATATATGTCTATTGTCTATGTTTTGAATTTTGCCGCGCTCGGCTCGCGCTCGCGCCTAAAAACGCGGGAAGCGGGAAAACAGTTTCCGAGTTTGCGCGGTCGAGTGCACATATAATATGCACCACTAATTTGTTTATGTACTATAGTGTTAGATTTTCTGTTTTTAAGTACCTATTGTGCCTCAAACTTTTAATGTAACAGTTGTATAAAGTGAATACACGGACTTCAATCGTACATCCAGTCTTACCATTGTGAAATTCCTCCTCCCGTTGCTTACAATATATGTACTAGCTGTCCCGGCAAATTTCGTACCGCCTTAGAATTAAGGTTGGCGCACTGACAGCAGCGCCACCTACCGGGTCCAATTACAAATCTAAACCATACTGGAATCTATTTCTTTTTCGATATTGATGAATTTTTTTGTTTTTACCCAAAAATTAATCAAAATCAGTCCAGCCGTTTAGGAGGAGTTAATAGACATACACACGCATAAAATAAATAGTTATTTAAAGACAATATACTCGTAATTATAATACAGATATAAAAAGCTAATTCTAATACCGCGCAACGAACCCGAGCCTCCTGGGTGAGAGACAAGTATCCTTAGTATGTAATAGAACATGGCAATGCGTAGCGTAGCGTGTAGCACTACCTCGTAGACGCTCTACGACGTAGCTGCAACGATTTTGCATATTATATTGTTGTTATGGCCAATAATATAATAGGCAATCGGACAAATTTTTTTTATTGCATAAATGAATAGTACTCTCAAATATGAGTAACTTCTCAGAAGAAACCGTATATCAAAAGTCAATATTTTCAAAGGTACAGCGATTTTTATACAAAATTTCGCGAGCCTCCTAAAAACGCTCCATACTAAAATCGCCACACAAAATTTTAATAACGTCACTATTGGATTAAAGTGTATTATGTAGGTATAAAGTATACGGCCGCAGGAATATATTTGTAAATATCTCCGATATTTGTGCGTTTAAGTTCATACTTACCTTAATGAATGTTTTTGTATATGATGTGAGTAAACTAATGATGTAGGTTTTGTTTACCAATTTCGCAAAAAAAAAAGATTTTTTTTTGGTATAAAGACTCGCGAAATTTTGTATACAAATCGCTGTACCTTTGAAAATATTGACTTTTGGTATACGGTTTCTTCTGAGAAGTTATTCATATTTAAGAGTACTATTCATTTATACAATAAAAAAAAATCAGTCCGCTTGCCTATTGTTACTAAAACAATAGTAATAGTTTCTATTGATGATACGTGCAAAGTAAATACATACATACATATAATCACGCCTCTTTCCCGTAAGGGTAGGCAGAGACCGCCTCTTTCCCGTAGGGGTAGGCAGAGACCACTTCTTTCTACTTGCTACGATCCTTACATACTTCTTTCGCTTCGTCCACTTTCATTCTTACCATCCATTCTTCCTCTTACATTTAACGTAGCCAAGCGTCTCTCCATGGTCCGCTTTTCGCCTCCGCGAGAAACGAGACGTGATGGGTGGCGAACCACATCGCCACATCGCAAAGTAAATAGTTCTTGTAAAATATCATAATAATAACATTATCTTATACTTTAAATGTTTTTTATTTTTTATTTCTGCACTAGTTTTTGCCCGCGACTTCGTCCGTGTGGAGTTCGGTTTCCATACAAAATTTTAATCTCTTTTTCATCCCATAGGGGGAGAATTTTCAAAAATCCAGCGGATGTCTACGTCATTACAACTATCTGTACGCCAAATTTCAGCAAAATCCGTTCAGTAGATTAGGCTGTGCGTTGATAGATGAGTCATTCAGGTTTAGCTTTTATATATTTAGATAAAATCTAAATATATAAAAGCTAAAACAATAAAAAATAAACTTTTTGAATATAAATATTCAAAAAGTTTATTTTTTATTGTTTAACGCAAAAATAAAAAACTTTTAAATTCTATACAAATTTTTATGATTTTTTTAAAGAAATATTACAAGCAAACAAAATAAACATAAGGAATTGATACCAACTAAAAATTATTATTGTAGGACCACCTCTAGGGATACAGAAGGTCTATTAAAATTTACCGGCGTAGAAGGTACGGAACATGAGGCTCGGACATGCCCCAACCTCGTCCCAACGTGTTCCAACATACACTATTTATCCCCGGGACCCTTCACATACAAGATTCATTCCATCGGGATTTCTCTGTTTGATTCTGACAACATGTTTCCTCATAAACATTTTGCGGGGAATTGTCCACTTTACTAGATTAAGTGTAATAACTTTCATCTATTTGTGTAAGAATGTATCAGCTATTCTACATATGAGAAAAATAAAACTTTCTTTTATTATATTATGCTAACGTGTTTTATTTAAAGGATATGGTGTGATATTACTAACTACCGGTGACTGGAGCTTGGTAATCGATATAGGTGTGATTTTGACTTTGGTTGTTTGATAGTCCCTTGTCAGCTGGAATAGGGGAGACTACATCTAAAGTATTTAGGACTGATTTTTCAGTCGTCAGATAAATCTTATCTCAGGAATAAATAAATGACTTTAACAGATTTTGTATGAAAAATGTGAAAGTTTCAGTTTCATTAATATTGTTTTCATTAATATTGTTGCGGACCATAATCCCGTTATGGTCCGCAACAATATTCTATTTTATTCAGAGTGAAACTCCAGTTTCCTCAGAGAGAGTTTATTCGCTACGAATTTTCACACCAACACAGGTCTGGTATTCCAACACGCCGAAATGTCCAAATCGCAAGCAGTCGTAATCGTAATTTGTAGCTGGAGTCGCAGAGAGTAATCGCACTGTTCACTTTAGGCAGGGTTGCCATATCTTACATATGACTCCCCGGACAAGACGCGTGAAAACCCAGGATTTTGGAGCACGAAACCCGGACATAGAACAATTTTTACCCGACTACGGCAATGTCAAAAAGAAAGGAAGATTTATAATTGCTACAAATCAAACAAAAAAACTTAGGCCTTCCTAATTCGGCCTACAAAAACCCGAATAGCAAATAAAATCCGGCCCGGACGCTCCCCGGACGCCCTTTAAACTAGGACAAATCCGGGGAAACCCGGACGGATGGCAACCCTAACTTTAGGTATCGCTCGAAATTAACTCGAAGAACACTCGTAGTTAGCTAAACTGCCGGTGGTTCGGCGGTGGCCTCTTCATATACCGTCGACACGGGAACAAGACTGGGTACTTTCCATACTGGAAGCTTTGAGAATATTCTATTTGTTTTTATTTATTACAAATTGTAATTGTAAACAACTGTAAATACCGTAATATACTAGAATGTTCTATAATTACAAAATATACTTGTGTAAACTGTAAACACTGTAACATACTAGAATGTTCTATACATCGAAGCGCCGTAACAATATACTGAGAAAAAAATTGAGGCGTTACTACTTGGTAAATGTAAAAAATATATTTTATGTGTAGTTTATTAATAAGATACATCTAAAAAGTAAGATCTTCCCATCCGCGGAAAATTTACTTTTTCTTCAGAAAATAATTTATAATTACGGCATATTCAAGAAGGCCTTTCAAAAATACTGATTTAAAATGAACTCCCTAAAATGAATGTTCAACATAGGCGTATAATGAACTGTTTATGTAAAATTAAGTGAATACGTCACACGTAACGGAGTTAGGATGAGTAACACCTTATAACAAATTACTTTAATAAATTATAGTAATTGTGTTCTCGCTGAAAAACACAATGTGGAATTATTTGATAAATTTTGTATTTTATCATGTCGAGTTTAATATAAAATGATAATAATATTTAACTAATTGAAAACGCTAAATTACGAAATGGCTTTTGTTATTTTCAACTCAGGCTATTAAATAGAAACAACAAAAATCCAAAAGTGTGTACTTACGAAAAGTTTATTTTAAATTATTGACATTTAAAGGAAACTGTAATACACACTCTTACGATATGTCAAGTATACCGTCATAATGTATAGTCTGAGACAAGATCCATTTCAGTGAATTTCTGTCCAAGGGCACCGAAAATTATGATCCAAGGTTCATTCGATTCGGAATGACTTCTAGAAACTTTTTGAAAAATTTCAAGAGGGGCTCGAAAAATTGGCAAAACTTTAACAGTTTAATATCTCTGAAACTATTAAAGATATCGAAATTAAAAAAAAAATCCTTAAAGAGGAGGAAATTTCCTAAAAATGGTCACACCTCTCGGAACTCTATCGCCAATATTTATAATTAGAATTTAGAGGTGAAAATAGCGTGCTATTGGTCAGCGTTCGCGGGACCGCATCACTCGCTTTTGGCGCTATTTTCACCTCTAAATTTTAATTATAAAAATATTGGTGATAGAGTTCCGGGAGGTGGGTCTTTTTGGTACCCTTCGACAGACATTCACTGAAATGGATCTTGTGAATCAGACTAGTACGTTTACAGTCTAATAACACGATAGAAAAATTACAAACTCAACTACTTCAGATAATGAAAACTGACACAACGTTATTTGAAAATATAGAAATATGTAAATTCTGTGTATTTCAGACACATTTATTTAATAGAATAAACTTGATTTGCCGTCGGCTCAGTGGTTATCGCGTTGGTGTTCAAGCCAGAGCTTGCGGGTTTGAATCCCGCCAGTGAACAAAAAGTTTTCTGTGTTCCTGGGTCATGGATGTGTATGAAATATATCGATGTGGATGTGTATGTATTATAAATATCTTAAATATATTATTATGTATTTTCGTTCTTCAAGATCATCCCACGGGACCAGATTTACGTGGTGTGAAAGCATCCATAGATATTTATTATTATACTAGCATTAAATGCCCGCGGCTTCGCCCGCGTGAAATTAGTTTTTAAGCTTTCATCCACTATTTTACCCACATAGTGGCTGAATTTTTGGAAAACTCTGAAATACGTAACTTATTATTTTTTTCCGTACCCAATTCATACGATATATTGTGCAAATATATGAATAAAAAGTTAAATAATATAGGAATAAAAAGTTTTTACCCCCTTGGTAGTTGAATTTTGAAAAATATTTTCTTAGTAGATGACTACGTCATAAGTAATTTTTTTAATTTCTAGCCTTAAGGGTGACAATATTTATACATTAGTCAATCATCTTTGCCTTTTATATATAAATAGATAGAAGATAGATGGATTTCAAGAAAACTTGCGCGTCGGTAAAGGCTTATAATTTTCTGTACGACTGCGAACGCGATAGCCTGCTCGAATTTCTTTTTAATTTGAGGATTCGATTATATCAGTTCCTTACATTTAATGAAAATTCGAGTTCCGAGTCACAAGTGAAGGGGATTTTAGTAGTCTTTTAGGGCTTCCATACATAATTGCGAATTCCCATCACATCGCAAATATCTCTCGCTCACACCTACGGCCTGGCTGTATACACTTTCGTGGATGCGACGAGAATTTGCGCGAATTCGCAGTTATGTGTGGGAAGCCTTAACGGCGATGAAGATACTGGTGAGTAGGCGTAACTTAATATAAAATCTTTTTTTATTGTTAGGATAGTAAATTTTTCCTTAGCAGCTTCGTTTTGACAAAAGTCAAAGATCGGTTTATGGTTACTTATTTTTTTTATTTATCATAACATAGTATAAAGTCACTCTTCTATAATATAATAAATCTACAATAAAGTCCGCGATGACATACTTATGTTTATTTCTTAGGAATAACCCAGAATAACCATTTTTTATCCTTTACTTTTTACGCGAAATATAGGCTTATTTACGAAGCGTTTTTTTTTGTGCATTTAATATAGATCGAAATGGCCTTTTACCACATGTAATTTAAAGGAATATGTTTGGAAATAGTACAGATTTAAAATGCAGGGACAAAAATGTTATAAATGTTAATGTTGCGGCGCGGTGGCTCGCGCTTCTGCATCGCGCTATCGAAAACGCTAGACGTATTATATATAAGAGGCTCACGAATATTTTGTAATGTAGTACTTAAGAATTGTCCATGGAGGTGGTTGATTACTTTTGTTGAAATGTCAAATAAAATTTGAATGGCAAAAGAGATGTTTTAGAAATGTATGAGGCGTGAGCCAGCACTATGTACACTATATGTAAATGTACCTACATAATATGGTAACCGTTTTCTATTCTTTATTTTATTTAATTTCACTTCTTTTTAATGTACATTTAAATTAACTTCGCCAAGGAGAGCAACACAACGTAAAATAAAATATGGCGGAATTATCTAAAGAATGACATTTTGACAATGACATGATTCTTGGCTAAGAAAGACGTATGACGTTCAAGAAGACGACTCTTCCTAAAATTGTCAACTACGTCAAAAGTCATGTCAAAGCAACTGCCATGGCCGACCTAAAAATAGGGTTATCGCATTAAAAAACTTTCAAATAATCATTTAATAAATTTTACTATTTTAATTTTCTTCAAATGATTTTTTTGTATTTTTAAGAAATTCCCATTTTTTTTTTCATATTTACCTATGTGATGTACATAGAGCTGGCTCAAAATCAAACATCTCTTTTAATGACTAATCACTATTATACATAGTATAAAACAAGTCGCTTTATCTGTCTGTTCCACGTATATTGTAGGCTTAGATCTTTAAAACTACGCAACGAATTTTGATGCGGGTTATTTAAATAGTATTTATGCATTTTACCCATTATAAACCATACAGCTTAAATTAATATCTTATATTTATGAATTATAAAATATCGTATAATTTATATTTAAGCGCGAAAAACATGATACTATTATCACACAGTCGCACATGTCGCGTCGAAGTGATAGGGTCCCGTTTTTAACCATTGGGTACGAAACCCTAAAAACATATTCAATATTGTATACAGAAGTATATTGCTCTGAGTAGAGTTATTTGCCGAAGTAGTTTTTTCTCCAAGGACACTATTCTACGCGGGCGAAGCCGCGGGCAAAAGCTAGTATATACATAAAGTTTCCGTTTAGGAAATATTACAAAATGAAAAAGCAAAAAATTGTAAGAGTTTTAAGTCCTATCCCAAATTTTACAGCCCCTTTATTGGTCGTATTCTGCGATATATAAAATGAAAACTGAGTCTCATAGCTGGTATATTCTATTGAGGAATGAAACGTTTACGTGAATAGGAGAACGGATTAGGGAATGTATTGATGTTGTGGCGCGCCGCGCAGGCGAAAAACTTTGTTTTTAATTGTACATAAAAATGTTGCTATCGTATATTACTTAACTAATATAGTAAAATCTATGTACAAAAAATAATATTTTAATGAGACATTAAGTGCATTATGTACCCAGTACGTTATTTCTATTTCACCAAATTATTAAATATATAATAATTATGTTTTTGTTCTAAGAAAATGTTATTTGGATACTGACGTGAGTTTTACTAAATTGTAGCTCAAAAAAGAGTCTCACAGGAATTTATCATGCAATTTGTTGGTGAATATTCAATTTATCAACAAGTTGCATGTCGTGTCCACTACTTCTCTATGAAACTACCTACATAAAAATATACTTTTATACTCGAAGTTTAATTTTGTAACAGTTTATAATGATCAGTACCGGGGTAACCGAGCTTTGCTCAGAGTTCTAGTGGATTAAAAAAATAGAATCACAAAACATTTATCTGACTTTTCAAACAAGATTCGAACCCACTACATTCTGGGTTTCCAAACAACGAAAATTATACTAGAAAATAACAAACTAGACCCATCTGGATAAGTTTTGAGGGTGCAAAAATTCGTAAGTCTTTTATTTTTTGCATAATATACTTTCCGGACGTTCATCTAAGCCTAAAATTTGATGTTATCATTTTGAATGGTTGTTACTAGCAATTTAGGTGTTTGTCTTTATAATATATCGGTATAAGCCGAAAAGTCAATTATAGCTAAAATTTTACTTTCACGATAATATTAAGGAAACACTAGTAATCGATGTATAAATGCATTTTGAGTCGTATCCAACCAGGGGTTCTTGATATTTGGCTACTATATAAAACATGGTCATCAGGCCCACAACCATTCTAAAAAATCTTGAAAATCTATTTAATATATGAATCTGTAAGAAAGTTGTGCCACATTCGTTAATTGCGTTCAAATATATTTAATTTTTTTCCTCAAACTCGCTATAAAAACTACAAATGAAACTTTTAGTTACTAGAGTTTATGTCTTTTTGATGATTATGGTGTTCCATAAGGTTTGCCGTGTTTTGCCGGGATTTTTTATTAGGATGTAAATAACCAACTTTTATCATGTATGGCGAATACGAAGCGAGTGCGGCGTGAAAAATTACCATAAATCATTTTGTACTGAACGAAAATGACGCAAATTAAGTCTTGATACTCTGCAAGCTATCCTAGATATGATGCCACTTATATTTTTAACTTTAAATCAATTTTGACACTTTAATGGTCATTTAAAATAAAACAACCACAAATTATCGAATTGCTGAAAACGCAATTGACAGAAATGGCACAAAACTTAATAATAAGCTCCCTAGGGACTACAACAACAAGACGCAAAAATTCAGTGACTAGAATTATTTCCACTGAGCACCTCAAAAACGGCTAGCGCGACACGTCTAAACTGCCAATCGGACTGACAGCATTGAGTCAAAATTATTGATATGTTGTTGCTCGACGAAAAAGAAAACCATATAAAGATTAAAAATGCATAGTTTCCCGGAATAAGACTCGATCCCTCGACTACCTAGATCGATTATTCTCTCCCAAAACTCCCTGCCTATTAATTTCATTATAATAATTGCAGCCGTTTTCTAGATTACTAATAATACATTATATACAAGATTAACTCGTTCAAAGTATAAATATTATTTACATATTTGTTTTTTTGTGCTTAGATTTAGGGATACGTATCAGTTTTAAATTATAGAACAAAAACTAAAACATGTTGACGAGGCTTATTTATCATAGGTCATAACGATAGGGAACATTTTCGTGTGGTACATTCTGGCACGTGTATTTATGGAGGTCAGTGAACATGTCATAAAAGGTTATCAATTTATGCGTGTGTATAAAAGTCTATAAAACTTCACCTTCTACCATATATACTAGGTTGGGGAAAAAGTTTCTTCGCATTTTATATAAAAATTCAAAAGGTTTTTTTATAAAGTTTATTTACAAGTGACTAAATTATATAGGTGTCATTTTGTTCGATAACTTTTTGCCATCTCGTTGGTAGGTACATGATCCCATTGCTATAAAATTTTTGGGGCTTCTGATGAAAAAACTGCGACAAGTGGTTTTGGCAGTCCTCTTGTGATGTCAACCTGACACTGCCTAAGGAATTCTGCAGCGACCGAAACAGGTGGAAATCTGAAGGTGAAAGGTCAGGACTATACGGCGGATGCATTAACACCTCCCAGCCAAACTCCCGTATTTTTTTCTGAGTGGCTAAAGATGTGTGAGGTCTAGCGTTATCATGGTGAAAAACCACACCCCTTCTGTTGATTAATTCCGGCCGCTTTCTCTCAACTTCTTGCTTTAATCTCATCAGTTGTTCGCAGTACAGTTCAGAATTGATGGTCCTGCCTGGCGGTAACAGCTCATAATGAATAATGCCCTTCCAATCCCACCACACACACAGCATCACCTTGTTGCGAGTTAACCCGGGTTTCGCCACAGTCTGTGAAGCCTGACCGGCCTTTGACCACGATCTTTTTCGCACGTTCTTGTCGTACGTGATCCACTTTTCATCACCAGTTATCAGCTTCTTCAAAAATGGTTCGGTTTCATTACGTCGTAATAAAGAATCACAAATGAGTACACGGTTCATTAGGTTTTTTTCAGTGAGCTCATGAGGCACCCAAATATCGAGCTTTTTTGTGTACCCAACTTTTTTCAAATGCGCCAAAACCGTTTTGTGGTCAATCCCCAGTTCTTCACCTACATCGTAACTACTAATATGCCGATCTTGCTCCACTTTTTCAAAAATGGCAACAGTTTTGTCCGTAACAGGGCGACCAGAGCGACGTGCGTCTTTGATATCAACATTTCCGGATTGAAAACGCTTAAACCAAATTTGCGCTACTCTCACAGATACTGCATTAGGTCCATAAACATCACAAATTTTTTTCGCGGCTTGTGTTGCATTTTTACCTTTTTTGTAATAAAATTTTAAAATGTATCGAAATTCTTCATAAGAATCACTCATTTTAACAATAAGAAAAACAAATGAAAATCTCAAATTTACCTAATTTGAATTTGGAATTGTCTTCTGTAAAATTAAAACTTTTTAATGATACCAAAATCAGCCAGATACAATTGGTATAGCGCAAGATATTTTATGACAAGTTCATACATACTATAATGCGAAAAGACTTTTTCCCCAACCTATTATATTAGAAAATATTTTGAAATTTAAAAATACACATATACTATACTTATAGCTATTTGATTTAAAGATAATAGCATGGACTAGTAGTCTTATTGGTCCATGATAATAGGGAATATGCACGTATTTTTTATATAGATCTATCTTGTTTGGTTAACTGCATGGTAAAAACAGTTTTTGGATATCATTAAAAATTACAAAGATATGAACGTGTATCGTGACGTCACATAACACGACTTTCATAGAAAGTTCATAAGTAATTCAGTTTTGCTAGAAAGAGATAGACTATAAACTTTGACCGCTCATAGACTAGAATAGAATAGAATAGAACAAAATAGAATCATTCATTTTCCAGGAAATTGGTTACAAAGATGTTTTTAGGTGTAATATTATGGTATGGGTCACAATTTCTGCCTCTAGGGCGTGGAAACATTATTAATAATATCATGCCAAAGTAAAATTACAAACCATCATAAATAATAACAATCAAATCTCAAAAAATTACATAACCAATAAAAATATTAATTATATATGATATCTAATACGTTCAGTCAGAAACACATGCATGACAATTAAACATATAGTTTTATTTACATATTTGTTTCGCTTCGTTCACTTTCATTTTTACATCCATATTTCTTTCTTTCATCCATTCCTCCTCTTACATTCAACGTAGCGAAGCGGTTCTCCGTGAAAGAGAAGGATAAGTGGTGTGGAAAGGAAGATTGATAAGTTGACTGAGAAATAGGAAATGTAGGATATTACTGCCCAAGAGAGCAAGGGATAGGACAGTAATAGCTAGGGAAGCCGGGGTCGCATACCTGTATACTATACCAGAACTATCGGACAGGTAAGTTGGAAAGAGTATGCTATGACTAATATAATATTAAAGCTAATATATTATATATTTTTAAATAATGCTTAGAAACTTAAACATCAATTTAAATAATCTGTAATATATATGTTATCTTTTTGTTAATATACAATTTTTTATGTTATTTCGTTTGAAGGTTCACTTAAAAAAAAACCGGCCAAGTGCGAGTAGGAGGCACACCGAGGGTTCCGTACAAACCTGTAGGTAAATAAGTAAAGGTTCACCCATCACAACAATCGAGTCATAGTAGGGGTAGTAAGTTTAAATTATTAAAAATATTTTTATTATATGATGTAACTAAAATTTACGGTTATCGCAATAATAGGGGATCGGACAACATTTGAAACGAGTCATAGTAGGGGTAGTTAGTTTAAATTATTAAAAATATTTTTATTATAATATGATGTAACTAAAATTTACGGTTATCGCAACAATGGGGGATCGGACAACATTTGAAATATTTAGTTTCATTAATATATTCAGAAATATTGAGGCATTACTACTTGGTAAATGTAAAAATATATATTATTTTATGTGTAGTTTACTAATTAAATACATTTAATAAGTACTAAATTTTTTTTTTGCGAAATTGGTAAACAAAACTTACTATATCTGGGGGCACGGCAGTGCACCCGCCAAGTCGAGCGCGAAGCAAACACTGCCGTACCATCCTTAACTGGAACCATCTCGCCGCATTTTCAGGCCCCTATTTGAGAACCTCTGGATAAGACCAGAACGCAGAAATTTTTGTCATCCAGTAAGCTATAATCACATACCTTAAATCCAAAATTTCAAGTCTGTAGGTCATTTAGTTCCGAAGTTAAGCGAAAGCAACGTTTCGCATTTACGACACTCACTCACCCACTCACTCATGATCATCAAAATAGAACTAGTACCTCCCATAAACTCAGAGAGCTGAAATTTGGTACAGAGTTAGGGTTTAATGGCTACATAAAGGGAAAACTATAAAAACTAGGATAATCGATCTGGGGGCACGGCAGTGCCCCCGCCAAGTCAAGCGCGAAGCAAACACTGCCGTACCATTATTTACGGGAACCATTTCGCCGCATTTTCAGGCCTCTATTTGAGAACCTCTGGATAAGACCAGAACGTCGATCTGGGGGCACGGCAGTGCCCCCGCCAAGTCGAGCGCGAAGCAAACACTGCCGTACCATTATTTACTGAAACCATTTCGCCGCATTTTCAGGCCCTTATTTGAGAACCTCTGGATAAGACCGGAACGCAGAAATTATCGTCATCCAGTAAAGTATAATCACATACTTAAAATCCAAAATTTTAAGTATGTAGGTCATTTAGTTCCGAAGTTAAACGAAAGCAAAGTTTCGCATTTATGACACTCACCCAGTCACTCACTCATGATCATCAGAATAGAACTAGTACTTCCCATAAACTCAGAGAGCTGAAATTTGGTACAGAGGTAGGGTTTAATGGCCACATAAAGGGAAAACTACAAAAACTAGGATAATCTGGAGTACCTGGTGACCCTTATTAGAAAACACAAGAGCCCAACCAAACTATTAGAGATCGACATACTGCCTTTACAAAAAATATTCAACTTGGTGGGCCACTTCATTTGATGTCAAAAATCGAAGGTCTGAAGTATCTGATGAAGAACCCTCAGCTGGTCTCAGCTGATTAGAGATGTGGTAATGCCCCCTTCTACTATTGGTACATAAAAAAATCGACTGTCATTGCAAAAATCCAGTGAAGTGGGACACATCTTCTAATTTAATCTAGCCCGTAGCGTCCCACTGCTGGGCGAATGCCTCCCCTTCTGCTTTTAATACACATATAAATAAAATTAAAGGAAAACTCTGGATAAGACTGGACTGGCTTTTATACTTATACTTACAAGTTTACAAGAAGAAATAGTCGAACAATTAACTTTATTCTACTCGAACATTACACAAATTAAATAAACAAATTACACTAAAATCTAGTAAAATAAATGAATATTCCTACGTTTCTACAAAAAGAAGTGAAATCCCACCAAAAACATTCTGTAAAAAACTAGCCAAGTCTCGATGGAGCTGTTTGTTTATCTCTAAAATGTAATGAAATCTAGACAAAGTCGTGCCAAGTCTAAGGATCCTTACTGCGATTTATTTATTATTATAGTTAATGTTGTGTGACTTGGCCGTTGAAAAGTACACAAGGGTACAAAAGGGGCTCCATGACACCATTGCTCCAATACATGTGTTATACAATCAATAACAGCCTAAAATAAGACACTAGCGTCCAATTACCAATACTAGTATGGGCTATTATCTCGCTTAACAAACATAGGTAGTTACAACAGAATCTGATATAACATTACGTGTAAACAAAATTGACTTGTAACGTATAAAGAATTTTCAACGGCCAAGTCACACAACATTAACTATAATAATAAATAAATCGCAGTAAGGATCCTTAGACTTGGCACGACTTTGTCTAGATTTCATTACTTTTTAGAGATAAACAAGCAGCTCCGTCGAGACTTGGCTAGTTTTTTACAGAATGTTTTTGGTGGGATCTTACTTACATTATACACAAAAACATTCATTATGGTAAGTATGAACTTAAACGCACATATATGGGAGATATTTACAAATATATTCCTGCGGCCGTACACTTCATACACCTTAACCTATAAGTGACGTCACTTGTAGGTTAAATTTAGTATGGAGCGTTTTTACGAGACTTCCGATTTTTTTTTACATATCGCTGTTCCTTTGAAAATATTGACTTTTAATATACAGTTTCTTCTAAGAAGTTACTCATATGTAAGAGTATTATTCATTTATGCAATAAAAAAAAAATCCGATTGCCTATTATATGTGCGGCATAGACAGTATCTTTTGATTGCGTTGGCTTAGAGGTTTTTTCACAACTCCGAGAGACAGTACACCTGAGTATTTGATATATATTCCAGCTTGATACCCTCACGCGATCCTTAGAAAAAGGGTCTTGAGAGACAGACAGACGGACAACAAAGTATTCCTATAAGGGTTCTGTATTTTCCTCTCGTGGTACGGAACCCTAAAATAAAGAGATAAGAAGTGTGATAATTATTAGCTTTGTAGGATTTGGTTACATTTGATTGCAAAATCATCCAAAACATAGCCAATTTCTGTCAAACTGGCAAAGGCGTCCTTAATTAATTATTATTATTTGTCCATTAGCAATACTTTATTTTTGACATCCTTGATTTTTATCACGGTGATTGTGATTAGAATGTCAATAAATTGTGACTATAAATAAAGAAGTGCTAATGTCAACACAATGACCTACGCAGGGGTAGTTCTTTATTAAAGTCGCTAATTTATAGCTCTGACATTCAACTCGATACTATAATAGCTTCTTATATTTAAAATAAATACTATAGGGGTCAAGTTTCTTAATTATTTATAATGGCGCGTCTCTAGAAACTATTTTTAACTGGTGTAATTTTAGTTGTCTATCTTAATGTACCCTAGATTGTTTATAAATATGACAATATGAAACATTTAAAGAAGACTAATGGATTATTTTGAGAATATATAAAGTAGGTACCTATTACGGACTGCTGCAAATAATATTTACAAAAATATGTTTTAAGTTAGGTTGAGTTAAACTTTGTAAAAACTTATTAAATATTAAAAAGCGTCAAAATATTATTTAAATAAATTGATATTTCATATGCAGAAAGTAGCTGATTTTATGTATCAGCTTTATTATACTAATGAGATTATAGCATGTATTTAATGATAAGTCCTGATCCTTAGCTTACACGAAATTTTTCGACATCGTCCTAATAGGTTTATAATAAGATTGGGAATGAACGTATAACGAAATCGTCGTGACGATTGAAAGTATAATAAGGAATGTCTGTTATTACTATAAATGAAATTGGGAGAAAAGTTTGCGAGAGCCTGAATGAGTATAGCGGGGAGTGATGATTAACAGGCACCTCACGTCCCGGACGTACGTGACGAGACGGACCTCAATCGCAACGGACAGTGCCGTAAGCCGGGCACAATGCCTGCTCATAATCGACTCAGGCAAAGCTCTGGAATATCTCTAAAATAAAAATAACCCAAGACTGAAAAATATCTTATTTTTATGTGTTCCCAGTCGCTGACCCCCGCCGTACGAGTTTATTATGCTGGCGCTACATAAAATCTTTAAATTACTGGGATACCGCTGATAACAAATAGGATAATCTTTAGAAAGCGTTCGTTTTAAGGGCTTTAAGACACAAAATGTGGAAAACATCACTCCCCTTAAGTAACTGCTGCGTCGATTCCTTTTAAAAGATTAAGGGTCTAAAGATAATATATAAATATCCGTATATTTTTCCAATTTACATCCAATATATTACATTTATAAAACTACTTTTGGAATGCTTCGATGCTTGATGCTCTTTAACGATATGTTGTCAATCGCATTTGTTACGTGTGTATATAAATAAATACTAATAAGCAAATACTAATTTTTAAACAAAAAATTAAACCGACTTCCGTAGTAAAAATAATATTTCTAAATAATTCTCCTTTCAAATACGGGAAATTTTTTTATTATTTCTCTACTCAATCTTCTTAATTTTGAAATCGGTACCAGCCCAAACAATATTCTACAATATTTTATAGAACTTACGTTCATATTTGCTGGTACCGACTTCAAAATTTATAAGATTCAGTAGAGAAATAGTAAAAATTTTAGCCTTTGAAAGGGGAATTATTTAGAGATTAAGTTTTATTTCATACTTTTTTGTGTATTTTTACTACGGAATTCGGTTTAATTTTTTGTTTTAAAATAATAATTTAACCCGTTTTAGTGATATATTTTGTTAAGTTATTATTAATACGTCTTAAGAACCTCTAAACTAAACGATCGAATGTATAATTGAATACGCGCCAAGCTTCCATTAGGTATTGCTATTAAGATGATGATGATGATTACTGTAAGTTATAAAGTGGCATATGCTTGCAGTTCTTTAAACAATGCCGAAATTTCCAAACGCATATCTTTAAAGACTGAGGAGTTATGTACAGTGCTTTTGGATCCAGGGTATACTTTCGTACAATATCTTATTTTCAAAAATTATTTTCAAAGTCAAAATCACCATATATGTCCATATAAATTTCGAGGAGTTCCCTCGATTCCTCATGGATCCCATCATCAGGTCATCACTTTGATATCAAAGGGACTAATTTGAGATTACACCCTATACATCACAGAAAAAAATTTGAAAATCGGTCCACAGGCGGCGGAGTAATCGTTGAACATACAAAAAAAATAAAAATAATATATACAGCCGAACGTATAACCGCCTCCTTTTTTGGGAAGTCGGTTAAAATACACAAAAAAGTATGAAATAAAACTTACTTTCTGAATAATTCGCCTTTTATTTGGCTAAAATTTTAACTCAAACTCAAAATTTTTATTTCCATGTAGGTTATAATATAACGCTTATAGAATTGTCCTACATGATGCCTACCACCGGTTCGGAAACTAGCCCGGCGAGAAGAACCGGCGTAAGAAACTCGCACGGGGCCACCTTTTAGCAAAAAGATGGGAAAATTGTTCTTTTCAAAAAATATTTTACAATGTTGTAACTTAATCTATATAACATTTGTCATAAGTATATAGAACATACTTAAGTACATAAAAGCAGCCTTGCATGGGGCCATCTTATTCCCAAGGTGTGCAATCGTTAATGAAATCACTGACTTTATAATAAGCTTTAGCACACAAACGTTCTTTGACAGCTTTTTTAAATTGATTAATGGAAAGATTTTGAACGTTTTCTGGGATTCTATTGTAAAGGCGTATACATTGACCTTTAAAAGATTTACTTACTTTACTAAGTCTGATCACTGGTATTTCTAACTTGTTCCTATTTCTAGTATTCCTACAATGTGTGTCACTTTTCTTTTTAAAATTCGTTAAATTCTTTCTGACATACAACACATTGTCCAAAATGTATTGAGAAGCAACGGTCAGAATACCTATTTCTTTAAATTTTTCTCTCAGAGATTCAAAACATGACATCTTATAAATAGAACGTATAGCTATTTCTAACTATTTCTCTACTCAATTTTCTTAAATTTGAACTCGCTACCAGCCCAAATAATACCCTATACATACAATACAGTGTTTTTCAACCTTTTTCATGATGCGACCCCCCTTGTATGAAAAAATATTTCGCGACCCCCTGACCCTTCGCTTTTTTATCATGTATGTATGTGTATGTTACAGTGTTACAAATATTCATTTCATACGACATTTTTATGCGTCTCCATAATTAGGATTCGGATATAAATACCTACATAATATAGTACGTCAAACATATTATTTTACAATAACATACAATAACATATGCCCTACAATATTTCATAGAACTTACGTTATATATACTATATATACAGCCGAATGTATAACCGCCTCCTTTTTTGGAAGTTGGCTAAAATACACGTCTGTATTACAAAAGCGTGGAATTGTGCACCTGTATTATTGACGCATTTTTTTATTGTGGCTGCACTGAAACGATTAATGGCGAGCGCTCAGCTGCACCGACATAGCCGCATAGAGATGTTTGTTATTTTTAAACCGCTCGAGGCTAGCTTGTAGTAGCATAAAATAAACCTTTTTGCTATTTGTACTTACTCTATTAATAAGTATCACTAGCAAACATTTTGATCAAAGGTCTCGTAATCTTTCTATCTTCTATCTTTATATATAAAAGGCAAAGCTGGTTTACTGATGTACGTACAGGCCCTTAAGGTTACAAATTTGAAATTTGGCACACACATTTCTCATATGATGTAGGGATCCACTAAAGTAAGATTTTTCCAAATTCAATCCCCAAGGGGGTGAAACAATTGTGAATGTTTATTTAGTAAGTAATATACATAAAATTCTCTTGTTCTTCAAATAATGTAATAATAAATATATTTTGTAACATAAGACTTTAATTTACATAGTAATATATAATTTAGTCCCATCATAATCGTAAAATAATAGTTGTCTGGTATAACGTTCAAAATTTCCATTTGATTTCGTGCACGAGTAACCTCTGTACGTCGAAGGATGCTGTTGTTAGGAAACCCGAGTCGGCACTTTCGAGGAAAATAAACTGGAAAATAAAAAATGTGTTCGAACATTTGTACTATAATATGTTCACTTCAAATTCCAGTTTACATTTTCGCTTTGCTCTATTAGCAGGTTTCAATTGTCGTAAAACTTTTGATTCTAGAACTTTGCCTTACCTTGATATTAAATATAGTACTTGTACTAGTAGCAGTGTGTTATGTAAAAGTACTAAATTATAGGAAACTAGCTGTTGCCCGCAGCTCCACTCGTGTTAATACAGTATCCCTCGGGAACACTGTAAAAAGTATCATATGTACTTTCCCAGGACTCAAAGTATGTCTGTATCAAATTTCATCAAAATTGGTTCAGCGGTTAAAGCGTGAAGAGTAATAGACAGACAGACCCACTTTCGCATTTATAATATTAGTATAGATAGTATACAAGTAGAAGTATAGATAATAGTAAATTATACTATCCAAAAATATTGTATTGTCATATTTGGACGAAACAACTTCGAAAATAGTTTATTAAATATAAACATGTATCGTTGAATATGGAACAGTGGGATTAAAATTAGAACGAGCTAAAATTTGCAACTCTCTGCATATGTAATTAAATAATTATTCTACGTCGCATATCAAAATCGTGTTATTTGTTGTTTTTTGTGATATTTAGAACGTGTTATTAAAAATTCATTGCTAACTACGTACGAGAAATGAACTTGTCATTCGGATTTCCCTTATACTGGATATACTCTAAATGTGATAATCTTATATATACATAATCGGTAACTCGAAAACGACTGCAAGTATTACCATGAAAAATCGATTTAGCTAGGTCCTATCCCTAGGAAAATGCGCATTTTTTATTTCGTCGTGCAACTATATACCAATAATTTCGACTCTAATGCCTCGTCTAGACTGCTCGCGAAGTAGGCCGAGGAAGTGCTCCGCGAAATAACCCGAAGTATGAAAAGGCGAAGCGAAGTGCGTACCCACACTGTTGCCGAATAAGAATTCGGCCAATTACGGCTTACTTCGCGACTAGTCTGGACGGAGCGGAGTCAGTCCGATTGGCATTTTCAAAAAAACATACGTACTTATACCAAATACGTATGTTTTTTTGAAAATTCGGAATGTGGTGAGTTCGAATCCAGGTCAGATAAATATTTTTGTGATTCTTTTTATGTGTTAAATCTACAGGAACGTCGAGGAAAGCTCGGTTACCCAGGTGTTTATGTATAATGCAAATATGTACCATCACAGAATTAAAATTTATTTGAAAGATAAACAGATAACATTAAAATTAGTGATGTAACGAATATTCGCATTCGCAAATTTTTTGCGAATGTTTTGCGAATATGAATATCAGAAAACAAAAGCAAATGTGCGAGTTTCTTACGCCGGTTCTTCTCGCCGGGCTAGTTTCCGAACCGGTGGTAGGATAATTCTATAAGCGTTATGTCATAACCTACATGGAAATAAAAAAATTGAGTTTAAGTTTGAGTGAGCGAAGCGGAATGAATGACGCTTTATTAAGATCATAGATGAGTTCGTATGAACTCGGCAATACTCGAAAGATATGAACGTAATGAACCCATATACGAACCTTGTCCGAACGTGACTGCCGCCAAGCCATAGACAAATTGGCACCAAATATGAACAAAAACTGAATATTCGCATTCGCATTCGCATTCGCATTCGCATTCGCATTCGCGAATGTCGGTAGCAGATATTCGCATTCGCATTCGCCTTCGCGAATGTTAAAAAAAAGACATTCGTTACATCACTAATTAAAATATAATACTGTTGAAGAATATGGCCACACTGTTAGGATAGCAACACTAATTACATTGGGAACAAAGAGTCGATAAGTGCGGATTGCGCCTATTTAAGTCGTTGCATGTTCACATCGGCAACTTTTTCGGTAAAGTAGTCTGGTAAGGGGAAACTCTGCCCGTTTGAGTAGTCGATCGCATAATAATAGTTTTCTTTTCTTTGTTAAATATTTAGTGTTAAGTTTTGCTTTAGATTTAAGTATTTCATGTATTTTTTATTATTATTTTCATTTTAGTTGTTTAGTATTTTATATTGAAATTGTAGGTAGTTTAATAAAACGCGTTTACGGCCAATGTGTACTCAATTTTGATAATTCCCTTCTGAAACTTTCCAAGAATACTATCATTATTGGTCAGATGGCTGAGTCAAAGTCAACTACAAATAAGATGGAGCAAGAGTTTTATATTTTTGTGTTAAGAGAAACACCTTACCCCGTCATCTATACTAATAATAAAGTAATAATAAACTTATAAACTAATAATAAATAAAGAGGAAAAATTTGTTTGTTTGCATTAATAGGCTCCGAAACTACAGTACCGATTTTTATAAAATTTGGCACAGATATAGTTTAGACCACGGGGAAGGACATATGCTACTTTTTATCGCGGCAAAATGTACGGTTTCTGCAAAATTAACTTTTACGCGCACGAAGTCGCGGGTAACGTCTAGTAAAATATAAAATTGATTCCTATACATAGACATAGTTGAGGCAAACAGTGTCTTTTTTTTTTTTTTATGAAATAAGGGGGCAAACGAGCAAACGGGTCACCTGATGGAAAGCAACTTCCGTCGCCCATGGACACTCGCAGCATCAGAAGAGCTGCAAGTGCGTTGCCGGCCTTTTAAGAGGGAATAGGGTAATAGGGGAGGGTAGGGAAGGGAATAGGGTAGGGGATTGGGCCTCCGGTAAACTCACTCACTCGGCGAAACACAGCGCAAACGCTGTTTCACGCCGGTTTTCTGTGAGCCCGTGGTATTTCTCCGGTCGAGCCGGCCCATTCGTGCCGAAGCATGGCTCTACCACGTAAAAGTCCAGTCCAAGTCCAGTCCAGTCCAAGTCTCCAGTTAAATGGCCCACTTTTGAGATTTTTGGAGCTATTTTGACATTTAAAGTATGATAAAAACAAGACAGCTGACATTTTAAGTATCGGGAAGACCAAGATAGCGTAACTTTTTCTTGTATGAAGATTTGTTCCGTCAAATGTACGTCATAGCCTATCTTGGGTTATTTGAAATCTTTGTTCCTATACAAAAACAACGCACTAAGTTCAAAAGTAGTCATTGTTGATGTACGCTATGATGAAGCATGCCTGTACGGACAAATGAAGACATCCCACGTACAAGCCCTGTCGGACGTTACGTCCCGGACGTTATCGTCACCATTAGTTTCACGCGTCAGGCTCCGGTAGCATGCGTCGTGAATTATGATCGAACACTAAACACGATCGAGTAGTTGATATTGATAGCTGCCGATTAATTACAACTTAGTTTGGTGCTCGCTTATCTATACTAATATTATAAAGAGGAATGATTTCTTTGTTTATTTGTTTGTTTGCATTGAATAGGCTTAGACCGAATTTGATGAAAATGTGCACAGATATAGAATAGACCACGGGGAGGGATATAGGCTACTTTTTATCGCTGCAGAATGCACGGTTTCAACGGAATTTACTTTTGCGCGCGCGAAGTCACGGGCAACATCTAGTAATATTATAAAGAGGAAAGATTAATTATTTGCTTCTTTGTTAGCATTGAATAGGCTTCGAAAGTAATAGACCAATTTTGTTGAAATTTGGTACAGATATAGAGTAGACCACGGCGAAAAACATAGGTTACTTTTTATTACGAGAAAACTGTGGCGTGTGCGAAGTCGCGAGAAACATGTAGTGTTTAAATATTCTGTCATAAGTAAAAAAATAAATTTACTTCTGAAACACGCGTATAATACTTCATAATAATAGAGACCAACAAATTTAGCAATTGTAATGTGACATTTTTAAATTTACTTCTGAAACACGCGTATAAATACTTCATAATAATAGAGACCAACAAATTTAGCAATTGTAATGTGAAATTGTTGCTTGTTATTCAGTGGCAAACCTGTTGCGGTAAATAATGACGCCTAAGTTACAATTTCACTGCACGAAGTATTTCAAGGGATCTATAGTATTTGACTAAAAATGTCACTATAAACGGCAAAGTAGAACCAAATCAAGGTACAAAGTGACGTGCACTTACGTAGCGCACTAATCACTTGAACGAAACGCGACCGATCGATTGAATAAACAATTGATGCCAAACAATGCCCTATTGGCTGTTGTTGAAAGACTAAACGGAATTTTTCACAGCTTATACTCTGTCAAAGAAAACCGCTATTAATTAAAAATTCATCACTTTTTTATCAACATTTCAAACATTTTATCAACACACGTATCTACTATCTTAAGAAGATTCATTTTTCTCTAGTGGTTCTATTTTTGGTCGCCAATATTTAAGTCTAATTAAAACTTGATTTAATGCTTAATAAGTCAATAATAAATTAAACCGAACTGAAGACAGTACAGTAATCTAGTTCTATATTATTTACGTAAATGAAATCCTCGTGTCATTTTTTTATGATCCGGCATTAAAAGTACATAAAACCCTCAATATTCACACAAATGGGGCATTTTCAATGGCGTTGAATTTTTGAGAGATATTCGCATATAAAAAAATGTAAATTTTACGGTTATCAATAACGTATACGAGAAATAGTATAATATAATATTAAGAGCTTTCCAAATTCTATTAAAATCCTTCCCCCGAGGATAGATCGGTAAGGTTTCCCATGAAATATGTGACCTTTGTATTAGAACGGAAATCACGGAAAGTAAGCCATTTATCAATACGGATGTGGTTTGTATTTCTACACACGAAATAGCAATGTCTTTTTGTTTGAACACCTTATAGATAAAAATAAAAATAGCAGTATAATAGTATACTTATGAACATACCATGATACAATACATTGGAACAATTAAGTTAATTTGGAACTAACTGTAAAAATTAAATCATATTATTGTAACGCGATTGTTCTCGCCAAGTCGAAACCGAATTCAAAAAGTGTTATTATGTAAATAAAGGAATTGGAATTTGTCATGCAAATAAAACCTGTTACAAAGTAATTATTTGTTCGGTTATAAATTATTTCATTTTTAAACGTTATTTATATTTCATACTGTGGGATTTCATATTAATTACACAGTTAAGCTGGCCGCCCTGAAGGACGTGGACCCAGTTAGTTTAATTAGCATATTTTAATATTTACGACACGAAGCTGCCTTGTTTGCCTAAAATTTAATGTCTCGTAGACAAGGGATTCTCTAGTCATCTGTGTATTTATAGACAAACAAAAGATTTTAATAAACTCCTCGGTTTGTCTGCTAGAAAAAAAAAATAATTTTATTATTATATTGTAGAAAGAAATTGTAAAATATAGTTTAGATGATATGGCATTATCATACCAGTTATTAAGATTTTATGTGAGACGTATGTGACAATGAATTACCAATAATATTGAAAAAAATATGCTACTTCAACGCGTTTTATTGATTTTTCATTCGTTATATGCGAAAATATTAATACCTTTTTATGTTGCAATTAGGAAAGAATTGAGTTAAATTAATAATTAAAAAAAATAAGTTATTACATTATATTTTTAGTAATTCATCATGAGTTATTATTAAAGTTTATATACGACAATTAAAAAAAATTCTCAATGTTATCAATTTTCAAATTTATGGTTTAATTTTAAAATAAATTTGGAAGAGCTATTGAACAAACTAGAACGTCTACAAAATTCGTGCATTCGTTTTATATATTCATTACGCAAATTCGACCATATATCTGAGTCCCGTTACTAATTACAATGGCTTCCTATCCGCCATCGTCAGAATATGCACGTTTTAACTTCACTCTTTAAAATACTAAAACTCTCTTCTTCTCCTTCTTATTTATCTGACCGTTTTACTTATACGGCTCCGATCGAAAGGCCTACACGCATATACAATCCTAGGAAGGTGCTAGATACTCCGTGGTATAACACCATTTTTTACGGTAACTCTTACACCGTTAGAGCTGCCCAGCTGTGGAATGCTCTGCCTGAAGACGTACAGCAGAGCCCAACAGTGGGCACGTTCAAAAAAAGGCTGAAGAGACACTATAATATGTCATATATCTATGAATATTAATATATAATTAGTATATGTAGGTTTACGTATGTATGTTTAGGTATGTTTTTATATTTTTATGTACTTTTATTGTAAAATATAAGTTATTATGTATTATCATTAATTATTATTATTACTTATATAACTATTCGATTTATTGTTCTTCGATGTTTCCTTTATTCTCTTGTGTACTATCTGTGTCCGTTTATATCTCTTTCAATGTCCTGTTGTAGGTCTGCTGGCAGAGATCTCTTATAGAGATAAGCACACCTATGTACATCTATCACTGTGTTGTCTGAGTTTAATTGTAAAATTTGTGTACATAAAGAATAAAATAAATAAATACAAATAATAAGTTCTAATTTGTAGTTATAACGAATTGCTAAATTAAGCGAGCTTGGAGAACGTAGCTTGCATGTTTGACTTCCGAGTATTCTCAAAGCGAAAAAATATTTTATGTGAATTATTTCCTAGTAATTATAACATAATGGCACCTTGTTACAAATATATGGGTACCTACGTTTTGTAGAAATTGTTAAGGTTTATACGAATTTCCAGTTATATTTTGGCTTAAATTGTAACCTTATTAAATACTTAAATTGTGTTGTTACTGAAAGAAAATTAATGAATTTGTCTTTACAGTTCCTATCTTTATTTTGTACTTGATACTTTTGATTGCTTTCTAATTTAAAAGTAAATGATAATAATTGGTACATACTACAAAGAATTTATTTAATTAAATTAATTTAACAAATTTTAATATTCTACATTTGATATAATCCTCAATTAAATTAATGGAAAGGCTTACGTTTTTCATATTACAACTCGAATATAGATTAATTCTAAATCGTAGCTTGAATTTCATTTTGCTTTTGTTGCAGTCGCAAATACATTGGAAAGTTTGAACTTAGGTAACAGCGAGAAAACATTTCCATAAGTTAGATGTGCACGACAAAGACCGTTTCTGCGCCGCCGCGTCGTGCGCTACCATTATGGTGTAAAAACAATTCCGCAAAAACATTTTTATATAAAATGATGCCAAGATGAGACTAAATTATAAATCTAATGACTACCTAGAACTAAGCTTCTGATTCTACAAGGCCAAAATTCACAAAATCTACACTTTAGTCAAAATACGTGGGATGACCTGAATAGATCATATGGGTGTAAGTTGAAAAAATATTTATTCACTATTCACTACTTTTTGTGTTATATAATACCTCATGTCAAATTTCGAGAAATATGGACTTGCACTTCGCGTGGTTCATTTTGGCGGGGGCACTACTGTACCCCAGATATTTAAATTGTTCTAAGAACGATATATCGTCTTGGATTTATTTAAACGAAACTAACGGCTTACTGACAAGTGTAGAAAATATAATATTTGAATAATAATGTGGAAGATAATATATTATGATTGATATATAATTTACGGTATTATCACTAAGAAGTTTATACCGTAGCGCGACGCGACCACGAGGAAAGGAAAAATATGACTTACCGATTTGTGGTACGTCGTACGGTCTCCCGGAGCGGGCGGCCCGCAGCATCATCTGGCTGGCGAGCTCGGAGGGCAGGCGTGGCGTGCGCTTGGTGTTGCGCCGGCGCTCCTTGTGCTGCGCGTGCGCGCGGCCCTGCGGCGCTGGTGCGTAGTGGTCCTGCTCGGGCGCGTAGCGGTCCTGCGCGGGCTCGAACAGCTCCTGCAGGGGTCGGGCCTGCAGCTCGCGCCACTCGCGCGCGGGCTCGGCGCAGCAGCGCAGCGCCAGTGCCGCGAGCACGACACAGCACACGCGCATGCTCGCCGCGGCGCGCATCCCCCGCTACTAAGTGCACAGCCTAGCGCCGGATACCGGGCGCGCGCCCGACCACATTATTTGACCGCCGCGCGATCAGATTTTGTTTCACTTGCCAAACTGATTATTTCTCCCGCCTTCGATTGGAAGTCCGCGATTATCGGTGTTCAAACTGCAATAGAAATAACAGAAAATTTAATTTCACAAAAAAAAAAAACTTTGTTCGAGGATGGAGGTATGTACGATTTCACTCGCACATATTGCTAGGTAATAATAATAATAATAGCGGGACATAATAGTCCGGAACCAAAAATCACAAGCTTGTTATACGGAAACAATTTATCGCAAATGTGCTACGGTTCGACGGTGCTACAGTGCTACGGTGCTACGGTGCTACGGTGCTACGCGCGTAACACAAAGTTGTTTAATATTAATTACTAATAATAAATTATTATTAAAGTTAATTATAACTAATAGTAACAACCTGTGCTGTAAAAAAGGGGTTTTGCTATCCTGAATAAACGAAATAAAATAAAATTAAATACTGGTTTATAATATGAAATCAATTATTATTTACAAGGAAAAATGATTGTTTCACAGTAATAATACACAATACTATTGTGTATTATTACTGTGAAACATGAATTTCCACCAAGAACCTACAGTACAATCAATAACATATTTAAAAATGATTGTTTCAATGTTGTAATATTAGATAAAGGTTGATATAAGAAAGTGACCTACCGGTCAGGAAATATAGGTACAAGATAGAAATACAGTTGAACTTGTTGGAAATGTAAAAAGTTTCGCGATAAAAACGAATTAAATGTGGTTGGAGATATAGCATTTGCAACTGCCGTTTGCGTTACTTCCAAAGTAAAAGTTGTCGAGAAACTTGTCCGTACATCTGTCGAACCGAACGGCAGATAAGGACTCAAAAAATTATTCGTACGAGTATCAACATTTTGTATTTATGCTAAGAAACATCTTTTCCGTTTTATTTCAGAATAGTAACTCAAATAAAATTTCCTTATCGTGTTTTACTTGAAAAGAATTTCGATAAAAAAGTCTAGTGACCCTCTCCGAGAAATGTTACTCGTCTCATTTAATTTTATTAATTTTGTTTCATTCAGAGGTTGCCTTAGTGTGTCCCTAGAGCTCTCCGGGATCGTATCGAGTATTGCGGTTACCGCAAACTCATAAATTGATAAATTTGCAACTTAAATAAGGACTTAATTCAAGTAACTAAAACTTTTTTGTCAATTATGATGGCAAAATAAGAATGCCATATAGCCTCAACTAAGCGTAATCATCAGGTTTTACTTGTGTATAGGTATGTGTTTTATTATATATATTTCAAAATACTTAAAATAGGGTATTTTATTTAGAGCAAGTTAAGACTAATTAAAAGAGGGTATTTTATTAGTAAATATAGAGTAATTTTGAATTGTATACTTTCAATGCTAACATCACAAATATCTTGACATACTGTGGCATATACCTTTTAAAAATTAGAGGTATATCAGTATGTTAGGTGAATTTCCAGCAAAGTTTTATTTACAATATTCAGATACTAAATACGTAAAAATGGTTTGCTGGCCTCCTTGTATGTTTTTTTGTGTTTGCAAGCGTATGCCCTAGTAAATTGAATTGCGGTTTTCTATTAGAATAGGTAAATATATTTGTTTTTAATTAAAAATAATATAATATGGAATGTATTTTTTGGTTATAAGTTTATAAACCACATACTTGTATTATTATCGCAAATTCAGTTTTACTACATAGGTTCAGCGGTTTACGCAGGAGAGACTGACAAATATCCATCCTCACAAACTTAATATTAGCCGGTAGAATTTCCCGTTCATTTGGAAGCATCTATTAGTCGCAATAACGGGCCTGATTGAATAATGAGTGATTCGGGCGTTTCACTCGGACACTTCACGGTACCGACATAAATCTTCTTGCCCTTTGAATAATTTGTGTTATTAGTAAAAATAGTTTCACTAACGAACTACGCATCTTTCATTATATATCTTATTTCGGAAATTCAAAGGTTCTGTTCGTAACGTTTACATTTTGTATGCAAAAATCAGGTAAAATTATAAACAAGATCGTAAAATGGTATGATATACTTTGTACATGGTAATTTCTAACCTTAAAATGCAGGAAAAAAACACATTCAGCAGATTAGTCTAGAAGGCATAAAAAAGCACTTACGTATTCTGATTTAAAGCGTTTTAGGTTACTATAAATAATATAACATGTTTAAATTACTATACTGCTAAGCTTCAACGGCATCATATTATATATCTAGTTGAGTTAGGTATCCGAGTACAATTATTTCTAAATATGCGTCATTCTTGTCATAGTACATTACTTTATAAGTCATTTATGTGGGCACAACGATGGAAACCACATTTAGATATATGTCAAAGAAATGGCCTGATTATGCAAAAGAGTTGCGTTGAGTCCCTGTTACAAGAATAATGCATCTCAATATCCTTGGCAGAATAACATATTCCTTGTATAAAGCCGAGAAGAAAATAGGACGTAAGGCTTATATTTTATAAGAAAATCGTTTTGCTTAATATAGATTTTCTAATAAATAATAATTTAAGCAGTAAGACGGGTGTTACTTCTTTCAGATTCTTATCATTTCACTTTATTAAAATTTTACGTTAACGACAAGTATAAATTACAATATCTTTCTACAGAGTTTGTACCTATGTACGATTTTGCCTATGCGATATAAATAGACTGAGTCGGAGTAGTTTAACCCCTATTTCTCCTTGGTTAACCGATTTCCTTTTGTGGTTATTGGATGGATAGTGGATACATTTAACAGCAAAGTTTGGCTATCATATATATATAATATATAAAGATCTTTATAAATAATATCAGGCATCATTTTCCCTAAAATTTTCATATTTATTACAAAATGAATTATTACTATTTTTACAGTTACCATTGAATAGGATTAAATCCTATTCGTCTCAAAAACCTTCCTTGCCGACACGTATAAAATTAAAGTTGAATAAAATGGCATACGACATGATACAATGTTATTGTTGGAATATATTCGTAATCCGTAGTATCCGTAAAAGTAATAATACAACGTGTATTTTATATCAAATACACGTTGGCGAGAAAGGTAAAAGCTGATTGACTGATGTATCAACGCACAGGCCAAACCCAATTTGAAATTTTGTACACGTTATTATCTATGACGTAGACATCTACTAAGAAAGGGAGAAATCACAGAAGGGATTTTTCAAAATTCAAACACGCGGGCGAAGCTGCGGGCAATTAATGCTAGTTTAGCTGGACATAATATCTTTGAAGTTTTGGCCGATTTTGAATAATTTTATTTATTTTATTTTATCCGGAAAACTTACAGCATATAATAACAATAAAAATACATATTAAAAAGCGAAATGCCAACATTTTATGCCAATTGCACTGTATAATTTTATTTGATGAAATATATTGAGTTATAACAAATATTAAATAATTAGGGAATAATAAAGGTAAATAATACGAAAATAGTCATAAAAGGTCACAGTTAATTTATTTTACATACTTTCTTTTACGTTTGAAGGTACATAGCAGTATCATGATGAATATGTGACGAACGCCAGAAATCATACGATATTTTTTATTTTTGTTTATATAAGAAAAAATATCATCAATCAAGGACCAAGCCACAACAAATAAATTAAATATTCTAGAACAACTAGATTACTTTATAATACGACTCATAAGTCACTCAAAATTATGTTTTTTCTAATCGATGACAAAGTGAAAATCGATGGTCGGTAATCCACATTGAGAATTGTCGATATCGGCCCCTAATAAGTGTCATTAAGGCTGAAAGTTAGTGACGACTCTCGTGGAGGTTACGAGCCCAAATCCTGTGGCGTGCTATCGGCACGGCTATATTTATAAGCGGGTGGCTCGCGGTGGGCCGTTGACGTCATCGCGGGAGGGGGGCGGGGTACCACCGAGGCGGGGGAGGGAGGTCAAGACGTCCAGGGCGGCGCGCCCTACGATAAGCACTTGCGAATTCGCACCTTTATAAAGGGAGGAATTAAATTTTCGATACAGTGTGAACCTACGTTAAACCCTAAACTGCGCACAATATACTTTTTGAGGTATATTTTTCAAGGTGGATTAAATATTTTTGCCGCATTTCTTGATGAGATTCTTGACCTCTTTGCAAATGAAAGCGCGTAGCTTGGAATGTTTATATTATAGTTATTATATTTATGTATGCTTTGTGTAATATTAATGTTTAACTATTAAGTAAAGATAAATTATACTGTTAAAATATTTAACAAGATACCTTGTAAAATTTATGATCAATTTTTTATATTAAAGGCGAACGCTGCGGATACATTCCAGAATTAATAATCTCATCAACATTTATTTTAGTTAATGAAGAGACTGCTGGTGATTATCGTTGGCTGATACTAATAATAATTCTTTTCATTATACGATTGATTATTACTAATACATGTTTGCCCAAAAATGTATTTCATACCTAGTATATTAAAATGGGATCTATCGTCGCTTTCCCACGAAACATAAGCAATGTTACCTTTGCATAGCAGGGTTGATGGCAGGCGGGCTCGGGCAAATAATACCCGAGTAGTTGGCAAACTTCTATATCAGCGGTAATTACAACCAGCGACCAAACAGGCTATGTGGTCGCTGATTACAACATTTACACAAACTTTTACCTTAATAATATACTGGGTGAATTCTTATTCCTTTTCGAGAGAAACTATGTTTTGTATCAGAAATAGAAGATTGTGTATTACAAAAGCAAATGTGTCAAAGCTGAAGTATTTGAAAGTTGAAATATTTAAAAAAAGAATATGAATTTTGATCACCCTATGCGCGCGGGCGACATAGCACCGCATTGGTGGCGCGTGCCTTTGATCGCTCCAATCACGCGTTGCGCGTCAAATGGAGTCAACAGCGGTCAATTGGAAAATTATTTTTTATTTTCAATATTTTATCAACATTAACTATAATAATAAAGAAATCGCAGTAAGCAACCTTAGACTTGGCACGACTTTGTCTAGATTTCATTACTTTTTAGAGATAAACAAGCAGCTCCATCGAGACTTGGCTAGTTTTTTACAGAATGTTTTTGGTGGGATTTCACTTCTTTTTGTAGAAACGTGGGCATATTGATTTATTTTACTAGATTTGAGTGTAATTTGTTTATTTAATTTGTGTAATGTTCGAGAAGAATAAAGTTAATTGTTCGACTGTTTCTTCTTGTAAACTTATAAGTATAAGTTTACTAATGTAAGTATACTAATAGTTAGGTTGGGCTCATGTATTTTCTAATCAGGGTCACCAGGTACTCCAGGTCTTCGATTATCCTAGTTTTTATATGCCATTAAACCCTAACTATGTACCAAATTTAAGCTCTCTGAGTTTATGAGAAGTACTAGTTCTATTCTGATGATCATGAGTAAGTGACTGAGTGAATGAGTGAGTGTCATAAATGCGAAACTTTGCTTTCGCTTAACTTCGGAACTAAATGACCTACAGACTTAAAATTTTGGATTTTAAGTATGTGATTATAGCTTACTGGATGACAAAAATTTATGCGTTCTGGTCTTATCCAGTGGTTCTCAAATAGGGGCCTGAAAATGCGGCGAAATGGTTCCAGTAAATAATGGTACGGCAGTGTTTTCTTCGCGCTCGACTTGCCGGGGGCACTGCCGTGCCCCCAGATCGACGCACTGGTTTTATCCAGAGGTTCTCAAATAGGGGCTTGAAAATGCGGCGAAATGGTTCCAGTAAAGAATGGTACGGCAGTGTTTGCTTCACGCTCGACTTGGCGGGGGCACTGCCGTGCCCCCAGATCAATTATCCTAGTTTTTATAGTTTTTCCTTTATGTAGCCATTAAACCCTAACTCTGTACCAAATTTCAGCTCTCTAAGTTTATGGGAAGTACTAGTTCTATTCTGATGATCATGAGTGAGTGAGTGATTGAGTGAGTGAGTGTCATAAATGCGAAACTTTGCTTTCGCTTAACTTTGGAACTAAATTACCTACAGACTTGAAATTTTGGATTTTAAGTATGTGATTATAGCTTACTGGATGACAAAAATTTCTGCGTTCTGGTCTTATCCAGAGGTTCTCAAATAGGGGCCTGAAAATGCGGCGAAATGGTTCCAGTAAAGGATGGTACGGCAGTGTTTGCTTCGCGCTCGACCTGGCGGGGGCACTACCGTGCCCCCAGATTATAAAGTAGTAGTTTATATCACACCAAATACAAGTCCTATTAATTTTTTTAAGTTTTTTGCTCGCCTGTACATAATTGTACGAGCTGGCACGTACACTCCTGATTGTACAGAATTTCTTTGCATTGTGCGACAAAGTGGACGCTGTCGGGCCTAGCTTCCACATCAGCAATCAAATCACGCATTCACAATCAGTTTAGCATTAGTGTGAATAAATATACAATGTCTCCAAAAATCAATTACGGATACTTCGGGCACATGATCTACTGCTTATGTAAAGACATTTAGGAAAAAAAAAAATGTCATACTCAATGTAAAAAATCATCTCGTGTATGGGTGACTCTCCGCAAAACGCAAACTCACCTATATAAAAAAATTTTTCGAGTATGACAATTTTTTTATGCTTAAACGTCTTTACATAACCTGATAAGCAGTATATTATATGCCTAAAATATCCGTAATTGATTTTACCAAACCTTGTATATAGATATTAATGTCGTATCAAGGACTTTTACTTATCAATATCACCATCTAAAAGTGTAATAGTTATTAATAATTATTTTTGGGACTACTTTTATAGTTTGTAAATATTTTAATAGCTAGCTATAGATATTAACCTGCATTGTTTAATGTTCAATAAAGTGTAGTTGAGTAAGCATTTCCTACAATCATTACAGTATGATTGTAGGAAATGCTCATACATGTTTTGTAAAAATATTACACTGATTAATTTTTGTTTTAAATATACTCGTAACTTTAGTTTCGTTGAAAGAGAAACAGTGCAATGCTTACAAATGAAATTAACAATTTACGATATTTTTTTACTCAATACAATTTTATTCTTAAGTGAAAGCGTTTGTTTTTAATTGAGAACGACTTTTGCACAATTGAGAACCTTTACCACCTTAATATAAATTTAGTACCTAAGTACATATAATATCTTTTTAATATAGAATCGAGTTAACAAGGGCAAAAATTATCTCCTTTTAGAAATTATTGTGAGGAAAGTTTTTGAAATAGAGTAAACTTTTATTTTATGTTAATAGCCTAACCGAGAGCATGTCACGGCATGTCTAAGGAGGGTTCCGTAACTGTCAACGTGCAATAGGTTTTCTTTGCTTTACTTCAAAAGTTATTGTCTGATTTTTCTTCAAAATAGTTTTATTTCCCTAAAGCATTTTTAGCATGGCCTATCAGCATAAAAACTTTTCTATCTCCTATAGTTTAGACCATGCTTACCGAACTTACAAACCACTTTGGGGCCGATTTCTTAAAAATAGGTATTTTTATAAAAAAAGTCATGTGTGGAACCTTGCCTTTATTTTACAAGACCTATTCAACGATATCCCACACGATGGTGTAGAATGAAAAAAAAAAAATCATCCCCACTTCACATGTATGGAGAGCCACCCCTAAAATGTAAAATTATTATTATTTTATGGTGGCAAAACCGAGATCTATACACAGTCTTGAACTATACCAAAATTCATCTATTTATATTCATCATTCAAACAAGAAGCGCGGACAGACAGACAGACAGACAGACGGGCGGACAGAGCGAAACTATAATCCTCAAGTATTACGAAACCCTAAAAACGAGAGTTATCTCAGTGACTAAAGTCGTTACCTATCTTCAGATCAGAACTAATTTTCTACTCAGTTTCTATAGAGTTTATTTCATTATTTAAGAAAAATCTACCGCACATTGGAAGTAAACCAATAAAAAGAAAGGTCACTCTTTGGTCTATAAATTATTTACAGTGCCTTTTTCGAAGCTTAAATCACAAGTTTTAAATCAATAAAAGAGCTTCCACAAAGAGTAATAACATAAAATAAGGTCAAAATGATTAGAGTTATATCCTTCCAATGTCTGGGTTCTATCTTGGAAAGGCACCCACAATTTTAACGAGACAAATAAATAGTCGCGAACCTGCAAAACGACGTCCGATATTTCAACTTATAAGTTGAACTAATCGATAGTTGCATAAGGGCCTTTCTATTACAAAAACCTAAACGAAAATAGCCCATGTCAGCAGCTATTACTGCTACTCAAAAATTTATATCCAGAGCCTTTAGACATACATATTATGCAGTATAGCGATGCTTGTGTCAAATTCCATATACTTATGTTTTCCAAATTCGTCGTCGTATTTAGCGATGGCAGCTTGGCTAAAGGCTCTGGACACCACAAGCCCTCACCGATTGATTTGCTCGTCGGAAAAAAGAGTGAATTAAAGATTGTGATTGGCGTTTGACACAGACATAGCCAAATTTTTCGTGCTAGAAACGAAATCATAGTACTGTACATTACAATATGACTTGATTATTTCTAGGAATACACATATTCAATGGTGAACTCTAAAGTGAAGTGCGAGGCCACACATTGTGTTGCGTCGACGCATGTCGACGTCGTGCAATGCACTAAAATGAATCTACTAGGTATAGATTATAATTTGTATTAGGTACAATGCAACGTCGTTTTTGGCGATGCGTCGTCGCAACGCAGTATTGTAAAATAATATATATATCATCGTAAAAATGCAAAAACCGATAGATTGTAATATTACTAGAGATATTATAAAAAGTCGACAGATTGTCAAATAAACATTTCTCCTTACAATTGTACGCATTATTTTTCGTTATATTGTAATATTTACCGTGCCAATTGGTTAAACGGCAAGTGCCCCGCGCCGCCATATTTGTTTGCTTTTTCATAATAATAATTATAACAAAAAATAGTGCGTACAATTGGTACGTTTTTTTTTTTAACTTTTTTGGTAGATGTTTTTGTCGATAGAGACATTTAGCGTTAAAGAATGTATCAAATGTTAAACCATATCTTAATTACAATAAAGGCTATCTAGAAATTGGAGAATGTAATCAATATTAAGTGATTAAATTCTCCAATTTCTAGATACTTTTAAATCAGTGAACAATACCAGGAAAATTAAAAAAAAAAAAATGACTATTCGGTTCCTAAACTCACATGCTATCATAAGACATTAACTTAATTAAATGATTACAGTCGGTTCAAAAAAACTAATCCATTAGCAGAGATAGCACGGCCTATTATTATTTAGTTTCAAATTGGTCAACATATTCTATTTGTCCTTTATGATTATACTTTGTTGTCTAGTATTTATTATGAGACTTATTAAAATTACGGTTGGGTTGCGCTCCTTAACAAGTCTGTAATATAAATAATAAATACTAATTATTTTGATTTATTAGACCATAAGTTACGAATTTCACTAAGATTGGTTTTTATTTTATCGTTAATTCGATTGTAAATCGCACTTTCTAATTTAAGTATCTTTACTAATTTAAAAAAGAGGAAAAGTTGGTTTGTTTGTTTAGTTGTTTGTTTGTTTGCATTGAATAGGCTCCGAAACTACTAGACCGATATCGATAAAATTTGGTACTGATATAGATTAGACCACGGGGAACGACATAGGATACTTTTTATTGCGGCAAAATGTACGGTTACCGCAGGATTTTCTTTTGCGCGCACGAAGTCGCATGCAACATCTAGTAACAAATAAATTGAGTACAATATTAGAGTGTACTAACTAAATAAAAGTAAGTGAACACGTTCGTCGGTGTTCGCATCTGTTCTTCAAGATTTAATTTAACCTTATAAGGCTTTTAAAGGTCGAGAAGGCTCGTAACGCTCCACGAGCTTATAGTTGCGTTTCCATGTATTTAATTAAGAAATACGAGCTCAATGTTATATTAATATTGAATATACATCTTGTAACACTACGAGTAGTACCTGTGTTGTTGTATCTGTGTCAGTTTATACGTTGAATGTGTAGGTATACATACACATTGATAATATAAAGATTAATCCGGAATTTGAATAAATATTTTGACTTAATGGCTATATTAAAAATCTTTTTAAAACTATTTTAATTTATTTTACGTTAATTACTATTTCATTCTCATTAATTACTATTATTAATTTATATATAATGTTTGGTAAAATCAATTACGGATATTTTGGGCATATGATCTATTGCTTAAAAATAATTGTGATATTAGAATTTTTTTCTTTATATGGGCGAGTTTGCGTTTTGCGGAGAGTCACCCATATATGAGATGATTTTTTACTTTCAGTATGTCAATTTTTTTTTGCCTAAATGTCTTTACATAAGCAGTGGATCATGTGCCCGAATTATCCGTAATTCATTTTCGGAGATATTATATATCTATACAAATAAATAAATTGAACTATCTATTTGTAATTTAAAAAAAACATCTGTTCACTTTATGTATTTCTAAGTATATACGGTACTTACAATAAAAAATCAAAGTTTAAATTTTTTGTCTGTTCGTTTGGCTGATCCCTGAAACGGCTTGACCGATTTTTACAGGACTTTCACTGGCAGATAGCTGATGTTATAACGTGTTACATAGAATACTTTATCCTAGGGTTCCGTTTAAAAAATAGGGTTCCGTTTCCATTAGTTCTATGCAAACGAACTTGCGGGCACCAGCTAGCAGGGGTGAAGGCTGGTTCTCCTTCATAGGGAAGCCCCAGCCTGTATAACAGGTGGGGATTTGAACGAGGGTCTTCAAAAGGTAAGCGGTACAGCTTAATTGATTATGTTGTATAAACATTTATAGCCATAGATGTATTATATTAAAAAGAAGTAGATATGGCATTGCGCGTCAAATGTGAAGACTCAAATTGGCTCGGCGTCGGGCCAATTTTGGTTAGTGTGCTCCGCGAGTAATAGAGTTCTGTGTATGCGCGACGTTGACACATTGACACGCGTCCCGTGTCAATGTGTGTTGCGGCACAGAAATATTGTCAGTTTTGTAAGGATGTAACATATCTATGTAATAACAATTAATCAAAGTTTATAGCGTATTATATAGGTATGTACGGTTCAAATATTTAGTAATAATAATCATCGAGAGGGGTTCAAGAGTCGAAAGAAAATAATATCGTCAGTCAACTCTTCATCTCCGAGAATTTTTGAGAGGCGCTCGTATCGTATGCTTTATAAACTTTTCTATTATGTATAGTACCATACAAATGCAGTTAAATGTTGAAATGCAATAAAAAAGAAAACAAAAACTTTTGTTACTTGCGGCCTATTACAAAAGTTTATAAGCTTTTAAACTGCAATGAAATAAAGCGTAAGGGATGCTTGGAGGTTCACATAATATGAGTAAGTCAGAATAAACTCAAATTAAATTACAATTGTGAAGGATGCTTCAGTAATCCAACTATTTTCAAAACTTTAGTCAAATGCAACTCTAACACGAGCTTCTGACTTTTATTTTTTGTTTAAGTAAATTCTATCTGAATCTTATATATAGAAAGAAATGATATTAAATAGGTAGAAATTAAATACAAATCACGCCGCTGCCGCTTTTACCGCCAAACTAAATTTTTAGACCGATGGCCAAAAAGCGGTAAGATGTTAAGATTTTTGCATATATTGTATTAGTTTATAAGACAAAATATAGTAACAATTGCATAGATAATTATTATTATTCCCACCCTTTATACAAAGTATAATTTGTGTGCATCAATAGGCTCCGAAACTACTGGACCGATTTTGATGAAATTTGACACAGATCTAGAATTAGGAACAAGGAACGACATAGGCTACTTTTAATTGCGGAAAAATGTACGGTTTCTGCGAAATTACCTTTTGCGCGCACGAAGTCGCGGATAACATCTAGTTAATTATATTATTTCATATACAAACTTTGCCTTCGACTTCGTACACGCGAAAATAGATCCCGAGGAATACGTACATTTTTCCGTGCCAAATTTTGATTATCAAGCAATAATCAAACCTATACTCTTTAAAATAGCTTACATTATAATAATTAAAGCATTTCGCACAAAATAGATTTTTACATACATACATACATATAATCACGCCTTTTTCCCGTAAAGGGGTAGGCAGAGACCACTTTTTGCCACTTGCTACGATCCTTACATACTCGTTTCGCTTCGTTCACTTTCATTCTTACCATCCATTCCTCCTCCTCCATGGTCCGCTTTTCACCTCCGCAAGAAACGAGACGTGATGGGTGGTGAACCACATCGCCGCCATTTTGGATAATTGAATTATTTTTATGATTATCCGTTGCGTTTCCACGGATTGGTGGGGAGGGTAGGAATAGGGAAAGGGAAGGATAGGTGGTGTGGAAGGGAAGTTAGAGTGGGAAATAGGAAATGTAGGATATTACCGCCCAGGAGGGTAAGGGATAGGACAGTAATAGCTAGGGAAGCCGGGGTCGCATACCCGTATACTATACCACAACTACCGGACAGGTAAGTTGGGATGAGTATCCCATGACGACATTTTTAAACTTAAATATTATCAGAGTACGTGCAAAGTTAAGAAAACTGTTAGCTTTACATTACACGAAGTGAGATATCAATAGTTTCAATTTGTTTTAAGAGGACGCCAACGTAAATATAGCCGGGAAGGAGGACGGGCTATTTGTTTGCCTTAGTTTTTACGTCTCGGCGGCGACTAGAGAGGATTTCTTTTCGTATCAATAAAAATAAATCTTCTGTAATGCTTTTACCGCAAAACTTCTCTTATCTTACTAATATGGTAAATGTATAAAAGTTTGTGTATTTGAATTTTTGCCACTAGGTTATTTGTAACCTTTCGTAAACACATGGCAAAATGATGAAAACTAATATAAAAAATACGTATGTTCGATTCATAAAAAAAAAACATATTTAGCACAAGGTTTTTTTATTGAGTTTAAGAAGTTATTAAAGTGAAAAAGTGCCAATTTCGAATTGTTATTTTTATACGAGAGTTGCGGTGGGTACTTACAAGTAATGAGACAAAGGTTTTGAAGAGATGTCACAGTGCTTATCAAAATAAATTGGTTTATTTATAAATACTCAATATTTTTAAAAGAAACTGGAAACTGGACTCCACATTTAAATGATTTGAAAATCGCTTGTCCAAAAGATTTTTGTTAGAATTGAATTGAAATAAAGAAAGGATTACCAAGAGTTTAATTGCAGCTGATTGTATAGTATATTATGTTTACGACAATAATTGTCCAACATAAGGAGTATGGAAATCGGTAAATTAAAGTCTATGTTGGGGAAGGTGTGCAGATAGCTATTTTTTTATTAAAATAACAACAACACACATTTACAATTTGGCAAAAAGAATATAACTATACTACGTAATTACAATTTTGTTACACGTTGACATTTGTCAATCTGTCACAATATTTAGTTTTATAGGGTTCTGTACCTCGAAAGGAAAAACCAATCCTTTAAAGGATCACTTTGTTGTCCGTCCGAATGTCTGTCAAGACCCTTTTTCTCAGGAACGCTTTGATACCTCCGTATCAAACAGGAATTTATATCAAATAACCGCAAATTTTCGACACTGGCAAACTCAAAACCTGCAAGAATCTTGAAATTTGGTACGACGCAACATCTTACAATACCGATAAAGGAAAAATTGCGATAACCGTAAATTTTTAGGCGTAAATAATTTTAAACTTACTAACCCTTTCCTTATGAACGCGTAGAGGTATTAAATTGAAATTCATATCAATTACTCAGGTTTGTACGCAACCCTCAGTGCACGAGTCCGACTCGCACTTGGCCGGTTTTTTTCCATCTAAGAGGCAAAATAAACATCGACCACAGAGTGACCTCTAGTTGTATAAAGTAGGAACAAAATATTGTCAATGTAATGAAATCTGAATAACTTAGTAGATAATGAATTTACGTAGAATTGAAAAATATATGAAAGTTTCAAAATATATTAATAATTTGTATCTCGTCTAGTCACATAAATAATATAAGTTCAATATAAACTTGACTGTAAGCAGTTATTGATGTTGGAACACATCATGTACGAGACTAGCTTTCTCTAGATCACATATGAAGCGTATGTCGCAACGTAGCAAATGCAAATGATTCCAGTGCTGGCAGGCTCATTGCGCCGCCAACCCACTTGGCTCCAATCTTTCGTTATGCAAATCTCCGACGAAATAATGTCATCTTACATTGCACAAATCCTCTCATTTTTATATTGATCTCACGAACAGTTACATTGCAATATGATGGCAATGCGTTATACTAAGATTTTTTTATGTCCTACTAGCTGTTTCTCGCGGCTCCGCACGCGTAAATATACTATCAAGTATCCCGCGGGAAGACTGTACTTTTTCGGGATAAAAAGTAACCTATGTTTTAATCCAGAGCCTAAACTACTACCACCCCAAATTTCATCAAAATCCGTTCAGTGAGTTTTGCGTGAAAGAGTAACAAACATCCATCCATATATCCATACATCCTTACAAACTTTCACATTTTCAATATTAGTAGGATAGTAGGATTTTTCTATTAAAAACGAAACTAACAAATTCTTGAAAAAGCTGGCTAATCGTAATATAAATTCCAGACAAGTTCGAGTCGGACTCGTGCACGAAGCGTTCCGTACCATTATCAACTATTACTACTATTGTCAAGCACTAGTATTAATATCAAGCTAAAAAAGCTGCAAAAATCCACGTTTCTTTTAAGGGAGTCCCAACTTTATATATCCATTTTGTCATATTTTTAGTAATTTTTATTATACCAGCAACAAAAATACATCATACGTGAAAATTTCAACTGTCTAGCAACTGTCACAGTTCATAAGATACAGCATGATGACAGACAATCAGACGCACGGAATACGGATAAACAAAGTCTTAGTAAATAACTTTAACCCTGAAAGTTGTATTTAACCTTAAAACTTTAATTCAATTATCCTATTTTAGTTTAAGTCTTATAAATCTTCAGACTAAAAATTAATTAATGAAAGTAACGTGATATTTTCCACGGTCCCGAGATTAAAGTGGATAATAATAAAAAAACATATTGCTTGATATTCTGAAAACACACTTTAAAATGGTTCAAGGTTTTTGTTTCTTAAAAACACAAAATAATATCTTTCAAAACACTAAACTGTCGAATAAAGGTTTATCAAATAGATACGTATTATTTAGTTAGCTTGTAACAATTTAGATTGAAGATATGATTGGGCGATGTTTTCTTATCGGCCCAGTCAGCGTGGCGTGTTGCTGACGTGTAGACATTCTGCCGCTAACTAATTGGCGTCGTCGCGTTATATTTCCCCACTACCTTACACGGACAGTCATTAAATAGACGGGTCGCGCTAGGCGTATTCGAGGTGGTAAGTGGAAAAAATTCTAAAGTCGCTGAATTTTTGTGTGTTGATAAAGTAGTCCCTGGGGAGCTTATCATTAAGTTTTGTGCCATTTCTGCCCACTGCGTTTTCAGCAATTCCATTATTTGTGGTTGATTTTTTTATATGGCTATAAAAGTGGCAATATTGATTTAAAGTTTAAAATATTAATGATATCTTAACTGGGACAGCTTCCAGAGTATGGAGACTTAATTTGCGTCGTTTTCGTCCAGTAAAAAATGACTTAGGGTCATTTTTTGAAAACAGTACCGGCAAAAATTCTAAAGTGTGATAAACGACTATTTTCTGTTTAAGACCACTAAAATAGGCCTAATTCCAAATTTTGTGCCACATTAAGCGACTGCGATTCGAGAAATTAAGTTTTTTAGTTTCCCTAAGCTAAAAGCGTTCCAAAAACACATAATCGTTAAATAAAGTTCACGTATTCAATATTATTAAGTCATAAAGAATCTATATTCCAAGTTTGTGCCTTTTTCATTGAGGGTTTAAATAATAAAATGCAAAAATAATATTATTATAATATGCGGTCGAAGTATTGTGGAATATTCGCACTACAACATACACATTACACATATACGTAAATGTGTGTGATAAAATGTCATTCATTCGACTACATTTCAAAATTTTTATAATTTCACATTTTACAGCGATTACAAAATTTTTACTTGCTTTTGCCCGCAACTTTGTTTGCGTAGCACGAATGACGAAGCTGAATGTAATTGTAGCCTGATTTTATACAATACATAAATGCACAATAAAATTTGATATCCGATAGGCTTCCACATGAAACTTCGGTTATCTAACACCAAAAAAATTACAATTTCAAATACCTAATTTTAGTTCTTGAAATTAGTCGTTTAACCGAATAGTCTCTTCAGCTACATCATATTTATTGTATATATAGTATTATTTAATAAAAAATAAATAAATTATTTCAACGCTTGAATTTTATACGTAGGTTGCTGAATACATGTTTCTAATACTCGTGGTTAAGGACTTATTTATTAGGTTATTAATTGATTGTAATAATTTATATAATAAAATACATTTTACAAACCAACAAAATAATATTTGTTTATATTGTTATTCATCCCGTTGACAATTTTATATCTAGGGGCACGGCAGGGCCCCGCCAAGTCGAGCCTAGTGAAACATCAGAGCACTACGTACGAATGTGGACCGATCCTTGTACTGCTTTTCGATATTATATGTTTACTATGTTTAGCATTAATTTATAATAATGTTAGTCTTATAAAATAATTGATTTATAATACCTAACGTTAGTCTTAATTTAATTTGTAATTTTATTATAATTTTTAATTAGTATTATAAAAAGCATTAATTTGTGAAACTGGAAATAAAATGTTTTTTTTTATTATTTATTATTGCTTGTTAGTTTTATGTTAAAACTAGCTGGTGCCCGCAGCTCCGCCCGCGTAGGTACAGTAAGTAGTATTAGAAGCTATGATTTTTTTATCTTTAAGTTATTTTGTTTTTTGTATAACTGACCTTTGAATTACATCAATTTTAAACTTTGCTTGCCATTTTGGGAACACTCCTTGACTTTTTATTTTTTTAAAGTCTCACGTTACGCAGCCACGGAAAAATTAACCACAAATAATCGAATTGCTGAAAAGGCAATAGGCAGACATGGCACAAAACTTAATTATTAACTCTCTAGGGACTACTCTATCAACTACATATAGGTACAGAAAAAATTCAGCAACATTAGAATTTTTCCACTTCCCACTAAAAAACAGCTAGCGCGATCCGTCTAATGAGTCAAAATGCATAGCTTGAGCGTTTCATTACTTCATGAGCTTTTGTATAAGGCACACCCCACGCTAGCAATATTCGAGCGTCGTCGTTGTGCCAGAACATTGTATTCTCTAACATAAAAGCTATGAACAGTGACTAAAATATTTTTTATCTTAAGCCTATTTTCTACTTTACGAGTTAGTAAATTCAAGCTTTATAGAGTTAGAGAACGTAGAGTGGAGTCAGAAGGTTCTAGACGAGATCTGAAGACATTTTTTATTGGCGAGTCATAATATTATGGTCTCGTCTTGGCATCATTAAACATAAAATAAATTTAAAATTGAAATTATAAATTTCGCATTTAGAACATTATTACTTGTCAAGTTGTCACATAAATTGTCATTTCATTTTGTCGTATTATAATATGAAACTTGGGCCCCTCCCCGCGTGGCGAGAGGCCCGCACCCCGTATTCGCCACTGATACATGATAAAAGTTAGTTTTTTACATTCTAATAAAAAATCCCGCGGATAAACATGATTAAACTTATAGAAAGTGTTTTGTAACACCATAATCATCATATAGATATGAACTCTACTAACTAAAAGTTTCATTAGTAGTTTTTATAGCGAGTTTGAGGAAAAAAAATGGAATATCTTTATACGAAATTGCCGAATGTGGCACAACTTTCTTACAGACTCAGATATTAACACTCTGAACAATTTTTTAAGATTTGTCAGACATTAGAATAGTTGTGGGCCTGGTGGGACCATGTTTTATATAGTAGCCGAATATCAGAAAACCCCTGGTTGGATACGACTCAAACTGCATATGTGCATCGGTTACTCTTTCCTTAATATCGTGAAAGTAAAATTTTTAGTTATAATTTACTTTTGGGCCAATATCCATGAAAGACACAAAAACCTAAATTGCTACAAACGCAGCCATCCAAAATGGCACAAAACCAAATTTTAGACTAAGAAGAAGGTCCGGAAACTATATGCAAAAAATAAAAGACTTTAGAATTTTTGCACCCTCAAAACTTATCCAGACCCGTCTAAAAATAGTTGTGAAGCTTTCGTATAATTCACGATTTTAATTAAAGTAATAATATCTATGGCACGCTTTCACACCACGTCAATCTGGTACCGTGGTTATCCAATAACTTGTGTTATGGGTACCAGACAACAGAAATGTATTTGATCCGCGTGGAGTTTTTTTCTATACAAATTTTTAATTCCTTTTTCATCCCCTTAGGGGGCGAATCTTCAAAAATCATTTCTTAGCGGATGCCTACGTCATTACAACTATCTGTATGCCAAATTTCAGCAAAATCTGTTCAGTAGTTTCGGCTGTGCATTGATAGATGAGTCAGTCAGGTTTGCCTTTTATATATTTACATACGTACTCCCAGGAATACAATTTTTTTCCTCCGTGGCAAAATTCGAACCCACAGTCTCCAGATTAAGCGCCAACGCTGTAATACAGCTGAAACTCTACTAAACGCTCTGTAGCTGAGCCATAGAGGTCGTCAAAAGTAATGTGGCTGTTTTCTTTCGTTCACTCCGTATTCAAATGCACTATGTACCTACTACAGATAATTTTATAGTTGTATATTAGTTTTATACATTTTAAACGGTTTGGTAATAATTATCTAGAATCAAAAAATAATTTAAATAATCATACAATAACTCACATTTCCCAAGGTTTAATCGAATTCCTCAATGAGTAATTTACTTAGGCCTTTTTATCCGTTATTAGATGATTCATACAGTATTCTTCGAGGGAAGTAACCACTATTGATATACTGTAGTGCCTGAGAGAGTCGGTTTTTAATCTCACAACATAGTCAGCCCAGTCTAGATGAATATGTCTGGGGCCGACCACGATATTTTCTTTCACTTGTACTTGAGATCTGAAAAGTCTCATTGGTGCACACCACAATTTGGGAATTTAACCTGGCCTGTCTCGAATGCGAATCAAACTGGCCATGGAACCTTAATGAGTAATATTAGTTTAAATTACAAAACTGCAAATTTAGCTTTTAAGACACAATCAGTGATGTTAAGAGTGCGCTAGTCAACAATCGATACGCTAAAATTTGGGTCTACAGTGTTTGAATTTAGAGTAAATCACCAACAATATTTGTATGGAAAAAAATATGTGTGTGTGTACTTTTATGTACACGCGTTAGAAGTTATACTTCTTTGGTTTTTCTTCTTTTCTCTCAGAATTTTTACAGTTTTTGTAACTGACAAATTTATGTAATAAATATACGTATTATTCAAGAATATAATATATTATTTTTTATAATTATATAAGTATGTAGGCGCGTTTCTATAATTACAAGATATTATCTGTTTTACCATATTACTGATGCTGTATTATCGTACGGACTAGTGTTGCCATGGTAACAACACTTGCTTAACGTCAATCATATCTTGATACATACCTATTTAAAGGAATATATTATATTTTATTCCATTCTGTAGCCAACTTCATCATGTGAATTTTTTCGTTACATCGTGCGCGCGCAGGTCATCCATTCTGTGGCCAACTTCATCATGTGAATTTTTTCGTTACATAGTGCGCGCGCAGGTCACAAATTCACTCTCATCAAACGCGCCAAAAGAAGTATAACTTCAAAAATCCGACTAGTGCAGCCTTTAAAACGTAAAATGGTTACAGTGAACACATGCATACTACCTTGCAAACGATCAGCAAACTCGAAAGGGTTGAAGGTTTGTGCCTTCTGAACTAAAGCTCGATACAATGGATATTCTTTAAGAAACGGTGGTAGTCCATAGTAAAGGACTATGATTGGGTATTGGCCTATACGTAAAAAAATTGTTTTTTTTAAACATTCAGACAATTAGATATTTCAACTTGAAAAAAGTAATTTTATGTGTAGTTTTGTAATTAGATGCATTTCAAAGAAACAAAAAGTTTGATTTTTTAACTTCCCGCTAAGAAAATCTAAGATTTTCAAAAATTGGTAAGTTATTGGTTTTACCCCGTTTTGCAAAAATCGAATTCTCATCAGATCTCGACGTTTTGAGATCACAAGAAGCTTCCCTGACTACACCCGCGAGTGTGTCACTATGTCTGTTTGTATGTATGTATGTGTGTGTGTTTCAAACCCGAAACCGTTCAAAAGTTAGAAGAGGTTTACATACTTACTATGTAAACCTCTTCTAACTTTTGAACGGTTTGACCGATTTTATTGCGGCTGGCATTATTCGAAAGGGCTTAGGCAAAATTAGATTTTTAATACAATTTGGACCGATTCGGACGGATAGATTACAAAAATCTAAAAAAAAAAGTGATTTTTTGTGTTTTTTTAATAACTTTTAAAAGCTGCAAAAACTAATCAGCTCTTAGCCTTGAAAAACCATGTTGATCACCGGTAATCTGGTCAAAATCGGTTGATTCGTTCGAGAGATATCGTCAAGGAAAGAAAACCGAAAAAAGTGTTTTTTCAGAATTACTCCGAAATATTTCATCGAAAAAATATTTGATGTTGATTCTTTCAAAGAATATAAAAAAACTGCATTGATTGCTGGTAATAGCGTAAATGTCTGTTGATTCATTCCAAAGTTATGACAGTTTGAAATTTAAAAAATAGTGTTTTATTAAACTTTTGATCTCTCCGAGCTCAAAAGTCTGATGAATCAGTGAAAATTTTTAAAAGCACTTTTATTTCTGAGGTCGATAAGCTCAAAAATAACTCATTAGATAAAATTTAAGCGCTAAGTGGGAAGTTGCACGGATGGCCTTTGGGTCAACTGTTTTCCAAATTTTTTTACATCATTAGAGTAAAATACTTAAGTATGAACATAAACGCGCAAAATTCGTTGATATAACCAATATATACCTATGGACATTTCGTAGCAACTTACATGCGTGTGACGTTACCTGCCGGCACGACTTTTGTATGGGGCGATTTCACAAGACTCACAAAAGTGCTTCAAGTAATCCGCAATTTCTTTAAAAATATACATTTTTATAGTATATTGTTCCTTTTTTAAATTGTTCACTTCAGAGCATTTATGTAATAAAAAAATACAAATAAATACCGTTTTACCGCGCTTACTCTATCTTTAATAATAACAACCTAAGGATGTGCTAAATTACAACACATAAAATTGAGCGATGATTTACGACTACATTATCAAGTTGAAGTAACGAGATCACCGCCTTAATCGTTCGTGAGGATTGCGCACGGTCGAAATAATAAAGGAAATATTAAAAAAGTATATAAAGGAAGAGCCATAAACACGTTTCATTAACTTTAGGCAGTAGGCACACCCGACCTTGGATGTTAAAAGGCTGAAATAAATTATAAACCGAAGTGGGCGTATGCCCCGGGGTATGTGTTCAGCGAAATTTTCACTCTCCAAACTTAACTATCGTACTAATTTGTGTTCCTTTCTTTGTTTTTGTTATAATATAATATAATAAAAACCGGCCAATGGCGAGTTGGACTTGCACACGCAGGGTTCAGCACAAAACGCAAAAATAAATACGTTCATAGTACGGGAAAATTGTTATTTTCTTTTCTTAAATATTTATATTATTCTATTTTTAGTATTTATTGTTGTAGCGGCAACAGAAATACACCTATGTAAAAAATTCAAGCGTACCTATCACGATTAAGGATACAGACGGATGGACACGGAGAGACAGACAATAATATGATCCCGTTTCTCCACTTCGGGAACGGAATCCTAAAACAGATTTCTACACTTTAAAAGTATTTGAATCTGGTCACAATTTTAGATTGGTTAAGTAAAGGTAGTAGGAATTATGAATTTATTTTAAGAAGGATTGAAAAATAAAATTAGAAATATAAACATTGTATCTAAAGAGCAAGAGCTATAAAAGGATTTTACAGCCTAAAACGAAGTAGAGCTACGTAAGAATGTGTCAGGCAGGTCACGTACAACCAATAAATCTTCTGTATTATCTAAATACTTAGCAACAGTACAGCCAATTTTAGTTTTATAAACTTATCTGTTTCCCGTGACTTGGTGTCCTTATACTCTTAAGGTAAGCGTAACGATGCAAGCAACGCGTTCCTACTAGTAATATCGCAATGGAAAGCTGCATGAAATTCTATGTCTCATAGAATTTCATACAAATAATATATTTTGGTGATGATGTGATGTTGTATACTGCCTACTCGAATTAGGGAATATTAGAAGCGGAAGGAATATTTTTAAATCGAAGTAGTAGCTTCTGCGATTAACTCTACAGATTATTATATACTAGATGTCCGCGATTTTGTGTCCGCAAAAGGAAATGCCGCGGGAATCTTAATATATAATTTTTACCAAGCACAATTATGTTCTTATTGAACGTGGTTATATATACCTATTTGTGCCAAATTTCATCGAAATCGGCTAGTAGTTTTGGAGCCAATTAATGCAAAAAAAAAAAACAAACATCATTTCTTTTTATCATAATAGTAAAATTAAATAGTTTGGCAAATCCAAAAACTGCACGCCTCACACGCGTTTTATACTATAATCAGGAAACCGTAAGATGAAAATATATTCTATCAAAAAATGTTGATTAATATCTTTTATCATTAAGAGTTTGATAACGCCAAGAAATAGGATTCATTCTTAGGATAAATGGAAACGTTTAAAAAAAGATTCAACTCATTTCATTGCCCATATTTTTCTTAATCGATGGAACAAACAGACGCACAGACCTACGGACAGCGTGATTTTTTTTTTATTATTTCATTTTCTATCACATAAATTAAATAAGTAAAAAAAACAATCTACAGCCATGTTTGAAGTTCCTAGTTGTAAAATCATCCATTTTCTATAAGTTTATTATTTAATTTCGGGTATTTCAACTGATTTATGTTGTGAACTTGTCACAACGCGGCCTTTCGAGAGTAGAACACACCCGAGGCGTATAATATCTATCCACCTCCATAATATCTATTGAACTATTAGCCAAGGGAGCATTATTTTGCAATACTTACTTAACATATTTTTTACATAATATTACATATATTTTTTACATACTGCACTAGGATATTGTCAAATCTGAATAGGAAACTGCTTAATAACTGAATAAAAACAACTTAATAAGGTGCTATAATTTTCCATCCGCACCGTTTGACACAAACTGTTCCACCCAAGTACAAATAATGACCCAGAAAATATTTCGCACAAATATAACTTTTCGCGAACCTTTTCTCGATAAAAGGAAAATATTTTAAGTCTACCTACTTATGTTTCGTTAAAAGGAGAATTCTTTTTCAAATAAAATTTACTTTCAAGAGAATTGCGTAACACGATTTCAAGATTTTTGAATCCCGCAGTAAAGGGACATTTAATTTTGATTTGACATTCTCTTTGTAAATTAGAATTTTCTGATTCAATTTATAGCTGTAGGCTGAAACCAAATAGTAGGTGTGAGTTTATTTTTAGCAGATAGTCGATATAAGATATATAAAAATGTGGGAGAGCCACGCTTCGGCACGAGTGGGCCGGCTCGACCGGATAAATACCACTATCTCACAGAAAACCGGCGTGAAATAACGCTTGCGTTGTGTTTCGCCGAGTGAGTGAGGTTATCGGAGCCCCAAGGGGGGATTGGGGATTTTAAGGACCAGGAAGTCGTAACATCTGAGGAGTTAAAGTAGGTATTACTCCTCTGGTGTTGCGAGTGTCCATGGACGGCGGTAATCGCTTACCATCAGGCGATACGTTTGCTCGCTTCCTGGTTCATTTCATAAAAAAAAATAAGAATTTAAAATTGTAGCTGGCTAAAATAAGGGAAGGCCATCATAGAAACTAATATTGAGACCTATGGGGCTTAAGCATATTCGTTTTTTTATTAGCTGGATAACAGAGCTTTTCTTGGAATTCTGATAAATTAAAAAAAAATTTAATGGCCGGGATTCGAACCGATTTCGAAATTCTGGTCACTCCGCTGCTGTTTTGGTCTAACGTGACCCACTCATATTAAGAATAGTGCAAGTTAAAAGAAGTTAAATATTTCTTACAACTTCAAAAGGAAAATAGAAAAACAATAAAGTACCTATAGGTATCTGTAGATATGAAAATGAACAAGAAAGTTGTCTGTAACAAACCCGGCAAAGATTACTTAAAGGTTAAGTCGACTTCTTATGAACGCTTTAGCTAACAATATCAGAATCTCGGAGTAGTTCTATTATTTGCTAGCTTGCGATTTCACTCGTTAGGGATAGATTCAAAAGATCCCAGTGAACCGGAAGAGTTTCCAGTTTGCAAGACACTCACAATCTCCATAACATGTTCATTATCCAATAGGTATGTTTTGATAAGAGAGATAAAAGATATTTGAGTCAATTGTGACTGAGAAGTTATTTGACGTGATAACGTCTTATCAGTTAATGAACGCCGGCTGCATGCACGAAAAATTGTCACGTTCCGCCTGAGCCGAACGTGCAAGCGAGAGCGTGGAACAAGTGATAGAGAGGCACGATCGGCCTAAGCGTTCGGCTTGTGATGACGTTATCACGTAAAATTGTCGTCCCTGATCTGACCATGTTTTACATCACGTTAGTTACAAAAATCTAAATAAATAAATAAATAGGCACCTTAAAACAAGTGATTCGTAGGATATTTTTCGGGCTCTAGATTTATGGTCAGAACATCAGGAATGCGTCTCATTCGTTCAATTAAAAAAAAAAAATGTATTTAAAATTACAAACGGTTGTTATTCTAGGGATGTAAAAATATCTTTCTTGAGGCGGTGAATGATATTATTCAAAATATTATTAATAAAACGGACTGACGCTGATTAAAATGAAGAATATAATACTTTGTAGGAATATGGTATCAAGCCCCAAAGGGAGATCTCCGACCGAGCGAAGTGCTATGCTCGGTCAGGCCGAAGCCCACTGTAGTGGTTTTTAGATGTCGTATATATGTCGCAGATCTTAGGAAACTTCGATAGCGCGATTCAGGACGGTGCGCTGATTGGTCCGCCACAACTTAATAAATATATTTAATACTTATACTTTGTCTACATCAGTGGCACAGTTGAGTGCGTCGACGCTCAACCTGCAGGTTACGGATCCAATAATCGGGATGGGCAAAAACATAATAACCTATGGCAAACGTATAAATTCGGTACTGTAAATATGAAAGGTAAATATCATACACAAAATTTACACATTTTTATTGCGTATCTTAGGGGCACAAGAAGTACAAGAACCCTAAACATTTTAAGTAAAAAAATTAAATGTTGTAACGTATTGAGAAAAGTCAACGTGTAATAAAATTATATCAAACTACGGTAGGCAGTGTGAGCTAAGGTAGCGATAATAATTATACAGTTTAGTTCCATTAAAATTACGAAAAATAAATTATCACTCATGTTTTACAACATAACGAATTGAACAAACGATTGACAATAATGAACTACTAGAAATCGATATAGTTTTGACAATTCAAATACTCGTTTTTGTTCGACGGTAATTCAACAATATGGATTAAACTTCTTAAGGATACAACACTACAAATTTTTAACACAAAGGCTGTATTTTGCGGAAAAGAGCATTTGTTAGCGCTTGCTAGAGCTAAAGAAAAAAAAAACAGATTATTGGCCAGGACACGTTTGCTAACTTTGATACTGCTAATATAATCAACCATTTTGCTTATTTAACGCCAGCGGTCGCCATTTTGCTTAAGTTTTTTTGTTAGCGCTATTTTCCGCGGAACACAGCTAATGGGTCCAAACTGTCTAATGTATATGTGAACCAAATCTATGGTAGTGTGTTTTCATTAATTCCATGTATTTCTAAACCTTATTTTTTTCTCACAAATCTCGTAAATCTGTACTTGAAATTTTCGCTTCACGTATTTAATCAAATCAATTAGTTTTATTTCCATATTATAGTTCATAAATTTTGTCTTATAAGTTATAACTAGGTACGCAGGTTTTTCGAGGCTAGATTGAGCGTCCATAGATATGAATTCATAATTAGTATAAATAGCAACTATTTTTAGGGCTCCGTAGTACTACAAGGAACCCTTACAGTGTCGCTCCGACCGTCCGTCTATCCATCCACGCTAACTCCATCCTTCTGTAACTTTCAATTTCATTATAATAATTATTAAAATATACTTCCATTTTATTAACCTTGTTTGCGAGTGAACGAATAATTATAATTACATCAAACGGTGAAATACATGTTGGGTTAACCCGTTAACGCCTATAATAATCTCCTCGATATGGATATATTAGTTTTCCATTTGTTAAATCCTTCCCTGTACAAAATGAACTTTTATTTTATTAATGCAAAAATTATGTGTGTTAGCGTTTTTTATAACTAGCCGCAAATTATTTAATAATATTTAAGATCATTAACCATTATGAAAAAAAAAATGTACCATCTCTAATTTTATTTTAATTTTTGGTTATTTTTTTTACAATTTTTTGGATATTTTTACAGCATCTTTTTGTGGTAGTGCAGTTTGATACTTGTATAATCTTCTGAAGTATTGAATTCATTATATAAGATGTTCACGCTGAACTTATGCAATTTTATTCCCGACTACGGTAGGTAATACAATATTCATTTATCCTACACAAATAGGGTTCATGATTTCTCGAACTTATCAATTTCTCGGGTCTCGAGAATTCTCGAGGTTAATTTCTCGGGTCTTCTAGGGTTGTCGAGAAATTTACATTAACGTACGTTTTTGAATATTTTTTCAGTTCTAATAATGTGATTAATCAACGAATTCAGTGGTTTTCCTCTAAAATAAATGTATCAAAATAATTATGAAACTTATTGACATTTTCAACAAAATTAGCTTATTTTTTCTTAAAGAAAACAAAAAAATAAACTATTCAGTCTGACTTATAATTATAACCACAGCACCATTTTTGGCTGGTTAAAATAATTAAATAGATAAAAAAATTAAATGAAAACTTTGCAAGATCAATGAAACATCTCAAGCAGAACATACAGGAACATACAGCCATAACTATATGGCTTGAGGGGATTTTTGCTTGGAGAGGAGGGGGAGAGGGGGTTCCGTGAGAGGGGGGCGACGATTGGAGGTAAAGGTCGATGTTAATGTGATGGGGATGGTTAGGGTCCAAGGTCAAGGTCAAAGGTCAAGATCAAAGGTAAATGTGTTGGGAAGGTTGGGGTCAAAGGTCAATACGAACTAAAATAGTTTTATGCTAGCGTAAACCAAGACAGCAAACAATTGCAAAGTTGCATCATACGCATTTTCGATGAGGACACGTGACCTGTCGCGAGTTTAAAAGTTTTTACCCATCCCAAGAAAAGTATACAGCGACGCTAAAAAGTATTTACTTCAAAAAATGTAGTTATTTGGATTACGGTAAGGTCAAAGGAAGTTCAATCATTCTGTTTAAGTTACTTTGTCTCATATTAACTTGTGTTGTCATCCGAAGTGACTGATACTAAAGTAAGACACTCGAGGGACCTATCTATAGCCATTGTTCGCTATCGGCAAGGGAGGATAACTGATATTGAAACTCTATATCGTAAGTTATAATAAAATCTAATAGAAGGATGAATAATAATAGTACGTAGATCTTAATCTACTTAAATTATGCGAACATTTGACAGAAGTAAAAAATTTCTTTCGAATGTTCGCAGAATTTATTGTACCTAGTATAAGTACTAGGTACAATAAATTCTGCGAACATTCGAAAGAAAATTTTTATTTCTGTCAAATACATACATACATACATATAATCACGCCTTTTTCCCGTAGGGGTAGGCAGAGACCACCTCTTTCCCGTAGGGGTAGGCAGAGACCACTTCTTTCCACTTGCTACGATCCTTACATACTTGTTTCGCTTCGTCCACTTTCATTCTTACCATCCATTCCTCATCTTACATTCAACGTAGCGAAGCGGCTCTCCATGGGCCACTTTTCGCCTCCGCGAGAAACGAGACGTGATGGGTGGCGAACCACATCGCCGCCATTTTGGATAATTATTATTTTTATGATTATCCATTGCGTTCCCACGGATTGGTGGAGAGGGTAGGAATAGGGAAAGGGAAGGGTAGGTGGTGTGGAAAGGAAGATTGGTAAGTTAGAGTAGGAAATAGGAAATGTAGGATATTACCGCCCAGGAGGGTAAGGGATAGGACAGTAATAGCTAGGGAAGCCGGGGTCGCATACCCGTATACTATACCACAACTACCGGACAGGTAAGTTGGGATGAGTATCCCATGACATTTTCTGTCAAATGTTCGCATAATTTAACTCATACTTAGGGTCAGTTCACACCGCGGTGATACGCGACGCGATGCTGAGGTGCATTTTTAACCCTTTCAAATAACCTAACCAAGAGCATGTCAGGACATGACTAAGGAGGGTTCCGTAACTATAAACGCGTAATATACATTTTTTTTTAATTACTCCAAAAGTTACTGTCCGATTTGGTTCACAATAATTTTCCTAAAGAGTTTTTAGCATGATCTATCAGAATGGAAATTTGCAAGTTTCTATCTCCTATAGTTTAAAAATGCTAGGGGGGGGGACCAACTTACAAACTACTTTGGAGGCCGATTACTCGAAAATGGTCAACTTTATAAAAAAGTAACGTATGGAACCTTGCCTTTATTTTAAGAGACCTATTCTACGATACCCCACACGATGGGGTAGAGTGAAAAAATATTTTTCATCCCCACTTCACATGTATGGAGAGCCACCCCTAAAATATAAAATTATTATTTTTTTATGATCCCGAAACCGTGATCTATACACAATCTATAACTGTACCAAATTTCATCAATTTATATTCATAATTACAGGAGCTAGAGGCGCGGACAGACAGACAGACAGACAGACAGACGGACAGAGCGAAACTATAAGGGTTCCTTTAAGTATTACGGAACCCTAAAAAGGAGGTGTTTTTACGTTCAGCTGTATATATGTATATAGTTATATTTTTTTTTGTATGTTAGACCATTATTCCGCCGTCTGGGGACCGATTTTCGAAATATTTTTTTTGATTTAAAGGGTATAATCCCAAGTTGTATAAAATATTGTAGGATATTGTTTGGGGCTTGGGCTGATATCAACTTCTTAAGATTGTGTAGAGAAATAGTTAAAATTTTAGCCGAATTTAAAAGGGACTTATTTAGAAAATAAGTTTTATTTTATACTTGTTTGTGTATTTTTACTTTGGAAGTCGGCTTAATTAAGATAGCTATTAACTTTATTCATAACACAAGAAAATACATGTTTCATTGTAAGAGTTCGAATGTAACGTGGCAGTTTGTCGCACAGCGCATGTGCAGTGTATGACTGATCATGAGAAATCCGTATCTTTCGTGTAGTAAATAAAGTTCAATTTTGAACAGCTGTCTTAAAATGACCAGCGCATAGGTACGCGTATCGCCGCGGTGTGTACTGACCTTTACTCAAGATATCTAAGGTATTTCTTTTTCTGATTATGGTATTATAAAAAACACCTTTTTAAATTGCTTTATTTGCCTATTGCCTAATCCGAAATTTCAAAGTGAGGACTAAAGCATTTTCAACGCCAATCTTTCTTTGCATACTTCGCCAATCTTCCTTTGTATACTTAGAACCCGTTTCGATCATAAAAAATACAATTTGTTCATTCCTTTTTTCAGGAAACAGAAAATGATTGTGGAATTTAATAGGTACCGACAAATAAGCAAATTCAATTTTTATTTCGTCTAACAGCTATACGAGTATATGTATCAACAATTGCGACTCTTATTGTGTCAGTACGATTGGCAAATTGGTATGATTATTTACAATATTTGCTTTGTTCCAAAATTCGGAATGTAGTGGGTTTGAATCCCGGTCAGATGCTTAAATATTTTTGTGATTCTTTTTATTATTTAAATTTATCAAAACCCCAAGCAAAACTCGGTTACCCGGGTGCTTGTTATTTAACTGTTTATAAATAAAAATACTCATAGTTAAAATAAAATTAAACTCTTCGACACTCAGATGTTCATTAACATTATTTTAAAAATCATCTGTGAGGTCGACGACCTCAGTGTCGTGGAAAGAGCAATGTAATTTTATTTTGTATTAATTAATTATTATTGGATATTAATTATTAATTATTTTTGCTATAGTAAGCTATTGTAAGCTGTGCAGCGTCGCATGTTTCTCTGTCTGTCTCTCTCTCTCTTATAGAAAGCAAGCCAGATATTTTCATCCGGAACTTCGTTCCATCCGGGTGTCCCTTGACACCTCTCAAGTTTTTTATTTTTTAAGATGATTAGGCAGATGAATAACTATATTTTGGGCACATTATTTACTAGTAATATGTCTCAATGTTTGTAAAACTTTATAATATAATAATATCTATCTCCTATTTCAAGTTAAATTAATATGAACAGTGAACATACGAAAAAATCTTTATGTTAAAACTCCACCAGTCCCAGAGCACCAGATGTTAGCTGATAGATTATTAAAATACTTTTCAAAGTATTTTTAACTCCTTATACTTACATTAACAGTGAAAATTTAATTGAGTTATCGAAAGAAATATAACGTTCCATTTTTAAGAGATTCTATTTTAATGTCTTTTATTTTTTCAAACTCAATTTTGAAGTTGATAGAAATAATATTATTCTGTAGTTCTTAGCTTTACAATAAAAAAGTAAATATTTATTTATGTGGTCAAATTACTTCAAAAAAAATCAAGTTGAGGCTATTCGCCTGGTTAGAAGTTAGAATGTGTTAGCAAACCAAATGTGTTTTCCTCCAGTCGAATTTACGATTATAGTTTACATAGGACTGACTATTTACTTATCCTTTAAATAAAAATAACCCTTGTAAAATAAACCGTAGGTATTTAGGTATTTATTCAGAACTTCCATGATAAAACGTAAATCTAAATTAGACAATTCAGAGAAAAGTTTTCAACTGGGCTTAATCATTTCATAAATTTACCTGACATTTATTGTACCTAAAACCAGATAATTAAAAAGTAAAAAATTGGTAAACCGAGAAATTGTACCTACATTTCTACTACTCATTATATTAATTTATGATAGGACGTCTTTGTGAACTCAAATGAGTTCAAGTATCAATCTCTGACGTGCTTATAGAAAGTTAGTGTTTAAAAATTATACGCGTTGACTTGAGAACCTCCTCCGGTTTTTTCGTCAGTTAAAAATATAAATACTTCTGGAGTAAGTCAGATAATACGGAATCTATGCAATACACATATGAAGGGCAAAGCTGATTGACTGATGTACAGGCCTTATGGCAAAAAATTTGAAAATTTTCACACGTATCTCTTTACTCATAATTATGACGTAGGCATCCACTAACGATGTCTCAAAATTCACTCCCAAGGGGGTAAAATAGGTGATAAAAGTTTGTATGAAACTTTTATTCCTTGGGCATATTTGCATGATATTTGAATTGAGTAAGAAAAAATGAATGAGTTACGTATTTCAGAGTTTTCTAAAATTCAGCCCCTAGAAAGTTTCACGCGAGTGAAGCGGGTAATGCTCGTTAAATACATATAACAATTATGAGAACCTGGGTAACCGAGATTTGCTCGAAGGTCTAGCAGATAAAAAAACGCAAATTTAACTGTAATTCAGACAGATATTGTTTCACGGCGAAAGAAAAAAATTATATAACTTAAAAATGCGCGATTTTCCAGGGCTAGCTAGACTATAATAGAATATTACCTAAATTACTCCCCCAAAACCCCCTGTATACTTTATTTCATGGTAATACTTGCACGCGTTTTCGACATTCTGATCATATATAAACAAGAACTTCTTGTTTAAAGTATATGATAATGATCTATTTTGCCATACCTACTTCGATTCGAGAACTTGAATGCATTGATAAAGTACGAGTTTATTCTGGTTTTTGGGATAGATCTCGGATGTTATTTTGATAGTTAATTTGCATAGTGAATGTACAAACAGATTTAACTGTTCAAAATTTGCCGGAGGTTCTACATCAGTTTGCATTGAATTTCAACTGCAGATCAGAGTGCAGCTAATATTGTTATTTCAATAAAATGAAGCCAAATCTAATTAGATTGTAAATCTTTAAAGAATTATGTCCGTGACTAAAGAAGACGCACTGAGGGTGAGTATGTGTTATCCATACAATTTAGGTTTTTACTCAACTACAAAAAGGAAGAGTAATGATTTCGGCAGTCTATGTATGTTTGTTCCGCTGTAGCACCTGTCCTACTGATCCGATTTTAATGAATGAGGTGTTAATAGATTCGTAATAATAGCTCGAGTAACTTATTATAAGCTTACTAAAAGAGATTTTCTAGAAATGTATGAGACGTGGACTAGCACCATAGTGCTGTACATATACACTATATAGCTACATAATATAGTAACTGTTTTCTATTCTTTATTTTATTTAATTTCACTTCGTTTCTATATACATTTAAAATAGCTTCGTCAAGGAGAGTAACACAACGTAAAATAAAACATGGCGGATCAATCAAAATTATCCAAAGAATGTCATTTTGACAATGACATGACTTTGGACAAAGAAAGATGTATGACATTAAAGAAGACGTCTCTTTCTAAAACTGTCAACTACGTCAAAAGTCAAGTCAAAACAACTGTCATAGCCGCCCTAAAAATAGGGTTCTCGCAATAAAAAACTTTTCAAATTATTATTTTTTGTATTTTTATGAAATTCCCATATTTTTTTCCTATTTACCTATGTAGTGTACATAGAGCTGGCCTAAAATCAAACATCTCTTTTCGTATTTTTTTTAAATGTAATTATTAATATATTATTTCATTTACTTTATTAAATAATAGTTTGAGTAGCTTACGTATTTATATTTTGTATTAAGTCGGCTGGAACTAAAATCTTCACATAACCCAAACAATCTGCATTTTATTGTTGTCTTGTATTTTTTCTTTGACTTTTGGTTTGACCCTAATACGGAATTTACAGGGCCAATAGTGATAGAACTAATTTTGTTTTATAACGTACGTCTTACTTTTAGTTTGAATACCTTATACTCTCCGTATATTTCTCTTTTATAATCAGCTAAAGTGTTTTATATAGAGCTAGCGCCCACCGTCGAAAAAGGAGCTCATCGAGAACAAGCATTGGACCTCTGCAGATCGCTAGGGACCTTAAAGCTTGATATAAAACCGCCGGTCTGGCGGTCCTAAACCTGGCAGATTTTTTTTTATTGACCAAAATGTGTGAAGATTTTTTGAGTAAAAAAAGCTCATAAGGAACAAGAAAATTGTTGTTATACACGGCTGCGCGCCAACTAGAAACTGATAAAAATGCAAGTCTGGCAGTCCTACTCTTGACCAGTTTCCAGCCAGACCGCCCTGAACGTGTAAGAATTTTGAGTAAAAATAGCTCATAGAGAACAAGGTCAAGTTATATGTCAATCTGTTCGTCTCCTAATCCTCTTTCGAAAATCGTCGGTCTGGCATGTTCAAACCTGGCCAAAACTCAGCCAGACCGGGATGAAGTACCTCCTGTGATACTTACAAATAGGTAAATCATGAGTAATTTGCACTTAATGAAGCGTGATTTTGATAGATTTGTATGTATTCTTTCCGAATTTAAAATTTGCTACCCGATATTGCTACCACTCGATCCGCCATCTTACAAAAATGGCGATACCTTTCAATATTTTGGCTATATCTCTTTACAGACAAACTTTACGATAAAAATATGTTCCAGTAATATGAACTATATATCATTTTCTACAATTTATTTTATGAGTATTTTTGTGTCAAATTGATAGTTTTAACGCTGCAGAGACTTAGAGTGAAATTTTATTTGTGTTGGTGATATTTTTTATAATTCAGTATATTTTACTTTTTATGCCCTTTTAGATTATACCCATATCGCGAAGTTTATAAATAATTATAAAGACCGCCAATTTAGGACGACGGCCATTTCGAATTCACAATAATTTTAAATATACCAAATTTTATTAGCAATAAAACTAAAAGTATACTAAACTAATATCTTATAATAAGTAAAATTAATATTAGTGAAAAATAATTTCCGTACAGCGATTATTAAAAAAATAAATTTGTGTGATGCTTTATTTTTATATTTTAGTCTAATAAAATCAATTTTATAATAAACGAAGTTCCAAAAATTGCAATACTTTCAGTTTTGTAAGCAGTCAACTTTCGAATAGAAGTTTGGCCCCTTTAGCTTTGATATTCTGATCTGATATTAAGTATATATACTTTTGGTTTTATTGACACAAAAATTTGGTATATTCAATATTATTGTTAATTCAAAATGGCTGCCTTCATAAATTGGCGGTCTTTATAATTATTTACAAACTTCTCGATATAAATATCATCTAAAAGGACATAAATAGTAGAATATAGTTGATTACAAAAAATGTCAACAACACAAATAAAATTGCGTTCTAAGACTCTGCAGCGCTAAAACTATCAATTTGACACAAAAATGCTTATAAAATAAATTGTAGAAAATTATATATAGTTTATATTACTGGAACATATTTTTATCGTAAAGTTTGTCTGTAAAGAGATATAGTCAAAATATTGAAAGGTATCGCCATTTTTGTAAGATAGCGGATCGAGTGGTAGCAATATCGGGTAGCAAATTTTAAATTCGGAAAGAATACATACAAATCTATCAAAATCACGCTTCATTAAGTGCAAATTACTCATGATTTACCTATTCGTAAGTATCACAGGAGGTACTTCATCCCGGTCTGGCTGAGTTTTGGCCAGGTTTGAACATGCCAGACCGACGATTTTCGAAAGAGGATTAGGAGACGAACAGATTGACATATAACTTGACCTTGTTCTCTATGAGCTATTTTTACTCAAAATTCTTACACGTTCAGGGCGGTCTGGCTGGAAACTGGTCAAGAGTAGGACTGCCAGACTTGCATTTTTATCAGTTTCTAGTTGGCGCGCAGCCGTGTATAACAACAGTTTTCTTGTTCCTTATGAGCTTTTTTTACTCAAAAAATCTTCACACATTTTGGTCAATAAAAAAAAATCTGCCAGGTTTAGGACCGCCAGACCGGCGGTTTTATATCAAGCTTTAAGGCCCCTAGCGATCTGCAGTGGTCCAATGCTTGTTCTCGATGAGCTCCTTTTTCGACGGTGGGCGCTAGCTCTAATAGTTATTATTGTATCTGTTTTCATATTATAATATTTTCAATAGGTGAGTTTCTACAAATTGATTATTTTAAGCATAATTAAGTTTCTGTGTTCCTGGGTCTTATAGCTTCCCACACCGATTTCGGTGTGTCGCAAGTGTGTGCGCAGTACACAAGAACACTCTCTCTCTTTCTTTACTCTCGTAACCTAGTGAGACGGATAACTAACACGACTGGTGAAAGATCGGCATAGGACCGACTTTTTACATGCCCATTCGACGCATGGATCATCTTTGATATCAGAAAATCAGGTGATCAGCCTGCATAACCAAACTTGGAGACAATATTTTTATTTGTTTCAACGCGGGAATCGAACCCACGACCTCCGAGTCGAGAGCTAAGCTCTAAGCCACTGGACCACGGAGGCTGTCCTGGGCCTTAAATGTGTATTAAATACACATCTAAGGCATATATAATAAAACCTATACTAATATTATAAAGCTGAAGAGTTTGTTTGTTTGTTTAAACGCGCTAATCTCAGAAACTACTGGTTCTAATTGAAAAAATATTTTTGTGTTGGATAGTCCATTTATCGAGGAAGGCTTTAGGCGGATTAGGAGCGGATACTTAGTACAGGACCAAATTGTCGTGGTGTGGAAGCGTCCGTTAATATTGTTATTATAATTTAAATAATGATTACTCGAAAATGTTTTACTTTATAAAAAAGTTATGTATGAAACCTTGCCTTTATTTAAAAATACCTTATAAACGATATGGAGAGTAAAATGAAAAACAAAATCCACCCCAACTTCACATCTATAGACTCACTACACCTCTAAAATATACAATTATTGTTATATGATGACAATAATAAAATATGTCTCTTCAATATTTCTACAATGTACATTTATAATTAAAGAAGTCAGATGGGGGTAGGGTTGCCAACTTTTTTTAGAAGAAATAAAGTATAATTAGTTCTGAGAAGAATATTAAACAGTATTTAAAAAATCAACAGTATCTTATTTATTTAATGCTTTAAATACATATTTTAGAGCTTCTCGCACGACTTATTAATTTACAGTCTTTATTAACTCCAATAATGTGACTGCTGCGCTGCACTGAGCGCCCTCTAACTAAATAAAAAAAAAGACTGAGCGTCTAAGCCTTACACTTATAGTGTCAAGCATTTTGATGCTGAAAACAGTATTTCATATACTTTTTTTTTGTTCAACAGTAAAAAGTATAATGTAGTGAAAAACAGTATAATACTGTATTTTTAACAGTATAGTGGGCAACCCTAGATGGGGGTGACAGACACACGGACGGACGAAGGATATAGGAGAATAATAGGTATTTATTGCAGGACTACGGAACCCTAAAAAATAAACTAAAATATATTTGTAAAGGTCAAAGTTAAAAGTTCAAATGAAAAATGTTGAACACATTAATATAATTACGAGTACATATAATATTTTTATTCAAAATGTAATTTATAAAGATATTCAATTGCACCGAATGCACGATGTAAAAATTTCACAGGCAATTTAATTTGGTTTTTCGTATTAAAATATTATATTCTTTATTTAATTTATTGTCTGTTTTTTGGGAGCATTTTTTTAATTACGTTTAATTTATTTTATAATCCCATTTTGTTAGATGTAACGTAGTAGATTTTACAAACTAAAGAGAGTGGGTATGTTAGCACAGACTAACAAAGGATTAGACACAGTCTTGTTACTCGATGAAGGCTGTATCTTGAAACGAAATTCTTATGCGAAACGGTAACGATTTCAAACGTTTCTGACGAACGAAAAAATCATTAAAAGCTTCTTTGTGTCATCGTACAATGAGCTTATTTATAATATATTTCGTTATAATTATGCATTACACGTAATATTTTATAATGAGTTATAAAATATGTGTGACATATAATTATCTAGTAACGACTGTAAAAAATAATACCCGTTTTATATTTTGCTCAAATCTAATGAATTTCAAGAATACCGAATAAAAACTAAAATACTAGGGCCTAGGATGTATTAGGCACTTATGCTTTGATTATAAAACTGCTTTTAATTGTTTACGATTAATTTCAATGTATGTACAAATTAAATATGAGTTTGCTAGTAGATTCATCTTATATCCAAAATCCATAAGTAAATTGAAAACATATAAAAATATTTGAACATTTTTGATAGTTGCTTTACTGCCATTAGACTTTTTTTTTGAAGATTTTGATTTAAAAATTTATCAAGCTAATTTATGAGATTAAGTGTTGCAAAAATATTAAGCTACAATTAAAAATAGTAGAACGATAGCCGAACATATAGCTCTGTGACTCTGTGACCCACTGCAAACAAAGGAAAGCAAAATGAAGTGAAAAATCATGACGTTTTACAGACCTAGGATCAGCTGAGACAATGAGACAATACGCGACGTGGCGCTAAATTTTTAAATAGTGATTCAAAATTAAACTTTGTTCAGTGTATATAAAGATACACGTTTCATTGCAAAAGCAGTGCAGCGCTCTGCGCTATGCAGAGCGGTCTATAGTTTAACATTCGAACTCTTGCAATTAAACGTGTATCTATTGTGTAGTGAATAAAGTTCAATTTTGAATCGCTGTCACGTATCGTTTCGTTTTTGGTGTGAACTGACGTTTAGATTTAAAGTCAGAGCATAAATACTGCTGTGGTTAAATCATGACTAAAAAAAAGTTTGGCCTTTTCGTCCATTAATGGATGATTTATACAGTATTCTCCGAGCGAAGTAACCACTTTTGAAGTACTGTACTGCTTGGTATTTAAATGTCGTATGGTTACCCAAGCACATACGACATTATCACAACACAGTCAGCCTAGTCCAGAGGAATGACTGGACAATACGTCTGGGGCCAACCATGTGCAGGTTTCCTCACGATGTTTTTCTTCACCGTTAGAGAGTCCGTATAATGTACTTAATTGAGATCTAAGAAGGCTCATTGGTACACGCCAAAACCTGGGATTCGAACGGTCTACCTACTAGGCCACGGAGATCAAATCATGACTAAAATAGTATCAGATACCAGCAAATAAAAGTATTGGTTTAATGCTCTTAGGTAAAAGTGGTCAATACACCATAACTAGCCCAGGGCTACAGGCAGCGATCATCGAGTTTTACGATTTTTGTATTTAGAGAAAAACGCGACTCTGAATATACTCGTATTATATGAATGCTTTCAAAATCTTGCGCTAGCGTCCTTGTGCAGTGCAAAGCAGCAGTCAATGTTTGATTAAGTTCTCTAAATTTCCAAAACATTTGAAGTGGCAATTATAAGTTTGGTTTAACGTGGGACTCTAAGAAGAAAGTTAACCAATAAATATATTATATACATTGTATTTGCCTTGGCAAAAAGCATCTTTTGTCGACGCAAACGTCTAAAATTGACATGGTCATAAAAAATACCCTGCTTTTTCTGTCAAACTTCAAGACATACTAGTCAGGTGCTATGTTCCGCGGATTGTTAGCGCTTGCTAGCGCTAAAGAAAAAAAAAAGATTATCGCCCATAACACGTTTGCTAACTTAAATACCGCTAACATAATCCGCCATTTCGCTTTTTTGTTAGCGCTTTTTTCCGCGAACACAGCCAGGTACTACAAAATATAATACCAGCAACTATTGTAGCCCGACCACAATCCCTGGATTCATTAGCGCAACAGGTTTAGGTTACAATTATAATTAATCGATATTCTATACCTATTTTGACTATCGCGAATAATTTAGTTTCGATTTTGAGAACTGCATTTATATTAGCAATAATGTGACATTTAACAAGAATTTATCGTCAGTTTATAAAACGTGTAAACATCCGAAAATGTACATAATTTAGACATGTCGTATTAATTGACAGTACGCATAACATAGTAATAGGTTGGAATAACATTGCGAGGTAGTAAATAGTAATTATTGAGTTGTCAGCAATGATTCACAAATCACAATCAATGTATTTACAATCAACAATTCATCTGCAATTACTAAATGCAAATATTGTACTAAATAAAATATTGTAACGCAAAAAATACAACGTAGAATAATTATTGTGCTGTAGGTACCTTCTCCTTAAGAAGAATTATAAACATTATGTATTATTTACTTGATTACAATCAAGTCACTTCGTTGTTTAAATTCTCCCTGGATGGAAAATAAATGGAAAATAGAAATATTTAAATAAAGTAGTAGTTTTTTAAATTAGTGCAAAGTCTTGTGCTTTATAGTAGTGTTTATTGTTCAGTGGCGTCTGAATGTAATTGTTTTGTTTTTTCTGGGTTTATGTGATGTTTTTACTAATAAAATAGTTGGTTTGTAAAGTAAAAATAATAATAACAATGTGCCGATGTGAGATCTCAAACTGATAGACCACGGAAGATCAGGCGCCTCGGCACCGCCGTGGTCGATGCCTGAGTGGATTCCCTTTGAATATGTGGTGTAGGGATTTTATTCTGTTTTTCGATTCTTTATTTTCTTTTTTGCTGTGTTTGTGTGTTCAATAAACATTTTTTTATTTTTTTTATTGTATAAAAATTACTACAAGGACTAAAACAATCGCTAAGAAGTACTGCAAAGATTCTAATGCATCAAGTTACTGCAAAGTGTGCACAAAGCCCGGCAATTTAACAATTACCAACATTACGGTGCAAACACCGGCGGCCGGCGCTAATAGACAGACGACAGCGAAACCCACTATTACATGCGATCGCTCACATGTTCACTGTGTAGTGTGTATTGTACTTATATTGGCTTTGTAGTAGCAAAACATGTACTTTAATTTAATGTTATCATCAAAACTGCAGTTTTAAAACACTGTAGTCAGAACTTAAAAAAGGAACAAGTTCAAAACACACAATTTTTTCCCGAATTTGTATCTACATTTTTATTAGTTCTGAGTACAGGATTTGAGAGTATATATAGCATATTTAAACACGCAGAGTGATTTGAATACTGCAGCGACCTTAAATACAATAATCATAACTGTCTCAAGTGCGGTTTGGGTACAGTTAAGGTAATGAAATAATATAATATACATACTTACTGTTACTGACGAAAAAAATTGTACAAGAAAAGATATGAAAAATAACAAATTGTAAACACGTATCAACATCTATATTTAGACACATTCTCCATACATTTGTTTTCAAAGATAATAATATGGTAATGTCATTAAAGTATAAACCCCTCTTTAAAAAGCAGTATTTCAGAAAAATATTATACTTTCCAGAATGTAAATATATAAATTTTATGTAAATACTATAATGTAATTTTACTCATAATTTCTTAGAAATTATAAATAAGAAAAGGGTTGTATTTTACAAATTAAAAAGTATAATTTTCAACTATTTTGAAATTTTTTGAATGTTGGAAGATTGTCGGAAATATAGTCATTCGTTGGTCAAAACAATAATTTATTTTGCATTTAAATAGAAACATGCAAAAAAAAATCTTTGACAAATAAAGTGTGTTTTTTCAGTCAGATCCAAACTTTAAAGAGTGAATATACTCTTAAATATAAGCAACTATTACTGTTTAAAAAAACTGCTGTTTCCTACAAAAGTGCTATCTATGCCATAGCACTTTTGTATTTTGAAGACTGAAAAAATGTCCCGTATATCTATACTTAATATTATAAATGCGAAACTGTGTCTACCTGTCTGTCTGTCTATCTGTTTGTCTGTTACCTCTTCACGCTTTAACCGCCGAACCGATTCTTATGAAATTTGCTATAGACATACTTTGGGTCCCGAAAAAGGACACAGAATATTTGTTATCCCGAAAAAGTACAGTGTTTCCGCGGGATAATGTATTTACACGAGCGGAGCTGCGGGAAAAAGCTATATAATTATAGTTGAAGCAGCAATATGAACAACTATTTTCTATTTAAAATATTTAAAGGAAAATGCTAGTTGTATACGGCGTGTAGCGGTAATTAGTCCATTGTGGTTGACGTACAGCACGGAACGGATGTGTCGCTCGTGTTGTGATAATACTTATTTGCTGAAATGGCATAAGCGTTTTCAGTTCAGATTTTGTCATACGTGCATCTCATTATAGATAGTCAATTGCTAATTACAGCTTTACAATCGCGTACTACTAAATAATACTTAGTATAATTACTTTTACACTTTAAAAACATGTTTAGTACCCAAAAAAAGGATTTTTTTCTAAGTACTCAAATAGTAGAAATAAGCGCGTGCATTATATAATTCCCTATTTTCAATATGAAAATAACACAAATTACTTTCAAACTACTTACAAATTGCGCACCAAAACAAAAGTAATAAAACTTGAAATAATTTTTCAGAAATACGCGTATAGAACAAAATCGAGAAGCCTAATCTGATAAGTGATAAGAGCGGCGAGTCATGCTACGAATAGTCGTTATGGAAAATGTATACGTTTACGGTATCGGTATCGAGTTGCTGTAATACGATATATTTAGAAAAACATGTACGTACATCTACACTAATATTATAAAGAGGAAAACTTTGTTTGTATGTTTGTTTGTTTGTTTGTTTGTAATGAATAGGCTCAAAAAGTACTGGACCGATTTCAAAAATTCTTTCACCATTCGAAAGCTACATTATCCACGAGTAACATAGGCTAAATTTTATTTTGGAAAAAAATAGGGTTCCGTAGGATATTTGGGTTTTTCGGACACAAGGTGTAAAAAATCAACCAGAAAAGTTACTTATTTTGCGTACGCTGCTTAAACTATAAAAGATAGAACTATATAATGATCTAATTAATTGTAGATCTTATAAATATCTACAAAAAAGTCGGCGACACACTATACCTATCTATGTCGAGTGAGGCACAACAACCATTTTTTTATTTAGAAATCTTGAATTATTTTTGTACTACAATTAAACGCGTTTATTTTACTCATACTATTAATCCTTATCAAAACAAATTATTTCATCACTAAGTACAGTTTATGTAGATAATATTTGGTCTTTGAATGATTAAAATTAGTATCAGTATTAGTATCAGTATTGTACCCGTGCGAAGCCGGGGCGGGTCGCTAGTATAAAATATTTAGATTTTTTCATAGAATACTAAATTATACTGGGTACAATGCAAGTATCTTAATGACTAATTATACACTAATCGATAGTACCAAAAGGTTTTTTCATTTATGAAGTGGACTTTATCTTACATACTGTTATGTTTAAAAGTTTTACTCACTCTACTTAGTCGTGGTCTAAGCATTGTTGTACATATTATGGGTATGATATAGTGAATATAATTTACAGAAATCGTTTTCTACAGACTTTATTTAGCTAGATAATATTGTTGTTTCTAACTCAACAATAAAAATGTTACCTCGCAAAATACTTTTAATAAAAAGCTTGAAGCTTATTATAAAAAATCTTCCGGTAATACATATTTTGATAACTGTTGAAGTAATGTGAAAACTGTTGATAAAATATGTAATAAATTACTTAGTAAAAAACTTTGACCTAGAAGTTAAAATAATTAATAAACCGTATTACGAATTTTAATAATTAATTAATTTAAAATAGAATTAGCTATCACAACCATAAAAAAAAAAACTAAAATGTTGAAAGTTAATGTACATATTTTTTAACTTCAACGCAAAACATGTTTTTATATAGCGTATTAAAATAAGTCTAACACACGAATAATTTTTTGCTAAGTTTCAACTTGAGATATACTTTTAATTTTTGTGTTTTACAACATATTATAATTATGGATGTTGACTAAACAATATGATCACTTGAGTCACAGTCAAGAGCATAAAATTGAATATGGCATTACAAAATATTTATGTAATGTGTATTGTACTGTTATGTATATATGCGTACATTTAGAATCCGTTGCACTCAAAAATTCTCCATATCAAATAAGCCCGTGAAAGGTTAGAGGTAGCTATAATTAAAGCTGGAACCTTTGAGCAAGTGTCTACAACACCTAAGTGACATTATCAACTAGCTTAAAGTAGTATATGAGAACTTACATAGCACTAATTGGCGCCTCTTCAATGCTCTTTTGCATGTAACGAGTGTGCTTCAAAGGCTGTAAATGTGAATATTATGATGCCAATATATTGTGTATTCGCATTTAATAATAATAATAATAATAACTCCCACACCGATCTCGGTGACGGTGGCCGGTTTCATTGAAACCAGGCTAAGTTACGCAGGAGTGATTTTATAGTGCCCAAGTGTGTGCGCAGTACACAAGAGCACTCTCTCTTCCTTTTACTCTCGTAACCCAGTGGGACGGATGACCGACACGACTGGCGAGAGATCAGGCGCAGGACCGACTTTTTACATGCCCATCCGACCTGATTGTCTGACAAGAAAGAATGATCCATGATCATCCTTTCTTGTCAGACAATCAAGTGATCAGCCTGCATTGTCCTAACCAAACTTGGAAACAACATTTTTTGTTGTTCCCTTGTGGGAATCGAACCCATGACCTCCGAGTCGAGAGCCAATGCTCGAACCACTATACTACGGAGGCATTTAAGTTCGCATTTACATAAGCTTCAATAGGCTAGATGACAATGTTTTTTATTGCATAAATGAATAGTAACTTATAAATATGACTAACTTCTCAGAAGAAACAGTGTAATATCAAAGTCAATATTTTCAAAGGTACAGCGATTTGTATACAAAATTTCGCAAGTCTCATGAAAACGCTCCATACTAAAGTCATGACATCACGCCTAGGTTTTAGTGTATGAAGTATACGGTCGCAGGAACATATTTGTAAATATCTCCGATATTTGAGCGATTAAGTTCATACTTACCATAATGAATGTTTTGTATACAATGTAAGTAAACTAACGATGTAGTGTTTGTTTAAATTTAGCAAAAGAAAAAGAAAATGTTTAACTATACATAAAATGTTATATTTTTTACATGTAGTAATGCCTCAATATTTCTGAATATAATAATGAAACTAAATATTTTAGTTGTAATCATTATCCCTATGTTTCATCTATGAAATAGTTTTTTTTTTACATAAAAGAATTGTAGCATTGCTTTAATACGCTACGAGGATAAAACCATAAATTATTTTATTATTAATAGTAATTTAAAACATAATAAGTGATAAAACTATTTGTTCCCGACGTGTCTTCATTATTTGTAACCACTCTTAGTTATTTTCAGACTTAATCATAATATACGAATGTACGATTTCAGAAAAGGAAGACAAAAATGAAATTATGATGATAATACAAAATATGCTATCTCATTCGGTGTACAAGTCACGTAATATAAAATATATTTAGACGTTTTCTTCTGGCTGAGAGCGTTGAAGACATTAATTACGAATTTTGTTCTTTTCATTTCAGCCTGTTCTGTTCGTAATAAGATGTTGATAGCTTGAGTAACAAGAGGATTACGGTACCGCAGTAATTATGCTTTAAGAAACATGTTTTAATTATTATAATAATTACCTAATATAAATTTTAATTACGTCCTGAACTTCAAGTAAGCATTATTTTTATTTCTTACTAGATGTTGCTCGCGTCTTCGTGTGCGTAAAAGTTAATATCGCAGAAAAAGTACATTTTCCGCGATAAAAAGTAGTCCTTTCCCGTGGTCTATTCTACATCTGTGCCAAATTTCATCAAAATCGGTCAAGTAGTTTCGGAGCTTATTCAATGCAAACAAACAAATATACAAACAAACATTTCCTCTTTATATTATTTTATTAATTATTAATTTATTAATTATTAATAAGTATAGATTATCTTTTTATAAACTATACCACTCGCCTGGTTAGTTCCCAAACTGGTGGAAGGCATCACGTATACAATTCAGTGAATTTAAAAACCTATATTATGGAAATAACATTTTGTTGAATTTGATTAGTTAATATAGTTTTGTTAATTACTCATTCGCCTATGAGTTGCAAAAGAGGTTGAAATTGAAAACAGTTCACACCAACTTACCACACATAAATAATTTTTTTTTTTTTGTAAATTATGTTGAGTTTGTTTGCCAACTACATGTTGCCAACCGCTTTCTCTCGAATCGTGTAATCTTCCGCCGAATCTTTTTAACTTTTCATTTACAATTAAGTATTACACATATCACAGGATGTTCCAACTGGAATTCGCACTTGATATATGTCTCTATGTCCCCGTGTATCGCAAGGGAAATGTTTTCACAAAGCTTGTTCAAATAAAATAGACTTTATTTGACGATGCGAATATTTTATCGGCAGCTAAAATTCCTTTTTGATTTGTCCTTTTTGTTTAACCTATACAATATATTATATGGTTTTAATAATATTTTATTTATTCTTTTGTTTCGAAATTTCGTATTCACAACAAAATATGAAGATACTATTCAATTAAAAATTATGTTGAAATTGGATACAAGTTTTTATCGTCGTTCGTATAAATTCTAAACTAGAAATGCCTTAATGTATTAATTTGTTGTATTAGATATTCGTCATAGTCTTCTTAGTTAAATTCTAGTTATTAATAATAATAATAAAAAATATCCTTCAATGTCAAGCAGCAAGTGAACTGATGATTTGGGAGCTACGATACCACACACAGACACAGACACGTCAGACTAACAGTTTAGAGCCACAGTACATTTCTGAAGCCATTTGATTTGCTACGTGCATAAAATTCATTTATTTTGTTAGAAAGGAACGGTCGTTTTAAAAGTAATTACTTAAGCTCATAAACTTTGATTCTTTCACTAATTGTACTATGTAGTCGTTGTTTTCTCATTCGATTTCAATAGAAATGTCTCTAACATTCAGTTGAATATCAAGCCTAAACCTTTTTTGAGAGGCTTCATTTGCTAAAACGCTTAAAACCCGCATTTAAGAAATTACAATTCTCATTATTATTAAAATAATACCAAAATCAGATAACCTACAATATTTGTATGGCTGATGTTATATATAATCATACCTTACAAAACGTAATTGTAAAACTTATTTAATTAAAAAGTTTTATACGCAAAAACTTGTTTCGCTACACACAACTCAGATTTGCTTGAAGATGACGCGTAAATTACATGCTGTTTTCCTCCCTTCAGGAGCCTTATTATTCCGAGTACAAGTATTATGAAAAACATACATCGACGCGAATTACATTCTCAAATGCACGACTCTCTTACACATCTCTTTTTGTATGGGGTTGTATGATTTATCGCTACATGTTCGCACCCAATGACACCCGCTCTTATCTATTCGCGACATGAATGTTGAGTTCGCAAGCTATGAAAATACTTAAATCTTCTTTATCTCAAAAGAGCAGTCATACAATCTACTAATTAGTTAAGCCTTTGATTTTCGGCTATTTGGTATCTTGTAATATGGTGCTTATATATATTAATAGTTAAAAAATATGTTCGCGGTCCAAGGAAAATGTAGTAGTTTCTCCAAGGCAGGAAAATGTTTAATTTTAAATAAGTACTTAAAAATAATTATTTTATAGTTCAGTGCATGTATTTAAAATGACGTCATGATATTTTTGGTTTGTGAATGAATCACCAATGAGTAAGTATTCCCCGACTATTGCCCCTCGCTCGTAGCAAGTGTTCGTAGCGACTATGCGAGCATCCTACGTTGAGCTACCCCGCTTGCTACAGTACCTAAGCTTTTTCGCATGCTACAGAAAGCCGTTCCGGATACTACGGCGACGCGCCCCGGGTGCTACAGTAAGCCGTTCCGGGTGCTACGGCGAAGCGCCCCGCGTTTTACGGAAAGCCGTTCCGGGTGCTACGGCGAAGCGCCCCGCGTGCTACGGAAAGCCGTTCCGGGTGCTACGGCGAGCCGCCCCGCATGCTACAGAAAGCCGTTCCGGGTGCTACGGCGAGCCGCCCCGCGCGCTACAGTAAACCGTTCCGGGTTCTACGGCGAAGCGCCCTGCGTGCTACGGAAAGCCGTTCCGAGTGCTACGGCGAGCCACCCGCATGCTCAATTAACAGTACCGGGTGCTACGGCGAGCCACCGTGTGTGCTTCGCGTTTCTTGATAGATTCGGAAAAGCCTTCATCACAATATTTGATGAACAACTATATTTATAGCTTTTAATAAAAATAAGATTTAAATGAATTAAATGGATACTTCGTAATTTTATTGTTTTAACATTCCGTAATATATTTTATTCTTACATTAATAAAATGGTAATTGATTTGATCGGGTGGCTTTATTCTTAATTTAATAAAAAAAATCTGCGTAGGGAACTAATATTTTAATCATTTCAATTCTATTCTCCCCAGTCACCACGGCGCTGGATTGACTCGACGAAGCCTTTTAGGGTATTGGTCCTTAATTGTGACGTCACAATCTAACGTCAGGAGATTAAGCGCTTGTAAAATTATCTTTTTTCTGTGAATTTATTATGACGGCAAATCGCTTTTCCGTAGAATTTACCCTCTGTTTCACAGATTTCACAGGTAATCTTTACGTTACACATTTACACAAAATGTTTCAAAATAAAGTATATCTTATGCCACTGTTACTTAAGCCACGAAAAATGGCTTAATCTTCCTTGTAAAAAAAAAGTTGTAAAAAGAGCAGTACGAAACTTACCACACACAAACACACACACACGCCTTTTACTTCTTCTAGGAACTACTTTAATTAATAGAACTTATAAAAACAAAGCACGTTACATAAATAAACTTACGTGTTATGTGATAACGCGGCGCGGTCGGAAAACACTGAGCGAGCACCGGTTTTGTTGTGCCGGCGGCGCGGGTGGGCGGGCGGCGCGGGGGGCGGGCGGACGACGAGCTGGGACACGTGCGGCTCGCGCGGCGGCGGGCGGCAACTGACTGCGCGCGCCCGCCCACACCACCCCGCTACAACCTCCGCCAAATCTCACCTACAAATTAGTTTCCCATAAAAATATCTGTAACTTCTTTCATTCGCTCTTATATTTTAGATACGACAAATTATTCATGGTCGAAAACTATTCGCATTAGAAGGAAGCTGAAATTAACAACGATTTGTATGAAAAACCCGACTACGTACCTAAATAATATAGCCTAAATAATATAGAATATAATAGAATATATTCGCAATAATTTACGAATTTATTGATACCTCATTTATTAAAATCGGACTAGGCATTTATGGTGGAACGGCGCTACGGTGGAACATACATACACAGACTGACAAAATAGTAGACTTCCCCATGGGAATGGTGGACGACAAATTTCGGAATTGCATTCTATTGTGATTTTTTTGGTTACGTAATGACTAATACATATTGGAATAATTAATTTTAAAAATTGCTACAGGAATGGTTAAAGTAAAAACAAATCTTTGTTAAACTATGAAAATTATATTTTATATAATTCAATCAAAAGTCCAATAATCCCATTAGATAACTAACATTAGGGGTGACACATTCTATTCCTAATGATTCATGTTCCAGGTTCTAGAAAAATATTAGTAATTTTACGAGTTGTACCGGCCTAAGTGAATAGGCACACTCACGGTGTTCGTTGAACTCATGAGTCAGTATTGCCAACAGCGCCGCCGGGTTTTACGAACATTTCACCACCGGCTCTGCGGGAAAAATAATGAGTTACGTATTCAGTGTTTTCTAATATTCAACTTTTAAGAGATGAAAGTTTCAAATTATTATAAAAATATCGTTTAAATTTTACGCGACCGAAGTCACGGGCAAATTCTAGTTTATTAATACTCGTAAAATAGACATTTTATAATTTAGACTATGCATAAAATAAAATTTCATATTTTTCCCGTCATTAACATAACATAACATATAATCACGCCTTTTTCCCGTATGGGTAGACAGAGACCATTTCTATCCACTTACTACGATCCTTACATAATTGTTTCGCTTCGTTCACTTTTATTCTTACCATCCATTGCTCCTCTTACATTCAACGTAGTGAAGCGGCTCTCCATGGTCCGCTTAAAAGTCCCGTCATCAAATAGGATACTTTTACTGCAACTTTTTCACCCGGCGGCAAAGCCAAAAGGTAATGATTTTGGCAGTCTATGTATGTATGCTTGTGTCACCGTAGCGCCTAAGCTACTGATCTGATTTAGATAAATTAGGTGTCAATAGATTGGTATCTGATAAACACAGCCCGAGTAATATAGGCCATATAATTTACTTAGTCGGCTTATAATTTTTATAAAAAAAAAAGATAGTTATTTTTGCCTATCATAAACATAGTACCTAGCTTACAACCTACTCTTATCAAAGCAACCGAATACATCTGCAGGCTTAGCATTTGCACAGTAGAAACACCGAACAATTGAAAATATGACAGATTGAAAAAACATTAATACCTTTCGGAGAAAAATATGTATTATTGTAAGATAGCAAGGTCGACGTATAGTCGTTATGAGAAACAACATTTCTTTTCTTCCTAAGCATGATCTCACAAAATGGCCTATTTTGACAGCTAAAGTAGTAAAAAACGTTTTCTGCACTGCACATAATTATAATCGATCAAGCCGTTTTGGAGCACTTCTGTGACAAACACTGTGATACGAGAATTTTATATAATTTGCTTCGGGAAACAAAGTAAGGATTAGGGACTGTCAATCGCTTTAGGGCATGTCAAAAATAAAATTGTTTTCTCGCACAGACAGTCTGAATCGGTTCAAAGAAATTGAAATTTTGTTAGAATGTTTTGGACGTAGACAATAACAAATCTTCACACTGATTGAGTGCTGCCTAACGTCTAAAGATTATGGGTTTAATACTCCCAAAAAACAAAGAGGTTTGTTTTCGAGTCTGTGATGGATTCCAAATAATTATTTATGATCGTATGTGTCTATTTCGCTTATTGCGATATGAAAGTGAGTGAGCTACTAAATACTTAAGTACGTATTGCATGAAGCACAAAAATCCATAATATTACATCAGTCAGAAATTTTTCCTATATTTTTTTGCATTGAATTGCGTAAGTCTTATTACTGTTTTGCCCACGGCTTGCGAAACCTTATTTACCGTATCTACATAAATATTTGAATTATTGGGCCTCGTTCGGAGGAATTTATAAGCAAAATATTAATATTTACAAAATTAAATCATTTGATCAGCGCAGAAGGGAAGAAAATGTGATATTGTTGATTCACACTCGGGCAGAGTGAGGGGCACCTCACCCAAGGTTGCGGTGACAATGACACCCACGGAGGGAAATTCGGGTTACAGTTGTGGAAACATCGCGAATGTTTGCCAACTTCTGTAAGGAATTTTTTACGTTGTGAAATATCCTAAAGTCGGTTATACATTCTTCACGGCCTTAAAAGTCTGTATTCACGACCAAATCATGACAACTAGTTTTTTTTTTCTAATTAGGCATAGAAAATATCTATTTACAACAATGAAAAATTATTTTAGAAGCCGAACGTGGCCAAGAGCATAATAAACGGGCTTTCGTTATGTTTTTGCACTCTAATAAGATAGATTAACATCCTGGAACGCTGATCTGACGTCAAGTGGGCGCCCAATTCGTCACTCCCACGCTCAAGTTGCATTTCGGTACTTCGTTTCATTTTCCTTCTGTATAGACAAAAATGTAGTAATAGAATCTTCAACATTTACATAATACGAGTATCTGTAAGTTAGGTTTATGTTCTGTAGAGTTTAACCAAACATTAGAGCCAGACTATAGAACAAGTCTTTTGTAACTTAATACAATAAAAGGAAAGGATGTTCAATAGATTAAAAAGATTGCTTAACTTAGCAATTCTTTACCAAAAAAAATTTACCAAGAAAATATTTCCATCTTTTTTAATAAAGCTTTAAATAATATAACGTCCAGGAGATTTGAATAATTTTAAAAGATGCCGTTGACGCTTACTCATCGTTATTCGTTAGATAATATATTATTATATTCATTCACATGACGTACGAACCTCTTAATAGGTAGGTAATAGTTTAAAATTGCAAATGGTTTTCCATGATCTCTTATCTATACTTCTATACTTATCTATACTATAATATAATATGTATATATATAAGAGAAAAAGTTTCTTTGTTTGTTTGTTTGCATTGAATAGGCTTCGAAACTACTGGACCAATTTTGATAAAATTTGGCACAAATGTAGAATAGACCACGGAAAAGGACTTAGGTAAGGACAAATTTTTTTACACGTTACAAATTATCGCGGAAAAATTATGGTTTCTGTGAAATTAACTTTTGCGTGCACGAAGTCGCGGGTAACATCCAGTATTTAATAATACTATTTTCTATAAAAACTATAACCTGACTACATAAATTATATAGTCTACACCTAATTAATTAAAATCGAATCATAGTTTAGGCGCTATGGAACAAACATTTATACATACATAAACTACCAAAATCATAACTCTTCCTTTTGGCTTCGCGGTAGTCCGGTAAAAAGTCAAGCAAGCAATCCTTAAATAGTTCGCAGTTCTGGTTTTACGTTTGATTCAGCACAATAAGGTGCATTTGATTGCACGTAGCCTATTTGCTGACTTGTGGTATTGATGTTCTGTACCCTAAGCAGGAACATTTTGCGATATCGTTACGTGTACGTAAGCGAGAAATATTGTATGAAAACCTGAAAGCGCCTCTAGCGGGCGTAAAAGTAACTAAAATTTTCATACAATATTTCTCATATTTCTCGTTTGCGTACGCGTAACGATACCGCAAAATGTTCCTGCTTGGGGTACTGTACTAACTGATACGTTACTGGTTACATCAGCTGTGTGTAGTGTGTGGGCAGATTCATATGTTAAAGGTCGAAAATCAGGCTCAAATCCAAGAGACGGTATTCTCTATTCGGCCCGACCCGATTTGTACTGCCGCAAAATAACATGTTTATGTATAACGTGAGTCGGTGATTTGAACGTTACAAGGGATATTTTTGTATTTAAATTTCTATAATATATTCGACTCACAAATGTACAGGAGAGAAAACATATTTCTGGTAAGGTTTTTTTTCAAACCATATTTAGAATAGTAGATAGGAACAATGATAGAGTGTGAAAATACCGTTTTATTGATTTATGAGAAACTAGCAGTTTCCTGCCGTTCCGCCCGTGTCAATATACTATCGGTTATCTCGCGGGAATACTCTACTTTTTCAGGATAAAAAGAAGTTTGTCTTAATCCAGAGCCTAAACTACTACCATAACAAATTTCATCAAAATCCGTGGAGTAGTTTTTGCGTGAAAGAGTAACAAACATCCATCCATCCTCACAAACTTTCACATTTATATTAGTAGGATTGCAGATTATTATTATCTGTGTAATGCAGAGTTATTTTATTTATTACGAACCCACAGACGACTTGTTTTGCTCAGTGGCTGAGTGCGTCGATGCCCAAGCCGGAGGTCACGGGTTTGAATCCTGCCGAAGGAAGAACGAAAAAGTTGTCTATGGCCCTGGGTAATGGATGTGTATTAAATATGTGTATGATATAATGAAAACTCAAATAAATGTACACTGTATTTATACAGTGTACATTTATTTGAGTATAAATGTAATATATTCCCGTTGTCGGGTACCCGTAACACACGTTCTTCAAGAACTTAGCATAGGACTAGAGTGACGTGGTGTAAAAGCGTCTTAATAATATAAAATATATTATTATTTTATCTCTGACAAGAGTTAGGACCTACAACATGTCGACGATTTAAGGATCACTCTCATAGAAACTTGGAGGTGAAATAACTCTAAATGGACTATATCTTTAGACTATGAGTACATTGACCCCCGTAAGCTACAATCCTCACAAAATACTCGCACCTGTGCAGTGTACAGAGTCAAACTCCGTTAGGCGGTAAAACCGAAAAACCGGCCAAGTGCGAGTCGGATTGCGCACCGAGGGTTCTGTGCAAACCTGTTGGTATATAAGTAAAAGTTCACCCATCACGACAATCGAGTCATAGTAGGGCTAGTACGTTTAAAATTATTAAGAATATTTTTATTATTATATGATGTAACATAAAAATTTACTATCTTCGCAATTTTCCTGCGAAATTTTCGCGCGCGTTCCTGAGAAAAAGGGTCTTGACAGACAGACGGATGGACAACAAAGTGATCCTATAAGGGTTTGTTTTTTCCTTTCGAGGTATGGAATCCTAAAAACTATAATGTCATAATAATAATATAATAATATCTATGGACGTCAATCTGGCTCCGTGTTAAGTACTCGAAGAACTTGTATTACGGGGACCAGACAATAGGAAATATATTATTTTAATACTTTTACTCGTATATTATACATAATTATTTTTAAGATTTTCAATACATATATTTGATACACATCTATAATTCAGGAACACAGAAAACTTTTTGTTCCTTCGGCGGGATTTGAACCCGCGGCCCCCCGCTTGAGCTCTAACTGAAACGACATTTTACTAATTTTCTTAATAGGTATTAAAATTAGGGATGTTGCGGGTGCATTTTTTTCACATCCGCGGATCCGGATGCGGATTTTAAGAGGCTCACATCCGCGGATGCGGATGCGGATCTGTACATAAAACTTAAGTGTTGTTTTGGTAGGGTAAATCACAGTCATATTAATCCTTTCTTTATCTATACTTATAATATTATAAAGCTGAAGAATTTGTTTGTTTGTTTGTTTGAACGCGCTAATCTCAAGAACTACTGGTTAGAATTAAAAAAATATTTTTGTGTTGGATAGTCCATTTATCAAGGAAGGCTTTAGGCTATATAGCATCATGCTAAGCACAATACGAGCGGAGCACCAATCAAGAACGTTTCAAAATCGGGGTTTTATTCTTCCTTTTGAGAGCTTTCGCTGCGTACGCTGCGTAAACGGTTCAAGTTTCGCTAAAATTATGTTTGACAGAATTGTTTCTCTTTTAAAGTTCTAAAAAAAGTCTGCGACTATATATGTCTATCTTTTAAGGTTGGCTCACAATAACCTTTTTATGCTAACCAAATTTGTTCTAAAATTAAGCATTATTTGTGAGGGTGTTTTCATTTAGTTAAAAGTAGAATGACCGCCTTTTCGGACTCCAGTTTGTTTCGCAAGGGTTCGTATATTAATCCTGCGCTACTAATTAACTGTTTCCCTTTCTTTCTCGTCGCGACCTGCTACACATCCGCATCCGCATCAGATCCGCATCGATTTATACGGATGCGGATGCAGATTCGGATGTCTAAATCGATGCGGATGCTCCGCATATGCGGATGCGGATGCGAATATTCACAACATCCCTGATTAAAATAGCTTCTGCAACTGATCTCACATCTACAGGCTAGGGCTTTCCTCTGATGCTGAACCAGCCTTCGCTACTAAAACTCATTGTTACTTTTACTTATCTACTTTACCTTGTAAACTTATAATGGAAGACTACAAGTTGTGGTATAAATCTATACTTAAATAATTATATTCTCTACATCTATAGTATAATATTATAAAGAGGAAAGATTTGTATTTTTGTATGTTTGTAATAAATAAATTTAAAAACTACTATGTCGATTTTAAAAATTCTTTCACCATTAGAAAGCTACATTCACCCTGAGTAACATAGGCTATATTTATTGCTAGAAAATATTAGGGATCCTTACTAAAACTTTAGTAACGTAACCCAAGGTGTAAAGAAATGCCATAAAACATCTTTGGTAGCATGCGCTGCGGAAACTTGATGATAGAATAAAAGTATGTTCTACAATATTAAAGAACATATCAATAACTACAAAAAACTTCACAATACTATATGTCCAACTATTATCGTTCTGTTACAATAACCACTTTTTACATTTTAAAAGTTGATAGAAATACCGACCAAAATCCGACGATGTTATTTATAGAAAAAAAAATCTTTTTATTCAGAATAAAAAAACAAGGTTTTGTTTTCCGAACGTCAAACAAGGAAAAAATAAGAATTACAATTACCACCGGTTCGGAACCCTAACCCGGCGAGTTTTCTGTCTGTTTAAATCCTTATCCAATTAAATCATATTGTTTTCAAAACTGTTTCAATTCATGTAGATTACTTTTTGAATTGTTCAAATCGGCTATTCCATTCAATAGATATTACGAATTTAATAAGTTATAGAAAAAGAAAAAATAAACCTGAACGCTTTCACGTTAAAACTACTGAACTGATCATCATGAAACATTTGGCACAGATATAGATTAGACCACGGGGAAGGACGTAGGCTACTTTTTATCGCGGGGAAATGTAATCCTGCAGGATACTTTATTTACGCTTTCACGTAAAAATTACTAAACCGTCATGAACTTACGTCCGGTAACATTATAATGTTAAGAAAATTTATATGAAATATTTTACTTAACTAATAGTTTTAACTAGTACTATTTTGATACCTAGGCTAGGGGAGCCATAAAAATATTTTTGTACTCATTTTTCATGTCAATAAGTGAATACCTGCATTACACAACATGTTAAGTAGGTACATTAGATCAAATAATTAATTTGTGCTAGGCAAGCAGATATTTATTATGAGGTACAAATCCATTTGAAAGAATTTTCCGAAATTACGTAATATTTACGTGGTAGAGCCATGCTTCGGCACGAATGGGCCGGCTCGACCGGAGAAATACCACGGGCTCACAGAAAACCGGCGTGAAACAGCGTTTGCGCTGTGTTTCGCCGAGTGAGTGAGTTTACCGGAGGCCCAATCCCCTACCCTATTCCCTTCCCTACCCTCCCCTATTACCCTATTCCCTCTTAAAAGGCCGGCAACGCACTTGCAGCTCTTCTGATGCTGCGAGTGTCCATGGGCGACGGAAGTTGCTTTCCATCAGGTGGCCCGTTTGCTCGTTTGCCCCCATATTTCATTAAAAAAAATAAAAAAAATAATCCCCCATGTGGATATTATATAATATGGATCTACGCGAATAATGTTTCGCGCAAAAGCTAGTGGTTACATAATATTTAACGTGAAATGTACTTTATGTATATTTAATATATGAAATGTACTGTAGTTCATGTTGCTTCTTTTAAAAAAAATGATTCAATGAAATATTTTTGCATTCCTCCGCGGTTTTAGTACTTGTATACTAAAGTGTCAATTCAAAAGTATGTGGGCGTAAATCGAACTATTTCATGTTGTACTTGTAGGAATATATTATATGGGTCATTCCACAAAAATAGAGTGATTTATGAAATAAATTTGTCATAATAATAATTAAATCACAATTAGATTGCCAATTGCTATTTATATTAGATATTTAAATCATTAAACCATAATTGGAAGGGCCAGTCACTTAATATATTATGTACATATTATTTGAAGAGAAATTTAAGTTTTTACAAATTTAGTCGTCTACGCACTGATCAGAATGCTAACTAGTGTAAGAAAAAAAAAACAAATACGTAAAGTTTTTCATTTATTTGTTATCACAAAAGTTATAGCAATTACAGGAAGTTATAATAACTAGGTTTTTGAAACATCAGCCACTTACTTATGAAATAATATACGAGTACTATCAACAACAAGAAAGTAAATGACAAATATATAACTTTATGAATTAAGACTGCGCCGAGCGAAAATTCCGAAAAAGGCACTCGCCGTTAAGTTGATAAAATCAAAAGTATTCGTTCAATATACATATAAAAAATACAGTTACCATGACTAAGAATATGTTAACAATTACTCTGTGGAAAAAACTGAAAATAATAAATATTTAAGCCTACAGAATAACTTAAAGTTAGTCGAAAACTGTAAAAACATAAGCTGCCGTTAAGTAATATTTTATATCATAACAGTAGAAATCTAACATAATTTTTAGATGAAACAAAACATGAAAGGGTATATTACAGTTTGCCCGTCTTAAATGCTTAAATTACTGTCAGACAATATAAGTTTCATATTTATCAATAAGTGCATTAAATTCCCCATACATTTTTACTATGGCGGTCGCGAGTTTAAATATGCGTCGCGCGGTCCCTCCAGTTCTCCATACATAAACAGCGCGCTCGCGGGTTACGCTCGGCGCAGTCTTAAAGTCTGATTAGTCGGTATGACTAATCACTCTTCTTTTTACTAATTATTTTAACCTTATAGTAACTTAAAAAAATCACTTTAAAATATTAATAGCCAGGGACTGACGCACTAGGGACTGACGATTTGAACTAAAAAAAAAAAAAAAACAGGAGAATACATCCATGAACGTATAAAAAAGGCGGACCCCGCATCAGGAACATGAATAGTGTAACAATCAAAGTAAGACGGCCGTATCGTAGCGACACGCACACGCACACATTGACAGTCAAAGTAAGACAATCGGCTGCCATTACGCTGGTGCGAGTTGAGTGTGACACACGTTTTTCGAAAGAAAAAAAAATGCCGTCCTGTGTCATTAAATCGTGCCGAAATAATAGTGGAATAATTAAAAAACGCGAGGGAATAACCTACCATAGGTAAGTCAGTAAATTATTTTGTATTTAATACGTAAACAAACAAATGCAAATCATTAATAATTTTATAGAAAAATGTTAGCTGACATTAGAGGTGAGACGTATTTAACGTAACAGGTAAAAAGTAACAGCTTTTGGAAATAACACATAACAGTCGATATCCAGTTATTAAAATAACAGTTATTAAATAATATAAAAATAACTATCTGCGTACAGCGTACGTGTTATCTACGGCGGGCTTATTACGTATCGACAGTACTGTACAGTATTGCCTCTACCGAACAATCGAGGAACTAAAATTGCAATCAATCGTTCGATTTCTTCACTGCTGTCAAATTTTTCGTATTACGTAAGACTTTTACAGCTAAGCGAAAGCAATCAGCGAGCGATTTGAACTGTCAGTTAGCAATAATAAAAATTGTGATTTTTTCTCGAATTGTCTATAGCGGAGTGGGTAGTGGTACCTATTTAAAGTATAAGTACCTGGGCGACCGAGCTTTGCTCGGTTATTACTATTTATTGTAATATGGTGGTGGTTAGGTGATAATCTACATAAACTTAAAAAGTAAAATGTGAACTGATAATTATTATTATTTACAATCGATTTTTGTGTAGATGGTGTTTGATCTCAAACATTACCTACATTTTTTTAAACTTGCCTAAAAACAATAAAACCCGTAGCACGATTCTTGCCGTCCGCGTCTTAATCAGCTGGACCAAACGGATAGTGGCCACTAGGACGAAATTAGCAACCATATACTGCGTGGAAAGAAAAACGCACGAAAACTCGAAATTATTTACTATTTACCCTCGAAAACCCCCATATAGAAAATTTCAGTGAAATCGTTACAGCCGTTTCCAAGATCACGATTATAAATATTCAAGAATTGCTCGTTTAAAGGTATAATATTTTATAAGTTTATATTTTTTTTATATAGAAGATAATAAAATTTACGGCATCTATTTCACTACCAGCAAATAGTACCTACTTATTAGTTACTGTGCGAGATGTAAAGTTATTTTGTTCTCGAAACAAGCACAACTAACGCGCACACAGAATATTTTGGTAATATACATGAAAAACGCGAATGTGATAGAATATTTTAAAACGAAATATGTTTCCACGTGAAATTCGGCCCCAAACCATTTTCTTATATCATTTCTTATAAGTTTTTTCATGACCTAAAACAATATGGTAGCACTTGTAAACATATGACCGAAGTTTGCTTGACTTGACATGTCATTAATAATTCCTATGATTGCTACTAGTTAAATTGTTATGGCGCTAGTTTCGTAGCAAAAATGAAACAAAGTGCATTCAAACATAACAGCGAGCGATTAGCAATCGATCGCATAGGTAATACGATTTTATTTAAAGTTCAGCAATCGATTGCGCGTATATCGCGCGATGACTGCAAGATTTTTGCTAATCGCTATTTTTACGTAATACGGCGGCCGATATACTATAGTCCGATCTTGTCTCTTTGTTACACATACAACGACTCCATAAGCAAAAACGAAATGCACTTAATATTTAAATACTCTGTATGTCTCTCTTACAATTATAAGCATCTACAATTTGCTGGAATGAAAAGTACCTAACTAATTAGGTACTTTTCTTCGAAACTTCCCTAATACTAATATTAGGGAAGTTTCGAGGGAAGACGTTTGGTGGAGTCTTAAAAATGTTGTATGGGGGTGGGGGGGGGGGGGGGGGTGTCTCTCGGGGTCCTCGGGGTATATACCAGTTCCCGACAGGAATTTGGGGAATATATTGGAGTCAAAATGTAGGGCTCGTTCTCTCGATTTCAATGAACTATAGTTAAAAACACGTGTAACTTGTTATCCACCGCGCGAAAACCGCTGCATCACGAAGACTATTACCTCCATAGTAACCATACTAAATACTAATATTTGACTGTTACATTTGACAGGTATCCGAAACAGGTAGTGTTTAACAGTAACAGGTATAACAGGTATCGTCTATAACCTGTTATAACCCACCTCTAGCCATAGAGTACCTCTAGCTGACATCTCTCTGACGTACCGGTGTTGCCATTTATAGAAATAAAAAAATTACCCTAAATTGTAGGAGATTTCAGTATGTGTTATGTATGTACCTGTTAGCTATTTGAAAAAACTTGTAGACAAACTCAAATTAAGTATCTATGTATCGATGCTTTAAATACACAATGTAAAAATAATTTGGATATTCTTATATTTAAAAAAAATTAAACATGAATCGTGATTATGTATTCAGTTTTGTTAATAATTTGTTAACAAGCTTTTGCTCGTAACTTCATTCGCGTAGATACCAGTTTTTAACCGACTTCCAAAAAAAGGAGGCGGTTATACGTTAGGCTGTATATATGTGGCTGTATGTTCAACGATTACTCCGCCGTCTATGGACCGACTTTCAAATTTTTTTCTGTGATGTATAGGATATAATCCGAAATTGGTCCTTTTGGCATTAACGTGGTGACCTGATGATAGGATCCCTGAGGACGTCGTGTTAGTTACACTATTTATAACTCAAGAACTGCTGAACCGATTTGGCTGAAAATTGGTGGGGAGATATCTTAAAACCAGGAGGACATAGGATATTTTAATCCCGTTACCAAGGGACTCAAAACTCGAGCTGCTAAAACAACGACCGATTTGGCTAATTTTGGTCTTGAAATAATTGTGGAAGTTCAGGGAAGGCTTAAACAAAAAAGAAAAAGGTGAAAAATATTGGAAAAGGTGAGTAGGTTACAGGCGATAGACGGACAGCGAAGTCTCGTAAATAGGGTCCCGTTTTAACCGTTTATACCCTTTACGGAACCCTAACAACATAAATAGGTATAGAAAGGGGAATTACAACCCGTCGGAAATATCTGCGAACCTCGCTGGAATGCGCTTCCCTCGCACTTTACCGGACTTCGCCTCGTTTTCGCGCCTATCCAGTAACGTTGCCAACGCAATTACCGACGTACGTGTATTACCTACCTATTCTCGCTTTAGTAATCGCATTATTGTTTCTCTGTTTGGTGAAATATTCATATCAATTTGCATGACGTCACTAAGCCAGGTTCGCAGATATTTCCAACGTGTTGTACATATGTGTTGTTCATCGCCGTATGGTTCCCGGCAGAGTAGAATAGTACCATTCCAAGTCTTCTCGTGGATGTCGTAGGAAGCGACTTAGGAAACACAAGCTAAACAAAGCTTAAAAACATCAAAGAGACCTCTCCAACCCGTCTCTGGCCAGCGCGCAGCGTGGAGAGTGTAGACCAAATCCTCTGACTGCTCTGGCTTATATTGTCTGATAGTACAGAGAGAGTCGTGCTCCTGCAGTGACGACCTGATGATGGATGATGATGATGATATCCTGTAATGACTATAATTAACGCAGATAACAAACAGTTCTTCAGTTCACTCCATAGAAATTACGACGTAACTTTTTGCTGTGCTATTTCATCAATCTCATTGTCATCAAGTCATTTAAACTAATAATTAAGACTTTTTGTTAGCTGTACCTTTATACGAATGTGCTTATGTAAAATTATTAATTATGTTCATGAAAAGAGAATAGTTTCAATGAGCCTTGCTATGAAACAATTAAGAATATTTATATTATTTGATTATATGATAAAAAAGTTAGTTTTATTTTTCGGTATTAGAATTTTGTTTAAAATTAAAAGTGACAATAAATACGATTATATACGATAGTCAAAACGCCAAAATATGAAAAAATAAAACACAAAGTAATTGAATTTTTTTTTTTAATTAAGGGTAATTTTTCGCATATATGGCAATTATCCGTAAACTCACACAAACGTAAGTCGCCGCCATTGTTGGGTTTCACTCAATGCTTAGGTCACCCTCCGTCCGCCTTTTTTATACGTTCATGAATACATCATCTTAATTGTAAACCACTCTATATCTTTAATTTTTTGTCGAAAAGGACGTATAAATAAATTGTGATGATCAAAATATACACACATATATTATATCATTATTTTTTTTATAAAATTACTTACCTAGAGCCTGACGCAGTGACTGGAAAAACACGTGAACGCACGAGAATCGCCGTGTAATCAATGTTAAACTTAATGTTAGACGTCCGTAGTTGTTGTTCCTGTTAAGTTCATGATACAAATAAAAGAAAAAAAACTTATCATTCATTCTGCGGGTCACTCATTTAGCGCGAAATTTTAAATTTCGTTAGCGGCTAGGGCTTGATGCTTAAAGTTGTGGACAATACATTGACTTAAATTTTTTCAATTAATTTTACTAAAAACTCAATCAAACTTTGATTATAGATAAATTATTTAGTGTTTATTAGTTTTATTAGTCTTTAAAAGTTATTAACTTAGTAGTTTTCTGAATTTAAATCATCAAATACTAATATCTGATGCGTGGACAAGGCTAGGGACTGACAGAATTTCTATCATGTAAGGAAGAATTTAAAATAAAATACTTTTTGAAAATTTTCGCAAGTCTATTTAAAAATCGCCCCTATTCAGTTATATTGACATTATAATTACTATAATTAATTTTATGAGTTGAGCGAAAACTTCTGAAGACACACAAAAAAAAACTTAGGCCTTTTTCATCCGTTAATGGATGATTTATACAGTATTCGAGCGAAGTAACCACTCTTGAAATACTGAAGTGCCTGGGACAGTTGGTTTTTAACGCATATTTTATTATTTACCCTCAATTTATATCTATCCTAAATATATTTAATACTAGATGACGCCCGCAACTCCGTTGCGCCAAAATTCGTTTATCGCGCGGAACGTACATTTTTCCGGGATGAAAAGTATCCTATGTCCTTTCTCGGGTCTCAAAGTATCCCTATACCAAATTTCATCAAAATCGGTTCAGCGGTTTGGGCGTGAAGAGGTAACAGACAGACAGACAGACAGACAGACAGACAGACAGACAGACACACTTTCGCATTTATAATATTAGTATGGACTAGTATGGATTACTGCTTTTATAATACTTATTCATTTAGCTCTTAATTTATTATTATTTTTTGTCTTCGTAATATTATATTGGAGAGTATCAAATAGTATTATGTTCCTGGGAAAGTATAAAGAACGTAGTGTATATAAATCGTGGTTATTTATTTACGTTAAGGGCAACGTTACGCTGATTGTTTTATTTTTGACCTACTATTATTATAATACAATTTCAAGTAGTTTCTTGAAAATAACACTTTTTCATATAAAATTTAATGTTATCCATTTGTTGTTTTTTGAAAGTTACCTGTTAGCAATAACGAATTACCAATTAATAAAATATAATATTGCTAACTACGCAGGTTTTAATTATTTCGAGGGGACATTGCTAAATTACTATCATTTGGAGTTACGTTTCGAGATTAAATTTTTATATCCAAAGACTATTAATAATAATATTTTGTGGTACGAATTAACTTATCTAAAAATGATATTCTACGGCCATCGTAATAATTACTATCGTTTCCTTGGTTCTATTAAAACACTGTTGTTATTTTATTTTTGTGAAGTTTTTTACAAATGGATTCTAAATTAAGCATCTATTACCAAAATGCTCGCGGTTTACGTACCAAAACTGACTGTTTTAAAAGGAATGTATACCTCAACTCATACGATATTATATCGATAACTGAGACCTGGCTACTGGATGGTATACACGATCAAGAATTATTCGACAGTAGGTATGTTGTCTGGCGGCGTGATAGAGATTACTCATCGACCAACCAATCTTTAGGTGGTGGTGTCCTTTTAGCGGTCCGACGTGACTTCGCAGCTGTGGGACGTCCTGAATGGCACACATCGACTGAGGACCTCTGGGTGACTGTCTCTCCTATAGGTGGATCTATGTTTAAAACTCATTTTTGTACGATTTACCTGTGCAAACAAAATTTGGGAAATAGTTCTTGTGAGCAACTCGAAAATTTCTCAAATAATTTACTTGACGTAGTTAACTCATGTCCTAATGATAGATTTATTATACTAGGAGATTTTAACCTTCCGTTTATTGACTGGCACCCTCAGGGAACTCACTTCGCTTCAGGTAGCGTGTCACTTACAAGGAGTCAAATAAACTTTATCGACACTCTTGCTCAATGCAATCTATCACAACGCTGTCAAGTTCGCAATTACAATGATCGGTTTTTGGACTTAACTTTTTCTAATTGTGAGCTTAACATCAATGCTTGCGATGATCCTTTGGTACCTGAAGATGTACCCCACCACCGATCGTTATGTATTGACCTGGTGTACAACTCTGTTAGTGCTTTAGATTCAAAAAGTAGAGAGAAATATTTTTACAGCCGAGGTAATTTTGATGAAATTTGCACCGCTTTAAATTTAGTTGATTGGCATGAATACCTTAATAATAAATCTTTGGAAGACGCAGTAAAATGTTTTTATGATAAATTATATAACCTTCGCAATTCCTACATACCACATAAAATGACCTCTGCAAAGTGTTTTCCTCCGTGGTACGATCCTGCCCTTAAAAAAGTTTTAAAGGAGAAATATAAATATCACCAAAAATTTAAAGTTTATGGTAATCTTGCTGATTACGTCTCTTTTTCACTACTTAGGAGAAGAGCTAAATCTCTAGAGCGCTTGTGTTATGAATCATACATTCAAAGAACTGAAAATTCTCTTGCTACTAACCCTAAAGTCTTTTGGTCCTTCATTAAAAGCAATTCTAGAGCCTCCTCTGTGTTTCCTTCCTCTATGACCTATGAAGGAGAGCAAGCCACTACTGGTGACAAAATTTGTAATCTTTTTGCCTTATATTTCCACTCCAATTTTCTAAATTCCAATTCCTCTAAAAATTTATGCACTGAAGCGCCACATACTAATCATAACTCAATAGGAGATGTTCAGGTGGATCCGGAAAATTTACTTCAACTTTTGAAATCAGTAAATTTGAACAAAGGTTCCGGACCTGATGACATTCCTCCTATACTAGTTGTTAAGTGTGCCACAAGCTTGGTAACTCCCCTGTGCATATTATATTCACGATCCCTGAAAAAGGGTTATGTCCCTAGTATCTGGAAGTCAGCATTTGTCACTCCAGTGCATAAAGGAGGTGACAAGTCCAATATCAAAAACTATAGACCAATATCGGAGCTCTGTACTTTCGCTAAAATTTTTGAGCGCATTGTATATAATCAGGTTTATTCAACGATCAATTATTGGTTCATTCCCGAGCAACATGGTTTCTTAAAATCACGCTCTACAACCTCAAATTTAATTCTTGCCTATGACTATGTTAGCTCACATATGGATTCTGGCGCTCAGGTTGACATGTTGTTCACTGATTTCTCAAAAGCCTTTGATCGTATAGATCACTCTATCCTACTACAGAAGCTACTTTGCGCGGGAATACACGGAAATCTATTCCGATGGTTTACGTCCCTATATTAGCAATAGGTCGCAAGCTGTCGCCATCAATGAATTTACGTCGAGGTGGACATCAGTACCCTCAGGCGTTCCTCAAGGCTCGCTATTGGGGCCTTTATTATTCGCGATATTTCTGAATGATGTCAGTTCTTGTTTTCATTATTCCAAATTTCTTTTATACGCGGATGATACCAAAATAATAAAAAATATTTCTTCACTTCATGACTGTCACCTTTTACAAGAAGACTTGGACAGGTTTAGTGACTACTGTATCGTACATAAATTAGATCTTAATGTATCGAAGTGTTATGGGGTAACCTTTAGCCGTAAGTCCAACTTGATTAGGTTTAATTATAAGATTGAAAATAATGAGATAGTCTTTAAGGATACAATGAAGGATCTTGGAATAATAGTGGATTATAAATTATTGTTTGATGAGCACATAAATTATATAGTAAATAAGGCATCAAAGGCATTAGGATTTATCATAAGGTCTTCTACTAATCTCAAATCTATTAAAGCTATTAAAATACTTTATTGTTCGTATGTGCGTAGTATCCTAGAGTACGGGTCAGAGGTCTGGAACCCCTCCTATGACATTTATAAAAATAGAATAGAATCTATACAAAAACGCTTTTTAAGGTTCCTTCAGTATAGGTGCCGCCTGAACCTTCCTAACTACGAATTGAGATGTAAAAAATTTCACTTTCTCCCATTATACTACCGTAGAGACATTTCGGATTTAATTTATTTGAGTAAAATAATTAATAATATTATTGATGCTCCTGATTTATTGAGTAAATTTAATTTCAACGTGCCCAGTAGATACTTTCGTAATTACGTTCCGTTCCATGTCCCGCCATATAAGACATCCTATCGCCGTAATTCATTTGTCTGTAGATCTAGTGCCCATTTCAATCGATTCTATACAGATTATCGTGTCGAAGTTGTTTTTTCTATAAAAGCATCTAAGATTTGTAGACTTTTATCCGATGCGTATTTTATGTAGTGAATGGGAAATAATTTGTGATGGTAAAGCAGGCTGTGCGTGTGTGAGTAGTTCGGTACAAACGAGAGCAATATAAATATTATACTCGACCTTTTCTGGTGCCGCCCCTTATTTCTTTTTAATTTTAATCGCAACTCGTAGCATGATGTGGTACTTGGTATTTACTTAGTCTTAAATTATGGTTAAATTTGTATTATGTTATTATTATTATTACTTTTATTTTTACTTTCTGTTACAACACCTTATGGTTAAAACTTGAGTCACAACTGTATACTTAGTCTCTTACCTATCAGTGAAAACTTTTAATTGGCTTTATGGTGTCTATAAATGTATCATAATTGTAATTATCTGTAAGCTGTAAGTTTTCCGAATACAATAAAATAAATAAATAAATAAATTAAATATCGTATGGTTTCTCAAGCACATACGGTATTCTCACAACATAGTCAGCCTAGTCCAGAGGAATGACTGGTCAATACATCTGAGGCCAACCATGTGCGGGTTTCCTCACAGTGTTTTTCTTCACCATTAGAGCGTCCGTATAATGTACTTGAGATCTGAAAAAGTCTCATTGGTACATGCTACAACCTGGGATTCGAACCTGCACTCTCTCGAGTGCAAACCAAACGGTCTACCCACTAGGCCACGGAGCTCTTACAGTGAAGACATACAGTTTCACAATATTTGTGGAATCACCCATATACGATATTTTCAGCCTTAATTCAAGCTGATCTTAATACTTCTCAAAATACATTTTAAGTTCAACGATTATTTTAGGTGTTATTTAAGAGGTTTGAAACATGATTTAGAGAACGGACAATGACTCGCACTTGAAGGGGAGACGAGATTAGTTTATAGAGTAGAGGCCTATTTAAGCAGACACTTTGAAGCAATTATTTTTAAATATTAAGATATTAAATATGAGGCAATGACATTTTAGCACTATTAGTTTAAGACTTTTTAATTAATTAATGTTATATTTCATTTAGGTACGAGCAACGGGGAACACTTGATCCCTCTTGTGTTTAGGGCCGATTCACACCGAAATGGCAGCGGCCGATAGTGGTTCCGCGCGACGAGACCGGCACGGCAGGTTTGCGTCGCCGTAAAATAATTTTAAACTTTATCTACATACTTATAAGACTTAATATCGTTTAAAAAGTTCGTAAAGGTCCCGCGGCCGGCGCTGTTGTCGGCTGTTTCTACGTCTTTTTAGTATGTAGGTACATAAAGTTTAAAATTATTTGACACTGAAAGTGCTCGTTGCGCCTTTACCGCCGCTATTGTACCAACTACCACGTGTAAGCCGATAATACTATACAAGGCTGGGACTATATTGTCCAAAATCCGGAAGGCCCGAGAAAATTCAGAGCTTTGAAAATGGAACTCTAGGTGAATTACAATAGAGTTGAAAATCCAACAAATGAATGTCGAGTTGTCAGATTTGATATTGACGTTTGACTTGACACTCGTGTATTTGACTTGTAGCTTTACGGTATTAGCGCAGAGTTCTATTTTTAGTACTCTGAATTTTCACCGGCTTTACGGATTTCGGACAATATATTGGACGGCCTAAGGAAAACTATAACGACTTGTATAACTTTCTTAGTTCAAGAGTTATAGACTTATAGAGGAATGCGCTTACTTGGCAAACTTCGTATAAAAATAACTAAATAATGAGTACCTAAGCATGTTCAATAATGGTATAATGATACGGAAAACTTAGATTGTAACTAGGTAATGCACTATAGCTGCTTGTAAGAGTAATCGAAGTGTTTTTATCGAGGCTAGCCTAATATTTTTTATGATTTCATAATACCGTATATAAAATCTTACTAATATTATAAATGTGAAAGTTTGTGAGGATATATGGATGAATGTATGGATGGATGTTTGTTCCTCTTTCACGCAAAAACTACCGAACGGATTACGATGAAATTTGGTATGGTAGTAGTTTAAGCTCTGGATTAAAACATAAGCTACTTTTTATCCCAGAAAAGTACAGTATTCCCGCAGGATACCCGATACTATATTTACGCGGGCGGAGCCGCGGGAAACAGCTAGTGTACTATAAAACCTACTCGTATATTTAATAAAATAAAAATGTTTTTTTAATTGTATTAATATTAAGTAAATAACCTTTAAGCCCTAATTTACTTCTAATTTTAGAAAACATTGTTAATATCTAATTAGGTACAAGTGTTTCTCAGCCTCAACCACACGGTTATTAATATTTATGAGGCTAGTGTATTAAAAAGCCGCGAACATTGAGAGCAATTACGTTTATTGTGCGTCAGACCTTCATCCCCACTCGAGTACCGGCGACCGCTAACTGGACCTTTCTCTCGCCGGCAGTGGTACGGTGGCCGTGGCGTGGAATCGTTATCATGAACTACTACCGTGTGACTGTGCCGCTGGTCGCGATCTGTTACCTCACCGCGAAAGTCGCGCAGGCCGCGCAGACCACGACCGACCTGAGCCTGGCCGAGAGCTTGTACGCCAGGCTGTCCGGTGCATGTGAGTAAACGTACTTGACCTCCGGACGTGGGTTGTGTGCAATCGACCTTATTTTTGTTCTTGTTCTAGGTAGGGCGATACTCGACCTCCAGTACAACTCTCTGAGCACGCAAAATGAAATACTGAAGACTATGAAAATTATACAGATCAACGATAACAGTATCGTCAAATCGTATCCGATCAACGAAGCTTTTCACGCCCTGACGCGACCCGGCGAGTTCGACATAACGAAGCAGACGAAGGTGATCATCCACGGATACAGGGACCACTCTCAGTCCGCGGTGTCGATGGACGTAGCCGAGGCGTACGTCTCGAAGAAAATGTTCAACGTGCTCCTGGTCGACGCCGAGGAGATGCTGAACAAGCGTTATATTCTGTCGGTGCACAACGCCCGGCTGATGGGGAAGAGGCTCGCGAATTTACTCGCTAATTTAGAAAATTTTGGAGCTCACGCGAACGATTTTCATTTGATCGGAATAAGCTTGGGAGCGCACATCGCCGGCTGGGCCGGGAAATACTTTCATAGGTACAAAGCTACAACGATCGGCCGGATCACCGGGCTAGATCCGGCGGGACCGTGTTTCACTTACGCCTACCAGGACCAGAGACTGGACAAAATGGACGCCGCGTACGTCGACGTACTTCATTCGAACAGATTAATTCAGGGAGTGCTGGAGCCTCTCGGGCACGCCGACTTCTACATCAACGGCGGCGGGCCACAGCAGCCCGGGTGTATAATGCCGTCGTGCAGTCATCTCCGAGCCGCCCAAATTTACGCGGAGAGCATACAGAACCCCAAATCGTTTGTGGCGATACAGTGTCAGAGTTGGCAGCAGTTCGAGTCGAACGCGTGTGCCAACCAACGCTATGCGGTTTTGGGTTACGGGTCCTCAGCTTCCACGCGCGGGCTCTACTACCTGCGGACCTCGGCCAGCCCGCCCTTCGCTCTCGGACTGAACGGAACCAAGTTTATCAATCTACAATCTAGTGACATGTGGCTTAATAGTCTTAATTTTAGTTAGGATATATGTAAATAGAACTGCGTGTAATAAAAGTGATGCCATAATTTATTATCTAACTGGTATGAGATTTTTTTGTGCTTATTTTTCGTCAAATAAGAATTTTAAATACTTTAAATATAAATTTAGATTTCAGTTCTAATTCTGATAAGATAAGATATTGTGTTACCATAATATTTTATTAAATTAGTGTAACAAATCGAAAGGTTATAAAGTAAATTCTCTGTAAGGCTCAGTACGATAAAATTGCGAATAGTATGCAGCCACTTTAAGACAGGTGTCGCAAACATTTTTATCCAAAGAGTCGATTATAATGTCATTATAAACATCATTGTTTACAGCGTGAAACGGAAGTTATGCAATTTCTTACATTATTATCTAAGGTTTGCAACAAAGTGCGCTCTGTATTGCTTATTTACGTCACGATTTCGTAACAAGTTTAAACCGAAACGAATTCGGAATACGACAGACGACAGCGGTTCAATCTAAAATGCGGAACCGCACGTAACTAACTAGTTACGAAACAAAAAAAATAACTCTTTTTTTTGAGGAAAAGTAACGACCGTAAAGTAACTCTCGATATAATTGAAGTGAAAATGATTTTATACATTTCAGTAATTCTACAATTTGCGGACGAATTAGGCCAGTGAGTAAATTCAAAGGTTTGTAACAAAGTACGCTGTATGGTGATGAGTGATCGTGACGGTGTCTAAATTGGAAAAACGCAAAAAGCCTACATTTGGATAAAAAAGGTATAAATATTTAACGAGAACAGAGACAGAAAACACGAAATGACAGACCGTCAGGCAATCGAGCGAATAATTGTTTCCAGCGCTTTTACTCAGAAAAATAAAATACCTACGACTCTATTATAACAAATTATGTACTTACATAGGTAATTGGTTCTTGATTAGTAATCTAATTGGTTTTTATAGTAAAAATGTTTGTTTTCTTTATACTTTTTCACAAAACAAATTAATGACGATGTTAAATTAATATTATTAACTAGTTGACCCGACACATTTTGTTATGTCTTAACTATGAACTGGAATAAAATATAAACAACTGCACCTACATCTAAAACTTAGTTTAACATCTGTAAACTTGAATTTATAGTACCGATGGAACGAACATCAAACGTTTGACAGGTAGGAAAAATTATTACAGTCCGTTTTACGTCGGAGTTTCTATGAGTGTGTGGTCCTTATGTCGTCGGTATAAGGGTCCTGTCAGAGGTAAAATTACTTTAAAGTGATGACAAAAATTAACTCCTTCGACAATTCTCGCCGTGCGGCAGAAATCGTGCAGCTCTAGTCACCCGTATAAATCCTCCATAATGACCCAAACCCAAGTGCTTGACTTAAAACTGTTGTTCCGTGTTGTAACTTGTAACAGCGAATTTGTTCTTTTCCCGAGTATAGAGTACCTACTACCTAGTACCTACAGCCATTATGTGTCAGGTAAACATTCAGGGAGGCCCACACGAAACGCAAAACAAACAAGTACCTTAACATAACAAACAATAACAGCCGAGAACAAGGTGATTAAATAATTTTAATTAACGAGCGAACTTGAATATTATTTTGTTACATTTAAAATAAGTTCCCCATAGGCAAGCTGACAGCATTGAGCTGCGTGGGCTACCACCAGCGGGAGCCACCCTTCTAGCGCCTACTATTGTTTGTTTTAGGTATATAATTAATCGTGCGAACAAAAAAGAAGTTGGCGACTGCACGTGAGCATACTGTATTACTGAATTCGGCAGCGAATTAATATGTTAGCGACTTAATTACTAAACTGCCAAAAGCACTCAGTTGAGACAAACTACAGAAATGGCAGATAAAAAGTGGCGAAATATATTTCGAATTGGCACCGAAATTTATAAATTGGTGACTTAATTTCCGAGTTTGTTACCTTTGTAAATTATACGATGTAAGCAGCAATAAAACCAGATTGGGTTGATACATTAATGGCTGCTAAAAACAGGCTACGGAAAATCGCATTTTTGGATACAGTTGGAGTTAGTTTCTGTTTGGTATAGGTGTCGTTTTCAGGGTTTCTGGAGGTGCAAACACGTACATGTTTTTTGGTTAATTTAATATGAGTACACTTTTCAGGTTTTTGAGGGTGGTGATTACAAAATTGTCTTCCAATTTCAATTTCCAAAATGGAGAGTTTTCTTTCTTCGTAAAAATGACGTGAGTTCTAATTTAAATTTGTTGTGGATGCTGATCAGGATTGATGATTATATAAATAATAACAATAAGGGCGAGCAAAATTTTCATATTTTTTTTCAGTACGACGCACCGTTTTTCAGGTAGAAGAATTTTACAGAAATTAAAATACATCCGCCTTTCTGAAATTTCTAAATATATTTTTTTGTAACTAACATCTCCTTAAGCCTAGAAAAGACACCTAGATTAATTTGATTAAAAATAAATATATCACTATCTTTGAAATTAAAAATAAATATCATTTTTGTATTCAACATAAAAACCTCGAAGACGAATAAAGTTTTGTGTCAGTGATTCAGGAAACTTAGAAAAGGACACATATTATCCATTTTTCTTATGTCTATCATCTTGAAAATTCAAAATGGATGACTTTTTTGTAATCAAGACCCCCAGAAACCTATAAAAGGACACCCATATTAATTTTTATAATATGATGTATGTTCGCCATAATGGAATTTCAAAATGAATGTCATTTTCGTATCCAGCACCCCAAAAACCTGGTAAACGATACCCATATCAATTTTACGAAAAATAAACATCCGCCATTTTTAAATTTCAGAATGAATACCTACACAATATCTACACCCAACCTAAAATGAGAAAAATTTAAAATGGGAATTTTGTACGCTCCTTTACGTTTTCTTATGTGCGCTCGTTTCGCTGCTTATTATGTTTTTTAAATTACCTACATCAGCGATAATATATATGTGCCTATTCTAAATGTGTACTCACAAATTGTCGCTAAGGCGGTGATTTGTTCGCTGAAATAATATGGATTGTTCAGTGAACAAAACTAAATAATAATTTAGTCACCAGATTTGGAATTTTTTGTTCCTTACATTCTTTCGCCGTCTTGGTAATTTAGTATTCAATATTCGGCTTTTTACACCCAAAATTTGACTGTTCTGTCGCAAGTTTAAACACATGCCCTGAATTAATTGTGTGATTTAATGTGTAAAATTGTGTGAATTAAGACTTACATCACATTTTTAATAGTAAACTTATACACTATACAGCCGTGCACAAGGCCATCATAAATCTAACATTACGAGGCCAAAGTGTCTTAGTATCATTTAACTTATTACTGTCCTACCTAGAAGTTTATGTTATAAGTTTTAATCAAATAAGGTTATTAATTATTTTTACGTCCTTACATATGATATTGGCGTTTTGTTGAACTGGCCACTTTGATCTCATTTGGTTAGGAATTCCAATTTCAAATTTATACCGCTATTTACCCATGCATTCGTGTTTCGAAAACCGTAATTCATTTGTTTTTTCCTCTTTGCCGTGTTTTATTGTGTTTTTTGAAATTTGAGGTGTGTATTTAAAAATAATGTACATATTGTAACAATAAAATAATTACCTCCCCCCTCTGAATGATTTCTGATTTTTAATTGGTAATAGGTATATAGAAACAAAATAAAAATGAAAACCGTCCAAGAGCGAGTCGGACTCGCGCACCGAGGATTCAGTAGTCCTCTTTTGAACTTTTACTTATATACCTACAGGTTTGTAGGTATATAAGTAAAAGTTCACCCATCACGACAATCGAGTCATAGTAGGGATAGTAGGTAAGTTTAAAATTATTAAACATATTTTTATTATATGATGTAACTAATTAAAAATTTACGGTTTTCGCAATTTGTGCTATAAGACTACCTCGCAATTTGTGCCATAGTACCAAATTTTAAGATTCTGAGTTCACAGGGATTACCCCGTAGATTTTGATTCCCTTGCGAGTGTCGAAAATTTGCGGCATAAACGGCTGTCTCTTTTGATTGCGTTGGCTTAGAAGTTTGATTTTTTCACAGCTGCAAGGGACAGTAGACCTGCACCCCAATCGCGCTAAGTTTTATCAGTTGAACCGCAAACGAAACGTTGACGTTACTCGACTTTTTGAATGGTTCGGTATCGCGCTAACGTTTTGACAGATAGTTGGGACGTAACTGCATCGCAGCTGAAGCGCAAACGCTGTCAAAACAAAAAGTTGATACGGAGCTTCTTTTTCTCGCACGTTACTGAAACGTTCGTTCTGTTGTGTGTGTTGACTCGTTTTTTATGAGAAAACAATATTATACAAAGTGAGATATAAAAATAAGAATTGTACCTAGATTTGTTGGATATTGGCCACTGTGACTCAAGCTGTTTGTAAGGCTGTATGATGTATCCAGACGTGAGAATTTATGCGATCGCATCGGGTAAAAGAAATGGCTCCGATCGCATGTTTATACTAAAAGGAACCGAATTTCAAAGGCAATAACAAAAGCCCTAATTATAGAAGTGGCACCCCACATGCCACCAACCTTGTGTTCGGATGCTTTGGACTTAGAGACGAAGGTAAATTCATATTTAGTAGTTCTTAAGGCCACACGCATATAATGATATTATATGTAGGTTTATCTCAAGTGATTATATTCTCTTTCGTTTATCTCTGTTAGGTTACTCCTCATCTATGTTGACGGGCCATTGTGCATCCACATGAACATGAACTATGAATTAGTGGGATACTATAGTCTATGATAGAAAAGATTACCATTCTCTGAATGTTCAAATAGTAAGCATAAGCAAGCATCTAATGTAAAACGTAAACTGGTACTTGAGAGATAATATTATACCTAATTTCAAATTATTTGTCTGTTACAGATGTGTGATGCAAAATTAAATATTACAGTGTCATGACACTGTCGGGCATGACAGGGTCACGGCAAGTCACCCATTAAATTCATACTTAAACCGGCTGCATGTTGTAGATGGAGATTGGAGAGGACATGATATATCTCTAGGTAAATACTAATTGCGCATATTGCAAAATAAGACTTGACCTAACAAGAAAATAAGTTATGTCTGCTTAGTTTACTTAAGTAGATTAATAAATAATTATAAAACTATTGTAATAAGCACATAAGGATCGTGTTGCGGTGTACTTTGCATTGGTGCAGTTATAAAACTATTTTATTAAGATTTTCTTATTGATGTTTGTTCTATTTTAGGGGAATCAGATTATCCACTAAGGCCCATTATGATGACACTATCTGACCCACGGCCTAACAGTCCCGAAGAACTTGTGTTGTGTGAACAAGCTTACATTTGAATGCCATACTGTGAGTTTGCGTTGAGTCGATGTAATGTGCAAATATCTTTAAGGAGTTTATGGAAAAATAGGATGCCTATGGAATCTTGGTAGTTTATCAACTGCCATCTAATGATGAAATTTAAATTAATATGAGTGTGTGTGAGGAATTAATAAAAAATGTTTTGTATTTATAAAACTTGTTTAATTTAACAATAATTAGTCAACAAATTAACATGTAAGTACTATGTGAAAGAAACTAAAATAACCATTACCATTAACAAAAGTATTAATACATAGGTACCCATTATAATATACTAAAAGTAATTTTAACACTATGTTACATACCTATAGTTTTAATTTTAACTCTTATATTTTGTAGATATCACCGTAAAATTGTAAAAACTGTTAGATTGTAATAAAACTATTGAAATTGTAAAAGTCTATCAGACTTCCGACTATGCTGCCTATAATTTCACATATTATTTTTCGTTAGATTATATAAATATACAGTTTTTAATATTTAGACATATTTTTAAAATCTCGTAAGTTATTTTACAATCTAACGGTTTTTACAATTTTACAGTGACATATATAAATCAGTCTATGAATAAATAATTATGCAAGTACTTTAAGAAATTCGAATAACACTGTCCAGTAACACAAAATACTTACAACCATTAAAATTATTGAAAGTAGTTTGCACTGTATATTCTTTTATACCTTAATTCTTAACAGTATATAAACTTGGTTAAAAATAAACAGTTAAGGAATAAATATGTAAATACTATGACAAACTAGAATAAAAGACAATGTATTGTATACAACATCAAATTCGCACCAGATTCACTCTTAATAAATATTAGTCAAGAGTGGAACTAATGCGAATTTCAAAAGTAAAAAGAGCCTTAGGCTGGAACTATGCAACAGTTTTCATCTCTTGGTGAGGCTTCGGCTTGTCTGGTATACTGAAACACAATGATAAACAGATAAACAATAAATTAATTATTTATGATTTGTTTAGAAAATATAAATAATCATTGCAAAGGATTTGTTTTATCAGCTTAGTTTAATTTTTTTATATAAAATTATACAATTACTATAGTCTTCGAGTAGTTTGTAAGAATTTTACATTGTCTTGTAAATCTGTCTGCACTTTTGGACAACTATTTGAAACCATGTGCCGTAATGAGGACTGCTTCTAATCTGCCTTAATTTTTTCGATATTTAAAATCATTAGCCGGGATTCTTGTAATGCAGTCCTATTAGCTGAAATTTAAAAAAACAATAAATTAATCTTTTCTGATTAGGTTTTAATGCTAGATAAAAGAACACTAACATATTCTTACATTTTAATAGTAAAATGTCTCACATTAATTAATGAATTTTATGGAGGCAAATGGACCTTGCCAGATATTGGGCAAGGGCCCAAAAAATAAAAGAAAAAGTTCTTTCAGTAGGTAAATGTTGTATTATAAATTTATTAAGTAGGTACACATACCTTTGCCCGTTCTTGCGGGTTCTTCGGCGTTAAGTATGAGCGAGCATTTTCGCCATTATCTTGATGAAAGAGCTCGTTTGACCTAACTCTTCCGAGAGCTAGTACCTAGGTCTTTGTATTTTTCATAATACTCCAAGAGCAGCGTCCGCGACCGTTGTTCAACGACGGCATTCACAGTATAAGAAGACGACGGTTCCATAATTATTCACAGATAAGAAGTAATTGGAATAAAATAAACGAAAAACCAAGGAATGGATGTCAATAAAATTATTAGTAACTTCCTCTTCTTTTAAATCCATAAACCACAAATTTCAAAGCAATTAATGCGGCGCGCAAGTAAAATAGATGTCGATTATGCTAAAATCATAGATATTTACAAAAATACTAGGTTCGCATCCCTAATGTCTACCAAAAGGTTACGTTCCGTTTCGTTCGAGTTTCGTCTGAGGTTGAGTTACTTCAAGAAGGATAGCGCGATACTGAAATTTGTTCAGACGCACCTCAAACGAACCGTAATTGAAACGCAACCGAAGCAGAGATGAACCTGAATTGAAACGTTGAAAAATAGCGCGATTGGGGTGCTGAGTATTTAATATAAATTCCAGCTTGATATTTCCACGAGTTCCTGAGAAAAAGGGTATTGACAGACAGACGGACGGACAACAAAGTGATCCTACAAGGGTTCCGTTTTTTCCTTTCGAGGTATGGAATCCTAAAAAATATCCAAATCGGAGCTGTTTCTGAGGATTTTGACGAAAAAGCTTAATTGACGCAACTATTGGTTTTATCTTTGCATCACTCTGTTTAAAAAATTAAAAACTGGAAATATCGTATTTTTTTGGGTACGAGTTCCACCGTGGCACCAGTGCTGCAGAAACGGCTCTAAAGGATTAATGATGTGTATGGCTGCGGTGTCGTAAAAGAAAACGCATACCAACGTATCCGTTCTGGAAATTTCGACCTGCAGAATAAGTCCCGTGGACGGCCGGAGACCTAAGTTGATAATGAAGAATTGAAGGCTATTGTGGAAGCGGATCCATCGCAAACCACGTCCGAGTTAGATGTAGGCTGGGGTGTTAGTGATAAAACTGTTTTAATCCACTTGAAGCAAATTGGAAAGGTGAGAAAGCTTGAAAGGTGGGTAGGTACCTCATGAATTGAGTGCAGCAAACCGACAAACGTGAGTCGACTGCTGCGTTACCCATTATGCAAGTAAGTCATAGTACTATAAGTAGATAAATGTGAAGGTTTGAAATTACTCGACGGATTTTGATGAAATTTGATGTGGTAGTAGTTTGTTACAGATAAAGTACAGTGTTTCCGTGGGATAGGGTAGACCGAGGCGAATCGGGTCAAAATAAGAAATCTGTTGATAATTCAAATATCGCATTCACATAGAATACACTCAAACGTCAATTTCAAAAAAAGTTTGCATTAGCAATGACATGATAATAATTTAAGCTTTTAGCGGTCTATTAAGGAATATATATCTTTTCATCCCGCCTGCTCGACAATGTATCGGATATATATCACGCAATCTCAACGTAAAGCATGTCATTGCCTCCCAAGGGAGATAATGTTGTATGAAACTCTCAAGGGATTAAAGTGATTTGAATTTGGAACGTTAAAATTCGTATGAAAACTTCTAATAGATACGCATCTATCATAGAGTTTTTCAATAATAATATGGTATTGCTGAGAGTTTATTCGAAAATCGAACTGGCCACCTATAACAAAAGAAAAATGCGATTAACAGTTCCGTGTTTTAATATTCTCCCTAATAAAAATATTACTCTGTCCCTCCATAACTGGACAAATGTGTCCAAAATCAATATTAACTTTTAACAAAATAAATGTTTTATTTATGTAGCCCTGGCTTTTTATTGCCTCGCAGTAGGTATGAAAAGTAGAGTATGCACCTCTGGGATAAAGCCTGTCTTCGTCTTGGGCAGCTTGAACCCCTCGCTTCACTCAGGACTCTACATAACTCCCTCGCTTCACTCGGGAGTTAACTCTAGAGTCCCTTGTTACGCTCAGGATCCAATATGCTGCCCGTGACATAAGACACTGCTTTATCCCCTTGGTGCATAATCTACTATTAGATTATATCACTGTTTTTAAAACTTTTTTTAGTTTCCTAGCAATTTTAGTGTCCCTTGTATAGGGGGACACTTGTACGATTTTTTATCTTTAGTTTTAGGGTTCCGTAATACTTAAGGAACCCTTATAGTTTCGCTCTGTCCGTCTGTCTGTCTGTCTGTCTGTCTGTCCGCGCCTCCTTCTCGCTCCTGTAATTATGAATATAAATTGATAAAATTTGGTACAGTTATAGATTGTGTATAGATCACGGTTTCGGGATCATCAAAAAATAATAATTTTATATTTTAGGGGTGGCTCTCCAATTCTCCATACATGTGAAGTGGGGATGAAAAATATTTTTTCACTCTACCCCGTCGTGTGGGGTATCGTAGAATAGGTCTTTTAAAATAAAGGCAAGGTTTCATACGTTACTTTTTTATAAAGTTGACCATTTTCGAGTAATCGGCCTCCAAAGTAGTTCGTAAGTTGGTCCCCCCCCCCTAGCATTTTTAAACTATAAGAGTTAGAAACTTGTAAATTTTCATGCTGATAGATCATGCCAAAACTCTTTAGGAAAATTATTGTGAACCAAATCGGACAGTAACTTTTGGAGTAATTAAAAAAAGCATATTACGCGTTTATAGTTACGGAACCCTTCTTAGACATGTCCCGACATGCTCTTGGTTAGGTTATTGTAGGTAAATTAGTATTTTTTCGCTCATATTCTGTTGGTTGGCACATATTCTGGTAACCAAATAAATTCCACATAATATTCCAGTGCCAACATTTTTTGAATAGGACATAATAAAGGAAATTATGATTAAAAACAAAAGTGTTAACAGTTTCCCCTTTATAAGTTGAAATATTTTAAGAAGTAAATAAACCTATACTCATTTACCTGTATGCATTAGCCACAACAGTGTTGCCAACCCTACTGTTTTAACAGTAGATTTACTGTTTTCGGCCTGACATCCCTGTTTTCTGTTTTAGTTCGTATTTCTACTGTTTTTAAAATAATAATTAATTCCAAATGAAAATAAGTCATAACCAACAGGCCAAACCGGAATAATCTTTTAGAGAAAGCAATAAAAATAGTTCTCGTATGCGTCGATCACGCGCCTTTTTACAATTGTGAATTAGCATCAATAGCGGGCCTCTTGCATCTAGCATAGGGGATCCCCCCTTTAGTGAGGCAATCCTTTTAAAAGACTTACAGTAAAACAGGATAGCTACATTTGTAGTATAATATTATGTGGAACAAGAATAGCTGTGCTTTACTTGTATTAGGAAAATTAATTTAATTTAAATTTTGACTTTATTTACTTTACAATTCCCAAAACTCCTTAAATAAATTCAATTTGTGGTAAATCTAACAGTAGTTGTATAACTATTTATCAATTCTCCGAATGTTATGTCAGACTTGATGTTTTGAAATTACTATTTTACTGTTTTCTGCTGTTTTTTCAAGTACCATTTACTGCTATTAGCTTTCCTGGGGTTGGCAACACTGAGCCACAATATAATCATCACTAATTTATCTAAATTACATCTTCTAAAATCTAAACAATGTTCTTCACAAAGAATGCCTAATTATTGTCCTTTATGGTTTTTATTTTTAGCGGGTTATTAAGGCAAGTAGGCTATACTTTATTTGCTCTCCGTGTCAAGAGGAACATACATTTTGTTTGGTTAATGATACCGTCAATCTTTAACCATAGATCATCTTTTTCCAACTTACTCGTAGTGATTTTATTTATAATACCTATTATGACAGAGACACAAACTCAACTAGGCATTTAAAGTTATAGGTGCCTACAATACAGCAACGTCATATTATATTCTCAATACAACCCCTGAGACTACACTATCTTCGCAAGAATACTTTCCAAGTGTCTTTATGTGTTGAATAAGTAAAAGTATACAGGGTGTTTGGTAGATGCGTCAATGCGTGAAATCTGCGGGATGAAAATCATCGGAATCCCCCATTTGTGTATCCGATATTGGATAGTTTTTGAGATATCGATTTGTTTTTTTAAAGTGGATGACCGGTCGGGTCATACTTAACTAATCGAAGAATATTTTAAACCTGAGAGGAATATTTTTTGGACCTTTTTTTAACACTTTACTTACAAAATAACACTTCAATCTTAATTTCACTTTGAAGTTAGCGCAACCCTTAGCCGCGACCATAGAATAAAAAAAAAATAGTAACATAAAAATTAACACGTATTTAAAACTGATAGGTACATAATATAATGCTCTTTCAAATAATGTGTCATACCTAGATTCTATCTCTGATATTTTCTTTAAAAAAATATATAGTTACTACATTATGATGCCTTCATAATGTGGGGAATATCGTCGAATATTTCTTTTTAAATAAAGGCAATGTTTCACACATGACTTTTTATAATGTAAAACATTTTCGAGTAATCGACCTCCAAAGTCGTTTACATGTTGATCCACTTCTAACATTTCTAAACTATGAGACTTAAAAAACTATAGGAAAATTATTTTGAACGAAATCGGACAATAATTTTAAAGCATTTGAAAAAAAATTGTTACGCGTTGATAGTTACGGAACCCTTCGTCAGGTTGATTTAATTAACTATCGATAATTACGTTACATTAACTTTTATGCAATTATATGACCTAAACCTGATTAAAATTTAAAATATTCAGTTTCAATAGCTAGATAACTTTCAGAGTATTGCGGTCACGAACACAAAGTACTAATTTAACCCTGACAATTATGTTATATTATTATTATTAAAATTAGTAACTACTGTATTTGTTGGAATGAAAATAAATTATTGTAATTAGTGTCATAAAATTAAAATACTGTGGTTCGTGAAAATAAATTAATAAAATTATTAAGCTTAATATTATAACTATAGTAATCTACACTAATATTATAAAGAGGAAAACTTTGTTTGTATGTTTGTTTGTTTTTTTGTTTGTTTGTAATGAATAGGCTCAAAAAGTACTGGACCGATTTCAAAAATTCTTTCACCATTCGAAAGCTACATTATCCACGAGTAACATAGGCTAAATTTTATTTTGGAAAAAAAATAGGGTTCCGTAAGATATTTGGGGGTTTCGGACACAAGGTGTAAAAAATCAACCAGAAAAGTTACTTATTTTGCGTACGCTGCCTAAACTATAAGAGATAGAAACATAAAATGTTCTAATTAATTGTAGATCGTATAAATATCTACAAAAAAGTCCGCGACACACTATACCTATCTATGTCGAGTGAGGCACAACAACCATTTTTTTATTTAGAAATCTTGAATTTTTTTTTGACTATATTTAAACGCGTTTATTTTACTCATGCTATTAATCCTTATCAAAATAAATTATTTCATCACTAAGAACAGTTTATGTAGATAATATTTGGTCTTTGAATGATTAAAATTGGACGTTTGGTTTTGAAGTTATGGCGAAATCTGGGGGCACGGTAGTGCCCCCATGCCAAGACGCCAAGCGAAGCGCAAGGGCACTACCAAACCACCTTTTCTCGAAGCGTTTCGTCGATTTTTTGAACCCTCATAACTTGAGTTTGGATTGTACCAGATAAATGAAACTTTCAGGATTTGTTCCCATCAGCGGTCTCATTAAACATGTAAAGTTTCGATTACCTACGTCTTATACTTTAGATTTTATTGATATCTAAAAACCCCTGATTCCGTCACTGACTCACTGATGATCAACAAAATTATATCGTACTTCCGGATGTTCTCGAAAGCTGAAATTTGTTACGTAAGATTGTATTAGTACACAACCAACATAAAAATTCTCAAAAATGAAACTTTCATCTTCCAACCCCTGAAACAAGGGAGTTAAAGTTAATTATTTGTGAAAGCGCCATCTATCGCATTATTATGAACTATGTAAGTTATATATCGTCATTTATCGCTTGGATTGTAAACTAATTGACGTAATATTGAAATAATTGTTTCTCAAATATTCTGTAGTAATTTCAACGGCAAATTTAACATAAAGGTAACATTCTATTTTATTATGTTAAGAATTATTAGCGCCATCTATCGCGTTATTATGAACTATGTAAGTTATATATCGTCATTTATCGCTTGGATTATAAACTAATTGACGTAATATTGAAATAATTGTTTCCCAAATATTCTGTACTCTGTAGTAAATATTCTGTAGTAATTAAAATGGAAAAACACGAAGAATTTAATAAGACAATAAAGAGACTGGAAAATGGAGTGAAGGATAACGCTGACTGCATAACGATTTTGGAAGACAAAATTGAATTGCTTCAAAGGGCTAGCCTCAGAGGAAAGTTCGAAATTAAAGGTGTGCCTATACAATCTAAGGAGGACACTGATAAACTGTTGAGTATGATTACTAGCTTGACTAAAAATATTGAATGCAGTATTACAAAAAATGATATCAAAGACATTTATAGAGTAAAGGGGAAATCTAAAGACACAACTACGCCTATCATAGTTGAAACTGATCCTATACTCAAAACTAAGGTTCTTCAACTATCAAAAATATTTAACAAGAAACACACATCTAAACTTTGTGCACGTCACCTAGGACTTAGCGAACAAATAGAGACACCAATTTACGTATGTGAACATTTGACACCCAGAGCTTCGAGGCTGTTTTTCCTTGCAAGGGATTTAGTAAAATCGAAAACTTATAAATACTGTTGGACAAATTATGGGAAGGTGTACTTGAAAAAAAATGATAATTCTCCAATTATTAATATTTCCAACGAAGCTCAAATACACCAGTTATCCCAATCGAAATGACTAAATATTCGAAACATGAAGAGACCATTATTACTTAGTATTTTTGCATGCCACATTGTTTACTTTTTATTCTCTAACTTACTAATTTTATACACAATTCCTTTTAATATGAATTTTATACAAAAAACTAACAATTTTTTAATACAATTTGTTTATTTATTATTTTTAAACTTACAAATTTTATACAAAATTGTTTATTTCAATAATCTTAATTACAAAGATAATGTTTGTAACAAAATCATACACATTACAATCATACTCTCAACACGCATAAATGTTTCACACAAATTCATACGCTTAACAACTAAACGATTACTAAATATGATAGAGCTCACCCACAAAATCACTTTGTCAAATTTAAAACGCTATCAGCATTGCCTGATAAAATTGAATACTTTATTACTATTTATTTTTTCATACCATGGCTAATATTTGTAAAACTCTGAATGAAATAGACAAAACTACTCTTACTAGATCTGTTCAGTGTTACACAGAAAATTTGGAAAGTTTCCTAAGTGATAAACAAAATCTAACAATTGTTTCTCAAAATATAAGAAGTATTTATCGTAATATGGATGGTCTATTAGCAGAACTCGCAAAATTAAATTTCGGACCTGACTTGATTATTTTGACTGAATGCTGGCTCTCTTTAGATAAACCCGTGGCAAATATTACAAACTATAAATCATTCTTTACCTCCTCTCACCATAACCAGAATGATGGAGTCGTAGCCTTTGTTAAAGAACAAATCGACGTTAACTTTAAACAAGTTTTTATATCTAATGCAACTTGTCTGCAATTAACTCTTCAGGATACCATTGTCCTCGGAATATATCGGTCTCCATCTTTTATTAGTGCGAAGGAATTCGTAGAATCTCTGAATAATTACTTAGAAAGTATAAAATCTTATAAACATATAGTGATAACTGGCGATATAAATATTAATCTGATTGCAAATACTACTGAAAATTCCTACGATATATGTAATAGAACTGACTACCTTAATATGCTAAGTACACATAGTTTATTTCCTGGGCATACATTACCTACTCGAGGAGAGAACTGTCTTGACCACTTTATAGTTAAAACGAATTTCAGTTCAAAATCTGTCTTAACAGCTGTTCTTAACTCTACTATAACAGACCATGCTATGATATTTCTCTCGCTGTCTGATTTAAAGAGTAAATTTAGATGTCAAAAAACAAAAACTACAATAGATTTAGATGGAGCATTAGAAAGTCTACAAAACAGTCGGCTTTTTGATTTAATTTTGTGCAATGATGCAAACGATGTTGCAGAAAACCTAATATTTGGTTTGTCTGAAATTCTCAAAGAAAATAGTAAATCAGTTAAGGTACGGAAGCGAGACAGAATTATTAAACCATGGATGACACAAGGCCTTCTTCGTTGTTTGCATAACAGAGATAAACTAAGGCTACAATTAAAATCGTCACCAGGTGATGAAATATTAAAAATAACGTTTAAGAGGTATAGAAATTACTGTAACAATTTAATACGAAAACTTAAAAGAAATTACGAAACAGAAATCTTAACTAAATCTACTAGCAATCCTAAAAAACTTTGGAATAATATAAAAAACGTCATAAACTTGAGAAAGAATCAAAATGATTGTTCTGAACTATTAAACATCAGTCCCACACCGCTAGACTCTGTAAACACTGTTAATAATTATTTTGCGAATATAGGAACACAGCTAGCGCAGGATATACTTAAAAAACAGAATTTTACCCATGACAATCCGACTAAGCATAACCTTCCTGGACCTCCTTCCCACGTTTCTTCTTTTGTATTATTGGAAACTAATGAAATTGAAGTTAATTCAACCATCATTGGCTTAAAATCTGACAGCAGTCCCGGATGTGATAATATACCAACAAAATTTATCAAAATGGCTAGAACTGAATTGGTTCCTTTAATCACACACTTGGCTAATATGTGCTTCGTGGAAGGTGTTTTTCCTAAGGTACTTAAAAGATCGGTTATTACCCCCATATTTAAAAGCGGTACAAAAACAGAAATAAGCAATTACAGGCCCATATCTGTACTACCTGTTATCGCTAAAATAATAGAAAAGCTTATAAATAATCGCTTAATTGAATATTTAGCAAAATTCAAACTAATATCCAGCAGCCAATTTGGCTTTACAAAGGGTAAATCGACTGAGGATGCCGTAACTTTGTTAACTTCTTCCATAACTGATAACTTGGATAAAGGAAGAAAATGCTTGTCAGTCTTTTTAGATCTTAAAAAGGCATTCGACACAGTATCAATATTTCTTTTAATAAAAAAGTTGGAAAAAATAGGGATCAGAGGAAAATCTTTAGACCTTTTAAAAAGTTACTTAAACCAAAGGAAACAATCAGTTAAAATTGGAACATACGTTAGTAGTGACCACGATATTTCATGCGGCATACCACAGGGAAGCGTGCTTGGGCCGACACTTTTCTTGATTTATATCAATGATCTCTGCAGCATGAAACTCAATGACACTAAAATAGTGTCCTACGCAGACGACACCGCTTTAGTATTCTCTGGTCTTTCTTGGAATTCTACTCGAGCAGTTGCTGAGGCTGGATTGAAAGAGGTTGCTCGGTGGCTCGAATGTAACTTACTCACTCTGAATGTTTCGAAAACTAATTACTTATGTTTCTCTATAACAAATCGCACATCACCCAGTGAAACTTTCAAAATCCAACTTCATACTTGTAGAGACGCAGAGCCATGTAATTGCCCCGTTCTTCAGCGCCTTAGTTCCACTAGATACTTGGGAGTACAAATTGACCACAAGCTTACATGGTCCCCTCAGATTGACACGTTGGTGTGCAGGCTAAGAAAACTGAAATGGGTGTTTAAATCACTAAGAGACGTCGCTTCTTCCAAACTATTAAATCAAATTTATGTATCGCTAGCTCAATCGGTAATATCATACTGTGTACCTGTTTGGGGCGGCGCTTGTAAAACAAAAGTTATAGAAGTCGAGCGAACACAAAGATCCTTGTTAAAAATTATGTATGGATTACCCTACAAGTTTCGAACGAAGGAACTATATGACTTAAGCGGATTATTGTCTGTACGTAAGCTATATATACTGAACGCGGTTACTAAAGTGCACAATAGCCTAGCTCTTCAACCAATAAATGTGTCCAAAAGAAGAGCAGCAGTTATAAATTACAAGGCATGCAAAACACATTTTGCATCTAGGCAATTCGCGACTCAATCTATAAAACTTTACAATCGAATTAACAAATATCTGAACATACACACATTAAGCTACAAAGAGTCCAAAAAGCTTATCCATGAGTGGCTTAAAGCTCTATCTTATGAGGAAACTGAACGCCTTCTATACGTAATTAAATAATAATATGATAAGAAAACATACGCGCACACACACGCATGCACACACACATACACACACACACACACACACACACACACACACACACACACACACACACACACACACACACACACACACCTAATTATAACTTTTAATAATAATGTAAATAACAAATGTACTTACCTGTAATTGTTGAAGGAGAGCGGAGATTTCTGGCACAAGTTTAATACTTATTAGAAATCTCCACCAAAGTTTTGTAACAATGTACTGTGTGATTACTGAATAAAGAAATTTTTATTTATTTATTATTATTATTTTATTTCAACGGAAAATTTAACATAAAGGTAACATTCTATTTTATTATGTTAAGAATTATTAGCGCCATCTATCGCGTTATTATGAACTATGTAAGTTATATATCGTCATTTATCGCTTGGATTATAAACTAATTGACGTAATATTGAAATAATTGTTTCCCAAATATTCTGTAGTAATTTCAACGGAAAATTTAACATAAAGGTAACATTCTATTTTATTATGTTAAGAATTATTAGCGCCATCTATCGCGTTATTATGAAATATGTAAGTTATATATCGTCATTTATCGCTTGGATTATAAACTAATTGACGTAATATTAAAATAATTGTTTCCCGAATATTCTGTAGTAATTTCAACGGAAAATTGAACATACAAAGGTAACATTCTATTTTTATTGATAAGAATTATTAGGTTAAGAAGTCTCATATAAACTTTTATCATTCAAACCCTTAAACTACAGGAAGGAAAATTGTATAACACGTCCACAAATTTAGCTAGAGGTCTGAAAATTGTTTGAGAAAAGAAAATTGTATTATTATTATTAGGGATTTGATAATAAAAATAAAATTTAATAATATAACCATGTTCCTAACCCATTATTAACAATAAAAAACACAATAAGTACTTTTAATCTAATATCGACATATTTTATTGTACTTGTTAATGTTACCTTTATGTTTTTCCGTTTAAAGTACTAAAGAATATTTCTTCCATTCCTTGACATATTTAATGTTTGAAAAAAATGACTCTGAGGTGGCGTTCGAAGTCAGAACTGCTATCGTGCAAATATGTCCTAGTTCACTGGGATGAACTACAATAATTGTATACTTTTGCTGACAATGGGCACACTTATGATAATTCCGGAACTCATGGCTGCAGCAGCTCTTTATCCATTCACTTTTCAATTATTTGATAATATTGTTATAAAAACTTACAAAAAGAAGTGAAATCCCACCAAAAACATTTCCAGGTAAAAAAATAATGCCAAGACGATACCATATGACTAGCACTGTCAAAAAGTTATGAAATCTCATGTAAAACCAAGCTTCTTACCCTACACGCCTTAACTCTACAAGCGTAACTTCACAAACTCTACACCTTAGTCATTATATGTGGCTTGGCCATTTCGTTATTATAAGAGAGTATAATAGAAAAACAGTCGGTTATAAATGTTTCTCCTTACGGCCAAGTGAATGAAGCGAAATGGCCAGGCCACATATATTGACTAAGGTGTAGAGTTTGTGAAGTTACGCTTGTAGAGTTAAGGCGTGTAGGGTAAGAAGCTTGGTTTTACATGAGATTTCATTACTTTTTGACAGTGCTAGTCATATGGTATCGTCTTGGCATAATTTTTTTACATGGAAATGTTTTTGGTGGGATTAAAATATTACGATTTCTGCTGCACGGCCCGTTGCGAAGTGGGTGTCACCAAGGCGGGGGCGGGGTAATTTTTTTTTGTTTTGTGTTCGTTGTAACTATGGCAAAGAATATATATTACTAACGTAACTATGGTGGATAGATACTTGAATACCTATTTATTTAGTGTTTGTTGTATTGTTAGTCTTGAAGAGTATAGGTATTTCATACGATAAAAGTATACCACCTACAGCCTACTTATTTCATTGAGTTTTAGTAGGTACCTATATTAATTTGTTTCTGTTTGTTTTGAACTTTTGACTAAATTTCGCCCGTTTGGTAGAGGTTTAAAGACATTCTGTAGTATTAGTATCAGTACCTACTGTACCCGTGCGAAGCCGGGGCGGGTCGCTAGTGAGAAAATAAAGACGATGGGTAATTTTGAATTTCCTTTAGATACTCATCTACAAATTGTCTATACCTAGCTCTCAAGACGTAGTGCAGTATAAATTCTCAAATTGTATGAGGCATAACATTATTATTAATGATAATTGTCAGCAAAGCCTTTTTTAACCGCAAATGCATAATAACTCAAGGGAGACAAATTGTATGTACGACATTGTACTTACAATATATTTTATGATAAAATTCTGTTACCCTACTAAAACAGAAAAGCAAAATTTTTCTTCAGCAGAAGATTGGAAAGACCGCTTAAGGCGCTTACTAAAACACATTTTCCCAGGCGCTGCACCGGACATCATTTTATTTTATTTCAATAGGCTATTCTATAATAAATAACATTTTATAATATATATAGATAATATAGGGAAAAGAAAAAGCTACTTTGTCTACCTGGAACATTTATGTAATAAATATATTTTTAAATTTGGAACCCATCTGTCTCTTACTTCTCTCTCTTACTATCCAATATGATTCAATATCAAATTTTTGTAATCTAAATATTTCACTTTAAACGAGTAAATCTTGCATATATTATTTTGTCGAATTGTCATGAAGTGTGCGAGCTGATTATGATGAATTATAGCTAAGCTAATCATCAATCGGTTCATCCGTTTAGGAGCTTCCACGGACATGATACACGGACCATATTAAACTTGCAAGCCTGAAAAATTCGCAAAGAATGGTGAGAAATGAGACAACCAGAAACAACAAGAGAGTAATTGTCGAAAGACCCTGTTTTACATTATAATAGCAGCTCCTCGACTCACAATGACAACTCTCAATTTCCAAAAATAGCAACAAATGCGCTCGAATGAAAGCGTGCAGAATAAAATTGAAATTCAAAAATAGAACAATAAAGTTTCACAGCTAAAAAAGTTACTCCCGGCTGAAATTTAATTTGCACATTTGGGGTTAATGAAGGAGGTCAGGGATTAAATTCTAGTACAGTTGCTAATTTAGTTTTAATTGAAAATTACTTACTTAATCGGGAGCTGGTTAGTTGTGGTGGCTAGTATATTATAAGCTTTTTCATTTAGTGTTAATACTTAAGAGCCAAGCTATTCGAAGAACGTTAAGCCATATGATATGAATTATTTTTATCTATAGGCTCGCATGTAAATAATAACTTATCATATTATAAGATAATAATAGTTATATATAATATTATAAAATTATAATAATTTTACATTATACCTAAATAGGTATGATGTAAAACAACGGAAATGTTTCATAGCATATTTTTCATTTGTTTGGCTAGTTAGAAAATAAATTTAAAAATATTCATGCAGCTCATATAATAAAAATATTTTAAATATAACAAAAATACATAAAGACATACTTACTAAAAATGTTAAACATGTGTAAAGTATTGAGTATAGGTATTTCCGTTGCCTGGTACCTGTGACATATTCTTCGAAAACTTAGTACCTACAGGACAAGATTGACGTGGAGTGGAAGCGTACATAGATATTGACTACTCGGACTATAGTCTAACTACCTCGGGAATTGATTATTTTCAACCATAGGCTAACAATCCATTATTATCAAGGTGTTTAACTAAGTTTTGCAAAGAATTGCGGGTATAAGTTTTATCCGAGAGCGCGACAGCTGGGGTCTCGCCTATACCTAGTCTTTAAGCGGCCGGCCGCGGCCGTACCTACTAATATATCTTTTCTCGAAGCGTTTCGCAGCTTTTTGTGCTTCCATATTTTTGTTTTTAATAAAGCCAGCGGTCTGAATTTTTATTCTCGACGGCTGCCGTATTACGTAAAAATAGCTATTAGCAAAAATCTTGCATTCATCGCGCGATAGACGCGCAGTCGATTGCTGAACGTCAAATAAAATCGTATTACCTACCTATGCGATCGATTGCTAATCGCTCGCTGTTAAGTTTAAATGCACTTTGCTTCATTTTCGCTTTTTATTGCTAACTGACAGTTCAAATCGCTCACTGATTGCTTTCGCTTTGCTGTAAAAGTCTTACGTAATAATTAATTTTTTGTTTAAAAATTATTATTTTTAATCAAAAAATGACATGACAAACATCTTCTGTAAAATTTTCTCATTTTTAATATTATGTTTTAATAGTTTTACTTGATGAAAACCATGAAACGATAGGTCATAGGCGACAAAAAAAGTGCCATAATCGTTTGCGTGGAGAAAAAGTGCCACATCGCAATACCTTCAACACAAGACACAGCAACCTCTCCTTTACCGAACCGAAGACCCTATTTACAGTGTGTGTCGTGATGTCCTCAAGCTTTTCTACAGCTAGTGTAAATGAAAATAAACAAGCTCAAGATTAAACGCAACAATCACTAATATATAACGTCTACCCACCCAATAATATTCCGTTACACCCAAATCCAAGTGACAACAGAACAAAACGTTCATTGCTAAAGTATATTTTATGAAGAGGAAAACAAGCAACCACCAGGAATTCGGAAACATCGAAGCCCAAAGGACATACATAATGTATTATATAAATGTAGAAGTATTGTATAAAATTAATCCCCTGTAAATTATTGTAAATAAAATAGTTTTTTAAGTCTTTAGTCTAAGTATTTGTTTAAGCATGGATACCAGCAGCATAAACTCAGGAGTGGCGTGTCCACACTGCCCCGGCTCGACGCGCCGCTTCATCGGCACTCATGGTCTTAATATACACGTCAGCCGCAAGCATAAAGATCTGCTGGATCGCGACTCTTCTCTCCCAGTTGGCAGTAACCAGCCCAGCCAGGTCATTAGGGAATCTTTAAATTTAGATTTCAACACCATACCCGACTTAAAACGCAATATTCGCATCCTTAAGCATGTCCCCAAGGGAGCCAGAAGTCTAGCAGCTGGAAAACTGGCTGATTTGATCGACGATTGCGTCACAACTAATACCACAATATCATGGTTCAAATTACTAACTTTCTCTTTCACAGTATTAAGAGTCCCCGAAAACTCAGGTGCCTCATCCCTGACAAGCAAGGTAAAGCGCAATATAGATAGCCCTTGCCCCGAGCCAACTGAGAGATCATACAGGCGGCCCCTTGATCTGATCAGGAGAGTAGAGTCCAAAGTACATGAAGGCGATTTAGCAGGCGCGGCGCGTCTCCTCGTCTCCGATTGCAAAATTGCGCCGACCAATGAAAGTACACTCGCCTCTCTCATCGAAAAACATCCGGCACCCTCTCGGCCAACAGGTATAGCCCCCCTGTCCGCGGAGGACAGTGAATTTTCCCTAGTGTTGTCCTCCAAAGATATAGCTAGTGCCATACAGTCTTTTCGCAGCTCATCAGCTTCTGGTCCTGATGGTCTACGTCCCCTTCATCTTAAAGAACTGACGTCTCTTTCTGCTGGCAGCAACGGTCCGCGTCTCTTAAAATCCCTAACGCGATTATGTAACTTTTTACTAAAAGGCTCCCTGAACTCCGAAGTAATACCTCTTTTGTACGGTGCGACCTTATGTGCTCTCGTAAAAAAGGACGGAGGAATAAGACCCATAGCCATAGGTTCGACATTCCGGCGCCTCGTTGCGAAGTGTGCCTGCCGAGCTGTCCGGGAACACATGGCGGCCCACCTCCTACCCACCCAGCTCGGCTTCGGCACTACCTTAGGTTGCGAGGCATCGATACATGCGACGCGGACTTTTGCATCTAACCCGAAAAACGCCGATTGTGTCATTGTCAAGGTAGACTTAAAAAACGCCTTTAACGCTGTAGAGAGGGATACTATCTTAACGGAGGTCAAGGAATATATTCCTTCATTGTATCTCTTTCTCTATCAATGTTACGCAACGCCTAGCCACTTGACCTACGACCACCATAAAATCCCGTCCCAAGTTGGAGCCCAACAAGGCGACCCCTTAGGTCCCCTGATTTTCAGCCTAGCCATACACAAGTCCATTGTATGACTCGACGTTTTCACTACTCGGCGCCCCCATCTTTCCCAGTGCCGTCCCCGCATCCCTGGAAGCAAAAGGTAGGATGCTTACGCAAGCCCGGGAGCTTCTTGGGCAACTATCGTCCCACGTGGCCCTAACCCTATTCCGTAGTTGTTTTTCGCTGCCAAAACTCACCTACCTGATACGGACGGCTCCAACTTGGCTGTTCCCTAATGAGGTTTCGGACCTTGACACCACCATCCGATCAACTTTGGAAGATATCCTTAACGTCACTCTACATGATCACCAGTGGCAACAAGCGGTGTTACCGGTTAGACACGGTGGTCTTGGTATCAGGAGCATTCACTCTGTCGGTTTGCCGGCTTTCCTGGCGTCGTCGAACGGGGTTGCTGATCTTGTCTCTAACATCCTCAAAATCCAAGGTGCAAGATGCAGCGTCCCCTTTCAGCACGATGCTGAGACTGCCTGGTGTGCGATGTTTCTCGGTACCAACCCTCCAGAGAATGTCAACTCCCAGCGGGCCTGGGATGACCTTAGTTCCAGATGCGCCCTGTTAAAATTGACCGCTTCGCTTTCGGGGACATCCCTAGCGAGAATAAAGGCTTCTTCTTGCTCGGAATCGGGTGCTTGGCTTCAGGCATTGCCTTCGCCTCAGCTTGGCACCCTCCTTGATAACGATACCCTACGGGTAGCGGCGGCGCTGAGACTGGGATGTAAAGTGTGCGAGCCCCACCGCTGCCCCTGCGGTGCCGAGACTGACCCCTACGGCTACCACGGGCTCAGCTGCATTAAGGCTGCCGGACGTTTCGCCAGACACCATGCCCTAAACGATATTCTCCGTCGAGCATTGGTGTCGGCGAACGTACCATGTGCGCTTGAGCCCCCTGGTTTGAGCCGAACTGACGGCAAGCGCCCAGATGGTCTCACTTTGGTTCCGTGGAGGAAAGGCCGCTGCCTCCTTTGGGATGCCACGTGTGTGAGCACCTTTGCCGCCTCACACACTCCCAGCACCATACGCACAGCTGGCTCTGCTGCAGAGTCTGCGGCCAGGCATAAGCGCTCTAAGTACGCGGAACTGGAGCGGCAGTACCTGTTCGTGCCTTTCGCAGTCGAAACAGGTGGTCCCTGGTGCGACGAAGCGAAGGGTCTGATCCGTGAGCTGGGCCGACGGCTGCGGGACTGTGGCAACGACCCCCGCTCCGGGGCGTACCTGGTTCAGCATATTTCCCTGGCCATTCAGCGCGGCAATGCGGCTAGCGTCATGGGAACATTTGAGCCCGGTATGCTGCGGGGTGGGCTTTTCTCCTGAGGTTAGCTTCGTAGGTACTAGTAGGTAGGTATAGACTATAGTGTATTATTCCATTGTTTTATTTTATTAAATCCACACCGTATTGTATTTAGATAGTAAGTTTTTATATTAATTGTATTTACCTAATTACTTATTTTTAAATAAATCTCTATATAGTCTGCTACTATTAAAATATTTTTATAATATTATGTTCAAAAAAATCAAAAAATTAAACCGACTTCGAAAAAAGTAAAAATTCACAAAAAAGTATGAAATAAAACTTACTTTCTAAATAATTCCCCTTTTAAATTTGGCTAAAAATTTAACGACTTCTCTACTTAATCTTTTTAATTTTGAAGTCGCTACCAGCCTAAACGATATCCTACAATATTTAATAGAACTCACGTTCATATTTGCTGGTACCGACTTCAAAATTAAGAAGATTGAGTAGAGAAGTAGTTAAATTTTTAGCTAAATTTAAAAGGGGAATTATTTAGAAAATAAGTTTTATTTCATACTTTTTTGTGAATCTTACTCTGGAAGTCGGTTTAATTTTTTGTTTAAAAATAATAATTTCACCCTTTTTAGTGATATATTTTGTTCAGTTATTATTAATACATCTTAAGAACGTCGAAAATAAACGATCGAGTGTATAATTGAATATGCGCCAAGCTTACATTAGGTATTGTTAATAAGATGATGATGATTACTGTAAGTTACAAAGTGGCATATGCTTGCAGTTATATAAACAATGCCGAAATTTCCAAGCGCATATCTTTAAAGACTGGAGAGTTCTGTTCAGTGCTTTAATCCAGGGTATACCTTGGTACAACATCTCATTTTTTAGTAACTTGGGTTACTCCAGTAAGAGTCAAAATCACTATATGTGTCGATATAAATTTCGAGGAGTTCCCTCGATTCCTCATGGATCGCATCATCAGGTTTCCATTTTAGTGACTAAAGGACTAATTTTCCTTTACAAGAACAAAATAATTTTGTAAATAGTAAAATCCATAAATAGCAGAGTAATGTTCAAAGATATCCATGTCGGTGTAAAATACTACGAGAAGTACCATTTATACCATTATAATGTGATGATGTATGGTGTGATGATGGTGGTGATGATGATGACTACTTTAATTGACATAGTGGCATATGCTTGCAGTTGTTTAAGCAACGCTGAAATCCCCAAACATGTATCTATAAAGAGTCAGGAGTTCTGTTCTGTACTTTAGGATTGAGGGTATACCTTGGAGCAAAATCTTACTTTTTGGTAGCTTATGCTTGGATTACTTTAGAAAAACTCAATATCTCCAAATGTAAATGTATAAATGTATAAATTTTGAGGAGTTCCCTCGATTCCTCATAGATCACATCATCAGGTCACCACTTTTTTGAAAATGGGACCAACCTCGGATGATAACCTTTACATCAAAAAAATAATTTTGAAAATCGGTTCACAGACGGCGAAGCAATCGGCAAACATACAAAAAAAAAGACACACATACAGCCGAACGTATAACCGCCTCCTTTTTTGGAAGTCGGTTAAAAATTAGACAGCAGTGAAGAGATCGAACGATTGATTGCAATTTATAATTCCTCGATTGTTCGGTAGAAGTACTGTCGCTAGGTTGTTTCTTCTAGGTTTTTGCAGATAAGTAATACGAATTTTTATTTGCGAATTTATTACGAATTAAAATTGCGCAATTTTTGCTATTGCTTGGCTATTGCAAGATACGTAATAAGCCCGCCGATCATGAGCAACACGAGTTAATGTTTTAAATTTTATTAAATTATAATTTATAAGATAATAAATATTTATAATTTACTAGATACTAGCTGTCCTGATAAACTTCGTAGGTACCACCTTAGAATTAAATTTGTTGACGTAACGACAGCAGCGCCTACCTACCTACCGGGTCCAGTTGCAAATCTAAAACATTCTCGAAACCACTTAAATACACTTTTTTTAAATTGGTCCAGCCGGAGTTAAATTACAAACACACGCACAGAATATTTGTATACAACTACAACTTCTCATTCATTCAGTAGACTCAGTATATCTAACTTAATATATAAAACTTAGTAATCGTTAATTTATATAAAACTAGCTGACCCGGCAAACTTTGTTCTACCTTAGAGGCAATAAATGAGCAGATTTTGGATTTCATTAAGTGCAATTTTTCATTAGGATAATAGATATAATTAAAAAGAAATCAATTATTTTAATGATCGTTTAAATGGGCCATGTATTTTGTTGCATGGGTTGCAATCTTCAGTAAAGCATCTTGTAATAGACGACATTTTTCGTTTTATTATCAGGCGCAAGAATAAATAACGCAGATGGTCTTCCGATCCGTGAATATGCCACATATAATTGACCAGGTGAAAAACATGGATTTTGTAGATTCAGACCACAAACTTTCAAGGATTGACCTTGTGACTTATTAATGGTCATGGCGAATGCAAGACGGATGGGAAATTGAAGTCGTTTGAACTCAAACGGCATATCGGTATTCGGTAGGGATCATCGGGATCTTCGGAATGAGAACTTCCTCACCTTCGAATTTTCCTTTGAGTATCGTCGCGTAAATCACATTATTTGTAAATCCCTAAATCCCCTATTTACTAAATCCCCAAACATATTTTTCTGCTATAAATAGTAGCCTATGCTCTTCCTCGTAGTCTACTCTATGTCTGTGCCAATTTTCATGATGATCGTTTAAGTTGTTTTACGTAAAAGTGTAAATACAGTTGTCCACATGCACCGTACATTTTCTGCAATAAAAAGTAGCCTATGTCCTTTCCCGTGCTCTACTTTATATCTGTGCAAAATTTCATGATGATCGGTTAAGTAGTTTTTACGTAAAAGCGTAAATACAATATTCCACGGGAACCGTACATTTTCTACAATAAAAAGTAGCCTATGTCCACGGGAAAGGTCCCGTGCTCTACTTTATATCTGTGCAAAATTTCATGATGATCGGGTAAGTAGTTACGTAAAAGCGTAAATACAGTATTCCACGGGAACCGTACATTTTTATGCAATAAAGAGTAATCTATGTTCTTCCTCGTAGTCTACTTTATATCTGTGCCAAATTTCATGATGATCGGTTAAGTAGTTTTTACGTAAAAGCGTAAATACAGTATTCCACGGGAACCGTACATTTTCTACAATAAAAAGTAGACTATGTCCTTTCCCGTGCTCTACTTTATATCTCTGCAAAATTTCATAATGATCGGGTAAGTAGTTACGTAAAAGCGTAAATACAGTATTCCACGGGAACCGTACATTTTTATGCAATAAAGAGTAACCTATGTTCTTCCTCGTAGTCTACTTTATATCTGTGCCAAATTTCATGATGATCGGTTAAGTAGTTTTTACGTAAAAGCGTAAATACAGTATTCCACGGGAACCGTACATTTTCTGCAATAAAAAGTAGCCTTTGTCCTTTCCCGTGCTCTACTTTATATCTGTGCAAAATTTCATGATAATCGGTTAAGTAGTTTTTACGTAAAAGCGTAAATACAATATTCCACGGGAACCGTACATTTTCTACAATAAAAAGTAGCCTATGTCCTTTCCCGTGCTCTACTATATATCGGTGCAAAATTTCATAATGATCGGGTAAGTAGTTACGTAAAAGCGTAAATACAGTATTCCACGGGAACCGTACATTTTTATGCAATAAAGAGTAACCTATGTTCTTTCTCGGAGTCTACTTTATATCTGTGCCAAATTTCATGATGATCGGTTAAGTAGTTTTTACGTAAAAGCGTAAATACAGTATTCCACGGGGACCGTACATTTTTCCGCGATAAATAGTATCCTATGTCCTTTTCCTGGTTCTAAGCTACCTTCCTACCAATTTTCAGCCAAATCAGTTCAGCCGTTCTTGAGTTATAAATGGTGTAACTAACACGACTTTCTTTTATATATATAGATATCTGTGCAAAATTTCATGATAATCGGTTAAGTAGTTTTTACGTAAAAGCGTAAATACAATATTCCACGGGAACCGTACATTTTCTACAATAAAAAGTAGCCTATGTCCTTTCCCGTGCTCTACTATATATCGGTGCAAAATTTCATAATGATCGGGTAAGTAGTTACGTAAAAGCGTAAATACAGTATTCCACGGGAACCGTACATTTTTATGCAATAAAGAGTAACCTATGTTCTTTCTCGGAGTCTACTTTATATCTGTGCCAAATTTCATGATGATCGGTTAAGTAGTTTTTACGTAAAAGCGTAAATACAGTATTCCACGGGGACCGTACATTTTTCCGCGATAAATAGTATCCTATGTCCTTTTCCTGGTTCTAAGCTACCTTCCTACCAATTTTCAGCCAAATCAGTTCAGCCGTTCTTGAGTTATAAATGGTGTAACTAACACGACTTTCTTTTATATATATAGATAGATTAGCCTTCGTGGTTCAGTTCTTTAGAGCTTGGCTCTCGACTTAGAGGTCGTGGGTTCGATTCCCGCGTTGGAACAACAAAAACAAATGTTTTCAAGTTTGGTTAGGACAATACAAGCTGATCACCTGATTTTCTGACAAGAAAGATAATCCATGAATCTGTAATTATGGGCATGTAAAATTCGGACCTGCGCCTGATGTCTCGCTAGTCGTGTTGGTTATTCATCTCACTAGTTTTCGAGAGAAAAGGAAGATGGAGTGCTCTTCTGTACTGCACTCACTTGGGTACTATAAAATAGCTCCTGCGTAGCTGGCCTGGTTTCAATAAAACGGGTCACCATCACCGAACCAGTATAATTCCTCTGATGTTGCCAGTGTCTACGGGCGGCGGTAATAGTTTACCATCAGGTGATCCATCTGCTAGTTTCTTGGTTCATAATATCATAAAAAAACACCGCATTTTGATTCAGTATTCTAAATGCTGAAGGTCTTGACATTTCATTGCTCATTTACATGATAATTTTAAGACAGACTTTAGCTGCTTCTCGTTAACTAAGTTGTCACTCAGTTACGAATTAGCAAATTTAATTACACACCATATTTGGTAATGATGAAAAAATTGTTAAATCAACATCACTCTCTTTTCCTACAAAGTTAAAGAAAATAATATAATCCTTTTAAATGCAGCAATGAAGGATACGATAAATTAATTTAAGCGAATGGTAATTTAATTATTTTATAACTAAGTCCTTCACCTACCTTTTATTTTTAAATTATAAATAGATACTAATATTTACAAATACAGGTTAATATCTATGGCTAGCTATTTAAATTATTTACAAACTATAAAAGTACTTCTACTTAAAAAAAAATAATAACTACTCCAAAAATCCAAATTAATAACAATGTACTCTGTATATTTACACAGATATAGAGTAGACTGAGGAAAAGGACATATTATGGTATTTTTAATTGCGGCAAAATGTAGGGTTCCCGAGAATTACTATTAGCGTGCACGATTTTAAAATCTAGTTGCATTTTTAAAGCCGATTCTGAAACCGACCAAAAGCGGTCAGCTGTAAGCTGATTCTTTTAAAATTTATAGTGAAAGCTACACGTTTCTGTACAAATACATAAATATTTTCATTCATATATCCAAGACCAAAGAATTCTATAACTTACAAATCGCCCATCTCCAATATTGGCTTGTTCAGGAGCTGGACGTAAACTTTACAGAAACAATTCTAGTGAAGCGATTCCCATCTATTTTTTAGCAACGCTATCACAGGGTTGCCAACTGTAGCACTATTTCCTACCCCAGATAGTCGTGTTGGTAGATAAAACTCCCACAGCTGGTAACCCTGCATAACGTGCCGTTTGTTAACAGCGCAAACACTTTAAATTTCGTACCGAACGATTCAGTTCCTATGTTTGTTACTGAAGCTCAGCTCTAATATATTAAATAGTTTGTAGTTTTTTTTTAATATTTGCAGGATGATGATTTGATTTTTACGTGGTAGAGCCATGCTTCGGCACGAATGGGCCGGCTCGACCGGAGAAATACCACGGGCTCACAGAAAACCGGCGTGAAACAGCGTTTGCGCTGTGTTTCGCCGAGTGAGTGAGTTTACCGGAGGCCCAATCCCCTACCCTATTCCCTTCCCTACCCTCCCCTATTACCCTATTCCCTCTTAAAAGGCCGGCAACGCACTTGCAGCTCTTCTGATGCTGCGAGTGTCCATGGGCGACGGAAGTTGCTTTCCATCAGGTGACCCGTTTGCTCGTTTGCCCCCTAATTTCATAAAAAAAAAAAAAAAGGATGCACTTGGGTATAATAAACTAGTAAGAATCACTTCCTTTAATCTTTAACCCTAAAGATTAAAGGAAGTTGTTCTTACTAGTTAATTCTAATTTGTATTTTTGACCTTCGAATAACTACGATATCCAACTACTATCCTACAAATGTGAAAGTTTGTGAGGATGTATGGATGGATGTTTGTTACTCTTACACGCAAAAACCACTGAACGGGTTTTGATAAAATTTGGTATGGTAGGCTCTGGATTAAAACATAGGCTACTTTTTATCCCGAAAAAGTAGAGTTTTCCTGTGGGATACCCGATAGTATATTTACGCGGGCGGAGCCGCGGGAAACAGCTATTATTATAAATGTGAAAATTTGTGAGGATGTATGAATGTATGGATAGATGTTTGTTACTCTTTCACGCAAAAACCACTGAACGGATTTTGATGAATTTTGGAATGGTAGTAGTTTAGGCTCTAGATTAAAACAAAGGTTACATTTTATTCCGAAAAAGTACAGTGTTTCCGTGGGATACTGTATCAACCCGGGCGGAACAAAAGCTAGTCATGTATATTCGCGATCTGGTAAATATCTTGCAGGAGATAGCACAAGGTGGAAATTATTTATAGTAGCGCCGCTGGCACTGGTTCAACCGGCCGGCGCATGCTGTCGGTCGGCACTTTTCATCATAGGCGCTCGTCTTCCAGAATATAAGAGACTAGATGCTGTACGCGATTTCGTGCGCGCAAAAGGAAATCCCGCGGTAACCATACATTTTGCCGCGACAAAAAAATTGCCTATGTCCTTCCCCGTGGACTAATCTACATCTGTACCAATTTTTATCAAAATCGGTCCAGTAGTTTCGGAGGCAAACAAATAAACAAACAAGCAAACAAACTTTTCCTCTTTATAGTATCGAAATAATAGCAAAATTATGAAATAATACCAAATTCATGAAAAAAAAAAAACAAAACTTCCCTGATAGGTACATGCTGCGCCACGGTCGCGGCTATCTGTTTTAATTAAGATATTGTAGTCGGCACAATTTTTATGACTAAAACGAACAAAAAAAAAAAAAACGTAAAACTTCTTGAAACTCGCCATCGTCTATAAAACATACTCAATATTACAGTTTCATTATTTTCAAAAACTTTTGGCTAACCTTTTTATCCGACTGTCAACAAGGGTTATGTTTTTAATGACGTTAAATCTTCAGTTGGCTGTTGCTTATTAGGTATTGATTACATAAATATCATCTACATTGTATACAAAATATATTAATTAAATTTTAACGTCACAGTTACTTAGTAATGGAAAGCCTGCACGAGCTACACAAACGGCTTTAATCCAAACTTTAAGTAGTTTCCGTTCTCATTCGAAAGGACCATATAAGTATATATGGCTCAAAACCACGAAGGTGGCGAATTCGGTTTGGAAGCTCGTAAAATAAAATACACGAATGATTAACAGTAAATAAGAATTCAATACTATCGAGATCGATTAGATGTATCTATACCTAAAATTTATGATTTGAAAAATAAGTAATTTTAAATAGTATAACAAGAAATATGTGTAAAAAATCAGTTCGGGAACGCGTCCAAAACAAAAACTTCAAATTTCAACTTACATTAACAAATAGTAAAATCATACTTTTTATATTCTCAATGTTCATTAGAGTTTGTTTGTTTCCTAAACAATTATTATTCTTAGCCAAAATATAGAAAATAAAATAATTTTAAACACGGCATTTGTCAAAAGTTTGTCCGAGAAATCAAACGTCATATCCGTGAACGCAGCATTAGGTAGTGAAAAATTTTAATCTTGAACGTGACTTGCGGCGCTTGTATGCTTAAGTAGCGAGCAATAGTCTTGTAAGGTGGGTGTTATTTGTTTTGTGCGTAAATAAATATCAATTTAAGTGGTAAGTACTGTTATGTTCATGTATTTTTTACCGTACCTTAATTATACGTCATCACGGGAATGGGTGGAATAGTAAATTATATTAAAATAACAGATAGTTAATGAGTATTCTGTAAAACTATAATTGTTAACTTCACAATAACTTTGAAATAATATGTCTAAGATGGCGACAATCGGAATTGTAGGCGCGAAATTTCAAAAACGTCATTTCGGGAACCGTCATTAAGGGAACGTTCCCGGACATAATGACACGTTCCCGATGAAAAAACACTTTAAAAAATAGTTCAGCTTATATAAAACAAAGGGAAAAGGCCAATGCAAGAAAGCGGAGTTCTTAGACAAACTGACAGAGGAGACAAAGAGAAATAAAACCGAGCTAAAGATAGGGATTACTACCAGAAAAAGAAAGCTGAAAAGAAGCTAAAGAAAGCAGCAGATAAGACAGAACGGGAATAACGTAAGTAAAGAAAACAATTGAAACAACCTTCAAAGAAATATAGAGACAAGAAAAAGATGATACGGTGCTAGTGGGGTCTCCTCAAAACTCGATGAGAAGACATCGCGGAAGAAAGTGTGAAAAAAGACCGAATAAAAGCATACAGAACAGTAAAAAATGAAAAAATATAATAACAGAAATGATACGTTATATTGAGGCATTGAATAAAAAATAAAGGGAAAGGAAAAGACAGAAAAAGAAGAAGGACAATGTGCAGATGACTCCCAATAGTAAAGTCAAAGATATACCACTTCCAGTACCTCGTGAAGTACGCAAGCAACTGTGATTTGGTGGAGTATTATCCACTCAATTGAAGACAAAGTGAACAACATTAGAAATAAACTCAAAAGAGACAGAAAAATTCAAAGATGTGTTAGTGGAAACGTTCCGGGAACACGACATCATTTTCGGGAACTCTACTTTTATTTGCCTTTTAATACTAATTTCAAATATTATTGAACATGTAAATATGCACATACAAACATAATAAAGTTATTATTAAACTAATATCTAATTTTACTTTTTAAGTCATCTATATTTTGTTATATTTTGAATTTTGTGCTTGAAATTTGAAACTTATCTACTTTTTAATTTTCAATTTGATGATTTTTATAAATATCCATGTCTATGCACCAAATTTCCATTTGCATTTAAAAAATATAGTAAAATGCTATTAAAAATAATAATATTTTATTGTTTTCTATAAACATTAAATATAAAAATAAATATTTAGTTACGTTCCCGAAATGACGATTTTTGCTATCGGGTTATCTTAAAATCGCTGTAATTAAAAAAATTGTGAAATCTGTGCGCGCCCCTCTTAAATATGTTAAGTTTAATAACAAACCAATCATTTATACTTCTTTATTTGGCTATTGCTTTTAACATTTTATGCTGAAATTGCAAACTTGAAATTCGCCACCTTCGTGGTTTTGAGCCATATAAGGTTTCCATGACATTGTTTCATTCCGATGTTTTCACTTAGAGTAGCAATTTGCTTAAATTATATCTGCACTTATTATACATAACAAAACCAATTTGGCGCGAATGGGTCATCTCAACCGAATAAATACCACGACGTCAGATAACTAACCAGATAATTAACGGAGGGCCCAAGGGGAGTTAAGAATTTTGAAGCCCAGGAACGCAAGTGTACAACACCAGCAGGTCAATTCTGCTAAATAAAACCTCAATGATACAAATATAGTCAAGCCCCGATATACTAAAACTGTAAACTGTTTTCTCGTAAGCGTTGAACCAACGTTAAACGCGCACTGATTGGTCCAAAATTCACAAAGTCAGTTTATGATAACATGTCGCTTCACTTATAATACAATCAAAGTAAAATAAAAGCCTACTTTAAATACGATAATTGCCTATTCTACATTTTTTTCAAATATATTTTAAAATGTTCGTATTGATTCGATATTCAACAAGTATTTTTATTTCCTGGAAATAATATCTCTTAAAGCAAAAAAAAAAATGATTAAAATTTAAACGATAATTTTTTCCACCAAAACGACAGCCACCAGTATCGTGACGTCATAAGAACAGAAACAAATAAATGTCATATGTGCGTGTATTAGTGAATGAACTTAGATTTGAATTTCGCTGTTCTATATTCGATTTTTTTCGATTTGATTATGTTCTTATGACGTCACTTACAAGAAAAACATGGTGGCAGGCGTTTTCGGTCACGTGACATACAGATAGTAAAACTACATTTTTATTTTCGAAATTATAAATAAATCGCATATTTATGTAACAAATTATTATTGTATTCGTATTTCTTATGATAGAAACTATATAAATAACAAACTTATATCGTTTGATTTTGATAGATGAAACTAGCCTATTGAAGTGATGAGAACAAGTGTTACTCTCCTGGTGTTGAGAGTGTGCCTCAGTGGTAATCGATTTCTATCAGGCGATCCGTCTGTTCGTTTCCTGGTCCGTCATAAAAAAATATAAAAGGGAAAAATTTGTTTGCTTGTTTGCATTGAAAAGTCTCAGAAACTACAGGACCGATTTAGATGAAATTTAGAGTAGACCACGCGGAAGGACACATGCTCCATTTTATCGCAGAAAAATGTACGGTTTCCGCGAGATTACTTGTTCCGCGCACGAAGTCGCGGGCAACACAGTATTTCATAAAGCCATTGCCTACTTTGTGAGCCATTCGAGGTATGAAACGGGAAATTGAAAGCTCCAACCGCGCAATTTTAGTGCGTTCTTTTATAAAACATGAAAATGCACTTTGAAAACCTTGAAACCGACCGGACCAATCGAAAGTTTATTTTAAGTGATATGACTTTCTTTATATTCAGTTTATTACTCAGTAGAAGAACGTCTTAACGACAAAGTCATACGTTTCCAGATATTATTTCACAAACTTACAAATATTTTTACTAAAACATTTTTTTTGCACACTAATAAGTAGATACCTACCTCCAATTCAAATTAATTAGTTCTTTATTTCGTAAAATTAATATTATGTCTAGATTCTATGTTACACTTTAATTATTTGTGTCGCCCACAACATTTGTGAGAGACTCATCAAAAACAGATACGATTTATGTTATGGAATTAAAAATTAACAACTTTATTCTGTGGAGCATAAGAGCTAGAATTCAGTACTTTACGATGTAATAACTTGATATTAAGGATGTATATTATAAAGTAGACAGATTTTCTAGACTTCGCTTCTTAGCGGAGTTTTGTAATAAACTACTTTTAAAGAAATTGCTCCTCGTTTTTAAGAAACAAGTATAATAATCTAGTCTTGAAATATTTTATTGCTTACTAGCTGATGCCCGCAACTTCGTTTGCATAGAACTAACGGAAAGGGATCCCTATTTTTTCAAACGGAACCCTAAAATAAAAGTAGCCTAGACCTTATAACATCAGCTATACATATGTAAGTGAAAGTCCTGTGAAAATCGGTCCAGCCAATTCGGAGATTAGCCGGAACAAACAGACAGACAGACCGACAGACAGACAGACGGACAGACAAAATTAAAAAAAAATGCTATTTTATTGTAAGTACCGAATATAAAGTCCATATGCATTAAGTGAAAAGCTGTTAATTTGATATTACAAACAGACACTTCATCAGTTTCAAGGTTTTCAAAGTGCATTTTCATGTTTTATAAAAGAACGCACTAAAATTGCGCGGTTGGAGCTTTCAATTTCCCGTTTCATACCTCGAATGGCTCACAAAGTAGGCAATGGCTTTATGAAATACTGTGTTGCCCGCGACTTCGTGCGCGGAACAAGTAATCTCGCGGAAACCGTACATTTTTCTGCGATAAAATGGAGCATGTGTCCTTCCGCGTGGTCTACTCTAAATTTCATCTAAATCGGTCCTGTAGTTTCTGAGACTTTTCAATGCAAACAAGCAAACAAATTTTTCCCTTTTATATTTTTTTATGACGGACCAGGAAACGAACAGACGGATCGCCTGATAGAAATCGATTACCACTGAGGCACACTCTCAACACCAGGAGAGTAACACTTGTTCTCATCACTTCAATAGGCTAGTTTCAATTTTATTTATCTGTAGAGATTAGTTATTTATTATTTGTAGTAGCGAGTGACTTCTCATAATAATTTTTTGAGACTGTTTTGTTAATTTTTCATTAAACTTATAATATAATATTATATAATAAATATATCAGACAACTATTTTTTTTAATATGCACGAGATACCATTTAAACCCTACACCAAAATTTTTAAAACAATGAATAATATTATAAGTACTTAAAAATTAACATCAAGTTCATCTCAAATTTGAGCTCAGTTTCGTACACTTGGCACGTATTTTATTTAAGCCATTAAACTGTGCCAGATTGACGGCACATTGTAAGAATAATAATAACAACTAATGGTACTCCGTATCTAGACGGTTTCCGATGGCGCATATTATGAACTTTTTATTGTAGTGCTGTAGCCACATTTACCACATTAAAAAGTTTACTGGCTATACTGGGCCTCTAGTCAAGATGCATTCGATAAATTCGACGACGAGCTACGAAATCAAAAATGTATGGGATTTGACATAAGTCTTCGTTAAGTGACATGTTGTTTGCGATGCTTTAAGTCAAATCCCATACATTTTGTTTTCGAAGTTCGTCGTCGAAATAGAGGCTCTGGCTACTAGCTTTTATTCCTAACAAGAATAATGAAACCCGGGGCAAAAAATGCGTACCTACCTGTGAACGTAGTTAATTTTTTTTTGTGGAAAATAACTCTTTACTAAGTCAATAGAAATTTTTAAACTAAAAAAAAAAATACTTTGTGCAGTTGACAGGCTATTTAAAGCGTGTATTTTTTTAATTAGTTTTCATTAATTTTCAAAGCCGAAAGCCGCACATCCAACCTACATGTCTCTTAATTACGGTTATAAATTAAATGTAAAATTCATTTTTGTCACAAACCGTAAATAAAACGAATGGCGTGTTATAAAAATATTCTTTCTTTTTACAAATGCAGAAGGAATATTTTCATTTCGTATTTTAATTCTTGTGCCACCTCGTGGCTCGTACCAATTATATGTACACGTATTTCCAATTCATATGCAATGATTAGTCAATTTGAGAGGTAAATTGTCATAAAATAATAATAACCGTTTGTAACCGTAGCCGTGTGTAAAATTGTAAATACTGTACTATAAATAGCGAGATTATAAAATGTCGAAAGATTGTGAACTCGGATATAATGCTTGCAATTTAACACATTATTTATCGTTACATTATAATGTAACTAACGAACTGAAACTGTTATATTATATAGATGTAGGTATACATATAATACTCATATAGACGATGCACGTTGATGAAAAAAACTATCTCCACTTAAATGGCCCCACTTTTGGAGTTTTTGGGGCCATTTTGACATTTGAAGTTTGGTGAAAACAAGATGGCTGACATTTGAGGTATGGTGAAAACCAAGATGGAGTAACTTTTCATGTATGAAGATTTGCTCTGTCAAATGTACATCATAAACTCATAACCTATCTTTGGTTATTACAATCAGGCGCCCGTCAAATTATCAACTATCCGAAGGCTATCCCTTAATGGTCGGTATTGACTATTTATTTATTTATTTACACTTAATGCACTAAAACAAGTACATAGGCGGACTTAATGCCATATGGCATTCTCTTCCAGTCAACCTTTAGGCGTACAAAAGCAAAATTGTGCAGGTGCTAATAAGTAATAGTGTTATAAAAGTAAATATGAATTAAAAATAATAAGTCAATAATCTAACTCTAAATACATAGCTAAAACACATACATAAGGTCATTATATACATATAATATTATACATAAACAAAATACATCAATATACTTATCTAATAAATATAATAATATGCCATGTAATTCTATAAATATAAATACCATACTATAAAATATTGTAACGGGGGGTTTGCGCGGGGTGGTAGAGTCAAACAGCGACTTTACAACGGAGGCGTATATTATAGTTCAAAGTACAACTTAGAGCAGCGCTTACGCCCCTATAAAACGGTTTTCAACAGATTGTCCCATGGGGAAGCAATCAGTATGCCACCGGCTTATAGGTTCTGCTATACGTGGTAGAGCCATGCTTCGGCACGAATGGGCCGGCTCGACCGGAGAAATACCACGGGCTCACAGAAAACCGGCGTGAAACAGCGTTTGCGCTGTGTTTCGCCGAGTGAGTGAGTTTACCGGAGGCCCAATCCCCTACCCTATTCCCTTCCCTACCCTCCCCTATTACCCTATTCCCTCTTAAAAGGCCGGCAACGCACTTGCAGCTCTTCTGATGCTGCGAGTGTCCATGGGCGACGGAAGTTGCTTTCCATCAGGTGACCCGTTTGCTCGTTTGCCCCCTTATTTCATAAAAAAAAAAAAAAAATATTCCTTAGCGTACAAGAAGCTGTCCCAGCAATGGTGGAAGCAACTACTTAGGTAGCGTAGGAATCGTAAAAGCGCATACAATAGCGATTAGCGATGATAGGTAATCGAATACACAGCAATCATCATGAGGGTTACTTATATGATCTCTGTCGGTGTTTCAATAGCGTGATCTAGAACCCTTACAGCTCCATGTAGTGGTGGCTGGGAGAACTGACTATAAATTCACTGTTCTCAGTTGTAAATGCTATAGCCATCTAGCGGTGCTTGGAGAAACTAAGATTATACCTCAATATCTTTGAATAGGGGTGTTACAATATTTAAATATTAGCTAATAATAATATAATATACTACGATTCTGCCAATAGGGAATATGCATAAAAATTTAATTGGCCTGAAATATTTTTTTCCCTGTAAAGAACAGGGTCGTCGTCACATTATAACTAAAAGGAATTTTTTAAATTTAGTTCCTATTTAAGCCCAAAAAAATATATAAAAAATGCAAAATCAGCCCGGGATATTTAAAATTGCGAAACGCGTCACCATTGGTTGCGAGTCGCGACCAATGGTGACGCGCGTGTGACGTCACGCTACACGACGCTGTCTTTCGTGACAATGATATGACTGACGTTAAATTGAATTTTATGCTCTGACTCGTCTATGATTTTATCTGTCAACTGTCTTTTTCGTGTACGATGACGTCACAACCCAAGCCCGCGAAAATGGCGTGTTTAAACCGCGCAAAAATTATAGTGATTTTTAAACATTTTTTCCAGCTTAATGGATAATGTTTTTGATGTGTTATATATATTTGGTAATGTTATAACTAGTAGAAACGTTTAAAAAAATAAAAAAAATACATGCATATTCCCTATTGTGTCGCATAAAACTCACGGACTCTGCGCTTAAACGTGTCTCTGGTTTTGGACATCCTGACTTCTGGAGGAAGAGCATTCCAGAGAAGAATAGCCTGTATATTGAAAGAAGAATGAACGATACCGGATCTATGGGAGAGGCAAAGAAGAAGAGCGTTGTTAGAGGATCGGAGAATCTTGTCGTGGCTGCTGCAAAGATACTGGAATAAGGGAGTTAAATATTTGGGGGTATTTGGATGGTGTAATATTGAGTACAGCATACACAAGGCACGTACAGAGCGGCGCTGCCGTATTGGTAACCAGTGCAGCTTACAACGATAGGCGGAAACATGATCGAACTTTCGCAAATTGAAAATAAATCTTATACAAGAATTGAGAAGGCGATCAAGTTTATTAGGTTTGTCGGCGTTGAGATCGAAATAGCACACATCACCATAATCAATGATGGGAAAAATAAGTGACTGGACGAGCATTGTCTTAACCGGGAGAGGGAGGAAATTTTTAATGCGATAGAGGGACCGCAAGGTGTTAGTGACCTTACAAGAAACACTTGTCATATGAGTTTGCCAAGCAAGAGTCGAATCGATGTGTAAACCAAGATTTTTGACACTTGAACTAAAAGGAATTACAGAGTTGTAGATAACGGGTGGGAGGGCACCGAGGTCCACTTTCCTCAAGTGTCTAGGACTACCCAATAAAATGGCCTGACACTTAGCGGGATTCACGGTTAGTCCAAAGTTATTACCCCAATCTTTGATAGCAATAAGATCTTGATTTACAACGTCGATGGCCGTTGATAGGTATTCTAGCTCTGCCTGGCTATAGAGTTGTAGGTCATCAGCATACAGATGATACGTACTGTGAAGTATTTTAGTTAGACTATTGACTAGCACTGACTAATTTATCATTCATACTGCACTTCTTTGGTTTATCATTGATAACAGATTCATTTTACTTCCATAAAAAATTTATATAAATAATTCTGTGAATAGTTTTCAACACGAAATTAACAATCACAAACATTTGACATCAAACTAATTAACAAATAAATATGACGGCGCTGAACATATTATGTCATTAAGCCAATCAGTGCGTGAGGTGCATGTCATTTTATAATTAGACGGATTCTTTTCGATACATTATAATCCAACGCAAAAAATAATGCGTTAAATTGTTAGCAGGATGTTCGTGTTCACAATCTTCCGACAGCTTACAATCTCGCTAGTTATATTATAATCTTACAATATTTACAATTTTACGGTAACATATTATATTATGTAACGTTACCTTTTGTAAGTATTCTCTAACCAATCGGCGGGCTTATTACGTATTTTGCAAAAGCCAAGCAATAGCAAAAATTGCGCAATTTAAGCGCAATAATCGCAAATTCATATTACGTATCTGCAAAAACCTGAAGCAACCTAGCGACAGTACTGCCTCTACCGAACAATCGAAGAACTATAAATTGCAATCAACCGTTCGATCTCTTCACTGCTGTCTAATTTTTCGTATTACGTAAGACTTTTACAGCAAAGCGAAAGCAATCAGCGAGCGATTTGAACTGTCAGTTAGCAATAATAAGCGAAAATGAAGCAAAGTGCATTCAAACACAACAGCGAGCGATTAGCAATCGATCGCATAGGTACCTAATACGATTTTATTTGACGTTCAGCAATCGATTGTGCGTCTATCGATCGATGACTGCAAGATTTTTGCTGATCGCTATTTTGACGTAATACGGCGGCGGGTTATCAAGTCATAATATAATATTATGGTTCGTGTCCTTACTCTTGCTTCCCGAGCGGCGCGGCCGGGCGGCTCTGCGCAGTGAATACATATAAATTGCGAGCTTACACCCGCATAAATTCCTATTTCAAATGCAAATGCAAATTAAGGCTTTACTGTCCACAAAATGCCTGTCTCTGGTTTTCGATCGACTGGCTTGTTACCGTCTGATCGTCTAACCCTCGACTATAACGTGAAAATCACTGTATTTCTTTCAATAATGTGATATTACAACTTTTATAACAGTCAATAATAATTATTGTAAGATAATTAGGTTTGAATCTTGCCGAGGGAATAAAAAAATTGTTTTATAGGTATATTAAATATAATAAAAATCATAAATGTGTACTTTTCTATACAAATAATAACTCCCCACACCGATTTCGGTGACGGTGGCCGGTTTCATTGAAACCAGGCCAATTACGCAGGAGTAATTTTATAGTGCCCAAGTGTGTGCGCAGTACACAAGAGTACTCTCTCTTCCTTTACTCTCAACGACTGGCGAGAGATCTGAAGGTCGATTCTGCTATTTTAATCCAACAATAATGCAACTTCGTTACTGTTTCGATACAGTCCGGAACCTATCAAACAGCAAAATGGTATTCAACTAAACTTCAAACAAACGTCAAACGACGAATTACACCGCGATGCGATTATCATTGTATCACAGCTTGATTATAGATTGAGCGAATCACTTATCCATAGAAAATGGTATTCTCGTATGTTTATAAACTTAACTCCAATTTGACTCGAACCGATCCGTCAGCCGGATATTTTTTTAACTTTGACATGTGGGGATGCCATAACATAAAAATATTTATTTTACGCAAAAATCTATTTTTTTGCCTTCCCCTCTCTAACCGCGCTAAAATGTTTTCCGTCCGTCTCAGAAGACAAAAAAATGTATATGCGTACACAAATGTGCATAGCCATGCCCCAAATTCGATGATTTTGTGTAATGTTTCAAAAAATCACGAGCAGGAGACGCGCCTTAAGAGCATTAACGCATAGCGCGTGAAGTCAACTTTGGTGAAAAATACGCACACAGCTGCAGCCTGCAGCGAGCGTCTTTGTGTGCGTAAATAGCTCGACGACTGTAAGCCAACTAACCCACATTGATCCTTGCCTTACTTTATTTACATTACGATAATAATAACAACAATATTAATAATAATAATAATATCTATGGACGCTTCACACCACGTCAATCTGATCCCGTGGTAAGTTCTCGAAGAACTTGTGTTACGGGTACCAGACAACGGAAATATATTTAATACTTTTATACTATACACATATTAAAGTTTTTTATTATAATTATTATACACATATTTAATACACATCCATGACCCAGGAACACAGAAAAATTTTTTGTTCCTTCGGCGGGATTTGAACCCGCGACCCCCGGCTTGAGCACTAACACGCTCAACCAACTGAGCCACAGAGTTCTTATTGAATATTGATTATGGTATACATAATATCATAATAATAATTATATTAATAATAAGTAATAATAAGTAATATGACAAATTACTTAATATATAATATAACATAATATCTACACAAAACATAAAATATCAGTACTTCAAAATATTCAATCTTATATCAAGACGTCAAAATATTTGTGTTTTAAAAATTAATAACCTAACCAAGAGCATGTCAGGACATGTCTAAGGAGGGTTCCGTAACTATAAACGCGTAATATGCTTTTTTTTTAATTACTCCAAAAGTTACTGTCCGATTTGGTTCACAATAATTTTCCTAAAGAGTTTTTAGCATGATCTATCAGCATGAAAATTTGCAAGTTTCTATCTCCTATAGTTTAAAAATGCTAGGGGGGGACCAACTTACAAGCTACTTTGGAGGCCGATTACTCGACAATGGTAAACTTTATAAAAAGTAACGTATGAAACCTTGCCTTTATTTGAAAAGACCTATTCTACGATACCCCACACGATGGGGTAGAGTGAAAAAATATTTTTCATCCCCACTTCACATGTATGGAGAGCCACCCCTAAAATATTTTTTTTTTTATGATCCCGAAACCGTGATCTATACACAATCTATAACTGCACCAAATTTTATCAATTTATATTCATAATTACAGGAGCTAGAGGCGCGGACAGACAGACAGACAGACAGACAGACGGACGGACAGAGTGAAACTATAAGGGTTCCTTAAGTATTACGGAACCCTAAAAACGATTTTACCTATTTAGGTGCTATTTTAAAGGACAAAAGTATTAGTTACTAATACGTATCTAGATGTACTTATCATTTATATATGTCACCGTAAATTTGTAAAAACCGTTAGATTGTAAAAAAACTAGTGAAATTGTAAAATGTTAATAAACTTCGGACGTGAATATGCTGCCTATAATTTAACACATTATTTTTAGTTAGATTATAAATACCTATATAGTTATGAATCTTTCGACATATTTTTAGAATATATTTTACACTAGTGACCCGCCCCAGCTTCGCACGGGTACAATACTGATACTAATACTACAGAATGTCTTGAAACCTCTAACAAAACGGGCGAAATCTAGTCAAAACAAACAGAAACAAATTAATATAGGTACCTACTAAAACTCAATGAAATAAGTAGGTGGGTATACTTTTATCGTATTAAATACCATAGATCTAAACTCCCCCCGCACGCGCACCCCCGCCTTGGTGACGCCCACTTCGCAACGGGCCGTGCAGCAGAAATCGTAATATTTTAATTTCGCCATAACTTCAAAACCAAACGTCCAATTTCAATCACTCAAAGACCAAATATTATCTACATAAACTGTACTTAGTGATAAAATAATTTATTTTGATAAAGATTAATAGCATGAATAAAATAAACGCGTTTAAATGTAGTCCAAAAAACAATTCAAGATTAGATAGGTATAGTGTGTCGCGGACTTTTTTGTAGATATTTATAAGATCTACAATTAATTAAAACATTTTATGGTTCTATCTTTTATAGTTTAGGCAGCGTACGCAAAATAAGTAACTTTTCTGGTTGATTTTTTACACCTTGTGTCCGAAAAACCCAAATGTTTTACGGAACCCTATTTTTTTCCAAAATAAAATTTTGCCTATGTTACTCGTGGATAATGTAGCTTTCGAATGGTGAAAGAATTTTTGAAATCGGTCCAGTACTTTTTGAGCCTATTCATTACAAACAAACAAACAAACAAACAAAGTTTTCCTCTTTATAATATTAGTGTAGATAAATATTTTATGGGTATATCCTTTTTTCCCAGATATTAGGTGAAATAACAAGCATTACCCCCTCGCGCCGCACTGAGTTCCAGCCGTTGACTAGCGCTAAAATAAATAAATGTAGACTAACAACAGCGCCACCTACTGGGTCTAATTATGATAAAATGTACTAAACTTTTAGCAGCTCTTGCCTTTACCAAGTTTTCAAAATTTGTATGTTTTCTTTTTCGTGCGAACTTATTTTTATCTCCTTTATCGTTAGCGCAGAACTAACGGAAGCGGAACCCTATTTTTAAACGGAACCCTAAAATAAAAGTAGCCTATATTAGACCTTATAACATCAGCTATCTGCTTGTGAAAGTCCCGTGAAAATCGGTCCAGCCGTTTCAGAGATTAGCCGGAATAAACAGACAGACAGACCGACAGACAGACAGACAGACGGACAGACAAAAAATTTTAAAAATTGTATTTTATTGTAAGTACCGAATATACTTTCAGATGCATTAAGTGAAAAGCTGTTAGTTTGAAGTTACAAACAGACACTTCAATTTTATTTATCTGTATAAATGTAAAGATAATTTGTTATTACAATAAAAAAAATAATAACTTAAATAACAATATTAATTATTAAATAAAAAAAAAATCCAAATATCAAAATCTTTTTATCGGGATGGATCTCGTTTGCACTATGAAGGTCAACAGAGTTCAGAGCAGAGCGCAGAGCGATACGTCCACCCTCTGGAAAGGCTCACGGCCGTCTGATTTGTAAACGCTCGTGCGCTTCGTTTTATACACTAGTTTTAAAAATTCATATAAAACTCGTCAAGCTAATTTACTTAAAAATTTAAATGGCATATTAAAGATAAAACGTTGTTCTTTTAGATTATGTAAGTAAGAAACAGAAAGAGCAAGTGAAATACATAAATATCATCATTTTAAATAACTATAATTCCTGATAATTTCGCATTCTTTAAATTTGATTTTTATGAGATAAAAACGTATATAAAAATAATCTGACAAATAGATAATCTAGAAGAGGATCCAACAAGTTTGTAAAGATTTTTTGTTTTTAAAAAATGTAAGCGGTTTTAGCTATTATATGTTTTGAAATTGCCCCTGAACCTAAAGTTGTAAAAACTTCTGGTTAGTTTTGTCAGTTTTATTCAAAAGTTTGAAATTATTTTAAAATAAATGATAAGGGAAAAATTAGAATACAATATTTTCTAGTATTTTTCTACATGTAAAAATCAGAATAACCAGTTTTTGTTAGATATTTTTGCGTTTGAAAAGTAGCGTTTTTGTGAAATCTGAGTCGCGCGCCGATGAACGCTCTTAACCGACAATAATTGGCAACACTGGATCATACAAACGTCAAGCAACAGCTGTCTTTGTACAAGTTTTGTGCTCGCTTTATTTATAAATTGTAGTCAATATCATTGCAAAATGACTGTGTTGGGATTTTAAATTTACGAAAATAGTGTAGTAGAATACCGACTTTCGGTCAATTTATGATAACAGGATGATAATTTTTTTAATGAATTGATGGTAAGTTGAAAGTCTAAGTTAATTAAGAGAATCAGGCCTCAGGTGATCAGCCTGCATTGTACTAACCAAACTTGGAAACAACATTTTTTGTTGTTCCAATACGGGAATCGAACCCACGACCTCCGAGTCGAGAGCCAATGCTCGAACCACTAATATCATAAATAGAAAAAGTTATTTTGTGTGCTTTGAAGGCTCTGAAATTACTGGACCAATTTTGATGAAATTAGGCACAGATATAGATTAGTCTCTGAGGAAGGACAATGTATGTTTCCTGTGGCATTACCTTTTTTACGCGTATGAAGTCGTGAACGGCATCTAGTTGTATATATAAAAGTATAAAATATACTTCACTGTAACTTTCCAGAGCCAGTTTGAGGTGGTGTAATGCATCCATAGATATTATTACATATAATTTTTAATTGAACGTATTTGATATTCCTACTAGTAGTGCAGATAAGTTTTGAAACAAAATAAATGTATAGTAGGATGGAACCCATTGGAAAAGGAAGAGAATATAACAAAAATAAAAGGAAAAATAATTTACAGGCGAATTGAGATAGGGAAGTAAATGGGAAGAATTTTTAAGGGTAGAAAACGGTATATCTCGATAACGTATTTTATATTAGTATCGTTAAGTCCTATGGAAATAAGTCAAATGGCAAATAAAAAGATCCACAACTTTTGTACAAGTTACACTTTTTTACATAATCTCAAGATGTATCTGAAAAATTCAAATAACCAAGTTTTTGGTTTTTTATTTTTATAGTATAGTAATATTTTTACGAAATATGTTGAAAACTTACCTTTTTATGTCCCAAATACACTGTAATTTTTGTAATTTAAAATATTTATTTTTTCACCTCATCTTGACTTTTACCCTAATTTTCAATCGAAAGTTCTCGCGTCAAAATATCAGCCTTTTATAAAAAAATGGTTGGGCTTTTTGTTCGCTAAAAACTATTCTTTATGATAATGTAAAAAAATATATACATAACCATAGTAAATGTTCGCAGAAAATGCAAAGAAAAGAACAAGTAGTAAGGCCCAGACCCGCCGTCAGAACAGAATTTGCAATTTATTTATGGTTTCCTTTACAGGCAATGCAGGTTGTAGTTTGAATGTTTTTTTATGTAAAAAAAACAATCATTTTTAACATCAAATTTATTATTCAATTTAAAACAAAAATATAAATGTTAGAGGTTACCTATTTTAAACTGCTCGTCGATAGGTGAATAGACTTTTCAGTCCTTTTGTCTATATTCATAACCCGTCAACAAATCAATAAAACTGAAAGCGAAAAATTCTATTGTCAGCTCTGTGTGGCGTTCGGTATAAAATCTCATTCAGTACTGATATAGGTATATTCTTTCAACTTTGGGGAATTGTACGCTCGGCGTTCAAGTGTACATAAATAAATCTATATCTATACTTCTATACTATCTATATACTAATTTTATAAATGTCTGTCTGTCTGTTACGTCTTCACGCTTTAACCGCTGAACCAATTTTTATGAAATTTGGTATAGACATACTTTGGGTCCCAGGAAATTTTTTATTCCGAAAATGTAGTGCTCCCGCGCGATAAGTATTTACGCGGGCGGAGCCGCGGGCAAAAGCTTTTTGTGTATATTTTAGATATTTTGGACTTGTCAACAATCTTTATGCTATCTACAGACACACGAATTTGGTACGGAGCGTACAGCGAACCATATCCGGAGACCAAATTCGGTGTCGCTACACAAGCACGGATTTGGAACGGTGCGGTGGACCGTAAAGTTCGACACTCGTGTGTTCGATTTTATGCTCTATTACATTAGTACAGAGTTCTATTTACAGTGCTGTTTTTAAACGACGACGATGATTCCCGCAATTCATTGATAACGGGCAGTGATACCAACACTTTAAAAAAATTTTCTCCCCAAATTTTACCCCTGATTACTTATACCATTGACAGGTCTAAGAGATAATAAGCTAGAAAAAAAAAGGTTATGTGTTTAACATAAAGACTTACGCGTGAATAACATAAAACTTACTTGTCTTAATCTGATTTCACTCCCAATACATTTTCATATCCCTGGCTATATACACACATTAAAATAATTACATACAAATTGATTAATAAGGAGTAAACTCTAAACATCCTGTCCTAGGGGACAGGATGTTTAGAGTTTACTACCCGTTTAGTAAACCCCCGTAGATATTTTCCCTAATGTTGGGGGGTACATCCCTAAGTTGGCAACACTGATACTATTGTACGGCCTAACCGCCGGACTGCTCTACACACGCACGGATATGGTACGGAGCGGACAACGGTGAACTCTTCGCCTTCTTCTTATGTTCGCCGGACTGCCCTACACACGCTCGGATCTGGTACGGAGCGTACCAGATCCGCTGTACGCTCCGTACCAAATTCGTGTGTCTGTAGACACCGTTAAGGTCATTCGGGTGTATCAGCAATCAAAAATGCGAGTAAATATGTACAATAGTATTCATGAATTATGACTCGTAATCTTTCTAGTCTGATATAGTGATTAATGAGCTATATAAAATATTATCTTTCCGAGAATGGTGATGTAATTAAGAAATGTATTTATTGTAAATATAAATAATTAAATGGATGTGCATAGTGGTGCAAAAAGTATTTGGTAATAATATAAGTACTACTAAACAAAATAAAAAACAGTTTGCAAAACAAGATTTAATAAGGAGGTCAGCACAAACAATCAAAAGATCCTTGTTGAGGGAGATATCCCATAACATTCCTCCCACATTATATTTAAACCTTATTTAAATTCTCCTATTTAAAGGCCCCCACAGATGAGAGGCCGATCGTTTCAGTTAGAACTGACGTCAGTTCGGCCTGAACGGATTCGAGCACACATACGGAAAAAATCGCATCCAACCCAATTTACGTCAGTTCGGCCTGATCTGATTCGGGCCCACACACGGAACAGTCGCATCAGTCCATTCTGGTTTGCCGCGCGCTACGGTCATGTTTATCAATTTTGTATTTAAACACCGCGAAAACTCATACAACGCTTGTACACAATACACGCCCGCACGGCCGCGGCTCGGGCAAGAACTGAAGCGATTTGTCCACACACGGTCCGGACAGGCCGCGCGTTCAGGCCGCTCGGTCAGGCCAGAATTAATGTTGCCAACTTAGTTATTTTACAAAATTTTACTAAATTAAGTATTTTATTCCCTCCTTGGTAGAAATTTAGTTATTAGTAGTGTTTTAGTAGGAAAGAGCCAGACTAATCATATGCAGTAATCATATGCAAAATGCCCTAGGTTAAACACAAAAAAAAAAAAAACATATCATAATAATACATTCGTCCGTAATTTTCTTAAAACTACCCGTTTAATTACTATATAAGTACGTAATATTTGCTAGTATATTTTAATTTAATGGTAAAATTTATAGTAAAATTCAATGAATGAAAAAAATGTAATATAACAAAATCTAAAATGCAATGGTTTTTGGGGGGCTTCAGGAATTCCTAAGTAACTTCTTTAGTAGTTTTTTAGTACTTTTTACTAGAATTCAATACGAGTTTAGTAGTTTTATAAAAACAGAGCTGGCAACACTGGAACGAATCGCTTCAGTCCGTACGGCCGACTGACGCGATCTCGAAATTGCACACAGACGATACGATTTTGCATCCGTTCAGGCCGAACTGAAGGCAGACCGGATCATGTATGGGGCCCCTAATGGCGTGTTAACGAATTTGACAAAAAGATGTTGTTTTTTCGGTACATTTTGCAAACAAATGAAACTAAATCCTACAAAACTAAGAGTACTAGTAATATTGTAAAAAAAATAAGATTTTTAGTAAAATTGCATAGATAGAGGAATAAATAAATTTAAAAAATAAAATTAAACATTTTTCTGACCGAGATTCGAACACACCACATTCCGAGTTTCCGAACAAACTAAAAAACGCCAGTCAAACTAACATAATAGTGTCGAAATTTTTGAATATTCTTGCACGATGTAAGAAAAAATATATACTCGTATAGTTTAAATTTAATTAAAAATGTGCAGTTTACCAAGGAGAAGACCTAGCTAGATCAATTTTTCTCCCACAAATTTTATGGTTGTATTTCTAGCCCTTTTCGGTTGTACTTTTAGCCCTTTTCGAGAAACCGATAACATATAAACAAGATTATCTCGTTTAAAGTACAAGATTAAGCAGTCACATCAACCGCCAAATTGGCTTAATGTCATTCCTGCGTCAATATCCGGTACTCCCTACATTAAACATAAGTGACATTTTGTTCCAGTATCGATGCATCGAAATATGTAGACGGTCGCGCCATGATCATTTAACATATTTCGTTTTACGAAATGGAAGTTTTTATAGTGCCCGCCGTAAAACGCTTTATGGTACGCGTCGTAAATCCACATTAGAAGTACGGCGAATTCCATAAGCTTCCGACAAAAACCTCGCCGAAAACGTTAACCGAATAAAGAATTTGGCAGAAGCGAGCGGCGCACGTCCTACGGGCTCATGTTGATAATTAAATCACCCAACTTCAATATAACATTCAAAGTTTACGGTGAAACGAAAGGTTAATGAATGGGAGTGTGTATAGATCGTACTTTTAATAAAATTAATAAAAACCTTACGGCCTCTTTAGTGTTTACACACTTGTGCAAATCACGCCCACGGTTTACGACTCACTTATTTTTGGGAAAGAAGTGTGGGTGAATTACTTTAACTTTTTAAATACCACACTAAAATAACAGCCTTTAAAATAACAGTCTAACCTAAAATTGTATATATTTCAAAGCCATCGTTATCTTGTCAACTAGTGGCTGATTTATCGATATGAAGATGATAAATACAATACTGTCGAGTGTAGACTACACTGTAGAATACGGTATTTTATTGTATTTTTTTATTACATAAAAAATAAGACAGCTTACAAAAGAAATAGTACACTAAAAAATTAAATTTTCAAAGATTTTGCGGAGTGTTTGAAACTTTAAAGCACTTTTGTGAGTCTCGTGAAAACGCCCTTAATAAAGTCGTACTAGTAAGTGACGTCACACGCTAGTGAGTATATGCTACGAAATGTATGGCCATATGTACAAAAATTCTGATATCTCGTAATTTTGCGCGTTTATGTTGATACATATCATAATAAATCTTTTTGTATTAGATGTAAGTAAACTAATTATGTAGGTTTTATACACTAATGTTTTAAAAAAATATCAACTTTTTGTGACTTCGAAATGCATATAATTACAAAACTACACATAAAATTCTAATTCTTTTTACTTTTATTAGGTTGTTTGTATGTCATGGGATACTCATCCCAACTTACCTGTCCGGTAGTTGTGGTATAGTATACGGGTATGCGACCCCGGCTTCCCTAGCTATTACTGTCCTATCCCTTGCCCTCCTGGGCGGTAATATCCTACATTTCCTATTTCCCACTCTAACAATCTTCCTTTCCACACCACCTATCCTTCCCTTTCCCTATTCCTACCCTTTCCACCAATCCGTGGAAACGCAACGGATAATCATAAAAATAATTTAATTATCCAAAATGGCGGCGATGTGGTTCACCACCCATCACGTCTCGTTTCTCGCGGAGGTGAAAAGCGGACCATGTAGAGCCGCTTCGCTACGTTGAATGTAAGATGAGGAATGGACGGTGGGAATGAAAGTGAACGAAGCGAAAGGAGTATGTAAGGATCGTAGAAAGTGGCAAAAAGTGGTCTCTGCCTACCCCTTTACGGGAAAAGGCGTGATTATATGTATGTATGTATGTATGTTATACCTAATTTTTTCTTAATTTATTAAAAAAAAATTACATGTTGTCAAATACCCAATTGGGACTTATTTTTATTTTTATTGTAGAACTATTGGCACAGTTGGCAGTTGGTATCTGGAAGTCCTTATGGTTTAGGTGCGATTCGTTAGCAATTTTATAAGCTAAACTAAGTGGCCCCGTCAAGTTCTAGTCTCCGTATTTTGATCACGTCAGCATTGTTATTCTTTCCTTGATTCCCCCGTGAATCGATAGAACGCGTCACCAGTTTGTCGAAATTTTATTCAGTTAGAGGCAGTTATTTATTTTTATTGCACCTGTAGACATGTTTTCACATTGAGACATTAATTTGACAAACAAAAATTTACTCTACGCGTAGGTCTGAAGCCAATAATTTTTTCTTTATGGAAATTGGGGGAATTTCAATGAAATAATTCAAAATCTTGGTAGTATGGTCGATCACTAAGCCTGGTTTTACAGTTCTTTTTTTAACACAACTCAGTATGGCATGTGGTAGCGAATGAATCTTGTGAACAAAATTGACAAAACCAAAGCCTCGACTTTGAATTTTCCGCAATATGGGAAAATATTTAAAAATGCACTGTATAGCATTGAATTTATGAATGACGTTTGCCAGAAAACACTTCGTATCGATTCGGATTTTACGATTTGCTCGTTCAGTGATAAATAATATTGGGTTTAAAATTAAATCTCCCGTTAAAATTTAGTTGGCAACAGCAGTTGCAGATCGCATCGGCGGAGCGACGCCCGACTCCCGCGCACCGCGAACGTACCGCGCGCCGCGAGTGTTGTGCATATCAATTAAATATTACTTATGTAACTGGTGTTATATAAGTGCATTACATAAGTGAGTACAAAGTAAGTCCCGTGTGCATTTGATGCTATAAGAATATCAGTGGTGCATTTCATTATTATCGGTCGATTGATATAGTAAGTTTCTAGGTAATCGAGCTTTTCCTCGGATTTTCAGTATAAATTTAAAAAAATAAAAAGAAATGAAAAAATGTGTCTGACCGAAATTTGAACCCGAGAGATCAATTTTCCTAAACTAAAAAACGCCGATTAAATTTTATACCAACTGTTCACTGTGTTCAATTTGCCACTTGACTGTCAAATATAGGTGCGTTGAGTTTATCTATTTGGTTATTTCTCTGAGTCTGGCGGTCCCAGTAGGTTGAAAGGGGTAGGTGTAGACTTAGATGTAGGTTGTAGCTGTAGGTATGGTTATTCCAGTCCATAGTTAAGATAGAACAACGTTTGTCGCGACAATAATAATAAATAGCAATATAGATATAATATACAGGGTGTAGAACATAGTCAATCTGTGAAATGGAGATTTTGGGGGTAAAGAAGAATCATTTGAACCCCCCTTTGTACCGTTTGATGTTGGACCGTTTTTGAGATATACGCCATTTTGTATTGTTTTTGCAAGTTGGTGACCAGTTGGCCTAGCAGAATTATTTGACAGCGACGAAAACATAACGTTATCGAATGAGAATTGTATGAAAATCGGTCAAAATTATGATAGCGCCCATACAAATTTCATTCGATAACGTTATGTTTACGCTGCTTTCGAACATTTCTGCTAGTCCCTCTGACCTATTTGTGTCCATAGAAAACACTTAAAAAAGATTTTAATTTCCTCATAATAACTATTATTATTTAACGCTAATCTTTTACTTAACGCCTTACGTAAAAAGACAACAGTACTTCTGTCTTATTTGCACTTTGAAGTTAGGAACATAATATGGAATTATTTTACGTTATGGAAAACAAAATAATATTAAATTTGCTTATAACGCTTTATGCTCTTTTAAATAATGTGTGACACTACAAAAGGGGGTTCCAATAATTTGATTTTCTCTCCCGGATTGACTACATTCCATCAAACACTCTGTATTGTAATTCAGTAATTTTCTTACCGCTATGTTTATGACTCAATGTTTTATTTAGAAGCGTATATTATCATTTCTCAAGTTCACATTCCCACGGAAAGTTTATTTAAAAATATCTCATGTAAATTGACTGTACCGAGAGTGCTGAACCAAGAGGATTTACTGTATTATGGTACAGTGCAAAATTGTTTTGTTTTGACGAAATATTGAACACTTTCTGATTTTTTGTTTTAACGTAAGCATAATATGTTGCAAGCTTAAAACCATATTTTATACCAACCGTTTATTTACTTTTTTCAAGTGTCTTCTAAATAGTTTAAAGTTTAAACTAAAAAAAAGTTGTTAAAAGTGAATTTATAATTATAATACCAACTATTCAGGTATTAAAATTTAAAATATCATATCTACCTAAATAATTTTGTATATCTCAGAAGTCAGACCAAATAAAACACTTAATTTTTATTAAATGGTTTACTCAAGTACCTATCTCATACGATATATGCAAAATTTTCGAAGAGTTAAGTTTATTGCATGTGACCATTTCGTTAGGTCTGATAGATTTACTATATAATTGAAATTCCTTATCTAAAAGAAATTGTCGAAGTGTTTGCTTAGTGTTACTATTAGAAAACCAATCCTAACCGCAGCGTTACAATCTTTGAAATATTTCCGATAATTGCACTACAAGGTCATTGTTAAATAAGTATTTGAGGCAAGTACCCACTTATTTTTACAGATACATAATATATAGAAAAAAGATAGTTTAATTTTAATAATTTTTAAAAGTCAATTAAATTCAATGTATTTAATGGCGGTTATGTTTACCTACCATTTCTAAGAATCATTACATACCTACATGATCTGTTTTTGCGGTCATTGCGGTATTGTCACAAAATAAAACTCAATTTTGTTTTATGTGAGTAGGTATTAAAATTATATTAATTTGTGGAATGACTTTTAAGACTCACTAAAATATACGGGAGTATATTATAATTATCTTCATATAAAACAACTAGGTACCTACGTTCTTTAATTATGCGATAAAATAAACTTTGTGTTCCGTAGGTACACGTCGGTCGCTGCTACAGAAACATTATAATTTATTGATTGCTCAGGGACATTAGGAAAGTAGTATTTGGTGGTTGTTACACTAGCGCCACAAAAATAATTTGTACGATCCCAAGCAACTTTCACCATACGTACATAGTGTATTAATAAGCTAAAGCTGCTTTAGACATATTAAATTTTTCTGTTTTATGCCACGTACTTACCATGGACACGTACGACGTCTTCACAAAAATAAAAGTTTAAAATAAATAAGAACATCAGTCACATTATTTTAGTTCTATTAAAATAACACAAAATAAATTTTCATACATGTTTTTACTGCGAAACGGGACGTTAAAAGTCTAAAGGATTGGCACTTAAAAAACGACCATAAATCGATATGGTTTCAACTTATAAATGTTCGATGCGACATCAATATCGATTAACCTTCATAAGAGTACAACACTACAAACTCTAAAAAACGATGTGTCCAAAGTAGTTTTAGCTTTTAAATACACTATAAAATAATATAATTTCCGAGACATTTCGGTTCGATTGAAAAAGGGAATCGCTATATTATACTTAGGTATAGCAAAAATTTTCAGTACAGTTTTACGAGAATCGAATGGAGGAGTATGATGTTTGACGCATTTAAAGTTTATGTGGAGAAAGGTGTGGACAAGGCTAATATGTTTTAATATAATGCTTACATTTACATTAAATGTAAAAAAATAACAATTTTGCTAGTGTTTTTAATAAAATTATCAAATATCGATAGTGTAAGTTACACTAAGTTGCAGATTATTATTATTAATACACACTATCCTGCGTTTGATACACACAATCATAGATTCACACAATCATAGATAGATCTTCCTGTAAGGAGTTTATTACACGTTGACGTTTGCCAATCTGTCACAACTTTTTCTTTTTTTTTTCTATCTAAGAGGACAAAAGAACCCCTATAAAGTTCAAACTTAAAAATAAGATAAATTATGATTGGCTAATTTTGACCAAATGGCGACCAAACTGAGAAACAAAAAGCAACTGACTAACTCACTTTTAATTTACAATATTTTTAGAATGTGAATATCTTGTACAGGGAAATATACGGAAAATACAATGCTGAATGATACAACGTTACGAATACTGAGTAGGCTATTTTAGGATGGAAACGGAGAATTCATTTCATTCAGAAGGACAGCCCGTTGCGGTCTAATTGTATAATTCTGAGATTATTACAACATCGGCCTTCGGCGTTGCTATGCTGGATGAGTTTGCTATAACTATTCGACCTTCATACATACTTCATACATATAATCACGCCTTTTTCCCGTAGGGGTAGGCAGAGACCGCCTCTTTCCCGTAGGCAGAGACCACTTCTTTTCACTTGCTACGATTCTTACATACTTGTTTCGCTTCGTCCACTTTCATTCTTACCATCCATTCCTCCTCTTACATTCAAGTAGCGAAGCGGCTCTCCATGGGCCACTTTTCGCCTCCGCGAGAACGAGACGTGATGGGTGGCGAACCACATCGCCGCCATTTTGGATAATTAAATTATTTTTATGATTATCCATTGCGTTCCTACGGATTGGCGGAGAGGGTAGGAATAGGGAAAGGGAAGGATAGGTGGTGTGGAAAGGAAGATTGGTAAATTAGAGTGGGAAATAGGAAATGTAGGATATTACCGCCCAGGAGGGCAAGAGATAGGACAGTAATAGGTAGGGAAGCCGGGGTCGCATACCCGTATACTATACCATAACTAGCGGACAGGTAAGTTGGGATGAGTGGTCCCATGATATAATCGACCTTCATAAACAATAAAAATAAATAGTAATAAAAAACACTAAACTATTAACTAAACAAATGGTTTTCTATCAGTTAGCTTAAGTAGTCTCCAATCTCAATTAGGATTGTCCTTTTAGGATCTCAAAACATTAGTACAGCTGTACTTATTAATTAATATCTTGTTAAATATCTCTTTAAACGTAGATGTTTTTCTACATATCTGCAGAATAGATATTATTAAAAGTTATGCTTCAAAGAAATATGCACAAAGTATTTTAAAAATATATTTTCTATTTTTCAATCTTCTACAACGACTTAGTTTTCATAGTTAGCGGCATTAAAAGTATTAATGATAATGCTTATTAGATACATAAAAACTGGCCAAGTGTGAGTCAGACTCATGCACTAAGGGTTCCGTACAAAACGGCAAAAAAATCACGTTTGTTGTATGGGAGCCTTTGTTAAATATTTATTTTATTTTGTTTTTAGTATTTGTTGAAGCGGCAACAGAAATTCATAATTTGTGAAAATTTCAACTATCTAGTTATCGCGGTTCTTACGATACAGCCTGGTGACAAACAGACGGACGGACAGACGGACAGGCAGCATAGTAATAAGGTCACGTTTTTACCCTTTGGGTACGGAAGCCTAAAAAACTAAAAAAAAAACAAATAAATTAAAATTACCAACTTTGAAAAAATGGAGAAGAGATAAAAGAATCGTCAATTTTTTTAAGAAACTCAAAGGTCCAAAATCTCGTTTAATATTAATTTTAGAAAATGGGTTGCATTGAAGATTTTTTTTTAAAATGATGAAAACTATAACCCCTTATAAGATCAACATTGACGTAAGGTATAACCCTGTAGATATATTCTTTGGTCGTACGTTTGCGCCCCTAGGTTCACTGCAAGCTTTGTCCTTCCGCAAATAAAGAACTGGTAGGGTATTTGTTTGGTAGATCAAGTTGACGTTCTGAAAATATGTTAAAATTTAAAAAAAATCAGCCACACATTTATTACGACAACATCCTCGTATGAACGTCTATATACTTCTATACTTTTCTAATTTACTTATTAATATTATAAATGCGAAAATGTGTCTGTCTGTTACCTCTTCACGCTTTAACCGCTGAACCGATTTTTATGAAATTTGGTATAGACATACTTTGGGTCCCGGGAAAGGACATAGGATATTTTTTTTCCCCAAAAAGGGGTGTTCCCGCGGGATAATGTATTTACGCGGGTGGAGCCACGAGCAAAAGCTAGTATGCTATAAATAAACAGGACAGAATTAATATATTCAAAAAAAGATTATTAAAAGAAACCACCTACTACATATACAAAGTGGTCATGTCTATTGACGAATGTGGAGTAAATGAAATGAATACTGCGGTCGTTTTCACGTTCAAGAGGCCGGTTAGCCAACACATTTGGATAATGGGGCTACCACACTCCACATAGTTCAATGCTTACCGCTCACCGCAAAATTATATGATTATTAAAGTTCCACAACTTTCATTGTTAAAATAAAACTATAATAGTTCAAGTTAAAAATAGTTTTACCATTTATTATGACGGTGTTAACAACGGCGCATGACGTGTAATGAATTAATGATATCATTACACGTGTTTTGATTGATTTTAAATAGTTTTAACAAAACTAAAACTTTTATCGTTTTATTTCTACAAATCTATGAGCATTTTTGATACCGTGAGCTAAACCTTAAATAAATAATAAATACTAGCTTTTACGCGCGAATTCGTCTGCGTGGACGCCCATTTCACCCCCGTTGGAGATGAATTTCAAAAAATATTTTTACAACATATTTCTACGTCATAATCTGCGTACCAAAATGTATCGCAATTCGCAATCCGTCCAGTTCTTCATATTTCACTATAGAATCTTCCGCCCCCATTTCACTTTAGTATTAATTAACTTGGATATTAAATTTCATGGAAGTCAGGACAAATTTTATAAGATATAATATAGAATATATAAATATTTATATACAAACTTTTAAAAATTATTTTGCACCCTCAGGGGGTAAATTCTAATAAACCTTGAAACATGCATCTAATATATTAGTACCTGGGTAACCGAGCTATGCTTGGAGCTCTACTATTAGCGGTTACGGCTGTGCGTGCGTCTACATGTTAGTCAGTCAGTCAGTGAGGACATCTCCTTTTATACTATTACTAGCTTTTCTCCGCGTCTTCGTCCGCCTATACATTGTCCCACGGAAACATATTTTCCCGCGATAAAAAGTAGCATATGTCCTTCATCGTAGTCTACTCTATGTCTGTGTCAAATTTCATGACGATCGATTATGATAGTTTTACGTAAAGTCGCGCTTATTTCAATCATACTTGATCCGATTTTTGTCCTTTTCTTACCCAATTATAAATAACATCGAAGAGATTAGATTCTGAAAATTAAATTTTGATAGAGTGAGTAAATAGGATTGGGAAAGTAATTAATATAAAACCGAGAACCAATCAACTTGTTAACGGGCGAACTCGAAGCGTTTTCGCTTTAATTCGGAATTTAGACGTTTTAATCTTGGCCTTATCATAAGGCGACGATAAATACGAATTTATAAATCTTATATCAGTAACCGTTTATCCGAGGTCAGAGTTCAATAATCCTGAAAATCAACAAACATCATAAATTCATCCAGAGTAATCAGCGCTGATAAGTAGGTGGGTATATTACATTTGATAAGACTTTATTAATATTTTTATAGTATAACTAGCTTTCTCACGCGGCTCCGCCCGCGTAGATACATTATCCCGCGGGAACACTACTTTTCGGGATACAAAATATCCTATGTCCTTTCACGGGACCAAAAATTGGTATATTATACAAAATTTAATAAAAATTGGTTCAGCGGTTAAAGCGTGAAGAGGTAACAGACATACAGACAGACAGATAGACACACTTTCGTATTTATTATATTAGTATAGAAGTATAGATTATTAATATTTTTATAGTATAATTTATCGGTATGAAAATTAATAATACGAGTACCTACATTGCAAACAAATTATAATGGATAGATTTAGACGAAGCACGAAGGTCTATATCAAAAATACGTATTTGTAATAAGGTTTTTAATTATTATTATTATTATTTTGTTACTTTTGTGACTTTACGCATGACTCTACTGTACATTTTCAATGGTTTCAATCGAGTTAAACAGTGCTTTTTTAAAGAAGATGATTATATAAATATAATTTTTAACTATAAAACTACATAATATCATTATCTACTTCCACGATATGTTTGTAAGCAAACGTCTTAAATGTATATTCTAACTCTATACAGATAAATAAAATTGAAGTGTCTGTTTGTAATTTCAATTTAACGCCTTTTCATCACTTTATGCAATTTTTGTCTGTCCGTCGGTCTGTCTGTTTGTTCCGGCTTATCTCTGGTTGTCGGCTAACAGCTGGACGGATTTTCACGGGACTTTCACTGGCAGATAGCTGGTATTATAAAGGTCTAACATAGGCTACTTTTATTTTAAGGGTTCCGTTTAAAGAAATAGGGTTCCGTTCCGTTAGTTCTATGCAAACGATGTAGTAATTTAATGAAATTAAGTAGGTCAATATCGAACACCTTGTATAAACGCTATGCTAGTGTTGAAGCTTTTCATACAGGAATCCGGAAGTATCATAGGTACATTGGCTCGCAGTTAACAGTGATGAGTTCGTAATAATTTTAATCGGCGCGACAAACTGAGGTAAGTTCCAGTTCGTAAATAGCGAATGCACCCGCTGCAAATGCCGCGGCCGGCGCGGGGCGGCTCACTTTCGTCGTCAGCTACCGCGCTATTTTTACTGCTCGGCGCTCGCGACTCGCCGCTGCGACCCAAAATGTTTTCTCGCTAGATTAATATGTTTTTGATAGACGTCCCGTGGGCGTGTATTTTATGGGGGATCGAATTTGCGAGATAGATAGCCGCTCGCGTAGATTTATTGTGTTATTAGTTCTCAACTATCGTAAAAACGACAACGCGGTTGTTTGTGAATGATAAAACCGCTCGTTATACTCGTAGTTTGGAAATACATTAATGTTGTATAATAAAAAACGTATATTATTATTATTAACGTACTTGCTTTTTTTAATATACAATTTACATATGCATAAACATTAATATGTTGGTAGATACCTATTGTGTATGAGATATTTCTTTATTATTGCTTTCTAATTAAAAGCACAATATATTTTACTAGCTTTTGCCCGCGACTTCGTCCGCGTGGAGTTCGGTTTCCATACAAATTTTTAACCCCTTTTTCACCCTCTTCGGGGGAGAATTTTCTAAAATCCTTTCTTAGTGGATGCCTACGTCATTACAACTATCTGTATGCCAAATTTCTGCAAAATCCATTCAGTAGTTTCGGCTATGCGATGATAGATGAGTCAGTCAGGTTTGCCTTTTATATATTTAGATTCACTCTGTAGTACTCTTAAGTTCAAAATTATTAAACCATTGGTAACCTACCTTAGGCTAATACTCGTAGCCTACGATTATTCATATTCTTGTACCTAGGTAACTGAGCTTTTATTGATATATTGTTGCATAACAAAATAAAAAACGTATATTATAACTTAAAAGCGCTGTTTTCTAGGGATAAAACCAAGCTACATCGATATTTCTCCCACAAAATTCCTGTCTACTTTTCATGTGAATACTTCCTGTAATTTTCGAGATTATGATTATATATATACAAGGTTGTCTCGTTTAAAGTATAAAATATAAATGTCTCATATTTTTATTATTTAAAAGTATTACAACCATTTCATAAATATTTTAATATTTATTTAGCAAGGCTCCTTACACTTTTCACATTATAATATCTGGTAAAAAGGGTTCGACATATTTCAGTTCGCATATTATATTTCGAAACTTGAACGCTTATAAAATATTCTTACCTAGAATAGGCACGAGTATATCAATCCAAAGGTCTTTGCGAAAAATATTTTTATTCAATATAGAGTTTTCAATTATAGACCACATACCCAAAGTTTAATCATCTGATTAAACTTTGGGCATGTGGTCTTGAAAGCTTTTTTCTGTACGTAAGTAGATATCTACCTACTTACGTACCGAAAAAAGCTTTCATAGAACGTTTCAAATTTGTACATTTTGACGTCCCCTTCAAAGGCCTACAATATTTCCACACAATCGTGCACACACCGTATGCTTGTAGTAGTGCTTTCAAATCGAAAGCTACTATGTAGCTGTTTGTCTGTACCTCTTTTTTAATCTGTGCCATGACACATATATGTATCGTTTTAAAGACCTATGTGGCTCAGTGGTTAGCACGTTGGCGCTGAAGCCGGAGGTGAACAAAAATAGTACAAAAATAGTAAAAATCTTAAATATATGTATAGTATATAGGTATTAAATATATTTCCGTTGTCTGGTACCCGTAACACAAGTTCTTCAAGAACTCTCCACAGGACCAGATTGAAGTGGTGTGAAAGCGTCCATAGATATTAGATTAGATTAGATAACAACACTAAAGGTTAACAAAATTGACGTAGGTATGCCTATGATTGATATATAATTCATAAAGTAGCAGCAGTGTTAAACTAGAAATACTTTTACAGTTCTATAAAACAGTAGCAGTACTTCAAAGGTTAATTTTCAAAAAGAGAACCCTAAAATTAAGACATATCGAAGCACTTACATGACCTAATTCTATAAAACGTTTCTTGAATAAGTAAGACGTTGTATTAGCCGTGGCAGTTGCCTCTGACGTATTTTATGTAGACCCTTTTATTTCTGCGGTATAATCGAGCCAAAAATAGAAGAATAGTTTTGGGCCATTTAATTTTACATCCTTTTTTGCGGCGAGTTAAGGCCAGGATAAAGCTCAAAAATAAAATAATTTTCACTACTCGTATGCACATTGTAATAAGTGTCATTTTTGCGTAGCATTATTTTCTATATTCATGTAGAAGACGGTGTTTGCAAGGTATTTCTTAAATATCTCTTGAAATATTGTACAAATCACAAAAGTGTTCGGTTTAAGTTGAAATATAATAAATATATTAATTATTTATCAAAAAAATATGTATGGTGCTGCACAACATTTTACGTTTTAGGAGATTTCATGATTTTTAAGGGCTGATTTTAAGATTTGTAATTCAGGAATTATATATTTTTTTCATAATGTATACGGTTCAGAACATGTCAAGGATTGTGTACTTAATCCCATATTTTTTTCCACTTCGTAATTGAACTCTGACTAGGTACACTAGGTGACGGAAAATGACAAAGTAGCCTATGACCTCGCCTTAAGCCCAGCTCTCAATATTGTATACACACAATACATATATAATACGTGTATAAAATAATTATTTCATAAGATTATAGCTTGGGAAACCCTCCCAAATAAATTTAAACTAATTTGCATATAATAATAATTTAAATAGGTACTTAAATGATAAATATTGGAGTCATTTTCTGTGTCTCAGTGGTTGAGCGCATCGGTGCTGAAGCCGGAGGTTTCGGGTTCGAATCCCGTCAAAGGAACAATAAAGATTTGTATGATATAATGAAAATATAGAGCTAGAGCTCGACGTCGAAAAAGGAGGTCATCGAGAACAAGCACTCACGGTTTTACGAAAGAGGATTAGAAGACGAACAGATTGACTTATAACTAGACTTTATTCCCTTTGACCTTCTTTTACTTCAAATTCTTACACGTTCAGGGCGGTCTGGCTGGAAACTGGTCAAGAGTACAACTGTCAGACTTGCATTTTTATCGGTTTCTAGTTGGCGCGCAGCCGTGTATCAAAACAGTTTTCTTGTTCCTTATGAAAATTTTTACTGAAAAAATCTTCACACATTTTGATAAATAAAAAAAAAATCTGTCAGGCTTAGAACCGCCAAACCGGCGGTTTTTATATCAAACTTTTTCGATGTCGAGCTCTAGCTCTATAATATTAAAGTATTAAATATACTTCCCATTGTCTGGTACCCGTAACACAAGTTCTTTGAGAACTTACCACGGGACTAACGTGGTGTGAAAGCGTCCATAGATAAAATATGTTACAGTCAAATGTCGATGTGCAGTCTCTTCTCTTCTTATCCTACGTTTAACTGAAGCCTTCGGGAAAACCCAGAAATAAATTCAAATTTTGCCCTTACACTAAATTATTGTTAGTCAAACCTAAAAGTTCCTCAAACCTCAAACCTTTTCAGCTTAACGTAGAAAACAAAATATAACAGAGTGCTTAGTGCGAGTTTTTATCACTACTCGACATGAAAAAGTAAACTACAATTTGTATGGTATCGAAACAACGCCCCTAGTGGCAAAAATAGGAAACATAATTAGCGAGTGTGAGTTTTGTGGATTTTAACTAATCGAGCGTCGTCTCACACTCACGTTCGAATGTGGGTGTTTCAGCGCTTTCATTGGTTGGTTCAAAAGTCTCGCGAGTGCCAGTTGCACATTTTGACATTCGAATAGTAAATTTGTGTTAACGACGTCGAAAAGTTGTCACCCCGCGCTCACTTCCAATTTCTCAGTGACTAGGTAGTGAATTGCGGTAAAAGCATTTATAAAAGAACATTTTAGCAATTAATTTGCTATGGCAGGACGTTTTTTTTCGCGTGGAGGATGTTTGCGGCTGCTCAATCTCAAGACGACCGCAATTTTAATACAAAACGTGAAGCAAGAGCTCGTGCATCTTTCGATCCTTTATTGGACATTATTGTTTACCGATTGTCACACTTATGCCCATTTGCACTAAACTTAAGGATCGCCTAAGTTCTTTCCTAACTTGTTTAGGCTGCTCCTAGCAAAAAATACTATTGCACTAACCTTAGGCCATTCCTAAGTCCACTTAGGATATTCTTAACTTTATGAGCCCGATTAGGAAGTGCGTAAGCATAGGCAACACATAAGTCGGGTGTTTTATCAAGTTGTCTGTAGATTATTTGTAACTATATCAATTATCTTTATTCGTCGTGCCTTCGTGAGAAGACTTTCGATAGGATGCACGGGCCTTCGTTGCACAACAATCGCACAAAATTTATTTTTTCCTCCGCCGTAACTTTTGCGGTTTTTACTTTTTATTTTAATTTATTTTCCATAATAGGTATATCAATAACGATTCCAAATCAATTGTAATGTATTAATCGTAATGTATAATTTTAGTCAACAATAAACACGTATATTAAATATATGTTTGACTTGTAATTACAAGACAATTGACAGCCTTATGGTGAATTTACGTTACCAAATAAAATAAACCAATGTCTTATCTTTTGTCACTTTTTAACACACGACGGAATCAATGTAAAGAGAAGGCCAAAATATTTTCTATGGACTACATTACTTAGCCGGTTTATAAAACCATAAACAATCAATCTTTACATTCGTTCAATCATTCACTTATCTAGGCAATGCCTAAGCTACGACATAATTAAGTTATATCTGTTAGTGCAAACAAAATGTTTAGCTAGGCTGTTCTTATGTTTAAGTGTATCTTAACTAGGACAGGCCTAACTTACGTTTAGTGCAAATGGGTATTACTGTTCCATGAATGTTATTATAGTATCAAACTGAGAAAAACTTGTTTTCATCATTTTTAAGTTTAAATACAATTTATTATAAACGAAACGTAAAATTGTGTAAAATGCTTTGCAAATATAATTCAAAATTTCGGCGACTTATGTCAGTTGTATCTGGCTGATTTTGGTATCATTAAAAAGTTTTAATTTTACAGAAGACAATTCCAAATTCAAATTAGGTAAATTTGAGATTTTCATTTGTTTTTCTTATTGTTAAAATGAGTGATTCTTATGAAGAATTTCGATACATTTAAAAATTTTATAACAAAAAAGGTAAAAATGCAACACAAGCCGCGAAAAAAATTTGTGATGTTTATGGACCTAATGCAGTATCTGTGAGAGTAGCGCAAATTTGGTTTAAGCGTTTTCAATCCGGAAATTTTGATATCAAAGATGCACGTCGCTCTGGTCGCCCTGTTACGGACAAAACTGTTGCCATTTTTGAAAAAGTGGAGCAAGATCGGCATATTAGTAGTTACGATATAGCTGAAGAACTGGGGATTGACCACAAAACGGTTTTGGCGCATTTGAAAAAAGCTGGGTACACAAAAAAGCTCGATATTGGGGTGCCTCATGAGCTCACTGAAAGAAACCTAATGAACCGTGTACTCATTTGTGATTCTTTATTACGACGTAAGGAAACCGAACCATTTTTGAAGAAGCTGATAACTGGTGATGAAAAGTGGATCACGTACGACAAGAACGTGCGAAAAAGATCGTGGTCAAAGGCCGGTCAGGCTTCACAGACTGTGGCGAAACCCGGGTTAACTCGCAACAAGGTGATGTTGTGTGTGTGGTGGGATTGGAAGGGCATTATTCATTATGAGCTGTTACCGCCAGGCAGGACCATCAATTCTGAACTGTACTGCGAACAACTGGTGAGATTAAAGCAAGAAGTTGAGAGAAAGCGGCCGGAATTAATCAACAGAAGGGGTGTGGTTTTTCACCATGATAACGCTAGACCTCACACATCTTTAGCCACTCAGAAAAAAATACGGGAGTTTGGCTGGGAGGTGTTAATGCATCCGCCGTATAGTCCTGACCTTGCACCTTCAGATTTCCACCTGTTTCGGTCGCTGCAGAATTCCTTAGGCAGTGTCAGGTTGACATCACAAGAGGACTGCCAAAACCACTTGTCGCAGTTTTTTCATCAGAAGCCCCAAACATTAAATAGCAATGGGATCATGTACCTACCAACAAGATGGCAAAAAGTTATCGAACAAAATGGCACCTATATACTTTAGTCACTTGTGAATAAACTTTATAAAAAAACCTTTTGAATTTTTATATAAAATGCGAAGAAACTTTTTCCCCAACCTAATATACGAAATGTTTCCCGCGACTTCGTACGCGCAAAAGGAAATCCCGCGGAACCGTACATTTTCCTGCGATAAAAAGCCGCATATTATGTCCGTGACAACGTTATGTAGGTGCAAAATTTTATCATGATCGGTTAAGTAGTTTTTTACGTGGAAGCGTAACAACCAAACAAACAAACTCACATTCACATTTATAATAATAGTTAGGATTTTCATATTGACTAAATATAATTTATAAAGTATCAGAACTGGCGCTCTCGACCATAAGTTAGAACAATGCAAATGCGGCCGGATCTTCGCATTATAAAGCCGTAGTTACGAGCCGTGTCCGAGAGCTTGGTCTGCTGAAACTCCGGCTTTTAATCAGGTGTAAATGAAGCTTGGTTACACATAATCAGATCTTTATGAGAATAGAATATTACCTGTTTAAATATTTTGTAATAATATGCATTTGATTTCTATTTATTTAAGCAATGAAACAAATAAAACAAGGTTGAATTTAGATAACTAGCTGTCCCGTGCCCACTTCGTTGGGCGTAAAACAGTTTTTACTTATAAAAAATTAATTGATAAAACATCATACAGTGTACTGTAAAAATTATATAAATAAATTTGGTACACCAAATATTATAAATCTAAACCATTCTCGAATCCACTTGAAAGACGACCTCTGTGGCTCAGTTGGTTGAGCGTGTTGGTGCTCAAGCCGGGGGTCGCGGGTTCAAATCCCGCCGAAGGAACAAAAAGTTTTTCTGTGTTCCTGGGTCATGGATGTGTATTAAATATGTGTATAATATAATAAAAATCTTAAATATGTGCATAGTATAAAAGTATTAAATATATTTCAGTTGTCTGGTACCCGTAACACAAGTTCTTCGAGAACTTACCACGGGATCAGATTGACGTGGTGTGAAGCGTCCATAGATATTAAAAAAACAATTTTCCCGTAGGATCCTGTAGTTACGCGATTGGAGCCACGGGCAAAGGCCAGACTACTATATATATAAGAATATTATCTATCTTATAACGCTTTAAAGTTCAAATATACTGCAAAAACAAATAAAGGTTGAAAAGGCGAATCACCATATGCATAATAAACATGCAAAGATTTTTTAGCTCCTACAAAAATAACGTTAAGTTACACCCCGCTTCTCGCATTATCTGGAATATTTTAATATAAAATTCTTAATACGTTGAAATGATTTATTCGCCAGCCTTACTGACGTGGGAGAAAACTTTTTATACGTTCATGAAAGGGTATTGTTTTAAAGGGTGCGATCGTAAAACGGGACATGAAATCAAATTATTGTGCTGAATACACTTCCGTTTGGGAATTTGGGTCAAGGCCGAGCCGCTTTTTACGGAGTTAAACAAGAGTGAAATAATGAAATGTGACTTTGATAGTTAATTGCTTTTTATTTTGTCGATATTGCCAAACCTGTTGAGGACAATTTTGAACGTGCACGATGAGTTGCGAGAAAATATTTCGCAGAAACGATATTCACCTGTAGCGAGTAGCGACAGCAGCAATTGTCAATATAACAGGTGGTGGCTTTGTGCTATATATCGTGATCAATTTGATCTTACTAAAGATTGCACTGTGGTCGAAATTCGATCATAATTCATATTTAAAATAATTAATTTCAATTTTTAGGGTTTTTGTGCCTCTAAAAATGTGTTACTTATAAATATAAATTATAATTTATAACACATTGTTAATGATAATTATCATAAAAATGTGTTATAAATTATAAATATAAATTATCATAGACAAAATTTATATATTTTATATATTTGCCGCCCATATGCTATTCAATTTCTGCCCCCAAACTTACTTCTCAAAAATTTTTTTTTTCAATTGTTCTGGTTTAATTTGTGACAAAAACCTACCTGAAAGTGTTTATTCCTTGGAATAATCAACAGCGCAAAATAGATCATAGACTACTAAATATTTAAAATAACATTAAATTATGTTCTTTACGTTGAAAGCGAGCGAGCGAGCATAAAATTTCTCTAATTTTACAGGTTTCTATTGGATAAATCCCTATGGACCAAAACAAATGACACACAATAACACACTGTCAAAATCTGCAGAGCCGCATATCCTCCTAATACCAAAAAACCCGCCGCCCGCCGGCCGCTAATCATCGAAGAAATATTGGATTTAAATTGTTTTTTATAATACTGAAACGCTTTTAGAATATTTTGTATCGTATATTACCGCAAAAGTATGATTTACAGAGCATTTAGTATTTTTTTGTATTCAGACGTTAGAGTGTATAAAGTAGTAAAATATATTATTTTTTTTGTTAAATATTGGAGAATAATTTTTGAATGCAAATAATGTTTTTTATATTTCTGTAGGGAAAAAATGTTTAGACTACATTTGCCGCCCCCTAAAATTTGCCGCCCTAGGCTTCAGCCTATTCAGCCTGTTCGTAAATTCGCCTGGGTATTTACTACAATGAAAAGATATAAACAAATCATTGTCAGGCTACTGGATACTGGACTACTATGTAGACTGGACCGTGAATGGCCATTAAATTGGTCCAAAACCGTGAAAACGTGATTTTTGCTTCACGTGTTAGAGCGTTTTCACATTAGCGATGCCACTTATGGCGTGCGATAATGTGACAGACATCTATATTATTTTGTTATATATTGAAACATATACCTTCTTATTTATTATTTTGCCTCTTAGAATAAAAAAAAAAATGGTCAACGTGTTTATATATTATATACCAATATTATTATTTTTAAACAAAAAATTAAACCGACTTCCAAAGCAAAAATACACAAAAAAGTATGGAATAAAACTTATTTTCTAAATAATTCCCCTTTTAAATTTGACAAAAAATTTAAGTATTCTCTACTCAATGTTCTTAATTTTGAGTTTAATTTGTCGCTACCAGCCCAAACGATATCCTACAATATTTTATAGAACACACGTTCATATTTGCTGGTAGATATCGACTTCAAAATTAAGAAGATTATTTAGAAAATAAGTTTTATTTCATACTTTATTGTGTATTTTTACTTTGGAAGTCAGTTTAATTTTTTGTTTAAAAACAATAATTTCACCCCTTTTAGTGATATTTTGTTAAGTTATTATTAATACATCTTAAGAAAGTCTAAAATAACCGATCGAATATATAATTGAATATGCGCCAAGTTTCCATTAAGTATTGTTATTAAGATGATGGTGATGATTACTGTGAGTTACAAAGTGGCATATGCTTGCAGTTCTTTAAGCAATGCCGAAATTTCCAAACGCATATCTTTAAATACTGAGGAGTTCTGTTCAGTGCTTTTGGATTCAAGGTATACCTTAGTACAACATCTTATTTTTTGGTAGCATATGCTTGTTTTATTTCAGTTAAAGTGAAAATCACTATATGTGTCGATATATATTTTGAGGAGTTCTCTCAATTCTTCATGTATCGCATCATCAGGTTTCCACCTTAGTGACTAAAGAACCAATTTCGAATTTAACCCTTTACAAAATAATTTTGCAAATAGGTCCATAAACGGCAGAGCAATGTTCAAAGATCTCCGTGTTTAGTGTAAAATACTATGAGAAGTACCTTTTATGTCATCATAATGTGATGATGTATGGTATGATAGTGGAGGTGATGATGATGATTACTCTAATTGACATGGTTGCATATGCATGCAGATCTTTATACAACGCCGAAATCCCCAAACATGTATCTATAAGGAGTCAGGAGTTCTGTTCTGTACTTTTGGATCCAGGGTATATATACCTTGGAGCAAAATCTTACTTTTTGGTAGCATATGCTTGTACTACTTCAGAATAAATCAAAAGTCACCATATGTATCTATATAAATTTCGAGGAGTTTCCTCGATTCCTCATGGATCCCATCATCAAGTCACTACTTTTATGAAAACGGGATCAACTTGGGATTATACGCTTTACATCAAAAAAATCGGTCCACAGACGGCGGAATTATCGTTGAACATGCAAAAAAAAAAATATATAGCCGAACGTATAACCACCTCCTTTTTTTGGATGTCGGTTAAAAATTAAATCAAACACGGTAGGTCACAGAACACATATTATGTACTCACGGAGTGCGTGCGGTAGGTAGTGTGAGCTAACTGAGGTAGCGATAATAATTATAAACTTTATATAATGTAATAATTAAAAGAATATCCCTCCAGTTCCATTAAAATTACGAAGACAAAAATACTTTAAATGTTTTTCACGATAAAACCGAACGTCAAAACTCATTAGGTAATAATGTATATCGACCATAAATCGATATAGTTTTTACAATTCAAAATTCAAATACTCGTTTTTGTTTGATGGCGATTACAAAATATACGATTTGGTTTCAATTAATAACTTTCTCGATGGGACAACAATATTGATTAAACTTCTTAAGGGTGCAACACAACAAATTTTGAACACAATGTGTCCAAACTGTCTTTAGCTTATAAATTAAAAAAAACGTGTGAACCAAATCCATGGAGGTATGTTGCTGATATTATTTTCATTAATTTAATGTATTTCTTATCATTATTTTACTAAATGTAGGCTTTACGCATACCTTGCTCAACATAAACTTTAATTCTGCCAAATTTCACTCTCATCCATACGCGCAATTCTCGTAAAATTATACTTCCTTGAAATTTTCGCTTCACGTATTAATATATACCTAGATTTTGCGGTGAATGTTCATAAAAAATCACACTACGTAACGAACAAATAAAAAAACCAGCGATATTTTCTTCAGTACTCAACGAAGTATTAAAAAATAGTGATTGAATTATTCTGTAAATAATCCATAGTTTGTACTCTATCAGTGCTACTAATATTTATTACCACGAAGAACACCCACAGTCGTGACATCGGAAATTTATGAGGGTCCTTTTATCATTCCATGATTGCGGAACCCAAAATAAACTTCCAAACTCATTACAACTGAAATACTCCTTGTAAAAAGAGATAACACTCGCCATATTACGAGTTGCCCAATTACTTATACCTACAGCCAATTCATTAACTTAACTTTTATAAGGAAAAGAGCATTTTACTCTGTAAAACTTCGACGGCCGAGTCCCTACATATTTTAACCTATTATAACATTAATTATCCAATAAAAATGAAAATTTAATGGACGGTTACGAAGTGAATTTGAGACAATTGAAAAGTCAAACTTGCACTTTTGATAGATATAATATTTAAAATGGATTAGCAAAGATCTGCGTCATAAGTTAGGCTTTCTTAGCAGTAATAATAATATAGTAACTCCCCACCGATCTCGGTGACGGTGGCCGGATTCATTGAAACCCGGCCAGTTACGCAGGAGTAATTTTATAGTGCCTAAGTGTGTGCGCAGTACACAAGAGCACTCTCTCTCTTCCTTTACTCTCGTAATCCAATGGGACGGATAACCGACACGACTGACGAGAGATGAGACGCAGGTCCGGCTTTTTACATGCCCATCCGACGCATGGATCATCTTTCTTGTTAGACAATCAGGTGATCAGCTTGTCCTAACCAAACTTGGAAACAACATTTTTTGTTGTTCCAATGCGGGAAACGAACCCACGACCTCCTAGTCGAGAGCCAATGCCACTAGACCACGGAGGCTGTTCTTAGCAGTACTTTTAAGTTAAATATAATAAATTGCGTTGGTTGCGTCAGCTTCGACGTGGAACATGCTGACGTCACACGCACCCTGCGTCAGTGACGTCACACGTGGGAACACCAATTTTACAAATTACTTGCTTAATGCCTTTACGGCTTCATGTGACATCGTTTGCAATGAAAAATAATTGCTTTCAAACCTATTAACTTCTCCTAATTATTTTTTATTAAGGTTTTATTGAAATCAGGCTAAAACTAATAATAATTTTGACTCTATTATTGACTGTCCAATTGGCAGTTTAGCATGCGTATCTATAATTTTTGCGTTGTTCGGAAAATCGGAATGTGGTGGGTTCGAAGCCCGGTTTTATATATTTTTGATTTTTTTTTAATCTACTATAGCTCCGAGCAAAGCTCGGTTACCCAGATACTTTACTAAACTTTAGAAATAATTGAAAAGTTTTCACTAGACTAATAATAATATAATGAATAATAATAATAATAATATAAATATAATATAAGTTACGAAAGAGAAAAAAAAAACATTTTATGACGTCATAGTGTAAAATCGCCACCACAAATAGGCACGAGTACTTCGCAGAAAACTTAGTTTTACGGGAAAGACGTGGACAATATTTTTAATTGGTTTCGAAAGTATGTTTTATATTTTACTAACTAATTAAAGTTATTAACTACGTTTAACTTTCCTTCCTTTGTTTTGATGTTTGTTTTCTTTATATTACACAGTTATATACATGTGCATTGGACAATTTTATTACAATTGAACTGCACCTGAAGGATAGAGCCCCAATTCTCGTAATTAACTTAAACGTTCATTTTACTTTTAATGAATTATAAAATAATTGTCTTGATATCATAAGCTGATTTTTAAGTTTGGACCAATCCAAACGAGTTTGACGTTGTTTTGACGTTTATGAGAATACTATTTTACAGTCTTAACAATTCGGGAATGGATCAAAGAATATACCTATTATATTACAGCGTAAAGAATCGCTATTCCACCGATTTACTCGAATGTCAACTCGCAGCTGTGTGTTTGGTTTGGCGAATGCGTAGGTTGGGCGTGACGTGAGTTTTCATTCAGCCAGGACTTTTGTTCACGGGGCTGGCCGCTAGTCGTTTCATGCTTTGAAATAATTTTATGAATTTGACGTTTAATATTATTTCTGTGTCAACCTTAGGCTTTCGTCAGCATTGCTGACATTCGACGGTGCTCGAGCTGTCATTTGTAGAGAGTGTGGCGACACTCTCTAACACAGGGGGGCCCTGTGACTGCAATGTATTATTTAAAGGACTGTATTATTGCATTCTGAATTGCATTGCATCTGATTTAATTATCAGAATTGACATTCTGCTCACAGACAATCTATACTTCTATACTCTATACTTATATATTATAAATGCGAAAGTGTGTCTGTCTGTCTGTCTGTTACCTCTTCATGCTTTAACCGCTGAACCAATTTTGAAGAAATTTTGTACAGACATACCTTGCGTCCCGGGAAAGGATGTAGGATACTTTTCATCCCAAAAATTACACTGTTCCCGAGGGATACTGTATTTACGCGGGTGGAGCCGCAGGCAACAGCTAGTATGAAATAAAGGACGATTAGGCGTCGCCTGCAACGCCACAGCGAGCGTTTCTTAGGCTACTTGCAAGTGCAGTGGGTCGACGCATTTGGGTAGCACAAAATTGCACTACGGCGTTCTTGTGTATATTGTTAGTATTTTGTAAGTGTATGTCATTGGATTTCCTGTTGCAGACGATGGCCGCCGGCGACGTGACGCGACGCGCGTCCATCACTGCGCCGTCCATGCACCGCCGGACGTCGGCGCGGAGAGGCTCGCTGGTTAAAAGCACACAAGCTTCACAGGTATGTTAATATGTCATAATATGTTACTCAAGTTCTATAGTAGTGAGTAACAACCAAGGAATTTGTAAGTATTATATACAACAGGAAAGAGTACTTCAAACTGTATTTTCTTTTAATTCAATCAAAAATGATCTTTACTACTCAGACTTAAAGCTTATCACGTGCGCAATAAAAAAACCGGTCCCGGTGAGATAGCTATAAGTTATCCCTGTGTCTCGTTCTAACAAGTAACCTAGTGTAGCCAGTTTATATCTTTCCTTAAATTTTAGGTTTGGTAGATTTTATGTGCGATATAGTGTATAAGAAAGAAATACTAATAAACTCGGTTAAATATTATGTTATTCATAATCTGAGAGAGAAATGTAAAATAAAAATCACTAGTTGTTTAGAACCTACCTACTAACCGATAATTAGAAATTTGTTATTTATTTTTTGATTATTTGCATTTTGGTAGAGTAAAATGGAAGAAATGAAAATAGAATAGTTGCAACACAAAACGCCGTGTATTTCCCTTGGAACTTTCTAAATGTTCGGGTGACAATATGATTTAATAGGTAATGTAGGACATTTATATTATTTTACCTACCTTCATGATATTGTGAAGATGAAACCATTGTATGTTTGTATGTTATTGATTATTTCTGAAACCTAACAGATTTGAAAAATTCTTTCACTGGTAGAAAAAAATCTTAATCCCTGAGTGCTTATTATGTGCGCATAGTTACGTGAGAACCTCGCGGGCGGGCGGGCGACATCAGACAGACAGAGTTATAATATTGGTAGGTTTATCTGTATAGGATGACTTATAATATAATAATAACATTTATGGACACTTCGCACCACATCAATCTTGTCCCGTGGTAAGTTCTCGAAGAACTTGTGTTTAATTTTATAAGCTTTTATTTAGTTTCACCTGTCCCGTTGTCGGTCTGCAATGGATTCTTGCAAGTTAAATTTGATCCACTTTCCGGTTTCCGATTGAGTTGAAATTTTGCACGAATATGTAAACCGCATGACAATGCAATATTATGATGACGTGGAGTTGATCTGATGATGGAGCTGGAAGGTGGCCACAGGAATTCCAAAATAAAACCACATAGTCCCATCGAATTTGGGCTCGTTTAGTTCGTCTTGACAAGTACTTTGATACTATATGGTAACCAGGATCTGATGATGGAGCTGGAAGGTGGCCATAGGAACTCCGTAATTAAACGACGCAACCCCATCAAGTTTTGTCTCGTTTAATTCGTCTTGACGAGTACTTTGATACTATATGGTAACCAGGGAGCTAGAATATGGCCATAGGAACTCTGTAATTAAACGACGATGGGGTTCCATCGAGTTTGGGCTCGTATGATTCGTCTTGACGAGTATCTTGGTTGGCGTGAATATGCAATCAAATGAAAGGGCTTGCTGTGAATAACTCGAAAATCCAACATGGCGGAACATCCAAGATAGCCGCCAAGTCATTTTTAATGCACTCCTACAATATGGGTATCAAATGAAAGGGCTTGCTGAGAATAACATGAAAATCTAACATGATGGAACATCCAAGATGGCCGGCAAGTTATTTTTAATGCACTCCTACAATATGGGTATCAAATGAAAGGGATTGCTGAAAAAAACTCGAAAATCCACATGACGGAACGTCCAAGATGGCCGACAGTCAATTTTAATGTAATCCTACAATATGGGTATCAAATGAACGGGCTTGCTGAGAATAACATGAAAATCCAACATGATGGAACATCCGAGATGGCCGGCAAGTTATTTTAATGCACTCCTACAATATGGGTGTCAAATGAAAGGGATTGCTGAGAAAAACTCGAAAATCCAACATGACGGAACGTCCAAGATGGCCGACAGTCAATTTTAATGTAATCCTACAATATGGGTATCAAATGAAAGGGCTTGCTGAGAATAACTCGAAAATCCAACATGATGGAACATCCAAGATGGCCGACAAGTTATTTTTAATGCACTCCTATAATATGGGTATCAAATGAAAGGGATTGCTGAGAAAAACCCAAAAATCCAACATGATGGAACATCCAAGATGGCCGACAGTCAATTTGAATGCAATCCTACAATATGGGTATCAAATGAAAGGGCTTGCTGAGAATAACTCGAAAATCCAACATTGCGGAACACCCAATATGGCCGACACGTTATTTTTAATGCACTCGTACAATATGGGTATCAAATGAAAGTATGGTGTGTTGGGGTTTTTTGAGGTCCTTACTGAGTAGAGTAAAATCTCTAGGAGGTCTCCTGAAGAGCTTGACTGTACTAAATTAACCGGCAAACGACCTTGCAATAATGATGCGTTAAATGAGATCAACAGACTGAGAAACCTATCTAGCGATAACTTAAAAGTAAAAAATAAATTAAAAGTAAAAAAAAAACTTTTCTAAAACAATATTTTATTTGAATGCGCTAAAAAGAATAAAATATTTTTTCCTTTAAAACTTTTACTATCAACTTACAACGTAATAACACAATTTATCTGATATAAAAGCTTGTCGAGAATCAAACAAATCAAAGAAGTAAATCAAGTAACTTGATCTGATAGATTTATGAGACAATTTATTTGATTCTCGACAAGCTTTTATAACATATAAATTGTGTAATTACGTTATAAGTTGATAGTAAAAGTTTTAAAAGAAAAAATAGCGGAATTCGAACCAGCGACCGGCTTGATTACCAACATGCTCAACCACTAAGCCAATGAGGTCGTCAAACTTTTAATTAGTGCAAAATATACTTTACCACGTGGTAGTCCTCATGATTACAAACTTTCCCAAAGGAACTTTTTTATTTAATCCACCTCGACTTAACATTGGGTAGCGAATTAAATAATAATAAAAAACAACGGGTTTCACTTCGGGAGTGCCGGTAGAAGTGAAAAATTTCAAAAGTGGGGCCATTTAACTAGACACTTTTCTCCTTAGTGTTTTCACTATACGTCAAATTTCAAAATGGCCCCAAAATTTTCAAAAGTGGGGCCATTTAACTGGAGACACTTTTTTCTTCATAGTGTTTTCACCATACGTCAAATTTCAAAATGGCCCCAAAATTTTCAAAAGTGGGGCCATTTAACTGGAGACACTTTTTTCTTCATAGTGTTTTCACCATACGTCAAATTTCAAAATGGCCCCAAAAATCTCAAAAGTGGGGCCATTTAACTGGAGACACTTCTGTTCACCATACGTAAAAAATTCAAAACGGCCCCAAAAATCTCAAAAGTGGGGCCATTTAACTGGAGACACTTCTGCTCTCCATGGTGTTTTCACCATACGTCAAATTTCAAAATGGCCCCAAAAATCTCAAAAGTGGGGCCATTTAACTGTAGACACTTCTTTTCTCTTAGATACTGATTCCACCGTACGTCAACTTTCAAAATGGCCCCAAAAATCTCAAAAGTCGAGCCATTTAACTGGAGACAATTTTCGTGGGGGGACAATTGGAGGTAAAGGCCAATGTAAGGGTAAATGTGATGGGGATGATTGGCGGTCAAGGTCAAGGCCAAAGGTCAATAGTTAAGGTCACAAGTAAATACGAACTAAAATAATTTCATGCTCGCGTAAACCAAGACAGCAAACAATTGCAAGTTGCATTTTATGACTTTTCAATCAGATTCACGTGTCCTGCTCGAGTTTAACAGTTTTTACCCATTCCAAGAAAAATGCACAGTGCCGCTAAAGGAATTTTCACTTATAATAAATGCTCTAAAAAGTTTATTTGGGTAAGATGTTTGTTATCATGAGCATTATCACGTGGTAAAGTGTTTTACACTAGTTAAAAGTCACTCTATAATATACGTTTCAGCAACTTGTATTATCATTTGTGACGTATTATTATTTTTAAACAAAAGATTAAACCGACTTCCAAAGTAAAAATACACAAAAAAGTATGAAATAAAACTTATTTTCTAAATAATTCCCCTTTTGAAGTCGATACCAGCCCAAACGATATTCGACAATATTTTATAGAACTCACGTTCATATTTGCCGGTACCGTGGTGGTGGCTTAAAGTTCATATTAAGAAGATTAGGTAGAGAAATACCCAAATTTAAAAGGGAAATTATTTAGAAAATAAGTTTTATTTCATACTTTTTTGTGTATTTTTACTTTGGAAGTCGGTTTAATTTTTTGTTTAAAAATAATAATTTCACCCGTTTTAGTTATATATTTTGTTAAGTTGTTATTAATACGTCTTAAGAACGTCTAAAATAAACGATCGAATGTATAATTGAATACGCGCCAAGCTTCCGTTAGGTATTGTTGTTAAGGTGATGATGATGATTACTGTAAGTTACAAAGTGGCATATGCTTGCAGTTCTTTAAACAATGCTGAAATTTCCAAACGCGTATCTTTAAAGACTGAGGAGTTCTGTTCAGTGCTTTTGGATCTAGGGTATACCCTAGATACAAAAATAAGATGTTGAAACCAACCGAGGCATAATTATGCTTGCAGTTCTTTAAACAATGCCGAAATTTCCAAATGGATATCTTTAAAGACTGAGGAGTTCTGTTCAGTACTTTTGGATCCAGGGTATACCTTGGTACAATATCTTATTTTTTTGTAGCATATGCTTGTGTTACTTCAGTAAAAGTCAAAATCACTATATTATGTGACGATATAAATTTCGAGGAGTTCCCTCGATTCCTCATGGATCGCATTATCCGGTTTCCACCTTAGTGACTAAATGACCAATTTCGAATTAAACCCTTTACAACAACAAATGAATTTTTCAAATAGGTCCATAAACAGCAGAGTAATGTTCAAAGATCTCCGTGTTAGTGTAAAATACTATGAGAAGTACCTTTTATATCATCATAATGTGATGATGTATGGTGTGATAGTGGTGGTGATGATGATGTTTACTCTAATTGACAGGGTGGCATATGCTTGCAGCTTGCAGTTCTTTAAACAACGCCGAAATCCCCAAACATGTATCTATAATGAGTCAGGAGTTCTGTTCTATACTTCTGGATCCAGGGTATACCTTGGAGCAAAATATTACTTTTTGATAGCATGTGCTTGGACTTCTTTAGAAAAAGTTGAAATCACCATATGTTTCCAAACTTCAACTAATTTGTCCCCAAATTAAAAATATTGTTGTCACCCTTGTTAAAAAGAGACGGAGCGGTTTGTATTGTATCTCCCTCTCGGCACAGATTTGATGCCGAGAGCTCTTTCCAGTTGTATATAATACTTACAAATTCCTTGGTAAAGGTGTACCAGAATCTCATGGCAAATAGGGAAATAAAATTTTGTAGTGTGCAATACTGGGGAAATTGGATTAAACGATCTTGATACTGGTTAATTTTTAATTATGTCTTTAGTATTATTGAACATGACTGTATGAAGAATGTTCGGTGTATAATATAGAAAACTAGCTTTTGCCCGCGGCTTCGCCCGCGTGGAATAGTGTTCTTGGAGAAAAAACTACTTCGGCGAATAACTCTCTATCTACTTACAGCAATAGGTATACTTCTGATACAATATTGAAAATGTTTTAGGTTTGCCCAATGCAAATTGTTAAAAATGGGACCCTATCACCTTGACACGACATGCGCGACCACTTTTTAATATACTTACATAATATTATATTTATCGCACTTGAATATAATTTTTAACCGACTTCCCAAAAAAGGAGGCGGTCGCCGCCTTTTTGGGAAGTCGGTTAAAAATTATATTCAAGTGCGATAAATATAATATTATGTAAGTATATTAAAAAGTGGTCGCGCATGTCGTGTCAAGGTGATAGGGTCCCATATTTTTATTTTTTTTGTATGTTCAACGATTACTCCGCCGCCTGTGGACCGATTTTCAAAATTTTTTCTGTGATGTATAGGGTGTAATCCCAAATTGGTCCTTTTGATATCAAAGTGGTGACCTGATGATGAGATCCATGAGAAATCGAGGGAACTCCTCGAAATTTATATAGACACATATGGTGATTTTGACTTTTTCTGAAGTAGTTCAAGTATATGCTACCAAAAAGTAAGATTTTGCTTCAAGGTATACCCTGGACCCAAAAGTACAGAACAGAACTCCTGGCTCCTTATAGATACGTGTTTGGGGATTTCGGCGTTGTTTAAAGAACTGCAAGCATATGCCACCCTGTCAGTTAGAGTAATCATCATCATCATCACCACTATCACACCATATATCATCAGATTATGATGATATAAAAGGTATATCTCATAGTATTTTACACTAACACGGAGATCTTTGAACATTACTCTGCCGTTTATGGACCTATTTGCAAAATTCTTTTGTTGTTGTAAAGGGTTTAGTTCGAAATTGGTCCTTTAGTCACTAAAGTGGAAACCTCATGATGCGATCCATGAGGAATCGAGGGAACTCCTCGAAATTTATATCCACACATATAGTGATTTTGACTTTTACTGAAGTAACACAAGCATATGCTACCAAAAAATAAGATATTGTACCAAGGTTTACCCTGGATCCAAAAGCACTGTACAGAACTCCTCAGTCTTTAAAGATATGCGTTTGGAAATTTCGGCATTGCTTAATGAACTGCAAGCATATGCCACTTTATAACTTACAGTAATCATCATCATCATCTTAATAGCAATACCTTATGGAAGCTTGGCGCGTATTCAATTATACATTCGATCGTTTAGTTTAGACGTTCTTAAGACGTATTAATAATAACTTAAGAAAATATATCTCTAAAAAGGGTGAAATTATTATTTTTAAACAAAAAATTAAACCGACTTCCAAAGTAAAAATACACAAAAAAGTATGAAATAAAACTTAATCTCTAAATAATTCCCCTTTCAAATTCGGCTAAAATTTTTACTATTTCTCTACTCAATCTTATTAATTTTGAAGTCGGTACCAGCAAATATGAACGTAAGTTCTATAAAATATTGTAGAATATTGTTTGGGCTGGTACCGATTTCAAAATTAAGAAGATTGAGTAGAGAAATAGTAAAAATTTTAGCCGAATTTGAAAGGGGAATTATTTAGAGATTAAGTTTTATTTCATACTTTTTTGTGTATTTTTACTTTGGAAGTCGGTTTATTACCATAATCTTATATCTTAAAGACTAAATACTTAAAGACTATTATTTTAAAAACTTGCACCAAAATCCGTTGCGTAGATTTAAAGATCTAAGCATACAATATACTATACCTACATAGGGACAGACAGATAAAGCGACTTGTTTTATACTATGTACTATGTAGTAAGTAAAGTTATTTGACATTCCAACAAAACTGACAAACCACCTCTGGATATTTCATAAGAAATAAGAATTAAGAACTGCAGTTACTATTATGTATTCTGTGCTGCAGTTCAAAATATTCGTGAACCTCTTTATACTGTATACGTCCCGCGTTTTCGATAGCGCGATGTAGAAACGCGAGAGCCCGCGCCGCGCAGCAACACTATACTGTACTATATTTTAAATCTGTAATATCTTCGAAAATATTCATTTAAATTACATGCCGTAAAGAGCAGTATTGATCTATCTTAAATGCACAATGTATTTAAGGTACTTAATTGGATAAGGATTAATACTGTATTGCTTAAAATCGCTTTGTAAATAAGCTATTAAATTAAAATCAAAGTAAATGATAAATAAATGGTTATTGTGGGTTATCCCTAAGAGATAGACATATGCCATCCCGGGCCTTTTTTGTAGGCTTTTTTAAGATGAATAAAACTGTACTACATAATTTTGATCTACCTCGTAGTGTTCAGCCAGCATTTTCAATGTAAGCGCAAAATATGTGATTTTTAGGACTTTAGAAACCTCTAAAATTATCTGTGTACCTCTACTATGTTATGCATGTTATATACCTAAAAACCTTCTCGTTAAATTACCCTATCTGTTAAAAAAAACGGCATCAAAATCCGTGGCGTAGTTTTAAAGATTTAAGCATACATAGGGGACAGACAAAAAAAGGTACTTTGTTTTATACTATTAGGTTGGGGAAAAAGTTTCTTCGCATTTTATATAAAAATTCAAAAGGATTTTTTATAAAGTTTATTTACAAGTGACTAAAGTATATAGGTGCCATTTTGTTCGATAACTTTTTGCCATCTTGTTGGTAGGTACGTGATCCCATTGCTATAAAATTTTTGGGGCTTCTGATGAAAAAACTGCGACAAGTGGTTTTGGCAGTCCTCTTGTGATGTCAACCTGACACTGCCTAAGGAATTCTGCAGCGACCGAAACAGGTGGAAATCTGAAGGTGCAAGGTCAGGACTATACGGCGGATGCATTAACACCTCCCAGCCAAACTCCCGTAATTTTTTCTGAGTGGCTAAAGATGTGTGAGGTCTAGCGTTATCATGGTGAAAAACCACACCCCTTCTGTTGATTAATTCCGGCCACTTTCTCTCAACTTCTTGCTTTAATCTCATCAGTTGTTCGCAGTACAGTTCAGAATTGATGGTCCTGCCTGGCGGTAACAGCTCATAATGAATAATGCCCATCCAATCCCACCACACACACAGCATCACCTTGTTGCGAGTTAACCCGGGTTTCGCCACAGTCTGTGAAGCCTGACCGGCCTTTGACCACGATCTTTTTCGCACGTTCTTGTCGTACGTGATCCACTTTTCATCACCAGTTATCAGCTTCTTCAAAAATGGTTCGGTTTCATTACGTCGTAATAAAGAATCACAAATGAGTACACGGTTCATTAGGTTTCTTTCAGTGAGCTCATGAGGCACCCAAATATCGAGTTTTTTTGTGTACCCAGCTTTTTTCAAATGCGCCAAAACCGTTTTGTGGTCAATCCCCAGTTCTTCAGCTATATCGTAACTACTAATATGCCGATCTTGCTCCACTTTTTCAAAAATGGCAACAGTTTTGTCCGTAACAGGGCGACCAGAGCGACGTGCATCTTTGATATCAAAATTTCCGGATTGAAAACGCTTAAACCAAATTTGCGCTACTCTCACAGATACTGCATTAGGTCCATAAACATCACAATTTTTTTTCGCGGCTTGTGTTGCATTTTTACCTTTTTTGTAATAAAATTTTAAAATGTATCGAAATTCTTCATAAGAATCACTCATTTTTTTTTTTTTTTTATTTATTTATTTATGGCGTCGGCTTATCACCATTTGCCAATGTCAAGTATATTATTTTCATCAACGTAGGTACTGTATTTCTAAATCGTCAAGTCCAAAGTCTAGTCAAAGTCCAAATAAATAGTCACGGTAGTCAATCAGTCAAGTCAGTCGATTCAGTAAAGTGGTAGACGCTTTACTGAAACTTCCTAGGGAGTTTTGGCGGGAAACCCAATTTAGCACGCATTTTGTAGAATGTATCACTTTTCCACACTAATGCACCTCAACGAATAATTAATGGTTAATATTCCACCACTATAACACATTAAAAACCGAATTAACACGAATTTAGAAAAATAATACAGAAACACAACATTGCTGATTGACTTTCCCGGAAAAACTCCATCACTCATTTTAACAATAAGAAAAACAAATGAAAATCTCAAATTTACCTAATTTGAATTTGGAATTGTCTTCTGTAAAATTAAAACTTTTTAATGATACCAAAATCAGCCAGATACAATTGGTATAGCCCAAGATATTTTATGACAAGTTCATACATACTATAATGCGAAAAGACTTTTTCCCCAACCTATTATGTAATGATAATGATATTTCATGAAAAGTAAATCAATCGTGAATTACTTTATATACTTATTTATTACGAATAACATACAATTAAATTGGCAACAGTTTATTTAATGTTGAAATTTCCTTTCGAACTGTATAGGACTCGTTTACTTTATTCCTAATCAACTATAAATCGAAACTGTCTTATGTTGATTTTCTTTTTTCCTCCTCTCCTCCTTTTACCAGGCATGGAAAACAAACCATCATTGAATGTGCCAGCTACGATTCACCGTATAGTAATACTGGAAATACCTTTAAAGAAGTCAAATAATTACCTAAGAAAATATAAAAAAACTAAAAGTATCAAAACAACTCACTCTAACTTACCGGTCAACTCTACCACGATCTTTAAATTATAAGATTGAGTTCGATTTACACCTTCTTCTTTCTGTATTTTACTATAGACATAGAAAACAATATTTCTCGCTTGAGATCGAATTGCCTTTTTGGATATTTTCACAAAAACAACAAATTCCAAGAACATAATCACAAAATTTTAGCAGCGGTTGACAGATCACGTACTTTGATTTGACGGTTCATACTTTACATTGCCATATGAAAATCACATTTTTTATTTTTTTTAAAATGCCATCAGATTCTGGTAGACCTATAACAACTTATTGTTATTGGTACTTGATAAGTTTTTTTTTAATTATTATTATTTACGGCGGCGGCTTATCACCTGCCAGTGTCAAGTATATTTTCATCAACGTGTTTCCAAATCGTCAAGTCCAAAGTCTAGTCAAAGTCCAAAAAAGTAGTCACGGTAGTCAATCAGTCAAGTCAGTCGAATCAGTAAAGTGGTAGACGCTTTTCTGAAACTTCCTAGAGAGATTAAAAAGCGAAATAACACAAATTTAGAAAAATAATACAAAATTACACAACATTGCTGATTGACATTCCCGGCGAAACTCCTACTTCATAAGTCGCACGTTAAAATTGTACAGCACAGTCATAAGTAGCATCTCTTTTGTATTAATATTGGTACTAATTTTCAGTCTGTAGTTTGTGTTTAGTCTTCGTAATTAACTTTAACAAATGTAAAATAATAATATTATCTATAGACGCTTCACACCACGTCATTCCGTGGTAAGTATCCGAAGAACTTGTGTTACGTAAATTATAAATATAATACTTTATACTATACATATTTTTAAGATTTTTATTATATTATAAACATATTTAATACATATCCATAACTCAGGAACAATCTTTTTGTCCTTTCGACGGGATTCAAACCCGCGACTTCCGGCTTGAGCGCCGACATACTAACCTCTGAGCCACAGAGGCTTAAATTTTGACTAATGTAAAGTAAAATAAATAAATCTAAAGTAGCTAAAATTAATTTTAACTAATCTAAACTAGCTTAAATTAATATTATCTCATCTAAACTAGCTTAAATTAATTTTAATGAATCTAAACTATCTGAAATTAATTTTGACTAATCTAAACTCTAAAGTTTAAAACTTATTCTAAAAACAAGTAGCGAAATTAATTCCAATGTTTCAATTGAAATCTAGACTTCTTAATTTGATTAAAAATACATAGACCAGCTTTTCGGTCTACGCGACGTAAAACAACTTTGCCGTACGTATTTTAGGTTAGTCTTTTGCCTAATAATAAGGTTATGTTAAAGTATTTATTGGTTATGTAATTCTTCCTAGCTGTAGATACCGCTTCTTATGGTCTATAGATCGTATGATATATAAATAAAAAAATATATAATTATATAACTTCATTAGATATTTGCCAGAGTTATCACACTATTCCCATACACAAAAGTGAAGTTGTGTTAAACTTTTGTAAATACGAAAGTTACTCTTACTCTTGAAATTAAATATCAGTTGAAACAAGATGAATCGAGTACCTTCTTATCTGAATTTTATGACCTATATAACGCTCCTTCTCGTGCAAGGACATCGCAGAGGTCGAAGGTCGGGAGATAATTATTTGTTGTCCTTAACCCACTTAACTACAGTTATTTCGGGAGGATTACACAACTTAAGCTTAACACTCCGAATGAGTGTTGAGTGATATATAATTATATCTTTCTGTTGAATTTTTAACATTACTAACTCATATAATATTGTAATTAAATATACATTTTAATACAATAATTCATTTAAAACAAGCATGACTGACCTTTTTTCTTTATTTTCTGACTAGATGTTGTCCGCGACTTCGTGCGCGCAAAAGTTAATTTCATAGAAACCGTACATTTTTCCGCGATAAAAATAGCCTATGTCCTTCCCCGTGGTCTACCCTAAATCACAAAAATCGGTCCAGTAGTTTCGGAGCCTATTTAATGCAAACAAACAAACAAACATACAAAGAAACTTTTCCTCTTTATTATTAGTATATAATATATGACTTAATTTTTTTCACGAAGCTTACTTGTAAATTGGCTATGGCCGTTTTATACAATGTTCTTATAAAATATAAATGTTATTATTGTTTGACGGTATGACCCTGGTCCCTTGGAGAGTGGGACGGGCTCTTGTATGGGACGCTACTTGCGTCGATACACTTGCTCCGTCCCATGTCCAGGGCACCTCGAGCACTGCAGGTGCGGCCGCCAATCAGGCGGAGAACCTCAAGCGGCGCAAATATGAGAACCTTAGTGGGGATCTCATATTTGAACCGTTTGGGGTTGAAACCCTAGGTTCATTGGGTCCGGGTGCGCACAAACTTTTCAGAGAGATTTCCAAAAAACTAATTGAGGCCACCCGAGACCCCAGAGCCGGCACCTATCTGGCCCAAAGAGTGAGTATCGCAATTCAGCGGGGAAACTCTTTGAGCCTTCTAGGTACTCTGCCTGGTGGGGACGACCTGGGAGATTTCTTTTTATTGTAGCTTTTTAAGTTTTTCTAGTTTTAATTTTTTAAGTAGTTAGCTATTAAATATTATACCATATATACCATAATTGTTATTTTGTCGAAATAAATAAATAAACATACCTAAAAAAATATTGTTATAAACTCAAGTTTCTCTGGGGTTTGGTAAGCTTACACTGCGCCGCTAGCAAATTCATGAACAAAAATTGTTCACACGGAATACCTTCCGTTTGTTACCACAAATGCGGGTCTTTATGGGAAATTGTCTTTCTTAATGCGATACTAAAATAAAGGTAGGTTTCATTTTTTTAATATGTAAGTAAATACTTTGTATTTTTAATATTTATGACTAGCTGTCGCGACACACGCGGCTGTGGCTGTGGTGAACTAAAACCTGGAATAATTTAATAAGTAACTACACTTACACCAATATCTACACCTACAACTACAACCTACACCTACACCAAACAGGTAAACTAAACGAATCCATAAATATGTGCCAGTCAAGTGACAAAATATATAACACAGTAAAATGTTAGTATTGGAAAATTCAATTATCGTTTTTAGGGTTTGTAGTATGTACACAAGAAACCCGTATAGTTTCGCTCTCCGTCGTCTGTCTGTCTGTTTTTGGTCCATCCGCCCGTCCGTTCGTCCGTTCGTTTTATATGTGTAAACATGACACATCTATTCAACATTTATATGTATTTGTAAGTTAGAATTATGTTATGGAAATACAAGCACTCTGCACGATATAAAAATCTTCCTTATGAGAAAAGTTTTCATCGCGTTTATTTATTGTAGGTATGTAAATGAAAACGATAGAGTACCTACGCAAAATTTCTAAACACCCGTACAATAAATAAAATTTGTAGAGAACTAATCATTCATCACTTTGATGTAAGTACTTAATTTACTAATAGATAAGGTCTCTTTATAAATAAACTAGCTCCAGTCCTCCAAATGTCTTATTTTATTTTTACTTTCGATTTTTCATTCTCCTAACAAGCCCAACCTAATACAATTTGTTAATGTAAATTATTGTCTGAGGTAAATTTAATGTCTTAATATTTTAAGCAGATGGAATTGAAAATAAATCTCTTAGCCTGAAATCGCTTTCTTAGAAACGACAATATTCTCTTATTCTTTTGTCTTTTTTAATAAAATTAATACTTTCTTACGTATTTGGTATTATAAGTATTATAGTAATTATAATTATTAAAGACTGAATTTTCGCATGGTGCAATAAGCCTTTTAGGCCGCTGCGCTGCCTAGAATAGGAAATATGCATAGAAAATTTACATAAAGCATTATTATATGATAGTAGACTAAGGAATAAAAGAAATGGTGAAAAAATCGCCAATTTCGCAAAATCGCAACACAGCGGCGCGGCAGCGACGCGAACGCGGCGGCGTGCGACGAATTGTGAGCGGAGGTCGCTTGCTTTCGAAAATGATTTTCTTCCATTTATTTGTAACGTTTTATACTTTATTTGTTTGTTTAATTTAAACAATCAATTAATAGGGTTGTGTCCTAACTCCTAGTGTCAAATATCACATTCATACAAATTAAAATTTAAAATTGTTGAATAGACATACATTAATCTAAAAGAAAAAGTTATTTAGGTTGGTGCGATAAAGAATTATAAGCAAATAAAAAGTATTGCCCATCTCTTTCTAGCAAAACGACTACCGCCATACGTTGTATAATGACAATTGTATGGCGGCAGCACGGCGCGGTGACGTCACAGACCGATATATCGCTCTCTTTCTAATTGTAAATTTAAATTGTTTATATCTTCGTTAATTTTTAAGATTTATTAAATTGGGTTTTGTATTGTTTATTATTATGTAGTCTAGCATTGAATAGTCGAAAAATATGTTTTTAGTCAACAAGCCTAATAATATAAAATTAATGTCATGTCATATATTCAATATGCGAACAAAAACAAATATCTAACAGATACTATATTTCGCCGCTATAGTGCCGTGCTACCTAGCCACTGGTTTTGAGAACGGCGGGTCTAAAAAGGCCACTTGCGCAATATCATCGCAATATTGCTATTTGACACTAAAGCAATTCTGCTTGTAAATCTGTCAAATGAATGCATTTCAGCCAATTTCTGCATATGAATTGGATCCAAATCATATTATGAATTGCAATTCAAATGGCCATTTTACGATCGCTGTCATCTTTCATACAGTAATTCATAACAAGAATTGAAAATGAATTGCCAAAACGGCCTTTTTAGACCTGCGGGTTGGCGTTGCCCGCCTCGAAGTTCGAGGCAGCTATATTCATGAAAATGTCGTAAAAGATTGATTAACTAATCAGTCTCCTCGTCATTTCATATAACATGTCATTTCATATCGGACCGAAGTACAAGTATATGGATAGAAGAAAATATAACAGGCCAAAAGCTGATAGTGATGATAAGGCGAAAGTGAATATAAATAAACTATCTCACACAGCAATGCCATCTGTATTTATATGCTGTGACGTCACTGACCATCTTGCTCGCTTCACTTTTGGCTAGATATTTTTGGACTCCGCTTCTGCTTATATTATTTGCGTTAAAATTTCTACTTACTGCTGTCCAAATAGTTTGCGTCAATTTATCTTTCACGCTTTTAGTACTGTTATCGTGCCTGTGCGTAATTTCATTAATGTGAATGGCAATTATACTTATCACCGTATAAAAATATTGTAATAAAAATACAAGTACCTATAGTAAAGCGTATTACGGTTATAGTTTGTGTACATGAAAAAATATAATTACTTCCTGGCAATCCCCACATGCTAATGCGTTGGGCTATTAGCAATATAACGTGGCAATGGGCTGGACATATAGCCCGTAGAACCTATGGCAAGTAGGGCCGCAAGGTTCTCGAGTTGAGACCATGAACTGGACGTCAAAGACGACCTGAGAAAAGTTGCAGGGAGTCGTTGGATACAGGCCGCGAGCGACCAGTCGCACTGGAAATTTATGGGGGAGGCCTATGTCCTGCAGTGGACGTCACCAGGCTGAAACGACAATCCCCATGTTCATTAATTTATTTAAATTGGTTTCAATAACTACAATGCGCTTACGTTGCCGTTCATTCGGATTGTATATAGAAATTCATTTGAATCTCGTTAAAAGCGCGTATAACGCGCGTGATCTACGTGTCCTCTGCGCGTTTAAAATACGCCAAGCGCTATCGGCCATCGCTCTAAATGGTGCTTCCAGGAACTGTACCTAAATTAATTTGGGACAAAAATAAATATCTTTTGTTTGAGAGTTTAGTTCGTATAATTTATAACCAAAGAAAACCCCATTACAATTAATTTTTTAGGCATTTTAAATACAGTGTAGTGGTTAACCAGATACTAAATATCACTTGGCTAGTTTAGGTGCAAACAGCTGATGATATTTGATGTCATTGTTTTATCAAAACTTACTTTAAAATTCATAGAGCGACTGAAACAAATATAAGTTTAATTGGAAATCTCTTCACTATTTTGGTGCCAATTAACGAATAGTGTTTTATTTACACTTGATATAATTTTAGCTCACTATAAATTGCGAACGAGGTCACATATTTAAAATAGCTATTATATAAATGCTTAGTCAAAACGTACACTAATATTATAAAGATTTGTTTGTTTCTTTACTATTGATTAGACTCCGAAACCATATTACCGATTTCGATGAAATTTGGAATAAATATAAGGCATAATAAATGGGTAGCCTTAGCCAAATAGGTAGCCCAAACTGTCAATTATTTCACTTAGGCTTTTAGCTCATAGTGTAGTCTGTTTTCTCAATCTTGTTTCGGTCTTTTTAATGCGTTGCTTAGGTAAAGCTGCCTTTTTTTGCAGTCGAGATTTTTATTGAAGTAAATTCTCCTTTAGCGGCGCTGTACACTTTTCTCGGGATGCGTAATGTCCTGATTGAAAATGCGTAAGATGCAACTTGCAATTGTTTTCTGTCTTGGTTTACGCGAGCATGAAACTATTTTAGTTCGTATTGACTTTTTACCCCAACCTTCTCAACGCATTGACCTTTGACCTTAACATTTGACCTTGCCATTTTACTTTGACCTTTGACCCCAACCATTCCCATCACATTGATCTTTGACTTTTACATTAACCTTTACCTCCAATAGTCCCCCCCACGACCCTTGGTCCATTTTAAGCAAAAATACGACTATTTGAATGCATTGATTACAAAATTATTATTCGAATGATTAAAATGGTTGTAATTATTTCTGGTTGAATTTAAATACATGAAAACTATATTTATATTTTGGGTTTTTGAGATAAATCTAACGATACCTTAATTGTCGAAATCCATCCAGCCGTTTGGAAGATACGTGGGAATAAACGAATTTATAAACATACATGCATACATACATACATACAAGATACGCGCGAAAAACATTACCCTTCTTGACAGTCGAGTAAAAAAATGTAAGATAAATGTAGTCAGGCGGGCCTTGTATATTATATTTCAGTCTTTACTTCAAATTTCAACTACAAATCCAGTTCTTTCCAGTTTGATTGTTAATGGTGTCTACAGACACACGAATTTGGTACGGAGCGTACAGCGGATCTGGTACGCTCCGTACCAAATCCGAGCGTGTGTAGGGCAGTCCGGCGAACATAAGAAGACGGCGAAGAGTTCGCCGTTGTCCGCATCGGATCTGGTCCGCTCCGTACATTATCCGTGCGTATGTAGAGCAGTCCGGCGGTTAGGCCGTACAACGGTATCAGTGTTGCCAACTTAGGGATGTACCCCTCAAAATTAGGGAAAATATCTACGGGGGTTTACTAGGGGACAGGATGTTTAGAGTTTACTCCTTATGAATCAATTTGTATGTAATAATAAAAATTATTTTAATGTGTGTATTGGGAGTAAAATCAGATTAAGACAAGTTAGTTTTATTTTATTCACGCGTAAGTCTTTATGTTAAACACATAACCTTTCTTTCTAGCTTATTATCTCTTAGACCTCTCAATGGTATAAGTAATCAGGGGTAAAGATTTGGGGAGAAATATTTTTTAGAGTTGGTATCACTGCCCGTTATCAATGAATTGCGGGAATCATCGTCGTCGTTTAAAAACAGCGCTGTAAATAGTACTGTGCTAATGTAATAGAGCATAAAATCGAACACACGAGTGTCGAGATTTACAGTCCACTGCACCGCACCAAATCCGAGCGTGTGTAGCGACACCGGATTCGGTCCGTGAATATGGTCCGCTGTACGCTCCGTACCAAATTCGTGTGTCTGTAGATGCCATTACGGCGCGCGGCAGTAGTCTAGAAATACGTTTTTTCCGGAAGAAGTGTAAGTCACACTTCTTCAATTGATTTGAGTCACATAATTATTTTTATCAAATACTCGTATCTAAGAATCTGATTACGTTAAAGGAAGGTTAAATGATATTTTTCTCTTAACAGGAAGTACCATGGGACATAATAGACCGATGCGCGCTGCCGATCGTGCTATGTCATGCTTTGGCCGTGGTGCTGTCCACGCTGCTCAACGTGCTGCACCTCAGCACGGTGTCCGTGTTCACGCTGTTCCTGTGGTTTGCGATCTCCATCACGGGCGCGCTGTGGTTCTACCACAACCTGCAGGTGAGTCAGCATCGCAGGACATGCACCTGAGTGTTCTATCACACTTGTAGGTGAATTTTTTCAACTCGATTCAGCGGGACTTAAAGCGAGAATATAGGTACGTAATGTGACTCGACTTTGAGGTACCAAATTGGAGTTTGATCAATACCTCTATATAGCAAAATGTCCCACTAAGCTAAACGTCCAATAAATTATGAGCGTTACGTCTAATTTATTTAGCTTTAGCTACATTATTTAGCTTCAACTGTAACTTTTAACGCTCGTATTATGACAGTGAAGCTTGTCAGCCACGTCGCGCAACCAATATTAGTTAAAGTGCTCTACCGCAACGAGCGTAGGTGAGATTGCGGTTAACCAAACACTTCATTTTGAGCACAAATACTGCCAGTAGAGACTGGTGGGAGTAAACTATCGTTTCAGGCGTAGGGCAGACAGGCCACAAACGATCGCAACGCGACAACCTGTTGGCACCATTTTCATACATTTTATATAGACTAGCCGCGCGTTGCCAGTCTCGGCAGCTCAAAGCGTATGACAACATGCAGTTGTTTCAAATCAGCAAAATTGTATATATTTTCCGTAAGGCAACATATGGACCGAAAAATTCAAAAATTATAGGCTTAAGGCTAGAAATTTGAAATATAGAAATTAATACACGTATTCCTCATAATAATATGACGTAGGCATTCACTACCACTAGGTAAGGATTTTTTAAAATTCAACCCCCGAGAGGGTAAAATAGGTAATGAAAGTAAAAAATCAAATTTCACGCGGGCGAAGCTGCGGGTTATTAGATATTTTAGTTATTAATATCAATGTTGTATTTATCTTCAATCATGCATAATTTTTTGTATCGATCATTTTTAATGCTCTCCAACGATCTCACTTTTGTGATGAGTGCAGACAGTTATTTAGTCAACGGTTGGTCGTAGATATAAAGACAATATTTCTTGGCTTATTACGTATACTTTACGAAAAGCAAATAAAAATCAATGCATATTTCCCATTGTTTAGCTACGGCCTCAAATATGATTCAGTCTTAGTCATATCTCGGTTTGAATGTAGTTTAGAGTATTTAAAATACTTTTGTATTTAAAACCTCTTTTTAATATTATATTATACTACATTACATCTATGATTTAAAAATTTAAAAACAAACTCAGCTTCAAAGAAAGTAAAAGTATATTTAACTGTCTGTGATCATGTTTATTACTGCTGAATATATGAAATGAAGTGGAAAACTCACTTTATATTGGAGTGTGTAATAATAAAATGTTTAAAAATTCAACGCAAATTGTAATACCTTTAAAGAAACATTCCCTAGTAACTTAACCGTTATGTGAATCCATTTCAAGGTGGATTTCCAACCGGTGTTTTCGACATTTTGTAAACTAAGTCGAGCTTCAGCATCGTAAAGTAGCATTTCGTGAGGCGCTTAACTCAGACTGCATAAGCGATTCACAGAAATCTTTCAATTTTTAAGGTGTACACAATGCCGACAAACTTTCGCCGTTGCGTCGCGGTGTTAAGAAATAACATTGTAATAGTCAGGTAAAGAAAGTTTTTATTAGTGATTAAATAACTCAGTAGGTAAACAAGATATTTTGTACTGACTTATCTTTTCATTATTCTAAAGTTTTAGGACTGTAAAATAGTAATATTTATAAATATTTCTCATTATTATAAATATAGACGTAAGTCGTTAATAAAAGTTAGCATTACATAATTGTGTAAACTCAGTAAACTCATTATTATTACGAGTATTACTAGCCAATATTGACTGTCTACTCCGAGTTAAATGTTAAAAAATATTCTTGATTTATTTACTTATGAATAAATAATATTTGAAAAGCTATAACAAAGTTTGTAAATAAGGCAATAAATATAACTTTCCTCGCAGCCAACCCACTCACTGCGGCAATCTTGTAGGAACGGTATCGGGAACAAAAGTAATTGTAGTTCTTCTAAATCTCTACATACGTAGGTTCCTTTAGTGACATAAAAATCGATAGAGCATGTAAATTTCACACACATATTATATTATAATAGCTTATGTTTTAATCCAGAGCCTAAACTACTACCATACCAAATTTCATCAAAATCCGTTCAGTAGTTTTAGCGTGAAAGAGAAACAAACATCCATCTATCCAACCATCCTCACAAACTTTCGCATTTATAATATTACTAGCTGTTGCCCGCGGCTTCGCCCGCGTAAATACAGTATCCCTCGGGAACACTTTTTTTTTGGGATAAAGAGTAGCCGTTTAATCCAGAGCCTAAACTGCTAAGATTCCAAATTTCATCAAATATGTTCAGTAGTTTTTCCGTGAAAGAGTAACAAATATCATCCATTCATACATACATCCTCACAAACTTTCGCATTTATAATATTATAGTAGGATAGTTTTTACGACTGAACATAGTTCCTCGTATAGTCTGAAGTAAAATTTTGTAATTAGGTACTGTCATTTTGTCATATAATTGAGTTATATTTCAATAAGACATACATAATTGAGTATAAAAAAACTATTTTTTTACATGTGAAGGTAACAAAACTACCTAGTTTGTTTTACTATATCTATCTATAAAGATTCTTAGTCTGCTTATCTGTTCGTCCACGATCGACTTTTATTTGAAGCTTAGGCTGGGCCTATATTATATAGTCCCAGCCTTATTGGTAATAAAAAATGTATGAAGTCCTAATAAATAATTAAATAACGTCAAATAATAATAATTGGTTCAATAAAAAAATAGGATTTTCGTGTTGCTGATGGACAGAACAAACAGAATTTGATTGAAATTTTTTTTCGATCTAATTTTGCTAACTACAAGCTGTTACAATCAGCCCGTGGAGACAATTTAAGCTTCTATTATTATGTCGTCTAACACAAAGACGATGTCGACTGTAGTTTAGACAGTTCCCGAGTAAAGGTTAAAGCGATTCATGAACTACAAAAGCTAATGCCGCAATAATCTGCACCACGTGCATGAAATTGAGTGGCCGGTAATGAAAGGATTTAGTCGACACGTACCGATAGGTTAAATCCACAGGCACCAAATATAACTTGCATTTCGAAACATCATTTCAAATAAGAATCAAATGAAAACGATTACTCGTCTGGTTGAAACTGAATTCAATATAGAGATAGAAAAAATTACATATAGGTAGACGCACGCACAGCCGTAACTGCTGACGTAACATATATGAAATTTGGACAAGGATTTTTATATTATACAATGTAGATTGTAGATGAACACTACGAAGAAGGGAATTGGAATTTGAAAAATTCCACCCTCAAAAGGGGTGACATACGTTGGTGTTGAAAGTTTGTATAGAACCGATTTCGATTAAAGTTGAGATTCATGCTCTTTAATGCCAAATAAATAATTTAATACATTTAATAAGATATGCCTTTCTGGGTTTATGATAATTTACCCTTTGAGGTACCCTTTAACAAAATTTTACCTTTACTTTACACCCACGTAAAGTAAAGGTAAAATTTTGTTTAGTAAAAATTAAAAATTTTCACCGATTTCCTTGAAACGAAATATTCGGGCTAATAATCTATACATATAAAATCCTTTGTCCTGAATGACTGACGGATCAACGCACAGCCTAAACCGCTGATCGTAGAGACCTCAAACTTGCTGGGCTTGCTCTTTGTAATGCGTAGGGATAATAAGAAGGGATTTTTCGAAATTCGACTCCTAAGGGGGTGAAAAGGGGGAAAACAGTTTGTATGGGGCAACGTGATTCCTTGGTCCAATCTACTTCATATTTTGCACAAACATTATGTAACAGAATTGATGGAATTCGTGTATCATAGTTTATTGAAATTCGTCCCCTAACGGGAATAAAAAGGGAAAGAAAGTTGTTTGGGAGCGATTTGCTTTAAAGTTGATATAAATACTCGTTTGTGCTTTTGATTTAAAGCTCCCACTCACAAGAGATCGATCGATTTAGTCTTTACAATTTAAACATTTACTGGATTCGTAGATGCAAGTAAATCGGTTTAGATAAAAATTGAATATAGTCTGAGATCCTAGGTCCACCTTACTTCACTTTTTATATGAAACTCGTATATATACGCGTAAATTTTGTTCCAACTTTTGACCCCCATTGCAAAAACTAGCTGGTAGGTCTTACACTAATCATTTTGTGTAATAGTTTGTCGTTAGCAATTTACTTTCAAATACGAATAAATTTTCAATTTGATCGAAGCAATCGATAGCCCGTGAGTGGGGAGCTTTATTTTTATTTTGACATAATAATATATTGTCATCATGTTGAAAATTAAATCTGACAAGAATGCGAAAGTTAAATTTTATGAAAATCCTTGAAAAACTAGGCACCTAAATATTTGCGATTGCTGCATTAATTGTGCTTTATATTTTGTGCTTGATTTATGAGTGTTTAATATATTATAGGTTTTTAGATTTTAACCCAAAACAATGACTTTTAAGATTTTCTTAAAAGATTTTTTATCTGTACGTTTGTGCGCGCTAATCTCAGAAAATACGGAACGGATTTTTATAAAATTTTGTTACCGTAGTAGTTTAGCCCTCGTATAAATACATAGGACTCACTTTTTATCGCGGAATTTTTTTGGGTACCTAACTACTTACGGCTTCCACGCGGATAGGAATTAGGATAGTATTTTGTGTAAGTGTTTCAATTCAATCGGTTTATACCTGCAAAAAGTTTTATCAATCTAAAAATAACGTAGTATAAAATGCTATAAAATAACCAGATATTTGAATTGGTGTAAACTTTACCTAGATGAATCCTAATCATTAATGTGTATGATTATTATATGAGGAATAAGTGAGAAGCTAGATGGCTTCGTGGTCGTACTGCTAACTCATCTCTCTCTCAAACTCTGTCGTGGTCCCAACTAGGTTGGGCGGTCACAATCCAAATTATTTTTATTACGTTCAAAGTCCACAACGTCTTCCCATTCAAAAGATTTTCAAAATCGTTAAAATACTAATTATCGGCTACAAAGTAATCCCTACTTAATATTATACCCAAACGCGAAAGTTTGTATGTACATAATAATATGTTTAGTTTTTCATGCAATAAAGTAAAGTAAAGAAAACACGTAAAGAATTTTGATGAAATCAGGTATGGCAGTAGGTTATGCAGAATTAACACAGAATAATTTTTGTAGTTTATTAAATTTTATTTAAGGTACAGTTCCCGGTAGATTTCTTGAGTGTACCTACGAAGTCGCAGTAAACATTCAAATAAAATACAACTGATATGGCTGTGCAGTGCCTACACCATTATGTATTCAATTTTGGTATTTGTATTTTCCCGAACAAGCTTTCCCTCTGACTTAAACCCAATTTCACGCGAGCGAAGCTGCGGGCACAAGCTAGTATGTAAATAAAAATGTTATTTTGGTTTGTGTACGCTTCAAAAACTCAAAAAGTTCTGCACCGATCGAGCTGAAATTTTAGCATGATATATAATCCGCATCAAGGATTGTTTTTATCTATTTTTTATCCGCGACCGCGAAAAAACTATATTTACGCGAGCGGAGCCGCGGAACAGCTAGTATGTAAATAAAAATGATTGGGAATGTAAAAAATACCGCGGATCGACCCAAGCCTCCTGTGTGAGAGCCAGGTATCCTAGCCCCTAGACCACGTCGAATTTAATGTGAAATTTTGCTTATTTACCCGGTCTTTCGAACTGTCAGAATAGAAATATTACGCTTTTATTTAAAGTTACGGCGGTTTTTTGCCGACTAGGATACCCCTTCGCCCCATAAGGAACTTTCGTGCCAAAACATGCAATTTCATATACATAATACAACCTGAATGAGTGTATGTTTGTTTTGTTAGATATAGGAAAGGTTTTTAAAACAAGGTACTTGTGTTCACCTTTAACCTTTCGGTTGGGAGGACAGATTGACTGGACTAAACAAATAATTTCCCAGGACGAACAAAGCGAAAGTTTTTTGTTGAGCAAATAAAATGGCGCGCACAAGCTCGGTAAATATAATTCTTATCGATTTTGTTGTTAGCTTAGCAAACTTTTTGGCCTGAGATCTAAGAGGTCTTTGTCAAATCTGCTTTATAAGACTTTGATCGATTTAAGAAAATTAATTATTGTCCACATATTCTCAACCTGGATCATTTGAATTCTCCAAAACCTTATAATTCTAGACTTTCATGACCACTTCCAAAAGTTGCTTGTATTTGAGAGAATTCATAAAATATAATATTAATATGTACGTAAAAAACCGCCCAAGTGCGAGTCGGCTTCGCGCACCGAGGGTTCCGTACAAATCTGTAGTGATTTTGTTACAGTTTTGAGGTATAATAGACCTGAGTATTTGATATAAATCCCAGCTTGATACCTCCACGTGTCCCTGAGAAATAGGGTCTTGACAGACAGACAGCAAAGTGATCCTATAAGGGTTACGTTTTTTCCTTTCGAGGTACGGAACCCTAAAAAGAAAATATTAAGTAGACATTAAATTTTATAAGATATGCGATACAATACAACACTATAATTCCATTTTTATTGACGCTTGCAGAGTTCAAAGAATCTAAGCCTTCATAAGAATTCATCGACACATCTACTTTTATTTAAAAAATCTATGACGCACTTCGACAATAATACACAGTGTTTGTTTGTCGGCATTTCTACGTAATGGATGAAAAACATAAATAACTACTGCTCAAGTTTTATGACTACAAAGGAGTAAACATCGGTAAACAGTATTATAAAAATGTGATGTATGTACATTCCATAAATACATCGAGAGATCGCGGGTTTCTTATGAGTTTCTCCACTCGATAAACATATTTGATGATCTAGAACAAACGGCAAGTGCGAAAATGAGCTGAATTTTCGTTTGACGTCGTTGACGAGTGTCTTACTCGATAAAATCAAACATAACTTTATTTTTACAAAAAGTTATATTGGACAAGTAACAAAGTTATTGATCGCATCGTACTTTTAACAAGTCCTGCATGAGCTGGACTATTTTTTATAAATTTTTAGGGTTCCGTACCTCGAAAGGAAAAAACGGGACCCTTATAGGATCACTTTGTTTTCCGTCCGTCTATCTGTCAAGTCCCTTTTTCTCAGGAATGCGTGGAGGTATCTTGAAGCTGTGAAAAAATCAAACTTCTAAGCTAACGCTATCAAAAGGTACAGCCGATTATGCCGTCGACACTCGCAAGGGAATCAAAACCTACAGGCAAAAGCAACGTCTTATAGCACAGATAAAGAAAAAAATCCGAAAACCATACATTTTTAGTTACATCATTAAAAATATTTTAAATAATTTTAAACTTACTATCCCTTTCCTCGTGAACGCGTAGAGGTATTGAATTGAAATTCATACCAAATACTCAGGTCTATAATACATTTAAGCAGTAATAAAATCACTACAGGTTCGTACGGAACCCTCGGTGGGCGAGTCCGACTCGCACTTGGCTGGTTTTTTTTATTTTGTTATTTTTTATTCTACGTGTACGTAAATATATGTTTAAACTGAGGCTACTCATTCATCAGGTGTGCAGTTGTTTAAATATTGTTTTATACTTAAATTCTTTGGATTAAAAAATATATTTCAAGATCTTGGAAATACATTTTTGTACAGTTGTGTATTATAAATAGTATTTAAATTTTATTCAACACAAGAAGTTGCGGGATCGTACACATTTAAATTCCACATAACTTTCGCCCCGGGAGAATGCTTTCATACATGTTTGATGTGTAATTCAGTTAGCATTTGATTTCGCAGACCATATTTGTTCTGTGTATTAGCAACTTTATTAATTTATCTTACAATTTCACAAATCACAACAATTTGATTTAGATTATTATTATTGAATAATTTAATGTGCATAATTATTGATACTTGAAACCTTAATTTTTTTGTTTTCGTCGGGATAATCTTTTAGATTATACCTAGAAGATACCTAGACTAGCCTTGGGGACATTGAAATGAGTAGGTTATACAGGATTTTTACATACATACATATAATCACGCCTCTTTCCCATAGGGGTAGGCAAAGTCCGCCTCTTTCCCGTAGGGGTAGGCAGAGAGCACTTCTTTCCACTTGCTACGATCCTTACATACTTGTTTCGCTTCTTCCACTTTCATTCTTACCATCCATTCCTCCTCTTACATTCAACGTAGCGAAGCGGCTCTCCATGGGCCACTTTTCGCCTCCGCGAGAAACGAGACGTGATGGGTGGCGAACCACATCGCCGCCATTTTGGATAATTAAATTATTTCTATGATTATCCATTGCGTTTCCACGGATTGATGGAGAGGGTAGGAATAGGGAAAGGGAAGGATAGGTGGTGCGGAAAGGAAGATTGGTAAGTTAAGAGTGGGAAATAGAAAATATAGGATATTACCGCCCAGGAGGGCAAGGGATAGGACAGTAATAGCTAGGGAAGGACAGGACAGGTAAGTTGGGATGAGTATTCCATGATATAATATACAGGATTTTTACCAACACTCCTGCAGCGGCCTTATTCGATGCCAAAGAGGGGCTGCAATAACTCAACGAACACATCCGCAGACCCCTTGCATCGTGCTAATGTTCGGAGCTAGTCCTCACTCCTCATCGCTTCACACGGTACCAAGTAGTAAGTAATATATAATTTTTAACCAAGTATGAAGTAGGTACCTCTCGTGTCATACCGGTTATATACACTACACTTAATACGTAGTAAAGCATAAAAGAAATAGGGGTTAGTTACAGGATTTCAAAAAGTTTACATAATCTAAAAATAACTAACTTATACAACGCTACAAAATTTTGCTAGAATATTAATTTAGCGTGCTCGATAGCAACATAATAAGTGAATAGCAGGTGTTCCTTTTTCATTTATTCACTCCGTCTCTAGCAGCCGCGTCATACGAAATATTTTGTGCATCTAAACGGGTCTTAAAGGCCACTTCACGCCGCTACTGTACTTCCAACTTTATATAACCTTTCACATTTTATGTGGGGGAAAAATTGTGATTTAAAAGGTGAACTTAGATATTCATATTAATTTTACATGATAACTCGTTTAATGTAAAAACTTAACATAATGGTATAATGTTCGTCCTACATTTGACCTTTTAGGAACTAAAGCACCATAGTTTATTTATGCGATGCATTTACGCCTACGTCCAGCTTCACATCGCAATATCCATCGGCGTACAGCTTTTATTACGGCACTTAAGATTTACTCCACAACACACTTACTCAGAGACGATGACGTGTTCCTTTTATTCCAACTTGATCACAGTTGGATTCCAATTACATTACCTACTGTTCAATTACGAGATGTGGCCTAAAACCTCACGCAGTTGGCGAAAAACAATGCAAGCGTTATTTATCGCTCGTTTTGCAAAGCTAGCTTTTTAATATTTAAGCTATATTTTGACGTGCGATTGAGTGAAAAACATTTTTTCATCCTTTTTATGAATTTTCCTACGCTAGACAAAACGACCAAGTAATTTGTAGCGCCTGAAAACTTAACTATAAATCCAATCGAATGTAATTAAATGTTTAATTATTTCGGCTGTTCAGTATATTGGCATGGCATTTGAGTGGACAATTTCGTCGAATTCAAAATTAAATTCTCAATTCCAAATTCAGTAATAGTTCTAATTAACAATTTTTATAATTATATTGTTTTATCACATTTTATTTAGATAACAAAATAAGGGAAAATACAAATTGCGTTTCTTTAAAAGTCCAAAGGAAATTATAATCACATGCAAAATAAAAATTTTGCATGTGATAATTTCGTCTTTACCAACTTTTTCTACTTATTGTCACATTGCAAATAAATTTAATGTCATGCACAAAATACAACCTTATAAAAAACCTATTTCACGTTATTTCGGCCTCATTAAAAACGTTTTTTAAGAAATATTGCCGAAAGTATTTATGACATGCGTAAGTTGCCAAATGACCAAGTGACCGTGAACTTCAGAAGATAAGTTACAGCGCGGCATCGAGGCCAGTCGTATATGAAAATTGCTCCTTTACATTAGGAAATTAAATAATTTATTTAAATTAGGTACCAGTTTTCACTATAAGTTACTTTGATTTAATTTTATGTTTTATTTTTATTTTTTTTACTCGTTTTATTACTGAAATAATAATAAAAAAACTTAAGATAATTTATTAATGTTTGCAAATATTTCAAACATTTATCGCAGATTTTTGTAACTGCGATAAATGTTGCTTGCTTGGGACACTGAAGAAACATGCCATGAGCCATCTACATCATGTTAAGTGGTAATCAATAAAATGCAATTTTAACAACCATAACTGACTTAATACGGTCATGTGGCAGCGATACTGAGATATGGGGAAATTCTTTTGGTGTCTCAAAAGCATTTATTGTTAAAAAAATGCATAATCTATAGCAGCAGCTGGGTACATAGATCACTGTAAACCCCTATTTATTTATTTTTTAAATACTTTCACTCCCATGTCTTTATATATTTGAGGTCTGTCTTTTTGGTTAGAAAGCACAAGTATTTCTTCCCAATTTTGAATAATTGGTTATACACATAACCAAGGAACAAGTAGACATAGAAATAAAATTTGGGTACCTAAACAAAATTTTGAAATATATCGTGGAAATTCATTTTGTATGTCAATAAAAATATACAATATGTTACTAAAAATATAAAATATATATTAATGTACAATAAATTTAAAAATGAGCTATTCTCCTTGCTATTAGAAAAACGTTTTTACTCAAATAAATAATACTTTGAAGACAGACAAAGTTTGGTTTATAAATATTGAATATTATATCCTTTCATATTTTAATAAATTAATAAAATAACATTTAAGAACGAAATTTTATTACTTTATGATACAACACAATTTATGAACTCATTTTAAACTGAATTTATTATAATATCCTACTCGTATTCAACTGACTTATAATTAATAATGTATTGATAAGTTAGATATAAGGTTATTATTATTTTGTGCTATAGTAATGATTATGATGTTGAATTTTTGACTAACTAATGTTGACCGAAGAAACAAATAACCAACAACATTTGCACGTCGGAAAAAACTCGCCAAAAATCTGTGTGACGCTATCAAACTGTATCAGCTTATTGTACCATATTTTGCAAATAAATTATATTATTATCAATTTTGATATAAAATAGAATAGATTAACAAAGAAATACATGCCTCATACGTGCTTTTTGCTGATTCTTCGAACTAGTTTCCGAACGTTCAGAAGGTGTATAAAAATACAAACTGAATAGCAAATTTTGACTTTGACTTTTGCTTTTTACCCGACTACGGCGAAGCCAAAGGAAGGTAATGATTTTAACATTGTATGTATATGTGTTTGCCCCACCCTAGCGCCTAAACTACTGAGCCAATTTTAATGAATGAGGTGTCAAAAGATACGCAATAATGGCCCGGGTAACATAGGCTATATTATAACTCACATAGTCAGGTTATAGTTTTTATAAAAAATCTAGTTATTTTCCATATGGATAAGTATTGTACAGAATCCCCAAAAATATCTACTTAAATGAAACCACTGTATCACTAGTAGACGTGTATTTACTATCTTCCAAATTTCAATTCATACAAAATACTCCCTGCCTTATATACAATAGTCTTGATGCACCGATAGCGTGATGTAGAGACTGTTGCACGCCATCTATTATAAATAAAAATAACTAAACATTTAAATATAGACTTCAAAATAATATGACAAATAAATTTATAAAACTACAAAACTAAAAGAGGTTTTAACATACCGGCTGCCATGAACGGCCACGTTCATAATAACAATTAGAAGGAAAAAAAATATCTTATACCATGTTAGTCAACTTAAAATAACTTTTAAAAAAATTAACATTCCATTCAAAACTTGTTTTAATTAATATTATACAATTAACCTAACATCAAAACTAAAATCAATATAAACCCTTGCAAACAAAAACCCTTAAACTTAAAAACACATATATTTTTTCATTTAAACTAAATATACTGTGCTGAAAAATACTCACACTTATACAGCCCATTAATTTTCTAATCATTAATTACATTTCTCTACTGGTAACAAAATGAGCTTTGATACTGGTCTTTTAATCATAATATGACCCTTGTATTTTAAAGTAACAACTCGCGTGAGTCCGTCCAAACCAGGATGCTTTTGTACTATTACTTAGCTAACCCATTCCGAATATTTCCCCGAAAATTTTGGCAAACTAATTTTAGGTAAACTTACTGCAGGCTTGTTATTCGCAGTTGCAACTGATTCCTTAACACTATTTACATAATCACATAAAGCATTTTTTAACAGCGACTTATAATCAGTGTACAACTCCTCACCCCGCTCGTACAAATTATCAGTAATGTAATCAGAGTTTTCTAGGTCTTCGGCTTCTACTTCTAATATAATCGTATTATTTTTAGATGTAAACGATTGCCAGTAGCTTTCAAGAGTTTCTAATCGGGTCTCTATATATCCTTTATTTAAGCGCTCTTTTGGTGACTTTTTGAAATTTATTTGAGCCTTATTAATGTTGGAAATTATATTTTTCTGAATAACTATTGCCTCCATATTTATGCTCTGATTATGTCCAGTAACAATTCTTCGCAAAAAACTTAACTAACTTAGTTCGCAGTTCGCACAGCACTATATTTTTTGCCTTTTTGCACTATTTCTTTATACTTTAGGGAATAAGGGTCATAATCACTCACTCAGGACTTCAATGTACAAACTGTTGGGGTGCTCCGGTTCAGCCGCTCGGAGTGTAGACAGACATGCTCCAGCACCTTGGGTTCCTCTGCTGCTGCTGCTGAAGATTCTGCTCCAGCTATCAGCCTCCAGGTTGCTCCTCGCCCCCTCGTCCGGTCGCAGTATCTCGTCCGGTCGCAGTGTACCTCGCTGAACTTCTTCAGGCTGCCAGTCTACCTCCAGTCTTCCAGGCCTCAGACTTCACCCCAGGATAGTGCACAGGCCACAAGGATTCAACAAGACATCGAAGGACCATGTACAGAATCCCCAAAAATATCTACTTAATGAAACCACTGTATCACTAGTAGACGTGTATTTACTATCTTCCAAATTTCAATTCATACAAAATACTCCCTGCCTTATATACAATAGTCTTGATGCACCGATAGCGTGATGTAGAGACTGTTGCACGCCATCTATTATAAATAAAAATAACTAAACATTTAAATATAGACTTCAAAATAATATGACAAATAAATTTATAAAACTACAAAACTAAAAGAGGTTTTAACAAGTATAAACCACTGGTCACAATACAATCTCTATGTACAAAGCAAATAATAAATGCAATAGGCAAGCGGACTGATTTTTTTTTATTGCATAAATGAATAGTACTCTTAAATTTTTTTTTATGTAATGAACCAGGAAACGAGCAGATGGATCGCCTGATGGTAAGCGATTTCCGCCGCCCATGGACACTCGCAACACCAGAGGAGTTACACTTGTAACTCCTCTGGTGTTGCGACTTGCGTTCCTGGTCCTTGAAATCCCCAATCCCCCCCAAAATGTATACAAAATTTCGCGAGACTTTATACCAAAAAAATTTTTTTTTTTTGCGAAATTGGTAAACAAAACCTACATCATTAGTTTACTCACATCATATACAAAAACATTCATTATGGTAAGTATGAACTTAAACGCACAAATATCGGAGATATTTACAAATATATTCCTGCGGCCATATACTTCATATACTACTTCATATAATATAACCTACAAGTGACGTCATTTGTAGGTCGACTTTAGTATGGAGCGTTTTTAGGAGGCTCGCGAATTTTTTTATAAAAATCGCTGTACCTTTGAAAATATTGACTTTTGATATACGGTTTCTTCTGAGAAGTTACTCATATTTAAGAGTACTATTCATTTATGTAATAAAAAAAATTTAGTCAGATTGCCTATTATGATCATTCAAGCATAGTATTTATTAAAACACACATTATTCGTCTCCGACGTGTGCTTACGGCAGAAAAATACGTCACGCCGCGCACGATACGTCATGTTGGCCACTGTGGAATCATTATTATATTACTCGTAATACGTGAAGCAAAAATGTCAAGTATAGTTTTACGAGAATTATGCGTACGGATTAGAGTGAAATTTGGCACAATTAAAATTTTTGCTGAGGAAGGCGTGCGAAAAACTTCAATTTCTTTAAATAATGCTTAGAAATACATATTGTGATTAATGAAAATATCAGCAACACACACTACCTCACCCGTTCTAGCATTTTTATATAAATTACAGTAGGTTTGACACACCTGTTAATGCGTGAATTATCTTTCACATTCCATAAACATTTACATATTTGTATTGCATATTTAAAGGCAAAAGAAACCTTAAAAAAGTTGAAACTTTAAAACTAAAACAAGAAAAAGAAATTATGGTCGAATTTCGGCCACAGGGCAACCTTTAGTTTAATATTAACGTGGCAAACTAAAGGTTAATAACGAGGAAGCTCCAGGTATTGTGTCAAGGTAATATTTACCCGGATCGTATATATTCAATGTCAGGATTCAGTTAATTGTAAGTTTATCCCCGCTCGCTACGTGGAAATTTAATATGTTAATGTCTTGTTGCTTGGTAATTTAAAAAAACATGAATTTAACAACTGCATTTTTAATAAATTTTACTGACAAATTTTAAAATATCTGAATAAAAGACTGGCCCATAAATCCATTTTGAAAACTAAACACGTGTCGTAAGCTCTTGTTTGTACTTTACTTTCATAATAACAAAATTATAAGCTATCTTCATCTTTGCAGAATAATTTTAGGCTCTCATATTTCATAACTGTACACGTGATCCGTCATAATCTTAAAACAAAGGGATAAAACGTGCCGCAACTTGCGGGATTACGAAAATTCACCCCCGCCAGGTGAGGCTGATGCCCGCCCATTTGCCCGCAAAAACTAGACAAATGCGTGGCATTACATGCGAAGGTAATAAAATATACGCAAACATACGTGGATGGGCCGGCCTGAGTTGTGACGTCACAGAGTATCGCAATACATAAAATGATATCATATTCGGCAATTTGAAGAGATCCAGGTTCGCATTTTCTTTATAATTTACCAGATGTTGCCCGTGACTTCGTGCGCGCAAAAATAAATCACGTGGGAGCGCGAGCATTTTGCCGCAAAAGTAGCCCATGTCTTATAGTCTACTCTATATCTGTGGCAAATTTCATCGAAATCGGCTTAGTAGTTTCGAAGCCTTTTCATTCATCATTGCCTCTTCTTTGCAAACAAACAATCCTCTTTATAATATTACAGTATAGACGTATTGAGTAGAAGATTATTTAAAAAAAAACTTAATTATGTCATGTCGCGTCGATTTTTGTCGCGGAGACTATTGCGTGCGCACCCTTAGCGAGTGTATCACGTGTTGCGTTGCAAGTAATTACAAAAGATTTGGAATAAGGTCATTCCCCGCGGGAGCGGCCCGTAAGTGTAACGAATGTATGCATATTTTGTAACTAAACTTCGTTTGCATTTAAATTTTCGTTACTCTCTCTGATTGGGTAATCTTTGTGATTAGATTAGTTAACAATGATCTTTGGTTTGTTTATATGTATTTACTTCGTTTAATAATGATTTGAATATTACAAAAAATATATTTAAAAATTAGAAATATAAATTAGACGAATCAGCACTACATGTTGATTACGAAATCGAATCGAAACAAATAGCCCATCACAAGTGTTATTATCGGCAGATGTTCACACGTAGGCGCTACGCAATAGAGTTTAAATGGAATACGTATTGATCATATCGATCGCTCGGTGCACGAGATAATGTAACTTTATGAGCTGGAGAAGCTGGCACTTTGTTTACTATGCGATTCTAATAGGTGCTACGTATCTGCGTAGGGCCTAGTAGAACTTTCGTAGACAGTGCTACGCCGCTACGCCTTCTCTTTCGACCACCGTTAAAATACTTCGCAATGTCCCGACGTCAATTATTGGTACCTAGTAAAGACTTGATTAAAAACAAAAAACTATCGTTATGCATTAGGCATAATAGCTTCGATTAAATATTTCAGTGGCTAAGGTTGAGCTCGTGCAATTTTAGATTTAATCGCCACTCCTCCTTGAGCAATATCCAAATTGCATCGAAACCACTCGATAGTTCTACAATTATGGCAAACGCTCAGGAATTACGCCATAAAATATACTCTAGTCTGATTAAGACAAATTATGTAAACACTTCACTTGAGTCTATACAGGCCACAGCACATTATACTACGTGTGCCAAACCCGGTACATTCGCTTACGTCATCTATTCAATTCGAAAGTCCGATAAAAATAGGTTAATGGTCGTTTTCACAAAATGTACACTTTTAAATATGTCTTATTCATTTCAACATTGCGATGTAGAATTTGCAATTTTACCTTTTTATAAGACTATTTAAATGCTAAAGGCTCGTATCGAAACTATTATGCGTAATGACTTTTTCATCTTATGTGTAATGCATGAAGTTGTTAAATAGTAATTGAGATGGTAAACTCGAGGAATAAGGTTAAGCAATGCAGATTATTATCATTACGTTATTTTTTCTACCATAAAATCTGCAGTTGCAGCGGTGTTGAAAAACTTTGTACCCGGAGAGCACTTGAATAACTTTTTCTTCCAATTCTTGGTCTTTGCAATCTTAAATTAGATTTTTATTACCGACACAAAATTAATGCATAAGAAATGCTTTAGTTTGTTCGGAAGCATTAAGCTTAAAATATATCTTTCGTAAATTCTGATAGCGACCAGATTTCGACAGCAAAACGTATTCAAAATTTGTGATGCGATAAAATTTAGGTATATATTATACAGGTTTGAGATTCAAGAGCTAATCAAAAATGACAATGGCAGAGGATGATAGCATTAAAAATGTACGAACTGACAACCCTGAAATAGTCCGAGCGTCATCGTGTCACGCACGTAATAGTACAGCTCTTGCCGGGGTGCGGTGTACTTTTGGACCTTACTGCCTTAGTAATAAGATCTAAATACGGTTAACTGGATCTGTCGGCGATCGTACCTATAATAGTAGCAGGTTCCGAAGCTGAATACATAATCATTACAGCCCACATCAATCAACCTGCCATCGTATATTTTCAATGAAAACTTTGTACGAAATTAAACTAATAAATTTTAATGAATTCCTTTATCAGTTTCATGTGTTTTGTTCTACATTTTTTCTTAAGTTTATAAATATAATTCCTTTTTTTTATCTAAGCTAGCCCTGCACTAGACTTCATGCTAGTTTTAAATAGTATTATTAGTATATAATTACTTTATTAGTATATATTATTTTTTTTATACAATTTAAGAAAGACAATTTATACAGTACATTTATCCAACTTCCACTATATTATTATTTAAATTTAAAAATTTGTAAGCATAGATGGATGGATGTTTTTTACTCTTTCACACATAAACTTCCAAACTGATGTTGATGAATTATTTTCTGGACAAACACATAGGCTTCTTTTTATCCCGAAAAAGTACAGGATACTGTATTTACACGGGTGGAGCTTAAGCTAGTAAAATATAATATAACTGGAATATTACATAATATATTTAGTTACTTGTAAAAATAGTCTAATTTATATAGTGTTTTAAATAGAAGCGAGTGTTAGCTTTCAACCATGTCGATTTTATTTATTTTTTCTTACTTACAGTCCAAGCAAAGTCAATTATCCTCACATGTTTGTACATTACGCTTGTTAAGCACATTCAAAAGAGTTTATTCTTTCTTTGTATAAAGAAAATAAAGTCATAATTGATGAAACGCTGTGTCTTTATGAACAGTCTGTACTTATCGCCTACTGCTCGTTAGTTTATCTACAATCTAGAATATAAGTTATTTATCGTCAGTTAAACAACTAACGGTAGACCTGATTGATTTGACTTATTACGGCTTGCTTCGTGAAAGTGCCCCGCTAAAGCTTATAAACGTTCGATATAATTTACAAAGATAATCAGATTTCCGGAATGATAGACAGGATTTTTGTGACATACAGATTAAGATAAAATCCTAGCGCTTTAACTAAGGATCTTCCCTTATGGGAAGGTGAAGCGTGGTTTAGGTACTTGTGTACCTCAACCACGCTACAAGCACAACCACACCACGTGGTCGGGCGTATGTTTGTATTAAAAATAAATAGAACTACTCACACGTCCCGCATTTTGCAGTCGATATTAATACTAACCACATCGCAGCCACAACGCAATCACCAGCGACATATTGCAAACACAGTGGAAGTCTGTGAAAGTCGAAATCGAACTGTGAAGACGACGACACCGCAGCTACTAGCGGCAACGCAACTACGTTGACATTTTGTCGGTGCCATAACGCAACTGCAAGAAGACGCAGAGACACTATTCATACGTAACGTGTGAATAGTGGCTAATTTAAACACTTTTTGTGTAAAACAATTTTTATGGTGAACCATTTACGTCAGGCCTACGCAGCCTGATATAAAAGTTATATTTAAACATAATTACCCCTGATACATTAGAAACGTCACTGGTCCCTACGTATACTGAGTCAACTAATATTTTGTGAGTACGTACACTGTAGTAACGTAGTACACTGAGTCAACTAGCACCATACCAGTATACGCAGGACGCAAACGCGTCCACATTGGTCCACAGTGTAGACTTGCATCGATCAGTCTACACTGGAGATATAGTCATATTAATATGTCGACGGTTCATTTGTCGAGTCAACTGTACCTTTGAAAACGTTACTGTGCGGCCATTTTAAGTGTAAATATTAATGTTTATATTTATTAATATTTTTATTTATTTAGTTAATAATACCGAGAACCTTTACTCCTAATTATACGAAGTTGTTGCTATTGCGACTTGCGACCGACAGATTGGTTAATACTTTGAGTCTTTTTCAGTATCTTACTGTAAGAATATTAATAATATTATTGGAGTTTATTCCTCAAGAAACGATTTCAGTTATAAGGCCCGGTAAGGAAATTTTATGAGTAAAATCAAGTGTAACACGGAAAGTTGAGGCGAAATATTAAATGATGTGAAAAATTGTATTACTTATAACATCTGTTGAGTGTATCAAAGTATATATTAGCACGCTTCTATAAATTATGTTTCTCCAAAGCCTAGATTTTATTTTCCAACGTATAAGAATATAAGTGGTAGTTGATCCATTTTTAACATACAAAGATTCACTGTTCTTTTAAAATATTAAAATAATATATTTTTTTACTTTAATATTTTAAAGGCTTTATTATATATAATTCAAAATGAGAACTCATTTTTGGTAGTTACAGCGATATTTCATTTATGACCATTCGCATTTCAATATTCAAATGGCCGTACTGTAAAGTTTTCAAAAGTATAGTTGACTCAGTATACGACTTGACAGACAAAGACAGCAACATTGAATAGCGTATCAGTTCTGTTACAAATATTCTTGCTAGTATGGGGCTATGTATCAGCTATGTCTTAAAGCACTACATCTAAAAGCGTAACCTCGTAGAAGCTATCTCTACAATCTAAAAGTTATTTCTGTTCTCAGCAATTTGCATAAATCACATTAATCTTAGTTGACTCAATTCGGATTAACGAGTCGTATACTCCGCGGTTTTATTTCATAAAACATCCATATTTTTATTACGGGTAGATAACACAATGTATACCACCCACGCGAGACCTCAATCTTTGTTAGCGAGTCAAACTGTTATTCAAAAGAACATTACTGTTAAAAATATAACACGAACATTTAAAAATAAGTATAAATCACAAGTTTGCGAGTGAAAAGAAAAAGTATTTCTGTGTAGCGGCTTGAAGCATTTTATAGTGAAAGTGGCAGTTTAAGGTGTGTAAAATAGTTATTTTTTGCAATGCTAAATTGCTTTTGAGCGTTAATATAAAAAGCGTTAATATATAAAAAAGTTTAAAGAAATAGTCGTAATTAAATAAGGTACGCCAATTTCTTATCCTTACTAATATTGTAAACGCAAAAGTTTGTAAGTATGCATGTGTAGATGTATGGATGTTTGTTACTCTTTCACGCATTAACTGTAGTACGGATTGTGATGAAAGTTCTTAAATAGTAGTTTAGGCTCTGGATTAATACTTAGGTTATATACTAAGACTTTTAACGGCCTTAGTGGTCTAGTGGTTAGAGCTCGACTTCTCGACTCGGAGGTCGTGGGTTCGATTCCCGCATTGGAAAATGTTGCTTCCAAGTTTGGTTAGGACAATGCAGGTTGATCACCTGATTGTCTGACAAGAAAAATTATCCATGCGTCGGATGGGCATGTAAAAAGTCGGTGCTGCATCTAATCTCTCGCCAGTCGTGTCGGTCATCCGTCCCACTGGGTTACGAGAGTAAAGGAAAAGAAAGTGCTGAGTGAGACTGCGCACACGCTTGAGAACTATAAAATAACTCCTGCTTGGCTGGCCTGGTTTCAATGAAACCGGCCACCAGTCACCGAAATCGGTGTGGGGCAATATACTAGGGCATAAGCAAAACTTTTAATCGCAGCAAAATATACGGATCCCGTGATACTTTTTTGCAGGTATTGTCACGAGAAACATCTAGTTAGTTGTAACAATCACCTCATCGCAAAACATCGGACATACTCCAATGAATTTTCTAGTATGTACGTCGACGGATTTACGTCCAATGTATACTGAATCAAAGAAAAAAGAAATCTATAAACCCATTACATTCATACACAACAATAGCTCGTTAAGGTAATAGGATAAATTATTATTTTGTTCTCGGATAAATAATGGTTCTATATTTGTATTGTAATAAGGGCGAAACAATGCTATTCGGCCGTAGGGTCAAGGGCTACGTGCCCTGTAAATAAAATTACCTGTTGTGAATTCAGAAGGGATTCCGGATTGCTAGGTAACTATTGTTTGTTTATAAAGTTTATATTACCTAATATTACGATATAAAAAGCATATATAGGGCAGGGGCGCAAAGTACCAGCTTCTCCCTCTGGATCGTATCCAACGTAGGGCCGCTCGAATTGTCAACTGCCATAGTATTTCAAACAGGCTTGACTCCTTAGAGCTACGTAGAGATGTAGAATCGCTCTGCATCATCTATCGGTTATATTACGGGGACTGCTCCGAGGAATTGTTCGAACTTATACCTGCTGCAACATTTCACCACCGTTCCAAGCGACAAAATATTTATCATCCTCATCACCTTGATGAGTGGCAGTCTTCCACCGTGCGCTTTACCCGAAGCTTTCTGCCGCGCACTGTAAAACTCTGGAATGAACTATCGCCAGCAGTATTTCCGGACCATTACGACCTGCAAACCTTCAAGAGCGTATTCCCTCCTAAAAGGCCGGCAACGCACTTGCAACTTCTCTGATGTTGCGGGTGTCCATGGGCGACGGTAATCGCTTTCCATCAGGTGATCCGTTTGCTCGTTTGCCCCTAGTTTTTTTTTAAATATATATAATAACGTCCTTGTATCTACTTGAATCGATTTCATAATTTAATAATTTGCTGGCTTCAAATCTCCTTTACATCTACTTTTTGAGTTTTATATAAAAAAAATACATTTTACAAGTATCTATTACCCCCTCCATCGCAAAATTTCCCGCTATTTTATGTTTAAAATAAATACACAAATTCCAAACTAAATAATTCACAATATTCGGTTTCTGAGGTTTTTGTCCATAGTTTATCTAGCGCTTTAATTGGTTAACGCGTTTGTGTCATCTAATCAAAATCACTATTGAATAGACGAGCCACCGACAACAAACGTCTTTGTCGATCGTTCCTGCAAGCAATTTAGTCTATGATTATTTTCATCAGGTAACTGCAGCGGGTAAGGCGGTACTAGTGACGGGATGCGACAACGTGCTCGGCAATGCCCTGGCTAGAAGACTAGATGACCTGGGCTACCACGTGTTCGCCGGCTTCCAGTCCAAGGCCGGCAACATCGACGCCGACATGCTGAAGGAGGACTGCTCCGGCCGCCTCCACACCATACAGCTAGACGTCACGTCTGAGACACAGGTGATGCCGCCTGCACACGTCAGGCAAGCATGTAATATTAAGCCGATCCTTTTTAACCCTCAACGAAAACAGAGGGATATTATAAGTTTTACGTGTCTATTTGCCTGTGTGTGTGTCTATGTGTATCTGTGTGTGTATCTATCCGTGGCATCGTAGCTCCCAAATGAATGAACCGATTTTTATATATATTTTTTTTGTTTGAAAGCTGTTATGACTGCCATTGAAAGTGTTTTAGGCTGATCATGACGTGATAAGATCACATCATAAGCTTGTTTGACAATTTGTGTGGTTACATATTTTTTTAATTATGTTTCTTCTGTATATAACACCCACCCTAAAAATCACTTCACACACACAAAGACACCAGTTTATTAATATACGGTGCCGATGGTAAGTATTTGATTGACACAATATACTTATTCAATAACTTGAGAACAATAGTTAGCATATAATTTTTTAAATTTTTTATTAGGAACCTATGCTAATGGAGCCATTCAGTAGCTTGTAGTTACATTATAACCATACCGGAAAATCACACGTAACGTTTAAGTAAAGCGTCGCCACATATTTGATCAAATGAAACATAAATCATAGTAACTTATAAAGTACTAGCTTTTGCCCGCAGCTCCGCCTGCGTAAATACATTATCCCGCGGGAACACTGTACTTTTTCGGGATAAAATTTATCCTATGTCCTTTCCCGGGACTCAAAGTATGTTTATACCAAATTTCATAAAAATCGATTCAGCGGTTAAAGCGTGAAGAGGTAACAGACAGACAGACACACTTTCACGTTTATAATATAGATTATTATTAGATTGGTATAGATTATGTACCTACTCAGGGAATCTAAATTATAAGCAGATAGAGTGTTCTCATAAATCATTCGTAGTAATTCTGCGTAGTGTATAATGACGATATGCACTACGCAGTCAATACTTCAAGTGTCAATGACATGTTAGTTTGATTTCATATTAATGAAATAATACGAACAAATTACGATAACAGTTAACTGCTTATGAATTAGACTCCCTGATAGTACATACATATTTATTATTACATATTTGTTACTTAAATTGCACTAGCCTTGCAAAAAATTATGTTATTTTATACTTACCTGTATTTTTTATAAATCTCATTACTTTACTACCTCGGGAATCAAATTAAACAATTGTTTCTAAAATGAGTACAAAAGTTAATTAAACGAAAAAACCAGACTAGCTGCTAAAACAGTAAAGGTCACAAATTCAATTTTTTTTTATTAATATTATTTGCTCCGCGCCGTCTCAATAGGATTCTATAAATCATAATTGTCATAAAAGTTTCAATGACTGTTCAGAATTTCAATCCATTTACTTTATTTATTTACACTAAATAATAAATAAATAAATAAAAAAAATAAAAATAAAAAGCCTTTTATTTAATTCTCATTTCATCACAATTGTTATTTATTATTATTAGTATTACAAACGCTACACATTATAATTATTTATTTATTTTTTACATTATTAGCTAGTTTATATTTAAATACATTTGATTATATATTATTATTATTATTATTACATTTAAGATATAATTATAAAATTTCTATATTACATTTGATTTTTATTATTATTATTATTATTATTTTCTGATAGAACAATTTACAATTTCATTAATATCCAGTATATTACATCCAATTTTATCAAATTATTCTAATGAGAACCCCCCTCAAGGGTAAAGGCCTCCTCCATATTTGACCATTTTTTCCTGTCTTTTGCTTTCTCTCGCCAGTTTTTTCCTGCTATATCTTTTAAGTCGTCATCCCATTTTCTAGTTGGCCTTCCTCGTTTCCTGTATCCCTTGGGTCCATTCCAATCAAGTGTACGGGTTGACCATCTCGAGTCTTCTAAGCGGGCGAGGTGACCTGCCCATTTCCACTTTAATTTCATAGCGTGTGTGCGAAAATCAATTAGTTTTGTTTTCTTTCTTATTTTTGTGTGTCGTACTTTGTCTCTCTTTCGAATTCCCAAAATAGATCTTTCCATAGCTGCTTGACATTTTCTAATTTTTTCTTTTACGTTTTTTGTATATATCCACGTTTGTGAACCATATGTTAAGCATGTGAGAATAGAGCTGTCCATCACTTTCTTTTTTAATGAGAGTGGCATATCGCTTTTCATGATTTCTTTTTGTGCCCAGTATTTCTGCCACGATATATTAATTCTTCTTGTTATTTCTTCTACATTGTTATTTTGGTAAAAGGATACTTGTTTCCCAAGATAAATATAATGATCAACATAATCTAGATTTCGATTGTTTATCTTTATTGGGGTTGTGTGAGAATTTGTCATTAGTTTGGTCTTCTGCAGGTTCATTTCTAGACCAACTTTTGTGCTCTCAACCTGAAGATGTTGTATCATTTGTTCTAATTGAGAGCTCGATTCTGAGAACAGTATTATATCGTCAGCAAATCGTAAGTGGCTGAGGCGATTTTTGTTGATATTTATTCCATAATTTTTCCAGTTCAGTTTTTTGAATATTGACTCTAGCACAGCTATGAAGATCTTAGGCGATAGGGGGTCTCCTTGCTTTAAACCCCTTTTTATCTTTATTTCTGGACCCAATGTTTCTAGGCTGACTCTACTTGTACTCCTGTCGTAGATATTCTTTATTATGTAGCAATAGGTATCATGTATGTTGTTCTCTATCAGCGCCTCCCATATTGACTTGTGTGAAATTGTATCAAATGCTTTTTGGTAGTCTATAAATGCGATGTAAAGAGGTGATTGGAACTCTTTATATTTTTCTATGATGGTCTCTAGGGTGTATATGTGATCAACAGTTGAGTAACCTCTGCGAAAACCCGCTTGCTCTACTGGCTGGTTTTTATCAATTTTTGAAGATATTCGACTTAAAATGCACTGAGAGAAAAGTTTGTAGAGGCTAGGTATAAGGCTGATGGGTCTGTAGTTGCCTATATCCTTTGCATCACCTTTCTTATATAGGAGTATAATATTGGATTTTGTCCATTGTGTAGGAACACATCTTTCCTTGTTGATGATGTTGAATAGATGTGTTATAAGTGGTCTTAGTATGGTTCTTGCTAGTTTCAATGCCTCATTTGGAATGCCGTCTGGGCCAGGGCTCTTATCAGATTTTAGCCTGAGTATTTCTCGATCTATCTCTCTTTCTTTCCACTCTATATCTTCTGTGCATTCCGTGTAGAAGTTTGTAATTTCACTTGTGTGGTGTTTTTCATTGTAAAGTTCTGTATAAAAGTTTGTAGCTATCTTTATTATATTTTCTCTAGAAGTGGTTGCAGATGTAGAGTTCTGTTTTAAGCTCGGTATCCAGGCTTTAAATGTGTGAAGTTCTTTATAGGCGCGTTTGCAACCTCCAGTATTTTTAATATGTTTTTCAAATACTTTTGATCTGTACGTTTCATAGTCCTTCTTTATTTTTTTGTTGGTTGTTTTAAATAAATACTTGAGTTTTTTCTTGTCATCCGGACTTTTAGGTTTTAGTGTTAGTAGTTCATGGCGTTGTTTTATAAGTAGTAAGGTTTCTTCAGTTAGTATTTTGTTCTGTTTTGAGTTGTCCTTTTCCTTATTCATTTGTATACTATCCAGAATGCTACGTTCTAATTTATTATACAGAGACTGTACGGTATGCTTTTCTTCTAAATTAATACACTGTAAATTTTCTTCTAATTTTTCTAGGTATTGACATGCTTCTCTTTCAGTTTTTAGCGGGTTCGGACATATTCTATATTTGTGGCGGCTCTTTTTCATTTTAGTGATTGATATTTTTGATCTAACCATTCTATGATCGGATGAGAACATTATTTTATTTAAAACATGAACATCGCAGAATCTTCTAGGAAAGTTTGTAAGTATGTAATCTATTTCATTCATTGTAGCTTGGTTTGGGGACTTCCATGTCCATTTTTGAGTATACTTTTTCTTAAAAAAAGTGTTCATAATCGATAGGTTGTATTCTTGAGCATAATTTAACAACCGTTGACCTCTAGAGCTTCTTTTCCCATAACCAAAGCTGCCTAAGCATAAAAGTTCGTCTTGAGTTTTTGTTCCTACTCTCGCATTAAAATCTCCCATTACTATAATATTTCTGTTTGCATTTTTATGGGCTTCATGTAAAGTATTATAAAATATTTCGATTTCTGAATCTTCTGACTCTTCAGTTGGGGCGTAGACTTGGATGATGGTGATCGGAAGTTGGTTTATCATGATATCGAGGACTGCTACTCGGTCTGATAGGCCTTTGAAGTTTATTACACATTTTTTGAGATATTTTTTTATTATAAAACCAACTCCTCGCCTTCCTTTTATTTCTCCGTTATAAAATAGTATAAATTCTTCATATTCATCTATACCACAGCCTATTCTTCTTGTCTCAGATAGTCCTAAAATATCATATTTTATATGTTGAAGTGCGTTCGAGAGTTCAATTAGTTTAGTTGGGCTTGCTAATGTTCTTACATTATAAGTGGCAATATATAACTTACAATCACATTTTTCTTCAATTGATTCATTTAATTTATTATTTGATGGAGGGTTTTGGTCTTTTTCTCCCTTGGTGACCAGCCATGTTGGGAGAGTTGTCGATGTGGTGAGAGGGGCCAATGTTCTTTGCTATTTTTTAGAACTTGTATCATTTAGCAAGGAAGAGTTACAGGTAGACTCTGTTGGCTTCTCACTTCCGGCAGCCTGTGTAAAGAATCTTGAGATGTCTGTTTTGCTTCTCTTGTTAATTTTATTGTTTTTTGGCAGGTTTTCAGTTTTTTGTGAAGTCGGGGATGATGAAAAAGCTCTTTTGTTTTTTTGTTTTTGGTCTTTATCGTGTTCTTCTAGTATAATAAGTTTGTCATATTTTAAGATAGCTCTCTTACCTTCTCCTTTCAGTCTTATTATTTGTGATTGTAATGATTTTCTTTTCTCTAAGATTTTTGGTGAAAAATCTTCTTGGATATAATATGGGGTACCTTTTAACATTTTCTTACTTTTCAGAATTTCAATTTTTGTTCCCATTGTAAGAAGTGAGACAATCACAGGTCTGGGTTTATCACTTTTTTTGCCAATACGTCTTACACAATCAATTTCGAAGCTTTTGCAGGGTATTTTTAAAATTTCCAAAATTATAGACAATATTTTTGTGTGAAGTTGGTTGTAGTACCTTTCCTCTTCTGCTATCCCAAAGAATACCAGATTCTTTTTTCTAAACTGTCTGTCTATTTGATCTATCTGATATTCTTGTTCTGTTAATTTTTGTGACAATTCAATATATTTTTTGTCTATTTCATAGAATTTTTTATCAATAATTTATTTACACTACTTATAGTAAAATGTATTTTAATTCTTCATGGCGTAGTGGACAGACCGCTCGACTCGCACTCTAGAGGGTGCAAGTTTGATCCCGGGTTGTGGCGTGTACCAATACGAATTTTCTGATACTTTAAATATATTACACTATGTAAGAATATTTATTGAAGACTATCAATCTCCCAAGTACCGTGAAGTCTAATGCAGATTGCATTAGCCTAGCTTGGTGGTCTACATTCGTATACTTAGGCCTTTTCATCCGTTAATGGACAATTTATACAACTATACAGTATTCTCGAGAAGCGAAGAGAGCGAAGTAACCACGCTTGAAATAGTGTAGTGCCTGGGACAGTCGGTTTTTTAATGTTTGGTTGCCCAAGCACATACGGCATTTTCACAACATAGTAAACCTAGTCCAGAGGAAGGTCAATACGTCTGGGGCCAACTATGTGCGGGTTTCCTCACGATTTTTTCCTTCACCTCTCACCTTCAAGTCTCATTGGTACACGCCACAACCTGAGATTCGAACCTGCACTCTCTCGAGTGCAAATCTAACGGTCTACCACTAGGCCACGGAGCTCGTATACTAGTCCTACAGTAATACTCCTCGCATTGAGAAGAGACCCGAGTCCCAGTAAAATAATCTCTTATTACCCCGTGGATCAGTGATAAAATAGATAGCGATGACTTTGAATTCTAATTTCCTTTGATCGATTCTCTATTTTAAGATTTTTAATACAGATAGTAATTTATTCCTCCCTCGCTTTCTTTGGGATCCGCGGCCCTGAATTTAAAACTTTGACGGCTTAGCTTTAGCTCACATTTATACGTGACGCTCACAGAATTACAGAAGTGACGCTACATTTTAAAGAGCGATTAAAAATTGAACTTTCGTCACGAATGTCAAACTGCACCGCTTTGGCGCCGCTCTTACAATGAAACGGTATCGTCTTGTGCACTGAATAAAGTTCAAATTTGTATCAATATTTTAAAACGCAGCGCCGCATCGCGTATTATCTCGTTTCGGTGTGAAGTGTTATTCAATACAAAAAAAATAACGCGTCGCATTCCGGGAATGTACATTATGCTATAATCATTCCGGAGTGCCGGCAGAAGTGAAAACTTGAACATTTAATTGGAAAAATCGCCATCTCTGTAAAAATATACGAACTAAAATAGTTTCATGCTATGCTCGCGTAAGGGAACTAGATCTGGTCACTAGTCCTGACGCGAGTTTAACATTTTTTACCCATTCCAAGAAAAGTACACAAGGCCGCTAAAGAAGTTTTCACTTCAAAAATATACACGCAAGAGCTTGAATTGCGAACGGTGCGGCGTCGTTTATACCTAACAATTTTTTGTTCTGGCCTACTCTATATTTATAGTTTAATCCTAAAAAGAAAAAAAAATCATGAACTTGTAGACTAATCTTTTTACGCAATACAAAAGAGTTAGTAAATTTCGAAGATATAATGTTATTATTTCAGGGCCTAGAGCAAGGAAGTTCATTTAGAAAAGATAACCTTTTATAGTGAAAACATTCCCTATTAATGTAATTACATGAAAGTTTTTCCCGAAATACGCCTGGTAAAGATGGTTATTAGCTGAACGAAATACTTACCTTGGTCTATTGTTACAGTAATAATATCGCATGAACACAACAGTGTTGAAATTTCAATTAAGGTAGATAATACAATATTTTATTCATGAGAATCTCGCCCCTTCGTATACATAATCGATTCAAAAATATTAAATGTATAGGCTTACTGATTTAGGTTTCATCTAAATATTAATATTAAAGCTAAGGCAATTTATGCTATCGCTAATTCTATTGTAAATAAATACTTATATTTTTCTTTCTATGCCTTAAAGAATTCCTCAGACTTGTGAAGTTCAAAGGCATTGTTAAGCCTTCTTGTTAATCTAAGTTTTAATAGCTAGGCTCGCCGTAATAGAAATGTAGAAATAGATTTTCCTCTTGACAAAAAAGCCGTGAAGAATATTTAATGAGATTTAAAATCATATGCATATACCTTAAACATACAAGGTATGAGGAACCTATTTAAGTTCTCTCTAGCTATTTCCTGTTACAAGGAGCAGTAAAATTACAAGGTTCGTGTTATTATTTAGCTAAATTTTACTGGAAAATGCGAGTAGCGTGGGATGTTAAAGTAAAATGTTAGGTTGGTACTTGATTTCATATTGTGTTTACTACAGAAAATAGAAATTGTAAACAGAAGCATATTTATTTTAAAAATCTATTAATTATGAAGTTATTAATAAAATTATATTAATTAATCAATTAATTGGTTAATCAGCGTGTTACTCACCGTCTGACAATTGAAGTTTCTATAGTAAATCCTACTTAAATATTATAAATGTGAAAGTTTCTGAGTATGTATGGATGTATGTTTGTTTCTCCTTCACGCAAAAACTACTGAGCGGATTTTGATGAAATAGAGTGTCCCCGAGGGATACTGTATTTACACGGGCGGAGCCGCGGCCAACGACTAGTAGGTATATAAATACAGGAACATCGATGAGGAGCTAAAATAATAAATTAAAGAGTAAAAGAGATGTTTGATTTTGGGCCAGTTCTATGTACACTACATAGGCAAATAGGAAAAAAATATGGGAATATCATAAAAATACGAAAAAAATAATTTGAAGAAGGGTACATGCGTACAAAAATTATTATTTGAAGAGTTTTTTATTACGAGAACACTATTTTTAGGGCGGCCATGAAAGTTGTTTTGACTTGACTTTTGACGTAGTAGACAGTTTGAAGAAGAGACGTCGTCTTGAATGCCATACGCAAAGACTTCTAGCCTACGTCTTTCTTTGTCAAAAGTCATGTCATTGACAAAATGATGTTTTATTTTACTTTGTGTTGCTCTCCTTGACGAAATTAATTTAAATGTACATGGAAACGAAGTGAAATTAAACAAAATAAAGAATAGGAAACGGTTACTACATTATGTAGCTATATTTACGTATACTGTACGTAGGGCTGGCCCAGGCCTCATACATTTCTTGAACATCTCTTTTAAATGCAAATATTTCAAATAAGTAAATACAAAACCTCATCTCTCTGAAGTGGAATAAATTACGTCCATTAAATACCCTCGTCTCTTCTTAACTCCCACAAATTACTAATTTAAGTAATAATTAGTAAAAGCTTCTAAGTTAATTAGAAATACTAATTGAATATAGATAAACAAGTGTCGGAATCGACTAAATTAAACAACTATTCGTCAATGTTCAGCCGAATTCTTACCAATAGTAAATAGGCTGTTTGAAAATGTTTTGTCCTTTACTATTTATTCATTTCTCATAATTTTGATGACATGCAGTCACAATATAAAGGGCAATGAAATATCAGTTTGATATCAAATTAATAACATAATGGTGCTCCCTCACCTGGAGCATTCGCGTGTAATGTAACGTTATAGATTTGACTTTGAGCGTCGAGTGGACGGAATCATGACAATATGCGCCTTGAAATGCTCGGTAATCCTCCTACACTTATGTAATGTTCGGATATGTAATGTTACATTACACGCGAATGCTCAGGTGAGGTATCACGAACAAATTATGACAAGGGTCAACCTAGTTATGAACAAGGTTCCATGATAGTACACACCGGCTATACTCTTACTAATAAAATAATGATAAGTAATACATTGTCCTTGTCTTATACGTTGGTATATAAGTAGCTTGACAGACAAGGACAAAACATTGTATTGCTTAACTACTAGATTAATATTTTTATTAGTAAGGGGGTAAGTTTGTTATATAAAAGAAAGTCGTGTTAGTTACACTATTTATAACTCAAAAACGGCCAAACCGATTTGGCTCAAAATTGGTGGGGAGGTAGTTTGGAACCAGGAGAAGGACATAGGATACTTTTTATCCCGTTCCCGAGAGACCCAAATTTCGAGAACGGCTGTACCGATTTGGCTAATTTTGGTCTTGAAATAATTGTGGAAGTTCAGGGAAGGTTTAAACAGTGAGAAATATTGGAAAAGGTGTAGGTTGTAGGAGTAGGTCTATACCTACTCCTTTACAGTCTAGTCCTATGACTAGGACTAGGACGTATTCATATTTAAGACAGAACAACGTGTGCCGGGACAGCTAGTTTATTATATTTTTTCGTGTTAACAATGTCCGGTGTTACAAATCCACTGCGAGTCGTCCCGTCAATCACTATTTCCAGCACAATTCTGGAACATTTGTGGCGTGTAATGACATCACACTTTTTTCAGATTCTCTCGGCGTCGCTGTACATTGTTGATCATCTGCCAGAGGGCGCGCAGGGGTTATGGGCGATCGTCAACTGCGAGTCCTGGTGTGCGCTCGGTGAACTAGAGTGGGTGCCCTTCTCCGTGGTCCGACGAGCGATGGACGTGAACCTTTTAGGTGAGCGCTGAAACTCTCGTTTTAGTTTCGAGAAACGGACACAGATGGCGTTAGGAGTCACACTGTAGTAATAACTGAAAATTTTTAATGTTAAAAGTTATGTTATGGATAATATTGAACACTAAAATGTTGTTTGTATGGTTAAATTTTGTGGATGCTAATAAATAACTATGTAGATAAAAATCTCTCGTATAACATGAGAAACATTTTCACTGGATTGAATTGGATTGCGCTGAATTGGAGTTTCCGCATGTTATTAAAATTTCAGAACATTTGCCATTCCACGTATCTATTTCTTTTGTAGCCATGAATTGCGCCGTTATTTATAGTTAAATACTCTTGATGTGGGAACTGCAGTTTTATTTTAAACCAGCTGGCGCCCGCAACTTTGTTTGCGTAAAAATAACGGAATTCCGTACTCTATTTTTTTAACGGAACCCTTAGAAAGGTTCGTTACCTTTGATTAATTATTACATACTAGATGTTTCCCGCAACTTCGTGCGCGCAAAAGTCAAATTTCGCAGAAACCGTACATTTTTTCCTATGTCCTTCCCCGTGGTCTACTCTACATTTGTACCAAATTTCATCAAAATCGGTCCAGTAGTTTCGGAGCCTATTCAATGCAAACAAACAAACAAACAAACAAACAAACATACAAACAAACAAACAAACAAACAAACTTTTCCTTTTTATAATTAGTACAGATATAGATAATACATCTATGTTCGTTACCCTATTTTTTTAACGGAACCCTTAAAAAAAGCCTAAGTTACTTCTCATAACATAAGCTATCTGCCAGTGAAAGTCCCCTGAAAATGGGTCCAGCCATTTCAGAGATTAGCTCGAACAAACAGTGAGACAGACAGATGAACAGATTTTTGGAGTTTATACCTTTAGAAACGATTTTCATATAATTATAAGCCTCGGGGTATGAAAATTGAAAATATATATGGGGGTAAAATTAAATTCACGATGTTTGACGGCCATACTACGATGTCACACGATGTTAGCCGAAGCTGACAAACTTTTAACCAAAGCTTTTAACATTAAGTATCAGAAAAAAAAATTACAACCTTCAAAAAGTTAACAAATCAAAAATTATTAAAAAAAACCAAAGACTAAACAAAGACTTAGGGCGGATTTTTCAATCGTCAGTTAACTCTTAACTGGGGAATAAATATTTGACTTTGACAGATTTTGTATGAAAAATCTGTCAAAGTCAGATATTTATTCCTCAGGTAAGAGTTATCTGACGATTGAAATATCGGCCCTTACTCAAAGAAAAAACAAAGTACCTATAGAGTACAAAATATAAAAAAGGTTTTATCTTTTATAGTTAAGTAACACTGCGGACATTCTCAATTAATATGAGCATTCAATTCACTGTATGTTTAATTATTATTTTTGGGTGCACTTAATTTCTTTGCATTGCACACCAAATATAATTACTTTTTAGAGTAAACTCCAGTCGTGTGTCAGAGCTGACACACACACTTCATGTAGGTAACTACTTCAAACAGTTACTTCAATTTTTAAACGACTTCCAAAAAAGGAGGCAGTTATACGTTCGGCTGTATGTATTTTTTTGTATGTTCGCCGATTACTTTGCCGTCTGTAAACCGATTTTCAAATCTCCTCGAAATTGATATGGACACATATGGTGATTTTGAGTTTTTCTAAAGAAATCTAAGCATATGTTACCAAAAAGTAAGATTTTGCTCCAAGGTATACCCTGGATCCAAAAGTACAGAACAGAACTCCTGACTCCTTTTAGATACATGTTTGGGGATTTCGGCGTTTTTTAATCAACTGCAAGCATATGCCACTATCTCAATTAGAGTAATCATCATCATCACTACCATCATCACATCATACATCATCACATTATGATGGTATAAAAGGTACTTCTCATAGTATTTTACATCTATCTTTTAACATTTCTCTGCTATTTATGGACCTATTTGCAACATTATTTTGTTGCTGTAAAGGATATAATTCTAAATTAGTCTTTTAGTCACTAAAGTGGAAACCTGATGATGCAATCCATCAGGAATCGAGGGAACTTCTCGAAATTTATATCGACGCATATAGTGATTTTGACTCTTACTGGAGTAACACAAGCATCTGCTACCAAAAAATAAGATGTTGTACCAAGGTATACCCTGGATCTAAAAGCACTGAACAGAACTCCTCAGTCTTTAAAGATATCCGTTTGGAAATTTCGGCATTGTTTAAATAACTGCAAACATATGCCACTTTGTAACTTACAGCAATCATCATCATCTTATTTACAATACCTAATGTAAGCTTGACGCGTATTCAATTATATACTCGATCGTTTATTTTAGACGTTCTTGACATGTATTAATAATAACTGAACAAAATATATCACTAAAAAGGGTGAAATTATTATTTTTAAACAAAAAATTAAACCGACTTATAAAGTAAAAAAATCACAAAAAAGTATGAAATAAAACTTATTTTCTAAATCATTCCCCTTTTAAATTTGGCTAAAATTTTAACTATTTCTCTACTCAATCTTCTTAATTTTGAAGTCGGTACCAGCAAATATGAACGTGAGTTCTATAAAATAGTGTAGGATATCGTTTGGGCTGGTAGCGACTTCAAAATTAAGAAGATTGAGTAGAGAAATAGTTAAAATTTTAGCCAAATTTAAAAGGGGAATGATTCAGAAAATAAGTTTTATTTCATACGTTTAATTTTTTGTTTAAAAATAATATTTATTTGTATAGACATAGATGTATTAAATACTGGACGGACATCACTTATACGAGTATAAGTATTTAAAAGTGTTTCCTTACGAATTATTATTTACTTTTCCAACATTAGCCGATTTAAAAAAAAAAAACAAAATCTTGAAAGCTAAGCCCCAATTAAGGCACTTGTTAAAATATGAATTTCACACTTGCAGTTTCACACGCCATTTTACGTCCTTATTGCTCCTGCTTGAAATAAAAAGATAATTTCAACCAGTATAAGAGTTCTGTTCCTATTACAATTAATCGAAATTTAATTATTAATTTGACAATGTGTAAAAACCGAAAGCTTCAAGATATATTATAACACTGAGGGCTTTAAAAAGGTTCTTCTTTCTTTTGCCTTTGAAAAAAACTTTGGCATTTTCATCCATAACCCAGTATTCTCCGAGCGAAGTAACCACTCTTGTAATACTGTATAGTGCCTGGGACAGTTGGTTTTTAGATGTCGTATGGTTGCCCAAGCACACACGGCATTCTCACAACATAGTCAGCCTAGTCCAGAGGAATGGCTGATTAATACGTCTGGGGTCAACCATGTGCGGGTTTCCTCACGATGTTTTCCTTCACCGTTAGAGCGTCCGTATAATGTACTTCTTGAGACCTGAAAAAGTCTCATTGGTACACGCCACAACCTGAGATTCGAACCTGCACTCTCTCGAGTGCGAACTAAACGGTCTACCCACTATGCCACGGAGCTTTAAAAAAAAGAAGCCTTTTGCCTCATAGAAACACAATAAATATATATAAATGTTGTCTATAGTATGTGAAGAAAGAACCAACGACTACTAATAAGTCATAATAAACAACGCATAGTAGTGTCAGTTATTAATCTGAGGTAGTGTGTGTAACTTTATTTTTATTAATTTTATGTAATTATAAAAAAATAAATTAAAATTAATTATTAAAAAAAAAGATTTCTGAACATGCTCCTCTACATAAACATTAACTGCCAAATTTCATACTCCTCTATTTGCATTTCGTAGTAATGGGGTAAAAAGTTTTCGCTTTACATATTATAAATATATTACAACGCTTAAAGTGTGTGCAGTCTCTTTTTAGGGCATTAACATTCATAACACGCCTCTCCTGATACTCTTTCATTAACAAGCGTTCATTACAGGATAAAGTTTGTAATTAATTTCAGCCTATTTAAATAAAAATATAAGATTATAAAACACTCTTAATTAACAAGGTACTTTCTTTTCTTAGAGGTATTCGTACAAGAGGATTTCATGATTTTTATCTAAAAAGACTATAATTAAAAAAAGCTTTCTGAGTTCTGCCTTGTTCTAAACGAACAACATACACTTCATGTTTATTAATAGTCAGTTTTCTTAATTTTCGTATTAAAAACGTTTATATTTCATCAGATTCAGTTCTTCGGATACTTAGCACGGGGGCAGACTGACGTGGTGTATAACTGTATAGCGTCCATAGATATTACGTACCTATGTGGGCAGCCTAATGTAAATAATAAGCCGTAATAATAATAAAGTTTTAGTTCACAAAACATTTACAATTAATTTTAATAATTAATCCGCAAACGTGTATCTGTATTAATTTATCCAGCTGATAAAAGATTGTAGTTTAAAATGACATTGGTTTTAATCTGTATTTTGTGTATTACACGTTTTATCATTTTGAAACTTTAATGAATACTGATTAAATTGAAATATGGAATTATTATCTGTTCCTACTACCTTTTAAGTAACTCTTATAATGACTACTCTCATTTCATTACTTTTGCTCAATAATCTAATATTATAAAGAGGAAAAGTTTATGTGTCTGTTTATTTGTTTGCATTAGTTGATTTACTACAATACTGGATTACCGATTTTGATGAAATTTGACAGAGACATAAAGTGGACTACGGGGAAGGAGTCATAGACTACTTTTTATTGCGGAAAAATCTACGGTTTCCACAAGATTGACTTTTGCACGCACGAAGTCGCAGACAACATGTAGTAATTAAATAAAATACTCATAAATTAAACACTCAGGTACGTCTTAACTCGTGTGATGTAGGTAGCACGTAATCTCCCACAAGTGTCAGCCCGTGAGTGGCTCCTTGTTATAATACACTAGCAAATCCCCCGAGAAATTGGCATAAAACCTTTTCAAGGACACTACGTAGCGTAAGGTGGCTAAATTCGTACTCCCTAAGGAAATAATACTGTAATATTCAGTGCAATCACAATAAAACAAATTTGTTACATTGAATCTTTATTTAGTTGTATTTAAATTAACATAATTATTTCATTAAACAGGTTACTTTTAGTACGATTAGGGCACCTAGTTGACTTTTTCGTACTACCTATAGAATTAATTAGAATACTTAGAACATAAATTTAAAGTTAACACGACTTATAATAAATACTAGTAAATTCAGTATCCCTCGGGAACACTATTCTTTTGGGATAAAAGTAGCCTATATTTTAATTCAGAGCCTAAACTACTAAGATACCAAATATCATTAAAATCCGTTCAGAAGTTTTTGCGTGAAAGAGTAACAACTTTCACATGTATAATATTAGTAGGAAGTAGGATCTCACCACTCCATAGAATAATTTAAATATATTATAGTAGACGAAATATTGCTGGGGTACGACTTAGGCCGTGGTACGCCATAAGCAACCATTATATAGACCTTTAAAACTGACAGCCACGGCAATTTTAGAAGCATTGCGCTATCCAATATCCTTGCAAATAGACATAAAATATTGCTGATATTACGATCCCACACAATTTGCGTTAAAACGCGACGAGCTTTCGATTTAACTAAGTAGAGTAGGTTACACGACCTTGTAATATACTGAAATTACCTGTCACTGTTACAAAATATGTTACAAATGATTAATAAAGTAGTAGCACATTCGATATTTACATTACTTCAATAAATTAAACCGTAAAATACACGCAGCCTCTGCCATTTGCATTTGTAGCCATTATCGCAACTAGAAATTTTTAAATTCCACCATTTTAAATACAGCTTATCTCTTGTTCCTTAATTCTTTTGTTGTACTTTCATGTGTATATTTGTCGTATTCTATTCCAACTATGCCTCTGTTGAATCCACAACATCGCTTTTCCACGATGTGTTTGTTTTTGGCGATGGCACAATAGAGACTAATTTTATTCAAAACGCTGTGTATTCAAGATAACACATAAGTCATAACTTTGTTTTTACGATGATCGTGATCAGAGTACTACCTAAAATAATTCACATAATATAACTCCCCCACACCGATCTCGGTGACGGTGGCCGGTTTCATTGAAACCAGGCCAGTTACGCAGGAGTAATCTTATAGTGCCCAAGTGCGTGCGTAGTATACAAGAGCACTCTCTCTTCTTTTACTCCCATAATCCAGTGGGACGGATAATCGACACGACTGATGAGAGATCAGGCACAGGTCCGACTTTTTACATGCCCATCCGACGCATCTTTCTTGTCAGACAATAAGGTGATCAGCCTGCATTGTCCTACCCAAACTTAGAAACAACATTTTTTGTTGTTCCAATGCGGGAATCGAACCCGCGACCTCCGAGTCGAGAGCCAATGCTCTAAGCACTAGACCACGGAGGCTGTAGTTAAAAAAGCTCTAGGCGTCAAAATATTTATTGGAAATTACAGCTAAGTTTTTGCTATTACGATCAGCAGATCATTTTAACCCTCTAAAATCTGGCAACAATCGGTAGGCAAACCTTACTCCGACGCGATGCAGTAAAATCATGATATCCCGCAGGTCCGGCCAGGCTGGTGCAGGTAATGCTGCCGCTGGTGCGTCGCGCGCGTGGCCGCGTGGTGCTGGCGTCGTCTATCCTGACGCACGTGGCTGCCCCGGTGCGTGGCGTGCACGCGGCCTCCCTCGCCGCGCTAGACGCGCTCGCCGCCTGCCTTCGGAGGGAGCTCAAGCCGCGAGGAGTCGACGTGGTACGTACGATACTTATAGTTCATTAGCGTTAAGTTTGCAGCGAATCATCAGTGCATATGTAAAAATGGCTAATTTTAATTGGTGAATTTGTTTAATTGGTCAATTTTGACATTTACACTAATGACTCCCTGCAGATAACGAACGAAGTATAGAAATAGCTAATGGGGATCCCGGAAAAAATATTGCAAATCCCCTGGAAATTCTCACCACTTCCGCCCTAGATTCCGCCGCCTCAACTTAAGTCTAAAGGAGAAAATGTATGATTGTAGTCTACCTATAAACTTTTACTATATTAATTTATTAACTTACCACAACGCTTACAGTAGGAAAAAGGATCACAGTATGCTTCAGAACAGTGCGATATGGATATTCTGATCTGCAATTGGAAACAGACGCAGCCAAAGTAGCACACGGTAAATCACTAAGACGAGGTGTCAACTGTTTAAATGCAATGATCATTCTTTGCTTAAATAAATAATGACCCTCGTACACAAACGACTCTTAAAATAGATTACCAGGTACGATTAAAAATGAGGAGGCATTGACAAGATAAGTAAGAGAAAGGACATGATCAAAAAACCATAAGTACAAATTAAAACCCGGAGTCGGCAGCAATGAAATGTTTGCCTGTGGGTTCACTTTGATGTCATCAAAGGTTCTAAACAAGAAGCAAATCCAATATCATAGTAGGTGAAGATGTAGGTGTGAAAGATTTTTGGAATTTATTCTCGCTCATAATTTCTATACCCGGTTGCCCTTTTGGTGACATCAAGATTTAAAATGAACACATTGGTAACTATTTTATTGCCTGTCGACTCTAGGTCAATTTTTGACTATCACCTTTACTCCATTAAAGGAACATAGTCGCTACCCAAATTACTACCTAATACATCGCTTGCTATTAGCTGACTTATTAATTAAGCTCATCTATTCAGCTTCGTTCGCTTATTGCTTGTGTAATTATATCAGGCTGCCAACCGCTGATTAAATGCACCACAGCGAGTCAGTTATCTCGTCTAATCGAGAGCCCGCAAACCATCTACATACATAAACACACGTTTAACTACTGTACAACGCGTGTATAATTTTGATACTATCAAGTATCACGCTTTGATAAATGTAGATTATCCTGTTAGTGTCAAATCACACTGAGACGCGACGATCTTGAAAATGATGATATAAGTGTATTAGTAGATGACATTAGAGTATATTATGCGTATATGATATGTGGGAATGGTAGTGGAAGCCCCAAAGGGAGATCTCCGACCGAGCGAGATGGTATGCTCGGTCTGGCAGAAGCCGACTTGTAAGCTTTTCACATGTTGTATTATGTATTTAAGACCAGGTAGACCAAGCGAAATAGGCATTTAACGCTTCCAAGAGTTGCCCGCAATTGCCGCAAAGCGAGCCGCGCGCCTACGTCGCCGGCGTGAACTTACATGAACCCAAAGTGTTACAGTGTAGTCGTGTCGGCAGTAGGTCAATTTATTTTATTATTTGCATTGAAAAATATAATAAAATTCATAGATAACTGTTTTAATGCAACACATAGCACACATAATTTGAATAGATATTATAGGTAGGTACCTTAGTAAACAATGCTTAAATTTTATTCAATTACTAGCTTTTCCCCGCGACTTCGTCCGCGTGGAATAGTTACTTTAGGATATCGCTAAAATTTACCCGCGACTTCATTTACGTAGAAGGAGAAGCGCTTTCACCTCACGACTACCCGCCCGCGCCGCGCGCCGTACTATAGCGCGCATGATTATTTTATTACTGCGATATCTTCTAAAATACTTATTGAAATCAAATGATGTAAACGGCAAATTTCTTCTATATTAAATGCTTGTAATGAATAACGTATTTACTTGGATAAGGATTAATTATAATCTTTATGAAAACACCTTCAGAAATAATGCTTACTTTTAGAACAAATTTGGTTAGTATAAAAAGGTTATAGTGAGCCAACCTTAAAAGATAGACATATACTGTCGCGGACTTTTTTTTAGAACTTTTAAAGAGGAACAATTCTGCCATACATCATTTTAGCGAAACTTTAACCGTTTCCGCAGCGTACGCAGCGAAAGCTCTCAAAAGGAAAAAAATACCCCCGATTTTGTAACATTCTTGAATGGTGCTCCGCTTGTATTGAGCTTAGCATGATGTTATATAGCCTAAAGCCTTCCTCGATAAGTGGACTATCCAACACAAAAAGAATTTTTCAATTCGTACCAGTAGTTCCTGAGATTAGCGCGTTCAAACAAACAAACAAACTCTTCAGCTTTATAATATTAAGTATAGATTTTGACAGTTTCTATGCAGTGTGTTCTGTTACAAGTATAAAAACACGCTGTGTTCGATGTGTGCATGGAGACGAGTACCTATCGTTAGCTCGTGTGGTCACTAAAGTACGTGTCGTTTCGTGAGATAAAAATACTGTATCAGGTACATAGGTGTTGACGATTTGATGGTACCTACTTAGGCAGACACTTGCAAAAAATGTATTCCTACTGCCGAGTCCGCACGTTTGCCACTTGCCGCAAAATCCAAACCTCCACAAACGTTTGACTTTTTGAAAATCCGGATTTTTGAATTTTTTCTACCAAAAATCCGGATTATCCGGATAATTCAGATTTTTTCATTTTTTTTTAATTTGTTGCATATTTTATAAAACTTCAATGTTTATTTTACTACTATTTTGTAGCAAAAATTACACTCATTAGTAAAAAAAACAGTTACTTTTTTATAATTAAATTTAAATAAATTCTTATTTTAAGTTGTAAGTATTAGAATTACAATCTGAATAAATAAAAACATAATGAGATTATATCAAAATTATATACTTAATTATATTTATTTTTTCATTTTTATCAATATTTTTGATTACGTTTGAAATCCTAGAATGTTCAGTTTTATAGTTAGTATTTTATTTTGAATAAGGTATGTATATATTGTTATTTACTAAATGTTCCAGCAGTAAAGAATTAAAAAAAAGTGGAATAGCCTGTGATCTTTTTAACGCTTTTTTTACATAATTATCTACGCCACAGTTCACCACTACCGTTTTCGTAAAGTTCCATTTCTATGAGAAAGTACTAACGTAGGAAAATTATTACAGTTTAATAAAACGTAGGAAACTGAAAATCCTTTAAATTGAGATCCGGGGAGTGAAGACAAATCATTTGAAGTATGGGGCTGAACAAATAATTTTGTATGGACGAAATTGGACCACTTTTGAGTTATTGAAAGTAAAAACCACCCACCTATTTGGGTAATAATTAAACACGTAAATTGTGCTTTTAATTCCCTCGGTAACTAACAGAAGTACAATTAACAATTCTAAGCACAATTTAAAATCTGTAACTATTGTAAGATCTTTATTTTAACATTTTACTTACAAATAAACAGTAACATCTTACTCTTTATTGCACTTTGAAGTTTCCGCTATAAGATGAAAACTACATTACTTAAAAAAATAACAGTGGTTTACACAAATCGTTGGTGCTATTTTTGGCACCTATATCTTATCTTTAAAATATTATCTAAAAAATAATTATTTCTACGCAAAAACAGGAGCGTTGATTTTCATTTAGTTTTGCTACTGACTCGTTAGTTTAGGTTAGTTTAGTTGAATCAAATTAATTTTAATAATAAAAAAAAATATATTACTTTCATTCATTCGGAAAAACTCTCTCTAATCTTAAACCAACCAGTCAGGTATTATCGACACCAAAACTTCTTCCCAAACTTTTTAAGAATTTATTCTGATATCATAGAGATAAGATTTAGGTATTTGGACTTAGATATTCATTATTTAGAAGATAATTAAATATAGTTAAACCACTACATTTCTTTTTAAGCTGTCATATTAATTTGGCATTCTATGATTGTAGAAATTAAAATTGCAATAATATGTTTTGACTTTCGTTAGTACGAATTCAATTAATAATAAATATAAATATACAAGTTTGGATTTGCTTATTATACTTCTTACTACTTGTGCAATTAAAACTGAAACCATATTCAGTGTTTTTATAAATTGGATCACCTATTACTGAACTGTACTACTACTAAAAAATATAAAATGGTAAGTATCTTAGAAACAGTCGATACATATACATATATAGCGACCATAATATTTTAGCAGATCTTCATCCCTCGCATCTCCATTTAATGGATTGACTATGTTCTACCAAATAACTTGAATAAATGGAAAAATGTGTCAACAATTTCAACAGGACAAAAAAATAATAATATCAAATTATCCAAAGGCATGGATTTAAACTCACGACAAAACAATTAAATTTTGGATGTGAAAATACCGAATATTGAATACTAAATTACCATGTTGGCTAAAGAATGTAAGGAATAAAAATTTACAAATCTGGTGACTAAGTAATACGACTGAATATTCCAAACTGGCAGACATATATTATATTAGCGAACAAATAACCATCTTGGCGACAATTTGTGAGTACACATTTAATTTAAGAATAGGCACATATATTTTCCCTAATGTAGGTAACTCAAAAAACATACAAGCAGCAAAACCAGCGCACATAAAAAAAACATAAAGAAGCGTACAAAATTCCCAATTTTTAATTTTCCTCGATTTTAGGGGGGTGTAGATATTGTGTAAATTGATTTTGAAATTTAAAAATAACGGATATTCATTTTTCGCAAAATGAACATAGGTGTCATTACCAGGTTTTTGGGGGTGCTGGATACGAAAATGGCATTCATTTTGAAATTCCAATATGGCGGACATACTTAATTTTATAAAAATAATATGGTTGTCCTTTTGTTGGTTTCTGGGGGTGCTGATTACAAAAAAGTCATCCATTTTAAATTTCCTTAGTAACCCCGCAACCTCATATTTTCTTCATGATGGAAGAAAAAGAAATTTGAAAATCCTGAATTTTCCAAAATTTCCATACATCCCTCGTATCTCAATGTAGAGCATTTTTTTTTATAAAATTGATTCTATCTCGGAAATGGTGCATCCTATTGAAAAAATAATGAAAATTTCCTCCCCTTAAGAATCTCGCAACACCATAGTTTCTTCACGATGGAAGAAAAAGAAATTTGAAAATCCTGAATTTTCCAAAATTTCTATAGCTTTATACACTGTTTGTGTCAAAGTAGAACATTGCCATATTTTTTTTCTATAATCGCTTCTATTTTAGAAACGGAAAAATAATACTATTACTGGAAAAATAATAAAAATTTCCTCCCCCTTAACCCGGAAATCGCATATTTTTTTCATGAATGCCAAAAAAAGAAATTTGAAAATCCTGAATTTCGAAAAGTTTCTATACCTTACATAGCTGGTACCTCTACAAACTACATGTTAATTTTACGAAGATTGGATAGTCTCCATTTTGGAAAATGAAATTGGAAGACAATTTTATAATCAGCATAATATGAAACATGGAAAAAGACATCCATTTTTAATAAAAAAAAAAAAATATACGCCATTTTGGAATTTTAAAACGGATGTTATTTTCATATTATTCTGCACCCCCAAAAACCTTGAAAACGATACCCATACCAAAGAAAAAAAACCTCCAATAGTATCCAAAACTGGGATTTTCCGTAGCTTGCAAATTGAATTTTTAGCAGCTATTAATTTATCAATCAAATCTTTATTAGCTACTTACATGGTATAATGGTCACCAACTCATCGGTGCTAATTGGATTAAATTTCGCTACTTTTTATCTACCGATTTTTGTATTTTTTGTCACTTGAGTGATTTCACCAGTTTGGTAATTTAGTCGCCAACATATTAATTCGCTGCCAAATTCAGCAATACAGTATGCTCACGTACAGTCACCAACTTATTTTTTGTTCACTCGATTAATTATATCCCTTATTCAAATATTGTACGTCTAGAGTACATACTAATTACAATTAAAATATGTAATTTTCATAGTAGTAACCAAGATTCGAAAAACTCGAAAAATCCGGATTTTTAAATGAAAATCCGGATTTTTCGAATCCGGATTGCAACCCCTACTTGCGAGTGACTTGGTGTGTTCTGCAAAGGCAAGCATGACGGATGTTGAGCACGTATCCTTATATTTTATTGTAAATAGAACAGCCTCCGTGGTCTAGTGGTTAGAGCTTGGCTCTCGACTCGGAGGTCGTAGGTTCTAATTTCGATTCCCGCACTGGAACAACAAATATTGTTGTTTCCAAGTTTGGTTAGGACAATGCAGGCTGATCACCTGATTGTCTGACAAGAAAGATGATCCATGCGTCGGATGGGCAGGTAAAAAGTCGGACCTGCGCCTCATCTCTCGTCAGTCGTGTCGGTTATCCGTCCCCCTGGATTACGAGAGTAAAAAAAAGAGTGCCTTTGTGTACTGCGCACACACTTGGGCACTATAAAAATACTCCTGTGTAACTGGCTAGGCTACAATAAAACCAGCCACCGTCACCGAAATCGGCGTGGGGAGTTATTTATTATTATTATTGTAAAAACAGAAATCGAAATAAAAAGAAACGAAAAGTACGGCAAAGAAGATGGTAGATGTTACAAATTCATAAAAACTGTTTACTGGCTTATTCAATAATGTACTAAGGCTACTCCACGCATCAGCTACTTTTTTCTCATAATACACAACACAATAATATATCTATGGACGCTTCACACCAAGTCAATCTGGTCCCGTGGTAAGTTCTCGAAGAACTTGTGTTACGGGTACCAGACAACAGAAATATATTTAATAATTTTTATATTAAGATATAATAGAATAATATTTAAGATTTTTATTGTATTATACACATATTTAATACACATTCATGACCCAGGAACACAGAAATTTTTTTTGTTCCTTCAGCGGGATTCGAACCCGCGACACCCGGCTTGAGCACCAACACGCTCAACCACTGAGCCACAGAGGTCGTCTCATCTGGCAAAAGCAACGACGTGGCGACGATAATGTTATTGTGTATTAGTACTTCGTTTGCGCCTAACTGACGGAAGCGGAGCCCTATTTTTTAAACGGAACCCTAAAATAAAAGTAGCCTATATTAGACCTTATGACATCAGCTATTTGCCAGTGAAAGTCCCGCGAAAATCGGTCCAGCCGTTTCAGAGATTAGCCGGAACAAACAGACAGACAGACCGACAGACAGACAGACGGACAGACATTTTTAAAAATTGGTATTTTATTGTAATTGTAAGTACCGAATATACTTTCAGATGCATTATGTGAAAAGCTGTTAATTTGAAGTTACAAACAGACACTTCATTTTTATTTATCTGTATATAGATTTAGTTCAAAAATTAAAAGAAGCATAAAAAAATACAAAACAAACTTTCCTATAGATTTTTATTGTATTATATGTCCATGACCCGGGAACACAGGAAACTTTTTGTTCCTTCGGCGGGATTCAAACCCGCGACCCCCGGCTTGAGCACTAACACGCTCAATCACTGAGCCACAGAGGTCGTCTCATCTGGCAAAAGAAACGACGCGGCGACGATAAAATGTAACATCTTATTGTGTATGGTTATATGTATAACTAGCTGATGCCCGCAACATCGTTTGCGCAGATCTAACGAAAGCGGAACCCTATTTTTTTTAAACGGAACCCTAAAATAAAAGTAGCCTATGTTAGACCTTATAATATCAGCTATCTGCTAGTGAAAGTCCCGTGAAAATCGGTCCAGCCGTTTCAGAGATTAGCCGGAACAAACAGACAGACAGACGGACAGACAAAAATTTTAAAAATTGGTATTTTATTATAAGTACCGAATATACTTTTAGATTCCTTATATGAAAAGCTGTTAATTTGAAGTTACAAACAGACACTTCAATTTTTTTTATCTGTATAGAATTAGTTCAAAAATAAAAAGAAACATAAAAAAATACAAAACAAACTGACTTTCCTTTAGATTTTTATTGTATTATACATATCCATGACCCGGGAACACAGGAAACTTTTTGTTCCTTCGGCGGGATTCAAACCCGCTACCCCCGGCTTGAGCACCAACACGCTCAATCACTGAGCCACAGAGGTCGTCTCATCTGGCAAAAGCAATGACGCGGCGACGATAAAATATAACATGTTATTGTGTATGATATGCATAATTTAGTTCAAAAATAAAAAAAAACAAAACAAACTGACTTTCCTACACTGCGTTAGAAACGAAAGAATTGTTCGATAAATACGCGGGTAAGCCGTGCGCTGGCAAAACTGACATAGGTCTGTCCTCGTCAACGCCTAGCGGGCGACTGTGGGGCGACTCTAGCGGCTTACGCACGCTGCATTTCAATATTAATTTATTGTTAAAATAATTAAACCAACATGCAAAATGTAACCAGAAATTATTCTTTTTTAAGTTATTAGCTTTTCGTAGATATGATTTTTGAAAGTAAAACTATCATGAACTTCATGAACAAAAAGAAAAATATTTAAATTTAGCCTCCTCTTCGGAATTATTTTTGATCGAGTGAAGTTTTCAATATTATGTTTTGAACCACAAATTGTAAAAGAACATTAAGTAAACAACAATGTGTATTTTTTTTGGCTTTTTAAAGTTACTATTTGTTTGTTTATTATCGATTCAAAGTCATGTAAAATTGGGTCTACACGGCCTTAAGTATATATAGCAGTGGTCATAGAAAAATTTGATAGCGCGATTCAGGATTGTTGCTCTAATTGGTCCGCCACATATCTAAATATATAAAAGGCAAACCTGACTGACTCATCTATCAGAGCACAGCCGAAACTACTGAACGGATTTCGCTGAAATTTGGCATACAGATAGTTATACCTAATGAAGGATTTTTGAAAATTTTCCCCCTAAGGGATGAAAAAGGGGACGAAAGTTTGAAATCTACTTTCACGCGTGCGAAGTGAAGTGCGAAATAGCACTATAGGATAGTGACAATTTTAATCTTATTTTTTTATAAATGAAGATGCTGATTATAATAACGGTGTGTCACTAAAAGTAACATATTTTTTCCATATATTATCATAGCCCAGCTACTAACTACATTTAGAAAATTTGAATGTTTCATAAAATTATGTTGTAGTTTAATGTTTATGGAGTTGAGTAAAAAGTCATGCCATTTAGTCGAGGCCTTAAACTTGCCATGGAATGCAAAAATATATAGGAAAAAAGTAAAAAAAATGTGTTTGATGCGACTTAAAATTTTAGTAGGGTATTATTAATTTTATTATTAAATTATAATATTGTGAGAAAGACCACCTGCTAGTTGACCTATAAAATCAAGAATATGCTGATAGCCAGCAACGATTCATGGTTTTCTGACATATCTGACATAATAATATATCTAACGGCAACTTTAATAAGTAACGGTGTAGTGTATCGCATAATAGGTTGATAGCGAAAGCGTTGGATTGTAATTTAAGTAGATAGTAGATTTCTATCTCATTTATGAGTTTTACCAGGAGATTAAAGATTACTAAAGATTTTTAGTCAACTATTCTAGTAAACACTGATATTTATATATATTTTCGTAGCGATTATAAATGTAATTTATTATTTAATTTATTATAACTACCTTCTTAATAAAAGTCTCATTGGTTTAATATTACCTCATCTTAATTACCTACCTAAAAGCTAAAACAAAAATATTTTTTTCAGTTCGTAAAAATTCGCGTGCTTGTCATCTTCATGAAAATTACATTTGCGATAATTTCATATCGAATTTCGATGTTCGCGCTATCGAGTCGTATCGGTCTGTTGCGACCCAAATATTACTGAACATGATGCAATAAATTAAACACGAATTTAAGTACCTAGTCATTCGAATCGGTATTATTTCCTGGTGACATTTGAGCTATGTTTTGTATGCTCTTTTTTGCGATACAACTTTGTCATTTTATAATGATCATTTGTACGATAGTACATTATAGATAAATGAAATTCTGAATACTTTAGACTTATTAATTATATTCAGGTTTTGTAATGTTAAAAGAACACTAGATATAAAAAAAGGCAAATTAAAATATGAGTGTCCACGAGAAGGATTCTAGGTCTCGCATATGTTTGGCGCTAACATCATCTTTTTCTGTACATATTTGAAAGAGAATATATTATTATTTTCATTTCCATTTCCTATTGAAGCTTCAAAATTTAAAGTTTTTTAAATTTAAAACCCAGTACTATTCGCTTCGTAGGCGGTGCGGCTTAAGTTTCTTCATTAACTAGGGCCCTTCACCGCGATTGCCTCTGCCGCAGCGAAACTCAATGCCTCCCTGTCGTTCAGCATAGGGATGGCACTTACTGATTTTATATTTTAAATAACAGAAATGTTTTTTTATGATACAGATCATATTTAAGGATGTTCGTTACACTATAACTACACCAGTGAATAACGCCATGGATTGGCACAATACTATTATTTCCATAAAATAAACTAGGTATATAAATGAAAGAGCACGTCAAAAACGAACAAAAACAGCAATCTGCCATTTTATAAATTTTATTTAATACAACGTGTGGTACCAGTATTAAAGAGTAAATAAGATAAGTGGTCAGACGGTCTAAAATTTTGATCCCAAGGATTGTGCTAAAATTTGAAATCAACATTAAGTTTTGGTAAAACTTCATCTAACTAAAGAACAAAATTATTAAAGCACCTCTTAGCTGTGTTTGTGGCTTTAAGCTGCATAAAATTTCATGAAACTTGCAAAAAGTATTGGTAATATTTTAAACTCGTTTAAATGTGTTATAGATTTATGTTATCTAAATCTATATTAATCTTACGATATTATCTATCCATTGATAATAATATATTAGGTTTAATTTAAAATTATTCACAAAAAGTTTTTTATTATGCAGATTTTACTTATTTTTGATTGTATAAATTTAATTTACAAGTAATTCTACACATTCGAAGGTGTTAACCGTTTAACCAATCGGCACGGTAAATATTACAATATAACGACAAATAATGCGTAGGGGGAGTGGGGGCACTTTGATACACAAAAATTCAATCTCTTTTCTGAGGACCATAAAGCATTATGTTTAAATATTTGTTTTGCTGTGTGCATTGGCTGATATGTCAGCTTATATTTTGGCTACGCAAAAACCGCAAAAACTGGCGACGTATAGAGATAAACTGATTTTAAGAAAAAATCATTTTTGTATCATTCTGCCCCACCAGTGGGGCACTTTGATACGTATTTTAGATCTATATGAAATGCAAATTTAAACTGACTAAAAACCCAATATAAACTGTATTATTACTTAAAATTAAGAAATAAAACAATTTTATTGATTGAGATCGCAAAACACTTTTTATTAAGAGTGCACATTAGCCATAATCAGTCTCTTAAGTTACTTAAGGAATATAATCACAAAAAAAAACAATATTTTCATCATAGAACAAGACTAATTCTCTGTTATTTTCTTAATTATACAGGGCGACCGGTAATAGGTCTGTTTCCTTTTAACATGTAAAAATACATCACTTTTGCAGCCTAAAAAGCTATATCATACCCTGTCCAAAAGCTAACGGTTTTTGAGATATTCAAGATTTTGTATTTTTTTCAAAAACACCCGATTTTAAAGGAAAACTTGAAATAAACAAAAATCTACCTTTTAATTTCTAAATCTTTATCATAATTTTACTTCTTAGGTAGATAAACTACAAATACAAAAGTTATTTATCCATCTAAACAGGAAACAAAAATTAGCAGAGTGTTTCAAAAGTCTTAACAAAAAAATTGAAAATGATTTTCCCTCGTTTCACCCCTTATTGTTTAAAAAAATCAATAAGACATTAGTCATACAAATTACTCAATTAAATTCCTTATTTATTAAGCTATCCAAAAAGGTATAATTTGTAATGCAAAAAGCTAAATTTGCCGATTTGTCCTAATGAAAAACCATCTAACTACCTGAACTAGCAGGTAGTAAAATTCTAATTAGCAAATTGGAAAAGTCTAAATAAACCTTTGCTACGTCAGATTAAGTTAAATAAAAGTCTTTGAATAAAAATTAATATTTTATTTACATAATAAGTTGATAATTACGGTAAATCCTGTTCGAATTGTCGTCCTCGATTTCTGATGCACTTGCGTAATCTTAAGCGAAAATTAGATCGCGTTACTCTACTTGTTAAAGTTTCTCGGATTTCGTTTGCTGCATTAATTATTCTTCTCCTCAGTTCATGTACATCGCTAATAGGTGTTGTGTAAACCAAAGACTTCATGTGGCCCCATAAATAATAATCGCAAGGAGTCAAATCTGGAGACCTTGCGGGCCAAGGTATTGGACCGCCGCGGCCAATCCAACGCTGCGGGAAATTTTGATCCAGCCATTGCCTAACTGTCACTCTGTAGTGTGCCGGGCATCCATCATGTTGGTATATCATACCTCTTCGGGTTTCAATTGGTACATCTTGCATGAGCTCGTGAAGATTATTTCTCAGGAAATTTTCATACGTCTCCCCGTTTAAATTGTCCGGTAGAAAAAACGGCCCAATGCAATGATTATGCAAAATTCCCATCCATACATTCAGGGAAAACCTCCTTTGATGAGCACCTTCTTTTGCCAAGTGGGGGTTTTCACCCTTGGGAGCCCAAAAGTGTATGTTGTGGTAGTTGGTTATGCCGTCACGCTCAAACTTCGACTCGTCGGTCCATAAAATCTTTTTTAAGAAGTTATAGTCGTTTTCATCGGAGTGCAGCATAAAGCGGCAGAAATCGAGCCTCCTTGCAGGGTCTCCTTCTTCTAATGCTTGTACTGGTGTGTAGTGAAAAGGGTATAACCGAGCGCTATGTACGGTGAACCACACTTTCCACTGCGTTAAACCCAGCTGCTTCGCTACAATTCTTGTAGAGGTGGTCGGATCTCTTGCAAAACGTTCCAATATTCTCTCTTCGTCTTCTACAACATAGCGAGGAGATCTTCCTGCATCACGTCGCCTTTGATGAACAGAGCCACTTTCCCGCACGCGTTGGTACGCCGCGGAAAAAACTCCAGCACTTGGTACATTATTTCGACGGGGAAAACGACGCCGGTACTCTTCCCGTGCAGCGGCTGCGTTGCCATCACAAAAACCGTAGCAGTACAGTATGTCAGCATACTCTTCGTTGCTAAAAGATGCCATTTTTGATAAATTAACTTGATCAGAAGGAATCGCAAATAACACGTCAGCGCGCTCAGGACGAGAAGCGTTAACTAAACAAAAACTCTACATAATGCTCTTTAGACGGACCCGAACTGTTACGAACCGACGCGAACAGTTACGAAGAAACCGGATTTTTTTAAACCGACCAATAATAGAGCGCTTCTTCCTCCGATAACAAAAGAATTTGACTACCTGACTACCTAATCCTGAACAAATTGTAAGGCAAAAAAATGGTGCTGAGAGTTATTAACTTACCTTACCAGATGTTTGTGAATTTTTTGCACACAAATTATACCTTTTCGGATAGCTTAATAAATAAGGAATTTAATTAAGTAATTTGTACGACTAATGTCTTATTGATTTTTTTAAACAATAAGGGGTGAAACGAGGGAAAATCATTTTCAATTTTTTTGTTAAGACTTTTGAAACACTCTGCTAATTTTTGTTTTCTGTTTAGATGGATAAATAACTTTTTTATTTGTAGTTTATCTACCTAAGAAGTAAAATTATGTTAAAGATTAAGAAATTAATAGGTAGATTTTTGTTTATTTCAAGTTTTCCTTTAAAATCGGGTGATTTTGAAAAAAATACAAAATCTTGAATATCTCAAAAACCGTTAGCTTTTGGGCAGGGTATGATATAGCTTTTTAGGCTGCAAAAGTGATGTATTTTTACATGTTAAAAGGAAACAGACCTATTACCGGTCGCCCTGTATAATCAGTTATATACTTACTAAGTAATCAGACTTTAACATTGAATATTGTTAATGAAAATATAATATTAGAACCTCCTATCAAAATGAACAATGTTTTTCTTTAAAAATTGAACAAACATCAAAAATTCAACATAAATAATCATAAAAACTCTCATATAAATTACAAAACAATCTACTGGATATTATATCGAGTTAAACCTACCGAAAATGAATAAAGCGACGATGTTCGAGATGTGCCTTTGGAGAAAGTTGGTTTTGGTAATTGCAAAACTACATCTCTAAAATCCACACTTGCTTTGTCTTCCACAATTGGAAATACAAACTTAGAAGACCCTGCTTTTTTTCTAAGATATAATACTTCATATTCTGTCACATTATACTTAAATACAACTTTGGCAACGTAGTGAATCACAGTTTTCTTCTTCTCAAACTTAATTAGCAGGAAATCTCCAATATTTATGTGTTCAGGATTAACTGGTTCTTCATTAATTACCTCTTCTTCTGATTCCGACGGCATTTCAATGTCTTCACTATCACTCGCCATCACGACTTCATCTTGACTAGAATCGGAATCTATTTCTGCAGGCAAAGAAGTCTTTCTCTTTTTCTTTTTTGGCTCAGTTAATCCCAACAGATTTTTCGCTGTTTTCAATTCTTTTGCATGCTGTTTTGCTTTTTGTAATTCTCTTTTTCTGTCCTTTTCATTACGTAAGCTTTCTAATCTATTTTTTTCTGGTGTTTCAGTGTATATTCTTGATCGTCCCTTTTCTCTTCCTTTTCTTTTTAAGACACTGTCAGTAATCGCCTTTTTTGGATAAGGTCTAACTACTTCAGGAGTAAGAATAGCCTTTGATGAAGAAACATGTAGAGGATCGTCAGCAACAGACACTGAAACTGGGTCGGCATCCAAAGTAGGAGTTTTATTTTGTTCTCTATCAAAATAGTGAGGTTCACTATTTTGACTTCTTTCTGAGTCTACAAAATGTACATCTTGTGTGTTGTGAGTATTCTCATCTGTCAAATCGTGATAACCTGTTCTGAAAATGTCTATCGGTGCAAAGTCGTCGTCGCCAAATACCAGTTTATTAATTGGCCATATTCCAGGTTTGGAAAAACCACCTATGATATTCTTTGGTGTAAATGATTCCAAATATGCTAATTTTGACAGTTCAGCAATGTTGTATATGGTCAAAGTTTTTCCAACATTTTGAATGTGCCAGTCGTTGAAAGCTATCTTCAATTTGCCTTTGAAGGGTCCGAACACACTGACATCAAGCGGTTGCAATTTGTGTGACGTGTGTGGGGGAAGACTCAAATAAACAATACCGTTGTCACGACAGTAGTTAACAGCTTCTATTGAAATGTGAGATTCGTGGTTGTCACAAATGATTAGAATTGGGTTATCTTTATTGCTCGAAGTAAGGCGTTGAATGTGTTTCAAAACTCTTATAAACAATTCTGATGTCATCCAGCCGCTTCTGTTTGCCAACCCTAGACTTCCATCAGGAGCACCATTGAGGAAGTGATCTTTATAGTGAACTCTTGGAAAGACATAAGCTGGAGGAAGAGAAGAACCAGTTGCAGTAATAATACCACAGAAAGTAACTAACTCTCCGCGTTCTGCAGAAACTATTTGTCCCGCTTGTCTTTGTTTTCTTCCAGCAATAACTTTAGGAGTGGAAAGGACTGTGTTTATGCCTGTTTCGTCTAAGTTTATTATTCGATCGGGTGTAAAATTGTGTTGTCTCATTATGCGTTCGTAATTATCATGAAATTGAGCTACAGCAGCTTTATTGAAAGCAAAGCTTCTTGCTGCGCTTGTGTTTTCTGGTTTTCGTAGACTCAATTCTGGGTTTCTCTTCCTGAAGCCAGCTGCCCAATCTTTTCCAGCGCATTTGTTTTCTTTCCAGGATTTTGGATAATTACACTTTGATAATTCTGCGTATTCGTATGCCAAAGTCAGAAGCTTTTTCAATGTAAGGCCGTGGTGCATTTTACTGCAATTCAATAAATATTGAGTCAATGCCTTTTCTTGTTCGGTTGAAAAAACTTGTGCAACGGTATAATTGGAACCATAGATGTTTGATGAAGTAGCTGTAGCAGTGTGTGATGATAAAGCTGCAGTAGTAGTGTGTGCTGAAGATGATGCTATTTGTGCCATCTCCATAGATGGTGCTATTTGTGATGAAGATGGATCTGCTTGTGATGAAGAAGATTCTGCTTGTAATGAAGAGGATACTTCATTTGTAGATAATGTTCTGGTAGCTTCAAATGATTTTCTGGCTTTTTCTATGCGATGTTGTAGGGTTGCAGTTTTGATGCCATATTTGTCGGCTGCTTTGCGTAAAGATAAAGTCTTTGACAATACTTCACGTATTGCATCTTCAATGTTTTCTTCATTGATATTTTTTCTATCAGTTTTGGGTTTGTACGTGCGCACCATTTTCTGAAAAAAAAAGAAAAAAAAACAATAAAATAAACTATTATTTTTGACGGGGCACTTTAATACACTAGAGGGGTAGATTGATACGTATCATTGTACCCCGCTCATTACCGTATCAAAGTGCCCCAAAGGACTTTTTCCACAAACAATTAATTTTATCAAATATATAATAATCTTGCAATCAAAAACATTTTAAAATACAATAATAACTATATTTACTTACCTTTAGTAACAAATAATAACAAAAACAACTAAGAGTATCCTCCTGAGACACAATTACATTTCACGTATTTTTTTTGTAGACAGCGGCGCACGCCACTTCCAACACGTTAGTGACCGTTGAGGCCCAACGGCAAACTGGCGGCGAGCAGTGTTACAACTGTCATTCTTGTGAATGTCCTTGAGCATTCTAGTGACGTGCCGGACTGTGTAGTGTTTATCGGTTTTGAGATATAGATACTGTACCAATGTGCCCCGTGAATCAATGTGCCCCCCCTCCCCCTACAATTGTATGGAAAAATTTTTATTTGACAATCTGTCGGCATATTATAATATATCTAGTAATATTACAATCTATCGGTTTTTACAATTTTACGGTGACATAAACAACAGGTGAAGTCGTTATGATTATAATATTATGTGTGCCTGAATAACACCTGCATGTCAACATTATCAGTGCACGTGGACTGCATAATCAAGAACAGAGGAGCAATTCTGCTAAATAAAACCTGCATTAATACAATTACACTCAAGTCCCGACACGCTAAAACTCTCAAACTATGTTTTTATAAACGTAACCAACGTGAACGCGCTCTGATTGGTCGAAATGTTATAAAATCCGTTCATGGTAACATGTCGCTTCACTTTCAATCCAAACAAAGTAAAATGAAGTCTACTTTAAATACGAGGATTGCGGTTCTGGTATCTATGCAGAGAATGACACCCAGAGCATGACCGCCCGGGAGTTCTCCACTCCCGTATCTAAATGACGTACTGCCGTATATAAACAGTTTATGCTAACTACATATCGAAACATAGCCCTACTGTCTATATATCAGTGGTTGAGCGTGTTGGTGCTCAAGCTGGTGGCCGCGGGTTCGAATCCCGCCGAAGGAACAAAAAGTTTTTCTGAGTTCCTGGGTCATATATTATAGTGTATAATGTATAAAAAAAATAAATAGCAACATAAATTAGAAGTACCTACCGTTTAGAACCTCCCATTGTTTGGTCCACGTAACGAGTTCTTTGAGTACTTAGCACGGGGCCAGATTGACATGGTGTTAACTGTTCATATTATTATTTAACTAGCTTTTGCCCGCGACTTCGTCCGCGTGGAACAGTTACTTTGGGCACTTTGGGATATCGCTAAAATTTACACGCGACTTCATTTACGTAGAAGGAGAAGTGCTTCCACCTCACGACTGCCCGCCCGCGCCGCGCGCCGTACTATAGCGCGCATGATTATTTTATTACTGCGACATCTTCTAAAATACTTATTGAAATCAAATGATGTAAACGGCAAATTTCTTGTAAATTAAATGCTTGTAATAAATAACGTATTTACTTGGATAAGGATTAATATAATATTTATGAAAACACCTTCAAAAATAATGCTTACTTTTAGAACTAATTTGGTTAGTATAAAAAGGTTATTGTGAGCCCACCTTAAAATATAGACATATACAGTCGCAGACTTTTTTTAGAACTTTTAAAGGGGAACAATTCTGTCATACATCATGTTAGCGAAACTTTAACCGTTTCCACAGCGTACGCAGCGAAAGCTCTCAAAAGGAAAAAAAAAGACCCCCGATTTTGTAACATTCTTGATTGGTGCTCCGCTTGTATTGAGTTTAGCATGATGTTATATAGCCTAAAGCCTTCCTCAATAAGTTGACTATCCAAAACAAAAATATTTTTTCAATTCGTACCAGTAGTCCCTGAGATTAGCGAGTTCAAACAAACAAACTCTTCAGCTTTATAATATTAGTATAGATTATATTTGTCCCATCCCTATCTGTTACTTACACGTAATTAACATGACTCGGTAACGCAAACATCAAATTGTAATCTTAAAAGAGCTTTAACTAAATTAGTACATATTTTGTATCATTCAAAAGGTGACTTTAAGTGTGAATTTCGCAGGAAAGTTTCATTGAATAAGCTTTAACGTAAGCACATTCAATATTTCTTAACAGATTGTTCCATTTTTAGGGTTCCGTACCTACCTCGAAAAAAAATACGGATCCTTATAGGATCACTTTGTTGTCCATCCGTCCGTCCGTCTGTCTGTCAAGACCCTTTTTCTCAGGAACGCGTGGAGGTATCAAGTTGGAATTTCTACCAAATACTCAGGTCTACTGTCCCTTGGAGCTGTAAAAAAATCAAACTTCTCAGTCAACGCAATTAAAAGATACAGCCGTTTATGCCGCAAATTTTCGACACTCAAGGGAATCAAAACCTACAGGGTACTTCCGAACGTCGAAAAAATCGAGACAGGGTCGCAAGACTTTCTACTATTACTTTTTGGCTTTTTCGTGGGTCGCAACATAAAAATGGCTGAGAAACGGTGTATTTAAAAGAGGAAATACTATTATTATCTCTGACATATCAAGTGAAAATATTATTTGTGCTACAAATTAAAATCAAATTGGTACTCGGTATATGATTCCCTTGGACATTCAATACGGAAATTGCCTCTTGAATAATTTATCTTCGTAGAATTTAGATGTACGAACCAATCGATTTGAGATCGAGATATTGAACCGATTTTTAAATCATTATTCCACGGTTTCTGAAACTCAAACTCAATTTTTTTTCGCATAGGTTATAATATAATTCTTATATTATAACCTATATAATAGATTCGACTTTTTACATGCCCATCCGACGCATAGATCATCTTTCTTGTCAGACAATCAAGTGATCAGCCTGTATTGTCCTAACCAAACTTGGAAACAACATTGTTTTGATGATCCAACGGGGGAATCGAACCCACGACCTCCGAGTTGAGAGCCAAGCTCTAAACCACTGGACCACGGAGGCTGTCATCTCTCATATACCAACATAGGTCGATAGTGATCACTGCCGATCATAACAAATGATGATGACCATGATGATGATTGCTTTCCAGGTGGTGGTAGCGGCCGGCGAATACACTACCGGCAGTGCGTGGCTGTCCGAGGAGAAGCTTCTAGAACAAGCCAGAGATATGTGGAAGCGGCTGAGCGACGAGCAGAAGGGCGCCTACGGGGAAGAGTACTTCGAGCAGGCGCTACGCAGCCTCGAGAAGTACACTAAGGGCGCTGTATGTATTTACTACATTTCTGCCATCCTCAAACTAAAAGGCGGTTAAATGACAAAAAGAGTTTTTGAGGTAGAGCTAAAAACACGCGATTATTTTGAAATTGATGCTAGTGATTTTGTATAAATCTCTACCTCAAAAACTCTTTTTGTCATTCAACCACCTTTTAGTTTGAGGACGGCAGATTTGTTCTCTTATCTATTAGCTATTTTTCTTAAGTTAAGGATCAATTCACACCGAAACGAAATGATACGCGACAAGGCGCTTAATTTTTAAGATAGCTAGTCAAAATTGAACTTTATTCAATACACAAGAAGATACCCGTTTTATTGTAAGATTTCGAATGTCATGTTGCACCGTTCTACACGACGTGAGTGCAGTGTATGATTGATCTCATTTGAAATATGTATTTTCTTGTAAAGTTAATAAAGTTTAATTTTGAATAGCTGTCTTAAAATGCAGTGTCGCGTCGCGTATCGTCGCGCTGTGAACTGAGGGTCAGTGACCCAAACATTACATTTGGTTTTAAACATTTAATACAATATAATTTAATATACCTTACCGACTTAGATAAATGTATATTATATTCAAGTTATTACCTAATATATTTTTTTTACCATATCTACATTATAGCCCTAATTGTCCTACACGTAAAAGAAAATTGGAAATAAGGGAAGGTAATATTTACTCGATAGTATTAACTAAAAGAATAATTCATATAATTGCAATTCAAAGCCTATCCAGTTTTTCAAAAGCACTCATAATTTTGTTGTTATGCTCATATCAAACACAAAAGTTTATTTCAGTCCCGTGCAGCCTGCAAAGTTTTTCAAACACGGTGTGTTCAATGAAAGCTTTTATTTCTGTTGTACAAAGAGATTCTGAATTATTCCCTCAGTCTATTCTATTTTCTACGCTGTCAACATTTTGTCGAATTGCCGTATTTATTAAAAGATAGAATTTCGAACATGAATTTTAGCTTCGCTATATTTTTTGAAATTATATCGATTATCTTTTTCAATTTGGAAATCATAGGAGGCACAAAAGTATTATGTAAAGTTTTTACAGTAGAACAGTATATAATTTCGGAAAAAATGGCGTTCTTACTGCTTAAAACGGTTTCTTCCAGGCAACCATTACAGCAGTGAAAGATAAATTTAAATTAAAATATTAGTATCACACAAATCGTTATTTAAAACTAACACATACTAACAACACTATTACATAACATAACAACAATATATAAACTGCACACATTTACACAGATGTACCTAATAAAAATAAATAATATACTATAATTATTGATCTATTACTTATTAGATAATATACAGTACATACACTTAACTAACTACATTCTTTTTAACCGTACTAAAACCTCCCTATAAAATATGAAACTGAGAAAATAGTTGATTGCCTGGCCATTATTTTTAAAAGAACAAGAGAGATACATAATTCTTGATAGCGCTTACTTTGTGAACTGACTTGAATGGATACAAAAATAGACAACATGGCGGCGACGGTCACCCGGTATTTTAATTCCAAAGAGAAATAATTCACATTGCTCGGGATAAAAAAGGTTTTACAAAAATTTCGGCTCCTGTAACGTACAAACGCAAAAACGTTTATTGGCGACAGGACAGCCATCTCCGGCGAATGAATAGAGGTCATCGTTGAATATTTACAAACAGAGTATAAAGCTTATTCAAGTCAAGTACTGTAGGTATAGACTACTGTAAAATGTGAAAATTAATGTGAAAGTGAATTACGACTTTCACATTCAAAATTTCACATTACAAAAACATTGTGTATTCAAAACAAAATTATCAAATTATATATGTGATTAATATTCGATACTCGTTCAAAAATATATATTGTACCTAACATGTGCAATTATCCTATAAAATAATTAACGTCGATTAATATCTGCCACCTATCCTTCCCTTTCCCTATTCCTACCCTCTCTACCAATCCGTGGAAATGCAATGGATAATCCAAATAATTTAATTATCCAAAATGGCGGCGATGTGGTTCGCCACCCATCACGTCTCGTTTCTCGCGGAGGCGAAAAGCGGACCATGGAGAGACGCTTGGCTACGTTGAATGTAAGAGGAGGAATGGATGGTAAGAATGAAAGTGGACGAAGCGAAAGAAGTATGTAAGGATCGTAGCAAGTGGAAAGAAGTGGTCTCTGCCTACCCCTACGGGAAAGAGGCGGTCCTGCCTACCCCTACGGGAAAAAGGCGTGATTATATGTATGTATGTAATATCTGCGTGGCGGTCGTGTGCCCTTCAAATCCACAGCGGCGTACTGTAGTGACTTAGTGTCCATACTTAGTGAGAATTGTCAGGAAATGTCAATCATGTTGGGTTATATATTATATCATTCAGATAAAAAAATACAACCTGTACAATGACAATTTTGTACAGCACGTAGGTATACAGGGTGTACACTATAAAGTACAGGCAACTCGGCGAGCACCGTTTCACGTTTCGCGTAAACAATAACTAGGTGCCCCCCAGTCCCCATTGTCCGTCGAGATTACACATATCCGAAGGACCTAGGTCAGTGCACTTGTCTATTTTTAACAGCGATGTGACGTTCACAATTCTATGACATAAATTATTATACCTTCATTTCCCTTTTTAACGAAATAATGAGTAGTACAGATTAGGATTAGTATTGTGTACATTCCGTACCGTAAGTTATGAACTTTGTAACGTAAGTTACGCATCAAAGCTCCCTTACACAAAATACGAGCTCGACGGGCACACAAAACTCCAAACAAACTTTAACATATATATCGATGAGATCTTGTGTCGCCTACACTTTGGTTTCCAGCGGACTTTACCCACATAATATAAGCCAATGGGCTTTGTTCCGCGGAAAATGGCGCTTGTTAGCGCTTACTAGCGCTAAAAAGAAAATGACAGTTTACTAGCTTCAGTAGCGCTGACATAATCCGCCATTTTGCTTCTTTATTTTGAAATCAGTAGTGTTTTTAGAGGTTAACGTATCCTAGAGGAAAATAGCATGTAGCATTGACAGCGCTTACCACTTAGCAATCGCCATTTTGCTTACAAGCGCTTACATGCGCCTTTTTCGCGGAACACAGCCGTCTTACTTCGGAGTATTATCTTTGGGATGAAGGTCCCTTCCATAGGTAAAATCTCAGATAAAATTACTTTGAATAGACTGTAGATGCAGGTAGTAGGACTAGTGATGTGCTATGGAATTTTTGTCCCCAGGACGCAGACCTGACGGCCGTGACGCGCGCGCTGAGCGACGGCGTGACGCGCACGTTCCCGCTGCCACGCTACACGCCCGTCTCCCCGCGGGAGAAGCTCAAGTCCCTGCTAGCGGAACACATGCCGCGCTCGCTCTACGAGGGACTCTACAACGATTAAACCGCGTCAAACGCACTATACTATACGAAATATTGGCGAATTATGAATACGAAAGTTTTGATAGGTAATTAAATTTTATTGTAGAATCAAAATGTTACAAAACGAATCAAACTCACGAATCTTGTGAAATATGTAACTTCCATAATTAATGGACTACGATTAAAATATTTTATAAAGAAAACAATTAAATATTTATGTATTGTAATGTTGAAAACAAAAAAATAATATTAATGCTAATTCTATAAATTCTAGAAAGAAAACGTCAGAAACTGTATGTAGTTTTATCAAATTATGCAAAAGAATATTGAGCTTATTTTAAAACATTGAGAAGACATACTTGGAAGTATGTTTGACGTGTAGAAGCAATGTGGAAGTCTTAAAAGCATCCATTGTCATAAAATTTCAAAATATGTCAAAATAATATTATGTCAGACCTCTTTCCCTAGCACTCAGCGCCGAAGTTCGGGAATGAAACGAAATTGAAAACATCTGACCTTTTTAAGCTGCAGATAATAAGAGCTGCTGCAGTCAACGAGGTTTTGAGTATTAACTATTCTGCCAATTATAAGCTAGTGAATAGTTGTCTTAAGTAATTTGCTCGTGGCATTCGCTGAATGAGACCGAACTTGTAGGGCTGCCTACTGATGCTCACGTGCTTAATAATAATTAATTATTAAACACATGGGCGTCAGTATAAGTCTCGTTTATAACACATTCTCGTATTATTTGTTTCTTCACCTCCTCGTATAAAAAGGATAGCTAAAGGATATCTATACTTAATATAATAAAGAGGAAAAGTTTGTTTGTTTGTTTGCATCGAATAGGGCTCAAAACTACTGGACCGATTTTAATTAAATTTGGCACAGATGTAGAGTAGATCACAGGGAAGGACATAGTCTACTTTTAATCGCGGAATAATGTACGGTTTCTGCGAAATTAACTTTATCGCGCATGATGTCACGGGCAACATCTAGTGTCTTATAAAATAAGTAATAATAAAACTTGAAAATTAAGATAATCTTGTCTTTAACTTAAAAAAAACATTACCTGTACAACTTGATCTTAATCTCAATAATATCTAAAATATTTTAAGTGATTTATATAAGGTTCGGTAAAATCAATTACGGATATTTTGGGCATATGATCTACTGCGTATGTACAGACGTTTCAGCAGAAAAATTATTGTCATACTCGAAAAAAATATTTTTCTCTACATATATAGGCGAGTTTGCGTTTTACGGAGAGTCACCCATACATTAGATGATTTTTTACTTTGAGTATGACAATTATGTTTTTGCTTAAACATCTTTAAGCATCACTGCTTGTGTAAAGACGTTTATCATATGCCCGAAGTATCCGTAATTGATTGTCAGACACGTTATATAAAATCTATATAAAATAACGATGTATCCTATGTGAATAAAATGTCATACGGACTGGTGTCTTTGTCCTTAGCTACCGTCCTACTTACCTAGAGAGAATACTATCTAAACTACATAATATAGCTATGAAATAAGTCATGCGAAAACCCTGTATGATGTACAGATATATCATGTAATAGGTTAGTTGCTTACCAAATGAGGCCAGCTGCTTTTCCCGAAGCTCGCGTAAATTACATGAGCTTTTAAGGTCTAGTAAGTTTGCTGATCATTTATGCAAGTTCCCCACTTGATCACGTCGCCGGCTTAGTGCGATATTATACATGGCACGCGTGGGTAAAAGCTTAGAGAGGTTCTGATTTACGTATCTTGATATAGTGATTTATGTCACGGGATATAATCGGAAAACTACAGCGCTAAATAAACATTCAGCAAAATATTTCATTCACTTGTAAATGAATATGGTGTTATTTAAGGCGGCAGAAGAACATATTACGTAATATGATGCAATTTGGTTAAATTATATCAGCTGATTTTATTTTAAGAAATCGGTATCAAGAGTAGTAAAACAGATCGAGAAAAGTAAAACTTTATTGTAAATTCACTTATTGTAATATTGTAGAGCGGTTATGACAAAATGAAATCTAAAAGTAAGCCGCGCAGACATTAAGGCTGCGATGGCCGTCACAGCTTCTCATTATTCGGCTAACTGCTTTTTAATGATAACAAATTGTGTAGGCCTTTTTAGCGTTTACTCAAATTTGAAAGTTCTATATTTAGACAATTTAAAGCGACATTTAGACGTCTACTAGGCTTATTTACACACAGAAGGTACGAGATTGTTTAATATGTTATTTTTCCTCGTTGGGGTCAAATTGTAATTTTGAGGTGCACCTTAATAATTATAGGTTGAAATGGTAGCATTTGTAATTCCCGTAATGGTTCCATAGTATTTTCGCTCTGTCCATCCGCCTGTCTGTCTATCCGTCTGTCTGTTTGTCCCCCCTTCTAAATTCTGTAACTATGAAAAAAAAAGGATGAAATAAGATATATTTATAATGTTTAGATCTCTGTTTTGGCATTATAAAATAATAATAATTTTATATTTTAGTACATAATATATGAAGTGGGGATGAAAATATATATTTTTCATTCTACAGCATCATAACATCGATCATATCGACGAATGTGTATTTTTAAATAAAGGCAAGGTTTCATACATAACATTTTTACAGTCTACCATTTTTGGGAAATCGGCATCCAAAGTAGTTTATATGTTCGTCCCCACCCTTGGAATTTCTAATCTATTTAAAGAGATAGAAATTTGTAAGTTTCCATGCTGATAGATCATGCTAAAAACTCTTCAGGAAATTTATTTTGAGCGAAATTGGACAACAAAAATGTTTCAAGTTTTTTAAATTATTAAAGTACCCGTGTTGATAATTACGTAACCCTCCTTAGACAAGTCCTGGCATTCTCTAGTTTACGTTATATTCTTTGCAGCATATAATTATAACAGTAATTGTTTGTATATTTAATTGTAAACTAATTTGGTTTTCTATGATTATCATTATACTTTACTTTCAACCCGATGTTCCAGTTTCACATAAAGCTGTAGCGTTGTGCAGGTTGTTTTCAATTAAAAAAATAATATATAATGAGTGACATCGTACGTTTTTGTTAATTTATTTTTAGTTACACGTTTGAATTTTTAATACGTACTTGTATTTTTGCTCATACGTTACATATAAAACTACTAAAGCCCTACACACATTCGATAGTATTTTATAAAGACTTGTGTTTAAAGAAAACACAATATAAAATTGAAAACAACTATCGAATAATATATTCTTTATAGATTAATATGAACAGTCTTATAGCGTAAGCTTAAAGCTCACCGTGTAAAAGTTCCATATATTTAGAATTAAAAAAAAATGTTGGAATTGAAACTAATTTGTCAGCTGACAAATGAATATGCCACATGCACGTGTGACCGATATATTCGACGATCAGCTCAGCTATGTATAATATGATTTTAATTGGGAAATAAATGTTGGACATTTTTATTCAGGCTGACATTAGAAAGATGCTATATGTACAGTAAAAATGTTTCCAAAATATTGGAATCAAATGAAAAATTATAATATGACTGTGTTATGTAACCTTAATAAATGTTGGACATTTTTATTCAGGCTGACATTTGAAAAATGTTATATGCACAGTAAAAATTATTACCAAAATGTTGGAACCAAATAAAAAAATATAATATGACTGTTAAGTAACTTTATCTTAATTGACTGTTTGTTATTACATAATATTGTTAACCGAAGTTGTGTGTAAAATGAAAAACATTATTATTTATTATATTGTAAAAGGTAGCTTTATGTCAATACCACAGAAAATAATGTATCACAAAATAGTGTATAAATAAAGTCCCACGGGAGCACCATACTTTTTCGGGAAAAAAGGTAACTTATGTTTTAACCTAGAACCTAAACTTACTACCATTCGAAATCCGTTCAGTAGTTTTTGTGTGAAAGAGTAACAAACATCCATCCATCCATATATCCATCCATCCTCACAAACTTTTATATTTATAATAGTAGTAGGATAAAATACACAAATTATGAAACGAAAAGCCATAACTAAAATTGAACAACCATTTTCTTAAATGAAGAGCTTAGAGAGTTTCAATTATTATTATTATTATTCTACTATCAACTAAGTAAGGAATTCATCGTATAGACGCAACCCCGCCCGTACAATTAATACAACATCAAACTTTAGTTTGTGAAAATGAAGTGTTTATTATGTTTATAAATGATGAAAACTTTTAAAGCTTTTAATAAATTAATGCATCGTTTATGAGCATCGTTCTCGTATTACGGTTTAACGGATAAACGAAAAACAACATACATTAACCTACTGTTTAATATTCATTAGTGAGGGTTTAAAACATTCATTGTGTGATGTGACTGTTCAGTTAATAGTAACCCGATATATTATTATTATTGGTGTGCCCTTGTCTAAATATGTTACTCTCGTTTGCTCACAGTGGTCATACACCTTAGTGTCTATCAGTTCTAATCGCTACAGGCTCGATCCTATCTGCAGTTTGTACATATACCCTTGCTTTTAAAGTAAAGGTTACTGCACACCATACTGCCTTTCGTACAATCGGTACGATGCAATGCTTGGAAATGACCGTGTGGTGTACATGATGGCTTCTGTAAGATGTCATCGTTTATATTACTTTAAAATAACCTAAAAATACATTTTAGTGATCATGTATGTAAGTCGCTTGTTGGTTAAGAATCAATTAAGATAATATTATTATATAATATATTTATTATTTATCTATTGTATGTTGCGTAGTTATTAGTTTAGTGACAGTATCATTGTTATTTAAATATTAAGTACAATCTGCAATTTTTTCTGTCTATTTCATATACGAGTATTTAAGTGCAACGAGTTATTAAACATGAAATAATAATTGTTTGATCCTTTAAGAGTCTAAAAAGTATCTAGCTAGTTCGAAAGTAACCTATAATATTACCTACATTATAACACTACAAAATTTAAGCGTCTTCGTGCCAAGTTGTGGATAATATTAAAAATGCATCAGGTGATATAGTACGACCTACATCTAGTGCAGTTCAAGTGCATTTATAGTATCAAATGTATCGAAACTTTGTATTTACGTGTGATGTTATTATATTGTGCTTTATAAAATAAATATCAAACGAAAACAATGTTTTACTTTATCTCTCAACTTAGAAAAAACTTAAAAGCCCAGACGGACCTCTGTGCTTTATAATAATTAAACTTTAAGGAAGTGCACCGTTTGTTTTTATGGAAAGCTCGCCTGTGAGAAAATATAACGAAGAAGCCTTCCGTTTTAGTTAATATTTAAAAAATTTGCTATATGTAACAATTTCCAACTTTAAGCACGGCGGCGCAAAATTCTAGCAAATTATTCGTAAATGAACAAAATAATTTCATTGTGAAATTTTTATTCCGTTTTCGATGTTTTTCAAATGAATTAGAAATAATTGATCATTAATTATATTCTAAACTTCCAACAGTAAAGAAATACAAAAAGAGGGCACAAGTTACATAACAAGTAATGTAATATTTTAAAATAAATCTCGGAAGAGTTCGTTTTCAGTAATAGAAAGGAAGTTTATTTAACGTATTATAATAAATCATTATATAATAATACTATTATGTGTATGTGAATAAAGCTTTCAAGTTCAATTTTTTTTTATACAAAAAATATTGTTGGAACTGGAGGTTTTTACACTCATGGATAGGACATGTTATTAGTTTCTTTTGGATTGGATATTGGATTTACCTCAATTATTACAATGCAACAATTTTAAAGGAGGTGTTTATAAACATCAACATGGAATACATTGGAAATTAACGATTTTCTTGATCTTAAAATAATGGGAAATCTATGTTTAGCTCAACTTCTGAAAAGTGTTGTTTGTTTAAACAAGATTCTAACAATGTTATTCCATTGAGATTGCTCTATGAAAACTTTAATATTTCTTATTCCGAACTTGCAAATATAACATTGTTTCGACCTAACTTGGAAAGCCAATTCTGACCGTTCACAGGCTTACCTCGTTAATCTTGTTAGTAATATCTCTATCTAATTCCATAAACGAGGCTAGTTTTATAACTTTATAGGCTAGGTCTTATCTAGGCTTAACGAGAACAAATTTAGTAATATCGCAACGGAACAATTTGTGTTTTGTTTATTCTTTGAAATATTTTATACTAGCTTTTACTCGCGGCTCCGCTCACGTAAATACAGTACTTTTTTTTGATAAAAAGGGGTCCATGTATTATACCAGAGCTTAAACTACTACCATACCAAAATTCGTAGCACCAACCCCAACCATATCGTTCAGTTCATGAGCAGCATAGGCCTGGGGGAAGTACTATAACGCGAAGGAGTCATAATAGACCTACCTTCGACAAAAAAAAAAACAACCATACCAATATTCATCAAAATCCTTTCAGTAGTTTTTGCGTAAAAGAGTAACAAACATCCACCCATCCTGTCCATCCTTCCTAACAAACTTTCACATTTATAATAGTAGTAGTTTTATATTTCATCAGTTGTATTATTATGAACATATTATTAACTTTGTTAACGATTTCGAAACTAGATTGTACAAATTTTTCATAACCACAGGAATGTCTCGAACAAGGCTGTCAGTTATAAGCTATATTGAATATCGATTTGTATTTTCAGCGAATGCTGGAATAGATGCGGCCAAGAGGAATATTGTGCGAGCATTCTGCAACTACTGATAATGCAAATGTTTGTGCAATTTAAACTATTAATTCATCATTTAATATCACTATCAAATTATTATTTATAAAATGTCCTTTAAGGTTAACTATGAAAATAAGTTTCTTATGAGCATAGAACAATAGGGAGATCTTGCTTCTTGCTATTTGTTTTATTCTAGGTCAGTATCCACTTTTGTGACGAACAAAAGAAAATTCTGAACTTTATGAGCTTAATCTTAACTTCTAAGCTGTACAATGCAACTGGTGAACAAGTTTCCCCTCGACCAGGCATAAGATAAAAATCGCTTAAAACAGCGCTGTTGAATCGTGCGCACATACTCACGTATTTATGCAAGTCTGAAGTCGTAGCGGTCCTTTGTGTTTAAAAATTTGAGGCGTCCAAGTTCAAAGGTGAATATTTTGAAAGTGGTCGAGCAGGAACTTTGTCAATATTGTATTTTGCTAAGGAAATATTTTATAAACTTAATGAAACTATACTTTGATACATTAAGGTTGTAGTAAATCTTGACCTAAGTATAGGCTATGCTCATGATGAAAATTTAATGGAAAATTAGCATGCCAGCAATTCCAAAGCTCCCAAAAATTCCAATGAGGCTCGCAAATTACCTTTATTCAAGAACTCGCAAAATCAGCGCGAAAATAACAAGCAACTCTCCGTAGTTTGTATAATTTAATTATACCGAATTCCGGACTTAATTCGAGTCGCCACTAGCCAACCTTTTTTGTACCAAACACTTGAAATCTAAACTTTTTTGGTTATCTACTCGTATTTTCGAAACTTCTTATAATTCTATGTTTATTTACTACTTACTATAATTAAGTAAATTTATATCTTGAAATTGTTATTAAATTTTATATAGTGGCTGCATTCAAAATTAAATATTTTAACCATGTTGGTTAAATTTATAATTTTGGTTGGTTGGTTAAATAATAAATTTAATAATCTTCCTCGTTAGGTTGAGTTAGGTTGTAACGTTACGTGGAGCTAGGACATTCCTCCTACATAGCGGCTGATGGCAAACCTTTCCCCTGCGTGATTTTAAAAAAAGGTTGTTAAGTAATCATTTAGCAATTTTCAGTATTTTTTTTAATAACAAATAACAAGCTATGTGAAAATATGACCTTTTGGAGTTTACTTCTTAAGAAACGACTTTCATATATAATCGCATGATATGAAAATTTATGGGAGTTAAAATCGAATTCACGATGTCACACGGTACGGTGTCACACGGGTACAAAATACGGTTGGATAAGATGTGTCAGTCGCTTTGCATTGTACATAAAATTTTACTTTTTAGAGTAAGCTTCAGTCGTGCGTCGGAGCTGACACACTTTTTTCACTATAAAGAGTAGTGATGACACTACTCTCGCTTATGATTCAAGTTATGTGTACAGTTAATAATGTATAGTGTATAATTAACATGTCACTCACAGTATTAGCATTCCAGATGACCTAAATAGCATCGCTGATTCCTCATGATTGAAATTATTCGCACAAAATATGCGGGCCAACTCTGCGGTTGTGCGGTGGCCGCAGTTTATGCGAGCGGCCACGAATACTGTCGTTGGCTGTATAGCGTTGTTGCGTTTAGCATAAGTGAATTAAATAAAAAATTAAAACCGTGCGAATATCACTTAAAACAATAATATTTTATTACTAAATATGTAGTTAAGTATAATTTTAAGCGGGAAAATGAACCTAAATACTCTATTGGTGGGAGCCACAATTTAATGCTTTCTTTGACGTAATGTGAATACATTTTGAGTTTTCTCTTTTTATGAAAACAAATATTTTAGGTCTACATTTTCCTGAACAAAAGCCGAAACAATCATAAACCAATTTCCCGATATTTGTTTCGCAGAATATCTTGTGCATTCACCAATATCTTGTAGATTTTATAACCAAATAAAATTCAGATCTGTGCAGTTACTTTACTAACATGCTGCCTTATCTAATTAATTTGGTACCTACATTCATTTGATATAATTTGATATAATGTATTTATACCAGAGGATAGACGACATCGCCTATGCTAATAAAAAAAAGTATTCGTACAATAGGGTATTTTCCAAGTTTTTGAAAAGTATGTCAAATTGTTCCTAATACCAATACATTAGTAGTTTGAACCATTGCTTGTGAATTTTTTTCTTTTCCTTGCAAATTAGCCTAAAAGTTTAAATTAATATAATAGGCGCGAAAACGCTATAATGAGTTGTCATGACGTCACATTCTTGTAACATTGTAACTGTCAAGTGTCAAGTGTCAAATTACACTGAAAATGCCAAATCCCAGAATACCTACTATTCACGTTTATAAATAAATGTTTTAAGCCTATTAAAAATGCCTTCTAAATGGTGCGTAGTGCCAAAATGCACTAATACGTCTATTATAACACCGGGGAAAATCTTTGTGACCATACGAAAGAACACTGTAATGCGGAAAAAGTGGCTATTACTCGCTGACGCATGACATTAATGATTCTGATGTAGGCTATTATTTATGGAAATCGGAAGGCCATTAATAAAAGAAGAAGAAGTACAAGAATATGACGTCACATTCCAATCTCGTGCGTTTTTAGTCACGTGTTCAAACGTGAAAAATTCATAATTTTATTTTTGATATTTTATAAAAATCATACATATTTTTGTGTAAAAAGTTGGTTAAATTAGTGTAAATTAATGTTTAGCGATAAAATATCAACAATCTGATGTATATTATGCATCATAAGATAATACCCTATTGTATGTGCGTTTGCGCTGGTTTGGCTGCGTGTTTCTTATTTATTATTTGAGGAGTGAAGAGAAACAGTTGATAGACTGATATTGCGTATATTCTTCCAAATCTAAACCTAATTTTACAATTATTTCTAATTTTAGTTATAAGAATGATGCGTACAATAAAACATGGCGTTGCGATTTATATTGCTAACTGCTTCGTGTGAACCCCTAGTTCATAGAAAAAATATCACGTCATCGGCGGCCAATCGTAGCGAGTTATGACGCGATATTTGACCAATCCGATTCTTTACATATCCTGCTGCGTATGCATCTATCCTGCGTTAACATACTCCCCGGCCTTGGAAACTGGAGAAGGTTCCAACAAATCCTCGAACTTAGAATTCAGAAGGAAGAAGTGGGCAAATCTTAGAAAATGCACGCCGTACTACGCCATCTGCCTTGCGAATATCAGCAACTCTTGATACTCCGTCCTTGCCTGGATACGTTTTTACGATACGGCCTAAGCTCCACTTCATCGGCGGCAAGTTGTCATCTTTTATCAAGACCATCATGTCTTCCTTAAGGTCTCCTCTGTTCTGGTGCCACTTACTCCTGGTCTGAAGTTCAGACACATACTCCTGAGACCATCGGTTCCAAAAGTGCTGGCGTATTTGTTCTACTCGCTGGTATCGTGTGAGGCGATGAGCAGGAACGTCGTGTACCTCGGCCGTTACAGGTGCAGTCAGTGGACGGCCAACCAAAAAATGAGCTGGAGAAAGTGGGAGAAAATCGTTGGGATCTGTGGAGAGAGGAGTTAATGGACGGGAGTTGAGAATAGCTTCGATTTGAACCAGTACCGTGCTGAATTCTTCGAATGTTAGATGTGCATTTCCTACCACACGTCGCAAATGATGCTTACAGCTTTTTACTCCAGCCTCCCATAATCCCCCGAAATGACTAGCGTAATAAGGTATCATCTTAAAAGTTAATATTTTGAGAAACTGCGTATTCCCTTATTTCCTCCGAACAAGAAGCTAAAAATTTTTTGAAATCATTCATCAGGCCGACAAAGTTTTTTCCATTATCCGAAAATATGTCGCGCGGTTTACCACGTCGAGCAATAAAACGCTTCAAAGCTAAAAGGTACCCATCCGACGAAAGGTCGCTCACCAATTCCAGATGGACTGCGCGCGTTACTAAACATACAAATAGGCATATATAAGATTTTTGTAATTTAGCTCCTCTACCTTTACGGTTCAACGTAAACACTGGGCCAGCGTAATCGACACCACACCGCAAGAACGGAAACCCTGGGTCTAAACGTTCTTTGGGCAAGTTTCCCATAATAGGAGTGACCGTCGTCGGTCGCAATCGTGTGCACCGCACACAACAACGCGCCACCTTCCGAGCGAGGTTCCGGCCTCCGACGGGCCACCACATCGCCCTTAATGAGAATAGAAGTAGCTGCGGTCCCGCGTGAAGCAAACGCTGGTGCTCAAACCGGAAAAGTAAAATAGAAAAATGGTGTTTAGCGGAAATAAGAATAGGAAATTTTTTATCAAATTCAAAATGGGGCGAGTTTTGAATACGTCCCCCTACTCGAATTAAATTATTCGAATCAATAAATAAATTTAATTTAGAAAGTTGACTACAACCCTTTATAGGCTGCTTATTTTTAATCGAGTCTAAAATATCAACAAATGATTCCCGCTGACTAAACATTGCTAACGTCAACTCCGCACTTTTTAGTTCTTCGACAGAAAGTGAACCGGACCGCTTGTTGTTTACATTGCGCGCGTTATAGATAAAACGTAAAACATAAGCAGCGGCTCGTTTCAGTCGCATATACTGCGAAAAGCGAGAAAAGTCAAATAAATTGTTATCCTTAAACTGGTTTACGCTATGACAGCACACATTAGATGCTTTAGTTTCGGGTAAATCCTCTAAATTTAAATTACACTCTTTTAAATCTGGTAATTCAAAATTTATATCTTGTAAAAATTTTGGTCCATTCCACCATAAAGATGAATAAATTAGCGCGCTTAAATTTTGACCTCGCGATACCAAATCGGCTGGATTATCCTTCCCTGCCACGTGACGCCACGAATGTTCTTTTGTCAACTCATGGATCTCCGTCGTCCTGTTTTGAACGTAAGGTTTTAACAAATTAATAGGCATACCTAACCAACCCAAAACGATGGTAGAATCCGTCCAAAATACTACTTTATCAAAATTTGAACTTAGTGATCCATTTAATTTGTTATATAAACGCGCCCCTAACAAAGCACCGCACAACTCTAAGCGTGGTATAGTCGTGGGTTTAGTAGGCGCGACCTTGCCCTTGGAACATAGCAAGCGTACAGTAACATCAGCTGATGCACTGATAGTGCGAACGAACGCGCAGGCACCATAAGCAATTTGTGACGCGTCTGTAAAAATATGTAACTCGATGCGAGTAGGTTTAATACACATTACATAACGCGGAATACGCAAACAACGTAAAAAAGACAATCCATCGATAAATTTATTCCATATTTGTAAAATATCATCGGGAACCGGTTCGTCCCATTCTAATTTTAATAACCAACATTTTTGTAACAAAGTTTTAGCAACCGTTATCACCGGGCTCAGCAGTCCTAATGGATCGTATATCTGAGACGCGGATGATAATATAACACGTTTAGTTAGTATAAAATTATCCTTTTGAATCTGGGATAAATAGTAAATTTCATCAGTTATACTATTCCAACCGATACCTAAAGTTTTATTTTGTACAATTTTATCGAACAAAGATAACTGTTGTGCGTTATTGTCCGTGCAAACTATTGTATTTAAGTTGGAGCGGTCATAACTAAATATCCATATACGCAGGTTAATACATGCTGCACGTAAAATGTTACTAGTGCCTTCACAGATGCTCTCTAATTCTTTCATACTGTTAGAAGAAACAACTAAGTCATCTACGTAGAAGCAATTATCTATAGTGTGAGCTATGTACGGAACCCCACAATTTTGCGCTAAATCTTTTAAACATCTACAACTAAGATAGGGCGCTGACGCCGTGCCGTACGTTACGGTATTTAGGCGGTATACTCTCAGCTGTTCCGAGGGATTGTCGCGCCACACGATGAGTTGAAGGTCACGCTGGTCTTCAGCTATATGCACTTGACGATAGAATTTCTCGATATCCGCACAAGCGACATATCTCTGTTCACGGAACCGTAATAATATTGAAATTAAATCACCCTGTATTGCAGGTCCGATCATTTGCAGGTCGTTTAGTGATACGCCAGTGCTAGATGGCATACTAGCATCAAACACTACGCGTAACTTAGTCGTCGCAGCGTGTTGTCTAAACACACCATGGTGCGGCAAAAAATAATGCGTATCACTATAAGTATCAACAAGACTCATATGACCTAAATTGATATATTCATGAATAAAATCACGGTACATAGCTTTATAATTAGAATTAAGTTCAAGACGTTTTTCTAATGCATAAAAGCGTTTAGTCGCTTGTTCGCGTGTATCACCTAAAGTTTTAGGAGATTGTTTTAATGGCAAACGAACACAATACCGTCCGTCCGACAACCTTTTAGTTGTTTTTAAAAAATGTTTCTCACATGCAGACTCCTCATTTGAATATATTTCATTAGAAGTCGCAGGCAATTCCTCCAACTCCCAAAAACTCCTAACTAATTGATCTAGCGAAACCATATCTGTAGACTGTGATAAAAAATTACACTGAACGTGTTTCACCTTTTGTTTACACGGAATAGATTGAACAACACCGGAAACTATCCAACCTAATTTAGTATTTTGAATAAAAGAACCATTTTTAAGACGAATTTTCCCATCTATCAGTAAGTCCCAAAATAAATCCGCACCTAACAATAAATCAATATTTTGGCATTCGTAGAAAGTAGGGTCTGCCAGTGATAGATTATGAGGAATATTAAAATATTTTGAATTTAACGTAGTGGTAGGCAACTTGGAGGTTATTTGAGGCAACACTAAACATTGAATACGGGCAGTGAAGCTCCCGTCGCGCGATTTTAACTCAATGTTACATGATTGCGAACATCGCGTAATAGAATTACCTACGCCGTGAATATGCTGAGTGGACTGTAAGATCCGTATATTTAATTTATTACATAACGATTGTGAGATAAAAGAACGCTCGCTACCGCTATCAAGAACTGCGCGTGCGCTGTAATACTCACCCGATTGTCCACACACTTCGACCATAGCCGTTGATAACATGACAAGTTGATCTGGACAAAATATTTTATCTCCGTCGTTATATAAGTTGCTGTGCGCGTGCATATTGTGTGACTGCAATTGAGAACAGCTGTGCGCGTTCCTATCATTCACTGAAACGGGAGGAAGAAATTCACTTGAACCGTGGCCATACATAGTTAACGTTACTGTATTATTTTTGAACTTAATAGCATCACAAATTAAACTGTTATGTTTTTGATCGCATTTTCTACATGGACCGAAAATACAAGCCTCCACAGAATGGCCGTAACGCATACAATTAATACATAATTTTTTATCTTTCACAAAATTAAGTCTATCTTGTGGATTAAGATCAAGAAATTTTTGACATGAGTATAACGGATGTTGACTGTTACACATTAAACATAGCTTAATAAACTGCGAACGTAATCTTTTATTTTGTTATTTACTATTTGTATTACTATTTTCCGCTATTAAATTGCAATGAACTTTAGATGCGTTATGATTATAAACTGATTTTTTATTTACGTTACTATAAATAACTTTACTCGAGTGGCTGACGGTAAGTGTGGTTAATAAATCGGCCTTTTCTTTAAGAAAGTCCAATAAGTCGCTTAAATGTATTTTAGAATCTGTGTTTAATTTATAAAATGTATTTTTATACTGTTCCCACTCGCGTTCTGACGCGGGGTCCAGCTTTGACACAACAATATAAATAATTAGTGTATCCCAATACTCAGTCGGCTTACCTAAAATCTTTAGAGATCGTATATTTTTTAAGATAGTATCAATGAGTTTATTTAATTGCACAGATGACTCTTTTGTTATAGGTTGAATGGAAAAAATAGCCTTAATGTGACTTTGAATAATTAATCGAGTATTATTAAATCTGTGTATCAAAAGTTCCCATGCTACTTGATAATTGCTAGACGAAAACTCCACATTTTCGATAACCACCTTAGCGTCGCCTTTTAAGCTCGCTTTTAAATAATGAAATTTTTGAATCGCTGGTATTGTTTTCGAGTTATGAATAAGAGACATAAATGTGTCGCGAAATTCAACCCAGTGTTCATTTGAACCGTCAAAGCTAGGAATAGATATAGTATTCATTAAATTTTGAGCTCCTGGTATACGTAATTTTAACTCTGCTCGCTGATGAACAGATAAATCAACGTTTTGAAACGAGGAAACATATTTTTTAAAGTTTGTTAACCTACACTTTATCAAACCTCGTTTTTTCCTCAAATCTTTTAACATCTCTTCAACCTTTTGTTCAGAGCTAGTCATTTCACTGTAGTAAAAAGCTGTAAGTACTTACGGTTTGAAAATGAAGCGTATATAGTAAACTGTAAGCAGGAACTACTACGGCGAATAATAGCAAGTCAGCTGGCTGGTACAATCGAAAGCACGATGATGCACTGTATGTATCTTCTCCACCAAATAGCGTCTCTCAACTAATAAACTTCTCCAAATATCCAGGAACGATGGACCAAATTTTATGTATGTGCGTTTGCGCTGGTTTGGCTGCGTGTTTCTTATTTATTATTTGAGGAGTGAAGAGAAACAGTTGATAGACTGATATTGCGTATATTCTTCCAAATCTAAACCTAATTTTACAATTATTTCTAATTTTAGTTATAAGAATGATGCGTACAATAAAACATGGCGTTGCGATCTATATTGCTAACTGCTTCGTGTGAACCCCTAGTTCATAGAAAAAATATCACGTCATCGGCGGCCAATCGTAGCGAGTTATGACGCGATATTTGACCAATCCGATTCTTTACATATCCTGCTGCGTATGCATCTATCCTGCGTTAACACCTATTTATGTCTTGTGCTGGTACTTTTTATTTTATACTTTTTAATTTAGGTTTTATATACACTCTATAATTTGCTATTTGTGAAAACTTGTAATTGACTTGAAGTTGTAAAGAGTTACATTGATTTGTAAAAGTAGCTGTAAATTTTCCGAACAAATAAAAAAAACAGATTGAATAAATGTAAATTGCAAAAAGTAAAATACCGAATGGCGATTAATTAATAAAAATCCATTCACAGCGAAACAATAGAATCAAATGAAATAAAAGTACAGAACAAATTTCAATAACTCATTAAGCGTTTTGAGTAGGTAAGTTCGTAAGTGCCGGTGAAATTCAAAAGCAATTATTGTGCTAAGTTCTTATTTTTTCAATATGAAATTGCACTCTTGGAAGTCTATCAAATTTTGTGGTGGATTTTAAGAAGTTATCAAACACTTATTAATAGATCCAAAGTAAGTCATCAATTTTAAACACAATTATCTATACTAATATTATAAAGAGGAAATATTTGTATTTTTGTATGTTTGTAATGAATAAACTCAAAAACTACCGTGCCGATTTCAAAAATTATTTCACCATTATAAAGCTACATTCATCCTGAGTAACATAGGCTATATGTATTGCTAGAAAAAGTTAGGGATCCTTACTAAAACTTTAGTAACGTAACCCAAGGTGTAAAAAAATGGTATATATAACATCTTTCGTCGGATGCGCTGCGGAATCTATTGATGACAGAACAAAAGTATGTTCTACAACATTAAAGAACATTCATACATCCATCCATTCGTACATCAATCTATCCAACCATCCACCCATCCATCCTCACAAACTTTCACATCCTATCCTACTAATATTATAAATGTGAACGTTTGTGAAGATGGATGGATGTATGGATGAATAGATGTTTGTTAGTCTTCCACGCAAAAACTACTAAACTAATTTCGATGAAATTTGTTATGGCAACAGTTTAGGCCCTGGATTAACATAGGCTTCTTTTTATCCCGAAATAGTACATTATTTCCGTGGGATACTACATTTTACGCGGGCGGAGCCGCGCGCAACAGCTAGTTTATAATAATGACAATCAGTGCCTGTGTCGCAATCTTCTAATAGCTTATTTGAAAGTTATGCCGCTTCTTACTTTACACCGGGCGATAGGGACTAAATAATATGCAAATAAGCTATCTGTCAACGCCATCTGTCGGCGCATCCCATCACTATGGCGGCGCCATCTATCAGCGCCATTCGCAACATCAGGCCGCCGGGCAACCTACAACCTGAAGTGGGATACACACTGCACCGGCGCGGGCGCACGGCGCATGCGCAATGGACGCACCCTCGCGCGAACTTCACCCCCGTCACCACCCAATACTGCATTTCAATATTTCAAGGAATTTGTAAGTATTATATACAACAGGAAAGAGTACTTCAAACTTTATTTTCTTTTAATTCAATCAAAAATGATCTTTACTACTCAGACTTAAAGCTTATCACGTGCGCAATAAAAAAACCGGTCCCGGTGAGATAGCTATAAGTTATCCCTGTGTCTCGTTCTAACAAGTAACCTAGTGTAGCCAGTTTATATCTTTCCTTAAATTTTAGGTTTGGTAGATTTTATGTGCGATATAGTGTATAAGAAAGAAATACTAATAAACTCGGTTAAATATTATGTTATTCATAATCTGAGAGAGAAATGTAAAATAAAAATCACTAGTTATTTAGAAGCTACCTACTAACCGATAATTAGAAATTTGTTATTTATTTTTTGATTATTTGCATTTTGGTAGAGTAAAATGGAAGAAATGAAAATAGAATAGTTGCAACACAAAACGCCGTGTATTTCCCTTGGAACATTCTAGATGTTCGGGTGACAATATGATTTAATAGGGAATATAGGACATTTATATTATTTTACCTACCTTCATGATATTGTGAAAAGGAAACCTTTGTATGTTTGTATGTTATGGATAATTTCTGAAATCTAACAGATTTGAAAAATTCTTTCACTGGTAGAAAAATACTTAATCCCTGAGTGCTATTATGTGCGCATAGTTACGTGAGAACCTCGCGAGCGGCATCAGACAGACAGAGTTATAATATTAGTAGGTAGGTTTATCTGTATAGGATGACTTATAATATAATAATAATATATATGGACACTTCACACCACGTCAATCTTGTCCCGTGGTAAGTTCTCAAAGAACTTGTGTTTAATTTTATAAGCTTTTATTTAGTTTCACCTGTCCTGTTGTCGGTCTGTAATGGAATCTTGCAAGTTAAATTTGATCCACTTCCCGGTTTCCGATTGAGTTGACATTTTGAACTAATATGTAAATCGTATGACAATGCAATATTATGATGACGTGGAGCTGATCTGATGATGGAGCTGAAAGGTGGCTACAGGAATTCCGAAATAAAACCACATAGTCCCATCGAATTTGGGCTCGTTTAGTTCGTCTTGACAAGTACTTTGATACTATATGGTAACCAGGGTCTGATGATGGAGCTGGAAGGTGGCCATAGGAACTCTGTAATTAAACGACGCAACCCCATCGAGTTTGGGCTCGTATGATTCGTCTTGACGAGTATCTTGGTTGGCGTGAATATGCAATCAAATGAAAGGGCTTGCTGAGAATAACTCGAAAATCCAACATGACGGAACATCCAAGATGGCTGACAAGTAATTTTTAATGCACTCCTACAATATGGGCATCAAAAGAAAGGGCTTGCTGAGAATAACTCGAAAATCCAGCATGACGGACCATCCAAGATGGCCGCCAAGTCATTTTTAATGCATTCCTACAATATGGGTATCAAATGAAAGGGCTTGCTGAGAATAACTCGAAAATCCAGCATGACGGAACATCCAAGATGGCCGCCAATTCATTTTTAATGCATTCCTAAAATATGGGTATCAAATGAAAGGGCTTGCTGAGAATAACTCGAAACTCCAGCATGACGGAACATCCAAGATGGCCGCCAAGTCATTTTTAATGCATTCCTACAATATGGGTATCAAATGAAAGGGCTTGCTGAGAATAACTCGAAAATCCAGCATGACGGAACATCCAAGATGGCCGCCAAGTCATTTTAATGCATTCCTACAATATGGGTATCAAATGAAAGGGCTTGCTGAGAATAACTCGAAAATCCAACATGACGGAACATCCAAGATGGCCGACAAGTTATTTTAATGCACTCGTACAATATGGGTATCAAATGAATGTATGGTGTGTTGGGGTTTTTTGAGGTCCTTACTGAGTAGAGTAAAATCTGTAGAAGGTCTCCTTATTGAAGAGCTTGACTGTACTAAATTAACTGGCAAACAACATGAACAGACTGAGAAATCGATCTAGCGATAACTAAAAAGTAAAAAACAAATTAAAAGTAAAAAAAACTTTTAAAAACAAGCTTTTATTTGAATGCGCTAAAACGAATAAAATATTTTTTCCTTTAAAATTTTTACTATCAACTTATAACGTAATTACACAATTTATATGATATTCTTGTCAAGAAACAAAATAAAGAATTAAGTAACTTGATCTGATAGATTTATGAGACAATTTGTTTGATTCTCGACATGCTTTTATATCATATAAATTGTGTAATTACGTTATAAGTTGATAGTAAAAGTTTTAAAAAGAAAAAATATTTTATTCTTTTTAGCGCATTCAAATAAAGGCTTGTTTCTTTTTTTAAAGTTTTTTACTTTTAATTTATTTATTATAATTAAATATGTGAATTATTCACATATTTATAAGTATTAAATATGTGAATAATTCACATATTTAATACTTATACACATCCATGACACGGAAAACTTTTTGTTCCTTCGGCGGGATTCGAACCAGCGACCGGTTTAATCACCAACATGCTCAACCACTAAGCCAAAGAGGTCGTTTTTTTAATTAGTGTAAAATATACTTTACCACGTGGTAGTGCTCATGATTACAAACTTTCCCAAAGTAACTTTTTTAGAATAACTTTTTTTATTTAAACCTCAACTTAACATTAGGTAGCGAATTAGATACTAAAAAAACAACGGGTTGCACTCCAGGAATGCCGCTAGAAGTGAAAAATCTCAAAAGTCATTTAACTAGACACTTTTTTCACCATATTGTTTTCACTATACGTCAAATTTCAAAATGGTCCCAAAATTCTCAAAAGTGGGGCCATTTAACTGGAGACACTTCTTTTCTCTATCGTGTTTTCAATCTACGTCAAATTTCAAAATGGCCCCATAAATCTCAAAAGTGGGGCCATTTAACTGGAGACACTTCTTATCTCTATCGTGATTTCACTGTACGTCAAATTTCAAAATGACCTCAAAAATCTCAAAAGTTGAGCCATTTAACTGGAGACACTTTTCATGGGGGGGCAATTGGAGGTAAAGGTCAATGTAAGGGTAAATGTGATGGGGATGATTGGGGATCAAGGTCAAGGCCAAAGGTCAATGGTTGGGATCAAAAGTCAATACGAACTAAAATAGTAAAAATGTTTACTAAAACTTATGGCCTGTTGCCCGAAATAAAAACATTTTATTTTATTTATTTGTATTGTATCTCCCTCTCGGCACAGATTTGATGTCGAGAACTCATTCCAGTTGTTTACTTACAAATTCCATTTTTTTTTTTAATGAAATATGGGGGCAAACGAGCAAACGGGTCACCTGATGGAAAGCAACTTCCGTCGCCCATGGACACTCGCAGCATCAGAAGAGCTGCAAGTGCGTTGCCGGCCTTTTAAGAGGGAATAGGGTAATAGGGGAGGGTAGGGGATTGGGCCTCCGGTAAACTCACTCACTCGGCGAAACACAGCGCAAACGCTGTTTCACGCCGGTCTTCTGTGAGCCCGTGGTATTTCTCCGGCCGAGCCGGCCCATTCATGCCGAAGCATGGCTCTACCACGTACGAAATTGGATATATTTTGTTCAGTTATTTACGTCTTAAGATCGAATGTATAATTAAATACGCGCCAAGATTCCATTAGGTATATTACTGTAAGTTACAAAGTGGCATATGCTTGCAGTTCTTTAAAAAATGCCGAAATTTACAAAAGCATATCTTTAAAGACTGAGGAGTTCTGTTCAGTGCTTTTGGATCCAGGGTACACATTGGTACAAAATCTTATTTTTTGGTAGCATATGCTTGTAATTACTTCAGTAAAAGTCAAAATCACTAAATGTGTCGATATAAATTTCGAGGAGTTCCCTGAATTCGTCATGAATCGCATCAAAAGGTTTCCGCTTTAGTGACTAAAGGACCAATTTCGAATTAAACCCTTTACTTACAATAACAAAAGAATTTTGCAAATAGGTCCATAATCGGCAAAGTAATGTTCAAAGATATCCGTGTTAGTGTAAAATACTATGAGAAGTACCTTTTATATCATAATAATGTGATTATGTATGGTGTGATGGTGGTGGTGATGATGATGATAACTCTAATTGACATGGTAGCATATGCTTGCAGTTCTTTAAACAACGCCAAAATCCCCAAACATATATCTATAATGAGTCAGGAGTTCTGTTCTATACTTTTGGATCCAGGGTATACCTTGGAGCAAAATATTACTTTTTGATAGCATGTGCTTGGACTTCTTTAGAAAAAGTTGAAATCACCATATGTTTCCAAACTTCAACTAATTTGTCCCCAAATTAAAAATATTGTTGTCACCCTTGGTAAAAAGAGACGGAGCGGTTTGTATTGTATCTCCCTCTCGGCACAGATTTGATGCCGAGAGCTCTTTCCAGTTGTATATAATATAATACTTACAAATTCCTTGCAATATTTGAATATACGCTTGTTAACTTTTGATCAAGAAGGTTCTTATTTTTTCATCCTCACAATCCAATAGTTAAGACATTAAACGCACAATCACCAACACTATCTGACACTTAACAGGTGAGGTATAAAATATCACAGATATAATAATACTTTAGGTAAAGATAAAAATTTAATATAATATTTTATGTTCAGTATTTATTACTTATCAGAAATGTGATACTGATTTTTATGTTGTTGCTTAAGTAAATAATAGGTATGCGTTATTTATTTTGTTACGTTAAAAATTTGAAAAGGTTATTATCATATTGTAAACTAAAATAATTACTTAAGTATTAGTGTTGTTCATAAAACACAAAGCCTAACCTAACAGATAAGAGAATTTTCAGCACAATATAAGAATAATGTTACAAAGTCAACTCACAAGAAACATACAATGCAATAATTTCCTGGAACAGTTTCTCCGGCAACAATTGCGGAGGCAACGCTTTGTAAGTCGCAGTGAACATCGACCTCACTATACTACAATTTTACAACGAGTGTAGACGTACCTACAACTTACAATAGGGGTGTTCGCTACGATGAATGTAAAATATTTAGTTTAATTTACATATTTAGTAATATTAGGTATAATCCTCACAAATTGGATGAATAGATGGAATATTTGTTACTCTTTCATGCAAAAACTACCGGATACGGAAATCGGATTTCGATGAAATTTGGTTTGTTAGTAGTTTAGGCTATGGATTATAACATAGGCTACTTTCATCTAGAAAAAGTACAGTAATCCCGTGGGTTATCCGATACTATATTAACGCGGACGGAGCCGCGAAAAAAAGCTAGTTACTTGATAAATGTAAAAAATATTTTTATATGTGTAGTTTTGTAATTGTTTTGTTTTGTAATGAGACACATTAAAATTTAAAACTTCCAAAAATGTTTAAAAAACCTACATCATTTAAATTTATAGTCAAAGTCAAAAAATGTTTGTTTATTCAAAGTTGGTATTTTTATACACTTTTTGAACGTCGGTATACATGATGCCTACCACCGGTTCGGAAACTAACCCGGCGAGAATTACCGGCGTAAGAAACTCGCGCTGGGCCATCTTTTACCAAAAAGATGGAAAATTATTCTTTTAGATTAAAAAAAAGTATATAACAATATTATGACTAAAACTACAATATAACGAGATTATAATCTAATATATTAAATTTCCATGTCACAATGTTAGTTACCGTACTCCTCCGAAACGGCTTTACCGATTTTTACCAAATTTTATATCCGTATTCAGTACGTCTGAGAATCGGCTACTATCTATTTTCCATACAGAAATAATTTATAAGGCAAAACAACGTTTGCCGGGTCAGCTAATAGTATATAGAAGTAGCTTTGCAGGAGGCTACCTAATTCCCAAGGTGTGCTATCATTGAAATCATTAAGTTTATAATAAAGCTTTACCACACAAACGTTATTTGACTACTATTATTTTATTTTTATTAGTTAACTTACGTTATATAAAAACTTATTACAGAAACTGTAAACTTAAACGCACAAATTTCGGTGATATTGGCAATTATTTCATACAACTTTAGGAACACGTGACGTCATTGGTGGGAAATTATTGGGGAATTTAACAAAGTATAGTATAAAATTATGATAAATTAATAATGTATTATATCTATGGGCACTTCCCACCACGTTAGTCTGGCCCCCTGGTAAGTATCCGAGAAACTTGTGTTACAGGTACCAGACAACGGAAATATATTTAATACTTTTTATACTATACTTTGTATATAAGATTATATACATATTTAATACACATCCATGAACACATAAAACTTTTTTGTTCCCGGGCGAGATTCAAACCCGCGACCTCCGGTTTGAGCACTGACGCGCTCAATCTTTTTATTTTATTTTATTTTATTCGGAAAACTAACAGCTTATGATTAAACACAATAAGTTTACACATATATGTACGCCAGAGAGCCAATTAAAAGTTTTTACTTATAGCTAAGAAATTAAATATGATTAATGTTGCGACTTAAGTTCTAACTACTAAATTTCTACTAATATTAGTTATATTAGTAGAAAGTACCTACGTATATACGTTATATTATTATTATTTATTTTTAATTTTTATAAATTTATAAAAACAAAACTAAATTTAAAACTACATACTTCATCATGATGAGAGTTACGGCCAAAAGAAGAAAGAACAACCACCAGAACAGGTCGGATATATTATACCTATATATTATTTTATAACTAGGGATCAAAATACGCATCAGAAAGAAGTCTACGAATCCTCATGCTTTTATCGAATAAACATCCTCAATACAATAGTCAGAATAAAATCGGTTGAAATGGGCAGAAGATCCACAAACAAAAGAGTTACGGCGATAGAATGTTCTGTAAGAAGGGGCATGAAATGGTACGTAATTTCGAAAGTATCTACTAGGAACGCTAAAATTAATTTTACCTAATAAGCCAGGAGCATCGACCGCATTGTTAATTATTTTACTTAAATACACTAAATCTGAAATGTTTCTACGATAGTACAGGGGAAGGAAGTGAAATTTTTTGCACCTTGATTCGTAGTCAGGAAGGAAAGCGCGGCATTTATATTGAAGGAACCTCAAAAAGCATTTCTGGATGGATTTAAGTCTATTTTTATTATTATTATTATATTAATTTATTATAATATGCACTAATAAAAAAGGTACTTTACAGATATCTCGTTTCAATGAAATACATGCATGCATATTAGTTTAAGTAAAATTTGAGATTTCTATACCAAAAGTAGTCCTTAAAGAAGATATAAGACGAAGGAATATAATAAAAGTGTTGTTTTAGTGATATGCAGCGATACGAAGGTATGTCTGTACATATTGAAGCGAATGGCACGTGGAGTAGAGAATGTCTCCTGCACAATACACACACGGGTCACTGCGTCGGTGCACGCCTCGGGACAAACGACGCTTACAATGTATGTACGTTATAAATATATAAGTAGCATACGTATTACGAAACAATCATGTAATTGAAAATAAATGCTTATATTCCATATTGATCTACTAGCATTAGTTGCCCGCGGTTTCTCCCGTGTGAAATTAGTTTTTGAACTTTCATCTCCTATTTTACCCCCTTGGGTATTGAATTTTGAAAAGCCCTTCCTTAGTGGATGCCTACATCATATGAGGAATATGCGTGCAAAATTTCAAAATTCTGGCCTTAAGGGTTTGGCCTGTGCGTTGATACACCAGTCAATCAGCTTTGCCTTTTATATAATTACATAGACAGGAATATTTATGGAAGGCCAAAGCAAATCCCTAACACAGGTTCGCTGACCTCACCCACCGAGAAGAACCGGCGCGCGGCATAAGAAACTCGGCAGAAGACAAAAATATTCAAACAAAAAACAAATACTTCTACCGTAGTAAGATTTATGTATTAGTAAGACCTACTAATACGTAAAACGTACTATTTTAATAATTGTTTGAGTTTTATAATTTTAGTAGATTGTATTAAAAAAAGATTTCCCCTTAAAAAATACTACATCTTAATAATTCTCAGTTCAGTAACAACCGAACCGTAGTAAGTAGCAGCTCGTAGCGCAGCGTAGCAATTCGTAGCACGGCGTAGCAATTTTGTAGTAAGTATAGTGCGATTCAAATGAGAATTGGATCGAGTCGGCGCCATATTGACTGTTATGATAGTTAAATTTATGTTTAGTTAATTGATTGCTATTTAATGTTTTTATTTAAATTCGATGCAAGACTATTAATATTTATATGCACATACATTTTTCTGAAAATCGCACTTTTCAAGTGATATTTGACAGAAAATGGTTTGACGTTCCTATTCTCATTTGAAACGCGTTATACGTATAGTAGCCCTTTAGAAGGCTATAGCTATACAGCTGCTATAGGCTCTAGAAATATTTTTCTAGCTTCTTAGGTACTTCTTATTAGGACACGTCTATTATTTATAATAATTTTACAAATTCTAATCTGATTCAGAAGAAAGTTTTTTTTTTTTTTTTTTCAATTCCTATAATTTAAAAATAATTTCTTAAAACATGACCAATACCTGAATTGTAATGAACTTCTTAAAATTAAATTACAATACCTAGAATAATCGAAAGTCATCACTAACGATATCATCAAAAGTTCTTTTAGATTGATGAAATGAGAGCGAAAAAGTCGGTGAACATAATGTTCTTCCAATTACAGGGGTAATGGGTATCGAATGTTCCAGACTGACTCCGGCCGGCGGTAGGCGGGGAACAAATTACATCTGCAGCACAATATACCTGCACGACCCACAACCTCGACACACAAACCGTAAAGGTCACCGGCGGTTATTCGGTAACAATAGCGATTAATTAGCTGCGAAAAATATATTACGGATTTCAATCTACACTATTTTTTTTTATTTAATATTTTTTGTTTCTTTGTATGTTTATAAGCACTGAACAGTCTCAATCTTAGGTATGCCATATATATTGTATTGAAAAGAAATTGTATTGAAAACAATAATTTAAAATTTAATCATTTTTCGTCCTTGTCGAATTGTTGGCCTCTATCTGGCGTATCTCATATTAAAAATGATTATTTCATACTAGTTGTTACCCGCGACTTCGTGCCCGCAATAGTTAATTTCTCGAAAACCGTAAGTTTTTGCAATAAAAAGTAGCTTATGTCCTGCCCCGTGGTTTACTCTATATCTGTACCAAATATCAAACAAACAAATTTAGATATCTAATGTAGACTAATGTTATGTAATACAAGGAAATATTTGTTTGTTTGCAATGATTAGGTTTCGAAAGTGCTTAATCAATTTTGAGGGGCACAAATATAGAGGCTTATTTTTGTCGCAGATAAATATACGGTTTCCGCAGGATCATATAGTTAAAATATAATTTAAAATACACATATAAAACGACCTTATTGTGTTCGAAATAAAGCCTAGTTATACATTTTTGCTACTTTTAATAAACAATTATATCAGAGTATTAATAATATACGTACGAACAATCAACCTCTCTGTAACTAATAACGTTACTACTATGGCTACGTAATACTCCCGACCCCAGTTCATTTGGGACCTCCAATGTCACAGCTAAAATAGTGTCTGCTGGAATATTTTAAATGGACCCCTTAGTATCACTGTGGGATGTTTCATTTGTTTGGAGTAATCCATTACCTTACATTACGTGTGAAATACTTTTTACTTTTTATGTTAAGTAGATGCATTAATTTCAAACTTTTAGCTTTACCGCATCGCTGTTATGAAAGGCTTATTATATCATACTTTGTAAGAACTTAAATATAAAAAGTTACTTACATAAATAATTTATTTGTTTTACTATTATTTAAGAATACCTACCACTCCTATACTGCAACTATCTATATCAATATGACTTACACAGATGCCTCCTTGATTACAATTTTTTTTTTTTTTTTTTATTTATAAACTAAGAATACAGAACTTATTCTATACAATGTGACATAAACCATTGCTGGTTTTTCCGCACACTGCTATTCATCGTCGATAGCTCATTTAACTCATATGTATAGTGCGATACAAATGAGAATAGGATTAAGTCGGTGCCATATTGTTTCGAATTTACACTGTTATGATATTTAAATTTATGTTTAGATAATTGATTTCTATTAAACTTTTTTATTTAAATTCGATGCAAGACTATTCATATTTATATGCACTTAAGTTTTTCTAAAATCGCACTTTTCAAGTGATATTTGACGGAAAAAGGTCATTGACGTACCTATTCTCATTTGAAACGCGTTATATTTAGTTACATTTAGTTAGACAATGCTTAAATGTTATATAAAGTTATTACTAGATAAGTTTAACAATATGTTTGAATCTAAAAAAGTCGTAACCCGTAGGTAGATCTACAATACAGACACCACAACGCGTCTTCAACGCTTTATGGAAACACACGGGCATAAATTGCTTCAGCATTATATTATTAATTATTAGGTATTTAAGTTGTTTTCTTTTTTTTTTAATTTAGGGTTTTATTTACTTTGTTTATAAGTAATTCATTTTTAAATTATATTAGTATTAATTTTGAGAGGTAATAGTTTTTCAATTTATATTTAATATTAGTTTCTTTTATTTCTTTTTTAAGGTTATCTGGAAGATCGTTTATTAATTTAGGTACTTGATATTGCAACATTTGCTTGCCGTAAAGGTTACAATATCGTGGAACCAAATATTTAATTTTTGACGCACTACGAGTTTGTTTATAATGGTGTATTATATTTAGGTAGATCTCATTAAAAAAGTTTTCTTTTAGTAAAATCTGTTTTACCTGGTCATGTATGGGTAATATATTAGTTTTAATAAAAAGTTCTTTACAGTTATTAGTCTTAAGCTTTGCAGGCACAATTGTTTTTAGGATACGAAGCTGTAGGTCGTAAATTTGATCGAGATGCGATTTAAACGTTCTCCCGTAGCTACTTAGGCCGTAATATATTGTGGATTCACCCAGAGCTTTATATAGTGTTAAAATCGTGGTATACGGAATGTTCTTCTTTATAATTTTAAACTTAGCCAACATAGCTCGTAGTTTGTCGCAAACTGAGTTAATATGATCCGTCCATTTAAATTTGTCATCGATTATTAGACCAAGATATTTATGTTTGCTTACTACTTCTATTGGCTCACAATTACAACTTGTGTAGGCACTATTATGTAGGCAAGTATGACTGTGCGCTATTATTTCTGGAGATATGCTGCTACGATTTTGGCTGGAGCTAACATAAATAAGTTTAGTCTTATTAGCATTAATCGCTAGTCCCGCATCATGAGACCACTTAGTAAGTAGTGTAAAATCCTTTTGAAGGTTCTTTATGGCGATGTTTATGTCATTATTTGCAGAAACCAAACATGTGTCATCAGCAAATTGGTACATGTCACAATCATTGACGACATTAATGGCGTCATTAACGTATGTTATGTAGTTTAGGGGCCCTATAACGGAGCCTTGCGCGGTTCCTTCGTTAATCGGTACCTTTTCACTAAAAACGTCACCAACTTTTACTACAAAGGACCTATCCTTAAGATAGTCTCGACACCACTCATTAAGAGGTCCTCGTATGCCGCAGTTATCAAGTTTTTCAATAAGCGTATTATGTCTCAAAGTGTCAAACGCTTTTGTATAATCGACAAATATTATTAAAATATGATCCTCTTTGTTAAGGTGGTCGTAAACTTTGTCAGTGAATTTAGAAAGTAATTGTGTTGCACTTTTACCTGGTTGAAATCCGTATTGTTTATCCGTTATTATGCTATTTTCTTTAAAAAATTTATAAATATGTTTGGATATGGCCTTTTCTACGAGTTTGTCTATGATGGATAGTATTGTTATCGGACGGTAGTTATTAAAATCAGTCTGTATACCTTTTTTGAATATAGGCCTTACAATACCCGTCTTTAATTCGCGATGGTAAACTCCATATTTAATGGACATATTAATGAAGTAGGCTATTATATCTGCGATTTCGGTTGCAATTGTTTTCAAATCCTGAGCTCTAATACCATCTATACCCGGGGCTTTGTGATTATTTAACGACTTTATTTCGCGTAATATTGTTTTAGCAGACGCTGGTTGAAACCTTAAGGTAACATTGGCTGGAGAATTATAACTATTTTTGTTTAGTAATTTAATGTTACATTTTTTTAAAGAGTTTATACCACATTCTGAAAAGTTTTTTGCAAAGCTGGACGCAATATTTTTAATCGTATTACTATTATTTGAAAAAGCGTTTAAAATTATAGTGTCCGCCATAGACTTTGACCTGCCGGAAATTTCATTTAATAGTTTCCATAGTTGTCTAGGGTTATTTTTATAATTTAGAATTTGTTCTTTAATTTTTTTATTTTTGTTTTCTTTAATTAATTTAGTAGCGTAGTTTCTGGCAGAGTTGTATTGTTGTTTAAGTATCATATTTGTTGTGTCGCGTATCCATTTTAAATGTAATTTGTCTCTGTATTTACATGCCTTTAGAATTTTATTGTTAATCTATGTATTATTATTTTTATTACTGCTTTTATTGATTTTTAACTTAATTTGTGATTCGTCATAACATCTTTTAATATTGCTTACAATCATTTCATAAATAATATTTGGATTTATTATTTGTTTTAGCGGCTTCCAAAGCTTTTAAACTATTAATTTATTTATTTCTATCGTATCGAGTTATGTAGCTAATATCCGCTCGTGTGTTTTCACTGCGCCTCATTATGCCTACCGTGGCGACTGCGACGATGCGATGATCTGCTAGTGCAGTTCCGAGCGCCGCCGTGTAAAGGTCCAGCGTGCGTGATCGTGCATAGATGTGATCTATACAAGATTTACTAATACAATTTTTAGTCCACTCAATACGCGTATATTCTGAGATCCCGCACGCTAGGCCATTCTCATACATAGTGGTGTTGTATAAATGCTTTATAGGACGTTCCTGTAACACGTCAATATTTATATCACCTAGGAAATACATATCGGAATCGTTATTTACGGAATTTAACAAGGAGTTGAGTTCTCTTATAAATAGGTGCTTACTGTTATTTGGAGGACGGTAGACACAACATAAAGTCGCCGAATATTTAGAAGAAGTTTTGATTAATCCTATGATAGTTTCGCAGTGTAGTGTATTAATAGTGCTTTAAGTAAACTGATGTTTATTTTTTACATATAAAATAATTCCACCTCCTCTTCTATCGATTCGTAATTTGCTATACATTTTGTAACCCTTTAGATTGTACATATTACAGAGGTTTTGATGGATATTAACTTCGGTTAACATTATTACGTCAATTGTTGTTGTTGAGGAATAGATAATTTGTTCTAGGTTTGAGAAATTTTTGATTATTGATCTTATATTCATATGTATACATAGTAATTGGACATTATTAGGAACCCTCTTTAAAAAACTATTTAAATCTACACAATCTTTGATTTCAATAATATCTTCTAGTGACATATTCATTTTTATAATTTTACTTTATAAATGTTATGAAATGGACTTACGATTCAGTTAATTTAATTTTTTTTACATCTTCTTTGGACCGAATAATATATGTTTTTGTGTTTTCTCCTTCTTTTTTGACACGTAACACTCCTTTCTTGATCCATATGTATTTATAAGTATCTTTTAGTTCTTGTTTGGTGTAAAATAGTAGCTGTTTATTGTACTGAGTGAGAGCTTCGCATATAAATAACGAATTACTGGAATTTGGAATGCCAGCATACATATCAGAGGCAAAAATTTTAGGAAGTTTAGTTTTATATGAGCTCATCCAGGCCATTTGTGTTTGTTCATTCCTAAGCTTTACCTGTATCGGCCCTGGGCGACCGTTTCTCTCAGGTAAGCGCTTTATTTCGCCTATATCCGAAGGTTTCTGATTGAGTTTTTCAGCGATTTTACTTACGATGTTTAGTAGATCTTCTCCTGTTTTAGTTGGCATGTGGTGTATTTCAATGCATTTACGCAAGCTACGTTGCTCTGCTTCCTGAACACGTTGCTCCAATGCTCCTACCCTCACTTCTAGAAAGTTATTTCTATTTGTAAGTTCAGCATTCTTCTTTTGCAAATTATTTATATTTCCCTGCATTGTATCTATTTTTTTCAAGAGTTCATCCATTTTATCGGAATAGATAAAATTATAATAATTATTAATTACAGCGATATATCGCTGGTTAGTTTTTTTATATCGATTTTCATTCCGGATTGTTCCCCATCATCATCATCTTCCTCCTCTTCGTCACTAGGGATGATGATAGAACGTCGTCCTGTAGTGTTCATTTGGCAATTTCGACATGTCCACTCCAGATTCTCCGTTGCTCTCAAGGCGGTTATTTGCTTCTTTGTAAGACCAGTGCATACATTATTAAGATGTACTGTTTTTTCACATCTATTACATTCTAGGCCTGGTCTTGTCTTAGAAATACTTTTATTGCAATTGTCGCATTTGGTTGACATTTTTAGATCCGTATAGAACACGCGTCAGTCTTATTCAAGCGCACGACGACGAATGATTTGAATTACAGAGGCTACACTGATTTATCGACCAAATGGTTTAGTAGTTGGCATATTGATTTTGTTTTCTTACGCCAACTAGCACGCATAATCAAAGTCAAAACTCAAAAAATTTGAATTGTGCTACTGTTCGGAAACTAACCTGGCGAGAAGAACCGGCACGGCCGCGGCGCGGCGAAGAAACTCGCGCAGAAAGCGTAACCATCACCGTAGAATTGGTGGTCTATATAATCTGTCAGTATGTCTATTGTCTATTCTTGTGTAGACAAAAAGCATTTTTATGGTGATCACGCTAAGCGTGCTGGCTGTTCTGAATCTTGCTAACCTATATAATATTTTCCGAAAAGCAAAATAAATATAGATAAAATGCAAAAAGTACAATAATCAGTTGCTATGGTTGAAAAATGAAATTTACTGTTCAAATCCTTACCTCTGTTATTTGACTCTTTTGTTAAATTAATGATATACATAAACGCAGTATATATATTAGATAATGAGTGCCGCGCCGGCGCACCGACCGCGCCGCCGCCCGCCGCGAAAATAAATCGGTGCGCCGAGTGAGCGAGAGGGATAGAGATAGTATGTAATTTCAGTCATTGACTGAGCATTCATATTACCCAAGTCATATATACCCATATAAGCCTTACTTCTTTCATGCTTTAAACAAGGAGAAGGTGGTTGACCTCCATATAACTCATCGAAAGGGTTTCTGCATGAAATACAACACGCTTACTAGAAAGGCAGATCTACTGAAACGGCGTTGATAGAGCTAGTAGATGGCATTGATAGAGTCAATGAGGATAAAAAGTTTGCGCTAAGCACCTTCCTAGATACTGAAGGCGCGTTCGACAATACCTCAACATCATCTATTATAGCCTGGCTTCAAGAATATATAGATAGATCCAACTACTATATAGTCGATCAAAGCCACGCTTGACTATTAGTTGATCCAAGGATGCCCACAGGAAGGGGTGGGGTACTGTCGCCGTTGGAGTGGTCTCTGGTTGTGAATGGGCTGCTACAAGAACTGAACGATAGAAGGTTCTATGCTCAAGGATACGCTGACGACCTATAATAATAATAGCTACCCACACCGATTTCGGTGACGGTGGCCGGTTTCATTGAAACCAGGCCAGCAGTATTTTTATAGTGCCCTGGTATGTGCACAGTACACAAGAGCACAGAGCACTCTCTCTTAATCCAGTGGGATGGATAATCGACACGACTGGCTTTTTACATGCCCATCCGATGCATACATGAATCTTTCTTGTAAGACAATCAGGTGATCAGCCTGCATTGTCCTAACCAAACTTGGGAAAAACATTTTTTTGTTGTTTCAATGCGGGAATCGAAGCCACGACCTCCGAGTCAAAAACCAAGCTCTAAACCACTGGACAACAGGGGCTGACGACCTAGCGATACTTGTGGTGAGCAAATTCGCATCAGTAGTCGCTGGGCTAATGCAATCAGCACTGCAGAAAGTCGTCGAAAATTGGTTTCAAAGGGTCAAGCGTTAGTCAACGCTAATAAAAACCAAAAAGAGGAAGTTGGAGGGACTGAAACCCCCTACACTCTTCGGGAAAACTACCATGTTTACAAGCGAGGTCAAATATATTGGAGTGATCCTAGATAAGGGACTTACTTGGAATAAGCACATCGAGGGCATTATGAGGGCTTGACGTGCTCTGGAGTCCTGCCCGAGACTTGTCAGCTCTATTAGAGGCTTTCGGTTGAAGGCAATGTTACGCATGGTTATACACATATAATTATAGTGAGGCCAGTTGCCACATAAGCGTAGTATGGTATGCGATACTGCAGCCAAAAAGCTCCACTACAGATCCACTGCATCAGAACATTAAATAGTGTGCAGAGGCTGGTTTGCCTGATAATCACGGGTGCGCTCTCTTCGGCAATGGTATAATGGTGGGTACCGCTTCACTTGAAGCCCTGATTCACCTGACTCCACTTCCTCTACCTGTTCATATGGAAGCTAAGAAGGATGATCTCAGGGCCATGACGGCAGGTAGGATGAAACGGACCTCCACCCTACTTGGACAACTTCAACAGTCTCTTCTTGAGACTACCTGGCATGGCCATGCTATCTGACGTCATGATCAAGGTACCGGATCTTCTAGAAGCTATACCCGGTTTTCATAACTTCTAGGGAGGACTGGGAAGGATAGGTCCTAATTAATGTTCTCTCTAATGACTTTAATTTAGTTCACGGACAGATCCAGGAATGATAACCGGGCTGGCGCTGGACTACGGGGACATACCACCTACAGACAGATATGCTTGTTTGGGAGATTGTGCACCGTGTTTCAGGCTGCGATCTTCGCTATTATTGGTTAGTCCCTAGAGAGTCTAAGCAGTCAGTTATACAAATGGCTTTGACGTCAGTTCTTGAAAATATGGACGTTTACAAAATGAAAATAGAAAAAGATCATTGATTCATTGATTCATTTATTCATTTATTCATTTATACATTTATTCATTGACCATTGATTCATTGGTTCATTGATCAGTGATTATATTACGCTATCTGTAATCAAAGCACGGATAACTACTTTGGAATTATGTAATTAAGTTGTCTTTTTCATCACTACAAAAAGTGTCATAAATTGTATTTCATTGTAATTGTATGTATAAATAAAAGTAGTTTTATAGCAATGAACTACACTTTTTTACTATCAAGTACGAACTTCATTAAAAACCTTTTATGAAGTTCGTACTTGGTAGTAAAAACGAGAGTTCTTTACTACCAAGGTAGTAGAGAACTTGGTAGTAAAGAGGTCACGCCGCCGACGCCGTCACCGCCGACACCAAAAACTCGGCGCTCCACCGCCGACTCCAGAAACTCGGCGCTCCACCGCCGACTCCAAAAAGTCGATGCGCCGTCGCCGCCTACCACCCATATATTATATTCAACTGCTGTGATGTCACTCGTGCATCTTTTTTATAAAGCGTTTTCAATTCTCTCCAACGATTTCAGTTTTATGATGACTGCATTAGTAACGGTTGATCGTAGATATGCCATTGCAAAGACAATATTTCCTAACTTGTAAGTACTTTTTGAAAAGCCTATAAAAACTATGCATAATTCATTATGTAAAGTACATTATAAGTTTCAAATTAAATTCATGAAAGAACTCGTATTCCTTTTGTGTCATCGTTTGTAGTCATTATAACATTTTTTCAGTCGAGAACTGTTTGAGATTTCTTCACCGGGTACTGGGAATAAAATATTCTTTTCCTTTTCCACTTGTGTCTTTATACCGAAGATAACTGTATTTGTTTCGGCTTGAAACAGATTTTTTAATTGTTGCAATTTTAAATCATTTCCAATTAAAAGAGAAAAGTATTTTAAGAATCTGTGTTTACGGTTGAATTACTTTAATTTTCAATTAACGAATTTTATTGAGAGTTGAATGGATAAAATATATTTTCTGTACTTATTTAATAGTACGTTCTTTCTATTTCCTGAAAACAATATTCGCTAAGTTGTATGTTACACGCAATACCTTTAATACGTTTTTGCTTAAAATTAATTAATATTATGTTTATAGCAGTTTTTCCGCCAAATAATACCCACAACCTGCAAGCAAATGTGTGAGTGCACGCATAAGCATGCGTAACGCACCTCCCTCCTCTTGGGTATTATTTGGCGGAAAAACTGCTATAAACATAATATTAATTAATTTTATGCTATGGATTTCCGCAAAGTAACGCCTGATTCTTTTAACGTTATTAATTATCAAACGGATAAAGTAATGTCCTATACAATTATTATTAATTATTGACGGGTTACCGACCGCCTAAGCCAGTATAAAATTCATTAAAGCCGCACTATAAAGTAGGCCAAGTGATTTTTGAGCTTCGGAGATCATGATTCAGTTAAAAATTATAAAAGTACATATTTTGTTCTTAACAAATATACAAATATAAAAATACCAGCCAGTATTCTAAGTAATAAAAACAACAAGATGAATGGTCTATACTCTATGCAGTTGTAGGTAACCTTTGCCATAAAATATAGTATTAATGTACTTACATAGAACCCAAATTTTGCTCGAGTACTCTATTAAAATATTTAGTACTTGTCCGATATGAATTAGTAGCTTTTTTCGCGGCTCCGCCCGTGTAAATATACTCAATATTGGGTATCCCACAGAAAAAGTAGCCTATGTTAAAATCCAGAGCTTACTACCATACTAAATTTCATCGAAATCCGTTCAGAATTTTTTGAGTGAAAGAGTAACAAACATCCTTCCATCTATCCATACATCCGTTCATCCATCCATCCATTCATCCATCTATCCTCACAAACTTTCTCATGTAAGTAGTATTAGTAGGATTATGCATTAAACTATTTTATTCTAAAAATCCATTGTTGAAAATTCCTTGATAGACAAAGAAGCCCAAAGCCTTTAAGCTGTTCTCGAGGATTACACTTTAATAAGTATGGATAAAATCTATCGGATTTCCAGATTTAATATTCGTCTAAGTTGGTACATCGTACAAGAAATGTAATTATGCAGTCATTCTTAGCACCAATCCGTTTATAATACAATTAATGTAGGTTTAATTATACTTTTCGTTTTAGCCTTGTTTCTGCAGCTATCTGTCTGCATTTCAAACTATAAAGTTTTAATTTTTTTTTATTTACATTTCAGAAACACAGAGACATTCGACATTCAACAACGAGAATTCGGAATTCTAACCATAAACTTAATTAAGTATATTAAGTCTCTATTGTTATAGGTCTACCAGAATCTGATGGCATTTAAAAAAAAATAAAAAATGTGATTTTCATATGGCAATGTCAAGTATGACCCGTCAAATCAAAGTACGTGATCTGTCAACCGCTGTTAAAATTTTGTGATTATGTTCTTGGAATTTGTTGTTTTTGTGAAAATATCCAAAAAGGCAATTCGATCTCAAGCGAGAAATATTGTTTTCTATGTCTATAGTAAAATACAGAAAGAAGAAGGTGTAAATCGAAATCAATCTTATAATTTAAAGCTTGTTGACCGGTAAGTTAGAGTGAGTTGTTTTGATACTTTTAGTTTTTTTTATATTTTCTTAGGTAATTATTGTGACTTCTTTAAATGTGTTTCTAGTACTATAAGGTGAATCGTAGCTGATGGCACATCGAATGATGGTTTGTTTTCTATGCCTGGTAAAAGGAGGAGAGGAGGAAAAAAGAAAATCAACATAAGACAGTTTCAATTTATATAAGTTGATTAGGAATAAAGTAAACGAGTTCTATACAGTTCGGAAGGAAATTCCAATATTAAATAAACTATTGCCAATTTAATTGTATGTTATTCGTAATAAATAAGTATATAAAGTAATTCACGATTGATTTATTTTTCATGAAATATCATTATCATTAATTAGTATAAAACAAAGTTCCTTTTTTGTCTGTCTTCTTTAAAACTACGCAACGGATTTTGATGCCGTTTTTTTAACAGATAGAGTGATTTAACGGGAAGGTTTTTAGGTATATAACATGCATAACTTAGTAAGAGGTACACAAATAATTTTAGAGGTTTCTAAAGTCCTAAAAAATCACATCTTTTGAGCTTACATTGAAAATGCTGGCTGAACACTACGAGATAGATCAAAATTATGTACTACAGTTGTATTTATCTTTAAAAAGCCTACAAAAAAGTCCGCGATGGCATATGTCTATCTCTTAGGGATAACCCACAATAACCATTTTTTTATCCTTTACTTTGATTTTAAGCAATACAGTATTAATCCTTATCCAATTAAGTACCTTAGATACATATTTACGGCATGTAATTTAGATGAATATTTTGAACTGCAGCACAGAATACATAATAGTAACTGCAGTTCTTAATTCTTATGGAACCAATATCCAGAGGTGGTTTGTCAGTTTTGTTGGAATGTCAAATAACTTTACTTAGTACATAGTATAAAACAAGTCGCTTTATCTGTCTGTCCCTATGTAGGTATAATATATTGTATGCAGATCTTTAAATCTACGCAACGGATTTTGATGCGAGTTTTTAAAATAATAGTCTTTAAGTATTTAGTCTTTAAGATATAAGATTATGGTAAAACTTATATTCAAGTGCGATAAATATAATATTATGTAAGTATATTATCAAAATATCAAGTGGTCGCGCATGTCGTGTCGAGGTGATAGGGTCCCATTTTTAACAATTTGCATTGGGCAAACCTAAAAACATTTTCAATATTGTATCAGAAGTATATTGCTGTAAGTAGGTAGAGAGTTATTCGCCGAAATAGTTTTTTCTCCAAGAACACTATTCCACGCGGGCGAAGCCGCGGGCAAAAGCTAGTTTTCTATATTATACACCGAACATTCTTCACGTTCACACAGTCTTATTATAATTCATGTTCAATAATACTAAAGACATAATTAAAAATTAACCAGTATCAAGATCGTTTAATTCAATTTCCCCAGTATTGCACACTACAAAATTTTATTTCCCTATTTGCCGTGAGATTCTGGTACACCTATATACGCTTATCAATCTAGGAGTGGATACGCATTACGCATCTATAATAATATGTCAATATATCACGTGTACATATGTCATTATTATTTTTAAACAAAAAATTAAACCGACTTCCAAAGTAAAAATACACAAAAAAGTATAAAATAAAACTTATTTTATAAATAATTCCCCTTTTAAATTTGTCTATTTCTCTACTTAATCTTCTTAATTTTGAAGTCGCTACCAGCCCAAACGATATCCTATAATATTTTATAGAATTACTCACGTTCATATTTGCTGGTACCGACTTCAAAATTAAGAAGATTAAGTAGAGAAATAGACAAATTTAAAAGGGGAATTATTTATAAAATAAGTTTTATTTCATACTTTTTTGTGTATTTTTACTTTGGAAGTCGGTTTAATTTTTTGTTTAAAAATAATAATTTCACCCTTTTTAGTGATATATTTTGTTCAAGTTATTATGTATTAATACGTCTTAAAAACGTCTAAAATAAACGATCGAATGTGTAACTGAATACGCGCTAAGCTTCCATTAGGTATTGTTATTAAGATGATGATGACGATGATTACTGTAAGTTACAAAGTGGCATATGCTTGCAGTTCTTTAAACAATTCCGAAATTTCCTAACGCATATATTTAAAGACTGAGGAGTTCTGTTCAGTGCTTTTGTATCCAGGGTACACCTTGGTACACAATCTTATTGTCTCGTAGCATATGTTTGTGTTACTTCAGAAAAATTCAAAATTACTATATGTGTCCATATAAATTTCGAGGAGTTCCCTCGATTCCTCATGGATCGCATCATCACGTTTCCACTTTAGTGACTAAAGGGCCAATTTCGAATTAAACCATTTACAACAACAAAAGAATTTTGCAAATAGGTCCATAAACGGCAGAGTAATGTTCAAAGATCTCCGTGTTAGTGTAAAATACTATGAGAAGTACCTTCTTTATCATCATAATGTGATGATGTATGCTCTGATAGTGGTGGTGATGATGATGATTACTCTAATTGACAAAGTGGCATATGCTTGCAGTTCTTTAAACAACGCCAAAATCCTCAAACATGTATCTATAAGGAGTCAGGAGTTCTGTTCTGTACTTTTGGATCCAGGGTATACCTTGGAGCAAAATCTTACTTTTTGGTAGCATATGCTTGGACTACTTCAGAAAAAGTCGAAATCACCATATGTGTCCATATAAATTTTGGGGAGTTCCCTCGTTTCCTCATGGATCCCATCATCAGGTCACCACTTTGATATCAAAAGGACCAATTTGGGATTACACCCTATACATCACAGAAAAAATTTTGAAAATCGGTCCACAGGCGGCGGAGTAATCGTTGAACATACAAAAAAAATATATACAGCCGAACGTATAACCGCCTCCTTTTTTGGGAAGTCGGTTAAAAAATGAATAAAATAAATATTTAACGGCGCCTCCCATACAGCAAACATGACTTTTTTGGCGTTTTGTACGGAACCCTTCGTGCGCGAGTCCGACTCGCACTTAGACGGTTTTTATACCTACTACTAAGTAGTAGCACAGATTTAAGAATGAGATACAGATAAACAGCTACATAGTCTTTCAATTTAATTGCACTATTACACGCATACAGTGTGTCCCACGATTGTGTGGCAAAATTGTGGTCCGTTGAAGGGACGTTGAAATTTTCAAATTTAGATAGATTTGGATCGTTCTATGAAAGCTGTTCTTTTGTACGTAAGTAGGTATATATGTCACCGTAAAATTGTAAAACCGTGAAATTGTAATAAAACTAGTGAAATTGTAAAATTTTTATAGACTTCCGACGCGAATATGCTGCCTATAATAATCTGACACATCCTTTTTCGTTAGATTATATTTTTACAATCTCTTTAATTATTTTACGATCTAACAGTTTTTACAATTTTACGGTGACATATATATTTTTTACTCTACTACCAAGTAGTAGGCATCTAGTAGGTACTTACTAATAAATTTGAAAATACTTCACTAATTCACTATAGACAAATGCTCGTGTCTAAAACCTTGAAAGAGTAAGGACTAAGGCATAGTAAAACTATGCAAAATCGGATTTACGCTTTTACGGATTTTTCATGAGCACTTCAGTGCACAAGCTCAATACGAATTCATTTTAGTGAGCCGTTTTTAATAAAGTCCGCATCGAAATATGATGAAATTTTTAATTGAAACCCGAATACAAATATTATTTTACTAGATGTTGCACGCGACTTTGTGCGCGCAAAAGGAAATCCCGCCGTAATCGTACATTTTGCCGCGATAAAAAGTAGCCTATGTCCTTCCCCGTGGTCTAATTTATATCTGTACCAAATTTCATCATAATCGGTCCAGTAGTTTTGCAGCCTATACAATGAAAACAAACAAACAAACTTGTCCTTTTTATTATATTATACTCGTAAGTATAGATATAGTATAGATTATAATAATACATACGAAATACGTATAACGCAAATATAGACTACATCTAGTGCTGCACTAGCTAGCACCTAGCGTAGCTAGGTTCTTTTTTTTTTAATCTGAATTACATTTACATGTAATTCAGATAAAAGAACAAAATAGTTGTAATAGATTTACTATTTCTGTCGAGACCTCGGTTAATTCAGTCCTTTTAAGAGGACGGTCAGCGACCGTGGGAATTTAAAAATGTGTGACCTGTAACAACAATCGAGGAAATCCGTTGTGTATACAAAGTTATTACGGTGTGTATATAAAGCCCAATTTATTATTTTACTTTGTCCTTGGGATTTTCCAGGAGATATATTTAGAATATTTGCTATTTACATAAATTTTTAGTTCTACTTAGTTTTTCAGAATTTTTATTTACCATATAAAGTAACTACTTGCGTAATTTGAGAGCGCGGTAGTGGTCTCGCCAAGTATTTACGTAGCCGTACTATCATTTCTCAAAGCATTTAGCGGTGCTGCGGTATGGCAATGTAAAAGATATAGGTTCGAGTTTATGCTTCGGCACTAACGAGCAAGCTTAACCCGATAAATAACACGACCTCACAGAAAACCGGTGTGACATAGGCGCTGGCGTCTTTTTCACCGCGTGAGGAAGGTATCGGAGGTCCAAGTGGGGTTAATGGTAGCAAAGATCGGGACCGCTATACTATATACTTTTGTGCACACAATGTCGCGGAAAACATCTAGCAATTTTTTTTTTTTTTTTATAAAACAAGGGCGCAAACGAGCAAACGGATCACCTGATGGAAAGCGATTACCGTCGCCCATGGACACCCGCAACAACAGAGAAGTTGCAAGTGCATTGCCGGCCTTTTAGGAGGGAATACGCTCCCTTCTTGAAGGTTTTTAAAAATTATTTTAAAAAATTGTTCACACGTCATAGTCACGAAATTCTTAATAAGTAACTAAATATAATATGGGCTACCTTGAATTGGAGTTGGTCTCTACGATACAATAAAATTATTGCAAACGAAACACTTGGCTTTTTTCAATTAATGTTTTTTGTGGGATAAAATATTATGCGATACCTTCCATCGCTTTACCGAACAAACAAAAATATAAGTTGGATACCTGTAACTTACATTTTAATATTCAGATATTACTATGCCCGTCAGCACAACGACGGAATTAAAAACAAGTAATAAAAAGATCCGACATAAAAATTGTAATAAGACAAAAGTTATGAGCGAAATCATAAATATGAAAGAGAAATTAATTAGCCAGTAGGCTAGACGCTTGGTGCTTATTAGGTACAGCTATCTAAGATAAATCTTCTCCTTCGTATATATGATAGTGGATTGCAGTTCCTTTGTCTCGCTAAAACTCGAGAATGACTGGACCGTTTCGGCTAATTTTGATCTTGAAATAATTGTGGAAGATCATGGAAGGTTCAAAAGGTAAGAAATATCGAAAAAGTTGCGAGGAAAATTCTGCTCCCCTGTATCTCAAAAATAGCTTTAACTTTTTACGTGACACCCACCAATTAGCATTACGCTCCTCCAGCAATCTGGCTCTTGAGATCCTCTCACACTCCACTTCCCTATATTCCAAATCCTTTACTGTTCACGCTGCAACACTTTGGAACTCACTGCCTTTGGAAATTCGTTGCGCTGATTCAATTTATATTTTTAAAAATAAATTAAAACAATATTTTCTTAATGAGCTCTAAATTTGTTTGTCGTTATTGTATATTATATATTTTATAAGATATGTTTAAATTTAATGAAGCTTTCTTAGTTTGTACACCTACACTTCATTTTCTATGACCGATCTCATAAACAAAAGGTTGGATGGTAGAGATTGCTTATTAGCCGTAAGTTCGCCTTTTGTACATCATATTTAAATGTAAAATTTATTGTAAAAATGTTTTAATTTTGTAGTTTTTGGTGTGCAATAAAGTATTGTATGCAAATTGGGGCCCAGCTAGTTATGCGTAAATATGAAAAATTACTTTAGTTGATACAATGGAACCAACATGCACAAGGAAACATTTTGAATCTGGCCAATTGTACCTTGACCAGTTGACTTTTTCTTAGCTTTAGAATTTTTAAGCCTAGGGTGTTCGCTTTGTCTCTACCGACCGTCATCTTATATAATATAGAGGTCGTTCACCGTTATTAAGACATTCTATAAGCGAAAAGGTATCGAAAGCGACACATTTTACACCACTCCATTAACTGTTCCACAGTTTGAAACCATCTCTTACCATGTATCTAATTATCTATACTATAGAGCAGTGTTTTTCAACCTGTGGGTCGCGACCCCCTGGGGGGTCGCGAAGCTTCTGTAGGGGGGTCGCCGGAGATAGAGAGAACTTTCGTAAAAAACCAATGAAGATTAAAAAGATTGATTTATTAAGTAAGAGCGTTTTAACAAAAGGATATACTCATAAATCGATCATCGATATCATCGATGTATGTAATTGTAAGATAATGTACGTCAAAGGTCGTATGGAATGAATATTTGTAACACTGTAACATACACATACATACATGATAAAAAAGCGAAGGGTCGGGGGGTCGTGAAATATTTTTTCATACAATAGGTGGTCGCATCATGAAAAAGGTTGAAAAACACTGCTATAGAGTATTACTTTAGAGTAGGTAGGTAACTCATATCACGCCACCTTACCTTAAGCAAAGAAAATATATTACTTACTAACGTGCGCCTTAGCCTCCTCCTAAACAAACAAAGTGCCTAAACTTTTTCGACCTATGCGTAGAACAAAGTCTGATGTGATCATAGAGCAAAAGTGCGTTTTTTGGATAAATGAAATAAGGAATCAAAGCTCTACAGACTGACATTTTCAGAATTTTTGTATCTGGCTTATTTTCGGAAATACAGAATCGTACAACGTCTTATTTGATGTAAGCTCCATGATAAAATGCACCAAGTGTTCATAGGATGGAGAAATTAGAGCGCGCACGGCGCGGGCGCCTCGCGCGATCTTCACTTCAGGCGTTGTCGAGCGGAAAGAAGGGTTTTTGTGTCATGTGTGTGATATTTTTTTCGGTTTGACGACAATTATAATTTTACTAATTATTGCGTACTAAAAGTATTTCTGAGATGTCATGCTTATGGATAATGCTGGATATGCTTTAAGAAGAGGAGAAAAAGAGCCTGAACGTAGTCCTTATTTTTCAAATAAGCAATATATTTTTATGAAGAACGACGTAGATCCGTGTAAGCTATTTTTACTTAAATTATTCTTCAAATTTAATATTATCATGCTTTGAAATTATAGTTTTTTACTATTTCGCTTTTTAAGCTCATAAATAGAAACGGGAAGTCTATATTCATATAAGACATTTTTTGACGGAGAGTTAGAAAAATACATTTTAGTTCGAAAAGTATGATTAGTTTCATGTTTATTTATTAGGTAAATATTTGTCGTGTTATCAATAAAAGTTGACGTACCAAATAGTTGAGATTATAAGTAAGATTAGAACTATGTAAGACTAATACTTTAGAATTTCTAAGAGTTTCATGTAACTATGGGACGTTTTTTTACGGAATCACAGAATAGTTATAATACATTTTGTCAGTTCGATATGCAGATGGGACGTTATCGCCTGAATAATGACATCAGTTAGGACGTTGTTCTTTTAAAAATATCGTTAAATATAAATATATTTCATATTAAATAAATAAAAATAGTTTAAAGCTGCGTTACCTTACAATATATACACATTTGTAGGGTCTTCGGCGAATCATATAACATTATGATCGACAGTTTAGTTCTGTACTGCGATGTTCATTAAACCTTGTATATTCAAACTTTTTTTAATCACTTTGTACAAATGTTATTTTTTTTTAAATGTTTTCAAGTTATATATTATATCATACATAATATTATTTTTAATATATTATGGTGCAGTGTAGTAATACAATTTTTAACATTTCAGTTGTTTACAATAAGGTGCAGAAGAAATAAGTCAGCCACTAGATGATGTTTGAAATAAAATTGATGCCGCACCTCCTAATCCATCTACTAATGAGAGAATTTATGGCCTTCGGCCATCAATAGTTTCTTTAAAAGTGACTCCTAGTTTCGAAAAATTACCTTTAATACAACTTAAAGACTTAAAAAATTCTGACCATCAGTTGATCAAGAAATGTCGGTGCTAACTCCTATGCAGTCTCCTGCTGATAGTCATTCCACCTATGACAGTGTTTTCAGGTCCAATTATGTAGATAGTAGTATACAATTTAATTAATATTATATCTAGCAATATCTCGAAAGTATAATCTAGAAAAATACCCAAAACCTGCAAGCAAATGTGTGAGTGTACGTTTAACCATGAGTAATGCAAGTCTATTGTTGCTCTTTTATTTAATTATTTCTAATAATTATTCCAGCACGCTCGGTAAAAGGCTTTGACCACTATATAAAGATGTTTTGCAAAATGTGATCATATGTAACTCTGAAACGGGGTACAAAGTTTGACTCAAACTGGACGTACCTAACTTTGAGAATCAGTACAAAGTTTGACTCAAACTGGACGTAAATTTGAGACTCCGTACAAAGAATACATCGCGTCTTTTAGAAATGGTTATCGTGATAAATCACATACTGCTAAATACCTTTTATTAATGTTAAATCATTATAGTGTAAGTACCTGATGGCCATTCCTATAAGGTGTTACAGAAAATATGATAGTGTATACGTAGATATACACTATCACATTCAGGATAATCGATTTTATAGACACTTGATTGATACTTTCCGAACCTTATTATGACAAAATTGTTTTTTATGTATTATTTCTCCTGAATGCGACATGCTTATTATAACGGGATTATGGCCATAACAATATTATGGTTATTTTTCATTATTTTGGATAAACGTGCAGATACCTCCCCCATGTAGGTTAAACTGAACTTGTACCTATCTAATTACATTATACAACATAGCTAAAAAGCTTAGATACAGTACCAAAGCAGTTTAATTTATAACTACGTTTTAGAAAGGGTTAGGTGTTAAACATATCGAGCGAGGTCAGTTCCGATATCATCTGGAGGGCAAGGCCAAGTTAGCCTCCAAGAAGCTTGGTGTTCTGAACAGGTCAAAGCAGTATTTCAGTCCGGTCCAACGCCTACAACTCTATAAGGCGCAGGTTCGGCCTCACAGGGAATACTGTTATCATCTTTGGGCAGGGGCGCCAAAGTACTAGCTTCTCCCTCTAGATCGTATCCAACGTAGAGCCGCTCGAATTGTCGACTGCCATAGTATTTCAAACAGACTTGACTATGTAGCATCGCTCTATGTAGTGCTCCGAGGTATTGTTCGGACTTATACCTGCTGCAACTTTTCGCCACCGTCCCAAGCGACAAAATATTTATCATCTTCATCACCTTGATGAGTGGCAGTCCTCCACCGTGCGCTTTACCCGAAGCTTTCTGTCGCGCACTGTAAAACTCTGGAAAGAACTGTCGCCAGCAGTATTCGGACCATTACGACCTGCAAACCTTTAAGAAGGGAGCGTATTCCCTCCTAAAAGGCCGGCAACGCACTTGCAACTTCTTTGATGTTATCGCTTACGGTAACGGTACGGTACCGTAAGCACTACGGTAATCGCTTTCCATCAGGTGATCCGTTTGCTAATTTGCCCCCTAGTTTAATAAAAAAAGTTTTAATTGTTTATAAGTTTAAATTTTGTTTTGGGCTTGATGTATTTTTTCAAACAATATTTATTTTTATGGGCATATCTTAGAGATTTTAATTTTTTTGTAGGTTTTAGACTATGGTAACTAGTCTTTAATTTTAAGTAAGTCCCTAGTACCGACTATTATGTTCAAAACACCACCTATTTTGAGATTTTTTAATGTAAATAAACGATTTTAAAAAATAATTATGTATTATAATTCATTTATACGTAGTGTGGATAGTGCTATATCAAAATAATAGATAATGATTATTCACATAGGACTTAAAAATGTCGGATAACTCCAACAAAAAACGAGTCATATGAATATAGAACGGCGTTTCATTCAAATGTCTCCGTAAAACAACGTAATATGATCACTACGAACTCTCGCTTCTCCGCTGTAAAACGTCCTAGGTTGATATAGAACTCGTTATCTCAGTAAATATAATAATTATTAATAAACAGTATAAAGTGGTTAACTAGACTAGGATGTCATAATAATATACCAAAATTTCAAAAATAAAAGTCTCACCGTTGAAAAGTTATTCAAGTTTTTCAATTCGCAAAACTTGTTTTGCGTCTACTGAAAAGTAGCAATTTTTCAAATCGGACTTTGTTCTACGCATAGGTCGTTTTGTATACAGACTGTACAACAGACTATAAGCGATATTATAATGCAAAAACTTTACCTGCAAACGTAGTATTAGGTACTTCTTTATGCGTGCATAAACTTATACTGAATATAACGGTACCCGTTCTACCCTACGATATAAAGTAACGTCACAGGTAACGTACTGTCTTATTTATAATTCAGCCTTAGCTATTGTTATTACCTACCTGTAACCCAGAAACTGTAACAAGCATTTATGCACTATCAAACTGTCTTGCATGAAACTCTGTTTTGGTAATTAGTTTTCTCTGTGTCTCGTTTATGCTTCGATGGTCTAATTTCAAGTTCTTGATGATATAATTGAATACAGATAGGGTTTATTTTTATAATAATATACTTAACTACCTCTATTACAAGTTTCTAGCAAATATTTTACTAGGAGCAAAATCTTATTTATAAGTTAAAATTCTAATAATATAGAAAAAGAATTGAAATGAACTTGGGATCAATATAAATGGTGACTACATCACTCACCTTCGATTTGCCGATGACATCGTGGTTATGGCAGAAACTCTGGAAGACCTTAACACTATGCTAGAAGACCTCCGTAGAGTTTCACAACAGGTGGGACTTAGTATGAACATGGATAAGACGAAAATTATGTTTAATGCCCATGTTGTACCCACCCAAGTGACCGTTGGAAATTCTACGCTCGAAGTTGTTGACGACTATATATACCTAGGGCACAAAGTCCAGTTAGGTAGGTCCAACTTCCAAAAAGAGGTCAACCGTCGAATCCAGCTCGGCTGGGCAGCGTTCGGGAAACTCAGAAACATCTTCTCGTCAAAAATTCCTCAGTGCCTGAAGACAAAAGTTTTCGAGCAGTGTGTGTTACCGGTGATGACATATGGAGCCGAAACGTGGTCATTCACAACGGGACTTATTCAAAAGCTTCGTGTCGCTCAAAGAGCTATGGAGAGGGCTATGCTTGGAGTCTCTCTACGTGATAGAATCAGAAATGAGGAAATCCGTAGCAGAACTAAAGTTACCGACATAGCCCAGCGCATTAGCAAGTTAAAGTGGCAATGGGCTGGACATATAGCCCGTAGAACCGATGCCCGCTGGGGCCGAAAGGTTCTTGAGTGGAGACCACGAACTGGACGCCGAAGCGTAGGACGGCCTTCCACCAGGTGGACAGATGACCTGAGAAAAGTCGCAGGAAGTCGGTGGATACAGGCCGCGAGCGACCGGTCGCACTGGAAATCTATGGGGGAGGCCTATGTCCTGCAGTGGACGTCACCAGGCTGAAACGGAAGTACCTAAATATAGATATTTGTACCTATATTATATAGGTATCAAAATATTTGTGAAAAAAAAGATATATACAGCCGAACGTATAACCGATCCCTTTTTTGAAGTCTGTTAAAATCACTTGTCATGAACTTAATGTACCTACGACACAAATTAAAGATAGAGATGAACAACTTCTACATAGTAGAGTTCGATTTAATTGCACTACTACTCACTAGTACCAGCAACCACATAACCTAGGTTATGCGGTCGCTGACTAGTACCTACTATCACAGATTACTAAATAGTTACTACGTAAGTACTACCTACTATAGTCAACAAGCATACTGTGTATCCACAGCTGTGTGTAAAAACTGTAGGCCGTTGAAGGGACGTCAAAATTTTCAAATTTGAATCGATTTGTTCGATCCAAATCGATTCGATCGATCGTTCTATGAAAGCTGTTTCTCTGTACATAAGTATATAATATATTTTCTACTCGTACCTACATGTACTCTGTGATACTCTCTGATGTTAACCACATTATAGTTGGGCATTTAACGGCCGCACTCAGATACATTTGCGTAGTCACTTAGACAGAAATTATATAGACTTTATGTCAAAATCTCTACCAAGTAGGTAGCTCTAATCTCTACAGCGTGTCCCGACAGCTATATCGGAGCCTTTAGTAGTAAAAAATATGTAATTTTTTATCGACAAATTGCCCTTCAAATTTTATTTTTCTCTCACGTTTGTAAAATGGCAGCCATTTTATTTTTGGTAACCAAGACCCGGGGTCTCGTACTAATTAGACCATCACTACTCACGTAAATGTCCTAGGAACATAAAAAAGGTCTCATTTAATAGCTAAACATGTCAGCCAGTCGTCTTTTTCAAATTGTTATTAACTACTTATTATTTGTTCTACAACGATAGAAAAGGAAGTTTGCTAAAATAAAATACTAAGCTCCTTTACTCTCAGTGCAATAGTTTAGTAGTTATAACAATTTGAAAAAGACGACTGGCTGGCCCCCTGCCTGAGATGATACCAACAAATTGTTATAACTTCTAAACTATTGCACTGAGAGTAAAGGGGTTTGTATTTTATTTTAGCAAACGTCCTCTGCTATCGTTTTAGAACAAAAAAACAAGCAGGTTAATGGCTTAGATTTTTCACAAAAAGCAAATAATTTAAAAAATTCACCAAAAAAAATACAAATATTTTTTTAAATTACCTATTTTTGTTTTTCTGTTCAAAGAAAATTAAAACATATTAACTGTGAATTATTGTCCACATGTTTAGTTATCAAATGAGACCTTTTTTATGTTCCCAGGACATTTACATGAGTAGTGGTAGTCGAATTAGTACGAGAGCCCGGGTCTTGGTTACCAAAAAATAAAATGGCTGCCATTTTACAAACGTGAGAGAAAAATCAAATTTGAGGGGCAATTTGTCGATTAAAAATTCCATATTTTTTACCACTAAAGGCTCCGATATAGCTGTCGGGGCACGCTGTATAAGTAAGTATTAAATGTCTCTGAGTGCGGCCGTAGGTAAGCCTGTTGTTTGTTTTATTAAATAAATTAATACAAAAAAACACTCATTATAGTGGGGTCAGTGATTACCTATCCAATACAAGCATATTCATCTACCTACTAAAACCAGTAATATACCTTCAATTTTTGCTCCGATCCTAGTAATAAATTGTAGGTAGGTCTAACAGACGTCTCCTCAGCCCTCAGACTCCTAAAGGTTATGCACGGTCAAAGCGTGACGCGACAAATTGAGATCAATATTAGGTACCTTCGCCATTTCATACAAAACCGCTCCTTTCAAGGTAGACGTGCATAATATCATGAATTTTGAACAGCGCTAACGACTGAGACGACATTGTAAATGAAAATTATGTACTTAGGTACACGTGTTAAAGCCATAAATAAATTATGTAGGTATAGGTACGAGCTAAGCTTATCTCGTATTACCCTATACAACGATAACTTCGCTCCGAGATTTACTAGACAGTCTGGGACTGGGAATCCGACCAGCCCGGAAAATTTCAGAAAACTAAAATAGAACTCTGTGCAAATACAATAAAGTTGTAAATCGAATTGTAGAGTTGTCGTAAATGACACTGACCTTAAACTCGACACTCGTGTGATTTTCAGATCTATTGTAATCATAGATAGGTATATAATATTAAAAAGAGGTAGATATGTTATAAACGCGTAAAAATGAAGACTCGAATTGGCCCGAGTCGGGCCAATTTTGGTTAGTATGCGACCAGCTTGGTCCACGCGTAGCACGTACTACGCGTCCCGTGCGCCTTGCACAAAATTCCATGAAAACCATGACAAAAAAAGTGAATAAAAGTCAAGGAATATTATTCCCCATGTAACTTTACAACATTTATTACTGTCAAGTATTTTGTTAAAAATATATTATTCAACACAAAATTCAACAATAAATAATTTCAAGAAAATACTTGACAGTTTATGTCATAAGAAAAATGGAAAGCAATGTCAATATATGCTTTTTTTAATCTATTATGGATGCATGCATTTCTAGCATAGAGTAAATAGTACAGAAGCGAATGTCGTTAACTTGTACAGCGGGTCTAAAAAGGCCACTTACGCAATATCATCGCAATATTGCTATTTGACACTAAAGCAATTCTGCTTGTAAATTTGTCAAATGAATGCATTTCAGCCAATTTCTGCATATGAATTGTATCCAAATCTTAATATGAATTGCAATTCAAGTGGCCATTTTACGATCGCTGTCAGTAATTCATAACAAGAATTGAAAAAGAATTGCCAAAACGGCCTTTTTAGACCTGCAGAATTACAGACCGTTCACTTATTTTATATTTTATCTAGCTTGAAGGATATTTTGATAAGATTGACGAAAATATTGTTATCATATTGTTCAATCAGTTAAATTAATATCATTAACTTTTTTAAATTGTAAAATACAAAAAAAAATGTTGTGAGATGTTAACGAAGTAACGATCTGAGGGCCTAACAGTAACAATAAAGTAACTGCTGCTTTTATTTGATTTAAGTTCATCAAACTTGAATTTTAAGAGATACAGATTAGTTTTTTTTTTGCTTTTTATAGAGCGACAGGGACAGAACTGCGCTATTGGATGCGCTATTCATCACTTAATAGGCGATTGTGAATAGTGAAACAGATCCTTAATATAAACATTCCCATCACATTTCTGGCTTAGTCAAACGGTTTACAACAAAGATATATTTATTATACATTAGCTGGATGTACTTAACAGACATTGTTTGATGGAAATATGAAATAATTATTCCTCCTACATAAAACTAAAAATTTTTATACCAACAACTACACCTACTGCCTATACCCTAGTCTATATCTTAGTAATTTTCACTTTAATAATTTCGAACTTAGTATTCCATTGTTCATAATACTTACAGATTGAGTCGTAGTGCACTTTGTTTTTTGACGTTTCGGCTACTTTCGGCACATCGTACACACACGTAACAATCCGTAAGTGTTTAAAATAATCAACAATATTCGCGTAAGAATAAGAAATTAATATTAGTATTTTTTTTTATATTATAATTGTTTAATATTTTTCCAGGATGACATAATATATACAGCGGAAGACATTTACATGTTATACTACCAAACTAAAAAAAGGGATTATAATATAGTTTTTTTCTATTATTCGAAGAGTGCCCATTCATTTTTGACATTCGAATAACTATTCGAATGTCAAAATTGTCGATTAAATATTTGCAAGCTCTACTTCTTATCCTTTACTTTTTCCCAAGGCTGGGATTATAAGATCCGGAATTCGGAAGACCAAAGAAAATTCTGAGCAGTGAAAATATAATTCTGCGCCAATACAATAGAGTTGAAAATTTCAACATATGAGTGTCGAGTTTCAATGTTTTAAATGACAGCTCGACGATCAAAACTTCCATTTCAACTCTATTGTAGTTAGGTATTAGCGCAGAGTTCTATTTTTAACTTTCTAAATTTTCACCGGCGTTCCGGATTACGAAGCATATAGTTTCCAGCTTAATGAGGAACAAATTCTTGAAAATAAGCTAACTTCTAACAAACTACTTTTTTGACGTAAAGATCAAGAAGTATTGGAGTTTACTCCTTAAGAGTGCGCTAGTCAACGGCTCGAACTCAGTGCCGCGCGCGTAAAAATGCTTGTTATTTCACCTAATATTGGGGAAAAAATGATATACCCATAAAATAGTAATCTATACTTATAAGAAAAGCTATACTGCACACATTTATGCAGCTGTGTAAAGTATTTTAGAAAAGGCGTCTTCAAATTACGCAAATCGACACTCAGCTGTTGGTGATTTATGAAAAAACTATATAATATTTTTGTCTGAAGTAAAATTATATCAATTGCTGAATAATCGAACTGTGTCGGTATTTGCTTGTTTTTTTATTATCATTCTTCGTTTAATTTTTATTTACGTTTAAAGTTGCGCTAAAAATGCGATGTTTGGAGGCTATTATCTTCTACACTAATTTGAATTTCAGAAATATAAGCAAATACTGACCTAGATAAGTGTCATAAAAATCGATATAACGCTAGAATTTGGGTCTACAATGTTTGACTTTGGAGTAAATCACCAACAGCGTTTGTATGGAGAAAAAACCGACTAGCGCAGCCTTAAGAAACGATTTGAGTTATAAGGCCCGGTACGGAAATTTTATGAGGAGTAAAATCAAGTGTAACACGAAAAGTTGAGGCGTTATGTAGAAAGAGACAAACATATATATTTGTAGGATTGAACGTGCAAAAGAATGAGATGGAATACATTACACAGCGTATCTTATTACAACCCATTTCTATTTTTAAATTTAAATATGTTCGAATTTTAAATGTCCGAATTTGTTCATTCACTGTCCTGAAACCAGCTCGTTATTACCGTCAGCTTTATCACTATTACCTACTATTATAATACATACAACATACTTTATGTAATACGCTTTTATTGAAGTAATATAAATAATCCGAATAATTACAGATACATTTATATGTTTGTTTGTAAATTGTTTCTCTTATCATTTTAGAAGATGCGTTCATTTACCCTCTTTCTATTCGATATAATATATCATAAATATCGTTCGTAAGAAGGAAACTCCAGTCGTGCGTCGGAGATGACACACACACACTTTTTTTTTATAAAAAATAATCTTTTTCTTCATCTGTACCGTTCTTTGCAGAATTTGTGCCCCTATATCGCATATCTATGAACGAAATATAATTTATACGCATTTTGTACCTTCTGCGTCGTTAAATAATCTATGTCAGAGATTCCAAACTTTAAATGTGGAATCGTATGTAATCGGTAGTAACAAACACTAGTCATCTTTTTCTTTGCTATTGAATTAGGAATGCCATCCTTGTCACGAATTTTTGCTATGAGTGAAATGTCACAGTAATTAAAAGTGTCAATGTGTGACGCGGCACAAAAATTTTGTCAGTTTTGTAAGGGTATTATAACGTTATCACTGATTGTAATAATCAAGACTTCCAGAGTTCTATTTTCAGTGCTCAGAATTTTGTACGGCCTTCCGGATTCCGAATCATATAGTCCCAGCTTTAGGCTATACTCACCTTTATCCTTAACTAGCTTTTGCCCGCGACTTCGTCCGCGTGGAACAGTTACTTTGGGTATCGCTAAAATTTACCCGCGACTTCATTTACGTAGAAGGAGAAGCGCTTCCCCCTCACGACTGTCCGCCCGCGCCACGTGCCATACATTATTATTGCGGGCTTGATTATTTTATTGGGTACTGTGATATCTTCTAAAATACTCATTGAAATCAAATGATGTAAATGGCAAATTTCTTCTAGATTAAATGCTTGTAATGAATAACGTATTTACTTGGATAAGGATTAATATCATCTTTATGAAAACACCTTCACAAATAATGCTTACTTTTAGAACAAATTTGGTTATAGTGAGCCAACCATAAAAGATAGACATATACCTACAGTCGCGGACTTTTTTTAAGAACTTTTAAAGGGGAACAATTCTGCCATACATCATTTTAGCGAAACTTTAACCGTTTCTGCAGCGTACGCAGCGAAAGTTCTCAAAAGAAAACAAACCTCCGATTTTGTAACATTCTTGATTGGTGCTCCGCTCCTATTGAACTTAGCATGATGTTATATAGCCTAAAGCCTTCCTCGATAAGTGGACTATCCAACACAAAAACAAAATTCAATTGTTACCAGTAGTTCCTGAGATTAGCGCGTTCATACAAACAAACAAACAAACTCTTCAGCTTTATAATATTAGTATAGATTAAAAGGCCTTATACATAAAGACGTTTTTAGTAGGCTTATTTAGTTAGGTCACAATTATATTTTTGCCTAAGAAACGTCTATTTTATGCATTAGGTAGATCATATTACTTAGGCCCAAAATATCCGTAATTGATTTTACCGAACCTATTATGTCGCAGCTATCTAATTAAAATATTTGCTAGACAATGTGATACAAGCATAGATATATAATATTAAAAAGGATACAAGCATCTAATGAAATTTGGTTCAATGCTCTAAGGTGATTTATGACCCACGAGAGTTTTGTTTTTGTGTTCGCAACAGAAAAAACTGCACAGTAAATAGAACTATGCGCTAAGGCTAGGACTATAATAATAATATGATCCGGAATCCGGAAGGGCATAGAAAATTTTAAGCATTGAAAATAGAACTCAGCGCCAAATGAATTGAGTTTAAAATCGAACACATGAGTGTCGAGTCAATGTCAATGTCATATATGACAAATCGACACTCGAAACTTTTTCAACTCAATTGTATTAGCGCAGAGTTCTATTACTCTGAATTTTCACCGGAGCATATAGTCGTAGCCTAAAACAATAGAGCCGAAAACCAAAATGTGTTTTTTTCTGTCGCATCGACAAAAATGCTCGTGTGAACGTAGCCTACAAGCCCATACAGTGCTTGTTCCTGCGCTGAACCGCTTCATTAAAACAACCTGCGCTGCTAGTGGCTCCATAGTACACAGCGTGACATAAAACGGTTGACACGCTCTGTTTGAAACTTCCATTTTCAACTCAATTGTATTAGAGCCGAGTTCTATTGCTCTGAATTTTCCCCGGCGCGCGTTCCGGATTCCGGAGCATATAGTCCCAGCCAAAACAATAGAGCTGAAAACTGAAGTGTGTTTTTTCTGTTGCATCGACAAAAACGCTTGTGTGAATGTAGCCTAAAAGCCCGTACAGCGCTAGTTCCTGCGCTGAAGCGCTTCATTAAAACAACCTGCGCTGCTGGTGGCTCCATAGTACACAGCGTGACATAAAGCGGTTGACACGCTCTGTTCGAATATAATACCACAATTTAACATTTAAAGTTATTGCATAAATTGTGTTCATTTTATTACGAAAAATTAATATTATTATTTTCTTAGATAGCAACCTTTTTTGATTGTCAAACGTCAAGTGTCAAACTTGAAAATTGAAAATTTATTTTCCTTCAGTTTGCGAATTGAAAACGAGAATGTAGGTTGTGGGCTGTATTGACAATTAGTGCTAAACGTAATAAAGATCCTTGATTTACCTCAATCATAATATTTAGTCTTGTGGAGAATCAAGACAATGGAAGACGACATTAGCAAGCCTTATAAAATTTGTGATGTTAATCGAGAAAAGAAGAAGGGCATCGTGGCGTCATCCTTAGAAGATCTTATAAATAAAGTGCCCGAAAAATTGGGATTGCCTTCCGAAAATCTCACGGTAGTTCTTGAAGTCGACGGGACTGAAGTAGATGATGAAGAATATTTTTCAACCTTGGAACCGGACACTGCTCTTATGATTTTACACGGGAACGAAAAATGGGCACCGAATATGCCTAAGTGCCAAGTATCGTTGGATCAGACGGACGACGTTGAGTTGGGTGATAAAGGTCAAGTGGCGAGCCTAGTGGGCCGCCTACAGCATAACCTTTGTCATATTTCCCTGCTTGGAGGTCAAGATTTGGAGCTACTGTCTGACATGGATCCAGACAGTCTTGCCGATATTGTGACTGATAGAGACAACAGGATAATACTTGAACACATTAAGGAAGCCTCTGGAAGGTAAATCATTTATTTTTTTACTTTCCTTAGATTCAATTCGACTAAACAAAGTCAAAAATTTACTGTCTAGAATTTTAGCTCATCATAAACATCTTTATTTATTGAACTTGGCTTAAAAATATTTTTACCCAGTCTAAATATTATAATGAAAATTCATTTATCATTTGTATTGTTAAAACTTATTGTTCCTGTGTTTTATTCATATAATAATCTATTGCTTTGTGTTATTAACGTTATCAAACAATGATGATTCATAGTATCACTTTAAATTACTGTCCAGTAATGAAATAAATTTTAATGCAGTCATAATATCAGTAACTTATATTTTAATGTATGCTACATAATTAAACAGTTTCGGGAAACACTTCAATGAATATAATTATCTAAAACTAAAGAATATTTATAAATATATGGTTATTGCTTATTAACTTTAAATTAAGTCATACATAAATTGTTTTTTTTTTTCAGAATTTTGTTAGAAAAACGCCAAGCTCAAGATGCTATGGAGCTGTTAAAACTTTACCATCAGAGTGTTTCTAATGGGAACGAAGATGTGTCTACTCCTAGTCAAGAAAGGGTTTAAAACCAGTATCTCTACATCAAAATACTGTCTAACCTCCAGTATTTGTTTTAAGGGTGGATATGTCTCAAAAGTTTACAAAATACTTGCTTTAACAAGCGGAGCCGCTTGTGAGACATGGTGTCTATAATAGTACTACAATAATCAAAAAAAAAAAGATCTTCCAGGTAAAGTGGCTTATATCATGTTTATAACTTTATAGGTGAGTTTTGTTTACTTTGCCTCTTTTCAAACAAAATTCAGCTAGCCTAGAGTACAATAAGTGCAAACTTTTACTGGCATGTAAGGGGTTTATAGATTTGAACATTAATTATTATTAATGTAGTACTATTATATTTTGTGACTTACTTGTCAGTGAATTACGGTAAGTTTTACAAGTGAGTTTTTTAAATGTGTGTCTAATAACTGAACTCTTCTGACAAGTTTGTTGAAAAACATGACACAATATGATTCATCCTGTAATATCATAATTATGAAAATGATTTAATAGTATACACCAAGTAAATGAGGCCTTTTTTTACTAGAAATCTGAATTTATATAACTTTATTTGATGCATAGTCTCACTATAATTTATGTTTATATAACAATATATAGAAATTACTCTTAATAGATTTAGTTACATTTGCTAAAAATACGAGTCTGTAAAGTAATATTTTATTAAACTCCTTTAAAAAGTTGTGATGGAGCAGGTAAAGCAAACCGTCATAGGTAATGTTAGATGTGTTTAGCAGCAGTTCTTATGAGTATGAGCTGAAATCATGTAATCATGATAGTATCATGTATTACTTAGTGTTAATCTATATTGTATTTACCATTGATAAACCCTCCCATTGATGTATTTTAATAATCGCTGTGCACTTTAACTTAAGTAGTATTACTAAAATGTCCTTTTACATAATTGAATATGTTGTGTAAATTACTGTAAGGTGATAGAATGAAACATAACCAAAATGTTTAGTATTGTAATCTATATATGTATTTAAGAGTTTTTAGTTACTGTGTCCAATATATATTGGTTCTGTAAATTATGTGATAAACATAATCGTGATTTGTTAAACATGATTAATTACTCACAGTATGGGCCACATTTCATCTACGTAATATGGCCTAATAAATGTTGGCTAACTTGGTGAAAATAAGAAATTGTTGTCACAAAAAACCTGACACTGGACAAGTTAGCAGTTAAAATGTTGTAGAAAGCATATTTCCACTATACATTTAGTTTTAGCAATGTTTTTCTTTCCAAAAAATCTTAATAGATTTTTTTTCTGTAAATGTGGTATACCATTACTAGTTGAAGGAATTTTATACCTGTAATAATAAATTTGACAATAGGGATGCTAGAGGATAGGCCTTTACTTTTCAGGTTTAAGATCTCGTAACTTCATTCATTTGCTTTTGTAAACTTTTGAGAAGCAAATTGCTACAAGGTTGATCAATCAACATCAATTTAAAAGACTGATAGTTGGTAAAATTTAATTTTTTTATATAGTTTTACCCCTAGTATAAGATTAATTCATTTATTCCAAATTTGCTCAAACAATTTACAAATAATATATTTATAAGTTTTATCAATTTTAATTCCACTGCCAAAACATTGTTCATCTCACTGTTGTGAAATTGGGAATGAAGTCTTTAAGTTACTGCTGTTGAGTACTAGTAGTGTAAATTGTAATCTTCTTTAGTACTTTAATGTTAATAATAGGTATTTTAGAGAAGAATCGCTACAAACTGACAGTACAAAACAGTAGTTACTTTATAGGCTTGATTAGGAATTGCATTTATAATACATACTATGCTTGCACAAATAAGTCGATCATTTAACACTGCATTTTCGAATGATAGGAACACATAGTTCATCAAACGTCGTATTTAGTAAAGACAACTAATTACAACACAAAATTCGCACAAACATCTAACAATTTTACAAGAATGTAATATCACTAGCACATCCAAACCATAGCTTTAGCTATAATTTCTCGTAATAGAGAATTTAATGTAGCCTTTGAATTGAATGCCTGATAATAAGTATGGTCATATCCACCATGTACCATCAGGGAATTTGACTCCTTAACAGGTTGACTATCCTCATAATAATTTTTTCTTATTATAACTTTTAACTTTAGAAATTGAAACTATAGGTTATAATTTTATAACATCTACCTGCTTAACAGCTACAGAATCAGATTCCCTGATAGTACTTTCCGAGTAAATGTGTATGTGGTAGTCATAAAGTTACTAAAATATCACTTAAACATCTTAGAGATACCTTTTGCAATTTCAAAGTACTGGAATTGATGTATGCTTAGTTTTAAGTTTTTTACTGTGCACAATTAAAGTGTTTAGCAAATTTTAATCATTTCATTTCTTCATCCAAATGATTAATAGAAAATACACAAATAGTTACATCTATTCAACAAACATTCCTGCAGCAGATTTACTAATAATTGGAAACTCGTAATATATTATTTAACCGCCTTCTAAATAAAGAAGGTGGTTATAATATTTTGTATAGCTAGAGAACCCTGATTTCCTGTTTCTATTTCATATGATACAGACTTTACCCATGGAAATCATAGCAAAATATTATCTATTGATTAAAGCTGTATTAATTATTATTCTTGTTTTGCTATGTTTTAAATAGTAAACACTTGATCAAAAAAGGACAAGTTACATTAAGTTGTAAACAAATTTTGAAAATAAAACTATTAATATTCTCTTCACATATTTTTATTCACAGAAATACACAAGTCATACAAAGAGTGGTAAAGTATTTTAGAAACACAATCACATGAAAAGTATAGATTCATGAAGAAAAGCGTACACATCTTTCAGATAACCGTTTTAGCAATAATAAATAAAAAATTACATTTTAAATAAATGCATTTAGAGGACAGTACATGAACTCTTTTCCCTGAATGGATTAACTTTTTGACTGGAAAAGCCAACCAGAAGACAATCTTCCTGTTCATGTTCGTTAATGTATCTCACAATATCTGAAACCGCGACAGAAACTGGCACCCGCTTTATGGAGGCCTCTCTCCGCAGTTGTTCCGTCACAGCACGTTGCTGTTGTAACGTTGAAACCATCATATCCATAACGGCAGTATCTGAGAGGCCTATGTTGGAAACAAAAATTAACAACGCAGATGAAATACCGTAAGGGCGTAGCCTTGGTTGTTTGTTCCTGGAATCAATAAATTATATATGTAGCTAAATATAACTGAGTTATATCTAAGTATGGATATGAAACAACACACTTACTGCCTCAACAGCAATAATAACGATGAAAATAATAAAAATACTTAGAATTATTTCTAATATTTTTACAATTTAATTTTTGTGACAGCAAAATGGATTCTTCAATTTCGACAAACGTCAAATTGACAGTTTTTTTTATTTTATGGCGTTCAGCTTACAACCATTAGACATTGTCAAATTAAAAAGGCGTAAAAGAATTAAAGATAAAATTTTCAATACCGCGACCGTTTAATTCTAAGTCTGCGGGCTGATTACCTAACTTCGTTGAACTTCATGAACAGCGGGCTGATTACCTAACTTCGTTGAACTTCATGAACTGCTTCTTGGTCTTCTTCTTCTTCTTTTTAAAATGGCTCCTGAGTGAACTATAATAATTGTATTGAAATTTGCGTTTTGTTGTGTGTATTAAAGCACCACGTAATTTATAAAAATATAAATATAAAATTTTATACTATTATTTAATTATAAAAACTATTAAGGACCTAAAAAGAGCATTTCAAATGAACTGATTTTTATACTTTGAAACACCGCCGATGTTATAATTTAATATTTAAATCAATTTATATAATTTTCTAAAAAGTCCATTTGGAACATTCAAACGCAATTTTACCTATTGTCATTTCACTTCAAAATTATTTTTTTAAATTTATAAACATAAATTGGAGTTTTGCCAGAAATATTAAGCGACGTTGTTGTTCTTATATTTCCTCGAAAATTTGTGTTATTATAATTTGGTTCCTAATGTGTAATATTGGTAGAATATTCACCATTAGAATTCATTGACGTGTACAAGTATGGGCAAGTGGTACAAGAGGTGAAGGAGATTGTCTAAATATTTATTTAAAAGAAAACACTTGAGTATAATCACTATTCAAAATCCGTATATTCAGACACCACAATATACTTAATACACGGTAAACTGTAAAGGCGTTGTAACGGGAGTCGTTTTAGTTGGGCATGCTATATATAATCTGCTTTAAATTTGCTAGTTGCTCTGGGGCTATGTAGACAAAGTTACATCTGCAAAATCCTTACTTTAAAAGAGGGCGAAAAGAAGGTTGACTGGTAAATTTTTGCGGGCGAGGGGGAGGTGGTGCTTGCAGACTTGCTAGACTTGCTACGCAGAAGTCCTTTAAAATATATTCTTTTAAAAACTTCTTAATCGCGATCATAATAACAGAAATTGACGCGGACGAAGTCGCAGGCAACAGCTAGTTAATTAATATAATAACATATTAATTAAGTAATATAATAACATTTTTTCAGATCTCAAGTACATTATATGGACGCTCTAACGGTGAAGGGAAACATCGTGAGGAAACCCTCACATAGTTGGCCCCAGACGTATTGACCAGTTCATTCCTCTGGACTACGCTGACTATGTTGTGAGAATGCCGTATGTGCTTAGGCAACCATATGGCATTTAAAAAAACCAACTGTCCCAGGGACTACAGTAATTCAAGAGTAGTTACTTCACTCGGAGAATACTGTCTATATTATAGACAGTATTCTCCGAGCGAAGTAATCTATATCATCCATTAACGGATGCAAAGGCCTATGTTTTGTTTTTTTTACAATAACATGTACAATAAAACAATTTCTTTACTGATTTTATAAAATTTTATTAATGTTTTTCATACACAGTAAATATTGAACACTGCTAACCTGATTTTATATTCTAGGTACTGAGTTTTATCTAATGGAATAGATTGTCTCACATACCTACCTGTATCTACTCTACCATACCATACCTTATCATATATATAAAAGGCGGACGGAAGGTGAGCTAAGCATTGAGTGAAGCACAAAAATGATGGCGACTTACGTTTGTGTGAGATTAAGGATAATTGCCATTGGCGTATTGGCGGCCTGTCGTCTTACTTTGCTGACAATGTGCGCGTGCGGCGTGCCGCACGCACGGCCGGCTTGCTTTGATTGCTTCACTATTCATATTACCGAAGCGGTGTCCGCTTATTTTCTACGTCTATGACCTTACATTATTGTTGCTTTTTTAATGCTGTCGATTCCTCTACAACCTTTCAACCAAAACTTGACGCCCTCCATCATGTTATGCTCTCTTACAGGCTGTGCCGGCTGAAGATTGCTGTCCCCACTCAACTCATTATCATCGATGGAAATACGCGAGTCATTGATTAGGTTATGGAGGACGACACAAGCATTAACTATTTTACCAGCTTTGACTGGGGAGTAGTGCATAATCCTGATAAAAGTTTTAGAATCTGTAGCAACAATATAACAAAAAGCAACACTGACATAAAACTTATATTATATGTTTTTAAAAAAATACACAAACTTCTCTATTTAACTACTTTTAACCGACTGCAACAAACCCAAAAGTGACTTTTCCAATGCATAAGACTAGGACAAATCATTGTATAGCTCAGGGCCGTGCCGCCCCTGTGTGCGATGTGTGCGGCGCACACAGGCGCCAAGACGATAGGGGCGCCGCGGGCCGCCACCAAAATTATCTGGGGGCACGGCAGTGCCCCCGCCAAGTCGAGCGCGAAGCAAACACTGCCGTACCATCCTTTACTGGAACCATTTCGCCGCATTTTCAGGCTCCTATTTGAGAACCTCTGGATAAGACCAGAACGCAGAAATTTTCGTCATCCAGTAAGCTATAATCACATACTTAAAATCCAAAATTTCAAGTCTGTAGGTCATTTAGTTCCATAGTTAAGTGAAAGCAAAGTTTCGCATTTATGACACTCACTCACTCATGATCATCAGAATAGAACTAGTACTTCCCATAAACTTAGAGAGCTGAAATTTGGTACAGAGTTAGGGTTTAATGGCCACATAAAGGGAAAACTATAAAAACTAGGATAATCGATCTGGGGGCACGGCAGTGCCCCCGCCAAGTCGAGCGCGAAGCAAACACTGCCGTACCATTCTTTACTGGAACCATTTCATGGCATTTTCAGGCCCCTATTTGAGAACCTCTGGATAAGACCAGAACGCAGAAATCTTCGTCATCCAGTAAGCTATAATCACATATTTAAAATCCAAAATTTTAAGTCTGTAGGTCATTTCGTTCCGAAGTTAAGCGAAAGCAAAGTTTCGCATTTATGACACTCACTCACTCACTTATGATCATCAGAATAGAACTAGTACTTCCCATAAACTCAGAGAGCTGAAATTTGGTACAGAGTTAGGGTTTAATGGCCACATAAATGGATAATCGAAGACCTGGAGTACCTGGTGACCCTGATTAGAAAACACAAGAGCCCAACCAAACTATTAGTATACTTACATTAGTATACTTATAAGTTTACAAGAAGAAATAGTCGAACAATTAACTTTATTCTACTCGAACATTACACAAATTAAATAAACAAATTACACTAAAATCTAGTAAAATAAATCAATATACCCACGTTTCTACAAAAAGAAGTGAAATCCCACCAAAAACATTCTGTAAAAAACTAGCCAAGTCTCGACGGAGCAGCTTGTTTATCTCTAAAAAGTAGTGAAATCTAGACAAAGTCGTGCCAAGTCTAAGGTTCCTTACTGCGATTTCTTTATTATTATAGTTAATGTGACTTGTGTGAAAAAAGTGACTTGGCCGTTGAAGGGTACACGAGGGTACAAAAGGGGCTCCATGACACCATTGCTCCAATACATATTGTGTTGTACAATCAACAACAGCCTAAAATGAGATACTAGTGTCCAATTACCAATACCAGTATTGGCTATTATCTCGTTTAACAAACATAGGTAGTTACAACAAATATAACATTACGTGTAAACAAAATTGACTTGTACTAACGTATAAAGAATGTTCAACGGCCAAGTGACACAACATTAACTATAATAATAAAGAAATCGCAGTAAGGAACCTTAGACTTGGCACGACTTTGTCTAGATTTCACTACTTTTTAGAGATAAACAAGCTGCTCCGTCGAGACTTCGCTAGTTTTTACCCGACTGCGCGACGCAAAGGAGTGGTAATGTGTTTATCAGCCTATGTATGTATGTATGTATGTATGTATGTATGTATGTATGTATGTTCCTTTGAAGCACTATACAGACCAAACGCCTGGGCCGATTTTTATGATTCACACGACAATCCATTCCTCTTAGTCCGGCGAGTGTCACTAAAGATATGACGTTAGTGAAAATTCAATATGGCGACTACTGGACGCCATATTGTGAAAATGAAAAAAATGAAAGTCAACAAACTATATCAAGTGGGGTATCGTTGAATAGGTATTTAAAAATCATTGTTAGTTTTCTCTCAACATTTTTCGATTCGACTGACCGTTTAGGATCTATATCGATTTAAAGTTGCGTAACAGCCATTCTCACATTCCAGTGCAATTGTGATGTAGTACTGATGCTGATAGGAAATCCAGTCTGGTAAATAGCTAGCTAGGTACTCATAACTAAAAAGTATAAAATAAAAAATAATAATTTAAAAAATTTAAAAACCCGACTGCGTAAAAAGTGAACCAAACTAAGTACATAATTAAAACTGAAAAGAAAAAACAAGCACTTAGATATCCGGTGGTCTAGAATTATTTAATGTATTATTGAATTAATACTATTGGAACATAACAACTGAACAGTAGGGATCCATTATTCGACAGCCAATCTAATTTTTCAATGGATCCTGACTGTTTAGTTGTTATGTTCCAATAGTATTAATTCAATAATACATTATAGAATTCTAGACCACCGAATATCTAAGTGCTTGTTTTTTCTTTTCAGTTTTAATTATGTACTTAGTTTGGTTCACTTTTTACGCAGTCGGTTTTTTAAATTTTTTAAATTATTATTTTTTATTTACAAAATGTTTTTGGTGGGATTTATGTTACACTTTAACACTTACACAACAACATATTGTTTGTAGTAGAGTATTGATAAGTAAGTAGGTACAATAGGCGAAACATATGCCTTGTAAATAACAAAACATAATATACATTTACTTTACATTAATTACTCAGCGAACCAAAAGAACCGCCTGCGGCGCTGCGCCGTGAGTATTTTTGAGTGTGTTCATGAACGCGACCCGAATCCCGAATCCCGATGCGATGCACGCGACGCAAGCGCGGTGGCACGGGCGCGCGGGCGTTGGGATCGCGGGGTTTCCCCGATTTTAACGAAGGAGAGAGTCAAGACAATTGAACAATCATATTTTATTCATTGTAAAATAACTAACGAGATTGTAAAAATATGTCGAAAGATTCATTACTAATTAACAAATATTTATAATGTAACGAAAAATAAAGTGTTAAATTATAGGCAGAATATTCGCGTCAGAAATCTATAACATTTTACAATTTCACTAGAATTATATTACAATCTAACAGTTTTTCAGTTCAGGACTCAAACCCGCGACCCCCGGGGTCGCAGGTTCGAATCCCGCCGAAGGAACAAAAAGGTTTTCCGTATTTCTGGGTCATGTATGATGAAAATCTTAAATATGTGTGTAATTTATAAATAATAAATATATTAGGTACCGTTGCCGTAACACAAGTTCTTCGAGAACTTACTTACAACAGAACTGACTTGGTGTGAAGCACGAAGTATAGATAACAAGGAGTCCGAACGTAATGTTAAAATAATGGTCTCAATTACGGGGACAGATTTTTGCCGGTATAGCGCGCGACGGTTCGACATGCACTCGTTTGAAATTACGCGGGAAGTTTAAAGTTGCTATTGACAGCTCTGGAAAGATTGAAATCTTATTATATAAAAGTTTTAGGAAATTCTTAGAAAATGTTCTCGAAAAATAGATACCGTAGAACACGGTAATTGCCTAACGGTAATTTAAAAATAATTGTAATAAATAATAGTATTGGCAACACTCGGTATAATAGTATTGGCAACACTCGGTACTCGTCGGTCTCGCACGCCTAGCGGCAGAAAAGAGAACTAAGATCTGGTCCTATTATTGTGTACATAATAATTATTAAAAAGCCTATACCGTTCGGACTCCTGGTATCTATGCTTCATGGTGTGAAGCGTCCATAGATATTTAAAAAAATTAGGAAAACAGTTGACCTAATGGCCATCGGTGCAACTTCCCGCTAACCACTTAAATTTTATCTAATGCGTCATTTTTAAGATTATCGAGCTAAAAAAAAGGCTTTTAAAAATTTTAACTGATAATTTTCTTTCATCAACCTTGGAAAGTTTAATAAAATGTCCAAAGTTATGACAGTTAGAAATTTCAGAAAAAAGTTTTTGAAATTTCAACTTTGGAATGAATCAACCGATTTTCACGCGATTGGCAGCAATCAATGCAGTTTTTCATGTCCTTTGAAAGAATTGCCAACAAAAATTTTTAGATGAAAAATTTCGGAGTTATTCCGAAAAAACACTTTTTCCGGTTTCCTTTCCTGCACGATATCTCTCGAACGAATTGGCCGATTTTGACCGAATTAGCGGCGATCAATGTGGTTTTTCAAGGTTAAGAGCTGATTAGTTTTTGGAGTTGATCGATAAAGCCGTTTAAAAGTTATTCCAAAAAAACCACTTTAAAAAAATTACAGATTTTTGAGATTTCTTGAAATCTATCCGAATCGGTCCAAATTGTATTCAATCTAAGTTTGGCCAAGCCTTTTCGAATGGCACCAGCCGCAATAAAATTGGTTCAAAAGTTATAAGAGTTTTACATACTTCCACACACACACACATATACATACAGACATAGTGACACCCTCGCGGGGGTAGTCAGGGAAGCTTCCTGTGACCTCAGAACGTCGAGATCTGATGAGAATTCGCTTTTGCCTAACGGGGTAAAACCAATAACTTCCCGATTTCTGAAAATCTTAGATTTTCTTAGTGGAAAGTAAAAAAAAAAATCACAGTTTTTTTGAGATTTCTTGAAATCTATCTATCCGAATCGGTCCAAATTGTATTCAAAATCTAAGTTTGGCCAAGCCCTTTCGAATGGTACCAGCCGCAATAGAATAGGTCAAACCATTCAAAAGTTATAAAAGGTTTACATACTTACATACACACACACACATACATACATACAGACATAGTGACACCCTCGCGGGGGTAGTCAGGGAAGCTTCCTGTGACCAGCTGTGACCTCAGAACGTCGAGATCTGATAAGAATTCGATTTTTGCAAAGAGGGGTAAAACCAATAACTTCTCGATTTTTTAAAATCTTATATATATTCTTAACGGGAAGTTAAAAATAGATACCTAATATAACATCAAAAATTAAGTATGTAACAATTTAATTCGCGCTTTATTTTTCGTAGTAATTGGCAAGCGGACGTTTTACCTCTTTAGGATATTAAATAAACTAAGTAGGTATATTAAACTGAAAAACATTTTCTTTCAGTCAAAATTAACAAATAATAAAAAAGTACGTTAAAACATAAATATTCGTAAAAATAAGAGGCGCTTCATGGGTTTCGCACACAGGCGCTGCCGGGGGTCGGCTCGGCCCTGGTATAGCTTATCCACTGTGTAAATATTTTTATTAGTAAAAACAACGAAATTTTAAAAAAATAAGATAGCCTCGACATTTGTAAGCAGGAAACGAGTGTATGATGATGAATTATAGCTAATAATGCTTGTGATTAGATTCCCTTGCATAGTAAAAAAACAAGCTTAAAATCTAAGCACAGACAGACTTAAACGTAATATTTTGTATATACACGACCGATCAAAGTTAAATAACACTTCTCGGAAGTTTATTAGCAAAAGCGGATAAAACTCGAAAAAGGTAAGACTCACAATATATTTTAATACATATGACAGAAAACAACGAGAGTCAAGAGCGGTTATTGGCGATTTCGAATTAAAATTTGAATTTGTATTTGCGATCAAGGTGTCATAGCCTCATACGTGTACTAACAAGAACAAATTTATTAATAATCTGTGCCTTATCCGTCTTCTTTTTGGAAGTGTCGAAGCCGGGATTACAATAGGCCCCTGTTTTGTTTGACAGTTCTCATTTCATGAACTATGTCATAACGCTTCATGAACTATGTCAAAAGCTCTACGTCACACGATTTAATTGGTCGAAAGAGCGTTTCATTCACGAAGTATAGATAACAAGGAGTCCGAACGTAATGTTAAAATAATGGTCTCAATTACGGGGACAGATTTTTGCCGGTAGAGTGCGCGACGGTCCGATATGCACTCGTTTGAAATTACGCGGGAAGTTTAAAGTTGCTATTGACAGCTCTGGAAAGATTGAAATCTTAATAAATAAAAGTTTTAGGAAATTCTTAGAAACTGTTCTCGAAAAATAGATACCGTAGAACACGGTAATTGCCTAACGGTAATTTAAAAATAATTGTAATAAATAATAGTATTGGCAACACTCGGTATAATAGTATTGGCAACACGCGGTACTCGTCGGTCTCGCACGCCTAGCGGCAGAAAAGAGAACTAAGATCTGGTCCTATTATTGTGTACATAATTATTATTAAAAAGCCTATACCGTTCGGACTCCTGGTATCTATGCTTCATGGTTTCATTCGTTCTATGAAGCACAAAATGGCGGACTATTTAGTTTGACATGACAGTAGGCTTGTCATTTTTGACATTTTCACTTTTTAAATTGTGTTTTAAAAAGTTCGAACGTCAAAATGAAGCCCATCCCGATTGTCATAATATTAGGTAATAGCCCCGCTGCTTCTTGGTCTTCTTCTTCTTCTTTTTAAAATGGCTCCTGAGTGAACTCTATTAATTGTATTGAAATTTGCGTTTTGTTGTGTGTATTAAAGCACCACGTAATTTATAAAAATATAAATATAAAATTTTATACTATTATTTAATTATAAAAACTATTAAGGACCTAAAAAGAGCATTTCAAATGAACTGATTTTTATACTTTGAAACACCGCCGATGTTATAATTTAATATTTAAATCAATTTATGTAATTTTCTAAAAAGTCCATTTGGAACATTCAAACGCAATTTTACCTATTGTCATTTCACTTCAAAATTATTTTTTTAAATTTATAAACATAAATTGGAGTTTTGCCAGAAATATTAAGCGACGTTGTTGTTCTTATATTTCCTCGAAAATTTGTGTTATTATAATTTGGTTCCTAATGTGTAATAGTGGTAGAATATTAACTATTAGAATTCATTGACGTGTACAAGTATGGGCAAGTGGTACAAGAGGTGAAGGAGATTGTCTAAATATTTATTTAAAAGAAAACACTTGAGTATAATCACAATTCAAAATCCGTATATTCAGACACCACAATATACTTAATACACGGTAAACTGTAAAGGCGTTGTAACGGGAGTCGTTTTAGTTGGGCATGCTATATATAATCTGCTTTAAATTTGCTAGTTGCTCTGGGGCTATGTAGACAAAGTTACATCTGCAAAATCCTTACTTTAAAAGAGGGCGAAAAGAAGGTTGACTGGTAAATTTTTGCGGGCGAGGGGGAGGTGGTGCTTGCAGACTTGCTAGACCTTTAAAATATATTCTTTTAAAAACTTCTTAATCGCGATCATGATAACAGAAATTGACGCGGACGAAGTCGCAGGCAACAGCTTTTTTTTTTTTTTTTTAATAAAACAAGGGGGCAAACGAGCAAACGGATCACCTGATGGAAAGCGATTACCGTCGCCCATGGACACCCGCAACATCAGAGAAGTTGCAAGTGCGTTGCCGGCCTTTTAGGAGGGAATACGCTCCCTTCTTGAAGGTTTGCAGGTCGTAGTGGTTCGGAAATACTGCTGGCGACAGTTCATTCCAGAGTTTTACAGTGCGCGGCAGAAAGCTTCGGGTAAAGCGCACGGTGGAGGACTGCCACTCATCAAGGTGATGAGGATGATAAATATTTTGTCGCATGGAACGGTGGCGAAAAGTTGCAGCAGGTATAAGTCCGAACAGTTCCTCGGAGCACTCCCCGTAATATAACCGATAGAGGACGCAGAGCGATGCTACATCTCTACGTAGCTCTAAGGAGTCAAGCCTATTTGAAAAACTATGGCAGTTGACAATTCGAGCGGCCCTACGTTGGATACGATCCAGAGGGAGAAGCTGGTACTTTGGTGCCCCTGCCCAGAGATGAGAACAGTATTCCATGTGAGGCCGAACCTGCGCCTTATAGAGTTGTAGGCGTTGGACCGGACTGAAATACTGCTTTGACCTGTTCAGAACACCAAGCTTCTTGGAGGCTAACTTGGCCTTGCCCTCCAGATGATATCGGAACTGGACCTCGCTCGATATGTTAATACCAAGTATTCCAATGTTGGAGGAGACAGTTATGGGTATGCTTTCAAAACGAGGACATACGACCATTGGTAACTTTTTAGCGGTGAACGCGCAAACTTGTGTCTTAGAGGGGTTGAATTGGACTAAGTTAAGTCTACCCCATTCAGAGACCTTCTCCAATGAATTTTCAATTTGAGAGACAAGTTTGTTTCGACTCTCAATGACATTTTGCCGAGAGATGTTCGCGTGGCCGGTATATAAGGCATCACCCGTGCTGTCATCTGCATAGCAATGAATGCCATTGGTTTGTAACATATCATTGATATGCAGTATGAACAGGGTAGGTGATAGCACACAGCCTTGTGGGACACCAGCATCAACAGACAGAGTAGCTAGTTAATTAATATAATAACATATTAATTAAGTAATATAATAACATTTTTTCAGATCTCAAGTACATTATACGGACGCTCTAACGGTGAAGGGAAACATCGTGAGGAAATTCGCACATAGTTGGCCCCAGACGTATTGACCAGTTCATTCCTCTGGACTAGGCTGACTATGTTGTGAGAACGCCGTATGTGCTTAGGCAACCATATGGCATTTAAAAAAACCAACTGTCCCAGGGACTACAGTATTTCAAGAGTGGTTACTTCGCTCGGAGAATACTGTCTATATTGTACAATAACATGTACAATAAAACAACTTCTTACTGATTTTATAAAATTTTATTAATGTTTTTCATACACAGTAAATATTGAACACTGCTAACCTGATTTTATATTCTAGGTACTGAGTTTTATCTAATGGAATAGATTGTCTCACATACCTACCTGTATCTACTCTACCATACCATACCTTATCATATATATAAAAGGAAGGAACGGAAGGTGAGCTAAGCATTGAGTGAAGCACAAAAATGACGGCGACTTACGTTTGTGGGAGATTAAGGATAATTGCCATTGGCGTATTGGCGGCCTGTCGTCTTACTTTGCTGTGAATGTGCGCGTGCGGCACGTGTCGCTAAGATACGGCCAGCTTGCTTTGATTGCTTCACTATTCATATTACCGAAGCGGTGTCTGCCTTATTTTCTACGTCTATGACCTTACATGAACCTTGCCTTATTGTTGCTTTTTTAATGCTGTCGATTCCTCTACAACCTTTCAACCAAAACTTGACGCCCTCCATCATGTTCTGCTCTCTTACAGGCTGTGCCGGCTGAAGATTGCTGTCCCCACTCAACTCATTATCATCGATGGAAATACGCGAGTCATTGATTAGGTTATGGAGGACGACACAAGCATTAACTATTTTACCAGCTTTGACTGGGGAGTAGTGCATAATCCTGATAAAGTTTTAGAATCTGTAGCAACAATATAACAAAAAGCAACACTGACATAAAACTTATATTATATGTTTTAAAAAAAATACACAAACTTCTCTATTTAACTACTTTTAACCGACTGCAACAAACCCAAAAGTGACTTTTCCAATGCATAAGACTAGGACAAATCATTGTATAGCTTATCCACTGTGTAAATATTTTTATTAGTAATAACAACGAAATTTAAAAAAAATAAGATAGCCTCGACATTAATTGTAAGCAGGAAACGAGTGTATGATGATGAATTATAGCTAATAATGCTTGTGATTAGATTCCCTTGCATAGTAAAAAAACAAGCTTAAAATCTAAGCACAGACAGACTTACACGTAATATTTTGTATATACACGACCGATCAAAGTTAAATAACACTTCTCGGAAGTTTATTAGCAAAAGCGGATAAAACTCGAAAAACGTAAGACTCACAATATAATATTTTAATACATATGACAGAAAACAACGAGAGTCAAGAGCGGTTATTGGCGATTTCGAATTCAAATTTGAATTTGTATTTGCGATCAAGGTGTCATAGCCTCATACGTGTACTAACAAGAACAAATTTATTAATAATCTGTGCCTTATCCGTCTTCTTTTTGGAAGTGTCGAAGCCGGGATTACAATAGGCCCCTGTTTTGTTTGACAGTTCTCATTTCATGAACTATGTCATAACGCTTCATGAACTATGTCAAAAGCACTACGTCACACGATGTAATTGGTCGAAAGAGCGTTTCAGTCGTTCTATGAAGGACAAAATGGCGGACTATTTAGTTTGACATGACAGTAGGCTTGTCTTTTTTGACATTTTCACTTTTTAAATTGTGTTTTAAAAAGTTCGAACGTCAAAATGAAGCCCATCCCGATTGTCATAATATTAGGTAATAGCCCCGCAGGTTCTAAGTGTAGTCAAAGTCCAATTATATAGTCAGTGCAGTCAATAAGTCAATTATATAGTCAGTGCAGTCAATAAGTCGAGTCTGTCGATTCAATAAAGTGGTAGAAGCTTTACTGAACACACGATTTTCAGCTCTATTGTAATAAGATTAATTTTAATGCAACTAAACGTACAAACAATATTTTTAAGAACTCACGTTTAAATTGTCTAGAATGGGCCGCCGTTTGGCGAAAATTTGAAAAGTCGGAAAAGTCTATAATAATATTATAATATCTAAGTTTAAAAAGTATAGCTGAGTTTTGTCGGGAATGTCAATCGGCAATGTTGTGTTTCTGTATTATTTTTCTAAATTCGCGTTATTTTGGTTTTTAATGTGTAATAGTGGTGGAATATTAACCATTAATTACTTATTCGTTGAGGTGCACTAGTCTGGAGGAGTGATACATTTTACAAAATGCGTGCTAAATTATGTTTCCCGCCAAAACTCCCTAGGACGTTTCAGTAAAGCGTCTACCACTTTACTGAATCGACTGACTTGACTGATTGACTACCGTGACTATTTATTTGGACTTTGACTAGACTTTGGACTTGACGATTTAGAAATACTTTGATGAAAATAATATACTTGACACTGGCAAATGGTGATAAGCCAACGCCATAAATAATAATAGGTAATAAAAAAAAATATCTGTCAGATTTATGACAAATGAGTAATGACATTTGAATGCTGACAGCCGACAGGAATCCATTACAAAAAAAAAACAAAACCGCTCCTCAAAGAACTTTACCAACTAAAATAAAATTGATTTATTTATTTAGTAAGTGGTAACCGGTAAGATTTTAATCGTCATTTATCTCAATTTACTTTGAACATAAATACATTTTTAGTATTAACTTTGTAACAGGCGTTTATTACAAATAAGGAAACTACTATGGAAGGCGACGCTGCAGAAAATACGAAATCCTTCTCAGGAATACCAGAAGCTACATTTGTTGTGAGTGTAAAAAGAAATAAAATCTTGACCAATTTGTATCATTTTATATTTTCATTATATTCTATTACAACAACATGTAATTGTAACCTTTATTTTGAGAGGTTAGGAATTTAGGATGGACCATCTGATATTTGTAGCATCAAAATTACATTGTTAGATCTTTATTGGATAATATAAACCAGTGTTCATGAATAAGTGGTGGTCAAATAATTTCTTGCCATTTTTATTTTAGGACAATGTAGATGAATTCATGAATTTACCAGAAAATTCTGGTGGAGTGGAAAAAGTATTAAGAAAATTAGATGAACAACATGGAAAATATAAATTCATGGAATATACATTAAATACTAAAAGGAGGCGCCTGCGTCAGCAAATACCGGACCTAGCAAGATCTCTTGAAATGATTGAAAAATTGAAAACTCAATCGGAAGATACAGAAACACAATTTTTACTTAGTGATCAAGTATTTGTGAAGGTTTGTATTTAAATTAAATATTTTCGTAGGACCAAAAAACTTTAATATTATATTTTCTTCTATAGTCAAAAGCCGACTGCTTGATTATGTTTTTTATTTTTTACTTATTCTAGGCCAATATCAAGCCAACAAAGTCTGTTTGCTTGTGGCTAGGAGCTAATGTTATGTTAGAGTATACTCTAGAAGATGCTGAAAAACTACTGACAACAAATATGGCTACGGCAAAGAAAAACTTGTCATGTGTTGAGCATGATTTGGACTTTCTAAGGTAATTATAGTATATATTTATTATTGAGATGACTTTTAAGACCAAAAAGAGTAAGAAAAAATTGACTGATAATCTATTGTATTATAAATTGTGAGTTATTGCATGGTAATAATTGTGAGTTTCTTTATTCTTATGCCAGTTCTTTTTGTTATTTAATAACCTGTATGGAAATAAAACTTTTTTGATTTTAAGGTAGAAAACCTTCTACATATTCTTACATGATTTTCAATGCTTCACCATGGAAAAGGAAATGGATAAATAAATATTGACACATTTAAGGCTATTAATATTGTTTTATAATTTTCAGGGATCAATGGACAACCACAGAAGTGAACATGGCTAGAGTATACAACTGGGATGTAAAAAGACGTCAAGCCGCTAAAGCCTCTAGTTAATATCTCAAATATTACCCTGTATTGGTAGCAATATTTAAAATTTTAATAATTGTTTGTCAAATATATTTTATACAAGCTTAAAGTCACAAGTATAATATCACTCACAATAATAATAAATGAAAACTTTATTACTAAAATCAATTGTTTTAACATTTCGATAGCATATTTTGTAATTTGTATTATGCAATTACATTATAAATACAAAAAATAATAATAATGAGAGTAGAGTTGAGTACAGTCACATAAATACCTCATCAATCATCATGCATGAAGCAAATAAGTCTATAGATTTTGAGAATTACTCAATATAGAAGTTTTAAAACCTCATTACTTTTATTAAAAGGTACGGTAGGTTAAGGTAAAACATGTAAAACTTTTTAAATTTAAAATTGCTTTTGTTTATTTTTGTTTGATTAATGACTAACAATAAAAACTGTATTTGAATTTATATTATATTCGCTTTTACGAGCGACTTCGTCCCCATTGCACCCCCAGGGGTACTTATACATTTCGAAATATATTTTTAAATGGATGTTAAGTCTTAATAACTATCTGCGTGACAAAATTCAACAAACTTTAAGTTCTTGATATTTTACTATACAAAAGAAATTTTGATTTTGGGCCAGTTCTATGTACACTACATAGGTAAATAGGGAAAAATTATGGGAGTATCATAAAAATACGAAAAAATTAATTTGAAGAAGGGTACATGCGTACAAAAAATATGGTTATTTGAAGAGTTTTTTATTGCGAGAACACTATTTTTAGGGCGGCCATGACAGTTGTTTTGCCTTGACTTTTGACGTAGTAGACAGTTTTACGAAGAGACGACGTCTTGAATGCTACTTGAATGCCATACGTCTTTCTTTGTCAAAAGTCATGTCATTGACAAAATGACATTATTTAGTTAATTTTGTTCTGATCCGCCATGTTTTATTTTACTTTGTGTTGCTCTTCTTGACGAAGTTAATTTAAATGTACATGGAAACAAAGTGAAATTAAACAAAATAAAGAATAGGAAACGGTTACTATATTATGTAGCTATATTTACATATACTGTACGTAGGGCTGGCCCAGGCCTCATACATTTCTTGAACATCGCTTTTTCTCTATTTCATCCCGAATTTTAAGAAACAATAAAATATGTACAAGTATGGTTTGTATTTTACCTTGGATATTAAATTTTATGGATATTCCGACAGATTTTAATAATTTTATACAAACTTTCAACCCTTTTACAAATCTGAGAAAATAGAACTCTGTGCTAGTACAAGAGATGAAAATGAAAGTGTCAAGTTATAATATTTTGAGTGCTTTGAATTTTCCCTGGCCTAGGTAAGTACATTTGCATATAGTCCCAGCCTACATGTACCAGAATCCGGATGGCCGTAGAAAATTCTGAGCATTGAAAATAGAACTCGGCGCTAACACAATAGAGTTGAAAATCGAACATGAGTGTAGAGTTAAGCGTCAATTTCAGATATGACAGCTTGACATATTTGCTATGCTCCGGAGCCCGGAATCCGGAAAGCCGCTGAAAATTCAGAGCACTGAAAATAGAATTCTGCGCCAACACAATAGAGCTGACTACAGGGGCGGATCGTGAATTTTTGGGGCCCTGGGCTGTAACTACTTAGGGGCCTATCTAAGTACTCAACCAATAGCCATGTTAAAAAAACTGTTTCTATAATGAAATTATTACATATTCTTTATTGCACAAAAATCATAAATATTACTTAAATCTACGCAAGTAATAGTTGTACAAAAGGCGATCTTATTGCTGTGGCACTACCTTACAGATTAGATTCCTGATATTGGTATGGGTGAGATTAGAATATCTCAGACAGCTTCATAATAATAAAGCACCAGGAGATGACGAAATAACCACAGAGCTGCTTAAGGCAGGAGGAACACCTGTCTTGACTGAGCTCCATAATTTCGTCATTCACACTGGCACTACCCTGGAAGCATGGAGCAGGAATATGGTGGTTTCATTTTTAAAATAGGCGATAACACGCGACTTGAAACTACCGTCCCATTCCGCTCCTGAGCCACGTTTATTAGCTATTATCGAAGGTTATCTCGAATCATCCTTCCCAGAAGTTCAACGACTTTCAGCCAGTGGAGCAGACCGGGAACCACATACATACACCGAGAAGTATAATCAGCCTCTCTGCTGAGCGTATGTGGACTATGAGAAAGCCTTCGATACCGTCAAGACCTGAGGGGCAATTCTGCTAAATAAAACCTGCATTAATACAATTACAATCAAGTGTCAATACGCTAATCTCAAACAGTGTTTTTATAAACGTTAAACCAACGTGAAACGCGCTCTGATTGGTCGAAACCTCATAAAGTAAAGTTAAATTCTACTTTAAATACAAGAATTGAGGTTCTGGTCTGTGCTGGGATTCATGCAGAAATGCCTCGTTGACTGCCGATAATATTTCAAGTTGTTAAGATGTCTGTTCAAGGCCGCAACGATTACCGTCCAAGTAAAAGAACATACCATAAAACCGATCCAACTTCGTCAAGGAATGAGACAGGTAGATGTTATCTCTCCGAAATTGTTTACTTACGCGTCGTTTGCGGATGAAATAATCATTATGTCAGAATATCTGCATGACCTGGAAGAGATACTGAACAGCCTAAGTGATTGTTCAAGACGGGTGCGTCTCGGGATGAATCTTAACAAAACCAAAATTATGCATATTGAACATATTCTCCAAGGACCTGTCGTCGTAAATGGTACTAGTCTTGAAGTTAAGAAGCAACAATACGTATATCTTGCGTAAACTCTCATTCAACTAGAGCAGCATAACTTTGAGAACGAGGCAAATAGAAGAATAAGCTTGAGCTGGGTTGATTCGGGAAGCTCCGGGACAACTACTACGAATTAAAGTCACTGACATTGTTCATAGAATAAGCACGCTGAACTGGAAGTGAGTCAACCGTCTGTCCGTCTGCAAACATGGCCGATGTTTGCAGACGGACAGACGGTTGATGGCGCAGACAAGCGTTAGAGTGGAGACCACGCTTAGGCAAACGTAGTGTAGGACGACCTGCGCCACAATGGACCGACGATTTAAAGTTGGCTGGCAGCAGATGGATGAGGGCTGTCCGAGATCGGGATGGTTGGGCGCTCATTAGTCGAGGCCTACGTTAAGCAGTGGGCTATCCATATGTCCATAGGCTGATGATGATTAAATTTCCCCGTCGATAATAATTAATATTGACCTCTGATATTGAAAGGCTTGTTTATATAACATGTCATTTTCCTGCATAATAAACATTATTTTGATAGGAAGACACCACGGTAACTTATGTACCTTATTTTTTTTATGTATACGGTAAATACATGAAAATATAAGATACCTAATACATACAAATTAGGTATAAGTTTAATTTTATTACGCACAAAATAAAAGTTTTTTCAGTGTCCTCTATTCTAATTTACCTTTAATTTTAAAAGTCAAATTAATAAAGTAGTTCCCTAAATTAGTCATCAAAAATAAATTTTACATTAGAAATAAATAGCCTATTTTTAAAATAGTTACGTTCAATTTTTGAATGCTTTAGTAAAAATAGACACAAAGCTAAATAAGCCAATTAAATTTTAAAAAATTTGGAAAAAAGTGACACCTTTTTTTTTAATCATTAATTAACAAAAGTTCTAATAAATTAAACTCATATTTTAATAAGAAATCACTAAAACAACGATTCACCTACGGGAAATAACAAAAACTGTAACTACATAAGGCTTACACTTACTAATAAAGTCAAAAAACCAAAAAATGGCCTATTCTCCAATTACATTTTAGGTGTTTACCAAAAATCATTTTGGATTAAGCCACTTCAATTCTGAAGGTGCGATAATATGTATAAAATAACCAAATAGTTTCAATAAATAATATTCATTTTTAATATCTAAAAAAAATAATGAAAATCAGCATGAAAACATCCTTTCACACGTATTTTCCGCCATAACTCAATTCATAGAAGTATGCATTTTTTTACAATGTTTTCTTATGACAATATCACGTAAAAATATCGCCCGTAAACCGACTTTACAGATAACCATTTCTTAAATTCAAATTATCGCCTATTGTTTTTAGCGGGGTCTGGGGGCACCTTGTAACCTCGGGGCCCTGGGCTGCAGCCCAAGTAGCCTTTAGGTAGATCCGGCCCTGGCTGACTAGTGTTATGAATTTTCTTCCGGATTCCGGATCATAATCCGGAATCCGGAAGAAAATTCATAACACTAAAAAAAAGGACTGCAACTTGAAAATTGAAGTGTCGAGCTGTCTTATTTTAACAATTTGCTAGTGTCGAGTAAAGAAGGCGGGAAATAGAATATTCGCTCATCGTCACCGTATTTCTAAATCGTCAAATCCAAAGTCTAGTCCTAGTCCAAATAAATATTCGGGGTAGTCAATGAGTCAACTCAGTCGATTCAGTGAAGTGGTAGACGTTTTTTTGGCAGAAAATCCAAATTAGCACGCATTTTGTAGTTGTATCATTTCCCCACGTTTGAACACATCAACGAATAACAAATAATTGTTAATATTCTACCAATGTGTAGCTTACACATTAAAAATCGAAAAAACACAAATATAATACACACATTGCTGGTTGACTAGACACGTCTTGTGTGTTCGATTTTCAGCTCTATTATTGTATAATTAGCGCAGAGTTCTAGTTTCAAAGTTCTAAATTTTCCCCGGATTGTGGACTATAGTCTCGGCCTTCCTAAACAGTAAAAAGGCTGGTAATATGATCTAGAATATGGAAGAAAAACCCACACATTCTACCAGCCTTTGTCGAAAATGTAGTTTAAAAAAACCTAATGTTTTTTTTTTGTTTTTTGCTTTGGCTTTGGCAAGGGGTTTATGCCAATTCCCAAAAGAAGAAGAACAAGAATTTTGACAGCTTACACGTAGGTCCAACTGTGTTTTTGTTGTAAAATAAATTTAATTTAGTGGATTGTTTCGCGAAAGGTATATAAATCTATACAGGTAAATAATTATATTGCTTACGATTTGGTTTGCATAAAATAATTTCATTTATAGTGCCCAGTAAATTAAAGTTACAGCTGCTAAAACTTACACTTGCGCAAGTAGTATATTTTGTGGTTTCCATACATTTATTTAAACTAGCTATTTGTATAACAACATAATAATAGAAACCAAGTTTCTTGCCCTTTCTTGTAGAAATGTCACCTTCCACGGACTGGGATGAAATCAAAAGATTGGCAGCTGATTTCCAAAAGGCTCAATTGAGTTCTACTTCGCAAAGGTATGTTAATTTTATTACACAGAATATTATTCATATTATTATGAGTTTTGAATGTATAAATAATATGTATTGCCTGCCACAAGGCATTAGGAATGGATTATTTAACAGTGGAGGACTTATTAAAGCTTTTACTTTTTTTTCAGGCTTTCTGAAAGAAACTGTATAGAAATAGTTTCAAAATTAATAGAGCTAAAATTAATTGATGTAATTTTTACAAATGATGGGAAAGAATATTTGACATCACAGCAGTTGATCAGGGAAATAAAAGATGAGCTCTATGTGCGTGGGGGGAGAGTGAACACTGTAGAACTGGCCAAGGAATTGAATGTGGACCTGAATCAAATAAACATTAATGTTGCTGACATAATAAAGGGCAAAGAGGTCCAACTTGTTTCTGGATCATTAATTACTAATTACTATTTAGAAAAAATTGCAAGGGAGATAAATGAAAAGTTACAGCTATTGGGTCAGATTACAGTTGGTGATCTTACATTGCAGTATGATTTGCCCGCAGATTTGCTTTTGCACAATGTTCTGGAGAAATACTTGGGCAAAATAATAATTGGAAAACAAGATCCATCAGACAACAGAATATTTTACACAGAGGAATATCTTATGAGAACCAAAGCTAAAATAAGAGGTGCCTTAATGGGTTTACTTAAGCCTACGCCTGTTAATTTCATAATAAGCCATTGTAATTTGACAGAGCGCCTTTTTATGTATTTATTCGATCACATAAATGCACCTGGAGTTCTCACTGGGCGACATTCTGGGGCTCTTTATGTCCCTTCATGTTACACAAAGTCACAAAATGAATGGGTTATAAACTTCTACAAACAAAACAATTACCTTGAATATGATGCTCTAACTCGCTTGGGCATATCTGATCCTAAGGGTTACATAAAAAGGATATTATCAAATGAAGATAACACGTATTTGAGTAGTTGTGTTATTGGAGCACAAATCAAACAACAGTTAGAGACAGCATTAGAGGAATGCATTGCCTCCAAGAGCTATTTAGATGTAGTATCGCTACTTCCATCCGTTTTATCAGATGAAGACATAGAGAATGTATTAGATACAATGTTAAAGAATAATTCAAAATCAACAATATTATTTGATAACACAGGTAAAGTATTTTGTATTTATAACATAATATATTTTTTTTATTTATTATTTCTAAGTACTAAATACATAACAATATTTCTTGAATCAATGTTTTCAGTGTTTAGCAATTATTTCGTTGATAACTTAAAAAAGTCTTGCATGCCTATGGTACAAAAAAATGCTGATACTGTTGTGAAGTCAGGGAAATACCAACAGTTTTATCTTGAAAAGCAACTAAGTAAATCAGATATGCAGAAAGACTCACATGTGGATCATAAAACTGAAAGACGTGAAGAAAGAAGAAAGAAAGCTAGTTCAGGCAAAGGTGGTGGTGGCACCCAAGGTCGCGAGACCAAAACTAAAGCAGTTAAAAAGCATCCCAGGTCAAAACAGGCAGCTCAAGACTCTGACTCCGATGAGTCCTCAAATATTACTAAGAAGAGTCTAGCTAATTTAGAAATTGTCTCTATTGAAGATGTGGAGAAAGTTATCAAAGAGGCCTTGGATAAAGAGGGTCTTGAAGATCTAACTACTCAAATAGCTGAATATATTCAAGGGTAATTTAATTTTGTATATTTGTAAATCATATCTATATTAATACTATAAAATGGAATGATTTGTTTGCATAGAATAGGTTGCAAAACTTAGATCAATTTAGTGGACTGTGTGGAATAACATAGGCTACATTTGAATGCAGCAAAATGTTCGGTTTATTGTGTATCTAAGCAGCAATACAACCCTAAAAAAGTTGAATCTTGAAAATTTAGTGGACCGACCAATCAACCTCTAGTCATAATTAATTATAATTTGGGAGACAGAGCTTCAGAGTTTTAATGCCTAGTACAGAAAAAAGTCCTACACACAATATACATAGCTCAAGCCATGCACTTAAATAACTGATATCGTAGTACGCGAAAATAAACTCAAAAATTCGAGGTTTCCTGGGCTAGCCTATATACTAAATTTCATTGACATTCTGATATATTATTATATATATAAATATATTAATAATATACATAAGAATTTTTGTTTTTCAGGCAACTAAATCAAGAAGCCCTAAATATGGCCAAGGAAATGGCAGATAAATTACTGCAAAATGCCAACCAAAACAGAAAACAAACTCACTCCTCTGCACAAGATCGGATTAATGTCCTTGTTAATGATATAAAGTTATATGAAAAGGGATTGAAGTTATTCCCTAGTGATCAACAGGCAGGGTTTGTAAAGTATCTATTGAAAACTTTGGGTGGTGACATACTATCAGAGTTCTGTAAGTATGCGGCAAATCAATGCAATCTCTCAATACAGACAGACACCATTACAGTGGAGCAGAGAAATAAAATATTAAATGATGTATCTGATGAATATACCAAACCACTGCGGGCACTCAATGCCACATTGTCTGAGCAAACTATGGAACAATTCTACCAAGCTGTCGACACATGTTTAGCTGAATGTGGAATGATTTTAAAGAAAGTTGACAAGAAGAAGGACAAGTAAGTATAATTAACTAGCTGTTGCCCGCGACTCCGCCTACGTAAATACAGTATCCCACGGGAACACAACTTTTTCGGAATAAAAGTAGCCTTTTTTTTTTTCAAATTTCAACAAAATTTGTTCAGTACTTTTCACGTGAAAGAGTAACAAACATCCATCCATCTATCCATACATCCATCCATCCATCCATCTGTCCATCCTCACAAACTTACATTTATAATATTAGTAGGATGTGTCCAAACAGTGATTGACTGACTGCAGACATAAATATTTCTTTGCTGTTTATTTCTTTTATTGCAGTTAATAGAAATTAATGGCTTTTTCATTGTGAGACTCATTTCTGGTGAGAGCATTGTCCCTGCATCAAAAACATATTTTCTTACAAAACAGTATTAATTTAAACACTATCCGTATTTTCAGACTCCTAATACAAAATCATAGAGAGAAACTCATTTGCGAGCTAGAAAATTGTAACGACCCAGCATTAGCGCTTCACTTTGTTGTATTGGCGTTGTTCACCTTATTGAATCAAAATATGCTGCATGCATCTGGTAGACAAGTACCTTCGATTATAGTGCAACTGAAATCGCAATTAAAAGACGAGGACTTCCAGAAATTACAAAAGTTTCATGGTAAGAAATGATAAATCTTATTTCTAGTAGTAGTAGCCTTTCTTGGAGATTTTACATATTATGTAATATGAAAATTCTGGTTATATTTCAGAACTGGTTACAAAATATTTGATTGCCAAGGATGAAGACAAAGAAAGCATTGAAGAAAAACTTAAAGAAGATCTACCTGATATAAAAAATCTTATCCAAGAAGTGAAAAAGTACAAATAAGTTAAGGTCAACACAATGAATTATGAACCTGATCAACCAATTTTAGTAGATCAGTAAAATATATTATTTTATATTACATGCTTTTCAAGTTAATTGCGTTATTTTTTATTGGATATATGTTCGAGGATTATACAATCTCATATTACATACGAAGAAGTACGACAAGACCGAGGGGAAGCCAAGTAACTATTTACGCTTATTCTGATGGAGGATGACCACGTACGGTGCGCCTTTAATCGGCTCCCTGAATAATTATCTAATATTTTTACTTTTCTTTATAAAAAAGCCATACTGTCAATGTTAATGTGTCAATGTCAGAAAGATAAAACGTCAGTTGTCATTTGTCACTCGTGGGTTGTGACTTGTCACTTGTGTCTTGATTTAAAAAATATTTTAAATTAGAATTAAATCGACTGCCTAGCGTGTTTCAGAAAATATTCATTCGTGTTATTAGATTCACGCTCGCGCGCCGCTCAAATCTGTAGTTTTCTAACCTACTCGTTATTAGTTTTGTCACCTCACAATACAATATATAGTTTTACGAAAAGTTTATAAATTTTGAATGAAATATGCACTAAATCCTTTTAAAAAGGCTAGTAAAATAGTATATGCTTATATTACCGGCTTCGTGCTATACAATTAATAACAGTAGTGAAGATGCAATAAGTGATGTGATTTCATAATTTTTACTGAGGCCTAACATGTGATTAAAAACCCGAAGATTTTTTTTTTAATTAAAAGAAACTCTAAACATACACAAAAATGCGAGAAACAATCCCAATGGAAGACAGTGATTTGCTTGAAGCTAATAGAACAAATAATGGGGTTAAATCGGAAATTAATGGCAAAACATCAAATAGTTATTCACATGAACCTCCAGATGGTGGAATTAGAGCCTACTCCATAATTATTGGCTCATTTTTGACCAATGGCTTATTGTTTGGTGTAATAAACTCATACAGTGTTATAGATGCTGAGCTTTCTAAGAGACTGCAAGAGCATAATGTTACCAACTATGACACCAGATCAGGTAAATATTTTATGTTATTATTACAACGATGTGACTGTGTAGTGTACAGTCTATCTAGTTTGATTATTAAATTACTGTATAGATTTGGTTACACCTCTTCCCATTTTACATACAAGGTATAAAACTTATATTTATTTTTGTTTAGACCTTTTTGCCTATCTAAATATTAACTGCTATATAAACTAAGCCGTTGTTTCTCAACCTTTTTTATGTCGCGGCCCACGAAAAAGCCAAAACGTTAAGTAAAAAGTCTTGCAACCCCATCACGATGTTTTCAACATTCGATACAAAAGATTCGTTTGAAAATGAATATTTTGTATCTATATATAGTTTGTATTTATTATTTTTCTACAGACTGCAACCCCTTTTAAAAACAAACTCGACAAAGGGTTGCGGCCCACCGGTTTAGATATGATCTACTAAGAAATTTTTTTTCTGACTTCTACTGGGTCTTCACACTAATTTTGCCTAATGTTGAATGAATGTAAGTGTGAAACTTAGGCCTTTACATCTGTTAATGGATGATTTATACAGTATTCTCCAAGCGACGTAACCACTCTTGTCATGTCACATGTCACATGTCGTATGGTTGCCCAAGCACATATGGCATTCTCACATCATAGTCAACCTAGTCCAGAGGAATGAACTGATATATGTCTGGGGCCACCTGACAATGTTTTCCTTCACCGTTCGAGCGTCCGTATAATGTACTGCCTGCACTCTCTGGAGTGCGAACCAAATGGTCTACCCACTAGGCCACGGAGCTCTTGAATGTAAGCATAGAAGCTGAATTATTATAGACTCCTTACTTCAGGTCCAATGCACAACATCCAAGTTATAAAGATATGTATGTACAATATAAACTGATATGCTAAGTAAATAGGTATCTTTCAGTGATCAGAGAAAATAATATTTGTGTTAAGATAAAATACTAACTTATTGATATAAAATAGAGAACATTGCAGAACAAGTAGTTTTTATCTTAAAAACGGGTTTATTTGATATTTCATTCACATTTTATTTTCTGACTTCATAATAAATTTGTTGCCTCTTAATGAGCCAGTAAGTAAGTAATTTAAATTAGAATACAAACTTTTACAATTGATTAAATATTACACAACATTTTCTCTATGATAAATATTTAATCTATTAGTAATCAAATTCATCTTAATGATTCATCTCAAAAAAATGCAAAGAAGTTATGTTATTCGATTTTATTTATTTTTACTTAGTACTTACAGTTTAATTATTAAATAGGTATAGTTTGATTGTATTTTAGAAATTAAACATGGCTAAACATAAGTATAGCATTTTGCTTTTTCAGCATGGGGGTCTTAACAGTTACAATTTAATACAGTGTCTTTGTTTTATCACAAGCTTTTTAACTTTAGCAATTTATACTCTTGTGCAATTTGATCATAAAATTGTTCACAATACCAATAAGAGGAAATTTATTAATCCTAAGCATAAACTAAGTCAATGTTCTTTGCTTAGAGCCATGTAATTGTGAGTTCATAAGTTATCTTTCATTATTTAACCTCAAAGTAAATGCACTAGTTTTCAATGTAAATAATAATGGTGTAAGCAAATAACTAAGTTACATCATACTGTGTTGTTTTGGTTAAAAATTGCTTAGACAGCATTAGAAGTAGGCAGGTATTAAGTACCTAGATATTATGTACCTATACATCTATAGTCTATACATCTATACAGATAAATAAAATTGAAGAGTCTGTTTGTAACTTCAAATTAACAGCTTTTTACTTAATGAATCTGAAAGTATATTCGGTACTTACAATAAAATACCATTTTTTTAATTTTTGTCTGTCCGTCTGTCTGTCTATCTGTCTGTCGGTCTGTCTGTCTGTTTGTTCCAGCTAATCTCTGAAACGGCTGGACCGATTTTCACGGGACTTTCACTAGCAGATAGCTGATGCTATAAGGTCTAACATAGGCTACTTTTATTTTAGGATTCCGTTTAAAAAATAGGGTTCCGCTTCCGTTAGTTCTGCGCAAACGAAGTTGCGGGCATCAGCTAGTACTTAATAAAATTATGAATTTTAGAAATATTATCGCGTAAATATACTATCGAGTATCCCGCGGGAACTCTTTACTTTTCCGGGATAAAAAGTAGCCTATGTTTTAATCCAGACCCTAAATTACTACCATACCAAATTTCATCAAAATCCGTTCAGTAGTTTTTGCGTGAAAGAGGAACAAACATCCATCCATACATCCTCACAAACTTTCACATTTATAATATTAGCAGGATTGTAAAAATACGCGCAAGACATCGAGCTTTGTATTTGTATTGTGCATAACAGAATCCTACAGGTTTCGTCAAAAATGCGACTGCGATATTTGAGAATGTCTCATGTAGCAACATTAAAACCATCACATTATATACTCTACACCAGTTATACTCAACCAGCGGCTCGCCCGTTTAGAATTACGTGGAATATAAAGTAAGAGTAAAATAATAATAAAATTAGGAATTATGCTATTTACCTACTCCTAAGTAATTTTTACTTGTGGCTCGCATGAACGTAGAAAAACGTGTTTGTGGCCCGTATGAAAAAAAGGTTGAGTACCACTGCTCTACACAGTAGGTACAGCTTCTTAAATCATTGCATCAACGATGTTAAATATTGGCGCAAAGTCGGGACGCACTTATTAACAGACGGACGGACGGGACGGACCTACCGTATATAAATCCCGATACAATCAGAGACACTTGCGAAAACTTATTGAATGGGCCATGACAATGTTGGATTTAAATTCCCTACAATGTCTATTCTGGGAATCATTTTAAACAGGCGATCCTTGAGATAATTGATGGAATAGCAAATACTGAGTTTCTTTAAATATATAGCACTAATATTTTTAAATTCGATGCAATTTTAGCTTTGTAGTTTGTGGTCGTGCGATTTTTTATGTCACCTACCGTTGCAAATTGCGATTTCCACACTGCGCACTTCTATTGAACATAATGTTTATTGAAATCGTGAATACTTAGAAATAATTTTATACCGTCGGAAACGGTCGGATGAAAGGATTACTATCCATACTTACTATAGGTAGGTAGGTACCTACTTACTAATATTATAAATGGGAAAGTGTATTTGTCTGTTTTTCCGTCTTTCACGCCAAAAATACTGAACCGATTTAAATGAAATTTGGAACACAGATACTTTCGAGCCTGAGAAAGGACATTGGCTACTTTTTATCGCAGGAAAATGTACGGTTCCCGTGGGATACTTTATTTACAGTTTCACGTAAAAACTACTAAGCTGATTATCATGAAATTTGGCACAGATATAAAGTAGACCACGGAAAAGGATATAGGCTACTTTTTATCGCGGGATGTATACGGTTCCCGTGGGCCGTGGGTTACTGTACTTACGCGGGCGGAGCCGCGGGCATCAGCTAGTAATACATAATTCGTTGTTCAACACAATAAACAGTTTTACTATGCGCAAATTACAAGCAAATTACCCATTTGAAAATACGTTTTATTAAGAAAGAAATACGTATTGTAAAATATCAACTCACCCACCACAAGACGTACATTTTATGTTAGGTATTAGGAAACCGAAATTCTACGTATTTGAACCCTCATCGCTACTGGTCATACTTAAATACAGATTGTCTGAGAAGCTTTAGAGTTTCCAGAAGAGTCTGAACGAAGACTAGCAAATTGTCTGAAAAGTTTTAGAGTTTCTAGAATACTGAACTAAGACTAGCAAATTATCTGAGAAGCTTTCTAGAAGAGTCTGAACTAAGACTAAGAGTTAAAAGAGAAAAAACTTCTAATATAGTTTTTTTGTTAACATTTTCTTATACATACTTAACTTTGAATGAAGAAACAAGATATTTTCTAGTGGCGGAGGCTGGTTCTCCATCATAGGAAAGCCCTATACTGTATAATAGGTAGGGATTCGGATGAGGGTCTTCAAAAGGTAAGCGGTAAGGGAAGCCGATAGGAATGGAGTTATAGGAACCCCTCGCCACTGGTATTTTCAGAAGTAATATAGGGTAAATACGCCAAACGTCGGCCTCCCCCCAATCCTCGGCCGTCTGCACATTTTCAGCTTGCATTCATTCAAAAGGTAATTAAGTGGTAATTTTGCCACTGAAATTGCAAGCTCAGTTCATACTCTTTATGTGCAAACCATTACTATCCGATTACGTCACTTGCTCTTCACACACTGAGCGTCAGTAGCGATAGCGCCGTTGAAGCATTGAAGTTCGTAGTTAAAGCAGCTTACTTGCTGTGAATACCCACGATTCGGGGATTGATATTACAACGGTAAGACATTTCTTTTTTTGATTTTTAGCTTTGCTATCACTAAAAAGGTATTTTTACTATATTTTGAGATAGTTTTTTCAATATTTTGCGAATTGGTTTTAGGGAAAAATAGGGGGCCGCCATTAGAATACCAGTTTCGACTGAAAATCGGAATCTCGGCCGGGGCCGACTTAAGGTAAATGCAGTATGTTTTATAAAGTCCAATACTACGAATTCCATTGTCTTAATAGTAAAATTTGTAACGCTTTTATGTTAATAAATATATTTTACGTTCAATCGCTAAATACCGGCCGGGATGGTATTAGCTGAATCTCGAGAAATAAGCTATACGAAACAGGGGCCGACTTTGGAAATATTAAAGATCGTAATGTCGGCCAGCCTAAGAATCGAATGCTACTGTACAGGCCGATCATTTTTGTATTTTTCATTGTTTGTGTAGATACTGGATAGTCATTTTTTAGTTTATTTATCAAACTTGCTGTCTCAAAATTGAATTACGTATTATTATAATTTAATAATATTATAAGAGGTTACACTCTATACCCGGCCGACATTTGGGAAAAACGCGACCGACCATTGGGCCGTGAACGGCCGACTTTAAGGTTTTTTCGTTTTCGACGCATTTAAACTTTAATACTTTTTCCGTTTAGTAGAAAAGTCAACCATATGCCTATAAATATAAAATAGATTTATCAACCTGTCTAAAACCGTATAACAAGCTATGCTTTCGTTTCAAACTGATGGTTCCGGAGCGATCTAAAGTTAGAAAATCCGTAAGTGGCCGACATTTAGCGTATTTACCCTACTAGTCTCTTCTAGAACTTAGCTTCAGACAATTAAATGTTTTTTTGTACAATATTCTACATTTAAATACCTAATATTACAAAATAGAAAAGTAAATTATAGTAGGTATTATGTCGTAGAGACGCCAGCCCACCACGTGCGTATTTAGGTCAGAGTTGTAAAAATTTACTGAACCGAGGGTGTCATGATGACGAATAAGACGATACATTCAGCTTTAGAAATTAGAATATATTGTATGTAACGATAGAATAGTTACGACAGCTAGGCCTGTAATTTTATACCTTTAAAAAGCAAAATCGATTTTAAATTTTAACTGATTGAGTTTACTGTTGGCTCTTGGTGGAAATGTCATGTTCATCTAAATAAAGTGGAAAAGTGTAAGTACATATATAAAAAAGTTGTGTGATAATATTTAAATTTTAAGTAGGTATTTAAAACTTGTTAGCGCCTTTTAGGTACTCAAGCATTGAGCACATTGTAGGTATCTGTAGAGTCTCTATTTTTACTCCATTACCAATAAATGCTGTATAAGCTTTGAATAGTTACACTATGTTTTGTCTTCTTCAATCGAATTAAAAATATCACTTGTGTGATGTGAACAAAACACTGTATAACTATTCAAAGCTTATACAGCGTTTATTAGTAAGGGGGTTACTCTCCGCAGTCCGCATACGTTTTAAGGGTATTCTTGCGCAAAGTTGCATCGTATCCGTGTGTCTAATATTTAGAGTCCGACCGAAACTGGTTTTCCGGCCGAAACCGAAACTGAAACCGAATATTCGGCCGTGGCTTCAGTTTCGGCCGAAACCGAAACCGAAACTCACGTGGTCAAGTAGAAAATTCCTTAAAATACTGAAATTTGGTGCATTTTATCCATTATTCTGCATTAATTAGGACATGAAATGGAAACACGGTAAGGTCAGGTTGGGAAAGACCGGCATACTTCATTGAAAAAATTTACTCAATTTAATAAAACAAATATTTGGTAAGTTCTAGACCGACCTTAAGTACTCCATGTGCTGAAACATATTAACAGTAACAATTTTGTGCTACATAAATTAAAATATAATAGCACATCTTTCAAATACAAACCCTTTTTTTAAATTCGGCGTGCAGACGGTCTTCCCGTGCTATTGGAGGCAAGACCGTCTATTGACATTTAACACGTCACTTGGTATGTTATATGTATTTATACCAACTTATATGTAAAAAGTGTATTTTACCTTCAAATATGCACTTTAACTGTAGGACAATAAAGTTAAAAGTCATATGAAATTCTTGTTTTCATATTTAAAAGGTAAGACCGGCATATCGTCGCAATAAGGGGTTGTAAACATTTTTCATGAATATTTGCCGATCTTAGCTTATAAATATTAAAACGAGATAAGGGATTTCCTTTCAGATTATAATTTCTCGGCTAGTTACTAGAATTTCTAAAATAAAAATCTAATCTGATATTTTGCTGGTAGGTTAGAATAGTAATGATATCAATTGAAATAATTGTGTAAGTAGGCAGTGTATAATAGTGCAAACAAGTGTATATTGTATTTCAAATTGTGTTTATTAATAGGATTTTTGTTGAATATAATATAAATGAATGATGAAAAATATATCATGTCAACATTATCAGACAAAACAAATTCTTTAGAATTGTTCGGCGCTTAAATTACATGTATTTTCTTACACTTGAATTACATGTTTTACGTTTATAGTTACTCACCTTTCTTATAGGCGAACTTCACTGTAATAAAAGCAAGTGATCAATGAAACATACGTACCTAGTAGGTACCTACCTACATTGGGTGCAAAAAAGTTTGTGATCTCTGTCTGAAGGCAAGACCGGCATATGACGATCTTCCCTTATACCACCCAGACGATCTTCCCAACTAGAAAGTTTTTAGGTTGAAAATATTTTCCAGCAAATTGTGACAAAACTAAGAACATTTTGAATAATCTAATACGAAAATATTATGTTAAAGTTACAATTGAAATACTTACCCAACCACTTTCTTTTATAAAACTCTTTCGATAAATCACTTCTTTCTTTTTTTTCGTCAACACCTGTTATTTTTTAATGGACCTTCAAAACCCAAATAAAAATGGCGGCAAATTATTGTGAGCTGCTGGAGGCAAATTTTCTCCCATCGTAGTGTTGCCACCGACATCTATGATTAAAATTTTTAACCAAAGTATGATACTGTTTTACCGACTGTCATTTGAAGCTGCATAGCAGTGTTGCCAACTGCTACTACTAGAAAATTGCTAGACATGTGGCAAAAGTTGCTAGATTGCCAATTTTTTTCCCTCAAAAAAGGTGCTAGAAGTAGCTAAATGCTAATTGCTACTTAAAAGTTGGTAGGCAGCTATGAAGCCATAATATAATTATCACATTCGCGTTATTCATATGAAAAAAGCTTATGATAATTTAAAAATTCGGTCTTACAAATTTTTAATACTAACAGTATTTAATTTTATACAAAATTATTAAATAACTAACTAGTAAATGTTTAGTAATCTATGGTATTAACTACATACTCAAGAGTCCTGTTCAAAAAAACGGCTGCAAAGCACGCTTTTTTATCCTTCTCTTGTTCAAAAGTACAAACTATTGATATTTTAAATACCATAAATGGGCTGGAATATTAAGAAAAAGAATTATACAGGCTCAGTTTCAAGGAAGAAATGTAATAATGCTGTCACTGAAAAGTGGCTAGAAAAAGTAGCTAAAAAGTTTAGCTACAACTTTTCACAAATTGTGGCTGCCGAATACTGAAAAATTGCTAGATCTAGCCATAAAATAGCTAAGTTGGCAACACTGCTGCATAGCTATTCATAAATATAAGTTATTGCGTGCAGACGGTCTTGCCTTGTAGACGGTCTTCCCCAACCTGACCTTATATTGATTTTGTTGTAATCATTTATTTAATATAATATTAATTATATTTTAATTATGTTTTCAAATTCAGTTGCGTTGTCAAAACGTTGCCGCAAGAAACGAAGTTCGGCGAGCGTGCACGAAAACTTCCGAAATCAGTTTCGGTTTCGGCAAAAGTTTCGGCCACTTTTGGCCGAAACCGAAACTGCCGCCGAAACTTGATTTTTGGCCGAAACTCGGCCGAAACCGAAACCGAACTTTCGGTCGGACACTAAGGTAAAAGCACTAATGCTCGACATTGAACTAAAAGACGACATTTTCAAGAAAAATGTTACCTAATAAGAAAACTAATCATTTAAATAACATTGCTACTGATGTTAAAGACACCTAGTCTCATCTATGATAAATGCTCAAAAGTTTGTGTACATTCAGAAGCAAATTTGAAAATGGCATCAGTTGACAATAAACAATGTAAGCAGGTTGGCGTGTTGCGCTTAATTCTTAGCGTTTTTCCTAAGGCAACTGACTTTTTTCAGGTATAATTTTTTCTTATATATATGATTATTGGCTACTGTTAGTTTCGATATTAAAAATGTATAAAATTCTTGATTAATTAGGACCATTTCCTTGTTATTTTGGCTTGTTTTTGTATAAATTTTTAGTGGTGTTTACTATTAGTACCAGAAATGAATCAAAACCTAAAAGATGACATGTGTGTCTTCTACTAGGGTTACATCGAACTGGATTTGTTAGCTTATTTTAATGCAAATTTAGCCTTACGCTGTAGAAAATAAGTTCCTGTCTGAGTTTCGTGTCTTTTACACTATTCTAACTAAAAGAAGACAGTGTCAACTATTAGGGTAAACTCGATGTCAACTATTAGGTTATACTATTAGTATTCATTAATTTCATATGAAGTTAAAAGGAAGACAGAAAAAAATACCCTCTGTTGTGTCTAACACACAATAGAAACAATAGTATAAAAAGGAGAGAAAAAAGAATGAAATGGATGAAAAGAAAATAACCAAGAGCATGTTAGGACTTGTTTAGGGAGGGTTCCGTAACTATCAACGTGCAATAGCTTTTCTGCGAATTACTTCAAAAGCTATTGTCCGATTTCGCTCAAAATAATTTCCCTAAAGAGTTTTTAGCATGATCTATCAGCATGGAAACTTACAAGTTTCTATCTCTCATAGTTTAGAAATGCCAGAGGGGGACCAACTTACAAACCACTTTGGAGGCCGATTACTCGAAAATGGTGAACTTTGTAAAAAAGTCATATATGAAACCTTACATTTATTTTAAAAGACCAATTCAACGAAACCCCACACGATGGGGTAGAATGAAAAATATTTTTCATCCCCACTTCACATGTATGAAGAGCCACCCCTAAAATATAAAATTATTATTATTTTATGATGCCAAAACAGAGATCTATTCACCATCTATAACTATACCAAATTTCATGCATTTATATTGATAATACAAGCTACAAACACAGACAGACAGATAGACTGACAGACAGACTGACAGAGCGAAACTATAAGGGTTCTTTATGTATTACGGAACCCTAAAAAGGAGATTTGAAAAAAGAAAGGAGAATAAACAGAAGAATGAAGAAGAAAGAAAGTTTAAGACTGTCAGAAATTAGCTAAGAAAAGTCAAAAGGCTGTGAAGAGAAATGGATAGAATGTAGAAACAAATGAAGAAAATAAGGAAAATAATCTGCCTAATTATTAACTTTCCTGGAAAAAAGAAGTTTCACTAGATTCTTTGCGTTGTCCAAAAATATCAGGCAAAGAGATTAAGGTTATGGCAATAGTATGCTGCGATAAAACCAAAACTGTATTCAATGAAAATGAAAAAGATTAGAATAGTTAAAGTGAATCTCAAATAGGTAGAAGTTCTCAAATTACATAAAAAAATATTGTTGCAGGTGATAGGCTGAAACATACATTTAATTTTCCATTAAATTTAAATGGGTAACTTGATGTGGTGTTTGTCTACTATTAGTGCCAATTGATGTCTATTTTTGGTGGATTTGATTTTCGACGCTGTCATCTTTTAGTGTCTACAACAAACCTTAGAAAATTGTAATTATTTGTTAAAATACAACAGCCTTAAAATATTTGATATGAAAAAGTTAATTTCTAAATGTTGCTCAAACAGTAAAAGTAATTGCAACTGTACTTATTTGATAAATACATTTTATATTTGGCAATGAAGTTTGATTCGTCCTTAATGTGTCTAGCATTAGTGCTTTTACCTTACTAATATTGTTTATTTCTATTCGAATTTGAATGTATCGTATTATGCGCGCCTGATTTAAATTGCATGAGTCGGCTTTGTTTACATTCTGATATTGTACACCTACTGCACTGTTACACTAAGACCTGGTACACACTGGGCGCTTTAAAACGCGTGTTTTATTCTACCTAATAATAATGTTTCTTAACAATCTCCGTGCCTTTCAGTGTTAGAGCTTGGCTCTCAACTCGAAGGTCATGGGTTTGATTCTCGCATTGGAACAACGCGATGTTATTTCCAATATTGGTTAGGAGAATACAGGCTGATCACCTGATTGTTTGACAAGAAAGATGATCCATGCGTCGGGTGGGCATGTAAAAAGTCGGACCTGCGCCTGATCTCCAGTCGTTTCGGTTATCCGTCCTACTAGGTTTCGAGAGTAAAGGAAGAGAGAGAGTGCAATACACAATTTTGCGCACACACTTGGACACTATAAATTTACTCCTTTGTAACTGACCAGTTTTAATTAAACCGGCCAGCGTCACCGAAATCACTGTGGGGGGTAATTAATCTTCTTTAGAGATTTTTAAAGTAGAAGTACACGTTGGAAGTTTTCCTACGCGCGTTTTCGGAACCTAGATAATAAGATAAACAATATAGAAAGTGTAGTTAGTACACGCAAGCACGCTCTTTTCCTCCGCCTTTAAACGCGCGCTATCAAAGCGCCCTTTGTAAAACGCGTAATGTGTACAAGGTCTTCTACTTGTACTTTCAAAGTGTACGCGCGATGTACAGGCTCGCAGCGAAAATGAAGTGTTTGTTCGTCAATTCCATTATCTGGCGAGTGACTGGCGCCAGTCATTCGAGCACGTGCTCAACGTAACAGACGTTATCAATCTATACTATTGTATCAATTTCATTATATGATTTTGCGTCTGATGCGCGATCATTGCAATGACTTTGACCATCGCTCGTTAGGAATTTAATTTTAATACCCTGGCTGCCTAATCGATTAATTATTATTGCACAGTGCTAGAACTGCTAGACTACATAGGTACAGTCACAACTCACAAGCACACATTCAAGATACGATTCGTACTATGAATTACGTCATAGTACGAATTCGTCATAGTACTGAACAATTATTAAAAAATTAAGTTAAATTAGACCCAAATATTGCATATAATATGCTTATCAGAATCGGAATATTTTATTTCAGGAAATTGGTACATATAGGTGTTACATTGTATGTAATTAGGTCACAATTTCAGCCCCCAGGGCGTGGAAATATTGTTATTAATAGGAATAAACAAAAAGTCTAATTTCACTCAGTTCGTCCTAATTGCAAACAAGCAAATTAACACGAGATAGATTTAAGTTCCACGCCATTAAATTCATGACGGGACAGGACGAGAGCTACAACTAGTAGAGAATAAAATTTAATTAAAAATTTCCATATCGTTTACTTGTGGGAAAACGAAAACCCCAAAAATAATGAAAACATATTTGTGAATATTAATATTATTTGTTTGTTTGTTTCAGCTCTGGTTGGATCCTTGACTATGGGAACGACTTTCCTGCTCTCGCCACTTTCTGGAGTGCTGACGGCTATCATAGGTCTCAGACTGACTGCGGTGTTAGGAGGCAGCGTGGCAGCCGCTAGTTTATTAATTTCGTCTTTCGTGGTCAATTACGTGGACGCTCTGTGTTTCACTTATGGGTTTCTCTACGGATTAGGCGCTTCCCTGGCCTACACGCCCTCTTTGGCCATTCTAGGTCATTACTTCAAACGACATTTAGGTTTAGTGAATGGAATCGTTACGATCGGTAGCTCAGTCTTCACGGTTATCATTCCCCCTTTGATGGACTTTACGGTAAATAACTATGGCCTTGAAGGTCTGTTCAGGGTGCTGGCTGTTATAACTTTTGGTATCGCGCTATGTGGACTCCTGTACAAACCCATCCCGGTAGTCGTATTAGACAAATCGACAGATAAAGGAGATTTGAAATCACTCGTGAAAACAGTGTTCGATATTCACATCTGGAAGGTCAGAAAGTATAGATACTGGGCTCTGTCGATGCCCGTCGCCTTGTTCGGCTATTTCGTTCCATATGTCAAGTTAAAAAGTTTCATGCACCTGAACTTCCCCGGTAAAAATGATAACATAGCCATTCAGTGTATCGGTGCCGCGTCTGGCGCGGGAAGACTGATCTTCGGCTTCCTAGGCGACCGAAAAGGCATCGACAGAGTGATGTTGCAGCAGATATCTTTCTATTGCATCGGATGTTTCACAATTCTATTGCCGTTTGTGGGGAACTTCGCTTTTCTGATTGTCATAAGTTTATGTATGGGTTTGTTCGACGGTGCATTTATATCGCTGATCGGTCCGATAGCTATTCAGTTCTGTGGCAGTGCCTATGCCGCCCAAGCCATAGGTGGCATGCTCGGCCTGGCTGCGGTGCCGTTGTCAGTGGGACCCCCTATCGCAGCCTACATCTTCAGTAACACACAGAACTACACTATACCTTTCGTCCTTGCGGGCATTTCGCCCATAGTCGGTGCTAGCTTGATGTTTGCAATAAGATTCCAGAAGAATCGGTAGAAACTGCCTCTAAGGAGAGAATTAAGACAGGTAATTTTATTAATTAAATTAAATAACCGTGGTCTGACGCAATGTGAAAAATGATGAACCGATCTTTCTGATGAATTATTTTTATTAACTTTTTTGATAAAAATTAGCAGGCCCATTATTTTAAAGATGCAGTAGGCGACAAAAAACTTATCATGTTTTTTTTCATTCCAGGAACTCGAATACAATAATATGACAATATCCAGAAGTCCAAGACAAATATTTTTACACAGGAAAGTACGGCCGCCTCAATATTCTCTACAAAATTTAAGTATAACATCAAGAATCTCCTATTTAATTTTAAGTTATTTCATAATATGCTTTATCAGATATTTTACTATGTATTCTATATCCTATATTATAAAATTTACCAGTGGCATGAAAGATATCCATCTTATCTTTGAGTGATTCCATGCGAAATCTTAATCAATCAAAACTCCGAGTTCAGACATAATTTGACCCAAAAAGTGATGAAAAATTTATAATACATATATGAACTACTTATATTTATTATGAACATGTCTTACTGCAAGTTATATATACTGTTATGCTAATTTATATTTTATGTATTTGTTTTGATATCAACGCCCCAGTATTGTGTATCGTCGACATTGTCGTATAGTAAGTACATTGTAACAGATATGAGTATGTGGTGCGCTAGGTACACAAACAATATATTGAGGTTAAACTTATCGATCATTTATTATGCTTGCAATATTATAATAATTTTCCTCAAATTAATATAGTATTCGAATTACGAAATAAGAATTATTAAGAATATAATATATATTTTCCTATGCATTATATAAAAAATAATGTAAAAAATAATGTAATGTGTTTAATACATTATTTTTTATACTATTGTCACACGATGAGTTCTAAGAAATTTAGATCTGTTAATGTAATAAATATCTAGCACAATAGAGCCATAAAGTACAATATTTTATATCGCAATAAGTATATAGGCTCAGACCAAATAAAAAAGTGAAGCTTTGCTACATACATAAAAACACACACCGCGACAGCTAGAGCTCTACAAGGTAAGGCGTAAAGTTACACGTGTGTGCGTGACACTGTGACACACACGACGAGGGCAAGGCGTAGTTTAGACCGGCCTTTCTGTGTGGTTCGCAGAACACTGTCTTCACTCCTTTTTTTGGTTATGAGAGTATAGGTATTTTGCTATAATATTCAGGTTTTCTAAACTTAGTTGAAGTTTTCCCCCTCTTCTGGAATTAATCACATATCACCCAAAGCAAATATAAAATGTAATAGTTTTGTACTCATTACAAGTTCCTAATGTTATAGTTAAAACAATGATTTATTTGTAAATATTTTACTAACGTCATTAAGATAGGTTTAAAAACATCATTATAATATTTCACTGTAGATAAAACATGAACGATAACTAGACAATCAAATGTTAAAGTTTATCGAAAGTCGAAAACAATAATATTTTGGATAGCTTAACAGAATTCTATTCGGATATAATACTATAGTAACTATAATATATTTTTACTCATACTCTTGCGTATTCAGTAATTGACTATTAATTTACTGAAACAGATTACATAGACTACTAGCGTCAAATAGCTTCTTTGAATGTTTTGTTTCTATCGCTCAGTATAAAGAAAGCAACAAAACGTTTTCAAATTTATAAATTAAAAATTCACGTAAATACAGATTTTAGCTGTACTACGTTAAAAACTTATTTAAATTAAATGAATGCCTATGTTTAACCTAACCAATGATGTAATTTAAAACCAGATATCATTCAGCACTAGCTACAAAGGTTTTAATTAAATAGGATATTTTCGAAATTTAGTTATAATACGTAGATATATATTTTATTTAAAGTTTTAGAATATAATATTTTTTGTATTTTTATAGACAAATTTCAAACGTACGATTTATAAAATCCTCGTTTGAAGTCACACTAATGAGGAATGCTATTATTTGTCGTGCTTAGTGATAATAAAGTGATAAATGACAATAATTATCGCGTTAATTTATCACTATAGTCTTAGGTTACGTTCCCACGAGTATTCTATTGTGGTCGCGATAGAAAATAACCTAACCAAGAGCATGTCAGGACATGTCTAAGGAGGGTTCCGTAACTATAAACGTAATATGCTTTTTTTTAATTACTCCAAAAGTTACTGTCTGATTTGGTTCACAATAATTTTCCTAAAGAGTTTTTAGCATGATCTATCAGCATGGAAATTTGCAAGTTTCTATCTCCTATAGTTTAAAAATGCTAGGGGGGGGGACCAACTTACAAACTACTTTGGAGGCCGATTACTCGAAAATGGTCAACTTTATAAAAATGTAACGTGTGAAACCTTGCCTTTATTTTAAAAGACCTATTCTACGTTACCCCACACGATGGGGTAGAGTGAAAAATATTTTTCATCCCCACTTCACATGTAAGGAGAGCCACCCCTAAAATATAAAATTATTATTTTTTTATTATCCCGAAACCGTGATCTATACACAATCTATAACTGCACCAAATTTCATCAATTTATATTCATAATTACAGGAGCTAGAGGCGCGGACAGACAGACAGACAGACAGACAGACAGACGGACAGAGCGAAACTATAAGGGTTCCTTAAGTATTATGGAACCCTAAAAACAGCACTGTAGAGTGCTTTTTACAAAAGAAGTCCCGCGGCAATTAGTGGAACTAAATTTGTTAAATTGTTATGACAATGCCTGAGGTTGTAAAAAGTGGTGACCGAGAAATGATACTCAAGGTAAAGGGGTTTTGTGAAGCGCAGAACAGCAGAATCAAGGTATTCTGATACACGTAAATAATGCTGACAACATATTGTCGCATGATCACAGCGCTGCGTCTTGTTGCGTGGACTTCTTTCCATGAAATGGACTCTAAATAGAAATCTTCACTAATACAATAGTCAATAGAGGTGAAAATCGTTTACAGTTGTCAAATCTGACACATGATACTTGACACTTAGATTTTCACCTTTGTGATAACGCAGAGTTCTAATAACATTGCAGTTTTTTTGTCGCGGCCACAAAAAATCGCTCATGGGAAAGAAGCCTAAGCTTTGCTTTATCTTCCGTTGTTAGTGTGACTCCAGTATAGCATTTAGTTTTTTAGAGTAATAACCTAATATTTATGCAAGTTAAAATTTGCTTTTTGCTTTATTTTGATTTATTATACCCTTAAACGAATTTCTATTTTTTATAAGATTTAGTAGTACTTTACCTACGTATATTTTATTTATCTACCAATATAGGAAGTTGTTGTATTTATTTATCATGTTATCAATGGTAACTTGTTGATTCTATAAACTAAAACGCGATTGTTTTCAAAACAAAAGAAAATATGCCCGCAAAATCGCGGCTACTTTATAAAATATTGATGTTTGATGATAACTAAAGTGCCTAACTGTGTGAATTGTGATAAAACTTATCGTTTCCGACATATCATTATGAAAATACTTAGCTTGATATAAAAATTGTGGCCTTTATTCAAAATTTTATGCAGCGTGCACTTTTACGAGTGCCAATTATACTATATTTTAAAATTGTAAAATCCGTTACATTGTAATAAAACTAGTGAAATTGTAAAATGTTGATAGACTTCCGACGCGAATATGCTGCCTTTAATTTAACACATTATCTTTCGTTAGTTTATAAACATATACTTAGTTTTTAATCTTTCGACATATTTTTACAATCTCGTTAGTTATTTTACAATCTAACGGTTTTTACAATTTTACGGTGACAAATATATTGTGTGTACTTTATTCTTTGCCTGCAAAATTGTTTCTTAAATGGTTAATTTCAATTTGATATATTATAATAGCTCTAGTCTGGCAATTGCAATATTATGTTTGCATCAATGGCGTTTGGCATAGGTAGTACAAAATATGATAAGAAACTTGAACGTACCTATTTGATACATTTGCATTTCATTGGTGTTCATTTTACTTTGTAAATATAAATTGTATTAACTGTTTTACGGCCTAAGGCTCACTCGCATATATTAAAAGTTAACCCTGGGTCAAAATATCATGCCTTCTCTTTAATAAATACGAAGAACAAGAGAAATAACATGATATTTAACCCAGGGGCCAGGATTAACTGTAGATAACAGTGGCGTAGGGTTCCTAGAACTCCATTCCTATCGGCTTCCCTTGTCACTTACCTTTTGCAAACTTCATAGAAATCCCTACCTATTATACAGGCTCCGGCTTCTCTATGAAGGAGAAGCAGCCTTTGCCACTGGTAGATAACCCAGATTTGCGCAAGTGAGCCTTAGTATTGCATTTTAATGATAATGCATTTTATTTACTTATTTGTAACCTGCTGATTGGTGTTAAATGAAGTTCCTATATTTTATTGTTAAATAAAAATATTTACATATTGGGATATTTTATTAAGTTTAAGATGACGCGGACGCATTGATGATAGGGGTATGCGGAGGTTGCGCGCGCACGATATTTTAATAGACGATAATCATCTCGAGATGGAAGGGGCATTTGCGTCAAAACAGTTTTTTTCCGTGTTAAACTATGAATTTACGAGCTGTCCCGATAAACGTTGTTCTGCCTTAACTATGAACTGAAATTTCTCACCGTTTAAACCTTCCCTGAATTGATACGATTATTTTAAGATCATCAACATCATATACATCAGTTTTAGTGAGACTAACAAACATCAATTAAATTTTATATAAAATAATATTTAATTTGCGGACAGATCACAGTAGATATAAAGCTAAAGAAACATATTTAGAAATTTTGGAAACTTATCGCTTCCGAATGTCGTTAAAATGGGAATGTCTGTTTTTATAGAGGACATTTTGATTCATTATTGTGTCTCATTTAAAACGTTGCTCAATTATCTTATGCTGCAGATCTAAGAGGACATAAGTCCTTTTTCCCTAAACAATTTTTTTTTTCTTAGCTAGGTAGTTGATGAGGATTTTTTCTCACCAAAAGGCATCTCCGCAACCAAAATCTCTCATGCGCCCACGTCAGTTATGAACGTATTGTCAACGTCTAATAGAACTTGTTAGTTGTTACCGATTAGACGAAAAACACTTTCATTATGTGATTTAGTTTAATGTTTATACCTACTTCTTTATTTGTCCATATTATAACTATGTTCCTTACACGATCGAATAATTATGTTGTAGTTACAATATAAATATCATATTTTGTATAAGTATTTGGAAACTATTAAAATAGATAAAAATATTATCTATATTTTTAAGTAAATTATTAGTTATTAGGTAGTTGCAGTCACGAGTGTTAGTAGGTGCCATTGGACTCTAAAGGTCAGTTCACACAGAGACGATACGCAACGCGAAAAAACGCGCTGCACTTTTAGGATAGCTATTGAAAAATGAACTTTGTTCACTACACAAAAAGATGCACGTTTCATCAGAACCTCAATTCTCGTATTTACAGTAGACTTCATTTTATCTTGTTTGGATTGAAAGTGTAGCGACATGTCACCATGAACGGATTTTATGACGTTTCGACCAATTAGAGTGCGTTTCACGTTGGTTTAACGTTCATAAAAACACCGTAGCGTATCGGGACTTGATTGTAATTGTATTAATGCAGGTTTTTGTCATGGGATACTCATCCCAACTTACCTGTCCGGTAGTTGTGGTATAGTATACGGGTATGCGACCCCGGCTTCCCTAGCTATTACTGTCTTATCCATAGATTATACAGATATGTCTTATCCCTTGCCTTCCTGGGTGGTAATATCCTACATTTCCTATTTCCGACTAACTTACCAATCTTCCTTTTCACACTACCTATCCTTCCCTTTCCCTATTCCTACCTTCTACGCCAATCCGCGGGAACGCATTGGATAATCATAAAAATAATTTAATTATCCAAAATGGCGGCGATGTGGCTCGCCACCCATCACGTCTCGTTTTCGCGGAGGCGAAAGTGGCCCATGGAGATTCGCTGCGCTATGTTGAATGTAAAAGGAGGAATCATCATCCACTTTCATTCTTACCATCCAGGTAAGAATGAAAGTGGATGAAGCGAAACAAGTATCTTACATACTTGTTTCGCTTCATCCACTTTCATTCTTATGATCGTAGCAAGTGGAAAGAAGTGGTCTCTGCCTACCCCTACGGGAAAGAGGCGTGATTATATGTATGTATGTTTATTTAGCAGAATTGCCCCTTTGGCATCAGTCACTGCAGCGCTGTGCAGCGCATTACAGTATACATTCGAGCTCTTACAATGAAACTTGTATTTCTTGTGTAGTGAATAAAGTTCAATTTAGAATGGCTATGTTAAAAATGCACTGCCATGCCGTATCGTTTCGTTTCTGTGCGAATTGACCGTAATATTCGAATATTTGGCGTTTTGTTTACTCGTCAATGGCATCCGGCATTTGTCGCACACATGCCATTAGAACTCTAGCTACATTATAGCGCAAGTGACGCTGTTTATTTTTCATTTAATTTTATAGTACAATAGGTGGTGCTATATTAAAAAAGAGAAATATATTTTGTGGTTTATAAGAGAGGCAACTATTTCAAATTATAATTTTATTTAATGCTATTTTTGTAATGTTTCCTATATGTAACCTTATTGTGTAATTCCAAATGTATTAGGTACTCCTTAGTTAACTAATTTACGTTTTAGTACTTATTTATTAATATATTTTGATACAATGTCAATTAGAAATGGAATATTTATAACGGCATCTGTTGTGAATAATGTGAACAATGTAAAATTTAAAATATCCAAAAATGCAAATTATTTATACACTTGAAATGTAATAAAGTTATTTTAAAATATGAAAAATGATACATTTTTAAGCACCCATAAATTTTCGGCATAGACACTGGTGGATTTTATTGTTAAGATACAAACATTGGACAAATTTTAATTTGTGAACATAATACAAAACTGTGACACGAAAACTAACCAAGAGCGTGTCTCAGGCCACGACTTACAGAAGGGTTCCGTACTTATCAAATCAATTGATTTTTCGAAATTGATTTTTCAAATTGCTTTCAAAGTTATAGTTCTAGTTTCGGTAAAAATAATTTTCCCCAAGAGTGTTTTAGTCCCCCAAGTAAAAAGTAACAAGTTTCTACCTGTTATAGTTTGGGATGCTAGAGAAGGGGGCAACTTTTAACTAACATACAATATATTCGGTCCGTATCCTATCTACACAATGATCAACCCTAGTCGTATAATTGCGAATCATAATTCATAATTATATTTTTAAAATATTTGTGCAGATAATTTATATTTTACATAATATAACAGAATGTTTTATTACCTACGTAGGTATGTACAACATGGTACAACGTAAGTACGTAGTATATAGCTGTAAATGGCTAGCCACACACGTGCAATATTATTGACAGAATAAATTTGTCAATACTAGTCAACACATACAAAAAATGTGGCCCGCACACAAGGAATATTATTGTCAATATGAGCATTATTGCCAATAATATGGTGTGTATGCAGCTAGCCTATGAGTAAGATGGTGCACGGTATTTAAGTACAGTAGGCATGGGCGTAGCCAGGATTTAGTTTCGGGGGGGGGGGGGGGGGTTCAAGAAAATAAAACGACTACAAGTACATTAAATAACCAGAGCCGTCTTTAACCTATTAGAGGTAGGGGATCGAAGCCCGGCCATATTTTAAAAAACCGGGTTTTTCGGTCCCAGCCATCGTCAAAACCGGGTACCCGGGTTTTTTCGGGTATTTCGGGTTTTTTGTTGATTTTGTAGAATTTTGTTAGGAATGTCCTAAAATTAACTTTTATCAGCTGCTTTCTGTTGTAACAACGTAATACTGATAAAATGTGATCCCACCATAAACATTTTCATGTAAAGTAATTAATAATTTCACAAACTTTACACCTTAGTCAAAATACGTTGCCTGACGAAATGGCCATGCCACATAATTTGACTAAAGTGTAGAGTTTGTAAAGTTAGGCTTGTAGAGTTAAGGCGTGTAGAAACAGAAGTGCCTTGCCGGCTTTTTAGGAGGGAATATGCTGCCTTCTTGAAGGTGTGCAGGTCGTAATGGTCCGGAAATACTGTTGGCGACAGTTGGTGATGAGGATGATAAATATTTTGTCCCTTCGAACGATAACGAAAAGTTGCAGCAGGTATAAGTCCGAACAATTCCTCGGAACACTCCCCGTAATATAACCGATATATGATGCAGAGCGATGCTCATCTCTACGTAGCTCTAAGGAGTAAAGCCTGTTTGAAATACTATGGCAGTCGACAATTCGAGCGGCCCTTCGTTGGTTCCGATCCAGAGGGAGAAGCTGGTACTTTGGCGCTCCTGCCCAGAGATGAGAACAATATTCTATGTGAGGCCGAACCTGCGCCTTATAGAGTTGTAGGCGTTGGACCGGACTGAAATACTTTTTTTCCTATTTAATAGGTTAAATCTGTTCAAACGTTAAACCCTAAAAGATTGTGGAAATAGGATCATTTTATAATATAACATTAGAATAATTGGCGCCCATTTTTTCCGTTTTAACCTATTTAAGCTATTAAGCATAGTTTTTCAGGGTTTGCCCTGAAAAACTGTGTAATTTGAAAAATACAAATATCAAAAGCCTAAAACTGCTCGTCGGTACTAAATTTTATAGTAATATGTTCTGTAAGCCAAACACGAGTGAGCGAAGCGAGCGAGAAAATTTTATTTCCCATTCTATAGGTTAAAATCTATTCAATAGTTAAACTTAAACACTGAATAACGGTGAACTTCGGAAAAATATCATAAAATGAACCGGCTAAAACAGAAAATCGCTACTAAATAATATAATATTATGTTCCTTATGTTAAACGCGAGTGAGCGAAGCGAGCGAGCAAATTTTTTTCCCTATTTAATAGGTTAAATCTGTTCAAATTTTAAACCCTAAAAGACTGTGAAAATAGGATCATTTTGTAATTTAAATTATAGTAAAAATAGTGTAATTTCTGATGTTGCAAAATAGATGACATATAACTTATTATGTTAGGTTTGTCATATAATACCTTTTTTTTTTTTTTTTTTTTTTTTTTTTTATGAAATAAGGGGGCAAACGAGCAAACGGGTCACCTGATGGAAAGCAACTTCCGTCGCCCATGGACACTCGCAGCATCAGAAGAGCTGCAAGTGCGTTGCCGGCCTTTTAAGAGGGAATAGGGTAATAGGGGAGGGTAGGGAAGGGAATAGGGTAGGGGATTGGGCCTCCGGTAAACTCACTCACTCGGCGAAACACAGCGCAAACGCTGTTTCACGCCGGTTTTCTGAGAGCCCGTGGTATTTCTCCGGTCGAGCCGGCCCATTCGTGCCGAAGCATGGCTCTACCACGTAACAAACTTATTTCACACTTTTTTCGTAGTACATAATTACAAAATCTTGTGATCAGTGACGTATGCTATACGTTAAGGGATTCGGTGGCACGCGTGCCATATAGCGATTCGCGATCCCAGTTTTAGGCTATTGATTTTATTGTTTTTTTAAAGTATGAACAACATTCTTTCAGGGCTTAAAGTTTAAAAAGATTTTAACAGGTTAAAGCGTACAGACATCGCTCGCTTTCTCAGTTTGAACGCATTTAACATAAACACATACCTACATACAGAACAAGTTAGTATTAAAGTTCAGGCTATTGATTTTTTTTTTCTAAAATAACTTTAAAATATCATCTTTCAGATAGGGTTATTGGGGCGGCAAAATATTTTAATTGGCATGGGGCACAAAATTTCTAAATATGCCTCTTTTTGGGTTTGAACCCCCTAAACCCCCCCCCCCTGGCTACGCCCATGACAGTAGGTAATAATGCTACGTGTACTATTATTTATTCTGTGGTAATACTCAAAAATGCGGATGGACAAGGTCTGCCCCAGATCAGAACTGTTGGCGCTTATTTAGGGAGGCGTAGTCTGGGACTATATGATCAGGAATTCGGCGGTCCCGGGAATATTCAGAGCACTGAAAATAGTACTCTGCGCCTCTTTTTAATATTATATATCTATGACTCTGCGCTAATACAATAGAGTTGAAAATCGAAGTGTCGAGCTGTCATATATTATATGACATTGACATTTGACCTCCGGATTCCAGATCATAATATTACAGCCAGCTTTACAGGTCGCGCAACGAATTAAGATCTTTCGACAAAAGTAGAGGGGGTATGCGCAGAAGTCAGTTTTTGGGTGTGTTTGGCGGTAGCGGGCTCGGGCGGGGAGGTGTGGATGCGCCGAACGCATGCCGAACGTGGCTGCCGACACGCTATTGGTACGTTAGTAATATGTATTCTTTGCTATTGGTCATATGCGCGAACGATCCCCTCCACTTTCACTGAGCGCTCATAAACCGTTGCGCGACCTATACTTTCAGAAGTGGACGATAAGCTGTTGACGATGATGCAGTTGATGATTATGGTGATAAGTAATAAGGCTACCAACAATTAAAGCGCATTTTAATTTCGCAACCACCAAATCAGATCAGAACACGCTCTCAATATATTCCCAATTCTTCTGGCCGGCCGCGGCAGTATACGAGTGGACTGACTCTCTGCAGATAAGTTCTGGTTCGTGCTCGGGTATGAGTACACTCTGATTTGTATTTCCTCGTGTGATGATGATGAATTTTTGTGGGCTGCCCACCGCAGTGGTTTTGATAACCTGAAATGTAAGATTTGCATTTGGCACTGAATCCATATTTTATATTCTTAAAAATAAATAAGTTTGGTACTTAGAGATTGTTTGAATTGCAATTGGTTCCACATTTGTCATAGGATTTGGAAATTAAAAATAAATTTGGTAGCGATTATTTGAGTTGCAATAGGTTCCACATTTGTCATAGGATTTGGAAAGTTCTAAGCTGATCGAACGGACCTAATTAAAGGTTACTTAGGGTCATTTCACACAAAAACGAAACGATACGTGACTGGGCGCTGAATTTCCAAGATATCTGTTAAAATTGAACGTTTATTATTATTATTTATGGCGCTGGCTTATCGCTATTTGTCAGTATCGAGTATATTTTCATCAACGTATTTCTAAATAGTCAAGTCCAAAGTCTAGTCAAAGTCCTAATAAATAGTCACGGTAGTCAATCAGTCAAGTCAGTCGATTCAGTAAAGTGGTAGACGCTTTACTGAAACTTCCTAGGGAGTTTTGGCGGGAAACCCAATTTAGCACGCATTTTGTAGAATGTATCACTCCTCCATACTAGTGCACCTCAACGAATAATTAATGGTTAATATTCCACCAATATTACACATTAAAAACCGGAATAACACGAATTTAGAAAAATAATACAGAAACACAACATTGCCGATTGACATTCCCGGCGAAACTCCCAAAATGGAACGTTATTAATTACTAGATAAGATACACATTTCACTGTAAGAGTTCGAATGTCAAGTTTCACCGCAATGCACAGCGCATGTGCAGTTTATATGAAACGTGTAGTTTTTTTTTATTGTAATGAACCAGGAAACGAGCAGACGGATCGCCTGATGGTAAGCGATTACCGCCGCCCATGGATACTCGCAACACCAGAGGAGTTACACTCGTAACTCCTCTGGTGCCGCGACTTGCGTTCCTGGTCCATAAAATCCCCAATCCCCTCCGGACATCACTCACTCGGCGAAACACAACGCAAGCGTTATTTCACGTCGGTTTTCTGTGAGGTCGTGGTATTTACCCCGTCTAGCCGGCCTATTCATGCCGAAGCGTGGCTCTTCCACAGAATAAAGTTCAATTTTGAATAGCAATTCAATTCAATCTTAAATATGTAGCGGCTCGTCTCGTCGCGCGTCGTCGCCGTGTGAACTGACTCTAAGCCGAAAAAACCTTCATCAATAATAAAATAATACTCCGAAAAGTAATCCATGTCTTCTACGACATCGGGTAGCTCTCTTCCATCGATATCTGGTAGCACATAGCATAGACATAGCAGGACTATCGTCAGCACAACATTCGTGATCATCAGAGAGATGTTGTCAATAGCGTTCAATAGCATAACAATGGAGGACAATATGGCGCCGAGGTGGCCAGCTGAATGACATAAACCGAAGAGCGTCGCTCTAACGTGAATGGCCATTAGTCGAGGTGTGATATTCAGTATGATCGCATGCACCACAACACCACATGATGTCGCCGTCCATAGCAATATATCGATTGTTGTTTCCTGGAATTGATAACAGCGATAAAAACGCCCATCTGAGGGGCAATTCTGCTAAATAAAGCCTGCATTAATACAATTACAATCAAGTCCCGATACGCTTATACTCCTAATTGGTGTTTTTATGAACGTTAAATCAATGTGAAACGCGCTCTGATTGGTCGAAACGTCATAAAATCCGTTCACGGTAACATTATGCTACACTTTCAATCCAAACAAAGTGAAATTGACTGTTTAAATTGTCTACTTTAAATACGAGAATTGAGGTTCTGGATTCTGGCTAAAGTGAGTCAATAAAACGGGTGATAAGTGATTGGGGAAATGGAAATTGGAGAGAGTTTTGAGGAACTCTATATTTAAGGATGTTTGAATTATTCATTGTTGCACACTAATCTATTTTAAAATTATTAAAGATTATGTTGCTCGCGACTTCGTGCGCGTAAAAGTTAATTTCGCAGAAACCGTACATTTTTCTGCGATAAAAAGTAGCCTAAGTATGTCCTTCCCCGTGGTCTACTCTACATCTGTGCCAAATTTCATCAAAATCTGTCCAGTAGTTACGGAACCTATTCAATGCAAACAAACAAACAAATTTCCTCTCTATTATATTATATAGTAGGTATAGAAAACTTATTTAAAAGCCAATTTCTGATTTATGGAACTAGTTCTTAACTTGATAAAACTCAGAACTTTATAAAGTTTTCTACAAAGAATACGAAACTTACTTGATAAATACTGTGATGAACAAGCAGGAGAAAGGTTTCCAAGAAAATAATTATAATCAGATTCATAACAAGCAACTTTCTTAAATTAAGTTTCTTCATTAAACTTATATTTAGGAACATCATTCCTAATACTAAACACAATATTTTAAATATAATATTGTGGTCCTTTTTGTTATGAAACACACTTATGTACAGGCTGTTCCAAACAAAATAGTACAGGCACCAAAAGGCTGTAGTTACGATAACCAACGAGCGCACATTATATTTTGTGCATAGCTTCATGCAGGCGCGGGATTCATCCAAGACAGTATAGGCCTGGAAGAATGTAATCAGGGAATTTAATTCATAAGCAATTTATTTAGATATTATATTTAAGCAAAACGTTATCATAAATCATCCATAATAAGAACATATTATGTAGTAGGTCCTATGTTCGTATTATGGATATCAAACTGACATGACCATTATTGTATTGTGATTTGTGACCAATTTGTGACGTCATTATAACACAAATAAATTATGAGAACACTCTACCTGCTCATTAATTACATTCTCTGATGGTACATGGGTATAGGATTTCTTTAGAATTAAGTTGTTTTAGAGATGAATGAATGAATAAGGATCTAGAGTTAAGGTATAGATTTATAATTTGTTGAGAAGCTAACTAAGAAGGTATTTACCATCTCAACAAGATTAATATGAACTGGTTTATAGAATAATGTCTTTAACTGTCGATAAAATGATTAGCACAAGTTGGAAACTAGAACTAGGTCATATCCACATTACTCATTCATTAATGTTGATAGGAAAATTGGTGGTTTTAGCAAGAATTCTCGGTGAGGTCTTCCGGCTTCGGTTCATTACTTCAATCCGTGAAATTGTAAAACATGGGAACGTGGATGACCTATGCAAGAGGATGGCAAACCTAAAATTATTTATCCCGGAAATATTAGACCATAACTTGTTACACGATATGGGTAGGAGTTAGGTACCTAATCGTTCTTGGAATTAATTAATCAATGTGCTAATTATTTCCCAAGAACAATAATATTTATAACAGTTAACCCAAGCTCTAGGTAAGAAATGAATTGAAAGACAATCAACTGTTATTTATCATACTCAGTAAGTAAGTACCTCTTGGTCAACGGGTTTTATTTGAAAAATGCTATCGAGATATTTCCTATTTATCTTTGCTGCTTTCGACAAAGTCTTTTCAGCTGTCGAAACTTTTCCGTCAAACAAAAGCCATTGAGGTGATTCAGGGATCCACCTAAAAATAAACTACTAATAGATACATATCAGGAAAAAAACGCAACGAACATAAAGAACATTGCTTTAATATATTTGGCAGGCGTGTGTTTTAATAATAATGATTCTATATTCTGACACAATAGCTAAAAGCTAAAAAATAAGTACATGAAGTGGAAAATGTATCCACTATCATTTATTACTTATTAGTTACAACATAGTTACTTTTATATTACAACTAGATGTTCCACGCGACTTCGTGAGCGCTAAAGGAAATATCGCTGGAACCGTACATTTTGTAGCAATAAAAAGTAGCCTATGTCCTTCCCCGTGGTCTACCTTATATCTGTGCCAAATTTCATCAAAATCGGTCCTGTAGTGTCGGAGCCTATTCCATGCAAACAAACAAACAAAGTTTTCTTCTTTATTATATTAGTATAGATTGAGATGAAGCAGTAGCCCTTTTACCTGAGTAATATTAGTAACAACACACTGCATACAGCCACTATGAAGTCAAAGGTCTCATTGGGCACAAGATTCACCAAGGGCACCAGACATACTGCAGCGAGGGTGTGGGGCAGAATTACAATCGCGTTCAACCGTGTCCGCCATTCATTACTCGCTATTTCACATACTGAAAATACATTTCAGATGTTGGATGTAGGTACTTGTATGGTACACACCTTGGTACGGTCGGCGACAAGCCGTTGCGCACCTGTCAATTTTACTATGGCGATTAGGTTCACAAGTTATAGCACACTCAGTTTACTTTTTTCTCACGTATTTGTTTCTCAACATCGCTTAGCATTGCGATCCTAAAATCATTATTTACTATATTTATCTTATACTTTAAACGAGACAATCTTGTACATACATAATCGTGATCTCGACAACGGTTGCAAGTATTTACATAAAATTTAGTATGCAGGGAGTTTTTGGGGAGAAAAATCGATCTAGCTAGGCCTAGGAAACTGCGAATTTTTAAGTTATGTCAATAATTTCGACTATAATGTCAGTTCGATTAGCAGTTTGGTTAATTTTTGCGTTGATCGGAAATTTGGAATGTGGTGGGTTCTAAGTTCGAACTACGGTATTTTTTTTAAATCAATTATAGGTCCGAGCAAAGATCGGTTACCCAGGTACTATATTATTATCTATGCATAAATTTTGTATGGGGATTGTGAGTATATTTTAATCTGAGATTTTTTAATCAGATGGAATAAAAAGTCACCCAGTATTACTCGTATACAAAATGACAATTATAGGGTTGTACGATTTTATAATATATGCAAAGTCGGCAATATCCAAGAAGAAATCCATTACAAGTTTTCTGTGAGAGTCCTTAAACTTGTTCGTGGTGTTTTCAGACGGTCAGATGAGAAATCGGCCTTGACAATATAAATTCGTGAGAGTCAAGGATAATTATTATTCTCTAACAGAACTAGTTTATAGATAAAATATTATTGTATAACATCCGCCGTCTACTTAATGAACATTAAACAATATGGTAAACTAATTACATATATTGAAATTATTTTCTTTATTTTATTCGTTTTATTTGGAACGTATTTGAGGTACATTTTTGTAACCCAATTTATTTTGTTTGCAATAAATCGAAGGCAATAATTCATAATTTCTAGACGAATTTGCTTTAAAATCTAGACAATCTTTTTGACTTTTATTTTTCCTAATAGGTAAAATCAATTTTCCGAAAATCCCCTAATAGGTATCTTTTACCTTAATTAAGTAGTTGTAGAGTATGATAGAGAATTACGTAGATAATTATAGTAGTGGAAAATAAGTAGACATAACTACCCTAAAGTTAATTACCCTTTTAAAGTATTCTTACCTAATATTAAGGCCATAAAAGTGTTGGCTTGAGAGAACAATGCTCTAAGGAATACTAGCAGCTGAAACCACACGTCGGAGTCGCAGAACACCATCACCACCCGGAATCCGACCTCTGCCGCGTAGCTTATCCTCATACTAAATTTCCTTCCGAAGCTGAAATTCATAAAAAATGTTAGAAAAAACCATTAATATTTAGATGAGGAGACTAAAAGATTTTGTAAGAAATTATGATTTATCTATACTAATATAATAAAGAGGAAAAGTTTGTTTGTTTATTTGTTTGCATTGAATAGGCTCCGAAACTACTGGACCGATTTTGACGAAATTTGGCAGAGATGTAGAGTAAACCACGGGGTACATAGGCTACTTTTATCGCGGAAAAATGTACGGTTTCTGCGAAATTAACTTTTGCGCTCACGAAGTCGCGGGCAACATCTAGTGGTCTATGTAGAGCAGATTTTTTTTTATATATAGATAATATTATGTCCTACTACATGATAGGTTTAAAATAGCTTTATTGGTGAGATAAGAAAATGTGTAACTAAGCCCCAATTTCACCTACGTATTGAAACGACGTTTAACTCTGAGTTTCGGTTTAAGATCTCTGTCCCGTTATAACATTGAATGTGAGAGATACCATATCCGAGTTTAATGATAAGTAAGCGCGTTTAAATACATTTGGTGAAATTAATTATGATGTAATTAAGTATGAAAACTAGAGGGGCAATTCTGCTAAATAAAACCTGCATTAATACAATTACAATCAAGTCCCGATACGCTTATACTCCAAAACGGTGTTTTTATGAAACCAACGTGAAACACGCTCTGATTGGTCGAAACGTCATAAAACCCGTTCACGGTAACATGACGCTACACTTTCAATCCAAACAAAGTAAAATTGTTTAAATTGTCTACTTTAAATACGAGAATTGAGATTCTGGTCAAGTGTTATAAAATATACGACCTCGTCGAGCCCTTTTCGTTATCTAGTACTACTGTCATAAACTTTTTTCCGTTGTAGGACATTATTGAATACCTGAAAAAAAAAAGTTTAATATCATAATAAATATTATATACAGTTATATGAGTATATATTTTCCTAAAATATTTTCTATACTAATATAATAAAGAGGCAAAGTAGTTTGTTTATTTGCATCGAATAGGCTCCGAAACTACAGGATCGATTTTGACGAAATATGGCATAGATGTAAAGTAGACCACAGGGAAGGACATAGGCTACTTTTTATCGCGGAAAAATGTACGGTTTCTGCGAAATTAACTTTTGCGCGCACGAAGTCGCGGGCAACATCTAGTATTTAATAAAATTATAAAAAATTAAGCTAATATTGAATGATGAACAAAGTACACTGTTGCCTGGAAGAAACTGCTTCAGCAGTAAGGCCACCAATTTGGACTTTTTTATTATTATTTTCTGTATTTATTTCAGTTTGTTCAGTTTGTGTTCAAATAAAGAATTTTTATTTATTTATTTACATTCTGTACAATTAGAATTTAAAGCTCATGCACATTAAGGTATATAAATCTAGTAATCTTAATATTTTAAGAGTGAGTTGTGTTTTATAATTCCGTACTAGCATATACTATACAACATTTTTCTAAAACTTTACCTGTCAGAGATGAGACCGAAAATAACACAACCGAATATCGATCCAAATCTCGATATGACGCTCGTGGAGAGTATTTTTACTTTGGGGTCGCAAAATATAAGCCACTGGAACATAAACTTTCAAGAAAAATCTAGATACGGAAGTCCTTTGTCGCATAATCAATAGAAGAAGGCCTTGACACAGCCCGACTGATAATAATTGGCGATAAAATTATAATAACGATGAGAACAGTATCCAAATAGTGTAATAAATTTTGTGTTTTATGATTTTATTGAAGCTAGAGCCAAATATCGTAACTTTTGTTTATAAATAGTTACAAGTAAGCATAGCTTTTCGAAATAATTCATTATTCTAGAGAACCATTTAGCTAAGGTGAAGCGTGAATCAGTTACGGTTCTCTATAATTTTTATTTGCCTTTTTAAAATATTTTTTCGCATTTGCTTTGCGTGGTAGTTAAGTAGTAGAATAATAATAATATATTTTAAAAAATCTTTTACCAATAGAAAACTACATAAATTGTAAGTGTCCTTGGGCGTCCGAAGCTCCGTTTTAAGGATTGTGTCAAGCGTGACCTCGTCTCCTTTAACATCATTCACAATACGTGGGAAAAGCTAGCTGAAGATAGAGGTCTGTGGAGACAGAGTTTAGCCTAAGGTGTCCGTTACCATGATCGAACATGGTTTGATAAGCTAGCTGAAAAGAGGACCAAAGGAAGCACAAGCACCAACTCGCCATCCAATTCATCAAATACTTTATTTTTGTGCTCGAATTGCGGGCGGTCGTGTCGGTCTAGAATCGGACTTCATAGTCATCAAAAGAAGTGTTTGAAATTGCACCCTACTTGAAACATCCGTGATGGATGAAAAGGCCAATGATGATGATATGCTATAATATATTATTCCCAAAAATAAAAGGAAAGGAAAATATTTTTTGTTGTAGCTGGATTTGCAAAATAAGTTGGAGAAAAAACTGGCGACCAAAAACCTTTCTTACGAATGCTGCCTAAAGTATAAGAGACTTAAGATTGAGTTATAGAGAAAAGTTTTAGAGCCCAATAATGCCTACAAAAAATCTGCAACAGCATATTATATCTAACTTTTATATTTAATGCATACGCACATTTTTGTTTTTTTATAATATCTAAACCAATCCATAAACCAATGAGTAAAAATATAACACTTCTTTTAGCAGTCAGGAAATAAATTATAGCGTTGGGTTCGGTTTAAGTAGTATGTATCTACTTAAACCGAACCCAACTCATAATTTCATCACAAGTAAATAATGTACAGCTATTTCTATATGGATTAAAAAGTACTAACCGACTTCTTAAACCAAACAAGTCCTACGAAATTTATTTGCCACTTCGTACATTTCTCTCGGGTAGTTTTATTTCCAAACTCACATATCGTTGAGTCATTATAGCTGATTTGTGGTTCTATACATTCAGCCGTTGGGTGCAGCAGGTAAGCATCTGCGTACTGGTCCATAGCTGGGAAGACCATGCAGACCGTGCACATCAGTGTCACCAGCCATTGCCAGGAACCTATCACTCCGAGTATATCTGTAGTGATGTCCTCGTGGATTGTTCCGATTCTAAAAGCATCACAATTCACATCATTGTAAAACTACACTTTAGATACAAAGAATAGTACCTTAATTTGTTAATAATGTAATTATTTACTTTGTATTATTCTTTGTTATAAAGAAAAAATCGCAAAATAACAACATACCTAGACATTTCCTGAATTATACTCAGTGGTCAAACTTTGGACGGCTCGACCATCTTGATTTACGGCAGGAGTGGGAGACGTGATCCATATGACAGATGGCGGTCGGCGGACCAATTAGCGCCATTATCCTGAATCGCGCTATCGAAGTTTTTACAGTTCGGCGCTATATATAGAACAGCTGAAATAAAGAGTGGTCTTCAGCCTGACCGAGCATACCACCTCGCTCGGAGTGGACATCTCCTTTTGGGGCTTCCATCACTCCTACAAGAGACTATGTAGGTACACTCAATTTACAGAGCATGTATGGGCAAAACCTACTACTACAGTGACTATGTCGGTACTACCCTATACTACCGAAATTACAACAATGCATCTACTGTATAGTTAAAACCCGATGATCAATTCTGTTAAATAAAACCTGCAATAATACAATTACAATCAAATCTACATACGCTAAAACTGCCAAACGGTATTCTCGAAAACGTTAAACCGACGTGAAACGCGTTCTGATTGATCCAAACTTCGCAAAATGAGTTTGGGGTAACATGTCAGCAACTTAAATACAGTCAAAGTAAAATGAAAGTCTACTCTAATACGAGAATTAAGGTTCTGTTTTGGTGCTACGAGGTGCTACGACCCGCTACGAAACAAATATTCCCATTTAGTTCCCGGGACGTACTATGTTGTCTGTGAAACTTAAATCTATTAACATTTTACAGCCTATAGGTTTCTCGAATAACTTTAAACATTTGTTTATTCCGACTTTCAGTTTTAATAATTAATAAGTTTACAGAAGTCTAAAAAGTAAAAACGTTCTAAGTCATTATCGTAAACAGTTAAAATATACGTGTGGCGTGTGGTATTAGGTATAATGTTTCAAACATATATTCACAAACACAAAATATATTTATTTTATCTTAGATGTAGGTATAAAAGTATAAAAACAGAAGTTGCTATAATTGAAAAATATTGTCTCTTTAAAAAATACTGACGTTGGAGTCAATTTACACAGAAAAAAATTATACGCGATGTAGTGCTGCATTTTTAAGATATCTACATTATAAGATCATTGGATAGATATGCAAAATTAAACTTTAATTATTACAAAAGACTATTACAGAAGAATTAATACACATAGGTACCTAAAACAGAACAACGCATGTATACGTACAGCTGGTATAACTATAACAATTTTTTCTACCTAAAAAAGAGATACGTGTGTATGTTTGCACCTCATCTCCGTAAATAATATACTTCGGTTGTCCGACTTCTATTTATTTACCGGAAGTTGTATATATCAAAAAAAATTTCCTATTCCAAATTCCTAATTCAAAAGCAATCAAAACAGTCGTAAATGCAACGAAAACAATACTATCAGAATACATTAGTATATATTCAATAAAAATTACAATAAAACAAATAATATGTTATCTCAATGAAATAACAAATATTACCATATTATAATGACTATAAGATAATATATTTGACGATAAGGTATATTATCATGTATGATATAACAAGATACTATGTCACCTCACGTACAGCTACGTGACCTTGGCTGCAGAGCTGCACAAAATGGGGAAAAGTTTTATTTTTCTTGACTGCACAGCTGTAAACTTTAACCCTTGGCATGCCTGGTGGGTCTGTCAGACCCACACCAACACGACGTGACATTATTATGTTAGTATTGATTTCTTTTTTTTTTCTTATGTTAATTGGTATTAGTGTGTTAAAAGGTTGTAGTTTTTACATATTTCAGATTCAACATGAATAAACGTTTACCAGACACGGGCATAGTCAGATTTTTACTCTAAGAGCTGAATGAGGTAGATGAAATTGTATTTAACTCAAGTGGAGAGAGTTTGACATTGCATTGGAGAATGATGAAGAATCTGATTCTGAGATGGAAAATAATAATGATAAGATCGCAAAATCCAGTATATTTGTGAAACTTGTACTAGCCATATTTGTCTTGACCATTCAATTTTTCAATATAAAAAGTGTTATCAAACTAAAGCTCTAGAAGATAATATACAAGTGATGCAGACTAATATTTTGTTTGCTATATTACTACATACTAATCTCGTTAATTTTACGGAATTTACAACGTCCTCTATGGACTCAGGAGGTCAAGTTGACGAAATTTTTACCGATTTTAGCAAGGCTTTCGACTTAATAGACCATACTATACTGTTAAAGAAGCTATACTCAGCCGGTATCCATGGTAACCTGTTTCGCTGGTTTACTTCTTACATAAAGAATCGATCACAGGCAGTGGTTCTTGACGGCTATTCATCCAGATGGAACATTGTTCCCTCTGGTGTGCCACAAGGATCATTATTAGGTCCTATGCTTTTTAATATTTTTATTAATGACGTAGGCTCCTGTTTTAAGTATTCCAACTTTCTCATATATGCTGATGACATAAAAAATTTCAAGAAAATCAACAATATTACAGATTGTTATCTGCTACAACGCGATCTAGAGGAGTTTACTAAATTCTGCCTCACAAATAAGATTTATTTAAATATATCGAAGTGTCAGACTATATCTTTTACTCGTAAACCCGTTGCTCTTAACTTTGATTACACTCTTAGTGGTTTTAATTTGAATCGAGTAAACCACACATAGATACGATTACTAAAAAAGCATATAAAACACTTGGTTTTATAATAAGAGCATGCTCTCAATTTAACAGCTTAAAAATAATCAAAGTACTATATTGTTCATACGTGCGTAGTATCCCGGAATATTGTTCCCAAGTTTGGAATCCTCAGTACAAAGTTCACATCAATAGATTAGAAACGATACAACGAAAATTTGTCAAATATTTGCAGTATAAAATATGTAGAGATAATAATGCCAATTATATATCCATTTGTAAAAAACATCATTTTTTGCCCCTGGAAGAGAGACGTCGACTAGCTGACATTACTTTTCTAGTAAAAATTGCACAATCTTTGATTGACTCTCCATCTTTACTGTCAAAAATTAACATACGCGTTCCTTATAAACTATCACACATGCGACATCGACCGATTCTCTCCACGGTTACTCACTCATCTAATTACCGACAAAATTCGTTTTTTATTCGATCTATTAATTCACTCAACCGCTCTCTTAATCAGTCGGCAGATAGCTCCGCACTCGATCTCTTTACCTCATCACCTAACATTTTTAGAAACACTCTTTCCAAGAACTGGTATTCTAAAACCGATCACAGTTATCTGTAAATTAAGTAGTTGTTAAGCATTAATAATTTTGTTTAAGTGTAACCTATATGCGAAAACAATGTAATTGTGTATTTTTTTAGCAATGTAGATTTTTATAGTGTCACTTAATTACCGTTTTGTTTTCCTGTAAAATAAAATAAAATAAAATAAATTAAGTATATATAAGTGTCTTACAATTTATGGAAGTCTGATAAAGATATCTTTATTTTTAATACTTATTATTATGTTACCAAAGTCATGATATCTAAATTTTGTTTCAAAATATGATTGTTGTTTAATTTAAAAAATATAAATAAAGTTGGTTTATTCCTAATATGATTTGATTTATTATCGTTTGTTTTCCTTTTAAGCATACGTTTTAACGCCTTAAATCACTTTACATAATACAATTTACATAAAAAAAATCTATTTGAAAATCTGGGCCTGACAGACCCACCAGGCATGGCGTGTAACTTTTGCCCACCAGGCATGCCAAGGGTTAAACACTCAGCTTTAAACACTCAGTCAAATTAAGTACCTACTTGGTAATTGGTATAAATAGATTCTTATTGTATATTAATAAAACATCTACACAATAATTTTACAGAATGTCTGGAAAATGTGGTAGATGAAGTTAAATTAAGGATTCTTATCTATATCAACTATACTTATATAATGAAGAGGAAAGGTTTTTTTTGTTTGTATTGAATAGGGTCTGAAACTACTGGACCAATTTTGATAAAATTTGGTACAGTATAGATTAAACCACGGGGAAGGATATAGGATACTTTTATCGCGGCAAAATGTACGGTTACCGCGCGTTTTCTTTTCTTTTGCGCGCACGAAGTCGCGTGCATCTAGTGTTGTGTAATTCATACAAAAAAAAACTGAAATTAATTAGACATGAGCTTGTTCCGAAGCTCAATTCAAAAGAATTATGGTGCTTACTTTTTCAGTGACAAATCAGTCATCCATTCAAAAAACATCTTCGCGACTTCGATGACTTATCAAACACCGTTAAATAAAACATAAAGCTATCGGTCTTATATGTAAATTAGATACAAACATATTTATTATTGTCACGCATACCTGCTGATACACATCGGAGCTAAGGGCATTGTACTGACTAGAATAGTCTGACCTAAAATCCAAAGCTATATAAATACGTTTGTCAAAACGATACGTCCCATTTAGCCTAGATCATAAAAACTCGTCAAAGATCAAAGTCAAAACATCATTAAAAATCATACACATTTTAAGTAGTTGTTTATTAGGCCAAATTATGTATCGTATATAGGTTGGTTGAAATTTAAGACATTACTTGCTAAGCGCACCTCTTTAAAAGGTCGCAATCAAAATTTAAAAATTACATAGATTTGATTTTTAAAAAGGAAGATCTTTCAGCTGTTCAATTAGCAGAAGTTTCAATCAAATTAGAAAAGTTTCGTTTATTAACAGTTAAATATGAACAAGTGCAAGATTCAATTGATGTATTAAATTCAGATAATTTAACATTTGAAATAAATGAGCGGGATGCTATTGAGCAAGATGCTACATGTATGGCAATGGCACAAACTATTATAACTAAGTTTAGTAACAACAAATATGAACATAATAACTCTTCCAGACTAGGCCCACTTGCGCAGATCTAGATTAAAGTTACCACTGGGTTTAATATCATGTTAGTTCCTCGTTCTTCGTATTTATGAAAGAGAAAGCATGATATTTTAACCCATTACGTACGCGTAGGTACATTAAAATTTTGAATTACCATATCCCTACATGTATTCCATAAATATATATACGTATTAGCAGTGGCGTAGCTATCGTAGGGCTAGGTGGTGCAGTGCTTAAGGGCCCCGGAGCTCAAGGGCCCCGGAGCTCAAGGGGCCCACTAGCCTCAGCTTTGAAAAGAGAGGAGCATATAAGAAAAATGGAAAGAAAAAATCTTGAGAGTAGGCTCGAAACTCAAGACTCGATTTTTTTTTTAATGTTGTTAAATGAACACCAACAATTACAAGACTTCTGATTTAAGATTTTCAACACATGCGCTAAGCGTCCTCGATGAGCATGTGCTGTTTGTTATCGTTATTTCAGTTATTTGGTATTTGATAGTTACTCATCGTACGCCCGTAGCACATTGGATCAGCGATAAGCTCACGTGCTTGACGGTCGTGAGATGAATTCGACAATTCCATACTCCACCCATATTAACTTTTTCGTCAAGTTTTCATTCCCTCTTGCCATGCATCAGTTCTCATTTATGATATTCATTGCGATGTTTTCAACTTTCTGGGGTTTGGATGCACAATAATAGTTGACGCTAGGTCGACTAGGTGTGTCACTGACCGTTGCAATTCGTTTTCCCTACTACCAGCACCAGCCTTATTTCATCTTTCATCAAGTATCGCCACTAATGCAAATGCTACTATTTCTATTCCGCACATTCATCCATCTCGCACCATATTCTGCTAGAACTCATTTTCGCTAAAAAAAAATCCGATGACAAAACATGTATGATATTGAGGGCCCGATTCTTCCCTTATGCACCGGGGCCCTTGTTCACCTAGCTACGCCACTGCGTATTAGGTACACTTTTACCTACCTGCAAGATGCATACAACATTGTAGGTAGTTATTTCTTAGTTTAAAAAGTTTTAATCATTATTGTCCTATTAAGGAATCTAATTGCAAGCAGCAGCAGGTAAGCAGCAGGTTCTCATGATTTATTTGTATAATAATTTATAATGATGACATCCAGTCACAATATATAAATTTTATGACACAAGTTTGATATATGGAGCAGGTTTGATTTCATCTTAAGCCGTGTCTCCTGCGCGTGCTTCTTTCGAAACATTACACAAAACATCGAAACATTGGGGCGTGGCCATACACAAATATTTGTGTAGAAATAAACAATATTTTTGTTTTCGGCGACGGAAAAAAATTCCGCGCGGGTAGAGGGGGAAACTGATGTTTCATTTCATAACAACTGTTTTATTTTAGTTTTAATAACAACTGTTCACATCACTCACATTTTACGTAGGTACAGGATTTTTAGTTTTATAGTTTTGCTTACCGTGATTTTTGTGTTTGTTTTTGTGATTGCTCATATTATATGGTCTAACTTAATTAAAAAATATCAATTTTGACATACTTCTATAGAAATACGTAAAACGGCGCACATATTTATGACTTGAAAAAATTACTTTATGAAAACTTAAAGTGGCCTTTTCAGAACCCCGGTGTTTTCTCCTAGATTCTGCACCTGCAACAGCTAAAACTGCGAGTGCTTACGTATTTCTCAGGGAAATCAGATCTTGTTTGCACAAATTTTTTTCGATCAAAAACATTTTCCGTAGCTGGAGACAGCTTGTGTATGAAAACAAATGTTTTTGTTTCATATTTTCTGTGTAATAATTCGAAAAAACTTTCGCAGGAGTCGCGCCTTTATACTTAAACGAGATCTTGTATATATGTCACCGTAAAATTGTGAAACCGTTAGATTGTAATATAACTATGAAATTGTAAAATGTTGATAGACTTTTTATAGTTTAGGCAGCGTACGCAAAATAAGTAACTTTTCTGGTTGATTTTTTACGCCTTGTGTTCAAAAACCCCAAATATCTTACGGAACCCTATTTTTTTCCAAAATAAAATTTAGCCTATGTTACTCGTGGACTCAGATCAAATAAAAAACCAAGATAGCGCATGGCGTTTGTTTAAAGTGAAGCCTAAAAAAACTACGCTACTTCAAGTTTACACACACGCTCACGCTCACTTATGCAAAAAAGAACTTTACTTTTTGTCAGTATAGGTTAGTCGTCGCGACGACTCGTTCGATACTGTCGAAAAGTAGCGTACTTTTTTGCTTGTGTGTGCGTGAGCGCATTTGTATACTTGAGAAGTAGCGTAGTTTTTTAGGCTTCAGTTCAAACAAACGCCATGCGCTATCTTGGTTTATTATTTGATCTGAGCTCGTGGATAATGTAGCTTTCGAATGGTGAAAGAATTTTTGAAATCGGTTCAGTACTTTTTGAGCCTATTCATTACAACCAAACAAACAAAAAAACAAACAAACAAATAAACATACAAACAAAGTTTTCCTCTTTATAATATTAGTGTAGATATCGTTATCTCAGCAACACCTACAAGTACCTATTTACATGAAATTTAGTACGTATGGAGTTTCAGGGGAGAAAAATCGGTCTAGCTAGGTTTTCCTGAGAAACTGCGCATTTTTAAGGTAAGTATAAAAGTTTTTTCTTTCAACGTGCAACAATATATCAATAATTTAGACTATGATGTCAGTCTGACTGGCAGTTTGGTTAATTTTTGCGTTGTTCGGAAATTCGGAATGTGGAGGGCTCGAAACCTATATAATATTTATACCGTAAAATAATTTTGTTATTCTTTTTTTTTTTAAATCTGCTAGAGCTCCGAGCAAAACTCGGCTACCCATGTACTATTACTAATAAAACAATTTATGGCAACTTTCAACCTGCTTATAAATTGGATTCCCAGGACCTTACTCGCCTTACTAGGTGACATTTGAGCTTGATAAGAAAAAATATCAAAATTAAATGACGTGATTGTTTATGTTTGTTTACTAACCCAGGATAAATCGGATACCTAACTTCAAACTATGCTAAGCACCGAGTACCGACTTATTGAATGGTTAAGCAGCATATTGAAAGGTGAGCTTAACGATAAGGTACAGTGAGGCGCGGTAATCGGCCGCAGACCGCAGTGCCAACAAACCGCGATAAACTCACTCGTCTAGCCGCCGGCGCGCACGCCTGGCGCACGTTACGCTCTTGCGCGCTCCTCGCTAATATATAATATCCATGTTATATGTAATCACAGACATATCAGCCAGGACAAACAAATACAACCATGGACAAGGATCACGCGCTGGAGGAGATGATGGGGAAGTTGGGTATGTTTTTGACATAAGGTTTTGTGACATAACACTTACCGGTGTCTGTGATTTTATCGATAAATTAAATATTGAAATATACAATATAAATTATATACTTAAATATTTCCATATACTATTTTCTTGTGGTATTCGTGCCACGCGTGTGATACGCGGTCAGGTAACATATAGCACGTGTCGTAAGCTCTATTGGGCATTGGCACGGTGAAGCTTTCATTTTTAATTACATTCAGTGTATTGGGTAACTATTTCAAGTAATCGTTCATTGTAAATTCATCGAAAGTAACTTTGCGAACCGGTCATGTAAGGTCAACTGCAAAATCTAGTCTGAATACTTTTTATACGTGAGCTTATACAAGCTTATAAAAAAGGCAATGCTTAATAAAACTTATTGTCCGGAGAGTTTTGAAAAAGGCAGTATAAAATAATGAGCAGTTTTGCATTGATTAATGAATTATTTTTATTTAAAATGTACTTAAATATAATACCTAATAACTAATATAAGTAATAATGAATGTTACAAACGAAAAAAAATTGTTATTGATCGTTGACATTTTTGTTATAATAATAACTTGCCGATAACAAGATAAGCAACATACACTTTGATACAAGTTGCTATGTTAATTATATAATGTACGTAAACAACAATTTATTAATAGGCATGGTATGATGACATATTTTACAAATTGTTTACATATTTTGTAGAATGTGAAAACTTTTTGGTCTAGGTCATAGATATATAATATAGTTATCACTGGTCTAGGTATTGTTGCGTTTGAATTTGTTGACTATTGTTAATATGTAAGTTTTTTCTTAACAAATATTTTACTTAACACGACCGTTAGTTATTCTCGGTATAAAGTTTTGACATTTGTCTCACAACTATGTAATGTAATTCATGATTAATATGTATGAAATGCCCCGCTAGTGTTCGCTCGTCGAAAGTACACGGAAATGCGTCAAAAATTTATGAGTAACGATAACACTATAAATAAATATTAATATATAGTTTATATAACAATATGTAGTTACAGTGACAATAATTATGTTTTTAGAAAAACTATTACCCGTTTAAAATAAAATTATATAGGCTATATAATTTTATTTTACACGGGTAATAGTCAAAAGGTAATGTTACCTTGGCTATTGTTACGAATCTATGTACCTACACCTCATTAATTAAAATCGGATCAGTAGTTTAAGCGCTACAGTGGAACCAACATACATTCATTTTGGCTTTACGTAGTCGGGTAAAATAATACATTTTAGGTAGACGAATGCCTATTGTCAGATAGAACAAAATGTTCTAATGGTGGCCAATGCCTACCGATAAGAAAAAATAAAGTTTGCCCCATCTAACCTTACTTATTAGTAAAAAAGAGTAAATTGATGAATTAAAAAACGTTTAAAATCATTTATTTTTTCAAATAACCTTGAAAGTAAATCATGATTCTAATATCATAACACAGTAGTTCTAACTACTATCAATAATTTGGTAAGTAATGTGATTTTTACCTACAAAAAATGTTTTATCTAGAATCTATATCAGTTAGTTTCAAATGTTAAGTCTGCTTTGAATGTAAATGCATCTAACTGCAATGCGACATAGCATAGACTTTGTGGTGCCAGACAAAATACTTCTTCCATTGACTTGCAATATCTACGACATCGAATGAAAATGTAATAAAGTTATGAAAAATATCATACCAGTTATGTCGATAAGGTCACAGTGACGAGACGGTCACTTCATAACAATACCTACGTCAGTTTACGCGGTTAGATATTGTGTTTGTCACGTTATTTATTGAAGGAAAATCTTAGTAGTTTCATGTATAAGGCAAAGAATGTTATTTTACTAACATATCTAAGGTGTAGTAATTATGCTATTTAACTTAAACTTAATTATAAATAAAAACAAAATAAAAAAAAATAAGTAGCCCTCAAATTGTCAATCAGTGAACGAGCTGATGATGATAAATAAGTACACTCTCGCTCGTGTCAGCTTTCAAACAAAAAAATATCATTCGTTTCGGAGATACGATGCCACGGATAGAAACACTGACGCAGACACACAAACACCCCCTATGTTTTCGTCGCGGGTTAAAAACATACCTTACCCGAAACATATAACAATTACAACATATTAATTGCATATTTCCTGAACATGTATTTTTAATTGATTTAAGTGAAGATGTTTATAAACTGATACATTTAACTATTGTAGTAATAAACAATTTATCTAGAAGCAAAATATGAGAGCGAAATTATAGTCAAACAATAATAGTATTATTTGAAGGTGTCAGTAGCAAAATGTGGGCGTCATACGAATAATCAAAGTAGAGCGTTTATGCATGGCACATGGTTAACTTTATCGTAATATAATGTACCATTGAGTTCAAGGACCTTATTGACGATGTTTGACTAACCTTATTCTAATCTTTATCTAACCGCTACTATGAGGTCATCGTATTTTAAAGTAATAAAATTATGAGCGCGCTAAGCCGAAATTTATATAGTTCAAATGTTATTTGGAATTTATATTCTTCATTGATAAATATCTTTCTTTTATCAATGATATTTTTGACTACATACTACATAGTACGGGGGAGTGCCATGCGAATGGACTATGTAGTCTGAAATTATCTAATCATGGAATTTGCACTGAAGAACTCACTAGTCTTCAGTGCAAATTTCAAAATTTTACGTTTTACGGTAACGGGTACCAGACAACGGAAATATATTTAATACTTTTTATAACATACTTATTTAAGATTTTTATTAAATAATACCTACATAATACTTATATTTAATACACATCCATAATCCAACTTTTTGTTCTTCACGAACGCAAACTTTCGGCTGGAGTTCCAACGCTTACCACTGAGCCACAGTGGTCGTCTCAATTAAAGTAAGCCATTTTGTTATTTGCACTAATGATCTAATGCAAACTTAATATGAGTGGACTATCGTTGTTTAGCGGTTAAAGCGATTAAAGTCTACTTATATTAGGTATTCTATTCGTTGCTAAGTAAATTCTGATTTTCAATTTTATACTTCATGCTACTCTTTCGGTTTAATTCCATAATTATATAGTTACTGAGAATGGACAAACGCAGTAATTATTATCAACCATAATTGGCTTTATTCTTGAAAGCAGTACTTTAATATCGTTTGTCCTAATTACGAATTCTTAACACGGGTATAGTAATTAAAAATTTTAATTAGCCCATAAATTGTCCAGCAGCGAATGAGCTGATGATGATGATTTATTCATCATCATCAGCTAAGGACACTCTCGATCATGTTAACTTTTAAACATAAAAAAGTAGATCAAAATTGGTTCATCCGTTTGGGAGATACGATGCCACGGACAGAAACACAGACACAGACACACAAACACCCCCTATGTTTTCGTCGCGGGTTAAAAACATAGCTTACCCGAAATATAACAATTACAACATATTAGGTGCATATTTCCTGAACATGCCTTTTTAATAGGCAAGCGGACTGATTTTTTTTTATTGCATTAATGAATAGTACTCTTAAATATGAGTAACTTCTCCGAAGAAACCGTATATCAAAAGTCAATATTTTCAAAGGTACAGCGAAATTTTGTATATTTGTATACAAATATACAAAATTTCGCGAGTCTTTATACTAAAAATTGTTTTTTTTTTTTGCGAAATTGGTAAACAAAACCTACATCATTAGTTTACTCACATCATATACAAAAACATTCATTATGGTAAGTATGAACTTAAACGCACAAATATCGGAGATATTACAAATATATTCCTGCGGCCATATACTTCATAATTATACTACTTCATATACAAGTGACGTCATTTTTAGGTCGACTTTAGTATGGAGCGTTTTTAGGAGGCTCGCGAAATTTTTTATACAAATCGCTGTACCTTTGAAAATATTGACTTTTGATATACGGTTTCTTCTGAGAAGTTACTCATATTTAAGAGTACTATTCATTTATGCAATAAAAAAAAATTGTCCGATTAACCAACGTATCTGTCTGTGTCTACACACAGACAGATACGTTAAACTTATAATATAATACCCCTATTTTTTCATCGAGGGTTAAAAATAAGGTACCTACATAATATATTTAAATATTTGTCACGTGAGAAATTGATCACAGTGAACTGCACTTAGCATGGAAAAATTTAACCGTCCTTTTTAGGGTTCCGTAATACTTAAGGAACCCTTATAGTTTCGCTCTGTCCGTCTGTCTGTCTGTCTGTCTGTCTGTCTGTCTGTCTGTCTGTCTGTCTGTCTGTCCGCGCCTCTAGCTCCTGTAATTATGAATATAAATTTATGAAATTTGGTGCAGTTATAGATTGTGTATAGATCACGGTTTCGGGATCATAAAAAAATAATAATTTTATATTTTAGGAGTAGCTCTCCATACATGTGAAGTGGGGATGAAAAATATTTTTTCACTCTACCCCATCGTGTGGGGTATCGTAGAATAGGTCTTTTAAAATAAAGGCATGGTTTCATACGTTACTTTTTTATAAAGTTGACCATTTTCGAGTAATCGGCCTCCAAAGTAGTTTGTAAGTTGGTCCCCCCCCCTAGCATTTTTAAACTATAGGAGATAGAAACTTGCAAATTTCCATGCTGATAGATCATGCTAAAAACTCTTTAGGAAAACTATTTTGAACGAAATCGCATCATAATTTCTATTTCTAGAGCAATTATAGAAAAACAAATTAACATATTAAGGCAAATCAGAATAATTATACATCATGTGAAATTATCATTTAAAATAATGTTTCAAAACTGGTTGCAAAATTAAAAAAAAACTGAAATTAACAATTAATAAAAATAACTTAAATTAATAATAAATAAAACATGCTGTCGGGTTTGAACCTACATCCAAGGACAAACACTATGATTAACTGAGCTACAGTAATTATAGTGATTATTGCGAATTTACGTTTCTTTACCAGAATTAGAGCTAAGTTTTGAAACACGTAAAATTTTTATTAATAATTAATTTTACGAATATGTGCCTCTTTTACCAATTATTACAATAATTTAATAACACTAAAAACACATGAATATAATTATGTTATCAATTACCATAATATTATTGTTTTTTATTATAATTTAATACCTACCTTTAATATTAAAAGCTTCAATTTGCTAGTAACTTTACGAAAACTAGGTAGGTATATCATATATGGCGCTAGTCTCCTGTTTAAATCGTGGATTGTTTTTGAAAAATAATACTAGATGTCGCTGTGTTATTGGATATAAATTCTGTATCACGCTATCGAAAACCTCGCTGATATGTATAACCTCTCAGGTGTCGCGCTTTAAAATTTTTATAAGTATCTGGTTGTATTCTTCGTACCTACTTTGAGGTCTCGCTAGAGTGCGCTAGAGTAAATATTTTCTTTGATTGTGATAGGCGGTATCGTAATAGACTAAAATAATATGCTCAAATGTTATGTGATTAGCGAAATGCGAATATTAAATAGAAATCGAATAAAACTTATTCTTAAAGAACATCTGGTTACTATTCACTTATATATATTTTGATTATTAATCAACATTCAACATTTACGGAACCCTCCTTAGACATGTCCTGACATGCTCTTGGTTAGGTTATTTAGTATTTCCGCCAGAATTGTATTGGTTTTTCTGTTTTTTTTATAATGTTTCATTTTGTACAGAATATACAATATGTATAATTATAATAGACATAAGTTGAACTTGGTAGTACAATGATACCTACATTAATTTGGTTGATTTTTTTACTTTTATATATAACCACAGAATAGATATTAGTTACCACAGAAGCACCACTTCGAAGAGTCATTAGAAGAAATAGGGACTCTTACTACTATACCATTAAGATCAATTCATCTTGTGCAGCGCGCGATCGCCTACGATTATATTTACCTACAAGTTGCGTCTCTTTCTATCGCATAACTCTTATTCATATCGCATAATTGTGACGAAATCGGGATTGTCTCCGTTTAGAAAATAATTTATTTAAATACAACTTTTTTTTCTAGTACCTACCTACTGTAGGTACTTTAGTGAACGAATTACTTTCCAAGTAAACCTAAAGGTAGGTGTTAGGTACTTTAACTCTAATAAATTCGCGCATACCTACGTATAAGTAGTTATGCGTAAAGTGTAAACGTAAGCGTTTTCGATACCTTGACGGCCTGATATTACTCAAAGATGTTGAATCACGCCGCCTTACTATTACTCTAGGTACTTTTGTCAACAAATTACTTTTAAAATCGTATCACAATTCACATTGCATCGGAATGACAATTTATGACGCGAACAGGTAGTTCAGGAGCCAACACCTAAAAACTTAATATTGGTTCTCAAAATCTCAACTAATAGCATTAGCTCAAACTATATTTATAATAATATTGTTATTTAATTTTATAATATTATAGTACCCATTATACCCATTTTTAAAATAATACGTAAAATTATAATAATTACGAACAAATCTCGCGCGTACGTCTCTCACTGCTCGCATGTAAGTCCCTACCACAGAACACTATTACTCGCGGAGAAGAAGGTCGACTTCATACAAAAAAATTGGGACCAAAATAGCGCCTCTAGTGAGCTGCCCCCTCAAACTTTTAACCGCCTTCCAACAAAGGAGGACTAAATATTTGATTATATGAATATGGCGGGAAATTGAAGATACGTAATTAAAGTTTAAGTTAACGTTAAATTTCTCTTTAGAGTTAAATTTTGCATTCCAACTAGAGGTGGGACGTATTTAACGTAACAGGTAAAAAGGAACAGGTAATTGGAAATAACACATAACAGTCGATATCCAGTTACTAAAATAACAGTTATTAAATAACATAACAGAGTACGTCAGTTACTAGCAACGTAACAAGTAAAAAATACCTACCTGAGTACAGCGTACGTGTTACCGCTATACTATAGTCCGATCTTGTCTCTCTGTTACACATACAACGATTCCATATGCAAAAACGAAAGGCACTTAGTATTTAAATACTCTGTATGTCTCTCTTACACTTATATGCATCTACTACTTGCTAGAATGAGAAATAATTAGTATTTTTTTAGTAAAAAATTCAGGTTGTAGTCAATCAAGAACAAATCCCATATACACTACGTGCTATTACTCCTGTCAAGCGTCGATTGCCGACGGTCGGTAAGTGACAGCTATATCCCCAAGCGTCGCTTGCCGACGGTCGGCAAGGCGGGAAAGCCCATAGAAATGTATTTATAATTTGTAAGTGGTTTGTTTGTACCACGTAATTTTAACATTTATGTAATTAATATTAAGTTTTTTATGCGTATATTAAGTATTTTCTATAATTCTACTATAAATTACTTCGGAAAATCGATCGAAAAATATACGTTTTTATTGAGATTTTTATCATAGTGAGTTTATGATTTTCTTGTAAAATGCATTTTGAATTGAACATTTTATTAGATATTTTATTAGAACAGTATTTATTGTAGAATCTAGGAATAGAATTTATGGATAATAATAAGTAAATTAGTTACTATGATTGTTTTTGTAAGACATTTCCGTCAAAATAGGACTATTTTCGGAGGGTTCAATCAGTTACTATTTACATTGTGCGTTGTAAAAAAATCATGTGTTATTGTAATATTTAACATCCTGAACTGCATAAAAATATAAAAATATGCATATAATTATGTCCCAGTTACAGTTTATTGAGCAATCAAAATATGTACTATGTCAGATATTTTTCATAGTAATTGTAATTAGTTTTGCTCCAATCCTTGTTAGTACAACTGTTTTTGTATTTAAATATTTTGTATTATATATCCAATTACGTAATTAAAGCAAAATTCACTGTATAGAAACATAAATTTTATATTTAATTGAGTTTTCAAACAATATATGAAAAAAAAATCAAAGTTCATTTGTTTGCATCAAGATTTCATTTAATAAATGAGTATATTTCTAAATTCCATTTACGTCATCACTTAGTAAATCTATTCTACTTTTTAAATATATATAATTTGCATAGGTTTTACATATATTATAACAATATAATTCGGAAAAATAAAAATCGCGGGAATCGAAATTAGACTGACAATTTTATAGTAGGTATCTGTAATTTGTTTTATATCTGTTTTTCTATTTAAATTTTATGTATAATGTGTGCATCTACATAAATTAAGCAAATTTCACTATATAGAAACATAAATTTGGCCTTACTTTAGGTTTGCAATGGAATATTAAAAAAATACGTGTGTGTTATGTTTGAATCAAGATTTCTTTTATTAAATTTGTATTTTTCTTAATTCCAGTTATATCATCAATTAGGATATTTAATCTCCTTTCTAAATATATATAACATGAATAGGTTTTATTTACACTTTAACAATTTAATCTTGAAAAAAAAAAACACGGGAGTTGCCTGCGTCAGGGTGACGGACGCCATCAGCTGTTTCATTTGTCATTCTGTGAAATTGCGTTTATACATTCGTGTTAGTACTTGAGACCGTCATAAATCTTATCCATTAACATTAGTAGACCGTACTAATAACAATCAACATGTGTGAATGAGAATCGGGTTCATAGGTCGGGTTATTGTTTACGTTGAAGTGTTTAGTTTCAAGTGCTTCGAGAGGAGTGTGGGGTATTTTGTTATAAATCTGTCTGCTTCGATTCATAATACGTAATCACTTAGGGAATATATTCTATTTTTAAATATACATAACATAAATAAGTTTTGTTTAAAATAAAATATTGAAATCCTGAAAAATAATATCGCGGGAGAAGGCGGGAGACGTGGGGGGGTATCGTTTTTTGGCGCGAAAAACACTTCGACGCGTGAGGGGGGTAACTGTCAAAAAACTCTGACACGCTAGAGAGGATGGTCGGGTTATAGACAGACGTCATTTGTCACGAGTTCTGTCTTTTTTTTTATACGCGTTGCGGCTTCAAACCATTTGCCAGTGTCAAGTTGAAAGGGCGGGAAATTGAATTTTCTTTTAAATTTTCAACACCGTAGTTAAGTCCAAAGTCCAAATAAATAGTCAGTGCACTTAAAGTCAAGTCAGTCGATTCAGTAAAGTGATAAAAGCTTTACTGAAAGTTCCTAGGGAGTATTGATTATTTATTCTCTTTAAAACTATCAATTAAATCAATTTAAAAATTCTAAAGTCAATCAAAAATAATTGTCTTTCAAAAGTATTGTTATTTTGGTTGTTAATGCCTAATATTGGTAGAATATATTTTACCTTTAGATATTCGTTGTCGTGTATAAATGTGGGCAAGTGATTCAACTACAAAATGCGTGCTATTTTGGGGTTTTCCGCCAAAACTCCACAGGAAGTTTCAGTAAAGCGTCTACCACTTTACTGAACCGACTGACGACTCATTGACTACCCTGACTGTTTATTTGGACTTTGACTAGACTTTGGACTTGACGATTTAGAAATACGGTGATGAAAATTTGAACGAATATTCTATTTCCCGCCTTTTTAACTTGAAACTGGCAAATGGTTAGTACTGTTATAATTAAATGTACTTACAGACTACAGTGTTATAAATTCTAACATCACACTAAATATTATGAACAAATACATTTACAATATGAGGAATTTATTGTAAACGTTGTGGAAGGCCGTTCAAGTATACTTGAACGGCCTTCCAACTTAGTAATCGAACTGAGTACGTATAATACATACGTACCTACCAACATGACTGTTATTTTTAACAGGTATCCGAAACAGGTAGTTACGTATAACAGTAACAGCGGGCCTATTCGCTAAAATTAGATATGAGCGCCGCGCCGGCGCGCCGCCGCCGCCGCTGATTTTGCCACGCCGCCGCCGCCGCGAAAATACATCGGCGCGCCGAGTGAGCGAGAGGGATAGTCATAATATTTACTTTCAGTCAGTGACTATGAGCATTTATATTACCCATGTCATATATAACCATATAAGCCTTATTTCTTTCATGCTTTAATCGAGGAGAATCTTTCGATGAGGTAGGTGTGACTTATGTGGATACATAAGTCACACCTATCTCATCGAAAGGTTTCTGCATAAAAGACAACATGCTTACTAGAAAGGCAGATCTCAAAATGATCTATTACCCTGATAGCCTGGCTTCAAGAATTACTATAGAGTGGATAAAAGCTATGCTAAACAACAGAGCGTCATCAACTATTATGGGCTTGACACTCAGGAGCAGATTGACCCAAGGATGCCTACAAGGAGGGGTGAGGTGCTGTCACCGCTGGAGTATACCCCAGAAGTGAATGGGCTGCTAAAAGAACTGAACAATAGAAGGTTCTATGCTCAAGGATACGTTGACGACCTAATAATAGCTCCCCATACCGATTTCGGTGACGGTGGTCAGCTTCTTTGAAACCAGGCCAACAGTTATTATTATAGTGCCCTAGTATGTGCGCTGTACACAAGAGCACTCTCTCTTCCTTTACTCTCGTAATCCAGTGGGGCGGATAACCGACACGACTGGCGAGAGATTAGGCGCTGTTCCGACTTTTTGCATGCCCATCCGACGCATGGATCACCTTTCTTGTCAGACAATCAGATGATCAGCCGGCAATGGCCTGACCAAATTTAAAAACAACCTTTTTTTTTGTTGTTCCAATGCGGGAATCGAACCCACGACCTCCGTGAGCCAAGCTCTAATCCGACCTAGCGATACTAGTGGTGAGCTAATGCGCATCAGTAGTCGCTGAGCTAATGCAATCAGGTGCAAAATTGGTGCAAAAGGGTCAAGCTAACAGTTAACGCCAATAAGACAGTCTTGATACCTAACACCAATAAGAGGAAGTTGAAGCGACTAAAACCCCCGACACTCTTTGGGAAAACTACCACGTTTGCAAGCGAGGTCAAATATTAGGTCATTACATATAAAATTTATTTTTGTAAAGGAGGAACATAAAGTCTTTTTTATTAACGTAATATATTTATTTAATCAAAGTATATACCATTGCTATCTATGCACTTTTGCCATCTCGTAGGTAGTTCATTGATTCGGACAGGAATCAATAAAATATTTGAAGGCGCTTTGGACTGCCCCATCGGAGTTGAATTTTTTCCCTTGCAAAAAGTTATCCAAATTTATAAAAAAATGGTAATCCGCTGGAGCAAGGTACGGGGAGTACGGTGGATGTCTTAGACATTCCAATTGAAGCTCCTCTAATTTGGCAGCAGTTTGTTGTGCAGTGTGTGATCTAGCGTTGTCCTGAAGTAGCAGTGGCCTAGAGCGAATGACCAACCTCGGATGTTTAGCAGCTAGCTTTTCTATCATTATTTGCAGTTGCTAGCAATAGACATTTGCCGTTATCGTCTGGCCAGATTTAAGAAAGCTGTAGTGAAAGACACCGGCACTAGTCCACCAAACGCTCACAAGTAACTTTTTTTGAGTCAATTTTCGCTTGGGGCAGGCTTTGGTTCGCCAGGGTTCAGCCATTGCGATAAGCATTTCGGATTATCGTATCGGATCCACTTTTCATCACAGGTAATGATTCGATTTAAAATCTCTTCATTATTGTGCCGCTTGAGTAATGTAACGCAGCAGTCGACGCGCGTTTGTCGGTTTGCTGCACTCAATTCATGAAGTACCCTCCTTCCAAGCTTTTTCACCTTCCCATTTTGCTTTAAGTGGATTAAAACAGTTTTATCATTGACACCGCAGCCTGCAGCTAACTCGGACGTAGTTTGTGATGGATCCGCTTCCACAATAGCCTTCAGTTATTCATTATCAACTTTGGTCTCCGGCCGTCCATGGGGCTTGTTCTGAGGGCGAAATTCCAGAACGAAAACGTTGGAACCAAAAACGCACTTTGTTTTCTTTTACGACACCGCCGCCATACACATTATTATCTTTCGACCCGTTTTTGCAGCACTGGTGCCACAGTAGAACTCGTACTCGAAAATAATACGATATTTCAAATTTTCCATTTTGTAAACAGAGTGACGCGAAGAAAAAACAAAAAGAGGAAAAACAAATGAATAACGGTTTTCGAAACACAAATGCATGAGTAACTAGTGGTATAAATTTGAAATTAGAATTCTTTACCAAAGAAGATATATTTGAGATCAGTGACCAGTACGACAAAACACCAATGCCAACTGCCACCTACAGGCAGATATGCTTGTTTGGGAGATTTTGCACCGTGTTTCACACTGAGTTTTCCTCTATTATTGGTTGTTCAATAGAGAGCCTACGCAGTCAGTTATATAAATGGCTTCGACGTCAATTCTTTACTACCAAGTACAAACTTCAACCCTTTCAAGGTCACGCCGCCGACGCCGCCGCCGCCGACCCAAAAAAGCTGGCGCGCCGCCGCCGACCTACCACCCATCGGCGCTCATATCTAGCTAAAATACAAGTTTAGTTAATCACTTTGAAAATGGTTATTAACCAGCTTTTGTTTGTAACCGACCAGTTCCATAATTTTGTATTCAGTACCTTTTGATGGCAAAGTGAATAACTCAATTGACGCAAAGTTCTCGACTGTAATTCGGCTAAATTGAATAGTGCCGTCTGTGGAGGAGTACATTATAAAATGTGAGAACCTTTTAATTTATTCGGATAACTATTTATTTTGTTGTCTGTGGACTAACGGCCGCACTCAGAGTCATTTAATTGTTACTTAAACCATTACTTAGTATAGATTTAAAAAATCTCACTCTCAGAGTCAGTTAACGGATCGTTAACGTGACTTAATGATGATTAAATTTAAGTACTGCAAAACCTCTATTTAACTTGCTAATTGTGGATTTAGTCGATCGAATTTGAGGTTATTTATTTGTTTTTGTAAAAAAAATTACATTTGAATTTTAATAATACGCTATTACTAGTTATTGTAGTTATTATTTCAGTTACTACTACGTTGTTTTTACCATTTTTATGCAAAATGTCTAATCAGATGGACTTTATAGATTTTGAAGATTTTTCTTTAAGATTCAGAAATGTGGGACCAAGATGACCAAGACGCTATAGAAGACATTATTCGGATCCTTTCACTAAAATATTCAATCCAAGAATTCCATGTTAGATATAGATTCACTCCGAAGTCCTATGTTGTAAAAAAACTTAATAATATAATAGGTATGTAGAAATCACATTTAAATAGATCAGATACCTATTAGAAGAGGTTTACCATTTACCTACTCCCAAAATAATGCTTCTGTTTACTGTAATATATTTAGCTACAGGCAGTTTTCAGGTTAGTTTCTAAATTATAGTACCTAAAATAATAAACAAAACTAGAATCATGAAAGTTTACTATGTGCTTGTAATAAGTAATATTATTTGTATGTTGCTATCTTATTTTTATATTAATATCTGTCAGTAATCGGTCTCACGAATTGTCAGCAAAGTTTCTGCATTAATTGCTATGAAAATGCAAGATTTTGTCAAGTTCCCGGCTACTGTACAGGTACTGATACTACTACTGATATATTTTATTCGTTTTGAACTAAATGTATGCCAAGAAAATGTATTATTATAATATTAATTAAACTACATCTAATGATTATATTATAATTATGTAATTTAAATATTTATATTCTTGTTACAGACGAAAGTTCTATGAAATTGCACACTTTCCTGGGGTGATTGGGTGTATTGAATTAAATATCATTATTAAAATAAAAAGTCCTGGAGGAATCACTTCAGAAGTGTACAGAAATAGAATACACAATATTTGTGCTACAGAGGCAAGCTATACCTATGTTCTATTTATAAGATGTCATCATTCTTTCCATTCCGAGCTACCAAATCATGAATTTCCTTTGAATCTCTGAGAGATAAGTTTAAAGAAATAGGTATTCTGACAGTCGCTTCACAATACATTTGGACAAATACACAATTCAATGGACAATGTGTTGTATATCAGAAAGAATATACTTAAATAATTACAAAAAGGTGTATACAATAGAATCCCAGAAAACGTTCAGATTCTTTCCATTATTAAATTAAAGAAGGTTATTAAAGAATGTTTGTGTGCCAAAGCTTAATATAAGGTCAACGGTTTCATCATTTTACCACCTTGGGAATAAGATGCTCCTTGCAAGGCTGCTTCTATGTATGTACTTATTATGTATATTGACTTTTGTCTTAGATTATGGTACTATATTGTAAAATAATATTTTTTGAAAAGAACAATTTTTCTTCTCGCCGGTGGTAAGCATAATGTAGCAGAATTTGGATTTGATTAATAAAAGACAATACATATAAAATAATTTCTTTTATTTATTACTATTTTGTAACTTTTCTAATATTTTTCCGCTTCTTGTTTTATTTCTTCAATCTTCCTTCACAACAACAACGAATTTCAATTTTGGTAATCATAATTCATATATTCACCATAGACGGATATTCACCTTAATATTAATATTATAATTTGAAACACAATTCAAAATTACACTAATACTAAAATGTAGAGTGCAATAAACTTTAAACTTTAGATTTTTTTGTATTAGGTAGGTACCTATTCACGCTCGCCGCCCGCGAAGATTTGACAGTTAGCAACTGTAATGCCATATTAGAAAATTGAAATTATTTTACCAAAATATTCGATAAATAGCTATTTTGGATAATTTTTTGTCGATTTTCTTTGTTAATTAAATAAATTCTAACTATATTACTACTTTACATGATTTCTGATGTTTATTAAAGCCAAACTTAACAATTTCATATTAATTAATTTTAAGTATGGCTACATCTTCTCCAAGTTTTTAAGTAATCGACAACTCATTTCGGAGATGCACCGCCCTACGAATGATTAAATTTGTCATTAGCTAACGATCCATTAAATGTTGACTCTGGGAGACACGCTTCATTAAGATATTTAATGTTCATTAGTTAAATACTGATTAGGGCTAATTTAATGAACGTCTCTGAGTGCGGCTGTAAGTTATCAACTATTGTTTGTCAAGTCAAAATGAGACGAGTACCTACATAAATATTTCGAATTATAAGTTTTTCCTCTCAACTTTTTCAAAATAAATTAATATTTCCTAACTTTCTGCAGCATATACCATTATTAGAGTGTGAGCCATCTTTACCTTTACCTACGTGAAACCAAAAAAAGGTTAGAGGAAAATTATTCAGCGGTAAAGTCAACAATGTAAATGTTTTTGTTAAAGTTAATTACATCGATGTTATGAGGTACTTACAATTTCTGTAGTACCTAAATCGCACTTACAGCGATTTACTACTGCCGTGAACATTTACTACTGCCGTGAATATTTACAGAAGGTTTTAATATCCCTAGGTTTTAGATACAAAAAATGCCAAAACGATAGAACGGCTTTCATAGAAAAACCAGTGAAGTCTACCTGGAAAAAGATATTAAAAACAGAAACTTGCCAGAGGAGCTGAAGAAGAATATTATTTATATTTTATTTTGATTAGAGTTGTGTTCATACATCATATAAATTAAAAAAGTGCTGGCAATCTTTGAAGTCAGTGCCCAGTGGAATAAAAGAAAATATTTCAAAAGCAAAAGGTATGTAGTCCTAACTGAATTAATTTAATTATCTATACTAATATTATAAAGAGGAAAACTTTGTATGTTTGTTTGTTTGTTTGTTTGTAATGAATAGGCTCAAAAAGTACTGGTTTTTAATAAACTTCCACTTTCTTAATGTATTTATTTAATGTTCAAGCATTAAACCTAATTATTGTTTAATATAATATATTCTTTTTATTTATTCAACATACATAATAATATACAATAGAATAAAAAATATATTTAAACTAGAACAAAGAACCTAAAACTAAAAACCTTAAAAATATAATGTAATGGCTAAAATATATTATTAAAAGGAGTCCCTTTAGGCAAGGTTCCCAAGATACTGGCAGCGTTCCCCGTTTGAATAGCTAGACTAATTCTTTGTCCGAGGTGAACCGAGCCACCAGCTCTTCGGTCTCCTGTGATGTCGACTAACCTTTTTCCTATTTCCTTAAAAAGCCTTATAGTGCTAGGACCCCATGGATTTATTTTGATTTTTCTATTTTTATTTTATATTTATTTTGATCTTTGATTACCTATTTCAATTTTTTTTCATGATTACCTATTTCTATTTTTTTTTTTCAGATACATAATAATTATACATGCAGGCTCTGATAAAGGTTAAAGGTTCATTGCAAATTTTTTTGTGGAAAAAATAAAAATGAGGATTATCATTCAGAAATGAATAAAAATAATTTTACAAAGTGGGTTAGGGAAAGATTAATTCCCAATTTGTCAGAGCCATATTGATGATTGTAATGGATAATGCTCCTTACCATTCTGTTTTACTAAATAAAGCTCCTACAGCAGTGGTTGGTGAAAATCAAAATAATGTTTAACGAAACAGCGAAAAAGCCAAATCTGGTAATGCTTGTTAACACAAGCCCGAGACTATCTACAAGATCGATAAACTGTTAGGTGGTTCCCACCTTACCACTGTGACCTTAACCCTATTGAGTTGATCTGGGGCATAGCAAAACAAAAAATCGCCTCACGCAATGTGGGATCAGTTGATATCATGGTAGGTACTACAAAGTACTAACTTTATTTGTGAATTATGTACTTTACTAAACTTATGGATTAGTATATTAAAAAAAATATTTTAAATATGTGTTTTATTTTTCAAGGTGTGTGTTTGAAGAAGATGTATCTGCTGAGGACTGGAGAAAAGCATGCCAGCATGTGATAAAAATAGAAGACGGATATGTTAATAGAGGACACACATTAATCATTATATGATGACATAGACAGAATAGTCGTAAACCTCCGAGACGACAGCTGCAGCATTAGTGACAGTGATTCTAATAACAGCCAGACTTTTGGGGAGGGCTCGATCCAGGCTATTGAGGAGGGCTCGAGCTAGACTTTTGGGGAGGGCTCGAGCCAAGCTATAACTTGGTTTTCTGATATAGAATATTTGGATGAGGGTGTTTTTGACTCTGATTAAATAAACAAAATAAATATACTGCTTTTATTTATTCCTAAAAAAACTATTTTATGAAATCCGCTTAGATGCAATTTGACCTAAGCAACGTAAACAAAGATACAAATGCGAGCTTTAATGCTACTATTTGTTATTATGTTTATGGCTAGTTAAATTTGGACATAATAAAAAATGTACCTATATGCAAACTCATTAAATTAATTAATGGATAAATTATTTTTCAAAACTGAATTTAATCAAAGTATATTTTATAGTTATATAATATATAGGAAATGAGGTGAGGTGACCATCCGAACGATGCTGGCGCCCCTATTAATTTCACGATTTATTTGCCAAGCTGTAATTTCAATTAAAATCTTCAAATTTTATTATCAACGCACGAAAACAACTACTCTTTAGCAGTTGTTAAAATGGGTTAGTCACTTCATTGAGTTCGTAATTATGAACTGTCATTTTGCTTTAGTGAATACATATTTATTGATAGTTAAGAACTTTCGATAAAAAATTTATGGCAAAATGCATGCCTCTTCCCTAAAAGTTATCAACTAAGATTTGGTTAAAAACCGTACCAACTCAGTTGATAACTTGTGCATAGTGAATACAAAAGTGACACTTTCCGTTACTCACTCCTCCGTTTCGTTATTAACTCAGTGATTAACTCACAAAATGTACGATAGCGAATAGGCCCGCAGGTATAACAGGTATCGTATTTAACCTGTTATATCCCACCTCTAATTCCAACAAAACCGAGCAACCACCTCCACGCACAAATCACAACTAAACATCACAAATGTTCGTGAGCCCTTAAATACATACGTCTAGTGTTTTCGATAGCGCGATCTAGAAGCGGCATAGTGTCTGTTGCGCGCCATCTGTTGTGGTTTTTAAGTAACTATTATGTAATATTAACCATGTAAGACAGAGAGCGATATATTGAAATATAACCATTCTTGTCGCACCGAACTGCCCCCTTTTTGGTCCAAGGTCATTCATACAAAGTCGACCACCCCTGGTCCCTACTGATTGTCCACGCAGAGCGGGATGCCGCGCGTACTTGCATTTTCTATACCTACACGGGGAGTGAGACAGGCCTGATATAACTAGCTGTTGCCCGCGGCTCCGCCCGCGTAAATATAGTTTTGTCGCGGTCGCGGATATGTGACTGATGCAAAAAATAGATAAAAACAATCCTTGATGCGGATTATATTATATCATGCTAAAATTTCAGCTCAATCGGTGCTGAACTTTTTGAGTTTTTGAAGCTGCTCGGAGCTATAGTAGATTTAAAAGAAATAAAAAGAATCACAACAATACTTTACTGGGTACTTTGAACCCAACACATTTCGAATTTCCGAACGACGCAAAAATTATACATAGGTACTCATACCAAACTGCCAAACCGACTGACGTAGGAGAGTCCAAAATTATTGATAGATTGTTGCACGACGAGAGAAAAAAAAACATATTTTTAAGCTAAAAATGCGCAGCAAGGATAAGAGCCTAGCTAGATCAATTTTTCTCCCCCAAAACCCCATGCATACTAAATTCCATGGTAATACTTGTAGCCATTGTCGAGAAACCGATTATATGATACTAGATACTTCGTGCGCGACAAAAGGAAATTTCGTAGAACCGTACATTTTGCTCGAATAAAAAGTAGCCTTTGTCCTTCTCCGTGGTCTATTCTATATCTATGCTAAATTTCATCAAAATCGGTCCAGTAGTTTCGGAGCCTATTCGATGCAAACGAATAAACAAACAAACTTTTTCTCTTTATTATATTAGTAGAGACTAGCGACCCGCCCCGGCTTCGCACGGGTACAATACTGATACTTAGGCTAGGTTACGGTTACGCACACTACGATTTTTTTGTAGTGCGATTATTTTGACGCAGAAATTTTACATACATTTCTGCGACAAAATAATCGCACATATGCGCGCACAGACAAAAAAACCCATACGTTGCATTTATGCGACAAAATAGTCGCACTACAAAAAAATCGTGGTGTGCGCTTAGCCTAATACTACAGAATGTCACCCACTTCGCAACGGGCCGTGCCGCAGAAATCGTAATATTTTAATTTCGCCATAACTTCAAAACCAAACGTCCAATTTTAATCATTCAAAGACCAAATATTATCTACATAAACTGTACTTAGTGATGAAATAATTTATTTTGATAAGGATTAATAGCATGAGTAAAATAAACGCGTTTAAATGTAGTCTAAAAAAAATTCAAGATTTCTAAATAAAAAAATGGTTGTTGTACCTCACTCGACATAGATAGGTATAGTGTGTCGCGGACTTTTTTGTAGATATTTATAAGATCTACAATTAATTAGAAAATTATATGGTTCTATCTTTTATAGTTTAGGCAGCGTATGCAAAATAAGTAACTTTTCTGGTTGATTTTTTACACCTTGTGTCCGAAAAACCCAAATATCTTACGGAACCCTATTTTTTCCAAAATAAAATTTAGCCTATGTTACTCGTGGATAATGTAGCTTTCGAATGGTGAAAGAATTTTTGAAATCGGTCTAGTACTTTTTGAGCCTATTCATTACAAACAAACAAACAAACAAACAAACAAACATACAAACAAAGTTTTCCTCTTTATAATATTAGTGTAGATATACAAGATTGTCTCGTTTAAAGTATAAGTCTGATAATAATTAAATACCGGCTTTAAATGTCAAGGAAAGCAAATCTTGTGCACACACTCACTTCTTGCAAAAATGCGGAATTGTTTCTTGTGTGTATGTTCACTATGTCCGCGTCTCCGGAAACACAATAATAGTGCATTTCCAAAATTTTAAACGTTGGAGAGACATGGTTTGGCATGAATGGGCCGGTTCGACCGGATGAATAGGAAGAAAACCGGCGTGAAATAATGATTTCCTTGTGTTTCGCCGAGTGAGTGAGGTTACCGGAGGCCCAAGGGGATTGGGGTTTTTAAGGACCGTTCCTTGACTAGAAAGTCAAGATCCATTCGATAATTTTGACGGCGAAGTTCGATAAGAAAAATGTATGGGATTTGACATAAGTGACAAGCTAAGTGACAAGTCGCTTGAGATGCTTTATGTCAAATCCCATACATTTTACTTTCGAACTTCGCCATCGAAATTAACGAATGCATCTTGACTAGATGCCCAGTAACGCAATCTGAGCACGCACTTGAGGAAGAGGAGGAGGAGGAGGAAGTGTAACTCATCTGGTGTTGCGAGTGTCCATGGGCGGAGGTAATCCCTTACTCGTTTCCTGGTCGATTACATAAAAAAAAACGTTTTTCTAAGATACATTGTAAGACAGAGGTATATATTTATACTAGCTTTTGCCAGCGGCTCCGCCCGCGTAAATACATTATCCCGCGGGAACACTAATTTTGCGGGATAAAAATATCCTATGTCCTTTCCCGGGACCCAAAGTATGTCTATACCAAACTTCATAAAAATAGGTTTAGTGGTTAAAGCATGAAGAGGTAACAGACAGACAGACAGACACATTTTGACATATTTAAAACATTACAAAATGCGATGAATTAGAATACCTCACGCAGCCTTTTCACCACTTTTTTCAGTTGACAATTACGCGGTTCAGTTGCTTTAACTTTTTCGTGATCTCATAACACTTTGTATGGAGCAAAACAAAAGAATCCCAGTCGGTGGTAATGAATATGTATGAGTGTCATTTACTGTTTACCTTGAAGCTATTTTTAATATGTTAGTGAATCGATAATGCTGCCTGTAAGGGTTGACTAGGGATGCCCTGAAAACCATCGATAAACTAATGTTGTCGTCAAAATAACCAATAAGCTTTAAAATAACAATTTAAAAGTCTTATTCATAACGTTAGTAGGTATATTATTCAAATTTAACTGGATGATAGTTTCAACAATGTTCATATATGTATAAGGTGTCCAAAAATCTATTACGGATACTTCAGGCACATGATCCACTGCTTATGTAAAGACGTTTAGATAGAATAATAATTGTCATACTCAAACTAAAAATCACCTCATGTATGGGTAACTCTCCGCAAAACGCAAACTCGACCATATAAAGAAAAAAAAATTTCGAGTATGACAATTATTTTTCTGTCTAAACGTCTTTACATAAGCAGTAGATCACATGCCCGAAGTATCCGTAATTTATATTACCAAACCTTATATAAAGAAATAAACATTTCTTTTGCTTTTCATAACTTTACCTCTTTTTGTGCTGCATTCACTCCCTGCTTTAAAATTTCATTAGAAAACCATCATACAGTTTTCTACTACAATGAATAAATTGAACTTAAAAAGTTAAATAACATGACGCGTGATAAAAAAGCAATTAAAAAAACTAAGGTTCTTCGCTCCAGTACTTCTTTTGGACTCGTTCGCTGTTCATTTTATTTTCACTTTCACTTTCGCGATTGAATATCGCGAAGTTACTTTGTACTGTAGTAGTTTTCGAATTTAATTTTGTCGTCTATTTATTCAATTCTCATGTTGTTTAATTTTCTTATAGACGAACCATATTTTCAAGGTTTTAGCAGTATGCTCGTAAAACGAGTGGGTAATAAAGTAATAATCATATTTGTAATGCTATCTGTCGTTATGTTATATATAATTTAAATAATAATTTAGTTTACATATATACGTGCCAATCTGTGAGAATATTTTTGCAGTTATTTAGGACATAATATAATAATTAAAAAGTATACCTACATATCTAATTGTTTTATAATTGAATAAGTTATACAACGTTTTATAATAAAACACTTTGTAGAGTTTATTATCCATATTTTACAATACAGGCTAACTATTAAAATATTTACAAACTATAAAAGTACTAAAAAAGGTCGTCTCCACCGGGCAGAGTACCTAGAATGCTCAGAGTTAACCCGCTGGATTGCGATACTCACTCTCTGGGCCAGATAGGTGCCGGCTCTGGGATCTCGGTCAATGAGTTTCTCTGAAAATGTTGTTTCTTTATAATAAATGTTTATATTTGCTAAAAGAAGGACTAAATCTGGGCTCAGAATCGACTGAAAATAACTAAACATTTTTAACCGCTGCGTTGCAAGTGAAGAACCTTTTTTGTCCTAAACAGAATAATAAATCACTCTATCTTAAGATGCTAGCCAAGTCATATAAAGTCCACTAAGATATAGCCCAATATCTTTTATTTTTATTTTCTTTATTAGGGACAACAAACAGTGTTCACAATAAAACTTAAAAACTAGTGCTTACATATAACATATTATATAACATATTTATAGTGACACCAACACCGTTATCCACAGATTGAAACCAGAGTGTAACTCGAAATATGTGTATAAGTAAGTGTATAGATATAATATGGGTTTATGTGCAAGTGTGTGTGGGTTGAGTAGCACCCAAGCCCTACGATAAGGTCTTGGGATCAGTATATTAATTACCACTATATCAAACAATCTTATTTAGCGAGGGGTAAAAATGATACTTTATCGTGTATAGTTCTAGGGCTGGGCTTTGACGCACTTATCCGTTTATAAATAGAAGTAATAGAAGGCATTACATACTGACATGTGATTTGGTAAATTGCACTTCATAATCTGTTTTGTACAGTGAATATAGGTACAATAGATAAGTAGAAATATTATAATATGACACAAATTCCTAATCAATTCATTACGATAAATAATTATGATCTAAATCCTTTATTTTTGTTACTTTTTAGGCACAATTTTTGGCATATAGAGATAAACAGTCGTTGTTCTTATAATCTCATTTGTTATCTAATAAACTTAATAAAAAAATATAATTTGGAAGGAAAATAACTTTTGATTGAGTAAAATTGTAGAGAAATCATCGTCTTTGGGGTCAACAGGTCACTGGCACATGGGGCTGCATAGAAATGAAATATTTTCATGTAGAAAGTAGATTAATAATAATTATTACAGGTGGAATGTAAGTTCTCTTTATGTTGTAAGTATAGTTTGGGCGAGAAATAAAAATACGTATCGCCCGAATCAGAGTATGTATTATTCGAATATAAAGATAAACATACATACATACATATAATCACGCCTTTTTCCCGTAGGGGTAGGCAGGACCGCCACTTTCCCGTAGGGGTAGGCAGAGACCACTTCTTTCCACTTGCTACGATCCTTACATACTTCTTTCGCTTCGTCCACTTTCATTCTTACCATCCATTCCTCCTCTTATATTCAACGTAGCCAAGCGTCTCTCCATGGTCCGCTTTTCGCCTCCGCGAGAAACGAGACGTGATGGGTGGCGAACCACATCGCCGCCATTTTGGACAATTAAATTATTTTTGTTTATCCATTGCGTTTCCACGGATTGGTGGAGAGAGTAGGAATAGGGAAAGGGAAGGATAGGTGGTGTGGAAGGGAAGATTGGTAAGTTAGAGTGGGAAATAGGGAATGTAGGATATTACTGCCCAGGAGGGCAAGGGATAGGACAGTAATAGCTAGGGAAGCCGGGGTCGCATACCCGTATACTATACCACAACTACCGGACAGGTAAGTTGGGAAGAGTATCCCATGACTATATAAAGATAAAATTCTTGATAAATAAAAGTCAATGTACTAGTTCTCTTTTTAAACTGTAAAAAAAGTAAGATATATACTGAGGTGTAATTGAAGTTTTGTAGATACCAATATACGTGCCAATACGGCAATACTAAGGAATAGTAAGTGGTATTTCTTATGTCGTCTGTACACTATTGACAAGCGATCCACGGGGATCGGGGGTACTCGACGATTAAAAATTGTTTGTCAAGCTGCTTGCCTCGCATAACATCCACCTTTAAAAACAAGCGAAGATTACTATGTCACTCTAGAGTCTACACTGTAAAGGTGGTAGGTGACCAGTCAGTTCATTTATATTAAAATACACTATACAGTAATTGTAAAGCACTTGTGTTTAGTGTAAAATCGTGTCAGCTGTGACCTGAATAATGAACAAAGAAAACGGAACGTTCGTTAGCATTTAGGTACATTCGTTTACGTTAATTTACAAAACAAATTATCAAATTTGTTTTTTAAATTAAGTTAAACGAATATGAATTATAGCTTACAGTAACGACAGTCTATTTTAATTTATTAAATCGTACAATATTAAACCCCTTCATATAGATGATAGAATTTACTTCATAAATGAGTAAAGAGTAAAGACTAAAGATATGGCCTAACCATAAAAAATGTTCCTCTTGTCCTGAAAATAAAAATTATTTATGCTTCTCTTGCTCCAAATAATCTTATGTATAATGATTATGCTATAAGGGTCGATTCACACCTGTAGCAGATATATTTGCTCCATGATCCACACGTGCCACTACCACACCACACCGGCGGGACAAATGTGGTCAAGCTGTGGTTACGTGTGAAGTGTCGCTACGGCTCGCTTACGTGCGGTTGCGTTGTGCTATAATTAGTGTCGCCTGTCGGTGGTTGCGATGTGGCTGCGATGCGGTCGGTATCACACACGTGGTCGATATTCGATAACGACTGAAAAATGTGGCACGCCGCCGCACGTGTGAATAATACAAAAAAAAAATCAAAATCATTTGTTTCATCACATTGAATCATATTCTACAATAGTTGTTAAATTGGTTACTGCATTAGGCTAGGCCTGTCCTGCAGCTCACCAACATTTTTGTTAAACATATTACACAATATTCAATATGTTCATAGGTACAAAAAAATTAACAATGGCTTATTTAATGGGTTTAAAGAAAAAAAAATGAATAAATAAAACGGAAAAAGTTAAGTGTGCGTTGTCTGAATTTGGGTTTGTCTGTATATTATGTGTGTTATGGTGTGTGTCTGTCGGTGTTTGTATGTATTTGTGTGTGTGTGTGTGTGGGTGTGTGTGTGTGTGTGGGTGTGTGTGTGTGTGTGGGTGTGTGTGTGTATGTGTGTGGATTTGTTTAATTGTTTTTTAATTAATCTCTTCTAGAATCTGTTCACTTACTTTAAATACAAATATACCTCCGACCACGTGGTGTGGTTGTAGTGTGGAGTTTTACGTGTGGAAAGACCCTTAGTTTCAATTCATACCGAAACGAAAATATACTCGTAACGCGACATAGCGCTACATTCTTTAGATAGCTATTCAAAATTGAACTTTATTTATTACAAAGATACAGGTTTCGTTGTAAGAGTTCCAATGTCAAGTTGTATAACTTTTTGTGTAGGGAATAAAGTTGAATTTTGAATAGCTATCTTAAAAATTTAGTGCTGTGTCGCGTATCGTCACATTTCGGTGTAAACTGATCTTTAGTTACAAGTTTGAATATCCAACGTTTTATACTTAGCTATTTGCTTAGGTTAGGCTTTACTGCTATTTTTCTTCACATAACATAATGTGGTTAATGTAACTATTAATACAAGTCCTTGATCAAGTAAACAAGAGGATTGCAAACACGTTTCTACTCGTAGTATGTTATTAAAGTGTACTTTATACTATAGAGTTGTTATTACTTTAAAAGAGTTTATTTTTTTTATTTATTTATTATTATTATAATATTACGTTTAAAAAAAAGATTTACCGAATTTGTCTTAGATCCTACTAATATTATGTGAAAGTTTGTGAGGATGGACGGATGGATTTTTGTTACTTTTTACGCAAAAACTACCGAACGGATTTTGATGAAATTTAATGCAAAAACGGGGAAAATTATTCATATTTGAAGGCTTCCGTTACGTGCGCTGCGTAAACGGTTCGAGTTATCCAAAAATATGTATGAAAGAAAAGAAAATAAAACTAAAAATATCATTTACGCAGAGAAGTAAGTACCTACTTTAAAATATATTCTTTTAAAAACTTCTTAATCGCGATTATAATAATAGGAGTTGAAGCGGACGAAGTCGCGGGCAACAGCTAGTATAGAATATAGGTGGGTGCAACCCGAGCTCATCACTGAAAACCGCTTCAAAATCGGACACTTGCAGTTTTAGTTTCGCAAAAAAATTTTCATTGCAGCGCCCCCTGGTGAACTATTTTCTTTTAAGAATCGCTATGTCACATGTAGCGATGCACTTACGGTTGTACCTATACTGAAACGATAGCGGATAAACGATAGTTAAATTAAGTGACGCTCAAGTCACATGCTGTCCTTGTCATTTCGGCTACAAGTGACAGGGACAGGAGGGTTCTTAATAATTTTGAGTCGATTGATCGTTTAAATATTCGACCTTCAGCGATGCTTATATCAAATCCCTTACATTTTTATTTTCTAACTTCGTCTTCGTAATTAGCGATGGCAACTTGGCAAAAGGCTCAGTACGATAAGAAAAGTCACAAACGTAATTACGTTTGTGACATGTGGATAATTATCCATAATGACTTGCGTAGGTTAAGATCGTCAATAATTGATCATCTGCACTATATCAATTTTCTACTTGATGTAGCAAATGGGTAATTAGTCAGTACTAGCAATTTACGCATTTGTAATATTGACTTAATTTTTGCAATAACTATTCTAACTTTGGAGAAGAAAAATCACGTAATGCTGAAAAATAGTAATAAAAGCTTCTTTTATTATTATTTTATTATTTAAGCTTTCTAGATGGAAAGCACCTTGGTATTTTGACTCTGTCACCACCGGTTGACTGGTAGAAAATGCCCTATGGTATTAAGTCCGCGATTGTACATTGTGCAGAAAGTGTATAAATAAATTTAAAAAAAGGCTTTTTGCTAAGGCGCCGACGGCCTGACCCCTTGCACTCACAAAATTATTAACAGATATTTTAAATTGCAAGGATTGGTCAATACAAGCTCAAAAATATCCAGCCATGTTGTTCACTTGATTGCAATTAAACTTAATGAACTTATTGGCAGGCTATTTCGTAATTATCATGTTATCTTACTAATATTATAAATGTGAAAATTTGTGAAGATGTATGGATGGACGTTTGTTCCTCTTTCACGCAAAAACTACCGAACGGATTTCGACGAAATTTGGTATGGTAGTAGTTTAGGTTCTGGATTAATACATAGGCTACTTTTTATCCCGTAAAAGTATAATATTCCCGTGGGATTCCCGATACTATATTTACGCGGGCGGAGCTGCGGGAAACAGCTAGTCGTGCATAAGTTTGACTGTTGATACAACTTTTAAAGGTTTTAGTTGTAGCAATGTAATGTGTATACTTGTGTAGCCTCAGCTAATAAACTATATGACAACGTGATATATTAAAACACACTATCTACAATACGCAATTATAATTTTCGCTCGTAAAACTGATAAACTATTGACTTCAGTATTTCAAGTCCTATATCAACATGTTTGTTGTTACTCACTAGTCACTTAAAACTATACTAATATAATAAAGAGGAAAGATTTGTTTGTTTGCATTGATTAGGCTCCTAAACTACTGGACCGATTTTGATGAAATTTAGCACAGATGTAGAGTAGACCACGGGCAAGGACACAGGCTACTTTCTATTGGGATATAATTAATCGAGCGAACAAAAAATAAGTAGGCGGCTGCACGTGAGCATACTGTATTACTGAATTTGGCAGCGAATTAATATGTTGGCGACTAAATTACTAAACTGGCGAAAACACTCGATTGACAAATAATTCAAAAGTCGGCAGATAAAAAGAGGCGAAATTTAATCCAAATTAGCACCGACATTTATAAGTTGGTGACTTAATTTCCGAGTTGGTGACCATTATACCATATAAGCAGCTATAAAACCAGATTTGGTTGATAAATTAATGGCTGCTAAAAATTCAATTTGCAGGCTACGGAAAAGCCTATTTTTTGATACTGTTGGAGAATGTTTTTCTTTGGCATGGGTGTCATTTTCTAGGTTTCTGGGGGTGCAAAATAATATGAAAATAAAATCTGTTTTGAAATTCCACAATGGCGTAAATTTTTGTTATTAATATTAATAAAGTTGTCCTTTTCCAGGTTTCTGGGGGTTCTGATTACAAAATTGTCTTCCAATTTCATTTTTCCAAAATGGAGAATATTCAATCTTCGTAAAATGAATATGAATACTAATTTAAAAGATCTTGGGGATGCTAATTAGGATTGATGATTATTATTACAGTATGTTATGTAGTTCAAGGTACCAGCTATGTATAGATTTTTTCAAAATTCAGGATTCATGAATTTTTCTGCCATTCATGAAGAAAATATGCGATTTCTAGGTTAATAAGGGGGAGGAAATTTTCATTATTTTTGCAGTAGGATGCACCGTTTCCGAGATAGAATCAATTTTATAAAAAAAAGAAGTAAATGCTGTACATTGGGATACGACGGATGTTTATAGCTATAGGAATGTTGGAAAATTCAGGATTTTCGAAATTTTTTTTCTCCCATCATGAAGAAAATATGATGTTGCGGGTTTCCTAAAGGGGATGAAATTTTCATTATTTTTTCAATAGTATGCACCGTTTCCGAGATAGAATCAATTTTGTAAAAAAAAGAAGTAAATGTTGTACATTGAGATACGACGGATGTTTATAGCTATAGGAATGTTGGAAAATTCAGGATTTTCGAAAATTTTTTTCTCCCATCATGAAGAAAATATGATGTTGCGGGTTTCCTAAAGGGGATGAAATTTTCATTTTTTTTTCAATAGGATGCACCGTTTCCGAGATAGAATCAATTTTGCAAAAAAAAGAAGTAAATGTTGTACATTGAGATACTACGGATGTTTATAGCTATAGGAATGTTGGAAAATTCAGGATTTTCGAAAAAATGTTTCTCCCATCATGAAGAAAATAATTATGATGTTGCGGGTTTCCTAAAGGGGATGAAATTTTCATTATTTTTTCAATAGGATGCACCGTTTCCGAGATAGAATCAATTTTATAAAAAAAGAAGTAAATGCTCTACATTGAGATACTAGGAATCTATAAAGCTATAGAAATGTTGGAAAATTCAGGATTTTCAAATTTCTTTTTCTCCCATCATGACGAAAATATGAGGTTGCGGGGTTACTAAGGAAATTTAAAATGGATGACTTTTTTGTAATCAACCCCAGAAACCAATAAAAGGACACCCATATTATTTTTATTAAATTAAGTATGTCCGCCATATTGGAATTTCAAAACGAATGTCATTTTCGTATCCAGCACTCCCAAAAACCTGGTAAACGACACCCATATCAATTTTACGAAAAATAAATATCCGCCATTTTTAAATTTCAAAATTAATCTACACAATAATCTACACCCCCCTAAAACCGAGAAAAATTAAAAATTGGGAATTTTGTACGCTCCTTTATGTTTTTTTTGTGTGCACTCGTTTTGCTGCTTGTATGGTTTTTGAGTTACCTACGTCAGGGAAAATATATGTGCCTATTCTTAAATTAAATGTGTACTCACAAATTGTCGCCAAGATGGTTATTTGTTCGCTAAAATATAATCTGTCTGCCAGTTTGGAAAATTCAGTGGTATTATTTAGTCACCAGATTTGTAATTTTTTTGTTCCTTACATTCTGTCGCCAACTTGGTAATTTAGTATTCAATATTGGGTATTTTCACATCCAAAATTTAATTGTTTTGTCGCAAGTTTAAATACATGCCCTTTCTATTGCGGCAAAATGTACGATTTGTGCGGAATTTACTTTTACGCGCACGAAGTCGCGGGCAATATCTAGTCTATACTAATATTATAAAGAGGAAAACTTTGTTTGTATGTTTGTTTGTTTGTTTGTTTGTTTGTTTGTTTGTTTGTAACGAATAGGCTCAAAAAGTACTGGACCGATTTAAAAAATTCTTTCACCATTCGAAAGCTACATTATCCACGAGTAACATAGGCCACATTTTATTTTGGAAAAAAATAGGGTTCCGTAAGATATTTGGGTTTTTCGGACACAATGTGTAAAAAATCAACCAGAAAAGTTACTTATTTTGCGTACGCTGCCTAAACTATACAAGATAGAACCATAAAATGTTCTAATTAATTGTAGATCTTATAAATATCTACAAAAAAGTCCGCAACACACTATACCTATCTATGTCGAGTGAGGCACAACAAGCATTTTTTTATTTAGGAATCTTAAATTTTTTTTGGACTACATTTAAACGCGTTTATTTTACTCATGCTATTAATCCTTATCAAAATAAATTATTTCATCACTAAGTACAGTTTATGTAGATAATATTTGGTCTTTGAATGATTAAAATTGAACGTTCGGTTTTGAAGTTATGGCGAAATAAAAATATTACGATTTCTGCTGCACGGCCCGTTGCGAAGTGGGCGTCACCAAGGCGGAGGTGCGCGTGACATGACTTCTATGAGTAAATTTTTGTTTTGTGTTCGTTGTAACTATGATGGATACCTATTTATTTAGTGTTTGTTGTATTGTTAGTCCTGAAGAGTATAGGTATTTCATACGATAAAAGTATACCCACCTACTTATTTCATTGAGTTTTAGTAGGTACCTATATTAATTTGTTTCTGTTTGTTTTGACTAAATTTCGCCCGTTTTGTTAGAGGTTTAAAGACATTCTGTAGTATTAGTATCAGTATTGTACCCGTGCGAAGCCGGGGCGGGTCGCTAGTAATAATATAAAGGTGGTGTAAAAATACTAAACAAAATAATAAACGTCGTCATTAAAAAAAAACTAGATCAAAATTGGTTGATCCGTTTGGTAACTACGATGCCACGGATAGACAGACAGACAGATAGAAAGACACATCAAACTTATAACAAAAGGAAAGTTTACCTAATCTAAGTTAAAATCTAATACAAGTAAGTGACCATCTTATATTTAAAATATTGGAATATGAGAATTACATAGCTCATACTAGTATTAATTTTTATAACATAAAAGAGAAGACGTTAAACTTGCGGATACAGTAAAAATTTGCAATGAATTTTCAAGGTAATTGATTATTACGAGTGACGATTTTTTATCGCAACTTACATAACCTTCACGATATATAATTATATTAATAGGTGATCACGTGATAGGCCATAGCGTCTTCACACAGGGCATTCACTCGCGAACTGATAGCGACTCAGTTTATAGTACTGCATTCTTAGGGGCCCCACACACGGTCCGGTCTGCCTTCAGTTCGGCCTGAACGGATGCAAAATCGTATCATGTGTGGGCTCGAATCCGTTCAGGCCGAACTGACGTCAGTTGGGTCTAGGGTTGTCACCTCTTTTTTTTTGCAGATAGAGTCTGGCCACTGAAAGATGAGACTGGGACAGAGAAAAGCTGCCGCTCGAAAAAGGCGAAAAAAATTTGCCGCCTTTTTCCAGTCTCATCTTTCAGTAGACAGACTCTAAAGTACAATGATTATTATAGGTAGGAAAAAGTACACCATATTTAAAATAAAGTACAATTTATTTATTATCATTAAATACATACCTACTATTATTGTTTTTTGCACTTTGTATCAAATTAGGATATCTACCTTTACAGTCCATACCTATTTAAATTTAATTTAATAAGTAATACATTTTTTACCAAATTTTGTTTCTTTCGTTTCTCCATTTGCTATAGATCACAGAACATCGGAATATATAATAAAAATGAAATGACTTTATACAAGTTTGAAAAATAATCATTTCTCTTGCTGTCTTTATTGTGCAGTTGATAGTTCTAAAGTATATTGTAATAAATTTAGCTAGTTAGTAAGTAAAGATATTACAATACTTTATTATAAAGTACGGGTGGCAACCCTAGTTTGGTCGAATGCGATTTCTTCCGTGTGTGTGCTCGAATCCGTTTAGGCCGAACAGCAGTGTTACTCTCTAAGAACATTTTCATATATCTCGACAGCTAAATCCGCGACAAGTGTCAAATATCATATAAAAATTTGACACTCACCGCGGATTCAGCAGTCGAGATTTGAAATTGTTCTTAGAGAATAGACAGGCTGACGTCAGTTCTAACTGAAACGATCGGCCTCTCGTCTGTGGGAGCCTTTACAAATTGCTATAACGATTGAGAAATCTACTAGAGAAGGGAATGCGAACACGGCAATAAATACCACCGTGCCTCGCTTTCCAGTGATTTCCCACGGAAAATGGAAAGATTTTAAGCTTGCGAGTTCAGTCTATTTATAAGCGCGCTCAAGATGAAAATCGTGCGCACCCACATATACTCACGTGTAATTCAACCATCTCTGCAGTCATTGCAGCTGTCACTTCCTTTGTGTTAAAATATTTTGAGGCGTCTCAGTGCAAAGGAAAATGTTTAGAAACGGGTCAAGCGGGTACTTTGTCGATATTGTAGGTACATGTTTGTTGATGATCTGTATAGGTATACATGTATGATGTAACCCAGTAAGACACTAGACCACCCGTTAATATTTTAGTTATAGCCTATAGGTAGACATACAACTCGGTTTTTGGTGGGGTTGGTGATTGGTTAGTTTTTGATCATATGGACTTCTTAGAGCCAGGTTATAAGATGACGTAAAAATCGCTACAACAGCTTTCGCGGGCATTAAATATAGTCACCGCTGACATAATAACAGTTAACTTTTGCACTGACTGCGCGTGTAAAAATAACGAGGGGTCAACCACCTCCGATGCATCTTGAATATAGCTTTCGTGTTGCAATCGGTCAGTTATATCCACTACTCATTTAACTGCGTATATAAATGACTGTAACTGTGTCAAAGAATATATTACTAACGTGTTCTGAACCCGGGCCAATTCGAAATATATAAGGCAGGTCGTCTTTTTGAAATTAGGCCAGATCATAATAATATACATAGGCAATCTTTCTAAAATCACGCCAATTAAAAAAATACTTGTGTCTATCGTTTAGAATTCAGATTTTGTAAACACAAACATTCAATTCGACCAAATAATTGTGTCATTGTGTTTATTTCCTGTATGGTCAATCCTACTAAGATTATAAATGTGGAAGTTTGTGAGGACGGATGTATGAAAAGATGGATGGATGTTTGTTACTATTTCACGCCAAAACTACTACTGAACGGATTTCGATGAAATTTGGTATGGTAGTAGTTTAGGCTCTTGATAAAAACTTTTATCCTGAAAAGTACAGTGTTCCTTTGGGATACTGTATTTACGCGGGTGGAGTCGCGGGCAACAGTTAGTAAGTGATATTCAAATTGGTAGCATTATACTATTTATTTTTTGTAACACAAAAAATATTTTATTGGAAGTCGGAAGTGAACAGAGTATAAATGAAATTTACACGAGCACATTGGCATAAGCCAAAAACGTTCTTCTATTGTCTTGCAAACTTATTTGCTTCCTAATATCTAAAATTGTAATTTTGGAAACTTGAACTGAAAATCATAGGGCAAGATCTAAAAGTATATCAGAATCGCTCGTGATGGAGTTATTCTCCAATTTCTGCTTACCCAATGGGAAGGCATGTATTACGTGTAAGTTTATGTTATGTTAGAGGAAATGAAAGAGAATGCCGTGGCTGGTAAGATAATTATTGTAATTGGTTTATGTAAACGACAATCTACGACGTACACCGGCGGGTGTACGTCGTAGAAATGTGTTGATTGAAAATCCTACAGGTAGATGAAAAAATAGACTTACCCATACTTTTTATTTTATATTTATTTTTATATTATATTACTATTATTACCTTGGCTGAGTCCTATGGACCTTCTACTATATTACAAACGTGTTATTTCGTCGGTATCTATATATATCAAGACGAGCTAAGCGAAGCGCAAGGGCACTACCAGACCACCTTTTCTCGAAGCGTTTCATCAATTTTTTGAACCCTCATAACATGGGTTTAGATTATACCAGATATACGAAATTTTCAGGATATGTATTCGACTTATTAATTATGTTAAGTTTTTATTGATTAAGTCGTATACTTTAAATTTTATTGATATCTAAAAACCCCTGATTTTGTCACTGACTCACTGATGATAAACAAAATTATAGGGTACTTCCGGATGTCCTAGAAAGCTGAAATTTGGTATTTTAGCTTTTGTGCTAATACTTAGCACATAGACAACATAAAATTGCCAAACTTGGAACTTTTATCCACCAACCCCTTAAAATAGGGGATGAAACCTTTAAGACACGTAGCTTTGAATTGTTGTAGGGACCCATGTTATAAATACTAAAATAAAATAAAATATTGTCATAACAACTTTAAAAACACATGTTCTGACTAAGGTGTAGAGTTTGTGTAAAATTAGGTTTGTAGAGCTAAGGCGTGTAGAGTTAGAAGTTTGATAAATCAGAAGCTTGGTTTTACATGAGATCTGATAGCTTTTTGACAGTGCGAATCATTTGCCAAGACGATAGTCTTGGCAACACTTTACATGAACATGTTTTTGGTGGGATAGAATCTTTCACGACAAGGTATTGTTAAATATATCATATACACTGTTAAGTCTAAACAGAGGGATTAGCCCACACGTCATCGTTAATTACAATGACGATCTTTGAAGTTGAAAATATATGGGATTGACATAACTTCCGCTAAGAGACAGCATAGTACTTTTTGATTTCTAACTTCATCATCGTAATTAGCTATTGTATCTTGGTTAGGGGAAAGAGCAATAATTAATATTATGATACGTCATACGTTTAACGTTACTACTTCATACTTGATAACAATGTCCCGTTTAAAATACCCCACATAATTTATACTACATAATGACATAGATTGGCCAAAGGGAAAATGTACCTATGCAAATGATTAATTTTACTATTAGTATATTCCCTTAAAATGTCTAGCTATCGCCCGATTAGTTTGTAGTACGTGCTCTATCTTGTAACTTGGTTGTACTTGTAGGTAGTTTATAGTAGCGATAAGAGCTAAGACTGCCTAATAATTACGTAATTTGAATACTAATATTAAAATAATGAACTACGATAATGTTGTTGATAATGAACTATTATGTCGATGCTTTTATAGCATCAGCTGAGCTAATAGATCCACCTTTAGCTGATGTAAAATTATAAAATAATATTGCGAACAGCCAACTTGAACGTGAGTTCTATAAAATATATTTGTTTATGTTAGGAATTGAGATTAGTAGATTGTGATGTATTACATTTTTTCTTAAATTAAAAAAAATCACTAATGGCGGAGTTCTCGCGTAGCATATAGCTACAATTAAACACACACATACAAATAATTGAGAACCTTCCCTTTTATGGAAATCTGTTAAAATATGAATGTACAATGTACACATGATTATGAAAAATTACATTTTGGTAAGTACTAAGTAAAGTATCTATGTGTTTTATGTACTCGTATTTGATAATAGATGAGATTCCTAATGCCTGTTATATATAACTAAATAACTAGTTGCAACTTGCATCCAACATCTAACAAGAACAGTTTTATCATATCCCACAAGCGGCAGGCTTAACATAATATTAAAAGGTTTTTGGTTACCGAATACCGCTGTCGATAACTGGACATGGTAACAAATAAGTTCTGATATGAGCATTAAGGTATATATTTACATGGCTATTTTCATATTTACCTATTCATTAACATTCAGAAGTAGGCTAGGAACGTTAAACGCGTTTGTCACGAAACATTAGCGATTCAAGTGGATGATTACCACAAATTAACTAATCGGCCTCTACGTTCGCAGACGCTAGTTTACCTGGGCCTGTAGTATATGAAGTATACGGCCGCAGGAATATATTTGTAAATATCTCCGATATTTGTGCGTTTAAGTTCATACTTACCATAATGAATGTTTTTGTATATGATGTGAGTAAACTAATGATGTAGGTTTTGTTTACCAATTTCGCAAAAAAAATAAAAAATTTTTTTGGTATAAAGACTCGCGAAATTTTGTATACAAATCGCTGTATCTTTGAAAATATTGACTTTTGATATACGGTTTCTTCTGAGAAGTTACTCATATTTAAGAGTACTATTCATTTATGCAATAAAAAAAAATTAGTCCGCTTGCCTATTAACGGCAATAAAACGTTTACACATATTAATAGGTACTGATTTCTCAAAGGCCATGTAAAATAAATATAAACTCAAATTAATTAATTAATTACAGTAAATTAAAGTTTAAAAATTAACATGTTAATCAGCTGTATATTACTATTATAAGAAAATTATACTAATTTCTCTCACGACATTAAAAATAGGATCGTGCTAGGATAAAATCCTATAATATTTTAGAGTAAAAGTATTTTTAGTAGCCGACACTTTGTCAGTTGAGCCTAAACTTGTATGGAGTATGGATGATTTATATATTTTGTCTAATAAATGCCTATTTAGAGGTATTTTAGATTAATAATAAAAATAATATCTATGGACGCTTTCACACCACGTCAATCGGGTCCCGTGGTAAGTTCTGGAAGAACTTGTGTAACACCAGACAACGGAAATATATTTAATACTTTTATACTATTCTTAATATTTTATTAGATAATACATAATATCTATACATATAAAATCCTTTGTCCTGAATGACTGACGGATCAACGCACAGCCTAAACCGCTGATCGTAGAGACCTGAAACTTGCAGGGCTTGCTCTTTGTAATGCGTAGGGGTCCGATAAGAAGGGATTTTTCGAAATTCGATTCCTAAGGGGGTGAAAAGGGGTAAAACAGTTTGTATGGGGCAACGTGATTCCTTGGTCCAATCTACTTCATATTTTGCACAAACATTATGTAACAGAATTGATGGAATTCGTGTATCATAGTTTATTGAAATTCGTCCGCTAACGGGAATAAAAAGGGAAATTAAGTTGCTTGGGAGCGATTTGCTTTAAAGTTGATATAAATACTCCTTAGTGCTTTTGATATAAAGCTCCCCACACACAAGTGATCGATCGATTTAGTCTTTACAATTTAAACATTTACTGGATTCGTAGTTGCAAGTAAATCGGTTTAGATAAAAATTTAATATAGTCTGAGATCCTAGGACCACCTTACTATACTTTTTATATGAAACTCGTATATATACGCGTAAATTTTGTTCCAACTTTTGACCCCCACCGCAAAAACTAGCTGGTAGGTCTTACACTAATCATTTTGTGTAATAGTTTTTCGTTAGCAATTTACTTTCAAATACGAATTATTTTCCAATTTGATCGAAGCAATCGATAGCCCGTGAGTGGGAAGCTTTATTTTTATTTTGACATAATATATTGTCATCGTGTCAAAAAAGCAATAAAGTTGTCATTTGATGAAAATCTCTTTGAAAAACTAGGCACGTAAATATTTGCGATTGCTGCATTAATTTTATTCATAATACTTATTATATTACATAGGTACCTACTATTTCAGTAGAATATTTTGAGTGTAGATTTAATTATATTTCTTTCTCTTTTGTTGTTATATGTAAAATTTAATTTATTTATGCTTGAATTATCAGTGTTTAATACATAGGTTTTTAGTTTTTAACCCAAAACAATGACTTTTAAGATTTTCTTAAAAGATTTTTGATCTGTACGTTTGTGCGCACTAATCTCAGAAACTACGGAACAGATTTTTATAAAATTTGTTACCGTAGTAGTTTAGCCCTTGGATAAATACATAGGACTCGCTTTTTATCGCGGAAAATTTTTGGGTACCTAACTACCTACGGGTTCCACGCGGTTAGGAATTAGGATAGCTCTGCTTATAATTTTGTGTAGGTATTTCAATTCAATCGGTTCATACCTACAAAAAGTTTTATCAATCTAAAAAATAACGTAGTATAAAATGCTATAAAATAACCAGATATTTTAATTGGTTAAAACTTTACCTAGGTTAATCCTAATCATGATTATTATATGAGGAATAAGTGAATGAGAAGTTAGATGGCTTCGTAGTTGTACTGCTAACTCATCTCTCTCTCAAACTCTGCCGTGGTCCCAACTAGGATGGGCGAACACAATCCAAATTATTTTTATTAAGTTCAAAGTCCACAACGTCTTCCCATTCAAATTATTTTCGAAATCGTTATCAACAATCATAATATCGAAATACTAATTATCGGCTACAAAGAAATCCTTACTTAATATTATACCTAAACGCGAAAGTTTGTATGTACATAATAATATGTTTAGTTTTACATGCAATAAAGTAAACTAAAGAAAACACGTAAAGAATTTTGATGAAATCAGGTATGGTATTAGGTTAAGCAGAATTAACACAGAATACTTTTTGCAGCTTATTAAATTTTATTTATGGTACAGTTCTCGGTAGATTTCTTGAGCGTACCTACGAAGTCGCAGGAAACATTCAAATAAAATATAACTGATACGGCTGTGCAGTACCTACACCATTATGTATTCAATTTTGGTATTGGTATTTTCCCGAACAAGCTTTCCCTCTGACGCGAGCGAAGCTGCGGGCAAAAGCTAGTATTGATATATAATACCTACACATCCATGACCCAGGAACACAGATAACTTTTTGTTCCCTGGTGGGATTCGAACCCGCAACCTACGGCTTGAGCACCAACGCGATAATCTATACTAATATTATAAAGCTGAAGAGTTTGTTTGTTTGTTTGAACGCGCCAATCTCAGGAACTACTAGTACGAATTGAAAAATTATTTTTGTGTTGGATAGTCCGTTTATCGAGGAAGGCTTTAGGCTAAATAACATCATACTAAGCTCAATACGAGCGGAGCACTAATCAATAATGTTACAAAAAAATTTTTTTTCCTTTTGAGAGCTTTCGCTGAGCATGCTGCGAAAACAGTTAAAGTTTCGCTAAAATTATGTATGACAGAATTGTTTCCCTTTAAAAGGTCTAAATAAAAGTCCGCCACTATATATTATGTCTATCTTTTAAGGTTGGCTCACAATAACCTTTTTATTCTAACCAAATTTGTTCTAAAATTAAGTATTATTTGTGAGGGTGTTTTCATAAAGATGATATTAATCCTTATCCAAGTAAATACGTTATTCATTACAAGAATTTAATTTGCCGTATACATAATTTGATTTCAATGATTATTATTTTAGAAGATATCGCAGTAATAAAATAAGCGCGCAATAATAATAATAATGTACGCCGCGCGGCGGGCAGTCGTGAGGTGGAAGCGCTTCTCCTTTTACGTCTCTACGTAAATGAAGTCGCGGGTAAATTTTAGCGATATCCCAAAGTAACTGTTCCACGCGGACGAAGTCGCGGGCAAAAGCTAGTTATTATATATTATGTTTTTTGATATTTAAACTAATATTTCCAGGTGACTTCGGGCGGTATCAGGGCTTCCAGTTCTTCCTCCACATCCTGGCGGCCATGACCGCTGGTCTCCACATGCTGTCACTGGTCACTGTTGCTGCAGTACCTGAACATAGGTATGTTTGTTACTACATAACTATTTACCCCAGAAATTTACCCTAATATCCAGTTACCCAATTGAACATAAACTACTCTAAAAATGCTCTCCTCCATCGTGATTACAGTACAAGGTGTACTGTAAAAGTGGAGAAGGGGAGTGCATTTTTAAATTTGTTTATCCATGCGTCTCTTATTTGAGACAAAAAAAAAATGATAAAATTAAATGCACGTTTTGAAAATTAGATTTAGCAAATCGATTAAATTATTACTTTGCCCTCTTAATTGATACACATGAAAAATATCAATGAGATGAAGACTCGTTGAAGAAGACGTTTTTATCGTACAAGATAAAAATGTAGAGTCTTCATCTCGTATAGGCCATAGCCCTATCTGATTAATCTTGTACTTTGACACTGTGTTACGACGACGCATAGCACAAACGACGTAGAACAATTCTTGTAAATTGTATTGCAATGCGTCGTCGTTTTTGGCGATGCGTCGTCAATCGGTAATTAATTTGTAAAATAAGTATAAAATAATAATAAAATTACTGTTTAGGTTTAGGTACAATTTCATCAACGGCTGTTAATGATAATCGTCTGTCTTAATATCATACCTTCTTTTTTTTTTTTTTTTTATGAAATATGGTGGCAAACGAGCAAACGGGTCACCTGATGGAAAGCAACTTCCGTCGCCCATGGACACTCGCAGCATCAGAAGAGCTGCAAGTGCGTTGCCGGCCTTTTAAGAGGGAATAGGGTAATAGGGGAGGGTAGGGAAGGGAATAGGGAAGGGGATTGGGCCTCCGGTAAACTCACTCACTCGGCGAAACACAGCGCAAACGCTGTTTCACGCCGGTTTTCTGTGAGCCCGTGGTATTTCTCCGGTCGAGCCGGCCCATTCGTGCCGAAGCATGGCTCTACCACGTTATAAATCTCGTCGTCTTTTTCATTAATAGAAGAACGAGAGAGATAACATGATATTTAATCAATGAATACTAAGAATGAATACCGGGTAACTGTGTATTGCTCGGAGTTCTAGTAGATTTAAAAAAAAAAATCATATAATATTCGTCTGACCGGGATTCGAACCTGAACTGCCATTTTGTCAACAACGCAAACCAAAACCAACGTACATTTGGATTGATATTAATAGAGTCAAAAATATTGATATATTGCTTCACGTCGAGAGAAAAAACTTATATTACTTACTTTAAAACTTATATTACGTTAAGACCTAGCCCTAAGAGTTGCAAAAATACATGCAGTTAGATCAATTTTTCTCCCCCTAAGACTTGCAGTACCACTAGTAAATACTTGCAGCCGTTTTCGAGATTCTGATTATATGTAGGGTGAAATACTCAATTGCGTACCTACCAAATTATCAGCGACTCGAACAAAATATAGTAGAATTATAAGTTTCTCACTAATTAATTTTTGTTTCCACTTAATAAAAACAAAAATTTTTATGTTTCTGGAATCTACTGCCGGCGACACCATACTTTAAACCAGTGTCTTTCAACCTTTTTCATGATGCGACCCCCCTTGTATGAAAAAATATTTCGCGACCCCCCGACCCTTCGCTTTTTTATCATGTATATGTATGCATGTATATGTATACATGTGTATGTTACAGTGTTACAAATATTCATTCCAAACGACGTTTTTATGCGTCTCCATAATTAGGATTCTGATATTAGTACTTAATATAGTACGTCAAACACATTATTTTACAATAACATACATCGATGATATCGATGATCGATTTATGAGTCCTATCGTATACGTATGTCGTATATATCCTTTTGTTAAAATTGTCTTATTAAATAAATCAATAAATAAAAATCCTTTATTGTTTATTACTAAAGTTCTCTCGACCTCCGGCGACCCCCCTACAGAAGCTTCGCGACCCCCCAGGGGGTCGCGACCCACAGGTTGATAAACACTGCTTTAAACTACGTATTTTCCTCTGTAATAATCGAGGTTAAATTTGGACCATCTCTTAAGGTGCTAATAATTGGTGCTCTCACCCTATATTATATACTAGCGACCCGCCCCGGCTTCGCACGGGTACAATGTATATATCTGTATAATCTATGGGTAAAATACTGATACTAATACTGCGGCTACCTCATAGATCTAAACTCCCCTCCCACACGCACACCCCCGCCTTGGTTTAAACTTTAAAGTAACTTTAACAAGCGTTGGTGAAATACGTACGTAGATTGTTAGAAGGAGTATTGAGTGTAGTTTAGGAAAAACTGGTTAATGAGGAAAGAGACAATATTCTCATTAATGTCCTCAGCCACGAGTATGAAAAACGCATTTACAACGAGTATGTACAACACAATCATTGAAATCATCAATCGATCGAGCCTTTTCCGAGAAACGTATCGTCATATCTCACATCACAAATTAGGTATCTATTATAGTATATTGCACAAGATTTTCCTTACGGATAGAGACAAGGAACTTTACATTTGTATGTTCTTGGTAGGTACTAATGAAAACTACAATAGACACAAACAAATTCATTGCTAAGACAATACGACCTCTGTCGTGTTTCACACTTATGTTCTCGTTTATATTTAACCTTAGCAAATGATAAAATTACATGTCGTAAGGTGAAACTGTAAACACCTATCGTTGGCCGGCCAGAGCCTTTAGCCAAGTTGCCATTGCTAATTACGAAGGCGAAGTTCGAAAACAAAATGTATGGGATTTGACATAAGGCATCGTAAGCGACATGTTACTTAACGACGGCTTATATCAAACTCTATACAATTTTGATTTCGAACTTCGCCGTCAAAATTAACGCATCTTGACTAAAGGGCCCAAGGCGCTTAAAAGTTAGGTCAGTTTAGGACTAGGCTAGTATTTTAGTCTGGTAGAGAGTTATTTATTAGATGTGTGTTAACTTCAAAAATGCAGTAGACTTTTCACAGTAGCGAACATATTAGCTTCTAATTTACTCGTTGCTAGACTAAAATACTAGCCTAGTGCGAACATAGCATAAACGACGATATATCGATTCATACGATACAGATCAGTCAACGCATTACAGTCCATTGTAGTTAAGTTTGTAGTAATCGTCAGTGCAAATGTCAAAATGATTTATTTCAATTGGTTCATTTGAACACGGCTTAAGTATCATTAATCAATTAGACATTTGCACTGGTAAATCACTGCAAACATAACGCGAATAGACTATGGTAAGATTGTCATTACAAATAATACTAAAATCTTACACGTCAACGTATGGCGCCAATCTCAGGGTACAAACAATAAGGAAGTTTACCATATAGTACCTACCTATGGTACTTCCTATTCAAAATTTATTCCTCGTCTCCTTGAGAAAGATGCATGCGCATGAAAAGGAGATGGATTATGTTTTTTTTTCTTGCTTTTCGGTAATAATGGGGTTTAGCTGTGTGCGCATAATATAAGACCTGCAAAAAAATTAAATGATTAAAATATCCTATATTATATCATAATTTTTATGGTGTGCAGATGTAAATATTTGCTTTTGACTGAGCTCTTTTCATTAACGTTTCCTGACATTACCCACTAAGTACTAACGAATGTCTTAAAATCAGAATTGGTACTACACATCTAGGACCTGAGAACGGCCACGATCTAAATGCCTTTCAGCAATCGTCGTTTTTTAGATTAAATCGTCTTTCAATTTCATAGAAAAACGAAAATTGCCCAGGGTCATTAACAATATGGTTTTACTTTGCAATCGGCAAAAAATTGTGGTCGAACTATAGTAGATCGTGAAAGTGTGTTTTGGGCTTGCTGAACAGAGTAATATTGTAATCATAATATTTCAAATTTACAGTAATAATATGATTTTTACTAAATATTATTTTTAGGAAATCTGGTTGCCACACCAGATTTCCTGCTTTATTTTGTGGTTCATAAAATGCAGCTATTTAATTTTCTTTAATTATGTTAATTATAATAATATGATTGATCCAAACGAGGAACGTTAGAAATATTGCGAACTCTTAATAAAATATATTTTTTTCGAGTATGACAATTATTTTTCTGCTTAAACGTCTTTATATAAGCAATAGATCATAATATGCCCAAATTATCCGTAATTGATTTTACCGAACCTTATATAGCGCAGACTCTGACATTGCTACTAAATTATTATAAGGAAAGTCATGGGACCTTATATATAAAACGCTATCTCAAAAGAGTGAAAAATTATAAATGTTAATATTTTATAAATTTAAAAACAATTATTTAAAATTACATTTTGCCCATTCTCTTTTGCCTTACCTATGTTAGTTTACTGCTCATGACTGATCATGTCGGGTGTTTCACATTCAAAAGTAACTACACTGGATCTGACGGCGATTGTACATAGCGACCCTTTGGTGCTTAAACCAAAACTTTTTAAAATCCTTGGATTCTCTTTTTGAGAACTTTCCTTCTGTTTCGGTTGATGTACAACTGCAGAATAAGATGCCAAAATAGCCTTTCAAATGTTCACGCGCAAACTAATTACACGCAGGAATTTTGAACATAGCGATTCCAAATTGAACTTAATTCTCTACTCAAGAAGATACACGTTTCATTGCTAAAGTGAATTTCAAGCTGCACCGAGTTGCGCAGCGCGGCACCGCTTCTGCAATGAAACGTGTATCTTCTTGTCTAGTGAATAAAGGTCAATTTTGACGTGACAACGTCTTATAATTCCATGAAGGCCGGATGCATGCACGAATAATTGTCACGTTCCGCTTGAGTCACGTTTCGCCTGAGTCACGTTCCGCCTGAGCCGAACAAGCGATAGAAAGGCACGATCGGCCTAAGCGTTCGGATTGTGATGACTTTATCACGTAAAATTGTCGTCCGTAAACCGACTTAACAGATAACCATATTTTTTTATTGCTATCTTTAAAAAAAAAGCTTATTATACGCTAATATAATAAGCTAATAAACATATCAAAGGCGTTTAAAGTACTAGAAACATCAACAAAAGCTACTAATAGCTAGCATCTTGCGCAGTTGTCGTCGCCAAACTGACTATACTTACCTATTTTTTCTAAATTTGCTGTTTAAACTGCTTTATGGGTCTAAGGATTTACTTCTTATTTACAAAAATAAGAAAACATATCGGTTTCGAGTATTTTTCGACGGCGTATATTGAAAGTAAGTATAATTCCTGGCAAAAAATGTTTATGGAAATGGCTTTTATATAACTAATCGCTTATTTTTATGCATCTTCTTGTTTCTATCTTATTTATTTTACTGACGCTTAACCACTATTAAGTATTCCAATATAATATCTTTGACTATGATATATAATTACTAACAAATGGTATTTTGTGACTTCGCATGGGTTTTGAAGTGTGTGCATGATGAATAATATAAAATATGAATACATAGGCACTTATTTACACCGAAACTTTCATGACATTACCTACACCATAACTTTTTAATCACCAAAGTCATTTAATAGAAAATCGAAATAAATCGAAAGTATTTCATTAGTTTTAAATATTTCAATAACAATAAGAATTTACGGCACTGAATATTTTAGCTCTTCACAATAATTATGAAGCTTTACACAGTATTTGTACTTATTGTTTTGTTCACTTTTATGTGCTTTAAATGTTAAACGTGTAATTAAATAAACGAAATTGACTTCTCTATTTGTGATTTTCAGATGTGCTGTAGACGGTCTCGACAGCGCCAATTTCACCGAACCATGGAACTCCACACTTTTGGAGAAGGCAATACCTTTAAATCCCCACGGAAAACTGGATTCATGCAGCATTTATGCAGAGAATAATACAGTTGAAACCTGCAACTCCTGGGTCTACGACACCCAATACTATTCGTCCTCACGAGGCATAGAATGGGACTTCGTTTGCAGCAGACGATGGATGGGAGCTGCGGCCCAAACTGCGTACATGATCGGCGTTCTAGTTGGATCTATAGTACTGGGAAGATTGTGCGATAAATTCGGAAGGAAAACCGTATTCGTTTGGGCGGGAGTCCTCCAACTGTTATTCGGAGCTTCGGTTGCCTTTTCTGCAGATTACTACACATTTATAGCTCTCAGATTCTTGTATGGAATATTTGGGTCCGGATCCTACATCGCTGGCTTTGTGCTGACAATGGAATTAGTGGGGCCCAGCAGACGGACAATATGCGGAGTTGCGTTCCAAGTTATGTTCGCTGTGGGAATAATGCTTTTGGCCGCATGGGGATACTTAATAGACAATAGATTCTATTTACAAATCCTTTATGCGTTGCATGCGGCTGTACTACTTCCTCATTGGTTTTTAATGGACGAATCCCCGAGGTGGCTCTGGTCCCAAGGCCGAGCGAGAGAATCAGTTGCCATAATAGAAAAAGCTTTGAAAATGAACAGATCGAGTGGGATCATCGATACGCCTACATTGGTATCGCATTGCAAAGCGACCTGTGCTAAGTATTCGGATGATGAAATGGCGAGTACCAGCGATCTTTTCAAAACTCCCAATATGCTCAAGAAGACCCTTATAATTTGCGGATGCTGGTTCGCTAACTCCGTTGTGTACTATGGGCTATCACTCAATACCGGTAAACTGAACGGCAACCCCTATTTTATTATGTTTTTGATGGGTATCGTCGAACTACCTAGTTATGTAATAATCATATATTGTCTAGACCGCATCGGTCATAGAGCACTGATAAGTACAATGATGTTGTTAGGAGGTATCTCTTGTTTAGTTGTAGTAGCCCTACCACACGGTTCTACTTCAGCCACTGGAGTAGTTATGATTGGGAAACTATTTATATCAGGCTCGTATTCGATAATTTACAAATATTCAGCTGAACTATTTCCGACGGTAGTGCGTAGTTCTGGCGTCGGTTTAGGAAGTATGTGCGCAAGTGTGTCTGGTGCTTTTACTCCCTTGATAAGTCTCTTAGATACTCTTGATCCAAAAATACCAACAATTATATTCGGATTCCTCGCCCTGTTCTCGGGATTATCTACATTCCTGCTCCCTGAAACGATCGGTCGTAGTTTGCCTCAGTCTATAGAAGACGGTGAAAAGTTTGGTATCGGTGACACCTGTTTCACAAATTGTAGTGGGCGGCGAATCAGTGACACCTCGATCGATATACCCGAAACTATGACACCACTGAATTTGAATGAAAAGAAAGCGTAAAGCAAATAATCAATTTACACGAACGAAAAATTATATACATTTAATTACAAATGCATAATATCTATTGACTATTTATGAGGTGTACCTACTTAAAAATTTTACTTACAAAGGTCATATTGAGCTGCTTCTAACGTAGGTATACTATAAGATTAATAAATGAACCGATGAGGTTGTAAAACGCAAGATAATAATAAACTGAAATATTTTTTTCCTGTATCAAGGTCCAAATAGCATTGGCGACAGCTTCGTCAACTTTGCACAATATGTTTAGGAAATTCTATAAAGTTTGCAGTGTATACTTATTTGTGAGTTACTGTTAAGCTGAATCAAATTTTTTTCAGTTAATCAAAAGTTTTTATCTTGCGCTTCATGTACCTACCTAGTTGATTCTAAAACTAAGAGCATGTTATATTTTAAGAGAGGATTATCATTATTATCCAAGAAATTTATAAGTAAACAACTTACAAATTCCTTGTTATTATCAGAGACCAATATAAAAATATAATATGAGTGCCTGCATTTAAAATTTTTAGACGCATGTTTACGCTTCTAGAGAAGCTAGTTGCGTGCTACAAGGAGAATGATTTTGTAAAACTATGCCAGTGAGTTCTATCCAGTAATTTAGATATAATCCTTAGTTAAGTGAGTAAAGTTAAGTGTCAAATTCCATGCTTTTTTAGATTTGATCCTTAGTTTTCCATTTTTGATGTTGCTGCATTTACATTTTTTATCGAGTTGATTCGACACTGACTGCTAATATGTTCTCATTTATACATTTTACCGCATTTTGGATAGTGTGTAATTCCACCTGGTTCGCCCACATTTGTACGGTACGATCATAACATTTCCAAAAATTGCGACCCATTATACAACAAATAGACATAGACATGTTAATTACTCTTCAATGCTATCACAGTTAAGTAAATAAATTCTGAATCAAACTAAGTTAAGACTTAATAATGGTTAGTGTCAATTTTATTATGCTTATGATATCTAGTCAGATTTCATATTATTATGAAGCATTAGACTGGATTTTAGAATATCTCCCCTAGCATATTCGTAGGTAAATAACATTACATAATTATTTTACATCTTTTAATAATCTATACTATAAAATTCTCGTGTCTCAGTGTTTGTAACCAAACTCCTCCCAAACGGCTTGACCAATTAATATAAATTTTTTGTATGTATTCGGCAGGTCTGAGGGAGTTGACCCAGTAAACATTGTTCTGCCATCTAATTTCTCACTCGCCGGTATATAAAATATTTTACGATCTATTCTCAGACCTGCCGAATACACGCAAAAAATTATATCGGTCAAGCCGTTATATTATTTTAAATTTGAATTTGACCTCAGTGAATGCCAGACGCATTTAAAACATTAAGGTTCTACCTACTCAATAGATGTATGTGTATCTTACTACGAATAAAATGTACTAGTATTGTTATAACCATTTTTTTTAATATTTTTTATATTTGTTTGATATTTTATTCATAACATTTGGTACACTGTTGTTTGCTACTAGTTAGAGTTAGTACTATCTATTTCATAAAACAGATGAATTATTATTATTTTTAAACGCAGGCCTAAGGATATTGGAAAATATTTTATACAAGAGTATAAATAAAATTGTGTATTTATAAGGATTTATAAAGTTTTTTATGAGAACTAATTAGGTATGTGATTACTCGGAATTAACCAAAATTACTAAAACTAAAATTTGGACCAATTTTGATAAGCTGTTTAATAATAATAATATGTAATACACAATGTAAATACACAATAATTTGGAAAAATGTGTGTTAGATTTAAAAGATTTTTATAGAAAATTGTTAGCTGCCTGCGTGTGTAAACATCACAAGGGTAATTTTAATTTTTTATTTGGTTTGATTTAATTTTGTTTATCCTATTTTTGATGTGCAAGAAATTACACCCGTTTCAAGTACTTTCTACTTTCTTACCTACTTATTTGTGGGTAAAAAGTAATTTTTATTGTTGATTGTTACTTGTAAAATTTGTAATACCTAAGTGCTATATTATTATAATAATAATTTTCGTGTGACTTAAGCTTTTTTACTTAATAAACGTTAATATTAATAATGTTTATTATTATGGGAGGGTGGGGGCAGGACGGGGTGCATTCGATTCAGAGTTATATCTCAAAGACTTTTATAGTTTCATATTTATTATACATTTATTTAGTACTAAAATATTCCTAAGTAATCTGATTATTAGCATTGAATATAATTAGGAACTTAGTCATATCAATGAGTCGTAATATTGCGAAATATACCTACTTACCTAAGAAACTACAGGAATCATCACCACATGTCAGAAAGCTGTGAGGTACCTAGACCCACTTACCCTTTAAATTTAATAGATGTGAGATTTAATGGATGTATAGTTTAATAGATGTGTGATTTTCAATACATTTATCACACTTATATAATGTTTTTATAAAATTTTAATCGTATTAAATTTTCATCACCTTTTTCTCAATAATTAAAACAAATAATGTATGATTTACAACTATCACGACGTTCGATCTTTAGATGCTAGAACGGATGTACTCAGTCTATTGGAAACATTGTGAAAAGCCCACTACTACGTTAGTAATATATATATATATATATATATATATATATATATATATATATATATATATATATATATATATATATATATATATATATATTCTTTGCCAGTACCCCGTCATACCCCCTCACACACTTCATCTTGCCCCAACTTCCCTTACATCCATAGTAGATAATATCATAATTTGGTTAGATTTTTGGTGTCTCAATACATCTTATTAATTTCAATGACACTACTCGTATACATATCTCTACATTACTAAGGAGATTAAGAGTTTTAAGATTTCCAAAAATATATCTAATGAAAATTATCTAAGCATCAAAAATCAGGTAAAGTTTGTTGTCACTTGAAAAGGTATATTAGGCATTCCGATGCATATCTGAGTAGGTACATATACACATAACTTAATATTAGTATGTTTTAAATAATTAATCAAAGACAACATTAGGCTGTGTGATAGAGCGAATTGAATATGAAAAGTTGTAAGTATTATTTTTAATTTCAACTAAGCATATTATGTCTACATGCAACCTATCTTATACCTGTGCTAGCATATTCTGTAAATTAAAGCAATAAATTAAAATGTTTTTCAATGTTTATGTGGTACAGACTGCATTAAAATGAGAAGGATGTATGGACAGAATCTTCATGTAGGTACCTAGATCGTTGATTTTTATGAAAAATCCACTATCTCAGCTAAAGTAACATAGTCAGCTAAACATATATTTTTTTATGTTACAGATGCTGGATCGACGGTGTAGACACCAGTAATACCACCGCACCATGGAATTCACCAGAAATTCTGGCTGCCATACCTCTAACACCCGCTGGAGCCCTGGACAGTTGTCACATGTATTCCGAAGACAACGAAACCATCTCTTGTTCGAAATGGGTATTCGACACGAGGTACAGGACCTCATCCCGCGCGATAGAATGGAATCTAGTATGTGACCAAAGATGGAGAGGGGCTATAGCACAAACTGGATATATGTTAGGAGTTTTTACTGGAGCCATCTTTTTGGGCGGCTTGGCGGACAAAATTGGACGCAAAACTGTGTTTTGCTGGTCAGGAGTTTTACAATGTGCACTAGGCGTAGCGGCTGCCTTCATACCGGAATACTGGAGCTTCTTGGGAGTTATGTTCTTCTATGGAATCTTTGGATCTGCGGGGGCATATATCCCTGCTTTTGTATTGACAATGGAACTTGTCGGTGCCAGCAAACGTACTGCATGCGGAGTTACTTTCCAATGTCTGTTCGCTTTCGGTATAATGTTAGTGGCCGGTTGGGGAGCCTTAATAGACAACAGACAAATCTTGCAAGTAGTTTATGGATTACACGGTCTTTTACTCATCCCCCATATTTGGATAATGGATGAGTCTCCTCGGTGGCTGTGGGCCCAAGGTAGATGTAAGGAAGCCGTAGATATAGTACAAAAAGCTTTAAAGTTCAACAAGTCCAACGAAACCTTAGATAAGGCAGACTTAATATCTAGAGGAAAACTGTCCACTTCCAAATCATCAGACGAACCGTCGGCGAGTACTAGTGATCTATTCAAAACGCCCAATCTACGGAACAAGACACTCATAGTTTGTTTGTCTTGGTTTGCAAATTCACTAGTTTATTATGGGCTGACTTTAAGTACAGGAAAATTAGAAGGCAACCCATACCTCATAACAGCAGTGTTCGGTTTAGTCGAATTGCCTAGCTACGGTGCCGTTATTTATTTCCTAGACATTTGGGGCCGAAGATTGCTGATCAGTTCAATGATGTTAATAGGAGGAACGGCATGTATCGCTGCTGCCTTCATACCATCAGGCTCAATATTATCCACCGTAATAGTCGTCGCTGGAAAACTTTTTATTGCTGGATCGTTCGCTATAATTTACAACTATTCGGCTGAACTTTTCCCAACTGTGGTGCGCAACTCCGCAATGGGCTTAGGTTCCATGTGCGCCAGATTATCAGGTGCGTTGACTCCTTTGATAACCTTGCTGGATTCGTTTGATCCGAAAATTCCAGCTGTAACGTTTGGTCTTGTCGCTCTCGTTTCGGGCTTTTTATGTTGCTTCCTCCCCGAGACAATGAACCAACCTATGCCGCAATCTTTAGCGGATGGAGAAAACTTTGGGAAAGGCGACACGTGTTTCACTAGTTGCTTGGGCAAGAAGAGAAAACACGAGGATCCAGACGAAAAAGCGGCGGAGTCTATGCTTCCGTTACAAGATATGGCCAAAAAGGTTTAGGCTGTCACGTTGAACATTTGTATAATTCGGAAAATCCGTCCACCGTTGAAAATTCTAAACGACCTGATAATACTTCCTTATAATGCTCATTGCTAATTATAATGTACATAGGACATAAAAGATCTTCTAATTTTTTGAATCATTGTTATGTTTTTTTATGATTATGAATTGTAATGAAATTAATTTAATATTACAAAGGGACGTGTTCATTAAACTTATAGTACCTCGCCTTAAATTTATTTAACTGCGTAGATTATGTAATAAAATACTAACCAACTCCATAATTGCCTTATAATAAATAAATAGGGATGTACCTAATTATTTACCAAAGTTATCAATAATATTATTGTGTTTAAGGACCTATTGTAAACAGTTATGTAAGTAAGTAATGTAAAATGTAGGTATTATTTTATTGTATTTTTATAATGTTAAAATGTATCATAGTTGAAATACCATTTCGTACAATTTTACGCTTCCAATGAATTACTATAAATATAAAACATATCATTGCTTGGCTGTGGAGTAGTGTGGAGTACCTAAATTTGTTATTCCTATCTAGTAATAAACAAATATCTTGTCTAGATATTATAGGTACCTAGTGTGAAAATATTATGAAATTGTTTTTTGCCTTACCTATCGTGTTATAATTAAGTAATGATTATATTTTCATAAATAATATTAAAATGTTATGTATAAATAATAGATAGCAGAACCATTATAGGTACCATTTTACCACCTATGCCTTACAGTTTACAGTAAAAACAAGTAGAGCCTGCCTGCATGGGCTTGATCAAAAGTGCCTATAACGTTTGTAGCTACTTATTTAACGTTTGCAAAATTAACTACAGAAACTTTGGGCACATAATTTCCTACTTATTTTTGGACACTTCTTACGTTTGGACAGTAAAATAATTATAAAACGCGATTTTTTTATCTACACTAATATTATAAAGAGGAAAACTTTGTTTGTATGTTTGTTTGTTTGTTTGTAATGAATAGGCTCAAAAAGTACTGGACCGATTTCAAAAATTCTTTCACCATTCGAAAGCTACTTTATCCACGAGTAACATAGGCTAAATTTTATTTTGGAGAAAAATAGGGTTCCGTAAGATATTTGGGTTTTTCGGACACAAGGTGTAAAAAATCAACCAGAAAAGTTACTTATTTTGCGTACGCTGCCTAAACTATAAAAGATAGAACCATATAATGTTCTAATTAATTGTAGATCTTATAAATATCTACAAAAAAGTCCGCGATACACTATACCTATCTATGTTGAGTGAGGCACAACAACCATTTTTTTATTTAGAAAGCTTGAATTTTTTTTGGACTACATTTAAACGCGTTTATTTTACTCATGCTATTAATCCTTATCAAAATAAATTATTTCATCACTAAGTACAGTTTATGTAGATAATATTTGGTCTTTGACACCCTTATTAATAAAAATATTTACACCATGGATAAGCAAATCCAAATCGCTCTCTTTGTCTATCAAGTGACTGTTCCAAAGTATCTGACAGAGACAGCCATGTTGGATTAGCTAATCCGTGGTGTAAATAATTTTATTAATAAGACTGTGAATGATTTTTTTTTGTTTGGTTTTGAAATTATGGCGAAATTAAAATATTACGATTTCTGCTATACGGCCCGTTGCGAAGTGGGTGACATTCTGTAGTATTAGTATCAGTATTGTACCCGTGCGAAGCCGGGGCGGGTCGCTAGTTCTAAATAAAATTACATTAAACTCTTTGCGACACTATGGTCATTGACCTTCCAGCTTATTTTAAAATAATTTTAATAATATTATTAATTCAATCAATTAAAATAAGCAATGTGAGGTGAATGACCTTCTCAGCCAATCTAAGAGTCATTAGTTTCTTATACGATTGGCGACAGCTTTGAAAATGTCAAAATTGACCAATGACGCGTCCTTATTCCTTACTGCTTGAAATATTCTTACCTAGTAGGTACCTACTTCAATTGATGAAAATGAACCCGGCCTAGCGGTTATTTTTATGGCGTTCTTATTCGAATTTAAAAAATCAGCCTACACTTTTTTACATCTAAAGCAGTTACAGATAAATCTCTTCCTAAAAGTTTCTGTAAATTGTAACCACCAGCACGTAGGTACATCTAAGATACCTACACAACTTTTCAAATTAATGCGGGTAGGTCGTACCTACATATTACCTACCTATGCTTTGTAACTCTATGTAGACTAAACGAGGCGTTCCTATATTGGAGTGTTAACTATACAAGAAAATATATTATAATAAGTACCACCAGTAGGTACCAACATATAATAATCATACAACTTACAAGAGGCCTCACTGTCCTACACTTCGAAATTCCGACTAAAAAGCTTTGTAATTTTATATCAAGTCACCGTAAAATTGTAAAAACCGTTAGATTGTAATAAAACTAGTGAAATTGTAAAATGTTGATAGACTTCCGACGCGAATATGCTGCCTATAATTTCACACATTATTTTTCGTTAGTTTATAAATATCTAGTTTTTAATCTTTCGACATATTTTTAAAATCTATCGGTTTTTACAATTGTACGGTGACATATATATCGCAATATGAATTTCAAGAATAAGACTTGTAAAATTATAATTAAAAGAATTAGGCTTAGGACAATATGTCTACCTACAACTTATCAACAAAATTCCTGCTTGACCAGTTTCTAAACATTTTCCTGTGAAAATATTTAAACGTAAATGATGTGACCGCAACGACTTGGTTGTACTCCATATTAACACGTGAGCATGTGTGCGTGCATACGATTAAACGGCGATTTATGCCTGGTCACAGGGGCGACACTCTCCACAAATGACAGTTCGAGCAACGACAAATGTCAGCTATGTTGACTTAAGCCTAGGGTTGACATCGAATTAATTTAAAATATTTTTTTACGCCCGCCTAAATATAATACTTTTTACGCGGGCGAAGCCGCGGGCAAGTGCTAGATACTTAATATGAAAAGAGAAATCATACCTACCTACCTACTTTAATCCACGTCTCAGTTATTTATTGTACTGCGTGTGACAAAAGCAAGGGTTAGGTTAGAAAAAATAAGTAATAATTATCGAGGTAGGTAGGTACTTACCTTTCTGGATTATTAGGCAAGCGGAAGAAGAAGAAGCGTATTTTGTCATAATTTTTTTCTTGGTTATTACGGCGACCATATACCTACATACAACCACAATAATTAAGCCCACTCATTTTAATGCCGATCAGGAAATTCCTAATAATATGTTAGGTACACGGTACATGCGATTTGAACTTTTAAAAGGATACTGATTTTTACAATGTAAATTCAAAATAGTCTCCAAATGTCTAACGTCTTAATAGCCATATTTTTTTAATCAAAAATGTACTTAGACCATTGGCCCTTATATTGGAAAAATATACTTTGTGTCCTTAGCAATTGGGTTTAATTTGTACTTAATTCTTAAGTAGTACAAAGACTATTTTAATTATATCAATGCAATTTTACATTTTTATTACCACTCAATAAGTGTTGTAAGTTGGAACACAACTAAGATCGTCGCACAATATCGATAGGTATCGACAGATTTAAATGCGATTAAGTACTACATGTAATATTCAATCTAAAATATTATGCGGAAATCCTTATTAATATTTTACTACTATTATAAATATGAAAGTTTGTGAGGATGTATGGATGGATGAATGGATGGACGGATGAATCTTAAACGGGCAAATGGCATACCACACGTTTGTTACTCTTTAACGCAATAACTATTGAACGGGTTTTAATAAAAATTTGATATACGTTCGAGGTTAACGTCCTACAAACTTTACCCAACCCAAGCATATTTCGTTAAAAATATCGATAAAATCAAATTATTGCATGACATCACTATTCACTAGTGAAACAAAAAACAAATATTTTTTATAAATTTTTTATAAACGTCGCGTCATGTCGCGTCGCTGCATCGGCGAAACTGCCAGCCCCGTGAACCATAGTCCAGGCTGGGAAAAAGTTACACCCCACCCGCCCCCGCATTCGCCCAGACACGCACACATAGCTGCGAGCGGCGAGTCGTGTAAATCGGTGGAGTGACGGTTCTTTACGTTAGTAATATATATTCTTTGGCCTGGTCGAGTGGCAACTTGTTCCATAGTACCTTTAATTTATATTCTTTAGTATTGATGTTATAATGTGAAAATATATTTATTAAAAGATTAAGATACAGAATAAGAAAATACCTAGGTACTTAGGTACTTACTCAGTCTTATTAATAAAATTATTTACACCACGGATTAGCTAATCCAACATGGCTGTCTCTGTCAGATACTTTGGAACAGTCACTTGATAGACAAAGAGAGCGATTTGGATTTGCTTATCCATGGTGTAAATATTTTTATTAATAAGGGTGACTAAGTATAATTATACCTACAATTGCGTACCTAGTTTAAAGTTATAACCGATCGAGCAGGGTGTTGTATTATATTTATTGTTGGTAAATACCTAACGCTATGACCACTATGTATGTTATACTAGATATGAGTACAATATAATATTATGTTTATATGACTATGTTTTTTATGCCCCTTAATTTCGTTTTTTCCAGGATTGGGATTTATCTACCAGTGGCGAAGGCTGCTTCTTCTTCATAGGGAAGCCGGAGCCTGTATAATAGCACAGTGTAATAAAGAGATTAGTTCTATAGGCTGTGATAATAGGTAGAGATTTCTCTGAAAGTTTGCAAAAGGTAAGTGATAAGGGAAGCCGATAGGAATGGAGTTATAGGAACCCTTCGCCACTGTTATCTACATTCTAGGCTACTACATAGTAGATACATTAATTATATTAAGAAGTGTAAAAAGAAGAATCTCATATTTTGGAATTTTGTATGTTTACATCATTTCTACAAAGTCTCTATGATTAATTACTAAAATCACTAACAACTGCAGTTTAGGATCTACTATACTCAATTGTCAAAGCCCTTATAAAAACTTAGGCCTTTACATCCGTTAATGGATGATTTATACAGTATTCTCCAAGCGAAGTAACCACTCTTGAAATACTGTAGTGCCTGGGACACTTGGTTTTTAAATGTCGTATGGTTGCCCAAGCACATACGGCATTCTCACAACATAGTCAGCCTAGTCCAGAGGAATGACTGGTCAATACGTCAGGGGCCAACCATGTGTGGGTTTCCTCACGATGTTTTTCTTCACCGTTAGAGCGTCCATATAATGTACTTGAGATCTGAAAAAATCTCATTGGTACACGCCTCAACCTGGGATTCGAACCTGCAATCTCTCGAGTGCGAACCAAACGGTCTACCCACTAGGCTACGGAGCTCTTATAATAATTATAATTATTGGTGTTTATAAACATATAACGAACGAACGAATTACATACGGTACCCCAAAGGAGATCGCTGACGCCGCGGCACGTGTCTGGTCAACGTGCCGGCTTCGAGGAATCATTCTGCTGTTCCAGCATTTTACCGCGTTTTGCAATTTTAATGTAATAATTATATTGTTCATTCTATTCTGATCTAGCATCGATCACGGATATAGTTTTGTAAATTAATTATAAGTTTAGTTAATAAAGTTTTAAGATAATTTTTGGTTTTTTTTGGGAGTCCGGGCTGCCGAATTCGTTATTGGCGCAGTCTACGGATAATTTCGGGGCTACGACGATCGCTAAAAAGAAGATTTCCGGGTCTAGAATCGACACCGCGCGCGGTCGTTCTAGCTGTCGCTCTCAAGCGTTCACCGAAACATCGAACATCACTTGGAAGCAGCCGGGGCGTACTCAAACTTCAGTGCAACTCAAAGAAAACCAGGGAAGTCGACGAGTTATGTGAGTACATTGATTTATTTTTCCATCAGTGTTGCTTTCTCCTCGTCACAATTTTCCGTCCTATGAAAAATAGTCCTGCGTCCTCCAGGCTTAAAATTCGTAGGGATAGTTTAGTAGACTCGAATCGTCAATTAAGTGAAGGCTCGAATCGCTTTCCAGTAGATTTAAATAATTCAAATTTATTAAATATAGATTTAAATAATTTTCCTGAGAGCTCGAATTGCCCTCAAAGCTTAGATAGTAGTTTGAATTTAAATTTTAGTAATTTAGAATATAAAATGGATCCTGATACAGTATATAAGGCTCTCCGCCCAGTTCCTGAATTTGACGGGAACCCACATATTCTTCCTAGATTTATTAGAATTTGTGATCAGATAGTAATTCAATGCGTGAAAGACGAGCCTGGCTACGAATTATCAAATTTATGTGTAATTAATGGCATCTTAAATAAAATTACCGGTCCAGCAGCTCGTACAATAAATTCAAACGGCATTCCTGAAAATTGGATAGGGATTAGGAATACTTTGATTAATAATTTTTCAGACCAAAGAGACGAGACCGCTCTTTACAATGACTTAGCATTAGCGACACAATGTAATGAGACACCGCAAGAATTTTATGACAAATGCCAAAACCTTTTTAGCACTATAATGTCCTATGTATCGTTGCACGAGACATTAGAGACAACCGTGGAAGCTAAGAGAATTTTATACCGTAAATTAACATTACAAGCATTTGTAAGAGGCTTAAAAGATCCTCTCGGGTCCCGTATAAGGTGCATGAGACCTGAAACCATTGAGAAGGCTTTGGAATTTGTCCAAGATGAACTTAATGTCATGTATTTGCAGCAGCGAAATAATTTAGCAACAGATCAGAGAAAACCATCATCATCAACACCACACAACTCACACCAACAATTTACACAGTCTAAATTTCCTCCTATGAATAATAACTTTAATCCTCCTAAATTTTTACCCGGACCTAGCTGGCAAAAACCTAATTTTAATCCCCAATTTAATAATCATCAGCGTATGCCTATGCAACCAACGCGTACTCAGCAAATGTTCCGAGCACCGTTGCCTAATTATAATAGTGGTTTTAGGATACCTAACAGGAATCCTCCACAGAATAATTCCGGCCCTAAGCCTATGAGTGGCGTGAGTCACTTTGTGACAAAACCTTTACCACCTAGAATTCCCGGTCATGATTGGCAAAAATTTGGCAATCCTCCTCCATCTAATTACTTTAAATCCAGAGAAGTTAATTTTAATGAATTTTATGACTATAATGATGATTATGAATACGGTAACGATGACAATAATTATGCTGACTATAATTACTGCAATACAGACTATGATTATAATGACTATTACGGACAATACGTGAATTATGACTATGATAATAATCAGTACTATGAACAACAAGATTTACCACCAATAGAAGATACCCACTATGATAGTAATATGCCTAGTAGTAGTAAAGCTATTCAACCAAGACACCCTAACAGTAGGAAAAGTCAGGATTTTCAACAGAGCCACAGAAAATCCGCACCAGAATAGAACTAAATTTACAGTCGAAAAAAGAATTACCTTATGTCAAAATTAATAATCCACCTTTGAAACTTCTCATTGATACAGGAGCAAATCAATCATTTATAAGCCCTGAAGCAGTAGATAAATATTTCAGTAATATTCCGAAAATGTACGATCCTTTTGAAGTAACTAATTCTAGAGTAACAAGCATTCATGAACATTCAATATTAATTCCTAGTTTTTCTGAATTTAATGATACTAAAAATATAAAACTATTCATCTATAAATTTCATAATCACTTTGATGGTTTAATAGGATTAGATTTGTTAGAAAACTGTAGAATTGATCTTAGAGACAATATATTAATTACTGAAAATGCAAAAATTCCATTATTACGTTATCAGTGTAGAAGACGTAATACAGATCAAATAATACCAGCAAAATCATCTTGTTTAGTTAGTATGCCGATTCATCATGACGATGGTGACGTATTTATACCAGAACAATTAATAGCTAATTGTATTATTCACGAATGTATAACTACTGTGACTGACCAGACTGGTATAGTAGAAGTTGAAAATATGACAAACGAAGACACTGTAATTTCATTTGACAGACCTATACAACTCGACTTATTTAACTTTGAGAGTTCTGATACTGAACCCGACTCAGACAGAGTAAAACAGGTTTTAGACAGACTTAGAACTGACCATTTAAATAGTGAAGAACGAGCAAATTTAGAGACCCTTTGTAAACGTTTCGCTGACATATTTTATATTGAAGGCGAACCATTAACTTTCACTAATAAAATCAAACATAGCATTAGGACTCATGACGAAAACCCTGTTTACACCAAAAGCTACCGATATCCTTTTGTACATCGTCAGGAAGTTAGAGAACAAATAACTAAAATGCTCGAACAAGGTATTATACGACCTTCTGACTCTGCTTGGAGCTCACCCATTTGGGTAGTCCCAAAGAAAGCTGACGCTTCTGGTAGACAAAAATGGCGACTTGTAGTAGACTTTAGAAAGTTAAATGACAAGACCATTGACGACAAATACCCAATTCCCAACATCACCGACGTTTTAGACAAATTAGGTAGGTGTCAGTACTTTACGACCCTTGACCTAGCATCTGGCTTTTATCAAGTCGAGATGAATCCTGAAGACATCCCTAAGACCGCATTTAACGTAGAACATGGTCACTTTGAATTTCTACGTATGCCGATGGGACTTAAGAACTCACCATCGACATTTCAACGTGTAATGGATAATATCCTTAGAGGTTTACAAAATGAGATATGTCTAGTATATCTTGATGACATCATAGTTTTTAGTACATCTTTGCAAGAGCACATGATTAATTTAGAAAAGGTATTTAGCAGATTAAGAGAGTCCAATTTCAAGATCCAGATGGACAAATCAGAATTTTTGAAACTTGAAACAGCTTACCTAGGCCACATAATCAGTAATGAAGGTATTAAACCGAACCCCGATAAAATTAGAGCCATAGAAAATTACCCTTTACCTAAAACGACAAAAGAAATTAAACAATTTTTAGGACTATTAGGTTATTATAGGAAGTTCATACCTGACTTTGCTCGACTGACGAAACCAATGACTAAATGTTTAAAAAAGACTAACAAAATAACTTTAGATTCTGAATATATTAAATGTTTTGAGAAATGCAAAACCTTACTAACTAACGACCCTATTTTACAATATCCCGACTTCAATAAAGAATTCATTCTGACAACGGACGCCTCCAACGTAGCTTTAGGAGCAGTACTTTCACAAGGTACAGTAGGCTCTGACAAACCGATCTGCTATGCTTCTAGAACATTAAGTGACAGTGAATTAAATTACAGTACAATCGAAAAAGAACTTTTGGCAATAGTATGGGCAACTAAGTATTTTAGACCCTATTTGTTTGGTAGAAAATTCAAAATTATAACCGACCATAAACCACTTCAGTGGATTATGAACCTGAAAGAACCGAACTCGAGACTGACACGATGGCGACTGAAACTGAGTGAATTTGACTATACAGTAATTTATAAAAAAGGAAAGTATAATACTAACGCTGACGCTTTATCCCGTGTGCAAATTAATAATGAGGAAATAGAATCACTTCTTAAAGAATGTGGTATAGATGTTTCAGTAAGACCTGAACCATCAGGATCTACTACTATAACAGCACATACATCCGCTGAAAATCCCATCCTTGAAATACCCATTACAGATGAACCCCTAAATAAATTCCATAGACAGCTTTGTTTGACTATAGTAGGTGACATTAAAAGAAGACCGACTGTAACTAAACCTTTTGATACCCACACACGCACACACATACAAGTTTCAGAATCTTCATTAGAACAAGACGTCATAAATGCAGTAAAAGAATACGTAAATCCTAAAATAAAGACTGCCATTAAAATAACTCCACCATTAGGTATGTATTCTATAATTCCAATTTTGCAAAATAACTTTAAATGTAAGTCTATGCATCTGGTTTTAGCAAAAACCGAGCTAGAAGATGTTAAGGAATATTTACGGCAGCAAGAAATAATTAAACACTATCATGAAGGCAAAACTAACCATAGAGGCATCAATGAATGCTATTTAGCTTTGTCACGTCGTTATTACTGGCCTAAAATGAGGGAAGAAATTACTAAATATATAAACGAATGTACAATTTGCGGACAGACTAAATATGACAGAAACCCAATTAGACCACAGTTTAACATAGTACCACCTGCAACGAAGCCCTTTGAGATAGTTCATATGGACCTATTCACAGCACAGGCTGAAAAATATCTTACTTTTGTAGATTCTTTCTCCAAGTACGGCCAAGCATACCATTTACGAGATGGTACCGCTATAAGTATTATCCAAGGACTATTAAATTTCAGTACTCACCATGGACTACCTTTGACTATAGTGACAGATAATGGGACTGAGTTCACTAATCAACTCTTTGCAGAATTTGTTAGATTACATAAAATTAATCATCATAGAACACTAGCTCACTCACCTAATGATAACGGAATTATTGAAAGATTCCATTCCACTTTACTAGAACATCTTCGTATTCTTCGCCTGAAAAATAAAGATGAACCTACAGTAAACCAAATGCCTTATGCAATCCTAGCTTACAACAGTTCAGTTCATAGTTTCACCAAATGTAGACCACACGACATCATTAGAGGTCACTTTGACCCTAGAGACCCTTTAGATCTTAATTTAGCTGAACACCTCATGCAACAGTATATTATAACCCATAGAGATCAGATGAAGACAGTATACGAAATGATTAGTGAAGCCACAACTATTGACCGTACAAATTTAATGACTAATAGAAATAAAAATCGTGAGCCCGAAACTGAATATGTACCCGACCAGCAAGTTTTTATCAAGAACCCTTTAGCTAGTAGACAGAAGTTAGCACCACGATACACTCACGACACAGTTCTTGCAGATCTTCCCATACACATTTACACCTCAAAGAAAAAAGGACCTGTTGCTAAATGTCGCCTGAAACGAGTACCTAAGTCATCCAAATTGTTACAGGTACCGACTAATACTGATAATGACAATGACGCAAGTAGCGGAGATAAAACTTGAGACTCTTGACAATGGACCTGGACTTCTACCCTTTAAACTTGGTCAAGCCAAGCTAATATCCCACTATCATACTTTTATACAATATTTAGAACTTTCTGAATTAGAAAATCGTATTAATTCTATAAATGAACAGTTAGATTATTTTAAAACTAAACTTGATAATACTACTTTGCCTATTTATGAAATTCAAATTGATTATCTTTATACTAAATTGACAAAAATAGATTCTCAATTAAAAACTTTAGAACCTTCTAGAGTAAAAAGAGGACTTATTAATGGTCTAGGATCATTAATTAAAGGTCTTACAGGTAATTTGGATCATGCAGATGCTGAAAGATTTAATAAAGCTATAGAATTATTAGAAGCAAATGAAAATAAATTAGTTTCTGAATTAAATGATCATATAAGTGTTAATAAAGATTGGATGAGTCAATATTCGCAACTTATTAGTAATTTAGCAGAAAACCAAATTAAAATTAATGAAACATTGAAGTTAGTTGTAGATAAGTATTATCTTTTTGAAGCTAAGTTCGCTAAATTCGCGCAATTATTAGCTATTATCACCGAAAATACGGATGATTTATACTTAGAATTAATTAGAATAGAGAATATTTTAGGATTTATACGTGCATCGAGCACGCACCATAGTATGATAAGCATAGATAACTTAGAATATATGATTAGTAGACTTAGAGAAATATATAGTAATAATGAAATCTTAGATATTGACTTTAGAGAATATTATAATCTTATAAAACCAGGTAGTTATTTTATAGGTAAGAGAATTGTTATAATTTTTAGATTTCCTATTATATCTAAAGATAGTTACGACTTATTTAGGCTTTCCATTGTTCCCAATAAATTCCAGCAGACCTTTATACCTATACATCCTTTCATAGCAACCAATGGGAAATTTTTCATGTACTTGCAAACCGAATGCCCAAAGATTGGCGAATACCTTCTCTGTGAAGAAAGCACGAATTATTACCAGCCACGAGAACAAGAAGATTGCATCCAGAGGATCATCATCCATCAATCTTTAGACAAGTCATGCAGCCCCACTGAAGTCTCCATCACTAGACAAGCTATGGAACAACTAGATGATAGACACTATACTATCGTCTTCCCAAAGCCTACGAAAGTCGAACTCCAATGCGAACGGCAGGAATATGTATCCCTATCTGGCAGCTACTTAGCAACAATTCCTCATGAATGTTCATTACGGACAGATACCTTTAAGATAACCAATACTGAAGATGAAGTCAAGGGACAGCCGCTGAAGATCACCGAGATACGAAGTAATTTCACTGAAGCTGAAAATAACGAGATTCCACATATCACTCTAAATTCTTTGAATCTCGACAACCTGCATCACCTGGAAAATAGAATTCTACTACAGAATCCCGTTAGTCTTGGCCACTTAGATTCTTCATTGTACCATACAACGTTGCCCCTTTATGCACTTGTATCTGGTATAGTTATAATTTTCCTCGTCTATATTCTTCGACGATACCTGCGAAAGAAACCTACCACGCCAGAAGAAGAACCAAGAAGCAACCCTATATATGCTGTTCCTGATAGCTCTGGAAACCATGGAATACCAGCAACATTTTCCCTCAAGGTGCTCAAATAGTTGCTGCTCTGAGGGTGGAGGAATTACATACGGTACCCCAAAGGAGATCGCTGACGCCGCGGCACGTGTCTGGTCAACGTGCCGGCTTCGAGGAATCATTCTGCTGTTCCAGCATTTTACCGCGTTTTGCAATTTTAATGTAATAATTATATTGTTCATTCTATTCTGATCTAGCATCGATCACGGATATAGTTTTGTAAATTAATTATAAGTTTAGTTAATAAAGTTTTAAGATAATTTTTGGTTTTTTTTGGGAGTCCGGGCTGCCGAATTCGTTATTAACGTGTCAAGCAAGGGTTTGTCAAATGATTTGTAAACATACAGGTGAAAAACCTCGTAATTTGTTGACCCCTTTTAAGACCCAAAGGATAATTTTATCATTACCTAATCAACATTGTTTTTGATAAGTTTGCGACTTGAGTTATAATTATTATCTGAATAGCTATTAATGTCATCGACGGGTCACGGATTGGAATGTAATTTATTATCTCCTGCATTTTAAAGGCTTCTTTGGGGAGCTCATAGTTCTCTGCAGATAATACGACGTGCGATGCCAATGGCAATCGTACCTACGCAGATCGCAGACTAAAAGGTTAAAAGGCAAACTTCACTTTGACCATAGTCCATATCTTATGGTAAACACTTGATAGACAAAGATTTGCCAACGTACTGAGCTGGTAAGTTGGTATAATGATTTTTAACATAACGAGTGAGATCATTACTTTACTGTTAAACTGACTTCAATAAAGGAAGAGGATATTTTTTATTACTTTTATTAGACTGCATTCTTTATGTTTGTTACCTCAGAAAGTTTCGACTGGGAGAACCGCTTTTTATGATTCTTATGTATTTGAAAGCTGGTGCTTCCCGTGTGGTCCCATTTCAATTTGGTCCAGTTCTGGCAATGGCATCCATGAGAAAATCATATTAAAAGCCTTACATTTTTACTTTGGAAGTTAATTTTCATTTTTTGTTTAAAAATAATGTGCAAATACATAGGGATTTAAATGCTGTATAACTCATTGCGACAACTCTACATAATCGACGTGAAAATACTGTACTAAAATGTAAGTTCTGTCTGCAGTGGAATTGCAATCCTGCAGTGCGGGATCCCGCATCACTAGTCATTAATTCGTTTTGGCAGTTTTTTATAACAACAGCATCATAATTTTTAGCTCATTTAAGGGTAAATGCATAATAACTTTAATAAGGTGAATAAAATATTTAATTACTTACTATTTTTACTTTTTTAAATGCGCATATGACTAAATTAACATTTACTTTTGTTTTTGCAGAAAGCATTAGAATACATAAATATAAATAAATTAAAAAGTCAAAGAATACCTAAACTTGGTTGTGGAGATGCAGGACCAAGATGAATAAATGACTTCAATAATGCGAGATTGCAATCCCTTGAGTGCTATACATAATGAACGCGTAAAACCACTGGGTTTTATACGTGATCAGCGCTCACGGCTTTCGGGAATCTTCACAGCACAAGTAGGTAGAGCTGAGGCTTTTCCATTCATTTTGGAATAGTGTAGGTATTAAACCTAGGTAGGTCAGTGTGAAACGTAAATTAAACAGAATATAAACTCAATAATATTATTTATATTTACACCAAACAATAAACATTGAAATCACAGTGAGATTAAAACGACATTAAAATATGTACGAATATGCAGATATATTACCATGTCAGTGTTTAACATATTCATGAATATATCTCACAATTAATAACATATTATACATTGTATGCAATATAATATAGGCTTATAATTATGTTTTAAAATACAAGTTTTAGTAATCACACTTGTGAACCATTCGTTAATAAAATTTTATAATAATAATAAAATATACCAATAAAATCAAAATAAAACTAGATATCTGGTTTAGGTTAATGTTTATTAGATAATGCCATCCACGAAGACGCACACTAGGTATTTTTCTTCCCAATGGATATTTTAGAGTCGTAGTCGGTAGTTTTACCTTCACACATTAATTTAGACGCACCTAAAAAAATCGTAGGACGCGTCTTCGTGGAAGAGTTTCTATTACTCGTACATTTAATTCCTTCTACACCCTTTTTTTTTCAATTTTACGCAGACCACATTAACTGATCGCAAACTTGTTTTTTCATAATAATCACATGGATACGTTAATCATTAAAACTCAGTATACATCAGGTTTAACAATAGGTAGATTTATTAATTTAAAGAGTTTTAGGAACTATTCTACTCACTACTTGCAGCGGATGTTAAGTTACATGTAGGTAGTTGGTACTAATAATAATTATAACTTAAAAGAAAAAATACTTTGGAGTGCGCAATGAAAGTGGCTGATAGATTATCTTATTTAAAAACTTTAAGTTGTTGGTACCTAACTTTTTACTTCTGGACGGAGCGACAGTGCAGCGTTACAATTTAAAGGTATTGTTGTAGGTACATCTGTTAATGCATTAACATAACAAAGTACTTTAATAAGTATCAACTTCAATTATAAACAAGTTGTTCATCTTTACCACTTGTACTTATTAAGAGCATTAACGCATAGCGCGTGAAGTCAGCTTTGGTGAAAAATACGCACACAGCTGCAGCCTGCAGCGAGCGTCTTTGTGTGCGTGAATAGCTCGACGACTGTAAGCCAACTAACCCACATTGATACTTGCCTTAATTTAATTACTTTACGATAATAATAATAACGATAATAATTATTATTGAATTTTGATTATGGTATACATAATATCATAATAATAATTATATTCTGTGTCATATTACTTAATATATAATATAACACATTATCTACACAAAACATACAATATCAGTAGGTAATGTAATACTAACATAATATTATGGAAAATAAAAATACCTTGAAATAATACTTTTATACTATTTTAATTAATATAATTTAGTTATACATCTGAAATGTGTTTATTTAAATCTCTTTGATTTTTACCCGACTGTCAAGACGTTATGCTTTTCGCCCGGTTATGTTTTTCGCGCGTATCTTGCATGACTGTATGTATGCAATATGCATATATGCATGTATGCAATATGCATACATTACATATACATTACATAGATTCTGGAACACAAAATAAACATTTTATATTTTAAACAAGACAATTTTATATACTTTTTTATATTTGTTATTTTTTATGACTAATAATTGTTCTTCTAGTTATAATTTTTAATTATTTTCACTACTAAAATTCCGGACAAAGCTCAGTCTCCCAGGTACTTTAACATCTTATATCAAGTCGTCAAAATATTTGTGTTTTAAAAATTAAATACGAAATTACCAATTTAGGTGCTATTTTAAAGAAGAAAAGTATTCGTTACTAATACGTATCTAGATGTACTTATCATTTATATATGTCACCGTAAAATTGTAAAAACCGTTAGATTGTAAAAAAACTAGTGAAATTGTAAAATGTTAATAGACTTCGGACGTGAATATGCTGCCTATAATTTAACACATTATTTATAGTTAGATAATAAATACCTATAAGATAGTTATGAATCTTTCGACATATTTTTACAATCTCGTTAGTTTTTTTACAATTTAACGGTTTTTACAATTTTACGGTGACATATTATATAAGTTGTTTCTTTTCGAGGCAAAATGATTTAGAAACAATTTTGTTTCTAAATCATAAGCTCGAAATCCAGACTACCGTTTGCCACATATATGTACCTAGATAAAACTTGGTAATTAAGTAGTTAGTAGTTTTTACTTTGTACCAAAATACTCTTTACATTTCTTTAACACACGTTCTTCTCCTTTTATAATGCTCCCATCTTGGCTCCTGATTGTACGCAGCACCGAGTTAGAAGTTTAAGAAGTTTACTTTGTACATACAAATTAAGAATCTACTGCTATCTGAGGGGATTATATGGATTATTAAATACGTACCTCTTCATTTCGAAGTTCTACTTCTTCTGTTTTACTTTACTTGAGTGTTTTGCACATTGTCTGAAGTTAAACCACAAAGCCGTAAACACAAGAATTTTGTTATTTGAAAGCAGATGCATATTAACAACAAAATGAACATGCAAAGTAGTATATTGTTATTATGGCTGCGCTAGTCGGTTTTGTCTCCATGCAAACGTTATTGGTGATTTACTTTAAAGTCAAACATTATAGACCCAAAGTTTATGTAATATCGATTTTTATTACACTTATCTTGGTCGGTATGTGCTTATATTTCTAAAATTCAAATAGGGGATCGGACTACATCTGAAATATTTAGTTTCATTAATATATTCAGAAATATTGAGGCATTACTACTTGGTAAATGTAAAAAAATATATTATTTTATGTGTAGTTTACTAATTAAATACATTTAAAAAGTACCAAAAAAAAATTTTTTTTTTTTTGCTAAATTGGTAAACACAACCTACATCATTAGTTTACTCACATCATATACAAAAACATTAATTATGGTAAGTATGAACTTAAACGCACAAATATGGGAGATTTTTACAAATATATTCCGGCGGCCATATACTTCATATACTACTTCATACACCTTAACCTACAAGTGACGTCATTTGTAGGTCGACTTTAGGAGGCTCGCGAAAATTTTATACAAATCGCTGTACCTTTGAAAATATTGACTTTTGATATACAGTTTCTTCTGAGAAGTTACTAATATTTAAGAGTACTATTCATTTATGTAATAAAAAAAAATTAGGCCGATTGCCTATTAGTTAAGAAAATAATAGCCTCCAAACATCGGATGTTTAGCGCAACTTTGACCGTAAATATAAAACAAATCAAGAATGAAAATAAAAAAGCAAGTACATACCGACACAGTTTTATTGTTCAGCAACTGAGATGACTTAAATTCGGACAAAAATATTATATAGATTTTTCATAAAACACGAACAGCCGATTTGGGTAATTTGAGGATACCTTTTCTAAAATACTTTACAAAACAGTATAAATGTGTGCACTATAGTTTCTCATATAAGTATAGATAACTATTTTATGGGTATAAGTATCCTTTTTTCCCAGATATTAGGTGAAATAACAAGCATTTTCCCCTCGCGCCGCACTGAGTTCCAGCCGTTGACTAGCGCTAGAATAAATAAATGTAGACTAACAACAGCGCCACCTACTGGGTCTAATTATGTTAAAATGTACTAAACTTTTAGCAGCTCTTGCCTTTGCCAAGTTTTCAAAATGTGTATGTTTTCTTTTTCGTGCGAACTTATTTTTATCTCCTATTATATTATCTATTATATATGTAAAATAATTTGTTATTACAATAAAAAAAAATTAACTTAAATAACAATATTTATTATTAAATTAAAAAATATATTTTCCAAATATCAAAATCTTTTTATCGGGGTGGATCTCGTACGCACTACAAAGGTCAACAGAGTTCAATGCAGAGCGCCGTGCGATACGTCCACCCTCTGTAATGGCTCGCGGCCGTCTGATTTGTAAACGCTCGTGCGCCTCGATTTATACACTAGTTTTAAAAATTCATAAAGAAATCGTCAAGCTAATTTAGTTAAAAATTTAAATGGCATATTAAAGATAAAACGTTGTTCTTTTAGATTATGTAAGTAAGAAAGAGAAAGAGCAAGTGAAATACATAAATATCATCATTTTAAATTACTATAATTCCTGATAATTTCGCATTCTTTAAATTTTATTTTTATGAGATAGAAACGTATATAAAAATAATCTGACAAAGAGATAATCTACAAGAGGATCCAACAAGTTTGTAAAGATTTTTTGTTTTTAAAAAATGTAAGTGGTTTTAGCTATTATATGTTTTGAAAATGCCCCTGAACCTAAAGTTGTCAAAACGTCTGGTTAGTTTTGTCAGTTTTATTCAAAAGTTTGAAATTATTTTAAAATAAATGATAAGGGAAAAATTAGAATACAATATTTTCTAGTGTTTTTTTACATGTAAAAATCAGAATAACCAGTTTTTGTTAGATATTTTTGCTTTTGAAAAGTAGCGTTTTTGTGAAATCTGAGTCGCGCGCCGTTAACGCTCTTAAGTAGTAACCAAGTTAGTTAACTAATATTTTGCGGCTTATCACCCAAGAGATTTTATACCCATGTATTGCGGGTTTTATTGAATATCGGCTATTTTACACGTAAAACAATAATACAACTAAGTAACAACAAATAAAAATATCTAACCACTTGTTATTCAGAGGAGTCACATTTGTGATATACAACAACTAGCAGTTTAAAATAAATTTTGCTTCTCTTTTTCACTTCGTAGATATTATATTTAGGTTCTGTAGCAAAATCTACTTACATAATGTCAGACATGGAAGTAGAAAAAAGGCGGATGGAAGGTGAGCCAAGCATTGAGAGCACAACAATGGCGGCGACTTACGTTTGCGTGAAATTACGGATAATAGGGAATATGCATAAAATATAAAAATAGCTTAAATATAATAATATGATACTAGACAGAAAAATAAAGATAATGGCGAGAAAATTTTCAATATCTGTTGATAAATGAGCAAGATATGAGCGGTCAAAGTTTGTAATCTATCTCTTTCTAGCAAAACGAAATTTAGTATGAACTTTCTATGAAAGTCGTGTTATGTGACGTCACGATACACGTCGGATCTCTCTGTCTAATAGACCACTTTAAACGTTCATATCTTCGTTATAGCCCAAGAGCTACTAAGAAATTTTGAGTAGGTATTTGAGGCACGTTGAAACCTTGTCCTGTACTTCTCCTATTGTAACTCAACACGAGAATGCAGACCTGGCTGGTCAGAAGCGGAACTTAGCCAAAATACAAATTTTTGAAAAGTAGATTTTTTTATGCCCGAAAAACATGTTTGAGGCATTATGAAATTTTGATATACTGTTAGTATAATGTATAAGGAGTTGGGAAAAAAAAAGCCCCGTAATTTAGTCGGAACATTAACCTAGCCATGTCAGTTTAAAAGTAAATAGTTTAAAGGTTAAAAATAGGTGTGTGAGGCACTTCGAAATTTGAGTAGGGTATTATTTATTATTAAAAAAAAATACTGTAAAAAATACAGATAATTTTATGGGAACTTTCCACCTGCCATGTGACTTAGAAAATCGAGAAAATCTGGCTTTTAATTCATGATTTTGTGACATCTATCGGTCATTTTATGAACTGCAATATACGTTTGAAAGGAGATGCGACATCTAGGAAGCTCTCAAAGAACTACGTGGTCAAAAAATAAAATTGCGTATTGTGCAATAAACTAACACACTTACTACGTCAAAATGTATTTATAAAACGAATAGGTATTAATTAAATAGAAATGGCATACGAACCAGCCTAATCTACTTACCATTTACATTAAGTACATAAACGTAAAAGCGACATCTAGGAAGGCATCAAGGAACTACGTGGTCTTGATAATTTTCGCAAAGTCGATATGAGTCGTTTTTAATTGATTTTCCTATAAAAATCGAAGACATCCATTCGTTGTTTATACAATATTGTGTGCAATAAAATTACATATTGTGCAATAGTCTAATTTACTCGACAAATTGATCACACTGATCGTTTTAATTGCAACTATAAAGTTTTTAGCGCCTGCGCGTATGTATCTGTATAATCTATGGCATGCGTTATAAAATACCTATTACAAAACTTTATTTTTGCTTTAAATAATTAACCTTATTACCGTGCCATAGATATGAAAACGGACTGTAACGAGAACATCGAAACTCATGTTTTTACCCTGATAGGCGGTGATTTCTTTGATGCCTTCCTAGATGTCGCTTTTACTTTGGTAGGTAATCTAGACCGTAGCCTGTTATTCGTATGCTATTTCTATTTATTTAATACCTAATACCTATTCGTTTTACGAATACAATTTGTCGAGTAAATTAGACTCTATTGCACAATACGTATTTAATTTTATTGCACACAACATCGTATAAACAACGAATGGAAATTTTCAATTTTTATAAGAAAATCAATTAAACTACTCATAATATCGACTTTACCAAGATTATATTTTATCAAGACCACAAAGTTATTTGATGCCTCCGCACAGTGTTTTATTTGGCCCAAACATCGTACATCGCCATTTTATCGGTTAATTCGAAAGAGTATTTAATAACAAATTCCCGAGTAAAACACCCATGAAGTTCACTTGCATAGTTTTTAAACTATCTCAAAAAGAAAATTCGAATCCCGCTTTGATAAAAAGGAGAAAAAAATTATATTTAAAAATTCTTAAGGAATAGCCAAAAATATGTTAGACATTATTTGAAGAACATACAAAAAGCTACATTATGAACCCTTTTGAAGTCGGCTACGACTTATGGGGGCCATAAAAACAAAGAAAATAGAATTTTAGTTTTTATTTTTTTCTGACTAAGTTCCACTGTATGCGTAGCTGCAACTTACATTAAGAGAAAGCTAATGATTACCACTATCATTGATAAAATAATCAAAATCATAAACCGCGGAACTTCGTGAAAAAATAGTTTTGAAAATTTGCGGTATTCGCGGGATTCGTATTAAATTCGAAAATAATTTTATATACTTTTTTTGAAACAGTAACACTATTCAGGCTTATCAGGACTTGAATAAAAACAATAAAAATTGATAAAATAGTTAAAAAGTCACATTTGTGGCTAATAAAATAAAACTGGAATAAATAACAAACAAAATAGACTTGTGAACGCAACAAAAACAGATATTTCAATTGTTAATATAGCTTTCGACCGTTGGGCGTCAACATTACTATAATAACTATCATCATTATCATCGTCACTGCTATCGTCGCGGCATGGAGGTTCAAAGGTGATTAATAAATTCCACTGTGTTTCCATAATTAAATGATGGAAACACCGTGGAATTTATTAATCCATATACACAGTGGAATTTATTATATTTATAATATAATAAATTCCACTGTGTTTCCATCATTAAATGATGGAAACACCGTGGAATTTATTAATCAAGTGGAATAATTTTGTCGTATAGCTCTACCAGAATCTGATGGCATTTTAAAAAAAAATAAAAAATGTGATTTTCATATGGCAATGTCAAGTATGACCCGTCAAATCAAAGTACGTGATCTGTCAACCGCTGCTAAAATTTTGTGATTATGTTCTTGGAATTTGTTGTTTTTGTGAAAATATCCAAAAAGGCAATTCGATCTCAAGCGAGAAATATTGTTTTCTATGTCTATAGTAAAATACAGAAAGAAGAAGGTGTAAATCGAACTCAATCTTATAATTTAAAGTTCGTGGTAGAGTTGACCGGTAAGTTAGAGTGAGTTGTTTTGATACTTTTAGTTTTTTTATATTTTCTTAGGTAATTATTGTGGCTTCTTTAAATGTGTTTCCAGTACTACTATAAGGTGAATCGTAGCTGATGGCACATCGAATGATGGTTTGTTTTCCATGCCTGGTAAAAGGAGGAGAGGAGGAAAAAAGAAAATCAACATAAGACAGTTTCGATTTATAGTTGATTAGGAATAAAGTAAACGAGTTCTATACAGTTCGGAAGGAAATTCCAACATTAAATAAACTGTTGCCAATTTAATTGTATGTTATTCGTAATAAATAAGTATTTAAAGTAATTCACGATTGATTTATTTTTCATGAAATATCATTATATTACATAGTATAAAACAAAGTCCCTTTTTTGTCTGTCCCTATGTATGCTTAAATCTTTAAAACTACGCAACGGATTTTGATGCGAGTTTTTAAAATAATAGTCTTTAAGTAGTCTTTAAGATATTATAACATTATGGTAAAATTTATATTCAAGTACTTATTATGTAAGTATATTATCAAGTGGTCGCGCATGTCGTATCGAGGTGATGGGGTCCCATTTTTAACAATTTGCATTGGGCAATCCTAAAAACATGTTCAATATTGTATCAGTAGTATATTGCTGTAAGTAGGTAGAGAATTATTCGCCGAAGTAGTTTTTTCTCCAAGAACACTATTCCACGCGGGCGAAGCCGCGGGCAAAAGCTAGTTTTCTATATTATACACCGAACATTCTTCATACAGTCTTATTATAATTCATGTTCAATAATACTAAAGACATAATTAAATATTAACCAGTATCAAGATCGTTTAATCCAATTTCCCCAGTATTGCACACTACAAATTTTTTTTCCCTATTTGCCATGAGATTCTGGTACACCTATACCCGACTTTGGCCGAACGATGTCTCGACGAGCTAGATGTACCTGTGATCAGTCTTCGCAAAGTAACTAAAAAATCTATTAAGATCCCAGAAAACGTTAAAAATCTTTTTATCACTAAATTAAATTCAAGGAACGTTTATGTGCTAAAGCTTGCTATAGTAAAGAATGTTTGACATGTTTTTTGTTAGGGTAATTCAAGGTAGTATTACAAGTGACTGAAAATCTTCATTCAACTTTGAGAGAGATGGCTGCCGAACTTTCTATATCTCACGAGTCAATCCGTACCGTTTTAACTAATCATTGGGGTATGAAACATGTTACCGCTCGGTTAGTCCTAAAAGACCTGAATTTTCTCCAAAAACTCAATCGCATGAGAGTCGTTGAGGACATGCTGGAATTAGTCAATTCCGACCCAACATTCATGAAACGGTAACTGGTGACGAAACGTGGGTTTACGAGTTTGACATGCAAACTATTCAATAAGCTTCCGACAGAACCGAAACTGAAAAAAACACGCCAACATCGATCAAAAGTCAACGTCATGTTGACTGTGTTCTTTGACTATCGCGGTCACCAGATATGGATCCAGCCGACTTCTTTCTTTTTCGTAAAATCAAATTACCACTTCGTGGCACCCGTCTTCGTTCGGTACAAGGCATAAAGGAGTATTCGCGACGTGAACTGAACTTATTTCCAGAAACAGCGTTTAAAAATGTTTTTATGATTGGATTATTCGTTGGTGTAAGTGTATCGTTTCTGAAGGAGCATACTTTGAAGGTGTTAAAATATTTGGATAAATAACAAACATTTATGTATTAATGATCTTTTCCCGGTACTTTCTTGACAGAGTAGCATTATTTTTCTTATTTCATGGAATTTTCAAGAATATTTTGACATGTTTATTGTTAGGATAATTCAAGATAATATCTTTTAAAAATTCCACGCGGGCGAATAATATAGAGTAAGAAGATAAAATAAAATGTCATCTTTTTGCGTATCCATTTCAATAATGGCTAACTATTTTATTATATTCCTTATTTTATGGATTTTTTCCAGTGAAGAGTAATATGTGATACGGGAAGGGGTCCACCCTCGTAAAGCGTATGCAAAAACCCTGTATTTATACATATTATTCAGAGGAAGGGGGTGAGGCATCATGGAGCCGCTCATGACCCATGACGCCAATTTGCCTCGGCAGAGGCTGACCCAATCTGCCGGGGATGTCCTTCTGGGCTCCGACCAGAGGACTTAATGCTAGGGGGGGAACAGGGCAGGGATTTCTAAATCATCTAATGAGGCGAAAGTTGTCGAGGAACGTAAAAAGTTGATACAGGCTAAAATAAAAGACCAGATGGGCCTTTTAGTCGACATAGTTCGACCAAATTCTGGTACGACGAATGATGGAAACACCGCTCGACGCATTTTTGCTACAAGCGAAAGTCGTCATATGTTTTCTCAAATTTAAGGGATTGAAAAGTGGCTCGTTGACGACTTAAGTACTATTTTAGTCACAACCAATAAGTTCAGAAAATTTTGCTTTTTTTTGTACAAACTTAGCGTATAGATATGTTGCTGAATACGGATGGCACCCTATGACTGTTACTCTGCATAAACTGTTAGTCCACAGTCGAAATATAATAGAAGAATCGGCTTTACCTGTAGGAGTTCTCTCAGAACAGGCTGGAGAATCAAGAAACAAATATTGGCGCTATGACCGGGAGCACCACACTCGTAAAAATAGCAGAATTTACACTATGACTGATTTGTTTCATCGAGCACTAGAGTCATCCGATCCAATAATTTCGCATTTAAATCTTAGTTCCAGACAAAAACATAAAAAAACGAGTACCATTTCCACCTGAAGTAATAAATTTATTATTACCATTTGAATCTCCATGCCACGAAGATAATGATAGCAGTGATGATGATGATGATAATTATAATAATGACGACTACGAAAACTACATTTCCAATTATACCATCATTGTTTCAAATGAAAATGAGTTTGATTAGACATTTTTACCGTTATTTTTACATTTTTATTTTTTACACATTGATTAAGCACTTCCTGTACAACTATTTAGTTTCGTTTCCTTCAATTTAACTTAATTTTATAAGTAATTTAATATCCGTTTTTGTTGCGTTCAAAAGTCCTAAGAGTCAGGGCTTCGGCCTGGCCGAGCATAGCACCTCGCTCGGTCGGAGATCTCCCTTACATGTCAGGAATATTCATCCCTGCTTACCTGTCTGGTAGTTGTGGTACCGGTATGTGACCCCGGCTCCCGAGCTATTACTGTCCTATCTCTTACCCTCCAGGGCGGTAATATCCTACATTTCCTATTTCCCACTCTAACTTACCAATCATCCTTTCCACACCACCTATCCTTCCCTTTCCCTATTCCTACCCTATCCACCAATCCGCGGGAACGCAATGGATAATCATAGAAATAGTTTTATTATCCAAAATGGCGGTGTTGTGGTTCGCCACCCATCACGTCTCATTCTCGTGGAGGAGAAAAGTGGCCCATGGAGAGCCGCTTCGCTACGTTGAATGTAAGAAGAGAAATGGATGGTAAGAAAGTGGATGAAACCAAAGAAGTATGTAAGTATGTAAAGATAGCAAGTGAAAAGAAGTGGTCTCTGCCTACCCCTACGGGAGAGGCGTGATTATAGGTATGTATGTATGTAAAAGCCCTAAAAAGGATACAAAAAACATTATTACGAAACAACATAAGTAGTATCTTGTTTGTCGTATACTAGCTTTTGCCCGCAGCTTTGCCCGCGTGGAATTCTTGGAGAAAAAAATATTCAGTAAATAACTCTACTCACTACGGTATAAAATATTAAAATGTTTTTAGGGTTTCGTACACAATGGGAAAAAACGGGACCCTATCATCTCGACGCGACGTGTAAGACGGTTTGATATTTTTTGCGCTTGAATATAAATTTTACGGTATCTCTTAAATATATTATTAATATCATTCAGTTGTAGGTTTAAACGAATACAATATGTATAAAATTCTTAAAGTGAGTAACGTATTTAATTTGATGAGGATCATATTGCAACCGTCTAAATAGCTTCTGAAAATGCCATACATAACATTAAGTATGAACTGCGTGCCCAGTTTCATTATATGTATCTGCATTTTAAATATGTAATATCTTCTTTAATTAATCAATTAAACTACATGTTGTAAAGGGTCACATTAATCTATATTAAATGCACAATGTACTTAAGATGCTTAATTGGATAAGGATTATTGCTGTATTGCTTAAAATCGCTTCGTAAATAAGCCATTATTACTCGTAAAAAGTAAACAGATAAATAATGGTTATTGTGGGTTATCCTTAAGAGATCGACCTATACTATCGCGGAGTTTATAGACTTTTTGAGGTGTAGAATACGGTAATACATTATTTTGATCTATCTCGTAGGAGTCAGGCAGCGTTTGCAATGTAAGCGCAAATGTTTATTTACGACATTAGAAACTTCAGTTATAAGTGTTTCTTTACCATAATGTGCATGTTATAATATACATATAAACCTTCCTCTTGAATCACTCCACCTATTAAAAACTCGCATCAGAATCCGTTGCGTACGCAAGTTTTAAAGATTTAAGCATACATATGGACAATCAGTTAAGGCTACTTTGTTTTATACTATGTAGTCATTATTTTATTGTACTAGCTAAAAATGTGACTTTTTATATATATTATCTATTTCTATTGTTCTTATTCAAGTCCTGACCAACCTGAATAGTGTTACTGTTTCAAAAAAAGTATATAAAATTGTTTTCGTATTTAAGACGAATCCCGCAAATACCGCAAATTTTTAAAACTATTTTTCCACGAAGTTCCGCGGTTTATGATTTTGATTATTTTATCAGTGATAGTGGTGGCTATTAGCTTTCTATTAATGTAAGTTGCAGCTACGCATTCAGTGGAACTTGGTCAGAAAAAAATAAAAACTAAAATTCGATTGTCTATGTTTTTATGGCCCCCATAAGCCGTAGCCGACTTCAAAAGGGTTCATAATGTAGCTTTTTGTATGTTCTTCGAATAATGTCTAACATATTTTTGGCTATTCCTTAAGAATTTTTAAATATATATATTTTTTCCTTTTTATCAAAGCGGGATTCGAATTTTCTTTTTGAGATAGTTTAAAAACTATACAAGTGAACTTCATGGGTGTTTTACGCCCGAAATTAATAATCAATCTTAATCTTATTTTAGCTATCTGAGATCAAGATTTCAATACATTCCAACGATCCTCGGATTGACTTTACGTCAATTTTTGTTTGAGATTTTAAGATTGAAGTCAATCTAAGATTTAAGATACGTTATTAATTTCGGGCGTAACTCGGGCATTTGTTATTAAATACTCTTTTGAATTAACCGATAAAACGGCGATGTCCGATGTTTGGGCCAAAAAAAAAAACAGTGTGCTCCTTGGTCTAGTGGTTCGAGATTTGGCTCTCGACTCGGAGGTCGTGGGTTCGATTCCCACAAGGGAACAACAAAAAATGTTGTTTCCAAGTTTGGTTAGGACAATGCAGGCTGATCACCTGATTGTCTGACAAGAAAGATGATCCATGCGTCGGATGGGCATGTAAAAAGTCGGTCCTACGCCTGATCTCTCGCCAGTCGTGTCGGTCATCCGTCTCACTGGGTTACGAGAGTAAAAAGGAAGAGAGAGTGCTCTTATGTACCGCGCACACACTTGGGCACTATAAAATTACTCCTGCGTAACTAGCCTGGTTTCAATGAAACAGGCCACCGTCACCGAGATCGGTGTGGGAGTTATTATTATTGATGCCTCCCTAGATATCGCTTTTACGTAGATAGGTAATGTAATCAGCGTAGGTCAAGCTAGTTCGTATGCCGTTAATAAATACCTATTTATTTTATAAATTTGTCGAGTAAATTAGACTATTGCACAATATGTAATTTTATTGCATACAATATTGTATAAACAACGAATGGATGTCTTCGATTTTTATAGGAAAATCAATTAAAAACGACTCATATCGACTTTGCGAAAATTATCAAGACCACGTAGTTCCTTGATGCCTTCCTAGATGTCGCTTTTACGTTTATGTACTTAATGTAAATGGTAAGTAGATTAGGCTGGTTCGTATGCCATTTCTATTTAATTAATACCTATTCGTTTTATAAATACATTTTGACGTAGTAAGTGTGTTAGTTTATTGCACAATACGCAATTTTATTTTTTGACCACGTAGTTCTTTGAGAGCTTCCTAGATGTCGCATCTCCTTTCAAACGTATATTGCAGTTCATAAAATGACCGATAGATGTCACAAAATCATGAATTAAAAGTCAGATTTTCTCGATTTTCTAAGTCACATGGCAGGTGGAAAGTTCCCATAAAATTATCTGTATTTTTTACAGTATTTTTTTTAAATAATAAATAATACCCTACTCAAATTTCGAAGTGCCTCACACACCTATTTTTAATCTTTAAACTATTTACTTTTAAACTGACATGGCTAGGTTAATGTTCCGACTAAATTACGGGGCTTTTTTTTTCCCAACTCCTTATACATTATACTAACAGTATATCAAAATTTCATAATGCCTCAAACATGTTTTTCGGGCATAAAAAAATCTACTTTTCAAAAATTTGTATTTTGGCTAAGTTCCGCTTCTGACCAGCCAGGCCTGCATTCTCGTGTTGAGTTACAATAGGAGAAGTACAGGACAAGGTTTCAACGTGCCTCAAATACCTACTCAAAATTTCTCAGTAGCTCTCCAGCTATTATTTTTAATGATATCAAAAAACTGACTTTACCATACGGTTTACCAAACAAGATAGATCTATATAAATAAAAAAAAAAAATACATGCATATTCCCTATTGCCATTGGCGTACTGGCGGCTGATCGTCTTACTTCTCTGTGAATGTGTGCGTGCGGCACATGTCGCTACGATACGGCCGGCTTACTTTGATTGCTTCACTATTCATATTACTGAAGCGGTGTCTGCCTTTTTTCTACGTCTATGATGTCGGATAACTTATTTTACATATTACGTCTCTGTCACTCGGTATAAAGTAAGTAGTGACATAACTTCCGAATAAACTATCCAACACTTATTAGAATATTGTGAAACGGGCCTTAAAGGTTTCGGATACAAATTGCTCTTTACAAGCAATTAAATTTTGCCTAACGCTAAACGATTTCAAACATTGGTGTCATGATAGATTTAGGCAGTCTCACAGTTTTCTTACACAATGATACGCCTATCTCTTTAACCCTCAACTGTCGCTTTTAAACAATTATCATATTTTGATTGTACAATTAATATTGATTAATACATAATAGGAAAGGTATGATTTAGTAATCTGAATACTAAAATCTACATCAATTATGAGGACGTGTAAAGCCTAATAATTTTTGCATCTACTAAAAATAATCAAAAAACAGAATGTTTAGGCCACACAGTGTATAGTTGAGCTAGAAATATATTTGACTAACACGATTCGATCCAATGTGTAGAGGAATCCACAAGTTGGATTTTTTATATTGAATAATGTTGTGACGCGTTCCTACATTCTAAGGGTTGAAAGAAGAGGATCGCGTTTGAAAATGTATTTCTAGTTTAAATCTGAAATAACCAGACCTTATTATGTAACAAATTGGAATACTTAACGACAAATTTATGTATGTCTTTAAATATTATAACTATCTCACTAAGCTAGCCCGTAGCACTAGTCTACACTTCGTTCCAAAAATAGGACTCTAAACTTGTAAAATATCCATAAAAACTAAAATGTACGAGCGCAGTGCATTAGCGCCTATACATTTATTGATTTTTTTTAAATTTATTACTAATTTTTTATTCTGAAGCGAACCCTGCATTCATAAAAATGTACTGATAATAATTTTCAACAAAAACAAACTTAGATAGACTAGACTAGAAGTATCCATCTATTTCAATCCATCTAAACTACACAAGCCAAAATTGTTGGATAAAAATATTCATATCGTCATTCCTTATTGTATTTTGTATATAATTAATTTTATTATTCAAGAAAACTCTGCTAAAAAATTTTACTAACTGAGAAATGAGGTTATTAATGTTTAATATTTAGGAGTAATTATTATCTGATATATTATCTGACAACTCATAGAGGAATAAACATACATATATAGACTACCCTTTCTTTTGATTTTGCTATAGTCGGGTGAAAAAGGAAGGCCAGTGTCATGATAATTAACAACTTATAGATGTCATTGTAAAATTGTAAAAACCTGTAAGAGTGTTATATAACTAACAAGATGTTTAAAATATGTTGAAAGCTTCTTTGCTATATATTTATAATGTAACAAAAAATAATGTGTAAAATTATAAGCAGAATATTCGGTTCCACTGTCTTTAGACATTTAACAATTTCACTGGTTATATTACAATCTAAGGGTTTTTACAATTTTATAGTCACATAGATACAAAAAGTCTACATGTATTTATGTAGTTACATGTTATTCTGCAGTACCTTTAAAATACTTTTTCCTGTATGACATTTAAATCTTAAGTTTTATCATAACTTTACAAATAGAAATATTACTGCAAAAAATCAGCAATTATTTTGAACGAGGTAAAGAACTATCATTATATTTTATGAAAAGTTATGGCAAAAATAAATTACTTATTAGAAAGTAGATTAATTTTGATGTCACCTGTTATAATAAAGTTTAAATATTTATAATAATTTAAATAGGATATGCTATGTTGCATAAAATATAATATTGTCATAATAGTATCCGAATACACAATATGTGCCCCAGGCATTCAAAGTACAAATATAAGTAGCTTACAAATTAACATATTATTTTAACAAATAGCACCAAACAAAAACAATAAATTAAAATAGAATATACATTGTTAACTTAATAAGTGTAGCCAATTCACCTGATTACAAACCACAAATAGGTAGATAAACCCATTTTGTTAAAAAAAAAACAAACAAAACCAATTAAAGTAAGATAAAAAATGTGGAAAGTACACATTTTTTCTTACTTTATTGGTTTTGTTTTACTTAAATATGTATACTGCATTGTTAATTGATTGGTTTTTGGCATGTATGAATTGACAAGACTGAGTAAAAAGCATTCCAACAGCTACTCCTACATTTAATTCAGAAAAGTATCAATGTTCGGGACAGCGGGTGTGGGGTATCTGACAGCTGACATGTTTTGGAACACCATTGTCTGCAGAGAGCGCTGTATGCACCACTATGGCCGGTTGAGTTGGTGTAGGCGCATGTAACTCGTGGCTCTCCCCCGGTGCTAATGTAGCGAGAGCCGCTAACAGATCATGATTCACAAGAGGCTCACCTTCTTCGCGTGGCTCCCATCCTATGGGCGGACTGGCTGGGGGCGATATTAGGAATTGTTTGTGTGGTGCCGGTGGCCTAAGATTTTTTAAAGATATCGGAGTCACCGGTTGTGCGAAATAACAATTGATGCACGAATTATAAAATTGATACTGATGAAGTTGTATTCTGGCACTCGCAGCCGCCAGCGGACTGTCGTAATTAACACGTAACCGCCTAAAACTCCTTAGCCACTGAAATGTCGTATTGTCAGAAAATGTACGAAATAGATCTTCCATTTCGCGCTTCAGTTTCTCGTCAGCAAACACATCACTATGAATATTGGTAACGATTACCGACTTTGGTAGGTCGTCGAGTTCATTTATTTCATCTTGGCAATCACTTTCTTGTTCTAAATCAGGTATATTTGGATGGATGTTAGGCATGCCATCCTCGGGATTGATGTAAACTTCGTCTTCCTTAAACGTTTCGTCCTCTTCCTTGTTGGCCATTGTACAGGCTAAGTAAAATGTTAAAGTTATTGAGTAATGGATTCAGTTTTACTAAAATTATCGATCACTAAAAAATCACAACAGCACTTTTGTCGCAAATATTTTTCAAACAAATCGATTTTTTTTTTTTTTTTTTTTTTTTTTTTTCGCCCATGGGGCAGGCTATAGTATTTCAACCATACCGCCTAGTCTTTCGTGGAATCAAACAAATCGATCACAAGTCATATGTCAAAACTTGTCAAAAGCTTTTTTATTTATTGTTATTTATGGCGTCGGCTTATCGCCATTTGCCAGTGTCGAGTATATTTTCATCAACGTATTTCTATTATAGCTTAGATTATATACTACAGGATAAGGCCCGCGGGGAAATTTTCAAACAAAACTTTCTGCCAATTTTGGTGCGGGGAGGGTAACTCCCACAATGAAAACAAAATCACACATTCACAAAAATATTGTAATCGTTACAAACTCACACATTTATAAAACTGCAACACTAGCTTATTTATATCACACAAATAAGACTCGCGCTAATATAACAGTGTAGCGTATACACTAATACACTGGCTTGCTAAGTGATGTTACCAATACAAATTATATCGATATATTGTCGATATGAATTTGTATTGGTCACATCTTCGTTATATGGCAGCAATAAAAAAACTTCACATACATAAGTGGTAAATACAGTCTATTCACGTTAAGTTTGCAGTGAGTCGTCAGTACAATTTACAAATGTTAAACTGGCTTACCTTTATTGTCAAACGTGAACACGAGCTAAGCGTCATTGCTTTCTAGACATTTGCACTGATGACTCACTGCAAACTTAACGCGTACCTATAGGCTGTATTTACCACTTATCTATGTGAAGCTTTTTAAAACCGCCATAGCTTCTACGTATACTATAGACTGCACATACGCACATACATACGCTAATACTCACAAACATAGATAAATTATTATGAACACTAAACATACAACTCTCCTTTTTTGCAAACATCAAAGCAAAAAATAACCTAACCTAACCAAGAATATATCAGGACACGTCTAAGGAGGGTTCTGTAACTATAAACGCATAATATTTTTTCAAATTACTTCAAAAGTTACTGTCTGAGTTGGTTCAAAATATTTTTCCTAAAGAGTTATTAGCATAATCTATTAGCATAAAAAATTGTAAGTTTTTAAGTCGCATAGTTTAGAAATGCTAGGAGGGACCAACTTATAAATCACTTTGGAGGCCGATTACTCGAAAATGGTTGACTTTATAAAAAAGTTATGTATGAAACCTTGCCTTTATTTTAAAATACCTATTAAACGATACCCCACACAACGGGATAGAAAGAAAAAAAAGTTCATCCCCACTTCATATGCATGGAGAATGCACCTAGAATATCTTATATGTTTAAACGAGCAATTCTTGTATATTTATTTATATTATGTATATAACCGTGATCTTGGAAACGGCTCTAACGATTTCGCTGAAATTTGGTATATTATGGAGGTTTTCGGGGGTACGCAATCGATCTAGACTGGTCTTATGTTTGGGAAAATGCGTGTTCGTGTTTTAATGCGTTTTTCTTTCCACGCAGAATATGGTCGCTAATTTCGTCCTGCCGGCCGCTGTTCGTTTGGTCCAGCGGGTTAAGACGCGAAAGGCAAGAAACGAGTGTTACGGGTTCGAAACCTGCTCGGTGCCTTACTTTTGTTTTTTTTTTATATGTTCAAGTTTATATAATAATTATATTTTTTTATTTTTTATTGTTTTTAGACAAGTTTAAAAAAATGTAGTTAATGTTTGAGATCAAACACCTGATCTACACAGAAATCGATTGTAAATAATAATAATGGTCAGTTCACATTTTACTTTTTAAGTTTATGTAGATTATCACCTAAACACCACCCACCATATTACAATAAACAGTCGCCCAGGTATTAAAATTATTATTATTTTATGATGCCAAATCCGAGATCTATACACAATCTATGATCTAGCTACCTATTACTAATCTGTGATTTATGACTGTACCAAATTTCATCCATTTATATTCATACTTAGGCTAACGGTAGAAGCGCGGACAGACAGACAGACGGACGGACAGAGCGAAACTATAAGCGTTCCTCAAGTATTACGGAACCCTAAAATGAACTGCGCTTCAAACAAGGAATACTTGTGTCCCTCTGGCTGGGAACATCTTGATTTTATAACGATACCCTAGTCCATATTTCAAACATCCAAATAACCTGTCCAGCCTTTCAAGTTTCAAAGTTGCGGTGGGGTAAATAATAAACATCACGTACATACATGCACACTTTATACTCCTTGCTTGATCTGTCGTATAAAGTGTAAAATTAAAGCAATCCAATATTTTTACATCACAAAATATAAAATTAGTTTACCAAGAAAAAACATATTTTTTATCGACATCGTTATTCTAGTGATTGTCACGTCACTCAAAAAGTAATAAAAAAATTCCGCCATGTTTCGAGAATTAAGTGCCATAATAAAATTCGAATCTAATACATAGGAAATAAAGACTACACCCATATCATTAGTTGTTACCTCGAGATTTCCTCCACTCGACTCAACCTCAATCCACGAAAGTTGTATCATTAGTTCAACAAAATTCCCTCGACTTGAGGAATTTCCTTACGCGAGTCGAGGAATCAACTGTCAAACTTAAGGTACCTCAGGACGTACCTTGAGGCTCCCTCGAGCGTCTATTTCCGACATTTATATCAATATTTATAAATATTGTGGTGGATTTTTTGAAGATACTTACTTAAAGAGAAGCATGGAGGATTTCTTGGAGTTTATCGATTACCTTTACGAAAATCCGTATAATTATCCAGCGCGTAGATATATACGCGACGCTCAAAACCCCTTAGAACGGTATTGTGACGAAGAATTTAAAAAACGATTTAGATTTAGAAAAGACACTGTGGTAGAAGAAATTTTGCCACTTTTGAACCTACCAATTAGTGTAAATAAAAGGGGACTACCAATTCCACCCATTATACAATTACTTATAGCGTTGCGATTTTATGCCACGGGAATATTCCAAGTTGGTACAATTTATACATATTATAATGATTATAATATTGTTTTTTAAATAATCATCATAGGTCAGGGCTGAAAGCCAATGTCACCTTTTCTCTAGAGTTTACAGTGGATGGTCCCTAAAGTGATGGTAAGTAGGTGTACCTAACTAAACTTTTTATAGATTGTAAATGGAGACCTGCTCAGTTTAAGCCAACCAGCAGTGTGCAAGATAGTAACGAGAATCTCACGATTATTGGCATCTAAAGTGAGTCAATTTGTGAAGTTTCCTGAATCAAGTGAACTACCCAATATTAAAAGAATATTTTACCAACAATATGGATTCCCCGGAGTAATAGGATGCATAGATTGCACTCATATACCGATCAAAAATCCCAGCAGAGAACGTGGTGAAGCCTATCGCAATCGCAAAGGTCACTTTTCTATAAATGTACAGCTTGTGTGTGGCCCCGACATGAAAATATTTGATGTAGTGGCACGCTGGCCAGGGTCTGTCCACGATTCGCGCATATTTGCCAGTAGTCGATGCTGCTTGAGATTTGAAGAGGGAAATCTCAGAGGATTATTAATTGGCGACAGTGGCTATGCACAAAATTCGTACATGTATACTCCTGTACTTAATCCACAAACATCTCCTCAACGTCGATATAATAGTGCCCATATAAGTACAAGGAATGTTATAGAAAGATTGAATGGACTACTGAAGAGACGTTTTGCATGTTTGTCCAGAACACTCCAAAATAGAGTACATAATGTTCCTAACATTATAGTTGCTTGTACAGTGTTACATAACATAAGTATAAGTAGCAATGAACAATTTCCAGAACCCCTTAGGGAAGAACCAATTCCTGTACCTATTATTAATGATGATGAACGAGGAAGTATCATTCGTGCAGCATTTATTGAAAGGCATTTTACCTAGGTTTATATTAGTGAAGCTATTCAAAAGATATTGTGTGTTTATGACAAATCGCTCCATAGAAAATTCCTAGTGTCCTTTAAATAAAACATCTAGATCGTTAAACACTTTTTTTATTTAATAATATTATTTTTAATCTTTGTGGAGAGTTTGACGTAACTGCTCTTCGGCACGTTGTCTTTCTATGATAGCGGTTTTATATTTTTCTTCTGCTGCCTTCACAAGCCATTTTGCTTCTTCCATTTTTAATGCATGTAGTTCTTCCTCCATCTCTTGCTTTTTGGTATAGCTCTCCAAACGAAGTTTCAATTCTTCCGCTATTGCAGTTGCTCGGACATTTTTTTGAGCTGTAATATAACAAAGTTATGTGTAATAAATATATTATGTATTAACATACCATGAATATACAACATTCTACAATAAGGCATGAATGATGTTATCACTGACTAGCTTTTGCCTGCGACTTCATTCCTACTAAAACCATATTGTTCAATATATACCGAGATACAACTTCATTGTAGTCAGGTAAAAAGCAGCCTATTTTAAGTTAGTATCTCATCTATCTTCATCCAAATCCACCCAAAAGATTAGCATGATGCAATAACAGAGATACAAACTGTTACTCAAACTACAAATTTACCTCAATTATTAACATTGGATCAGTAGTTTAGGCACTACGGTGGAACAAACACAAACATAAGACTTGCCAAAATCATTACCCCCACATTAATTTTTCCTCAATATCATTGTACATACATTGATCTGTTACATTTTAAAACCAAACTCAAGATCTCTTGACCACCAGCATACAACATAAGACTGCCAAAATCATTACTCCCACATTAATTTTTCCTCAATATCATTGTACATACATTGATCTGTTACATTTTAAAACCAAACTCAAGATCTCTTGACGACCAGTTGTCTATACCTATACTCATATTAAAAAAGGTTTCAAGATTGATTCCTTCAGAGACACAAGCTTTTATTATATTACAGTATGGATTATATAAGAACTCACCATATGTTTGGGCAGAGCCATAATCAGAAAATCTAGATCCCGACCGCCTAGTCCTCTCTGATGTTTGTGTGTTGGCAACTGTGAAAAGTAGGTCATTTTATAAAATTGTTAAATTATTTTTGTGCTTGGCAATCAAATAATTATGTACATACCTTCTGGTGCTGGCATATTATTGATGTCCAACTCAACTACTGGTTCTGTCTGCATAATATCTATAAGGAAAAAAAATATTTTTTAAATCAATAATAATTGTACAAAGCGGCTGTTGTAACTGAGTATGTTTCTATAAGGCTTTCATTTTTCCTTATGAGGTTCCAAGGACAAAAAAATAATAATATAATTTATTATAGACTAACCAAACTGATATTATATTAATTAGAACATGCCTACCTAAAACAGTAAATTGAATGCTTATATTATTAATTGAGCAAATTCGCAGTGTGTTACTTTAGATAAAACCTTTTGTTCATTTTATACTCTATAAAATTAAACTCTATTTTTTTTTATAATTTTTGATTTGTTTACATTTCGAAGCTTGTAAATTTTTATTATATGTTCTGTTAATGAATGCAGAACTATTATTTGTGATACAGTTGTGTGACTGTCAGACATAGCATACCCTGGGCTTGTATACGAAAATCATTTCTAAAGGAGTACTCCAATACAGAAAGAGGTTGAACACTATAAATTACCTTCAACTGTGTCATATGGTACATCGCTATCAATGACACCTTGAATTTCTATATCCACACAGTCCACCAGAGCATCATCAATAGTCAGTTCTGATGATGTGCTTGGCTTTGAGTTGACGAATGGCCCACCACCAGTTCTCATTCTCTCCTTTTTCTCAAGAGCTAGTGTGCGCTTTCGTCTCGTTTTTAAATTATCCCATAGTTTCTTTAGTTGGGCTTCTGTTCTCTGGAAATAAAAAACACAAATAAGTAACTCAGTATGGAGTTTGTACCCCTATGTCAATAAGTACCTACATAAAAAATCAGTATGCTTACTTTGACATTCGTTTCTATTGAATTATAATCTTCAGTCAGTCGTGCCCAAGCATTTTTTTTTATTGCAGGATTGCCTGCTCCAATAGTATGGAGAGAATGTAATTTGTATTTTATTATTAACTCCTGCAAACATGTTTTCTCTCCCTCCGAGAACAGCTGACGCCCTGCCATCGTTGATATCTCAGCAGTTTGGTTTTTTGGACTAAAGTTTTAAGTTATTATTTATTAAAATATTCAATAAATTATGGATTCACAGACCACATTCACACTTCTGTCTTCACATCAATTCACACATATCGCACTTGACAATGACATTGACGTTAATTTTGAATTTTATTTTTTTTATAACTAAGGGGTATAGCATCATTCTGCCAAATTCGGATCGAGTTTTAATGGTAACTATCGGTGTTGACATACAAAAAAATATTTTTCTATGATTATCTATGACGTCATTCCTCCACTCAACCTTACTGGAGGAGCAAACAGCTGAGGTAAAAGTTATGTATAAGAATACTAAATTCAAGGAACTTCTTAAGGATACCTCAGTTGAGGTTGAGTCGAGGCGGATTTGAGGAAACATCTAATGATACGGGTGTAAAATTCTATATTTAACAACAATAGTGCGTGTCTCGTGGGGAGTACGCCACAATCGAATATTCTACGATTATCTGTCTCGTGTACACCGCTATTCGATACATCGTCGATTTTTACGAAATTACATTTAAATAGAAATATACAATAACTAAATAAAAAAAATACTCACAAATGAAAGGTTATTCCATCTTTTTTAAGATTCGACGTGTTGGACTTGTTTTTACAGGACATAAGAGCACAAATCGGCATTTGTAGCGGAGCATTTCGGACGTCCTTTCGATGCTATACCGATGCACATAATGGTTAAAATCGATTACGCAAATAGTTTTTATGAACGCATTAGATTCAAAAATCTTATACCTCGGCAGAGGGGAAAGCTCATGTAAGGCGTATCCCGTAGTATATGATCTAAGCTAAATAGTCAAGTCCAAAGTCTAGTCAAAGTCCTGTTTTATAGTCACGTTAGTCAATCAGTCAAGTCTGAAGTCAGTCGATTCAGTAAAGTGGTAGACGCTTTACTGAAACTTCCTAGGGAGTTTTGGCGGGAAACCCAATTTAGCACGCATTTTGTAGAATGCATCACTCTTCCACACAAGTGCACCTCAACGAAGAATTAATGGTTAATATTCCACCAATATTACACATTAAAAACAGAAATAACGCGAATTTAGAAAAATAATACAAAATAACACATTGCTGATTGACATTCCCGGCAAAACTCCTTTTTAAGACTATAGAGTCCTTATAGAGTCTATGTAATTACTCACGTCTACTGTCTGACTCTAGACTATGAGCTACTCTAGACAGAGAGTAAAATATTTATTTTCTATTTTTTACCGTGTATTTATTTTCTCTTCCAGTTACCTAGACTAAAATTGAAATTTACCGTAATTGAAACAACATTTACCGTAATTGGCTACAATATTACTTTGCCGGTAGAATGTCTTCTTCATGCTGGATATAAACTTAATGCTAGATATAAAACTTTAAAATACCAAAGTAGTAATTGTACATATTATGTACGTTTACTACTTTGGTATTTTAAAGTTTTGAAGGCATAGAATTAAAACATACATAGAAGGTAAGCTAAAATCGAAACCATGGCAGCTATTTGTCTCACAAAACATCAAAGGCAAAAACCAATAAGAGTAAAAGAGAAATGTCATCTTCATGGCTTTTCGTTTTTTTCTAAGGTTGGCTGGACTCCAGTCTGGCTGAAGACGTCGGAATTTCGACTTTATTGCTATGAAGCAGTAAAGTCGAAATTCCGGCGTCGTAAAACTGGACTCCAGCCTTACTGGAGTATAGCTAACGATTCGGTTTTAGTTTACCTTCTATGTATGTTGTATTTCTATGATATATAAAGGCGACTACATCACTCACCTTCGATTTGCCGATGACATCGTGATTATGGCAGAAACTCTGGAAGACCTTAACACTATGCTAGAAGACCTCTGTAGAGTTTCACAACAGTATGAACATGGATAGGACAAAAATTATGTTTAATTGCCCATGTTTTACCCACATCTTCTCGTCAAAAATCCCTCAGTGCCTGAAGACAAAAGTTTTCGAGCAGTGTGTGTTACCGGTGATGACTATATATGGAGCCGAAACGTGGTCATTCACAACGGGACTTATTCAGAAGCTTCGTAACGCTCAAAGAGCTATGGAGAGGGCTGTGCTCGGACTTCGTTATTCGTAGTCTCTCTACGTGATAGATTCAGAAATGAGGAAATCCGTAGCAGAACTAAAGTTACCGACATAGCCCAGCGCATTAGCAAGTTAAAGTGGCAATGGGCTGTACATATAGCCCGTAGAACTGATGCCCGCTGGGGCCGAAAAGTTCTTGAGTGGAGACCACGGACTGGACGTCGAAGCGTAGGACGGCCTTACACCAGGTGGACAGATGACCTGAGAAAAGTCGCAGGGAGTCGGTGGATACAGGCCGCGAGCGACCGGTCGCACTGGAAATTTATGGGGGATGCCTATGTCCTGTAGTGGACGTCACCAGGCTGAAACGAAAAGGCAGTTTTGCCGGTAATGTCAATTAGCAATGTTGCGTATTTGTTTTTTTCTTCTAAATTTATGTCATTTCGGCTTTTAATAAGTAATATTGGTAGAATAATAATCATTAGTTATTTGTGAATGTGCTCAAGTGTACAACTACAAAATCCATGCTAAATTGGGTTTCCCGCCAGGCGCCAAAAGTCAAAACTTCCTAGGAAGTTTCAGTAAAGCGTCTACCACTACTGAATCGACTATATAACTTGACTCATTGACTACACTCTACTATTTATTTGGGCTTTGACTAAACTTTGGACTTGACGATTTAGAAATACGGTGATGAAAATTTGTACGAATATTCTATTTCCCGCCTATTTAATTTGACACTGGCAAATAGTTATAATCTGACGCTATATATAAATAACAAAATATTTTGTCACTTGACAGTTGACACTTGTCAGTTCACAACAGACCGTATTTTTAGGTTAGCGTGAAGCGTCCGAATCGAATAATAACAATAGAACAAAATAAAATATATAACTACGTCTTGGATGATTTGATTCAGCAGATTATTCCAAAATAAATACGACTGGAGAATAATGAAAATGGCAGGACTAGAGTCAATGGTAGTTGAAGAGGTTAAGCCGGTAGAGAAGCCAGTCGACAGAGAGAAGGTAAACAATTTAGTTTCTAGCAAAAATCAATGATAAATAGTTATTGCGTTTTGTTTTCGCAGTTTAAAGCATATTTACCTAAACGGTATTTTAATTTAACTATATAGGTATAGCATTAGACAACATTAATACTTATGGGCAATATATTTTTTAATATTATGATACTATCTGTCTGTTGTTTTGTCTTAACTATGAACCGCAGTTTTTTCATAATTTCTCACCGTTTAAACCTTCCCTGAACTGATACGTTTATTTTAATATCAAATTAGCCAAATCGGTCCAGCCGTTCTTGAGTTTTAGCGAAACGAACACCTTTCATTTTTATTTATAAGAAGATAATAGGTTATTTTCTGATTTTAGATCATTTAGGCTGTGACTGACGTAAAAGAGTGTAAATTTAGTAGTAATATTTAGGTTAATATGTAGATTTTTAGAACCTGATTCTTTCATTACAGACTTGCCCACTTTTGCTTCGTGTATTTTGTTCCACTGGCAGACACAACTCTCCAGGGGACTATGTGCGTGGAAATGTTCCCCAAAATGAGCTTCAGATATACACCTGGATGGACGCAACTCTTAGAGAACTTACAGGGTTAGTAAAAGAAGTCAATCCGGAAACCAGACGTAAGGGAACATATTTTGACTTTGCCATAGTATATCCTGATCAGAGAACTCCAACTTACCGTATGAGAGAAATTGGTGTGACTTGTTCTGGACAACGAGGAGGGGATGATAATAAAACACTGGCTCAACTCAAATTTCAAATTGGACATTATTTAGACATATCCATTACCCCTCCAAACAGAATGCCGCCTCAAATGAGAAGACCACAGCCATACATGAATAATAGACCATATTGATAGGAGGTATTTGTACTGTACGTGTTCTTATAACAATAAACAATTGACTTTATTTCTATATTTTTTTTGTCATTTAACACATTCAGTGCCACTAACACGCCTAGCGTGTCCACACTAATCTTTATATCCATGCCGCGAGCACGCCGGGCGTGCTCTCCGTTTTTCATCAATATCTCAAAGATAAGACAGAGTTTTTCACCGAAATGCTCAGAGCATAAACTTTGTGCCGTAAGCTAATGAATTCTTAAGTGGTTCCGTGATCTAATATTTTTTTCATGTTATCGAAAATAATTTATTATGTAATGCCGCAAACATGCCAGGCGTGTTCATCTACACGCGTTCTCAACCTTTTATATTGTTTGGTCAATTTACTAAGTTTATAAGTAATACAAGTAATAAAATATTTAAATGTTTTTTTATAATTTGAACAAAAAAGATAAAATAAATTACATATAACATTCACCTTTAATTCATCTGTAGAAGACAAAACACTGCCCGGTATCTATACTACATATATATGTATATGTAGTATTATAAAGCTGAAGAGTTTGTTTGGTTGAACGTTTCAATCGTAACGGTAAGTTTTTCGTTAAAAACAGAAGAGATCTATTTTGTAGAGGACAAAATTTCCCATCTTTTTTATACCAAACTTTTCCCCCTATTTTTTATATTTTTCCGATATATTCAGGTAAAAAACCAAATTTTTTTCTTTTTGTAAAGCATCTCAAAATTTTTTGGAGATACGAAAATTTGATTTGATTTGCCAACTTTGATTCAAAAATTTTTTTGCGTATCTCAAAATTATTGAGATACTTTATAAAAACAAAAAAATTGGTTTATTTGATGGGGGACTATCTGCTTGGGTCGCATCATTATCATATTCCCCTGTTTCCAGCTCATATTTTCTATTCTCTAAAAAAGTCATAAATAAGTAACCAAAGGTTGACATTCACTGATCAAATTACGATAAATACTTACCTCGGAATCTATTTACTGCCATAATTAAACCTTCAAAACCACAAACACTGCTAAAAACAAAATATCTCTTCAGTAATTCAAGAAGGACTAATGAATAAGCACGGTTGAAGTCGAAATAACGCTTTTTATGATTTTACCTCTTTACAGTGCCAGTGAACACGCCTAGCGTGCTACGTAATTTCATCCTGCAGTGCCGAGAGCACACCTAGCATGTTTGCGTTTATTATACGGCGGCATCGATGGGAACTACTAGAAAATGTGGTGGCATCCTCTTATTAATATTATATATCTATGGGTGGCATTGAATCCATACTAATATCCATACTTCCATACTATCCATAGGTACTCCATACTATAATATTATAAATGCGAAAGTGTGTCTGTCTGTCTGTCTGTCTGTCTGTCTGTCTGTTACCTCTTCACGCCCAAACCGCTGAACCGATTTTGATGAAATTTGGTATAGGGATACTTTGAGACCCGAGAAAGGACATAGGATACTTTTTATCCCGGAAAAATGTACGTTCCGTCGCGATAAACGAATTTTGGCGCAACGGAGTTGAGGGCGTCATCTAGTTTATTATAAATATCAAAATATCGGATATTTATGATATATATCCATTTCGTATGAAAGCCATATTATTTTATTGTATTATTTATGTATAGGTACTATTTGTATATTATGTTATATTATAAACATAATGAATTATTAAAAAAAAATGACGGGTTGCACTCCGGGAGTGCCGTGAGCCGTCAGAAGTAAAAACTTGAATATTAACGTTGTGCATTTTTGATATTTTGGAATGGTTAGGGAATAATTTTGCACGAATTGCTTTAATTATCAGTATATAGGATTGGAGGTAAAGCTAAGTGTAAAGGTCAATGTAATAGGGATGGTTGGGGTCAAATGTCAAGGTCAACCGTTAAGGTCAAAGGTCGTCTTGGGAAGGCTGGGGTCAAAAGTCAATACGAACTAAAATAGTTTCATGCTCGCGTAAACCAAGACAGCAAACAATTGCAAGTTGAATCTTACGCATTTTCGATCAGGGCCTCGATTCTCGTGTTTCGAACATCGGTTCGATTGTTAGTCTGTCCCGCTCGCGCACGCATGATTTGACGTCTGTGTGAATGAGTCAGCGCGAGAATCGAACCGATATTCGAGGTACGAGAATTGGGGCCCAGGACACGTGACCTGTCGCGCGAGTTTAGGGGTCGTCTATTAATCACGTGATGCCTAAAGGGGGAGGGGGTCCGAAAAAAAAATCACCAAGTATCACAAGGGGAGGACGGGGTTTAAGGAGACATCACGTGTATTAATTTTCGAATCTAGTCTATGCATATCGAAATTCTTATCGGTTGTAGATTCGTAATGTTGTTTAAATACTTACAAGACAAATTACTCGTTTAGTTTTTAATTGCTTAAATTATTCGATTAAATTGTTTTTAAAGTTAAAGTTTTTCTTCAAACATTACCTACTTACAAAAAAATACACGTGATCTTAGGTGGGGGAGGGAGGGTTAGTATAAAACCTCACCACGTATCATCAGGGGGAGGGGAGGGGTCTCAAAAGTTGTTAAAAACATCACGTGATTAATGGACGGCCCCATAACCGTTTTTACCCATCCCAAACGATATTCGACAATATTTTATAGAACTCACGTTCATATTTGCTGGTACCGACTTCAAAATTAAGAAGATTAAGTAGAGAAATAGCCAAATTTAAAAGGGGAATTATTTAGAAAATAAGTTTCATTTCATACTTTTTTGTGTATTTTTACTTTGGAAGTCGGTTTAATTTTTTGTTTAAAAATAATAATTTCACCCTTTTTAGTTATATATTTTGTTAAGTTATTATTAATACGTCTTAAGAACGTCTAAAATAAACGGTCGAATGTACTCGTATAATTGAATACGCGCCATGGAAGCATTATTTATTGCTATCGCGGATTAGGTATTGTTGTTAAGGTGATGATGATGATTACTGTAAGTACAAAGTGGCATATGCTTGCAGTTCTTTAAACAATGCCGAAATTTCCAAACGCGTATCTTTAAAGAATGAGGAGTTCTGTTCAGTGTTTTTGGATCCAGGGTATACCTTGGTACAACATCTTACTTTTTTGGGAGTATATGCTGGTGTTACTTCAGTAAAAGTCAAAATCACTATATGTGTCGATATAAATATCGAGGAGTTCCCTCGATTCCTCATGTATCGCATCATCAGGTTTCCAACTTAGTGACTAAGGGGCCATTTTCGAATTAAACCCTTTACAACAACAAAAGAATTTTGCAAATAGGCCCATAAACAGCAGAGTAATGTTCAAAGATCTCTGTGTTAGTGTAAAATACGATGAGAAGTACCTTTTATATCATTATAATGTGATGATGTATGGTGTGATAGTGGTGGTGGTGATGATGATGATTACTCTAATTGACAGGGTGGCATATGCTTGCAATTCTTTAAACAACGAAATCCCCAAACATGTATCTGTAAGGAGTCAGGAGTTCTGTTCTGTACTTTTGGACCCAGGGTATACCTTGAAACAAAATTTTACTTTTTGGTAGCATATGCTTGAACTACTTCAGAAAAAGTCGAAATCACCATATGTGTCCATATAAATTTCAAGGAGTTCCCTCGATTCCTCATGGATCCCATCATCAGGTCACCATTTCATATCAAAAGGACCAATTTGGGATTACACCCTATACATCACAGAAAAAAATTTGAAAATCGGTCCACAGGCGGCGGAGTGATCGTTGAACATACAAAAAAAATAAAAATATATATACAGCCGAACGTATAACAGCCTCCTTATTTGGAATTCGGTTAAAAATCCGGCGTTTTCAACACATCATAGCTAAGCTCTGATAACGCTTCTGTTTAAAATAAAGACATAGCATAAAAATTCATGATTAAATAAACAGTTATCTATACTTTACACTTTACACTAATATTAAAAATCCGAAAGTGTGTCTGTCTGTCTGTCTGTCTGTTACCTCTTCACGCTTTAACCGCTGAACCGATTTTTATGAAATTTGGTATAGACATACTTTGGGTCCCGGGAAAGGATTTAGGATATTTTTTATCCCGAAAAAGTAGTGTTCTCGCGGGATAATGTATTTACGCGCAAATGCTAGTATTCTATAATATACGAAAGTTATTTAATGCTTCAAATGAAGTAAACCAAAAGAACCGCCTGCGGCGCTGCGCCGTGAGTATTTTTGAGTGTGTTCATGAACGCGACCCGAGTCCCGATGCGATGCACGCGACGCAAGCGCGGTGGCACGGGCGCGCGGGCGTTGGGATCGCGGGGTTTCCCCGATTTTAACGAAGGAGAGAGTCAAGACAATTGAACAATCATATTTTATTCATTGTAAAATAACTAACGAGATTGTAAAAATATGTCGAAAGATTCATTACTAATTAACAAATATTTATAATGTAACGAAAAATAAAGTGTTAAATTATAGGCAGAATATTCGCGTCAGAAATCTATAACATTTTACAATTTCACTAGAATTATATTACAATCTAACAGTTTTTCAGTTCAGGACTCAAACCCGCGACCCCCGGGGTCGCAGGTTCGAATCCCGCCGAAGGAACAAAAAGGTTTTCCGTATTTCTGGGTCATGTATGATGAAAATCTTAAATATGTGTGTAATATAAAAATAATAAATATATTAGGTACCGTTGCCGTAACACAAGTTCTTCGAGAACTTACTTACCACAGAACTGACTTGGTGTGAAGCGTCCATAGATATTTAAAAAAATTAGGAAAACAGTTGGACGCAATTTTGCAATAGTGTGTCAACCCACAAAATTAAAAAAAAATGAGTTATTTATACAGCAGCATTGACGATCCCTGTAAGAACGTTTTACAAAAATATATATACAGCCGAACGTATAACCGCCTCCTTTTTTGGAATTCGGTTAAAAATCCGGCGTTTTCAACACATCATAGCTTGGCTCTGATAACGCTTCTGTTTAAAATAAAGACATAGCATAAAATTCATGATTAAATAAACAGTTATCTATACTTTACACTTTACACTAATATTAAAAATCCGAAAGTGTGTCTGTCTGTCTGTCTGTTACCTCTTCACGCTTTAACCGCTGAACCGATTTTTATGAAATTTGGTATAGACATACTTTGGGTCCCGGGAAAGGATTTAGGATATTTTTTATCCCGAAAAAGTAGTGTTCTCGCGGGATAATGTATTTACGCGCAAATGCTAGTATTCTATAATATACAAAAGTTATTTAATGCTTCAAATGAAGTAAAATCGTTTCTGTACTTTGTCAATTACTTTCTTTGTAAAAAATAATAGAGTAAACACAAACAAAAACTTAAATTTTTTTGACATGACTGACAAGTGACACCATTAATGCCGGCAGAAGTGTTGCTATTGCTATTTATGGATTAGAACTTATTAGTAGGGAATATTTTTAACTCCAACGCCATATAGGCATATAGGTACATTTAGGAAGTAGAAATACAGTAACAAACGCCAAAAATTACTTAATAGTATAAAATTTTAAAAACCAATTTTGTATTGATATATATCATAAAAAGTCCTTTGATATATATCGGATATATATCCGATATATATCATGATATACCTATATCCATTGATATATATCCTCGAACCCTGCTATAAACTGGAATAAATAAATACCTACATGCATCTACATTCTACAGCTTCTAGTTTCTACACCTGCAACCAACTCCTATTCCTACACCTACATCTGCAACCTGCTCCTAGTTATACACCTTACTACCTACACCAACCGGTACAGAGGAGTTCTGTGACAAACACTCTGAAACGAGAATTTTATGTATTAAAAACTGTGAATTAATGATACATTAGACAAGTCACTTGACAGACAAAGACAGTAACATTGTGTAAGTTATTTGTTGTTACAAACAAACGCAAAACTCGAAATTTTTATTTCTATATAGGTTACCAAATACTCTTTATATAATTGTCCTACATGATGCTTACCACCTACCCATCTGGTAAGATTATAAGATATTGATATTTAAGAATGTTTGATTATACTATAGAAATACATAGGTACTTACAAAATGAATATTTTTCCAGAAAATCGTAATGAAAGTAGGCGTAACATGGCACAATATGATGTTTCTCTAAAATGCTTATTTAGAATCAAATGCATTGTGGTATGTGTATAGCAGGGTGTGTGATCAATGCTTATTTAGAAACAAATGTATTGTGGTATGTGTATAGCAGGGTGTGTGATCAATGCTTATTTAGAATCAAATGCATTGTGGTCTGTGTATAGCAGGGTGTGTGATCAATGCTTATTTAGAAACAAATGCATTGTGGTATGTGTATAGCAGGGTGTGTGATCAATGCTTATTTAGAATCAAATGCATTGTGGTCTGTGTATAGCAGGGTGTGTGATCAATGCTTATTTAGAAACAAATGCATTGTGGTCCTTGTATAGCAGGGTGTGTGATCAATGCTTATTTAGAAACAAATGCATTGTGGTCTGTGTATAGCAGGGTGTGTGATCAATGCTTATTTAGAAACAAATGCATTGTGGTCTGTGTATAGCAGGGTGTGTGATCAATGCTTATTTAGAAACAAATGCATTGTGGTATGTGTATATCAGGGTGTGTGATCAAAGTTACTATTCATATTATTAAAACAAAAGACCATTTTGAAAATAATATTTATTATTGCATGATCATTTAATCTATCTAGATCAGCTCAATAACAAATACTTTATGATACACGCCACACGACGCATATCTGTCTTAAGATTAAGCTCCTAAAATAAATATTTACTTAAAAATTATTGGTGACTCGCTGCTCTGAATGGCCTCTTTGATTTTTTACCCATAGCGGCAAGATCTATGGTAATACCGTTAGGCAGCACGGCTTTATTCTCCTGGTAATCTACATAGCCTTTCTGTTCTGGAGTTTCTTTCGTTCTATCACAAACTATTCCAGTCTCGTAATTGTACTCTCTCTTGAGACCATCGGGGTCGACGTATCCGTATTTACCTCGCGTGATGCAGTCGATACCGATTGTCTCCTCTTTGAAGGAACCGTCGTCGTTTTCAAAGCCCCACACTATTGTACCGTCCTCATTTTCTTCTCTAAATTTCCTGATGATTTGTGCCACTGGTTTCTTTTCCCTGTTGTTTGAAGGCACGTACCTCTGTGGTGCGACGTTCTTCACCGGCGGGCGAATAGGCTCCTGTGGCCTCTGTCTGATAGGCTGAGTCGGGTAATCATCCTCGTCTTCAACGAATGGCTTAGGTTCAGGTCTGAAGGATGGTCGCTGGGGCCTGCTCGAAAGGGGTTGGATCCTCGCTGGTTGGGGCCTAGCTGAGGGTTCGTTTCTTATTGGGCTGAATGATTGGGGCAAAAGAGGCCTGTATTGGGTCGGCCTGATCGGTTCCGGCTTCGGTGGGGTAGGGGTCGTCTGAGGGTATGAATTGAAAGCGCTCGGCGGTTTGGGCTGGGAAGTTGTGGTGAAATCGAAGAAATCGTTTTGTGAATCTTGCGTGGAGTAGTTTGGCACGTAGGCTGTCGGGGTGTTGATTTCAATGTCGTCTTCGGGATCTTCTGTGACTGGTTTTGCCGGTTCCTCCAGCAGCTGCAGGTTCGGTCTGGGTGCGGCGTCAACCGATTTGAAGGACGGGCGGGACAGACCGGGCCTTCGGATTCTGGCGATTGGACCGGGGCCCTGAATTGGGGCTGCTTGTAATCTGCCTTGCCGGAAACCTCCTCGGGAGGGTCCACCTATCGGGATAGCTCCGGGAATCTGAAGCCGAGGCGGTGCGGGGGCATCATATTGTGCATACACCGTTACGATCGACAGCAGGCATATCTGGAATGAACAAAACAAACAGTTAGTTGATTTTTATAACACAGAAGTTGGTTATTAAACACTGGATACTCAAATGATAAATCAGAGATTTAGTTTTTTAAACTTTAGATAGCAAAATCGATTCTTATAGTCTCTCATAAATGACCAATGGAACAGTTTACAAGGCGTTTAAAGTATTCAGTTAAATTGCAATAACGATTTTACGGAATGCGTGCCGCGCCAAGCAATCGGCATACTTTCGAGTGTTTGGCCTTTACTGTCTAACCTGCGTGCAATACAACAATCATGCAAAAATGTGATTGACAACATCACTGTTACGTTTATTGAACATAAAAAATAATTACAACGAGGGCAAGACACGCCTAATATTAGGTAATTATCATACGTGTTTAATATTTCTCAAGGGTTATAATTAACTTTTATAAAATTAGTAATACCTACCTAGGTACAATGTAATAATTAAGTTAATGGTTTTGTTGATTTTTTCGCTTGAATGTCTTAAACGAGTCTGTCTTATTTTCGTCCTAAGGTACGTGTACTATTATTTATTTTGTGCCTAAGGTGAAAAACTGCAAGCTATACCTAACTGTAACTAATGTCCTTCGGGGATAGTCGTTTTCTTACATATTCTGTCACTTCTATGCGAAACGAGGATTGCCGAGAGTCCCGTGAGACATCAACAAGGTAGTCGTACTGTAGGTAGGTAAGTATCTAAAGTCATTTAGTAGGCAGGTATCTAGTACCTACACCCTCTTATAAGATAAAAACCGCGCAATTATAGGTTCCTGTATTCAAGGCGATAGATACAATGTTGGATTGGATAATTGAAAAATTGGTCGATTTACTGCAATAATGACAAATTGAACCAATTTTATAACGGATTTTCTTGTAATGCGTGGAGTTTCTCCAATACCTACAACATCCGGTGTTGAAACTGCCAAATTATGTTTTTCACATGATTATAAATAAATATTACTCAAACGTCAGTTAAAGGCCAAATTATTATACATGATTAAGCTGATAATATTATTATGTGAAAAATATTAATATTTAACTTTTCGAAAGACTACCTTCTTAGCGTTACATAGGTAAGTACTTGTTATGATGACTATGTGTATCTGAACAAACTTCGTAAGGAATAAGTACTTATAGGTAAGTTAAGGTCAAGTTAATTAAGTTAACCTATATTTAGTTTAGTTTAGTAAAATCAATTACGGATACTTCGGGCATATTATGATCTACTACTTATATAAAAGACGTTTAGGCAGAAAAATAATTGTCATACTCGAAAAAACAAATTTTTTTTGGGCGAGTTTGTGTTTTGCGGAGAGTCACCCATACATGAGATGATTTTTTTTAGTTTGAGTATGACAAATATTTTTCTGCCTAAACGTCTTTACATAAGCAGTGGATCATGTGCCTGAAGTATCCGTAGTTGATTTTACCAAACCTTATATAGGCAGCCTCCGCGGTCAAGTGGTTCGAGCATTGGGTCTCGACTCGGAGGTCGTAGGTTCGATTCCCACATGGGAACAAAAAAAAATGTTGTTTCCCAGTTTGGTTAGGACAATGCAGGCTGATCACCTGATTGTCTGACAAGAAAGATGATCCATGCGTCGGATGGGCATGTAAAAAGTCGGTCCTGCGCCTGATCTCTCGCCAGTCGTGTCGGTCATCCGTCCCACTGGGTTACGAGAGTAAAAGGAAGAGAGAGTGCTCTTGTGTACTGCGCACACACTTGGGCACTATAAAATCACTCCTGCGTAACTGGCCTGGTTTTAATGAAACCGGCCACCGTCACCGAGATCGGTGTGGGAGTTATTATTATTATATAGGTACTAATATTATTTATCTCTAGGCTTACTGATGCGACTTTGAAAATTATTTTACCAATAGAAAGCCATAATTATTTATGAGTGACATAGGCTATAATATACGAGTATGTACCTATAAGGATAACACCCAATTTACCGCAACTAGACCCAAAAAAGCTAGTCTACTCATAATTTTAAGTTTTAGTTAAAGAAAAACCACGGAACTCCGGGAGTGCCGGTAGAAGTGAAAACTTTAACATTAACGTCCGTCTTATGAATTTTCGATTAGGCCACGTGTCCTGCCTGATGCGAGTTTAACATTATTTAGGTACCCATTCCAAGGAAAGTGCACAGCGCCGCTAAAATAGTTTTCACTTCAAAAATACGACAACTAGAAAACCCGATAAGAATTGTATAATGTATTATAATTGGGTACTAATAGAATGAACTGGATTAATCGTCTGAATAGGTACATAGTGTGATTTCTCAAGGTTCAGCGGTGTTTAAAATCTCGCTCGGATTTAAATGTGTGTGCACACACAGCAGATTCTATTACGTAGTCACCTACCTAATAGTCAAGTCAAAACATTATATTTTCTTCTACAAAAAAAAAAAAACTATGACGTTTACAGAGTAGGTACCTACACGTCGCAGAAGTAAAATTTCAGTCATCATTTAAAATCTAAAAATACTCTCATCGTGCCCAAAGTAAAATCACTTCAAAAAAGAATATAAAAATTAAAATTTGTACACCTAGCGCTTACTTTAAAAAGTTAAGTTGTTATGCAAGAAGTATAAGTATCTTCCGATAGTTGGCGTTATATCGATGGCATTATATCCAAAATAGTGTCGTGACTCGTGACCTTGAAATTTCACTCCCAATGCCGATAAAGTAGTTTCACTTCAATATTATATGTTTATAAAAATATAAATAATACATCAAGTGAAAGAATGAGACTTGGCGGAATGTTAGCGAGGTGAGGCCGATACAGCCGAGTGCATGAAAGTGCTCGGTGTAAGGACAACGGCTCAGGCGGGCAAGGTTGTCGCAGTTACCGAGAACATTATGTGGACCAGTTGGTAAACAGATAGTAACTTCCTTCTTTCTTCCTGGTGTAATATGTTAAAACTTTTATAGTGGATCCAGTTTCTTAAGTTGATTCACCGTAATAGTAGCGTATGAAAAACAGATTGTGATTGTTTATTGGATTCGAATAATCCAAACAATTCCATAAATTTTTAGCGAAATTTCGTAACTGCTCCAAAAATAGCTCTATAGCCTAGAACAGTGTTTTTCAACCTGTGGGTCGCGACCCCCTAGGGGGTCGCGAAGCTTCTGTAGGGGGGTCGCCGGAGGTCGAGAGAACTTTAGTAAAAAAACAATGAAGATATTTTATTCATTATTATTTATTGATTTATTAAGTAAGAGAATTTTAACAAAATAATATAAGTATACGATGGACTCATAAATCGATCATCGATATCATCGATGTATGTTATTGTAAAATAATGTGTTTGACGTACTATATTATGTACTTATATCCGAATAATAATTATGGAGACGCATAAAAACGTCGTATGGAATGAATATTTGTAACACTGTAACATACACATACATACGTGATAAAAAAGTGAAGGGTCGGGGGGTCGCGAAATATTTTTTCATACAATGTCGCATCGCATCGCATCATGAAAAAGGTCGAAAAACACTGGCTATAGAGCTATTATAGTAATACCTCATGAAAGTACCTCCTACATAGAGCTACCAGTATATTATAGATAAGGTACTCGTAGCTCTAAGTATTACTTATACAAGACTAGATGTTGCCCGCGACTTCGTGCGCGCAAAAGTTGATTTCGCAGAAACTGTACATTTTTCTGCGGTCAAAAGTAATCTATGTCCTTCCCCGTAGTCTACTCTACATCTGTGTTAAATTTCATCAAAATCGGTCCAGTAGTTTCGGAGCCTATTCAATGCAAACAAACAATCAGACAATTAAACGAACAGACAATTTTTTCCTCTTTATTATATTAGTATAGATATGTACTTAATAATTATTGAATAGGTTCCTAACTCTTTTAAGTAGGTACTTCAAATAATATAATTACTTAATAGTTGTTAGTTTTTAAATCAGCAGTGCTTAAAGAGTCAGGCTCCTTACTGAATTTTAAACTATTTAAATCTGTGGCGTGTTAGCGACGATTAGATTCCTAATGAAATGCAGATTTGAAAGCAGAAAGCATTTGTTTACATAATGCGCGATCGAAAGCGAAAATATATCGGTTTTGTTATTCATCTCAAGTGGACATTATGCAACGAATTCAAAGTAGTTAATACATTGTACTCCAGTATTTTACTACCTAATAATATTTTGTTTAACGTACTATCTAATAAAGCACTTTTTGAGAAAATAAATTTATATAAGTATCTATCTTTCTTATCTGTCTATAATATATATATAATATATATATATATATATATATATATATATATATATATATATATATATATATATATATATTATAGACAGATAAGAAAGCAAAGCTATATTAACGCACGTATTTGCCCACGTATTTCCCGTATATGACGTAGGCATGTACATTAAGAAAGGATTATATAAAATTAAATCTCCAAGGGGGCAAAATAGGAGATTTAAGTTTGTATGAAACATTTTATATCTTGGATATTGCACGATATTTCGTATGAATTGACTACGGAAAAATGTACTATTAAGAAAGGATTTTTGAAAATTCAATCTCCAAGGGTGTAAAATAGGAATTAGCACATTTAAGTTTGTATGAAACTTCTTATTTCTTGGACATATTTGCGTGAAACTTCGTATGAATTGAGTAGGAAAAAAATAATGAGTTACGTATTATCCTATCCTAGGTGGGTAACATAGGGGATGAAAGTTTAAAACCTAATTTCACGTGGGCGAAGTCGCGGGAAATTAATGCTAGTTATATGATACCGTAAAATTGTAAAAACCGTTAGATTGTAATAAAACTAGTGAAATTGTAAAATGTTGATAGACTTCCGACGCGAATATGCTGCCTATAATTTCACACATTATTTTTCATTAGATTATAAATATATAGTTTTTATTCTTTCGACATATTTTTACAATCTCGTTAGTTATTTTACAATCTAACGGTTTTTATAATTTTACGATGACATATATAACAAGTTGATTAGAATATATGCGGCTTATTTTTATATTTCGGAATTTAAAGTGTTTAGGAGATATTACTGCTTATGTCTAATATCTGTGAGGATTTAAGGATATATATTACTTGTAAGCACACTTAAAAAATCTTAAAGAATTTGAATTTGACCTCTGCTGAAAAATGTACAAACCTCGCGGTAAACAGATTTCCTTTCTACGCCCTTAAGCTAAGCTACAAGAACTTTAACAATGGTCCCTAGGTAACAAATGCCCACTGTTAGCGAACAAAGGGCTCCGTCCATGACAGAGTTAACTACATTTATTGGCGACGTGTGAAACTCGAAAATTAATGGCCGAACATGTAATTATATATTTGATATTAGTAAAGTAGGTAAATACAAAATCTAATATAATAGACAAAAAATTTAAAAATAAGGTGATCTACCTATACTTGTATTATGAAGAGGAAAGATTTGTTTGTTTGTATGTATGTATGTTTGTTTGTTTGCATTGAACAGGCTCCGGAACTACTGGACCGATTTTGATAAAATTTGACACAGACCGCACAGATATATATGTAATAGACCCCGCGAAAGGAGGCTACTTAATAGGCTTAATAGGCTATAAAGAGGCTACTTTTTATCGTGTTAAAATATTCGGTTCTCAAGGGATTTCCCGCAACGTCTAGTATAATTATCTACCTGTCACTTCTTGTCAGTTATTACTATACTTATCACTTCTAGACAGATATTACTATACCTATCACTTCTAGACAGATATTGCTACACCTATCACTTCTAGATAGATATTGCTACACCTATCACTTCTAGACAGATATCACTATACTTATCACTAGACAGTTAAGTAAATTGAAATTAAAGCATAAGCCTCGCCTTAGGATTATAAAATCAATGTTTTAAAGAAAATTTTATTCGATCAAACACCATTTTTTGATTATTATTATGATAAAACTTCGTGATATTGAATCGCCAGACGCCAACGTCCATAGCAGTAGTAAAGCTTACGTTGGAACATGCTTGGTTTACTTTACGGTATTTTAATTGCAAAAATCACTATAAGTGTTACTATCTAAGTTACAATATTTCCTTGTGCATTTGCATATCATTACAAAAACATGAGTTTATTGCATTTTATGTCGAAAACAATTCAATTTATTTAAGGTCATTGATGAGTAATTTTACAACTTTTCATTATATTTTATATATTACGTATTGTGTTTTTTTATTATCACTGTAAATTATTGTATAATTTACTAGCCTACAGTATATTTACATAAAGTGGTATATTATTATAAACTATATACTTATTAGGTACTTATTTGTTTTTAACTACTGATATATTATACCTATTGATAAATTTTTAACAGTGCGAGTTATATAGTATCGTCTTGGCAAGGATTTAACATGAAAATGTTTCCGGTGGAATTTAATTTCTTAATTCTTTTTGTAAGTTGTTACGACAATATTTTTAATAATAGTCCAAGTAACGTAAGCTATAAATAATATAATTTACGTAGTTGCTATATTGTAATATACTTTAAAAAAACATAGTTATAATATGCATAAAAAAATTTGAGACAGAAAAACTAAATTGATACGTATCTCCTCGCGCGCGTTGATGTCTTTTGTACCGGCGCTAGGCGGTGTGCGACGGTATTACATTAGTATAATTAGTTACACTTTTAAATAAATTAGTATAGTCGTTAAGTATTTAAAAGCAGCGACAAAGCTTTGAATAAATTAATCGACACATTATTAGAAAATTATGAAACAGGCCCTTAGAGAAAAGAAATACTAAAGTGGCAATTATATATACATCTTATTATTTTTACTAGACATAACTTTTTGTAGAACGTTCAGAGCTTTTAACTCAAAATTAAAACTGAAAAACCGATAACCGAGCCAAAATATTGATCGATCGGTGGAGTCCTTGTCATCTGAGCCACAAGGTAACGGGACGTATTGGCTTGCGGCTCCGGTTACCGAGCAGTTCCGCTCCGCTGATGTCACTCGCACGCGGCACATACTGCGCACATACTCGTACGTACTTAGTGTCATATTGTCCTCACACATACACTACACAATAATGAAAAATGTTTAAATCGTGTCAGCTTTCAAACAAATAAAGTGCATCTCAATTGGACATTTTATTTAGGAGCTACGATGCCACGGATAGACACACAGACAGACACGTCAAATTTATAACACCCCTCTTTTGTACCGGGGGTAAAAAATGAATATGGGGATCATGGAACATTTTTTTATTAATATAAAATGTAAAGATGGTGTTTAAAAGTCGGGGTAGAGTTGCTGCATTTTTGGGGCTACTCAAATATTAAGTCGATCGTTTGTCAATCTGAGCTTATATTAAGTCAAGTTTTAAGATCTAGTATGAGAACTTGTAATATAAGTTAAAAGTGCGATGTAAAGACATCCCATACAAAGGCGGCAGTTGCGAGATTTGCATGACCGATTATTATTATTATCATTAATAATGTTTATTAAACTGTCACAGACGAGCTATCATCAACATATTACCTTGTTACAATACAAAGTAAGTGTTGCAATACAAATTAGGATATTATGATCATGGAGAAAATTGACTGACAAATTATTATCTAAAGCTAAGGATGTAAATCATTGTAAGAAGATATCAAAATTTCACATCAATGAATAGTTCAGGAAACGAATATGTTCATTAATTTAATTTATTTAATATTGTTATTTTTTACTATTATTCAACTAATTAATCTTTAATGAATGCTATTGAAAATATTGTATAATTTTACATAATAACTTATACAATAATATCTTCTGTAACGTCTTCAGTAATTTTACCAATTTTCGCTAACATATTTAATGATTTTTTATATAATAAAAATAATATACCAATTACATACAAACACTTTATTTTATAAATCTTACAAATGCTATTGTCCTACATACAAAGGTCGTATAAGATAGTAACAACACGCTGTATATAATGTACAGTCAAATCCGACAAATACGGTTTATCACTTTTTGATCTTATTACTATAATAATAATGTCTAAAGTTGTACACCGCAAATATCCTCGATTGTAGGTACGTACTGACGATGTATTGTAAGCTTTTATTGGGCTTTCTTCACGCAACCTTCAGAGCTTGCGAGATTTTGAACCTGTTTTGGATCGGGTTTACAATACTGACACTTGACTGTTATAAATTGGTAAATTGTGTATGTTAAATACGATTCTTTTTTTTCAATTTAATTAGGCGTTAAAAAATATTTAAATGCATCTAAGCAAGTCGTTCGGTAATTTTGTAAATCAATTTGCTATTTTACTTTAAAAGGACTCAACTATTTCCTACAAAATATATTGTAATATTACCTATGATCTAATAAACAAAGAATAATATCAAAAAGTTTGAGAAAAAATCCTATTGACTAAATTAGTCAGCTACAATTTGAGCCTAAAACAAAGACGATCGGGTTAAGGGTTTGCTCTGTAGCCTAACATTTTTGGGACAATATTTTTTCGAATTCTGTAGAATTCGAAAAAATATTTTCAACTTTCGAAAATATACATATTTCCAACGTGCTCGATAGTCTTGTGAGGCACAAAATCTGTAAAATTTTGATTAATTACTATCATTTATCAATAACGTGTATACTCTAAATGTGAACAAAAAACTAAATAAAATTCGATCATATTAATGAGCCATTGTATTTTTTTTATGGTGAATAAGTGACATTTAATTTAGTAGCATTAGCTGCCCATATTGGCTTTAAGACTACGTTGAATCGGAGTCTACAACATAATCTGTGATAAGAGGCGAGTAATGATAGTCAAAAGATACCGATTGCCGTGACTAAGCAATGAGTCCACTATGACGAATTCAGTCTAGTTTCTTGTTACGTATTTTGCAACTGAAGTCTGGCTTATATTTTACCTATATTTACTAACTAGATGTGAGTCCGCGTTATCGTATGCATAAAAGATAATCCAGCGGGAACCCAGTAGCCTATGTCCTTCTCCGTGGCCTACTCTACATCTGCGCTCTATACCTACTAATATTATAAATGTGAAAGTTTGTGAGGATGGATGGATGTTTGTTACTCTTTCACGCAAAAACTACTGAACAAATTTTGATTAAATTTGGTTTGGGAGTAGTTTAGGCTCTAGATTAAAACATAGGCTACTTTTTATTCCAGAAAAAGTACAGTGTTCTCGCAAGATTGTTTATTTGCGCAGGCGGAGCCGCGGGAAACAGCTAGTATTAGTATAGACTAAACCTTAAATTAATTATTGGTTCGAAGAACTGATATATTATATTTGTATGCAACTAACCTTACCTATAAAGTTTCAAGACTAGAACATAATATATTAACATTTCGAATGTTGCTCTGCATAAATTAGGTACATACCTATACAAGTTAATAATATGTAAACCAATAGGTAACACTTAATAATTTATACTTAAGATAACACATTTAAAGGACAATGTTATGTTGACTGTCTAGGTCCTACGTACATTAAAAATACCGGTAGAGCAATAACTCTACAAAATCAGTCCTTCAACTACAACTTTTTCATTGGTTCATTTATAAAAAGTAGTTTAATTACGAATAAACTTCGAAACATTCTCTAATTGCATGTTGTTATGGTCGTGTCTGAAATTTTTAAGGGTAATTTGCACTTAAACCAGCTACTCATTAAATTCCACTCGCTTATTGGAACCTACGTAACTAATATTTAAAAACTAATAAATTCATTACAATGCAATCTAAATAAAAACCTGAGAGTGGTATGTATGGTCACAAATATATTAAAGAATGATTAACATTTAGAACAGTATTAATGTTAACTTTAGCATGATTTTTACTGCTTTAACCGCTGAAAAAAATATTTTTAGAAAAAAAAAATAGACGGTGTCATCTATGCTAAATAGGTATATGACGACGATCTTGATACTATGATGATCATGACGAACAGTTCGTTTGATCAAATTCGGCAATAAGAATGCGAGAATCCTACTAATATTATAAATGTGAAAGTTTCTGAGGATGTATGGATGGATGGAAGTATGGATGGATGTTTGTAACTCTTTCACGCCAAAACTTATAAACGGATTTTGATGAAATTTGGTATGGGAGTAGTTTAGGCTCTGGATTAAAACATAAGCTACTTTTTATCTCGAAAAAGTAGTGTTCCCGCGGGATACTCGATAGTATATTTACACGGGCGGAGCCACGGGAAACAGCTAGTCAACTATAAATTGAGTAAAGTGTAGAAGAATTATAAGTCTGTAATAGCCGACAGAACAATTAATCTTTTAAATGCTAACACAATTAAATTGTTCGCGGCGGTAGATATACAAATATCTCTTTGCCCTTGATTCTAAACTTTTTTATTATTTGTTGACATTTAAGTGATAACTGGAGGTAATTAAGTTTATTTCTAAAATCTAGACTCTTGAATAAATTTTGAAATAAGAAGCTTTTATAAACTGAAAACTTGACAATTACACAGAAATTGTCTCGAAGAATTAAAAATTCGTTAATAGCGTAAGAAGATGAAAGGAACACGACCTCTATTTAAGTATAGTATTTAAAAGCTATCATTTTTTGTAACAGGCTGATAATAATTATCATTACGTAGATCGCCATTAATCGAACTCACGAGAGCCTTAAGACAATTTGCTGCATACCGGATACTTACAGGAAAATGAACAGTATTTTACAAATTTTGCAAGGTTAGGCAGCTACACAGATAATATTAAAGTGAAATTAATACCCAATAACTGGGTTAAACACCTCACATACTAGGCCTATTAGCTCACAGCTATTTAAGTATTTAACCACGCTACAGATATGAGGAATGATAAAAATGTACTTTTACGTTTTTGCATTGACTTAATTAATGTTTATGTAACTGTCAAGGTTGTAAAGTATTTTATTTATATCGATGTTTAAAGGACACTGTCATGTGAGGTTGTTTTAGGGTTCAGTGCCGAAAGGGTAAAAAGAGTGATGATTCAAAAATACTCAAAACAATAAAATAAATATTTAAAGTATATTTATATATTTTATATTATAAAATAATAAACTTGCCGTTTTGTACAGAACCCTTCGTGTACTAGTCCAGCTCTCACTTCGCCGATTTTAATTTATATCAACTAACTTACTTCAGTACTCTCTTTTGTTACTGATCTCGAAGTTTTCTACAATCTTAATAGTAGGACTAGACTTTTATTTACACGTAATATAATATAGTGAAAATAAAAATTATATAGTGAGTAATATGTTATTTATGCTCAAATATTCTTAGTTTTTTAGGGGGTATAGTGGTTCTCACTGGTTCCTAATGAAGTCTTAGTATCGCTCGTAAACGTAAATATAATATATAACAAATTATACGTTAAAATAAAATGGGCATGGTAATACCCACTTGAAAAGTTCACCCCAAAATTCGAAACCATATATAAAGTATATTCAATTGGTTTCAATCCGTTTTAACAAGTTCTCTGTCCTTTAATATATTTTTGTTTTATATAGCCTTACAAATGCAAAAATATTATTACATCAGGCTACAGTTTATAATATTTACCACTTTTAAATCTGTAAGGTTGCTTTACTGATTTGATCTATTGCACATTTTGATACCCAAAATTATGATTTCGATACACCTATTTCCCCATAGGTAGGTTGCCTATTGAATGCCAAGGAATTCCATTGTTGTCTACACTTACTCCGCAGTATGTTGTTATGCAAGACTCAAGCCAAATAATTATATTATTATTATCGATATATAATATTATTATTGCCCATACTTCAGTTCTATCACCTCAGAGCTGGCGGTTAACTAAAATACGTTTAAAATAAGGTTCATTTGGCTTGAGAAAAGTAAATAGATGAAAATAGTGGTGCTCATTTTGTGCGTCGACTGCAAAATTAGACATTATTTATCCAGTATTAAAATTAGACACATGAATACTGGATGAATTTTTCAAAAATCTGATAAGGAATAGCAAAAAAGGAGTTGCGAGTCCGATTTTGATAAGAACTGGGCCTCTAGTCAAGATGCATTCGATAATATCGACGGCGAACTTTGAAAACAAAATGTATGGGATTTGACATACGGGATCGCAAGCGACATATCACATAGTGATGACGTATGTCAAATCCCATACATTTTTGATTTCGAAGTTCGCCGTCGAAATGATCGGATACATCTTTACTAGAGGCCCTTGCACTGCATTGTTAGATTTTTGATAAATAAATAGCCAGAAATCGAACCGACTGATTTTGGCATGCCCATTTGAAAAAAATACCCTGTTAGTAGCTAGGTTTTTGAGTGGCATAAATTTTATTTATAAATACGACACTAAGCTTTCATAAGGAACCAATAAGAACCACTATACCCCCTAAAAACTAAAAATATTTTAGCATATAACATCCTACTACTATTATAAATGAGAAAGTTTGTGAGGATGGATGGATTTTTGTTACTCTTTCACGCAAAAAAACTACTGAACGGATTTCGATGAAATATAGTATGGTGGTACTTTAGGCTCTGGATTAAAACATAGACTACTTCACATTTCACACCATCAATCTTATAACTGGTTTTATTTTTATGTCGTCAATAAGAATATTGACGATATAAAGCTCTTAGTAAATGTGAGAATACTTATCTAATTGCTACAGTTTATATTAAGGGCTAGACTATTGCGATATTAATTATTATTCTATGTACTTTTATGAACCGGTCTCTCTCATTTCGCAGTGAATGGAACAGTTTAAGTATAACAGTTAACTTCTGGTTCGTAGTAGGACAGTGTGGTAACTGGTCGGTTATCTATTGCTTTACGTAATTTAAATCACAATTATGACAACTTATATGTTTCAATCTGGTTCGGCCATTAGAATAAGAGAATAAGAATAATTTTATTTGTGAAACTTTACATATGTATAAGTACAATAATGTTTAGTACAGGCATATTTAGATCAACATTTATACACTCATTAATTTTGTGTAACATTGGCGCCTGCACTAGGCTAAGCCTGTCCTGCAGAATGCAGATCGCCATGATTCAGTTTGAATTTTACATCCTTCAAGCTATCGCCAAGATTCAGTTTGAATCCTTCAAGCTAAATTTATAACATTTATATTATTTTTCTAATGAGTATAATATTGGCCAATGTGTGTGTGTGTGTGTTTGTGTGTGTGTATTAGTTGCGTGTACTGCACTTTTACAAGTATTTTTAACAAGCAATGAAAGGTAAATTGATTGCCGCCCTCAGTTATTCAAGGCTGTAACACGAAATCGATATCTATCTATGCATATCACTGACCTCAAAGTACAAATTGTGTGCGCACTGATTTTATTAAGTTAATGCACTTAAGAATGTGTGTAGTCTGTAATTTTATTTGGTGATTTAGTGATATGGTAACTGTAAATATGTTAATTGTAAGTTATAATAAGTTAGTATGTGATCTTATAGATTTAAAAGAATTTTATTGTTTTATTTGAAATAAGTACGTACAACAAAGGCTAAAAACACTTCCAAATAGAGTAGTAAAATATTCAGTAACTATCTTAATTAACTTTTCAATTGGTATTGAATTTGTGTTGTAACTTGTAATGAAAAAAAAAAAACTAAACCAAAAAAAAAAAATTACTTATAATATATTTATGCACACTTTTTTTCACGAAAGAAGATAAACAATATCATCAAAATAAATAAAAATCACTACGTAATCATATAATTAATTTTAATTAATGAAACTTTTTTTTTTAATTAGATGCACTGACACTCACCACTAAGGAACGCATGATGTCCTGACGGCACTACCGCGTAGCGCACAACCGACAAATAAAGGAGGCGCCTCCCGCGCAGCCTATATGAGGGCGCCCACTCCGAGCTCTTACGCGACAGCCATACGGAGTACAACCCGACCACCGCAGAAAGCCACCACCACCCGAACCAAAAACAATTCAACGAAACACTCCTCAATTAGTCGACCTACACGATACCGCTATATGAACCATTTTTCACCATCGGAATAATAGCAATAAGGATATCGGTTTCCTATGACATTACCAAATTATGCAATTAATGTTTAATTACTACGAAAAAGTGCCTATAATTAATTTAAAGAGTATTGGACATTGAGTGCAAATTGTATCATTGCTTCGAAAATAAATTTATTACCAACTTCAAATGTCATTTCCTTTATAATAAATGCCTAAAAATCGAATCTACTTACGTAATTGCTTGTTATCTCCTGAAGCTTGAAAAAAATTGCGTTTAGTTTTTTTGCCCTAATTTATGAGATAAGCTGGCAACATAATGGTTAGGGTCAGACGCAACGCGGCACTGCAGATTTAAAATATCTTTTCAAAATTGAACCTTATTCGATTCACAAAATGATAGATAGCTAGGTGCACGTTTCTTAAGACATCATTCATACCAATTCATACAGTGCACATTGTACACGTGCCGTGCAGAGCGGTGCAACTTGATATTCGAACTCTTATAATGAAACGTATGTCTTCTTGTGTAGCGAATAAGTTCAATTTTGAATAGCTACCTTAAAAATGAAGCGCTGCCCCGCGTATCGTTTCGTTTCTGTGTGAATTGACCCTTACTTACCCATACGCTTTTTATAAAATTTCTCTCATCTTCAATCTTCATGACAATAATGTGATGATTTAAGTCGAGGAAGCCATTAAGTACTGTATGTTTGTATGACGCGTACGAGTGAGTGTAGCTGAAGCTTAACGCAAGAAAGTAAACAGCGGAGCTAAAATAAATCCTATCGCAACACGTAATATGGAAGAAATCATTAAGAAAATTGGTATTATACAACTAATAGGTGCATCAATTTCCTGTCTCAAGCCAGTCTTAGCTTACTCCAGAATCCAGATATAATTTTTAAAATTTCTATAAGACAAAATTTTCAAAAGAGCTATTTCTATAATTGTATTTTTGTACATCCGCGATTATTTTATACTTTAAAAGTCTGTCAATACATATTATTATTTAAAATGTAGACAAACAAATATTTCTATGATCTTCTTTTAAAATTAATTGTAGCACTGTCACATATCTTCTAGAACCAATAAGTAATAAGTTAATGCAAGGTGTCCTCATAGAAGGCCAGTGCGTCTGCGTCCTCAATTATACTGATATTACCGGAAATATATCTGCCACAGCCAAATATACCATTGTTCGGCGGGTAAATTAATTTAATTAAAATTAAAATTAATGCGGCCGCCAATCAGGCGGAGAACTTCAAGCGGCGCAAATATGAGAACCTTTGTGGGGATCTCATATTTGAACCGTTTGGAGTTGAAACCCTAGGTTCATGGGGTCCGGGTGCGCACAAACTTTTCAGAGAGATTTCCAAAAAACTAATTGAGGCCACCCGAGACCTCAGAGCCGGCACCTATCTGGCCCAAAGAGTGAGTATCGCAATCCAGCGGGGAAACTCTTTGAGCCTTCTAGGTACTCTGCCTGGTGGGGACGACCTGGGAGATTTCTTTTTATTGTAGCTTTTTAAGTTTTTCTAGTTTTAATATTTTTTAAGTAGATATTAGATATAATACCATAATTGTTATTTTGTCAAACAGATTGTGTTTTAAATTAATTAAAATTATTACGTCCAAAATATGTGAATTGTAATACTTTTTAGCTCCTTTCGTCATAGTGTTTGGGCACGTTAAATTCGATGTCGATGTCACAATTTTTTCTGCAGCGATACACCATCATTATTCATCATCAATGATGTCTCCATTTAGTTAAGAATATGTCACAAGTGTAACAATAGGTACGAGTGACGTAATATCCAATACCTACATCTTGATTCTTGATGATCCATTCTTAAATCAATCGCACGCGACGTGTCAAGTGTGGTAACTCTTGTATAACATAAATACCAGCAGAACCTTTGGAGATAATATTAGATAATTTTAATTATTTGACGAATTGTGATATCAGGAGAACTAATTTGGTAGACATATCTGTAATTATTTGAAGTATTACGATACCAGGAAAACATACGTTTGGTGACAATATATAGATAATTTGTGTTATTACTTGTGTTTTGGCGGAAAAGGAAAGTGTGTGGGTTATGCTCGCAGCCCGGTAAGGATTTAACAATTGGGTAGTTACATCAGATGTTTCGCGTGCGGCTCACGTCAGACAAGTGGATCGACATCGCAACAAGTGAGAGTGCAATAACATAAAACACTATAAAAGTGCTTAAAGTGGCTCTAGAATAATTGTTTACAGTAAAAATTTAGACAAAAAAATAGAATAGCTATTTATTTCTAAGCTGCTCTGAGATTAAATATGAAATAAAAATGTGTAGGAAGAAAGTTGAGGAGTCCTTTTCTAAGTTGGTCTAAGAAGGAAGAATCAAAGAAAATTTTCAGGATTTGTAGATTTTGACTATCAAACTTCAACTTTTAGTCTGTTTGTTTTAAGAGTGCATATGTACGAGTACTAAATGTTATATTTTTTCCACTCGATGCTCCATATTATACAGCAGACACAGTCAGCACACTGCAAAGAACGAGGCATATCGAGGCAAAAAATGTCCACACTTAAACTGCCCTACCAGTGGTGAAAGGTTCCTATAACTCCATTCCTATCGGCTTCCCTTGTCACTTACCTTTTGCAAACCTTCATAGAAATCCCTACCTTTTATACAGGCTCCGGCTTTCTATGAAGGAGAAGCAGCCTTCGCCACTGTGCCCTACTATTGGGTTTCTATGGGCAGTCGAGGTTTGACATATCTTGTCATCTGGACATTTGTTTTCCACAGTACAATCAGCCCGTATATTGAAATCTTCTGAAATCAAGATGGCGTAATTTTTTCCTGTATGAAGGTTTTTTTTTCCAAAGGTCATAACTCATAGTCCATCCTTAGTTTTAAAATCATTGGAGTTCAATATATTACACCAAAGTATTAAGTAAAAGTATAACTATCTCAGCAAGGAAGGAGCTCCGTTACGTGTCCTGTATAGCCTTATTCTACGGTTCATTTAATTCGACACATACGTCGGCAACAATGGGACATGTTTCGGGGTCGTTCGTAATGCTTAAGTGTCATGCATTTGGGTCAGGAAGAGGTTAATGACCAGAGTGAAATATAGCCAGAAGAGTTTTTCTTTTTTTTAATGTACAGTTAGTCGACACAACCAAAGTGACCAATATGAATCACCGAAATGCTTACAAGGGCTTAAACAAAACCAGAATTATTAATTGACGTTTACCTATATACTCAGTTTTGCCTGCAGCGTCGCCTACAGTTTATGATGCCTTTCAATAAAATTTTATTCTTTGAAGACCATTATTTTTTGTTGGCTATCAGTATCTACGTTTAATAAAATCATTAATGATGGATGTTTGTATATGGAAGATTTATCTATTATATAAAAAAAAACCTTATGATCCAAATAGAACCCAAAGTAATGATTTTAAAAATTTTGTCTGTTTGATTGCACGTTTGTTCGTGCTGATCTCAGAATCTACTGAACTTATTTTGATGAAATTTGGTATGGTAGTAGTTTAGGTTTTAGAATAAGAATGTTTTATTTGCAAAAATTACATTATTAGATCAACACATATAGCATTTTATCGCGGCAAAATGAACGGTTCCCGCGGGGATTGTATTATATAGTTACGTCTAGACAAACAGCTTTCATAGAACGACCAAATAGATTGACGAAAATTTTGACGTCCCTTCAATGACCTACAATTTTTCCACGCAATCGTGGACACGCTATGCCTGTAGTACCTAGTGCGATCAAACTGAAAGCTAACAATGTAGCTGTTTATCTGTTCCTCTTTCTTTAATCGCTGATACTATATACTAGGCCTATATGTAGATCACTCGAGTTGCTGGCAAAAAATCGATCCTTGTGGCGTGTACCTACCTATTAGATTTTTAAAGTTAATGCGTAATCGGAGACTCTTCTCCGATTTATGTTAAGGTAAGGTAACTTATGTTAAGGTAACCTGTATGTATGGAATAGTAATTGCCAAGCCCGCTGTCTCTGCAAGTGAGGTGAATCGTCGCCAAATCCTTTGAAATGAGTTCTGAGTAGATATTGTTGATGATAATGATGAAGCACGTGTAAATCAAGCTTTGCATTCCACCTCATACTATCTACAAAATATCAAAGTATGTGCATTTCAAAAGAATTACGAAATTAAAATGCAACTGATCTACATGCGACTTTAATAAATTCAATGGTTACCAGTCAGCTATTTAAAGTCTAGTCACGTGTAGACTGACGCCTCTACCGTCTCCTGTAGGGGCTGTAGGTGCCGCTTCTCAAGTATGTTCACACCCCAATGGTAGGTATTATTTATTTATTCGGTATTTATATCTTAGGTATTTTAATTTAAATTAATGTATTTTTAAAATGGAGTATAAAATCACTGCGCTTTTCTATTTAGCGGCACCATTCTTATGCAATACGGAAAAGTTCACATTTAAAAAAAATTAAAAGCTAAAGTTTTTTTTAGTATGTGAATTCTTTATTGCATGAATTGAATCCCTTCCCTGGTCTCAATTCTTGACGTACCTGTCCTCAATTCTACGCTATTTATGGTACATATACAAATATATTTGGTACAAATATAGTACAAAAATTAATATTTGTGCCTGTATTTTTTCATTAATATTTCAAGCGCCTGTTTTAATTTCAATTAAGAAAAACGAAATTGCCTAACCAACATTTGCAGGCGCTTTTCAATTATTTACTTTCTAGTAGAAGTTTTACTCACTTTTAAACTCAGTTTTAGGATACAAATACTACTAACTTCGGAAAAATGTTAAATCCTATATTAAACAACTAGATATTGCCCGCGACTTCGTGCGCGCAAAAGTCATTTTCGCAGAAATCGTACATTTTTCCGCGATAAAAAGTAGCCTATGTCCTTCTCCGTGGTCTACTCTACATCTGTGCCAAATTTCATTAAAATCGGTCCAGTAGTTTCGGAGTCTATTCAATGCAAACAAACATACAAACAAATAAACTTTTCCTCTTTATTATTAGTATAGATTAGAGGTGGGCGCCAACCTAAAATTTGCCGGCGGCGGCGCGCTGGGGGAAATTGGTCGGCGTGGCGGCGCCGCGCCGCGGCGTAGCTGTTTTTGTAAAAAAAAACGCATTTTTTCGCGCTGGTTCGCACCGCGGCGCTAAGTGCTAACTGGCTATCGTGCTATTGCTAGTTGCTAATGCTAAAATCCGATGCGAAATAATTTTGACTCGACGCGCGACGCGACCCGAGAGTTCACGATGCCGCGATGTTCCACGAATTAATACGAGCGAGTGAGAAGAGAAAATACATTCAAATTCAGTCAAATTTCTACAGGTTTTTTTTTTCAAAATAAAGTATTGCATATGTTTAGGTTCCATTATTCAATAGTTGTTTTTCTATACTAATATTATAAAGAGGAAAACTTTGTATGTTTGTTTGTTTGTTTGTAAGAATAGGCTCAAAAAGTACTGGACCGATTTCAAAAATTCTTTCACTATTCGAAAGCTACATTATCCATGAGTAACATAGGCTAAAATTTTTTTTGGAAAAAAATAGGGTTCCGTAAGATATTTGGATTTTTCGGACACAAGGTGTAAAAAATCAACCAGAAAAGTTACTTATTTTGCGTACGCTGCCTAAACTATAAAAAATAGAACCATAAAATGTGTAATTAATTGTAGATCTTATAAATATCAACAAAAAAGTCCGCGACACACTATACCTATCTATGTCGAGTGAGGCACAACAACCATTTTTTTATTTAGAAGTCTTGAATTTTTTTTTGGACTACATTTAAACGCGTTTATTTTACTCATGCTACGAATCCTTATCAAAATAAATTATTTCATCACTAAGTACAGTCTATGTAGATAATATTTGGTCTTTGAATGATTAAAATTGGATGTTTGGTTTTGAAGTTATGGCGAAATTAAAATATTACGATTTCTGCTGCACGGCCCGTTGCGAAATGGGCGTCACCAAGGTGGGGGTGCGCGTGCGGGAGGGAAGTTTAGATCTATGAGTAAATTTTTTGTTTTGTGTTCGTTGTAACTATGATGGATAGATACTTGAATACCTATTTATTTAGTGTTTGTTTTATTGTTAGTCCTGAAGAGTATAGGTATTTCATACGATAAAAGTATACCCACCTACTTATTTCATTGAGTTTTAGTAGGTACCTATATTAATTTGTTTCTGTTTGTTTTGACTAAATTTTGCCCGTTTTGTTAGAGGTTTAAATACATTCTGTAGTATTAGTATAAGTATTCTACCCGTGCGAAGCCGGGGCGGGTCGCTAGTTATTAATATTTTCGTATTGTATGTTAATACTTAATGAGCGACGCGACGTAATGAAAAAACATTATCATTTCACAAAACACAGCTATTTATGATCATTAAAAATCGATTTTAACAAATAGCATAGCACGTAGCATGTTAAGACATGAAAATTGGCATGCTAATGAAATTAATGAAAAATAGCATTAATTTCCATTTCCACACAGCACCTCGTGCCCTGCCTGCCCGCTCCCGGCGCCTAGCGCCCGGCACGGGCCTGTTTTTTTTTTGAGTCGACATCGATCGGCGCGAATTTTTGGATACTCGGCGGCGGCGGCGGCGCATGCATGGCGGCGCGGCGCCCACCTCTAGTATAGATATAGAAGTAATTTTGATCATAGTAAAGTGTTTCCCTTTGGCAGAGGCCAATTATGATTACAAATAGTTATAAGTTTTGCAATAATAATAATAATAATAATTTCTAAACTATGGTTAAAATCAATCGTTCTCTTTATAGCCATGAAATTGGATTAAAAAAGTTAATGTTCACATTTTTTTACTGTTACAACAGAAATAATTATCCATTGTATCTTATTGAAATATTGTTTGTCAACAGTGTCTTTTATCTGCAAGGTTTGGGTTGCTATTTAACTATTTAAGTATAGTTATTAATTTGACGTTTAGGTATTTCGTTGATATTTTACCGCAGTTATCTATACTGATATAGTAAAGAGGAAAGATTTGTTTGTTTGTTTGTTTGTTTGCATTGGCTTCGAAACAACTGGACCGATTTTGATAAAATTTGGCACAGATGTACGATTTCTGAAGGAATCTATGCAGTATTTATTTTAAATTAGATTATAAATGCCTACAGCTTTTGTGCGCACGAAGTCGCGCAAAACATCTAGTAATATATTATGATGTATAAATCAGTACCAAACTATAAAAATATTATATTCTTTTATTGTCATATAATAATTAATAACTTACAATGTTCCCAATCGTCTATATCCTACAAAAATATTTTAACTGCGAAGATGGGGTCTGAAATTCAAACTCACTAACGAAACCCTTTTGCTACTACTGGCTCAGTTGGTCACTAATACAACCTTCTTTTATTTACAGTCACGTCTGTCCGTCTGTCGACTGTCACCGTTACCGATATTCCGTAACCGGCAAAGAGAACATTCCAGTGCCCTCCTACACTATAGTCTATTCGCGTTAGGATGGACAGTAAAGTGTCAAAAAAAAATTCAAAATTGACCAATATTATTTAATGACATTTTCTGTCTTCTTAACGTCAACGTGCAGAACAATTACCTATTAATAATTCAGTATCATCTCAATGTGAGGAATGAAAGAGAAAGCACGAAAAAATATTTTGTATGAGGCAAAAGAGTGGGTATAAAGTAATTTGAAAACATATAATATTATAGCTTGTTTAGAATTTTTATTAAAACTATCTATAACAGTTGTTATCAAATGCGGCCGTGTATTATAGTGCGTCTCGCGTAGCGGTCAGCAGCGTTTTTACCATAGGGCCAAAAAAGAGCCTTAATGCTTGAGCAGACAACGAGGGGCGGCGCGGCGTACACTATACACATCGTGTGGAAATATTTTTTGCTCGCTCGCTCCGCTCACCTTAAACATGAAAACTTATGATATTGCTGATTACGAATGTTCTAGTTTAGTTCTTCATCGTATATTTCCGAAGAGCACAATAAATAAGGGTTAAAAGCTTCATCCGATTTGAAGCTGTAAAATACAAAATAAATATGCTCGCTTTATACTTAAAAAATATAATATTATTTAGTATAAACTTTCTGTTGTAGACTGTACTTTTCATTATTTCTTTTTTTTTTGTGAATATTTCAACATCCTATAGAAAAGTAATGAGCGAAGGGCTCTTTAAAGGTCGGAACTTAGCTTCTTCTTAGTCGTTCACTCTTGGCAGAGTGGTCGTGGTCACATCTCCGTCGCACGCGTCGCCATTTTTGTTATGCCCCGCCATAGAGCTCTATGTTTGGCGGAGTGAGAGCAGTCGTTTATGGAGGAGTGCGTTACAGATTTAATTAGGTCTGTCCATCGTGTTGGAGAGCGCCCACGTGATCTTTTTCCCTCCACTTTCCCTTGCACCACCAATCGTTCCATTGAATCCTCGTTACGCGTAATATGACCAAAGAACTTGAGGATTCGCGATTGCACGGAGGATGATAATCTTTCTTGGATGTCAAGTTCTTTTAGGATAGAGACGTTGGTTCGGTGCGCGGTCCATGGGATTCGGAGCATGCGTCTCCAACACCACATTTCCAGAGCGTCAATCCTGCGACGGTCTTGGATCCTCAGCGTCCACGTCTCAGCTCCATATAAAAAGATAGGAAAGACCAGACACCGCATCAGTCGAACCTTTGTGTTTTTGGTTATTCTACGGTCTTTCCAAATCTTTGTGAGTTTTTCCACTGAGGATCTAGTTACAGCGCAACGTCTTCGTATTTCATCCTCGCAGCCCCCAGTGTTGGTGATAGTGGAGCCCAGATATACGTAGCTCTCAACTACTTCGCATCCTCCTATAGTCTGGACGTCTGATTGGTTGTTGTCAGCACGATCGACAATCATCATTTTGGTCTTGTCGCGATTGATTGCAAGTCCAAAATCCAACGCTGTAGTTTCTAGGAGTTGAAGGAGAGTCACGATGTCGTCTCTGGTTGACGCTAGGAGGGTAGTATCGTCTGCGTATCGTAGGTTTGATATTTTTCGACCTCCCACAGACATTCCCTTGTTCCAATCTTCGAGAACTATCCGCATGATGTGCTCTGTGTATATATTAAACAGCAGGGGAGACAATATACAGCCTTGTCTAACGCCGGCTTGTATTTTGAAGCGTTCGGAGTCAATACCGTCAATACGCACAGCGGCTGTGCCATCTACGTAAAGCCGTCTAATGAGGTGTATAAGGTGTTGTGGTACACCCATTTCGCTCAAGACCAGCCAGAGCTTCCACCACTTGACGGTATCAAATGCTTTCCTGAAGTCCACAAAGCACACATAGAGGGTTATGTTGAACTCTCTAGCCTTCTCCACAAGTTGTCGCATTATGAGGAGTTGCTCTCTTGTACCTCGACCCCTGACAAAACCAGCTTGCTCGGAGGCTATCTCCCGGGACAAAAAAGCCTGTAGCCTCGTGTTGACTATGTGTAGCATAACCTTACTGGCGTGGGATATGAGGGAGATTAGTCTGTAGTTGTTGCACTTTTTTGTTGATCCTTTTTTATGTATTGGGATGAATATAGAGTGTGACCAATCGCTCGGCCAAGCTCCAGTGACCCATATTCGACAACAGATGGTATGCAATATGTCTACTCCGATTTCCCCCATGGCCTTGATTGTCTCAATCGGGATCTCATCGAAACCTACAGCCTTGTTCAGCTTAAGATGTTTAATGGCTGCGCGCACTTCATCTTTCAGCGGCATTGGCTCTTGCTCTGAGGTTGTATTGTTAGTCGATGCGATGTCTGTTGCTGTGTCAGCAAACAGAGATTTACAGTAATCTTTCCAGACGCTAACAATCTCCTTTATCTCTGTGACGGTGGTCCCTGAAGCATTCTCAATGGCCCAAGTCTTCGGTTTGAACTGTCGGGTTATAAGTCTGATTTTAGCGTGTAAATCTTTTGTCTCAAACTTCTGAGAATGCTGTTCAAGTTCCTCGCATATTGATTGTAGCGCTGTATTACGGTCTCGACGGCAAGCAGCTTGTATAGTGGAACTCAGGGTGTTTAGTTCTTGTATCGTGGCGCCGTTGGCTTTCCGGTCTCTACGATTCTCGATCAAGTCCCAGGTGTCAGTCGACATCCAGTGCTGTCTCTTTTTAGGTCTCACGTCGAGTTTTAATTCGTCCACGGCATCTTTTATAAGTTGCACAATGGATTTCCATAGGTGATCGACGTTTTCTTCTTTGCTACACTGTTCGTGCCAATACTGCTGTCTGTCTTGAAGTGAATGGATAAACGAGGCTTTATCAAGGACTTCGACGCGCTTGGTAATTTTCTTGACTGTGGGTCTGTGCAGCCTGATCCTTAAATTACATACGAGTAGTTGGTGGTCGGACATGACGTCGGCTCCCGGTAGCGTATGTGCGTTGGTTACAGAGCTCCTCCATCTGGTTCTGATCAGTATGTAATCTATTTGGTTGCGGTGTTCTCCACTTGGGGAGGTCCAGGTATACAGTCTTCTGGGATGGTGTTTGAAGACTGTATTCATTATGGTAAAGTTGTTATCTGCTGCAAACTGGATTAAGCGCTCTCCTCTGCTGTTTCTGCAGCCAAGACCGTAATGGCCCAAGATATTTCGCAGGCCCACATCCAGGACTGTAGTCCCCACCTTCGCATTGAAGTCGCCGATAACCATCAGAATCTCTCTTCTTGGGGTGTTGTTGATGCAAGTCTCAAGTTGGTTATAAAAGTCCTCGATTTTTTCTTCGGAAGCGCTACTTGTGGGGGCATACACTTGAATGATATTAAGTGCACACGGAGAAGCGTCGAGTTTTATGGTAATGATCCTCTCGTTGACAGGGTTATAACCTAGGACAGACCCAGCCAAAAGTGTGGGTACTGCAAAAGCCACCCCAGCGAAACTGGATGACTCATTTCCTGAGAAGAAGATGGTGTGTTTCTCCAGTTTTATGTGTCCGCTCTCTTTCCAATGCGTCTCACTTAATCCTGTGATAATAGTGTTACATCGCGCCAGTTCATGGTCTAATACATGGAGCTTTCCTTCATCCTTAAGGCCTCTTACATTCCATGTTCCGACGCGGATATCACGACGAAGTTGTAGTTTCGTTCTTCCAGTGGCATTGTTTCCATGGGGCGCCTGGTCGCCTACTGCCTCATGGCCGGTAACCAATTTCACACCCAGGTTCCCGGACAACTCAGGGCGCCGGTCGCTACGCGGATCGCTAGGCACACGTTCATTGTTAAAGGACCTTGACATGACTCTCATGGGAATTTAGTGCAGTGGTTTCCCGTTGCCTTCTGCACCAGGACTTTTAGGGGGTATTTGGTCCCCAAGGTTTCTGACGCCTCTTCCGTACAGGTTGCCCCAACGGGTGTTTATGGTTATACCGCCATTGCTCGGTCGCCAGGGCCCCGTTGGTTCTCTAGCAGGGAGCACCACGGCAACCAGTTGGTCGCCGTCGCCATCCGGCACGTGCAGGTGGGGTTGACAATTGGGCCGGTAATGTTGTTGTTCCGATCCCCCATACTACGAACTTAGCATGGTGGTGGAATATTAAAAATCTGAAAATTAATATACAATTTGTGGCATACGAAAGCTTATAAATGAAAATCTGCAAAATAATGTTTTATATTTTATATAATAAGTTAATCATTTGTACTTAGATTTAATTATAATAAAGTACTTATTCGCTACTAAATTACAAACATTTTATAATACAAAAAATAACTTCGACTCCACATGTAGAACAAACGAAAAAGGTGTAAGAACATTATAAAAGGTGTAGCATTCGGTTTAATAATTTTAAACAAAAACTTAAAACGTCATATTGTGGTGAAAATATTATAATTAGAACGTGTCTTATACTTTATACGCCATCGTCATTGCAAGAAATTTTATTAAGGTTTTTTGCCTTTTACCTACGCTATGATATTGTCATGAAATTTTCTTTTACCAATTTTTACTTATGCGCTGAATTCTACTCCTATACGCTTTACTGTAGTATTATTATCCATAATTGACGACAATCACTACACATTACATAAGGCACCTCTTACAATAATAGGGACAACGTGCTTTCACGTTATTAGTTATTGTCATAAAACATAACACAAAATAATCGACAAAAAAATCACTCTTTAAAATTGGCAATGCGTAGTAGGTATTTATATTTATAATAGTAAAACCTAGCATTTAATACTAATTTTAAAATATTATCTTTTAGGCGAAATACGTTGTCGGTAATAACAAAAAATGTTATATCACAGATTTGATATTTTAATTTCTAGATTATAATTTCTGCTAAGCGAAATGTTGATAAAACACATGGGTAATAAAAAAAAAAACTATAAATAAAATATTGAATTTTTACGGCCAATACAAGTTATGAAATGTATATTTTAGGTAAAATAGGGCCATTATTCTTGTCGTCTTATAAGTACATATGCCCGCAAGAAAATACTCAAACAAAATGCACAACTCTTACTTATGAATTGCAGTCGGTGGCAAAATTTTCAAAATTTTATTTTAAATTTCTAAATAAAATAAAAAACGCAAAAATTTAGGCATACATTTGTACAATTTAAGAAAACATCACAAAATTTGTATAGTCAAGCACTTTTTATGAATGCGGCCCCTGAAAATTATGCCTATAGGTTATAGATATATTCTTTGTTTAAACAGAAAACATAAGAGAAACAAACGCAACGATGAAAGTTAAGTGTTCTTTTGGATTTTTCATAATCAATTTCTAATTATGGAACGATTTAATAAAAATAATCTCAGTCAGAAAAAATGCAAAGTTCACTCCACAATCAGTCGGTAAGTAGAGACCACAGATTAATTATTAGTACGTAAGTAGAGACAGTATTAAATGTTTTTACTTTTTAATGACTTTAACGATTGTCATTTTAATGACTGAAATTAAAAATCAGAGTTGAGGTTTAGTATATTATTTTATTTCCTCGTTTTTTTTCTCAATATTTGAATAAAAAATAGTACCTACTATACGTAATATTACCTACATGCACAATTTTCAGAGTACTTTCCTATGTATTGTACATTCATTTTATACATGTTTGAAATTAATCATTCCGTTACGTAAACAAACACATGCCACTCATTTTTAACAAAAAATTACTAAGCTAACTTATTGCTAATTCCTGAGGGTAGTTTTATGTACACTTTTAAATGTCATTGTCACTTTGGCACACAATTTTGATTTAGCGCCCTCTGTCGTCAGTGGCGGTAAACGTTCCGTTACACACTGAAGTGTTTTCCGGAGCTTGCCTGGAAAATAAAATCAGAGAAAAACTTTAATAAACTGATATTATGAGAGCGGTAATATATTTTCTAAAGATATTCTAGTCTAATAATATCATAGGTTGTAGAGCCGGAACGAAAAGAAAAACTTTATTTAAATTATAAAAAAAAACAGTTTCTTGGGAAACTAAATAACTTTCCAAAAAGAGGTTGACCTCTTTTTGGAAAGTTACCTGGACTTACGAGTAAGTATATTTTAAGAAATATATTATTCTACTTGCTATCGTTCGAGAATACTTACGTTTTGTGATCAACAGTATCGGGCAGCAGTAGTATGATGCCGCCGCCTATTGCGCTCAGAACGGCAATCGTCGCCATTGGCAAATGCAGATTTATTTTTGTCTGAAAATATAAAATTAAACATTGTATGAAATCTGTAAGGGCCCAGTTAGACTCGACTTGCAGTCATATTAACGCACCCTAAGGCTATTTAAGATTTTTTTATATAAGACTCAAACGAATTATATTTCACTATGTATGTTATGTTTTTAAATAAAATAAGTAGGTAGCGATACACCTTAATACTTAATGATTAAAATATTTGGCTCAAATAAATAAAATAAAATTAGAAAAATCTGCGATTGATTTCAAAAGTGAGTCTTTTATTAATAAAATTTATCTCAAAGATGTTGAAGCTTATTCAAGCTTGGGAAATTTACCCGTCATAAATACATCCACGACCTTGGGAAAGTTCAAAGTAGGTACCTTAATATAATTTTCACTTACCAAGTTCCATAAATATGGTATACACATAAGAGCCAAGCCCGCCGCCAGCTGACTGGCACCGACTCCGAGATTCCTCAATAAAGTGGGATACAGCTCCGCCGTGAATATAGGCAGCATCATATTCGTCGCTCCGATAGCGAATTTACCGACCATCAAACATATGATCATTATCCAATCGTCCTCAAACGAAATCGAGAACAGTTCGCTCGCGACGCAAGACAGGCCGCATACCATCATGGTGATAAATATAGGTATCCGCCTGCCAGCCTTCAGAAGGATCGGTATGCTTAAAGCGATAGCTGGTATCTCAACTAGCGCTAATATTATTGATGTCAAATGTAAGTTTCCTAGATTGAAATTGCCTATGTTCAAAAGCAAACCATAGTAGGCGATTGTCATAGAAAACCATGCAAGGAATAAACATGTTGTGCGTTTGAAGAGATATCCTTTGAACAGCATCACGACGTTTGAGTTCTTGTTTGAATTTTCTTTCTTTTGCGTGCTCAGAAGTTTGTCAATTTCTCCCGTGTCTCTTTTGTTGAATCTGGCTACCTTTTCCAATATAACTTTGGCTTCCTGAGTCCTGCCCATGCTTAATAACCATCGAGGTGATTCAGGGAGAACAAGCCTGAAAATATTTGAGTAAAGTCGTTAGTTATTATTATACGTTAAAAACCCCCATAATGTGAACATAGTTTTAAGATACGAAACAATGTTTCTAACATTGTTCTTATTGCGACATTTAAAGAATTATTTACACTTTATGCCTGGGTATAAATGACTGTAGGTGAATTTAAAGGTGATAATTCTTAGCAGTAGGTCTTTAAATAGGCACTTTCATATTTTTTCCTGCATATAAATTCGCAGGTAAAAGATATTCAACAATAAACTTACCCAAGGAATATCAGAAAACATCCAGGAATCGACAAAGCCAGCTGTAGGTCTCTCCAGTTGGGCAACACGAGCGACACGAGCGACACGATGACGTAAGCGAGCGGCAGCGGGAAGAAGTTGCACACACCGGCAATGGTCACCCACTTGCCGCCCACGAGCTCCACACTCAACACGAAGGCGGCGTACACCACGGAGACGGAGACCAGGCCCATCACTAGTCTCACCCCCACGTACTGGATGTAAGTGCTGACCAGTAGCGATAGTATTGCCAGAGCGCTTTGGGCTACGATCATACTGATTAGTATCTTTTTCCGTCCGAACCTGAAAAAGTTAAAATTGGAATATTTTTAAAAGTTTTAAAAATATCCGTAGTACCTATAATATAGGTACTACGGATAATAAAATACTTGTAAGTTGGTAGGTACAGTATGAAATTAAACAAATGTTAATCTCATAATATTATGTGCACAAGATATGTTCTTTTTATTAATTCTTATGTGAGTAGGTGCTCTGCATACCTAGATACCTACGTATGTGCAAAAAGGTTTTTAAAAATCAAATATTTACTTAAACGTTTGACACGTTGCATAAGTCACCATAAATTGTAAAAACCATTGTAATATTATTAGAGATATTATAATATGTCGACAGATTGTCAAATAAAAATGTCTTCTTAAAATTGTACGTTATTTTTCGTTATATTGTAATATTTACCGTGCCGATTGGTTAAACGGTAAGTGCCCCGCGCCGCCATATTTGTTTGCTTTTTCATAATAATAATTATAACGAAAAAAAATGCGTACAATTGGTAAGGAGAAATTTTTATTTGACAATCTGTCGACATATTATAATATCTGTAGTAATATTACAATCTAACGATTTTTACAATTTAACGGTGACACATGTCAATTTAATAACTTACTTATCAGAAATCCAGCCTCCAACAACCCCTCCCACACCGATTCCAACAAGGAACACCACCTCTGCCAAATTGGTGAGTCCTGATCGGTCGCATACTAAACTCCATTCTGATATGATGGTGTTGCCAACGTCAGACCTATCGAATTCCCAATCCGTGCACTTGATTAATGAAGTCAGTGGTGCTGTGTAGTTCATGATATCTTCCACAGTGACGTAGGACGGTATCGCTCGGACGTGGCACGCGTCATTTGGTTGGCTGTAGTTGAGCCATATGTCTAGAGGGACACTTGATAAGTTCTCCGGCCTTGCACACCAAAATTTTGTTTGTGTGGCCTGGAATAAAACAAAAATAACAGTTGTAGACAAACCAGCAATATAATTGGTAAGGCTAAAATAAAAAGTACAAACAACAGTTTTTATAGGCATATTCATTGTTCTCTATATTATCCACTAAGGCTGCTAAAGCTCAAATAATGTAAGGTAATAAAAAAGACAAAATATTTTGCGGCTCAAAAATAATAGCTGCCTATAAAGACGTCACCCTCCTGGCTAAGTGTAGTATCTAACAAACTGTCGTAACTACACTGATACTACCTTCGAAATCGTAGCTTCTTTTTGCATAAGTTCTCTCTAACAATCGTATCCGTATCTTCTACCGTTAAAGAGATATCACATTATTTTAAAACGCTTATCTGTCAAAGTATGAGAAAAAAGTAATGCTAACTGTAGTATGTATATACGACAGTTAGCCAGATATCTTATTTGCATTGTTGAAAGTTACGCCGCATTGACTCAAGCCAAAATTTTAATTTGTATGTTATTGTGACTGACATATAAATACTACAATCGAATGTCCAAAAGAATGTGGACTGAGGTGGGGGCGTCGCGTGATCATTCCAACCGCCGACGCCGAATCAAATCTATTCAGTCGTCACATTTACTTCGTCATAAGAGGTCGCGTCTAGGTGTGCTGAAGCGGGATTGACGACTGCCTTATTAACGGCTTAAAAAGTAAGTACATATTTAGGTACTTGTGGTTCATTTCTGTTTCGATATGAGGAGTGAAGACATCTTGTGGCGAGAGTTCCCAAAGGTCTCCAATCCATAATACGTATCTACACGTCTTGTATTCTAATTAATACCTACGATTACTAATTATTATTATTAAAAGAAAATATTTTTTTATCTTTGTATTTAACCTCAAAAACAACTGATCACATTTTAAAAATTCATGCACCAGTGGAGTACTGTGTTATCACTGATTGTAACATAGACTATATCTTAAAAGTGGTGTCTTTCCTGACTTAATGAAGCACAGTAAGGTTATGCCTCTTTTCAAGGCTGGAAATAAGTCTGACCCAGCAAATTATAGACCGATATCGATATTACCGACATTTAGTAAAATATTTGAAAAAAATATTCTAGTTCAATTAACAGTACACTTTAATACAAATAATTTATTGCATACTACACAATTCGATTTTACTAAAGGTCGGTCTACTACAGATGCAGGCATCAAGCTTCTCTGTAGTATATTCGAGGCTTGGGAGGAGGCGCAGGATGCATTAGGAGTTTTTTGCGACCTTTCCAAAGCATTTGATTGTGTAGACCATGCTACACTAGTCAGAAAATTACACCACTATGGCATAAGGGACTCAGCTCTTAATCTTTTGAGTTCTTATCTTTACAATAGGACTCAAAAGGTAGAGATTAATAGTAAAAGGTCCACTGGGACTAAAATAGAATAAGGTGTCCCACAGGGATCTATTTTAGGTTCATTTCTTTTTCTCATCTACATAAATGACTTGCCTTATCTAGTTCAAGATAGGCATGAGATAGTAATTTTTGCTGATGACACTTCACTTATATTTCAAGTAAAGCGACAACAATTAAATTACGACGAGGTAAACAGTGCTCTCTCAAGTATAGTAAACTGGTTTAGTGTTAATAATTTACTTTTAAATGCAAATAAAACAAAATGTTTAAAGTTTAGCTTGCCAAATGTTAGGCAAGTACAAACCAATTTACTACTCAATGATGAGAGAATGAACATGGTAGACTCCACTGTATTCCTAGGTATTACACTAGATTGTAAATTACAGTGGGGTCCTCATATTGAAACCTTAGCGAATAGACTCAGTTCTGCAACATATGCAGTCAGAAAAATTAGAGAAATGTCAGATGAAGAAACAGCGCGCCTGGTCTATTTCAGCTATTTTCATAATAGAATGTCTTATGGCATACTTTTATGGGGAAATGCTGCCGACATAAATTCAATATTTGTGCTGCAGAAGCGAGCTATTCGTGCTATTTATAAAATGTCCCCTATTGAGTCTCTGAGAGAAAAGTTTAAAGAAATAGGTATACTGACAGTCGCCTCTCAGTATATTTTGGATAATTTGTTATACGTTAGAAAAAACTTAAGAAATTTCAAGAAGAAAAGTGATAGTCATTGTATAAACACTAGAAATAAGAATAAGCTAGATGTACCAGTGATAAGACTTAGTAAAGTAAGTAAATCTTTTAAGGGCCAATGTATACGCCTTTACAATAGGATCCCAGAAAACGTTCAAAACCTTTCTATTAATAAATTTAAAAAAGTAGTCAAAGAACGTTTGTGTGCTAAAGCTTATTATAAAGTAAATGATTTTGTTAATGATTGCACACCTTGGGAATAAGATGCAACCCTACAAGGCTGTCTCTATGTACTTGTGTACTGACTTGTTGTATTTTACATAGATTTAAGTTTACAATGTAAAATATATATTTCTTTTAAAAGAACAATTTTCCATCTTTTTACTAAAAGATGGGCCCGTGTGATTTTCTTACGCCGGTTCTTCTCGGCGGGTTAGGGTTGAACCGGTGGTAGCTTTTTTGTTGACTTTCCGAAAATAGCTTTTTAAGTTTTATTTGGAAATAAAAATTTTCATTGTCATTTTTCATTTTCATTTTCTTATTCTCACGGGAATAATAAAGATACTTATAAGAATACTTACATTATTATTTCGACTGACTATTAATTAGTGATTGTACTAATTACTTTAATTAAAGAAATAGAGATATTTTCAATTCGAGACTGATCGTTTCATGGTTGTGATAATTATATTAAACAAGACGTGCTAAGTTTCTAGTAGTTCATTGATTTTATTAAGACTGTTCATTTCATTGTTATAATTAATATGTTTCTAAGTTAAAAATGTTACTTTAATTAAAGAAATAGAGATGTTTTCAATTCGAGACTGAGCGTTTCATGGTTGTGATAATTATATTATACAAGACGTGCTAAGTTTCTAATAGTTCATTGATTTTATTAAGACTGTTTATTTCATTGTTATAATTAATATGTTTCTAAGTTAAAAATGTTACTTTAATTAAAGAAATAGAGATATTTTCAATTCGAGACTGATCGTTTCATGGTTGTGATAATTATATTAAACAAGACGTGCTAAGTTTCTAGTAGTTCATTGATTTTACTAAGACTGTTCATTTCATTGTTATAATTAATATGTTTATAAGTTAAAAATGTTACTTTAATTAAAGAAATAGAGATGTTTTTAATTCGAGACTGATCGTTTCATGGCTGTGATAATTATATTAAACAAGACGTGCTAAGTTTCTAGTAGTTCATTGATTTTATTAAGACTGTTAATTTCATTGTTATAATTAATATATTTCTAAGTTAAAAATGTTACTTTAATTAAAGAAATAGAGATGTTTTCAATTCGAGACTGATCGTTTCATGGCTGTGATAATTATATTAAACAAGACGTGCTAAGTTTCTAGTAGTTCATTGATTTTATTATGACTGTTCATTTCATTGTTATAATTATAAATTTCATTGTTATAAATATTGTTATAATAATGTTTCTAAGTTAAAAATATATAATTTCACAAATAATGTACTTAGTTTAATTTGATAACACCTATAGAATGTTCGTTGTAACTGACTGCTCACACAGAAATGTAAAACAAAGTTCTCACAAAGTGACGTATCTGCTTTGTTCGAGCTTAACTAATTACCAAAGTTTTTAAAGCCTTTGCGATTCATATTAAAGCATAAAGATAGCCCAAAGGATCTGAAATCAGTAAATAGTTTGTTGATAAACCTAAAAATAAGAAATCCATAAGGCAAAATACATAACACTCAACCGAAAAACAGTTGCCCTGCAAAAGTAATATTTTCCAGTTACGACACTTAGCCAGGAGGGCGACGAAGAGGTAGTCTATTCGGTAAATCGTACTCGTAACCTTATAACATTTATACCCCTTACTAATAAACGCAGTATAAGCTTTGAATAGTTATACAGTGTTTTGTTCACGTCACACAAGTGACATTTTAATTCGATAGAAGGAGACAAAACACTATGTAAACTATTCAAAGCTTATACAGCAATTTTTAGTAAGGGGGTTAATGTCTAACTAGCTGTTGCCCGCGGCTCCGCCCGCTAAATACAGCATCCCACGGGAACACTACTTTTCGGGATAAAATGTAGCCTTTGTTTTATTACAGAGCACAAACTACTACCATACCAATTTTCATTAAAATTCGTTAAGTAGTTCTTGTGTGAAAGAGTAACAAACATCCATTAATCCTCACAAACTTTCTTATATTTTATAATATTACTAGCTGTTATCTCGGTATCCCTACTACTACCACACCGAATTTCATCAAAATTCGTTCAGTAGTTTTTGCGTCAAAGAGGAACAAACGTCCATCTATCCTCACAAACTTTCACATTTATAATATTAGTAGGAAAGTAGAATGACCAGTTTTCTACGAATTTTTTGTCAGTATTATTAAAAATATTTATGTATTTCAAAATACGTATAAAATCCGATACAAGAAAGTTAATTGGGCAGGTATAAAATGGTAATGTTTTGTTTCCTTTGTGTAGTAGAGATTACCGTATGTAGCGGGAAAGATAATTCAATTGTACTAAACGGTTTATGAAAATTGGCCCTTAAGAGGTACCTACATAATAGGATACTCAATGGAACTTAAGACGGTACTTTTAAGTATAATCAAATTATATTGGCAAGGTCATATAAGAGTGTACTGTCTATTGCTTCATATGGGTGGCATTATTATTTTTACCAAAGTTATCGAAGAAAAGGTGATTTATTCTTCATTGAATACTATACATTGAATACTGATAAAAGCAATTAGAAACAAAATGTCAAATCATATTTTTGGGGTTATCTATTTAATACTTTAATCTTTCTTACCGTAAAAGTAGGCAGATAAATATGGAACGTGCAGGGAAAGGAAAACAGTGACAGGAGGAACGTGATCATCAGCTGCCACGGCCCGTAGTCCCCGATGATCTTGGACACCACATCTGGTTCTCCGTCATCATGCTCTGGAACTTTTGGCTTGTCCTTGCTGAGCCCTTGAATTGGTATAACTGAAAAAGAAAAATGTTATATTAGATGAAATTCATGTAAAGTTGTCCTTAAAACCATTTTCTGCTTAGGTGTACCGAAGGTTGTGGCAATTTCTACTAACAAGTAGAGCAAATTAACACGGATTAGACAAAGGCTTTAGATAAAGTAATTCGTGTACTTCCTGTAAATAAACCACGTAATTTTATTCGACCAAGATATATATTATACATAGGCTGCACTAAAAGTATCGGGAATGGAATATTTCCACTGCTCCTGTCATATTAAAATCTTTTTAATTTAAAACTCCTTAGTTTTAAAAATCGAATACCGTTTATTTATTTAAAAAAAGATTCTCGGTCTTATCACAAGGTCTTGTCAAACTTGTTTAGTGGTTGAGAAAATAGAATTGACTCGAGAAAATTCTAGAGCGATGATTTATTATGACTTTCGAAGTGGTTTAACACAAAAACAGTGTGTTGACCGGATGATTTCTGCATTTGGTGATGAAGCCCCATCCAAAACCATAATTTATCGCTGGTTTTCTGAATTTCAACGTAGACGTGTCAAGCTCAGTGATGATCCCCGTCAAGGTCGTCCAAAAACTGCAGTCACCCAAGAAAACGTTGATGCTGTGCGTAAGCTGATTGAGGAAGATCGACATGTGACATACCGCGAAATTCAGGCAACTGTAGACATTGGCATGAGTCAAATACAAATAATCTTGCATGAACAATTAGGTGTAAAAGAGTTGTTTTCCTGATGGATACCGCATTTGCTCTGTAAAGAGCAAAAAGCGGCTCGCGTTACTTGGTGCGTCAGAACTCTCGAAAGATTCCACGCAGGATCCTCAAATGCTGTATACAACATCGTATCAGGTGACGAATCCTGGATATAAGCTACGAACCCGAAACAAAAAACTAGTCACGAGTTTGGGTGTTCGAAACTGAGTTAAAGCCAACAAAAATTGTTCGTTCACGGAGTGTTGCAAAAAAAATAGTGGCCACGTTTGTCTCCAAAACCGGCCATGTTGCAACTATTCCTCTTGAGGGACAAAGAACGATTAATGCAGAATGGTATGCTAACATTTGTTTGCCACAGGTCGTTTCTGAACTCCGTAAAGAGAACTGCAACCGCCGCATCATCCTCCATCACGACAATGCGAGTTCTCACACCGCGCACAGAACATAAGAGTTTTTAGAGCAAGAAATCATAGAATTATTAGACCATCCGCCGTACAGCCCCGACCTAAGCCCTAATGATTTCTATACTTTCCCTAAAATAAAGAATAAATTCGTGGTCAGAGATTTTCATCACCTGAAGAAGCTGTGGACGCCTACAAAACGGCCATTTTGGAGACCCCAACTTCCGAATGGAATAGTTGCTTCAATGATTGGTTCCATCGTATGGAAAAATGTGTCAAATTACGCGGAGAATACTTCGAAAAGCAATAAATATATTTTTAAATAGTAATGTTGTGTCACTTCCTTGATTGCCGAAATTTTCAGTGCCTCCCTCGTATTGAAATAGTACAAAATAAAAAAATATCTACACTGAGCTTAAAAAAGTATGTCAATTTATGCATCGTGGTTTGGATTTTTGATGAGGAGTACCTCAGAAACTATAATGAGACCTCTATTATTTTAAATATAATATACTAATGACGATTACGATCATTATTATTGTTGAACGTATATAGATAATGTTATGTTTTGAATGAGTAGTTTATTGTTATCATAATATTATTATAAGGGATAGTTGACCTTTTATAGAAGGAAATTATAACATATGTAAAGATCGTCATGACCTAGTATTAGAGGTTATTGATAACGCCTGAGGCTACGAGCTAGTGCGATTGGCTTAAAAAGTAATAAAGTCTACGTCTTATCATTAACTATGCCATATTTGTATGTAAATAATGTTTTAGACTTAACGTAAACAAGCAAAACTGCATTACATATAGTTTCAATTGCGCCTGATGATGAAGGAATACTTGTATAGAATCTAATTGGTACCTATCAATTTACATCACATTAAATTTATGCAGGATGTAAAATATGGAAAAATTCTTACTCGAGCCAAAAAACAAGTTCTTTTCTATTTGCAAATTTAGTATTCAGCTATCATTTTAATGAGGTAATTTATTTAGATTATTCGCATAATTTATAAATCTTGAACGATTATTCTTCATTGAAAATTATTTAATTTACTATGCTTCTAGAAAAGACATTAACACATAACGGGCGGACTCTATAATACATATTTTGTTCATTAGAATATTAAAAATTTGCCAATTAATTAGCTAGAATAAAAAAAACTAAAATAAAGAATAAAAAAACACCAACCTCAACCAACTGGTCTGTTTATTTGTTTAGGTTAGTCTCGCACTAAATCCAAAATATTGATTGCTAATGTTGATAATAATGTGAAAATCTCACTTCCCTCCCTATTTAAGTTTTATTTCATTCATTTTATTATAAATTAATATACAATAATATCTATTGACGCTTCACAAATCACACCACATCAATCTGGCCCCGTTCTAAGTAGTATCCAACGAAGATGTGTTACAGGTACCAGACAACGGAAAGTTATATACTTTTAAACTATACATATTCTATTTAAGATTTTTTTACTACATTATACACATCCATGAGCCAGAAACACATAAAACGTTTTGTTCCTTTGGCGGGATTCAAACCCGCGACCTCTGGCTTGCGCGCCAACGACTGAGCCACAGGGGTCGTCGAATTTTCTTATGCACCTCTCTATTAGTCAACTACACATCTAAATAGGAACACGAAATAGGGCAATGACCCTAATCCATTTGTTAACTACTCCTAACTGTAACAGCTGTCACCGGAACTAACCATTGGAGTTAAGATCTGGTAATTCAATAGGATTTGCAGTCAAGGCGACAAATTATCATAATCTTTATTATGCACAGTAGATAATAGATAACATGTAAAAAGTCCTTCGCGGATACAGCACTTTTACCTTTTGATTTTATCGCTTGTTTCTTAGTTGTCGTACGTTTTAGGAATTTCAAACGTATCTAAGTAATGAGAGCCTATTATATTATCTACACTAATATTAAAAATAGGAAAGGTTCGTTTGTTTGCATTTAATAGGCCCCGAAACTACTGGACAGATTTTCATGAAATCTATCACAGAAATAGAGTAGACCACGGGGGAGGACATAGGCTACTTTTTATCGCAGCAGAAAGCGCGGTTTCCGTGGGATTTTCTTTTGCGCGTAAGAAGTCGCGGGAAACAGCAAGTTATTAGCATTCATGAAAGAGTTTTGTTATTCTCTAGTTCTTTTTAATCATAAGTTTTTTATTTTATTTCAACTGCTCTTTATGTTTCATTTGATTGATATTCATTTTACATAATGTATTTTAATTAATATTATACTAATTAATACATCACTAATTTCTAATTTTTTGTTCATATTTTTAATATAAGTAACATTATCTTTTTAATTTGATGATACCATTTCCTGTATCTATTTCTGCAAATGCATTCAAGACCTTATGCTATTTTTGGTGAATAATATTATTATTCCGGATTAATGAAGGTATTTATAGAAACCAATAAAGGATATGCAAAGGACAATTAATAAGAGGTCGTTTGCCTTCAATATTGTAAAAAAATTGCGACTATAGTCGTAGATATTAATATGACTTTAAACGTGGGAATCTAAGAATATTATTATATTTCTTGAATAAATAACATTTTCATTATATTTCATCCAATCTAAGGAACCGTTTATTCATAATAAATGTAATACATGTAATGTCAAAATATACGTAATAGTGTGTTGTATTATTATATCTTATAACATCTTACTAATATTATAAATGTGAAAGTTTGTGAGGATGTATGGATGGATGGATGTTTGTTCCTCTTTCACGCAAAAACTACTTAACGGATTTTTATGAAATTCAGTATGGTAGTAGTTTTGAACCCTGGATTAAAACATAGACTATTTTTTATCCCGAAAAAGTACAGTGTTTCCGAGGGATACTATATTTACGCGGGTGGAGCCGCGGGCAACAGCTAGTAGTATTATAAAATCTCAAAAATTGGACGCGATTGCTGATTGCTGCATTAGGTATACCACATAGTATAGGAATATGAGGATGAATTAATTTATTTTATATCGATTAAATTACAATGCATCGACCCAAAACAAATTATTTACGCCTCAAATATTAGATAAGATTAGATAAAATTTAATTATGTAATGCTTATGAACGGCTTACAATTTACAGTAGAAATTTCTAGAGGCTACAGGTGGCTTAGCAATTCTTATTTTGTGTACCATTTTACAATAGAAATTGAAAATAGTCAAAATAGATAATTAGAAGTCACTGTGAGCAACTTCTTCAAAAGTTAATGTTTAAGACTGACTTAATATAATAAAATCCCACACTGATTTCGGTGATGGTGGCCGATTTCAATGAAACCAGGCCAGTTACGCAGGAGTAATTTTATACTGTCCAAGTATGTGCGCAGTACACAAGAGCACTCTCTCTTCCTTTACTCTCATAATCCAGTGGGACGGATAACCGACACGACTGACGAGAGATCAGGCGCAGGTCCGACTTTTTAGTTTTTACATGCCCATCCGACGCATGGATCATCTTTGGTGTCAGACAATAAGGTGATCAGCCTGCATTGTCCTAACCAAACTTGGAAACAATATTTTTTGTTGTTCCAATGCGGGAATCGAACCCACGACCTCAGAGTCAAGAGCCAATGCTCTAACCACTAGACCACATTGGCTGTTAACGACTTCGACTCACTTAATATGGTCTTTTGGAACCTGCTGAATACCTACACACCTGTGGCTCTGAGAGTTCTATGATCTAGTCATTATCGAGAATCTTCAGGAAGTTTCTAGACGAAGGTTATTTATTAATAGCGACTGCTTAATTAGGTGTAGCTCTCAATTACCGACTCGTATGAAACAATTAATACAAGAATCACTTCCATTAAATGCACTTCAAGTCTGTGCGCTATTTGCATTATTTGCTCAAACCAATATTTGTAACGTTTTTTTTTTGACGAATAAGTAAAAACCATTTTTTTTAACTATTTAATGTTTTATATTTTATTTGTGACTAGCTGTTGTCCATGGCTCTGCTCGTGTAAAGTATCCCACGGCAACACTGTACTTTTTCAGGATAAAATGTAGTTGATGTTTTAATCTAAGCCAAAATCTACTGCTATGTATGTACTGTATGTTTTAATTTACTGCTGTACTAAATTCATCAAAATCCGTTCAGTAGTTTTTGCGTAAAAACATCCATCCATCCTCACAAACCTTTACATTTATAATAGTAGTAGGATTGTAACTCTTGTTTACTTGTATGACGTATACTTGTGTGTGTGTTACAACTGTGTTTTACACAAGGAATTTGTAAGTATTATATACAAATACTTACAAATTCCTTGGTTTTACATCATACCATTTTTTTTTTTACTTTTTACTTTTTTCAGCAAGAGCTTTTCAAAACTCAAGAGTGGTATGCCAATAACCTAGTAACAACTGTAGAATTTGCGTACCAATTATTATATATTGCATAACACTAGTACATATTATAACGGTGGTGTGACAATATCAATTAGTTGTAAACTCGTCGTCTCGAGACATTGTATAATATAAATCTAAACCATCTATCTTCTGTATACGTTAGGATAAACTTGGAGTAATTTAGATGCCTGTTACGTATCGGTATGTTGATTCTGCTGATAAACTTTTACAATATTACAATTTCGATGAAGTCTCGATGGAGTCTCGATATGTTAAAAATGGTTTTCTCATAATCGTTAAACCAACGTCAAACGCGTTTTGATTGGTCCAAACTCCAAAATCAGTTATCAAGACGATATATTTTTACTTAATTGAAAGTAAATTCTAAGTCTGAGTTAAGTAAATACGAGAATTAGGGTTGTGATCACGGTCATGATTAACTCTTAGCGACAAAATGACGATTTATTTTGTATATAAAATAATTTAAATCTATTCATTATAGTTGGGTTTGTTCGCAACATTAAGCTATTAGAATTGTTTGACCGACACTGACCCGCTTTCGCATAAACGTACTTTTTGTCGGTGCAATGTTTCAATGGAAATTCATGTTTACAATTGTATCGTTAGCTCCTAACAATTTGGAGTCAGTATAAAACCTTTTTTAGAAACTAGCTCCTAAACTAGTCGATGACGATGTATTTACAAGATTTCTGAAACAGGCGAATATTCGTTACATACCTACTCATAACTGCATAGATACCTAGCTACTTTGGAAATGTGACCTGTCTTAAATGGTTCTCTTTGATCTCAATAAAGAATAATGTAACTTACTAGGATGTCCGATTTTTAAATAATTTAGTTTTGACTTCCTGATGACATAGTCTCGTTGGGGCAAAAAGTTGCTATAATTTTTCCTTTTTAATAACTAGAATGTTTACAAATATAGATAAATATATACGCCACGTGGCATACATAATTGCATAGTACCTACAGTTGTGATAGGTAGTAGATACAGTTTATGCAGTGCACTAGGACAAATGACAATAGATGATTTATAATGATAGTTTGTGTTTTAGCAGCGAGAGAGATAATTAACTGCAAATTATACCGTTGCTTGTCTAAGATACAGTTGTATTAATGATCGAAGAAGATACAATTCGAATTTGTTATTTTAAAGACTGACTTCTGTTACTAAAATATTTTGCAAATTGTATAAACCATTGCTAGTTATAATCTCTGACCAAAAAAAAAAAAAGTCAGTCGAGTTCTGCGAACCATACAGTGAGTCCGGTCTACACTACGCCTCGCCGTATAACGTTTCATTATATGTGTGTCACGCACACACATGTAATGAAACTACGCCTTTTCTTGTAAGGCGAGCTGTGTGGTATTTTATGTATGTAATACGTAGCCACGCGCTCACTACAGACTTAAAACCGGCCTCAGTTTTTGTATGAAAAAACTCGGTCGTCACTTTTTTATTTGTTCTGAGGTTATAATAGAACATTTTGTGTATTATGCAAGTTAACAAGTTCACTAAAAATCAAAGAAAACATTAAAATCACCAAAAATGAACCTATGAGTAGTAACTGACAAAATCACCGTTAACAAAAACAATCAATTACACCTGCATACTAATGAAGTTTCTACAAAAACTATAATTACCACGAAGACAGCCGATCTGTTGGAGCTATCTACTGAGTACGAGCCCTATCTACTGATCCGTTAAATTGCCTCTACGAAGGAAGGAAATGCGAATGAGATGCCCATTACAGAAGCAACTTTATACCTTTTGACTCATCTTATTAAATTATTGTTTCTCGCAGCTTTGCCCGATTAATCTTCTGACACATACTTTAAACGAGCACATCTTGTAGGTATATATTGCAATCGGAATCTCGGAAACGTCTGCAAGTATTTCCATAAAATTTAGCCTCAAAGGAGTTTTGGGGAATAAAAATAGAGCTAGTCAGGGCCTGGGAAACTGTGCATTTTAAGATCAATTTATTCAGATACACATAAAAAATAGATACATAATAAATATTAAACATAATTATTTTTTTCTTTTATAGATATTATTTATAATATAAATGTTTTATGTAAGCTTTATGTAAGAAATACATTTATATAAATAATTTTAAATATATTAATCTTTTCATAGCTCTACATTATACATATTATTATAACTAGTCTGGCTGTTACATAAAAACTTCTTTTTTTTTTAACTTTTTAATTATTTTGAATTTGGAACACGTATATTATTTTAAAAACTTCTTTCGATTTTGCGCCATTTCACATATTCTTTCGTGTTCATTATCAAATAGGCAAGCGGACTGATTTTTTTTATTGCATAAATGAATAGTTCTCTTAAATATGAGTAAAGGAAGAAACCGTATATCAAAAGTCAATATTTTCAAAGGTACAGCGATTTGTATACAAAATTTCGCGAGTCTTTATACCAAAAAAAATATATTTTTTTTGCGAAATTGGTAAACAAAACCTACATCATTAGTTTACTCACATCTTATAAAAAAACATTCATTATGGTAAGTATGAACTTAAACGCACAAATATCGGAGATATTTACAAATATATTCCTGCGGCCATATACTTCATATACTACTTCATACTACTTCATATATAAGTGACGTCATTTTTAGGTCGACTTTAGTATGGAGCGTTTTTAGGAGGCTCGCGAAATTTTTTATACAAATCGCTGTACCTTTGAAAATATTGACTTTTGATATACGGTTTCTTCTGAGAAGTTACTCATATTTAAGAGTACTATTCATTTATGCAATAAAAAAATTTAGTCCGATTGCCTATTACAATATAGAATGGGGTGTTAAAGAAAATATGATCGCCTTGCACAAAGTGGGTATGGAACCGTCGGTCACATTCCAGACACTTCAAAAGCCTGGTATCTATCAGCCGCATGTTCGTATAACGTACTATCAACAGATATAACAACACTTCCTCTGTCGAATACCAGAAAAGATTTGGGCCTCTAGTCAAGATGCATTCGACAATTTCGACGGCGAACTTCGAAATCAAAAATGTATGGGACTTGACATATTAAGTCATCGTTATATGATATGTCGCTTGCGATGCGTTAAGTCAAATCCCATACATTTTGTTTTCGAACTTCGCCGTCGCAATTATCGAATGTATCTTGACTAGAGGCCCAGGGCGGCCGTGTGCTGTTACTAGTAGTCTACAACTAGAACTACAAAGGCTGTTAATGCTGTTAAAGCCGAAATTCGTTGAAACCCCATTAGGAAGCAAAAAATCTTATCGCAAGAAATGAAGATTCCCGCTAGGACTTTGTCGCGTATTATTAAACAAGACCTGCAGCTCGGTGCTTATCGTCGATATAGGGGAAGCCCGGGCAAGACGCATATGTTAAGCGAAAGTATATATAAAACAACAATCTGATAATAAACAGAACTCTTTGTGCTTTTTGTTTGTACTTTGGTTAATCATCTTTGGAAAATAACAATAAAAATGAAGAAACTTCAACATTTTTCTAAAAATAATAGCCATTTTAAATAAACTGTCAATAATTATTCGTTTTGCCCAGGGGGGTGGGGCAATTGGCAATTTAGTATGTGTAATTTTTGCGTTGAATTTTTGTCACTTTTTAAAATTTTCTCTCAGTAAGAACCATCGTCGTACTTCAAGGAATATTTTCAAATATAGAAGTTATGACTTGTCAAAATTTTATGAAAAATAGCGACTGAAGATTAGGTACTTATATATTCTCTGGTTATTAGGTATATAATATCTGTGAGATCAAAAAATCCTATGTTTAATTTGTGGGAGGCACGCTCCACTAGTTGGTAACTCCTAGCTTGAATTTCACGATTTTTCTTTTATTCGAATAGCAAAATATATAATATTGTATCAAAAAATATGAATATAACTAAAACCACTTAAAGAAATAAATCACTTCGGGCATGTTTTATTTGCTACTAATTTTAAACTTTTTGCGTAGAATATAATATATCGAAATAGCATGATAATATTATGTCTGCTGTCTAGTGATATTTATATCATAATATAAAACCTGATATTCTGGTGTTCAGGTTCGATATATTCGTACATATTAAAATTAGAAACCTAAGATAGATTCTAAAATTAGAACAAGACGAAAGAGTGTGCGCTACAGATTTTATATATGTACCTTGTGTATGAGAGATGTTGATGTTAATATTGATGCTGGATATTTAGCCCAAAATATATCTGAAATTAAGGAATGACGACAGCAGAGTAGAAAATATAATAATTTACGTATAGAGAAACAGCTTTCATAGAACGATCCAAATCGATCCAAATTTTAAAATTTTGACGTCCCCTTCAACGGTCCACATAATTTTCCACACAATCGTGGCCACACCGTATGCTTGTAGTGGTGTAATCACATCGAATGTTATTATGAATATTAGTTATTCGAAAAAACATAAATTCAATAATGGCTCACATAATGTTATACTATCTGATTTATTATACTCTGAATTATAATCAATAAATTAATACGTGAAGCAAAAATTTCAAGTACAGTTTTACGAGAATTGTGTATACGGTTTTACGAGAATTGTGTATCAGTGTGAAATTTGGCACATAGTTGGTAGCTTAGGCGAAGGAAGGCTTGCCGAAAGGTATTTTTTAAAATAACGCTTAGAAATACATCGTGAAAATATCAGCAACACACACTACCTCACTCATACTAGGATTTTTGTATAAACCTACTGTATTATATTTATTATAATACAGTGGGTTTGACACAATTGTCAATGCGTGTCAATCTTTCTTTTACAATCCATAAAAACATTTAAATAATATTTTTATTGCATATCTAATACATAAAAAAGTTGAAACTTTAAAATTAAAACATGAATTATGGTCGAATTTTGACCACAGGCGACCTCTAGATTTTTTTTATTTCTTTTTATAAAACTAACGAGCAAACAGATCACCTGATGGAAAGCGATTACCGTCACCCATGGACACCAGAGGAGTTGCAAGTGCGTTGCCGGCTTAAGTTAGTAAAATGATAGCAAAACACATTTCTGCTTCAACTTACAGACAATGGTGAAAATTGAGAAGCAAACTATATTTCAAAATCTTTTACCCAACCATTTGGTTCTATTGTTTTCGGTGAAGTCGGGAATACGTATGCGTAGATCGCAGTACTCTTTCGATGAGGGCTTCCTCTATTTATGTAATAAAATACGTATTACCATAGACTAATCAAATTACTATAGACCGACAGATCCCATACAATAAAACGTACACGAAAAAAAGGTCCGGATTCTGGTTAGGTCTAGATGGCGTTAGTTCCTAGCACGAAAATCAATAAATTGCACAAATTAGCGAAGTAAATCAATTATGTTCTCTTTTAAACAAGAAAAAATATTTTTCAGTCTCTTTCCAGTGTGATTTTAAAGTTCAAAGGCTGATATTTGATAATTGTCTCTAAATCCTAAAAATTAAACTCAGTAGCTTGTTTTTAGACAATTATGGTAGATGGCGTAGTATTAGGGTACCAAATGTGATCACTAGATGGCGCGCAAAAGCATCGAATTACTCATAAAAGTAGGTACCTACTTATATAAACAGGTACAATACAATGTTGTTTAATGTAGATATTGATCATAATAATTATTGTAGCTAGGTGTTGTCCGCGACTTCGTTCGCGTGAATATGGGTTATCGCGGTTGGATAAAAAGACAACGTTAATTATTATGAAAACAAAACTAAATATGTACCTAGGTACCTACCTATCATAAAAAATAATACAACTCTTTAAAATACCAAGAAATCTTATTTTGCTTAAAATACCGACCTATTTAATAGAAAACTACATGAAATCAAAGTGTAACTTAATTAGAATATTGAATTAAACGATAAGTAACCGCAATAAAAATCAAAAATGTTTGAAATTACGGTTGACAAGTCATTTTGCAGTCGCGGACAGATCAGGTGAACTTTATTTTGAACCTTATTGCTAAGGTATAAGGTTGAAAATGATACACCGTATCTGTCCGTACGCTCTATTTCTCTATAAATTTTTATAAAGTTTTTCATCGTACTAGCAGGCTTAGCATGGCATGTTCGCGTGGCGACGCGAGCCGAAGAAATAAATTTAAAGAAGAAATATTCTATATATTATAAAGACTGAAACTAATTGTCTAGGAGCGCCATGATGTGGAGTAGTTGACATTATTGTAAGACTAGATGTTGCACGCGACTTCGTACGCGCAAAAGGAAATCTCGCGGTAACCGTACATTTTGCCGCGATAAAAATTAGCCTATGTCCTTCCCCGTGGTCATTATAATCTATATTTGCTCCAAATTTCATCAAAATCGGTCCAGTAGTTTCGGAGCCTATTCAATGCAAAGAAACAAACATACAAACAAACAAACAAACTTTTCCTCTTTATTATATTAGTATAGAGTATTTGACGTTAAATGAAGAAAAAGTTTCTACTTTAGCCGTCAAAAGAGGCCATTTTTTGAGCTCATGCTCGGAAAGAAAAGAAATATTTTTTCTCATAACGACGAAGCATCAACCTTACTGCCTTACTATTAAGACCTATTCTGAATTCTGAATGGTATTAACGTTTCTGCGATCTCTCATTTTGTCGATTCTTCGGTATTTCTTGCAGGCTTAGCATACACATCCAATGTGCATGCTAAGCCTGCTAGTCTGTGTAACAAAAGAGTTGAAAAAGGATTTCATGTGTCATATTATATGACTAATGACACTGACATTTGACTCGATACTCATGTGTACGATTTTGAACTCTATTGTATTAGCACAGAGTTCTATTTTTAATTAATTAATTCTCTGAAACCGAAACATAGCAATTTCATTGCTTTTATTGCCACAATTGTGATATACGCACTTGGTAGATATGATCGCCGATGGGTGTTTGGTCGGCGGCGGCGCGCCGACTTTTTTGGGTCGGCGGCGGCGGCGTCGGCGGCGTGACCTTGAAAGGGTTGAAGTTTGTACTTGGTAGTAAAAAAAAGTGTAGTTCATTCATAACTGTAAAATACTTTTATTTATTGGGTTACATACAATTTCAATGTAATACAATTTATGACACTTTTTTTTAGTGATGAAAAAGACAACGTAATAGTACATATTCAAAGTAGGAACTACTTTGGAATTAGAGTTAACTGTGCTTTGATTCCAAAGAGCGTAATCACGTCGAAGCCATTTATATAACTGACTGCGTAGGCTCTCTAGTGAACAACCAATAATAGCAGAAATCTCAGCCTGAAACACGGTGCAAAATCTTTTAAACAAGCATGTCTGCCTGTAGGTGGCACGCCCCCGTAGTCCAGCGCCATCCCGGTTGTCTTTCCTAGATCTGTCCGTGAAATAAATTATGTCCTTAAGGTGAACATTAATTGGAACCGAGTCATCCCTAGAAGTTATGAAAACTGGTATAGGGGCATTTTCACGAAATTCAACTAAAATTAAGGGTTTTTTTTACTGTTGCTTATTTGACTTGATAGTGGTTTCATCATATTTTTATATGTTTTTTGTACTGATAAATCTACTTTATTTTCGACAAATAGCTTAATTTGTATATAAAAATCAATTATTAAGTGGACAGTGCAGCAAAATTATGGTCAGTTTGGTGACACTGAAAAACGGCTGTAATATTTAAAATAAAGACACTAGGCCATTATTTTTACCTTAGATTAGTCCGAAATATTCACATTTATCATAAGAAAATAAATTTTAATCTAAAAATTATTTCAGATTTCTTAAAATTGAGATTTAAGTTCGGTTTGGTGACAAGTGGTGACAGTGCGATCATTATTTTCTTTCTAGTTTTAAATTCAGTAGCCTGATTTTTAATTTGTAAATTGTATATACAATATTAAACTATGCGAAACAATTTAATAAAAAAAGTAACTAAATAATGTTTAAAACAAAATTAATAAAATTTTTACAAACCACAAGCAAAATGGGACAGTCACCAAACTACATCTAAAATCCTTAGGGCGAGGCTAGATAATATACAAATTGGAAATAAAAGTCATATTTTTTATAAATACTACAAACATTTATTAGTTATTTTTATTACGCTTAAGCGTTAGTACTTATATAATTATATTGATATATTTTTAAATTTTTTTTATACGAATTCCGAATACTATATAGAATACGAATGGTTGGTAGAAGAGGTAGTTAAAGGAATGTGAATGTTTACCGATACACGCTGTACTTAACAATGGATTAATTTTCAATTGATTTATGCATTTTAATCAGAACTTTATACAACGATTGTTGATCAGAAACTAGTTTAATATACATGGAATCGATTTAATATTATAAAAAAAATTACATATTCATGTCCACACACAATATAACTTTTAAAACGTGTGACAGCGTAAAAGTGAGGGGGGAACTTTTTGGTAAAAATGCCCATAGCCTCTTGAAGCTATGCACCTTGATCAAGGCGTCAGATGTCATAGCCATGACAGGTCTCTCAAGAAGAGATTGTTGCAGTTGTTCAAGTAGGGTGGAGGCCCATCTCCGGGAGAGGATGGGAACTTCCCCGGCTTAGCTTATTCCGGCGCCGAGGGGACGCTCCAGTTTGCCAGAGTGGCCCTTACTTGTGTTGGAAGTCCGGTCCCTACAGAGGTAGACTGGCCGGTCGCGGGAGGTGTCCTGTGCCAGACAGATCCGGGACACTCCCCTTATAGCGGCTGAGAGCAATCCGCAGGTTTAGTTTTAGTGGGTAAACCGAGGAGTCGCGTCGGGAACTCCACATACCCCCGGGTCTCCCAGCCCGGGAAGGGCGTAACAACCTTTCCCCCATGAGAACAAAAAAGAAGGATGGAGGCCCGTTTTATCCTACCTGCCATCATGATCCTGAGAACAACCTTCTTAGCCTCCATCCATAATATGAATAAGCAGATACCACACTGTGACAATCGCCTCACTATAGCTGTGTATAGCCTAGCGTAGTATTGCCTTCGACCGAAGGCTTCATTTAGAGCTAAGTCTTAGGCAGGACCACAGAGCACATCTAGCCTTTTTCATAATGTCATCGATGTGTTTATTGCAAGTAAGTCCCATAATATCTAGGATCACTCCAAGATATTTGACCTCGCTTGCAAAACGTGGTAGTTTTCCCGAAGAGTGTTGGGGGTTTTAGTCCCTTCAACTTCCTCTTATTGGTGTTAGGTATCAAGACTGTCTATTGGCGGTGACTGTTAGCTTGACCATTTTTCACCAATTTTGCACCTAATTGCATTAGTCTAGCGACAACTGATGTACGTTGGCCCACCACTAGTATCAATAAGTCCGATTAGAGCTTGGCTCTCGACTACAAACATAAAAAGTTGTTTTCAAGTTTGGTTAGGACACTGCAGGCTAATCACCGGATTGTCTGACAAGAAAGGTGATCCATGCGTCGGATAGGCATGTAAAACCTCGGATCAGCGCCTGATCTCTCGCCAGTCGTGTCGGTTATCCGTCCCACTGGATTACGAGAGTAAAGGAAGAGAGAGTGCTCTTGTGTACTGCGCACATACTAGGGCACTACAATAACAACTGCTGGCCATTGGCTAACACTAAAATCGGTATGGGGAGCTATTCTTAGTATTAGGTCGTCAGCGTATCCTTGAGCATATAACCTTCTATTGTTCAGTTCTATTAGCAGCCTATTCACTACCAAGGACCACTCCAGCGGCGACAGTACCCACACCTCTCTGTGGCCATCCTTAGGTCAACCTGCTCCTGAGCGTCAACCTCATGATAGTTCATCAACTACTCAACAACAGATTAGCGTCATCACGCTACTATGTTGTTTAGCGTAGCTTTGATCCACTCTATAGTAATTCTTGAAGCCAGACTGTTAGGGTAATAGATCAGGTTTAGTTTTTGCCGAACGTACATTCAATATCTAGGAAGGCGCAAAACGCAAACTTCTTATCCTCAATGGCTTTATCAATGCGATCTAATAGCTCGATCTACTAGCTCCATCAATTCAGTAGATCCTTTCTAGTAAGCATTTTGTCTTTTATGCAGAACTCTTTCGATGAGATAGGTGTACATGAAATAAGTAAGGCATGACTCAGGTAATATGAATGCTCAAATATTTATTATCATGGTATTTTGACATTCTTCTAACATAAAATTAAGTTAATGAATGATGATAATAATAATTTTTTTGGTTAAAATATACCTATAAGTAATAATAAATTAATTGTGGACTAGTTAATATAAGTATTTGGACGTCGTTAATGCGACAAAATATGCGGTCTACTATAAAAATTGTAACACCTATTGTAACCATATTTTTACCAAATAAACATCATTTCATTTCATTTCATAGTCACTAACTGAAATTACACGTCATTATGACTATCCCTCTCGCTCACTCGGCGCGCCGATTATTTTTCGCGGCGGCGGTGGCGCGGCAAAATCGGCGGCGGCGGCGGCGCGCCGTCGCGGCGCTCATATCTAGCACTTGGTATACATTTTCTCCAAGTTGTTTATGGAAAAAGCTTTCCGAATTTTTAAACAAATAGTCCGAATCGTAGGCACACAAAGTCCATAATACAAGCACAGGTCAACAATAAGGCGATTAATCGGAGTCCAGGAGGCAAAATAGGTAGGTAGGTCACAGGTAGTAGGCAGATTATCAGTTCCGGTGGGCAAGCGCAATATCGTATTTGAAAGAAATCTAAAAGCAATTGAGAAAAATACAACAACACAACGAGGAACGCAATCAAAACAATCCGAACTCCGAAGTACGCAGTAGCTGCTGACTGTACGGAGTACGGACGGCGGACCGGCAGATCATAGTGTTGCCACTTTCCGTTTTAAAAGTTTAACAATTAACTTTATTTTGAAACCTACAATTTTCTTTTGTTCTGAGAATTTTTTATTTAAATGAAATCAAGACGTTATAAACTTTAATTCAAAGTACAAAAATCGAGTTACAAGATTGTTGTTTAGGTTAAGGTATAAAGATAGAGGTGTTTCAAATTATTAAACAACTTAGGCCTTTGCATCCGTTAATGGATGATTTATACAGTATTCTTCGAGCGAAGTAACCACTCTTGAAATACTGTAGTGCCTGGGACAGTTGGTTTTTAAATGTCGTATGGTTGCCCAAGCACATACGGCATTCTCACAACATAGTCAGCCTAGTCCAGAGGAATGAACTAGTCAATACGTCTGGAGCCAACTATGTGCGGGTTTCCTCACGATGTTTTCCTTCACCGTTAGAGCGTCCGTATAATGTACTTGAGATCTGAAAAAGTCTCATTGGTACACGCCACAACCTGGGATTCGAACCTACACTCTCTCGAGTGCAAACCAATCGGTCTACCCACTAGGCTACGGAGCTCTTTTTCAAAGTTGTAGTAGTAAGTTGTAGTAGTTGTAGTTATATAAACACTAATAAACAAAGCATAAGCATAAGTATCTGACGACCTCTGTGGCTCAGTTGGTTGAGCGTGTTGGTGGAGCGTGTTGGTGCTCACGCCGGGGGTCGCGGGTTCAAATCCCGCCGAAGGAACAAAAAGTTTTTCTGTGTTCCTGGGTCATGGATGTGTATTAAATATGTGTATAATATAATAAAAATCTTAAATATGTGTATAGTATAAACATATTAAATATATTTCCGTTGTCTGGTACCCGTAACACAAGTTCTTCGGATACTTAGCTCGGGGCCAGATTGACGCGGTGTGAAGCGTCCATAGATATTATTATTATTATTATTATTATTTGAATATAATTCCAGAATGTTGGGTATCTATTTTATATGCATGGCAACATTAATTCATCCTCACACGCGCACGTAGAGAAATTTACAAATTAAAGAAAATTGAAGAAATTTTGTAGGTATAGGTAGGTCTTTATTAGCGGCTCAACCATAACTTGTTTAGCGCCACCTATTGACGTTTTTTTAAATATAAGATAACTTATGACGTACTTCAAACATAGTCCTAGAGATGGCGTTTTTATTTTTAAATAAATGGCTAATTTTGTAATTTGATACACTCAACGTCATCTAACGGTCAACAAGAAAATTAAAAAATGTCGTACGTTTTAATGTATGGGATCTGTAGGTCTATGTATATTTCGTCCATGGTATTACACACATAAGCATATGTTGAGACAATTTGGAGCAGTAGATCATTCAAGACAATCATTCTTCTAGGATAAACGTAATGTTAATCTTGAATATATTTGTGTAACTGTGTTACCAAATACCAATACAGACCACAGCATTTTGCTGTGAACAGAAGAGACTTACTAGAATGCTAAGGATTTTCGAAAGTCACTATGCTTTTCCTTTCAAAAAAGAGTTTCCTATATTTCAAAAAGAATGTTGATAATGATAGAGTGATAGTACCAATAACCGATACATACTTGTGATGTGTGACTCATGAACGAATCCGGAAGAATTCATCATCGTCATTCAAATTATATGCAATGTTGATCCATCAACATCAGCATATGAACAAATTGTATAATGGTGAAAACTCGTATAGACAATCGTTTAATACTAATAGGAGTAGTAGTTCTCGTTAGTGTTTAGAGAGAGGTGCCGATGCCGCGAGTGTCTGTGTCGTAACTGTGGCCACACTACACTATTCCTCCGGATACTCCCGCAAGAATTAAATTATAGACTAATTTTCTAATTTATAGGACTATATAGGACGCTAGATGCGATGTTCTTCTCTATCTGACCTTCGAGGCGGAGGAGTTCTGGCAGACAGGTGTGGAATGAATAAAGAAATTTCATGGTACCGTGTGTTATAATCTACATCACGAAGCTACACTTGACCTTAAAATAACAATTAATCTAAGCTACCTTAAGTATTACTATAGAGGATATTTTTTACTTAAGTTATAAGTTCAGTAGCTGTAACACATTTTTAAATGATAAAAAAATAATCTAAATTCAGTAAGGCTCAATATTCTAACATTTTTCATCACTGCGCTTAAACCAAAAAGTACGTACTTAAACTCTAACGAACACAACTTTTTACCAATAAAAAAATACATGGAAAACTATAATAAGTGAATAGTTACGCATTGGTGTCCCTAGTGGGGGAGATCTCCGGAAGCAAATCTGCTGAACGAAATTGGTCCGATGTGAGCGCGCGGTCACTGCGCTAGTTACTTGCACCCGTATTGTTCCCGATGGCTTGTGCGAGATAAAACAAACGATAGTATTGGACAGATCACAGAACTTAATGAAAATGATTAGTACGAGATATTTATAGGCCACATCATTAGTGCATATATGCATTAGTGCACATATTAGGTGCTAAGAGATAATAGATATTGTACTTATTTTGATATTATAATAGTAGAGATATTATAACTGTTGGATATTGGATGAGACGATTAATACAACGAGAGAGAGAGAGAGAGAGAGAGAGAGATGATTTATATATTTGTTTATTTATTCTATTTAACATCCTAATTTCCTGGGAGAGCGTGTTCCAAAGGAGGATGGATTGTATGTATATGAAAAAAGGAATGGACAAACATGGAATTATGTGGAGGACAGAGGAGAAGTTATTAGTGGAGTGGAGCGAAGGCGAAAATGTAACAATAGACGTGGCTGTTATTTTACACTTTACAATTATTTAGTAACTTACAATTTTGATAATAGCTTGGTAATTATATTGTTTGTTAATAAACGCGGGCACCAGTTTATTAGTTTAAAACTTAGTTTGCAACTATGAATGGAAACGGAAGCTTATTCTTTTTAAACGGAACCAGAAGATCAAAGTAGGCTTAATTACTTTTTATGACATCAGCTATCAGCCGATAAAGGTGCGGTAAACATTGGTCCAGCTGTTTCAGAAATAATTCGGAACAAACAGACAGACTCACAGATAGACAATTTTTTTAAATTGATTTTTATCATAATATGCATTTAGTCCAAATCTGTTAATTTGATTTTACGAACAGACTTCAATTTCATTTATTTGTATACATTCCATCAAATCAGCATTTAATTAGGGCTCAATAAATAAAGAGTCTATTCTTGAAATGGGAACATTACGATTTTTTAAAATAAAATCCGTAGTTCAGCCATCCTCAAAAAATTCTTTTGTGCGAATAATTTCTTTCAAAACCCATCGGTAGCAAAAACTCTACATTTACAAATTAGCAAAGGTTTCTTTTTGAGCCACTCTTTTTCAGTTCAGCTCGTTTCGTCTCCATTGTCAAGAACTTATTGAAATGATACATTGTATATCATTCTCTTTTGTTTCTTTCTTACAAACTCATAAACCAAAAATTTTAATCCGACATCGATTTTTGCATTTTGCAAGACTAGTAAATAAAAATGCAAAATGCAAATGTGCTAAAATTAACGCTTCCGTGGTCCAGCGGTTTACAGCTTGGCTCACGATTTTGGAGGTCGTGGATTCGATTCCCGTATTGAAACAACAAGACATGCTGTTTTCAAGTCTGGTTAGGACAGTGCAGGCTGATCACCTGATTGTCTGACAAGAAAGATGATCTCTGCGTCAGATGGGCATGTAAAAAGTCGGACCTGCGCCTGATCTCTCGCCAAGTCGTCTTGTGTACAGGCTACAGCGCACACACTTGGGCACTATATACATAACTACTGCGTTTCCAGGCTGGTTTCCACGAAAGCAGCCACCGCCACCTTAATTGGCGAGGTAGCTAGAATGTGCAAAAATAATGTGAATTTAATAAATAAATAAACGTTACATCTAACGTGAACTGGCTATAGCACGATCTAGGAGTTGCAATTTCCATACGCTCTAGTTCATAAGCGTAGCTACGGAATTTTATTTCAAGGTAAGATCAAAAATAAGAAAAAAATAGATATAAGGAAAAAATATACACGACAAGTTTCCGGCTTTTTATATTGTCGCCACATAATCGAAAGTTGTCTAAGATGTTGAATAAAAGCACGTACTATATTTTGTTGTAACTTTTTAAGGGCCTACCCTATTCTAAAGTAGATGTAAGATTTAAAAAACGGAAGAATACAGACAGTAACACAAGTCATATTTTTTATGAAATGGACCAGAAATGAGCAGACGGATCGCCTGATAGTATGTGGTTACCGACGTGGGTCAATAAGCCACCACGTCTCTATGAAAATTCAAGGAATTTATATTAGGTTTATGGATAACAATAATTATTACAGTAATTATCTATTAAAGACACGCGTAAGAACGTTTTCCCATTATTCAATCCGATATCGGCGTTGGACGCCAATAATGTGAAAGACAATATTATGTTTCATACATTTTACTTCTTCTTACCAAGACTTACTTCTTAAATCTGTAATATATTTTTATTGTAAATAACTTTTTGTATTACATTAATTATATTATAACTTAGGTACTATCAGGTAACGTAACGCAGAAATAACAAAGCCATTAGGATATTATTCAAATAAATGTCACATTATACTACTTAAGTATATATTTTATATATTTAACGAAATTCGTGCGTGCTAAAGGAAACCCCATAGCAATCGTACATTTTTTCGCGAAAAAAGTAGCATTTATCCTTCCCTGTGGTCTACTTTAAATTATATGTTCCAAATTACGTCAAAATCGTTTCAGTAGTTTCGAAGCTGCAAACAAACATTATGATACAAGTTGTGTTTGTATGTTACAAACACATCTTTCCACTTTAGAATATCAGTAGACGTATAGAGTAAAGAATATAGATATTAATTTATAACATTACTAAATGTTTCCCGCGCCTCCACCCTCGTAAATATACTATCGAGTATCCCGCGGGAACACTGTACTTTTACGGGATAAAGTAGCCTATGTAATCCAGAGTTTAACTACTCCCATACCAAATTTCAGTTTTCATTTCAAAATCCGTTCAGTAGTTATTGCGTGGAAGAGTAACAAACATCCATCCATACATCCTCACAAACTTTCACATTTATAATATTAGTAGGATATTGCATAAGTATTTTAAAGCTGTAAAATGTCCAAGTTACTACTAGCACTTGTGATATTATTTACTTCTTTGCTACTAGCAAGCTAGTCCGAGAGTGCAATATTGTTTATTGGGTTTTATTATCAGAAGAAAAAAGGCCTATTGTAGGCTTTTACCTGTTAAGAAGTAAACTGTTATTTCGTCAGACTATAGGTAGTCAAGTAAACCTTGAACTTTTAAACGCTTTTTGAATTCTGTATACGTAGCTAGGAAACCAGTAATAAACGTCATTGAATGCAATTTTAAATAAACAATTGTGTGCATTTAACGATGTGTGTAGCTTAGTGGTTGAGCACGTCGGTGCTCAAGCTGGAGATCACGAGCTTCAATCTTGCCAACGGAAAAAAAGCTTTCTGGGTCATGGATGTCTATTAAATATGTGTTAAATATGTGTATACTGATTACTGTATTCTATAATACAAATCTTAAATCTATGTATAGTATAAAAAGTATTTAATATACTTCCCGTTGTCTGGTACCTGTAACACAAGTTCGTCGTATACTTAGCACTGGGCCAGACTGACGTGGTGTGAAGCGTCCAAATATATTATCATTATCAATTTACAAGTGATCGTGTTAATGCTACTTACTACTAGATTGGTAATCTAAATAAATGTAGATAATTTTGCTTATGGAAAATTCTAGCTAATTTTATCAGAAATAAATATTTTTCTGAGGATCTGCAGCGTCCGATAGATCTTAAAACACTTATAGCTATGTTAACAGAATCCTTTATATAATAATATGTTATTTAAAGGATTCTGTTAACATAGCTATAGCTATAAGAAATAAAGATTGACCCTGCACGACTTAGCGATGCACACAACACGAATTGCAGCGCGTGCCCCACTTCATACAGTAACATCTCTGAATATTAATAACTTGAGGGCGTAGTCAAGATGCATTCGATAATTTCGACGAAGTTCGATAGCAAAATGTATAGGATTTGACGTAAGGCATCGCAAGCGACATGTCACTTAGCGATGACTTATGTCAAATCCCATACATATTTGATTTAGAACTTCGCCGTCGAAATTATCGAATGCATTTTGACTAGAGGGCCAGAGCCTTTACTCAAGTTTCCATCGCTAATTATGACGACAAAGTTCGAAAACAAATAAGTATGGAATTTGACTTATGCATCGCTAACGATGGCAAGTTGGCTTAAGGCTTTGGAGACTTAGACTTAAAGTGCTTTTGGGTACCGAAAGGTAGAGTTCCGTTTCCATTTACTATTTACATGCAACGAAGTTGCGGCCACCAGCCACTTTATACTTACTATATTTTTTTTCTTTCTCAAACTTCGCGTTCGTTACCGTTTTCATGATGTTTGATTGTCTAAGAGCCCAGTTATCACTTACCACTCGAGGTGAAGAAATAGTATAATGTCATATTTTAAAAGTATTAATCATACCTTATTTTCATTTTTACAAAATCTCAAGAACATTTCTTATAGGCAGATAGGTTATAAAGTCTGTATTTAAAGTTGGTCTAAATGCCGAATGTCCATTGAAAATCATTGTAAACAGAATCTACTAGATTGTAGATCTTTTAAGACAACACTACGAATTGGGATATATTTAATAATAATAGCGCAATTATTATTAACTCAAATAATAATTTACTCAGCATTAAATTTATTGCAAATGTATTCGTCTCTATAAAGATTAATAGCTATTCATCATTAAATATACCAATTAATATTCCAGGCTAACGACAGGGGGCATGAACATTAAACAGTGAACAGTAGTTGATATTAATCTTTAAAAAAAACAGTCGAATCTTTTACTTTAAACGAGATAATCTTGTATATATAATCGCTTTCTCGAAAACGGCTGCAAGTTTAACTATGAAATTTGGTATGCAGGGAGTTTTGCAGGAGAACCAAAGATTTCAACTCAAGATAGGCTATCACATACATTTAGCAGAAAAAAAATTCATACAAGAAAAAGTTACGCCATCTTGGTTTTCACCATAACTCAAATGTCAGCCATCTTGTTTTCACCATACTTCGAATTTCAAAATGGCCCCAAAAATTTAAAAATTGGGGCCAATTTACTGGAGACACCTTTTGCCTCAACATGCCTCGTCTATAATATACGTCTATGAGGAGAACAATCCAACTAGCTAGATCTTATCCCTGAGAAACTGCGCATTTTTAAAGTATATATATATGTTTTTTCTTTCGTCGTGCAACAATATATCAATAATTTAGAATCTATTATGTCAGCCTGATTGACAGTTTGGTATGCGTATGTAATTTTGTTCGAAAATTCAGAATACCACATTCTGCGTTCGAATCCCGATAAATATTTATGGGATTTTTTTTTTTTTAATTTATTCAAGCAAAGCTGGGTTATCTAGGTACTAATAATTGCTTACGACCAACTACACAAGAATAAAACTTAGACCTTTTTATCCGTTATTGGATGATTTATACCGTATTCTCCGAGCGAAGTAACCACTCTTGAAATACTGTAGTAGGACAGTCGGTTTTTAGGGTTCCGTAATACTTAAGGAACCCTTATAGTTTCGCTCTGTCCGTCTGTCTGTCTGTCTGTCTGTCTGTCTGTCCGCGCCTCTAGCTCCTGTAATTATGAATACAAATTGATGAAATTTGGTGCAGTTATAGATTGTGTATAGATCACGGTTTCGGGATCATAAAAAAATAATAATTTTATATTTTAGGGGTGGCTCTCCATACATGTGAAGTGGGGATGAAAAATATTTTTTCACTCTACCCCATCGTGTAGGGTATTTTAGAATAGGTATTTTCAAAATAAAGGCAAGGTTTCATACGTTACTTTTTTATAAAGTTGACCATTTTCGAGTAATCGGCCTCCAAAGTAGTTCGTAAGTTGGTCCCCCCCCTAGCATTTTTAAACTATAAGAGATAGAAACTTGCAAATTTCCATGCTGATAGATCATGCTAAAAACTCTTTAGGAAAATTATTGCGAACCAAATCGGACAGTAACTTTTGGAGTAATTAAAAAAAAAAAAGCATATTACGCGTTTATAGTTACGGAACCCTCTTTAGACATGTCCTGACATGCTTTTGGTTAAGTTTTTACATGTCATATGGTTGCCCAGGCACATACGATATTCTCACAACACAGTATTGACCAATCATTTCTCTGGACTAGGCTAGTCCAGAGGAATGATTGGTCCATACGCATGAGGCCAACCATGTGCGGGTTTCCTCACGATGTTTTCCTTCACCATTAGAACGTCCTTATAATGTACTTGAGATCTGAAAAACACAACCTGGGATTCGAACCTGCATTCTCTCGAGTGCGAATCAAACGGTCTTCCCACTAGGCCACGGAGCTACTAGAACTACTACAAGAATACACAGATAATAATATGGACATAATGACAGCTTTCCTTTGTCAATCTGTCATTTTGTCTATTCTTCCATAGGAAGAAACTATTTCGATGGTGGTTATATGCATGCAATGCACTTTTGACTATAAATCTTATGAAAATATCTTATGAAAAAAGTTTCAGTGAACTTAAATTTTTACGTCCATAGAAAAGACGTAAAAACACGAAAGCCACCTTACTTTTAAGTTGGTAGTCAAACATTTCATATATTTACATGAGTACGTTAATAACAAGAAACTTTAGATGTAATAAATAATCCAACAGGAAAATACTTGAATTGTAAAAGTGCGATTAAAACCTTGTCACCAAACCATTTCTAAGAATTTTCAGACAATGTCAACACTGCATGTAAATTAACAGTACATACAGAGTAAGATTGTGTACAGCTATTAAGGCGAGATAACACCTGTGTCTCCACCTGATTACCGGCTATAATCCGCTTGTAATAGTGCAGACTACACGATAATACACGCAAACAATTCTTAAAATAACTACATCTATACTTAATATTATAAAACTGAAGAGTTTGTTTGTTTGAACGCGCTAATCTCAGGAACTACTGGTATGAATTGAAAAATTCTTTTTGTGTTGGATAGTCCATTTATTGAGGAAGGATTTAGGCTATATAACATTCTGCTTGGTTCAATACGAGCGGAGCACCAATCAAGAATGTTACAAAATCGTTTTTTTTCCTTTTGAGAGCTTTCGCTGCGTACGCTGCGGAAACGGTTAAAGTTTCGCTAAAATTATGTATGACAATTATTGTTCCCCTTTGAAAGTTAAAAAAAAGCCCGCGACTGTATATGTCTATCTTTTAAGTTTGGCTGACTGTAACCTTTTTATGGTAACCAAATTTGTTCTAAAAGTAAGCATTATTTATGGAAGCGCTTCTCCTTCTACGTAAATGAAGTCACGGGTAAATTTTAACGATATCCCAAAGTAACTATTCCACACGAACGAAGTCGCGGGCAAAAGCTAGTTTTTTATAAAAAACCTGAAAGCGACTTATTGAAATTATAAAGTCTATATTACCCGGGCTAGTAACTATTTAGTAATGCCGGGCTACTATTACGAATCTACTGACACCTCATTTATTAAAATCGCACCAGTAGGTTAGGCGCTATGGTGGAACAAATACCTAATACCTATATATACATACATACATAGACTACCAAAATCATTACCCTTCCTTTTGGATTCACCGTAGTCAGATAATATAGCTCTCTAAGACTCTCGGTACTGTTTTTCAGTTTTCAGAAACAGGAGGTTTATAATATTCAGATGGAGCAAAATGTGCCATACAAAAAATATGTTCCTCTTTATGTGGAAAGAAAAATAATTTAGGTATATCTCTCTTGCCCCAAATAATTACGTATGATAATAATAAAATATATAAATTATGCTTTATGATCGAAAATAATAAAAATATTTCTATGTTATAAGTGTAAACCTATAACTACATTTTTTAGAAAAAAATCTATAACCGGGCTACATAAAATATATATAATAACTTAATTAATGAAAACATAAAAATATTTAAGACTTTCCGTGAAATGAATTTGGTCAAATTCGAGAAGCGACCTTGATGAAAATCATCTTTATCCAGTTTTCTGTTGAATGATATCACATTTAAAATTAATGCTGCCATTTGTATAAATAATATTTAAGCCATAAAAGACTATTACTATTATGAGATCGAGCACGCTAGGAGAGTGTGTGTGGTTGTTAAAGTTTCCTGTGTGGAAGGAGGTACGAAATAAGTATCTTCGAAATAACGGAAACTGAGATATGGTTGATGTCTTATGTGTTACGAGATCAATTTAATTATCTTAAAAATTGATCCTGCCCGCTGGGGCAAAACTGCTGAGTTTTGTATACAAAAAAAATACAATAAGTTATTTATTAATTATTATATTCCATTCACGTAGTGTTTATTTATATTTAATGAAATAAAACTGAGACATATCTCTGTTTATAGAATTATATTTAAGAACAGAAGATAATAAAATTTTGAGAAGCCTGTTTTGGAGAATATATTTTTGTTTTTTCTAAACCTCTACTGTTATTTACATTTTATATTACCTTAGATATTTATAAAGACAAAACGATATAAATTATAACCTTTTTGTATTTTACACGTTTTTCTCACGATGGGTAGGTGCGTATAATACCTACATAAATATCAATTTATTAAAATTAACACTTGCAGCTAACAAATTGATGCTCTTGTCACTATAATATAAAATTGATATAATTGTCTCGGTTCAATGAAACAAAAAAAAATACAGATTTAAACTACAAAATTACAAGCAAATGCTTCCGATGAGGAAGTACATTTTTATTAAGTCATTATACTTAATATTTACTATCCTCGAAGGCTCGAAGTGTACAATCGGATAGGTTGTAGAATTAAGAAGGCTAACTTCACAGGTCAAATACCTTGCAGTTGCTAGTCAAGAACAATTAGCCTGTAGGTATTTTCTTATCTGTAGGTATGTGTGATATGTATGTAGGTGTTTTGTAAAAGCATGTGATTGTATCACATGCTTTTACTTTTACTAGCACGCATCTTGTATGTGTATGTGTGTGTGCATGTATGTAATATCAGGGAATCTAATTCATAAGCAGGTAGATTTGTTCTCATAATTTATTTGTATTATAATGACAACATGCAGCTGCAATATAAGTGTCAATAGCATGTCGTTTTGAAGTCCTATTAATAACATAATTCGAACAAAATTAAATAAATAAATAACTCCCCCACACCAATTTCGGTGACGGTGGCCGGTTTCATTGAAATAAGGCCAGTTACGCAGGTGTAATTTTATAGTACCCAAGTGTGTGTAGACAAGAGCACTCTCTCTCTTCCTTTACTTTCATAATCCAGTGGGACGGATAACCGACACGACTGGTGAGAGATCAGGCGCAGGTCCGACTTTTTACATGCCCACCATGACGCATGGATCATCTTTCTGGTCAGACAATCAGGTGATCATCGTGCATTGTCCTAACTCCTAACCAAACTTGGAAACAACATTTTTTGTTGTTCCAATGCGGGAATCGAACCCACGACCTTTTTTTTTTTTTTTTTTTTTTTTTTTTTTTTTTTTTTTTTTTCCGGGGGGGAAAATGCTTTACGCATACCACCCAGGCGCAGGGGGCACCCAAGTGGTGATGTGAGACTCGTGGTATACCCACTAAAAACCCCCCCATCTTCCTCCTCACCGCCCTCTGACGGGGCCACGGGAACGATACATACATCCGCGACCCCGTCGGCGGCAGCCGCCTGCAAGCGGCTCCATCTTGAAAGCCCGAAGGCCCTCCACGATGGGCACACCAGATGGTATTAGGTGCGCTTCCTACTCGGCCTCCACCAGTACTGTAGCAGACTCCCCCTGAGTCTGCTACTAGGAGGCCATGGGTACCAGATAAACTGGTATCCGGTAGCAGATCAGGTCTGTGGTTCTGCCACCGACCACACCTCGGTCGCAGAGGATAGGGCAAGCGGCGCACCGCAATACCGACATGCCTCTTCCTCTGCGGCCCCACCAACGCCGTTTCGACGGAACGGCCCCGCCAGCTCGCAGGGGGTAGGGAGAGTGGCGTACCGTAATACCATCACGCCTCTCCCCCTGCGATCCCTCCACGGCCGCAGAAGATAGGGAGAACGGCGCACCGTAATACCGGCAGTCCTCTTCTTCTGCGGTCCCACCTCCACGCGCGTCCTCTGCGGGCATGTTCAGCCCGCTGGGAGCGCCCTCCTCGGGCCAGCCGGCGGCAAACAGGCCGGCCCCGGTTGCCTCTTAGCTTCACCGTGGGTGACCAGTCCACAGTTACTAAGCCCCACCGCCACGACAAGGCGTGCAACCATCGGGGGGATCGAACCCACGACCTCCGAGTCGGGAGCCAATGCTCTAACCACTACACCACGGAGGCTGTCGAACAAAATTATGACAACAACAGTTATGACAACAGTCAACCTGCTTCAGAATTAGATTCCCTGATAGTACGCAACATCATGGACCAATAAAACTATGATTCCTCCATGGTTATATGTTTTCATGCTGCAAATTAGCTCAGAGGCGAGTTTTATCTTAACAAGATAAGGTTCTCCTGGCTAGTTTTCTTGTACCTTGTAACATTTAAAAATATGATTCCTCCATGGTGATATGCGTTCATGCTGCAAAGTAACTTAACAACTAACAATATAAGTTTCTCTTGGCTAGTGTAGTGTACTTTGTATCATTTAAAAAGGTTTTGCAAACATGATAATAATCTCAGGCTTAAAACGACACCAGTAATTTATTTTGAAATTTAATTGTAAGCGATTATATTAATTACAAATCGTTTGAAATCGTGACTAAATACTTATCTTTACCAATAGTTTTGAATAAATAGATCTTTTAATATCTCTAGGACAGATAATTACATAATAGAAGATCGTTTTCTATAATAATAATTAACGCTATCACCTTTAGGCTTTATACCTTCAATATTTTAATCATTTCGAGATTATATTTTAGTACGGCAAATTTTTAGGCGTACCTACAGAATAAGTTAAAGAAGTTATGTAAATATTAAATTGATTTAAACTTTGTATACCTAATTATTACACTCGTAATTATATTCATTTATTAAATAAAGTTCGTATCTATAAAAAATCCTTGAACTTTAAAGCTTCTCATATTGTCCGAAATAAATTTCTAAATTTATAACATTTTTATATTTATAAATAGATACCTACGTATACTTAATAGCTTTAGAATTATAGAGTCGAATATTGATATATTGTTGCACGACGAAGTAAAACACATAGTAAATAACATAAAAATGTGTAAATTCCCAGGGATAAAATAGGTTTTATCCCTGGGAATCTACGCATTTTTATGTTATTTACTATGTGTTTTACTTCGTCGTGCAACAACATATCAATGAAAAATTGGAGAAAATGGATCTAGCTAGGGATAGATCCATTTTCTCCCCCCAAAACTCCCTGCATGCTAAATTTCATGTAAATACTTGCAGCCATTGCCGAGATTACGATTATATAATATACACAAAATTATCTCGTTTAAAGTTGATTAAATTCAACCAAATTAATGGTCCATTGCATTTCTTTATTGCACAGTACCTACATAAATACCTAAGTGTTGCTTAAATTACTTGCTTGTTGTTTACTATTGTCTTTTTGTTTATAAACCGATTAAATGGGATTTGAAAAGAGTTATCTATATACTTATCATAAAGAGCAAAAGTTTGTTTGTTGTTTTGAATAGGTTCTTAAACAATTTTGATGAAATTTGGCACAGATATAGAGTAAATCACGGGGAAGTACATAAGCTACTTTTTATCGCAGAAAAATGTACGGTTTCTGCGAAATTATCTTTTGCGCACACGAAGTCGCGACTCGCGAGCAACATCTACTTAGTAGTCCATAACAATGTACATAAATGCAAAATAAATAAACCTCTACTAACCACAGAAGCCAATTCAACAAAATTGCTACAAAACTACGTATAGAAACAAGACGTGGTTGGTAAAGAACTGAGCATTGCAGCTACCGGAGAATAAGGAAAAACATTGTTTCATTTTCTCCATTTTGATAAATTAAATTACGAGTAAATACTTGTATATTCCTCATTTCCATTTTAAGTGCTTCGTTCCTTCATTTATATTTTCTTCTCTATTCAAGTGATTCTTTGAATACCACAATGTCTGCGCGAGACTACACTCGAAATTATTTATAAATAACTAATATTTTAAGTAGAATAGTACCGCTAATATAAAATTGAATAAAGCTGGTCCAACATTCCGAGTCCTCAATGGGGTTAAACAAGGGGACCCGCTCTCTCCCAAACTTTTTACGAGTGTTCTCGAAGAAATATTTCGAAAGCTGGCACCCCGATGGGCGACAAGGGGTATTGAAGTGGGAAACAGGAGGCTGACAAACCTTCGGTTTGTCGACGATATTATTCTCTTTGCACCCACAGCCTCAGAATTAGAAAGCATGCTTGAAGACCTGAGCGCTGCAAGCCTCGAGGTGGGATTAGCGATGAATCGGTCCAAAACACAAATAGCACGAAACGTCGGATCGAGGTAGACGGGCAAGAAATACACTATGTCGACGAGTATATCTACTTGGGCCAGCTAGTCTCTTTTGAAAATAGACAAGGAAAGGAAGTCGATCGTCGAATCGAAAACGCCTGGAAGAGCTACTGGTCCATGAAGACGCTGATGAAGGGCGATTTGCCAATGTTCCTGAAACGCAGACTTATCGAGTATTCTACCCGTCCTAACCTACGGTGCTCAGACCTGGTTATTGACTGAGTCGCAAAGGTTCCAGATTGGGGTTTGCCAAAGAGCAATGGAGCGCAACATTTTGGGAATAAGAATAGCCGACCGAATGAGAAACAGCACGCTGCGCTCCAAAACGGGTGTAACAGACGCGATTACTAAGGCTGCCAAGCTAAAGTGGGATTGGGCGGGTCATGCTAGCCGCATGCATCCCGACTGCTGGGCAAAGATTACCACAGACTGGGTACCAGAAGGCGGACGCCGCCGCCGTGGTCGACCTAGGAAAAGATGGCGCGATGAGCTGGATGCATACCAGCCAGTGTATGCATCCAGCTCACGGTGGCGCAGGAACGAGAGGAATGGAAGACCTTGGGGGAGGCCTTTGCCCAGCAGTGGGACAGTATAGGCTACTAAAAAAAAATATTTTAAGTAAGCCACTTTACTCTGGATACCAGTTTCGAAAAATGTTTTTTATTTGCCCCATGCATCTGAAACCATTCTGTAGCAACTAAAACAGTGATATCTCTATCTTTTGTTGTTGTTTATCTCGTATCTTAATTCTTGGCGTTATAAGAAGTAATTATATTAAAGTGGATAAAACAACATACGGGACATTTTCTGTTTATGAAACACAATATAGATGTTGTTGTCATTAGAACACTTGCAAGTAATTTAACCCTGAAAAACTGAGAGTCAATTCTGCAAAATAAAACCTGCAATAATACAATTACAATCAAGTCCCGATACGCTAAAACTGCCAAACCGGTATTCTCGTAAATGTTAAACCAGCGTGAAACGCGTTCTAATTTGTCCAAACTTCACAAAATCGGTTTATGACAACATGTCGCTTCACTTATAATACAATCAATTGACAATCGAAGTAAAATGAAAGTCTACTTTAAATACGAGAATTCAGGTTTTGATCTCAAATTATTCTCCAGGAATCAGGTGTATCCTGATAGTGTTATATTAAAATACATAATGAACTCTATGGCTTAGCGGTTAAGCAGGAGGTCGCGTGTTCGAATCCGGCTGAAGGGGAAAAATTCTGTGTTCCTGGGTAAAAACCGTTAGATTGTAATAAAACGAGTGAAATTGTAAAATGTTGATAGACTTCGGACGCGAATATGCTGCCTATAATTTAGCACATTATTTTTCATTAGATTATAAATATATAGTTTTTAATCTTTAGACATACTTTTCAATCTCGTTAGTTATTTTACAATCTAACGGTTTTTACATTTTTACGGTGACAGATACACAATATAAATCAAGGCAAATCTGATTGACTGATGTATCAACGCACAGGCCAAACCCTTAAGAGTTTGGCCTGTGCGTTGATATGTAGCCGGCTATAAATATAAAATTTTGCACACGTATTTATCATATGACGTAGGCATCCACTAAGGAAGGATATTTCAAAATTCAACTCCCAAGGGAGTTAAATAGGGGATGAAAGTTTAAAACCTAATTTCACGCGAGCGAAGCCGCCGCTAAGTCAATGCTAGTAGTACATATAATAAAAAATTAAAATCTTTGATGTGTTTAATGTTTAGTATAAAAGTATTAAATATATTTCCGTTATCTTGTCGTATAATACAAGTTCTTCGGGTACAAATACAGGACTAGACTGACGCAGGTGGAAGCGTCCAGATGGCGCATAGGAGCTTTAACTTCCTTAGGTGGAGGGTGTATGTACCGACGGATGTTAGAGTTCATGGTGTCAATCGATGCGCATTTGCCAGACGATTTTTTGGAGATATCGTTTATCCCGAAATTCCAAGGGGTTTTCGAGATATTAAATTTTTTGTACGTTTCCAGTTTTATACTAATTTAGTATAAAAACGGTCTCAGGAGTCACCCTTGCGGAACACCTCTGGTCGACGAGTTTGTCCCGGTGTTGTTTTGCGGGGGTGAACCCCGCGGGGGGGGGGGAACATTTTTGTATATACTTACTTGTTTTGTTCTTTTGTTTAGGTGTGTATTTATTTAGTTTTTTGGTGTAGGTATTTAGTTATAATTTTTCTTTTAGTTAGTTTCTAAGGTTAGGTTATCTGCCGAAACATTAGTTTGTCACCTGCCAGCATTTTTCTGGCAGGTGACCAACTTTGTTGTTGGCACCATGCCGAAGGAGGGGAAAGTAGGTGAGGGGGTTAGCGAATCAGAGGGGAGGGTCAGTAGGTCTTCCGGACGAGAGCCTAGGCTTGAATTCGGGGACGTTTTGAGTGGGGGGGAGAAGAAAAATAGTAGGGAGGAGAAAAGGAAGAGCGATCAACAGGTTGGCTACAGCCGAGCCGGGATCACTCTGGAGGAGGTGCTTGGGGACTGGTCCATGCACTCCAACACCGAGTCGGAGGTCTTGCGGACCAAACGTATTTTCTCCGAGTTATCCGACACGGAGGACACGGAGGATGTTATGGGGGTGGCTTTGGCAGTACGTAAGAGCACTGCCAAGCGTGGAAGGACCCGTGGGTCTACCAGCGCCCGGCAAGCGCTAAGGGATCGCGCGGAGGAGGCTCGTGAGGCCGACTTTGTTGCCGCCCTGGAGAAAAGGGCTTACCTAAAAACGGCTACGGAGACGGTCGAAATTCCACCTGGTCCTCTGGACCTCGATGTTGACAGATTGGGGGCTGATGAGCTCATGAAAGCGGCCGAGGCAAATCTCCAGGAGATTCTCAGCATAGCTGGCAAGTCCACCAACCTGAAGGGAGGATACGCCTCCAAAATAAGGCGGGCCACTGGCGCCATTAAAACAGTCGTTGAGGCGTTGGGGTACCGCACGGAGGCGGAGGAAACACGTCGCCTTCGTGCAGACAATGGGAGGCTGCGAAGGGAAGTCGAACTCCTTCGCGAAGAAGTTCGCGCATATAGGCGCGATTTCGAGGAGGCAAAGACGGCAGCAGCGAAGGGCAGAATCACCTCTAGCCCGATGTCCAGCGAACAGCTGGGCATCCTAGAGAACAATATTGCTCGGCTGGTCGGCAATCTTGTCGATGGCCGTCTGGCGTCGTTGGAGGATCGCCTGCCGCCTCCTCCCATCATTCGCCCGCCATTGGCGAGTGACAAGAAGAGGGCAGCCCGTGAATCAAGGGCTGCCGCTACGTGTGTAGATCTGACACCGAGGGAGATGTCACCGGTGTTGAGTGTGCGACGCACGCAGGAGGAGTCGGTGCCGAAAACCGCTCCTAAAACGGCCAAAACGGGCCTCGAAGAGTTCCCGGTTTTGCCGGTACGTCCAGCGGCGCGGCCAGGGCCTTCCGAATCTTTGAAGGCGAATAAGAAGGGGGTGGAATGGACAAGTTTTGGTCCTTCTGCCTCCAAGGGGGCTAGTGTGCCACAAGCCGTGGCGCGGATGGATGAGCTTTCGACGCAAATTACAGTGCCTCCTTCGGTGCCATCGGATGCTTGGACCGAGGTTGTGAGGCGCAAGGCGCCGAAAAAGACGCAGAAAGCCAAGGTACCTCCTTCCTCCAATGATAAAAAGAGGAAGGAGGCAAAGCTTGTGCTCCCCAGCTCCTCCGCCGTAATCGTTAAGTTACGGCCGGAGGCAGCCACGAAAGGGGAGACTTATGGATCGGTGCTGACAAGGGCCCAACAGCAGCTCAATCTCGAGGAGCTGGGGATTGGGCCCCTCAGACTAAGAACGGCGGCGACTGGAGCTCGCCTCATAGAAGTTCCGGGACGTGCCAGCGCTGATAATGCGGACGTCCTGGCGAAAAGGATGGGGGAACTGCTTTCCGATGTCGCGGACGTGGTCAGGCCCGTTAAAACAACGATATTTAGGTTGACGGGTCTTGATGAGACTGCGACACGGGAAGGGGTGAAAGCAGCTATGGCTGCGGAGGGGGGCTGCTCTCGGGGAGACGTGTGGGTTGGAGACCTGCGCTTCGACTTCCGGGGCGTAGGCACCGTACGGGCTTCCTGTCCGTTAGCCGCAGCCAAAAGGCTAATAAAGGTGGGCGCAATCCGCATTGGCTGGAGCAAAGTTTGGCTCCATCACGAGGGGCCCCGTCCCAGGCACTGCTATAGGTGCCTGGGCAAGGGGCACATGGCGGGCCTTTGCCAGTGCGAGAAGGACCGCAGCGGTTTGTGTTACCGCTGTGGGCAGCTGGGACATAAAGCAGCCAGCTGCGAATCCACTGTGCTCCGCTGCGCAGTGTGCAGTGACGCCGGGTTAAAGGCGGATCATGTGATGGGGAGCAGAGCGTGTAACCCCCCATCCGTTCGCGGAAAGTTCCCCTCCTCCCCACGTTTATCCGGGAGGGCGCTGGTGGCGCTTGAGGCCGAGATGTCCGAGTAATGCCAGGACATCTCGGCATCCTTCAAGCGAACGTAAACCATTCCGCCGCGGCTCAGGACCTTTTCCTGCAGTCGATGGTGGAGTGGTTGATCGATGTGGCGGTTGTGGCGGAGCCTTATTTTATTCCTCCCTTGCCGCACTGGGCAGGGGATGATGCAGGCTCTGTCGCCATTGTGACGAGGCCAGGTGCTGGTCCCCCCCTCATACCCAGAATGAGGGGGACTGGATATGTCATTGCCGCTCGGGGGGATGTTGTAATTGTTGGTATTTACTTCTCCCCGAACCGCAACCTAGCCGCCCTAGAGCAATTCCTCGATGCTCTAGGGCCGCTGATTAGAAGGCTAGCCCCCCTCCCCGTTATAGTGGCAGGGGACTTCAATGCCAAGTCCTCGGCGTGGGGTTCCTCTGTCACCGATCCAAAGGGGAGAGAAGTAGAGGAGTGGGCTTTAGCCTCGGGACTGTCCCTTCTCAATACAGGGACGGTCCTTACCTGCGTGCGGCGAACGGGTGGATCAGTGGTGGACCTGTCGTTCGCCACTCCCGAAATCGCGCGCAGGGTGGCAGGGTGGAGGGTGGTAACGGAGGTGGAGACACTCTCGGACCATCGCTACATACGGTTCGAGGTGTCTCCAGCCTCCGTATCGAGCTCAGCGTCGGTGTCCAGGGGACGTAGCAGGTTCCCGCATTGGGCAATCACTAAGCTCGACCGGGAACTGGCGGAGGAGGCGGCCATCGTTGGCCGCTGGAGCCTCCCGTCTTTGGAAGGTTTGGGGGTGGACGAGATGGCTGGCTGCCTTGGCGACGTGTTCACTAACGTCTGCCGAGCAGCCATGCCAAGAGTTTGGGATCCTCCCGCTCCTCGACGGGCGGTGTACTGGTGGTCGGCTGAGCTGGCCGACCTTCGTGTCGCCTGCAATGCGGCGCGCCGCGCCTACGTTCGAAGCAGGCGGCGCCGTCCCCAGGATGAGGAGCGTGATGGCCGGCTGTTCAGGGTCTACAAAGCCAAAAGGGAGATCCTGCGGCTGGCCATCAGTCGGGCCAAAGAGCGAGCGTGGCTGGAGCTGGTGGAGGGTCTGAATAATGACCCGTGGGGCCGACCGTATAAGAGGGCGCGAGACAAACTACGCGCCCAGTCGGCTCCACTGACGGAAACGCTCCAGCCGGAACTGCTGGGGAACATCGTCCGGGAGTTGTTCCCGGACCCCCCGGCAGGCTTCGCTCCGCCGCGGATGGCCCGACGGACGCTGGGCTCGATGGAAGAGGGTGTTCCGCCACCCGTCACCGACTTGGAAATGGAGGCGGTTCTGTCACGCCTCCGTAGTAAGAGAAGGGCGCCTGGTCCGGACGGGGTGCATGGGAGAGTCCTATCTATAGCTCTCGTGCACCTCGAAGACAGCCTTCGGGAACTGTTCAACCGCTGCTTACAGTGCGGTCAGTTCCCGAAGACATGGAAGGAGGGTCGGCTCGTCCTGCTACCTAAGGGCGGGCGACCACCGGACTGTGCGTCGGCGGTGCGGCCGATCGTGTTACTGAACGAGGTGGGCAAGGCGTTTGAACGCGTTATAGCCGCCCGCCTCGTTCAGCACCTGGAGGAAGGTCCGGGGCCCGGACTCTCAGATTCACAGTTCGGGTTTCGGGCCGGTCGGTCGACTATCGACGCAGTGAGGCGCCTTAAGTCGGTGACGGATGAAGCGGAACGCGGGAGGGAGGTGGTAGTGGCGGTGTCCTTGGACATCGCCAACGCTTTCAACAGCCTTCCCCACAGCGTAATACGGGAGGCACTGGAGTATTTCGAAGTGCCTCCGTATCTCGGGAGGCTGTTGGACGCATACCTCTCCGATAGGGAGATCGTGTTCGAGGATCGGTCGGGGTCCTTAGAGAGGCGGAAGGTCGAGTGCGGCGTCCCCCAGGGTTCGGTTCTGGGTCCGAACCTCTGGGACGCCGGCTACGACTGGGTCCTGCGGAGCGGCATCCTCCCCGGAACAGATGTCATCTGCTATGCAGATGACACTTACGTCACGTTCCGGGGTAGGACGTATCAGGAGGCCGCGCGGCTGGCTGAGGAGGGGGCAGCCCTAGTAGTCAGCCGCATAGAGCGATTGGGGCTTCGGGTACGTCTTGACAAGACCGAAGCCCTGCTCTTCCGCGGACCCGGGAGGAAAGGACCCCCACCGGGTGCACGACTCCTTATCGGAGAGACGGAGGTCAGGGTGAGTCCAACTCTTAAATGTCTCGGACTCACCCTGGACGGGAGGTGGACCTTCGGCCCCCATTTTCAACAACTGGGGCCGAAGGTCGTGAGGGTGGCATCAGCGCTGGGCCGACTCCTTCCGAATATAGGAGGGCCCAGCGAGGCCTGCAGGCGGCTATACTCCGGAGTCTGTCGGAGTGTAGCTATGTACGGTGCCCCTATCTGGGCTGATTCCCTCACTGCTCGCAATAAGGCCCAGCTGCGAAGAGCGCAGCGGGTCATAGCAGTGAGGGTAATCAGGGGCTACCGTACAGTCTCCTGGGTGGCAGCTACTGCCCTGGCGGGGGAACCGCCGTGGGAGCTCACGGCAAGGGTCCTTGCCGAGACGAACCTCCTCATGTCAGAGAGGAGGTCACATGGCGAGGTCCCTTCGTGGGAGGAGCTAAGGCGGTTCCAAAGGCTGGGAGAGCAGTGGTTGCTACGAAGGTGGGGTGAGGTCCTGGAGCAGTCGCCGTACGGCCAACATACGGCCGCGGCACTGCGTCCAGTCCTTGCGGCGTGGATGCGCCGCAAGCGGAAACCCCTCACCTTCCGCCTTACACAGGTGCTCACCGGGCATGGTTGCTTCGGTGCGTACCTGTGTAAGGTCGCCAGGAGGGAGCCAACGCCAGCCTGCCACCAATGTGGCGCTGCGGAGGACACGGCCCAGCACACCTTAGAGGTGTGCGACAGATGGGCCGTGCAGCGCCACGATCTCGTGGCAGTGCTTGGGCGGGACCTCTCGCTCTCGAGTGTGGTGCGCTGCATGCTCGAGAGCGATGAGGCCTGGCAGGCGGAGGTCTCCTTCTGCGAAGCCGTCATTTCGCAGAAAGAGGCCGCGGAGCGGGACAGAGAGATAGATCCATCCTCTGCTCCGCTCCGCCGGCGTAGGACAGGAGCGAGGAGGCGTCGCTATGCGAACCTCCTCCAATAGTCTCCTGTCCAACCGAGGCTCCGGGAGAGGATGGGAACCTCCCCGGCTTAGCTAGTCCCGGCGCCGAGGGGGACACTCCAGGTTGTCAGAGTGGCCCCTAATTGTGGTGGAAGTCCGGTCCCTATACAGGTAGACCGGCCGGTCGCGGCGGGTGTCCTGTGTTAGACAGATCCGGGACACTCCCCATTATAGCGGCTGATGGCAATCCGCAGGTTAAGTTTTAGTGGGTAAACCGGCGAGTCGCGTCGGGAGTCCCACATATCCCCGGGATACCCCTCCTGGGGAAGGCGTAACGACCTTTCCCCTGCGATATCAAAAAAAAAAAAAAAAAAAAAAAAAAAAAAAAAAAAAAAAAAAAAAAGGTGGAAGCGTCCATAGATTATAATATTTATTATTACTTAATACTCTTATCAAGCATAAAATCTTAGGTTTTTATTCGTAACTATAATATTTTTCTAAAATTTATATTCACAGTACTTAACTGAAGCAGGTTCTGTAAATAATAGGTACTTTAGTATTTTAAGTGATAGAGGCTCTACATATAGTTTCTTGTAATTGAACAAAACTTTTTAAACAATTTGACGACCTCTGTGGCTCAGTTGGTTGAGCGTGTTGGTGCTCAAGCCGGGGGTCGCGGGTTCAAATCCCGCCGAAGGAACAAAAAGTTTTTCTATGTTCCTGGGTCATGGATGTGTATAATATAATAAAAATCTTAAATATGTGTATAGTATAAAAGTATTAAATATATTTCCGTTGTCTGGTACCCGTAACACAAGTTCTTCGAGAACTTACCACGGGATCAGATTGACGTGGTGTAAAGCGTCCATAGATATTATAATTATTAAAATAACAATAAGCAAGGAAGCAGTTCCATAACTAATGAACTGTAATTGCCTAGGTTGCATAATGCACATGAGTCGAAACTTAATAGTATTATTATTATTAACGAATCAATAAAATTTAAATCGATGTAAAGAAATAAAAGTTAGCAAATGCCTTCCAATTAAAATCGTTATAATAAGTCCGTTCTAACGGTCAGTCGAGCGCAACGAATTTCATATTCAATCTAGTCTAGAGTCTAAAGCAAGGTATTGAAGGTTTTAAAGCGATATTTCTCTTGGTTAAATATATGTATTTAGTTTAAGTTGGAGGTATAACCTAAACCTCAATTCTCTTATTTAAAGTAGTCTTCATTTTGTTTTTTTTGGATTGAAAGTGAAGCGACATGTTACCATGAACAGATTTTTTATGACGTTTCGACCGATCAGCGCATTTCACGTTGGTTTAACGCTCATAAAAACACTGCTTGAGAGTTTTAGCGTATCGGGACTTGATTATAATTGTATTAATGCAGGTTTTACTCAGCAGAATTGCCCCTCTGGTGAATTTTTGTGTAAAAGATTTCGAAAGTGAATGTTTTCCAATTTTAGTTGTTCTCTTCTCAGAATAATGTGTAAATAAATTTTGGTGAATATAAAAAGTTTTAATGGCACATCCATGTGATGTTAAAATTGAAGATTATTAGTAATTAATAACCTCAAGTCACCATATAATAGTATGTTGAACCCTATTGACTTGATGTACTAACATACTTTTATCAAGTTTGTTTGAAGTTGATAACATTTATACAATAGCAAGTTAGCAACCTGTACATGTGCAGTTCGAACCGTACATCGGACTGCGTTCCAAACAGGGGCGTAGCTACCGCCGTATCTGCCGTATCAATTATACGGGGCCCCCGGGCTACGGGGGCCCCCAACGTGCGTAAGCGAAAATTAATAAAAACTTCCCGAATTTCATTTTCATCTTCATTTCATCATCAGCTATAAATGATTTAATAAATCAGTTTGCCGAAAAAGGCAAGGAGAGTGTATATTTAATTTGAATTGTTTGTGAAAATTTTGGACAAAGAGACAGATAGATAATTATGATGAATAAATATTTATTTTAATTTTATTCCATTTTTTGTGGGCAATCTTTAAGGGCCTTTAACCTTCCTAAGGGCCCCCCCAAACCATTTTTTATACGGGGCCCCGCCACGGCACGCTACGCTTCTGGTTCTAAACCGCGGTGGGATTTGTGCGGCTTGGAATGCGTGTCGAATTGTCCTGCTATTTATGACGTCAAATTCGTAGACGGCTTTGACTCTTACATAAATAATATGTAAAAATACTTCTGAATATCTACACTAATATTATAAAGAGGAAAACTTTGTTTGTATGTTTGTTTGTTTGTTTGTTTGTAATGAATAGGCTCAAAAAGTACTGGACCGATTTCAAAAATTCTTTCACCATTCGAAAGCTACATTATCCACGAGTAACATAGGCTAAATTTTATTTTGTAAAAAAATAGGGTTCCGTAAGATATTTGAGTTTTTCGGACACAAGGTGTAAAAAATCAACCAGAAAAGTTACTTATTTTGCGTACGCTGCCTAAACTATAAAAGATAGAACCATAAAATGTTCTAATTAATTGTAGATCTTATAAATATCTACAAAAAAGTCCGCGATACACTATACCTATCTATGTCGAGTGAGGCACAACAACCATTTTTTTATTTAGAAATCTTGAATTTTTTTTGGACTACATTTAAACGCGTTTATTTTACTCATGTTATTAATCCTTATCAAAATAAATTATTTCGTCACTAAGTACAGTTTATGTAGATAATATTTGGTCTTTGAATGATTAAAATTGGACGTTTGGTTTTGAAGTTATGGCGAAATTAAAATACTACGATTTCTGCTGCACGGCCCGTTGCGAAGTGGGCGTCACCAAGGCGGGGTGCGCGTGCGGGTTAATGTTTACTTTAGTTTAGTTTAGTTAAATAGTTTAGTTATTTTATAAACATCAAATTGATAATATCTTAAAATATAATACATTATAATATCTATACATCTATACAGTTAAATACAATTTAAGTGTCTGTTTGTAACTTCAAATTAACAGCTTTTTACATAATGAATCTGAAAGTATATTCGGTACTTACAATAAAATACATTTTTTTTTTAATTTTTGTCTGTCCGTCTGTCTGTCTGTAAGTCGGTCTGTCTGTCTGTTTGTTCCGACTAATCTCTGAAACGGCTGGACCGATTTTCACGGGACTTTCACTAGCAGATAGCTGATGTTATAGGGTACATAGGCTACTTTTATTTTAGGGTTCCGTTTAAAAAAATAGGATTCCGCTTTCGTTAGTCATAAATAAAGTCGCGGGTAAATTTCAGCGATATCCCAAAGTATTGTTCCACGCGGACGAAGTCGCGGGCAAAAGCTAGTATAATATAAAATCAAATGCGCTGTCATCGACATGCTAAATCGGAGTGTCGGCCGCCCGTGCGCCGAAACGATCGTGTAAAATATGCCCGAGGTATTTACACGTCCGTTTCGGCGCGCGGATTGGAATCGCGCGTGTTATTTTTCACGGCCAAACTGTACATGTGCGGGCGCTAAGCCAATGTTACAAGTACCAGTTAACAATAAATTGTTAAGCGGTACTTATAATGGCTCAATGGAGTGTATAAATACACTCCTGAAATCAAGTTTTGTTTTACGATTCTCATTCTGATAATATACAGTAGGTACTAGATGTTGCCCGCGACTTCGTGCGCGCAAAAGTTAATTTCGCAGAAACCGTATACTTTTCCGCGATAAAAATAGCCTATGCACCCCGTAGTCTACTCTACATCTGTGCCAAATTTCATCAAAATCGGTCCAGTAGTTTCGGAGATTATTCAATGCAAACAAACAAACTTTCCCTCCTTGTTATTATATTATATAGTATAGATGTACCAACTTAAGGTTGCAAACTGCCATGCCTCGCGGGTAGATTGTAAAGTTCTATACTATTTGTATATTATAGATAGCGATGCGACTGAAAATGCGCTCCCGTGCGATCCGCGAGTATTATTATGTGTTCTGTGCGTACGAGCGCATTGTGTCATTTGATTGTAATAACAATACATTTTGTAAAATCCTCACGCAGTGTAAAGGCGTGACTCCTGTTCGAAACATTACACAGAAAACATGAAACATTGGGGCGTGGCTATACACATTTGTCTAGGAATAGACAATGTTTTTGTTTTCGGAGACGGACGGAAAACATTCCCGCGCGGGTAGAGAGGGGAAGAAATGTTTCATTTCTTATCTAGTGTTCACATCGTTCACATGGCACCTAGGTACAGGTTTTTTTAGGGTTATAAGTACTTAGTTTTGCTTGTTGTGTTTTTTGTGTTTGTTTTTGTGATCGCTCATAATATATGGCCTGACATAATTAAAAAACACCAATTTTGACAGTTTTCAATAGAAATGCGTAAAATGGCGCACATATTTATGAGTTGAAAAAAATACTTTTATGAAACACCTAAAGTGGCCTTTTCAGAACCCCTCTTTTCTCCTAGATTCTACACCTACAATCACTAAAACTGCGAGCGCTAATACGTCTTCCTCGTCGGAACTTAGATCGTGTCTGGACAAAATGTTTTGTTTCGACCAAAAACATTTTCTGTAGCTGGAGACAGCTTGTGTATGAAAACAAATGTTTTTGTTTCATGTTTTCTGTGTAATGTTTCGAACAGGAGTCACGCCTTTAGTACGTTAGTAATGTATATTCTTTGGTGTTAGTACCTTAGTTCATTGATTTACTAATTACCTCTTGTTTATCACAATGTGGTTGCTATGCAATTAATTTAATTGCTATTTTTTAAGCCTTGATCGCTAACCTTCCGGTCTGTGCCGAAGATAACATTGACCATGGATGCTTTATCTCAAGACGTTGCGTCAAGACGTTTTGGGGTTATCGAATTATGCAACCGGGAAGTGTAAGGAGTTAAGAACACGGGACTACGCAATAAACTATCCTTAGTTCAAGTTCGATAGAGTCCGGAAATACAGCCGATAATTTTGTAGCTGATTTAATTATAATGATGACCTATGTGGCTCAGTGGTTAGCGCGTCGGCACCTTAAACCGAAGGTCGAGGATTCGACTACCGCCGAAGGAACAAAAATTATTATTATATCCAGTAACATTAGTATCGATGGATGCGGCAAATTGTTTAAACATTGTTGTTATATCCATCCACTTTTACAAATATTAAATCCTGAATAATCATTTATAATTTCTTTTGCCTCTAGTCAAGTTGCATTCGATAATTTCGACGACGAAGTTCGACAATAAAATGTATGGGATTTGACATACGGCATCGCAAGCGACATGTCACTTAACGATGACTTATGTCAAATCCCATACATTTTTGATTACGAAGTTCGCCGTCGAAATTATAAAATGCATCTTGACTAGAGGCCCAGGTCTTAAACAAAGAATTTCGTTAAAGGTTCTAAAACTAACTTATCTTAACCTAACGTACCTACTTAAGTATATATCAAGTACGGTGTGTAGCTTTATACGTACCAATTATAAACCTTGAAACACCAAGGCCTAGTTTTGCAATCTAACTTAGTTTTGTCTCTGTCGCTCGATAAGTAAGCAGCGACAAACATTCAAATAAGCTATTCGACACTTATTAGAAGATTGTGAAACAGGGTCTTAGTAATTTAGGGCTTATAATTGCTAGTTGTTAAACAGTCTAGTGGTTAGAGTATTGACTCTCGACTCGGAGGTTGTGGGTTCGATTCCCGCATTGGAACAACAAAAAATGTTGTTTCCAAGTTTGGTTAGGACAATGCAGGTTGATCACCTGATTGTCTGACAAGGAAGATGATCCATACGTCGGGTGGGCATGTAAAAAGTCGGACCTGCGCCTGAACTCTTACCAGTCGTGTCGGTCATCCGTCCCACTGGGTTATGAGAGTAAAGGAAGAGAGAGTGCACTTGTATACTGCGCACACACTTGGGCACTATAAAATTACTCCTGCGTAACTGGCCTGATTTTAACGAAACTGGTCACCATAATCGATATCGGTGTGGGAGAGGTGTTATATATAATACTAGGTACAAAGCTTTAGCAGAAATCTTCTACTAATTCGCTTGGAAGCGGAGCCCTGGGGACACCGCAGTATTTCCGCAATGGGGAAGTGAGTGTAAATGCATGACACCTGCAAATTAGACGCATCGTAAAATCTGTATTATATACTCCGATCAGAACCAATAGGCAAGCGGACTGATTTTTTTTATTGCATAAATGAATAATACTCTTAAATATGAGTAACTTCTCAGAAGAAACCGTATATCAAAAGTCAATATTTTCAAAGGTACAGCGATTTGTATACAAAATTTCGCGAGTTTTTATACCAAAAAAAAAATTTTTTTTTCGAAATTGGTAAACAAAACCTACATCTTTAGTTTACTCACATCATATACAAAAATATTCAATAAGGTAAGTATGAAATTAAACGCACAAATATCGGAGATATTTACAAATATATTCCTGCGGCCATATACTTCATATACTACTTCATATACTATAACCTACAAGTGACGTCATTTGTAGGTCGACTTTAGTATGGAGCGTTTTTAGGAGGCTCGCGAAATTTTTTATACAAATCGCTGTACCTTTAACAATATTGACTTTTGATATACGGTTTCTTCTGAGAAGTTACTCATATTTAAGACTACTATTCATTTATGCAATAAAAAAAATTAGTCCGATTGCCTATTGAATTTAAACGTAAACAAAGTAACAATAGCGCAATATACTGCTACCTAAGGGGCCCCACACACGGTCCGGTCTGCCTTCAGTTCGGCCTGAACGGATGCAAAATCGTATCATGTGTGGGCTCGAATCCGTTCAGGCCGAACTGACGTCAGTTGGGTCTAGGGTTGCCACCTCTTTTTTTGCAGATAAAGTACAATGATTATTTTGGTCCGCCACAATAGCATCGGTACGTCCAAGATTCTAGCGCAGCCAGTGGCAGAAAAGAGAACTAAGATCTGGGTTTATTATTGTTTACATAAATACTATGGAAAAGCCTATTCCGTTCGGACTCCTGGTATCTATACTTCGTGCCTTCCACTTTCAACTCTATTGTATTTTCAGTGCTTTGAATTTTCGCCGCTGTTCCGGATTCCGGAGCTTATAGTCCCAACCTAAATGTCACTTATTTATCGTGTAATAAAGAAATACAACGACACATTTGTTTAGTCTCGTTTAATATTTAGTTTAAATTGGGATTAAATTGGGTTTGAACAGAATTTAAACTATAAACTTTTTTATACAATCGCTACAAGTGAAAAAACTGTATATTTATATCCTATACCTAGTTCACACGCGGAAGGAGTGCAACAAAATATGCCTTCACTCAATTTCGAAGTTTAAATAATACAGTGAGCCGAAAATAGGTGAAATTAGACCGAAAACTATCGACGAAAATGGGTCTAAAAAAGTTCTAAAAGAAAAACTATTTTTTTTATACGCCACTGAACATTTGTTTCCCGAATTTTGACCTCTATGTACAAATAAATTTATTCCTCTCAAACTAGCTGGCCGATTTTTTGAAATAAATTAATGCCAAGTATATAGCGATGAGGATAAAATAAAAAAAGGTAACAAAAAATGGCTTTAAATACTTAATTTTTTTAAATACTTGTGAAAAAAATCACTTTTTTCACTGTTTTTTTTTCAATCAATTCAAATTTCTATCAAATAAACCCCTACATTTTGATTTGTTTTATAATTTATTATTATTTTTAACTGTATTAGCTTTCAAAAAATAAATAATCAAACATTATATCTCTAAAAATACAGGAGTTACGGATTTTTAAAGTTCACTACTCAGAATGGGCAAATCCAGGTAGAGACCCTTTTTTTATTCCTTTTCCTATTTCCGGCGGCGGACTTTTGTTGTTTTTTTTTTATTTTATTCTCATCGCTAAATACTTGGCATTAATTTGTCGTTTATTTCATCAAAATCGGCCAGCTAGTTTGGGAGGAATTAATTTATTTGCACAAAGAGGTCAAAATTCGGGAAACAAATGTTCAGTGGCGTATAAAAAAAAATGTTTTTTTTTTTACTATTTTAGACCCAATTTCGTCGATAGTTTTCGGTCTAATTTCACCCATTTTCGGCGTTGCACTTTAACACGGGTCACTCTGTATAAACCTTGTTCTTTCATTTTTTTTTTTTCAAAAATACCGATATATTTTATAGCCGATATTAGATATACATATAGATACTTTATAGTTTTATTAGGCAAGGTTAATTGAATAGAAGAATATTAAAACTAAACCGAGCATAATCGTGACATAATTACCTAGTCCGCTTTGACCGCCTTATGAGCGTTTTGCCTGCTCTACATAGACTTATATATTAGAGACGGGGCATATCGAGGCTTGTCAAAATGTCCTTACTTTATTGGGGCACTAGAGTTTTACATTTAATAACACAGATGTCAGTATTGCTCTGTAAACGGCTGCGAAATTACTATAAACGATTAAAAATATAGACGAAATATTGTATTATAGGTAAAACTAGCAAATATCTTATACTTTAAATGAGACAATCTTGTATATATAAATGGTATCTCGAAAATGGCTTAAAGTATTACCGCGTAATAAGTTAGGTATATATTATGTTTTTTCTTTCGATGTGCAACAATATATTAATGATTTCGTTACTATTGTGTCAGTCTGATTGGCAGTTTGATTTGCATCTTTGTTCGAATCTCGGCCACATAAATATTTATGTGATTCTTTTTTTCTTTCATTTATCAGAATACCGAGAAAAGCTCTACTACATACTTATTTTTTGGCCAAATGTACGCAAATTTAGCCAAACGCAGCGTGTCTTTGTTTACATGTTTATGATGCTCTATGAATACGTCTAGAATGCATATAAAATACTTCCTATAGGAAGTTCTAGAGTTTTTATATTTTATTACTTAGCTTCCTCAAAAATAAAATTTCCTCGTCTTATACTAATAATAAAAACCTAACCAAGAGCATGTCAGAACATGTCTAAGGAGGGTTCCGTAACTATAAACGCGTAATATGCTTTTTTTAATTACTCCAAAAGTTACTGTCCGATTTGGTTCACAATAATTTTCCTAAAGAGTTTTTAGCATGATCTATCAGCATGGAAATTTGTAAGTTTCTATCTCATATAGTTTAAAAATGCTAGGGGGGGACCAACTTACAAACTACTTTGGAGGCCGATTACTCGAAAATGGTCAACTTTATAAAAAAGTAACATATGAAACCTTGCCTTTAATTTAAAATACCTATTCTACGATACCCCACACGATGGGGTAGAGTGAAAAAATATTTTTCATCCCCACTTCACATGTATGGAGAGCCATCCCTAAAATATAAAATTGTTATTTTTTTATAATCCCGAAACCGTGATCTATACACAATCTATAACTGCACCAAATTTCATCAATTTATATTCTTAATTACAGGAGCTAGAGCCGCGGACAGACAGACGGACAGAGCGAAACTATAAGGGTTCCTTAAGTATTACGGAACCCTAAAAAAGTAGACAATTAGTAGTAATTATATTGTATTGTCCCCACTGAAGGAAGACACTACTTCGGCAATCAAAATTGGCATCTCTTCTGCAGATTAAATACTACCTATATTGCCTAGGAATAAGGTTATGAACAAAAGAACCACAAAATTATGTCAAGAACGTATGCAAAAGCTACAAAGATTATAAAGACTAAAAATAAAGAAGTTTTAGAATGTTGCTAAAAACTCCTTCATTTTTTATCTACCTTCGACCAACCTGGCTTCGTACGGGTGCAATTTTTTTATACATATAAACATTCCTCTTGAATCATTATTATCTATTGCTGAAAACCGCATTAATATCCGTTGAGTAATTTAAAAGATCTAAGCGAACAGACATCGGAAGCGGACCTCATTTACTATGTATGTATATACCTGGGTAACTTAGCTTTGCTCAGATCTCTAGTAGATAAAAAAAACCGACCAAGTCCGAGTCGGACTCGCGCGCAAGGGATTCCGTATAAACCTGTAGCTATATAAGTAAAAGTTCACCCATCACGACAATCGAGTCATAGGGGTAGTAAGTTTAAAATTATCAAAATGTTTTTATTGATATACCTAAAAATTGACGGTTTTCGCAATTTTTCCTTTGTCTGTGGTATAAGACGTTGCTGCGTACCAAATTTCAAGATTCTGAGTTCACGGGAAGTACCCTGTAGGTTTTGATTCCCTTGCGAGTGTCAGTGAAAATTTGCGGCATAAACGGCTGTATTTTTTGATTGCGTTGGCTTAGAAGTTTGATTTTTTCACAGCTCCAAGAGACAGTAGAACTGAGTATTTGGTATAAATTCCATCTTGATGCCTCTACGCGTTCCTGAGAAAAAGGGTCTTGACAGACAGACAGACGGACGGACAACAAAGTGATCCTATAAGGGTTCCGTTTATTCCTTTCGAGGTACGGAACCCTAAAAACAAATTTCAGAAGTATTTAAACAGTACTAAAGTATAAATAAAAAGCAATTAAACTTTACTTTATTAAAATTTTCTTTATTAACACATCTACTTGGTATGCAAAATGAAAATGCGTGTTGCCAACTCTACTTAATAGATTTCTAGTCTATGAAATATTAATAGAGTATGCACTAAATACTTGCTGGGATTGCATCAGTTTAGATTTGTATAATATGCTAACAATATCCTATGATCTAGATTTATTGGATGGATTTATAAACACTAACAAGCAAATCCAGCAATACCTAATAATTTATTTACGTACAAAATACGTTGGGCGTTTATGACCCGCTGTTTAAAAATGCGTCGACACAAACCAAAGTACTAAGTTTTCGATCGTACAATTTTCATTCAAATTTCATTTCCCGTAATTATTTTAATTCGAATCCATGGAGAAGTGGAGATAAGCAATATATTGTTAGTCATATTTATATGGATATTTGATAATGAGTTAAAATATATTAGAATTTACCCCACCTCCTGCAATATGCGACGTGTCGAGGTAATCTAGGTGTAATTACGTTTGCATCTAGCCTAATTTTGTCTTTGGTCGCAAATTGTTCCATAGAAAATACCTTGTTTGTTGTGTCCTTTGCTAGAAAAAAAAAATACGGCGCCAAGGCATCATAAAGTTATGAATTTTGTAACAGGAGAAAATAAAGGCTACTGACGACCTTGGTGGCAAGTGGTTGATCGCGTCAGTGCTCAAGCTACAGGTCGTGAGTTCGAGTCCCGCCAAAGGAACATAAAAGTTATCTATATTCCTGGGTCATGGATGTGTATTAAATATGTGTATAAACTATAATAACAAATCTTAAATATGTGTATGGTATAAAAGTAGGTATTGAATATATTTCCTTTGTCTGGTACTCTTTAACACAAGTTCTCCGAGAACTTTCTACGGGACCAGATTGACGTGATGTCGAAGTATCCATAGATATTATTAGGTATTATATTACCTACTTGGAACTCAGCTGAATCTATCTACTGTGATTTTGGCGCGTGCAAATGTACAGACAGACAAACAATGGCCTTAGAAAATTCTTCATATTCTGTAATACTATGTCGGTTGTTTTATAAGAATGACAATAAAATATTATTACAGAATCATATTATTATTATAGCTTTGGCCAATGTTAATTTTTTTTCGGTATGTACAAGGTGGACACCTTACTTTATTTAGCTACACTATAAAAATAAGAGGATCTTAGGATTTTAGGATCGACCTAACGGTAATTATCGTCTATTTTTTTATTCTAGTTTAGTAATTTCATTAAATTGTCCACAAAACATGCCGAATGTAATAATTTATTATTATTAAATTACTTAATTATAATTTCCAAACAATGCCCTATGTTATCTAATGGGAATAGACGTATTTAGACTTAGTTCAATTCTTTAGACCCGTTGGTCTAACATAATAATATGCGTGATATGTGATATATATGTCACCGTAAAATTGTAAAGACCGTTAGATTGTAATATTACTAGATATATTATAAAAAGTCGACAGATTGTCAAATAAACATTTCTCCTTACAATTGTACGCATTATTTTTCATGTAATTGTAAGGAGAAATGTTTATTTGACAATCTGTCGACTTGTTATAATATCTCTAGTAATATTACAATCTAACTGTTTTTACAAATTTACGGTAACATATACATAAAAATACATTTTAGTGAAACTGTAACAAACTTTTTATTTATTTTTTGACGGATGAGTAGTGTATCATATTCATTCTTTTTAATATTCTACATCATTCTAACATCGTTACATACTAATTTGGATCCTTATTTGCATGACAATAACTTAGAAGTCGTCTCCATTTTAGTAAAAAGGATCATTATTCATTACCATAATAAAATGATACTGTACATAGAGAAATAAAGGTCTTTAGATGATAACTTTAATAATAGTCAGACTAATTATTCTAATAATCTATTTCACCAATGACCCCTTTATTAATCGAATTGTTATCAGAATCGCCGATTAACAAATATTTTACAACATAATAGAATTAATAAAATAAATTCAATAATAAAAACACAGATCTAATTTCAACAAAAACGAAACAAACTATTTACAACACTATATCCTACCAGTTTCAACCCTCAAACTAAGACCGGTACAAAAAAGCTTCACTCTCTCGCATTTCTTTTTAAGGTATTTAGTAATATAAATGAAAAAAAAAAAACAACTCACTTTTAAACAATCCCATCTTAAAGCACTTCCTCATCGTATCGGAGAAGTTTTTTTTATCTCCCATCAGATTTTCAGACACTACGAATTGTCGCGAGTGTGCGTACTCTACGGTAGAGTTGTACTGAACTACGGCGCGCGCGCTCGCCCGCGTTCATTGCCAACACTAACAATTCACGGATTATATCTGTGGCCCTAGTGAAAAGGGGTACAAGTCCGATTTTGTCGAAAATGAGTTTATTATACCAAAATGATCAGAAATAAATGCTCTATCGATTGGTGTAAACGGATCTGAGCTATCTCTAAAAACAACAAAGTTTCTTGGTGTATATGGGTCTAACTAACACAAAAAAAACTACAAAAGTCGGATCCAAGTATATCTGTATTGTTTTAAACTGAAAAATAAAAAAAATCTCTTGTGTTTTTTTATCTAAATTAACATAAACTACCTTCTTTTTTATAAAATTGGTGTTTACCAATACAACAAGAGTTGGTCCTTAAAAATGACTTAGTGAGTAATGATGTTACTGGACATCAATCTGTTTTCACCAAAATAAATGACAAAAGTCTAGTATAACTCAGTTTAGATCAGTATTCATAATACGCTATTGTGAAATCAATAAATGTAATGTAGTACTACTCTAGTTGTATCCTACGAATGGTATTCATTTTACGTGTAAAACGATATAAATCGTCGATGCGGGGGACTGGTGCGGGTGTGTGGAGGGCGCATTGCGCCCGCGCCCCTTCAGTTTGAAATTATGAAAAAGCTAAATAAACTTTCTACTTAAGTTATAACAGTCATATTTGACTGTTGTAACTTTAAAAGTCAAATATGACAACAAAATATTGTTAATATTGTTGTTAACAAAATAAAAATATTAGGAAATCTCATATGAACAGTCATCATTAAGAAGAGGATGCTGATCATCGTTATCATCACTTATTAGATTAGTATAAAAAGATCTGACACTGGGGTTTATTAATGGGAGATGACTAACTAAGTCTCGCTTTTTCTCATTAGAAATTACAATCGGCCCATCGTAAGACTTGGATATACATTTAGTTTAAAAAATACTTGGGAACGGTGATTTTCCGCGTTTTCTTTGCAAATGCACTATATACCATTCATTTTGACCATGTATTTTGTAATGGAATTGAGGAAATTCTCCTTTTTTATATTTAAAAGCTGCACACTCAGATAAGTTGAACTTCTTTTTATTTTCATCCATTTTCTTTTGTTAGAGTGGCCCTTTTAAATAACTCGCAAAATCTAGAAATAATTCTGAATGCATTACTATAACAGTAAATGGTTTCTTTTTACTGCATGTTCGGACAAGTTGATACCAATCCCGCGGATGATGAATGTCCATTTGAGTTTTTTTCTTGGCCTTCTCAATTAATGCATGATCCACGTCACAATCCATGTGGGTATGACTTAGTACTAAAAAAATATGCGTTATGGTTTCCACATTTGTATTATTATGCACAGCAAACAGGAACATACATACAACGTGAATATTTTTATTTTGACCAGAACAGGAGTCAGAATAAAATACAAGATGCTTTATAATATTATCAGGTACGCAGTTCATTAAGTAATAATACAAGCAACTACTTGATTTGCTCTTCTGCCACCAATTCCTTCATGCCACATAAAACAATATACTTTGTTAGAGGTACAGTCTCTTAATGTTAAGTCAAAATAAAAATATTAACGTTGTATCTATGTTCCTGTTTGCTATGCATAATTATACAAATGTGGAAACCATAACGCATATTTTTTTAGTACCAGATCATACCCACATGGATTGTGACGTGGATCATGCATTAATTGAGAAGGCCAAGAAAAAAACTCAAATGGACATTCATCATCCGCGGGATTGGTATCAACTCGTCCGAACATGCAGTAAAAAGAAACCATATTTAAAAGGGCCACTCTAACAAAAGAAAATGGATGAAAATAAAAAGAAGTTCAACTTATCTGAGTGTGCAGCTTTTAAATATAAAAAAGGAGAATTTCCTCAATTCCATTACAAAATACATGGTGAAAATGAATGGTATATAGTGAATTTGCAAAGAAAACGCGGAAAATCACCGCTCCCAAGTATTTTTTAAACTAAATTTATACCCAAGTCTTACGATGGGCCGATTGCAATTTCTAATGAGAAAAAGCGAGACTTAGTTAGTCTTCTCCCATTAATAAACCCCAGCATCAGATCTTTTTATACTAATCTAATAAGTGATGATAACGATGATCAGCATCCTCTTCTTAATAATGACTGGTCAGATGAGATTTCCTAATATTTTTATTTTGCTAACAACAATATTAACAATATTTTGTTGTCATATTTGACTGTTAAAGTTGTCATATTTGACAGTCAAATATGACTGTTATAACTTAAGTAAAAAGTTTATTTAGCTTTTTTCATAATTTGAAACATTATCCTTTACACGGATCGTTTCTATACTAAGCGGTTATAGATAAGTACTTAAATTTTCAGGAGCATTTTTTCTTTTGTTAATTTGTGATTTTGTGAATGTGAATCTACATAACATTGATTTTATTTTTAGTTGAGAGAAATGTGAGTTTTTCTCAAAATATTTTTGTATTGTATTACAAAAGAGATTTTTACTTAACTACGTTATCTTAAGTTAACTCTTATTTTGTAAAAAATAAAAAAATATATTAATTTTGTATTCTTTTCGTTTTATATTTGTTAAAATAATGGATATAAGTTGCACAAAGTAGTTCATATAAGTCTACATATACCACACGCCACGTATAAAATCTTTGTGGAAAAGACGCTAAGATATTATTTTTCATAATTTTGACTTTTTTTTGAGTCGAATTAAAGTACACAGTCAAACACATACTTTTTATTAAGTGAGCCATTAAATATTTCTTTTAATTACTTACTTATCATAAAAGTTATTCCAAATGCGTATTCCTTTTCACATAACAGAATTCACAATTTACTTATGTGATAAAGGGTATAAGTTATTTTATACCCTTGAGGAATTTATTTTTTCGTGGGTATAAGTCATTATCTTAAAAAATATTAAATTTACATAAAAAACAACTTAATAATAATAAAGAGCATACTCTGTTTACCTACAAAAATATCACATGTATTATTTAGCTAGCAGTTTAAAGAAGCTACACGAGGACAAACACGAAATTTCTACGCGCTGAGTGTTTTTTGCCTCTCCTGTAAAGTTGTAATTTTAGACTTAAACCCCTTTTCACTAGGGCCACAGATATTAGGATCCGCATTATCATCACGCAAGATAATAAGCCAATATACGATGCATCTACAGATATTATCAACAATAAGCATGAACGTAGGATGGCTCTTAAAATCTGAGTAACATCACTATCCCATTAATAGCAAAAGCCAATTATTTTTTTAATGAAAGGATTCTTTATTATGATGGGAACTAGAGAAGTATTGACTATGATGTATTTACAGTGTGTCTCGTCTAGAAGTTAAGAAATTTTAACTGCAGATAGGATATAGATAGAGGGGTGCAACCAACCCTCACCACTCTTTGTTTCCTTGTCATATTTTAAGTGTTGACGTAACTATAACACAATACACCTGTAAATTTTGACGATATTTGTGGCTCAGTGGTGAGCGTGTTCGGTCTCTAGCCGCGTCGCGGGTTCGAATCCCGCCAGGTAACAAGTAGATTCCCGTGTTCCTGGGTCATTGATGTTTATTAATTATGTGTATTATATTATAATAAAATATGAATTATATGTATAATATAAAAATATTAAAATATATATATATATATATATATATATATATATATATATATATATATATATATATATATATATATATATATATTTCCGTTGTCTGCACGGTACCTACCCGTATCACAAGTTCTTCGAAAACTTACCACAGGACCAGATTGGTGTGGTGTGAATGCGTCCATAGATATTAACAAAAAAATCCGTACATTATCTTCCGACAGTAAGAGGATTCCGTCCTTTTTTGATCGAAATTGTTTTAGTTTCCTGACATACTCTTTCGATATACCAATTCAAAATCAATTTAAATAATGAAAATATAGAAGACACTATCAGTGAGTAACTATACAATACTTTGCCAAAACATAATGACAACTAAATGATCATAATACTTAAATTCATTACTAAGTAGTTCAATTAGGTATTACGACACATCAAATTAGTTATAGAGCGACTATGTTGCACTAATAATTCTTGACAACCGTCGTGTATTTAATATTTATTTGTTTGACGACCTCTGTGGCTCAGTGGTTAGTGCATTGGCGCTTTAGCCGGAGGTCGCGAAATCGTCTCCCACCAGGGAATAAAAAAAAAGTGTTCCTGGGCAATGGATGTGTATTAAATATGTGTATAATATAATAAAAAATCTTAAATATAAGTATAGTATAAAAAGCATTAAATATATTTCTGTTGTCTGGTACCCGAAACACAAGTTCTTCGGATACCTACCACGGGGCCAGACTGACGTGGTGTGAAGCGTCCATAGATATTATATTATATTATTAATTATGAAAATGACAGACAATTTACAAAAAATGACAATTCCCGAAATACATTAGGAAATTGTTTATACTGTACTTCTATGTTATTGTACCTTAGCACACCTTAAATGATGAATAGAGAATATGCATAATTATTTTTATTGGCTTTTCGAAAAGTATATAATAAGCCAGGAAATATTGTCATTGCAAAGGCATATCTACGATCAACCGTTTACGAAATACAGTCATCACAAAAGTGAAATTGTTGGAGAACATGAAAAACGCTCTATACAAAAAAATGTATCTAGTAGGAGTGTCGTCACAGCTGTTGAAAATGTATGAAGATAAATACAAAATTGATTTTACTAACTTAAATGCTGCGTTTATGTATATCATTGTAATAACAAAAAATGTTACAAATAACAAGGATTTGAACAGTTATTTTCGTTTTGCGATCAAAACAACCAAAATTCGTCGTTTTTTTTTAAATCCTGTAACTTTTTAATTTAGTACTAATTACTGTACTTTATGCATTTTCGGTCCATATTTAATTGCCTTTCGGAAAGAATTTTGCTGATTTAAAACAAATGCATCTTCTCTATTGGAATCTAAGTTATTGGATTACAGCTTATTAACCTATTTGAATATTGTATTAGAGCAATAATATATTTTTGGATATTAGCGACAAAATTATTTAGATTTGGTCATTTGCAACCATAGTGTGTTACTCCAATTTATTATTTTATTTTATTAAAATCCAAGGCAACAATACAACTTCTTTTTTTATGGATTTTATGTCATCATCAGACTACATGGGCTTGCAATAGATCTCTTTATTATAACACATACGCCCGAATACTAAAAGTTAAAACGCTAATCAAAATTAAGAGCCCTCTTATTCACAGGCTGTCGCTGTCTCTGCTAGCCGACAAGGACAGCATGTCACTCGAGAGTCACTTAATTTAACTATCGGTTTAGTATTCGGCAGATAAACTATCACAACTTACTTTGCGACCCAAAAAAGAAGCACACAACAGATTATTCGTCTATTAAAATAATAATTTTTGACCTATTTACGTCATCTTATAAATAATTGACTCCCTTTTAAATATATTTTCACAAAAGTATGTCAACTTGTTGCTAGCACTTCCGAGAAGATAAAGGAAACATAGCACTAGTAACAATATCTATTGAGTGGACAAAGGTCATCCAGGCTATGAAACTAAAGTATATAATTCAACACCTAAGTGTTTGAATTTTTACTAAAAAAAAATAGGAAAACAGTTGACCTAAAGGCCATCCGTGCAACTTCCCGCTAAGCGCTTAAATTTTATCTAATGCGTCGTTTTTTAATTTATCGAGCTAAAAATAAAAGTGCTTCTAAAAATTTTCACTGATAATTTTCTTTCGTCAGACCTTTGAGCTCTCCGAGCTCAAAAGTCTGATGAAACTTTAAAAAACACTATTTTTTGAAATTTCAAACTGTCATAACTTTGGAATGAAGCAACCAGTTTTCACACGATTAGCGGCAATCGATGCAGTTTTTCATGTCTTTCGAAAAAATCGACAACAAAAAATTTTTTAGTTGAAAAATTCCGGAGATTCCGAAAAAATCATTTCTTCGGTTTTCTTTCCTTCGCGATATCTATCGAACGAATCAACCGATTTTGACTCGATTAGCGGCGATCGACGTAGTTTTTCAAGGTTAAGAGCTGATTAGTTTTTGGAGTTGATCGATACCGTTTAAAAGTTATTAAAAAACACTTAATTTTTTTTCACAGTTTATTTGAGATTTCTTAAAATTTATCTGTCCGAATCGGTCCAAATTGTATTCAAAATCTAAGTTTGACCAAGCCCTTTCGAATGGCACCAGCCGCAATAAAATCGGTCAAACCGTTCAAAAGTTATAAAAGATTTACATACTTACAACACACACACACACACATACATACATACAGACATATTGACATCCTCGCGGGGGTCTTCCAGGTCATCAGTCAGGGAAGCTTCCTGTGATCTCAGAACGTCGAGATCTGAGGAGAATTCGATTTTTGCAAAACGGGGTCAAACCAATAACTTCCCGATTTTTGAAAATCTTAGATTTACTTAGCAGGAAATTTAAAAAATTTTGGACTATCTCTGCAAAAAACTACAGACGACAATATTTGAAATCAACTCTGTCAAGCCCCAAATACACAGTGAGTACTACATCTACTACATACCAATACTTATTTTTTACTCGTAGGTACTTTATATAATTATTATGATGTATTCACGAGAACTATAGGGTAGATAGGTAGGTATAATACGTACCAAATGACCAAAAACATTTGTGTCAGTATAATATAATATACCTAATATATATTTTATTAAAACTTATACATGTAAAGGCGATAACATACCTACCTACTATGAAAAGGCGCAAGTTTTTGTTGGCTATTGTGTGTTTATGTTTACGTACAATTATAATTATGTACTCCGTACTACTAACTTTTATCCGCGGCTCCGTTCGCATAAATATAGTATCGGTTATCCAATCGGAAATCGGAATACTGTACTTTTTCGGGATAAACAGTAGCCTATGTTGTTATAAAATTTAATCGAAATCCTAAAATTGATAAAAGAACCCTTGTATAGTTCAAACTTAAAACTTAATATGTATTATATGAATTATTATGGGTGAAATTCGACTACAGGGTGACCACCAGTCTTCTAAAAAACGTGAGCGTATTGAGTAACAAACGGAACATAGAAAATTGTGTTTTGTACAAGTATCAACTATCAACTTACTAATAATTAGTACTTAGTATTGCGATAACGCACTGAACCTCGGCTATCTATTTCCAATTTATACCTAGAGTTTATGATAAAATTAATATAAGCAGCGAGTAACCAGTTTAACTGGATAAGCAATGATAAAATTTGTTATCAGACACTTTAATGCATTTGAAATTAGGGTGTTTTGGACAGTGCTAATAATAGGCAATCGGACTGATTTTTTTTATTGCATGAATGAATTACTATTCAATAATAAGTACATAATAAGCCAGGAAATATTGTCATTGCAATAACATAATCTACTTAAGTGTACTCTCTTAAATATGAGTAACTTCTCAGAAGAAACCGTATATCAAAAGTCAATATTTTCAAAGGTACAGCGATTTGTATATAAAATTTCACAAGTCTCGTAAAAACGCTCCATGCTAAAATCGACATACAAATGACGTCACTATTGGATTAAAGTGAATTAATTAGGTATAAAGTATACGGCCGCAGGAACATATTTGTGCGTTTAAGTACATACTTATAAAAATGAATATTTTTGTATACGATGTAAGTAAACTAATGATGTAGGTAGGTTTTGTTTACCAATTACGCATTTTTTTTTCTTTTTTGAATGTATTTAATTAGTAAAGTACACATAAAATAATATATTTTTTTACATTAACCAGCTAGTAATGCCTCAATATTTCTGAATATATTAATGAAACTAAATATTTCAGATGTTGTCCGATCCCCTATTGTCAGATAACTTACTTGCATGTTTTGTCTTTGTCGCTCGATATAAAGTAATCCAGTGCCAAATCTTCGAAATAAGTAAATTTTGGCGCTTCTTCGTCACAGAGACAAAACTTGCAAATAATCAACTATCTGACACTTATTACACAAAATCAAAAGTGTAGCTATCCAACAATTATTAGAAGATTGTGGAACAGGCCTATAATGTTACTCTGTGGCTAGAGTATTTATTGTTAATACTTTAGTTAAATGAGGCAAAAGGGGATATTTTCCCGGGCAGAAGGGACAATTATTTCGTGTTATGTTCGGAAGACCATCTTGCCCCACAGGGCATGAGGAATTTACACATAGGCGACAAACACGTTATTAATAATTACTATACTTTGATTAATTATATTTTAATATAATACATCTATGTTACTATACATTTTAATAATACTATACATTTTTAATACATTAAACAAAATTAAAATCATGTAAGTATAATGAACACGTTCTCCCGAGATCTGTCGTCGTAAATGGCGCTAGTCTCGAAGTTGTGCAAGAATACATCGACGGCGCCTACGTACTTTATTGTATCTGAAAAATTGCATTTTTTTTATTACAGCTTTGGAGTCTACTTATAGGTATCTTTAATACCATGTTTTCAAAATTTTAAAAAACTCATTGCAAGTGCGTTTTTTTGAGTCGTATTTTATCGTAACACATGAGTCTGTCCGACCGATGCCAACGTATGTTAACTTACTCGAGTTTACGTTGCGCACCTGAGTGTGCGACAAGGCCGTAACTGCCACTAACGTGAGTGTTCGCCGGAGTACACGCGCGTCATTTTATTTTTTATTTTGGAGCGTCAGTTACTTAAATATGTTTTACCAATAAGCATTCGTGTTATTTTTCTTAAATTGAAAATGTTACTGAATAAAGTATTGGATCGGGCAGAACCGATTGCTTCAGATGGATTTTCACTTTCCAAACCTATCGTAAGTGGCAGTTCCGCTAGTTTACATCGCTTTTGTTTAACGTATTTGTATCGAATCTGACATATACGATAATTTTCGTGGTTTAAGAAATTATGATATTTATCGAAAGTGCCACTTACGATTGTTTTGGAGGAATTTTTCACAGTTTTTGTTCAGATTCGATATAAGTGTTTACGTAAAAATGAAGTTTTATGTTTAAGTACCGATACGAAATTGATTTTCTGTACAAAACAATATTTAATTACATATATTTCATTTAATTTACCTGCTTATTGGAATAATTTGAAGGACTTGGCGAGTGGTTAACCTCTCTTAGATAGAAGTTTAGCAGAAGAGGTTTTTGCAGTTTTAAAATAACATGTTTTATCACATGTCATATAAGAGCCCGAGCCCCGTATTTTTTTTTGAAAATATTTAAACGACGAAAAATGACTAATTTAACTAAAAGTTAAGGTATTTTATGAACGGGGAAGTTGAAAGCTTGTCAGTCACTATGCAGTAATTTTAAAAGTAATTATATCGAAGATTATAGCATAATAGTATTATTAATATAATTACAGTAGCCTACTATACACCATACTACCCATTATCCGATCGACTTATTGCTATCGATGCTATCAGTTCCATATTGAAATAAAAAAGTCAACTGTCATGGCATTCTAAGCCTATACATGGTCAGTTCTAACTCATCCAATTAGTAGCGCTAATTAAACGATACATGATAGGTAGTATGACTTTACATAAAAGCTTGTGCCTTGAAGTATGTGGTGCATTTTATAATAATTACGAATTTTGATGGTGTTAATAAAAGCCATCTAGTCGGATACGCTCTTTTAGCTTGATTCAATTAGAAAAATAAAGTAGTAAAAAATTTTAAGCGTCATTTCTTGAAGACTTACAAAAACAATTATAAGTCTTTTTACATAAAAGACTTATAATTATTTTCATAGCTGTTTGAGACGACTCCTACACAACGCCTTCCTTATTTAGAAACCATTTATAATTATCGATATTTTTCACCTATTCAAATAGGTTTTCATCATAATTATATACATAATTATAATGGATTGAATTTTTCGAGTTTATTTCAGAATATCAGCTTAGAAATTCTAACTAAGTTACTACTTAGCTGTCAAGTTGAAATTTCAGGATATTTCATTTAATTTTTAAGGGTTAGAAATTTTACGATAAGAGGATTAAGGCTTAAATTATGAAGCAATAGGAATAGAAGTAAAACAATCCTGACTTGGTCTCAATTAACGATTTCTTTAATTTCCTCTTCACCAAATTAAGTCTTATTGTAGGAAACATACTGTTGGCTTTTACAGATCTTCTGTTTTGTGCAGTAAATGGTTATAATATTTGTGACACTAGGAATATATTTGACTCTTTCCTCTTCATTGCTGTCTTTTATGTATTGCCAATTTTTACCATGAAAACAATTCTAGGTTCCTAAATCCTGATAAGCTGTTATTAGTTCTATCATCTGATAACAATAATAAAAATATCGATGATATACAAAAACATCAGTCTTGCATTAAATCAATTTTATCAGTTTAAAAAGTTATGATTGAGATATTATATGTTCTTTGTACCTAACTAAACCATAAAGTAACATATTTTTTAATTTATTTTTAATTATTTCGCTTAAAAAATAGAATCCGTACTATTATTATAAATGTAAAAGTAAGTTACTTTAAATCATGCTCAAACTGCTGAACTGATCTTTTGCTGAAAATTTGGGGTAAGTCAGAACTAAGAGAAGGATAAAGGTTACTTTTATAGCAACACGTGCCATATACGAATATTCTTAAATTTGTTTGTTACCCTGTACCAAATTATACACAAAATACGTATTTCATGAATATTTTTTTCTGTTACTGTAATACAGTGGTTTATAAACAACCAACTGTTACTGTACTGTAAATACAGTACCCAAAAAAACACTGTACTTTTTCGGAACAATATGTACCGTGTTGTACTATGTTATAATCCAGGTCCTAAACTACTACCGTATAAAATTTCATCAAAATGCGTCCACCAGTTTTTGCCTGAAAGAGTAACAAACAAACATCCATCCATTCATAGATCCATCTATCCATCCTCACAAACTTTTCACATTTACAATATTAGAAGGAAGAAAAACAAATAAATACGCAAAGTAAAGTGAATAGCCACGGTAGTAAACACATTTTATGTAAATTTTGTTCTTGTTATTCCATTAAAATTAATCGTAAGTACAAGCAATATACGATGTACATAATCGTATGTGACACTTACAATAAAATATTCCTGATAAATACCAACGTATACTAACGGAAATGGTAGATCCGATACATTTTCGTTTATCCAGTCCCTAGAAAATAATTGGAAGTACCAGTTACGATTAAGAGAGCAAGCTCATTCACGTGGTATACTATCGTAACTGAATTTTCGCGAAAACTATTCAATATTTTAGATTTTTGATACAATGCACTAATTTGTTATCCTAACAATACTGTTTCTGCAAATTTTCATAAGGATCTAACTTTTATGGACAAAGTTATACGAAAAATAAACTTTAAATCGCTCTCCTGAAAAGTTGCGTTTTTCAGATACAATAAAGTACGTAGGTGCCGTCGACATATATCTTGGCCAAACTATTCAACTCGGGCGGCACAACTGTGAGATGGAGAAGAATACGCTTGGACTGAGCTGCATTCGGGAAGCTCCGGGACATCTTTGAATCGTCGATTCCACAATCCCTTAAGACCAGGGGGTCTAAAAAGGCCACTTTAGGTGAACATTAGATGAATCGTATGCAATTCATATTTTACGCATTTCTATTCAAAACTGTCAAAATTAATGTTTTCTGTCAAAATATATGAATCAATAATGAAACACCTGAAGTTACCTTTCTAGATCCCCTGGTCTTTAATCAATGCGTTCTGCCGGTAATGACATACGGAGCCGAAACTGCGACTCGGCTGCCATAGTGTTTCAAACAGGCTTGACTCCTTAGAGCTACCTAGAGATGTAGCATCGCTCTGCATCCTCTATCGGTTATATTACGGGGAGTGCTCCGAGGAATTGTTCGGACTTATACCTGCTGCAACTTTTCGCCACCGTTCCATGCGACAAAATATTTATCATCCTCATCACCTTGATGAGTGGCAGTCCTCCACCGTGCGCTTTACCCGAAGCTTTCTGCCGCGTACTGTAAAACTCTGGAATGAACTGTCGCCAGCAGTATTTCCGGACCACTACGACCTGCAAACCTTCAAGAAGGGAGCGTATTCCCTCCTAAAAGGCCGGCAACGCACTTGCAACTTCTCTGATGTTGCGGGTGTCCATGGGCGACGGTAATCGCTTTCCATCAGGTGATCCGTTTGCTCGTTTGCCCTCTAGTTTTATAAAAAAAAAAAAAACTGGACACTCAAGTTAGGGCTGGTTCACAAGTTCAAGGTTGCTCAGCGAGCGATGGAACGAGCAATGTTAAGGGTATCTCTGGTAGATAAAATACGTAACGACGTTATTCGCCAGAGCACTAAAGTCACCGACATTGCTCAACGAATTAGCACGGTGAAGTGGAAGTGGTCCGGCCATGTCTGCAGACGGACAATTAATGGAGCAGACAAGTATTAGAGTGGAGACCACGCTTAAGTAAACATAGTGTAGGACGTCCTGCGGCACCATGGACCGACGATTTGAAGAAGGTGGTTGGCAACTGATGGATGAGGGCTGCCCAAGATCGGGATGGTTGGCGCTTATTGCGGGAGGCCTACGTTCAGCAGTGGACGGCGATAGGCTGATGATGATGTTATCTACTATACATAAAGTAGTACTATGTAAATGTGTCAAAATCTTACCGAGACACGCATTTGGATTGGTCCAAACTCCTAAAATCATTAATTATAAAATAAATAAATACATTTTGAAGTTTATGATATCAAGACGATTCAATTATGATTCATTCAAAGTCATAAGTTAAATAAGAGATTTGGGGTTCTGATGGCTCGCCAAATAAATGATCATCGCCGCCAAACCTCCGCCTAGGCACGGTTGCCGACATGCCGTGCTATGGCATGTGTGTGGTATGCCACACAGTGTACCACTTGTGAACCTTATCGCCATAGGAATAAGGTCCACTGATGTAACAAATTTCTTGGAAATAAAAGATTCCTAATTCCTATCCTAGTCAACACCGGCATGTCTTGGCTATAAAACCAGATAACAAAGAAAAATTAACAAGAACATTTTTATATCAATTAGCTAATTCGAATAACCACAGACTTCATATTGCGTGATTGCTTTTCTTTTATCCAGGCACGTTAAAAACGTGTGGTTGTTTAATTTTTTTTTTGTCGGTTAAGTCTTGGAAATAACTGAATAGCTGGGTCTTTCAATATTATTTTTGTTTCATATAAAACAACGGGGTATCGGCATTCCTACAAAATAATATAATATAACAATGAAATATATATAATAATACAATAAAAGCGGCCACCGTCACGCCATTTCGGTGACGGTGGCCGGTTCCATTAAAACCAGGCCGGTTACGCAGGAGTATTTTATAGTGTCGTAGTTTGTGCGCAGTAGCAGTACACAAGAGGACTCTTCCTTTTACTCTTATAACGTAATACACGTAGACACGACTGGCGAGAGATCAGTCGCAGGTCCGACTTTTTACATGCACATCCGACGCATGGATCATCTTTATCGTCAGACAATCGGGTGATCAGCCTGCATTGTCCTAACCAAACTTGGAAACAACATTTTTTGTTGTTCCAATGCGCTAATCGAACCCACGACCTCCGAGTCGAGAGCCAAGCTCTAACCACTAGAATATAAAGTACTAGATGTCGCCCGCGACTTCGTGCGCGCAAAAGGAAATGTCAAAGGCACCGTACATTTTGCCGCAATACAAAGTAGCCCATGTCCTTTCCCATGCTCTATTCTATATCTGTGCCAAATTTCATCAAAATCGGACCAGTAGTTTCGGTGCCTATTCAATGCAAACAAACAAACAATTTTTTTCTCTTTTTTTAAGTATAGATAAACATAGGAAAACAATCTATTGATTATTATTATATTGTAAAGAATTCAATTCAACGTGACTTTTATACACTCGTTAAATTGTGCCATGCAACTTGGTAATGCAAATAATTACTGAGTTGCTACGACTTAAAAAGACTACGACGAAAAAAAAATCTCATACTTTTTGTACCAGAAATCGCATTAATATCCTTATTATTTGAATATATTATTTTATTTGTCCTCACAGAACCTATATAATATCATGGAGGAATCAATTATTGGTCCATGATAATATGTATAAAACATAATATTGAATATTATTCGTGATTGTAAATACTTTTATTAAGGATTTTGCAGAAAAAGATTATTAGATATGCAATGTACGGAAAAAACGTTATAATAACCTCTTATAACTTTAGCACAAAAAGTCGTGATAGTCCAATCTATGACGATTCGAGGTATAATGACACAAAGAGTCGTGATAACTGATAATATCAATGACGATCAGAAGTTATGACGTATTCTGGTCAGTCGTCACTCGTCACCCATCATCTGTAACCGCATGTCCTGAGATCACCATCAAATTGTGGTGAGATGTGAACTGATGACGCAGGTTTACATTCTCACGTGTTATTAATGTACTTACGCTTCTCACGATTTCCATTAAAAAGGAAAATTCGAAGGGACATAAATATAGCAATGGTTCAAAACACGTGTAACCGGTGTAAATATTTATTATGCGCCTGATAAAATTTTCTGATCTGGTATATTATGTTGTATGCGCCTGTTAAAATTGACTGAGCCAAAGTTGATATCTATAATGAAAACATACTGTTTTCAGACTACAGGAAAAATCTAATCTTTTGCGTTAATACTACCTATTCTATAATAAAAAAATGATTCATATCGAATCTCATCTAGGTCCGTTTCTTGTTATAGCCATCATCAAAAACTACTTTCTAAGGTTACAAAAACCTGTTAGTTAATTATTATTGATGTTGGGTAATCATAACAATTAAGGTGTAGCAGATTGTATTAAAGATCCAGAATATATCAAGTATTGTCATTGCATAGTTGACAGTAGTTCTTGTGGTCACGAGTATTCCTGAGGCGTAAGACCTCAATAATGGTAAGTTTATTACTACGGTAAAACAACAGTTTTCTAATATTTAATCAATCAGAACTATTATCAAAACATTACTAGGTTCTATACTGTGTGATTTTATTGTTCATACATTTTTCTTGCTGATTTACTTAATTATTATTAGCTTAATATGCGACTACAATTTCAGAAACTAATATTAATTGTAATTTAAAGCTTATTTTGAAAATAACTAAGGTTAAAGAAACTACACCAAAAAAAAACAAGTTTAAGGTTGCGTTTATATGAGTTTGAGCTTTGTTAACTAGGCCATAAGGTTGTACTTTGTGGCCTTGTCAATAAAGCTCAATTCGCAGCGGCCGCGCGCCACTTCTAAATGGGCCCAGGATATATTTCACAATCTACTGAAAAATGTCCGATTACAGCTTATTTACATGTTTTGTAAATATTCTATCTGTCGCTCGATATAAAGTAAGCAATGGCAAAACTTCTGAATAATCCGTCACTTATTACAATAAATAAGCCCTAAGATCATGGGCGATTTTTTATAAGCTAGGTGCTTATAAAGAAATTTAAATTAAAATATGTATTTTTTTATATCCTTTATACATAATATAGGTATCTAATGGACGCACCGCGTAATTTTTAGTTGTAAAAATATTGTATTGCAAACAAATGGCCAAAAGTTCGTTCTCTTAAATTTTATCAACAAAAGTAGATAGTTAGTAGGGACGTCAATATTATCCAGGGGGAGAAGGGGAGATGCAGCTGCCCCACCGAGTACGCCCATGCTAAAGAATATACATTACTAACGTACCTATGTCTAAGATGTATTTATATGCAACACTGTTTTCAGATGCGAGGCACTCTAGTCGTCTTTGCGCTCCTCATAGCAAGTGCCCACGTGAAAGCTGCCGTAGATGAGAACCTCACTCGAGAGATAAGATCGCTGTTGAGTACACAGGATGAATACTCCGGCATCGCATCTCTCATACTAGAGTGTCTAAACAACGTGGAACCCATACTGACGTTCATCAAAACACAAATCAAAGACATACTAGTCGACATTTCCATGGAAATCTGGGGTCTCCTAAAACAAATTCTGCGTGTATACAAGATAAAAATGTTCAATAAAATCGGGAAGTATACCATATCCGATGTTATTCGGTGTATGTTCGATGGAATTGCAGAGTTCGTGAACGAAGACGGTGAAAAAGTTACTGAACCACCTAAAGTTGAAAGTCCCAAGGAAGATGTAAAGAATGAAAATAAGGAATATGATATAGCTCAGTCCGAATCGGGACTAGAACCCAATTATTATTTAAATGACCCATATTTAATATCAACATTGATCCGACAGAAGAAAACCGTCAACTAATGTGAACATAATAAATGGCTAAAGTACCTTCCGCCGCGCTGTTTAGAAACTACAAAATTATAAAAAAAATATAATTTTATGGAATAGTTATTCAATTGTTTCATTTTTCTGTTTAAAACATTTTACTGTGTGAAACATTTAATTGTGTTTTTCTGGGCTAAAACATAATTTCTCTTAACAACCACACCTCAGTATAGAGTGTATACCTATCTACACAAAGTTAAGTATCTAAATAATTTTACTGCAGAGACAAGGCTCATGATATAATTTGCTATTTTAAACACTAAGGCATATAACAAAAAAATATTCTTACTGATTTACAATTCGCCTCACGATTTATTTCAGCTATTAGTTTGTTGTTTATTATTATCCTCGTAGTCAATTAGGTATTGCGTTTATTTAAATTCAAATTATTATATTTAGAAACCATAATAATTTGAATGTACATTTACAACTTCCAAGTATCAGCAACAAATAAGGCGGTTTGTCACCCATATGTTAAAATAGCAACTAATGATTCGGTGTTTTTATGGACATTTTGTAAACTATCGTATTGCTACTAAACTTTTAAGGCGCTTATTAATAAACTTCAAACTGTTTATTAACACAACTAAGTACTGTGCAATATCAAAAAACCCTATACATATATCAATAGCCCATCTAATAACCTAAATGAAAACAAGAACCTTTAACACTTTTTTTCTTATTTTATGATAATTTTTTAAACTAACCTGTTTTCCTATTTGTAAATTCAATGTTTATTTTATGTTCAGAATTTCTGATGACATTGTCTACAATTTGAATTTAACACACAACTTAAAGTTTATTATTATACCGACAGTCAGCTATTGAAAGTATAAGAAATACTCAAATTGCATACGAAACACCCCTCCTCCGGATCAAAACCGGTGAGGGTTTCAAGCCCCAAAAAGGGGGAATGTAATATCTTTTAGCCTTGACTCTCGAGACGACAGTTGATACTCACTGATACTCTATATTTATTAAAGCGTCTGTCAAATATTGTTTTAAGTAACTAAGGCTGGGACAATGCGATCCGGAATCCGGCAGGCCCGGAAAACTCATAGCACTGAAAATAGAACTCAGGGCTAAAACAATAGAGCTAAAAATCGCACACTCAAGCGTCGAGTCAAATGTCAATATGATATTATATGACAGCTCGACACTCGTCGCTTAGATTCTCAATTTTTTTTACGATTTTCGATTCTCCGAATCTATAGTCCCAGCCTTATTGTGACTAATAAAGTTTTGGTCGGTATGAGAACATATTAACATAATATGAAGTCATATTTGTTATCGCTGCGCACTATGGCACTACCACAACTACATAGTAAGTACATATACAAAACACAGTTTACATTTAAACAACTCATTGAGATCTCATTATGTATTCGTATTTAGACTAAATTGTAAACACATGTAGATATTGGTAGTACATAACTATTAACTACCTACTAACTTTACATTTTACATTAATAATTATACCATCTGCTATATTGGAATTCAAATTTAAAACTTAATCAAATGACTTTAATATTATGTTTTTAGAATACTTGCACAACAAAACGGTTGTACCTATCAAGGTATGTGCGGATAAGGTTTTCTAGCTTTTAATATAATATATTATGTATTCATATTTTATTTTATAAATGTGTAGAATATTCAGGTTGTTTTTTCAGTCAATGCCCAAACTTTGAAGAGTGAATATACCTTACTCTTGAATATAAGCAACTTTTACAATGGAATCAATTTTCCTACGTGAAAAAATTTGCTGTTTCCCTTTGCTGTTTCCTAATAAAGTGATTTATACATTGTACAGAAACAACAGGTCATTTACCTAGTAGTAAAAATACAAAAAAGAGAAGATTTGGAAGCCGCACACGTCAGTTATTTATTTACCAATTAGATAACTATAAATTAAATAAATTTTTTATTGTTCCAAAGAATTATAGTTCACATCATTATTATGATGTTACTAAATATAGAAAAACAGTAGACCGTAGCTAAAAAGAATAGTTACAATGAAAAACGTAATATTTTGTTACTTAATGTGATTTTAAAACAGCCTGTAATTTTATCCAAAACAAACGTATAGTGAGATAAAAAATCCAGCAATGCATTTGCGACTCCTCTGGTGTTGCGGGTGTCCAATGTCCATAGTCGACAGTAGTCGATTTCCATCAGGCGATCCGTTTGTTCCTTGGCCCTTATCTATACTAATATTATAAAGAGGAAAACTTTGTTTGTATGTTTGTTTGTTTGTAATGAATAGGCTCAAAAAGTACTGGACCGATTTCAAAAATTCTTTCACCATTCGAAAGCTACATTGTCCACGAGTAACATAGGCTAAATTTTATTTTGGAAAAAAATAGGGTTCCGTAAGATATTTGGGTTTTTCGGACACAAGGTGTAAAAAATCAACCAGAAAAGTTACTTATTTTGCGTACGCTGCCTAAACTATAAAAGATAGAACCATAAAATGTTCTAATTAATTGTAAATCTTATAAATATCTACAAAAAAGTCCGCGACACACTATACCTATCTATGTCGAGTGAGGCACAACAACCATTTTTTTATTTAGAAATCTTGAATTTTTTTGGACTACATTTAAACGCGTTTATTTTACTCATGCTATTAATCCTTATCAAAATAAATTATTTCATCACTAAGTGCAGTTTATGTAGATAATATTTGGTCTTTTAATGATTAAAATTGGATGTTTGGTTTTGAAGTTATGGCGAAATTAAAATATTACGATTTCTGCTGCACGGCCCGTTGCGAAGTGGGCGTCGCGTCGCGTCGTCGCCAAGGCGTGCGAGTTTAGATCTATGAGTAAATTTTTTGTTTTGTGTTCGTTGTAACTATGATGGATAGATACTTGAGTAACTATTTATTTAGTGATTGTTGTATTGTTAGTTCTGAAAAGTGTAGGTATTTCATACGATAAAAGTATACCCACTTACTTATTTCATTAAGTATTAGTAGGTACCTATATTAATTTGTTTCTGTTTGTTTTGACTAAATTTCACCCGTTTTGTTAGAGGTTTAAAGACATTCTGTTATCTGTAGTATTAGTATCAGTATTGTACCCGTGCGAAGCCGGGGCGGGTCGCTAGTTAGTCATAAAAATAGAGTGCAACAGATCTTATACTAAGCGGTTTCTCGAAATCGGCTGCAAGTATTCATTTTAGTATGCAGATTGCAGAGAGTTTTGGATAGGAAAAATAAATCTATCTGATTCTTATCACATTTTTAAGCTATACGCATGTTTCTTTTCGTCGTGTATAATACTCGTATAACCCTATTATGTCGGTCCGATTGGCATTTTGGTATGCGTATTATAATTTTTGCTTTGTTCAAAAATTCGGAATGTGGTGGGTTCGAATCCCGGTCAGATTAATATTTCTGTGATTCTTTTTATTTAAAAAAAAGTTTGAGTGCTCCGAGGAAAGCTCGGTTACCCGGGTACTATATAGATTAAACGACAATTTGCCACACTAAAAAGATCAAGTTTGATATTTGTCAGTTATGGAAATGACCGAAACTAATGGTCTGAAAAATATTGAAAAATATGATTAATTCATTATTATAATCGAAACGTGACGCACAGAAACATAATGGAGGTGATTTAAAACACAATCAATGCCACCATGAGACCGTTGATAATTTCAATTACCTTTAAACTAGAGGTGCACAAAATGAGTCACTAAAAAGTTATTATGTTTATATTTTTTGACTACGGTGAACTATATCACTCTTTTAGTTTAGTAGTTCAATTATTAGTCCATTGGGTACCGCCTAATGGGTATTGACTCATGTAAAATTTTACTGTGCTGTTCTTCAGAATAGTTGGTTTTTCTCTTTTAACATGTTGTTTAATGGTACTTGCTGTGAATGATTATATGTCGCTTTGTAAGAAGTCAGATTTTCAGGGACGGGCGGTCGACATGACCTAAAGATGTGTCTGTATTGATATTTCATGAATGAATGAACAACATGACGCAAGTAAACTAGTCCAATTGAACGACTCATTCGCGAACTACACACGTCTACTTCAATAGTTCAAACACGCTTCTCACTAATAGGTGTCACTCAGTCAAAAATAGTGATTTTACGATAATTTAATCGTTATAACTTTACGCTTTGTTTTCACAGTCTAATTTATTCTGAACATGATTCATATCTACCACTTATATTGCAATTTACAGAAATTATTACGGAAACTGAATACAATGACTAGGACTAGGTAATATGTAGGTATATGAGTAGAACTTAGGCTTATTAGTACTACGCTATATATCATCATTATATTATTACGTAAGCAAAAATTTCAGGTACAGTTTTAAGAGAATTGTGCAAACGGTGGGGTATGAAATTTGGCAATGTTAAACTTTATGTGGACAAAGGTGTGCAGAAAACTATTATTATTTAAATAATGCTAAGAAACGTAAAATTAACAAAAATATAGTTACACTGTAAAACACATTCACACTACTATGCGTTATATATATGTATAATACAAGTAGGTGTTACTTTGATACAATTGTCAGTCTTTCATTCATATTCCTTAGACAACGTTTACATGATATTTTCTATTCCGTATCTATGTAAAAGAACCCTTAAAAAGTTAAAACTTAAAAATTTAAATTTGAATTATAGTCGAATTTCGACCAAAAATTAAATAAGTACGTACTTAACTGGTTGTCTAAAATTTATTTATTTATTCGGGGAGCCAACAGCTTATAATTAAAAAGGTAGAGTACAGCACAGTTAGAGTTAAGCCCTAGGTTTCCACAAGTAGCTATAGAATATAAAGTATATAAACTTAACAACAATCAGAAGTTACTAACAATAATAAATATACTAACCTAACCAAGAGCATGTCAGGACATGTCTAAGGAGGGTTCCGTAACTATAAACGCGTAATATGCTTTTTTTTTAATTACTCCAAAAGTTACTGTCCGATTTGGTTCACAATAATTTTCGTAAAGTGTTTTTAGCATGATCTATCAGCATGGAAATTTGCAAGTTTCTACCTCCTATAGTTTAAAAATGCTAGGGGGGGGACCAACTTACAAACTACTTTGGAGGCCGATTACTCGAAAATGGTCAACTTTATAAAAAAGTAACGTATGAAACGTTGCCTTTATTTTAAAAGACCTATTCTACGATACACGATGTGGTAGAGTGAAAAAATATACCCAATCTATAACTGCACCAAATTTCATCTATTTATATTCATAATTACAGGAGCTAGAGGCGTGGACAGGCAGACGGACAGAGCGAAACTATAAGGGTTCCTTAAATATTACGGAACCCTAAAAATGATCCTAGGTCAAGTACATGGAAATTTAGGTTTTGTTATTATTATACCTATAAATATTATAAGTACCATACTTACATCAATCATTAATCACAAAAAAAATTATTAAATTTAGATCTTGCTTTAGCAACTTTAGTAGCAAAGGGATCTAAGTCAAGTTCCTTACATAATTGCTCGCACCAAGAAGGAATTTGTTCTATAGTTGGTGTTGTAAACTGGAGTTAAATAAACAGACAAATAAGCATTGGAGGGTTATATCTACGGGATCTGGAAGTAATATTAAAATTAAGCTTAGAAAGAAGATTAGGGCAGTCAATGTTGTTATTTAAGATTTGAAGAATAAATGTACAATCAGCAATACGTTGACGGTTGGTTAAGGGCTGAATGTGAAATTTCCTACAAAGGGCAGTATACCAGAGTAGTAGTTATCAGAGCTGTCATTTATTTTGAGTCGGTAGCATATAAATCGCTTTTGAATATTTTCGATTCGACTAATATAATAGGTTTTATTATTTTTTATTTTTGGACTATATTGTATTCTATTACTAGATACAAATAATTATTATTATCTAGTAATAATTAAATAAGTAACAGGTTGTCTAAAATTATTATATTCGTTGAATAATTTTTACATGAATAAGTAGCTGTGCCTATCTAACAGACGTTGTTCTCTCTTAACTAAGACTGGAATAAATAAATAACCTACATACATTTATGTACAGCTTATACACCAACAACTACCTACACCTACAGGCTACAACCTATAACTACTAACTTCATATTGTACTACCTACATCTACTACTCCAACGCACGACTGGAGTTACTTAGATGTAGTATATTAACAGCCTCCGTGGTCTAGTGGTTAGAGCACTGGCTCTCGACTCGGAGGTCGTGGGTTCGATTCCCGCATTGGAACAACAAAAAATGTTGTTTCCAAGTTTGGTTAGTACACTGCAGGCTGATCACCTGATTGTCTGACAAGAAAGATGATCCATGCGTCGGATGGGCATGTAAAAAGTCGGACCTGCGCCTGATCTATCGTCAGTCATGTCAGTTATCCGTCCCACTGGATTATGAGAGTAAAGGAAAAGAGAGTAGTCTTGTGGACTGCGCACACACTTGGGCACTATAAAATTACTGGCCTGGATTCAATGAAACCGGCCACCGTCACCGATATCGGTGTGGAGAGTTATATTATATAGGTAGTATAATATGAAGACGAGACGAGAGACTCTAAAAAGTAAAATTTAGTGTGCAATGCAAGGCAACCGACGCGACGCGACGTAACGCATCTTCGGCTAACATCGTGGGACACCGTCCCGTGTGATCGTGTGACATCGTGAATTCCATTTCACGTACTCTCATAGATTTTCATATTTCATTTCATTTTCATAGAAAAATTTATATCTATACTCTATACTTTACTAATATTATGTGTGTGTATGTATGTGTGTCTGTCTGTCTGTCTGTTACCTCTTCACGATTTTTATGAAATTTGGTATAGACATACTTTGGGTCCCGGGAAAGTACATAGGATATTTTTTATCCCCGAAAAAGTAGCGTTCCCGTGGGATAATGTATTTACGCGAGCGGAGGCGCGAGCAAAAGCTAGTATAAGATAAAGCATCAACAAAAATAAAGACAACATTTATCTACATTAGCTGACACAAGCTCTGGTAGAGATTTTTTGTGCAACACTAAAAGGTCACAAAGGAATCATAAAAAGTAGTCCAAACAAAAAATATTAAACAAACTGAATACTAAGTTGTCCTGACAGTGATGTAGCAAAGAACTTATTACTAACGTAGGTGTAGTAAGTTGTCTTTCAAATATATAATAATAATAACTCATCGATAAAATATAGTTCTTATTACCTATTTCTTAAAGTCTCAACAGTCACAACTCACAAGACTTTACAAAATTGTGGACTCATTTCTTTTTTCAGCAATACTAATCTAAGTTATAGAACTAAATTATTATGATCCAACCTCTAAGTGCTGCCACGTTCTCCTGCGTCCTACTCTACATCCTAAGTATTTTGAATAGTTATTAGGTACAATCACGACAACTCTACATTACCTCCGTCAACGAAAACCTTGTAGCCACCCACTAACGCTGGCCGCTTAGGGGCCGTACATTAATCACGTTATGTTTTTAACAACTTTTTAGCCCCCTCCCCTCCCCCTGGTGATACGTGGTGAGGTTTTATACTACCCTCCCCCACCTAAGATCACGTGTATTTTTTTTTCATTGTAAGCATGTCAAGTTTGAAGAAAAACTTTAATTTAAAAAACAATTTAATCAAATAATTTAAGCAATTAAAAACTATACAAGTAATTTGTCTTGTAAGTATTTAAACAACACTACGAATCTACAACCGATAATTATTTCGGTATACATAGACTAGATTCGAAAATTAATACACGTGATGTCTCCTTACGTGGGGTACCCTCCTCCCCTTGGTGATACTTGGTGATTTTTTTTCGGACGCCCCTCCCCCTTTGGGCATCACGTGATTAATGGACGACCCCTTAGGCCGTAGGACAGTTTTTAGAGTTCAACACGCTCAATCTGCATTCCTGTATAATAGAAGGCTTTTACGCTGTACAATATAATAATTAATAAACACTCAGACCGCGAAGTAGTAAGCCGCGTAAGCAAATATCTATTAGGTATAATACAGAACAACGACACTGTTTCTAATGCGCTTAACGCCAAATTAACCTTACTCTCCTTGAAAATATGAAAATCATAAGGGTCATCCATACAAGCCGGTAAATTAAATGACTTTTTATTTATTAATCTCGGCGCATCTCGTGCGCCCAACGGAATTGTTTCGTCGCAAATCGCAATGTTTTGTTTTAGTGCTGTATTTAAAAAAATATATTATGTATCATAAATAAGCAATATTCGTAAGGGAACCCGGCTTGTATGGACGCCACGCCTGTAATAAACAGTTTACACACACACACATACCGCAGCTCTAGCGGCACCGCCTCCTCCGCGGCGGGATTTGTGTGGATTTTTCCGCTTTTTCATGTTGAGGCAAAAAGTGTATCCAATTAAATGGCCCACTTTTGAAATTTTTAGGGCTATTTTGACATATTATATAAAGTATGGTGATTGGTGAAAAAAAAATGGCTGACATTTGAAGTATGGTATAAACCAAGATGGCGTAACTTTTTTCATGTAACAATTTGCTCTGTTAAATGTACGTCATAGCCTGTCTTCAGTTGTGAAATATTTTTCTGCAGCACAAAATCTATACAAAAATCACGAGGCGGCGCGGGTGCCGCGGCAGATTCGGCGCGTATGTAATGGTATCTACAGACACACGAATTTGGTACGAAGCGTACAGCGGATTTGGTCCGAAGCGTACAGCAGATTTGGTCCGAAGCGTACAGCGGATTTGGTCCGCTCCGTACCAAATCCGAGCGTGTGTAGAGCAGTCCGGCGAAAAAAAATTTTAGTCACCATTGATGTCTACAGACTACGCTCCGTACCAAGTTCGAGTGTTTGTAGACACCATTTAATAATGGACGTAATTCATTTTCTCGTATGTCTGTAGATGCCAACTTCATTCAATATCTCATATTGGGTAAGTACAATTTGAAATTTTATCTCGTTTCCTTATTTTAATCTTGTCTCTGAAGTAAAATGTTAAAAAAAATCGAACGTTACAACAAGCATGGCCTCGGGATGGCATAATAATTAAGTACCTGGATAACCGAGCTTTAGTAGATTAAAAAAAAGTATCACAAAAATATTTCACCAGGGTTTGAATATATACCTAACTTAAAAACGCGCAGTTTTCCAGGGATAAAACCTACATAGATTGAGTTATAGCGCCCGAATCCCCCTGTATACTAATTTACATGAAAATCGTTGGAGCCGTTTCCGAGATGCAGATTATCTTACCTTACTTAAAAATGCGCAGTTTCTCAGGGATAAAACCTACATAGACCGATTTATAGCCCCCTAAACCCCCTGTATACTAATTTACATGAAAATCGGTGGAGCCGTTTTCGAGATTTAGATTACAAGAATTGCTCGTTTAAATATATAAGTAATGAAGCCTTCTCAGAATAAAGAGATATTTCCTCCTCTTATGGATATTTAGATATACAACTTCAATGTTATCGTACACATCTCTCGAGCTTAAAACTTGGATGACTATTTTCCTGCATATTAGGGTATCTTTAATCTTTTCAAGTTCATTACGGGGATAACCAGTGACAAATTTTTACCTGATATCATAATAATATTATTATACTTTTTATTGAATTATGGAAAGGGATTTCCAGAAGTAACTTGATTTGAAAATATTTCCATTTCCGAAAACACGAAACTTAGAAGTCTTAGGAAGTGACGGCATAGCCTTTTCCTCAGAGGATTTTGTCGCTATTTAGTTTACCATAAAATTTTAACAAACGGATACGAGTCTCTAACATCCTTGTTAGTTTAAAATTCATTAGTAAATGTAAAGGATGCAAAATATTGTTAGCAACTATCGGTAATCAAATTAATATCTGATACGGAAGCTATTTAATTGCCTGCCTGGTCAATTTACCTACCTCAAAAAGATTTAGCATCATTTCCAGAAATTATTAGATAAACTATTTGGCTTCTCATTCTATGTATTTTCTTAATCCTTTCAGTACATATCTGTTGTTTACCGTTATCGATTCAACCTACCAATGTGTACTTTACTAGATAATATTATAGTATACGCGGTGACAGCGGAAACTAAGTACATTTTCGAGTGTATCATCTTTTATCCTTATTAAATTGAGATGACAATATTTAATTTAAATCATTGAATTAATATGTGCGTAGTACATTAATATGTATAAGGTAATCCTCAATGATTTAAACATTAATTTAATCCTACTAGGCCTACCTAGTAGGATTAAATTTTCACATTTATAATAGTACCTATACTATTATAAATGTGAAAATTTGTGAGGATAGATGGATGTACATATTTAGTTATTCTTTCACGTAAAAACTACTGAATTTCGATGAAATTTGGTATAGTAGTAGTTAAGGCTCTGGATTAAAACATAGGGTACTTTTTATCCCGAAAAAGTGCAGTGTTTCCGTGGGATATTTACACGGGCGGAGCCACGGGAAAAAGCTCGTCGAAAATATTTTTTGTTCCTCCTGTCTCCGCGTCATACTCTTTTTTACAAGCTGTACCTGCTTCAGCTTTTCGCCAATGTTCCACGCTAATAAACTTCTATCCTCATCATCTCGATGAGTGACAGTTATCCACTGCACGCTTCTCCTGGAGTTTTCTGCCACGCACAATAAAAGTCAAGAATTAACTGTCACCAGCGGTATTTCCGGACAACTACGACTTTCAAGAGAAACTACAAGAGAAGAGTGTTCGGGCAGGCTGGCAACGTACCTACTTACGACATAAAACACATATGCTCGTGCCTTCACGGTGTTTATTTTATTTTGTAATTGCAAAGAAGACGTAAAAAATTCAGGTTTAGACAAACGCAGTCACAATAAAATACAAAGGACTATTATTTATTACTACATAGCTGTAATGTATTAAACATATAATGCTATGTTAGTAATTAGTATTAGACGCAAATAGATTTGTCTAAACAATGAATGCCGTTTCAATTTTATTCTAGATATTAGTGCAGCATCTGTGCACTAGCACAAGCATTTATTAAAGGTTAGCTGCGGTTTAACTCGTAAATATTATAGGTTACCTACATGTTAAAATGTATCAAGAATATTAGGTAAAGTGATAACATGGCTTAGGTATACTGCCGTCATAAAAAAAAAGACGCATCTACAGTTTTTTTCGAAATTGAGTTATATATATATATATTTGGAATCAGCAAAAAAAGACGCATCTACTAGAATTTTTATTATTGTACGGAATGAAGCACAGCCCTATATTAACCATAGTGAAATAAGACCTTAGATCTTATAAAAGACGCTTCTGCGCAGATGCGACATTTCATCGTAGTATGACTACTACCAACTCAGACGCATGTGGCAGTCGCGTCTATTCTACTTAGTATTGGTTAGTGGGCGGGGCTGGGAAGGGGAGCGTTTTGTCAGTTGCGTCCTAAATATAAAATATATCTGTAAAATATAAAATGTGGAGTACCACCACCAAACCCCAAGGCCCTGGGCCCATAATGGGCCCCCATTTTTTTTTAGTTTTTAATATTTAAGCTTTAAACCCTGAAAGACTGTAATTCGGAAAAATACAAATATCTATAGCCTAAAACTAAACTTCAGTGCAAAATTTTATAATATTATGTTCTTTAAACCAAAAACGAGTGAGCAAAATGTTTTTTTTCCTTTTTTACAGGTTCTAATCTGTTCAAACGATAAACTAAAATAAACATCGGTACTAAAATATAATATAATGTTCTTTATGTTAAAAGCGAGCGAGCGAATTATTTTCCCATTTAATAGGTTAAATTTATTCCAATTTTAAACCCTTAAAGACTGTGAAAATAGGATAATTTTGTAATACATTAGAATAATGGGCCCCCAATTTTTTTTCGTTTTTACCTGTTTAAGCTTTAAACCCCGAAAGACTATATAATTCCATAAATACAAATATCAATAGCCTAAAACTAAATTTCGGTGCTAAATTTTATAATGTGTTATTTAAGCCAAACACGAGTAAGCGAAGCGAGCGAGCAAAATTTTTTTCCCTTTTTACAGGTTAAAATCTGTTCAAACGTTAAACTAAAACACTGAATAACGGTGAACTTCGGAAAAATATAATTAAATCAACTGGCGAAAACAGAACATCGGTACTTAATAATATAATATTCATTATCTTAAAAGCGAGCGAGCGAAGCGAGCGAGCGAAGCGAGCGAGCAAAAATTTTTTTCCTAATTAATATATTAAATCCATAAAATCCATCCGATTTATGGAAGAAACGAGGGGAGACCTTTGCCCAGCAGTGGGACACAACAGGCTAGCATAATAATAATAATTATAAGAGGTTAAATCTATTCAAATTTTAAAATAGGACCTGAAAATAGGACCATTTTGTAATTTAAATTAAAGTAATATTATTGTAACTTCTGATGTTGCAAAGTACATAACGAATAACTAATTATGTTAGGTTTGTCATATAATATCTAATTATCTACCTATTTCACACTTTTTTCGTAGTACATAATTACAAAATTACGTGCCCAAAATATTGTGTCGCATGCTATAGGTTCGAAGATTCGATAGGCACGTGTGCCATAGGTTCGCGATCCCTGTTTTAGACTATTGATTTAATTGTTTTTTTTTTCTAAAGTACAAGTCTTTCAGGGTTTAATGTTTAAAAAGGTTTTAACAAGCAAAAGAGTAAAAAACATTCACTCGCATTCTTAGTTTGAACTATCTTTTTGATCTTTTTAATATTATTAAACATATCTATGGTTTGAACGCATACATTTAACATAAAGACCATGATAATATAGTACTCAGTATCAATTTTCTGTTTTAGGCTGTTGATTTTATTTCTAATTGCTCATATTTTCTTTTTCAAATATAAAATAATGTCTTCTCTAAAATATGTCTTTTATTAAGTACGTTTTTATCCTTTAAACTGAAGAGCTGTGATAATATGATTTAAAATTAATGGTTATAAGGTTTATAATGTTTTTTTAAAATAGGGTATAGGGATGTTTTTAGTTTTTAGTATTTTTCAAGTTCTTCGAAAAAATTTAAGAGATACTAAATAGGGAATATGCATGAAAATTTAATTTGCCTGAAATATTTTTTTCCCTGTTCTTTATTATCGTCACATTATAACTAAAAGGAATTTTTTAAATTTAGTTCTTATTTAAACCGAAAAAAAAATATATAAAAAATGCAAAATCAGCCCGGGATATTTAAAATTGCGAAACGCGTCACCATTGGTCGCGACTCGCGACCAATGGTGACGCGCGTGTGTGACGTCACGCTACACGACGCTGTCTTTCATGACAATGACATGACTGACGTATAATATTGAATTCTATGCTCTGACTATTGAATTCTATCTATGATTTAACTGTCAACTGTCTTTTTCGTGTACGATGACGTCAGAACCCAAGCCCGCGAAAATGGCGTGTTTAAACCGCGCAAAAATTGTAGTGATTTTTAAACATTTTTTCTAGCTAAATGGATAATATTTTGGATGTGTTATATACATTTTTGGTAATGTTATAACCAGTAGAAACGTTTAAAAAAATTAAAAAAATACATGCATATTCCCTATTGAAAAGCAGCATCTGGCTAGAAATGACTTTATTATTTAGTTATTTAAATCCTGGTTTCGTAATAAAACTAAGTAGAAAAGAACGCTACATAAATTACTAAATTGAAAAGTCGCATCCAGCCACACGCGACTTTTCATTGTAGTATTACGATTTTTTTTGAATATTTTTTACTAGGAAGAAAAGGAAAATGTGTAATATTTACAACAAAAAAATAATTTATTCATACTTTTTATTTACAACGTAAAAGATTTAGTTTACACACGCATTATTGAATTTCTAAATTTTGTTTTTTTTTTATTATCTTACAAGCAGCGAATTTTTATATTTAAGCAACACAAAACATTTTTTTACTCTGATTGAAGCTCAGTGTATATGCGTCTTCCTTTCTTATGACGGCAGTATAATATCTAGTACCTGGAAGATCGAGCTTTGCTTGGATGTTTATTACGATAAAAAAATTAAAAATATATTAAATAAAATTAAATAAAAAGAATCACATAAATATTCGTTTGACGGATATTCAAACTCGAAACACTAATTTGCAACAACACTACAAAAATTCCACCGCTAATCAAGCCGTTAACCACATTTGACATTTAGAAATCGAAATTACTCACATTTGATTACGTGATGAATGAAAAAAACATATATAATTTAAAAAACCGCAGTTTTTCCCTGTAAGTCTTATCAGCGCAGCTAATCCCTATAAGACCTAGCTAACTTGATTTTCTCCCCCAAAACTCTACTTACTAAATTTCATGGAAATACTTGAAGCCGTTTCCGAGATTCCGATTAAATAGGTATTTAAACAAGATTTACTCGTAGTATACGATTAGAATATTAATTAAAACCACGGTTAGCGGAAAATGAACTAAACTTTTATTGAGAACTACAGACAATATTGAACCACAGACAACAATGTTATATTGATATTGTTACCATACTTAAAAATATATATTAACACCTCCACTTAACAAAATCAATATATAATCTAATTATTAATTACCAGGTGAAATGCCAAGCTTTTTAGTAAGTATTGATGTTTAACAGAACCTAAACTTTTTGTTAGAATATCAGCTGGCATTTCAGCTGTTTCCAAATATGCTATTTTAATGTAGCCGTTTGCAATAGCTTCCCTCACAAAATGAAATCGAATGTCAATGTGCTTAGATCTTCGATGGAAAATAGGATTGAATGCTAGTTTCTGAGCACTTTGACAATCGTTGTACAAAACAATAGTATCAGAATTTCCATAGATTTCAGACAACAGTCTTTTTAAATAAATTGCCTCTTTACTGGCTTCAGACAAAGAAACATATTCAGCCTCTGTACTAAATAAAGCTACATTTCTTTGCTTTCTACATTCAAATGAAATAACTGTATTTGACAATTTAAAACAGAATCCTGAATATGATTTTCTGTCAGTTACATCCGAACCCCAATCTGCATCAACAAATCCCTCAATAGTAGAGTTATTCTTTGAAAAAACAAGACCATAATTTTTGGTTTTCTTTAAATATTTTAAAACTCTCTTTAAATGTTTCCAGTGAGTTTCACTGCATGAATTATTAAATTGGCTAAGATAACTGACACTATATGCAATGTCTGGCCTGGTGAGCACTGCTAAGTACATTAATCCACCAATTAACTGTCGATATGGATACTGATTACAGACATTAGGTGACTTTTCTAGTTTTAAATTAGTCTCCATAGGAGTATCTACAGTTTTACAATTTGTCATATTAAATTTCTTTAATAAATTATCAACATATTGCTCCTGATCAATAGTAATTGCAACTTGACACATATTCACTCTTAGACCTAAACATTGTTTTACCTGACCTAAGTTTTTAATTTTAAATTTACAACCTAGTTCTTTAACTATTTCTCAGTAGCTTTAATACAATTTGAGAAAACAAAAAAATCATCGACAAATAATGCAATAATTATTTTGACATTACCTTTAAATTTTGTAAACAAACAAGGCTCATATTCTGATTTTTTATAACCAAGACTAATTAAATAATCATTGACTCTTTGATACCAAGCCCTGGAAGACTGTTTTAACCCATATATGGCTCGCTTTAACTTTAGTACTTTATTATTAATGTTATCTTCACATTTATAAGTAACAGGTATTTTCATGTACACTGTTTCATTTAATATGCCATTCAAAAAAGCTGTGGTTACATCAAGATGACTGATTTCTAATTTTAAATTTGCCGCTACTGCAAACAATAATCTTAAAGAAGAATATCTAAGCACAGGGGAAAAAGTTTCATGAAAGTCAATACCGGCTTGCTGGGAAAAACCTTTCGCAACTAATCTAGCACGGTAACGCACTTTATTCTCAATATCATACTTTTTTTTAAACACCCACTTACATGGAATCACTGAACTGTCTTGAGGATGATCAATAAGTACCCAGGCATCATCTTCTTCAAATGAATTTAATTCTTCCTGCATACTTGCACGCCATAATGTACTTTCTGGACCATTTAGTGCATCCCCTAGTGTGATCTCCTCATAACAGCTGTCTTCAGACTCAGCAAGACACAAATTGTTGCAAATATACCTATCTGGTCTCACTCTGGTGCGCTTAGGTAATTGCTTTGGCTCGCTACGTTCATCACCAGGATCTGAGGCTGTGTCAAAATAAGTATCTGAACTACTTACCGAAGAATCTTCAGACTGTGGGACATAGGTTTCATCATTCTCATCAACTTCAGAGATGGAACTCTCATTCTCATCATAATGAATGTCATCTTGCTTAATTACCTCCACTGGATCCATACACTCTAATGGTAATTCTACCATATTCTGGTTTGTAGTCTCCATGATAACTATATCTCTACTAGTTGTGATGATGTTACTAACGGGATCATACACTCTGTATCCTTTAGTATTTTCTGCGTAACCTACCAAAATCATTTTATTTGCCTTCCTGTCTCATTTCAAGCGTTTTTCTTTAGGAATGTGAACCATGACTACACTGCCAAATATACGCAGGTGACCTAGGTTTGGTTTCTGACCAGTCCAGACTTCATAAGGAGTCTTATTATTTAAGCCCGTGACAACAGATCTATTTCTTAAATACACTCATGTGTTGACGGCTTCTGCCCAAAATTTTTTCTCTAATCCAGCGTCGAAGATCAAACATCTGGCCTTTTCAACTATTGACCTGTTCATCCTCTCGCAGAGACCATTTTGTTCTGGCGTGTAAGCATTAGTTCTCTGATGAACTATTCCTTGCTTACTCAGATAACTGTCGAATTCTCGATTGCAAAATTCCCCTCCATTATCTGTTCGAATAACCTTGATTTTCTTATCCTTTTGTTTTTCTACCATACACTGGAATTCTTGAAAATACTTGAAAACATCATTTTTCGCCTTCATGAAATATACAAATGCCATTTTACTGTAATCATCCACAAACAAGACATAGTATTTTGATCCTCCAATCGACTGATTTTCCATAGGACCTCCCACATCTGCATGAATAATTTCTAGCATGTCTTCTGTTTTTGATAAACTTTGCTGAAAAGACAACCTAGCTTCTTTGCCTTCGCAACAAACAGTGCATGAAGATTTGCGTATGTCTGCCTCCTCTGGATAAGTAATTCCTTCTACAGCTCCATTTTTCATTTTATTCAGGCTACTACTATTGATGTGACCCAATCTCCGATGCCAAGTCTCACATGTTGTTATTGCAGGCACTGCAAACATTTTTTCTGGTTGCAATATTTGTAATTTATACACACCATCAACTAATTCTGCTTGACCAATGAGTTCTCTCTGTTGATTATAAACATAGCATACATTTCCCTTGAAAATTACACTGTAACCATTCTTAATCAACTGACTCACAGAAAGCAAGTTGGTCGTTAAATCCGGTATATACAACACATCTTTAATTGTCACTTCGTATTGTTCAGAATTAACAATCGTGACAATGCTTGTATCACCTGAACACACAACTGGTACTCGTGTTTGGTTTGCAATAATTATTTCCTTTGCGATATGTTTGTGAGGTTATCTTTGTTTGCGGTCATGTGTTTACTTGCACCACTGTCAATATACCAATAATTGTTCCGATTAAAGTTTCCACTTAGAAATATAGCATTAAAGGCATTAGTCTGTGTTCGTTTAAATAAGTCTGATTGCGGACACTGATTTTTGTAGTGACCTGTTTTCTTACACCTGTAGCACTTTATAATTTTTTCACGTTTTGAGTTTGACATTTGTGATTGACTATGGCTGCTTTTAGTTTGGCTATGGTCGTTCTTTAATCTATGCCCACCTTTTGCCATAAATGCACTTCCGGAACCGGATGTACTTCCAACATCATCAGAACACATGTCCAATAGCTTAGTTTTAATGACATCTGCACTAAACTCAATGCCGGAATGCTCAATCGCCATTAACATAGGTGCATATTTTTCAGGTAGACCTGCCAACATCAAGGATCCAATCCATTCATCTGTTATTTTGAATCCTGTTCCTTGAAGTCGCTGGCCTGTTTCCACTACTTGCGTGACATACTGTGCCATTGAGTCACAGTTTTCAAGACGAATATTGATGAGATTTCTTAGCAAATTGATCTTCCTCGTGTAACCGGAATCATCATACATATGTTTAAGCGTATTCCACAAATCATATGTTGTAGCTGCTTGCTTTATATGTACATATAAATACGGATCGATAGTCAATACCAGCTTTGCCTTGGCTTTTGCATCAGTCTCGATTTCGCCTGCAGGTGCCGATGTCGATAACTGGGTCTTGATTTCGTCCGCCATGCCTTCCAACACCAAAACATTTTGCACCGCAAAACACCAATCATCATAGTTCTCGCGGCCTTTTAACTTTGGAACGTTAGCTAAGTAGTTCGCTGACATTATCCTCACAATAATATGGTAGAAAAACTCTTTATTACACTAAAATACTGTCTGGGCCATAACCTATTAATTAAAACCACGGTTAGCGAAAAATGAACTAAACTTTTATTGACAACTACAGACAATAATGTTATATTGATATTGTTACCATACTTAAAAATATATTATATTAACATAGAAGCCCAGTCAGTGAGACTCATGCATCACTTACCTATATTTTTTTTGAAATTTTCAGCGTATGATATTGCTTATGGACTGTGGTATAATATACCTAGTAAACATTTTGTTTTGTCTGTATTTATCCACAATTATTATTATTACCTAATTGCATTGGCATCATCATCATGATATTAATCATAATAAAGTACATAACAATTTTATGGTTAATGACTACAGTAACTTGTTTATAGACGATAAAATATTAGAGTATCAATATCGAACGCCATTATAAGATACAATGTACAATTATGTACAATTATCCTGAGCATTGAGGAAGATTTTAAAGAATCTAAGTGCCACAATTAATGACTTTACATTCCGAAGATATAAACACCATAAACACCAAGAATTACTTAATATTTTCCGCACTCTTCAATTTTTGCGTCATCAATAAAAGCACTTTATCGTATGTAACAGCGTCTTTACATGTTTCTGTCTATAGGCTATTTATTTTTAAAAATAAAATACAGTACTAAAACAAAACAATGAATAATAATAACTAACGCCTAAAATAAATTACGCACCGCGATCGAGCACTCGACCATAGCGATAAATAGAGGTTTCTATCTACAATTATTAAAGGAGAAATAATAAAAAAAACTAATCATAATAAAATGCTGGAATATAACTTAATACTAAATTAAGAAAAAAAAAATAAACAACAGGTACGGATAACGGAACCCTACACACGTGACCTATCACACAAACGACCGTTTAACTTCCGTAGTAACACCACTACGGAACTATTAGAATACAAGGTGCTCAATCACTGAGATATTATGATAAATTAATTACAGATTTAAAAGTGACAAGTAAATTATTCTTGGGGCGATTACACATACCAATCTGATAAGTGGAAAAACGGAAGCTCAAATACAATAAGGCTCTGGGCACACGGGCCTCAAGCGACCGCGACACAACAACCTTCTAACACGCCCTAATAACTCTGAATGTATGATTCATTATTGTCTAGCAGAGTCATATTTCCGTCACAGTCGTTGGAAGGTTTGGGGGCTTCTGGCCCGTTGCGTATTGCTAAGATAATATAAAGAAATGAATCATTAACATAAGTTATATTATACCTAGTACTTAATATTAAAGATAAGTCATTAAAATTTTGATGCTAACGAAAAAACTTCAATAGCCTTTAACTTAAACACATTATGTTAAGTCATTTGTTATGTTTAGGTCTTTAGGAAGTAGATATTAGCGATAGCATCCTGCAGATTGTTTAAAAGGCTGTTGCTAATTGTCGTGTTGTTAATAAATGAATCATTTACAAATTATAATACTAGGTAGGTATATGAATGAATCGGTATTTAAATTAAAATATAGAAGCGAGGCAACGTGACACGATGTAATGAATTATGTATTCTCTATATAAAAAAATTCAAACCGAAAATTATGATGTCGTTTTATTAAATTACTGACTTCTATAAACAAACAATGATATTAATTGCGTTACTTTTAGGAAATGCTTCGTGGCCTCGTGGGTAGACCGTTTGATTAGCACTCGAGAGAGTGCAGGTTCGAATCCCAGGTTGTGGCGTGTACCAATGAGACTTTTTCAGACCTCAAGTACATTATATGGACGCTCTAACGGTGAAGGAAAACATCGTGAGGAAACCCGCACATAGTTGGCCCCAGACGTATTGACCAGTCATTCCTTTGGACTAGACTGACTGTGTTGTGAGAACGCCGCGCCGTATGTGCTTGGGCAACCACACGACATTTAAAAACCAACTGTGCCAGATACTACAGTATTACAAGAGTGGTTACTTAGCTGGGAGAATACTGTATAAATCATCCATTAACGGATGAAAAGGCCTAAGTTTTTTTTTAGGAAAATTAGGCAAAAAGTTATGTCCTAATATCTGAAACCCCTGCCACCTAATAAAATAATATAAATAAAATAATATTATGCAATGGCAAAAGTCATGATTGAGTCGCGTTACCGCAGCACTTCTCGGCCTTCAGCCTTGTCGCGTACCGTAGCATGTGCGAAGCTTTAACCGTATGACTCGTACTCGTAACATCGTCTTTAGTCGTAATATAAGTTTAAAAATTTGAATACAGAGAGAACTTATGGGAAAACCTATATTTGAATATACAAAGTATTTGCGCGTTAAGCAAAGTTTACAAACCTGTTGGTATCTCTACAAACGCAAATAGGTGGGTTTTTTAAACGCTTATTTAGATTCCTCGAACTTGAAATATATTTTTATCTTTACGAAAACACGCAATATCTATAAGTTATAGGTACCTACTACCTACACTAGGCTTCCGATTTTGCTATCAATAAAGGGTTTATTGTAGCAAAATCAGAAAACTAGTGTAGATTTTCCGATTTTGTAAGTAGTCGGTATGAAATAAACAGTAAATACCTACTGAGGCCGAGTTAAGTAAATATACAAAATGTAAACATTAGTGCATTGTACTCTGCGGAACTGTAAATCATTATTTTATCTTTTAGGCCATCAATTATTCCTGTCTATTTACTGACGCAAAATAATACAAAATACCTTGTAGCTCATTAGATTATAAATTATATTATATTATTAGCCATTTAGGCATAAGTTGGTAACTTTAAAATGCAATTTATTTGCAATATGAACAAAGCGAAAGACAGACAGAAATACTACGGAGTATACAGGTCTAGTATATGGGTCCTTTATTAACCACTGTATGCAAAAGAAGAATTATAATTGATCATTTAATAAGATAAAAGGTCAATAAACTCGCAATATGTTTTCTTATGTGAGCAAAAAATCTCAAGGAAATGTGTAGACCGTACTATGGATTATGGTTATTACATATTATATCTAGGTACATACATATTATAAGGCCAACTTTGAACTTTTAATGTATTTACACGCCTTTTTTTTCAATATTATATTGATAAATTGTTAATAAAACCTTAAATAAAATAAAATAAATTGTAAATAATAAAAAAATGTGACATATATTTAAAAACTAGAATAAATTTCCTATATGGCGATGTAACTGTTTTTGAATTTTAATAATACTAAATGAATATAAGCAATCTTAATGTAAACACAACATATACAATTGTATATGTTGACCAATTTTTAGTTTCAAAACTCAATTAAAACCATATTTATAATTTTATATACTGAAATTTAGGTTAATTACATATTTAATAAGATAATTAATAATAAAAACACATTGGAATAGAGCGGGAACCCATGTATCTTATACATTAAACGAGACAATCTTGTATAAATCGTAATCTCGAAAATGGCTGCAAGTATAACCGTAAAATTTAGTATCCCGGTCACGTAAATATTCTTGGGATTCTTTTTATTTATTTAAGTTTATCAGAGCTCCGAGCAAAGTCGCTTACCCAAATACTCTTTTTTAATTTGATGCCTCTATAGGTTCGAGGCTGTAACATTAAATATTATAGATATCGAAAATAAAATATAACCAAGTCTTTACTTGGTTATATTTTATTTTCGCCTTTGCGTACGTGATTTTTTTTTTATTCTTAGTGCCTAATTAGCCACCAAAGTGAGCACAAAGTGTTACAAGAACAATGTGAATTTAAATGCCACCTATCACGCGATGTCCAAGTGCCGTTTAGTGCAGCAGTAATCATTGTCGCCACACTCGTCCCTGATAGTGAAAACAGCACAGAAACGTCAGTTAACTAAGCTCCACTGGAGTTGCGACGAGACTGACCCTTTTTTTTTGTTTCCGGGGGGGAAAATGCATTACGCATACCACCCAGGCGCAGGGGGCACTCGAGTGGTGATGTGGGACTCCCGTATAGGCTAATGAGACCCACGGTATACCCAGTAAAAACCACCCCGCACCTTCCTCCTCGCCGCCCTGTGACGGGGCCACGGAAACGATAAACACATCCGCGACCCCGCCGACGACAGCCACAAGCGGCTCCATCTAAGGCCCGAAGGCCCCAGGCGCACCAGATGGTAAGGCGCGCCTCCCTCCTCGGCCTCCACCAGTACTGTAGCAGACTCCCCCCGAGTCTGCTACTAGGAGGCCACGGATACCAGTCAGGCGAGACTGACCCTTATTGACTGATGTCTGTCATCTGTGGTTTCGTAACACATGGGGTGTGTGCAACACTAACTAACACTGGGTCTATAAATTCTGGTGCAATGGTAAAGTTGGCGGCAGTATTTTGATGTGTCAAAGGAGAAATGTTGATGTATACAATTTACGGAGGATTTGTGATTAATAAAATACAGCAACGTTCGTGGCACTGTGAATAATAACTAGAAGTAAAAGTTTTTTTTTTGCTTTTCTGTCTATGACATTCGACTATTTTCCTTGAGGATAATTGTATAACAAAGAAAAAAAGTATATCCTTAGCTGTCAGTCTAGATTAGAGTAGTTTTTATGATCACGTTGATCACAAAATACTCAATATTTTTTGCTCGTGCGTTAGATTAGTTAATGATTGATAGCAACATTATAAATTATATCCAAGTATTAATTAATCATTTATCAGTTACACCGTCAAAGCACTAACTTCCGTCACGAAATGCTGTAATTCACTTCCGGTTGAAAAGCTTATGTATAATATATTATACTAGTCTAAGTGCCTAAGGGTTGCCTACGCGGAAATAGGTACTTATTTGTAATTGTAAAAATTCATTAACTATAAAACAAACACAAAGAACGAGGCTTATTACGATAGTAAATGATAAGAGAAAAATAATACAAATTTGTTTATGGTCAGGCAGTTGACCTTCTATTTTGAGTTTCCTACTTATGTCGACACGATAAAACAAAAACTTTCACATTATATCTACATACTTTCTGATTTTGACTGTGTGTGAAAATTTGGTATTTTAGTACCAACTTTTTAGGGTTTTGTCACATCCATCAGTCCGTCCGTCAGTCTTCGCCCTTCAGTTTACCGTCCAAACGGTTAAAGCCGGAAAGATGAAATTTTGCTTGGACATACCCAGGCCACCATACACCTGTGGGGTACCTAGTTACCTACCCTACACGTAAAGTAAAGTGGGGATGATTTTTTCTCGCGGTTTCTCTATAGTGTAGGTATCATTAGATAGGTCTTTTAAAACACTGAGAGATTGCAAAGGTGATTTTTTACTTAAAATTTAAACGACTGGTTTAAAAAAATCTGTAAAAGTTAATAATGTTCATAAAAATATTATACCATCATGTTTTTTTTTTCAGATTTTTTAATTTTTTTTGCCTAACTTGTTAAATGCACTTACTTGGAAAACTTCGTACAAAAAAAACGAAATAATAAATAATCCCTACGTGCGCGAGTCCAACTCGCCCTTGGCCGGTTTTTTTCACACAGGCCTACCTAGGTATGTATCAGTGGCGAAGGGTTCCTATAACTCTATTCCTATCGGCCTCCCTTGTCACTTACCTTTTGCAAACCTTCATAGAAATCCCTACCTATTATACAGGCTCCGGCTTCCCTATGAAGGAGAAGCAGCCTTCGCCAATGGTATGTATTAATTATTTAGTAAGGTAATAATAAGCACTACGCATCACGCAAAACCATCGTTTATTAATTATACCCTCAAGTATCATCCAAAAGCAGCATGCAATACATGACTTTTGACATAATATTATCTGTGATATTATTATGCAAGAGTTTACGTTTTTCGAACCAGTTGCAATGCGGTGCAAAAATAAAAAGACGTAAACCCGTTCCAAAAGGGCTGAGCTTTACTTACGAGCTCTGATGCTCGGTCCTTCTAATAATTGATTTAGGATAATATTTATTGTTATTATGTTACTTACTTCAGATTTTTAATTCCACCACTTAATAATGGGTTGTAAGCATGTAAAATGAAAATATACATTAAATAAGAATAATTCACTTTTTATGAGTTAAACAATATAGGTACTTAATTTACGAAAGATTTTTCGATACGGATATTTTTCCAATTTACAGGATACAATTTACAGGAGTATCGGAAGCCTACGGAACACTGTTACCTGCCACTTGCTGGTATAAGCATATATGTATAACATTAAAAAGAGGGGTAATTATAAGATTATAAAAAACATGATGAATAAAATTAATTACTCATTTAAAATACTTACATACATACATATTCATAGAGAACATCGCTTAAATAAAGGATAGAAAAAATAAAAATTGTATTGCCATCCGTGTATTGAGCCGTTTTTTAAAAAGTTTAGTTGACATAATAATATAAGAAGTATAAGTAGCTTCTAAGAGATTATGTAATATCCAAAATCGTGTCGTGACGCGTGCCATGACGTGGCACGACATTGAAATTTCACTCTCAATGCCACAAAAGACGTTGCACTTCAAGTCAATTAGCGAAAAGATTTAACACTTTCACTGCGTCAGCCTATTTCAGTTGGAACTGTATCAGGCATCCTAGACCTGTTTTAAACTAGTCCATGCAGCGTCATAGGGTCGAATAATAATAATACTATTTTAGTTTATTTTAATGTACTAATATACTTTCAATGAACTTGTCAACATACTTCTTGAGCCGTTTTCAAATCGGTGAATTGGAAACATAAAAAAATATGAAAACGACAGATCTTTTCGACGCACAGAACACACAAACTATTGATAAAATTTTAGTGATGTGCAAATAAAACGTTAAATAATATAATTTTTATTTAAACTTCACTCTCTCTCTCTCACATATACTCTTTCTATTAGAATAACTATTAAAAATTAAAAATTATTTCACTCTTCAATTACTTCATCATGCCCAGCCGACATCAAAAGTATCCACCTTTATATGTAATCATCATAATATATAACCATAATTAATAAAAACAATGTACTCTAATAGTATAATGAGCATATTATATTATAATCTAGGCAATTTAATTATTATTTATAAAATCGCATTGGTATTTGGTAGTCGTATATATATCGTGTTGCAACTGCGCTTAAGCTATGCACTAGACAAACTGTCCTTAAATCTAGTGTGGCTATCAGGTCATCGGGTATAAGGTCGAAAGGACCTGTTATCCGCACTACATGAAAAAAATTCTTCCCTGTCGATATCAAAACCAATCGACCCGACCGACGTTTTTAATGTAATGTAACTACATTATTTAATGAGACGATTAAATAACACTAACTGCCTCTTTTCGACTCCTAAGCAAATCGAAGATATTGGTCCCGCACCAGCGTTAGGAACAGTATTTTCTATGCCGCTCCGGCAGAAAGCTCACGATCGGATCTATTAGACCTGATAATGCAGTGAACGTTTTAAGCGTAATCTTTGAGAATAGTAGAATTACCGACGACGATTACGTTTCGGATTTCGGAGCTATGCAAATTTTATGTACATACGTGTAAAATACAAATTCAATTAACTTCCCAAGCGGTAACAATTTATAACCCGTGGGACTTCATCATTGTGTATGTTTATTAAAATTCCGTCAAACACAAAGTGAGACACGCACTCACACACTTCATTTTCATAATTTTTTACTCGCGTTTCATTAAAATTATATTTTTTTGAACTGTTGTTATAGCCCATAGGTTGTAGAGTGTAGGCCCTCCTAGCTATATGTTAGCACTGAGCACTGTCGTTTGGAAAAAAATTGTGATCACATATTTTTGAATAGCAAGATTTTGGGGATGGATGAATGTGTAATTTTTTACGTCATAATTTATGAAAGCAACTGATTAAAACACGATTCAATTTTATTAAACAGTTAACTTGGATAAATATTTTTCCATTCATGGCAAAACAGGTATTTTCGGTCCCGACTATCGTTTAACGTTTAATGTTTACTAGCTGTTTCCCGCGGCTCCGCCCGCGTAAAAATACTATCGAGTATCCCGCGGGAACACTGTACTTTTCCGGGATATAAAGTAGCCTATGTTTTAATCCAGAGTATATACTACTACCATGCCAAATTTCATCAAAATCCGTTCTGTAGTTTTAGCGTGAAAGAGAAACAAACATCCATCCATCCATACATCCTCACAAACTTTCACATTTATAATATTAGTAGGATTTTGCGAGACAAAAGTCGCGGCTAATACTTACCAACATTTGCCTGATGTGAATTAGGATTTTCTATCTGAACTGTAGGAGCCTAATCCTTTTAATATTATAAATGTGAAAGTTTGTGAGGATGGATAGACTGATGTCTTTTACTCTTTCACGCAAAAACTACTCAACTAATTTTGATAAAATTTGGTTTGGTAGTACTTTATAATAATATTAATAATAAAACATTTATTCAATGTTTACATTACACTTAAAAACATTACAAACATAAAAAACAGAGTACCAACTACCAACATAACAGAATAAGACAATATAACAAGATACATTTACACAGACAAAGAAACAGACTAAGAAATAAAATTAAAAAAGAGATGATTATCTAACCAAACAAAAAAAGGCAAATAAAAGAAATTAGGTGGGTACTTAGGTAGGCAAAAGAGTGCAATGCAAGCAATTGAAATAGGACTCCACTCAGGTACACGATAGCGACATAATTTATACCGCGATCCCTGGTATTCTGTGGAGCCCCGAGTTTAGGCATTAATCATAGGCTACATTTTATCTCGAAAAACTAAAGTGTTCCCGTGGGATACTGTATTTACACGTGTGGAGCGGCGGGCAGAGGTCTCTTGATAAATGCTACTAATATTTTATTAAATGGAGGTAAAAACGTCGGAGAAACCCACATGGTAAAATTGTACATCTTGTCGCGTATTAATCCGATGCCAACAGCCTTAAAGTAGGTAATATCTGCATCACGTGGCTCCGGCACAGTTTTATGGTCATAATCATAACTCACAAACATTACTGACATTGACTTTCTATCCACTAAACACGATGCAAAAAGATCTTATCATATTCAATACCTTATCATCCTATCCTCATTCCTCATAAATGTGAAAGTTTGCGAGGATGAATGTAGGGATGGATGGATGTTTAATGTTACTCTTTCACGCAAAAATACTGAATAGATTTTGATGGAATTGTATGGAAGTAGGTAGTTTCTGAATTTAAATGTATAATTGTGATCTCGAAAAAGTAGTTCCCGTGGGATACCTCATTTACGCGAGCGGAGCCGCGGGCAAAAGCTAGTATAATATAAGAAAAACTTTTAAACCCCCTTTTCACTAAAATTATGCAAAAGGTAAGGAGTAAGAAAGGCACAGTTAAAGTTCATACGGAGGAGGAGTGAACTGCATTTTTTTTTTTTTTCAAAAAATGCGTAAAAATGATTTTAAATTAAAAAAAAACGTTAAACACAACCTCAGATTAATTACTCACACTACTATGCGTCTGATACAATTTTGTCACACTTTGACTTTAATTGTCAATCTGACATTTCACCTTACAACAATAACATTTTTATTTCTTTTTAGTTTTTATAACTAAGAGGCCAAAGAATTCTTATAAAGTTTTAAGCTTAATAATATAATATGAATTATGGGCGAATTCCACTTGGTGACCACTAGTACTCCTAAATACATGTTTTCGTACGTCATCGTATTGCAATAAAATATCAACATACTAATAATAATTGTACTATTTACTTGCTAATAGGTTAATGTATAGTCTTTACACTCTAGTAGACAGTGGCGTGAATAGTTTTTATGTATCTTTTTCATTCTCTGAAAAAGAATTCGACGCGCTGTGCATTATGCTAATTCGTAGTAAGGATAATAACAATAGTTTACTAGTACTAATTAAAAATACATGTTTTTACTAATATCATTTTTTTTAACTCTGTAGTGTGCTTTATAAACTAGGGAGTAGGCATCTTAACGATGCGTTACGTTGCGCTACGCCGTGCTACGAAGCTCTACGTCGCGCGCGTCGTCGTGCGTACAAAAAATCGTCGAACCATTTTTTGTATAAAGAAATGGATAAAAGTAGTAATAATAAAAGAAATGTAGGGTTTAATAGCCTTCATTCTTTGGCTAGTGATGTTTTAGCTATAAACTAACAGTTGAACATATTTCTTTTTAAAACGAATCACCACACTATGCATATTATGTAATAGTTAAGGACGTAAAGTATTTATTTATTTTTATTTATAATCCAAATAAATACATAAAAGTCATATATTTGAAACAAGTATGTTAAAAGTATTGATAAATAGAAGCACAAAACATTATTGCTAGCCAAACCATAAAATCGACTAGGTTCACGAATTTAATAAACAGAACCAGAATTAGGTACAGACTACAGAATATGTACCGTTTTCATGTCACCGTAAAATTGTAAAAACCGTTAGATTGCAATATTACTAGTGAAATTGTAAAATGTTGATAGACTTCGGACACAAATATGCTGTCTATAATTTAACACATTATTTTTCGTTAGATTATAAATGTAAGTATATATTTATGAATCTTTCTACATATTTTTACAATCTCGATAGTTATTTTACAATCTAACAGTTTTTACAATTTTACGGTGACACATACATAAGTTCATTGACGTATGAGCCCTTTGTTTATTTGTTTATGTTGTAACTTAGGTCTTGTTTATCTCTGCAATATTCTGTTAGACCCAACTAAGCCTTAGATATTTTTGTATCGCTTAATATGTTAAATCTTGAATGTTATTTATTCTTTTTTTATTCTAATATCCTATTTCTAATAATTCTTCTTACAGCTAAGAATTAGAAATGTATTGGATTAAGTAAGAAAGAAGTACCTACGAGGTATTTTTGAATTATTTATTAATTAATTATTATTTTTATTATATAGCATCAAAATTGTTTAGTTGTTACTTTTAAGATTTTTATAATATTTTTTTCATATTTTTAATACACAATTAATTATTGTATTCTGTGAAATCACACAAGAGATTCAAATATAATTCAAAATGCAATTGCCATGATACATTAGTTTAGTTAGGGTACTAATTAAATGTTTAAAGAATGTAACTTTAAAATTTCATAAAGCTACACCTATTAGGTACAATAAAATAAATAAAAAATGTGTGAACAGTTAACACACTAATTTTGAACAAATATAAATTAAGTTTTTTTCAATTATCAGTATAATAACAATTAGTTATTTCGTGTTCATCAAACTGTACAAATGTTTTTGCGATCTACCATGACCTTACTGTCAATGCTTCGAAATCAATGACCGTAGCGAAGATGTCATGTTGTGGAACAAATAAAACAAAAACATACCTGTTGCTCTCGTAGCCGTCTGGTCCCGCTTCTGCAGCAACTCCTGAAGCTCAGGCTGGGTATCCATTTTCACAAAACACTAATGTCTAAATCCTAAGACCACAGTACGAACCTCCGCGAGTATTGTGTGTTCTGTGGTACGAACACTATGGTATATTTATGAGGTGTTTGAAGTGCGAGAGCGTCTTTCCTCCGGAGTCGCATAGCTCGGAACTGGGCATGGGAAACTATAGGAGGCCTTTATACGGCGCGAGGGTTTTGGCAGGCAGACGCGCGCGGACTGTTCGCCGCCCGGCGACCGGCGATTCAAGGGTAACGCTCTTCTAACACTGCCTTCACTTATTTGATACTGTCCGACACCAAGGTTCCGATATTATATAATTAATTACAGTGATTTAGTTGAATTATCATCGGATTGTGTTTAATTATTATGTTTAATAGAATTATTGTTGACATTGTACCAGTTTAATGTCCGTATCGTAATTTTCATGCCTGTACTTCCTATTTTGAATATGAATGTGAGCTGTGACTGTTTCTCAAGTCATCTGTTAGTGTAGCCAGTCATAGATTCCCATCCTTTTATGAACTGCTGCCCCATAAATAAGAGAACAAAATTCCTACGACCCCCTTTACATCATCATTATAATGAGTGAATGATCATCAGAAGCGAAAACTCATACTCTTTTTTACGAAAACTATATGAACGGAGGAGTACAAAAGGCACAGTTAAAGTTTATGCGAAGAAAGCTGGTGTGCAGGCAACTAATATTTTTCAAATAATGCTTAAATTAACAAAATAAAATATTATTTTTTAAAAACGAAAAATTAAACCGGCTTCCAAAGTAAAAATACACAAAAAAGTATGAAATAAAACTTATTTTCTAAGTAATTCCCCTTTTATATTCGGTTAAAATTTTAACTATTTCTCTACTCAATCTTCTTAATTTTGAAGTCGGTACCAGCTATGGTACCAGTAGGTAGGTAATACTGGACTTATAAAGTAAAGAAACTTAAAAAATATAATATGAATTATTATGGAAAATTATACGACCACAAGGCGACCTGTGGTTAATTATACCGATTTTATATGTCTGTCTGTCTGTCTTTATTAATCTATAAATGATCACAAATTATTATAAATTAATCTCCCTCTCTCTTTGTAATGCTACTCGTGATTGGGGTTGGTGCCCCAATGCAATGTTGGTGAAAGCGCTCCCAATTTGGCTTTTATCCCACTACCGCCCCTACGAAAAGCTCCAACGCCCACGTCGAGAGGGCGGTACCACTACCGTCGGGAAAATATAGCTTATACTGTGTCCCCCTTACTAATAAACGCTGTATAAGTTTTGTATAGTTATACAGTGTTTTGTCTTCTTCAATCGAATTAAAAGTATCACTTGTGTGACGGGAACAAAACACTGTATAACTATTCAAAGCTTATACAGACAGACGAGAGTATGACTACTTACTTGTAAGTTAGAATAGGAGAATAATTTGACGAGAACATATTCAGCATATTATTAACTCCCTACAGAGTACAGACCACTGTTGATTCATGGTCTGAGAAATAAAGATCTACCATAGTTTTTTGATGTGTAACATCGTTCATCTCGCTTTCTTGCAATTTGTGGGAGTTATTTTGTGAAACGGGACGGAAGTGTGTAACAGTAACAGGAAGTCGAGGAAACGCGCGATATTTGATTTGACGAATGAACGCACGGTGGTAGAGTTGACCGTCAGATTCGAATCAATGCGACTACTATTTTTTATTTATTTATTTACGAACTTTTATTTTTTGAATAATTCTTTTACAAAAAGTGGCTAAAATATGAAATTACCAACACATTAGGTATTGAAGTCTTTCCAAATGAAGTATAGGTATGCACTAATGTGTTCCCGGAATTAGTTTCGTGATATTTAAATAAATTAATCAGTCAATCTTGATTAATTAACTTTTTGAAAATTAAAAGTTACAAAACAAAAATTTATTGCAACAAAAATTTGCAATTATTGATTCTAGATACTCATTTGGAAAAGTTTGCTGGTACAACATACTAACAACATCACATCTGTAGTAGTAGTAGTAATAGTAGATATTGCCCATAAAGGCTCTGTAATTGAGTGTAGGTACCAAATCCGTCTCCTCCCGTACGATCACGCAAATGTTCCCTTAAGACTCTAAAAGTTAAGTCTAAAGTTTAGAGTAACTGAACTTACCAATTTGGGATCTAATAAAAACTTGTGAAAAACATAGTCATCATTTTAAAATGCTAGGTAAGAATAAAATCTAAAACTATTCACAATTTAAAGTCTAAATATTAAACAGTAGTTTGTGTTACCTCCAAAATATTTTGAATGTAGGTTACCTACATGTAAAAAATCTGAATGATTGTTGAAACAAAGCCTTGATTATTCATTTTGTTTATACAATAGATAGAACTCAATAACGGTCGTTCTATCATTTTTTGAACATTTAAGTATTTGAAAAGAAACTGGGAAGTAGAAACATCAACACTTTACTAGTAGTTCCCTATAGGTAGTATAAAAATTATGTTATTAAATACATTAGCCTACGGCTACGTCCGCTTAAATACAGTATCCTATGGGACTAGTGCGCTATTTTGGGATAATAATATTATGTATGTTTGAATCCAGAGCCTAAACTACTACCATACCAAATTTCATCTGAATACTTTCAGTTTTTGTTTGCGTGAAAGAGTTAAAAAATCCTTATTATATTACAAACTTTCACATTTATTGTAATAGATAGATTAGGATGTAGGGCATGCAATATCGGACGGTTTTCAATTCCGTTATTCAGTTTTGATATTGAATGTCAATATCGGAATTGAACAAAACATTTACAAAGCCAATATGTGTCATAGACATGTTTAATTTTGGGCCAGTTCTATGTACACTACATAGGTAAATAGGAAAAAAATATGGGAATATCATAAAAATACGAAAAAATTAATTTGAAGAAGGATACATGCCTACAAAAATGATTATTTGAAGAGTTTTTTATTGCGAGAACACTATTTTTAGGGCGGCCATGACAGTTGTTTTGACTTGACTTTTGACGTAGTAGACAGTTTTACAAAGAGACGACGTCTTTCTTTGTTAAAGGTCATGTCATTGACAAAATTACATTATTTAGCAAAGACTTTTATTTAGTTAATTTTGATCTGATCCGCCATGTTTTATTTTACTTTGTGTTGCTCTCCTTGACGAAGTTAATTTAAATGTACATGGAAACGAAGTGAAATTAAACAAAATAAAGAATAGGAAACGGTTACTATATTATGTAGCTATATTTACATATACTGTACGTAGGGCTGGCCCAGGCCTCATACATTTCTTGAACATCGCTTTTGGATTTCCTATGATAAAATACATATTTAAAAATCAAATTATTTCAATTTGGTACTAAACTAAGTAGTACCTATAACTTGTAACTTGATATTTTAGAATCTTAGGCAAAATTAACTAATTTTTGTATCTGAGATTTGAAAATCAACATTATATTATGTAAATAATATTTCACATTCACACATTTACCCAGGCCAAAAAGTTAAATAAAAATCAATGACCTTTACAAATTAATTTGTAATTTAGCTTATTATTAATAATTGACTTATGTAGTATTTTGTAAATATATCCTAGAATGAAGTCGTTTTTAAAAATTAAAAAAACTTATATCAAGCACATATTTTACACGATAGATAACAAAAAAAAATATCTCCGTGTATTTGCCTAAGACTTTAAAGACTTTAGGCCCAAAAAACACCAATGTCTACCATAACATAGGACAGATATTTGTCACAGGTGTCCAAAAATACCTAAAACCTAATAAAATACACCTACTTGTTTTTTTATGAACCATATCTTAGAAAATTTCAGCATGGTTCTCAGGGCCGTCGTAAGTTCAGGAAGGTCGAAATGGGCTTCCACCCTACTTGGACAGCTGCAACAGTCTCTTATTGAGACACCTTTCTTTTTTTTTTGTTTCCGGGGGGGAAAATGCATTACGCATGCCACCCAGGCGCAGGGGGCACCCGAGTGGTTATGTGGGACTCCAGTATAGGCTAATGAGACCCACGGTATACCCACTAAAAACCACCCCCCACCTTCCTCCTCGCCGCCCTGTGACGGGGCCACGGAAACGATAAATACATCCGCAACCCCGCCGGCGGCAGCCGCACACATGCAGCTCCATCCAAGGCCCGAAGGCCCCAGGCGCACCAGATGGTAAGGTGCGCCAACCTCCTCGGCCTCCACCAGTACTGTAGCAGACTCCCCCCGAGTCTGCTACTAGGAGGCCACGGATACCAGCCACCATAACCGGTACCCGGTGGCAGATCTGAGCTATGGTTCTGCCACCGACTACACCTCGGCCGCAGAGGATAGGGCAAGCGGCGCACCGTAATATCAACTTGCCTCTTCCTCTGCGGCCCTACCAATGCCGTTAACCGTACGGAACGGCCCCGCCAGCTCGCAGGGGAGTAGGGAGAGTGGCACAACACCACCACGCCTCTCCCCCAGCGATCCCTCCACGGCCGCAGAAGATAGGGAGTACGGCGCACCGTAATACCGGCACTCCTCTTCTTCTACGGTCCCACCACTAAGCGCGTCCGCAGCGGACTCCTCCAGCCTGCTGGGAGCGCCCTCCTCGGGCCAGCCGTTGGCAAACAAGCCGGCCCTGGTTGCCTCTTCGCTTCACCGTGGGTGTCCAGTCCACGGTTACTAAGCCCCACCGCCACGACAAGGCGTGCAACCATCGGGGGGCTTATTGAGACACCTGTCATGGCCATGATCAAGGTGCATAGAAGATCAAGGTGCATAGATGGTATGAAAACCTGGTATAACTTCTCGATTCTCATACGGTCTAGGGAGGACTGGAAAAGATCCCAATTAATGTTCACCCCAATGACATAAACTGGTTCACGGACGGATCTGAAAGACAACTGGGCGGGCGCTGGATTCTATGGAGACATGCCACCTACAGGCAAGCTTGTTTAGGAGAATTTGCAACCATGTTTCAGGCTAAGATCTTTGCGCAGTTACGCTGCGCTCAAAGTATTGACTACAGTACAAATTTCATCTTAATAAATTCTGGACTGTGTTGAGGCGCTAAACACGCTAAGACGTAACGTCTGGTATTGGTTCCAGCCTACAGCAACATCCCCGGCAATGAAACCGCGGATGAGCTGGCTAGGCTGGGGGCCGAACGTCTAGCCCAGAACCGGTCTGTGGAATATTTCCCAGCACTACCAAGGCTTGAGCATTCTAACGCATTAGTTCCGGGCTTTAACAAAAGGCTTGCAAAATTGGCACTTTTAATAAGTAGGAATTAGCTAACATTCCTCACCAGAACCCTAACTGGGAACTACAAGCTCCGCAAGCACCTCAACAAAATAGGTATTGGTGATACGACTTGTAGATTCTACGAGGAAAAGGATGAGACGCCTCTCCACCTTCTTTTTGACTGTCCATCACTTCAACAGAATAGAAACAAGTACCTTGGGCAGCACGAATAATCTGCTACAGAGGAAATTCGCAGCACCAACCCCAGCCAAATCGTTTAGTTTATGAGCACTGAGCAGCATAGCACCACTTGGGTCTCGTAGAGACCCAAGTGGTGCTTTAGTGTCAGGGTTCGGATAGACCTGCCTTCAATTGTTATATATAAAAAAAATAGCACGTATTTGAAATCTACGTCCCGACATTAGTTAGAAAAAGTCACAAAATTACGTTCAACAAAAAAGTCTAATTTGTCCCCTGTGTTATCAACAATATTATTAATATTAATAAAACTTCTTAAAATAATTATCCCACCAAAACATTCTGTAAAAAACTAGCCAAGTCTCGATGTAGCTGCTTGTTTATCTCTAAAAAGTAATGAAATCTAGACAAAGTCGTGCCAAGTCTAAGGTTCCTTACTGCGATTTCTTTATTATTATAGTTAATGTTATGTGACTTGGCCGTTGAACATTATTTATACGTGGGTAACTATATAGTGAGTATAAGTCAATTTTGTTTTCCAAGTGTCAATTTTCCATCGTCAATGATTAGTGTTTCTGGCGACAGATTGGTCCAATGGTGTCATGGAGCACCTGGTTTTGTACCCTTGTGTACCCTTCAACGGCCAAGTCACACAACATTATCTATAATTATAAAGAAATCGCAGTAAGGAACCTTAGACTTGGCACGACTTTGTCTAGATTTCATTACTTTTTAGAGATAAACAAGCAGCTACATCGAGACTTGGCTAGTTTTTTACAGAATGTTTTGGTGGGATTTCACTTCTTTTTGTAGAAACGTGGGCATATTGATTTATTTTATTACATTTTAGTGTAATTTGTTTATTTAATTTGTGTAATGTTCAAGTAGAATAAAGTTAATCGTTCGACTATTTCTTCTTGTAAACTTGTAAGTATAAGTATAAAAACCAGTCTAGTCTTATCCATAGTTTTTCTTTAATTTTATTTATATGCGTATTAAAAGCAGAAGTGGAGGCATTCGCCCAGCAGTGGGACGCTATAGGCTAGATTAAATTAGAAAATGTGTCCCACTACGCTGTATTTTTGCAATGACAGTCGATTTTTTTTGTACCAATAGTAGAATACCATTACCATATCTCTAATCAGCTGAGACCAGCTAAGGGTTCTTCATCAGATACTTCAGACCTTCGATTTTTGACATCAAATGAAGTGGCCCACCAAGTTGAATATTTTTTGTAAAGGCGGTATGTCGATCTCTAATAGTTTGGTTGGGCTCTTGTGTTTTCTAACCAGGGTCACCAGGTACTCCAGATCTTCGATTATCCTAGTTTTTATAGTTTTCCCTTTATGTGGCCATTAAACCCTAGCTCTGTACTAAATTTCAGCTCTCTAAGTTTATGGGAAGTACTAGTTCTATTTTGATGATCATGAGTGAGTGAGTTTCATAAATGCGAAACTTTGCTTTCGCTTAACTTCGGAACTAAATGACCTACAGACTTGAAATTTTGGATTTTAAGTATGTGATTATAGCTTACTGGATGACAAAAATTACTGCGTTCTGGTCTTATCCAGAGGTTCTCAAATAGGGGCCTGAAAATGCGGCGAAATGGTTCCAGTAAAGGATGGTACGGCAGTGTTTGCTTCGCGCTCGACTTGACGGGGGCACTGCCGTGCCCCCAGATTAAAGATCTGTCAAAATAAGAGTGAGAGACATAAAAGACTGAATAATATATTTTAGGTATTTTGGGAGGCTAGGGGCTCGATAGGGTGCTCCGCAGCCTTAGGGGCCCCATACATGATCCGGTTTGCCTTCAGTTCGGCCTGAACGGATGCAAAATCGTATCGTCTGTGTGCAATTTCGAGATCGCGTCAGTCGGCCGTACGGACTGAAGCGATTCGTTCCAGTGTAGCCAGCTCTGTTTTTGTGAAACTACTAAACTCGTATTGAATTCTAGTAAAAAGTACTAAATAACTACTAAAGAAGCTACTTAGGAATTCCTGAAGCCCACCAAAAACCATTGCATTTTAGGTTTTGTTATATTAAATTTTTTTCATTCATTGAATTTTACTATAAATTTTACCATTAAATTAAAATATACTAGCAAATATTACGTATATAGTAATTAAACGGGTAGTTTTAAGAAAATTACGGACGAATGTATTATTATGATAGGTTTTTTTTGTGCCATTTTGCATATGATTACTGTCTGGCTCTTTCCTACTAAAACACTACTAATAACTAAATTTCTACCAAGGAGGGAATAAAATACTCAATTTAGTAAAATTTTGTAAAATAACTAAGTTGGCAACATTAATTCTGGCCTGACCGAGCGGCCTGAACGCGCGGCCTGTCCTGACCAAAGAGAATATAATCACTACGTTTGGTCCTGACCGTGTGTGGACAAATCGCTTTAGTTCTTGCCCGAGCCGCGGCCGAGCGGGCGTGTATCGTGTACAAGCGTTGTATGAGTTTTCGCGGTGTTTAAATACAAAATTGATGAACACGACCGTAGCGCGCGGCAAACCAGAATGGACTGATGCGACTTGCGAGTGCGACTGTTCCGTGTGTGGGCCCGAATCAGATCAGGCCGAACTGACGTAAATTGGGTTGGATGCGATTTTATCCGTATGTGTGCTCGAATCCGTTCAGGCCGAACTGACGTCAGTTCTAACTGAAACAATCGGCCTCTCGTCTGTGGGAGCCTTTAGGCTCGTACGAATATTTAATAAATACGTAATTATATTCGAAATAGTTTGGTTGTTAATGTTAATAATTAACTGATAATGCAATAATAAATATAATTATTATTTAATTAACAGTAGATAAGCGTCATAGCGTAAAAGCGTCATTTAAAAACTGAAATAAAATAAAGCCTGATTCCGATTTTGAGATATGAGACCAAACGCTCCAAAATACCGATATGAGGAGATTCCGAGATTCGATGTTGCATGCCCTAAATTAGGATGATATAGGTACAAATTAAGTAAATAAGAAATACTACATTAACTATAATATATAAGATCAGTAAATTATATTTATAAGTAATTTCTCGCCAAAATAACTTCACAATGGCACAATTACTAAAACATAAAAAATATCCTACTATCTACTAATATAAATTTGAAAGTTTGTAAGAATTGTGAGGACGGATGGATTTCATCGAAATAAGATCCTTATTTCGATGAAATTTGGTATGTTAGTAGTTTAGGCTACTTTTTATCCCGAACAAGCAAAGTGTTCCCGTGGGATACCCGATACTATATTTACGCGGGCGGAGGCCAGAGCCGCGGGAAAAAACTAGTTAAATAATAATTTCATAAAAGCTATGTTAATTCCAACTTAAGTCACCTTATGTTTCAGTAGGTAGGTATCTGTAGGAACTTTTTTTAAATGTCCAAATTGCAAACCATAAACCCACACTTGCGACAAGCAAGAATTGTAGGTAGGTAGGTACGTAAAGATCTTTAAAAAATTAATGCTACGAAACATTTAATATCACCCCTCTTTTTTATTTATTAACCGACTTCCCAAAAAAGGAGGCGGTTATACGTTCGGCTGTATATATTTTTTATTTTTTTATTTTTTTTGTATGTTCAACGATTACTCCGCCGCCTGTGGACCGATTTTCAAAATTTTTTCTGTGATGTATAGGGTGTAATCCCAAATTGGTCCTTTTGATATCAAAGTCGTGACCTGATGATGGGATCCATGAGGAATCGAGGGAACTCCTCGAAATTTATATGGACACATATGGTGATTTCGACTTTTTCTGAAGTAGTTCAAGCATATGCTACCAAAAAATAAGATTTTGCTCCAAGGTATACCCTGGATCCAACAGTACAGAACAGAACTCCTGACTCCTTATAGATACATGTTTGGGGATTTCGGCGTTGTTTAAAGAGTTCTTTAAACAACGCCGAAATCCCCAAACAAGCATATGCCACCATGTCAGTTAGAGTAATCATCATCATCATCACCACTATCACACCATACATCATCACATTATGATGATATAAAAGGTATTTCTCTTAGTATTTGATATTAACACGGAGATCTTTGAACATTACTCTGCCGTTTATGGACCTATTTGCAAAATTATTTTGTTGTTGTAAAGGGTTTAATTCGAAATTGGTCCTTTAGTCACTAAAGTGGAAACCTGATGATGCGATCCATGAGGAATCGAGGGAACTCCTCGAAATTTATATCCACACATATAGTGATTTTTACTTTTACTGAAGTAACACAAGCATATGGTACCAAAAAATAAGATATTGTACCAAGGTATACCCTGGATCCAAAAGCAATGTACAGAACTCTTCAGTCTTTAAATATATGCGTTTGGAAATTTCGGCATTGTTTAAAGAACTGCAAGCATATGCCACTTTATAACTTACAGTAATCATCATCATCATCTTAATAACAATACCTAATGGAAGTTTGGCGCGTATTCAATTATACATTCGATCGTTTAGTTTAGACGTTCTTAAGACGTATTAATAATAACTTAACAAAATATATAACTAAAAAGCATGAAATTATTATTTTTAAACAAAAAATTAAACCGACTTCCAAAGTAAAAATACACAAAAAAGTATGAAATAAAACTTAATCTCTTATAATTCCCCTTTCAAATTCGGCTAAAATTTTTACTATTTCTCTACTCAATCTTATTAATTTTGAAGTCGGTACCAGCAAATATGAACGTAAGTTCTATAAAATATTGTAGAATATTGTTTGGGCTGGTACCGATTTCAAAATTAATAAGATTGAGTAGAGAAATAGTAAAAATTTTAGCCGAATTTGAAAGGGGAATTATATAGAGATTAAGTTTTATTTCATACTTTTTTGTGTATTTTTATATTATATATCTATGATATCACCCATCATGTCATTGCTTTGATTTATTAATGTTAATTGTTAAGGTATAAAGTGAATGGTGAATAATTATTATTATGTACTTAAGCTATTAGCCTACCCAAATGGAACACAGCTGCACAAGCAGTATCACAGTATGACTAGAGAGTTTAAATAAACAATATTATCTATAAGTATTGTTATGTACTGGAAGTAGGTACCTACTTACTGGAATTACGCACTAGTCTAGACCAGTGCGGTTAGCATGACCAATTGACCACCATAAAAATGCGTTTTATTTAAACATGAATAGACAGATATATTTAAACCGATAATATGGACAAAATGACAGCTTTCCTTTGTCAAACTGTCATGTTGTCTATTCTTCCGTAGACCGAAACCATATCTACGGTAAAGTGGTTATGCTAAGCGTGCAACCCATGCAGGGATCCTCAAAGTGGGTTCTGCAGAACCTAGGGGTTCCGTGATATAGTCATCCGATTTGAAATGAAACAGAGGCAAAAATATATAATGTATTATGCGATGAGATGATACGTAGTCAATATTACTATTAGGGCTTGCTTTACGATCGCATCGCCTAATAACAGTAATAAGTGACGAATAGCTTATCCAGCAGTTTTGTCGCTCATTACATTATACTGAGTGACAGAGGCTTATACAAGATACATTTAGCCTGGCCAAAGACGTGCTGAATTCTTTCCTGTATTTAAGAATCTTAATCCATAGACAATATTCAGACACCATGTCACACAAAGCCTGGCCACAGACGTTCTTAATTTGACATTCATAAAGTTCTAACCGACATTTAAGAATCTGAAAGATTAGGCACGTGTGTGGGCTATGCGTGATTTATGTGGAAACTTTGCCTTCGACCTAAGTTTGACGTTCTTATAGAATGTCAAATTAAGAACGTCTGTGGCCAGGCTAAGTCTTTGAAACTTGAATGTTATATACAGTTTAGGTACGTAGGTAATCCTGTGAAAACCCCTACAATATTATCTTCCAAATATTCCATTATATTTATAAATATTCCATTATACTAAAAACCCAAAACAATTCTTTATAAATAACATTTACCATTTATACAATTTAAATACATTTATTAGGAATATTACTAGAAATTCTCCGTGGGTTTACCCGCGTTTACATAACGAGGCGCGGCACCAATTTGGACGGTGATGCATCTGTTTATCTGCGCTGCAGGCTGCTACTTTCAATTAAGCAGAAAATCAGGTTTTGTATACTTCGATTACATACAGTTAAAATACTATGCCCTACTACCTGATTACTCGAGGGTTAACATTTTTTAACGGGAAATTGGCCCACCACGCCCACCACACATAACCTACTCCTGTTTAGCCAGGATCGACAGTGGTAACCAAGCACAAAAACTCTTAGATATGATCTCAGGGGTGCAGGTGCCCGAGGGACACGCTAAATCTGTCTTGGGACCAGCTGGCCGATTCTGTATCGTACATTTGAGTTAGTAACGAAACCGAGGAGTGAGTAGGTAACGGAAAGTCTCACTTTTGTATTATAGTGAATACAAAAGTGAGACTTTCTGTTACTCACTCCTCCGTTTCGTTACTAACTCAGTGATTAACTCACAAAATGTACGATACAGAATCGGCCAGCAGCAACGAAATTAATCAGAAGATTGCAGGAGTAGGCAGTGTGATGAGGACGTTCCATTCCTTCCCTAAGTTTAAGAAATACTCGGTACTGTACCGGAGTGGGTCACAGACCTCGCTCTATGACACCAGTAAATACTAAATACCCTGAAACCTGTCCCCAGTCTACGTGACGTCACTCGGCACGTGATGACGTTAACATTCATTGTGATTTAAATTTAACTAGTGGCTGGGCTCGCATTAAAATAAGGAAAAGATAATATCGTATCATCATCATTGTGATTAAAATTCGAGGAAACAATAAAAATAATAAAATGACAGTTATCGGTATATTGGTATCCTATTTGTATATGTGGTACCTACCGGTTTATCGCGATGTTGGTAATTGGCAAAAAAGTATGACGTGTGACAGCACGAGGGAACTAAAACATTTTTGACTAGTTAATATAATACTTCTATGTTTTCGACTGTATCATCTTTTATCCATAATAGTTTGCAATGACATATTTAATTTACATAATACAAAATATAATTAATAAATTTAATATAATATATTATGTCATTCTAATGTTACGGATAAAAGACGATACAGTCGAAAATGTTTTTAGTTCCTATTGTCATTTGTCACCGCGTCAAACTCCTTTTTGCCAAGCTGTAACTACTAATATATGTTATAATATGGACTAGCTTATTCCCGCGGCTACGCCCACGGAAATACAGTAGATACTTTTAAGTGATAAAAAGTAGCCCATGTTTTTATCCAGAGCCTAAACTACTTACCATACCAAATTTCATCGAAATCCGTTCATTAGATTTGCCGTTAAGAGTAACAAACATCCTTACGTCCATCCATCCTCACAAACTTTCACATTTATATAATAAGTACTAGGTGTTTCCCGCGGCTCCGCCCGCGTAAACATACACTATCGGATATCCCGCGGGAATACTGAACTTTTCCGTTTTAAAAAGTAGCCTGTTTTAATCCAGAGCCTAAACTACTACCATACCAAATTTCATCAAAATGCTTTCAGTAGTTTTTGCGTGAAAGAGTAACCAACATCCATTCATCCATTCAAACATCCATACCTCCATCCATCCATCCATCCATCCTCACAAACTTTCACATTTATAATATTAGTAGGATAGTAGGATTAGGATATTAGGATAGGATAATATATTTGCTTTCACTTCTATCGGGTGTGCAACATGCCATTGGCTAGCCGCACATGTGCAATATTATTGACAGAATAAATTTGTCAATACTAGTCAACACATACAAAAAAAAACGGCAATATGGCCAGCACACAAGGAGTATTATTGTCAATAAGAGCGTTATTGACAATAATATTGCAAGTGCAATATTATAATGCTCATATTGACAATAAAATTGCACGTGTGCTGCCAGCCATTATTTTACTTAGGAAAATTCATTTGCCCGTGCGCTACGTAACCTATTACGTTATTTACGTTGGCTCCGTCAAGGTTCGTCAAACTTACCATCTGACCGGTATTCTGGTTTCGGCAGGGCCGGATCTACCTAAGGGCTACTTGGGCTGCAGCCCAGGGCCCCGAGATTACAAGGGGCCCCCAAACCCGGCTAAAAACAATAGGCGATAATTTGAATTTAAAAAATGGTTGTCTGTAAAGTCGGTTTGCGGGCGATATTTTTACGTGATATTGTCATAAGAAAATATTGTAAAAAAATTGCATACTTCTATGAATTGAGTTAAGGCGGAAAATACGTATAAAAGGATGTTTTCATGCTGATTTTCATAATTTTTTTAAGGTAGTAAAAATGAATATTATTTATTGAAACTATTAGGTTATTTTATACATATCGCACCTTCAGAATTGAAGCGGCTTTATGTAAAATTCTTGATTTTTGTTAAACGCTTAAAATGTAATTGAAGAATAGGCCATTTTTTGGTTTTTTGACTATAATAGTAAGTGTAAGCCTTTTAAAAATATGAGTTTCATTAATTAGAACCTTTGTTAATTAATCATTAAAAAAAAGGTGTCACTTTTTTCCAAACATTTTAAAATTTAATTGGCTATTTCATCAACAGCCTACGGACATATGGATAGCCCACTGCTTAACGTAGGCCTCCACTAATGAGCGCCAACCATTCCGATCCCACCCTCATCCATCTGCTGCCAGCCAACTTTAAATCGTCGGTCCATTGTGCCGCAGGTCATCCTACACTACGTTTTCCTAAGCGTGGTCTCCACTCTAATGCTTGTCTGCGCCATCAACCGTCTGTCCGTCTGCAAACATGGCCGTCTCACTTCCAGTTCAGCGTGCTAATTCTATGAGCAATGTCAGTGCTTTAATTCGTAGTAGTTGTCCCGGAGCTTCCCGAATGCAACCCAGCCCAAGCTTATTCTTCTATTTGCCTCGTTCTCAAAGTTATGCCGCCCTAGTCGAATGAGAGTTTGCCCAAGATATACGTATTCTTGCTTCTTAACTTCAAGACTAGTACCATTTACGACGACAGGTCCCTGGAGAATATGTTCAATATGCATAATTTTGGTTTTGTTAAGGTTCATCCCGAGACGCACCCATCTTGAGCAATCGCTTAGGCTGTTCAGCATCTCTATCAGGTCCTGCAGATATTGACATAATGATTATTTCATCCGCAAACTGCAAGTGTGAGATGTATTGGCCGTTTATGTTCAGTCTCAGGCCGTTCCAATCAAGCGACTTGAAAACGTACTACGACGCGTTAGTAAACAGTTTCGGAGAGATAACATCCACCTGTCTCACTCCTTGACGAAGTTGGATCCGTTTTATGATCTGTTCTTTTACTTGGTCGCTAATCGTTACGGCCTTGAACAGACATCTTAACAACTCGAAAGTCAACGCGGCATTTCTGCATGAATTCCAGCAAAGACCAGAACCTCAATTCTCGTATTTAAAGTAGAATTTAATTTTACTTTATGACGTTTCGACCAATCAGAGCGCGCTTCACGTTGGTTTAACGTTTATTAAAACACCGTTTGAGATTAGCGTATTGAGACTTGATTGTAATTGTATTAATGCAGGTTTTATTTAGCAGAATTGCCCCTCAGGTCTTGATGGTATCGAAGGCTTTCTCATAGTCCACATACGCTAAGCAGAGAGGCTGATTATATTTCTCGATGTATGTATGTGGTTTCCGGTCTGCTCCACTGGCTGAAAGTCGTTGAACTTCTGGGAAGGATGATTCGAGATAACTTCGATAATAGCTAATAAACGTGGCTCAGGAGCGGAATGGGACGGTAGTTTCAAGTCGCGTGTTATCGCCTATTTTAAAAATGAAACCACCATGTTCCTGTTCCATGCTTCCGGGGTAGTGCCAGTGTGAATGACGGAATTAAGGAGCTTAGTCAAGACAGGTGTTCCTCCTGCCTCGAGCAGCTCTGTGGTTATTTCGCCATCTCTTGGTGCTTTATTATTATGAAGCTGCCTGAGAGCTATTCTAATCTCACCCATGTCAATATCAGGAATCTAATCTGTAAGGTGGCGCATAAGTCTGGCTCGTGAATCATCTGCAAGACGGGTTTGGGGTGGGCTCGTGTTTAGGTGTACTGTTCCCCATTTCGACTTCATCGAGAATCTCCGATTTCCTGGTGACAATAGTGTCTTGGAAGTTGCGGCTGCGTTTTGTCAAAAATGACAACATGAGTCATTGAGTTTAGCAAATACCTTCGAGCCCTTGTTTCGCACGCAAGCATAGTTTGCTTGATGGCCCTAAATACCCAATATTTTTATATTTATAGAAAAACCCAAGCCTTAAATATCTTTTATACGTTTAGGTTTTGCTGAAATCATCTTTTCTCGTATTGTATTTTCATTCCGATTATATTAGTAATATAACATAATTATCACACACATAACCTGTCAATTCTTTTACTAATTCATAATAAATAAATAAAATTATTTTATTGTTTTTTTATATTCTTATATATATATCACTATTTCGGTTTCTCTCTCACCCAAAGGTTACCTGGAAGAGATTGCTACCACAGCAATAAGGTCGCCTTTTGTACAACTATTACTTGCGTAGATTTAAGTAATATTTATGCTTTTTTGTGCGATAAAAAATATGTAATAATATCATTATAGAAACAGTTTTTGACATGGCTATTAGTTGAGTACTTACCTATTAGATAGGCCCCTAAGTAGTTACAGCCCAGGGCCCCACAAATTCACGATCCGCCCCTGGGTTTCGGATAAAAAGTAATAGGCAAGAAAAACATATTTTATCTTGACCTGATTTATCATCAAAGTAATAATAAACAACAGCAATTAGGTGTACCTAGGTAGAAAGGTAATTTCAGCAAACAATCGCTGTTCATTATTGAAAGGCTTTCTTCTTAGTAATCTGTGGTAATGCTTGATTATTTCCTGTTATGATATTGATTGATTAGTACTTAGGTATTTTTATTTTTTGTCTTGACTGTTGTTATAGATAGGCACAGAATACAGACGTTCTGTATTCTGAGTAGTTATGTAAGTATAATTCGGTTCACGAAAGTTGACCATAAATGGCGGCCGTCTGCGCATGTACACTCATAAAGAAAAAACTTAAGACAAACATTTTGATGTTAGTAACTTATTAACAATTATAATATAAATAAAACTGTAAATGCTGGATGTTAAAATAAATCAAACAAAATATATAATGTGATTTTTTCATTAAAATTAATATCATTATTATTATAAAAAAACATCTAGTCACTACCGCTGTGACAAAGTTCCATCATTCCTTCTACTTATCATAGAATTTGAGGAATCGTAGAATAATAAACACAATGTTATAACAGTAACAAAATCAAATAAAACAACGAAAATATTTTCTTTCGAACTGTACTTGAGCACTAGCCCCGAGTCATATATATTCTTTGTCCGAGTGGCACTTTTTAGGGGGCGGCAAAATCTCACTCTACTATCATATTAATATATACACCTACCTACGGCCTACCTGTGGTGTAAAGTGTTGCTTGAGTTTTGCGATGAGTCTAACCCCGCTATCCCCAACCCGCGGCCCGCGGGCCGCGTGCGGCCCGCCGGGCCTTTATCTGCGGCCCGCGTGAAATCTGTAACCGTTAGATAAAGTTGTGAAAAAGCGTTCACAATTCCAAAAATCTCACTGAGTGAACATAATTATTATAATACATATTTCTTATTTTATTTTAGTTTGTGTCGTTAGCTCACCTTAAATGTATAGTTTCACTCTTTTAACTACCTTGTATTATTCTATTATTAAATCGTTAAAAGAGATGTTCTAGAAATGTATGAGGCGTGGGCCAGCCCTATGTACACTATATGTAAATATAGCTACATAATATAGTAACTGTTTCCTATCCTTTATTTTATTTTATTTCACTTCGTTTCAATGCACATTTAAAATAAATTCGTCAAGGAGAGCAACACAACGTAAAATAAAACATGGCGGATTAGATCCAAAGATTAGATCAGAATTAACCAAAGAATTTCATTTTGACAATGACATGACTTTTCACAAAGAAAGACGTATGACACTCAAGAAGATGTCTCTTCCTAAAACTATCAACTACGTCAAAAGTCAAGTCAAAACAACTGTCAATGCCGCCCTAAAATAGGGTTCTCGCATTAAAGAACTCTTCAAATAATCATTTTTGTACGCACGTGCCCTTCTTCAAATTACTTTTTTTGTATTTTTATGAAATTCCCTTATATTTTTCCTATTTACCTATGTGGTGTACATAGAGCTGGCCTAAAATCAAACATCTCTTTTAAACAACATATTTTTTTGCCCCTAAAAATTTTGGTTGCGGCCCGCGACACCAGGAGTACAACGGGTTTGTGGCCCGCGTAAAAAAAGGTTGGGGACCACTGGTCTAACCTAAACCTGTGTTAGCTAATAAAATAATATATATTGTAATACAAAACAACGCTAGTTTTCATTTTTTGCACTAAGTGCTAGAATAGTTTTTGCCCGCGACTTCGTCCGCGTGGTACATTTACTTTGGGATATCGCTAAAATTTACCCGCGACTTCATTTACGTAGAAGGAGAAGGCTTCCCCCTCACGACTACCCGCAGCGCGCCGTACATACGATATCTTCAAAAATACTCATTGAAATCAAATTATGTAAACGCCAAATTTCTTCTAAATTTAATGCTTGTAATGAATAACGTATTTATTTGGATAATGATTAATATCATTTTTATGAAAACACCCTCACAAATAATGCTTAATTTTAGAACAAATTTGGTTAGCATAAAAAGGTTATTGTGAGCCAACCTTAAAAGATAGACATATACAATCGAGGACTTTTTTTAGAACTTTTAAAGGGGAACAATTCTGTCATACATATCTTTAGCGAAACTTAAACCGTTTCCGCAGTGTACGCAGCGAAAGCTTTCAAAAGGAAAAAAAAACTCCCGATTTTGAAACATTCTTGATTGGTGCTCCGCTCGTATTGAGCTTAGCATGATGCTATATAGCCTAAAGCCTTCCTCGATAAATGGACTATCCAACACAAAAAGAATTTTTCAATTTGAACCAGTAGTTCCTGAGATTAGCGCGTTCAAACAAACAATCAAACAAACAAGCAAACTCTTCAGCTTTATAATATTAGCACAGCGTAATAAAAAGATACAGTGGGCCAACGCGTTTGAAGTCGCGCGAAATGCCGCTTTTGTGTAGGTATTCGTCATTGCTGCAGGGTTGTCACAATAATGTGTTTTATTATAATCTGTTATACATTTTGTGTATTCGTAGTATGTGTATGTAGAGTAGGTACTAGGAATAAAACAAAAAAATATATATAGAAGTATTAATGAAGAGTTTTATTATAAAAAATTCAAATGCGTAAACAAAAGCTCAGGAGTCAGGGTTCGCATGATATATATCAATTGATATTTATGCTTGATATATATCAAAATTTATATTTATATTTAAAAATGTAAAATAATGTTTTAAATTAAAAAAATCTTACATCATAGTCTGAATACACGGGTCTTATTTTCCGAGAGTTTCACAAGCCTAGGTCATCAAAAACTTGCTATTTGACACGACATTAAGGCGAAAATATACGTAGATGACGTCACAGATTCGGGCGTGGCCTAACACTTCCCGCCGCGCCACCCGCATACACCCCGCAGCGCTAGCGATCTCCGCGCGCTGCCGCGCCGCGACTCAAATTATAAACTGAGGAACGACCCTTTTATACGACTTTAGGATTGATTTAAATGCAACTTGAAAATATTAAGTTATTTCTGGTCTATGAGCAAAGAAAAAACGTAGAATGTATAAGCCGCTTCTCCTTCTTCTGTAGAAGCCGGTCGAGGTTATTCCCGAAATCTAGAAATTATTTGGTAGGCAATGCGGCTTCCAACCCATCACTTTTGATTTCATTTTCCACCTCTACGCCCACCAAAATGCAATACTTAGTGCTATTGGCAGAATCACTAAAATATCCACTAGGTGTTTTTTCGCTTTCCTAAGCGACAAAAATACCGAAAATGAGTTATATCAATGAGTTTGTATTTTTTTCTGCGTCGATTGGTCTAATCGTCGTCTTCCTACGACGATTTTTTTGTCGCTTAGATATAGTGAAATTTATACAAAATCATGAATGTTATGTTCACTAAGCGACAACAAAAAGCTATTTATAAAAAAATTTATTTGGATATTTTGAAGAATTTTAAAAATCTACTTAGTCTATTTTTCATGTTTTTACTTTTCTTTTGTTTGCACAAAAATATTTTTACTTGTTTAAAAAATTCTTTTCGTGAACACTTTGTACATTTTCTCCATACAAATTATTTGTGAATTGTCCTTACAGTGCATTTAATTTGATACCATTATTTTACGAAAGTGCAACTTGTAGAATTTTACCCATAGTGAAATAAAACAATATTGGCGTAAAGATAGTTTTACATATTTGACACAATAACTATTCGTGCTATGTAGATATTTTTACTTGAAAACTTTTGTTTTTAAGTATGTCGGTTAGATATTTTTTTTTGTCGTCGGTTAGATAAAATGTAACTAAAAGTATTAAATTTACAGTGTGTGGGAACCTTAATGAACGCAAACATTGCTAAATATATTTCTATATTTATGCGCCTAATGTTTCGCTAGTTAGTCCTGTCGGTAGTAGAAAATATCAATTTACTAGGTTATGGGAGTAAACTTTGCGCACATACTTGGACATAATAAAATAGCTCCTATAGCTGGTCTATTTTCAATTAAATTGGCAACAGTCACTGAAATCGGTGTGGTTTCATTATTATTCCTTTTTTAAGGTTCCGTAGTTCATGTCTCGGAATCCTTATAGTTTCGTCATGTCCTTCCGTTCGACCGACCGTCCGACCGTCCGTCTGTCCATCCAAACGGTGGTGCTTGAAATATGAAACTTTGAATGGATAAGTTTATTAATCACGTCGACATAGTGCTAAAATAAATGAAGATAATTTTTGGTTACACCTACACGAAAAGGGGAGATATAATTAGGTACATAGACATTATAAGAACATTGAGAGGTTTCTGAGATTATATTTTGATGTACGTACGTATCCGTTTGCGCGATATTCCACTTTTAAGCTCATTTCTTGTTAAAATACGGCGCCCCCCCCCCTCTAAAAGCCAAACGGCTGGCTCTAAAAATGTGAAAAATTCATGATGGTAGTCCATGTAATAAACTTTGAACGAAAACTATAACGGTCCAAAAAACTTCATAAATTCAGGAGTTATAGAGACTTAAATTGAATCAGTTTAGATGAAGATATCTGTGGCTTAGTGGTTAGCGCTTTAGTGCTCAAGCCAGAGGGCGTGGGTTCGAATCCATAAGAGAATAAAAAGTTTTCCGTGGATTCCTTGGAAAAATTACGTTAACTGGGGTTAAGAATTTACTTCAACGATTAACGAATTAACGCTGCCGACAAAATATGTTACTATGATAAAATTTTAAAGCGATTTTGCCAAGTCTATGTTCATAAAAAAATATCAGAATATAACAAATATTGTTCATCTCTTTTGTTACATCAAAAGCTGCTATCACCGTACATTTTTAATGACAAATGTATGGCGGTAGTAGCGTTTTTCAAGGCCAGGAAGCCAAATGGACTTCCACCCTTCATGGACAGATGCAATAGTCTCTTCTTAAGACACCTATCATGGCCATGCCATCAGACGATATGATCAAGGCGCATAACTTCTCAAAGCAACACCAGGTTTTCCTATCGTCTAGGGAGAGTAGAGGATAGGAATCAATGTTCACTCCAATGACATAGTCTGGTACACGGACGGATCCAGGAAAGACAACCGGGTGGACGGACCTTCTACGGGGGCATGCCACCTACAGGCTTGCCTATATACTTGCTTAGGACAATTTACAACCATGTTTGAGGCTGTGATGAGTTGTACAGAACCTACAGATTGTCCTTGTCCATAAAACATCCTAATCTTATAGAGAAGATTAGGATAATTTAGATGATATTTCTGCTACTGTCAATGCTTTCAGCGCAGTCTGTCAGAACAATCACACTGCGCTGAAGGCACTGACAGCAGCAGAAAGAAGAAGGGGCATTTTTGTATGGATCCCGTCCCCACTACTGTAGCACTACAAGACATATATCAAAGGACTTAAAAAGCGTGTAATTTTTTTGTATGACGAAAAATCTATAAACCATGGGAGAAAAAAGTTAATGAGAGTTATAAGTGAAAAAAAGTTTAAAAATCATCCTGTATTATTGCACCATTTCATAGTGTTGCTAATAAGGAACAATTTTCGGGAAGTAATGGTATACAGCAAGCTTCAGAAAAGTGTTATATTTTGATAAATTGTCCCATATTTTGAAGAAATGTATGGAATGATAATAAAATGCTAAAATAAGCTCTTTCCTCAATTTTGTCACATACTTTATGGAAATTGTTTCTTACTTGCGATACTATTTAAAGGTGCAGTACACAGGATGTATTTTTTTTTCATAATTTATGGGTTCGAATCCTGTCTAGGAAAAATGAGTTATTAAAAATGATGCAGTTTAAGTTTTCATCAAGTCGGCCTCGATATTCCGTAGGGCTAAATTGCTATTGCTAATTTTTTTTGACTTCTCTTACAACGCCCAGAAGAATAATTCACCATGTACTATATCTTTTTTACTTTTTTTCTGTACCTAATCGTTTTAAAATTATTTTTGCTATTTAATTATATGTATTTTAATGTTACTTTTCCAGGCCAGGATTCGAATCCGCAAATTAGGAAAAAATACATTTTGTATTATTGCACCATTCGATAGCGTTGCAAGTAAGAAACAATTTCCAGAAAGTAATTAGGTATGTGCGAAAAAATTGAGGAAAGAGCTTATTTTTAGTATTTTATAATCATTCCATACATTTCATCAAAATATGAGGCAGTTTATCAAAATGTAACACTTTTCTAAAGTTGAGTGTATACCATTACTTTCCAAAAATTTTTCCATAGTAGCAACACTATGAAACGGTGCAATAATATAGAATGATTTTTTTAAACTTTTTTAACCCTCATTTACTTTTTTCTCCCATGGTTTAGAGGATTTTCGTCATACAAAACAATGACACTTTTTTTAAGCCCTTTCATTTGATATATGTCTTATAGTGCTACAAGGATGGGGACTTTTTGCCCCTTCTTCTTTTATCTAAATTAGTTATGGCTTGTGTTCAAACGCTAAACATGCTAGGACGAGATAACAGCATCAGTCTGGTATGGGTTCTAGGCAACGGCAATATCTCCGGCAACAAAACCGCGGATGAGCTGGGTAGGCTTTGGGCCAATTGTGTCACGGTGTCATGCCCAGAATCGGTATGTGGAATATCTCCCAGCACTACCAAGAGAGAACTCAAGGAATGGGGCCGCAGCTTAAGTATAAAGCAATGGGCTGAAATCCTAGGCCTTGAGTTTTTACTTCTATATTTTTTATTATTTCAAGATCAAAATTAGCTAACGTTTTAGCTCGTTTTAGTCAGACAAGGGAACTGCAATTAATTTTTATAAACAAGAAGAAGGAGAATATTGTCAGTTAGGAGCAAAAATTTACAATGTCATTGAATAATAAATTTACTAAGATAACTTTAGCCGTAGAAAATTCTTAATGTAAGCAACATTTATGTAACTTATCTTGTTTTATTTTATAAACTCTTAGGCCATTTAGATGAATACTCCTATAATTTTTTTAAAGTGTTTGGAATTAGTTATTTTTACCTGTTATTACAGAAAATGTATCTATAGCTTATCTATTTTTACATGTTGCTGAAAACCTTTAAAATAAAATGTAGGCAATTTTACTTGCTATTACATAACTTTCGTTGATAGCTTAGATAATTTCACCTATTTTTCGAATTAGGACTTTTTTACCTAAGCGACATAAACTGCCTGTAATTCGAAAGCTATATGACTCGTTTTAATATCAAAAATTGCTATAAAAATAAGATACACGTTGTATCTTATTGATATATAGATATATAGATGTATAGATGTATGTTAAAACCATCTAAATCCGACTATTTTGTGATTTTTAATGATTTTTTTTTTCTAAAAATTTTAACGTTAAATCACTCTTCTATAAAGTTTACTAAATTTATGCGTCATATGTGTCTTTCTTTAATTATTATATTTTCTTTAATTATTATTTTTTATCAATTATTATTATTTAAACTGGAAATATCATAATATGTATTATATAAAATATGAATTGGCTCTCCTACGCTATCGAATTGGATTTTGTCTGTAATGGTAGTTGTATGTGTGTTAAATAAATAAATAAATGTCGCTTAGGCATTTTTACCTCATATACTATATACTTCAAAACGTTGATATACTAAATAGACAATTAAAACAGAAATAATATAATATATCTATGGACGCTTCACACCACGTCAATCTGATCCCGTGGTAAGTTCTCGAAGAACTTCTGTTACGGGTACCAGATAACGGAAGTATATTTAATACTTTTATACTATACACATAATTAAGATTTTTATTATATTATACATATATTTAATACACATCCATGACGCTGGAACACAGAAAACTTTTTGTTCCGTCGGCGGGATTTGAACCCGCGACCCCCGGCTTAAGCAACGACACGCTCAACCAACTGAGCCACAGAGGTCGTCATAGAAATAGAACTATACACTTTCTGTGAAATTTACAAGTACATATTATATAATAAAATATTATACTATAATATATACTATATAATATTATATTAATATATTATTAAAATTTCAAGTAAGAAGTTGAAGGAACAAAAAAGTACATTCAACGATCGAACATTTTCATTCTATCGCAGGCAGAGTGCTCGCTAAGGTTTTCATAATTTATTTTTTACGGCATGTTGTTCCCTATTATTTCAAGAGTAAAATAAACGATTGCGAAATAGCGGCACCGCGGAGAGTGACACAACCTCCTCGTACGAAAGTCAGCGGCTCACTGTCCCGCGCGCCCGCGCACGCACCGCTTACAAATATTTTCACAAAATAATAGTTATTTACGTATATTTTGAAAAGAAAACGGTATTTCGAAAAATCCAACGATGAAATGTTAGATAAATATTATATTCTTTACATTTTCGTAAAAGAACCATCTTTATAGCCGTAGTAGGTAGTAAGTAGATAGAAAAAGAAATCTGAAAACAGGGCTTTTTAATTTTAATTTATTTAATATTAATCTTCGTCTTATTAAAAAAATTAACGATGACATTAAAGATGAAGGATTGAAGTGTGAAATGTATATTTTTTTTAATTTTTTTAGTTCCCATTTTTCGGAGTAGTTCCGACTCAAACTGAGCGATTTTTAAGCTTTAGGGGCTATTTGCCCCTTAACTAATCATAGCCGTCGACGCGGCTTGTAACTTAGGCTTATGACACCCACGTGACCCCCTGTTTTTCGGAAGAAAATTCCTTGTTTGTTATTATACAAAAGTCATTTTATGGATTTAAGACTTAAATTGATACTCAAAAGTATCTATCGTTGATTTTTAATTTATTTGAAAACTTTGAATATTAATAATAAATAAATGAGTTTAATTTTACTTCCCTATCTTCAAATTATCAGACATACAAATTTTCAACTATTACGAAAAAAACATATCAGAGTATGAAAGGAGACGGATACGCTTTCATACATTCTTGGGCCTAGATGTAAAAAGATGAGAGTGGTGTCATTTAAGACCTTATATAATAAGAAACCATTTCTGAAAATTCTGCGGATTTTGGCAATCTAAGAGCAGAGTTATAAGAGATTTAGTGAAAGTGAGGTTATTCAATAAATTGACAATTACCTATACCTAACAGCTGATTTTTGAACTATGATTGCTATTTTGTTTTATTATACAGTTATTTAATGTAGTTTTTATTATATTTTACTGAGTGGGAGTAGAAAAGGAAAGTTACAAATAGAATTATTTATCTGAAAAACGCAATGATAAAAGAACTAATGATTACTGCAAAATATTGTTATGTTTCAACAATCTTCATATAATATGCCATTATATATTGTGATTACTAATCTGTTATGAGAGACGCTGGGCCATCTGTAATGACGATGTACTTACAGATTCTGGTGCACGCCATTGACGAATCACTGACAATGTCGTTTCATCATCTAAAGCTCATCGGCCCAGTGTATTACATAGACTAGTTGCTATGCCACAATTTACACAGCGATGCATGATGTCAATATCCAATCGTTAAGCCAAATCCAAAATAACGAGCCAAAGTCAAACGAGTAAACAAAGTTAGGGGGCGTTCACAAATTACGTGAGGTGTTTTTTAAAATTTTCTGTCCCTCCCTCCCCCCCTGGTGAGATGTTGTGAGATTTTATTCAACCCCCTCCCCCATCCCCCATCATCTCACATGAGATTTTTCAAAATGTGGGTTTCTTACGTAAACGCGTTGGATTGTTATTGTAAAAAGAAAAAAAATTGCTTCGTGCTTTTATTTACGACTAGTTAAGACTAGTAATCAATATTGCTGAGAAGTTTAATTATAAGTGTAATAAAAATTTAACAATAGAATACTTAAATCGTAACTACTGTGATTAAAAAAAGAATATCTACTCTAATTCAGTCCATGGAGAATCATGCGCGGTCTCAAGAGAGACTATTGGAACCAACATGTCCATATGATTTTCAGTAAAATCATCTGCTCCTTCAATTTCGTTCTGATCTAGCCACTCTACCGTAAATTCAGATTATATTGAGCTTTTTGGTATAAAACAAATATGGTGGTTTGACAGTCAGTAGATGTATAACGTCGAAGTATGAATGAAATTACTTTCTTTCGAACGAATTAGTAAATGATCTTAATCGTATTACGATAACGCTTAAGATTAAATCTTAAGCATGTACAATCTGGATTAAATGGACCAAAATAGTATAATTTTTTTTGTTCCAATCAGAAATAAATTGCGTGATATTTGCCGAGACCCCCCCTCTCTCCAACGTAAGATTAGATGAGATTTGACTCGACCCCCTCCCCCCCTTAAACACCTCACGTAATTTGTGAACGCCCCCTTATCGGTGTCCTTTATGATAGCAAGGGTCGTAGAAGTTAAACAGTATACTAGAAGTCCGTAGAGAGAAAGCACTGGTCGAGGATAAAATCTAAATACACATTCAATTACGCAAATATCAATAAAACAACTGGACACACACTCTAAACGCAGACGCAAACGATGCGCATACGAGACGAGTGACATCACAGAGACAGGTAGTTGTCAGTTGTCACTGTTATAACCACGAAGTATAGTTATAACGTAAGTAATAAAATATCTATCTGTAAACTAGAATCGATTTTATGATTTATTTTTATGATATAAGTTGATATTCTGTTTTTTTTTTAACTGTTGACATTATGATAAATAATGTATTTATTCCGTAGAATTTATTTATTTTGATCAATCATCTGGTGCAAATGTTTTTATATTCAATTATTATTGTTGAAATTGTTAATATATTTAATAGTTTTAATAGTAATCGATACTCTATTTCATCAGTGCACTTTCTTATTTTTAAGATTTCTCTTATCCCATATTGTGAATTGAGCTCATTTTTTTATATTTTGGAACAGAAAAAAATACCGCATTTTTTAAACCATATCTCAACTTATTACAATTGGGCCCAGAGATCCCCGTCTCCTTTGTATGTAATTTTGAAAATATCAAAAATATCGGATATATATCAAAAATATTTTGATATTTATTATATTAAACTGATATTTTGATATTTATTATAAATATCGGAAATTCTTATTAATACGAGATGATGACACGCAGTCTTTCACAGCACATGTAGTATGAACCATTGTAAATAAGTACCTACATACATGATACAACTCAAACGAAACACTGTCGCAAACCACTTAAACAATCAAATTAAACATGCTTCTACGCAGTACGCAGTAGGGTACGGAACCGGGAAATCCCGGTCCCGAAATTCCCGGGAATTCCCGAAATTTTGAATCGCTCTGAGAACCGGGAATCAAAAATTTAGAACCGGGAATTTCGGTACTTTCGGTACCAAACAAATTGTATTAAAATTTACAAGTACTTAAGTAAACTATCATCGGTAATTGTAAATATTAGCTAAAAATAATTTTCCGAAAGCGAATTAAAGACAAAAATGAAAAATATATAAAAGGATAGAATGAGTAGTTCATAATATTAGATAATAGATTGTGTACATAAAAGTTAACTGTGAGCGGTGCGAGGAAATAATAAAAATAATATTATGCCGTATTTAATATTAATATGTAGTATGATAGCACCACACATCGACTGACATAGTAGCCAATACTGGAGCTAATGGTATTGACGATTAAATAGAACATCTTGGGACTTGGCCTACAAGGTCTGTATGGCGTCTGTTTTTTTTTTTGATAAATATATACGTATATATTCGTATACCTACTAATATGCATATTGGTTGCTTTTGGGGTTGGTGAGCAGTTTAGATGGATTTTACCAATTGTCCTTTAAATACTCTTTATTGTCCTTATAAAAATAGTTACGCATTATATTAATTTTAAAATTTTAATTTCAAACTGGAGCATCTGTAGGATTCACTGAATTGAACTTCTGACACTCGAGTAAATTTTTTTTACCCCTTCCCACCTTTCACGCAAATCGTCAGATTAATATTCTTCATATCAGAGACTTATTTGCGCATGAACAATACTTTAATTAAATTATTTATATATTTAAAATAATTATTAATAATTAAAAATTAAATAATCTGACGCGTTCAGCATATCCATGTCATGGTCATTTTTACAACTTTTTAACCACGCAGGACGACGACTGCTAAAAGCTGACACACTATTCCTATAGTGTGTCAGCTATTGTCAGTATGTGTCTGGTTATTTAGTCTTTTAATTATCTAATTTGTCACTTCTAATAGGTTGCCTAGACGTTCGAGCATGCACACTAATAGCATTCTGGGCACCCCAACTATTTGATGTTTTGCAAAAATCAAATAACTCGAAATAACATATTTAAAAACCACCAATAAATGATAATAAACTAAAATGACATACGGCTCTTTACTATCGCCAGTAGTATTGTCATTAATATGGCGATGACATGTTGGCTGATTTGTCGAGTTGCTATTAAAACCTTATTTAATTTGTAATTGTACTATAAAATGTTATTATTATATTTTGAATTACTTTTTAGACAGTAATTATACTTGTATTTCATGCCTTCACACCAGTCCCGAAATTCCCGAATTTCCCGGGAAATCCCGGTTCCGAAATTGCCCAGTCCCGAAATTCCCGGTTCTCAAAATCAGACCGGTTCTTCCATTCCCTAGTACGCAGTGGTCATGTTTCGTGAACCGATCTGTATCTCGGTAGGCTATCCTCGGTATGCCTAAGATCTATTAAAGGAAAGGAATAAATACAATGAAAAATAAAAAACCCTGACTTAAAAATATGCTTAAACCTAACATACAAAAAAATTTAATTAAATGTATACCTATACAGCCGAACGTATAACCACCTCCTTTTTTTGGAAGTCGGTTAATAAATATTGTTACGGCGCGGCTCTGCAACGTATTAGAACATTCTAGTATGTTACGGTATTTCAATTTGTACAATGTTCTCGAAGCTTCTAGTATGGAAAGTACTAGAACGTTCTCGAACCTGCACTGTCCCATTCTCAACCCGACTCGAAAGTTCTAGATTGTTCTATGTGGATTGTGGAAAGATCTAGAGTTCTACCACTAATATTTATTCTGTACACCGCTAACTTTCAAATACCCGTGTCGTCGGTATAATTATGCGTGATCATAATTCATATAGACTACTTAATAAAAAATTATAATTTAAAAACCCGACTGCGTAAAAAGTGAACCAAACTAAGTAGGTACATAATTAAAACTGAAAAGAAAAAAACAAGCACTTAGATATCCGGTGGTCTAGAATTCTATAATATATTATTGAATTAATACTATTGGAACATCCATTCAATAGTCAGGATCCATTGAAAAATTAGATTGGCTGTCGAATAATGGATCCCGACTGTTCAGTTGTTATGTTGAAAAATGTGACTTCTGTGTGAAATAAAGTATTTTAAATACATTTTGCGACAATTGTATTGCAGAATAAATAGATGTGCATATAAATTTATGTAGTAATAGTATGAAATTACCTAAATAATGTCCATTGTTTTTTTGTATAGGAAACGAACCACCTTAACTTAAAAAACAATTTAATCGAATAATTTAAGCAAATAAAAACTATACGAGTCATTTGTCTTGTAAATATTTAAACAACACTACGAATCAACAACCGATAATAATTTTCGGTATGCATAGACTAGATTCGAAAATTAATACACGTGATGTCTCCTTATACCCCCTCCTCTCCTTGGTGATACTTGGTGATTTTTTTTCGGACCCCCCTCCCCCTTTAGGCATCACGTGATTAATGGACGACCCCTTGATTGTCTTTCATTTAAGTCAACCAATACAAATAAAACACAATACTACACTTTTTTATGCAATGAACCAGGAAACGAGCAGACGGATCGCCTGATTGTAAGCGATTACCGCCGCCCATGGACATTCGTGTTGCGACTTGCGTTCCTGGTCCAAAAAACCCCCCCCCCCCCCCTCATGGGCCTCTGGTACCCTCACTCACTCGGCGAAACACAACGCAAGCGTTATTTCCCGCCGGTTTTCTGCGAGGTCGTGGTATTTACCCGGTCGAGCCGTCCCATTCATGTCGAAGCGTGGCTCTCCCACAGTTTAATAATATAACTTAATATAACTTTTACCAAAGTATGTCGCTCGCACTTGGGAGTCGCAGCACAATGCTTGCAACATTTTTCTCTAGCAAACATGCGCAAATCTACGATATCTTACACCGAGTTACGCACACAAAGCCGAGACTTTGCCTCACTTATTTCGTCCCGATTGTTTACGACGGCTCAGTCTATACTTTTTATTCGGTCTGAGCTTGAGAACCTCCTTCTGTTTTTTAACCGACTCCCAAAAAAGGAGGCTGTATATATGTAGGAATATTTTTTGTATGTTCAACGATAATTCCGTCGTCTGTAGACCGATTTTCAAAATCCCAAGTTGGTCCCGTTTTTCAAAAAGTAGTGACCTGATGAAGGAATCCATGAGAAATCGAGGGAACTCCTCGAAATTTATATGGATACCTATTATGGTGATTTCAACTTTTTATGAAGTGGTCCAAGCATATGCTACCAAAAAGTAAGATTTTGCTCCAAGTTATACCTTGGATCCAAAAGTACAGAACAGAACTCCTGACTCTTTATAGATACATGTTTGGGGATTTCGGCGTTGTTTAAGAACTGCAAGTATATGCCACCATGTCAATTAGAGTAATCATCATCATCACCACCACCGTCACACCATACATCGTGACATTATTATGATATAAAAGGTACCTACTTCTCATAGTATTTTACACCGACACGGGGATTTTTGAACATTACTCTGCCGTTTATGGACCTATTTGCAAAATTATTTTGTTGTTGTAAAGGATTCAATTCGAAATTGGTTCTTTAGTCACTAATTCTCAATGTACATCATTTACTTCTTTTTTTTATAAAATTGATTCTATCTCGGAAACGGTGCATCCTATTGAAAAAATAATGAAAATTTCGTCCCCCTTAGGAACTCCGCAACATGATATTTTCTTCATGATGGGAGAAATTTTTTTTCGAAAATCCTGAATTTTCCAACATTCCTATAGCTATAAACATCCGTCGTATCTCAATGTACAGCATTTACTTCTTTTTTTATAAAATTGATTCTATCTCGGAAACGGTGCATTCTATTGAAGAAATAATGAAAATTTCGTCCCCCTTAGGAATCCCGCAACATCATATTTTCTTCATGATGGGAGAAAAAAATTTTCGAAAATCCTGAATTTTCCAACATTCCTATAGCTATAAACATCCGTCGTATCTCAATGTACAGCATTTACTTCTTTTTTTTTATAAAATTGATTCTATCTCGGAAACGGTGCATCCTATTGAAAAAATTATGAAAATTTCATCCCCTTTAGAAATCCCGCAACGTCATATTTTCTTCATGATGGGAGAAAAAAAATCGAAAATCTTGAATTTTCCAACATTTCTATAGATTGATACACCCCTCGTATCTCAGTACAGCATTGCCATATTTTTTTCTATAGTCGCGATATATAATATATATATCTCAGAAACGGTGCATCCTATTGCAAAAATAATGAAAATTTCCTCCCCCTTATTAACCTAGAAATCGCATATTTTCTTCATGAATGGCAGAAAAATTCATGAATCCTGAATTTTGAAAAAAATCTATACATAGCTGTTACCTTGAACTACATAACATACTGTAATAATAATCATCAATCCTAATTAGCATCCCCAAGATCTTTTAAATTAGTATTCATATTCATTTTACGATGATTGAATATTCTCCATTTTGGAAAATGAAATTGGAAGACAATTTTGTAATCAGAACCCCCAGAAACCTGAAAAAGGACAACTTTATTAATATCAATAACAAAAATTTACGCCATTGTGGAATTTCAAAACAGATTTTATTTTCATATTGTTCTGCACCCCCAGAAACCTAGAAAATGACACCCATGCCAAAGAAAAACATACTCCAACAGTATCCAAAAATAGGCTTTTTCGTAGCCTGCAAATTGAATTTTTAGCAGCCATTAATTTATCAACCAAATCTGGTTTTATAGCTGCTTATATGGTATAATGGTCACCAACTCGGAAATTAAGTCACCAACTTATAAATGTCGGTGCTAATTTGGATTAAATTTCGCCTCTTTTTATCTGCCGACTTTTGAATTTTTTGTCAATCGAGTGTTTTCGCCAGTTTAGTAATTAAGTCGCCAACATATTAATTCGCTGCCAAATTCAGTAATACAGTATGCTCACGTGCAGCCGCCAACTTATTTTTTGTTCGCTCGATTAATTATATCCCATTTACAAATATATTCCTTCGGCCGTATATTTCATACACCACCCTACAAGACGAAACGTCACTTGTAGGTTAAATTTAGTATGGAACGTTTTTACGAGACTCACGAAATTTTTTATACAAATCAATGTACCTTTGAAAATATTGACTTTTGATATACGGTTTCTTCTGAGAAGTTACTCATATTTAAGAGTTCTATTCATTTATGCAATAAAAAAAAATTAGTCCGCTTGCCTATTATTTAATAATCGTGTCTAATCGGTACTGGTTAGTAATTATCATCACTGGTGATTGCTTATTAGGTCCACAGATCGGTAATGCTTATTTGGGGAAATACCACGGCCTCTCAGAAAACCGGCATAAAATAACGTCAAGCGTTATTTTATGCCGGAGTAGCTATTTATTAATCTGTGGCTTGAATTTGTTTTCCTGAGAAAATGAGAAAACCGGAGGCTTTTTTGTATTAATGACTTTCTTAAAATACCTACTCTTAAATACTATTACAGTTTATTGATTATCTCCACTTCTCCTATACGCGAAATGAAATGTGAGTGAAGAAATTAAGTACAATCGAATAGTAGGTACCTACCTACTTATTTTAGTTTGTGGTCTCCACTTTTTCAACAGCAAGTCAAAAATGCCAATGTCTTCTAACAAAACGTACGTTTAACAAATTTTTTTCAATACTTTTTGCGTTAGTTTTATTAAGTAGGGCTTTTATCCTCATACATAATTAATATTTTCTAGAAATGAAACAATACTTAAACTGATTTGCATACTTAAGTAGATTGTGGTTTGAAATACGATATTGAGTGTTTCTGGGTTTCCCCTTAGATAATCAGAGTTGCGGGAAGGAAAAGTGGAAAATGTACCTACCTACTAATGAAAAAATGTTTACTTACTTGAAGATGAATGAGTGACTCGCTTAAATCTCAATTAAGTATATGGTCTCCGACAAACCTGATGGTCCTACAGCTTTTTGGACAGGACAGGACTTTTTTACAGGACCTTATTGCTATCAAAATTCTGAGTTGCTATAGTAATAAGATCGAAATGTAGTATACCGGGCCTGTTGACGACCGTAGGTACTACCATGGACTAATAAAACTCTACTACATAGGTAAGTTTAAAAAAAAAAACCTACTACTAAATAGGAAAATAAAAACTTTGTGAAGCACGTATCAATTACGCATATTTTAGGTATTTGATCTACTGCATTATTACTAACTTAGGCCTTTGCATCCGTTAATGGATGATTTATACAGTATTCTCCGAGCGAAGTAACCACTCTTCAAATACTGTAGTGCCTGGGACATTTGGTTTTTAAATGTCGTATGGTTGCCCAAGCACATACGACATTCTCACAACACAGTCAGCCTAGTCCAGAGGAATGAACTAGTCAATACGTCTGGAGCCAACTATGTGCGGGTTTATATTATAGCACGGTGTGACCTAAACCGGCACTTTACGCACGCTTCGTGCGTAAAGTGCGGGTTTTTGTCACACTTGCTATAAAATAATATACGATACTCAGGGCCGAGCCGCCCCTATGTGCGATGTGTGCGGCGCACACAGGCGCCAAGATGATGGGGGCGCCGTGGGCGGCTAAAATATGAAGATTCGTAAAAATGAGAGGCGCTTCATGAGTTTCGCACACAGGCGCTGCCGGGGGTCGGCGCGGCCCTGACGATACTTGTGGCCTATGTTGTCTATTACCGCACGGCGTTTAGCACCCTCGCTTCGCTCGGGCGCTAACTTCACGCCGTGCAGTAATTAGGCAACTTAGGTCACGCGTATCGTAATGTACTATAATAGTTTGGTATAATATAATATGCAGTTTTTGGCATATCAATTGCCAGGGCCGCCGCTAGCTTTTTCGTCGCCCGCGTGCAATAACGATTATGCCGCCCTACGATTACTTTTATTACTCTGAATTTTGTCAAAGAAAAGGTAATTAATGTTTTCTCAATATGGTGGGAAAAAGAAAAACAACTTAACGAAGATAAAACATATTTTATTTCAAAAATTATGTAACTACCTACTTATTATTTTTGTTTACTGATGTGTAAAACTATATACTTAGGTACTTAAATATTTAGCTATTAAACCATGACTGTTGTTGCCGAAAAGTTCTCTAGAATTAATGTATATAGGTAATGCATTGTATACAAAAACCTAACTAAGGGTGCGGCAAAACCTAAGTGAGGGGGCGGCAAAATTGTCATCCGCCCCGCGCGGCTGACACCCACACTACGCCACTGCGTTTGGTATTGCATCTTAGTTTTAAACTTTTAATGGATGCCAATTAGGCGGCGTTAACGTAATGACGGATTTTTTCCAAACTATGATTGTGTGTATTTTTTTAAGGTGGGGTGGGTGACAATGACTTGAATTAGGTAGTACGTGATGAATCGCTCGATTTGCCGCCCCCTGGGCGTGCCGCCCTTGTGCGGTGCACGCTTTGCACGCCCGCTTGCGGCGGCCCTGTCAATTGCGGATATTTTGATCATATGATCTACTGCCTAAACTGCCTAAGATAAAGTACCTATATTATTATGTAGACATTTAGGCAGAAAAATAGTTTAAATTACATATACTAAATAAAATTAAAAGGTGCATTCCTCACAGAAACGGCTGACTTTAGAGCGAAAGCAAAGTCTGTCAAAATAATATCAATTCAATCAGCTATGCAGGGGCCAGGGCCGTACAGAACGTAATGTAATTTTATTATTTTTCTTTTCGAAATGTTTAATTTTTTTTTTGCCTAAACGTCTTAACCTAAGCAGTAGATAACATGTAATTGCTTTTACAAAACCTTATATAGAATAGTTTGTTTCGATAGATGCAGTTTACAACTTATTAGTACAGTCGACTCTCGTTAATTCAAACCTGCGTTAATTCGAACCTTTTAGTAATTCAAAATTATCACGCATTCCCTAGAGAAGCTGCTAGCAGCTTGTCAAGGAGCTTATTTACATATGTATGCCATTTTTCAGTCAAGTTATATTGGTTTCCAAATTACATCATCAAGTTTTACATATTAAATCTTGTCAATTACCAATAAACAAAAATATAATTATTTACCAAGGAGAAGTAGAGGTTAGTCCATTTTCTCGTTTTGTGATATTTATAAATACATTATCTGAATATCTGACGACCTTTAAAGTTAAAGGCATAATATTAAATTATATAGTAGACACCTTCATAATTTTCAAATTGAAACAATGTTTTAAGAAGTATGTTTATTGAAGTTTCTAAGCATTTGCCGTGTTTGTACACTGTTGTTTTTTCGCCATCTTCTTCTTTTGTAAAAATTTCTTTTTCTCTTCTGGCGTTTTTCTTAAACCCTTCATCTTTCGTGTTTGTAGTCTGTTAATGTTTTGCTTGCCCATATGAATACGACCAAATTTGGTACCAAACGCATCCTTGGAAATGTTCTTCTTAGCCACAGCCTTAATTTCCTTGGGAACTCTGCAAGCCTCTTTGTAGAGGTCATCTGAAGCAAGTTTCGTTCTTCGTAGTTTGAAGTCAATAGATGGTCCTAAAACAAGAAAAATTACATTGAAAACATACAACAGAGGTGGTCCATAAGGATTGTTAAATTATTATTTATTTTTATTATAATTAATTTAAATTTATTGATGAATAAATACCGATTTCTTCTAGTTCAATTCTAGGTGTTCTTTGTCCACTCTTCTTCAGTAAAATTCTATAGGACCGCAAGTAAATGACGCCTTCATCAGTTGCCGTAAAGCTAATAACATGTTCCAATCCCTGTAGCCTTATAGTTTCAACCTGTAAAAATTCAACTTTTGAAATAAAAATTTCATAATGAAAACAAAAAAAATTAAGTGTGTAAGAGCCATGCGTCAGCTTCAATCACAGAATCAACAACAACAAAAATAATAATATTAGTGGCCTCAGCTATAATGATAAATAAATTTTCTTGATCTTTAGAAGTTATAGTTCTTATAAAATTAGGTACCTTTTCTCTGTGGAAAAAATCTGTGAACAGATTTTTCAGGCGTTTTAATTCGTGGTTTAAATCCCAAGCCGGACCATTGAAAAGAAGACACGGCTTAATGCCTGACAACACCTTCATATTGTGGAAATCTTGCATAGCTTTGAAGTTCTCCGCTCCGAGCTCTATCATGTCCAGAATATTATAGTTAAATGTTCTCCCCAGTACAATATTATGTGGCCTCTTCTTGCTGTGAGAGCTGACGCCAAATAACGATGCCTCTTTTTTGTAACATAATCTGAAATTATTTTTTTATTTTATGTTTATTCGATTTAACGATAGCCGGATGCTAAGGCTGGAAATAACTTGTGTTTTCTTCAACTTACTTTTCTATGAGGGATCCATCTTCGAAAGGTACGAAGTCGTTTTTTCGACTAAGATAGGCGGCATCTGGTTTTTTTAGGTCGTAAATGTCTTTCAATACTTTTCTCGCACGCTCCGAAGGATTACGAGCTTGTAGAAATAAACACTGCTTTGCTCCTTCAATTGCCTTTGGTTCCTTAGAAAGAAGAACCTTCTTTCCCTTGCGTGTTGTTGGTTTTCTGCAAATAATACACAGAACAAGTTATTGGATAGTAAATAAAAACAATAAAGATAAGTAATGATGCGCGAATCTTACTTTATTCTTTGAATAACTCCCATATTTATGGTGCAAAAATGTTATTTTCGTAACTTGTACAACGTATTTTTGCGAAACACAAAACGTGGTTTTCCTACTTCTTCTTCTTTTTTTTCACAGCAAAGCTTAACGTCAAACGTCAATTTTTTTTTTATAAGGCGACGGCTTATGACCAAATGCCAGAGTCAAGTAAAAAAGGCGGGAAATAGAATATACGATCAAATTTTCATCACCGTATTTCTAAATCATCGTTTTTCAACCGGTGGGTTGCGACCCTTGGTTGAGTTTGTTTTTAAAGGGGGTCGCAGTCTGTTGAAAAATAATAAATACAAACTACGTATAGGTACAAAACATTCGTTTTTCGAACGAACCTTTTGTATCGAATGTCGAAAAAATCGTGACGGGGTCGCAAGAGTTTTTACTTAACTTTTTGGCTTTTTCGAGGGTCGCGACATTAAAAGGTTGAGAAACGATGTTCTAAATCATCAAGTCCAGTCAAAGTCCAAAAAATTAATAGTCGGGGTAGTCAATGAGTCAAGTCCTAGTCAATTCAGTACACAACTAAATACCAAGGAATTTGTAAATAACCAAATACACAACATTACACTGGTTGACATTCACGCTTAGAGCCAAGGGGGTAAGACTAAAATCGAAGCCGTAGACAGCTATTTGTCTCACAAAACATCAAAGGCAAAAACCAATAAGAGTGAAAGAGAAAGCCATATTCATGTCTGTTCGTTTTTTTTTCTCCAGTCCGTTCTCCAGTAGCAGTAAAGTCGAAATTCCGGCGTCGCAAAACTGGACTCCAGCCTTACTAGAAAGTAGAGTATAACCAACTATTCGGTTTTAGTCTACCTTCTATGTGTGTTATATTTCTACGCTCAAGGGCCATACTGACCATCCAGCCTGCAAGCTCAAGGTCGCGGATTTGTAGGCAAAAATTTAAAATATGATTGGCACTAATAACATTAAAATATATGAGTAATGTCAATGACGGCTATTAGTAGGTACCGGTGCTGGATTTGCTGGATGGGCCGTAAGTATGGCAATATAGAGCAATGGTTTGATTGTGATAATGCTGTATGATAGGTACATACTTTGATTTTTTAATATTATAGTATATCTATGGGTACATACAATCAAAAAGTACACTACCGATTTTGATGAATTAAATTCATCGTAACTTATACGATGCAAACAAACAACCTTTTCCTCTTTATAATATTAGTAAAGACAGGAGATAGGTAACCTAAATGGTAATAAAAAAAGGCCAAAAATTTTAAAATAGCAATTAATAATTTTACTTAATAACTGCGAAGTAATTTATCTTCGTATATATACTAAAGTAGTATTATAAGACCTATTACAAGGTTATTTCAACTTTAAAAATAATTACAGGAAAACTTTGAGGAAAATATTGAGGAATTATCTAGAACTTTCAAGTTTGGTTGAGAATGGTACAGCGCAAGTTCGAGAACTACTTTCCACACTAGAAGCTTCTAGAACATTCTACAAATTGAAACACCGTAACAACTAACATACCTACTAGAATGTTCTATACCGATGTGGCGGACCAATCAGCGCACAGTCCTGAATCGCGCTATCGACGTTTCTGAGCTCGGAAAGTATATGAGGTTTGGTAAAATGAATTACGGAAACTTTGGGCACGTGATCTACTGCTTGTGTAAAGACGTTTAGGCAAAAAAAAATTAAACCCGTGTAAAAAAAAATACAAACTAAAATTATTAAATCAAAATATTGCAAGAAATTAAATATTTTGCATAAAGCATCCGCGCGCGACAAGGACAGCAGATGTAGCACGACAGAGACAGCGATACATATTGCATACACCAGGAAAGGTCGGTCATTCGAGTTCATATCTGAACAGCTGTTCGCGCGTGGTCGATATAATGCAATAAGATGTAATTTCCTGCAACATAATTTAATTTTGTATAAAAAAAATTCACGAGTTTCAAAAATATTTTTTTGCCTAAACGTCTTTACATAAGCAGTATATGACGTACCCAAAGTTTCCGTAATTGATTTTACCAAACAGCTTATATATACGACAGCTGAAATGATTACTAGTGGGCTTCGGCCTGACCGGGCATACCATCTCGCTCGGTCGGAGATCTCCCTTTGGGGCTTGCCACCACATATCCCACACCTACGTCGATCGCCATAAGTCGTAACAATAATATTAAACACGGAACACCCTAATCTCCATAATCGCATAAACTCTCATAAGTAGGGAAAATTGAAATCAGTGAAATTTACCTTGGTAAAATTCACTGATTTCAATTTTCCCTTAAATAGGGGGTGGGGGCACTTGTGCCCTCCCCCCCTATTTAAGGATCCTTGTATTAAAAACTTTGATAATAACATTATTTTAATGTCTATAATTGTCATAAATGTCTATGAAAAAGATATAGAGATAGACAGAAAGTTAAGATGTACTGCGTCAGAACTCAGAAGGAGGGTTATTGGCAGTGTTGCCACTTTAGTGATTTTGTCACTAGATTTGGTGAATTTTCGGAGTTGGACAGTGATATTCTAAAAAAGAAATCACTGAAAAATTATTTGATGACTTTTAGTGATATTTAAAGAATCTCAAAGAATTTAGAAAGTACATATTGGCAACCCTTCGCTAAAGGCCCAGATAAATGTTTTGGATTTGGCTTAAAGTAAAATGTACACTTTGCTGAGTAAAAATTACCTATTTTGAAACGTTGCTCTAGACAAAGAGAGTCGAACCAGCAAATCATGGCTTTAGAAATCTTATGCTGTTGTCTCTTAATATTGTAGTGACTGCACAATTTTACACAAACATGTTTTTCTGAGGTTTCTATGTCTAAACATATTTCAAAATATTTAAAGTATCAAGATAGTTTTTCGACGATACTTGTAGTTAACAGCTTAAAATATACTTTTAAAATTTGCCGCCAATCTATTGAGCCACGCCGCGCCGCGCCATTCCCACGACTCATTGGTTCAAATGAGAGCTACTTAATTATTTATCTTAGGATGAGAGTACTATAATAAGTTCGACTCTATATACAATAATTGTGGTCTTGTGTGTGTGTGGTGTGGTTTCAAATATGTCAATTTGAAACCACACCACACACACATTTTTAACTTACTTTGATTACTACTACACTACACTACATTATAAATTATTTAGTGAATTCTAGTGATTTATTTAGTTTTAAATATTCCTTAATCTGGTGATATTTCAAAATAAAACTAGTGAAAAAGTTTTCTGCGAGGTGGCAACACTGGTTATTGGAGTATGTATGTACATGTACCTATGTATGTATGTATAATTATTGTTTGGCATGTTCTGCGGCCTGAACGGCTCGGTGGATTTAAGCTTGAGAGGTGTCGTCAGATTAGTATTTGCCAGTGGCGAAGGGTTCCTATAACTCCATTCCTATCGGCTTCCCTTGTCACTTACCTTCTGCAAACCTTCATAGAAATCCCTACCTTTTATATAGGCTCCGGCTGCCCTATGAAGGAGAAGCAACCTTCGCCACTGGTATTTGCTGTAAGAGTGACACTGGGTAGAGTCACGTGGGGCAAGTGTGCGCACTTTTTTTTTCAAACTAGTATCAAAATTAAACGATAAGAAAATAATAATAATTATATTATTATAAGAAAGTTAAATGAAAATGAAAATATACTTTATTGTGCACAATCAGCAGTTACTCACACATATACAATATAAACTATACACAGACGAGATGAAACTACACAAAGACGACCTTATTACTTAACAGCAATTTTTTCAAGACAACCTTTGAAAGAATGGATTAAATTGCTGGAGAAGGATACTGTGCTTAAAGTACATTTATCTAAAAATTATAAACAGATTTTTTATTTATATATTAAAATAAAATATATGAATAAAAATAAAATTATAATACATACATAATATTATTACAACTAATTAATATTTACAATATTATAATATATACAATATTATACGATAAATATATGTCGGAGGAAGTCATGAGTCGAGTTGCATCTTGATTGCTACTGATTATTTGCAAACTGATTGTTTATAATTTAATTAGCCTTAAATTCATTTGATTACTTTTAAATTCGTTATTTAATTTAAGATAATTCTAAACATTTTTAAGTTACGTAAAAACCTTGATTAAAATTAAATCGTAATTATTTTGTTAACGACCAATCAGAGCAGAGCGCGCGCGCGCCTCGAGTGGGGTCGAGGCGCCATCTTTACTTTAGAGGTGCGGACAGTGATTGAGATACATTTGAGTGAGATTTGTCGATCGAGTTGGATCGTAGTCGGGGAATATATTTTGTGCTTACTAACTAAAGTAAGATCGGTGCCTTGAACCCACTGCTCAATCTTAAAATAATTTAAAATTACTCTTTTACCTAAAATAAATTAGTGAGTAGTAAAATACTGTTACACATTTAATAAATAAGTGTTAACCAGTGGTCATTGTGTTTTGTGCCCGCATTTTACCCACGATGACGCCCACTGGAGCTACGGCTACTGAAAATGATGTGGAGGACGATGTTTCTCCGACATCAGAAGTGCGATCGGTGCAGGCACAAAATGTGAGCGAACCGGCAGCTGCAATTTATGGGTGGCGAGCGTTATTCGAAGCACAACAAACCAGCATGAGGCTACTCGTAGAGGCGCTTACTAACCCACCGAACGTGGAAGACAAGAGCATCACGCTGCCTAAATTCCAGCCGGAAGATGCGGACACTGACGCCCGGGCCTGGCTGGCAACGGCGGACATTTGCCTATCGAATCGAGACATACAGGGAAGTAAATTAATTCTAATACTCAGTAAGGCTATGAAAGGTTCGGCCGCAACTTGGTTTTCTCAAATAGCTTTTCCTAATATGAAATGGGTAGATTTTAAAGAAATTTTTCTTTCTCGTTTCGATACGCTCGATACATGTGCAGCAACAGTGTTAAAGATGCTTACTAGTAAACCGCAGGAAGGCGAGTGTCTTGCGGCATACGCAAGCCGTTTATTTACATTACTCACAACGCGATGGGGCAATCTGGGGAAGGAAGAAATGGTGGTTTCTTTGATACTAGCACACATGGGTCAAATCGAGCCACGTTTACAACGCTGTATTTTTTCCGAAGAAATTACTACCCGCACTAAAATGCAACGTGAGCTTATGGCTTATTCTTATCGCAAGCGCAGTTACCAAGAAATAGGGAAGACCACTACTAGTTCTACGCAGAAAAATAAACGCCCTAGGTTAAGTTATGTTTCTACAAAATGTTACTCTTGCGGAAAGCTTGGTCATAGATCTTTTGAATGTTTCAGCCGACCGCATGACAAGCAGCCTTCGACTCCTGAGCGCCCCAACACGGCCGTCGCTACGCGGCCCCTGGTGACATGCTATAGATGTGGTGTTGAAGGTCATGTAGCATCGCGGTGCTCCAAAACACCTGCGAGCACTAGCGCACTGCCCGCCGCCGCATCTAGCATTGTAAAACGAGTGGACGTATGTGGTGTAAAACCTGTCACCGGAATAATTACACAATTTGGTGAGCAGTTCTCATTTTGTTTTGATTCCGGTGCTGATTGTTCTTTAATTAAAGAAAGCGTCTCTCGTAAGCTTGTTGGCACATTGCAACGTGCAGTTGTTACTCTTACTGGTGTAGGCAAATCTACTGTTTTATGTGACTTACAAATTTTATGTAGAGTAGTACTTAGTGGTCACAATGTACAAATTTTATTTCACATTATACCTGATGATTACCTAAATAACGATATTTTGATTGGACGCGATCTGTTGGCCTTAGGGTTGTCAGTTCACATAACTAGTGATAGGTTTACTGTAGTTGAGAAGCCTTCTTTGGTTAATATCTGCAGTATAGGCAACGCGGTGACTGACTTTCAGGACGTAGATACTGATATACCTGACTATTTTAAATCACAATTAGTGGAACTCCTTGGCTGCTTTCGGGACTCATTTGTTGAAGGTACTCCTACTAGTAGAGTAAGGACAGGCGAATTAGAAATTAATTTAGTAGATCCTAGCAAAGTCGTGCAACGGCGGCCTTATCACTTGAGCCCTGAAGAGCGAGCGATAGTGCGTAATAAGTGTGCTGAACTTTTATCTGCTGGCGTTATAAGACCAAGCAAATCGCCCTTCTCCAGTCCAATACTCTTGGTGAAGAAGCGCGATGGCACGGACCGAATGTGCGTAGATTACCGAGAGTTAAACTCTAACACAGTTCCCGACCGGTACCCCTTACCTTTAATCAGTGATCAAGTTCAAAGGTTATCAGGTGCGCGATTTTATACCTGTCTCGACATGGCTAGTGGCTTTTATCAAATTCCAATAAATGTAGAGTCAAATTCCATAGAAAAAACGGCTTTTATTACCCCGGACGCTCATTACGAGTTTACTGTCATGCCATTTGGTCTACGAAATGCGCCTTCGGTATATCAGAGAGCTATTAATACAGCCTTAGGTGACTTGGCGCACTCTTACGCAATCGCATACATGGATGATTTAGTTATACCCGCGAATAGTATAGAGCAAGGGCTGGAGCGGTTACGTGTTGTGCTTAAAACTCTTAGTGATGCTGGATTTTCATTGAATATGAAAAAATGTGTGTTTTTAAAGAAACAGGTTCAGTTTTTAGGGTATGAAATATCAGATGGTGAAATCAGACCTAACCCTCGTAAAATAATTGCGTTAACTAGCTCCTTGCCACCACAGACCATCACTCAGCTTAGACAATTTCTGGGCTTAGCATCCTACTTTAGACAGTTTGTTAACAACTTCTCGCTTAAAATGGCACCGCTTTACCGTCTTTTAGCTAATAACAATTCTAAAATAATTTGGACAACAGAATACGAAAAGATTAGACAGGATGTAATATCGGTATTGACTTCATCTCCCGTTTTAATGCTTTTTGACCCCGAACTGCCTATAGAGTTGCACACGGATGCCAGTAGTGAAGGTTACGGCGCAATTCTCTTTCAGAGGGCTGGTACGAAATTACACCCGGTAGAGTATTATAGCAAACGCACTACACCCGCGGAATCTCGGTACCACTCTTATGAGTTAGAGACATTGGCCGTCGTTAACTCGGTTAAACACTTTCGCCATTATCTCTATGGCAGAGGTTTCACAGTCGTTACTGACTGTAATTCTCTGAAAGCCTCGAGAGCTAAAGTAGACTTGACTCCTAGAGTTCACAGGTGGTGGGCATTCCTTCAAGCGTTTGATTTTGACATACAATATAGGGAGGGTAAAAGAATGGCCCACGTTGACTTTTTCTCTAGAAATCACTTGCCCGAGGCGAATAACACTGTCGGAAGTGAAACTTCTAGTGTAGGTAGGGAGGAATTTGTAGAAGAAAAGCGCGTTAATATAACTGAGTTATCTTCGAATTGGTTACAAGCGGAACAACGACAGGATCCTGAATGTAAAGACATTATTACTAAACTCGAAAGCGACGATCTGGACTTAGAGAGTTGTCGAATCTATGAATTGCGTTCTAATGTGCTTTATAGAAAAATTCAAAGAAACAATCGTAATATTTGGCTACCAATTGTACCTAGAGCCTTTCGTTGGTCAGTTATAAATCATATTCACGAGTCGATTCTTCATTTGGGATGGGATAAAACGTTAGAAAAGGCTTATCAGCATTATTGGTTTCCTAACATGTCAAAATATGTTCGAAAATTTGTTGATAATTGTATAACGTGTAAAGTAGCTAAATCGCGAAGTGGTAAGCAACAAATAGAGTTACACCCTATACCTAAAGTTAGTATTCCATGGCATACAATCCACATTGACGCTACTGGTAAGCTAAGCGGTAAAAATGATCAAAGAGAATATGTTTTTGTTCTTATAGATGCTTTTACCAAATACGTGTTACTCAGGCATTCCACAAGAATCAATACTGATAGTGCAATAGGTGCTATCAAGGTTTCTATATCTCTTTTCGGAACCCCCGTACGTGTTATCGCGGATCAGGGTAGGTGTTTTGCTAACAAAGATTTTAAAGACTTTTGTGCCAGTTATAATATCCAACTACACTTAATAGCAACCGGCTCATGTCGCGCCAATGGCCAGGTGGAGCGTATTATGAGTACGCTCAAGAATATGTTAACCGTCGTCGAAGTAAGCCCAAGTAGGTCTTGGCAAGATGCATTAGATGATGTCCAGCTTTCTTTAAATAGCACGATACATAGAGTAACTAAAGCAAGCCCCCTAGAATTGTTAATAGGTAGAGTAGCTAGACCATTAAATTTGTTAACGATTGATGATCACGAGGTTGAAGTTAACTTAGAAGAGGTTAGGAAACAAGCTAATAGATTAATAAGAGATAACGCATACCTTGATAAGGCACGTTTCGATAAAACTAAAGCGAAAGTCACATCTTTTTCTGTAGGGGATTACGTTTTGATTGAAAATCACGAACGGAATCAAACAAAATTGGATCCTAAATTTAAGGGACCTTATGAGGTCATTGAATTACTTGACGGTGACAGGTATCATCTTAAAAGTTTGAATTGTAATCGTACATACAAGTACGCGAGAGACCGCTTACGTCCATTGCCCCAATCATACGTCCCTACTGAGCTGGATCCATGTGTGTCAGATGATAATGACGGTGAGTGTATGTGTGTGTTGAGTGTATGTGTGTGTTGAGTGAATGACTTGAGTTCTAGCACTCTTTATAAGATCTTCAAGCAGCGCGGTGGCTGCTAGGTTTGAATCAAGGGCGAGGTGGCCAATCAAGGGCGAGGTGGCCAATCAAGGGCGAGGTGGCCAATCAAAGGGCGAGGTGGCCATTGAAGGGCGAGGTGGCCCAAGAAATAAATTAAAGGGTAAAGGCGAGTTGGCCTCATAGTGGTGTGTTGTGTAGTATGTGTAGCTATGTAAAAGGCGAGGTGGCTATTGTGGCAGTACAGGTTATTACTTCGGTCAGGAATGGCCGAACGCATTTACCACGACAATACTAAAAACTCTTTGTTTTTGCAGATACTGATGATACACGGCCTTCAACATCACACGAGGGCGTGTAATACGTCAGGACGGCCGTGTCGGAGGAAGTCATGAGTCGAGTTGCATCTTGATTGCTACTGATTATTTGCAAACTGATTGTTTATAATTTAATTAGCCTTAAATTCATTTGATTACTTTTAAATTCGTTATTTAATTTAAGATAATTCTAAACATTTTTAAGTTACGTAAAAACCTTGATTAAAATTAAATCGTAATTATTTTGTTAACGACCAATCAGAGCAGAGCGCGCGCGCGCCTCGAGTGGGGTCGAGGCGCCATCTTTACTTTAGAGGTGCGGACAGTGATTGAGATACATTTGAGTGAGATTTGTCGATCGAGTTGGATCGTAGTCGGGGAATATATTTTGTGCTTACTAACTAAAGTAAGATCGGTGCCTTGAACCCACTGCTCAATCTTAAAATAATTTAAAATTACTCTTTTACCTAAAATAAATTAGTGAGTAGTAAAATACTGTTACACATTTAATAAATAAGTGTTAACCAGTGGTCATTGTGTTTTGTGCCCGCATTTTACCCACGATGACGCCCACTGGAGCTACGGCTACTGAAAATGATGTGGAGGACGATGTTTCTCCGACATATATAATTATAATATATACATATCATGGATAAAAATTTAACATACTTATTAACTACTTTCGACACATACTGAGGTAGTAATCTTTAAGGGTGGATTTATAAGTATTTAATGTTTTACATTGTCTAATTCGAGTTGGGAGAGAGTTCCATAGCAGGACAGATTGTACGGAGTAGGAGGAGTGGAAATACTTGGTGTGGTGGATAGGAATATCGAGAAGTTAATGAAGCAAACATCCGTGTAGTTAAGAAGGAAGAGAAATAGCGATTCGGCTAAAGCCACCTTAGTTGGTACTGGGAGAACATATCGAAGTCGTTTTAAGGAGTGCCACGTTGAATACACCATCCTGCTAATATTTTTCAGCTGCTGTGACCAAGATAGATCCTCATCAAAATAAATGCCAAGATTCTTAACCACTTTACTATATGGTGTCGGCGTACTGTTAATGAGTATCGGAGGCAACATAGCCTAGTCAATTCTGGAGACCAGCCCCGGGCTGCTAAGTATTATTAACTGAGACTTAACGGGGTTAATAAGAAGTCCATGTTCCTTACTCCAGTTACATATGGCCGATAAATCCTTGTTTACAAAACTTACCGCCGCAGGCAACGTATTCAGAGCTGACTGTACGTTATACGCTGACAGAGTATAAATTTGTACATCGTCTTCATATAAATGAAAATAAGACGAAATGTATGAAGTGATGAAGTTAATGAAGAGGGCAAAGAGTAGGTAATGGAGATATAACGCCACCTTGAGGAACGCCGGAAATATACTTGTACTAATATTTATTCTGTGTTATTGGCCCAATCGGAAAAAGACTTGGAAATTTTAACTCTGCCGTCCTTGTGGGTCCACAAGGTAGCTTCGAATGAAACAAATCACTGAAGGTGACGAGAAGATTTTGGTAATGGGATTATGTAGGTAGATTTCCAGGTATCAGGAAAAGCACAAGTTGTGCTTTTCCTGATACCTGGTACCAATCAATATTTAAAAATGTGTTTTAGAACGGGAGAATTATTTCTAGGATTGAGATAGTCATTTACTTAAAAAATTGCAATAGTTATAAACAATTTAGTAAAAAGCGTCCAAATGTGCACACTTACCCCATACTTCGGATAAGTGTGCGCAGTTAAGAGAAGTTTGTAGATTTTTCATTATTCTCAGTAGACTGATTTTAATCAACCTATCTCATTTTATTATGACATAACATAGCTTCAAATTTTATGCAAAATAAAAGGCTTAAATATATTACAGAGATAACATTTACTCGTGTCAATTTTCGCTATGACAGCAAAATTTTACTTTTACAGCACCGGATTCTGAATATTTTCTTTTTCAAGCATAAACTTGCATAAACTAATTCTCTACCAACATACCTTTAATTTGTCTACACATATCACAAACTTCTCCCCCCTCCTTATTCCTAAATAAAGGGGTTGCTCACACTTACCCGCTGCGCACAGCAGCAGCTACCCCATAATATGACTCTACATCAAAAATATTTGGCACAGTCCGGTTTTTTTTTTAATTAATAATGCAGGGCAGGACAGTCCGGCGAACATAAGAAGGCGAAGAGTTCACCGTTGTCCGCATCGGATCTGGTTCGCTCCGTACCTACCACATCCGTGCGTGTGTAGAGCAGTCCGGCGATTAGGCCGTACAACGGTATCAGTGTTGCCAACTTAGGGATGTACCCCCCAAAATTAGGGAAAATATTTACAGGGCTTTACTAGGGGACAGGATGTTTAGAGTTTACTCCTTATGAATCAATTTGTATGTAATATTAAAAATTATTTTAATGTGTGTCTCCGGATATGGTTCGCTGTACGCTCCGTACCAAATTCGTGTGTCTGTAGATAGCATAACTAATTAATAATTAATTAGTTAGACTGGGTAAAACTATCAATAACTAACTTTTTACTATGTGACGTCACTTTTGACTACTTCTATGTGGAGTAGATATGAGCGCCGCGCCGGCGCGCCGCCGCCGCCGCCGATTTTGCCGCGCCGCCGCCGCCGCGAAAATACATCGGCGCGCCGAGTGAGCGAGAGGGAAAATCATTATATGTAATTTCAGTCAGTACTCAGTGACTATGAGCATTAATATTACCTAAGTCATATATACCCATATAAGCCTTACTTCTTTCATGCTTTAAACGAGGAGAACTTCCATATAAGCGACACCTATCTCATCGAAAGAGTTCTGCTTAAAAGACAACGTGCTTACTAGAAAGGCAGATCTACTGAATTAATGGAGCTAGAAGATCGGGCTAGTAGATCGCATTGATAAAGCCATTGAGAATAAGAAGTTTGCGCTAAGCGCCTTCCTAGATATTGAAGGCGCGTTTGGCAAAAACTTAACCTGATCTATTACCCTGATAGCCTGGCGTCAAGAATTACTATAGATTGCATCAAAGCTACGCTAAACAACAGAATAGCGTCATCAACTATCATGGGCTTGACGCTTAGGAGTAGGTTGACCCAAGGATGCATACAGGGAGGGGTGGGATACTGTCGCCGCTGGAGTGGTCCCTGGTAGTCAATGGGCTGCTAAAAGAACTGAACAATAGAAGGTTCTATGCTCAAGGATACGCTGACGACCTAATAATAATAGCTTCCCATACTGATTTCGATGACGGTGACCGGTTTTATTGAAACCAGGCCAGCAGTTATTATTATTGACGACCTCTGTGGCTCAGTGGTTCAGCGCTTTGGTGCTCAAGCCGGAGGTCGCAGGTTCGAATCCTGCCGACGGAACAAAACGTTTTTCTGTGTTCCTGGTTCTTGGATGTGTATTAAATATCTGTATAATGTAACAAAAATCTTAAATATATATTATATAGTATAAAAGTATTAAATATACTTCCTGTTGTCTGGTACCTGTAACACAAGTTCTTCGGATACTTAGCACGGGCACAGAATAAATAATAGTACCTAGAGGTACAGAAGAACCACTCCGACAAATGGTTAGAAGAAATAGGGACTCTTTCTGCGATGCGATAAGGTTCAATTCAGCTAACACAACGCTTGATTACCTACGATTATATTTACCTAGAAGTTGCGTCTCTTTCTATCGCGTAATTCTTATCCTTTCTAATGACATTAGGGTTGTCTCATTTTAGAAAATTATTAACCGACTTCCAAAAAAGGAGGCGGTTATACGTATTATATATATTTTTTCTTAATATTTAATTAAGTACAACTTTTTTTACCTACTTTCTAGTACCTACCTACTGTACTTTACTGAACAAATTGCTTTCCAAATAAACCTAAGGTAGGTGTTAATAGTACTGTAATAATTTGACGACCTCTGTGGCTCAGTTGGTTGAGCGTGTTGGTGCTCAAGCCGGGGGTCGCGGGTTCAAATCCCGCCGAAGGAACAAAGAGTTTTTCTGTGTTCCTGGGTCATGGGTGTGTATTAAATATATGTATAATATAATAAAAATCTTAAATAAGTGTTAAATATATTTCCGTTGTCTGGTACCCGTAACACAAGTTCTTCGAGAACTTACCACGGGATCAGATTGACGTGGTGTGAAGCGTCCATAGATATTATTATTATTATTATAATAAATTTGCGCATATCTATAAGTATATACATACTTATGCGTAAACGTAACCATTTTTTATACCTTCACGGCCTGATATTACTCGAAGAAGTTGAATCACGCCGCCTTATTTTTATTTATATTTACTACTAGGTACTACTAGGTACTTTTGTCAATAAATGATTCTTCAAATCGTATCACATCGGAATAACATAAGACGCGAACAGATAGTTCAAGTGGACTTGCAGTAGCAGTAGTAGCTCAAGCTATATTTTTAAATATTGTTATACATTATGTTATATGGTATTATAGTTATAGCTGGCCGAGTGATTTTTACCTAACTTACACAGTACCTATCGTAATATTATATGCACAGATTGTAAGGTATTAAATCCAATCCATAAAACATTGCGACGAACAAATCTCACGCATACGTCGCTCACTGCTCGCGCGCGAGTCCCTCGTAATTGGCCCGTTTAAGGAGGCCGCCGCACGTACTTACATTTTTAATACCTACACGGGGAGTGGGACAGGCCTGGCACGGGGCCAGATTGACGTGGTGTGAAGCGTCCATAGATATTATATTATTATTATATTATATATTATTATAGTGCCCTAATATGTGCGCAGTATACAAGAGCACACAAGAGCACTCTCTCTTCCTTTACTCTCGTAATCCAGTGGGACGGGTAACGACACGACTGGCGAAAGATCAGGCGCTAGTCCGACTTTTTACATACCCATCCGACGCAGGTGATTAGCCTGCAACAACCTAACCAAACTTGAAAACAAATTTTTTTGTTGTTCCAATGCGGGAATCGAACCTCCGAGTCGAGAACCAAGCTCTAATTCGACCTAGTGATAATAAACGATACTAGTGGTGGGCAAATGCGCATCAATAGTAGCTGGGCTAATGCAATCAGGTGTAAAATTGGTGCAAAAGGGTCAAGCTAACAGTCAACACTAATAAAACAGTCTTGATACCTACCGAACACCAATAATAAAGAGGAAGTTGAAGGGACTAAAACCCCCAATTCGGGAAAACTACAACACGTTTGCAAGCGAGGTTAAATATCTTGTAGTGATCCTAGATATTATGGGGCTTACTTGGAATAAGCACATGGATCACCTTTTCTGTTAGACAATCAGGTGGTCAGCCTGCAATGTCCTAACAAAACTTGAAAACAACCTTTCCTGTCAGACAATCAGGTGATCAGCCTGCAATGTCCTAAACAAACTTAAAAACAACTTTTTTTTGTTGTTCTAATGCGCGAATCAAACACACGACCTCCGAGTCGAGAGTCAAGTTCTAATCTGACCTAGCGATACTAGTGGTGAGCAAATGCGCATCAGTAGTCGTTGGGCTAATGCAATCAGGTGCAAAATTGGTGCAAAAGTGTCAAGCTAATCGTCAACGCTAATAAGATAGTCTTGGTACCTAACACCAATAAGAGGAAGTTGAAGGGACTAAAACCCGCAACACTCTTCGGTAAAACAAGCGAGGTCGAATATCTTGGAGTGATCCTAGATATTATGGAACTTACTTAAAATAAGCACATCGAGGATATTATGAAAAAGGCTAGATGTGCTCTGTGATCCTGCCCAAACTTGTCAGCTCTAAATGAGACCTTCGGTCGAAGGCAATTGTATGCTTGGTTATACACTATAGTGAGGCGATTGTAACATATGCGTAGTGTGGTATGCCATATCCCAGTTTTCATAACTTCTAGGGAGGACTGGGTCCCAATTAATGTTCATCTTAAGGATATAATTTGGTTTACGAACAGATCTAGGAACGACAACCGGGATGGCGCTGGACTACGGGGGCATGCCACCTACAAGCAGATATACTTGTTTGGGAGATTTTGCACCGTGCTTCAAGCTGAGATCTCGCTATTATTGGTTGATCACTAGAGAGCCTACGCAGACAGTTATAAAAATGGCTTCGACGTCAGTTCTTGAAAATGTGGACGTTTATAAAACGAAAATAGAAAAATATTACAGCGATTACGCTCTTTGGAATCAAAGCACTTAACTACCAATTCCAAAGTAGTTCCTGCTTTGAAATTGTATAATTACGTTGTCTTTTTCATCACTACAAAAAGTTCCATAAATTGTATTGCATTGTAATTATATGTTACCCAATAAATAAACTACACTTTTTTATTACTACTGGAGTACAAACTTCAACCCTTTCAAGGTCACGCCGCCGACGCCGCCGCCGCCGACCCAAAATAGTCGGCGCGCCGCCGCCGACCTACCACCCATCGGCGCTCATATCTAATGTGGAGACTAGAAACCTAGACACTATCCACAGATCATACGTAAAATTCCTTGGGTAAAGCTTATGTATGTCATGCGTTCGAATTCTTTGCACTGTTTTTCCAATTAAAATTGTAGCAATTATCTGATAGTATTTAAAGTACTTAACATAAAAACTGGTGAAGTGCGAGTAGGACTCATGCACGAAGTGTTCTGTACTTTCCGATTTAAAGTTGGTTAATAACGATTCTCACTTAAAGCACAGATTATTAAATAGTTGCTAATGCTTTTAGACAGAAGATATTGATACGGTGCTGCTGACTGCATAATATAGTCTTGAGGTAAAAGAAAGACAAATAAGAACTTAAAAGTGTAAAATAAAGTAAAATCATTTATGGAACAAAAAAAAACAGACAGTAAAAACTGAAAATAAAAATAACTTAACCAAGAGCATGTCAGGACATGTCTAAAGAGGGTTCCGTAACTATAAACGCGTAATATGTTTTTTTCAAATTACTTCAAAAGTTACAGTCCAATTTAGTTTAAAATAATTTTCCTACACAGTTTTTAGCATGATCTAACAGCATAGAAAATTGCAAGTTTCTAAGTCTTATAGTTTAGAAATGCTAGGGGGAGGACCAACTTATAAATCACTTTGGAGGCCGATTACTCGCAAATGGTTAACTTCATAAAAAAGTTATGTATGAAACCTTGCCTTTATTTTAATAGATCTATTATTCAATTATAGCCCACACGATGAGGTAGAAAGAAAAAAAATCATCCCCACTTCACATGTATGGAGAGCCACCCATAGAATATAAAACTATTATTATTTATTATGATGCCAAATCTGAGATCTATACGGTAAGTACACAATATATGACTGAATAGAAGCGCGGACAGACAGACAGATAGATAGACGAACGGACAGAGCGAATCTATAAGGGTTCCTCAAGTATTACGGAAACAAGAAAGTCCAATAATCAAGATATTTAAAATTAAAATATTTCAAACTAGCTATTGACCGCGGCTCCGGCCGCGTAAATATAGTATCCCTCGGGAACACTACTTTTTCGGAATAAAAAGTAGTCCATGTTTTATCCAGGGCCTTAACTACTACTACGTTTTATTTTTTTAATTTATTTATTTTATTATGTTAATTAAAAAATATAATATATTTAATATATGTTGATAAAGACAATTTTAACTGTCTAGTGTCTAGGCTCTAGCTATAACAGTTCCTGAAATACAGACAGACGGAAAAACGGACAGTGGAGTCTTAGTAATAGGGTCCCGTTTGTACCATTTGGGTACGGAACCCTAAAAATTGATTGTAACTAACGTAAGTAAAACCGTAGCACTGGGGAAACTGTGGCCTTTGTTTTTACATTTTCCGAAAAACCGGTTTGACGTCTTATTTTAATTGAGATTATTTGAGAACTTATAAACTAAACCCAAACGTCATACCTGCTTTGAATTAACTGCGATTTAATTAATTAAAGAATGAAAAATTGAAATTAGGCCTTGATGTTCATAGTTAAATTAACTTAAATTTAACTATGAACAACAAACCTTATTTCTTATTAAAAGATGTATTATGTAACTAACTAGCTTTTGCCCGCGGCTCCGCCTGCGTAAATACGAGGGCACACTCTACTTTTTGGTATAAAAAGTAGCCTGTGTTAATCCAGCTTAAACTACTACCATGCCAAATTTCATCAAAATCCGCAAAGTAGTTTGGCGTGAAAGAGTAACAAACATCCATCCATCCATCCTCACAAATCTTTATATTTATAACTAGCTGTTGCCCGCGGCTCCGCCCGCGTAAATATAGTATCCCTCGGGAACACTGTACTTTTTCGATATAAAAAGTAGCCTATGTTTTAATCCAGGGCCCAAACTACTACCATACTTTTCATTAAAATCCGATCGGTATTTACGGCCTGAAAGAGTACCTACCAAACATCCATAAATCCACACATCCAAACATCCATAAATAATTCTTACAAACATTCGCGTTTTTAATATTAATTAAGAATTTCATCTTAAAGGTTATTTATATTATCTAGTATTATCATATCATTATATCATATAGCTTTTTAACTATCTTGTACTTTAGTTTTCTCTTTTTTAGTTTTATTTTCTACCTTTCTTTTATTCTGTAAACAATTTAAAGTAGGTAGTTATTATTATGATACTAAATATGTATATTATCTAGTTAAAAAATTAAGAAAATTACGAGTGACTAAAATTACGGGGACTCTACATTGTTTACTTGCTCTCTTCATTGGTTTTACCTTTATGAACTAGCCCCTCAAAGTTTAATAAGTCCGAGATTATGCACGTCTTAAGTCTCATATAAACTCCTCATTCAATAATGGTGTTCGAGTGTATATGAACGAACGGCGACTTCCGAACTGCTTAATACGTGCTTGAGCGTAGCGCGGTCAGCGTTGTGGCGCACGGTTCTCGTAATTTTGTGATACTGTGAATTATATAGGAGATACTCACAAAAGTAAGTCTATTATATTGATATTTGTAGGTTTGATAAGTAATTAATTAATATACCACAATAGTTCAGTCTCACTTTTATTCCGCGCCCAACAGAACATAGATATTGCTTATTTAAAATACCTTAGTATTCATTAACCGACTTCCAAAAAAAGGAGGCTTCTTAATTTTGAAGTTGATACCAGCAAATATGAACGTAAGTTCTATAAAATATTGTAGGATATTGTTTGGGCTGGTACCGATTTCAAAATTAAGAAGATTGAGTAGAGAAATAGTTAAAATTTTAGCCGAATTTAAAAGGGAACTTTTTAGAGAATAAGTTTTATTTCATACTTTTTTGTGTATTTTTACTATGGAAGTTGGTTTAATTTTTAAAAATAATAGTCTTAAGAACGTCTAAATTAAACGATCGCATGTTTATTTGAATACGCGCCAAGCTTCCATTAGGTATTGTTATCAATATAATAATGATGATTACTGTAAGTTACAAAGTGACATACGCTTGCAGTTCTATAAGCAATGCCGAAATTTCCAAACGCATATCTTTAAAGCCTGAGGAGTTTGGTCACTGCTTTTGGATCCAGGGTATACCTTGGTACAACATTTTATTTTTTGGTAGCATATGCTTGTGTTACTTCAGGAAAAGTCTAAATCACTATAATTATGTGTCCATATAAATTTCGAGGAGTTCCCTCGATTCCTCATGGATCCCATCAATAAGTTTCCACTTTAGTGACTAAAATACCAATTTCGAATTACACCCTTTAAAACAACAACAAAAGAATTTTGCAAATAGGTCATTAACCGTCAGAGTAATGTTCAAAAATATCTGTATTGGTGTAAAATACTATGAGAAGTACCTTTTATATGTGATGATGTATGGTTTGATGGTGGTGGTGATGATGATGATTTCTCTAATTGACATGGTGGCATATGATTGTAGTTCTTTTAACAACGCCGAAATCCTCAAACATGTATATAAGGAGTCAGGAGTTCCATTCTGTACTTTTGCCTTTTACCTTGGAGAAAAATCTTACTTTTTGGGAGCATATGCTTGGAATTGCATTAGAAAAAGTTGAAATCACCATATGTATCCATATAAATTTCGAGGAGTTCCCTCGATTCCTCATGGATCCCATAATTAGGTCACCACTTTTTTCAAAATGAAACCAACTTGAGATTATACACTTTACATCAAAAAAAGAATTTTGAAAATCGGTGGTTTAACATACAAAAAAATATATACATACCTATACATATATACAGCCGAATGTATAACCGCCTCCTTTTTTTGAAGTCGGTTAAAAAATGTGTTCATCCCGTTTGAAATTTTGTGTACGTAAGGGCCGTCCATTAATCACGTGATGTTTTTAACTACTTTTAGATCCGTCCCCTCCCCCTGGTGATACGTGGTGAGGTTTTGTACTACCCCCCCCCCTCCCTCGCCTAAGATCACGTGTATTTTTTTTTTCATAGTAAGCATGTATGAAGAAAAACTTTAACTTAAAAACAATCAATATATAAAATCTTATAAAATCTAAGTCTACTTACTTTTTTAAGTGGATAGAAAATATCACCTGATACTTCGCAACGAAAATAAAAATTATATACCTACCTACTTGGCTTAAATCGTGTGACCTGAAAAACTTTACAACGTTTTTATCTAGTACCTAAGTAGTATGTCATTATTTTCCAAACATTAAAACCTATTAAAACACCTAAAAGTAACTCATATATTATCTAAATATTTATAAAAAAAATAATATTTTAATAAACGATACTATTATAAAATGTAACAAAATGTAAATTAAGGACAGTTAAACTTTTATTTAGAACTATTGAACCTGAAGTCTTTGAATTTGAATTCGGAGCTAGGATATTTCATGTGAATTGAATACGGAAAAAATTATAAGTTACGTATTTCAGCGTTTTCTAAAATTCAGCCCCTAGTGGGTGAAATAGGGCATGAAAGTTAAAAACCTAATATCACGCGGGCGAAGCCGCGGGCAATTAATGCTAGTATCCAATAATCGGTAGTCGCTAGGCTGGCCTCACACAGCCGGAATGTTACTCTGAATTCATAGAAAGGCCGGAATGCCATACAATATCAGTATGCTCCACACACACTCTGATTTTTTCAGATTATGAATTTCTCAGATCGATCTGTAAGAATGATACCTACTGACGAGCGTTCTGAATTCCGGATCGGAATATTTAAGATTCAATTATTTTATAACGCACGTATTCCTTTATTCTGTTCACATTTAAAGGTTGAACCCAGTATTTGCGTTTGCATTTCTTTTATTTTATTATATAGAGCCAAAAGCAATGCGATTAGTATTAATTCTTCTTCCATAAAGAGTAAAGACGTTTATATGTGCTGGGAATCACGAGACTACTGATCAATCTGAATTTTTAAAATATGTGTGAGGCAAGGTGCCGAAATTTAGATTATGAATTTCCGATTATGAATTCAGAGAGACATTCCGGCTGTGTGATGCCAGCCTTAAAGCCGACTAGTTCATCATCATTTTATAAACCTGGTTGTCTGTCAACAATAAGATATTAATGTTCGATTTATAATATCTATACTAAAATAATACGCGAGTAAGACTTCTTCAAAGAACCATATATTTTCTAATATCATTACATTTTCAGTGTTACCGCTATGTCATCTAAACTTTATAAATTAGGTATCTTGTGCCAATGTACAAGGAAACTAGTTATAATATTATATTTATATCTCAACACTCCCACTTAAATATTATAATGCAAACATAGAAAACTAAAACAACAAACAAAACTATTGGCATTTGGCACAACATAAAAATGAATAAATAAACAAAAACAATTACATAAATGTAAGAACAATACACACAACTAACACTAAACATTATAAACAACAACATTAACAACCATAATCAAGTGTATAATAAATATCGAATAATCCTTTTGAAATAATTTATGTGATCAGGTGTAAGGTTATCTAAAAATTTAATAACTACATTTAAAATTGATGCTTTGTTAGGTTTCGTCGCCTTTAAGAAAAACATCAAAGCTCCCACTACTTCCATATTCTGAAAATTTGAAACCTTTCCATCTTCATCATTACCTTCCAATACAGTATCGTTCTCTTTATGCGATTTCAACTCTTCTTTTATTTTTTCCTTTACATTAAATTTATAAATATTTACATTATCTGTTGACGTACTAATAGAAGATATAAATTTTTGGTCATTCTGGTTTGTATAGCTTTGACAACTTTCATCTCTTTTCTTTCTATTACTATAATAATGTTCATCAATTTTATTTGGAGTATGCAATGTTGGCTCTAAAATTTCTTTCGACATTTCTGATTCTCCCTCAGTAACTATAAACTCTTGAAAAGGAATCTGGGCAATATTACAACAATTAGCGTTCACAACTGTCTTAATATTCAATTCATACAAGTTATTATCTCTTAAATTTCCAACCATGACAATTCTATTTTCTTTCTTTATTAGGGCAACAGTATCTTTTTTAATTATTACATATCCTTTTCTTGTTGCCATGCCTTCTGAGAGTAAATTGCTCGTTAGATCTGGTACGTATAAAACCTTCTCTAATATACTCTCTTTCCATTGTCCATTTATGTATCTTGTAATAACTATACTTCCATTTACAACAAGCTCATTACAACAAGCTCATTTTGATTTCCCAATCTTACCTTTTTGTTCGCATTATTTTCTTCATATTTTGTAAAGTCATTAAAAAAATCTCGGCGGTACGTCATATGTGCCGATGCACCACTATCTAGTATCCACATTTCCTCTACATTATTATATTTCTGTGCATACTTCTTTGTGTTGAATGCAAATTTTTGTGACTCAGCACTTTTCCTATAAAAAGTTTTCTTTGGAACTCTACAATCTCTTGCGAAATGTCCACGTTTGTTGCAATTGTAACAAACAAATCTGTGATGTTCCTTGGATGTACTAAATATATTATTTGATATAACTTTATTTACGCAATTAACGGTTTTATTAACTATAGCATTTTCAATACTTTCCTCGTTGATGAAACTTGCTTCTTCATCCAATAACCACGCTGTCAAATTATTAATAGTTTGCCTTTTTGGATCCAATGACATCCATGCCTGCCTTAATGACCGATACTTAGGCGGTAAGGTGCATAATATTTTGGTGATCACAGCCAGCCGTATCACTAATATTCTCTCCAACTTCTTTTAATTCTTTTGCTAGGCTTTCTACTTCCGAGATATGCTGTGCAATATTGTTCGCTGTCTGCATTTTGTATTTATAAAATCTTTCATACCTAAACATTTTACTAAACTCCGATTTCCGTTCATAAATTGACTCCAATTTAGACATCATTTCCTGTGATGTTTCACAATTTTCTATATGTATAATCTGATTAAGGTTCATGGATGAGGTGATTAAAAACATGGCCATACCGTCAGTCTATGACCACGCCTTAAAGTTCATATCTTCAATACACGGCTGAGGCGCAAATATATTTAGACCTTTTGCTTTAAGAGCACACTTAATTTGAAATTTCCATTGCCGAAAGTTTTTACCATTGAATTTATCTACACACATTACTTCCATTGTATTACCTCCTCTGTCTCGTATTACCTCCAACGTTCTAAGTTTTCTGTTATTTTTTTTTTCAATTATACTGCTCTTTACTCTGCTTTTTCCTCAATATCTGGACCCGTAACCTGTTCGATTTATAATATCTATACTAAAATAATACGCGAGTAAGACTTCTTCAAAGAACCATATATTTTCTAATATCATTACATTTTCAGTGTTACCGCTATGTCATCTAAACTTTATAAATTAGGTATCTTGTGCCAATGTACAAGGAGACTAGTTATAATATTATATTTATATCTCAACAATTAATAAATATCTAATTACCTACCAACTTAGCCAAGCTTGACTCATTATACACTGTTGCAAGATTCGCCATGGATGAGTGAGTTTTCAGAATGCGTACGTACCTATTTTGTATGTAAGAATTTTCCTTTGCATCAACAAAGTGCACTGTGTAAAAAATGTTAAGTTGTAAAAATTACAAAACAAATAATCCTCGCTAGTTGCAGCTGTTTTGAGTTTTGCTTCAGAGAAACTTTATTTTTGTTCAATTCGCACGAAAGTACAGAACTATCTTTCTACACTAAAAGAAGATAATATTCCTGATTTAATAAAATTATCATAAAATAAGATTATTTAATATAAGTAAATATTGTATCATTATGTCAATATTTTCTGGTAAAATGTTCATAATATTATTAATAACTAAAAAAATTATAAAAAATCCGTAGATACAGTATCCTACGGGAACACCGTAGATACTTCTTCGGGATAAACCTATATATTAATACAGAGCTTAAACTACTACCATACCAAATTTCATCAAAATCCGGTCAGTAGTTTTCGCGTTAAAAAGTGATAAACATCCATCCATCCATCCTCACAAACATTTATAATAATAGGATAACCTGACTTCCAAATGTATACAGCCTATATGTTACCCGGGCCATTATTGCGAATCTTTTGACACCTCATTCATTAAAATCTGATCAGTAGTTTAGGCGCTAGGGTGGAACAAACATATATACATGATTACATTGTCTGTCAAAATCATTACCCTTCCTTTTGGCTTCACCGTAGTCGGGTAAAAAACTAAAAACGCTAGTCGCAAGACATTTAATTATCGAAACAAAAACGTGTGAGATAAAATCCTCCATCCAGCAAAAAGTTATTATTATAAAATGAAAATCTTAATCAACATCATCATTGCCCGAAAATTGTTCTTGATATCACAAAAAAAAACAAAAGAACATATTTGATAAAGAACATATTTGATTTCTACTGTAACTTGGAATTTTGATTAATCTAGTATTTTAACTGTACTGCGTTGAGTATCTAACTACCTAGGCACCTAATTAATCTGAGTACTATTATAACTCTATTGCGCAAAACTACAAAACGGATTTTGATGAAATTTGGTATAGTACTTAGTATAATTTTAGGCTATAGAATAATACAACTGCCACAGGGCAGTGCCACGGGCAAAAACCAGCAGCGTTATACGTCGACTATCTTCAAAATAATTTAAGATGCTATGAAGAAATGTTGCTTCTGGTAGCAGGTGTCAGGAACTAAATATAAAAGTTACAATGTGCTCGTATGTGCCTCGTACATAATATAAGACAATCGTACGATTCCGCAGTAATATTATGTTAAATGTAAAATCGATTAACTACCAAGGTGCTTCCTATACTGCATTTCCGAATAAGGAAATGATTTCTCTGCACTTTTACTATGTAATGGACTTCTAGTCCCTAGTTATAATTGTAGATGTTTTAAGTGAAATATCATTAAAGCGGTCCAATTACTTTGCTTCTTATAAGTTTCCAACTTAACGGTATAACTACTTAGAATTTAGATGTAATGCAGAAGGTGCAGATTCGAAATCGTGTGGCATAATATTAGTTATAATATTTCAAAGTCTGAACCTATCGATAAAATCATTATCTCGTCTATATTAATGCAGTATTTACACGGGTGACTAAAGCTGCACGAATTTTGCCGCATGGTGAAAATCGACCGCAAATCAAATGTCGAAACTCGAAGGCAAGATGCGCTTGACTAATCGCCTTGTCATTTTTATTAGCGACATTATCTTGTTGAGACTTGAGTATTGATATTATATACTTGAGGTCGATTTTCGCCTTGCGCCTTTAGCCACCTGTGTAAATTCCCCGGGCTACGTTTCTACGGGATTTGAAACGACGAAGGAAACATCGTGAGAAAAGCTACGTCTTGAATAAGTATCAAAGAGTATGAAATATTTGTTAACCCTCTGGAGACTAGCACGTTGATAAACTAATCATGCTCATCTAACATCAGAAGAGACCTAAGCACATCCAACGTTTATCGATGATGATGATATTAGATTGTATATGTAAGGTGTAAGTTATAACTAATTGATATGAGTTTTATCTGGTTCGGAGGCTTGGCAGTTATTATCACTGCGTCGCGTCGTGCCGACTGCTGACTGATCGCGCAATCGGAGGTCATGGCACTGCAGGAGATTATCAATAGAGCAAAGTGCGATATTCTCCCCGAACTGTTTATTTTTGTGATTTATGATAAGACAGTATCGGGAGTGCAAAACAAAGAGGACGTGTATCTGACTCCTTGGCGTCAGTTTCTTTGAAATAAGACTTGACATAAACAAGCAAAAGGTTGTTTTTAATGAAATGGACCAGGAAATTCAGGATCTCCATATGGTAATCGATTACCGCTACCCATGGACACTCACAAACTCTTTTAGTGTAGCGCACGTCTTGCGTTCCTGCCTCCAGGTCCTAAAAATCCCCAACCCCCTTTGTGCCTTCGGTAACTCTACCGCTACCCATGGACACTCACAAACCCTTTTAGTGTAGCGCACGTCTTGCGTTCCTGCCTCCTGGTCCTAAAAATCTCCAACCCCCTTTGGGCCTTCGGTAACTCACTAACGGCGAAACACAACGCATGCGTGATTTCACACCGGTTTTATGTGAGGCCATGGTATTTATAAGGTTGAGCCGGCCATTTCGTGCCAAAGCAGTTTAGTTTCAGGCGTTTATACTGTATGCAGATTACATGGTCTGAGTTCTAACCCGCCGTTAATATACTTACGAATAGGTATAGATAGAATAGATAAATTGGAGCCAGCATTTATATTTTCACAGTAAGCCTGATACCAAATTATTATAATTAGCCGATAAATAATCGGGCTCTACAGTACAGTCTACATCACGCGCGGTGCCAACACGCCGCGAGCACAGTGGAAGCGTTTGCGTTCGTGCTTTGCAATTATAGGTACATTTTCACGGCCCAAAATAACATTCTTTGCTCGTCCAGACTGCTCGCGAAGTAGGCCGAGGAAGTGCTCCGCGAAGTAACGCGAAGAAACCTCCAACCAACGTAAAAGTTGGTAAAAGCGAACCACACTCGCGAGTCGCGACACCTATTTGGGTGCGGGCTATCGCGGCTAAAAGCGAGTGACGCATAGTCCATGACTTTGGTTTTATTTTATTCTGAAAAAAAAAAAATGTACTGCGTAAATTGCACTTATAATTATTGACTTTAAATCATACAGGTTAAAGACGATCTACGAGATTATTTTGATAAACAAGTTATATCTTTGTTACGTAGGTTTATGGCAGACTTGTTAACCTTAACTGAACAAAATAATAATAACCACTATAAAAGATATTATTGCATAATGCAAACACGAGATCTGATGAAATATTTTGATAAATTAACATTATTTTTTTTGTATTATCAGCTTTTATAAGGACACCCGTTTTAAAAAGACCTCGCACCTTTATAGGGTTAACATTTTGTAACACATATTGATATTTATATATAACTAGCTTTTGCCCGCGACTTCGTCCGCGTGGAACAATACTTTGGAATATCGCTGAAATTTACCCGCGACTTTATTTATGACTAACGAAAGCGGAATCCTATTTTTTTAAACGGAACCCTAAAATAAAAGTAGCCTATGTTAGACCCTATTACATCAGCTATCTGCTAGTGAAAGTCCCGTGAAAATCGGTCCAGCCGTTTCAGAGATTAGTCGGAACAAACAGACAGACAGACGGACAGACAAAAATTAAAAAATATATATTTTATTGTAAGTACCGAATATACTTTCAGATTCATTATGTAAAAAGCTGTTAATTTGAAGTTACAAACAGACACTTAAATTGTATTTAACTGTATAGATGTATAGATATTAGAATGTTTTATATTTTAAGATATTATCAATTTGATGTTTATAAAATAACTAAACTATTTAACTAAACTAAACTAAACATTAACCCGCACGCGCACCCCGCCTTGGTGACGCCCACTTCGCAACGGGCCGTGCAGCAGAAATCGTAATATTTTAATTTCGCCATAACTTCAAAACCAAACGTCCAATTTTAATCATTCAAAGACCAAATATTATCTACATAAACTGTACTTAGTGATGAAATAATTTATTTTGATAAGGATTAATAACATGAGTAAAATAAACGCGTTTAAATGTAGTCCAAAAAAAATTTAAGATTTCTAAATAAAAAAATGGTTGTTGTGCCTCACTCGACATAGATAGGTATAGTGTGTCGCGGACTTTTTTGTAGATATTTATAAGATCTACAATTAATTAGAACATTTTATGGTTCTATCTTTTATAGTTTAGGCAGCGTACGCAAAATAAATAACTTTTCTGGTTGATTTTTTACACCTTGTGTCCGAAAAACCCAAATATCTTACGGAACCCTATTTTTTTCCAAAATAAAATTTAGCCTATGTTACTCGTGGATAATGTAGCTTTCGAATGGTGAAAGAATTTTTGAAATCGGTCCAGTACTTTTTGAGCCTATTCATTACAAACAAACAAACAAACAAACAAACAAACAAACAAACATACAAACAAAGTTTTCCTCTTTATAATATTAGTGTAGATGGCCGAAATTCGACCATAATTTCATGTTCATATTTTAATTTTAGTTTCAACTTTTTTAGATTTTTTTCGCCTCTTACACTTTAATTGTGCCATATTTTTCTCTAATCCATACGCACAATTCTCGTAAAACTTGAAATTTTCGCTTCACGTATTAATATTATGAAATACCCTTTTAATGAAATATTGTAAGAGAATGTTTAAAATAGCGTGTTACTTATTTTAATTATCTCTGAGGAAGTAACCATTAAAATGTAATCCGTAATCTGTAATATCTACTAAAATTAGAGGTCAAATTACTTTTAAAATGTGTCTAGCGCCTACTCAACATTTTAGAGCCAATTCTCTGTATTGAATTGTATACTCGTATTTCATTACCGTTAATGAACACTAGGCTTAGTTAAAAATTAAAAGTAAAAAAAAATATTTAAAAAACAAGCTTTTAATTGAATGCCCAAAAAAGAATAAAATAATATTCTCCTTCAAAACGTTTACTATCAACTCCTGAGTATCGAATTTGGTTTGTTTCTCTAAGATCAACTTACGTCATTACACAATTTATATGATATAAAAGCTTGCCGAGAATCAAACAAATCAAATTAGTAAATTAAGTAACTTGATTGCATTAAAAATGACTTGTCGGCCATCCTGAGTGATCCGCCATGTTGGATTTTCAAGTCATTCTCAGCAAGCCTTTTCATTTGTTACCCATATTGTAAGAGTGCATTAAAAATGATTGTCAGCCATTTTGGATAGTCCGCCATGTTGGATTTACAATGACGCCACTTTCTGTTTCGACTTATTGTCAGCAATTCCTTTCATTTGATATCCATATTGTAGAATTGCATTAAAAATGAGTTGTCGGCAATCTTGGATGTGCCGTCATGTAGGACTTTTGAGTTATTCTCAGCAAGCCCTTTCATTTGATACCCATATTGTAGGAGTGCATTAAAAATGACTTGTCGGTCATCTTGAGTAATCCGCCATGTTGGATTTTCGAGTTATTCTCAGCAAGCCCTTTCATTTGGTAGTTGGTACCCATAGTAGGAGTGCATTAAAAATAAATTGTCAGATATCTTTGATATTCCATCATGTTGGATTTAGAATGACGTCATAGCTAACCATGCATTGTCATCCTAACTTAACGTATGTACAAAGTTTCAGCCCAATCGGTTAAAGATATCTGCTTCAAAATTGAGTTGCAAAATTCCACCCGAACCTTAGATCTTATACTACGGGATAAGCCTTACATGCGCTTTCCCCTCTGCCGAGGTATAAGATTTTTGAATCTAATGCGTTCATAAAAACTATTTGCGTAATCGATTTTAACCATTATGTGCATCGGTATAGCATCGAAAGGACGTCCGAAATGATCCGCTAAAAATGCCGATTTGTGCTGTTATGTCCTGTAAAAACAAGTCCAACACGTCGAATCTTAAAAAAGATGGAATAAACCTTTCATTTGTGAGTACTTTTTTATTTAATTATTGTATATTTCTATTTAAATGTAATTTCGTCAAAATCGAGATGTATCGAATAGCGGTGTACACGAGACAAATAATCGTAAAATAATCGATTGTGGCGTACTCCCCACGAGACAACGCACTCCCCACGAGACAACGCACTCCCCACGAGACTATTGTTGTTAGATATAGAATTTTAGTCTTTATTTCCTATGTAATAGATTCGAATTTTACTATGGCACTTAATTCTCGAAACATGGCGGAATTTTTTTATTACTTTTTGAGTGACGTGACAATCACTAGAATAACAATGTCGATAAAAAATAATTTTTTTCTTGGATAACTAATTTTATATTTTGTGATGTAAAAAATATATTGAATTGCTTTTACACTTTATACGACAGATCAATCAAGGAGTATAAAGTGTGCATGTATGTATGTGATGTTTATTATTTACCCTACCGCAACTATGAAACTTGAAAGGCTGAACAATTTATTTGGATGTTTGAAATATGGACTATGGGGTATCGTTATAAAATCAAGATGTTCCCAGCCAGAGGGACACAAGTTTTCCTTGTTTGAAGCGCAGTTCATTTTTAGGGTTCCGTACTACTTGAGGAACGCTTATAGTTTCGATCTGTCCATCCGTCTGTCTGTCTGTCCGCGCTTCTACCGTTAGCCTAATTATGAATATAAATGGATGAAATTTGGTACAGTCATAGATCACAGATTAGTATTATGTAGCTAGATCATAGATTGTGTATAGATCTCGGATTTGGCATCATAAAATAATAGTAATTTTAGTACCTGGGTGACTATTTATTGTAATATGGTAATCTACATAAACTTAAAAAGTAAAATGTGAACTGATAATTATTATTATTTACAATCGATTTCTGTGTAGATCAGGTGTTTAATCTCTAACATTAACTACATTTTTTAAACATGTCTAAAAACTATAAAAAATTATAATTATATACTTGAACATATAAAAAAAAACAAAAGTAAGGCACCGAGCAGGGTTCGAACCCTTAACTCTCGTTTCTTGCTATTCGCGTCTTAACCCGCTGAACCAAACGGATAGTGGCCGGCAGGACGAAATTAGCGACCATATTCTGCGTGGAAAGAAAAACGCATTAAAACACGAACACGCATTTTCCCAAACATAAGACGAATCTAGATCGATTGTGTACCCCCGAAAAGCCCCATATACCAAATTTCAGCGAAATCGTTAAGAGCCGTTTCCAAGATCGTGGTTATATACATATACATTAATATACAAGAATTGCTCGTTTAAAGGTATAAGATATTCTAGGTGTGGCTCTCCATGCATGTGAAGTGGGGATGATTTTTTTTTCTTTCTATCCCATCGTGTGGGTATTGTTTAATAGGTATTTTAAAATAAAGGCATTTTTTTCATACATAATTTTTTTATAAAGTCAACCATTTTCGAGTAATCGGCCTCCAAAGTGATTTATAAGTTGGTCCCCCCCTAGTATAGCATTTCTAAACTATAAGACTTAGAAACTTACAATTTTCTATGCTGATAGATTATTATGATAATAACTCTTTAGGAAAATTATTTTAAACCAAATCAGACAGTAACTTTTGAAGTAATTTGAAAAAATATTACGTGTTTATAGTTACGGAACCCTCCTTAGACGTGTCCTGATATATTCTTGGTTAGGTTAGGTTATTCTTTGCTTTGATGTTTGCAAAATAGGAGAGTTGTATGTTTAGTGTTCATAATAATATCTACGTATGTGAGTATTAGCGTATGTGAGTATGTGCGTATGTGCATTCTATAGTCACGTAGAAGCTATGGCGGTTTTAAAAAGCTTCACATACATAAGTGGTAAATACAGCCTATAGGTACGCGTTAAGTTTGCAGTGAGTCATCAGTGTAAATGTCTTTAGATAGCAATGACGCTTAGCTCGTGTTCACGTTTGACAAAAAAGGTAAGCCAGTTTAACATTTGTAAATTGTACTGACGACTCACTGCAAACTTAACGTGAATAGACTGTATTTACTACTTAAGTACCTATGTGAAGTTTTTTATTGCTGCCATTACTTTTACGTGTAATATAATATAATATAATATAATATAATATAATATAATATGTATATCGGAATTATTCGGAATGGCTTTATTTCAACAAAATACATTATTTTCAAATAACGAAGATGTGACCAATACAAATTCATATCGACAATATATCGATATAATTTGTATTGGTAACATCACTTAGCATGCCAGTGAATTATTGTGTACGCTACACTGTTATATTAGCGCGAGTCTTATTTGTGTGTTATAAATAAGCTAGTGTTGCAGTTTTATAAATGTGTGAGTTTGTAACGATTACAATATTTTTGTGAATGTGTGATTTTGTTTTCATTGTGGGAGTTACCCTCCCCGCACCAAAATTGGCAGAAAGTTTAGTTTGAACATTTCCCCACGTGCCTTATCCTGTATTAAATGATCTAAGACCCGAACAATTACATAGGTACCTACATTGCAAGTTAAATAAAAGCTTTTAAAATTAAGACAAGGCTTGATGGCTTTACTTGTTATAATGCGATTCAAATGAGAATAGGAACGTCAATGACCTCTATCTGTCAAATGTCACTTGAAAAGTACGGTTAGCAGAAAAACTTATTTGCCAATAATAATAGTTGAAATAATTCTTTATAAACTTGACACTAGCAGAATGGTGCAAAACCTTTGCAACCGCGATTGCCATAAAAAAAGAAGAGGAATAATAGTCATACATCGAATTTAAATAATAACGTTAAATTATCTAAACATTTAATTTTAATAATACATATTCATAATTCGTTTTTAAAATCATAAATTAACATTTTGTTTTTTATTGTTGGTGCAAGGCAACTTGCCAAAATTATATTGTTTTTGTCATACTCATTTTGCTCGAAAATGAGTAAACGAGGCGCTGTGTTACATAGATGACAATGACTACTCGGACAGTAATACAGAGATGAGCGAAACTGAAGAGCTAGATTCAGATTACATTTTTTTCACTCTAATTTTGTAAATAAATTATATTAAAAGAAAATAACTTTTTTTGCCCACCCTACCTAATTGGGTACCCAATTGGGTAAAATTGACAGCTATGACGTCACAATATGGCGGCGACTCGATCCTATTCTCATTTGAATCGCACTATACTGTGCTAGATATTATGATAATATTGTTACTGCGCTTCAATGTATAGAACATTCTAGTATATTACGGTGTTTCGATTTGTAGATTGTTCTAGAAGCTTCTAGTATGGAAAGTACTAGAACGTTCTTGAACCTCCGCTGTTCTCGAAAGTTCTTGATTGTTCTAGAAAGTTTTACATCGCGAACATTCTACTCGTAGTACCTACCCGTATCGTCGGTATAAAAAGGGACCGCCTGCACCGCCGACCGCCATGAGTTCAGTTAACTACGAGTGTTATTCGAGTTCATTTCGAGCGATACCTAAAGTGAATAGTGCGATTAATTTCTACGACTCCGGCTACGAATTACGAATACGACTGCTTACGATATGGAGTGCATTTCATTTACTCCGAATATCGGACCACAATCTCCTAACAATATCATGTAGGTATGTGTTCAGGCAGTGCCGTAAATAGGGCGGTGCCACCGCCCACCGGTGCCCAGGCACAGGGCGTAGACTCTGTGGGGCGCAAGAATGGCCAGACCAAGCAGGACCAGCCCCCGATCCAGGGCGCAGTTATAGAAGCTCGCACAGGGCGCAGAAAAGGCTATTTACGGCACTGTGTTCAGGTGCCATGCCGATGGCACCGTGCCACGCATGAGGCAGTAGATAAATAACGTTATGTAGCATTGTTTATAGTTTTTTTTTTTTTTTTTTTTTTTTTTAAATCTTTATTGTTGTTTATAGTTTAGACAGCTTCTGTAAGCACCCTTTAATTAGACTGTCATTTAGTGCTACTAGTGGGTAGACCGTTTGGATCGCACTCGAGAGAGTGCAGGTTCGAATCCCAGGTTGTGGCGTGTACCAATGAGAGTTTTTCAGATCTCAAGTACATTATACGGACGCTCTTACGGTGAAGGAAAACATCGTGAGGAAACCCGCACATGGTTGGCCCCAGACGTATTGACCAGTCATTCCTCTGGACTAGGCTGACTATCTTGTGAGAATGCCGTATGTGCAAGGGCAACCATACGACATTTATTAAAAACCGACTGTCCCAGGCACTACAGTATTTCAAGAGTGGTTACTTCGCTCGGAGAATACTGTATTAAAATCATCCATTAACGGATGAAAAGGCCTAAGTTTTTATTTACTGCTAATATTCTTTTATAAATTAACTATCTCTGTGGCTAAGTGGTTAAGAGCGTCGGGTCATGGATGTGTTTTAAATATACTGTTTAAATTGATGTATAGTATAATAGTATTTTATTTACGTGGTTTACACCACGTCAGTCGTCGTCAGCGTCCATAAATATTATTATTATAAAATCACGGACGTAGAAAAAAAGGCGGACGGAAGGTGAGCTAAGCATTGAGTGAAGCACAACAACGGCGGCGACTTACGTTTGTGTGAGATTACGGATAGTTGCCATTTGGCGTACTGGTACATTAGTAATATAATTATATTCTTTGGTACTGGCGACTGTCGACCGATCGTCTTACTTTACTGTGAATGTGTGCGTGCGGCACGTGTCGCTACGATACGGCCGGCTTACTTTGATTGCTTCACTATTCATATTACTAAAGCGGTGTCTGCCTTTTTTTCTACGTTTATGTATAAAATATTATATTATATATAAATAATATTATATTATATTATATTATATTAGAAATATTATATTATATAAATAATGATGAGTGTAGGTCGGCAGCAATGACCTGCGCAGTTCCGAGAAGACATACACTATAATTATAGTGTATCTATATGATCTATAAGGAATAGTGTCCAGCTCTTATCACCACAATTACCTACCTATCATTGAGCTAATTCTTAACCGCCGACGGAAACAGAAGGGTCTTATAAGTTTGACGTGTCTACCTGTGTGTGTGTCTCTGTGTGTCTGCCCGTGGCATCGTACCTACCAAACGGATGAACCAATTTTGATGTAGTTTTTGTCAGATTTTTTTTAAATTTTGTTTATTAAATGATTTATTCATAATATTATGTACATATTAAGTTGTGACAACAATAATTTAAACTAATATAAATTACTAAAATATTAATGCCAATCCAAATTAAATTTCGTTCGGCCAGAGTTTGGCAACAGTTGGCCAAGCGGCCTAATCTGAAATTATTAACATTATGGAGGCCGATTCCTCAAACCTAGTTAATCTGTAAAAAAGTCATCTATGAAACCTTGAATTTAAAAAAAAAAACGCATATTCGATGATGGGATAGATTGAAAAATATTTTTCATCCCCACTTCACATAATATAAGGACAGCCGACAGGCTAAAATATAAAAATATTTTTATTTTAAGTAAACAGAATTTCATCCATTTATATAAATAATTACAGAAGCTATTAGAGCTTTAACTAAACAGAATTTCATTTCAGGAAAGTGAGTAAGGAATAAGGGTCCCTTGAGTACTACGGAACAACTAAAAAAAGGAATACACTTGTTTGCGGCTCCACCCCCCCCCCCTACCGTAATAATTCAAAGCTTAAATAGTTTGTATAGATTTAAAGTCAATCATTTAAACACTGAATATTAAATGCAAAAAGCCTTATCTAAGCGCGTTCGTTTACGGTCTTGGCTGCTGCACTGCCGTGGACCCAGAGAGCATAATTTTATTAGTTATTTAAATGAGATTGATTTTGTAATATTTATATCATTGAGTGGTCATCGCTTGAGTGTATTGGTCGTCACACATAACTATTAAATTTAAACATAAACAACTTGTTTTAAATAAATTAAACCAGTTTTAATTATGAACGAAAAAACTACTAGTGAGTGTATAGTTTTTGAAATAATATCTTTGGGAACTTTATTTACCTAAAGTTTTAAATTGTTAGGCTGTTTTTATTTTCTGTTAATCTTCTGAATTTTGTTGATTATTATTCATCAGTTGCAATTAAAAAAATACCTACCTAGGTCATATATCTATTGCAAGAAAATTAACTTTTTATGAAGTTGAGCGTGCTAACTTATTATTGTTATTTTCGTGAAATTGTTTTTATTGTTACATTAATTAAACTATGTCAAACCAAAACTCAAATTACTTTTACTGAATCTATATTTTCTCTTTCCAGTGCTGGAGAACGAGACGAAAGACGTGGAAAAGCAACAAAAGCCTGCAACAGATCCGCTGGCGAAAGCTATCGGAGCGATAGGCAAGTGGCAAATATGGATCTGCTTCATAGTTTTCCTGGTGAAATTCCCGGTGGCCTGGCATCAGATGAGCATCATATTCCTCGCCCCGCCCATGAACTTTACCTGTGAAACTAACGACGTGTTCGACAACCAGTGCCACGCGAACTGCTCGGACTACAAATTTGACCACAGTGTCTTCAATGAGACTATTGTTTCGCAATGGGGTCTCGTGTGCGACAGACACTGGATGAAAAATCTCACCCAAACCATATTCATGCTTGGCATTCTCGTCGGCAATATGATGTTTGGTCATCTTTCAGACAGGTTCGTTTTTATAGTTCTCTTTTATTGGTTTTAGTCTAAAGGAATCTTTCCTACTGGTATTAAAATATACACTATTTTAATATCAGTAGGAAAAATTTGGAAACGAAAACATTTAGATTAAGTACGTACATTTATTAACAACGTGCTCTGAATCATTCAGTAATTTTATCAAAATTGGCTATTAAGCTTTAATATTTAACAGAAGCGCCTAAGTTTTTATGAATACATTTTGCACAAAACGCTCTAGGTAGTAATTGGCATGAAATATACGGTATAATGTCATGAGAATTTTAGCTAGGCTCACATATCGTGACTAACACTTGACTAAATTGACATTTCCTGGATGAGTTGAAGTGAATTCACGCTTGGGTTCCGGATGAGATTACTTTATGAAACGTCACTTTATTCGTAGGATGCAAGTACGCTTTTGTAGTACATCTTTGTGTGTAATACATTTATTCTTTGAACTCTTTGTGTTTTTGACCTTATTCATCATGGAGTATCATGCAGACATTAGCACACAAGGAATGGACATTACATCATCTTTTCAACCTATTATTGATAACCTATTAAGTTGATAAACCTATTTTACATTTAAATACATTATTTTTGGGTTTTTAAATAATTTTAGTTGAGATTACGACTATGCAAAATTTTTGCAGTACTGTGAATCTACATTTAAGACAGGTCATAAGTTGATGCTTAGCTATTATCTAAAAACATCAGTTTTTTTTTAAAGGAAGCATTTGATTTAATGTCTGAGAAGACAGAGTTGTTACAATAATTACACATTGTTTATATACAAAACTACTTCATTTCAGGTTCGGTCGTCGTCTGCCGTTTCTATCGGCGGTATTCCTTCAACTAATAGCCGGTGTAGCTACGGCGTATTCAGTAAACTGGTACATGTTCACCTCGCTACGATTCTTCTTGGCCGTAGCGACGGGTGGCACTATGGTCACCAGCTTCGTCTTGACCATGGAATTGATCGGAACAAAGTATAGAGACACGGTCGGAATCCTCTACCAAATACCCTTCAATTTGGGACATCTTACGCTTCCAGTTTTTGGATACTTTCTAAGAAACTGGGACCAGTTTCAGTTGGCTATATCCATCCCGTCACTATTATTCCTCAGCTATTATTATTTGCTACCAGAATCTCCAAGATGGCTTCTAACCGCTGGCAGATCGGAACAAGCCATTAAGATTTTGAAAAAAGCTGCGCATATGTGAGTATTCTTCTCTTTATCTCATATACCTAATGTGAATGTTAAAAATCGAGCGCAAAATGTCAGGGGTCAATATTCATTATGAATCAATATAATTGGCCCAAATTACACTTTATCACGCAAAGATAATAAGATTGTTTCGACTAGACAGTCGTTATTATAATCTACATAATAAATGCCACTTCTAATAACAATAAAAGAAACAAGTTTTCTTACTTTTCAAGCATTTAGTGTTATAAATATTTAGAACTAATTTATTCAATTATTATTTTAGGAATGGGCGGCCTACGGAGGACATATCATCGTCAATTCAGAAACTAGTCGTGGAAATGAATAATGGTCAATCACAAACAGAGCATGCATCGGTTTTGGACTTGTTCCGAACGCCCAAGCTGCGTATACGCACCATCGCCATATGTTTTAACTGGTTCGTCTGTGGAATCTGCTTCTTTGGCGTGTCACAATACATCGGCCATGTCTCTGGCAACATATTCTCTAACGTCGCAATATCGGCTGCTATACTGGTAAGTCTGGCGATATAAAATCAAGGATAACTAGAATTTGAACTTGAGTAATATCACGCTTCCGTGTGTCCAAATGTAAATTAAAATAGAGTGAAAATGTAAGACGAAAAGCATGTCAATATTAAATTGTATTTTATGTCACTCAATAAACATACGTTGCCATGTTCGAGTAATTAATAATTATGGCCTATATATACTGTACTATATATACTTACTATATATACTGGCCACGAAACCACGTTATTATACATTATATAAAATAAAGTTACAGACATTAGAGATAGAAAGTTTTTAAAACATTGAATGTTTTTGTATGCTTTTTACTAATTTAGCAAAAAAAAATGAAGCTTTTTTCAAACTACACACAAAAATTTACATATTTTTACGTTTATCAAGAAGCAATACCTCAATATTTCTGAATATATTATAAATTAAACTAAATATTTTACGTAGTGGTCTCCTCTATTTTAATGAATTATGTTGAAATGTTTTTTCAGGTTCCGGGTACTGTTATTTCAATCTACGCAAACCAGTTTCTCGGGCGCAAGGTGACTTTGATAGCGTCGAACTGCCTCACCGGACTGAGCTGCCTCCTCATCATATTCGTACAGTCCAGTGTTGGACATCTGACACTGGGATGTGTAGGACTGTTTGGTATGAGTATATCCTTTGCCACAGTATACTTATACGCGGGAGAATTATTCCCAACTGTGGTCAGAAACACCGGCGTAGGACTATCGTCGACTCTAGCTAGAGTGGGATCGATGGTCGCGCCTTTTGTAGCCACCCTCGCCCATAACATTCCGTGGTTACCACCAGTATTGTTCGGTACTGTACCACTGATAGGTTCATGCCTTTGTATGTTCTTACCGGACACACGAGGCAAAAAATTACCTGACACATTAGAAGAAGGAGAGGCTTGAGGAAAAAATGTATTACTCTCAGAGTACAATGAAGTATTTAAACAAGTTATAAATATAGTAATTTAAATAGTTTTGTTATAACGAGTCACGAGTCATGACTAAGTATCTGGAGTATTTTACAATTATAATTTATATTTTTATAGTCTTGGCGCGTGCACTGCCGTACCGCTAGTTAAACTGACAAAATAGTTCAATTTCGATAGACTTATAGATCAAAGTCATAATATTCTGATTAGAATGTCTGGTCACTATTATAGCTAGATGTCGTGTTTGGTAGATTTTTTGTCGTGTATAACGTGGTATGTACATTTTAGCAGGATTTGACAAGGTGTTTGCTGTAAATTGTAAAGCATTTCTCATTTTTGGTAGTCAACATTTGGGAAAACATTAGATCCCATTATCACAATTATTTAAATTCCTGTTAAATGTAAAAAAAACAGGAGTAGGTATATAGGAATTATTTAAATTCCTGTTAAATGTAAAAATAACAGGAGATTTTTAGCAAGATTTGACAAGGTGTTTGCTGTAAATTGTAAAGCATTTCTCATTTTTGGTAGTCAAAATTTGGGAAAACATTACATCTCATTATCACAATTATTTAAATTCCTGTTAAATGTAAAAAAACAGGAGTAGGTACCATTTATTAAATAAAATCTAGTGCCTGTATGAATGCGAAAGTTGCGATGTAAGTATATAATTCTCAGTAAGAATTAGATCAGGGTTCCGTTTAAAACATATATGTTATCATTTCCATTAATTCTATGCAAATGAAGTTTCTGGCACTAGCTAGCTATAACATAAAATTACGGAACCCTAAAAACGAATAATTATTATGTATATAAAATGTGAATTGCTATTTTCACATTTCATTCGCATTAAGTGCAAAGCTATTAATTTGAAATTACTCTAACATACATACAGACACTTTAATTTTATTTAGTATACATAGGGACAAACATTGAAATACAGAAATAAAATTTTGTAAGTAGAGAATAATATAATATTTGAAGAGGCTAGATGATATTTAAATATTTTATACAGTTAATTTACCCTCTTTATTGAGAAGTCGTCATCAAATAAATTTGAATGAGTATTTTAAAAAAATATGTAACTTTGAATGTTTAAGATTTATACAAACAATGCAGCAGACACAGATTTTGACTAAAAATGTTTTCGAATTCTAATGACATCCGAAAATTGCTGAACCAAAAATGATAGTATTTGTTGAGTCTATTAATATAGGCTGTGATAGATTTAAGATTATAATATTGTGTCAAATAGGTATTTACGTAAAAATAAATGGAAATAAAATTTATTTTCTTACCTTTTATTTATTTAAACTATATTTTCTTTTATTTATTTAAACTAGTGTTAAATCTATCTAGAATGACAAATGTTTTGATTTTAGCTCTTTTGAATAAACTCATTATAGTTACCTAATACAACAATGCCTTTGCCATAATATCTGAGGTAATATTATTTAAAATCTATATAGTTAGTGCTAAAAAAATGAACATTTGCATGCATATGTGTATTTAGTACGTCGACAAAGTGCTAAAATAAAATCAGGAAGAATATTATAATTTATGCCCCTCCCTTACACGTAAAGTAGGGATGATTTTTGTATCACATCTACCCCATATTTTGGGGTAGGTATCATTAGATAGGTATTTTAAAAACATCGTGAAGTTGCTAAGACGATTCTATTATTTAGGTATCAGTTTGCGAGATATTCAACTTAATAGCTCATTGTTTGCTAAAATAGAGCATCACTACCCCTCTAAAAGCTAAGCGAAAAAATAAATCATGTTGAACTTTGACTAGATATTACGATGAACTTTGAAGGAACTTATAACGGTTTATATAACTTTGTTAGTTCAGGAGTTAACTTGTAAAAAAGGAGAGACTTAACTTGTAAAATGCGAGTACTTGAAAAACTTCGTACAAAAATAACGAAATAATAAGTAATCGCGCACGTAGGGTTCCGTACCATTATACCAATATTTTACATGTTTACTTATTATTTTATTATTTTTGCGGCTACGGCCACTACGGCTGAGGCTGCGCCCATTCACCATCTTTTTGGGCGCAGCAGAGTCTCGCATACTCACGGGTAGGACCCGCATCCCCCGTGGGATACTCATGCATTTTCTCGGCGGGAAAAAAGGGTGACATCTAGTAGATATTATCTGCAATGTGCAATATAGATTGATAGATATAGCATAGGTACTTATAATTTAACAGCTATACACTGCATATTTACGATACATTGACGTGCTAGAGATTTAACGATGTTCACAATAGTGAATAGACGACACTGAAGGACAGATAACGGAACATAATCTGTACTGTGATATAAAACGTATTTCTTTAAAAGGAGATTTAGTTATAACAATTACAGAATAAGAAGCGCGAGTGTATTGTTGGTGGAAATTAAATCTTTATGATAAAATAAAACAAGAATTTAAGGTACATATAGTGTATAAAAGCAAAAAGAAATGACACAAGTAGACCACATAGAAGGAGTAATAGGTAGCTTTGGAAGATACCAAACATGGATATTGATATTGATTTCTGTGGGACGGTTGCCCACGGATTACCAACTGACTAATGTTGTGTTCATTTTGCCGAGTGTTGACTATGTGTGCATGGACGACGGGGCATATAACCAGACAAACCATTGCCCTTGCAGTAATCCGTTGTACGACACCAGTACTATAGTAAGTTCGGTCACTACCACGTGGAACCTCATCTGCGATAGAACGCAACTGGCCAGTTTAGCGCAATCGTTTCTACAAGTCGGGATTCTAGCGGGCAGCATCTTCTATGGATATATTTCAGACAGGTTCGTATTTTTAATTATTTTACTTTTCCGTCTTTCTCGCTTACAGAAGTTGGTTCTACAGCAGGGTTTCTTAAAGTGGGGTCCACGGACCACCAAGGGGTCCGTAATATGTGTGCCAAGGGTCCGCAGCGTTCTAAGATTAATGAAAAAAATTTGCAGTAAAGTAACACAACTGATTAAAGATGACTTAATTGACATGAGATCAAAAGAAGTGTGGAGAGCTGAATTTCACGCAAAAGGTCTTGGTGAATTTTGGTGTTCTTTGAGTCAAGCTTACACTCTTCTGGTCAAACGAGCTATGTCCGTTCTGATACCTTTTGCTACTACGTATCTTGGTGAGGCAGGTTTTTCGGCTCTAGTGTCGGTAAAAATAAAAAATCGCAATCGATTGAATGTCAAAGGTGACATGCGCCTTGCCTTATCGAAGACAATCCCACAATTTAAAGTACTCATTGAGGCCAAACAACAGCATCAATCTCATTAGCAATTTCTATTTAGCAATTTAATTATTAAGTTAAGCATTAGTAAGTGTGAGATAAAACTCTCCCCCACCTCCCCCCCCCCCCAAGGGGGTCCGTGGCATTCCAGAAATTCTGAAAGTGGTCCGTGACTGCACATAGTTTAAGAACCACTGTTCTACAGACTATGCTCGCTTCAGTTTTAGATTTTTAACCGTTTTCCAAAAAGGAGGTAGTTATAATAGGTTGGGGAAAATGTATGAACTTGTCATAAAATATCTTGGGCTATACCAATTGTATCTGGCTGATTTTGGTATCATTAAAAAGTTTTAATTTTACAGAAGACAATTCCAAATTCAAATTAGGTAAATTTGAGATTTTCATTTGTTTTTCTTATTGTTAAAATGAGTGATTCTTATGAAGAATTTCGATACATTTTAAAATTTTATTACAAAAAGGTAAAAATGCAACACAAGCCGCGAAAAAAATTTGTGATGTTTATGGACCTAATGCAGTATCTGTGAGAGTAGCGCAAATTTGGTTTAAGCGTTTTCAATCCGGAAATTTTGATATCAAAGATGTACGTCGCTCTGGTCGCCCTGTTACGGACAAAACTGTTGCCATTTTTGAAAAAGTGGAGCAAGATCGGCATATTAGTAGTTACGATGTAGCTGAAGAACTGGGGATTGACCACAAAACGGTTTTGGCGCATTTGAAAAAAGCTGGGTACACAAAAAAGCTCGATATTTGGGTGCCTCATGAGCTCACTGAAAGAAACCTAATGAACCGTGTACTCATTTGTGATTCTTTATTACGACGTAATGAAACCGAACCATTTTTGAAGAAGCTGATAACTGGTGATGAAAAGTGGATCACGTACGACAAGAACGTGCGAAAAAGATCGTGGTCAAAGGCCGGTCAGGCTTCACAGACTGTGGCAAAACCCGGGTTAACTCGCAACAAGGTGATGCTGTGTGTGTGGTGGGATTGGAAGGGCATTATTCATTATGAGCTGTTACCGCCAGGCAGGACCATCAATTCTGAACTGTACTGCGAACAACTGATGAGATTAAAGCAAGAAGTTGAGAGAAAGCGGCCGGAATTAATCAACAGAAGGGTTGTGGTTTTTCACCATGTTAACGCTAGACCTCACACATCTTTAGCCACTCAGAAAAAATTACGGGAGTTTGGCTGGGAGGTGTTAATGCATCCGCCGTATATTCCTGACCTTGCACCTTCAGATTTCCACCTGTTTCAGTCGCTGCAGAATTCCTTAGGCAGTGTCAGGTTGACATCACAAGAGGACTGCCAAAACCACTTGTCGCAGTTTTTTCATCAGAAGCCCCAAAAATTTTATAGCAATGGGATCATGTACCTACCAACAAGATGGCAAAAAGTTATCGAACAAAATGGCACCTATATACTTTAGTCACTTGTAAATAAACTTTATAAAAAAACCTTTTGAATTTTTATATAAAATGCGAAGAAACTTTTTCCCCAACCTAATATATTTTATTTTTACACGTTTAACGATTACTCCGCCGTTTGTGGACCGATTTTCAAAATTGTTTGTTTTATAAAATGTAAAGGGTGTAATCCGTAATTGGTCCCATTGTTACCAAAGTGGAGACCTGTCACGTGATGATGGGATGCACGAGAAGTCGAGGGAATACTTAGAAATTTACAGGGACAACTATAGTGATTTCGATTGTTTCAAGTAACTCAAGTGTATTATACCAAAAATTAAGTTGTTATATCATGGTATACCCTGGATCCAAAAGCACTGAACAGAACTTCTCAGCCTATAAAGATACATGTTTGGGAATTTCGGCATTGTTTAAAAAACTGCAAACATGCAGTATGCTACTACGTTTCTTACAGTAATCATCGTCGTCATCACACTAAGTCATCACACGATACATCAACACATGATGACACAGGAACTTCTCATAGTCTTTTACACCGATATCGATATTTTTGAAATTTCGCAATTCACAAAACTTTATTCGTGATCATCATTATAGATATTATTATATTTTATGCTCACTGCTATATTTTTTCTGCCGACAAGTACAATCAAACAAGTTGCCGCTCGACCAGGCATAAAACCAAACTCGCACAAACATTAAGTACATACGGGATTCAACCAAATCTGCAGTCGGTAACTTCATTTGATTTTAAATATTTTGATAAGTCCTAGTCACTAATGCAAAGGAAAATGTTTAGAAACTGGTTGAGTAGGAACTTTGGCGATACTGTACAATAATTATAATAATATAGTAAGAAATGTATAAATATTTATAATTTAATAGAAAAATAATAATATAAGAAGGTATGTTTAGCATAAAGGGATTAGAAATACCAGACAACCCTCGTAGTCGCATCTAAGATTGTGCTAATCTGTCAGATAATGCATTATCATTTGTTCCACTTATTTATAGTTCATATTTTACATTACGTCTGCGAATATAATATTTTAGCGCCAAAATATTTCGATTGATAAAATAAAAGACTTAAAAAATCTAAAAAACAATGCTTAGCATATTGTTCACTATTGACATTTACTTTAGAATAGAGCATTACAAAAAGCACTCGTTAAACCATTAGTAACACGCCATAAATTAAATTTTAAATAAATAATAAATAAATCTTTATTCGGAACATATAAGACATTACAGTACAGTAAAATAGTGGTACCACAGAACAAGACAACAGAAAAAAAGACACAAAAACAACTAAAAATACCAAATAATTTGGGCAAGTTAGCATGAGTGTAACGTCTAAAACCGAAATGGAGACCACTACAGTGTATACCACGCGACGGCGCGGCGCGGCGCGCTGAACTACGTTAGTAATATATATTCTTTGCCTGAACAATTCGTAGACTTAATTTTACTTTGTTTGGATTGAAAGTGTAGCAACATGTTACCATGAACGGATTTTATGACGTTTCGACCAATCAGAGCGCGTTTCACGTTTGTTTAACGTTCATAACTTGGACTTGTAATTGTATTAATGCAGGTTTTATTTAGCAGAATTGCACCTCTGGTCTTCCGTGGCCCCAAGCCGTATGACATACGATAGACTTAGCACGCAACGAAGTACTACCGAACAAGTTCCCGCTCGACCAGGCATAAGATGAAAATCGCTCAAAAGCGCCTTTGAATAGTGGTCTCGCAAAAATACTCACGTGTAAATACGTAGTTCAACCTCGTCTGCAGTCGTTGCGATTACATTGTTTGCGTTTAAATATTTTGAGGCGTCCTAGTGCAAAGGTGAATGTTTAGAGACTGGTCGAGCGGGAACTTTGTCGGTGGTACATAATATAATAAAATATATTACAATAGAAAAAATTAAAAATAAACCTAAGATTTGATGAATTTTCAGGTACGGTCGCAAATTCGCGTGTCTCTTGGCGTTGCACTCTGTGGTTCTGTTCGTCGCCGTTTCGGCCGCAGTCACTCAGCTATGGATGTTCATCGTCGCCAGATTCCTCATGGGCACAGGAGTAGGCGGCACCATGCTGTGTTGCTACATCATGATCATAGAACTCACAGGCAAATCCTTCAGACCCTACATCACAGGGCTCCACGAAATATCTTTCATGGTCGCCTATGTATCTCTACCTGGATTGGCCTACGTGTTCCGGGAGTGGAGATATCTACAGCTAGTCGTATCTGTACCGTGGCTGTTCGTTATTGGCTACAGTTTTATATTACCTGAATCTCCAAGATGGCTAATTACGGTTGGAAGAAAAGAAGAAGCCGTGAAAATTCTCACGTATATCGCTAAGAGGTAAATTTTATTTTGTTTAAGACTTTTATGTTACGAGTCAATCATTTTCTTAGTGTGGTCGTGGAGCATGTAGAATTTCGTATGCGATAAGAGCTCGACAGCAATATGTTCGTGCGCGAGTGAAAAAGTCAACCGCGAACGCACTTTATAGCACACTAGATGTTGCCCGCGTCTTCGTGCGCCCAAAAGCTAATTTCGCGAAACCGTACATTTTTCCGCGATAAAAAATAGTCTATGTCCTCCAAATTTCATCAAAATCTGTCCTGTAGCTTCGGAGCCTATTCAATTCCAACAAACGAAAAAATAACTTTTCCCCTTTATTATAATAAGTATAGATAATACCAGGCACTGTGGTATTTACGCCGCGGTGATGAGTAGTCTCCTTTTTGACAATATAGGCATTGCACTACCTTCCATCCGAACCATACGTGTCCTCACTCCATTTTTAATATTATACATCTATATATATTGTGCTCGTAATTGTGCTTTGTATGGTTGGATACTCAAAGTAATTGTGCAATGTCTTTATATGTCAAATAAATATCTATATTCATTTTATTGATTTCAGAAATCGCAGACCATCAGTTAACGTTCAGGCTGTTGTTGATAAAGTATACGAGGACACAGTAAAAAACGATGATCAGCAGTACGGAACATATTTGGACATAGTAAAGTCGCCTAAGTTAAGGGTGTATGCGTTAATATGTGCTTTCGTCTGGCTCTGCTGTGCTCATACATTCTTCGGGGTAAACCAGTATATCGGACGGTTAGAAGGAAACGTGTACCTTAATGTTATGTTATCTGGCTTGATTTTATCTCCTAGTATTATATTAGTAATAATCGCCACCTTATATTTCCGAAGAAAAACGTCAACTATATTTACTTTCTCTTTAACAGGTGTATCATTGATAAGTTTTATATTCATACCATCAGATTTAAACGTCGCTAGGCTTTTAGTAGCATTTATAGGACAGACTTGTGCTTATACATCCTTCGTCCTAATATATTTGTATTGTTCAGAAGTATTTCCAACGGTTATAAGAAATTCTGCAATGGGTTTTGCATCGGTCTTTGCAAGATTTGGTGGTTTCATCGCACCATTCGTTGTGAATATAGGTGTAGAATGGGCGTCATTAACTATATTCAGCTCTTTAGCATTTCTGGCTGCAATATTATGTTGTTTCTTACCAGAGACAAGAGGCATTGTATTATTAAACTCAATTGAACAAACTGAAAACGCTGAGAAAAATAATATAAAATCTGACATTATTAATTCTAATACAGAAGTAAAATAAGTACAAAAGTAAAGAAATTACTTACCTACAAACTTAGCTTTGTAGTTTTTTTTAGGACTTAGGTTGTATTACGTTAAAAATAAGTTAAACCAAAGGAATCTGAAGGATTGGATGAATAAATTTCATCCGAAATTCAGGTGAATAAAAAAATTGTAGATACCTCTATTTACGCATTTCCCTAATAGGCATTAATACCCATTGGCTATTATGGTACCAACTAGGCATGATATTTTCTTTAAAAAAGCTTTTCTTTTTAGCAAAACTTTGTAGAATTTATTACGTTCTTAAAATGTATTAATAATAATTTCACAAATATCACTAAAAAGAGAAAAATTATAATTTTTTGACAAAAAATTAAACTGACTTCCAAATTAAAAGTACACAAAAAAGTATGAAATAAAATCCTGATAAATCATTATTTTATAGAGCTCACGTTTAAGTTAGCTGGTACCGACTTCAAAATTATAATGATTGTGCAGAGAAACAGTTAAAATTTTAGCCGAATTTAAAAGGGGTTTTATATAGAAAATAAAATTTATATCATATTTTTTTGTGTATTTTTACTTTGAAAGTCGGTTTAATTTTTTGTTTAAAAATAATGTAATATGGCATTACAGCTGTTATAATATGGCAATACATAGAATTCTTGGATTAAATATTTAGTGAAAGGATCTAAATAATCTATTCAATAGCGTCTTCAGATATATCTGATCAGATATATTTTAAAAATTAAAATTATAGTAGATATATCTGATTAGACATTTTGTTTAAAAAAATGGTAAAAACACGTAAAATTCTTCAGTGTTAACACGTAATTGACAAAAAACAATAGCATTACCCTAAACTCGAACATTAAAATCCACAATTAATAAGTTAAGTAAAGGTTTTGCGGTATTTAAATTTAATTCTGAGAGTAACCTTTTTTAAATCGATACTTAAGGAATGGCTTAAGTAACCATTAAATGAGTGAGTGCGGCCGTTAGACTATCTAAGATACGAAGTAAAGACTTATTATGCAAGAGCAAATAATAATCATTGTTATGAATCAACTATTTAATTTTCTTCACTGCTTTGGCAGACTATACTTACAAAACAACTACTTAATAAAAAAAATTGAACTGTATTTATTTTGTTAATAATCTTCTTTGTATATTTTGAAAACCACCAAAGTATTTTGTCACGAATATAAACAGTAAGCTATGATAGATAACCCAGAATTTGAAAACGTTACTGTAACAGAAGGCATATATGAAGAAAACGTCAACGAGAGTCCAAAAAGCGAATCCGTATTTCGCAACATCTAGGGATCTGGGCAGTCTTCGTGCGGGGCTGTGATTAGTCGCTGGGTCGATGAAAAGACCTGAAACAATTTTAAAAAGTTGGTAACTGCGAATTTTTCGTATTATACAATGTTTAACGTGATAGTAGGGGAGCCCAAGAGGGGATTTTTAATGTAGTTTCAACGCGCCAGATTAGGATAATATAGATGTCTGACATGTCTCTGGTAATCAAAGTATGAAGATCCATTTAGTTGGTCGGGGCATTAAAATTTAATCAGGCGGATCATATTAAGTAGCTCCAACTTAAAGTAGTGATGATTTGAAAATATGCTAGGTAATTTCGTAGGGACTTATTTAGAATTAAAAAATATAGCACTATACCTAAATAATTGAGCTTCGCAGATATTTGATATTGGACTCGACTAATTAGTTAAATCCTGCTTGTCAAAAATCTCATGATAAATTACCTGTTATAAGCTACTTTTATGACATTTTCTTTTTCTGAATTTAAAAAGATTGTACCCGCTCATCGCAATTCGCACCACTAAAATAAAACTTTTACTATCTTTTTTTCTTCCTATCACCTAATCTATTAAACCTAATAGATCTTCACGACGCTTGTGTAACTACACATTTAGCATCATTGCCCATAGGCATAAGCTTAGCTATAAAAACAACAAAAAAATTAGTGGCACAAATAGTGATGTGGGACATTACACTATAATTTGTACAGTCGAAAACGATGATATTTTTTAATTATATGAAAATAAATTATTTTTTACATTTTTTTTTTCACTTTTGTTACGTTTAGTTCCTTTTGAAAAATACTAAGTTACAGGACCATACCTTCTTCGTGAAACCTTTGTAGGCTTCTATTTTTTTCAGTCCACCGATCCTGAAGCCACAACCGCAGATCGTTCTCTTCATGTGGTAAATCTTCGATAGCGTACCTGCAACTAGTGACTATAAATATCCAGACAGAGAGACTAGATAAAGATATCATGCCAGCCGATATTTTTTTACACAAGTTTTTTTGTTATAGAAGTCTTAAAGATTTTTAAAATATTCGTATAAACTATGATGATTGTAGAGTGGAAGTTCATTAGAACAACTGACTCTACGTTTAACTTTTATTAATTACAAAAAAAAAAAAAAATAAGCTTCCGTTAAGTTATTAAGAAAGGGCACGAACTGACTTACTTTACATAAACCATCCCATGTCTGTTGTGACAAAAATGTTGATAAAGGAATTTATAATGATTAAAATTGCGTATTCATATTATTATGCCCAGGTACCATTTTAAATGGTTATTATTTTTTATTGACAACCATTCAAAGCCTGTATACTTTAGGTACTTTATAGTTCATGTAGGTTTATGCCCATAAAATATTAACTTACGTAGGTACTTCAAGGAACTATTATCAATTCGTGTAATTACTGTTATCATACAAACATGTTATTGTTTACAAAACACATAGAAGAGCGGATGATCAATTTCAAGTTTTTTAAAATTAAACATTACAAATAATCGGGTAAAAACGGGGTTATCGGTGAAGCTGTGACTTATCTCATATTCTTTTTCCAAGTTACTCATGTGTCATGAGTCATGACTGAATGTAATCATCGTCAAAGAAATATCGGTACAATGTTCTCAAAAGCTAAATTTTAGATGCTACTTAATAAATCCTTTAAATGTACATTGCCTGCTTGGCATTGTTAAATTGGATTATTAGAGCAACGATAATGGCTTAAGGCCTTAATTTCTTAAAATATAAAATAAAATTCTCCTTTATTCTCTATTACCATTTTTACATTTTAAAATTATTTTATGTTTATTCGCATGAATAAAGGTCTCCTTATATCTCTGATTATAACCTAACTTTATAATATACTAGCCTTTTTCCCGCTGCTGCCGTTAAAATATAGTATCGGGCATACCACGGGAATAGTGTTTTTTTTCGAGATAAAAAGTACCCTGTGTTTTAATCCAGAATCTAAACTCCTACCACACCAAATTATCAAAATCCGTTCAGTAGTTTTTGCGTGAAAGAGTAACAAACGTACATCCATCCATCTTCACAAATTTTCACATATACAATAGTTATAATATAATTCTGCAAAGTACTCGATTCTGAGGCAGTGTTTTTGGTCACAAATCTTAAAACTAACAAAACTCATATAAATATTTCGCAGGGACGAATTTACTTATTTAGTTTAAAAATAATATCGGTGGAATCTACATCTACCCGTCTGTAATCAGATGTACCTTTTGAAATAGAAGAACACCCGCTTCGGCATCCGTCCACAGACTAAATCCATCTCGGTCTGCGCGGGCCTGTCGTAAGCCACTGTGACGTCATAGACTGAGGCCAGGCCTGCCGCCCGAAGTCGCGAGCACAGCGCCACCCACCCCGTGGTTCGCGGGTGGAGGACAAACTCGTACGTCTAGAAGTGTACAGTAGAGAAAATAAATGTTTAGCAGGTGAACACACTTTTAAAATTATGGGTTACGTTACAATAATGTCAAAACTAATAACCCATCCTTAGTTTTTAAAATCATTTTACGACATATATTTATCAGAAAAATATTCGTACAAGAAAAAGTTACGTCATCCTAATTTCAGAAGATTCATTATAATCGTTAAAGAAGAAATTATGAGGACGATCAAACTGTCAAATTCATTTTTCTCGGCTGTACATTACATTCACACTGAAAAGGTACAAATATTGTGTAGAATTTTCGGCACCCCTGAAAAAATGTGCGAAGCAGCGTAGACCCTCGTAGAACCTCTACGTGTGGTCTACGGGGACTCTATTTTAGCCCGACTATTACTACTATATTGATTATTACTTTTGAAATTCTATATTTTGAAAAAATGATAATTGAGTATAATATGTATTCTCTTAAAATATTTGAAATGAAAAGATACGGTTGTCAATTAAAAATATTTAAACCTATTTTTACAAAAATCATGTCGTAACGCGCAACCATAAAATTTTACTCTCAAGTCTCAATACCGCTAAAGATGTTTCACTTTAAAAAATGTAGATTAACCAAATTTCTTATTATGGTAACATTGACCAGTGACCATATTAATAAATGCAATTTGACGATTGTGTTTCATATTAGCGATACATATGTGTATATTTTTAATCTGTGTTAGCGATATCATTGCGTGCCTTCTCAAGTGGACTTTTATCTCCTATTTCGAATTGATATAGAAAATCGATCAGATGATCAATTTCGAACTGTTAAGAACAAAAATATTTTCAATTCCATTGAACTTTGTATTAAATTTTTTCATTCGAGAGTTCTGTAGTATTCTTCCGATTGCTAATCGCACAATGAGTCTGTTCTTTATTTTGATATCAAATTTCAAAACTACAAAATAGCAGAGTAGTTCAGAATGGAGCAAATATCACCTACATTTAGAACATACATACAGTACAGATTTTCATGGCCACATTAAGCGAATTGTACTATGTATTGAAGAAGTAGCTCAGAGAAACAATGTTAATGACATTTATGACAGCTCGACACTTGATACTTCAATTTTCAACTCTATTGTATTAGTGCAGAGTTCTATTTTCAGTGCTTCGGGCCCGCTGAAGTCCAGATCATACAGCCCCAGCCTTAGACGTACTGCCTGTCTATTCTCTAAGAATATTTTCAAATCTCGAAAGCTGAATCCGCGGTGAGTGTCAAATTTGTATATGATATTTGACAATCACCGCGGATTCAGCTGTCGAGATATTTGAAAATGTTCTTAGAGAATAACACTGCTGCTCGTCTATTTGAGTAACTACTACAAGGCCTCTAGTCAAGATGCACTTGAAATTTTCGACGGCGAAATTCGAAAACAAAATGTATGGGATTTGACATAACGCATCGCAAGCGACATGTCAATTAGCAATGACTTATATCAAATCCCGTACATTTTTGATTACGAAGTTCGCTGTCGAAAATATCAAATGCAACTTGAGTAGAGGCCCAGTACTTTTCAACGACAACACAAACCGGCAGTTGTTTTGATGCCGCAAACTTCTCGCTGCGTCGCTTGTTCTCCTCACTCAAGTCCGTGCCTTCAGGGAACAACACCACGCGCACATGGTACCGCAGCTTGCTGTAGTAGTCCACGAACTGGGACAGACTGAGCTGGTCCTCCTGCCAGTTCCTCTTCACGTATAGAAAATAGTTTAATTGCATTATCCAACCTGTAATCAAAATATCAAAGATCTCGTGATGACACTTAAAAGATTAAGCCCCTTAAAAAGCAAACAATCTAAGCCAGACGACTGTTAATGTTATGTAGACACGTTTTTTGTTATTTAATAATTATAGTAAATAAGATAGTACGTAGCTTAGTTCAGATACGGCAAGCGGTTAACAAATAAAAACAAACACACGATTAAAATATTTAAACACCGATACAAATAGCAACACTCAAGAAGGAAAATGCTATTACCCATCCCAGGGATACATTTTATCTCATCTTTTAAGACATACTTAATCTTTGATTTTCCTCTTGCAATCGCATTTACAAAGCCTTTCTCAGCGGAACTCGATTTGGCATTGCCTTTGCATATGCACTCGAAGTAATCAGGTTTTTGCGTCGCATGATAGAGGGCTATCCATACGTAGTTCCAGTCGAGTCGCGTGCGATGGTTCATGAAGATGATGGTGGTTTCATCGGGGTCCACATAATCACCATAGTGATGAAGCTCGGTGTTGCAGCACCATTGGAATAATGCCTGTAATGTGTAGGTAATAAGTAATAATAATAATAAGCCAGCACAAAGCACCCTGTAATGTATAATCTTTTCAGCAGCACACGCTATCATCAATTGTATAAACTATAAAGTATAATAAGTTGTATTAAGTATAATATAATGAGGTAAGGACAAGGTAAGGAGGTACATTTTACTTTAATGTTCGTTATCTAAATATGTATATCACTGTACAATGTACTATCAGGAAATCCAATTCATAAGCAGTTGAATACTGCCATATTTTTTTGTTATTGATATCTTATTAATATTAAGATATCAAACTGAAATGTCATTGACAATTGTATTACGACTGCATATAGTAATTATGATACAAATAAATAAAGATAACACTCTATCAGCTTATGAATCAGATTCCCTGATAGTAGGTACATGTTTTCTGGTGTTTCAAATCTATGTATCCATAGATATCTGAGATATCTGAGATAACCTTACCGACATAGACCTTATCTGTTAAATTATTCTACTATTATTATAAATGTCAGAGTTTGTGAGAATGGATAGATGAATGTTTGTGACCCTTTCACGCAAAAACTACTGAACGTATTTTGATGAAATTTGTTATGGCAACAGTAGCTCTAGATGTTAATCTATGGGGGATAAAAAGTAGCCTATGCGTTAACATAGGCTAATTTTTTTCACCAAAAAGAATAGTGTTCCCGTGGGATACTTTATTTACGCGCGGAGCGGTAGAAAGAAGCTAGTCTTATTTAATTAACTTTTAAGCCTACCGTTGGATACAACTCCCATAAAGCGAATAGTACGTCTACTGCCTTCCTGTAGACAGCATGGTTGATGAACATCAAATACAGCACGGGACAGTACAGCACGTAGAAACCTGAAAATACAGCACATGCTAATTATTAATAAAGTATTTTGTTTTTAGTCGTCAAATCATCATTATAAATTGTTATTGTTGTTAGTCTAAATCTCCGTTTGAGTTCCTAACTATTTTTACAGTTTTGTTAGTTTGAGCACCTACACGATCATCTTTTATTCCTATTGTCCATCTCATCAACAAAAGGTTGACTGGTAGAGATTGCTTGGTAGCAATAAGTTCGCCTTTTGTACATCATTTATTAGTATTAGCGATATTGTTGTATTTTTGTATGTTCTTGGTGTGCAATAAAGTGTTTTTGTATTGTATTGTATTGTACTGGACACTTATAATAATTATACAATACAATTATAAATAAATAAGTAAATAAAACGTTTATTATTCCTTAACTAAATAATATCTATAAATTAGGGTAAAACACAGAAGAATTGTACAATTTAACAAATATAATTATGTGCGCAACCCGGGCTACAAAGAGTTCTTGTGCTGTAGGGGTTGACTGTTCTTAGTGTACCTACATATTTGTGGTGACAGTACAGACATCATCAAACACCAATAAAATAAAGGTAATCACGGGCGAAGCCAGGTTTTAGTTTCGGGGGGGGTTCAAGAAAATAAAACGACTACGGGGGGGGGGGGGGGTAGTATCAAATAACTTCAAGAATCATCTTTCAGATAGGGTTAATGGGGCTGCAAAATATGTTAATTGGCCTCGGGCGCAAAATTTCTAAATACGCCTCTGTATATTGGTCAGATAGGTACAGAGTATTATATAATATACCAGCCGGCCCATTTCGGGGAGGGTTTGAACCCCCTAAACCACCCCCCTGGCTACGCCCATGAAGGTTATAAAAATACTATTATTTACCTATTTAAATTATTATTTAAATTTTTATACAGTATTATATTATACAGTACAATAATTATTGTACTAACTATGACTAACTTTAAGTGTGTATGTTACGAGTATAAGTGTAAGACGAAGACTGGTTGTCCTTGTCACGTTAAGATTTTTAGCTACAGGAAGCTCCCTAACTCTACTCAATCGTAAGGGCGGCAAGGCTTTCTAATTAGAGACCCTAACTCCAGGAATCCTATTATACTGCCCTAAATAAGGGTAAGGGTCATTGAATACCGTGTAGTGTAATAGGCCTTTTAATTGTTGAAGAGTTTCATTGCTTATAAAATATGTGGTATTAAAGTCAATAAATAATAAATAAGGTTGGGCTATAATTAATAGGTCTGACATAGTGAAAGTCATTAGTCATTAGAGTCACTAATTTAAATAAGATTAAAAAAAATAGCTCCCCACACCGATTTCGGTGACGGTGGCCGGTGTCATTGAAACCAGGCCAACTACGCAGGAGTTATTTTATAGTGTCCAAGTGTGTGCGCAGTACACAAGAGCACTCTCTCTTCCTTTACTCTCGAAACTTAGTGAGACGGATAACCGACACAACTGGCGAGTGATCAGGCGCAGGTCCGACTATTTACATGCCCGTCCGACGCATGGATCATCTTTCTTGTCAGAGGATCAGCCTGCTAGGTTAGCCAAACTTTGAAACAATATTTTTTGTTGTTCCAATGCGGGAATCGAACCCACGATCTCCAAGCCGAGAGCCAAGCTCTAAATCCCTGGATCACGGAGGCCACGCACTATGTGGACGCTCCTAAGAAAGCCGTGCCATAAATGCTTTTTCCAAAAGTCGGCAGAGGTACATGTATTATACCTCAAATTGTAGACAAAGGACCAATCTACCTAAATACAAACGATAAACACTTCTATTTGTCCCCATTTTTGAAAAAAAGAGGCTCAAAATAGCTGAATGGAAATTTGTTGAAAACTAATTCTTGAAATGTGGACATTTAACTTTGATTTTATAGCAGCTTTCTTCTATGAAATATATAAGTGTTATACCATTTTAGAAAGCTTAAGATGTGTTCTTTATTATAAATTAATTAAATATTGGGTTTTTGTATATATGACACCACTAGAGACGTACATCTCGTTGTATGCCATTTTTTCTTATGTTTCATTTTCGATTAGAGTTTTGACAGTTATCGAAATTTGCCGAAGTTCTGTAGTTAAACTTATTTCATAGCAAATTTAATGCAGATTCACATGGTAACTTTTTTTGTTGCGGCATCAGTGCGCAAAATGTGTTAATATGTAAAAATGTGAAGGTATGTTTTTCTACTTTATAGGGTACAAATGATGAGTTTTTGTTTATCGTCTAATTAATGTAAGAGAATCATATATGTATATACCATTTTAGAATGCTTGAAATATGATATTTACGGTAGATAGGATCAATATATTTTTCTTCAATAATTTACACCTCTAGAGACGTATGTACTGTATCTTTTGACTCCTCTTCAATTTTCGACTTGATATTTACCAAAATCTGCTAAAGTTCTGATAAAAGTCTTATTTTGTAGTAAATGTAATACAGATTTACAAAATACAATATTTTTTGCAGTTTCAGTCGTAAACTATAATATTAATACTTTAAAATGTGAATGTATGTATGGAAAAAGTATCTGTCCTACCAAATTTTGCCATTATGCATTAGAAATAACACAATTGTATGCTAATTATGTATATAAATGGTAAATAGCCTTCTTCTCTGCATAAAATCTTAATTAACGACGAAAGTGTAATACTAAATTTTGCTGTGTTGCCCTTTGGGCAACTCTCCGAAGGCGCCTAGGAAGTTACGAAAAAAATATTAAAATAGGTCTTAACTAAAGTCTGAACTTTACCACACAAGAAAATGTAAGAAATAAGTCACTAACGAAGTCGTTTTCCATATACTTTTCTATACTTCGGATATGTAATTCATCGAGTTTAAAAAATCCTATATATAGGAAGACTCAAGAGTTCTAGATGAAGTTGTAAAACTTTTAGATCAATTTTGGGTGACTATTTTGTTATATTTATGACTTAGAATATCGTATAAAATTTAAATAATTTAATATTTACTAGGAATTATTGTATTAAACTCGAAAAACATAGCCACAAAGACTTTATGTTTTTTCATGTTTTCATGATTTTTTTCCAAAATATTATAAATTTTTGTCACTTCATACCTCAAGTACCTTTTAACATTTAATTTTTATTAATTTTTTGTAAAATTATCTAAAATAAGTATGAGATTATTCAAATTTTCACTTTATTATTTTGGCGTATTTAACGATTATTATTATTTTACGAATTTAAAATAAATTTATAAAATCAAAGTGTACGTCATTTGAAAGTGTATGTATTCAAGAGTAAAATACAAAAAAAATCATGAAAATATCTTGAAAAACAAAGAAGTTACAGATTTATGACACGAAAATGGCCTAAAGTCCACATAGTGCCACGGTCCAAACAGCATTAGTAGTTTTTGAGAAAATTATGGACAAACATAGTATGTATAGTGAATAAATTTGCAAGATTAGGTTCATGAACGTATAAAAAAGCAAGTTAATTCGCGAGAGCGCATGGCGAGAGAGGGCCCCTGGAAAAATTGTGACATAAGGTGACAGGTTTTTTTTTTTTTTTTTAAAGTACCTATGGTAATGAACAACATAATTGGACATTCCGCCCGCCAAGAACTCTGTTCTTTAACTATTACAAAAATGTGAAAAAATACAACACATACAACAGCTAATAAACATCAAATTAACAGTTTAAAAACTTTCTATAAGAGAACACTCAATAAAGTTTTGTTAACTAAGTAAAACTAAATAGAACCATCAGTTGGTACAAAAATTAATTTAGTACAAGTTCTTTTAAAAATACCTTTCTTTGTATCTACTGTGACAACTCTAACAATATGATCTGGGCCTGGGTGGGTCGCAACAACTCTGCCCAAAAGCCATTTTGCTGGAGGCAAATTTTCCTCCTTTAAAATTACTAGGTCGCCTACTTTCGGTTCAATCTTATGGGTTGACCATTTATATCTAGTGTTAAGTATGGCTAGATATTCTGCACTCCACCTATTCCATACATGTCTCACAATTTTGTTACATATTTGCCATCTATCAGTAAGACTGACAACATCATTATCCTTATCTACAACATTTAGTAATGCTTCACCAACTAAAAAGTGACCTGGTGTCAGTGGGACGGGATCATTAGGATCATTACTTAAAATAGTCAATGGTCGTGAATTAACACACGCTTCAATCTCAGCCAGTACCGTGGACAGTTCTTCAAAGGTAAGTGTAGTCTCACCGATAACCTTTTTTAAATGTGTTTTTACAGAACGCACTCCGGCTTCCCATAATCCGCCAAAATTTGGAGCTTGAGGAGGAATGAAGTGCCAGTTTGTGTTTTTCAGTGCAAGAGCTTCTGCAATATCTTGCGTGAATTGTGACTTGGCATTTTTGAACATGTCTTGCAACAATTTATCTGCACCAACAAAATTTGTGCCGTTGTCACTATAAAGATCTTGACAATGGCCTCGTCTTGAGGTAAATCGTTTAAATGCAGCAATGAATCCTTTGGACGTTAAATCTGTCACTGCCTCAATATGGATAGCTCTTGTGACCATACATATAAATAAACATATGTAGCCTTTAAAAGATTTTGATCCTCTTCCAGGAGAAAATCTGACATGAATTGGTCCTGCATAGTCAACTCCTGATGTTTTGAATGGTTTACTCGGTGTAAGTCGTACTTCTGGTAACTGTCCCATTAATTGAGTATTTGTAGTATTAGAATACCTCCTACAAGTTGTACATGTTCTATAGTATTTTTTTACTTTTTCTCGGCCCCTTAATATCCAGTATTTTGAGCGTAGATAATTTAACATTATCTGAGGCCCTCCATGTAGTGTTTTGTTGTGAGCATCCATTATTAATAACCATGTAAGGTGACTCTTAGATGGTAAAATAATTGGATGTCGTTCATCATAACTCAAGTGTGCCTGATCAATTCGACCACCTACTCTTAAAATCCTATTTTCATCAAAAATTGGATAAAGAGTGTAAAGTGCACTTTTCTTTTGAACGTGACCTCTGGTTTTTAAATGACTTATTTCTTCATTGAAGTAAAATTCTTGTACTTGTTTTATACACATAGACAGCACATCATTCATTTCTTTTACGGTAATATATGTAGGTAATTTATCTCGTTCTTCTTTAGGTTTTTTCCAATATAAAATTCTCTTGCAATATGAAATAACTCTTAACATTCGATTTAAGTTTGAAAATTTACTCCATTCATATTCTTCATTTTTCTCTTGTATTGTCATTGTTCTAATCTTTTGTTCTTCTTCTGTTTCAGGTATATCATCTAGTTTTCTTTTCAGGTTCATATCATGTATCCAGTCAGGTCCATGCCACCACAATGAATTATATCTTAATTCCGTTGGACTTAATCCACGTGAGGCGCAATCAGCAGGATTCTTATCCGTCGTCACATGACTCCATTGGTTATAGTCTAATATTGTTAATATCTCTGACACTCGATTACTCACAAAAGTAGTCCATCGAGATGCACCTCCTTTTAACCATGCCAGCACAATTGTAGAGTCTGTCCAAGCATAAAGATTTTGTTTAGGAATATTCATTACTTGTGAAATTTCAGATATTAGTTTAGCCGCTAAAGCTGCGCCACATAATTCCAGCCTGGGCACTGAAAGTTCCTTCTCTATTAGAGCGACTTTTGTTTTTGCTGACACAATAGATGAGTATACATTATTGTGATTGTCTATTACTCGAAGATATACTACAGCTGCGTAACCAGAGGTAGATGCATCTGAAAAAACATGTAATTCTTGCTTGTTTTCTTTCTTACAATTTAACCATCTTGGAATACTGATTGCTTTTGTTTCTAGTAATTCATGCCTGTATCTCAACCATTCTTCTAATAACTCTTCAGGTAAGTTATCATCCCAACTTATTTGTGTTTTCCAAACCTTTTGTATAATAATCTTAGCTTTAATTACTACAGGTGCAATCCAACCTAGTGGATCGTATAGTCTTGCAATATCAGATAACATATGCCTCTTCGTAACAACTTCTCTAATTTCAGGTAAGTTAATAGAATATTCAAAACTATCATTTAGTCTGTTCCAACTTATTCCTAGCACTTTTAGCATATTGTCACTCATAATAGGTACTGATATCTCTGTATTATGTTTATCTTCACTTATGTATTGTAATAGCTTTTTGTTGTTACTACTCCATTTTTGTAGTTGAAAACCTCCACTCTTCATAAGTAAATTCATCTCATTGTATATATGTATAGCCTCATTTTCCGTCTCACAGCCTGTCATAAGATCGTGTACGTAATAATCTTTCATTGTTATTTCAGCTGCAATTGGATATTTTGCCCGTTCTTCAGTAGCAAGTGTCTGTAATGACTTGACTGCTAAAAATGGAGCACAAGCAGTTCCAAAGGTAAGTGTGGTAAGTCTGTAGTCTTGAATCGGCAAGTTTGGATTGGATCTCCACAAGATGCGTTGAAAATTAGCATCCTCTTTATTGACAAGCACCTGCCTGTACATTTTGACAAGGTCCGATATTATGCATATTGGATGTGTACGCCAGCGCATTAGAATGTGTCGCAAGTCTTGCTGTATTTTAGGTCCAACCATTAATTCATCATTGAGAGATATGCCGTTAGAACCTTTTGAAGATGCATTCATAACAATTCGTACTTTAGTTGTCTCCTTGTCATCTCTAACAACTGCGTGGTGAGGAAGGTAAGTTGCTCTGGGATTCTCTAAATCATTGTGTGGGACTAGTTCCATATGTCCTAAAGCAATGTATTCTTGTATTACTTTCTCATATTCTCGTTGTAAATTTGTGTCTTTTTGTAATCTTTTCTCTAGGTATAATAGTTTTGTTTTTGCTATGTTTCTCGTGTCTCCATGCTGACATTGTGGCTCTCCTACTTTGAAAGGTAAGTGTACAATGAATCTTCCTTCTTCATTCCATGTAGTAGTTTTCTCATAAAATTCTATACATTTCTTTTCTTCTTCAGTTAGTCTTTTAGTTATTAAATCTGGTTCAGCTTCAATTTCCCAAAATTTTCTCAGTATATCATCGCTTCTCATTTGTATATGCATGCTTATCATTCTCTCCTTGTGTATGTCGCTTGACATTCTTCCCGACAATACCCATCCGAACGCCGTATGTTGGGCGATAAAACTTCCTTCCGGATGCTTCACCATCTCAGTAAGTAAAATCTCACTGTATATGTCTGCTCCTAAAAGAATGTCTATCTTACCTGGTGTTGCATAACTTGGGTCGGCTAACTGCAATTGTTCCAATTGTATCCATTTAGGTGCACAAAGGTTATCTGCTGGCAGTATAGATGTTAACACTCCTAATACATAAGCTGTCACACGATATTTGGCATTTGGATTGTAACGTGACTCTAGCAATATTGATACTGAATACTTAATTCTAGTTTCACCGTTGCCTACACCTGACACCACACCACTTACAGGATTACGCTTAAGGTTTAACAATTTTACAGTAGATTCACTAATGAATGACGCTTGTGAGCCTTGGTCCAGAAGAGCACGTATATTGTATTTTACTCCATTGTTTCCATATGCATTTATCAATGCGGTAGCCAATAGTACATTGTAGCTATGACTCTGTAAACTTTGTGAAAAGTTAGCTACTATTCTTGTTTCGGTGTTGTTATTGTCCTCTCTTTGTATATTATTATCTCTTCGTTTATTGTTCTCGCTTTGTGTATTATTCTCTCTTTGTATATTATTCTCTCTTTTTATATTGTTCTCTCCTCGTATATTGTTCTCTCTTTGTGTAGATTCATCTCTCTCAATGTGTAGTATGGTATGATGTTTTCGGAAACACTTCCTGCAGCTTGTGTTTCGGTAACATTTATTCACTGTGTGATTTGGACACATACAGTTAAAACACAGTTTATTATTATGTACAAACTCAACTCTCTTTTTTATAGGTTGTTGTTGGAACCTGTCACAGTGATATATGTAATGAGATTCATTACAAAATGCACAATTAACATTTGAAAATTTGTTATCCTCTTTCACCGCTGAATGAAATGCTTTAGGTTTAAACTGGTTAAGTTTATTAGAAACTGGTGATTTCACTGGTGGCTTGTACGGATCTATCATTTCTATACTGCGAAATCTGTTCTCCAAAAATTCAGTAAGTTGTATCCATGTTGGTAAATCAGTTTGTGAACTCAATGTTTGTTCCCATAGTTTGTGTGACTCGGTGTCCATCTTTGAAACAACTAGGTAAACAATGAAGGCATCGTTGTATTTTGTGTCAATTCCTATACTCTGGAGTGATTGCAAGCAAGATGTAGTAGTGTCCAACAGCTGTTTCAATGTATTTGCCGATGCGGTTACAAGCTTCTTTTGCTCAAATAAAATTTTAAATATTGCATTGCAATTGTATCTTTTATTACTATATCGTTTTACCAGCTGCTTCCAAGCTTCTTCATAATTTTGTTCAGTAATGGCAAAATTGCGCAAAAGAATTTCCGGCTCTCCTCTCAAATTTGCTTTCATGTAATGCAGCTTTTGCACATTAGACAATGTAGCATTGTTATGGATAAGGGATACAAAAATGTCATAAAAACTTTGCCATTCCTCATATCTGCCAGTAAACACCGGTAATTGAATGCGTGGTAGCGGTATCTCTTGTGGTTTTGTGTTTGTATTCTCTTGTATTCCCGCACTATTTGTTGTTGTTGATTTAGTTCTCTCATTCAAGGCAGATTTCAATAATGTTTTGTATGTAGTATATTGCTCATAAAATGAATCATATATGTCTGTTGTAAAGTATGTGAGTGAGTCCTGGGTAGTCTTGGGTACAGTAGAAACTAGTAGTTTGTGACCCTCTCTGAAATCATCCCAAATTTCCTCCAAAGTTTGTAACCTGGTCTCAATATAGGCTACTGTTAATCTATCTCTGGGCGATTTTCTGTAGTTGACTTCAGCCTTTTTTAGTCTTTCATATAACTCGTTTTGTATGATAAGTCTTTCGTTAGCCATTATGATAATTGTAAAATAGTTTTAATAGGAAAACTAATGTGGAACTTTTGGATTTAAAACATTGCCTTTGAAAGCCTGTTTTCACAATTAAGGTTAATTCTTCATGTATCACAATTACTGAAACACTGCACTATGTCTATTACTCACGGTTTTACAAGTTACAAGTCCTTTTCAATATGTAGTTCAATCTCCCGGGTTTCGGCACCATGAATAAATTTGCAAGATTAGGTTCATGAACGTATAAAAAAGCAAGTTAATTCGCGAGAGCGCATGGCGAGAGAGGGCCCCTGGAAAAATTGTGACATAAGGTGACAGGTTTTTTTTTTTTTTTTTAAAGTACCTATGGTAATGAACAACATAATTGGACATATAGTATGTACATACATACAAGCATACAGGTCCCAACTGAGAACTTTCTTTTTTTAAAGTCGGTTTAAAAAGGAGAAGACTTGACGCTGCTCCTATTCACGACTACAAATTTTAAGGGTATTGAATGGTGAAAACGCCGTCTAAATAGCATGGTAATTTATGAGAAATTCGCGGACAAAAATAAATACATACACACATATATATGTTTATATAGGTGAAACTGAGAACCTCCTTTTTGGAAGTCGGTTAAATAATATAGATAATAAGTTGCCAAGGTAGATATAAGGATAAGCGTATTCGAGATAAATAAGTTGTTGGTTTATCTAGTGCCGTTGCACACGTACCGGTTGCCGGGTAGTCGGTGCCGATTGTCCGGTATCGGTCCGAGAGATATTCAGCTTTCACACGGCCCGGTTTTGTTACCAGTAACCTTCACACACCACAGTCGACGTTGATACAGTCGCGTACTAAAACTACGATTACATAATTCAATCTTCACTCTTTATCAAAATGGAGCGTGACAGTTAATTGCAATGTATTCTGTTATATAAATATATTCTGCGTAACTTTTGTCCCATAAAACTGGCCTTTCCTCCACCAACATCATTAACAGTTCAATATATATTTCCATTATTTACCTAATTTTTACCATAAACTATAAATTAGTACAAGTTAACGTAATTAGTATGTGTAAACAAAACGACGTGCGCATGCATCGCGGTAGTACTGGACGACTGACCGGCGACCGCCCGCCGGTGTGTATAAAATCGTGCTACGTGTTCCATACACCACTGTGAGTCCAGCTGCCGGCTAACCGATACCTGGCGATCGGACGCACAGTGGTGGACCCAGCGGCTAGCACCCGGCGCCGGACCGGCCGAATAATGATACCGGTACGTGTGAAAGCTATCGTATATAGCCATACACTACCCGGTACCGGCTACCCGGCAACCGGGACGTGTGCAACGGCACTAAACGCTGCTCTGAGATGTACCGGCTGTTATTTTAAAATGTTGAATAACAATAAAATATCTTTTTGTCTTTCAAAACAACCAGAACTAAGTCTCCTAATGTATTGTGCGACTAATTCTTACGAGTCAAACGATTACCGACTGTTTGTATGTAAAACGAGTATTTTTCATACAGATTTTTTATACTAGTCAAACTCACATCGTTCAAAGACCTCTCGTCTAAAATCTAAGCAGCTAATAACATAGGTACATAACAATTAAAAATACAAAAAACAAAAGAGCCTGCAAAGCATCTATACTAATAATATTATTAAGCTGAAGAATTAGTTTGCTTGTTTGTTTGTTTGAACGCGCTAATCTCAGGAACTACTGGTTCGAATTGAAAAATTATTTTTGTGTTGGATAGTCCATTTATCGAGGAAGGCTTTAGGCTATATAGCATCATGCTAAGCTTAATATGAGCGGAGAACCAATCAAGAATGTTTCAAAATCGGGTTTTTTTTTCCTCTTGAGACCTTTCGCTGCGTACGCTGCGGAAACGGTTAAAGTTTCGCTAAAATTATGTATGACAAAATTGTTTCCCTTTAAAAGTTCTAAAAAAAAATCCGCGACTGTATATGTCTATCTTTTAAAGTTGGCTCACAATAACCTTTTTATGCTAACAAAATTTGTTCTAAAATAAAGCATTATTAGTGAGGGTGTTTTCATAAAGATGATATTAATCCTTATACAAGTAAATACGGTATTCATTTAATTTTAGCGACTAGCATTAATTATAGATACATACATACATATAATCACGCCTTTTTCCCGAAGGGGTAGGCAGAGACCACTTCTTTCCACTTGCTACGATCCTTACATACTTGTTTCGCTTCGTCCACTTTCATTCTTACCATTCATTCCTCCTCTTACATTCAACGTAGCGAAGCGGCTCTCCATGGGCCACTTTTCGCCTCCGCGAGAAACGAGACGTGATGGGTGGCGAACCACATCGCCGCCATTTTGGATAAATAATATTTTTATGATTATCCATTGCGTTCCCACCGATTGGTGGAGAGGGTAGGAATAGGGAAAGGGAAGGATAGGTGGTGTGGAAAGGAAGATTGGTAAGTTAGATTGGGAAATAGGAAATATAGGATATTACCGCCCAGGAGGTCAAGGGATAGGACAGTAATAGCCAGGGAAGCCGGGGCCGCATACCCGTATACTATACCACAACTACCGGACAGGTAAGTTGGGATGAGTATCCCATGATATTAATTATAACTAGCATTAATTGCCTTAGATTGCCTCTCCTGCGTGAAATTAGGTTTTAAACTTTCATCCCCTATTGTACCTCCTTGGGGGTTCAATTGTGGATGCTTCGTCATATGAGAAATACGTGTGAAAATTTTCAAATTTCTCGCCTTAAGAGTTTGGCCCGTGCGTTGATACATCAGCCTTGCCTTTTGTATAATAGATAATATATATTATATAGATTACTATTCATGAAATTCGTACTGAAGCTACCTACACAAACTGAAAAACTCGTTCACTTTAGCAATGAGAGACGACTATAAGAAACGCGATGGTTGAGTTCAACCAATAGGGGATCGGACTACATCTGAAATATTTGGTTTCACTAATATATTCAGAAATATTGAGGCATTACTACTTGGTAAATGTAAAGAAATATATTATTTTATGTGTAGTTTACTAATAAAATACATTTAAAAAGTAGCAAAAAAAATATATTTTTTTGCGAAATTGGCAAACAAAACCTACATCTTTAGTTTACTCACATCATATACGAAAACATTCATTATAGTAAGTATGAACTTAAACGCACAAATATGGGAGATATTTACAAATATATTCCGGCGGCCATATACTTCATATACTATAACCTACACGTGACGTCATTTGAAGGTCGACTTTAGTATGGAGCGTTTTAGGAGGCTCGCGAAATTTTTTATACAAATCGCTGTACCTTTGAAAATATTGACTTTTGATACACGGTTTCTTCTGAGAAGTTACTCATATTTAAGAGTACTATTCATTTATGCAAAAAAAAACTTAGTCCGATTGCCTAAGGAGAAGAAAAACGGTTCAGAATATGAGTACCTTGCATCTGAACCAATAATCACATTAATTTAATATATTTGGAGGCTTCCACGGACCACGCCATGGCAATACCGTGGTAAGTTCTCGAAGAACTTGTGTTACGGGCACCAGACAACGGAAATATATTGAATGCTTTTATTACTATACACATTTTTAAGTTTTTGATTATGTTTCATGACACGGGGCCTTTAGTATGAACTATGAACAATTATATCGCGACCTCCGCGATGAAAAAAAGCAACGGGGGGGTTTGGTATGTTTTGGCGTTGTTTTTTGTGACAAATATTCAACCCAACATATTTAGGTCGCGACCCACACTTTGATAAACACTGTTATACAGTATACATTTAATACGAATCCATAAAGAAACAGAAAACTTTTTAAGGTTCCGTTTCCGTACCCAAAAAGTAAAAACGGGACTCTATTACTGTGACTCCGCTCTCCGTCCGTATGTCTTCTGCCACCAGGCTGTATGATGTATCTCATGAACCGTTGTAGCTAAAATGCTAAAATTCGAATAAAATAAATATTTAAGTGTTTGGGAGTCACAAACGTTTTTTTTTTCAAATTCGAACCCGCGATGTCAGACGTCGAAAACGCCGCTTGTATTCGACTTGCGTACCCATAGTTATCTCCTAGGCGTCTGTCTATTAAATATTTCAGTAGCTACAATCAACAATATATTAAAACTTACCAGCCAATATAGTAAAGTACCAAGCGGCACAGACTAGGAAGCCTATCGCCATGTCTGAACACACTGACTGGAAGCCTTACCCGACGACAGATTAGAGCCCTTATGACTTACTGTAGCCCTTACATAACATATTTGCATTATACGACCTAATTCTCGTGGATTTGTTTGTGCCCTGTGGTGAAGGAAAAAAAATATGTTCATCCCTTCCAAGGGATATGAGCTTCAGATTACATGATCCGGAAATATCTCCGACCGTAAAAAAAGAGCTGAAAATAGAACTTACACTAGTAAAATAGCGCTGAAAATCGAACTCACGGCAGCAATTTAAGAACTCGACGCTCTTATGTTCTATTTTCAGATCTATTGTACCTAATACAATAGAGCTGAAAATAGAACTTACGCTAGTAAAATAGCGCTGAAAATCGAACTCACAGAAGCAATTTAAGAACTTACTTTTGTGTTCTTTTTTCAGATCTATTGTAATACAGTAGAGCTGAAAATGGAACTGCGCTAGTAAGAGTTCTATTTTCAGAGCTGTTTTTTTCTGGCTGGAGTGATTCTAGATGCGTATACCGGGGTATACGCATCTAGAATCACTCCAGCCTTAGTGGGTTATTCTAAACTGTAGCACAATCACTATAAGTAACAACCTCCGTGGTCTAGTGGTTAGAGCATTGGCTCTCGACTCGGAGGTCGTGGGTTCGATTCCCGCATTGGAACAATAAAATAATGTTGTTTCCGAGTTTGGTTAGGACAATGCAGGCTGATCACCTGATTGTCTGACAAGAAAGATGATCAGTGTGTGTAGGATGGGCATGTTAAAAGTCGGACCTGCGCCTCATCTCTCGTCAGTCGTGTCGGTTATCCATCCAGGATTACGAGAGTAAAGGAAGATAGAGTGCTCTTGTGTACTGTATAGGGACTTATATACTCAACGCATATAAACAGCTACTTGTAGGCATATTAATAGCACATATTATGTTAAACGCTCTATGATATAAGCCAAGCAATTTTCCTTGGTCATCAAGTCAAGTGTATTGCCACATGCAATATGTGACTCAGTACCTATTTGACGCCCATTATCCTGTAAATATACTATATTTTTTCATTGCCATACATTTATCATATTTTCCATTGCTCGGTTTAAAGCCCCATAAAAATATACATATTAAATCGTATATCGTTTCGTTTCGGTTTAAATTGAGCCGTGACTATATTTAAATTCAGCTTGGAATATTTACTTATTCTTGAAATCTCCTTAAACGTATTGCTCTGTATGGACGGACAGACAGATTGTTCCATATAATAATATTATAACTTAAGATTGCTTTCAGTCATAATTTCTTTAATGCAAACATTAATCTAGACACAATATACTTTGCTGAGGGGACAGGTTACTTAACCTGATTGCCATTTTCATATCAATGAGAGTAAAATGGCAATCGTTTATTTTTTTAAGGTCGGCAACGGAACTACACGCTTCCAAGTATTGCATATATCTGATCCTCAATTCTCGTATTTAAAGTAGACTTTCATTGTACTTTGATTGTATTATGAGTGAAACGACTTGTTGATTGTTATCATAAACTGATTTTATGAAGTTTCGACCAATGAGAACGCGTTTCACCTGGTTTAACGTTTACGAGAATATCGGTTTGGCAGTTTTAGCGTATCGAGACTTGATTGTAATTGTATTAATGCAGGTTTTATTTAACAGAATTGACCCTCTGATGATGCATAGCTCCGAGACTCATTTTCAGAATGGCAGGAGGTGAGGCATTAGATACACAGATGACAGATTATCTCAAGTGGTCGGCAACGGATCGCGTCCGTTATCTTGAGATCTTGATGCTATAGATTAGATATTATATCGTAGTATCTAACATCAAGAAACATCTCAATAATATGTGTATATTATCTACTATAGCTTGTGCCAGCTGTTAAATAGAAGTAACAATACCTATCTGAGGAGGTATGACTGAGAAGTCATCAATCAATTTTCACACTTTGTTGCTTTTTCATACACGGTCAACTGTGACAAAACATATTATACATATACACTTATAACGTAATTCGTTTATGCAAGTGTACTTTTAAAAAGAGTTGTTCTCACTTGGCAGGAAAATAATTCTAGTTTTTATCTTAAACTATCTAGGCACTCCGAATGAGAGTGCCGCACTCGTAACTTCAGACATTATGACGCGTTCGGGTCATCCAATTAAAAGAGCCATTGAATATATAAACTACCGACAAAACACCTTTAAACATCGGGCATTAGTCTATTCTTTGTCATTAGACTATTATTAATTATTATTATTTTATTCAAATGTGCCTGGAGTAGTCTGTCTCACGCCTGACAATAGGGGTCCACAGAATACCAGGGGTCCACAGAGACTGGACACCTTTTCGACGGTTTGTGCATTGCACTACCTATCACCTATCTTTGTTTATTTTCTACTTGCTGTTATTGCTATATCTTGTGTTAGTTTTTTTTTTTTTTTTTCTTTGCTGTGTTCTTGTTTAATTACGTCTTCGTTTTAGTATTTTGTTATTTTCTGTTTTTTTAAATGTGCATTTTTTTCGCTGTCTAGTGTGTCAAGAAGGTCGAATAAATGTTTATTATATTTATTTATTCTCTCCATGTACAAAAAACACAAATTTCCTCATTATTATTGCATAAGTTCATACTTACGTAAATAAACGCAGTTATAAGTTTTCCAAGGAATTTGTTAAGTGGTAAAAATCATAAGCTTAATGAATAAACCATAAGGAACGTTGTGGAATGCAGTCGTGGACTTTAGCTATCTTCTCAGTTATGGAATTGTTGAACCATTTGGCTCTTGGAATCTTATCCCTTCCAAAACAAAAGAGTGCAATAAACATTTATGCAGAATCTCTCCGAAAAAAAATGTCCAGTTCGTTCAGTGGTTTTAAAGGAAGGTCGCCGGAGCACCTAGAATTAAGTACATTGACTTATCGCTACTTGCCTCATTCACTTGCGCACGAGTATATTCTATCGCGCTTCTATCGTGCACCTGTGTTAATGCGATAGTAATATAATGGTTGCGCGATGCGCGCGTGAAAGCGATAAGTCAATGTACGGAATTCTACGTGCTCCGTGACCGCCCTTTGCAAAGCACTGGATGAACTCGATAGGTTTTTTCTTTCGGAATTTCAATGTTGCGTACATTCTAAGCTCTCCGCGAGCATAATTACTTTAGTTGCCTTATGGGCTTTTGGTACATATTAATCAGTTTTGGCCTTTGAGTTTTAATTGTTATTTAAGGCTCGGACTACATGCTCTGGAATCTGTACTAACTCTTAAGAACTCGACGCTCGTGTGCTCGATTTTCAGCTCTATTGTGTAAATGCAGAGTTCTATTTTGTGTGCTCTTCTTTCCCGTCGGAGAAATTCCGGATACATGTAGACTGTAGTCGGAGCCTAACTGCGAATGAGTTAAATAGGCTCAGCCATTGGTCACGAGTTCGTATCTAGTTTTCGTGTAAATAATGTGATTCCAGAAAGTCCTGCGAAGGCACCACTGCAGTGTAGTTGGGAGCTTAGAAAATCTATTCTAATTAAAGTTCTAAATAAAGTCTATTTCAGATGACTATTTTATATTTATATTTAAAAGCTAAACAAGTTGATAGCCTTGACGGCTGACATAGTACTATTCAACTTTCACAAATAGCTTTGCAAAAGTTTATCACATATTGTTCTTTGTGGGGAAGTCTCTTGACCTTTATAAACTTATTCCGTAAAGAAACAACAAAATATTTATAGTAACATAATATTTAATGACTTAATTATTTACTTAAACAATACTCACATTACATAAATCATTTCAATTAAAGTACTTATTTACAGAAGATATAATAGGTACGTAATTTTTTTAAACAAGATTGCGCACGTATTCATTATTATCAATAATGATTATCAATATTAATTTTATAGTAAGTATTACCAGCATTCATTGCCCGCGGCTTCGCCTGCGTGAAATAAGGTTTTAAACTTTCATCCCTTATTTTACCCGCCTAGGGGTTGAATTTTAGAGAACGCTGAAATACGTAATTCATTATTTTTTCCGTACTCAATTTTTACGAAGTATGAAACTTTTTATCCCTTGGACAAATATTTGCATGAAATATTTGTCCAAGGGATAAAAAGTTTCATACAAGTTTTGAAAAAATCCTTCCTTAATGGATGCCTACGTCATATTATGAGAAATACGTGTACAAAATTTCAAATTTCTAGCCTTATGGGTTTGGCCTGTGCGTTGGTACATCAGACAATCTACTTTGCCTTTTATATAATATATAGATAGATAGATATGCATTAATTTATAATGTAGTATGTAATTTGCTTGACAATACCTTTAGTTTTTATTTGATTCATAACGTAAATGCAATATAGCTTATAACAAAAATATTTTATGTTGCTCGTGTAAAGAGATAACGACGTGTTCTAGTAATAAGTGTAAGATCACGGAATATAAAACATAGGTGTAAAATAACTAGCTAGTAGCACCCACGTAAACAAAACTTTGTATGATTTCACTTTCCAACTCGAAAGAAAAATACAACTGTTTCCTACAAAAGTGCTATTTTATGCAATGGCACTTTTAAAGGAAACAGCAGATCTTTTTTCGAGGAGGAAAGTAGATTCCATATTTTATCGTTGTTACAGTTTCTTTATAAAAAAAAAACAGTTACTACCTACTTTCAATTATTTACAAACTAAAAGAAAGAAAAAAAAACTAAAAAAAGAAAACTAAACTACAAGAAAGTTATAAGGCTATAAAAAAAAGAAAACCTCTAGGTCATCCCCATCAGGCAGAGTGCCTATCAGGCTCAAAGAATTTCCTCGCTGGATGGCAATGCTATCTCTTTGAGCCAGATATGTGCCGGCCCTGGGGTCTCGGGTGGCCTCTACGAGTTTTTTCGAAATTTCTCCTAATAGTTTGTGCCCCCGGATCTCATGTGCCTAGGGTTTCAACACCAAACGGTTCAAATATGAGATCCGTACTAAGGTTCTCATACTTGCGCTGCTTGAGGTTCTCTGCCTGATTTGCGGCCCGCACCTTCAGTACTTGAGGTGCCCTGGACATGGGACGGAGCGAGTGTATCGACGCAAGTAGCATCCCATACAAGGGCCTGTCCCAGTCTCCAAGGGACCAGGGTCATTCCGTCCGATCTCTTGCCATCGTCGCGCGACAATCCAGCACAGCTGGCACTCTGGCGGTGACAAGAGCCCGACGAATGAGGTCGTTGAGGCAGTTGATGGCGAGAGATGCGACCGGCGCTTCGTAGACAGGACAGACCGTGGTGTCCGAGTCTATCTACATTTGCGCCACAAACGCAACGATGGGGGGCGATAAGAAGGGCACCAAGACGCAGGGAAGTGGCTATCGATTCCATATTAAAAGTTACTTATATTCAAGAGAATACCTATTCACTCTCTAACGTCGACTTTTTGAACCCCAATATTAGTTTTTTAGTAACCCTGTACTTGTAGTCCTGTACAACTAGCATGTACTGTCACGTTTAGTATGACACCACTCTTATGGATATACCCCTTGTCAACATTTTTGCTACAACCTTTCTATACATTACATTAAACAATTTATAACATTGATTATTATCACACATTTTACAATAATATTGATAAAAATATTTATTTTCTACTCACACAAGAGCCTTCTTAGCTACGCGAGAACTCTTACCTGAAGGGCTGCAAACATCAAACCTATTCTAATAATTTACAATACTCGGATAAGCCGAAATATAGAGCTTTGGCCTCGACTAGATGCGCCACTGCATACTTGTACGGATAATATTATAAATCATCATCATTCATCATCATAATATGACGAATAACAATATGTAAATAACAATTTTTACGAAAATTATGCTAGCGGCAGAGGCTGATTTTTGGCACAGTAATAGTTTCTGTGGGGAAACTCATATATAAGTTAAATATTTAAAAAAATAATTCTTAGAAGTACCAACTACCTCAGATGAATAATTCACACTACTGTGCGTTTACATCTTCACATAATATTTTATTCATAGATAAATCATTGGTCTCGCTGGGCGGTAGAGCGCCCAGCGAGACCAATGATTAGTCTATGTTTGTATTGTTTTTATTTTTAGAACCCTTAAAATGATAAGTTTTAAGGCGACGCCTTGATAATTTGGCTGTAGCGATATCGATTTTTCTCAGCAATGACTAAAGCTAAGAAATTAAAAGTTCATTGTCAGTATTCATCATGTCTTTGTCTTTGAATTACCCACAGCATAACACGATTGGTCAACTTTTATAACACAGAATAATTATTCAAAAACACCTCTGTAAAAAAAGAGATTCCTATTTTGCCAACAGAGGAGAGTGTTTTAAGCTTCCAAAATTTGTACATAGATTGGTTCAAGTATACACATTAATTTGCCTATAGATTATATGAAATGTATTTATGGTTTTTAAATTACGCGACAAAAAACCATTTTGTCGCTACGCCCTTTCCATTTCTTGCTGTTCCATTACTTGTTCTCATAGAAAACAAGCAATCTAAAACATATCCAACACGGCAATCTAAAACATATTTTTACTTTAACGCGGCGTCACCTTAAGTGGACTCAGCGCAAATGTCAAAATAGCTCACTTCAATTGGTGAATGTAAGCGCGGCATAATGTCTCACTGCCAATTTACCTCTAATTACATTGTACTGTACCATCTTTAAGAAATAAAAAACAAGTAATAAAATAGACAAGACATTTGCCCATTTACATCTATCTAGTATCTACGCAGTGCCTCTATTCTCGTACCTACCTCGTATCTCAGTTCGGTTGTCTGTCTGTTCCGATCGCGCGCGCATAATTCGACGTCTAGGTTAACCGAACCGAGATTCGAGGTACAAGAATTGGGGCCCAGGTAGACATTTTGTTGATATCCGAAATAACATAATAATTATAATCTAAGAGAAAATGATTATAAAGATTAGACTTTACAGCCTACTCTACATAGAGTACGTCTGCCATTACATTTATTTAAATATAGAGATAAAAAAATTAATATTAGGCACACAATGATACGCTAAAACATGTATGATTTAACAAGTAAATACTCGTATATTATGATGTCGTATTTCATGAGTACTACCTGGTTATAAGAATTTAAAACTAAAATCTATGCGATTTTGTTATTTTTCATTAACAGAGTTTTTCCAACTACTTTTTAAATTATATTCATTACGTTTTTGTTTCTGTTTTTGCTTCTTGTTTTTTACCAAACAGTTCCCCCTCTTCTAAAGTGGTCATCAATTCACAGCCCCTCGTTTCAGGCAAAAACAGAGCAACGAAAACTGCCACAAGCGGCACCAATCCAAACACTAGAGGTGGCAACCATCTTGCCGTATCTCCTAACTCTATCACAAAAGGTGCCACCATTGATCCCACTCTAGCCATCATAGACGAAAAGCCGAGAGCGGCATTTCGCACCACAGTCGGGAACAGTTCAGTGCAGTACAAATACACAGTCACGAACACGACGAAACTGCTCACGACACCTACGATAGCACACACCACCGAGCCTACGCCTTCCGGTACAAAACATAACACTAATAAACACATAGCACAGATTGCGTTGAACACTATCAAAATTGTCTTCCTACCTACGGCTTTAATTAGAGGTATGGACAAGAATGTACCCATTAGAGTCACGGAGGCGCTGGCTGCTACGTTTATAAACACATTTCCACTCAGCTGTCCCACGTACTGGGAGACGCCGTAGAAGCAGTAGCTGCAAGCGAGCCAATTGAACGACATCGCCAGAATGTTCTTCCGTAGGTTAGGAGTCCGGAACAGATCGAAGAGGGTCCCCTTCTTGAGCTGGTCCTTTTTAATGGACTCCTGATACGCCTCCACACTGGACCGAATATTCTCCGTCGGTCGTTTATTCCTGAAAATTTGAATGAGATTTTAAAATATAATCGTTTTCTGTCAGATTTGGTTGCATTAACGATGTTTAATAAAAGATCGGAAGTTTTTGCTGTTATGCTATTACTTACAAAATTACTTTTATAATTACTTTTATAATTTACTTAGATTTCAATGGAAATCAATGAAATTACTAACTTTTTCGCCACGCGCTCCAAAATAACGATCGCTTCGTCTGTCCTTTTCACTGCGATCAACCATCGCGGTGTTTCGGGCACTAGCCAGAAGTAAATTAGAAGTATGAGTACAGGAACGGATATAGCCATCTGGAAGGAACTGTAGTCTCTGAAGAAATATGCGAAAACGGGCAGCATCATGTGGCCTAAATTGAAGGGCGTCTGGTAGAGAGCTGAAACTACGTCACGGTACTGAGTCCCGACGAACTCCATCACTATCACAAATCCGACTACCATGGTCCCTCCGACCGTCATTCCGATGATGAACCTCGCGAAGGTGAACGTCCAATAGCCCGGCATGTACGCGGCTCCGATCCCCATCGCTATTTGGACTATCACTGCTAACAACAACGGTTTCTTCCTCCCAAATCTGAAACAAAAGGTCTTAGTTTTATACAAAGGTTTATTATATTAAAAAAAAAAAATAATAAATTTAACAACAAATATTTAATAAAAGGTTTTATATGTGTCGATAATAACTAATAGAAAATGTTTCTTCTAATTCCATAGAGTATTCAGAATATGCCTAAAAATAATTTTATTTACTTGGACCTTATCAGGTTTTAAGGCTCTGAAGGATTTTAATTTTGGTGTCAGGGTCGAGTCAATTTTGCAACAAAGGCCGAAAAAATGTAGCAGATTACTCAATAACTAGTTTCGGTAATAAAATCCTAATATATTTTTAAAATTATATACTTTTTGCCGATCTAGATGAAAAGATTTTAATTTCGACAAAACGTAAAAATAATAATTTTATCCTTACAAATTTTTATAACCCAAAATTACTAGAGTGTATCTGTCACCGCAAAATTGTAAAAACCGTTAGATTGTAAAATAACTAACGAGATTGTAAAAATATGTCGAAAGATTAAAAACTATATATTTATAATCTAACGAAAAATAATGCGTTAAATTATTATAGTCAGAATATTCGCGTCGGAAGTCTATCAACATTTTATAATTTCACTAGTTTTATTACAATCTAACGGTTTGTACAATTTAACGATGACATATCTATCTATGCTCCAGAAGAACAAATCACATTTTATTAAGGTACCTGTCGGAAGCCGCCCCGAACACAACGCTGCCAATCAAGGTTCCTAGTTGAAATAGGGTTTGGTTGAAACTGTTCAACCACTTCTTCTCGCAAATGAGGTTCCATTCCATTTCGATGGTATTCGTGAACATAGACGTGTCAAACTCGGGCTCTGGACATGGGCAAGTCGCATTTCCCCCACTACAAGTGTGATCTACTTTTGGACTCAAAAATATGATGGCCATTTGATGCCAGGCCACAGGGAATTTGGTGAGGAATATCAATATACACAGCCATAGCTGATATCTTCCAAAAGAGCCGATTATCCTCTGGATTAAATCTTGGTTTGGAGGCGCTTTCTTTGATTCCGCATCTGTTGATAAAAAACAATATGTTAGGGGTTGTCCATTAATCACGTGATGCCTAAAGAGTCAGAGGGGGGTCCGAAAAAAAATCACTGTATCACCAAGGTGAGGAGGGGGTATAAGGAGACATCACGTGTATTAATTTTCGAATCTAGTCTATGCATACCGAAATTATTATCGGTTGTAGATTCGTAGTGTCGTTTAAATACTTACAAGACAAATGACTCGTATTAGTATTTAATTGCTCAAATTATTCGATTTAATTGTTTTTTAAGTTAAAGTTTTTCTTCAAACATGACCTGCTTACTATGTAAAAAAATACACGTGATCTTAGGTGGGGGAAGGGGGATAGTATAAAACCTCACCACGTATCACCAGGGGGAGGGGAGGGGTCTAAAAAGTTTTTAAAAACATCACGTGATTAATGGACGGCCCCTTAGCTGGAAATATACCCATAGTTTAATGATGGATACTTACTAAATTGTAAGGCCCACTTGCGCCAATCCGGGTTAAAGTTAACCTTGGGTTAAAATATCATGCTTTCTCTTTCACAAATACGAAGAATGAGAGAGATAACATGATTTTTAACCCAGGGTTAACTTTAACCCGGATTGGCGCAACTGGGCCTAAGTGTTATAAAGTAAGTTCAGCGTCTACCAATGAAACATAAGACTTTCACAATCGCCTATATAAGTGTCGGATTTGTCGCTGCTTAATTTATATCGAGAGACAGTGACAAAACATGTAGTTATGCTATCTGACACTTATAAGACTAGTTGTTGCCCGCGGCTCCGCCCGCGTAAATACAGTATTCCTCGGGAACACTGTACTTTTTCGGAATAAAAAGTAGTCTATGTTTTAATCCAGAGCCTAAACTACTAAGGTACGAAATTTCATTAAAATCCGTTCAGTAGTTTTTGCGTGAAAGAGGAACAAACATCTATCCATCCATACATCCTCACAAACTTTCATATTTATAATATTAGTAGGATTGTAAAACAGGCCCTTACTCAGATCTCAAGTGCATACCTAATAGGTCCGGGCACTCTATCGGTGACGGAAAGCATCATGTGGAAACCCGCACATAATTAGACCCAGACGTACCTACCTTATTCCTGTTATTCATCGAACTTCAGAAGAATGACTGGTCAATACGTCTGGGGTCAACTAGCAACTAATCAGCCGAGTCCAGAGTCCAGGTACACTAAAAAAATCCAGTCCCAGACAACAATTCAATCTTTTTTTGTTTCAAAGAGTGGTTACTGCACTCGGTAAATCATCCAATCACGGATGAAATGGCCAAGTTTATAATGGCTTTGATATGTATACTAAACTTTGTACGTAAGTAAACATGATACTTTTGAGCAAACATAAGTTTTACAGAAAAATATCACAGTTAACGACCAACGAGATAACGTAAGCAATTGCTTAACCTAACATTATTTTAGAATTAAGTGATAATACAAATTAGATTAGTTTTGTTAAATGCTACCCTGCTATTAGTTAGTAGAACGTACAGTCAGCAAAAAACTCATTTTGAAATATCTTGGTTTTACTTTTTGTTTTTATTCTAAAATATTATCTATATTCGCTGTTATTGTGTAATTCTATATTATCATCTATAAAATCTGTTATTAAATTCTATACCTGATACCTACCTACCTGTTTACTCAGATTAAACCTGTTACAGATACCTGTATCATAATTTATAGGTACCTACTTCATTGAGGATATTTTAAGCACTGATGAGGGAATAATATTGCTACAGCTGTTCTAATTAGTGGAAACTTGAATTGTATACCTATATGTCACCGTAAAATTGTAAAAACCGTTACATTGTTTAAACACTAACGAGATTGTAAAAATATGTCGAAGGATTCCAAAACTATATATTTATAATAATTTAACGAAAAATAATGTGTTAAATAATTATAGGCAGAATATTCACGTCGGAAGTCTATAAACATTTTACAATTTCACTATGTTTATTACAATCTAACGGTTTTTACTAATTTTACGGTGACATATTACATACTTAGTGTATACCTACTTGTAGAAAAAAAAAATACAAAAACCTTACATAAGTCATTATTTGCGATAGATCATAGAACTTAAATAGTTGCATAATATATGCAACTATGTAGTTAGTAGGAATAATTTCCTACTCATTTCATTCAATTACATAAGGAAGTATAATATTTATTAAACGAAAAATCTTATAAGGGTCAGTTCACACCGCGACGATAAGAGACGCGGCGCTGCATTTTTAAAATAGCTATTCAGAATTGAACTTTATTCACTATAGCTTTTGCCCGCGACCTCGTCCGCGTGGTACATTTACTTTGGGATATCGCTAAAATTTACCCACGACTTCATAAACGGCAAATTTCTTCTAAATTATATGCAGCTTGTAAGTTGTACTGAATAATGTATTTATTTCTATAAGGATTAATATCATCTTTATGAAAACACCCTCACAAAATAATGCTTAATTTTAGAACAAATTTGGTTAGCATAAAAATGTTTTTGTGAGCCAACCTTAAAAGATAGACATATACAGTTGAACTTTTTTTTAGAACTTTTAAAGGGGAACAATTCTGTCATACATCATTTTAGCGAAACTTTTACCGTTTCCGCAGCGTACGCAGCGAAAGCTCTCAAAAGGAAAAAAAACAGATTTTGAAACATTCTTGATTGGTGCTCCGCTCGTATTGAACTTAGCATGATGCTATATAGCCTAAAGCCTTCCTCGATAAATAGACTATCCAACACAAAAATAATTTTTCAATTCAAACCAGTAGTTCCTGAGATTAGCGCATTCAACAAACAAACTCTTCAGCTTTAATAATATTAGTATAGATATAATGCGCATTGCACTGTGCAGTACGGTGCAACTTGATATTCGAACTCGTACAATGAAATGTGTATCTTCTTATCACTTGTGCACGGAATAAAGTTCATTTTAAGATAGCTGTCTTAAAAATGCAATGAATACTTAGTTATTTCATTCTGTTGTTAAACATTGTCGCTAGCTATTAGTAGTTAGGTAGCTGTAGCAAAGAATATATATTACTAACGTAAAGAACCGTCACTCCACCGATTTACACGACTCACCGCTCGCAGCTATGTGTGCGTGTCTGGGCGAATGCGGGGGCGGGTGGGGTGTAACTTTTTCCCAGCCTGGACTATGGCTCACGGGGCTGGCAGTTTCGCCGACGCGACAGTGTAATTTCATAAGACTTGTCTGACGCGACGTTTATAAAAAATATTTGTTTTTTGTTTCACTAGTGATGTAGTCATGCAATAATTTGATTTTATCGATATTTTTATCGAAATATGCTTGGGTTGGGTAAAGTTTGTAGGAGGTTAACCTCGAACGTAAATCAAATTTTTATTAAAACCCGTTCAATAGTTATTGCGTTAAAGAGTAACAAACGTGTTGTGTGCCATTTGCTCGTTTAAGATTCATCCGTCCATAAATTCATCCATCCATACATCCCCACAAACTTTTACATTTATAATAGTAAAAGTAAAATATTAGTAATGATTTCCGCATAATATTTTAGATTGAATATTATATATAGTACTTAATCGCATTTAAATCTGTCGATACCTATCGATATTGTGCGACGATCTTAGTTGTGTTACAACACTTATTGAGTGGCAATAAAAATTTAAAATTGCATTGTCAATATGATTCAAATAGTCTTTATACTACTTAAGAATTAAGTACAAATTAAACCCAATTGCTAAGGACACAAGGTATATTTTTCCAATATAAGGGCCAATGGCTGAGTGCATTTTTGATTTAAAAAATATGGCTTTTAGACGTTAGCATTTAGGGACTATTTTGAATTTTCGTTGTAAATATCAGTATCCTTAAAAAGTTCAAATCGCACGCACCGACTACCTAAAATATTAGAAATTTCCTTATCGACATTAAAATGTATGGGCTTAATTGTGATTGTATATACGGTCGCCGTAATAGCCAAGAAAAAAACTATGACAAAAGCTTCTTCCGCTTGCTTAATAATCCAGAAAGGTAAGTACCTACCTCGATAATTATTACTTATTTTTTTTAACCTAACCCATGCTTTTGTCACACGCAGTACAATAAATAACAGACGTGGCTTAAAGTAGGTAGATATGATTTCCCTTTCCATATTAAGTATCTAGCTGTTGCCCGCGACTTCGCCCTCGTAAAAAGTATAATATTAACGCGGGCGTAAAAAATATTTTAAATTAATTCGATGTCAACCCTAGGCTTAAGTCAACGTAACTGACATTTGTCGGTGCTCGAACTGTCATTTGTAGAGAGTGTCGCCCCTGTGGCTGTAGTGAGGTAAAACAAATCATCCCTTTTAGGTCGTTTTTGTTTGGTTTTATTTGTTTATACGAATTAAGACTTTATGGCTACCATACGTAAGTAGGTAACGGTTAACGATACATTGTAGACTGTAGTACTAACTTATTGAGGTTTATGTATTGTCATTTTTAAATAATATTTACCTAATACCTACACAGGTTAAAAACTTAGGTATACTGATTCTTATATATTTAAGATCCTTATATATTTATTTATTTTATTTATTTATTAAGAACTCTTTTAAGAGGTAAATTATAGATCAAGGATGAATTAAGTGGAAAAGGAAAAAAGTATCTATTTCACGAAGGTTAAAGCAGCTATAAGCAGCTATAAGGCTAAAGTAATAGGCTAAAAATCATTAGTCAATAATGCTAATCTCATCTTAGGGCACTAGGTGTTTATTTATGGTAGGTATTCATTCAGGTAGTCTTAAAGTCGTATTGATTTCTACATAATAAGCATTTAGGTAGGTAGGTAGTTCGTACTGTGTAGATTGTAGAATAATACACAAAACTCACTTTTTCACATTGATCATTATTAGATGTTATTATTTATAAATGACAAATGTAGTTGGTTGCAATAAATAAATTATTATTATTATTGGAAGCTCAACTTTATTTCGTTGCCGTTGGTATAACTCATAAGTATTGTCAAAATAAGAGTTTAATCTCTTAATTTGACAATACTTATACCGCGAATAACCAGAATCTAGATAAACGGGGTGTGAATTGTGAAGCATCCATTGTCACTGCTCAAATTAGCACTCTCACTTTTTATCCGCAAAGACTGTGGTTATTACCAAAAAAATATTAAATTCACTTGTTGCATTTGCCTATAAACCAATACAAGTTGAAACAACACATTCCGAGCAGCTATACTGTAAACATTCCGCGTGATCGAGGACACACTTTCACTGTACTTGCCGTTATTCTGTTTGACTTCCATCCTGCCTCCATACACAGTCCAAACTCCCAGGCCTCCGACAACAGACTAACTTGACTCCGCTCACTCACGCTCTCAGAGTTCAAAACACTGACAATCGACGATAAAATGTAACAGCAGATAAAGCGGTGTACTACTGACGAAATGGGCTATGTTATGTAAATACCCATTTTAGTGAAGTTTAACATTTTAATGATGTAAGTCTGCGGTCGACTGACGTTGTTGCAAATCAATCTATGTGGTCTATGTGTCATGGTTTGGTCATGGTGTACTGGTTCTTGGTGACCTTCTTCAGTTTCAATGAACTGTACAAATGTAAGTGCAATAACACCGTATGAAAGAAGGAGGTGTGTTCGGTTTTACATAAATAAAACTACAAAAGAAAATATTGGGAAAGTAAACTGTTTACAACACCTTATCACACGTTTTAAACCTGTCACTTGATGTACGCATCGTATACGGCAATGAAATATTTTTAAAAGTTATTTCAAATCTGTATACTCAATTTACTCAAAATTAGAATTTAACCAACGTTAACCTAGTGGTTTATCCACTCAGCTCTTTATTTCTAAAATAAATAATCATCCAACCTTGCTGGTTAAGGTTGCTAACTAACCGTGACGTGACGTCACAGTTGTTAAACTCTATTATTTTCATTCAACAACCAATTACCTAGATGTAATATAGCACATAACCGCCTACGTAATACGTATACACACATGGACGATTGGATAGTTCCGATTTAATGGGTACCTAAGTAATTCAACTCACGTTCAGTTGAAATGTTTAAAGATGAGTATTAATAATGTTATTAGGTACTTATGTATGTACTATGTAGATTATAGGTGTGCTAGATACCTATAACCTTTATATAACTGTGTTTGCTCTTCAGTAGATAAGTAGTATCAAAACATAGGTGCCTTAGGAGTTAGGTATCTCCGTCTCTATGAATACCTCGATGGTGTCATAATAACCTCTACCTTCTTGTCTTTTTTTATGGTTCCGTACCCAAAGGGTAAAACGGGACCCTATTACAAAGACTCCGCTGTCCGTCCGTCTGTCTGTCCGTCTATCACCAGGCTGTATCTTCCGAACCGTGATGTTAGACAGTTGATGAAAAAACGTATGGGAGCCCCATACAACAAACGTATGGGAGCCCCATACAACAAACGTTTTTTTCCCGTTTCTATAGATTTTGGACTCGTACCTGGCCGGCTTTTTATTATTTTTTGCGACATAAAATAAGTAGTAAAAATTAAATCTCAAAAAGGTGCAATTAATATACTTAAGTACTTTATTAGTTTCTGGAAATCTTACTGGCTATGTGTACCTAGTAGGTAAACTATTATTATGAGCTATAACGTGCTTATAACTTAGAGTACCTAAGTTACCCGGAGTAGGGGAAGGTGGGGCAGATTCGTACACTTTTTATATTTCGTCTTGTAGAATGCTTTATAAATGGTATTGATATCAATATCAATTCATCAAAAATCTATAGTCTTACTATCTAACTTGATATTAAAAACATGAAATTTGTGTAAATACAGTTCTACGACTTTTTATAACACTTTTAAGAAAAAATAAAAAATGTATGAATGTACCCCACACGCGGGGCACTTTCATACAGGCTATGGGGCAGATTCATACATGTGAAAAAATACATAAGTTGTGCATGAAATGTTTATCAAAATCAAAGTATCAAAACGTTAGTGAAAACAAAAGCAATATTAGTATCTACGACCATATAAAACTTACATAATCATATTATAAAAAATAACAAATAGGTATAGTTAGTTTTTCTTTTTATGACACCGAGAGAACTAACTTAACCGACCGTCTTTCTGATCAGTAACATCAATTTTCAAATATCTAATCCTATTGCTTAATTTTTATTTAGTAGTAAGTAGGTACTATCAACAATAATCAACAATTTAACTTGGACACATGTCAGTCCGTACTGCATCTTAAAACACTTTAAATATATTTATTCAAAAGATCCTTTTCTGTTTATGTAAAAACTTGCTGCGATGCAAATCTAGATTCGAATACACGAGTTTCGTTACCAGAATCTTGTGTTTTGCATAATTTTTTCATACGGCTTTGTAGTTTTTATGCATTAAAACCGAATAGAGAGTGCGTTTTTCCAATACTTCATGGATAGCTTTGAATATTGCCTCTTCGTCCGCCTCTCAACTCCTAGTTCCCTTTTCTTGTAATTTCTGACCATAATCTTTCTGCAAAGCAAAATTATGGTATAATATCAATTTTACAAACTAAAATAATAAGCAATGGGGCACATTCATACAATATGAATGTGCCCCGTACACTACTGTATGAACCTACCCCATCACAAGAAAATTAAATTAAAACATTGCTAGAAAAAGTCAAACATATATACAATAATTCATATGTTAATTCACGAACTTGACCCTATTATCTTTTAAATAAAATAGAACTGAATAATCTAGCGAGCAGCTTTTAGTAAAAAAATACATTAAAAGTGAGGTCTTAAAATTACTTACGCCTGGCCGAATCAGTTTTTGTGGCATACCGCCGCGCGTTTTGTACCGATTGCTTTCAAACTCCGTCAGCAACCACACGCATAATACAATACAGCTACGCATACACGTATAAGTCATTCTGTTGATATGCGCCTAACGTCAGATATATCCAGTGTATGAAGGTGCCCCTTGTATGAATCTGCCCCACCTTCCCCTACTTAGTTAGGTACATAAGTGTACATAAGTGTACATAAGTGGATATATTTTATATAGCGTTTCGTTTAACAAATTACTTACAAAGCTCAATATGGAATAACAAACCGGCTGAGTGAGGTTGTTACTACATTTAAAAACAGAGGACAACGCTCCCGAAAAAGCATTGCAATTTGAAATATAAAAGCATATAAAAGTTGGGTATAGTTTCGACAAAAAAGTCATGTTTAAAAGAAATGCAACCCCTTTCGAGGTATATATTTAGTATATAATATGTATAATATTAGTAAATAATTTGGTACTTATATAAAAATTCTATATTATATTAGGTGTATACAAGTTCAGTAAGATATACTTGGTTAGTGCTCCTGTGTCTGCGTAAGGAGGTAGGTATTAGGCTTATCCTTCTTCTTCTTCTTTAAGTGCCTCTCCACTACTGGAGGTTGGCAGTCAGCTCTGAGTACCCCTCTCTGTCTTTCGCCAGGCGAAACAGGTCTTCAACGCTGGCTATACTGGTCCATTTTCTTATATTCGAGAGCCACGATGTCCTTCTTCTAACGGCTCGTTTTCCTGCAACCTTTCCCATCATGACCACTTGAAGCAGTTGATATCGCTCATGACGAAGCACATGTTCCAGATATGCAACTTTTCTTTTCTTGATAGTGGCCATGAGTTCTCGGGATTTCTCCCAGGACTTTCTCATTCGTGATGGATCCAGCTCGAAGGCATCTAGTATTTTGCGTGGGTTCTCCAAAATGGTCCATGATTCGCATCCGTAGTAGACTATCGGCCAGATGTAGCATTGGAGTAGCCGCATCCGAAGTCTGAGGTCTAGCTGCCTTGTACACAGTACCTTACTCATTTTATTGAAGGACGCACGGGCGATTTCTATATGGGTCTTGATCTCTTGCTTGGACTCCCCGTTTTCATTTACCCATGTGCCAAGATACAACTTCTGGACTCGCTCTAAATTAGTCCCGGCTACCGTAACTGTCGGGCTTAGTGTTCCGTCTCTAGACACCACCATCTGGGGGCACGGCAGTGCCCCCGCCAAGTCGAGCGCGAAGCAAACACTGCCGTACCATCCTTTACTGGAACCATTTCGCCGTATTTTCAGGCCCCTATTTGAGAACCTCTGGATAAGACCAGAACGCAGAAAGAACAATGGCAAGATTTTACCTGACGTTTTTGGAAGCGTCTAAAAATGTCACATATACAAAAACGAATCATTTATTTTTCAGGTTTTTATCATATAATTGTTTTTACATGTAAGAGCCGGAATTATTTTTATAAAATAAAAATATCTTATTTGGATACATTTGAATAAAATGGCCTCATGTCAGTGAATTAAAAAAATAAAACCAAATGTCATGACAAATAAGTTTAGTTCGTTTTCGCTAGATAGCGTTAGTGAGCAATATCATGAGTACAGTAATACTAATCTCTAAATTAAAATATATTATAATTGATAATGTACTTTGTAAAACATACTAACAAAGCAAAAAGGGATAAATAAATATGCATGTGACGGTGGTCGGTAGCTCGTAAAATGTGTCGCCATCTTAAAATGTGTCGCCATCTCTTAAGCATTCTCAAAACTAAGATAAAAAAAAATTACATTGATATTGACATTTGACATGACACTTGACAGGTCACTTCAGCATTTTGCCGAATTTACGTGTTGTTTTTATTGCGATATTTTTGGAAGTATCTTTATTTTCTGACCCTTGGCAAGTCCAGGGGAAACCTGGACTTAATATCTGCCTTCTACGGCGACTTGTATTTTTCTAACGGACAACGATTGCCTTATGATTGTCATAATACCTATTTTTGTTTAAGTAAGAAATAGCACTGTAATGTTAAAATTGTTTCGTATTATTTGCATTTGCTTTGTAATATGAGATGTATAAAGGATTTAAACCCCTAATACTTAACTTACTGTTTTGTGAATCTTAAAATAAATATAATATTTAATTCCGTAGAAAGTAATTTATTTTGATACATAATACAGAAATCATCTTCATGTTATGTATTCTGTCTGTAGTATATCACTTAAGGCTTCTCTAGAGATTGCAATGTAGGAAAGCGAAAGAAAAATGCATTAAAATGATCTGAGTGTAAAGAAGGCAGGAGGGAGGCCTTATATTTAAAAATATTAATGAACATAACCTCAAAATACAAAAATATGAATAACTTTTTTTCGTGGCCTCGATAAGACAAAATTCTTTTTGAATATTATTACGTAATGCAATTGCTATCTTTTAGACATTATTGCAACCTTAGACGCTCAAAAAAAATTTCAGGTATTTCGTTGTATGGAACTCTGCCATTGTTCTTTGCAAAATTTAAACAACTATGTCATACATTCTTATAGCATCATTTGCAAAATAGCAGTACACTGTAAAAAGTAAATTATTACACTCATGCACATCGTCTCAGACTTCAACAGGCTACGCGTAGCTATATAAGTAGGTAGGTACACACATATGCAGTCGTTCCATACACAAACTAGTATCTAACCTAAAATCTTAGTTTGAGATGCGCTAACTCGGTTAGACCATGAAGCCATTAGCAACAAGAGAAGCAACATCTTATATGATCTTTATTAGCTAGGTAATTTCGCTATGTGTATCAAAATATGAAAGAGACTTCATAAACAATACTAGATCAATTCTACCAATATTTCGAGAAAAATATCGTAATGGAAGGAATACGCTCACCACAGTTATTGAGTGTCCAAGTTGGAATCTTTATGCCCAATACATTATCCTTTATTCTTATTTACCAACTTAAGAGAGCAGAACTGCATCTGCCACGTGATTTATCGTCAATACCCTCCAAGTATGTCAATAAATAGTGTCCTTGTCTCCCGCTGTAAAATAAAAATAAACAATACATGTCATATCTCAGAATTGCTATTAAACTAGCTTTGATGTTCTGATGCAGCTCAACGTCTTTAACAAAACTTTTCCTTATGCAGGACAATCAATTGACTTGTGTCCCTATCAACCACAAACAAAGTATTTGCGAGCAGTGTGTTGACCACAGGATCTTATATTCTCTAGTTTTGGCTTTCCATCTCTTATGTTTGTTATTATTATATTTTTAGCGATCAATACAATTCAACTTCAAGTCAAGAATCTTGTGTACTAAGTCTCCGCTACGGATTAACAGTAGTAAATACACTCTTCTGACTCTAGTGTCATTCTGATCGGTTTCGATCTAATATTCTATTACTTTCGTCGGACAACTTTTAGTTTTCCCCACGTTTTGGACTCTACGCATTTGTTCATTTGCGATATAAGCAATTTGCTCATCCTGCGTGTCATTCTCATTCTGCCCTTTGCACGTTATGCTCCGAAGGGTCTTTCTATGTGGGTCGTGAGTTTCATCGCACTTCTGATAACGAAGGCTCCATTAGGATATTTATTACAATATTATCGAATAGCTCAAACGCTGAACGATCAGAAACGTGACAAGTTCGATGCCACGTATTTCACGACTTCCGTATTATCCTGATTCCTGAGCTTTTTATAATCCAGTCATTCCCAAATTCAGGCAAATAATACCCCAGTCTCCATGACAACCCTTATTTTTCTATCACATCTGTCATTACTGGCATCGAACAAGTCCAAATAGTAAAACTATTTGACGTCTCCAATCAAAGACAATCTTAGCTTTAACACGCTCCGACATATATATTATGTTTATTTATATTTAAGTTTATCTAGTTAGCTGTGAAATTACTGTATTTATTTTTATTAATAGTTTTACACGATCTTTCGGTTAATTTAACTTTTGTATTTTTCCAGATGGTAAGCACCTTGTATTTTGTCTCTGTCACCACCCTATGGTTGACTGGTAGAAAATGCCCTATGGCATTAAGTCCGCCATTGTACATTATGTGCAGAAAGTGTTAATAAATAAATAAATAAATAAAAGCCAGTCTAGTCTTATCCAGAGTTTTCCTTTAATTTTATTTATATGCGTATTAAAAGCAGAAGGGGAGGCATTCGCCCAGTAGTGGGACGCTACGGGCTAGATTAAATTAGAAGATGTGTCCCACTTCACTGGATTTTTGCAATGACAGTTGATTTTTTTATGTACCAATAGTAGAAGGGGGCATTACCATATTAACTTTAAATCAGTTGAGACGAGCTGAGGGTTCTTCATCAGATACTTCAGACCTTCGATTTTTGACATCAAATGAAGTGGCTCACCAAGTTGAATATTTTTTGTAAAGGCGGTACTTATGTCGATCTCTAATAGTTTGGTTGGGCTCTTGTGTTTTCTAATCAGGGTCACCAGGTACTCCAGATCTTCGATTATCCTAGTTTTTATAGTTTTCCCTCTTAAACTCTGTACAAATCTGAGTTTATGGGAAGTACTAGTTCTATTCTGGTGATCATGAGTGAGTGAGTGTCATAAATGCGAAACTTTGCTTTCGCTTAACTTCGGAACTAAATGGCATACAGACTTAAAATTTTGGATTTTAAGTATGTGATTATAGTTTACTGGATGACGAAAATTTTTGCGTTCTGGTCTTATCCAGAGGTTCTCAAATAGAGGCCTGAAAATGCGGAGAAATGGTTCCAGTAAAGAATGGTACGGCAGTGTTTGCTTCGCGCTCGACTTGGCGGGGGCACTGCCGTGCCCCCAGATTGACGTTCTGGTCTTATCCAGAGGTTTTCAAATAGGGGCCTGAAAATACGGCGAAATGGTTCCAGTAAAGAATGGTACGGCAGTGTTTGCTTCGCTTTCGACTTGGCGGGGGCACTGCCGTGCCCCCAGATCGATTATCCTAGTTTTTATAGTTTTCCCTTTATGTGACCATTAAACCCTAACTCTGTACCAAATTTCAGCTCTCTGAGTCTATGGGAAGTACTAGTTCTATTTTGATGATCATGAGTGAGTGAGTGAGTGAGTGAGTTTCATAAATGCGAAACTTTGCTTTCGCTTAACTTCGGAACTAAATGACCTACAGACTTGAAATTTTGGATTTTAAGTATGTGATTATAGCTTACTGGATGACGAAAAGAACAATGGCAGAGTTCCATACAACGAAATACCTGAAATTTTTTTTGAGCGTCTAAGGTTGCAATAATGTCTAAAAGATAGCAATTGCATTACGTAATAATATTCAAAAAGAATTTTGTCTTATCGAGGCCACGAAAAAAAGTTATTCATATTTTTGTATTTTGAGGTTATGTTCATTAATATTTTTAAATATAAGGCCTCCCTCCTGCCTTCTTTACACTCAGATCATTTTAATGCATTTTTCTTTCGCTTTCCTACATTGCAATCTCTAGAGAAGCCTTAAGTGATATACTACAGACAGAATACATAACATGAAGATGATTTCTGTATTATGTATCAAAATAAATTACTTTCTACGGAATTAAATATTATATTTATTTTAAGATTCACAAAACAGTAAGTTAAGTATTAGGGGTTTAAATCCTTTATACATCTCATATTACAAAGCAAATGCAAATAATACGAAACAATTTTAACATTACAGTGCTATTTCTTACTTAAACAAAAATAGGTATTATGACAATCATAAGGCAATCGTTGTCCGTTAGAAAAATACAAGTCGCCGTAGAAGGCAGATATTAAGTCCAGGTTTCCCCTGGACTTGCCAAGGGTCAGAAAATAAAGATACTTCCAAAAATATCGCAATAAAAACAACACGTAAATTCGGCAAAATGCTGAAGTGACCTGTCAAGTGTCATGTCAAATGTCAATATCAATGTAATTTTTTTTTATCTTAGTTTTGAGAATGCTTAAGAGATGGCGACACATTTTAAGATGGCGACACATTTTACGAGCTACCGACCACCGTCACATGCATATTTATTTATCCCTTTTTGCTTTGTTAGTATGTTTTACAAAGTACATTATCAATTATAATATATTTTAATTTAGAGATTAGTATTACTGTACTCATGATATTGCTCACTAACGCTATCTAGCGAAAACGAACTAAACTTATTTGTCATGACATTTGGTTTTATTTTTTTAATTCACTGACATGAGGCCATTTTATTCAAATGTATCCAAATAAGATATTTTTATTTTATAAAAATAATTCCGGCTCTTACATGTAAAAACAATTATATGATAAAAACCTGAAAAATAAATGATTCGTTTTTGTATATGTGACATTTTTAGACGCTTCCAAAAACGTCAGGTAAAATCTTGCCATTGTTCTTTAAGTAATCTTTGTTATGTTATAGAAGGAGCGTGATCTTGCGCGTTCTCACGAATGACATTTTTATTTGAGTACATAATAACTTACAATTGATTTCATGAGACAAAAGTAAAAAGAATATTTAAAACGAACATAAAATTATAGTACTTCGCAACCTTTGGATCAAATTGAAAATACAGTTTTGACCGTTTGTCAGAATCTAACTTTGCAATAAGGATTCACATGATACTTATAGATAGTAGATAGTAGTAGAAAATTCATGTGTCAGGCGCTAGATTATTGTCTAACCAAGTGAAATTGTTTATTAATTTGGAATGATACGTATGTACTTTGGGATGATTTTATTTTGACAGATAATTATTGTTTGCATAAATTCTCTCTTGGTTTTAGTATTAGGTACAAGGGGGCAGTTCGGTGCAACGAGAATGGCGACATTTCAATATATCGCTCTGTCTTACAGGGTTAACGTTACATAAAAGCTACTTAAAACCACAACAGATGACACTATGTCGCTTCTGCCTCGCGCTATCGAAAACGCTAGACTTATGTACATGAGGCTCACGAGTGATTAATGTATTGTACCATAAAGACTAGCCAAATGGCAGTCACCAGTCCGATTAAGTTAAAACAACTTAAATGACATTAACGTAGCCCCATTCGAAAGAAAAACAAAAAAAAATGAATATATTGTTCTGCAGTATTAATGAATTGTTTATGGAGATGGTAAATCGGTTTTGTTGGAATATCAAATTGTATTCGAAAGAGGAATTTAACGATATCTTAAACTATAATTACGTATCTTAAATTTGTCGCCATATTCATATAGTCAATTAAGTAGTCCTCCTTTGTTGGAAGGCGGTTAAAATTTTTAAGAGGCAGCTCACTAGAGGCGCTTATCTGGTCCCAATTTTTTTTGTATGAGGTCGACATTCTTCTCCGTAATAAGTGTTCTGTGATTAGGTAGTGTGGTGGACTGATGCAACTTCCAGTTGATGAGAGATCCGAGCCCCAGCGTTGGGAATGTTAGTGATCAGAGCCGAGCCATTGAAAAAAATGTTTACTTAGAACAAAGAAATAACAACTTATTTCGATACGATACGAATGACTGTTATTTTACTATTATTTAACGAAATGACGAATCATCTATCTTCTGAACATAGGTTTCTGTTTTAAGAAAAAGCAGGCATAATGAAGGGGTTAATATCCGATTTTGCTAATAATAATTGTTTTCCTAAGGTCTATGGAGTATTTTGTATAACGGCCCCCAAACCTTCAGAAAAATGAACCACTTGAACCTAACCGGAAATGTCAACCTATGGCAACGTCATCATATAGACACAACATACATACTCTAGTTTGCGAAAACGAACATCAAAGCAAATCACCAATCTTTGTCCTGATCTTACTTTATCTGATATTTATGAGCTATTTGTACTTATAAATATTGTGAATTATTGATCGGTAAAGTTTTAAGTAGAAAGTAATGGCAAAGTTTCAGAAGCCTGAATTTTACTTGCGCATATTAAAACCGTGGACTTAAAATTGCAGTTACTTCCAATGAAGTTAAAGGATATCGACCAGAAAGTAACAGATGTAGAAGTAAGCTTATGAAATGTCAGGAGGAGGTTTATCACTACTGGTATATTCAGTCATCTCTGTGTCAACTATCAGTTATTCTGAACCCCAATTCTCGTAGTTGACTTACACTTTTAGTTTGCTTTTGTTGAGTTGTGGATGACTAGTCCTGACGTCATGAACTGATTTTTGGAGTTGTGCCCAATCAAAACGGGTTTGACGTTGGTTAGACGTTTGTGGGAGTGCCATTTTTGCAGTTTTAATATATTATCAGGACTGGATCGTAACTGTACTGTTACGGAATTTGATTAGTAGAATCGACCTTTTGGTTTACTTTGTGGGCTTCGAATGTATATTGTTACACATGCTAAAATCAAATTGCCTAGAATATTGTGGTACTTAGGTAAAACCAAAAATACTTAAAAATTGTGCGACAGGAGACCTAAGATTATCTTAACGACTAGCAACGCATTTATGAGTCTTTTGGTATGGTAATAAAAGCGACGGCTATGGTTATTTTCCATCAACAATCCGATTGCTCATCTGTAAACGTGAAAATGAACCTCGAGTTGAATACCCTTGTCGTTCGTTATAAACGCACCAAAGTTGCTTACGACCAAACGATTATTAAATTTATGAGAAAGAAACGTATAATTTCCATCAGAAACTTTGAAAATTTATATTGATATCAATCTTTAGCGTAATCGTCCTAATATGTGTTATGTTAACTTAGTGTAACAAGTTACAACTGCTTACATTCGGCGGGAGTATTGTGAAACACCTGACCCTTCAACATTAATTGCAGTGTGTATAGCTAGAAAAAATACGAAATACTTTTGACATTGTAACTTTCTTTTCGTTCGCTCCAGTGCAAGCTCCGATTTCATGAAAAACTAAGATTCCCTTATATCTCGGAGAGTTGTGAAGGATATGATATTCAAAAAAAGCTCAAAGGACGCGTATTCACAAAAAAAAAAAAAAAACGAAAAAAGTTATGGCTGAAACAGTGAAATAAAAATTAAATTTTATTCAGATTCTTTTTTATATTTTTTGGAGCGCGATAATTTGGAAACGGAGAATTATTTCAAAATTTGCGAAAAATTCCTCTGGACAATTTAGTCAGCTACAATTTGAGCCTAAAACAAAGACGATCGGGTTGCCCGGTCTAACATTTTTGCGACAGTATTTTTTTTTTTTCGAATTATGTGGAATAATTTTTAAAGTAGTCGATAGTCATGTGAGGCACTAAATCTTTATTTATTTCTTGTAAATGTGCTACCGGTTCGGTCAATGTTTTTTTTTGCTCGCCCGTCTCTGCTTCTGGATGTATAAATTATTAAAAAAGTTAAATGCAAAAATATTTTGTTAAAAGTTCGTGACGTGTATGCAATACGACTGCTCTGTTTAGCACTAAAGTAAAATGATATTAGCTTTTGGTTTAATAGTAGGTTTAGTTATTTCACCAAGATGTTCGGCGCGCTCAATCCGGTAATAATCTAAGCGGTCCAAAAGACATTAAGATTTTGAAGTACATTGTAAACTGTTTGTTAAAAGATGTAAACTGTGAATATTTTTGTTTGCACCTGTTAATTGCAACTGTAGATTGCGAATGCGAATTGCGACTGTGGATTGCGAGCGAGGATTGTGATTGGGTGCCGGACGGAGGCAGCCCATTACTTGACGAGAGTAGGCACCGGAGAGAGGTGGCCTTGTGACTGGGTGCCGGAGGGAGGCAACCCAGTGGTTTTTTGTAGTGAGGTGCACCGGAGGGAGGTGGCCTTGTATTGTACATGATGGGAATATAACAGCATCGTTTTTCGATATTGAGATTGGTACATGTAAAGTGTGAAGTGTGTGGTAAAGCATGTCATGATTTATTTGGTAGCAAGATTATGGTTGATATTGTGTTGTATCTGTATACTTCATGTGTGTTTAATCTGAGAGTATAAAATGTAAATTAAAACTTAACTCTGAGAACACTAGATAGAGGTTAGATGAAGGATGTTAATTAGAGTGTAATTGACACAGGAGGGAGGTATTGATGTGTTAGAATATGATAAAATTAAATGTTATGTCCATGGATTAAAGCAGTTCTTATTAATTTTCCGAGGTCAGGTTGACCGAGTGAGAACCTTTTACTGTGCTGTCAAATGTTTTTTTCAGAAACTTGAAACGAAGACGTGAGACGCTTCACACCGGGACGTGTGCATGGACAGAATAGCCGTGTCGGAGCGTTGATGCACATAAATATTCTTCACACAAGGATCTCAGAGTCACCAGGGTGATCTTGTCGGAGTGTCAACGGATTTGTTTCGCACAGGGACGTGCGAATTGTCAGAATGGCCGTGTCGGAGCGTGTTAAAGCTAAGATTGTCTTTGATTGGAGACGTCAAATAGTTTTACTATTTGGACTTGTTCGATGCCAGTAATGACAGATGTGATAGAAAAATAAGGGTTGTCATGGAGACTGGGGTATTATTTGCCTGAATTTGGGAATGACTGGATTATAAAAAGCTCAGGAATCAGGATAATACGGAAGTCGTGAAATACGTGGCATCGAACTTGTCACGTTTCTGATCGTTCAGCGTTTGAGCTATTCGATAATATTGTAATAAATATCCTAATGGAGCCTTCGTTATATATATCAATCCAATTATACCTACATACCATACAATTACATACATATTTTATTATACATATATATTTTATATATTATATACATTATAGATATACTTAGCATACTTATATATTATAATATACTATACAAAACCTAACATGTTTATGATTCTGCCAAATACTTTAGATACAACTGTCGGACTCTGCGCTTAAACGTATCTCTGGTTGTAGATATCCTGATTCTCGTAGGTAGAGCGTTCCAAAGTAGAATAGACTGGATGTGGAAGGAAGAATGGACTAAGCTAGAACTATGCGGTGGCCAAAGGAGGAGTGCATTATTTGAGGAGCGGAGAGATTTATCGTGACTACTACAAAGATATTGGAAGTGGGACTTTAAGTAAGCGGGAGAATTTGGTGAATTAAGGAAAGAGTAGAGCATACACAGGGCTCGCACTGAGCGACGTTGGCGCACAGGCAACCAGTGCAGCTTGGAGCGAAAGGAGGATACGTGGTCATATTTCCGGAGATTGTATATGAACCTAATACAGTTGTTAAGTAGTCGGTCATACTTATCGAGCTTATCTGCATTGAGGTCAAAATAGCACACATCACCATAGTCGATGATAGGGAATATGAGGGACTGTACCAGCAAGGTTTTAATATGTGTCGGTAAAAAGTTTTTATGTCGATACAGAGTACGCAATGTCCCGATAACTCTCTGACTTACGGTGGCTGTCTGTGTTTGCCAATTGAGAGCAGAGTCTATGTGTAATCCGAGGTCTTTCACACAGGAGCTGAAGTTAATTATAGAGCCGTTGAAGATCACTGGCGAAAGAGACCCCACATTAACCTTGGCCATAATACGAGGACTGCCCAACAATATAGCCTGACACTTGCTTGGGTTAACTGTCAAGCCGAAGTTTTTAGACCAATTACTAATGGTTTCCAGATCAATGTTAATCTCATCGATAGCCCTTGACAGACTATCCACTCTTGCTTGGCTATAGAGCTGAAAATCGTCTGCAAACAAATGATACATACTGCGAAGTCCGAGAGTAACATAATTAATGAATAATGAGAAGAGCAAAGGAGAAAGAATACCGCCTTGAGGGACGCCAGTGTCTAGATTTTACGTGGTAGAGCCATGCTTCGGCACGAATGGGCCGGCTCGACCGGAGAAATACCACGGGCTCACAGAAAACCGGCGTGAAACAGCGTTTGCGCTGTGTTTCGCCGAGTGAGTGAGTTTACCGGAGGCCCAATCCCTACCCTATTCCCTTCCCTACCCTCCCCTATTACCCTATTCCCTCTTAAAAGGCCGGCAACGCACTTGCAGCTCTTCTGATGCTGCGAGTGTCCATGGGCGACGGAAGTTGCTTTCCATCAGGTGACCCGTTTGCTCGTTTGCCCCCTTATTTCATAAAAAAAAAAAAAAAAAAAAAAGATTACGCCACGAAGAGGAGGACTGGTCTGTGCGTACTGACTGTTGACGCCCTCGAAGATACGACGAGATCCAATTTAAAGCCTCGAGTGAAAGCGGAAGTCTAGATAAAATTGCTAACAAAATGTCATGATTGACATTATTGAAAGCATTCGAGAAATCTATCAGAACAAGGAGAGTTATTTTGGAGTTCTCAATACCTACTCTCACATCATTCATAACCTTCAATAGTGCAGTGGTGGTGCTATGTCCAGGTCTGAAACCCGATTGTAGAGGAGACAAAATATTATCATTTAGGTGTACAAACCTGGACAGTTGCTTAAATACACAGGCCTCGAGCACCTTAGATAGGTAAGGAAGGATGGAAATGGGACGAAAATGGGAGGGATTAGTGGGATTGGAAATTTTAGGTAGCGGACGTACGTAAGCTTTACGCCATTGATAAGGAAATTCGGAAGATTCAAGGGAAAAATTTATAATATGGGTTATAACGGGCAATATTTTATCTTTGATGGCAGTGATCATTTGACGACTAATATCATCACATCCTGTAGCCTTAGTTGTTATAGAAATAATAGTCCTATTAATCTCGTCAGAATCGATCGGTGTGAATTGAAAAGGAGATATATTATTATGGCATGGTAAATTATTTACATATGAGATAGTCTGCCGTTTAGTTTCGGCATCGAGCGTAGGAGTTATAGAGAAGTGTAAATTAATATCTTCTAGGTCAATTGTCCTCGGTAAATCTGCTTGTAGCGTCTTGCCTATACCAAAGGATTTTAAGAATTTCCAAACATTGGGGGAGGAAGGTAAATTTTCGAGAATATGGCGGCGTTTAGCGTTCCGTATCATTTGGTTGCAGCGATTTCTAGCTATTTTAAAGTTCATCCAATTGAGTTCACTACGGTTCCTCTTAAATTTTCGAAAAATGCGATCCCTACGCCTCATCGCAGCACGGATATCGTCCGTCAACCAAGGTGCAGGCGGATGCTTTAATTTTATTTTTTTGATGGGCGCATGTAAGTTATAAAGTTCCGTGACGTTTTCATTGAATATTCTAACTTTTTCATCAATGGAGACGGCATTGTACAGTGGATTCCAATCGATGTTTCCTGCATCCGCACATAACTTTTTACTGTCTACTCGAGCAAAGCAACGTCTGTGAATAAACCTGGGAGACGGTCTGGGAGGTTTTAACATATATGAGAGAAAGATAAGGTCGTGATGGGAAAAACCTGGGGCAGGGAGTTGACCATGGGTGTGGACGAGGGAAGGATTGGAGATAAGCATAAGATCGAGCCAAGTGTCCTCAGTGTCGCAATTATGATGAGTAGGATGAAGGGATAGAAGGTGAAGACCAGTTGATCTAATTAAGTTATTAAGCTTAGTCGGGCGAGGAGAGGAGTGGTTGCATAGGTCTGTATTAAAATCTCCCTTTTATACTTTTATACTTATACTTACAAGTTTACAAGAAGAAATAGTCGAACGATTAACTTTATTCTACTCGAACATTAAATAAACAAATTTCACTAAAATCTAGTAAAATAAATCAATAAGCCCACGTTTCTACAAAAAGAAGTGAAATCCCACCAAAAACATTCTGTAAAAAACTAGCCAAGTCTCGATGGAACTGCTTGTTTATCTCTAAAAAGTATTGAAATCTAGACAAAGTCGTGCCAAGTCTAAGGTTCCTTACTGCGATTTCTTTATTATTATAGTTAATGTTGTGTGACTTGGCCGTTGAAGGGTACAAAAGGGGCTCCATGACACCATTGCTCCAATACATGTGTTGTACAATCAACAACAGCCTAAAACGAGACACTAGCGTCCATTTACCAATACCAGTATGGGCTATTATCTCGCATAACAAACATAAATAGTTACAACAGATATGTAACATTACGTGTAAACAAAATTGACTTGTACCCACTTACGTATATATAAATAATGTTCAACGGCCAAGTCACACAATATTAACTATAATAATAAAGAAATCGCAGTAAGGAATCTTAGACTTGGCACGACTTTGTCTAGATTTCATTACTTTTTAGAGATAAACAAGCAGCTCCATCGAGACTTGGCTAGTTTTTTACAGAATGTTTTTGGTGGGATAAGCTTTGTCTTGGATAAGTTCATCGAAAGATCCGCTTTCTGACTACATTCGTGGACTCTGTTCACTATCAGCTTAATAGCTTCTGGCGTGGAGGCTATTAGCGCAGTGTCGTCGGCGTATCGGAGATTATTGATAATTTGCCCGTTGACGATGACGCCTCACTCGCTCTCCCCTAACGCTTCAGTGATAATGGCCTCCGAATATAGGTTAAAAAGAAGCGGGAACAGGATGCATCCTTGACGTACGCCTCTGCATATTACCACTTCTTCGATCTCCTCACATTCCACTCTGACGGTGAGGCTTATCCTAGAACTCTGTAACTTGTAAGTAGGTACCCATTGTGCGAGTCGCCTCACATATAAAAATTTGCCAGTAGACCGCATTTTTTATCACTGTCAAAACCGGGTAGTTGGTATTATCTCCAACCAAAAAAGACATGAATAGTTATAAACTGATTACACTTGTAGATTTGACTTTTTTTTTCATAATAATAGCAGTTCGGAGTACCTACCTAAACACAAAACAGTGTTTATCGAGAGAAGTCAGACAGGTCATCCAGATAAACTAATTACGTAGCTAAATGATGAAATGACACACCCATTTTGTGGTAATTTAAGTTGGTCCATTATTATCGTCACACAAGTGGCCTTAATAAACCATAATAAATAATTATTGTACCTAATGTGGATAATATCCTGTCAATTTAGTATTAAATTGGCTCTAAATGAAGTCACGTCATTTGGTAGATGCAAAATCGTTATAATTATCTACTTACAAGTTACAAGCTACAAAAATATGCACGCCGCCGACGCCGCCGCCGCCGACCTAACACCCATCGGCGCTCATATCTAAGTACAAGCTACAATTAAAAAATCTTAAAACCCGACTGCGTAAAAAGTAAACCAAACTAAGTAGGTACATAATTAAAACTGAAAAGAAAAAAACAAGCACTTAGATATCCGGTGGTCTAGAATTCTATAGTATACTATTGGAACTTAACAACTAAACAGTCAGGATCCATTGAAAAATTAGATTGGCTGTCGAATAATGGATCCCGACTGTTCAGTTGTTATGTTCTAATAGTATTAATTCAATAATATATTATAGAATTCTAGACCACCGGATATCTAAGTGCTTGTTTTTTTCTTTTCAGTTTTAATTATGTACCTACCTACTTAGTTTGGTTTACTTTTTACGCAGTCGGGTTTTAAGATTTTTTTAATTATTATTTTTTATTTTATACTTTTTAGTTATGAGTACCTAGCTAGCTATTTACCAGACTGGATTTCCTATCAGCATCAGTACTACATCACAATTGCACTGGAATGTGAGAATGGTTGTTACGCAACTTTAAATCCATATAGATCCTAAACGGTTAGTCGAATCGAAAAATGTTGAGAGAAAACTAACAATGATTTTTAAATACCTATTCAACGATACCCCACTTGATATAGTTTGTTGACTTTCATTTTTTTCATTTTCACAATATGGCGTCTAGTAGTCGCCATATTTAATTTTCACTAACGTCATATCTTTAGTGACACTCGCCGGACTAAGAGGAATCGATTGACGTGTGAATCATAAATATCGGCCCAGGCGTTTGGTATGTATAGTGCTTCAAAGGAACATACATACATATATACATACATGCATGCATACATACATACATACATACATACATACATACATACATAGGCTGATAAACACATTACCACTCCTTTGCGTCGCGCAGTCGGGTAAAAATATGCACATCGAAAATAATATTTCAAATGGGGTACTACCAAGACCTGCTAGTATTCTGATACCGTGGGTATTGGTACTACCTACTTGAATGTCTGGTGATAAGCTACTATACTTACTAAGTATACTTAGGCCTTTTCATCCGTTAATGGATGATTTATACAGTATTCTCCAAGCGAAGTAACCACTTTTGAAATACTGTAGACAGTCGGTTTTTAAATGTCGTATGGTTGCCCAAGCACATACGGCATTCTTACAACATAGTCAGCCTAGTCCAGAGGAATGACTGGTCAATACGTCTGGGGCCAACCATGTGCGGGTTTCGTTCGTTAGAGCGTCCGTATAATGTACTTGAGATCTGAAAAAGTCTCATTGGTACACGCCACAACCTGGGATTCGAACCTGCACTCTCTGGAGTGCGAACCGAACGGTCTACCCACTAGGCCACGGAGCTCTAGTGGTGATGGTGGTGGTGATAAGGTAGGTAGATCTTTATAGGATGTCCTTTCTCCGTATCTATAACTTAAAGTACTCACAGGACTATCACTCTTTACATTTTTATTTTTTAACCTTCCTTGCAGATAGACTTAGTTCTGCAGCATATCTATGCAGTCAGAAAAATTAGGGAAACTGACGAAGAAACGGCGCGACTTGTTTTAGTTATTTTCATAGTAGAATGTCTTACGGCATTCTTTTATGGGGATATACCGCCGACATTAATACAATACATATTTGTGCTGCAGAAGCGAGCAATACGTTTTATTTACAAAATGTCCTGCTTTGAACCTCTAAGAGAAAAGTTTAAAGAAATAGGAATTCTGACCGTCGCTTCTCAATCAATACATTTTGGACATGTGTTGTATGTTAGAAAAAAATTAAAAATGTTCAATACGAAAAGTAATAATCACTGTATGAATACTAAAAATAAACACAAATTAGATATTCCGGTGATCAGACTAAGTAAAGTTAGTAAATCTTTTAAAGGTGTAATGTATGGCGTAAAATGTATACCTATACAATAGAATCCCAGACCCAGAAAGTCTGACTAATAAATTTAAAAAAGTAGTTAAAGAACGTTTGTGTGCTAAAGCGTTATAGGATCAATGATTTTATTGACGATCGCACACCTTGGGAATAGGATGGACAACCTGCAAGACTGCTTCTATGTACTATTGTACTCTTCTTATGTAGTTTTAGTCATAACATTGTTATATACCTTTCATAAAAAACAATTTTCCATCTTTTTGGTAAAAGAATAATTCTTTTTGCGCCTTACAACTCTCGTGAATTTCGAACCTTTTTTTAATACCATAATTTATCTTAACAACTCTCCGAGATATCGCACTTTTTCGTGAAATCGGAGCCTACCATAAGCCTTCTGGAGCGAACGAAAAGACATTCCAATGTCAAAAAAATATCAAACAGATATAGGTCGCGCAACGAATTAAGATCTTTCTACAAAAGTAGAGGGGGTATGCGCAGAAGTCAGTTTTTGGGTGTATTTGGCGGTAGCGGGCGCGGGCGGGGAGGTGTGGATGGGCCGAAATATCTTTGGGCCGAACGCATGCCGAACGTGGCTGCCGACACGCTATTGGTACGTTAGTAATATATATTTTTTGCTATTGGTCACATGCGCGAACGATCCCCTCCACTTTCACTGAGCGCTCATAAACCGTTGCGCGACCTGTACTTTAATTTTATTTGTATCCAAAGAATTATATAAAAATAGTAAAAAATAGCTGCACCAATGTTCAACTTTCTAAATTGAAATAATTAACATTCAACTTACTTAGTTTTCTTTTAGTTTGGCTGCTGTAATAAAGTAAGGCGAGTCATATTATGTTTAATATTACGGAATATATAGGATTTCAAATAAAAAGAGATTGTAATACTTGAATTTTTACTTATACACATCTGTTCAAATATTCATATTTACATGAAATCATTTAAACTCTACACTGTAATAAAATAATAGATTTGCAATGTACTCCTTCACAAATCGTCTTTTCCGACTACGTATTTACAGACCATGCCCTATCACGTACCTCAATTTTTATTGCCTTCGCTTCTAAACTTGTAGCAAACTTTACAAAACAATACTTACACTACATGTAAATCAAACTTTCTGAACTAACAGTGCAAAACTGTATAAAAGCATTTATTATTCAAATAATATACGATATATGAATATACTCGACCGATTGGACTCCTATTAGGGACTCGTTATAATAATTATATACAGCAAATACATCGGCAAAGCGGCACTAACCTAAATAAAGTGAGGAATTTTGTAGACAAACCCGTGTTAGAATCATAGTTTTCTAATAACACTACACTCCTGCGCAATTAAAACTGCGTATGAAATAATCAAACATACCGAGACAATCATATGAAGCCTCGGTTTTTAGAACAATCTGCAAAATACAATCTAATTTATTAGTTTATATTACGAGAAGAGTACCTATCTTATGAAAATTTTATTCTACAAACACATTTTTAAGCTCTCTCTCTGTAAACGTTATAGAATAAATAAAAGAAATGCTAATGATTTATTTTATTTAAATATTTTAGAATAAATGATAACTATCTGAATCTCTGAAATTTAAGTAGGCATAGTTTTTCTACTATTGAAAGTGTTTTGAAATATACTTACAATAGAGAACTTAAAAATGTGAAATTGGCAAATCTAGCTAACTCCTCACTTTAAAACACGTGTCATGATAAACTTATACTCTAAGATTGTTTTCTCATTATCGGTCCGATATCGTATATGGGATCGGATAATGCGAAAACGCTCCAACTCTACTTAATAAACCAACAGATTTCTTTATATTATTCATCTATCATGATAACAAATAACATACAAATATCACATTATGAAATGTTTAAACACCATACCTCACTAAATCGAAAACATAAGCCTTATACAAAACTAAGCATACCCTCAATAGTAAAAGACAAGGAACATAATTAAATAATGCAATTTTTCAATCGACTACGAATAGACAAAATCTACCTTGTAAAGAGATCCATTCGTCAAACCCTATTGTGTCCAAGACAATTCCGTTGACGTTCATTTTACCTCAGATTAAAATTGGAAGATCTATACTCCCGAAAAAATACAATCCTTAATAATTATTATTCGAGATTGTAGTTTTTCGGAGGTATAGATCGACTCTTATTTTGCTAAAAAAATATTACCAAAACAATACTCGACTAACGGTAAAGTTTAGGTATCTATAGGATTTTAAAAAATAATGAAACAGGGATAAAATAAAAATGGTTTAAAACGAAAATTGATTATTTTCTTAAAGTCATAGCCAGTTTTATGATCAACACAAGAAAAAAAACTCCCAACATAAAGCATCGCTACAGTTTTTATGGCATAAAAGAAGAGCAAAAGTTTATCGCTATATTTAAAATTATATAACGACAAAAATGTATATTATATACGCATATTTTACACGTTTAGGGTTGGTGAGGACTAAACTAAGACATGTATTAAGTACACCTAAATATTGGAAGGCACTAACACCTAATCTACTATAGAATTTCTGTACACAACACTGAATTTGTATTTAGTACATTTTGTACAAATTCATCTTTCATCTCTTATAATATTATCAGGACACAAAGCGATACACTTTAGGGTTAGTTTAACAGACAAGTTATTTCATACTTAGGATAAGAGCTGCTGTTATAAACTATGAAGTAAGCTGTCGAAATTATTTTGGTCGAATACCAAATAATAATTATAAAGAACAAAAACTTCTAAATGCACTAAATATTATAGGCATGTTAGGCATTTAAGCAGTATTTTGGACATTTTTTATGAATAGTATTTACTCTTCTAATGTAATACATAGGGTTCATACGTGAACTTACACAATTTGTTATTTACTTCCTAACCCCAAAATATAATAGGTAAGAAGGCAAGATTAACTCAAGGACTTGTTTTTTAATAAAATGTTCAGTAAAGTTTGATATTTTTATGTTACTGTAAATCCTATTGGCATTCATAAATTATTGGTCAATACTAGAACCAAAAATCAGGAATGAATAAAGTTCTTAATACTGAACTAAAAGTGACTTTTCTCAACTAAATAACTCAACCTCAAAAAAGATTTTAAGTCTGTTTAAGCTTACGTAAATTATTATGCCATAATATGTAATCATATTTTATACATAAAGTATTAGTTTGTGGACTTTTTACATTACTTATATATAACCATATTAAATACACACGTCTTGATAGACATTCTCCTTCGCTTCTAGATCACTAAATTTACTTTCGACTAGCCAAAATCTATATAATGCATAATATAAATACGCTTACGACTTCATAGGTATAGGTGAAGTTATCAAAACTTGGCTTGTATTTAACTATCTACGATAAATGCATTTTTATCAGTAAAAATATGTACTTATCGTACAAATCTATACTTCATACTTTTGCTGTCTAAACTTTTTGTATATTCTCATTTAGTTCTTGCACTTGAGATTCAAAAAGAATTTTACTTTGAATATTTTTAATAAATTGGTGTGAATTGGTGTTATTTAGTAGTGTATAGCTTAAGCGTAGTGCAATACTTAGGTGCTGTAGTGTCTGCGGTTTTTAATTTTCGATACTAAGTTACAAATCTTGAGTGCCGGTCCGAGTTTTAGTCCCATATACTTCATCATCATATCAGAATTGAGCAGCAGTAATGCCTTTCCATCTATTTCCTGTAAAAGACATCATACAAAATATATTAGAAAATGAAAATACAGAACTACGAAATAACAAAAGGTCTTACTTAATTTTAACTATAAAAATTTTGATTTTGAGCACATGGAACAACCATCAAAGGCTAAGAACTCACGGCCCGCAGCTTCTGTAGAATGCAAATATACAGGAATATTTTTTCACCGGTACAATAAATTTTACCACGTCATTGGTATCGATAATAGAGTACATTTCTCAAATAAAAAAAAAATATTTTTTTATTCATTTCAATTATTTTATCCTATAACCAATCTAATACCGCATGTGCGCACTAACTACAAGGCGTCAACGGGTGCGGTATGAGGTAGGGGGCGGCGAGGTGGGGTAAGCGATCGGCCGGGCGGCGTACGAGTTGGCAACAAAGCATCGATAGATGCGTAACGTATCCACATTTTGTATTAGTTTAGCGGATAAGTTCGGGGATTGATAATTTTGTTTTTTTGTTCCAAAGGGGTAGTAACAAAAATCGCTAGTATTTTTTATTTTTGACAACTATTACGTATGTTGATTTATTGTACTGGTGAAAAAATAACCCTATATATGTAAAAAAAGTGTATCAGCTCCGACGCACGACTGGAGTTTCCTCCTTACGAACGATTATTATATTATATGGAATAAAAAAAGAGGGTAAATGAACGCATCTTCTAAAATGATAAGAGAAACAGACATATATATGTAATTATTCAGATCATTTATATTACTTCAATAAAAGCGTATTACATAAAGTATGTTACAAAATAATAATAATAGTAATAGTAATAAACCTGACGGTAATAACCAGCTGGTTTCAGGACTGTGAATGAACAAATTCGAACATATTTAAATTTAAAAATAGAAATGGGTCGTAATATTATGCTGTGTAATGTATTCCATCTCATTCTTTTGCACGTTTAATCCTACAGATATATGTTTGTCTCTTTCTACGTAAAGCCTCAACTTTCCATGTTACACTTGATTTTACTCCTCATAAAATTTCCGTACCGGGCCTTATTAGCTCAAATCGTTTCATAAGGGGTCGTCCATTAACCACGTGATGCCTAAACGGGGGGGTCCAAAAAAATCACCAAGTATCACAAGGGGGAGGAGGGGGCTAAAGGAGACATCACGTGTATTTATTTTCGAATCTAGTCTTTGCATAACGAAATTCTTATCGATTGTAGATTCGTAGTGTTGTTTAAATACTTACAAGACAAATGACTCATATAGTTTTTATTGCTTAAATAATTCGATTAAATTGTTTTTTAAGTTAAAGTTTTTCTTCAAACATTCTTATCGATTGTAGATTCGTAGTGTTGTTTAAATACTTACAAGACAAATGACTCATATAGTTTTTATTGCTTAAATAATTCGATTAAATTGTTTTTTAAGTTAAAGTTTTTCTTCAAACATGACCTGCTTACTATGAACAAAAAAATACACGTGATCTTTGGTGGGGGGAGGGGGGTAGTATAAAACTTCACCACGTATCACCAGGGGGAGGGGAGGGGTCTAAAAATTTGTTAATAACATCACGTGATTAATGGACGGCCCCTAAGTAGTAAACTACAAAAATTAAAGCAAAACTTCGCGATTTACGCCCGCGACGTGCGCGATCGTTTACGGGTGTCGTCGCGATCACCCGCAGCCTCGGCGATCGATCGGCGGGCGAAATTCTTGTTTTTTCTTGCAATCGCCAGTCTTGCGATTTTTGCTGGCGAAAATAGCGCGGCGACTTGTAATCGCGCAAATAACCGTCATGTCGTGAGTTTTGAAATCTCATTTCCACGAACGCGGCGGGCGCGACTGAAAATTGCTCCGTGAGTTCTCAGCCAAACTCATCAAAGTAAGTTTTGCTCAATACGAATATACAGTTTTGCTTAATTGTTATACATATTATATAATATGTTGCAAGTAACCATGGAGCTACATTTGCTTATAATAAGCTCCTTTTATCTAGGTATACTAATATTAATAAATAATTAATATTATAAAGAGAAAAAGTTTGTTTGTTTGCATTGAATATGCTTCGAATCTACTGGACTGATTTTAATGAAATTTGGCAGAGGCATAGAGTAGACCACGTGGGCGGACATATACTTTTTATCGCGAAAAATGTACGATTTCCGCAAGATTAACTTTTACGCGCACGAAGTCGCGGGTAACATCTAGTATCAAATCATGGACGTAAAAAAAAGGCGGACGGAAGGTGAGCTAAGCATTGAGTGAAGCCCAATAATGGCGACGACTTATGTTTGTGTGAGATTAACGGATAATTGCTATTGGCATACTGGTGGCCGATCGTCTTACTTTGTTGTAAATGTGTGCGTGCGGCGCGTGTCGCTACGATACGACCGTCTTACTTTGATGGCTTCACTATTCATATTACTGAAGCGGTGTCCGCTTTTTTTTACGTTCATGTATCAAATATTATAAATAAATACCAACAAGGGGATGACGCGTATACAACAGATACTCACATGTTTCCTAAACAGATCAGCGTGAGCCGCCAGCGCAGTATCGGAGGCAGCTATGAATCCTATAACATCCTCCACGGACCAGTCGGCCGGGGCGGCAGCGGGGGGCGGCGGCGGCGCGCTCGTCGTGGATGACGCCACCTCCGGTGAGGGCGATACTCGGGCTAGCTTGGTGGAGGGTTCCTCGGGTTTGGGAGGTTCGGCCTCCTGGAAAATTGTAAACATTTTTTAAATTATGTGCTTATACTCAAGTATATTATTTGTTAAAGAAGTCACGGTATGGTACCCACGAGATGGAAAAAGGAGGCGAGGAAGACAAAGGAAAAGATGGGAGGATGAGATAAAAGCGATGGCAGGAACAACAGGGAGCAGGAGGGCTATGGACAAAAAACTTTGGAAGACTTTAGGGGAGGCTTTTGCCAAAAGGCAATCAGATGTTAAATATTGGTAAAAAGATGGAAAAATGTAAGAGTATTTGAATAAAGGCTTATTTTAATTATTTATTATACCCAAGTGCTTTGGGACAATAAAAAGCGTGTAAAAAAAACGAATGTACTGGGTCATCATTTCATTTCGGAAACCCCGCGTGAAATAACGCGTTGTTTTTGTCATAAGCGATGGAGGTCTAGAAGACATAATATTTGTTATTAATTAACATTTAAACAGTGTTTTAAAACAGTGATATTATAATAATTTTACGGACACTTCCACACCACGTCAATCTGGTCCTGTACTGAGTATCCGAAGAAACTAACCCGGCGAGAAGAATGCGCGAGTAAGAAATTCGCGCTGGGCCATCACCTTTTAGTAAAAAGATGGAAAACTGTTCTTTTCAAAAAAAAAAATATTTTTACATCGTAATAACTTAATAATTATAGAATATGACAAAAGACAAGATACTTAATATTATGTATATACATTATACATAGAAGCAGCCTAAAGCCAAGCTAAGGTTCTTCAATTTAAACACTTACATTTTGTGGTCTCTTCAATGCTGATGTAGAGTCTGATGTAGACTCTCCACACAATGTGCACGGTCTACCAGCAGCTTCTCCCGAGTCTATTTCAATCATGCGCGGACATCCCACGCCCGTACATAACAATTTGAGCCAATTCTTTAATTCATTCTTCGTTAATTCCGAGGGTACTTTTACTGCATAACTTTTGTTTCCTGCTGTTACCTGAAATTTTAATATTGCAATTGTTATTATAAAAAATATATTATGGTTTATTTTAACATAAAAAGAGATTATTATATAATTTTTTCCAATACATCATCATCATTATTAATTATATTATAATCTAATATATAAAATTTCCATATCACAATGTTAGTTACCGTGCTCCTCCGAAACGGCTTTACCGATTTTTACCAAATTTTATATGCATATTCAGTAGGTCTGAGAATCGGCTACTATCTATTTTCCATACCTAATTTATAAGGCAAAACAACGTTTGCCGGGTCAGCTAGTATAATATATAAAAGGCAAAGCTGATTGACTGACGTATCAACGCACAGGCCATAAAGCTAGAAATTTGAAATTTTGCACACATATTCCTCATCATAGATGTAGGCATTCACTAAGGAAGGATTTTTCAAAATTCAACCCCCAAGGGGGTAAAATAGAGGATGAAAGTTTAAAACCTAATTTCATGCGGACGAAGGGCGATTAATGCTAGTTATATAAGGTTCGGCAAAATCAATTATGGATATTTTGAATATATAATCTACTGCTTATATGTATAGACGTTTATGGGGAAAAATAATTGTCATACTCGCAAAAAATCTTCCTTTATAGTTTATATGGGCGAGTTTGAAACAAGAATCACCCATCCATGAGATGATTTTTTTTACTTTGAGTATGACTATATTTTTTTGCCAAAACGTCTTTACATATGCAATAGATCGAGTACCCAAAAAAATCCATAATTTATTTTGACAAACCTTATATAGGTATGAAGCAAAAAATTTATTACAGTTTTATGAGAATTGTGCAACTGACTAGCACCACCTCAGATACACAGTACCATGCGTTTGATAGATGTAATTTTGTTACACATTAATGTTGTCAATCTGTAACATTTACTGTATATCATATTTTCCATCTAAGAGTAAAAAAAATGCTTATAAATTTCAAACTTAAAAATTATATGAATTATATGACAACCTCTAGTAATAAATAATTAATGTATTAATGACTGTCAACTTTTTACAAACACTTAAAAGAAAAATTTCATCCCTCAAGTGGTTATTAAAAATATCACTAAAATAAAAGTAGAAGCCAGGTAGTATGTTTAAACAATATATGAAATAAACATACCTGTACATTAGTTATATTTGAATAACTACTGGAAGCATTTAGGATTGCTCTAATCAACTTCTGTGCATCTGGATGCACACTAATCAATTCCTTGACGAGAGCCTCCGCAGCACCCGCAAATCCAATGCCTGTTACCGAGTTGGGCATGGCACTATGCCCTCCATTGCAGCTGCTTCGTATAATCAAACTGACGTTAGCAGCCTGTGTGGCTGTGGGCGTGCCATTTGTTGTGCCCGTGCCTGTTGCCCCACCTTCAGGCAAAGCCGGATTTGGTATTCCACTTGGACGCATTTTGAATCTAAAAATATTACAGATATAAATTATATGTAAGTATCTTACACTTTGACAACTGCTATTGGCCAAGTGATGTTCAGTAATATAGCTACTTTGAACATCACCATTTAACAGATTTATTCAGAAACACATCTTGTCATAACCAATAGGAAACTACAGATTTTATACAAGGTGTTTAAAAAAAGTTGCATAATGATATAATAAATAAATAAAACCTGTGGACTGAACATCTTGTAACCTAAAAATCTCGTTGCTATGTTATTTTAAGCATATGACACACTCAACACTTTATTAAGATAAATTGATTGACATAACAAGGATCTTAATTGACTCATGAGTGAGTATCTACAGCCGGATGGAGCAAATACATGCTGCTTGACTAAATTAATTATCCTACTCTTATTAATGTGAAAATTTGTGAGGATAGATGGAAGGATGAATGTATAGATGGATGGATTTTTGTTACTTTCATGCAAAAACTACTGAACCCATTTTGTAGCAGTTTAAGCTCTGGATTAAAACACAGGCTACTTTTTATCCTGAAAAAGTGTAGTTTTCCCATGTCATACTATGGGCATAGCCAATACTATATTTACACAAAAAAAATCTAGTAAATCTAATATAATCATCATCAGGCCACATGCATGCTCAGTTCCAATTTAAGTATAAACAAAAATATGTAATTCAACCCATTTTTGTGAAATTGTATTTCTTTAGTGAATTGTAATATAATAATATATATGGCTTTAGTCATGATACCTCTCATTTTACACACAAATATGAAAAAGTAAAAATAAATTATGATTGTCATGTACAAAAATGTATACCTAGTACCTAATTTATTTATTGCATTTTGCATTTTTTTTATTTATTGTATTATAAGAAGGCTTACAGACTAAAACAATATACATAGTAACAAATACAAATATGGTAAACATATCTCCAATTACAAGCCTCCACATATAAGTGACAAAGATACATGTTATTATTATTCTTTGTCGACTTCTAATAAGTTTTTACTAGTCAAAAATATTATTATTAACACTGTACTAACCTGGATGGAGTAATAGCACTTTTCTGTCCAGGTGGTTGCAGAGGATGACCAGCTCTAGCACACCAGCCCACAGGGAATATGTCTCTTGAGTCATACCTACACCAGTAGTCAAATGCACCTCTCCAACCATCAAAGGTTACATGAATCTGATCATTTTTAACTGCACCTACAGTTGCACAACAGATAAGTTGTGGATTCTTCTTGTCAACCGCTTCTAGCTTTTGGCCAACAGTAAATACATTAGTTTTAGGTGTTGGCGGTTCCGACTGAAATACCTTAGCGGGAGCCATTTCCGCTCCATTCAGAGTTTTAAGCAAAAACATAGGCCAGCTACTTGCATTCATACGAAATCCCAGTGGTGGTTGTAACATTCCATCGTTCTTCTCACAATGGCCAATGGGATGAATGTCTCCCGCATCAACGAGTCGCCAGAAATCGTTTTTATTATCACTCCCGTCAAGTCGTAGCCTCAATCGTGGACCTAGAACTCCGACTACCGTAGCAATACAAGTGGATGTTAGGTTTCTTGGATCTAAGGCTTCTAATTTCATGTTTACCTTAAAATCATTCACTGGTGGTGCTGGTGCTTGCTTGAAGCACTCTTGAGGTGCTGCCGAGCTATTAGTTTCTTTCATGTACTCAGTCCAATCGAAAGCTTGATAAGGATCGTAGTAGGAAGCAGTCGAATTATTATTAGTGTGAGTTTCAGAACCATTAGGTCCATTTCCAGACTGTGGAGATGAGGTGCGTTTCTCTTTAGTCCTCTGGTATTTTTCCAAACAATAGGTTGAACAAAAGTTTTTGTTCGGCGGAGCATTAGCACGTATGACATTATCACAATTGAGGCAAGCACCTTTGCTGTACGCCTGTCTGAATTCCGACAAGCAAGTTTCAGAACAGAATTCTTTTTTGCCATTTTCTGTAGGTAAAACATATTTAAGAGGTGTTTTACTTTCAGCGCACCACGTACAAGTACGTTTTGGAGGTCTTCCAGGTCCACGTAATTTGCCGGGAGCATGCCCCGAAGAGCCAACTGTGTTATTTGACATCCTTTCTAAGCGAAATCTCTTTAACATTATTGTAAATCAATTAACAATATCCTCTTCACATTTTTTCCTAATAATGTGAAGAGGTAAGGAATATTTTTGAAGAAGAACTTTCGCACAAATATAAACAACGTCAGAAACTATTTATGACGCCATTTCAGCAGCCATGTTATTTTCATTTTATTTTTTAATTTATTTTAAATTCTTAGGCACATATCACACGTTACAAGGCCTATGACTAAGGAGTATAATAAACGGTTGATCAATCGTGGCGTATGTTTGTAAAAGAATAATATTAATTTGTACCGTCTTAGAGCATAAAACTAAATTACGACTGTGTCGGATAAAAAATCTTCATCAAAACTTGTGTCAACTGCAATCAAAGATTTATTTACACTAATTAATTATGTACAGGGCACTACAGAGACGGTGAGTAACTATGTCGCTATTGCCACTGTTGTGGAGCTTTCCGCGATATTCGAGGCAGAGACCAGAGATGAAAAGTGTCTGACATATGCATAATTATTACGGTATCGTATCCAGTGGCGTAGCGTGGATGTCTGCCGCCCGGGGCGAATGACAATTTTGCCGCCCCCGTATGTAGGTTTTTACCCGACTGCGCGACGCAAAGGAATGGTATATAATGTGTTTATCAGACTATGTATGTAGTTATGTGTGTTTGTACCTTTTTGGCACTATTTAGACCTAACGTGTGTGTTGATTTTTACATATTATGATACGTTGTTTGATTCGTCATGACGGCGCGGGCGCGGCGCAAATATTAATTAAAATTTTGAAAAATTTTAAGCTTTAACAGCCGGGAACCATCAAAAATCCGGCTAATGGGTCCCGATTGTTAAAACGATATGTTCCATAATTAAATACCTTGAATGTATCGATCACGTACCTAACTATTTCACGCACTTTCATGCAAAATACGGAGAATCTTCAAAATTCTGTTATTCGCTACACAACAGACAGTTCCTTTTATGGTTATTTTAAAATTAAATTTAAATAGCACAGTTTATTTTATATTCTTGAAGAATTACAAATTATTTTCAAAATCATTTGAAATCGATAATCTAGGTAACCAGGGCAGGATAGCTCCTGACGTCACAGCTTGTTAGAGAGAGAACGTAAATTGGTCAATACTTGTGAAGAAACGAGATAAAAATGTTATGTTTTGTCCCTTTCGCTGTAACCGGGTTTTTGGCACAAAGCTGTCAAATTTGACATTCCTGTGCCAGACAAATGACTGTGAAGAGTGAGGTTTCGTGATAATTGAACTCTTTTGTGTTTTTTGGTGTGTTTTATGTTATATACTCTTTTGAGATAGAGACTCCGTGTAGTTTTAAGTATTTTAACAATGTGTGGATGCAGTATTTTGAGGTGCAAAAGTCGCAGCGAACGAAAATGTGCTGCCGTAACTTTTCACTCGTAATTAACTATAGCTCGTGTTTTTTTTAGTTTGTGATTGCATATAACATAAGAATGATGATAATATCATTCTTATGGAAAATATGACTGTATTTACATCCATATATTATATGGATGTAAATACAGTCATATTTTCCATAGAAAGTGAGATGAAATCTGTATTTTTTACATAATTCGTAACATAATCTAAAAACATATTTGTCTTAGTGTTGCTATTTAATTTAGTACCAAAATATACTGACTAAAGTTCTTTCGGTAAAAATTTAGTATAATATCCCACGATTCCACGATTTGGGGAGGAGGGAGTTAAGAGGGAAGGGGAGGGGGAGGGTTGAACCCCCACTCCCCTCATCAGGAAACCCACAGTTACTGAGATATTACTTAGTGGTTGAAGTTTTAGGGTTATAAACTAAAGTTTTAGTTATAATTTGGAGTGGTAAACATAGTTGAGTGGTTGGGACTTGGGAGTAATAGGGTGACAGCTAACCCTAACCGCAAACCTCACTAAACATAAATTTTGGATACATAGGTAATTAATCAAAGAACAAATTTTCCATCTTTTTGCTAAAAAGTGGCCCCGTGCGAGTTTCTTACGCCGGTTCTTCTCGACGGGCCAGTTTCTTATTGATATATTATGTATTTTAACTGTTTAACTTTTTAAATGTGTTGTAGTGAATGAAGAATGTTTGAAACATCTACTTAAATAAAAACTATTGACTTTTTTGACATTGTTTAATTTTTATATTAGGTTGGGGAAAAAGTTTCTTCGCATTTTATATAAAAATTCAAAAGGTTTTTTTATAAAGTTTATTTACAAGTGACTAAAGTATATAGGTGCCATTTTGTTCGATAACTTTTTGCCATCTTGTTGGTAGGTACATGATCCCATTGCTATAAAATGTTTGGGGCTTCTGATGAAAAAACTGCGACGAGTGGTTTTAGCAGTCCTCTTGTGATGTCAACCTGACACTGCCTAAGGAATTCTGTCGCGACCGAAAAGTATTAATAGTAAGACTTTTTGGTAGCTTATGCTTGGTCTACTTCAGAAAAAGTCAAAATCACCATAATATGTGTCCATATAAATTTCGAGGAGTTCCCTCGATTCCTCATAGATCTTTTATGTAAAGTAATTCATTCATTTCATTCAAAAATTTTCCTATTATAACCCCTAATCTATACTAATATTATTAAGAGGAAAGATTTGTATTTTTGTATGTTTGTAATGAATAAACTCAAAAACTACTATGCCGATTTCAAAAATTCTTTTTTTTAACATTGGAAAAGGTGTATGTTGTAGGAGTATTTGTAGGTGTAGGAGTAAGTGTAGGTGTAGGAGTGGGTGTAGGAGTATGGGTAGGAATAGGTCATAGGTGTATGAGTTAATGTACGAGTAGGTGTTGGAGTAGGAACGAATGAATAAATGACTTTACCTATAATGCATCCTACGTCCTAGTCCTACACCTACAACCTACACCTTTTTCATTATTTCTCAAGCCTTCCCTGAACTTCCACAATTATTTTAAAATCAAAATGAGCCAAATCGATCCAGCCGTTCTCGAGTTTTGAGTCCCTCGTGAACGGGATAAAAAGTATCCTATGTCCTTCTCCTGATTTCAAGATAACCTAACCTAACCTAACCTAACTATCCTAAGATCAAGACAAAAATACTACAACTGAAGGCTATGTTTGTACATGGCAACACATAGTGGGTGAGCGAGATGCACTCTAGTGGTTACAAGAGCTGCGAATCTATAGGTACTTTATCTTAGTAGGTAACCTTTTTTTTATCAGTCATACGGTAGTTCCGCGACTTTCCACTAGGGAATGCTTATACTCTATGGGAATGCTTACCGCCAATGCCGCCAATAGAACTAATAAATTTTACGAAAAGGAGTGTAGCCGAAACAACGAATTGTACAAATGTCGACGAAGTAGAAGAAGAAACGTTATCTTTCAAAGTTGACGATTTGACCTCTATGGACACGAAGGTTATGGATTTGACCACGAAGTATAGATAACAAGGAGTCCGAACGTAATGTTAAAATAATGGTCTCAATTACGGGGACAGATTTTTGCCGGTAGAGCGCGCGACGGTCCGACATGCACTCGTTTGAAATTACGCGGGAAGTTTAAAGTTGCTATTGACAGCTCTGGAAAGATTGAAATCTTAATATTTAAAAGTATAAGGAAATTCTTAGAAACTGTTCTCGAAAAATAGATACCGTAGAACACGGTAATTGCCTAACGGTAATTTAAAAATAATTGTAATAAATAATAGTATTGGCAACACTCGGTACTCGTCGGTCTCGCACGCCTAGCGGCAGAAAAGAGAACTAAGATCTGGTCCTATTATTGTGTACATAATTATTATTAAAAAGCCTATACCGTTCGGACTCCTGGTATCTATGCTTCATGGATTTGACACAGGATTTGACAAATGATTTGACACTATACTTCGTGATTTGACAATTGACGTTGCTAAATTTCAAAAATTTTAGGTTACATGCAACCTAAAAAATTTTTTTCCGATTACGTTAATTTAGAATTTTTAATAAAATTAAAATAAGCAACTAAAGTTCATGTTTACTCGTGTTATTGCTAGAAGTATATCTACAAATATGACTACAAAACTTTATCAAAACGCTGAAATAGCGGAGAAACGGGTTATAGAGCTAAGACACAAGGTTACTTTTTATATGCATTACGATCCTTTATTATTATAATTTCGGCGACTAATTCTAAGTATTATAAAAATAAATCCCTTTAGTAGGCTTCGCTTCCTTAAATTGCAATGTAGAAATCTCTGTGGAATGTGTTTCTCAGCCCAAAGCATTTATACTTAATATACTAAAATCTATTTCTATCATGAATATTTATTTATTAATATTTTTTCATAACTTAATAATAATTATGTAATTATGGTTTTTACTATTATAGCTAGATGAAATAAAGAACGTCAAAATAGAAGAAAAAATTAGGGAGCTTACAAATGAAAATAAATTACTATTTGCTAAAGTAGAAAAGGCCAAAGCTGATTTAATTAAGCAGGAAGTGTTGAATGGCAAAAAGCAATACTTCTTGCCTGCTAAGATCAGTTCAAATATACCAATTCAAACCACTGAATCAACACCTACTGAAGTTCCATTAGAACAAGTACCGAAAAAAATTAAGAAAGAAAAGGAACCAGCTAAGAAGAATAAAGAACAAACTACAGTAGCAGTCGATTCAGTTGTTGATATAAGAAAATTGGATCTGCGAATTGGAAAAATCATAGAAATAAATAAGCATCCAGATGCAGATTCCCTATATGTTGAGAAAATTGATTGTGGTGAAGAGAACCCTAGAACTGTAGTATCTGGACTTGTTAATCATGTGCCAATTGATGAAATGAGGGACAGAATTGTTATGGTTCTTTGTAATTTGAAGCCAGTTAAGGTAAGTAAGTTACAGCTATTCCGACATAATATATTTTTAGTGCAGTTTATATTTAGTGTTAATGCATCATTATTGTTATATAAGGTGTAAAAAATCATTTATGGATATTTCAGGCACATGCTTTACTGCTTATGTGAAGATGTTTGGGCAGAAAAATAATTGTTTACTTGAAAAAATATTAAAAATAATAACGGGGCAGTTTGCATTTAGCGGAGAGTCATCCATTATATTAACAAATATTTTTTTGCCTAAACATCTTTACATTATAATTACATAACAAGCAGTGAATCACGTGCTGGAAGTATCTATATATAAATATAACTTCTATATTTACTTCAGAATGATCTATGAATAATTATAAAAGTTGATAGTTAATTTTGTTATGAGATAGCTCATTCACTTTTATATACATATGCAAATTCATTGCATTAATATATTTACAGATGCGAGGAGTCACTTCAGAGGCAATGGTTATGTGTGCTTCGTCTCCTGAGAAAGTAGAAGTTTTAGTCCCACCAAACGGGGCAGTCCCCGGAGATCTTGTCTCATGTGAAGGGTATCCTCGTGAGCCGGAACCACAACTTAACCCCAAAAAGAAAATTTTCGAGACCTGTGCCCCAGACCTCAAGACTAATGCTGACCGGGTAGCGTGTTACAAGGACAGTCCACTGGTAATCCCAGGCAAAGGACCCATTGTTGCACCAACATTAAAATGTGTACATGTAAAATAAGTTTTATTATAATATGTATATAAAGCAAATTATTTTTTTTTCCTCTTCCCAATGTAGCTATAGCTATACTACAATATAGATAGTTTTGGAAATAATATATACTTCCTTTTTAATATTATAAATGCGAAAGTGTGTCTGTCTGTTACCTCTTCACGCTTTAACCGCTGAACTGATTTTTATAAAATTTGGTATAGACATGCTTTGGGTCCCGGGGAAGGACATAGGGTATTTTTTATCCTGAAAAAGTAGTGTTCCCGCCCGCAGGATAATGTATTTATACGGGCGGAGCCGCGCGCAAAAGCCAGTATTTAATGAAATAAAAAACTACAAATAAAGCAATGTCAACAATATATATTTGTAATTACTTATAATCTCTACATTGAACAATTTACTATTAGTAAGTTGTCACCTAATTCAAAGTTAGAAAAATAGATAGATGTGATAAAATAACTTTAACATCAACATTTTCAAGTAACTTAGCTTTTAGCATACGCTGTAAATATTGTATACACAGGTAACTGTATTAAAAATATCTGTGTTTAACACTTACAACAGTGGCTTAGAAAACAGCCTACCCGACAAGTAGTCTACATGAAGATATTACATTTCTCTACTAGCACTTGTGCATGGTGCAAGAATCTATATTGTGAAAATATTATATCTTCAATCTTTTACATCTTAGATGATACAAATATGTTTCTACTTGAGTGTTTGCTTTGTAAAAATATTTCTTCTACGACAAAAGTCCTAACCTATTACATAATTCTTAAATAAGTGCATTTTAGACGACAAATTTCCCCTACCAAATATTACGGATATACTTGATTCTCTTTCCGGTTCCATATATTTTACACAATTAGATTTGACGCAGGGATATTTTCAGGCAAAATTAAATTCAAATAGTAGAAAATATACTGCCTTCACGACACCGTCAGGACAGTATCAAATGACTCGTATGCCGATGGGGCTAAAGACGAGTCCGAGTGCATTTTCTCGTATGATGACTGTTGCCATGGCGGGTCTCAATTACGATAAATGTTTTATTTATTTGGACAATTTAGTATGTTTCGGTCGTAGCTTAGATATTCACAACAAAAATTTAATTGATATTTTGACTAGATTACGCAAAGTAAACCTTAAATTAAATCCCGAAAAGTGTGATTTTTTACGTAAAGAAATTTTATACCTTGGTCACATTGTATCAGCGAATGGTATCAGTCCCGATCCAGAAAAAATTAGGGTTCTTAAAGAATACCCCACTCCGAAAAATTCTGACGAAGTTAGGCGTTTTGTTGCGTTTGCTAACTACTACCGTAAATTTATTTCTAACTTTGCTAAAATCTGTTTACCTTTGAATAACTTATGTCGAAAAAATATACCTTTTATATGGGATAGTTCTTGTCAAATTGCTTTCGATTCGTTAAAACATTCGCTTACACATCCACCTGTGTTACAATACCCAAATTTTAGTGCTAAAAATAAGTTTATTTTACAAACCGATTCATCGGGTTATGCTATTGGGGGTGTGCTATGTAATAGTGACCGTAGACCAGTAGCGTACGCTAGCCGAAGCCTTAACAAGGCAGAACGTAACTATCCTACTATAGAGAAGGAGTTACTGGCTATCGTTTGGTCAATTAAATATTTTAGACCGTATCTTTATGGCAGGCGTTTTATTATAGAAACGGATCATCGTCCTTTAATATATTTATATAACATGTCAGATCCTTCTAGTAGATTAATGAAGTTTAGGTTATTATTACATGAATATGATTTTGAAGTTGTTTATGTGAAAGGTAAAGATAATGTGGCTGCAGACGCATTATCGAGGATACAGGTGACGAGTGAGGAATTGAAGGAGATGAATGAACATGTGATGGCGGTGTTGACGAGAGCGCAGAGTAAGAGATTGAAGGACAGAGCGATCGTTACCCCTTCGATAGTTAATGTTCCTACCGACGATTGGACTGATCACCCGAGAGTCGTAGAAATAATTAAGTTACCGAGGGTCTATACAGAGTTAATTTTTGTGAATGAAGTAGAGTGGAAAAAGTTTAAAAATAGTGATATAACTTCTGAATGTAGAGATTTTGCATACTCGTCAGTAAATCGTATACTATTTGTGAAACTATTTACCCAATCACAGCGAACACGAGCTGTCTCTGTGAGGGAAATGGAATCATTTTGTTTACGTCTAAATATAGACACTGTGTATGTTATTAAAAACGAGAGAAATGAGTTAATAATAAAGGAGCTAGCTCAGTATATAAATAAAAAGCGTAAGTGGTCCGGACCCCGCTTATGTGTCATTAAAGGCATTAAAAAAATAACTGACGAGGATACAAAAAGAATTATTCTAAATGATTTTCATATTCTTCCCACGAGTGGGCATGCTGGAATTAGGCGCATGATGAATAATATTCGTAGAAAGTATTTTTGGAGTGGACTTGAAAAAGATGTGATTGAGTTTGTAAAAAAGTGTGACAAATGTCAAAGATACAAATATTTGAAAACGATAAAAGAGCCGATGGTTATCACGGATTGTGGTTCATCAGCATTTGATAAAGTTTATTTAGACTTAGTTGGTCCATTAATTAAGGACAGTAGATATAAATATATTTTAACTCTCCAGTGTAGCTTAACGAAATACGTGGAAGCGTATCCGCTAGAATCGAAAGAAGCCGTTAGTGTGGCCACGGCCTTAGTAAATAATTTTATATTGAGATACGGAATTCCGTCTGAGATTGTGACCGATAGAGGGACAGAATTTGTCAATTCAATTTTAGCAGAAGTTTGTCAAATTCTAAAAATTAATCATATACAGTCAACGGCCTATCATCATCAAACATTAGGTTCTATAGAAAATTCACATAAACATTTATTATTTTATCTAAGAACGCAAATTAATAACAATCAAACTCAGGAATGGAGTACATGGCTTCCGTACTGGTGTTTCTCGTATAACACAACAGTACATTCGGAGACACAATACACTCCATTTGAACTTGTATTCGGAAAATCATGTAGTATACCGAGTAATCTCACTAACAATATTGAGCCAGTTTATAATTTCGATAGTTATCCAATAGAATTAAAATATCGCATACAAAAGTCACAATTGGAAGCAAGAAATAATTTGTATAATAGTAAAGTTATAAGAAAAGACAGATATGATGGCTATGTGAATCCTGTTATCTATAAACCAGGAGATTTAATTCTAATAAAAAATGAAAATTGTAACAAATTAGATGCTTTGTATTTAGGACCATTTACAGTTGTAAAAGATGTTTCACCTAACGTGGTTATTTTAGTGGATGGTAAAGAAAAAACCATACATAAAAATAGGAGTAGATTATATCATATGTAATAAATAAGTTTAAAATAATAACACTTTTCTTTGTGTCTGTACTCGTAGTAATAAGAACTAAGTAAGTAATATGAGAAAACAATGAATGTTTATAGTATTAATTAGAAAATGTAAGCAAGTTATTACTTTTATTTTATTTTGTTTTAAATTTAATTTGGATTTAAATGAGTTTTTTTTTATTATGTTCTCATTAAAAATATATTTTTATGATAACTTTATATTAAGTATATTCAAAAATATACTTAGTAAATAAAAATAAACATTATGTTGATTTTTATTTTTTATTTTGGTAGGGCATGTGGCGTAATATGTAAGACTGTTATAATAATACATGTATTAGGTTTAATGAGTCAGTAATAAACGTAACTTTAATCGGGAATGTAGTCTTTTTAATGTCCCATCCTCACATGGCTTTGTTGACATGCCAGTTAAGTGATTAAAGCCCTCGTGTTTGTGACCCCTTCAATGGCCAAGTAAACCAAAGCTATGGCCAAGTAAATCAAGACCAAAGCTTTTACAGACCTCACTTATATTTTCCAAATTTTCGGCTTTGCACTTTTTGACATGAAAACGCCAATTTTTTATTGTGTAAGATGCTTAAATACCATGTTTTACTACTATATTATGCTTTTTACATGAATTCTACGAAATAAAATATATTAGCATAAAAAATGTTTTGACACACAATAACTAGGTACGTACATAATAATATAATTGATGACTATGTTGTAAGATTATTCTTTTAATTTGAATTCCCTAAATCACATGATTTGTACTCGATGAAGAAATGTTTCCAAAATTACTGAATGTCCTTATAATTTAACTGCTTAATACACGCAAGTACGTTCAAAATATTGTATACATTACGTTATATATGTATGTACTATTATCTATTAATGATATGATACACAATGACAAAATGTTCAATAGATATGTTTATATCAGATGTCGCTTGTAATATTATGGTCACATGGAAAGTGCATTTTTATTCTAACCCCCTTACTAACTACTTACAGTGTTGCTATACAATGTTTTATCTTTGTCTGTCAAACGACCTTTCCGACATATCAGACAAGGACAAAACATTGTATAGCTTTTACACTATAAATATTTTTATTAGTAAGGGCCTAATGGGGTATAATATACCCCCTAACATATTACATGTTTACTTATGTTTATTATGCGTTGAAATATTGATATAATAGTTTTATGCCCTTACTTTTATATTTTATGTGTGGGCTTCAGATTTAAAAAAAAAAAGATAAATAATTAATTTTAAGATTTTATAAGAGAGAATAATTTTTGTAAATAAAGTAGGTAGTATTAAAAACTTTATTTACTATCTTGAATTGAAATTTGAAGAACTTATGAGCACTATATTTGAATAATATCAATAATATTAAATGCTAATTTTAATTAAACATGGTTTGCGGTTGCATTTGTAACTTGAGTATTGAAAATATTTATACCCTAACAATTACATTTTCAATTCCACGACATTTTTATAATATATATATACAGAAAAACAGATTACAAGATAAGGTTAGTAAATGGCTTCAGTTATAAACTTGGGAAATATTTGGAGTTCAAATAATTACTTGCATTTCTTTTAAAATATGAGTTTAGTCATAGGATCTAAAAGTAAGCAGCAATATTAAAAAAAAAAAATACAATACTGAACAGCTCGTCTGGAATAAAATCTAGAAAGAATACATCCATGACTAGATTGTGAATTTCAGGATTTTTGATTACATACAAAATGAACACTGATTGAGCGAAAACTTTAAATTTTCTTAGACTTTAACAAAAATTATTTTCGTTTTGCGATGGATTTTCATTTCAAAATCTAATAACTAACATATTTTATATTTTTGGCTGTGATGGAATAAAATGTAAGGTATTATCTAATACCAAACTATAAAGAGAAAAAAAAAAAACAAAAAATTACCAATCTAAGTACAAAAGCCAACTAAAATACATTTTATATTTGATAAAATAAAAATTGAATAAGTTTATTGTTATTTACATATACATTTAAATACAAATAAAATGTTGACTAAAATACATCTTTGGCAATAATCTGTATCGATTACATAATATTATTAATAATAATACACAAAATACGTACCAGATATACATTTCTATAACTCTGTCAAATTTACATTTAACAACATTAGTAATTTTTTACTAAGACTAAAATTACGGTTATTTGAAAATATTAGGCAAAATATTTTAATACAATGTTGAAGATTTGATTTGGAAAAGTATTATCAATATTATTACAAGGATAGTAATATAATCTGAATACATAGTGGATGGCAAGCAAAATAATTTACAGTTACATTAGAGCTACAAATTACATTGAAGTTTTTTAATTTTTTCAAAATAAAATTACATTGGAAATGTATAAGTTAGTAGGTATCTAACGTGCACTCTGAGATTTTTTTCGAGAATGTTTTTATGTTTTGGAATGAAAAATCTTTAGTTTCACAAACCATTTCTTACTTTTTGTACATATATAATTCACTTACTCTACTGTTGTATTATTTAAAAATAATTTGCATATATTGGAAAAATAATAATCTCTATGTTACTGTATTATATGTTAAGATTTTTGTGCGATCATTTTTTATTTTCATGAGGTACAAACTTTGTGCACATAATATAAAAATATATTTGTGTCATTTAACAATTATTGTATTAAAAATATTATTTTATTATGATTTAATTTTATAATAATTTTAATTACACTTTCTCATTCGCATATTTAAGCGAAACGTATAATATAACATAGTTAATTAATAATATTATAATTCTTATATTTTATTCTTGCCTTGTTCATAACACAATATAAGAAATCATAATTTTGCATAAGATTTTATTTATTTTAACAATGAAGGATTGTTAGAAAACAAATAATTTTGAAATATTTTCGCATATTGTTAAATAAGACGATAATATGTATAGGTATACTTATTATTAATAATAATAATAAAATTTTCAAGCATGATGATAGGCCAATTTCACCTAATTTATTACCTACAATGTAATGTTCTAATACTATAAGTAGTACGTTCGAGCCCAAAATCGTTATTTTTAAAAAATTCTAATGGTTTAATTTTTAAACTTATATTTATGAATAACTCGATCCCGCGGCATAGCCCGCGTGAAATTGGGTTTAAAACGATATCTTTATAATTTATAGCCTATTCGTAATTATGATTTGCTCGTAATATGGGCGCGGGCGGAGTACTTGGGGGTCTAAAAATGCCACTTAGCAAAACATTAGATGAATCATACACAAATCATACATTAGTTGAATCTTTTTTTTTTTGGAACGAAAGTTCCATAAGGGGCGCTGCGCAGGGGTACCCTAGGAGGCAAAAAAACGTCCGTAACGTTAAAAAAAGCATAAGATTTTTATGTATAGTCTATATTGTATATTTATAACATTGTAAATAAAAAAAATTATACCCGAATAATATTTTCTTTATACCTCGAATAGAACTTGAAATTAATATTTTATAATAAGGAACTTCGTTCGTATCTGGTGTCCCATGAGTCACATCCCACGACGTGCGCCCAGGGACAAAAGTCCTTCTGTCGTTTTTAAAACAACAGTATCATAATATTTTATAGCAAATTCAAAATGTTTTATGTATGGAAAAAAACGTAATAAACATAAAATGAAACACCCAAAGTGGCCTTTTTAAACCCCCTGCATAGGGGTCGTCCATTAATCACGTGATGCCTAAAGGGGGAGGGGGGGTCCGAAAAAAAATCACCAAATATCACCAAGGGGAGGAGGGGGTGTAAGGAGACATCACGTGTATTAATTTTCGAATCTAGTCTATGCATACCGAAATGATTATCGGTTGTAGATTCGTAGTATTGTTTAAATATTTACAAGACAAATGACTCGTATAGTTTTTAATTGCTTAAATTATTCGATTAAATTGTTCTTTAAGTTAAAGTTTTTCTTCAAACATGACCTGCTTACTATGTAAAAAAATACACGTTGATCTTAGGTGGGGGAGGGGGGTAGTATGAAACCTCACCATGTATCACCAGGGGGAGGGGAGGGGTCTAAAAAGTTGTTAAAAACATCACGTGATTAATGGACGGTCCCATAGACTTTAAGTCCATAGACATCGATCGCCGTCGCGCCGCGCACTGGATGTCGCCCGCCTTAATTTATTTTCCTTGCGCGTACTTTTTAATATTACGATTTCTTCTAAGATATTAAATTAAAACTGCATAGTGTAAAGAGTAGTTATAATGCGCATTAAATGCTTCAAGTGCCTAACGTATTTAATTGGATAAGGTAATATTGTATCCGTCTAAATAGCATCTGAAAATACCACTTATAATGTGATTTTAAAACTCAGAATAGGTATAGTAAAGTAAGCTAAAGTAATCCTTAGAAGATTGAGATATGCAATCGCGGACTTTTTTGTAGACCTATAAAAGAGAAATGATCCCACCACGTATTGCTTTGTTTTACGTCCTACGGGCTAGCAGCGTTTTCGATGAAAGCTCTAAGATGGCTTGATTTTTTCCGACACGTTCAACAATTTTTGTTTAATAATAAAAACCAATTTTTTAATCTACATATCTAAATCTTCCTAAGTGGTTCTTAGATGTCGATAGATGAAAACTGAATAAAAATCCGTTTTGTAGTTTTTGAGATTATCGCGAACATACAAACAAAGATGCGGCGGGCGACTTTAATTTAATATTTAGAGATCTTATGTGTATATAAAATGGATTGCAATTCCAATGTCTCGCTAAAACTCGAGAATGGCTGGACAGATAAGTCTTGACAAAATTGTGGAAGTTCAGGGAAGGTTTAAACGGTGAGAAATATTGGAGGTTTCCAGTTCAGACGAAACGACGTGTGTCGGGTGTGTCGGGACAACTAGTTTAGAGATATCTCTAAATATTATAAATTTATTTCCCGCGCCGCAAAGTAAGCAATTACAATGTTTTACTTACTCTTGGGTCATATCAGAGTTAATAAACTCTTATCATATTATTATCTAACATATGGAATTTTGTTTCGCTTGTCCCAATTTGATTTAACGTAACATTTTATGAATAATGAACACTGGTCCAAATACTAAAATAAGCCAACATTGGATAATCTCTAAGTTATATTGGTGGAATTGATTTGTGATAGAAAATATTCTTTAGATATCGATCACAACTTTGTCGACTATACTTCTTTATACTTAAAAGTCCCGTCCCATATTTAATACAAATGGTATAAAAATATAATGATTTCATGTATAGAGTATAATAATATATACAACAGAGCAATGTTAACGTAATACTGTATAAAATAAAGCTTCAAAACATATTATGTCCACTATGTTCTAGCAATTGCACAATAGTAAAATCAATTCATAGGCATAATGGCACAGATAGACTAAAATTATGACTTATGAGCACACTTTTGAGAATATTCTAGTAAAAAAAAACAACTTTTGTGAATAGCCAGTAATATCTATGTTAAGATGGCGCTAGTGACAAAATCATTCGGTGGGTGTAGCTACTGGCTTAATAAATGCATTGGACGTTATTGCACTCATTTCTTTTTTGCTATAGATAATAACCGCCTTACTAATAAACGCTGTATAAGCTTTGAAAAGTTATACAGTGTTTTGTCCACGTCACACAAGTGACATTTTCAATTCGATAGAATTTGTAAAAACTTTACAAAAGTTTACTTTAAAGAAATTGTGAAAATCGTTAGATTGTAATAAAACTAGTGAAATCGTAAAATGTTGATAGACTTCCGACGCGAATATTCTGCCTATAATTTAAAACATTATTTTTCGTAAGATTATAAATATATAGTTAAAAATCTTTCGACATATTTTTACAATCTCGTTAGTTATTTTACAATTTAACGGTTTTTACAATTTTACAATGACATAATATATTATATATTTTTGTATTTTGTATAAACATTACAAAAAAATTTACAATTAATGTATTTATTAAACCTTATAAATTATAATATATTTCTGAAGTGAATTTGTCGGTGGTTAATGTGGTTCGATACTTTATGTGAATTAAATTTTGGAACAAAAATTGTACCTAAGTATTAACTAAGTTTAACTTAGCTGACCAATGTTGTCCGTTTATTGATTCCATAATTCGTAATTGACATTGCTACTGATAAATGGCGCTGACACATTTTAAACAAGGAAAGGATAAGAAACTTAACAGAAAATTATTATTTTTCTTAGTTAAAATGCCACTCCTAGCGATAAATTTCACTTCCACAGTCATAGCACACAGTAGTTTTTTTAAAAAGATATAGATAGTGGCTGCTAGATGAATCTCTTTGGTCTCAGTAACCTGGCCCGAGTTAAACTTAGTTTAATATGTAAGATCTTCGGAAGCCGGCCACAAGTGAGCAACATTTTGTTTAGAGTGGCAATGTTGTTGGGTTGTTAAATTATTGTACATAATGTTATTTAGCAATAAAATAACAATTGTCGAATATTTCGAGTGCGCCCATAAGTTGATAAATTTACTTACAGATAAAATCGTCTCGGGAGACAATCGTTATAGAAAAACTATAATAATTCGTATCATAGAAAAATTATATAATATAGAAATATGGAATGTCTTAACATTAACGATTATATAATAGAACGACGAAAATAGTTTGTAAAATAGGAGAGTCACAAGAACAGCTTAGTACCTAGAAATACTTGTTGACATTACTGGAAAGACCCAGACAGAAAGAGACAACACTCACAAACTAAATAGGATAATATTAGGCTTACTATCGATGCCTACAGTTCGGCGCGTGGAAGTTATTAAAAGTGTTGCCAACTTTATTTTAACAAACTCCCTAAACATGGAAAACCACTTAAGCATATATCCGCAAAAAGGCAAGATAAACGCTATTTACACGCTAAATTTGGTAATGGTTTTCTTAAAATTTTACCTATTGTAATAACAGTAAAACCGCCAAATTTGGTGGTAGAATCCCTTGTTGGCAACACTGGAACATTTTCGAAGTGAATATCACCTTTAGACTTGTGTGGGCGGAAATCGACGTTGCGGCTTGATGCGGCGTTGGGCCAGCGTGGACTGAGTGACAGGCCCTAGCACGTGCGGGGTCATTGGGGCAGAAGTCATGGCCTGAAAACAAAAGAAAAGTATATGCTTATATTTTGTTTGTGTATTATTTTGTAGGAATAGTGGTGGTGGCAGGCCCCAAAGGGAGATCTCCGACCGAGCGAGATGGTATGCTCAGTCAGGCTGAAGCCCACTTGTATGCATTTCGGATGTTGTATATAATATAGTTCCGAACTTCAGAACCTTCGATAGCGCGATTCAGGACTGTGCGCTGATTGGTCCGCCACAATTTCAGTGAGTTATAACTCCCTGAAATCAGCTAGGTTTAACCGTAATCACAAGAAAAATATGTTATTTCCGTTACATCGTCGTATCAGCAAATTTTAGCTTTCAATAAGTTATACAATATACTGTATGTTGTGTAAATAAATGATACAATATAACTTATATTATTTAAGTCTCGCTTCGCTAATAGTTCCTGAAATACTAATGTGTGACAGGGACAACAATACTTGAAATGTGGTATCCATAATTCGGCGGGTGAGAGCGCATCATCTGCCGGCACTGGGCCGGCGCGGGAGAGGCGGAAGCGTGCCGACTTTAAGCTGGAGACTATTGTCCGGATTCCGGTAGGCCGGGGAAATTTCAGAGCATTGAAAATAGAACTCTGGGCGAATACGAGCTGAAAATCGAACATCTATGTGTCGATTCAAACGTCATTGTCATATAATATGACAGCTGGAAACTCGACACTTCGATTTTCAACTCTATTGTATTTGTTCAAAGTTTTATTTTCAGTGCTCTGAATTTTCTCGGGGCCGCCGGATTCCGGGTCGTACAGTCCTTGTCCACGCCTTTCTCATTACTAGTGTATCTAAAAAATCAAACAGCAATATTTTAAACGAGCAGAAGCACGCGCTTTCTAGGAACGCGCGCTTACGATGTGCTTATTTTTGAAAGAAATTCATTTGATGCGCGTATACGGGCGTCTACTCTGTCTGCGCGTTTAAAATACACCGTGTGCAATGGCCCTAAGAGCCGGTCCACAACGCAACGCAAACATGTTAACGCAATGCCGGCGACACGGGTGGTGCGTTAACGCAGCGTTGTTGCGAAGTAAACGTAGCGTGGTTACCCCTCCCGCTTCGTCTCGGGGGATGCTGTCCGTTGTTCGTGCGTCGTCACAGCGTTGCGTCGCAGCGCACCGTGTGAACGGTACAGTTTTTAGTATGTAAAAAGACGGAGCGACAGCGCTGCGTCGACGCAACGCTGACGCAACGCGCCGTGTGGACCGGCTCTAACGAGTAACAAGGTCGGCAGGTCGGCGGTACCTGGAACGTGAGGTCCACAGCTCTGCGCAGGTCGGCGGGTGCGGGGGCGTCATCCGCGGGCGCCGGCGCGGGTGCGGCGGGCGCGGGCCGGCTCAGCCACGCCTCGCGGAGCAGCGCGGCTGCGCGGGGACGCCGGTTCGGCTCCAGTTGCAACATGCGGCGGACGCACGACCGCGCCTCGACGGAGACGGAACGCCACGCGCCGGTCTCTAGATCCACCTGAAATGTATTTTTTGTTGTTGTAAAGCTGAACGCGCACCTATACGCGCCGCAGGAGCCGCACGCGCCGAAGTCATCGAATTGTGTAAATCTTTGTATGAAATCGTATAAAAACTTAGGCCTTTACATCAGTTAATGGATGATTTATACAGTACTAGCTTTTGCCGCGACTTCGTCAGCGTGGAACATTTACTTTGGGATATCGCTAAAATTTACCCGCGATCACAGCCGCGACTTCATTTACGTAGAAGGAGATGCGCTTCCCCCTCACGACTGCCCGCAGCGCGCCGTACATCATTATTGCGCGCTGATTATTTTATTACTGCGATATCTTCTAAAATACTCATTGAAATCAAATGATGTAAACGGCAAATTTCTTCTAAATTAAATGTTTGTAATGAATAACATATTTATTTGGATAAGGATTAATATGATCTTTATGAAAACACCCTCACAAATAATGCTTAATTTTAGGACAAATTTGGTTAGCATAAAAAGGTTATTGTGAGCCAACCTTAAAAGATAGACATATACTGTCGCGGACTTTTTTGTAGAACTTTTAAAGGGGAACAATTCTGTCATACATCATTTTAGCGGAACTTTAACCGTTTCCGCAGCGTACGCAGCGAAAGCTCTCAAAAGGGAAAAAAAACCGATTTTGAAACATTCTTGATTGGTGCTCCGCTCGTATTGAGCTTAGCATGATGCTATATAGCCTAAAGCCTTCCTCGATAAATGGACTACCCAACACAAAAAGAACTTTTCAATTCGAACCAGTAGTTCCTGAGATTAGCGTGTTAAAACAAACAAACAGACAAACAAACTCTTCAGCTTTATAATATTAGTATAGATTCTCCGAGCGCAGTAACTACTCCTGCCTGCCTGCCTGGGACAGTTAGTTTTTAAATGTCGTATGGTTGCCCAAGCTCATACGGCATTCTCACAACATAGTCAGCCTAGTCCAGAGGAATGAACTTGTGGCGGACCAATCAGCGCACAGTCCTGAATCGCGCTATCAAAGTTTTCTAAGATCGGCGATATGTATACGACATCTGAAAACCACTACAGTGGGCTTCGGCCTGACAGAGCATAGCGCTTCGCTCGGTCGGAGATCTCCCTTTGGGGCTTGCCACCACTATTCCCACAAACTGGTCAATACGTCTGGGGCCAACTATGTGCGGCCGCCGTATTACGTAAAAATAGCGATTAGCAAAAATCTTGCAGTCATCGCGCGATACACGCGCAGTCGATTGCTGAACGTCAAATAAAATCGTATTACCTATGCGATCGATTGCTAATCGCTCGCTGTTGTGTTTGAATGCACTTTGCTTCATTTTCGCTTATTATTGCTAACTGACAGTTCAAATCGCTCGCTGATTGCTTTCGCTTTACTGTAAAAGTCTTACGTAATACAAAAAATTAGACAGCAGTAAAGAGATCGAACGATTGATTGCAATTTATAGTTCCTCGATTGTTCGGTAGAAGCAGTACTGTCGCTAGGTTGCTTCTGCTAGGTTTTTGCAGATACGTAATACGAATTTGCAATTTTTGCTATTGCTTGGCTATTGCAAGATACGTAATAAGCCCGCGGGTTTCCTCACGATGTTTTCAATCGTATACAACCCCGATAAAATTCGATGACTTCGGCGCGTGCGGCTCCTGCGGCGCGTATAGGTGCGCGTTCACCTTAAAAGAACAATTAACGTTTTTAAGGGTTCCGTTACGTAATACAAGGAACCGTTTCGCTATATACGTCCATCCGCCTGTCTGTCTGCCCTTAGTAACTTCTGTTATTGTTAATTTAAACTGACAAAAGGAGATATTTCATTTTGGGCCAGCTCTATGTACACTACATAGGTAAATAGATAAAAATATGAGAATTTCATAAAAATACAACAATTTTTTTTTTTTTGCGTACAAAAATTATTTTTAATGCGATGTTTTTAGGTCGGCCATAGCAGTTGCTTTGACATGACTTTTAACGTAGTTGACAATTTTAGAAAGAGACATCTTCCTGAACGTCATACGTCTTTCTTTGCCAAAAATCATGTCATTGACAAAATTGCATTCTTTGGATAATTCTGATCTGATCCGCCATGTTTTATTTTACGTTGTGTTGTTCTCCTTGGCGAAGTTAATTTATTGTACATTATTTATGTACATTGAAACGAAGTGAAATTAAATAAAATAAAGTTTAAGAAACGGTTACCATAATATGTAGCTACATTTACATAATATAGTGTACATAGTGCTGGCCCACGCCTCATACATTTCTAAACATCTCCTTTGGTACAGTTACAAGTTGCATATAGATTTTACTTTTAGCATCATAAAATAATTTTTCAAATTTAGCCATGTCCTGGCTACTGACATTCTCATAGTTAGGTTGTTTTTTAAAGATATTTTTTAAAGATCGACATATAAGACAACTTTATTGCTGCTCTTGGTTACCCGTAGTCCTTTTATAACTCCTGCATCCGTAAAACAATTACCTTTCCGGACTCAATCCTGGCGAGTATAGCTTCTGGCGTGTCGTCGCCAGTGGAGGCGAACGGCGTCCGTCCCGAGAGCATTATGTATGCCAGCACACCTGTACAATGTACATGCAATGGATAAATAAATAGCTCGATGCAGATGATAAAAAAAAAACTTTATTGGCAAAATATTTTTTTACATTAGGTAGTAAACCTGGGAACTGAGACAAGAGTAACAGCTATGGAGTGTAGAGGTCAGGTGAACTTTGTCCATACATGAAAAATGTATGTAAATAAGAGGAATATAACAGTTCGAAAACTAGCCATAATGGCGCTAGAGTCAAGAGGGTATGATATGAAGTTAACGAAAGGAGATGGAGTGAAGTTAGTTATTGGTTAGAATATAGCCTTTTAAGATTTTTTTAACTGCTATTTTGAGCGACAGCTGGACACTTTTTCAAGTTGTCCCCATACAAAGATAGTTCTCCTTACCTCTACACTCCATAGTAACATCTTAGCACTACAGTAGGCATGGTTTTTTTTCCATATTTTTATTTTAATGGATTCGCCGCGTGGTAGATGTGAAGCTAGTCGGTAAATAAAAAGCTTGCGGTACAAAATTATTTTTCAAGATCACTTTTATTTTGTGTAATGATTTGTGATACTAGCACCACCTAGTGACTATTCCTAGGTGGTGTTACTACATTGTCAGCGTTATTGTCGACTAGCTGTTGCGCGCGGCTCCGCCCGCATAAATACAGTATACCAATGGAACACTGCGCTTTTTCGGGATAAAAAGTAGCCTATGTTTTAATCTAGAGCCTAAACTACTGTGATACCAAATTTCATCGAAATCCGTTCAGTAGATTTCGAATAAAAGAGTAACAAACATACATCTATCCGTCCATCCATCCATACTCACAAACTTTCATATTTATAATATTAGTAGGATATTACTCAGAACGTCAATAGATGTTACTCCTAAAACTTCCTTGGAATATCATAAATCTTGGGCCACCGGTAACCTCATGCACTGAACGCGTGTTATTTAATACTGGGTGTCTGTGTTTGTGGTATTACTACACTTACCTAAGCTCCATATGTCGCAGGCGGCATCGTAGCCAGCACGTTTCAGCACCTCAGGGGCTACGAAGTTGGCAGTGTAACATGGCGTCATGAGCAGACCGTTTTCTGCTCGCAACTGTTTGGCCAAACCAAAGTCGACTAGACGAATGTCAGCCGGCGTCCGCTCAGCCGTCGCGAATAGAATGTTCGAGGGCTTTATATCTCTGTAAAACAATAATACTTTCTGTAGCATAGGTACCTACAGTTGCCATAAATGTTATTTGTTACATATAAGTGACGTGTTTGTGTCGTGAAAGGGTCAATTCACACCGAAACGAAGCGATACGCGATATAGCGCTGCATTTTTATGATAGCTCCTCAAAAAACATTTTTTTTAAACATGCTTTTATTACTGGCGAGATGCTTTTATTACTGGCGAGTAAAAAGAACTAAAAAGTTCAAAAACTATCTAAAGACAAAGTACTCATCAAGACGAATCAAACGAGCCCAAACTCGTTGGGGTTATGTGGTTTTATTACGGAGTTCCTATGGCCACCTTCCAGCTCCATCATCAGATCGGCTCCACATTATAATATTGCATTGTCACGCTATTTACATATTTGTGCAAAATTTCAGCTCAATCAGAAACCGGAAAGTTGGTCAAATTTACCTTGCAAGATTCCATTACAGACAACGGGACTCGACTGGTGAAAGTAAATACTCGTAAAAGCTTGTACCTAATAACTTTATTCATTAATCATTACACAAGAAAATACACGTTTCATTAAAAGAGTTCGAATATCGAGTTGCACTTGCAACGCACTGCATTCGAACGTTTGGTTCGTTTGATACGTAAACTACGTAAATGACTGTAAGTATAAAATATGTGAACAAGTGCGTATGTGCTTGCGAACGTGCATGCGTACACACATTGCCTGCAGCTCGTGCGCATAGCAAGAAAATTAATGCTAGCCAGGCTTAAAGCTAACCCTGTTTTCTAAACTATTTATACTAAAAGTGGAGTAACAATTACTTTCTTCAGCGCCATTTCCTCTCGAATATTCTCGGTGCCAAATGTCAAACGAAAACTAAAAAAACCCGACGTGCGCGACGACGGCCATTGAATCGTTTACTCGGGGACGGGGAGTTATCACTAAATCGCTCTGTGTCGTCACAGCAGGTAGAAAAATAATGGTACGCTTGGTTTCTATACAAACAATGATACTTGCGTTAGATGTCTGTGGTAGGTTAAGATCCTTTCACATTTATAATATTACTTACCTGTGTACAACAGTGTGCGCGTGTAGATAATGCACCGCCTGTAGAACGTTCCTCAGTAGCGGCGCCGCCTCTCGCTCGGGCAGGTAGCGGCGCGAGGTGATGTGGTCCAGCAGCTCGCCGCCGCGACACAGCTCGGTGACGGCCAGTATACGCCCGCACTCCGCGTATACGCCGCGCAGAGTGTTATACTAGTTACCTGTGTACAACGGTGTGCGCGTGTAGATAATGCACCGCCTGTAGAACGTTCCTCAGTAGCGGCGCCGCCTCTCGCTCGGGCAGGTAGCGGCGCGAGGTGATGTGGTCCAGCAGCTCGCCGCCGCGACACAGCTCGGTGACGGCCAGTATACGCCCGCACTCCGCGTATACGCCGCGCAGAGTGTTATACTAGTTACCTGTGTACAACGGTGTGCGCGTGTAGATAATGCACCGCCTGTAGAACGTTCCTCAGTAGCGGCGCCGCCTCTCGCTCGGGCAGGTAGCGGCGCGAGGTGATGTGGTCCAGCAGCTCGCCGCCGCGACACAGCTCGGTGACGGCCAGTATACGCCCGCACTCCGCGTATACGCCGCGCAGAGTGTTATACTAGTTACCTGTGTACAACGGTGTGCGCGTGTAGATAATGCACCGCCTGTAGAACGTTCCTCAGTAGCGGCGCCGCCTCTCGCTCGGGCAGGTAGCGGCGCGAGGTGATGTGGTCCAGCAGCTCGCCGCCGCGACACAGCTCGGTGACGGCCAGTATACGCCCGCACTCCGCGTATACGCCGCGCAGAGTGATTATGTGCGGGTGCTGACTGTACCTGTGTGTATATTCAATATTTGTCAAAGCATCCTCCCAATTATTGGCTATAATATCTGTGTTGGCCACCCTTCATTTATACACAAATAAATAAGAGAAAACTTAATTTAAGTATCTAGCAGTATAAATAGATAAATAAAACAAATACGCAACCCGTATTTTATATGATAATGGGGTAGCCTGGTCGGGGCCAACAATTAGCGGTTCGGGGCCAATTGTTGGCCCCCTTTTGGGTGTTTTACTCTGCAACGATATTTATGTTGCGACGCCAAATTGTAACAGGCATTAATCTAGATTCTAGTGTGTCAGAACTGTATGGTAACTGTATATTTGTGCCAATTTTAATCATATTAATTTATTATATAATTCAATAGAATTTAAACACATAGAATTTTAGGCATTGGCTTCCTAATATTGGCGAAAAGGGGCCAATATTAGGAAGCTAATGTAAAGATGAAACTATCTTGCATTATGGTTTGAGTATATTTTTTCCAATTATTTTTTTTATTATAGTATCTTAGAATTTATTTTGTTACCTTAGTAAAATCTCAATTTCTTCCCGTGGATCGTATTGCAGTTTATCCATAATCTTGACTGCATACTGAGTTTTTGAAGCTTTGTGCTCGCAGAGTCGAACTACTGAGAACGAACCAGTTCCTAATTCTCCCATTAATCTGAAATAAATAAATAATCTAATTAATTAAATTTAAATTACTATAAACTAACATTACATAAGAGATTGTTTATTACAGGCCAACTTTTTTCAATCTGTATATTTCCCGTGGCGTTTGGAATAGATAAATATAAGCATAAACCTACGAATTAGGTAGTTAATTACAAAATAGATTAAATTTTTTAATTAACAAATTTTTTAATGAAGAGAATGCAGGAGTTTGAAAGTACTTCACCTGTATTCGTCAAAGAAATTGTTTCTGTTGACAAAGCCGGCCCAAAAGTCTTCTGTTGATGTTTTGGGTTGCGCTGTGTGATTTTGGGTTTGACTAGTGAGGGTCTTGTCTCCCTCATCGTTGAGCAAACACGGGGCAACAAAACTGAATCCTCTGAAATAAAAAAAAATAGAAATACATTATTGAATATTCACTACAGACTAATTGGTAAAGATAATAATAACCATAAAAGTGTTATGTAAAAATCTAGCAGCTACTGGAGAATTAAAGCATTTAGAATTTGAGGTGTCGAGCCTGATTGGACTGGTAAGTTATCGCAATAAATTTTTAGATTCGTGACTGATTTTCGACACGAGATTCTAGAAAATTTGACACAAATCTGTGTGATGTGTGCAAGTTATTGTCACTTTCACGCTGTTTCATAAAGAAGGTAACTACAATTTGTATGGCATCGAATTAATTACCATTGTTTGCCACTAGGGGTGATGTTTCGATGTCATACAATAGTTTACTTCGTCCCGGCGAGAAGTAACAATAACTCGCACTCAGCATACTGACAGCAGTTGCTGGCAGCGGGGGGATATGAAGGTTGTGGTACGTTGCAAGAATTGTTATCCAATCATGGCACTTATGGCGTTGCGTCAAAGTATATTTTCGCAACATCAGAGTTACCTGAAGAGCTCGTGAGCGTTGGCGGAGGCGGGCACGCCGGGCGAGTCGCGCGGCGTGCGGCACGTGAACTCCGAGTCGAAGTAGAACGCGTCGTCCGCGCGCGACACCGCCGGACGAAACGGCGGCACTATCTGTATAGTATAATCTTCTATGTTATATATATGTCACCGTAAAATTGTAAAAACCGTTAGATTAACGAGATTGTAAAAACATGTCGCAAGATTCATAACTATATATTTATAATCTAATGAAAAAGAATGTGTTAAATTATAGGCAGCATATTCGCGTCCGAAGTCTATCAACATTTTACAATTTGACTAGTTTTATTACTCTCTAACGGTTTTTACAATTTTACGGTGACATATACAAGCTGATTTACTGACGTATCAACGCACAGGCCAAACCTTTAAAGCTAGAAATTTTAAATTTTGCACACGTATTACTTATATGAAGTAGGCATCTTATAAGGTTTTTTAAAATTCAACCCCTAAAGGTGAATAACCCTAAATTTTTTGCATTAAATTATCTACCTATGTGTTAAACCAGACTACAAACAACCTTTGTCCCAAATTTCATTCAAATCCGTTAAACGTGTAAGACATACAAACCTACACATTACACATGACATCATTAATTATACTATACAAACATCTTTCGCATTTATAATATTAGTGTGATAATGATTGAACTGGAAAGTTAAATTTTATCAAAAGAAGTGTAGATAGCCTTTAAGTACTATAGTGTATGTAAAAAAGCTAAAGCTACTTTGGACACATCGTATTTGAAGTTTGTAGTGTTGTACCCTTAAGAAGTTTGATGGATATTGCTGTCGCATCAAGAAAGTTAAGGAGTTAAAAGTTAAAACCAAATCTATTTTCAAATCGCCGTCAAACACAACCGAGTATTTAAATTGACACAATTAAATCGATTTATCGTCGATTCATTAGTGTCAATACTCAATTAATAATCGTAAAAAATAATTTAATTATCCAAAATGGCGGCGATGTGGTTCGCCACCCATCACGTCTCGTTCCTCGCGGAGGCGAAAAGTGGCCCATGGAAAGCTGCCTCGCTACGTTGAATGTAAGAGGAGCAATGGATGGTTAGAATGAAAGTGGATGAAGCAAAACAAGTATGTAAGGATCGTAGCAAATGGAAAGAAGTGGTCTCTGCCTACCCCTACGGGAAAGAGGCGGTCTCTGCCTAGCCCTACGGAAAAAGGCGTGATTATATGTATGTATAATTATAATGACAATTACGACTTAACATTTTTTGTGATGACATTTTAACGGAATATTTCAATCTGTCCAAAGTCGCTGTAGGCAACAGAAAGTTATTTTGCATTAGCAGCTGTGTAGAAAGATCTAGAACATTTTTGGGTTGTATAAAATTAAAAGGGCTAAGATTTTTATGTTATGTACACAGTCGCTTTCTAAACTTCGTCCGTGACAGGACTTATGTGAGCTCTCAAATATATTATCGTAATGCTTAACTCGTATGTGTTCTTGAATATATGTATTGAACTAACTACTAATTTTGAGTAATTGAAAATAAAAGCTTTGTTTTGTTAGTGACTGAATAAATATTATTGTTTTAAAGACTAAATGTTTAATTTGAACTACACCTCTGCCGTGTGCTATTGAACTCCGCGCCATAATCGGTTACCAGGTCTATAGTTTGAGAGCTGAGCCCTATAGTCGCATTAGCTTTTAAATACACTATAGTATAATAACAAGGGAAGCTATACACAATGACATTTGCGTATATTTTTGTACTACAATGAAACTATGACGATTTACCATAGGTGTGACCAGAGATTAGGCACTTTAATCTAATGTGATATTACATACTTTTAGTTATCTACATTATGCATTTGATATGGTTTTTATAAGCAGTGCATTACTATTTATTGTCATTATACTTCAAAAACATATTGTTTCCACAGAAAATACTTTTTAAGTTACAGATTATAAAATACCTCTTTCTTAAGTAGAGCTTCCCACTCTATATTACTGAAGAATTCATGGTTCTTTATATCTTCAATGCCATTGGGGCCAGCCCCAAGTCTAAAACAAAAATATAATTGTTAAATATCTTACAAAAATAAATGACTCGCAAGCTTGACAAGGAATACAAAAAACCTTTTATATTCTAGGCCAGTGATTTTCAACCTATTTCATGATGCGACCCCCCTTGTATGAAAAAATATTTCGCGATCCCCCGACCTTTTTTATCATACAGTATGTATTTGTATGTTACAAATATTCATTCCATACGACGTTTTTATGCGTCTCCATAATTAGGATTCAGATATTTGTACATAATATAGTACGTCAAAAACATTATTTTACAATTACATACATCGATGATATCGATGATCGATTTATGAGTAACTTTTGTTAAAATTCTCTTACTTAATAAATCAATATTTTTTAATCTTTATTGTTTTTTACTAACGTTCTCTCGACCTCCGGCGACCCCCCTACAGAAGCTTCGCGACCCCACAGGTTGAAAAACACTGTTCTAGGCAATATAAGAGTATTGCAGCAACACAATTAAAATATGTTTGTTAATTTTTCGCAATATAGCGAGGTTCTCTACATTCCTGGTAGGGATATAACATCTATCACATTATAGTGTAACTGGATTGGATTTGAAAAGAAAACCTCGTAATCCTTAATAAAAAAATTCTTACCTGTTTTGTGGATTCCTTTTGAAAAGTGCACGCAGCAGTGATTGGGCTTCTTCACTTAAATTGGAAGGCATACCTAACTTAGCCTTCAATATTTGGGTCATAGTATCATGCCTCGTTGAACCATGGAAAGGTAGGTTGCCTGTTAGCATTTCAAACTAAAACAGATATTGGTATCAGTGGCGTAGCATGGGTGTCTGCCACCCAGGGCGGAGGACAATTTTGCCGCCCGGGACACATGACAATTTGCCACCCCCTTATTTAGGTAATAGGTTTTTTCCAGACTCCACTACATAAAGGACTGATAATGTGTTTATCAGACCTTGTATGTTTTTTTTTAAATAATATCTATGGACGCTTTCACACGTCAATCTGGTCCCGTGGTAAGTTCTTGATGAACTTGTGTTATGGGTACCTATATATTATTTAATACTTTTATACTATATGTCATACTTATATTTAAGAATTTTATGGTAGGTATATATGAGAGTGAGGCTTTGCCGCCCCCTAAAAATGTCGCCCGGTTATGGTTAAACTAAAAACTCTAAAAGAAAAGAAATAATTAAAAAAGAACCCAACTTCAAAAAAAGACAGATACCCAAGCAACGCATTAAAAAGACAAGAAACAAGATTGAGAAAACAGACTACACTATGACCTGAAAGCCTAAGTGAAATAATTGATGTTATGTTTGGTAGCAGGCAGGGCCCATATATTTGTATGATTTATAATTTGCAAATAACCATTTGCAAATTATCAATCATACAAAAAGATAAACCTTCACTTCTTCACTTAGGCTTTCAGGTCATAGGGTTATCTTGGGTATCTGTATTTTTTTTGCAGTCGGGGATTTTATATGTATGTTTAAAAAATACTTCAATTATCTCTCACCATAAGAACTCCGAATGACCACCAATCTGCGGCCATAGTGTGTCCTTTCCTGTTAACCACTTCTGGTGCCATATACTCCACTGTACCACAAAAACTATAAGCTTTATCACTACTAGGTGGAAGCTTGGACAGTCCAAAGTCAGTAAGTGCTATGTGACCATCGGCATCTAACAATATATTCTCTGGCTTCAAATCCCTGTATATGATACCCAATTTGTGCACATGCTCTAAAGCTAATGCTAATTCTGCTAAATAAAACTTCACATCTTCTTCTGTAAACATTACCTATAAGAAATTTTAAAACATTTTTGTGAATAAAACAAATTGATAATGTAATACTACAAATTTCATTGTATTAAGATTACAATAGTTTGTTGAATGAAATAACTAGTGAATGTTTACAAAGTAATCAAAGTTATCTTTATTGAAAACATTTTGCGTCAATGGGTATGATGTTCACATTATATTACCATACTCTGTGTACAGCTAGGACTGCAGGTGGGGGGGTCTAAGATGGCCACTTTGGGTGTTTAATTTTAAGTGACAAATTTTTGGGACGACTGAAGGACTTTCCATAAAAAAAAAATTAAAAAAGATTCTTCTAATGTATGATTCATGCTCTGCTAAGTGGCCCTTTTAGACCCACTGATGTGTCCATACAAAATGTCAAAGCTAACACCAACATGACGTGATAACTAGTACAATTTCTCACCTCTTTGCTCAATCTCGAAAACAAATCGCCGCCACGTAGAAAGTCCAATATTAAATACAGTTTGCCAGCTGTTTGGAATGCATAGTGTAATTTCACTATAAATGGATGTCCCATTTCAACCAAAATATTCCTCTCCATTTTTGTACGTTCTCGGTCTCTCACCTTTAATGTTGCTTTTTTAAGTACCTAAAATTACAATTCATGTATAATACAAGGTATGGTAAAATTAATTACGGATACTTTGGGCATATGATCTACTGCTTACGTAAAAACATTTGAGCATAGAAATAATTGTCATACTGAAAAGACGTTTTTTTTCTTTATATATGTATGATGATTTTTAAACCACTTTTTTTAATTAATTCAAGATTAAATCAAATTTTAATATTGAGATTAATTCTAAGCTGATAAATCAAATTAATTGTTACAGTCTACAGAAAATTTTCCTTAATGCAAAATAATACAATCAATAAAGAATTTTTCATACACAACAAGGAAAAAATATTTATCTTTACAATTGCTTCAAAAGTTTATAAGTGCTAAAATATATACATACCTTCATTGCATAGAGTGTACCGGCGTCTAAGCCACTGACTTTCCGCACCAGGAATACTTTTCCAAATGATCCCTCCCCAAGTACCTTGAGAAGTTCAAACTGAGATGGATCTGCTTTTTCATGGCCCTCCTTAACAACCTCCTGCAGTTCAACTTCCCTCTCAAAGCTATCATTTGATGTGCCTGATTCTAGGCTCTCTGTTGTAGAGGTTTGCCTAGATTCTGCTAAGTTTTCGACCACCATTGGAAGACTGTTTGGAGCCTGTATTCCCGCACCTCGCTGTAAACAAACTTATTATTAATTGTACCTAATTAAATTACTATGCTTATTACGATTTTACAATAGACACATAAATTGCGAAGTAAATGGGCAGTTAGTGGTCACAAATTCCTAATATTTTACGGTCGTCGTAACGACAGTATAATAATAATTAAAAGTTAATGGACTATTGTTCAGATAAAACTACATTTACCACGATAACCAGCGTTGTTTCCAGTATGTGATATCATATAACTGGGTTAGCGCAACCAAATATGTATAGAATGGTACGTAGTAAGGTAAAGATGAGTAATATCCAGGAAAACAAACAGAAAATCCTTTAATGATTTACAAAACATACCGTGCCATCTCCAACATTTTGCATTCGCCATGGGTCGACGGCGTTTGCCAGAGGCATACTTCTTAGCTTCTAAATATACACATTCAGCAAAACCAAATATCAAACAAATAAAAGGGTTTTATTTATAAAAAATCAACACTCAATTAATATCGTCATTGATGAACCTTCGCCTACCAAAAACTAAAAAGTCTAAAAACGTCAATCATGAATCAATTTTTTTATTCAGAATATTCAAAATAGGATATAGTGTTGCTAGATTAAGTACCACAAACAACAGTCTCATGATTTTCAATTTTTAGGGTTCCGTAGCCAAATGGCAAAAAAACAGAACCCTTATGGATTCATGTCTGTCTGTCTGTCTGTCCGTCCGTGTTAGCCCAAGAGCTACTAAGAAATTTTGAGTAGGTATTTGAGGCACGTTGAAACCTTGTCCTGTACTTCTCCTATTGTACCTCAACACGAGAATGCAGGCCTGGCTGGTCAGAAGCGGAACTTAGCCAAAATACAAATTTTTGAAAAGTAGATTTTTTTATGCCCGAAAAACATGTTTGAGGCATTATGAAATTTTGATATACTGTTAGTATAATGTATAAGGAGTTGGGAACAAAAAAAGCCCCGTAATTTAGTCGGAACTTTAACCTAGCCATGTCAGTTTAAAAGTAAATAGTTTAAAGGTTAAAAATAGGTGTGTGAGGCACTTCGAAATTTGAGTAGGGTATTATTTATTATTTAAAAAAAATACTGTAAAAAATACAGATAATTTTATGGGAACTTTCCACCTGCCATGTGACTTAGAAAATCGAGAAAATCTGGCTTTTAATTCATGATTTTGTGACATCTATCGGTCATTTTATGAACTGCAATATACGTTTGAAAGGAGATGCGACATCTAGGAAGCTCTCAAAGAACTACGTGGTCAAAAAATAAAATTGCGTATTGTGCAATAAACTAACACACTTACTACGTCAAAATGTATTTATAAAACGAATAGGTATTAATTAAATAGAAATGGCATACGAACCAGCCTAATCTACTTACCATTTACATTAAATACATAAACGTAAAAGCGACATCTAGGAAGGCATCAAGGAACTACGTGGTCTTGATAATTTTCGCAAAGTCGATATGAGTCGTTTTCCATTCGTTGTTTATACAATATTGTGTGCAATAAAATTACATATTGTGCAATAGTCTAATTTACTCGACAAATTGATCACACTGATCGTTTTAATTGCAACTATAAAGTTTTTAGCGCCTGCGCGTATGTATCTGTATAATCTATGGCATGCGTTATAAAATACCAATTACAAAACTTTATTTTTGCTTTAAATAATGAACCTTATTACCGTGCCATAGAGATGAAAACGGACTGTAACGAGAACATCGAAACTCATGTTTTTACCCTGATAGGCGGTGATTTCTTTGATGCCTTCCTAGATGTCGCTTTTACTTTGGTAGGTAATGTAGACCGTAGCCTGTTATTCGTATGCTGTTTCTATTTATTTAATACCTATTCGTTTTACGAATACAATTTGTCGAGTAAATTAGACTCTATTGCACAATGCGTATTTAATTTTATTGCACACAACATCGTATAAACAACGAATGGAAATTTTCAATTTTTATAAGAAAATCAATTAAACTACTCATAATATCGACTTTACCAAGATTATATTTTATCAAGACCACAAAGTTATTTGATGCCTCCGCACAGTGTTTTATTTGGCCCAAACATCGTACATCGCCGTTTTATCGGTTAATTCGAAAGAGTATTTAATAACAAATGCCCGAGTAAAACACCCATGAAGTTCACTTGCATAGTTTTTAAACTATCTCAAAAAGAAAATTCGAATCCCGCTTTGATAAAAAGGAGAAAAAAAATTATATTTAAAAATTCTTAAGGAATAGCCAAAAATATGTTAGACATTATTTGAAGAACATACAAAAAGCTACATTATGAACCCTTTTGAAGTCGGCTACGACTTATGGGGGCCATAAAAACAAAGAAAATAGAATTTTAGTTTTTATTTTTTTCTGACTAAGTTCCACTGTATGCGTAGCTGCAACTTACATTAAGAGAAAGCTAATGATTACCACTATCATTGATAAAATAATCAAAATCATAAACCGCGGAACTTCGTAAAAAAATAGTTTTGAAAATTTGCGGTATTCGCGGGATTCGTATTAAATTCGAAAACAATTTTATATACTTTTTTTGAAACAGTAACACTATTCAGGCTTCTTAGGACTTGAATAAAAACAATAAAAATCGATAAAATAGTTTAAAAGTCACATTTGTGGCTAATAAAATAAAACTGGAATAAATAACAAACAAAATAGACTTTTGAACGCAACAAAAACAGATATTTATCAATTGTTAATATAGCTTTCGACAGTTGGGCGTCAACTTTACTATAATAACTATCATCATTATCATCGTCACTGCTATCGTCGCGGCATGGAGGTTCAAAGGTGATTAATAAATTCCACTGTGTTTCCATCATTAAAAGATGGAAACACCGTGGAATTTATTAATCAAGTGGAATAATTTTGTCGTACCCGACTTTGGCCGAACGATGTCTCGACGAGCTAGATGTACCTGTGATCAGTCTTCGCAAAGTAACTAAAAAATCTATTAAGATCCCAGAAAACGTTAAAAATCTTTTTATTACTAAATTAAATTCAAGGAACGTTTATGTGCTTTAGCACATAGCACTATAGCTTGCTATAGTAAAGAATGTTTGACATGTTTTTTGTTAGGGTAATTCAAGGTAGTATTACAAGTGACTGAAAATCTTCATTCAACTTTGAGAGAGATGGCTGCCGAACTTTCTATATCTCACGAGTCAATCCGTACCGTTTTAACTAATCATTGGGGTATGAAACATGTTACCGCTCGGTTAGTCCTAAAAGACCTGAATTTTCTCCAAAAACTCAATCGCATGAGAGTCGTTGAGGACATGCTGGAATTAGTCAATTCCGACCCAACATTCATGAAACGGTAACTGGTGACGAAACGTGGGTTTACGAGTTTGACATGCAAACTATTCAATAAGCTTCCGACAGAACCGAAACTGAAAAAAACACGCCAACATCGATCAAAAGTCAACGTCATGTTGACTGTGTTCTTTGACTATCGCGGTCACCAGATATGGATCCAGCCGACTTCTTTCTTTTTCGTAAAATCAAATTACCACTTCTTGGCACCCGTCTTCGTTCGGTACAAGACATAAAGGAGTATTCGCGACGTGAACTGAACTTATTTCCAGAAACAGCGTTTAAAAATGTTTTTATGATTGGATTATTCGTTGGTGTAAGTGTATCGTTTCTGAAGGAGCATACTTTGAAGGTGTTAAAATATTTGGATAAATAACAAACATTTATGTATTAATGATCTTTACCCGGTACTTTCTTGACAGAGTAGCATTATTTTTCTTATTTCATGGAATTTTCAAGAATATTTTGACATGTTTATTGTTAGGATAATTCAAGATAATATCTTTTAAAAATTCCACGCGGGCGAATAATATAGAGTAAGAAGATAAAATAAAATGTCATCTTTTTGCGTATCCATTTCAATAATGGCTAACTATTTTATTATATTCCTTATTTTATGGATTTTTTCCAGTGAAGAGTAATAATATGTGATACGGGAAGGGGTCCACCCTCGTAAAGCGTATGCAAAAACCCTGTATTTATACATATTATTCAGAGGAAACGGGGGTGAGGCATCATGGAGCCGCTCATGACCCATGACGCCAATTTGCCTCGGCAGAGGCTGACCCAATCTGCCGGGGGATGTCCTTCTGGGCCCCGACCAGAGGACTTAATGCTAGGGGGGGAACAGGGCAGGGATTTCTAAATCATCTAATGAGGCGAAAGTTGTCGAGGAACGTAAAAAGTTGATACAGGCTAAAATAAAAGACCAGATGGGCCTTTTAGTCGACATAGTTCGACCAAATTCTGGTACGACGAATGATGGAAACACCGCTCGACGCATTTTTGCTACAAGCGAAAGTCGTCATATGTTTTCTCAAATTTTAGGGATTGAAAAGTGGCTCGTTGACGACTTAAGTACTATTTTAGTCACAACCAATTAGTTCAGAAAATTTTGCTTTTTATTGTACAAACTTAGCGTATAGATATGTTGCTGAATACGGATGGCACCCTATGACTGTTACTCTGCATAAACTGTTAGTCCACAGTCGAAATATAATAGAAGAATCGGCTTTACCTGTAGGAGTTCTCTCAGAACAGGCTGGAAAATCAAGAAACAAATGTTAGCGCTATGACCGGGAGCACCACACTCGTAAAAATAGCAGAATTTACACTATGACTGATTTGTTTCATCGAGCACTAGAGTCATCCGATCCAATAATTTCGCATTTAAATCTTAGTTCCAGACAAAAACATAAAAAAAACGAGTACCATTTCCACCTGAAGTAATAAATTTATTATTACCATTTGAATCTCCATGCCACGAAGATAATGATAGCAGTGATGATGATGATGATAATTATAATAATAACGACCTCGAAAACTACATTTCCAATTATACCATCATTGTTTCAAATGAAAATGAGTTTGATTAGACATTTTTACCGTTATTTTTACATTTTTATTTTTTTACACATTGATTAAGCACTTCCTGTACAACTATTTAGTTTCGTTTCCTTCAATTTAACTTAATTTTATAAGTAATTTAATATCCGTTTTTGTTGCGTTCAAAAGTTCTAAGAGTCAGGGCTTCGGCCTGGCCGAGCATAGCACCTCGCTCGGTCGGAGATCTCCCTTACATGTCAGGAATACTCATCCCTGCTTACCTGTCTGGTAGTTGTGGTACCGGTATGTGACCCCGGCTCCCGAGCTATTACTGTCCTATCTCTTACCCTCCAGGGCGGTAATATCCTACATTTCCTATTTCCCACTCTAAATTACCAATCATCCTTTCCACACCACCTATCCTTCCCTTTCCCTATTCCTACCCTCTCCACCAATCCGCGGGAACGCAATGGATAATCATAGAAATAGTTTCATTATCCAAAATGGCGGTGTTGTGGTTCGCCACCCATCACGTCTCATTCTCGTGGAGGTGAAAAGTGGCCCATGGAGAGCCGCTTCGCTACGTTGAATGTAAGAAGAGAAATGGATGGTAAGAAAGAAAGTGGATGAAACCAAAGAAGTATGTAAGTATGTAAAGATAGCAAGTGAAAAGAAGTGGTCTCTGCCTACCCCTACGGGAGAGGCGTGATTATAGGTATGTATGTATGTAAAAGCCCTAAAAAGGATACAAAAAACATTATTACGAAACAACATAAGTAGTATCTTGTTTGTCGTATACTAGCTTTTGCCCGCAGCTTTGCCCGCGTGGAATTCTTGGAGAAAAAAATATTCAGTAAATAACTCTACTCACTACGGTATACAATATTAAAATGTTTTTAGGGTTTCGTACACAATGGGAAAGAACGGGACCCTATCATCTCGACGCGACGTGTGAGACGGTTTGATATTTTTTGCGCTTGAATATAAATTTTACGGTATCTCTTAAATATATTATTAATATCATTCAGTTGTAGGTTTAAACGAATACAATATGTATAAAATTCTTAAAGTGAGTAACGTATTTAATTTGAAGAGGATCATATTGCAACCGTCTAAATAGCTTCTGAAAATGCCATACATAACATTAAGTATGAACTGCGTGCCCAGTTTCATTATATGTATCTGCATTTTAAATATGTAATATCTTCTTTAATTAATCATTTAAACTACATGTTGTAAAGGGTCACATTAATCTATATTAAATGCACAATGTACTTAAATTGCTTAATTGGATAAGGATTATTGCTGTATTGCTTAAAATCGCTTCGTAAATAAGCCATTATTACTCGTAAAAAGTAAACAGATAAAAAATGGTTATTGTGGGTTATCCTTAAGAGATCGACCCATACTATCGCGGAGTTTATAGACTTTTTGAGGTGTAGAATACGGTAATACATTATTTTGATCTATCTCGTAGGAGTCAGGCAGCGTTTGCAATGTAAGCGCAAATGTTTATTTACGACATTAGAAACTTCAGTTATTAGTATTTCTTTACCATAATGTGCATGTTATAATATACATATAAACCTTCCTCTTGAATCACTCTACCTAAAAAAACTCGCATCAGAATCCGTTGCGTACGCAAGTTTTAAAGATGTAAGCATACATATGGACAATCAGTTAAGGCTACTTTGTTTTATACTATGTAGTCATTATTTTATTGTACTAGCTAAAAATGTGACTTTTTATATATATTATCTATTTCTATTGTTCTTATTCAAGTCCTGACCAACCTGAATAGTGTTACTGTTTCAAAAAAAGTATATAAAATTGTTTTCGTATTTAAGACGAATCCCGCAAATACCGCAAATTTTTAAAACTATTTGAAGTTCCGCGGTTTATGATTTTGATTATTTTATCAGTGATAGTGGTGGATATTAGCTTTCTATTAATGTAAGTTGCAGCTACGCATTCAGTGGAACTTAGTCAGAAAAAAATAAAAACTAAAATTCGATTTTCTATGTTTTTATGGCCCCCATAAGTCGTAGCCGACTTCAAAAGAGTTCATAATGTAGCTTTTTGTATGTTCTTCGAATAATGTCTAACATATTTTTGGCTATTCCTTAAGAATTTTTAAATATATATTTTTTTTCCTTTTTATCAAAGCGGGATTCGAATTTTCTTTTTGAGATAGTTTAAAAACTATACAAGTGAACTTCATGGGTGTTTTACGCCCGAAATTAATAATCAATCTTAATCTTATTTTAGCTATCTGAGATCAAGATTTCAATACATTCCAACGATCCTCGGATTGACTTTACGTCAATTTTTGTTTGAGATTTTAAGATTGAAGTCAATCTAAGATTTAAGATACGTAATTAATTTCGGGCGTAACTCGGGCATTTGTTATTAAATACTCTTTTGAATTAACCGATAAAACGGCGATGTCCGATGTTTGGGCCAAAAAAAAAACAGTGTGCTCCGTGGTCTAGTGGTTCGAGATTTGGCTCTCGACTCGGAGGTCGTGGATTCGATTCCCACAAGGGAACAACAAAAAATGTTGTTTCCAAGTTTGGTTAGGACAATGCAGGCTGATCACCTGATTGTCTGACAAGAAAGATGATCCATGCGTCGGATGGGCATGTAAAAAGTCGGTCCTGCGCCTGATCTCTCGCTAGTCGTGTCGGTCATCCGTCTCACTGGGTTTCGAGAGTAAAAAGGAAGAGAGAGTGCTCTTATGTACCGCGCACACACTTGGGCACTATAAAATTACTCCTGCGTAACTAGCCTGGTTTCAATGAAACAGGCCACCGTCACCGAGATCGGTGTGGGAGTTATTATTATTGATGCCTCCCTAGATATCGCTTTTACGTAGATAGGTAATGAAAATCAGCGTAGGTCAAGCTGGTTCGTATGCCGTTAATAAATACCTATTTATTTTATAAATTTGTCGAGTAAATTAGACTATTGCACAATATGTAATTTTATTGCATACAATATTGTATAAACAACGAATGGATGTCTTCGATTTATATAGGAAAATCAATTAAAAACGACTCATATCGACTTTGCGAAAATTATCAAGACCACGTAGTTCCTTGATGCCTACCTAGATGTCGCTTTTACGTTTATGTACTTAATGTAAATGGTAGATTAGGCTGGTTCGTATGCCATTTCTATTTAAACGAATAGGTATTAACCTATTCGTTTTATAAATACATTTTGACGTAGTAAGTGAGTTAGTTTATTGCACAATACGCAATTTTATTTTTTGACCACGTAGTTCTTTGAGAGCTTCCTAGATGTCGCATCTCCTTTCAAACGTATATTGCAGTTCATAAAATGACCGATAGATGTCACAAAATCATGAATTAAAAGCCAGATTTTCTCGATTTTCTAAGTCACATGGCAGGTGGAAAGTTCCCATAAAATTATCTGTATTTTTTACAGTATTTTTTTTAAATAATAAATAATACCCTACTCAAATTTCGAAGTGCCTCACACACCTATTTTTAACCTTTAAACTATTTACTTTTAAACTGACATGGCTAGGTTAAAGTTCCGACTAAATTACGGGGCTTTTTTTGTTCCCAACTCCTTATACATTATACTAACAGTATATCAAAATTTCATAATGCCTCAAACATGTTTTTCGGGCATAAAAAAATCTACTTTTCAAAAATTTGTATTTTGGCTAAGTTCCGCTTCTGACCAGCCAGGCCTGCATTCTCGTGTTGAGGTACAATAGGAGAAGTACAGGACAAGGTTTCAACGTGCCTCAAATACCTACTCAAAATTTCTCAGTAGCTCTCCAGCTAGATGTATTCTGTGACTTGCATTAAGATTTTCACACAAAAATAGAAAAAAAACCAATAAATTTTGGGGGTTCCTCATACTTAGAACTGAAAAAAAAAAATTTCATCAAACCCATACGTGTGGGGTACTTAATACTTATCTATAGATAGGTCTTCAAAAATGATAATGATAATTCTAATATAATTTTTTTCTAAACTGAATAGTTTGCGCGAGAGACACTTCCAAAGTGGTAAAATATGTGCCCCCCCCCCTGTAACTTCTAAAATAAGAGAATGATAAAACTAAAAAAAATATATGATGTACCTACATTACCACGCAAACTTCCACCGAAAATTGGTTTGAACGAGATCTAGTAAGTAGTTTTTTTAATATCTATGTCATAAAGCGTAAACCGCATTATACCTTTCAATCAACTCAAATATAAAAATTAAAAAAAAAAACATTTAATTTCATAAACATGAACCATAAGTTTAAACCGTAAGGCTGGGACTATATGCAACGGAATCTAGTAGGCCGTAGAGAATTATGTGCACTGAAAATAGAACTCTGCGCTAATACAAAACAGTTGAAAATGGAAGTTTCGAGTGTCGAGCTGTCATATATGACATTGACATTTGACTCGACACTCGGATGTTCGATTTTCAACTCTATTGTATTAGTGCAGATATCTATTTCAATGCTCAGAATTTATAGTATAGTCCCGGCCTAAACCATTATTTTTTATTACAAGTTTATACGGAACCCTCGGTGCGCGAGTCTGACTCGCACTTGGCCGGTTTTTTTTTTTAATTTTTATTGTCTACAGATAAATAAGTCCAGTTCACACCCCTTTTGCCGTGCTTTTGCCTATTCACACCTGTAAAATGAATTATTTTGGCGATTACCTATGACCTAAGTATACCTAAGCGCATTTATTGTCCTGCATACTTAGTTGTAGTCCATGTTATAGCTCCACACGAACTTTGCACAAAAGTAAGTAGTTATTGGTTATTGGTTCATAATTATGTTAGTGCGTTGTTATTTGTTAGTGCTATGTAACCAAATAGAAAGACTTGCTAACCTTTGGTACTAATAACTCTTTAACTGGTAACCCTAATCTCATTGCCGCCGGGAATGTTGATCAATCAGCGATTTGTGTGTATTTCTGTTTCTTTAAAATGTGTGTTATTTTGGTTTTTAAGGTGAAATCTTAGAGCATCCTTTGATGCTCTAAAGTCTTATCTAAAGTGTAATATTGGTTGAATATTATCCATTAGATATTCGTTGACGTGCACAAGTGTAGGCGAGTGATACAACTACAAAGTGCGAGATAAATTGGGTTACCCGCCAAAACTCCCTAGGTCCTAGGAAGTTTCAGTAAAGCGTCTACCACTTTATTCAGTCGACTGACTTGATTGATTGACTGCCCTGACTATTTATTTGTACTTAGACAAGACTTTGGACTTGACGATTTAGAAAATATAAATTAAATAAGGTATCTCGACACCTGACACTTTGATTTTCAACTCTATTGTATTAACTCAAAGTTCTACTTTCAATGCTCAGGATTATCTACGGCCTTACGGATTTCGGTGCATATAGTCCCAGCTTGGTCCCAGCCTTTACTGGAAGCATTATCACTGCCATGAGCTTTGTTTAAATTTAGATTACATTGAATCGGAACGGAGTATATGTGTAGAATCAAGTAGGTATTAGGTGTAGGTTAGTTGTTGGTGTGAAAACTGTAGGTGTATGTAGATTGTAGGTAGTTGTTTAATTATTCCAACTCATAGCACCTTAGATCAGTAGTATATGATCTAAGCATAGCACAGTAAATTAATATTGGTTCATAGCTGTTAAGACAAAGCAACATCTGTTGGCTACAGCTAGTTATGATATAAAATAATAAAGTGATGGTTATGGAAAATAATAATCCTAATCTCAAAATAAATGCAATATTTTATTGACCAAAGAACTACCTACATCTTTATTTGTTTAAAGTAATAACTAAATATACATTTAGAAATTATTACAAAAAGGTAACTTAAAGATTGGTAAGTTTCGTACAAAGAACAAATGTATAAATGCTGTTTATTACACATTTCAAAATATTTACATTCTATAATTGTATAAAAATAAACTAGAGCTCGCCTACTCTCCTCAGCTGTGGTCTAGACTAGTCTAGATCAGTCGTACTCAATCTCCGGTCCAGCCACATGTGGTCCGCTCGGCCCTTATGGTTGGCCTGCCTAGTTACAATATTGTGAGCCATTTTATATTTCGCTCCCATCATAGAAACTGTTAGCGCGCCTAGTAAAATATTAATAGATTAGGAATTAAATGATTATTACTCCACCTATACCGAAATAATTTTTGCTTATGGCCAGCAACGCTATGACTAAAACGTGTTTGTAGCCCGTATAAAAAAAGGTTGAGTACCACTGGTCTAGATGATAGAAATAGTGAATGTTAAATAATATATAATATGAACTAAGGAACCATAAAGTCTAGTCTTAGCATTCAAACAAATTAGGCTCTTTAGTCCAATATTATTGAACATCCACTAATTTTATTCTTGGTATATAAACAGTTCAATAGGTACAAAAACATAATATTTTACATAACTAAAAGTGCACTATTAACTTTGTGTTTTATTTATAATTTAATTATAACCATTCTGGATCGAACCGCTTTCCGATTAGCCTCTTCCATGCGTCTTGGCACTCCCCACGTCGTCCCCCACCGCTGCGTTTGTGGCGCAAACGTGGACAGCCTTGGACACCACGGTCTGTCCTGTCAGCGAAGCGCCGGCCGCATTTCCCGACATCACTGCCTGAACGACCTCATCCGTCGGGCTCTTGTCACCGCCGGAGTACCAGCTGTGCTGGAACCCTCTGGCTTGGCGCGCGACGATGGCAAGAGACCAGATGGTATGACCCTGGTCCCTTGGAGAGTGGGGCGGGCTCTTGTATGGGACGCAACTTACGTCGATACACTTGCTCCGTCCCATGTCCAGGGCACCTCGAGCACTGCAGGTGCGGCCGCCAATCAGGCGGAGAACCTCAAGCGGCGCAAATATGAGAACCTTAGTGGGGATCTCGTATTTGAACCGTTTGGGGTTGAAACCCTAGGTTCATGGGGTCCGGGTGCGCACAAACTTTTTAGAGAGCTTTCCAAAAAACTAATTGAGGCCACCCGAGACCCCAGAGCCGGCACCTATCTGGCCCAAAGAGTATCGCAATCCAGCGGGGAAACTCTTTGAGCCTTCTAGGTACTCTGCCTGGTGGGGACGACCTAGGAGATTTCTTTTTACTGTAGCTTTTTAAGTTTTTCTAGTTTTAATGTTCTTTTTAGTTATTTTTTTTAAGTAGTTAGCTATAATATATTAAGTATTATGAATATAATAAATAATTTACCTGGTAAAAAAAAAATTGAAAAACATTATAAATGCATGTTTTTACTTTCAAATTATAAGGCATACTTATTGCATAAATAGCTTATTCGCATGTTTTATCTTTGTCGCTAGATTTCAAATAACCAGCTATTTTAATCTGAATGAAGTATAATATTAACACAGTTTTTTATGAATCTTAAAATAACTAGACATGTATTGAAAAATTTAGTCTCTTTTCTCATTTGAAATTTGATTTTTTATATTTTCAATTCTATGCAAAAGTGTAGGATGTGAATGATACCAGGCAGAATATAACTTATCATAAATTGGGTAGTCTAAATTATCTTTGCCTAGCTTAATAAGAGCTGACCGTAACTCCTGTGGATAATCCAAAGCAACGGCAAAGTTATCTGCTTCAAATTCAAATTTCCTTGACAATGCAGTTGCAAAAAATGATAGCAAGGAATTGTATGGAGCAAGAATTAACTGTAAAACTACAATTAAACCAATAATAACTGGTTCCTGGCCTGATGGGAAACCTAAAGTAGTATACAATAAAGAATATTTAAATAGGAACCCGAATGCTGAGAAAAGAAGCAACAAATTAACTTCTGTTAATGCGATTGACTTGTAAATGTGACTGCATTTCCAGTGGCCAAGTTCATGAGCCAATACACCCAAGATTTCACTCTCAGTACATCCAGTTGTCACTTTCTTAGTTTCATCATACTTTTCAAGTAATGTATCAAACAATACAATTCTTTTTGCACCAAATAGGCCACTGAAATACGCATTGCTGTGTGCTGATCTCTTTGAACCTTCTACAATATATATTTGAGACAGGGAGAAATTGAGTTTTGATGCCAAATTCTCAATACCTTTTCTAAGAGAACCTTCTGGCAGTGGGACAAATTTATCAAACAACGGAGCAATCACTGACGGGTAAATTGTCAATAGCAGCAATGTTGCCACAGTTGTGAAAAGCCATAGCCAGACAACAAACATGTTGCCTCCGAGCATTATTATGTAAATAGCAATAGATACAATTGGCAGAGTTATAACTAGATTTAAAGCTAGTGACTTCAGCTGGTCTTTGATGAAGAATCCCACTGTTTGCTTGTTGAATCCATGCTTCTCTTCAAGCACAAATGTGCCATAAATAGTAAATGGCATATTCACAACCATGTTGAACAGTGTTACAAATGTCATAAACACACAACTAATTAGTATCTCCTGCGAGGGTGATATATTGACAACTGCTGCTATTTCCTCTGACTTAACCCATGCTGCAGAAATCCATCTGTTATAAAGTATTATGGACGTCAAACTTATACTGTAGAATTCCTTTACTATTTTGAATTGCGATTTATCAATTCCATATAATCGAGCCTTTTTAAATGATTCTTCATTTAGCATTTCTTTCAAGTCGTCGGGAATGGAATTGTTTGTTTTGTAAATATTTAACTGAAATAATAAAGAGTAGGTATAATTATTTTGCCAGAAACATAAAATTTCTTGATAATAATATAATAAACAGTGCTATGAAATTTGCATTTGACAAGGCTGGAATGTTAATTTAGAAGAATTTGTTTTACGTCGATTAATCGACATTATACAATAACATTTAGGTTAAAGGGTGCAACAAATATATTGTAATCTAACAACGATACAATCTAAGTAGTCCAGTAAATTTAGAACACGTCATAACGATTACTAGATGTTAATACCTGTCGTATAGATAGATAAAGTTCCCATATGTATTCCAGCCATGAGAATACAAAAATTAATGTTAACAGCATATTTTCATCGAAATTCATCTTTTTGATATAAATTTATAACTTCTTGTTCATGAAAATAGCATGCAGCAAATTTCTGCCGTTTAAATCGCTGACAAGTGACAAATGACAAGTGTTAAAACTGACAGTGAGTGGTGACAAATAATATTTTTTTTACTTTCATTAGATGCCATTACGGCATAAAACCATTAGCCAGTGTCAAGTTAATGATCAAGTCTAAAATCTAGTCAAAGTGCAGATAAAATCAAGTCATACTTTTGATAGAATATTATCTAGATCAGTGTTTTTCAACCTTTTTCATGATGCGACCCCCTTGTATGAAAAAAATATTTCGCGACTCCCCGACCCTTCGCTTTTTTATCATGTATGTACGTGTATGATACAGTGTTACAAAATATATTCATTCCATACGATGTTTTTATGCATCTCCATAATTAGGATTCAGATATAAGTACATAATATAGTACGTCAAACACATTATTTTACAATTACATACATCGATGATATCGATGATCGATTTATGAGTATATCCTTATGTTAAAATTCTCTTACTTTATAAATCAATCTTTTTAATCTTCATTGGTTTTTTTACTAAAGTTCTTTCTACCTCCGGCGACCCCCCTACAGAAGCTTCGCGACCCCCCAGGGGCTCGTTACCCACAGGTTGAAAAACACTGATCTAGATAACCGAAATAACGTAGTAGGTAAGGTATATACCCTCTAATGCCCTTACTAATAAACTTAGCTAATAAACGCTGTATGAGCTTCGAATAGTTATACAGTGTTTTGTTCACACACATAGTTATACAGTGTTTTGTCACACAAATGACATTTTTAATTCGATGAAAGAAGACAAACAATGTGTAGCTATTCAAAGCGTTTATTAGTAATGTGGTAAGGAAATAACTGAAAATTTGAACTGTCGCAAATTGTCATTCCCTGCAAAATTCCAAATAATATACTTCTTGCATAGATATATAATATTAAAAATTATAATTTAAAAAATTTAAAAACCCGACTGCGTAAAAAGTGAACCAAACTAAGTAGGTACATAATTAAAACTGAAAAGAAAAAAACAAGCACTTAGATATCCGGTGGTCTAGAATTCTATAATATATTATTGAATTAATACTATTGGAACATAACAACTAAACAGTCAGGATCCATTGAAAAATTAGATTGGCTGTCGAATAATGGATCCCGACTGTTCAGTTGTTATGTTCCAATAGTATTAATTCAATAATATATTATAGAATTCTAGACCACCGGATATCTAAGTGCTTGTTTTTTTCTTTTCAGTTTTAATTATGTACCTACTTAGTTTGGTTCACTTTTTACGCAGTCGGGTTTTTAAATTTTTTAAATTATAATTTTTTATTTTATACTTTTTAGTTATGAGTACCTAGCTAGCTATTTACCAGACTGGATTTCCTATCAGCATCAGTACTACATCACTGGAATGTGAGAATGGTTGTTACGCAACTTTAAATCGATATAGATCCTAAACGGTCAGTCGAATCGAAAAATGTTGAGAGAAAACTAACAATGATTTTTAAATACCTATTCAATGATACCCCACTTGATATAGTTTGTTGACTTTCATTTTTTTCATTTTCACAATATGGCGTCCAGTAGTCGCCATATTGAATTTTCACTAACGTCATGTCTTTAGTGACACTCGTCGGACTAAGAGGAATCGATTGACGTGTGAATCATAAAAATCGGCCCAGGCGTTTGGTCTGTATAGTGCTTCAAAGGAACATACATACATACATAGGCTGATAAACACATTACCACTCCTTTGCGTCGCGCAGTCGGGTAAAAAGAGGCTTCTTGTCCATAATATGATTGTGCAGATTGTGCGGAATTATGCCAGTTGTTTATGCACCATCTACTGCAGGTTCTGAAAAGAACACTGAACAATAAACAAACAAACGGATCGCCTGATGATAGGTGATAGCCATCGTCTATCCATTCTAATTAGAGATATACTTTATTGATTTCATAAATTATACTGATTCATTTTAAAAATGTGTTTAAACTATGGAATCGAGATTTAGCTGCATTTGATGATTTTTTGCTAATTCACTTTAACATTTTGTAGTTTCAGGTTTGAATTTTGATGTATAAATTAAATTGTAAGTAGGTAACTACACATTTCCATGTTCCACGTGACAAAAAGCTATCTTTTAACAGTGCCTCTTTTTAATATTAAACATCTATGTCTTTTATAATGTCAATCATAGATGTCTTATTAATAACTGATGTCAATGCATATTATATTTAGATAATTGCATAGATGTATAATATTAAAAAAACTAGTTAACTAATTACATATCATCATCAGCTGGATTCTTATTGATGTATCATTTTAGTTTAGTTTTAATTTTTTTATATGCTCTTTAATAAGTTTTTTTAAATTTTGCCATCGTTTTTACTTCTTTAATGTTTTTTGGAAGACGATTAAATATCTGTACTCCCTCAAACAGCAAATTTTTTTTACCGTAATTTGTTCTCGATGTACTAAGTACGATGTCGTTCGAATTTCTTAATTTTATTTTTTGTATTTGGTGTTTTTTAGTTAATTCAATTTCGGAATGAATTTCTTTGTTTATAATTTTTCTTATTAGTATACTAGTATAGTATGTAGTTTGTAGAATATTATTTTTTTTAGTTTCTGTATAAACTTTGTTGCTTGGCGTTAGATAATGATAATTTTAAAAAAAACAGTATTTTAAGCAATTTATTTTGAGCTGTTTGTATGGTTTTTAAATTTGTCTTGGTTGCAGTACCCCAAACTTCTATTAAAAAATCTATATGTGGCTTTACTAATGAGTTGTATATACTATGACGTACTCTAAATGGTAAAAACTGAGCGACGCCGTATAATAGTCCTGTCAAAGATACAATTTTGGATTTAACTTTTTCTATATGAGGCCTCCAGGTTAGATGTTTATCTAAAATCAACACCAAGTATTTTTCACTGTCTACTCTTTTAATTATTTGATTGTCTATTTTTAGTGGTTCAAAATCATGGATTTTTTTTATTTTTAGCTGTAAATATAATGTAGTTAGTTTTACTTGTGTTAATTGTCAATAAGTTTGAACGAAACCACATTTTTAATAAATTCAAATCATGTTGTGCATCAGAAATAACACTACGTATTGTTTGACCAAAATAAAATAAACATGTACCTATCATCTGCGTAAAGTCTAGCATCTCCCTTAAGCCCTAAATGTAGACTATTTACGTAAATAAGGAACAATAACGGGCCTAAAATGGATCCCTGAGGGCCACCACATGTGATAAGCCTGAGACTACTTTCACATTCATCAATTTTTACAATTTGGTAACGATTGGCGAGGTAAGACTTAAACATATTTATGAAACATCAGTAAATCCAATGCTTTTCAATTTATCCAAAAGTATTTCATGGCTGACTGTATCAAAAGCTTTTTTCAAGTCTATAAATATACCTAAAACTATTTGTTTTTTGTCTATATTAGTTTTAAGTTTAGTAATAAGATCTATAGTAGCAGACAAACAGTTAGAGTGGGACCTAAAACCGTATTGTTTTTTATATAAAATTTCATTTATGTTTAAGTAGTGTTCTAAGCGATTATACAATACTTTTTCTAAAATTTTAGACAAAACTGGGAGTACAGATATGGGTCGATAATTCCCTGGGTCAAGTCTATTACCACTTTTGTAGATAGGGGAAACTTTTGCTACTTTGAGGCTATCAGCAAAAATGCCATCATGTAAACATTTGTTAATACATTCAGTCAAGTTATCTAGAATGATGGGCTTTAAACATTTGATAGATTTAGTAGTTATATTATCTATTCCTTTACTAGTATTAGATTTTAAGTTATCAATTATTTTACTTATTTCTTCTGCAGTGACTTGATTAAAATATAATTTTCGGGTTGTTTCAGTTGCGGGATTAGTGTTTTCTGTAGTATAGACTTTGTTATTATGATACTGTATAGGAATTTTGTTTGCAAGAGTTGAGCTAATGGTTGAGAAATAGTTATTAAAGGATTGACATATTAGCGTTTTATCGGTAATGATATTATTCTGTACTTGTAACTTGGACGGACTAACAGTAATTTTATTTTTGTTGTGACAAAGACTGTTAATAAGTCTCCACATTTTCGCAGGCTTATCTTTACATTTCAAGAACAAGTTATCGTAATAAGAAGATTTCGCCTTTTTAATGGTAATGGTAACTGCATTTCTTTTTTTACTTCATTAAATTCTTCTCTAATTTTCTTATCTTCCGGATTAGTTTTAAGATTTCGCCACAAATAGTTCCTTTCATTAATCTCTTTAATTATATACTTATTTATCCACTCTTGTTTCGGCGCATTTACTATCTTTGACTTACTAATTTTACTGAGATTTATTGCGGCTGCTATACTGTACTCTAGTTTATTGAATTCTGTGTAGGTATAATTTTTCATACTTTCTTCCATTATTTTATATAGTTTTTCATAGTCAATAGCTTGGTAATTAATTTTTTTAGTTGTTTGTGTAGAAACCTTTCTCATTTCAAAATAAATGTGCTTATGATCAGATATTGCTGTTTCAACTAAAGCGACATGACAATTATTATCTATTATATTTGTACACACATGATCAAGTATGGTTTTTGTGGTATTAGTCTCTCGCGTGCAGAACTCTGGGTCAATTTTATTTATGATTTCATATCCATTTTCGGTTAGTGTGTCAATATAGTTGGTAGTTCTAAAATCGCCAACTTTAACGATCTTTTTTTATTTAAATACGTGGAAAGACTATCAATAAAGTTTTTTATGTTAGACTTTGTTGTACGATATATAGCACCTATGTTAATATTATTTGATCCAAATGTATTCAGAGGAAATGGTTTTCATCTAAGCAGAGCTCTCCTTCGGACTATGTCTTAAATTATTATGTACGTAAATAGAGACTCCACCTCCTCTTGATGTTTTTCGAAAGTTGTAATAGTGTGTATATCCAGATAATTGGAGATTTTCAGCTTCAGTCTCTGACTTGATCCAGGTTTCCGTTAAAACAATAATATGCACAAAATAAGGAAGTGAGTGCAATATACATTTTAGTTCGTCAAATTTACCAGGTGTCACAATACTACGCACATTAGAGTAGAATAATCTCAAGGAATGTTTTTATACCTTCAATTTCGTAGTAATTTGTAGCAATTTGGTGGGAAATACGGCTGTTATGCGTATTCGCAGTTTTATTTATATCTATATTTTGAGTATATTCTGCGCTTGATACTATTAGTTTTTTGTTTTTACTGATTCTTTTATTACCTTTGGGATACCTTTAATATATTGAATACGTAAATTTGTTTGCCATTTTCTATTCGTTTATTTAGTTCTTCTTTGGCTTTTACGAAATATGACTATTGGAGTGGAGTTTGATCGTGGTAAATTTTGTAAGTTTGATTTTTATCAAGGAAAGTTTTTTTGTTTAGTAAAATCCTTTTAACATTCATTTCTGATTCAAGATATACTTTTAATGCGCGATTTTTTTCAGGATTATATCTTCCCAAGCGAATTGCTTTTAGTGGCTGAGAACAATCGTCTACAATGTTGGTTAATATTTTATAAGCTTCATTTTTGTCATACGCATTTCTTTAATTTTTATCCTTTAAATTTAATTCCGGGATTCCGCTTATAATGATATTTTTACTTCGTAGGTTTCGGTCAGTAATTTCACCTAGAACGTCCTCACATATTTTAGGATCAGACTGAGTACGCTTACAACTTACTGACTGCAACTCAATTTCTAATGAGATGACACGATTTTCAATCTTTTTATTTGTTTCTATTATATTTTTCACTTCTGATTTCGTATTATTTTGCTCCTTAGATAAATTATTAATTGATTGTCTCATGTCATTTAATTGCTCTTTAATGGAGTTCATATCCTGGCTTATTTGGGTAATATGATCAGTTTGTGTTTTGCTAGAAACAATTAAAGATGACATCATTTCAGTTATTTGTGATACTTGTTTTTTTATCTCAGATACATCCGATATTTGTTTTCGTATTTCCGATAGTTCAGACACTTCATTACGTATGTCTGTCAGCTCCAGTCGTATACATTCACCATCGTCAGGTAGCTTTCTTTTGTTACGAAATGTATTTGCTGAGTTTTCTAATGTTTCTGAACTGCTTTTATTAATTTATGTAAGTTCAGGATAGGAACCGCTACGCCCGCAACCGAGGCCACTTCCAGTAGGCGAGCGAAGTAAGTTCATGTTGTCAGCGCGGCTGCTGATTGAAAAATATGAGCCTGTCTCTTTTACTCGAGGTGGTGAAGAGCGGTAACCGCAATGCAAGTTATCAGTGCGAGTTAGTTGTACGTTACCATATGTCACAAAACACAATTTTTGTTATGCTATCTACAGACACACGAATTTGGTACGGAGCGTACAGCGAACCATATCCGGAGACCAAATTCGGTGTCGCTACACACGCACGAATTTGGTACGGTGCAGTGAAGCGAAACGCTCGACACTCGTGTGTTCGATTTTATGCTCTATTACAGTAGCACAGAGTTCTATTTACAGTGCGGTTTTTAAACGACGACAATGATTCCCGCAATTCATTGATAACGGGTAGTGATACCAACACTTTAAAAAATATTTCTCCCCAAATTTTACCCCTGATTACTTATACCATTGACAGGTCTAAGAGATAATAAGCTAGAAAAAAAGGTTATTTATAGAACATAAAGACTTACGCGTGAATAACATAAAACTAACTTGTCTTAATCTGATTTCACTCTCAATACATTTTCATATCCCTGGCTATATACACACATTAAAATATTTTTTATTATTACATACAAATTGATTCATAAGGAGAAAACTCTAAACATCCTGTCCCCTAGTAAACCCCCGTAGATATTTTCTCTAATTTTGGGGGGTACATGCTTAAGTTGGCAACACTGATACCGTTGTACGGCCTAACCGCCGGACTGCTCTACACACGCACGAATTTGGTACGGAGCGAACCAGGGTCTCTAGTCAAGATGCATTCGATAATTTCGAAGGCGAACTTCGAAAACAAAATGTACGGAATTTGACATACTGCATCGCAAGCGACATGTCACTTAACGATGACTTATGTCAAATCCCATACATTTTTGATTTCGAAGTTCGCCGTCGAAATTATCGAATGCATTTTGACTAGAGGCCCAGATCCGATGCGGACAACGGCGAACTCTTCGCCTTCTTCATATATTCGCCGGACTGCCCTACACACGCTCGGATCTGGTACGGAGCGTACCAGATCCGCTGTACGCTCCGTACCAAATTCGTGTGTCTGTAGACACCATTAAAAACACTTTAAGACTTAAGTCAACACATATACGATTTATTTTTGAAAAGTGACAATTAAACACAGTTAAATAATATTCTTAGACACGTCCACTCCGTACGCTCGAAAGCGTTATATTTCTAATCTAATCTAATCTTAGCTAATAAAAAGAGGAATTAATATAAATAATATGAATAATTAATTTTAAAAATCATCTTACTTAATAAATAGGTATTTTTTGTCTCAATATTTTTAATACTTTGGTCTTTGGGCTACAAATTACAATTAACTACCTATATATTTCTATAGTTTTAAAAGGCTTCTTAGAATAAGGATAGTATTCAAATTTGAGGAATCCATAAATAATTTTTTGATATAATTATAATGAAAGTGACACATTCTCGTACTAAATACTTGTAGTTAAAAGATAAATATAGGACGTAACGCTTCGAGAAAAGGTGCTCTATTAGTGAGTGGCCGGGCCCTTGCCAGTGACGGATTAAGACTACTTGATGCCCTAAGCAATCCACGCCTGTGGGCCCCTCTATCCGTATGTCAACTAAAAACGGTCTTTAAACCTTTACCGCCTAAAAACATTAGTTTTTTGTAAAATAAGATGATGAGATGTAACGTACCTTAGAAGTGGAGTAATTGCGACAACAATAAAAACCAAAGCATAATTTCGTTTTAACCCCTTTCAGCTTTGAAAGACTGTGTAATGCGAAAAAATACAAATATCAATAGCCTAAAGCTGAACGTCGGTACTTAATTTTATAATATGTTCTTTAAGCCAAACACCAGCGAGCGAAGCGAGCGAGCAAATTTTTTTCCCATTTTACAGGTTAAAATCTGTTCAAACGTTAAACTAAAACACTAAATAACGGTGAAATTCAGAAAAATACCATACAATTAACCAGCTGAAACAGAATATCGGTACTAAATAATTTAATATATTTTTCATGTGAAACGCGAGCGAGCGAAGCGAGCGAGCAAAATTTTTTTCCTATTTAATAGATTAAATCTGTTTAAACTTTAAGCCCTAAAAGACTAAAAATATGATAATTTTGTAATTTCACAAACATATTTTATTATTAAACACATACTAGTACAAATTAGTATCAAAGCTCTTGTCTAGTCTAGTCTCAAAGGGTTGAACCCCCTAAATCCCCCCTGGCTACGCCCATGACGTCTACGTTTTTAACAGATCGGACTCTATGTATTAGGGTATGGAACCGGGAAATCCCGGTCCCGAAATTCCCGGGAATTCCCGAAATTTTGAATCGCTCTGAGAACCGGGAATCAAAAATTTAGAACCGGGAATTTCGGTTCTTTCGGTACCGAACAAATTGTATTAAAATTTACAAGTACTTAAGATTCATAATACTAGATAATAGATTCTGTACATAAAAGTTAACTGTGAGCGGTGCGAGGAAATAATAACCATAATATTATGCCGTATTTAATATTAATATGTAGTATGATAGCACCACACATCGACTGACATAGTAGCCAATACTGGAGCTAATGGTATTGACGATTAAATAGAACATCTTGGGACTTGGCCTATAAGGTCTGTATGGCGTCTGTTTTTTTTTAATATATACGTATATATTCGTATACCTACTAATATGCATATTGGTTGCTTTTGGGGTTGGTGAGCAGTTTAGATGGATTTTACCTATTGTCCTTTAAATAATCTTTATTGTCCTTATAAAAATAGCTACGCATTATATTAATTTTAAAATTTTAATTTCAAATTGGAGCATCTGTAGGATTCACTGAATTGAACTTCTGACACTCGAGTAAATTTTTTTTTACCCCTTCCCACCTTTCACGCAAATCGTCAGATTAATATACACTTCATATCAGAGACTTATTTGCGCATGAACAACACTAATTATAATCTGACGCGTTCAGCATATCCATGTCATGGTCATTTTTACAACTTTTTAATCATGCAGGACGACGACTGCTAAAAGTTGACACACTATTCCTATAGTGTGTCAGCTATTGTCAGTATGTGTCTGGTTATTTAGTCTTTTAATTATCTAATTTGTCACTTCTAATAGGTTACCTAGACGTTCGAGCATGTACACTAATAGCATTTTGGGCACCCCAACTATATTTTGATGTTTTGCAAAAATCAAATAACTCGAAATAACATATTTAAAAACCACCAATAAATGCTAATAAACTAAAATGACATACGGCTCTTTACTATCGCCAGTCATTAATATGGCGATGACATGTTGGCTGATTTGTCGAGTTGCCATTAAAACCTTATTTAATTTGTAATTGTACTATAAAATGTTATTATTATATTATGAGTTACTTTTTAGACAGTAATTATACTTGTATTTCATGCCTTCACACCAGTCCCGAAATTCCCGAATTTCCCGGGAAATCCCGGTTCCGAAATTGCCCAGTCCCGAAATTCCCGGTTCTCAAAATCAGACCGGTTCTTCTATTCCCTACTATGTATAATATCAATAAACTATCGAGCCTTTCTTGTATCATCTTCTCCTTTTTTCATTTTTTAATATTTTTAATTTTTAAAAATTTTCAAATTAGGCCTAGAAACTTTTTTGGTGTGGTTTTGGTGACGTGAGAGTAAGACGTGATGCCCTAAGGATGGATTTTTTTTTGTGTTTATTCTGGTGCCCCCCCAGACGTGATGCCCTAGGCAATTGCTTAATTTGATTAAGGGTTAATCCGTCACTGGCCCTTGCGCTTAGCTTGGCTCGTCTTGGCGGAAGCACTGCCGTGCCCCCAGATAAATCTGACCAATAAAAAAGTAATATCACAGTTTAAAGAGAATTTATACTGTAGTAATATAATCCCATTGAGTTAATTACAGTAATATAGTATATCGATATAAAATATTTTGTATATTCACAATATTAAGATAATATCTTTTTCAATTTAATCTAAGCAACTCAACATAATCCAATCGGGTAAGAATATGAAAATATCAGATAGAGTAGTATTATATTTTTCTTTTTCATATAAGTCCTTTACCCTAACAAGACATTACACTTACCCTCTGCATGTAAACACAGTGGGGTTGTGCTAAGTAATATGTATCTCTCTTAATATAGCTGGAAATAAAATCATATATAAGGGGAAAATTTTACATGCGATGTTAGTTCCTCTCAGTATTCTCAGTAGTATTAACCAGGAATCACTATTTTTTTAAAGTATAACATGAGCTTTTGTTCAAGCCGCGTAATAATATTTACATTCGAATTATTCTTAATTTGTTTAATACAATGCTACGCAGAAGACAGTGATTGTGAAACTTTACCGTCAGAAATCCATATTACCAAAGGTATTTTTTTACCAGTTTTCTATAGTATCTACTGTTAATTGTATATTGATTTTTAGATGAAACGTATTGAGCACTAACTAAAGAATCATGTAACGACTAACATTTTTGAAATTCTCAAAAATATTCCTTCAATCTTTAATTAGTTCACCTTCACACGTTTCATTTTATTTATTTAATACATGGCTGTCACTTTAATAACTACAGAAAATAAATCTTAAAATATTGTATTATTTTTTAGATGAATATGACGATATGGGAAGTATAGTCAGATCGTGCAGTGGCGATGTGAGCGTTAACAAGTGCGAAGGCATTTGTAAAAGTCAAATTCAACCATCTGTTGTAACAGCTACAGGATTTTTAAAAGTTAGTAGGTACTCAGAATATAATAGACATAGAAAATTATGATTAATGTCAATTATTTTAAACAAAAAATGAAAAACGACTTTCAAAGTAAAAATTTAAGACTTATGTTTTTCTTTCGGATTCCATTGTTAGAACTAGACTAGAACCCGATGGCCGACCAGGGTCCTCTAGAGTCTAGACTATCCATTAACAAGCCTACGTGATTTATACATTTATAATTAATCGTAATGCGGATTATTATTTTCAGGAATGCTACTGCTGTCGAGAAAAACATTTGAAAGACAGATATATTACACTGACGCACTGCTATGATACAGATGGATTAAGGCTGGAAGATGAAGAGCGAGCCACTATGGAAATTCGTATTAAGGAGCCTGTCGACTGCAAGTGCCACAAATGTGGAGACTACAGCCGATAAATTAATATTTGCTGAATCTATTTCATTTAACACATCTTTGCATTGTATTGACTTTTCTGAAATCTTTAAAGCTGATTGGTAACATTGTGATTTTGTAAACTTGTTAATAAACATGACAAGAAATATGTATATTTTGGTTTTGTGCCTCTGATATAATCAATAAATAGCTAAGAAATAGTATTCTTTATCTAAGTTAAAAAAAAAGTTCAGTTGAATATAATTGATCCTAAAAATAAATTAACAGATCTAAGTATTCAATATATTTTAATAGATGGCTTCGATTAATATTACAACATATATGGCCTTGATCACGTACTCATAGTGCCAAGCGCACTGTGGTTTAGCTAAATATTAGGTCATTACATATAAAATTGGCGTTTTATGTATTTATTCAAAGTATTTACCATTGCTATCTATGCACTTTTGCCATCTCATAGGTAGTTCATTGATTTTAAAAAATGATGTGGCGGACAAAATAGCTCCACAATACTGAATCAACAATTTTTCAAACATTAAAAGGCTCAGAGCATCATTAAGCTGGTAGACCAGCAAGTCTCGTACACAGTGCCGTATTTAGGTAACTAGATAAAACTACCGTAGTTGAGGCGCAGATGCAGGATTTCATACAGGGGGATAGGGCAGGGGATAATCTTTTAAATATTTAATATTTTATCGTATTAAGTATTAAAATTATGAAATTATAAACTAAAACTAACTGAATTATTTATGTTAAATTAAACGTGAACGAGTATTTTTTTTAATTCTCAAAAAAAAAACAATAAGAAAAGATAGCGAAAGGTTTAAACTTAGGAACACAAAAAGACCTAAGTTCGCTAACTCTACACCTTAGTCAAAATATGTGGCTTGGTCGTTTCGTTACTAAAAAACTATTGTAAAACAGAAAAGTTATGAACAGTGAATACATTTTTCACTTCACACCTATATGAATGTAGCGAAATGGCCAAGCCCTATATTTTGACTCAGGTGTAGAGTTTGTGAAGAGAAATTGTAGAGTTGTAGAGTTATATGCCCTATAGAGGCAGAAATTTGGCTCTACGTGAGATCTGATAACTTTTTGACAGTGTTAGTCATATTATGGTCTCGTATTGGCTTAATTTTACATGAAAATGTTTTGGTGAGATATTTGTTTCATATTGAAACATAATTAAACTAATTCTGTCTGCATCATTACATAACATAGCTACGATATCGGATCTGATAAATGTGAAAAGGCTCTTTTAAGACGTTACATAAATATAATATTTCGGATATTGGACATTACGATACTTCATACGATATCCAATAGATCATATCGGATATCGTATCGCACCTATGACCTATCCGATAAATATCAGATAGCGTATAGCATAGATATCGGATATCGCATCATATCCAAAAGACATCGGATATTGTAATTCGTGTAATATGAAAACGCTCTGACGCATTTTAAATCATTAAGGAGAGACAGTTAAATTTGATTACAGTCTGTACAGTTACTTTACCTCGGATTTTCTGTAAGAGTGATTCATATGTCGGTATAAACATCCTGACAGCTAGGTAAAGTAACTCTGAATGGTCTGTAGTCTTGGTCGAGAGTCGTGAGCCCATGAACTCTACCAAGCTAACTTCACTCTTCACAGGTAAACCCTGGATCCAAAAGCACTGAAAAGAACTCCTTTCTGTTTTCTTACTTCTACTACCCCGTAGTTATTGCTGAAGAAGTATTTTCTCCAAGAACATTATTCCACGCGGGCGAAGCTGCGGGCAAAAGCTATTTGTAGTATAAATTACACATTTCTGCCTGCATTAATGTCTTAGCTATTAAGAGTGAAGTTAACTTGGCAGACTGTGTTTACGGCTGTGCGAGCGTATCAGTGGCGAAGGCTGCTTCTCCTTCATAGGGAAGCCGGAGCCTGTATAATAGGTAGGGATTTCTATGAAGGTTTGCAAAAGGTAAGTGACAAGGGAAGTCGATAGGAATGGAGTTATATGAACCCTACGCCACTGGAGCGTATATAAGTCAGTCAGTCAGTGGGGATATCTCCTTCTATTTGTATAGATAAAAGATAAACCTATTGTCCAAATATCACGTTTATATCATTAGCGACTACGGCTGTGTCAGCGTCCATACGTCAGTCAGTCAGTGGGGACATCAGTGTTTTAGTGTTATTTTTTTCGTGTTAATAAAACAGTACCAAGGTAACCGAGCTTTTTGGTCGGATTTCTAATAAATTCAAATAGATAAAAATCATCACAAAAATATTTATGTGACCGGGATTCGAACCCACCATATTCTGAATTTTCGAACAAAGCAATAATTATAAATAGTTTGGCAAATGACAAATCCAAAAAGTGCACGCCTCACACGCGTTTTATACTACAACCAGGAAACCGTAAGATTAAATATCCTATTAAAAAAAGTTGATTAATAACTCTTTTAAACCATTCAGAGTTTAATAACGCTAAGCAATAGGGCTCATCCTTAGGATAAATGGAAACGTTTAAAAAAATATTCAACTCATTTCATTGCCCATATTTTTCTTAATCGATGGAACAAACAGACGCACAGACCTACGGACAGCGTGATTTTTTTTATTATTTCATTTTCTATCACATAAATTAAATTAAATATATAAGTAAAAAACAGTTTAACTTTATAGTCATGTTAGAAGTTCCTAGTTGTAAAAACATCATTTTTCTTAAAGTTTATTAGGTACTAGCGACCCGCCCCGGCTTTGCACGGGTACAATACTAATACTAATACTACAGAATGTCTTTAAACCTCTAACAAAACGGGCGAAATTTAGTCAAAACAAAAAGAAACAAATTAATATACTTAGTACCTCATCATCATCATCATCATCAGCCTATCGCCGTCCACTGCTGAACGTAGGCCTCACCCAATGAGCGCCAACCATCCCGATCTTGGGCAGCCCTCATCCATCCGCTGCCAGCCACCTTCTTCAAATCGTCGGTCCATCGTGCCGCAGGACGTCCTACACTACGTTTGCCTAAGCGTGGTCTCCACTCTAATACTTGTCTGCTCCATCGATTGTCTGTCCGTCTGCAGACATGGCCGGCCCACTTCCACTTCAGCGTGCTAATTCGTTGAGCAATGTCGGTGACTTTAGTTCTCTGGCGAATAACGTCGTTACGTATTTTATCCACCAGAGATACCCTTAACATTGCTCTTTCCATCGCACGCTGAGCAACCTTAAACTTATGAACCAAGCCTACGGTGAGTGTCCACGTTTCGGCTCCGTATGTCATTACCGGTAGAACGCATTGATCAAAGACCCTGGTCTTAAGGGATTGTGGGATCGACGATTCAAAGATGTCCCGGAGCTTCCCGAATGCAGCCCAGCCCAAGCGTATTCTTCTACTCACCTCCTTCTCAAAGTTGTGCCGCCCGAGTTGAATGGTTTGGCCAAGATATACGTATTCTTGCACAACTTCGAGACTAGCGCCATTTACGACGACTGGTCTCGGGAGAACGTGTTCATTATACATGACTTTAGTTTTGTTCAGGTTCATACCGAGACCCACCCGTCTTGAAGAATCGCTTAGGCTGTTCAGCATCTCTTCCAGGTCCTGCAGAGAGTCTGACATAATGACTATGTCATCTGCGAATCTCAGGTGTGAGATGTACTGGCCGTTTATGTTCAGTCCCCGTCCGTTCCAATCGAGCGTCTTGAAAACGTCCTCCAACGCGTTATTAAACAGTTTTGGAGAGATAACATCTCCCTGTCTTACTCCTCGACGCAGTTGGATTGGTTTTGTACTCTGTTCTTGTACTTGGACGGTCATTGTTGCGGCCTTGTACAGATATCTCAACACCTCGACATATCGGCAGTCGACGAGACATCTCTGCATGGATTCTAGCACAGCCCAGGTCTCGACGGTATCGAAGGCTTTTTCATAGTCCACATACGCTAGGCAGAGAGGCTGATTATACTCTTCGGTCTTCTGTATAATTTGCCTTAGTGTGTGTATGTGGTCCACAGTGCTGTAGCCTTTGCGAAACCCGGCCTGTTCCGGTGACTGAAAGTCGTCAAACTTCTGGGCAAGACGATTCGATATAACCCTCGAGAACAGCTTATACACGTGGCTCAGGAGTGAAATGGGGCGGTAGTTTTCTAGTCGCGTGTTATCGCCTTTTTTGAAAAACAAAACCGCTATGCTCCTGCTCCATGTTTCCGGGGTAGTGCCAGTGTGGATGACGGAATTGAAGAGCTTGACAAGCTCAGTCAAGACGGGTTTTCCTCCTGCCTTGAGCAGCTCTGTGGTTATTCCGTCATCTCCCGGTGCTTTGTTATTATTAAGCTGACTGAGAGCTATTCTAATCTCACCCATGTCGACATCAGGAAGCTCATCTGTAAGGTGGCGCGTGAGTCTGGCCCGTGGGTCATCTGCATGATGGGTTTGGGGTGGGCTTGTTTTTTGGGTGTATAATTCCCCATAGAACCTTTCGATTTCAGCGAGGATCTCCGGCTTCGAGGTGACGGTAGTGCCTTGTGGAGTATTGAGTTTCGTCAAGTGACAACGGGAGTTATTGGGCTTAGCGAATACCTTCGAGCCCTTATTTCGCACTATGGCTTGCTCGATGGCTTGGGTATTCGCCCGGCGGGTGTCGCGTCTAATTTGCTTTTTAATCTCCCGATTGAGAACTTGACGCTCAAATTGTGTGGCATTTATTTGTTCTCGTCTCTTCCTCATCAACTCCAGAGTTTCGCTGGAGAGCATAGACTTGCGTCCATGGCTCTTTGGACGAAAGTACTTACAACCCACCTCACAGATAACACGAACTAGACTGTTGGCGGTGTGGTCTATGTCCTTCGTGGTTTCCAACATGGCGAATCGATTTTGGAGTTCTAGCTGAAAGCTTTCGCAGCCGGCTTCTACCTGGGGCCGTGTAGGCCTGAGAGTTGACCTTACTAAATGCGCTCGCTCTACACTGACATTTATACTCAGGCTGCCTCTTACCAATCGGTGATCACTTCCGGTATTAAACCTGTTAATCACGGAGACATCTCTGAATACATGGCGCTTGTCAGAAATAATAAAGTCAATCTCATTCCTCGTCACGTTATCGGGGCTTCGCCAGGTCCACTTTCTATGGGGCTTTTTCTGAAAGAAGGTATTCATCAGAAAAAGTCCTTTGGATTCGAGAAAGTTTACTAGCATTTGCCCCCTGTGATTTCTGTGCCCTTAGCCAAAGGGACCTACTTTCGACTCGCCACTCTCTTGTACTCCCACTTTAGCGTTGAAATCGCCCATGACAACAGTGTAGAATGTATTAGTACCAGACATGGCTTTCGCTATGTCTTCGTACATGGCCTCGACCTCGTCGTCAGGATGTGCGGATGTTGGGGCATACACTTGGATTACCTTTAGGTAGTATTTTTTTGTAATCTTCAATACAAGGTATGCCACTCTTGCCGACACACTGCCTATTTCTACGATGTTGCCTTTAAGCGATTTGTGTAATATAAAACCGACGCCACCTTGGGATGGTTGATGTCCTTCTCGGAAGTAGAGCAAGTGACCGGAATCGAGAGTTATCGTCTCCTCACCCTGTCTTCGGACCTCTGATAACCCCACAATGTGCCAGTTAATACGACTTAACTCTACTTCCAGCTCAGCAACGTGCTCGTTCAGCCGTAGAGAGTGTCCGTTATACGTAGCCAAGTCTAATTTTCGGAGGTGGTACCCTGCCGTCGCCCGGGGATTCTTAGCACCCCCCGCCGCGCCGTTACCGTGGCCGGTACCGTGGCCAGGAATAGCGCAGCAACCGGGAACTGGGGGCCGTGAATTTGGGTTGTGCTGCATAGGGGGGATTTGCCGTAGTCACCACGCTTGGCGAACGGGTTGGTGACCGCAGACTGGAATGCTTTTCACTAATAGCGCTGCTGCCCACTATCAGTTGTGGCATTTAGAACATTCCAGAATATATACATGGTTATACCGCCATGAAACGGTTACCGGAGCCCAAGCGGGCGAGGAAGATGTTTGTCCTCTTATCCGGCTGATATCATTTAGTCGCCTTCTACGACACCCATAGGGAGGAGATGGGGTGGTCCTATTCTTTAGCCCGAGACCACACTTAGTACCTACTAAAACTCAATGAATTATGTAGGTGGGTATACTTTTATCGTATGAAATACCTATACTCTTCAGGACTAACAATACAACAATCACTAAATAAATAGTTATTCAAGTATCTATCCATCATAGTTACAACGAACACAAAACAAAAAATTTACTCATAGATCTAAACTCGCACGCTTTGGTGACGACGACGCCCACTTCGCAACGGGCCGTGCAGCAGAAATCGTAATATTTTAATTTCGCCATAACTTCAAAACCAAACATCCAATTTTAATCATTAAAAGACCAAATATTATCTACATAAACTGTACTTAGTGATGAAATAATTTATTTTGATAAGGATTAATAGCGTGAGTAAAATAAACGCGTTTAAATGTAGTCCAAAAAAATTCAAGATTTCTAAATAAAAAAATGGTTGTTGTGTCTCACTCGACATAGATAGGTATAGTGTGTCGCGGACTTTTTTGTAGATATTTATAAGATCTACAATTAATTAGAACATTTTATGGTTCTATCTTTTATAGTTTAGGCAGCGTACGCAAAATAAGTAACTTTTCTGGTTGATTTTTTACACCTTGTGTCCGAAAAACCCAAATATCTTACGGAACCCTATTATTTTCCAAAATAAAATTTAGCTTATGTTACTCGTGGATAATATAGCTTTCGAATGGTGAAAAAATTTTTGAAATCGGTCCAGTACTTTTTGAGCCTATTCATTACAAACAAACAAACAAACAAACATACAAACAAAGTTTTCCTCTTTATAATATTAGTGTAGATGTAGATTTAATTTCGGGTATTTCAACAGATTTATGTTGTGAACTTGTCACAATGTGGCCTTTCGCGAGTAGAGCACACCCGAGGCGTGCAATAGGTAATTCCAGTCTGCCAATCGGACTGACATAATAGAATCGTAAATATTTATACTCGTATATTGTTGCACGACCGAAGAAAAAACATATAATTATTATGAAGCTTAAAATGCTCAGCAATATCACAGGGATAAGTCATAAGACTTAGCTAGATCGATTTATGTAAATTTCATGGTAAAACTTGCAGCCGTTTTCGAGATTATGATTTACGATTATATATATACAAGATTGTCTCGTTTAAAGTATAAGATTAGAAAGCTAAAAATTCATTTCCTTATATAAATAATGTATGTTAAAACAATAAAAATAATAATTTCCCTCTTTGAAAAATTTCTGATTTTAAATCCTACTTATATAATATTATTAATTTGAAAGTTTGTGAGGATATATGGATAAATGTATGGATGGATGGATGGATGGATGTTTGTTACTCTTTCACGGAAAAACTACTGAATGGATTTTGATGTTTGGTATCTAAGTAGTTTAGGCTCTGCATTAAAACATAGGCTAATTTTTATCTCGAAAAAATACAGTGTTCCCGAGGGATACTGTATTTACGCAGCGGAGATGCGGGCAACAGCTAGAAATATATAAAAAAAAACAAACATTTAAGAAAATGATCACAATCGGAGCTGTTTCTGAGGACTTTCGAAGATTGCTTGATTTACGGCTTCATTGACGCGACTGAATGCCACTTTGTAACTTACAGTAATCATCATTATCATCTTATTAACAATACCTAATGGAAGCTAGGCGCGTATTCAATTATACATTCGATCGTTTATTTTAGATGTACTTAAGATGTATTAATAATAATTTAACAAATATCACTAAAAAGGGTAAATTTATTATTTTTAAACAAAAAGTTAAACCGACTTCCGAAGAAAGAATTCATTCCTGTTCATATTTAAGATAGAACTACGGGTATCGGGACAGCTAGTATCTATATAATATATAAAAGAAAGTCGTGTTAGTTATTTATAACTCACACTATATTACTACACTACATATTTATAACTCAAGAACGGCTCAATCGATTTGTCTGAAAATTGGTGGAGAAATATCTTACAACCAGGAGAAGACCATAGGATACCTTTTATCCCGTTCTCTATCTCAAAAGTCGAGAACGGCTGGACCGATTTGGCTAACTTTGGTCTCGAAATAATTGTGGAAGTTCAGAGAAGGTTAAGCCTTATATGGAAAGAAATATTGGAAACAGTGTAGGGTGTAGGAGTAGGTGTAGGTGTAGGGCTAGGACGTAGGTTGCATTGTAGGTGTAGACATTTTTTAATTCCAGTTCATATTTAAGACAGAACAACGTGTGTCGGGATAGCTAGTACTTTATAATTAGGAACTTTGTTCCTATCTGGTGTCCCACGACACCAACGGCTTTTTTGTTATTATTTAATTATAACTATTTATAACACGGATCCCTAAACCCATTTTCAGACCTCTAGAGTAAAAATTTTCTCAGATAAGTCAACTTACAAATTTTCATTCCCTAGTTTAAGAGGTTGAAGGATAAAAGTTCCAATTTTTATGTTGTTTATGTGCTAATACTAGCATACATACCAAATTTCAGATTTCTAGGACATCTAGAAGTACCATATAATTTTGTTTATCGTCAGTGAGTCTTGTCTACTAAATCTAAAATATAAGACCTATGTAATCAAAATGTCTTTTATCTGGTATAATCCAAACCCAAGTTATGAGAGTTCAAAAAATCGACGAAACGCTTCGAGAAAAGGTGGTCCGGTAGTGCCCTTGCGCTTCACTTTGCTCGTCTTGGCGGGGGCACTGCCGCGCCCCTAGATTTAATTTGATAAGGAATTATATTTTATACTGTATCGGTCTAAATAGCTTTAAAAATATCACATATTTACTAAGATAGACTAGAAATAGCATCGCGGACTTTTTTGTAGGGTATTATCCTATGATGAAAATATACATCAGATTGTTGATATTTTATCGCTAAACATTAATTTAAACCAATTTAACCAACTTTTTACACAAAAATATGTATGATTTTTATAAAATATCAAAAATAAAATTATGAATTTTTCACGTTTGACCACGTGACTAAAAACGCACGAGATTGGAATGTGACGTCATATTCTTGTACTTCTTCTTCTTTTATTAATGGCCTCCCGATTTCCATAAAGAATAGCCACCATCAGAATCATTAACGTCATGCGTCAGCGAGTAATAGCCACTTTTTCCACATTTCAGTGTTCTTTGGTATGGTCACAAAGATTTTCCCCGGTGTTTTAATAGACGTATTAGTGCATTTTGGCACTACGCACCATTTATAAGGCCTTTTTAATAGGCTTAAAACATTTATTTAAAAACGTAAATAGTAGGTATTCTGGGATTTGGCATTTTCAGTGTAATTTGACACTTGACACTTGACAGTTACAATGTTACAAGAATGTGACGTCATGACAATTCATTATAGCGTTTTCGCGCCTATAATATTAATTTAAACTTTTAGGCTAATTTGCAAGGAAAAGAAAGAAATTCACAAATAATGGTTCAAACTACTAATGTATTTTTGTATCAGGAACAATTTGACATACTTTTCAAAAACTTGGAAAATACCCTATTAATCACACCATAGTATTACATTGTCTTCGATGAAAGCTATCGGCTTAATTTTTACCGACACTAAATATTCCATAAAGTTAGTAAGAATAAAGCATCTTAAGTTAATTAAAGTACTTAGCGGTTTTATCTTATGTCTGGCATTCAAGCTTGGCTGTGCCAGTGTCTCTGTGGCTCAGTGGTTAGCGCGTCGGCGCTCAAGCCGGAAGTTGAGGGTTGAACAAACAGTTTTCAATGTTCCTGGATCATGGTTTGCATTAAATATGTTTATAATGTAATAAAAATATATGCATAGTACAATTTAAAAGTATTTAACATACTTGCCGTTGCCTAGTCCCTGTACCACAAATTCTTCAGAAACTTACCACGAAGCCAGATTGACGTGATGTAAAGCATCCATAGTTATTATTACTACGTAGCGTTTGAGCAAAAGTTTCCAATTTTTATGCTATAACTTTTTATGCTTTAGGCATAATAAACTGTAGAGTTAAGAATATTAAGATTATTTTAGGTAAGTTTAATCATTGTGTATTGACGCTGAAACCATTTACAGGCTTACTAGTTACTACAGAGAATGTGCAACATGTTTTGCTGTGTCACTGCCCAGCGTGATCACTTCATGTGGTAAGTGGTTCCAGACAAGTTTACTAAAACGTTATTAATGTTGTGTAGAAAAAACAAGCTTTTGATTTCAGTATCAGAACATATTGCCCTTTATAAGCGAAAATCCTTCATCACACTGTACACATGGCTAGTGCCAAGGACCGAGTGCAGAAGTCAAGGATTGTTTTTTACTAAAATGTTTGGAATGTATTATGTTCTTGTAATAATGTTAGTAGTATCTTACTTTAGTAAGCAGGATGTAAGAGGACAAGAAGTTCAGTTGCCACCAGGTAAAGTGTTTTATAAATATTACTTTACCAGCAGCTCTTACGAAACGTAGTGCGGCTTGAAATATATTGAAATAAACAATAACATAACAAGCTTTTCGGATAGTCAACTGAAAAAGCTACTAACTAGTGGTTCAACTAATTTTGAAATCTTTGGCTTCAACCAAAATTTCCAACCACCCGCCGACAAAAAACGCGACGTAAAAAATTCGCATGAGACTGTTTGTTTTTAAAACACGGCCCAAATTTTTTGGTTTTCTAAAATCTTATATTGCTTTCTATTTTCGTTCATAGGACAAGAATGTCAAATGACACCAGTAATCCACGTTCTGCAACATCCAGGCTGCGTTCCTAAGCCAATTCCGTCATATGCATGTATTGGAAAATGTTCCAGTTATGTACAGGTTTGTTATTTTCTGAACAAAATGATAATTAGGTATATAAGTTATTGGAATTATTTTAAATATAAGTTATAATTCCAAGGCATCTAGGTATTTTGCTTGGTATTCTATTGGCTTAAATCTGTGTGTATTTGTGCAGGTCTCAGGAAGTAAGATATGGCAAATGGAGCGATCGTGCACTTGTTGTCAAGAATCAGGTGAACGTGAAGCAACGGTTATTTTATTTTGTCCAAAAGCAAAAAGTGAAGAAAAAAGATATCGAAAGGTAAAAATTAAAAAAAATAAAATAATCACGTACCTAATATGATCTTTAAGTATGTGTGCAGTATTATAAAATATAAGTACCTACTTTAGTGTCCTGTGTCTTATCTAAATTTTTATTTCATATCACTGTTCTCGTTTATATTATAGCGTTTACAAATTATCCGATCTAACAGGTAGGTTAATAAATAAATAATAATAATATATTTTAATATGAAACATATTATTATAATACCTGTTTTTCTATCGGTTCGATATCATGCAGCCCCGTCCAGACTCCTCGCGAAGTAGGCTGAGGAAGTGCTCCGCGAAGTAACCCGAAGTTAATGACAGTATGGGCAAGCACTTTGCTTCGCCTTGAAGCGAAGTGCTTGCCCATACTGTCTTATTCGGTCAACCTCGGCCTACTTAGCGAGTAGTCTGGACGGGGTATCAGATATCAGATCGGATGATGTGAAAACGCTCTTATACTTAAGTACCACATTAAAGATTTCACGAACTCTAACGAAACGCGACAGTAGCTTAGTACCGCGGCTCCGCCGCTGATTTTGCGTTTCGCCTTCCGCTCATAATTTAATAAAACAAGGGAAGAAAACGGGAAAATTGGACATTACGCGACATTTTCGGTTATTATTTTAAATTTTCAGCCTTATTATCGGGGTTATTTTAAAAAAAATTTAAAATTGAAATCTGTAGCCCTGAAGCCTTAAAATTCGAAGAAGCCTTAAAAATCCAAAGTAAAGCCCTTGGTAGGTACTTTCTTCTGAATAAAATTTGTTTTTACAGGTATCGACCAAAGCACCATTGGAATGTCTGTGCCGGCCTTGTAGCACCATTGAAGAAAGCTCAATCATACCTCAAGAAATTGCTGGATATTCCGACGATAGTTTTGTGCGAAGCCATTTCAGGAAAAGCTCATAAAGTTAATATTACGATCGACTTCTACTCTATACTTCTCACCATCGTGATTTGTGACCTCATAATAAAAATGTGATTGTTTTACAAAATTAATATTAATTACTATCTATATTAAAAAGTTTTCAAAAATATCTGTGTTATATTTAAAAGCCTTTGTTTTAATTTATCTTAATTTTCTATGTCATAGCGTTCAAAAAACTTGGTAAAAGTGAATTTTAACAATTTTTTGGTTGTTTTTACTAACTTGACTCACATACTTTACTGACTTTTTATTTGGACTTTGAGTAGACTCTACTAATAAAAAGTCAGTACAGTCTAAATCTTCGTCAAGTCTGAAGTCTACTCAGTAGACTTCAGACTTGACGATTTAGAAATACGGTGTTGAAAACTTAAACGAGAATAATTCTATTTCCCTACTTTTTAACCTGACACTGGCAAATGAATATAAGCCGTAACGCTTTCAATAAATAAATAAAAATAAATTTTATTTTTATGGCAATTTTTTATGTTGGCAATATGGCAACAGGCGAGTTTAACAATAGGATGAGAAAAGAAGAAGATACATTTTGTTTAGACGTCACTTTGACATTTGACATATTTTTAGTTTTGACTTTTGGAAAATCGGTGCTATTGTTTACTTCAGTGTTTGGGTTTTAGTTCTGTAATTTATTATAATATTTCGAAAAAAATACAATTAAAATGAGTCGCAGGAAACGCGCTAAGGTATTGTTGAGACTAAAACCTCTTAACCATTAATTTTCACTCATAATTATTTTATTTACTCGATAGGTTATGTTTATCGATTGTAGGTAGAAAGCCGGGAACTGGATGAAAAATTAAAGCAAGAAGACTCCGAATCTGATCAATCAGAACGAAGTAAGATTACTGCCGGTAGTCCACTACCAGTTATCAGTCGTCGCGAGTCATCATCGAGTCGTACTACCGATTCTAAAAAAGATGATAAACCTATCATTATCGAGGAGTCCAAACACGAAGACATCGAAGAAATTAACTACAAAGAGATGCTTAACAGGTAACATAGTACTTAATATAAATATAAATATATAAATAAATTATGAATGTGATATAAATTGTGAGTCACTCTCAAAGAATAATACCTACACATAACTTCTAACAGCCATTAGTTTATTTTTCTGTATTTTTTACGTAAATTGTAAGATCTTATTGACATTTACAGTTTAGAAGGAGCAGCTTTTCAGTCAAGATTGCCTTTTGACAAGATGTCTTCTCTAGAAGCTGAATGTTTTTCCGATTTGCAAGGTCCGTCAAGCCATGCATTCATTCAAATAAGGAACCGTATTTTAAAACTGTGGTTTGAAGATCCTAAAAAGCAATTAACCCAAGAACATGCTGTGCAGAAAATGGAGGTATGAATATTTTAAATGCAGTAAAGCAAACTTTTTTTATAGAGAACTACATAAATGTTTAGTCATTAATCTTTCTCCTTTGAAATTATTCCTATACATTTCTTAAACTTCTAGCCTCCATACAATGGTGATCCAGCTTTGGTCATGAGAAGTCATGCGTTTCTGGAGCGTCATGGATTTATAAACTATGGAATATATGAACGCATCACTCCCATACCTGCACCACCTAAAGGGAAACAGAGGCCTAAAGTTATAATTATTGGAGCAGGTACTAATTCAAATTTTGTGTTCATAAAAATTATAAGTACCAAATTTATTAATAAAAAGTCTTAAAGGATTTCATTAATTATGAAGCATCATAGCCATCATACTTCTTAATTTAATGAGATAACAGAGCTTTGCTCTGAGCTCTAGCAGATTTAAAATATATAAAAAGAACCACAAAAATATAATAATAATTTATGGTAATACTTGCAACCTTTTTCAAGAAACCGATTATACATAATATATAATATACAAGATTGCATCATTTAACGAAAAAGATAAATAATTTCAGGTGTTTCTGGTTTAACTGCGGCGAGACAACTGCAGTCGTTTGGTTGTGAAGTTGTCATATTGGAGGGACGGGATAGAGTAGGCGGTAGAATTGTGACCTACAGGAAAGGTCCATATGTAGCTGATTTAGGTAAGTTTCAAAACATATTATTTGATAAGCTAAGTTAAGCAGGTAAGTTTTTTATAATTTTGTATCATGTCAAAAGGAAATTCATAAATATTTAAGCCAGTGTTGTCAGTCAGCGACTATACATTTTACATAATATTTTATTGTAAGATATATCTACATTATCTTAATATAGTCTAAGATAGTCATATAATTATTCCTGAATACTTTAGTATTTCTTCCGCATTTTTAATATATTTTTTAATAAAATTCCAGGTGCAATGGTTGTGACTGGTTTGGGTGGAAATCCTGTTACTACGTTGTCAGTGCAGATGAATATGGAGCTACATAAAATCAAGCAGAAGTGCCCATTGTATGAGGCCACTGGACATCAAGTACCCAAGCATAAGGATGAGATGGTAAAGGCTAGCCGCACACATGCAATTTTATTGACAGAATATATTTGTCAATACTAGTCAACATAATATAAAAAAAAACGGCAATATGGCCCGCACACAGGAATATTATTGTCAATATGAGCATTATTGCCAATAATATGGTGTGTGTGCGGCTGATCAATCACTAAATGATGAGTAGTAGATATTATACAAAAGACAACATCTCCCCAATCATTAGATAAAAGTATTGTCCAGGCTGAACCCGTGTAGGTACGCCTGTGCCGTCCGACGCGCAATTTTTTTTAAATGTACATATTATATTAGATTTTACATTTAACATACAACTTTGACATACAAAGACAATAGTAGGCGGAGAAAACGAGACATTCTTACTAACAGATTTTTGCGCACTTTGTCCTTGAATATCTTAGGTTTCTCACACATAATATGAAAGTGTGAATGAATGTTTGATAAAATAAACATTCACAACATAACATTCGTAATGATAAAATAAAGCGTTCACAAAAATTCAGCTTATTCTGTTAGATTTTGTGACTAAGATGTCTGTGTTACTATTTTAAAATGTGTTCTATTTTCAGGTGGAAAGAGAATTTAATCGTCTGCTAGATGCCACATCGTATTTATCGCATCAAGTCGATTTTAATTACTACAACGATACGCCCGTTTCTCTCGGACAAGCCTTAGAGTGGGTGATAAAGTTACAACAGAAAAGTGTTAAGCATAAGCAGGTAATGTATTTACGTTAGAGTCCGACCGAAACTGGTTTTCCGGCCGAAACCGAAACCGAACATTCGGCCGTGGCTTCAGTTTCGGCCGAAACCGAAACCGAAACCGAAACTCACGTGGTCAAGTAGAAAATTTCTTAAAATACTGAAATTTGGTGCATTTTATCCATTACTCTGCATTAATTAGGACATGAAATGGAAAATTTTGTTGTAATCTGGGAGCACGGTAGTGCCCCGCCAAGACGAGCTAAGCGAAGCGCAAGGGCACTACCAGACTACTTTTTCTCGAAGCGTTTCGTCGATATTTTGAACCCTCATAACTTGGGATTAGATTATACCAGATACACTAAATTTTCAGGATATGTTCCCAGTAGCGGACTAATGAAACATGTAAAGTTTTGAATATAAAGGTCTAATAATTTAGGTTTTAGTGATATCCCTGATTTCGCCACTGACTCACTGATGATCAACAAAATTATAGGGTACTTTCGGATGTCATAGAAATCTGAAATTTGGTATGTAAGCTAGTTTTAGCCCATAACCAACATAAAGATTGACAATCTTGGAACTTTTATCCTCCAACCCCTTAAACTAGGGGATGAAAATTTGTAAGAGACTTAACTAAATGTTTACTCTAGAGGTCTGAAAATTGTCTTTCAAAAAGAAGTGAAATCTTACCAAAAACATTTTCATGTAAAGTGATGCCAAGACGATACAATATAACTCGCACTGTCAAAAAGATATTAGATCTCATGTGAAACCAAGCTTCTGACTCTACCTAACTTCTAACTCTACACGCCTTAACTCTACAAGCCTAACTCTACAAACTCTATACTTTAGTAAAATTATGTGGCTTGGCCATTTCGTTCGTACAAGAATAGTATAACAGAAAAACAGTCCGTAAATTTTTCACCTTACGCCTAAGCGAATGTATCGAAATGGCCAGGCCACATATTTTGACAAAGGTGTAGAGTTTGTGGAGTTAGGCTTGTAGAATTATGGCGTATAGAGTTAGAAGTTTGGTAGAGTCAGAAGCTTGGTTTCACATGAGATCTAATATCTTTTTGACAGTGCGAGTTATATTGTATCGTATTGGCATCACTATACATGAAAATGTTTTTGGTGAGATAATTTATTTAATGTAATATTAAATGAACTTGAAAACATAATTAAAATATAATTAATATTTAATTATATTTTAATTATGTTTTCAAATTCAGTTGCGTTGTCAAAGCGTTGCCGCAAGAAACGAAGTTAGGCGAGCGTGCACGAAAACTTCCGAAATCAGTTTCGGTTTCGGCAAAAGTTTCGGCCACTTTTGGCCGAAACCGAAACTGCCGCCGAAACTTGATTTTTGGCCGAAACTCGGCCGAAACCGAAACCGAACTTTCGGTCGGACACTAATTTACGTATATAAATAGTTTAATACTAGCTGTTGCCCGCGGCTCCGCCCGCGTAAATATAGTACCCCTCGCGAACACTACTTTTTCGGGATAAAAAGTAGCCCCCCCTGTTTTAATCCAGAGCCAAAACTACTACCATACCAAATTTTGTCTAAATCCGTTCAGTAGTTTTGCGTGAAAGAGTAACAAACATCCATCCATCCATCCATCTATCCATCCTCACAAACTTTCACATTTATAATATAAGTAGGATTAATTTTATAAATTATACCTATTTACCGATTTGTATGCATATTTCAAAGTTAGATAAAAAAAACGAACGACCTTTACAGTTATTAGTAGAATATTGTGATGTAACATCAGGCATTAAAAAAAAACCGTCGCACTCGTGCACGTATGAATTAGCTCAAAATGGTTTCCTGTATTCTTTTCCATGTTTGTTCTAAAATTCTTAACTTTTTATTTAATTATGTTAAAACGTCAAATGGAACGTCTCACCGCCATTTTACTACTACGGACTATAACATAGATTACAAATACTATAGGTCGCGCAACAGCGCTCAGTGAAAGTAGAGGGGATCGTTCGCGCATGTGACCAATAGCAAAGAATATATATTAGTAACGAACCAATAGCGTGTCGGCAGCCACGTTCGGCATGCGTTCTGCGCATCCACACCTCCAGGGCCGTGCCGACCCCCGGCAGCGCCTGTGTGCGAAACCTATGAAGCGCCTCTTATTTTAACGAATCTTCATGTTTTAGCCACCCGCGGCGCCCCCATCGTCTTGGCGCCTGTGTGCGCCGCACACATCGCACATAGGGGCGGCTCGGCCCTGCACACCTCCCCGCCCGAGCCCGCTACCGCCAAACACACCCAAAAACTGACTTCTGCGCATACCCCCTCTACTTTTGTCGAAAGATCTTAATTCGTTGCGCGACCTATACTAGTATGATATCACAACACAGATAATCTATCAACCAATATGGCGAATAGTGTTTTCAAAAATGCAAATGATCATGTAATGATCACTGAAAAGCAAAAAGTTTTGACGTAGCTTGGGTAGGTATATTATTTACATCAAAACTGTTTTGATACACATAAACAAATACCCCCTTACTAATAAAAATATTTATCCTTACTAATAAAAATATTTATCAGCAATACAATGTTTTGTTCTTGTCTTATGCGTTGGAAAAGTCACTTGACAGACAAGGACAAAACATTGTATTGCTTATCTACTGGATAAATATTTTGGTATACTGGGTTAATGATTATTTAATATTTTCTCCTACAGATTCAACACCTGAAAGCTCTTATGACACTACAGGAGAAGTTGAAAGCGAATATAAACAAGTGAGTAATATTTTTTTTTTATTTTTTTTAATAAAACTAGGGGGCAAACGAGCAAATGGATCACCTGATGGAAAGCGATTACCGTCGCCCATGGACACCCGCAACATCAGAGAAGTTGCAAGTGCGTTGCCGGCCTCTTAGGAGGGAACACGCTCCCTTCTTGAAGGTTTGCAGGTCGTAATGGTCCGGAAATACTGCTTTTCTATATTAATGTTACTATGGGCCTGTTCCAGAATGTTCTAATAGTTGTCAGATAGCTTACTTGCATGTTTTGTCTCTGTCGTTCGATGTGAAGTTAGCAGCGACACACCTTCCGAGACACAGTTTCTCACAGTTCTCACAGTTATTACCCGACTCCGGCGAAGCCAAAAGGAAGGGTAATGTCCGTGGTCTAGTGGTTAGAGCATTGGCTCTCGACTCGGAGGTCGTGGGTTCGATTCCCGCATTGGAACAACAAGAAATTGTTGTTTCCAAGTTTGGTTAGGACAATGCAGGCTGATCACCTGATTGTCTGACAAGAAAGATGATCCATGCGTCGGATGGGCATGTAAAAAGTCGGTCCTGCGCCTGATCTCTCGTCAGTTGTGTCGGTTATCCGTCCCACTGGTTTACGAGAGTAAAGGAAAAGAGAGTGCTCTTGTGTACTGCGCACACACTTGGGCACTATTAAATTACTCCTGCGCAACTGGCGTGGTTTCAATGAAGCCACCGTCACCGAGATCGGTGTGGGGGAGTTATTTATTATGTATGTACATATATTTTGTCAACTATACGCATACTTATTCTGTTATTTAACGTTTCAAACAGGATGTCCGACATAAAAGAACTCCTCCACTCTATGAAGGCGGAGAAAGATGCTCTACTGTTAGAGAAAGAGAATGGAGCGGTGACGGACGGTATACTCCACGAGTTCAACGTGCGACGATTGAACAGAGAAATGACGCAGTTGTGTAACGAGTATGAGACGCTGACGTCACAGAATGCTACGATAGAGGACAAGATAACACAGCTGGAGGCCAACCCACCCAGGTAAAAATAATGTGACGTCATTCTAAATTCAATATGGCGGAACATCCAAGATGGCGGAATAGTTATTTTTTATGCACTTCTACAATTTGGGTATCAAATGAAGGAGCTTGTAGTACGTTGAACTGTTTTCACTTGTATGGGCAAATTTAATACCCTTACCTTTCCGCTGGCGGTGCTGTGCGATATAAAAACTGGCCGTAAACAAATCCGTTATAAAAGCTCCTGATAATTTCGTATGCAGACCGAGTATAATATGACAATATGTTTATTTGATTTGCCGGAGTGCGGACTCACTTGCTTTTTAGGAAATGATTAACTGAACTTGTAAAATGCAAAAAAGTATTTGCATGTTACTAACGTTCGTCATAAACCTTATATAACCGTAACCGAAAGTAACGGATAAACCGAAATAACTTAATATCCGTAACTGTAATCGAAACCGATATCATTTTATTTCTATATCCGTATCCATATTCGAAATGTCATATCCTTAACATCACTGATCCAATCCAAATCACACTAAACTAAATAAAATTAGGATTTTTTATTTTACAAAACATTAAATCATTTTTGTCACACGGCTAAGCTGATTGACTGATGTATCAACGCACGCCAAACCCTTAGGGCTAGAAATTTGAAATTTTGCACGCATATTTCTCATATGACGTAGGCATCCACTAAGGAAGGATTTTTCCAAATTCAGCCCCCAAGGGGGTAAAATAGTGAATGAAAGTTTAAAACCTAATTTCACGCGGGCGAAGCCGCAGGCAATTAATGCTAGTTCGTCATAAACCTAATATAACCGTAACCGAAAGTAACGGAATCAAATCCAAATCATACGGAAAGTAAATGAAATTAGGATTTTTTATTTTACAAAACATTAAATCATTTTTGTCACACTTACTATGGTTGTATGTACTTACTCGTGATCATATTGCAGCTCGGTGTACCTGTCGGTGCGCGACCGCCAGATCCTGGACTGGCACTTCGCCAACCTGGAGTTCGCCAACGCCACGCCGCTCGGGAACCTGTCGCTCAAGCACTGGGACCAGGACGACGACTTCGAGTTCACCGGCAATCACCTGACAGGTAGGGCACCTTTCTAGACCTCTGTTTTTGACCTATGTAGAAGTTAGATATTTCTAGAATGTCCCTTAATACTGGGTGTCTTTTTTTCGTTTTTCACTTTCGACAGATACAGGGTATGTTTAGTATCAAAAGTAGAACATTTTCTATTTTTGAGCTCCATGGCCTAGAGGGTGGACCGTTTGATTGATGATTTGTACTCGAGGGAGTGCAGGTTCGATTCCCAGGTTGTGACGTGCAACAATGAGACTTTCAGATTTCAAGTACAGTATACGGACGCCCTAACCGTGAAGAAAAAAACCCGCATATGGTTGGCCCCAGACGTATTGACCAGTCATTCCTCTGGACTAGACTATGTTGTGAGAATGCCGTATGTACTTGGGTAACCATACGACATTTAAAACCGACTGTCCCAGGCACTACAGTATTTCAAGAGTGATTACTTCGCTCGGAGAATATAACTGTTTAAATCATTCAATAACGAATGAAAAGGCCTAAGTATTTTTGATACAAAACATGCCAAATATTCAATAGTATTAAATTATTATTACAAAATCTTAAAAATATTATGAATTAACTGTGCGGACGACGCGACGGTGACAAATATTTTAATTTAATTTTTTTTTCATCACGTTAGAAAATAGAAAAAAAGTTAACTAAGAATGCCAAGGTACTCTATTTCATGAACCTTTTTTACCCTTTTCCTCCCAAAAACAGAATAAAAAATCACCTAGTATAGTCTATAGATAGGTACAGTAGGTGATATGTGTCCTCTCACAAATATCATAAATAGTCTTACAAAATAGTAATACTACATACATACATACATACATACATACATACATACATACATATAATCACGCCTTTTTCCCGTAGGGGTAGGCAGGACCGCCTCTTTCCCGTAGGGGTAGGCAGAGACTTCTTTCCACTTGCTACGATCCTTACATACTTGTTTCGCTTCATCCACTTTCATTCTTACCATCCATTCCTCCTCTTACATTCAACGTAACGAAGCGGCTCTCCATGGGCCACTTTTCGCCTCCGCGAGAACGAGACGTGATGGGTGGCGAACCACATCGCCGCCATTTTGGATAATTAATAGTAATACTGACTGTACCTAATGCTCTATTTAGCGGTGTATTTGGGTACAGTCACCGTCGTTTTATAACTAATAAATGGTAAACTAAAAATTAAGGAGTGGCTTATAAATAAGCACGCCAGCTGTGGTCATTCAAATATCTATTTTATATGAATTAGTTGACGAATATTTTGTGTCATTGGTTTGTTTGAATTTAGGATGTTTTACGGGGACGGGTTTTAAATATTATTTCTAGAGTAAACCTAATATTGTCATTAATCAAGACATCTTGTTAAAGTTTGCCCTTGCAATTTGAAAATATTATGTAGGCGTAAATTACTCTTTACGGCTAGATGGGATTCCATTAGCACTAAAAGTACAGTGCAGTCGTAAAAAATAGATAAACATCTATAGGCCGGTGTTTAAATGCACTAATGACACTAATGTAATGTATGAAAATGCATACGTGGATAAGGAAACGTAACAAATGAGATGTGAATATACCATTTAAGGGAAACTATTTCTATTCGGTGGCATCTTTTGTGTCGCATACAATGGTGACTCTGCGCTAACGAGTCGCTTATAATTGAAGTTATAGCGTATGTCCGCCGTGTGTTGGTGTACGAGACACGAGTGTATATTTTGAAAATCCAGGTACATATCAGGTAATAGAAGATTTTATTATACTCGGAAAATATTTATCGATATTTTCTTCAGAACAAACGGACGGATATTTTTATCAAGGGGCCATTCAAGTATTACGTAAGCAGAATTTTTATAATTATTAACCCACCCCACCCCTCGTCAGCAAAAGTAATCAAAACCTTTACCCCTCCCGCCAACGTAAACATTGGTACATTTGGTTGATTAATGAGCAGCAGTTAAATAAGTTAAGAAATAAGGAATAGGTTTGGAATAGAGGACTGTATTCATTATTTGTAGGAATTCCCCGAAAATACATTTCTTTTCTTAGCATAGACAATTCTTGGATTGCCACTTGCTGTACGTGTAAAAAAGTAAATAATTACTGCTGACGTAATCACTATCTAGATCTCCCACCCCCATGTCATCAAAGATAAGCAAAGCAAAGACCGCCCCCTCTCCTATAGTGCTTACGTAATACTTGAACGGCCCCCAAGCTTTAATCCTCATTATTATCATCGTTATAACCGGCACGATGAGCTCCGTGGTCTCGTGGGTAGACCGTTTGTTTCGTGAGAGGGTGGCGTGTAATAATGAGACTTTTAAGTATCAAATACGTTAAACGGACGCTCGCTTGAAAGAATACAGTGTTCCCGTGGGATACTGTATTTACGCGGGTGGAGCCGCGGTCAAAAGCTAGTAATTACAAGAAAAATAGATACCGAAACATTTTGCACATTTTTAGGGTTCCGTAATACTTAAGGAACCCTTATAGTTTCGCTCTGTCCGTCTGTCTGTCTGTCTGTCTGTCTGTCTGTCTGTCTGTCCGCGCCCCTAGCTCCTGTAATTAAGAAATATAAATTGATGAAATTTGGTGCAGTTATAGATTGTGTATAGATCACGGTTTCGGGATCATAAAAAAAAATAATTTTATATTTTAGGGGTGGCTCTCCATACATGTGAAGTGGGGATGAAAAATATTTTTTCACTCTACCCCATCGTGTGGGGTATCGTAGAATAGGTTTTTTAAAATAAAGGCAAGGTTTCATACGTTACTTTTTTATAAAGTTGACCATTTTCGAGTAATCGGCCTCCAAAGTAGTTTGTAAGTTGGTAAGATAATATTTCTCGTATAAGTCTACAGACATATCTCACTATAAATCGCATTAAGCATCACCTAATCCTTCCTACATCGATAATATTGTACACTCGTATTTAAACCTATAAACAGCGAGCATTGCGAATAATTTGTTAAGCTATTCCATGGATTTGGATAATTTAATTTATCCCAACTAATTATTGGAGGAGGTTCGCATAGCGACGCCTCCTCGCTCCCGTCCTACGCCGGCGGAGCGGAGCAGAGGATGGATCTATCTCTCTGTCCCGCTCCGCGGCCTCTTTCTGCGAAATGACGGCTTCGCAGAAAGAGACCGCCGCCTGCCAGGCCTCATCGCTCTCGAGCATGCAGCGCACCACACTCGAGAGCGAGAGGTCCCGCCCAAGCACTGTCACGAGATCGTGGCGCTGCACGGCCCATCTGTCGCACACCTCTAAGGTGTGCTGGGCCGTGTCCTCCGCAGCGCCACACTGGTGGCAGGCTGGCGTTGGCTCCCTCCTGGCGATCTTACACAGGTACGTACCGAAGCAGCCATGCCGCAGAAAGTAACGGAATCAAATCCAAATCATACGGAAAGTAACTAGACTATGTTGTGAGAATGCCGTATGTACTTGGGTAACCATACGACATTTAAAACCGACTGTCCCAGGCACTACAGTATTTCAAGAGTGATTACTTCGCTCGGAGAATATAACTGTTTAAATCATTCAATAACGAATGAAAAGGCCTAAGTATTTTTGATACAAAACATGCCAAATATTCAATAGTATTAAATTATTATTACAAAATCTTAAAAATATTATGAATTAACTGTGCGGACGACGCGACGGTGACAAATATTTTAATTTAATTTTTTTTTCATCACGTTAGAAAATAGAAAAAAAGTTAACTAAGAATGCCAAGGTACTCTATTTCATGAACCTTTTTTACCCTTTTCCTCCCAAAAACAGAATAAAAAATCACCTAGTATAGTCTATAGATAGGTACAGTAGGTGATATGTGTCCTCTCACAAATATCATAAATAGTCTTACAAAATAGTAATACTACATACATACATACATACATACATACATACATACATACATATAATCACGCCTTTTTCCCGTAGGGGTAGGCAGGACCGCCTCTTTCCCGTAGGGGTAGGCAGAGACTTCTTTCCACTTGCTACGATCCTTACATACTTGTTTCGCTTCATCCACTTTCATTCTTACCATCCATTCCTCCTCTTACATTCAACGTAACGAAGCGGCTCTCCATGGGCCACTTTTCGCCTCCGCGAGAACGAGACGTGATGGGTGGCGAACCACATCGCCGCCATTTTGGATAATTAATAGTAATACTGACTGTACCTAATGCTCTATTTAGCGGTGTATTTGGGTACAGTCACCGTCGTTTTATAACTAATAAATGGTAAACTAAAAATTAAGGAGTGGCTTATAAATAAGCACGCCAGCTGTGGTCATTCAAATATCTATTTTATATGAATTAGTTGACGAATATTTTGTGTCATTGGTTTGTTTGAATTTAGGATGTTTTACGGGGACGGGTTTTAAATATTATTTCTAGAGTAAAAAAACCTAATATTGTCATTAATCAAGACATCTTGTTAAAGTTTGCCCTTGCAATTTGAAAATATTATGTAGGCGTAAATTACTCTTTACGGCTAGATGGGATTCCATTAGCACTAAAAGTACAGTGCAGTCGTAAAAAATAGATAAACATCTATAGGCCGGTGTTTAAATGCACTAATGACACTAATGTAATGTATGAAAATGCATACGTGGATAAGGAAACGTAACAAATGAGATGTGAATATACCATTTAAGGGAAACTATTTCTATTCGGTGGCATCTTTTGTGTCGCATACAATGGTGACTCTGCGCTAACGAGTCGCTTATAATTGAAGTTATAGCGTATGTCCGCCGTGTGTTGGTGTACGAGACACGAGTGTATATTTTGAAAATCCAGGTACATATCAGGTAATAGAAGATTTTATTATACTCGGAAAATATTTATCGATATTTTCTTCAGAACAAACGGACGGATATTTTTATCAAGGGGCCATTCAAGTATTACGTAAGCAGAATTTTTATAATTATTAACCCACCCCACCCCTCGTCAGCAAAAGTAATCAAAACCTTTACCCCTCCCGCCAACGTAAACATTGGTACATTTGGTTGATTAATGAGCAGCAGTTAAATAAGTTAAGAAATAAGGAATAGGTTTGGAATAGAGGACTGTATTCATTATTTGTAGGAATTCCCCGAAAATACATTTCTTTTCTTAGCATAGACAATTCTTGGATTGCCACTTGCTGTACGTGTAAAAAAGTAAATAATTACTGCTGACGTAATCACTATCTAGATCTCCCACCCCCATGTCATCAAAGATAAGCAAAGCAAAGACCGCCCCCTCTCCTATAGTGCTTACGTAATACTTGAACGGCCCCCAAGCTTTAATCCTCATTATTATCATCGTTATAACCGGCACGATGAGCTCCGTGGTCTCGTGGGTAGACCGTTTGTTTCGTGAGAGGGTGGCGTGTAATAATGAGACTTTTAAGTATCAAATACGTTAAACGGACGCTCGCTTGAAAGAATACAGTGTTCCCGTGGGATACTGTATTTACGCGGGTGGAGCCGCGGTCAAAAGCTAGTAATTACAAGAAAAATAGATACCGAAACATTTTGCACATTTTTAGGGTTCCGTAATACTTAAGGAACCCTTATAGTTTCGCTCTGTCCGTCTGTCTGTCTGTCTGTCTGTCTGTCTGTCTGTCTGTCTGTCTGTCTGTCTGTCCGCGCCCCTAGCTCCTGTAATTAAGAAATATAAATTGATGAAATTTGGTGCAGTTATAGATTGTGTATAGATCACGGTTTCGGGATCATAAAAAAAAATAATTTTATATTTTAGGGGTGGCTCTCCATACATGTGAAGTGGGGATGAAAAATATTTTTTCACTCTACCCCATCGTGTGGGGTATCGTAGAATAGGTTTTTTAAAATAAAGGCAAGGTTTCATACGTTACTTTTTTATAAAGTTGACCATTTTCGAGTAATCGGCCTCCAAAGTAGTTTGTAAGTTGGTAAGATAATATTTCTCGTATAAGTCTACAGACATATCTCACTATAAATCGCATTAAGCATCACCTAATCCTTCCTACATCGATAATATTGTACACTCGTATTTAAACCTATAAACAGCGAGCATTGCGAATAATTTGTTAAGCTATTCCATGGATTTGGATAATTTAATTTATCCCAACTAATTATTGGAGGAGGTTCGCATAGCGACGCCTCCTCGCTCCCGTCCTACGCCGGCGGAGCGGAGCAGAGGATGGATCTATCTCTCTGTCCCGCTCCGCGGCCTCTTTCTGCGAAATGACGGCTTCGCAGAAAGAGACCGCCGCCTGCCAGGCCTCATCGCTCTCGAGCATGCAGCGCACCACACTCGAGAGCGAGAGGTCCCGCCCAAGCACTGTCACGAGATCGTGGCGCTGCACGGCCCATCTGTCGCACACCTCTAAGGTGTGCTGGGCCGTGTCCTCCGCAGCGCCACACTGGTGGCAGGCTGGCGTTGGCTCCCTCCTGGCGATCTTACACAGGTACGTACCGAAGCAGCCATGCCCGGTGAGCACCTGTGTAAGGCGGAAGGTGAGGGGTTTCCGCTTGCGGCGCATCCACGCCGCAAGGACTGGACGCAGTGCCGCGGCCGTATGTTGGCCGTACGGCGACTGCTCCAGGACCTCACCCCACTTTCGTAGCAACCACTGCTCTCCCAGCCTTTGGAAACGCCTTAGCTCCTCCCAAGAAGGGACCTCCAATGTGACCTCCTCTCTGACATGAGGAGGTTCGTCTCGGCAAAGACCCTTGCCGTGAGCTCCCACGGTGGTTTCCCCGCCAGGGCTGTAGCTGCCACCCAGGAGACTGTACGGTAGCCCCTGATTACTCTTACTGCTATGACCCGCTGCGCTCTTCGCAGCTGGGCCTTATTGCGAGCAGTGAGGGAATCCGCCCAGATACTAAAATAAACTAACCTATCAATAGTTAACATCCAATAGATCAGTTTATATCGGTTGTTACCGTGTGTACAGCACGTTACTATGTGAATGTAATCCGAATATAACCTCGCATTGAATAGTTTCCCAAACGAGTCTCGCTCTAACTGCCCTAAGGGTTTTTCTCCGTTATGTGGAATTTTCGAGTTAGTACTCAGTTACATTTCGTAAAGTGCCGTTCCCTTCGAGCGTTGGTCCGTGTCAATAATTACTATTATCTTTTGCCGGTTCCATTTTCCCGATGAATTATGTGCTGACTTCTGTGAATTGTAATGAGCGCGGCGAAAACGTGATCCTTGTTTTAACACTTGCGTATCTGCGTAAGTGAATTTTGCTTGTATTGTAATTTTGAAACTCAGAGATGCAACATTACACAGGAGCAGAAACGCTTTAATTTAAAACATAAGCCTCCTTATTAATAAAAATATTTACACGGTACACCACGGATACGCGAATCCATGTTGCTGTCTTTGTCTAATACGTTGGAAAAGCCACTTAACAGATAAAGGCAGCATGTAAAATTTTTTATTATTAATATGAGGTATGGGTAGGGCTGCTATCACCTAAATTGTCGACGCCGGATAAATACGGGAAAAATCCCGGATATTTGCGCGAAATATAACCCATACTTCGCACAAATATCCCCCGGACTCATACGAAAAAATATTTTTCCAACAAAAATAATAACATCGTTATATATAATATTTTTTATTAATTTATACAGATTGTTATTAAAATCGAACTAAGTACGTATGTAACTGCAACAAATAATATACATTTTTAATATTATAATTAAACACTGTTTCTGGGGTAATATGGTAACAAAAATATATAGAAACGTTCTTTTTTTGGCATTAATCAAATTATTATATGATACTACTAATAACTAACTAAAAAAGGAACTTTATAATTTTAATATAAACTAAGCCAATTTTCACCTAGCCCTATAATATTTGTCGATTGTAAATTAAAAGTTACTTAAGTTTACAATTACAATAAACTTTTAATTTTAACGATATCAATATTGTTAAAATTAAAAGTTTATTGCTACTTATTTTGGTATCTTTCAGTCTTTCCAAATTTCGCTAGAATACCTTTCCGTGCCTTCTTGAATGCGGGTTGGAATTATGAATGAATTTTTAACTAAGATTTATTTCAATTTAATTAGCTTATTCATAAAAAATTGTATTTACCCTGCCAAGAAAAGTGTTCTGGTTACACCCGGACACTTTTTAAGAACCCCTGCCGGTCGGCACCCGGACGCCCCTCAGACTAGGACAAATACGCGGAATTCCGTACGGATGGCAGCCCTAGATACGGGTATAATTTGAGGCTTTGGAAATGCTGTTTTTGAAAATTTACCAAACTATCGTCTCGCAATCTCGTCATAACTCTGTCGAACATAATACACAACAGCCGAAGCTGCAGCTAGATATGTATCGCGACATCCCGGGACGCTTTTGTGGGCCGGTGCGTGTCCGCCATATTTCTCGCTGTTCTCTCCGGCGTGGGTAGTTGAAAAATGACATCTTGATTGTATACGTAGGGTAGGTATGAGGGCAGTGAGTCGCGTGCACTATAGTGCTATAGAGACATCCCACACGAGCGTTGCGTATGCGCTGCGTGATGTGTCGCCACCAATTTATACCGAAACGAAACGATACGTAACATTGCGCTGTATTTTTAAGATAGCTATTCAAAATATAATAATAATAATAATAATAATAATGATTTTTATTTGCATAGAATGTTGGTTACAAAAGATCTTAAACTAGAAACTACATTAGTGGCAAACATTCTGCTTTATGAAGCGTGCAAATATCATTTTTACAAAAGTATCCTTTAATAAAGATTATGTAGATTGGAAAAGAAAACATTTTATCGCTTTTAAATAACATACTCATTTACGTCTATGTACTACAAATATTAAAAAGAAGAGGTATTTCTGTAAAATGTCCTGTCTACAGCAGAGTTTTGACGTATCATCTGTCAAAAAAGAAACTCAGCTGTGAGGTTATATTTTTGACATCAAGGCCTAAAAACGTGGTATTGGCACAATATTTTAACATTACCTACAATAATAATTAGAATTACAGAAGGATGTAGATTGCCAAACAACAATTTGTTGTATGTCTCGACATCCGGCAATTACTTCACAGTCCAAGGTGCATACATTAAAGGTAAGTACAGATGTGGTACCTATAGACGCTACCCATTAACAGCTTGAAAGCCTAATCCTGTAAAATCAGCTGATCTATTATTTTTTTTCAGCACCCTGTATAGCTGGAGATTGCTGGCTATAACTTTATTCATTAGGTAAAGATGAAAATACACGTTTAATTGTGGGAGTTTGAATGTCATGTTGCACTGCGCTGCACAGGGTGTTGACATAATATGAAACGTGTATCCTTTTGTCCAGTGAATGAAGTTCAATTTTTAATAGCTATCTTAAAAATGCAGCGCCGCGTATCGTCGCGTTGTTAAGTGACCCTAAGATCCAATATTTACTGATGTATGAGTATCTCGTATTCACTTATACACACGATGATATTTAACTAAAACGCATTAAGATATTAAATGTTAAATTAATACTCACCTAAAATAAGACATTCCATGCATTTTTAGAATGGTTGATGTATTTTTTTTTTACACCTTGTTACCGAGCACTTCGGCATGTTGCCGGTCGTATAGATCCCGCGCGACTGCGAGTCCATGCGCGCTTACTCGCATTTTAAGCACTCATCAGTCAGGATACAGTAGACGTCTTTTGTTACACAATACGCTGCCGTTTCATCGTTTCAACGTAGCTCCCTTCGGCGTTGAGTCGTCGTGCGTCTTTTTAAATCATCGTGTGGCATGTCGTTCATATTTATAGAATAGAACGACTTATGCTATCTACAGACACACGAATTTGGTACGGAGCGTACAGCGAACCATATCCGGAGATCAAATTCGGTGTCGCTACACACGCACGAATTTGGTACGGTGCAGTGAAGCGAAACGCTCGACACTCGTGTGTTCGATTTTATGCTCTATTACATTAGCACAGAGTTCTATTTACAGTGCGGTTTTTAAACGACGACGATGATTCCCGCAATTCATTGATAACGGGTAGTGATACCAACACTTTAAAAAATATTTCTCCTCAAATTTTACCCCTGATTACTTATACCATTGACAGGTCTAAGAGATAATAAGCTAGAAAGAAAGGTTATGTGTTTAACATAAAGACTTACGCGTGAATAACATAAAACTAACTTGTCTTAATCTGATTTCACTCCCAATACATTTTCATATCCCTGGCTATATACACACATTAAAATAATTTTTATTATTACATACAAATTGATTCATAAGGAGTAAACTCTAAACATCCTGTCCTCTAGTAAACCCCGTAGATATTTTCCCTAATTTTGGGGGGTACATCCCTAAGTTGGCAACACTGATACTGTTGTACGGCCAAACCGCCGGACTGCTCTACACACGTACGAATATGGTACGGAGCGTACCAGATCCGATGCGGACAACGGTGAACTCTTCGCCTTCTTCATATGTTCGCCGGACTGCCCTACACACGCTCGGATCTGGTACGGAGCGTACCAGATCCGCTGTACGCTCCGTACCGAATTCGTGTGTCTGCAGACACCATTAGCCACATAACGCAACGCACAGACATCGCCCGTGTGACACCCATTGTCGAGCCCGCGGGCCCTACAAATTGACCGATTGTTAACCCGTTCCTCGTAACCGCTATCGCGCTGTCGCAGAATTATTATATTTACTGGGATAACGTATTTTAAGCCTCTATGCATGGGAGCCATACTTGGTAGTTCGCGTCGTCCGACGTTAAATATATCAACGTTCGAGTTCAAACTTAGAATTGAATTGAGATCTTTAAACTATTACGGACGTGAGATCAGTATTTCCTTAATAAGGATTAATTTCGCCATTCAACAGGCTCGGTGGATGTTTCTATGTAACGGGATTCTTGAAATACATTTGAGACCTGATTCATTAACGTTCAGTTTGTTTTCAATTCTATAGCTGTATTTCTCGGAAGCTCTGCTCACGAAAATAGGAGACATCGTCGTTATCAGTAAATTAAAGACAATCAGTACGTGTTGATTGATTTATATTGTTTGTATTAAAGTATCTACATACCCCCTTACATGTAAATGCTGTATAAGCTTTGAATAGTTATAGTGTTATGTTTCCGTCACACAACTGACATTTTTAATTCGATTGAAGAAGACAAAACACTGTATAACTATTCAAAGCTTATACAGCGTTTATTAGTAAGGGGATAAGCCTATAGGGCCCCACTTACATGCGATCAATCGCAACGATCTGTCATTTCAGAAAGTAGTATAGAGCTAGCAACGTTTCTTAGAACAGCTTATAAGAGAGTAAGACTGTTAGAGAATATATCTAAGTGTGTAGGAGGAAAAACGGCTTACAAAACGTGGAAGGGATAAGTCGTGCTTTTTTGTACTTTTGGCGCCCTTTACCAATGAATTGGCTCACCGCAAAAACTAGGTATGCATATATTTATTGTACACACTAAAACTACAATTTTATCAGTAAGAATGTAAGTGTCATCAGGCGGAACTGAGATCAGCAGGTCTAAAATGGCCATATTGAGTAAATCGTACTATGAAACTCTTACAGTTACTTCTTATAATTATCTTAATTGACTACTAAGCAATTCTTATAATGTGTACATTTTTACGCATTTCTATTGAAAACTGTCAAAATAGAATTATTAAAAGTTACAGTAAGAGCAACTGCTTCTAAATTTCATGTTTCATAGTAGACCTGTCTATAAACAATCGCCGATCGCGTGTGAGTGGGGCCAATTAGTTTCTAAGGTGTTTTTAAGTAGCACAACTCATCCCAATATCCCATAAAGTAAAATAGAGACTTTGGATGAAGATGAAGATCGTCGCCCGTGACTTACCTCATCAGACACTGCAATAAAGAGTAGGCATTAGCTTTCCTTTTAAAGACTCATAATTTTTTTCTTTCGATTTCCGATTCAAAATTTAATCGTAGACGTTTTTTGTTGGAGGTATGTTCCTTTTGAAGACGTTGATCTTCAACATTGCAATAAAGAGTCGATACTGGGCACTAGTTTTACTTTTACAGGCTCTTAACTTTTTATTTCGATTTCCGATTCGAAATTTATTCATAGACTTTTTTTTGTATGCTCGTTGTATGTGGCTATGTGGCCATTGTAATAAAATTTGTTTAGTGTGTGGGCATCGGTGTGAATCTGGTCGCCCGCCGTATTATATTTATCACCGCTATAAAATAACTCATCATTATAACGCCGGTGCCATAAGCCACACGGAAACACAATTCGGAAATACCATTTCGAAATGTCTAGTCGAGAGTATGAAAATATTAGATACTAGATGTTGCCCGCGCGCGATTCGTGCGCGCAAAAGGAGATATAATCACACGGGAACCATACATTTTACCGGGATAATAAGTAGCCTATGCCCTTCCCCGTGGTCTAATCTATAGATTAGATATATATTATATATATATCTGTGCCAAATTTCATCAAAATCGGTCTAGTATTTTTGGAGCCAATTAAGGAAAATAAAAAAGTACATTAATTAAGTATAGATATCTAAAATCATAGACGAAATCTCACAATTTACTAAAGTGCGGTCGCGAAGCGCGTCGAATTTCATTCATTTACTTATCGTTACTTGTCTCTTTCATTTGTGCACGAATGTACGTATTGCTATCGCGCTCATATCGCGTACATGTGTAAACGAGAATGAGTCAATATACGAAATTCTACGTACTCCGCGACCGCACTTTAGTTGTAAACTTGACTGATAAAAAAAAACAAGTTCCTCGTTCTCTACTAGGTAGAGCTTTTATCTTCTAAGTAGAGCCTAGAAAGGTGTTTGTATGTTTGTTTGCATTGAATAGGCTCCGAAACTATTGGACCAATTTTATGAAATTTGGCACAGATATAGATTGGACCACGGGGAAGGACATAGGCTACTTTTTATCGCGGCAAAATGTACGGTTCCCGCGAGTTTTCTTTAAACACGTACGAAGTCGCGGGAAACATCTAGTTTTTTTTTTATGGAATAAGGGGGCAAACGAGCAAACGGGTCACCTGATGGAAAGCAACTCCGTCGCCCATGGACACTCGCAGCATCAGAAGAGCTGCAAGTGCGTTGCCGGCCTTTTAAGAGGGAATAGGGTAATAGGGGAGGGTAGGGAAGGGAATAGGGTAGGGGATTGGGCCTCCGGTAAACTCACTCACTCGGCGAAACACAGCGCAACGCTGTTTCACGCCGGTTTATAATTTTAATCTTAAATAATAAACTACAAGAAATATTTTTTAAAATTGCTCCCTCTGCTATTAAAACTATTAAACTGTTGAAATTATCAGTAAATAAGAAAGGCAAAGAAAATAATACACACTTTTCCGTTACTTTTATATATTTTTTGCTGAAGAAGTCGCAGACAGTCGTCCGCTTGTCTAAAGTAATTTCTTATTGTTATAATTTATTCGCCTGTCATATTAAGGCGGCTACTGCACGAAACGTCCAACAGCAAGATTTATTCACAAGCCTCGTAAGGCAATATTTAACGTTTTAGGCGAAATACATCATTGATTATCACTTTATTTCTAATAGCGTTAAATGTGAGTTGTACGTTTGGTTGCTGTTTACGAATGATAAACTACTAGTCCCCGTGGTGGCTCGAATGATAGTTTTATGGGCTGGCTCGCGCAACAAGTTTTTGATAAGGCCACGCGTGAGGCAGTAATGAATGTGGTATAGACTGAGATCCCAGGCGCGCAAGACTACCCTTATGTTCTTACTGATAAAATGTATTTCATATTATAAAAATAATAATATTTATTTATCTCTCTTACAATGTTTACTTACGAGCGAATATTATATTGTAGTATTAGTGCGCACATTGAACATAATATGCATATTACCCGCTAGTTTATGACGTGTTCCAATTTTTAGGTACAAGGCCCTAAAGTTGCGGAAAAATGCACTTGCACTTTACTTACATTCTGATAAAGTATCAATATTATTTTTTGGTTTTGGAATAACGCAAGGAACCAAACTTATTATAGTATTTTTTCTCTAAACTCAGTTAGAACAGAGATATAAAGGTTAGAAGTTTCATGATTTTTATTTATTTATAATTTTAATTTTTATGTAAACTACTACTTTTATGTAATAGGTGTAAAATTCACTTTATAATATTTAATTGCCATTATTATATTATAACATACATTACAATCATTTCAAAGGTGTGTGTTAAAAAGTAAGTACATTTTTTGAACCTTATTCACCCTGTACCCGAAAATTGGACCACGGTACATACTAACTGGTATGCATTAATTACACACTAACTACAATATGAGTAAGGTACATTTTATGAGTAAGAATATAGGGGAGTCTGGCGGGCCTGGGATCTCTTTCCAGTAGAGACGAGCCCTTTCTCATTTATCACAGCCTATGAATAAAATATCCTGACGCTTTAGGATTGCGCCTACACCGGGTGGTTCGTAACGATTATAATCTCAGATTGTGAGTAGGGTAGTCTGTGGAGGCTTATGGCATATCTGTGATTTATTGTTGTAAAAATTATCATTGTTCGTATCGATATCATGTTACTTTTCGTGACCAACAAAGGCCCTGTTTCTATCTGACATAATAATTTAATCGTACTTTGTAGTATACGGCTATAGGCACTAAATATTTGACAAGTTTTCCTATTGATCATGGATGCTTCACATCGTATTTGGCCAAATTGAGTAACAGCACAAGAAGGTTGAATCTGCTAATTAAATGCTGCAATAATACAGTTTTACTATCCAGTCCCGAACTCCCGATACGTTAAAACTGCAAGATCAAACCCGCTTTCATTGGTCCAAAACCCAAAAATCAATTTATGATTATAGTTTACTTTTATTGAATTATAAATGAATTATAATTCAATACACATACGTGTATTTACCTGACAAATTTGACTGTCTATATAGTAGCTCAAACAGGAAAAATTTCATACTCCTCCGATTGTAAAATTCTCCTAAAACTGATACAGGTACTTGCTTCACATATTAATATAATAATTCCTTCTACAATTATTGTATTATCTAGAACTAGCTTTTGCTCGCGACTTCGTCCGCGTGGAGTTCGGGTTCCATACAAAATTTTAACCTCCTTTTCACCCCTTTAGGGGGCGAATCCTTTCAAAAATCCTTTCTTAGCGGATGCCTACGTCATTATAACTACCTGTATGCCATATTTCAGCGAAATCCGTTCAGTAGTTTCGGCTGTGCGTTGATAGATGAGTCAGTCAGGTTTGCCTTTTATATATTTAGATTTCATAATGTTCTCTATGAATCTACAATTCATAATGTTCATATTTCATTGCGCGTACGCAGACGCGTGTTATTTAAGAGCGTTTAAAACAGGAGGAGGGCAATCGCAGTTGCTCAAGGTGTCGAGGGCGGGACGCATGCGCGATGAGACGCGGAATGGCTCTATTAATCCGCCATTGTTCTCCGTGATCTGACTTGCGCAAGCGACACGCATTGTTCGCTCGCTTTCACAAGAATCTCTATAAGAGGCGAACGACCCAAATGCCCGCGATGTTAAATGTAAAGCAATTTGCATCTGCTCCAAACACCATAAAATCTGGTGGCAAATCGCCGGGGTTAAATTAAAGATTTTTATCACGACCGACTCACCTAAACAATTTATTAGTCGACTAGACCCATCCGGAGGCAGTCGTTAGGAGGGAAACGGTCTTCGAAGTAAGTAGTCCATCGCGATAAATCGGGGTGCGCAGTTTTGTGGCCGAAGATTTATGTGGTGCGATGTTTCCATTGGCGGCGCTTTGTACTTCTAATTGACAAGCCCTCGAGATAGTACTCACACTAAGTTAACGAGGCTAAATAAAGTACACGATCGAATTAACGCGGAATACTTCAAATTCCACGTACTCGAGGAGCCGCAAATTGGTGTTGCCGCCGTATACATTACTGACATTGATCCCGTATTGCCGTATATGGTAGCTAGATCATTTAATGTCCTCGGCTTTTGCTCGTATTCACCTGAAAAAGTAAAAAAAAAATTGGTTAAAGTTTTATGGGCTTTGGATTGTTGAACTGTATCGTAGATATTCAGGCATTCTTGTGTTTATACATTAGCATAATGATATACAGCTAGCTAAAATCTTTATAGTGCAATCATATCAAAAATGACAAGTAACCGCGCTTTCCTCGGAGTTCTGATGATAAATTTAAAAAATAAAAGAATCGCAAAAATATTTATCTAACCGAACAGACAGATACACACACAGTCGGACACGTCAAACTTATGACACCCCTTTATTTTAGTCGGGGGCTAAAAATACATGTTTAATAAAAACTTAAGAAATTTTTAAGTAATAAAAATGCTGAGTTAAATTTATAAAAATAAAAGAATCGCAAAAATATTTATCTGACCGAACAGACATCTACACACAGTCGGACATGTCAATCTTATGACACCCCTTTATTTTCGTCGGGGGTTAAAAATACATGTTTAAAAAAAACTTTAGAAATATTTAAGTAATAAAAATGATAAATTCTCTCAGAAGCAATTTTATTCATATTTGATCTAGATGTTTGTTCCATTTCGTTATACTCGTATTTACTGAAGAGTGTAGGTGCATAATGAGAAATGCTACGGTTAGAGCAAGCTGAATACGGAATTCATTAAATTCTAACTTGATAATCGCTTTCATACAAATTTTGATTACTCAGCGTTAGTTTATTGGGCCTCCGTTTTAACTTCTCATTGTTAAAGTTGTAATCCTCTTTGTGAGCCTTAATTGAATTCACTGTTATGCTAATACTCTGATTTCCCATCTTATTTCGTTAATGGGAGTCTGTGGTCCAATTAACTCTTTACCGCTTAGTGGTTAAGTGGTACATACGATTCGGAAGATTATCTGTTCGATATCTAACCTGAAACTCGGAACTTTTTCAGTAAACTTTATCTAGTGATTGCGATAAGGCTTAAAACCTAATATATGCTTAATTAATACTTCGTGGTTTGTTTGCTATTTAATATTACTTTTTACGTAAAGAATAATTTTAATGTCTTAAAAGGTTATAGCGTAAGGAACAGTACAGCTACGTTACTTATACATAACTAGCTTTTCGTGCGACTTTTTCCGCGTGGAGAATGAATTTCGAAAAATCCTTTTTTATGGATCTCTATGTCATGATAACTATCATCGTACCAAAATTCAACGCAGTCCATCTAGTTGTTGATATTTCACTATACAAACTTTGTACCCCAATCACCATTTAGGGAACGAATTTCAAAAAACTATAAATTACGTACTCAATAATTAGTTGGCGCAGATTTATCACGAATGAGATTTCATTGAAATTAGAGAAGATTATAAATATTTTACATACAAATTTTTAATCCTTATTTAAAACCCTCAGAGGGTGAATTCTAATAAACCCTGCGATGTACTAAGCATGAATCAAAATTTACAACGATATCGGTGCATATTTAAAAAAAAATTACTACATTTTGTACGGGTTTATTTTGTTTTACTTCTTTATCTCTTCTTAGAATGCGTCTACGTTATAGACAACTGTCCAAATTTCACTTTTCTGCCTGTATCGGTTACGGCTCTACATCTCATTTTATAAATTATAATATATATAGAGATACTAGCTGACCCGGCAAACGTTGTTTTGCCTTATAAATTATTTGGAAAAAAGATAGTAGCCGATTCTCAGACCTACTGAATACGCATATAAAATTTGGTAAAAATCGGTAAAGCCGTTTCGGAGGAGTACGGTAACTAACATTGTGACATGGAAATTTTATATATTAGATAGAGCCAGACTGCAATATCCCTGGATAAAATATATCCACATTCAAATAAAACTCATGAAATCCGTCGTTTACAAAGTGTGCCAAAAATTAAGCGAATTACGGAATGCACTACCGAGTCCTCTCTGAAAAAGATATTTCGTCGTTAACATTCATTATGTTCCAAATCTGCAGGATCTGGATTATAATTTCTTTTGTACGGACTTAAGGGGCCGTCCATTAATCACGTGATGTTTTTAACAACTTTTTTGACCCCTCCCCCTTCCCCCTGGTAATACGTGGTGAGGTTTTATACTCCCCCTCACCTAAGATCACGTGTATTTTTTGTAAATAGTAAATAGGTCATGTTTGAAGAAAAACTTGAACTTGAAAAACAGTTTAATCGTATAATTTAAGCACTTAAAAACTATACGAGTTAAGAGTAATATTTAAACAACACTGCGAATCTACAACCGATAAGAATTTCGGTATGCATAGACTGGATTCGAAAATTAATACACGTGATGTCTCCTTAAACCCCCCTGCCCTTGTGATACTTGCTGATTTCCTTTCGTACCCCCCTCCCCCTTTATGCATCGCGTGATTAATGGACGACCCCCAAACTGTACAGCGGTGCATATGTCGCTTTATTGCGTTTCGGAGCGCTTAACATTCCGCCTTAGACTCTAATGGCGGGGTATTGCGGTTTTATAAACGCTGCAGCGACCTGTATTACATTCCGCGACGTCTTGCTTTGTGGTCCCAACAAATGTTTAAAGACAAATTGAAATTCCCAACAATACATGCATCTGTTGGCAGTATGCGAAGAAGTTGCAAGCGACATCTGGGAACGTTTGTGATATTATTCAGGTTTCTGTCTGTTTTGGCTGTTTTATTCATTGTAATCGTGCGACGCGCGACGTGCTCTTGTCTCGCTTTCAAAGTTGATTGCTTAGATAGTAATAAATTAAAGGACTTGGTTTTATCGCTTTTGCTTTTTCAGCTTTCTTTCTAGACTTTAGTGCGATAACATACGATCCTATTTATATCTAAACAGGTACCCTCAACAAGTGAGCAAAGTATTTTTGGCATTCTCATGCTGTCTCCCAGGATTTTTTACTTATTTTGCTCTCGTATTATTCTATTAGGATTGATCATATTTGGTCTAGTCCAGTAGAAAATACCCTAGGAGCATGTCAGGACTCAGGACATGACTATGGAGGGTTCCTATATATTTTTTAAATGAGTTCAAAAGTTTTTGTCCCATTTCGCTCAAAATAATTTTACTGAAGAGTAATATCAGGAGCTATCAGCATTAAAGTTACAAGTTTCTCCAGCCCCCCCAAGTTGTAAACCACTTGGAAGTCGATTATCAATAACCTCTTCTTTTTTTAGAAGTAACTTGAAATGGTTTACATTATAAAAAACATGTATATAACCGTGCCTTTATTTGAATCCCTCGTGTGGTCCATACGATGGGGTAGAATGAAAAAAAAAATCATATAATTATACAAAATTTTGTCTATTTATATTCATTAATACCGAGGTAAGCAAGAGAGGACGGAACAGATGGACAGAGCGAAACTATAAGGGTTCCTTGTAGTTACTACGAAACCTTAAAAAGAGGAAATAAATAGTAAAATTATTCAAAAATGTTAACTTTGTATGCTATAATAAGTAACTAAGTAAAGTTTACGCTTTAAAAATTAAATATTTTTGACCAAACTCTCTATTGCGCCTTTTATAGCGTCACTAGCGAAGTGCAAATTCGGAAAATGTCCGAACGATTGTATACTGTTTATAAATTTGACCGTAATAAAATCGCAGATGGCGCGAGTGCAAAATGAAACAACGTTGGCGCTTCGCTTGACGCTAGCACCCCTTTTTGTCCCGGCGGCTGTGGAAGGCCATTTGTCAACTTTTTGTCCAGACACTTGTTTTAATTTATGCACACACTAACTTCCGAGTATCCGAGCTATCTACTTCACTTCTGCTAGTTGCTGTTTATGTAGCGTTACATTTAAAATAGCTTATTTGGTGCTACATCAGAACAAAGGGAAGCTCACAAAGGCATCGCCTTCAATAATATTGTATCCTATTTTTCTCTTTGTTATGTGTAAACCGTGTATTGAATTTCCATCGTATCTTCGTTTCTTAGGCTATTATTACTAGCTTCTCTCAAATATTTTTCCTTATTCGCGTCTATTTTTGATAGAATACGAGATGGCAGAGTTTTCCACGTTTTCTAGTGATTTCATAATCTTCGTCGCAATATGTTCCCTCCATAGAATACAGAAATCATCCAGAAGCCGTCAACACGCTTGAAAGTGAGGCCGTCACAACCACTCCAAATTGGAATGATTATCCACACATAATATGTTGCCACAGAATAACGGAATATTTTACACAACTTTTTTTCAATAAATTTTTATTAAATACCTAATTGTCGTAATATAATAACGCGATTTGTTTTGTAAGTATAAAGAGTAAAAATTAAAAAGAGCGGGCGGGGCGGTATTTCGCCATGGTTTTGGACACAGTGCGCTACATACAAATGTGATCGAACACTCATTCTGCTTGTTTTGAATTCTGTGGTTCCCTCATGGGTAGCTCGGATAAGAAGTCAATTTGTGCAAATTTTCCGAGTCGTGCCACTGGCTATTTCGCGTGTGATAATCAACTTTGAGCTTTGATATCGCTACGGTCATAACACTTTACGTCCCCTGGTTACAACTCAATTAGGATGTCCAGTGTTGTGTGAACACCGCATTTAAGTTTAAACCACAAACTAAACTAAATAAAGCCTAAACGAATTAATACGTTTGACGTTTGTCAGAAGCTAATTTGTTTACTTAATACGCGAGTCATCATCACTAGCTCGGAATGTAGGTCAGAAGTTTCGCAATGGTTCCAAACTTCGAAAATCGAAAGATATGCTTATATACTAGGAAGTTGAATCATCATCATCATTATCAGCCTATCGCCGTCCACTGCTGAACGACCGCCAACGACGAGGCCTACTCCTCCAATGAGTGTCAACCATCTCGATCTTGGGCAGGGCAGCCCTAATCCATCCGTTGCCAGCCACCTTCTTCAAATCGTCGGTCCATCGTGCCGCAGGATGTCCTACACTTCGTTTGCCTAAGTGTAGTCTCCACTCTAATACTTGTCTGCTACTCTGCTCCATCGACCGTCTGTCCGTCTGCAGACATGGCCGGCCCACTTCTACTTCAGAGTGCTAATCCGTTGACCAACGTCGGTGACTTTAGTTCTCTGGCAAATGACATTGTTACGAATTTTATCCACCAGAGATACCCTCAACAATAAGGAAGTTACAATAAAATAGACAATTTTTCGCTATTTATACCTACAGGCTACATAAAAGTAATTTTAATTGCATTATTATATTACAAACTAAACCTAAACTAAGTTTCTAATCTTATATGGCCTTTTGTATGTGAAGTTTGTACACAATACACATAGGCTAAAAGTGAGTCACATCTCGGTTATGTTAAAATCTCTCATCAAATATTCAAAACATTAATCTTGATCCACGATTGAGTGCAGGCAATTTAAATTAGGAGGTCTTAGTGAACTGGCTTAGTTACATGACGCATACGAAAACTAAGGCTCGGACTATGTGATCCGGATTCTGGAACACCGGGGAAATTTCAAAGCATTGGAAATAAAACTGTTCTAATACTTTGTATTGGGTTGAAATTGGTGTCGAGCTGTCATAAATGACATTGACTCGACACTTGTGTATTCGATTACTATCAGCTCTATTGTAATAACGCAGTTTTATTTTGAGTGCTCTGAATTTTCCCCGGCCCGCCGGAATCCGGATCATATAGTCCCAGCCTAAGGCTCTGCGCAAGAGTTCTACACAGTACAATTAAAAAACTCTATGATACGCGCTGATTTGAGCACTAAGTACTTTGAAAAATCTCCTAGATAAGGAGGCCATAAGTTAAGAAACTCTTCTATTTTTACTAATTTTTTTTTTGCTGTGCACTGGCATTGAAAAGTGGTAGCGCGTCATCAAGAATCGCAGCGCAATTAAAGCTTCACATATCTGCAACTCGCGATTATTCACTGCAAAGGTCAATATTAATTTAAGCCCTAATGGGCCGCTAATTTAAATTAGAGGGGACATCGGGAATTAATCAAACAAATGGCTGACAGATGAATTATACCGCGGCGTATTTTTAAATGGCATCTGATGTAATTACTGATGGTCGGTGCAATCTGATAAGAAAATGTGAAACCCACGGGGGAAGCTTTAATTAAATTCACAATTCTCGAGCCACATATGGTTTTATAAAGTCACGATATCAGTTTATGAGTAAGAAAATAAATTAATTATCACTGCATAATTTAACGAGAATTTATTTTATGAACGGCAAAAATACTTCTGGATCTGATACGGCGTGTGTGATTATGTGTTATTTTTATGTTGCATTTAAATGTTTTAAAATATTGTAATGATGGTCTGGTGTAGTAGATTGGGATATCGAATTGCAAGCAAGTTCTACTTGCTATGATAAAAAAACCTGAGTTTAAGGTTTAAAATTGCCGATATTATTTAGGGCCTGTTTCACAATCTTCTAATAAGTGTCGGATAGCTTATTCGGAAGTTCTGTCGCTGCTTACACTGTAAATCGAGTAACAGAGACAAAATATGCAAGAACGCCACCTGACACTTATAAGTAGATTGTAAAACAAACTAATACCATTTTTTTACCAATAAAAATATTTATCCAGTAGATAAGCAATAAAATGATTTGTCCTTGTCTGCCAAGCGACTTTTCCAGCCCATAAGACAAGGACAAAACAGAGGAGATATTGGATTAAATGGACGATGGTAATATTGTAACCTAAGGGGGTTAGAATATTACCATCGTCCATTTAATCCAATATCTTTAAAAGTTTAAACAGTCATTACAAATCATTATCCACATCAGTGGCGAAGGCCACTGATACACTCTCCTTTATATGTAGGGATATACACTCTCCTTTATACACTCTCCTTTATATGTAGGGATATAATAATAATAGGTAGGGATTTTGGGTGAGGGTTTTCAAAAGGTAAGTGGCAAGTGAAACCGATAGAAATGGAGCTATAGGAACCCCACGATACTGATCCACATCAAAAATAATCATACCAACCGACACCAATTTGTAGTTGAAAACTATTTTATGTCACCACAAAAACTTTGCCTAAAAAGAAAAGTTGCAAAATAAGCGCAGGTGGCAAAACGCTGGAGTTAGTTAGCTGAAGCGCCAAGTTTGTGGGTTGGGCAGCAAACTGCTCGCCACACGACAAATTTCGCTTATATTAACTTTTGCCAGAGTAAATTTCACTCCAAGTGCGGCCACTACACTTTCAAGTGTCGAAGTTTTAATCTCGTCTGCTGGAAATGCATTCGATATAGCTCTATTCACTTCGGATACAGTTTTCTTTAATGATACTTTGGAACTTAACTAATTTTGTTTACTTATAAGTTTTAACGAGAAATTGTAATTGTCGTTTAAGCGGTTTATTTCGTATTATTGCACGACGGGGATTTTGCAGTCGTTCTATTAAAAGTAATTTAAATGCTTATTTTTCTACATAGCAGCTTCTGGCTCTTAACTATATTGTACTTTTTCTTTGTGTTCATCAGTGTTAAACACTGTCGATATTAAAATCAAAAATTTTGAAAATATTATCTCTAAAAATCTCGTCCTCAGCTTCTGCTGCGTTCGTTCGTTCGCGATTTTCCTAAATCGAACCACTAGCGTGACGCATTTGAATAATTTAATATGAACAATAATGGGATCAAATATATTAAGTTCTGAATTCAAATCACATTTATTCCACATTTGCTGTAACGTAGTACAAAATTATCATGATAAATATTTAAATTGTTCTTGATGCGGGTTTATTGCAATTCGGCATCGGCATTAAGCGGTCGTATTTCTGTTGGAAGTATCATTACGAGCACCATAAAGGTCCCAAACGCATATACGCTGTGTTAGTCATAAACTTTATTGTCTGATATATTTATTTGGTTTGCGAATTTTTATATTTCTCATATTATTCTCTGGATTACATCCTTCGTACAGGGTTGGCTGTTCAATTTGTATGCGGTCGCGTTTTTGGTAATTTTATGTTTTTTCTTTTTTACATTCTGGACGGGATATTTTGAGTCACTCCAATAATGTGTTTCCTTGCGGGCGTTTATTGTTTCTCTCGCCATCTCTCGTTGTAAGAGTATTTACTTGTAAAAAAAACTTGCTAACTATAAAAACGATAACATGAGTTTTTTTTACTATAGCAATCCAAAGTATTTTTTTTAGTTCCGTGATAAGTGGGTTATGGGTATCCATTATTAATCGTTTCTCTTTATTATTAAGGAAAATAATACGCGAACTCAATTATATAAGTGTAACATGAAATCATCACAGATATTCTTTTCAAACAAAAGTCCGCAAGTTAATTTTTGAAATAAAGGAAACATTTCATAATGATTCTGGACAATGGGACAAATATAACGAGCGCTCTCGTTTGATATACAGAAGTCCCAGTTTCTGTGAAATGCGCCTCAGCCTCAACTTCCGTCGGCCGGCGTTTGCCTCGCGGCTCCGCCATTTTATCACTCCACATAATGATATCTTTACAACTTCGCGTAAGTAAAGTCTACGTTCATCAATATCATCGAGTATCTTGTTAAATTCTTTATGAACCCCATGTGAGTGACTTAATTTAGAATTCTCCGAGTGGATTTCAATGGTCAAAGTCTAAGTTTTTATTTTAAAGTATATTTATATGTGCATTGTGCATTGACTTTAAGGGATTTTTAAATGTTATTTTCTTAAATAAAATAAAACTTAATACTTAGTGTATATTTTGGGAAATTTCAAGAAGGCTTTTGATGTACCTACCGTGCCATACTGTGTACGCTGATACATTTTTTAGTACAGACAATCAAATTACTTTACATGTAAACAATTTAATTTTATTCTCCGTTTAAAACAAGAGCACTAACAAAACAATTTAAAATGTTCCACATATTTTTCGAAAAAATCGTCGAACGAGACTTAATTCTCGTAACTTGTCCTTTGTAAATTACAATAAATTGTTGAACAAAGTGCCAATTCGTGTTAAAGATGTTTCGGTTTCTGGTTCAATCGCTGTCTTTTATCTTTTAAATAAAATCTTGTTAAATTAGCGACCGTTGAACTTTTATGGAATTGGCAAAATTGTCTCTTTTTTACGGACAAGGCATTTTTGGTATCTTTGTCTTAGCTATACAATGGCGTAACAAGTAGGGCTAGATATTAAAAAAAATGTTTCGGTTACCTACCTTACCCTTTCTCTTCTACCATCTTAAAACCTTCTCGACATTACTACCGTAAAGCTCCGTGAATAAGTGTGAACGTAAGGGCATAACTAGGTTTTCACGGGTAAATCTTTGCCGTGAATATCGGCGATATCAATTGTGATTTTACTAACCAATTTATACAATTATAATAAGGCCAATTCAACGATACGATTGCTACCCTACTATAAAACCTATATCACCATGCCGTTTAGATATAACCTAACGAATAGTTTCGTCTCAATCCCGTTCAATGTTATCCAGTAATGTTTCGCTTTTATTGGAGCTACGTTTAGCTAATGAGTCGGCAGGGGTTAATTGTCCTCCTGATAAAACTTGTTTAAGTTTCCTTAAGACATTAAAGAAGAAATAGAGGAGCGTGGGGATCGCAGATGCGGTCCATTTCTATTTGTTATCAGGGCGGTAAATGTCGGTATGCGCCCGTATACTGTTTTTGTATTTTTTATTCAATTTGTTAAAGCGATTGAATCTTCTTTATACTGTCAAGTTTGCATATTGTTTGTTGAGATTGTGTGGATTTTGTATGAATGTTTTGTTCTTGAGTTGTATTCGTAAATGTGCTAGATTCGTACATTTCTTATCGCTTAATCTATTTTCTGATCGGGCAGTAAATATGGTAAGATTGGTAATAATTAACATTACCTACGATTGGTACTCGTATTACTAAAGACCCAATTTCAAGACTTAAGGCGCTGTGAGTAGTCAACTATGAAGTATTCGAGGGGGTGAAGGAGATGAGTGGGGGACGTGCCGCCCCCGTTACTGCAGGGGGCTTCATGCGATTTACGTCAAAGTGATGTGTCTATAATGTACAAAAGCGTAATTTCGATAAAACTGTAATATGCTTCATAGCCTAGCGGTATTTTGCCCGCCTAAAGCAAAGCGTAGCGTCTAGGTTCAAATCTCATTACAATTTAATATATTTCAAAATGTCTATTTTCTGTCTAGGTCAATTATAATAAGTCTAATTCATAATTTTGTGCCAAATTTAGCCATTGCGATTTGAGAAAGTTAAGCTTTTTAGTAAGTAGTTAAAGGGTAAAAAACTCTAAAAAAAGCTCAATTTAGTCACTGAACTCCTAAACGGCTGGACCGATTTTAATAAAAAAAATTGTGTGTCTTCAGGTTGATTAGAGAATGGTTTAAATTTGCAATTGGACCTGGTAGGTGGCGCTGCTGTCAGTAGTCAGTACGTCAACAAATTTAATTCTAAGGCGGTACGAAGACTACGAAGTTTCCAGGGATAGCTAGTATTATTATAATATGCGGTCGAAGTACTGCGGAATACGTACTCAATACACATTATGACATCACACACATTGACGTTTCTTCCTAGGTCGACATTTCAAAATTTTATATATTTCGCATTTTTCAGCGGTTACAAAATCTAAACTTGCTTTTGCCCGCAACTTCGTTCGCGTAGCACAAAGCTAAATTTTATCGACTGATTTTATACAATACATAAATACACAATAAAATTCAATATCAAATATTCCCATTCTACATACATGAAACTTCGGCTATCTGACAGCAAAAAAAATACAATTTCAAATACCTAGTTTCTGACATTTGTGGTTTAACCAAATAGTCTCTTCGGCTTCATCATATTAATTGTAAATATTGTTTTATTTAATCTATTACTAATATAATACAGAGAGAAGGTTTATTTGTTTGTATGTTTGTTTGATTGCATTGAATAGGCTCCGAAACTACTGGAATGATTTTGATGAAATTTAGGACAGATATAGAATAGACAACGGGGAAGCACATAGGCATACTTTTAATTGCCGAAAAATGTACGGTTCCATCGAGATTTCCTTTTGCACGCATGAAGTCGCGGGCAACACCTAGTCTAAATATATAAAAGGCAAACCTGACTGACTCATCTATCAAAGCACAACCGAAACTACTGAACAGATGTTGCTAAAATTTGGCATATAGATAGTTGTAATGACGTAGGCATCCGCTAAGAAAGGATTTTTGAAAATTCGCCCCCTACGGGTGTAACAAAGGGGTTAAAATTTTGTATGGAAACCGAACTTTACGCGGACGAAGTCGCGGGCAAAAGCTAGTAAAAAATAAACGTAGATTACTGAATAAGTACATGTTCCTAATATCTGTTCATGGTGATTAACATTAGAATTTATTATAATAATATGTATAAACTTTACAAACCAACAGAATAATATTTAGGTATATATATATTTACTTATTCTGTTGTCAATCAATGTTGTCAATTTTGAATCAAATATGTTTTTTCTTTCGTCGTGTAATAAATTATATCAATAATTTCGGTTATTTTACGTCAGTCTGACTGGCAGCTCGGTTTGCGTACCGACGTTTGATTTTTGGTGGTGAGTTCAAATCCCGGTAAGATAAAAATATTATTTTTGTGATTCTTATAATGTCTTTGTTTTTCTTTAATATTTTTTTATTTATTTTTTATTAATTTTTATCGTTGTACTAAACCTAGTACCTACTTATAAAGAGATTTTGTACCTCCATCTTAAAACTTTGGACTAAAAATTTGGACATTCATCGAATACAATCTTTTCATATTTTATATAATATTTTCATATTTTATATAATATAATCTACACTAATATTAACAACAACTTAAAGTAACTAATAATAAAATAAGTACATAATTAACCATATACTTTTATTACTGGGAAAACAAGCATCGCTCGGAGTTTTATAGTGCGACAAAAAAAAAAGAAAAAAAAAATCGTCTGACCGGGATTCGAACCCGAGACCAATTGGTCGCAACAACGCAAAAAGCCAAAGGGCTACCAAGCGTCTTACGTCAGAAAGCGAAATTACGTATATATTATAAGTATTACACGACGAAAGAAAAACTAATATTTACCCCCGACTTGACCTTTATGCAGACGACATAAAGGTCCATTCGGGGGTAAAATAAATTGGAACGGACTTTCAACAATAAATTGGAATAATTTTTGAGCAGAAAAGAGGGGAAAAATTTGACATACGTCTCATTAGCAAGAGGCCTAAGCCGGTACTGTCTTATTCAATAGATATGAAAGAGAAGGAATGACAGGTCGCCATTTCGCGATGTTTCATTCGACTCGTACGAATTATTTATCATTGAAATAAATTAATACTAACAAATATCACATTCTATACGAAAAATCAAAACAACAATTCCCTTCCTTTTATTATATTTTACGAAACTGCAAATAATTTTCTCATTTCTGTTCAGAAATAATACAGTTACAACTCCAAGAATTTCTATTTTAATGGTAACTTTATGATTTTTTTTTATCGAGAAATTTTACAGATAACGTGTTTTGAAAATGAAGGTCCCCTAGCAAATATGATCAAAATTAACATATAATTTTTTGCTGCACTAAAATGTATCCATTCGTCTCAAAAAATTTTTGAAAGAAGCGTATTTCTAGGGTAAGAGCGCCTTAATTGGTATTTAAGTATAACCAAGCGTAAACAACACGAAGTAGTAAATTTATACATTGTCGTATTGTGTGATACAATATATTTTATCGCGGAACTATAATATATTAAGTGTTCAAAAGCAACACGGGTTTCGACTTAGTCCCAGTCACTGTACCAAAGAATGGAATTATAAGGGCGCCCAACCACTCGAGTATGAGCCAGCGCTTTCCAAACTTTGATTGCTAGTTTACGAATTGTTACAGGTGTATTACTTGTATGTTATTGTGTTAATAAAAATGCGTGTGTTATAAATTGTTATTATTTTAAAGTAATAACCTACCTTAATGTATGAGTAATAAGGTACTTGCCTGTATTTTTTTTATAACAAAAATGTATAATGTTCTAAAAATAAGAAAGCTTATAAAAGATACAGTAAACTAAAAATCTATATTTTCAAGGAATCTATGGATTGTGTCAAACACTTTCGTGAGTCTTGTGAAAACGCCCCATACAAAAATCTTATTGGCAGGCGACTTCTCACGCTTGTAAGTTGTTACGAAATAGGGATGTTGCCTAGTGTGGAATATCACAGTTTTACAAATTAAATTTTAAAATTGTTGGTTATATATACATAAATCTGAAAGAAATAGGTATTTAGAGTGACGGGATTAAAAATATAAGCAAATAAAAAAATATTGTCCATCCCTTTCTCGCAAAACGATTCGTGACGTCACAACCTGCTACCGCCATACATTTTGTAATGACAAATGTATGGCGGTAGCAGGTTGTGACGTCACAGGCCGATATATCGCTCTCTTTCATATTGTAAATTTCAACGGTTTGTATATATGTTATTTTTTCAGATATACAAAAATGGGTTGTGGATTGTTTATTAACATGTTGTCTAACATCAAATAGACGAAAAAAAATTTTTCGGCAACATGCCTATTATAGTCACATACACAGAATTTCTGATATCTCCGAAGTTTGCGCGTTTATGTTCATACTTACTGTAGTAAATCTTTTTGTAATTCATGTAAGCTAGGTACTAATTATATATAAGTATATGTTTTTTACACTGGTGTTGTAAAAATAAATCCAACTTTTTGGTCACTATGAAATGAACCTAATTATTGTCCTAATTACAAAACTGCACATAAAATCTTATTTCTCTTTAAATTTTATCAAGTTACCTCATAATGATTTTGACGAAACGAAAAAGGGTAGCACCTAAAGTAACTCTTTGTTTTGACTTAACCAAAATAACGTTATCTGCATTGTCATAAGCTCTAATTGCATAGGTGTAACAATGCGAGCGCACTGCACATAATGGCTCTTCAGACTGTGGCGCTCTACACAGTTTGAGAACCGCAGCAGCCCTGTAAGCGCATTATAGCAAGGCGGTGGTTGGCGGCTCGCGGCGAGGCACGACTCTAGAATGTACAATGCCCCTTAAGCTCCAAACTGTATTTTCGGTGTAAGTGCTCCGCTGGAAATGAGCATTGCCTTTTGGGCCTTATTCAGATGCGACCTACTTTTGTTAGAAAATTATCATGCATGAGGGGAAGTTGGATTGTAAGTATGCACTGGCGTTCTTATTAAAGGCCGTATACTTGTATGGCGTAGTGTGGGGGATATAATGGGTGTTTCGACTACTGCCTATATAATTTTTATTCATGAAGGATTTCGACATATTTCTTTAGAGATGCCTTTAAATCGGAACTATTCTAACAATTTTGCTTACAAATTCGTCGGAGAGATTTTGTTAAGTTTGGTCGTGCACTTCATTACTTAGTTTATTGAGGATATTCAAACTCCAGATGGTTCTATAGTTTGGCGTTTCAATTAAGTTTTAATTAGTGTAAGCGACGCTGCAGCAAGCAATTTTCTATTAATCATAATTTCGGAACTAGTTTGTATTTTATAACGTCGAATTTTGCTTCAAAGCAGCGTATAAAATGTCAGCGTCTGTGGCTTAGTACCTAGTAGATAACTTGAGTTGCACTCGAGAAGGTGCAGGTTCGATTCCGGGTCTTGCCTTGTGCCAAAGAGACGTGTGAATTATAATGTCTCAACTACATTACAAATGATGAAAGACAGCATCGTGAGAAAACTTATATTGAAAGACATGATCATAATCTTCGGAACCCCTTGAAATATGCCATCTAGCAGTAGGTAGCGGCGTATCCCTCGTAAACTTGAGGAGATAAGAGGGATGTAAGAGGTCGGTGATGATAATGATGATCTAAAATGTGTAAATCCGTAGACCACAGTAGAAAATTTGCTTGTTTTAAAGGACACTTCGGAACCCCTTGAAACATGCCATATAGCAGTAGGTAGCGGTGTAACCCTTCTAAACTTGAGGAGATAAGAGGGATGTAAGTGGTCGGTGATGATAATGATGATCTAAAATGTGTAAATCCGTAGACCACAGTAACAGTGGATGCAAATCTCATTGTGTCTAATGCGTGTCGACCGCACCCCGGCGACCTACGCGACAATCTCGCCCGATGAATATTTACACCGTGACAGATATACCTACAGATTACATACTAATTGCGAACGTGCATTGAACATCCTACTTTTGTACTTACATCATGAACTAACGACCAAATCAGCCTGCGTGGTCTAGTGGTTAGAGCATTTGCTCTTGACTCGGAGGTCATGGGTTCGATTCCCGCATTGGAAAAACAAAAAATTTTGTTTCCAAGTTTGGTTAGGACAATGCAGGCTGATCACCTGATTGTCTGACAAGAAAGATGATACATGCGTCGCATGGGCATGTTAAAAATCGGACCTGTGTCAGATCTATCGTCTGTTATGTCGGTTATCCGCCCTACTGGATTATGAGAGTAAAGAAAGAGCTCTGCTCCTGCTTAACTGGCGTGGTTTCAATGAAACCGGCCACCGTCACCGAAATCGGTGCGTGGGGAGTTTTTATTATAATGAACTAACGACCAAATGCTGAAACGCTTATCAAAATTAAGAGCCCTCCTATTCACAGGCTGTCGCTGTGTCTGCTAGCCGAAATGACAAGGACAGCGATGTGACTTAAGCTATACTATCGTTTCAGTATTTGGCCGTAAATCACTAATTCCAGAAATACTCTGGCTTTTTAAAAATGTTTAGGTATATCAGCTGTTCTATCAAATATACAAAATTCACGTGTCATAGTGTTCGGGGACAGACTCCTCGGAAACGGTTTGACTGATTCCTATGAATTTTTTTTTGCACATTCGGTAGGTCTAAGAATCGGTCGTGATCTATTTTTATATATGGCAAAACAACGTTGCCGGGTCAGCTAGTAAATAATAAAATACGCATACGTCTGCTACCAGTCGATACATAATCTAACCAAAACAAATAAAATAATGTTAAATGAATTTAATATAATAATAATTGCAGACAATATCATTATTTTAGATGATCTCGGCGGTAAAGCTTCTTCTATAGAAAGTGAGCTGTTTTATTTTTGAACTTTTAATGGACTTTTGTCCTGAGGGTCTATTCTGCTAAATAAAACTTGCATTAATAAAATTACAATCAAGTCTCGATACGCTAAAACTGCCAAACCGGTATTCTCGTAAACGTTAAACCAGCGTGAAACGCGTTCTGATCGGTCGAAACTTCATAAAATCAGCTTATGATAACGGGTCCCTTCACTTATAATAAAATCAAAGTACAATGAAAGTAGCTGAAAGTAGAAAAGCTACTGTAGAGACAGAGCGTATTTATTTTGTGTCGTCATATGACCTAGATATACTTAAGGGTTCCCACACATAATTGCGAATGCATCGTATCGCAAATATCTGCGAGATATGGGCTCTAGTACCTATACAAGCTCAGGGATGGGATGCGAATTCGTGCGAACTCGAAATGATGTGCGGGAGCCCTAACTGTCCTATTATAAGACATGCCTCTATATCAAACCTCAGTTATATCCGTTGGTACTGTCGCGTCCATAAAGCTCGTTACTTTCCCTATTGCGCAACTGATTGACGGATCGCGCTCTTGTAACAGGAACCACATCGGCCGATTGTACTTTCCGTAAAGATCACGCGATTAAGACGTTGCACGAAATGCCATAATGTCGCACTCTATTACGTCACTTCCTCCATTCGTAGAACAAAGAACACGAATTGTATTTGGTTTAATCTACAAAATCCATTAAATATATACCTACAAACATAGATGTACATATATTATAGACGAGCCATGTTGATGCAAAAATGTATCTAGTTAAATGGCCCTAAATTTGAGTTTTTTGGTGTCATTTTGATATTTGAAGTACAGTGAAAACAATACGGCTGTCATATGAAGTATAGTGAAAACCAAGATGGCGTAACATTTTAATGTAGGAAGATTTGTTCTGTCTAATGTACGTCGTAGCCTATCTTGAGTTTTGAAATCTTTGAGTACAAATAAAATACTTTTAAAGTTGGTACAAAATTACGTATTCAGACAGACACAAACTGAACGTCAATTTTACAATATAAGGTATCTCCATACAAATGCGCGTTACGGTCGGCGTTATTTATGAGGAAATTATTGAAACACTATGTAAGTAGTTTTTAAACTAATTTCATGTAAGTACCTACCTACCCACATATTTCTTTATGAACATACAAGAAAATGGTTCTAATTATAGTGTTCTAAACTATAGTAGGGATGAAAGAGTCTACAGCGCTGAAAATGTCATTGACCTAAAAGAAGTGATTCCAATCGATTGAAATTTATTGGAAAAAATTCTGCCTAAACGTCTTTACATTATTGTACGTAAAAGTCTTTATATAAAGGAGGAAATCATGTGCCCAGAGTTTCTGTAATTGATTTTGCAAAACGTGATAGAGGAGGAAGAAGATCCTCCTTTCGAAGTTGGATAAAAATAGTTTTCAGTTTATATAAGTAGTATTAAACAATTTTAAAATACCATTCTCAAATCTACTGCTGCCTCCTATACTATAACGGTATCGATAAAATTTTATCTTACAACAAGGTACTTGTATATAACATAATGTTTTGATGAGGTAACTAGAAAGTGGTACAATAACTAGGTTAAAAATTGCGTTGTTGCATGACAGACTTCTAACAAGTTAGGAAAGCAGACTTTGATGTTTGTTTGATTTTCCTTTAAAAAGATTTTTTTGAAGTTATTCTAACTTCAAACCTGAAATATTTTAGAGTTTATTTTAATAACGACCTCTATTTAGTACAAATATTACTATTGTTCATTCGCATTAAGTTTGCAGTGAGTTATCTGTGTAAATGTCAAAATAGCTTACTTTAATTGCTTAATGTGAACACGGTGCATGCGTCATTGGTCAATTTTGACATTTGCACTGATATCTCATTACAAACTTAACGCCTGGGGTTACTTAATAAAACTTAATATGAAGTCTCAATTTGTAGGGTTCCGTAGTATGTACAAGGAATCCTTATTGTTTCGCTCTATCCGTCCGACCTCCTTTGCTATTTTCGGTAATTTTGAATTTTAGGGGCTAGAGGGCTACTTATCTATACATATAAAATCCTTTGTCCTGAATGACTGACGGATCAACGCACAGCCTAAACCGCTGATCGTAGATACCTGAAACTTGCAGGGCTTGCTCTTTGTAATGCGTAGGGATCCGATAAGAAGGGATTTTTCGAAATTCGATTCCTAAGGGGGTGAAAAGGGGTAAAACAGTTTGTATGGGGCAACGTGATTCCTTGGTCCAATCTACTTCATATTTTGCACAAACATTATGTAACAGAATTGATGGAATTCGTGTATCATAGTTTATTGAAATTCGTCCGCTAACGGGAATAAAAAGGGAAAGAAAGTTGCTTGGGAGCGATTTGCTTTTAAGTTGATATAAATACTCCTTAGTGCTTTTGATATAAAGCTCCCCACACACAAACGATCGATCGATTTAGTCTTTACAATTTAAACATTTACTGGGTTCGTAGTTGCAAGTAAATCGGTTTAGATAAAAATTAAATATAGTCTGAGATCCTAGGACCACCTTACTATACTTTTTATATGAAACTCGTATATATACGCGTAAATTTTGTTCCAACTTTTGACCCCCACCGAAAAAACTAGCTGGTAGGTCTTACACTAATCATTTTGTGTAATAGTTTGTCGTTAGCAATTTACTTTCAAATACGAATTAATTTCCAATTTGATCGAAGCAATCGATAGCCCGTGAGTGGGAAGCTTTATTTTTATTTTGACATAATATATTGTCATCATGTTGAAAAATAAATCTGACAAGAATGCGAAAGTTAAATTTGATGAAAATCAGTCTTTGAAAAACTAGGCACCTAAATATTTGCGATTGCTGCATTAATTATATTCATATAATACTTATTATATTACATACTATTTCAGTAGAATATTTTGAGTGTAGGTAGGTATAATTAAATTTCTTTCTCTTTTGTTGTTATATGTAATATTTAATTTATTTGTGCTTGATTTATCAGTGTTTAATATATAGGTTTTTAATTTTTAACCCAAAACAATAACTTTCTTAAAATATTTTTGATTTGTACGTTTGTGCGCGGTTATCTCAAAAACTACGGAACGGATTTTTATATAATTTGGTACCGTAGTAGTTTAGCCCTTGGATAAACACACTCCGGGATATCTTTGAATCGTCGATCCCTTAAGACCAGGATCTTTGGTCAATGCGTACTACCGGCAATGACATACGGAGCCGAAACGTGGACTCTCACCGTAGGGCTGGTTCACAAGTTCAAGGTTGCTCGGCGTGCGATGGAAAGAGCAATGTTAAGGGTATCTCTGGTGGATAAAATACGTAACGACGTTATTCGCCAGAGAACTAAAGTCACCGATATTGCTTAACGAATTAGCACGCTGAAGTGGAAGTGGGCCGGCCATGTCTGCAGACGGACAGACAATCGATGGAGCAGGCAAGTATTAGAGTGGAGACCACGCTTAGGCAAACGTAGTGTATGACGTCCTGGCGGATTTGAAGAAGGTGGCTGGCAGCGGATGGATGAGGGCTGTCCAAGATCGGTATGTTCATTCAGCAATGGACGGCGATAGGCTGATGATGATGATGAAACACTAGGACTCACTTTTTATCGCGGATTTTTTTTGGGTACATACTACCTACGCGTTCCACGCGGTTAGGAATTAGGATAGCTCTGCTTATAATTTTGTGTAGGTAATTCAATTCAATCGCTAACATACAAAAAGTTTTATCAATTTAAAGAATAACATGGTATAAAATGCTATAAAATAACCAGATATTTGAATTGGTTAAAACTTTACCTAGGTATTACCTAATCATTAATGGGTATGATTATTATATGCGGAATAAGTGAGAAGCTAGATGGCTTCGTGGTCGTACTGCTAACTCATTTCTCTCTCAAACTCTGTCGTAGTCCCAACTTGGATGGGCGATCACAATCCAAATTATTTTTATTAAGTTCAAAGTCCACAACGTCTTCCCATTCAAAAGATTTTCGAAATCCTTAAAATACTAATTATCGACTACAAAGAAATCCTTACGTTTAATATTATACCTAAACGCGAAAGTTTGTATGTACATAATAATATGTTTAGTTTTTCATGCAATAAAGTAAAGTAAAGAAAACACGTAAAGAATTTTGATGAAATTTGGTATTGTAGTAGTTTACCCAGAATTAACACAATATTTTTTGCAGCTTATTAAATTTTATTTATGGTACAGTTCCCGGTAGATTTCTTGAGTGTACATACGAAGTCGCAGTAAACATTCAAATAAAATACAACTGATATGGCTGTGCAGTGCCTAAACCATTATGTATTCAGTTTTGGTATTGATATTTTCCCGAACAAGCTTTCCTTCTGACTTAAACCCAATTTCACGCAAGCGAAGCTGCGGGCAAAAGCTAGTATCATATATATTCGTTTCATCATTATATTTACAATGGCTGTTTTCGGCGGAAAAAGCGCTAAGCAAAATGCCAAGCGCTAAGAGGTAAATAAGCAAAATGGCGGATTGTGTTAGCGCTATTGAGGTTAGTAAACGTGTCTTGGCCGACAACTGTTTTTTTTTTCTCAGAGCTGGCTTTGTTTGTTCCGCCAAACACAGCCAATGTCACAGAAACTAAATAAATATTTTTATAATGGTCGACAGATACAGAAGACTTCTTGACATTATTATATTTGCAATATTTGAATTCCGATAGAGGTTGTCTTATTTCTACCCTCTGTATACAAAAGCTAACGGCTTCAAAGGAAAACGTTACTGAAGTAAGATCAGTAACATTTTCTTTTTAAGCCTCAGCTAGTCTGTATAGTAGATATCGGACAGTTAGACAGATGTATCTGGCTGTAATTAAGCGTGATCAATCAACCAAATGAACGAGGCATATCCGTTCAGCTAAGTTGCCATCCGTCAATAATGAGCCAATAATTTCCTGACAAACATCCCGACAACATATCACACAGGCTTATTCAATCGTGTTGTCTATTGTATATTACAAAGATTTCAAAATATACAGGGTTATTATAGGTTAAGTCTATGTTGATCCTTTAAGGGTTTGTAGTTTCCATCATTTCCAATATTTTCTTCAATGAAACCCATTTGCTAAAATTTATATTTTACGAGATTTTGGACTTTTAAGGTTTTTATAAAAATATACGACTTTTTTCTTTTTTTAATTGACTTGTTTTTGTACTTTTATGGATCCAATATGTTGTTTCAATATTTTTAAAGCATTATTGCCGCTCATTATAAAAATTGAGTCGTAGTGGAAGAAATAATCCATTCTCTAGGGTTCCTTGTAGTATTAGGGAACCCCAAAAATCTACGGATTAGCTTGGAGCTTTTGAATGCTAATCAGCTCAATTTAAAACTCATAAAGTAGCTTTGTTAATTTATGACCTACCCGCTTTTAATTCGGTATTAATTATTCACCGAATTTTCTTTATCTTATCAATACAAAACAACTTATAACACTCAACTTGAAAAATCTCTTGTAGATTTAAATAAGAATCTAAACTTTTATCTCCTTTAATATATATGTCCTGTCGCAACTGTTCGGAATAAAATTACCTAAAATTACTTGTATGGTTGTTGATTTTATCGCCGTTATTTACTTTTTATATACTTTTTATATTGTCTTAATTTTTTTTGATTTTGATTCTTTTTTGTTATATTTTTTTATTATTTATTTACTAATTAAATCATTTTTTTAACGAGCATGAGAATTATTATGCCTCGATCTATGAAAATTGTAAATAGGACATATTATTATGACGATCAAATTCTCAATGCCCAATGATTTCAAAACTAAGGATAGGCTGTGACTAGGATAGGATATTGGACAGAAAACATTTTCATGCAAGAAAAAACTATTTCAGAAGATTATGTCAATTATTGCGGACTGACTAAACTGCGGAAAGCAAATGTTAAAAATGTCAAGATGACATATTTCAAAACACTATTGCCCCACATATCAAAATCAGGGTAGTTTAAGTGTGCACACTTTTTGCCTCGACATGCTTCGTCTATTATATTTAGGTCTATGTAAAGGCACATATTAATAAATTGTGTTCGAGTATGTGCCTCCGAATTCACAGGTCTCTGCGTAGCAGACCAAGGACAGCAATCAGCATATGAATTAAAAGCCTCCTAATTTAGTAGCGTTTAATTAGTATTCGGTCGTTAATAAGCCAAATGTTTTATGAAACAATTTTATTTTTAAATATTAATCCACAAAGCCAAAGCAAAGCTCTTGTGTAACGATGTGTCGGAACACCGGATAACTTTATTAAGCCCTCCAATCATGTCAAATGTCAAAAGTTACGGCTTATTTTTGACAGCTGAAAATTATTGACAGTTGTACACGGTATTATTTTTGTTTACCGTTGACCGCGATTGTTTTAGCCAAATTGTTTATTCGTAATCTTACCACGAAAAATAATAAAGTTACCTATTTTATGTACAACATATTATTTTTTTAACGTGTGCCAAACTGCCAACTAAACTCGTTTTCGTCGATGATTAGTAGTGGGAGTTAGACTAAATACGTACTTTACTAAGTTACTGACGTTTAAAAGTCAATCGGAAGAAGTTTTTTTCTTTTTTTAACGAGCCATATTTTTTGTTTGTGAATTGTACACGGTACACAATTGAAATTTAAATTGAAAGTACACTAAATCTACGTCAGTGGTGCCTTAGATAAATTGAATTGGGGTCTAAAATGGTCTATATTCTATGGCTCTATCTAGACTTCCGAATTATTTTAGAAGGTCACCGTCGGTAATGCACAGACTTAGAAATCCAGAAAACATTTATCATGTTCTCAGAGATTAAAATATTTGATTTTATAATAAAGATTACAGATACCAATCGCAGCATAGATAAGACAATCGTTACTTATAGTAATTAATGATTGAAAACATGTTTTACTACCCATTTGCTATTAGATAATATCCTCACTTCCTTACTAATATTATAAACGCGAAAGTTTGTATGTTCGGATGTTTGTTTATCTTTCACGCAATAACTAATCCACGGATTTTGATGAAAAATTGTATGGTCTACTACCATACAATTTAGACTCTGGATTCAAACATAGGCTACTTTTTATCGCAGCCAAATGTATGGTTCTGTGTGATTATTTTTTCGCGTACGAAGTCGCGGGCAACATTTAGTTTTACATTCATTTGTTACATCATACATGTGATAAGACTCGTACGAACAATTTTAATGTATAATTAATTCGTTAGAGCTATTAAAAATGTATGCCACATTTTTTCTACCGTTTACATTGTTTTTCCATTCATTTTTATTACTAGTCTATTAAAATATTTGAATGAAATATTTCATGTTTTCTCTTTTTAGGGTTCCGTCATACTTAAGGAACCCTTATAGTTTCGCTCTGTCCGTCTGTCTGTCTGTCTGTCTGTCTGTCTGTCTGTCTGTCCGCGCCTCTAGCTCCTGTAATTATGAATATAAATTGATGAAATTTGGTACAGTTATAGAATGTGTATAGATCACGGTTTCGGGATTATAAAAAAATAATAATTTTATATTTTAGGGGTGGCTCTCCATACATGTGAAGTGGGGATGAAAAATATTTTTTCACTCTACCCCATCGTGTGGGGTATCGTAGAATAGGTCTTTTAAAATAAAGGCAAGGTTTCATACGTTACTTTTTTATAAAGTTAACCATTTTCGAGTAATCGGCCTCCAAAGTGGTTTGTAAGTTGGTCCCCCCCTAGCATTTTTAAACTATAGGAGATAGAAACTTGCAAATTTCCATGCTGAAAGATCATGCTAAAAACTCTTTAGGAAAACTATTGTGAACCAAATCGGACAGTAACTTTTGGAGTAATAAAAAAAAAGCATATTACGCGTTTATAGTTACGGAACCCTCCTTAGACATGTCCTGACATGCTCTTGGTTAGGTTATTAATTAGAAATATACATTAAGGTTGTAAACGTTTCTAATCAAGGTTTTGAAAATAACTAGCTGTTGCCCGCCGCTTCGCCCGCGTAAATACTTTATCCCGCGGGAACGCTGTACTTTTCCGGGATATAAAATATCCTATGTCCTTTCCCAGGACCCAAAGTATGTCTATACCAAATTTCATAAAAATCGGTTTAGCGGTTGAAGCGCGAAGAGGTAACAGACAGACAGACAGACACACTTTCGCATTTATAATATTAGATAGTATAGAAGTATAGATGAGGTTAGATGAGGCAAATTGGAGTAAATTTTTAATTTTGCTTAAATATGCTTTATAACATGCTTTTTAACTCCCGATAGTAACAGGGTTAATAATAGTTACACGTGTCTGTCTGTGTGTGTCTGTTTGGGGCATCGTAGGTTCTAAACGAATGAACCGATTTTTATAACGTTTTGTTTTGTTTGAAAGCTGACATGATCGAGTGTTCTTAGTTATAATTCATCATCATTGCTTGACATTCGGGTGTTACTTAATTATTATTATTTTTTTATTTTAGTTACATTATTTTTGTATGCTCGACACCTTTGTCCATCTGACAAAATACATTTTTATTTTGAGACTAATAATTCTGTATCTGGAACATGAGTGACGTGTTTTTTTAAGTTTCCAGTTTATTTAGTTCTGGATTGAACAAATCTAACGCTTTATCAATATCTTCATTAATATTCATGTTTTTATATTAATTTACACTATTAAGATAAGGGCGTGACTTATATTAATTATAATGATCTTTATTAGTATCGAAACTTAATTTATTGGTATCCTATCTCCATTACCAAGCCTATCACCTGACATTTTTTATGAAGTTGGCTGAGTTACCTAATCGAGGCCAACCACTCCTACTGTCATGGGCCAAATATTGAAATTTTGGCAGTCAATCTTAGTCTATTGGATGCTAATTTCGCTTGGCCCCGTAACATTTTTAAGTTCACGTTACGTAATGTTGTACTTACTTTAGCAAAATCAATTACCCAAATAGAAAGTTAAGTGTTCAATAATAAACTAATTAAAGTATATGTTGTACTTATATATGTTGCCGTGGATGGATTGTGTAACATTGTGGGTATACCATGTGTTACCTATTGCTGTTATAGTTTAGCCGTTATATACTTCCCGTTGTCTGGTCCCCGTCCCCGTTCTTTGAGTGCTTAGCAAGGACCAGATTGACTTGGTATGAAGCGTCCATAGATATTACTATAACACGAACTAATTATAAAGACGATCAAACTGTTGAAACATTAATTTTCGTGGACTGAAAATAATAAGAAAATTACGGCCGAATACTGGAACAATAGTTAAATTAAGTGACGCTCAAGTCACATGCTGTCCTTGTCATTTCGGCTAGCAGAGACAGCGACAGCCTGAGAATAGGAGGGCTCTTAATTTTGATTATCGTTCCAGTATATTCGGGCGTAAGAGATCAGCCTACGTGGCAGTGGCGAAGAGTTCCTATAACTCCATTCCTATCGGCTTCCCTTGTCACTTACCTTTTGCAAACCTTCATAGAAATTCCTACCTATTAAATAGGGTCCGGCTTCCCTATAAAGAAGAAGCAGCCTTCGCCACTGCTACGTGGTTAGTGGTTAGAGCTTTGCCTGGCTCTCGAGTTGGAGGTCGTGGGTTCGATTTCCGCATTAGAACAACAAAAATGTTGTTTTCAAGTTTGGATAGGACAACGTAGGCTGATCACCTGATTGTCTGACAAGAAAGATGATCCATGCGTCGGATGGGCATGTAAAAAGTCGGACCTGCGCCTGATCTCTCGTCAGTCGCGTTAGTCATACGTCCCACTGGGTTACGAGAGTAAAAGAAGAGAGATTGCTCTTGTGTACTGCGCATACACTTGGGTATTATAAAAATACTCCTGCGTAACTGGGCTGGTTTCTATGAAACCGGCCACCGTCACCGAATATTTAATATAAAATGTTTCTTACATGCATATGTACGAAGTAGTAGATAAACTACAAAGTTCTTATGAGTAAATATCAATTCAAATGAAAATTACACACGGGACGTATAAATATAAATATTTTTCACATTCATAATTATTTAGGACCTAGTGCCTACCACGATAATAGTCAAACCATTATTAAAATATAATGCAGTTCAATAATAAATAATGAATTGTAGAGCCGGGTAGTCATTAACGCGTAGCAATATTTTGCTTACTAGCTAGTAATGAGAATTTATTTGTTTGCAATTTCCATAATGCAGCGCCTGAGAGCCCCAATATTTGTATCTTTTTGGCATTTTCCTGATATTTTATCGCATTGCAGCCGGGTGATTGTAAAATATTCGTTCATTTGTCTGCCAACAATGTCAGAGAATTATAATACTTTATTAATAATATACGACTCCTCCTCGAGGCGAATTCTCATAAAGTATACATCGGTTCGCATACATAATGTAGAAAACTTGTAATATCAGTGTAGTGAACGACGACGACTTCTGTGGCTCAGTTGGTTGAGCGTGTTGGTGCTCAAGCCGGGGGTCGCGGGTTCAAATCCCGCCGAAGGAACAAAAAGTTTTTCTGTGTTCCTGGGTCATGGATGTGTATTAAATATGTGTATAATATAATAAAAATCTTAAATATGTGTATAGTATAAAAAGTATTAAATATATTTCCGTTGTCTGGTACCCGTAACACAAGTTCTTCGAGAACTTACCACGGGATCAGATTGACGTGGTGTGAAGCGTCCATAGATATTATTATTATATATAGTGAAACTTTGTTAGCGGAGTTGAGAGTCAAATTTCAAGATTGCGTCACGTCACGATTTTGTATATATCGCCATCTGTTGGAAGCTACTTATACTTCCTAGTTCCTACATAACAACTGAATTTTCTAAAGTACGGCTAAATAAGGTACATAGGTGTACAAATTTTAAAGTATCCATTCGTTTTTGAAGTGATTTACTTTAGGCACGATAAGAGTATTTGTTTTTGAATTTTAAATATTAAATGAAGTTTCACTTCTGCCACGTGTACACATCAAGTTTTTTATGTCGAATTGTAGAGAAAATAAACTCTCCCTTCGCATAAACTTAATGCTCGCATAAAAATTAAGTCTAAACTCTAAACTAAGTGGGGTCAGATAAAATGAAGCACCATTTTATGACAACGTTCGGCGGAAAGGTAAATTTTACCCTAGTTATAATCATTTGGATATTTCGTACAACCTCCTCAGTCCTCATACCGCAATAAAGCTGAACGAATGTATTACGGTCACCTGACTCCGGCTATCTCTGGTGAGCACCCGCCGAATATTAATGTCCTTTATATTTCTCTGACTCAAACGACACGAACTTAACGCTCGAATTCATACTTTATTGTTATCGTGCTACCGAACAATAACTCTACAATGTTCTATTAGGGCCTTATCATACTAGCGGTTCGAAAGCGGCTGCGGAGCGGAGCGGGCACGCAGCGAATACGTTGCGGACGCGTAACGAATTCGCCGCGCATGCGCAGCGAATTCGTCGCGGACGAGAAAAGAATAGCAAGTGTTTAACTTTCGTTTAAGTTTCGTTAATTAAACAAAACTCGTTGCGAATCTGCCACGCGTCCGCGACGCATTCGCTGCGCAACCGCGGCGTGTTCGCTGCGCAGCCGCGGCGTGTTCGCAACGCATTCGCCGCGCGCCCGCTCCGCTCCGCAACCGCTCCAAAACCGCTAGTATGATAAGGCCCTAAGTGATGATATAAGCATTATTTCGGTATATTTTTTAAATCTACTTCGCGCTTATGCCTCGTTCCTATAATTATAACCTTAGTTCTATCGAAAAAAAAACCTCGTGCTTTACTAAGGTTGTAATTGCAGAAGCTTTTAATGTCCCTTAATATCTTGAGCTTATCAACTACGTAAGCCCCGATTTCACCAAACTTCTATTAGGTACCTAAAATTTACTAAACCCGGATTCGATAGCTCTTTTTAAAATCAATGCTAGAACGAGACAGGCAGATCGAAAACCGTAGCTCAGTGTTAAACGTAGTTTTAATACGTTGGTGAAATTTGGGCTAAGTCTATTTAAAAGTCTCATTGTGACTGTCAATTACGACTGTTTCTTCTTTTAATATGAGTTGCGTTTGAAGCTCGGCTATCCACCTCGCGACCATCTCCTCAGGTAGCGGGGATCAGAACAGTTCCACGCCACGGCTTCCATCCTGTGTAGAAATGGACTATTTAAGGGTCTGTGCAAATTCATTGTAAAATGGAGACTACTTTTTCCTGCAACATATCCATGTTCTTCTACGAGTATATTAACTTCATTTCTTAAAACACTAAGTACATACTAATGCAATTAATACACTCGTATTTAGACGTAGTAGGTACCTATAATTGTGCGCAAACAATGCCATTATATTTCGAAGGCGGTCGGTGGTCCACCTGTGGCATCCCCCTGTAATGAATACGAGTTAATTAAGCAACATTAGCGAACATCGGCGCCTGCACACGACGACAGATCGGGACCACGATAGCTCGAACGTGGGCCCTTTGTTAAGTGAGCCGTGTTCCAGGTCTAAGGGCATTGACTAAACCAGAATGAATTATCCAGAAGTTACTTCAAAATTTGGTATCCGTTAAACCAGAATATCAACCAGTACTCCGAACAAAAATTTGCTATTACTCAAATGTAACGATTGGTTTTTATCCTTAAAGTTCATGCTCTGTCTTGGAACCTAATTTACATTACTAAAACCAAGAGTTTAACTTCATCGACCAATAAAGCCGGTGCTTCCAATTTTCACTATTGGGGAACTCCTGTATATTATCTTAATTTGAGAAAGATAGACAATAATAGCCAACCACTGTCCGAGGAATGGCTTAATTATTGTGTACCACTATATTTCTAGAATAACTCAGCATTCCTTAGTTATTCTAGAAATATAGTTTATAGATCACGTAATTGATATAAAAGCAGAGCGTTAAGTTCACAAGCAGAGAACCTTTAAAAGGAAACTAGACCGTTATTTACGACACTGTATACTTCCCAGGAATAACTTTTATTGACGAGACCAAAGAAGTAACTATTCGATTGGAGAGCTCTAGTTTACTGTAAATGTTTATTTATATAAAATAAAGCTCGCTATTTCCTGCTTATAATTCTAAATCAGGAACCTTTCACTAAGTGACATCAGAGAAGAAATCTTAAAATCGAGAATATAGCTGAGGTAATGGATAACTGTGACTGATCTAATGGGCACTCAGAACGATTTTATTGATAGACCGCATTGATAAAATAATTATAACAATATTGATACTTGAAACAAATAAATATGTCAGGCACGAATTAGTAAAGGCGTAAATGCATATTTATTTGTCTATAGATGGATATAGTTATTAGTTATGTTGGGTTGCACGGTGCACCAAAGAGGCTTACTACATAATATTCGTATTAATACAAACGTTTGCGTACAATACATTTTCTACAAATATAATTTATTTAACTTTTTACTTACCATATAACTTGATGTACAACTCTTACCTCGTTTTCATTCCTGTCTCAAATATTCAAATACTCATCGCGATAATAAGTTCATTTGTATAAAATATGATGTCATTCAACGTAATTTGATTTAATATTCATGATATTATAATGATGCATTGTTTCAGGTAAGTGGGCAGAGCGATTCTTGGGCAACTCGTGTCACATAATGTAATCATCTGTAAGTGATAATCGTTCTATGATTTTTCAAGGAGGCTGGCATTATACTGTTCATTTTAACACTTACGTTGGAAACATATTCTGCAAATTAAATCCTGTAATATTATAGTTACGCTTGCGATCCAGTCCCGGATATGTTATAACTGCAAAATGATATTCTCATAAACGTTAAACGGACGTAAAGCCTGTTTTAATTGGTCCGAACTCCAAAAATCAGTTTATGGTTTTAAGACGATTCACTTATAATTCAATGAAAGTAAAATTAAAGTGTTAATTATGAGAGTTGGGGTCTTGCTGCTGATTTGCTAATGATTGATGATAATGAATCTATCTTAAGTCGATTAAACACCTACGTTACATTACGCATACCAAATGTTTTGTGCAATAAATTCCAACAGTGACCAAATAAAGTAAAACTTATTAAACCGCATTAAGATTCAAGCATCATAGCAAAATACGTGAAATTTTTGAGGCGACTTTTATGATTAAAAAAAATTAAATTTTTTTTCATATTGTTGGATTATTTTTTGTCAATTTTAAGGTGATAATATCCGTTACCTTTGGGTATACAAACAAAAAAAATAGGTTACATAAGAGCAGAAAATTTATTCTAAACACTTCTAACACGGCAGTGGTAAATGCTGATTCTTCTTCATAGGGAATCGGTAGCGATTTGGATAAGTGTCTTCAAATGGTAAGTGGTAAGAGAAGCCAATAGGACTGGAGTTATAGGAACCCCACGCCACTGTAACACGGCCTCCTCTTGTAAATTTTGGGTGAAGACGTTCTGGAAGATTAATTTTGCTATATGTAATAGGTACTAAAAATCTAAATTTTTCAATATTTTTACTTATTTTCTATATTAAGAATTACTTTCTAATAATAGTTATTAGATTAGCAGGATTTCGTTTCATTTGGTCGCGAAATCGACCTAAATAGGTACACCTAATTTATGTCAAATTTGCAAACGTATCCAAGATTTGGATATATATCGTTAAGTTATATGCCTAACCGGCCAGACTGGCGAAGGAGAAGTAAAGCTTTAGGGAGCTATTAAAAAAAAATTGAAAAGCCATCTTAAGAAATTGGCAATAAAGTAAACATTATCAGTATGTAAATGGCTGCTGTTGGCTCTGATAAGGGCGATCGCAGGCTCATTGTGCGCGGTAATCTGGTATCGCGTCGTGTCGGAATGCGAGTTTATTTTAATATTTAATAACTCGCGGGCGGGCAGATAGCTTCTTGTTCGTTTTTCTCCAGTTATCGTACCCTGTGTCACGCTCGAGTATTTTTCATAATCATTGATCGGTAGATTGGTCTTTTGTGCATGGATTATGATTGAGAATTACCATTTTAGATGCGGTAACATACTTTTTATTTGCAATATAACTCGACGAGATTTGCCCGCGGCTCCGCCCGCGTAAATACACTATCCCACAGGAACACTTTTGGGATAAAAAGTAGCCTGTGTGTTAATCCAGAGCTGCAACTACCATATATACCACATAATATGGTAGTTGAAGCTCTGAGATAAACCATATAAAATTCATCAAAATCCGTTTTTGCGTGAAACAGTAACAAACATCCATACATCCTCACAAACTTTCACATTAATAATACAAGTAGGATTATATCTATCTAAATATATAAAAGGCAAACCTGACTGACTCATCTATCAACGCACAGCCGAAACTTCTGAACGGATTTTGCTGAAATTTGGCATACAGATGTATAGTTATGATATACAGATATATAGTAATGACGTAGTCGTCCGCTATGAAAGGATTTTTGAAAATTTGCCCCCTAAGAGGGTGAAAAAGGGGTTAAAATTTTGTATGGAAACCGTACTCCACGCGCATGAAGTCGCGGGCAAAAGCTAGTTCAGCTAATAAAGTTTATTCATAAATGCATTTCAACGAAAACAAATGTCCATAAGTGTACCTCATCTAACCACATCTTTTAATAAAGTTAAACTTACTGAACATAATATACTAACTTGCACATACTTTACATACTCATATCCTCAAAGTGTTTAAAGAAAATTATATGGAATTTTATTAAAATTATAAATTTAAAATTTTCATAAGGCAGTAGCGGAGCCGGGGTACGATAATTTTTATTGCATATCTCCACTTTATAAATTGTTCACAATTGTACTCGGAGAGCACGCTATTACTTTCTTTGTACTGTTAAGTTTCAAGCCTCCAAACATAAATTGCTACAAAGAATAGCGGACGTGAGACGCAAATAAAAACACTAATTTAAGTGGGAATTTATCGTCTAATTGTTCTGTATTTATGAGGTGGTTGGTGCAGCATTGTTCTAATTGATAAAGGTAATCAGTGTTCCACTTTCAGCGATTTTAATGAAAATTTTAATACACCCCGCTCACAATGTTTTGTATAAGATTAGTGTTGAGTAAATAGTATGGTGTTTTCCTAATGCAAATGTGTAGTGTTATCATAGTTTGTGCCGTTTTTTGGCAAAAAAAGACAGTCAACAAAAAAACAAAATTTCCACTGTTTCAACTAAACTACTTTAGCTAAAAGTAAAAGTTGATCTTACAAACTGTATGGGTCAATTTATACCAAAACGATAAGCAACATGGCGCTGCATTTTTAAGATAGCCATTAAAAATTGAACTTTATTCGTTACACAAGAAGATCACGTTTCATTGTAAGAGTTTCAATGTTAGGTTGCACCTAGGGTTACCAGATGAAAAAATCAAAAGTCCGGAGAAAAGGCCTGATTTCCTAGAAAAGTCCTGAGATTTTCTACAGCTTGAGAATTTTCTCTTAAAAACGTATTATTATCTTGCGCACGCGTTTTACGCGACTTTTTTGATTTTAACTGCAATTGTTACCAAAAGAAGATTATTTTAGTTTGTTTCACTTTGATAAATAAGTATTGATTTTAACTGCAATTGTTACTAAAAGAAAATTATTTTTAGTAGTTTAATAAGAGAGATCTTTAAAATGTAACCTGTATTTTATTGAAAATCCTGAGCTATCACTAGATTTGCTAAATCCGGCCGGAATCCTGAGAAGAGTCGAAAAATCCTGAAATCTCAGGACAAATCCTGAGATATGGTAACCCTAGTTGCACCGCGATGCACAGCGCATGTGTGTGCAGTGCGTATCTTTTTGTAGTGAATAAAGTTCAAATTTTCAATAGCTATCTTAAAAATTTAGCGTCACGTAGCGACGCGTATCGTCGCGGTGTGGAACAGACCCTTATAAAATGAGCGACTCTAGTTGCATTTGATAGACAGCCTCAAAACAGGTCGTGGACTACATCAGGAGCAGAACCAACTTCGCCTTGAGGGTCGAGCGGTTGATATCTCGTCATAGAGTAAATTTTAGTTCTTTTGTGGTGAGAGTTCCAACCCATCATTTACCGACCTTCGAGAAGGAGGAGTTCTGGCCGATTGGAGTCGCCTACAGAAGATTCAGAGGACGACTCCCGAACACCTCGCGCCCCACGTCGCAGACAATACGCGTTTAGTGTTAGTGTTAGTTATATAATATAATATAGTAATATGTATGTTAGTCTATAAGGTATTTATAATATGGGCCTATGCAGCCCGAAATAAATGGTATTTAATTTAATTTAAAACGAAATACCTTAAGTCACTGGTAATCCAATGACATAATGTATTTCTTTGTGGGGCTGTCTATCAGATGCAACTAGAGTCGCTTGAACTTCAAGTTCAGTTGAGTCAAATAATAATTATACGTTTAAGTTGAAGCATTTGTTTTGTAAACGTTTGATGTCTTCATCAACCCACATACATGATCATCACAGCTCAGTAATTACAACACGGCGAACCCTATATTTATAATGATTTAAAAAGTAGGCCACGGAACAATCGACTTCCATCCTGCAAAGCCTCCTTGGACCGTGGGAGAGTCATGCTCCGCCATGAGTTGGCCTACTACCGACTAGAACTTCAATGGCCTCACAGAAAATCGGCGTGAAACAAGGTTTGCGTTGTGTTTCAACGAGTGTGGTTACTAGAGGCCCAAGGTTTTATACATAGGAAACACACTTGTAACTCCTTAGGTATTTCGGTTGTTCATGTGCTGTGGTAATCAGTCAGTTCGTCTGTTCGTTTCCCGATCTTTTTTATAAAAATACACGAATTATTTTTCATATTCGATTAACATAAAAAAATGAGTGGCCCTGATGCTGAAGCGACTGCAATTTATTTCTTTCTGTCAACAGTGCAGCGGTAACAAAAGTTTATCGTTGTATCTATAGTTCATAGTAGTATAGCGGCATCGATGTACCATATGTATGGACATCGCACCCCAAGTAAAATATAAAACTATAGTATAATTATTAATAATTAAAAAAATATTTTATTGTGTAACAAAACTTTGCTTTGCCTTGCCACGCCTACTTTACACAACTACCTTCCCAAGTTTTCCAAGCTATTTCTTACGGGATACTAACGAGAATTCTCTATGATATTATGCCAATGACTAACGACTAACGGCATCGAATTGATTAGACGTGAAAAATTTAATGTGCCATAGCAATAGTGACAAGAGCTTGCTCGCGACAAATGCGAAACGGACGTGAGAAAATGCCTCTACTTTTAAGCCTTTTTTTTGCCATCTGAATATTGTTGATGGATTTGTTTTCACGCCACTTAATTCCACAAAACTGTTTTTTTTTTTACTTTGGTCGACAAAATATCAATTTTAAGTTTTTGTACTAGCACCATTGATATATTACCATATCATTTGATTCAAATTGCCTCCTGTGTGCCGTATGACGGCACAGATATACAAGAATTATTATTAGTAGTATTAGTTCTGCGAACCACAAAAGCGTGTTTACGCCTTGCCGTGTAATTACAGTGGCATGCATGTAACGAAACTACGCCTTTCCTTGTAAGGCGAGGTGTCGTGGTGTTTGGTTTTTTTTATGTATGTAGTGCAAAGCTACCATACCTACCGTACGTAAGTAGCTACCGTATAAAAAAGCCTTAGTTTTTGTTTTAAAAGTCTTTAATTTTTATTTGGACTGAGAGCAAGAAATTAAAACGAATAATCTTTAATTCATCATATCTTTCATTCATTTTAATTATAATAATTTTTTATGTAATAAATAGATAGAGTTTTCATTTTGAAATTTCACTCAATGTACGATACTCGACTACAAAAATACGATGGTCCGTTAAATGTAATTTTATTTTCGTCTTTTGTGGCGAAAGTTGATAAATTACCAGAAAAAGCAGTGCGTGACCACGATTCATTGTTGTCCCAACAACGCGTTGACGTCCTCGTGATTTCTTCATATCCTTGGGAAGGTCTTTATTACTAACGTTCGTCATTTTTGTCACAGTGAAATGACTGACATAAGTGAGGTGGAATGACACAGTATAATTTAAATAAATAGTAGTGACATGTTAATGTAAATTATAATTTACACGTATGAATAAACCTATGTTTAAATATGATGATATAGTACTATATTTGTATGTAAAGTGTTATTATGTAGAAGTATTTTAACCCCCGACGTAAAACAGGATGGGTGTTATAAATTTGACGTGTCTCTCTCGGTGCGTGCGTTCGTCCGTGTAAGTTTGCGTGCGTGTGTGTCTGTCGGTAGCATCGTAGCTTCAAAAAGGATGAATCGATGATAATATAGTTTTGTTTTGATGGAAACATAAAGAGCTAATCGAGAGTTTACTTAGCCATAATTTAAAATCATTATCAGCCCGCTAACTATTGTATTTGACAGTGACGGGGTTACTTAATTTTTTTTTCATACGATTACAGGAGCGGACATCGGTCTTATCCATGTTATAGTGCGTATGCTTTCTAATGTGTGATATAAAAGCTCTTAAGTTCGTGGTGTCTAAAAACCTTTCCAAAATTAATTGCTAGCTCTCCTAGTAGGTCTTTTCTAAATATATTAAAGGAAAACCTGACTGACTCATCTATCAACGCACAGCCGAAACTACTGAACGGATTTTGCTGAAATTTGGCACACAGATAGTTGTAATGACGTATGCATCTGCTAAGAAATGATTTTTGAAAATTCGCCCCCTAAGGGGATGAAAAAGGAAACCGAACTCCACGCGGACAAAGTCGCGGGCAAAAGCTAGTTAGTCATAATTTATAAAACTAACACGCAAATATAATAAAGAAAACAAAGCGCACAATAATGAAACTTCGTCAAAGAATACGCTAACACACAAATTGAAAACAAAAACGGGCCCTCTGAACATAATTACGCGGTTTGGCTGACGATGGTGCTTGATTAAAGTGGCGTGTCTCGGCAAAGTCAATTGCTGTAAGTGTACTTCACTTTACGTAGTTCACTTGTAGTCGTTTCGACTGTACTCTTTATGCAAATTTTGAGCAAATAATTGTTATGGTTCCAATGGTATGGAGTTACTAATGGCGTTCATTGTTTGTTCATTTATGTCGCTGTAATGTTTTGTGTTCATGAATTTTTATTTGTATGAGAAATTAAGTTTCAATTGATTCTGAATCGTCGTTATCATCATCGTAAGCTCATATCATAATATTATTATGGTGCTGTCACTCTAGTCCTAGATTTGTTGTTCCTAGGGTAAGGCCAAACGAACGTAATTTTTTGAGTCGTGTGTCGCAGATTGCGTTTAGCAGAAATTTTGATGCATTCGGTTTCATACAAAATTCCTATTTGATTCACACGGCAACTCAAAATGAGTTGTACTTTAGAATGGAAAAAATACGCTCGTTTGGCCTCGCCCCTAATTCTTATACGATATATTATGTTGACTGAAAAAAATTTATACAACTATGCCATTAATACAAGCCTTGCTATATTTTGTTTCAGAAATAAAGTCCCCCTATAGGTACTCTGTTCACACTTGAGATCAATTGTTATTTAAATATCTACACATTAATTTGGACGTATGTAATCTTTATGTTTACGTTTGTTTAGTTTCAATTAGACCATCGGATGGATGGATTGGATTGATAAGTCACGCCAAAATTAAAATACTCATTTTGAAATCAGCTTTTTGATAATTAACAATTATTATCTCCGCCGCTGTTTAAATGTAAAAAGGCAATAACGAAATAAGTGTTTTTAAGAAGGTCAAGGGATTTGAATATGAAAGAAATATTAAATGTGGCTTTAAAAGCGTTCAAGTGCCTATTCAGACAATGAGGCCAAGATTGGTGAAGATATATTTTAATTCCATTCTTTCATTGTCATCAAACTTTTTCCATTCATGTTTCAGGGTGCCGCGGCCGTGTAGATGTATCATGAACAAGCCGGCATAATCCATCAAAAATTAAAGTTGTCACAAATAGAGCACTTCTTTATCTAAAACTCGGTTAAAAATATAGTACAGAAAAAACAATTTTCCAGAGCGTCAAGACCCAAAATTTACAAAAAGTTGTCGTGTTTAGGATAATTTTTCTGCTCTTATGTAGCTTATTTTGGTTGTTTAAAAATAACCAAACATAACGGATGTAATTACCTTTAATTCGATCACAAATACGAGTATTAACAGGTACATCAAAATTTAAAATTGACTTGGAAAAAATATAAAAAGTCCCCCCCTCCTTGCTCTCCATACCTACTCGGGTACCTACTACCTATCAAACGACTTCGTAAAAGCGTCCTTAATGTTACCTAATATAAGAAAAAATCCTACTACAGTTGGACTGTATTACATACAGTACTGTACGTTAAATCCTCTCATGGTTGGGACTGTATTGTCCGGAATCCGTAAGGTTCGAGAAAACGCAATGCATTGAAAATAAAACTCTGGACTTGAACACATGAGTGTCGAGTTGTCCGATTTGACATTGATATCTAACCTGACATTTCTATTTATAGTTTCCGGATCATATATCGTAATAAAGGCATTCTTTATGTAAATAACTGCTTGTAATATATTAACCAATACTTTTAGATTGATAATAATACGTATGATCTTCCCGAGTTCCAAACAAATGATCCTTCAATCAGGGGTGAATGCTGTTAAAATAAGAAAATGTTCCATTCAATTTTCTCACGAGCCTGCTGTCAGTCGTCTGCGATCTTAGATCCGTTCGATCATGAAAATATATAGCTTCATTCGAATGATCGCTATCGAGGAGGCACTTTAATCGATTTTCTTTTATATCGGAACGGTCTCGCAGATTTATTATGCCGGTTAGTTACGTTATGGTAACGAAAACCCTGATATACTACGGAAAATAGCATTGCAAACAAAAATTCAGGAGCCAGTCCCATGTTTCACTCGTAACGTATTTTCGCCGGAGTCGCTAAAATATTGGCCATGAAAGAAAATTGCTTAGGGAAAGTGCGGTTGCCTTGATTTCTTATTTCGTATTCATTGTGCGTTGGCTCGGATCGCGCGTGGAGACGGAATGATGGCGTGTGAACCAATATATTGACGGGCTTTACATATTTAAAACATAGACTTATATATGTATTATAGACGACGCATGTTGACGCAAAAAGTGTCCGCACTTAAACTTACTTTTCTATCTTGATATTTTGACTAGATCAGTCTGCATATAATTGACAAAATCTACATTTAATTGACGAAATCAATATGGCGTAACTTTTTCTTGTATGAAGATTTTTTCTTTCAAATGTAGGCACGTCATGTAGCCCATCCTTTGTTTCTAAATCATTCATTTAAAATGCCTTTTTTGTTTTGTAAGAAACTGTGAAAATGTAACTCTACATTCCTCATTAAAGTCTGATTTCCATCTAAGTTATGTATGCAAAAAATGATAAATAACATTATCATAATATTATGTATGTAACAATTTTATTGAACTGTCGCATCTATAAATATAGTGTTACTATTTTTCTCTGCAAATTTTCCAAAATTTCTCACCGTTTAAGCCTTCCCTGAACTGATACAATAATACTGATAATTTTAAGACCTAAATTAGCAAAAATTGGTCCAGCCGCTCTCGAGTTTTAACGAGACATTCACATTGCAATAATTTTTATTAAGTTTCGTTAATACATAAGGAACCCTTATAATTTAACTCTTTCTGCCTGTCTGTCCGCGATTCTAGCTTCTGTAACTGTTTGATGTTCCAGCCAGGATCTCTGAATTGGGGGTTGAATATCTTGGGGGTTCTTCTTATAAGTTACATGGAGATACAAATGATACAAATCATAGCATCACAATATGTTGATTTATTACTACACGTACAACAGATATAATTAATATATAACTCATATAACAGAGGAGCATACTAATGCATGTCTATACTATACATAGCCTTTCGGCTAACTGAATAAACTATCACAGGCATCAAAGTGACAGTACGAAGTTTGGCGTTGACATAACACACTCTTAAATAATTATCGTGTTATGTAACACCTCCCTTTTCAAGAAAAATACAACTTAATATTTTGAACTATACAACTAGAAACTTACTACTATACATAACTAATCAAATTTTTCATGCATATACATTTTAGGACGTTTTATATTTCTACCAGATCTGGTTACATAATTGTTATTGGCTGGACTCTCCATAGGAACACAGTTATCATCATTAACACAATTTTGAACAGGACCGTTTCCGAGGTACGCCGAACTCATGGGGTCAACAATATCCATTAGGGGAACCACACTGTTATTTTTGCCAGCGCTCAGTTCACTACCAGAAAAAGAAGGAGAAGGATTTTTGTTTGTTATGTCACTTTTTCTAGGTCTAATGTGTCCTCTATTCCTCCTATAAACAGTACCATTCAAATCTACTATATAATAAGATCTACCGCATTTCAATTTCTCTTTAATAATTCCCGGCGTCCAGCAGGATTTGGGATTTCTTTTAAAAAAAATGTCATCTCCTGGCTGAAAGAAATATGACGTTTGCCTAGCCTTCCTGTCAAAATAAAAAGACATTCTGTCTCTGCTTTGTTTATAACACCTCTCATATGTTGAAAATTTTACAATTTCAGGTTTCAATCTATTTTCTATAATAGGTAAGTTTATTCTCAAATTCCTTGACATTAGTAACTTCGCAGGACTGTGAAAATTTCCTTTAGCCGTGTTGCGATAATGTAACAAAGCCAAATATATATCAGAATTATCCTGTTTGCATTTTCTTAACATATTTTTTACTATCTTTACAGCGCTTTCAGCTTGCCCATTGGATCTGGACCAATAAGGACTAGTAGTTATGTGCTCAACATCCCAATCAACAAGGAAAGATTTGAATTTACATGAGTTGAATGGTGGACCATTGTCGGATATCAATGATTTTGGGATTCCATGTCTAGCAAAGAAAGACTTTAGGTGTTTGACAACATTGTCTACAGTGTAATTTTTGTGCAACGAAGCTAGCTCAATATACTTGGAATAATAATCCATACAAACAAGGAAATTTTCACCGTCAAAATATAATAAATCTACACCGACTTGTTGCCAAGGCAGGTAACTCATCTCATAGCACTGCAACGGTTCATTAGTTGTGTTTGGCTTAAACTTAGCACATACTAAACATTGATCAATTAAATTTTTAATATCTACATTTATATTAGGCCAATAAACTGTTTCTCTAGCAACATTTAGCGTTTTATTTATACCCAAATGACCACAGTGAATCTTATCCAATATCTGTTTTTGCAAAGATTTAGGAATAATAAGCCTATTTCCCTTAAATAGTAAGTTATTCATTATATTATGTATTTCATTTTGAAAATTCCAATATGGTTTCACCGAACAGCACACTTTGTTTTTGCTGGGAGGCCAACCGTTTTGAATGTAAGATTTAAGCAAATTTAATGATTCATCTTTATTACTTTCTGTTAATATTAAATTCAAATATGGCTTACTTACAGAGAGGTTAGAAAATATAGCATTTACATGGTACTGTAAATCCTGTTCATATGGGGGTATGTATTTTTCAGTAAGTGCTGCTCTAGACAAAGTATCTGCTATATACATAAATTTACCAGGTACATAAACCACATCTAAGTCATAGCCTTGCAAAGAAAGCATCATTCTCTGCAACCTAGCAGGTACTTCATGTAGGGGCTTCTTAAATAAATAAATCAACGGTTTGTGATCAGTTTGCACAGTTATTCTACTGCCATAAATATATTGGTGAAATTTATTACATCCAAATTGTATTGCAAACAATTCCTTCTCAATCTGAGCATAATTTTGTTGTGAGCTGGTCAGTGTTCTTGAGCTGTAAGCAACGGGTCGCTTATTTTGAAATATAGCGGCACCGACGGCATATCTTGAGGCATCTACCGACAAAGTCAAGTGTAAATTACAATCATAATTTGCTAACACGGGCGCTTTAGTTATAATTTCTTTTAATAAATCAAAGCATTTTTGACAATTCTCATCCCAAAGCCATAACACATCCTTTTTTAACAAATTTCTTAAAATATTAGTTTTGTCAGCTAAGTTTTCTATGAATGGTGCTAAAAAATTTATCATACCTAAAAATCTTTGCAAGTCTTTAATATTTTTTGGTATTGGCATCTCTTTTATAGCCTTAATTTTCAATGGATCAATTTTTACACCATCTTTACTGAAAATATAGCCCAAATATGCGATTTCTTCTAAAAGAAACTTGCACTTGGCCCTATTTAATTTCAAATTGACTTGTCTAGCCCTATCCAGAAACAATTCTAATCTTTGATTGTGTATTTCAATTGTTTCACCGTATATTAAAATGTCATCACACCAAATTATTATTCCCTCAATGTCTCCGAATAAATATATCATAGTTTTATAGAAAATTTCTGTTGTCGTGCTTATTCCGAAAGGTAATCTCAAAAATTTATATCTACCAAAGGGAGTTTGAAAAGTACAAAGGTCACTGCTCTCTTTAGTTAATTTTATATTATAAAATCCAGAAAATGCATCTAAATGTGAGAAATATGAGGCTCCGGACAATTTAGACCTTACTTCATCAATATTTTTAATGGGATAGTGACATCTCAATAAGTTTTTATTTAAATTTCTAGGATCTAGGCAAACTCTTAATCGTCCATTCTTTTTCATGGTGATAACTAGGCTACTCACCCAGAGAGTTGGTTCATGGACTTTCTGGATGATCCCCAATTCCTCCATGAGTTCGAGCTCCTTCCGCAACGGCTCCACCAGAGCAAATGGCACCTTCCTGGGTGGAACTATGCACGGCACAGCATCTTTTCTTAACACTATTCTGTGTTCGTATGGGAGACAGCCTAGACCCTGAAACACATCATTATACTTGATTACAATTTTGTCACAAGTTTTTTGATCTATTTTTAAACTGAAATTTTTTAATATTAAATTTAGCTTTATACAAGTGGGCAGGCCAATCACAGTAGGACAATCTAAACTTGTTATCACAAAAGTAACACATTCAGGTTCTGTTTTGTTTTCAAAAATACACCATATGTTTGACACTGACAATATGGGAACTCTATTTCCACCATAAGCATAGACATTATATTTTTTACATTGTTCTTTGCTTTTCTTATCAAATTTAAGATTTAATTCTTTAAAAACTTTATAAGACATCATATTTATGTCTGCCCCAGTGTCAATTAAACAGTCTACATTTTTGTTGTTTATTTTTAAAAAATAATGCCAGGAATTTTCTTTAATCAAATTTGTACTGGTATTTTGAGAATTTATGTTTTTAATATTGAATAACGCCCCTATAGTGAATCTCTCAGTATGAGTATTGTTTTGAGCAACACTCGATTCATCATCGAGACCCATTTTCCCTATTTCAGAAGCTATATTCCTGACACTATTCTTCTTTTTAAAACACAAATGGGTAAAATGTCCATATTTAAAACATGACCTGCATCTGTGCTTCCAAGCTGGACAATTGCGCGGACCATGGGCTGTGTTGCACTTCACACATTTTGCTCTGGATCCAGGTGTGGCTGATCTCGGTTGACCTTGGCGCGACGGAGACCTTGATTTTCTTCTTTTCTGATATGAAGTGGCCCGACGACTTCTGTGTATCTTGTATACTGTGGCTTCTTCTTCTTTCTTGTCTGTTGAATTCATGGACTCCTCGCTTTTTTGTGCCATGGTGAGGGTTCTACACAAAAGTTTGGCTTTTTCTAGGGTCAGATCTTGCTCTAGTAGGAGTTTCTGACGAAATTGCGAGAAGTTTGTGGCCATATTCGCAATAAGGATGTCCCTTACTAGGGAATCGCGGAGCGAACCAAACTCACAGGCATGACTTGCATTTTCCAATTCCATAAGAAAGTTGTCCAGAGACTCGTTCATGCGTTGTTTCAATGTAAAAAATTTGGGTCTTGCTACCGTCAGATTCTTCTTGGGTTCAAAATACTCGACGAATTTTGTCTTGACCTCTTGAAATATAGCTTTGTCCAGGTCCAAATTGAAGGAATTGTAGATATTTAGACCTTTTTCCCCCATGGAATGTAGCATTAACGCTATTTTTCTTCTGTCTTCAGTTTTCTCTGTTCCTGACGCAAGTAGATATATTTCGAATGATTGCGCCCATTTCTTGAAATTCTCAGCATTATTGTTGATAATTTCGGTAGATATTTCAAGTTTTTGCACACCGTTTCCAGCCATTGTAAGGTCTTCACTTTTCTTTTTTACACACACTTTTTTCTCGAAAACGCCACACCCGCAGCAGTTGTTGTAGAAGTACCCTCACTTCGGTTAATATTTTGTTTTTCTTTTTTATTATATTTTAGCTTCAGTTTCTGACACCATGTTTGATGTTCCAGCCAGGATCTCTACGTTGAATATCTTGGGGGTTCTTCTTATAAGTTACATGGAGATACAAATGATACAAATCATAGCATCACAATATGTTGATTTATTACTACACGTACAACAGATATAATTAATATATAACTCATATAACAGAGGAGCATACTAATGCATGTCTATACTATACATAGCCTTTCGGCTAACTGAATAAACTATCACAGGCATCAAAGTGACAGTACGAAGTTTGGCGTTGACATAACACACTCTTAAATAATTATCGTGTTATGTAACAGTAACTATGAATATCAATGAATAAAATTTGGTATAGTTATATAGACTGTCTTATGACAGTTATGACTTATGTGTACGGATCGAGTTTTTTTGTTCATTCTACACCATCGTGTTGGGTGTCGTTGAATAGGTCTATTGAAATAAAGGCATGGTGTTATACATAACTTTACAAAGTCAACCATTTTCGAGTTATCGGCCTCAAAAGTGGTTTAGTGGTTTAAAAGTTGCCCTCATCCCGGCATTTCTTAACTTTAGGGAAAATTATTTGGAACGAAATTGGACAGTAACTTTTGAAGTAATTTGGAAAAACCTATTACGCGTTGATCGTTACGGAACCCTCCTTAGACATGTCCTGACATGCTCTTGGTTAGGTTAGATTATTATATTATTTATGAGAAGATATACATAAGACCTTCAGACATAACAGCGTACATCTCTAGTATTTTCTTTTAGACCAACATTAGAGTAGGTATAATTTGACGAAATTGCCAGAGCAAAATATAAATTATAGTTGTTCACTTTGATAAAAATAAATGTTTTGTATTCAAAGGAAAATAAGGGCTTGTACATTATCTACAAAGGCGGATAATATAATTCAGCCACTGAATATAAAATGGAATTTTACTAAAACTCTCTTGTCTTGTTGGTATACAATTTCTTGTTAAAATGAGGAACGAGTGAGCAGGCAAATAGAATAACGTTATCATTAATGTCGCTTTAATCTCGCTTTAATCTCGACTTTTTCGTTTAATTAAATATGACTCATTACGTGAGGAGGCTTCTTCGCAAATGTTTACATTGTATAACAGGCAATCTGTATATTACAGCTCTCGTATCGTTACGTTCCAGTGTGAATTAACCCTTATAGTCAGAGCCGGTCCACACGGCGCGTTGCGCCGACGCAGCGCGAACTTGTTAACGCAATGCCGGCCACACGGGTGCTGCGTTAACGCAGCGTTGTTGCGACGTAAACGTAACGTGGTTACGCCTCCCGCCTCGTCTCGGGGGATGCTGTCCGTTGTTCGTGCGTCGTCACAGCGTTGCGTCGACGCAGCGCACCGTGTGAACGGTACAGTTTTTAGGGTTCCGTAATACTTAAGGAACCCTTATAGTTTCGCTCTGTCCGTCTGTCTGTCTGTCTGTCTGTCTGTCCGCGCCTCTAGCTCCTGTAATTATAAATATAAATTGATGAAATTTGGTGTAGTTATAGATTGTGTATAGATCACGGTTTCGGGATCATATAAAAATAATAATTTTATATTTTAGGGGTGGCTCTCCATACATGTGAAATGGGGATGAAAAATATTTTTTCACTTTACCACATCGTGTGGGGTATCGTAGAATAGGTCTTTTGAAATAAAGGCAAGGTTTCATACGTTACTTTTTTATAAGGTTGACCATTTTCGAGTAATCGGCCTCCAAAGTAGTTTGTAAGTTGGTCCCCCCCCCTAGCGTTTTTAAACTATAGGAGATAGAAACTTGCAAATTTCCATGCTAATAGATCATGCTAAAAACTCTTTAGGAAAATTATTGTGAACCAAATCGGAGTAAATTTTGGAGTAATTAAAAAAAAAAGCATATTACGCGTTTATAGTTACGGAACCCTCCTTAGACATGTCCTGACATGCTCTTGGTTAGGTTATTAGTATGTAAAACGACAGAGCGATAGCGCTGCGTCGACGCAACGCTGACGCAACGCACCGTGTGGTCTCTCAGCTCACACCGAAACGTGAGCGGCGCGCGGCGCCGCGCTATGCAGAGCGATGAAATTTACACTCTTGACTTTTGCAATTAAACGTGTATCTTTTTGTGTAGTGAATAAAGTTCAATTTTGAATAGCAATCTATAAACGCAATCTCGCGACGCGTAGCGTATCGTCGCGGTATGAACTGACCCTGAGGTAAAAGAGAAATGAGCCATGTTGCGTACGCAATACTGGTATTTTACAAAGCGTACCCAAACACGGGAGGATAGTTGAAAATAAGTTACTTTATTTAATAATTATGTCCAAAAAGTATCCTTTTAAATATAATTTTACATATTTTGCAGTCTCTACATGGTGCCGCGGGTATAAGTCCCATAACGAATGCATACAGATCGTCGTACGTCTTCATAAAGTGACTTAATTTGGCCAGTTGTGGATTCGATAACGCGACACGCATGCGATGGAACCTAAAGAGGGCCTCTTTAGGGTTGTCAGATAAATAAATATCCTTCATTGAAAAATTATACCAATAGTATAAATATTATAGTTGTTACTAGGTGTTGCACACGACTTCATGCGCGCGAAAGATAATTTGTAGAAACCGTAGATTTTTCTCGATAAAGTAGCCTATGTCATTCCCCGTGGTCTACATTTGTGCCAAATTTCATCAAAATCGGTCCAGTAGTTTCGGAGCCTATTCAATGAAAACAAAAAACTTTTCCTCTTAATTATATAAGTATAGATAATAATAAATTCTTAAAAAAATACATTATAATAGGAGGAAATATAATTATGCAGCATTTTAAATGTACATTTTATTTTTAGACTTATAAAGTAAGTACCTTACCTTATTATGTAATGTTAACTTAATCTTGTTATTTCTATTATTATTATGGGACTTTTTTAAGTTTCCACAGAGGAATTCACTTCTCATGATTGATAACCCTATGCAATGAGTGTCTTTACATGAGTGCTTCATAAATCTCAAAGAAAGGACCACTTTTTGAGTAGAACACTTGAATATTTTACGTTTGCTTTTCGACTTTCAGTTTTTTGCACATAATGTTAATGCTGTGTAGGGTTAAAATTGTAGCTTTAATTTTCTATAGAAAGTTTTTCTACATACTCAAAGAAAAATAAAATCTGCTTTATTTTGTATGTTTTCTTATACGTTAAACGAGCAATTATTGTTTATATTAGTGTATACCTAATCAGAATCTCAAAAACGGCTGCAAGTGTTTCCATGAAATTTTGTATGCAGGGTGTTTTGGGAGAGAAAAATCGATCTAGCTAGGTTTTATCCCCTGAGAAACCGCGCATTCTCGTGAAGCAATATAACGTCTTCGAAAATCAATTACGGATACTTCGGGCACATGATCCACTGCTTATGTAAGTTTAAGCAAAAAAATATATATCATACTCAAAGTAAAAAATAATCTACTGTATGGGTGACTCTTCGCAAAACGCAAACTCGCCCATAGAAAGAAAAAAAAATTTTTTTTGAGTATGACAATTATTTTTCTTCTTAAACGTCTTTACATAAGCAGCAGATCATATGCCCAAAATATCCGTAATTGATTTTACCGAACCTTATATAAATAATTTTGACGTTATTGATGTTAGTCCATGGCAGCTTGGACTGACATAAATATGGACTGATATTATATAATTTGTCGGATCCCCAGGTACCAAGAACTTATCTTCTAAATATGTAAAAGGCAAACCTGACTGACTCATCTATCAACGCACAGCCGAAACTATTAAATAGATTTCGCTGAAATTTGGCTTACATATTTACGTTATAATGACGTAGGCATCCGCTAAGAAAGGATTTTGAAAATTTGCCCCCTAAGTGGGTCAAAAAGGGGTTAAAGTTTTGTATGGAAAAAATCTATATTATATAAGCACTAAACAGCAATTGTAGCATAATATTTATTACAGTAAGTATTACGTAACAAACCTTATCGAACCTTATTTAGGCCCATTATTTTTTTACTGAGGCTTACGTTTGAGGCCTTTAATCTTGGGATACGTTTATAAAAGTATAATATGGCAATTTGGCTGCTTATGAGGATGAAGTATTTGTTATTACGGCAAAAAATTTCGTTCCCCATATTGCTAATGTACAAATTTTATTTGCTCGTACGTTGCGCCAGCTGTTTAAGGATTATAATTGGGCCCCGCTGATTTTACATCAGTTATTAAATACATATGGTACGCGTTGGGAGTTGAGACCCTCGCAATTTCCATACCTTTCATAAAACGCCTTTATATTGGTACCAATTAAAATTTGGATATCTGTTTGGATGTCAATAAAAACGGATATTCATTTTTTTAAACCTAGATACGTAAAAAAACATATCAGAAATAGGAATCTGAAATGATCGATATTACATTTTTAAATGCTTGATCTTAAATGTATACGGAAATCTGTATATAAGCTGGATACGGAAAAAGATCCGTTTGAATTAATATCTGAAAATTGTAATTTTTCGTGCAAACGCTTGTAATAGACAGGCGGCTAACGAGTGAAACCAATATAGAGAGCCGTTAGCTTTTAGTTTTCACGGCCTTTTAAACGTGATTCAATTTTACGAACTTTTTCGCGCGCATATTCCAAAACCGGTCGAGCTGTAGTGAATTTAGAGGCGCTATTGTTCTAGAATATTTTTTAGATTGCACGGAGTACAGCGCTTAAAATTTATAGAAGTTTAAGGGCCTGCAGGTCTAAATGTGCAACATTTTGTGACTTGTGTATCGAAATATGAAACATCATTTATTCAATTTCAATAGGTGATGATTTATAATACGATTCACTTAATGTGGCCATTTTAGACCTAATGTTTCACAGTCGGCTAATAATAATGTGTCAAATACCTTATTCAGAAGTTATTTCGCTTCTTTATACTGAGTGACAGATACAAAACATACAAATAGGCTATCTGACGCTTATCTATATCTATACGTACTTCTATATCTATTCTTCTATATCTATATGTTACAGTCAATGTGATTAAATAGCTATTATACATAATAACTGGTCATTATATATAATAACAATATTGTCTAGATCAGTGTTTTTCAACCTGTGGGTCGCGACCCCCTGGGGGGTCGCGAAGCTTCTGTAGGGGGGTCGCCGGAGGTCGAGAGAACTTAAGTAAAAAAACAATAAAGATTAAAAAGATTGATTTATTAAGTAAGATAATTTTAACAAAAGTATATACCCATAAATCGATCATCGATATCATTGATGTATGTAATTGTTAAATAATGTGTTTGACGTAGTAAGTCTTATATCCGAATCCTAATTATGGAGACGCATAAAAAAGTCGTATGGAATGAATATTTGTAACACTGTAACATACACATACATACATGATAATGTATGTATGTGTATTATGTTTATGTTAAATGCGTTGAAACTGAGAAAAGTAGCAAATGTTTTTTAACTCCTTTGCTTATTAAAATCTTTTTAAACTTTAAACCTTGAGGGACTGTTGTACTTTAGAAAAATCAATAGCTTAAAACAGAAATCGCGAATCTATGGCTATCGAATCCTCGAACCTATAGCATGCGACACAATATTTTGGGCACGTGACTGATCACAAAATTTTGTAATTATGTATAACGAAAAAAAGTGTGAAATAAGTATTGTATGACAAACCTAACTTTACTTTGCCATCTATTTGCAACAACGCAAATTTTACTTTAATTACAAAATCATCCTACTTTTACAGTCTTTTAGGGTTTAAAGTTTGAACAGATTGAAATAGGTAATTATATCTATTAAAAAATAATATCTATTAAATAGGAAAAAATTTTGCTCGCTCGCTTCGCTTGCTCGCATTTAACATGATGAACATATTATATTATTTAGTACCGATGTTCTGTTTTAGCTGGTTGATTGTATGGTATGAATTTCACCATTATTTATGCCCATTTGCACTAAACTTAAGGATCGCCTAAGTTTTTTCCTAACTTGTTTAGGCTGCTCCTAGCAAAAAATACTATTGCACTAACCTTAAGCCATTCCTAAGTCCACTTAGGATATTCTTAACTTTATGAGCCCGATTATGAAGTGCGTAAGCGTAGGCAACACATAAGTCTGGTGTTTTATCAATTTGTCTGTAGATTATTTGTAACTATATCAATTATCTTTATTTGTCGTGGCTTCGTTAGAAGACTTTCGATAGGATGCACGGGCCTTCGTCGCACAACAATCGCACAAAATTTATTTTTTCCTCTGCCGTAAAGTTTGCGGTTTTTACTTTTTATTTTAATTTATTTTCCATAATAGGTATATCAATAACTTAATAATAAGATTCCAAATCAATCGTAATGTATAATTTTAGTCAACAGTAAACACGTATATTATATTAAATCTATTTGACTTGTAATGACAAGACAATTGACAGCCTATTGGTGAATTTACGTTACCAAACAAAATAAACCAAGGTCTTATCTTTTGTCACTTTTTAACACACGACGGAATCAATGTAAAGAGAAGGCCAAAATATTTTCTATGGAATACATTACTTAGCCGGTTTATAAAACCATAAACAACCAATCTTTACATTCGTTCAATCATTCACTTATCTAGTCAATGCCTAAGCTACGACATAATTAAGTTATATCTGTTAGTGCAAACAAAATGTTTAGCTAGGCTGTTCTTATGTTTAAGTGTATCTTAACTAGGACAGGCCTAACTTACGTTTAGTGCAAATGGGTATTAGTGTTTTAGTTTAACGTTTGAACAGATTTTAAACTGTAAAATGGGGAAAAAATTGGCTCGCTCGCTTCGCTCACTCGTGTTTGGCGTAAAGAACATAACATTATAAAATTCAGTACCGACGTTCTTTAGTCCCCCCCCCCCCCCCCCCCCCCGAAACCAAAACAGCTATGCCCATGGTCGGGGGGTCGCGAAATATTTTTTTCATACAAGGGGGGTCGCATCATGAAAAAGGTTGAAAAACACTGGTCTAGATAATGTGATAAATTAATCACTTTGTCCGGATATTATTCATAATAGCGGGCCAAAGTTAGCTAAAGTAATAAACATGATTCAACTGCGTTGTTACCCCTCCCACTCTACATCCCGTCGCGACGGCATGTAGAGTGGCGTGATCATCGCGATCGAACGGGTGACCGTTTTTGGTATTTTCAGTACTAAATTGGTTTTGAGGCTCCGAAGAAAGGTGACAGTATATTTTTAGTATATTACTAAATATCGGTATAATATTAGTACAATTGCAACTTTAATGGTATTTTTTTTTGGTACATTCACCACTTGTAACAAATGATACTCAAAAACAATATTGAAGAAGAATACCCTCAAATTAAAAATTTAGTGTGTGGTACTAGTGCCAAGACATATAAAATTGTGAACAATTTCGAAGCAAAGTTGGTTATAATGTTGAGAATCAAAAATTACCAAATATAGAAATTATTAATTATAAAGTATACAAATATAGGAAAACTAAATACAGAAACAAATTTAATACAAATCATAATTTATTACATGTTAATACAAGATTTGACTGACGGTTGTACCTATGTACTTCATATTATTTTTAATCCGGCAACAGAAATGGCTAACGTAAATAAATTAAGTAATAAGTAATAACGATAACATGAGTACTTATTAATTAAGAGTAAAAAAATTATTAAAAACTACGTGTTTTACTTGCAATATTCTCAAAATAGGAAGATAAAAATAGGAAATAGGAAATTTAGACGAAACTGTTTAAATAATCCACGACTGTAATATTAGTATAGGACATGGTGGTAGAGTCAGAATGATGAAAGAGTTAAAATTAAGATATAAAAATATAACTGCTGAACTCGTCACAGTATATTTGAATCTGTGTGAATCTTGTCAGAAAAAAAAGTTTGCCAAAAAAAGGCCTTGTTATAAAACCGATTATCAGTAACGAGCTTAATTCAAGGTGCCAAGCTGATCTGACAGACATGCAGTCACAAGCTGATGGTGACTAAATTCATCATGGTACACCATGATGATATTCATAAAACAAAAAAAAAGAGATCTTGATACATCAAGATCTCTTTTTTTTTGTTTTATGGCTAGTGAGCTTTAAATGTACTTTATAAAGTTAAATTACTTTATATAGATCACAATAAAATTGTATCTATGACAATGTTACTATAATTCTTATAATAAACGTTATAATTATTATTAAATCGGGCAGATTGAAATACGATTTTATAATCTTTACCTTTACCTACTTGTTTTATTACTTTATCCAATTCTTCGAAGATATTATATAAAATTGCTAGTTAATGTGATTAATTCTGTCTCATTTATCACTTTGTCTAAATTGATTAGACATTATAAATAATGGCTGGATAGTATATATAATATCCGGATTTATTACTTTGGCTGTAACATATATATTATATATATACTTATATACTTATACTTATAAATATAATTGAAGTGTCTGTTTGTAATTTCAAATTAACAGTTTTCACTTAATGCATATGGAAGTATATTCGATACTAACGATAAAATATCAATTTAAAAAATTTTTGTCTGTCCGTCTGTCTGTCTGTCTGTCTGTCTGTCTGTCTGTCTGTTTGTTCCGGCTCATCTCTGAAACGGCTTGACCGATTTTCACGGAACTTTTACTGGGAAATAACTGATGTTATAAGGTCTAATATAGGCCACTTTTATTTTAGGGTTCCGTATAAAAAAAGGTTTTCCGTTTTTCCGTTAGTTGCGGGCAACTAAGTTAAGCAAACGAAGTTGCGGGCATCAGCTAGTTCTACTAATAAATGTCAGATACTTTATGAAATAATCTCTAAGGGCATGTTTCACAATATTCTAAATAAGTGTCGGGTAAGTCTTTGCTTCCTCTTTTAATCACCTGTTCCTGTGAAGCCAATGACCCCAGTGCCTTAGAGATTGCAATGAATTTTTAGTATAGTTATTATTAATTCGATTTTCAATTATTTTTCTGCCTAAATATCTTTACACATAAGTAGTTGATCGTATGCCCAAAATATCAGTAATGTATTTTGAGAATAGGTTACTATATCTTAAGGTTACAACCTTAAAGTTATAGTAACAACTTAAGGTTGTAGTAACAACCTTAAAGGTTACTATAGTAATCTTACTCATAATCTATATGTCTCTTGACGTGTGGTGCTTCACATATTATGTAATGAAGTCTTAAATTCGTCAGTTCGTCACACATTATAAAAATATAGGTACCTTCACTGCTATATGCACCGATTTTCTTTCTGCGCGAACAAATTCAACATGCAGTAATAACGTAACAGTGAAATTTAGTACCCACATATCTATATGACCAGTGGTAAACTCGAGCTAAGTCTTATTATGTACTGGCTCTAGTTTAGAATGTGTGGGGGTTTAATTTGACCTAGTTCGCAGTTCGGCCGTGTGGGTGTGCACTCTGATATACGGAGTATGCGAAATTAATGCCGTACCATTGTTATAAAAGTCCCCAGAGTTGTATGAAGCTGACCATTATTGCAAATGATATGAGGCCGTTTTAGTCTAGCGGTGAAAAGTCTATCAATGAGGACGTGGAGGATATGATCCACGAAGTATAGAATACTAGGAGTCCGAACGGTATAGGCTTTTCCATAGTATTAAAACAATAATAAACCCAGATCTTAGTTCTCTTTTGGCTGCCCTAGAATTTTGGACGTACCGATGCTATTGTGGCGGACCAATCAGCGCACAGTCCTGAATCGCGCTTGGTACTTATTTAACAATGGCGCGCTCTACCGGCAAAAAATCTGTCCCCTAAAATGAGACCATTATCTTTTGATCATTGAGAGTATCTATACTTCGTGGTTTGATCCATGGATCAATTATATATTTCTGCTCTATAGTTTCGGAAGGCCAATTCTCGTAATTAGTACGGTTGCAGTGTGGTTCCAGTGTCAGCTCATGCTGTCGCACTCACACTCTCATCAAATAGAGTGTGCACGAAAGCGATAGCATGCTCTGTACTGACACTGGAACCCAGCTGCGAATTGAATAGAAATTATTACGTGAATTAGAGCAATGATCATATTTTCATTCTTTACAATATGTGGTGGCCGTTATATTACTTCTACTGGCTACAGCTGTTGGTTGGTAAGTCTACACTTACCAACCAACAGATGCGATTTTTTTACCTCTTTCTCACCGTTTAAACCTTCTCTGAACTTTCACAATTAATTCAAGACCAAAATTTGCAAAGAGTCAGTTCAAAACGAACGACGCGGCGCGGTCTTTTTAACCCCCGATGCAAAACGAGGGGTGTTATGAGTTTGATGTGTCTGTCTGTATGGACAGACTTTTCGTTTAGGAGCTTAAATACCATGGGGTATTTTAGCTCCTAAACGAATAGTCCAATATAGATGCGGGTTTTTTGTTTGAAAACTAACGTGATCAAGAGTATTATATAAGTATATTCATCATCATCAGCTACCTAACTGCTTCACAATTTGTGGGTTACTTAAAATTTTTAATTTTGTTTTTATGATAGCGAATACATGAAAATATGCATATCATTGCGTCGCAACGGTCTCTGTGTGAACTTACCCTTATTTAATGTTGGATTGTGCGCAAGAAATGGAGGCACATTTTGGTCAGTAAAAAAAACAAAAATAAAAAAGACCGTAGTATACTAAAATTTAAAATTATTATCAAAAATTTCCATCTACGCTATATGCGGGACGTTAAAGAAAATGAAATGGAAACATAAAAAGCAGCGGGCGGTGTTTTCGTTTAATTATGCCCTTTTCCCTGATATAGGTATTAGGTTTAATATAATATTAACAACCTTTCCCATAACTGGCCCGGGTCGGGTGTCCCTTTTTTCATTTTTTACCGAGACTTGGGGATACTCTTTTAAGGTTTTCAGTAAGTAACCCCAGCGTTTTTTCAGGGACAATTTTTGAATTATGTTAGAGTAAGGGTTTGTTACGTTCTCTAGTCTAAAAATCAGGGGCCATATAAGCCATTTTTATTTTAGGTTAGCTTATGCCCTATATATTATGATTAGAACTAACGGGACTCTTTTTTAAACGAAACCCTAAGATAAAATTAGGCTATGCAGTAGCATAGCCTACTTTTATCTTAGCTGATTTTATAATGAAATAGTAATTTCATTATAAAATCAACTATCTGCCAGTGAAAGTCCCGTGAAAATAGGTCCAGCCGTTTCAGAGATTAGCCACAGGAGCAAAAAAGACAGACGAACATAGTAAAATAATATAAAAATGATATTTTGTTTAATGTAGATACTTATTGTATATACTTTCATAATATGCGTATACTTAAAAGCTGTTAATGTAAAATTACAAACAGACACAGCAATTTTATTCATTTGTATGTAAATGTACTGTATAGACTAGCTGGTATCCGCATCTTCATTTGCATGAAACTAACGGAAACGAAAACTTATTTTTTAAACTGAACCCTAAGATAAGGTACTCCTTATAACATCGTCTATGTGTCAGAGGACAAATCGGTCCCGTCGTTACAGAGATTAGTCGGAACAAACCCAACCGACAAGAATTTCAAAATTTGTAATTTTTTTGCATAATGCATTTAGACCAAATCTGTTAATTTGAAATTATTAAATTTTATTTATTTGTACATAAGGAGAGATCCTTTAATGAAAGTAAGGACAAACTATAACGGTCTATGTGATAGACGAAATATTTTACGTTACCAATACACCGTATACCGGAAAGTTGATATTATTTTTCTCTTTGTAAGCCATACTGATACTCGTTTACATTTAAATCACACTGTATCGCGCCGGCATTAACGCGTTGCATTATTCCAGACTCATTAAAAATTTGGAAGGCGAGGCTGCTGGAATTTTAATTACCGTTTTCATGCACAAAAATATGCGTAAACATACATGTTATTGAAATATTATACAAAACAAACACCGTATTCATCAAGTTCGTGGTGGTTTGGAATTTTTGTTACTAATTTAATTTTAAATACGCGGCGCACAAAAATGAATAGTCGTGTCTGTGTGAGGCTCGATTCTGCTGTGATGAATGATAGTAGATATTATTTTTCAAGGCTTTTCGTCAGAGGAGTTTGTTGATTTTTTCAGGATGTAGTAAAAAAACAGTAGATTAGAGTAGACTAGAAACAGACTTTTATATTTATTAAGTCGGATTGAAAATACTGACAAGCGTGAACATGTGTAATGAAGTGGTTCGCAATAAAATACTTTAATTGGAGTTTCTTATTAATCATGTGCGGACATCGTACAGTCAGCAAACAAGTCCACGATTAAAGGATCGTTTAGATATGAATTGAAAATACATAATACTAACTCACAGATAAGTTTTACAACTCAAATTTACATTTACGACTTAGACTATATGCTCCGGAATCCGGAATCGAACATGAATGTAGAGTCAAATGTTAATGTCATTTATGACAGCTCGACACTAGAAACTTCCATTTTCAACTCTATTGTACTAGCGCATTTTCAATGCTCAGAATTCTCTATGGCCTTTCGGATTCCTAAGCATATAGTCCCAGCCTCATGTTGGAATGAAAAATAACAAGTTGTAGACTTGTTATTTTTCATTCCAACATGAGTCTAGAAGCAAAATATGTAAAGTGTGGGAAGATGATTGAAAACTTATTTCCTTTTGGAATGAAAATATTGACTACTTGTAAGCACATATTTTGCTGACGATACACGTTTGTTTCAAATAAACTTGGCTCGGCTCCTGCGGGACTGGCGACTCCTAATAACTGTAATTAGCGGCCCATCCCTAGCTACTAGCCACGATTAGTGCTAACGTGTACGATGACGATAAAAACGTCAATATAAATTTGTTTCGAATTCTATTTGAGTAAACGAAGTTAATGTTTATGTTCTTACTAGTTTTTCCAGCGTTAGGTAATTGTAGAAAGCATGTATACCTACTGTTCTAAACAGTAGACCAATTTTTAGCAGAGCGATGAGAATGAAATTTGTTTAGGTACCGAAAATTTGGTGCAATAATAAAAAAAAAAACAAAAATGTTTTATTTCCATATGGGTTACAAAGTAATGCTTAAAGAATTGTCCCTACTTGATGCCTACCACCGGTTCGGGAACTGACCCGGCGAGAAGAACCGGCGTAAGAAACTCGCACGGGGCCATCTTTTAGCAAAAAGATGGAAAATTGTTCTTTTAAAAAAATGAAAATGTTTATAATATAAAACGATCTATATAATATTGACAAAAGTCAGATACATATAGTACATAGAAGCATCCTTGCAGGTGGCCATCGTATTTCCAAGGTGTGCGATCGTCAATAACTTTCGGTGTTCCGCAGGGAAGTGTATTGGGTCCTACACTCTTTAAGATATATATAAATGATCTTTGTAATTTTAAAATTACTAATGCTAGCATCATTTCATACGCCGACGATACTGCAATTATATTTAAGGGCAAAAATTGGACTGAACTTAAAGCACTTGTAGAACATGGCATGAGACAAATCGCAAGATGGTTAGAAAATAATCTCTTATCTTTAAATACCGCCAAAACACAATATATGTGCTTCAGCATCCTTAACCGCATGCAACCAGACTCGAATTATAGCATAAAAATACACACTTGCCAGCCTATAAATACACACTTACCATGTAACTGTCCACCTATTGTAAAAGTGGACAAAATAAAGTATCTGGGTGTTATAATAGACCAAAGACTATCTTGGCATCCGCATCTGGAACAAGTAGCTAATAGGATAAGGAAATTAACCTGGATTTTCAAAACCTTGAGATATGTAGTTCCTAATCCCAACGTCTCTTCAAACAATCAGTCCTCTCGAAATGTTATGAAGGAAATATACACAGCATTGGCTGAATCTGTTATGGTCTACTGTATACCTGTATGGGGAGGTGCCAGCAAAACTAAAGTACTGGAAGTAGAGAGGGCTCAACGAGCCTTATTAAAATTAATTCATTTTAAAAAAAGAAGAACTCCAACCGATGAACTATATAGTATCAGCAAGGTCCTGTCGATTAGAAAACTATATATTTTACGAACAATATTAAAAAAACACAAAAATAGAGGCGACAATTGCTGTAAAAGTAAACGTAGTAAACATAAAATTGATATACCTATAATAAAAACGGATTTTGCAAAAAATCAATATGCCAATAAATCTATTATGCTGTATAATAAGCTCAACAGAATCTTAGACTTTTGGAACAAATCAAGTTATGATACAAAAACAACACTAAGTAACTATTTATCTAACTTAAATTATGAAAAAACCGAAAAATTAGTAGAAAACTTTATATTATAAAAACATCAGAATAATTATATATTAAATTATAAAAACATACATCTTGCATACCCATGGCCACATACACACACACACACACACACAAACACACACACACACACACACACAGACACATATACCACACATACATAATTTGTCATAGCTGTATTTTCCCTTTTTAATTTATAAATTAATGTTTTTCTCTTTTTGCCTTTACTTTTATTTTGTAATTTAGTATGTAAGTCTCTATTGTAATAGTTGATAAGTCTTGTAATACTAGCGATGGAGGAGCCTAGGCACCTGATACAGGCGTGAGCTTACTAGGTGACTATGTGTTCTAATCAATTATTGTAATTTAAGTTGGAAATAAACATTTATTTATTTTATTTATTTATTTATTTAATAAAATCCTTGACCTTAGGCTTTTGCACACAAACGTTCTTTACCTACTTTTTTAAATTTATTAACGGAAATATTTTGAAGTTTTCTGGGATTCTATTGTATAGGAGTATACATTGACCTTTAAATGATTTGTTTACTTTACTTACCAAGAGACTAGTAGTAAATTCAATAAGCAAGCATGTATTAATTTATGATTTTTTTGCAATGTTTGTTAATGCTCACCAGTGGCGAAGGCTGGTTCTCCTTCAAAAGGCAAATGGTAAGTGAAGCCGATAGGAATGGAGTTATAGGAACCCCACGCCGTTGATGCCCACATTGGTCTAAGAATCAAATCTAGTAGTAGATTTTTATTTTTAGGGATGTGACTACAAAATCAATTTTATAAATTAATAAAATGTAAACTAAGTAAAAATATGTCGATGCTTGCTATAGATCCAGTCGTTGAAAAACTATGACAAAAATATTATAATTTGTATCGATAACTCCACACCTCTATGATAGGGTTGTAAGTTGTAACGACGCGACGCAATCATCTTGTCGAGGTGGCACGAACTGGATCGCGATCTCACTCGTTATACACCATTATGGACGCAAATTAAACAATTATAATACATGTCGTAGAATAATTTGAAAATCAGGATCTTCGCGATAATCCTACAATCTTTGCAAAGAGCAGGATTATTTGATTGTGAGATAAAAATTCGCCGTCTTCCTAACAATTTTCAGGATCTATGCAAAAAACTCGACTGTAATATTATAGTGAAAACTCTCTGACGCTTTCCAAGTCGTGCGCGCTTATTAGCTAATAATATGAACATAATCGTTGACGAATGTTGATTGGTCAATGGACATATTCTTTCGTTGTTGTTTATGAGCGAAGTTGTTTTGAGGTAACAGTTAGTAGTTTTGTTTATGCGTTAAATAACTGAAAAATTGAAACCAAATGTAATGAGTGAAGTTATAGAAGTTTATTTAATTCAAGTGCCGGACCCGGTTAATGGAACTTTAGAGGTTATGTCAGAGAAAGAACAATTTAACTTGGACGTTGGACTTTAGAGCTAATTTACTATACTAGAGGTCGTCCTGTGGCCTAAATTCGACCATAATTTCATGTTCATATTTTAATTTTAAAGCTTCAACTTCTTTAGGTTTTTTTGCCTCTTAAATACGCAACAAAAATATGTAAATGTTGTTTATGGAATGTGAAAGATATTAATTGATGCTCATTGACAAATGTGTCAAACCTACTGTAATATATACAAAATGCTAGTATGAGTGAGGTAGGGTGTTGTTGCTGATATTTTCATTAATTTCTTGTATTTCTTAGCATAATTTAAATAAATTTAGGCTTTTCGCACGCCTTCCTCAGCATAAACTTTAATTGTGTCAAATTTCACTCTAATCCGTACGCCAATTCTCGTAAAACTGTACTTGACATTTTTGCTTCACGTATTAATTTACTATATTAAACCACGATTGAGACGTTTTTGAAACAGCTGATTTTTTACCAATTTGAATAAAGATATTATAAACGCAGTCTTAGGGGCGGCCAATCAGTTTCCCATATTTATTAATTAATGAGTCAATTATTTTCCGAAAATCCTGAATATAGGAAGATGGCGAAATTTAATCACAGCATCATATAATCCGACTCTTTGCAAAGATCCTGATTTTCCAATAACCCTACTACATATATTTACATGGCGATGCCTTGACCAAGTCTATAAGGCATAACTATAAGAAAATTATTTGCGACTACTAAATGATATACGACGGTATAACTTAATATGTCCGCGAAGTTATGTTGTATTACGTTTCTAACCATTAATGTATTGGTATTCTTACTAAACGATTTATGTTTTATGTCGTAAATAAATATATACTTAGATTTATCTCTGATAGAGCTCCGTGGCCTAGTGGGTAGACCGTTTAGTTCGCACTCGAGAGTCAACCCAGGTTGTGGCGTGTACCAATGAGACTTTTTCAGATCTCAAGTACATTATACGGTCGCTATAAGTCTAACGGTGAATGAAAACATCGTGAGGAAACCCGCACATAGTTGGCTCCAGACGTATTGACCAGTTCATTCCTCTGGACTAGGCTGACTATGGTGTGAGAATGCCGTATGTGCCTGGGCAACCATACGATATTTAAAAACCAACTGTCCCAGGCACTACAGTATTTAAAGAGTGGTTACGTCGCTCGGAGAATATTGTAATAAATCATCCATTAACGGATATGTACGACATGACACGACACGTTGACAAATTTGCAATAATATTGCAAATTTGTCAACGTGTCTATATTAGTGCACGCGACTGTACGAATAATAAATACTAAGTCAATCATACTTAATATTTATAGAATAGTATACCTACTTGCAAAAATTATGTATAATTTTTTTTAAAGTAGATAGTTACCACCTCAAGAGACAATTCAGAAGAACGTTATATATGAAATTCCTTCACAATGACGATAAATTACTTTAAAATGTTGTGCTAAAACGTTTTAATATGCCAAGTGTACTCGCAAAGTGCCGAGTAATCACGTCAAAGCCAACCAAGCCAACAATTGCGGTGCTATTATTGTATGTATAGTGAGAGCTACGCAAAGTGGAAAGCTTATAAATGCCTAAGGGTGCTTATGGGCAGGCCATAGACATACATTTGAGTAGACGCCGCATAGTTGACTTGAGAGTTTAAAGTATGATTAGTAAATTAATTATATTTTATTATATAAAAATGAAAATTGTTGCTTCACGTAAAGCAAACCTTTTTAGTACAGTTTTACGAGAATTGTGCAATCGGCGGAGTATGAAGTTAATGAATTATGTAGAGGAAGTTGTGCAGAAAGCTAATACAATTTTTATATTTTTATAATAATATAATGCTTAGAACGACATAAAATTGATATTAAAATAAAAATATCAGATTATTAACACGTGTTGGCTTGATAGACACGTTGACGTTTGTCAATCTGTCGCAAGTCGCAACATAATATACAGTTTTTTTTCTATATCAGAGGCAAAAAACCCTTATAATGCCCAAACTTTAAAGTTATATGAATTATTATAGGCGAATTTCGATCACAGACGACTTCTAGTATTGAATGGTCAAGTAAAATGTACTTTTTGATTCGTAAAAGAAAATAAACTATGGCCCCCCTTGCCCCAACTAAACTTGCTTTTATTCATCGCTCAACATAAAATCGAGTCCAGCAAGGGCCTTTATACTTCAAACAAATCAGTTCGGTGTGTTTCAACTGTTTGTATCACTAATTCACTATAAATTGTCATCAAATTGGTCTTGTGACAGCTCTAACTGTGGAAATTACGCTTGGCTTCACCAAAGGCCGGTCTAGCAGAATATATGTCTGTAGGTTGTTTGCCGCGTGACGTTGCGGTTTGGTGCGGTTCGTTTGAGTAGTGTCGCCGCTGCAGTCTCGCCTAATGGAACTTAATCAGCCGCCCGCCTTTCATCCAATCTCGTTAGTGAACTAAATTGACTTTCTAAGATTATATTTACTCCGAGTCTGCGCCGATATGCGATTAAAGTATATAAAAGTTTAATCTAATGTTTCGTGTGTTTGGGAACGTTTGGCGTAAACTTTATTTGAGGAAGCTTAAGTTTTTTTTTTTAATTCTTTATTTATTCAGGGAATCTGACGTACAGCGTAAGTCAGTCCCATCGTAACCTAATCTTAGCCGAATAACAAAAAGTATATAGGAAAACGCCTAAAATCTACTAATTGTGCTATAAATTTTGGCTTGCTAGTAGACCAGCATGGCTTATAACCATGCTGGTCTACTGAAGATTAACATATTATGTATTTAACGTCTGTTATTTTTAAGTCTTCTGAGACACGCAATTTTCTGTCTGTCAAAAAAATGTCAGATGAAGAAACGGCGCGCCTGGTCTATTTCAGCTATTTTCATAGTAGAATGTCTTATGGCATACTTTTATGGGGAAATGCTGCCGACATAAATTCAATATTTGTGCTGCAGAAGCGAGCTATTCGTGCTATTTATAAAATGTCCCCTATTGAATATCTGAGAGAAAAGTTTAAAGAAATAGGCATACTGACAGTCGCCTCTCAGTATATTTTGGATAATTTGTTATACGTTAGAAAAAACTTAAGCAATTTCAAGAAGAAAAGTGATAGTCATTGTATAAACACTAGAAATAAGAATAAGCTAGATGTACCATGATAAGACTTAGTAAAATAAGTAAATCTTTTAAGGGCCAATGTATACGCCTATACAAACGTTACGTACGTTCAAAACCTTTCTATTAATAAATTTAAAAAACTAGTCAAAGAACGTTTGTGTGCTAAAGCTTATTATAAAGTAAATGATTTTGTTAACGATTGCACACCTTGGGAATAAGATGCAACCCTGTAAGGCTGTCTCTATGTACTTGTGTACTGACTTTTGTTATATTTAACATAGATTTAAGTTTACAATGTAATATATATGTCGGAGCGTGTTAAAGCTAAGATTGTCTTTGATTGGAAACGTCAAGTAGTTTTACTATTTGGACTTGTTCGATGCCAGTGTTGACAGATGTGATGGAAAAATAAGGGTTGTCATGGAGACGGGATTATTATTTGCTTGGATTGGGAAATGACGGGATTATAAAATCTCAGGATAAATACGGGAGTTGGTAAACGTGGTGATTATATGCTCTTTGGTTGGTGATACGTGGCATCGAACTTGTCACGTTTCTGATCGTTCAGCGTTTGAGCTATTCGATAATATTGTAATAAATATCCTAATGGAGCCTTCGTTATCAGAAGTGCGATGAAACTCACGACCCACATAGAAAGACCCTTCGGAGCATAACGTGCAAAGGGCAGAATGAGAATGACACGCAGGATGAGCAAATTGCTTATATCGCAAATGAACAAATGCGTAGAGTCCAAAACGTGGGGAAAACTAAAAGTTGTCCGACGAAAGTAATAGAATATTAGATCGAAACCGATCAGAATGACACTAGAGTCAGAAGAGTGTATTTACTACTGTTAATCCGTAGCGGAGACTTAGTACACAAGATTCTTGACTTGAAGTTGAATTGTATTGATCGCTAAAAATATAATAATAACAAACATAAGAGATGGAAAGCCAAAACTAGAGAATATAAGATCCTGTGGTCAACACACTGCTCGCAAATACTTTGTTTGTGGTTGATAGGGACACAAGTCAATTGATTGTCCTGCATAAGGAAAAGTTTTGTTAAAGACGTTGAGCTGCATCAGAACATCAAAGCTAGTTTAATAGCAATTCTGAGATATGACATGTATTGTTTATTTTTATTTTACAGCGGGAGACAAGGACACTATTTATTGACATACTTGGAGGGTATTGACGATAAATCACGTGGCAGATGCAGTTCTGCTCTCTTAAGTTGGTAAATAAGAATAAAGGATAATGTATTGGGCATAAAGATTCCAACTTGGACACTCAATAACTGTGGTGAGCGTATTCCTTCCATTACGATATTTTTCTCGAAATATTGGTAGAATTGATCTAGTATTGTTTATGAAGTCTCTTTCATATTTTGATACACATAGCGAAATTACCTAGCTAATAAAGATCATATAAGATGTTGCTTCTCTTGTTGCTAATGGCTTCATGGTCTAACCGAGTTAGCGCATCTCAAACTAAGATTTTAGGTTAGATACTAGTTTGTGTATGGAACGACTGCATATGTGTGTACCTACCTACTTATATAGCTACGCGTAGCCTGTTGAAGTCTGAGACGATGTGCATGAGTGTAATAATTTACTTTTTACAGTGTACTGCTATTTTGCAAATGATGCTATAAGAATGTATGACATAGTTGTTTAAATTTTGCAAATTTAAGTAATCTTTGTTATGTTATAGAAGGAGCGTGATCTTGCGCGTTCTCACGAATGACATTTTTATTTGAGTACATAATAACTTACAATTGATTTCATGAGACAAAAGTAAAAAGAATATTTAAAACGAACATAAAATTATAGTACTTCGCAACCTTTGGATCAAATTGAAAATACAGTTTTGACCGTTTGTCAGAATCTAACTTTGCAATAAGGATTCACATGATACTTATAGATAGTAGATAGTAGTAGAAAATTCATGTGTCAGGCGCTAGATTATTGTCTAACCAAGTGAAATTGTTTATTAATTTGGAATGATACGTATGTACTTTGGGATGATTTTATTTTGACAGATAATTATTGTTTGCATAAATTCTCTCTTGGTTTTAGTATTAGGTACAAGGGGGCAGTTCGGTGCAACGAGAATGGCGACATTTCAATATATCGCTCTGTCTTACAGGGTTAACGTTACATAAAAGCTACTTAAAACCACAACAGATGACACTATGTCGCTTCTGCCTCGCGCTATCGAAAATGCTAGACTTATGTACATGAGGCTCACGAGTGATTAATGTATTGTACCATAAAGACTAGCCAAATGGCAGTCACCAGTCCGATTAAGTTAAAACAACTTAAATGACATTAACGTAGCCCCATTCGAAAGAAAAACAAAAAAAAAATGAATATATTGTTCTGCAGTATTAATGAATTGTTTATGGAGATGGTAAATCGGTTTTGTTGGAATATCAAATTGTATTCGAAAGAGGAATTTAACGATATCTTAAACTATAATTACGTATCTTAAATTTGTCGCCATATTCATATAGTCAATTAAGTAGTCCTCCTTTGTTGGAAGGCGGTTAAAATTTTTAAGAGGCAGCTCACTAGAGGCGCTTATCTGGTCCCAATTTTTTTTGTATGAGGTCGACATTCTTCTCCGTAATAAGTGTTCTGTGATTAGGTAGTGTGGTGGACTGATGCAACTTCCAGTTGATGAGAGATCCGAGCCCCAGCGTTGGGAATGTTAGTGATCAGAGCCGAGCCATTGAAAAAAATGTTTACTTAGAACAAAGAAATAACAACTTATTTCGATACGATACGAATGACTGTTTTTTTTTTACTATTATTTAACGAAATGACGAATCATCTATCTTCTGAACATAGGTTTCTGTTTTAAGAAAAAGCAGGCATAATGAAGGGGTTAATATCCGATTTTGCTAATAATAATTGTTTTCCTAAGGTCTATGGAGTATTTTGTATAACGTCCCCCAAACCTTCAGAAAAATGAACCACTTGAACCTAACCGGAAATGTCAACCTATGGCAACGTCATCATATAGACACAACATACATACTCTAGTTTGCGAAAACGAACATCAAAGCAAATCACCAATCTTTGTCCTGATCTTACTTTATCTGATATTTATGAGCTATTTGTACTTATAAATATTGTGAATTATTGATCGGTAAAGTTTTAAGTAGAAAGTAATGGCAAAGTTTCAGAAGCCTGAATTTTACTTGCGCATATTAAAACCGTGGACTTAAAATTGCAGTTACTTCCAATGAAGTTAAAGGATATCGACCAGAAAGTAACAGATGTAGAAGTAAGCTTATGAAATGTCAGGAGGAGGTTTTTCACTACTGGTATATTCAGTCATCTCTGTGTCAATTATCAGTTATTCTGAACCCCAATTCTCGTAGTTGACTTACACTTTTAGTTTGCTTTTGTTGAGTTGTGGATGAGTAGTCTTGATGTCATGAACTGATTTTTGGAGTTGTGCCCAATCAAAACGGGTTTGACGTTGGTTAGACGTTTGTGAGAGTGCCATTTTTACAGTTTTAATATAATATCGGGACTGGATCGTAACTGTATTGTTACGGAATTTGATTAGTAGAATCGACCTTTTGGTTTACTTTGTGGGCTTCGAATGTATATTGTTACACATGCTAAAATCAAATTGCCTAGAATATTGTGGGACTTAGATAAAACCAAAAATACTTAAAAATTGCGCGACAGGAGACCAAAGATTATCTTAACGACTAGCAACGCATATATGACTCTTTTGGTATGGTAATAAAAGCGACGGCTATGGTTATTTTCCATCAACAATCCGATTGCTCATCTGTAAACGTGAAAATGAACCTCGAGTTGAATACCCTTGTCGTTATAAACGCACCAAAGTTGCTTGCGACTAAACGATTATTGAATTTATGAGAAAGAAACGTATAATTTCCATCACAAACTGAAAATTCAAAAGTTTTATATTGATATCAATCTTTAGCGTAATCGTCCTAATATGTGTTATGTTCACTTAGTGTAACAAGTTACAACTGCTTACATTCGGCGGGAGTATTGTGAAACACCTGACCCTTCATCATTAATTGTAGTGTGTATAGCTAGAAAAAATACGAAATACTTTGACATTGTAACTTTCTTTTCGTTCGCTCCAGTGCAAGCTCCGATTTCATGAAAAACTAAGATTCCCTTATATCTCGGAGAGTTGTGAAGGATATGATATTCAAAAAAAGCTCAAAAGACGCGTATTCACGAGAAAATAAAAAAAAAAATCGAAAAAAGATATGGCTGAAACAGTGAAATAAAAATTAAATTTTATTCAGATTTTTTTTTTTTTTTTTTACATTTTTTGGAGCTCGATAATTTGGAAACGAAGAATTATTTCAAAATTTGCGAAAATTCCTCTGGACAAGTTAGTCAGCTACAATTTGAGCCTAAAACAAAGACGATCGGGTTGCCCGATCTAACGTTTTTGCGACAGTATTTTTTTCGAATTATGTAGAATAATTTTTAAAGTGCTCGATAGTCATGTGAGGCACTAAATCTTTATTTATTTCTTGTAAATGTGCTACCGGTTCGGTCAATGTTTTTTTGCTTGCCTGTCTCTGCTTCTGGATGTATTTATTAAAAAAAGTTAAATGTAAAAATATTTTGTTAAAAGTTCGTGACGTGTATGATAATGCAATACGACGCTCTGTTTAGCACTAAAGTAAAATGATATTAGCTTTTGGTTTAATAGTAGGTTTAGTTATTTCACCAAGATGTTCGGCGCGCTCAATCCGGTAATAATCTAAGCGGTCCAAAAGACATTAAGATTTTGAAGTACATTGTAAACTGTTTGTTAAAAGATGTAAACTGTGAATATTTTTGTTTGCACCTGTTAATTGCAACTGTAGATTGCGAATGCGAATTGCGACTGTGGATTGCGAGCGAGGATTGTGAATGGGTGCCGGACGGAGGCAGCCCATTACTTGACGAGAGTAGGCACCGGAGAGAGGTGGCCTTGTGACTGGGTGCCGGAGGGAGGCAACCCAGTGGTTTTTAGTAGTGAGGTGCACCGGATAGAGGTGGCCTTGAATTGTACCAATGCTGCAGTGGTTGAATATAGTTAGCCCGCATGGAGTCGGCTCTTTAGCTGCCTACCGGATGGGAATATAGTAGCATTGTTTTTCGATATTGAGATGGTACATGTAAAGTGTGGAGTGTGTGGTAAAGCATGTCATGATTAATTTGGTAGCAAGATTATGGTTGATATTGTGTTGTATCTGTATACTTCATGTGTGTTTAATCTAAGAGTATAAAATGTGAGAGTATAAAATGTAAATTAAAACTTAACTCTGAGAACACTAGATAGAGGTTAGATGAAGGATGTTAATTAGAGTGTAATTGACACAGGAGGGAGGTATTGATGTGTTAGAATATGAGAAAATTAAATGTTATGTCCATGGATTAAAGCAGTTCTTATTAATTTTCCGAGGTCAGGTTGACCGAGTGAGAACCTTTTACTGTGCTGTCAAATGTTTTTTTCAGAAACTTGAAACGAAGACGTGAGACGGTTCACACCGGGACGTGTGCATGGACAGAATAGCCGTGTCGGAGCGTTGATGCACATAAATATTCTTCACACAAGGATCTCAGAGTCACCAGGGTGATCTTGTCGGAGTGTCAACGGATTTGTTTCGCACAGGGACGTGGGAATTGTCAGAATGGCCGTGTCGGAGCGTGTTAAAGCTAAGATTGTCTTTGATTGGAAACGTCAAGTAGTTTTACTATTTGGACTTGTTCGATGCCAGTGTTGACAGATGTGATGGAAAAATAAGGGTTGTCATGGAGACGGGATTATTATTTGCTTGGATTGGGAAATGACGGGATTATAAAATCTCAGGATAAATACGGGAGTTGGTAAACGTGGTGATTATATGCTCTTTGGTTGGTGATACGTGGCATCGAACTTGTCACGTTTCTGATCGTTCAGCGTTTGAGCTATTCGATAATATTGTAATAAATATCCTAATGGAGCCTTCGTTATATATATTTCTTTTAAAAGAACAATTTTCCATCCTTTTGCTAAAAGATGGGCCCGTGCGAGTTTCTTACGCCGGTTCTTCTCGGCGGGTTAGGGTTGAACCGGTGGTAGCCTTTTTTTTGTTGACTTTCCGAAAATAGCTTTTTAAGTTTTATTTGGAAATAAAAATTTTCATTTTCATTTTCTAATGAATAACTTCACGGTTTTGCGTCCCTATGTTCCTCATAATAGCGGTACTCCTGTTTTAAATACCTAAGGTGAAATCTTAGAATTACATAAGATCCCTGGGAATCCTTACAATTTCGCATTGTCTGTCCGTCATTCATTGTGTTATTGGCATTATAGAAATTCAATTATAATTTTATATTTTAGGGGTATCTGCCGTTACATGTGAAGTTAGTATATTTTTTTCATTCCCCATCGTATATCTTTTTAAATAACTATTTTTGAGTAATCGACCTCCAAAGCGGTTTAGTCATTTTTAAACTATAAGTTAGAAGAGCTAGAAATATTCAACTTTCCATACTGATAATTACATTATTTTGAACGAAATTGGACAATATCTTTTAAAGTAATTTGAAATTGCGCGTTGATAGCTACGGTACACCCTCCTTAGACATATTCTGAAATGCGCTTGGTTAGGTTAGAATCCTATTAGCAGAGCAAAGTCTCATTAAAAACTACAAAGTGAACAAAAAAAAAAGCCGTACTTATACGCGAACGCAAAACAAAATCTTGAAAATGTTGCGGTTCATGTATGCAAACTTTGAGGCGTGTTATGTACTTATAAAATGTTCACATACTTATAAAGTATTAAGTACGCCGTATGATGTTATAATACTTACCGTTTTACTCAGTTCGTAAACTCATACTAACGAGCACTGTTCACACAAATTGAAGCCAACCGCAAACTCATTTAATTCACCGTCACGCAATCTTTTAGCTATTACACCTTGCATACTTAAATTATTATTTCCTACGTCACCTTAGCATATTTATCACAGATAAAATTGACTTAGTGCTTCCTAGATGGGGATAAGGTATTGGATGTCGCGGCAGATAAAGGGGGGAGTCGACGTGTGCGCGAATCACTGAAATATGTCCCAGGATAGATTCCCCGCTGGGACCACCCGTGTGGGGCCACGGCTTAGGAGTGATCGGTCCATGTTGATACTCACTATTGTAGATGTCATTTGTTCTTTATGCCACCACACTTGAATCAGAGATATTATTTATGTAACGCACTTGTAATACGCCTCTTGAGTGTGCTGTTGTACGCTGGATTTGACCACCCGCTAAGTTCTCTATTTTGATAGTAATGTATTATGTAGTTTGGATTTGGATTCTACAGCAGCTGTTTTATGTTCATTTTAGGTAGGTATGGGTAACTGTGTTAGTCATTGGAACATAATTTATGTGACTCATATTGCAATTGTCTGTTTTATCAAGATCATTTTACTGTATAAGCCCTAAATGTATAATTTAAACAAAAACATCGCCATTGCTAAAAAAATTAAACGCTATAAAACTACCCATATGAAGTGATTAAAAAGAATAAATTGCTGCGTTTATGGTCACAATTAAAATGTAAAAAGCATGAAGTTAACGATCAACGGCAGAGTCTCAAATTAAAAAGTTCTACCGCCAGGAAGTTAGTCCTTAAAAAATGTGCCACAAATGTTACCGTTAAACCCACAAGAAAACGATAGTAACGGTTGTTAATAGATTAAACTATTAAATCTACCCTCAAAAGTGAATTCCCTTTTAACAATGGCTTTAGCATATGGTTTGAAAAAACGTTTCTATAATTATTTAGGCAAAAAACACCATCCCGCGGCATGTGTTGAATTGTATGGGACAATTAACGCATTGAAAAGTAATAATTTTGTTTGTTGAAAAAATATGTTAATGTTAAAGAAAATCGTATAAAACAAAGTCCCTTTTTTGTCTGTCTCTATGTATGCTTCAATCTTTAAAACTACGCACCGGATTTTGATACGGGTTATTTAAATTCGCGCATTTCGCGTCGAGGTGATAGGGTCCCATTTTTAACCATTGGATACGAAACCCTTAAACATTTTCAATATTGTATTCAGAAGAATATTGGTGTGAGTAGAGTTATTTGCTGAAGTAGTTTTTTTCTCCAAGAACACTTTGCCATGCGGGCGAAGACGCGGGCAAAAGCTTGTAATTAATAAACCTGTAAATGTATTTTATGCAAGTATAAGATATCTTTGTATAATGTTGATGACATGTCCATCAATGTATAATGGAAGTGGACTGAAATATTTAGGGTAACGCAGTAAAGTGCTTAGTAATAATGTTATAATAATAGCTGACCCGACACACGTTGTTCTGTCTTAACTACGACCTGGAGGTAATTAAAAAAAAATACACCTACAATCTACACTGACATCTACAACTACACCTATAACTTTACCTATTGTCTAGCCCTACAACTACATCTACACCTACAACTACCTATCTACCTACTTACCTACCTATAAACTTACTTCCTATCCACATATACCTATTATACATAAACCGTTCTTGAGTTTTTAACGAGACATTGAAACTGAAATACATTTTTATACATTAAAAGAAAATATGTTCCTGAAATACTAGGTTTGACAGAAATCATGAATATTTGAATCAAAAGTTACTGAAATTCCTATTTCCAACTCGATTTGATTAATTACAAATACTAATTTATGATATAGAAGCGACGACTTTACGTAAGTTTTTTATCAGGTGCTTAAAAACATCCGTTAATAGTGACATCATTTAATAATTTCGGATAAAGTATATTAATAAAGCAATTAAACACAATATTAAAAGGCGCTATATCATTTTGACACATCATTACTTAAATAGGTACGGTAGTAATGACTTGAAAGTTGAAACCGCAGCGATTAGTTCCCAAAGGTAATAATAAATTGACATTTGATACGGGCCGATATTTGTCACAATAAAGTTCCCCTACCCCGTAGGTTGCTGCTTTTGAAACGCCTGACCATAAATACACGTAACTAATTATGACATGTACATTGTAAGTTTTATTTGTATTGCTATTATTGGAATTGGAAAATATTTACGTCACATAATATACACATAATATTACGAGTAATATGATGTGTATTTTTATTTGCAAAAGCTGTATTTGCTTTTGCTAAATATAGTCAAGTTCACGGTAAATGAATTTCCTTATTCGTTTTGGAAAATTAGCCTGTTATAATGTCTCCTAAAGTATCCTACAAAGTAATAAAACGTCATATATTTCTACGTAATCTTTGAGGAAGATTAACGCTTTATACGACTAGTATTAAGTTTCAATTCAATATGGCTTCTCCGAAGAAAACGCGTTTTTTCCTATGAAAAATAAATGTGCGGAAATCTGCATGTGTTGAAGGAAATTTATTATTAACGATCCAATCCGGAGCGAGCAGGCGTACCGGATTACATATCAAACCCTTTTCTCCTCCGAATAAAAGTATATAATATTAGCAATCCTTTGAAATATTTATTTGTTATGCGATTGGATGTATCAATAATAAATATCAGATACATATTGTGCACATATTCAATATTTGAAGACACAACATGTACCTAATTCTCCAAACACAGATAAGCCCCCAAATATTCTGTAGTGTTGATTCGCTTGTTTGCACGTCTGTTTACAATTTCAAGCGATGAATCGGTTCTCCGAATCGAAGTAGCTGACCCATTAACCGTTCTCTATGATAGAGTGTCACTGTTTTGACGCCATTCGAAAGTAAATTACATATATGCATTAAATATATTTCATCGACATCATCCCATATTATTGATGCGCGGTGATTGTACGCGGCGCGGCATCCGAGCTCGTTAACGTTTTTGATAGATGACGCCTCGTCGTTTGTTGAATTTGCTTGTAATACGCCGCTCTTGTAAAAACACAGTTCGACAACGACACACAATAAATGGCCGCTCCCCACGGCAATTAACTTAACGAGCATCCGAATAAATAACCAGCTCCTAATATTTTAAAGTTTAGTGTGATCATTCCGCAGACATTGTGCGCATTGCGTCTGTTGTGCAGCCCCGTTAAAGCATCCCGTCCGCGAAATCTTAATGAGAGTCCAAAGCTATAAATTACCGTGCGTTATTATTTCAGATTTACGATCCCACATTAGATTATAAGTTAAATCGGGCGGACGCTAATTTGTGAAGTCATTATTCAATGATCGTGACGTACTGCTTATAAATTTCACCGCAGCTTTTTACACTTTAGCACTTCGGTGCCGCGCGGCGGCGCCGCCCCACAAGACAACGGTCGACTATTTTGACGAGGGCCGGTCACGTTTCGTCGATACACACCATGAGAATATTTGTTTTTTATTGTGCGCCCGCTGTTGAGTAAAAATTGAAGTGTAATTTCACGTTTTAACCGGTACCTGCCCCCTTTCGTTCCGCTCGCCTTGAGTGATAGTTATCATAATTGGAGAGAGGGTAGGTGCACAAAACGCGCCGCCTGGGAGAAGGCGATGGGCGTGGGCACGCGACGAATCATTTAATCGCATAGTTTTCTTAAGTGTCCCCTTTTATATTACTTTCTTCAACTAATTATATGAGTAAATTGAAAACTTATTCATTAAATTATATTTATTATATATTTACTAGCTGTCCCGACTGCCGACACACGCTGTTCTGTCTTAACTATGAACTGGAATAAATAAATAACTACACATATACCTAAAATATTTCTCACCGTTTAAACCTTTCCCGAATTTCCACAATTATTTCAAGACCAAAATTAGGCAAATCGGTCCAGCTGTTCTCGGATTTTTCGAGACATTGGAATTACAATATTTTTTTAAATATAAGATTTTTTTATTTTGATAAAAATTAGGAGCTATAAATATATATGTACAATAATTGGATAAGCTATTTTAATACTATTTAACCATAATCAAAAGTAGCCTTGACCGTATAAACAAGTCACGTTCGAAGTTCTTAATTGATTATTATTTTTAAACAAAAAATTGAACCGACTTCCAAAGTAAAAATACACAAAAAAGTATGAAATAAAACTTAATCTCTAAATAATTCCCCTTTCAAATTCGGATAAATTTTTACTATTTCTCTACTCAATCTTCTTAATTTTGAAATCGGTACCAGCCCAAACAATATCCTACAATATTTTATAGAACTTACGTTCATATTTGCTGGTACCGACTTCAAAATTAATAAGATTGAGTAGAGAAATACTAAAATTTTTATCCGAATTTGAAAGGGGAATTATTTAGAGATTAAGTTTTATTTCATACTTTTTTGTGTATTTTTACTTTGGAAGTCGGTTCAATTTTTTGTTTAAAAATAATAATTTCACCCTTTTTAGTGATATATTTTGTTAAGTTATTATTAATACGTCTTAAGAACGTCTAAACTAAACGATCGAATGTATAATTGAATACGCGCCAAGTTTCCATTAGGTATTGTTATTAAGATGATGATGATGATTACTGTAAGTTATAAAGTGGCATATGCTTGCAGTTCTTTAAACAATGCCGAAATTTCCAAACGCATATCTTTAAAGACTGAGGAGTTCTGTACAGTGCTTTTGGATCCAGGGTATACCTTGGTACAATATCTTATTTTTTGGTAGCATATGCTTATGTTACGTCAGTAAAAGTCAAAATCACTATATGTGTGGATATAAATTTCGAGGAGTTCCCTCGATTCCTCATGGATCGCATCATCAGGTTTCCACTTTAGTGACTAAAGGACCAATTTCGACTTAAACCCTTCACAACAACAAAAGAATTTTGCAAATAGGTCCATAAACGGCAGAGTAATGTTCAAAGATCTCCGTGTTAGTGTAAAATACTATGAGAAATACCTTTTATATCACCATAATCTGTTGATGTATGCTGTAATAGTGCTGGTGATGATGATGATTACTCTAACTGACAGGGTGGCATATGCTTGCAGTTCTTTAAACAACGCCGAAATCCCCAAACATGTATCTATAAGGAGTCAGGTGTTCTGTTCTGTACTTTTGGATCCAGGGTATACCTTGGAGCAAAATCTTACTTTTTGGTAGCATATGCTTGAACTACTTCAGAAAAAGTCAAAATCACCATATGTGTCCATATAAATTTCGAGGAGTTCCCTCGATTCCTCATGGATCCCATCATCAGGTCACCACTTTGATATCAAAAGGACCAATTTGGGATTACACCTTAAACATCATAGAAAAAATTTTGTAAATCGGTCCACAGGCGGCGGAGTAATCGTTGAACATACAAAAAAAATAAAAAAAATAAAAAAAATATATACAGCCGAACGTATAACCGCCTCCTTTTTTGGGAAGTCGGTTAAAAATAGACTCGTTAATTAATTTGCATTTGTTGTGATTCATCTGCTTTTGCGCCACTTTGCTGATAAATAAAAGTAACTAATTTGACGATACAGTTCTAATTAATAATAATAAGTGTTAGTGTCATAACATCAGAGGCGAAATACTGCAACTATCTTATCTCGCGTCCATTCAATTACTCACAGCCGAGATTCTTCCGAGTAATACAGGTGTTTCCCTTCGGAGATATTCGATAGGAGGTGTCCAGTAACTGTAATTGAAGTTATTGATTGCATCAATGAGTGTTTCCATTAATGTTATCAGTACGTACACGTTTTGACATGCCCATAGCTAATACAATGGCGAGATTAATAATGCGGACGTTAGAGTACCGTTGTGCGGCGACACAAAATCGCGGACCAACAAGGGCGGAAGATGTGAACCCGATAATAAACCATCAGCGGTGCGCCGTAACTCAAAACCGTGGACGTTGAAATTGTTACTCGTCGCTATGCTAAACTCTCATGCTTATGGATGGTAAATGGTAATTGCCCAGTTACTCTAATCGTAACCTTTCAATAGCATGTATGGGTTTTAGTTTATACGATGTAAGCCTCGCTCGAGTAACAATAAACTATCGGAACAAGAATGCTGCCATGAGAATTATTGTTTATTCTTTATGGCAGAAAAAGCTGAGCTCGGTTTATGTATATTCTTGAGATAAGTAACGCATAAATAAATGTCTATCAGCATACTTGACTTGATTGCCATCGTAAAGAATACACCTGTACAGTATAGCTGTAAAAAAATCATAACGCTGTAAATCTTATTAGTGCGATTTACATACATACATACATAGGGTGACACACCCAATTGCTAGCACTGTACCAAATTATCAGTATCCCGAACAAATAGTAGAATTATAAGCTTCTCACTTATTAATATTTGTTTCCACTTAATAAAAACAAAAATATAATGTTTCTGGAATCTACTGCCGGCGACACCACACTTTTCGGTTTAAAAACAGCGACATATAAGTAAATGAGTGTTGGTGTCATACAGTTTGAAATTTTTTGGCAGATTTCTTGTGATCGACTGTAAGCTCACGTATTTTCATATTATGCTATTTTTGACCTTTTCCATATTTTTTACTCAAACTTTTGGTCTGTCTCATAACTGAGATGTTTTATGAGGCTTATCTAGTAAAAGAGAGTTAAAGTTATAGCAAAATTAATGATAAAACATATGGTGCTGACATCTGGGTCCAATATTTTGTAAATTCCAATTTATCAGCACTAGTGGTCTACTATGGAACAAATGAATGTTATATCAACGTTTATACTTTTTGAAGTCGCATAGTAAGTATTTTCTATAGAGTTTAAGTTTAAGTTTCCTTTATATGGGGACTTAAGAGTCCCACGAACGGAGCGAGAAATCGCGCGCTGGGATAATTTGTCGAGTATTTTTTTCTGTTGCTGTCTCACCCAGAGTAGATTTGGCGCTAAAATAGCGAAAACATGCTATTGTCTTACGGAACCTTATTTTGTCAAGGGAGCGGGTTTTTAAAATTTAATAAAAAATGGCAATTTGGCTACTTATCGAACCATTTTGGTAATTTCGTTTTCATTTCCATTATATTAAATTTATTCATATTATGTTGGTTTATTTTCAAAGTACACTATTAAAACAAGTCTTGTAATTGGTTTCCATTTAATTTAAAAGTGTAGAAAGTATATTTCAACTGCAAGTGATGCGTATTTTGCGTAAAAAATGGCTGAAATTAAATTCGCTCTTATTTCGTTCTTAGTTAATATTTTCTAACCAAACCTAATTATAAGACTAGATATGATGCATTGAATTATGTGTACAAAGTTTGGTGAAGTTTGGTAGTACTGTTTTAAAATTAAAATGAAACTACCTTTGTATGGAATTTCGACGCTCCGTGGGGCCCTTAAGGTGAAGGCACACTTATCCGGGCCGAAAGAATCGAACGCGCCGAAGGAAATTAATTTTAGAATTCTTTATATGAAATTCTATGAAACCTCGCTCATTTGCCCGCATCGAATCGGTCGAATCTGGAAGCACTCCAGAACTCCTAGATGAATTCGGACGACGTCACCGGATTCGATGCGAGCGTCGAATCGGCCGATGCGCTTGCATTCTGTCAGTTGCGTGCGACAGAGCAACGCGCATTGTGAGAGTAAGGGCTACTTCTTTATTTTTATCAATATAAAAATAAGCGATTCTTACTTAATCGAGCTAGTACAAAATTCATCTTTCATAAATAAAGCAATCACAATGAAAACCCTGTCAAGATCCATCATAATTCACATGTAGTTACATTGCAACAGGTGGAAAGGAAATAAAATCGATTCTTTCGGTGCGGTCGATTCTTTCGATGCGTTCGATTCTTTTGGCGCGGATAGGTATGCGAGACGTCGTGGAATTCGATTCGTTCGATTCTTTCGGCTCGGATAAGTGTGCCTTCACCTTTGAGAGTGCGCTAGTCAACGGTTCGAATTCAGTGCAGCGCGTGGGGAAAATTCTTCTTATTTCACATAATATCAGCGAAAAAAAGATATAGCCATAAAATAGTTATCTATACTTATATGAGAAGCTATAGTGCACACATTTTATATTGCTTTGTAAAGTATTTTAGAAAAGGTGTCCTCAGATTACGCAAATCAACACTCAGCTGTTGGTGTTTTATGAGCAAACTACCTATATAATATTTATGTCTGAAATAAAGTTATCTCAATTTCGGAATAATAAAACTGTGTCGGTATGTGCTTGCTTTCTTCATTTGTTTTTTTATTTACGGTCAAAGTTGCGCTAAAATCCGATGTTTGGAGGCTATTAAAATTTTAAAAATATAAGCACATACCGACCTAGATAAGTGTAATAAAAATCTATATTACACAAAAATTTGGGTCTACAATATTTGACTTTAGAGTAAATCACCAACAGCGTTTGTATGGAGAAAAAACCGACTAGCGCAGCCATAAGTAAAAAAAACAAATACGTGTCTTGAGTTTTAGAAGGTAAATTAATACTTATTTTGACTGATATTCGGTTAGTTGTTGCAAATTCTTTAACCTAGATAAACTACACGTCTTTCAGTACCACTTTTTTGGGTTCCGTAGCCAAATGGCAAAAAACGGAACCCTTATGGATTCATGTCTGTCTGTTTGTATGTTCGTCCGTATCTCACAGCCACTTTTTTCCGAAACTATAAGAACTATAGTATTGTTGAAATTTAGTAAGTAGATGTTTCTATGAACCGCATTAAGATTTTCACACAAAAATAGAAAAAAAAAACAATAATTTTTGGGGGATCCCCATACTTAGAATTGAAACTCAAAATTTTTTTCACGTGTGGGCTATTTATGGATAGGTCTTCAAAAATTTAGGTTTCTAATATAATTTTTTTTCCTAAACTGAATAGTTTGCGCGAGAGGCACTTCCAAAGTGGTAAAATTTGTATCCCCCCTGTAACTTCTAAAATAAGAGAATGATAATACAAAAAAAAAAATATATATGATGTACATTAGTACCTATGCAAACTTCCACCGAAAATTGGTTTGAACGAGATCTAGTAAGAAGTTTTTTTAATACGTCATAAATCGTAAACTGCAATTTACCTTTCATTCAATAAACTCTCTACAAGAACTTTTATGTTATGTTACTTGCTGCTTCGGAATCCTTCATGGGCGAGTCTGACTCGCACTTGGCCGCTTTGAATTATTTTAAATAGGATCCATATTATGTATAAAATAAGGGGAAAAAACAAAAGGGGGATCAAGTCTCTCCAGTTTCCTGTACTATAAACTATAACTCAATAGTAATTTTACAATAGTCATTTACTAATTTATTTTGATGTTTCATTAAGACTTAAGAATATTAGTGGAATAAAAATTTAATTAAAAATACTACACTTAAACTTGGAATAACTATATACTAAGGTTAATGAGAAATATTTGACTAATTAATAAGAATTAATGTGATATTTTTAAAGACAAATTTTTATGAAACTGATTATCAGGCAAGGTATATGTATAAAAAGAGATTATTCTCTAATCATAATTTTATTTCATAATGTTGCCCGCGGCTCCCCTCCGGTAAATACAGTATCCCATGGGAACAAACTGTGCTTTTTATCCGTTGTTTTAATCCAGAGCTTAAACTACTACCATCCAAAATTTCATCGAAATCCGTTCAGTATTTTTTGCGTGAAAGAGTAACAAATATCCATCCATCTATACATGTATCCATCCATTCTCACAAATACTCACATTTATAATATTAGTAGAATTATCAATTAACTACCGAATTTCATCACCACTATCACAGGGCTGATAATTTGGTACCCCAGTGCTGATAATTGGTGACGAGGGGGCTAATAATTGGCGACAGGGTAATTTTTTAGTTATGATTATTTTTATAAATTGTGGATGAAGGTAAACTATATTATGACATAAAAATCAGTCATTTATTAAATAATGGACCCAAAAAACTCATCATTGTGGGTAAAAATGTATTTTCCTCTGTAATAATCGGGGTTAAATTTGAACTATCTCTTAAAGTGCTGATAATTGGTACGTTCACCCTATAATCACGCCTCTTTCCCGTAGGGGTAGGCAGAGACCGCCTCTTTCCCGTAGGGGTAGGCAGAGACCACTTCTTTCCACTTGCTGCGATCCTTACATACTTGTTTCGCTTCATCCACTTTCATTCTTACCATCCATTCCTCCTCTTACATTCAACATAAGAGGAGGAAGCGGCTCTCCATTGGCCACTTTTCGCCTCCGCGAGAACGAGACGTGATGGGTGGCGAACCACATCGCCGCCATTTTGGATAATTAAATTATTTTATAATTATCCATTGCGTTCCCACGGATTTGCGGAGAGGATAGGAATAGGAAAAGGGAAGGATAGGTGGTGTGGAAAGGAAGATTGGTAAGTTAGAGTGGGAAATAGCAAATGTAGGATATTACCGCCCAGAAGGGCAAGGGATAGGACAGTAATAGCAAGGGAAGCCGGGGTCGCGTACCCGTATACTATACCACTACTACCGGACAGGTAAGTTGGGATGAGTATCCCATGACAACTATTAACATTAAAAATTCTGCATTTAAGGTACTTTCATTTCAACCATTGTTCTAGATTTTAGACTCTAGTTAGTAAATCCAACCATAACAGTAAATCTGAATATATTTTTGATTGGTTCGGATAAAGCTCGAAACATTTCAAGGCTTAACCGCAGCTGTTGTTCGAAACTTGAAATGCCTAAATTACTTAGCACTTGGCAGTCAAATGGCGATTAGGTTGACGGGCTTAATTGTTTAGTCATCCCAATCTGAATGACTAACCAAGCGGAGCCATGCCGCGGAGTAAACGAACTATTTGTCTATCGAAGCGTGAGGAAGCTTTAAGTTTTTGTTGGTAAACGAGATATTCGGCTCTAATTCCAATCTGTTTTTACGGGTATGCTAAATTTTGAACTCTGTTTAGAATATTACTTTTTGTTCGGAGCTGCTTTGAGTAGAGAATTTGAGATTCGGACCTAGTCGATCCTATATAATTAGGCATTTGCCAATATGTAACATTAGTGTAAAACCCTACTTACTACTTAAAAAAACTATGGTAATTATGAAAACTTATGATGATGATCGGAGATATGAGAAATTTTGTGCATGTATGACCATACATTTCGTAGCTACTTACAAGCGTGTGACGTCACCTGCTTGTACTACTTTTGTATGGGGCGTTTCATAAGACTCACAAAAGTGCTTCAAACAATCCACAGTTTCTTTGAAAATATTGATTTTTAGTACCTGCCTATACTATTTTTTTGTTAACGGTCTAATTTTTAGTGCACTATTCATTTTTGTAATATAAAAAGGTGTGCGTCTCGGGACGCTTGAAAGAAGTGATAACTTAAACTAATCTGAACAAAAAGCTAGAATGTAGCCTTTAAATTTTGTAGAAAAATAAAAAATAAGACCAATTGGTCAAAAATCCAAGTGCCTATGTATTTGAAATTACTCGTATCTTATTTGACGCCATAAGTCCGTAACGCGTTATGTAACAAAGCGGTCCCTCCCATAAGAAGTTATCACTTCAAAAATTACAGGAAAATACCGCATTTTAACAGAAAATTGATAATATAGTATTTTCATCAGGTATTGAAGTAAAATTATAATTATTTCACTTTGGGAAAAGTTAAAAAAGCTTTAAGCCAAATTACTCTAGTAGTGGGTAGTAGTGAAGGAGCTTTTTGAAATAAAGTAACTGAATATAATGTTATTCGTATTCTATTACGGAGTAAAGTGGGACGTATAATAATTCTTTCGGTCGCAATCTCCCTTCTTTTCTCAGTTAACTCTAAAATATGGTGATGTTAAATTTAATGTTTCCTCCCCTTATTTCTTGGCTCTTATGTTTGCGGAAAAATTTGCATGTGTTTGCGGGTAACTTATTTAATTCTACTTATTTAAATTTAGCCTTTGTACTTACAAAGATATTTCGTGTTATTACTATAAAAGGCATTTACCTGTGTTTTTTAAACCGACTACGGATGGGTAAATATTTTGGGAGTATGTATTATATTTGTTTCACCGTAGCGCCTAAACTACTTATACGATTCTAACGATTGAGGTGTCAATAAATACGTAATAATCTATACTAATATTATAAAGCTGAAGAGTTTGTTTGTTTGTTTGTTTGTTTGAACGCGCTAATCTCAGGAACTACTGGTACGAATTGAAAAATTCTTTTTGTGTTGGATAGTCCACTTATCGAGGAAGGCTTTAGGCTATATAGCATCATGCTAAACTCAATACGAGCGGAGTACCAATCAAGAATGTTACAAAATCGGGGGTCTTTTTTTCCTTTTGAGAGCTTTCGTTACGTACGCTGCGGAAACGGTTAAAGTTTCGCTAAAATGATGTATGGCAGAATTGTTCCCCTTTAAAAGTTCTAAAAAAAAGTCCGCGACAGTATATGTCTATCTTTTAAGGTTGGCTCACTATAACCTTTTTATACTTACCAAATTTGTTCTAAAAGTAAGCATTATTTGTGAAGGTGTTTTCATAAAGATTATATTAATCCTTATCCAAGTAAATACGTTATTCATTACAAGCATTTAATCTAGAAGAAATTTGCCGTTTACATCATTTGATTTCAATGAGTATTTTAGAAGATATCGCAGTAATAAAATAATCTTGCGCGCTATAGTAAGGCGCGCGGAGCGGGCGGGCAGTCGTGAGGTGGAAGCGCTTCTTCTACGTAAATGAAGTCGCGGGTAAATTTTAGCGATATCCCAAAGTAACTATTCCACGCGGACGAAGTCGCGGGGAAAAGCTAGTGGGTAATATAGGGTAATTTGCGTAGTCGGGTTATAGTTTTTAACTTTTGACTATTATTGTGTGATGGATTTCAGACACCATTTGATATAGTCGACGTAAATGGGAAATAAAAAAAAAATTGATCAAAATAAACCGGCCAAGCGCGAGTCGGACTCGCGCACCGAGGGTTCCGTACAAACCTGTAGTGATTTTCTTACAGCTTTAATGTATTATAGACCTGAGTATTTCATATGAAATTCAATTTAATACCCCTACGTGTTCATGAGGAAAGGGGTAGTAAGTTTAACATTGTTTTTATTGTATGATGTAACTAAAAATTTACTGTTTTTGCAATTTTTCCTTTATTGCTTTATGAAATGTCATAAAGCAGAATCTTGAAATTTGGTACAAAGCAACGGCTTTGTACCAAATTTCAAGATTCTGAGTTCACGGAAGTACCCTGTAGGTTTTGAGTTTTTGAGTTGATAAGGAAATTTGCGACATAAACGACTATATCTTTTGATTGCGTTGACTTAGAAGTTTGATTTTTTCACAGCTCCAAACACAGTAGACCTGAGTATTTGATTTAAATTCCAGCTTCATATCTCTACGCGTTCCTGAAAAAAAGGGTCTTGACAGACAGACGGACTGACAACAAAGTGATCCTATAAGGTTTCCGTTTTTTCCTTTCGAGGTACGGAACCCTAAAAATCTTTTGGCCTATGCTCAGATTGATCAATAGTTATCGTAGGAACAGTGAGGTAACTCTATCAGTCGTACAAAGTTTGCCAAGTAGGAAACCATTGTAATGGATTTGAACATCATGGCGTGACAGGAAACCATGACATGCACATCAAATATAGTATACATTTGTGTATTGGATATAGTAATGGTTCATTCATAGTCATATGTGGTGACTGCTGGTAATATGGTCAATCGTGACCAAGATATTGTCATACATTGTCGTGACAAACTAAAAGGTACTTAATAAATATTGATAATTTTATTTGATGACCTCTGTGGCACAGTGGCTCAGCACTTTGGTGCTCAAGTCGGAGGTCGCAGGTTCGAATCCTGCCGAAGGAACAAAAAGTTTTTCTATGTTCCTGGGTCATTGATGTGTGTTAAATATGTGTATAATATAATAAAAATCTTAAATATATGTATAGTATAAAAGTATTAAATATACTTCCCGTTGTCTGGTACCAGTAACACAAGTTCTTCGGATACTTAGCACGGGGCCAGATTGACGTGGTGTGAGGCGTCCATAGATATTATTATTATTATTGTTACTAGATGTTTCCCGTAACTTCTTTCGCGTAGAATACCGTATATGATGCGGGCAACTTACATAATATTGCCTCAATAAACAGTAGCATTTGTGTTAATCCTAACCTACTACATAGGTATCTACCATATCAAATTTCATATAAATCCGTCGTGTAAGTTTTTCGTGAATAATAATAATAATCTCAGTCTGGCCCCGTGCTTAGTATCCGAAGAACTTGTGTTACAGGTACCAGAAAACGGGAAGTATATTTAATACTTTTATACTATACATATATATATATATATATATATTTTTTATGAAATAAGGGGGCAAACGAGCAAACGGGTCACCTGATGGAAAGCAACTTCCGTCGCCCATGGACACTCGCAGCATCAGAAGAGCTGCAAGTGCGTTGCCGGCCTTTTAAGAGGGAATAGGGTAATGGGGGGGGGGGGGGGGGAAGGGAATAGGGTAGGGGATTGGGCCTCCGGTAAACTCACTCACTCGGCGAAACACAGCGCAAACGCTGTTTCACGCCGGTTTTCTGTGAGCCCGTGGTATTTCTCCGGTCGAGCCGGCCCAATTCGTGCCGAAGCATGGCTCTACCACGTAAAGCGTGGCTCTACCACGTAAAAATTTTTATTATATTATGCACATATCTAATACACATCCATGACCCAGGAACACAGAATTTTTTTCGAACTTGCGACTCCCGGCTTGAGCACTAACGCGCTGAACCACTGAGCCACAGAGGTCGTCATAAAAGTCGTGAAAGAGTCACAAACATCCATTCTTCCATAAATCCTCACAAATGATTGAATGATGACGTTTTTAACAAATAGTTATTGGTAGATAGGTTCTTGAAACGGGTTGCAAGGGATTTTAGTTCCTATCATTTCCAGTATTTTCTACCCATATTCTACAATTAATATTTTACAAGATTTTGGAATTTTAAGTTTTTCAGACATTTTCATGAATAGTAGTAGGAAATATTAGAAATAACTAGCTTATTCCACGGGAACAGTGTATTTTTAGGGACAAAAAGAAGCATAATATGTTAAGCCGGACCTCAAACTACTACCATACCAAATTTCATCAAAATCCGTTCAGTAGCACTTGCGTGTAAGAATAACAAACATCCATCCACTGTCACAAAATTGCACATTCATTATATAAGAGTAGAATGGGAACTACAACCTCTTGAAGGACCATCACTGACTAACCTAATCTATAACCATGTATATTTACTGTGTTAATAGTAAATACACACCCATGAATAATCATACACTCAATAAATAAAACATACAATCGATTTTAACGCCAAGTGAAATTATAGCAACTTCGAGAGGCGTACAGATAGTAATTATTGAATAACACAGCAATTTTACGCGCCTATTCCATCTGCCTTTTGAATTACATAAATTGAATAAGCGTTTGAATAATAGTCCGAACATTTCAAAGGATCGGATCATAGCGCCGTAGTAATGTATTGTGGTATTGTGTGGGGAGGCTGGGTAACTGTTTATTGTCGGAGGAGGCGCGGCAATTAGCGGTGCAGGTGTTGAATGGGCCCGGGTTGCCCCGCGGGATGAGACTCGTACGGATTTGCATATTTATTACCACCACGCCACGCTTCCTTGACCGGGACAATGCAACGGTTGTGACAAAAGCCGTTGCGATTTAAATTGTATCAAGAGCTCACGTAATTCGTAGTACAGTAAAATGCAATTAGCAGTAGCAGGGAAAGGGTTAGTTTATCCAGTTACGCTCCAGTATTGTGGAGTGTCTTCTGCTAAATTCAGGTGCCAAGGTGTTTTTTGAAATATTTGAATACTTCTTTAGCGGAGCTATGCACTTTTATTTGGATGGGTAAAAACTGGACACGTGATCCTGATCTAAAATGCGTAAGATGCAACTTGCAATTGTTTGCTGTCATGGTTTACGCGAGCATTGACCTTGGTGGGGCCATTCCCGGACATATTGACCTTTGACATATACCTTGACCTTTGACCCAACTTTGACCTTTGAACCCCTATCACATTGACCTTTAACATTTACATTGACCTTTACCTCCAATCGTCCCCCACGAACCACATTTTCAAAATGGCAGTGCTAGTGGTCAAGTTACAAGGTGGCAAAGTTAAAATTCAATAGGAGCACATCAATATTTATAAAATTACCAATTTTCAAAACTACCGCAAAACTTTCCAGGTGAACTACCCAATTACTGGAATATAATAGTCATAAATCATATAAATTTTAAAATAACGTTTAGCCTTCTTGAGTGTCTATTGTTTTATGTAATTTTACTCCTATCTTTGAGTTACAAGGATAGTAATCCATCCCTTAACATACTAAGCAGTACAATTAAATGCAGTACAGGATTCTAGTGGACGTGAATTAGTAATTCATTTGCGGGATTATTTTGAATGAGGATGGGATATTGCAGCACCATTTCCACATATTCCTGAGGTGCAGCTGAGTGCCGTTAAAATTTTAATAGACTTGGGTTTTTCAAATCCGTCGAAAGGGTTAATAGGAAATAAAAATGTGGCGTAGCTTTCGAAAAAGCCGTGTGTATTTACGAGTGTATTTGAACTTGTATTCGAAAATAATAAAAGTACGTATATACAGATATATCAATGAAATAACCTAACCTAACCTAACCTAACCAAGAGCATGTCAGGACATGTCTAAGGAGGGTTCCGTAAATGTTGAATGTTGATTAATAATCAAAATATATATAAGTGAATAGTAACCAGATGTTCTTTAAGAATAAGTTTTATTCGATTTCTATTTAATATTCGCATTTCGCTAATCACATAGGTAACATTTGAGCATATTATTTTAGTCTATTACACATCACATCACAATCACAATCAAAGAAAATATTTACTCTAGCGCACTCTAGCGAGACTTCAAAGTAGGTACGAAGAATACAACCAGATACTTATAAAAATGTTAAAGCGCGACACCTGAGAGGTTATACATATCAGCGAGGTTTTCGATAGCGTGATACAGAATTTAAATCCAATAACACAGCGACATCAGATATAGCGACATAATACAGAGTATTATTTTTCAAAAACAATCCACGATTTAAACAGGAGACTAGCGCCTAGTTTTCGTAAAGTTACTAGCAAATTGAAGCTTTAAAAGCTAGGTATTAAATTATAATAAAAAACAATAATATTATGGTAATTGATAACATAATTATATTCATGTGTTTTTAGTGTTATTAAATTATTGTAATTATTGGTAAAAGAGGCACATATTCGTAAAATTAATTATTAATTAAAATTTTACGTGTTTCAAAACTTAGCTCTAATTCTGGTAAAGAAACGTAAATTCGCAATAATCACTATAATTACTGTAGCTCAGTTAATCATAGTGTTTGTCCTTGGATGTAGGTTCAAACCCGACAGCATGTTTTATTTATTATTAATTTGTTATTTTTATTAATTGTTAATTTCAGTTTTTTTTAAATTTTGCAACCAGTTTTGAAACATTATTTTAAATGATAATTTCACATGATGTATAATTATTCTGATTTGCCTTAATATGTTAATTTGTTTTTCTATAATTGCTCTAGAAATAGAAATTATGATGCGATTTCGTTCAAAATAGTTTTCCTAAAGAGTTTTTAGCATGATCTATCAGCATGGAAATTTGCAAGTTTCTATCTCCTATAGTTTAAAAATGCTAGGGGGGGGACCAACTTACAAACTACTTTGGAGGCCGATTACTCGAAAATGGTCAACTTTATAAAAAAGTAACGTATGAAACCATGCCTTTATTTTAAAAGACCTATTCTACGATACCCCACACGATGGGGTAGAGAGAAAAAATATTTTTCATCCCCACTTCACATGTATGGAGAGCTACTCCTAAAATATAAAATTATAATTTTTTATGATCCCGAAACCGTGATCTATACACAATCTATAACTGCACCAAATTTCATAAATTTATATTCATAATTACAGGAGCTAGAGGCGCGGACAGACAGACAGACAGACAGACAGACAGACAGACAGACAGACAGACAGACAGACAGACGGACAGAGCGAAACTATAAGGGTTCCTTAAGTTTTACGGAACCCTAAAAAGAGAAAAAAAAAATTAGCGCACCGGGGGTTCCGTACAAACCTGTAGTGATTTTATACCTGTAACCTACAGTGTACTTCTCGTAAACTCTGATTCTTGAAATTTGGTACGAAGCAAGTCTTTATAGCACAGATGAAGGAAAAATTGCGAAAACCGTAAATTTTTGTTACATCATCCATACTAATATTATAAATGCGAAAGTGTGTCTGTCTGTCTGTCTGTCTGTCTGTCTGTCTGTCTGTCTGTTACCTCTTCACGCCCAAACCGCTGAACCGATTTTGATGAAAGGACATCATCCATTTTGGTCCAAAATTGAAAGTGCCGGCCAGAAAAAAAAAGTGGGTTATTCTAATAGAAGTTGTCCGTCTAATCATTTCTTACTATGGCACCAAAGTTGTATCAGCATTGTACTTTTTTTTATTTGAGTTCGAAAATTCTATTTTTTCATACATTTTCGAAAAAAATAATTATTAAAACTAATGAAGTAGCTTGACAAAACATGACATTTTGGATGTTTCTTTAAACAATATACTTAACATGAATATTAACTTCCTCATCCGAGCGTATTCTCGGTTGCAACCTCAGCGACAATGCTTCAAAGTCGATGTCAGCTATCTAATCTAGGTGATTTGACAAGAGTAGGTTTTTACTCAGAGCGACTGCCGTCTGAACCCCGCAACCCAAAGGGCAAACCACAGAACCAATATAACCTAGTAAAAAGTAGTCTTGCAACTTGACTTAGCATAAACATTTCTTGGAATAGCATAAACCTTTCCTCTTGGTTTCTTGCGATGGACATATCACCGACGTGATCGGACCATACGCCGCAGTTACTTCGGACGCAGATATAATTAATGACTTAGTAAATAATGAAAACAGTTCGTTCCACTGGTTTTATAGAAGTGGAGACATATTTATTTTGGACCGTGGATTACGCGATTCTGTGGCAAATCTCGAATCGTGTGGTTATGTAACACACATGCCAGAAACAAAGTATCCCAATGAGACTAAGTTAACCACAGAACAAGCTAACAAATCAAGACTGATTACGATTTGTCGTTGGGTAGTTGAAGTGGTCAACGGAAGATTTAAACGAGATTTTCGACTGCTGCGTAGCATCTACAATAATAGAGCTCTTAGAAGCATGTTTGATAATTTTAGGATCGCGGCAGCCATATTAAATCACTTTCATGTTTTAATTGAGGACAACCCACATGCTAGAGACATTTTGGAGATTATACATGAAAGGAATAATACACCAAACATATTGTCAGAACTCGTAGAACGGCATAATTACAACCGTAGACGTGCTCAATTCAGGATGATGACAGCTGATATGGAAGAGTTCTCAGAATTCCCAAGATTGAATGAGCTAGAGTTGTTTTTGTTCGCTCTTGGTATATATCAATTAAAGCAGGCAAGAAGCTATTACGGGGAACACACCCTTGATAACGGATACTTTAGAATTGAGCTTAACATTGATCTGAGTGATGAACACCTGACTGAGTTACAGGATCAGGGATATGATTTATGGATGATTCGTGGGCGATTACAATCCCGGCATGTCAGAGCCAGAACATATTAGGTATACATATATTGTGGTAGATAAATCACTCTCGGGAAGACGAGCAATCGCCCACTATTCCTGTACATATTGTATTATTGGAAAAAGAACGATTGGGTGCTGTTCTCATATTATGTATTCTCATATTAGCATAGCTCATGTACCATATAACTATGGTACATGAGCTATGCTCGGCATCTACTAAGTATAGTTCCCCCAGCTTTAGGATTAGAAAATATTATTGTTCTGCCAGATGATGGTGATATTATTGTTTAACTCACAATAAATAACCTACTTACTTATACAAAAAAAAGGTATTTTCATTTTTATTAGAACCCCTCCCCACCCATCCAACATTAACTATGGACTAGGATCCATGGCTAAACAATTGTTTGGTTTTTAATGATTTTTTTCATCGAAAATGTCATGTTCTGTCAAGCTACTTCACTTGTTTTAAATTAATTATTTTTTCGATAATGTATGAAAAATAGAATTTTCGAACTCAAATAAAATCAAGTACAATGCTGATACAGCTTTGGTGCCATAGTAAGAAATGATTAGACGAACAACTTCTATCAGAATAACCCACTTTTTTCTTCTGGCCGGCACTTTCAATTTTGGACCAAAAATGTATGAAAAACGGATGATGACCTTTGGTATAGGGATACTCTGAGACCCGAGAAAGGACATAGGATACTTTTTATCCCGGAAAAATGTACGTTCCGCCGCGATAAACGAATTTTGGCGCAAAGGAGTTGCGGGCGTCATCTAGTACTGTATAAATCATCCATTAACGGATGTAAAGGCCTAAGTTTATATTACTATATTATTATTATAATTAATAGAACCGTAGATTGTTTTTGGGGATCTGTATCCTTTGGATAATAATAATAATAATTGGTAATAACAGAAAACTATGGGCCCTGTGATCGACTCTATATCTGTGCCAAATTTCATCAAAATCGGTCCAGTAGTTTCAGATCCTATTTTGATGGATGGATGGATGTTTGTTATTCTTTCACGAAAAAACTACTGAACGGATTTCGATGAAATTTTGTATGGTAGTAGTTTAAACCAGCTCTGGATTAAAACATAGGATACTTTTTATCCCGAAAAAGTGCAGTGTTCCCGTGGGATACTGTATTTATGCGGGCAGAGCCGCGGGCAACAGCTAGTAATATAATAAATATATTTTTAATAATTTTAAACTTACTAACCCTTTCCTCATGAACGCGTAGAGGTATTAAATTGAAATTCATATCAAACACTCAGGTCTATAATACATTTAAGCTGTAATAACCTAACCTAACCTAACCTAACCTAACCTAACCTAACCTAACCAAGAGCATGTCAGGACATGTCTAAGGAGGGTTCCGTAACTATAAACGCGTAATATGCTTTTTTTTAATTACTCCAAAAGTTACTGTCCGATTTGGTTCAAAATAATTTTCCTAAAGAGTTTTTAGCATGATCTATCAGCATAGAAAATTGCAAGTTTCTATCTCCTATAGTTTAAAAATGCTAGGGGGGGGACCAACTTACAAACCTCTTTGGAGGCCGATTACTCGAAAATGGTCAACTTTATAAAAAAGTAACGTATGAAACCTTAACTTTATTTTAAAAGACCTATTCTACGATACCCCACACGATGGGGTAGAGTGAAAAAAATTTTTTCATCCCCACTTCACATGTATGGAGAGCCACCCCTAAAATATAAAATTATTATTTTTTTATGATCTCGAAACCGTGATCTATACACAATCTATAACTGCACCAAATTTCATCAATTTATATTCATAATTACAGGAGCTAGAGGCGCGGACAGACAGACAGACAGACAGACAGGCAGACAGACAGACAGACAGACAGACAGACAGACGGACAGAGCGAAACTATAAGGGTTCCTTAAGTATTACGGAACCCTAACAAAACCACTACAGGTTTGTACGGAACTCTCAGTGCGCGAGTCCGAATCGCACTTGGCCGTTTTTTACACGCTTTATATCGTGCCACGTGTGTTGAGAGATCATTTTCCCGACATGCTGGACCCGCGCATGCCAAAGTAAGAAATTTTCTTTTTTTCTTTTTTGTGTCACATTGAGAACATGTGGTGTTTTTAAAACGAACAGCCGTCACGCCACGCCTAATGGAAAGTGCGGCATATGTTGATGACATGCGATTATGTTTTTTTAATGCCCGATAGGTATGGCTAAATACATTTTTATATCAATTTGTTTTTAACCCATTGCCGCTTCATCTTTATTCACTAGTTATCTACTAGTAATCTTTATTCTAATTTTACCACTAGTAATCTTTATACACACAAAAATATACATTTTTCGTTGCAACGCCTTCAACTTTGATTTTGATTGACTTGACATTCGTGCTCTTGTAATGAAACGTGTATCTTCTTGTATAGTGACTAAAGTTCAATTTTGTATAGCTATCTTAAAAATGCAGCGCTGTATCGTATCACGTCTCGTTCTTAAGGCAGTTTCTACATTTTATTACGTACGATCAAACTTCTATCTATTACTGCAGATATAAAAGATAGCGATAGTTTTAAATTGTTAGCGGGCCAAAGTTGTATACAACAAAGCGAACGCGCTAAAAGCAATAATATTATTTCAAGACACGTATCACGTATAGATAATCTAATGCAGCAACGCTATGATGCATTTATTGTTTGAAGTATGCTATGCTATTTGCATTATATTAAATTCTACCAGACAGGTTGTAAGGACTAAGGATATGCGCTTTAAAATAGGCAAATATGACATGACTGGTGTTATCTGCAAAGGAAATGGTGGCTTTTATTTGTTCAATATATGATATTAGATTATATAGGAACAACAGGCAAAACTGGTACTATCTACTTGGAAATTTAGTTCTTACTTATCACAGTATCAGTATCCCAGGGGAACACTACTTTTTCGGGATAAAAATTATCCTATGTTTTAATCTAAAGCCTAAACTACTATCATACAAAATTTTATTGAAATCGGATCAGTACTTTTTGCGTAAAAAGTAACAAACATCCATCCATCCGTTCATACGTCCATACATCCATCCATCTCACAAACTTCCACATTTGTAGGATTTATAATATTAGTAGGATGATAATACGTGCATCGTAGTTTTCAGTATTTGATTTATCACAATGGTGATTTTCATCCTTGCCGACACCTATATATTTCCTCAAAATTACTTAACTATACGTAGTAATACGTATAGTTAAGTAATTTACAATACTAGTACGTAATACGTTACGTACTAAATGTTTCTTATCACTTAGTGGTTCAAGTGATAGTTGTTTGGTTTATATATTTTAAGGTCGAATTATGTGTAGGATTTATTGGTGATGAAAGTTTATATCTAATATGTATCTATATGTTGAAAACTTGCAATCGAGAGCAAAAATTGTTCAATTAGTATTATTAGAAGGTGATATACTTCCATTCGTATATTTAATTCATATCTATGGATGCTTTCACACCACGTCAACTTGGTCCCGTGGTGAGTTGTCGGAGAACTTGTGTTACGGGTACGACAGGTACGTGATAACATAAATATATTTAATACTTTTATACTATACCTACATATATGATTTATATTTTATAATACATATATGTTTAATAGAAATCCATGACCAAGGTACACAGAAAACATTTTTTGTGCCCTGGCGGATTCGGACCCGCGTCCACCGGCTTGAGTGCCAACGCGCTAACAACGCTATAGAATATGGACCTCAATATATACCTCATAAGATATAAGAAAGCATAATATAAATTCCTCTGAGGCACAGAGGTCGTCAATATACAAGGTGTAACAAAAAATAAGTGATAATACTTAAGGGTGTGTTTGTGTTCCTTATAGAGAGTTCACTGTGAAAGTAGCAGCGCTGAATGAGCATTTTTTTTTTCACTTTTGTATGGGGAAACTCGCGACGCTGGAGCGCTTTCCCATACAAATCGCAAAAAAAAATTTGCTCTTTCAGCGCTGCTACTTTCACAGTGAACTCTCTATAAGGAACACAAACACACCCTTAAGTATTATCACATATTTTTGTTACACCTTGTATATTGACGACCTCTGTGCCTCAGAGGAATTTATATTATGCTTTCTTTTGAATTTTTTTGAATTTATTTGAACTACATAATATATAGTAACCGGCTAACCTGTAATGTATTTTTTCAGCGCACATACAAAGTTCGTAAGACTACAGTGATCTGTTATCTTAACTATTACTTTATACGAGAAGCAAAAACGTAGTAAGTAAACCTTCATACGATAATTATGCGAACGAAGGAGTGTGAAATTTGGCACAGTTAAAGTTTATATGGTGGAGGCGTGATCTGCACATTTTTTTTTAATAATATTGCTTAAAAATAATAAAAATAAAAATAATATTACACACACTACCACAGATTAATATTTTTTTATTTTTTATTTTAATAATTTATTTTACACACATTTAATCATAGATATATAATATTAAAAAGAGGTAGATATGTTATAAACGCGTAAAAATGAAGACTCGAATTGGCCCAAGTCGGGCCAATTTTGGTTAGTGTGCTCCGCGAGTAATAGCGTGTTTTGTGTTACTATGCGACGTTGACACATTGACATCGTCCCATGTCAATGTGTGTCGTGGCACAGAAATATTGTCAGTTTTGTAAGGATATAACGTATCTATGTAATAATTAATCAAAGTATTTAATACAATTTTGTCACATTTGTCAATCTATCTTTCACATTCAAAAGACAACATTAGCATTTTTATTTCGTGTCAAAATATTTTTCGTTTTTATTTTTTTCATCTCTAATCAAAAGTAATGAATTGACTCGTACCACAATTATCTTATCAGACACGTCGACCTCACAGTTCGTCTATGGCAAAGAATACATATTACTAACGTAAAGAATTATCATTCCATCGATTGACACGAATGACAGCTCGCGGCTGTGTGTGCGTGGCTGGGCGAATGCGGAGGCGGGCGGGGAGGAACTTTTCCCCAGCCTGGACTATATCGCACACAGGGCTGGCCGCTGGTCGTTTGGCGCTTTGACATAATTGACAATACAATTACATGATATTTATGATAGATTTGTCTGACGCGAAGTTTAAAAATATTTCGGTGTCAACCCTAAGCTTAATTCAATTCGCTGGTGCTCGAGCTGTCATTTGTAGAGAGTGTCGCCCCTGTGCCTATAGTGGCTGTCGGTGACTGACTATGTCATCTGACGTCTCCTATCCGTGATATCGAGACTATAATATACCTAGCTGTCAACTACTGATTCCGCTACTAATGAACTTGAAGTGTTTGTGTTAAACACTTCCAAGTTCATTAGTAGCAAAGTGTCACTAACAGTCTTATTAATAAAATTATTTACACCACGGATTAACTAATCCAACATGGCTGTCTCTGTCAGATACTTTGGAACAGTCACTTGATAGACAAAGAGAGCGATTTGGATTTGCTTATCCATGGTGTAAATATTTTTATTAATAAGGGTGTATAGGTTTAAAAGTTAGGTCTACGGTGTAAGTTTTTCTTTTATTCCTTGGGAAGCGATCTCGATTTGTATCACAAATACTATGGAAATTTTGTATGTACACCCGACACCGCGCGTCCTTGCACAATCAAGACGCTAAATATTCGTTCATTGTTAAGATCTGAATAAAATAAATTTTCTTTTCAATGGCCACGTCGTTGGCCGGGACATTGTCGCCTCTGTTGCCAGTCGCTGGTGCCAGTACACGCCGAGACAGACCTATTCAAATGTCACCGTGAAGTGCGCCGTAGGCTTGTGTCGTTCGCAAACGAACGAACCAAACGACCCGGGTCGCGTGGTTCACTTATATCAACTTCACTCTTATGAAAGCGATTTATGAAAGAGCCATGAACTCAGAACCTCAATTCTCGTATTTAAAGTAGGTATACTTTATTTTACTTTGATTGGATTGAACGTGAAGCGACATGTTAACATGAACGGATTTTATTACGTTTCCACTAATTAGAGCAAGTTTCACTTTGTTTTAACGTTTATGAAAACACAGTTTGAGAGTTTTAGCGTATCGGGACTTGATTGTAATTGTATTAATGCAGGTTTTATTTAGCAGAATTGTCCCTCATATTCGTTTCCGACCGAGCGATCTACTGATCGATATACTTATTTCAGTGCATACGCTGGCGATTGAACCAAGTAAATAGATTGACACGTAAGTCTATAAGCTCGCTTATATCTTTCAATCGATTGAACGGTTGGTACGAACGGGTCAATTGAACCGGTTCATTAACTCAACAGGTCAGTACTGATCTGGTTCGCGAAGATTGAACGAACGACACCGACTTAGACTGCGCCGGTTGAGTGCGCCCCACGCGTCCCTCGCTCCTTCGTGCAGATACTAAAATGTCACTCGACACACGAAGCAATCAATTTCGCATTTGTACGCCTCGGCTCGATACTAGTAGTAGATTTATTGAGATAAGTGCTATATTACTATTCGTTTTATTGATTCGTACGAGCGTTGCTTTGTTCGTTTTGAATAAACACGCCGTTTCGCTTTAATAAATAACTCGGCGGAACAACATGTTTAAAGCTGACCTGAATGGGGAAATTTTAATTCAATTAAATTTCCGTATTTTCATTTCAGCATTATGAACAGTGCCTTAGGGAAATCCTTCGCGATCTACGCTTTTATTTTTTGCAATGTACCTAGATACGTATATTATTATTGTTTCGGAAACATTATGAATTTTATTTCAGATTTATGTCGGATAAAAAGATTTACATTTACAAATTTTGGACAGAATTATTTATGATTTACCTTTGATGAAGTTTCAAAATACGTTTGTTGTTTCTCTGTTTATCTGACAAAATAATTTCGTATCGCTCAGATTCTCTTGCATAGGCGGATTATTGCGGTAGTTACTTAAATTATTATCAATACATCAAAATATCCAACAGGATTATTGCGAAGTGTATCGACTATCGAGTAGGTTGTTTGGCAACGTTGTACGTAACCCCTGGCGCGCTGTCACCCGCCAAATGTCGATCTAATTGCCTTGCGCAACCCCGACGCCCGTACACGACCCGTCTATTTGTTTAATGTTTATTACCAGGAAATTGATGCAAACGAACCGTCTAACTTTACCCATTTGTTGTACCTTCAGTTCATTAGACAACCTAATGATTTACCTCGCGAGGAACACGCCTCGGATCACCGATTTGAATTTTCGATTCAATGATTTCGAAACTAAAGATGAGCCCTTACGAATATTTTGTACCTTCTTCGTACAACTAAACTGTCATTATTTTGACTTCTCAATGTTGCGCACACTATTTCTCGAGTCTTCCGACCGTAGATGCGAAGTCGCGAGTGCCCCATGCTGGAGACATTTTGTGTGTAGACAAGGCCTGTCTTTACTACAGTCATCTAAGTCAATGCTCCTATTGAATCCTCAACACAGTAGCACAGTAACAGAGTGGGGAGGCGATTAATCAACGTCGTTCTAGGAATGGCGTTTAGCGTCTCAAAGAAAGCTTTTCCGACCCTTAACCGGTCTCATTAGCGTCCGCGATAGCCGCGACCCTAGTCTCATCCTATTGATACGTCACTGCGACGTCTTTTTACCACGTTTAATTAGTTCACCAGTTTGTACTTTGTTGTTCTTTTCATTGTTTAGCAGTGTGACACATATTTCTGAAATTGGTCGTGCAGGTACTATAAATACAGGTCGCCTTCGAAAATCGAAAAATGGTCGAAATTAGTTCATAATAATTTTTATGTTTGAACTTTATAAGAGCTTTTTGACAAACGCACAGTGTTTTAGAAATCCTCAAAATCGAATATTTCTAAACTAAGCCCATGGCATCTTGTATTCCAAACCTAAGAGTAAACCTCCCGTATGCCAATTCTACTTAGTTTTTTGAGATAAATAATTCGGAAGATGGGCATTTTTTCAAATCATCATTAATTTATTACGTCAAATGCGAGGCGTTGTAATTTTATACTTTATTACGTTTCTGCCACTTTTGTCCTTTTAGAGATATTTAATTTTTTTCACTTTTCTAACTTTATTTTTTTTCTTCGATAATAAGTTATTTCCACAATTGTTTTTTGTACTAAACCATACTTTGTCATAGCTTAGGTTTGGAATACAAGACGCCATCGACCTATCGGCTTAGTTTAGAAATGTCCGATTTTGAGGATTTCTAAAACACTGTGAAACGTCGACGTGTAACAAAATTGTATCTATGAAACGCACGGTAGTGAGGTAGTGTGTGCTGTTATTATTTTTATGCATTATACGCATTATTTAAAAGAAGTTTTCTGCACACCTTCCTCGATATAAACTTTAATTTACCGGCCAAATTTAATACTCTTCCGTTGTCCCAATTGTCGTAAAACTGCGTAGAAAATTTTTGAATCACGTATTAATAATTATGTAATAATTTGCTACGCGACGGCAATATTATTACGATTTATTTCTAAATATTATGAGGACATCCAAACTTAATGAGATTAATTTTGGGTCGTTAGTCGATTCACACCGCAAGGATTCGAACCGCGGTGTGAATCGCCACAGCGCTGTTTCTGGGGTCGTCGGTTCGGACCGCGGTTCGAATCGACGACGACGTTTTTAGAATGGGGCGATTCGAACCGCAGTTGAAAGCATTCTTTTGTTGGATGAATAAATAGTACATCCATGCACAAAATTACATAAAATTACGAAAAAGGAGGTCATCGAGAACAAGCATTGGACCACTGCAGATCGCTATGGGCCTAAAAGTTTGATATAAAACCGCCAGTCTGGCGGTTCTAAATCTGGCAGATTTTGTGTGAATTTTTTTTGAGTAAAAACAAGAAAAGAAACAAGAAATAAGGAACAAGAAAACTATTTTGATAGACGGGTGCGTGCCAACAAGAAACCGATAAAAATGCAAGTCTGGCAGTCCTACTCTTGACCAGTTTCCAGCCAGACCGCCCTGAACGTGTAAGAATTTGGAGTAAAAAAAGGTCATAGAGAACAAGGTCAAGTTATACGTCATTCTGTTCGTCTCCTAATCCTCTTCCGAAAACCGTCGGTCTGGCATGCTCAAACCTGGCCAAAACTCTTCCATTCAATCTTCCTCCTGTGATACATGTAATTCGCCGGTAATGCTGCATGTAATAGAATGGCCGAATGTAATAACAACAATAATATTCAGCTTTACCTTGTAGATCTCAATTCTTACACATTTCCATTAAAACTCTTTCGTTTCACTGGTACCGGCAGTTTTAAAAAACTTTAAATAAAATTAAGCAAATTCAATTGTCATTAATATGTCATTACTTAGAAAAAAATAAAAATAAAAAAGTAAAAGGAAAAAAATATTTTGTTTTAAATACTCAGACTATAAATTCACTTATTTTGATAAGAATTTATAATTATTGATAATAATGACTAATAAACATGACCTAACGATTCAAATTATTATTTTTATATAAAATACTAATTTTTAGGCTTATATATAAAAGTAAGGCATATGCTGTCGCTGACATTATTATTGTTATATAGGCATTATTCTGGTTATTAGGTTAGGTTACTATTAGGTTTGGCGTTTGTGGACTATGAGAAACCCTTTGATTCGATTGAGACCTGGGCGGTGTTACAGTCTCTACAGAGATGCAGCATCGACTACCGTTACATCGAAGTGTTGAAGTGTTTATATAGTAAAGCCACCATGTCGGTGCGAGTACAGGAGCATAGCACAAAGGCGATCCCACTGCAGCGCGGCGTCAGACAGGGAAAGGTCATCTCTCCGATACTCTTTTCCGCTGCATTGGAGGATGCGTTCAAACTCCTGGACAGGCAAGGACTTGGGATCAATATAAATGGCGACTACATCACTCACCTTCGATTTGCCGATGGCATTATGTTTATGGCAGAAACTCTGGAAGACCTTAACACTATGCTCGATGACCTCTGTAGAGTTTCACAACAGTCTTAGTATGAACATGGATAAGACAAAAATTATGTTTAACGTCCATGTTGTACCCATCCAAGTAACCGTTGGAAACTCTACGCTCGAAGTTGTTGACGACTATATAATATATACCTGGGGGCTGGGGCATAAAGTCCAGTTAAGTAGGTCCAACTTTGAAAAAGAGGCCTATCGTCGAATCCAGCTCGGCTGGGCAGCTCGGCAGCAGTTCGGGAAACTCAGAAACATCTCATTAAAAATCCCTGTGCCTGAAGACAAAAGTTTTCGAGCAGTGTATGCTACCGGTGATGACATATGTAGCCGAAACGTGGTCCTTCGCAATGGGGCTTATTCGTAGGCTTCGTGTCGCTCAAAGAGCTATGGAGTGGACTTTGCTCGGAGTCTCTTCACGTGATAGAATCAGAAATGAGGAAATCCGTAGCAGAACTAAAGTTACCGAGCTGGACATATAGCCCGTAGAACCGATGCCCGCTGGGGCCGAAAGGTTCTTGAGTGGAGACCACGAACTGGAACTGGACGTCGAAGCGTAGGACGGCCTCCCATCAAGGAGGACCTGAGGAAAGTCGCAGGGAGTCGGTGGATACAGGCGCGGGATCCATTATAAGGAAGCCGATTATTGATGGGCCCGACTTTATAAACGCTTAAATTTATTTTTAATATAATAATCAGGTATTATTTGGTATTTCTTCACATATATCACTTTTCTACTCGCCAGTTTAAAATAATTATAGAATCCTAATATTTTGACACGAATATTTCATAATGTGGTCCGAATCGACCCTTCTAAAATATATCTGGCTAAATTCACACCACAATTTTTAAGCGGTGTGAATCGACCTATTCAGAAGCAATGTTGTGGCGTTTCACACCGCGGTTCGAATCCTCGCGGTATGAAACGACTAACGACCCTTAATTTTTATGTCTGTTCCAAAGATTTCAAAACTCAAGAATTAGGCTATGACGTACATTTGTTACGCCATCTTGGTTTTCACCATACACAGTGGGGCCGTTTAACTGGAGACACTTTTTGCCTAAGCATGCCTCGTCTAATAATAACTCCTCACACCGATCTCGGTGACGGTGGCCGGTTTCATTGAAACCAGGAGTAATTTTATAGTGCCTAAGTGTGTGCGCAGTACACAAGAGCACTCTCTCTTCCATTACTCTCATAATTCAGTGGGACGGATAACCAACATGACTGACGAGAGATCAGGCGCAGGTCCGTCTTTTTACATGCCCATCCGACGCATAGATAATTTTTCTTGTCAATCAGATGATCAGCCTGCATCCTAATCAAACTTGCATACATCGAACCCACGACCACCGAGACGTGAGCCAACGCTCTAACCACTAGACCACGGAAGATGTTATGCGTCATTTATTATATATACGTCAATAGTCTCTTCTTAAGACTAGGCCTATGTAAAGGCAGAGGCATACATTGTCTACTCAGACTTAGCAAGTACTTCAATTGTTATAAACACGTTATACAACGATTTAACAAATAATGTGGTTATTTTATTAGCACTTATTGCTATAAAGAACTTCTTAAATCTAAACCGATATCAAAGAAAAGTTTTCATAATAATTTATTATCACTCAAGATTTATCATTTAACGTTCTATCGGTTAATGTTCTTATTTTATGCGCATCACTTTTAATTTTCAATAAATTATGCAGCAAGACACCAAGCTGTCTCTCAGATAATAGAATCCATTGGAGAGCGCTGATTTGTACGTATCGCGCAAATAAAATTGAAATTATTTCTAGCTTTTACGGGCGTTATTGTCTAATAAAATAGGGCTTTATAAAACCCGTAGGTTACCGTACAGACGGCACTTACCATAAAAAGGAATTGTCTTTTGTTTTCATTTACGATATTATTTTGTCGTTTCGTATCCTTTATTCTGTGCGAAACTATAAAGCGTTAAATTATACCCAACCTTCCCGATACACGTTATTCTGTCGTAACTATTAACTGGAATAAATAATAATTAATAGGTAGGTGTACTACTGCATTTACACCAACTACATCTACAACAAGCATCACACATCCACAGTTCAGGTGTAGGTTAGGTATGAGTGGCATCTACCATTTTTTTTAATAAACAAATTGAATACAGTGTACAATTAGTATGAAAAAATTAAATCGTGGTATTTTTTTCTGTTTAAACCTTCCCTGAGCTTCAACAACTATTTCAAGACCAAAATCAGCCAAATCGGTTCAGCCGTTCAAGAGCGAGATTTTTATATCTACACTAATATAATAAAGAGGAAAAGAGGTAGGAGAGGTAGAGTAGGTCACGGGAAAGAGCATAGGATAATTTTTATAGCGGAAAAATGTACTGTTTCTGCGAAATTAACTTTTGCGTGCACGAAGTCGCGGGCAATATCCAGTCATACTAATAATATTATACATGTGAAAGTTTGTGAGGATGTATGGATGGATGGATGGATGGATGGATGGATGTTTGTTCCTCTTTCACGCAAAAACGACTAAACGGATTTTGATGAAAATTTTTATGGTAGTAATTTGGGCTCTGGATTAAAACAATCTGAATCTGGATTAAATCTGAATTAAAACAAAAACAACATTTGTACGTGGTAGAGCCATGCTTCGGCACGAATGGGCCGGCTCGACCGGAGAAATACCACGGGCTCACAGAAAACCGGCGTGAAACAGCGTTTGCGCTGTGTTTCGCCGAGTGAGTGAGTTTACCGGAGGCCCAATCCCCTACCCTATTCCCTTCCCTACCCTCCCCTATTACCCTATTCCCTCTTAAAAGGCCGGCAACGCACTTGCAGCTCTTCTGATGCTGCGAGTGTCCATGGGCGACGGAAGTTGCTTTCCATCAGGTAACCCGTTTGCTCGTTTGCCCCCATATTTCATTAAAAAAAAAAAAAAAAAAAAGGCTACTTTTTATCCCGAAAAAGTACAGTGTTCCCGAGGGATAATGTATTTACGCGGGCGGAGCCGTGGGGAACAGCTAGTAATAACATAAAAGAAGACTATCGTCGGGCTTTACAATTCGAAAGTAATAGTTAGTCCTAAACGCATATAAATACAATAAAGTTGAATTAAAGATAAGAGCGGACCCCGCATGCGAGCAATCGCACAGGTTTTATCGGAATTTAACGAGGCACGATTGTTTTTCTCAGTTCTGAATAATATTGAGCCCGGGCGTCCGCTATCTGATGGAGATATACTGGTACTGTTACCCGGGTGCTTTACAAATGAACGCTATGATTATGGGCGAGGATCTAACTTGATGATAATTTAAATGTTCCCGCAGTGCCGTGCCGCGATGCTGTGATTGTTCTCGTGATTTCCACTTATAGTGGAGTTTACATGGATTACGATTATAATTATCTATGTGTACTAATGAGACTTTTTCAGATCTCAAGTACGTTATACGGACGCTCTTACGGTGAAGGAAAACATCGTGAGGAAACCCGGACATAGTTGGCTCCAGACGTATTGACCAGTTCATTCCTCTGGACTAGGCTGATTATGTTGTGAGAATGCCGTATGTGCTTGGGCAACCATACGACATTTAAAATTAGCAATTCGCTCGGAGAATACTGTATAAATCATCCATTAACGGATGTAAAGGCCTAAGTATCTATGTGATATATCTTATCGAATTCATTAAACTATTCTTCTCATCTAATGAATTTTACTTTGTTGCAGCGATTTCTGCTCTAGCGAAATTGAGCAACTTTGTGACTCAAACTATTATTTTAATGTTTTGAGTTCCTAGATTATCTACATCGGTTTGTTTTACTTTTACAGTTCTTTAATTCGTTTAGTACTATCTGAATATTGTCTATAATATTAACTTACATTACCGAACGTTTCATTAAATTATAACGTCATACCGTTGCATGGAATTACACCAGACTTCAACGGAATATCATGCGCCAAGCGCCAAAAAGCATTATGTCAGCAAGCGTCAGGTACGAAGTGGCAATATCTTGCCGTGCATAGCAAAATTATAACTTGGCTGTATACATTATTTTATTACCTATGAGTTTCGTTCAGCACAATGCGTCTTGGGCGTTCCTTTAAGTATCAAGGTAGACAGAAGGACGGAGGCTGTTTTTGAAGTGCACTGTTGATTTATTTATAGCTAATGGATTTTAACGGCTGAATAGGAATACCTAATTGGATTTGTGAAGTTATTATATTTTTTAATTTATGTTTATGAGTACAAGACATGAGGCGTTTTTGACCCGCCCGCGCCGCGCCACTGTTTTAAAAAATGGCGACCTCAAACCAAATACCATTACCTAGATTGTAAAATTTTCATTCACATTTCATTTCCCGTAATTATTTTAATACAGACCCATTGAGAATTGGAGATAATCAATAAATTGTTAATCATATTTAATGTGGATATTCGTTGAAATAAGTTAAATATCACTGTATTTACCCCACTTACAGTGATTAAAACGAGTCCGAAAAATAACGCATAAAGATGCAATTTCGAGACACAAAACTCGAAAATATTTTTCAGTTATTTTCGGACTCGTTTTAATGTCAATATTTTTCGTTAATAAAGTTAGATGGTCGATAATCGGCGATGTAATAAATAATTGTTTTACAGTTTCGTGCGGACGTCTTGTTGCCCGCCCGCCGCGATGCGCCCAGCCAGACTTCTTGTGATACGGATCTCACGTTTACCACCGGCTAAATAGCGGATAAATTAGCCGACTGAGTCAAGTTGCTGGCTAGTTTTGCTCTGGCTAGTTTATCCTATTTAATAGAGTTTGAGATATTTCATCATCGATACGCAAATTCGCATTAAGTAATTTCAAGAACTGGACAGCTTTGTCGTTTCGGCACTGAATGTTTTTATCTCCGTTCGTAACCAAGTTTAGTAACTTTAATGACAACTTGGAATTAACTAGTAAATGATCATTTTGACACTGCTCGGATGTAAGTAAACTGCACAACGTTTTGCATAATATTATTTTGAAAGGATAGCGATTTTTACTATGGAACAATTAGCTGACGGACCACTAAAGATAACATTTGGTTAGATTTAAGTGTGATTACACCTGGATTACAACGACATACGTATATTTAGTAGGATAAAAACTGTGATATTTTAGCTCATTTCAACGAATATTCATAACAATTTATTGATTATCTCCACTTATGAATTAAAATAATTACGGAAAATGAAAGGTTAATGAAAATTGTACTATCTAATAGCATTAGTTTCTGGTCTCCACTTTTTTTAACAGCGGGTAAAAACGACCAATGTCTTTTATGAATATAGCTACTGCTTTTATAAATTTACTCAATGAGCATCTAATCGGCAGATCTCCGGCTACTCATAAGTCGTATTCAGCCATACTGGGATGTATATTAAATTTTATCAATGATTTTGCTTGTGTTTAATATTATAATATATAATGAACCTGCAGCAAGTTCAAGAGATCAGTATCGAGCAACTTGTATCAAGGAGTATGCTCACTTCGGGTAATAAAACTTTATGGGTATCTACATTGTCATTTATAATACTATTAATGTTTTATTATGCAGTATCTGGGAGTACGAGCTTTGCTCGTTCTATTGAACGGTAAATATTAACAGATGGCGGTTAGAAAAATGAACCCAAGACACTAATTTGCAAATAACGTAAAAAGTCCATGGTACACGTAGCTAAGCCACGAGGCCCTCGAGCTTTGACAATTAAAAAGCGAAATAACATAAATCTTACTACATACATACATATAATCACGCCTCTTTCCCGAAGGGGTAGGCAGAGACCGCCTTTCCCGAAGGGGTAGGCAGAGACCACTTCTTTCCACTTGCTACGATCCTTACATACTTGTTTCGCTTCGTCCAGTTTCATTCTTACCACCCATTCCTCCTCTTACATTCAACGTAGCGAAGCGGCTCTCCATGGGCCACTTCATTAAATCTTACTACGCACCGAAATAAAAAATATAATATAAAAACACAAATATTCGCGGTCATGGGATAACACATTGCTAGATCAAATTTTTACTCCCAAATCTACTATAATAATGATTAATAAGTTTTATGAAATTTTTGAAGCCGTTTCCGAGATTCTGATTATAGAGATTACAAATATTGTATTAAACATATCTACGGTTTTTTATACTTTTCTTGTTGCCTTTTATTTCATAGGGATTTAGGTACACGTTTAGTAACACATAAACTTATATCAATACAAAAATGACCTTATTATATGGCAAGTGGGAACACACCAAATAATATTTTTTAGCCAATCCATTTATTATAAATTCATCTGAAGGCCTTCTAACGTAAGTATATGTAACAATTTCTGAAGACGTAACAAAAACTTGGCACAAAGGGCCATTTGCCTCGGATAAACTAATAAAATCGGTCTACTGGAAGACTTCCATTTAGTGGCCTCAAAAAATACACGACCCAATTTTATAGGCCGGCATTTACGCATGTGTAAAGTGTATCTGAAATGTGAGTAATGATATTTGAAAAGCACTTTTTTTACAGTGCCTAAATGTATTCGCATTTAATGCTAATACATATTAAATTTGAACGGATAATATTGGAAAAAAATGATGTTCGATTAATGCAAATGTGTCTGTGATTCAAATGTGTTTTCAATGTGGTATGTGTTGGGCTTCCGAAAAATTCGAATTTAAATACAATCGCACATTACTTTCGGTATGCCTGGAGTATGGACCAATTTCAACTATCGTTTAAAATAATTTTTTATTTTCATAAGCGGAATGGGAACAGGACAGAAAAAAATATTCAACCTCGTTTAATTAAAGTGGTAATAATAATGTATGTAGTTCATAATTCCTTCGTAACGATATCAAAACAAACTCTTCAGGAGCATTTAAAATAAATGCAGGAGGGTTGTGTGGAATATTATTTATAATGAATGCATTAACTTAAATGACGTACGTGAAGGAACTTATTTTCATTTCACTTTACAAGTTCCGACGCCCTTTGTACACATGTCTTAGTTCATGACTCGAATAGTACCCCTTCATTCGCGGAAGAAAGATGAATTCGATCGATAGCAAAGGACACGATGCCTTCTTGATTTAATCTAATTCGCAACTGTTAATTGACAGTCTTATTGTTTGACGACTTCTGTGGCTTAGTGGTTAGCGCGTTAGCGACTTCCGGAGTTGCGGGTTCGATTCCCATCAAATTACATTTATTATGTGTATTATATTAAAATTCTTTAATGTAAGTATTTTTTGTTTTGACGACCTCTGTGGCTCAGTTGGTTGAGTGTGTTGGTGCTCAAACCGGAGGTCGCGGGTTCAAATCCCGCCGAAGGAACAAAAAGTTTTTCTGTGTTCCTGGGTCATGGATGTGTATTAAATATGTGTATAATATAATAAAAATCTTAAATATGTGTATAGTATAAAATTATTAAATATATTTCCGTTGTCTGGTACCCGTAACACAAGTTCTTCGAGAACTTACCACGGGATCAGATTGACGTGGTGTGAAGCGTCCATAGATATTATTATTATTATTAAGTATACATTTCCGTTGTCTGGTACTCGTAACATAAGTTCTTCGGGAACTTACCACAGGACCAGATTGATGTGGGGCGAAAGCGTCCATATATATTATTATAATACCCTGAGTATGCTTATTATCCACAACTTAACAAGGCCTTGCGAATTGCTTCCCATTATCCTATGATTAATATTAAACATTAATTAAGTGCCACATCAATAATATTCTTTTGATAATATTTTATTTTTCATTGAAATTTCATGATGGATCGTCACGAAATCTATGATTGATTCGTGATGTATTATTCGGTGCCTCCCAAAGAGTTCCTTCCATCGGAAACAGTGCAGGCTTACAGCCCCCTTCGGGCGTGATTGATCGCTATCGAGCAAACTTCATATGTTCGGGAGATAATTTCGTATATCACCCGTAAACAGATTATGCATAAAAAGAGTCATCACTCTTGCCAGTTCCTACAGTTTGTGTACAATTTGTCTATGGATGTTTATCGTGATTCGGCATCTTCGTCGCTTATCTTCCATGTCCCTCCTTATAGGTTAATCTTTGAATCGATTACTTAGAAGAGCTGTACGTATGCAGGTTAACCTTTGGAACGAACTATAACAAATTTAACAACTTTCGATCCTTTTAAGTTTTCACCGGTTCGCATTTTAGAACATTATAAGCCTCGTTTTCCGCTAATGAGCTACTTGATATTAGAAAATGGCGGCCGCAAGTTCGCTTGAAATTGGCTTTCACCCACTTTGACTTTAAATGAAACTTGAAGTTAATTTTGTTGCTACATGTTTGTTATAAATGCGTACTCAAGACGCAAACTGTTTTCTAATTGCTTATGATAGTAATATTAATTTTATCTTAAGAAACAGCAGTATTAATGCATGCAATATGAATTGAGCATATAAATATAATAATACTAGCGACCCGCCCCGGCTTCGCACGGGTACAATATATATATATCTGTATAATCTATGGGTACAATACTGATACTAATGCTACCTCATAGATCTAAACTCCCCTCCCGCACGCACACCTCCGCCTTGGTGACGCCTACTTCGCAACGGGCCGTGGAGCAGAAATCGTAATATTTTAATTTCGCCATAACTTCAAAACCAAACGTCCAATTTTAATCATTCAAAGACCAAATATTATCGACATAAACTGTACTTAGTGATTAAATAATTTATTTTGATAAGGATTAATAGCATGAGTAAAATAAACGCGTTTAAATGTAGTCCAAATCAAGATTTCTAAATAAAAAAATTGTTGTTGTGCCTCACTCGACATAGATAGGTATAGTGTGTCGCGGACTTTTTTGTAGATATTTATAAGATCTACAATTAATTAGAACATTTTATGGTTCTATCTTTTATAGTTTAGGCAGCGTACGCAAAATAAGTAACTTTTCTGGTTGATTTTTTACACCTTGTGTCCGATAACCCCAAATATCTTACGGAACCCTATATTTTTCCAAAATAAAATTTAGCCTATGTTACTCGTGGATAATGTAGCTTTCGAATGGTGAAAGAATTTTTGAAATCGGTCCAGTACTTTTTGAGCCTATTCATTACAACCAAACAAACAAACAAACAAAATTACAAACAAAGTTTTCCTCTTTATAATATTAGTGTAGATGAAGGTTCGTATAGTTGGCAGAAAGAAATAAGATATTGATAGCGAGCGAGAATGAACTATATAAATGATGCTAAGATGATATAATTATTCACTACTAAATACTAACTACGAAATCAAAGATGTTCTAAAGCGGCTGTTCTGTATTGCGAGAAACAAACAAATCGATTGTATTAAAAAACATGTAATTATATCAAAAATATGTTTATAGAAAATTATACAATTAATTTCAAAATCATAAAGGTATAAAAAACTTAAGTCTATCTAGCCAGTCACCAACAAATATCATTTTTCGTAAACTGTATTATGATTGGGGGCTTACTCTAGGTGACTTTTCCAAATTCTTAAATTGCAATCATGAAATCGAAATCAAAATGTATGTATTGACGATTTATTTATTTCTTTCACTTAGCGAACGCTATGTCAATCCCATACATTTTTTCAATTTTAAAGATCGTCAGTGTAATTAACGATGGCATGTTGTTTAAGCCCTCAGTTACTAGCATCCTAAATTCTAGTAACATAATGAATATTTCACTTATTTCACTTCGCGAACATTATGTCAATTCCATATATTTTCGATTTTGCAATCATCATTGTAGTTAACGATTTAAATTTGGTTAAGCCCTCAGTAACTAGCATCTTAAATTCTAGGTAAAATAATGAACATTTCACTTATTTCACTATTTCACTTCGCGAACGTTATGTCAATCCCATATGTTGTCGATTTCGAAGATCGTCATTGTAGTTAACGATTTCATGTTGGTTAAGCCCTCAGTAACTAGCATCCTAAATTCCAGGTAACAAAAGGAATATCGTTGGTATTGTCAATTAATTTACTATTGACCTTAAATAAAGATAACATTTGAACGGCATGAAATTATATTGGGACAAGTTCGTGACAAAGTGTTGAACAACTGTTGTTCACGCGAGAATGGAAAGTTTCCAGTAGTGGATACATTATTAGGTTGACATTAATTCTATTCTTGATATCAAAATGTCTCAATTTTGTACTAAAGTATTTTAATGTCTCAGTAAGTCATATTCTGCTGTGAAATATTAACGTTTTTTCGACTGATATTATCAGCATACAAGTGTTTATAGCACAATGTTGTAACTTAATGTATATATTTCAAATATATACAATACGGCCGATGTATCTTGGCGAGTCTGAACTTCGCGCAGAAGGTTGCGCAATAACTGTTTCTAAGTGTTTTCGTATTTATTTTATTTGTAGGTACTAATTGGTCAACTGTATTAGGAAAATTTAGTACATACGTATATAAAAATAATACAATAACAGTTTTCTTCAAGAGCTGTACCTGCGCTAAAATTCGCAGAGCCTATGTTCAGATCCGTCAAGATACAGCGGCCGTAGTGTACATTAAGTTACAACATTGTGAAAATATTTTTTTGAAATAAATAATTTTCCCACATTTTTGCTAAAAGGTGGCCTCGTGCGAGTTCCTTGCGCCGCCGTGCCGGTTATTTTTGGGGCTAGTTTCCGAACCGGTGGCAGGCATCATGTAGACCGACGTTCAGAAAGTGTATAAAAATACCAATTTTGAATAACATTTTTTGACCTTGAAATGTGTCATTTTGGTAATCACTGGCCAAAGCCATAACTGCCGTATTGTATATTTTTTAAGGAAAATATACTTAATATTATTTCATGATGTGAATATTATTTCCTCGCGTTTACAATGCATTGCAAAACGTACTTCTTAGAAAACGTTACTTCATCTAACATTAGTAATCTTATTCGCCGGAAAATGCGTTTATAATCGTTCGGTTTTGGGCATTTTAAAGTTACCTACCACAAATTGCGGTATGATTACCCGGTGTCATTGTCTGATGGACATAATTGGCTCATTATTTTGTTCGACTGAGTCATTCGGCGCTAGATGTGACTGAGTTGTTATTTAGGTTGGACCGTGACTTGATTTGCATGTAGGGCGTCCTAGTGCAGCTCAAATGGAGTTTATGCGTCTACTGGTTTTATGTAACCTTCGTAGCAGATATTCCAGTTTCTTATTACCCAATCATGTCATTCGATGTCTCAATTTGGTTTTATTTGTAGTATTTTGAATCTCCTAATACTTCTTGTTTTCTAAGTTCACTAAACTTAGAATTTTGACAATTCGTTTTTTCGCTTTCCCATGATTAACTGTATCTTTATATTTTCAGTAGATTGGGAATTCAATTACTTGGTCGTTTTATTTCAGATGTTTTCACTTTTCGAATCGGACTTCACCCAAGCAGGTGGCATAAGACTTAACAGTTAGTAATATAGAGTAACGGATGTCTAAACGGATGTGACTTAAAGAGATAATTAAATTGCGAACGTGACGCGATGATGCTTTTATTACTTGCAATGACCACTCAGTAAAGAGGCCGACTCTCGGGTGACTAAGTGAGGCTCACTCAGCAAAGGGGCCGACTCTCCAACGGTGAGAAGTGATTTCGCACGTCAAAATACGCGATTGACAGCGATACATTAGGAACTATCGAGAGATCTCGCCGTCGAAGCTGCTGGTTCGAAAATCATTTCTCACTGTCAGTACGAATACGGAATTTTTACTAAATTTCGTTTCTCAAATGAATATTAAATATGTCCTTATGCTGTGATGCATAAACGATTCAATTTGAAAATGGTGTTTGAAAAACCTTATAATATGTCCAAAGTGCAATCCAGCACCAGTGTACCCACTTATATGTTTTTTCCTAATGAAGTATTTTAAGCATGTTATTATTCTTTTTTGTTACAGGTACGATTGACGTTTTGTACTAAAAGCGTGTTGGAACGAACGTAAATTTTTCGCTGCTTTATCGTGAAAAATCGTTCGGGTAAGTCTCTATTCTCTAGTCTAATACTTTAAACGAGCAATCTTGAATATACTATGTAATCGGAATCTCGGAAACGGCTGCAAACATTTCCATGAAATAGGTACACACCTATGCGATCTAGTTTGGTTTTATCCCTGGAAAACTGCGCATTTTTAAGTTAAATGTTTTTCTTTTGTCGCATAATAAGATATTATGAGTGATTTCTTTTTCTAAATGTCAAATCCGGTTGGCGCGGCTCGGTTAGCATCATCTTTTTGCTTTGTGGGCAAATAAGTATCTCGGGTTCGAATCCCGGTCAGAGGAATATTTTTCGATATTCTTTTTATTTATTTTTCTTTAATAGGTATTTTATCATTCTATTAAAACTCTGTGCAAAGCTCGGTCTTCCAGGTACTAAAGTCTTTGAGTGATGTATGTCTTTCTATGCAGCAAGGCTCTTGTTACATTGCAAATTTTACTATGTTGTACTTTACTTTATTTACTGCACTTGTTAGCTAGATATATTACTATCGTCCCTAGTGTGACAACAATATTAATCTTCTTGGCATGCAATGAAAAACCTTTTCATTGCATGCCGTTAAAATTTTTGCAGCTGTGTTATTGCAAGTTATTTTCGGTGAATAATGTTATAGGTAGAAAGTAGACTATACCTACATAGCTGATAGCTCTCACACCGATTCCGGTGACGTTGGCCGGTTTCTTTAAAGCCAAACCCGCTACGCAGGAGTTATTTTATAGTGCCCAAGTGTGTGCGCAATACACAAGAGCACTCTCTCCTTTAATCTCGTAACCCAGTGAGACGAATGCCCGACGCAACTGCCGAGAGATCAGACGCAGGACCTTCTTATTACATGCCCATCCGAAGCATGGGTCATCTGTTTTGTTAGGAAATCAGGTGATGGTCCTGCATTGTCCCAAAAATACTTGAAAATAACATTCTGCGTTAATCGAACCCACGACAGTATTAGTCGTAATCGAGAGCCAAGCTCTTACCATTGTGTCACGGAGTTGTCAGGTCATGTTATAGGTAACTGCAATCGAACTAATAATTTGAAATTCCGACCGTCTCTAGTGTACGTATGTAATGTATCCTATTACGCCTTTGAAATTAGAAGCTTTTAGCATGTGAAATGAGCCGTTGTCCAACATTAAACGTATCTGGCCCATTGCGCCGGCTGTCATGACATCGGAATCCATCGGGCAGTATTGTCGGCGATGTTGCGATAGGGCTAGATATAATCGGGTTAGCCACGCCGTCGCTCACCGGCCTAAGTACTAATTGCCGCTGGACCGGTCTCATTTAACTGTTACAAAGCGTTCGTGTTGCCTACTGCGCATAATGAAATGGGAGATTAAGATAACAATACATTTGCTCTTTGTGTATGACAAATATTGACTCGATGTTCGCCATGACTTCGTTCGCGCAGAAATCTTTATCATGTCTATCGTGCAAGAACCGCATAAATACGGTATTTTCTTGTAATTTTTTATTACATAAAAATATAGTTTACAATTGGAGTAGTATGTATACTAAAAATCAATATTTTAAAAGAAACTGGGAATTGTTTGAAGCACTTTTGTGAAACTTGTGATTTAATAATTTTTAGTGATAAACTATCAACAGTTTGATGTATATTTCCATCATGGGATAATTGTCTATTGTCGGGATTAATTGGAATCGATCATTTACAGACAGACAGAGTGACTTTCAAATATTAAATAATGTAGTTAATACATAATCTTATTTTGGTTTAGGCTTAGACAGAAGGTCAGACGACCGTACGCCTAGATTAAAACCAATGTCGGCGACAAATATAAGCCCCCTCAAAATATTTAAGTTTTATTAACTTGTTTAAATTTAACAGCTCAAAGCTGCTTTTGTGGTTTTCGTTCCTCATAAAGGTTTTATAAATCTTTATTAAAATTACACAGACTTTGAAATTTTAATATCAATTAACAATATAGATTTCTAACGGCTAACAGAATTAAAGAAACATTGTGTTTTATTTAGACTTAGGGCCTGGTGCATAATGTATTGTTAGTGTCAAATTGCTGATTTGCACGTTTTGTTTATGTTTCTCGATATAAAGTAAGTAGAGACAAAACTTATGAATAAGCTATCCGACACTTCGGGCCTATTTCACAATCGCCTAGTGTTGAATAGCTTATCCGGAAGTTTTGTCGCTGCTTACTTACGGCCCGTTTCAATGACCTATCTATCTGTAACTATTTGTTAGAAACGTCAATTGCATCGGAAAAAACCGGCAAATGATTGAATGACGACGTTTTTTACAAATAGTTTTAGATAGGTTATTGAAACGGGCCGTAAGTAAGCAGCGATAGAGACAAAACTTGCCAATAAACTATCTGACACTAATATCTTTAGATTGTGAAACAGCCCCATAAGAGTGCGCTAGTCAACGGCTCGAACTCAGTGCTGCGCGCTGGGAAAATGCTTGTTATTTCACCTAATATTGGGGGAAAAAGGATATACCCATAAAATAGTAATCTATACTTATAAGAGAAGCTATACTGCACACATTTATGCAGCTGTGTAAAGTATTTTAGAAAAGGCGTCTTAAATTACGCAAATCGACACTCAGCTGTTGGTGTTTTATGAAAAAACTATATAATATTTTTGTCTGAAGTAAAATTATCTCAATTGCTGAATAATCGAACTGTGTCGGTATGTGATTGCTTTTTTATTATCATTCTTCGTTTAATTTTTATTTACGTTCAAAGTTGCGCTAAAAATGCGATGTTTGGAGGCTATTATCTTCTACACTAATTTGAATCTCAGAAATATAAGCAAAGTGTCATAAAAATCGATATTACGCTAGAATTTGGGTCTACAATGTTTGACTTTGGAGTAAATCACCAACAGCGTTTGTATGGAGAAAAAACCGACTAGCGCAGCGATTCAGATAATTTGAATTATCTGTTTACGCCCGAAATTAATAATCAACTCTCATTTTAGCTATCTGAGATCAAGATTTCAATACATCTCAACGATCCTACGACTAACTTCACGTCAAGTTTTGTTTGGTAATCTACGATTAAATCGATCTAAGATTTTAGATACGTCATTAATTTCATTATTTTCAGTGAGATTAACAATTTCAGTATCAAATATGTATTGTTTTAATATTCCCTAGCATTGGTGGATTATTTTGGTCATTCTCATTGAATAAAAGTAAATCAAACGAAACAACGCCATCAGATGTCGCCGCAGCAATTAATACCGACTGTCAACCGAACGAGACGTCCTATAATTTTCAACACATTAAAATATTGAATGTTTTTACAAGATTAAAGTAACGGAAACGCATTTCGACGATTAGAAATGGTTGCACTAATATAAATGTGATTTATTTATATTTGCATTTTCCGGGTGCGCAGGATTGGTGTCAAATTCTTGGCGTGAACCGTTTTGGGATAGGATTAAATAACAATTTACTAGTTCTAAATGTAAGCGGTAATGGATAGTAAGTTTCGAACTTTTTTTTTTTAATCGACAAATCTCTCGAATTCCACGTTCATAAAGTTATTGCAATGTATTTTTCCCAGAGCTGATTGATTAGGTAAGATATTAATAACGTGAAAGGCGACGTTTTTGTAGACGTTATAAACTTTTAATTGGTGATTGGACTTTATCGCTTGTTGTATTATGTAAGTGTAGAAATCGCAACTTTAAATACCTGAAATATGAAGTAAGGTTTGTAAAACCATGAACATAACTATGACTCGATGTTTAAATTAATAGCTATAATATTTTTTCACGACTATGGAAATTATATAGCCTATGTTACCCGGACTATTATCACGAATTTATTGACACGTAATTGTTTAAAATCCGATCAGTAGTTTAGACTCTACAGTAGAACACCATACATACATAGACTGCCAAAATCATTATTCTTCCTTTTTCTTCGCGACGGCTAAAATGTTTATATACTAGATACAGAAGATCGACGTAACACATCTCTTTGTCTCTACACCTTGTGCCCTTTGCACAGGGTTCTATAATATCATGTCTGGTAACCCCTTTTGCTTTATGTAAACTGGAGGCTGTTCCTTTGACCTTCAGCTGTGCTGACGACCGGCGGTATACCGCCTCTAATTGAATATAGAATCGCGTCTCTTGACGTTCATTAAACTCAACATGCACATTGCACATACTTAAATATTACTGCCGTAAGGATAGGTATGTACTGTCTCAGCGTTGAAATTTCTCCAACGTGAGTGCCCCACGTTGGGCGCCAAGCCCGCAGTAGGTTCGTAGTAGTGTTATTTACGATTTGCTGGTCTCCAGAACTTCATTTGACAGAATTCATTTAGTCTTTATGTTACGCACGCGGCGTAAAATGAGACAAAGTCATAACATGATAAATTATTTCAGTTCATTTATATAGACCACCTATAACAATAATAAATAATAAAATGTGTTTTTTACAGGTATCATAGACCCCATATCACATAATATAGAGAAAGGATTTCTGCAAAATTTTCGTAGGGGCCCATCCTTTCCTTAGAAATTATTGGCAACATTGCGTTTATCGCTCGCGGACAGCTAACGTCGACTAAGGGTCAGCTTACACCGAGACGCGATGCGACGCTGCATTTTTAAGATAGCCATTTAAATTTAAACTTTACTAACTACAAAATAAGATATACATTTCATTGCAAGAACGCGGCGGCCGCGTTGCGCAGCTCGGTGCAACTCGAAATTCGAAATCTTGCAATCAACCGTGTCTTATTGTCAATAAAAGCGATGTTCAAGAAATGTATGAGGCCTGGGCCAGCCCTACGTACAGTATATGTAAATATAGCTACATAATATAGTAACCGTTTCCTATTCTTTATTTTGTTTAATTTCACTTCATTTCCATGTACATTTAAATTAACTTCATCAAGGAGAGCAACACAAAGTAAAATAAAACATGGCGGATCAGATCAAAATTAACTAAATAATGTCATTTTGTCAATGACATGACTTTTGACAAAGAAAGACGTATGGCATTCAAGACGTCGTCTCTTCGTAAAACTGTCTACTACGTCAAAAGTCAAGTCAAAACAACTGTCATGGCCGCCCTAAAAATAGTGTTCTCGCAATAAAAAACTCTTCAAATAATCATTTTTGTACGCATGTAGGTACCCTTCTTCAAATTATTTTTTTCGTATTTTTATGTTTATATTCCCATATTTTTTTCCTATTTACCTATGTAGTGTACATAGAACTGGCCCAAAATTAAACATATCTTTTATAATAAACTAGATGTTTTCCGCGACTTCGTGCGCGCAAAAGTTTATTTCGCAAAAACTGTAAACTTTTTCGCGATAAAAAGTAGCCTATGTCCTTCCCCGTGGTGTACACTACATCTGTGCCAAATTTCATCGAAATCGGTCCAGTAGTTTCGGAGCCTATTCAATGCAAACAAAACAAACGTTTCCTCTTTATTATATCAGTATAGATATAGATAAAAATTAGGCTACGTCCTTCCCCGTGGTCTATTCTACATCTGTGCCAAATTTCATCAGTATCGATATAGCTGTTTCGGAGCCTATTCACTACAAACAAACAAACTTTTCTTCTTTATTATACATATTAGTATAGATAAAGTTCAATGTTCAATTTTCCAAAGCAATCTTAAAAATGCCGCACCGCGTCGCGTCTCGCTATGAACTGACGCTAAAAGTTATTTAACCACAAAATAAAGTATAAAATAAACTAGCACAGTTGGTGTTCCAGAATTTAAATCTTAATCTATATTCAAATCACTTAATAAATCGTTTTACCGATTATTATTAATTAGTTAACTGGTTGTTTTACGTGGACTTGGCTGCTTGAGATTATATTGTCATAAACATAATAAATTGCATCACGTGGGTAGTTAGTAATAGTAATTATTACTTATTACTATTTGTTGATTGTTAAAATAAAATATTACAAAACATTTTATTAATACTAGAGGTTAGTCGAAATTCGACCATAATTCATATTTCAATTTTAAGTTTCAAAATTTGGTATGGTAGTAGTTGAGGCTCTCGATTAAAACATAGGCTACTGTACATAGGTTAATTCCCGTGGGAGACTATATTTACGAGAGCGAAGCCGCGAGAAAAAGCTGGTATATTATAACAATAAAGGTATACCGTATTTTTAGTAAGTATGCATTACAATGATATAATATCAGCCGCGCCCAAAGTGTTTTACATAAACATTGCGTTTGCTCCAGTTCCGAAGTTGCGACACGACGCTCAGGCTCGGGCTTCAATAACAATTTGCGTCTCTATTCCGAACCAATGTCTGTTTCACTTTCAGATCCAATATTTAAGTGTAATAGACAATATCCTGAAGTTCTACGTAACGCTCGCTTACCCGGTTCTATTGAATATATTTTGAACAACTGCGGTGCTACAGTCGTACTTTTGGCTATTAATATTATGACCCAGTGTTGTTCGTTAGTTTGTTTTAGTGATGCGATTCGAACAGGATTTTGTGACTCGAGTTGCTCGAGCAATTTTAATACCTCACTCGAGTCATTCGAGTTTTGGAGTCACTCAAGTAAAAGTAGCACTTGAGTTGCGAATTTGCGTGCATAGTATTTTTTTCTTTATCGACCATTCAAACGAAATAAAAAAGAGTTGTGCCTTAGCGGCAACAGAATCAACTAAGCACTTTTTTCAATCGAATACGAGTTTGAAAAGTTCAATCGAGTGACTCGAGTCAAAACCGGGCCGGTCTCGAGTCGCATTATTAGTTTATTTGTGTGACAATATCTTTGGCTCAGTGGTTGAGCGCGTTTTGGTGCTAAGCTGGGATCGCGGTTTTGAATTTCGCCGAAGAAACAAAAAGTTCCTCTGTGTTCCTGGGTCATGGGAGTATATTAAATGTAATGAAAATCTTAAATATAATATGTCATATGTATAATATAAAAGTATTACACATACCTACTTCCTGTTGTCTGGTAACACAAGTTTTTCGAGTACTTAGTGCAGGACCAGATTGACGTGGTGTGAAGCGTCTATTGATATTAATATTATTAACTACTAGCTGATGCCCGCAACTTCGTTTGCATAGAATTCACGGAAACGGAACCCTAGAATAAAAGTAGCCTATGTTAGACCTAATATCAATTGCTAACTTCCAGGGAAAGTCCCGTGAGCAGGAACAAACATACAGACAGACAAAAATCTTTTTTTTTTTTACTGTTAGTAGGTACCGCTTTTATACTTTCATATGCATTGTGTGAAAATCTGTCAATTTAAAATTTCAAACAGACAATTCTCATTTATCTTTATAGATTTAGAAAGTAGTCTAAATTTATATCTACAGACTAGTAGTAGTTTTAAGCAATGCTTTCTTGGCAAAGAGCGGAGAAGACAAAGAATTAACAAATCTATAGATAGATACTTAATATAATAAAGAGGAAAAGTTTGTTTGTTTGCATTGAATAGGCTCCGAAACCACTGGACCGATTTTGATGAAATTTAGTACAGTTATAGATTAGACCACGGGGAAGAACATAGGCTACTTTTTATCGCGGCAAAATGTACTTTCACCGCGGGATTTCCTTTTGCGCGCACGAAGTCGCGTGCAACATCTAGTAGTTGATAATAATAAAGTAGTAAACTAAATATACAATTTAATGTATTATAAGACTAATTGACATCTTATAAAACCATTATTGGGTATAAATGCTAATATTATGCACCGCGCATGCAAGAAGGCACGAGCAATGTAAGTCGCGCGCATGGAGTCTAGAAAACGAAATTGAATTTTGTTCTGCATGACATTTACCTGCACCGAGCATGTCACGTCGATGCTCCCTCCCTTTCCCTCTCAGATTAAATGTCTAATGTAATCACGATAAAAAGGGACGTCATGATTTCAGAAGATGCACGTATACGGGCTATGTAAATTTAAGACCTTTTGTTTTTCATCGAATAGAATGTTGCCATAATACTCCCTTTGGCGTGCTAGAGAGTTGAGAAACAAAACTTCTTGTCGATTGATTTTATGCGGTTCAAAGTTCATCCTCAATTGTGGTTTAAGTAATTGTTATTGATAGGAACGTTGTTGTTAAATAGTATTTTATTGCTGCTTGTTCGTCGTTACCCTCTTCTATTAGGCTCGTAATTTGAAGTTCATTTTTGGAATAAATTATGTATAGATAATAAGATGTTGCCCGCGTATTTGTGAAAGCAGAAACGAATTACGCGGGACCCGTACATTTTGCCGCAAAAAATAGTAGACTTATGTCCTTCCCCATGGTCTAATCTATATCTGACCAGCAGTTTCGCAGCCTATTCAATGCCAACAAACAAACATACAAACAAATCTTTCCTCTTTTAATATTATTATACAATTATAGATTACCTATACAATTTCCAAAGTATTTCTAAATACATACTTAGGTACTTATAAAGGCAATATACATTGTAAAGAATAAATTGAATGTAGGATCGATATCGTATTAAACAGATTTAACAATGCAGGATGCAAATTAAACCTGTGCTAAAAGTAAAAGTTAATTATTGTACCTTACACACCACACAGTACACAGTGGATTGTCTTGTGCAATAGAAAATTAACATTCAATCTGATAAATTAATTCGATCTCTGATTTCCATTATACGATTAAGCTCGGCTCGTCTGCGTGCATTCGCCCTCAAACCTCATCCGATTTGGATAGAATCCTTATGTTAGTGCAGGTTTCACAGTTACGTTTGTAAACAACAGTTCTGGATACCGCAATTTTTGACTGACATACATTTAACATCAAAATTATAAAAATAAATACAGCCACCTCATTTTTTGGAAGTTGGTTAAAAATAAGAATAAACTAACATTAGCAATTAATGTGGGTATTTGCCAACCCTATTATAGAATAGATCATAACAGCACAACGGAAGAGAAGAAGACAGAATAGACTAAAATAAAGTATCTAATCATTTCTATTTTAAGATAAAATAGAGAATATTATGCACATATTTTGGGCGAAGCCACGGGCGATTAAAGCTAGTTATATATAATACACAATTTTAATTCACCTGCATGACCCAGGAACACAGAAAACTTTTTATGTTCCTTTGCGGCAATCGGACCTGCGACCTCCGGCTTGAGCGCCAAAGCGCTATCCACTGAGCCATAGAAGTCGTCAAATTTTATATTTAACCTTTATGACACGAAGAAATATATTCTTCGCGGTCAAAGTTTTCAATCTATGTCTTTCTAGCAAAACGAAATTTTGTATGAACTTTCCATGCAGGTCTTGTAATTTGACGTCACATTACTCGTCGTATCTCTGTCTAATTGACTATTTTAAACGTTCTTTGTTATATTTTTAAATCACATCTACTGATTTTTCTTTTCTACTGGTTTAATCAATTTATTAATACTTTATAAAAATAATTAATTATTACTACTTATATAAAATAAGCAAAGAAACAATAGTGAAAAGCGCACGCTAAAGTTAGCGCATGAGTCGCAAGTCACAACATAAACATGAACATCAGAGAATGAATTTCAACTCCGGTCCGAGTTCAAGAGCCTGCAGGTCTCGTAGGCACAACTGATTAAGGTGCATAATCAGGTCTGTAGTTCGGCAAAGGCTGCTCTTTGAATTTACGATGTGGCTGACCGAAGCTTATCGCATGCGAATCGTCGGCCCAAGGCGCACGGCCTGCGCCGCGCCCGCCGCACATATTTTATTTTATTCTCGCTACTGTGATGTAATGAGCTGATAAATGGGAGAAAACCACCAATTAGTGTCGATGAATTTATTGTTTCTACTTAAACGTAGGAGGGCCGTGTCAGTGCTTAATCCCCGGTGACACTTTTTCGTTTCTTTTACATTTAATTGTCAATTGATCGTGAATGGAATTTAAGTGGCTCCGGTCGGGTCGATGCATCGTTCAATAGAATCTACTTGAACTTATTAGTTTCTTAACTGGCTAGAAAATACTTTACATTTATTTAAAATAGTAAATTAAGTATTTCACGGGAACACTGTATTATTTCGGGATAAATAGTAGACTTCGTGTTATTCCAGAGCTTAAAATACTACCATACTCATAAAAATGCGTTAAGTAGTTCTTGCGTGAAAGAGTAACAAACATCCGTTCATCCTTCCATCCATCCTCACAAACTTTTACATTAGTTATTATAGTAGTTTTGTACTACATTTTTAAATTGATTCAAATAGTTAGGTACATAGTATAACTACAAATGTCATGTAGTGGGATGGTCTATGGGTAAAAAATAATGATAGCTAGTGAGTTTTTGCATACAAAATGTATGCTTTTCTTGCCCTATCTTATCTTAATTGAGATATAAGCAAAATTGAGTCTCTAAGCGCTTCTTAAGTAGAGCTCGTCGAGTCTTAAGGCGCTCTTACCCTAAAAATACGCTTCTTTAAAAAAATTTTTGAGACGAATGGATACATTTTAGTGCAGCAAAAAAATATATGTTAATTTTGATCATATTTGCTCGTTTTCAAAACACGTTATCTGAACATTTTCTCGATAAAAAAAAATCATAAAGTAACCATTAAAATAGAAATTCTTGGAGTTGTAACTGTACTATTTGTGAACAAAAATGAGAAAATTATTTGCAGTTTCGTAAAACATAATAAAAGGAAGGGAATTGTTGTTTTGATTTTTCAATAGGAATAAGATACTTGTTAGTATTAATTTATTTCAATAATAAATAATTCGGACGAGTCGAATGAAACATCGCGAAATGGCTACCTGTCATTCCTTCTCTTTCATATCTATGGAATAAGACAGTACCGGCTTAGGCCTCTTGCTAATGAGACGTATGTCAAATTTTTCCCCTTTTTTCTGCTCAAAAATCATTCGAATTTAATGTTGAAAGTCCGTTTAAATTTATTTTACCCCCGACTTGACCTTTATGTCGTCTGCATAAAGGTCAAGTTGGGGGTAAATATTTGTTTTTCTTTCATCGTTTAATACTAATAAGATATACGTTATTTCGCTATCTGACGTAAGGCGCTCGGTAGCCCTTTGGCTTTTTGCGTTGTTGCGACCAATTGGTCTCGGGTTCGAATCCCGGTCAGACGATTTTTTTTTCATTTTCTTTTTCTCGCACTATAAAACTCCGAGCTTGTTCTCGCAGTAATCAAAGTATAATATTGTTAGTTATGTACTTATTTTATTATTAGTTACTTTAAGTTGTTGTAAATATTAGTGTAGATTATATTATAAAAAATATGAAAAGATTTTATTCGATGAAAGTGCAAAAACCGTATTTTTAAGATGGAAGTAAAAAAAGTTTATAAGTAGGTACTAGGGAGACCGAGCTTTGGTCGTAGTTTTAGTACTTACAACGATAAAATTTAATTAAAAATAAATAAAAAATATTAAAGAAAAACAAATACATTATGTATAAGAATCACAATAAAATATTTATCTTACCGGGATTTGAACTCACCACCAAAAATCAAACGTAGGTACGCAAACCGAGCTGCCAGTCAGACTGACATAAAGTAACCGAAATTATTAATATAATTTATTACACGACAAAAGAAAAAACATATTTGATTCAAAATTGACAACATTGATTGACAACAAAATTAGTAATTATATATATCCCTAAATATTATTCTGTTGGTTTGCAAAGTTTATACACAATATAATTATATCAATTATTATAATCAATTCTAATTCTAATTACCATGAGCAATAAGGAACATGTATTCAGTAATCTACGTTTATTTTTACTAGCTTGTTCCCGCGACTTCACCCGCGTGAAGTTCGATTTACATACAAAATTTTAACCCCTTTGTTACCCCCGTAGGGGGCGAATTTTCAAAAATCCTTTCTTAGCGGATGCTTACGTCATTACAACTATCTGTATGTCAAATTTCAGCAAAATCCGTTCAGTAGTTTCGGCTGTTCGTTGATAGATGAGTCAGTCAGCTTTGCCTTTTATATATTTAGACTAGGTGTTGCCCGCTACTCGGAAAAGGAAATCTCGATGGAACCTTACATTTTTCCGCATTAAAAGTATGCCTATATGTGCTTCCCCGTGGTCTATTCTATTATATATCTGTCCTAAATTTCATCAAAATCGGTCCAGTAGTTTCCGAGCCTATACAATGCAAACAAACAAACATAAACACAAAAAAACCTCTCTGTATTATAGTAGTATAGATTAAATAAAACAATATTTACAATAAATATGATGTAGCCGAAGAGACTATTTGGTTAAACCACTAATATATTATGTAATATCAGAAACTAGATAGGTACCTATTTGAAATTGTAATTTTTTGGGTGTCAGATAGCCGAAGTTTCTTGTAAGTAGGTAGAAGGGGAATATTGGATATTGAATTTTTATACAATATTTATGTATTGTATAAAATAATTTAGCTTTGTGCTACGCGAACGAAGTTGCAGGAAAAAGCAAGTTTAGATTTTGTAATCGCTGAAAAATGCGAATTAAATAAAATTTTGACATACTGTCTTAGAATTAAACGTCAATGTGTGTAATGTGTATATCGTAGTGCGTATTCCGCAGTACTTCAACAGCATAAGTATTATAATAATACTAGCAGCTGTCCCGGCAAGCTTCGTACCGCCTTAGAATTAAATTTGTTGAGGTACTGACAGCAGCGCCACCTACCAGGTCCAATTGCAAATCTAAACCATTCTCGAATCCACCTGAAGACACAAAAATTTTCATTAAAATCGGTCCAGCCGTTTAGGAGTTCAGTGACATATTATACACGCATAGAAGAAATATAATATATAAATATTAGATTTGCATTTTATTATTGTAATAAATCCATGAAAAATGAAGAAATTAGGATATAGATTAGATAGGTATAAAGATTCTTTATGACTAAACAATATTGAATACGTGAACTTTATTTAACAATTAGGTTTTTTAAGCCTTTTTAGCTTAGGGAAACTAAAAAGATTAATTTCTCAAATCGCAATGGCTAAATTTAGTACAAAATTAGAAATTAAACTTCTTTTAATGGACCTAGACAGAAAATAGACACTTTGAAATTTTGAATTTAAAAAATTTTGTTTTGAATTTTTAAATATAATTTATTTGTATTGAGATTTGAACCTAGACGCTACGCGTCGCACTAGGCGGGCACAATACCACCAGGCTATGAAGCTCATTACAATTTTGTCGAAATTACGCTTTTGTACATTATGGACACATCACTTTGACGTAAATCGCATGAAGCCCCCCGCAGTCACGGGGGCGGCACGTCCCCCACTCATCTCCTTCACCCCCTCGAATACTTCATAGTTGGCTACTCACAGCGCCTTAAACAATGCGGATCAGAAGTAGGGTTGTCAGATTTTTTTTCAGCCTTATAAGGGACCACTGTTTATATAAGCTATTAAATACTTTATTTTAATTTTTATCCGAGAGAGAGAAGAAACAAAATTAGTTAGTGACAATTTTTGACAATAAGTGTCGGATAGCTTATACGGAACTTTTGTGGTTGCTTACTTTATATGGAGCGACATAGACGAAACATGTAAATAAGCTTCCTAACACGGTTAGCCTAATATTTTGATTAGTTTGGGCACCCGAGGTCATATTTATTCGTATGGGATATTGCGAGCATTGTGTGCGTGAGTACTGAGTACTTCTTAACCCTAGATCGCTCTAGATGTCACTTATCTAGAGCGATCTAGGTGCTTGGTCTCGGCGGGACGTTTTAAATAATACCTAAAAAAACGGGACATCGCGGAAAATACGCGACGTCTGTCATCCCTAATCGGAAGTGAAGTTGACGACGATATTAATGGTAATGAGCGCATTGATTGACTCGTTTTCATTTACATAGCACGGCGAGATGTATGTAAATCACGAGTCTCGAATATGCCCGAGACAATGGCGTTAGCCCCGGCTTGCACAACTAGCAGAGTCGTACAATGGAGCCGGGTATTCACGTCTACAGGGCTTTGAATTAGGTCACAACTCACAACTCAGTGGATGGAAGCGCTGGGAATATTCATCTTTAATGTAATCGGTCTGTGTTACTGTGATGTTAGGGTTAATAATAGCGATAGAAACACTGGAGATTTTAGATAGAGGCTCCTATCTACTTAGCGTTCAGATCAAATTCTAAAACAATATTAGTTCAGTCGCACATTAAAAAGGCTTCCCGGAAAAACCTCTTGCAAATCTTCTCACAACGATTCGTAGAATGATGCAGATGAATATAACATAATATATTATTTCTAACAACCATAACAATATTAAACTGTGGTAAGCCTGAACATTATGTTTGTGTATATTGGCCAGAGTATATAACATAAATTCACTCTACATTCGGATACAGAGTCATAGCATCGAGTTTAGTTTATACTCTGTTTACCGGGTAAATAGGGTAAACTTTACCCTTATTAATAAAAATATTTACACCATGGATACGCAAGTTTTTCCAACCTATCAGACATGGTGTTAATATTAGGTCCTTACATATAAAATGGGTGTTCTGTCGTACTGGCCACTTTGATCTCAAATATATTATCTTCTTTGGTTAAGAATTCCAATTTAAAATTTATACCGTTATTTATTCATGCATTTGTATTTCGAAAACCGTAATTCATTTTTATATTATAATTTTTTTAATTAGTAAGAGGGTATAGGAACAATCAGCTTGGTAACATTAAAATGTATATTGGTAATATAGGTACAGTCGCGGTCATGAGTCACAGACACGGGTGCGTGTGATACTGTTGATTTATCTCGCGTCATTACACGGTCCGGTCCGTCGCTTAATCTGTCGCTCGTCCGTCCGACGCCTGCACATATATATGTGTTACACGGGAATGTACAGTCGCAGACATAATACTTAACAATATGTAAATAATATAGGTGATGAAGAGGTTGTTTATGAAATTAATATTCCGCCAGGATTTGAAAATGATGAGTTGTAAATTGTAATATATTGAGTCTTATAATTATTTATAGATGTTTCCCGCGACTTCATGCGTGCTACAGAATATCCCATAGGAACCGTACATTTTACCGTAATAAAAAGTAGCCTATTAAAATAGGTTTAGTGGTTTCTAAGCCTATTCAATGCGAACAAGCAAACGAACAAATCTTTTCTCTTTATTATGTTAATTTCAATAAGGCTTAACTTCTAAGTGCTATAAAAACGAGCAACAAAATATACGTTCTCTTTATTTACCTACAGTTTCAGAACATAGCTGTGAAAGTGGCTTTAATATATTTAATTGCTCACCATTATACAAAACAAACAATTGTAACGTACAACAACTTTGTGTACAGAACAAATATAAACGCCGTCAATGTTCGCATTCCCCTACCGTATAATATTAAGTTTCTTACCTGCGAAACTTTACTCTAGAAATTCAATATGCTTTCTAGGCTAATTTAATATTTAAGTACCTCTTCTACGCGGATACATTTTAAAATGATTTTTAAAGTTATTTTGCAAGTTATATAGTTTTTCAATCGTTTTTTGATTAGATTAGTATCATTAACTTATTTGTTAATATTACTTTAGGCCTTTGCATCCGTTAAAGATTATTTATACAGTATTAACTCCGAGCGAAGTAACCACTCTTGAAATACTGTAGTGCCTGGGACAGTTGATTTTTAAATGTCGTATGGTTGCCCAAGCACATACGACGACCTCTGTGGCTCAGTTGGTTGAGCGTGTTGGTGCTCAAGCCGGGGGTCGCGGGTTCAAATCCCGCCGAAGGAACAAAAAGTTTTTCTGTGTTCCTGGGTCATGGATGTGTATTAAATATGTTAATAATATAATAAATATCTTAAATATGTGTATAGTATAAAAGTATTAAATATATGTCCGTTGTCTGATACCCGTAACACAAGTTCTTCGAGAGCTTACCACGGGATCAGATTGACGTGGTGTGAAGCGTCCATAGATATTATTATATTATTATTATTATTATACGGCATTCTCACAAAATAGCCTAGTCCAGAGGAATGAACTGGTCAATACGTCCGGGGCCAACTATGTGCGGGTTTCCTCACGATGTTTTCCTTCACCGTTAGATCGTCCGTATAATGGTACTTGAGATCTGAAGTCTCATTGGTACACGCCTCAACCTGGGATTCGAACCTGCAATCTCTCGAGTGCGAATCAAACGGTCTACCCACTATGCTACGGAGCACAATTTGTTAATATTATGTACATATTTTTTGTAACAATTTTATTCTTGTGTGTACGTTCGATTGACTTTTCAGTGCGATTCTTCTGTGTGTCACGCAACCGCTTTGATCGAAATCGACTTTAATTAAATATCTCGTGCACTCTTAATACACCAATTTATTTCTTTCGTCCCCTGCCCCTGAATTAATTAAGATTGATTCGAAATCATTTAAAAAAGTAATAATGTGTTTCTCAACCGTTATAAATAATAAATACAACATATGTGTTTGTATTGAGCATTTTAAAATGCTAATTAAGATATTGTAACGAGTAAGGAAATAAACTGGGTTAAGTGATAATTATTTGAAATATGAAATGTGTTAACAGCTAAGAATGTTTGAAAACTTATCTATACTTCTATCTGTACTAATATAATAAAGAGGAAAAGTTTGTTTGCACTTTATAGGCTCCGAAACTACCGGACCGATTTTAATGAAATTTGGCACATATGTAGAGTAGACCACGGGGAAGGACATGTACGGTTTCTGCGAAAATAACTTTTGCGCGTACGAAGTCGCGAGTAACATCTATTACAAAATAAAATTGTATTTCATTTTGGTCTCATACTAAAATTACGTTTACATATTTTTCTTTGTCTAATTATATTTGTAGTTAGTGCTATGCAGGTAATACCCAAGTTGACAGAACTGTATTACAATCGTTTGGAAGAATAGAATTAGGAAATGCTAGCATCTAATTAAAATGTAAAGCTTATCATATTTTGGCACCAACAACGTCTAATAAAATGTACTTAATACGACGTCTATAACAAAAATGATGCCTAAACGAAGAAATCAATCTAAAATTCCTTATCTTGCCTTGACATAGTGTGTGCGAAGGTAATGCAGGTTCAATAAAATTATGGCCTGTCGATCTCGACTGCCTTCACGCTGTATCGGAATCCTGCCAGATTCTCTCATTATGGTTTTGTGATATTTGGCGAGTGGCGAGTTGGCGACTATCGCAAGAAAGAGAATGTATAAATGTGAATACCGTTTAACTTTGTTGCATTTACAGAGTCAACTGATACAATGGATCGAGGAGCTATTATGGTAATTTTGAATTTTAACACCAAAGTGCCGACTTCCGTTATTTAATAAAGGAGCGTAATTGTAACGCGGCGGCCATTTTGACCGCGGGTGGGGTCAAAACGACCCCGCCTCGTGTTTCCGCCGGGGACAATTAAATACCCCACTACAAGCTATCCTGAACCATTGTAATTCGTACATCTGTTCAATTCCTTGCCCTCTTTTAAAATGCGCAAAGTACAAATTACACGCACATAATTTACTTTTATGTAGACGCCATTTTGTGCCCCGAGTTTTATAATAAGCCTTATTACTTTCTCCAAGTAAATAAACTTTATTGTTGCCGGAGTTGTTTAAATAATTTGTGGCGCGACTTCCTAAAGTTTTATTCCAACTGTAAAAGTTACCAAAATTTTACTCTATTGTTTCTAATTGGTAATCAATACGACGTCCTTTTTGATGAGAAACCATTTCTTAAAGAAACATTTTTTTTAAAATACTAAGAACAAAATTTAATCGATATTTTGCTAATTTTCTCTAGTTTCAGCGTGGCAGCTGAAGCAATTTTAGTTTTACGTGTAATTTCCGTTTGTGCCCACACGCATGTCAAGTAAGTTCTTGCCTTTTGTTTCCAAAGTAATTTAAATTGTACGCCTTTGAGTTACCATCATAGTTACTTTACTGTCAATCAAACATGTGAATGTAATTAGTTTTAACCTACTTTCTGTAATAGAAACGTTGTCTCAAAGTACTTCACCTCTGATTGGATTCTGCCGTTTATCTACGCTAAAGTCAGTTAAAGTTTATTTTGACTCAGTAAAATTGATATACTCGATGTCCCGATTCATTAAAACTAAACAAATAATTTCTCAAAATTGATATTTGCACCTGGCTTTTAACATTTCTTTATTAATATGTAGCATTTTATCATGGCAATTAAAATTATGTCAATTAAAAAGTTGTAACATAATGGTGTCTACAGACACACGAATTTGGTACGGAGCGTACAGCGGATCTGGCACGCTCCGTACCAGATCCGAGCGTGTGTAGGGCAGTCCGGCGAACATATGAAGAAGGCGAAGAGTTCACCGTTGTCCGCATCGGATCTGGTACGCTCCGTACCATATTCGTGCGTGTGTAGAGCAGTCCGGCGGTTTGGCCGTACAACAGTATCAGTGTTGCCAACTTAGGGATGTACCCCCCAAAATTAGGGAAAATATCTACGGGGTTTACTAGAGGACAGGATGTTTAGAGTTTACTCCTTATGAATCAATTTGTATGTAATAATAAAAATTATTTTAATGTGTGTATATAGCCAGGGATATGAAAATGTATTGGGAGTGAAATCAGATTAAGACAAGTTAGTTTTATGTTATTCACGCGTAAGTCTGTATGTTAAACACATAACCTTTCTTTCTAGCTTATTATCTCTTAGACCTGTCAATGGTATAAGTAATCAGGGGTAAAATTTGGGGAGAAATATTTTTTAAAGTGTTGGTATCACTGCCCGTTATCAATGAATTGTGGGAATCATCGTCGTCGTTTAAAAACCGCACTGTAAATAGAACTCTGTGCTAATGTAATAGAGCATAAAATCGAACACACGAGTGTCGAGCGTTTCGCTTCACTGCACCGTACCAAATTCGTGCGTGTGTAGCGACACCGAATTTGGTCTCCGGATATGGTTCGCTGTACGCTCCGTACCAAATTCGTGTGTCTGTAGATAGCATAATAGAACAGCATGTAAACAAGTGACATTTAAATAACAACTTTATATTCTAATTTGTGAAACATGAAAAAATCGCTTTTTGTTGTAACAAATGTGAATCATTTCACTAAACTTCAAAAAAATAAATATCACCGGCAACAGAATTCTAATTTAGCTAATTGATATTCATAACATTACCTTAAACTTGTTCTTCCAAGATGGGGAATTCTCCATATATCAACCGATAATAGGTGTTTTCTTAAGGCGCCAATGTAAACAATATCGTAGATCTCAACATAATTACAGTCGGGAATAATACGATGCAAACTGCTGATTTAAAGCAAATTGAAGTGAGATTGGCTCCGGTAACATCTCATTTGACGCCGCAACGCTTCCAATTGTCTCGGCTCTCGGCCATCTCACACTGTTGTCTGCTCAAATATCAGAATCACTTGCATTAAATAGAGATTACGTGTACTCAACTCGAATTGTATGTGAAGTTATATCGTTTTGAATGTTTGCTCGTTACAGTGTAATTTCGGTTTGCAAACAAAAAAGGTTCTTACACTTTATAGTAATTGCAAAAGACGTTTCGATTATTGCGAATGCAACTTCAACCAGAACCAATTCTCGTAATTAACTTACACTTTCATTTTACTTTTATTGAATTGTAAATGAGTCATATTGATAACTTAAACATATTTTTGGAATTTGGACCAATCAGTAGTGTTTGACGTTTATGAAAATACCATTTTGCAGTTTTAACACATCTGGACTAGATCGTAATTCTATTTTTGCACGATTTCATTAGCGGAATCGACCTTCAGATTTGTGTTTGTTATTTTAGGTAAAATATTTAGTGAAATCTTTTAATAGGTTAGGTCTAGCGGCTGTAAACAATTACATGCGGAGTTAAACTTGTAAAGTACCAATTAAGCTTTCGGCGGTTACTTGCGCGAGTTTTAAAATTGGATGATTATTGACACTTGACTTAGATTACATATATCCTGCAGCGTCGAGAGCGAGGTTTTAATTGCGGCTCCGAGGCTCCCACGTTGATTTAGGGCAAATTGAATGCTTCGTGCCGCGCGCCTCTACACGTTGTTAGTACCACCTATCAATTAAGTTCGCTCTGACTTGAATTGAGTATAGCACACATTTTATTTCGTTACTAAGCAGACGGCAGGAATCTAAATTGGCTCGCTTATAGAAGTAATTGCTGGTATGTTTGTCAAGTCTCTGGTATGTTATCTCGCTAATAACGAAGCTTTTTATTAACAATCATATTATTTTCTTCTCTTCTTTTTAAATAATGTGTATGCTTAATAGTAATAATTAAATTACAGTCGGATTAAGCAGTAAAATATTTAACATCTCTATCGAGCGTCCGAGATCATTAGTCATCGTTTATTGTTGCCATCTAATTAATCATGAGAACTAAATGAATTGTGGCGTTGGCTATGAGGAATGGCCGTTTTATTAGGAGCGTCAGCGTACCGCTCGGAGGTTAAATGTGCATGAATATGTAATGAGTAGCGGATTATTTTGGTACTGTCAGTTAATGCGGTGACAGCACAATGAGGATTCGGTTTTTTGACGTCCATCAGGTTTGGCAGAACTATTTACTGAGGCAATGAAAGCTGCCGCCAACGCTCATAATATATTCATTTACGTGCTAGGATAAAGGCACGTTCACATTAGAATATTAATGCTTTATAGACTATAAGGGGAAGATAAAATAATTTGCGCGAGTTCTAGAAGATCAAACCGAAATGTCTGTTTTTTATTATAATTACATTATATACGTATATGATAAGTTCTGGCGTCTCACTAAGATTTACGAAAGAGGCTATGAAAGAGGTTTTATAAACAGTTTAAAATAAAAAAAGTAGACTGTTGTCTGTAGAGCTCTTTATGATGGCACTAATAGTTTTGACATTTTTAAAGTAATGGTGTCTACAGACGCACGAATTTGGTACGGAGCGTACAGCGGATCTGGTACGCTCCGTACCAGATCCGAGCGTGTGTAGGGCAGTCCGGCGAACATAAGAAGAAGGCGAAGAGTTCACCGTTGTCCGCATCGGATCTGGTCTGCTCCGTACCATATCCGTGCGTGTGTAGAGCAGTCCGGCGGTTAGGCCGTACAACGGTATCAGTGTTGCCAACTTCGGGATGTACCCCCCAAAATTAGGGAAAATATCTACGGGGGTTTACTAGGGGACAGGATGTTTGGAGTTTACTCCTTATGAATCAGTTTGTATGTAATAATAAAAAATATTTTAATGTGTGTATATAGCCAGGGATATGAAAATGTATTGGGAGTAAATTCAGATTAAGACAAGTTAGTTTTATGTTATTCACGCGTAAGTCTTAAGTGTTAAACACATAACCTTTCTTTCTAGCTTATTATCTCTTAGACCTGTCAATGGTATAAGTAATCAGGGGTAAAATTTGGGGAGAAATATTTTTTAAAGTGTTGGTATCACTGCCCGTTATCAATGAATTGCGGGAATCATCGTCGTCGTTTAAAAACCGTACCGTAAATAGAACTCTGTGCTAATGTAATAGAGCATAAAATCGAACACACGAGTTTCGAGCGTTTCGCTTCACTGCACCGTACCAAATTCGTGCGTGTGTAGCGACACCGAATTTGGTCTCCGGATATGGTTCGCTGTACGCTCCGTACCATATTCGTGTGTCTGTAGATAGCATTACAACCGCTAATGTGACAGTAATATTTTTAATATGTCTACATTGCACCAATCCATAACTTCTAAATACCATATTTAAAACATAACTACATCCTTCCAAGAATCTCAACTAGACACTATCCACTTAATATACTCAGAGGGCTCAAGTAGGTAATATAAGGAGCACATTAAAGTAATATTATGGTGTGTCATTATTTTCGAACTTTGTTAAAACTCACAGTAGTTAACAAGGAGGTATCGACATCTAGTCACGGTTGTTTTTTACCTACAAATTGCAGGTGGCGTTAATTGTTAAGAAGGAGATGACTGGTTGTTTTCGTGTCGGTTCTGCGAAGTGCGTGCCCCATAATAATACGTCATAGTAATGGCGGTAGTGCAGCCGTGCTGAGTCAGCTCAGATGAACGATGTTTGGCGCCTTCTAATGTCCCAATATTACTTTCTTTTACCACCTTTGTCTTATGTGCTCAAATGGATCGGCATTTTTGAACTATCTATACGTTTTCATTCTAGAATTTTCGATGGTTGAATGTTCGATTTAATTTCTCTTTCAAATTTATAATGCCCAGGTCTAATGTACAGTAACTGAAATATCTATTGTATTTGTACACAATGTTGTGATTGACATATTAATATTTTGTATGCCCACGAACAAAGGTCATACTTATTATAATAATGCATAATATATTGTGGTTACGTTTAACTTTCGAAGCTTATTGTTTCTTTACAACATTATTGACAGGTTTTTTTAATTAATCTTTTATAGCCAATAAAGCTTTGATAAACCAGTAAATGCACACTTTATTGATTGAAACAAGTCTCAATTTCACCTACGCCTGCAGTTTTTGCATGCGCACCCTAGAAACACCGAAGAATCGACAAAATGAGAGATTGAAGAAACATTAGTACCGTTCGGAGCAAAATAGTTCTTAGTTGGCAGCAAGATCGACGCATCATCGTTATGAGAAACAAAATTTATTTTCTTCCCGAGCATGAGCTCACAAAATGGTCTCGTTTGACCGCTGAAGTAGAAACGTTTTCTTATTTCAATGTCAAATAGTCTTACAATAATATCATCTACTCCACATCATGGCGGTCCAAGACAAAAAGTTTCTTTACGTCCAGTCAATTTACTTGAAAAGTTATTCATTTTTGACAGGAAATTTCCCGGAAGCCATTTCAAAAATATGGCTATTTAGAAATGTTGACTTCTATTGACAACCTTATTAACATGGATTAAGAACTATTTGTAACGAACTATTTTAGATAGAATATTTCTTCTTTAAAATTATTTCTTCGGATCGCCATGCTAAGCCCGCTGTTAGTGTTAATCGATTGTATAGATATCATACCTTCTCTTTAAGTAATACGAAGAACGAAAGAGGTAACATGATATTTAATCAACGATTAAACTTAGTAGACGATTAATAGTAGTAGACGTTAGTGAAATTAGCAGTAAAATTATTTACGTACGTACATTGTATTATGATTATGAAAAGAACTAATACACTTATATGCCTTTTAGGGTTTTCTTTTAATTGTATATATACTATTTTGAATCCCAACTATAATAAGGGTGCTTAAATCTTCATTCCGTCTGCTTCATCTTTCAGCCTGTTAATAAATATATTCTTAATTCCCGGCACGTCTCATTGTTTGATTGTATTTCACTTAATCCCTTCGTTCCGCTCATTCTTTATGGTAATTCATCGGCATTGTTTTATTTTTATGCTGTTATGCTGATGCGTCCGGTCTAACCACTCTCGTTTGCACCTTGTCAGCACCACGATCGCCGGCCCTAATTGTTCATATTCCATTAAAGTAATATATATGCGTTGTTCTCACCTCCGCATTAACTATTGTTACCTGCATCGCTTTTATTTTATCATTTCGAGCTGCTAATTGGATGACTGCTGGTTACTTTTATAACTCTGGTGGCTCTGATTAATTTTATAACTTTCTTACGCATTATAATATGGGAATAGGGCAGAGGATATGATAATTTTATAACATTTGCTATATGGGAAATTATTAAGGTTTTCAAAATGAATTTCTTTCTTTTTACTTCTAGAAGAAACAGCTCTATTTCTAAAGTCTCACCATTATCAGTTTTATCACGTCATAAAGGTAATATAAATATGATTAATATTGTTAATGCAAATAATCCTTTACCCATGGATTTTTACAACTGAAAACTTAACTTTTTTCTACTCAAAAATGTTTAAACTGTTATCGCGCGTACTTCTTATCAGTGAGTTCTCATGCCGCATCAGATACTAACTTCAGAAACGATTGTGAAATTCCGAATCTCTCTTGGGTTTAAGTTAAAAGCGATGTACTATGTAAAAGTCTAAAAGTTTGATGGGACTTGTTAGTTCGGAACTTTTAATGATATTACAAAAATGTATTATCCGGTGCTCTTACTTACTATTTTTTATACTCGGGTTATTCTTGTGCATATATTAGTTAAGTTTCTTGTTTTTCTGTTTGTCTATTTGGTTTAACATGTTTTCTTAATTGTCTCGTAGTGAAATTTCTTGTATGCGACAAATTTTGGTGTGAGTAGGTGGGACAACAGTTCTCTATCTGGTTCAACACTCGAACAAAGCACACGTGGATTGTGGAGGCGTTTGAATTTAGAAGAACAAACAATTCATAATTCACAAACAAATAAAGTTTGTTATATGAAATGATCTCTTTTGTTGTCCAAATGTGTTTTTTGTCTAGAAATAGCTACCAAGTTTATTGAATACGCGTGATTTTCGGACTGATTTAGTACAATGTATTTTTGAATTGCTTACTCTATTACTTGACTGAAGCGGGTCGTTTTAAAAACCAAATACTTGAATACTGAATAATGTAAATATTTTATTTATACACTAGCTTTTCCCCGCGACTTCGTCCGCGTGGAATAGTTACTTTGGGATATCGCTAAAATTTACCCGCGACTTCATTTACGTAGAAGAAGCGCTTCCACCTCACGACTGCCCGCCCGCTCCGCGCGCCTTACTATAGCGCGCATGATTATTTTATTACTGCGATATCTTCTAAAATACTCATTGAAATCAAATGATGTAAACGGCAAATTTCTTCTAGATTAAATGCTTGTAATGAATAACGTATTTACTTGGATAAGGATTAATATAATCTTTATGAAAACACCTTCACAAATAATGCTTACTTTTAGAACAAATTTGGTAAGTATAAAAAGGTTATAGTGAGCCAACCTTAAAAGATAGACATATACTGTCGCGGACTTTTTTTTAGAACTTTTAAAGGGGAACAATTCTGCCATACATCATTTTAGCGAAACTTTAACCGTTTCCGCAGCGTACGTAGCGAAAGCTCTCAAAAGGAAAAAAAGACCCCCGATTTTGTAACATTCTTGATTGGTACTCCGCTCGTATTGAGTTTAGCATGATGCTATATAGCCTAAAGCCTTCCTCGATAAGTGGACTATCCAACACAAAAAGAATTTTTCAATTCGTACCAGTAGTTCCTGAGATTAGCGCGTTCAAACAAACAAACAAACAAACAAACAAACTCTTCAGCTTTATAATATTAGTATAGATTGTTATTTTAGAAAGTCCACATAAAGTATAGTATTTATAAGTACACTATTCAGTGTCCACAGAAAGGAAACTGAAGAAAAAAGTAGTACTAAGGAAGCCCTTGTAGGCGAATCTTGTAGTAATTCGAGCGCGTCACATTAAGGTAGTACTGAGAGGTAATCACGAACAATTACATAATCGTAAAAAATCGAATAAAATTTGTATTGGCGTTGTCATGTTTTTCATACAATTCTCATTCGATAACGTTACTAATTACGATTTAAGTTGCTGTCAATTGTTCCTGTTAGGCCCCCAGGTTTCCCACATGTCTCTTCATTCACCAAGGACTGAAAATAAGTTGCTATTATAAGCTTGGGGTGTTATAAAAATGTCATAAAAAAGGATCAAAATTTAATCGGACCCGTCAGATTAAAATAGGTTGCTAAGTAGGCCTCAAGAAAGCTCCAACTTAAAATACTGACGATTTGAATTTAGGATAAGCTCGAAGTACCTATTTAAAGTAAAAAACATAACTTTATTATACAGCTATATAAATTAAAATGAATTACCGAAATGTTTGTACGCGCATAACTTCCAAACGACTGCATTAAATTGGATAAATCTTTTGTATTCGTTATTGCCAGAAGAAGGTTTGAATAAAAAAAATAAAAATATAGCAAATACATTTCTTTTCTTTCGATTTTTTTTATATTTTTTTATTTGTTAATGATGTGTCATTAAAATACATATAATGGCAAAAGAACGTTTGCCGGGTCAGTTAGTTTAGATAATTAAGCTACTTGGATATATTGGACTCAGCTTAAAAGTCGTCCGACTTATCTAAAATTAATAACCTAACCAAGAGCATGTCAGGACATGTCTAAGGAGGGTTCCGTAACTATAAACGCGTAATATGCTTTTTTTTAAATTACTCCAAAAGTTACTATCCGATTTGGTTCACAATAATTTTCCTAAAGAGTTTTTAGCATGATCTATCAGCATAGAAATTTGCAAGTTTCTATCTCCTATAGTTTAAAAATGCTAGGGGGGGGACTAAGTGACAAACTACTTTGAAGGCCGATTACTCGAAAATGGTCAACTTTATAAAAAAGTAACGTATGAAACCTTGCCTTTATTTTAAAAGACCTATTCTACGATACCCCACACGATGGGGTAGAGTGAAAAAATATGTTTCATCCCCACTTCACATAAATGGAGAGCCACCCCTAAAATATAAAAATATTATTTTTTATGATCCCGAAACCGTGATCTATATACAATCTACAACTGCACCAATTTTCATCAATTTATATTCATAATTATAGGAGCTAGAGGCGCGGACATACAGACAGACAGACAGACAGACAGACGGACAGAGCGAAACTATAAGGGTTCCTTAAGTATTACGGAACCCTAAAAATCTGATGAAAATTTTATATTAAACTACTTTTTAATGTTCTTTTCATTTTTCTAAGTTTTATAAGGGTGTCCCCCTTCAATGCACCATTAACCTAATACATCTTATCTATAAAACCTAGTAGGTCTCCACTACACTCGAGTTACTACACAATTAGCATCATGGGCTCCCACTATAACGTGAGCGATGATTCAGCTTCCCAGTATTATTTTGTTATTTCGCGGGTTCTCATAGACTATGAGATGTGGCACGTCGTGTGACAATCTAACATCAAAGCGTCCGTGGGCAGGAACGTGTAATGACACGATCTCTGATACCGATAACAATATATTAACATCTCAGCCTTGTCTAGAATAACTTATTGCTGTTTTACCATCAGGAGACAAATTTGGATGAGTTATGAGACATTTTTGAAGTTGAAATCTATGAGTTCAACTTAGTAATATTTTGTCTTTTTCTTTCATTTGTTAGGTATGTAATATGCTTTTATGGCCTTTTGTATAATCAAGCAAAATATTATCATTTTCTGGAGTACTATAATGTAACTTTAAATAAATAAATAATTAAATTATATTTATATAACCAATGGTTTTGCAGCTAAGGACAAGATCGTTGCTTCTCATCCTTGAGAAAAAAATTAAAGTGTTATTGATTCACACATGTTTAATTTCGAAACTTTTACCAATCTCTGAATAGTTTTTGATTTGTTATTTCAATGGTTGCATTGATCTAAATGAATTATGCCTACTACATAACGCCCATAGCGATAAAACTGCACAGTCTGGTCACAGTAATCAAGTTTAGTATGTGTGCGTGCGCCGATTTGGGCAATTTCGTAAGAAGATATAGTACTGTAAACGTCTCCTGTGACCGAACTGTACCGTTTTATCATTGTGGTGTGTAGCGGGGGCATAAGTTACTATGAAATCGTTGGCATCGTCCACATTGCAGACAGTTGTTACTTAGAATCACTTGTTTATACATGATAAGGGCGACAAGTATTTAAATCGCCTAGGGCTAATTAAATTAGGCGCCAAGACTCTTTTCTATTACTTGCATACTAAGTTTACTTATGACGTCAATACTCTAGGCTACGAAGTAATTAATTCAAGCCTTTTCTCCGTACCACGTAGTCGTGATAGTGACATAAGGAAAGTCAATTTTATGACAGAAAACACTTTTATTACCTACAGTCTAGTAGTTCTACCTAGTCGTATTTCACAAAATGTTAACTGCGATCTAACAGCGACTAGAAATGAAACGAAATATTATACATTTTAAACAATATAATATATCTTTAACAGGCTTCTAAAACGGGTAACAATACAAGGACTAACCGATAGTTATACTAGAGTAGCGGCTTTCGTAATTCGTATCTTTCAAGTGGAAATCAATGTGTGCATCGACTTCAGAGGCAGCTAATGCAGGCCTTTGCGTAGGCTTGTTTTTATTCGTCTTCGCTTGCCGCTCCACGCTCTTTATCTTGTTATGCTATCGGAATGAGATTTCTACCTTTTCCGTATATTCACTCTTTATATAATGCTCTACTTCTCTGGACGGAAGTTACATGGTATCATCCCTTTTTTTTTAAATAAAGTAATATCTCAAATTATTCCAAGATGATCCATCTATCAAACTTTAAATAAAGCAGAACAATATAGGAAATTGGAATTTTCTGGTAAAATTATTTCGACATAGATTTCACAAAGGGCTTCTCGGTTTGAATAAATCAATATATTTTATGCACATTTGTCGCCATGACCAAGTAAACGGTTAAAGTTAAAGGCTCGAAGAGAGTCACGTTTGTTAAATTACCTTTTGCAGCCAGCGCTGTCATCGCTTATGGTGTTAACGAAGCAAAGGTCTCCTTGCTCGCGACCCAACAATCAAACGCTTATTTGGCTGAATATTATTTAATGCATATTATTCATCTGAGTGCAAATATACGGTGGAATAAAGCTTGTAAATAACTAATCAGGAAGCATACTAAATAGACATTACTTCGCGTGCAAAAACTATGATTTCATATACCAGCCATAATTTCTGCACCGCTGTTAGCTACGTTACTATAAACTTGCATTAAAGTCGTAGTTATTTTGCATTATGTTTATAATAGGGAGTAAGGCGACAGCGCCGAGACCGAGATCTTTTGTAAGGACTGGCTCTTACAGTATTAGACTCGGGTATGCAAATAACATAAAAAATGTTTCACTTTTACATTTTCGCTTATAATGGATGCTCTTTTGCCCCGTTTTCCGCCAAGTTAGATTCTCATTACGTTCCTTTGAAAATAAGTTAGTTTTTGTACTCTGCCGGCTCGCGCCCGGGAAGGAGAACGCCATAATAGCGACTTTTGAGTACTGTTACCCGTCTCCAGCGGTAAAACTCCTTTGGTCGATGTTCTTTTTTATTCGTAAACAATTATGTCGCATTAAAGGTGGTTGAAAAAGGATCGCAAACGTTTAATGATAAGGCGGCGCGGCGGCGGGGGCTTTGGCTCGCAAATCTCCCTTTAAGTCGACGTACAGCATCGGTTGCTATAATAAAATTAAAATTAATTGTTAGATTTATGGCATCACCGCTGCGACAACCGTTCAGCTTTTGTGCTTCGCATAAGTGCCGTCTTAATCGGCAATTTACGCACATCGATTTGGCGAATCGTATGCTCGTGACTTTAAACAAGAATTATTGCAGGTCGATACGCTGATAAATTATTAAGAGATCTGCGTCATCATTGTATGGCGATTTTAAGTGAGTTGTTGCAAGTGCTTTAAGATAATTTGTGAGGTATGATTTACATTGCGCTATTTGCCATTGTACTAAAATTATTATAAAATTTACCATGTAAAATTTGTTTTTTTTTTTTAATACATAATATATTGTACGAACTTTACGATTAATGAAAATGAGGAAATAAATTTTACCTACATTGACGGCCTCTGTGTCTACTGAGCCAAGGTTAACCACTGGGATAAGCGCGTAGTGCTCAAGCCAGGAGTCGCGGGTTCGAACTTCGAATCCCGCCGAAAGAACAAAAAATTTTTCTAGTTATGGATGTGTATTAAATATGTTTAAATATGATAAAAATCTTAAATATATGTAAAAGTATTAAATATAATTATATACCTCCTCGAGTACTTAGCACGGGGCCAGATTGACGTGGTGTGAAGCGTTCATATATACAATAATTACATACCTAATTTACCTATATGTACTATTTGACTCCATAACTAACATTAAAAGCACTGCTAGATTGAAACAAAAAGTTGTAATTACATAATATTATAAGCTTTAATTATTAAGTCATCAAATGATATAACGTTTTAATACTTCGAATGAAATGATTATAGTAATGGTTTGCGCTGGTCCAACTGGTCCTAAGCTACTGGTTTCTACAGTTACAATCGTTTTATCACTTTTGAAAAATTGTTCAGTCGGCCGTACTTAGAATATAATCTATTCGTTTAGACGTAACCATTATATTATCAGTTTAATATATACGTTGTAGTTTGGAATATAAACTTTAATGGACTCGTACCGCTGATTGTTATTGAGTAATGACATTGTTAAATTACCTAAATAAATAAGTACCTAACTCGGATCACCCACAACGCGGTCAATCGACGGATGAACTTTTAAAAATTATACCTATTTTTCTAAAAATCGAGAAAATTCGAGTAAAAAGGCGGTAGGTAGATACCGTTAAGTTTTGTTTAACAGGCATTGCAAAAACACTACTTTTCTGTAATCGATTACTGCGGATTTTTTATTCAATACAAAAAGTTGCTGCAAATAATGCCTTGCACACAGAAGGCGGTTTTCTATAGTAGCAATTTAGACTATGCTTCACAGAAATGAATTTGCACCAGTGCGGTGTGAAAATTGATTTTGTGGTGAGTATTCAATGTAACTCACAAAAGTATATCCAAGTTTCGACAAACGAATGGTAATGAAATTACCTTAGGCGCGCCTTTTGAAATACTACACTTTTGAAATAAAGCAGGAAAATATTTCAAAGGTTTTAAATTTTATTTTTAAAGTTAGTACACAATATGATGTAAATAAGATGTTTCAAATGAAATTATGAATAGGTTTTCCGGATTTACCATCTCTTTACACAAGTTTTTAGCCGCGGCTTAAATTAACGTACTCGTATACGTCCATTTTATAGAATTAAAAAATCTTTTGAAACGATATTTAGCTCGTTTTTTTATAATAAATTTTGTGCTAATATGAAAAAGGAATCTATTGTTAAGGTTTTCCAGATTTACCATCTCTTTACACAAGTTTTTAGCCGCGGCTTAAATTAACGTACTCGTATACGTCCATTTTATAGAATTAAAAAATCTTTTGAAACGATATTTAGCTCGTTTTTTTATAATAAATTTTGTGCTAAGGGACCGTCCATTAATCACGTGATGTTTTTAACAACTTTTTAGACCCCTCCCCTCCCCCTGGTGATAAGTGGTGAGGTTTTATACTACCCCCCCCCCCTCCCGCACCTAAGATCACGTGTATTTTTTTTACATAGTAAGCAGGTCATGTTTGAAGAAAAACTTTAACTTAAAAAACAATTTAATCGAATACTTTTAAGCAATTAAAATCTATACGAGTCATTTGTCTTGTAAGTATTTAAACAACACTACGAATCTACAACCAATAATAATTTCGGTATGCATAGACTAGATTCGAAAATTAATACACGTGATGTCTTCTTCTACCCCCTCCCCTCCCTTGGTGATACTTGGTGATTATTTTTCGGACCCCCCCTCCCCCTTTAGGCATCACGTGATTAATGGACGACCCCTAATATGAAAAAGGAATCTATTGTTAAGGTTTTCCGGATTTACCATCTCTTTACACAAGTTTTTAGCCGCGGCTTAAATTAACGTACTCGTATACGTCCATTTTATAGAATTAAAAAATCTTTTGAAACGATATTTAGCTCGTTTTTTTATAATAAATTTTGTGCTAATATGAAAAAGGAATCTATTGTTAAGTATAGTAATCTATTGTAAGTACTTAGGAATAATTATAATAATACATATTATTATAATTATTCCTAAGTACCTTTGCACACGCGCCGCAACTCCGGCCTTAAGCGTAGGTAGGTACTAAGGAAATGAAAAAAAAAAAAAAGATTCAATAAAAATAGGTTTAACGTATGTTCTGCTACCATCCTACTACTTTTATAAATTAATGTGAAAGTTTGTGAGGATAGATGGGTGTATGGATGGATATTTGTTACATAAATGTAAGCCAAAACTACTTAATAACGAATTTTGATGAAATTTGATACGGTAGTAGATCTATATTAACACATAGGCTACTTTTTATCCGTAGAAAGAACAGTGTTCTCGTTGCATACTGTATATACGCGGGCGTAGCCCCGTGGCTTTGTCCGTACAAAAACTAGTAGTAAATTATCATTGAAAAGATTACTGTTTAAAGCAAAATTAAGCTCATGCGGTTCTAATAAATTGTGCTTTTACGAAAAAGGAATCTATTTTTGAAATATGCGTTATCTATACTATTTTTTTTCCTTTTGAAAGCTTTCGCTGCGTACGCTGCGAAAACGGTTAAAGTTTCGCTAAAATTATGTATGATTAAGAGTTCTAAAAAAAGTCCGCGACTGTATATGTATCTTTTAAGGTTGGCTCACAATAACCTTTTTATGCTAATCAAATTTGTTCTAAAATTAAGCATTATTTGTGAGGGTGTTTTCATAAAGATGATTTTAATCCTTATCCAAGTTACGTACACGTTATTCATTACAAGCATTTAATTTAGAAGAAATTTGCCGTTTACATAATTTGATTTCAATGAGTATTTAAGAAGATATTGCAGTAATAAAATAATCAAACGCATGTACGGCGCGCGGCAGGCAGTCGTGAGGGGGAAGCGCTTCTTCTACGTAAATGAAGTCGCTGGTAAATTTTAGCGATATCCCAAAGTAACTGCTCCACGCGGACGAAGTCGCGAGCAACATCTAGTAAGTTATATATTCAGTCAACGTCTCAATGTCGTGAGCTTCAATGGTGCGGGTAGGGTTACCAGATGAAAAAATCCAAAGTCCGGAGAAAAGGCCTGATTTCCTAGAAAAGTCCTGAGATTTTCTACAGCTTGAGAATTTTCTCTCAAAAACGTATTATAATCTTGCGCACGCGTTTTACGCGACTTTTTGGATTTTAACTGCAATTGTTACCAAAAGAAGATTATTTTTAGTTTGTTTCACTTTGATAAATAAGTATTGATTTGAACTGCAATTGTTACTAAAAGAAAATTATTTTTAGTAGTTTAATAAGAGAGATCTTTAAAATGTAACCTGTGTTTTATTGAAAATCCTGAGCTACCACTAGATTTGCTAAATCCGGCCGGAATCCTGAAAAGAGTCGAAAAATCCTGAAATCTCAGGACAAATCCTGAGATATGGTAACCCTAGGTGCGGGGGACAGTGGGTCGTGTTTGCTCGGCAGCGGCGGTCGAGACGACGTTCGAATAATGAGCCAATGTTTGTATTGACCCTACATCGAGCTAATACTGCTGGCTTAACTCGAAGAGTCCCGATGATGATGTCTTTGTTTACTTCGCCGTGTTTCGCCATGTCCATATTGCATATACGTGGCATTTCGGCGTCTTTACGGCAAAGTTGCCCCCGACAAATCAATGCGTGAAAATGTGACCCTTTTTTAGGGTTCCGTAGCCATTTCTGTCTGTCTGTCCGTCCGTATGTCACAGCCACTTTGTTCCGAAACTATAAGAGCTTATACTGTTGAAACTTGGTAAGTAGATGTATTCTGTGAACCGCATTGAGATTTTCACACAAAAATAGAAACAAAGACAAAATTTTTTGGGGTTCCACATACTGAAACTGAATTTTTATCTATGGATAGGTCTTCAAATGATATTGAGGTTTCTAATATCAGTTTTTTCTAAACTGAATAGTTTGTGCGAGAGACACTTCCAAAGTGGTAAAATATGTGCCCCCGTAACTTCTAAAATAAGAGAATGATAAAACTAAAAAAAATATATGATGTACGTTACCATGCAAACTTCCACCGAAAATTGATTTGAACGAGATCTAATACGTAGTTTTTTTAATACGTCATAAATCGTAAACCGCAATTTACATTTCATAAAATCAACTCAAATATAAAAAAAAAAGAAAAACATCACTTAATTTCATAAACATAAACCTTGTGCATAAACCGTGAACCGTTCTTTTTTATCAGTTCGTACGGAACCCTCGTTGCGCGAGACCGACTCGCACTTGGCCGGTTTTTTTAACAAGGAGTAAAGCATTCATTTAGAATATGGCAAAAGCTTATAAATAACACTATAATTTGCCATCATGAAAAAAGATATAAGTGCCCACGCAAGCGAGCCCAGCGTCGCGCGTAGAAATTACTTCACGGCCGGTATAATTCTATGTGCGTATGTTTGTCATATATTTTTTTGTAATCGAAGGCAGGTTATATCCGAGCCTTGACGTCACTGCGACCCAAGTAGATCTATTGTGACTCCTTTGCGTTTTGTATCGTCTCCAACCCTATGGTGCTCGTAAACGGAACGATATGGCTTGGTTGGTGCTGTGAATTTCTTCTGTGCAAGAGTAGGGTTACCATATCTCAGGATTTGTCCTGAGATTTCAGGATTTTTCGACTCTTCTCAGGATTCCGGCCGGATTTAGCAAATCTAGTGATAGCTCAGGATTTTCAATAAAACACAGGTTACATTTTAAAGATCTCTCTTATTAAACTACTAAAAATAATTTTCTTTTAGTAACAATTGCAGTTAAAATCAATACTTATTTATCAAAGTGAAACAAACTAAAAATAATCTTCTTTTGGTAACAATTGCAGTTAAAATCAAAAAAGTCGCGTAATACGCGTGCGCAAGATAATAATACGTTTTTAAGAGAAAATTCTCAAGCTGTAGAAAATCTCAGGACTTTTCCATGGAAATCAGGCCTTTTCTCCGGACTTTTGATTTTTTCATCTGGTAACCCTATGCAAGAGTATTCGTACGGCCCAAGGTACCTGTTGAAACGCTGGACAGTGAAAGAGTAGGTTTGTGTTGACCCTACACCGTCTTAACCTTTTCCTCGCAGAATCTGCAAGTTGTTGTGTCACCAACGCCTATTTGGTTGAGGTGTTTGTGGAGCTTGCAGTGCCATATCTTTTTTTTAATATATAAAAGGCAAACCTGACTGATTCATCTATCAACGCACAGCCGAAACTACTGAACGGATTTTGCTGAAATTTGGCAAACAGATAGTTATAATAACGTAGGCATCCGCTAAGAAAGGATTTTTGGAAATTCGTCCCCTAAGGGGGTGAAAAAGGGGTTAAAATTTTGTATGGAAACCAAACTCCACGCGGACGAAGTCGCGGGCAAAAGCTAGTTTGTCATACAATATAGGTAATACAAAATATCGATTTTAATATCGGCAACCGCAATTTGCATAGCGCATTCGTTAACAAGACACGTTCGAGTACAATTGCGTTCGCGAAAGAACCCCACTCAAACAACCCATTTCTATTTCAGCTCGCAAACGCTTGTTTAATGTTCGGCCCGTACAACCGCGTCGGCTAACACTTTAACGCTTTTTGCATACGAAAACGCCCGACGATTTACTCCTCTGTCTTCGCTTATTACGCCGTTTTGTATTCAGGTGATGACCCCCGAAGGTCACTACTCTGGTCGAAGACGTTCGGTGTGTCCACATTCCTACTCGGAATTCATTATTCGGGATATTGACTCGTATTTGTTTGTGGCCCATTTTAATATATTGTCTTGGCAGCCGTCGTATATTCTACACTAGATCTTGTTTATTGAATCACTAAATTTATTGATCGGCTACTGCCAATTCCAATGTTAGCTCCAATCTTGGCGACCAACGGTACTGTTTTTCCTGATTAAAACTTAATTTTGTTCACAAAGGTACTCCTAGCTGCTTAAATTTTATATTAAATCAGGAAATATTTTTACTTTTGCAAATTGTAAGGTGTTCTAGCTACTAGTGATTGAAGGGCCAAGATTAACTTCATATTTATACCTCGTGCTACTTGTTAGGATTTTATTCGTGACAGGCAACGGAAATAGTTAGCAGGAAGTTCTGTGTTTCGAGATAGAGAAAAACAGTAGCTGTCATGTCATAAATTATTTACATTTCCAAAGTGACTGTATGAATGTTATTTTTATGATTAAGGGTCAGCTCACACCGAAACGAGACGATACGGGACGCGGCACTGCTTTTTAAATAAAAATAGTCATTCAAATTTTTTTTTTATGAAATATGGGGGCAAACGAGCAAACGGGTCACCTGATGGAAAGCAACTTCCGTCGCCCATGGACACTCGCAGCATCAGAAGAGCTGCAAGTGCGTTGCCGGCCTTTTAAGAGGGAATAGGGTAATAGGGGAGGGTAGGGAAGGGAATAGGGTAGGGGATTGGGCCTCCGGTAAACTCACTCACTCGGCGAAACACAGCGCAAACGCTGTTTCACGCCGGTTTTCTGTGAGCCCGTGGTATTTCTCCGGTCGAGCCGGCCCATTCGTGCCGAAGCATGGCTCTACCGCGTAAATTGAACTTTATTCACCACACAACCACACCATACTCGTTACATATAACATCGGTCATACACTGCCCATGCGCTGTGCAGAACGGTGCAACTTGACATTCAAACACAATAAAAAGTGTGTCTTCTTGTGTAATGAATAAAGTTCAATTTTTAATATCTTAAAAATACAGCCCAGCGCCGCTCATATCGTTTGGTTACGGTGTGAATTGATCCTATAAGCCGTCTATTTGCTATGAAAGATTTACTTCAAACGTGGTAGAGCCATGCTTCGGCACGAATGGGCCGGCTCGACCGGAGAAATACCACGGGCTCACAGAAAACCGGCGTGAAACAGCGTTTGCGCTGTGTTTCGCCGAGTGAGTGAGTTTACCGGAGGCCCAACCCCCTACCCTATTCCCTTCCCTACCCTCCCCTATTACCCTATTCCCTCTTAAAAGGCCGGCAACGCACTTGCAGCTCTTCTGATGCTGCGAGTGTCCATGGGCGACGGAAGTTGCTTTCCATCAGGTGACCCGTTTGCTCGTTTGCCCCCATATTTCATAAAAATAAAAAAAAAACTTACAATTAATTCTGTGGATTCAGTTCCTGCTACTTACTACTTATTATGCAATAATTAAATCAATAATTCAGAAAGTGATTTGGAAATGCACGTTCACTGTAATAACATCGTTGCTGCCGTCCTCAAACTAAAAGGCGGCTAAATGACAAAAAGAGTTTTTGAGGTAGAGCTAAGAAACGTGGGATTATTTTGAAATTGATGCTAGTTATTTTGTATAAAAAATTGTTAATGTTTTCGTGAATGTCTTATGACAACATTAACTAACAATTGTTTATAGAAAATAACTAGCATCAATTTTAAAATAATCCCGTGTTTTTTAGCTCTACCTCAAAAGCTCTTTTTGTCATTTAACCGCCCTTTAGTTTGAGGACGGCAGATTTGTAATCACTGCCAAAGACACATGCATCGAAAAGTCAAATTCCAGTGAGGCGAGTAATTGACGTTTTGTAGTTTTAACAATACGAACACAGTCGGTTAGTAATCCTCAATAATTAAGGACAAATTATTCCTGTTCGTAACAAATAATTAGCGATCTGCGTTGCGTGGATACCGTTGATGGATAGCGTGTGTGATACCATCGCCGCCGAATTGCCTGAGAATTTTTTTTCTTTAACCCGAAGGCGTCTTGACTTGTAAATTATCCGAATTACACTTAACCCGAAACGCGGTTTGCGTGTTTATTTAATTTCGGTATCCGTTTTGTACATATTATCACTTCGAACAATTTGTATTGTGGGAATACGTCTTTATCGCGTTCGTAGTATTCAATTGTTAGTTCTCTTATGTCATCGTTTATGGTTTTCTGGTGGTTCCTTGATTGGATTAAAGATTCATTCAGGATCTTACGTCCCTCTATTTTATATTCACTTAAAAGTATATGTACCTAAATAATTTTTTTTCGTGGTTGGTGACAAAATATTGGCATATTAAAAGGACGAAATGGATATTATATTGTGTAGATCTTATTGATGTAATATGAGATATGAAACCATGTTACTTACAAGGAAATTGATTGCATTATTTTGATAGTTTCTATATAAATTAATGCCATAAAAAGTACAACACGAACTCTGGGATAAAATCTAGTATTTTAAAGGTTTGTACAACTTTGGTGAACTCTACAATCTCCCGGTGTTTATGTAACGTTGTAAGAATTCACTTTGCCGAAGTGTAAGTGTAGTCGGTAAAAGTGTAAGTCGTGTCTTAGTGAACAAACATTTACCCTTTAACGACAACTTGCTTAATACGTGTGTTGCAAGGATTGCTTGTTTTGTTAACACTGTATACAATTTCTTTTCCTTGGTTTAGATTTCTCTCTTGGTTTAGAATTTGAGTGATGAAACAATTCAAAAGTTTTTGACTTATTTTACACTTACCTACTCTTTAGTCTTTCTTCTTTTATTTCTTCTTTAATCTATTATTTCACAAAATTAGGTATTTATACATTTTGTAATTTATGTGATCACAATTTGCCATTTTTTGATGGGGATGATCAGATGAAGGATTATGAAAATCTCTATGATACCTCACAGAGGTTTTCATAACCCTGTCGTATCATAGAGTTTTTTGTCTTAGTCGTGAGATTTATACTGGGTACCTACATCAAAATTTGACGCAATCGGTTTTTTTAAATTAATTACCTTTAGCTTCGGCTAAAGTATATAAAAATACAAAATATATTAGTGATAAAATCTTTTCGTTACAAATAAGTTATATTTGCATATAAAAGGTATAACCAACTTATCTTTTTTACAGCAAAAAGCATAAATTACAACACAGAAAAAAAAACGGTTATATTCAAATTCTTTATTTTATCATACAATATTAATGTATATGACTATAGACATAAAATTAACATATTAAATACATTGATATTTTTCTTGCAAAATTTTATTTGAATATTTTAGTGTTATTAATTGTTGCTTATTATCTTCATTATGCCGGGCTATAGACGGCAGAATTTAATGGTGGATCCATTAGGCTTAGAAACCCAAAGTGTTATCTAAATAAGTCATTAGCTACTGTAAATAAACTCAACGATATATTTTAATATCATGCGTTGGTTTTTATGAAAAATATATGCAAAGTCTATACAAATGGAGACAAAATAAGTGGATACGGCTGCATTTGGTTTGATTGTAAGGGGGAATACTAAAAGCATTATAAATTATGGTTTAATAATTATTGTTACTCTTTTAAAATTAGCATGTTTTTGATTTGAATTCTTATTATAACACTTTAAATTTCTACACATATTTTTCACTCCAACATACATTCAAATAGTGATAGGTACTACACACTACAGTAAGTGATTCATAATATGAAACTATACTTAATTATAATTTGTAAATCGCAAAATCCGAGTCAAGTAATTAGATGATCCTACTTCCTACTAATATTATAAATGTGAAAGTTTGTGAGAATGTATGAAAGGATGGATGTATGGATGGATGTTTGTTACGCCTTCACGCAAAAACTACTTAACGGATTTTGATGAAATATGGTATGGTAGTAATTAAGGCTATGGATTAAAACATAGGCTACTTTTTATCCCGAAAAAATACAGCGTTCCCGAGGGACACTATATTTAAGCGGACGGAGCCGCGGGCAACAGCTAGTATCACCTATAATAATAGGTCGTTATTGTTTATGTATTCGTTTATAATATTTTTGTTCCGAATAAGCTATCCGACACTTATTAGAAGATTGTGAATGCCCTTAATCATACTTACCAGCTCGAGTTAGGCTTATTGTCCTTGTTTAAGGCGCTCTTACCCTAGAAATACGCTTCTTTCAAAAATTTTTTGAGACGAATGGATACATTTTAGTGCAGCAAAAAAATATATGTTAATTTTGATCATATTTGCTAAGGGACCTTCGTTTTCAAAACACGTTATCTGAACATTTTCTCGATAAAAAAAAATCATAAAGTAACCATTAAAATAGAAATTCTTGGAGTTGTAACTGTATTATTTGTGAACAGAAATGAGAAAATTATTTGCAGTTTCGTAAAACATAATAAAAGGAAGGGAATTGTTGTTTTGATTTTTCGTATAGAATCTGATATTTGTTAGTATTAATTTATTTCAATGATAAATAATTCGTACGAGTCGAATGAAACATCGCGAAATGGCGACCTGTCATTCCTTCTCTTTCATATCTATTGAATAAGACAGTACCGGCTTAGGCCTCTTGCTAATGAGACGTATGTCAAATTTTTCCCCTCTTTTCTGCTCAAAAATTATTCTAATTTATTGTTGAAAGTCCGTTCAAATTTATTTTACCCCCGAATGGACCTTTATGTCGTCTGCATAAAGGTTAAGTCAATATTAGTTTTTCTTTCGTCGTGTAATACTTATAACATATGCGTAATTTCGCAATCTGACGTAAGACGCTTGGTAGCCTTTTGGCTTTTTGTATTGTTGCGACCAATTGGTCTCGGGTTCGAATCCCGGTCAGACGATTTTTTTTTCTTTTTTTATGTCGCACTATAAAACTCCGAACGATGCTTGTTTTCCCAGTTATAAAAGTATATGGTTAATTATGTACTTATTTTATTATTAGTTACTTTAAGTTGTTGTTAATATTATTGTAGATTATATTATATAAAGTATGAAAAGATTGTATTCGATGAATGTCCAAATTTTTAGTCCAAAGTTTTAAGATGGAGGTACAAAAACTCTTTATAAGTAGGTACTAGGGAGACCGAGCTTTGGTCGTAGTTTTAGTACAATGATAAAAATTAATAAAAAATAAATAAAAAATTATTAAAGAAAAACAAAGACATTATAAGAATCACAAAAATAATATTTATCTTACCGGGATTTGAACTCACCACCAAAAATCAAACGTCGGTAGGCAAACCGAGCTGCCAGTCAGACTGACGTAAAATAACCGAAATTATTGATATAATTTATTACACGACGAAAGAAAAAACATATTTGATTCAAAATTGACAACATTGATTGACAACAGAATAAGTAAATATATATATACCTAAATATTATTCTGTTGGTTCGTAAAGTTTATACATATTATTATAATAAATTCTAATGCTAATCACCATGAACAGATATTAGGAACATGTACTTATTCAGTAATCTACGTTTATTTTTTACTAGCTTTTGCGACTTTGTCCGCGTAAAGTTCGGTTTCCATACAAAATTTTAACCCCTTTGTTACACCTGTAGGGGGCGAATTTTCAAAAATCCTTTCTTAGCGGATGCCTACGTCATTACAACTATCTGTGCCAAATTTTAGCAGCATCTGTTCAGTAGTTTCGGTTGTGCTTTGATAGATGAGTCAGTCAGGTTTGCCTTTTATATATTTAGACTAGGTGTTGCCCGCGACTTCATGCGCGCAAAAGGAAATCTCGATGGAACCGTACATTTTTCGGCAATAAAAAGTATGCCTATGTGCTTCCCCGTTGTCTATTCTATATCTGTCCTAAATTTCATCAAAATCATTCCAGTAGTTTTGGAGCCTATTCAATGCAAACAAACAAACATACAAACAAATAAACCTTCTCTCTGTATTATATTAGTAATAGATTAAATAAAACAATATTTACAATTAATATGATGTAGCCGAAGAGACTATTTGGTTAAACCACAAATGTCAGAAACTAGGTATTTGAAATTGTATTTTTTTTTTGCTGTCAGATAGCCGAAGTTTCATGTATGTAGAATGGGAATATTTGATATTGAATTTTATAGTGTATTTATGTATTGTATAAAATCAGTCGATAAAATTTAGCTTTGTGCTACGCGAACGAAGTTGCAGGCAAAAGCAAGTTTAGATTTTGTAACCGCTGAAAAATGCGAAATATATAAAATTTTGAAATGTCGTCCTAGGAAGAAACGTCAATGTGTGTGATGTCATAATGTGTATTGTGTAATGTGTTACATATTGTAGTGTGCGTATTCTGCAGTACTTCGACCGCATATTATAATAATACTAGCTATCCCAGCAAACTTCGTACCGCCTTAGAATTAAATTTGTTGACGTACTGACTACTGACAGCAGCGCCACCTACCAGGTCCGATTCCAAATCTAAGCCATTCTCGAATCAACCTGAAGACACACAAAATTTTTCATTACTTAATATCGGTACAGCCGTTTAGGAGTTCAGTGACTTAATTGAGCTTTTTTTTTTTAGATTTTTTTTACCCTTTAACTACTTACTAAAAAACTTAACTTTCTCAAATCACAATGGCTAAATTTGGCACAAAATTAGGAAATAGACTTCTTTGAATTGACCTAGACAGAAAATAGACATTTTGGAATATAATAAATTGTAATGAGATTTGAACCTAGACGCTACGCTTTGCTTTAGGCGGGCAAAATACCGCTAGGCTATGAAGCACATTACGATTTTATCGAAATTACGCTTTTGTACATTATAGACACATCACTTTGACGTATTTCGCATGAAGTCCCCCGCAGTAACGGGGGCGGCACGTCCCCCACTCATCTCCTTCACCCCCTCGAATACTTCATAGTTGACTACTCACAGCGCCTTAAGGAACGTGCTTATTCAAATATCGATCAATATATCGAGATAAGCAAATTAGTATAGTCTTTCTGTAGTTCATACTAGCACAAGGCCTTTTAAATGTCAAAACTGTTTTAATGGGAATCCGTGTTAGGTCACGAGTTTCATATCAGATAGTGATAGTAATTTGTCCGGCGATTGTGCTCGTTAGTTGAACTTGACCCACGGATAAAAGTATTAAAGTATACTAGCAATTGCCCGTGCCTCCGCCCGCGTAAATACAGTATACCTCGGGAACACTATACTTTTCCGGGATAAAAAGTAGCCTATGTTTTAATCCAGAGCCTAAACTACTACCATACCAAATTTCATCAAAATCCGTTCTGTAGTTTTTGCGTGAAGGAGTAACAAACATCCATCCATCCTCACAAACTTTCACATTTATAATATTAGTTGGACGAAACACCACTCAAGTTTTTGTTGATATAAGAACGTTTCAACGAATATTGTGAGGTTTTAAATGAAAATCCAATTGGTTAGACAGGGCGATGTCGGTTTCATTAGATTAGCATTCAGAATTTCATTATTTCTCATACATTTCTACAAAATATGAAGCAGTTTTTCAAATATAACACTTTCTTTAAGTTTGCCATATAACATTACTTTCCAAAAATTGTTTCTTGCTATCAACACTTTCAAATGGTGTAATAATAAACGGTGTTTTTTTTATTTTTTTCGTTACTTTCGATTCCTAATATCCCGGTTCATAAGTTTAGAGAAAAAATGGCCAAGGCAAGTTCTTAAATCAATCGACAACCAAAAATCATGGTTTGATGATACGTACACCTTCCATACAAAATCCGGTATTGCCCATGAGCTCTTACTTTCTATGTCTTGTTAGATATTATTCTTTCGCCAAAGTAGCTTAAACTTATATACTGATAAGAGCAGCTTAGTTACATTTTAACAAGCAGCGACAAACCAGCCGAATAAGCGATTCGAAATTTATTTGAAGACTAGCAATATTTGCCCGCGGCTTCACCGACGTGAAATTATATTTTAAACTTTCATCCCCCTGGGGGTTGAGTTTTGAAAAATCCTTCCTTAGTGGTTGCCTACGTCATATGGGAAATTTTTAAACTTCTAGCATTAAGGGTTTGGCCTGTGCGTTGATACATCAGTCAATCAGCTTGCCTTTTATAAATATAGATTGTGAAACATGCCCTAAAACTAAAATGTGAGTCTAATTTATAGTTTGAAAAACACAATATTTATGCGGAGGCCTCTTCTATTTTCAATTATCGCAAGTTACAATCATCGAAGCAACACCTACGAACGGGTCGGCCATGATGATTGCAGGTGGAAATTATAGTGCGCCTGTTTTAGCGATACTCGATGGGCCCCGAAAGAATTATGGCCGGTCGCAGGCCATCTCCCGTTTCGCACGCTCGCCTCACATTGTTATTAAGTTCAGAGGTCGCTTTGTTTATGAGTCGACGCTTTCGAAAGGTAACACGGAGTTGTCGAGTGAAAACATCGCTCCGTCGTCGCAGATGGCACACTATTGATAGTGGCAGCGGTCGACCTATAGTCATTTCCGTCGAAACGACTATCGCATTACCGCGATACCGTTTACAGTTCACGACACCTGAAAAATCACGACTTAAATTAAGATTAATGCGGTTTCTGTCTAAAGACATGCGGTATAAGGATATACGAGTAGTAGTACGTATTTATAGGTCGCCGCACGACAATTCACTTTCGATGGCAGTCGTGCGCCTCACGGCCTACGAGTGCACAACGCTTGCCATAGCTGCTGGTATCTGGATTATGATCTACGACCACCATTATAGAACGGTTACGTACATATCGGTCGGGAGCCGGTTGCGTAACCCGGTGTAGCCGACCGAACGCTAATTTGCGCGACCACAAATTATCAACGGTGAGCTTCGGATTAATTCGGCTCATTGTTGTTGTTACATCGTGCGTGCTTAATTAAACTATCAAGGAAAGGATAAACAGAAAGCAAGCATGCTGATGTGTGTGATAAATATTGCAGAACATTTGATTTGTTAGCTGTTGCATGGTTCAATCACAGATATATGCAATAATTAACGAACCGCACTAATACCAAAATTTTTGCTGATTTCCAATTGAACAAGCCTAAGCTAAATGGATGTAACACATCTTATTATCCGTTGTTAACAGTTTGGAGGCATTTGTAAGTATCGATAAAGTATGTCTAGTATTATTATCCATATTCCATGTTTGAACAACGCTACAGAAACTAGTTTGTAATCGCATAAAATTATCTCGGTGAAATTATTGGTCGGACAGGTTGTTTCGCCAAGTCGAGCCGATAAACAAAGGGTAGCAGTGTCGGTCGAGTCAATGGCTAATAAAATCTCGGCGCTGACTACGAGGAATGTCGGGGTAAGTCGATCCTCTAAATGAGTGAGGTGGAATCTCGCCGAGCGTGGTCACGCGAACAACCTGACGAGGCTACCCTTTGTTACGCTTTTCTTGAGGCACGATCTTTTTTAGTATAAATTTATTTCAAGTTTCTGTTCTGGCCGCGCTGGCTTTTTGTCTAGAATGCGGCGTCTATCCTCCGTTACAGTTATGCAATTTATTTGAAGTGCTCGCAGTAAAGTCATTTATATATCTTTAATGATAGTGGTTTTATTTAGTTCTTTAAGGACCTGTTTCTCAATCTACTATGAAGTGTCAAATAGCTTATTTGCATGTTTTGTTTTTGTCGCTAGGTTTAAAGTAAACAACGACAAAACTATATCCGACACATATTAAAAGACTAGCTTTTGCCTGCGGCTCCGCCCGCGTAAACACTGTACTTTTTCGGTATAAAATGTAGCCTATGTTTTAATACAAAGCCTTTGTATTAAAACATAAAATAATAGGCTTTGGATTAAAACATAGGCTACTATCATATCATACTACTATTATACCAAATTTTATCAAAATCCGTTCAGTAGTTTTTGCGTGAAAGAGTAACAAACATCCACCCATCCTCACAAACTTTTACGGGCGGAGCGGAGGGCAACAGCTAGTACCTACTATTATTATACCTATTAGCAGCTGTTGCCCGCCGCTCCGCCCGCGTAAATACAGCACCCCAAGGGAACACTACTTTTTCGGGATAAAAAGTAGCTTAAACTACACCATACCGAATTTCATCAAAATCCGTTGCGTGAAAGAGTAATAAGCATCCATCCATCCACCCATCCTCACAAACTTTCACATTTATAATATTTGTAGGTTAAGGTGTAGGATTGTGAAACAGGCCCTTAGTAAGCTCCTATAGGACGGTTTAAAATTAAGCAAGCTAAGTAAAGGTGATTTCATGTCAGTTCAATGTTCATATGACATATCGTATATCAAGAAATTATGCAATGTACGAGTATTTGCAATTTTCACGCTCAAGCCTAGACACTAGACAGGGCCACCGAATAGATTGTGCAATGCGTCAACCGGCTGTGCTAATTCACTCAATATCATATTATTGAGGCCTTTTACTGACATGATTGTGTTGGTAGCAAGTTTGAGTCTGATACTTAGTATGAGGAAATATTTAATTGTTTGTTTGTTTCTAATTTTCTATGCATTGAAAGGGCTTCAAAGCTACTGGACCGATTTTGATGACATTTGGCACACAGGCTATTTTTATCGCGGCAAAATCTACGGTTCCTGTGGTATTTACTTTTGGCGCGCATGAAGTAAGTAATCAGATGCCTGATTGAAGGTTTCCAATTTTCAAAATATTATTATCGATATGATATAAGCCATTTCAAAAATTTTATCATAACGACGTAGGTTATTTATAATAATAATATTTATGGACGCTTTTACACCACGTCAATCTGGTCCCATTGTAAGTTCTCGAAGAACTTGTGTTACGGGTACCAGACAACGGAAATATATTTAATACTAATTTTATACTATACATATAATATTTAAGATTTTTATTTGAAAATACACACATTTAATATACATTCATGACCCAGGAACACAGAAACCTTTTTTGTTCCATGGCGGGATTCGAACCCGCGACCTCCGGCTTTAGCGCCAACGCGCTAAACACTGAGCCACGGAGGTCGTCAACATAGGTATAATATTTGGTCAAATTTCCATCCAATCCATCCTTACAATAAGACATAAATAGGTACCGTTTAAAAACAAACAGAATAATAATTATTCTGTTTGTTTGTTTGAGTATTAAACTTCACCCTGCCCGGTATTAGGTAGAGCTAATAAATGTTAAAAGCTAACTGTAAAGAGAATGCTATTTACTGTGAGGATTAGTTACGGAATGTTTTACCTGAATATCCCCTATGTTACTAAATACGATGATTACTTTGGGAATGCCAAGCAATTTGCGGCGAGAACCGCTCGCTTTCCAAAAGGTTCCCGCAGAAAATTCGCTCCGAAATATCTAAGTTTCGATCTCTAGCGACTAGCAGTGGTTTGCATAGCCAGCCATGGCTTAGTATACTGAGCATACGAGTTTAATATCCTTGATGTACATATTTGTAGTGTTAATTACATAAACATTAGGTTCTGTTATAAATATTTACGGCTTTATTGTGTTTATTATACTCTTACAGCCTCCGTGGTCTAGTGGTAAGAGCATTGGCTCTCGACTCGGAGGTCGTGGGTTTGATTCCTTTTGGTTTGATTTTATCCGATTGTCTGACAAGAAAGATGATCCATGCGTCGGATGGGCATGTAAAAAGTCGGACCTGCGCCTGATCTCTCGCCAGTCGAGGTTATCCATCCCACTGTATTATGAGAGTAATGGAAGAGAGAGTGCTCTTGTGTATTGCGCACACACTTGGACACTATAAAATCACTCCTGCATAACTGGCCTGGTTTCAATGAAACCGGCCACCGTCACCGAGATCGGCGTGGGGAGTTATTATATTACTCTTAAGTTTTAACAGGTTATCTAATACTCAAGAGACAATATTTTTTCAATGTTTTGCGACATTTATCTCAATGTTTTGAGACATTTATCTCAAATTGGGATTATTTAAAATACTATGTAGATATATTTATTACACAACTGCTTTTAAAACAATTAGTACCCCGCTAAAGCTTTTAAATGAAAAAACAACCCGCTAAGCATGCTCGAATTAATTGTATACAAGATAATTATTTATCGTCGAGCGCGGTACGTGAGCGAAACATGACGTTCAGGCCTTTATGAACCGATCTGACCCAGATCCCGGTAATCTATCATTGTAGACGAGGGCATTGACGGTGCACGTCACAGACATAACAAGTAGACCCCACACCTAAGTCAAGTTGCAAACAAACCAAATGTATTCAATTTTTGTACCGTTTTGTGCAATTTAGGAATTGTAAACGCGCACGTGAAACGACCAAATTCACATCTAATTTATATGAATATTTAAATACTAGCTGGTCTTCAGACGTTGTTCTGTCTCTGACAATTTTTCTAATATTTCGCACCGTTTAAACTTTCCCTGAACTTCCAAAACTATTTGAAAATTAAAATTAGCCAAAACGATCTGACCGTTCTCCAGTTTTAGCGAGACAAAGAAATTGAAATAATTTTTGTACGTAAGAAGGAGATAAGACGATACAAGACAATTCAATTCTACCTATAACCAAAAAGGAGTGACACATCAAAGAGTATTTATTACAAGTCGCAATTAAAAGCAGTCAAGGCAATAGATTTGCGGCATCTACTAGAATATAGCGTGACAAGGAAATTGAAATCATTTTTGTACATAAGAAGAAGATAATAATATAACACAACTTTTTATACACACTTTTCCACTTTATTTAGATTTTTACAATAATTAAATATAAACATGACCGGTTTCGATTAACTCATCATCAGGTGTCCGGTGGTTAATCGAAACCGGTCGTGTTTATATTTAATTATTGTAAAAATCTAAATAAAGTGTAAAAGTGTGTATAAAAAGTTGTGTTATATTATTATGAACACGAATTTCCACCAAGAACCAACAGTAGGTACATTCAATCAGTTATATAAGAAGACAAGATAATTCAATTCTACCTCTAACTTGGTTATAACCAAAAAGGAGTGACACATCAAAAAGCAGTCAAGGCAATATCAATATATTTGCGGCATCTACTCGAATATGTCTGTGGTGTAGGTAGTGTCATATTTGTCGCGCTTCCCGGCGGGCGCGGCTGTCATACGAAAAGCGGAGCGGCGGACCGTGTTCGATCACTCATTTCTGCCTCTGGATGTGGTTTAAAGAAAAATTCTTTTCACAAGCGTGTGTGTGTGTACTGGGTTACCAGTGGCTAAATTTAACAACGTTTGTCTGAAGCCTATTTCAACTACATTTTCAATTTATTATCAATGAATCATCTTGTTATCGTAAACTGACCGAAACTCGATATTCTACTGCACAATTTTAATCTAGTTAAAATCTTAAGCCAGTCTCAACACAGTCGTTTTGAAATTAAATTGACTAATGACTAACCTTTAACATAATTATTATAACGTGGTAGAGCCATGCTTCGGCACGAATGGGCCGGCTCGACCGGAGAAATACCACGGGCTCACAGAAAACCGGCGTGAAACAGCGTTTGCGCTGTGTTTCGCCGAGTGAGTGAGTTTACTGGAGGCCCAATCCCCTACCCTATTCCCTCTTAAAAGGTCGGCAACGCATTTGCAGCTCTTCTGATGCTGCGAGTGTCCATGGGCGACGGAAGTTGCTTTCCATCAGGTGACCCGTTTGCTCGTTTGCCCCCTAATTTCATTAAAAAAATAATAATAATAATATAAACCTATATTTTATGCACTAAAACTAATTGTTCAGTCTATAATTGGCTTCATTGAAATAATGACTTCAGCGTTTGAGGTTTGTTTGAAGTTTATGAGGATACCATATTTTTGCTATAAGACAAGATCGATATTGTGTCAAAACCATAGACGTATATATTATAGACGAGGCATGTTGAGGCAAAAAGTGTCTTCAGTTAAATGTTTGAGATTTTGGGACCATTTTGACATTTGATGTATGATGAAAACAAGATAGCTGACATTTGAAGTATGGAGAAGACCAAGATGCCGTAACTTTTTCTTGTATGAAGATTTGTTCTGTCAAATATCCGTCATAGCCTATCTTGAGTTTTGAAATCTTTGATCAAAACTGTATGTAAGATTATTTATCTATTTAATAACAGAATCGACCTTCAGGCTTCTGGATCCTATTTTGTTTGGGCGGCTCTTTTTTTCGATACCGTATCGAGTTTCTCGACCTCGCTCCCGTATGCTCATTTAGCGAACATGAGTGCGCTGAGTAGCGTTTTTGGTTTTATATCATCCAGAAACCGACAACGTTCTTGAAAGTTAAGCCATCACTACTACTCCAAATTGGAGTGGTGTGGGATATGTTGCCACAGAATAACGGAATATTTTACCCAACTTTTTTTCAATTAATTTTTATTGAATACGTAATTGTCGTAACATAATAACGCGATATGTTTTGTTAGTGTAAAGAGTAAAGTAAAGAAAAGAGCGGGCGGGGCGTTGTTTCGCCATGGTTTTGGTAACAGTGCGCTGCGTACAGATGTGATCGAACACTCATTCTGGATGTTCTGTATTCTGTGACATTTGCCTACTTGTTTGTTTACACGAATTTTAGTAGGACTTGTTGTAATTTTGTTGTAACATCTTCTTAGTAATTTAGTGATATAACTTAATGGCTGTCTGTAAGCTGAAGCCCAATTGTACTATTTTCGATATAATCCCGTTTCGGTCGACGCGACGCGCTGACTCATTCCCGTACGTGTCAATACGTACGCGCGCGAAAATCTAAACGGGATATAACCGATAATATTTACGAGAATTGTGCTCTGATACCGATAACGTGCTCCGATTATTATTACATAATAATTTATATTATTATGTAGCGTATGACGCAATTCATTTTGCAAGGCCTTAGGCTGGAACTATAGGTATGCTCCGGAATATGGAATGCCGGTGACAATTCAAAGCAGTGAAATTAGAACTTTGGACCTATACAATGGAATTGAAAATCGAACACATGAGTGTCAAAATATGTCAATGTCATATATTATGACAGCTCGACACTCGACAGTTCGGTTTTTAACTTTGTTGTGTTAGCGTCACAGATATAATATATTGTCTAGACCACGCGAGTGTATGAACTTCGCGTGTAACTTTCTGTATAAAAAGGAGTGAACTAAAAAGCTACAAAACGCGACAGGTCGGCGCGCGGCTACGGCCTTTGTATCGTTTACTAGGGGACGGGGAGTTATCACCACTAAATCGCTCTTGTGACGTCACAGTAGATAGTAAAATAATAGCACGCTGGTTTTTATACGAATGATGAGACTTGCGTGGTCTAGTTAATAGATGTCTGTGATTAGCGTAGAGTTCTATTTTCCGTGGTCTAAAAGGGATGTTCTAGAAATGTATGAGGCGTGGACCAGCACTATGTACACTATATGTAAATGTAGCTACATAATATGGTAACTGTTTCCTATTCTATTTAATTTCACTTCGTTTCAATGTACATTTAATCCGTCATGTTTTATTTTACGTTGTGTTGTTCTCCTTGGCGAAGTTACGCCAAGGAGAACAACACAACGTAAAATAAAACATGACGGATCAGATCAGAATTATCCAAAGAATGTTATTTTGACAATTACATGACTTTTGAGAAAGAAAGACGTATGACATTCAAGAAGACGTCTCTTCCTAAAACTCTCAACTACGTCAAAAGTCAAGTCAAAACAACTGTCATGGTCGCCCTAAAAAAAGGGTTCTCGCAATAAAAAACTCTTCAAATAACCATATTTGTACACATGTACCCTTGTTCAAATTATTATTTTTTTGTATTTTTATAAAATTCCCATATTTTGCCTATTTACCTATGTAGTGTACATAGAGCTGGCCCAAAATCAAACATCTCTTTTTCCCGGGCCCGCCGGATGCCGGATCATATAGTCCCAGCCTAACAATGTAATAAGTAGGCCCTGTCGTATTGTATTTGTTAATATAAGTAGGTACGTAGCATAATTATGAAAGATTGAGTTTTAAGCCCACGCACGTATTTAAAAACCGTTCCTTTTGTAATTGCGCTTTTGTTTCTTGTTAAATATTAGCAGTGCTTTTTGCGCTACATACAATTGATCACAGATATTATTTTGAAATGGTTAACTGTGAATGTAATTAACTCATGTTAGTTATAATTTCATCTTTGAATCGTCAAACTCAATTATCGTTATTATCGCCATTTTAGGGTTCCAACTTACATACCCAAAGGGTAAAAACAGGACCCTATTACTGAAACTTTGCTGTCTGTCTGTCTTTCACAAGGCTGTGCCTCGTAAACCGTGATAACTTCCTATAACTTTTTAAGAAAAAAAAATAATTAAATATATTTTAATAATTATATCCCAGGGGGGATTTTTTACCGTTTTACACAGAACCATCTTTGCGCGAGTCCGACTCGCACTTAGCCTCTTTTTTTAAATAATTATCATCATGATCCACCACTAACCTTTCCTCGGTAGAGCTTGAGTATTATTTCATATGAGGAGTTTTCCTGTTGATGAGGAGATTTTTTCTTTAATTTTTATTATTTTATAGAATCCTAACTTCTTTTACAGTTTAACAAAATTTTCTTGTATATTCTTTCACGGCTTCTCCGCGCATTTCAATATAAATAAATAATGTATTGTTCATTTACTTATTTATCTCGTAAAGTAAAAGTAAGCTGCGGAGAGCATTAAAAATAGAAAAACGTTTTTCGTGCATGCGACATCCGGTCTCACAAGTGAGGATGTTTTCTGGCCGATGTTTAATGTCTATTGTGATCTGTTGGTGTGAGGTTTCACAGTTATTCGTGAGACTTGTCACTTACCAGGGAAATGACCGTTATATTGTACTGTGGTTTATATCGCTTATGACTTTAGCAGTTAATGTTTAAGATCATTTTTATGTAGACTTCACTATTTAGAGCTAGCGCTCACTTGAGACAGTCTGAAGGCAGTTTATTTCGTTACAAAATATAATATGAAGATGCGGACACTTGAAACAAAACGTCTCATAGTCGAAACTGTAGGAGCGACACAACTGCAGGTCTAAAAAGGCCGTTTTGGCAATTCATGTTATGAATTACTGACAGCGATCGTAAAATGGCCATTTGAATTGCAATTCATATTAAGATTTGGATACAATTCATATGCAGAAATTGGCTGAAATGCATTCATTTGACAGATTTACAAGCAGAATTGCTTTAGTGTCAAATAGCAATATTACGATGATATTGCGTAAGTGGCCTTTTTAGACCCACTGTACTGTTAAAATTGTAGGTGTTTTGGTTGCAAGGCTGGAACTATAAAGCCCGGAAAAAGTTCAGAGCACTGAAAATAGAACTCTGGACTAATACAGTAGAGTTGAAAATCGAACACACGAGTGTCAAGTCAAATGTCAATTGAAATCAGACAACTCGACATTCATGTGTTCAATTTTCAGCTCTATAGTATTAGTACAGAGTTCTATTTTCAGTGCTCTTATTTTTTTCCCGGATTCCGGAATATACCCCAGCCTAAGATAGTCTTGTCTATGTGACACAAAACTGTCTTGAGACTGTAATATACTGTTGTAAATTGTGTCCCAACATATAATGTCTCCGAAAATCAATAACGGATACTTAGGGCACATAATCCACTGCTTATGTAAAGTTTAGGCAAAAAAAAAATTGTCATACTCAAAGTAAAAAAATCATCTCATGTATGGCTGACTCCGCTAAACGCATACTCGCCCATATAAAGAAATAATATTTTTTTCTAGCATGACAATTACTTTTCTGCTTAAACGTCTTTACATAAGCAATAGATCATATGCCCAAAATATCCGTAATTGATTTTACCCAACCTTATATATTAAATTTTAAAATATATTTATAAAAAAATATTAATGTTTACAAAATTAATGCCTCATATTATTACTAAGTAAATGGAGTTGTGAGTAGCAAAACTATGTAGGTAGTAGGTAAATAATATTTTTTATTAAGGTAACTATGATATGGGGTACATTTAATTGGTTGAAATAATAATAACAAATTGTTATTGGCATATATAAATCGTATTACGTCGAGCCCGATATTCCTAATCACATCGATGATAAATTATGCGGACAGTAATGGTGCGACGTAAAAAGAAATAAGTGAGGGACAAGTTTAAGGCTATTTATCATAAAGTTATCGGAACACCCCGGCGCGAGGCTCTCCCACATCCATAAACACTTGACTCGTGGAAAAAAAAGGAAAGCGGCTCAAGGTTTTATTGTTTTTTTTTTTTCAAGAAGTAATCAGCACAGGAGATACATCTAGGTTATTGATTGAGAGCAACTTGATAAAACTCTGGGTATAGACTGTCGCCAACGATATTTTATTTTTCATTACAACCTTCAAACCTTTAAGACAAGAGCCTATTCATATTCGGAAGGCCGATAACGCCCTTGCGACTCTCCGGTGTTGCGGGTGTTCATGGGAATGGTAATCGCTTGCCATCAGGTGATCCGTCTGTTATTTTGCTATTAATTTATTTTATTCATTTTAGAAATGAACAACACACACTCGCAACTAAAGTGTAAAAAGATTAACTTTAGAATATTGATTCTTATACAGAAACGGTAGATTCTTTATTGCATTCAAGCAAATCCCTGTTTAATGTGTAGACTATATTTTTCAAATAGTATTATATGAGAAACAAACTGATGTATTGATCTTTTTTCCCTGTAACAATAAGTGTTATGAAAAACTTTAGGGGCTGGGACTATAATATGATCCGGAATCCCGCATTCCTGGGAAAATTCAGAGCACTGAAATATTTGAACATTTGACTCTCATGTGTTAGATTTTCAGCTCTATTGCAGTAGTCAAGAGTTCTATTTTGAATGCTTTAAATTTTCTACGGCCCTCCGGATTCCGTTTGTATAGTCTGATCCTTAGACATTAGATCATAAAACATACTCGACGGTGCCCCAACCACGTACAAATATTTCGCACATTCCGTTTTTGCACATCAACAATACAACATAAACAATGTCACGTAATTGTTGTTGTATGTTTATTGTTCACATCAAAGCGCTTAATAGTTCTCTAACGTTATGCTTTTTGTCTATGAAAGCGATTTACAACTATCGCAGGAGTTATGGGCAATCGTAACCCATAATATGGTTTCCCAACCCGAAGAAGCCCAACAAAGCCCCTCTGCATTTTCATTTAATCGTTATTTATTTACTTACATACAAATCTCTTTTCGTGTGAAAAAAAAAAGAAATATTGCAACTTGTCGAAACCAATTGTCTAATTAATAAAATATGTATATTTTAAATTTTTGTTTTGTCCCTTTTGACATCTCTTTACTTCCTTAGGGATGCGTTCGGCGCGCCCCACTGGTCGGGAATATATAAGTATAAATTATACTTTGCCATATAACAAATATGGGTTACTACTAAATATTATGTATTTGTTTCTCTATTAAATACAAATGAAGTAAGCATTTAAAAGCATCATTTCAAAAATATTCAATGTAAAAGTTGGTTAAATATGCTTGTGTTAATATATCAGAAATATGTTTCCTTTAAATACATCTGACTTGCTCAAATATAGAATTACATAATGTAAGTTAAATACTTAACATTGTTAATAGTTATTAACATTGTTCACCGTTTACCTCCGAGCCGAGAGTTGAGACACTGTAACGTGAGTATCACTTGAGAGGCTGCATTACAGCTGATTCGCAGACGGTATACTCGTGTTTCGCGGCGAACCATTAACTTATACATTACTAGCTGTTTATCGCAGCTCCGCCCGCGTAAATATAGTATCCCTCGGGAACACTTTATTTTTTCGAGATAATAAGTAGCCTATGTTTTAATCCAGGGCCCAAACTACTACCATACCGAATTTAATCAAAATCCGTACAGTAGTTTTTGCGTTAAAGAGGAACCAACCATCCATCCTCACAAACTTTCACATTTATAATATTATTGGATAGTAGGCTGTAGGACTGACGTAAGGACGGGCCATGCTTACCTGTTAAATCTGAGTGTCCTCATTTGACATTGACAGGATAAAAGTTATGTCACTTCAGTTGTATCAAGAGTGTTTATGCAAAATTTTCGTAGGGGCTCATCCTTAGCTTCAAAATGATTGTGCTAAAGCGCTTGCAGTTTACTCTGTATATTTACGTTTACAAGCGCTAATGAATTCCTATGCTACGTATAGTGATTTGTAGCTCTTAATTGCATTAAATATGATTTAGTGTTCCGCTTCGCGGGTTCCGCGGGTTTATCAATGTTTACTTCATTATAAACATTCGTGTAATATCCAGGATTCGGGAAATGTTTTGCTTGAGGCTAATCCCTACTATGAATACTATCAGCATAATATTATCGATTGTGCATGAAAATTCATGACCGTTTTTGATAAATCACGCCGAGGAAACCGTACATTTTCGATAAAAATATATAAAAGCCTATGTCCTTGCCCTTGGTCTACTCTACATCTGTTTGAAATTTCATCAAAATCAATCAAGTGCTTTCAGAGCCTATATTCAATGCAAACAAACAAACACACACAAACAAGCAAATCTTTTCTCTTTATAAAATTAAAATTTTAATTTTTGTTAATTAATTAAAAGAAAATGTTGCCCGCGACTTCGTGCGCTCAAAAGTTAATTTCGCAGGAAACGTACATTTTTCCACGATAAAAAGTAGCCTATGTCCTTTCCCGTGGTCTACTCTACATGTGTGCCAAATTTCATCGAAATCGGTCCAGTAGTTTCGGAGCCTATTCAATGCAAACAAACAATCAAACATTCGACGACCTCCGTGGCTCAGTGGTGAGCGCAGTGGCGCTTTAGCCGGAGGTCGCGGGTTCGCATCCCGCCAGGGAACAAAAAAGTTTTCTGTGTTCCTGGGTCATGGATGTGTATAATATAATAAAAATCTTAAATATAAGTATAGTATAAAAAGTATTAAATATATTTCCGTTGTCTGGTACCCGTAACACAAGTTCTTCGGATACTTACCACGGGGCCAGACTGACGTGGTATGAAGCGTCCATAGATATTATATACTATACTAATGTATTATAGGTACACAATTCGCTAGTACGCGCAGTAATTTGTAAGTTATCTCATTTATAACGCTATAGGCTTCATAAGGACCGACCGCTCGTTTTCTTAGCCTCGTAATGAGGAGCATCTACGAATCAATGCAGAAGGTGAGCGTTTTATTAAGCGGAGCGATAAATTTGCATCGCCAAACAGCGGTGCCCACGACGGGGCACGTTCGGCAAATAGAGTAAATACGCCCCTTGTTCGAGGGCCCCGCACCTATTACAAACACAATTTGCCCCAACATTATGTGATGTCATTTGGTAGGTTTATATTTTACTTTTTTTATATTATTAAACTGAATTTCATTTATATTATCAAACTGAAAAAGCTACAGGAAAATCAAGTGAATAGTACTATGAAACATCAACTTATGAATTGAAATATTTCATAGTACAATACTCTTAATGTGATCATTTTAAACCTGCCTTTCCTACATTCCTTGTTTACATACATACATACATATAATCACGCCTCTTTCCCGTAGGGGTAGGTCATCTATTCCTCCTGTTACATTCAACGTAGCGAAGCGGCTCTCCATGGGCCACTTTTCGCCTCCACGAAAACGAGACGTGATGGGTGGCGAACCACAGCGCCGCCATTTTGGATAATTAAATTATTTTTATGATTATCCATTGCGTTCTCACGGATTGGCGGAGAGGGTAGGAATAGGAAGAGGGAAGAATAGGTGGTGTGGAAAGGAAGATTGGTAAGTTAGAGTGGGAAATAGGAAATGTAGAATATTACCGCCCAGGAGGGCAAGGGATAGGACAGTAATAGCTAGGGAAGCTGGGGTCGCATACCCGTATACTATACCGCAACTACCGAACATGTAAGTTGGGATGAGTATCCCATGACAGTACCTTGTTTTATATCGAAAATGTTGGAATAAAAGTAAGAAAATGAATTTCGGGCTTATGATAACGCGTATTGAATGATAATAATATAACAATGCATTTGTTATTTTCGATCATCGGTGTTTATGTTTCTATAACATAATCTTAAATCAAACCGGTAGTGACCTCACATTTTAATAATTATTTGGAATAATTAGTAAGGCTCATTAAACATGACATGATACATAACGTCGGTGTTTTCATCAAAAGATTTTCATTAATTTTTATGATTCTTTATACTTGAATTTTGTGGTTCGTGCATTCGAAGAATTAAAGAATGTTAATCTTGATAATGCTTGTTATATATTTTGTTGCGACAGAGAGTTGGGTTACCAAATTACGAATGTCAGCGTCGTTCTTTTGAAATTGTTTTGGTGCAATGTTTAACGAGATTTATTCCTTAATAACAATAAAATTAATTTCACTTTTATTGAAGCCCTGTTATAACTTATCTGTAATTTTCGTCGTGATCAGCTTTTTAATTATTTTTTTAATAAAACATAAAAAGTATGGGCGAGATAACAACACTTGACGTTATAATATGAAGAAACAGATTGTAGCTGCCTTTTTTGACGCAATATGCAACCAAGTCATTGAAAGATTACTTCATCAACATATCACTACGAATTTCTTCACTGGTTTATCTTAAATTTTTTATAATAATAATAATATCTATGGACGCTTCACACCACGTCAGTCTGGCCCCGTGGTAAGTATCCGAAGAACTTGTGTTACGGGTACCAGACAACGGAAATATATTTAATACTTTTTATACTATACTTATATTTAAGATTTTTATTATATTATACACATATTTAATACACATCCATGACCCAGGAACACAGAAAACTTTTTTGCTCCCTGGCGGGATTCGAACCCGCGACCTCCGGCTAAAGCGCCACTGCGCTCATTATGTGTAATGTGTATGTATGTGGTATGGATGGCTAAATTTTTATTATATCCTTACCACTACAGAAATCTGTAGTGGTATGGATATAATAAAATTTTAATGCCTAACTGTTCCGGATGTAATAGACTCATTTATGCCTGGTTTCCGTGGTGAATTTGTTGGTAATTTATCTATTCATTAGCGCTATTGATTCGATAACGAACAAAAAGTGACAGATATAAACTATGTTTAACTTAACTGACCAATGGGGTCCGTTGTTTTCCTTAGTCAAATTAGTTTAAAGCTCTATTTCACTCCCAAAGTAAGAAATGTTTTTCATAAAACTAGTTACATTGCCGACTGTAAGCAAAACTAAAAAATTTTGTCCTCGAATCAAAAAAAAATCTCTATATGTCACTTTTGGGTTTCGGAAACTCAGCGCTAGTTGAACTTAGTCTATGTAGATTCTAGAGTTTATGTAAATTTATGTAAATTTTTTAAAGCTTTATGTAAATTCAGGTCCGAAGGGGTTAAATAATGATTGACCGGGCAATTATCATGTTTATATTAAACTAGGTTTTGCCCGCTACTTCGTCCGCGAGGAGTTCGTTTCCGTACGACATTTTAACCTCTTTTTCACCCTCTTAAATAGGGGGCGAATTTTCAAAAATCCTTTCTTAGCGGATGTCTACGTCATTATAACTATCTGTATGTCAAATTTCAGCAAAATCCGTTCAGTAGCCGAAAGCCGAAAGGCTGTGCGTTGATAGATGAGTCAGTCAGGTTTGCCTTTTATGTATTTAGATTTGTCTATTTCATTGTCAGTTTCGTATAACTTTTGTATTTACGAATTTTTAAAGCAGTCTATGAGGTACGATATATTTACCGAAAATGCCCGAAGTCGACGTGGACACATTTAATTTGCGGTGACATCAGATGGTGGTGGACTCGTAAAATAATTGGGAAAAGCACCCAAAGCTAGTGTTACGAGCGGGCCAGTGGCTGTCGTAAAATTTGATGGCCACTTGTGTTTTGACGACCCTATAGGGATAGGGCTTCTCCGGAGAAAAACGATTTTATACTAAAAAACATCACCGTCAGCGATACGTGTATACGGAGGTTCATTTAAATTCGCCAATTAAGTAACTAATGAATACTAATCGGATCCGTAGTTTAGGCGCTACGGTGGATGTGGAACAAACATAATAATAATATTTAATCTTTATACATATGGGTACTGCCAAGATCATTAACCCTTCCTTTTGTCTTCGCTGTAGTCGGGTATAGGTAAAGAAAATATATGAAACTTTTCACATTGAATATTATGTCTGGTATATGAATGATTGTATTTCATCTAGACATATTATTTTACACAATAGTTTCCAAATTTTTTAAAACTGCTTATATTTAAAGATTTAAACGCCAAAACGCTCGAATCGATTTCATCCACAGTGTGACGTCAACTTTGTGTATATGTCACCGTAAAATTGTAAAAATCGTTCGATTGTAATATTACTAGATAGATATATTATAAAAAGTCGACAGATTGTCAAATAATCATTTCTCCTTACAATTGTACGCATTATTTTTCGTTATAATTATTATTAAGAAAAAAACAAACAAATATGGCGGCGCGGGGCACTTGCCGTTTAACCAGTCGGCACGGTAAATATTACAATATAACGAAAAATAATGCGTAAAATTGTATGGAGAAATGTTTATTTGACAATCTGTCGACTTTTTATATGTCCAGTAAAATTACAAACTAACGGTTTTTACAATTTTACGGTGGCATATATCTCGATTTCACTTGTTGTTTACACAAAGTTGACATCACACAGTAGATGTCATCGAACCGAGTGTTTTGGCGGTTAATTCAAAACCATTAAAAATAAATTCGTCTCTAATTGGTTTAATGGAGAAAAAGAAGACATTAATAATTTTATTTTTATTTATCTGTTAAATCGTTCGTACCAATCTTTAAATATAAGCAGTTTAGCTGTTTAATATCGACATTTGTAATAGTAACACGAGGGTAACGAGATCACCGGTATACGACTAAAGCATTCTAATGCTTCCCACAAAAACTAGCGTTGCACCATATACGAGCACCATTCACGTATGGCCAGGGAAGGCGTAGGATCAAACGCAAATATGAAAGTCAAATGAAGCGAATGCTGTCAGATTTAAGCTATAAGTCTCGGTCCCCGGATAGTCGAGAACCAGGGAACTGGTTTGTCCGATAGGAACACAGTTTGGTAAGCCGGGTTTAACATCGATCTTGGATTCGTCGATTATGTATCGTTGACGGACGCCGGCCGCTAGCTTAATCTGTCCGTCACAAGCTTCAGAGACACCTACCATGATAATCTCGGCGCTGAGCAACACGTGGCGTCGACAAAAGTAATTTATATGCAAATCGCTTTGAATTTATGAAATGTTGACTTAATACGCCTATCATCGTACGAAAGTTAACCGATGTTAAATAGCTGACAGATGTGCGTCAAGCGTATAAGTTTTACAATATTATTGTTGGAATTTATTAAGTACTTATGGTTATGCATAACGATAAAGATGAAGAATGCTGTGCAATAAACAAGAGAGCCGTGTTGATGGTGTTGGATAACTGATGTAGAGTTTGAGAATAATTTCTGTTTGTAAGGGTCAGTACACAACGCGGTAATGAGCGCTATTTATAATGATTTATTAGATAATTGATAGCTATTTAAAATTGAACTTTATTTACTTTACAAAAAGATACATGTTTTTTTACATATATTTTTATATGAGTGAATCTGTAAGCGTTATCAGCGTTAGCTCCGATATGTAAGAAATTATATGCCAAAGTATCTAGTAAAAGCTGATGGTACGAGTTACACTTCTGCGCGATAAGACCAAAAATTCCGACAAAGCCGCTGTCTAAATAACAATTAATATTGATGTCAGCTGTCAAAAGACAAAAGCATCCGCGTTGTTCGAGCGGCATAAAATGTTGCTCTGTAGCCCCAGAACAATATTAGTGGCGTCGTGATAAATACGAACATCTGTTGGCCAACAATGCCGTCGTAAAGCAATACTCGCGCTATCGACGCCTCGATTAATGACCGACTCGACCGACTCGTCTAAAATAATGGTCTACAATATTTATTATCAGATAAGGCGCCGCTACTGGGTGAACGTGTGGCCATGCCATAAGGCTAGGACTATATTATGATCCTAATACTGAGAGCTGAAAATCGAACAAACATGTCAAGTCAGATGTCAATGTCATATTTTATGACAGCTCGCATTTCAATTCAGCTCTTTAATATTTGCGAAGAGTCCTATTTTCAATGCTGTTTATTTTCCTGGGCCCGCCAGATTCCGGGTCATAACTAAGTCCTAACCTAATGGAATAGAGCTGAAAATTGATCACATAAGTGTCGAGTCAAGTGTCCTATTTTCAATGCTGTTTATTTTCCTGGGCCCGCCAGATTCCGGGTCATAACTAAGTCCTAACCTAATGGAATAGAGCTGAAAATTGATCACATAAGTGTCGAGTCAAGTGTCAATGTCATATACTTATGACAGCTCGACACTTGGCACTTCGATTTTCAGCTTTATTGAATTTGCGCAGAGTTCTATTATTCTCATGTTCCAATGTCATGGGATACTCATCCCATTACCTGTCCGGTAGTTGTGGTATAGTATACGGGTATACGACCCCGGCTTCCCTAGCTATTACTGTCCTATCCCTTGCCCTCCTGGGCGGTAATATCCTACATTTCCTATTTCCCATTCTAACTTACCAATCTTTCTTTCCACACCACCTATCCTTCCCTTCCCTATTCCTACCTACTCCACCAATCCGTGGGAACGCAATGGATAATTATTAAAATAATTTAATTATCCAAAATGGCGTCGATGTGGTTCGCCACCCATCACGTCTCGTTCTCGCGGAGGCGAAAAGTGGCTCATTGAGAGCCGCTTCGCTACGTTGAATGTAAGAGGAGGAATGGATGGTAAGAATGAAAGTGGACGAAGCGAAACAAGTATGTAAGGATCGTAGCAAGGGGAAAGAAGTGGTCTCTGCCTACCCCTACGGAAAAGAGGCGTGATCGTATGTATGTATTATGTAAGTATTAGTATTGGGTTGTCTGGATTTTAAATTGTGTTTTATTATCATCATGGCTCTAAAACTCAAAGACAAGAAACACGTATTTTCGAAAAAATACCAAATTTATCGACGCTCTAACATACGCGCTACAAAGGAAATGGAAGTGAGCAGGACACGTAGCGAGGTACGATGATAACAGATGGACTCGGAGATTGATAGAGTGTGGTGGCCTACTAGGAAAGAGATCCAGAGTTCGCCCGCACACCAGATGAGCGGATGAAATAGCGGCAACAGCAGGACAAAATTGGCTAAACATCGCCAGAGATAGAGAGTTGTGGTATACCTTGGAGGAAGCTTTTACCCTTTAGTCCATACAAAAATAGGAAATTAGCAATAATTATAGTTTAATAAAATATTAGCAAACGAATCTCTTACATTTTTAAAGTAATTATTATGTTTTATTGTTTTTATTACTTAAATTATACGAGTATTATGGTTACTTAATTATTATTTAAAATAATTGTACTCAATCAATAAATGTTAAACTAAGCTATATTATAATATGATTGAAATTGAAATAATGTATTGAAAAATTAATGATGTATTTTGTATGGAATCAATTAAGCTTTGTTTATTTAATTATTTTATGTATGTATTATTCTGAATTTTCCTCGGCCTTCCAGATTCCGGATAATATAGTCCCAGCCTTACGCTCCTCGCGGTGCACCGCCTATGCATTACTCACAGCTGATATCAATACGAATCTTTTTTTTTATATTCCCATTATTCCCCGGCGTAGCTGTAGGTGTTCTGTTTGTTATCGTCAATGCCACAAAGGCACGTTAGTAATATATATTCTTTGACAAAGGTTCGAATAAGTGAACATAAAGTTTTTAATACGGTTCGCTCTTGAGAACTAATCAGTCCGGGCAGGGTTACCATCCGTCTGGATTAGCCCAGTCATGTCCGGACTTATAGACCTTTCTTCGGAATTTATCAGGATTTTTTTGGATTATCTATGGAATATAAGTAATGAAATGCTTAAATGGAATATATAAGTTATATCAAATCAGTATTTGATCTTTATAACTTCCCATTAATCTTAAAACATTTTTACATTTAATATACATAGTGTCAATAAGTTCGTAATAACAGCCCGGGTAACTTCGACTAAATAATTGGGCTATAGTTTTTAACTTTTGATTATTAGCTGTCCGGTTTTTCCGTAGGACTTAGGCCCACTTGCGCCAATCCGGGTTAAAGTTAACCTTGGGTTAAAATATCATGCTTTCTTTTTCATAAATACGAAGAACGAGTGAGTTATCATGATTTTTAACCCAGGGTTAACTTTAACCCGGATTGGCGCAAGTGGGCCTTATTTGTTTCTAAATGGTAACCCTAATTCCGGACAGATTTTATGTTGTAGTAAAATGTTTAATGAAATATCACGCCCACCGAACGATTGAACTGGCTGTTTGAGGCCGACGAATGTCCAGAGCACGGTGCGGCGCGCGGCGTCTGTCTATTAAAATAGTTTTGTAATAATTAACGATTATTATTTCTCTCCGACGAAATAAATATTAGGGATTTTAAAGTAACAAAGAAATATTACACTTTTGGTTTAGTTTATTGTTAATCGACTGGGAGCTTGTATGAATGCAGCAAATTTTGTGTTTATTTCCGTGTTTTGGATTCCTCATCAATATTACATAATAATAAATCCCCCATATCAATTTCGGTGTCGGTGGCCAATTTCATTGAAACCAGTCTAGCTATGCAGGAGATTTTGTAGTGCCCAAGCGTGAGCGCAGTACACAAGAACACTCTTCTCCTTTACTCCAAGACCTAGTGTGACGGATAGTCGACACTCGACACGACTGACAAACTGACAAGGGATCAGGCACAGGTTCGACTTTTTACATGCCCACCGACTCATGGATCACCTTTTTTGTCAGACAATCACGAGCCTGCATTTTCCTAACTCCTAACCACACTTGGAAATAAAATTTTTTGTTGTTACAACGCGAGAATCGTACGTTGTTACAAGTCGAGAGCCTAGCTCTCTAAACCTCTGGATAACCACTGAATATTCCGATACATGATAGACTAGCTAATGCCCGCGGCTCCTCCCGCGTAAGTACAGTGATCCACGGGAACTGTGTATTTACCGTCCCGCGATAAAAAGTAGCAAAAAGTAGTAAAAAGATGTGAGTCCTGTCCCGTGGTCTACTTTATATCTGTGCCAAATTTCATGATAATCGGTTAAGAAGTTTTTACGTGAAACTGTAAATAAAGTATCCCACGGAAACCGTACATTTCCCCGCGATAAAAAGTAGCCTATGTCTTTTTTCTGTGTACCAAATTTCATTTAAATCGGTTCAGTAGTTTTGGCGTGAAAGGCGGACAAACATACACACTTTCCCATTTATAATATTAGCATGGATTTATGTATAGGTATTCCGTGTCACAAATATTACAAAAACATGTATACAGGATATCCAAAATACAATTTAATATGTTTCCCGGTCTAAAATCGAGCTGACCCATATTAAATTCAAAATTTATTTGAACGAATTCAAATATTTTATCGCAAATATTATAACTGCCAAAAACTTGTAAACATAGAAGTTTTGTCACAGTTGTAAATTTTATGTTTTAAAGATAAAATGAAGTGATAAAAATTTTAATAGGTGGCAATTTATATTGTCGCCTGGTGTAAAGATCACTTGATTTTGCTCTCCAAAGCCACATATCGTATTACACTTAGTTTATTACACAACGAAAATTTTGCACGTTGCGTCGTAATGTAATAAATATAGTTTAAAAAAACTAAAAAAAACACGTTTTTAAAGAATATCGAAATAAAAAGTTGAAAATAATTTAAAAAAATTTAAAAATAAACTTTAAACAGTAGTATATAAAAATACTAGTATAATTGAGGGAAAAGCGTGGGTCGCTCGATATACGAAAATTATGGCACAAAGCGCCTCACGCTTTTCCCTTAATTATACTAGTATTTTTTATATACTACTGTTTAAAGTTTATTTTTAAAATTTTTAAAATTATTTTCAACTTTTTATTTCGATATTCTTTAAAAGCGTGTTTTAAAGCTACCAGAGCCGAGGAAGGCAGCAGGCGCGCAAGAGAGAGTTACATACAAGCAAACAAACAAGCTTACATACAGGTGAAGTTAAAATAAGCGTGTTAATAAAACACGTCATGACATAGGTAAACTGATCTAAATTCGAAAGTCGAAGTCTGTTTCCCGCGGCTCCGCCCGCATATGTAGAGTTCTCGCATTGGAATACTGTACTTTTCCGGATTTTTTTAAATGTAATAAAACGAGCAGACGGATCGCCTGATGGCAAGCGATTACCGCCGCCCATGGACACTCGCAGCACCAGAGGAGTAACACTTGTAACTCATCTGGTGTTGCGACTTGCGTTCCTGGTTCTTAAAATCCCCAATCCCCCCACGGGCCTCCGGTAACCTCTCTCACTCGGCGAAACACAACGCAAGCGTTATTTCACGCCGGTTTTCTGTTAGGCCGTGGTATTTACCCGGTCGAGCCGGCCCATTTATGCCGAAGCGTGGCTCTCCCAAGTAGCCTTTGCTTTAATCCAGAGGCTAAACTACTACCATTACAAATTTCATCAAAATCCATTCAGTAGTTTTTGCGTGAAAGAGTAACAAACATCCATCCATACATCCTCACAAACTTTCACATTTATAATATTAGTAGGATAAATAGAGTTTCGTATATTACTTATTTTTATTACAATTTTCGATTCATTGGTTTAGGAAAGATGAGCAAAATATAAAAAATAGTATTACTTACTAGATGTTGCCCGCGAATTCGTGCGCGCAAAAGTTAATTTTGCAGAAACCATACATTTTCCGCGATAAAAAGTAGCCTATGTCCTTCCCCGTGGTCAAATCTACATCTGTGCTAAATCGGCCCAGTAGTTTCGGAACAAACAAACAAACAAACAAACTTTTCCTCTTTATTATAATATTAGTATAGATAACGACTGGGTATGATCATAATTAGGTAGTTGTTTACTGTCGGCAATTAGTAGTTAGTATCATGACCAATACTAAATGTATTCCTCTGGTAAACTTCAAATTTTACACGATATCTCCGGGCCTTTTGCCTAGATACCATCGCTAATAATTACGATGACGAAGTTAGAAATAATAAATGTATGGTATTGGCGTATCGTTATGTCAATCACATTTTTATTTTCGAACGTTAGCGAGAGCTTCTTGGTTAAAGACCCAGATCAGTATTCACAGTTCGAATAGATATACCCTCTTAAAATCATCCTTGCATTTGAATACACAAATATCCTTATACGATGGGAATTTGGAACAGATACGATCACAAATTAGTGAAGCGAACATGCATAACAATAAGTAAGAAGTGGAGGCTTGTCAAGAATATCATTATTTTTATTGCCACTGTTTAAATGTCGTTTCTATTGATTTCTATTTTCAATACTATTCTGTCTAAAGCAGAGGTTCCCAAACTTATTCCGTCTAACGCCCACTTTGATAATCAGTTCTTTTGTAGCGCCCCCCATCTTTTTTCACCATAAAACCTCAGTAACATATTAGTCTCACCTGGAGAGTGTTTTTATCTCTTCAAAATTAACCAATAATCAACATTGAACAATAAAAATTCTGCTTACATCAGATCCCCTCAATTTTTCTGGCCCCCTTACCGCCCCCCTCTAGGCTTCCAGCGCCCACAGGGGGCGTTATCGCCCACTTTGGGAAACACTGGTCTAAAGTATGGCCTCTGTCGCTGCTCCCTTTTTATAGCAATAAAGTAACTGACAAACGGGTTTGATTTTGTACGCAGGCAGTTCAAACTCGAACACACCTCTACAGTTAACTATATAGCATTGATCGTAATATTGAAATTGCAAAAGCGTTGAGTTAGACCTATGCGAATATTATACTGTCGTTATTAGAAAATTTTGAGGAACATATAATTTTTCCTAACCGTATAACCGTCGTTAGAGACATAATATTACTAACTCGTTACTAATAAACTTTGTGTAAGCTTTCAATAGTTATACAGTGTTTTGTTCACGTCACACACGTGACTTTTTAATTCGATAGAAACAGACAAAACACTGTGTAACTATTCAAAGCTTATACAGCGTTTATTAGTAAGGGGGTTAATGTTTAACCACTGTTTAACTTTGAACTATGTTCTGAAAGTTGCAACCGTGACTTTTTGGAGTTTGGACCATCAAAACGGGTTTGACGCTTATAAGAATATCATTTTGCAGGTTTAGATATCGGGACTGGATCGTAATTGTATTATTGCAGTAGTAGACCTAGCAGAAACATTTGACAGCAGCGTAAACGTAACGTAATTGAATGAGAATTTCTGTCAAAACGATTATTATTCATTCGATCACGTTACGACTTACGTTTGAATTGTATGAAAATCTGTCAAAGTCATGCACAGCGCCCATAAAAATTTCATTCGATCACATTACGTTTAGTTTATTCTCGATATCTATATATCATTCGATTACGTTAAATGTTCCTGCTAGGCCCCCAGGATCTAATAAGCAGAATCGACCTTCTGGTGTATCTATAGAAATAGATAGAATAGTTTCCAAAAACCACTGAACGGGAATCCATGGTGTCCATAGTCACAATTAGCAGCGATTAGTAGCGGTACAGTTTGGACGCGCACGGCCGCACTTCCCATAGACTAATTGCCACCTGCAGCTCGCCGGTCGGCCAGAAATTTCGGTGTTAATTGTTATTTCACTATGACCATCTGTAATAAGTCGGGACTTCGGAAGCTTAGTATTATCCGTTACAACTTGGTGTAAGGGAAAATGAGGCAAGAGAAACATATTTCATTTCTGTATATTACTTACTTTTTGTATGACAGTTGCTATCTTTACCATCTCGCCTAAAGCTAGTCTACTATACAATAAGATATGTACCAACCTAATATAGTAGACTAGCTTTTGCCCGCGGCTCCACCCGCGTATATAGCGTATACTACGGCAACACTGCACTGTACTTTTGAGGGATAAAATGTAGCCTGTGTTTTAATGCAGAACCTACCTATGCTAAACTACTACCATACCAAATCCGTTCAGTACTTTTTGCGTGAAAGAGTTACGTGAAACATCCATACATCCATCTATCTATCCACCCATCTTCATAAACTTTCACATTAAAATGTACGAGTAGTAGGATAACTTGGAGATTACTCTCTTTAAAAATATCTCGAAGAGTACCTGTAGATATTTCAGAATAGTCAAGGAATCATGTAAAAATATTCCACCCATTTCTCCGGAACATCAAACTTTATCAATACAAGAAATGTATTTCATCTAACTTATATTAAATCTTATGAGGCTAGTAAATGCGAATATGCATAATGCATATTCTCCGGAGCCTGACCTGCATCGGCAAGTAGATAGTATAATGTTTATACATAAATTATACTTCAAAATAGTTATTGTTTAACTTGTTCAGATTTCTGATTTTAATGCAAATATATAAATTGATCGAGATAGCGTAAGAGAGTGGCCGGAAACGGCGCGTTTATTCATCTAGGAAGTACTGTGTTACTGAGTGGTTTGTGAATTTACTACGGGAAGATTGAACTACAATGAGGTGATATAAAGGCGATGTTAGCTTATAAAAAGGATTTAAACCTAAATACCTACATAAACAGGAAACTTTTGTTAACATCGCAACTAGAGGATTAAAATCAGTATACCAATGCCGCTTATTAAATCTTACAGTAATGCAGATTCGATGCAGTCGCGATAAGTTGAAACAGCAAAATGGTATTCTCATAAACGTCAAATAAAACGCGTTTTGGTTGGTCCAAACTCCAAAAATCAGCTTATCAAGACAATTTATTTATAATTTATTGAGAGTAAATTGAAAGTCTCAAGTAATACGAGAATTCAGGTTCAGGGAGCGTTAAATTTTATATTTCTATTAAAATCAAAATTGGCTTTAAAATTCTAAAATTATCTATTTATCAGATTGACGTATAGACGCTCGCACTGCCAATTTGAACCAAAAGTTAGTGTAGTTAAATATGAAAAACTCGTCGTATTGCTTTGAATTTAGACATGCAGATAGTAGGTAATTATGGCGTAGATATCAGTTATTTAATTAATTGAATTTTCAAAATTTATCCCTCACGAGGGTGCAGTGGGGGTCCACGCGGATGAAGGACGGGCAAAAGCTAGTTTGTCCTATTTTTAGGGTTCCGTACCTCGAAAGGAAAAAACGAAATCACTATCAATTTGTTGTCCGTTTGAATGTCTGTCAAGATCCTTTTTTCAGGAACGCATGGAGGTATCAAACTGGAATTTTTATAAAATACTAAGGTCTTAGGTCCCTTCAAGCTGTGAAAAAATCAAACTTCTAAGCCAACGCAATCAAAAGATACAGACTTAATGCCGCAAATTTTAGACACTCGAAAACTCAAAACCTACAGGGTTCTTCCCGTCTTCAGAATCTTGAAATTGGCACTAACCAACGTCTTATAGCACAGATAAATGGCGCAGAACCGACTTTTGACATGCCCATCCGACGCATGGATCAACATTTTTGTCAGACAATCAGGTGATCAGCCTGCATTTTCCTCACCGAACTTGGAAACAACAACGCGAGAATCGAATCCACGACCTCCGAGTCGGGAGCCAAGCTCTTAACCACTGAACCACTGAGATGATATTGTAAACAAGCTATAAATAGGTATATATAGACTGCCAAAATCTTTCACTTGGATTCGCCGTAGTCGGGTAAATAGCGATAGCGAAAATTAAGATCAAAATGATAAACAAAGTTCTTCATCAGACTCATGTTTACCTGACCGTGCTCATTCTTCAAGGTGCTTCACATAATATATTGGTATGTCATTGACATATTTCTAAGATATCCAGTTAGTAGCGAGCGATGTACGTGATCCACGTCTGAAACGAATTTACGGTACTTGGCGCGTCGGTAATACGTTTTCTGAGCTTAACTGTGATGCGAGTAGCACTCTGAGTGATCTTTCGTTCGACAATTACGAACTATTTTCAGCGTCGTTATCGCTATCGTCTCATAGATACTGACTCGTTATTAAAACTGCTATTTTTCCAGCAATATTTCCAAGTGGATGTTGCCCGCGACTTCGTGCGCGCAAAAGTTAATTTCGCATAAACCGTACATTTTTCCGCGATAAAAAGTAGCCTATGTCTTTCCCCGTGGTCCCTTGTATATCTGTGCCAAATTTCATCAAAATCGGTGTAGTAGTTTCGGAGCATATTGAATGCAAAAAAAAGAACAAAAAGAAAAAAACTTTTCCTCTTTATTATTTTAGTACAGATGTTTCACACCGTTTAATCCTTCCCTAAACATCCACAATTATTTCAAGACCAAAATTAGACAAATCGGTCCAGCTGTTCTTAAGATATAGCGTGGCCAGGAGAAATAGGGGTTAATTATTATATATTTACCCCCTTACTAATAAAGATATTTACACAATGAATAAGCTATACAATGTTTTGTCCTTGTCTGTCAAATGCCTTTTCCAACTTTCATAAGTTGACAAGGACACAACATTGTATAGCTAATCCATTGTGTAAATAATTTTATTAGTAAAGGGGTTAGATTATAAGAAATGTAGATTGTAGTACCACAGATTACTAAATAATTACAACGCGACGTAAGTAATACTAATGTCGATCTTACCGACTCCTGAATGCGGAAGGCCTCTTCATATAATATCTTGGAAAGTAATTGACTTGTCGAAATATTTTTTTTTTATTTTCCGCAGATAATATTATAGAAAACTTACATTTAAAATAAGTGAACATTCTCCTCTCATGTAGGCAGATCCTACTTATATTATAAATGTGAAAGTTTGTGACGATGGATGGATGGTTTATTACTCTTTCACGCAAAAACAACTGAACGTATTTCGGTGAAATTTGGCATGGTAGTATTTTAGACTCTTGATTAAAACATAGGCTACTTTTTATCTCGAAATACAGTATCCCAAAGGAATATTGTACGTATTCCTGTACGTTATAAGAGGGCGGAGTCGTTAGCAATAGCTAGTGTGTTAAAAAGACAAAACAAATGAAATTATCTACTAACAAAAACAAAAAGGACAAATTGTTAACAGACTAGCAATGTTAACACAGTTAACCCTTTCAATTTACCTCTCCTTACCCGTTCATCTGAAGTTTGACAGGTACAGAAAGTATTTTCTCACGAAAGTTAAGTTCTCGCAGGAACTAAGGAAAATTGAGTGAAACTTGTAAGAAAGTCGTAGGGTATTAAGTCCATTAAAAATACGGTAACACGGTAATGGGTATATAAAGAAAATAGATGTGGCAACACTTTGTTAATTTAATTCGCCACTTAAATTGCTTTATTAATCCTACTCCTATTACTATTATAAATGTGAAAGTTTGTGTGGATGGATGGATGGATAGATGGATGGATGCTTGTTACTCTTTCACGCAAAAAAGACTGAACGCATTTCGATGTAATTTGGTATGGTAGTAGCTTAAGCTCTGGATTAACACATAAGCTCTTTCTATCCAGAAAAGGTACAGGGTTTCTGTGGGATACTGTATTCAGGCAGGCGGAGTCGCGGGCAAAAGCTAGTCATAAGAATAAATAATATATAGAAATAGCAGAAGTGTTCATTAACTCTCACAGTCATTGTCATTCAACAACTCATTATACTCTGATACAAGCGACTCGCCCCAACTTCGCAAGGGTGCAATGTATTATTCATATTAAAAACCTTCCTTTTGAATCACTCTACCTATTGCTAAAAACTACAATAAAATCCCTTGTGTAGTTTAAAAGATCTAAATTCTAAGCGAAAAGGAAAGGAAGCGACTTCATTTTATACTATTTGAAGATTGTGCAAGTTTCACAAAACGTTTTGAGTTAGTTAATTTTCGTAAATTAGTTGAAAATGTTTTTAAGTGTCAAGCTATTATCCGCTACGCACTTTCTAGTTCTACTTAGGTCTGCGGCCGTGACTGCTTTACCGTCAAAAGTGTAATTAAGTTTTTCCCCGTACCCAACGGTCTGGATCTTAAGCCTGCGTCAGATAATCGGTGATCGTCTTATCGACGTAGAACGAATTGAATTATTTGTTTTTATCAAACTTTCTCACTGATCCAATTCTGAGAGTCGGCTTTTTGTCATAATAATTCTCTAACGCGATGATGTCATTTGACGACACTGCACCGTGAAAATATTTTGGTGGAACGAGCTTTTTTTATTTAAATAAGCGTCGAATTTTTATTATGATTATCACCTATTTTTTGTAACAATTTCCGGGCGTGAGCACGACATTGGAAACGAAGGAAAATAATAAGATTACTTGCGTAACGTACATTATGCCTAATATTTATTCTGTGATTATACATACTAGAATTTCTATAGTAATTTGATAAAAAGGAAAAATTTGTTTGCTTGCATCGAATAGGCTCCGAAACTGCAGGACCGATTTTGATAAAGTTTGGCACATATATGGAATACACCACGGGAAAGGATATGGGCTAATTTTTACTGCAGCAAAATGTACGGTTTTCGCTATATTTCCTTTTGCGCGCACGAAGTTGCGGGCAACATCCAGTTGCATAATAATTAGTTTAGCATGTTGTCACATTTTAAAATCTTTCTTAGTCTGGTCAAGGCAATCGTAGGATTTTCAACTTGACCAAGCAAAGTTCAAGTTCGGATTCTCCGGTTGTGTAAGCGTCTGGCGACCGGCGAGCGGCCAGACGCCAACGCATACGTGACTCATCATATTGTATGTCAGCGTCAGAGCCTCGTTTATATAAATACGCAATGTTCCCCGTTTATTTATACATGCGACGTGAAGTAGGTGAGAATTACAATGGATCACGATTGATTAAAGCCTCTTCGTTTTGTATGTTTTTGTGCTTGTTAATCGATAATAATGTTGTGAAGGTTTATTCTTGATGAAATACATATTTTTGCTATAGAGAATCATGTAGCACCGACCATGTGCACATGCTTCAAATGTATATATTTTGTAAGAAAAACAATTTTTATACTGTCCCCAAAATTTGCTTATGAAGTGCGAATAGAGTCAAAATTTATTGGTCCTCACATCGAGTCCCGACCGTAGACATGTTTGAATAATGTAAGCGTCTACGTGTTACAGCCGAATTCGGGTTGGTTTTGTTTTTATGAATCCGACGAACGTGTTTTATATCGTACAAGAGATATACATAATTTACGGCGCACACTCCTCAAGATATACAATGTTGTCGATGGCGACTGGTGACTTGGTGAGCGCTCGCAAAAATACTTATTTTTATGCATACGTAAAATATACATACAGATGTGAGTGACTTTGTATTGAACTAGGATTTTCAGATATTTCTACTTGAATTGACACGGTAAATGGTTGAATTTGCAGGAATTTCAAGAGTTCTGCTCGAATTGATATTTTTGAATTTACCGGACACGATTGAACTTTTATACTGGCTCTGATTTAATGCATTTTTGTACCATTAAGAATTAAGCGACGTAACTGGTTTCCAAATTTTCACATCAAAATATATATTTTTTACATATTTTTATGCACACGTAAAATATACATACCTACAGATGTGAGTGACTTTGTATTGAACTAGGATTTTCAGATTTTTCTACTTGAATTGACACGGTAAATGGTTGAATTTGCAGGAATTTCAAGAGTTCTGCTCGAATTGATATTTTTGAATTAACCGGACATGATTGAACTTTTATACTATGGCTCTGATTTAGTGTATTTTTTGTAACATTAAGAATTAAGAGACGTACCTGGTTTCCAAATTTTCACATGAAAATTTATATTTCTTTGACGTAAACTCTAAAACGACCATGAGAACATTGAGTGCTCTATTTAACCTGTTGCCAAATTTTCTTATTTAAATGCTTTCTTCAGTAGATAATCACGATAAATTAGCTTTTCTCAAAGGTTGTCCGTAACTATTACATGCCGCTTTATATCATTCATAGAATCAATTAGAGCAAGCGAGTCTTGTAACAGACCTACAATGATCGACGTCACTAACAAGCGACGGTAAGTGCTCCTTAAACCAATCAAATTAAATTGATATGTGATTGGTCGGGTATGTGAGCTATTTTATCGTTTGACGCTTGTCAATCGTTACATTCAATTTCGCCGCTTCTAATAAATTATGTAAACAAACTATATGAGGATAATATTAAACGATCAAAGTTTATCCATGTTTTTTATTACCAACTATATCGCAAGATAGCGGAGAGTTCTTAAGATTGAAAAACTGATTTTTTTGTGTCGCGAAGATAAGTTTTTGCATACTCAAATTACTCGTAAAAAGTTAAGCGTGTAAGAGCAGATGCTGTAACATAAGAGTGAAGCACTGCAAGTCGTGATAGTCGGCACGCACCCTCAGCTGATATTGACATGTGCTATACCATATGATCTCCAAGATCATAAGATGCTACCGTGCAGCATCTGGATAGTAAAAAACCAAGTACTTTTCGGTAGAAGCGCTAAAGAGTTCTGAATGATACACCATTGGATATATATTCTTTACCATTGGTGGCCTAACCTTAGAAAAAAAATTGCCTTCTTGGTCTACACAGGTCCTTAGGAAACGTGATCTCCGAATACTTTAAATTAAATATTGTTTATATAGGGTACATTATTAGCAAATAGGCAATCGGACTGATTTTTTTATTGCATAAATGAATAGTACTCTTAAATATGAGTAACTTCTCAGAATAAACCATATATCAAAAGTCAATATTTTCAAAGATACAGCGATTTGTATACAAAATTTCGCGAGTATCGTAAAAACGCTCCATACTAAAATCGCCAAACAAATGACGTCACTATTGGATTAAAGTAGGTATAAAATATATGGCCGCAGGAACATATTTGTAAATATCTCCGATATTTGTGCGTTTAAGTTCATACTTATAATAATGAATGTTTTTGTATATGATGTAAGTAAACTAATGATGTAAGTTTTATTTACCAATTAAGCAAAAAAAAAATTTGTACTTTTAAATGTATTTAATTAGTAAACTACACATAAAATAATATATTTTTTTTTACATTTACCAGCTAGTAATGCCTCAATATTTCTGAATATATCAATGAAACTAAATATTTCAGATGTTGTCCGATCCCCTATTGATTAAACTCCAAATTTACAATACAGTTGAAAATATCTGAATAACCAAATATATAAGTTGATGAATTGGGACAAAATCGATACATTCAACTCATGTGCTAATTTAAGCAGAATTTTATGATAACATATACAACATATTATTGGGAAATAGTAAGTTTTTGCCTAGCTAATAGAGCTGTAGTAGCAGTTTATCTCGAGATAACGCTAATGAGTAGGCCGAGGCATAAAGATAAAACACTCTTAACTACCATGTCAGAGCATAACTCCCGGCGATAACTTAATTGGTTACTCAAGGACCTTGAAATAAGTACGGATAAGGATATTTTTATTTGCATTGGGTAAAAATAAACTTATCTTACTCCGTTCTCAAAGAACAGTGAGGTAATAGTAAAAAGTCAGTAGGTATATTTATTGTAACTAGTACAGCTTTTAAATTATTTGTATTTGAAAAACTTTGTTGCCAGGTAACTTTGTTACCAGCAGTGATTTTATATTTTTACATTGTTAAATTTTAAGGAAGATGTCTTGTACGGAATCTGATAATTTAAAATGTAAAATATTCTGGTAAACAAATTCACATTGTAAAATATGTGTGTGTAGAATTTTAAATCAGTATTAATTCGAAATAAATCTTGCTATTGAAATGTTAAACCGATAAATTGCATGTTGCGTTAAGATTCCCAATGATGTAACCTACACTATGATTATACTGAACTACTAGTGTGTAAATAAAAATATATTATGGCATAATATGGCGATCTAACTTAATAATAAAAAATAATAGTAGGAAGTCAATATTGTAACGGGCTTTTTAATTGGTCAAGTGGCTATTCTATATATTTTTATAATCATCACTTTATTGAAGCAATTAGTCTTGAACAACTAATTAAGGAAACCTTGTCTAATGATGAATGTTTATAGTGTTCAGAATAATTGGCGTAGGTTTATAGTCTGCATATATTTTTTTATTACATCTGTCGGTGTTTATTTTCTGACAGTCTTGTTATGTTTACATTCTTATTTATTACATATCTTGTTATGTTTATTATGTTTAGAGCTCCGTGGCCTAGTGGGTAGACCGTTTGGTTCGCACTCGAGAGAGTGCAGGTTCGCATCCCAGGTTGTGGCGTGTACCAATGAGACTTTTTTAGACCTCAAGTACATTATACGGACGCTCTAACGGTGAAGGAAAACATCGTGAGGAAACCCGCACATAGTAGGCCCCAGGCGTATTGACCAGTTCATTCCTCTGGACTAGGCTGACTATGTTGTGAGAGTGCTGTCTTTGGGCAACCATACGACATTTAAAAACCAACTGTCCCAGGCACTACAGTATTTCAAGAGTGGTTAATTCGCTCGGAAAATACCGTATAAATCATCCATTAACGGATCTAAAGGCCTAAGTTTTTATTATGTTTAGGAATATAAGCATTTTTTTTAGGTTTTGTTGCTTTTTAACACGCTTGACGCATATTTTCTTCCCTTTTCTATTAACACTTTTCTGTCTTTTACAATGTTCATTATTTCAAGCCAAGGAGCCAAGGAGGAGGAGAAGCCAACACTAAAATACAAAATTAAATAATTTCAAAGATGCCAAAATACAATTTATACCTGTACAAAAATACGTCTATTCATATTCATAATTACTGAAGCTAGCAAGAGACAGACAGACGGACGGACAGACAGAGCGAAACTATAACGGAACCCTAGCAACTACAAGGAATATGTATTACAACTAAAAAGTCTTATTTTTTTATTACAAGCATACACGTTGTGTAGATATAAAATTATCGAGTATTTAGTCGCGTTTACTTTTATCGAAGTCTCGCTAATACGGACGCATATGCAAATGTCAGCCCTCCACACTGATTGTACGAGTGGCACGGGAAAATTCATGCATTTACATTAAATTTCACCGAAATTGGATCCGTGCGACGTAGTTTATATGTTGTAGTCAAACACTGGTACGTGGTCTATTCGAGGAATGACGATTTTATTGCAGATTCAACGAATTAGTTCCAGTCAACCTCGAAAACAATTTACATTCGTGGTAATACTTTGTGAGAGCTTACTCAAACTTCCTACTAATAATATTATTAATGTGAAAGTTTGTGAGGATGTATGGATTGATGGATGTATGTGTGGATGGATGAATGTTTGTTCGTATTTCACGCAAAAACTACTGAACGGATTCCGATGAAATTTTGGTTATGGTAGTAGTTTAGGCTCTGGATTAAAACAGGTTAATTTTTATCCCGAAAAATTACAGTATTCCCGAAGGATACTATATTTACGCGGGCGGAGCCGCGAGCAACAGCTAGTACTTTATAAATGATTTGCCTATTAGTATTTCCTAGTAGTTTTTAGTAACGTTCCTAGTAAAGTATTTATATTCAGTTAAAGCCGATTTCGCTAAACTAAAAATATTTTTATATCTAAGTATAAGCTTGAAAGTGATCATTAACTTAATTTATGGAACATTTTCTACGTTCTTACGTTATAATTATTGAGATCTATATTAGACGAATATATTTTTTAATAGTAAACACAAAGATCAAATTCAGCTAAATTAATGTCTCATAGTATTTCTCTGTTGTACGGTGAATAAGTGACATTCAAATCGGTGGCATTATGTGTTTTTTGTTCTTTTTGTTCACATTTAGAATAAATTGGATTCTCAACGGAATGTAATTCTTATAATGATTTTTCGACTAGGCATACTTAGTTTTGCCGGCGTTATCGCGTTGTGCTGAAACACAGGCGCGACGTGTCACGTGTGCACCAGATATTTACGATTTTCACTCGCATCTGTTATGGATAGCGAGTACACGAATCGCCTGATAATCCTTTGAGGCGCTTTCATAATACATAAGCGTGAAATGCACTTGCATTTTGGATAACCCATGTAGCTATTTGTTACATAATTTCTCGTAACTTTAAAGTCCTGATCTTTTTTTAGTTATCTTGCCTATGATAGCTTAAGATAATATTATCATACATATTTAAGTATGCGAGTCCGAAAGCATGATACTGAGGCTGAACCAATTTTTAACAGTAATTGTCCTTCTGAATAAATAAAAAAACATCTTACTACTATTAAAAAGTAAAAGTTTGTGAGGGTGGATGGATAGATCTATGGATGGATAGGCGGATGGATGTTTGTTACTCTTTGACGCAAAAACTACTGGACGGATTTCGATGAAATTTGATATGGTAGGTTGTAGTTTAAGCTCATGATTAACACGGGCTACTTTTTATCACGTAAAATACAGTGTTCGCGTGGGTAGTAGTAACCCATGGGAATACAGTAGTATTTACGCGGGCAAAAGCATTCCCCGTTAAAAACCGGAACCTACCTGAATTATATTATCGTCTCATAAAACAGAGAGCTAAGAAATCTCTAGAACCGGGTAATCCTACAACTTGTTTAATTGCAACACCTGTCTTGTCTAACTTTATGTATTTATTTACACTGGACTCCAACTTCAGCTCAGTATAGTTTATGTTGACCCAAGAGGAACTGTTTGTTAGTCTCAGAACATACAACTAGGGCTGGTAAAACTTTGTAAATAATGTTCTCCTTTGAGCTGTATTAATAAAAATTTGGCAAAGATATGGAAGCATAACAAACCACCATAATACCTATGTACAGTCGTCGACATATCCGATTACAACATCAATATCATCAGCCAATCGCCGTCCAGTGCTGAACGTAGGGCCTCTCCCAATGAGCGCCAACCATCCCGATCTTGGGCAGCCTTCATCCATCCGCTGCCAGCCACCTTCTTCAAATCGTTGGTCCATCATGCCGCAGGACGTCCTACACTTCGTATGCCTAAGCGTGGTCTCCACTCTAATACTTATCTGCTCCATCGACCGTTTCACCGTCAGCAGACATGGCCGGCCCACTTCCACTTCAGCGTACTAATTTGTTGAGCAACGTCGGTGACTTTAGTTCTCTAGCGATTGACATCGTTACGAATTTTATGCACGAGGGATACTCTTTTGAACATTGCTCTTTCCATCGCACACTGATCAACCTTGAACTTGTGAACCAGCCCTACGGTGAGTGTCCACGATGTACATTTCAATTTAATTACTATGGGAATAAGGTCCAAAAGTGGTATAACATGTTTGTCGAAAATCGTACCTACAAAGATTTTATCATAACATTTTCAGATTCTTTTCAGCAATTTTCAATAATTTTTGCAGTGAATTGGCAACCCTAGACAAAAGTAATGGAAACAGGGTTATGTGCACGCTATAAAACGTTTGTACTGAGCTAATCGAATGCTTGATTAGCACTCAGTTGTTCGCTTCGACAATACTAGCACTAAATCAACGTATGCAACATTAATTAGCGTAATACCTATGTATTTTTACAGCGTTACCTTTACTGCTTCGTGTGATTAATTTCTGTTCCGATTAAATGGATTTATGAATCATCACAATAGGAGGAGAATTTATAAAATACTAGCGACCTGTCCCGGCTTCGCACGGTCGCAAAAATACATATAAACCTTCCTCTTGAATCACTCTATCTATTGATGAAAAATGGCATTAAAATCCGTTGAGTATTACCTTAATCTAAGTAAATAGACAGAGCGGAAGCGATTCATTTTATACTATGTAAAAGATAAATATATAATATTTTTGGACTATTTCCTGTTAGCTATTTTACCTACATCAAGTAAAAAGCAAAGTTATGTAGCCATAATGGAATTTCTTGACACAAATGTTAATAAAAACTAAACTGCGGTTTGTTTAGCATCACCTTTATCTAATGTTCTAAACAAATAAATAATGTTGCATTTGAATATGAGATAGTGAATGTTAAAGATGTATCGGTATAGGGCAAATGCCATAGGGTATAGCAGTGGCGAAGGCTGATTCTTCTTCATAGGGAAGGGAAGTAGAGGCTTGGATGGGGGTCTTCAAAAGTAAGTGGTAAGTGAATCCGATATGAATGGAGTTATAAGAACCCTTACGCCACTGGGGTATATACCAGTAGTGAAGAATTTACGTCTAGTACACGAGTCAACAATAAAATAGACCCGTAACTTCCTGCGTTCGTTTGAATAACATAAAGTATATTTCAAGTACTTAGAGAATTTGTAGGCCAAGAACATGTTAGAGAATGCCGCTCCGAACTATTGTAGTAAAAGATACATAGAGAGGACAGAGTATTCTTTGAATAAAATCGTTTTCAAACACTCGACCACTATGTTGCATCTAATAACTAGTAAGAGACAAAACCATCGTTCTGTCATTTGTTGTCTTATTCTAACTCAAAGTGATTTAATAAGCAAAAGAGATGATTGTTTGCTCTAAGATAGTTTTCATTCGTTCAAGAGTCTTAAATAAACTCTATGATGGTAGTTGGTACCTCTCAACCCTTTCTCTAATCTCTATGTCTATGGTAGCAATTGATCGGCAGAATCTGTGATTCTGTCTTTTCTCATTTATTTTACATTTGTCATACGGAATATCGCACTCGAAGTTCGAACAGTGTACAGTTTGTCTTCGAATTGACAGTATAATTATTTATTTTTGGTAGAGACCGTTAGGTAAACAGTATGAATAAATGATTTTGTCTACATTTGTTAGTGTTTTTTTTTACTATTATAATATCTAGAATCTTCCCTTGAAGTGCATGTAGATTTGTAGATTTTTTTATATTAACCACTAATTAATGAATACCAAAAAAATTACCTAATATTCTAATTACCTAACTTCTTAATGAAGATAAAATCCACAAAGGGATTATGTGTAACACTTATTAATATTGTTGGAAAGAAGTGTTTGAAAGTAGCAACAGAAAAGTTGAAAGAAGAATATCTTAATTTCTACTTAACACTATTATAATTTATGTAAATCATATTAATTAGTCTTGGAAATGTTAAAAACACAAGTAGGTTAGTGGTGTCACAGTGAAATGGTATCAAAGGCACGGCGCGCTGCGGCGCAGATGAATAGGTCACTTTCTGAATTATAGTGTTGCTATGATTAATAGATCGTGAAGTTTTTCTCGAGATTAAAGATTAAAGTGAATACAAGTAGTGTTTGAATATTTGGGATGAAATGGTCCAAAAGAATTAGGTAAGTTATTTGAAGCGCAGATGCAGAATAATTTATTACCCAACTACGGCGAAGTCAAAAGGAAGGGTGACGATTTTGGCAGTCTATGTATATATGTATGTATGTTTGTTCCATCGTAGCACATAAACTGATGATCCTATTTTAATTATTGAGGCGAATAGGTTCGTAATAATAGCCCGGCTATATGGTAATAATGTACGTAGTCGGGCTAAAGTTTTAAAAAAATTATTGGTACTGCAGTATGCTTTAGAATCGTTTCAATTAGATAAAATAACAAGGTCGTCCTTATCAAGAAACTAATATAAGAAAAACAACTGACAAAATAGACTAACTAATAAGGTAAAGTGGAAGGCTAAAGTTTTTTGGCGTAAATACTTATCTCCTTTTACATTGTTACGGAATATAAAATATTACAGTAGTTCACTATGCCCTTCTATACCTACTCCTCTGTGGCGAAGGCTGGTTCTCCTTCATAGGTAAGCAATGCCTATAATAAGTCTACGGATTTGGTTGAAAAATAAAAAGGTAAGTGGTTAGTGAACGCCGACAGGATTATAACAGAACCTATATAGTACTAGCTTTTCCCGCGGCCGCGCACGCTTTAATATAGTATCCGACCTGTACCTTTTCGGGTAAATAGTCGCCTGTTTGAAAATTGAATCCAGAGCCTAAACTACTACCTACACCAAATTCACGTCGCATGGCGTAGTCGTGTGTTTCCGCGTCTTGTTATCAACATCCGTTCAGTATATTTTGCTTCAAAGAGTAACAAACATCCATCCATCCATCCTCGCAAACATTCTCATTTATAATACTTGTTGGATATAGCATTATAACTGTCAACTAATTAATAATACAGCTCGTCGTATCTGTGTCACTGCACCTTGCGTTTACAAGCGCCAATTCGCGAGTCCCGCTAGGCGCTAGGTAATAAAGTGTAGATTGATCGGAACGTACTAAATCATAGCACGTCAGAACGGTGGAGGCTGCGGGGGCGATCGTGCCGACCGCCGCTGATCGCATGGTGATAGACGCGGCATAGTCCGGTTGGCGGTGTAGGTACTTGAGCCAGCAACTTCCCTATATTAAAAAATAAAGTGCCTGGGTAACCGAGATTCGATCGGAGCTCTAGTAGATTAAAAAAAAAATCACAAATATATTTATCTGACCGAGTTCGACCGGGATTCGAACCCACCACATTCCGAATTTTCGAACAAAGCTAAAATTATACATACTCAATACGCATACCAAACTGCCAATCGGACTGCCATAACAATGTCGAAATTAGTGATAAAATTTTGCGCGCCAAAAAAAATACAGATTAAAATGGGCAGTGTCCAGGGATAAAGCCTAGCTAGACCGATTTTTCTCCTCCAAAACTCCCTAAATAATAAATTTCATGGTAATACGTAATTGTAGCCGTTTTCGAGAAACCGATTATTTATGTTCAAAATTGTCTCGTTTAAAGTATAAGATAGGTTATCAACACAACCGACTACCCATTGCATCTAATTATATCGTAAATATGTTATTTACGATATAATTAAGCTTACTTAGCTTTCTATAGAAGTGACAGACGATGAATGAGAAATGACGATTTCCAAAAGTCATTCAGGTCGTGGTCATACTGTTGTAATGAGTATCTAAGTAAATATTTTCTAGATATTATATTTACAATACGTAGGTACTTTAAAAAGGATAGATAATCCAAATAAAGATATTATGTAAAGATTTAGGAGTCACGATGCTCTCAATATTTCTCCATAGACGGAAAGGAATGAAAAAATAATTCTATTGCCAAAGCATATAACAATATGCTAGTTTTTGCTAGTTTGTGAGCTTACTAGCTTTCCCCACTGCCGGTATTGTGATGATCAAACAACGAAAAGTTAAGGACGCCGCGCCGCACTCCAAACTTCTCGTAGACATGCAACCTCCTAACCACCGACTTGCATGTCGGTATTCCAGAATATTTTACTTAACGTTCTCTGAGGATCCTCTAGGAAGAACAAAAATTAATAATTTACAATTGATACAAAATAAATGATTCGACGATAAGAGCCGTCCACATTTTAGATCACACAAAATTTTGACTTGTAGAACCTATTTAGTATCCCTTTTTAACATGTACTATCACGTTTGGCATGCGCCATCCCTTGCGCTGTGAGTTGTGACGTAATAAAATGTGGATGACCCCGTATGATAAGATGACGAATTAGCCAGTATAGGTCAGTAGGTAACTATTATAAACCTAATCGCCTAATATTTTTTTAATCAGTACTGATATAGATTTTTAAGTGTATTATGTATTTTACTAACACTATGGATTTTATAATTATCCGAAATAAATTCTTATTTTTTTTTCTTTTATTTAATCACGAGGTCTGAGGCCACAACACAGCTCGTCGTTGCGAAAGCGACGTCGTACAATTCTTGTTTTTGGCGATGCGTCGTCATAACGCAGTGTTGTGGCCTCGCTTTTCTTAGAGTCAATACTCAATTTAAACCAAAACGATACGAGTTATGGCGCTGCATATTTAAAGATAGCTATTCAGAATTAAACTTTATAAATAATATAAGAAAATACATGTAAGAGTTCGTAATGTAAAGTGATGTCATATATTATTCAATAGTCAATTGTGTAGCTATTAAATTTCAATTTCGAAAAGTTCTTAAATACTTAAATCTTAAAAATGCAGTGCTGCGTAGCGTCGCGTATCGTCGACTGACCCTTATCATTGAAATTTAAACGTAAATAGTGTTTCTTGAACATTTTGAAATGTCAATTATAACTTACTAGATGTTGCCTGCGAGTTCGTGCGTGCAAACGTTAATTTCCAAGAAACCGTTCATTTTTCCGCGATAAAAAGTAGTATATCCTTCCCCGTGGTCTACTCTACATCTGTGCCAAATTTCATCAAAATAGGTCTATTAGTTTCGGAGCCTATTCAATACAAACAAACAAACTTTTCCTCGTTATTATATTAGTATAGATCAACCTATTTACTATAATAATCTAAATATATAAAAGGCAAACCTGACTGACTCATCTATCAACGAACAGCCGAAACTACTGAACGGATTTCGCTGAAATTTGGCATACAGATAGTTGTTATGACGTAGGCATCCGTTAAGAAAGGATTTTCGAAAATTCGCCCCCTAAGGGGTTAAAATAAGGGATGAATGTTTTAAACCTAATTTCACGCGGGCGAAGCATGGTAGTTTTGTATAAACTGTAGTCTTGTAAGTATCGGCGGCATGCTCTAACGATAGTTCGCCGCTCGACCCACTTTCCTACAGATCGGATCTCCGACTGCATACATCATACGTTTTGTTCTGGCTGTATAACAGGACTCTATCGTGTACTGTAATCATCTAAATCTAAACGTCGATGGCATGTATCGTGCTCCGTTGTCTACGAACAGATTTGACGTTCCAGTGTCCTTTATTACTGTGAAAGTTGAAAGTATATAATACTTTGGGGTCGTTCATATATTAATTCACGCAAAATTTTGACTTTTTTTATCCGATTAGAACTCAGCACCTTTTCGGGATAAAAAGTATCCTATGTTTTAATTCAGAGCCTAAACAAACATCTATCATTCATACTAAATTTAATTAGTAGTTTTTGCGTGAAAGACTAGCAAACATTCATCCATACATCCTCAGAAACTCACATTTATAAAATAGTAGGATAGAATATACCTATTGTACCTATTATTAAAGTACAACTTTTATGTTCTTAATGATAACTTAAATTCGCACTCTATTAACCATAAAAACTTAAGGTATTTATAATACGGTTGCACCACAAATCACAATACATAAAACAAGTATGAGTCAACTCACGAAATCGGTTCGAATTTCACTTGTCCTAAGCCGAAGGTTTTAAACAATCCGATCGTAATGAGTATCGGGAACCTGTCCGTGTAGTCAAGTGGTTGTGGGAAAAAAGCATGAATGAATGTGGGTTTTTGTTGTGTTGTCACTCGGTTTCCGGCCCTATCGGTCGCACGGAGGCGCGTGGAGAATCGCCGTACGCGTCGGACCGTCCCGGGGAATGAGTAGTTGGCTGAGTAGAGGTGTGACTGCTAACTTCAACAACTTTGTAGGTCTTTAGTTAAAGAAAACCCGGCTAAGTGCTAGTCGGACTCGCGCACGATGGGTTCCGTATAAAACTGCTTTAAATCAAGTTTCTTGTATGTGAGACCCTCTTAAGTATTTATCTTATTCTGTTTTTTATGTTTGTTGTTAAAGCGGAAACAAAAATACATCATCATTCATCTGTGAAAATTTTACCTGTCTAGCTATCACGGTAAACGAGATATAGCTTGGTGACAGATGGACGGATGGAAAGAGAGAAAGACAGCGAAGTCTCAGTCATAGGGTCCCGTTTTTACCCTTTGAGTATGGAAACATAATTAAACATAAATAATAAAAATTAAAGGTCCTACGCAAAAACGTATCGAACTGTATCATATCAATAAACAATAATTCATTTTGCATATGTCATGCTTTTGTAAAATTAATTTCGTTTCCTTTTGTAAAGTAATGTATTAGTTATTGAATTATCTTCATCATGTATATTATGAGTATTATTTTCGCAAAGCACTTGAAAGTAATGTGCATAATGAATGAGTAGGTACCTACCTAGTAGGTATACGACTTTGCAGTGTCGCTTCTGTTTCGATATCAACTCATAGATTTCGTGTCGCGCACTTGATCGCGCGCACTACGTCACGCTCTACTGAGCGGTAATGATTTGAGAGACGTTCCGAAATAACCGATCACCATGGTCTACGGTGACCCGCCAGATTACCTATTGTGTGGCCGGACACTGTCCCTTAAATTCACTGAAATTACTCATAATTTCACCTGTTTGCTATGGAAGAGTTATTGCTTTTATTTAACATGCTTGTACACATGTAGAAAGGTAGTTTACGTATCATGGCACCCGCACACTCTAAGTACAAAAATAGAGAAATACAAATACATAAACAGCTACACAGCTATATTTCGATTTGAATGCACTACTACTAGCATACGGTGTGTCCGCGATCGTGTGGAAAATTGTGGGCCGTTGAAGGAGACGTCAATATTTTCAAAATTGGATCGTACTATGAAAGCTGTTGAATTGAATACCTACATACATAGATATGTAGGTATATATTTTCTGCTCTGTGCTCAGCTTGGTATGCAATGATCTATAGAAGTGGGGAAAAGCAGAGAAAACAAAAAGATTTGCTCGTTTGCCAAGCTATATGCTGTCATTTCGATTTATTTATAAACCCCTGACGCAAAAAGCGGGGTATTACAAGTTTGACGTGTATGTCTGTCTGTCTGTCCGTGGCATCGTAGGGGGCCATCCACATATTACGTCACGCAAAATTTCGACTTTTTGAACCCCTACCACCCCCCCCCCCCCCCCATGTCACGCTTTTTAGTATCCCTGTACCTGTATTTAACATGTACTGTCACACTTTGTATGACGCCCCCCCCCCCCCCTCTCCCATCAGGTGTGACTTAATATGTGGATGGACCCTAGCTCGCATTTCGCAAACGGATGAACTGATGAAAGCTGACATGATCGTGAGTGTTATTAGCTATAATAATTAATAATCATCATCGCTGTTAAAACAGTTAAAACTACGTAGTCCTCTTGGTATTTATTAAACCGGGCTGTATCTTACTAGTGACTATAATGTACTACGTGTCTAGCATATAAGTCCAACATCAATTCTTAAGCCCTAGGCTTTCGTAACGATCTCTGTAAGTTTAGTCTGAAAACTTTGTTAGCTTATTGCACAATGCACATGCTTGTGCATACGAAGCCAAGTAATGACATTCTGCGGCGACAGAATCACGCCAACTGTCTCCTCGTCTTTCGACGGATATTTGAAATTCCTTTCACTGATTTGAAATGTTCAAAACCTGCATTTCTTGACGTCGAATTGACTAAAACACATTTCGTAAAGGTGTTAATTTCCCCTTTTCGAGTGCCACAGAAAAACTGTATCAGAAAGCGGTTCACGTAAAATGCTCATCGTCGAGTGTGTTCGGCGTAAATGAAAAAAGCGGGAAAAGCAACAGGTAGTCGTCCAATTAGAGAAGGCCGTACTTAAGTAGTCGTCGCGACACCGAGCTTTGACGCGACAAAAAGCGCGGCGCGTTTCGCCCGTCCCGCCCGCGTTGCCGCGCCGCCGCGTCAGACGTTTTTGCACTCCTCTCGAGCCCTCTTCGACTCTCGTTAAATGGTCCGGCCTATATTTTATGAATGCTACAATTAAACATTATTAAGATGGACATCATAGACGTCACAGCTATGATTGACTTATTGTTGGCTTTCAATTAGTATCATTAGAATAGCAACATGACACTTTAACGTATTGTTAATACGTAGGCGTCGTAGGCTTTGAAGATCTAGTGTGAATTAGTATTCGAGCTAACGCTAAAAGGCATTGGGAATTGTTACTCGCTTTAAAAAAATGTCGCATAAAAAAATACTATTAGATTGTACCTACAATTTTCACTTTATATTTCATTTCCCGCAATGATTTGAATTCACGTCAGTGGAGAAGTAGAGATAATAATCAATAAATTTCAGTCATATTTTTACATTAAATAGGAAAATTGAGTGGAGAAATAGTTAAAGTTTAGCAGAATTTAAAATTACCTTTTATTCAATCAACTCAAATATAAAAATAAAAACATTTAATTTCATAATGGTAAACCTTATGCAATTTTCTATTACAAGTTTGTACGTAACCCTTGGTGCGCGAGTGCGACTCGTATTCAGATTTCAGCCTATGTTATCTGGGGGCACGGCAGTGCACCCGCCAAGTCGAGCGCGAAGCAAACACTGCCGTACCATCCTTTACTGGGACCATTTCGCCGCATTTTCAGGCCCCTATTTGAGAACCTCTGGATAAGACCAGAACGCAGAAATTTTCGTCATCCAGTAAACTATAATCACATACTTAAAATCCAAAATTTTAAGTCTGTAGGTCATTTAGTTCCGAAGTTAAGCGAAAGCAAAGTTTCGCATTTACGACACTCACTCACTCACTCATGATCATCAAAATAGAACTAGTACTTCCCATAAACTTAGAGAGCTGAAATTTGGTACAGAGTTGGAGTTTAATGGCCACATAAAGGGAAAACTATAAAAACTAGGATAATCGATCTGGGGGCACGGCAGTGCCCCTGCCAAGTCGAGCGCGAAGCAAACACTGCCGTACCATTATTTACTGGAACCATTTCGCCGCATTTTCAGGCCCCTATTTGAGAACCTCTAGATAAGACCAGAACGTTGATCTGGGGGCACGGCAGTGCCCCCGCCAAGTCGAGCGCGAAGCAAAGACTGCCATACCATTCTTTACTGGAACCATTTCGCCGCATTTTCAGGCCCCTATTTGAGAACCTCTAGATAAGACCAGAACGTTGATCTGGGGGCACGGCAGTGCCCCCGCCAAGTCGAGCGCGAAGCAAACACTGCCGTACCATTCTTTACTAGAACCATTTTGCCGCATTTTCAGGCCCCTTTATTCTACTCGAACTTTATTCTACTCGAACATTACACAAATTAAATAAACAAATTACACTAAAATCAATATGCCCACGTTTCTACAAAAAGAAGTGAAATCCCACCAAAAACATTCTGTAAAAAACTAGCCAAGTCTCGATGGAGCTGCTTGTTTATCTCTAATAAGTAATGAAATCTAGACAAAATCGTGCCAAGTCTAAGGTTCCTTACTGCGGTTTCTTTATTATTATAGTTAATGTTGTGTGACTTGGCCGTTTAAGGGTACACAAGGGTACAAAAGGGGCTCCATGACACCATTGCTCCAATACGTGTGTTGTACAATCAACAACAGCCTAAAATGAGACACTAGCGTCCAATTACCAATACCAGTATGGGGTATTATTTCGCTTAACAAACATAGGTAGTTACAAATATAAACAAAATTGACTTGTACCCACTAAAGTATAAAGAATGTTCATCGGCCAAGTCACTCAACATTAACTATAATAATAAAGAAATCGCAGTAAGGAACCTTAGACTTGGCACGATTTTATCTAGATTTCATTACTTTTTAGAGATAAACAAGCAGCTCCATCGAGACTTGGCTAGTTTTTTACAGAATGTTTTTGGTGGGATAGTATTTACCCTACCTCAAGAAGATATGCGACCTATACTCAGATGCAATTACGCTCATTAATTTTATCTTTGGGCCTCCGTAATTGCTCCGTAGTAAAATTCCCAATGTCCCTTGTTACTCACTTTGTAGCTACTGAGCTAATCCGTCATTAGTCATTACGTAATCTGCAGTTATTTATCTAATCAAGTGTTTAAACTTTGAAACTGTGCCAAAAGATTGTTATTTCCCAGCAATCTGTTAAGTTCAGTTAGTCGGGGAGCGTGTGATGAAATTTTAATGACATAATATAGATCCCGCTTACTCTATTACTCTGCGGAGTATGGAGGTAAACACCTATGTTCACGCGTAGTTGCTTAGTTACGGCTAGTGGCTTATGTCGTGTTCGTAGATCGACGAAATTATAGATATGTCGACATGGTAAAATGACCTAGATTTAGGCAATGTTTTGGTTTATAGACCGAGAGCTGGCGCCTGGCTGCAAGTTTTGATTACACTTACAAGGGTTGTGTCGAAAACTACAATACATATAGCTTATAGCTACCTTCTTTTATCTTTAACTAGCTTTTGCCCGCGCCTTCGCCCGCATGGAATAGTATTCTTGGAGAAGAAACTACTTCGGAAAATAAGTCTACTCACAGTAATATACTTCTATGTACAATATTGAAAATGTTTGTAGGGTTTCGTACCCAATGGTTAAAAACGGGACCCTATCACTTCGACGCGACATGTGTGAACGCTTGATATACCTAAATTTTACGACATCTTATAGATATAAGATATTAATTTAATCTGATAAAAAAGTTGCATATTATGTTTTAATCCAGAGTATTAACTACTACTACCATATCAAATTTCATGCATTCAGTAGTTTTTGCATCAAAGATTTTCTACACTAATATTATAAAGAGGGAAACTTTGTTTGTATGTTTGTTTGTTTGTTTGTTTGTTTGTAATGAATAGGCTCAAAAAGTACTGGACCGATTTCAAAAATTCTTTCACCATTCGAAAGCTACATTATCCACGAGTAACATAGGCTAAATTTTATTTTGGAAAAAAATAGGGTTCCGTAAAATATTTGGGTTTTTCGGACACAAGGTGTAAAAAATCAACCAGTAAAGTAACTTATTTTGCGTACGCTGCCTAAACTATAAAAGATAGAACCATAAAATGTTCTAATTATTTGTAGATCTTATAAATATCTACAAAAAAGTCCGCGACACACTATACCTATCTATGTCGAGTGAGGCACAACAACAATTTTTTTATTTAGAAATCTTGAATTTTTTTTGGACTACATTTAAACGCGTTTATTTTACTCATGCTATTAATCCTTATCAAAATAAATTATTTCATCACTAAGTACAGTATATTATGTAGATAATATTTAGTCTTTGAATGATTGAAATTTGACGTTTGGGTTTGAATTATGGCGAAATTAAAATATTACGATTTCTGCTGCACGGCCCGTTGCGAAGTGGGCGTCACCAAGGCGGGGGTGCGCGTTTAGATCTATGGGTATTTCATACGATAAAAGTATACCCACCTACTTATTTCATTGAGTTTTAGTAGGTACCTATATTAATTTGTTTCTGTTTGTTTTGACTAGATTTCGCCCGTTTTGTTAGAGGTTTAAATACATTCTGTAGTATAAGTATCAATATCGTACCCGTGCGAAGCTGGGGCGGGTCGCTAGTACTTGATAAAATTCATCGTCTTATAGCACCCCAAGCTTTTTTTTATATTAACTTTTCTATTACTTTAATATTATATTCCATTAGTAATTTTCAGACGTATCTTCCCACTTCTAAAACACATGACCGTGATAGTTATTATGTGAACCACTAGTAGCGGTGGCGATATCTCCACCAATAGATTATATCGATTTATAACGCAACTAAGTTATTGATCATGTGTACTGATTACGTGAACACAGCTCCCTGATGTTGTACACTTGGTTGTTTGTTCGAGCTTGTGTTTGTGTTGTTGGGCTCTCCAACTATAACTACCGTGTACTTTGTACTGTACTTGCAATAAAGTAGAATTTTTGATGTGTTACATCTTACCTCTCGCTTTCTTGCACTTTGTGGGAGTGATTTCCTGAATAGGCATGTTGCCGAAGAATTTTTTTTTCGTCTATTCGATGTTAGACAATATGTTAATAAACAATCCAGAACCCATTTTTGTATATCTGAAAAAATAACGTAGATATAAACCATTGAAATTTACAATATGAAAGAGAGCGATATATCGGCCTGTGACGTCACAGCCTGCTACCGCCATACATTTGTCATCACAAAATGTATGGCGGTAGCAGGGTGTGACGTCACGAATCGTTTTGCGAGAAAGGGATGGACAATATTTTTTATTTGCTTATATTTTTTAAACGCGTCAATCTAAATACATATTTCTTTCAGATTTATGTATCCTTATTCAACAATTTTAAAATTTAATTTGTAAAACTGTGATATTCCACACAAGGCAACATCCCTATTGGGACGTTAGTGAATAGTGTGTAATAGGAAGTCCGGAAGCGCGGGCTATTTGAATTGACGAATGAACGCGCGGTGGTAGAGTTGGCTTGCAGATTTGAATAAAATATTTCCTTATTTAGCTTTTTTAAAATATGAGGTTGATTTCTGTCACAGTTTCCGTATTTTGTATCAATACTTTGATTAAATTTTACACGTCATAAGGGACCGTCCATTAATCACGTGATGTTTTTTAACAACTTTTTAGACCCCCCCCCCCTGGTGATGCGTGGTGAGGTTTGATACTACCCCCCCCTCCCCCACCTATGATCACGTGTATTTTTTTTACATAGTAAGCAGGTCATGTTTGAAGAAAAACTTTAACTTAAAAAACAATTTAATCGAATAATTTAAACAATTAAAAACTATACGACTCATTTGTCTTGTAAGTATTTAAACAACACTACGAATCTACAACCGATAAGAATTTCGGTATGCATAGACTAGATTCGAAAATTAATACACGTGATGTCTCCTTATACCCCCTCCTCCCCTTGGTGATACTTGGTGTTTTTTTTTTCGGACCCCCCCTCCCCCTTTAGGCATCACGTGATTAATGGACGACCCCTAATATGCGACTACAGTAAAGCTCGCTCGTATTTTTTATCGTACACTAGATGTTTCACGCGACTTACGCGCGCGTGCGCGCTAAAAGAAATCCCGCGGTAACCGTACATTTTGCCGCGATAAAAAGTATCCTATGTCCTTCCCCGTGGTCTAAACTATATCTGTACCAAATTTCATCAAAATCGGTTCAGTAGTTTCGGAGCCTATTCAATGCAAACAAACAAACATACAAACAAACTTTTCCTCTTCATTATTATTATAGATATAGATAAAATAGCCTACTTAAATATGTCTATAAGGTATTTTAAAGCTTGAAAATACTCTCCGTTTTAAATCTAAAAATAACCTTAGTTACATTATTTTTTAAAGTGATTAGCATATTCTTAAGACAGTTAAATAAGCTTAATATCAAAAGTGGTTATATACCTAATTTATAGGTCAAAGTGTCAAACATAATAAATGTTACTTTAAATTTAAAATAGCTTATTAATATACATTTAATTAATATTCGCCGCAAGGTGCTTGTATTTAAGCATATTAAAGTGTTGCGAAGAATTTTGTATCAAACGACTCACGAATGATGTATTCATTCCCAAACCATGTTTATAGTTATTACTCATACCAAATAAAAGAGTGAAGACAGAGTTCTGCAAACCACATAACTCTTTGCGGTCTAATCTATGCCGCACTGTTTTAATGCAGTGTCACTTACACATATGTAACGAAACTACGCCCTGCCTTGTAAGACGAGCTGTCGCGATGGGTTATACTACGTATTCAGTTTATTGTTTGTCAAAGATCTGTTTTCACTTTTTTGTTTGGTCTGAGCGTTATTAATATTAATTCTCAACATCGAATAAATACGTCTCCATTGCTAGGCTTGGGTCTCTCTTTAATGTGACGAGGTTTAGGTTATTATAGTCTAACAAGCTAGCCTAAGAGGCTTCGAAGAGGTATTCTCAGAGACGTAGGTTCCCTCGTGATGTTTTCCTTTACCATTGAATCTTTCATATTATAATGTATTCGAGTAATCAGAAACTCTCATTGGAACATTCTACAACCCGGAATCGACCCATGCACCCTCTCGAGTGCGAGCCGAGCGGTCTACTCTAGTGAGTCCTAGTGGACACGAACCTTTTTGCAATGTTAATCTGATACTTTAAATGAACTAGTAATTCATTTAATCAGAGTCTCGGAAACAGCTTCAAACATTTCATAAAATTTAGTATGCAAGCAAGTTTTTGGGAAGAAAAATCGATTTAGCTAGGTCTTCTCCCTGGGAAATCTTCCCCCGCGCATTTTTAGGTTATTGTATGTATGTTTTTCTTTCGTCGTGCAACAATATTTTAATAAATTTGACTGTATCTAATATCTATGAATGTCTGTCCGACTGGCAGTTTGGTTTGCGTATGCATAATTTTAGCGTTATTGGCATATTTGGTGACTCGGGTTAGAATCTTTTTCATACATACATACATACATATAATCACGCCTCTTTCCCGTAGGGGTAGGCAGAGACCACTTTTTTCCACTTGCTACGATCCTTACATACTTCTTTCGCTTCGTCCACTTTCATTCTTACCATCCATTCCTCCTCTTACATTCAACGTAGCTAAGCGTCTCTCCATGGTCCGCTTTTCGCCTCCGCAAGAAACGAGACGTGATGGGTAAAAATGAAACCACATCGCCGCCATTTTGGATATATTTTTTTTATCCATTGCGTTTCCACGGATTGGTGGAGAGGGTAGGAATAGGGAAAGGGAAGGATAGGTGGTGTGGAAAGGAAGATTGGTAAGTTAGAATGGGAAATAGGGAATGTAGGATATTACCACCCAGGAGGGCAAAGGATAGGACAGTAATAACTAGAGAAGCCGGGGTCGCATACCCGTATACTATACCACAACTACCGGACAAGTAAGTTGGGAAGAGTATCCCATGACACAAATATACATCTTTCAGATGTATATTTTTGTGATTCTTTTAATTTTTTAAATAAATTAAAAATAAGATTTACATTAAGGACATTTCTTTATGAACTAGTTCAGAAAAAGTTCTGCAAAATGTATGACTTAACCGAGATACAATAATAGATACCTATTGCAATTTGCAGTACGTTTTTTTTTTCGTACTGGAACTCCGAGCTCACCGAAGTCCGAGTCTCCCAGCCCCCAGGTACTTTATATATAACTGACTATAAGTGTTCCAATTTAAATTCTTAAAACGTAAAGCCATTGAGTAATGTCATTTGATAAATGGTAACACATAAAATTAATGTGTTTCCCTATGCAGTAGCAATAAAATGTGTTCATGATTACATGAAATGATTCTTTAAAAATGCTTAAGAATGTTATCGAGCTATATTTGTTTTATGGCCACTACTGTGTGTTACAAATTACAACATTTTGAGAGCAGTTTTATTGAGAGCAACGCATTAGCATATTATTTATTTAGAGAACATTAGAATAAGTAATATATTTTGGAGCATAATATTTTAATGTTTATTAATAATTACCTTATGTTTATTAATAATTATTGAATTATACGTTTATTGCGTCGAAAATGTTGTTCTTCAAAAATTGGTTATAACGAAAATGGTTATCTATCTATCTATATATATAAAAGGGAAAGCTGATTGAATGATGTATCAACACATAGGCCAAACCCTTCAGGCTAGATTGAAATTATGCACACGTATTTATCATATGACGTAGACTTCCACTAAGGTAGGATTTTTCAAAATTCAACCGCCATGAGGGTAAAATAGGGGATGAAAGCTTAAAACTTAAATTCACGCGGGCGAAGCCGCGGTCAATTAATTCTAGTTTTATATATATATTTTTTAAATTGATCAAATAAGCACCAAAACGGTGACTGGCTTTTAACTAATATCATATTAGAATAAAATTCTATTATTACAAAATTAGTTAACAATCTAGGCCAGATTCACAATCTTCAGGTAAGTTATAATTAACTCTGTATAAGCTGTATCACTGTCTTTTACTACATGGAAAAACAGATACATATAATAAAAAAATTAAGTACCTAACCCCCGAAATGCGAAGCAGTGAGCGAGTTGATGTTAAAAATATAAGTTATCTGGCATTAATCAGTTACTCTATAATAGATGAACCGAAGTTTATTATGTATCTTGCTTATGACGATGTACCTGGCCCTTTAGCCAAGATGTCATCGCTAATTACGTGAAGTAAAAAATAAAAAATATGTCGTGTTGACGTATCGCGATTCGCTCTATATCGCTTAGCGAACGTTATGTCAATCCCATATACTTTTAATAGGCAAGCGGACTGATTTTTTTTTATTGCATGAATGAATAGTACTCTTAAATATGAGTAACTTCTCAGAAGAAACTGTATATCAAAAGTCAATATTTTCAAAGGTACAGCGATTTGTATATCAAAATTTCGCGATTTTTTTTTGCGAAATTGGTAAACAAAACCTACATCATTAGTTTACTCACATCATATACAAAAACATTCATTATGGTAAGTATGAACTTAAACGCACAAATATCGGAGATATTTACAAATATATTCCTGCGGCCATATACTTCATATATTACTTCATATACTATAACCTACAAGTGACGTCATATGTAGGTCGACTTTAGTATGGAGCGTTTTTAGGAGGCTCGCGAAATTTTTTATGCAAATCGCTGTACCTTTGAAAATATTGACTTTTGATTTACAGTTTCTTCTGAGAAGTTACTCATATTTAAGAGTACTATTCATTTATGCAATAAAAAAAATGTCCGATTGCCTATTTCGAAGATCTTCATTGCAGTTAACGATGGCATGTTAGTTAAGCCCTCTGATACGTTTGACGGAGCGGCAATGACTAAGAGGATCATGCACGAACCCGGGGTCGCAGTCGTGTGCAGACGGATGTAGGCGACATTTAGCTTTCTAGAACAGTCCAAAGTGCATATACTTTCGCCATTTGTTACTTCATACTTGGGTATCGGTACCTTTTATAGCAATTTGAGACAAAATCTATTGTCTTAGACGGAGTTCGAGAATTAGGTGTTTTCTTGTCTTATGCTACGCCGTAACTCGTAGCACGATCTAGATTTTTAAGACATTGGCTGTGTTCCGCGGAAAATAGCGCTTGTTAGCGCTTGCTAGCGCTAAAGAAAAAAAAAACATTATCGGGCAGGACACGTTTGCTAACTTCAATACTGCTAACATAATCCGCCATTTTGTTTACGTTTTTTGTTAGCGCTATTTTCTGCGGAACACAGCTATTATGTAGCTACTAATCCTTCTGTTACATCTGGTGTCCTAGCAGGAACACTTGACAGTGGTATAAAGTTAATGTTATCCAATGACATTTCTATGGGCGCTGTTATGATAAAGTTACGTTTACGCCGCCGTCAAATGTTCCTGCTAGGACCACTTTGTTTCTATGGTTGATAATGGGGTTGTATAATAGTGAACCAAATATTGATGTTATTGTTTTTGTTTCAGGTATGTGCTGTAAAGATTGTAAGCATAAGATTGTCAATAAAGGTGCATTTTTACATAAGGCAGGTTAGAGGTTTTTTATATACTAGAGGTCGCCTTGTGGTCGAAATTCACCCATACTAATTTTTAAATTTGACCGTTTTAAGGCAAAATATTGTTTCTCACACTCAGATCAAATAATATTTTTTTATTTGATCTGAGCTCTCACATAGAAAAATAATAATAAAATGTACATGTTGTAACACAAAACAATATTGTACCTTTCAAACGCACGGTAATGTGTGTTAATTATTATTTGATTTAGTGTGTTGTTGTAATTTTTATTAATTCTATTTATTTCTACCCAAAAAAATTCATCGCGTACCGCATACCTTCCGCCACATAAACTTTGATTTACTCGCCAAATTTTATACTCCCCCGGTTGCAAAATTCTCGCAAAACTGTACCGCTTCGACAATAAAATTGTTGTCAGTTGTACCTCGGTCTCCAAACACTGGGGACTTTAGAATTTTGTAGATTATTAGGTACAACTTGGAGTTTTTATTACTTAAATGAAAGCCAACAAATAGTTAAAAACAACATTGACGTTAAAATAGTATTAATTGCGTAAAATTAACTTATAACTATGCAAAATGAAATACAAGCCGTCTTCTTTGTACGTAGCGCCATTACTCATAGGTACGTTAGTAATATATATTCTTTGTCATAGGTGCGATTCTTAACACCTAACTGAACAAGTAGGTAACGTATACCATGAGAAGTGCCTTGTAAATTTTCTACTTAATGAGACACTCAATGCGAGTCAGATTTGATTTGTGAATTGTGACAGACATAACGGTGGCTGGTTTTTGTTACTTTCAATAATCGTAGTTGGTCAACCTCGTCTGTGATTGGATAGATAAGCGTGCGGACTTCGATATTTCCATTTTTTTTTTTATGAAATATGGTGGCAAACAAGCAAACGGGTCACCTGATGGAAAGCAACTTCCGTCGCCCATGGACACTCGCAGCATCAGAAGAGCTGCAAGTGCGTTGCCGGCCTTTTAAGAGGGAATAGGGTAATAGGGGAGGGTAGGGAAGGGAATAGGGTAGGGGATTGGGCCTCCGGTAAACTCACTCACTCGGCGAAACACAGCGCAAACGCTGTTTCACGCCGGTTTTCTGTGAGCCCGTGGTATTTCTCCGGTCGAGCCGGCCCATTCGTGCCGAAGCATGGCTCTACCACGTACATTTAAGGTAATTAATTAATCACCGATATTGTGTTGTAATATTTCTGGGACTGTTTTACGTATAATGATTATAAATAATCCACCCACTAATCAAGATTAGGTAGAGCTTATAGGTTACAATTGGGCAGATGACTACGAGTACATGTAAAATATTTAATTTAATTTATATATTCAGAAACAAGCTGTTGCCCGCGTACTTGGGACAAAAAGTAGCCTTTGTTTTAATCCAGAGTCTTAACTACTTAGATACCAAATTTCATCAAAATCCGTTCAGTAGTTTTTGCGTGAAAGAGTAATAAATATCCATCCATCAATCCATCCTCACAAACTTTTACATTTATAATATTAATAGGATATTGAGGTATTATAACTTGAAAAACGTAAAAAATATATAATATTTTATGTGTAGTTTTATAACAAGATAGGTACATCTAAAATTTACAAAGAGTGGTTCAATGTTTTTTGTTGTATTAGTAAAAAACTTACATCATTAGATTACTTCCATCATATTATGCGAATAAAGCGTGACGTCACAACTCACAGTTAACAAGACAATATACCTACTGTTTCTTCTGAGAACTTTCCCATATTTTAAAATAGGTAAAAAATTAAGTCATCGAGCCAATTTTTTATAAAATACGATTTTTTTTATATAGTAGCTTTTAATCTAGTAGAATACCTAATTACGAATGAAGTAAAATGATACTTAGATTTACGTCAAACTTAATACACACTTGCTTATTATTTCAACTCTAATTTCAAGAGCGAAATTAATTATACCACAGTTATTATTAAAATAAACAAAGATTTTATATAACATTAAAACACGCTTAAATGAACCTGACTGATTTAATTAAGAATTAGTTCACGCGCTAAAGGCAGTAAACTTCTAAACCTAATTGCCGTCTAGAACAAATCGATTTCAACACCCGAGCAGCCATTAAACCGATTTTTGCACTATTACTAGTGTTGATTAGTTGATTACAGTTCCAATATTATCATCAGCAGATCCCCTAGCACAATAGGAACATAGTGCCCCCGCCAAGACGAGCCAAGCGAAGCGCAAGGGCACTATCAAACCACCTTTTCTCAAAGCGTTTCGTCGATTTTTTTAACCCTTGATTTTACATAATAAGCCAGGAAATATTTATTGTCTTTGTTATGGCATATCTACGATCAACCGTTAAGAAAATACAGTCGTCACAAAAGTGAGATCGTTGGAGAGTATCAAAAACGCTCTATACAAAAAATGTAGTACCTAGTGACGTCACAGCTGCTGAAAATGTATGAAGATAAATACAAAATTATTTTATTGACTTAAATACTGCGTTTATGTATATCATTGTAATAACAAAAAATGTTGCAAATAACAATTTTCGTTTTGGGATCAAAGCAAAGAAAAGAAAAGTCGTCGTTTTTTTAATCGTGTAAATTTTTAATTTACCACTCATGACTGTACTTTTTTCATTTTTTGGTCCATATTTATGTGGCCTTTCGGAAAATATAAGAAGTCGCATATATAACAAAAGTGACGTGGTGTGAAGCGTCTATAGAAGTTATTATTATTATAGACATGTAAAAAGTATACGACCACGGACCGAGCATGCATTACCTTAAACAGATGGCATGCTGACATCCTCGCATAACTACGAATATCGAATTGGTGAAAAATTAATTACATGCTCTTTTATTTTGTACTCATGAATTCATTAATTGGGACCTTAAAGGCGAAAAAACGGGGATAAAAAGTGGGCAATGAAGAGATCACCATAAGAAATGTTTACTGATATGGATGTGTTTTGTACAATGCTAGGTGTACTGTAGGCACTGTACAGTCAGCTAAGATGTAAGATATTATGACAACTAAGGCCCACTTGCGCCGATGCTTACATCTGGTAAATTCCCTTTATTGACCCTCAGGTCAATTCTGCAAAATTTCAGAGGGGGGGTCGTCTCTCGGGGTCCTTGGGGTATGTGCCAGATCCCGACAGGAATCTAGGGAATATATCGGAGTCAAAATTAAGGTCTCGTTCTCTCGATTCCAATGAACTGTGGTTAAAAACACGTCTAACTTGATAACTACCGCGCGCAAACTACTGTATCACGGAGGCTATTACCTCCATAGTAACCATACTAAGTACTAACATTTGACTGTTATTTTTAACAAGTATACTAAATTGGTAGATATGTATAACAGTAACATGTATAACAGGTATCGTCTTTAAACTGTTATAACCCACCTCTACTTTATGGAAGAAATACAAAAAGAACAACGTCACACTTCCACATCAAACTCATGCCAGTGTCTTCACAGAGTAAAAGTATATTTCTTCACAGTTATCTCACATCGTGCAATAAATTATAACTGTATGTCAATAATCTAGAGTCTAGACTAAATCTAAACATCAATCTAGGCTAGTTATTATAACGTATACAAACGCTCGAAATAACTTTATTATATTTTATGTTTCCTTGGTAATTTTAATTTCATAATTCCTAAGTTCATAGCCTCTACCTTCCTTACTAACCTTCTATTACCGATAATCATTATATTTCATCGCGTGAAAAAATACGATTGTATCATACCACTATACTCGTAAAAAACTAAGTCTAGACTAGTGTAAGTTATCATAAAGTTTTTAAGTACATATTAAGTTTAGTTAAAGTCATAGATTGAAGAATCTGAATAGATATGACATGGCATTGACACTTGTTAATATATTACATGAAAATAAATAAAATAAAAAATTACAAAAAAATATATGTACAAAAACAAAAATGCGTGACTAAGATTTACTTAGACTTTATCTACTTACGGCGGCACTCAGAGACATTTAATGCTTAGTTAAATGGTTACTTAGTAGAGGTATTGACGCATTGAACTATATCACAACTCAAGCCGATAGTTAATAAAATTTTTAAGTAACCCCCTACATTGTCAGTTATCATATAGTTTTTATGTATTAAGTTTAGTTAAGCCAAAGATGTTAGAAATTGAATAGATGTGACATGGCATTACCTACTAAAATATTTTTGTTGGTTGTTGGGTTGGACTCAACGTCAAATTTATAAAACCACTGTTTTTGATCGGGTGTTGAAAAATACTAAGCTCATCATGTCTCGCCGCTCACCATCTCTACGCCAGCGCTAGCACAGGCGATGAACGAAGGCAGGCCGCAATAAATCAACGCTGTACGAGTGTATTTCTTTCGTAATCAGCTCATATCGGTGCTCGCCTGCCCGCCTAATTATTGTCGACTTTTACGATCGCCCCTAACGAGTTTTCACTTGGAGCCAATCACGATTTTACGGCGGTGCTGTTGGCTTTTTAATTATTGTATGTACATTTTTCGAAAATACCACACAAGGATGTTGCATGTTGAGCCTTATCAATTTCGGTGCAGCGAAAATTATTGGGCCAAGAAGCCAGGTGTAATTGTATGCGAATACTTTATTCGCGTCTTCCTTATAGCCCATAAGTATTTGTATTATGATCTGTACGATAAAACGTTACGATCTGTAATAAATGAAACTAACGTAGTTATTTTTATATATTTTGAAATTATTAGAAAACTATCGGACCCGACAAACGTTGTTCTTTCTTAACTATGAACTGGAATAAAAATATAACTACACTTGCTATTAGATTCGTTAGATTTATAAACGTACACATAATACATACACCTACAATTTACACCTAGAAACTACATCTAAAAGCTACGGGGGCCGGCCGATTCAACATTAGACAAAGGAACTGGAAATCATTTGTGTATATGTCACTGTAAAATTATAAAAACCGTTCGATTGTAATATAACTAGTGAAATTGTAAAATGTTTATAGACTTCCGACGCGAATATTCTGCCTATAATTTAATACATTATTTTTCGTTAGATTATAAACATATAGTAATGAATCATTCAACATATTTTTACTATCTCTTTAGTTATTTTACAATGTAACGGTTTTTACAATTTTACGGTACCATATATAAAAAAAAGAAGATAATACTTAATGCAGATAGTGAATATTTTTATGTGTAAAATTATAGTACCTATGAAACTGTCAATTTGTAAAACGTTTTTATCAATAAAAGCTAGTCTATGCTCTTCTTTTAAACTTCATTTCATAAGGGTGTATAATAAGAATTATATTTAAAGGCAGTTCTAATATCTTTCTATATCTGTAATAACCAGCATTATAATATCAGTACGCCACATGAAATTCTTCAGAAGCGATACAACAGCGGCTACCGTACAAAAATATACTTTGCATGCTAATAAATTAAAGTTATCTGTCGGTCATCGATTGTAATGGCGATATTACTCGATCATATCTGCGATATGCGGCCATTCTTGTACCCAGTACCACGTAGGTATCTAGGTTTATAATGTATGAACCTTATTGCCATAGCTTTAAGTTCAAAATGTGTTTACCGGGATTGCCGGAGTCTGTATCACGTACAGCGGTCTGCATTTATTTATTAACATTATTGATTATACTTCTGCTTTTTTGATAATTTTACTATCAATCAGATGATTCTTCTATTTAATTTCATGTAATACAGTTAAATACAAGAATTGCTCTTTCATATAGTGTAAGATTTCATTAAATTCGCTTATAGCAAAGAATAAATATACCTTTGTATATTAATTACTTGTAATGATAGCATTCCGACCTTAACGACTGCGACCTGCGACGGAGACCAGCGAACCATCCAATTAGAACCATCTCGTACCTATTTAACTTAAGACTGTCAATATACTTTCAATGAATTATAAATCAATCGTCTTGATATTAATATTAATTTGTTACATGAATTTTTGATGGCATTCATTGTTAGAGTTTGGAGACTTTGGACCAATCTAGACGCGTTAAACGTTGGTTTGACGTTTATGAGAATAACATTTTGCAGTTTTAACATTTCGAGACTGCATCGAAACTGTATTATTGTAAGTTTTAATTAGCAGAATTGAATTGATTCGCGGTATTTGTTTTATGACCTGTGTAATTAAAGTTAAAAATTTAAACTAAGGCTGACCCCACGCACGCAGCGCCCGTATCGTTGACACGCCCCGACGAACGCGCACGCTTAATGTTGGGGAGGCACAACCCGGCCTTGCGTCGGTCGCAGGTTGCACTCGCGCGTCTTGTTGCATAGATTGGAAGTCTTCCTTTATAGTCTCTAGTAAGACTGCAAAGTATAATAATATTTAATTGTTTAGATTCAACATCTTATAGGGTTCTTTTACCTCTTAGAGACGCAGCAATAAATATTGTAGTTCAAAGTTGTCTATGGAATGTGAAAGAAAGATAGACGAGTGTGTCAAACCTACTATTTTTGACACACACGCGGTAATGTTACGTTAGTAATACTCGTATATATTCTTTGATAGTGTGTAGGTAACTCCATTTTTATTAATTTATGTATTTCTAAGCTAATTTTTTGATTCATGTATTAGTACATATGAGTGAGACTGTATATAAAAAATCTAATAATATATGCGATCAAAACCAGAAGCACATCAGAAATATCTAATGTTGAGTGTCGTATCAGTTTGATAGTTATGTTATCGTAATGAATATGATAGTTATGATAATGATATGTCGTATACAATAACAACTCGGTATTTGCTATTTCTTTGTGAACCACCGTTACATGCACACTTATCGATCGCAAGTTGGTTTGCTCATTAATATACGAGTATTTAGATAGTGGTAGAGTCAGTAACAAATATTTTCCGTATCTAATCATCTATATCTCAAACATCGCGTATCTTTCATCTCGTACGTCGAGGTGTCCGGGTTTTGGGAGCGTAAGCAATTTGTCAAGTTCGATGTACGTTTTGTTAACGGTACCGCGTTCGCTCATACGTATTATCGGAGGTCACTCGGACGTTTTTACACTAACCGATCCGATACGATTCCGGAGCAATTAAAATGAGTAAATGAATATCTCCAACTAGATGTTTCCCGCGACTTCGTGCGCGCAAAAGTTTATTTCGCAGAAACCGTACATTTTTCCGCGATAAAAAGTAGCCTATGTCGGCCCCGTGGTTTATTGTACATGTGTGCCAAATTTAATCAAAATCGGTCCAGTAGTTTCAGAGCCTATTCAATGAAAACAAACAAACAAACTTTTCCTCTTTATTATATTAGTAAAGATTAGTATAGTAATTAAGGATGTCGGAACGGGCAGTGCCCGAGGCAGCTACCAGCGTTCGCCGACCGACCCAATGTTCCTACCACATTTCTATCTTATTACTATGGCAATAAGGTCTAAAAAGTAGGAAACAGTTTTTAAGTGACTGTACATATTCATATTTCATGAGTAAATTGCAGGTACTCACTCAGTTAATGTATCGGTGACCCATACCTACCTACATCGGATCGGATAATGTGTAAACACATTAATCAGTTTATCAACCATCTAGTACGGTCATAAAAAAGTGTACGGTAGAAAGTTATTATTTTATCAGCTAATCGGTAAGCATTGATATTCTTACTCACATGGTAACTGTAAAATTAGCCCGTTTAAAATAGTATAATAAATCAATCATAAATCACTAACGGTTAGAATTTTAGTAAAATATGAATGTAAATCATATTATAAGTACCTATACTATAATTATTATTAATACGCGAAACAAAAACTTTGTACTCCATTTTACGAAAATTAAGCGAACGGAGGAGTATGAAATAAAGCACATTTAGAGTTTATAAATGAAGGAGTGAACTGCACTAACATTATATATTATAAGCGTTATTTCTCAAAAAGTACATTCAATTAATAAAACTAACTTTACACAACTAGGTACTTCACACTACCATTAGGTACGTTACGTTACGTTAATAAAATACAATTTTGTCACACGTTTGTCAATCTATTTCCTTTACATTATATAATGTACATTCAATTAATAAAACTAACTTTACACAACTAGGTACTTCACACTACCATTAGGTACGTTACGTTACGTTAATAAAATACAATTTTGTCACACGTTTGTCAATCTATTTCCTTTACAATATATAATGTACATTCAATTAATAAAACTAACTTTACACAACTAGGTACTTCACACTACCATTAGATACGTTACGTTACGTTAATAAAATACAATTTTGTCACACGTTTGTCAATCTATTTCCTTTACATTATATAATGTACATTCAATTAATAAAACTAACTTTACACAACTAGGTACTTCACACTACCATTAGGTACGTTACGTTACGTTAATAAAATACAATTTTGTCACACGTTTGTCAATCTATTTCCTTTACATTATATAATGTACATTCAATTAATAAAACTAACTTTACACAACTAGGTACTTCACACTACTATTAGGTACGTTACGTTACGTTAATAAAATACAATTTTGTCACACGTTTGTCAATCTATTTCCTTTACATTATATAATGTACATTCAATTAATAAAACTAACTTTACACAACTAGGTACTTCACACTACCATTAGGTACGTTACGTTACGTTAATAAAATACAATTTTGTCACACGTTTGTCAATCTATTTCCTTTACATTATATAATGTACATTTACATTTTAATTGCGTATCTATATATACGAGAGCCTTTTACAAAATAACCATAACAAGTTCAAGAATAGTCGAATTTAGACGACTATAGGCGATCGCTTATCGATATAAAAGTACGGAATCGTCCATCAATCAGATGCTTGGCAAAAAGAGAACCACATAATGACGATACAATGATGACACTGGGGACCGTTTATAACGATACTAAATTAAATTGATCTGTTTTTTTTTATTCCGAATAACGCAACACAAAGAATTCGCTCAGTATCGCATTTATCTCAATTTGTTTCGAGTCCGTAATTTATTTATGGTAGGTTTTATTCGGTGTTGTTTTTTTTATTTATTGATACATTTACTCGATATAATTCATTTATTTTCCATTAAAATACAACTCGCAAAACTCATCCGACATCCCAGCATATGACAATTTATGGATCACCGAATCAGGTTAATTTACGAGTTTGGATTTTTTTTTAAATTAACATTTAGGCAATTTAGGTAATTGCGGTAATTTTTGCAGTATCTATTAATTATTAGCTAAACCAGGATTCGTATGATATTTTGATGAGTAAAAAAATTGTATTCATGATTTGGTAGTGTGGTGGATCATTCTAGTTATTTTCTTATGAGCTGTTGAAAGCTTTAGCGCGTTTTCCAGCTTCCTAAATTCTGACGTCCTAAATGATGCAGTAACTAAACTCAGACAAGTAAAACAACATTATAGGTAGTAAAGATACTAATTAGAATCCAAAATTAGAATTAAAAACTATAACCCGAGTACGTAAATTATGTAGCCTATATTACCCGGGCAATTATTACGAACCTATTGACACCTCATTCATGCCAATCGGTTCAGTAGTTTAGGCGCTACTATAGAAAAAAACATACAAACATAGACTGCCAAAATCATAACCCTTCCTTTCGGCTTCGCTGTTGTCGGTTAAAAATCGTGGCTTCTGATTAGCTTTCTTTTTATTTTAGGATACTAATTAGTCATTAGTGTAAATTAATTCTAGTGAGCTGGAATTAGCTCATATGCTGGCTACGATTTGTCAAATGTATGCAGAAGAACCTTGTAAAAATACTTTACAGCAGACATTCCTGGGCCTTTAGTCAAGATGCATTCAACAATTTCGACGGCGAAGTACGAAAACAAACTGTATGGGATTTGACATAATGCATCGCAAGCGACATGATAGGTACCTATGTCGAATGCCATACATTTTTGATTCCGAAGTTCGCCGTCGAAATTATCGAACGCGTTTTGACTCCGATATGCCAGCATCATACCTAATTTCTAGCCATCAATAATATGAAATTAATTATTATTCATTGGTCTCGTATCATGATTTGTTTTACGCGTAGGCGACGAAGACGAGAGGGTTCATCGGACCGGTCCGAGCTCCGAGCACCCCGCGGCTTTATGAGGTGTGAATCTTGCACACTCCATTTCCTACACGACAACTTTAATTAGGCTATTTATTAAAATCGTCATTACCATACTGTTTCACGGCTCGTCGGGTATGTCTTGCAGTGAAAGTGAACTGGCTACGTGTTTGGTGTGAGATTTTGTCAATTTTTAATTTGAGATTGAGAAAACCAAAAACTTGGGAAATATACAATATTTTTTTATATCTGTCAAATTATTATCATATAATAAAATCCAATGTATAGTTAAATAGTAAATATTACTTTAATGTCGGAAATAGTTGTCAAAATAGGTACCTAATTATTTTTTATACTAATAAGAATAAATATTGAAACGTATCTTTTATACAGTATTTACTATATATAAATGTCATAAAACTTTAAGTAAAAAATTATAGAACATGTAATTTAAAACAAAATACTGTGATATTTTTATAATCAAAAAGTTAAAATCTAAAAGCTACATAAATTATATAGTAGATATTAAACACCTAACCTATGTTACCCGGGCCATTATAACTAATCTTTTGACACGTCATCCATTAATATCAGATCAAAAGTTTAGGCACTACGAGCGACCAAACATACATTGTTAGAAACATACATACATACATAATTAAATAGACTGCCAAAATCATGACGCTTCCTTTTGGTTTCACCGTCGGTGTCGGGTAAAAATAGAGATATAGACGGATTATATGATGAGATCCTAATGAAATACTATAGTTATAGTATAAATAACTAGATTCGGCGAGACATTTTAATTTGATCAATTATTCATACATAATAGTTTTTATAAATTAATATAAAAGATTGATATTTGATTTATTTGTACAAAAGTTATTGATTGCTGCCATTTAACGTTTTAATTCATTTAATTTATGTAAAACGTTTTTAATCTTAAAATTATTTTGTCGGTATTCCACGGCTCAATCTGCTGCTATTCTTATGATGAAGTATTTAAAGTCTATAACTATTCTAAACCAATAAATCATTTCTAAACTTCTATCAACCTATACCTAGCAGTGGCGAAGGCAGGTTCTCATGCATAGGGTAGCCCTAGCGCGTATAATAGGGATTTGTATGAGGGTCTTCAAAAGGTAAGTGGTAAGTGAAGCCGATAGGAATGGAGTTAAAGGAACCTCACGCCACTGATATAGTGTCAGTGGCTTCTTATCTATACTAATATCACAGTCTATGGAACTTACCTACAGTCGTCCAACGGACACGTCTAGACAGAGCAATCGTGCGGGGCGTGCGGGGTGAGAGAGGGGCGGTAGCGAGCCCAAGCTGCCATACACTCGCTTGGGACACGTCAGCCGGGGTTGACGCTTTTTAATTTGATTGTTTTAAGTGGTTTGCGACAGTGTTTCGTTTGAGTTGTATGTAGGTACTTATTTACAATGGTCAATTATATGAACAGCTAAAGAAGATTAATTTTAATACAAAACCATGCGCCTGTTTCCCGTCAGAATTTTTAATAAAATTGTATCTACGTATGAGAATTTACTAACTACATCGTCAAATTCAACAATCGCAATCTAAAAACTAGTAAATCCAAATGTCGAAAATACCTTTCAGTTTCGCATTTGTAGCTTTTGCAGGGTTCGTAAATATCCGATATTTATAATAAATATCAAAATATCAGATATCTTTGATATATATCCGATATTTTTGATTTTTTGATATTTTTGATATTTTCAAAATTACATACAAATTTCATACTCTGATATGTTTTTTCGTAATAGTTGAATCGAAATAATTTGTATGTCTGATAATTTGAAGATAGGGAAGTAAAATTAAACTCATTTATTTATTATTGATATTCAAAGTTTTCAAATAAATTAAAAATCAACGATAGATACTTTTGAGGATCAATTTAAGTCTTAAATCCATAAAATGACTTTTGTTTATAATCAGAAGAAAAAAAAAAGTGTATTATCCTCTGGAGCGTCGCATGCCAGCCGGCGGAATAAATAATAATCTCACTCTAGCGTCTAATTCCGCCGGCTGGCACGGCGGGTAGGTGATTTTTATTTTCGTCTCATTTAAAAATTTATGTTTACCGCCAAGTGTTAGACGCACTGTACACGGCCAAATATAAAGAGGAAGAAGATTATGCATGTTTTGTATTTGTATCCGTGAAAAAAAAAATAAAAAAAAATAATTTCAGTGACCATTTTTTATAGTAACTTGCAAGTTGCGAAAGTAATTAAGTTGATGTGATTATCAAGTATTTTCAAGTATTTTCTTACAAATAAAGTTAATAACGTAAGTAAAACATACATTTATTTAAATTAACTAAAAGTTTCTTTCACACGTATTTTATTTTTTCGTAAAATCGTTTTCAATTACCGGAACTTTTCATTTTTTGTCAAAACCGGCTCTTTTCCAAGGGCTATTTCTATCTCATTGTTCATTGTAAAGAAATAAAAGTGACACAATTTAGCTTTTTAACGACATAAACTGTATAAAAACACAAAAATATGTTACCAAATATGTCTCAGTTACAGTTAAATCGAGCAATTAAAACTAGTATTTCGAGAGGTTAAGTAAATAAATGGCGTCTAGTGCCGCGCGACACATAAGGGGGTCAAAATTTTTTATTGTTTACTTTGGCCTGTTTTGTTATTAAATAATATTAATAATATATCCACAGTACGTAATTAACACAAATTTAAGTATATAAATACATAAATATGGTTTTTATTGACTTTCGAAACTAAAAATTGTAAAAAAAAATATATTTTGTGTTGACATCAAGATTTCTTTTTTCGTTAAGTTTTTTTTCAATTCTAGTTACATCATCATATAGGGAATTTATTCTAGTTTCTAAATATATATAACATGTAATGGTTTTAGAATCAATTTAAAATTAAAATCTTGAAAAAATAAAACGCGGCTTTAAATTTTACGACGCGATATCGTTCCGATATCGGGCCGACGCTGGACGATTTTTGAGTTTTGTAACGGTCCGACGCCCGAGAGGTTAATTTTATCAGTCGAATTAATTTGACACATGGTATAAATGGTATAACAATAGTATAATAACAAACAAGGAATTTTCTTCCGAAAAACAGGGGGTCACGTGGGTGTCATAAGCCGTTACAAGCCGCGTCGACGGCTATGATTAGTTAATGTCGTGTCAAATAGCAAGTTTTTGATGACCTAGGCTTGTGAAACTCTCGGAAAATAAGACCTGTGTTGATGTTACAAGATTTTTTACATTTAAAACATTATTTTACATTTTTTAATATAAATATCAATTTTGATATATATATCAAGCATAAATATCAATTGATATATATCATGCTAACCCTGAGCTTTTGTATACGCATTTGTATTTTTTATAATAAAACTCTTCATTAATACTTCTATATATATATTTTGTTTTATTCCTAGTACTCTACATACACATACTACGAATACACAAAATGTAGAACAGATTATAATAAAACACATTATTGTGACAACCCTGCAGCAATGACGAATACCTACACAAAAGCGGCATTTCGCGCGACTTCAAACGCGTTGGCCCACTGTATCTCTTTATTACGCTGTGCTAATATAATAAAGAGGAAAAGTTTATTTGTTTGCATCGAATAGGCTCCGAAACTACAGGACCGATTTTGATGAAATTTGACACATATGTAGAGTAGACTACGGGAAAGGATATAGGCTACTTTTTATTGCGGCCAAATGTACGGTTCCCGCGAAATTTCTTTTAGCGCGCACGAAGTCGCGGGCAACGTCTAGTAATTAATAATTCGTTATTTTTGAATGAAATTTGAAATTAATCATTTGCTTTTAGTACGAGTGACGGTCGCACATTATGATTATTGTTCAAGCAGTTGTCGAACATCATACATCAGACTGAGACCACATCCTCGCAGAAAACCGACTTGAAGAAACTCCCGCGTTGAGTTTTACACGAAACATCTTGAACCAGCCAATCTAATCAAACTACTGCAGAATGTGTGGTGTGGCTATAAAGCAGTGTTTTTCAACCTTTTTCATGATGCGACCCCCCTTGTATGAAAAAATATTTCGCGACCCCCCGACCCTTCGCTTTTTTATCATGTATGTACGTGTATGTTACAGTGTTACAAATTTTCATTCCATACGACGTTTTTATGCGTCTCCATAATTAGGATTCGGATATAAGTACATAATATAGTACGTCAAACACATTATTTTACAATTACATACATCGATGATCGATTTATGAGTATATACTTTAGTTAAAATTCTCTTACTTAATAAATCAATATTTTTAATCTTTATTGTATTTTTACTAAAGTTCTCTCGACCTCCGGCGACCCCCCTACAGAAGCTTCGCGACCCCACAGGGGGTCGCGACCCACAGGTTGAAAAACACTGCTATAAAGTATATAGTGACGTAGTTACTAGTTACGTCATTGTAACACAATTGTGTAATTGAAATAACTTAAAGCGGAATGCACAAAAGTAACGTTTGAAATGAAACTAATTAAAAGTTTGCTTCTGTACTAATAATTCGTTTTACTGTCAGAGTTTTGCGTCGTTAATTTTAATTAAAGAAAACGCGAACAAACTGGCGTAATGATATTAAGGCGCTGTGAGTAGCCAACTATGAAGTATTCGAGGGGGTGAAGGAGATGAGTGGGGGACGTGCCGCCCCCGTGACTGTGGGGGGCGTCATGCGATTTACGTCAAAGTGATGTGTCCATAATGTACAAAAGCGTAATTTCGACAAAATTGTAATGAGCTTCATAGCCTGGCGGTATTGTGCCCGCCTAGTGCGACGCGTAGCGTCTAGGTTCAAATCTCAACACAAACAAAATATTATATTTAAAAATTTAAAATTTCAAATTCAAATTTTTTAAATTCAAAATTTCAAAATGTCTATTTTCTGTCTAGGTCCATTAAAAGAAGTCTAATTCCTAATTTTGTACTAAATTTAGCCATTGCGATTTGAGAAATTAATCTTTTTAGTTTCCCTAAGCTAAAAAGGCTTAAAAAACCTAATTGTTAAATAAAGTTCACGTATTCAATATTGTTTAGTCATAAAGAATCTATATACCTATCTAATCTATATCCTAATTTCTTCATTTTTCATGGATTTATTACTTAAAATAATAAAATGCAAATCTAATATTTATATATTATATTTCTTCTATGCGTGTATAATGTCACTGAACTCCTAAACGGCTGGACCGATTTTAATGAAAATTTTTGTGTCTTCAGGTGGATTCGAGAATGGTTTAGATTTGCAATTGGACCTGGTAGGTGGCGCTGCTATCAGTACGTCAACAAATTTAATTCTAAGGCGGTACGAAGCTTACCAGGACAGCTGCTAGTATTATTATAATACTTATGCTGTTGAAGTACTGCTGAATACGCACTACGACATACACATTACACACATTGACGTTTAATGTCAAAATTTTATTTAATTCGCATTTTTCAGCGATTATAAAATCTAAACTTGCTTTTGCCTGCAACTTCGTTCGCGTAGCACAAAGCTAAATTATTTTATACAATACATAAATATTGTATAAAAATTCAATATCCAATATTCCCCTTCTACCTACTTACAAGAAACTTCGGCTATCTGACACCCAAAAAATTACAATTACAAATAGGTAGGTCTGGCTAGTTTCTGATATTACATAATACATATTATATTAGTGGTTTAACCAAATAGTCTCTTCGGCTACATCATATTTATTGTAAATATTGTTTTATTTAATCTATACTACTATAATACAGAGAGGTTTTTTTGTGTTTATGTTTGTTTGTTTGCATTGTATAGGCTCGGAAACTACTGGACCGATTTTGATGAAATTTAGGACAGATATATAATAGAATAGACCACGGGGAAGCACATATAGGCATACTTTTAATGCGGAAAAATGTAAGGTTCCATCGAGATTTCCTTTTCCGAGTAGCGGGCAACACCTAGTCTAAATATATAAAAGGCAAAGCTGACTGACTCATCTATTAACGCACAGCCGAAACTACTGAACGGATTTTGCTGAAATTTGACATACAGATAGTTGTAATGACGTAAGCATCCGCTAAGAAAGGATTTTTGAAAATTTTTTTTTTTTTTTTATATGAAATAAGGGGGCAAACGAGCAAACGGGTCACCTGATGGAAAGCAACTTCCGTCGCCCATGGACACTCGCAGCATCAGAAGAGCTGCAAGTGCGTTGCCGGCCTTTTAAGAGGGAATAGGGTAATAGGGGAGGGTAGGGAAGGGAACAGGGTAGGGGATTGGGCCTCCGGTAAACTCACTCACTCGGCGAAACACAGCGCAAACGCTGTTTCACGCCGGTTTTCTGTGAGCCCGTGGTATTTCTCCGGTCGAGCCGGCTCATTCGTGCCGAAGCATGGCTCTACCACGTAAGATTAAATTCGCCCCCTACGGGGGTAACAAAGGGGTTAAAATTTTGTATGTAAACCGAACTTCACGCGGGTGAAGTCGCGGGAAAAAGCTAGTAAAAATAAACGTAGATTACTGAATACATGTTCCTTATTGCTCATGGTAATTAGAATTAGAATTGATTATAATAATTGACATAATTATATCGTGTATAAACTTTGCAAACCAACAGAATAATATTTAGGGATATATATAATTACTAATTTTGTTGTCAATCAATGTTGTCAATTTTGAATCAAATATGTTTTTTCTTTTGTCGTGTAATAAATTATATCAATAATTTCGGTTACTTTATGTCAGTCTGACTGGCAGCTCGGTTTGCGTACCTACGTTTGATTTTTGGTGGTGAGTTCAAATCCCGGTAAGATAAATATTTTATTGTGATTCTTATACATAATGTATTTGTTTTTCTTTAATATTTTTTATTTATTTTTAATTAAATTTTATCGTTGTAAGTACTAAAACTACGACCAAAGCTCGGTCTCCCTAGTACCTACTTATAAAGAGTTTTTGTACTTCCATCTTAAAATACGGTTTTTGCACTTTCATCGAATACAATCTTTTCATATTTTTTATAATATAATCTACACTAATATTTACAACAACTTAAAGTAACTAATAATAAAATAAGTACATAACTAACAATATTATACTTTGATTACTGCGAGAACAAGCTCGGAGTTTTATAGTGCGAGAAAAAGAAAAAGAAAAAAAAATCGTCTGACCGGGATTCGAACCCGAGACCAATTGGTCGCAACAACGCAAAAAGCCAAAGGGCTACCGAGCGCCTTACGTCAGATAGCGAAATTACGCATATCTTATTAGTATTAAACGATGAAAGAAAAACAAATATTTACCCCCAACTTGACCTTTATGCAGACGACATAAAGGTCAAGTCGGGGGTAAAATAAATTTGAACGGACTTTCAACATTAAATTCGAATGATTTTTGAGCAGAAAAAAGGGGAAAAATTTGACATACGTCTAATTAGCAAGAGGCCTAAGCCGGTACTGTCTTATTCCATAGATATGAAAGAGAAGGAATGACAGGTAGCCATTTCGCGATGTTTCATTCGACTCGTCCGAATTATTTATTATTGAAATAAATTAATACTAACAAGTATCTTATTCCTATCGAAAAATCAAAACAACAATTCCCTTCCTTTTATTATGTTTTACGAAACTGCAAATAATTTTCTCATTTCTGTTCACAAATAATATAGTTACAACTCCAAGAATTTCTATTTTAATGGTTACTTTATGATTTTTTTTTATCGAGAAATTTTTCAGATAACGTGTTTTGAAAATGAAGGTCCCCTAGCAAATATGATCAAAATTAACATATATTTTTTTGCTGCACTAAAATGTATCCATTCGTCTCAAAAAATTTTTGAAAGAAGCGTATTTCTAGGGTAAGAGCGCCTTAAGAATCTGCTAAACTTCGACATTTCGTTTGCGGGTGACCGTTATTTTTCAACTTTATTCAGTCGCAGAATTCCCTTCAAAACTCCTCGCGGAATGTAGGTTCGGAATAGCGTTATCTAAATTTAATTGATTTAATTATGGATACCGAATTTGTTAAAGAATCTTTGGAACTAATTTGTATAATCCAGAGCAGTCGAAACTTCGCAGGATTTTGCTCGGAACAAAATACAAAAAAATACTTTGAAACAAAACGCTTTTAAAAAGTAAAACCAATTTTGTTAAAAAGAAACAACACGGATTATAATTATTAAGGTTTATATCCCTGACTAAAGCCTATTTCCTAAACGAATCATTTTTAAAAGACTATTCTTTACATTTTGTGTGAGTGGAGAATCGTGTAAAGTAAATCGGAAAAATATATCAGTAATGAAGACTTTAATAATACCAGATTTTAGTAATAGCTGTTTTTAATATTAGCAGTAGTAATTTTAGCATGCCAAAAACAATCGGCTTATAAGATGATTAACAGTAAGTAATTCATGTTATTGCTAGAACTACGTACATTTTAAAATCAATTTACGGATATTTTGGGTTTTGCCCAAAATATCCGTAAAACGTTTAGCCAGAAAAATTATTAGAAAACATCGAAAAATATATGAACCAAATAATATTAATTGCTCTGAGATCACTAACCCCACAGAAACAGGTGATTTAAAGAGGGGAATTTGCCTAAAGAACATCAATAAAAATCAGCTGTGTGAGGTCAGTGTCCTCAGCAGCGCTGTAAAGAGCAAAATTTAATTTTTATTCAGTTTTTTCTGCTTAAACGTCTTGACATATTATGCTTATTAAGCAGTAGATCATATGCCTAAAATATCCGTAATTGATTCCAAACAACCTTATATTGGGGCTTAGTAATGTTAGAAGCTAGCGTAATATCAAACCCACTTTTTCCCAGTCATCCGCCTCATTTGTACGGCACATTTGTATCCAGCACCTAATTCTGTTCCCTTCTTTTGGCCACGTATTAATCTCGCCTAGTTTCTTCGCGTCTTTGATTAAGGCCCGCTTGATGTATTTTCTGCGCGCTAACCTAATGGAAAGTCATACGTCAAGTGACCACCTTATTGGACGCTGGGTTAGTCCGTCTGGCCGAGTTAATATTATAGGCTTTTCCATAATTTTAAAAGGCGATGGTCCGAAATTGACCCAGAGTCAACAGCAATTTGTTGTCCCAAAAATGCTGGTCCGCCTGGTATATAAGTTATGAGCAAGTCGACGCTGGATTTTTTGAGTATGAATTTCGGACCATGTTCTTTAATAGGCTTTCTGTTCAAGCCCTTTTTGATAAAATATGGCCCGCGCGAGCTTTATCCGCCGGGTTAGTTCCCGAACCGATGGTGGGCATCATGTATACCGACGTTCAGAAACTGTATTTAAAGTATCATTTGAATAAAAATATTTGACTTTAATAATAGTAGACTCGTAGATTTTTTGTTTGGCAATAAAAGGAATGAGTCGGGATGATAATAAAAACAAAAAGAAACAAACAACTTTTAAGTAATTTAATATAACTAGCTATTAATGTAAATATTGCCGAAATGTAATATGTAAATATTCGATAGCCTTCGACGATAAGTAAAATTTTAATACGCTCGCAAAAGAAACCGCATTTTGTTTATGCTTATATTAACCGAACGATAAGAAGTTTAATTTATTTATCGAGATAAGACATATTTCGTTTAAGAATAAGGTTCATGGTCATAAATGAGTTTAAGTAATAGCCAATCACGACTTATATCTATTTCTTTTGGTCGTTTGCATCCAAATTATAACTGTAAACGTCTTCGGTCCTAAGACGGCGTGGCTTAAAGATATTGTGCGGACAAGCTAATAACTACTTATAGGAATTGCGACTGACTTTATTTATATTTTGTCATGCGAAGAATGATCAATGTTCACATCTTTATGTAAACAGTCAATAAGAATTGGCTTAACCTGTTTCACATCTTTCAGCTGGTCGACCTTTTTAGACTGAGTAAATAGTACCTAAATACTTTACTTTTAAGGTTTATTGGCTGATTTTTTATTTCCATACTACTGTAAAATATGAATATGATCTCAGAAGCAACAGTGTGTACAGGTAGAGCAAAAATATTTTAAACGTTTTTGTAAATTTTAGATATTATTATACTTATCTCGTTACAAAACTACACATAAAATGTATATATTTTATTATATTACGAGTAGAATTTTGGAAACTAAAATAGTATCTTAATTTATGTAGAGCGTGTTGACCCAGAAGACTAATTCTCGTTTTTAAGCTTACACTTTCAATTATGAATTATACCTACGGCATCTATACTTCTATACTGTATACATATACTATAATATGATAAATGCGAAAGTGTATCTGTCTGTCTGTTACCCTTTCACGCTTTTACTGCTGAACCGATTTTGAAATTTGGTAATAGACATACTTTGGGTCCCGGGAAAGGACATACTAGGATATTTTTTACCCCGAAAAAGTAGTGTTCCCGCGAAATAATGTATTTATGCAGGCGGAGTCGCGGGCAAAAGCTAGTTTACTATACTGATCATTCCGCTCTCCTTGAATATTATCTATTTTCGTTTTGAATACACTCTGCTCATTATGGCAAATGTATAGGAAAATCTGCAGCCCTAAAATGTAACTTAACAAGCTTGTCTATATTCCGAGTATCGTAAAATCTTATCTCAACTGCCCGAGTAGCCGGCTAAAGACACGGGGCCATAAAATTGTTATTGCTAACTAAAAGTCACGTTAGCAACAAAGATTTCAAAATATATAGTCCGTTACGTTTAAGTATTTCGAACTTTTCCCACTTTGAATACAGATAGATTTAAGAGTCCGATCGACTACAAATTTTATACCTGAGAGTGTGGCATGTAGAGTCGTCAATAGTTCAGGTTACAATTAATTTGCATGTGAGCAACGGTAAAACACTAACCCCCTTACTAATAAACGCTGTATAAGCTTTGAATAGTTATACAGTGTTTTGTTCACGTCACACAAGTGACGTTTTTAATTCGATAGAAGGAGACAAAACACTGTATAACTATTCTAAGCTTATACAGCGTTTATTAGTAAGGGGGTAAGTGTTAAGTTTATATTACGCAATTGAACATTCTAGGTCAAAGGAAGAACTCTTATGTCAGAATTTTACGATACTTAAGCCTTTATAATGTTTACTAACTGTTACTAGCCCTACACCCCTTAGATACATTATATCGATGGCCTTTCTGGCTTGAACACTGACGCCCTAACCACTGAGCCACAATGATCAGGGCGTCAATGCTTAGGCCGCAGGTTGCGAGTTTAAATCCCGCCAAAGAAACAAAAAGCTTTAAATTTCCTGTGTATTCAATTTTTTATATGTATAAGTAATATAATAAAAAATCTTACATAAATGTAGTTTAAAAGTGTTAAATATATTTCCCGGTCGCGGTGCCTGGTCCCCGTAATACAAGTTCTTCGGATACTTAGCACGTGTCCAGACTGACGTGGTGCTAAGCGTCCATAGGCTAGCCGCACACGTGCAATATTATTGACAGAATAAATTTGTCAATACTAGTCAACACATGCAAAAAAAAAAAAAACGGCAATATGGCAAAATTACATAAGGACACAGGCCCCCTTATTAATAAACTATGATTAGCGTCAGAACAACTTTACTCCAAGACTTACGCAAAGATTAGGCAATTATGGTATTAATAAACTAGGAGTAAGGACGGAGTTAACTAATCAGAATTTACTCCCGGAGTAAAAGTTACTCCGCGGAGCCACATGGTTTAACGCTTGAGTAAGCATAGATTTGTATTGTATTTCCAATTTTTATTAAGATATATATATACTAAACATAACCTAAATATATTTTCATATTTGTTTGGTGTTCGTTCAAGTACTTACTAGTGTCTGATTTTGAAATTATTATGGATTAAAATGAATAGAGATTATTTCATTGACGATTTGAGAATGATAGAAGGAATTGAAGAAATATTACCATTAATAAGGCATGTGAAATTGTATAAACCTCGCAATAACCCTTTTTATATAAATATAACATTTTATATAAAATAGCACAAATTCTAAAACCACTATTTTGATTTCAACAAGAGAAATACAGAATTTACATATGTTCGCTTGTCATAGTTATGATTGTCAAATAAAAGTGTCAAGTTTCAAAATTTTGCTCTGTCAGTGTCTTTTTAAACGATATTTCATTCATTTTAGTTCATTTTGTTCATTCTTTTCATGTGTGTTGCCATAACATACACCTTAATCTCAGTGTAAGAATTGTATTGTTACTCCGAACGTACTTCGTATTTATTAATACCGTTATTAACACGTAGCTATTCTGTGACTAATCTAGAATTAACTACTCCCGGTGTAACTTTGGAGTAAGAGAAGAATAAGCAATTTTTATTAATAAGACTGAGAAGGTATATTATTGTCAATATGAGCTTTATTGTCAATAATATGTGTGTGTGTGCGGCGGGTGTAGGTATTGTTATTTATTTATAAAATTTTACGTACATTGTGTAATTGTAATCCAATTAGTATTTTGTATTATCAATTTCACGATGATAATTATTACCGACGTATTCGTGCTATTGGCTAGTGTGCCTATTTATATAAAAAAAGGTCAAGTGCGAGTCGGACTCGCGCCCTAGGGTTCCGTACAAACCTGTAGTGATTTTGTTACAGCTTAAAGATATTATAGACCTGAGTGTTTGATATGAATTTCAATTTAATACCTCTACGCGTTCATGAGGAAAGGGGTAGTAAGTTTAAAATTATTAAAAATATTTTTATTAAATGATGTAACTAAAAATTTACGGTTTTCGTAATTTTTCCTTTATCTGTGCTATAAGACGTTGCTTCGTGTTCTGAGATCACGGGAAATACTCTGTAGGTTTTGAGTTTGCGAGTGTCGAAAATTTGCGGGCGGCATTAACGGCTGTATCTTTTGATTGCGTTGGCTTAGAAGTTTGATTTTTTCACAGCTCCAAGGGACTGTAGACCGTAGTATTGATATAAATTCCAGCTTGATACCTCCACGCGTTCCTGAGAAAAAGGGTCTTCAGACATTCGGACAACGGACAACAAAGTGTTCCTATAAGGGTTCCGTTTTTTCAACTTTTTTCCTTTCGAGGTACGGAACCCTAAAAAGTATTATTTAATAACATAAAATGTATTGAGAACACAAAAAAATTAATTAACACTTTTCAACGTGGAAATTGACAATATGTGTGTCCGCGGTAGAGCGTCTATTGTGAACGGTCGGTAGCGGCTTTCATTATATCGAATGAATTGCCGAACAACATAATGGTCGGGCAGCCGCGTACATGGCAAATTATATGTCCGGCCGACGTCATTGTGATAAATAACTCTTTGCTGTAAATATCAATGGTGCACATGTAAATAAAATAAAATAAAAGGCCTTTTATTTCTTACTAACTAGTAACTATAAAGAATAACATAAAAATGTTTTTGGTGAATTACAATTGTATGTGAAATATTTAACTTTTTTATTTACTGCAACGTATGAGGGGTTTCATTCGAAGGTGAAGTCTTCCTCCAGAGATTGCCAGGTGTTTCTATTATGAGCTGAACGTAGCCACTGTTTTCCGGCCACTTGTACAAAATCGTCTGCCCATCGCGTTGACGGTCGACCTGTTTTTCTGGTGCCTCATAGCCGGAGTCTGTGTGTCCATCTGTCATTCGTTTGTCTAGCCACATGACTCGCCCAAAACCATCTGAGTCTTTAAAAGCAGGTCAGAGCATCGGTTATTTTTGTGCGCATATAAATATCTGGAAAAACTAGTTCGGATGAAAGAAAAATGTGTCGTAAACTTTTTCCGAAAAGTCAAACATACGCACTTATTATAGTGCTAAGTCTAGTTTAGCGTTTTAAGAAGGGTTTTTGGTTACTAACCCCACTCTTTTCAAGTAAAAGCGAACCTTCTTGTTGTTACCTAATACGGTGCTCTATCGACAATTTTCCACTGAATTGTAAGTGATACTTCGTAGTTCTTACGGATATGTTAGGAACACAATTTTATTATACTTTTGTTTAATGATGTTATGTGCACTATTAAATATGTAAATTACAGGCAAAAAATACATTATCATAAAGATACTTTATCTGACTTCTTAATTAAACAAAGTCTTTAAGGCTTCGCTACTGTTGATTGTCGTAAAAATAACGTCATCGTTATCATTTTAACGTGATGATTTCTCTTGTCGGCTTTAATGAAGTGAATTTTATGACAAAATGGCCTCTGTAAAGCTCACCTTGCTTTTTTGTAAGTATATAATAGGTTTGATTGAATTCGAATTGTGAGAAAAAGGTAACCAAATCTCAGTAAAAATATTTTGTAGCTTTTAATTAAAAAATCGGTTATAGCTATAAGTAAACTAATAGGTTAAGTATTTTAAAATTACAAATAGTTAAAAGATGCTATTATATATTTTATACTATTGTCTAAAAGACTTCGTGCGTGCAAAAAAAAAGCAGCCTATCGCAAGCCTAGCCTATAGCCTAAACACAGATATAGACTAGAGTAGGTAAACCAAGGGGAAGGACCCTTGGTATACCTACTCTATATCCGTGCCAAATTTCATCAAAATCGGTCCAGTAGTTTCATTTCAATGCAAAAAAACAATCAAATAAATGTTTCTTCTTTATTATTAGTATAGATACACGATAATCTTGTTGGTATCGATATAGGAAAATATCAGGTATAATAGTTTGATAAGGACCAAGGACTCATGATCGCGTTTGTAATCACTAATAATTGTAATGTATTATGCAACGCACTTCTTAGTTTGGTAGCTAAAAAGTTTACCGCGGTAGCTCTATATCTTGGGGGATTCGAATCATTCGATTTGAAAGAAAGAAAGGCGTTAGCGCAGCAGTGGGCAAATAACCACTAATAAAAAATCTCCCTTAAAGTCAAATTAGCGATAAAACTCCCACAAACGTATCGCTACTCCGGGAAATGTTAATTTATGACGATGAGAACTTATAAAGCTATTTAGGTAACTTGAGATAACATAAAATTCAATAGATTTGAACGATTTTGAAGTGAAGAAAATGACATAAAAACTTTTAGTAACTTGATGCCAGTATTACGTCACTAACACTTTATTTTATTACTATATTATAATATACAGTAATTAGATCGTTATTGAAGGTTGTAAAATTATCAAATATAGAGCTAATAGGGTAGGTACATACTTGACTGGATTTTTTATTACATAAATGAATAGTGCTCTGAAAATAATAAACTTTATAAAAGTAATAGTGAAAGTTTGTATGAAAAATAATTTAAAACTACCTCGATTTCCATGAAATTTCGTATCTGATACAAATTATTGAGTACGTATTTTATAGTTTCTTAAACTTCGCCCCTTAAAGAGTGAAACGGGGGTCCAACGTTTGTATGGTTAATATCGACAACTGGACGTATTGCTTTTAATTTTGTCACACAAATATTATTATGACGTAGACTTCCGTGTGATCGGGGTCCACGCGGACGATGTCGCGCGTAAAAGCTAGCAGCATGTTTTTTTTTTTCATTTATCGATCCGGCACGGCGACGACTCCCATTTGACACATAAAACCAGCCTTCTAACACAGTCACCTGATTATTCTCAGCTTATAGTAGTCACAGATTGAAGAGGAACAGATAAACAGCTATATAGTTAGCTTTCGATTTGCTTTCACTACTACAAATACGATGTATCCTGGATTGTGTGGAAGAATGGTGGGCCGTTGAAGAGAACGTCAAATTTTTCAAATTTGGATCGTTTTATGAATGCTGTTTCTCTGTACGTAACTATATATTTTTTCTACTCTGTGAAAGATTGGAGAGTAGAAACTCTATCGAACATTTTGAAATCATTGACGAATCTATTCTATGTAGGCTTCAGGCTTGTTCGTTATGCATCTAGCACATTTATATAGATGCGATATCATGGCGAGCACCCATCGTAAATGTCATCTGAAAATTTATATTCATTACGATTAGATAGCAGTGCACAATGGTGGACTATTGTTGGACGTCCGCGGCTGATCGATGGTGATATGGCGTTTTTATAGACATATATGTCCCGGCCATACTGATTTACGATTTAAGCGTCAGTCACACGCAGTCGTCCTGCCAGCGTTGGCGTCCTGAAGAATTTGTACGATTTCAATGATCAGTGTCCATGTGAACGGCTGTGTTCCTCGGAAAATAGCGGTAACAAAAAAAAAGTAAGCAAAATGGCGACCGTTGGCATTAAATAAGCAAAATGTTGGATATTATTTGCCGCTAAAGTTTGAGATTTTAGTCTCGAATTGCATTATCCGGAATCTCTCCAGCCGGAAAAAACAGCGCTGAATATAGAACTCTACACTTATATAATAGAGCTTGTAATCGAACACACTCGACTTTGGAATTGCTGCTGTGTGTTCGATTTTTGGCTCTATTGTATAAGCGTAGAGTTCTATTTTGAGCCCCGTTTTTTTGTCCAGATGATGAAATCCCAGGATTAAGGCGTGTTAAACATAACTGGGGGTCTAAAAAGGCCACTTTAGGTGAAAATTAGATGAATCATATGCAATTCATATTAAGTGCGCTATTTTACACATTTCTATTGTAAACTGTCAAAATATATGAAACATAATATGAAACACCTAAAGTTGCCTTTTTGGACCCCCAGATTTTCGATTTAGACACCGATCTAGCGTTTCAACTTGGACTCATAGGAAGAATCGAAATTTGAATGCAATACCTTAACAGTCATTTAGTTAAATTTGCCACATTTAACTATATTATTAAATGTGGCAAATTTAACTAAATGACTGTTAAGGTATTGCATTCAAATTTCGATTCTTCCTATGAGTCCAAGTTGAAACGCTAGATCGGTGCCTAAATCGAAAATCTGGGGGTCCAAAAAGGCAACTTTAGGTGTTTCATATTATGTTTCATATATTTTGACAATAACTTTTAAGTAGCTATGTTATTATTTATTTAACTCTTGTGAATGCGACCAGTGTAATAGATGCTGTAGTTTTATAATAATATATGTACTTGTTTTTAAATAAAACGTGATGAATAATAATAGTTATTGCTTATAATTCCAGAGTTCAGGCTTAATGTATGGCAAAATATTCATTGTCTTCGTCTACGTCTATCCAACGGCAAAGTAAAAATAATCCATACTTATATTATAAATGCGAAAGTGTGTATGTTTGTCGGCCTTTCACGCCAAAACTACTGAACCGATTTAAATGAAATTTGGTACAGAGATAGTCTAGAGCCTGAGAAGAGCCTTGTGGTTGCCGTGGGATACTGTACTTACGCGGGCGGAGCCGCGGGCATCAGCCAGTATATTAATATTAATTAATATTAATGGATATAATAGCCTTTGAATCAGTAGGGGTTAGATCGGCAGCCAGCTACAATAAGTTCCTTAAATACAATTTAAGGAACTTATTGTAGCTGGCTGGTATCCTTTATTAAATTAAACTATTTTTGGAGCGTATTCGGCGAGGACTGAGGACTGCGGACTTTTGATTTGTTAAGTTGCTTAGGTATTTACGCTCGTATAAGCACTCATTTTTGTAATTAAAACAAACAATTTATTAGGTTCAACTTTAGTCTACTAGTAGGTATTACAGACTAAGGATTGAACAAGAACAAGTAATATCAATACTATTAGTTACTGATGTAGGGCGTAGATGAAATAATTAAACAATAAATAAGTTTACTAGTATGTATTGAATACTTAAATACAGTCGTAATAATATAACGATGCTATCTAGGACAGTTATAGGTATAATTACAAGTTAAATTATTGTAACTCTGCCGCGCTGCCACTACATTTATTTCCCTAATGCACTGTTCTAGCGTATATTTGCATGCGCCGGGAACTGTAGCTAATTGAATATCTTAATGGCGAGTAAGAACTAAATTGATCGACCAATTAAAATTTTATAAGAAACGTGAATTGAAGTGATCTTGTTGAATTTCGTGTAAAGTTTCACTTTGATCGCCTGTTACCACATTGTAATAATAGTATTATCTATGGACGCTTCGCACCATGTCAATCTGGCCCCGTGGTAAGTATCCAAAGAACTTGTGTTCCGGGGACCAGACAACAGGAATATATTTAAGATTTTTATTATATTACACGCATATTTATTTATTTATTATTACGACCTCCGTGGCTCAGTGGAGAACGCAGTGGCGCTTTAGCCGGAGGTCACGGGTTCGAATCCCGCTAGGGAACAAAAAAGTTTTCTGTGTTCCTGGGTCATGGATGTGTATTAAATATGTGTATAATATAATAAAAATCTTAAATATAAGTATAGTATAAAAATTATTAAATATATTTCCGTTGTCTGGTACCCGTAACACAAGTTCTTCGGATACTTACCACGGGGCCAGACCGACGTGGTGTAAAGCGTCCATAGATATTATTATTATTATTTATTTACACTTAATGCACTAAAATAAGTACATAGGCGGAATTAATGCCATATGGCATTCTCTACCATACCTTTAGGCGTACAAAAGCAAAATTGTGCAGGTGCTAATAAGTATTAAGTAGTAGTGTTATGGAAGTAATATGAATTAAAAATGAATAAGTCAATAATCTAACTCTTAATAAAATAATAAGACATAGCTAAAACACATACATAAGGTTGTATAAATAATATTATATATACACAAAATATATGAATATACTAAACTAACAAAATATATAATAATATGCCATGTAATTTTATAAATATAAATACCATACTATAAAATAATTAAATATTAGATATTATTAATATAATATACTACGATTCTGCCAATTGTGTCGCATAAAACTGTTTTTGTTGTTTTGGCCGATTTTGAACCCGCGACTTTTGAGCACCGATGGGCTCAACCACTGGGCTACAGAGGAGAAAATATTTATCCGCATTTGGTTGAATAAGTCACTGTACAAACATAATGTAAGTATTAAGTGTGAACATGAGTGGATAAATACTTGACAGCGTCTTAAATCATCGTGACCGACCAATCATGAAGATCATTACATTAGAAGCCAAGTAATGATGATAGACAAAAAATATGATACTGTAGTGTGTAGAACGTAGAGCAGGTAAACAGTAGGTAATAAATCCGATTGTAGCACAAGATTATTATTTTTAAACAAAAAATATTCGACTTCCAAAGTAAAAATACACAAAAAAAGTATGAAATAAAACTTATTTTTTCTTAATAATTCTTAAGTTTTCAGTTCAAAAATCACCCAGTATAGGTAGGCTTATCGATCCAATAACATTACTTTGACAGAGGCTAATTTCGGCCAATTAAAATATTTGAACAGTACACCGTGTCACAAATCATCGCATCTTGCTCACATTAGCGTGTTAAGCTAATTACGAACTAATCAGTCGGAGTGATAGCATGCAATAGCTGGACTTACAGGTGTAAATGTATCGGTTAAGCACGCATCGCAAAAAGAAGAGGTGGATTCGACAAGTACAGTGATCAAATGAATGCCCGGTCTCGTCCGATAATTTGCCGTACGCTCAATACCTTCGATTTACGAGGAACCATTTTCAATTTTATGAGCCGCCTGACGTGCCCACTTATATATCGACTATGATTCTTTAACATAATAGGTTGGGGAAAAAGTCTTTTCGCATTATAGTATGTATGAACTTGTCATAAAATATCTTGGGCTATACCAATTGTATCTGGCTGATTTTGGTATCAATAAACATTTTTAATTTTACAGAAGACAATTCCAAATTCAAATTAGGTAAATTTGAGATTTTCATTTGTTTTTCTTATTGTTAAAATGAGTGATTCTTATGAAGAATTTCGATACATTTTAAAATTTTATTACAAAAAAGGTAAAAATGCAACACAAGCCGCGAAAAAAATTTGTGATGTTTATGAACCTAATGCAGTATCTGCGAGAGTAGCGCAAATTTGGTTTAAGCGTTTTCAATCCGGAAATTTTGATATCAAAGATGCACGTCGCTCTGGTCGCCCTGTTACGGACAAAACTGTTGCCATTTTTGAAAAAGTGGAGCAAGATCGGCATATTAGTAGTTACGATGTAGCTGAAGAACTGGAGATTGACCACAAAACGGTTTTGGCGCATTTGAAAAAAGCTGGGTACACAAAAAAGCTCGATATTTGGGTGCCTCATGAGCTCACTGAAAGAAACCTAATGAACCGTGTACTCATTTGTGATTCTTTATTACGACGTAATGAAACCGAACCATTTTTGAAGAAGCTGATAACTGGTGATGAAAAGTGGATCACGTACGACAAAGACGTGCGAAAAAGATCGTGGTCAAAGGCCGGTCAGGCTTCACAGACTGTGGCGAAACCCGGGTTAACTCGCAACAAGGTGATGTTGTGTGTGTGGTGGGATTGGAAGGGCATTATTCATTATGAGCTGTTACCGCCAGGCAGGACCATCAATTCTGAACTGTACTGCGAACAACTGATGAGATTAAAGCAAGAAGTTGAGAGAAAGCGGCCGGAATTAATCAAGAGAAGGGGTGTGGTTTTTCACCATGATAACGCTAGACCTCACACATCTTTAGCCACTCAGAAAAAAATACGGGAGTTTGGCTGGGAGGTGTTAATGCATCCGCCGTATAGTTCTAACCTTGCACCTTCAGATATCCACCTGTTTCGGTCGCTGCAGAATTCCTTAGGCAGTGTCAGGTTGACATCACAAGAGGACTGCCAAAACCACTTGTCGCAGTTTTTTATCAGAAGCCCCAAAAATTTTATAGCAATGGGATCATGTACCTACCAACAAGATGGCAAAAAGTTATCGAACAAAAAGGCACCTATATACTTTAGTCACTTGTAAATAAACTTTATAAAAAAACCTTTTGAATTTTTATATAAAATGCGAAGAAACTTTTTCCCCAACCTAATAATTTGCTTCGAATGCGCCCTCGAAGAATTGTTACGGGTGAAAGTTATTGCGTTATCGTGTATCTAAGGTGGGTTTTATTAATTATACGAGTGTTGTGCGAGTAAACGCGTATGATTGAATGTTGATCAGTCAAGATTCGAGAGCCTTATTCGAACAGTGGATATTAATAGATTTTTGAATAGTAGACATAAAAAAAATGCTGAGTGTGAAATTTATTATCTCTGTATTTATTTTCAATTATTTCAGTGCAGTGAATGAGGCACCGCACGCTGCGGTCGGCGGGGCCGCCGGCCTAAAAAGTGTTGTTCGTAAAAGCTAGCTGCATTGCGGTGCGCGATGAATAATCGCGCACAAAACCGATGCACAATGGCCAATGCGAGTGTTTTAATGCCCTATTAAATCTTACGGACTGCGTAGGATTCTGTGGGATTCAATTACGCTTTGTGAACGATGAAAGGCAGCAGCGCGCTAAACGTGTAAACCGAGAACACATCCCGACACCTCGCTCTCAATGAGCCCTGTCACAAAAGATGAGAAATAAGACCACGGCCACAATACATATAGCCCCGCCAGATTAAATAAATGCCAAATTAAATAGGAGCAAATAAAATTCGCGCCATTAATGAGCGGATCGCGTCGGATAATTCGTGTTGTGTGACGCCGGACAAAGCCGCGTCTCGATTGCTCTGCCTGGGTGATGATTGCATTTTTAAAATTTCAGTTCCACAGCTCCTCGTTTATAGGGTTCCGCAGTACTGCAAGGAATTCATATCGTTTCGCTCTGCCCGTCCGTCTGTCTGTCGCATTGCTAACTTCTGTTTATATGAATGTAAATGAATGAAATTTAGTACAGTTAAAGTTTTTACTTTTGCCATCATAAAGTACCTAATAATAATTCATTTTATATATCAGGGGTGACTGAATATTAATCATTGAAAAAGTATTATAAAATAAAAACTTCTTTTTTATTTTTGGTCGAATAAAGCGGCATCCAGTGGTTAAAAATTTGCCTCTTCCTCAGCATTTCCAAACTATTATAGTTCGAAACTTTTCATGGTGATAGATGATGTTAAATACTCTTGAGAGTTGAGTATAATTATTTCATCAAAAAAAATCGGACAATAACTTCTGAAGTAATAAAAAAACCTGTTGCGCTTTGATATGTACGGAACCCTTCTATAAGGCGTGTCCTGACGCGCTCTTGGTTTAGGTTATTTAATGTCGCGTCTGTGACCGATAGATTTCGCTTCCTTTTTTCATCTCTCGGATTCCACTTTGTGATCGTAACTTGTTTGCGACTACCATTAAACGTAATCAATTTTCGTTGCACAAAATAATTTACTTTACTTTACTTTACTACCATTTTAGTGTCGTAAGAGTAACATTTTATGATGCTTCTTAATTGAAAACGAAAGTTTATTGCTGACTTTAACTGATCGGTTTAATGTAGCTAGATTCGAGAATCTAGCTTCACAGAGTAATAACTAACAACTTACAGAGAAACAGCTTTCATAGAATGATCTAAATCAATCCAAATTTGAAAATTTTGACGTCCTATTCAACGGCCAACAACTTTTCCAAACAAACGTGAACCGTATGCTTGTAGGATTGCAGTCAGATCGAAAGCGAACTATGTAGATGTTTATCTGCTTCTCTTTCTTTAATCTGTGCTAGCTATACAAAACCGACTAGTTAAAGAAAGCTCATTTCATTCATAACACCACGCTTCTGATATGGTGTTATGTAAAATCGTTTAAGTTAAACTGCAACAATAACTGTGCGTTTAACTCCAATGAATTCACTATGGCAATGTGTAGCGGCATTAACAGGAACGTTTTCTATTCGGAAACCAATTATCATTTACATATCATAGACGAGGTACCGACATACCGCTCTGGCCGGCTCGCACCCGGGGTCAATACATTTAACGCTGCACCAGGCTAAGAAGAGCCCCCATTCTTTCTACCTTTTCCACAACTGGAGCTGTCTAGAGAAATGTTGAGGCGTATCACAGCTCTCTCATCTCTGGTTACGTGGAACGTAGATTAGTGTATATGTGAATGTAATACAAAAACAAGACGGCCAACCAAATCGCCTTTGTTAAGATTTTATCTCACCGTTAAATACTTTAACCGTCTATTATAGAATATCGAGCGCCTCACTTAAGCTAGCGGTTGTTTTTGCCTTGTTAGTATTTGGGACATTTTAATTTTTGTTAGCCGTTTGAATGCGTGTTTCGCTTACATTATTTATTTTTGTAAAAGGTTAGTAACTCTTTACTGTCAATTACTAAGATATATTTTGATTTCCTCAACTTTGGGGTCTTTTATATTATTATCCTTGTGGCGGACCAATTAGCGCCGCAATTCTGAATCGCGCTATCGAAGTTTTCACAATTCGGTGCTATATATTTTTATAAAAAAAAAATACCTACGAACTAAAATAGTTTCATGTTTGCGTTAGGGAACTAAAAAAACCGCCATGTAGGTTAAAAGATACGAACTAAAATAGTTTCATGCTATGCTCGCATAAGGGAACTAAGACAGCAAACAATTGCAAGTTGCATCTTCGAATTTTCAATCAGGGTCACGTGACCTGACGCGAGTTTAACATTTTTTACCCATCCCAAGAAAAGTGCACAACGCCGCTAAATTAGTTTTCACTTCAAACATCTGAAAAATACTACAGTGGGCTTCTTCCTGACTAAACAGTGAACATTCCACCTAGCTCGGTCAGAGATCTGGGATTTGGTGCTTCCACTATTCCCACCCGCTAAATATTTGCTTAATATTACGTTAGGTAAGAAACTAGCCAGCAAATTCAAAAAAATAAGAAAATGATAAATGGCTATGCTTATTAATACCAATTTTTCAATTCCCTATGATAAATGATCACGCTTATGTACTTAAACGCGAAGAACTTAATTTAATAGAAATGGAAATATCATCGAACCGTCCACACCATAGTAATCATCGATTCTAAAAAATCGATTCACATTATTCTTTTGTGTGCTATTAATTGTAAGTTATTTGTTTAACATGAGAAAATAAGAGACGGCGTGGATGAATAACGAGTGGTATTTCATTTAATATATTCATATACAAAATGTCTGAATTCATAATTGGAATGGAATCATTGCGTGTACATTAAGATTTTATCGTGGCCGAAAAGATATAAATAGTTCTGTTAGAATAATAATGCCCTGTTAACATAATTGAAATAGATATTTGATAATCAAATTAATCAGGGCGAGCGAGTTAATTATCATGGTGGGGTATACAGTGTATAATTTGGGTCGAAATTGTTCCGCGCTCAATGAGATTGTTAGATGGGCCGCCATAGTAATAGCACGTGATATTGTTTGGCTTTATAATAGCGCAGTAAATATAGCCTTAGCGTCGTTAACTGTCCTAGATTAGAGGTCGCAACGTAAACATGATATTTGGTCTATGATTTTTAAAGTGTTTTTACAATATTATGATCTCAGATCTGAGCTATGCAGATAACTTGGATGACATTTGTAAACTAGTTTTTTTTTAATTATAAACTTTGATGTTTAAATGTAACAAGATCTTTTTTTTTTCAATATTAAAGTCTTCACTTATTAATTATTTTATTTTTTGTAGGAATAATGTCTGAACAAAGTCTATAAGATGTGATAAAGAGGCGTTAAATTATTAATCCTGTTATTATTTGTCTGAATAATGTTTAGGTAAAGTCTATACAATATAATAAAGGACGGTGTCAAATTAACTTGTAAAGTTCGGTCGAAGACCACGTAAAATTTCGTACATTAAATTCAATTTTCAAAGTCAGCATCGCTACTTGTATGTTTTACTCGCGCACGAATACATTACTCTCCGCGACCGCACTTACAGTATGTAGTAGAGCGTACCTACTTGGAAGTTAACTTATTCTAGGCTTTTTTGTCATTTTTTACTCCTTTAACGCTGAGACCACACAGGAAACCGACTTAATATAGATATATAAAAGTATTTCTTTATTTTATGGCTTTATAATAGAATAAAATAGAAAACATTTATTTCATACAAAAATATATTATGTTCATAGTATTGTCAGTGTAAGTGTTAGTAACAGCTTTGGTTGGGTGATTTAACATGTTATTTATATTAGAACAAAAAATATAGAATAAACATTCTTTATACCATATCAAGATTTCAATATAATGTGATATTACTTACTAAATTCGAATTCTTTATATAAAAATTGTGATTATTATATGTTTCAAAAATCCTATTTAGCGTAGGCGTGGTTATTTTATAAAATAAAAATAGAGGTCTTGTAAACCTAATTATTCATGCATTTATAATTTAGTACCTACTTTAGTAGTTCGAGCTAATTTATTATAGTATTGAATATGTCGCGATTTTATGCTCTGCGTCAAAAGTTTTGCTTGGAAAACATTTGTTTGTATTTAGCTTTGCCTACATGTATTTTTTTTAAATATTCAGAAACAGTAAGGTATTCCAAAAAGTTAAGATTTCATGTCTGGTTTTGTAGTTACGTGCATTTCAAAGTGACGAAAAGTTGAATTACGTTTTGACAACATTAGTATTATAATAATCTACATTATGAATTAGTTTACTTATATCATGATATGAACATAAATGCACTAACTTTGGAGATATCAGAAATTTTGTGCATATGACTAGACAATTCGTAGCAACTTCGGCGTGAAACAGCGTTTGCGCTGTGTTTCGCCGAGTGAGTGAGTTTACCGGAGGCCCAATCCCCTACCCTATTCCCTTCCCTACCCTCCCCTATTACCCTATTCCCTCTTAAAAGGCCAGCAACGCACTTGCAGCTCTTCTGATGCTGCGAGTGTCCATGGGCGACGGAAGTTGCTTTCCATCAGGTGACCCGTTTGCTCGTTTGCCCCCATATTTTATAAAAAAAAAAAAAAAACTTACATGCGCGTGACGGTACGACTTTTGTATGAACATACAGACACGTCAGAGTTAAACACCCCTCTGTTTTCTTCGGGTTAATAAGAGAAAGCTAATATTGCTTTACCACACTAAATAGACTACTGCGTATGCCGTACAGTCGATGCCCAAATTTAAAGTGCAACTGTGCGTTTTATAATAATTGTCATCGACAGTTTTGTTTGCCACTAATGATGCTTCATCTAATGTTAGGAGGATTCAGTCCTCCACGTTACATTTTTAGGGTTCCGTACTCACAGGGTAAAGGGTAAAAACCGTCTGTCATCAGGAGACGGAGAGAGATGTCCTTAATCGGGAAAGCTAGACAGTTGTAATTTTCACAGATGATTAATTTCTGTTGCCGCTATATTTTTAAACGGGCAATTGGCCCACCACACTTACCCACCACTGCAACTCCTGTGTAGCCAGGATCGACAGTGGTAACGAACCACAAAAAACCCTTTGATATGATCTCAGGGGTGCCCGAGGCACATACTGATATAACAAAAAATACTAAAAACAGAATAAAATAAATATTCAAGTGGGGCTCCTATACAACAAACTTATTTCTTAGCCGTTTCGTACGGAACCATTTGTGCGCGAGGCCGACTCGCACTTGACCGGTTTTCAAATGCAGGCAAAAATATTTGCAGTTGTATTTTCTAGAGATTATAGATAATTATCTAAGATCACCGGTACACACATTTATCTAACATCTGCTTACGGTATTGTTCATTTTTTTACAGACGGTTACCGTACATCAGCTACCGTGTGTCTCTTAACTCCGGTAATTTTGATCACACACAGGTACATCACTGTGTGATTCCATACTGTCGTAACATCCGGTTATCACGAGGAATTTATTACCGACGGTTACTTCTCGCGAGTTGCGTTTGTTTGCGCTGTATTTGTGGGGTCTAATTATTATTGACCGAGTGGTGTCAGATTTGAAATGCGCTGCAGTTGTACTGTCAACTTGTCAGTATGTCATGTGTAATGCATATTTCCACATGTTTTCGTGAATCTGTGTGATTGTTTGTAATTTAAATTTTAGTAATAAATAAATAAAATAAATAAATGATTTATTTGTAAGTAATTAATTGTATTCTAATTTTCAATAATTGTTAAGATGAGATATGATATGCAACTACATTAAGGCTATTTTTACCCGCTTATGGCGAAGCCAAAGGGAAGGGTTAATGGTTTTAGCTGTCTTGGATGTATGTAATAACAAACATACATACAATAGGTATGTTTTGTTCCACCATATTCATGAATGATGTACAAAAATATTCTTAATGATGGCTCGGTTAACATAGGCTATGTTATTTACGTAGTTGGGTTATAGATTTTAACTTTTGATTATTTAATATTATTCAACTGTGGGACGGCCACGCTTTAGCATGAATGGGCCGGCTTGACCGGGTAAATACCACGACCTCACAGAAAACCGGCGTGAAATAACGCTTGCGTTGTGTTTCGCCGAGTGAGTGAGGTTATCGGAGGCCCATGGGGGGGGGGGGGATAGGGGATTTTAAGGACCAGGAACGCAAGTCGCAACATCAGAGGAGTTACAAGTGTAACTCCTCTGGTTTGGTCCATGGGCGGCGGTAATCGCTTATCATCAGGCGATCTGTCTGCTCGTTTCCTGGTTCATTACATTAAACAAAATCAACGTGGTCTCTTTTGTTGATCTAGATTCTAGAACAGTGTGTTAAATTATTAGAAGAGAGAATCAGCAGTAAATTTTCACTTTGTCTAATTTCTAAATAATACATGAAAATAAATTACCAAAATTTAAATAACGCTTGCATCGGCTTATACAAATCACCGACATCACATTAGTCTACTTTTCACGGGTGCTTTTTAAACGTCTACAGCGCTAATTACATTTTAATTCATACTAATTATTCTCGTTACGAATGTAACTGGCGACCTATGACATGGCGTGTAGTAATTAATGTTCTCTCCTTTTCTCTTCAACTCTATCTATCTTTGTCTAATTATATCTCTCTCTGTCTCCCCCAGAATTCGATGTATCTCTAAAATTTAATGAATATTTTACGATTAGAATAATGCGTGACCATAATATTACGTACTAGCTATCCCTTGTTCCATACTGGTGAATAAATTGTTTTTGAATATTTTGTAATATGTATTAAAAATTATAAATGTAATCTATTAATACTTAATATAGTCGTTGACATTGTAAAGTGTTATTTAAATTGCTTTTCAGTATTTTTTTAGGCTGGGGCCTGGGACTGTATTACCGGAATCCTCTGACCGGAGAAAATTCAAAGCATTGAAAATAGAACTCTGGACTTGGAGAGATTCTGGTAAATTCAGTTCTATTTTGGTAATTTTACTGTTGCGTATTTTCATATACCTAAGCCATTATGGTTTATACTTTCTATAATTTTCTTATTTATAAACTAGATGGTGCCCGCAACTTCATGCACGATAAGGGAACTTTCGCGGGAACCAATTCATTTAGTCGCGATAAAAGTAACCTATGTCCTTATCCGTGGTGTAATCTATATCTGTGCCAAATATCAAAATCGACCCAACAGTTTTGGAGCCTATTCAATGCAAACAAAAGTCTCTTCTTTATATTAGTAGTATAGATATTACCAAATCTTCATTTAGTCAATTTAGAACAAAATGACCTAAAACTTTTGTCTCTTCATAAGTGCTTCTAGACGAAACAGTCTTAACATAGGTACATCGGCAACACTCTCTATAAATGATAGCCTATATTATTATAGCTCTATAATTATATAGCTCTATAATTATATAACTCTATAATTATAGCCTCCTTGGTCTAGTGGTTAGAGCATTGGCTCTCGACTCGGAGGTCGTGGGTTCGATTTCCGCATTGGAACAACAAAAAATGTTGTTTCCACGTTTGGTTAAGATAATGCAGGCTGATCACCTGATTGTCTGACAAGAAAGATGATCCATGCGTCGGATGGGCATGTAAAAAGTCGGACCTGCGCCTGATCTCTCGTCAGTCGTGTCGGTTATCCGTATCACTGGGTTATGAGAGTAAAGGAAGAGAGAGTGCCCTTGTGTACTGCGCACACACTTGGGCACTATAAAATTACTCCTGCGTAACTGGCCTGGTTTCAATGAAACCGGCCACCGTCACCGATATCGGTGTGGGGAGTTATTATTATAAATGGTAGCTCGAGCACCTGCGAATGTAAGCCATGTTGACACAGAAATAATTTTAAACGTTGCGCTAGATAAAGCTATCATAAATATTGTATACGAAACGACCAACGCGAGCCACGTTAACGAAAGTCCTGGCTGGAAAAACTCACGCCCAGCTCGCTGCGCGCACCCCCGGCATTCCATTCCATTCCAGCCATGCACACATAGCTGCAAACTGTCAATAGTGTAAGTCTATCGAATGATGGGTCTTTACGTTAATATATTCTTTGACATAGGTCAATTTTGTGCACCCTAGTTTAAAACTTGAAAAATGTTTCAGCGTAAAATATAACTAAAAATAAACATTGAAATTGAACTCGGGTTCGGTTAAGTTGGAGTATTGTTCAGCTCTCGAGTAGTTCTCAACGGGAATTCTTGTGACTACTTGTTTCGAACAATTTGTGTCTCACTGTTGTTCAATAAAATAGTTTATATAGGAATAAACTAAAATCGACTTGGTTTTTTTGGAGCGGATTAAAACTAACATCTTTCTTATTTAGGTTACGATTATGAAACTACTTTATTTCTTACTTTACTAGTAAATGTGTGCTTAGATTTTACTGTAAGTTATAGAAAAGCTTTAAATGATGTAAAATGTTTAAAAGTTTCGTTTTAAAGGGCTGATAATTTCTTTTATGTACCTAATAAACGTTAATCTATAGCTAATCAAGTATTAACATTTTTTATATTAATCACTGATAAATAAAATTAAATAATACAAGTTACTTAATAATTAAAGTTAAAAAATATTATAAAGAAAATATTTTTGTGTGGTGGCTCGTTGAACTCTATTGTACGGAGCGTCGACTCAGCCACGCGGGCGTAGAGTATTAGCTGATATTATAATATAAGTTTTTTTAAATGTAAATGTATTATTATAATATTAAAATAAACAATATTATTATATTAATATAAATATGCTTTTTTTAAAACTTGAAATATAAACTATAACCACCAAAACATTTTCATGTAAAGTGATGCCAATATCACACTCTTTGTGTGTTTGGTGGGAATTCACTTCTTTGTGTAAGTTGTTATAACAATATTTTTATTTTATTTTTCTTTTTAGGGTTCCGTACCTCGAAAGGAAAAACAACGGAACCCTTATAGAATCAATTTGTTGTCCGTCCGTCCATCTGTCTGTCAAGATCCTTTTTCTCAGAAAATACTCAGGTCTACTGTCCTTTGGAGCTGAGAAAAATATCAAACATCTAAGCAATCAAAAAATAATTCTCTTGAACTCAGAATCTTGAAATTTATTCAGTCATACAAAATTATTCACGATATTTTTTTTTTCTTATATGGGTACTAGATCCCGCGGGAACACTATCTTTTCAGGATGAAAAATATACTATGTCCTTTCCCGGGACCCAAAGTATGTCTATACCAAATTTCATAAAAATCGGTTCAGCGATTAAAGCCTGAAGAGGTAACAGACAGACAGACAGACAGCCACACACTTTCACACTTTATAATATTTATTTAGTATAGATAAGGTACCTGTTTAAGAATTTGCTACAATATTTTATGTTCGCCTTATCTAATCCTTATCTATCCGTAGGCTACCAGGCTTTGTAACGTCCAAAAAATCTATGCTCTAGCATATTAAAATGAGACATATTTATTGCCTCTCTCTGATTATGCGTTCGATAAACGCTAGCCGGTGATTATGATATCTCGGGTATAATCGGTCCATCGACACAGAGCCCCGCACTAAACCAGTACTAATAAAAAAGAAACTAGTTACGGGCGTTGTCGATAGTTTACGTTGGTAAATCAACAAGGTCGGTGTGAAGACCAAAACGCGGTAGGGTTGCCACACGAAACTTTTTTTTTTCAATGTATAATATGTCACCGTAAGATTATAATAAAGCTAGAGAAATTGTAAAATGTTTATATATTTTCCGTTCGATTATAAATATATAGTTTTTTAATATTTCGACATATTTTTTACAACCTTGTTAGTTATTTTACAATCTAACGGTTTTTACTATTTTACGGTGACATATATACCAAGTGATTCGACGGTAAGTTTTTCTGTTGTTGGCAACCTTAATTCCCGGTGCGTTATCGGCCTCGATCGGTATGAACAATAACATCGAATCTTTCGTTACAAAGCCAACAGCATTTTTAACGTTTCATCGACAGTATAACAATCGTAAAATAAATTCTATACGCCTTCTTAGCTCTGATTAATGTTGTCCGTAATGCGTTTCTCTATGTTTCGTTCATTGGATTAATTTATGAACTTCGTAGGTGACACGCCTATGTACAGTCGTGGACATCAATGTTTGGCAAGTTGATAGTTCTCATAATTTCTTTATTTTAAATAACCTAACCAAGAGCATGTCAGGACATGTCTAAGGAGGGTTCCGTAACTATAAACGCGTAATATTCTTTTTTTTTAATTACTCCAAAAGTACTATCCGATTTGGTTCACAATCATTTTCCTAAAGAGTTTTTAGCATGATCTATAAGCATGGAAATTTGCAAGTTTCTATCTCCTATAGTTTAAAAATGCTAGGGGGGGGGGGACCAACTTACAAACTACTTTGAAGGCGTAACGTATCAAACCTTGCCTTTATTTTAAATGACCTATTAAAACGATACCCCACACGATGGGGTAGAGTGAAAAAATATTTTTCATCCCCACTTCACATGTATGGAGAGCCACCCCTAAAATGTAAAATTATTATTTTTTATGATCCCGAAACCGTGATCTATACACAATCTATAACTACACCAAATTTCATCAATTTATATTCATAATTACAGGAGCTAGAGGCGCGGACAGAAGTATTACGGAACCCTAAAAACATGATGTCACCATTCCGTCGAGAAACTAAAATTGTCCAATTTATAAAATAATTACCTTTATAGAACGGTGTGACCTAAACCGGCACTTTACGCACGCTTCGTGCGTAAAGTGCGGGTTTTTGTCACACTTGCTATAAAATAATATACGATACTTGTGGCCTAAGTTGTCTATTACTGCACGGCGTTTAGCACCCTCGCTCCGCTCGGGCGCTAACTTCACGCCGTGCAGTAATAGGCAACTTAGGTCACGCGTATCGTAATGTACTATTAATCAGCTAAACATTAAATTTCATTGACTGTGCATTAGTAACTGTGTTTCCTATTTGTCTGAACGGTTTTGTTTCCTTCGTTATTTACAATGCATTTCAATGTTTACAGCCTAAAGCATACTCAACGTGTCCAAGTATGTGCCATACAGTTGATATGTTTACATACTTACAATTGACGTTTTATGATACTTACATTCCGCATGTTTACCTTACAGTATGTTTGTTTAAGGAGATAGCTCACTACTAGCTGTGTTACTAATGCGGAAGTTTGTATACTATGTCCATCAGTGGCGTGGGGTATAACTCTATTCCTATTGGCTTCACTTAGTTTTTGAAGACCCTCATCCAAATTCCTACCTATTACGAGTATACGGGCTTCCATATGAAGGAAAAGCCTTCACCACTGAAGTCCATATTCCATAACTATAAGCATTGATGAGTACAACATCAACAGGAACAACTAAAAGTATTTGATGGTCATTTTTTTATTCTGGATTAAGAATAACTCTTTGTCTCTCAATATGTGTCGATGACAGAAATTTCGCACAAATGTAGAGTAAATCATGGGGAAGGAAATATGCTGCTTCTTATTGCGGAAAAATGTACGGTTTCTGCGAAATTAACGAAGCACGAAGTCGCGGGCAACATCTAGTGAGATATAAACCAACAAATATATTGCCAGAAAATGTGAATTATCAAATGACGGTTTTCAAATTCGTGTCATCTGACAGCCTTTTGACACGACAAAGGCCGTCGGGCTACCGAGCGCCGCCTGGTGACAGACAAATAATCGAAAATTCTTATTGACCGTTTTTGAGTTACCATTTACGCCACCAGAAGACGCTTTGATTGTGTTGAGTCTGCTTCCTAACGGCAGAAAAAATATCAAAAACACTAATTGTAGTGTGCGTGTGGTTTGAGGGACCTACCTGAATATCCCCAAAATAAGTATAGCAAGTTTTAGTAGAAGTCTAAAAAAAAATTGTAGAACAAATCTGGGAATTTGTAAAAAGATAGTTTAAAAGATATAGCCCTCAGAGTGTGGTCCCTCAGTTCACACACCGCTATTTTCCAGATCTCGAAAAGTATGTGGAAAATTATGGTTTTTTCACTACATAATTTTAGTAGAACTTTTGTAAAAGTTTTTACAAATTTATCAAATACATAGCATTAGAAATAAAAAAGCTACAACCACCGAAGTGTGGTCCTTCAGTTCACACAAAAATGACATACTTATTTCGCAATATATTACTGACTTTTTTAATTATTTTTCTACGTAGAGTTTTAGTAGAAAATTTGTAGAATTTGTAGACAAAATTTCAGCCAAATCTATCGGCGCATTTGGAAGATATATACCATTATGTTGGGTCCCTCAGTTCACACACTTGTGTATAAGAAAAATTCAAATAACTAATAAACGAGAAAACTAACAGAAAGTCTACTATACTTAAATTTTAGTAGAAGTTTTTTTCTCTTGGATTAGCACATAAAATATTTAATTTCTTGCTTCCTAGCTGAGATAATGTTAATTTTTTGATTGTATGAAAATGCAGAGTAGGTTACCACACAAGAGGCAAAATGAGGACAAGTCCTAATATTATTGTGTATGTTATACCTTATTAAATTTACGTTTTGATCGCGGTTTCGCACCTTTCCACTATTTTAGGGGTTCATAGTACTACAAACAACCCATATACTTACCAATTATTAACTATGTACCTATTTGTGGTTTCGCTCTGCCCGCCCTTTTCTCTGTCCGTTCTTTGTAACTCCTTATATTATGTAATTACATAATATGTATTATATGAATAAAAAACTGGCCAAGTGCGAGTCAGGCTCGCGCACAAACGGTTCCGTACAAAACGGCAAAAAAAAACACGTTTGTTGTATCGGAGCCCTCGTTAAATATTTATTTTATTTTGTTTTTAGTATTTGTTGTTATAGCGGCAACATATAATACATATGTAATTACATAATATAAGGAGTTAGAAAGAACGGACAGAGAAAAGGGCGGGCAGAGCGAAACCACAAATAGGTACATAGTTAATAATTGGTAAGTATATGGGTTGTTTGTAGTACTATGAACCCCTAAAATAGTGAAAAGGTGCGAAACCGCGATCAAAACGTAAATTTAATAAGGTATAACATACACAATAATATTAAGACTTGTCTTCATTTTGCCATGCCTCATTTACAATTTTTTTTAGACTTCTACTAAAACTTGCTATACTTATTTTGGGGATATTCAGGTAGGTCCCTCAAACCACACGCACACTAATTGTAAGATCAAACCTAATAAAAAGTGAAGGCAGAGCTTTGTACAGCAGAAACTGAGAAGGGTTTTTATGTATGTAATGCGACAGCTCGCCTAAGGTAAGGCGTAGTTTCGTCACATTTGTGTGCGTAAATCTATGCAATCACACGGTGAGGCGGCCTCACTATGTGGTTCGCAGATCTCTATCTTCGCTGTTTTTAATTTGTCTGAGATGGTAAGCCATTGTCTAAGATCACCAGCATCACTAGAAAAGTTACAAATACGTCCAACAATGTAGTTCGTCTACTCAGTAATACTTATTAATATCCATCTATCCATCAATGCCGTGTATTACTGTGGTTCTGGTCCTGACCGCATACTCTCGGAGGCCTAGAGCGTTAGGTACCGTCGCGACGAATGGTGGCTGCGAGCGAGTCGTTTAGATGATGTTGGTGTGAAGTGGAAATCTTAAGTATGATTTTGTTTATGGCTTGAGAAAATATTTTGCATTTGTTATACAGTCTTGAGCTAAAATGCGCGTGTTAAATTTTAAAGATATTAGAGAAACATTACTGTTGGCAGACTTATGACTAACATTTTTAGGGGTCCTTAGTTAGTACACGGAACCCTTATAGTTTCGCTCTGCCGCCGGTCTGTCCATTGCTTACTTCGGAAATTGTGAACATAATTTAGATACGAAATTTTGTATATTTATAGATTGCACATACAGACTTTATTCTCTCTCCTCTCTCTCCTTCCTCATACATGTGAAATGGGGATAAATAAAAAAATCCAAACCAAGAGAATGTCAAAAGCGAGGTATACATGATTTTATTATATTGTAAACTACTTTCATGTAATCGACCTCCAAAGTTGCTTTCCCCTCCATGGCATTTCTTAACTATGAAAGTTAGATTGTATACTTGCAATTTTCTGTGCTGATAGGTGTTGCTAAATATTCTTTAGGAAAATTATTTTGAGCTAAATCAGACAATAACTTTAGAAGTAGGGTGACACACCCAATTGCTAGCACCGTACTAAATTATCGCGACCCGAACAAATAGTAGAATTATAAGGTTCTCACTAATTTTTGTTTCCACTTAATAAAAACAAAAAAATAAATATTTCTAGAATCTACTGCCAGCGACACCATACTTTAAACTATAAGTATTTTCCTTTGTAATAATCGAGGTTATATTTGGACCTTTTTTTAAAGTGCTGATAATTGCTTCTCTCACTAATAAAAATAAAAAACTATTGCGCGTTGTTATAACTCGGAACTCTTCTTAGACGTCTGACATTTTATTGGTTTTCATTCAAGAATTAATTCGTCGTGTTAATATAGCATTATCCTGTAGGTATAAAATGTACCTACATTTTATTACGTTATATCTACAAATTATGTTAAGTTTACTCTAAAATAATCAAAATATTTTAGTAATTTGCTCTCTTTTTTTCAACTTTACCACCATACCGTGACAGTATGTGTAAATAATATTTTTCTTTTTATTTATTATTTTATGTGCAAGTAAATAATACATACGTAGTTACAGCCGTAACGAATAATATCATTAACGATTATAATATTTTATATTTAATTAGAATTTATAGAAGTAATAATTTAGTTAAAACAGTTATTTAAAAAAAAATAACTTTTAGAGATTATTTTACAAATTACTGTCACAAAATGTACTTTATTTTAATTTTATCGTTATGATAGAACAATTAAAATTCAAATTATGTGAAAATAGTAAGTTAAAAATATAGCATACCTTTTTTTTAACTTACTATTTTTCACATAAAAAAATACTTGCATTGTATGCATTCTTGATTTACCTTTTTTTAAATTTAAGTAAAACTGTGAGAATTCCGTGTCAAATATCTACTTATTAATGACAATCCTACTAATAATAATTTAGAAATATGAAAGTTTGTGAATATGTATGGATGGATGTTTGTTCCTCTTTCATGCAAAAACTATCGATCGGATTTCGATGAAATTTGGTATGGTAGTAGTTTAGGCTCTGGATTAAAACATAGGCAGGAGCCTATGTTTTAATCCATAGCTTAAAATAAAAAGGATTTTATTCCGAGAAAATACAGTGTTCCCGAGGGATACTGTATTTACGCGGGCGGAGCCGCGGACTATAACTAGTAATAATATAATAATATTATAAATGTGAAAGTTTGTGAGGATGTATGTATGGATGGATGTTTGTTCCTCTTTCACGCAAAAACTACCGAGCGGATTTCGATGAAATTTGGTATGGTAGTAGTTTAGGCTCTGGACTAAACATAGGCTTTTTATCCCGAGAAAATTCAGTGTTTCCGAGGGATACTATAATTACGCGGGCGGAGCCGCGGGCAACACTTAGTTTCGTTCATAAAATTGAAATAAATAATTTAAAGGAAACTATTTTATTAAACCCCGACAAAAATGGAAGCATGTTAAGTTTGATGCCCGTGTGTCCTGTCGGCTGTCCGTGACATCGTAACTCCCAAACGGATGAACCGATTATAATTAATTTCATTGTTTGAAAGCTGACATGATCTACTCGTATAAGTACTATTTTTAGCTATAATAGGCAATCGGACTAATTTTTTTTTATTGCATAAATGAATAGTACTCTTAAATATGAGTAACTTCTCAGAAGAAACCGTATATCAAAAGTCAATATTTTCAAAGGTACAGCGATTTGTATAAAAAATTTCGCGAGCCTCCTAAAAACGCTCCATACTAAAGTCGATCTAAAAATGACGTCACTTGTATATGAAGTAGTATATGAAGTATATGGCCGCAGGAATATATTTGTAAATATCGCCGATATTTGTGCGTTTAAGTTCATACTTACCATAATGAATGTTTTTGTATATGATGTGAGTAAACTAATGATGTAGGTTTTGTTTACCAATATCGCAAAAAAAAAAATTTTTTTGGTATAAAGACTCGCGAAATTTTGTATACAAATCGCTGTACCTTTGAAAATATTGACTTTTGATATACGGTTTCTTCTGAGAAGTTACTCATATTTAAGAGTACTATTCATTTATGCAATAAAAAAAAAACAGTCCGCTTGCCTATTCATCATCATTAGCTAAGTCACTGATATTTCGGGGGCTACATAAATTTTTAAATTTTTGTTCATTTACCATTCTCTATCATACGGTAATGACTCACGGTGTGCCGTGTACTTGAATAGTTTATAGTTAAGTCTATTTCTAATATGTATAATCAAATATAAGTTAATAATATATTTTCTTACTAGCTGTTTCACGTGGCTCCGACCGCGTAAATATACTATCGGGTATCCCGAAGGAATGCTGTACTTTTCCGGGATAAAAAGTACCATTTGTTTTAATCCAGAGCCTAGACTACTACACTACCAAATTTCAACAAAATCTGTTAAGTAGTTATTGCGTGAAAGAGTATCAAACATCTTTCCATCCTCACAAACTTTCACATTTATAATATTAAGTAGGATATATTATTAACTTGTAGTGAACTATTTAACATGATTCGTTATATATTATTTTTTTAACAACAATTAACAAAAAACGTATATAAACGCGCAATAATTTTCCTCCACGCAAACAAAACCGAAATCTCATCACGCGACTTATTGTTTCCCCGCGAGAAACTAATACAAGCAATGCCGATAAGGAGCTTTTGTTACTCGTTTCACACCTACTTAGGGCTGCTCGTTACTGGGGATTGGAGCCCCGGTCGACGCCCGATCCACCATAAAAACCTGATATGCAACCCGCCTTCGGCCTGCGTGAGTCTAACTAGAGTTATTCTAAACGTACTTATGTTAATGCGTAGTAGTCTTAGGGTCGGTCTCACAGTAGAGTACTGGTAAGAGTGGGATAGCTTATTTGTTTCGTATCTGTCGCTAGATACACAGTGAGCAGCGACAAAACTTTCGAATAAGCTATCCGAGTCTATTAGAACTTAGAAGATTGTGAGAGCCCGTTTCTGTAATCTACTGATAAGTAATTTATTAGCATGTTTGTCTCTGTCGCTCTATATTAAGTAAGCAGCGATAAAACATGCAAATAAGCTATATGATGCTTATCAGAAGATTGTGAAACAGATCCTTAATATAATAATTATTATTAAGATTCCAGTTAGACTATTATACAATATCATAAGCATAGACGGTGAAAATACTATAATATTTTATGTTAAGATAAAATATCGCTTGCTACATAATTTTCATATTACAGTACATTTTATATGCGGGCATCGTAAGATAAAATATTATAGTATGTTGGTTTTATGATTGGTATTGATAGGAAGTTGTCAATGGCTAGCCGCACACACGCAATATTATTGACACATACAAAAAAAAAAAACGCAAATATGCAATAGTATTGTCAATATGAGCATTATTGTCAATAATATGGTGTGTGTGCGGCTAAATATTAGCCTATAGGTATTATATTGTAAAACTTTTTTAAATGTCAGCAGAGAATGAGTGGCACTTTTACATAAGATAATATAGCTAAAATTCTATATAAAATGTTCATTACTTGAATTGAAATTTATATTACGAACTACTAATAATATATTGAGTAAAATTAGTAGTAAGCTCTGCAATATAATAATGGCATTTTCTGCTAGAAGAGCAATTTTCTATTCAGCATGGATAATTCTTACTAGAATTATTCAAAGCTTATTTAAATACGTTTGGCTTCACAAGATATTCTAATTAGAAACGTAAACTTATCTCCAAATTATTGTTTCTTATTAGTAGTGATGTATTGAATAAGAAATTCTTAAACATTCAAAGAGGGTGAGATGAAATTATGAATTAGTTTACTAGTACATTTTACTACAATATTCTAATATTATAAAGTTAATATGTATTATTTTAAAAAAGCTCTATTATATTTTTCTAATGTTATTTTTGTATTTAAAATGTTATCTAATACACTTGAAGTATTTTTTGGTTGTGTTATATGTATATTTTTTATTTATAATAATTTAACAAAATATAATGTCATTTTACTCAGAGAAAGTCAATTATACCTATGTAGTGTAAATTTTTTTGTTTCTACATAAAAATATATTTTTAAAGTCTATAGTACTATCGTTGAATAAGTTTTTAAAAATATGAATTTAAGATTTTTTGTTACTATTTTATAAATAAATGTTTTTTGAAACTATAAAGTATGGTTTTCTTACACCATATCCTTATGATGGTAAAAAATCGGTACCTATGTAATTTTAATCTTTAGAGTAAATTAATAAAAAACAGCTTTAAATCAGTTCACATTTAATTTTGTTTATCACTTTTTGACGCAGTCAATTTTTGATATTTTATACAATAAATATTCATTTGACATGACTACATTACAAATATACATAGGACACTTAAAGAGCTAAATATATCTAATTTATCACAGATGGTGGCGACACCGCCTTTAAAATAAAACACGGCAAGTATTACAGGTATACGAGCAAGGCGTTTAGGCCTAACATTTACACAAATTAATATCAAACATTAAAAGCCTTTGTAGTGGGTAAAATTCAGTATTGTTGTACATATTACATTATTTATGAAACAAAGCTTTAACGGAATGTTTTTATCTTAACAAAACACAGCATATTTACAATAATTTCAATTTTGAATACATATTTACACAATTAAACAGACTAGCCATCACAATATACACATAATCACTGTTTTCGTTAAGTAGTTAAGCTGGACATTATACATGGACGGATAGATTGCGTGGTGAGGAACGGATACCTGGTGGAATTTGGTGTTGGACGTGAGACGGATGAGGAGGCAGCACAGGATGGGCGCCGTGGATAGGTGGAGGTGGCAGGGCTCCTAAATGACTTCTAGGGTGATGGTGACGATGCATAGGCACAGCGCCAGGACTTGGCATCCCACCACACCTCTGCTTATGAGAAACATCGGGCAAAGCAAACTTTAACTTCTCCCAAAACCGTTTATCACCCCAATGGAAATACGTACTAGTTTTCAAATACAGTCTTATATCTGGATCCAGGTCCTTTTGAGGCACATCACCTAACAACACCACGATTAGTCTCTTTCGTCTGTCTCTCAACACTTGATGATGCGCGGTTTTAAAATCGTAACGACACCACTCGGAATTTAGAAAGTTCTCACTTAGCACCATGATCGTCCGACGAGATGATTCCACAGCTTCCCGTATGTTATCTGCCGGTATGTAGCCACCGACAGGGAAATCACGATAAGGTAGATAAAGTTTGTAGGACGGATTACCGCGTTCCAGCTCTGGCGCTAGTTTTTCCATCACCCAGGCTTCGTCTTTTGAACTATAACTCACAAACACATCGTAGGCCTTTTCTCTGTCATCTCTGTCTATGTCAGTCTCCTTATAAAATATTCTCACGCCGTATTTTGAATGAAACCAAACACGCATCTCTTGTCGGTAAATAAATATTAACATAATAGCAAATATTACTAGTAGGAAAGCCCCAAGAGTAGCTATGAGTAGAGGTATGTAATCGGGCACTTCTTCGTTCATTATGATCGTTTTAGTTGCTGTCAAGTTGCCATTGATACTATTGTTTATACTCGGCAGTCCAGTACAAATTGTTCCATTTTCTTCGACAATATTAAATCCTGAATTCGGCTCGTCGAATATGCTTTCATTGTATATAGTTATTTCAGAACTGTTAGTACTTTTTGAGTAAATACACTTAATGCTTGACAAGTCGGTGATTGAGTTCACTCGCTTCGTCCACTCGCGGAACATTTCTGTGTATTCACAATCGCAAGACCACGGGTTGTGCGACAGTGTGACAGATGTCAATGTAGGATTTATCTGCCAAACTGCCAGCGTAACAAGCCGGTTGTGATGTAGATGTAATATTTTCAGTCGTGCCATATGATTAAACATTTCCTTGCCAATAGATTTAATCTTATTATTATTTATGTAGAGCTCTTGTAAATTATCCAATCCATCGAACTCTTGTCCCTCGATAGTTGTTAAACTATTATAATCTAAATGCAAAACTTCCAACTCCTTTAATCCATTAAATGTTCTATTGTGAATAGTTTCGATACTCGAAGCGTTCAAGTACAAGATCTTCAGTCTTTTTCTGCCAATAAACGCGTGACTAGGAAGTATTTTCAAATTGTTGCCATCCAAGTATAATTGGGTCGCTTCCATTGGTATTCTCTCCGGTAAAGTATTGACGTAGCCCGCGTTAGTGCATTCCACAACATTTGCTGACCAAGATTGATCGTGATAGCAAGTGCAGTTATTCGGGCACGTCATCTCACAATCGCAAGCATCAAAGTCGCAACAGTGACATAACGCAAAACAGTGGAACTCATATTTACATAGGAACTGGTGCGAAGCTGCCTCTATTAGTGGTACGAAGGCATTTCCTCGATTATAAAGTAATTTGCAATGTATACTATCTAGGTCCATCAATTTAGGTTGCGTACGGGCTCGGTTACCGGTATTAATTTTTTGCAACCACTCCATTGTGCAGTCACATTCTAGCGGATTACCACCAATAAAAAATTCCGGTACCGATTTATCTTGTGGCACTGCAGATATTCTTAATGAATTAGGGTCGAGACTCGTTATTTTGTTTCCATATAAATCCACTCTTGTCAAATTAGGTTTCTTGAAAAATGTGTATGACTGAACTTTAGATATTAAATTGTCATTTAGATACAGCATCTCTACGGAGTTGGGTATCGCGCTTCCTGTTATCTCCGTTAACTTATTAGAACTGGCATCGAAAGTACTGAGCGATAGTTGCGATTCAATTTCAAAGTAATTTCCAAGTTCAGCGATTCTGTTAGCGTGAATGTCTAACCATTGCAATCCAGTCGGAATCATGGCGTAGTCAAACCATTCTAGACGGTTATCCGAAATGTTGAGCCACACTAAATTAGGTAATTTGGTAAAAAGTCCACCAATATCGGTCAAATAATTTCCGTCCAATCTTATAGCTTGCAAATTTATGTTTCCATCAAAGGAACCGGCTTCAATTTTATGAATCTTGTTTCTTGATAAATTCAATATTTTTAAAGATGTCATTCTATCAAACACACCCTTGCTAATATTTCCAATGTTGTTCTCAGTTAATCTTAAACCGTACATTTGGTTCATTGACATAAATGATGCATTTTCTACGCTAACTATTAAGTTTTCACCCAAGTCTAGTGTTTTTAATTGGGGTATTTCTTTTAAGGCCATAGGAACTTCATCTAGACGATTTCCATTTATATGTAGGTCTTGTAAGGATGTACAGTTGCGCAAGGCGTACGGATGTATTTTAGAAATGCGGTTACTGTCTATGGAGAGTACTGACAAAACAGGCAAGTTCAAAAACGCATAACTTTCGATATTTGTTAATCGATTGTTTGATAATATTAGCGTATGCAAGTTACTCAGTGAACTAAACACATTTTCGGGTATGTGTTCTATAAAGTTGTCTTGCATTTTCAAAATTTGTAGATTATGTAGATCTCTAAACAGCGCAATCTCCATCTTAGAAACTCTGTTGTGAGAAAAATCTAAGTAAACAAGTCGTTTCAAGCCGGTAAATGTTGATGTGTTAATCCAATCAGAAGTTAGTTCGTTATTTGATAAGTCCAAAACCAGTAATTGGAAAAGATCACTAAATAAACCCGGCGCGAGGACTGTAATTGAATTATTATTAAGATAAATCTCTTTAAGCTCCTTTGTATCGCTAAATAACTCAGGAGGTAAGCTTGTCAAATGGTTGTCAGAAAATCTAATTGTTGTCAAGGAGATTAATCCTTCCAAAGCTCTATCTGCGACGGAATTTAATCCATTATCTTGCAAGTACAATTTTTGTAGTCTTTTCAGTCCAGACAATAGCCCGGGTGGTATTGTGTCTATTATATTTCTAGATAAATCTAGTACTAACAGATTGTCGCCGCATTTTTCGGTAGGATGTCGATGAGCGGTAGAAAATTGAAAGTGACTAACATCTCTCATTCTATTTCCAGTCATGTTTAAATAGGCCAAATTTCTCAGGGAACAAAAAGCACCTTCGGGGAATATAAGCATATTATTTTCACTGAGATCTAATCTCTCCAAGTTCTGAACATCCCGCGAAAACGCGGTGGGTGTTATCTCTAATGACATAGTCGACCAGTCAGTGTTGTGAGTTCTTATTGTGAGATTTCTTAGTTCTCGAAGACCTGTGAAAGCTCCATCAGACAGGTTTCCAATTTTGCAGTATTCGATTGTTAGCTCCCGGAGTTCAACTAACTGACGAAAACTTCCCGGTGCTAAGGAACTTTGGAAAAATAAAGCGTCACTACACTCAAGCCGCAATCGCACAGTAAGGTGTGGTTGAATAGCACTGAAATTCGTATTTTCTAACTCACTATTTATTGTCCTTAGTCTACACTGCAATGTAACTCCGTTATCATCATCGTCCGTCGTCCAACGACACTCATCCGGGGCCTGGTATCGGGCCCCAGTCATTGCTGACAGGGATGCGGTCCACACAGGCAGAATAGCGCTCAGCGCTAAAATAGCACTTATCGACCACATTAGGCACATTTTGTTTTATTTTCACTGAACATCACTCACTCGCACATAGTTTCATTTAGTTTTATTGGATTTGTAATCATATACTGTACGCATTATTGCCGAACTCGAAGCGTCTTATATTCACAAGTTTATTCGATCACTCAACTCTAACTGTACGTTATACTAATTGGATACGATCGTGTGCTGCGTTCGCGGTGAAGCAACACGCGCGCGCCCGCGCCGAGGTCTGGGGTGGGACTGAGTTGAAATCGAACCTGCGCTGCGCTCGCGCACAAGGCCGCGCCGGTTCACGCGTTCCAACAGGTAACTCGTCGTATACAAAAGGTCGTAATTACCGAGCTTTGTATGTAGAGTTAAGCTCTATCCGTTCCGTTCGAGCTTCGTCAGAAAAATACTTCACGCGCACACACGTAGAAATTACACTAACACAACGAAATGAAACCGCTTTTTATGACGCTCGGACTAGGTTTATTTTACCAGGCCAGAGCGAGATGGAGGGATGGTTGCAGGCTGTAAGCGAGTTGGTGGGGGTTCTTGACAGCTGCCCAGGCAGTGCTCAGGCGCATTGCCGCGGTCGCTGCTTGTTAACACTCCGTTGATAAAATTATACTGCGAACGTTTTATGACAGCTGACTTTTGCGTTTTATGATGAAAAAAAATTGCTGTCTATTTTTAATTTTAACTCTAAGTATGCGTGTGATTAAAGATAACGCAATGTAAACTCTAAAGTATTTAAAAGTAAAGGATTTTAAGCAAAAGCATTAAAATACCATAAAATTAAAAGAGACAGTAAAATCTTCGTTTATGTTTATGTAACGGGCGAGCGGTTTTGTAATTCTTTGAATCCGTTGAGTATTATTTTGGTTCTAATTAGTGTTGCGTAAGAAATTGTAGCTACTGATATTTTCAATGAGTATGCTTGGTGTGACAATAAAATACAAATTCCTCTATAATGAACTATAAGAACTGATGTTTTGATGATCTTTTGGTGAAATTTATGGTTAATGTAGTTAATAAAATATAATAGTGCTGTCTTAGATATTAATTTAAATACATAAATTTCACATTAAGTTAAATAAATATTTAATTGTAAAAAACCTACAAGACCAAATATTATTCTATTTGACTCTAAATAAAATAAAACAAGGAATGGAATGGAATTTATAGGCAAATGTTGGTTAAAAATAATGTATAGCTTAAAAACTTTGAGTTAATTTTTTGTTTGGTATTATAACTTTTACCTTGCATATAAAAATATGTATGTAAATATATGTATATTTTAATTTTTTTTTTAATTATTTTACTTCGGGACAAATAATTTTCTTTGTACATTACTCAAAACTTGGTAATCTGAACTTCTGTGTCTATGTTAAGACGTAGATTCATGCAAAGTTGCATGTAGTCGGTGTTTCGGGAGTAAATTGCATGTTCTCGGAATGCTGATCCTAATCGTTCTTATTTAAGTTAAGCGTTTTCGATATAATTTCTCACCGATCTACCGGTAACCCATCATCAAATAAACTAAAACGTTTATGTATTTAGCGAAAGTATTAATTTCATTCCGACCTATTATTAGAAAATTGGGTTGCGTTTTGGTATCGGAATTAGGCTGGAATTAGGTTTTTTAGTTTAAATTTGGATCAAAATTAAACTAGATTCTTTTTAGTTTTATTGTTAAAATCTACCTACTGTTATAGGTAAGTAGATTATATAATCTAATCTACTACTGTTATAAATTTAAAAGTTTGTACTTTGTGAGGATGGATGGTTGGATATTTGTTACAAGCAAAAACTACTAAACGGCTTTTGATGAAATTAGTATAGTGGTAGTTCAAGCTCTGTAACACATAGGCTTTTTTATCCCAAAAAATACAAATTTTCCTGTGGAATGCTGTATTTATGCCCGCGGAGTCACGGGTAATAATTAGTTTATATTACATTTTGTTACTTTCTTTACATTTTCAAAATTATCTAAGGTAGTTTACTTACACTACAACTCGTTTTGTAAATTTTTATCAAAAGTTTAATACAGGCTAGGACTTATAATTTACAAAAAAGAATATTGACATAGATTTATGTCGACAGGACGTGAAAGAATTGGCCATATTGCGAATCGCACTCGACTTAGATTAGTTTGTATTTGATATACGGTAGAGTCATTAATTACGTCAAGATGCTAACCTTTCAGGCGTGCAGATGCTTCTATTGTATCTCTGCCTTTTGATAATAGGGGTTTTATTGTGGGAGTGTGTTGTGCAAAAAATCGTCTACGTGACCGCAACTTGCACCTTAATGTTTTCTACCTGAGACCATCGCGCATCGAAGCGATCGTTATTAGGCATTCTGTAGTTTTGTTTATGGCGTGATATTATAGAAGTTAGAATTGCTTTCAAATATGCTCGAATAGCTTTTTTCCCGCGGCTCTGCCCTCGTAAATACAGTATTGGGTATCCCACGGGAATACAGTACTTTTTCGGGATAAAGAGTAGCCTATGTATTAACCCATAGAGTAAACTACTACCATACCAAATTAAATCGAAATCCGTTTAGTACTTTTTGAGTGAAAGAGGTAGAAACATCCATTCATCATACTTATTAGGCTACTTTTTATCCCGAAAAGTACGGTGTTCCCGTGGGATACTGTATTTACACGGGCGGAGCCGCGGGCAACAGCTAGTGAAAAGCTATATAAATATGCTCGATTTTCTTTTTTATGCCTTTGTTGGTCGATCGAGATGAAATATGTACAAAATTTTGAGTTCGACCTCAAGGAATGTTGACCGCATTCGATGGCTTCTGTTGCCCCTATAGAGATTCCATGCGTTGTTTAAAAATTTAACGTGTACAAGCACCGAATATATACAGTTACATTTTTTTTAGTATGAGCCAGCTAATTTGATTGTATTTGAAATACATAGTTTGTCAGATAGAAACATCTTAAAAGTTCATGCCGATAAATTATGCCAATCTAATACATACGTAGCTAATAGTCGTGATCATAATTTTATTTAGTGTCAGCGTGATAGGGCTGTCGAGTCCGTCGCTATTTATGTGAGGTGTAGCAGTCCCGAGGCGCCCTCTATATCTCAATCGCAATAAATTATCTCCTTTGACACGCAAGGAGCGGAAAATTTGCAATCACACTACATTTGCATCTCTATGTAAACAAAGTTATACGTGCACGGTCACCAGCATCGGTTGTATTTCATATGAGGGTCGGCGCAAACGGGATACAGATGGTCGCGTCCGGCCGCCTCTCCACAATCGTCGAACGCTTGGACGAGTTGCCACTCGCCGCTATTAGCGCTCGGTAGCGCGGTCTGCAATTCCTATGTAATATTCTTATAGCTAAGAACTCAAGCAAAGTTTTGATTGGTCAACTCGCTTGCGTTATCCAATCAAGAAGTAACTCCTTAAAATAAAAAAAAATGCGCGGAAACTGAATATGTGTGACAATTATGTAGCGGTGGCGAACAGTAGCAGTCGTTGGTAGCCCGTTTGTGCCGAGGCGTATATTTCATTCGAGAAGTAAGTCCTTAAAAGAAAAAAAAATGTGCGGTGCAAGTCGCAATGTATCGCGGAAACTGAATGTGTGACAATTATGTAGCGGTGACCAACAGTAGTAGTCGTCGGTAGCCCATCTGCGCCGAGGCGTATATTTCATACGAGAAGTAAGGCCTTAAAAGGAAAAACTTTAGCTCGGTGCAAGTTGCAATCTATCGCGGAAACTAAATGTGTGACAATTATGTAGCGGTGGCGAACAGCCGCAGTCGTCGGTAGCCCGTCTGCGCCGAGGCGTATATTTCATACGAGTCGTTTGTCCGACTCACGCCTACCAATACAAAAGGCCAGCGGGAGATCCTTCGACTTTTTGTTACGAGTGGATAGGCGTACCGTGTGCCCTATAAAAGAATAGATTGCCGGTAAATTGTAGGTTATTGTGGAACAATTTAATGTTAGTTGAATAACTATTATTCGTGGCTTGTATGTTTTTTTATATTCAATTTATAGCCGTGTGTCGTCACGCGATTGTAGCTTGGGTCAGTAACATAGAATTCGGGTATACATTCCTAAAATTTCTTATTGTTCGAGTGATAGGTATGGCTCCTATGACGTATGATCAAGGTATCGGTTATATTCATTCTCGTATTTTTACTTTTAATTTTAATAATTTTATATGTTCTATTATTATTATAAACATACAACATTTTAAACAATGGCGCACGGTTGTCTACTTTCCAGGGGGTCTAAAAAGGCCACTTAGGTGAAGTGAACATTAGATGAATCATATGCAATTCATATAATGTGCGCAATTTTACGCAGTTCTATTGAAAACTGTCAAATTGATGTTTTCAGTCATACTATATGAAACATAATATAAAACGCCTAAAGTGGCCTTTTTAGACCCCCAGTACTAAAGTAAACTAATATATTTAATTTAGTTCAACAATAGCAGTGTATTGTTGACTTAATTAAAATATATAGGTACAGTTTTCGTTTCAGGGTTTTATATAATAGCTAGAGAGGGCTACGATTTCCCATGTCACATGTGGGTACTCTATTATTATTAGAACTTATAGAAGTTTTTGATTAGACTTTTAATTTGACCTATGGGTACCTACGGAGAATTTATACGATTTACTCTGCCCATAAAAGTTTGATTGGGAAGATTTCACTCTTATATAACAATTATATTAGAAATTGTTTTAATTTAAAATAAGAGTATGACGCCAAGGAAATAGGGTTACAACTTACAGGCACCTAACTCTTATTTTAAAATGTCGTTAAAACGGACGTTTGACGTCACATAAAAAGTTTAATCGAAGACGCATCGGTCCGTACACAATTTCCCGGATGGTTCCCATTGTGTTATTAATTTTTGTAATTTAGGTGGCTAATCTCCGGCGACAGGTCGATACGACTAACGACACTTATCGTCCGACACGTATAATCCATTAAGTCGTCATTTCCACGCCGATGATCATTCCTCAACCACGCGTCAAACCGCCCGCGCTCCCCCGATCCGACACCGTATTGTTCGCTACTGCTTTATCTCGCTACATCATCGTGAGGTCCTTTTTGGACCAACCGACCGAATTTAAACTTTAATTTTATCACAATTAAGTAGAAAATCCAATGGACGCATTGGCATAGAACCTCCGTCGAGTACTGCTAATGAACTAGTTTGTTATCTAATCGTGGACACTGTAGACCTATTAATAAATTCTCATCTAATTTTCTAATTAACATCCTGCTAGTTTACGGCCTGTTCGCTTCGAATATTTATGATGTTTATGATGTTATTTAACAAGTCTTCTGCCCGCGTCTTTTCATGCTAGCATTTCGGTAATGACACACGTAATTGTCTTGAAATATGGGTGTGTAAGTCCTAATAAACTTTTTGCAAATATGTCTTGATGGCTTTGGCAACAGTTATTAACATCCAAACATGTGTATTAAATTACTTTTTATGTTTCATATTATTGGATAGTCAAGATTCTTTATTTGAGTTTTTATTGATTAGTAGTTATGTCTCGCTACGAGAATTTTCTCATAGGTGTTACAGATTAAAGAAGAATAGATAAACAGCTTTAAACTAAGCTTGCGATTTGATTCTATTACTACAAGCAAACGGTGACTTTATGCGTACACTAGCCATACGTGATGGTGCAGGTTCGATGTTATGTTATGTTATTATAATATCTAAGATGTAAATATTATGCCTACATAAAATAAATACTTAATTTACCGAAATATAATAGGTATATAGTTTTCGCCTGACAAAAGGAGACTGAACATCGTGGGCCAAAATGTTATGGCATGAGATATAGTATAAAAAAATCGTATTTTTTTGTTCTAAAATTTAAAAAATCTGCGCAATTCTCAATCTGGGAGCCGAAAAAAATAAGAAAGAAGTTAAGGTTTTGTTATATCGTCCATTTATTTAATCGATTTCAGTATTAAAGTAAATACTTTTTGCACAAGATATTGATATTTATGATTATATTCTTGGCCCAAGAATGTATAAAATGGTTTCAATCTCCTTTGGATCGATTCGAAGCTTCTATGAAAGCTATTTATCTGTATGTTTATTAATATAATTATACTCTGTGAAGCAATTAAGTTAGGAAGAAATTCCCGATTCCGCATATTAAAACTTTCATAACGTTACCTTAAACGTATTATTTCTAAGAATATGTTTGCAAACATTGCTCAATTTACATTACAATATTTCATATTAATCTCATACACATTCCCATTATATAGTAGTAATATTAGTTTTTCTGTATTAATACGAAATATGGCTAATGCGCATTGCAATGATCGTACTAACTTCGTGTTTTTGTTGCAGGTAATTGGTGTCAACTGTCAACACAACCTTTGAGTCGAATTGCCATTTAACACGAGTAAGTTTATTAGTATTGTGCAATGCTTCAGTGTTTTGTACAATGTAGTTTGTACCAAAAGGTTGTAAATGTGAACACAAAACGGATTGTTGCTTCAAGAGTAGAAGTAAGCACGATGAAGGGACTTATGATGCCTGAACTAAATCCTGAAATACTATTAGGCCATTTGCGCAGATCTGATGGGCAATTCTGCTAAATAAAAGCTGCATTAATACAATTGCAATCGTGTCCTGGTCACTCCTGACACGCTAAAACTCTCAAACGGAGTTTAAACCAACGTAAAATGCGCTCTGATTGGTCGAAACGCCATGAAATCCATTCATGGTAACATGTCGCTACACTTTAAATCCAAACAAAGTAAAATTAAGTCTACTTTAAATACGAGAATTGAGGTTCTGTGATAAAGTTAACCCTGGGTTAAATCATGTTATCTCTCTTGTTCTTCGTATTTATGAAAGAGAAGGACACAAGTTCATTAATACGAAGAACGAGGGAGATACCATATTTTAACCCAGAGTTTACTTTAACTCAGATATGTGCAAGTGGGCCTTAGATACTTAAATACTTGTGACAAAGTTATAAAATTAGAGGTGGGTTATAACAGGTTAAAGACGATACCTGCTATCCCTGTTACTTTTATACACAACTATCTGTTTCGGATACCTATTAAAAATAACAGTCAAATGTTAGTACTTAGTATGGTTACTATGGAGGTGACAGTCTCCGTGATCCAGTGGTTTGCGCGCGGTGGATAACAAGTTACACGTGTTTTTGACCACTGAACCGCTCATTGGAATCGGGAGCACGAGCTCTACATTTTGGGTCCGACAAATTCCCCAAATTCCTGTCGGGAACCGGGATATACCCCAAGGACTCCGAGAGACCCACCCCCCTCTACAATCTACATACAAATTTTTTTACCCTACGAAACCTGTGACAATAATTAATACGCTTTACCTCTAATAAAATACACCAAGCTAGATAGGTATTTTCTACAAATGCCGTACTTAATTTACCTAGATATGAAAGCGTATTCTGTTTTTATATTACTATCATATTGTATCACCTACATTTTACTAACTTCTGCTCAGCATTTGAAAAAACGGGCCAAGCGCGAGTCCGACTCGCAGGACTCGCGCTCGAAGGGAACTACAAACAGCAAAAAACCACGTTTAATACCGTAGAAAACCACACCACCTAAAACTATGGGAGACCCACTTAAATATTTATTTTATTACTCGATTACTCGACTAATTACGATACTCGACTACGGCGACGACAAAAGGAAGGATAATGATTCGGCAGTCTGTGTATGTATGTATGTTCCACCGTAGCGTCTAAACTACTGGTACGATTTTAATAAATGAGGTGTCAATGTAGATTCGTAACAATACGGCGGGTAACATGTAGGCTATATTGATTGAATATTTTATTTCCAAAATTTTATTAGTATTTTTTGTTAAATAGCGGATACAGAAATACAACTGATATAGAAACTCAATTGTTTCGCAGTTTGGCGATTTTTATGGTTATGTGTATATTGTTTAAATCCTTATGAATAAACGTAATAAAAACATAATAAAAAAAAAAAATCTTTTTATTCAGAATAAAAAAACAAGGTTTTGTTTTCCGAACGTCAAACAAAAAAAAATAATAATAAAAAAAAAAAAAATAGAAGAATTACAATTACCACCGGTTCGGAACCCTAACCCGGCGAGAAGAACCGGCGTAAGAAACTCGCGCGGGTGCCACCTTTTAGTAAAAAGGATAGCCAAAATTGTTCTTTTTTTTTTTAAATAACATGTATACAATACAATTACAAAAAACATGTAAACAAAAAAAAATTAAATTACAATACATTACAGTACAAAAGTACATTGTATAACTAGTTAAAACTGAAATTGCCTCATAGGGTCATCTTATTCCCAGGGTGTGCTGTCCTCAATGAAATCTTTAACTTTATAATAACCTTTGGCACACAAATGTCTTTTAACTACTTTTTTAAATTTATTTATTGACAAATTTTTCACATTTTCTGGGAGTTTATTATAGAAACGTATACACTGACCTTTAAAAGAATTGTTTATTTTACTGAGTCTAGTCACTGGCACAGCCAGCTTGTGCTTATTCCTAGTATTGATGTTATGTTGGTCACATTTTTTATCAAATTCATTACTATATTTTTTTACATACATAACATTATCAAAAATGTATTGTGAGTATACAGTCAGTATCCCTATTTCTTTAAATTTGTCTCTTAGGGAGGCGTATGGGGACATCTTATAAATAGCTCTAATAGCTCGCTTCTGCAGCACAAAGATAGAATTAATGTCGGCGGCATTGCCCCATAAAAGGATACCATAGGCCATTCTGCTATGGAAATAACTAAAATAAACTAACCGTGCCGATGCTTCGTCAGAAATTTGTCGAATTTTTCTGACTGCAAATGCTGCAGAACTGAGACTATTCGCCAGGTTAGCAATATGTGGACCCCACTGTAATTTAGAATCTAATGTTATACCTAGAAATACAGTTGAGTCCACTGGGTCAAGTTTAACATCATTCAATAGTACGTTGGTTTGTGCATGTCTCACATTTGGTAAACTAAACTTTAAACATTTTGTCTTAGATGCATTGAGAAGGAGATTATTACTACCAAACCAATTTACTATTTCAGAGAGAGCATTATTTACCCTGTCATAGTCCGACTGCTGTCGCTTCACTTTAAAAATAAGTGAAGTATCGTCAGCAAATAACACTATCTCTAGTATATCTTTAACAAGATAAGGCAAATCGTTTATGTAGATCAGGAAGAGGAAAGGACCTAAAATGGACCCTTGCGGCACTCCTAAATCTATTTTGGCTCCCGATGACATCTTGCCATTCACTTCAACCCTTTGTGTCCTGTTACTTAAATAAGATGTTAACATTGTAAGTGATGTGCCCCTTACGCCATAGTGGTCTGGTTTCCTGATCAACGTTGCATGCTCTACACAATCAAAAACCTTAGAAAGATCGCAAAATATACCTAGTGCATCCTGCGATCCCTCCCAGGCTTCATATATACTACTAATAAGGCTAATGCCTGCATCAGTCGTAAATCGACCTTTAGTAAAACCGAACTGCTTGTTGTGTAACAATTTATTAATATTGAAATGAGCCAATAGTTGTTGTAAAATATTTTTTTCAAATATTTTACTAAAGGTCGGTAGTATTGAAATAGGTCTATAATTAGCTGGATCAGATTTGCTTCCAGCTTTAAAAAGAGGTTATACTTTGCTATGCTTCATTAAGTCAGGAAACTCACCAATCTCTATACAATTATTAAAGATAAACGCTAGATGAGGTGCAATGATGTCAACTATCGATTTAATAATTCTTACGGACATACCCCACATGTCCGCAGTATTTTTTACATTTAATGAGTTAAATGTGTTAATAATATCACGTGACTCAATTTGTCTAAAATGAAAGTTGACCTCACATTTTTTTACATTATATTTAAGTAATGATTCAGCAGCTGCGGGTGAAGACTTTAGATTTTTTGTAGTAGAAACTGGAATGTCTGCAAAGAATTTCTCAAATACTGACGCCACTTCATCGTCTGATTTAATTATTTTATTGTCTACACAAAGTTTCAAATCTGAGTTACGACAGGCGACTCTTCCAGTTTCACTATTAATTATTTTCCAAGTAGTTTTTATTTTATTTTTAGAATTCTTTATTTGATCTCTTATGTGTATTGCTTTTGCCGCAATTGAAACTTTTCTAAATATCTTTGAATATTTTTTTATATGAAGAGCAAAATTTTCACTGTTATTGTAAGATTTTTCGGAGTACAGTTCATATAACCTTTTTCTACTAATATGAATTCCCGCAGTTGCCCATTCATTAAATCTACTAGTTCTTTGAGGACTAACCGGTTTAGAAGTAAAAACAGAAGTATATTGACTTTTAATTAAATTAAATAACTGTGTAAAATCGAAATTTAAACCGTGTTTCTCCTCAAAGCTCTGCAGATTAGATAATATATTGCTTCTAAACTTCTCAATACGTTTTTTATTGACTGGAATAAAAAAATTAATAATTATTAGTAGATAAATTATTTTTTAAACACACAGCATTCAGTGTAACCAACTGTCCACAGTGATCAGAACTCAATACATTTATTGTTTCCTTTTTATTTGGTGTCAAGTTACTGAAAATGTTATCAATACAAGTAGCTGAGCTACCACAAATTCTTGTAGGTTCAATAAACAAGTTAATCAGGTTATATGATTTCAGTAAGGATGTGAATCTAACTGTGGTTGGATTATTATTATGTAACAAATTGATGTTAAAATCACCACATAACATTATTTGTTTGTTAGATATACATACTTTGTTTAATAATGTTTCCATAGTTTTTTCAAAAGATTCATATAACCCAGATGGAGGCCTGTATACATTCACAATAATAAAATGCTCCGTCTCTATGCAGGCAATTTCAGTAGAACGCTCAGTCGAGAGGCTGACAATATCTTTTCTTTCTTTAAATTTAAAATTCTTATTTATTAATATTAATGAACCGCCTCTAATAGCTTTTTCCCGACTGAACGAACTTGCAACCTGGTGACTACAAAAGTTTAGTGTAAGTTCACATTTCTTGAACCAATGTTCTGAAATACATAAAATGTCTACATTGTAATGTTCTAAAAACAATTCAATTTCTAACTCTTTACCTACCAATCCTTGCAAATTTTGGTGCACCAGGTTAATATAACATGTTTTTTTTTTATTTATGACATTTTTGGTAGGCAATTCTGGGAAATTATTTTCTATATTTAAACTACTTATAAAACTAGAGCTAGAGACTTCCTCTGTTGTCTTAGATACTAATTTAAATTATTTGGAACATATTCCAAACTATCCAAAAGTGTTGTATTACTAGTAATACTCTGCTCAAAAGAAGCAGGAGTCGGGTTAGCCACTGCATTGGCTATGCTTAAATCTAAAAAATTTAATAGCGAATATGCTATGAGTCGATGATGATAATTAGATAAGTAAAACTTATCTAATGTAAAATACTTATATCTAGAATAACTTATAATGTTATTAATGTCTATAACATGTAGATGTTGTGCATTATTATTTACAATAATATAATTATTACTATTAAAAGCACTACACAGTAGGCTATTCAACTTAAATCTAATATTATTTTCGTGTGGCAAATTTTTTATGTAGGGAATAAAAAAGCATGTCTCTTAATGAGATACAGTCTGGTGACAGACGCACGGGTCGCAGTTTTATCCCTTTGGTTACGTAACCCTAAAAATGTGTGAAAGTCTACTTTTTATTATTTATTTATTGACACTACAATTAAATATCTATTTTTTTTTTTTTTTTTATGAAAGATGGGGGCAAACGAGCAAACGGGTCACCTGATGGAAAGTAACTTCCGTCGCCCATGGACACTCGCAGCATCAGAAGAGCTGCAAGTGCGTTGCCGGCCTTTTAAGAGGGAATAGGGTAATAGGGGAGGGTAGGGAAGGGAATAGGGTAGGGGATTGGGCCTCCGGTAAACTCACTCACTCGGCGAAACACAGCGCAAACGCTGTTTCACGCCGGTTTTCTGTGAGCCCGTGGTATTTCTCCGGTCGAGCCGGCCCATTCGTGCCGAAGCATGGCTCTACCACGTAAAATTTATCGGCGAAAGGATTAGGATTGTTTACACACAACTTACCAACATCGATTTGAAACACTCTCGGTGTGAGCGCGCGAATAAGTGCATCACGGCTCGTTGAGTCCGTAGGGGTTGGTTTACGGCGCGGCGCAGACGAGAGATTTAACATGAGACCTTACTAGTGCAGACACGGCCAATTTGCCGCGAGTTGCCCACTCGAACACCTGGTGCCAATACAAGGGAGTGGAATACGAGATTTTAGCGTTGACTTGTTTGAAAATTGCCATTATTACTGCAGACTTACGATTGCTGTGGGAACTAGACGCGAATTGGGTGCTTTGATGTAGAGTTGTTTTAAAATTGATTTATACAGTTCGCCTTGTGGTTGAAATTTGTCCTAATTAATATAATTTTTAAGTTTGAACTTTATAAGGTGTATTTTGCCTCTAAGAAAAGGTGTAGATTGTAGGAGTAGATGTAGAAGTAGGTGTAGGAGTAGGTGTAGAAGTATGTGTAGGAGTAGGTTTAGGGGTAGTTGTTCTTACTCCTACTCCTGTGTAGGAGGTGTAGTCATTTATTCATTCCAGTTCATATTTAAGACAGAACAACGTCTGTCGGGGTCAGCTATAGTTATTAAATAAAAAAAACATGTGAAACTAGCAATAAAATATCATATTCAAACCGCGTAAGGTTACTAAAACCAACTACTATTCCATTATCATATTTAAGCATAGCTGATATTTTATTCACAAATTGTAATTTACTACGAGAGCTAGAAGTTATATCTCATCAAATCTTTCATCACGCCTACAAGATATTTTGATTATCATTTTAACACGTTAGTTATTTGGCTATCGAAATTGATTAGAATATTAAATGGTACATTTTGCCTAGGGCTTTTAATAACACGTTTGCGTGTCTATTTTAAAATACATTCTTCAAATATTTTTGGACCTATGATGTTGTAAGTTGTTCAATTATTTCTTTAAGATAAAACGTTAAATAATAGAATGTAAGGTATTGATTATGTGTGTGAAATGCTCAAAAGTTTAATTAATACTTAAACCTGAAGTTTTAGCATGTTCTTACTTTTAGCTTAATTCTGTTCTTAACTTTATTCCTTACAATATTTTTCGACTTTAAATTAGTTGATTTTAATTAATAAAAACAACCTTATGCCCGCAACTTCGTTTGCATAGAACTAACGGAAACGGAACCCTATTATCTTAAACGGAACTCGAAAATAAAAGTAGCCTTTGTTAGACCTTATAACATCAGCTATCTGCCAATAAAAGTCTCATGAAAATCTGTCCAGCCGTTTCCGAGATCAGCTGGAACAAACAGACAGACAGATGGACAGACAAACATTTTAAAAATTGATATTTTATTGTAAGTTCCGTTATATAAAGTATATTACGGTACTTACAATAAAATATATGTGCATTATTTGAAACGCTGTTGATTTGAAATTACAAACAGATACTTCAATCTATACTAATATTATAAACTTAATATTATAAATACGAAAGTGTGTCTGTCCTGTCTGTTACCTCTTCACGCTTTAACCGCTGAACCAATTTTGATGGAATTTGGTACAGACATACTTTGAGTACTGAGAAATACAAATGTTCGACTCCACGCCATTCGGTAGGCCGTAGTGACGGGACGTGCTTGCGAATGGACCCGTTTAGATTACACATTGTAGTGGCACAATTAGAGATTGTCCCCGCGCACCGCACCCCGCGTCCCGCGCACGTTGACTTTGTTATTTACAAACAATCGCCGCATCTGCCCCGCTCCGGGTTACCTTTGTGCAATAAAGGTTGTATAAAGGTTACAAATATATGGCCACGGCTAATCATAACCTATTCACTTGAGTGCCTACCTTGAGTGTTATAATTTATAAGAAAACCTCAAATCTTTATTTAGTCTTCCGTTATGATATTAAAATAATTGTTGCAAAGATTTAGCAACAGATTGGCAACAGTGAAGTGTAAAGAATTCGTAGAGATGTAGCGCTGAAGATTAAATTATTTTATTAACTTGAGTCTAATTTAAAAAAAATGTTTAAAATTTGGGGCAAGCGTAAATGACGTTTCCGTTAACGGCCTTAAAGTTATGAAAACTATTTAGGTTAGTGGATCTTCATTTATTTGAAAACTAATTAAAGCGATTTTGTTTACTCTATTTCACACATATTTTTGTATTTTAGTCTGTTTTGCAAGTTCCTATATTCGTCCTCCATTTGCATACCTTATCAGCTCCCAAAAAAAAACAGATGGGTGTTTAAATAAGTTTGACGTCTGTCTGTGTGTCTGTCCGTAGCTCCCAAACGGATGAACCGATTTTGAACTAAATTTTGTTTGAAAGCTGACATGATCGAGATTGTTCTTAGCTACAATTCATCATCATCAGCTCGCTCACTTTTTGACGATTCGGGGCAACTTATTTTTTTACTTTATTCGGTTTTAACGGTGAAGGAAAACATCGTGAGGAAACCCGCACATGGTTGGCCCCAGACGTATTGACCAGTCATTCCTCTGGACTAGGCTGACTATGTTGTGAGAATGCCGTATGTGCTTAGGCAACCATACGACATTTAAAAACTAACTGTCCCAGGCACTACAGTATTTCAAGAGTGGTTACTTCGCTCGGAGAATACTGTATGAATCGTCCAATAAGGATGAAAAGGCCAAGTTTAAGTAGTTGCTTAATTAATTAATACTAATCGTATAGCCGCAAGTTATACGTAATAATCATAATTTATTCTATTCTTTAATTTACTTTCATCGTCCTAGTTACGCTCATTAAATTTTTAATTACTCGCGTTCCGTTCCCGGGCGAGACAAAAAACATGTCAATATTATTCTTTGTAATGGACACCGGCAATTTATTGCCGAGACGCGACTATTATACGGCTTGTCTACGCTGAATGAATCGGAACGTAGGCGCTGACTAATGATCGATGATTGATTGAACGATTGAACGATTCATTCACTCGAATACATCATACGGCTATCGGTATGTGCATGTGCTTTACTATTTTATTGATTGCCTTATTGTACAGTCGCGGCTATGATTGCAACAATACTAGAAACTTCTGTCGCTGTCTGTACTCGAAATAAATTATTTTAAATCATGGAAATACTAAGCTATCACGCCATTCATCTCTGCGTTCATATCTCGAGTTTCTGTATAAGGCCCGCGAGTTCAGTAAGAACTTTATTTAGCGATATGAGTCTAGGGTAAAAATCAGGTATGTTCGATTTGCGTATCGGATGTATGCACTTGGATATCGGCCCAGCTTCGTATCCTTACATGGCGCGGGTAACTAGTCTCAATGTGGCCGATACGTACGACCGCAATATATAATAAGATTTGAGGAGACGACTACATGTAAAATATTTAGTTTAATTTATATACTCAGAAATATTAAGGTATTGCTACTTGATAAACTTTAAAAAAATATTTTTTGTGTAGTTTAGTAATTAGATAGTGAGCTCCGTAGCCTAGTGGGTAAGATCGTTTGGTTTGCACTCGAGAGAGAGCAGGTTCGAATCCTAGGTTGTGGCATGTACCAATGAGACTTTTTCAGATCTCAAGTACATTATACGGACGCTCTAACGGTGAAGGAAAACATCGTGAGGAAACCCGCACCAGTTCATTCCTCTGAACTAGGCTGACTATGTTGTGAGAATGCCATATGTGCTTGGGCAACCATACGACATTTAAAAACCAACTGTCCCAGGCACTACAGTATTTCAAGAGTGGTTACTTCGCTCGGAGAATACTGTATAAATCATCCATTAACTGATGCAAAGGCCTAAGTAATTAGATACTTACATCTAAAAATCCAAAAGAGTTTTTTTTTGGTAATTTCGTATTGATCATGTAGTAACTTATACGCACAAAATTTCGGTGAGAAACTGTTACTCATATTTTAGAGTACTTTGGCCGAATACTGAAACGCTAATCAAAATTAACAGCCTATGAATAGGAAGGCTGTCTCTGTCTCAGCTAGTCAAAATGACAAGGACAGAATGTGACTTGAGAGTAATTTACTTTAACTATCGTATTAGTATTTGGCCGCTATTCACAAAAAATATAGAGTGTGTGCGTAAGACCGCACGGCAGAAGTGAAAACATCATTGGCAGTCGTAATCAGGGACCGGAAAACCCGTTTAATTTCAAAACCCTTATAAAAGGAAACCCAGGTCATTTGATAACCATAACCATTTGGGAAACCCTATTGATTGGGTAACCCAAAATAAGGCTTACCCTATGAATTGGGAAACACTAACGAAAACGTAAGCGCTTACCGGGGGTTTGAAAGGGAAAGCGCTTCCTAGTTTGGGTTTCCGCTATTGAAGAGGTTTTATCCCCACACACGTCCGATTATTTGGTTCTGACTTTTGATTGGTATTTCATATTATTATCCAAGATTTTTTGCAGGAGGGACGGGGCCATCTTTTAATAATTTCGTTTCCTGCAGTAAGGGACCGTCAATTAATCACGTGATGTTTTTAACAAACTTTTTAGACCCCTCCCCTCCCCCTGGTGATACGTGGTGAGGTTTTATACTACCCCCCCTCCCCCACCTAAGATCACGTGTATTTTTTTTTACATAGTAAGCAGGTCATGTTTGAAGAAAAACTTTAAGTAACTTAAAAAACAATTTAATCGAATATTTTAAGCAATTAAAAACTATACGAGTCATTTGTCTTGTAAGTATTTAAACAACACTACGAATCTACAACAGATAATAATTACGGTATGCAAGCTAGATTCGAAAATTAATACACGTGATGTCTCCTTATACCAGATAATAATTCTAATGTACCTACTTAAATAACCTAACCTAATCACATTAGAAAATCTAAATAATTAAGAAAAATATAGGTGTTAAGTAGGCGATTAAGTATATACATATATATGAAGTATAATATTGTATGATTTTTAATAAGTACCTACCCCCTGAATATCAACTTAATTAGTTTGTACTAGATATGAGCGCCGATGGGCGGCGGCACGCCGACTTTTTGGGTCGGCGGCTGCGGCGTCGGCGGCGTGACCTTGAAAAGGTTTTTTTGAAGTTTGTACTTGGTAGTCAAAAAGTGTAGTAAATACATTGGTTTAGATACAATTACAATGCAATACAATTTATGGCACTTTTTGTAGTGGTGAAGAAGACAATTATAGAATTCCAAATTAGTTCCAACAATTAACTGTGCGTTGATTCCAGAGAGTATAATCACTGTAATCTTTTTCTATTTTCGTTTTATCAACGCCCTTTTTATCAGGAACTGACGTTGAAGCCCTTTGTATAACTGACTATCTAACAACCAATAATAGCTAAGATCTCAGCCTGAAACACGGTGCATAACCCAAAACAAGCATATCTGCCTATAGGTGGTTCCTCCCCCATAGTCTAGCGCCCACCCGGTTGTCTTTCCTGGATCTGTCTGTGAACCAAATTATGTTACTAGGATGAAAATTAATTGGGACCTATCCTTCCCCGTCCTCCCCAGAAGTTTTGAAAAGCAGGTATAGCTTTTAGAAGCTATGCTTTTAGGCCTGTTACATTCTACCTGCCGTCATGGCCCTGAGAACCACCTTAGCCTCCATATGAACCGAAGCGGTGGGTGCCGAAGAGAGCGCACCCGTGATTTGAGACAGGCCTGCCTCTGTACACTATTTAATGTTTTGATGCAGTTGACATGTACAACTTTTTTGCCTGCATAGTGTGGCATACCACACTTCGCAATATGTGACAATCGGTCTCACTATAGCTGTGTATAACCATGCATAACATTGCCTTCGACCGAAGGCCTCATTATAGCTGACAAGTCTCGGGTAGAACCCCAGAGCACATCTTGCTTTTTTCATAATGTCTTCGATGTACTTATTCCAAGTAATACTTATCAAGATATTTGACCTCGCTCGCAAACGTGGTAGTTCTCCCGAAGAGTGTTGGGGGTTTTAGTCCCTCCAACTTCCTCTTTTTGGTGTAAGGTATCAAGACTGTCTTATTAGCGTTGACTGTTAGTTTGACCCTTTTGCACCAATTTTCGACGATTTTCTGCAGTGCTGATTACATTAACCCAGCGACTACTGATGCGCATTTGCTCACCACTAGTATCGCTAGGTTGTCAGCCTGGACGTCGGAGGCTGACAACCTAGTGATATTTAGAGCGTGGCCCTCGACTCGAAGGTCGTGGGATCGATTTCCGCAAATTAACAACGAAAAAAATGTTGTTTTCAAGTTTGGTTAGGACAATGCAGGCTGATCACCTGAATATCTGACAAGAGAGATGATCCATGCGACGGCTGGACATGTGAAAATTCGGCCCTGCATCTGATCTCTCGCCAGTCGTTTAGGTTATCTGTCCCACTAGTTTTCGGGAGTAAAGGAACAGAAAGTGCTCTTGTGTACTGCGTACACACTTGGCCACTATAAAATAACTCCTGCGTAGCTGGTCTGGTTTTAATGGATTTGGCGCCCAAGTTGAAGAGAATGGTTGCGGTTCTCGGGCGCCTCCTGCTCAACTTTGGAAGACCGGAGTCCAGCAGGTCTAAAAAGGCCGATTTAGTAATTCATTTTCAATTCTTGTTATAAATTACTGTATGAAAGATGACAGCGATCGTAAAATGGCCACTTGAATTGCAATTCATAATATGATTTGGATACAATTCATATGCTGAAATTGGCTGAAATGCTTGCATTTGACAGCTTTACAAGCAGAATTGCTTAAGTGTCAAATAGCAATAATTCATAAAAAGTTACTCGTGAGGACACTCGGTGTTTACAATAAATTTAGAACTCTCTGAAAACTTTTGCATTTTAGTTAGTGTGAGCCGTGTTAGTGAAAAATAACCATTTAGTAAGTGAAATTGACCATAAAAGCGATTTGGTTTCGAGGGCCGCATTGTTTATAAACAAACGTGAACGGTGAAACGTCAAACTATCTCCATAGTCCATACGTCAAACGAAACTCGCCGTGACGTCTAACGAGTTGCCAGTCGAAGAATAAGAATTTATCACGAAATTTTTGTACTTCATTGATTACCTTACCTAAATATAAATATTCCTCAATCGCCGAAATCCCCAAACATGTATTTATAACTCCTTAGTCAGGAATTCTGTTTAGTACTTTTGGATCCAGGGTATACCTTGGAGCAAAATATTACTTTTTGGTAGCATATGCTTATGCTTGGACTACTTCAAAAAACGTCGAAATCACTATAATATGTATATATAAATTTCGAGGAGTTCCCTCGATTTCTTGTGGATCCCATCATCAGGTCACCACTTTGAAATCAAAAGAAAATTATATAAATATATAATTATTTCAATTATACAACAAAAGAAACCACCGGCCGGCCACCGTCACCGAAATGGTTGTTGGTAGCTATTATTATTATTAGATCTTCAGTTAGCAGCCCATTCACTACCACGGACTACTCGCTGGAGTAGTCCGTGTGACCCCACCCTTTTCTGTGTGCATCCTTGGGTCAAACTGCCAAAGCCTTGGGTCAAAGTGTCAATCCCATAATCTATCCACTCTAATGTAGCCGAATCTACATTTCTAGAATCCAGGCTATAAGGGTTGAGGTTGACCTTCAAAATCTAGGAATGCACTCAGCGCAAACTCCTCAATAGCTATATTAATGCGATCTACTAGCTCCATTATCGCCGTATCAGTAGATCTGCTTTTCTAGTAAGCATATTGTTGTCTTTGATAGTCACGCAACACAAGTCTTAACTTAGCATGGGATTAGATTTATGTGATGTATATTACATGTTTATTCTATTGTATGTTATTTTGTGTGTTTAATAAAGAATTTGAATTTGAATAAAGAATTTGATGCTCATTTCCCTTTCGATGAACGTGGAGGTTAAACACCTTCTTCTCGTTTAAAGCATGAAAGAAGTAAGGTCTATATGGGTATAATAAATGACTTGGGTAATATGAATGCTCATAGTCACTAACTGAAATCTGTCACTCGGCACGCCGATAGATTTTTGCGGCGGCGGCGGCGCGGCAAAATCGTCGGCGCCGCCGCCCGGTGCGGCGCTCATATCTAGTTTGTACACGTTGGTGTTTCGTTTGCCAACGTCTCCTTAGTCCTTTCTGCCCGCGCATTATTCAGGGCTCGCGCGCTTCTCGTCGCTAGCATGGCTGTCGCTCGCTTCGCTCAGTCGATGCCATGCTCTTTCGGTTAGGGGTCGTCCATTAATCACGTGATGCCTAAAGGGGGAGGGGGGTCCGAAAAAAAATCACCAAGTATCACCAAGGGGAGGAGGGGGTAAAAGGAGACATCACGTGTATTAATTTTCGAATCTAGTCTATGCATACCGAAATTATTATCGGTTGTAGATTCGTAGTGTTGTTTAAATACTTACAAGATTAATGACTCGTATAGTTTTTATTTTATAAATTATTATATATTTTTTATAAATTATTCGATTAAATTGTTTTTTAAGTTAAAATTTTTCTTCAAACATGACCTGCTTACTATGAAAAAAAAATACACGTGATCTCAGGTGGGGAAGGGGGGGTAGTATAAAACCTCACCACGTATCACCAGGGGGAGGGGAGGGGTCTAAAAAGTTGTTAAAAACATCACGTGATTAATGGACGGTCCCTTAACATGATTAATAATCAAGGCCCAGCTAAACGGCTTGGATGGTTAAACGTTTAGACGTTTAACCCTTATAGTTGTATTAACGAGTTTTTACGTTTAGACGGAGCGTCGAAATCCCATACAAACGTAGTTTCGTTTGGTTAGAAAATAAACCAAGAACGAAATAAGACGTGAATAAACAAGCAAAGTGCAAGTAAAAACAGTTAACAAATTAACGGGGAGAAGAAGGCGTGCGTGAGCGCATTTCTGTTCTACCATAATATAGCCGTTCGTCCTACATCTTAAGATACATTGTTGCGTGCAAGTAGTGATCGAGTTGAGCCCAGCTCACGCAGTGCGCATGCGCCAGCCGGTAGCGTACGCTAACGCATACAATAATTGACCCTATTCGTAAAGAATTACAATCTAAAGTCGCTCGAAGAGGTTACTTGGTTAGCGCTTATGAAGGGGTAACCCTTTTAGATGAGGTTATTCAATCCATACGGCTTTTTCGTTGTGCTTAACTACTATTCGACTTATTTATTGGGAAACCCTTTGAAAGGGTTTTCCGTTCAACGGATTACCAAATCATAAGTGTAACCCCATCATAAGGGTTTTTAATTAACTTAAAGTAGCCAGCCTTTCGAAATACCCAATCAAAACCCCTTAAAGGGTAAGCACTGGTGGTCCCTGGTCGTAATTGCCAACGTGTTTATTTATTTATATAGTATATAACTTCGAATATATCTTTCTTGCTCGGATAGACACGGACGGTCCAGAGTTCACCCAATTAAGCCTTTCAGTTCAGAGCGTGACGGATCAGCCTCTCTAAAATGTATGTGCGATGCGCCAAAAGAAGTTTTACACTTTAAAAAATTTAGTCGTCTAGCCAATTTCCTCGTCGTATTCAGCTAACATTATCGAGCATTGGGATTTTGCGTCACGTCCCGGATAATATCACATTTGCGGCACAATTATAAACGGAAGAACGTTATTGTGTAGAAATTCGTATAAAGGGTCGCCCGATCCGCGCCGTACGTGCTTCCACTTAGAAAAATGTTGGAAGCATCTCGAAAATTTCAATTGTAACTTTTGTTGTTAGCGCACCCCGCCATCACAATTTGTTCGGCTGATGCCGCCAATGAGCGCTCGATATCATCGGCATACCGCGCGGGGCGAAGACTGATTAAATTCTTAACAATGGCGTACCACGGTGAAATGTTTGTTGTTGTTTTATATTTAATACCTCTGTGGCTCGGAGAGATGCTACTGTGTGAATGTACCTTTAGAGATATCTATCACTCTAGCCTGTAATAATTATAATATCTGAATTACTTAGCCCTTGTTTCAGGCGCTCATTTATTATAACTTTGCCGTCAAAGATTAAATCTTACTACTATTATAAATGCGAATGTTTGTGAGGATGCATGGATGGAGGGATGGATGAATTGATGGATGAATGTTTGTGACTTTTTCATGCAAAAACTACTTGACGGATTTTGATATAATTTGGTGTGGTAGTAGTTTAGGGTCTAGATTAAAACATAAGCTACATTTTATCCCAAAAAAGTCCAGTGTTCTCGTGGGATACTGTATTTACTCGGGCGGAGCCGCGGGTGAAAGCTAGTAATGTTAATATGAGTCAGAATCGCTGTAAGTAGTTACCAGACACCAGCTAGTAGTCTATATAAAAATGCTTTAAAACAAGGACCTCCGTGATTTATTCGAGTGCACGGCTTGAATTATCCGACTCACGTTGCAATAAAATGCCGACAGTTGAAATTTTATCAGCGAAGAAACACGCTGACATATTTCATTAATCCTGTTATTGTTCGCGTTAAAATTTTATATTAATCTCGAAACTGCGATGTTCTATTTAATCTCGCAGCATACTGACGTATCTACGTTTATAGCAAAATAGTATTGCAATACAAAAGTTAAGAAAGTCTTTTCAAATGATTTTTTTGAGTGAAGCGTCGATATCTTTTTTACTAATAACTTTCTATTACACCTACCACCTACCACCTACTTCCTATATGTTTAGCAAAACTGATTTAATACAAACTATTACTATAAGCTTGTACTATTATTTATTCTGTGCCATAATATTAGGCATGAGTGCTTTAGTTTGTATTTTAAAGTTTAAACTTCCATCATAATTCATAGACCTATATATTATTATAGACGAGGCATGTCGAGATTGTAGAGGCGAAAAGTGTCCAACACTTCAACTGCTTTTGGGATTGTTTGGGACAGTCGAGGTTTGATATAATATTGTGTCATTTTGACATCTTCTTTCCGCAGTAGGTATAATCAGTCCGTATTTAATTGGAACAATCTTCTGAAATCAAGATGATGTAACTTTTTCTTGTCAAATCCTTCGTTCCTACGTCATAGCCCATCCTTAGTTTTGCACTCATTGGCTGTGTTTGGAGGAAAAAAGCGCTTGACAACGCTTGCTAGCGCTGAAAAAAAAAGTTGTCGGCCACGACACGTTTACTAACTTCAATAGCAACAACAATCCGCTATTTTGCGTATTTACCGCTTAACGATCGCCATTTTACTTACGAGCACATCGAGCGCTTTTTCCGCCAAACACAGTCATTGACTTCTATCGACTTTAAATTGTTTTATGAAATCGGATCTCTGCAAGTTACAATTCATACAAATCACAATCTATCTAGTCGAGAACAATGGTAATGTGGGTAAATAATTTTATGTACATAGAATTATTCGCTAACACCTCAACAAGACTACTTCATTGTCGGTATAAAAATTTGTTATCTGTAGATAGTTTATCATTGTATCTCCGGGTATATTTATTGCGGTGGGCACTGTGAGGTGTAGGCGCGGACTCGTGCTTGGAATTTGTCCCGCACACATAAATAACAAACAAATAATATTGTCTTATATTAGTGCGGCCAATACACAATGATTTATGCCGAGTATTTGGGGTATTTATCTATGTGACGAATGGCTTATCTATATTCTATTCTTTGGTGGTAGCATTCCGAAATGCATGACTCGTGAGTCATTATTTTGATAAAAATGTTTGCAGTCAGTTTTCTATTATAAATAGGTAGGTAATCTACGCTAGTTCTTTGTAGATACGTCATCATATTTTAATGCTTAATTTTTACCCGACTGCGGCGAAACTAAAAGGAAGGGTAAAATTTTTGGCAGTGTGTTTATGTATGTTTATTCCACCGTAGTGACTTAACTATAGTAATCAGAATTTAATAAATTAGATGTCAATAGATTCGCAATAATAGTACGTGTAGCATAGGCTATATAATATAATTTACGAAGCCTATAAATTACGTAGTATGCGGGAGTTGCGCGCGGCGAGCGGAACGTTAGTTTTGTAAGCCAGGACTTTCGTTCACGGGGCTGGCCGCTCGTTTGGTGCTTTGACATATTTGACAATATAATTCCATAATATTTATGATGGATTTTTCTGACGCGACGTTTAAAATGATTTTGGTGTCAACCTTAGGCTTACGTCAACATGGCTGACATTCGCCGGTGTTCGAGCTGTCAATTGCTAAAAATTCCCCCGTGCCAGTTTCTTACGCTGGTTCTTGTCGCCGGGTTAGTTCCTGAACCGGTGATAGGTATCAAGTATGGACAATTCCATGTGATTTGATTTAATAAGGTAATGAATGTCGCCCCTGTGCCCCTTCCCCCCAAAATTCTCCGCGACAAACGCGGGAAAGTCGAGGTAGTGTCAAAGTCATACACAGTCGGACTTCTGAACCTCAATTCTCGTATTTAAAGTAGACTTAATTTTACCTTGTTTGGATTGAAAGTGTAGCGACATGTTACCATGAACGGATTTTATGGCGTTTCGACCAATAAGAACACGTTTCACGTTGGTTTAACGTTCATAAAAACACCCTTTGAGAGTGTAAGCATGTCGGGACTGTAATTGTATTAATGCCGATTTTATTTAGCAGAATTGCCCCTCTCGTCTCTCTCAATATTATCGCTGCAAATTGTGCTAGAACAGCAACGCCTAACTGTTACCTTTTAAATACTCGTAGGTAGTAAGTAAGGTCCAGTACACATGAAAAAAACGTTTATAGGCTGTTGGACTATCTGACATACCTCTTTAATTTTACCGTGAGAATATAATTATAATATGCAAGCAGGCTTTTCGTTCTTGACGGAAACGCGCATTGCCTGTCACCATATATTACTAGCAGTCGGTTTCATATCGCGAAATATAACGTTGTATTTGTTCATTCAATTCAAATGTGTATTTGATAAAGATCGTATTTGATATGCCTTGTATTCTATAATAGCGTAACGGAAACCTAATGAAGTTTAATAATAGATATTTACATCGTATGCAATATTACCTTCTTGTATATAAAAATGGATTGCAATTTCAATGTCTGGCTAAAACTCAAGAGCAGCTCGACCGATATGGGTAATTATGGTCTTGAAATATGTAACTGTGGAAGTTCTGGGAAGGTTTAAACGCTGAGAAATATTGGAAAAATTGTTCGGAAATTATTGAAAGTGACCATTAAATTTTCCCATGCTAACTCTTCAGTGTGTTCAATTTATCGCTTGACTGTCAAATATAATATTTATTTCAGTTCATAGTTAAGACAGAGCAACGTGTGTCGAAACAGCTAGTACCTAATAATTTTTACGTTTACAATAATTATAATTGTAAAAAATAGTTATGTAAGCTTACTGTTACTTGCTGCTTTGGTCTGGGTATTTAAAAGTAATCTTAGGTCATGTAAAAGATTTTCAAATGTTCTTCTTAAACTATAGAGTCTAAAATAAGCTCGTAGCTATATAATATATTTAAATATCGAATACGGCAAACTATTGCCGTATTACAAAATAGATTTCATCCCTTCGGATTCCCTATTAAAAGTTCACCAAAACCCCATTCCTTTGTAATGCTAACTCTCTATTAAATATTTTCCGCTTTGTTGCGGCTTGTACGAGCTACACAATGACGTAATAAAGGTAGTGTAAAAATACAATTGCCTTAAATTCCCGTAGCTCATATCGTGTGTCAATCATGACTTACTTCAGCTGTGAGTAGCGATGTTATTCTATTTTTTATTTTATTCATTGGCTCTATCGCATAGGTTTTTACAATGGGACTTTTAATCCCTACTATAAAGCCGTAACGTGTTATAAAATTAAATGACGATTGGGGGTTAGTGTTGCTTGTTGGACATTTACAATTCTTTGAAATAAATTCAGTCAATCCGTTCACTGCAACGTTGGAGGCTACAAATTAATTTGGACCAAATTTAGTTAAATATAGATGTTGCCCGCGTAAAAGTTATTTTCGCAGAAATCGTACATTTTTCCGCGATAAAAAGTAGCCGATGTTCTTTCCCGTGGTTTACTCTACTTCTGTGTCAAATTTCATCAAAATAGGTCCAGTAGTTTCGGAGCATATTCAATGCAAACAAACTTTTCCTCTTTATAGTACAGACATCTCCAGTGTTCTTAATATATTAGTCTCTCTCAAAGGCAACGACTTTCAGTACCGATTTTTATTTAGAACTCGAGATCACATTCACTGAAACTTTAGACGTTAACCCGTTCGTCATAAATAAATAATTATTATAGGGGTCCACAACTAGAATTATAATTAGCTGTATCAGAGCGAATACACATTCGTCAAGGGGCAAGGATTGTGTTACCATGGGCTGTACCATTTATTATTAGCTATATAAAGCGCAGGGGTAAGCGCTATGAACATCATTCATAGTTGCTGTAATAATTCATAGTCAGGGTGAATTGAAATTTTAAGTGCTATTTTTATTTTTTCAATTCTGCGTTTAAGGGGCATCCCGCATCATCTCGGTAGGAATACTATAATAATTTGAGTAAGACTAGCTGATGCTCGCAACTTCGTTTGCGTGCAACTATTTTTGGAAACGGAAACCAATATTCTTTACTGCACCCTTAGAAAAAAGTAGCCTTAGTTACTTCTTATGACATTAGTTTTCTACCAGTGAAAGGCCGGTCAAAATCCATCAGAATTTTTTTATAGATTAACCGGAACAAACAGACTGGGAGACAGACCGAAATTTAAAAAATATTTTTTGGTATAGGGTATCCTGTCTTATGCATTGAGTGTAAAGTTGTTAATTTGAAATTACATTTTAATTTTATCTATTTATGTAGATAAAATATCACTTGCTTATTGTTTGGTTTAAACAATAGTAGATAAGCAATACAATGTTGTCCATTGCGTTGGAAAAGTCGCTTGACAGACAAGGACAAAACATTGTATTGGTTATCTACTGGATAAATATTTTTATTAGTAAGGGGCAATCCATATATTACGTCACGCAAAATTTAGAATTTTTGAACACCCACCCCCCCCATGTCACGCTTTTTAGTATCCCTGTACCTGTATTTAACATATACTGCCACATCCCCCATCCGATGTAACGTAATATGTGGATGGAACCTAAGAGGGATACAGTTTATAATATGAACTATCAAAGACGGCTAATTTACAACATATATTTTTTTCAGGTATCTTAAGATAAAATAATATAGTATCTTCGTCGTCTGTCACGTCCTTTAATGTATTCGAAAATAGCTGGTAACTGTCAGATTTTGTTAAATAAATATAGAATATTTATTTTGGTTCTCGCTACTAATAATAATCATCAAACAAGTTTCATGTGTAAAAAATATTTCTAAAATTTATATATCTATAATTTTATAAGGTTGACATGAAACCTCATTAGTTTTATTCATAGATTTAGTATTATATACTACCGTATATACGGTTTTAATTATCAAAGTTTACGATTCAAAGACAACGAGTAGTGCCTCTACAAGCCTCTCACACACGACAATAATTATTGTTTTATAACCACTTATTATCCACTATCAAACATTTACTATCGATTAATCCATAAATCATACTGAAGATTGTTATTGTAAGTTAACCGTACCATTATTCACGCCGTTCGTATTGTCATTCGTGTTTTATCGTTCAAAAAACAACTACACATTGTTTACACGGAGTCCCAAAAACCACGGATCCAAGGGGGTGATACAAAAGCACGTATAACATTCATAAATTTCGGACAACAAAGGACAACGAAAAACCATTTAAGGACGCAGATCCGTACGCAGATTCAGCGTCACGTTGGTGATATGGTAATGTGATTGTTCGCTCGCAGACATGTTTTAGCAGATGCCGCACGTGGTGCCTTTCACGTAATATTGTGAGCTTTAATAAAGCTTGTCATAATATGACAAGCTCGAAGTTGGTGTGATTTTATTATAGTTACAATATTTTTATGTTGTTCATTTGAAGTTTTTGCTTTGATTATGAGTTAGAATGTTCTTTAGCAGCCTCCGTCGTCCTTAGAGCTTGACTCTTAACTCGGAGGGTTACATTTCCGTGTCAGAACAACAAAAAATATTGTTTCCAAGTTTAGTTAGGACAATGCAGGCTGATCACCTAATTGTCTGACAAGAAAGATGATCCATGCGTCGGATGCGCAAGTAAAAAGGATTGGCGCGGCGCCTGATCTCTTGCCAGTCGTGTCGGTTATCCGTCCCACTAGGTTTCGAGAATAAAGGAAGAGAGAGTGCTTTTGTGTACTGCGCACGCACTTGGGCACTATTGATTAAATACTGCGTAGCTAGCGAAATCGGCGTGGGGAGCTATTTATTTATTTTCGAATTAATAGACCGTTCTACTAAATTCGTAAAGTCTTGTTCCTTCCTTTTAAGTTTATATATTTATTTATTTATTTTTATTTCCAAACTTAATTCTTTCTTTACAGGAGCTTATCCTAATATGACAGACAAGTAATTTATAAGTAAACAATAAACATCAAAATCTAACTAATAAAGTAAGTTGAAAGTTTGACAAACGTAAATGCAGGATCCTGTTAACTGTATGTCTGCGTTTGCGATAAATTTAAGTCCGAGATCCGTGCGTTCGCAGCAGGCGATCCCAATTCCAAACGCCTGAACTCTGAAACACCTCATACTTTTGACAACGAACGGTCCATGATATTATTTATGACGTGATCAAATCTGTCTGAAAAATACGAAAGCGTAGGCTGTTATGTGTCTTTAAACAAATAAATTATTTAAATATTTGCTATTTTAGGCGTAATAGCCTCATCGAACATCATTAATAGTATTCGCGTAACACTTTAGCTGCCAGTATTGTTGTCGCGTTTGGAATCAAACAATGTGTCTGTCATTCCGACTTCATGAGTCATGAACTCATGACTATTAAGCATAAATTAATATATCAATACGTGAAGCAAAATCTTTCATTACAGTTTTATGAGAATTGTGCGAACAGTGAAGAATGATGCTTGGCACAGTTAAATTTGATGTAGAGGAAGTTGTGTAGAAAGCTATTAAGTAGCTTTTTTAATAATGCTTAGAAATACATTAAATTAATAAAAATATAAACAACATACACTACCTCTGATTTTAACCAATTTTGTTACAGGCTCCACGTTGACGTTTGTCAATCTGTTGTACAACGTTTTAATTTTTTTTTTATCTAATAGAATAAAGAAACTTACAAATTATATTAATTATCATGGGTGGATTTCGGCCACAGGGAGATCTCTAGTTTTTATTAAACAAGTGTTGCATTTTGCTAACATATTTAGTTAGTGACACCGCCTTTTGCTAAATAATGATTGTGTTCTAAATTGTTTTCTCAATTTAATTGCCAAAATTTTAATTATTTTTTATGTCTGCTTGTGTAGATACTCAACATGTAAACATGGGTACAGAAACAATAAAATTTAACAAAATCAGACAAACACAAAAATCACCATAACACCCACAATGTGACTTGTTCGGGCCTAAATAAAAGGCGTGGGACGAAACAAACCCACCGCCCGTCTAATAATAAGGCAATTTTATGGTGACAGGGGCGAATCCAGAATATTTAGTGCAATTGTTGGCACCCGTGAATTGTCTGTGAATTGCGACTATGTAATGAAGGCATTTAAGAGGAAGGTTCCTCATATTTATAGGGAAAGATATTCCAGAAGAAGGCTTAGTATGTAAGACGATTGGGATAAGCTTAGATTTTTATTTGACAGCATCGAAGGACATTTAATTGACCCTGAATGAATTACTTATCCAATTTCCAGTAATGATAATTACCGTAAATGACAATGATGTATTTATACGTATGTTGTGTAAACTATTCACTGAGAATTACTTTGTGAGCCGCGTCTCCCAGGGACATAGATTAACAAACTGCGTAGAGAGGAGACATGTTGAGTTATAGATGTAAGAACATAGATACTTTACGGGATTTAAATTACACGGAAAAATAAAACAACACAATTAATAATAATGATTTTTATCTTCTGTAGGTATATTATAAAAGGCAAAGCTGATTGACTGATGCATCAACCCTTAAGGCTAGAAATTTGAAATTTTGCACACGTATTCCTCATATGACGTAGGCATCCACTAAGGAAGGACGGACCCGAAGGATTCAACCCCCAAGACGGTAAAATAGGGGATGAAAGTTTAAAATCTAATTTCACGCGGGCGAAGCCGCAGGCGATTAATGCTAGTGATTAATATAATTTTTTGTCAAATATCAAAGTATATTGTTCTGGCTGTAAATTTTTGCAGACATAATATTGATTTCTATTAGTGGCTAGAGTCTACATGTTTTTTTTTCTAATATAAAACTAGAGGGCAAACGAGCAAACAGATCACCTTATGGAAAGCGATTACCGTCGCTCATGGACACACACATCAGAGAAGTTGCAAGTGCGTTGCCGGCCTTTTAGGAGGGAATACGCTTCCTTCTTGAAGGTTTGCAGGTCGTAATGGTCCGGAAATACTGCTGGTGACAGTTCATTCTAGATTTTTACAGTGCGCGGCAGAAAGCTTCGGGTAAAACGCACTGTGGAGGACTGCCTCTCATCAAGGTGATGAGGATGATAAATATTTTGTCGCTTGCAACGGTGGCGAAAAGTTGCAGCAGGTATAAGTCCGAACAATTTCTTTTGTCATGTAACATGTATATTGTCTCAATATCTATCGGGAGAAGTCAAATATCCAAACAAAAAAAAATCAGATGTAGATTGGTATAAATTGTATATTATTTTGTTCTTCTACATTTTCATTATGTTATCTATGGTGGGAGCACTCACCACCACGTCTATTTTGTCTGAACATCTATTATTATATAACATAAGGATAAGTCAAATATCTAAACACAAAAAATACCTATAGATTCGTATAAAATGTATATTATTTTGTTCTTCTACATTTTCACTATGTAATCTATGGTGGAAGCACTCACCAGCACTTTGGCATTGTTTTATAGCGAGATAATATTGGCCATTCCGACCGAGGCCGCATCCGATTGTTTTCTCACACAGATCGATTTACAGTTACCGTCGATTGTTAAGAGCCCGACACCTCGTCATGTATTCCCTTTATTATGGTTATTTAAACCAATAGACTCGGTGGAACGGACGGATAGCTCTTTGGAAATGGACTTTGATTTAACGCCATACTATAAATTCAGATGTATTAAACTTGATTGAGTCTGTATGGTTTATATTAATTATCTTATCTATCAATGATAATAACAGTGCATTATTGTTAGGGGTACTCTTCCCAACTTACCTGTCCGGTAGTTGTGGTATAGTATACGGGTATGCGACCCCGGCTTCCCTAGCTATTACTGTCCTATCCCTTGCCCTCCTGGGCAGTAATATCCTACATTCCCTATTTCCCACTCTAACTTACCAATCTTCCTTTCCACACCACCTATCCTTCCCTTTCCCTATTCCTACCCTCTCCACCAATCCGTGGAAACGCAATGGATAATCAAAATTAATTTAATTATCCAAAATGGCGGCGATGTGGTTCGCCACCCATCACGTCTCGTTTCTCGCGGAGGCGAAAAGCGGACCATGGAGAGACGCTTGGCTACGTTGAATGTAAGAGGAGGAATGGATGGTAAGAATGAAAGTGGACGAAGAGAAAGAAGTATGTAAGGATCGTAGCTAGTGGAAAGAAGTGGTCTCTGCCTACCCCTACGGGAAAGAGGCGGTCCTGCCTACCCCTACGGGAAAAAGGCGTGATTATATGTATGTATGTATGTATGTATTGTTAGGGTCAGCTCACATTGCGACGATACGCGATGATACGCGGCGCTGCATTTTTAAAATAGCTATTGAAAATTGAACTTTATTCACTACATAAACGATACACATTCGGTACGACATCTGTCATACACTGAACATGCGCTGTGCAGTGCGGTGCAACATGACATTCGAAATGTGTATTGTGTAATGAATAAAGTTCAATTTTGAATAGCTATCTTAAAAATGCAACGCCCTGTCGCGTGTCGTTTTGTTTCGGAGTGTGAATTGACCCTTAGGTCAGGCAGACCAAAATGATTTTGGTTTTGGTTGATACGGTTTATTATAATTTGGTAAATGAATTGACTTTTTACCAGAATTTTTTAAATTGTTTCGGCTATGATTAAAATGTTTTATATAGACTACTATTATAAATTTGAAAGCTTGTGAGAATGGATGGATGGATGTTTGTTACTCTTTTACGTAAAAACCACTCAAATTATTTTGATGAAATTTGGTATGGTTGTAGTTTAAGCTCTGGATTAACACATAGGCTATTTTTATCCCGAAAAAGTAGTGCTCCCATGGGATACTATATTCACGCAGTTGGAGCCGCAAACAAAAGCAAGTTCATAATATATTATGTATACGACTGAAAACTTTGCCAAAATTTGAAGAAAAGAAAGATTTTACTGCTTCAAATGATGATTGCGCACCGGTTTTCTTTATTCGCACTTTGTGGAATCTTAAAATCGTATAAAGAATCTAGTATTAAATTATTAAAACTATAACATTATAGAAGCACCTAGACTCTACGTGGCTGGAATTCTTAGAGGGCTTAATTCTCATTACTCCTTTGTGCTGCCTCCTACACTAATTTAGGGTGATAATGAGAATATATTGGTTATTTACATTATCCACGTAATCCACGTTCTACACCAAGACAAATTTTTCTGTGTAGATAATATTATAATGAGATTGCTAACTGTATATTTTACTTGATTGCTTTTTATCAAGTTGATATATAATACTATTGCATATTCTGCTTTTTTGCTTTTATTTTTGTAACTACGTTGAATTAAACTTTATCCTACCAGTAGACAAATAGAGATTTGATGATGAATAAGCACCAGTGAGCTCATTATATAAGGTTTGGTAAAATCAATTATGGATACTTTGCACATATAATCTGCTTAAGTAAATACGTTTAAGCAGAAAAATAATCGTCATACTCGAAGAAAACTTTTTTTTCTTTATAATATGGCCAGGTTTGCGTTTTGCCACCAATACATGAGATGATTTTTTTAGTTTGAGTATGAAAATTATTTTTCTGCCTAAACGTCTTTACATAAGCAGTGGGTCATGTGCCTGAAGTATCCGTAATTGATTTTAAGAGACCTTATATTAATACGTGAAGCTAAAACATTCAGTTTAGTGCGAATGATGATATTTAGCAAAGTTAAAGTTTATGTGGAGGAAGGTGTGCAGAAATCTAATATATTTTTAAATTATGCTTAGATATTTCAACATCAATAAAAATAACAACACACACTACCTCAGATTTTTTCACACAACTACCGTGCATTTGATAGATACAATTTTGTTACACGTTGGGTTTGTCAATCTGTCACAACATTTACATTTTATTTTCAACTAAGAGGCTAAAAAAACATTACAAACTTTAAACTCAAAAAATGATTATACGTACCTATATGAATTATTATGGGTGAATATCGACTCTAGGGCGACCTCTAGTCTACACTTCTATAGTAATATAAAAAAGAGGAAAAGTTTGTTTGTTTGTTTGTTTTTTTCTTTTTATTGAATAGGCTCCGAAACTATTGGACCGATTTTAGTGAAATTTGGCACAGATGTAGAGTAGACCACGGGGAAGGACACATGCTACTTTTTATCGCGGAAAAATGTACGGTTTTAGTCAAATTAATCTTCGCGCGCACGAAGTCGCGAGCAACATCTAGTACGAAATAAAACTTTAAATAAGAGAAACGAAAGGACAATTTTTACGAGTTGCGACGACCGACCAATTTCAGCCAAGTGTAGCGTTTATTTAATATTAATAAAGCTGGACCCTAACTTCACCCTCCGAGCTTTACGGTTGGGTTGATGGTGACTTATTTGAATAAATATCTCTGACTTCCACCGAAGATGCTTTAGAATTTACCCAAAATATGTTTTTATTGGACATAATATTAAAGCCATAGAAAGGAATAGACATGGCAATGTAAGAAATAAAACTTAATTTCGTTAAAAATATATGTTAATATGTAGAGAGACGATTAATATTAATTACTAGATGTTGCCCGCGACTTCGTGCGCATAAAAGTTAACTTCGCAGAAATCGTACATTTTTCCGCGATAAAAATTAGCCTATGTCCTTTCCCGTTGTCTACTCTACATCTGTGCCAAATTTCATCAAAATCGGTCTAGTAGTTTCGGAGTCTATTCCATGCAAACAAAAAAAAAACTTTTACTCTTTATTATATTAGAATAGATGTAACTAGGTATTTAGAAACATGTGCAAAGATTTGCAGAAGCTGCTAGCTTGTGAATACCCACTTAATTCTCATTCTCTCTAAAACAATTCTCTCCTATGAATAGAGATTATTTTATATATATTTTTTGCACAAAGTTATTTTTAAATCTGCAATGCAGTGATACCACTGCAGTGGTTAACGTGTTGGTCCATCTATATTTTCTAAAATCTATAGCTTGCTACAATAAATGTGTCGTTTTAACAGAAAGCTGGCGCCCCGCTATGAATAGCGTTAGGACGATGATTTGTTGTTATAATATTTAGTATCATATCAAACACAATATAATTTTAATCGATGTTACAGACTTTATAAATACCACACATTAGAGCTACATATACCATAAAATAAGATATTTATAGTGCCGTAAATATAATGAAAATTCCTTTATTATGAATCGATTGTCACTTTTTATCAAAGTTATTACCATATACGTTAACATTCATATAAACTTCAGAAGTGGAAATTAAAAAGCTTGTAACAGAAGTCTTTTTGACTCAGAGCAACTAGGGAAAAAATAATGTTATATTAAAATATGTTATATTATATAAAAATGTTATATTAAAATTAAAGTCTTTTGCGCGACTTTGTCCACATGTCCATTGCACCCCCGTGGGAATGAATTTCGAAAAATCCCTTTACGGATTTCTACGACATAATGACTAACACCTAACTGCAAGCTAAGATTCAACGTAATTACTTAGTTGTTGATATATCATTAGACGAGCTTTGGACCCCCACTTCAGCCCTTCTGGGGACGAATTTCAATTTGTTTTTAAATTCGTAATTTACACTAATATTATAAAGAGGAAAACTTTGTTTGTATGTTTGTTTGTTTGTTTGTTTGTTTGTAATGAATAGGCTCAAAAATTACTGGACCGATTTCAAAAATTCTTTCACCATTCGAAAGCTACATTATCCACGAGTAACATAGGCTAAATTTTATTTTGGAAAAATAGGGTTCCGTAAGATATTTGGGTTTTTCGGACACAAGGTTTAAAAAATCAACCAGAAAAGTTACTTATTTTGCGTACGCTGCCTAAACTATAAAAGATATAACCATAAAATGTTATAATTAATTGTAGATCTTATAAATATCTACAAAAAAGTCCGCGACACACTATACCTATCTATGTCGAGTGAGGCACAACAACCACTTTTTTATTTAGAAATCTTGAATTTTTTTTGGACTATATTTAAACGCGTTTATTTTACTCATGCTATTAATCCTCATCAAAATAAATCTTCACTAATATTATAAAGAGGAAAACTTTGTTTGTATGTTTGTTTGTTTGTTTGTTTGTTTGTAATAAATAGGCTCAAAAAGTACTGGACCGATTTCAAATATTCTTTCACCATTCGAAAGCTACATTATCCACGAGTAACATTGGCTAAATTTTATTTTGGAAAAAATAGGGTTCCGTAAGATATTTGGGTTTTTCGGACACAAGGTGTAAAAAATCAACCAGAAAAGTTACTTATTTTGCGTACGCTTCCTAAACTATAAAAGATATAACCATAAAATGTTATAATTAATTGTAGATCTTATAAATATCTACAAAAAAATCCGCGACACACTATACCTATCTATGTCGAGTGAGGCACAACAACCATTTTTTTATTTAGAAATCTTGAATTTTTTTTGGACTATATTTAAACGCGTTTATTTTACTCATGCTATTAATCCTCATCAAAATAAATTATTTCATCACTAAGTACAGTTTATGTAGATAATATTTGGTCTTTGAATGATTAAAATTGGACGTTTGGTTTTGAAGTTATGGCGAAATTAAAATATTACGATTTCTGCTGCACGGCACGGCCCGTTGCGAAGTAGGCGTCACCAAGGCGGGGGTGCGCGTGCTGAGTTTAGATTATTGGGTAAATTTTTTGTTTTGTGTTCGTTGTAACTATGATGGATAGTTACTTGAATACATGTTTATTTAGTGTTTGTTGTATTGTTAGTCCTGAAGAGTAGGTATAGGTATTTCATACGATAAAATTATACCCACCTACTTATTTCATTGAGTTTTAGTAGGTACCTATATTAATTTGTTTCTGTTTGTTTTGACTAACTTTCGCCCGTTTTGTTAGAGGTTTAAAGACATTCTGTAGTATACGTATCAGTATTGTACCCGTGCGAAGCCGGGACGGGTCGCTAGTCAATGATATATCTATTAACTCGAATATTGAATTTCATGTAAATTGGGCACGTTTCAAATATTTTCTGTTCAAACTTTCAACCCTTATTTAACATCCTCATATGTTGTATCCTAATAAACCTAGAAACGCGTATTTAATGAAATGTTTTTAAGAGCATTAATCTCAATTTTTAATGAAATCGGTGCAAATTTAAAGATTTCCCTACAAACTTGCAATCCCTATTTCGGATTAAGGATAGACTTTATCAAAATCACTTGTCAGTATGCGACTGCATGATAAATTAATATTATTTTCCCAATTTCACGATTATTTTTTACCATATTTAGATTTTCTACCAGTAGCGGTTACGGCTGTGCGTGCCGTGTATATCGGGAGTTAGTAGGGACATCTCCTTTTATATAAATGTTTTTTTAAATTATATCTAATAATAAGAACCGTCAAACAATCAAATCTTTTATAATAATAGTACCTATGTAGATAGCAAATTACAATATAAATGTTTTAAGAGGTCTGACAGAATATTGACAGCGACACGGTCTTTCTTCTTTCAACATGTACTAAACAGATATACACAGTTGCACGTCAAAAACGTCAAAAGTATCATAATTTGGATGGAGGGTTTTGTTTTATGAGGCTCATATATACGGTTATGAATTGAAACATAAAATGTAAATGCAAGGTGCACTTCATAATTACAAGTACAATTACCTATACGTTATCTGATCGTGCCATCGAAATAAGTGATTTCAATGGAATTTAACCGATTGTTTAAATAATTGTCCCGAATAAATTAACGCGGTTCAATAAATTTAAGTACGTGGCATTTGGTAACCGTTCGTAAGATCTTTATCCACACCGCCGATGGGCAGTGGAAGTCGACTTTTAATTATACACGGTCACATGATTGTGGTAGAAGAATAAGTAACGGAGTAGATAGGCCACAGGGGCTTGTAGACCATTTATTGAGATGGGTATTGACTATTCCGTAATATCAATGAAGTTATAGTTAGAACCATACACGAAAGTGTGACTATGACTAGTATTTAGGTTAATTAGAAACAAAATTATAAGTCACTCTTCAAAAATTTCCGTGAAATGAAAATATAATGTATCACGTAGTAGCGACAGCATTATTCTATGTCTAGTCACCAAACTAATTAAAAAGAAAATCTAAAAGATTTTCCAAAGCGATGTTTTACTATTTAACTCCTTAAAAATTGTACCGGCACATCAATGCAGGTTATGAGTGATGAGTTGATGACTGACAATTGGCAATGGACGCATTATCGAAGTATCCCATCTGTTTGCGTACCTACTCGTCCAGTTTCAACCCATGTCAAGGAGCAGGAGTTGATCAGGCCGACGGCCGGCAAATGATGCGTGCCCCTGGCCTGCAAGCCTACTTATGTCGTCGGCGATTATAACGCACGCTGAACAATAACCGATCGTATTGATTTCTACCTTACGTGTGTCAATTTTTTTGACTCGATGATTGATTCTTGAAGGTTGACCTTTAATTTCATAAGCATGTTGACATTTTGAACTCGATTGGCGCGATGAGCGAAGGTTTTTTTGTTTGCGTTTACAAAAAGAAAGCACGCGCCGAGTTGAGTTAGCTTTACACAATTTGATTTGCCAAGTTTAGGGCAGTGTTTATTTAGGCATACACGAAAACTAAATTCAATATGAATCCCTAGCAATATCCAGGAATAATAAATACATACACGAAGCGGGGTTTTTTTGTTGGACAAACAAAACGAAGCGGGAATACGATGTAGACGGGCAAGGTACAAATGTTATGACAATGTATGCAATTTCGTGTACAAACGAATTCATATTCCACGTGGACTAAAAGAGTCATCATACGGTAAATCTTTTATGGTAATACATAACGATATGTTTCGATCACGGGGTCCGATCGTGAGTGTGTTCTCGTGCAGCGCAATCCCGCCGAACATGAATTATTTTACTGATGAGACATTATCGCAAGGTGGAATCGAGTAGCCATAAAGGATTTAGTACTAGCTATTAACAAATAGAGAGGTCTATTCTTACGAACTGCTTAGAAAATAGGGAACTATAGAAGGTTGCTTAACGTTTAGGCAGAAATAAAATAAAATTATAAAAAAATTAAAAAAAGAAATTAAAAATTAATATAAATAAAAATTAATATTGCGCTCTCTAAATCGCTGACGATATTGACTTCACAGAAACGTGAGATTTAGATGAGAAAGCAAAGATTCAAGACTTCCTTAATAAGGTGACGTAAAAGTGATGTCAATGTCCGTAACAGTGCTGTAAAGATCATAATGTAATTTTATACAGTATTTTTTTCAATTTTCAAGTATTTTTCCCTTTATGCATAAAGGGAAAAAATACTTATCTCTAATCAACAGATTAGAAAAGAAGTAGGTAAGCCTAGATTATATTGAAAGTCGTCCATTGAAAATAGTTTTCATAGACAATGTTCTCTTCAATAAAGTTAACATAGCTTCCATGATCCATCACGTGCTTTTTAAAATGTAGTTAGTCAGTAGTCATCTTTTCAATACTTTTTATGGCGATAGACAAAAATCAATGCACCCAAGTCTTTAGAATACACATAGCTATCGAAAAATAATCGTAGCTAAGATATTAATATTGAATTTCATTTTAATTTATTCCTTAACATTCATACATACGATTATGATCGAACAAAGACATCACAACATACTCCGAGATTTCAAATGCACCTGTTGGTTTTTATACGAACATATCTAGCCCAATAATCACACATTTCTATTGTGCATTATCATTTTGCTTAGACTAAATTTAATTCAAAGGGTTGGGAGTTGGGACTACGGATATTTTTTTATCTCTAAAACCCATCTTACTGATAAATATATTCTGCCCTGTACTTTGTATAGAGTTGTTTGAGAAACGGTTTGCCCTATTGTGATGGAATCCATCTTATTTATTTGTTAAACATGACAGATAATTCAGAACGGCTACCGAGTACCGATTGAATCGTCTTTGTCAGAAAAAATTGCTCGAGGATTTGTGGAACACAATGGATATCTGTTGTTGATTCGTGTTTTGGCTATGAAATATTATGCTTTTGACAAATTGGGAGGTCCGCGACACACATGTCAGGATTTTGGAATTGCTTTATAATGTTATGGTAGGTGAGGTTATGAGATGAACTGTAAATGCTCGGTAGGAACCTATTCAAAGATAGTTACAAAAATGTTCAAATAAATTACACCTACTTGGACTAAATGTAGTCTCTATAAGAAAAATAAATATTGAAACTTTTAAAAATGCTAGTTGAAAGAGACCATTGCGGCTGACTAAAGAGCATTTACAAATGTGTTTTGAAACCCGCAAGACAACGCTCCCTAGTCGAACGCATGGCGATGCACCAAGTTTAATGGAAAAGAATTGAAAAGTAGCGTGTCTATATGGTAATAGAAATTGCCTGGAAGAAAGGAACGCAGACGACTGTGTAGTTTGAGTTATCGTTGTTTTCTTTAAAATTGAGCTCTATTTTGCCCGGCCCCGTATAGATGGAATCGACTGCGAACGATGCCAGAAATGAGACTGCAGTTTCAAAGTGAACCGGATGTTTAGCTGTGTGAATGAAAATAATTTATTGTTAGTTTATGTGCATTAATTTTTGTCTAGACTCGATCGTTATGAGAAAAAAGATTGGGAAAATTATAACGAAATGAAGTGATGTTATTTAGTTATCGAATTTTTTTAATAAAAGCTATCTCTCCTGATTTATATTTTGATGTTTGGATACATCAACTGTACTTGAATAGTTAAGTGTCAACGTAGTATGATTAACAAGTTGACGATATACTTCACATTTTAAGTGGAATGCATTATTGTAGTTTAGTACACGTAGTTCCCACTGATTGTATAAATTGACATACCTTTTGCTTTTTATACGAGCTAACATTTTTAAAGTATAAGAGGCCACTTAGCGTTATGTCATTGTTGTTTCCGAGTGTTAAAAGAGATGTTTAATTTTGGGCCAGTTCTATGTACACTACATAGGTAAATAGGAAAAAAATATGGGAATATCATAAAAATACGAAAAAATTAATTTAAAGAAGGGTACATGCGTACAAAAATGATTATTTGACGAGTTTTTTATTGCGAGAACACTATTTTTAGAGCGGCCATAACAGTTGTTTTGAATTGACTTTTGACGTAGTAGACAGTTTTACGAAGAGACGTCGTCTTGAATGTCATACGTCTTTCTTTGTCAAAAGTCATATCATTGACGAAATGACATTCTTTAGTTAATTCTGATCTGATCCGCCAAGTTTTATTTTACTTTGTGTTGCTCTCCTTGACGAATTTAGTTTAAATGTACATGGAAACGAAGTGAAATTAAACAAAATAAAGAATAGGAAACGTTTACTATATTATGTAGCTATATTTACATATACTGTACATAGGGCTGGCCCAGGCCTCATACATTTCTTGAACATCTCTTTTGTAGTTGCCCTAACCGTGAACCGAGTTTCCCAGTGTCAAGCGACGAGCTCCAACAATTGTTCCCATTTTAGTGGCACGTTGACACAATTTTAAAGTGCGCATTTTCAGTGAATTGTTTTATCTTTTCACCTGACTGCGCCAGACCGAACTGATTTTTTTTTTGTACAATAGGTTCCGAAGTTTTGGAAGCTTTTTCCGTAACTGGACGTATTGAACAATTCCAGCAAAGCGTTGGCTTGAAAAGCGATTAAAATAATGGATATTCGTAAAAATATTTTTAATAACTAGCTATAAAATAATTTGCTGAGTTGTAACGTAATTTATGTTATAAGTATTCTTGTGTACTAGAAGTTAATTTTGTTTTAACGAAATTTCTTCCGTCTCTATAGTTAGCAATGTTTTAATGTCAATGAATTCATTGACTCCTCTCAATTGGGTCAGCTTTTGTAGGCCCGTTAATGAAATCTGCGTATTGATCAACGTTTATGTCAAATTAAGGTTATAATTGCCTCTTATAAATTTTAACACAACTGCGACGTTTTAATTAGCTTCGACAATCTTTTGCATCTCATATTTTATGTAAATATTCGTTTACATTTAATTGACAAGATATTTCGAATAATTTTGCAATATTCTGGCAATAATTTGAAGCAAACATGTCAATGTATAATTTTGCAGGGCGCGATTACATTAATAGTTACGTTATTCATGAATGTGAAAGTATCTGAGTTTTACGACTAAAGTGCGGTTGCGAAGCACGTAGAATTTTGAACTTATCGCTGACTGGTCTCTTTCATTCGCGCACAAATATATTGCTATCACGTTTACACAGTTACGCGATAGAAGCGCAATAGCAATATAATCGTGCGCAAATGAAAAAGACAAGTAGCGATAAGTTAATGTACTACGAAATTCTATGTGCTCCTCGACCGCACTTCAGTTGCAGTCAATGTATCTTTATGCCAGATATCCGAACATTTATTGCTAGAGCTCCGTGGCCTAGTGGGTTGACCGTTTGGTTCTTCGGAATCCCGGGTTGTGGCGTGTACCAATGAGACTTTTCAGATCCCAAGTACATTATACGGACGCTCTAACGGTGAAGGAAAACATCGTGAGGAAACCCGCACATAGTTGGCCCCAGACGTATTGACCAGTGCATTCCTCTGGACTAGGCTGACTATGCTGTGAGAATGTCGCATGTGCTTGGGCAGCCATACGACATTTAAAAACCAACTGTCCCAGACACAGTATTTCAAGAGTAGTTACTTCGCTCGGAGAATATTGTATAAATCATCCATTAACGGATGTAAAGGTCTAAGTTTTTTTATTGCTAGTACAGTGCGCCTAGCTAATGTACATACCTACATTTGACGGTGGCGTAAACGTAACGTTATTCAATGAGAATTGTTTGAAAAACTGTCAAAATCATGACAGCGCCCATACAAAATTCATTCGATGACGTTACGTTAACGCCGCTGTCAAATGTTACTATTAGGCCCACTGATTTCCCAATAGGCAAGCAGACTGATTTTTTTTTTTGCATAAATGAATAGTACTCTTAAATATGAGTAACTTCTCAGAAGAAACCGTATATCAAAAGTCAATATTTTCAAAGGTACAGCGATTTGTATACAGAATTTCGCTCCGCTCCAGTACCAAAAAAAATTTTTTTTTTTGCGTAATTGGTAAACAAAACCTACATCATTAGTTTACTAACATCATATACAAAAACATTCATTATGGTAAGTATGAACTTAAACGCACAAATATCGGAGATATTTACAAATATATTCCTGCGGCCATATACTTCATATACTACTTCATACTACTTCATATACAAGTGACGTCATTTTTAGGTCGACTTTAGTATGGAGCGTTTTTAGGAGGCTCGCGAAATTTTTTATACAAATCGCTGTACCTTTGAAAATATTGACTTTTGATATACGGTTTCTTCTGAGAAGTTACTCATATTTAAGAGTACTGTTCATTTATGCAATAAAAAAAATTTGTCCGATTGCCTATTGTAGTTATTTTAACGGGCTTAAATATAGACGTTACAATATGTCTTGTTAACAAAAATCTAGATGGGTGTTTCCTATCATTAAATTACAATTATAAATACATACGTAACGTAGAGAAACTAATAGAAAATTAACTGCTAGTTTACCTTGCAACAAATAATTTACCCAATGTGCCTACCGAGTTCCGGTGTTTACCACAGGCAGTAAATCTGTTAGCCTGAGACTCGTTATTATGAATAAATTATGTTAGCCAACGACAGTCGACAACCGCGTCGTCAAAATTAAACATTATGAAGACAAATTTTATATGCCGACATCTACCAGCTATCTTCTAACCCCCTTACTAATAACACCAAGCACAATATGTAAAATAAATATGTAACAGAGGAGGAATAAGTAAACATTGTAACAAAAAAACAGACATTTAGAAAAAGTAATGTAAGAACTATATAGAAACTATAAAAGAAATGTAAACTAATAGACAATATGTAGCACTAGTATTTAATAGAAGGAAAATAATAGCATTAGATAGCATTTGATGGAAAAGAAAAATGTAAAATAGAAGCTATGAAATAGAAATAAAACAATAAGCATGAAACAATGAAATAATACTTTGGTACTATTACCTCAATTTTAGAAATGTGAGGGTGTGGAACTGTAAAAGACTATAAACAATATGTAAAATAAATATGTAACACAGAACAAATAATTGAATATTGTAACAAAAACAGACATTAAAGAACGAAATGTAAGAAGTATATAGAAATTATAAAACAAATGCAAACTAATAGATAATATGTAGCACTAGCATGTAATAGAAGGAATAATGAACAATAGATGATAAATATAAGTAAACAACCAAAAATCAATAAAAATGTAATAAAATAAAATTGCAATCAATTGGCCTGGCTTATGGCTGGGGGAACTATAATATAAAAAAAAAAAAAAAAAAAAAACCTTACTAATAAACGCTGTATAAGCTTTGAATAGTTATACAGTGTTTTGTTCACATCACACAAGTGACATGTTTAATTCGATAGAAGGAGACAAAACACTGTGTAACTATTCAAAGCTTATACAGCGTTTATTAGTAAGGGGGTATATACATAAAAGGCAAAGTTGATTGACTGATGAGTGATGTATTATCAATGCACAGGCCAAACCCATAGGCTAGAAATTTGAAATTTTGCACACTTATTCCTCATAAGATATAAGCGTTCACTAAGGAACGATTTTTGAAAATTCAACCGCGAAGGTAAAAAAGGGGATGAAAGTTTAAATCTTATTTCACGCGGGCAAATCCGTGGGCAATTAATGTTAGTTAATTTTACTAAGGACCAAATTTCATAGTATTTACGCTGTCTGTGACGCCCTTAATTGTTTTTAAATATTTTCGTAATAATCTTTTTTGTTTTATCTATAAACCAACAGCATCATTCCTATTTCATTTAATAAAGTTATATTTCTATTTTATTTCATTATATTAAGTTTGTTGTAATCTCTTTGATTTTACAGTCAAATTGCAAAGCAGTTTTGTAGGATTTATTTGTAATTGATGTACGGAAAGTTTTTTTTATACGTAATAAATAAATAATCAGTACATTTGTCTGTTCTAGTGTATGATTTATGTCCGCGGCGCGCACGCCGTCGTGTGAGGCACTATCTCATAGTTTACGAGTGTCCGACGCGGCCGGCGGGTTTTATGGCGCTAAATCAACACCTTATTATGACCGTCATATTTTTAATGCCCGGCCAATATATTGTCTTACGTGTCTAAATCACCGCCTAGTTCGTGTGATTAATAAGAAAAAATCCTCAAGATATTTTTATTGTGTTTAAATTGAGCGCAGTTAAAGTTGGCACTTGGTTCTAAGGCAAGGAGAAAAAAAAGAGAAAAGAAATTTAAACAAATTCAAGTTTTATTGATGTTTTTATCACTTGGGTATAGTTTTGTTACAAAATTATATTTTGAATTGCTAATATGTTTTGTTACGACATGTAATCTATAAAACCAAAATGAAACTCAATAAGTAGCTTCTAATCGGCAATAAAACATAATACCCATCTTAAACGTCTAAATTAATGCCATTTAGTCGGGAGATCGTAAATCATATTCGAACATTGGCGATTTTACGACTCATCGGATGTAAATGAACTTGTTTTATTTGTCTATTTAATTATTCAATAGGATTTGAAGTGAATTTCAATATAAATTGGAATCATGGTTTTTCTTTCTGTATTTCGGATATTCAATCACATAATATTATTAAAAGAAACATTAATTATGTAAGGAGATTAATCTTGTTCAGATACTTAAATACATACTTGGCAACCCCGTAATTTAATTAGACGACTTTCATAATTTGAAAAAAAAAAAAAAAAAGTTTTAATATTAAATTATTAACTAGAGCCTACGTATTTTATTAGCATTATTCAAAATATAAAATAATCCTCCGTTCGCACAATAATCGTATAAGTGTACTTCAGGGGGTACATGTTTCAAAATATAATATTTGGACAGTTTTCGAGAGAAATGCGTAAAATGGCGCACATAATATGAATTGCATATGATTCATTTAACATTCATCTAAAGTGGCCTTTTAGACCCCCAGTACTTTAGTATAGTAGTTTTTGCTTCACGTATTAAGACCAGGTAGACCAAGCGAAATAGGCATTTAACGCTTCCAAGAGTTGCCCGCAATTGCCGCAAAGCGAGCCGCGCGCCTACGTCGCCGGCGTGAACTTACATGAACCCAAAGTGTTACAGTGTAGTCGTGTCGGCAGTAGGTCAATTTATTTTATTATTTGCATTGAAAAAGATAATAAAATTCATAGATAACTGTTTTAATGCAACACATAGCAGACATAATTTGAATAGATATTATAGGTACCTAAGTAAAAAATGCTTAAATTTTATTCAATTACTAGCTTTTCCCCGCGACTTCGTCCGCGTGGAATAGTTTCTTTAGGATATCGCTAAAATTTACCCGCGACTTTCTTTACGTAGAAGGAGAAGCGCTTTCACCTCACGACTACCCGCCCGCGCCGCGCGCCGTACTATAGCGCGCATGATTATTTTATTACTGCGATATCTTCTAAAATACTTATTGAAATCAAATGATGTAAACGGCAAATTTCTTCTAGATTAAATGCTTGTAATGAATAACGTATTTACTTGGATAAGGATTAATATAATCTTTATGAAAACACCTTCAGAAATAATGCTTACTTTTAGAACAAATTTGGTTAGTATAAAAAGGTTATAGTGAGCCAACCTTAAAAGATAGACATATACTGTCGCGGACTTTTTTTTAGAACTTTTAAAGGGGAACAATTCTGCCATACATCATTTTAGCGAAACTTTAACCGTTTCCGCAGCGTACGCAGCGAAAGCTCTCAAAAGGAAAAAAAGACCCCCGATTTTGTAACATTCTTGAATGGTGCTCCGCTCGTATTGAGCTTAGCATGATGTTATAATATAGCCTAAAGCCTTCCTCGATAAGTGGACTATCCAACACAAAAAGAATTTTTCAATTCGTACCAGTAGTTCCTGAGATTAGCGCGTTCAAACAAACAAACAAACTCTTCAGCTTTATAATATTAGTATAGATTTTGACAGTTTCTATGCAGTGTGTTCTGTTACAAGTATAAAAACACGCTGTGTTCGATGTGTGCATGGAGACGAGTACCTATCGTTAGCTCGTGTGGTCACTAAAGTACGTGTCGTTTCGTGAGATAAAAATACTGTATCAGATACATAGGTGTTGACGATTTGATGGTACCTACTTAGGCAGACACTTGCAAAAAATGTATTCCTACTGCCGAGTCCGCACGTTTGCCACTTGCAGCAAAATCCAAACTTCCACAAACGTTTGACTTTTTGAAAATCCGGATTTTTGAATTTTTTCTCCCAAAAATCCGGATTATCCGGATAATTCAGATTTTTTCATTTTTTTTTAATTTGTTGCATATTTTTAAAACTTCAATGTTTATTTTACTACTATTTTGTAGCAAAAATTACACTCATTAGTAAAAAAAAAACAGTTACTTTTTTATAATTTAATTTAAATAAATTCTTATTTTAAGTTGTAAGTATTAGAATTACAATCTGAATAAATAAAAACATAATGAGATTATATCAAAATTATATACTTAATTATATTTATTTTTTCATTTTTATAAATATTTTTGATTACGTTTGAAATCCTAGAATGTTCAGTTTTATAGTTAGTATTTTATTTTGAATAAGGTATGTATATATTGTTATTTACTAAATGTTCCAGCAGTAAAGAATTATAAAAAAGTGGAATAGCCTGTGATCTTTTTAACGCTTTTTTTACATAATTATCTACGCTACAGTTCACCACTACCGTTTTCGTAAAGTTCCATTTCTATGAGAAAGTACTAACGTAGGAAAATTATTACAGTTTAATAAAACGTAGGAAACTGAAAATCCTTTAAATTGAGATCCGGGGAGTGAAGACAAATCATTTGAAGTATGGGGCTGAACAAATAATTTTGTATGGACGAAATTGGACCACTTTTGAGTTATTGAAAGTAAAAACCACCCACCTATTTGGGTAATAATTAAACACGTAAATTGTGCTTTTAATTCCCTCGGTAACTAACAGAAGTACAATTAACAATTCTAAGCACAATTTAAAATCTGTAACTATTGTAAGATCTTTATTTTAACATTTTACTTACAAATAAACAGTAACATCTTACTCTTTATTGCACTTTGAAGTTTCCACTATAAGATGAAAACTACATTATTTAAAAAAATAACAGTGGTTTACACAAATCGTTGGTGCTATTTTTGGCACCTATATCTTATCTTTAAAATATTATCTAAAAAATAATGATTTCTACGCAAAAACAGGAGCGTTGATTTTCATTTAGTTTTGCTACTGACTCGTTAGTTTAGGTTAGTTTAGTTCAATCAAATTAATTTTAATAATAAAAAAAAATATATTACTTTCATTCATTCGGAAAAACTCTCTCTAATCTTAAACCAACCAGTCAGGTATTATCGACTCCAAAACTTCTTCCCAAACTTTTAAAGAATTTATTCTGATATCATAGAGATAAGATTTAGGTATTTGGACTTAGATATTCATTATTTAGAAGATAATTAAATATAGTTAAACCACTACATTTCTTTTTAAGCTGTCATATTAATTTGGCATTCTATGATTGTAAAAATTAAAATTGCAATAATATGTTTTGACTTTCGTTAGTACGAATACAATTAATAATAAATATAAATATACAAAGCTTTAATTGGGTTTGGATTTGCTTATTATACTTCTTACTACTTGTGCAATTAAAACTGAAACCATATTCAGTGTTTTTATAAATTGGATCACCTATTACTGAACTGTACTACTACTAAAAAATATAAAATGGTAAGTATCTTAGAAACAGTCCATACATATACATATATAGCGACCATAATATTTTAGCAGATCTTCATCCCTCGCATCTCCATTTAATGGATTGACTATGTTCTACCAAATAACTTGAATAAATGGAAAAATGTGTCAACAATTTCAACAGGACAAAAAAATAATAATATCAAATTATCCAAAGGCATGGATTTAAACTCACGACAAAACAATTAAATTTTGGATGTGAAAATACCGAATATTGAATACTAAATTACCATGTTGGCTAAAGAATGTAAGGAATAAAAATTTACAAATCTGGTGACTAAGTAATACGACTGAATATTCCAAACTGGCAGACATATATTATATTAGCGAACAAATAACCATCTTGGCGACAATTTGTGAGTACACATTTAATTTAAGAATAGGCACATATATTTTCCCTAATGTAGGTAACTCAAAAAACATACAAGCAGCAAAACCAGCGCACATAAAAAAAAAAAACATAAAGAAGCGTACAAAATTCCCAATTTTTAATTTTCCTCGATTTTAGGGGGGTGTAGATATTGTGTAAATTGATTTTGAAATTTAAAAATAACGGATATTCATTTTTCGCAAAATTAACATAGGTGTCATTACCAGGTTTTTGGGGGTGCTGGGTACGAAAATGGCATTCATTTTGAAATTCCAATATGGCGGACATACTTAATTTTATAAAAATAATATGGTTGTCCTTTTGTTGGTTTCTGGGGGTGCTGATTACAAAAAAGTCATCCATTTTAAATTTCCTTAGTAACCCCGCGACCTCATATTTTCTTCATGATGGAAGAAAAAGAAATTTGAAAATCTTGAATTTTCCAAAATTTCCATAGCTTTATACATCCCTCGTATCTCAATGTAGAGCATTTTTTTTTTATAAAATTGATTCTATCTCGGAAACGGTGCATCCTATTGAAAAAATAATGAAAATTTCCTCCCTTTAAGAACCCCGCAACACCATATTTTCTTCACGATGGAAGAAAAAGAAATTTGAAAAAGAAAAAAAAATCCTGAATTTTCCAAAATTTCTATAGCTTTATACACTGTTTGTGTCAAAGTAGAACATTGCCATATTTTTTTTCTATAATCGCTTCTATTTTAGAAACGGAAAAACAATACTATTACTGGAAAAATAATAAAAATTTCCTCCCCCTTAACTTCCTTCCTTCCCCCGGAAATCGCATATTTTTTTCATGAATGCCAAAAAAAGAAATTTGAAAATCCTGAATTTCGAAAAGTTTCTATAGCTTACATAGCTGGTACCTCTACAAACTACATGTTAATTTTACGAAGATTGGATAGTCTCCATTTTGGAAAATGAAATTGGAAGACAATTTTATAATCAGCATATGAAACATGGAAAAAGACATCCATTTTTAATAAAAAAAAATATACGCCATTTTGGAATTTTAAAACGGATTTTATTTTCATATTATTCTGCACCCCCAAAAACCTTGAAAACGATACCCATACCAAAGAAAAAAAAACCTCCAATAGTATCCAAAACTGGGATTTTCCGTAGCTTGCAAATAGAATTTTTAGCAGCTATTAATTTATCAATCAAATCTTTATTAGCTACTTACATGGTATAATGGTCACCAACTCATCGGTGCTAATTGGATTAAATTTCGCTACTTTTTATCTGCCGATTTTTGTATTTTTTGTCACTTGAGTGATTTCACCAGTTTGGTAATTCGCTGCCAAATTCAGCAATACAGTATGCTCACGTACAGTCACCAACTTATTTTTTGTTCACTCGATTAATTATATCCCTTATTCAAATATTGTACGTCTAGAGTACATACTAATTACAATTAAAATATGTAATTTTCATAGTAGTAACCAAGATTCGAAAAACTCGAAAAATCCGGATTTTTAAATGAAAATCCGGATTTTTCCAATTTTTCGAATTTCGAAGTATCCGGATTGCAACCCCTACTTGCGAGTGACTTGGTGTGTTCTGCAAAGGCAAGCATGACGGATGTTGAGCACGTATCCTTATATTTTATTGTAAACTAGCTGATGCCCGCAACTTCGTTTGCATAGAACTAACGAAAACGGAACCCTGTTTTTTTTAAACGGAACCCTAAAATAAAAGTAGCCTATGTTAGACCTTATAACGTCAGCTATCTGCCAGTGAAAGTCCCATGAAAATCGGTTCAGCAGTTTCCGAGATTAGCCGGAACAAACAGACAGACAGACCGACAGACAGACAGACGGACAGACAATAATTTTAAAAATTGGTATTTTATTGTGAGTACCGAATATACTTTCATATGCATTAAGTGAAAAGCTGTTAATTTTAAATTACAATCAGACACTTCAATTTTATTTATCTGTATAGATAGAACAGCCTCCGTGGTTTAGTGGTTAGAGCTTGGCTCTCGACTCGGAGGTCGTAGGTTCTAATTTCGATTCCCGCACTGGAACAACAAAAATTGTTGTTTCCAAGTTTGGTTAGGACAATGCAGGCTGATCACCTGATTGTCTGACAAGAAAGATGATCCATGCGTCGGATGGGCAGGTAAAAAGTCGGACCTGCGCCTCATCTCTCGTCAGTCGTGTCGGTTATCCGTCCCCCTAGATTACGAGAGTAAAAAAAAGAGTGCCTTTGTGTACTGCGCACACACTTGGGCACTATAAAAATACTCCTGTGTAACTGGCTAGGCTACAATAAAACCAGCCACCGTCACCGAAATCGGCGTGGGGAGTTATTTATTATTATTATTGTAAAAACAGAAATCGAAATAAAAAGAAACGAAAAGTACGGCAAAGAAGATGGTAGATGTTACAAATTCATAAAAACTGTTTACTGGCTTATTCAATAATGTACTAAGGCTACTCCACGCATCAGCTACTTTATTCTCATAATACACAACACAATAATATATCTATGGACGCTTCACACCAAGTCAATCTGGTCCCGTGGTAAGTTCTCGAAGAACTTGTGTTACGGGTACCAGACAACATAAATATATTTAATAATTTTTATATTATACACATATTTAAGATTTTTATTGTATTATACACATATTTAAGACCAGGTAGACCAAGCGAAATAAGCATTTACCGCTTCCAAGAGTTGCCCGCAATTGCCGCAAAGCGAGCCGCGCGCCTACGTCGCCGGCGTGAACTTACATGAACCCAAAGTGTTACAGTGTAGTCGTGTCGGCAGTACAATTTATTATTTGTATTGAAAAAGATAATAAAATTAGATAACTGTTTTAATGCAACACATAGCACACATAATTTGAATAGATATTATAGGTAGGTACCTACCTAAGTAAAAAATGCTTAAATTTTATTCAATTATTTTGACAGTTTCTATGCAGTGTGTTCTGTTACAAGTATAAAAACACGCTGTGTTCGATGTGTGCATGGAGACGAGTACCTATCGTTAGCTCGTGTGGTCACTAAAGTACGTGTCGTTTCGTGAGATAAAAATACTGTATCAGGTACATAGGTGCTGACGATTTGATGGTAACTACTTAGGCAGACACTTGCAAAAAAAATTATTCCTACTGCCGAGTCCGCACGTTTGCCACTTTCCGCAAAATACAAACCTCCACAAACGTTGACTTTTTGAAAATCCGGATTTTCGAATTTTTTCTCCCAAAAATCCGGATTATCCGGATAATTCAGATTTTTTCATTTTTTAGATTTGTTGCATATTTTATAAAACTTTAATGTTTATTTTACTACTATGTTGTAGCAAAACTTACACTCATTAGTAAAAAAACAGTTACTTTTTTATAATTTAATTTGAATAAATTCTTATTTTAAGTTGTAAGTATTAGAATTACAATCTGAATAAATAAAAACATAATGAGATTATATCAAAATTATATAAGGTCTCCGAAAATCAATTACGGATACTTCGGGCACATGATCCACTGTTTATGTAAAGACGTTTAGGCAAAAAAATAATTGTCATACTCAAAGTAAAAAATCATCTCTTGTATGGGTGACTCTCCGCAAAACGCAAGCTCGCCCATATAAAGATTTTTTTTTTCTAGTATGACAATTATTTTTCTGCTTAAACGTCTTTACATAAGCAGAAGATCATATGCCCGAAGTATCCGTAATTGATTTTACCAAACCTTATATACTTAATTATATTTATTTTTTCATTTTTAGAAATATTTTTGATTACGTTTCAAATCCTACAATGTTCAGTTTTATAGTTAGTATTTTATTTTGAATAAGGTATGTACTTATATATTGTTATTTACTAAATGTTCCAGCAGTAAAGAATTATAAAAAAGTGGAATAGCCTGTGATCTTTTTAATGCTTTTTTTACATATCTACGCCACAGTTCACCACTACCGTTTTCGTAAAGTTCAATTTCTATGTGAAAGTACTAACGTAGGAAAATTAATACAGTTTAATAAAACGTAGGAAACTGAAAATCCTTTAAATCGAGATCCGGGGAGTGAAGACAAATCATTTGAAGCATGGGGCTGAACAAATAATTTTGTATGGACGAAATTGGACCACTTTTGAGTTATTGAAAATAAAAACCACCCACCAATTTGGATAATAATTAAACACGTAAATGGTGCATTTAATTCCCTCGGTAACTAACAGAAGTACAATAAACAATTGTAAGCACAATTTAAAATCTATAACTGTTGTAAGATCTTTATTTTAACATTTTACTTACAAATAAACAGTAACATCTTACTCTTCATTGCACTTTGAAGTTTCCGCTATAAGATGAAAACTACATTACTCAAAAAAAATAACAGTGGTTTACACAAATCGTTGGTGCTATTTTTTGGCACTTATATTTTTAAAATATTATCTAAAAAATAATTATTTCTACGCAAAAACAGGAGCATTGATTTTCATTTAGTTTTGCTACTGACTCGTTAGTTTAGGTTAGTTTAGTTCAATCAAATTAATTTTAATAATAAAAAAAATATTACCTTCATTCATTCGGCAAAACTCTCTCTAATCTTAAACCAACCAGTCAGGTATTATCGACTCCAAAACTTCTTCCCAAAATTTTTAAGAATTTATTCTGATATCATAGATATAAGATTTAGGTATTTGGACTTAGATATTCATTATTTAGAAGATAATTAAATATAAAAGAACCAATACATTTCTTTTTAAGCTGTCATATTAATTTGGCATTATATGATTGTAGAAATTAAAATTACAATAATATGTTTCAACTTTCGTTAGTACGAATTCAATAAATAATAAATATAAAAATACAAAGCTTTAATTGGGTTTAGATTTGCTTATTATACTTCTTACTACTTGTGCAATTGAAACTGAAACCATATTCAGTGTTTTTATAAATTGGATCACCTATTACTGAATTGTACTACTACTGAAAAAATATAAAATGGTAAGTATCTTAGAAACAGTCCATACATATACATATATAGCGGCCATAATATTTTAGCAGATCTTCATTCCTCGCATCTCCATTTAATGAATTGACTATGTTCTACCAAATAACTTGAATAAATGGAAAAATGTGTCAACAATTTCAACAGGACAACAAATATCAAATTATCCAAAGGCATGTATTTAAACTCACGACAAAACAATTAAATTTTGGATGTGAAAATACCGAATATTAAATACTAAATTACCATGTTGGCTAAAGAATGTAAGGAATAAAAAATTACAAATCTGGTGACTAAATAATACCACTGAATATTCCAAACTGGCAGACAGATATTATACTAGCGAACAAATAACCATCTTGGCGACAATTTGTGAGTACACATTTAATTTAAGAATAGGTACATATATTTTCCGTAATGTAGGTAACTCAAAAAACATACAAGCAGCAAAACCAGCGCACATAAAAAAAAACAAAGGAGCGTACAAAATTCCCAATTTTTAATTTTCCTCGACTTTAGGGGGGGGGGGTGTATTGTATTGTGTAGATTCATTTTGAAATTTAAAAATAACGGTTATTCATTTTTCGCGAAATTAACATAGGTGTCGTTACCAGGTTTTTGGGGGTGCTGGATACGAAAATGACATTCATTTTGAAATTCCAATATGGCGGACATACTTAATTTTATAAAAATAATATGGCTGTCCCTTTGTTGGTTTCTGGGGGTGCTGATTACAAAAAAGTCATCCATTTTAAATTTCCTTAGTAACCCCGCAACCTCAAATTTTCTTCATGATGAAAGAAAAAGAAATTTGAAAATCCTGAATTTTCCAAAATTTCCATAGCTTTATACATCGCTCATAATATCTCAAAGTAGAGCATTGCCATAATTTTTATTTTTTTTTCTATAATCACTTCTATCTCAGAAACAGTGCATCTTACTTGAAAAATAATGAAAATTACCTCACCCTTATAAACCCCGCAACCATATATTTTCTTCATGATGGGAGAAAAAGAAATTCGAAAATCCTGAATATTCCAACATTTCTATAGCTTTATGCATCCCCGGTATCTCAATGTAGAGCATTTATATTTTTTTTATAAAATTGATTCTATCTCGGAAACGGTGCATCCTAATGAAAAATAATGAAAATTTCCTCCCCCTTAGAAACCCCGCAACATCATATTTTCTTCATGATGGAAGAAAAAAATCTGAAAATCCTAAATTTTCCAAATTTTCTATAGCGTTTTACACCGTTCGTATCTCAAAGTAGAGCATTATCGTATTTTTTTTTCCTATAATGGCTTCTATCTCAGAAACGGTGCATCCTACTTGAAAAATAATGAAAATTACCTCCCCCTTAATAACTCCGTAACCATATATTTTCTTCAAGATGAGAGAAAAAGAAATTCGAAAATCCTGAATTTTCCAACATTTCTATAGCTTTATACATCCCTCGTATCTCAATGTAGAGCATTTAATTTTTTTTTTTATAAAATTGATTCTATCTCGGAAACGGTCCATCCTATTGAAAAAATAATGAAAATTTCCTCCCCTTAAGAACCCCGCAACAACATATTTTCTTCACGATGGAAGAAAAAGAAATTTGAAAATCCTGAATTTTCCAAAATTTCTATAGCTTTATACACTGTTCGTGTCAAAGGCAATGTTCTGCCATATTTTTTTTCTATAATCGCTTCTATTTTAGAAACGGAAAAATAATACTATTACTGGAAACATAATAAAAATTTCCTCCCCCTTAACCCGGAAATCGCATATTTTTTTCATGAATACCAAAAAAAGAAATTTGAAAATCCTGAATTTCGAAAAGTTTCTATACCTTACATAGCTGGTACCTCTACAAACTACATGTTAATTTTACGAAAATTGGATAGTCTCCATTTTGGAAAATGAAATTGGAAGACAATTTTATAATCAGCATAATTATGAAACATGGAAAAAGACATCCATTTTTAATAAAAAAAAAAAATATACGCCATTTTGGAATTTTAAAACGGATTTTATTTTCATATTATTCTGCATCCCCAAAAACCTTGAAAACGATACCCATACCAAAGAAAAAAAATCTCCAATAGTATCCAAAACTGGGATTTTCCGTAGCTTGCAAATTGAATTTTTAGCAGCTATTAATTTATCAATCAAATCTTTATTAGCTACTTACATGGTATAATGGTCACCAACTCATCGGTGCTAATTGGATTAAATTTCGCTACTTTTTATCTGCCGATTTTTGTATTTTTTGTCACTTGAGTGATTTCACCAGTTTGGTAATTTAGTCGCCAACATATTAATTCGCTGCCAAATTCAGCAATACAGTATGCTCACGTGCAGTCACCAACTTATTTTTTGTTCACTCGATTAATTATATACCTTAGGGGTCGTCCATTAATCACGTGATGCCTAAAGGGGGAGGGGGGTCCGAAAAAAAATCACCAAATATCACCAAGGGGAGGAAGGGGTATAAGGAGACATCACGTGTATTAATTTTCGAATTTAGTCTATGCATACCGAAATTATTATCGGTTGTAGATTCGTAGTGTTGTTTAAATATTTACAAGACAAATGACTCGTATAGTTTTTAATTGCTTAAATAATTCGGTTAAATTGTTTTTTAAGTTAAATTTTTCTTCAAACATGATCTGTTTACTATGTAAAAAAAATACACGTGATCTTAGGTGGGGAGGGGGGGTAGTATAAAACCTCACCACATATCACCAGGGGGAGGGGAGGGGTCTAAAAAGTTGTTAAAAACATCACGTGATTAATGGATGGTCCCTTATTAAAATATTGTACGTCTAGAGTACATACTAATTACAATTAAAATATGTAATTTTCATAGTAGTAACCAAGATTCGAAAAAATCGAAAAATCCGGATTTTTAAATGAAAATCCGGATTTTTCGTTTTTTTCGAATTTCGAAGTATCCGGATTGCAACCCCTACTTGCGAGTGACTTGGTGTGTTCTGCAAAGGCAAGCATGACGGATGTTGAGCACCTATCCTTATATTTTATTGTAAATAGAACAGCCTCCGTGGTCTAGTGGTTAGAGCTTGGCTCTTGACTCGGAGGTCGTAGGTTCTAATTTCGATTCCCACACTGGAACAACAAAAAATGTTGTTTCCAAGTTTGGTTAGGACAATGCAGGCTGATCACCTGATTGTCTGACAAGAAAGATGATCCATGCGTCGGATGGGCAGGTAAAAAGTCGGACCTGCGCCTCATCTCTCGTCAGTCGTGTCGGTTATCCGTCCCACTGGATTACGAGAGTAAAAAAAAAAAAAGAGTGCCTTTGTGTACTGCGCACACACTTGGGCACTATAAAAATACTCCTGTGTAACTGGCTAGGTTATATAAATAAAACCAGCCACCGTCACCGAAATCGGCGTGGGGAGTTATTTATTATTATTATTGTAAAAACAGAAATCGAAATAAAAACAAACGAAAAGTACGGCAAAGAAGATGGTAGATGTTACAAATTCATAAAAACTGTTTACTGGCTTATTCAATAATGTACTAAGGCTACTCCACGCATCAGCTACTTTTTTCTCATAATACACAACACAATAATATATCTATGAACGCTTCACACCAAGTCAATCTGGTCCCGTGGTAAGTTCTCGAAGAACTTGTGTTACGGGTACCAGACAACAGAAATATATTTAATAATTTTTAAATTATACACATATTTAAGATTTTTATTGTATTATGCACATATTTAATACACATTCATGACCCAGGAACACAGAATTTTTTTTGTTCCTTCAGCGGGATTCGAACCCGCGACCCCTGGCTTGAGCAACAACACGCTCAACCACTGAGCCACAGAGGTCGTCTCATCTGGCAAAAGCAACGACGTGGCGACGATAATGTTATTGTGTATGGTTATATGTATAACTAGCCGATGCCCGCAACTTCGTTTGCGCCTAACTGACGGAAGCGGAACCCTATTTTTTAAACGGAACCCTAAAATAAAAGTAGCCTATATTAGACCTTATGACATCAGCTATCTGCCAGTGAAAGTCCCGCGAAAATCGGTCCAGCCGTTTCAGAGATTAGCCGGAACAAACAGACAGACAGACAGACAGACATTTTAAAAAATTGGTATTTTATTGTAAGTACCGAATATACTTTCAGATGCATTATATGAAAAGCTGTTAATTTGAAGTTACAAACAGACACTTCATTTTTATTTATCTGTATATAGATTTAGTTCAAAAATAAAAAGAAGCATAAAAAAATACAAAACAAACTTTCCTATAGATTTTTATTGTATTATATGTCCATGACCCGGGAACACAGGAAACTTTTTGTTCCTTCGGCGGGATTCAAACCCGCGACCCCCGGCTTGAGCACTAACACGCTCAATCACTGAGCCACAGAGGTCGTCTCATCTGGCAAAAGAAACGACGCGGCGACGATAAAATGTAACATGTTATTGTGTATGGTTATATGTATAACTAGTTGATGCCCGCAACTTCGTTTGCGCAGATCTAACGAAAGCGGAACCCTATTTTTTTAAACGGAACCCTAAAATAAAAGTAGCCTATGTTAGAGCTTATAATATCAGCTATCTGCTAGTGAAAGTCCCGTGAAAATCGGTCCAGCCGTTTCAGATATTAGCCGGAACAAACAGACAGACAGACGGACAGACAAAAATTTTAAAAATTGGTATTTTATTATAAGTACCGAATATACTTGTAGATTCCTTACATGAAAAGCTGTTAATTTGAAGTTACAAACAGACACTTCAATTTTATTTATCTGTATAGAATTAGTTCAAATAAAAAGTTCATAAAAAGAAACAAAAAAATACAAAACAAACTGACTTTCCTTTAGATTTTTTTTGTATTATACATATCCATGACCCGGGAACACAGGAAACTTTTTGTTCCTTCGGCGGGATTCAAACCCGCGACCCCCGGCTTGAGCACCAACACGCTCAATCACTGAGCCACAGAGGTCGTCTCATCTGGCAAAAGCAATGACGCGGCGACGATAAAATATAACATGTTATTGTGTATGATATGTATAATTTAGTTCAAAAATAAAAAAAACAAAACAAACTGACTTTCCTACACTGCGTTAGAAACGAAAGAATTGTTCGATAAATACGCGGGTAAGCCGTGCGCTAGCAAAACTGACATAGGTCTGGCCTCGTCAACGCCTAGCGGGCGACTGTGGGGCGACTCAAGCGGCTTACGCACGCTGCATTTCAATAATTATTTAATGTTAAAATAATTAAACCAACATGCAAAATGTAACCACAAATTATTCTTCTTTAAGTTATTAGCTTTTCGTAGATATGATTTTTGAAAGTAAAACTATCATGAACTTCATGAACAAAAAGAAAAATATTCAAATTTAGCCTCCTCTTCGGAATTATTTTTGATCGAGTGAAGTTTTCAATATTATGTTTCGAACCACAAATTGTAAAAGAACATTAAGTAAACAACAATATGTATTTTTTTTGGCTTTTTATAGTTACTATTTGTTTGTTTACTATCGATTCAAAGTCATGTAAAATTGGGTCCACACGGCCTTAATGCACATTCATGACCCAGGAACACAGAATTTTTTTTTGTTCCTTCAGCGGGATTCGAACCCGCGAACCCCGGCTTGAGCACCAACACGCTCAACCACTGAGCCACAGAGGTCGTCTCATCTGGCAAAAGCAACGACGTGGCGACGATAATGTTATTGTGTATGGTTATATGTATAACTAGCCGATGCCCGCAACTTCGTTTGCGCCTAACTGACGGAAGCGGAACCCTATTTTTTAAACGGAACCCTAAAATAAAAGTAGCCTATATTAGACCTTATGACATCAGCTATTTGCCAGTGAAAGTCCCGCGAAAATCGGTCCAGCCGTTTCAGAGATTAGGCGGAACAAACAGACAGACAGACTGACAGACAGACAGACGGACAGACATTTTTAAAAATTGGTATTTTATTGTAATTGTAAGTACCGAATATACTTTCAGATGCATTATGTGAAAAGCTGTTAATTTGAAGTTACAAACAGACACTTCATTTTTATTTATCTGTATATAGATGTAGTTCAAAAATTAAAAGAAGCATAAAAAAATACAAAACAAACTTTCCTATAGATTTTTATTGTATTATATGTCCATGACCCGGGAACACAGGAAACTTTTTGTTCCTTCGGCGGGATTCAAATCCGCGACCCCCGGCTTGAGCACTAACACGCTCAATCACTGAGCCACAGAGGTCGTCTCATCAGGCAAAAGAAACGACGCGGCGACGATAAAATGTAACATCTTATTGTGTATGGTTACATGTATAACTAGCTGATGCCCGCAACTTCGTTTGCGCAGATCTAACGAAAGCGGAACCCTATTTTTTTAAACGGAACCCTAAAATAAAAGTAGCCTATGTTAGACCTTATAATATCAGCTATCTGCTAGTGAAAGTCCCGTGAAAATCGGTCCAGCCGTTTCAGAGATTAGCCGGAACAAACAGACAGACAGACAGACGGACAGACAAAAATTTTAAAAATTGGTATTTTATTATAAGTACCGAATATACTTTTAGATTCCTTATATGAAAAGCTGTTAATTTGAAGTTACAAACAGACACTTCAATTTTTTTTTATCTGTATAGAATTAGTTCAAAAATAAAAAGAAACATAAAAAAATACAAAACAAACTGACTTTCCTTTAGATTTTTATTGTATTATACATATCCATGACCCGGGAACACAGGAAACTTTTTGTTCCTTCGGCGGGATTCAAACCCGCTACCCCCGGCTTGAGCACCAACACGCTCAATCACTGAGCCACAGAGGTCGTCTCATCTGGCAAAAGCAATGACGCGGCGACGATAAAATATAACATGTTATTGTGTATGATATGTATAATTTAGTTCAAAAATAAAAAAAATCAAAACAAACTGACTTTCCTACACTGCGTTAGAAACGAAAGAATTGTTCGATAAATACGCGGGTAAGCCGTGCGCTAGCAAAACTGACATAGGTCTGTCCTCGTCAACGCCTAGCGGGCGACTGTGGGGCGACTCAAGCGGCTTACGCACGCTGCATTTCAATAATTATTTAATGTTAAAATAATTAAACCAACATGCAAAATGTAACCACAAATTATTCTTCTTTAAGTTATTAGCTTTTCGTAGATATGATTTTTGAAAGTAAAACTATCATGAACTTCATGAACAAAAAGAAAAATATTCAAATTTAGCCTCCTCTTCGGAATTATTTTTGATCGAGTGAAGTTTTCAATATTATGTTTTGAACCACAAATTGTAAAAGAACATTAAGTAAACAACAATGTGTATTTTTTTTGGCTTTTTAAAGTTACTATTTGTTTGTTTATTATCGATTCAAAGTCATGTAAAATTGGGTCTACACGGCCTTAATATTGTTTCCTAACTTCCTTCTTCTTTGTAATACTCAACTCCAGACATGCACGCACACGCCAAGCAGGTTTCATTTTAGGAAATACTAAGTAATTATAGTTCCTAGGAATTATTGCATGTAAATAATAAAGGTTAATGGTCACTTAACGGTGTTTAACCCAGGTGGTGTTACCGTTAAAGAAATGATTCATTACCACTAGAATAAACTATGGGATGTTTGTTCGGATATTCTCACGCGTGGCCGAGGCTGGGCCCAGTTTTGACACCTCATCACCCACGCGGGTCAGCGTTTCGCGGCCCACCGATATTTGTTTATTATCATCAGAGTTTTCATCTCTATACTCTATACTCTGTATGATTATGTGGATGTTATTTGCTTTTAAGGATGTCCATGAAAAGTCGAGAAGTTGAGAGCCCAAAATACTGCAAGTAAGAGAATAATGTTACTATGAATTTTAAGATTCTAGCGTAACACTTCTGAAATAACTAAAAAAAGATTCATACACCTCAGATTAATAATGAAGTCATATAATACCAAGTATTTGAGTCTGCTTCTAGCTATGTAAGACGTAAACACTGTAAATATCCAAAAAGACTCCTCTCTTCTATTGCGTGATCATTTGAAAATGTTTCACCAATTTTACCTCGTCATTATTTTCAAAAGCGTAACAATGTTATTTGTAATGAAAGCAAAATACACCCTTTCGATTTCTAAGCCCGATAAGCTACCCGTCTATTGGATTCCCACAATCTAACCCGTCGTCTCATTTTAACGTTTAAGGTGTTTTATTTTTAAAGGGACACCTGCCTTTTATGGTGTCTAAAGAGGTCCGATGTTATGATAATTGTAATCTAAAATATCTCAATCCAATTTGTAATTGTCGTTTTGTAGTCTATAGAAATTTAACGTCTTTATTTATAGATAAGTATAAGTGTGTTTTGTATTTTTAAACGACTTCCAAAAAAGGAGGCGGTTATACGTTCGGCTGTATATATATATTTTTTTTTTTTTTTTGATTGTTCGCGGATAACTCCGCCGTCTGTTGGCCGATTTTCAAAATTCTTTTTTTGATGTAAAAGGTATAATCCGAAGTTGGTCCCATTTTTAGAAAATTGGTGACCTGATGATGGGATCCATGAGGAAACGAGGGGACTCCTCAAAATTTATATGGACACATATGGTGGTTTCGACTTTTCTGAAGTAGTCCAAGCATATGCTACCAAAAAGTAAGATTTTGCTCCAAGGTATACCCTGGATCAAAAAGTACAGAACAGAACTCCTGACTCCTTATAGATACATGTTTGGGGATTTTGGCGTTGTTTAAAGAACTGCAAGCATATGCCACTTTGTCAATTAAAGTAATCATCATCATCACCACCACTATCACAGCATACATCATCACATTATGATGATATAGAAGGTACTTCTCATAGTATTTTACACTAACACGGAGATCTTTGAACATTACTCTGCCGTTTATGGACCTATTTGCAAAATTATTTTGTTGTTGTAAAGGGTTTAATTCGAAATTGGTCCTTTAGTCACTGAAGTGGAAACGTGATGATGCGATCCATGAGGAATCGAGGGAACTCCTCGAAATTTATATCGACACATAGAGTGATTTTGACTTTTACTGAAGTAACACAAGCATATGCTACCAAAGAATAAGACGTTGTACCAAGGTATACCCTGAATCCAAAAGCACTGAACAGAACTCCTCAGTCTTTAAAGATATGCGTTAGGAAATTTCGGAATTGTTTAAAGAACTGTAAGCATATGCCACTTTGTAACTTACAGTAATCATCATCATCATCTTAATAACAATACCTAATGGAAGCTTGGCGCGTATTCAGTTATGCATTCGATCGTTTATTTTAGACGTTTTTAAGACGTATTAATAATAACTTAACAAGATATATCACTAAAAAGGGTGAAATTATTATTTTTAAACAAAAATTAAACCGACTTCCAAAGTAAAAATACACAAAAAAGTATGAAATAAAACTTATTTTATAAATAATTCCCCTTTTAAATTTGTCTATTTCTCTACTTAATCTTCCTAATTTTGAAGTCGTTACCAGCAAATATGAACGTGAGTTCTATAAAATATTGTAGGATATCATTTGGGCTGGTAGCGACTTCAAAATTAAGAAAATTAAGTAGAGAAATAGACAAATTTAAAAGGGGAAATATTTATAAAATAAGTTTTATTTCATACTTTTTTGTGTATTTTTACTTTGGAAGTGGTTTAATTTTTGTTTAAAAATAATAATTAGTTACAAATTAGTTACTAACAACGTTTTGAGTATCTTCAAGTAGTTCTACTGAAATTATATTCGATATCAAAGTCTGAATGTTCCAGACCAACTATTCATGATGTTCCGTCGTATTTTACCTAGGTACCCATCGCGCTAATGAAATAGTTCTGCACCAAGTTGTTATGATTTTACCAGGAATACATAAACTAGGTACAGTTGGGATTTGGGTGCATAACGTACCCGACTGTACCTAGTTTTGAAGCATACATTCCTGCTCTGATGCATGATGGATATTCTAGGTAACTGTACCTGGCGTCGGTGTGACGCGAATCGATTAACTTTGACAGGGTTCCCTCAGATTGGTGCAATGTAGGTAATTACTATGAGCTGCTATTGAACCGCAAAGCTGTATCGCTTACCCTAATGAATTCTGTCAGACTCGACTGTCATACTTTATATTACGTATATCAAAATTACTAATTTATTACTAATCGTAAAAGTTTGCAAAACAGCCAATAATTTAAGTCAACGAATAAATTGGAAATTTAATTGGACTTGACAGTTGTAAACTGTAACTACCAAACACAAGGAGGTTGAGTCATTTCACGAAATTGGTGTGTCTAAACTTTTATAATTGTATTTTGTAGGTACTTTGATAATAATAGCTCTCCACACCGGTTTCGATCAGAGTGCAGTGAAACCCTCCCAGCTACGCAGGAGTTTTTTTATAGTTTCCAAGGGTGTGCGAGGTACAAAAGAGCATTCTCTCTTTCTTTACTCTTGAAACATAGTGGGACGGATAACCGACACGACTAGCCAGAGATCAGGCGCAGGTCCGAATTTTTACCTGACCATCCGGATCATCGTTGATCGCATGGATCATCGTTCTTGTCAGAAAATCAGGTGATCAGCCTGCATTGTCCTAACCGAACTTGGAAATAACATTTTTTGTTGTTCCAACGCGGGAATCGAACCCACGATCTCTTAGTCGAGAGCCAAGTTCTAAACCACTGGATCACAGAGGCTGCTACTTTGATACCAAAATAAGTACTGTAGGTCTGTTTTATTTGTTTCCTACGGCTTACTTAAAACCTACGAAAACTCTGCTAACGAGGATCGATCCCGATATGTAAGCTACACCCTATATACATCATTTTAACGAAACCAAATTAAGATATCTTCCCATACATCTAGGAACGTGTGAATTATCGACGTGTCCCAGCAGGGCGTGTGATAAAGAATACTTTGAATAAATTGCGAGAGCGAGTCGCGCCAAGAAATTAGGCGCTGAGCCTCCTGCAGAGAGGACTCGTCGTAAATAGTGTTGCGGTCTTCCGATCAACCTCAGCCACAGACTTACATTTAGGTAGATGCAGCAAAATGTATCCTGCGTCCTCATAATCTTGTAAACAACAAATTTTCTTATGCTTACAATCGCCTGCCTCTATCCATGTAAATTAGTTTGTCTAATATTCACTCTGGATATGATGGCTCATTTAATGAATTTGTCTCCATAGTGTAATAAATGGCCCTTCTGGTGTCAAATATAATGGGAAATATTTGATTGACATTGTACATTTTAGTTGCGGGGTCTACCTAAATATATATCTTAACTCTACACACTGTGCACGAAAACACATTCTTGTTATACACTCGTTTAAGGATTTAATTACTTGCATATCCGATGCCTCTGCACTGTTTCGCTCGCACCTCCCCTCACGTGATCGTAAATAATGTTTCTCCTTAATGATCTGCTGTTTCCTCGTAATTTACCGTTTAGGCTTGTCGACTGGCGAATTTCGTGATCATTACGTGCGTTTCGAGGTTAATTTTTGCGAGCTTCATTATTTTATTAAACGGTAGGTGTTGATTTTCTTTCATTTGTCAAAGTGATAGGAATCCACTTACAAATCCAATTACATACGCCTTACACGCATAACACAATTCTTTTCATATCTTAAAATGAAACCTGAATGTAAATAGTTAAAGATGAATTGAAAGAAATGAATGAGAATGTCACAAATACTGGTAGATCGTATCTCAATAGACAATAGGAAAGTAATGGATACTTCTGGTCCGACGTCATGTGATATCGCTCCTATTGTCAGGATACATAATTTTGTCCATTGGACTTGGACAGAGTCAGACAATTACATCAAAAGTGAATCGAGCCAGAGTTTATGAGGGTGACAAGACCGGTTCCGAGATATTACCTATCGAATTCCCCGCCTACGTCTAAAAAATAAATCAATGCACATGAATTCAACGCTGTAACAAATGCCACTTTATTCGTCGCACGCCCATCGTCTCTTATAGACATACTTTATTCACCTGCTGAAGTGTCGCCGTTTTCAATTTACAGCGATGATCGTCTCGTTATCATGATCCTATATCCTCTGAGAATAGAGGGAGTTCTCCCGGTCACAATGCAGTCGGCGCGACTTTAGTACACGCGATACTTCCGCTAGCGTGATTGCGGGTCCTTTACTTTAATCAAATGGCTGCGACAAAGGATTGAATGGAATCTTCGATTTCGTACTCGGGATCGGCATTGGCTTCTGTATTCTTCGCGCTGTCGGCATTTTTTATCAAGACGTTTCGCCGATTCTGCCGAATTGCTTAGCATAAAAGACGGTGTCGAATAAAAAGTTTTGAAAAGCGACGTAATTTGGCTTATGATATTTAATTCTGATATCATCATAGTATCGATTTACATGGCAAGTTTGACTGATTAAATACTTGATCTTGATCGATTGGTCATTAATCATGGGACTCTACCGTGACCTAAGACTCATATTGAGTTGTTTACAGATTTTAAATATATGTTTAACAAATATTATTATTTTTGCTCAATCCTTTTATTATGCTTTTAAATCATAATACAGTTAAATAATAAAATACGCTCCATCGAATACATTGCTATTACAAGTATTTGAAATCGAAATCGCTTAAGAACATGTAACGACTCCACATCAGGAGTATATTATTTCTATTGAACGCTTAATCGCATACGGTCTCGATCGATTTAAAAATAACAAAGGGTTATGTAATACGAATCGTCCTTAAAAAGGCGAGCTTATTGAATAAAAACAGCATGCCGATTGTATCACATCACCCCTGCTGCTTATGGGATTTTTTATCGGCCGTGAAATGCAGGTACTTATGGAAATTATACCATTTGTATAAGTATATTAAATAAATACTACGCTTATAAATCATTTGGACTTTTTAAGATCGGCCTTAAGCAGAAAACTAATCTTGTTGCTATATTAACAGAAGAATAAAATCGGTTTTGATGGGATTTTATTTGATTGATTTTGTAATTTGTGACTTTGATTTCACTGATTCCATAAAATTTTAGATTGTCATGAGATCTGCTATCCGTTCTAAAAATAATGGTGACATAGGAGCTCAAAAATACTTCTTAAAAGTAAGATAAAAGCTAAAATGTTCTGCTTATTATAAGTTAAATAATCATGTGTTAAAATTTAAAATTATTATGAAACTGGCTTTTTCCTGCGGCTCTCCCTGCGTGAATATTCCACCACAGGGCGACTTCAAGTATATTTTAGTCTATGATAAAAATAAATAGAATGATAATCACCCACATATTTAACTTAACTAACTAGCTATTCTTTTAGTTTTGATACGGCAAGGAAATGCTCGTTATGATATTATCTAATCATTTATTTATTATAGCATCGGAGCATGAGACGTGCGAGATAATACTAATTAGACTATTTCTGTTTAAGTAACTAGCTCATCACCGCAACTTCGTTTGCGTGGAACTATTAATGGAAACGGAACCGTAAGATAGAAAAGTAGTCTAATTTATTCCTTATGACTTCAGCTACCTGCCAGTGAAAGTTCGGTCAAAGTCGGTCTGAGATTTTCAGAGATTAGCCGGAACAAACAAACCGATAGACGAAAAAGTGTATAGTTGATTTTTTGGTCTAGGTACCATATACACTATCATATGCATTAGTGCAAGGCTCTAAATCTTAAATTACAAACAGTCACTTAAAAAGACACTGGGCGTTTTTGACCCGCTTTATGAAAGTCGCAACCACAAACCAAAATACTTTCAAATTGTACTATTTTCATCCACATTTCATTTTCGGAAGTTATTTTAATTCAGATCCATGGGGGAATAAAGTTATTGAAGTAAGTACGTTACGTATCTATTTGGTGTATACTTTGGCACAAACTCTTACTTTTTAGTAACATTTGCTTTAATTAGTTTCATATAAGCGAAAGAAGTACAAGTTTCTTTATAAAATCGAAGGATTTGATCGATTTCTTACAAATTCCATCGTCAGATCCTGACTTCATGATCATGGGTCCAACTTAGGAGTACACTCATTCAAACAAAAATTCGAATTTCGAACTGAACAGATTCGAAATTGGAATCGGTCCAGGCGTTATTGACAAACGCAGTGAGTAATATTGCACGTAAATGTATGAATTCACTAATATTTTATTATAGTTTTCTCATTAACCCTACATCCCTCAGATATGAGACCTGTATCATTGTAATCCAGGTGTAATTACGCTTGCGTCTAAACTAATTCTATCTTTGGTCACCGTAAAAAATTGCTCCATACAAAATTACCAGTGTCCTTTTATTTATTATATAGATATAGATAATACAGCCTCAGTTAATCGAGTTAGCGCCTTATCGTAATATTGTTTTACTATCTATTTTTTTGTTACCTCAAAACACTTATCTGAACTTCTTTTGTTTAATTAAATAAATTGAAACACGTTAAGCATTATGACTTCCTAATCTATGTAAAAGTTCTACCGACAATAATAATCTAAATAAAAACATCTAAATGCAGATACGATTGTCTTAATTGAGAAATTCAATTACGCTATTAAGATTTGAAATATCTAATGCTTCTTAAAAAAATAACCGTTAAATGCGTTTTGTTCATTTCAGTACTTCAAAAACTTTATTAACGAATTAATAAATCTCTAAACGATATATAAATTATGCATTGAAGATTAAAGATAATAGAAGTGAGAAAATTGTTTGGTATAAACGTAATTGGATTGTCCATTGTTTACATTATTGAAGTAGTGTAACTATAATTACATAACGTATTTGATGTCTAATTTAAATGAAAAATAGATTAATCAGACGATATTAGCTTTCACGGCCACAAAACGTTTAACAATAGCCGGTCCTGCGTGTTTTTTCGTTTTTGTGGCGAGTTGAATTATTATTAGTATATCGGCCATATCCAAGGTGTCTGGCCTTATCGGCCGATCTATTTCTTAACCCTTCAGTGTTCGAGAGTATCGAGACACATTTCTAACTAGTATAAATAGGCTCTATTTATAAGTGACTCGTATTTTTACTGTCTTTATTTACATATTACATCCTGTAAGTTAATTAGTTCCTCTTGTAACGTTTAGTACGTACATACAAATTACAAAATTTACGATACAGTTTTGTTGGAACATCGTTTGAACTATCGAAATTTTACTCTCCATTATGTATGTTTTAATTTAATGTTTCAGATGCGGCGTATTTTTGCAAATGTTTCCGCGCTCTTTTTAACCCCCGACCCAAAAAAAGGGGTGTTATAAGTTTGACGTGTCTGTCTGTCTGTCTGTCTGTCTGTCTGTCGGTCTGTCTGTCTGTCTGTCTGTCTGTCTGTGGGTGTGTCTGTCTGTGGGTGTGTCTGTCTGTCTGTCTGTGGCATCATAGCTCCCGAACGGATGAAGCGATTTCAATTTAGTTTCTTTTGTATTAAAGGTGACTTACATGCGAGTGTTCTTAGACATGTTTGATGAAAATTGGTTGAGCCGTTTAAAAGTTGTGGGGGGTGAAAGCGGGGAAGAAAATCCGAATGTGCAAATATACTCGAGTAAGGTCTCAAATGAAAGCGTACTGAAAGAGAATATTGATGACTTAATCGACAGTGTTCGTAGCTTCGTTTGATGAGAAAATTGGTGGTGGGAAGATCAGCCGTTTGAAGATGATCAGCTCTTTTCTAGTTGATGAGGGGGGATCTGACTAACTTTCCAATGTCCGATCGATTCAAAATTTAGTACTGTGTTACTTCAACGATATTCAAAGAACATGCTTATGTAACCATGACTTGATCAGCCGTTTGAAGATGATCAGCACTTTTCTAGTTGATGAGGGGATCTGACTAACTTTCTTATGTCCGATCGATTCGAAATTTGGTACCGTGTTACTTCAACGATATTTAAAGAACATGGTAAGGTAACCATGACCTGATTAGCCGTTTGAAGATCATCTTTTCTTTATTAGTTGATGAGGGGATCTGACTATCGTCCACATGTCCTATCGATTCGAAATTTGGTACCATGTTACTTCAATGACGTTGAAAGTATGTATATGGTAAGGTAATCATTATTTATACCTACTTTAAAAAGGATAAAATAAAAGTAAAATTAAAAATTTTAAAAACCCCCGACACAAAAAATAAACTCTAAAAAATAATAAATAATATTTTAAACCTATTATAATTATATTATCACATATAATATTATGTAAGTTGAAATAATTTTATTTTCCAATCGTCGTCTCGTCGGGGGACCGCTATGTGAAAAAAACACGTGTAGTCGCAGAATGAACAAATTAATTTACTCCGAAAAAAATTTGCTCATACCTACTTAAATGTAATTCGTAATAAGTAATTAGCTGTTGTTGTAAAAATACTTTATAAACTTTAGCGGTCCCCCGACGAGGCGACGATTGGAAAATAAAATTATTTCAACTTACATAATATTATATGTGATAATATAATTATAATAGGTTTAAAATATTATTTATTATTTTTTAGAGTTTATTTTTTGTGTCGGGGGTTTTTAAAATTTTTATTAATTCTATGTAGTGTACCACCAGTTAGTATTTTCCAAGCGCGTAAGTCGAGCACTTTTCTAGCAAATAGTCCCATAGGTTATTTGAGTCTGTAGAAACTCGATGACGTGTTTTATGTTACTGTTAGTCTATATTTTTCGCAGTCTTACTTTATGTTCAGCGTTGTTACGTACATTATTCGAGTGTGATCATAATTTTTGATTTTTCAACTGCTACGTTTCCTTTTATCACCATCAGCATTGTTTCATAATAGCATAAATGAATCCGAAATGTTACATAAACATACATAAATAAGAATGTATGTGCGGACATGATCCATCTTGATTCGCTGCATACAACTCGTTCAAAGAATGCATGTCAGCCACAAAACGAACACATTATGTTGTCGCAACCGCGACGCGTACAATTAACTCAGATTTATTCTTCCTTTCGCCAACGAGACAGTATCAAAGATTCAACAGAACAGGACAATTGTTCTCAATTTTCTAAACACCTCTGGAATGTTCTCATAATTTGTTAAATACTTTTGGATTTTGATTTGGGAAATACGAACTTTATGATAGCCCGTAACCTCGGTGATCATTCTTGCCAGTTAAAAAATGTTCTTGATTCTAGATACTACTACTAATACTTTTTTAATTATTTTGGCACCATAATATTTTTTATTACAGTAATAAATTTAATCAGTTATTATTGCACATAAAACATGACAAAAAGAAAAATATATAGAATTTTAGTATCTAATTTACATAGTAGGTACACAGTATTTCTCTTTGTTTATTGTCATAATCATTTTTTTTGCATTTAATTACCTAAGACGCTTTTTATTATCTTTTCTTTGTTTTTCTATAGCACCATGCAGGAACAAAATACTTAAATCAGTTTTTGGAACATGTACAGTAATATTAATTAATTTTATGTTATTATTAAAATTATTAAAATTAGAATATGCTAATAATATATTCTACGTAATCTTAGACCAAAAATCCAAAATAGTATTTTAATAACAGCAACCAATTTATCTTTAAGAATGTGTTTATTTTAGTTCGACTGAACCGAGCAGATGTCGCATATCGACGCAACATATTTGGCTATAAGATATACCCCTTTCCCGGCCCCTCGAGGGAACTAATGAAAACTAATGATAACACGAAAAAATCTAATAAAACCAACAAAACATTTGTGTATATGGAAGAAAACTAATTTCCTTTGTCAGGTAATTTATGACAGCGTCTATTTAATTTCGTTCTCATTCTTCAATCCATGAATATAACTGGTTTTGTTAATTGGGCTACTGCACACCACTTCCTTTGTGCATTCAAACCACACCCAACATTTATCTAAGCAGTAGCTTATTTAAAATGATAAACGAGCCCTCGATCGATTTGAATAACAAGCGGGCAGATGCTCTTAATCCTTTTGATTTCATTAATCGCATGCGCCCCTCGCTCGCTGTCGGAAATATCACTCGAGTGCAGGTCTCGAAATCACGATCCTATAATATATTCTTTATTATGAACTTAATTTAAAAGAGGCTTTTAACCTTGGAGGATATCATTTTTTATCAAAAACTGAGCGTCCACTTTATCTTTTATATTGCGTGACTGAAAATTCTTTTCGAAGATTTGTGTCTTCGATCGCTCAACTGAGATTGAAAGCTTTTAATATGCGAGAGAATTTAGCGATGGCATTCTATTTGTCAGCCAAACAATATTGCGAAATCACAGACATTACCTTTTTCTTCGGAAGCGTCGACGATCTTAATGAATTCCCAGCAGACATTTGTCGAGAGCTCACCGATCGCATCCTCGTTTGTTTGATCATTTCGTTACAGAGCATCCGAGTGAAAAAATCCGTCTAGCATTAATCATAGTGGATGCTGAAATACAATTTTGTTCGGTGGAGAAATTAACGTTAATATTTTATGACCCACGGGATTGCATAGGTTACTTAGCCGTGAACATAATTCGATTTTAGATACTTCACCCTATTGTAAATCCTCATATAGTATTAAAGAGGTTTCATCATTACCTCTTCTGGATTATTTATATGTAGCTATTAACAATTTATTACAAAGTACATATTCTGAATAAGCTATTAATAGTCTCCTTTGTTGTTTTAAAGAGAAATTGTTCATCATCAAATCTAACATGGTTTTAATGCATACAAAAGTCTACAGTCATCTAATATGTAAAACAAAGGTGATTTTATGATTTGTTAAGGATGTATTAGTATGTTGCTCAGCATGTTGCCGGGGTGTAAGCAGAATTCATCTCCATACGTTACCGGCCGGGTCACCGTTGATGGAATATTATTTTAGGCATGTGACTGTGATGGATTCGATCGAATCTCTCTTCGGACAGCTCAAGTCAATACTTCGTTTGGGTGGAATTATTCGTTGGAAATGATAAAGTATTTTAAAGGCACCGTGTTATTATGACAAATTGAAATTATGTTTATGTTAATTTTCTTGATTGTGCTTTTGGTAAAATCAGATTGATTAATTGCATTGAGCCTTTCTATTCTGATATTTATATTTTAAAAAATTACAAAAAGATAGAAAACGTTAATTCATGTTATTTGTTTAGCTATTCTTTGTCTATATCACAAAAAATAATCTAATATATTTATTTGTATGGGAAATAGGGTCTTGGAGTCCAAACAACGGTTTTTAAATGTTCATAAAATAATATTATTTATTTCAGATAATTTTCACTAGAAAGTCAGTAACGTCAATATATAAACAAAAAAAGGTAAGAGGATTTATGAGTAGCCTATATTTGGGATGCTTACTATAAAAATTAAAACATTCCTTTTAAATAATAATAAATTAAGTTGATTCATTTTTGTAAATACTTGTACATAAATTCAACAATTTGACGACAAAATGACTTTATTTTTTTGAGCAATAATTTAATTTGGTGGGGCACCTCTATCAAATTAATAATAGCAATAACCATATTTTAGTCTCCAGTTTTCGGACAAAAAGCTACTTTTTTAGGATTTTTATGTTCGATAGTACAATGACCGATAACAATGTGACGTCTGGCTTTATTTATTGCAATATCTACATCCTGCTATACACAATGAGCACGATAACGGAACGAATATAATAAAGCCAAATAAATATTTGCCTTTAGCGAGATTTGATCCCACGCATGCAATCGATGTCGTCTCAAGACAGCGGCTGCTCTGATCATCGGCTCGTCTATTTACTCAAGGAAATAAACTTGAATATTTATAGGAAATGACCTAAGATATTGTTGCTACGGTTGTACGAGTATAAGTCACGAATATTAACATTTCAGTCAAGCCGTTGTGCCATAGTAAATTTTTGATGCCAGTCTCGATATGTTAAAACTGCAAAATTATCATAATCGTCGAATCCGGTTTGATTGGTCCAAACTCCGAAAATCACAGTGCTAAGTGATAGTTTTCTTTTTGCATTCGATCGTGAGCGCGTTTGGCGTTTACTAGGAATTTGTATGTGATTTGTACAGCGCCACCTAGCTGTGACGTTTACAACTAGGTTCAATCACATACAAATTCAAATCAAGACTATTTATTTATAATTCAATAATATTAAAATGCAAGTGTAAGTTAATTACGAGAATAGGAGTTCAGTTCTAGAAGTTGTACGGAAAGAAACTTAGAAAGACAAAAATATTTAGTCAACTGAATCTATTCACGTCGTCGCGTATAATTTATTTCGTATTTAGTAGTGCACAGCCTTCGCTGGTACACAATAAATAGCGCACTTGCTGAGCCACTTAGCGGCCAGGCGGCCAGATATAATTAACCGTTTCGTAGCAAGTGTGGAAGCTGCGAGCAATTTGCTCCTGCGCTCAGAAATTCATTATAGGACCCGATGATTTATGCTCCTAATTCTGTTTATGTTTACTTACGGTGATGATATTATAAGGAAAATTGTAATTATTTAAAATTCTCTTGAATCTATACTAATATTATAAAGAGGAAAGATTTGTATTTTTGTATGTTTGTAATGAATAAACTCAAATACTACTGTGCCGATTTCAAAAATTCTTTCACCATTATAAAGATACATTCATCCTGAGTAACATAGGCTATATTTATTGCTAAAAAAAATTAGGGATCTTTACTAAAACTTCAGTTACGTAACCCAAGGTGTAAAAAAAATGCAATAAAACATATTTCGTAGCATGCGCTGCTGAAACTATTGATGATAGAATAAAAGTATGTTCTACAATATTAAAGAACATATCAATAACTACAAAAAACTTCGCGATACTATATGCCCAACTATTATCGTTATGTAACAATAACCTCTTTTTACATTTTAAAAGTTGATAGAAATACCGACCAAAATGCGACCATGTTATTCATACTTCTGTTTAAATCCTTAACCAATTAAATCATATTGTTTTCAAGACTGTTTCAATTCATGTATATTACTTTTTAAATTGTTCAAATCGGCCATTTCAACAATAGATATTACACTACGGCCGCTGTATCTTGACGGGTCTGAACATAGGCTCTGTGAACTTTAGTGCGTGTACAACTCGTGAAGAAAACTATTATTGTATTATTTTTATATACCTATGTACTAATAAAATTTCCCTAATACAGTTGACCAATTAGTACAAATAAAATAAATACGAAAACACTTAGAAACAGATATTGCGCAACCTTCTGCGCGAAGTTCAGACTCGCCAAGATACATCGGCCGTATTGTACGAATTTAATAAGTTAGAACTACTGAATTGATCGTCATGAAATTTGGCACAGATATAGATTAGACCACGGGGAAGGACGTAGGCTACTTTTTATCGCGAGGAAATGTACGGTTCCTGTAGTATACTTTATTTACGCTTTCACGTAAAAAGTACTAAACCGATTATCATGAAATTTGGCACAGATAAAAAGTAGACCATGAGGAAGGACATAGGCTACTTTTTATCGCGGGATATATTACCCGTGGATTACTGTACTTACGCGGGCGTAATGGGCGCGGCTGGACCTTTTTTTTACCCGACTGCGCAACGCAAAGGAGTGGTAATGTGTTTATCAGCCTATGTATGTATGTATGTATGTATGTATGTTCTTTTGAAGCACTATACAGACCAAACGCCTGGGCCGATTTTTATGATTCACACGTCAATCGATTCCTCTTAGTCCGGCGAGTGTCACTAAAGACATGACGTTAGTAAAAATTCAATATGGCGACTACTGGACGCCATATTGTGAAAATGAAAAAAATGAAAGTCAACAAACTATATCAAGTGGGGTATCGTTGAATAGGTATTTAAAAACGATTATATCGATTTAAAGTTGCATAACAACCATTCTCACATTCCAGTGCAATTGTGATGTATTACTGATGCTTATAGGAAATCCAGTCTGGTAAATAGCTAGCTAGGTACTCATAACTAAAAAGTATAAAATAAAAAATAATAAAATAAAAAAATTAAAAACCCGACTGCGTAAAAAGTGAACCAAACTAAGTACATAATTAAAACCGAAAAGAAAAAAACAAGCACTTAGATATCCGGTGGCCTAGAATTCTATAATATATTATTGAATTAATACTATTGGAACATAACAACTGAACAGTCGGGATCCATTATTCGACAGCCAATCTAATTTTTCAATGGATCCTGACTGTTTAGTTGTTATGTTCCAATAGTATTAATTCATTATTATATTATAGAATTCTAGGCCACCGGATATCTAAGTGCTTGTTTTTTTCTTTTCGGTTTTAATTATGTACTTAGTTTGGTTCAGTTTTTACGCAGTCGGGTTTTTAATTTTTTTTAATTATTATTTTTTATTAAATATTGAAAAGGTGTATGTTGTAGGAGTAGGTGTAGGAGTATGTGTATGAGTAGGCGTTGGAGTAGGTGAAGGCGTAGGTGTAGGATTAGGTGAGGAGTATGGGTAGGAGTAGGTGTAGGAGAAAGTGTAGTCATTTATTCATTCCAGTTCATATTTAAGACAGAACAACGTCTGTCGGGGTCAGCTAGTACCTAATAAAGGTGAACAGTTTTCTGAAATGTACTTGTGATTTCATTGATTTTTAGGGTTCCGTAATACTTAAGGAACCCTTATAGTTTCGCTCTGTCCGTCTGTCTGTCTGTCTGTCTGTCTGTCTGTCCGCGCCTCTAGCTCCTGTAATTATGAATATAAATTGATGAAATTTGGTACAGTTATAGATTATGTATAGATCACGGTTTCGGGATCATAAAAAAATAATAATTTTATATTTTAGGGGTGGCTCTCCATACATGTGAAGTGGGGATGAAAAATATTTTTTCACTCTACCCCATCGTGTGGGGTATCGTAGAATAGGTATTTTAAAATAAAGGCAAGGTTTCATACGTTACTTTTTTATCAAGTTGACCATTTTCGAGTAATCGGCCTCCAAAGTAGTTTGTAAGTTGGTCCCCCCCCCTAGCATTTTTAAACTATAGGAGGTAGAAACTTGCAAATGTCCATGCTGATAGGTCATGCTAAAAACTCTTTAGGAAAATTATTGTGAACCAAATCGGACAGTAACTTTTGGAGTAATTAAAAAAAAGCATATTACGTGTTTATAGTAACAGAACCCTCCTTAGACATGTCCTGACATGCTCTTGGTTAGGTTATTTTATTTATTTTTACACTAGATGATGCCCGCGACTTCGTGCGCTCTAAACTTCGTGTCCAGTACCTTCGGGTCCTATTCAATTCAAACAAAGAAACGAATCATTCGTCTCATATTAGATTCGAATTTTAAAGAACTTGCAGTAAAAAAAGTAAGACTAGTCTTACTTTTTTTACTGCAAGTTATTTAAAATTGATAACAAAATCGATTATAAACATTCCATTACGCCGTAAAACCTCCGAACGTTTTCCGTTCGTCAAAACGATTTTTCAAACGTTTGTCAATCATCTCAAAAGTACCGATGCCTTGATGGATATCTTGAGTAATATTCGGTATCGGTAGGTGTGATCGAAGATACAAGACAAATTATTCGTTGTTCGCGGGGCCATTGTACTGTGGCGTCGAATTAATAATTCCCCACGAATTAATAAGCACAGGCCCCGCCTTGTAGGCGTAGACTGGAGATTAATAGAGAGACTTGTTACGACTACCGGAACGTGTATGCACACTTTTTTCATCGCCTAGTGAATTGTTTATAAATCATCCGTCAATACCTGATTAAGTGTTTTCAATGATTATACTTGTGGACTGTTTCATGTTTTTTTTTAGTTATTATAAAATTCGATACCTATATTACCATTGACTTTTCTGTTTTTATTACGTCCCTTATACTTAACTATTATATCAGTTAGTTATATGTATAGACCATAAATATTATAGTGCTCTATCATACAAATTTTATATCACAAGTAGACATTTAACTAGAATCCTATGATGTATATGTCACCGTAAAATTGTAAAAACCGTTAGATTGTAAAATAACTAACGAGATTGTAAAAATATGGCGAAAGATTTATAACTATATATTTATAATGTAACAAAAAATAATGTGTAAAATTATAGGCAGAATATCGCGTCGGAAGTCTATAAACATTTTAAAATTTCACTAGTTACATTACAATCTAACGGTTTCTACAATTTTACGGTGACATATAAGTACAACTTAAAATACTAACGCAGTAGTTGTATAACTATAGAAAATGGCGGACTATTATGATTCATAGATATTTTTAATGAAAGTTTGTTCGTTTTAAATATTTTTTCTCTTTAATTAAGGTCAGTCACGCCGAGACGAGGCGCTGCATTTTTAAGGTAGCTATTCAAAATTGATCTTTATTCACTACACAAAAAAACGGCGCGCTACGCAGATCGGTATACGTATATCTTTTTTTGTAGTGGATAAAGTTCAATTTTGAATGGTTATCTTAAAAATAAAACGCCGCGTCGCGTCGCGGTGTGAACTGGCGCTTCGAGTTAAATTCAATAGAAGCCCAGTTAATTTCACGTTCAATAGTATTGTGTAAGCACGCGGCGGCCAGCGACAGCACGACACAGCAGCTGTAGCCGGTGGCTACTGTGATCACGACTCCGGTCACCTGCCTGTTCTCATTGCCGTGAGATTACTGATTAGGGCCTTGGTCAGCGAGTAGATAATTAGATATCACTACTGTTGGTGAAGGTAAACATCGTGAGGAAACCTGCACATAGTTGGCCCCAGACGTATTGACCAGTTCATTCCTCTGGACTAGGCTGACTATGTTGTGAGAATGCCGTATGTGCTTGGGCAACCATACGACATTTTAAAACCAACTGTTCCAGGCACTACAGTATTTCAAGAGTGGTTACTTCGCTCGGAGAATACTGTATAAATCATCCATTAACGGATGCAAAGGCCTAAGTATTATTACTGTTTTATAGAATACTAGCTGATGCCCGCGGCTCCGCCCGCGTAAGTACAGTTACCCAACGGGAACCGAATATGTCCCGCGATAAAAAGTAGCCTATGTCCTTCCCTATGGTCTACTTTATATATGTGCCAAATTTCATGATAATCGGCTTAGTAGTTTTGACGTGAAACTGTAAATAAAGTATCCCACGGGAACTGTACGTTTCCCCCCGATAAAAAGTTTATTATGTCCTTTCACAGGCTCTAGACTATCTGTGCACTAAATTTCATTTAAATCGGTTTAGTAGTTTTGGCGTGAACGACGAACAAACAGACAGATACACACACTTTCCCATTTATAATATTAGTTTGAAAGTATGGATGTTCGATCCCTTTACGCAAAAGGAATGTCCATAGCTATAATGCGTCTCGCTCACTGCTTGACCATTGGGGGGGTTACTTAAGAAAAATTTGAGGGCTGAGTTTAGAAACACTTGAGTGACTCCTTAGTCCTGAAACATTGACCCCCTTACTAATAAAAATTTTAAACAACGGATCAGATTCAGTGTTGCTGTCTTTGTCTATCAAGTGATGTCTCCAACGTATCAGCCAAATAGAGCAAAATTAAAAATCTAATCAGTTGTGTAAATATTTTTATTAGTAGGTAATGACTAAGGAAGCTGAAGTTGTCTCTAAAAGTCATGGTTCAAGTTTTCTTAGTTTGATTATTGATTTGATAGTAGCTAATTCTACAGTAAAGCAACAAGTACATATTATGTTAAGATATCCACAATAGAGAGGAATTATGTACTTATGTTTTTTTCTTGGTATATTTTGGTGACACTGTTTTACGAGGAAGGCATTCTGGCTTGGAATTCGCAAGAATGAAGTTGATTGGAATTCCTTATTAATAGAATAACTCAGGGACAATATCTATAGAATGAAAGACTGTTTGACCCCCTTTGTGGACATTGTCTAATGAAGAAAAAAAAGGACACCTAATTGGTTTTTATATTGACGTTAAAGTAATTAAACTAGTTCATGAATTTTGGTCAATAGTTTTTATTCAAACTGTCATTATTTTTATCTCCTTATTCTAAGAAAATATATTTTTACTTTTTAATCGTTCAATTAGAGGTGAGTGGTGACCTTATTATAATTTTAATAGCCTTTGCTGTCAATGGACACTCGAAAAGAAAAGACATTAAGATTAACAATGTAAAAAATGTGCTTTTCATGAAATATTTTCTATCAATAACCTTTAAATTATGTTTTACTTAACGTCATTGTCAGTCAAAACTAAAAAAATCTTCTTACCAAAAAAGTTGCAAGTAAGTTAACTTTTTTAATACCCGTATAATAAAAGAAGAATGACTTGCTCGGTAAATATAATCTTATAATAGGATTTTTTATACCTCAGCCGTCGTGAGCAGACGTAATTGTTGATGTGTTAAGTTGTTAAGTGATAAAATAAATTTAGTGAAGTTCCAATGTATAATATTGTATACATTTTTATAATTTACGACTCCCATTATCTTGGTGTCTGATTAATAGAAGTTAGGCGTTCGTTCAACTCAAATAAAAACATCAAGTGATTACTGATTGGGTTTAGCATGAGAAGTTTGAATAATAACTCCCCACTGATTTCAGTGACGGTGGCCGGTTTCATTGAAACCAGCCCAGCTACGCAGGAGTAATTTTATAGTGCCCAATTGTGTGCGTAGTACACAAGAGCACACTCTCTTCCTTTACTCTCATAATCCAGTGGGACGGATAACCGATACGACTGACGAGAAATCAGGCGCAGGTCCGACTTTTTACATGCCCATCCGACGCATGGATCATCTTTCTTGTCAGACAATCAGGTGATCAGCCTGCAAACCAAACTTCGAAACAACGTTTTTTTTTTTCTAATGCGGGAATCGAACCCACGACCTCCGAGTCAAGAGCCAATGCTCGAACCACTAGACCACGGAGGCTGTTGAAGTTTGAATACAGAATGAAAAATTGATAAAACTTAAAAATCACAATATAACGAAAGAGTGATGAAGTTTGAGAACCAGAGAAAACAAAGGACAGTATAGAATTGCTCCAACGGATTTTGCTACTTTGACTAGAAATTCAGGCATATTACTGACAAATATACTTGTTAATAATAACTATAACTTTTACATAAAAATATAACCTAACTACGTAATTTATGTAGCCTTCGTTATTCTATTTTATTCTATTGACACCTAATTTATTACAATCGGATCAGTAGTTTTGGCGCTATGTTGCAGTGGAACAAATAAACATACAGTGCCTAATTATTCGCCGTAGTCGAGTGAAAAGGATTACTTGATTTCAAACATAAAATTTCAAGAAAAAATACAGAAGCGAATAACTTGTTGAAACTACAATACGTAATCTTAATCCCGCAGAAACTGAATACTAAAAAGATTTTGCTTGATTGGTTTTAAGCCAAACTAATGGAAGACAAAAGATTTACAGTAAACGATTCTCTTAAAAGCCTCGGTTAAACTTAAGCTAAACTCCGACGCATTGTTCCACTAACGAAATACGGTTTTCAACAAACTTTTGGATTCGGGAGCAGATTTTTTTTTTTTTCAAAGAAAAGCATCAAACAAGATGAGCCGCCAGCTTTATCCGGACAAAGAGATTTTAAATTGAATACTCCAGTCCACAGTGCAGTTATAAAAAATATATCCGTTTTAATACTACCTTATTTCTTTGGCGTGGTGTTTGGAATAGTTTTCAGGAAAGTTTTGTTACACGTATACAAATTTTATGTCCCCTAAAGGTCCGTTCACACTGCAACAATACGGCGGCGCTGCAACGTGTATCTTGCGTAGTGAATAAAGTTCAATTTTAAATAGCTCATATCTTAAAAATTCAGCGCCTTGTCGCGTATCGGTTTTTCGTTCGCGACCGACAACTTTATTTAACTCAATAGCAATTAGGTACTACGAGAATTATATATAACATAAATATTAATGTAGAGCCATAGCACACGCCGTATTTTAAACGCGCAGAGGATGCGCAGTAGACGCCCATATTATATGCGTATATATTATGATTTGCGTTTGAAGCGCGTGCTTCAAACGCAATTCGAATTAATTTCTATATAAAACAATCGGAATCTACGGCGCCGAAGTGCGCGTTCCTAAAACGTCCTCTGCGCGTTTAAAATACGCCGTGTGCTATGGCTCGGAATAATGTTATCGCTAAACTCTTATGTTTTTTCAAGGCGTCTGTTTCCTTGTGTATTAGGTTCCGAACAAGTTGCTGCTTCACCAGATGAAAATCGTTTAACACAGCCGTTGAATCGTGCTTACACATAATAACGTGTGCATACCGACCTATGCGTAGAACAAAGTCCGATGTGATCATAGAGCAAAAGTGCGTTTTTTGGATAAATGAAATAAGGAATCAAAGCTCTACAGTCTGACATTTTCAGAATTTTTGTATCTGGCTTAATTTCGGAAATACAGAATCGTACAACGTCTTATTTGATCTTAGCTCCATGTTAAAATGTACCTTGTGTTCATAGGACGGAGAAATTGGAGCGCGCGTGGCGCGAGCGCCTCGCGCGATCTTCACTTCAGGCGTTGTCGAGCGGAAAGAAGGGTTTTTTGCGTCATGTGTGTGATTTTTTTTTCGGTTTGACGAAAATTATAATTTTATTAATTATTGCGTACTAAAAGTATTTTTGAGATGTCATGCTTACGGATATTGCTGGATATACTTTATGAAGAGAGAAAAGAGCTTGAACGTAGTCCTTCTTTTTCAAATAAGCAAGATATTTTTATGAAGAACGGTGTAGATCCAGATAAGTTGATATTTTTACTTATATTATTCTTCAAATTAAATATTATTATGCTTTGAAATGATTTTTTTTCAATATTCCGCTTTTTAAGCTAGTAAATAGATACGGGAAATCTATCTTCATATAAGACATTTTTTGACGGAGAGTTAGAAAAATACGTTTTAGTACGAAAAGTATGATTAGTTTCATGTTTATTTATTAGGTAAATATTTGTCGTGTTATCAATAAAAGTTAAAGTACCATAAACGTTGACATTATAAGTAATATTAGAACGATTTAAGACTAATTCTTTAGAACTTCTAAAGGGTTTCATATAACTATGGGACGTTTTTTACGGAATCACAGAATAGTTACAATACGTTTCGTCAGTTCGATATGCAGATGGGACCGGACGTTATCACCTGAATAATGACATCAATTAGGACGTTGTTCTTTTAAAAATATCTTTAAATAGAAATATATTTTATATTAAATTAATAAAAATAGTTTTAAGCTGCGTTACCTTACAATATATACACATTTGTAGGGTCTTCGGCAAATCATATAACATTATAATCGACAGTTTTAGTAGTGTACTGCGATGTTCATTAAAACTTGTATATTCAAACTTTTTAAACACACACACATTTGTACAAATGTTAATAATTTGTATTAAAATATTATGTTTTTAAGTTAGGTCGTAATATTATATATTATTTTTAATATATTATGGTGCAGTGAAGTAATACAATTTTTAACATTTCAGTTGTTGACAAGGTGCAGAAGAAATAAGTCAGCAACTGGGTGATGTTTGGAATGAAATTAATGCCGCACCTAATCCACCTACTAATTTCAATTTATGGCCGACCATCAAAACTTTCTTTAAAAGCGCCTTCTAGTTTCGAAAAATCACCTATAATACAACTTGTGACTTCTGACCATAGGTGGTCAAGAACTGTCGGTGCTAACTCCTATGCAGTCTCCTACTGATAGTCATTCCACCTATGACAACGTTTTCAGGTTCAATCATGTAGATATAGTAGTATACAATTTAATTAATATCATATCTAGCAATATCCCGAAAGTATAATCTATACTTTCGGGAAAAATACCCACAACCTGCAAGCAAACGTGTGAGTATACGTTTAATCATGCGTAATGCAAGTCTGTTATTGCTCTATTCTTTTTAATTATTTTTAATTATTCCAGCACGCTTGGTAAAAATCTTTTGTCTCATACATACCTTATAGGAAAGGCCATCAAGTACACTATATTAACCACTATCTAAAAGGTGTTTAGCGAAATGTGATTATATGTAACTCTAAAACACGGTACAAAGTTTGACTCAAACTGGACGTAACTTTGAGACTCGGTACAAAGAATACATCGCGTCTTATAGAAATGGTTATCGTGATAAATCACATTTTGCTAGACACCTTTTAGATATGATATATCATCGTTATTAATATCATTAGTCTCTTTATAATGTTTCGAGCGTCTTAAATTATTTTTTAAATGCTTTTTTCGACAACAAGAGTGGGATTTTACATACTTGTATGATTAGGCCGTTCGAAATAATTACACTTCTTAATTTTTCAGTTTATATTATATACTTATTAAAGAAAATTTTATGTAGATTCCGAATATACTAATATAAGCTAGTGCATTCATACAACTTTTCGTTGAAATCGGCATTTTAGCAATGACCGGCAACTTACGTTCGATGTGATATAAAACGCTTAAGGCGGCCGAGAAGTTATAGTGTACCTGATAAACATTCCTATATTTTGACCCACGTATACACTATCACATTCAGGATAATCGATTATATAGACACCATATTGATACTTTAAATCAATCCGGACCTTTTTATGACAAAATTGATTTTTTAAGTATTATTTCTCCTGCATACGACTAGCTTATTGTTACGGGATTATGGCCATAACAATATTATAGTTATTTTTCATTATTTTAGATAAACGTGCAGATACCTCCCCCATGTAGGTTAAACTGAACTTGTACCTATCCAACTATATTATACAACATAGCTAGATAGTTTAGATACAGTACCAAAGAAGTTCAATTTATAACTACGTTTTAAAAAGGTTTTTATTGTTTTTTTAGTTTCAAACAATATTTATTTTTATGGGCATATCTTAGAGATTTTAATTGTTTTATAGGTTTTAGACTATGGTAACTAGTCTTTAATTTTAAGTTAGTACCTAGTACCGACTATGATTTAATTATAGTTTAAAACACCACCTATTTTGAGATTTTTTAATATGAATAAACGATTTTAATAAATAATTATGTATTATTGTTCATTTATGCGTAATGTGGCTAATTCTATATCAAAATAATAGACTATAATTATTCACATAGGACTTAAAAATGTCGGATAACTCGAACAAAAAACGAACCATATGAATATAGAACGGCGTTTCATTTAAATGTCTCCGTCAAACAACGTAATATGATCACTACGAACTCTCGCTTCTCCGCTGTAAAACGTCCTAGGTTGATATAGAACTCGTTATCTCAGTAAATATAATAATTAATAATAAACAGTATAAAGCGGTTAACTAGACTAGGATGTCATAATAACATACCAAAATTTCAAAAATAAAAGTCTCACCGTTTATAAGTTATTCAAGTTTTTCAATTCGCAAAACTTGTTTTGCCTCTACTGAAAAGTAGCAATTTTGCAAATCGGACTTTGTTCTACGCATAGGTCGATACGTAGTTCAACCCTATCTGCAGTCGTTGCGGCTACTTCCTTTGTGTTTAAATATTTTGATGCGTTCTAGTGCAAAGGAAAATGTTCAGAAACATTATCGATATTGTACCTGTGAAATGCTTTAATACTTTAATATTATACAACGATATTTAATTATTCAATACAATACTTTCATATTCAGAGTTTAGTTGTTCCAAACATTTTTGTACGTTTCGCATTTGCCTTTTTTTAAAAGCATGCCTAACTAATTCAATTACAATTTTATATATCGCGGTCAGCTTTTTGTATAAAAAATATGGAATAGGCTTTCTATTTTCGGCACAGTTGAGCGTGTTGAAAACATCGTCTGTCTGAGTCGCACGTGACCGCTCGCACCTGCGGCCGCCGGGTCGTGCCGACACGCCTCGCCGGTCCGAGTGATCCACCAATAAAAACCGCCACAATACACTACGGGAATTAGGCGATAATCTACAAATGTATCAAGTTGCAGAGAGCTCGTTTCTAATAACTAATAAGCAATCGTTATAAATATAGAACGTAGCTACATATAGCTCAAAAGTTCGATAGATCTTGCACCGAAATCACAAATTGCTTTGAGACATTAGAGGAAGTAAACACATATTTGAATGATCTCCTAGGCTGTGGTTTTTAAGATTTTTTTATTGTTTCATTGAACAACATTGTAATTTTTCAGGTGTATTGGTTGTATCGGTAAGTACTAAGCACTTAGTGCTTTTGTGTTTCAAATACATTAGATTAAAAACATCTTCTACTATGAGGTATCGATGACCGACATATTTTACTATCATCACTAGTACCTACAATACCTACTTAGTTATTGTCATTAAAATAGACTTTACCAAAGCTAATAATATAATAAAGCCAATCCCGATAATTTTTGAGCAAAAAAAGATATAGTAGGATGAAACCCATTGGAAAAAGAAGAGAATATAACAAAAATTAAGGGAAAAATCAATTACTGACTATTTGAGGAAGCTCATATTTTGACGGGAGAATTTTCGATTGAAAATTTAGGGTTAATTTTTTGATATGAAGTCAAAATAAGGCGAAAACATAAATATTTTAAATAAAAAAAAAAAAGTTTATTTGGAACATTAAAAGTTAAGTTTTCACAAAATTTCGTGTTTTTTTTTTTGTATAAGATAAAAATAAAAAACCAAATACTTGGTTAATTGAATTTTTTACATAAATCTTGAGGTTATGTGAGAAAAAAATGTAAATACAAAAGTTGTAAATCTTTCCTTTAGTTTAGTAAGTTTGTCATTAGACTTTTTTCCATAGCACTTGTAGTTTTGCCGGAAATCGCGATGAACCGTTTTCTACCCCGTAAACTCACCCGTTACACTTCCCAACCTCAAATCGCCCGTAAATTATTATTTTTTTATTTTTGTTACATTCTCTTCCTTTTCCAATGGGTTTCATCCTACTATTTATTTTTTTTTTCACTTTTGACCATTTTCAAAGGTAAAAGTACTAGTCTAAAAACAATGTGTACATCCAAACACTCGTACTTACCATTATTACAATGGTATTATTTCATTTGCATACAAGTCTATCGTGTTGTCTTCTATAGTGTCGTGTCAAAACAATAAAACAAAACCCGTGATGTGTGTTCAATATTTATTGTTCACATTCCAACTATCACAAGCATGGGATGCACCGGTTGAATGAATATATTTATATTATATTTAACTTGGTTTACTTGATTGTGCGTAGTCACCGTGGACTTGTAGTGGGTGGATTCTCGTAGTTATTCAATCAGAAATCAAAAGAATCGAAACAGAATTAAAATTAGATAACAATAACTATCACTTTTACTACTACAATACATTTATTTAGAAACGCTTGTGGTTAATTTCGGTGGCTGTTTTCGATTTCTAACCAATGTGAACAAAAAGTGAAATTTAAATATTTGCGATAGTTTTGAATAATTGAGTGAAAACAAATACAATTTTGTGAGTCTGTACGTGTGTAGTTAAAAGAAAATTATTGTTACAGTTGTTTTTTTTTTTTCTAAGTACTATAATATAAATATAACTACCCACACTGATTTCGGTGACGGTCTCCGGTTTCATTGAAACCAGGCCAGTTAAGCAGGAGTAATTTTATAGTGCCCAAGTGTGTGCGCAGTACACAAGAGCACACTCTCTTCCTTTACTCTCGTAATCCAGTGGGACGGATAACCGACACGACTGACGAGAGATGAGGCGCAGGTCCGACTTTTTACATGCCCATCCGACGCATGGATCATCTTTCTAGTCAGACAATCAGGTGATCAGCCTGCATTGTCCTAAACAAACTTGGAAACAAAATTTTTTGTTGTTACAATGCAGGAATAGAACCCACGACCTCCGAGTCGAGCTAATGCTCTAACCACTAGACCACGGAGGCTGGTGTTTCTAAGTACTACAGAGAGGAAGGGTCAATTCACACCGCGATTATTCAAAATTCAACTTTATTTACTTTACAAAAAGATACACGTTTCATTGCAAGAGCGGCGTCTTCGACATTGACCTTGATTGACTTGACATTCGAACTCTAGCAGTGTGTCTTCTTGTGTGTGAATAAAGTTCAATTTTGAATAGTTATCTTAAAAATGTGGCGCCGCGTCTAGTCTCGTCGCGATGTGAACTGACCATAAAGCTGTGGTAATATAATTATGTGCTAAATAGGCCTGTTTGCTATTCATTTTGTTTTAATTTTCAAGTTGCTATTGATTGTTTTGTGGGAATAGTGGAAACTCCAAAGGGAGATCTCCGACCGAGCGAGGTGGTATGCTGGTCAGGCCGAAGCCCACTTGTATGCATTTCAGCTGTTGTATATATAGTTCCGAACGTCAGAAACTTCGATAGCGCGATTCAGGACTATGCGCTGATTGGTCCGCCACAGTTTCAAACTCATGCTGGTAGTATGTACAAGCTTTTTTTCATACCAAAAGCCCTTATTATAACGTATGATAATAGGCTATTAAAACTGCACGTCACGCAGCATCTGAACTGACGTCCTAAACAAACAGAGTTGCATAATGCATTTGCAGAAAAATGATCCCGTCATATATATCTATTGTAAACGATAATATGAAATCATACCACCTGAACTAACATCTATCGACGGGTTTGAAATAACATGGCAATATTCGTATGTTTTTTTAAAAGAAACTGGAACAGATATCTTGTAAGATTTTTCTTCATGTAATAATATTGTAGAGATATCCTTTTTTTATTAAATTTCGTTTCTGCTGAAAGGTAAAAAGTATCTGATATACCTAGTAAGGTTATCTTTACCTAAAAGCCTAATCGTATTTGTAATGACACTACTATTGATGTCACTGTTATTAATATTGATCATACACGTAAAGCAAAAACTTTCAGTACCGTTTTACGAGAATATTGCGAACAAAGAAGTATGATATTTGGCACAGTTGAAGTGTATTTGGAGAAAGGTGTGCATAAAGCAATTTTTTTTTAATAATGCTTAGAAATTGATGAATTGTTACGGCTAATTTTGACCTCTAGTGCCTATTTATTCTCTTGTAAAAATTATACAACTTGTGTCTTGGTAATATTTTTAAGGGCAGGACAAATAAATTCACACTATGTAATATCTATTCTGTGACTATGTGTAGATCAGTCACGATAAAAATGATTTAGTATTAATCAATATTTCATTATAATTTCTTTACACTTACACAATGTAGGTATACTTTGTAAGACTATGTCCAAAAGGATGAAATCATACGCACGTAAGGCCAACGCGTGATTCGAGGTACTATTATGTCCACATTGCGTCCAGAAGCTACGTGGGTATTTTTTACTAACAGCGTATCGTACTAGATTGCATTACATTTTGTCTAGAACCTATACGCATTACGCACGTAGGTTTACGCGCGTAATTCGCCTTTCTGGACAAGGTCTTCCTGTGTAATAAAGGAAGATTATTATTTGAACAGTATTACATTGAATCTCAATTCTCACACAGTAGTTCCAACAGTAATACGTATGCCAAAGCGTTTTTGTGCCCCATTGTACCTACCAGCCGAAGGTCCGATGTTTGCTTTTGTCGAATCCATTGTGTGTGATTGTGGACGAGCCGGACTTTTTGTGGTGTATTAACGCTGATGATATTTTGAATGTTTGTGTTTCTGCTCAATATGACGCGCACTGACGTGTAGGGCCGCTTTTGTAAGATCGTGTATAGGTTTGGTATGTGCCCGCCTTCTCCAAAGCCTATAATGGTACGTCTTATAACATCTATGTATTTGAATCCGGTAGTAGTGTAGCAGGATTGAGAATTTTGATACTTTTTCGTAACTTTTCGAACTTTTTCAGAAGATTTCACTTATTAAGATTGTATTTATTATCGGCTATTTTTGGAGACATATAGGTTAGGCCTTTGCCCTGCATGGGTTAATAATCGGTTAACATCATAATATTGCTTACAGGTATAGTAGAGTATGGTAAATGCTATGAGAGTTAGAATTTCGATTATAAATTTTTATGTGTTTTGAGATTTCCCTAATTAACAGAGATATATGATTAATGATTCTTATATTATGCTATATGAAAATTTTAAACATGAAATACATTTCTATGACATTCGGTTTGGTATGAGAAGATAATAAAATTTATAAATCATTGAAAAAGTTTCATCTTGTGACTAAATAGATCTTTTGGGACTCTGCGCCAGATAAACTTAGTTTATCTAGAGTTTATATAAAATCACCAGAAACCGGGAATTAGTAGGTGCAAGTATTCGAAAAAGAGCTTTTGTACGCAGTACGATGTAAAGTATCAAGATTGGTCAGTCGTCACAATGCTATTGTGACGTTTGTCACACCTACGCCTACCAAGTGTATATACAAAAGGTATCGATAATTTTCATTTCTTTCTTTGAAAATAGTTGACTAGGATCATAATGTTGTTTACTTTAGTATTCATATTACCGTCCCACGTCTGGTTATAGGCCGTATTACGTAAAGAAAGGCATTTATTATTTATTCATTGAAATATCTACACGCTATGTCAATTAGGTTCAAAACCTTTGTAATCAGGAATCATTTCTTTCCAATGATTTCATAACTGAGGATAGGCTATGAGCATATTATACGTAAATCTTCATACAAGAAAAAATTACGCCATCTTGGTTTTCACCATACTTCAAATGTCAGCACTCAGCCATCTTGTTTTCAATGTACTTTAAGATTTTGGAGATTTTTACAAATACCTTTTCTAACTACCTAGTTACCCCCCTACACGTAACTAGTTTACCTACTAAAACTAGTTTTGACACCAAAACCGCGACGCGTGAGGACATGCGAAATATTTTAAAGCGATTGTTTGGTCGGATGTATGATTGTATGCACAGAACACTCCCTAACATTTCTAACTGTACATTTTGTTGTCCGCTTCAGCCTGGTGACGTCCACTGCAGGACATAGGCCTCCCCAATAGATTTCCAGTGCGACCGGTCGCTCGCGGCCTGTATCCACCGACTTCCTGCGACTTTTCTCAGGTCATCTGTCCACCTGGTGGAAGGCCGTCCTACGCTTCGGCGTCCAGTTCGTGGTCTCCACTCAAGAACCTTTCGGCCCTAGCGGGCATCGGTTCTACGGGCTATATGTCCAGCCCATTGCCACTTTAACTTGCTAATGCGCTGGGCTATGTCGGTAACTTTAGTTCTGCTACGGATTTCCTCATTTCTGATTCTATCACGTAGAGAGACTCCAAGCATAGCCCTCTCCATAGCTCTTTGAGCGACACGAAGCTTTTGAATAAGTCCCGTTGTGAATGACCACGTTTCGGCTCCATATGTTATCACCGGTAACACACACTGCTCGAAAACTTTTGTCTTCAGGCACTGAGGAATTTTTGACGAGAAGATGTTTCTGAGTTTCCCGAACGCTGCCCAGCCGAGCTGGATTCGACGGTTGACCTCTTTTTCGAAGTTGGACCTACCTAACTGGACTTTGTGCCTTAGGTATATATAGTCGTCAACAATTTCGAGCGTAGAATTTCCAACGGTCACTTGGGTGGGTACAACATGGGCATTAAACATAATTTTCGTCTTATCCATGTTCATACTAAGTCCCACCTGTTGTGAAACTCTACGGAGGTCTTCTAGCATAGTGTTAAGGTCTTCCAGAGTTTCTGCCATAACCACGATGTCATCGGCAAATCGAAGGTGAGTGATGTAGTCACCATTTATATTGATCCCAAGTCCTTGCCAGTCCAGGAGTTTGAACGCATCCTCCAATGCAGCGGAAAACAGTTTCGGAGAGATGACGTCTCCCTGTCTGACGCCGCGCTGCAATGGAATCGCCTTTGTGCTATGCTCCTGTACTCGCACGGACATGGTGGCTTTACTATATAAACACTTCAACACTTCGATGTACCGGTAGTCGATCCGGCATCTCTGAAGAGACTGTAACACCGCCCAGGTCTCAATCGAATCAAAGGCTTTCTCATAGTCCACAAACGCCATTTTGTTGTCCACTGATTTGTTATTGGTTACATAAAAAAAAACAGCCTCCGTGGTCTTGTGGTTAGAGCATTGGCTCTCGACTCGGAGGTCGTGGGTTCGATTCCCGCATTGGAACCTTAAAAAAAATTTTGTTTAGGACTTTTGGTTTGGATAATGCAGGCTGATCACCTGATTGTCTGACAAGAAAGATGATCCATGCGTCGGATGGGCATGTAAAAAGTCGGACCTGATCTCTCGTCGGTCGTGTCGGTTATCCATCCCACTGGATTATGAGCAAGAGCACTCTCTCTTCCTTTACTCTTAAAGGAAGAGAGAGTGCTCTTGTGTACTACGCACACACTTGGGCACTATAAAAATTGCTCCTGCGTGACTGGCTTGGTTTCAATAAAACCGGCCACCGTCACCGAGATCGATGTGGGGAGTTATAATTGTGTAAGTGAAAATCTATGTAAGATTCTAACACTCTGCTTGATTTTTTATATTCAAAAGTATTTGATTAAGTTATCGTAATATTATTAGTATTCTTATTTATTTTTTGTAATTGAAATATATCTAATCTAATATCTTTAAACGAGTTAACCTGTAATCTGAATCTCGGAAACGGCCTCAACGATTTTCATGATAGTATACAGGAGGTTTCGGGGGCGATAAATCGGTCTAGGTGAGTTTTATTCCTGGGAAACTGCGCATTTTTAAGTAAAGTAAGATAATCTGAATCTCGGAAATGGCTCCAACAATTTTCATGAAATTTAGTGTACAGGGGGTTTCGGGGGCAATTAACCGGTCTAGGTAGGTTTTATCCCTGGGAAACTGCGCATTTTTATGTTAGGTATATATTCGAACCCTGGTGAAATATTTTTGTAATACTTTTTTTAATCTACTACATCAATAACCCAGGTACTTACTGTTTATATAAATTATGTAAAATATGTCTTGCGTAGTAATAGTAACTAGAGCAAGCAAGCACTCTGCACTGGTAGATGGGCCAGATTTATATTTTTGCAGTAACTGACTTAGTTATAAAACTTAGCTGTGAATAAAACACAAAAGTAAATACAAATACTTTTCTGTTTCATTTATAGCTTTTTATATAAAATCCCAAGTAAAATCAAGCAGCATGTATAAAATAAATCGTAAAAATCCGAAGGTGGGACCGATATTTATTATTATATTGTACGTTATTTGACCAACAATACCTCCTACGTGAGACTATTGTACTTATTTATTACTACTGTTTAGTATGTGTTGTAAAAGGCGAACGTTTTAATTAGCGTATGATGTCTTCTTTTCAGAGAAGTGTTAAAACCTAGGGTCATAAATGCCCAACCAGTGGAGCGCGCCTCCCTAGGAGGACGTAGAGAGATGTCAAGGGACATAAAACACTAATTAACATACATACATACATATAATCACGCCTTTTTCCCGTAAAGGGGTAGGCAGAGACCACTTTTTGCCACTTGCTACGATCCTTACATACTCATTTCGCTTCGTTCACTTTCATTCTTACCATCCATTCCTTCTCTTACATTCAACGTAGCGAAGCGGCTCTCCATGGTCCGCTTTTCACCTCCGCAAGAAACGAGACGTGATGGGTGGTGAACCACATCGCCGCCATTTTGGATAATTGAATTCTTTTTATGATTATCCGTTGCGTTTCCACGGATTGGTGGGGAGGGTAGGAATAGGGAAAGGGAAGGATAGGTGGTGTGGAAGGGAAGATTGGTAAGTTAGAGTAGGAAATAGGAAATGTAGGATATTACCGCCCAGGAGGGCAAGGGATAGGACAGTAATAGCTAGGGAAGCCGGGGTCGCATACCCGTATACTATACCACAACTACCGGACAGGTAAGTTGGGATGAGTATCCCATGACATAATTAAACATTGGTATTTTTTATTCACGAATATTAATCCGTGCCCCTTTTCAGTCGTTATGTTTAGACAAGTGGCAATGTTTATTTATTTCCACACAAAAAAGTTTAGGATGGAAATAAATAAATAACGATAAAAAATCGTTTTTTTAACTAAATTATCCCAGGGCCTGGCACCGCACTTGCAACTCCTCTGATGTTTCGGGTGCCGTTTGCTCGTTTGCTCCGTACTTTTATAAAGGGGGGGGGGGGTATGAAAGTCTTATTTATAATCCGCAAAAAAGGTTGAGAAACCCTGCCTTAGATACAGTATTAATGAAAGTTTAAAAGTACTAGAAGTCGCCCATTTATTAAATTTTAAGGAGGGTTATTTTGCCTCTTGGATGTTTTTGTAATCCATTTATACTTAAGTAGATATTAACAATACTATTGTTTCATAAACATAATAAAAATCGCCAGACTGCGAAACAGTTTGTTGGCGATAATATTACTTACCATAATATGTAAGGTAGTGTGTGTGTTGTTGTTATTTTTATTAATTTTATGTATTTCAAACATAGATGTATAATTTTAGTTATCACTGATTTCAAATCATATTTAAGAATGTATTAGCTTTCAGCACACTTTTCTCGACATACCTAAACTTTAATTTACTGGGCATATTTCACACTCCTCCAGTTGCCCAATTCTAGTAAAACTGTACTGAGAGTTTTTGATTCACCTATTAAGATTAATGTAATAAATAATAATGAAAGACGTGTTATACAATTCCATATCCTAAATAGAATTAAAAATTATAGAATGTTGACATTGAAAGCGTCTTCTTGAATCATGGATGGTGTCAAATTGAATGCCAATTTAACCAACGCCTGTTTAAAACTAAACGTTGATTAAATATCATAATTATTATCTCTCTCGCTCTTCGTATTAAGAAATGATTAACACTATAATGCGAGTTGGTTAAATTGGGACTAAATAAACTTAAAATTACATGTCATTACGCTGCAGGTTGATGATGTAACTTGAACAATAGTTTCTTAAATTAATAAAACACACTTTTTGTGCTGGCTCGGTACAGCCGTCAGCCAGTAATTAAACAGGCAAGGGACGTTCGAATTTAAATGCCAAGTCGTAAAACATTTAGACTCTAAATAAAAAAAACAGTGCGCGCACCCTTAGAATTAAATATACACTTGTAATAGCCGGCATCATAAAATAAAGAATTTATAGATGTCCTTTAGAATTACCCCGGCTACGTTTTATTATGACTCCGAGCGTTCATTTGGCGCTGCGTGGTCGTATCAAACGCATTTTAGGTCGTGCTTTTTCCTATATAAATAAAGGACTTTTATTTTATTTTTAAGTACCCTGTGGTTTGTCAGTATTTCTCGTTATACTTCTAACATTCCTACATTTCTCCTGAAAAATTACTTATAGACACGTCATGAACTATTAAGAAGTATGTACCAGTAGCAAAGGCTGCATCTCCGTCAAAGGGCAACACTAGCCTATGTAAGGTCAGTTGCACTAGGTATTCGTGATCTACAGGGCAAAGTTGTAGGTTACTTTTCAAACGGTACTGTCACAGTTATTGTATCTTGATTTGTAAATTGTGAAGCCGGCGTCAATCGTGTTATATGTACCTACTCGTCGCTACTGGTAGGTTACTTTTAATTTTATTGCGTCGACGTAATGATTGAATTATAACTAGAAAGACACGTCTCTGAACTTAACATTTTTCCATAAAAGTACTGGATTCAATTTAACGAATCATATTATTTGCTCATAAAGTAATTCATATCTTTAATGTAATATAATGTTTAGAATACAATTTTGTTTTATTATTATCTCTAACACATTAGCATGCAAACTTTGTTATTTCAATTGAAGTCTAATTTTAATTATGTACTTTATTGTTACTTTATATACATAATAATAAGTAATAGTTTACTTAATAATAATCAGTAAACTATTACGGCTTTTAATAAAATAATAACAATAAATAAAATTAATATATAGGAATTAAATGTCAAGTTAAAAATAAACAGTACGTAATCATAATATTAAATTATTATTTAAACGTGTTATATTAATGAATCCATTAATACTAGAATAGTTCTCGTTACATAATAATATATAATTCTATGTTTCTAGGCGAATGGCGTGAGGTTCCTATAACTTCATTCCTATCGGCTTCACTTTCCACGTACATTTTAAAGAACCTCTTCCAAATCCCTACGTATTATACAAACTAGGGCTTCCCTATGAAGGAGAACCAGCCTTCGCCACTGGTATCTAGCAATTTATTTATAGAATAAAACGTTTTACATTTAAGCCACCTAATAATTTACTTTTTAACTCGAACTTGCAGTGTAGCAATATTATGGTAGCAACTTACAATGTAGCAATATTATGATAGCAACTTAAATTGTAGCAATGTTAAGGTAGTACACACTACGGGGACCAAATGCCATAATTAGTAATGTAAATCTCCAATCTCCATACGGAGTCCCAAACGCGAGCGTGAAGGTACAAAAAAAGCTCGGCGTGACTAACACGTTAACGTGTTTGTTTTTTGTATAAGTACGCGTGAAATTATGATTATGCTCACAAAGAGGTTTTAATCGGACCATGGAGTTTGTGATTATATCATTTAGATATCAGCTAACGACGATAAGTTATAAAATCTAGATGTAAGTTACGAAGGTGTCGAAGAAATTTTATAGTATTTTATTTCGTCTTATTATTTTTCGGAATCTCGGATTTTTTAAGTTAAACATAATGATTATGTTCACACTTCCCTTGCAAGATTGTGAGCAAACATTCTGAACTAGGACGTAAATAGAATAAAGTAAATAAAATATTTAACTTACTAAAACATTTCTTCATTCGTAAAATGTTTAGTCTATATAGGCACGGGTAATAATCAATAGTCATGTATCCCTCTGTGTCACCTAAACATATTTCATTTCTCACATTTCTATAATTAAAGTTTGATGATTTGAATAAAATACCTGTAAGTCTTGAAAGTTATCAGGGAACACCTAACATATTTACTAAAATGATATCGAATCGGCGTTTGTATGATTGTGTATGATTGAATCTATTATCTTTTACGGCCTTCGCGTTATTGGAGTGTCAGACGGAGGCAATATTTATGTAAATACTAACTTCACTCTGGGGACCTTTCGTATGAATTGAAAATGCTTTTTATTGTGCATCGGGAACATTAGTTTTAACGCCTGCCAATAAAACATCTAACATGTTTATGCGGGGTTTATAAGAATTGACATGAAATTATGATGTGGATTTTATGGCTTACATTTTGCACTTGATATTTGATTTGATATTGAATAAATTTTGAAATAAGATCTTTTTCTAGCAAATAAAATATAATTGTTATCAAAGATTTCAAAACTAAAGATAGTATATGGCGTAATTTGAAAGAACAAATTTTCATACAAGAAAAATTGGCCAAGCGCGAGTCAGACTCCTCGCACAAAGGGTTCCCTACAAAACGGCAAAAAATCACGTTTGTTGTATGGGAGCCCTTGTTGAATATTTATTTTATTTTGTTTTTAATATTTGTTGTTATAGCGGCAACAGAAATACATAATTGAAAATTTTAACTGTCTAGCTATCATAGTTCTTGAGATACAACCTGGTGACAGCAGACAGATAGACGGACGGACAGATAGCGAAGTCTTAGTAATAGGGTCCCGTTTTTACTCTTTGAGTAGATACGGAACCCTAAAAAATAACGCTATCTTGATTTCACCATGCCTCAAATTACAAAATGGCCCCAAACACCCCAAAAGTGGGGCCATTTAAGTGGGGAAAATTTTTGCATCGACATGCCTCGTCTAAAATATTTGTCTATGCTTTTAATTCAATAATATACTGGGTGATCTTTTATTCTGTTTCGACAGAAATATTGCAACTTTTGTATCAAAAATAGAATAAATTTAATTCTACAAAAGCATTTGTGCCAAAGCTCAAGTATTTGAAAGTTGGTAAATCCTAAAAATATTATCAATTTAGGTCAGTAGGCTGTCAATTATTTGTGACATTAAATTAGTACTTAGTAGTGCAATGTTGTAGAATAAAATTAAATCACCAAGAAAAAAGTAAACTAAGAATGGCATACTTACTAGTTAGTACTTACCTACTCTATTTCATGTAGTTATTACCCTGTTTTTTTATTTAGGACTTTTTGCTGCATTTAAGGTGGTTCGTTTCCCATACAAAAAAACAATGGACATTAATTAGGTAATTTCATACTATTACTACATAAATTTATATGCACATCTATTTATTTTGCAATACAATTGTCGCAAAATACATTTAAAATACTTTATTTCACACAGAAGTCACATTTTTATTGAATTTTCGACAAAAAGTGACATAAGTTACAAATGTCACTTTTTTAACTTATTGTGACAAAAAGTGACATAAGTTACACATTTGTAACTTATGTCACTTTTTGTCGAAAATTCAATAAAAATGTGACTTCTGTGTGAAATAAAGTATTTTAAATGTATTTTGCGACAATTGTATTGCAAAATAAATAGATGTGCATATAAATTTATGTAGTAATAGTATGAAATTACCTAATTAATGTCCATTGTTTTTTTGTATGGGAAACGAACCACGTCGAAACTTTTTATCGCGTAAACTATGATAACAGCAACTTGTAACAGCTCCTGTGGAGTTGTACATCAGTTTTTATGAGACCTTCAAAATTGAAAGAACTTTCATGCTATTTTTAAATAAAAAAGCAACGCTGTTTTAGGGGCAAAACTAAAAGACAAACACATGTGCCGACATGGTGGTGGCATGTCGAAAGTCGGGTCTTCACACATATGTGACTCTGCCAACGCGTTGAGTGTGTGAATGCGTCGAATTAGTTAGAAAAATGTGGGTTTTACAGTCCGTGATTGTAAAAATATTATGGATAACATATAAGGCATATAAAAGAAAACGATGGTTTTTGATGATTATTTGAATAGGGTTGCTATTAAGCTGAAGTTAAAATGAGATAACGTTTTTCCTAAACGTTTTATGTATTCCTGTTTTCATTTTATCTAAAGCTTCTATTGCATGGCGCTATTTTAATACTGAATCAGTGAGCAGATAGAAGGTAAATAACTTAATTTCCATAAACAGCTACCCAAGAAATAAACATATTTAGGTTGCATTTGTAAAAGGACAATAATAGTTGTAGGTATAATTTGTATAATATTTTGAGCTTTGAAGCTTCCTAATATAAATTTATTTTATATTTAGCAAATTTTATTGGCAAAGTGAATTTCAATTTAGTTTTGACAGCCCTAGAGGAGAGTAAGGCCGCCGCCGAACCGCATTGTGATTTGATACGGTTTTTGTGTGCGGCGCATTCCCAGCCAACTAATAACTATCTGTTGAGGTAGGTCACAAATATACAAAAGGATCATATTAAAATTAACAAGACAATAATATTAATATGCATATCAAAACCGTGGTCCTTTTTGTTGGCGGCGCGCGGCGGTATCTACTACAAAAGATTCGATTTATCTGTAAGGATCGATTAAAAACAATATTTTATAAAAAAATTGTCTCTCGATTTCTAATAGGTTCACTTTTCTCTTATTATTTTTAGGCTAAACATAAAAAAATTACATTAATAAAAAAACTCTAACCCCTGGACCATGGAAGCGTCAAAAAATCTAAATATGTAGGTAGGTTTAATAAAAGGAATATGAGCTTTATCCTAGCATAATCTTAAGATATAATGAATAAGTTAACAAGGTAACTTTGTTGATCTGTGAAGCTCGGTAGCAACTAGAACTATTTAAATGTAGGTAGGTAGGTACCTACATTTTTCCCTCTTTAGTTTGTTTTCCTACACTAATAACTCCCCACACCGATCTCGGTGACGGTGGCCGGTTTCATTGAAACCAGGCTTACGCAGGATAATTTTATAGTGCCCAAGTGTGTGCGCAGTACACAAGAGCACTCTCTCTTCCTCTACTCTCGTAATCCAGTGAGGGGGATAACCGACACGACTGACGAGAGATGAGGCGCAGGTCCGACATTTCACATGCCCATTCGTCGCATATATCATCTTTCTTGTCAGACAACCAGGTTGTTCCAATGCGGGAATCGAACCCACGAGAGCCAATGCATCACGGAGGCTGTTTTTTTTCCTACACGACGTAAAACACAGATCTAGATATTGTAAATGTCATATTATGTTTCGACGAGTTATAATACAGACGGAAGAGTTACTAATTTAGGCAACATTAACTTTTCAGCACATATCGAAATGAGTGGTGCATAGATAAAAACCAGTCTAGATGATTTAATTCTCCTAGGGTATGGGGAAGTTGAGTATCCACTCTGCCCCCATGGGGGATAAAATAATTATTAACTTGCGGAGTATAGTTTTATTTCATAGAAGTCGGCGTGCCATGTTAATTACGTGTGGGGTATCGTGTAAAGTTTTCGACAAAATCTTTTTAAATTTGACTTTAGTAAGGGTGGAAAGAGCTTTTTTACAGTTCTTTGTACTTACTAGTTTTTTTTTAACAAACCGCCAAAGAGTTCTTTAGAATAGTTTTTCTTGTTAAAATTTATGTAAGATACGCTTATCCCGCGGCTCCGCTCGTGTTAATACAGTATCCCAAAGGAACACTGTACTGTTCTGTGAGGATGGATAGATGGATGGATGTATGTTTGTTCCTCTTTCATGCAAAAACTACTTATTATATTTTGATGAAATTTTGTATGGTAGAAGTTTAGGCTCTGGATTAAAACATAGGCTACTTTTTAACCCGAAAAAGTATAGTGTTCCTTTGGGGCACTACGCGATTTACGCGAGCGGAGCCGAGCCAAAAGCGTATCTTACATAAACTTGAACAAACTATTCTAAAGAACTTTTTGGTGGTATGTAAAAAAAACTAGTTAGTAGGTACAAAGAACTATAACAAAGCTCATTCCACCCTAATTATTATTAAAGTCCAGTACAATAAGTACAGTGTTCCGTGGGATACGGCATATGCAGGCGGAGCCGCGTTCAAAAGCTAGTAAACTTATGTAGTTTATTTCAATAAAACTGTATATCGAAGCGTACATTCTAACAGAATAATAACGAAGATGGAAATGTCATCGGCCAGTACAAGTTCAGTAGGTATTCATCCTTCAACGGAACATTGCATCGGCAATCGAACGTGACTCGGGGCCTTATTATAATTACAGATCGCCGATTGTCGAGCTCCTAAATGTATAATTTATAAAATCAGAGCACAGAACAATCTAGAAGACGTTTTTCTGGTCTCCGGCTTGTCAAGTGAGGTTTATAGTTCCACAGAAGATGGAGATAACAGGATTTACACATCGATTCAGTATATCGTCCGTTATAACCTAATCATGATCTACTCGTATTTGACGTTGCTTAAAAGTTAGAGTTTCCGTATGCAATTTCCAAATGCTTAGAATTAAATCAAAGGTTGATTTATTAAACTGTACTTATTAATAACAGTTATGGCGTTAATGTGTCAACTAAAGTTAATGTGTAAACTAAAATGTGTCAATTTAAAAGAAATGACTTCACTCATGACACAATAACTAAATAATTCCCAAGTTACTTGTTTTTTAACGCTTTGAAACGTAATCAGACTAAGAAACAGCTATGACTCATGACTAAAGTATTTTTAAAGATAATAAATTTTAGGACAAATTAATTATACACAGTTGCACATTCTGTTCAAACTTATTCTTCAAAATGTCTCATTTCATTGTTTACAAAAACTTATCTACAATCATTGTTCGAAATCAACTCCGTGAATTTTTTCTTTTCCTTAAAAATAAAGAGCTTTGACAGGAATATAATAATGAACTTGTCTTGTGACAGTGAGTCACACATGGTGCATTTTTAACAATTGTAATGATTATTTGTTTCAAACATGTGTTTTAAGTCACGGAGACTAAGCAAGAATAAATTCGGAAATGTATTGCAGATATCCGAATCTAAGCCTGACGAGACACTTAATTTAATTTTGTATTACTGAACGCGTAAAATCCCGTAAAATATTAAAGTTATAGCTTTACATATTCTAACTTATTTTTCAATCTACTGATAAGTGTCAAATAGCTTATTTGCGTGTTTTGTCTCTGTCGCCCGATATAAAGGAAGCAGCGACAAAACTATCCGACACTTATTAGAAAATGTGAAACATGCCCTAGAAGTATTAAAGTTACAAAGCTAGAGTATTCTAAGAATAAAATAATGATGTCACTATAATTCTACATAACTATCTTCTCAAAGTTGCCGACAAGGTTTTTTGTTATTTTAGGGTAAATGCAAAAACCGGGTAGCGTTTGCATTTTGCACTCACAAGGTCTGGCGCCGCCTTTTCTCCACGTGGGGGGTTTGGTAATGAATGATCGTCGTTCGGTGTCACACTGTTTTGGTAACAATTTGTTAGGAATCGCCCGCCCAGACCTCGCACCTCACGTCACAATAATTACGTCATCACCACGACGCTCATTACGTCGAGAAAGCTCTCTAGTAAATTTGGTTTTTGTACCGACTGAAGTCAATTTGTGGGACACAAGAAAGACATAATTATTGTCGTCTACAACTAGTATTTCAATATGTTCGAAATCGTTTACATGTGAGCGACTTGTTCAAAATTAAACATTTGACTTTTGTGTATAAAAAGGCTTTGACATCAAGCGTTTATTAAAACTCTATGGGCTACCATTTTTATATAGCATGTATGTTTTATAAAATATATGCATAGTTATAAACTTACAACCATTACATAACTTAGGTACACAATAATAACTCGTCACACCTATTTCGGTGACTGTGGCCGGTTTAATTGAAACTAGTCTAGTTACGCAGAAGTAATTTTATACTGCCCAAGTGTGTGCGCAGTATACAGTATATCTCTCTTCCGTTACTCTCATAATCGACCGACACGTCTGAGGAGAGATCAGGCGCAGGTCCGACTTTTTACATGCCTAATCTGACGTATGGATCATCCTTGTCAGACAATCAGGGGATCAGCCTACATTGTTCTAACCAAACTTGGAAACAACATTTTTGAAGTGAAAATTTCTTTAGCGGCGTCATGCACTTTTCTTGGGATGGGTAAAAAATGTTAAACTCGTGTCAGAAGTCAGAACACGTGACCAGATCGAAAATTCGTAAGATGCAACTTGCAACTGTTGGCTGTTTTAGTTCCCTTACGCGAGCATGAAACTATTTTGGTTCGTATCTTTTAACCTAGATGGCGGTTTTTCCAATAATTTAATGTCCAAGTTTTCACTTCTGCCGGCACCCGATGTTTTTTTTATTGTTCCAATATGTGAATCGAACCCACGGAGGCTAATACACAATAATCATATAAATAATGTTAATTTATGTTTCATCGTGTTTGTGATTGGTTTTCTATATTTGGCCGATCATGATTGATTAAAAAAGTATCTCCGAGTAATCGGCATACAAAAAAGATATTTCCTGTTCAAATGGTCGGATGCTAGCACGTGATAACCGCCATCGAACAATTTGTATCTATCAACTTTTTAATGGGACCGTTAAAATTGTTTGCGGTCAAATCCGCCTCGTTATAATTTGGCGCCTGTTACATCATACTATGATAATGCATTGTGGTTGGTTTTTTCGACGAAATAAAATTATTATTGTTCCTTGATATTGTTTTAAACACTTACGGATTTTGTCGCGGTGCACTTTTCTTTTGCCCGACGTTTCGGCTACTTTCCAGCAGCTGTGGTCACGGGAGGACTGACCACTCCAGCAGCCGTGGTCACGGGAGGACTGACCACTCCAGCAGCCGTGGTCACTGGTCCTCCCGTGACCACGGCTGCTGGAAAGTAGCCGAAACGTCGGGCAAAAGAAAAGTGCACCGCGACAAAATCCGTAAGTGTTTAAAACAATGAACAATTCCTTCCTTGATAGTTGGTATCGAAGGGGTTCACCTGCCATCCGATTTCTTTAATTTCCAACGACACTTAAAAAAAGAGGTTTTTACCAAATCCATACCTACTTTACGTGCAACTCCAACCTAAAAAATAAGGTTACTTATTGTCTCAATAACTCAAAATTTTAAAATACAAAAAATGGGTATTTTTTTTATTGCTCCAGAAAGGTAGCGGTAATTCCAAAAACTCGGCAAAACAGTGTCAAATCAGGATTTGTCACGTGTGGCAAGTTTTTGCTCGAGTTATGAGAACTATTTATCTTTTTTTGTTTATTGCGGATCCCAAAGACAATCCAGCAATTCGATACAGATTACACAAGTAGAACAAAAGTTGAAATCATCATTTGTACAACTTCATTTTTGTCTATTGTCGCAAATTGACTGACAATGACGTGTTCCACTTTTTTGGTCCCACTTTTTATTGCTAACTGTAAAGTGACCAATTCTGTTTTGTGCAAATTGTGTAAAAAAGTTATGACTCTACAAAAGTAGAGCAAATGAGGCGTTCAAGGAATTTTTGGCCAAGTACCATAAATTGTTTATGTCCGAATCCGGAATAATAAAACAAATAAAACAAAAAGTTTTATTTTTGTCACTTTTGTTGATGTCTATGTTGAGTCAGAGGCTTCAGGCCAGCGCTTATCATAAATATTTTACATATTTATGTTATCAAAATGTATCTACACTCTGTTCCAGAGAAATAAGGACAAACATTTTTCATTACTGGAAAATCATCATCATCATCATCAAATCATTTATTTAGTCGGTGTCTGTGAGCTATGCGGTACAACACACGACATTAATCACTATACATTCTTACAAATTTACAAAATATGTGATTGTTATTTCCGAATGCAAAGAAAAAATACAAGTTGCTCTTTCGCGCCTCAGCAGTTTTGAAAGGCGGAACGATCAAACGAATAACGAGAACGGTAGCCAAAAAAATTACAACTACAATGAGTATTTCCAAAATATGGTCAGCGCTGTAACAATAGTAAAAGGAAAGGATTTTTGGAACCGTGCGGTAGGTTGACAGCGATGCGTTAAAAAGTATTCCCAAAGAATAAAAACGCCGCATATATTACTTGCCTAATCTATATTATTCTGGCAGCATTTTCACTTTTTTTATTACTAGCAATAAAAATCTATTGTTTTCTATTGTGAGGTCTCGTTTAAAATGCAAAGACTTTGATCGTTCACTTCTTCTTTTGTTACCATTACCGACACAGAATTTTAATATTACAGCAATAGAATCATTAAGTTATAGCTTTTTAAACAATGTTAAAGGATTATTGGTATGTTTTATTAATATTGAGTATTGACGTAGCAAACATTTTGCTTTTGTTTTCACTTTTAACGTATCGTGTTGATGCGGAAGCTAGTAAAATACAATAACAATATAAGTTATATTGTCTCTCATTCTATTTAGTGAGACGTGCTTTTACACAATATTATTTTACCTAAAGGCTAAAACAAGATGTTTATCGGTTAGAACAGTTTGAACATACTGTATTAAGAACACCTATTTAGAAGATTGTATACCGATAACCGACTAAATCTAAACTTCCTTCCAAAAAAGAATGTCTCGACGAAGTATTTACGTAAGGACTAAGAGTCAGTGAAAAAATACGATAAGCGACGCGGCTGCATTTTTTAAAAATAGCGATTCAAAATTGAACTTTATTCGTTACAAAAGAAGATACCTACATGTTTGTTTGCAAGAATTTGAATAATTTGCAAGAGTTAAACTGCACCGACCTGCATAGCGCGGCGCTGTTCTTGCAATGAAATGTGAATCTTAATGTGTACTGAACAGAATTTTGAATCACCATTTTAAAAATGTAGCTCCCTGTCTTCTTATCGTCTCTTTTCGGTGTGAGCCCCTTCCTAGTCCTTTGAACCTTAATGTTTTTAGTACGTAAACAATGTTTGTGTTAGTTTCCCATACTAGCTATTAATTATTAATTAATATTGTAAAATAACAACCCAGGTTCAGTTCGAAACGGCCTACACTCGGGGCAAAGTTGATTTTAATGACAGGGTTCACGATACAATTAGGCGGGGCCTTCTTTGTTTTAGAGAAGAATTTTTATCTAGTAGATTTATTGTGTTTGGGGAAGATGTTATCTACGAGTTCGATTGCTCAACGCAACGGACCGTTCTTAACCGTTTTCGACTAAAAGCAGGTAAAGGCGAACGTTTATCGGCCGTTTTGGTTTTTTGTCGCCGCCATTGTTATTATTCGAATTTGGAATCCCTCGAACGTATTAATCTCGCGTGGGGCTGTTGGAAGTGGTCATTACCTAAAACTTTTGGGCGTACTCCGGCCGGGTGCTCGGTTATTACGGAGCATTCTATTAAATTAACATCATGCTATTCACTAAATTAGATGTATCGCTAAATATTTTATAATGACGGGATGTAAAACGTTCGGGATGGTTCGGTTTCAAAGTATTTGTTATTTCAATAAAATTAGACCAATTATTTAATAACTACAGATTCAGTTCCCAAGCCCAGTTATCAGATTAAAAGCATAATTGCATTGTAAAAAGTAGATAACTGTTAGTTTTTTTATTGCCAAAGTATTCCATTAGTAAGGCAGGAGCTGGTAAAATATGATGGAGCCCTTATGTCCGTCCCAGAAAAACATATTTAACATGGAATTTAAGGGTTTAAATATAAATTAAATAGCTTACATCAGCAGTTTAAAAAAAAATTATCTAATTGTATCACCTAGTACTTATTCTTCTACTAAACGTGAATTTTATTTGAAAAGTTTTCCAGAAAAGATAAAAATGTACGAAAAAACATATTACAATAATATTATGCTTGAAGATGTTCTCGTCATAATTTGATATTTCCATCTGACCGTAGAGACTAGAGACACACTGTCATAACTTCACGACATCCAATTTCTGTTTAATTTGAAGCCACGTCGCGGCCATTGTCGGTGAGTAAGGTTTCGTTCAGGAACGGAAATGAGGAAGAATTTCCCAGGGAGCCTTTTGAAATGGGAATATTATTTGTCAACAGACGTACCCGGGTCGACAATGCCCCGCCCCCGGAAAGAATCAATTATTCGGACTTGTGTCCGAAGAAGCGTCAAATGGGCGAATTGTTTGTTTAATAACATTTCGCCGTCATCATAAATATCAGGATATTGCCCTTTTCTACTGACTCCAAGATAATTGTCGCATCGAAAAAGTGTGATCTTTCAATTCGTGAAGCGGATGTGTTTTTGTCCACTTTTTAACAGTTTTATCATGTCTTTTGGGAGGAGTCGTAAATTTTGGATTTAAATTGGTCGTTGTTGTGTTTGTGATCGCTACAAGCGTACAATCTTTTCCGTTTTTTATGTTGTCATCAAAAATTGTACACGTCCCAAAGGTTTTTATTTTTACCTAAATACTGATATATTTTGTTTAAACCTTCGCTTAAAATCATTCCGATTGCATTGAAGGTAATTTAGATATATCTGCAGGAAATATAAAGCAGATATTGTATTTTAAAAGATTTAACTTAAAAATACTTGCAGCATGTGGGATGCGCAGGCGAAAAAATAAAAGTTTGTATATGAAAGCAAAAATAATCTTAGAATTTCTAGGTACTCTGTAAATATTTTAACTTGAACCCAGAGTTTTGAGCGTAAAGTTTTTTCTTCTTCTTCTATTATTTCTTTGCCCTTGTCGGTGGAGCTTTCGCCATGTTTCTCTACCCCTGCTAGAACCTTCAGTTTAATTTTTTTTAACAAGACAAAAATAGATTTGTCATGCAAAAAACATGTATAAGTTTCCGGACAAAATATGTTAATGACTTAACTACTGGTTTCTAGCAACGAAATAAATCAATCCAAGCATGAAGATGTAAACGCAGATAAGTAAGTTTATTCATAATGCACCTTAAAACATTTGTCTGCCCTCCCAGGATTGAGTCGTGATATTTTTACGAACGTCCTACGTCGCACGGTAGCAGCGTTGGGTGATCATCGCCCATTTATATGCTATTGCAATAACACTAAATGTGCTTTGAATAACTTTATCCGTCTAATATGCTTGAATTTTCAGCTAAAACTGGATATAAACGAGCCCCTATAATATCATTATTATTGTAATGTCTTTGTTGTGTTTACTAAATAAACGGAGACCTGTTGATTTTTTTCTTGACTCTTTGGTCTAGGTATATCACTTTTTTACCATTACGAACAAGGTTTTCCTATTAATTTGTCAATCAGTAGAAATGTTTTACAGCTGAATATAAATACACTTTCAAAAATAATTAATTTAAAAGCACGTGTTGTATTTTTTACAGAAAAGTTTTAACGGCCACAGCAGTTGGTGAGACCACACAAATATTTGCTCGGTGTCGAATATCACTCCAGTTTGTTTTGTATTTTCCGACGGATTGGTAATTATCATTTTATATATCACGACGACGGATATTTTATTATTTATGGCACAATTTAAATGAAATAATAGAAGTGAATGTTTGTGTTGCTAATTGTTTTCCTAGTCATTAATTTTGTTTCACAAGTTCGTTCGTACGTTAATTGAAAAAATTCGTGTCAGCTGAAATGTTCGATATTTCTGTCTTGTCCCAATTTGGTTTACGTCAAATTTTTTTTTTTGATCTTGTACTAAGTGCCAATTGGTTTATTACATTTTTACTAGCCTCTAATCATCGTCTTTTAGATAACGCTTTAGCCTAGCTTTACGAACTGTGAATAACCTAGACTTTATTTTATGGATCACGTTATTCACCTGAAGTGATCACGAAATAGCTGTTTCTTATCTCTATAACTAATCCATTCGGGGCTGGATTTGTTGGTTTTATACATTGTTGTTTGGTTTATGATAATAATAGGCATTCGGGCCCCACCTCGGGAGCGACACGGTGTGAAACTTAACGCTTCCATTCACCCAGACTTTATTATCGCAATTTAGCGAGGAGTTGTTACTTCAGAAAAAATGTTCGTGAAAATTTAGAGGCATGGGCGTGAACGTGTATGTACATTCGTGCCCATATTTTGTTTTTTAAGAAGATTCCTTCACTCTTTTGCTCATATCCATAATATCAAAAATATTATAATAAAGATATTATAATATTTTTGCTACCGATTTGCGGCAATTTGACATTGTTTATGAGTATACCGACTGCAGCCTAATAAATAAATTTACGATGCTGGCGAAATTTAAATTTGATAATAATACGATTTAACTTTTATATTTTCACAGGCGAAGAAATATATCCTCTAATGCAATTAAAAGTTATTCGTCGATTGTATACTATCTAAACTCACGCACAAGTGCGCCCGTATCTATAAAAGAACTCAAAAGTTTGCGGAATGTCTGTCTGCAGTAATGTCCCCTATTGTGCCTCCAGATAAGATATAACTGGGACCTATTGATAGCGTCCTCTGACCGATCCAGCGGGCTGCTCACGTAATAGTTTTGTTGTTATCTCTCGTAACTCCTCTCGAGATGCGTCTGGGACGATATTAAAAAGATTTGGCAACGGGCCATAGAGATATTGATCTTTATGCTCGGCCAGACGGCAATAGGAGTTTGCTAAGTGCCATGCCAGTTGCTTTAATGACTTCCCATGTTTGGGAGCCAGGACTGTTCCGAAAACTTTCTATAGTTTCCGAATGTTGTACTCCTTCAACACGAATGGGTTACTGAGCTTTAAGGTGCTTTGAGACGTTTGCGATATATCGTTGATCGATGGTCAGCTCTTATCTGGGTTGCTAAATTCATTTTTTATGTTTTTGCCTCGTTATTATCGTCCGGCCTGATAAAAGCTGTCGAGGGTGGTCGACAATGCAGCAAATTAGAGAAATTATCGAGTGGGCCGGTCGCAGCTGGGACTTATCGCGCAAGCAAATTGATACAATTCACACGTATTGTTAAAAACTGAAAATAATTAAGTCGAAAATGTGTGAAGGGCGACACCTGCGTTCGTATCTGAGATCGGACCGTTACGGTTTATGGAGTTCCTACCAAAAACAATGATAATGGCAAAAAGTAGAATGCGGGCGAGGCCAGGTACAGCGTGTGGGTCGCGGCGGGGATCCACAATTTATGATTGCGCCTTGTCAAAGTGTTAATGAACGCGGGCTGGTGCTCTTTATTGAGATAAGGCCCGCAGTCGCGGCTCGGACCATTACTTATTGGTATTGCGTGTCCCTTTATGCGCTTATTCCTCTCGAGCACATTCGTGCGGCGTCCTTATTAACGCCACATTTCTCTATGAGCTAATAATAGGATATTCATAGAGTTATTAATTGCGGATCATGTCCACTTTATCGAGTTGGAATTTATAGCAGCGTTAGTGTTACTGGAGTTACATAATAGAAATTTGAATTATAATAGATTTTCATTTATATTTACTTTGTAAATACCTTGTTACTTGATAATGTTCTATGACAAGCGATTACACCAATTGGATTGGCTTACATAACAGTAAACTGTAGTTACCAAGGCAACAATTTTTATAGATAAACTTTTACTTCTATGTAGTTAGGTACTCTTATCTGGATGATCTATTAGTTATTGATGAATGGTACAAAACACCTCATTTCATCGCCTTAAGCGAGAAGATTTATTTAATGTTATTAAAAGCGTAACATCAAATCAACTTTTGTTTTATTTTATAACACATTAATTTTGGTAATGACTTGACCAATAAAAGCTTTCAATTTGATCGAGCCGTTTTATCTGGTGCATCCCACACATAAAATTTATTATAAATCAAATCGGTGGAGATAACAAAAATTCGCTTACAAGATTAATAAATTACACATCAAACTCTTATCAATAGGTCGGACGTACGACATATCGGGTGCGTTTTTACGACCAAGTAAACTCAACAGCCCAGTTGCAGTTGACTGTTGAGTCGGTCGAGTAATCGAGTTGGGTTGAGAATTGAGATCGAGTGATAGGACGTGATATGATCATTATACATTCAGTTTATCGCATCTTTCAACTGTGTTTATTTGTTCTATTCAGACTACCTTTATGTTATACAGTGTACTGATTTTTGTCCGCGGCTCCGCCCGCGTACATACAATATCAAACGGGAACACTATTCTTTTTAGGGATTAAAAGTAGCTGATAATATGGTAATCCGGAGCCAGCTTTTAAACATTTTCCAACATCCTCATAGTATTGAGTATGTGTGCGTGCGCACGATTCGTCGGCGCTGTTAAGCGATTTCGATATTGTGCCTGGTTTTTTTTTATAAAACTAGGGGGCAAACGAGCAAACGGATCACCTGATGGAAAGCGATTGCCGTCGCCCATGGACACCCGCAACATCAGAGAAGTTGCAAGTGCGTTGCCGGCCTTTTAGGAGGGAACTTGTTCGATTGTACCGACGACTGTGTCTCTGTGGTATAAAATCTCTTAGAAATACACATATCTTATTAGAAAATAAAATCTGAAAAGGTTCTAATTGTACGAGGACTAAAAACTAATAGGCATTTTTTTGTTAATGTATTTCTATAAGATATAATTTCCAACCTTGAATATGCTTTTTTTCTCTTTCAGGTAAGCAAATCTTACCTACTTGAATCTACTTAAGTTGAAGATATCAGGTAAGGGTTTATCAATTCTTATAAAGTTTTCGTACAATTTTACAAATTACAACACAAATACCATCTTTGTAATCCAGAAACACACACAGAAGAACTGACAGAACAACATGAATCTCCTGGCCAACAATAATTGAATGGCATTTTCGCACTCGACTGTACAAACGTGACTCGCTCAATATAAGGGTGAATACGGCTCAATCAATCCGCGGACAGGTTGGCTGTCGGAGTCCAATAAGATAAACGCGTTGGGTTTTCTATTCAAATAGATATCAACGTAATTTCCACCCGTCTCCCGGCGCAAGGTATTGCAACATTGTCGATCGTACACCTACCAATTTATTGGCCTGTTGCAAAGGTGTGGGGATATTTCTATCGGCTAGCCGCACACGTGCAATATTATTGGCAATAATGCTCATATTGACAATAATATTTATTCCTTGTGTGCGGGCCATATTGCCGTTGTTTTTTGTATGTGTTTACTAGTATTGACAAATTTATTCTGTCAATAATATTGCGTGTGTGCGGCTAGCCATTGAGCATCGAGTATTTCTGTCGACTTTTTTGCTGATCGTCCTTTAAACTTTGCTTGTGTCTTTACACAAGCAAAGTTAGTATTATTGTTAATTTGCTGACTAACAAAGATCTATCTTATAATCAATAGTACTAGTCTACTATTATAGTAGTAGGTTGTAATAATATTTGCAAAGAGACTAATATTAAAGAAAAAAACCGGCTAAGGGCGAGTCGGACGCTCGCATCGAGGGCTCCGTACAAACCTGTAAAACCTGTACATAAGTAAAATTTCACCCATTACGATTATGGAGTCATAGTAATTACTAATTATGGTATTTATATTGCAAAATGAAATCCATAAAAGACAGACGGATGGACAAAAAAGTTATCCTAATGGGTTCCGTTTTTTCCTTTCGAGGTACGGAACCCTAAAAACATGTTGTATTATTGATTTTATAATAATTATATCAATAATATCAATAATATGGACGGCCACACCAATCTGGTCTAGTTGTAAGTTCTCGAAGAACTTGTGTCACGGGTACCAGGCAATGGAAATATAATTATTTAATACTTTTATTTCGGGGAACCCTAAGCCGTTTTTCTGGCCCTTTGCTCTTAATCATCTAAATTTAATGATTTCTCGTGCAGGTGAAACAAACAGGTGTCAACATAATATGATTCACATTTTTTGCCACCTTTTGACCTTTTACGATTGTAGAAAACGATCTTGAATATCGAATTGAATAGGTAATCTATGTATTATGTAATAAGTAGTACACTTTTCATTAAATTTACTGTCCAATAGGAAAAAAAATCCAATAAGAATGTGTAATAACTTGAAAATGCGGCTAGTGGTGCTAGTGGTTCGGTACAAAGTTACCACAACAGACACAACTTGACGCGGCGATTGATGAAATACGCTGCGCTGCATTCCTAAGATAGCTCTATTCATAATTGAACTTTATTCGATACACAAAAAGGTACACGTTTCATACACAGTCATACACTGCACAAGGCACATGCGCGGTACCTACAGCGTGGTTCAACCGGAACCTCAATTCTCGTATTTAAAGTAGACAATTTAAACAGTCAATTTCACTTTGTTTGGATTGAAAGTGTCATGTTACCGTGTAGCATCATGTTACCGTGAACGGATTTTATGAGGTTTCGACTAATCAGAGCGCGTTTCACGTTGGTTTAACGTTCATAAAAACACCTATTGGGAGTATAAGCGTATCGGGACTTGATTGTAAGTGTATTAATGCAGGCTTTATTTAGCAGAATTGTCCCTCTGGCATTCGATCTCTTAGGCTGCGTTCACACCAAACTGACTGTCAGCGGCCGAAAGTGAGCAAACGTGACGCAGTTTATGGTATTTCCATACATATTCACCTTTTCGTTCACATCTAACCGACGTTACGTTATTACGCTATGCGTAGACGCTGACGTTCGGCGGCCGATTTGTCAGATCTATAGTGTGAACGTAAAATACCGTTTATTTTCACGTTTACACTGGGGCTCACATTTTACAGTGAGCCTGCTCACATTCGGCGGCTGACAGTCAGTTTGGTGTGACGCAGCCTTATAATGAGCTAGCTGGTGCCCGCGACTCCGCCCGCGTAAGTACAGTAACCCACGGGAACCTTATATGTCCCGCGATAAAAAGTAGCCTATGTCCTTCCCCGTGGTCTACTTTATATCTGTGCCAAATTTCATGATAATCGGTTTAGTAGTTTTTTACGTGAAACTGTAAATAATGTATCCCACGGGAACCGTACATTTCCCCGAGATAAAAAGTAGCCTATGTCCTTTCTCAGGCTTTAGACTATATGTGTACCAAATTTCATTTAAATCGGTTCAGTAGTTTTGGCGTGAAAGACGGACAAAAAAACAGATACACACGCTTTTCCACTTATAATATTAAAGTATGGATGACACGTGTATTGATTAAAGTTCAATTTTGAATAGCTGACTTAAAAATGCAGCACTGTGTCGCGTATCGTTTCATTTCGGTGTGAATTTACTCTTAATTTCGAATTAAATACGTATCTACATAGTAAGTACTAAGTAGTACACTTTTCATTGAATATTTTGTCCAATAGGATGAAATCCAATAAGAATGTGTGATAATTTGTAAATGCGGCTAGTGGTTGGATTCAAAGTAACCACAATTTGACCTTTAAAATCTATGCTTAGTATTTAGCATCAAATCACAACGCAACTACAGAGTAATAAATCCAAGTGACATTGTTACTTACCTATGTACCTACATAGAGCACCAACGTTCATGTTTAAATCCTACTAATTCTACTAATATTATAAGTGTGAAAGTTTGTGAGGATGTATGGATGTTTGTTACTCTTTCACGGAAAAAAACTACTGAACGGATTTTGATGAAATTTTTTCAGCTTGAGCTCTGGATTAGAACAGGATACTTTTTATCCCGAAAAAGTACAGTGTTCCGGAGGGATACTGTATTTACGCGAGCGGAGCCGCGGGCAACAACTAGTTAAATATAATCGCTTGCATTTCTAGCTTATAAGGGTATTAATATATTATACATAATATAATGTGATATGTTTAGTAAATCGTTCATTCATCTATTAAAGATTTTTATAAAACGAACATTGTTTAAATTCTCCTTCCACAAAAAATAAAAGTTACAACGAAAACTATGACACAAATAAAAGTATTATTGATCAATATTATTAATAGATCTAGGAACCGAATTCACTTTGTTACTTATCGGTAAAAATGTAGAAGACCGTTTAGTTACATATTTGACTTAAGAGGCCGAAAGGGCTGACTACCGGTGTCGTTACCATAGGGTAATATTTTATCATTGATCTTAATTATCTACTAATTTTAACAATAAATATTATGTAATTTCGCATTCAAAACATATTAGTTATGGATAACGACATTTATTCGAGTATTTCGTAATGTATGTCACAGCCCGGCTAGCTCAGTCGGTAGAGCATGAGACTCTTAATCTCAGGGTCGTGGGTTCGAGCCCCACGTTGGGCGAAACTTTTTTGTCTACTTTTGTCGATTCATATTATATTTTATTTATGCATAAAATAACAGCAACCATATGTGATCATAATTATTTATTAAAGCATAATATTATTTATTTTAATCCGAAAATTAACATTAATCGATATAACGCTATAAATTAAATTGTGTATCATTAAAAAACTATAAAAGGCAACATACTGTGTGTTTAACGGTGTATTATTATTTATAATTTTACGATTTATATTTAAACAAGGTCATTTACATTTTAATAGTCTTGTCATTTTCATCATCCCTAAAAAAATTACCTAATATAAAGAAAGGCCAAAAAGGAGATCTATTACATGAGCCATTTTCAAATAAAATGTACTTGTGACTTACATGCTCAAAATTGTGACTCAACTGTTTTGTGACATACCTGTATTTTTATACTCATGTGAGTCACATTTATTGTAAAGCAGAGTTTACACGAAACTATGTTCTACTACTCGAGTTGGGCAGTGGGGGTTCAGCAGGGAGCAAAAATGTAGGTTTAATAAAACAAGTAGATATAATCAAATCAAATTATTATTTAAAAAATACTTAGCCTCATAGAACTATTAGATTTCTCATTTTTTTGTCTATACACTCTTTATTTTAATGTGCTATTTTCTCGCTTCAATTTATTAATAACTTCATTCATCTTTGCTAACTTTTTTAGCATTGTCCTATATCTCCTTTCAAAACCTGTTTTCGGTGGCGCTTTATGTGCTTCATTTTCTATCTTCTCACATTTTTTATTCTTTCTTCTTGCATTCGCTTCCCGCCATTGTTTTCTTCTTTTATTTTGTTCCGTTGCCGATAACTGACCTATAACTTTTCTTTTATTGTTCATATATTCAGCATGTTTTCTTTTTTTCTCTTCGTATTTATCAGGTTCTTGGCTTCTAAGTTTTTCTCTGCGCTTACGTTGACGTTCGGCTGCGCTCATCGCCATTTTTCTAAAAATAACACAATAATAATTAGTGCACATAAAGTATAGTCGGATGATGATGTATGTAGTTATAATAATAAGTAAACCAAATCAACAGCTATAAGAATAAAAAAAGTATTACAAGTCATCGACAAAGTATTACGTAGCTAAAATGTTATTAGTACAGTATATGCCGGTTGCCGCCGACGGTTGACGGCCGGCTGCCGTCGTCGCCACCTACTGGCGGCAGCCGTCAATGCCTTTAAAACTATTACTAGTTATTCTATGTCAACGCGTCGTGGCGACGAATGAAGTACCGCTCGTCTGAAGAACCCTTACTAATTTAACTGAAATAGCTAAAAACACAGGTTCTTATCATGCGCTATTTAGCAATCCTTACCATTATAATAAAGGGGTACCTACATAATTCCAGTGTCATTTTTATATAAAACTTTCGACTAATACACGTTTATACCGTAAAGGAAATAAGGTATCAAACTGTTTTTTAATTATATATCAAAATGATATTTTTCCGTAAATGTCTGATTTATTTATTAGTGAAAAGTCTTATATGAAGCAGAAGATAACACCAGAGGCCGCCGGCTTAATATGTATATTTGTTAAAATTTTCAGCCAGTGTAAACATATCTTAACTTTACACTTGGATGTGAGTCACGTCATATGAATCACGAAATGTGACTCACATGCTTAGCATTTTTGTCAAAAACATAACCTCAATAAGCAACAATATCAGAATAACTTATAATATAGTTAATTATGATACATACTTATAACTTGTATAAAAAGCCTAACGCTATGAAAATAATTGAAAATAATACTCACTTTACTTTGTCCGGAAATGCACTGTGATTCACATGTATTTGTTTTCGTACAAATTGCAGCGGCGTTTCGTGACAACAAATAAACTTACAACAAAATTAAATAGCGGAGATTTGATGGGAACAGCATGGAGCAAAGTGATGCCAGATATGAAAAAATATCTTCGAGTGGTAGGAATGGTACAAATAGCTACGAAATCGACCGTGACATACTCTGAGTGACTCACATGTTAATAATCTCGGACAAATTTAAAATATATTATTTTATTGCTAAAGCACCGGGTAGAATAATACTGTTCTGAATAAATAATAGGAAATATATTTATTTCATTAGTTACATTGTTTAAAAAATGAACAGAGAACAAATTCGAGCCTTATGATGATTCGAAACTGTTAGAGTGTATAAAAGACATTTCTGTTGTAATGGAATGTGAAAGGTGGCAAAACAAAAAAATGTATGCAAAATACTATAATTTTATAATAAAGTCATAATTTTGGTAAAATCTTGAAGAGGGATGTTCATATTTAAAGGAAAAATTGCACAAAGTGAAAAATATGTAACACTGAGTTCGTAAAAAATATTGATAATAGTCGGACATGCATTCATTTTTTATGTACAGTTTTTTTGAAAATGGCTCACATACTATTTAACCATACCAAGTTTTATCCTCCATAATTACAAAAGCTAGAAGCTCGGACAGACAGACGAACAGTGAAACGTTACTGACTGTTTTACGGAACCCTAAAAACAGTGACTAATTTTTTTAACTTACTAAGTGAATGAAGCGAAATAGCCAGGCCACATATTACACATTTGACTAAGGTGTTGAGTTTGTGAAGTTAGGTCTTGGCATCATTTTAACATGAATTTTTTTTTGTTCGGATGAGAGTTATCTTAAAACGTTACATAATTTTCTGCAAAACGGATAATTGTTGCCCTGCATTTAAATATATTGTGTTAATTTTGTGTCAATACTCTATAAAAACACACTAGATTTTAAGCACAACAAAATATTACTAAAAACATTTCTAATGTAAGGTCTATGGAGTAAAAGTCTAATTCATTTATATTTCTTTATTTACTATACATAAACATAAAAACAAACACATAAAATTAGAGTAAATTTAGTGAGAAAATTACACAGCTGTGAAGTGTTTGCGAATCACCATAGCACTAGCCGTTTAAAATTCAGTGCGGGGGAAATGCCGTGCCCCGTGTTGCAGACGAACACTCCTGAATGGCAAATGCACGCAAAAACTGCTCGACTTATCAAATATTACCTCGTTCCCGTATAAACATAAATTCTTTTTTTTGGTTCGGCGTGTAGCATTTTATTATTTCTTTACGATTAGGTTCTAAAGTAAATTTTTACTTGCTCATAAACTTTTTGGTGTTTAATTTATATGTTTCTAAATTATTTAATTAAAAATGTAATATAATGTTTTCTATATGGTTTTCGTTTTAACTATATTATTAGTAAAGTTTGATGTTTAGTTCTAGATATCTTTTTATTTCTATGCGCCAAGGGTTGCTTAGGAGTAATCGCTTTAAATAGTCATAAAGCAGCTTTGTGTTTATATTTATGCTAAGTCTGTTAATAATAAATAATATTATACTTGTACATTATTGAACGCAATAAAGAATAATATATTCATTTATTAAATCTGCAAACTCTTAAACAAATATGCCTAATGAAGTAGACGTCTAAAAGAATTTGACTATGATTAATTATTATTATGATTTTTAATTTCCTAGCACTTTTATGCATGAAAATTTAAACGTCTTAAACATTATAAGTAACATAATAATTGACATTCAATTTGCCTACAATTTCTTTTTCAATAAGCACAACATATTGTACAATAGGTACATTTTTTCTCTTCATTGATATAAATTAACACAGCGATTCTATTGGCAGGCTCGTTAAAAGAATTCCAATGCACTTTAACACCCAATCAGTTTGCGCAACACTGTTGTAAGGTCGCGTGATGGACATACATACAACACGCTCCCACGGCACACGTCATCGAGACCCATAGAAATTTGAACAGTAACTGTTGAGGTGTTGATTTGTCACAAAATTCGAGTACCCAAAATTGAAGTAGTAACTTTGGTTGTATGTATTTCTTAAGTATTTGGATTTCACTGTGAGAGAAATTTACTCAAACTACTTGAAGTGCAACACACGAATGATAAAAGCAGTCCGTATTGAGGTATGAGAAAAGTATTCATCTTAGTTTTACCTAAGGGTCAAATGACATCGCGACGAATTTTTAAGATAGCCATTCAAATTTGATCTTTATTCGCTACACAAAAGGATACACGATAAAGATATAAAAAATAAAAAAAAATTCAAATTACGTTACTCAAAATTGTATAAATTTCGTGATGCTGGTAACCCTTTGCACAATGTTTACAAATAAAAAAAAAATTTAATCTACCTACACCTGATGATGACGTTGTCGAAACCGGTCGTGTAGTATATTAAAATTAATGTAAAATACTTATTAAAGTGGAAATAGTGCAAGAAGTATTGTGTATTATTACTGTGAAAAAGATACACGTTTCATATTATAATACCAGCCATTCCACATACGCAGTGCAGCGCGGTGACATTAGAACTCGTACAAAAAACGTGTATCGTGTAATGAATAAAGTTCAATTTTGAATAGCTATCATAATAATGCGGTGCTTCGTCGCATATCGTTTCGTTTTGGTATGACTTGACCCTAATTAGTAAAGACTAAAGAAGGAAAATATTTTTAAAGAACTAAAATATTTCGTATCTATTAGTACTTGATTCAGTAATAACACAACCTCCTAAATCAGAAACAAACGAGTTGAATACATCTACATTGTTGAAAAGGGCATCTTAATCAAGTTTGCTTTATTTAATAGTTCATGCAATTTATGAATTGCCATACTTTACGTTTATTGAAGCGAACAACTGAAATAAGTTTACTGTAATTGCAATTAATGCCTGACAGTTTTCAATTACATATGGCGCAGTAATTTCGTTCTCATCGCACACCTTATTAAGTATTAAATATGATTGCTTGTTAAGTGACTTGATGCTGTTTACTTAATTCCTAGGATAAATCAAAATGTAATTAGACCGCACTAATGTTTTATTGTTATCTGTAACGTTGTTGATATTATTAATTATAACATCTCATCATCATTTATGTTTAAGACCTCATTTTAAAACGGAAAACTGTTTTAAATTGAAACTAAGGTTAAACTTAAGATAACTGGTAAGTAAATTACTCCCTTCCCCGAGATACTACGTCCGCAGAGCGTCATAACAAGCGGAAGATTGAAGTGGCACGATAAGAGCCGAATCAGAAATCTTGCCGAAAATACTCAGGCACCTTATAATACGGCGGTAATTTTTACAAGGGATTCCTGGGTTTGATATGCAGGCCAATCATTACCCGCCGAGGTATGTGCATCGAGTCGGCTTTTTGCGAGATCTATGTAGATATCTGCGGCTGAATATTATGCGGCGCGCTCTCCAAACGGATCAACGTGCGCACAGGTATTTTGAGATTCATTTCGCCTCGTCTTATTTTGTTCTTGATAAAGTGCCAGCTCTGTAATAGCAAACTTCTAAATATCTTCACCGAGAAGATTGCCGTACACTTTAAAATTGCAATGGAAATTCCCTTCAGATTTTATTCTCTTTAAGCGTTTTATACATTCTTTCGCCTTCAGTTAAACTCGTAGTCTCTTTATTGTTCCTCGCATCTTGCGTCGGGCCGACTCGTTAACGCGACCTTCTGTTATTTATTGTATCCTCCACAGAAAATACAATTTCCAATTCGTATACTAATAAATTTGAACGCGCATGTATTAGCGTCCTTTTTATATATGACACGTGGGACCCTCGTTTGCTTTAAACAACGGATATTTAAATTGACGCAACGTGAATCTTCGGCGCGCTGATTAACTTTTTTCGAAACGGTTTATATTACAAGAAGTTAAAAGAATCAGGCATTTGTTTTCAGAAATCCATAGCATACAATAAAATTAAAATTATATCTAGCAATATCCCACGAGAAAATACAAACAACCTGCAAGTAAATATGTTAGTGTACGCATAAGCATGCATAAAGCACACTGCTTATTCGAGAATCAAAGTTGTTGGTTGGTTGTTGCAAACACCACCACTACACATTACACAAGCAACAATGTCAGTAAGATCGTGCAAAGTAATCTAAGGTAAAGCATTAAGCTTAATCAAAGGCAAACGATTTTATTCAATATACACGCTTTTTATTCTTGGGTATTTTCTCGCCGGGTATTGCTAAATATAATATTAATTAAATTGTCTTATAATAGGTTGGGGAAAAAGTCTTTTCGCATTATAGTATGTATGAACTTGTCATAAAATATCTTGGGCTATACCAATTGTATCTGGCTGATTTTGGTATCATTAAAAAGTTTTAATTTTACAGAAGACAATTCCAAATTCAAATTAGGTAAATTTGAGATTTTCATTTGTTTTTCTTATTGTTAAAATGAGTGATTCTTATGAAGAATTTCGATACATTTTAAAATTTTATTACAAAAAAGGTAAAAATGCAACACAAGCCGCGAAAAAAATTTGTGATGTTTATGGACCTAATGCAGTATCTGTGAGAGTAGCGCAAATTTGGTTTAAGCGTTTTCAATCCGGAAATTTTGATATCAAAGATGCACGTCGCTCTGGTCGCCCTGTTACGGACAAAACTGTTGCCATTTTTGAAAAAGTGGAGCAAGATCGGCATATTAGTAGTTACGATGTAGCTGAAGAACTGGGGATTGACCACAAAACGGTTTTGGCGCATTTGAATAAAGCTGGGTACACAAAAAAGCTCGATATTTGGGTGCCTCATGAGCTCACTGAAAGAAACCTAATGAACCGTGCACTCATTTGTGATTCTTTATTACGACGTAATGAAACCGAACCATTTTTGAAGAAGCTGATAACTGGTGATAAAAAGTGGATCACGTACGACAAGAACCAGCGAAAAAGATCGTGGTCAAAGGCCGGTCAGGCTTCACAGACTGTGGCGAAACCCGGGTTAACTCGCAACAAGGTGATGCTGTGTGTGTGGTGGGATTGGAAGGGCATTATTCATTATGAGCTGTTGCCGCCAGGCAGGACCATCAATTCTGAACTGTACTGCGAACAACTGATGAGATTAAAGCAAGAAGTTGAGAGAAAGCGGCCGGAATTAATCAACAGAAGGGGTGTGGTTTTTCACCATAGTAGTATGTATTCGTGCATTCTGGATCACGATTCTGGATCCCCCTCCCTCTACCCCCGTCCTGTCCCGCGTACCTACTCTACTCTACATTCGGGCGGCGATGTCGGCTAAAAAAAAAAAAAAAAAAAAGTTTGGTGTCAAAATGGGGGTTTTCGGCCACGCCCGATCGATCGCGCTCATCCGTTTTTCAATATCTCTAACGGTTACAAAGATAGACTTTTGCAATCACAAGCCCCATTAGGGTCTATTCATTACTGATTACTCCATCCGGTGATAGATAATGGAGGGTGATAAGCTAAGGACCATTAGTAAAACAAAGTTGGTATTTATTGTAAGTGAATCATTTTATTGACAAAAAAGCGTTCAAATAAACTACATAATTTCAAATCGTTGTGTAACGTATTCGCACCAAAATGTACCAGGAAATCATTCAGTGACTTATTGTTATAAATATAATACAGATACATTATACAATATTCTCCGCAAACCATGGTATAATCATTTTGTACTCGTGCTGTATTATATGACCATATTCTACAATTTCGCTCTAGAAACTCTCGGTGATAACCTCGTGGAGGGCGACCATATGAATCAAAGTATTGTCCAATATGTTGTTTATCAATATGTATGGCAATCCAATGCGAACCTGGTTTATTATCAGTATCCAAATTGCTCACGATGTAGCATGGAACTGGAACACGAATCGGTAATCGGTTAGCTGCGTACACATTATTTTCAATGCGTGCATCAATTTTATTCAAACATTTCTGTATGTCTAAAGTATCCATGAATACTGTTTAGATATATGGGGGGGGGTCTTATCTGCTCTAGTGATTGAATATTAATGCGCACCATCTTAACCAAACTTGATATAAATCATGCTATTTAAACTTGATATCAATATATACTTAATATTATAAATGCAGAAGTGTTACCTCTTCATGCTTTAACCGTTGAACCGATTTTTATGAAATTTGGTATAGACACACTTTGAATCCCGAGGAAGGATATATGATATTTTTTATCTCGAAAAAGTACAATGTTCCCGTGGGATAATGTATTTACGCGGGTGGGAAACATCCAGTGTTAAATGAAGGAGAAAAAATATACGTTTTTGTTGTACATTTTTATTAAATACACATATAAGATATACAAACATAAATCTACGAACTTACCTACTATAGTCTACTGAAATATTACGATTTTTATTTATTTCTATAACATTATCGAATTCTGCATAGTGTGTTAACGCTGAGTCAAAGTGCATCTTTTCTTTTATTAAACTTGGATGAATCTTTTTTAAGTATGATTGTAGTTGTAAAGTATTCATAATTCTTTAAAAAAATACTTATTCATTCCCTCTATCATACGCAAGTGAAATAAATAAAATAAGACATTCTTAATTAACATGCAATTGACTGGGGTTTTAAATTAAAATGAAAGCACAAGTTTAAAATAATCATTTACTTACACATTAAAACATATTACAGATTGAGAACTTAATAATACTTAGAAAGATAATACAATGTTTGTTTCTTAACTACTATAGTCAACGGTTACATTACGATTTTTATCTATTTCAATAACATTATCAAATTCTGCATAAACAACACAATTTATCGTTTGAGTCAGAGCAGATTCAAAGCGAACTTCTAATCTAACACTACCGTGTCTAATTAGATTCCAATGACTAGAAGAATTGGCTGATAAATCAGGTGTGAGATCAAATGCTAGCAAACAATAACCTTTCGAATACTTATCATGAGATATCCCATTCCCTTCGTTAAGAAAATGTATTCCTGTTCCTGAGAATAATGTATGATAGGTTGTAGTAAAAATATTATTATCAAAAGATGGTTGTAAAGCTTTTGAAGGAATTTGCTGACCGTCAATATATAAACAAAAAGAATTCATTTTATAGTTCTCAAAATTAAACGGATTTTTAGACAAACAACCATTAAATGCTGCATTATTTACAAAACCCACTATGCATCTCTTAGGTACTTGACCCAAAAATATATTGTCTAATGTCTTGCCCTGAACCCCTGACGGTATCGTTAAAACTTTTACTTCGGCTCGAGTTATTGGATATTTTGCAGTTGTGGTGGCTAACACTTTTTGATGGGCAAGTAAGACGGAAGGGTTAATTTTTGTCCTTCGAACAAGGAGAGTCGCATCAGTAATATTTATTTTGTATTTAACATCATCTGTTGCTGCCATAAGGTGAAATGTTTCACGTGATCTTACCAATTTAATATTCATCTCAACACCATTAATTAAAAACTTTGACTGATTGAATATGTCACCATGAAGGTGTCCTATCATTTCAACTTCCTTACTTTCTGAAACTAATTTTTGTCTTGTAGTAAAACCTGCATTTTTTTCTTCGGTTGAATCCATTTTGCCAGCTGTATCTTCATACCAAAGCCCACAAGTTAAATGAGATTGTTTTGCCTCGGGTGAGTAATTCAAAAGAGTTTCAATGTAAGCTCGATAAGCATATGTATTGTTTGGAGGTGAAACTAATTTTTGATTTAAGTAAACGTCGAGTTGACTAAAAATTGAATGAAGCCAATTGTTTACAGGTGCTACAACAGTTGAAGCTGCCAATTTTGAAGAATCTTCGTTTAATACTTTTGCTTTTAATTGAACGAGTGTATGAGATAAGTCTATATAATCATCACCAGTTCCAGGGACTTGAAATTCTATGGGTCCATCGTCGGCTAAAGATGATATTGGTTTGTAGTGCACCCACATGCCACTTTCGATGCTTGTTTGTGTTGATGGTAAAGCAAACAAATCTAATTCAGATTTTATACATTCACAAGAGTGACTATGTAAGAAAGACATTTTTTTTTAATTTATGAAAATATATCCCCTTTATATTGACGAGTTGGTTTTCGTTTTTTAACACCTCTTCCTTTACCGTTCGATGAAGGAATGACTGCTCCAATACATTTTCTTTTAGTTATATAGCCTGAACCAGACATGTTTAATTTATCAATTTTTTGATCTGCCCTTCTTTTCAAATTTAAACTAATTTCCTTAAGTCGCGATTTTATTGATTCGTCCATGGGTCGTGCTTTCGTCATATCAGATAGAAATCCAACACCCGCACTCAAAGCTTCCTTTCCTATTGCTTTCGCGCCACTTGAAAGCAAAGGTAAGACGGATCGAAACAAACCTCCCAAAAAGCTTCCAATACCATGACCACGTTGATAAGGAGCTCCTTTGTATATTACTCCTATTCCAGAACCAGCTTGATGTGTATAATAATTTTCGTATGGACAAATTATATTATTATTGTGATGATGCATTATAACTTTCTAAAGTGTAGTTTAATACACACTGTTCCAAACTGGAATGGTATCTTTTGACCAGTGCATGATCTTATATCTATTTCAAGTGTATCGAATTCTCTGCGCATGACTGGTAAGTAGTGAGGAGGAGAAAATACATGCATCTTATTTGCCCCATATATATATTTTGAGGGATCTAGTGGTATAATTCTAAGTAAAGAGGTCATAACATCTCCAACAATTTGCGGTTCCACTATATCACAATAAACAAAGAGTTGTGATGGAAGTCCCAGATGTAAGTTTGCAGGACGTTTGCCAAACGTTTTTTCTACCAAATTCCTATTAGGCTCAAACCCTAATTGAATACCTAACTTAGGTGATAATGATACGGACTTCAATGAATCATCTGCGATTGTTACAGATACAAACTTAGATATTTCATCGTAACGAAAGGTAACATTTTCTCTTATATTATTTAAAGCTTTTAAAATGTGATTAATATTATCATAGTTGGTTGCAGGAATGTGTTTTTTATAGTGAACAATAGAAGGATTTTTTTCATTAGGCATTATCATATTCTTAGAAATATAGACTATATTTTCTTGTTCTTGAACAGTAAACATTGTACACGGATATTGAAATTCAACAACACCGACAACCCATTCGCCTTCTAATTTAATTGATTTTGGTAATTTTGTTGAAAACTTTGTTGTCATATTATCTGGAAAATATTGTATTGAGCTGTTGCTTAGTAATGTTAAATAAAAACTTTCTTTCATTATATCTGTTTTAAATGGGATGACAAAATCCAACTATTAAATTTATCAGGATAACCTTTCCACTTGACAAGCACTTGCCTTCTGCTACCAGAATATCGAGAAGTTATTATTTTATCTATTTTGTGATACGAAGTCGGGCTAGGAGGAGTAATTTTTTGTAATTCTCTTTCATAAAAAGTACCTTCTATATCTTCATTTTGTAAATCCTTCAAGGTATACACAACCCATGGTGATCTAGGGATGACTGTTGAAATAATAAAAATTTCATCGCTCCAGTTAGATTCGTATCCCTTTTGGAATATATGTTTATATTTTGTGATTCTAACATAATCACCAACGTTAAACTTTGGTAAGAAGATATCTTGTGGTGACTTTTTATTTTCTCGAGCATACAAATTATTCCAAACAGTCATAATGTTACTAGAGTTTACATCACATGGAGACATTTTAATACTTGAATGAAAACTATGGTTATATGCATATAATAAATCTTGTAAAATGTCTATATATCTGTATGTATTTTTATGTGTAAAATAGCGCCACATTTTTGACTTAAGTGTTCTTTGAAATCTTTCTACAATACTAGCCTTAATATCAGGATTATTTGTCGTGTAATAATTAATATTTTTACTCTTAAAATATTGACGAACATCTTTGGAAACAAACTCAGTACCCTTATCAGATTGGACGTGGGTAGGAACTACATGAGCTTCCTCAAAAATACTCTCAAAACAATTTTTGGTTGTTAAAGAATTTTTATTTTTCATAGGTCTAGCATAAGCATACTTACTAAATACATCAATAACACATAATATATAATTATAACCATTATTATATTTACTATATGCTCGCATGTCACTTAAATCTGCTTGCCACAGTTTATTAAGATCAGATACGATATATTTGTTTCGAGGAAACTTTTTGTAAACCGGTTTATGAAGTGTGTACGTTTCTTGTGATTGCAACCATTTCTTGACATCATTTTTATTCATTTTTCCTTCCATAGCTCTTGCAAGTTTATCAATGCTGCTGTAACCAGCGGGGTGTGATACATCATAGTAAATATTGTGAATTTCTAGTAGGGGGTCCATTTTTCCCAATCAATTTTCTTTTTTATTTTATTAATATACTTGTTTTCAGATGCAGATGTAGAATGTTTCTCGCCACCAGATATTTTACCAAAATCTTTCAACTGAAGTTGGTTAATATACTCACTTCTCTTCGGATTACCAATATAAGTGAGTGGTACTTTTATCTCCTTCAATGCTTTAGCAAATTTTTCCCATCCTATTGGATCACTTTTTTTTAATGGTCTTAATGAATCATTGACTAAATCTACAATATTACTACCAATTATTTTGTTATTATCCACGAGCACTGTACCATCATCATCCCAGTGTACTTTGTTCTGTCTTGTCAATAAGAAATCTAACAATGGCTCACCTTTTTTAATGTAGGATTTAGGTATTAAACTTAATATTTGTTTTTTCGAGTATATATATTTATTTTGAACAATATCACTTTCTTTGCACTCAACTTCTTCATTCCATGTCTGATCAACAATAGGATCTTTATTGTTTGAAACACTACTTTTATCCATATATTGTCCTTTTTTCAAAAGTGTTTCAGATAAATCATTATTTGAGGTAATTATTGGAAGTTGATAAGGTTGGCGATCTTCACTGGTGAAATGCAAATACCTTTGTAATGTTTGTAAGTATAAAATCCATTTTTTTCTGTCATCATCGTTACTTTCAAGAATATTTTGCATTTCGGTATCTAATCGCGATTTAGGATTTTCATGGCTCTCGTTCTTTCCGTTTATTTTATCAATCAAACTTGGTTCGACCAGTAACATTTTCTTAGTGTGTTCCATTTTAGACAAGACCACTAACTAACCCACTTAGTATAGAACCTAAAATAATAGGTAAAAATGCACCACCTTTTTGAACAATTATATTTTTTCTTACTTTGGTTGTTGTTTTACGAACAAGCTTGCGGAGTATCTGTATATATTGTTTTAAAGATTTTTTATCCTTTTCTTTTAGTGGTACTTTCCCTTGTAACACATTATGAATACACTCACATAAACAATTTATTTCATCTTCATCACATGATTTTAATAAAGCTTTTTGATACTTTGGTTTTAATGTTTGCAAAGCGATGAGTAGATTTTTATGCGTCTTTAAGCTTCCAAGCATTATTTGTAAATGATATAACTTTGTCAGTTCTTGTTGTATTTAAACCCTCTTTTCGGTACATAAACAGAACAATTTTTATCAGGGGGGAATATATTCGTCTTAAAACGAAACATATCATTGGTATTTTGTTTAAGATCTATCATTAAATAGCCATGTGCCTCTGTTGTTGCATCTTTGTAAGCTTCTTGAACAAATTTTACATTATCTGGTGAGACTTGACGTGCTAAATATCGAATTTGAGTTTTATCACGAGGGTTCTTAAAATAAATAATGTAGCTCGAATTTAGAGAAATATCTCTTTGGCCTTTTCCTTGATGAAAAAGATTTTGAGTTATATAAAATACGCTTAAATTTCTGTGGTGACTACCTTTTGTAAATATATCTACAATTCGACCATCAGATTCTCTCATGAGATCATCTATTATAATCAAATTAGCCTCTTTACCATCAAACATGTTCAAGTCAGGTAATCCTTGAAAGTAGTTAACATTTTTTAAATTGTATAAGGGTTGCATTTCATCAAAACACCATGTTACTTGGGCAAAAGATACATTACATATTTCTTCCATATTATTAATAAATTTTGTAACAAAATTTGATTTCCCACAACCACTAGGCCCCGCAACTATTGCAGTGAATGGATGAATAAAATGTTTCATTTTTCCTTACGTGTGTATTAGACGAGATACAAGAAAACAATAATTATTTTTTGCTTTTTAAAACTGTTTTATTGATTCTTAAACTAAACATTACAGTAAATGGAAGTAATAAAACAATGTAAATACATCTAAAAACAGTAAAAAAATTACATTAAAACCTTATTTATAACTTACAAAATAAAATACAAATAACAAAAAATCTCAAATTATTATCAACTAAATAAACTTTGTACCTATAGTAGTTTTTTTTAATCTGTAATGGCCCCACGCCAATGTATCGATTTGATTTGGTAATATGTAGCGCTTGGTATCTTGGTATGACAAAGAAGTTTTATTGATTTCCTGGGTAAATATTGTGTGTTTAAGCGATCTAAATCTACACATACTATGGTGTTGAATATTTTTATTAAAAAGACAAGATTTGTAATTTTCTAATTCTAACTTTTTTGTAACACTTTTGTTTACACCTTTGGCTTTTGCAACGAATTTTTCACCTACTGTAAACGCATACATTTTTGATCGGAGTCCTACAAATTCCTCTAAAATATCACCGTTATTTTCATCTTTAAAATATCCTAACTTTTTTTTGTTTATTTTAGGGTAACCAAATAAATTATTGGGAGGATAATCAGATGTATCGAACCTGTCCATCAAATCAGGTTTGAGATCTTCATATAAATTATTAGTAAAAAATTGGTATATAAAACTATCAGTATCAGTGTACAATAATTTTGTATTTTCACCAAACTTTTTTAAAATGTAATCATAATGAAAATCATACATAAGTGTTTTTGAAATATCTAATATACAAAATCCTAGATAAATGGGTTTATCGTGTAAAATCTTTGTTTTCCGTAATTGAATTGCTACTAAGTTTTCTGAAAATATTGATAGACTGTGGAATTCTGGTTTTGCTATCAAATCTTGTGCTCCTAGAGACTTTCCCCGATTTTCCCAATGTGTTAAAAGTTTTACATTAACTCTTTTTTCAATATTTTCCATTGTTTTACCAAAAACTGAATTATTCATAAGTTTGTAAAAATCTTTTTCAAAATCTGAGGTTGCCTTCATTCTGAGTTGAGTATTTAAATCAATGTATTTTTGCAACCAAGGACTTTGATTGAATTTTAAAATTCTGTGAACTTTTTGTAGTTTAATACCTAACTTTAGACATTGTTTCAAATTTCTATAGTGAATTTTATATTTTGATTTATTGTTTAAATTTGGAACTAATTTTATATTTTTCGTATCACCTACACAAATATTTTCAGGACAAAGAGGTAAATCAGAATGCAAATCGTGAAGTTCTTCAGGATACTTTAAATCAACTTCTAAAATGAAACCATATTCAGATGTGTCAGGAATATCAAAGTTGGTGTCAGGATCTACCCACTCAAACCCTCCCACAGGAAGATGTTGTGACATTGCCCAACCATAGAGATTATTAGCATCAAAATATGCAAGGAAGGATTTAGGTTTTGTTTCATCATAACTATTCAAATACTGATTATTTGCCTTAGCATACCTATTGCTACATTGTGACACACCACCTCGAATACCTGCCCTGATAAACGCTATTTTGTCAAAGTCTGTTAATAACTCTAATTCTATATTAGTGTACTTTAACATAGCATCCCAGCTTAAACCAGGTGCAGTATAATAATATGCTGGATCTAAATTGTAAGTATTAATACAAAGATCTCTGAAATTTTCAAATATGTCTGTTAAAAGTAATACGTCAGTTTTTTGGTACAAATTTGAATAATCTAACATGTTTGAACATTGGAAATGATCCCAAACATCTTGTGCATGATGGTAATCATCATCAGAAACATTTGAATCTGTAAGTGTGTTATAGAAATGTTTTTGACTGGGTAATGATGTTAGTTTAAAACTGTCATTAGATGTCATGAATTCATAGGGATAAATACCTTTTTTCTTTAGACGAACAAAATCTTCATTGTTAGGAAAATTTTTTTTGAGTGTGTGAAACTGTTCGTCCTTAAGATTTTTAGCTAGTTGATCAAGGCTACAAGGCAAAAATTTTAGCGAATCGACAAATCTCAATTTAAACATCTGATTGTTAATAAATAATGTTTTAGTAAAGGAAATGTATCTCTCTTTGTTTTGAGGTATTAAATCAACTTGTCCCTCGACAAAGTTAAGCGCATGAACTATAAAATGTGAATCATAGTGACTTAAATTATGAAAAAACACTGGAACGAAATTCGGAGCTCTAAACTTTTTTGTGCATAGTTCATGTGCGACACCTCTAAAACTTCCTGTATACCAGTCAAAGTCTAAAATTCTATCTTTGTCTAAAACAGTTTCACAAATATGACAAATGGAACAATTATCAATTTTGTTTTTATCTTCATTAGACAGAGTATTAGGAGCTTTCTGGAAGTTATTTTTACTACAAATTGATCGTATATCCATGTATAATCTATCCATAAAGATTTGCACACAATTTGGCCCGCTGTAAAATTCATATTTTGATAAATTATCATCATAAGAACACTTTAAATAATATCCAAAACTATAAGGTTCGTGTTTATGAATATTTTTAGTATAAGACATAGACGGATCATTAGAACATGAATTGATCGGGTTTAAAAAAGCTTCAAAATCCGCATAAATTACAAACGGGATTTTTAATTTTCTTTCAAAGTGATCAAACTTGACTTTATCGTTAGATGTTGGCTTTGCAAACCAATTTTTAAATTTTTTCTGACTACTCGGCAATTCGATAGTAACATGAGAACAATCATTTTGTTGGTGATTAGATAATCTCTCATTTGTAGGAAAGTATAACAAACACCCGTCACAAATGTAAACCGTATGATGTTGATTAGAAAGTTGTTTGCTTACCAAACGCGATAAATTCTTTATATAACAATAGTGACTATTTGTACCGTTTGTTAAGTATAATAAGTTGATGTGTATGCTTTTGCGGTTTTTGGTAAAATACAATGGACCTACGACACTATTTTGTTTAGTTTCTCTATTAAATTCCAACCCATAAACATTGATACTTATGTTATTTAAATTTTCAACTTTACGGATATCGGTTAATTTCATTGGAAAAGATAAACCATCAAACTTTAATTTATCCGCGTGTGCGCTGTATGAAGATACCCGTCCAACATTATTGTTGACTGGGAATAAAGCTGAGAGCAATGCCCACTTAAAACACATATAGTCGACATTTTGAACGTTAATAACAGCCTTCTTTGTTTTAATATCATGAGGTAAATCAATATAAGAAGTACCACGAAGGGGATTAAACTTATTAACATTCATGTCTAAGCTTATAATTTGTTTGAGGCTCCATCCACTGTCTTTTCTCTCAAAGCTACTTACTTTATTTGTTAAAGTGTTACTAAGTGATAAAAAAAAGATATCTAAGTCATCTCCACGAAAAATTATAAAATTGTTAGTTTGAAAATCAAAAGTATTTTGTATATTATTTTTGCTTTGTTGTACAAATTCAGCTTGTAAAATAAAATTTACTTTAAAAATGTTATGATTTACAATTGAACGTTCAATTAATTGAAATATGACGTCTTTGATTGAATTCATGAATATTTCTGGCGTTTGGAAAGTTGTTTCAAGAGTTTCATTAGATTTATTACAAATTCTATACGTGATAATTCTTTGACCGAAAACAGATTCAATTACGGAAACATTTTTTAGCGATCCCTCCATTCTAAGAACATTGTTTTTGTGTACATTGCTTTTTAAATGATTTGTGTAATACCGTTTACGTACATCTTTTTGACAAGCGCTACAAAAAACATTATCTGAATTATTGGTACCTGTGTGGGGCTCTGTGTGTATATTATCCGGATATGAAGCAACTGCGGTATGGGAACCTTCCGTTGCAATACCCGAAGTTGATGTTGCTTCAGTACAAGATTCTCCAGTTGTGTTAGATGAAGTTGATACTGTTTTATCCATTTTTCGATGTTTAAGATATTCTGAGTTGATTACACTTTCAGACTTCCTTTTTAGAGCTCCCCCGGCTTGTAGTTGTGGTTGACTAAAACAAAGAAGAAAAGTTGTTAGTTACAATAAATTATAAAGATAATATTATAATTATATTTTTACTAGGGTTCACTTACTTGTTATGATTTTCAACTGCTACATGTTGATCATCGACATAATCTTCAAGGAAACAATGTGAGAACAAATCAGCTTCTTCAACTTCTCTGCACAGTCGGATTGATTCTATGTCTTCCAGAATTTCATCTATTTGTGAATCAAAAAATATACTCGTACATGATTCCATCTTTGTTGTATGAATGAAAAATAGTCAGATCTTATCCTTTAAAATATCCTAGTTCAACTGATGAGATATATACAATTTATAGAGTATTTGTAGAGAAAACACAGTTAAAAAATACATTAACAAACCCTTTTTAGCCTATGATTAAGAATATAACGATGGAGTAGATCTTGTTAAAGTTAATTATTGTTAAAATGATACTTTTTGCAACTGTCAGACGTGCAAATCTCTTTTGTAAAATCAAATATTAAGTTTTGAATACATTCGAAGTTTTTGCTTGTCTGAGTTGTGTATAATTTTATTCTGGTTTCAGTATTTTTCCAGTGTTCATTTGCTGGAATCTTTGAAATCTTCTTCAAATCATAAACCTCAATTTTTATTAGATGTGAGGAATTTTGTCCATCGTCTGCATTAGTAGAGACGAATGCTGTGCCTCCACTCTTTTGCACTCGTGAAACTGACGATGATAGCTTTTTCTTTTTGCTTTTCTGGACGTCAAATAGATCATCTAGCCTTGCAAGCGGTGACGGTGATCTTTTTCTACTTAGATCGGATACTATTTCCAAGTCCGTTGTTTCACTATCAGGAGATGCAAAGTAGAAAGATTTGTATGTATTTTCTTCAAAATTGTTCTGTAAAATTATTTATAATAACTGTTAGAATATTAAAATTAAAAAACACATGATTCTAATAAAACAAAAAAAATATAAAAATATCTTACCTCCATATTTATGACCACTAAATATTCACAGAGTTACACAGGAAATAATAACTTCACCACAAGATGACTGACTGTGATAATACTTAAAATTTCGACCATTATATACAAAACTTGTGGAATGCTGATTGCATTTTATCACAACTGTTATCGCTTGGTTAATGGAGGCACACATTCCACCCCTAACTATCACTAGAAACTATTTCCTCCGAAATAACATTGTATTGATAACACATTAGTATCTGTTGAACAAGTAAGAACTTGCCCATCAAAAAGTGTTAGCCACCACAACTGCAAAATATCCAATAACTCGAGCCGAAGTAAAAGTTTTAACGATACCGTCAGGGGTTCAGGGCAAGACATTAGACAATATATTTTTGGGTCAAGTACCTAAGAGATGCATAGTGGGTTTTGTAAATAATGCAGCATTTAATGGTTGTTTGTCTAAAAATCCGTTTAATTTTGAGAACTATAAAATGAATTCTTTTTGTTTATATATTGACGGTCAGCAAATTCCTTCAAAAGCTTTACAACCATCTTTTGATAATAATATTTTTACTACAACCTATCATACATTATTCTCAGGAACAGGAATACATTTTCTTAACGAAGGGAATGGGATATCTCATGATAAGTATTCGAAAGGTTATTGTTTGCTAGCATTTGATCTCACACCTGATTTATCAGCCAATTCTTCTAGCCATTGGAATCTAATTAGACACGGTAGTGTTAGATTAGAAGTTCGCTTTGAATCTGCTCTGACTCAAACGATAAATTGTGTTGTTTATGCAGAATTTGATAATGTTATTGAAATAGATAAAAATCGTAATGTAACCGTTGACTATAGTAGTTAAGAAACAAACATTGTATTATCTTTCTAAGTATTATTAAGTTCTCAATCTGTAATATGTTTTAATGTGTAAGTAAATGATTATTTTAAACTTGTGCTTTCATTTTAATTTAAAACCCCAGTCAATTGCATGTTAATTAAGAATGTCTTATTTTATTTATTTCACTTGCGTATGATAGAGGGAATGAATAAGTATTTTTTTAAAGAATTATGAATACTTTACAACTACAATCATACTTAAAAAAGATTCATCCAAGTTTAATAAAAGAAAAGATGCACTTTGACTCAGCGTTAACACACTATGCAGAATTCGATAATGTTATAGAAATAAATAAAAATCGTAATATTTCAGTAGACTATAGTAGGTAAGTTCGTAGATTTATGTTTGTATATCTTATATGTGTATTTAATAAAAATGTACAACAAAAACGTATATTTTTTCTCCTTCATTTAACACTGGATGTTTCCCACCCGCGTAAATACATTATCCCACGGGAACATTGTACTTTTTCGAGATAAAAAATATCATATATCCTTCCTCGGGATTCAAAGTGTGTCTATACCAAATTTCATAAAAATCGGTTCAACGGTTAAAGCATGAAGAGGTAACACTTCTGCATTTATAATATTAAGTATATATTGATATCAAGTTTAAATAGCATGATTTATATCAAGTTTGGTTAAGATGGTGCGCATTAATATTCAATCACTAGAGCAGATAAGACCCCCCCCATATATCTAAACAGTATTCATGGATACTTTAGACATACAGAAATGTTTGAATAAAATTGATGCACGCATTGAAAATAATGTGTACGCAGCTAACCGATTACCGATTCGTGTTCCAGTTCCATGCTACATCGTGAGCAATTTGGATACTGATAATAAACCAGGTTCGCATTGGATTGCCATACATATTGATAAACAACATATTGGACAATACTTTGATTCATATGGTCGCCCTCCACGAGGTTATCACCGAGAGTTTCTAGAGCGAAATTGTAGAATATGGTCATATAATACAGCACGAGTACAAAATGATTATACCATGGTTTGCGGAGAATATTGTATAATGTATCTGTATTATATTTATAACAATAAGTCACTGAATGATTTCCTGGTACATTTTGGTGCGAATACGTTACACAACGATTTGAAATTATGTAGTTTATTTGAACGCTTTTTTGTCAATAAAATGATTCACTTACAATAAATACCAACTTTGTTTTACTAATGGTCCTTAGCTTATCACCCTCCATTATCTATCACCGGATGGAGTAATCAGTAATGAATAGACCCTAATGGGGCTTGTGATTGCAAAAGTCTATCTTTGTAACCGTTAGAGATATTGAAAAACGGATGAGCGCGATCGATCGGGCGTGGCCGAAAACCCCCATTTTGACACCAAACTTTTTTTTTTTTTTTTTTTTTTTAGCCGACATCGCCGCCCGAATGTAGAGTAGAGTAGGTACGCGGGACAGGACGGGGGTAGAGGGAGGGGGATCCAGAATCGTGATCCAGAATGCACGAATACATACTACTCACCATGATAACGCTAGACCTCACACATCTTTAGCCACTCAGAAAAAATTACGGGAGTTTGGCTGGGAGGTGTTAATACATCCGCCGTATAGTCCTGACCTTGCACCTTCAGATTTCCACCTGTTTCGGTCGCTGCAGAATTCCTTAGGCAGTGTCAGGTTGACATCACAAGAGGACTGCCAAAACCACTTGTCGCAGTTTTTTCATCAGAAGCCCCAAAAATTTTATAGCAATGGGATCATGTACCTACCAACAAGATGGCAAAAAGTTATCGAACAAAATGGCACCTATGTACTTTAGTCACTTGTAAATAAACTTTATAAAAAACCTTTTGAATTTTTATATAAAATGCGAAGAAACTTTTTCCTCAACCTAATATTATTATAGCTGTCTAAAACGTTATTGATTTAACATTGTATGACTTGTTGTGGAGAGGGAAGAGTTTTGTAGGTTTAAGTAGACGGTGCTGATGATACGTAAGCTCATTCGACAGTTAAATGTGAGCAGCGCGTCGATTGTTAAATAAAGAACAATCCCACTGATATAAGATAAAAGGGATGGCGTGAAATAAATTTATTTGTAACTTGCAACCAATTGGTATTTAATTGGCGTGTCAGCGGAGACTCATTGGCCTCCCCGGTGCTCGGAATGGAAATAACGTCGGTTTTTCTTTTATATCTTCTAAAGCTCGGAAAATGTTGTTCGAATTTTTAAGACCTCTTGATATTTTTCGCGCTTTAGTTTTATTTGCAGGCGTCGTTGGGAGTAACATTATTTTTAATTTCATTTCAGTTAACTTTGTAGTAAAATACTGGTTGTGATTTAACTTGATTTAAGAATGAATTAATTTTAAATTTTTCTAGATCTTAAACAATTTATTCTCGTATCACTGCAAATAGAAGCTATGTATGAAAACAGTTTGTCCTTATTCGCATTCATAAATATCTTTGCAGAGCAGAATATAAGGGTTCCTAAGATATTCAATATCGATGTTGGTAGCGATAAGACTGCGGATTCCATCTAATCATTGCGTGTGGTTTGTTCACTGCTAATGGTAGAACAATATACCTACATATTACGTAATACCAGATAGGCCATATACGTCCATAAAGTTACTGATTACAAAACTATACCAAGAGTCTTAGTCTTTCTCGTATAATATATTATAATTCTCTTATAATAAATGTATATAAAATACTCCTCCGTGGTCCAGCAATTAAGGGCTCTCGACCTCGTTTGTGGATTCGATTGGAAAAACGCATTGGAAAAACAAAGAATATTGTCTTCAAGTTTAGTTGGACAGTGCAGGCTGATCACCTGAATGTCTTTGTCTGACAAGGAAGATCATCCATGCAACGGATGGGCATGTAAAAAGTCAAAACTTTGCCTGATTTCCCGCCAGTCTTGTCAGTCGCGTCGGTTATCCATTCCACTGGGTTACGAGAGTAAATAAAGGGGAGTGCGCACACACTTGGGCACTATAAAATAACTCCTGATTTCAACGAAACCAACCAGTGAATCGGTGCGATTTGTTAGTATTATTATTTACAAAACGTAATAATATTTTCTGTGAAGATGTGATATCACTTACAAAGTAAATAAGTAACAAAGAGTTAAATTTTAAGACACTCCAACTACGCCAATCTTATCGTTTAGTATTCCAACGCTTCTGGATATCAAAATACATGAAATCGAATCAAATATTGGAAAAAATACTAAGACTTCGTATGTCCCATCCCCTCGATTCTTTGATCTTCGCGCCCCTAGCACTTAATATACGATCTTCTTAATCATTGCCTAGTTTGTGCTGCCTGTAAGAGATTTATTCCTCACCTGTTGCGCCAATTATATTGTTATTATTATAACCACCACACGGAAGTCATTTTTATCGAATTCTTTTTTTCGTTATGAGTTGAATTTGTAGGTGTCGCGGTGTCGCCTAAGTAATTTATGAGTGTCATGGTAAAGAATAATCAAGGTAAAGATTTTCTCTTTTTGTATGGCTATTATATTTATGAACTGTATTTTTTTTTTTAATACAATTTGCACAGCAACTCCTCTGGTGTTGCGAGTGTCCATAAAATCACTTACCATCGGGCGATTCGTCTGCTCGTTGCCTGGTTCATTACATAAAAAAAAACATGGAAAAGCTTACAAGATAGGTTCGTACTCCTTTTTTAAATGTTTCTGTCTGTCTGTCCGTTGAAAGTAAGATTTCAACGAAATTAGGGTTCAGTGTTAGATAAGACCATGCTTCTTTTTATCGCAGCAAAATGTACGGTTTCCGCGCGATATATACGGATTTCTGGTCGTAAGTAATGGCGCCCAACAGCTAGTCTTACATAAATCTTTTTCTAGCCTCATAACTTACTTACGAGCGAGTGCGTGTGATCTATTAATCAGCTTCGACCACCAGTTGGTAATTCATTTTTTGGTCCAATAAATTATTTCGTAGGCCCGTGGAAATTTATAGTTGTGGAAATGTCAATTAGGAACTCTGTGAGTAATAATGAGATGTCATTTGTCGGTGTCAGTTTACAATTTAAAAAGCAATATTGTTTTAAATAAGAAATATGACTCTCTTGCGTGCTTTGAGGAGTAATGTTTCGTAATATTGTTTATGAGAGGGTTTTAATTTTGTCGTCTTGAAACAAATGCGGTTTTGAAGATAATATAATAGTATGTAATTAGCACAATAATGGCGGACTGATTTTTACGTCAAATGGCTTTTTTTTCACAGTTTACCGTAAAAGAGTAAAAACCGGGGCCTATCACTAAGACTTCTCTCTCTCTCTCTCTCTCTCTCTCTCTCTGTATTTTTGTCCGGCCGTCTGTTTGTCCTATATCTCATTAACCGAGGTAGCTATTGAAATTCGCAGATTACGTATTTCTGTTGCGGCTTTAAGAACAAACACCAAAAACAGAATAAAATAATATTTAAAGGAAAATATATAAGGAAGCTCTCCTATAAAAACATACGTGTGTTTGGTACAGAATCCTCCAAGTGCAAGTCCGACTCGCACTTTGCCGATTTTTCTTTTAATACTAGATGTAGCAAACAGATAGCGTGGTGGAAAATAGCGGACACGACTATACGACGACATGGTATATCATTAAACCAATACCAGTGCCTAGTTTAATAATGATAATAAATAGCATTAAATAAAATATCCCAATATGTAGTCTGAAACACTCTTTCATAGCTCATGTAACTAAAAAGTGAAAAATAAATATAGTTAAAAGAAAACTTAAAGACACGTTTTTGTGTTTGTAGCACACAAATTTATCGCTTTTTCCTTATTTTAGTACACATTGAGCGCCCGACGCATTTTTTACCCGACTGCGCGACGCAAAGGAGTGGTAATGTGTTTATCAGCCTATGTATGTATGTATGTTCCTTTGAAGCACTATACAGACCAAACGCCTGGGCCGATTTTTATGATTCACACGTCAATCGATTCCTCTTAGTCCGGCGAGTGTCACTAAAGACATGGCGTTGGTGAAAATTCAATATGGCGACTATTGGACGCCATGTTGTGAAAATGAAAAAAATGAAAGTCAGCAAATTATATCAAGTGGGGTATCATTGAATAGGTATTTAAAAATCATTTAGTTTTCTCTCAACATTTTTCGATTCAACTGACCGTTTAGGATCTATATCGATTTAAATTTGCGTAACAACCATTCTCACATTCCAGTGTAACTGTGATGTAGTACTGATGCTGATAGGAAATCCAGTCTGGTAGATTGTGCTAGGTACTCATAACTAAAAAGTATAAAATAAAAAATAATAATTAAAAAAATTAAAAAACCCGACTGCGTAAAAATTTAACCAAACTAAAGTACATAATGAAAAACTAAAAATAAAAAAACAAGCACTTAGATGTCCGGTGATCTAGAATTCTATAATATATTATTGAATACTATTGAAGAAAATAAAATATAATCTATTAATGGAACATAACAACTGAACAGTCGGGATCCCATTATTCGACAGCCAATCAAATATTTCAATGGATCCTGACTGTTTAGTTGTTATGTTCCATTAATAGATTATATTTTATTTTCTTCAGTAGTATTCATTCAATAATAAATTATAGAATTCTAGATCACCGGACATCTAAGTGCTTGTTCTTTTCTTTTCAGTTTTTCATTATGTACTTAGTTTGGTTCAATTTTTACGCAGTCGGGTTTTTAATTTTTTTAAATTATCACAGTAATACTGGTATTTTTCATTAAATTATTGTTGTAAGATTATTTTAAAAATTATTTTTCACTTTTTAGTTCGATGCACACAGACACAAAAGGGTGTTTTTTTAGTTTTTTTAAACTATATTTTTTAACAAATAGTTATAGATAGATAGGTTAATGAAACGGACCGTTTGAAACAAATCACAACTTAGCATAATATAACTCTGTTACAATGTTATATTATATTCATAACCCGTCTTGATATTATTTTCATTACCTGTTCTCAACTGCATTTAAACGCTGCAGTCTTGTTTCCATACGTGTCCATACGAAATGAGTCTAAATTATAAGTTAACCCTGCTAACATTCTTATTTGCGCTGGTGCGGGTAAGTGAGAAAAATTGTTACTAATTACATTTTTTATGATCGAGTTGTATTACAATTTACAGGATAGCTTTGATATTTTGTTTGCAATTGCGAGTGGTTTGTTTTAAACAGAATAACTAGTATGTAAATTATTATATATTTTTAATACAATCCACTATAATCATCATACAATGTCACACGATGTCTCTTGTAAATTTTGTAAGAAGTGTATAGTGTACTACGCTAGTGCACAAGCTTTGAAGCTTTGAAGAAGAAGATTGTCAAATAAAAATTTGTCCTTATACCTAATTGTACCTATGCCACCCTACGCATTATTTTTCGTTATAATAATTATTATTATGAAAAAGCAAACAAATAATGCGTACAATTGTAAGGAGAAATTTTTATTTGACAATCTGTCGACATTTTATAATATCTCTAGTAATATAACAATCTAACGGTTTTTACAATTTTACGGTTACATATACAAAATACGGCACGCTTTGTCGTCAAGTGAGAAAAAAGTCAAAACATCTACCACAAATAGTTTTTAGGTACAATGTAATTATAGTGAGTTGTCGTATTTTTTATGTTATGACAGAGAACGCCAATAAAACATCTAAAACTAGTTTTTAGATGAGCATTAAAACAATCCGCAAAAAAGTCGTTATCGCTATCAACCCGTATATATGTATCTCGGGCTATTTTGTGTCGATGTAAAACCTACCATTAAAATATCATGTTAGCGTTGTTTAAGCCGTTGATTGAGACTGTCACGCTTGTAATCGTATAAATTCGTACCTGCCGCTGACTTTATAGCTTTTATTATTAGTTTTATAACGTTTTTACTGATAATAATGTTCGCTAATTGGATTCACGAGCCACAGGCGATATGCCACTTTATCCCGTTTCGAATAGAACACATATTTGTATAATAGTTGTCAGTGTAGATCTGTAGTGTAGTGGTATTTAGAAAATTACATTAGATTTAATGACAATAAAATGTACATTAAGTCGCGAGCCTGGATCAGTACTGCTCTGCCGTTAGCTTTGATGTTACTTAATTACTTATGTAAAGAGCGGTGGTGGTAAAGTTAGTGTCCATTAAGACATCAATTAAAAATAAATATTGCAATCTAGCTTTATTATGACTTATGAGTCATCAGAAATGAATTTACCTGTAAATAAAATAGCCATTAAATTTGTATACTCGAAATTTAATTTATTAATATATCCGAAGGGTCTCCTGTTTTAACTAACGTTTTTAACTTTTTTTCAGGGTTCCGTACCCAAGGAGTAAAAACGGGATCCTATAGGGATATAGGGACTTCGCTGTCCGTCCGCCCGTCTTACGTGCAGTTCTGACCGCGGGAAATAGTACTTACGTGAAGTTCCAAACAGGGCGCTGATCTGTGGGTCTACTTGTTAACATTAGATGAGTAACGTGCAGACTGCAGCATAAGCAATTATGGATTTCTATCGTATACATGTGTTATGTATGTAGCATGTATGTATGTATGTTGCCCCTCGTTAGTCTTAAGCATTAGCTCAGTAAGAACAGTATATAATTAGTATCCGTAAGGGTATGTTGCCCTGCCGGCATCTATGTAAACACACTCTAAATAATATATGAAGTCAAAAATACAAACCATTTAATTTATCTCCTAATAGGGCATACCTTTACAGATGAATCATAGTAATTCATATTATGTGCGCCATTTTACGCATTTATATTGAAAACTGTCAAAATTGATGTTTTAACTGTCAAAATATATATAACATAATATGAAACACCTAAAGTGGCCTTTTTATACCCCCTAAACGTGTAAATATGCGGGGATGACAGTCCGATCTGGCATCGAACGAACGAAATAAATATTTATGGGGGACTCACATACAACGAACGAGTTTTTTTGCTGTTTTGTACAGAACCCTTCGGTCGTGAATCCGACTCGGACTTGGCCGGTTTTTATAGGTTCATTTTATAATTCTCTTTAAGTCCTTATTGAAAGTAATAAACTATACTCACTCATGAATTAATGGTACCAAGTGTTATTTTGATGAATATTTGATAAGTTTTGATTGCTTACGGGCAATATCGCCCGGACCGTTATACGCCTCCCAATTTCAGATATGCACAAGTGAAAAAACCCGGTCTCAGGTATTCACTATTAAATTTATTTATGTGCTTTTTGATAAAATGGAAGGCACTCGTTTTAATGGCCTCAAAAGCGATGAAGCTTGTACCGGAATTTTCGTCAAACGTTTCACCAATTTCCCATTATCAATTAATTGGAACTCAAGGTGAGGATCCTTGTTAATATTATGTATTTATTTGGAAAGTTGTTATTTCCTTAATATAAAAACTGCATTTAATACCAAGGATATTATTAGAATCTTAAAACAAAATCTTAGAACTTAAACGATCATTGGAAAACATCAATCGTGATTGACGATTGAATGAAGGAAATCCAAAATTAATTATAAGCGACAAATGAGTGGCCAATTGGCCATGTAATGCGGCGAATGCCGGTCGTCCGGAATCCATGAGACCTAGGAAAAATTCAGAGCAGTAAAATTAAAACTCTACGCTCTCTCTATTGTAATAAGTAGAATTCACTTTTCAGTGCTCTGAATTTCTCCGGGTCCTCCGGATTGTGGAGCTTTATGTCTGGAACTTTAAGATCCACTAGAATAAAAGATCCACCACAAGAACCCATCTTAATATTACTACTAAGAAGGGACCTATCTTATACGCGTTTTACAGCAGTCTGGCTTTTATAATAATATAAGGAATTATTTTATACCTATTAGAAAGAAAGTATTATGTACGTCTTATGAAGTCTTGCTCCATTACGTGCAGAGCGGCGTGCAATAATTGCCAGTACATCATCGTAATTATATCCCGGGCATCGGAAGTAAGCGTTTATTCTTTCGAAGGCAAAATGTAGATATCAGAGATGTGATAATTGGGAGGTGTTGAGACCACTCGACTGTGTGGTTAACACCTTTTGCCTTGTTTGACTGCGTGATTTTCTTATCCTGTTTGCAATAACACGGTTTTGTTGGAATACAAACACAACTGTTTACTTTGAAGACAGGTGCATGGTGCTTAGTTCGACGATAAAATGTTTTATGCATTTGATTAAATACCACCGTTTTTACGATTCTCATAAATGTCTCTAATATTTATCTATGGCCTTTACCAAATGAACATTTTTTTTGGAAATATTCGCCGTTTTCCCGGAGTAATTCCCAGAGTAATTCCATAGACTCTTATATAATATATAGTAATTTCATAGAACTCAAAATTTTGGACAATGTTCGAACTAGTGAATAATGCCTCCACCGGTCGGAACTTGAGTCTATCTCGTCATAAACCTGACCAATCAAGCCCGGTTTATAATCGTTCCAACGCTACACGAACGATTATATCTTTAACGACTTTTAATTTGGGTGGTGTATTAAAATGTAATATTACAACGCTATATTTAAATGCAATAGATGAGCCATCAGATTGTCCGGCACTCACACGCGTCCGGCCGTGATTTATCGAACTGCATCGGCGACCTGCGAACAGCTCGTTTATTGCCCGATCGTTATTTATAATTTATTTTTAACGGTCACCGATTTGTAGCCATAGTATATTTACTACGTCCTCGTAACCGCCAGAGACTGTGGCTGATTGATCGTTAAATACTTTCGATATTTGCATCCACGTTTTATGACCGTATGTCACTAGCCCAAAAAAATTGTTGCAAAATATTCCCTTTATTCTGTAAAGCTCAGTTATTGTCGAAGCCTATGCTGTTTCGAAGCTCTCGTTAGACTTATTTGATGGCAACTACTGCTGCTATATTATATATTAAATTACCTTAAAGAGGGGTGTTATGAGTCTGTCCAGGGCATAGAGCACCCAAACGAATAAACCGATTTTGATCTAAAATGTTTTGTTTGAAAGCTGACATGATCGAGATTGTTCTTAGCTATAATTCATCATCATGAGCTTAGCATCATCATCAGCTCGCTCTCTGCTTGACGATTCGGGGGTTAGGTACTTTATATACGTATATTTTTAAATTTTGTTTTGTTCGTACTTAGTACTAAAATTCCGAGCAATGCTCGGTCTCGCGCACAGGGTCTCGCAGGTTCTAGATATACCCTTTATGTTCGGTGATCAGGGTTATTTGATGTTTTCTCAACTGGTGAATGTGCTTGTTGCTGTTGTTGTTTAAAGATTCGTGGTTACGAAATACAAAACATTTTAATGATGAATGAATGGTCAATATAATCATCCATATTATATTGACCATTCTTACAATTAAAATATCACATAGTATATTAGTTGCTATTTTTAAGAAATTGATTTTAACGTTCTAGAAGTCTATAATCTAATAACCAAATTCATAATTATGGTGGCTACTACCTATCATATGAAACAAGCCTTATTATAATTTATAAAATCTAAGTAATTATAGTTGTACCTAATTTATGAACACACGTCTTCAACAGAAGCAGTAGACAAAAGACTCGAGACAAAGTGTTTGCATCAAAGTACGTGTGAGATCAGAGTGTCATTTGAGCCGAATTACACAATTGCTTCCAGACTACAGTGGAATTATTGTTCTGAGTACTTGTAAGACGATCCCATGTCTAGCTCAATTAAGAATAATGATCTTTCTAGCATGTGAAGTGTGATTACAGATGTCAGTTCAAAAAGTCCCCAAATTTTCTGGCGTATTTAGCTATGCAACCAATTTCTGTAAAGTTCCGAGCCATATTTTTTGACGTTTGGACATTGCTTTATGCAAATGTCAAATATAATATTTAAATGCTATTTACATTAGTTGGCAAACAACACATGTACCAATAATTCAGTCAGCATTAGTACAGAGCATTATCGACTTTGCCAGTGTTTGGTATATTTTCATCGTGTATTACCAATAACTCAATATTTCACTTCATCACATTTCATTGTTTTGGTAACTGGGCCATAACAGTTTGCGCTCGTTTCATTGTGTTTCATTGGGTTGCACTAGGTGATTCAACCTCGGGGTATGTCAATGGATGATATAGTTTGGATACATGATTTGACCGAGGATACACGCAGCAGATTTACAATGCGACCGATAATTTATAGCGATAGTCGGATCTAGATGTAATTTAATGTTGTTGCCCACGGTAAATCAAGTCCATCGCATGCCTCGATGTTATTGCTGGATACTTGTAAACTTGATAATAAACCGACTTATCGCCTTAAACTTGTGTTTCATCATCTTATTCTTCTTCGTTGATGTTACTAATTCTATCATCTTATTTTTAATTTTATACCTGTCTATTTACTAATTAATAATTAAGAATCGCGATTAATTAATTTCATTACTGTTGTTATAAATGGTAATACAACTTACAGGAAAGTAAAAGCCGTGGCTAATTAATACTTGTTTATATCGTGAAAAACAAAACTCGAGGACTTCTGGCAACTGCCAGTGACAAAGCTCTAGTTGACAATTATAAAAATGTGGAACATATTTCGTACCATATTCTTAATGTAAAAGAACAATAACACGAAACAACGAGTCGAGCAAAAACGGATAAGTCCATTTATGTAAGCAGACCAACTTTGACCACCGTTATTAATAAAATGCAAAAACTACTCGCTTTGGTTACTACCACTTTATGCATACCTTACATGGAAAGAGAATAATTTGTTTGCAACACTCATTTGATTCTCGTAGAAGTCAGGACCAGTTCAGAATAACAGGTGTAGTTTGACTACATTAAACGAAATTATTGTAGAACATTAATAATTTAGAATGTTATTAATGCGATTATTTAATTATAATCTCATAGAATTAATATGTTCTACATTCATTTCTAAATAAAGTCAGGTTAATTACAAAGGCTTACCTTTAATCCAGAGAAAACCGAGTCTATCTATAGCTAAAGCTGTTTTATTGATTATGTATTACATAAATAATAAAACTGTCGCGTTATATCACTATTAGCTAAATACCTGAAACATTTTTCCCATAAAAACATATTTTATCTCCTAAAAAACTTCAAAAGTCTTTATTTAATGCGTGTGACTCTACAAAAACATTCAACATTGTTGGGTATGTCACGATTATAAGCTGTATATTACCTGTTTATTAGTAATTTAGAATTTGGAGAGCCAACTACAACAAATAATTAAGTTTCATCAGAGCACGGTTGTGGAATACAAATAATTGAATGCGCGCATCTTGCGTGTTTCGTGGTGTCGTGTGAAATTAATTCACATTCAGCCCAACACCTCGGGCGGCGAGCTTGATTGAGATTCGACATGTTATCCATGAAGGCATTTAATAACACGAAAGTGATAACCCCCGGGGATCTTGAGGGAACAAAAAGGGTCCAAGAGTGTGTTTGTAGTAGGAACGATGAGTTCAGTAGCTAGTTAATATTATGTAAAAATAAATGAAATAATAAAAGACTTTATTGGCAAAATATTTTTACATAGGTAGTAAACCTGCCAAACTACGTAGCATATATGAATGAATAGTTGTCGGAAAATTTTCCTATGATGTTTGAACGTCTCCTTTTTGTAGTTTAGAAATTTGAAAATTAAAGCGTAGGATATCAATGAAGTTCTACAATACAATGTAAAGTTTTTTGTTGAGCTTTTTTCCATCTGCTTGCGACGCTTAATTTTCACACAAAATGATAAGTTTTAATGATAAACAAAATAATACTGTGGGTCTACATCTTCTGGTTTTGACTGCGACATCGAGAACCCTAAAATTTGAGACTGTCGAGACCAGTTACGGTAAACATATAATTTACATATATTTACGTAAAAGCAACTTCCGTCGGTGTGGACGTGGCCTGGACACGGTAGCTGCGAACGAGATTTGGCATTTCGCTCACAACTTCCGAGAGCACTTTTGAACTTGTACACGTGACTGAGACCTAAGCTTTTGTGAATCGGACTGGTCAATTTTGTATGCCAAGTAGCCGGTGCAGGGTTTAAAAGTGTAAAATTGACATTGCGCAAAACTTTGATAAAATTTCAAATGTTTTGGGAACATAAATATTAATCAAGGGAACAGGAGCAACTTATAGTTGCTATCAGTTTTCGCACGGTAGATTTTGACATTGTATTCCCATCATGATTATTAGCGACATTGATTAGTTATTTTATTTTAGACAAATTCAATTTCGGTATTCCTTTTTTCTTCTTTTGTAAAATAAAAATATAGTCCAATTAGATTCGGTACTCGTAAGTATAATATAATATTTAAATAAGCACTCCCGGTTTTCATGCTGTGTTTAAATAAGTCGATCACTTGACACTAGTTGGATTAATTAATTACCTCTTAACGAGGAAAACTTACTCCTGCTGAGTCTCATTCTCATGCCAAGGCCTCCTCAATATTCAGCGATAATGGATGTTCCCTGCTCGGTTTCATAATACCTTGTAATAAGCCGCCGTTGTAAATGCTTCATCAATAATTCATACGTACTTATTGTTAGTTAAGCTTAAAAATGATCAAGTGTTCACAGCCTCTTTGTGTATTAAAGTGCTTTAATCGCCCGATAATTAATATGTTGCTATCAGTTATTGCCCGAGTCTTAATAAGGCGGTTGCGTTTGTTATCTACGGTTATTTAGGCGTGTCATAAAAAGAAGAGGTATTAAATGTTTTGTTCACGGTAATCGTTTTTAAAATGTTACTTTTATCGGACTTCTTATTTCTTGAATAGCTGTAGTCCTCGATATTACAGTGCAATATACTAGTTATAACTAGGCGCTACCTCATTACTGATACTAGTTCATGCTTCTGCTTACATTAAAATTTAGTATGCCTTTTAATTTTTTGTTTATACATTTATAATGATACTTTTCTCGGTCGTCTTATTTCATGAATAGCTGTAGCCCTCGATTTTACGGTGCAGTATAACTGGGCGCTACTTCATTATTAATACTAGCTCATGCTTCTGCTTAAATTAAAATACTGTCTGCCTTTATTTTATGATTTGTACAAGAAAACACATTTTCTACTCTATGTTTAGACTTAACAGATTTGGTTAGGATTCTGCTGGTACAATATTATAATGTTAATTTCAACCCGTGAAGTTAATAATTACTTTATTCATGTTCTTACGCCCTCGTACCTACTTTGTCGGAATTTGTATGCCGGTGTTGTACGCTAGCGCGCGACAGACAAGAATAATGTAACGCAATGAATTATGGATTACATTTTTAATTGGTTGTTATTCCGTGATACGCGTGTTTAATTAAGTTTTTATAATGCAATAAACGATACAGGGTAATTTGTAGTGATGGAAAGCGACGATATTTCTTTGTACACGATTTCGTATCAGAAAAAGTTGCAACTTTATGAGGCGAGGAAAACGTGTACATGTCGAACGGTGGCTTGATCAAAATCAGAAGCCTTTTATCCAGCATGATCCTTTGCTTTTTGGGAAATAAGTTTACACATACAAATAAAAGAGGTATATCTTAATTCATCTTTGAAAGGCCGGCAACGTAGTTTCTCCGGTGTTGCACTCCCATGGACACCCCTGTGGATGAACGTAATCGCTTCCCATCGGACGATCCATCTGCTAATGTAATGCTCATAAAAATTAAGGGTACTTTTGTTAATTAAATTATAGTATTCGACTGCCATAACGATGCTCACAAAAATGGCTGTAAAAAATAAGGGTTAAGCAAATAGAACACAGAATAACAAATAAGCCTCAAAGTAGTATGAGGATAAACAAAACAAAAAGCTTATAAAAAGTCTGCAACATGCCGTGGCTTGGTATATACTTAGTTAAAATGCGAGAACGGGTTGCATTTCAGATTTGGTACATTAAACTTTATACGAATGTAGCTAAATTGGACCGTTGGTTAGTTTGTTCTTTGCCAAGTTTTTTCCTGTCCGGTCGCAGAGGACCGACGGAAACGGCCGTGGAAGGTAATTGTGTTAAAACTTTCATTGGGAAGTGTGAAATTCTGTGAGTCGCAGGGCCACTGTTACCACACTGTCTACAAGTTTAATTTGTTTTAAAATTACTTCATAAAATTTGTTAGACTTGAATTTGCCTTTGTGCCCGTATAATAACTTTATCATTAGAATATTATCATCATCATTTTTATCAATGTTAACAGTTAACACCCACTGAAGTGTGTGTGTGTGGTGATTATTAAAAAAATATGTTTATAAAGGGCTGATGATAACGGATAAGTAGATATATTTGTATGACTAATAAATTAATTTTAATTTTATTAATTATAAATATTCATGTAATTTTTTTATGATTTTATTAAAATCGCAAAATATTTATGGTCAATAGGCAAGCGGACTGATTTTTTTTTATTGCATGAATGAATAGTACCTACTCTTAAATATGAGTAACTTCTCAGAAGAAACCGTATATCAAAAGTCAATATGTTCAAAGGTACAGCGATTTGTATATAAAATTTCGCAACTCTCGTAAAAACGCTACATACTAAAATCGACATACAAATGACGTCACAATTGGATTAAAGTTTATTAAGTAGGTATAAAGTATACGGCCGCAGGAACATATTTGTAAATATCTCCGATATTTGTGCGTTTAAGTTCATACTTGTACTAATGAATGTTTTTGTATATGATGTAAGTAAACTAATGATGTAGGTTTTGTTTACCAATTACGCAAAAAATAATATTTTTTTTTGTACTTTTTAAATGTATTTAATTAGTAAACTACACATAAAATAATATATTTTGTTACATTTACCAGCTAGTAATGCCTCAATATTTCTGAATATATTAATGAAACTAAATATTTCAGATGTTGTCCGATCCCCTATTGACCTTTTCATACATGGTTTTTGATGATTAATCATAAATTAAATGGAACATTTTGCTATTCATATAATAATGTGAGAATGAATATGGGATATATTAAGAAATATATGAGAGATATAGATTATAATATTAATAAATATAAAGAGATAAATTATGTTCAGTAGTTTTTTTTTAATTTTTATGACTTTTTTGTGACTACTAATTCCATGTTAGTAGAATCAGTTGTAATACTTAAAGTGATAATTTTAATAACTTGTACTAATCAAACATTTTATTGGCTTTTTCAAAAACTAAAACAACATTTAAATGAAACGATTTTTTATTTATTTTCACTATTGAAACACTCGATGAATATTGACAGAAGCTTTTAGTTGGCTCGCTGTCAAACGTTTTAGCCTACATTTGAAAAGTTGTCTCTCGAAAGCAACGCAAATATACACATAATCTATTTCACGTTTCACTTAATTTTTTATATTTTAATAAAATTAATAAAAGTTCGCAACATCCTGCTCAAGTTCTAAATTATTTCAAAAGTGTCATACCATTACGTGGTATATTATTAGATAATTTTATAGACTAACTACGAAAGCTTCAATAACACTAACTAGTAAATATTTGGTTCATAGACATAGAAGAGCAAAATATAATATAACAGGTCTAAAAAGGAGAGCAAATATAAAAGTAGTATTGTCTGTCACGCCTGTTCCTCCATGATCTAATCAGAACTTATAAATTTGCTTACATACGTCATCCGTACGCTGACGATATTCGAGGCACGTAAACACAACTCAGTAACATCTCGTATAAATTTTTCGATGTTTCCCACATCGTTCAAGGAAACTTGAAATGTTGTATTCGAAATTGAGTCCTGCGCATGTGTACATTCGTAATCATCACTATCATCATAATAATATCAGACCGTGTTAATAATCGATTAACATTTTGTGAGTACAATTTCATATTTTCACTAGTAAAAATATTGACTAATTCAGAGAAATGGGTAGACGACTACATCTAAAATATTTAGTTTCATTAATATACTCTAAAAGATTGAGGCATTACTACTTGGTAAATGTAAAAAAATATGATATTTTATGTATAGTTTAGTAATTAGATACATCTAAAAAGTACAAAAATGTTCCTGCGGCCGTATACTTCATACACTTTAACCTAGATGTGACGTCACGGCTATGTTCGACTTTAGTATGGAGCAATTTAACGGGACTTACGAAATGTTGTAAACAAAACGCTGTTCCTTTGAAAATATTGATATAGATCTTCTGAGAAGTTACTCATATTTAAGAGTACTATTCATTTATGAAATAAAAAAAATCAGTCGTCTAGCCTAATGAGGCTAGTGTGCAAACAAGAGATAAATAAAATAAAAGACATAATATTATGATGTTAAACTCATAACTCCAACAACGCGAAATTGTAGTGTTAGGCGTGTAAAGGCATTCAGATTCACGAGGCTGACCAAGTTTCACAATTCAGTTTCAGTGCGTCACCGAGAGCCATAAATCTTTTCGCCTTGCGGTCGTTATGCATATGACACATTGCAGAGCGCAGCGTGAATTGTGAGTAATATCGCCAGCACAATGAAGATTGAAGTCCCTTCACTAGGGCCGGCCAGTGGTCGCGAACAAGATGCCGCTATCGATATAAATTAGCTGCTGGCGTCGGATTGCACTGAAACAATACTGCTGTCACGGTGGCCGTCGTATCGGTTGTCTCCGGTGCCTGCTTCAGCTCTCCACAACCGGCGAGGCATTTATAACTTTCGTGTGTGGATATAGAGCTCAAATTGAATTGATAAGCACGCAGTAGTTTGCGAAGCAGCTAGTGTTGCGGCTGGCAGGTGACATTTACGTCTATAAATCCACAGAGCGAGTCCTTATACGTTGTGTGAAAGCGCAAATTTCAGTTGTGCGAATGTAATCATTTTCAATTTATCGACTATGATTGTTCTGTAAATTGTTAAGACTGGATCAAATTGCATTACCGCAGAAATGTGTTGTAGCTAATGCTCTTGCTGCTTTACTTATTATCTAGTTGCTCGTGAGATTTTTCAGTTCTGATTTAACGGTGTGAGTTTAAAAATTACTATCTCTATTGCTTTCTGTCATTTAAGCGTATTGAAGGAAAATTAACGCCTATAAAATAATTGTAGACTGAAAAATCTTTTTCAATTTTACTGCTGCACTCAGAGACAATTAATGCTTACTTAAGGTGGTTCGTTTCCCATACAAAAAAACAATGGACATTAATTAGGTAATTTCATACTATTACTACATAAATTTATATGCACATCTATTTATTTTGCAATATAATTGTCGCAAAATACATTTAAAATACTTTATTTCACACAGAAGTCACATTTTTATTGAATTTTCGACAAAAAGTGACATAAGTTACAAATGTCACATACAGTTTCTGTCAAAATTTCTACTAAGTGACTACTTATCGCTTGATGTGTAAGTGATTATAAATAACAGTATGGTAGAAGCGATGAAATGTAGGTCCCGGGGGTGAAAACCAATAAATAAATAAATAATAATCGTTTATTTCAGACCGTGCTCCATAAAAAAGTACAGTAGGAAGCAAAAAAAAAACAGAAACGTACATTAGACAAAAACATTAAAATATATATAAAAAAAGAGTATAAAACGGAATAATTTTGACCTGCGACTACTTGAGCATGTAAAGTTTAATCCACTGCTCGAGCAGTGGCGAGTTCCAGCGGTCCGCTACTGCGCGCACAAGCAACATGGTAGAGGCGCTGCAGTAGCGCGGCAAGGGGTAGTCGACTTTGTATGAATGACCTTAGACCAAAAGGGGGCAGTTCGGTGCGACAAGAATGACGATATTTCAATATATCGCTCTCTGTCTTACAGGATTAATGTTAAGTAAAAGTTACTTTAAAACCACAACAGATGACACACTAGACACTACACTAAGAGGCTCACGAATATCTTGTACTGCAGTAGTAATGAATTGTTCATGGAGATGGTTGATCAGTTTTCTTGGAATGTCAAATATATTCGAAAGAGAAATTTAACGATAACTTAAACTATAATTATGTATCTTAAATTTCCCGCCGTATTCATTTAATCAAATATAAAGTCCTCTTTTGTTGGAAGGCGGTTAAAAGTCTCTCTCTCAATCTGGTCCCAATTTATTTGAATGAGCTCGACATTCTTCTTCGCGAGTAATAAGTGTTCTGTGAGTGCGGCAATCGCATCACCACCCTGTACACGTTATTGTATTGCACGCGTAGGTCGTTGTATGTCCACGGCGTAATATTAACCCAGAGCCTACACGTGTAAAAAGACTCGTAGTATGATTTGAATATGGTGATTCGAACTTGCTCACTACACCACGCGAATTTCCTGGCCAACATGTTGCAGCGGACAGTCAACGCTCTACGCTCTCTCTCAATATCAAGTCTATGCTCGCTTTTCTTACTCTCGGTTATTCTACGATTACCAATCATTTGAACCACTCCTTTGTATGGGCGATTTTAAATCGTTTCTGAAATATTAGCAATTTTGTATATTTTTTTTCAGAAGGGGGTGACCACCTGTTTGGGACATAATTAAACACTGAAAAAGGTTTTAATCATCAATGTTTTAATTTGTATATATCTAAATATTATACTGGGTGTCCCAAAAATACCGTCTCATAGTGACATGGGAGATAGATTAGCCTTATATCTCTCGGATAAAATAAAAATGACCTTAGTAAAAGTTGCTTAGTTTTCGAGATATTTGGATTTTTTTGGTTTTATTCAAAATCTCCATTTTTAGTTAGTTTTTATTTCCGCATTAGTACAAATTCCTTTAATTTATTCATTTTTATTTTTTTTAAGTATCTTGAATAGTTGTTTGATGCATACAAAATAAATTTTTGTCAAATAGTAGTGTATTTTTTAAGAAAAAAATATTTTTGTGTTGCGTTTTAGCTCTCCCAAAATTTCGAACAAAATTTTGACAATCTGCCGTGAAAAAAAAATGTACTAAAGTAAACTGGAAAATTATTTTAAAAATTACTCAATTTATTGCAGATTTAGAAATGGTATAACACTTACATAAGAATTTTACAGAAACTTAGAAATTGCCATTTTTATCATTAAAGTCTGATTCAAGCCAGACTCTTATGTAGTAAAGAAGATGAAAAAGTACCAGGAATTTTCATCGCAATCTTATTATCTATCGACCTTTATTATCTTTTGTATCTGTAGACTTGTAAAACTGAATGTACTATTGCAACCCTAATTTGTTATTTCGTTCTTTCCTTCGCTGTTATGGGGCACTGTGATAGTAAATAAAATTAGAAAAAAACTTTAGAACTTAGATTTATTACAGTAAATGCTCGAACTGTCGACCTCCAACACGAATGCACAATCGACATCTTCTGATAAAATTATTCTTTAATCTTCTCAAACTTATCTGAGATATTTCTTGAGCCGCTGCGGTGACTCTGTCGCGTAGTTCCCTTTCGTTGCGTATTGGTTTACCATAAACTTTGTCTTTAAGACATCCCCAATAAAAAAAATCCAGGGGATTAAGATCAGGGGATCGTGGTGGCCATAAGATTGGCCCCAGTCGCCCAATCCACCTTCTCGGGAACCTGCGGTCCAGGTGTGCTCGAACGTCTCGAGCGTAATGTGCTGGGCAGCCGTCGTTTTGAAACCACATCGTTCGTAATGATTCCAGTGGCACATCCCCGAGGAGCGTTGGCAATTGGTTTTCTAAAAATTCCAAATAGGTGTGACCATTTAATATTGGAGGCAGCTCCACTGGTCCTACTATTGTACCGTTGTAGATTCCGGTCCATAAATTTATTTTAAACATGTGTTGCGACCGATCTTCTCTATTCTCGTGTGGGTTTTCTAGCTGCCAGCTATGAATATTATGAAGGTTTAAATAACCATCTCTTCTACATTGCGACTCGTCACTCCACAGTACTTTATGAAAAAAGTCGGGATCTTCCCTATTTTTTTCCAACATTCGTTGACAAAATTGTACCCGTCTGGCATAGTCACTCGTAAGGAGAGTTTGCACTCTTTGTATGTGGTACGGATGATACCTGTTCCTTTTTAAAACGCGATGAGCAGATGATTTCGGTATTCCAGTCCGACTTTGAATCAAACGAACCAAAGTTGACGGATCTTCGGTAACTTGCTGTAACACGACATCTTCGTCGGTTGATTGCGGTCTCCCTTCACCACCTCGAGTTCCTGGGACTCTACCCTCTCTGTAGGCAGAATCCAATCGTTCAATCACATGATACGATGGCGGTGTACGGTTTGGATAACGTTCCGCGTACAATCTTGCAGCTAATCTTGAATTTAAAGTTACTACGCCTCGATTAGAAACACGCCTGGTTTCCCCATAAATTAAGTACATGTCGGCGTACTCACGATGAGTAAATTGAGTAGCAGCACCTCGTGGATTTTCCATTCTTAGCACAGTAAAACCAGCCAGCTGTCTGTAAGAGCGCAAACCGTCGTTGTTGTCACCAAATCAGTTCAACAATAGTCCAAATCGAAAGCAAATCAGAGTCCAAAAATAACGCCTAGTAATAAAAAAAATGAGAGAAACGAGAGCAGTACAAAATAGCACGTGTATCGCACAAAACGGAAGAGAACGTACTAAAGTCCACGAGATCGTTCGTGGAACACGGTGTTGTAAAATGTGGGAAGAGAGTAGCGCATATTGCGCGCTCCCTTGCACTTATTAGGCCTTTAACAAACATTACCGTTGATCATTGACAGCTATCTCACTCAGTTTTTAACCTAAGAACAGGATCACAAACGCCGAACACAAAGGACAACATGTGGCCTTTTCATTGTGTTTGAATATTGAATATTCACTTCATAGTTGAGTCCGGCTTGAATTAGACTTTAATGATAAAAATGGCAATTTCTAAGTTTCTGTAAATTTTTCATGTAAGTGTTATACCATTTCTAAATCTGCAATAAATTGAGTAATTTTTAAAATAATTTGCCAGATTACTTTAGTACATTTTTTTTCTACGGCAGATTGTCAAAATTTGGGTCGAAATTTTGGGAGAGCTAAAACGCAACACAAAAATATTTTTTTCTTAAAAAATACACTACTATTTGACAAAAGTTTATTTTGTATGCATCAAACAACTATTCGAGATACTTAAAAAAAATTAAAATGAATAAATTAAAGGAATTTGTACTAATGCGGAAATAAAAACTAACTAAAAATGGAGATTTTGAATAAAACCAAAAAAATCCAAATATCTCGAAAACTAAGCAACTTTTACTAAGGTCATTTTTATTTTATCCGAGAGATATAAGGCTAATCTATCTCCCATGTCACTATGAGACGGTATTTTTGGGACACCCAGTATTTAAGTAACCTTCGATACCATGCGCTTTAACGACATTATATTATGTGTATACTAAGTGGGAGAAGATTTGTAAACAATAGTGTTAGGAGGCGCTATCGCCGGAATTTACACGGTTAGCGAATAGCGAGATTATCGACACAGGATCTGTTAATTTACTCGGTAACTGGGCGTCATCTAACATATTATTGTTGGTACCGTGTTCCGTTATTTTGCGCTCAACTTACATTGTTTTTTGTACGTTTAATTACTAACCTGTATAAAATAAATGAAAAAAAGTTTACAGCTTAGGATTTGAATTTTTAATTTAAATGTTAAATGACAAAATATAACCGTCTATGCATACTAAAAATCCCTGGGAAACTGCGCATATTTAAGGTATATTCGCATGTTTGTTTGGCATACGTATGTATAAATTTGGCTTTGTTCTAAAGTTCGGAATGTGGAAGGTTCTAATCCCGGTCAGATAAATATTTTTATGATGTGATTGCGGGTGATTATTTTTTTTTAATTTATCAGAACTTCGAGCGAAACTCAGTTACCCAGGTACTAATAATTATATGACGTCTATGTAGCAGTCGCGTGGGGTTCCTATAACTCCATTCATATCGGCTTCACTTACCCCTTACCCTCTGAAGAGCCTCATCCAAATCCCTACATAATATACAGGCTAGAGTTTCCCTATGGAGGAGAACCAGCCTTCGCTACTGCTATGTTGTTACCGAGTTTTATGATCTTAGATCAAATGCAACGATTCATTCTAATCCCATATCAAACATTTTCATTACACTGCATAAACAGAAAGTTATAGAAGTGCACGACGACCAGCAAAACTTAAAACTACGCCAAAACAAGTCAATAGATCGTGATGATTGTAATAGACCTAAGTAAAATATCGGTCCATAATTCTGTCAGGACACACGTCCGACAGTCATTAAAGGTGTACTCGGAGAGGACTGTCCTGGCGAGCTTTTGATCGTAAATCCCGGCGTTTCACTATGCTAAGTCTTAAATCTGGGCATAAAATTGCCGCGGACAAAATGGGAGCGTTCCATTTAATTAGATGCGACCACAGCGACGTCAGTTGCGTCACGTTCCCCCTCCCCGCGCCCCACCCTCTCGGCCTCCCCGCTCTCGTTTGTTTTAAAACTACCCGCAAAGGATTTTAACGAGATTACTTGAAACACGTTTTATAGGGCATCTCACGAGATTTATTTAGACGTGGTGGTTCGTGGACCATCTTTAATCTCTAGGGATAACGACGTTAGTCATTTAAGCCATACAAAGAAAAGATTTTTAGCTCATTACGTAAATTTTGCGGGAAGATGAGGGAACTTACAATTGTGTATAAAAATGTTTTGTATTATGTTGAAAAAGTCAAATTTTCTTTGGGCGTTGACAACGTATACCTATATGTTACGAATTGTATGAGAATCATGACAGGGACAGAAATTTTTATTCGGTATCGCAACGAATTTATTGTTGACAATTGTTCGTGCCTAGCCCATTATTTAACCACATTTTTTAGTTATTTAATAATATGAAACTGAAATTATTTAAAATATACATATTATAATGTTGAAGTTAAAATAAAAATGTGTGTTGAAAGAGTGTCTCTCGAGTACCTAAAAGGAGCGATCGCTTTTATTACTGTTTGGCCATGTAAAAATGACCATAAAACCAAGAGCATAACGATGAATACCTGAGGGCATGGCAATATTTTATAGACACTAGAAGCTCATAGGAAAATTGTACACGGAATAGCGTATCAAACGCATTTCAGCTTAACTTCCTCGCAAAGAGGACTCCGGTAATAAAGTGGCTAGCTTCAAGAGACCTTTTACTTATCATTTCGTGGTCGGGATCACTTCTGTTTAGTTCGGCGGCTAAAAGGTGAGTGGGGTCTGTTATGGGTGGACTGTCGGGACCTGTCTGTATCGGTACGCTTCTAAACGGTACTCACGATGTACCCGAAGCTATTATAAACAATACAAACTATCTTAACGGGGAACTTCTCTTTATTGTGTCATGTCTGATGTCCTATGATATTGTAATATTATTATGAAGGCTCTTTAGCACTTGGGATCCATGAACGATAAACCTATACCGTAGTAAATACTCAGTAATCCTATACCTTAGTAACTATTCAGTGCCTATATAATGAAATAGTTCACAAGCTCCGTGGTCCAGTGGTTTAGAGCTTGGCTCTCGACTCAGAGGACGTGGGTTCGATTCCTGCGTTTGAACAGAAAAAAAACAGTTGTTTCCAAGTTTGGTTAGGACAATTCAGGCTGATTACCTGATAGTCTGACAAGAAAGATGATCCATGCGTCGGATGGGCATGTAAAAAGTCGGTCCTGCGCCTGATCTCTCGCCAGTCGTGTCGGTCTGTCTCTACCACTGGGGTTCGAGAGTAAAGCCGGAGAGAGTTCTCTTGTGTACTGCGCACACACTTGGGCACTATAAAATAACTCCTGCGTAGCTGGCCTGGTTTCAATGAAACCGGCCACCGTCACCAAAATCGGCGTGGGAAGCTATTATTTTAATGAAATAGTTTAAGATTTCATTTAAAAATTATCATGTTACATTATTATATTACTACTCGTATTAAGATAAGATTTAGATTCCGTTTCGTTCACTCTTATGAGGTAGGTTTTTAGCGCTCTTAATTTTTTTGAAGTGGACCAGAAAACGAGCGGACGGAGCGCCTGATCACTGATGGTAAACAAAAATCGCCACCATTGGACACTCTCAACACGCACTAGCGTTCCAGGGCCTCTAGTCAAGATGCATACGATAATTTCGACGGTGAAGTTCGTAAACAAAATGTATGGGATTTGACATAACGCATCGCAAGCGATATATATGTCACTTTACGATGACTTATGTCAAATCTCATACATTTTTGATTACGAAGTTCGCCGTCGAAATTATCGAATGCATCTTGTCTATAGGCCCTGGTCTTTGAAATCCCCAATCCCCTTGAATCCCCCGGTAACCTTACTTAGTCGACGAAACACAACGCAAGCGTTATTTCACGCTGGTTTTCTGTGAGGGTAAAGTATTTATCCGGTCGAGCCGGCCCATTCGTGTCGAAGCATGGCTTTACCACTTTAAACGTTTTCTCGTTCCATTATTAAGCTGACGTTGGTGTCCGTTGCTACTGAAATAGACGAAATACAGTATTTCGTCTATTTCAGTAGACGAAACCCGTTCGAAAGTAAACAAAATAACTGTCGCAAATAAAATAATGTAGGGAACGCGAACGCTGGCCACAATGAATTGTGACAGGGTAAAAGCTTTGTTCGTTTGCTAAATTAAATTCTGAATGGGTTCTGTATCTTTGAAAGCGTTAATGAAGTTTACTGTAGTAAAATAAAAATACTATTGTATGGGAACAATACGCCGTGCTAAAATGTATTATCGTATCAAATTCTCTGTAATAGGACTGCTGAGTTACTAAAAATGTTTGTTTTGAGAAATATTAGTACCTGGGTAATCCAGCTTTGCTTGGAGTTCTGATAAATAAAAAAAAAGAACAAAAAAATTATACATGCGCATACCAAACTGCCAATCAGACTGACGCAATGGAGTCGATACTAATGATATATTATTGCACGACGAAATTAAAAATATATAGCTTAATAATGCGCAGTTTCCGAGGGATAAAACCTAGATAGATTTTCTCCCCAAAAACTCCCTACATACTAAATATCATGGTAATACTTGCAGCCGTTTTCGAGAAACCGATTATATTAATTCAAGATTGTCTCGTTTAAAGTCTACGATTATAAGTTTTAAATTTAAAGGCATCAGAGAACGAAAAGTAGGTTGACCAAAATCTTATCTCTATAGTCTATATATAGTAGCAAAAATTAATCTAAATAAGGTTGAGAAACGTGCTTAACTGTAAAAGACCATCAACGCCCTAAAGGAACCTGCGCCTTCTAACGTAGTGCACCAAATGACCATAATATAATATGGTAATATGCGCATACCCGGCAGGTAGTTAGTAGACTAGAGTGATGATAATGATGATGAATTGTCGCATTGTAGAGGTATTCATACACCGGAAATTCAGAACTGGTTGTCCACCATAGACCAAAGCTTAAGCGAAATATGCTCTATTGCGGCCGAAGGAAAACTGAACTCAGACCAAAAACTACGCATCAACTCCATGTGCAGAAAAGTGAGCCACGGTGCTGGACAGATGGCCATACTTTATCAGTCCGTCAAGCAGAAGACCATCTTTATATATCTCGACAGCTGAAACCGCAGTGAGGTGTCAAATCAGTAGGTATACGAATTTGACACATCACCGCGGATTCAGCTGTCGAGATATGAAAATGTTCTTAGAGAATAGCACAGCAGCACATGATTTAAACTCAATCGAATTCAATCCGATCATCCTCATAGCTGTACCAGCATTTCCCAACTGTACTGTATCACGCTCACGAAGACGCGTGTGAGGCGTGTCCGCGAATTCGTATATTTTTACGCCATAATAAAAATCTTCAGAGTCGATGTACCCAGTCGGGTCACGAATCGCCCCTGGCCGTGTGCCGTCAACGTGGCGTCGAATTTACGAGCTACCTCGTATCGCACTTGACCGATCGTTGCGCTTTGATTTAAATATAATTGCATCATTCCCGTCAATATTTTATGCTTTACATAACTTTATGAATCAGATGAACCTGTCGAGTTAACCTTTGCTTTGGCGTGAAATAATGTTATTGTTCGGTGAAATATTTACGTTTTTTTATTAACATAGCAGCGCATGATCCAATTGTTTCATGTATTTTATTTAAGTCTATGAAAAATAAGGATCAATATTTGAATAAACGAGAATGTGGCGTAAACCTATTTACTGAATCTTCTATTGATGATGAGATGAGAAACTAATTCGTTCAAAACCAACATAAATCATTTACATAAACATTAAACGTGTACGAAGCTGGTGTTGAATATGCTATAGGTTAGATTAATTCAAAAGCAATAGAGTAAAACAAGTTAATTTTCAGGTTCACCGCAACCTCCTCTATGTAACCTCAGTTAACAAACTTCCAGTTCAGCTGACTCTGTTCAAAGGTAGTCACTGCGCTACGTGATTGCTAAATTATGAAATATCAAGCGTAATTTATATACATATTATGTATTATATAAAAAATTTTTGTTGGTTTGAGTACGCTTCAAAAACTCAAAAAGTCCTGCACCGATCGAGCTGAAATTTTAGCATGATACATAATCCGCATCAAGGATTGTTTTTATCTATTTTTTGCATCAGTCACATATCCGCGACCGCGAAAAAACTATAATATTTACGCGGGCGAAGCCGCGGGCAACAGCTATTTGTTTACAAATACAGTTGCTTGTTACGTTATTTAGTATCTTCTTCTTTATTATTTATCTTCTTCTCTTATACGTAAAAATGAATTGCAATTCCAATGTATCTCTAAAGCTTGAGAATAGCTGGGCCGATTTGGCTAGTTTTGATCTTGAAATAATTTGAGAAATTTGGAAAAAAATTCAAAAGAAGAAATAGTTTAATAGGAGTAAATGTAGGTGTAGTTATTTATTTGTTCCTGTTCATAGTTAAGACAGCACAAAGTGTGTCGGGATCGCTAGTTATATATTTATAATTTGAGTATTATTTTGTGACTTTATGGGTATGTTTTTTTTTTAGTTAGTCGAACAGATTTGTTTATAACATTTTTTTGCTTTAAATAAAGGGCTTTAAATTGTCGCAGGTTTGGAAGTGCCTTTGTGGGTGCCAAAGTATCTCACCCCCTTCATTAAGGGATAAGAAGATCGGGATAAGTGTAGACACTTCCAAATAACTGTCCTGCAGAGGCATAGTGCTAAATTAAAACCGTGGTCCTCATTAAAATAAATATCCTTAAAATAAAAACCTGGCCAAGTGCGAATCGGACTCGTGCACGTCACATATTGTAATAGTAGTAAAAATTTTTACATGTTTACTTAGTTTTCCAAGTAAGCGCATCTTTCAAGTTATTCAGGCAGGTAATCTTTAAAAAAAATTAAGACGTTTTCCTGTAAGTTTCATCATAATATGGACTACCGTCATGATTATTGTTTTAGATTTTTCGACGTAGCAGTTACGTTTTTACAGTTCATTTTCTTTTTACCTTTTTTAACAAAAAATGAGCTTTAGGTAGTTGAGTATCTCGCAAATGGATACCAAAATAAAAAATTGTCTTGATGTTTTTAAGCAACCGATCTAATGATACCTATCTGATGATATGGAGTAGACGCGAGAAAAGAAGCATCCCTACTTTACGTATAGGGTATTTTTAAATATATAATTAAAGCACTTTGTCGACATGGTAAATACACATATTCATATGATGCAAAGTTTTAATCTTTCTACTCTGGATAGTAGAGTCGGACATAATATTATGGGCCGGCCCATAAGGAACCCATGAGGATTCTCCCGCCCTCCCCGTGGAAAAAAAACCTTTTGGTAAGCCGAAGACGGAAGGACGTGACAAAACCATAAAGGTACCTACGGAACCCTAAAAATTTAAGCAAAAGAGTGAAAATCGACCGCTAAAGATAAAAAAATATGACATACAGTCTTCACTGCACGATGGGTCGGTGGATAACAATGATATCCCATTAATGTATATTTAATGTTTCCCAACCGAACAATATGTTTATGTGACTTAGGGGATTTTAATTTTGAACACGATAGACCACTTAGGGTATCGCGAGCTACCAGAATGATTAGTTTCCACGTGGTTTTTGGATTTACTGCGTACCGGTGCCGAAGGTAGGGTAAGGATTTATACACTGTCGATTTCATTCAGCCGAGCCCACTGTGTTCGGTATTTATGGCACAGACTATAGAGGCCGCATGGCAAGTAACAATGAACAAATACATATAAAGTAACGCCTCGCGCTGCGTGTCGTATTTTTCTCAAAATTCCATTTTCATCTGACTGATATATTTCGCATTCAATATTTATACGCGGTTGCTATTTATTTCAGAATGGGCTCGAATACGTTTGTAGTACCGCTGTATGTTTAAGCGCTTGTTTCAGATGAAAATGGAAAACTTCCGAATAAGCTATCCGACTCGTCTTATCAGTAGACTAGCTGGTGCCCGCAACTTCGTTTGCGTGGAAATAGGAAATGGAAACGGAACCATTTTTACCCGTCTACGGCGAAGCCAAAAGTAAGGATAATGATTTTGGATGGCTATTGGCTATGTATGTTATTACCTAACTGCAGAAGGTTGCAGTTTGGCATCAAGAGCTTGAAGAGACCATTTCAAAATTATATAACACATATTATAATATAGTAAACTGGTCAAGCATGAGTCTGACTCTGGAAGAAAGACATTCATACCCCCCCGTTCATCCATTTGGTTGAATATCGAAAAATCATGAAACATGTGCTTACTTTTTTTCTTTTAGGACTCTATTTGCTAAGTTCCAAGCCGAAACGCTCAATTAATATTTTTAAAAGATCGAATTTTCGAATATATTAAATTAGAATTTTAGTGAATCATGCCAAAGAGCAATATTACGAAATTCCAAACAGATCTGGGCCCCGATTCTCATACCTCGAATATCGGTTCGATTGTCAGCCTGTCCTGCTCGCGCACGTATGATTTGACGCCTGTGTGAATGAGTCAACGCGAGAATCGAATCGAAATTCGAGTTACGAGAATTGGGGCTCAGACCACCAACAAAAAAGTTGCATACGAACGTTGATAACCCTTTTTACTTCTTTAGGGGGTGAATTTCGCAAAATCCCTTCTTAGTGCGCCTGTACTTCACAAAAGGAAGCCACGGTCCAAATATTACGTTTATAGCTTCAGTAGTTTTGCCACGGCGTTGATGAATCAGTCAGCCCTAAATGTAACAGATCTTTATGGATACTAACTAGATGGCGCTACCTGTACTCCTACATCGCGCTATCGCTTGGTCGAATGCTTTAGTACAAGTACTTTCGATGTCTTCGAAATCTTCAGACAGACAGACGGGCCCTAGGAGGGTTCCGTATAATTTCGTAATCGATAGACGATATTTTTTTGTTACAGCGCATAATAAGGCGTTGTAAAATAAATAACATAGGCTGAAATCTGAATACGAGTCGCACTCGCGCACCAAGGGTTACGTACAAACTTGTACTTGTAATAGAAAATTGCATAAGGTTTACCATTATGAATTTAAATGTTTTTATTTTTATATTTGAGTTGATTGAATAAAAGGTAATTTTAAATTCTGCTAAACTTTAACTATTTCTCCACTCAATTTTCCTATTTGTGGAGGTTATTTTAAAAACTTGACTATTCCACTTTCGACAAAACAGATTTTTTATTATTTATTTTTTTCAATTAGTAACATTAAAATGAAGACGCAGCGAAAATGAAATTCGACCAAAACTTGATAATAACACCAGAAAAAATCATAAAAACATAATTTCTTCAAAAATAGATTATTCCACTTTAAAATGACGTTACCTGTTCCTTTTATTAGTTTTTGGAGCAAAACATGATTAATCCAGATGTTGACTAACCCCCTTACTAATAAACGCTGTATAAGCTTTGAATAGTTATAAAGTTATTATATATTCCCGTCACACAAGTGACATTTTTAATTCGATTGAAGAAGATAAAATACTGTATAACTATTCAAAGCTTTTACTGCGTTTATTAGTAAGGGGGTAAGTATTTTAGTAAAAATTGCAACAAAACATGTTTTATCCCTTTATATTTTGTCAGTTGGAACTATAGTAGTTTGAATAAAAACACGATTATTTCTCTAGAGCACTAAAAAAACTTGATTATACCAATTAGCCGAGTCAATACTAGATTATTCCATTTAAAATTTTGGAATTATTTGAAATTTATTGTTGTTAATTTTTTAAATACAATGCAACAAAAATTCGGGTTAAACTTAAATACATAGTGGCATACCTAAAAAACTATTTACTCAAATTACACAAAAACACAATAAGTGGAATGTCAAGTTTTGAAAAGAACCTACTCATTTTTTTAAATTGGTACCAGCCAATTTGAACGGGGAGTTCTTTAAAATTTATAATTTTTTGATCAAACAATTGTTTGGGCTGGTACCGATATTAAAAATAGTAGTAAATGAGTAGAGAAATAGTTACATTTTAGCAGAATTTAAAATGAACTATTTCGACAGTAAGAATTATTATTTCATACGTTTATGTGTTTTTTAAGAATGTCATTGCTTTTACTTTGGAAGTCTTGTTTCTATATATTTTTAATATTTTTAGGTTTGGTAGGTAACATATAACTAAACAAAATTTGATTAATTTATGTTCGTAATTATACGAGTAGAAGCTAGCTGAAGGGTGGACAGACAGACAGAGCGAAACTATAAGGGTTCCTTGAATATTACGGAACCCTAAAAAACTCCCATTTCTAGGATTTTAAATTTATTTTTCCATTCAATCAACCAAAGTGAACGATTTCGTTTCTAGAAGTAGAATGTAGATATAAAATGTTACGTGAGTATCGTGTCTTAAAAATAAAGCTATAAAAGTGAAAAATGTATACAGTATACTGTATACACCAGTGAGGATCAGTTCACACCGCGACGCGACGCAGCATTGCATTTTTACGGATATCTATTTAAAATTGAAAAATGACACGTTTCATATGACATTAGTCATACACTGCACATCGCACGTGCGCTGTGCAGTGTGGTGCAACTTTACATTCGACCTCTTAAGGGCTTCACAAACAGCAGCTATAATGTATATTAATGTACATTACATCCCGGGATGTATAGCTTTAAATTATCTTAATGTATCACACACACAACAGGTAATGTAATGTATCTTTCCCTTCATTTCATTGGCATACGTCCCGATTGACACACTCTCCAGCTTCTAAAGTGTTATAAAGAGTGTTCTTATTTTTACCTGACTGCGCGACGCAAAGGAGTGGTAATGTGTTTAACAGCCTATGTATGTATGTATGTATGTATGTATGTATGTATGTATGTTCCTTTGAAGCACTATACAGACCAAACGCCTGGGCCGATTTTTATGATTCACACGTCAATCGATTCCTCTTAGTCCGGCGAGTGTCACTAAAGACATGATGTTAGTAAAAATTCAATATGGCGACTACTGGACGCCATATTGTGAAAATGAAAAAAATGAAAGTCAACAAACTATATCAAGTGGGGTATCGTTGAATAGGTATTTAAAAATCATTGTTAGTTTTCTCTCAACATTTTTCGATTTGACTGACCGTTTAGGATCTATATCGATTTAAAGTTGCGTAACAACCATTCTCACATTCCAGTGCAATTGTGATGTAGTACTGATGCTGATAGGAAATCCAGTCTGGTAAATAGCTAGCTAGGTACTCATAACTAAAAAGTAAAAAATAAAAAATAATAATTTAAAAAATTTAAAAACCCGACTGCGTAAAAAGTGAACCAAACTAAGTACATAATTAAAACTGAAAAGAATAAAACAAGCACTTAGATATCCGGTGGTCTAGAATTCTATAATATATTATTGAATTAATACTATTGGAACATAACAACTGAACAGTCGGGATCCATTATTCGACAGCCAATCTAATTTTTCAATGGATCCTGACTGTTTAGTTGTTATGTTCCAATAGTATTAATTCAATAATATATTATAGAATTCTAGACCACCGGATATCTAAGTGCTTGTTTTTTTCTTTTCAGTTTTAATTATGTACTTAGTTTGGTTCACTTTTTACGCAGTCGGGTTTTTAAATTTTTTAATTAATGTTATAATACTATGGACCCGTCGACTGTGCTGTGTGTGTCTCTGTCTATCACAGAAACTTTTTGAACATCCTTTTCGAAAAGAGATATACGGAAATGTATTGAGATGTATTAAGATGTATCGAAATATAAATGTATATTTTCGTATCGCTTTGTATTTTAAGATTCGAAGATGTAAAAATATACATTATAGCTGTCGTGTGTGGTCACCTGACGATTTATATGGAAAGATGTAATGAGATGTATCGTGCTATAATGTACATCTTTACATTATAGCTGCTGTGTGTGAAGCCCTTTACAAGGAAACGTGTATTTTCTTGTGTTCTGAATAAAGTTTATTTTTAAATAGCTATCTTAAATTGCATATGTGAAAGGATCCTTACTGATGTACATTTTCACTTTTATTTTATGTTTATTATTTTATTATTCGACGACTTCTGTTGCTCAGTGGTTCAACACGTTGGTGCTCAAGCCGGGGGTCGCGGTTTCGAATCCTGCCGAAGGAACAAATAGTTTTTCCGTATTCCTGGGTCATGGGTGTTTATTAAATATGTGTATACTTAATATAATAAAAATCTTAAATATATGTATAGTATAAAAGTATTAAATATACTTCCCGTTGTCTGGTACCTTAACACAAGTTCTTCGGATACTTAGCACGGGGCCAGATTGACGTGGTGTGATTTGTGAAGCGTCCATAGATATTATATTATATTATATATTTTTCAGCGCTGCGTCACATATCGTTTCGTTACAGTGTGAATTGTCCCTTAGTACCATTTACGATAATCTAATCTAGCGTCAGTCCATTAAAGCTTAGCACCTATACCCCGGTGCTCGGGTTACTACTACGATAAGAGAAGCTCTAAATAGAGTCACAATGTTTTCTGATTAAGTATCTTAAAAGTTCTTAATAATAATTCCGATATCTTCTTACTTAATGGATGGAAATGCTACCACTTTAGCGGTTGTTACGCGACTCCCACACATAGTGCTTTACAACATAATCGCACACCCACTTAATTTTCCAGTGTTGTTTATTTTAGTCCTAGCAAATAAATTGTTTACTATTATTAAATTATCAGGTCTCTGTGTCAAAGAACGTTGTTTATTTAATTTACTTTCTACTATTATAAATGTGAAAATTTGTGAAGATGGATGGTTAGATGGGATGGTTGGATGGATTTATGTTTTTGACTCTTTCTGATTACTGAACATATTTTAATGAACTTTGGTATGGTAGTAGTCCTGAAAAGGTACCGTTCTCCCGTGGGCTCAGCCACGGGCAAAGGGTACCTAGTTAAATTATAAATTCAGAATATTATTAGCTTGCGTTTTACCTTTGAACTTACTAAATTCCCCGCTGGAAATCTGGGACTCGGGTCTTTTCTCACTGTGAGAATCATATTATGGTTGGAGCGACGCTAGCTTACTGAGAGCTTGTATAGCGTTACTTTTACGCCGCTGTCAAATGTTTCTGCTAGGCCCTCAGATTACCAAATTACTTTAGTAGAAACTATAGCAATTTGCGATCAGATGCGCTTTTTTTTATAGTCGTAAATAATTTATTGTCTCTCCGCCGCTGGTGGAATCTTATCAAATTAAAGCGAACCTCAAGTGTATAATTAATTTTTATCACAAATAACGAGGCACTTAAAATGTTTCATTAGAAAACAAGTTTTATGAGTACTTATTAGATAGGAATCAGGACATAGCTCCGGGCATGAAATGGTTGACTTACATTAGCGAGCGTGTTTTTATTTCTTCAAAGATTTTTCTAGTTTATATTTAATCATCGTACTGAGTCATAATATTTAACGACTCTTTCATATTTTACTATATTTTATTTTTATTTTAAAATGCTCAAAATGCTTAAAAATAACTAATTTATGAAGGCTTATGTGTAAGTGGCGTATGTGAGTACAATTGTATGCATTATTTGCAAAAAAGTAAAATTAAAAATTTTAAAAACCCTCCGACACAAAAAATAAACTCTAAAAAATAATAAATAATATTTTAAACCTATTATAATTATATTATCACATATAATATTAAGTAAGTTGAAATAATTTGATTTTCCAATCGTCGTCTCGTCGGGGGACCGCTATGTGAAAAAAACACGTGTAGTCGCAGAATGAACAAAAGAATTTACTCCGAAAAAAATTTGCTCATACCTACTTAAGGGGCAAATAGCCCCTAAAGCTTAAAAATCGCTCAGTTTGAGTCGGAACTACTCCGAAAAATGGGAATAAAAAAATTCAAAAAAATATACATTTCACACTTCAATCCTTCATCTTTAATATCATCGTTAATTTTTTTAATAGGACGAATATTAATATTAAATAAATTAAAATTAAAAAGCCCTGTTTTCAGATTTCTTTTTCTATCTACTTACTACCTACTACGGCTATAAAGATGGTTCTTTTACGAAAATGTGAAGAATATATTTATCTAACATTTCATCGTTGGATTTTTCGAAATACCGTTTTGTTTTCAAAATATACGTAAATAACTATTATTTTGTGAAAATATTTGTAAGCGGTGCGTGCGCGGGCGCGCGGGACAGTGAGCCGCTGACTTTCGTACGAGGAGGTTGTGTCACTCTCCGCGGTGCCGCTATTTCGCAATCGTTTATTTTACTCTTGAAATAATAGGGAACAACATGCCGTAAAAAATAAATTATGAAAACCTTAGCGAGCACTCTGCCTGCGATAGAATGAAAATGTTCGATCGTTGAATGTACTTTTTTGTTCCTTCAACTTCTTACTTGAAATTTTAATAATATATTAATATAATATTATAATATAGTATATATTATAGTATAATATTTTATTATATAATATGTACTTGTAAATTTCACAGAAAGTGTATAGTTCTATTTCTATGACGACCTCTGTGGCTCAGTTGGTTGAGCGTGTCGTTGCTCAAGCCGGGGGTCGCGGGTTCAAATCCCGCCGACGGAACAAAAAGTTTTCTGTGTTCCTGGGTCATGGATGTGTATTTAATATATGTATAATATAATAAAAATCTTAATTATGTGTATAGTATAAAAGTATTAAATATACTTCCGTTATCTGGTACCCGTAACACAAGTTCTTCGAGAACTTACCACGGGATCAGATTGACGTTAGTGTGAAGCGTCCATAGATATATTATATTATTTCTGTTTTAATTGTCTATTTAGTATATCAACGTTTTGAAGTATATAGTATATGAGGTAAAAATGCCTAAGCGACATTTATTTATTTATTTAACACACATACAACTACCATTACAGACAAAATCCAATTCTATAGCGTAGGAGAGCAAATTCATATTTTATATAATACATGTTATGATATTTCCAGTTTAAATAATAATAATTGATAAAAAATAATAATTAAAGAAAATATAATAATTAAAGAAAGACACATATGACGCATAAATTTAGTAAACTTTATAGAAGAGTGATTTAACGTAAAAATTTTTAGAAAAAAAATCATTAAAAACCACAAAATAGTCGCATTTAGATGGTTTTAACATACATCTATATATCTATATATCAATAAGATACAACGTGTATCTTATTTTTATAGCAATTTTTGATATTAAAACGAGTCATATAGCTTTCGAATTACAGGCAGTTTATGTCGCTTAGGTAAAAAAGTCCTAATTCGAAAAATAGGTAAAATTATCTAAGCTATCAACGAAAGTTATGTAATAGCAAGTAAAATTGCCTACATTTTATTTTAAAGGTTTTCAGCAACATGTAAAAATAGATAAGCTATAGATACATTTTCTGTAATAACAGGTAAAAATAACTAATTCCAAACACTTTAAAAAAATTATAGGAGTATTCATCTAAATGGCCTAAGAGTTTATAAAATAAAACAAGATAAGTTACATAAATGTTGCTTACATTAAGAATTTTCTACGGCTAAAGTTATCTTAGTAAATTTATTATTCAATGACATTGTAAATTTTTGCTCCTAACTGACAATATTCTCCTTCTTCTTGTTTATAAAAATTAATTGCAGTTCCCTTGTCTGACTAAAACGAGCTAAAACGTTAGCTAATTTTGATCTTGAAATAATAAAAAATATAGAAGTAAAAACTCAAGGCCTAGGATTTCAGCCCATTGCTTTATACTTAAGCTGCGGCCCCATTCCTTGAGTTCTCTCTTGGTAGTGCTGGGAGATATTCCACATACCGATTCTGGGCATGACACCGTGACACAATTGGCCCAAAGCCTACCCAGCTCATCCGCGGTTTTGTTGCCGGAGATATTGCCGTTGCCTAGAACCCATACCAGACTGATGCTGTTATCTTGTCCTAGCATGTTTAGCGTTTGAACACAAGCCATAACTAATTTAGATGAAAGAAGAAGGGGCAAAAAGTCCCCATCCTTGTAGCACTATAAGACATATATCAAATGAAAGGGCTTAAAAAAAGTGTCATTGTTTTGTATGACGAAAATCCTCTAAACCATGGGAAAACAGTAAATGAGAGTTAAAAAAGTTTAAAAAAATCATTCTATATTATTGCACCGTTTCATAGTGTTGCTACTATGGAAAAATTTTTGGAAAGTAATGGTATACACTTAACTTTAGAAAAGTGTTATATTTTGATAAACTGCCTCATATTTTGATGAAATGTATGGAATGATTATAAAATACTAAAAATAAGCTCTTTTCTCAATTTTTTCGCACATACCTAATTACTTTCTGGAAATTGTTTCTTACTTGCAACGCTATCGAATGGTGCAATAATACAAAATGTATTTTTTTCCTAATTTGCGGATTTGAATCCTGGCCTGGAAAAGTGGTTTATGTAAAATCAAATAATTCAGATAAAACAATTACATTAAAATACATATAATTAAATAGCAAAAATAATTTTAAAACGATTAGGTACAGAAAAAAAGTAAAAAAGATATAGTACATGGTGAATTATTCTTCTGGGCGTTGTAAGAGAAGTTAAAAAAAATTAGCAATAGCAATTTAGTCCTACGGAATATCGAGGCCGACTTGATGAAAACTTAAACTGCATCATTTTTGATAACTCATTTTTCCTAGACAGGATTCGAACCCATAAATTATGAAAAAAAAAATGCATCCTGTGTACTGCACCTTTAAATAGTATCGCAAGTAAGAATCAATTTCCATAATATAAGTATGTGACAAAATTGAGGAAAGAGCTTATTTTAGCATTTTATTATCATTCCATACATTTCTTCAAAATATGGGACAATTTATCAAAATATAACACTTTTCTGAAGCTGGCTGTATACAATTACTTCCCGAAAATTGTTCCTTATTAGCAACACTATGAAATGGTGCAATAATACAGGTGATTTTTTAAAAATTTTTTCACTTATAACTCTCATTAACTTTTTTCTCCCATGGTTTAGAGATTTTTCGTCATACAAAAAAATTACACGCTTTTTAAGTCCTTTGATATATGTCTTGTAGTGCTACAGTAGTGGGGACGGGATCCATACAAAAATGCCCCTTCTTCTTTCTGCTGCTGTCAGTGCCTTCAGCGCAGTGTGATTGTTCTGACAGACTGCGCTGAAAGCATTGACAGTAGCAGAAATATCATCTAAATTATCCTAATCTTCTCTATAAGATTAGGATGTTTTATGGACAAGGACAATCTGTAGGCTCTGTAGTGAACAACTCATCACAGCCTCAAACATGGTTGTAAATTGTCCTAAGCAAGTATATAGGCAAGCCTGTAGGTGGCATGCCCCCGTAGAAGGTCCGTCCACCCGGTTGTCTTTCCTGGATCCGTCCGTGTACCAGACTATGTCATTGGAGTGAACATTGATTCCTATCCTCTACTCTCCCTAGACGATAGGAAAACCTGGTGTTGCTTTGAGAAGCTATGCACCTTGATCATATCGTCTGATGGCATGGCCATGATAGGTGTCTTAAGAAGAGACTATTGCATCTGTCCATGAAGGGTGGAAGTCCATTTGGCTTCCTGGCCTTGAAAAACGCTACTACCGCCATACATTTGTCATTAAAAATGTACGGTGATAGCAGCTTTTGATGTAACAAAAGAGATGAACAATATTTGTTATATTCTGATAATTTTCTATGAACATCAACTTGGCAAAATCGCTTTAAAATTTTATCATAGTAACATATTTTGTCGGCAGCGTTAATTCGTTAATCGCTGAAGTTAATTCTTAACCCCAGTTAACGTAATTTTTCCAAGGAATCCACGGAAAACTTTTTATTCTCTTATGGATTCGAACCCACGCCCTCTGGCTTGAGCACTAAAGCGCTAACCACTGAGCCACAGATATCTTCATCTAAACTGATTCAATTTAAGTCTCTATAACTCCTGAATTTATGAAGTTTTTTGGACCGTTATAGTTTTCGTTCAAAGTTTATTACATGGACTACCATCATGAATGTTTTCACATTTTTAGAGCCAGCCGTTTGGCTTTTAGAGGGGGGGGGGACGCCGTATTTTAACAAGAAATGCGCTTAAAAGTGGAATATCGCGCAAACGGATACGTACGTACATCAAAATATAATCTCAGAAACCTCTCAATGTTCTTATAATGTCTATGTACCTAATTATATCTCCCCTTTTCGTGTAGGTGTAACCAAAAATTATCTTCATTTATTTTAGCACTATGTCGACGTGATTAATAAACTTATCCATTCAAAGTTTCATATTTCAAGCACCACCGTTTGGATGGACAGACGGACGGGCGGACGGTCGGTCGAACGGAAGGACATGACGAAACTATAAGGATTCCGAGACATGAACTACGGAACCTTAAAAAAGGAATAATAATGAAACCACACCGATTTCAGTGACTGTTGCCAATTTAATTGAAAATAGACCAGCTATAGGAGCTATTTTATTATGTCCAAGTATGTGCGCAAAGTTTACTCCCATAACCTAGTATATTGATATTTTCTACTACCGACAGGACTAACTAGCGAAACATTAGGCGCATAAATATAGAAATATATTTAGCAATGTTTGCGTTCATTAAGGTTCCCACACACTGTAAATTTAATACTTTTAGTTACATTTTATCTAACCGACGACAAAAAAAAATATCTAACCGACATACTTAAAAACAAAAGTTTTCAAGTAAAAATATCTACATAGCACGAATAGTTATTGTGTAAAACTATCTTTACGCCAATATTGTTTTATTTCACTATGGGTAAAATTCTACAAGTTGCACTTTCGTAAAATAATGGTATCAAATTAAATGCACTGTAAGGACAATTCACAAATAATTTGTATGGAGAAAATGTACAACGTGTTCACGAAAAGAATTTTTTAAACAAGTAAAAATATTTTTGTGCAAATAAAAGAAAAGTAAAAACATGAAAAATAGACTAAGTAGATTTTTAAAATTCTTCAAAATATCCAAATGATTTTTTTATAAATAGCTTTTTGTTGTCGCTTAGTGAACATAACATTCATGATTTTGTATAAATTTCACTATATCTAAGCGACAAAAAAATCGTCGTAGGAAGACGACGATTAGACCAATCGACGCAGAAAAAAAAATACAAACTCATTGATATAACTCATTTTCGGTATTTTTGTCGCTTAGGAAAGCGAAAAAACACCTAGTGGATATTTTAGTGATTCTGCCAATAGCACTAAGTATTGCATTTTGGTGGGCGTAGAGGTGGAAAATGAAATCAAAAGTGATGGGTTGGAAGCCGCATTGCCTACCAAATAATTTCTAGATTTCGGAAATAACCTCGACCGGCTTCTACAGAAGAAGGAGAAGCGGCTTATACATTCTACGTTTTTTCTTTACTCATAGACCAGAAATAAATTAATATTTTCAAGTTGCATTTAAATCAATCCTAAAGTCGTATAAAAGGGCCGTTCCTCAGTTTATAATTTGAGTCGCGGCGCGGCCGCGCGCGAAGATCGCGAGCGCTGCGGGGTGTATGCGGGTGGCGCGGCGGGAAGTGTTAGGCCACGCCCGAATCTGTGACGTCATCTACGTATATTTTCGCCTTAAATGTAATTCGTAATAATTAATTAGCTGTTGTTGTAAAAATACTTTATAAACTTTAGCGGTCCCCCGACGAGGCGACGATTGGAAAATAAAATTATTTCAACTTACTTAATATTATATGTGATAATATAATTATAATAGGTTTAAAATATTATTATTTATTTTTTAGAGTTTATTTTTTGTGTCGGAGGGTTTTTAAAATTTTTAATTTTACTTTTATTTTATCCTTTTTAAAGTATTTTTTTTTCATTATTATTTTTTACTTTCAACGTCATTGAAGTAACATGGTACTAAATTTCGAATCGATAGGACATGTGGACGACCCCTCATCAACTAATAAAGAAAAGATGATCTTCAAACGGCTAATCAGGTCATGGTTACCTTACCATGTTCTTTAAATAACGTTGAAACAACACGGTACCAAATTTGGAATCGATCGGACATAAGAAAGTTAGTCAGATCCCCTCATCAACTAGAAAAGAGCTGATCATCTTCAAACGGCTGATCAGGTCATGGTTACATTAGCATGTTCTTTGAATATCGTTGAAGTAACACAGTACCAAATTTTGAATCGATCGGACATTGGAAAGTTAGTCAGATCCCCTCATCAACTAGAAAAGAGCTGTTCATCTTCAAACGGCTCATCAGGTCATGGTTACTTTACCATGTTCTTTGAATATCGTTGAAGTAACACGGTACCAAATTTTGAATCGATCGGACATTGGAAAGTTAGTCAGATCCCCTCATCAACTAGAAAAGAGCTGATCATCTTCAAACGGCTGATCTGGTGGTGGGACCACCAATTTTCTCATCAAACGAAGCTACGAACACTCTCGATTAAGTCAGCATTATTTTCTTTCAGTGCGCTTTCATTTGAGACCTTACACGAGTATATTTGCACATTCGGTTTTTCTTCCCCGCTTTCACCCCCCACAACTTTTAAACGGCTCAACCGATTTTCATCAAACATGTCTAAGAACACTCGCATGTAAGTCACCTTTAATACAAAAGAAACTAAATTGAAATCGCTTCATCCGTTCGGGAGCTATAATGCCACAGACAGACAGACACACCCACAGACAGACAGACAGACAGACAGACAGACAGACCGACAGACAGACAGACACGTCAAACTTATAACACCCCTCTTTTTGCGTCGGGGGTTAAAAACGGGGAAAATTATTCATATTTACATTCAGTGTTTGTATAGAGTATATTGCTGTGTATTCTGTATGTACATTGAATGTAAATAAAATAAAATAAATAAATAAAAAACAATAAAAAAAATTAATTGTCTGTGTGTAATAATAGTAGATTATGCACCAAGGGGATAAAGCAGTGTCTTACGTCACGGGCAGCATATTGGACCCTGAGCATAACGAGGGACTCTAGAGTTAACTCCCGAGCGTAGCGAGGGAGTTAAAACTTAACTCCCGAGTGAAGCGAGGGGTTCAAGCTGCCCAAGACGAAGACAGGCTTTATCCCAGAGGTGCACACTCTACTTTTCATACCTACTGCGAGGCAATAAAAACCCAGGGCTACAAAAATATAACATTTATTTTGATAAAAATTAATATTGATATTGGACACATTTGTGCAGTTACGGAGGGACAGAGTAAAATTTTTATTAGGAACATTTATGAAAGTTGTGGTGGAGTTTATTTGAGCAGTACTTAAAGATTCAGGAACTTGTGACTGACGATTTTGACACGTGAGAATGTTAAAATTATAGGTGGCCAGTTCGATTTTCGAATAAACTCTCAGCAATACCATACTATTATTGAAAAGCTCTATGATAGATACGTATCTATTTAGGAGTTTTCATACGAATTTTAACGTTCCAAATTCAAATCACTTTACTCCCTTGGGAGTTTCATACAACATTATCTCCCTTGGGAGTCAATGGCTTGCTTTACGTGATTGCGTGATATATAATCGGACATTGTCGAGCAGGTGGTATGAAAATAAATATATACCTACCTAATACTGTACTCAAGTGTAGTAGTTAAGTTTTGCATGGTATATAAGTAAGTCAATATTATGTAACTGGAATGTGGTATCTGTTTTGTAAATGAGCGCATCTCGCCCTCAAACGTCATAGTTTGGCGAGGTTATATAATATGTAACACCTCTCCTCTTTAAATATTATGATATACATACATACATACATACATTACATATAACCACTCCTCTTTCCCGTAGGGGTAGGCAGAGACCACCTCTTTCTCGTAGGGGTAGGCAGAGACCACTTTCCTACGATCCTTACATACTTGTTTCGCTTCATTCCCTTTCATTCTTACCATCCATTCCTCCTCTAACATTCAACGTGGCGAAGCGGTTCTCCATGGGCCACTTTTCGCCTCCGCGAGAACGAGACGTGATAGGTGGCGAACCACATCGCCGCCATTTTGGCTAAATAAATTATTTGTATAATTATCCATTGCGTTCCCATGGATTTGCGGAGAGGATAGGAATAGGAAAAGGGAAGGATAGGTTGTTTGGAAAGGAAGATTGGTAAGTTAGAGTGGGAAATAGGAAATGTAGGATATTACCGCCCATGAGGGCAAGGGATAGGACAGTAATAGCTAGGGAAGCCGGGGTCGCATACCCGTATACTACACCACAACTACCGGACAGGTAAGTTGGGATGAGAATCCCATGACATGATATATTATGTCTATCTTTTAAGATTGACTCACTATAACCTTTTTTAATGGTAATCAAATTTGGCCTAAATGAATGCATTATTGCGCTATCAGTTGACGCGGACGAAGTCGCGGGCAACAGCTAGTTTTCAATAAATTTACGAACATTTTTAGTCGTACGTACGTTATTATTTACTTATCTTATATTGTATCCTAGTGTTGGGTTAAATATTTCATTCGGATAAAAATAGATCCTGTATTATTAATACATAAACTTAGCTAATAGCTGTCATTCATTTTTGTTAATTCTGCATTTCTCTATAATAGAGAAAAGTAGTTAATGATAGCTGACCATGAAACCAAATAAAGTTGACCATGAACTAGAGCTAGACAATCACTCGAACTAATTTCTCATTTGAAGTTGGCCAGGCTAACCGGACACTGAAGACAATTGCACAATGAAATAGTGCCGTCTTTATTTTCACAAAGCAAAGTTTAATCCTGTAAGGGTGCTCAAGACTCCCGGACTAGTTCAGTTTCTAGTTCGCCTGTTCAACCAGTAGAGATTATTGCGTCTTTGGAATAACTTATTGTTGGTAATATTGAGGATTTTCAATAGTTTATTGTTTGCAAATATTACTTACATATTTAATTGTTATTTTAGAAGCAAGCTCTAACAATATAATTTTGTATTAGCTTTTGCCCGCAACTTCTGCCGCGTGGAGTTCGGTTTCCATACAAAATTTTAAACCCTTTTTTACTCCCTTAGGGGCGAATTTTCAAAAATCCTTTCTTAGCGGAAGACTACGTCATTACAACTATATGTATACCAAATTTCAGCAAAATCCGTTCTGTAGTTTCGGCTATGCGGTGATAGATGAGTCAGTCAGGTTTGCCTTTTATATATTTAAAGATGTAATAAAGGTCTATAATAATTAACAGGTTACACACAATCTTCAATACAAATCCGTACAGAAATGTATCACGTTTCATGATACAAATAACGACTCCCTCTTACCGCCGCGCCGTAACGTGGAAAGGTCCCCACTCCTTGTAAACAAGCAATCTTTTCCGATTCATTAAACGAGAATGTTGCTCTTTTCTATATCGAAGTTTCATGGACCTTTCACTAAATTTCCTATAGAATCATATTGGTTGTTTTCGCTAAAAGCGCCTCGGGTAGTTTGTTTTACAGTTTAACAATGTTTTCTTTTCGATCAGTTGAAGTGAACGTCTGCTTGGGGCCGCATCTATTCCCTAGCCAAGATTTTACCCGCTTTTAAAGGATTCTTTGGAAATACTATCTACTTCAAACTTCTACAGTATGAAATAATGTCTTTCAAAGTGGCTGGCAAACAGGAAGAAATAGCTTGTTTTGAAGCTAGAATTTTATATGAATTTGAAGCTTTTATTTTCCACGCCTATACACGGTAATTTTATATATTTACTACTTGCTTCTTGTTCTACCAAACTGATTATGGTGTATGGCCCACACAAGAGATTAAGGTTTACACATACATACATATAATCGCGCCTCTTTCCCGTAGGGGTAGGCAGAGACCACTTCTTTCCATTTCCACTTGTTACGATCCTCACATACTTGTTTCGCTTCGTCCACTTTCATTCATACGTATATGGTAAAATTAAAGTGTTTTAGTTTTTATTAAATGTATAAATTTTATTAACGAAGCCAGGCAAAAGCTTCGCTTTATAAATTCGATTAATTCTGTATACAAAGTAAGAAGTCAGAAGGAGGCTATAAATCTAAAAGTCCAGTAGTGGCGGACGTCGATTTAAGGGAGGCAAATAGTGAAATATAGACGTACCTTATATTGTAGGTGTGATGTTGACGAAGTTACCGTATGGTATGCTCTTGAGTAGCTGTGCCAATAGATTAATCCGGCCTTTATTGTGTGATTTATATAGTTAGATTTGTGTAGTTATTGAGATTTTCATAGTTAGCGGCATTAATGGTATTAAAGCTCATTAGCTACATTAAAACTATAAATATATATATATATATTAAATCACAAAGTTTGAAAAAAAAATGTGGAAGATTTTCCCTTCATTTCATTTTTCAACAAATATGAACAGTATTTTATTTCATTTTACAACATATTATTATTATTATTGCAATTGCCATATTATTATAATTCTTTTAAAAATAAGTTGTATAAAATACATATTATGTATTTTGTTTTATTTGTATTGGTTGACTTAGATGAAAGACAATTAACTTACATAATGAGAGTCATTTATTTTAAAATTAACGTAATTTTACGGTGACATATATAACCTAATATACTCCAGAACTAAATATGCAATAAAAAAAATTCCTAAAACACTTAATTGTAAAGTCTCTGAAAAATCACAACTTTCCTTAATTTTTGGGAAAAGATTATGTTCTTAACTTGCAACACTGACACAATGGCGTCTAGAATTCGTGTTCCGAAAAATGATAAAAATATTTTACGATTTTGTTTAAATTACACACCAAATCGGATACTTACTTGTGAAAATTAATCCTAGATGACTTTTTCTGAAAACATGAATTGTTTTTGCAGCATTTTATGACGCAGGACGGCATAATTTCGCAATTATTATTTCACTAAAACTACGTCTCGCGCTCTCGGTCACTTGCGGCAGACAACCGCGCGGCCGTCTTCATATTACGTGCCTCACTTTTTGAGCGCAACGTTATATCTATATTTTTATTCGGTCTGAGGCGCGCAAAAGGAAATCCTGTAGCAACAGTACATTTTGACGCGTAGCCTAACTCTACATCTGTGCCTAATTTTATCAAAATCGATTCAGTAGTTTCGAAGCCCATTCAATGCAAACATTTCCTCTTTATAATATTAATAAAGAGGAAAGATTTGATCCGATGTATGGAACAGCCTTTCAGTAACATAATTTCTTTCTTTCAGTACCTTTATTACATTTTATTCCTCTTCAAATAGTAAAATTATAGTTTGATAATTATTGTGTTGTGACGCAGCGCGCATGCCTCCTACGACGTAAACGAATTAAACATTTACCTAGGTGTGTTTCCAGCCACGTTTTTCACAAACGCCACTGTACAACCCCGGTCCCAATTACTCGTTGGAATCCTCGTCCACTGTAATTGGATTGGGCTGGCGACTGGACTTGTTGGCATTTTAATTGTGCTATTGTGACGGCGTACACCGCCCGCCGATCGCGACGTCACTACTGCGATAGACAACCGCTTTTTAGGGTTCCGTAGTATTACAAGGAACCCTTTCGCTCCGTCCGCCCGTCTGTTCGTCTGTTCGTATGTTCTTTCGGCCCTTCTAACTTCTGTTATTAGCAAATAAGTTATCTACAAAGTTATCGACTGTGTAAGTATTAATCTCGGTTTTAGCATGTTAGGAGTGGTTCTCCGTACATGTGAAGTGGCGATGAAAATTGTTTCATTCTACCCTACCCTACTTCATTCTACCCTATCGTGTGGACGGTAGGGTATCGACGAATAGGTCTTTTTTTAAATACAGTCAAAGTTTCATACATTACTTTTTATACAAAGTCAACTATTTTCGAGTAAATGGCCTCCAAAGTGCCTGGGATGCCTTATTAGGGATATAAGTTGCCGCCCCCTAGGCATCTAATAAATATGATAGATAGAAACTTGTTACTTTCCATGCATAATATTATAGTTCATATTTAAAACTCTTTAGGAAAAATATTTTGGGCAAAATCGGACAATAACTATTGAAGTAATTTAAAGAAAACCTATTGTGCTTTGGTAGCTACGGAACCCTCCTTAAACATGTCCTGATATTCTCTTGGTAAAGTTTTTTATTTTCATTAACTATTACATTACTGCAATTTATCAATTAAACACTATCCCTTCGAACAAAAAATGTTTATTCTAGTTCCCACGCCGTATAATGGTTCCAGAGGATCCCGATCCTGACGCCGAAGCGTCAAATATTTCACGGACACAAATCCAAATGTCTCAGAAAATCGGGACATAAATGGAATGACTGACACGTCGCGCGATTCGGCGTTCGAGGAACCATGGTGTGTTTATACATTTGAGGAATTTCTAAAAGGCGCTTTCTACGAAATCTGGCTCAATTTGAACTAATCAGAAAATATGTAACCCGCATTTCGTGAAGCGAGTAAAATAGTCGAGGGAAGGAAGCCGTTAAAGAAAATACAGCTTGTGAATAATTCTGTCGCTTAGTTTTGTGCTTTTTTGTTCCGGACAAAACCCGACGCGGCGCGACGCATCTCAGTATATTTTATACAAATTTTAGAAATAAAAACAAGGCCAGAGTGACAGGTACACTTATTTGTTTTGTTTATTTTAGCTTTTATCTCGTAGCCATCTCTGAGGCTCCGCATGTAGGGAAGATGAATAAAATATACTCTCCAGCCATCAACACACTAACTTGCTCTCTCGCTTCTGAATGGGAAGTTTGGACGCCGTTTTAATGGAGTTTTAAAGTTAGGCATTCATTTCTATTATGGCCGCTGGATTGTTTGTAGTCGTTAATTTAAATTTCATGCCCTAGTTCTCCGCCATCAATTCTTATTTTGCGGGCTTATTTTGTTTAGATTTTAAATACCTACGAAGCATGCAAGTTTATTCCAATTACAGCACAGCTAGCTAATGAGTTTCATAGTGTGTATTTTCTTAAGTAGGTAATCGACCTTTTTAATATTTAAGCAATGGCGTAGGCTATGATTTTGTGAATTATATCTAATCAAATGCAATAATAAATACTTGCCCAAATAACTTGTTAAAAGGATTTCCTTGTTCGCGTGTTCGCAATTTCGTTGTTAACATGGCCGGATCGCCCGACATCCATGTCCTTAATCTTTCTTTTGTTTTTAGAATTTTTCGCGGTCTTTTAAATTTGAATTCTTTACTCGTCTTCTACGAAAAGGTATCGAATGCTTCGCCTTTGTATCACTTTTTGCCCCATCCTGTATTTTGTTGCGAATCAGACATTATTTACGATCTCCGTCGAAACTTTCGTTAGAATTGGTAATTCGGTGTGCATGAATGTTACTTTTGTTTTTTGCTATATCTATTACTTTTAATATTTTATTTCTTTACTTGCAGGTACTTTTGCATAATATATCACGAAAATCGCATCATAAGGTTTGGATGAGAAAAATTGTTCACATATATTTTATTTGGAGTTCAAATCACTTCCTCAATTATTATTGCACACGATCAGTTACATTATTGTCAAAGTTAATTAGATCATAATTATTGTGTTTAGAAATAAGAATATATTTACATTCTCATCAAAAAACAATATATTTAGCCAGTCGCTCTTAAAAGGTGAAAAATAATATCTAATGTTACTTAGGATTTTTGAATTTTTCAAATTAGGTACGGAGTAATGGGTTTTAAGTTTAGATAACTTCAGAAGCTTTTATTTTTAACCTACTTAACCTACATATCGATTTCTTATACTTGAGCGAGTATTTTTTCTAGGAATCAAGCTACTTTTTAAACAAGATAAAATCTGTAATAATAGTTTATTTATTATCATGTATATTTATATTTCCGTTCAAATATAGTGCCAGGAGGAAAATATGACGAATATAATAAATCGTAGTCAGATAAATGGTTCAATCGAGGAATCTAACGGATAAAGCTGAAATTTTGCACTCGGAACTTTTACTTTCGCATTAGGTACCTAACTTCAACAGAAAAGAAACAGGTACCTTGGGCAGCACGAATACTCCACGGAGGAAATTCGTAGCACCAACCCCAACCATATCGTTCAGTTCATGAGCAGCATAGGCCTGGGGGAAGTACTATAACGCGAAGGAGTCACAATAGATCCACTTGGGTCGCAGTGACGTCAGGGCAAGATTTTGACCTACCTTCGACTTATACGGTACCTAACTACCTATATACCGGTCATAAGGGCTTTAAGTTTATTGATAGGGAAGAGCGCAATTTTTTTCCATTTGCTAATAGCATATAACAGTACTCTTGATGTTAATAGCGGTGTGAGGTTTAGAGATAAAGCGATCCACAAAATTTTATCTCTTCCATTAATCGGCGAAAATGTTAAAAATGTGATCAAAAAGAGTGTCCGTGTGAAACTATAATCTTGTTATAGTCCTTCTCATATCCAGCTTAAGCTCATTTTTATTGGACATTAACTTTATAATCAAACGAGAATAGGATATTTTTAATTAAAGTGTTCAAGCGACCGTTTAATTAGTTTTTTTTTCTGTTCATTATGAGAACGCGAGCAAATTGTGCTTTAGTGTCAATTTACATTATAGTGTCCATACTCCTTTATACTCAGAGATACTCCTTTAAAAAGTTGTAATGACGAAAGGTCTTTGTTTCTTATTTTACTCCGATGCTACTACTATTATAAATGTAAAAGTTTGTAAGGATGGATGTATGGATGGATGGAGGCCCAAGGAATTGGGGATTTCAAGGACCAGGAACGTAAGTCGCAACACCAGAGGAATTACTAGTAAAACTCCTCTAGTGTAGAGAGTGTGATGTAGTCGCTTACCATTAGGCAATCCGTCTGCTCGTTCATTTCATAAAAAATAATTGATCGATGGATGTTTCTTACTCTTTCACGCAAAAATTACTGAACGGATTTCGATGAAATGTTGTATGGTGGTAGTTTAGGCTCTGGATTAAAATAAAGACTATTTTTTGTCCTAGAAAGAGTACAGTAGTCCCGTGGGATACTTTATTTACGCGAGCGGAGACGCGGGAAAAGCTAGTTGTTTTATGTTCTGAGCTACTACTTTAATAAAATATGTGAAAATTTGTGAGGATGTTTGTTACTCTTTCACGCAAAAACTACTGAACGGATTTTAACGAAATTTATTATGGTAGTAGCTTAAGCTCTGAAATAATACATAGGCTACTTTATATTCCGAAAAAAAACTGTTCCCGTGGGATACTATATTTACTCGGGCGGAGCCGCGGGCAAAATTTAGTTATAAAATACTCACATTCAAAAAGAATGTTCATAGCTTCATTATAACAAAATTATCATTAAGTTGCACATTTAATGCACCGTTTGTGTTCTGTTCCTCCGGCCGTTGCAATTTCAAGTTCTCGTCATATTTTGAATGAATATTAGTTATGACAGTGAACAACCTCTGCAAGATGATTCATATAATTATTCGACTTTGTTATTACCTACATCTCGAGTGCTATTGCTCCTTCATTATAATAAAACGAAGTTCCGAATGTGACTCGCGTGTTTCTTGGCATTAAAACATACATAATGACGTGAAAGACGAAAATTACACACTTTGTAAACAGTAATGAAAATGTAGATTGAAAAGTATGACGAAAATATTTGATATATTTTATGACAAGTAATAACTATGTAGTTACATAATGTGCCAAATTTTCAATAATATACCAAAGCTTTTTCAATTTATGGCATGTTCGATTACCGTAATATTTTGCGTTGAAATGATGGGTGTCCTGGGGGTTTAAAAATACCACTTTAGGTGTTTCCTATTATGTTTCATATATTTTGACAGAAAACATCAATTTTGACAGTTTTCAATAGAAATACGAAAAATGGCGCACGTATACTCGTAATATGAATTGCATAATATTATGATTCATTTAATGTTCACCTATAGTGGCCTTTTTAGACCCCCTGATTATTATTACGTAGATACTTACTACAGGCGTGCATACAAGCCGGCTTCCCCTATGAATGTTACTTAAGTATTAATATACATAAAATTTTAAAAATTTAATATCGTTCTAAACCAAAACAATAATTTTCGCTAAATGCACCCAAAAATTGCAATACCTCGTGAACAATCGCGTTCGACGCACGAGACAAAAAGACACTATGAATTTGCCGGCTTTTATGCATTAAAATGAACCTTATTTTGATAGAAATTAAAAACAAATGAAAAATGATATAAATACTTTATTTTTATTATTTCATGGAAGGTAAGGTTCATATTATCGCGCTAAGCAAATTAAAAACAAATTATCGTTGTTCTGTATTTAATACCTATAAATGATATTTGCTTGACTATAGCTTCGCCATTACGTTACGAGTATATCGATGTAGTGGTGTAAAATTTCTAATTTTATACGATGTTTTCCTCGCCTCTACATAAACGATGACGTCACTTCAAAAACTTTACGCAACTACAAAATAAAATAGTCAAGACAAAAATCTCAAAACGGATCGACAGTCTTAGAAGTTGCAAAGGTATTGCAAATATTGGTTCTGTATCTCGATAACCCGAGCAGTGCCGTTCAATGGACGAATGAATAAATGAATATGAATTATGATGGCCCACTTGGTCGTATGCAAACCGAACTGCATTCTCTACGGACACGGCCGACCTATGGTCAGTACTGTGTCATCTTGTGTTTGTGTTCTATTAAATTATTGACTGTTGTATACCTCGCATATGCGACTCACATGAGAAAATTGTTCTTACATTGCAATCATATCTTGGTTTAAATCAATAGGAAGAATCAACAAGAGAATTAGGGAGACGACTACATGTCAAATATTTATTTTAATTTATATACTCAGATATATTTAGGTCATAACTTGATAAACTAGTAATTAGATACATTTAAAAAATACAAAAAAGTTTCAAAATTGTTTGCTAAAAGTAAAAAACATACATCATTAGTTTACTTACATCATATCATAATATACAAAAACATTGATTATGGTAAGTATGAACGTAAACGCACTTTCGTAGATATTTGCAAATTATGTTCCAGGGCCTTATATTTCATACACTTTTACCTAATAGTGACGTCACAGTTATGTACGACTTTTGTATAAATTTTCTAAACCTATGAAAATATTGATATTTTATTGACATTATTCAATAAAAAAGGGCTTTGCATAAATTAACGAGGAAAATAAAAAACAATGTTTTAACACAAATAAATTTACTCTACAAAAGACAATTTGACATCTAACACAACTTGACAGGATTGAATGTTATGTGATTTCTAACTACCACAAGCAAGCAATCATTCATTGCCATAAAAGTGCATCAGATTCGAGCGGTCAATTAAACTGCGTGTGTTGATTAAATAACAGTTGCCCAATTAAATAGCAGTGCGTTAAGTCGCGGCCTGCAGGCGCCGCACTTCGCGCTTCGCTAATAGTCGTCGTCGAAATTGTTGACGGTAATTTTTGGCTCGCAAGTACCGCTACTTGTCGAAATTATTTATCATTTACAGTTCATCTCATCTTCTTATATAATTTAAATTTCATTTGAATTAAATGTGCTGAATTTAGTACTTATATTCTATCCAGTATTTTATTACAATTGAAGATTGCTTATTGTTTAATCAGTAACGACGAGTATTCATCGACTAAGTTCTTAAGACTGAACCATGAATAATGGAGATGTACATCTGTTTTTTGACCTCTAACGCCTCATATGCAGCTCATCTTTATAAATGAATCTCCTCATATGTCCATTCCTCATTAACTCATCCTTCCTTTATGACAGCATTGTCCGTAAGTCCATTTGCCAATACAAGAAAACGCAACCAGTTAAGTATTTACGGGTTAAAGGTGATGTGGCGTTTTACTCATTTTTAATTCTCAGGCAAATTGCATTTAAACGAACAGGCAATTCGAGTGCTTTCTCGAGAAACCTCGTTACGAGCCTTTGATTTAACTGTCTTGACACTTACAAATTTTACTTTTCTTCCTTTTGTTGCATCCTTTGTGTGCAAATTTTATTTAACGAAATTAGTTTGTGGAATAATGTAATCGGAGTTGAATCACGTCCGAGAGTTTTGCTTTGGAAATGGCTGAAGGGCTAAAGTACTTTTCTTTAAGTTTTATCGCCGTATAAATTATACTCCCTTTTGTTTATCTGGAGTCTCGAGTTGTATGGTTTCTTTAATTGTGTTAGAACTTTATGTTCGTAGTAAAAATTATGGTTTGTATCTTAATAGTATTAGGTACGTGTTCTAGACCTAGTTCAATAAAATGTGTTTTTTTTTTTTTCATTTTCTTCTTCTTCCCTAACTGTTCATTAATTTTGTTGCAAAATCCTTCTACTATTATAAATGTGAAAGTTTGTGGGGATGGGTGGATGAATGGATGCATGTTTGTGACTCTTTCACGCAAAAACTACTGACCGTATTTCGATGAACATTGGTTTGGTAGTATCTACTTTAGGCTCTGGATATTTTTTTTATCGAAAAATAAAAAAAATTACCTAGCCTACCAAGCGTCCTTGTGGGATACTGTATTTATGCGATGGAGACACTGGAAAAGCTAGTTACGAGTATATTATAAACTACATACTACATAAAGTTAGATTAGTAATAACAGTTTCCTGTTCCTACTATTGACTTTTGTTTACTTATCAGATATAATGAATAGCAACATAAATCGTTGGGTAAAGCCACTGTTTATTGGATAATGATTTCGCGCATAGCTGCTAATAATACATATAAGGGGCATAAGTGAAGTAGGCTCTGTATAAAGAAGTGCAGAGCAATTTTCACGTCACTGTGCACTTTGTCATTATGCATCAGGATCGTGACGCCTCGAGACAACTCGCAATTATTATGTATGTAAAAGAAATTATTTTTGATCCCTAACAGAGAAAAGTAAGGAGTGGTCTCTTTCTTTTAATTTATTGATTCCATACATTGTGGTTTGGTTTTATTCTAATCAACTTCATTCTTTTAATAATTATTTTAAGTTTCATATTATATTATGGACATGTTTACATTAAATATAATATCAAGAATAATGTATAAATAACTATATTTTTTATACAAAGAGAATTCAGAGCAAAATGTTTTATTACAGCATTATAAAACTCGAACGAGCATATTGTGCGATTGAAGTGCACTAAAATAAAATACGATGTTCCACTCCATGGACGTCCCATATCCCGAAGTTCACATTATTATAACGAGCTGGCGGCACGGCGACCTGTGCAAAGCAAACTGTGCCCACGGCCGCGCGAATAACCGATACTTTGCCGTAATAGCGGCGATCCAGGCATGCGATAACAAGCCGCCGATAGCTGAACCCGTATTTTATTTATATATCAGTTTGCCTGTTTTTCAATAACGCTTTTTCCCTCTCGCAGCGGAAATTTTGCTCTTTTACGGCATGGGGGCTATGCTTGTTATTCGCCAGGGTAATTATCTAGCCATAATACTGAATATTCAACGGACAAATTGTGCTCGAGTGACAGTTCCCACAGATATACAACGTCCTAGCCAATGAGCGTCAGTAAATTCTTTTACTTCCATGAAGATGCTTTTAATTCCTTATATGACATTTAATTGGTGCCAGCCACATAACTGGCCATTGTTTGTGTTTTATGGCTTAATTAAAGTATCATCGTTTATCACATCTCAAACGCGAACGCTTTTAAGTTTGAAATATACAGTTCAAAGCGACTCGACGCAGTCATAAAATCGGAATGTGATAAATCCCCCGTTATTCAATTTGACACAGGATTAAATTTTCAATAGAAACTTCTAGAGCTTTGAAGCTTAATAACGGTGCGTTTCGTAGCCGTGAGCCGGGGTAGAGTGACGCTGAGGCCCCGAGCGGGGTTCATTAAGGAGCCCGTCGCGGTGCCATTGTTAACGTTTTTAATTCATGTGTCCGATGCACGCGTCCCTCCCCTGCCCCGAGACTGCTGGGAAATCTCGCTGGAAATTAACGCCATAATTTTTATGCCTTTTTTCCCGTTTGCGCGGCGCTTCCATTTTATTTATTTCACGCTCTGATCGCCACGCGGCGTTTAGTTAGAGTTTTCATTTTTATTTCCTTTTCAAAGCTTCTCATTCTCATATAAAATTTTCAGTGTGACCGTATTTAAGAGGAATTTAAATCTCTGTAGTGCATTCCTATTGCCATAATAAAAAATTATGAGTATTTTTACATCATATGCTGTTTCTCGTTAGCTTTAATTATTTTTCATTAAAATACTAACGAACGAGAATCAGTTTGGAACGTATTTGTTTTGATTGCCGGTACTCGAATATGGTCCGTTTGTCTGTTGCGAGTTATCGCATTAGAAAAGCGGCCGATCTTAATTAGTTTTCGTGTCTTTTAAGGCGCCTAGCGAGATACGATCTCTATTACAAATTTGACACAAGACCTCGATACCATTTTGGGCAAGTTTTTATTTTGGGAGGTGCCGAGGTGATGTATGGTAAATTGGCTCCTTTGTCCCCGCTTTGTATCGCACAGCATCACAATAATTCTCCTTCAGTTTGTTCAAGAACAATATTTGGATAGTCGTCAGTGTTGACTCGCGCTTGTATTTGATTTGTTTATTGATTAAGCTTTGCTTTTTAGATAAATTGACACAGAATTACTGATCTTAAACGAACTGGTTTTAAGATTATTGATATTATAACAAATGCCAACGATATTATGAAACGGTTTTATAATATCGACTATTATTGTAAATATTGGTATAAATAATAGTAAAAGTAACTGTTAAAAGTAATTTTATATTGTTATTATTAAACTATTAGGTATAAAGAAGTTGTTTCTCATCAAAAACGTCTTGTGTCGCGTAAATAATATTCAAGATTATTTAATAAAGCGAAGGAGCAATGTACGAAATGTTATTAGTATTTTTTGCAGCTTCTAACATGCATATATTTCGTCGTAGTGATTAGCGAGTCAATGGGTAATTGTTGCAAGCCTGTAATCTGTATACATAAAGGTTCGTGTAATTATGCGGTAAAGATTTTTGGAGATATGTAATTCATCTGTAATTGTTAATTTTAAACCCGACAATCATCCAAACGGAATGTCGCGATTTTCTTGATCATCTCGTAATCGTTTACAAGTAAAGTGACATGTTTGGTCATCAGAAGCTACTGAGATGAGGTAAAATCGTCGCTTGATATCAACGGAACAAGGAGGTTTTTCAGCGAAAACCGTTGACACATTTGATGTATTGTAATCGCCTTTTGTTTTTATCAAATTGCGTGTCCACTCAAAGCGTATTGACGATAAACAAACCATCGGCCCCGCCAAATTGAAAGTCGTCCAAGTGTGAAATGACCCGAGCCCGCCTTCCTGTCACAACAGCAAACGTATCTAATACTCCACTCCTGTGAAATTTTAACGGTTTATGGATACGAACAGATTGTTCAGCCCTTCAAACAAATCTGCTTGATTGAGTGCCGTTGATTTTTCGACGTAAAAATGAATACGATTTTTTTTGTATTCAGCCTTTCGATCGTACTGAAACTAATTGTAGCAACTATCTTTTGTTTGTAAAATTGATGTATTGAGCCTAGTTCTGAATTGTGCATAAAGCTTTACCGTTTAACCCCAGACGAAAACAAAGGAGTGTTATAAGTTTGACGTGTCAGTCTGTGTGTCTGTCCGTGGCGTCATAGCTCCCAAACGGATAAACCGATTATAATCTGTTTTTTTTTCTGTTTAAAAGTTGATCCGATCGAGAGTGTTCTTAGCTATGATACATATGTGTCGAAGGCTGGTTCTCTTTCATTGGGAAGCCCCAGCCTGTCTAACAGATTGGGATTTGGATGAGGGTATTCAAAAGTTAAGTGGGAAATGATTCCGTTAGGAATAGAGTTATAGAAATCCCACGCCACTGTAATACATCATCATCATCAGTTGCCCACTGCTTAATAATTCGGCGGTTACTTAATTATTTGTTTTGTTTATTTTTATTTATTTTTTGTGAACATAAATATATCTAAAGGTATTACGTTGTTAGTACGTTGCATCGAAGTTTAAAATTAGGCTTAAGTGAACACACAACAAATACGTTTTTATACTAACTGTAAGTGATGGTCATACTGACTCTCTTAACTCCATTACCGCTTCTCCCATAGGAATGTGCAAAGCGATGCGAAGATGCGAGTGGATAATCAAAAAGTCGTAATTAATGCAGCGAATGTTTCATCCCGGTAAATGGAGCTTTCACCTGGGGGAGCAACAGTTGGAGCTGTCCATGTCAAAAGTAATGAACGAGGACTAGTTACATGTGAATCAGGGCATAAGCGGAACTAGGTCGAATAAATATTTAATATTCTGCTTTGGATAATTTTCGAATGTGATCTTTAAAAAGTTACCATAATTATATGTATCCTTTTTTATATTTTTTTAAACACACAATAATTGTGAAACATCTTGTGTTAAGGTATATAGATATTTATTCTTATTGAATACCTAAATTTTATGTGAAATCCATGAGGTTATTATATTGGTTGTACCTACGACCATTGCAATAGTCTTTTAAGAATATATGATTGAGATAACTTTTTAAAAGCATTCATATTTTACCCCCCCCCCCCCCCGGGGGGGGGTTTTGAAAAATCCTCCTTGTAGATGCCAACGTCCTATGAGGAATACGTGTGTAAAATTTTAAATTTCTAGCCATAAGGGTTTGACCTGTGTTTTGATACATTAGTCAATCAGCTTTGCCTTAAATGAAAGATTAGCGTCTTTGGTTTGGACCACACTAGTTTTAGTTCTCAGTTCTCCAAAAGACACTTCAGCTCAACAATCATTGTTACCCCGAGGACTACTCGATATCGACGCGCCACTTAATTATACGGCCTCTCCACAGAAACTGAGTTTTTATAACTGCCTTTATCCATTAATCAGTTCGTACAGTATTTAAACGTGATTTTCTCGTAGTAATTTAGATAAAACACTAGTTACCACTTAATTTCGGTTTGATGGATAACGTTTTCCATTAGCGTTTTTTTTTCTATGCCAGTGCTACGGACTGCGGACATCAATCAGAGCCGACGAACTATAAATGTATTACGAGCGATTTGTCGCTGCCACGGCGAACTAATCGTTAGATGATGAATTTTGTTTGAATGTAAATAAAATTATGCAAAAAAGTTGAAATCAAGTTAGTATATAGTCTTGTAAAGTTTCCTAATTAAATCTTAATGTAGGTCTAGGTTTTAAAATGAATTTTAGTATAGTTAAAGGAGTTTATATAATGTAGATTTAAATTAAAAATATCCGCGGTATTGACGTCAAGATTAAAGTAAAAATAATCTTTATTTTTAATAGTCGTTTAAAAAAAAAGAAATCTCATTAATGATATTGTTGTTGATTGATTTTAATTCATTTCATCATTCCGATAAAGTTACTAGGAAAAATTAATAAGAAGTGATGATTCTATAAATAGTAGCTTCTATTTCAACGTTAATATAAAATGAAGCTCATTTATTCTGTTAGAAGTAGAGCATAGTCGGTAGCTGTTTATCTCATACGGTGGCGTCGATGGATCGCGCTGTGTCCAGCTGTTTTATCATAGTAATTACGTGTAGTAAAGACGTACTGAGTTATGTCTCTATTGTATCCAATAAATATTCTACTACTCTTCTCCTTAGAATAAAAGTAAGTTATACTTAATTTCATATGTGAAAAATTCTGCTGATATAATCAACCAGGAAACGAGCAGACGGATCGATTGATGGTAAGTAATTAACACTAGAGGAGTTATAAGATATTTGTGTCTCCTCTAGTTTTGCGACTTGCGTTCCTGGTCCTTAAAATCGCAATCTCCCCCTTGGGCCTCCGGTAGCCTCACTCACTAGGCGAAACACAACGCAAGCGTTATATCACGCCGGTTTTCTGTGAGCAGGCTCATTCGTGCTGAATTGTGGCTCTTTGACAGTTAAATTTTAGCTGTTTTGTTTTCTTTTGTAGACCAATTTTATTAACACCCTTAAAATTATGTATTGCCATAGGCACTTGCATATTCTATAATAATGACTAGGTACTTAGTATTTTTACAACTTTCTCTCTTAACAACAGTGTTTTCGTTGATGACATTAGGTACGCTGTATACATATAAAAATGCCATACGGGTTCATTCAGTATAAAATGTATAAAATATGCAGACTTTATACTGTTAGGTTTAAAACGAAGGAGTCGTAAACGTTCCATATGCTGTAAAATATGATTGGAGTAAGTAAGGGTTACGTTAATGTAACATTTTTTACAATGTTCGAATCTCGTCGTAAAAAAAAGTAATTTCTTTTGACATTACTCATACGGCATACCCCCCGCCACGGTCCCCATCTTAATCATTCATATTTATGTACATTTTACGATTTGCGTTTAATGAAAGTGTCCTTTAAAGTTCTTTATACGCGGCTACCCGGGAGTAAACTGAATGTAATGAATGCGTTTAACCGTTAATATCAACAGAATCACTTATGTTTAAGGAATGTTCTCGAACTTTATGTTAAACGAAGTAGTTTGCTTTACTGAATTGAAAAATGTTTTTAAAGTTCTACATGTAAACATTTTTTTTGTTCTTAGTTTTTTTTTTCAGTACGACATTATGTTTTGGTTTTCATTGCATGCCTTATTTTTGAGTACTTTCGGTAGAATCGCAAAATTATCAAAAACACTATACAATGTAAAATATTCAAAATATATTAATGGGAAATCCTTATACTATATTATATTATGTTTGGTTAAAAATTGTAAGATTCCTTTGTTCTAAATGTAGTAGCGATGCGTGAAATTATAGAATAGACGTGCGATTTTCGCGTCATCCAAGGTATAAAGGCAGTAATTGTTACGCATCCAGTGGAACTAATACGGGCAAAATGAAACGAGAGCAAAGGAGGATCGAAGGAGAATAATTTACTCGCTATCATAGAACAAAAGGGCAATCCAGACGAACAAAGATGGCCGGAACGGAACCACTCTCTTCTGACTTCCCAATGTATGAAAATCGATTAGTTGTAACCGAGAACGGATCATTTCCGTTAGGCCCGTTTGCGCAGACCCAGGTTAAAGTTAACCTTGGGTTAAATATAATGTTATCTCTCTCGTTCTTCGTCTTAATGAATGGGAAGGCATGATATTTTAATTAAGGATTAACTTTAACCCAGATCTGCGCAAGTGGGCCTAGAAGATTTTTTTAACTTGTTTTAATCGGGGGTTTGGTAATTTTTTGAGAACAAGTCTCTGAGAATATATTTAATCGGAAGCTTATTTAATCGAAGAAGTAGGTAGATTTTGGGGAATAAGGCAGTCAACATAAAAATAGGAGTCCGTGTTTTACAATTGGCTTTATTTTAATGACTCGCTAGAAGTGGTAATAAAGGTGTTAATATTATGTTATTCTTTAGTTGCCAATTCTACTTTTGTTGTGTTTTAATAACTCTATTACGATCTATTTCTCTTATATACTTATATAATCATCTTTTTATGATCACGTAAGCGCATCGAATTTCAAAGAAAACTTTTTTAAGAGAAATAATTTCTGTCCATGATACCAAGTTCAACCCAACTATTATTATTAGTGTGAAAGTTTGTGAGGATATATGTATGGATGGATTTTTGTTACTCTTTCACGCAAAAACCGCTGAACGGATTTCGGTAGGTAGTAGTTTAAGATCTAGAATAACACACAGCTACTTTTTATCCCGAAATAGCGCTCCGGTAGAATACTTTATTTACTCGATCAGAGCCGCGGGCAAAAGCTAGTTCTAAATACACTTATCCTTACCGATACAGAATCATGTGAACATTATTCGTACATTTTCATCCAAATGATTCGGAGTGTAGTTGAAGCCAATTGAAATAAAAATAAATATAAGATATTTTCTCGGCTAGTATCGGTGTGCTAGCGGTGTGGGATGTCAATTTTCAGTAAATCGACGGGTAGGTGACAGGGGTGGGCGAGAGTTGGTAGGGTATGTCACACGCTCGTGACTTTGTGGAGTTACTTTTATATCTTGTTCGTTTATGACGAATATCTAGGGTTTATATGTTCGAAATTTATAATCACGAGTTAATACGCAGCAGGTATACCTAGGTATATCTTTATGTTACGCGAAAATGACACGTGGCTCTAGAGCCACGTGTCATTTTCGCGTAACATAAAGATGGTGTAATCTGTCAGTGCCGATTTTATAAATTATAAATATTAGGATATCATGGGAGAGTCATGCTTCGACACGAATGGGTTGGCTCGACCGGATTCCATGGCCACACGAAAAACCGACGTTAAATAACGCTACCTTTGCGTTGTGTTATGTTTAGTGAGTGAGGTTACCGGAGGTTGGAGAATCGGGTGGGTTTGGGTTTTTAAGAACCAGAAGACAGAAACCCAAGTGCACAACTACTGGTGTTGGTCAACACCAACCAAGTGTTCATAAGCGGCGATAATTGCTTCCATTGACCAGGAAACGAGCCAACGTATAATTGCTAGTTTCCTAGTCAATTTTATGAAAAATGGCTTATTTATGAAAAATCATAAATCATAATCATGTGGCTAAAATCCTGAACCAGAAGGTTCACCAACAGCAAGTCCAAAGAAGCATTGTTGAAGCCCTTGCTAATAGCTTTTACGAACTTAGTCCTTCAGAAAGAAATATCTAGAGTGATTACATTAGAACGTATTTTCTTAATATTTTGTTTTGATGCATTCCTTTTAATATTAGTATTAAGGTGGTTCGTTTCCCATACAAAAAAACAATGGACATTATTTAGGTAATTTCATACTATTACTACATAAATTTATATGCACATCTATTTATTTTGCAATACAATTGTCGCAAAATATATTTAAAATACTTTATTTCACACAGAAGTCACATTTTTATTGAATTTTCGACAAAAAGTGACATTTGTAACTTATGTCACTTTTTGTCGAAAATTCAATAAAAATGTGACTTCTGTGTGAAATAAAGTATTTTAAATATATTTTGCGACAATTGTATTGCAAAATAAATAGATGTGCATATAAATTTATGTAGTAATAGTATGAAATTACCTAAATAATGTCCATTGTTTTTTTGTATAGGAAACGAACCACCTTAAGTGGTGACAAACTTAATGGCGTCTGGAAGTAAATGGAAAGGAACTAAATAGAAGATAGCGGATCGTATAAGAGTCTCTGTCTGTACTTCGAACCTTTTATCAACTTAAAACGTAACTTTGTGTTTTCTTTTAGCTAAAAACATTACCTACCTAATGTAATGTGATTTCTTTAAAGTACCAAATGGTACAAATTTCTGGTAGGTAGTACTTAAAAAGTAATATTTTTAGTACCAATGTAGCTAAGCTCAAATAATATTATTTGTTTTACAACATTTAGTTCAAATTAAAACACTCGTATTCTCAATACTTTCACCGTCTGATTCCTTTTAAAAACTTCTAAGTATATCATACTTCCCACCTAATACATAAATTATAACAATGGTACTAAATTTTAATAAACTTCAAGTAGCAATTATATACTTATTAATATGTTCAAAAAATCATATATATTACGGGCAATTGGCCCACCACACTTACCCACCACTGCAACTCCTGTGTAGCCAGGATCGACAGTGGTAACCAACCACAAAACCCTTAGATATGATCTAAGAGATGCCTGAGGGATATGCTAAATCTATCTTGGGACCCGCAACGAAATTAATCAGAAGATTGTAATTGGAGTAGGAAGTATTCCAGTAAAAAATTATATATGAGAATATCTTACGACATGGCGAAGTCAGCCATTAGGAGCGGTCCACATCGGTTACCTGCAGTCACTTGCACACACTCGGATCCCCACATTCAGACGCTGAATTTACGTTTTCAAATTTCAATCTTAAATACGTGATCGGGGCATAAAGTTTTGTATCCGTCGTATATTTCTCGGAGCCACGCCGGAAAAGATTTATATCTTTATATTACCTAACTTAATGGTTTTATAACAATAAATTATTTTTCTCCACATTTCGAAATTTGTAGTATATTATTCTAGAGATGTGACAGATAAATCTTTATTTACAATTCCTCCTCACGTTAATGCCTTTATTATTTACCAGACGCAATAACTAACGTTGTTTTATGGATAATGGGCTCGTTAAAGTTTACTGTTAAAGTCATTACTAAACTTATTCAGACGACTCTTCATAAGGTAATCTACGTTTTATTTTCGTAACATAGTGAAAGTTCCGGATCTAGAAACAGTCTATTAACTGTTAAATTACTTAATATCTCATCATTCATTAATATGAAAACAAAAGATGTTACATATTTCAATGGCAGTATTGTTGAGAACCATCCGATTTTATGGGCCTTCGTGTAAGCCTACATAGCGTGTGAAGTTACCAATATGTTCCTTATGAGTATAGACGGCTCCGGCTAGGATCTCAAACTCCGTTAACTGTTATCGTTTAATCAGAACACGGTATATTGTTGGGTCGCGCCATCCAAGTGTCTAAAACAAACTCCGGTACACGGCCCAACACACTCGAACAAGCATCGCACCCATTAAAATATCGCGTATGTTTATCCCGACACCCTGTATTATCCGCTACTAAAGCAACTTTATGGCACACGCATAGATTTCTGATTATACTGTACTGGGCTGGGATATTGTGAATTTCTTCACAATACCCAAGGGAGCTATCGAGTCAAACGATAAATTCGAACGGACAGCGCGTGACGGCGAGACCAAATTATGCCTCGCGATAAAACTCTCGTGCCTCCAGTTCAGAACTCAACTGGGGCATGCCCGTACTATTTTCTATTCATTATTATCGGATTACCGGCTAGCCGATACGCTCGGTTCGCACGAACTAACCGATGTTAGTATATGGACTTCTAAATCTTACGTGATCGCTTTTTTGTTTTGGCTCTAGTTTATCGATGTTTCTGCTTCAAAGGAGCTGTTACTGAATGAAGAAAATTTATTTATTTATTTTTCTAAAGGGAAGCTTACTATGGAATCGACCTTTACGATTCTTTTGAGTATTTATAGTTTGATATTCTTCATAGTTTTTCTTTCATAACATTTATAATAATAATAATAATATATCTATGGACGCCTCACACCACGTCAATCTGGCCCCGTGCTAAGTATCCGAAGAACTTGTGTTACAGGTACCAGACAACGGGAAGTATATTTAATACTTTTATACTATACATTTATTTAAGATTTTTTATTATATTATACACATATTTAATACACATTAATGACCCAGGAACACAGAAAAACCTTTTGTTCCTTCGGCGGGATTCGAACCCGCGACCTCCGGCTTGAGCACCAACTCGTTGAACCACTGAGCCACAGAGGTCGTCATTGTTATTGGTACCATCAAGTCTTAAGGGAGTTCCCCCTTGCGTCACTAAAGGTTTCTAGTATTCAATACTCCTTTCATTTTACTTTGGAGAGATAGAGATAGGAGATATTATATCCTAAAATGGCCACAAGGTCAGTTCAGATTTTTCCACTACACGATTTTGAATGATCCCCATGTACTAACAATAATTGCTCCATAAGGCACGGTACGCGGTATCTCAGCATCTGCCCACCGTAAATAAGACATCGCGCACGACGTCGTCGCCCGGTCTACGTTTCATCCATAAATCTCGTTAATGAGCGACTCCGATGGTCCGCGATTAGATCCCCGGCTTCGCAAGTGATAGTTGAACCCCGAGATCAATTGCTAAGAAAATTTTGCCTTTATCGGCTTTAATTAGCAATAATTAAGGGCCTTCAATAATATTCGCAAAATTAAGTCGAATTTTAGAAAAGTTATTTCTTTTGCTTTGGTTGTTTACATAAGCAGGCTTACAAGCCAATTAGGTAAGTACCTAATTGGATTACATTTTTCTTCACTTTAGTTCTATTAGTATTGAGTGAAGAAAATTTACTGCTAAAATAAGGCTTGCTATAATTTCTATTCACCAAATCTTAGCCCGGTATGGACTTGCGTGTGTTTCTCTAAGTAAAAAGAAATATCGTATAATGTATCGTGTGTCGTGTATCTTCGCAAGCATAATCGATTTAGTAAAATTTCAAAAATGATTACGACTCTCGTTGAAACAATATTAATAAAGTAAAGGGTGTGCTGACTGCTGGTATAACGATTTCTGCGCAAATAGCCCATTCTAATTGGAAAAGCCAAGTCGAAAATTTACTTAAATTTAAATAGGTCTACAATACTTCCTGAACGTTATCTAATAAATGGCGATGATAATGATTACATTGTTGTAATGATTCATAATTTAAATAATGTTGCATATTCAAATATCGAAGTGAATTTTGAGGGACTTCCGCAAAATAATTCGTTTAATATAAAACTGTCAGTTCTCATTAAAATTTAATTGACTACGACCGTAATTACGTGTAATTTTATTGGGAGTTGCCGTTATTGACGCATTTGTATTGACTCAATAATGGTGCTTTAAATATTATGTTGACTATAATAATGAATTGTGGCGATACAGGTTTCCTTTAGAACTTCACAAACTAGATATAATCGACGCTGTCTCTATGTTTCATACTGAAGATAAATGTTTTGTTAGAAAAATGTTTTAATAAAAGAATATTATGTAGCACTAGTTGACCCAGCAAACGTTGTCCTGACATCTGAAATATCACTCGTTGGTAAAAAATATACAAAAATTTAATTTATATAAATCATTCCATCTGTTCTTGGTTACAGATAACATAATTTTATAAATTAAATTACTTAAAACATAGTTTTAATAATTACTCGCTCATAACTTGCCTTGCCCATCAAATATGATTTAAAGTGAACCCATTGGCAAACATTTAACATTACATAACACTCTGGGTTTTTCAGTAGGAATTTTGATCCATGTCCTTTGTAAAATGAAACAAGCCAAGCACTCGGAACATTATATCGCAGTTAAATGTTAAAAACTATCTCGGCGCTGTATGACAGTTTTAATTAAATTATGCCTTGAAACTAAGAGCTTATCTTAATTATATTACATAAATTTTAAAGCCCCGTATTTCTTTTGGTAACGTGAAGTTATCTTAAACATTACTTTATACTAGGATCAAGCGTTTATGAGCGAAAGGAATCCCTATGGTGTAACAACCCCGGGCTTACTTAGATTAGAGTAAATCTAACAAACTATCGTGTATCAAGGTAACAATGCCGTCAAGCGAACAAGGGGCGCTTAGGCAAGCCAGCAATTGTAATCCAGCTTAAGAGAAAAGGATTACAGGTGGAGGCTCAAAGCTGGCTAATGCCGCTGTCTATGCGTCTCAAGACCTGGCGCTGGGGGTTCATCGTCATCGTAATCTTTGTCTATAGTCACATTCAGTAAGATCATAAACACGTAGTTGAATACATGTAAAATATTTAGTTGTATTTATATATTCTGAAATATTGAGGTATGATTACTTGATAAGTCAAAAGAAATATGACATTGTGTAGTTGTGTAGGTACTTAGATGCATACCTAATGCATTTCAAAGTTATATAATTAGTTTAAAAAACTTAAATAATTAATTTACTTAAATGAAATACAAAAACGTTCATTACAGTAATTTTAAACATAAAACCTCTACATTTCGTACAACTGCAGGAACTCTTGTCGTCAGCTTTTGCACCTATAGAGCGTTTTCACGAGACTTGCGAAATTCTATATTATTATACAAATCGCTGTATCTTTGAAAATATTGATTTTTAATATACTGTTTCTTATGAGTTTCACATATTAGAATACTATTCATTTATGCAATAAAAAAATCAGTCAACTAGCTTATAGTAAATGATTGGCTTAATTTGTATACCGACATACATTTTGGATTTTTATAACAAAACAAACAATTTTCATGGCATTCTTAATAATTTTCTTACTACTAGCTACTAATGTAGTTACAGCATATTAATTAATTAATTAAATTGAAAACTGTTGGCGGATATTACTTCTTACCTTTCAAAGGTTTGTTTGGTTAAACAATTTCAATGGATACGTTTCTTTTAATTTTTTTATAACTGGATGTCCCGTCTAAAATAATATTTATGAGCTATCCGAATTCAATAAGTTCTCGAAATGTAGACGGCGTTTAATTTAACGCCAGGGCCTTAGCTTTAAGATATGCCGGACAGAGACACACTGGCCGACAAGCTATTGTTTGCAAATCGTAACACTTGTCTATACTAATATTATAAAGAGGAAAACTTTGTTTGTATGTTTGTTTGTTTGTTTGTTTGTTTGTTTGTTTGTAATGAATAGGCTCAAAAAGTACTGGACCGATTTCAAAAATTCTTTCACCATTCGAAAGCTACATTATCCACGAGTAACATAGGCTATATTTTATTTTGGAAAAAAATAGGGGTCCGTAAAATATTTGGGTTTTTCGGACACAAGGTGTAAAAAATCAACCAGAAAAGTTACTTATTTTGCGTACGCTGCCTAAACTATAAAAGATAGAACCATAAAATGTTCTAATTAATTGTAGATCTTATAAATATCTACAAAAAAGTCCGCGACACACTATACCTATCTATGTCGAGTGAGGCACAACAACCATTTTTTTATTTAGAAATCTTGAATTTTTTTTGGACTACATTTAAACGCGTTTATTTTACTCATGCTATTAATCCTTATCAAAATAAATTATTTCATCACTAAGTACAGTTTATGTAGATAATATTTGGTCTTTGAATGATTGAAATTGGACGTGTGGTTTTGAAGTTATGGCGAAATTAAAATATTACGATTTCTGCTGCACGGCCCGTTGCGAAGTGGGCGTCACCAAGGCGGAGGTGCGCGTGCGGGGGGAGTTTAGATCTTTGGTATTTCATACGATAAAAGTATACCCACCTACTTATTTCATTGAGTTTTAGTAGGTACCTATATTAATTTGTTTCTGTTTGTTTTGATTAGATTTCGCCCATTTTGTTAAAGGTTTAAAGACATTCTGTAGTATTAGTATCAGTATTGTACCCGTGCGAAGCTGGGGCGGGTCGCTAGTCTTGAATAAAACTATATACGGGTTTCGGACAAAAATATTGTCGCCTAAAAACACGAATTATCTGTGTTACGCATGTGAATGGTTTAATTGTTTTTTACTTGTATTAGTATCAGGTTCTTGTTATTAATGCTTAACAAATTTCTTAATTTATGAACTTATAGAGTGTCCGCTGTCTTTTTTAGGGTTCCATACCTCGAAAGGAAAAAACGGAATCCTTACTCCTGTTAGACAGACGGACGGACAACAAAGTGATCCTTCACTTTGTTGTCCGTCCGTCTGTCCGACCCTTTTTCTCACGAACGCCTAGAGGTATTAAATTAAGCTTCATATCAAATACTCAAGTCTATAATACCTTTAAGCTGTAACAAAATCACCACAGGTTTGTACGGAATCCTCGGTGCGCGAGTCCGACTCGCATTTTTTTATAATATCTTGAGGCAAATAACCCTTAAAAAGTTCAACCTTAAAAGTTATATGAATTGTTATGGGCGAATTCCGACCACAGGGCCACCTCTAGTTATCTATAATCTACAATAGCATCATGTTGTTTCATTGTTTCATCTCTACACGCGTGTACATTGCACAGATTTCTAATGTCCATTGCAGCAAATCGCCGATGACAATCTCGTGTCTTATCCGATGTTACGATACAAGCGGAACTCCGCCGCGCCGTCTTTCGGACGTCCTGCGACGGCTGTCACGCCTGTCAACTGCTCGGAGATTTTCTTTGTTTCTTTTAAATCCTGTAAGTAAGAGTAGATTTTATTTTCCTTTTGTTTTTTTTTTGCAGAGGATTTTTAGTTCTTCTACTTTTATGGTCGGTTCTATTTTTAACTTATTATTGGTTATATCCTTCTAAAACTTTATCCCCCTTACTAATAAACGCTGTATAAGCTTTGAATTTGTGTTTTGTTCACGTCACACAAGTGACATTTTTAATTCGATAGAATAAGACAAAACATTGTATAACTATTCAAAGCTTATACAGCGTTTATTAGTAAGGAGGTATACCTATAAGAATTTAGTTGATCCTAAGTTTTAGACAACACAATATGTAATACGTTCATTACGGTTCCATTAGGTAAAAGTACAAAAATACAATTTTGTAATGTTTTATTACGTGAATTTATGTTAAGTGTTTTAATAGAATTAAAACAAAATTATGAAACAATTTTCTTGTATGAATTCGTTCTCGTATATTATTATGTAAATGCTCGTACGGAGCAGCTCTGAAATGCGGGCGATACTAAATAAATCATCCGGTATCTGTCTTATAATCACGGTCTAGAAGTTGGATGAAAGTCGACTGGTCCGCGGAAATTAGCGAGTGCGCGATGCGATAGCGTTGTTTGTATAGGGCTGGTCCAAGTTGGAGGATATTGTCGGTTATAAAATTAAAACTAAAGATTTCAAAATTCAAGACAGGCTGTGACGTACATTTGACAGGATAATCTTTATAGATTAAAAAGTTACGCTTGGTCTTCACTATACACTTTAAATGGCAGCCATCTTGTTTTCACCATACTTTAAATGTCAGAATGACCCCAAATATCTCACAAGTGGGGCCATTTAACTTTTTGCTCAACATGCCTCGTCTATAATATATAGGTACGTCTATGATTAAAACTGTTAAAAGGTGTAACCCGACTACGTAAATTCTATAATAGCCTATTCAGTTAGTGATTAACTTTCTTTATTTTTACCCGATTACAGCAGCTTAAATATTAAAACACAAAGGAATTGACCGCAACGACTGCAGACGTGATTGAACTACGTATCTACACGATCTATGTGTGCGTGCGCACAAATCAACGGCGCTAATCAGCTATTTTCGTCTTATGCCTGATCGAGCGGCAACTTGTTCCATAGTACCTAAGTAGGTTTCTTCCATCGTAGCGTCTAAATCGCTGATCCGATTTCGAGTCGGTTTAATTTGACTATTAGAGTGGCTGCAACCAGAGGGTCAATTCTGCTAAATAAAACCTGCATTAATACAATTACAATCAAGTCCCGAATACGCTAAAACTGTCAAACGGTATTCTCGTAAACGTTAGACCAACGTGATACGCGCTCTGATTGGTGGAAACTTTATAAAATCAGTTCATGGTAACATGTCGCTTCACTTACAAAACAATCAAAGTATAACGAAAGTCTACTTTAAATATGAGAATTGAGGTTCAGGTGCAAATCAATTTAGTTTACAACCTTTCAAATATTTCCGGTCCTGGTAAATAACGACTTAATGACTTACAATAATGAAATAAGTGATTAGAGTCAAGGAAAATAAGGTGTGGTTTTATTTATACATACATACATACATATAATCACGCCTCTTTCCCGTAGGGGTAGGCAGATACCGCTTCTTTCCCATAGGGGTAGGCAGAGACCACTTCTTTCCACTTGCTACGATCCTTACATACGTTTCGCTTCGTCCATTTTGATTCTTACCATCCATTCCTCCTCTTACATTCAACGTAGCGAAGCGGCTCTCCATGGGCCACTTTTGGCCTCTGCGAGAACGAGACGTGATGGGTGGCGAACCACATCGCCGCCATTTTGGATAATGAATTATTTTTATGATTATCCATTGCGTTCCCACGGATTGGCGGAGAAAGTAGGAATAGGGAAAGGGAAGGATAGGTGGTGTGGAAAGGAACATTGGTAAGTTAGAGTGGGAAATAAGAAATGTAGGATATTACCGCCCAGGAGGGGAAGGGATAGGACAGTAATAGCTAGGGAAGCCGGGGTCGCGTACCCGTATACTATACCACAACTACCAGACAGGTAAGTTGGGATGAGTATCCCATGACATCTTTATTTATACGTATTATGAAATCATATTTTATTTCAAAATTACTTAGAAATCTTGCAAAGAGATATGTTTTTTTTTTAATATTTCTTATAAACATTTCGCTGTCTTCTATAACTTTTACTGTCTTGAGCACAAGACTCGTGCTCTTGCATTTCGCTTCCTAATTATAATTAATAAGCATAGGTCTACATAGCTAAAATTCCAGGATTTATTCTGCTATTCTGATCTTTATTCTCACTGCGAGTTAATAAGCCCTACCAAATTCCATGTTATCGATAAAATATTATGTGAGCAAGAGTTTGAATGTAAAACTACGCCGCTCTACATAGCCCCGTGCGCTTTTGCAATGATCGTTCGCGTATCTTCTCTTTCACACAGTGAGCTGTAGAGCTACCAGGGCCTTTAGTCAAGATGCATTCGATAATTTCGACGGCGAAGTTCGAAAATAAAATGTATGGGATTTGATATAAAGCATCGCAAGCGTCATGTTAATTAGCGATGAGTTATGTTATGTAGCCTACCCCTACGGGAAAAAGTGGTGATTATATGCATGTATGTAGTTATGTTATATCCCATACATTTTTGTTTTCGAACTTCGCCGTTGAAATTATCGAATGTATCTTGACTTGACCATTATTCGGTAAACATACAGATGTTGCTGACGAAGTCACAGGGGACCGCCGGTAGTGTGTTTGAAGTCCATTAACCTGTTATCATAGGGCACAATTAAAGCAAACAATAGTTTCGTGACGACAGCATAATCCCCATAATAAAGCTGATCCCCGTCCTAAATAAATATCCACCTCAGTTTACGTGGTACGGGTGTAGGGCTGCCAGGCGTCCGGATAAATCCGGACATAGTTAGGTTTTTACTTTGCTTTTTACTGTCGTATTTATTAATAATTATACAAATATAAGAATGTAGGGTGCCCGGCCTTTTTACCCAAATGTCCGGATAAACTGGCCGGTCTGTCCGGCTATTAGGTTTGGCGACCTGGCAACCCTACACGGGTGGTACAAGTTCCGGAATTCGCGGCAGCGCGAGCCTCCATTCGGGGTACAATGTACAACGGTAAATGAAAGATTACATCGCCGGACAATAATATAAACAACTGATTAAAACCGGCCTCCACGGTCACAAAAGGAGACATTACTTAAGGCCCAGTTCCCGCTGCGTAACCGATAATGCCAGGAAGTGATAGGGGAATTGTATAGCGCTTGAATGGCGAAATCACAATGGACCACGCATTTTACATTTGCAAAACGGATAATTTGTATTTAATTCACACGATACTACAGTTTTGTCTCGCCATTGTAAACGGTATGTTACTCAGATAGGGCAAAGAATTATAAAGAACGAGTATTAACATTATTATAACAGCTTTGCAAACGAAACATTGAAAAGTTTAAGTTTACAGTCTACTTATAAGTATGCAATAGTCATATCCCACACCGATTTCAGTGACGGAGGCGCCGGTTTCATTGAAACCAGGCCAGCTACGCAGGAGTTATTTTTGTAGTGCCCAAGTGTATGCGCAGTGCACAAGAGCACTCTCTCTTCCTTTACTCTCGTAACCCAGTGGGACGGATGACCGACATCTACCGGCGAGAGTTCAGGCACAGGACGGATTTTTTACATGCCCATCCGATGCATGGATCATCTTTCTTGTCAGCCAATCAGAGGATCAATTCTGCTAAATAAAACCTGCATTAATACAATTACAATCAAGTCCCGATACGCTAAAACTCAAACGGTATTCTCGTAAACGTTAAGCCTACGTGAAACGCGCTCTGATTGGTCCAAACTTCACAAAATCAGTTTATGATAACTTATCGCTTCACTTATATTATAATGAAAGTAAAATGAAAGTCTACTTTAAATACGAGAATTGACTCTCAGGTGATCAGCCTGCATTGGTCCTAATCAAACTTGGAAACAACATTATTTGTTGTTCCAACTTGGAAATCGAACGCACGACCCCCGAGTCGAGTTCTATGCTCTAAATCACTAGACCACGGAGGCTGTTAAAATATTATATTAGAGGCAATAGCCATATTCCAATGACAACACAACAAACAGTCTTGTGGTGCCTCTGGATCATACGGAAAATTCTCTACTCGTTAAACCATAAAGTAAGTCAGAGATTTAAGATGTTTTAGCGTGTAGGTTTGAAACTAGTTTTTAATTCAAAATAGAATGAGCTTTTTATTAATAAAACCGAAAACTCGTAATGTTAAGAGTTCATTCCAGTATTTTAAAAAGAAATGTTCGCATTTTTAAATCGTATACAAAATTATATTCAGTTAATTTGAAGCTGAATCTTTATGTATGACTTTAAAGCGAACATATAATTTTATTATCAAGCAAATATGATACGAAATTTATGAGATTGTATGTTTTTCTGTTGAAATATAAAATGCTCGCTTTCGAACATAAAAATTAATGACGAACCATTTCGCGAGTCCCTAAAATGAATCCTTTTTAGGATTCCGTACCTAACGAATAAAAACGGGACCCTATTACTGAGACTTCGCTGTCTGTCTGTATATCTGTCCGTCTCCTCTGTCTGTTATCAGGCTGTATTCTCCTTAGTCGAGAAATTTTCACAGATGATGTAATTTCTGTTTCCTCTTTATCAACAAATACTAAAAGCAGAATAAAATAAATATTTAAGGCCCCATCCCATACAACAAACGTGATATTTTTGCCGTTTTGTACGGAACCCCCCGTGCGCTAGTCCGACTCGCACTGGGCCGGTTTTTAAGTATTAATAAAAATATTAATAATGTCGAAAGTTAGAACTGTTACAATTAGGTAATGTTAAATGTTTGCCTTTTGGGATGAATTTATTAACACTAAAACGATTATTTTATGGTTCATTTTAAAATGTTTTATGTCTAATGTGTATGATGCAAATATTGTTTATACTGTGTTAAATTTTATGGCACAATTATTATAGCCCTTTATTTGTGGTATTAATAATAATTCACAAGTATAGGTAATCATTAAAATAAGCCAACGAATCTTAATTATAGTTCAATTTACTAAATCAATATTTTCATAGTACTTTCTATCATTAATTACAAATTGTTTATTGTAAAAATACTAAAAGTATTTACTCAGACAGATTTAATCAAGTTCAGTCCTTTATGTGTCCTAGGGGTACACCATTTTAAATTAAGGCGTAGAGGACGATGCTCAGACAAGACATCCACTTGATGGTCCTCAGATGACACCTAGATCAAGTGAAATCAGTCAAACACAGATAAAACGGTTTGAAATAGGTGCAGACGGATTGAGCATTATCGAGGGCAAAAAGGTTGTTAGTGCGTTTACATCTAGAGTGTAGAAAAATGTAGAGAACTTAGAGAATATTTGAGTTTCACGTTTGAGTTTTATGACGACTTCTGTGGTTGAGTGGTTAGCGCCTTGTCGCTTAAGCTTGGTCGCGGGTTCGAATCACGCCAGGGAACAAAAAGTTTTCTGTGTTCCTGAGTCATGGATGTGTATTAAATATGTATAACTTAAAAGTAAAATAGCCCGTTCCCCACTTCCCTATAAAATACCTTTAATGGGCTAAAATTATCCGTAGGTTACTCAGGTATTTATGTTATCTTAAAAATGGTAGCATATAATTTAAAGAAGATTCGACAAATTACACAAAATATTGTAGATGTTTTATTGGGGTGGGGCTAGGCGGGTTCTGCTACCTGTTCTTTTCTTTGCATTTTCTGAGAATATTTACTATGGTAATGTATAATTTTTTTACATTATCAGAAAGGAAAAATTTAAACGAACAAAAAGCCCAGACCTATTTTAAAAAAGCTCATATTTTGACGAGAGAATTTTCGATTGAAAATTAGGGTTAATTTTTCGATATTAAGTCAAAATAAGGGGAAGAAATAAATATTTTATATAAAAAAATGCAGTATATTTGAAATACTTATAAAAAGTTAAGTTTTTACAAAATTTTGTTACAATTTTTTTTTGTATAGGATAAAAAAAACTGAAAACTTGGTTATTTTCACATAAATCTTGAGGTTATGTAAAAAAAATGTAAATACAAAAGTTGTAGATTTATAAATTACCTACAAGTTTGCCATTTGCCTTTTTTCTATGTGACTTGTAATTACCGGAAATCATGAAAACCGTTTTTCAGCCCTTGTAAACTCACCCCCTTACACTTCCCGTCCTCAAATCGCCCGTAAATTATTTATAATTTTATTTTTGTTATAGGTATTCTCTTACTTTTCTAATGGGTTTCATCCTACTACAAATATTTTTCACTGTGACCATTTTGTAATGTAAAAGCACTTGTCTATAATAATTATTATTATTATTATTATTATCTTATATTCTAATCTCCTTAAATAAATATATAAAAAAAAAGAAATTTATATTTTGGAAAGAATAAGGAGAAAAGCTGTTAAATGCTATAAGTGTCTGTTAAAAATCTGTCTGGCAAAATTAACATTGACAACCAAAAAAATAACTGTCTATTTGATTGAAAACATGTTGGAAGACAACAAACCAAATCTCAGCAAGGTGTGTCAATCTTCGCCTCGTAAAAGGCGTCGCGCGTCGTCGCAACCTGTTTTCGGCCAGCGAGGCTATTACGTGAAAATAATCGATGTCAGTCCATTCGTTACTTAATTAAACACGATACGCCTGTTGTCGCGATCCATTAAATGACTACAATTAAGCTAATCAACTGTTCGCTGATTTACGCGCGTCCCCGACGCCATAACGCGAGGACTAACCTAATTACGTCGTTTTTAAATGAATATTTATTGTACAATGTCGTATCTGGACTGCGTTATCTTATCACCCGGTAAAAGGTTTCGCTATAATTTATACTAAATTTGAATTATTTATATGCATGATTGTGAGTACCTGTTCTCTGGGTTTATGTTGCGGCGATCAAACGGCGAGAAATGCAACATTTAACGTCTACGTCCATTGCCAGTTGCGACTTCATTTCAGATAAGACTTTTATTCGCCAATTAAACATCAAGCCCGCAACAGTATATCAATACGCCCCAGGACAACATTTCACACATTTTATTACAATCGAGTTTTGCATTCTAATCCAATCAAGCTTGTGACTTCCTTAACCGACGTAATCGCACTTTTGTTTTCTGTTTAATAATTATAGATATACCTAGATACCTTCTGAGAATACAACAACATTACTGTCAATGAAGATTTTTGTTAAAACTAATATCTAATATTAAATATTCTCGGAGAAATGATAAGCGTAAAACTATCATGTCTCAATCCGAAATTCCAAATAGATCCTTGGTTTGACAGTGTCTCTTTCTAACAATTCCCAAACGTAACTTCTGAAAGATATTAAATAGAGGAAAAAAACGGTAGCAAATAACGCACAATATTATTTATCGCAACACTTATAAAAGGTAGAATTTAGCAGGGTCCAAACGAAAACTTGTTAAAGGGATTGTTGAGAAATCCCATGTCACATAACGTTGGTACTTTATCGAACGGGTTCGCCGAACGTGCCGTCTGTTCAAACTCTAATTCCGTCCATTGAATTCAAATTGAAGAGTAAAATGTTCTGTGTCCAGGCTTGAATCGGGACCAAGCGCTAGCTAATAACTTAATGCGCCTGGGAATGGGCAACTGCGCGCACTAGTCGTATATTTCGAGCAAAAAAAACCACTATCCCATATCTGACTCGCCTCATTCCATATTCAAATTTGATTACTTTATGGCTACTCCGCGTTGATATATTTTGCCTGTCGTGAATTCCGCGTATGCGATACGTCCGCAGTCCTCACGGGCCCGCGCGGTCGCGTGGGTTTCGTTTTACACCGTTTAGCTGTTTAGGCCGGAGCAATTTCGAGCGAATTGAAACGCGGTAATGACCATTGTAGGCGCCTCGCATAAATGCTCTTATTTGCATGGAAACGTGCTCGGTTATAAGCCTTCCCCCATTCGAATCGATTCGCAATGTGACCAGTTTGGTACATTTATTGCCTGTTTTAACCATTAAATTAACATCTACAATTTAATGTCTTTAGGAGTATTACCTTTTACCGTAGATTACTAAATGGTCACTTTGCAAGTATTATTTTGTATTACATCTATAAGTACCTATTATTTTTTATATTTCTTATTTTTAACTGTCGGAGATTATTACCATGGCCTTACAGAAAATTGGCGTTGTTTGCATTGTTTCGCCGTGTAGGGCCAACGCGCTTGGATAGCCTCTGGTATACCTAATTGTAGGTCCATGGGCGTCAGTCATTGCTTGCCATCAAGCGATTGGCTCTGATATTACAGATTAAAGGTAGAGGAATAGATAAACGGCTACATAGTTAGCTTTAAATTTGATTGCGCTACTACAAGCATACGGTGTATCCATGATTGTATGGAAAAATTGTGGGTCGTTGAAGGGGACGTCAAAATTTCAAACTTGTATCGTTTTGGATCGTTATATGAAAGCTGTTTCTCTGTACGTTAGTATAAAAAAAAACTACTCCGTGCTGATATTATATTCTTCATTGTTGACATATTTAATACTAACTAGTGAGTATGCAGTCTCTGTCACACGTGGGCGTTTAGTGGATTGTTTGAACTTTATCACTTTCACACTTAGACGTATAATTATATTATAGACAAAACATTTTGAGGCAAAAAGTGTCTCCAGGCCCACGTTTGAGATTTTGAGGTATGGTGAAAACATATTACCTATATGTACTTATGTAGTCTGTGGCGAAAACCAAGATGGCGTAACTTTTTATTGCATGAAGATTTTTCTGTCAAATGTACGTCATAACCTATATTGAGTTTTGCTATTGCTCTTTATTATATTAGTATACAAGTATAGATAATATAACACAACTTTTTATACACACTTTTCCACTTTATTTAGATTTTGTATGTATAAAAAGTTGTGTTATATTCTTATGAACATGAATTTCCACCAAGAACCAACAGTACATTCAATCAGTTATATCAAGTATAGATAAAACATTTTCTTGAAAACTAAAATCCTTCCTCATGTGAAAGTCTGTATACATAATAGATACAGGCGGAAAGCTATGTTTTGCGTTTGTCATAAAAGAAGTATTCCAACTTAAACCAAAAATTATCAATTATAATAATAAATTGATAAAAAGTTTGATAAAAAGTTCATTAATAATAATGAATTAGTATAAAATATTTAACGGTCTAAAATGTTTTTTTAATTATTAGGTATACTTAAAAAACAATTAATAGCATTAATAAAATAATTAAGGTTAGAATCTTCTTATCGATGCCGCTAGTGTAAAATGTGTCGTAAATATTTTGTTTTTATTTTCTTTATTTATGCGCATTGCTATTATAAAATAAACTAAAAAGCTATTAATGGTGAAATTAACTATAAAAATGTTTACTTTATAGCTTTTATCACGGCCATCCAATGATAACATTGAAAATTTATAACACATTATCATTCGATCTGTTATAAGATCCACTTAAGCACATTCACGTTATATTCAATTCGATTCCACAAATTAAATCGCCTTCTACATAGTGTCGTTAAAGTTCATATCAGTTACATCTTATTAATACGACATTAAATACAATAAGTATTTTCTATATTGAGATTGAGAGTTTTATAAAGTTGTTATAAATAACATAAAGACGTAAGGAAGGTATAGTGCGATTCAAATGAGAATAGAGTCGAGTCGGCACCATATTGTTTCGAATTTAGACTGTTATGATAGTTAAATTTATGTTTAGATAATTGATTACTATTTAACGTTTTTATTTAACCCTTGGCATGCCTGGTGGGCAAAAGTTACACGCCATGCCTGGTGGGTCTGTCAGACCCAGATTTTCAAATAGATTTTTTTTATGTAAATTGTATTATGTAAAGTGATTTAAGGCGTTAAAACGTATGCTTAAAAGGAAAACAAACGATAATAAATCAAATCAAATTAGGAATAAACCAACTTTATATATATTTTTTAAATTAAACAACAATCATATTTTGAAACAAAATTTAGATATCATAACTTTGGTAACATAACAATAAGTATTAAAAATAAAGATATCTTTATCAGACTTCCATAAAGTGTAAGACACTTATATATACTTAAATGTAGCAAACAAAATATTAGTCTGCATCACTTGTATATTATCTTCTAGAGCTGTAGTTTGATAACACTTTTTATATTGAAAAATTGAATGGTCAAGACAAATATGGCTAGTACAAGTTTCACAAATATCTTTTTGCGATCTTATCATTATATTCTCAGAATTAGATTCGTCATCATTCTCCAATGCAATGTCAAACTCTCTCCACTTGAGTTAAATACAATTTCATTTACCTCATTCAGCTCTTAGAGTAAAAATCTGGCTATGCCCTCGTCTGGTAAACGTTTATTCATGTTGAATCTGAAATATGTAAAAACTACAACCTTTTAACACACAAATACCAATTAACATAAGAAAAAAAAAGAAATCAATACTAACATAATAATGTCACGTCGTATGCCTGGTGGGGTCTATGGGACCCGCGCGCACTTTACGCACGTTTTTCTACGCTCCTAGCTAGCTGCGAACTGGGGAAGCAGGCGGAAAATATTCCGTGGTTAGTAACAGTAAGCTACTGAGAACGGCGAGGTGCGCAATTCAAATTTGAAGGAACTACAACGGACCACGCGTTGGTGTGGGTCTGACAGACCCACCAGGCATGCCAAGGGTTAAATTCGATGCAAGACTATTAATATTTATATATACAAGGCACATATTTTTTTCTGAAAATCGCACTTTTCAAGTGATATTTGACAGAAAATGGTCATTGACGCCCCTATTCTCATTTGAAACGCGTAATACTACAATAGCGGCAAAGTTTCTGCATGACCAGTTTCTAAACATACCTATTCTTTTTCAATAGTACGCCTCAAAATATTCAAACACGTTGTTGCCCGCGACTTCGTGCGCGCAAAAGTTACTCTGCGGCAAACCGTAAATTTTTCCGCGATAAAATCTCTGACAAATTTTATCAAAATCGGTCCAGTAGTCGGAGCCTATTCAGTACAAACAAACATACTTTTCCTTTATTATAATGATATAATATTAGTATATTTTGGACGAAGGAAGTGATTACCTTTATAAGAATATAACTAGAGTCCGACCGAAACTAGTTTTCCGGCCGAAACCGAAACCGAAACCGAACATTCGGCCGTGGCTTCAGTTTCGGCCGAAACCGAAACCGAAACCGAAACTCACGTGGTCAAGTAGAAAATTTCTTAAAATACTGAAATTTGGTGCATTTTATCCATTACTCTGCATTAATTAGGACATGAAATGGAAACACGGTATATTAATTTTGTTGTAATCTGGGAGCACGGCAGTGCCCCGCCAAGACGAGCTAAGCGAAGCGCAAGGGCACTACCAGACTACTTTTTCTCGAAGCGTTTCGTCGATATTTTGAACCCTCATAACTTGGGATTAGATTATACCAGATACACAAAATTTTCAGGATATGTTCCCAGTAGCGGACTAATGAAATATGTAAAGTTTTGATTATAAAGGTCTAATAATTTAGGTTTTAGTGATATCCCTGATTTCGTCACTGACTCACTGATGATCAATAAAATTATAGGGTACTTTCGGATGTCATAGAAAGCTGAAATTTGGTATGTAAGCTAGTTTTAGCCCATAACCAACATAAAGATTGACAATCTTGGAACTTTTATCCTCCAACCCCTTAAACTAGGGGATGAAAATTTGTAAGAGACTTACCTAAATGTTTACTCTAGAGGGTTGAAAACTGTCTTTCAAAAAGAAGTGAAATCTTACCAAAAACATTTTCATGTAAAGTGATGCCAAGACGATACAATATAACTCGCACTGTCAAAAAGATATTAGATCTCATGTGAAACCAAGCTTCTGACTCTACCTAACACTTCTAACTCTACACGCCTTAACTCTACAAGCCTAACTCTACAAACTCTATACTTTAGTCAAATTATGTGGCTTGGCCATTTCGTTCGTACAAGTATAGTATAACAGAAAAACAGTCCGTAAATTTTTCACCTTACGCCTAAGCGAATGTATCGAAATGGCCAGGCCATATTTTGACAAAGGTGTAGAGTTTGTGGAGTTAGGCTTGTAGAATTATGGCGTGTAGAGTTAGAAGTTTGGTAGAGTCAGAAGCTTGGTTTCACATGAGATCTAATATCTTTTTGACAGTGCGAGTTATATTGTATCGTATTGGCATCACTATACATGAAAAAGTTTTTGGTGAGATCATTTATTTAATATAATATTAAATGAACTTGAAAACATAATTAAAATATAATTAATATTTAATTATATTTTAATTATGTTTTCAAATTCAGTTGCGTTGTCAAAGCGTTGCCGCAAGAAACGAAGTTAGGCGAGCGTGCACGAAAACTTCCGAAATCAGTTTCGGTTTCGGCAAAAGTTTCGGCCACTTTTGGCCGAAACCGAAACTGCCGCCGAAACTTGATTTTTGGCCGAAACTCGGCCGAAACCGAAACCGAAACCGAACTTTCGGTCGGACACTAAATATAACACAACTTTTTATACACACTTTTCCACTTTATTTAGATTTTTTACAATAATTCAATAATTTTAATAAATTATTGTAAAAAATCTAAATAAAGTGGAAAAGTGTGTATAAAAAGTTGTGTTATATTATTATGAACATGAATTTCCACCAAGAACCAACAGTACATTCAATCAGTTATACCTTTATAAGACCCTCATCCGAGTAGCCTATGTCCTTCCACATGGTGTACTCTATATCTGTGTCAAATTTCATGATGAGCGGTTAAGTAGTTTTTTACGTGAAAGCCGAAACTACCAAACAAACAAATTCACATTCACGTTTATAATATTAAAGTAAGGATTTTGCTAGTGGTCTAGTTTAAATATAATTGTTAGTCTACAATAACAGCTATAGGTCATTATTTTTCTAATCAAGATTAATAATTTTCAAATATATCATTTCACGCATTATTTAATAACATTTTTATCTTACGATGATTGACTGCACTCATAATTTCCACTAGGCAACGACAGCCCTTCTGAAAGGGACTCGTCAGACCAAATTATTGCGAACTCCACTCTTCCACGTCCGCAGTGAATTCCTGAGGATGTTGTTTGAAGTATCAGAGTTCAAGCGTTCTTGGTCAATACCGAGTCTGCTCATCGCGGTCGACAGTGATTAATCGACCCCTGCCTTCGAAGGTCGTATTAGCTTTAACGGCATCCGGAAAATTGCACGATTTTTTCACTTACGCCCCTTGTTTTCACGTCCCCTACTGACAATATGAAGCCGAGCACAACGAACGATTGATTCGAAACATGCTTTTGTTATATGAAGTGTGTTTTTACTGTATGGTGTGAAAATTGTTTATTTGTTGCAAAATATTAGGTTATTAAAATTAAGACTTATGTATATTACATGCTTTTACTAAGCAAATGATTAACAAACTGAAAATTTAGTAAACGTGTCGTAGCACTGCACATAAATATTACAGGGATTCAACGCTTTTCATGAGAAAATAATAAAACCAGCCAAGTGCTAGTCGGACTCGCGCACCGAGGGTTTCGTACATACCTTTAGTGATTTTGATACAGCTTAAAGGTATTATAGACCTGAGTATCTGATATAAATTTCAATTTAATATCGCTACGCGTTCATGAGGAAAGGGGTAGTAAGTTTAAAATTATTAAAAATATTTTTATTATATGATGTAGCTAAAAATATACTGTTTTCGCAATTTTTCCTTCATCTGTGCTATGAGACGTTACTTCGTACCAAATTTCAAGATCCTGATTTCACGGGAAGTACCCTGAAGGTTTTGAGTTTGCGAGTGTCGAAAATTTGCGGCATAAACGGCTGTATCTTTTGATTGCGTTGGCTTAGAAGTTTGATTTTTTCACAGCTCCAAGGGACAGTAGACCTGAGTATTTGATATAAATTCCAGCTTGATACCTCCACGCGTTCCTGAGAAAAAGGGTCTTGACAGACGGACGGACGGACAACAAAGTGATCCTATAAGTGTTCCGTTTTTTCCATTCGAGGTACGGAACTCTAAAAACCCTGAAATATTATGCATTTTACGAGAACAAGGTATTGCAATAACATTGTCGCACGCTATCTTGTCCTACACTCATATTTCAATATACGTAAGTTGACGCTAAAATATGCTATGTTCAAGCCGTTAAATGACATTTTAATAACCCTTCAAAAAAAAAATGTTTCAATCTCCCTCTGTAGAGTGAATAGCGCTTCAATTGTTGCGAGATGATGCACACAGCACACTGCACAGTGGCTAGTTATTGCCGTCGGTTGAGCCACTTCACTTCACTTCACGATATATCACTTTATAAACCATTTCGTACTTATCAAACACTCCGTACGAGTGTTGTGCTTTTTATTATACAGTTGCACAGTGTTCTATTTCACTCAAAAAATTTCCCTATGCTGTTTATCGCATAAATCGATGAAGATATGCATTTTAAATGCAAGAGTAAAACACCCACGTGTCTATTTCAAATACTTTTTTATAAAAAATAATTTATGTTTCGTGACCTCGACGTAAAAAAAAGACTTAATACATTCTGTAAGCGTGTCTGATCAATATATATTTTTTTGATTAATATGGTTTGATGAAGGACCTTTAGGCGCATATTTTTCATGTTTTATTTTTTGAAGATCACTTCTGGTTACCGAGTTATTAATTTTTATTCAGTTTTTTGTTTTTATTTTTTTTTTCTCCCATAAAACTCAAAAGTGCGACTTGTGACTGACACTGGAAGATTCATCTTAAATGTGTCTGTGACTGATAAAAAAATCAAGTTGCACTATGGAAGCGTTTGGGAGTTAGAATAAAGGTCAAATGGTACATTTTAGGGTTATCACTAAGGTCAAACAATAGGCGATCGGACTTTTTATTTTTATTGTATAAACGTATAGTACTCTTAAATGTGAGTAATTTCTCAGAAGAAATAGTATATCAAAAGTCAATATTTTCAAAGGTACAGCGATTTGTATATTATATCACCGTAAAATTGTAAAATAACTCACGAGGTTGTAAAAATATGTCGAAAGATTCATTACTTTAATCATAATTGTAAATCATATACAATTTTGTAGTTAAAGAAAAAATTTCATTAATTTGAGCAAAAATGAAAGGTCAAGTTGAATGACACCCCTAACACAAATATTTTGAAATTCGATTACTCGTAAACGCTTCCATAGTGCAACTTGATTTTTTTACGAATGATAGACGCATTAAAGATCAATCTTTCAGTGCCAGTCATAAGTCGCACTTTTGAGTTTTTTGGGAGAAAAAAAATAAAAACAAAAATCTGAATAAAAATTAATAACTCGGTAGCCAGAAGTGATCTTCAAAAAATTAAATATGGAAAATATGCGTCTAAAGGTCCTTCATCAAACCATATTAATCAAAAAAAAATATATATTGATTAGACACGCTTACAGAATTTATTAAGTCTTTTTACGTCGAGGTCACGAAACATAAATTATTTTTTATAAAAAAAAGTATTTGAAATAAACACGTGGGTGTTTTACTCTCGCATTTAAAATGTATTTCTTCATCGATGTATGCGATAAACAGCATAGGGAAATTTTTTGAGTGAAATAGAACACTGTGAGTTGGATGATGAGTAAATGATGGGTATACTTTAATAGTAACATAGTACGAGATTCTTTGATCATTGATAAGTATAGTAGGTATGCTTTGATTAGTTATTATTTATCTCATAATTTATGCGAGTAATCCTTGTAAATAATTAGAATCTCGGAAATGGCTTCAACAATTTCGATGAAATTTAATATGTCGGGAGTTTTGGGGATGAAAAATGGATCTAGCAGAGTCTTACATCAAAAATCCCTCGGATTTTTGAGTTTATGTATATTTTTTATTTTGTTCCGTCATAAGATAGGTGTAAGTAACATTGGCTGTGTTCCGAGGAAAATAGAACTATAAACAAAAAAACGTAAGCATTAACCGCTGGCATTAAATAAGCAAATTTTGTTAGCAGTATTGAAATTAGTAAATGTGTCCTGGCCGATAATCTGTTTTTTTCTTTAGCGCTAGCAAGCGCTAACAAGCGCTATTTTCCGGCTACACACATTTTTTATAACACAGCCATTCATATTCCGCTTTTTAACTGTCAAAGCGCGTGGTTCAGCTATTTGTACGTTAGACTTTTTGCGTTGTTGGCACATTGGTGTCTTGGGTTCGAGTCCCGGTTAGACTTTTTTGGCAATTGTTTTAATCGCCATCTATTACTTTTTACCATTTTAATAGAACTCCGAGCAAAGCTCAGTGTCTCCCAGGTACTTTGAATGTGTCAATATATCTATCCTATGAATGTTGCGTCTTCCCCAAGTGTTCAGTTATGACAAAAGTTATAATTATTTCAATGCATTAAATTGTGTTATAATACATTAATGAAACATCATCCGTTTTGGCTAATGACTTTAAGCGTTAATTGAGAATATTACCCTCCCTCGTGGACCATTTTACGCTTTGTGCGAAATGTTATATTTGCACAAACATTATGTCCAGATTGCAACAATATTTTTTTTGTAATGGGACATTTACGTCGCAACGGCGTCGTATCGAGAGAAATATTATAATAAGCTTAGACGTTATTCAGTTTCATTCCGCGGTGGAAGTCATTGTTGGCTGAACTCCCCGGGCCCTGCAATATCTCCACTAAAAGATTGTAAATACGCGTTTAATCGTCTATACTTCACAATTTGCTTCTGACATTATGCAGTAATAAATGGTCAATTTAAATGCGGCGTAACTGAAATTAAGCACTGCGAGATTAAAATTTAAACTTGTCATAAATAGTGAGTGTAGCATTTGTGAATTGTTTATGGCCCAGCGCGGTAGGTAATGCAGGTCTTTATGCGTATACCACTATTGATGGATTGTTTGAAAGGGCTAGCTGTTGCCCGCAACTCCGTCGGCGTAAATACAGTATCCTACGGGAATAAAAAGTAGCATATGTTTTAATCCAGAGCCTTAACTGCTACCATACCAAATTTCATTGAAATCCATACAGTAGTTTTGCGTGAAAGAACACCAAACATCCATCCATCCTCACAAACTTTTACATTTATAATATTAGTAGGATTTAGGTAAACTTTAAAGTAGACTGTTAAATAAAACTAAATTAAGTTGCTGCTGCCAGTTGAGTTATTCAAATAGTGCTGCTCTATGTTATATTTTATGCTTTACCGTTTCCATTTTAGAACGTTTTTCGTAGATGAGTTGATCAAAATTTAAAACGAATTTTTGAAAGTAGCTCGAAGACGTTTCGAGTTCCATCGATGGAGCTATGAAATATAGAGCCAAATGGGCTCCTTACTTTCATGCAACCACAAATATAAAATCTCGACTACCTCAATATGACACTAGTGTAGATTTACGAGGAGCTATTAGTCAAACAATACGGTTCCCGGCTAGATGGAATCGAAGATTGTCTTCACCGAAGTCATAGAGTAAAATCTATCTCGTTGGAAATATCTGCACGTCAGATAAAGATCGCTCGGGATTGAGCTTGCGATTTATTTTCTCGCGTCTGTATATAGAAGTTGAATAAAATTTTGCAACGTGTACTTTTGTGCCAGTCAATAGGGGGTCATTCAAAACGATTCGCTTTCCTTAAGGACCGTATTCGGAGACGCGCCGCGCGAAGTTTAGGTTTTTAGCGCTACTCTCACAACGATCGAGCCTCGCGCCACAGTATAAAGAACAGTAAACCATCTGCATACAAACGTGCCGCGTTTCGGTTTAAATCCGCAATTCCGCACGCATGCACACACCTCGTATAATAATTTTCAAGAACACCAGCCAGCGGGCTTAGCATGGCGATCCGAAGAAATAAATTTAAGGAAGAAATATTTTATCCAAACAGTGAGTTGCAAAATAGTTCTTAATGTCGCCAAGACAAGGTTGCCAATAGAAATCAACATTTCTAAACAGACATATTATCTAGTTTTAAAATGGCTGTCGGGAAATCTTCTGTGAGAAAAGAAAGAGAAAATTCGGGAAAAAAAGAAAGATTGTTTCCAAACGACAATGCATCGACCTTGCTGCCTTACAATAAGACCTATTTTGCTACAAATGGTATTAATGTTTCTTCAATCTCTCATTTTGTCGACTCTCCGATGTTTCTGCGATGTGCATGCTAAGCCTGCTGCTCCTTAGCAGAACCGGTAAACCTTCAGGTACCATCGACGAAGTGTCCCAACCCAACACCATACATTTTTTGACCAGACCAATAGTCGTCACTAATACCCCAAAGACTTCGAGAGTCAAATTTCAAAATGGCCCCAAAAACTTCAAAAGTGGGGCCATTTAACCGGAGACACTTTTTTCTTCATAGTGTTTTCACCATACGTCAAATTTCAAAATGGCCCTAAAATTCAAAAGTGGGGCCATTTAACTGGAGACACCTCCATAGTATTTTCAATTTCAAAATGGCCCCATTCACCATACGTCAAATTTCAAAATGGCCCCAAAAATCTCAAAAGTGGGGCCATTTAACTGGAGACACGTTTTTCTACATAGTATTTTCAATTTCAAAATAGCCCCGAAAATCTCAAAAGTAGGGCCATTTAACTGGAGACACTTTTTTCTCCATAGTGTTTTCACCATACGTCATATTTCAAAATGGCCCCAAAAATCTCAAAAGTGGGGCCATTTAACTGGAGACACTTTTTTTCTCAATAGTGTTTTCACCATACGTTAAATTTCAAAATGGCCCTAAAAACCTCAAAACTGGTTCGCGGAAATTGAACGAACGACACATGCTTAGTGCACAACGCCGACCGCATTTTCCTGTCCTGTTCTGTCCTGTTGCCCTGTCGCGAGTTTATGTCGAGTCACTAGTCCTGATCGAAATCCATTCCACAAGTCCAAAAACAATTTTCGAAAGGTTTCTTGAGAAGGCTATTGGAGGGGTCAAAAAAATTTTTTGAGGGGGGGGGGGGGTGTCTTGACGTTTTTGAGGTATTTAGGGAATCTGATGGAGCCAAATTATAGGGCTCGTTCTCCCGATTCCAATGATACCTCACTCGGGGGGTCTAGGGGTCCAGATGACTGAGATATGCCTCGAGGGGAGTTTGGGGGGGAGGGGGAGGGGAGGGGGGGAGGTTTCGTGAGAAGGCTATTGGAGGGGTCAAAATTTTTTGAGAGGGGGAGGGGGGTTCTTGAGGTTTTTGAGGTATATCCCGGGTCCCGTTGGGAATTTAGGGGATCTGATTAAGCCAAATTATAGGGCTCGTTCTCGCGATTCCAATGATACCTGACTCGAGGGGTCTAGGGGTCCAGTTGACTGAGATATGCCTCGAGGGGAATTTTTGGGGGGTGGGGGGATGGGGGGAGGTTTCGTGGGAAGGCTATTGGTAAGGTCAAAAAATTTTAGAGGGGGAGGGGGGTTACATTGTATAGGGGGTGGGGTTTTTGGTGTGGAGGGTTGTTGGGTTTGGTTGATTGATGATGAGAGAGAGAGAGAGAGAGAGACAGAGAAACACACCGCACGGCTTACAACAATGGCAAAAAGTGTCGTTACAACTTTTGGTCTTAATTTTTTCCGTCTCCCTTTTGCAACGCGCCATAAGGAACTTCGTTCCAAAAGAAATATTTACTTGCTCAACAGAACAAATGTACCTACTATTATTAATTATACTGTGGTTCGATCGCGATCTGTGGATGCGGCGCAAAGCGACGTGCTCTCTCCTCGGAGTTGCGTGGCGTACTGACCGCAGCGGGCGCTCGCACATGTATTTGTGGAAACTCGCCAGTTCATAGTAATTTGTATGAAGAATTTGAGCGAAAAAATTGGGCAAGTTTATGATTTCTTAACACAAAAAAAGAATATATTTACTAAGAAATAAAGATTTCATCTACTTCTTTATAGTTTTAACTTTATTATTTGATAAAATTAGTTTAATAATTCTTGATAATTACGACTCAGTTATTATAATACGGGAGTGCGATTTACACGTTTTCAGTGATATTCAGATTTTTTTTTAACACTTATCCATAAATATTATCTTAAATTCGAATGTTTCAGCGGCTAGTAACATTCATTAACTAGCCGTGTGATTTTTTTCAAGGTTGTGGAGTATCTTTTTCTGTATAATCCTCTTATATTCCCGACCCTCGATTGCCGTATAGGGCCCTTAAGAGTATAATATGGTTTCTATAAAGTCTTTAATATCTTCCGCAAGACATGTTTGTGTAATATAGAGTTAAAATTGGCATTCACTGACGAGCAAACGGTGATTTCATCACTCCGGCAGTGGCGAAGGCTGCTTCTCCTTCATAGGGAAGCCGGAGGCTGTATAATAGGTAGGGATTTCTATGAAGGTTTGCAAAAGTTAAGTAACAAGAGAAGCCGATAGGAATGGAGTTATAGGAACCCTACGCCACTGCAGTCCGGTATAATATTGTTACGAGATTATGATCCGCTATTCGCAGTATAACGCCAGTTTTCTTTGAGGGAGTTTATTCGCCACGAATTTCCATACCAACACAGGACTGATGAATACAACTCGCCGAAATGTCCAAATCGTACGCCTTCATGATCGTCGAGTCGCAAAGAGTAATCGCACTATTCAATTTAGGTATCGCTCGAAATTAACTCAAAGAACACTTGAAGTTAACTGAACTACAGCGCGAGCGGTTGGCGGTGGCCTTTTTATATACCGACGATATAGTTACTGGAAAGTTCATGGTGTAGAACTTTCTAGATCTTTCTACATAGAACAATCTAGAACTTCCGAGTCGGGGTGAGAATGGTAAAGTGCACGTTCGATAATATTCTAGTACTTTCCATACTAGAAGCTTCTAGAACACTATGTATTCGAGTGCCGTGGACGTAACATACTAGAACCCTCTATGAATTAAAGCGCCGTAACAATATGTTACATAGATATGCGGTCACGTAAAGAAAGGTTCTGAGACAAATGAAGTGTAAATAGGATACGTCAACTGAATGTAGACTACATTTGCCTTAACCCTTTCTTTATGAGAACGCGTAACACTATTTCGTCAGGCTAGTAATAGATTACTCTACTTGAAACCTACATCAATAATATTCTGATAGTATTAAGTATAATATCAAACAAAAACATTGATTAAATGTGTAACAGTTACAGTCAAAGGTCGATGCAGTGCATTTTCCCGGAAGTGCAGAAAGTACTGCATTTTCCCGGAATGACCTTATCCGAAGTTGGACCAAATATTTCGGGCATACCCCGAAATAAATTCCAATTTCGACCTATCAATAAAGTATAATATTTAGTCAAAGTTTCCTACCTTTTCAGCCAAACGTCAAAAGTAAAATTTTTCTGTTTCGGGCTTAGAAGCGACTGGCGGACTCGAGTCAAAAGGCCGAAAAGCAATTATTTGGGCTTTGACTAAGACGTCAAGTCAGATATGTACATTGACTAGTCAAACCTAAGCGCGGCCGGAGTTTTGAGGTTTGACTGTAACATAATATCAAAATGATCCCGATGCGTTATGCAAGTTAATATTTCAAAGCCCACATAATGTGTGTTAAAATTAGATACCAAATTAGCCGAAGTGCTCTCCCAGTGTCACGTTTGATTGACAGGTGTCAGGCCTTGATTTAATATGCTTACACTATCGCGGGAGCGGTCATGCTCTGCTGTATTTTAATGTCAGTTCACGAATTGTGCCCGAGAACTGACGTGTCGAGAATACTAAATTAGTGTTAAATCCCAGCTGTAGTTTACTAATAATTGTATTGTGGATTTGTTTATTTTTTACAGATTTTATTGGAAATATGTCTGGACTGCTGCGAAGCTTAAATGAAGCGTAATGCTTTTGGCAATCTATTGTGTGTATGTATGTTCATTCCACCGTAGCGTCTAAACTCCGATGTATGATAATAGCCCGTGTATCATTGGCTATATAATTTGCGTAATCGGGTTATAGTTTTTAACTTTAGATTATCATATTTTGTCCATTGTTACTGTCTATGTTTAACGTTCGAAATTCATAGGTCAAATCACTACAGATCTTAAATTGGAAGTGTGCACTATGAACTGCACACTTGAAAAAATTACAGAATTAAAGGTTTTCATGCGTTGAAGTTGACACGAGTTCTCGGCATATTCTCAGCGCTACTGTAGAGTCGCTTCGAAATTGGGGATGTTAATTCCAATTCTATTCGCGCGTTACTGATTTTTTTGCGAATTTACAACAGAAATAACGTTCATTACACAGTTTCGTGAGGCGTTAAGTAATGATCGTTCCGAATTCACGCGTGCAAAGCTGCGGGCCCGCGCTAGTGATTGATGGGAATTTAAATTGCGACGTATATATAAATTCCCACACATGAACAATTTGTCGTGCCGCGCAAACAATGCTCGCGGGTACAATTCCGTAAAGTAAATAGCGTGTAGTTCTTTATTTATATTTTTTACGTGTTTAATTTACGGGTTACGTTAATACGTTGGTGTCTCTGACTGGCGGTTTTTATGTGAAAGAGGTATATGTATGCGCATAACCTCGCTTTTAATGGTTAAGTTCGAATGTCATTGGTAGCATTAGAGAAGTGGGTAATCAGATTTTTTCTGGACTAATCATATTTAAAAAAAAGATCCCCTATGTTACATTTAATTCTTTATTTACATTTAAAATACAATATAGAGCCAGATAATAAACTAAAAATTAAAGCATAAAAGTGGACCTATCCACAAGTAAAACTATCTCTAAAATATCTATAAATAGAAAAATTTCCCTAGGTCATCCCCATCTGGCAGAGTACCTAGCAAACTGATAGCATTGCGTCGTTGGATAGCAATTATGGCTATCCGTTGTGCCAGGTAGTTCCCGGCTCTGGGTTCACGGGTGGCTTCAGCAAGCTTTTTTGATATTTCTTTAAAAAGCTTATGTGCGCCCGGACCCCATGCGCCTAGGGTTTCCACCCCAAACGGTTCAAATATGAGATCTCCGCTTAGGTTCTCACAGGGCCGTGCCGACCCCCGGCAGCGCCTGTGTGCGAAACCTATGAAGCACCTCTTATTTTTACGAATCTTCATGTTTTAGGCGCCCGCGGCGCCCCCATCGTCTCGGCGCCTGTGTGCGCCGCACACATCGCACATAGGGGCGGCACGCATATTTGCGCCGCTTGAGGTTCTCTGCTTGGTTTGCAGCCGCGCCTGCACAGTGAATCTCTATGTTAGTTTATTTTAGATCCACAAATATCAAAAACCTCTACAAATATAAAGCCTAAAAACAAATAAAAGTATAAAACGACTAACAGTATGCACAGGATTTGATCATATGTTATGCTAAGAATAAAATCCCCGAAGCCGCGCTTACAAATCTCAATATTATTCATAGTGATGTATAAAACCATTTTTATTTTCGCGATTTCACTCATCGAATTTATTTATCGACAGTCGATATTAATCTATGTTCGTACACAGACATTGAATTCGCGGTAGGACGCATAAATATTAAAGTGTAGTATTGTCTCCGTGTTTTTGGCGAATAAGGGTCCCAGTTGCATATTTTGAACACCCGCGCTGGCACGACGGCCGGGTAAACCGATAAGCCCCCTGATTTACGACTTATAAAGCGACACTTCCGCAGGCTTAGTTGCGAGATTTATACAATGCGTTTCAGCAGTGACAATTAATGAGTCATCTAGCTATATTATGCGGTGCTTACACTACGAAATTGCCTGTAGCGAGACCTACAATGTTGGCTGTGTTGTGTGGTCTATGTAATTGGAAGACTATATAAAATCAGAATGTATTAAATACTGGTGTAGTATATGCGTTACGTAAAATTTAATTTACGACGTGATATACCATTTGACAAAAAAAATGTAGGTATGGCTAGAAAAATGCAGTTTTAGGTTGCACGTTTTCAAGAGGACATATTTTGCCGCGTATGCTGTGAATTGTTTTTGAGCTTCTGTTTGTGTCTGAAGCAATTAGCAGTAAATAATTTTCGTAAGGATATTAATATAAATTTACGTATGTATTAACTATTAGGTAGACACTCCAGACATTTTATTCACAAAGATATATTGCATACATATTTTAGCCAATAATGTCTTATAGGAAATAATGACGCCATCTATTATAAAAATCGATTGAAGTACGATGTAAGCGATCCAACTAAGACCTGTAATGGCTTTCGCAACCTGTGTTAATAGGCTTTAATATTTAAATTATTATAAATACCCTATGTACTTACTTTAATTAAAATAATTAATATTATGCTAGTTTTACCTATCTTATCTTTTTTTTTATCTCGTCCATTTCTATAATCGTTTGTAGTAATATTGCAGCCTTTTACGGCGCATCACTGACCTCTGTTTTGTCAAATGTAGAACAAGAGTTCCCCAATGGGGCACTCAAAGTGAGGATATTTTTCGCCTCGATATGTCCAGGTCTCTAATCTATACCTACTCTATATTTTACTGATATAATAAAGAGGAAAAGTTTGTTTGTTTGCATTGAATAGGCTCCGAAACTATTGGACCAATTTTGATGAAATTTGACACAGATGTAGAGTAGACCACGGGGAAGGACATAGGCTACGTTTTATCGCGGAAAAAATTTACGGTTTCTGCGAAATTAACTTTTTCGCGCTCGAAGTCACGAAGCAACGAGCAACATCTAGACTAGATGTAGTGTTTTTTTTTCTCTTATGTAATGAACCAGGAAACGAGCAGACGAGTCGCCTGATGGTAAGCGATTACCGCCGCCCATGGACACTCGCAACACCAGAGGAGTTACACTTGTAACGACTTGCGTTCCTGGTCCTTAAAATCCCCAATCCCCCCTTAGTGTAATATAAAACGGATCCTAGAAAGTTAAATACGAATAAATGAATTAGTTCATGGAATCAATATCAAAATGGTCAAATCACTATTCTTGATAACGTCTTACAAGTTGAATATTAATCGATATCGAGACCATACTACTACTCCTTAGTCCTTATTACTTAACGTCGCTTTGTTCCAACTAATTGAAATTCGCTAGCATAAAGTACTCGCCCAATATTGACACGGCTCTCCTCTATTTGCGCGAACTTAACTCATCATGAACGTATTAATAATATGACTTGTAAGTTGTAACTAACTTCACTGTGATTACGTCTAGTGTTGACATTTTGAAGAATACAATCTTGATAAATAGTCATAATAATTCGCACAGTTTTTATTGATTTCTAAATTTAATATGACCGGAAAACGAGCAGACGATTGCCTGTAAAAGGCTAGATGATTTTTAACGCGTGAATGATACTCTAAAAATATGAGTAAATACTCAGAAGAAACAGCGTATTAATAATCAACATTTTTAAAGGTACTAAATTAAACAAAATATTTTACTTACCTACCGTATCCCTTAACCAGGCAGCAAGGGTTTTATTGAGTAATATTTGTGACATTCATATATTTGGTTAAATAGAAGAAAAGAAATAAAACCATGATTTTTTTTTTCATTTTTTTTTAATACAAAAAAAAAAAGCCATGTGGTCCAAATCAGTACTTTGCCCAGTGATGGAAAAAATATTGTAGTCTCTATAAGTACTTTACCCTGAACTGATATCAAAATTATAATTTTTATGATAATTGGAACCATTCCAATTATCATCAGAATTGTTATTTTGATATCAGTTCAGGACAAAGTATTTATAGAGACCAAAATATGTGTAATCATTACAAATTATGAGGTACATGTGGCAAATGAAATCGTTCAAAACACGGCGTCACGCATAATGGGACTTTGCATGAACTGCACTCAATGTTAGACCGCTTGGGATTGGTTCGAGTGCTACAAAAGCGGCACCGCCGTTTCGTTCCTGCAGATGGCATGTGAACCCCCACGTTAGACAGTCGCACCTCATCTGTGATTCTGAACACACCTCCTTTTTTATTTTTCAATATGGTTGAAGATGCCTTACGGGAACTGAAGTTGTTGATTAGACCTCTAGCAACACGTAAACGAAATTGGCGATGGCTATTATTGCGTATAACGTGACCCTGGCAGTAGAGAATGTAGGCATTTATAAGAGCAGCTTCAAACATAAACCAGAACAGGCGGAACCAGTTCTTTTTTGACTTGCGACCTATAGAGTACGAGCTTCTGAAGTGGTCAAAGCGGTCTACTCCACCCATATTTTTTGTATATTGTACTATAGTGAAAGGACAAAACATAGGTTTTTTGGATCCATATTTTTGTTTGCGTTCTATAACTTGTACCTTTCTTGGATCAAATGCAGTTGTGGCAACATAGACATCTTTAGTATCCATCCATTTGATCACTGATACAGGAGCAGCGTGCTGAAACATAAATTCACCTGGTTTTAGGCACATTGGGTCTCTTATACCTCTCTTTGTAGTTATTTCACCTGGAAGACCTTTTCTATTTACTCTAACTGTACCTACAGCATATATATTTTTGTGAAAGAGCATTTCCATAAGAGGTAAACTAGTAAAAAAATTATCAAATGCCAATAGTGTGTATGGTTGGACATTTCTACACAGATTCATTACTACTCTGTATCCCAGACCTCCAGAATTTTCATCAGATGAAGTGGCTTTACCTGTATAAATATCAAATGAGTACAGGTATCCGGACTCTGAGTCACAGCGTGCCCATATTTTGTACCCCCTTTTGACAGGTTTGTTTGGCATGTACTGTTTCATGCTGCTTCTGCCTTTAAATTTCACCATGCTTTCATCAATGCTTTGTGATGAAGATTGGCTACACATACTTGAAAAATTTTCATTGAGAATTCCAATCAATGGTCTGATTTTAGCTAGTTTATCATAATTTGGATCACTACGTACCAATTCAGTGTTAGGATTGTTCACATGAAAGTTCTCTATTAGTTTCTTGTAACGTTTTAGTGTCATTACTCTGCTAATTACAGGGTTGTTGTAAAAGTCATCAGTTGACCAGTAAAGCTCAACATCTGTCAATGGATTTAAGCCCATCATTATAATGACTCCAAGCAAAGCACGTATTTCTTCATTGTTCGTTTCTACCCAGTTTTTTGACTGATTTTTGATAGCATATAGATTGGTATTTTCCACCAAAATATCAATTATGTTTGATGTAAACATATGTTCAAAATAATGTACAGGCAAATGTCTGTTATTGTAAGCAATACTAGGTTTAGCTTTGGTTTCAAAAACTGGAAATGCTTGATTTTCAATATGATTTGACCAAGATCTTTCTTTTAGATTCAGTTGAGTAAAAGTGGGAATATCACTTACAGAAGATAGTGTTTGAACTGGAGATAATAGTTGAATTGTAGTTGATGGATGAACTGGAGATAATGGTTGATTTGCAGATGGTGGATGAACTGGAGATGGAGGGTGAACTGCAGATGGTGGTCTAATTGGAGACAGTGGTTGAACTGGAGACGGAAGTCGAATTGCCAGATCCTCAGGCAGTACCAGTTGACTTTCTTCAATTACAGGGTTAGAACAGGATAGAGATGGTGCCACAGGAGCTTCTAATATAGCTAGGAGGTTTTCAGTACTGATGTTCTGTATCTGGTCTAGTCTTTTGTTCAAGTTTTCAAAAAAATCTTCATTTAATTCATCATCGTCACTATCTTCCCCTTCTGAGGACTTCAGACTTTGAAGGTATGCTTCAATATCTTTATCTTTCAGGTAAGAGGGCTGAAAAACAAGAAAACTCATCAATATACATATTACAATTCGGCTAACCTATCGGGTAACGATCATATATGGACCACATAATTCAAGCGACCGTTACTACAATAAAAACAATGTTTTTGGAAAACAAATATGTTCAGATTGTGTAATAACTCATAAATATACGTTTTTATACATAAAACAATACTTACTTTATTTTTTTTAGACATAATCACGGATTTCCTGCTCACAATACACAAATACGATCGTTAAATATCCAAAAGTTCCAAATGTCAAAGTTGACAATCATTTTTTTTTTTGGGGCGCGTTTCATTTTGCTCAACTGACTTTCAAATCATAAAAATATTGATTGTCTATGACTGTTTGACATATTGTGGTCCCTACTTACGCCTTACCCCGATAAAACATTCAAAACTAAAGTGGTCCTATATAGTACTTTGCCTGTTTAAGGGGTATTGTGCCCCCATTTCACTCAATCGGCGAAACACCTGCATGCGCTATTTTCCGCTGATAATATATAATCTGTGTGGTTGTCGTATCTCTCTAGGCGGGCGGGACCGTTCTTTCGTATAGTTAGTTTTCTATATTGTATTTAAAAAATGAGCTCCGTGGCCTAGCGGGTAGACCGTTTGATCTGCACTCGAGGGGGTGCAGGTTTGAATCACAGGTTGTGGCGTGTATCAATGAGACTTTTTTAGATCTCAAGCAAGAACATTTTACGGACGCTCTAATGGTGAAGGAAAACATCGTGAGGAAACCCGCAAATGGTTGGCCCCAGACGTATTAACCAGTATAACTGATTGAATGTACTGTTGGTTCTTGGTGGAAATTCATGTTCATAATAATATAACACAACTTTCTATACACACTTTTCCACTTTATTTAGATTTTTACAATAATTAAATATAAACACGACCGGTTTCGATTAACTCATCATCAGGTGTGATAACACCTGATGATGAGTTAATCGAAAACGGTGTGATAACACCTGATGATGAGTTAATCGAAACCGGTCGTGTTTATATTTAATTATTGTAAAAATCTAAATAAAGTGGAAAAGTGTGTATAGAAAGTTGTGTTATATTAGTATTAACCAGTCATTCCTCTAGACTAGGCTGACTATGTTGTGAGAATGCCGTATGTGCTTGGGCAACCATACGACATTTAAAAACCAACTGTCCCAGGAACTACAGTACTTCAAGAGTGGTTACTTCGCTCGGAGAATACTGTATTAATCATCCAATAAGGATGAAAAGGCCTAAGTTGTTTTTTTAATTAAACAAAAACTACGATGAATAAACTATTTTAATAAGATTCGTATACTAGGTAAAAGAGGTATCTATTGGACAAATCATTAAATATTTATGGGAAACTTTCCACAATACCTAAGTCACAACTTTTTCAAATTTATGGGATGTAGTTTAAAAACGTCTTTCTTGGCCCCGTCCAGTGTACCATTTGATTTAATGAAGTAAGAAACATCTTAGATATAATTTGTCCGACATGTTTATTACTGTTTAATATTAATAATACTATGTATGTTCTTTTGGTGAGCCCATAAAGGAGTGAATACGTAATCCAGTTTGTACGGCAATAATCTCTTTGTATTTCAATAGCGCATAATATATTTTTATTATTTTCTTATTGCAATTATATCAAATATATTGTAATATATGACGACTTTTATTGTAGCCACTAAATATTTTATTGTTAAGTCGCCATAATTCGTGTTCATAATTGCAATTTCTGATCGTGTGTGTGATTTTATAAACAATGTAATAAATTTAAAGTGTACGAAATGATTAAATTTATTTTTGTTTTTAAAACAAATCACTCATAAACTTGAATACTGTTAAAATATGTATATGATTGAGTAAAAATTGTAAATCTATTGTACATTTGTACCTAATATTCAGAGTGTTACTCCTGAATATTTCATCGTTAGTTTCACGTTTAACAAAAGCAGATCCAATATTTTACAGTCCAAATAAAAGCTACTTAACCGTTTTTCTGCATCGCAGCCGAAAGGACATTGTTACGTGTTAGGGTTCGCAGGATTTGGAGAGAAAAACCTGCTGACTCTTTTGAAGACTTTATTCACTAGCACTAATCATATTCACACACTACTAAAGCACTAGGTCCAACATTAAGCACTAAGTCCAACACTAAACACTAACGGTGTCCTAAGTCGTACGCCAAGTCGTAGGTTTCATTCACGGTATCACTCTTGATCACCAGTTTTCACATCAATATCGCCTGTTTCGCTGTTCAAATCGAACTCCCGATCACTAGTTTGCACTTATCGCCCGTTTCGCTTCGAAGGAAGCTCAAACTGAACTCAACTCGCTCGCATTCTTCCGGCGTAATTATACTAGCCGACACGAGTCCCAGACCACTCCAGAAGGTTCCCGACTCGCGTGACCGAGTTGGATTTATTCTGGAATGTTCGCGCAGCAGCGCCATCTAGTACTGAGTAGCAGCCCCACGCTGTCCCTGTTTACACCAAGTGGTTTCATTGGTTGACGCTAGATGGCGCTAGTCTCTTTGTGCTCCGTGTGTTCGCAACAACATATTACATTTTAGAATACATAGCACGCTAACCCGCGCTCTTAATTCTAATTTCACTTCAGGAGATGGTCAATGGTCATGGATGGACTTGTATGCATTATCTATCTATCTATTTATATACCTAAAAGGCAAAGCTGATTGATTGATGTAGTAACGCACAGGCCATATGCCTAGAAATTTGAAGTTTTGGACACGTATTTCTCATATGACGAAGACGCTAAGGAAGGCTTTTTCAAAATTCAACCCTCAAGGGGGTAAAATAGGTGATGAAAATTTAAAACATAATTTCACGATAAATTATGTTTGCCTGCGGGCAATTAATGCTAGTAGACTATACGTAATAAATATGTCCCAATAATGTATATACGACGTGTAACAAATAAGGTATACCAATCCGAAATCCAGTGATTATACTCATGAAACTGAACAACTTTCTCCAATGAACAGGTCGAAATATGAAAAAAAAAAAATTGGACCTCCCATACAAACCGCACGGTCAGCAATTCAATTAGTAGTACTTCCCAGGTAATTTTTTTGGGTCTATCACTGGGTTTCGGATTGGTATACCTTATTTGCTACACGTTGTATAAGGATCATAAAAATTGCTCAGAGCCTCAGGTCCTAAAATAAAGCTGAAGAGTCGATTTAAAAAAATACCTAAAAAATCCTAGATAAATAATATTTAATTTATCCAAAGACACTTTGAAACTGTTAACTGAAAAGAAATAATCGGTAAACTTAAATACACTTTTAAACTATGTAGTTATTTTGTCATGTAGATCTATATAGATCATTCTCCAACTAAAATAATTAAAATAACGAATTTTTAATCTTCTCCAAAATAAATCGATATCCAGACACTCTTTAATTCCCTAACGAGGGAATTTTAAAAATGATAGGTGTTTAACAACAGTGCGTAAATCAGAGAAGCGTTCTTACAAAATGGCCGATTTAATGAGGAACGTTGTAAAAATCGTTTTTTATATCGGATTTATTGTCAATAAACGTACAGCCTGGCTCCAAGGCTTTGTTGGTTTTAGTTTGAAAACTTATATTCCTTTGAGGAAATCGATTAAGTCGGGTTCCCGAGAGTTTAATATTTTTATGACTCATAATTTTCGAAGTTTGTCAGGGGGTGAAGGCCAGGAATTTGTGAATGATTTCAGTTTAGTTTATTGTTAGATATTGGGGATTTAAGTAGGTTTCTACTATGTAGTTACAAAATGAATGAGTAGGTAATGACGTTTCTATTGGACTGATATCCCAGGTTCTGCCGGGGATCTCAGACCATATTACGTTATTCATTATTATTGCGCGCTTGATTATTTTATTACTGCGATATCTTCTAAAATACTTATTGAAATCAAATGATAACTCTTCAGCTTTATAATATTAGTATAGATGTGAACACGGCTTATACGTCATTTTTTTTTTTTTTTTTTTATGAAATAAGGGGGCAAACGAGCAAACGGGTCACCTGATGGAAAGCAACTTCCGTCGCCCATGGACACTCGCAGCATCAGAAGAGCTGCAAGTGCGTTGCCGGCCTTTTAAGAGGGAATAGGGTAATAGGGGAGGGTAGGGAAGGGAATAGGGTAGGGGATTGGGCCTCCGGTAAACTCACTCACTCGGCGAAACACAGCGCAAACGCTGTTTCACGCCGGTTTTCTGTGAGCCCGTGGTATTTCTCCGGTCGAGCCGGCCCATTCGTGCCGAAGCATGGCTCTACCACGTACAAATCATTGGTCTATTTTGACATAAGTGCTGATGATTCACTGCAATCTTTAGGCGTTTTTTAGGGTTCCGTGACAAATACTAAAAATCAGAATAAAATAAATATGTATAAGGGGGCTACCGTATAACAAACGTGATTGTTTAGCTCGTTTTTATAGATAATGGTACGGAATCTTTCGTCTGACTCGCACTTTGCCGATTTTTATACTTACAAAATGAACACTGTCGTAGCAACTTTCCGAAATAATATTTTAACGGGAAATATTTAAGCGTACCTACACAATCGAGCGAAAGTTGACATAAACGAAAAACTAACAAGTTAACAGGCTCTTTGACTACCTAATAGGGTAAGTTACGAAGAAATTTCGCCGGCGAAATTAGCTACGTATCACTTTGTACTTCGAGTGAGCGTAATCAAATTTGTAAAAGCTCCAAGATGCAAATATTTGAGAGGCAGGAGATTGAAAACTCATAAAAAGCTTGCGAGATCAGCTGTGCGCCTAATGTATTGGAAAATACATCAAATGCCACGGTAAACGCTTAGTATCATAATATGATAACGCTGATTTTACACATTTATATATACACTAGCGACCCGCCCCAGCTTCGCACGGGTACAATACTGATACTAATACTACAGAATGTCTTTAAACCTCTAACAAAACGGGCGAAATCTAGTCAAAACAAACAGAAACAAATTAATATAGGTACCTACTAAAACTCAATGAAGTAGGTGGGTATACTTTTATCTAAACTCCCCCCCGCACGCGTACCCCCGCCTTGGTGACACCCACTTCGCAACGGGCCGTGCAGCAGAAATCGCAATATTTTAATTTCGCCATAACTTCAAAACCAAACGTCCAATTTCAATCATTCAAAGACCAAATATTATCTACATAAACTGTACTTAATGATGAAATAATTTATTTTGATAAGGATTAATAGCATGAGTAAAATAAACGCGTTTAAATATAGTCCAAAAAAAATTCAAGATTTCTAAATAAAAAAATGGTTGTTGTGCCTCACTCGACATAGATAGGTATAGTGTGTCATGGACTTTTTTGTAGATATTTATAAGATCTACAATTAATTAGAACATTGTATGGTTCTATCTTTTATAGTTTAGGCAGCGTACGCAAAATAAGTAACTTTTCTGGTTGATTTTTTACACCTTGTGTCCGAAAAACCCAAATATTTTACGGAACCCTATTTTTTTCCAAAATAAAATTTAGCCTATGTTACTCGTGGATAATGTAGCTTTCGAATGGTGAAAGAATTTTTGAAATCGGTCCAGTACTTTTTGAGCCTATTCATTACAAACAAACAAACAAACAAACAAACAAACAAACAAACAAACATACAAACAAAGTTTTCCTCTTTATAATATTAGTGTAGATTTATATATATATTATGACTGACTGACGAAAAAAGTGTATAATGCGAGTGTGAATGGAAGTGTTGGAAGGGGTAGACCTAGGCGGACGTTTCAAGACCAAATCGGGGACGTCTTGAACATTGGCCAGGTCAAGTGTACCCTAAACCGAAGAGCATGTATGAAGAGAATAATGAAAGTGGATGAAGCAAAACAAGTATGTAAGGACCGTAGCAAGCGGAAAGAAGTGCTCTACGTGTAAACCAGTACAGGAAAGAGGCGTGATTATATGTATGTATGTATTTATATATGTATGTACACATAATTTATTTGATTATACACAGCGTTCAGGAACGTCCAATGAGTTGCATACAAGATGATGAGAGAGAGTGTTATGCGTCTGTCTGTCTGTTTGTTCGTGGCTTTGTAGCTACTAAACGAAAGGTCCGATTAAAATATTTCTTTGGTTGTATGCTGACATGATCGAGAGTATTCTTAGCTATAATTAATCATCATAGCTCGCCCAGTGCTTGACGATTCGGGGTTATTTAAAAAAATAAAATCTAAACGGCTTGATTAATATTGTTTTAAACATTTACGGATTTTATTATTATATACGGATAATAGCAATTGTTGATTAATAGCTAATCTTATAATATTTCTAACTTTTGCCCGCGGAAATACACTGTTCCATGAGAACACTTTAACTTATTGGGATAAAATGTAGCCTACGTTTAATCGAGAGCCTAAACTACTAAAATACGATACTAAATTTCATAAAAATCCGTTCATTAGTTTTTGCGTCAAAGAGTCAACACAACATCCGTCCATACTGACGAAGTTTCACATTTATAGGATTTTGATACGCATACCTTTTTGGATGTTATGGGTTAATTTAATTTTATTAGATACTCGTAGCATAATAGGTACCTACCTACACATTATTACTGCATATTGGGTTATTTTATAACACGTAGCTATTTAAAACACGATTATTTTAATTTGGGCTTGTCTCTCTCGATTATAATAATTTTAATTCAAATAACTGGTTTTTATTTTCACATATCACAAAATCATAAACTCATTATTATAAAAAAAACCAATTTCGCGCTAAATTTGTTTTTATTGCATTCTACAGATTTATGAAAACATTTATATTCATTCAAAATCAGTGTTTTAATTAATAACAATTTAAAATCATTATAAGTTTTATAATAGTAATAACAGTAAATAAATATGATTCTGTTTGCGAAAACTTATAGTAGATACTTATATAATATATCATAACCTGTAGCAATAAAAATAGCATTTTGATTGGGAGGACATAAAAATTACTTTGAATGAAGTTTTGAAACTTTACAAAAGTTTTAGTGATTTCACTTTAAATTATTATTTACTTAGCTGTATTGCGTGAAGAACATTTTTTACCCGACTACAGCGAAACCAAAAGGAAGGGTAATGATTCTGGCTGTGTATGTATGTTAAAGCCTCCGTGGTTTAGTGGTTAGAGCATTGGCTCGCGACTCGGATCTCGTGGGTTCGATTCCCGCATTGGAGCAACAAAAAATGTTGTTTCCAAGTTTGGTTAGGACAATGCAGGATGATCACCTGATTGTCTGACAAGAGATGATCCATGCGTCAGATGAGCATGTAAAAAGTTGGACCTGCCCCTGACCTCTCGCCAGTCGTGTCGGTCATCCGTACCACTGGGTTATGAGAGTAAAGGAAGAGAGAGTGCTTGTGCGCACACACTTGGGTACTATAAAATTACTCCTGCGTAACTGGCCTGCTTTCAATGAAAAAGGCCACTGTCACCGAAATTGGTGTGGGGGGAGGTATGTTTGGTTCCACCGTAGTGCCTTAACTACTTGTCCGATTTTAAATTTTAATAAATGAGGTGTTAATAAATTCGTAATAACAGCCCTGGTAACATACTCGTAGACTATATTTTAATTTATTAGGTAAAAGGCCAATTGTTCCATTCGGACCGGATGCGTAAAGCATATAAGATATTATGCATTACGCATCCACTAAGAAAATATGAAGACTTTTTAAAATTCACCCTCTAAATAAAGCCGCAAGCTATAGCTATCAGCTACTATAAATCCGAAATAGAAGAAAAAAAAACTCGTTTCCATGCGTAGTTTCGAAGCAAAAGAACACTAATGAGTACCGTGTAGGAGGGAGCCAACGTTGTGTAATTTAATCGATATGACTAATCCCATATCGGGCATCTTTGAATATCTGATTAGCCTGTCCCCGCTGTTGATGTGGCGATTTAAAACGCGAAACCTTTTTGTCCGACGTCAGACCGTCCGGCCGTCCGTCAAAGATGCAACGTTCCGATTTCGGGGTCTGCAGAATGATACCTTGTTTACGAGAGCACGGGAGCGTAAATGTACAGTCGTGTAAATAAATGTTTAACATTATCATCCTCATAGTTGGTCGTACCGTGATGACAATTGTCCTTAGTTTCTTCGTCATTTTCATCAGTATATTAATTGGCGTCCTTTTATGAACGACGCGTAGGTCTCCCCCAATAAGCGCCAATCATATAGTCGGCAATTATAGTGTCACAAACCATTTTGGTAGTATTACAGGTTGCTAAACATTATATTTCTTGACTGTATTACCGAATAGGACCTAAACTTTTTATATTTAAAATGACGAAGGTCTGAATGTTGCCGGAGTTATTATATTTTATGGTAAGTGGAATCATAATGAGCATATTTTTGTTTGAAATATTTATATAGATAGATATTCATTTTGTCTTTATTTTATTGCTTATTTCTTTATATAATTTAATTAATATTACACCTATGATGCATTCATGCTCATTTGCTTGCATTGCATGCAATTTCGATATTGCCTGATATAATAATAATCATATTGTATGTTTAATGTATATGGATTTTCGCAAAGTAAGGGCTGATTCTATAAACTATTTTTTTTTTATGCCTGGCTACAATAAAAGTGCCAGTATAATTAATAATATTGTAGACATTGAAGTTTTTGTTTTTGTACTTTCCGACGAATACAAATTCGATTTTGTCTCCACTTATTTTGTACAACTAATTTTGTAGGTACCTACATCAATTAAACGATGTTTACTGTAGGCCTTCCGAGATTATCGTAACAAAAATCTCTCGGATCTGAATCCACTGACACCACAATATTTTATTAAAAGTTCAGAGATTTTATTTTAAGATAAAAGCACGCTTTATCTGCAATAAAATTTAATCTTACAGATAATTACGGATTCGTTTGGAAAAAAAATCGGTTTTGTCACTATTTTATTTCTTTATTTAGCACTAATAATCATTAAAATAAATATCACAAGTTGTAGTTACCAATTATTACTTCTCATTTACATTTAGATTGTCTGTGTTCATTATTTGGATAGGATTGGTTTTGGATTGGACTAAAACTTATTATACTCGTAATTAAGTTTATTTTAACCACAGATGAAACTAACTTATTTATTTATAAAATTACTTGTTTCTAAAATAACACTATGCGAAATCACGGACTATAACCATTTATTACGGACATAGAATTACGGACAATAGACATTTAGCGCATTATATATTATTTTATGATCTACTGCTAATGTCAAGAGAGAAATGCTAAATACATGACATAAAATCTAATGTAATGTGAAGGCAGAAAAAATTACAGTTACATTTCGAAAAAATAATGAATTAGGTACACTGAATTAAATTACATTACGCTCTTCACAGCGCTGCGAAGGCTGAAGGTCGTTGACCTCAGCGTCTTAGAGAGCGCAATGTAATTTTAACTTTTTTTGAAGTGAAAATTCTTTAGCGGCGTTATGCACTTTTCTTGGGATGGGTAAAAAACGTTAAACTCGTGTCAGGACACGTGACCCTGATCGTAAATTCGTAAGATGCAACTTGCAACTGTTTACTGTCTTAGTTCCCTTACGCGAGCATGAAACTATTTTAGTTCGTATCTTTTAACCTAGATGGCGGTATTTCTTAGTTCCCTGATGCGATCATAAAACTATTTTAGTTCGTATCTTTTAACCTAGATAGCGGTTTTTCCAATTTAATGTTCAAGTTTTCACTTCTGCCGGCACTTCCAGAGTGCAACCCGTTGTTATTTTTTTTAATTATATATATACCTAAGCGTCTGTAGTCTGTACAAAAGCTCTACAACATTATTTAGATATATTTTGGGAACATCACGTACGTAGTAAATATCCGTAATTAATTTTGTATAACATTACTCGTATAATTATGATCAAGATTCAAGATAGTATTATGTTTTGACGAATTAATATTATATTTTGAAGATTTTAAAATGTGATTTTTGCTTAAAACCAAGCAAATCGGTTTGTTTGACGTTAAATAGCTTTGCCTACATGCCATAGAGCAGGGGTTTTCAAACTGTGGGGCGCGTCCCCTAGGGGAGGCGCAGAGACCTTCAAAGGGGGGCGCGGGCCACTTGTATAGTTAAGTATAAAAAACTGCGACCGATGGAAGAACTAAGATTGACGCCTTCCGTTAGGAACTTGTTGTTTCCCCAGTGGGCGAATGCTAAGAACCTTATAAGCGATATACAAAAAACATTTATTTTGTTATTGAATACTTTTTAATTCTGATCTGATTATCTGGACATTCTCCTCCTGGGGGGCGCAATTTTTTTTATGTTCGACAGGGGGGGGCGTGTTCCAAAAAAGTTAGGGAACCCCTGCCATAGAGTATCGCGTTTAGCATAAAATATTACCTTTATTTACTATCTACCATAAAATATTACCTTTATTCTGTGTGGCGAACAAACTTTATCGAGAGATGTGACAAGGCACACATCCGCGAGATGATGTTTGCCAACTACTTGCCGAAGTGGGTTAATTAATTAATGATAAATAAAGCCGCCTCTCAAATTTCGCTAATGTGTTGACTGATGTTGGGTAGTGCATTACGCCAGTTCATCTTGTTCCATCAATAGTAGTAATATAAGAATAATATAGACATTAGTGTTCTTCGAGTTTGTTCTATTAAGTGAAATAGTCACAACTCACAATCCAACTACTAATATTAACGTAAAAGTTGGTGAGGATGTTTGTTACTCTTTCACGTAAAAACTAATGGACGGATTTTGACGTAGTATGATAGTAGTTTAAAGCTCTGGATGAAAACATAGGATTTTCCCGAAAAATTACAGTATTGTATATATACGCAGGTGGAGCCGCGGGCAAAAACTAGTATTGCATAGTTCTGTCTGTTAAAGTACACACATAAATGAAAATTGATTCATGCATAGTTACATAGTACATACCTATAGCTATCTACAAATTGAAGTTGAGAGCTTGTGACTGACTGATGATGGTAGGTAAATATAAAAGTGATGTTCTAGAAATGTATGAGGTGTGGGCCAGCACTATGTACACTATATGTAAATATAGCTACATAATATAGTAACCATTTCCTATTCTTTATTTTGTTTAATTTCACTTCGTTTCAATGTAAGTACATTTAATATAACTTCGTCAAGGAGAGCAACACAACGTAAAATAAAACATGGCGGATTAGATCAGAATTAACTAAATAATGACATTTTGACGATGACATGGCCTTTGTCGTATGACATTTATGAAGACGTCTCTTCCTAAAACTATCAAGTATCAACTACGTCAAAAGTCATGTCCAACAACTGTCATGGCCGCTCTAAAAATAGGGTTATCGCATTAGAAAACTTTTAAAATAATAATTTTAGTACGCATGTACCTTTCTTTAAAATATTTTTTTTGGTATTTTTATGGAATTCCCATATTTTTTCTATTTACCTATGTGGTGTAATAGAGATGGCCCAAATTCAAAAATCTCTTTTAAAATAAGTAACGGCAGGTCCTCAATCGTCAATCATCAATATGCCTATAACAAGACTCTATAAAAACGTAAATATAAAAAATATATCATCATAAAATACGAGTAGCTGAAAGCGATGAATGTAAGTGTAACAAATCGCACGGCTAGTTGACTTATGGCGGTAATAAAGAACATTTTTACTCGCTACTGACCAATTACATACTCGGTCACTTAGCTACAAATAGCGGCGGGATCTCGCGTCCATCTGATAAGCCGAGATAAGTAAATTGACCGAGAGTAATGGGGAACGATGATAGTAAATGAGTTGTGTTTAATTGTCATCGACTATCGAGTTTTAACATTTTAAATTAAGGACAGAATTATAGATAAATTATTGGTCGCGGCGCTTAAAAAGATACCACTGGCGTGCTTGAAAAAAAAAAACAACGGATTGCACTCCGGTGCCGGCAGAAGTAAAAACTTGAATATTAACGTGCATTTTTGATATTTTGGAATGGTTTGGTAATTTAGACATTTTGCACGAATTGCTGTAATTATCAGTATAAAAGTACTATCATTTAGGTATGTGGTAAAATACAATATACAATTATTGCGCTTCGTACACAAACATGACAAATTATATTACATAAAAAATTTTACACTTCAGATTTTTGGGGTATATCAGGAATTTTGATTATCTGTTAGTGCCAAAATATAGGGCTCGTTCTCCCGATTCCAAAGGTCAATGTGATGGGCGATGAAATAAATAAATAAATTCTTTATTTGCATAAAACATTGTTGGTACAAAAGGTGTTACATCATATCTATTTTAGTCACAAATGTTTCGTCATTTACTGACATGCAAATTTTATATTTTTACATGAATATAAATGAAGCTATACAATTACTACATTAATATAAAAATTACCCATTTCAAAATCCATTCAATAATAATATCATAATCAGTCAAAAATTAATTAAAATGTCAATTACTTAACTAAACCATTAAGATAAATTGTAAACAAATCACAATAAATTTACCTACATATTATATTTTTACCCAAATGTCAAACAATAAATTAATTATAGCATGTCATATTACGTTGAAAAAAAAAATGAAGAAATGTCAATATTATAGTTAGAAAAAATGTCAATTGCTTGAGCATAAATGTCAATTTTTATGGATTCACAGTATGTAAAATGATGTCAAAAGAATTCATTTAAATTGTAATAACATTTGTCAACAAGCCAATTGTACAATCGTTTTTTAAATAATATGTCGGGAAGTTCTGTTAAGTCATTAGGCAATTTATTATATATTTTTATCGACATACAGTAACAACTCTTACTAAAAAATGCTGTTTTTGCAGGCGGGAGTACTAACCTGTTAGGATATCTGGTATTCCTATTCAAATTTGCTATAAAAACGTGATTTCATTAATGATGACGCTACGTTAACACATTGTTGCCCTCCAACTATAACTATTCTTTTCTTTTCATTATCATTTGTTATTTTTTCTTTTAATTCATTTAGATTAGATTTGTTTTCTTCCTTTTGATTTAGATTAGTTTTTGATGTTGATGGTGATGGTAGCTCACCGCCTTTATTGATGTTTAGATCAGCTTTAGCAGGGATGATATTCGATTGAGGACTATTATATTTTGTATTAATTTTTCTATTTTGATTAGGGGTTTGATTCATTTCAGCGTAATTCAGATCTAGTCTTCTTTTTGGTAAGCTTATAATCTGTAGATGACTTTTCTTCCTTAGCGAGTTATTTTTGGGAGTATTATTTCTTGGACTTATGCAGACATTTTTAAGGACATCTATTTGATTTTTCTGTTCTGACAATTGTTTTTTTAATATACATATTTCCTCGGATAAGTTTATAATTTCGGAGTGAGCGCTTTCTAGTTCCAATTTTAGTTTAACAACCTCATCTTTTAATTCCGTCACCTGATCTTGATTTCCTATGGTAGATATGTCCGGTAGACTTTTTGTGCTTGCTTCCGAATCTAAGGAGTCTAGAGATTCATCATATTCAAGGCAAAAGGAGTTGTACCTTCTATTTTGTTTTTTAGACCTTAGTGTAATATTATTTGATTCCATTATGTTCATAAATTATTTAATAAAATATTTTCTTCCAATGTCAATTATTTAAATAAAATATTCGGTCAAAATAATATTAATCAATTGAGTAATTAATAGTATTGTAGTTATATATATTTAAGTATATTAATGTTATATTCTTCAGTCATTAAAATTTTCTAATGTCAATTCAAATATAATTATAAAATAAGATAAAATACTCAGTCAAAATAATCCTTAAAACAATAAATATGTGTCCTTTAATAATGTCCTTTAAATAATAAAATTATAATGTATATTTTTTCATCCAATATTTTATTCCTTAAGTCCTCTTCACCTTAAGTTATTTACATCAAGGTTCTATTGATAAAGAATATAACAGAATGTCTATGGTTTGCTGTCATTTTTGATAAATGTCATTTGTCAGTGTCAAAGCCATATGTTTTGTTGCATCCAGTCTGAATTTAAATGTCAGTTTTTGTTAATTATTCCAGTAATCAGTATTTAATTTTGAGTTCTATTTAAATTTTTGAATGTTCAACGGTGTTTATTATGTGTCACCAAGTTAAAACAATGGAATTTTTGTATGTGAAATGTAAAAGTATGTTCAATTTTACCATTATTTGTAAGTATTTATATCAACTGTGAAATAATGGTTTTTTCAATATTTTCATTCTCAGTTATTCATTTATAAAAGTATTTTGTTTCCTTTACTGGGTAAATGGTAGGCTTTTATGTATATTTTACTCACTTTTGTTTATGTGATCTTCTATAAGTTCTTGAATGCAGAAAACAATATATGACACTAAATGGTTGATAACTAGTTAATTTCACTCAAAATTATTTAGTTTTTTGATAGAATTTTATTTTAAAATAAACTTATTAGCAGATCAGTGTTTACAGTGCAGCTGACAGCTGTCAAAAAAAAATATTGATTAGGATAAAAAAGATGATTAGAGCCAAAGGTCAAATGCCAATGTAATGAGGATGGTTGGGGTCAAAGGTCAAGGTGACTGGGACGGTTGGGGTCAAGGTCAATGTGTTGGGAAGGTTGGGGGTCAAAAGTCAATACGAACTAAAATAGTTTCATGCTGGCGTAAACCAAGACGGCAAACAATTGCAAGTTGCCTCTTACGAATTTTCGATCAGGGTCACGTGTCCTGCTCGAGTTTAACAGTTATTACCCATCCCAAGAAAAGTGCACAGCGCCGCTAAAGCAGTTTCCACTTCAAAAATTAAAAATCGCGTGCCCGAGCCCGTCACATTGAAATCGTGTCAGATATATGTACCGAATTCACGCACACTAGAAATTGTCTTACACACAATTATAATATCTAAAATAATCATTTTAGATATTATAATAGCTCGCCACACCGTTGTTGGTGACGGTGGCCGGTTCAGTTGAAACCGGACCAGTTACGCAGGAGCTATTTTTTATATTACCCAAGTGTGTGCGCAATACACACCCACAAGAGCACTCATGAATGACCGACACGACTGGTGAGAGAAGGTGCTGCTATACAAAAATATATTGATACATAAATTCTACGACCGTCTTTTTGCCCATCCGACACATGGATCATCATCTCTCTTGTGAAATCAAGATTTTTTATTTGTCAACAACACAAGGATCGAACCCACGTCCTCTAAAGTGGAGAGCCAAGCACTTAATCAATAGATCACGGAGGCGTCAACATTTCAGATATAATAGGATTTCGAACCAATTATTATTATTGTAACCTTTACTTTTTCTTTTTATTGTGACTCTTGAAAAAATAATTGTCCTTAAATTTTTGCTTCTTTAAAATTTTAATCAATATCTTCTTGATTTCCTTGGGAATCTATAAAGAAATAACTAGTTTATATATACATATACTAATTTAATTAGCTTATTTTAGATAGTTATTTCCGATAGAGTTTATCTTACAATGAATCTAAAAACATATTAAAAGCATTTTCTATTTTCTTATGAGAATATATATTATACAGTTTAATAGACTATTAATACTTAAAGAAGGTCAATGTTAAATAGTTCAATGCATTCATTAATTTTGATACATTTTTAATTATATCTAGGTGTATAAATATGTATCAAAATCATGGGAACTTTTTAAAGTTAACTTAATAATATCATGTTTAATTCACAGTTCCATTAAGTAATAAGGATAAAAAAACATTGATCCAATTGAGACTCAAAGGTTTCCTCGAACACAATATTGTAATTTATAATATAGGATTCGGTCAATGCCCAAAGCAATGTTTTTAATTTGGTAAAGGGAATTTAAATAATGGAACATGAAAAGATGCCTCAGTGACGTACGTACTCAGAGACTAACAGCTACGTTTGATAGCTAAAATATCCTCTTTGACGAATTGTTGTGGGCAACGTAGTCGCAAGGATGGTTATATTCTTATAGTAATAATTGCTCTGGTTTGAAAGATGTCCATTGTGGTAATGATGGTCATTTTATCGACAATAGTATAAAATTAAGTTTCATAGCGAGAAGTTATTTCTCATTAAACTTTATACAAAAGATATTCCGTCTATTCTCTATTGTATCATAGTGCGTACATACATCTAAGGTATCCGCGCCCTTGGCTCTTATCTGGTCATCTCGTGCAATCGCAATAAAACTGTCAAACGATATATTCCTGATATGACAGATACGATATCTCCATTAGCTCGAACACCGTCGTCACGGCGCAAACGAGCTTATATGAAAAGATCAAATAAAATACCAATCACGAAATCCAACGTGGAGCCGATTGAATCGATATCCGAATAGGAGGATCATTTGGTATCTTTAGAATTTTTAATACCTACTTTAAACATTATTAAATAAATAATAGCATCTAGTGTTAAGTAAATCGCTGTTATAGTAGCATTAATTGATGATGTAATAAACCTTACTAAAATAAATGTGTAGAATGCTATGAAAGATTGCATCTTTGTTGCAATCAACCACAAACGCATATTTCATTAGAGTTGTATATTTACGAGTATGTGTGCAGTTTATCGACAGCGAACATTTGTTTGGAGCTGCCAATCTGCTCGCATAGTTTACTCATCGGCTATAAATTTGGTTGATCAAGGCACAACGGGCGCGCTCATAAATTAAATGCTATCATATTTGTTTTTCGTACGACCGAGTAAATAAAATTCCGATTGACGTAGCGTAATTTTGCACGAACGAAGGTAATCAACAGTTTTATTTGGTGATTCGGCTGCCTCGATTTCTGACGTGTCGGCCGCATGATCGTTCTTTGAATATTTTGTGCCTCGAGATTCCCAGCGACTGATTAAACCCAACATCTCGATAGATTTACAAGGGTCTGTTTTATCGGAATAGACGGTATAAATTCGGCTTAGCAATACATTAGGACATTTCCTAATTGGGTGCTAGTTAATGCTTAGGTCAGTAATTAACAGACGGGATCAACGAGGCTCTCAATGCTAATGGCCTCCGTCAAAGGGTTAGAGGCGTCGAAGCGCATCTGTCCGAATAATGGGCCGAAATGTTGTGCTCTTCCCGGCACGCCACGACCTCACTCGACCCATGTCATGACGACCAATCGATTAGCTTAACATATTAATCGTTTGTTTTTATAAAGTGTTACACATTAGGTTACATATTAACGGGTTGTACTACTAACAACTTTGGAATTGATTGTTAAGGTGGTTCGTTTCCTATACAAAAAAACAATGGACATTTATTAGGTAATTTCATACTATTACTACATAAATTTATATGCACATCTATGTATTTTGCAATACAATTGTCGCAAAATATATTTAAAATACTTTATTTCACACAGAAGTCACATTTTTATTGAATTTTCGACAAAAAGTGACATTTGTAACTTATGTCACTTTTTGTCGAAAATTCAATAAAAATGTGACTTCTGTGTGAAATAAAGTATTTTAAATATATTTTGCGACAATTGTATTGCAAAATACATAGATGTGCATATAAATTTATGTAGTAATAGTATGAAATTACCTAATAAATGTCCATTGTTTTTTTGTATAGGAAACGAACCACCTTAACGCGTGTGAATCACTATGCAAACCAGGTTCCTAGCATTTGAATTTAATTTATGTGTAGCATTTGTAAACGTCGCGTCGCTGCAACTGCCGCAAGCTTGTTTTGTAGTACCCACGAAGGCTTTGTACTTTTTTGGATAATGTACTGATGATTTGATCTGAAAAGCAAACCAATTAATAACTGAAGCAAGTTTGTAACATATGTTACTATGAGCAACACTGTTTTGCACATTTACTAATTGGATACCTCAACTACGTACATGTAAATAATCGTAAAAATTAACTGTTGCACTCATATTTGCTAAACATGGTTACCAGTACACCATTTTACCGTTAGTTTTCATAGGGAATTTATCTGCGTATCGCCCACGCGTAACATTGTATCTCAAATTGGTTACCATTTATGGCGCCTGTTATACATTGCAAGAACATCGGTTATTATTTTCATAGGCCTCCTACGAGAGCTTGTAGATTCTTGCAATGTTAGCAAATGTGGCGCAAAATTAATATCGTTAAGCTATTAGGGCTCTGTGGGAGGATACACGCTGCTATTGTTAGTCTCCAGTAGCGATAACCACTTTGTGTAATTGACAATTGTGTAATTATATTTTCATTTGCATTGGTATTTATAGGGCTCAGAGTATGGACTCAATTATTGCTAGTACAAGATATAAGTCGGCAGTTGTTAATATTGCTTAAAAATATAAGATTCAATTTTTATTTCTGATTAATGTATAATATATTATAGGTACTTATATTTTAAAGAGGAAAAGTTTGTTTGTTTGTTTGTTTGTCCGCATTGAAGAGGCTCCCGAAACTACTGGACCGTTTTTATGAAATTTGGCACAGATATAGTGTTAGCCACGGGGAAAGACATGGGCTACTTTTTATCCCGGAAAAATGTACGGTAAATTAACTTTTGTGTGCACGAATTTGCGGGCAACATCTAGTCAATGATAAAAGTCAATTTGAAAAAAATTGTTTTAGCAGTATCTCTGTGGGTTTTTATAATGCAGAGGACTCTTTGATCATTCAATATAAAGGATCTACTGGAGATTAAGGATAATATGTCAAATCTACTATAATATTACGTTACTTGTCGTTATCTTCATGAATTTCTGCGACGATTGTGCCGATGAAAGGTTGATGACGCCAAGAACGTGTGTCTGGCAGATAACATTATTCAATGACAAATAAAGCAGTATTTGAATAATTAGCAAACGCGTGGACTGTGAATTCGGTTCAATACTTCATATTATATCAATTTAAATGGTAAATATCTCATCGGGTCGTTTGTTTGCCGTTTCAGTTGTGTGTATATGTGTTGTTTGATTGTTTGATTGTTGTAATGGATAATGAGAGTATATTATATTCACAGTTCACTAGGTGATTTGTTTTATGTTAATTAATATTTTACACATCGGTTAATTCATTATTGTTTAAATTGCTTGTCTGACTATTAGTGTTTACATTATTTATTCGTTCTTACTCAAATTGACTTTTTGTACTTTTATGGTAGTACAAACTTAAACAATCGTTGTCCATATATTTTAAGATGATTACCTACTATAAAATGCTATTCATATATTATCTGGTCATTTAATTATCTACTTGATAATCACCTGCTCGATACTAAACACGATCATTAAATCAATCAGTTTTTAATCTATATTGAGGTTTATGGTAGCGGAGGCAGTTAATTTTTCCACGGTGGCGATTGCGTCTGTCGTGCCAAGGGCCGGTTTTATAAAATTTTGGTGATCATAAATTTGGGTGTATCAGCAACATAAACAATGCTTATCTACGCTCCTCTTATCTGGAATTGAAAATGCCTGTCCGATTTATTAAAACTTTAAATTATTATTTTATAAAATATCACTTAAAACGATACCTGATATTAAAAATGTAATGAGCCCGTTAAGTTTCAGATTAATTCTTATTTATTTAGATCGAAACATTTCTTTTGAAGCTGGGATTCAAATTACTTATTGAGAATGATTGAAAAAAGGGTTAAACGAAATTCATTAGACCTTAAAATTATTACCTTACATCCAAATAGACCTTACATAGTTTAATACAGTATTTGAAGAGGAACTACAAAATAAATACATAGTTAGTTTGAAATAATAATTATTATTATAGGATTTGAGTTTGGAAATTGATAACGTTTGTAAGCTCATATCAGAATCAACATTGAATTAAAATTAGTCGATAACTTCGCAAATATTTAGAGGCCCCCGGAGAGAATTTCGGACTTGTTCAGCCGTTTGTAAATTCAAAAGAGCGTAGCAATATCGCTCGGCTTAGATCATAAAGCAAAAATTCCAGAGCACCACAAAGCCGAAATTGCTAGAGCGGCTCTAAAACTGCCGACAATGAGAAGTTTCTGGGTGTATCAACTATGTGAACGTACAAAGGTTATTCGCGGCTTTTAAACGCGTGTTCACTAGATGAGACATAATAATATCTATGGCCGCTTCCACACCACGTCAGTCTGGTCCCGTCCCATAGGTATATAATATATTTATTATAATATGTACAACCGACAAAGTTTCCGCTCGACCAGTCTCTATACATTCACCTTTGCACTAACTTTGAAGTAACCGTAACGACTGCAGACGAGGTTGAACTACGTATTTACACGTGAGTATGTTTGCGAGTCCTGTATTCAACGACGCTATTGAGCGATTTTCATCTTATGCCTGGTCAAGCGGGATCTTGTTCGGTAGTACAATGTACATGTTTAATATACATCCATGACCACATAGAAAGCTTTTTTGTTCCTTTAGCGGGATTCAGTGCTTGAGCACTGAGCCACATAGGTCATCAGAGCATGTGATGCTTTTTTTCACAAACAACTATACTTATGTTCACATGAAAGCTAACATATTTCCAGCTTTTTGATTGCTTAAACGTATTTTGATGTAATAATTTTAAGATTGCTATATTAATTTTATAAGGTGTAAAGTGTTTTTATTAGGAAAGATAATATTATTGTCAGTCATAATATGTAGGAATTTCAAATATAGACTAACTGACACAATGATAGTAAAATATTTAGCAGATCAGTGACGTAATTTTTTAATTTATCAAAAAAAATATTCATGATCATCTTATACTTACAGTGGTTAACTACTTAATTGGCAGCTTTTTAGTCCAAAAATTAATACACAATCCTGGTACATTAATTATGTGATAGCTCTTCTAGTGTGCTCTGTTTTATATCAAGACTGTTGCAATTTTGAAAATATTTCGCCACAAGCACGCGCTCCATGAATTTATCGGTCGTATGAGCAACTTAAGAGTGCGCTAGTCAACGGCTCGAACTCAGTGCTGCGCGCGGGGAAAATGCTTGTATTTCACCTAATATTGGGGAAAAAAGGATATACCCATAAAATAGTAATCTATACTTATAAGAGAAGCTATACTGCACACATTTATGCAGCTGTGTAAAGTATTTTAGAAAAGACGTCTTCAAATTACGCAAATCGACACTCAGCTGTTGGTGTTTTATGAAAAAACTATATAATATTTTTGTCTGAAGTAAAATTATCTCAATAGGGAATATGCATAAAATTTAAAAATAGCTTAAAATATAATAATATGATACTAGACAGAAAAATAAAGAAAATGGCGAGAAAATTATCAATATCTGTTGATAAATGAGCAAGATATGAGCGGTCAAAGTTTGTAATCTATCTCTTTCTAGCAAAACGAAATTTAGTATGAACTTTCTATGAAAGTCGTGTTATGTGACGTCACGATACACGTCGGATCTCTCTGTCTAATAGGCCACTTTAAACGTTCATATCTTCGTTATTTTTAATGATATCAAAAAACTGATTTTACCATACGGTTTACCAAACAAGATAGATCTATATAAATAAATAAAAAAAATACGTGCATATTCCCTATTGCTGAATAATCGAACCGTGTCGGTATTTGCTTGCTTTTTTATTATCATCCTTTGTTTAATTTTTATTTACGTTCAAAGTTGCGCTAAAAATGCGATGTTTGGAGGCTATTATCTTCTACACTAACTTGAATTTCAGAAATATAAGCAAATACCGACCTAGATAAGTGTCATAAAAATCGATATTACGCTAGAATTTGGGTCTACAATGTTCGACTTTGGAGTAAATCACCAACAGCGTTTGTATGGAGAAAAAACCGACTAGCGCAGCCTTAAATACTCGGCCCGCCAAAATATAATCCACAACATATCTCAAAGGCGTTTAAAGCTCAATGGATGCGATTATTACGTACTTGAGTATAAACTATTTAAAAATAATTTGTGTTTTAGATGTATGCATAATTATTAAAATGTTTAAACGATAATTCCTTTATATATTATAATTTTTTATTATCTCGTTGTATTTATGTTATCTGTTGCTGAGTGTCTAAACTCTGTCCATCAAATGACAAGATGCAACCACTTAACACCACACTGTAGTATTTATGCCGCAGTGATACGCCTTACACTACTTACCTTTCAATTGTTTTTGTACTTTTTTTTACTTTTACTTTACTGTACTTTTTGCGTTATCTGTGCTATCGTGGTTCATATTATTTTATGTTTGTTTAAAAAAAAATCAATTTTATGTTAATATTTTCTGTCCTGTTATTGTATTTTTTGTAATGTACTATGAAAGTGTATTTAAGGAACCTCTGGGGCTCAGTGGTTCAGTGGTCAGCCGGAAGGTGCGGGTTCGAATCCCGCCAGGGGACAAAAAAGTTTGTGTTCCTGGGTCATGGATGTGTATTAAATACGCATATTATATAATATACATATGTAATAAAAATCTTAAATATATAGTTATAAAAGTATTAAATATTATATTTCCGTTATTTGGTACCCGTAATACAAGTTTTTGAGAACTTACCACAGGACCATCCATTATTAAGTATTTGTAATATGTATTTGTAGTTTAATGTCTTATTGTGTTAAATTAATGCTTTTTATTATTTAATTTTCATTTATTGTTTCAACCAAAATTATAAAGATACAAGTAATTTAATTTTCCGAATTCAAGCTATACCTCTTTTTGATTGTTACGACTTTTACCACTGTATATAATACAAAAGAATGAAGACTATACCCACAAATCGTTTTACATAAACAACTGCTTATGTTCACATAAAAGCTAAAACATTGCCAGCTTTTTAATTGTCTAAACGAATTTCAAGGTGTTCAAAGTTTCCGGAAAAGCGTAATCCGTTGAAAACACTCGTAAAGTAATCATGTTAGAATCCTCTATGGCCGCACAGAGCTCGGTAACTGGCGAATCGTGGACTGACCGACGGTGATCCCTGCACGGATCGTAAATACAAACGGATATGGCAATATTTTTAGACTGAAGCTGAATTGTGCAAGCTTTGATGCAATTTTTGCACAAGAATTTGTACTGAAATGAAATATTCAGAGGATAATGTAGATGTAGTGATAAAATTTGAGAAAGGTACGCTGAGATGGTTTGGCCATGTCGAGAGAATGAATGAGGAACGATTGACGAAAAAAGTGTATAAGGCCTATGCTGACGTTTCAAGACCAAATCAGGGACATCTTGAAAAAAGACCAGGTCAAGAGTACCCTAAGCCAAAGAGCATGTTTATACATACATAGGGAATAATGAAAGTGGACGAAGCGAAACAAGTATATGAGGATCGTAGCAAGTGGAAAGAAGTGGTATCTGCCTACCCCTACGGGAAGAGGCGTGATTATATGTATGTATGTATGTATAATAATAATCATTGGTGTCTAGTTTTTTCTACCACGTTATTCAAAACAAATTATGCAGCTGTTGTCCATTGATGTGAAAAAAGACGCTCTATGTCTATACACTTATGTGCATCTAGCATCCAAGGCAATAAAGAAAATTAACTTGTATCAGCAACTTGTAGCTAGCATAAAAATCTGTGTCATTGCAAACAAGTTTCTACTCTTCGTAACGTTTAAAGGATAATTCCGTCCTAATTACCCATTCGCTTTGAGCCTATAAAAAATAATAAGCCAGTAGCTCCTCAGCTACTTGGCTTCGTGTTTCCGGATTCATGCGAACTGCAAACTGGGGTAATGATGTTAAACGCAACAATGTACGTCGATGCACAGATAATAAATCGGTACCAGCTACAGCAGCTTGTTAAATGTTATGTCTATGTGCGTACTACGAGACGCAACACTTTATAACATTTGACCTTCACAAGTTCCTATTACTGCAACTTCTGTGCAACCAGGACAGACAGCGGTAACCAATAACAGGCCTCTGATAATATAATCTACGGGGGTACCATAAGAACATACTAAAGCTGTAATGGTGTCCGCAACAAAATTAGGTGGAAAAGAAAGGAATTTTAAATTTAAGCGAAAGAAGACAGGATAGGATCCAACATTTTGTATGTAACGAAAAGAAGCTTGCCGACTCCCGTCGCCTAATGTGAACGCGCAATAAGTGTTTTATTGTGATTAAGCTTGTTAAAACTTACGAATGGAGGTAAGAAGTCAATCGTTTTTTCAGCTCCACGCTTTCGATGTCCGTTTAAGGAAGTTTTATAAGTTAAAATAAATTGTAATTGAGAATCGCGTAATTGTCGTCGGTTTTTATGATTCTGATAATTGCAGTAAGGTGCGCACGATTGCCACGAAATATGATATGGTCGATCAGGGGTAAAACTTTTTCAGTTCAGATGATTACGTTTTTGAATTTTGAATTTATTTTTTAAATTGGAAAGTAGATGGTTCCATTTTTAAGGGATCGTTATTTAATTTACAAGGCATAGTAATTGATAGCAGAATATTTATTTGATGCTGATCTTAGAAGCAGAAATACGTAGCAAAAATAGCGTTCACTGTGTAATTACTAGCTGATGCCCGCGGCTCCGACCGTGTAAGTACAGTAACCCACGAGAACCGTATATATCCCGCGATAAAAAGTAGCTTATATCCTTCTCCATGGTCTACTGGTCATTCTACATGGTCGGTGCCAAATTTCATGATTTTCGGTTTAGAAATTTTTACGTGAAACTGTTAATAAAGTATCCCACAGGAACCATACATTTCCCCGCGATAAAATGTAGCCTATGTCCTTTTTCAGGCTCTAGCCTATCTGTGTACCAAATTTCATTTAAAACGGGTCAGTTGTTTTGGCGTGAAAGACGGACAAACACACACTTTCCCATTTATAATACATATTAGAATGGATTAGATGATGCTCAAAAATGAACATTAAATACATATTCAAACACGCACGATACAATAATGAGGAAAATGTATATGTGTGAAGAAATTATCAAAGCAAAACGAATTGCGCTTTAATTTTCAAGAATTTCATCCCGGATAGCGGGGGTTGTTTATGTTTGAAGAAGCAACATCATAACACGAGAACATTCTCGCAGAAAATTACAAAGTAATATTATACCTCGCATATTATATTCTGACACAGAATATTATAATTTTCGTTCCAAAGATGTATTATATTAAAAAGAGGTAGATATGTTATAAACGCGTAAAAATGAAGACTCGAATTGGCCCGAGTCGGGCCAATTTTGGTTAGTGTGCTCCGCGAGTAATAGCGTGTTCTGTGTAACTATGCGACGTTGACACATTGACACGCGTCCCATGTCAATGTGTGTCGTGGCACAGAAATATTGTCAATTTTGTAAGGATATAACGTATCTGAGCATTTCTCAAATTTTTTGACCATAGCCGCAACGTCGATGTCCCATGTTTTGGTCTTTGATTATTTTTTTACTACGATAACATAAATAACATACATGACTGTCGTAACTTCGTTGATATTATTTAATTATCAGAGAAAATATCAAAGCTATAAATAAAACACTCTCACTATAATAAATAATTAATAATCTAAAATACCAAAATTTTCGTAGTATGGAAAATAGGTTGTCCCATTGCGACCGCGGTGATTTTGAACTCATTTATTTCATTAAATTCTAAGAAACGGAATATATGTTATAGTCTTAAAACACTACTTAGAGTATTTGAATACATATTTTATGTAGTATAATAGTGAAATACGTCGTAAGTTAATCAGTTTCAGGAAAATAATATTGTCCCATAAAAAAATTCCAAAACGGAATTCAGATTTTGTTACCGATTTTTGTGTCGAAAGATTTTTTAAACTACAAAGTTAATTGATTTTTTTTCCTTTGGCAACACTATTGACGACATTTCACATTGCTATTTTGTTGTGATGTCATTTCGGTGTCGACAACAGCCGCGGCTTAACGTAGTGCTCTGCACTGCGACTAATTCGATCTGGATTTTGTTATACTGTGTGAAGGTAAGTTCAAGATACTTAATACTCTTGTTGAAATTGATAAATAGTTCTTTTAATGGGCTACAATTTGATGTAAAATACTGTTTTAAGTATTGAGTTTTAAAGAATATGTATTTTATTCAAAATCTGTACCCGTCATTTCGTTACTTCTGTTTTTGTTACTTTCGCGTGGTAACGTATAACCAGAACGAGGGGTAACAAAAAAGGAGTTTTTAAAGCTAAGTACACATTACGTAAAATTGCCATACTGGTAGGTAGGTATCTATATTCGTTTAATCCCCATAATGTTATATATATCTTTTGTTATGTATATATTACTAAATTTGAAGATTATAACACAGGATAAAACTAAATAATTTTCATTTTCACTTATTTTGTTTTCATTTTATAATGGAGTGTCAAGTGTGTGTATGCTTAGCCTTACATTTCCGATTTTGTTACCCAAGTTTCTTATTTTGATACTGTCCCAATTTTTTTCTGATAATAATGGTAGATATTTCTTTTTCTTTAAATTGAAATGCTATAATCAATAATTTAAAACAATTTTATGATAAATATTATTATAATTATAAATAGTAAATATAACATCCTTTTTCTATTTTAGAGGAAAACCAAACATTTTGATTAGAAAGTTTAAAAAAGGTAACAAAAAATACTCATTACTGCTAAAAACAATTTAAATATTTTTTTTCCCAATTTTTACTTTTATCAGATGTTGTTTAATTTATGATCTACATAGAAAAACATAAATTTATAATACAGTCTGCATGTTTCTTTATGGTTTTCATTAATTTCCAAGTAACAAAATAAGAACTTTTATTTCGCCCTTAACTAATAATTTACAGGTTTTTTGTATAAAAACTCTATTTAAACAAAAAAACAACCATAAATTCAGAATCTGTCTAGTTTTAGCTAGCTGTATTTAACATAATATGTCCAAAATATACTTATTGTATTTTAAGAAGATTATTAAAATGATGGTCAAAAAATTTGAGAAATGCTCATCTATGTAATAATTAATCAAAGTTTCGTTCCAAATGTTATGGTATCGTCGGGTTAAATTATTTTGTATTTAAGATATGATGAAATTATTAAAAAACAACTGTGTTTCATCCACAGTTACGTCAAAATGAGATGTTCATATTCATCATAATACTCATTGCACAATGCGGGTATAAACATCTATTTCAGAGATTTTTTGAAGTAAAACTTCCTTAGGCACGACTAGGGAGTATTTCAGATTTTCTTTTACTGACGGAAGTAACGCTATTCTATAGTCTATAGTCTGATGGAAAATGTTACCAGTTGTCATTTGCATTATTTGTTAATTATGTTATAATTTATTTACAGATTTCGAATATATTTTTGTAAAAATCATTACTTAAACTAATTAAATAAAAACTTTGGTATGAGTGTCGTAGTATTTCGCCATAATTTAGCTTCAAAACCGAGACAAAAAATTTCATTCCCGGTGAAATCGTATTTTATATTTTGCATGTTAAACGTTATATTTCTTGATTTTAATGTGTAGAATGTTTATTATAGTTTCCAAAAATATATTACTTCAATCGCGCGTAAAGGTTACATGCACACCATAGATATATAATATTCTTTTTTTTTATCCTTCAGCTAATGCTGATAGTAGTTTTAAAACTAATCCCTCTGAAATGGCGCATCACATCGCTTAGTTTGTCTTTGCGTTCGCGGTCTCTTTTATCGTGCTTAGGGTAACCATTCATTAGGATTTCGTACGCGTAGTCACGGACCCAGGCCTCGGATAATGTCGGGGTTTTTGAGTCCTGTTGTTGAACGCAAAGTGGTTTAGTTTAACGAGGACGAATTCGAAATGATCCTGAGGTGGATCCGAAGTAATTTGTACACTTTGTGCCGTTAAAGTTTGTTCCTGGCACTTTTGGCTTGTGATTTGATTTTTAATTGACCCTTGATTGGTGGGGAATAAAACTAGGAAAATTGCTGTTCTGTTTAATTGGCTTAAAATTATTTACGCGCGGTTTGCAAGTTACGTAACTACGCTATGTACTAACTACTACGTTAAGCTATAGAGTAGTAACTCTATAGCACTTTGTTATGTAAGCTGTAATCGGTACAACTATTTTCATCTTTGCATGGTTGCTTTTTTAATGAAATGACCCAGGAGACAAGCAGACGGATCGTCTGATGATAAGCTATTATCGCCGCCCATGGACACTCGCAACACCAAAAGAGTTGTACTTTTAACTCCTTTGGTGTTACGGACTTGCGTTCCTGGTCCTTTAAATCTCAAAAATCTCCCTTGTTTCCTTAAAATAATCAATTTTCTTTTGCAACTAGATTTTATGTTAGATATTACGTGTTCTAAGATAGGAAGTTCGAAAGTGACGTATGAGGTAAAATAGGTTAACTTGAACGTGGCATCGAGAACTCAATAAAATTTAAGACTCTGCTAGTATACATAATAGAAACTCAGTATATTTTCAAGCTGAAAAACTTTAAACTGTTATTTCTTCTGACTATACTCCGCTCATAACCACGTATGTTGAAGTTGGAACTATAGTTCAAACACTTGGAAGTTTAAACTATATTAAAATAATAATAGAACTTCCACGGAACCGAACGCTATACCAGAAACTTTATATGGACCATAGTTTAAAGAAAACTAAGAGATATGGTACGGGAGCTAAATGAATTCGTAAACTACTGTTGTGTTCGTAAGGTAAAATTCAACTTGTACATTAAAATGAAAGTTACTTATTTATGTGTTACTTACATTAAGGTAATTTAATTGTTTTAGCTGGAAAGTTTTCCGGTGTTTTGAGACGTAAATAAGTATATACCAAATTAAAGAAAAAGATTCGGCTACGAATGAAGGCTTTAATCGAGTAACACAGCAATATTCTACTAACTTCTGCATATTAGAAATTTATTATGTAAGCTTATCGAATGGCAATAGGCATGATCGAAATCAAAATTATAAATTTTTCAGAGTTCCTTATATAATATAGTTATACAAGATGCCCCTTACTAATAAACGCTGTATAAGCTTTGAATAGTTATACAGTGTTTTGTTCACGTCACACAAGTGACATTTTTAATTCGATAGAAGGAGACAAAACACTGTGTAACTATTCAAAGCTTATACAGCGTTTATTAGTAAGGGATGGGTCATGGGGTGTCATGGGATACTCTTCCCAACTTACCTGTCCGGTAGTTGTGGTAAAGTATACGGGTATGCGACCCCGGCTTCCCTAGCTATTACTGTCCTATCCCTTGCCTTCCTGGGCGGTAATATCCTACATTCCCTTTTTCCCACTCTAACTTACCAATCTTCCTTTCCACACCACCTATCCTTCCCCTTTCCCTATTCCTACCCTCTCCACCAATCCGTGGAAACGCAAAGGATAATCAAAAATAATTTAACTATCCAAAATGGCGGCGATGTGGTTCGCCACCCATCACGTCTCGTTTCTCGCGGAGGCGAAAAGCGGACCATGGAGAGACGCTTGGCTACGTTGAATGTAAGAGGAGGAATGGATGATAAGAATGAAAGCGGACGAAGCGAAAGAAGTATGTAAGGATTGTAGCAAGTGGAAAGAAGTGGTCTCTGCCTACCCCTGCGGGAGAGAGGAGGTCCTGCCTAGCCCTACGGGAAAAAGGCGTGATTATATGTATGTATGTATGTATTAGTAAGGCTAAGGGGGGATATATATAGGTAGGAAATCTATCAAAAATTTTAAGTACTTACATTTTCTACATTAGGTACCTTTTCCATGTAATAGTTGTGGGCTGTGGCAGTGATTCACATCAAGCGATGTTTTTACTCGAGTCACTCGAGTGAACTTGTCAAACGCGTATTTGATTGCAGAAAAATCTTATTCGATCCTCTTTAGTCTATGCACTCGAGTTACCGAGTCAACTCGTCGCATCGAGTTAATGTTGCCGCTAAGGTACAAAAAACAGAAGATACTTGCACTAAAGAGTACCAATCCATAAAAGTGCAATAAGGTGGTCAATGTTATGATAATGAATAAGGTGAATGCTAAAGCGCTACTTGCAAATACAATTAAAGTTTTTAGTGTACTAGGAAGTAGTTAACATTATATTATATCAACGTTTTTAAAACTTTTTAAAGTTGCACAGTAATTAAAAAAATAAGAATTAAAACAGAAGCGACACAAAGGAATCGCAACTAATTTTTTAAATCAGATTGCTCCATCTATGATAACGACACTATTTTAATAATATGCAAACTTGCAACTCGATTGAGGTAGTTAAATTGCTTGAGCGACTCGAGTCACAAAATTCTATTCGAGTCGCATCACTAATATGTGGTGTACCTAGTTCCATAGATCTGTGATATGAGGCTACATTTATATTGCAGAAGTTTTTCGGTTTGGGAATATCCAGTGCGATTTCATTTAGTTTCAGTTCAAAAAGTTGGGAGTCACGGAAACCCCTAATCGTACAGTTTCGGACAGTTTGACCGTGCGGCCATTTGCGACAAGTCGAGCTAATGTCGTTAAACGCTGCACTAAAACTACACCAGTGTAAACTAGCTTAACAATGTTATGTAGAATATATTTTATAACGTTAGTGCTTGCACAAAAACGTTTACTACCCACTTGAATAATATTGTTACATAGAAAGTTGTTTATGTATATTATAGAAAATTAGATTATTTAGAGACAAATTTTATTATCCGTAACTTATACTCCAAGTACTATCTAAGTTTCAATGCTTCTGTTTTACACATTAATAATGTTTTTGAACAGATAACATGATAACATTGTTTTTTTTGCGGATTTTCGAAAAGTACCTACTTAATAAGCCAGGAATATGATAATATTATGTTTTTCCAAAGGCACATTTCGGTCCATATTTATGTTGCCTGTCGGAAAATATAGAATTTTCATCAGTAGAAAGTGTGAAAAAGAAAGTTAAGACATTTACGCACAATATCATGGTGCAAGACGGCTTGAATGCATTGTGTATGATAAGCATAGAAAAACGCTTGATAAATTCTATATTCGATTTTCACAAGAAAGAGATTTTCGCTCACCAAAGTGACCGGTGAATGGATTTTGTATACAAATAAATGGTTAGCAAGCTTTTTTTTTCTTTTTGTGTAGGTACACCCAGAAAAAAAAGTAACGAATCGCCTTTATTTCCTATTATTGATAGTGTTGTAAGGGAACAGCCGACATTTTCTTTTTGCCCGGAACTTGCTCCTTCTACTCTCTGATCTGACTGATCTGACTCATCAGTGAGAAAGAATCATTTATTATAAACCTTAAATTAACTGTTACATGACTGAAATTGAATATTTATGCGTACGAATATTTCATAGTCGTATTTCCATACTGTAATTGGTACCATTTAGTTATTCTTTGTAAGGATAAAATCAATCTATCGATAATTGCTGGACATGTTGGTTTTGTATCGTCATTTAACATTCTGTCTACATTTCAAGTGATCAGCGTGCTAATAGCGTACACCCAGTCCATACGTTATTCGTGTATGTTTGTTAGTTGCATAAAAATCATATTTGTATTGTAATACATAAATCAAATATTGTTTTAAGTCAGTTAAAAATCTTTTTGACTGTTAAATTAATACGATTGTTCGGCTAACTTCAGTATAAGCTACTTAATTTACTAATTAGAATGTGTTTCATATAGGTATTCAATATATACTTTTATATAAAAAAAAACGGCCAAGTGCGAGTCGCACTCGCGCACTGAGGGTTCCGTACAAACCTGTAGTGATTTTGTTATAGCTTATAGGTATTTTCGACCTGAGTATTTGATATGAGCGTACGCGTTCACGAGGAAAGGGGTAGTAAGTTTAAAATTATTAAAAATATTTTTAATTATACTTAAATGATGTAACTAAAAATTTACGGTTTTCATAATTTTTCCTTTATCTGTGCTATTAGACGTTGGTTCGTACCAAATTTCAAGATTCTGAGTTCACGGGAAGTACCCTGTAGGTTTTGAGTTGAGATAGAGTGTCGAAAAGCAGCATAAACGGCTGTATCTTTTGATTGCATTTTGGCTTAGAAATTTGATTTTTTCACAGCTCCAAGGGGCCGTAGACCTGAGTATTTGATATAAATTCCAGCTTGATAGATACCTCCACGCGTTCGTAAGAAAAAGGGTCTTGACAGACATTCGGACGGACAACAAAGTGATCCTATAAGGGTTTAATAATTGCAATTAGGGTTTTTGATATTTTACTGCCGCTAGGGGGCGGACCCAACTCACACAAAGCGTCATCTGATAGAGTAAGTGGTATCAAAAATGGTCAATAACAATTTTCGATTATTTTTTTGGTCACCAGGCGGCGCTTGTTAGTTGGTAGTCTTTGTCGTGTCAAAAAGCTGTCAGATGTTACGATTTTAAAAACCCTTAAAACGACAGCTAAAATTTTATCATACAGTTGTTGGTGTTGAAACTACAGTAGAAGTAGATATGTTAGTAGTTCTTTAAAAGTATATTATTCCAGTTTGTAGATAATTACACGGGCCTAGCCGTGGGCAAAAGCTAGTATAGTTATAAAACTCAGTTATCGAAGAAATAATTGTAGTATATAATCTCTTAAAAAACCTTTATTCAATACAAACAAAGTACAAACATGATTTTATATCTAAGATTTAAGGCTTTCATACAATAAATGCTGTTCACTTTTACGACGAAAGTTTGTGGGCCCGTACCAGTAAATGTATTATGGAGTCCATTTAAGTTATTATAAAGCAATAGGGAGCCGGGTTATGACGCTATCAACGTAATTGAAAAGTGCATTATGATCTGGCGCATTGTAGCTTTACGACTGTGCTACAGGAGTCAGGACTAATGCAGCTCTCTAAATGACTTCGGTTGCGCAATGGTTATTGTAGATTATGATAAGTTAAGAATCGGTGACGTGTTCGTTATTACGTTATCATCTTCCTAGCTAGCTAGCTAGCTAGATGATAACTAGCTAGTTCTACTTGCTTGTCAGTTATCACAGATAGTCTTGTAGGTGATAACATTCGTGTGTTCGATTTTGTATGAGCGGTGTTCTATTTACATACTTATAAATTCGATTCCTGAAAAACACTGAGTTCGTGCAGGGTTGCCAACTCTAAAAAACAATATCCAAACTTACGTCAGACCGCCTATTAATCGCAACAATTACCTAGGGGTCGTCAATTAATCACGTGGTGCCTAATGGGGAGGGGGGGTCCGAAAAAAAAAACACCATGTATCACAAGGGGAGGAGGGGGCTTAAGGAGACATCACGTGTATATTAATTTTCGAATCTAGTCTTTGCATACCGAAATTCTTGTCGGTTGTAGATTCGTAGTGTTGTTTAAATACTTACAGGACAAATGACTCGTATATTTTTTAATTGCTTAAATTATTCGAACATGACCTGCTTACTATGTACAAAAAATACACGTGATCTTAGGCGGGGGGACGGGGTTTAGTGTGTAACCTCACCACGTATCACCAGGGGAGGGGAGGGGTCTAAAAAGTTGTTAAAAACATCACGTGATTAATAGACGGCCGCCTACTAGAATGAACCCTTATACGAGTAGGATCACTTTGTTGTCCGTCCGTCTATCTGGCCCCTTTTCTCAGGAACGCGTGGAGGTATCAAGCTGGAATTTATATCAAATACTAAAGTCTACTGTCTGAGCTGTGAAAAAATTAAACTTCTAAGCCAACGCAATCAAAAGATACATCCGTCAAATTCATCAATAAAGTTTGTTTTTGAATAGCTTAATTAAATTAATCTTAAAAATGTTGTGTCGCGTCGCGTATCGTCGCGGTGTGAACTGACCCTAAGTTGCATTTTGCAGTTCTTATAACGCGTTTCAAATGAGAATAGGAACGTCAATGACCTTTTTCTGTCAAATAATACTTGAAAAGTGCGATTTTCAGAAAAACTTAAGTGCTTATAAATAATAATAGTCTTGCATCGAATTTAAATAAAAACGTTAAATAGTAATCAATTATTTATACATAAATTTAACCATCATAACAGTCTAAATTTGAAACAATATGGCGCCGACTCGATCCTATTCTCATTTGAATCGCACTATACTAACTACTGTTTCTCAACACGTTTGCGTGGAAAATATTTGCTTACATTAACGATACGTATATTAGGTAAAGGTGATTGCAGGTTTTTTGTTGTCATTTTCATCGTGCCGGCCTCGCTAATATTAAAATGATGGTGCTTAATAATTATTGGTGATGAGCTGCATTTACCGTATCTACTACGGTAATATATTTTTTTAATATACCTTGCAATAGGTTAGTCGGTTGGTAGCCAGTAGGTAAATATTAGTAGGACAATGTACCTACTTTAAATACAAATATTATCTATATTAAAATAATAATACAGATTTTTATATGTACCATAATATTTAAACGATATCTTTAAAATAATAAAATATATCGACATAATTTAATGAAAATCGATAACGCTTGCCAAAATCAGCTCCAAAGTATCAAGTGCCATCAATTAAGGCGATATCGTCGAGCTTTATTTGTTGTGTCGATAAAATCGATTCGATACATCACCCCTTCACTTTAATTGAATTCGAATCTACCGGGGCGATTGGCTACCCCGGAAGAGTAGGTAGGTAGGTACCTTTCATGTACAGATAGGTTCAAAATTAAAAAATATAAAATTCAAAAACTTTTATTCTAAGTTGGTATTTTTATACACTTTTTGAACGTCGTTGTATATGTATATGTAATGATGCCTACTACAGGTTCGGGAACTAACCCGCCGTGAAGAACCGGCGTAAAAAACTCGTACGGGGCCATCTTTTACCAAAAAGATGGAAAATTTTTCTTTTAAAATAAAAAAAGGTAAGTATATTACAATTTACCTATTATAAGCTACTATAATCAAAGGTTATAAAGCTACTATAATTATCACTGTTCTACAAAAAAAAAATCTGCGTGCCTGAATGTAAAATTTTTATTCTAACATGGGGTCACTGAATACGAAAACATACAGTTTTCGGGTCAATTTAGGTCTTTAAAACAGTCGGGTAAAAAGAAGTATGGAAAAATTGTAAGCTTGATAGCTTGTATGTCACTCTCCTACAAACATTCGTATGTTTAATATCGAGCTAATTTTCATTTTTTAAGTTGTATATTGAGATTCAGCGAATGAAAAACTTATAATTCTAGTATACTTTCAAAAAGCGGTAATTTTGATATAGACTGTTGTAATTTGCCTACCTAGTTTTTGCAGTAAAAGAGGGAAAGTGTCATATGTTATTACAATTTTTATACTCTATTCATTACAACATAATTATGTAACCACACAGAATTAGGCATGGAGATACAGGTTTAAGTAATTCGCCTGATCTACATTAAACAACTCCAATCCAAATAAGGGTAGCCAACAAAAATACACTATACTATACTGCCGCTACCACTAAAATACACTATAGTTATATAACTAGCAACTATAACTAGAACCATTTTCAAATTGCATGATCCTAACAATGCCCGAACCAAAATATCCATAGAGCCGGATGTAAGCTATTGGGAACTGAACGTCAAGCAAACAAATGTCTGTGCAGAGTGACGTGAACTCACGTCAGTCTATATTTGTACAGGGCGTTCGACTGTTATTGCACTGTTCCAGTATGTAGATAACATTTAATATCAATATTCAGTATTTGAACCCTACATGACCTACTTGCAATTTAACTCCGTCTTCTCTACAAATAACGGAATGTTAACTTTACGTGATAATGTTTATTACATTATCACGTAAAGTTACCTTTATTTCCAACAAACAAATATTAAGTAACATAAGGTGAATTCCTTCCTTCAACATTGCACAAACACTTATTTAAGTTTAGGTTGGTACTCACTGGCGTGGGGTTCCTATAATTCCATTCCTATCGGCTTCACTTACCACTTACCTTTTGAAGAGCCTCATCCTATCCTTACCTATTATACAGGATGGGTCTTTGAATGAGAACCAGCCTTCGCTACTCCTGGAACTATATTGTCCGGAATCCGGAAGGCCGCAAAAGTTTAGAGCATTGAAAATAGAACTCTGGACTAATAAAATAGAGTTGGGTGTCGAGTTGTCAGATTTGACATTGACATTTGACTTGCCACTCGTGTGTTCTATTTTCAACTCAATTGTATTATCCACGAAGTATAGATACAAGGAATCCGAACGTAATGTTAAAATAATGGTCTCAATTTAGGGGACAGATTTTTTGCCGGTAGAGCGCGCCATTGTTCAAGAAGTACCAAGCGCGATTCAGGAATGTGCGTTGATTGGTCCGCCACAATAGCATCGGTACCTACGTCCAAAATTCTAGCGCAGCCAGTGGCAAAAATGAGAACTAAGATCTGGGTTTATTATTGTGTACATAAATACTATGTAAAAGCCCGTATCGTTCGGATTCCTGGTATTCTATACTTCGTGGTATTATCGATTTATCGCATAGTTCTATTATCGGCGCTTTGAATTTTCCCCAGGCTTACGGATTCCGATAGTCCTAGCTTTAAAGTAACCTTCGATGATCAGCTTATCTTCCCTATAACATAATTGATTAAGAATTTTCCATTTTGTTTCAGTCCGTAATGGTTACTCGTGCGTCCCCGTGGCACTCGCGGAGGGTCTGGACATTCGACTCGGGACGGCCATCACCGAGATCTCGTACGTCGGCCCGGGGGTCACGGTTAAGGCGGTCAACCCCAGGGCCCCCAACCAACCGCAGACGTTCAAAGGTGAGTCAAGCAAAAGGGCCCAATATAATTGGCAACAGTGGTTTAATTAAATTCCCGGATTGAGATGTTCTGTTGATCTGCTACTGGCTTGTTATTTTTGTTTGTTAAATCTTTAGATTGAATGACGGTAGTTATAATATTTAGATCTATCATTTTGATAATTATTATGACTGATTGCGTTCAACGTTATAATATTAACTTTAAGTTCTATTTAACAAGGGAGTAAATTTGCACCATAAAAATTGCGTCACAAAAACCACGAATTGTTTAATTTGAGTTCTCAAGATACGACAAGAGAGTTGATAAATTAATGGATGTTGAGGCAAAAATTTGTGACAACCTTCTTGTCATTACTTCGCTCGGTGATTTACAATTCTAAAGCGTTAATTTTGCTTTGACGAGGCGCAAAAATCGGACCTCCGTCGACCCATCACGGTGTTTCGCCCCAAGCAAAGACTGTTTCGCCCCACGTCTTGCCCCGAGCCAGACATTTGCATACGGGCGGAGTCTAAGAGGCAGTTAGACGGTAAGAGGCGGGACTCGGCCCTGCTTGTGAAACTTCACAAATACACCGTTAAAGATCGCTTGCTTTTAAAATTATTCGCTAACGAGCTACGCTGTTCCGGACGGGTGACTTGAGATGTTTAAAAGCGTGGCATATGTTTGGTGTATTTTTTTTTTGGAACACCCTTTTTATTGTAATTATCTTTTAAGGTGTTTAAATAAACAAATATAAGCACAATCGTAAAGTTTTCCCGTTTTAATATTTCACAGTAGCACCGCTAAATATTTATATTTTCTCGCTTTAGCTAAATTCGAGAATAACACATATAGCATAATTGATAAGACTTTTAAATAAAAGTATTATTAATTATACTACAAATAAAATACCACATTATATATATTCAGATATCTATATTTTAATTTTCCGATTAAAATATCGATATCTGAATTTTCGTCTCTATTATCCTTCATTTACTTACCTTTACCTTTCATTCTTACCATCAAAAATCCTATTGTAAATTTATTGTAATCTTTACATTTCTAAACATCACATTCTTCCTCTCAATAATTATTTTATTTCAATAACCATATTAAGTTATAACTACTGAAACATTGAAAGTCAACACAGCCAGATGATCCCCTGCTTAATATTCAGCGTGCGTAAATAACACTAATACAAAATCCCCATCGGTTTTTATTATTAATTCATGTGCGAGGTTTTGTTAGTTAAAGTTGGGCTTTCACGGTGATTGGCTCTGGCTCGGGGCCTTTTCATTGATGGTTATGAATGTCGGTATACCGGGGAGCCCATCAAAGATTATTTCCATCGTATTTTTTTGCGTTATGTACCTATTTGTGCGGAATTTGATGAAATTTTATTTAAACGACTACCGGGGGTTAACGCATATTCTATTTCCTGAAATTCGGCAATCTGGAAATGTTTACTTTGTAATATTAATAGGGATCCCCTTTTTTGCATCATTTTCGGCATTCCTCACTTGGCATAATTTTATTACGCATAATATTCATTTGGCATAATGGTTTCTTGGCATACTACCTCATTATGTATAAATATCATCTAGACTTATATTAATATATAACTTTTAATAAAAAAATGCAACTGCCTACTTCCACTTGCCACAATATTTGACGATACCCTCGCAACCAAAGGTGGGTTTAAAAATAGGTGGGTCAGGAAATGATAATAAAACGTTTAAAGAGATTAAAAGTAGAACCCCACCTTTTATTTTCAAATAGAAATAAATAATATAATGGATTTATTAATCTTTTTTTTTTGTTCTCTAATTCAATTCTCTTTGAAAGTTTTAATTAAAAATTTCTCAGTTTTCTTAACATTACCGCCTTCCCAGCGGTGTTATTCTCGAATTTAACTAAAGCGAGAAAATATAAACATTTAGCGGTGCTACTGTGAAATATTAAAACGGGAAAACTTTATGATTGCGCTTATATCTCCGGAGATCCCCGCGGGGTAATTCCCTATCATATTTATTTGTATTCATTACATTTTATTCGTCTAACAATGGCTTTTGTTCCAGGCGACGTTGTTCTTTGCACTCTGCCCCTGGGAGTGCTCAAAGTTGCGGTGGCTAACAACGGGCAAAATCAGCAAAACTTCGTTAAGTTTGATCCACCCTTGCCCGATTGGAAGGTATTTTTATTACAATTCTAATGAGAACAAAGCAAAGGTTTAAATTCGAAGGTCGATTGAGCGTGAATTTTTAAATTGAGTTAAAGGAGTTGATAGCAATTTTATTCGTTTTGTAATGAAATTTTGCGTAACTTTAGCTACGTTATGAAGTTCTATTTTCTGATTGGTGATGTTGATTATAATTTCTAGAGTTTTCAGATTTTAAAGCTTTTACTAAACTACATTTGTGATGATTTTTTTTTCTCTCAATCTTTCCATCTACTTTCTTACTCATTCAATTTACTCGTGTTATATTATTATTGTCAATTTACATTACAGGTTGCTGCAATAAAGCGCTTGGGTTACGGCAACTTGAACAAGGTGGTGTTGTGCTTTGAGCGAACATTCTGGGACCCCAGCGCGAATCTCTTCGGCCATGTCGGCACTACCACTGCCAGCCGAGGTAAGTGCATGTATATTTTATCATTATTACTAGCATCACTTGCTCGCGGATTCTCCCGCGTGAAAATAAGGTTTAAAACCTTATTTTACTTTCATCCCCTATCTTACCCCCTTGGGGGTTGAATTTTGAAAAATCCTTGGTTAGTCTTAGCCTACTTAATATGAGGAATACGTGTGCCACATTTCAAATTTCTAGCCTTAAGGGCTTGGCTTGTGCGTTGATACGCATTATTCAATAATTATTTTTCTGCCTAAACGTCTATACATAAGCAGTAGATCAAATTCCCAAAATATCCGTAATTGATTTTACCGAACCTTATATAAGTATGTATATAATTTAATATATTATCCCCTTTATCTGACAAGCGACTTTTCTAACGCATAAGACAAGGACGAAACAATGTATTGCTTATCTACTGGATAAATATTTTTATTAGTAAGGGGGTTTATGTATATAATAATTATATATAGATAATAATATACATCCGTGGTCCAGAATAGAGCTTAGCTCAGACAGCAGAAAAAAGTCTGGTTAGGCCAATGTAGGGTGATTAACTTTTCTGACGAGAAAGATGATCTATACGTTGGATGGGCATGTTAAATGTCCTGCGCCTGATCTCTCGCCCGTCGTGCCGTTCATCCATCCCACTGGTATATGAGTGTAAAGGAAGAGAGATGCTCTTGTGTAGTGCGCATACACTTGGGCACTATAAAGTGGTGTCAACAAAAGCAGCCACCGCCACCGAAATGCCGTGGGGGCGATACCATACAATATATTTTTATCATAATATACTATAAACGTGCACTTCTTGTAAATAAATATTATAATCTGATACTCGGAAACGGCTTTAACAATTTCCAAAATCGACTATCTAGGTCTTAACCTAGAGAAACCGCGAAGTTATAAGTTTTAAATATTTTTATTTAGTTGCGTAACAAGATATATTATAAGATATTTCGCTTTCTTATTGTCGAAGCTGGTAGCTCAGCTAAGTAGCTGAGCTACCAGCATTAACAATTAAAAAAAATGTCTGACGGGGACTCAAACCCCAGACACCAATCTGCCAGTAACGTAAATAGTCCATGGTACAAGTGTACCATGGACTATTTACGTTACTGGCAGATTGGTGTCTGGAAGTGTACCATGGACTATTTACGTTACTGGCAGATTGGTGTCTGGGGCTTGAGTCCCCGTCAGACAATTTTTTTAATTTGTTAATTTTCCCGGTTTTCTAGAACTCTAAACAAAGCTCGGGCTCGGTCAAGGTTTAGTACCTGGGAGACCGAGCATTAAATTAAGTACTTTATTCCCTACATAATTGGTACATTATTAATCTCCGCCTGTTCCTCCCACCTCGACTAGTACAAATAGTATCCTATTCTCATTTGAAATTCTCACATAGAATAAACATTTGTTTAATATGCTAGTGAATCACTGAACTGTGGTTTCACCATTAATAATTGGGCGACGGGTGTCATCAATATTAACGTATCCGAAATCTCTAAAATTAACCGCAACACATCAGGCGTCCCCGAGGACGACATAAATAATTTCCCAGTGTAAATAGTGTAAAACGTAGAAACAACGGTGGGCAACGAGATAACAAATTAAAAGCTGAATAATTTAGCGCCACTCACTAACCCGGAGGGGTTCGTTGTAATAAATCACGAGAACGAGTCAAGACAAGCGATTTTTTACGTTATGCGTTAGTACCTCGGCTCTTTTGTGTTTTGACTTCATTAAATTCACGTCTGCCGGGTACTGTTTTAGGGTTACCATGTGTGAATCATTACAATTTTAAGTTAAAAGCTCGCAACTTCGTCCGCGTGAAGGTCGGTTTCCATACAAAGTGTTAACCCCCTTTTCACCCCCTAAGTGGTGAATTTTCAAAAATCCTTTCTTAGCGGATGCCTGTGTCATTACAACTCTTTGTATGCCAAATTTCAGCAATATCCGTTCAGTAGTTTCGGCTGTGCGTCAGTCAGGTTTGCCTTTTATATTATATGTAGAAGACTATTTTGCATCTGATTTTTTGTTAGTTACAATACTCTAATTACCAATTTTTTAACAGCAGCAACTGCCTTGACTTTGGTTCTCTTGTTTTCAGTTGAAAGTTTTGTAGTGTAAGTTAACGAACATTTAATTTTTATTTTAATCAGCGTTTATTTATCAGATGGTACAATAAATATAAATCTGCATTAAAACCGAACTAAATTTCACGAAACTCAAATTTCAGCCAAACTTGATTTTAGACTAGCCAGCCCTAATCTACAAAGTACAAAGGAGCACAGTGAGAAGGCACTTTGTAAAATTTCGGCCTTTGAAAATGTGTATCTGATGTATGTTATCACATACTTAGGAGTTGTGTGGGAACCACCAACCGCAAAGTTTTGCCCGTGTATCAACGTTGATCTCAGTATATTGATCATGAACTTCATTATTACCTAATAAGGTAACGTCTCCCGCTTTATTTATGGACCGTTAATCTTTGCTCTAATAAACATCCGAGGATTCCGAGGTTATTAGATTTTGTTTATTTTATGTGCCTCCTTGTGAAGGGTTCGATGATATATTAATTATGTAAAGTTTAATTTGTGTATTCGGTTTTACTGTCTTCGCTGTTTACGCAGTAACAAAATTATCGCTTATTTTGGTTCAATAAATTACATATCCTTTCATCTCCCTCTCTTCTCTTTCTCTCCATCCAACGCAATATTTTGCACTGGTTTTCTGTGTGGCCTTTGTCGTCTCACTTTAGCTGTACTGGCCTACTTGCACCAAAACACTGCTTGCTAACATTTTTACGCATTACCATAAATACGATCAACACTATTTTCTTCCAGGTGAGCTGTTCCTCTTCTGGAACCTGTACAGTGCACCTGTACTGCTGGCGCTTGTGGCAGGAGAGGCGGCAGCAGTAATGGAGAACGTCACCGATGACGTCATCGTGGGCAGATGCATTGCTGTGCTGAAGAGCATCTTCGGTCATGCTGCTGTACCGCAGCCGAAGGAATGCGTGGTTACTAGGTGAGTTAATATCGTTATAGAATTAATAGATTTTACGTGTATTTCTAATAGGCGTATATAGCTTGGAGTTTTGGTCACATGATTAAATGTAAAGAGATACATCAACGGTAATGAATATAATTAATTATTTTTATTAAGGTGTAACTAAAAAGACTGACTAGCGGTCTTCATAGGTCAAATTCTATCTATATATAGTTAGTAATAGAATAACGCCTTAAACTCTGGAAATTCTATAACTGGTTTGGAAATAATGTAGCATCACTTCTAAAACATTGCATATATATTTTATAAAGTAATACAAATGTATTACTTTGGTATGGTAAATACCATTTGCGTGTTCACAAACCAAGATCTCCATAACCGGCCCGGATACCTTAAACAGTTTTGAAGATAGTATCGGGATGCTCAAATCTAATAAGTCCAGACTTCAACCCGGTATTAAACGGCCAGTTTGTATGCAGTACTTGTTTGTTGTTCGCGTAACATAAAGTCGAACGATGTGCGTTTGTTTCTGCAGTCTGGACAATTGTGTGTTAATACCTTCCACGGTCCACGCCTGAAATTGCAAGCTATAACTACTTGGGGTTTTGGACTTCCTATATACACCGCTAGCTATAAATTGAGGATGTGAATGGCCACATGTGTATTGCATTTTATTAGTTTAATAAACATGCTTGAAATGTAACGCAAGCAGATTTTAGACATGTTAAATTATTTAATAAGTTTCTATTTAAGTACTCTTCGATAAAATGAGATAGATTGGGATTAAAGGCGAATTATGGCTCACATTGACATAGTAAGTAGTAAGATACAGGAAGTTAGCTCCCTTCTATTCAAATTCTTGTACAGTTACAACTAAATATGTAGAACACAATGCATAACATACAGGCTACAGCTTGACTTGCGTTTCAAGCACAAATTGACATGTTGGTTGCCAATAGCGCGAACCGATCTCAAATTCGAGGAGGATTCATATTCGCATACAATGGATATCTGTGTAGATTGTGTTTTGCATTCAATTCCACTAGTTTGTTCCTGTCCTCTCTTGGGGATTTCTAAATAATAGCTTCAGTTTAGATTGTCTTGAATATGTACTTATTATCAGAAGAAAAGCTGGTTAAATAGAATGACTTCGTCAAAGTAATATTGATGAGGTAAGCCGATTCAATAGTTTTTTTGCCACCGTTCATCACTACTAAACAAATATGACCTATTGCGTAGGTTTTAAATGTAAAACGGAAGCATAAGCTTTAAAAACTATAAAATTTTGTGGCCATATTAAATATTGAAACAAAGCTATTCTAAGCTCACTGGGTCTTCACTTTAGATGCCCCTTGGGATCGACTTTACTGTAGGTGCTTTAGCACGTTACCATTCACGACCCACCCAAGTTGGTAATTCTTATAATTTATCTACTAAATGCATATTTAACACTAAAATACATTAGTGGGAATCAATTGATACATTGTCGAACATTCAAAATTGGTGTAGCCGGCTAGTCGCAACTTTGCAGCAATCATTCCATTTTATAATATATAATATAATATCTATGGACGCTTCACACCACGTCGATCTGGCCCCGTGCTAAGTATCCGAAGAACTAGTGTTACAGTTACGGAACATACTTTATGTTCCGTCGGCAGGATTCGAACCTGCGACCTCCGGCTTGAGCACCAAAGTGCTGAACCACTGAGCCACAGAGGTCGTCAACATACTTTGCCAACATACTTTGTATAATAATCACCACAAACATTATCTACAATTACTTAACCTAACGTGGCATCAAAGTCAAAGCTAACAAAAAATAACCCCCGACGCAAAAAGCAGGGTGTTTTAAACAAGGCGTGTATGTCCGTCTGTCCGTACTCCGTGGTATCGCAGCTTCTTACTAGGATGCCACGGATGAACCAATTTGGATGTCGTTTTTTAGTTTGAAAGCTGCCATGAGAGTGTTGAGTGTTCTTAGCTACAATTTGTCATCATCAGCTTAAAATTTATTTATAATCTATCTTCAATTTTATCCAAGATGGCGCGCCGACCCTTTCGCCCGCGGCTCGTACAGTTTCGTGGCGGTGGGCTCGTCCGGCACCGACTACGACCTGCTGGCGGCGCCCGTGCCTGACGCCAATGGCGACAACCGCATGTTCTTCGCCGGTGAGTCCTGTAACACAAACGATTATATTATAGACGAGCCATGTTGAGGCAAAAACTGGCTTCACTTAAACGACCCCGGTTTTGGAGTTTTTGGGGCCATTTTGACAGAAGTATGGTGAAATTAAGATGGCTGACATTTGAGGTATGGTGAAAACCAAGATGGCGTAAAATTTTCTTCTATGAAGATTTATTCAGTCAAATATACGTCAAAGCCACTCTATATTTTTTAAATCTTTGTAACAATAATAATACTAAATCTTTGGGTAATGATGATGTGTGAGAGAAGCGAATGCTTGAGTTTTAATGGTAATTGGTGACAGATAATGTAAAAATAATTGGAATTCGATCGGTCCCACTAGCACAATTAAGTACCAGAGACCGCCTATGTCTAGCCAACTTACAGCTTGCAAACATCAAACGAATCTATCGGCGGCGCAAGATAATTTTCTCAACAGTTCACGCCTTTGCAACAATTGTGCTAGGATTTTAGTTTTGTGATTACCTAGCTGCTACTGTAAAAATAAAAAATATTTTCCATTTCCATATACATTTTTAGATCTGTGACGAAGGGCTTAATAAACAATTTGCCTTCCACGTTCACAAGAGATTTTCCTGCTTCCTATTGTTGGATGTCATTTTTCCGCGCGTTTGAACTGTCCTTTTAATTCTACCCGTTTGTGTCTGAAAGGCGTAATATTCGCATAATCCCCACAAAGGGTTCACGGGAAATTAAAAGTTTTTGCGGCTGTGTAATGAGGAGGGGATGTTTTTGTTTGTACAGGCGAGCACACAATGCGTAATTACCCCGCGACAGTTCACGGGGCCTTTCTCTCGGGGCTGCGTGAGGCGGGGCGCCTGGCTGATCTGCTGCTGCCTCAGCCGCCCATCACCAACGCGAGTGTTGCCGCCGCCACTGCAGCAGCTAATCACTCGTGAGCCTGGATTATACTCTTCCGACTTGCGTTTAAGTCTCAGCTATACTCATCTGATTTGCGTTTACTTAAACCTCAAGGTTACTCATGCAACTTTAACTTTAGATTCGATTAAACTTTTTGGGTTTGGATATACCCTTGTATTTTTGCAGTATGAACTTTTCGCAAAGTCAACAAGTTTGATGCGAATCGGACGAATATATTTGAAGCTTAGTTTTTCAATTTTTATGTTAACTTTTTTATTGTAATAAGTTTTGTGAACATCTGATTGTAACATCTTTAGTTAAGTTTAAGTACAAAGTCTGTCTTTGATCGCTCAAGTTTAAAATAATTTTATTCATGTAATAAGTAAGCCAACTAAAGGCAATTCGTATTTTCTTTAACTTAGTATTCATTTTTTCTTCGTGAGTATACCTTTCTATTTCATTTCTAAAATTATTAGGTATAGAAATTGTTCGTTTAAACTTTGAATCCAATGAAGTGTGATGTTTATTTAGTTTAAGACTAGATTAAGGTTTTTATGTGCCGAATAAATGATTTTTGATATAATTTGTTTTTAATCTCCTGTGAAAGATATTCAAGGTCACAAATAATATTGTGGATTTATGGGCCATACTGACCATCCAGCCTGCAAGCTCAAGGCCGTGGATTTGTAAGCAAAAAATTAAATGATTGACACCATTGACACTAATGACGGCTAATAATACCGGTGCTGGATTTGCTGGATGCGTCGTGATTCGCTTAAAATATTTCGCAAATAAAAAGGTTGATTTTGTAAACGATTGACTGGACAACTTAACTAAGAGTCAGTTTACACCGCGACGAGACGCGACATGAAGCTGCATTTAAAGATAGCTAAATAAAATTGAACTTTATGCAAGAATATACACTTTTCATTGCAAGAGTTCAAATGTCAAGTCAATCAAAGGCAGATCGCTCTTGCAACGAAATGTGTATCTTATTGTGTGCTCGATGTTCCATTTTGAATAGGTATCTTAAAAATGCAATGCCGCATCGTTTCTCGTTGCGGTGTAAATTAACCCTAAGGCTGGGATATGCTCCGGAATCCGGAACATCCGCCGTGAAAATTCAGAGCACTGGAAATAGAACTCTGTGCTCATACAATACAGTATTAAAGTGTTGAATGTCGAGCTGTCATAATTATATGACATTGACATTTGACGACACTCGTGTGTTCAATTTGGAACTTAATTGTATTAGCATTTAGCCAAGGAATTTGTAAGTATTATATACAACAGGAAAGAGTACTTCAAACTTTATTTTCTTTTAATTCAATCAAAAATGATCTTTACTACTCAGACTTAAAGCTTATCACGTGCGCAATAAAAAAACCGGTCCCGGTGAGATAGCTATAAGTTATCCCTGTGTCTCGTTCTAACAAGTAACCTAGTGTAGCCAGTTTATATCTTTCCTTAAATTTTAGGTTTGGTAGATTTTATGTGCGATATAGTGTATAAGAAAGAAATACTAATAAACTCGGTTAAATATTATGTTATTCATAATCTGAGAGACAAATGTAAAATAAAAATCACTAGTTGTTTAGAACCTACCTACTAACCGATAATTAGAAATTTGTTATTTATTTTTTGATTATTTGCATTTTGGTAGAGTAAAATGGAAGAAATGAAAATAGAATAGTTGCAACACAAAACGCCGTGTATTTCCCTTGGAACATTCTAAATGTTCGGGTGACAATATGATTTAATAGGTAATGTAGGACATTTATATTATTTTACCTACCTTCATGATATTGTGAAGATGAAACCATTGTATGTTTGTATGTTATTGATAATTTCTGAAACCTAACAGATTTGAAAAATTCTTTCACTGGTAGAAAAAAATCTTAATCCCTGAGTGCTTATTATGTGCGCATAGTTACGTGAGAACCTCGCGGGCGGGCGGGCGACATCAGACAGACAGAGTTATAATATTGGTAGGTTTATCTGTATAGGATGACTTATAATATAATAATAACATTTATGGACACTTCGCACCACATCAATCTTGTCCCGTGGTAAGTTCTCGAAGAACTTGTGTTTAATTTTATAAGCTTTTATTTAGTTTCACCTGTCCCGTTGTCGGTCTGCAATGGATTCTTGCAAGTTAAATTTGATCCACTTTCCGGTTTCCGATTGAGTTGAAATTTTGCACGAATATGTAAACCGCATGACAATGCAATATTATGATGACGTGGAGCTGATCTGATGATGGAGCTGGAAGGTGGCCACAGGAATTCCAAAATAAAACCACAAAGTCCCATCGAATTTGGGCTCGTTTAGTTCGTCTTGACAAGTACTTTGATACTATATGGTAACCAGGATCTGATGATGGAGCTGGAAGGTGGCCATAGGAACTCCGTAATTAAATGACGCAACCCCATCAAGTTTTGTCTCGTTTAATTCGTCTTGACGAGTATTTTAATACTATATGGTAACCAGGGAGCTAGAATATGGCCATAGGAACTCTGTAATTAAACGACGATGGGGTTCCATCGAGTTTGGGCTCGTATGATTCGTCTTGACGAGTATCTTGGTTGGCGTGAATATGCAATCAAATGAAAGGGCTTGCTGTTAATAACTCGAAAATCCGACATGGCGGAACATCCAAGATAGCCGCCAAGTCATTTTTAATGCACTCCTACAATATGGGTATCAAATGAAAGGGCTTGCTGAGAATAACATGAAAATCTAACATGATGGAACATCCAAGATGGCCGGCAAGTTATTTTTAATGCACTCCTACAATATGGGTATCAAATGAAAGGGATTGCTGAAAAAAACTCGAAAATCCACATGACGGAACGTCCAAGATGGCTGACAGTCAATTTTAATGTAATCCTACAATATGGGTATCAAATGAACGGGCTTGCTGAGAATAACATGAAAATCCAACATGATGGAACATCCAAGATGGCCGGCAAGTTATTTTAATGCATTCCTACAATATGGGTGTCAAATGAAAGGGATTGCTGAGAAAAACTCGAAAATCCAACATGACGGAACGTCCAAGATGGCCGACAGTCAATTTTAATGTAATCCTACAATATGGGTATCAAATGAAAGGGCTTGCTGAGAATAACTTGAAAATCCAACATGATGGAACATCCAAGATGGCCGACAAGTTATTTTTAATGCACTCCTATAATATGGGTATCAAATGAAAGGGATTGCTGAGAAAAACCCAAAAATCCAACATGATGGAACATCCAAGATGGCCGACAGTCAATTTGAATGCAATCCTACAATATGGGTATCAAATGAAAGGGCTTGCTGAGAATAACTCGAAAATCCAACATGGCGGAACACCCAATATGGCCGACACGTTATTTTCAATGCACTCGTACAATATGGGTATCAAATGAAAGTATGGTGTGTTGGGGTTTTTTGAGGTCCTTACTGAGTAGAGTAAAATCTCTAGGAGGTCTCCTGAAGAGCTTGACTGTACTAAATTAACCGGCAAACGACCTTGCAATAATGATGCGTTAAATGAGATCAACAGACTGAGAAACCTATCTAGCGATAACTTAAAAGTAAAAAATAAATTAAAAGTAAAAAAAAAACTTTTTTAAAAAACAATATTTTATTTGAATGCGCTAAAAAGAATAAAATATTTTTTCCTTTAAAACTTTTACTATCAACTTACAACGTAATAACACAATTTATATGATATAAAAGCTTGTCGAGAATCAAACAAATCAAAGAAGTAAATCAAGTAACTTGATCTGATAGATTTATGAGACAATTTATTTGATTCTCGACAAGCTTTTATAACATATAAATTGTGTAATTACGTTATAAGTTGATAGTAAAAGTTTTAAAAGAAAAAATAGCGGAATTCGAACCAGCGACCGGCTTGATTACCAACATGCTCAACCACTAAGCCAATGAGATCGTCAAACTTTTAATTAGTGCAAAATATACTTTACCACGTGGTTGTGCTCATGATTACAAACTTTCCCAAAGGAACTTTTTTATTTAATCCACCTCAACTTAACATTGGGTAGCGAATTAAATAATAATAAAAAACAACGGGTTGCACTTCGGGAGTGCCGGTAGAAGTGAAAAATTTCAAAAGTGGGGCCATTTAACTAGACACTTTTCTCCTTAGTGTTTTCACTATACGTCAAATTTCAAAATGGCCCCAAAATTTTCAAAAGTGGGGCCATTTAACTGGAGACACTTTTTTCTTCATAGTGTTTTCACCATACGTCAAATTTCAAAATGGCCCCAAAAATCTCAAAAGTGGGGCCATTTAACTGGAGACACTTTTGTTCTCCATGGTGTTCACCATACGTAAAAAATTCAAAACGGCCCCAAAAATCTCAAAAGTGGGGCCATTTAACTGGAGACACTTCTGCTCTCCATGGTGTTTTCACCATACGTCAAATTTCAAAATGGCCCCAAAAATCTCAAAAGTGGGGCCATTTAACTGTAGACACTTCTTTTCTCTTAGATACTGATTCCACCGTACGTCAACTTTCAAAATGGCCCCAAAAATCTCAAAAGTCGAGCCATTTAACTGGAGACAATTTTCGTGGGGGGACAATTGGAGGTAAAGGCCAATGTAAGGGTAAATGTGATGGGGATGATTGGCGGTCAAGGTCAAGGCCAAAGGTCAATAGTTAGGGTCACAAGTAAATACGAACTAAAATAGTTTCATGCTCGCGTAAACCAAGACAGCAAACAATTGCAAGTTGCATTTTATGACTTTTCAATCAGATTCACGTGTCCTGCTCGAGTTTAACAGTTTTTACCCATTCCAAGAAAAATGCACAGTGCCGCTAAAGGAATTTTCACTTATAACAAATGCTCTAAAAAGTTTATTTGGGTAAATGTTTGTTATCATGAGCATTATCACGTAGTAAAGTGTTTTACACTAATTAAAAGTCACTATAATATACGTTTCAGCAACTTGTATTATCATTTATGACATATTATTATTTAAAAAAAAAATTAAACCGACTTCCATAGTAAAAATACACAAATAAGTATGAAATAAAACTTATTTTCTAAATAATTCCCCTTTTAAATTTGGCTATTTCTCTACTTAATCTTCTTAATTTTGAAGTCGATACCAGCCCAAACGATATTCGACAATATTTTATAGAACTCACGTTCATATTTGCCGGTACCGTGGTGGTGGCTTAAAGTTCATATTAAGAAGATTAAGTAGAGAAATAGCCAAATTTAAAAGGGAAATTATTTAGAAAATAAGTTTTATTTCATACTTTTTTGTGTATTTTTACTTTGAAAGTCGGTTTAATTTTTTGTTTAAAAATAATAATTTCACCCGTTTTAGTTATATATTTTGTTAAGTTGTTATTAATACGTCTTAAGAACGTCTAAAAATAAACAATCGAATGTATAATTGAATACGCGCCAAGCTTCCATTAGGTATTGTTGTTAAGGTGGTGATGATGATTACTGTAAGTTACAAAGTGGCATATGCTTGCAGTTCTTTAAACAATGCTGAAATTTGCAAACGCGTATCTTTAAAGACCGAGGAGTTCTGTTCAGTGCTTTTGGATCTAGGGTATACCCTAGATCCAAAAATAAGATGTTGAAACCAAGGTATACCTTGGTTTCAACATCTTATTTTTAGGACCATATGCTGCATTGTGTTACTTCAGTAAAAGTCAAAATCACTATATGTGTCGATATAAATTTCGAGGAGTTCCCTCGATTCCTCATGGATCGCATTATCCGGTTTCCACCTTAGTGACTAAATAACCAATTTCGAATTAAACCCTTTACAACAACAAAATAATTTTTCAAATAGGTCCATAAATAGCAGAGTAATGTTCAAAGATATCCGTGTTAGTGTAAAATACTATAAGAAGTACCTTTTATATTATCATCATATTGTGATGATGTATGGTGTGATGATGATGTTTACTCTAATTGACAGGGTGGCATATGCTTGCAGCTTGCAGTTCTTTAAACAACGCCGAAATCCCCAAACATGTATCTATAATGAGTCAGGAGTTCTGTTCTATACTTCTGGATCCAGGGTATACCTTGGAGCAAAATATTACTTTGTGTGTACAACAATATTTTTAATTTGTCCCCAAATTAAAAATATTGTTGTCACCCTTGTTAAAAAGAGACGGAGCGGTTTGTATTGTATCTCCCTCTCGGCACAGATTTGATGCCGAGAGCTCTTTCCAGTTGTATATAATACTTACAAATTCCTTGCATTTAGCACAGTCTATTCTCAATGCTCAGAATTTTCTACGGCCTTTCGGATTCCGAATTTCCGATCGTATACTCGTAGTCCCAGCCTAATAGCTTAATTCTGAATTAAATGCTTTAGGATGTACCAATAAATCCACTGGCTTATTATACAACTATATTAGGTATGGTTTACTTAGGGAGGTGTTTTGTTTTCTAATAACGGCGTATGTAAGGCGATTGAATTAATTTAAGCCTTATTCGAGTGTAGTAGAGTTGGGTTTTGCTCTGATGGTTTTTATAGAGTCTCTGACGGCTAGTTTGATTTGCATGGCCAACGCCTACTGATTAAAAGATAGCTGTTGTTTTGCCGTTTCTTTTTATTGTTCGTTGGTCATTTGTCTAAGCGAATTGGTAGCCGGTACGAGTTGGGAATAGTCAGCCATTTGTAAAGTCCGTTCAGTTATTTTACCTCGGAGTTTTGTATTAGAGTGACCCTTAATCTGTATGTCATGTCGTCGGCATAAAGGTCTTGTCAACTATAGCAAGACAAAATCCATCTGTTGTCTGTTGGTTGGTTGGTTATCCGACTGACATGACGGACATACATACGCTACTTCTACTGAGATTCCCGCGCGATTGAAATTGCGGGCAAAATCATGTACACAATATCATTATAATAAAAAACTTCTACACATTGAATGGTTCATTTTAAAGCGACTAAAGTTACTATTTGAATATAAGTGCCCTTTAAAACATTATTGAATTATTTATTATTTGACATTACTTATAAGTCCTAAAATTTCATAAAAACAATGGGCAGTAGGTAATAACAATGAATACATAATTATTAAAAAAATATCCATTAAATTGGCAAATAATTATAGTAAGAATTCTACAATAGCTATATTACAAATTACAATACAATACAATATCTAAATTTTATTAAGTAGGTAATAGATGAACCATACACTATGTAGAAAAGGAATAAATTTTACAACTTTTAATTAATTTCATTTATTAAATTCATTAATTACTTAATACAACGTCTACAAAAATAATGAATTTTTGGCGTCAATTCGACACTCAGCACAAAATTTTAGCTAATTACTTATATTGCAAATAAAACTTCTCATATATTTACGGATTTATTTATGGATATAAATCCTACGTGGAACGGAATTATTATAATTGAAAAATCTGTGGGTAATTTGATAAACTTCAACACGTTAGCCGTTTATACAACGGTCATTTCAGTCGGTGACCATTGTCTACACTCTAAACTCTATGCCGTTCGCGAAGTAGGCCGAGGAAGTGCTCCACGAACTCAAAACTGTACGAAAAGGCGAAGCGAAGTGCGTGCCCAAGCCCAACTGCCCACACTGTCTTATTCTTCACGAGTAGTCTGGACGAGGCTTAACGGCTCGGTAACCACGGTTGCTATTGTCGCATAGTCGATATATTCAACTGCATGCAGTTAAATGCAGTTGGATTTGACTTTGCGCAGACGCCACGCACCTAGACCATGGAAGCAAGACGTAACTTTTCTTGTTATTATAACAGCGCCGCCGTCGGAAGCAGTGTAAATGGTGTAATCGAATTGAAAAACTGTAACAACGCAGCTGTGGATTAATAAGAGCATTAAGACTTGAGTTCTCTAGAATATCTGCTCCATTAGTTTAGTGTTCACAAGAGTTAACAGTGGCGAAGGCTGGTTCTCCTTCATAGGGAAGCCGTAGCTTGTATAATAGGTAGGGATTTGGAAGGTCTTCAAAAGGTAAGTAGTAGGTGAAGCCGACAGGAATGGAAAAGGACCCCACGCGACTGAGAGTTAACAAATGAGTTTAGATGTAGAGCAGCTCTACGGGTTATTTCATTGCGTAAAGCGCCATCTAGTGCTAAACCATTATACTATTTTGCTAAAGCGATTCGGCATTGAGTAATCGTTTAATAAAATTTCACTAGGTGGCTCTATATAATTTGCCTATACGCATCATAGTAAACCGCACCCTAACTTTAAATTGGTGTACTAAAACAGCTGCTTCTGTTTAGCAACTAGTTCTGGAATATTCCGGTAGATGTCGGTATTCAGGATGCTTACACGCCTCTCGATAATTTTTAATTTGCTTATTATTTTCAAATTACTTTATTTTCAAATCGAATCGAGTAAATTGTTTTTTATATTCAACACATTTTATTACGAAAATTGTAGTTAAAAAAGTTATCAAATTATCTCAATATGTGAGCATTCCTCAAAGCGACATCTAGTGATTTACGTGCTAACTAATTCCTAAATCAAAGCACTGAGTACAGTTTTATTGGTACACTTACAAAGTAGAGGGCAGTTTATCACGATGCGTGTGAGCAAAATTATATTATTAAGATATATTTTATTAAACAATTTAATAGTACACTAATCATATTAATAATATTAAAGCCGACATTAGACTTTAATAAAATTATCATTATAATCAAAATACACAGCTTAAAATAACTCTTAGTAATTATACATTGCACTCTACGAATAAATAAGATTGCACTTTCAACTATAATTTGTTTAAATGCAACTTTTAAAACTATTACATAGGAATCTTGCATAACTAATAACTATAATAATTGTTTAATGGCGATACTTAGGTAGGTAGGTACTAAGTACATAATTATCAATTCAAAATTAAATTAAATTAAATTCAAGAGCTTTTGCACGTGATACACGCTTCATTAATTACGGTCTAAAATCTTAAAAATATTCACATGAACACTTCTATTGATAATAATTTAATATAATATTATTACCTAGGTATACCTAATCATAGATTTCTAATTACTGTCGTAAATTATTAGTCGTACAATATCGACATAGTTTCTGCTTGGACCTTTAGTTGATGTATAAGGTTCGGTAAAATCAATTACGGATATTTTGGGCATAATATGGTCTATTGCAGCTTATGTAAATATGTAAATACGTCCAGAAAAAAAATTGTCTTACTAAAAAAAAATCTTCATATGGGCTAGTTTGCGTTTTTTTCATATTTCGTTAGACGATTTAAACATTTGGCGGAAAGTGGCGATAAGTAGTTTTTATATTTACGAAATTATTTACTGCATTGAATTTAGGGAATATTATTCGAATATTCGAATATTCGTTTTATTCGAATATTCGACGATTTTATTATTCGAATATGACTGGGTTCAATATTCGAATATTTCGAATAAAACGAATAATAAAAATATTTTATTTATTTTTCAAAAATATGTTATTAGTAGTAATAAACTTAAATATAAGCCGGAAAAGTTTCGTTATTTAATACATTATTTTTATTATTTATTAATATTGTCGTCAATAATATTCTAAAACAGATTTTACTACACTGTACTTACTATCTTACTGTTCGATTTCATTTAAAATAACTTTCCTAAAGAGAATTTACCATGATCTACTAGCATAGAAAATTGTAAGTTCCTAATCTTCATAGTTCAGAAATGACAGAGGTGGGTGAAACCAATTTGGAGGCCGATTACTTGGAAGTGGTTGACTTTGTAAAAGTCATGTATAAAACTTTTATTTTAAAGACATAATATTCAACATACACTTCACATTTATGGAAAGCCGGGGCGGCTTTCCATACATGTGAAGTGTACTTAACTATATAATAAAATTATATTTTTGTATCAAACCAAAACTGATATCTAGACGCAATATAGCTAGAAGAGCAGATAGAAAGAGAGACAGGCGGACGAACAGAGTGAAACGATAAAGGATACCTAATAATAGTTAAGTTGATTATTACAGTATTACACTGGCCTGCAAAACTAAATACAAATCGTTTAAAATTTCATACTTTTCAAAATATTATAACAAGATATATCAGTTTTCTTTAAAAGTAATGAAATATATATATCAGTATATTATTTTTATGTTTAAACAAAAATTAACAATTTTAATCTTAGTCTTAAAGACTAAATTTACATGTTATATAAAATTGCGGTTTTGAATAACTCTTTGACAACAGCTTGTCATACTGAAAACGAGGTTTTGGAGCCGAATTATGCAATATTCTCTCACATTCTTATATCAGGGCGTGTTTTAGTGCTGTGAGGGTACTAACTGTAGGTGATAATTTGTGGCTTCTGACTAGCTTTCTAAGCTCTTCTCAGGGTATACTTAATCGGGTTGAGGTGAGGACATTAAAGATAATCTTTAAGAATCTCTTGACCATATCTTTCTCCAGGTAGAGGTCCAATTGTCATGGCCACATACTCAGTGCGGATTCCTGAAGATATGCCAGCCCATTGTATAATATGTTCTCTGCCTGAGCATACTGAACTCTATATAAAAAGTAGGCTTGAAGATATCCCCTACCAGGTCACGTTTACTTAGCCTCCCTTCAGAATTTCACTTTAACTTGTGAAGTTAAAGTGAGTAAATCCACTCATCTGAGATCAAAATTCTGGACCATTCTCGTTCATCCTTTTGTATGTGTTCACGGACGTATCACAGTGTTGCTACTCGATACTAGGGCTCTCGAGATTGGTCTCGAGGTTAGACCACTCCTTCTTCGCCTCGGTCTTTAAGGGTTTCAGATTTACTTAAGCAAGTCTTCTTATTACTATTATTACTGAGTCTGCCATTAAAGTCTTGCACGGCCTTGTCAAATGTTTTTCAGTCTCTTTGTACCGTCGCTTTATCTTCTGTTCGGTTCGTAACGTGACACACTCCGTTGTTGCAGTAAAACGCATGATGCCTACTTCTGCACTGATGCCTTCTGCCTGACCTAACTTCCTTTTTGTAATAAGTGTCATCGTGCAAGAAAAAAATGAAAACATAAAGAGACCAAAAATATGGCTAATTTGAAAATGGAAAAAGGTTATTTTTGTTTTAAAGATTTTCCACCCACTTTTTGCCAACTATGAAGTTTTTTGTTATGTTAACATAACATTAAAATCTTTTTTGAGTGCTTTTTATTTTGACGGTTTATCTTGTTTACTTATTGTTACTACGGTTTATATACACATGTACCGATTATGTCTGGAGCAGACCATTATGCCAGCACGATACTCGTGTGTTTAGAGTTTTCGGCTGCATTATATTAGAACAGAGCACTATTTACAGTGCATTTCGATTTCTGTGCAATGTTCCAACTCTGCAAATATATTTCTCTCCAATCTTAAACAATAAAAAAATATGTTCTGTAATATTAATGTTCTTTATGGGTATATTAAATTATACTAACAAAAACTTAATTTAAAAAGTCAGACTGTAGGTCTGACTTTTTAAATTGATTGTCTATGTTGAATCGATCAATAGCTTGACTCAATTAAAAACCAGAAAATACGAACCTCTAAAACAAACCCCAAAAATGCTCTCCCTTAGAGGATCTTTTCCTTATTTTTTGGCAGAAACCACTTAGTTGGCAACCAAATCTATGGTCTACTCCAGACCTAAACCGTTCATGTGTTAATAGTTTTAAAAAGTTATTGCAATTTAGTATTTTAAATAAGATTTTTTTGTTAAAAAACGTTGATTTTTTTAGAGTAATTTGTGAAACACTTCGCATTTGAATATTACTAAATATGCAGGTATATATAAACGCATTATATTACTTGTATTTAAAGTTTATTACCAATATTCGTATTATTCGAATTATTCGAATTTATTCGAATAATGTTTAGCCATTATTCGAATTATTCGAATAGTAAAATTTGTCGAATAATAACATTCCCTAATTGAATTCAGTGCACCATTCTTGGCCAATTTTCTCTTACATTCAAATGAATTTTCGGCGCATTTCAATATTTATAATGGTAGGTATATTCATAGATATATAATATTGTAATAATTAATCAAAGGGTATATTAGTATGTTGAGTATTATTATAACTAGGTATATTCAAATTCTATATTCACACACACAAAAAATATAAGTACCTATACAAAGAAATTACTATTATAATACATAATTATATCACTTCGATGATCGATCTAATCCCGTTCTAAGTGGAACTTGTGGTACGGGTATCAGACAACGGATAATTATATGTATATTTTATGCAATATACACATCATTTTATACTTAGAACAATATACAAAATAATAATATTACAAAATATTATAATATCTATTAATATAGATATATAACGCCTATCTGCGAGCGAATTACTTATTTTTTCCTATCATTAAAAATACTATTTTTTCCTGTTTCTCTACTAAATGTTAGCCGCGAAATCAACAAACCCGCTGAACTTAAATTAAAAAAAAAACCGTCCAAGTGCAAGTCGGACTCGTTCTCGAAGGGTTCTGTACAATATGGCAAAATAAATCACGTTTGAGGTATGAGAGACGCGAGTGAGTATTTTATTCTGCATTTACCCGACTACAATGAAAGGCAGTTTTGGCAGTCTATGTAGTAATATATGTACCTATGTACGTTTGTTCCACTGTAGTGCCTAAACAACTGATCCGATTGTAATGAATGAGATTCGTTACAATGGTATAATAACATAGGCTATAGAATTTGCGAAGTCGGGATTTTTTTGTAACAACCTTATTACTTGGCAATGAGGTCCAAAAATTTACTGGGTTATGGATACTAATATTATTATGTCGATAACCGTACTCGCTACAACCCGGGGCAAAATAACCTTTGTACAGTCGAGGAAATTGAATGTTAATCAGGACTTTTTTGTATATTCTTATTAAGGTAAGCGTTTGAGGTCGATGAAACTGCTAAAAGTAAATTTTCCTTGACTATACAGTAGATACACCACATTGCTCTGTCTAATGTATCCAGAGATGCTCAACTTACTCGGTTAATGAGTGTATTGTTTACGTTATTTGTTTAGAAGACCTTTCTAACTTTCCATGCCCACCTAGCACTTGACATTGTGACACAAAGAATGAACAGATAGGTCAAATGTCAAGGTAATAAGAAGCCTATATGACATACATTATCATATGCAACGAACCATACTCATAAGTATAAATGAAAATAGCTGACTGAAAAAAATTCATTCGCGCAAAACACTCCATGTGGAACACAAAGCTCGCGATCATGTCTATGTTCTCAATAATCATTGTGATTATTATATTGCTACTAAACACTGTGAAAACTGACGATATCAAGTCGCAAAATGTGACGTCATCGATCCAAAATTTCAAAGAATCCGTGACGAAAATGATAAAAGAACAGAGCACCAAAATCGGAGACGTATTGAAGAAGATTCAGACGAACTCGCAATGGGTTCTGAAGAAGATAAAAGATATGAACGAAAAGAAACCTTTCGAAAAGATAAATGCTATGAACGAGAAAAAACCTCTTGGAAAGATAAAGAAGAAGAAATATATAGAAGAAAGAAATCAAATTGAATCGCCTGTGAAGAAAGGTTACGAATACAGAAGCTTCAATCACTATGGGAATACGGGTTACGGGACTAGTGGAAACGCGTATGCACCTACCTACCATCATCACTCCATAGGACTGGACCCTATCAATATAGTGGTATCAATGTCGCTAATATCATTTCTGATACAAGCACTACAAGGACTATTAGTAAGAACCAGACTCCCAACGCCGGTCGTAGAAGCGAGAGCCTTCAACTCTATTCTACCGGAGAAGCTAAGGAGATTGGAAAAGAAGAATTTGAAACAGGATTACATTAAGGCTCGATACTACAAGCCATATTATAAGAAGATATATTAGAAGCAAAGAGATTGAATCTATCTATATTAATATTATAAATGCGAAAGTGTGTCTGTCTGTCTGCCTGTTACCTCTTCACGCTTTAACTGCTGAATCGATTTTTATGAAATTTGGTATGGACATACTTTGAGTCCCGGGAAAGTACAGTGTTCCCGCGGGATAATGTATTTACGCGGGCGGAGCTGCGAGTAAAAGCTAGTGTGATATAAAATTGAAATAATTATTTACTTAAGTTAGTGTTAGTTTATAAGGGTCAGTACCTTGACGCTACGGGACGATACGGGACGCTACAGTGCGTTACACTTTTAGGATAGCTATTGAAAATTGAACTTCATTCACTACACAATAAGAGATCTTCTGATAGCAACGAATGAGGTTCAGTTTTGACTTTTGAACAGCTATCGTAAAAAGACAGCGCCACGTCGCGTATCGTTTCGTTTCTGTGTAAATTGACCCTTAGTGGTATTTTTAAGTAATTTATTTATTTATTGGTTTGAATTGAATAAAAGTGATTTAAATAAAATTCAATATAAAGTCATTGTTTTTATTTATTTATCTCTACAGAAAATTTTCTTTTAATAAAAATAAATTTTTCTCACATTGTTTTTCTTATTTTATAAAATGTATTTTTAATCTAGCCCATTTACCCCTAATTTTTATTTATTGTCAGTATTTCTGATGATACTATATATACAATTTGACGTAAAATGCAAAATGTTCTTTTCAAAAAAAATATTTTTACAATGTTGTAACTTAATCTATATAACATTAGTCATAAGTACATAGAGCATACTTAAGTAAATAAAAGCAGCCTTGCAGGGGGCCATCTTATTCCCAAGGTGTGCAATCGTTAATGAAATCACTGACTTTATAATAAGCTTTAGCACACAAACGTTCTTTAACAGCTTTTTTAAATTTATTAATGGTAAGATTTTGAACGTTTTCTGGGATTCTATTGTAAAGGCGTATACATGAACCTTTAAACGATTTACTTACTTTGCTTAGTCTGATCACCGGTATTTCTAACTTGTTCTTATTTCTAGTATTCCTACAATGGTTGTCGCTTTTCTTTTTGAAGTTATTTAAATTCTTTCTGACATACAACACATTGTCCAAAATGTATTGAGAAGCGACGGTCAGAATACCTATTTCTTTAAACTTATCTCTTAGAGATTCAAAATATGACATCTTATAAATAGAACGTATAGCTCGCTTCTGCAGCACAAATATTGTGCTAATGTCCGCAGCGTTTCCCCATAGAAGAATGCCATATGACATTATACTATGAAAATAACTAAAATAAACTAGCCGCGCTGTGTCCTCATCGGAAATTTCTCTAATTTTTTTCACTGCATATGCTGCAGAACTAAGCCTATCAGCCAGATTTGCAATATGGGGACCCCACTGTAATTTACAATCTAGTGTTATTCCTAGAAATACAGTGGTGTCCACTAGGTTCATTTTCTCATCGTTTAATAGTACATTGGTTTGTGTCTGCCTAACATTTGGCAGGCTAAACTTTAAACATTTTGTTTTATTGGAATTTAAAAGTAAATTATTAACATTAAACCAGTGTACCATTTTCGAGAGAGCACTATTTACCTCGTCGTAATTTGACTGTCGTCGCTTCACATTGAAAATTAGTGAAGTGTCATCAGCAAAAAGTACTATCTCGTGCTTATCTTTAACTAGATAAGGAAGGTCATTTATATAGATGAGAAAAAGAAATGGGCCTAAAATGGACCCTTGTGGCAGGCTGATCACCTGTTTGTCTGACAAGAAAGATGATCCATGCGTCGGATGGGCATGTAAAAAGTCGGACCTGCGCCTGATCTCTCGCCAGTCGTGTCGGTTATCCGTCCCACTGGATTATGAGAGTAAAAGAAGAGAGAGTGCTCTTGTGAACTGCGCACATACTTCAGCACTATACAATTACTCCTGCGTAACTGGCCTGGTTTCAATTAAACCGGCCACCGCCACCGAAATCGGTGTGGGGAGTTATTATTGCTGCATTGCTGCAAAACAAACGTACCGACAAGGCAAAATGGCCTTATTTTCGGCAAGCCCGTCGCAGTATATTTCGGCATTTTCCCTCCAAATTTGTTTCTACTTACAGTAATTGTGTCGCGTGGCACTCATTTACTATTTCAGACTCATAAAGCTAAATGAAAATTGTGCTCTAAATTTGTGGCTTTTGGTTGTTAAGAATTAATTTAAGGTAGTGTTTAGCTTGCGGTTTTTAATTAATTGTCGACTAATTGTGATGAATGCTTGTATTGTTTTAATGGTATCATGTTGAGTGATTACGAATGCTTTGTTTATTATTTCTAATGACTTTTACGCTAACTGTAATTTGTCAAGCGAGACTAGTAGTTTTTTCATTTCCTATAATGTTACGCGTTACACATTAGACTGATTTGAATGGTTGAAACATTTTGGCAAATTAATTGATAATATAGGCTAGTTTTATTCCATGCAAAATGTACGGTTGTTAAGTTGCATGTTCTATTACACAATATATTCAGAACACTAATAAAATAAATATTCAATAGGGGCTCCCATACTACAAAATATGTTTATGGCCGTTTTGTGCGGAACCCTTCGTGCGCAAGTCCGACTCGAAATATGCCGGTTTTCACAGTCAACCTGCTTATTAATTTGATTCCCTGTTTGACTGCCAAAATCATTATCCTTATACAGTTCGATAATCTATGTACATGTCACCGTCAAATTGTAAAAACCGTTAGATTGTAATTTTACTAGATATATTATAATATGCTGACAGATTGTCAAATACAAATTTCTCCATACAAATTTTGTACGCATTATTTTTCGTTATATTGTAATTTGTAGGTAATATACAGGATTATTTTTTCACCGGTAGGTACAATAAATCAACATACGTAATAGTTGACAAAAATAAAAAATACTAGCGATTTTTGTTACTACCCCTTTGGAACCAAAAAACAAAATTATCAATCCCCGAACTTATCCGCTAAAGTAATACAAAATGTGGATGCATTACGCATCTATCGATGCTTTGTTGCCAACTCGTGCGCCGCGCCGCCCGGCCGATCGCTTACCCCATCCCGCCGCCCCCTACCTCATACCGCACCCGTTGACGCCGTGTAGTTATTGCGCCCATCCAGTATTAGATTGGATAAAGGATAAAATAATTGAAAAAAAAAATGTGAAGTGTACTCTATTATCGATACCAATGACGCGGACGTGGTAAAATTTATTGTACCGATGAAAAAGTATTCCTGTATTTACCATGCCGATTGGTTAAACGGCAAGTGCCCCGCGCCGCTATATTTGTTTGCTTTTTCATAATAATTATTATAATGAAAAATAATGCGTGCGTGGAGAAATTTGTATTTGACAATCTAATTCAGCATATTATAATTCTTTCTTTCAAATTCTTTATTAAATACACACATAATAACATACAATAGAAAAAACATGTAATATACATCACATCAATCAAATCCCATGCTAAGTTAAGACTTGTGTTATGGCAATCATACAATGGATACACATTTAACAATTCTATAGTCTATACTATGGTATATTATTACACACACTCTCACAGACACACACTACACAAACACTAAAATAGTTTATCACGTAGTTATTGTCTTTTTCGGCGACGTGATGCGCTGAAGGAACTGAAGTTCACTTTGTGGCGAGACTGCAGAAGCTCAACCCTTAAAGTGTAGGTGGTCTTCTCACGGATGTAGCTCACGACGTCTTCCACCTCCATGGACCAGTGCAGGCGGGACACGTACAGCCGCGTTGCGGGTACCTCACACCGTAAGCGCAGCTCGGGTACGTAGGGTGCGGTGCCGCGATGGTTGCGGCCTGCAGGCTTCCTCTTCTTTCTCCTCTCCACCAGAGTGAAGCCCTCCTCATCGCACCTCCTGCTCTTGTTTTTGAAGAGATTCAGCCTTGCGGCTCTCCTTGGCCTTGGGGCTCTTCTCAGCCTTGGGGCTCTCCATCTCTCCCTTTGATTTCCGCGGGGGTGCGGGGTAAGCAGCTACACTAGCATATTTTTTCTGCTGAGTCGATGGATTCTTCAGCTTCATATATCTAGTAATATTACAATCTAACGGCTTTTACAATTTTACGGTGACATATACATTCGCCGTAACTCTTAACTTAAAGCAGATGAATTAGGTAACTAGCGTTAGTGAAATTGTCACTTAATTAAACGTTACTCTCAATTCTAAATAGCTTTAATTTCTTCGGTAACATCTTCATGTTACCGAAGAAATTAAAGCTATATATGAACATTTTATTATGTAAGAACTTCTTCCTACATAATAAAATGTTCATAATATTTACGTACCGCACATTGCTATAATAGTTACTTCAGGCGCTTAGGAAATAACCTAACCTAACCAAGAGCATGTCAGGACATGTCTAAGGAGGGTTCCGTAACTATAAACGCGTAATATGCTTTTTTTTTAATTACTCCAAAAGTTACTGTCCGATTTGGTTCATAATAGTTTTCCTAAAGAGTTTTTAGCATGATCTATCAGCATGGAAATTTGCAAGTTTCTATCTCCTTTAGTTTAAAAATGCTAGGGGGGGGACCAACTTACAAACTACTTTGGAGGCCGATTACTCGAAAATGGTCAACTTTATAAAAAAGTAACGTATGAAACCTTGCCTTTATTTTAAAAGACCTATTCTACGATACCCCACACGATTGGGTAGAGTGAAAAAATATTTTTCATCCCCACTTCACATGTATGGAGAGCCACCCTTAAAATATAAAATTTTTATTTTTTTATGATCCCGAAACCGTGATCTATACACAATCTATAACTGCACCAAATTTCATCAGTTTATATTCATAATTACAGGAGCTAGAGGCGCGGACAGACAGACAGACAGACAGACAGACAGACAGACAGACAGACAGACAGACAGACAGACAGACGGACAGAGCGAAACTATAAGGGTTCCTTCAGTATTACGGAACCCTAAAAATGCACGGTGCTGTGCTCTGTGGGTATGTTTTTCTAACAAACATGCTCAAAACATAAAAATACAGTAAATCACACTTAGATGTGTTACGAAATAGTACATACTACATTGTTATTTTTGTTTATAAATGCATGCATTGTTTTTCTATTACTCGTACAATATTAATGACAAATATTACTTCCTGGATGGATCTCAAATAACGCTTGATGCAGTATCCGAAATCCGTAGCATCGAGCTGATGCATTAACGTACGTTACTGGCTTAGTTCTGAAACTGAGACTACCATACGTTTTGGATGTGTAGGACAACAGTTTTACTGACTAAAGTCTAAACAATTTTTATGCTAAATTTTATATGACCAACATTTACATGTGCAACTATTATCGTAAAAAAAAACATTAAATCACAAATAAAATAATTTATATAGTATTATTACAAATATAGTTTATGCTAAATAAAAAAAAGTTATAATGAAAATGAAAATTTTTTATTTCCAAATAAAACTTAACAAGCTATTTTCGGAAAGTCAACAAAAAAGCTACCACCGGTTCAACCCTAACCCGCCGAGAAGAACCGGCGTAAGAAACTCGCACGGGCCCATCTTTTAGCAAAAAGATTGAAAATTATTCTCTTAAAATAAATATTTTACCTTGTAAACTTAAGGCTATGTTAAATACATATAACAAAAGTCAGTACACAAGTACATAGAGACAGCTTTGTATGGGTGCATCTTATTCCCAAGGTGTGCAATCATTAAGAAAATCATTTACTTTATATTAAGCTTTAGCACACAAACGTTCTTTGACTACTTTTTTAAATTTATTAATAGAAAGGTTTTGAACGTTTTCTGGGATCCTATTGTAAAGGCGTATACATTGGCCTTTAAAAGATTTACTTACTTTACTAAGTCTTATCACTGGTACATCTAGCTTATTCTTATTTCTAGTGTTTATACAATGATTATCACTTTTCTTCTTGAAATTAATTAAGTTTTTTCTAACGTATAACAAATTATCCAGAATATACTGAGAGGCGACAGTCAGTATACCTATTTCCTTAAACTTTTCTCTCAGAGATTCAATAGGGGACATTTTGTAAATAGCACGAATAGCTCGCTTCTGCAGCACAAATATTGAATTTATGTCGGCAGCATTTCCCCATAAAAGTATGCCATAAGACATTCTACCAAAGAGTAATTAATATCACAAGTGATTCTACTATGAAAATAGCTGAAATATACAAGGCGCGCCGTTTCTTCATCTGATCTCATATTCCACGATGCACCTTTGGTAAATGATAAAGTTTTTTGTCTACCAACACTAATATTTGCTTGTTTTGCAACACTAAAATTATGTTTTTTTATATTATGTTTTGCATATTCAATGCAAACAATTTTGATGGGCACAGACATAGAGTTGACAAACGGAGAAGGATATAGGATGCTTATTATCGCGGGAAAATGTACTGCTGCCTCACGATTTTTACGGAGTCTCGGAAAATATCTAGTAAAAACTAAAAGTAGAAATAAATTTCGTAATGTTTTTCTCCATTCTCGGTACTAAATGTATGAAATAAAAATGTCCAATTAGACTTATCTTTTAAAGAAAATGTAGGTCATGTCCTGAAATTTGAAACAATGTGGTGACCCCGTAAGCTCGACCCGCGCCTGTTTTCCGACGGGGGATAATACGGGGATTTTTTCTAAAGACTTTTATAAGCCAACACTAAAATGTTGGAAATTTTAATAAAAACTAAAAAACTCTAGAGATGGCTTTGCAAGTAAAAAAACAATAATCTCGCCTCGGAAATTGCAACGATAATACATTTTAGACCCAACGCTTGGAATTGATTAAACCAGCTCGAGGATTTACCGCCTATTTATACCCGACAATACTCAAAAAAGTCACTAGCACTACCTTTATTTTTAGTAGGGTAAATACGCTAAATGTCGGCCACTTACGGATTTTCTAACTTTAGATCGCTCCGGATTCATCAGTTTGAAACGAAAGCATAGCTTGTTATACGGTTTTAGAGAGGTTGACAAATCTATTTTATATTTATAGGCATATGGTTGACTTTTCTACTAAACAGAAAAAGTATTAAGGTTTAAATGCGTCGAAAACGAAAAAACCTTAAAGTCGGCCGTTCACGGCCCAATGGTCGGTCGCGTTTTTCCCAAATGTCGGCCGGGCATAGCGTGTAACCTCTTATAATATTATTAAATTATAATAATACATAATTCAATTTTGAGACAGCAAGTTTGAAAAATAAATTAAAAAATGACTACCCAGTACCTACACAAACAATGAAAAATACAAAAATGATCAGCCTGTACAGTAGCATTCGATTCTTAGGCTGGCCGACATTACGATCTTTAATATTTCCAAAGTCGGCCCCTGTTTCGTATAGCTTATTTCTCGAGATTCAGCTAATACCACCCCGGCCGATATTTAGCGATTGAACGTAAAATATATTTATTAACATAAAAGCGTTACAAATTTTACTATTAAGACAATGGAATTTGTAGTATTGGACTTTATAAAACATACTGCATTTACCTTATGTCGGCCCCGGCCGAGATTCCGATTTTCAGTCGAAACTGGTATACTAATAGCGGCCCCCTATTTTTCCCTAAAACCAATTCGCAAAACATTGAAAAAACTATCTCAAAATATAGTAAAAATATCTTTTTAGTGATAGCAAAGCTAAAAACCAAAAAAAGAAATGTCTTACCGTTGTAATATCAATCCCCGAATCGTGGGTATTCACAGCAAGTAAGCTGCTTTAACTAGGAACTTCAATGCTTCAACGGCGCTATCGCTACTGACGCTCAGTGTACGAAGAGCAAGTGACGTAATCGGATAGTAACGGTTTGCATTTAAAGAGTATGAACTAAGCTTGCAATTTCAGTAGCAAAATTACCACTTAATTACCTTTTGAATGAATGCAAGCTGAAAATGTGCAGACGGCCGAGGATTGGAGGGGGGCCGACGTTTGGCGTATTTACCCGTAAATACGCTAAATGTCGGCCCCTTACGGATTTTCTCACTTTAGATCGCTCCGGATTCATTAGTTTGCAACGAAAGGATAGCTTGTTATACGGTTTAAGACAGGTTGATAAATCTATTTTATATTTATAGGCATATGGTTGACTTTTCTACTAAACGGAAAAAGTATTAAGGTTTAAATGCGTCAGGAACGAAAAAACCTTAAAGTCGGCCGTTCACGGCCCAATGGTCGGTCGCGTTTTTCCCAAATGTCGGCCGGGCATAGGGTGTAACCTCTTATTATATTAATAAATTATAATAATACACAATTCAATTTTGAGACAGCAAGTTTGATAAATAAATTGAAAAATGACTACCCAGTACCTACACAAACAATGAAAGATACAAAAGTGATCAGCCTGTACAGTAGCACTCGATTCTTAGGCTGGCCGACATTACGATCTTTAATATTTCCAAAGTCGGCCCCTGTTTCGTATAGCTTATTTCTCGAGATTCAGCTAATACCACCCCGGCCGGTATTTGGCGATTGAACGTAAAATAGATTTATTAACATAAAAGCGTTACAAATTTTACTATTAATACAATGGAACTCGTAGTATTGGACTTTATAAAACAGACTGCATTTGCCTTAAGTCGGCCCCGGCCAAGATTCCGATTTTCAGTCGAAACTGGTATTCTAATGGCGGCCCCCTATTTTTCACTAAAACCAATACGCAAAACGTTGAAAAAACTATCTCAAAATATAGTAAAAATACCTTTTTAGTGATAGCAAAGCTAAAAACCAAAAAAATAAATGTCTTACCGTTGTAATATCAATCCCCGAATCTTGGGTATTCACAGCAAGTAAGCTGCTTTGACTACGAACTTCAATGCTTCAACGGCGCTATCGCTACTGACGCTCAGTGTGCGAAGAGCAAGTGACGTAATCGGATAGTAACGGTTTGCACTTTAAGAGTATGAACTAAGCTTGCAATTTCAGTGGCAAAATTACCACTTAATTACCTTTTGAATGAATGCAAGCTGAAAATGTGCAGATGGCCGAGGATTGGAGGGGGGCCGACGTTTGGCGTATTTACCCTACCTAAGGATAATCGTGGATTCTATATCATGATATCGCTCTTTTTCTTCGCATTAATAAAAGAGAGTCATGTTATTTATAAAAACGATTAACAATAATTACAACAGGTTTTGGTAAAATTTAGACTTACATTTCTAAAATATATAATATAATATAATATTTTAGAAATGTCAGAATAGAATGAAATCTATTCGTACCACAAGACTTTATAAATACATTGGCACAATATAATTATTATTTTCGAACAGTCTGGAAACAGAATCAGCATGCATATGTCCAAATAAAAGCGAAATCATTGAATAGCTTTCGCTGCTGCGGTAAGGGTTGGACACAGTTATTACAAATGTCGGCACGTCACTTTAACCCTTGGCGTTAGAAGTGACAGTATTGTACCAAATGAAATAAAAACATGACGCTTAAAACTTGACAATGGGCCTGTCAAAAATATCAACACCCATAACCCGTTGGTGACGAAACGCGATTTCTTAATTTAGTATTCAGCTGCTGTTTTTTTAATCGCCTTTGTTAATTTGCCAGTTAGATGACGGGCCTAAAAGACCCCAAAGATGTATTGTTATCTTAATCTTATTGTACCTAAGGGTTGAATGGATTATCAGATTTGTCGCAGGTAAATGGACGAGGAACACCCAAAATTGTGTTAGAGAAATAAATGTTTCTAGTTAAGGGGCCGTCCATTAATCACGTGATGTTTTTGACATCTTTTTAGACCCCTCCCCTCCCCCTGGTGATACTTGGTGAGGTTTTATAATACCCCCCCTCCCCCACCCAAGATCACGTGTATTTTTTTTACATAGTAAGCAGGTGATGTTTGAAGAAAAATTTTAACTTAAGGCTGCGCTAGTCGGTTTTTTCTCCATACAAACGCTGTTGGTGATTTACTCCCAAGTCAAACATTGTAGACCCAAATTCTAGCATAATATCGATTTTTATGACACTTATCTAGGTCGGTATTTGCTTATATTTCTGAAATTCAAATTAGTGTAGAAGATAATAGCCTCCAAACATCGCATTTTTAGCGCAATTTTGAACGTAAATAAAAATTAAACGAAGAATGATAATAAAAAAGCAAGCAAATACCGACACAGTTCGATTATTCAGCAATTGAGATAATTTTACTTCAGACAAAAATATTATATAGTTTTTTCATAAATCACCAACAGCTGAGTGTCGATTTGCGTAATTTGAAGACGCCTTTTCTAAAATACTTTACACAGCTGCATAAATGTGTGCAGTATAGCTTCTCTTATAAGTATAGATTACTATTTTATGGGTATATCCCTTTTTCCCCAATATTAGGTGAAATAACAAGCATTTTCCCCGCGCGCAGCACTGAGTTCGAGCCGTTGACTAGCGCACTCTTAAAAAACAATTTAATCGAATAATTTAAGCAATTTAAAACTATACGAGTCATTTGTCTTGTAAGTATTTAAACAACACTACGAATCTACAACCGATAATAATTTCGGTATGCATAGACTAGATTCGAAAATTAATACACGTGATGTCTCCTTATACCCCCTCCTCCCCTTGGTGATACTTGGTGATTTTTTTTCGGACCCCCCCCTCCCCCTTTAGGCATCACGTGATTAATGGACGACCCCTAATGGTAACTATAAAAACTTAGCGATCACAGCAAAATAAAAGTTTACATTTTAAATGATATCATACTTAATGTCCAAGAATTTGTAAATCGTTGACGATATTGTCCTACTAATATTATAAATGTGAAAGTTTGTGAGGATGTATGAATGGATGTTTGTTACTTCTTCACGCAAAAACTATTAAAGAAAGGAGAAAGCCCACTCTCCATAGTGTCTCAGGCCCAATGTGGACATCAAAAAATCGTATACAAAAAGGGTGTTCTAAAATCTTAACAGTATTAGTTATCTGGGAAAGAAACTAAAAAAGGCGCCATTATTGTAGATTTTTTTTTTTTTAACTTTTTGGTTATTTTATATAATATTAAAATGTGCATGAAAGAAAGACAATTCAAGGCCTTCTCTGAACTTTACAATAATCTATAATAGTAAGATATTGAATATAACAAAAGGTGTATTTCAAATACCTATAGCTTATACAGTTTGACAAAAAAGTCCTGGTGCCGTTTTCAGATGGAAGTTTTTTCTTTCAACAGTAGATATCTTTTAATAATTATAGATTGGCATAACATTTATACTACGTATGTATTTATTATTTGGTAAAAATTTAGTATAATATCCCATGATTTGGGGGGAGGGCGGGGAGGGGAGAGGGGGAGGGGGGGGATGGTGAACCCCCCTTTGGCACTCCCCCCCTCCGGAAACCCATAGTTACTGAGATATTAATAGTTGAAGTTTTGAGGTTATAGGTGCCAATTTCCACATTCTTTAATATAAGTGGCACCAAAACCTCAGCAGAGCGAATATTGTCTGGACACACTTCCAACCTCAAATCTTCAGATCCATCCTCAATCATACCTAGAACCCAATGGTCCTCAATAACAACTGGCTTCAATTATGAGTCGACGGAGCCCCGCTACGCGGGGCTCCTACTTCTGGGTGGTTTACAAAAAAATAACCACGATGGCTAAGGCGGTAGCTTCGCTACGCTCCCGCCTTAGCCATCTAACCTAACCCAATGAAGTCGTATTGGGCCAACTCGGAGTAATACATTGCTATTAATTACCTAAGAATTATATACTGTTCTCATACATTTCCTATATCACATTATAATATATAAATGTACAGGCAATGAAAAAGGAACATCAAAGAAACGTCAACATGGCTGAATTTCTATAGAATTTATCGAATTTTAAATATTTTTTATCTCGAAAACTACGGATCTTATCATTTTGAGAAGTTGCGGAATTAATTCGTAATTAGAAGACCTTTCAGCCGTAAAATTACCATTAAGCAACTAATAGGGCAAATGTGGGATATTATACTAAAGTTTAGCCTATTATTTTATAATATACCTACATAATGCTACATTATATTGAAATATAATTCGATTATAGCATAAAAGCTTACCTATAGGTATTTTCACGGCTAATACTTTATTGTACCATATTCCTAGCAAATAAATGATTTTATTGATTGATTGATTGACTTATTTGCTAAGCTGTAAGTATATTTATTTATTTGAATCCAATATAACAAAATAAAATAAAACACATTTGTATGATATTAAATATCTATATTTTCTTCAATGTCAAATACTATTAGCGCTGGAGGGCATTATATCAAAGAACAGTCATAATATGTGAACAGCAGCCTACTGTGCGTTTCCCTACTATGCAATTGCAATAATATAATTCAATTGCATCTCTGCCAACAAAATTATTATTTATTTTAATATATATAAAATATACCTTTCGGCTTACATGTCTGCTTTGTATTTTTGGGCGTAACAGCCAGCAGTTTTCATTAACTAATTCGCTTGGTAGTCTGCTGTTTTGTTCTCTATACATATCTCAATAGTATACCTACCATTGGCTCTGATATGTTCCCCATAGTAAGATCTTGCTTCTTTTATTTGGTAAGTACAACAAGCGATTAACCTCTCGAGCGTCCGGCCGCAAATAAGCAAATGGCGCAAGCGTCCGGGGTATGTTACGTCACCCCGCGCGTGAGCGCGTGAAAGCGCCCGCCTTTTATTTTTTATGGATTATATTGATAAATTGTTGCTAAAACCTATGCATGTTACTTATATATATTTAGAAACTAGAGTAAATTCTCTATAAGATCATGTAACTGGAATTAAAAAGAAACTGAAGGAATAAAAGCAATCTCGATGTGAACACAAAATACTTGTATGTAATTTTTGGAGGTTTTTGAAGCAAAATTATGACGAAAATCTAACACACACACCAAAGTTATTATTTAATAAGTTAAATATATGTTTTAATAACGATTTATATAAAAAGTTTCGAGATCTGTATATAAAATATCACTTGCCGCCAGTCGGCATGCGACCCTTGAGAGGATTGCAAATGACAACTAATTAGTCCTAGATTAGAAGCTTTTTTTTTCAATTTTTCGAATGTACATCCCAAAAGTAAAACTGCAGAAGCCAGGGCTTAAGTCAGTAGAAAATAAATTGCCGCCCGTCGGCACGCAATGCTTGAGAGAATTTAAAATAAACAACAGACAAAGTCACCCTAATTCGCGTGCGGTCACACCGTCTTGGACACTTGCGCAATAACTGTCAAAACGGTCCCACCGCGCGGGACGCTCAAGAGGTTAATATTAAATCATCCATCGTTCTAATCGATCGATCACAATTTATACAGTGATTCTGACGCACAGAACCATCTAGCCCTTGTTGTAGTACAAGACTTTCAGTTACTGCTACCATCTGCTACCCAGCAATTGTGGCAAACAAGATTATCACCTGATACCTAAAAACATAATAACATAATATTAATAATTAACATTTTCAACCGCAAAAGATTGAACGATTAAACCTTGATGTAAGAAATAATAGAAACATTTTATGATAATATGATTACCTGCTGCGGTGCACCGTGCAACCCACTGCTGAATTACACTTATTTCTTCGGGCTCTAAAATACGGTTCTCAGTAACATTATTACCACAATTTACACCCTGTTCTTCAGACATAGGTAGTGTAAAACTTTCGATTGGTATCCAAGATCGAAACAGCCGTATTCAGTAATCCTTTACTCCAGAGCCAAGTTATCTTCGAAGGAGAGAACAAAACCAGTAAAACAATTCCAAAGTCGTACGTGAAAAGCCGAAAAAAGTCCGTGAAAGAAATACAGGTTGCGGTACAAGAAATCGAAAACAAAACAAAACGCATCCACATTGAGCCTCAGATCAAATAAAAAACTAGATTGCGCATGGCGCTTGTTTCAAATGAAGCCTCAAAAACTACGCTACTTTGAGTAAACACACGCGGTCACGCACACTCATGCAAAAAAAGTACGCTACTTTTCGTCAGTATCGAACGAGTCGTCGTGCAGTGATTTTGCCACAAAAATGCCGTCCTGCGCTATTAAGTGGTGTAAAAACTGTACGAAGGCGAACAAAAAGTGTCAGGGAATAACATTTTATAAGTAAGTACACACAAAACTGTAGTTTGTTTAAGATAATTTATCACAATTTAGAGGTTACTCGAAACAAATAATGACAATTTCATAATGGCGGATCGAGAGAGTGTTGCCAGGATTTCATATTCTCAATAGCCTATAATAAGGTAAGTAATTTGTAGGCAAATTCTTAACAAAATTATGAAGTAGAGAGTCAGACAGTGTTTTTATTTTTTAATTGGGAAGTTTTGAAGTTTGAAGTAATTTAAGGTAAATGCCCCTATATTCGGTATACGGAAAATATCGGGAACGATAATTCCGCCGTCTGTGGACCGATTTTCAAAATTCTTTTTTTGATATAAAGGGTATAATCCCAAGTTGGTCCGGTTTTCAAAAAAGTGGTGACCTGATGATGGGATCCATGAGGAATCGAGGGAACTCCTCGAAATTTTTATGGAAATTTAAGGTGATTTTGACTTTTTCTGAAGTAGTCCAAGCATATGCTACCAAAAAGTAAGATTTTGCTCCAAGTTATACTCTGGATCCAAAAGTGCAGAACAGAACTCCTGACTCCTTATAGATACATGTTTGGGGATTTCGGCGTTATTTAAAGAACTGCAAGCATATGCCACCATGTCAATAAATCATCATCATCACCACCACAATCACACCATACATCATCACATTTTGATGATATTATAAAAGGTACTTCTTATAGTATTTTACACCAACACGGAGATCTTTGAATATTACTCTGTCGTTTATGGTCCTATTAGCAATATTATTTTATTGCTGTAAAGGGTACAAATTCGAAATTGGTCTTTTAGTCACTAAAGTGGAAACTTGATGATGGGGGATCCATGAGGAATCGAGGGAAATAAGTAATAAACAGAATTATCACTTTCTGTTTTTTTTTCATAGTTAAAGACGTTTTAAACGCAATAAAAATGTTCTAATCTAACCCATTTTTAGAATTCCATAGTTGGGGAGAGTTGTGACAACGTTATTTCGCGCTAGGTTTTTGTGAGGCCGTGTTACAACTTTTACGTAAAATAGAGCTCTGCAAAGTTTTTTGACATAAAGCTATGGAAAACGAAACATAAATGTCACAGAAACGTTAACATGGCCGAATTCCTATACAATTTTCGAAAATTTATTATATTGTTATCTCGAAAACTACGGATCTTATAATTTTGAAAATTTGCGAAATTACTGCGACAGTAAAAGAACTTTAAGCGGTAAAATTACCATAAACCAATAAATAGTACAAATGTGGGATGTTTTTCGAAAGTTTAGCCAACATATGGTAATGAAAATTTAGTATGGCAACACCGGCTCACGCACACAATGCATAAAAAACCGGCTTCACTGTGTTGTTCGTAGAAGTCCATCTATACTTTTTATTTGATCTGAGCATTGAGCAAACAAAGTCAACAGCATGAAGCATAGATACCAGGAGTCCGAACGGTATAGGCTTTTTAATAATAATTATGTACACAATAATAGGACCAGATCTTAGTTCTCTTTTCTGCCGCTAGGCGTGCGAGACCGACGAGTACCGAGTGTTGCCAATACTATTATATCGAGTGTTGCCAATACTATTATTTATTACAATTATTTTTAAATTACCGTTAGGCAAAATTACCGTGTTCTACGGTATCTATTTGTCGAGAACAGTTTCTAAGAATTTCCTAAAAATTTTATATAATAAGATTTCAATCTTTCCAGAGTTGTCAATAGCAACTTTAAACTTCCCGCGTAATTTCAAACGAGTGCATGTCGGACCGTCGCGCGCTCTACCGGCAAAAATCTGTCCCCGTAATTGAGACCATTATTTTAACATTACGTTCGGACTCCTTGTTATCTATACTTCGTGGTCAACAGATTCATTCGTTTAAAAATGTCATTTCTGTCAGCAGTGTTGCTACATGTCACAAAAAAATTAAATCGATAATTCGGTTACGCAAATAAAAATAATCGATAGATGATTTTTTTTTCATAATCTTATTGAATGAAGTAACAAACGTACACATTGGTTCCATAATAAATGTTTTCTTTTGGTTAATTCTATATAAAATTACCAACAGTGGCCTGTTATTTGTACTTAACCTGAGTTTATTTTATTTGTTTATAAATCGATATTCGGATCGATTGACCATAGAAAATATATTTTTTCTTCGGGCAATATTTCACCTCAACTTTGTTTTATTTATCAATAAAATTCCTTTTTTTATCGAAACATTACTGCTTGTAGTGGCGCTTATTTAAATGTTATCAAAAATCATGTCTCTTTATGGTAGATTTCTGGACAAAGTAAGTCTTCTTAAGACAGTTGTCCACGGTGGGCCTGAAATGGGCTTTCCCCTTTGGTATGGTAGTAGTGTAGGCTTTGGATTAAAACACAGGCTACTTTTTATCCAGAGAAAATACAGTGTTCCCGAGGGATACTGTATTTACGCGGGCGGAGCCGCGGGCAACAGCTAGTTGTTAAATATTAAATAAGGTTTATTATAGTGTGTTTTAAATTTATTTGTCTGAGAATTGAATTATTTAGGTACTTTCTGTGTTTAGACCATTTGGCGAAACTGAGCTTAGTTTTCGCTTTTCATCCAACTCTGGCGAATCCAAAAGGAAGGGTAATGATTTTGGCAATCTATGTTATCTATACTTCTATACTAATATAATATTGTTTGTTTGTTTGTTCGTTTGCATTGAGTAGGCTCCGAAACTACTAGACCGATTTTGATTAAATTTGGTACAGATATAGATTCGACCACGGGGAAGGACATAGGCTACTTTTTATTGCGGCAAAATGTACGGCGAAGTCGCGTGCAACATCTAGTATTGTATATTTGTTCCACCGTAGCGTCTAAACCACTGCAACTGGTCCGAATTTAATAAATGAGGTGTCAATAGATTTGTTATAGTAGCCCGATTAACACAGGCTATATAATTTATGCTGTCGGATTTTAGTTTTTTTATATTAATTGTAGTTATATTATGTACTGTGAAACTGCCGTCATAATTAACAATCAGGTTAATTAATAAAATATACGTTAATTGACTACATTCTTATGTTCATGCCATTAGGCTGGCAAACACTTACTTACTATCCTACTAATCCTATTCTACTAATATTTTAAATGTGAAAGTTTGTGAGGATGGATGTATGGATGGATGGATGTTTGTTACTTGTTACTTTTTCACGCAAAAACTACTCAACGGATTTTGGTGAAATTTAATATGGTAGTAGTTGAGTGCCCTGGATTCTATGGGCTACTTTTCATGCCGAAAAAGTACAGTGTTCCCGTGGGATACAGTATTTACGCGGGCAGAGCCGCAGGAAAAAGCTTGATGATGAGATAACATTTGCTATATTGCTGTTGAATATAATAAGATACATAACACAATCAAAATTTAAGTATGTAATGCCAACTCGTGCTGATCTGAGTTAAGTTAACCTTTGGTCAAATCACATGTTAACATGTTATCTCTCTCGTTGTTCATATTTGTGAAAGAGAAGGCACGATATTTTAATCCAAGGTTAACTTTATGTATGTCACCGTAAAATTGTAAAATCCGTTAGATTGTAATATTACTAAGCAAACAAATATGGCGGCGCGAGGCACTTGCCGTTTCACCAATCGGTACGGTAAATATTACAATATTACAATCTAACGGTTTTTACAATTTTGCGGTGACATATATTTCAGATGTATGTACATTGCTGATTTTAATATGTCTCAAAGCGGAATTTCGATTTAGGGACTATTTACAATTGCTTAAACGATTTCACAGATCAAAACATGCGACGGTTTCACAATCGTATTAATTACAGTATAATCGTAAAGGGATTCTTTTATTTGGACACATGTCGAGAAAGGCCGAAAGGGTACGAACTAATCTTGGCCCAACCCTCACATTTAATTTAAATTCAAATACAAAGCTATGAAAATTGAACATCTAATCCAAACATTCATTATAAAATTTGAAAAAACTATATTCGCCCCGTCTCCCCTAGGGGAGCCTAGTCCCCAGTTAAAATGGTTAAGCTAATTACGTAACATGACGAGGGTTGTGACACGTTCCATCGATAAAACTCATCGACAAAATCTTCAAGTGTTCGTAATATTTGTTACGACGTAAAGATTGGACTTGTTACAATCGAGTTTGAATTGAACTTTTATCCAACTTTTACAATAACTTAGTATTTATAATACTAAGTTATTGTAAAAGTTATAATACGACTATTTAAAATCCTTGATTGCTACTTCAGTTTCCTTCGTTTGATTTAGTATTACAATTCTCTACGACATTAACATCAATATTGGCATTAAACGTGTAACTTTATTTTAATCTAGCCAGTGCCCGCAACTGCGTTTGCGTAGAATTAATGGAAACGGAATTTTTTAAATTAGATAAAAGTAGCCTAGGGTAGTCACTTAAAATTTTTTGTCAGTCCGTTTGTTTGTCTGCTTGTTCTGGATATTTTCTGAAATAGCTGATGTTATAAGGTTCTCCTTACAATATTGTGAAATAGCCAGAACAAACTAACATACAAACGGACGGAAAAAAAATTAAAAACATTGATATTTCATAATATTTATCGTAACTACCTATATATTTATTATATACTTTAATAATATACATTTTGTGAATAGCTTACTAATTTAAATTTACAAACACACTTCAATTTTATTTATTTTTATTGACTTTACTTAAGTGATTGGTATTGTAACAATGTTGTGTCTGTTTTGTTACTTACCAATTATCTACCATTTGTTCACGCCAAACCGTTAATGGCTTGAATGTTTAATGATTGTCGTTTTGCTTTTTTTCTAACAGGCGTATGCCTTCTTGCCAATAATTTTTATCTACTGACATTGTGCAAACTTCACTTTGCATATATGCATTCGGCATTCGCTCAAGTTAAATTCTAAATCACTGTAAAAATCCAGTCAATAAAAGTTTATAAATTATAACCGATTTCCTGAGTCTTTGATTTGAAGATTCCATTCTTCCCATAAGAGAAGAAACACCATTGAATATTATTTTATCATAGGTGATATCGACACTCAAGCTCAACCCTATTTTTAGTATAGAGCGTGTATATTGCTTTATGCACCTCCTATACATGCATACATAATAAGTTTTAGCCGGGTCTGTATGTTCCCCTTTGCATATATTTCGTTTGATCTTTGAAGCAACTCGAGTTGACGGCGCTTAACAGAAGCGCGGTGTTGCCATATTAAATATATTTTACCTAAACATAAACTCGTATTCATTAAGTTTTGCCAGAGCAATTTGTAACTCGTTAAGTATTGCCACATTTTTTCCGGAGGTCTGCATTCAAAGGGACTGGTAGACAGCAAAAACTGTTTAGTTACTAGTGAATCGTTTTTGCCCACTACTTCGTCCGCGTGGAGTTCGGTTTCCATACAAAACTTTAACTCCTTTTTCACCCACTTTGGGGGAGAATTTTCAAAAATCATTTCTTAGCGGATGCCTACGTCATTACAACTATTTGTATGCCAAATTCCAGCGAAATCCGTTCGTAGTTTTGGCTGTGCGTTGATAGATGAGTCAGTCAGGTTTGCCTTTGATATATTTAGATGTGATGATGTCATAAGAACCGTGTATCTTTTTGTGTAGTAAATAAAGTTTAATTTTCAATTGCTATCTTTACAATGCAGCGCCGCCTAGCGTTGCGTATCGTCGCGTTGTGAACTGACCCTTAGAAGTATAGACACCTCACACCTTAATAATTTATTTATTATAATGTTATAATTACATATTATAATTAATAACTTACTATATTATGTAGCCTGCGACTCCTTGCGCGCTGTAGGAAAACTCGCAGGAACCGTACATTTTGCCGCAATAAAAAGTAGCATATGTGCTCTGTCGTGGTCTTATCTATATCTGTGCCAAATTTCATCAAAATCAGTCCAATAGTTTTGATGAAAACAAACAAAGCTTTGCTACTATTACTTTGCTACTATTTAAATGTAAAAGTTTTAGAGGATGGATATACATGTATGTATTGATGGATTTTTGTTACTCTTTCACGCAAAAGCTACTAAATTATATACATGTTGATAAAATCATGTATGGTAGTCGTTTGAGCTCTGGATTAGCACATGGGCTTCCTATCATCCCGAAAAAGTATAGTAACAGACTAACAGTGTTGCCGTTCGACATTGTAATTACTACTTAGCTTGTATAAGTATATATTAGTTATACTAAATGGTAATATTCTTTGCCTCTATAACTAGAACATCGTTCTAACTTCCAACTTAGACCTTTTCATCCGAAATACAGTAGTCCTGGGACAGTCGGTTTTTAAATGACGTATGGTTTGCCCAAGCATGACCAGCCAGCCTAGTCCAGAGGAACGACTGGCCAATACGTCTGGGGCCAACCGTGTGCGTGTTTTCTTCACTGTTAGATCGTCCGTATATTTGAGATCTGAAAAAAAGTCACGTCACAACCTGGGAATCGAACCTGCACTCTCTCGAGTGCTAATCAAATGGTCTACCCACTAGGCCTCGACACTCTCTAACATTATTACCTAATTTAATATTCGCAATCACTTCTAAGCCACTTAGCGGATTTAAATCAAATTAGATCTCGAGGTACGACTAAGGCTTCTTTTTATCGCGGCAAAACACAAATTTCTGCGCGATCAAACAATAATGGTGTGAATAATTTAAAAATATAGCCTATGTATAAACATAGGCTATATATTTAAATTATTCACACCAATTCGAAGAATGACCAAGTATCATCGAGAGTCAGAGTGCAAAGGGATTTATTCAAACCGTCATGGATGCTGATTCCTCTGATAAGCCTAATGTCCTCTCGAGAAGACGTCAAAGACGATACTCAAGGCACACTTGTCTATTTGTAATTGAATATGAAAATCTTTCGACGGACATAGATGTGTTATTTGAATTACTAGAATCGCCTTTTTAGGGACTTTACTTTCTGTTTTTGTTGTTGGAGTTGATTGTAGTTGTATATGTTGGTGTAGTTGCAGTTTAAGGTGTAGATGTAGGTGTAGGTTGTATGTGTAGCTATTTATTTATTCCAGTTCGTAGTTAACATATTTTGACGACTTTACATCTGTCCTTTAGCCATTGTGTCTTTTGAGGATAATAATGTCGTTTTGCGCCGGAGGCGACAGAACCTGTGTCGGGATAGCTAGTTTAAATATAATTGCGAAAACGCCCACTTGCGAATTATTTCCTCCACCCTTTTTATCGGGCTCGAACCGTTTTTTCGTTGACGTCACGGTAAATTCTAAATACGAGTTGTAACGGATGTAAATTAGTTACGTCACATTTCTTGCTAACGTAAACATGGAAAGCGAAGTTTGAGTTGCATGTCCTTATTGATAAAGTTTAGCATGTGCCTCGGAAACAGCTTGACAAGTCATGTCTTGAGGGCTCAACAACATTACGCACAAGACGAAACTATAACCGGAGTATGTATTAATCATTTGCAATATGAAATCTCAATTAGTAATTTAATAATCAGGATTATATTACATAATGTTGTATCTCTATGCATAAAATTATCTAAATTGTAAATTACAAGATTCCGTAGAGGTATATATGCGTGGATCCCTATTGCACCCCCGTAGGGCTATATTTCGGACTTCGATTAATTATTGCATAGATATTAGATACCTTATATCCTGACAAAACTGACAATATTTCTGTGCCGCGACACACATTGACACGGGATGCGTAATATATTATGTGCTACTCGTCGACCGGCTCCTCGCACACTAACACAGAACACTATTACTCGCGGAGCACACTAACGCACGTCGGGCCAATTTGAGTCTTCACTTTTTACGCGCAATGCCATATCTACCTCTTTTACACTGCATATTTTGACGACTTATTTACTGATTTCGGAAATCCTTTTTTAACGGATTTATACAAATATTTATTGTCGAAGAAGTCATTTACAAAAAGTGACACCAGATCCCCACACTAGGCAATGCGTTATGTGGGGACATAAGTTATATTTCTAAGTTATAGTAACTTTCGACCTCCATTGCACCCCTTTAGGGGACGAATTTCAAGAAATTACAAATATACAATTAATATACAATTCGTACTAAATGGTTATTATGGTAATTAATATTTATTGCCTCGGATATTCGATTCATGTAAATCGGGACAGATCTTAAATATTTTTCATACAAACATTCAACTCTTATGTTTTAGGTATCTGCGTGCCAAAATTCAAAGCAATACGTCCAATTGTTGATTTAAATATTAGTATTGACTTACGTATCGCGTCATTTTTTTCTTCGCATAATGAAATAAACTAAGCCATTTCTAGAATAGCTCTACATCATTGTAACTCACCTCTCTTGTAAGGTAAAATCTTGCAGCGAGCATCGGCACTCGTCTGGCGTTGAATACACGAGCCACTTTTTAGCTGAATTTAATTTTTATAATTCGCCAGTGGGGGCTTTTTGAGAAATTTGAATAACAACTCGAGTGAACTTCGTCTGAATTGAATTAAGTCCGCGAACCGGCAAGATCCGGAAATATCCGCATTTTATTAATTTTAAATTTTTCAAATACTTGAGACTTTTATAATATGAAGTTTGGTTATGGTTTGGTAATTACTATGTAACTAGAGGTCGCCTGTGGTCGAAATTTATCCAAAATTTAGGTTCAACTTTATACTTTTGTCTCTAAAAAATAAATAAATATTGTAACAGACTGACAAACTCAACGAGCCAAGATTCTATCAAACGCACGGTAATGTGTGTAAGTAATCTTAGGTAGTGTGTGTTTCTGTTGTTTTTATTAGTTATATATATTTCTAATCATTATTTAAGCAATATAGGTATTATCTTTCTGCACACCACCACATAAACTTTAACTGCGCCAAATGTTATACTTCTCCGTTCAATTCCCGTAAAAATTTACTGAAAGTTTTTGCTTACGTAAACTATGAATTACTCCTAAACTCCTAATACTAAATACAGTTCCGCAACCCGACGTAAGGGCAAAATATTGTGAGAGAACTTTGTTATTAATTTTATACTACTGTTTCTTTTTTACTACGGCGGAGCCAAAAGGAAGGATAAGGATAATGATTTTGGCAGTCTATGTATGTATGTATAAAAAATATAGTTATTTTCTCTTTATTATGATAATTGTATCAAAATCGACAATGAAAATATGAAATAAACCTTATGGAAATTAAAATTAAAAAAATCAAACACTAACAAATTAATGTAAATACTTAATAAACGTAATTTTAATCAGATCACATAAAATGAGATAATACAAATTAACCAACCCCCAGCGAACAGATTCCTACTGTTTTCTTACTTGCAGCTTATATTTTATATTCAGTGAATAATGTTAATAATGAGCCATATAAATAATAGTGTATTATCAAATGAACATTATAAATTATTATGTTATAAAAAAATATTTGCAGTACCTAGTACCTTTTTGATTCCACCTACCTTAAAGTTTTAACCCAAAAGTTACAAAAAAATGTAACTGGTAGATAGGTACTTGCTAGTATAAATTGCCATAAAATCTCATGTAGGCCAATTGATTTTCTAAATATATTTTTCTTATACGCTTCCCCTTTTAGGGGTTCATTGTTTTCATTTTCTTTGGCAATTTTCGGCTTCAGTTACTCGTGTTTCTTATTAAAAGCTATAAAAGAAAAAATCGGATTAAAACATAAAAGATCGAGCCCACTACAGCCACTTTGATCCCAAATTTAATTAAAGTAATGCATGAATCTGCTTACATAAAAAAGATAATATTATCTATTTAAATACGCGTGAAATTCAAGTATACCTATATTTATATTCCACACGTTTAAAACGTATTTTTTTAGAAAAAATTACATAATATTTTATTTTATTTGGAATAACAACAGCCATCAATCTTAATCTAGTTAAAGTACGTATTACAATTATTGTTTTAAATAAGGCTAATAACAGTTATTCACATGTTACAAAATAAGGTTTAAGGTGCTTTTACATGCATGAAATTTAATTAAACTGAAGCCGCTATTGTTTTATATAACTGAGAATTTTCACCAACTGCATCACTTCTGAAAGTTTCCCGACAGTCTCCAATTGCAGTATATTTTCTTCTCTGGTCTCTGTGCTCGGGAGTCCTCAGGACGCTGTGTCTAAAAAAGCTTGGTATTTTCGACAAACAAACTCTAATATATTTCAATTTACTATTCGCCGATCGTCGTACCTACTATAAAAGACCAATAATTGTTATCTCGGCAATCCACTCGTACAAAGGCTGTGGTCGGGACGAAGTTTATTTACTTTCAGCCGATTCCAGGTTTATATCTTTTTCGGTTGAGCCTCGAATAAATGCGGTACAATAACAATAAAGTAGGATTTTGTAGATTGCTGACATAGTAAGCTGTAGCAAGCTGTAGTTAGGTTTCTGTGATGTTGAGGTTAAGATAATGAGACTAAATAACCAAATTCTTCGCAATTACTGATGACGATTAGGAGTATACGCGTAGACATATATGAGAAGATATACGCGTAGACGAGGCACGTCAAGGCAAAAATTGTCCACACTTAACTGCCCTACTTTTGGGGTTGTTTGGGATAGTCGATATTTGACATATTTTGTCATCTTAACATTTTGACATTTGCTTTCCGCAGTTCAGTCTTCATTTAATGGCAATGGCTGTATTTGTAAACATACACAGTCTTATTAATAAAATTATTTACACCACGGATTAGCTAATCCAACATGGCTGTCTCTGTCAGATACTTTGGAACAGTCACTTGATAGACAAAGAGAGCGATTTGGATTTGCTTATCCATGGTGTAAATATTTTTATTAATAAGGGTGCTAAAGTATCCTATGTTTTTCTCCTGGTTTTAATCCCCCCGCCAATCTTCAACCAAATCGGTTCAGCCGTTCTTGAGTTATAAATACTAACACGACTTTCTTTTATACAAGGTTTGGTAAAATCGGTTACGGATACTTTGCGCATATGATGCACTACTTATGTAAAAAATAATTGACATACGCGAAAAACAACTTTATATGGGTTTGAGTTTGTTTTACTTTTGCGTTTTGCGGAGAGTGATTTTTACATGAGATGATTTTTTTAGTTTGAGTATGACAATTATTTTTCGTCCTAAGCGACTTCATATACGCAGTGGATCATGTGCCTGAAGTATCCGTACTTAAATCATTTTTGGAGACTTTAAAGATTTGTGTCTTGTAAGTTAAAATATTCTCGTACATGAACTATCATACGAAACTATCTTAACTGTTTAATCTTTGGCAGATTGATCGCAAACTATGAACTATGAACAATCCATATGAACTTCGCCACCATTATACCGAACTTATCAAACTGAGCTTGGCACAATATTAGTACGAGTTACATATTCGAACTTTCCAGACACTAGCGAATTTAAACAGCCACATTCCCCAATGTGGCCTGTCTATTTTCTACCAATTATGTAATTTATGGGCAATAAAGAGCACGCAGTGTATTATGTATGTCCCCGCAGTGCGCTGCAACTGCCGCAAATGTTTGTACTTCTCGTCTTAATTTCGTAGTGTAACAGTATTGGCATTTGGCAATAGCGTTCTGTTTTCGTGTTCGACCACATATATATAGTTTGGGCGTGTATATTTTCTTTGCAATTTTTGAGCTTATTTACTTGAGTACTGGGACCAACTGTCCCAGGTACTACAGTATTTCGAGAGTGGTTCACTTCACTCGGAGAATACTGTCATGATTTTATTATAATATTATATAATTGTATGTTTGACTAAAATAAAAAAAAATGTCATTATAAGGCTAGTACTTTAATAAAAATATAATAATTAGTACTGAATTACATTTAATTTTTTTCTTTTGTAAATTTGATTTAAACTATTTATTTAGATATATTAGATGCATTGTCTACTACTTCAAAATCATTATGTATTAGCATATTTTAGTATGCAACTATTGTTTATATAACTATAAATCTTATCGACTGCCTACATCTACGTGCGCCAGGAGGCTGCACCTTACAGGATGGCCGAATTCATGATTTTATTTTATTTTGTTGTGATTTTATTTTTGTTTATTGGCAACACCACTCCGATCCCGCCACCTCCACCGGTTGGTTGTGGTTGTGGGGATATGAGCGAATATGATATGAGTAGATGGGCACTCGGAGTTTCACCCAAATCCTCTTATTCGAAAGGCCCAGGACTACGAACATGACGCAATAACATTTAGATACCCCTTCAAACGGCCTAAGCATATCTTAGCCGATCCTATAGATCCGATCACAAAATACGTAACGTACTGTGTACAGTTACGTAAACACAAATCACACGCACCCGGTTTGTTAGTAAAGCACCGGGGTCGACGCCGGCGCCTACCCCGAGGACCCATATCAAACACTAACACACGTACCAACGTACAGACCGACCCAAACACGGGACCGAGCCCGAGCCCGAGCTCGAGCTCGCATCCCAGTAGCTTAGTGTCACTCCTAAATAGTATTCGCGACCGCGATATTGTTGTAGAGAGCTCAATACCGCGAACCTCATCGACATTAGGACTTACGCGCGCGAGTCATCCCGACCGTACGCGGAAGAGGAGAGGGACGGCCCTCTCAGTCCCGTAACCACTAAAAACACGAGCTCCTCTACCGCGATAACTCGTACGCCGCTAGTTTTTGCTACCGCGCGCGAGCAACCTCACTCATCAGAGAGTGAGGAAGGGGTCGGACCCCTTAGCGGGGGGGCCTGAGTCCCTCCCATCCTAAAAATAGCTTACCCGTAGCTGTCTCCAAAAACCGATCTGAACTTCACCCGGGTGAAGTTAGGGAGGGCCAACCCTCCCAATGACTAACCAAACCAACTAGCCACCAGGCTAGTTATAGTTCGATTAAGCTAGAGCGGTCTTAACCCGACCGCTAGCATGGACCCTTTCGAAAAAAAAAAAGCACTCGGAGTGGAATTATACAACCTAAGGCGCTAGAGACGAACGCAGTGTTCACTCACATTATATTTTGTTGTCAATGATCTTAACAGCGCCGTAAAGATCGGAATGTATTTTTTTTTAATAATTTTTGTTTATTTTTCAGCTTAACGTCTTGAATTCTTGATATAAGCAGTAGATCAAAATATTCATAATTGATTTAGAAAAACCTTATTAAATACGTCATTTTCGTGTTATAAATATTGTTTATCAAAACTAAAAGCAACGCTTGTTGAAATGCAGATCCTGTATTTTAAATTCGAAACACACCGTATAATTATCGGGCGAAGACACGCGTCCGCACTAGTATAATAAAAGTGGTTAATGGGTTACACGTTAAGTTGACCCATGACAGGGTAATAACAGAGCTGTTGTCAGGTATAATGACTGGACTCACGAATGTACGCAGTTATACCTCTATTATATTTGTGACTTGTTTGGTTTTGGTTTATATCTTATTGTAGAATGAATTGTTTTTATTATTTCTGAGCGCCTTCCTAGCATCGTCTCAGACCGTCACAGACAGAAGGAGGCGTCGCGTGACGTGTCTCAATGTAAACTGACGCCTAGTAAGAGAAGTCAGAAAGTAAAATAAGTTTAAGGGCCAATTCACACCGAAAGCTGGAAACGAATCGTAACATGGCGCGTGCATTTTTAAGAAAGCTTTTCAAAATTCAACTTGAAGAAAATTAATGAAGACACGTTTAATTATAAAGAGTTCGAATCATAGATATATAATATTAAAAAGAGGTAGATATGTTATAAACGCGTAAAAATGGAGACTCGAATTGGCCCAAGTCGGGCCAATTTTGGTTAGTGTGCTCCGCGAGTAATAGCGTGTTTTGTGTTAGTACTATGCGACGTTGACACATTGACACGCGTCCCGTGTCAATGTGTGTCGTGGCACAGAAATATTGTCAGTTTTGTAAGGATATAACATATCTATGTAATAATTAACCAAAGGTTCGAATGTCTAGTTGTACCGTGTATTATTTTTGTGTAGTGAATAAAGATTTATTTTGAATGGATGATGCACCTTCGAGATGCAGCGCTCCGTAGCGTCGCGTATCGTCCCGTATTGTCGCGGTGTGAACTGACCTTAATGTAGAATGAATTAATGTTGATAACATTTTTGAGCGACTTCCCTGTAATAAACATAAAAAAAAATCTCTTTGTAATATAAAAACTAGCTATTGCCTTCGGCTCCGCCCTCGTAAATATAGTATCCCACGAGAATACTATACTTTTTTGAGATAAAAAGTTTCCTATACTTTAATTAGTAGCTTAAACAACTACCATACAAAATTTCATCGAAATCCATTGAGTAGTTTTTGCGTGAAAGAGTAACAAATATTTATTCATGCATTCATCCATCCATATAGTAGGTAGGTATCTAATACTAGTAGGATAATAACAAAATATAGAAGTATACATATACTCCCTTACTAATAAACGCTGTATAAGCTTTGAATACTACACAGTGTTTTGTCTCCTTCTATCGAATTTAAAATGTCACTTGTGTGACGTGAACAAAACACCGATAGTTATTCAAAGCTTATACAGCGTTTATTAGTAAGAGGGATATAGAATAAAGTTGGCCAACCCGCTACTGCGTGTACATCTAAGTATTAACTTACGAAGATTGATTAGAATATGTAGGTAATAGAGTATATAATTTTTATTGGAAATAGAATAATGTTATTTACTAGGATAAAACTGGCCACCTATGCGGATGATAAAATTCGTGTCGTATTTAATCCAACCTAAATTGAAATTCAATCATGATTGACAGTTCAAAATGGCCAAAATTCGGTACAGAATAAAAAAGGATTAACCAATTTATTAATTGTTATTTATGTCCGCGTATACGTTATAGTGATCGAGTCATTAGTATAATTACATTTTACTTGTAAGTCCGCTAATAAATCATCGACATCAGGTGTACAGTCAGCACAATACGTATAACGTACTGCCATCTGCCAAAAATATTGTATACTAGATGTTGCGCACATAGATGTTATATTAGAACGAGGTAGATATTGTATTGCTCTTAAAAAGTGGACTCAAATTGGCCCGCTGCGGGACAATTTTTGTGTTAGTTTGCGTATTGCGTCGAGCCGGTCGACGAGTAGCACGTATTTATATGTTAACGCGTCCCGTGTCAATGTGTGTCGCAGCACAGAAATATTGTCAGTAAGGGTATAACGAATAACAATGTAATAATTAATCAAAGGTTGCGCATGACTTTGTGCGCGCTAAAGTTAATCTTGCGGAAACCGTACATTTTTCCGCGATAAAATGTAGCTCATTCCCCGTGGTCTAATGTATATCTCTACCAAATTTCATGAAAATCGGTCCAGTAGTTTCGGGTCCTAATAATCCTATTTAACGCAAACAAACAAACTTTTCTTCTTTATAATATAAGTATAGAATATGGACTACAGAGTACTCACTTTTAGCTCTCGTATCTACGAGAGTTTTTTATGGTTGCGATAGAAGTGATTGCTTTGTAAATTGAACTCTGCACTAAGCTAATACAAAAGAGCTGAAAATCGAAGTTATTTTGTTTGCTTTTTCATAATAATAATTATAACGAAAAATAATGCATACAATTGTATGGAGAAATTTCTATTTGACAATCTGTCAGCATATTAGAATGTCTCTAGTAATATTACAATCTAACGGTTTTTACAATTTTATGGTTTAAATATCCATTAGGCAACATTTATCGCGCAACATATTGCATGGCACTTTGAATGTTACGCATCTACGCATCTACTACTAACGCCCCCTGGCGTGTCGCGAGTTGCTTTGCCATATTAGACAAGAACCTTTTGCGTGTCAAGTGGAAACGCGGCTTACTCCATAAACTAACAAAATTGAAGACACGCTATATTTTGTTAGACTGGTAGTTTCTAAAAGACTTACGGTCGGTTTCAATAACGTATCTTATTGGTAGATATTTTGTATGTTTATGAACTCGGGTGTCATAATCGCTTTACGATAAAACGCTTAGATACCCCACCAAAGCCACTGCATAAGTATGGATTTTTATAGAGCACTAAACAAACTCGCGTCGCATCAGCGTGGCCAGAGAACCAGGGCCTCTAGTCAAGATGCATTCGCTAATTTCGACGGCGTAGTTCGACAATAAAATGTATGGGATTTGACATAACGCATCGCAAGCGACGTGTCATATAACGATACAATACGTCAAATCCCATACATTTTGTTATCGAACTTCGCCGTCAAAATTATCGAATGCATCTTGACTAGAGGCCCTGATTCGTTGGTTTACTGGTTGAAGCAGGCTGAAGATGTTTGGGAAATCCAGTTGACTGTACAATACACAATGATTGACAGCGGGCACTTTTGTGTAACAATAATTAATCGGCCACAACCGCTGCGTCATCCCGCCCTCGCTAAGTGCTGGTAATCTGCCATCTAAAATGCTATGTGTTCATTTACCGACGAATGATTTTTTTTTGCCTAAAGATTTGGGTTAATTTTTAGGTGAAACTAAATAGTTAAATGATTTGATTTGATGATCGCCTCGTCGGGGGACCGCTAAAGTTTGTAAAGTACTATTTTTCCAACAACAGCTAATTAATTATTACGAATTACATTTAGGTACGAGTGAATTTTTTTCAAGGTAAATTCTTTTGTTGCAATCTGCGACTACACTTTTTCTCACTTAGCGGTCCCCCGACGAGACGACGATTGAAAAATTAAATTATTTCAATATTGTAAATATTATGTGACGATATCTCTTTTTGCGCCGGGGCTTAAAAAATATTATCTTTATCTTTCGCTAAAACAATCCGAAGCCTTCTCAAGCCTCTAGTTGCCATTATTTCACAGATCTTAAGTCCACAATAATTGTGGAATGTGGTCACTAGGAGCGCTGTCATCGCGCACACAGCGAATACAATAATTGATATTCGATAAAATTACGTAATACGTAGGGTAAATACGCTAAATGTCGGCCACTTACGGATTTTCTAACTTTAGATCGCTTCGGATCCATCAGTTTGAAACGAAAGCATAGCTTGTTATACGGTTTTAGACAGGTTAATAAATCTATTTTATATTTATATGCATATGGTTGACTTTTCTACTAAACGGAAAAAGTATTAAGGTTTAAATGCGTCGAAAACGAAAAAACCTTAAAGTCGGCCGTTCACGGCCCAATGGTCGGTCGCTTTTTTCCCAAATGTCGGCCGGGTATAGCGTGTAACCTCTTATAATATTATTAAATTATAATAATACATAATTCAATTTTGAGACAGCAAGTTTGATAAATAAATTAAAAAGTGACTACCCAGTACCTAAACAAACAATGAAAAATATAAAAATGATCAGCCTGTACAGTAGCATTCGATTCTTAGGTTGGCCGACATTACGATCTTTAATATTTCCAAAGTCGGCCCCTGTTTCGTATAGCTTATTTCTCGAGATTCAGTTAATACCACCCCGGCCGGTATTTAGTGATTGAACGTAGAATATATTTATTAACATAAAAGCGTTACAAATTTTAATATTAAGACAATGGAATTATTGGACTTTATAAAACATACTGCATTTACCTTAAGTCCGATTCCGATTTTCAGTCGAAACTGGTATTCTAATGACGGCCCCCTATTTTTCCCTAAAACCAATACGCAAAACGTTGAAAAAACTATCTCAAAATATAGTAAAAATACCTTTTTAGTGATAGCAAAGCTAAAAACCAAAAAAAGAAATGTCTTACCGTTGTAATGTCAATCCCCGAATCGTGGGTATTCACAGTAAGTAAGCTGCTTTAACTACGAACTTCAACGCTTTAACGGCGCTATCGCTACTGACGGTTAGTGTGCGAAGAGCAAGTGGCGTAATCGGATAGTAACGGTTTGCACTTAAAGAGTATGAACTAAGCTTGCAATTTCAGTGGCAAAATTACCAATTAATTACCTTTTGAATGAATGCAAGCTGAAAATGTGCAGACGGCCGAGGATTGGAGGGGGGCCGACGTTTGGCGTATTTACCCTACTTGTCAATTGTTCGTGATAACCCCCTCTGAAAGTTTTGGCTTCACGTATTAATATATTTATAAATTCTAGAACTCTATGACTATATAAACTACCAATAAACGTATTAGTAATAATTAATGTTCGTTTTTCTTTCATTTTCCAATTGCCAACATAATATACCGTACTAGTAAAAAGTGCTGTTACGGGGGAATAAAGAATAAGTCATGTACGTCTAGCCTTAGCGTATAAAGGATTTATAATAAGCTATGCTGTATAAAGCATAACACCCACTTATTTTAAATCCTTTCAGGCTGTGTGAAAATCACATTGAGGAAAATTCTTACTCATAAAGTAGAAATACATTTGGCTTTTACTCTCTTAAAATAAAAGTCCAAAGCTTAAATCAAAATAAAAGAAAAAAAAAACAGAGTCGTAAATGTAAAAAAATGCCTCCTAAAAAACGTAATGTGTCTCACCCATCAATGTTTTTTCAGCGCCAATACAATAAATATTGTTTTAGGTCACAGCTAAGCCGTTTCCGATTTACGAAACTCAAAATGTGTTTTGAATGCAAATCCGTAACGACTTCAGTCAAATCTGTCCTATCAGGTGAGGTTTAAAAATCCCATCCTAAATTGTAACTGCATGCTATAAAAGCGCACTGCCAGAAATCCCGCGGGATAAAATTGGCCTCGTGTTGGGTTTGGATATGTTTATAGGGTATCTACATAACATAAAAAACACGGAATAATCCAGTAGAATTTAAGATGTGGTTTGAATTTTCAGTATGCGCTTTGGAATACCGCGTTTTGTCGATTGATGACTTGAATATTATAATCAAATTGAATTTGAAGAACACTGTGCGGTCCCTACGATACAAACAATTGATAAGTACTTATGTATTCGTTACGTTATCGAATGTCAATCGTATACGCGCTGTGATAATTTTTATACATATTCTCTTTCGATCAAGTTACGAATACGTTCTTGTCAATTGCTCGTGCTAGCCCTCAGTTCTTAAATATTTGAATGTAATGTAAAATGTATTTCCACGTATAAGAACGTTCAACGCAAGGTAAATCACATCCTACTAATATTATAAATGTGAAAGTTTGTAAAGATGGATGGATGTATGGATGGATGTTTGTTACACTTTCACGTAAAAACTACGGAACGGATTTCGACGAAATTTGGTATGGTAGTAGTTTAGGCTCTGAATTAAGACATAGGCATACTTTTAATCCCGAAAATGAACAGTATTCTCGTGAGATACTATATTTACGCAGGCGGAGCCGCGGGCAACAGCTAGTTAAAAAATACAATTGCAGAAGCAAACAGAAGGTTTTAACTTTGATTGATAGTCTTTAATAGACTGATACTAAGATTCTTGAAAAAAGTTCCGAAGTTCTAGAATACATAGTTTAAAAAAAAATGAAATTAAACACGCATTAAAGGCAACAGTAATTCCTGTAACAAAATACCGATGCAATAAAAACCATTCGCGTTTGCGTTTATCGTCCACATAAATTGTGAGAAGTGGGAGCTATCTCAGGCAATTTTAGTTTGTTAACATTACTTAGACAGTATTGGAAGATAATATTTAATTATCTACACTGTGGGATATGGTCAAGTCGGCAAGTCGCCGGCGGAGAATTCCAATGATACAACAAATTTGATAAAACGTACCGTTGATATTTTATCAATTCCGTTTTTAGTTTATGCTAATAAAGTTTAATTAAATGCTGTATTAATGTTAATACTATCTAAATCGTTTTACACAAAGATATGTATTAATAATTTTAGTAAAACGATAGTATTGGCTTGTATTTTATATCGTTTATGAGTTTTACCATCCTTGCATTTCGAATTTTGTTTATTTTGATTATTATAAGATATTATTATGTTATAATGTAACATTTTTATTTCTATCTACTTTAAACAGCATTTTTATAATCTACTACACGTTGCCAGCGACTTAGTGCGCGTAAAAGGAAATCTCCTGGTGACCGTACATTTTGTTAGATATGCACAGATGTAGAGTACATGGGGTCTACTCTATATCTGTAAAAAAAATCATCAAAAATGGTCAATGCCTAGTCAATGAAAACATCAAACGTACAAAGAAATCTCTCCTTTTTATATCATTATATTTTAAATTATTTCAGACATATTATAACTTAGACACACAAAACGTTGAATCATAAGTATGATGTATGCAGCGTGTATTATAATTGTTCTTCTCCACCATGTGGCGTTCTTGAAGGGGGTGCGTATCGCTCCAGTGGTAGGCGAGGTTTATCAAATCAAACACACAGGAGACTTCGCACTATATATTTTATTTATCGTATTAATACATCAAAGAACTATACATTCTACGCCCTACGCGCTCTAAACTATTCTCTATTCTCCCCTTTTTTCGTCTCTGACGTAGCGGATGACACACAATGTTCTAGTTCTTAATTCAAAATATTTAAATCTTGTGTGCCTGGGGGCCTAGACAAAATCCGTTTTCTGTAAGCGTTAACGCCTACGGAAAAATCTAATTGTATGGAGTTGACATTTGCTAACCAGATGTCACGTGATTGCTGCTTAAATGGTAGACAAAGTCATTATTCCTCCTGCGGAAAGGAACATCGAAGTGAGCGTGACACGCAAACGACAAAATTGTTCAACAAAATGGTAGACAAATGCCACTTTTGACAAACGCCAATGATATTTTGACGTTTCCGCAACCCGATAAATTAGCAGGAGATCGGACCCAGATGCTAACGCTAGAAACGAGTAAACAGTGATATTTTTGTGTGTTTTTAATTCAAATTAACTAGTGAAAATACATAGTTTGAGATTATTATGGGCAGCTAATAATGAAACAACATTGCAAAGACGTCAAACAAGAATAAATCGTCGTAAAATGGTGCAAATTGTGGAGTTGGAGGACTTGGAATTTGTTAATCGTTTTAGGTTAGATAAACAAAGTTTTTGGCGTCTTTGTGATGATCTTCGGCGTTTAACCTTATTGAAAGGTACACGGGAAATTAGTTTAGAAATCAAGGTAAGTTCTGTACCTGCTTCTTACCTTACATAAAATATAAAGTTACCTACTTAGTGTAATTTTGCAATGAATGAATGTTTCAGGTTTTGTTAGTTTAGTCACTCTTAGCTTTTTGGCTACGGGTTCATATCAACGCATTTGACTAACGCAGCATTTGGTACAAAGAACAACTAGTTACTAACATTCTAATACCCTGTTTATGAAACAAGTATTAAAGTTTAGAATCGAGTTTATCTTTATAAGAATAACAAAATGTAAGAACCACAATCATATAAGTGGTGTCATTGTGAGGTTGTTTACATTATGCATTCCATATTCTCAAGTAGGTTAGTTAGTTAAAAAAGCGAATAAAAATTGAAATAAATGACAAATTTCGGAAAAAACCTACCTTTCCATAAATTCTATTAGCAAACTAAATTGTTCGGGACTCGCACGAAGTCTAGATTCCATAGCACAGTCGTTTACTAACTTTTTTGTAATAAAACACTTCAATTATATACTTTCAAGTTTCAACACAAAACTTTTGACTCTAAGCGCGCGTTTGCGTTTGACAGTGACAGATGTCCGATACTGACTCTGTGACACTTGCTACACACTATTCCATAGACTAAATAAAGAGTGTTTCGGGTAACGCTGCGGAATGGGCGCTCAGCGTTCCACGTGTAACATGTCTACCAATTTCAACACGCTAATGTCAAGTCCTTAGCGTGAGCGGAAAACGCTTGCACGAAAAACGCTTGGATTTTGTCTAGGGACCCTGACCTCTCCAAAGAGTCCAGCCACAGTTATCCGCTACATTACCTATACATGTAGTAACTATTTAGCAATCTGTGCCTGTACTGGGTGAATTTTTTATTCCGTGTCAGTAAAAACAGGGTAGAATAATAAATACATAAAAAAGACTACTATGGCATACTTAGTTTCCTTTTTTTTCTTTCTTGATAAAAATATTTTGTTTACAACATTGCATTACTAATTTAAAATAAATTTTACTTATTTAAACATTTAATAAAGTATTTCCCTTTTTTGTTGACCTCTATAATGTTGCGCGTGATTGGGGCGGGCGTAGAACGGTGGGCGTAGCTGCATTAAATTCATGATTTTTACAAAATAATGCTTTTGTATGCAATGTTTTATATTTTTATACTAAACAATAAACATACCCTGTTATTCTCGAGATGGAACAAAAAATCACCCACTACACGAATACCGATCTACGAGGAAGATTTATCTAAAATTTATTATATTATTAAAATTTAATTACGAAATTCAATTGCTTAGTTTAATTAAACATTTATCTGGCGTATTCGAAGGCAGAAATACTGCAGTGTCAGGTAAAATGGAAGGGGTTGCTGATAAGAGGATTTGTGAAGGCACGAGCGAGTGCGTTGGAAATAATATACAGCGTAGGGCTCCGGTGCCCATGCATTAACTCCTTGATTGGAATCTACCGCGGGGCACAGATAAATGAATCTGCGTAGCCCGAACTTAGAGCACTGGATGGAATATTCAATAAACTTGTGGCTTTACATCATCATTTTAGATAGTTGAGGTTCAATTGAGATCGTAATTGAGATTTTATAAAAACGCGTTCAATATTTGTTAGCATAATCAAAATGCTCCAGAGACTTTTCAATTCCGTCTTGTTCGAGGGCAAAACGCCAGAGGCATGGAGCAGGGGCGTGGCAGTCTTGTTCTTCAAAAAAGGAGATAAGAATTACAGACCCATTACGCTGCTGAGCCATGTCTATAAGCCGTTTTCAAGAGTCATAAGTTCATAACGAATCGTCACGAATGGAAGCTTGATGACTTCTAGCCTCCCGAACAAGCCGGTTTCCGAAGAGGCTTTATTACCATAGACCACATACATACGCTCCGGCAGGTTATACAGAAAACCGAGGAGTATAATCTTCCACTGTGCTTGGCGTTTGTGGACTATGAGTAAGCCTTTGATTCGATTGAGACCTGGGCGGTCTTCATACATCGAAGTGTTGAAGTGTTTATATAGTAAAGCCACCATGTCGGTGCGATTCTCTTGCTCGATCTAATTGATAGAGTTGATGATTTTATTCTTTTAGTTGAATATATATCACAGTTTTGCCGCACGAGCCACATCTAGTGTACATTTACTTTGGTACCTACAAAAATTACTGGGTACAATTAAACGTTAAGACGACGAGCTCTAGATGTCGTTGGATTTGTGTAAGCGTCGCTTAACATTTTTTATCAGAAAACTCCACACGCAACAATCTTCTCTATACCAACGTGGTACGTATGAGAAAGGCGTGTACCGATTGAAATCTAGATAGAAGAGGTTGCCCGTACATTTTTGCTTACCATCGACATATGATAATGCGGGTGCATGAACAAAGACCGCTGTCTCGCATCTCTTTTTAATGTATTTAATTGACCACTTACGAGGCCCATGTTATTGTTTCATTAATTTTAAATTAATAGCTCGCTATCGGCGCTCGCAAAAAGAACCTTTAGCTTAATTACATGTTCATAATATTATATCGGTCTTGTTTAGTCGGTCGCAATTGATTATAAATGGTGTACAATGTTGTTACGATTTTAAATTGACTAAAGTCAAAAAGTTGATGTTCCGATGATATCATCAGCGTTTTGTTTATTGTTAAATGTTTATTGAATTGGTTGGTTAATTTTTTCTATGGTCGCTTTTATAGCACGTCAATCTGGTTCCGTGGTAAGTTCTAGAAGAACTTCTGTTACGCGTACTAGACAACGGACATATATTTTATACTTTTTGTATAATACTTATATTTCAGATTTTTATCACAATATCACACACAATGTGTCTTATATTATACTAATCTATATTCAATACACATCCATGACATGAATGGCGGTATTCAAACTGGCGACCTCCGGCTTGAACTATGAGCAAATAACCACTGAACCGCTGAAGTCATCGTACATTAAATACGAAGTATTTATCCCACCAAAAACATTCTGTAAAAAACTAGCCAAGTCTCGATGGAGCTGCTTGTTTATCTCTAAAAAGTAATGAAATCTAGACAAAGTCGTGCCAAGTCTAAGGATCCTTACTGCGATTTATTTATTATTATAGTTAATGTTGTGTGACTTGGCCGTTGAAAATTCTTTATACGTTAGTGGGTACAAGTCAATTTTGTTTACACGTAATGTTATATTATCAGATTCTGTTGTAACTACCTATGTTTGTTAAGCGAGATAATAGCCCATACTGGTATTGGTAATTGGACGCTAGTGTCTTATTTTAGGCGTTGTTGATTGTATAACACATGTATTGGAGCAATGGTGTCATGGAGCCCCTTTTGTACCCTTGTGTACTCTTCAACGGCCAAGTCACACAACATTAACTATAATAATAAATAAATCGCAGTAAGGATCCTTAGACTTGGCACGACTTTGTCTAGATTTCATTACTTTTTAGAGATAAACAAGCAGCTCCATCGAGACTTGGCTAGTTTTTTACAGAATGTTTTTGGTGGGATTTCACTTCTTTTTGTAGAAACGTAGGAATATTGATTTATTTTACTAGATTTTAGTGTAATTTGTTTATTTAATTTGTGTAATGTTCGAGTAGAATAAAGTTAATTGTTCGACTATTTCTTCTTGTAAACTTGTAAGTATAAGTATAAAAGCCAGTCCAGTCTTAACCAGAGTTTTCCTTTAATTTCATTTATATGCGTATTAAAAGCAGAAGGGGAGGCATTCGCCCAGCAGTGGGACGCTAGGGCTAGATTAAATTAGAAGATGTGTCCTACTTCACTGGATTTTTGCAATGACAGTCGATTTTTTTATGTACCAATAGTAGAAGGGGGCATTACCATATCTCTAATCAGCTGAGACCAGCTGAGGGTTCTTCATCAGATACTTCAGACCTTCGATTTTTGACATCAAATGAAGTGGCCCACCAAGTTGAATATTTTTTGTAAAGGCAGTATGTCGATCTCTAATAGTTTGGTTGGGCTCTTGTGTTTTCTAATAATTGTCACCAGGTACTCCAGATCTTCGATTATCCTAGTTTTTACAGTTTTCCCTTTATGTGGCCATTAAACCTTACCTCTGTACCAAATTTCAGCTCTCTGAGTTTATGGGAAGTACTAGTTCTATTCTGATGATCATGAGTGAGTGACTGGGTGAGTGTCATAAATGCGAAACTTTGCTGTCGTTTAACTTCGGAACTAAATGACCTACAGACTTAAAATTTTGGATTTTAAGTATGTGATTATACTTTACTGGATGACGAAAATGTCTGCGTTCTGGTCTTATCCAGAGGTTCTCAAATAAGGGCCTGAAAATGCGGCGAAATGGTTCCAGTAAATAATGGTACGGCAGTGTTTGCTTCGCGCTCGACTTGGCGGGGGCACTGCCGTGCCCCCAGATCGACGTTCTGGTCTTATCCAGAGGTTCTCAAATAGAGGCCTGAAAATGCGGCGAAATGGTTCCCGTAAATAATGGTACGGCAGTGTTTGCTTCGCGCTTGACTTGGCGGGGGCACTGCCGTGCCCCCAGATCGATTATCCTAGTTTTTATAGTTTTCCCTTTATGTGGCCATTAAACCCTAACTCTGTACCAAATTTCAGCTCTCTGAGTTTATGGGAAGTACTAGTTCTATTTTGATGATCATGAGTGAGTGAGTGAGTGAGTGAGTGAGTGAGTGTCGTAAATGCGAAACTTTGCTTTCGCTTAACTTCGGAACTAAATGACCTACAGACTTGAAATTTTGGATTTTAAGTATGTGATTATAGCTTACTGGATGACGAAAATTTCTGCGTTCTGGACTTATCCAGAGGTTCTTAAATAGGGGCCTGAAAATGCGGCGAAATGGTTCCAGTAAAGGATGGTACAGCAGTGTTTGCTTCGCGCTCGACTTTGGCGGGTGCACTGCCGTGCCCCCAGATAGATTACATATTCTAGAGGCAAAGAAAGGTGAAATTTAAAATAAATTAAGTAAAAAACAAATAAAGGCAAACACACATTGTAAATATTTTAAAAATAAATAAGATCAAAATCGATCAAACAAACACAAACAATATTGAATTAAGAAATTAGATAGGCATTCCAGAAATTAATCAAACGCGTTGCTGACTAAAAATGAGATTTTAAATTAACAAGCGGAGAGTATGGAATGAAAATGTAATATGTTAGCACTGGTTTGCGAACCGCTAAATACTTTAGCTCTTTGTTGAGCTAGTAAATAATTTATAAGGCTTTACCTGAACCTGACTTACTGGGGGTGTTTAGTTACAAGGGCACAAGTTGTAAGTGTGGATCGACCTCACTGTGTACACTGTGTACTTAGTATATTTTATTCACTGTTTTTCGAGGAAAGGCTGCTATAAAACTTTATGTTAAGAAGGAAACTTAAGAATACATTTACGAGAAGTTGATTCTATGCGATGTTAACATTTAACATTTTCAATACTTTATATTAGGTGCTTAAGTGATTTATGTAATTTTTTTGGTTGTAAAAATAGAGAATCTTGGGGTATAACGAAAGTTTTGCTTGTGTTCTAAACTTCGGTTTTTTTTTCAATTAAATTTTCATTGCCAATTATTTTTTTGAAGATGTAATAGAACATTAATTTCATTTTCTCTAACTTCTTACTATTTATTAACATAATCAGTGATATATTTATCTGATTGTTTGCATTGAATAATATATCGAATTACTGGATCGGATATTCGGCTTTTAGAGTTTGGCACAGACATAGAGGAGACTACGGGAGATAGGCTACTTTTTGTCGCGGCAAAATGGGGTGACGGGATTTATAGGTATAACTCATACATTATAAAGAGGAAAAGTTTTTTATGGTTTATGTGCATTAAATTAGCCCCGCAACTACTGTACCAAATATCGCTAAGCTTTATCGCCACAAATGGTATGGTTCCGTCAAAGAATATATATTACTAACGTAGTTCCGTCGTGATATGCTTGTAAGCGCACGAAGTCACGGGCAACATCTAGTCCTTACTAATTTGGAATTACGATTCACCAAAGTCCATTCTCTCGGATTATAATGAAACCACAAAGTAAACAGGTGGCTCTCAACTTAATGCAATTTAAATTCTTTGATGCTTTATCTCGGCAACTTTCCTCTTTTCTTTGAAGCTTTGAGTACCCATGCTAATTAAACGACAGACTTGATTAATAAGACTCTAACTCAGCAACGGACGTTCATTGTCTGGACATGTACTAAAATTGTACCTTGTTGGAAGTTTGAAACTAATAAGAAGACTTTTTTTTCATTAGCAAAACAACTGACAATAAGCGCACTGCACTACAGCTACGAGAAAGCTATGTTTGGAGTATCTCTACGTGATAGAATCAGAAATGAGGAAATCCGTAGCAGGACTAAAGTTACCGACATAGCCCAGCGCATTAGCAAGTTAAAGTGGCAATGGGCTGGACATTTAGCCCGTAGAACCGATGCCCGCTGGGGCCGAAAGGTTTTTGAGTGGAGACCACGAACTGGACGTCGAAGCGTAGGACGGCCTTCCGCCAGGCGGACAGATGACCTGAGAAAAGTCGCAGGGAGTCGGTGGATACAGGCCGCTAGAGACCGATCGCACTGAAAATTTGTGGGGGAGGCCTATGTCCTGCAGTGGACGTCACCGGGCTGAAACGAGAACTACAGCTTCGGTGAAAGGTGACTTGTGACTCCTCTAGTGTTGCGGGTGTCCATATAGGCGTCAGTAATCGATTTCTTTCAGGCGATACGTATGCTCATTTGTCTCCTATCTATACTTATGTTATAAAGAGAAAAGGTTTGTTTGTATGTTTGTTTGTATGCATCGAGTAGGCTCCAAAACTGGACTGGACCGATTTTGATGAAATTTGGCACAGATATAGAGTACGAGTAGTCCGTCCATCTCCAGGCTGTATCTCCTTAACCGTGGCAGGTAGACAGTTGAAAGTTAATGTATTTCTGTTGCCGCTATAACAACAGATTACTTAAAACATAATTAAATAAATATTTAAGGCTGCGATACAACAAAATATATAATTTTTTACAATTTCGTACGGAACTTGGTCGGTTTTAAAATCACATTACCTGAGTACGGTCCCCTACAGACCAGGTGTACTTTTCAACAACAGTTATGCTAGGAATAAAACTATTTAAGTATACTAATTACAATCAAACTAACTATTACATTGTTAATAATTTTCATACATTACACTCTCTCGGGAGATCCGCAATGAAATGGTTCTAACGTCGACAAAAACTACTTGGAATTTAATCAGTGGCATTATTTTAAACTTTAATTATACCTACAGTACTTACACAAATTGCAAATTAAATGTTACTGTACCCTGGAGAGGCGGTGGATTGTAAAAAGGAATAGTAAAAAATGGCGACGTCAAACAATTCCAGAACGGTCTACGATTCTCTGCTTATATTGGTGGAGAATCCTTTTTAAATTCTGTTAAAGTTTCTATAAGTACGTTCCTGTGTTAATCAATTTCATACTCTAAAAGCTTGGAAGGTGAGTTCAAAATCTATTGGCAGGTGGACTTTATGTGTCCCTACTTTACTTTTAAGGTTATTTTTACTCTTGCGTATCTAGTAGCCGGCGTGGAGTTTTCCGTGAGTATTTGCAAAGATGTGAATATTGCTGTAACCACTTCCGGATGGAAATGTGTTTTCAATGGCCGGGCTTCGTCGTTAATGCATAAATGTTTTATTTTTAACTCTCTTCTGCTATTTGGTATATAGTATTCTATACGTTTATGGGCGCATTTACAAATTTGATATAAATTGGCTGTTTTTCGGACGATTTGACGACCAAAAATACGTAACTCTACAAAACTAAAAAATGTCATAGATAGAGTACTTTTTTATCTAAAAAATGGTTAAAAATATTATAAAAAATGTAATTTTTACTATAATAAAATCAATTTTCCAGAATCACTTCACCCAAAATTTGCAAAAAGAAGTCATGTTTAGGATCATTTCTCTGCACCTACATGCCCCTAGCTTATTTTGTTTGGTTAACGATAGTCAAAGATAGCGGATATATTCACTTTAAATTCAGTTAAAAATTAATCCAAAGATATTAAAAATTGGTTTGGAAAAAAAAGGATAAAAGTCTCCTCCAATTTCTCACGTATTTTGTTATTATGCATGAACCTTAATGAGTTGCAATATTATTTTATTTGGCCACTGTCTGAAGTATTTCACAAAACATTTCTAAAGAAGTGTTCGTCCATACTCATCTGTGAAAACAATAATTGTCAAACAACATAGGTATTATTTCGTAAACATGCAGCTAAGGAAACAATATTATGTAGAGAAATCTGGGTGTACAAGACTAAGAAGAAAATAATCCGTAAAAGCACGTTAAATCTGCCATAACTTTTGGCAGATTACGTGCCAATTCCCCCAACGCCTGATAAACTATTCGTATTAATGAAATAGAAGGAATGATATTTAGACTAATGTACACTAATAGGCGTTGGTAAAATTGGGACTTAGTGCCTTTACAGATTCTTCAAAAGTCCTAATCCTAAAGCCATTAGAAGTTGAAGAGATTTATCCCCTAAGTATTTGTGAATACGATAGTTGGTACCTAGTCAGTGACAATTCTCTTGAACCTAGAAAAATTTAAAATATAGTTATATACCTTTATAACAATATATGTTCGTAGTAGTTCTGGCTACGTTTTGCACTTTTTCATTATGTGATAACGAATAACCGAACCAAGAGCATGTCAGGATATCTTTTGAGGGTTCTGTAACTATTAACGCGCAATAGGATTTCTTTAAATGACTTCGAAAGTTATTGTCCTATTTTGCTCAAAATAATTTTCCCAAAGAGTTTTTAGCATGATCTATCAGCATAGAAACTTACAAGTTTCTATCTTATAGTTTAGAAATGCCAGGGAGGGGGTCAACTTAGGAGACACTTTGGAGGCTTATTACTCGCAAATGATTATTTTTCTTATAAAAAAGTCATGTATGAAACCCTGCCTTTATTTAAAATGCCATATTTAACGATACCCCACACGATGGAGTAGAATGAAACAAATATTTTTTATCCCCACTTCGCATGTTTGGAGATTGGAGAGCTATTATTATATAAAATTATTATTGTTTAATGATGCCCAAAACCAGACTTATACACATTATATGACTAGACCAAATTTCATCCAGTTATATTCATAATTATAGGAGCCAAAAGGGCGGAAAGATAAACAGACAGATAGACGGACGGACAGAGCGAAACTATAAGGGTTCCTTGAGTTTAACGGAACGCTAAAAACAGTCTGCTCATTATTTACAAAAACACGTCATAAATGTAGATGCTTGTCGTGACTGAACGCTAAGCACGTTTCAACCATCTTTTAAAAGAATAAACATTTAGCACTTTAAATAATTAGGACTCGAAAAAATTAAGCTATTTTAAAATTTTAATGATGCATACAATATAACGTTCTCTAATGAGTTTGCCGCTAGCAAAAAAGGAACATTACTAGTGATTATTCCCAAGTGGCGTAGTTAAGCGATCAATCGATTGTTTTTGCCACATACTTTAGAACTTGTTTCTTTGACGGCTGATCTAATTGAAGACTGGATAAGTCGTAGAAAGTATTCTAGCATTCAAGTACCTATTCAAGCAGTACCTTGGTAGAGTAAAGGCTGAACGCAAATGGCTTTTGAGCTGAGGCATTCGTTGAATGGTCTCTTTCGCATACAGCATAAACAAAATTAAAAATGTTAAGTAGCTACCGAATTGACAAACAATGAGCGAGCTGATGATTATGTTATATTAGCTTTTGAAGAAAAAAAACTAGATCAAAATTATTTCATCCGCTTGAGAGCTACAAATCTACGGATAGACACACAATTATACACACACGCGCACACAGTCACACAACTACACAAACAGATACGTCAAACTTATAACTTTTAACATTTTCTTCGGGGGTCCATAATACAACATAATATTTAAACATAATCATTGAAACAATTGAACACAATAGTAAATCAATCTTTGAATTTCCAGTTCCTTCCAATTACAAATACACTAAACAATAATGATAAATTGAATACGATAACGTTCTCTACTGAAACTTTTTAAACTTGAAATTGTGAGCAGCACATTATCTTAACTATCTATGAAGAGCTAGTTAGTATAACAATAAATTCTGAATAAAAGGCATACTTATCCTTTGCTCGGCATACTTATATTTTCTCGTTTAGTTCTTTGAATTTTTGGTCATTGCAACTTTGTGCTATCTTCGAATTTGCTTCGGGAAAAAATTTAGAATTCTTCGTACTCCTCCAACCTTTCTTCTGATTAATTTTGTAGCGGATCCGAAGACAGATTTAGCATGTCACTCGGGCACCATTAGGACCATATCAAAGAGGTTTTTGTGGTTGGTTACCACTGTCAATCCTGGCTTCACAGGAGTTGCAGAGGTGGGGATGTTTGGTGGGCCAATGCCCATGTAAAAAAAGGTCTAGTTAGTAGTCACCGACAAATGTCACAAATTAGATAGTTCACTGCAAAAACTATAAATAGTGTAAGCTCTCACCTGCCTTTGACGCGTCAAGAATTATTAAAGTTAATAATAGAGCAGAACCATTATTGAATAGTGACAGGTGATAATAAATAAGAATTATTATTAGTTTTATTGACAGTTCTGTTACGTTACACGTTGATTACACTAGGCTCCCATGTATATTGGAATGTTGGCTATGCACGGCATCCCTCTGTGCACGCCGCTCATTCACGTCAGCTTTTTCTACGGAATTATATTAAATTGGAAATAGATTACTTTTTTCATTAATGAACCAGGTGAACAGCTACAGTTAAATGGACATCTAGAACTCTAGAGTTTGTCGGATAAAAAAATATTTTCCCAGATAGTTTAAAATAATAGCTCCCAAGTCCCACACTGATTTCGGTGACGGTGGCAGGTTTCATTAATAATATAATATCTATGGACACTTCTCACCACGTCAATATAGCCTCGTGCTAAGTATCCGAAGAACTAATGTTACAGGTACCAGAAAACGGGAAGTAAATTTACATATATTTAGGATTTTTATTATATTATACACATATTTAATACACAGCCATGACCCAGGAACATAGAAAAACTTTATGTTCCTTCAGCGGGATTCGAACCCGCGACCCCCGGCTTGAGCATCAACGCGCTATACCACTGAGCTACAGAGGTCGTCAAAAATAATTGTGGTCAATCGTCATCAAAAGCTACAAAGGAGTTATTTTATAGTGCCCAAGTGTGCGCGCGCACACAAGGGCTCTCTCTCTGCCTTTTACCATCGAAATCTAGTGGGATAGATTAACGACACGACTGGCAAGAGATCAGGCGCAGGTCCGACTTTTTACATGCCCATCCGACGCATGGATCATCTTTCTTGTCAGACAGTTTAGTGATCAGCCAGCATTGTCCTAACCAAAATTGGAAACACGCTTTTTTGTTGTTCCAATGCAGGAATCGAACTCACGACCTCCGAGTCGAAAGCCAAGCTTACAACACTGAACCACAGAGGCTTCAGAATACATTCATACTAAGAAGGCTGGTACATTGTAAGGAGTATTTAACTTAGTGATTTAAGTGGTAGCGTAAAGGCTGAACGCAAAAGGCTTCTGAGCTGAAACATTCCAAGAATCTCTCTTGCATGCGGCAAAATTCATCGTAATATCATGCAATGCCACAAATAATTTCCTCAGAACTTGAGCACCTATGTAATTTAACGCTGACAAATTAATTACATAATCTATAATACCTACATAAATTGCTATGTACAATTAATTTGTGCGCGTGGCTATGTTGTATGGGTAACGTTTAGTACCAATACAGCACCGTGTACTGGTATGGTATTCACTGTCATACTAATTAAAGCTGTATAATTACACGCGAACGCATACATAGAGCCGCGCGCACAAATCAGTTGAACTATCTATAGCAATTAATAAAACAAAAACAAATGAATTTTGTAGATACTGTATATGCTCGACCAGCTTTCCTGTGCACTGTGTGATACCTCAAAATATTTAAACAAAAAGAAAGTGACCGCAACAACAGCAAACCTGGTTAAATTATGTGTGTGCGCACGACTCAACGGCGCGGCGCTGTAAAGCGATTTTCATCTTGTCGAGCGGCAACTATTTCGATAATACATACTGCAGAACCGCAAGACGTAAGTTACCTCCACTAAAACCAATTCTTCAGTTTGCACGTCCATCGTTGGCCATAAAAATGTTCTTGAAATTATAAAATTTATATTCAGCCATAAAACCAAAAACAGTAGAAACCCTACTCAAACGTCTGAGAAGTTTTATCTGAAGATGTCTCCAATTCCTAACTTCACCGTAGATAACATTAAAATTATTCAGACTTAATACTATTTTGCATTTAGTTAAGCTGGTATAAAATTTATTCGTTTTCGGGCCGGTACTTCAGAACAATAATTTACAAATACTTTACTATAAAATTACTGAGAACAAAAGGAAAATACACTTCATTTTATTCACTTCGTTTAAAGTTTAAATGAACGCTGAAAGTGGAGTAAAGCAAATTTCATTAAAAAGTATAACGTTAAATGAGCACTTGTTTTACTTACTATATAATGTAAGTATGTGCTTCCATAAGTATAGGAATGCTTTCAAATATTAATTTCAAACTACATAATATTATTAACGTGAAATGTACAACCGATTCTAGTGATATTGGATTATTGCGTTTATACGAGTATAACTGGTTAAAATAATTAGAGTTATATAAACAAAGTTAAATTTTTTAATAGTGAGCGAGATGATGATGATGAATTATAGCTAAGAACCATCTCATTCACGTCAGCTTTAATAAAACGCATTTAAATTGACCTTTTTTTATGATATACGATGGCACGGACACAGATACACATACACAGACATACGTCAAACTTTTGCGTCGGGGCTAATAAAACAAAATTTAAAATGTTAAGTAACCCCCGAATCGTCAAGCAGTAAGTTAGCTAATTTTATAATTATTATTAATTATAGCTTTATACCTCGATGATGTCAGCTTTCAAACAGCAAAAACCGCATCTAAATCGGACCTTTCTTTAGGATCTACGATGCCACGGACAAACACATAAACAGACAAACACATAGACAGACACGTAAAATTTATAACACCCCTCTTTTTGCGTTGAAGGTTAAAACTGAACAAGGGGATTTTTAGATAATGCAGTAATATTTTGCCGACAGTGCTTATTTAAATTAGTTGTAGTCTACGTCTCTTTATACATGGAATTAGGGACTCTAAAATATTATATTCTACTTAAATTACCGACCTTTGTACAGTCAGCAGAAATATTTATGAGCATCGTTCATCATGATCAGCATCATCATATCCTGTCACTAACCACCGAGGATCCACAGAATATCAGGGATTGCAGTATAGTTGAGTACTATGCCGCGAGTACACCTGAGTGGAGTCCTTTTCGACAGCTGTTCTCATTGCACTACCTTATGCCTGTTCTTTTTATTATTATTTTTTATTTTGCTACTATTTGTTGTTCGATAATGTTATTATTATTAACCTGCTGGGGCTTAGTTCTTTTCTCAATATGGGGAGAATTGAGCTATTAGATTGTTTTGGTTCACCAGGGTAGCCAATAGTGAGTTGGCCGTTCGTTATTTCAATTTGAAACTTTTATTCTTTTTATTTCTTACGCCCCGTTTTACTCGACTACGGTGAAGCGAAAAGGAAGGGTAATGAATTTGGCAGTCTATTCCATCGTAGCGCCTAAGCTACTGGTCCCAATTTGAAAATGAGATGTCAATAGATTCGTAAAAATCTCCCGGGTAACATAGGCTATATATTCGGGTTATAGTTATTTTCATAAAAAAATAGTTTTTGGACTTTTTTTTCGACTGTAAAATGCTCTCTTCGACTTTTTTGCTGGCTTTATCATCTGTTTGTGTCGCAGACTGTATAGGCCAGTTCAAGCTAGATAGTTATGTGCCCGCATGCACTAAACAACCGAATTATCCGGTCTGCAGGACACTTTGTGATTTATATCCCACGCTGCAGCGAGGGGGTTGACTAAATACTTTGTGACAAACACCAACTCCAAACTATTCTTCTCTAATGTATCTTCCTACTATTTACTATTTGAATAGTAAAAAAAATTAATGGTAAATAATAAATGTGAAAGATTGTGAGGATGGAAAAACTACTGAACGGATTTTGATGAAATTTGGTATTGTTTGGTCTCTGGATGGGGAATCGGAACGGCATCACTTTATCAAGAAGTTTTTGGTGGGATCTTATTTGTTTATATAAAGAAATACCGCAAGCATTAAACTACAACCATACCGAATTTCATCAAAATCCGTTCAGTAGTTATCTGAAAGACGTCCATCTATCAATATATACTTTTGCATTTGTAAACTAGTAAGGATTTGTTATAAGACAGTGTTTGTCTGGTGTGCCTAAGAATGAAATAACATCGTTAGTGATAAAAATAACAATCTAGATATTATATAAATAGGTTAAATGGATTCGAATTTCTCAAGCAGTTAATTATAAATAAGAGGCTCTGAAAGCATATCTTGTTACTGTTATTTTTAGAAATGAAATATTTCACTTTAAAACAGATAAACTGTATAACAAAGTTTTGTGTTAAATATATAATATTAAATATATATAAAAAATATATAAATATAAATACAATATAGCACAGCTACATAAAAAAAAAATGAGTTGCAAAATTCCATCCGAACAAAATACATGTACTAGATTGCAAGTTAAATAAATAAAAGCTTGTTAAAATGTGCAATATCTAAATGTCATTCAAGGATCAAGTGCGATAAAAATTCTAGTTCCTTACCTTGTTAAGTATTTAAAATATTATTGTTATTTAATGTCCGTTTAATTATTCAATTCTTGATTAAAATACGCGCCAGATTCATAATTAAAAGCCGGGGTTTTTGTTTTACAGCCGTTTTACGCTTATAATAAAAATGTAATCAAATTTTTCTAAGCCTAAATTACTTCTGTAATTATGCAAAAGCCGTAAATATTTGCCTCCGAAGGCGATAAAACCTTGCATGAGGGCAAAAATAAACAAAGAAATATACGGGTAGACCCAAAACATTGCCCTGTGTTGACCCAGCCCTCCCTCGCTAAGGGCTTTTGTATCCCTATATCTATAGCAGATTATAATTTTTAAGCAAATAATTGTATAACCTGGTAATAATACGATTTTATTACATTGTTTGATGAAGTGGAAGGGTAGGGAGAAAGATTAAATGTTTAATGCCCGGTTTTTGAGGTGAATTTGTCGGTAGTTTATATATGTATTAGCACTATTCGTTCGATAATAGGTTTCTGAACAGAAAAGTGACAGAATAATGATATAAACTAAGCTTAACTTATCTGACCAATATAATTCGTATATCTTCTATAACTCGTTATTGACATAGCTACTGATAGATGTCGCTATACAATAAGAAATAAAAAAATACAAAGAAAGTTTTTTCTTACTTACAATAGTTAAAGACTCCATTTTACTCCTAAAGTAAAAAAAAATGTTTTTTTTCTTTCTTTAACACCAGTTACATTGCTGAATATCAGATTGAAATATTCATCTAGTGACCACTATAAGATAAAATAAGGTTAACTAACGCAAAGTTGCCGAATGCCAAAAAATGATCAAGTGTTCGCTAGATGAATCTTTTAATCTGCTATCATTCACTATGTAACTAGTGTTATAGACTCTATAAAAATATGTTTTCTCTATAATATAGAGAAAACATATTTTTAACACGCTTTTATTAACTTCACCTGTATGTAAGCTTGTTTGGTTGTATGTAACTCTCTCTTGCGCGCCTGCTGCCTTCCTCGGCTCTGGTAGCTTTAAAACACGCTTTTAATGAATATCGAACTAAAAAGTTGAAAATAAATATAGTTTAAAAAAACTAAAACAAACACGCTTTTAAAGAATATCGAACTAAAAATTTAAAATAATAGTAAAAATTTTAAAAATAAACTTAAAACAGTAGTATATAAAAAATACTAGTATAATTGAGGGAAAAGCGTGGGGCGCTTTGTGCCATAATTTTCGTATATCGAGCGACCCACGCTTTTCCCTCAATTAAAAATTATTTTTTTATATACTACTGTTTTAAGTTTATTTTTAAAATTTTTAAAATTATTTTCAACTTTTTAGTTCGATATTCTTTAAAAGCGTGTTTTTTTAGTTTTTTTAAACTATATTTTTTACTTTAGAAGTAATCAGCCATACACTGCACATGCGCTGTACAGCGCGGTGCAACATGACATTCGAACTTTTACAAAGAAACGTGTATCTTCGTGTGTAATTATTAAAGTTCAATTTTGAATAGCTATTGCGTGTCGCTTCGGTGTAAATTGACCCTAACTCTAGAATTCTAACTCTAACTCCAAACAAGTTTATGATACCATCTTAATTTGATCCGCCCAAAAATTGGCCGAAACTCCCCGAACGCCGATGACTATTGCGGAATAGCGACAATTCCGTCCCGTCGAAATAAAATTAGCCCGGGGGTAATAAATTCAAATCACGCCGGACCGTAATCCCAGCCTCCTCAGATATCCGCAAATCCTTAATTTGGTAACAATTTGTTTGTAAATACCCATTGTACTAGCCTTACGGAGAATTCTTGCTTAATTCAATTTATTGTTCCTTGTTTTTATCGTGCGACTGATTTTAGGGTTGAAATTTTCTGTAGGGTGAATTTCGACAAGCATCTAGGTTTAGGACATACAAAGCTGCTATATTTTTACTGGATTTTACAGTTCAGCACGCGTATGACAGATATTTAGGTTGAGAATCAATAAAAATACTAAGATTGCTTGCGTTTTTATTCGCGGTAAATTCCATTAGAGAGAAAAGAGACACAGGTTAAAGACAAGTTAGAGCGGAAAACGTGACCAGTGACATATATACTTTTAAAACATAATCTATAGTAAGCTACGTTCAAATACACTTAACAGCGTAAATAAAGTATCCCACGTATACTGTACTTCTACCCGGATCAGTCTATGTTATAATCCATCCATTCTTAAAAATGCAGCTCAATGTTGCATATAGTTTCGTTTCGGTGTTATTAACCCTAAGCGCAAATTCCGAGCTGAGGTATCTGTAAAATAGGACTACATGGTCTACTCACTCTATATGCAGATGATACCTGCCTTTTTTATTTTGGATCCTCTATTCAAGATATCATTAGAAAAGCTCAATCAGATCTAGACGCTCTTCAATCATGGTTTCGAGAAAATCTACTTACTATTAATGCTGCAAAAAGTTGTTACATGATTTTTAAAGCAAAGAATAAAATAATACAATCACACCAGTCGCTATCAATCAATAATATTATTCTGGAAAAAAAATCATGTGAAAAATATTTAGGTCTACGGATAGACAATGCACTATCGTGGAACAACCATATTGAACATATTAGATTGAGACTCTCATCGCTCCTGGGCTCCCTACGTAACATCGCTCAAGTTATACCACACAAATTAAGACACACTATTTATAATGCCCTTGTAAAACCACACATATTGCATTTAATTGAAATATGGGGAAGCTCAGCCAAGACAAAACTGTCAGATATTCAGATCCTACAAAATAAAATCATTAAAATGTTATTTTTACTACCACGACTTACTGCTACTAAAAAAATCTACAGTGATACAAAGATAATGAACATTCGGCAATTATATACACTTACAACTAGTATTTTTATATGGAAATGTCTCAATAAAAAAGTACAGACAGATCTTACTTTTACTTACCGTAGAGATGTAAGCAAACGTAGCAACCGACGTGCCAGTCTTCTAGTACTACCAAAAACTCGCACAAATTATGGAAAAAAAAATATTACATTTGAAGGAGCACAGTTGTATAATAAAATACCTTCTAACATACGAAATGTAATTTCAATCAATGTTTTTAAAACCCGGCTCCAAAGTTATATAATCGAAAATATCATATAGATCAGAGTACACTGAATTGTTTGGTAAAGGCAAGAAATTGCCTTTACCAAATAATTCAATGTTTGGAAAGGGCAGAATATTTAGACTTTCTTATTTCATTAATTATAATTAATATTAAACACTGAGTGAATGTCTAGTTGCTAACATAGAATTATAACGTAATACATAAGTTGCTAACTGACGAACGCCATGTATCAACATAATATTTTCTTTTTGTAACTTTCTGTTTCTCATGTAAGTGACCTGTAAGTCTTAGTGAGAATAAAGATCTTTAAACCTAAACCTAAACCTAGGTGTAGTATGACGTCACGCTACTGTTAGCGGAATTCAAAAATTTCCAGAACTATATTTTGAAAACGTGTAAAATCTTACACCTCGTCTAGACTACTCGAGAAGTAGGCCAAGGTTGGTCGAATAAAACAGTGTTTGCGTTACTTAGCGGATCACTTCCTTGGTCTTCGTTCTCTACTTCGCGAGCAGACTGGACGGAGCTTTAAAGGTACTCAATATTTTTGAATAAAACAAAAACTAGTTTATCTGTATACCTACATAGTAGTCTGATTCACAATATCCATTTCAGTGAATTACTGTCCAAAGGCACCGGCACCTCTAAATTAAAATTATAAATATTGGTGATAGAGTTCCTGGAAGGTAGGACTTTTTATTAGGAAATTTCTCTAAGGACTTTTCTCAAAATTCGGATATCTTTAATAGTTTCCGAGATATTTTCAAAAAACAATACCACCTTTTTTACCAAATTGTTTAAATAACTTTTGCAATTCTTTCGAGCCTCTCTTGAAATTTTTCAAAAAGTTTGTAGATGTCATTCCGAATCGAATGAGCCCTGGATCATAATCCTTGGTGCCCTTGGATAGAAATTCACTGAAATGGATCTTGTGAATCAGACTATAAAGTCGTCTGTCCTGTAAAAAAGTTTCAAGAGATTTTACATACCTACAATACGGCCGATGTATCTTGGCGAGTCTGAACTTCGCGCAGAAGGTTGCGCATTAGCTGTTTCTAAGTGTTTTCGTATGTATTTTATTTGTATTAATTGGTCAACTGTATTAGGGACAGTTTATTAGTACATAGGTATATAAAAATAATACATTAACAGTTTTCTTCACGAGTTGTACATGCGCTAAAGTTCGCAGAGCCTATGTTCAGACCCGTCAAGATACAGCGGCCGTAGTGTACCTAGTAAAGTAGTAACATCCATAGAGAATATTAGGAAGTCAGAGTTATACTATGTTCTAATGTAAAAGTTTTATAAAAAAAACATACGAGTATGTCACAGAAAATCAAATGCAAGAGATAATATTAGGTAGATGTATATAATAATACATTAATATGAGATCACATAACTCATATTCTATATAATATGGGTGCGTTAACACCACGCTTCCTATATAACACAAGGAACGGTCAAACGTGAGGAGCATTATAAATGAGGAGATCAGCCAGGCCCCAGGGACCATCTTTTGGGGGACGAAAAATAGTATGTAATGCAAAATAATACACAAACCGAATACAACCTTATTCTCTTGGAGTAACGCTGATTTTGGAGCTATTTACAGAATAATATTCTGCTATCTGTAGGAAAATATATTTTGTTATTATATTTTGTACTTTGAACAATGTTATGTAAAATCAATTACGGGATATTTAGGCAAACGATTTACTACTTATGTAAAAATGTTTAGGCAGAAAAAAGAGGACATGACTCAATTATTAAAAAAATGTTTTAAAAATATATTATTTTTAGTAAAAAAAAAACAGCTGTAACGTGAATTAACTGTTAGTGTAAGGTCAATGGCCTCAGTGGCAAATATTATGTTTCATAATGTTCATATTATATGTTTATGTTCATAATGTTTCATATTGTTTTCAGATATTATGTTTCATATTTATGAAACGTATAATTATATCTTTAATTCATGATTTGTCTGTACTCTGGATAGTCATTGCTAATTGTACTTAGGTATATAAGAGCTATTGATAACAGTGAAAAGAGGATATAATTTGTCTTTAGTTCAATGATTGTAGTCACTGCTTTAGTTTAAAATCCTAAAAGCTCTGAGGAGACTTACGAATAAACTGCTCAAATGCTATTTAAAAGGGCCCCCAAATTACATGCTATCATATTCTATGCTTAGCAAAATGACAAGACAGCGTGTGATTTGAGAACCACTTAATTTGAGAAGCATTTGAATATTCAGCCGTAAGTATTGGCATAGTTTTGCAGCCACTACTGGTAATAGCCTTGTCGAGAATAATAAACAAGAAGTACATAGATAATAATATTAATGTTTTTATTTATAAGTATTAGTGTGAATTTATTCTGTAAGACAAGCTAAAAAGCTTCCAACTCCTAGAATTCAAAGCAGTCAGAAGTCAGAGGACTTAAGGCGTTGAATAATGTACAGGGGCTATATTTTAAAGTAATTGTGAAATAAGTCGCATTTCCCTCGCTTTTAGAGCTTTTCTGAATTTTTATTTCTAACATATCCTTGAAATGCTTGGTAATAAAAAGATAAATATGACTAGTAAAATGTATATTATGTGCACTGTTTATTGTGTATATTGTATATAAATTGAATATTTATATTATGCAATATAGACAATAAACAGCGATTGGAGATTTTTATTGCGTTTCGAGTGAAACAAGCACATAAAAGAGTAGGTTGTATAGCATAGTAATTTTTATTTCTTTTTTCTAACCTGGTGAAAATTTGTTTTACAACATCTCACGTCTACTAATTTAAAACCATTACTTAATAAGTTAAGTATTTCAGATAAAATATAAATTATATCATCGAGTACGGCTGGACAGATTTAGCATATGATTTTGAAATAATTGTGAAAGTTCAGGGAAAGCTTAGACGGTGAAAAATGTTGGAAATTGAAGGGAAAACACTAAAAACGAGTCGATTGAATTTTCCCATACTAACTTGACTTGTCACTTGACTGTCAAAATATATTTGTTATAGGTGGATTCAGTTTACTTGAATGGTTTATTGAAAAAAAAAATCGTTTGCCTCCAGTAGGTTGGTACTTGGTAGGTGTATATGTAGGTGTAGGTGTAGATTGTAGTTGTATGTTGTAGTTGTAGGTGTAGATATTTGTGTAGGTTGTATCTTGTAGTTACTAATTAGTCATTTATGCCAGTTCATTTATAAGACAAAAACACGTGTCGATAGCTAGTTAAGTTATAAATATATTGACTTATATATTGATGTAGTAATACTACAATAGATTTGTAATTAAAAGTTGTAATAAAGTTTTCAATTATACACCAGACTTTTATGGTTCTATTTCTAGAACAAAAATAAACGTTGATTGAACTTAGATCACACCGAATGCGTTAATGTGAATCGAAAATATTACGTTTTTGTTTGTTAGAATTAAAATGTTCCAGCATATCTTTCTAAGATGTCAACTCTCTCTATTCTTGATACAAGAAAGGTTACAAAATTTGTTACAAGAGTTTTCACCAAATATAAAAAAGAATCTCTGAAATTTTCATATAAGTATTTATATTTATTAACATTTTTATATCATACCGTAGGACCAAAAACATTTTATAAACTTTCGGAAAGTTCTGCTATTAATATTTTTGATCCTTACAGAATATCATTATATGCATTGCCTAATTAACACGGTATATTTCATTAAAACCAAAATGTCTCCTTTTTTTTCTTCAAAATTAAAGGTATCTGACCCGTTGCACTTGCAAAATTATACCCGTTGCGAACGCAGCATCGACGCTGCGTTTTTCAAGTGTGAAACGCATCTTCATCTAACCCGTTGCACTATGCTCGAATTGTTTGCTTAGGTGTGTAAAGTTTGAACACAAACCCATAAACTGCATTGCTAGTAACACTTGTATCAACGTGATTTTATGACAGTTACAACACAAAAACATTTGCTCTAACACGTGGTATTGGCAAATTGAGATTTCCAACTAAGCGCAGTAAAGCGGTAATGGCAACGGGAAATAATGTTGTTATTTGACAAGTAGGTATAGGATTGGGATGGGTAACAGAAACACTTCTGGTGGTCGGTATTGGAATGTCAGTGGTAGTTTGAGCTCCCCACCTAGCAATACACTACAGTAGGTACCTTTGTATTTTGAAGGAGCTCCAATATAAAAAATAAAAAAGAGAAAGACTTCATAAAGGGTGATCTTGAAAAAATAGAGCCTGGAAACTCGCCTTTTATTAAAAGTACACATACTTATCTACATATTATTATGATTCGCGTACAAACATAGTTATATCACACCAAATATTATATTATGTAATTATACACATATTATGTCGTTAAAATACCTAAATAAGTACGTTATTATGTAAACAGAAATATATATTATAAAAATATTTATATTATTTTCCGTGGTATTTCGCAAAAGTCATACAATAATTATTAAAGTCACAAAAAGGACAATTTTCACAGCGGTCAGACAGAGACCGGTAATCGAAAAGGGCACCCATTTTCTTGTCCATAAAGAACCCTTTGAAAATGGTAACGTTTAACAAAAAACTCGGCAATGAGGGACGCGTCCGGCGTTTAACGGGCCTGTAAATAAAACTCCCTGCGAACGGCGCAAACGAGCCACAAGCGACCGCGACTGATCGCTGAACAATCATCATACATTTTGAGTAGCCGCGAACGGTTTCACGTTTGCGACGTATCTTTAATATAAATATATGAAAAAGTGTGTCGCGTTTTCTCGTTGCGGTCGCTTGTAGCCCGTCTACGCCGACCCTGAATAAAAACTTTTCCTTGATATTGAAAGCACTTTGATCCACAATTTGTCGGTCAGCCGTCAACTGAAATTATTTCGCTCGTTTGAGAACGTGATACATTTTTTAATGAAAGTCCCTTGTAGGTTTTATTATTCGACTTTCGATTGTTAAGTATTTCAAATTTTGATTTCGTTTCTTGGGTTTTGAAGTAGACCTTGTATTGTGAACTTTTATACTCATAGTATTTCTTTTTAATCATAAAGTACATAATATTATATTAATTTCTAATTAGATTGACAGTTGGGAACAATATTATATCAATAAATAACGTACGCAAATTGTTGAAGTTAATAATACGAATATTACCAAGTAAATAGCTTAAATTACTGTTTTGTGTGAGTTTGTAGTAACTTAATTTTTTAACGAGGAGTTCTCCTTCCGAGAAGGAAGGAACAATAGGTTTGCAGTAGTCTTACAACATTATCGAGGTTCAATATGAACAATATTTAACTTTCGTATTTTCCAAATTTTACTCGAAATATTATAATAAAATTTTAGTGGATATTCAGTTTGCAAAATTAATACTTCAGAAATATTCTCGGAATTTTAATCGTTCGAAACTAATGAAGAGTGCTTGCGAAACTTACCAAGTCTGGTTATTAATTCTTCAGATAAAGTTATCTTTTGTTTTTATTAAAGTCATAACAAATTTTAATCCTCTTTACGAGTTTCGTTATCAATATAATCTGGTTAAGAACTTAAACCTAAAATGTAAATAGAAGTCATTGCGGTCAATACTTGCCACGATAACGAAAAGCAATTGTGCCGAGTGCGAGTTTTTCAAAAGTCATCGAATAAATTTACCATCGCGTTAATCGAATAAACTTTATCCTTCACGAGTGTCAAGAATGTATTCAGTTTGCTAAGTGTGAGTTTTTCTTTTGACATTCGACCGTGAGCACGTTTGGTTGTGAACTATGAATTTGTATGTGATTTGTACAGCGCCGTCTAGTTGTGAAGGCGAGAAACAAAACATGTTAGTGCGAGTTGCAATGTTGACATTTCGAGTCTCTAACTATGGCGAATGAGACCCTTATGCTGAAGTAAAGTTATCACTTGGGTTTTTCGTAGTGAGATCGTGAAATAGGAAGAAAAATTTGCTGATTTATTAAAAAAATAATTCATAAATGTGGCAAAACTCATGACCGGACCCTCTTTTTTCGTCTGGATAATGTTGTTTGTTTGTTTGCATTGAATGGGCACCGAAACTATTGGACCGATTTTGGTGAAATTTTGCAGAGATATAGAGTAGACCACGGGGACCCCCCGATGGTTGCACGCCTTGACGTGGCGGTGGGGCTTAGTAACCGTGGTTTGGACACCCACGGTGAAGCGAAGAGGCAACCAGGGCCGGCTTGTTTGCCGCCGGCTGGCCCGAGGAGGGCGCTCCCAGCGGGCTGGAGGAGTCCGCTGCGGACGCGCTAGGAGGTGGGACCGCAGAAGAAGAGGAGTGCCGGTATTACGGTGCGCCGTACTCCCTATCTTCTGCGGCCGTGGAGGGATCGCAGGGGGAGAGGCGTGGTGGTGTTGTGCCACTCTCCCTACCCCCCTGCGAGCTGGCGGGGCCGTTCCGTACGGTTAACGGCATTGGTGGGGCCGCAGAGGAAGAGGCAATTTGGTATTACGGTGCGCCGCTTGCCCTATCCTCTGCGGCCGAGGTGTGGTCGGTGGCAGAACCATAGCTCAGATCTGCCACCGGGTACCGGTTGTGGAGGCTGGTATCCGTGGCCTCCTAGTAGCAGACTCGGGGGGAGTCTGCTACAGTACTGGTGGAGGCCGAGGAGGGAGGCGCACCCTACCATCTGGTGCGCCTGGGGCCTTCAGGCCTAGGATGGAGCCGCTTATTGGCTGCCGCCGGCGGGGTCGCGGATGTGTTTATCGTTCCCGTGGCCCCGTCACAGGGCGGCGAGGAGGAAGGTGGGGGGTGGTTTTTAGTGGGTATACCGTGGGTCTCATTAGCCTATACGGGAGTCCCACATCACCACTCGGGTGCCCCCTGCGCCTGGGTGGTATGCGTAATGCATTTTCCCCTCCGGAAACAAAAAAAAAAAAAAAAAAAAGACCACGGGGAAGGACATAGACTCGGTATCGCGGAAAAATGTACGGTTTCCACAAGATTAACGAATCGAAGGCGAATCTGTTTAAAATTGGTCCGGCTGTTTCAAAGATTAGCCGGAACAAACAGACACAATTTTCAAAAATTGATTTTGGGTGAGAAAAGTATGTTAACTTATAAAGTAAAGTAAACTGTGAGATTCCTCAACTAAGTATTTATGATACTCTATTTATACGGAACCCTTGGTGGGAGAGTCGGAATCGTTATTTTGATGAAAGTACCCTAAATATGGTACGTTCGCACGAAGGGTTCCGTACAAAACGGTAAAAAACATGTTTGTTGTATGGGAGGCGCCCTTGAATATTTCTGTTAACTTACATATTATTATTTTGTACTTACTTCTCCATTACATTAAACAACACCATTAATTCAAATTGTGATATAATAATAATCCCAAGATTCTCAAGACCAGTGACCACACAGCATAAGCAAGTAATTAGGCTGTATAGTCGCTGCTTAAGACAGACGCGATCAAAAAAAAAAAAAAAGAATGGTTTGTGTGGTTACAATCCGTATAAGTTTAAAACACCACTCCTTTGGTTATAATCACGCAAGATATGTGAACTTCTGAAAATGGTTGGCTATTCACTCGATGACACATACGCTCGCCATTCACGCCGAGTAAACGGCAAAACGAGTGGTTTGACAGAATGGAGACTCATACTAGCACATTCTTGACACTCGTGAATTATAAAGTATATTCGATTAACGCGATGGTAAATTTATTCGATCACTGTTTCGTCGAGTGAATAACCAACCATTTTCAGAAGTTCACATATTTTGCGGGATTATAACAAAAGTAGTGGTGTTTTAAACTTAAACGGATTTTTTTTCGATCGCGTCTGTCTTTAGAATCTTGAGATTATTATTGTATCACAATTTGAATGTGGTATTGTTTATAGAGAAGTAAGTACAAAATAATAGAAATATTCAAGGGGGCCTTCCATACAACAAACATGTTTTTTTACCGTAATGTACGGAACCCTTCGTTCGAACGAACCATATTTAGGGTACTTTCATCAAAATAGCGATTCCGACTCTACCACCAAGGGTTCCGTATAAAGTATCATAAATACGTAGTTGAGGGATCTCACAGTTTACCTTATTAATTAACATACTTTAACTATTGCCACTACTATTTTACAAATTTTAACTATTGCCACTACCACTTCATCACTACAACTGCTCTTCAAATACACTTCTGATTGCAACTATGGAGTCACTAAAACAGTCCATTGATGAGATGACTCAATTGTTCAATTCGCGGATGGCGACCTTCCAGCAGGATCTGCAGTCTGCGGCTGCATCTGAGCACAGTGAAAGTCCTTCTGCAAAGCTAACCCGTGAGTTCAACACTTTCAAAACATTTGTTGTTAATGCTTTGCAATCACTACAAGCTCAAGTGCAAATGCTGTCAGACCTTAATGACCAGATGGAGATGAGAGGAAGGAAGAAAATTATTTTGTTCCATGGTGTTCCCGAGAGTAGTAGTGACCTGCGTGCTTCCGTGTCTAATATAATAAGTTCCCAACTTCGTGTATCAGATGTGGCTGAATCTTGCATTAAATACTGCAGTAGACTGGGCCGTCAAAACAAGGAGAAGCCCAGACCAATTGTGGTTAAGTTCCATGATGTGGCTGTTCGTTCAAGGATTTGGAGCTCTAAGACAAATTTAAAACAAACAGGTATAACTATCTCTGAATTCTTGACGAGAAAACGACACAATGTCTTTTTAGCTGCTCGTCAACGCTATGGTCTGTCTAAATGTTGGACAAGTAGCGGCACTATTCTGGTAATTGGACCTGATGGCTCCAGACACCGTGTGCGCAGCATGGTTGACCTCGATGCCATAAAATGTCCGACTTCTTCACCAGGAACTAGCCAACCTGCCGCTTCAACTTCCAAGACTGAGGTAAATGCATTGCGACAGGCACCTAGGATAAAAAGAAATGTTAAAGCTAAGTAGATTTCAGACTATGTTATTAACAGCTGATTATTGCTTTTAATTTGTATTGAATACTTACCTTCAGAACTAGATCTCTAATAGTATATGCTCATCTTCTTTGCTTTTTACTGTACATGTCTCTTTTCTTTATTTAATCATTTATTACTTAATTTATTTATTATTTTTGTTTCTTTGTCCATAAATTGCTTGTGTTTGTAATTTGTATTGTAAAATGTTTTTTTGTTTTTTATTCCTTGCTTTGCATAGTTACTGACTATATTAAGAAATAGAGCTTTCTATTGCTTGAGCTTGTTTGTGCTTCTGATTGCAATTTAGGGCATGGCTGGCTGTTATAACTATACAGTTATGCCATAGTTTAAAGCATACTATAAAAAAACTTTATCAAGTTCGATATTTAAGATCATTGAAGGTAATGTGATAAGTTTGTAAATTGTACCTTCTATTAATTGTAGCTAATCGTTTTTATTTTTATTTTCAAGATTCAATAATTTATTTCCTTCATGGACCTTGACACTTGTGACAGTTGACACTATTCAACTGTCAGATGCTTATGTCATGCATGGTTGGATACTTGCCATTTGCCAATCTGAATATGATAGATTATATTTTATTTGTATACTTTTACACTGGTTTGGTATAGGACTTTAAAACTAGATTTAAAACTAGCATAGTATTAATATTATAATCAAAATATTATTATTTATATTATACATATTACATTTATTTTATTATATATATATTTTTATTTAGTTTATATTATTATTATTATTAATAATAATGGATGAGTCTATTATGGAAAGCGCTTTTAATGAGGACTTTTTTTCTGCTTCCTCCAGTGACTCTGGAGATGATAGCTTCCATAGTGCTAATTCGTTTAGCTGCTTGAATGACACACTTTTAGCTCATTTTACTGATGTAAAAAAGAATTTTAATGTATTGCACTTTAACGCACAAAGTGTTCCGGCTCATTATGCAGACATGCTTACTTCATTCGACTCTATTAATGTTGATGCTATATTGGTGTCGGAGACATGGCTTAAACCGTGTTTGCCATCAACCAGTTACAGTTTGCCTGGATTTCAACTTATACGGAATGATCGAATCAATAAGGGTGGTGGTGGTGTTGCCATTTACTTGCGTACTCAAATTCCTTATAATGTGATAGCATCATCTAGCCAGTCCTCCAGTGACCTTGAGTATATACTTGTGGAAGTGACAGTATCCAGGACAAAAATTTTATTAGGTGTTTTTTATTGTCCTTCACTCCATATTGATTATTTTTCATTGTTTGAGCAAATACTTGATACTCATTCGCCTGCTTACCTACACACAATAATTATGGGGGACTTTAACACTTGTATGATGAAGGGTAATTACAGAACAAGAAAGTTAAAATCTATCCTTGATAGCCGTAATTTGTATTTGCTTCCTCTACAAGCTACTCACTGTGCACCAGGTTGCTCGCCATCTTTGCTGGACTTAATAGTGGTATCGTCACCGAATTTTGTCATTAAGGAAGGCCAATGTTCAGCAGATATTTTCTCATACCACGATATTATTTTTATATCATACAATGTACGACCACCAAAAATGAAACCTACTATTAAACTACAGCGTAACTTCAACAATGTCAACAATGAATTGCTACTTGAAGATGCTCGTGATATTGACTGGTCTGAAGTAATCGAGACTTGTGATATCGACAAAAAGGTAGAATTGTTCAATAAATTAATATTACAACTATTCGATAAACATGCTCCTATTAGGCCAGTCAAGGTTAAACATCTTCCTGCTCCATGGCTTACCGACGAAATTAAAGCCTTAATTGCTAAAAAACATAGAGCGAAAACTAAATATAAAAAAAGTAACTTAAGCGAGCACCGAGAGAAATACATAAAAATAAGAAATCGCTGCAATACAATGGTGAGAGATGCTCAGAGACGCTTCATCCACTCTTCAGTTGATAATAGTGACCCATCCAAAACATGGAAGTTCCTGAAATCCATAGGTGTTGGTAAAAATTGTAGTTCATCAGCATCACAGATTCCTTTTGATAAAAATATACTAAATTCCCATTTTTCTTCTACTAACAATAATTTATATGATCCTAGCTCTAAACTTCAAACTTTAAGCCAACTTTCTTCCCTGCCAACACCTAACTTCCCCCCCTTTCATTTCAGCCAGCTCACTGTTGGTGACATTAAAAAGAGTGTCATGGCCATAACGTCAAATGCTGTTGGTGACGATAATATTAGCCGGAAGATGATCACTTTAGTCATTGATGTTATTGCTCCAATTGTAACTCATATCTTTAACTTCTCGCTAACGAATGGTAAGTGTCCGTCAGTATGGAAAAGCGCACAGATAATTCCTTTACCAAAAACAAATAAGCCCAGTACACCTGCTGATTTTCGACCAATTTCAATTTTGCCATTTTTATCAAAGGTTCTGGAGAGGTTGATCCATCAGCAGTTAACGCCATACGTCAATAATCACAACCTTTTATCACCTTTTCAGTCTGGCTTCCGACCGGGACATAGCACAACTACGGCTCTAGTTAAAGTTACAGATGATATACGTTGTGCTTTGGATAATAAATTGCTAACTATTCTGGTTTTGTTAGATTTTAGCAATGCTTTTAATACCGTGGACCATGACATTCTTTTAAGCAGACTTAGAACACTCAATCTGTCGCCTTCGGTGATTGGTTGGCTTACAGAATACCTTTCGGGACGCCGGCAACGTGTTCGTGTAAACGACGAGTTTTCGTCGTGGTCCAATAACACTGCTGGTGTTCCGCAAGGTGGTGTATTATCTCCCCTTCTTTTTGCATTATTCATTAACTCCATATGTGCCTGTATTTCTTCTCTCTTTCACCTGTATGCAGACGATCTTCAGATCTACACCCAATCTTCCTTGGACAGTCTCTCAAGTAAAATTAACGATCTTAATAATGACCTTGATGCTATCTGTGAATGGAGTAAGTGCAACGGCATCTCAATTAACCCCGCTAAATCTCAGGTTATTATTATTGGCAGTCCAGGGTTGGTTTCAAAGGTTGACCGGGCTAATCTACCCCCGGTGCTGGTTTGCGGTACTCATGTTCCTTATAGCAGAAAGGTTAAAAACTTAGGTGTTCTAATGGACGAAAATTTATCTTGGTCAGACCATATAACATCAGTCAGTAAGAGAGTACACGCGGTATGGCACTCCCTCAGAAGACTTAAGAACTTGCTTCCGATCAAAACTAAAATTTTGCTTGCCGAGTCCTTGTTTTTACCTATATTGGACTACGCTGACACGTGCTTTGTCGATCTTACTGAAGACAAACTTAATAAACTTGAACGTCTCCAAAACTTAGCAATTCGCTTTGTCTTCAGTTTGAGAAAATATGACCACGTGTCAGATTATCGTTCCAGGCTTTCCTGGTTACCTATACGCCTTAGACGAGACTCTCGAGTACTCTCTTTTCTGTACTCTATACTGTTCGATCCAAGAACACCTTCTTACCTTAAAGATAAATTTGTCTTTCGATCCAATAAGAAAGAACTACGATCATCTGCTAACCTCCTTCTCAATATCCCGGTTCATAATACAAAGTTTTTTGGCTCTTCATTTATTGTGCATTCTATACTTTTATGGAATTCTTTGCCTGTTAATTTCAGGCAAGCTAAAAGTGTCGACTCTTTTAAAGCATCGATTAAAAAGTATTATATAAATAAGTAGTGATATTGTATATATTATGATATAATTTATAGTTTGTTTTGAAATATTATTATTGAATATAAAATATATGTTTGATATAGTTATGTATGTATCTGTGTATTTGTTGTATGTATTTATATGTCTTAGAGTCATAGTATAAGAATATTGTAGTGTTTAGGTATCTATTAGATTTGTTTAATATTAGTTATACTCGTGGGGTTTCCTGTGTATGTTAATACAAAACTGATTTTGCACATTGCCCATTTTGTTTGTCTGTGTGTTACAATTTAAATAGTTTCCTGCTTGTGGGTTGCTTGGAAGAAATTGCTGCATAGCAATAAAGCCGCCCTTTGTGTTTGTACTAAGTTAAGTTATTTGTAATTTTAAGTTTATTTATTGTATGTAAGTATAAACACAATAAAGAATATTCATTCATTCATTCATACTTGTCTCACCCAAAATCAATTTTTGAAAATTTTGTCTCTGTCTATCTATCTGTCTGTTCCGGCTAAGCTTTGAAACAACCGGGCCAATTTTAAACAGATTCGCCTCCGATTCGTTAATCTTGCGGAAACCGTCGAGTCTATGTCCTTCCCCGTGGTCTACTTTATATCTCTGCAAAATTTCATCAAAATCGGTCCAGTAGTTTCGGTTCCCATTCAATGCAAACAAACAAACAAACAACATTCTCACGGCGAAAAAAGAGGTCATGATTTTTGCCACATTTATGAATAAAAATTTTAATTAATTTGCAAACTTTTGTTCTTATTTCACGATCTCAATATGAAAAACCCAAGTGATAACTTTACTTCAGCGTAAGGGTATCGAAATGTCAAAAAGCAACTCGCACTAACATGTTTTGTTCCTCACGTTTACAACTAGATGGCGCTGTACAAATCACATACAAAATCCTAGTAAACGCCAAACGTAATTACGATCGAATGCTAAAAGAAAAACTCACACTTAGCACACTGAGGGCAATACTCGTAATTACGAGTATTATAGTTACTTGTACAATTTATAGTGTAGTTTCAGCGTCAGAGCTATCGCTCTCATGCATACTTGATTTGATGCGTGTGTGAGTGAGACAGCATGCGTTGACACTGGAACTATACTGCGAATTAAACAGAACAAAGGTCTTCTGGCTTGGACTTTGACGTAGTATAATAATGTTTCTTACGTTCATTGAAGTAGCAAGCATGCATTTTACTGTATTTAAAAGGCTATTCTTCTAACGTAATTATGGAAGAGCATTAGTATTTTTAATAATATTATTTTTTGCCCAATGCCAATGTACGGTAAATAAGGTCTAGTTTACGTTTAGAGGTAGAGTAACCCATATATGAGATGATTTTTTACTTTGAGAATGGTATTTTTTCCCTAAACGTCTTTACATAAGCAGTGAATCATGTGCCCGAAGTTATCCGTAATTAATTTTCGGAGACGTTATATAGGTAGGTAGGTACGTAATGTTTTAGATAAACTTACCTATTACAAATTTTAACAACGCCTGTTTAAGTTAATCGTTGTTTAAATATTATGTTATATCTCTCGTTATTCATATTAATGAAAGAGAATGCATAATATTGAGATAACCATTAACACTAATATGTGTTGATGAAATTGAGACTTATATGAAATTAGGACCGAATATTGAAACGCTGATCAAAATGAAGAGCCCTCCTATTCACAAGCTGTCCCTTTCTCTGCCAGCCGAAAAGACAAGGGCAGCATGTAACTTGCGCGTCACTTAATTTAACTATCGTTCCAGTATTTGACCATTTGTGACAATGGAACATCGCTGTTCACTATCAAAAATGTTTCTTTTTTTTTCGAATTTAATTAAAATTAAAATTGGTAGAATGAGTACTGAGTAGAGTGTTGGTTTCTGAGTTATTTATAGGATTAATTGCATCGAATACATAATAAATAACCAATGACCTATTTGGTAATAAATTTTTCTAGAACAATTAAACAATGGAGTATGGAATTAAGGCGGCATTAATACGGAAGCCATTAGAGATAAGCGCCGCGGCAGATTGGGCTGGGTATTAGCCCTGATAAGTGAGGGAGGGGACAATGGAGAGTAGACAGTCGATACAGAATTCTGGCGGGAAAACAAGGTATGATTAAAAGGAATATAGGAATATCTATACTAATATAATAAAGAGGAAAAGTTTGTTTGCATTGAATAGGCTCCAAAACTACTGGACCAATTTTGATGAAATTTAGCACATATATAGAATAGACCACGGGGAAGGACATAGGCTACTTTTTATCGCGGCAAAAATGTACGGTTACTGCGGGATCTCCTTTTGTCGTGCACGAAGTCGCGCGCAACATCTAGTGGTAAATATTTGTGTTATGAAAAGTATCATCATCATCATCCCCTGTTGAACGTAGGCTCCATGAAAAGTATGGTTAATGTGAATAAAAGTCAAGGAAAGGTGTAAGTATCGCATGGATTGATGTATGGCTAAATATTTGTTACTATCTCACGCGAAAACTACTGAACGGATTTTGATGAAATTTGGTAGTTGTTGGAGCTCTGAACCTCAATTCTCGTATTTAAAGTAGACTTTCATTTTACTTCATTAATTTTGTAAGTGTAGTGACATGTTACCGTGAACGGATTTTATGACGTTTCGACCAATCAGAGCGCGTTTCACGTTAGTTTAACGTTCATAAAAACACCGTTTGGGAGTATAAGCGTATCGGGACTTGATTGTAATTGTATTAATGCAGGTTTTATTTAGCAGAATTGCCCCTCTGGATTAACACATATGCTCCTTTTAATCCCGAAAAAGTTCAGTGGAATGTTGTATATTTTAGTATTTCTTTACTACCTATAGTCATTTTTCGTAGTTTTACTTGTTAAATGATCAAAAATCTGTCCAATTCTAGTAATTTTGATAGGTAATGATGACTGCTCAATACCGATATTGATATATCGACGAAGGCATTAAACAAAATGTTTTCATTGTGGAGCTGTCTCATAATCTTTGACGAGGGTATCGCAGTGTCGCCGGTAATTGGGGGTTCGCCGGATGGTCCCCCGAAAACCGGATCGTCCCCCCAAATTGCCGGATGGGCCCCCGATTTGCCGGATAGCGGGGGACAATCAGTGCGGACGTGACGCGAAATCCGATGCGTCATAGATTGGCGATCATTACCCCAGGCAATCATGGTTTAAACTGTATAAAAACGTGTCTGGATAATATTGCTGTGATACGGGCAATTACATTTGTATTTTGAATCTTACATTGACCAAAAGACTTGGTTCTAGTAGGCTAGGTTCCAGGAGAGTTACAAGTATAATAATAATTACAACTTTGGTGTTGCGAGTGCGAATGTCCATCAGGCAATCCGTTTGCTCGTTTCCTGGTTCGTTTCATTAAAAAAAAATTAGGAAAACAGAAAAGAAAAACCATCCGTGCAACTTCCCGCGCGCTTAAATTTTATCTAATGCGTCATTTTTGAGTTTATCGAGCTCAAAAATAAAAGTGCCTCTAAAAATGTTCACTGTTAATTTTATTTCATTAGACCTTTGAACAAAAGTCTGATTTTTTATTTTTTAGATTTTTAGATGTAAAATTTCGGAGTAATTCCTAAAAACACTTTTTTCGGTTTTCTTTCCTTCACGATATCTTTCGAACGAATCAAGCGATTTTGACCGGATTAGTGGCGATCGACGTGGTTTTTTTAAGGTTAAGAGCTGATTAGTTGTTGGAGTTGATCGATAAAGCTGTTTAAAATCGATAAAGCTTTTTAAAAGTTATAAAAAAACACTTTAAAAAATTGACAGTTTTTTTGAGATTTCTTGAAATCTATCTGTCCGAATCGGTCTAAATTGTATTCAAAATCTAATGTTTGGCCAAGCCCTTTCTTAGCGGGAAGTTAAAAAGTAAAGGACTTAAGTTTAATATGGCTCAATATTGCTATTCAAGGTAGTTAAGGTAGGACTTAGGGAATACAGCTCGTTATTAGAAATAAGGACACTGTAAGTTTTTCAAAACTCACTATAAGTGTTTATCACGTTCGTTTTTTTTACATTTAATCTCAATCTATTACAAAATTAAATTACAAAATGCTAAAAATCCTAATAATGAGGAGACCACCAAAGCACAAAGCGAATCTCAATTTTATCATCATTAAAGCTTTAATGCCAAATAAAGCTTTAATGCCAAATGAAAAATCATTTTACTCGCAGTAAAGATTTAAATTGGGGCCTTTATGATAATAAGACGAGTGTTATCTATCCAAGTTTACGGTGGAGCGTGTCCAGGCATAAAATTAATATTATATCGTCGCTCATAATAATAATTAATGTAATCTTGTTTTATGTCAACAATTTTATTATGAAGATTTGAAATTATTATTCTGTAAGTACCTACTTGTGAAATGTTATTATTGATGAGGATATGATTAAGATAAAAAACAAATGCGAGTCGGAGTAGCACATGAAGGGTTTCGTACAAAGCGTGTCCAGGCATAACATTAATATTATATCGTCGCTCATAATAATAATTAATGTAAACTTGTTTTATGTCAACAATTTTATTATGAAGATTTGAAATTATTATTCTATAAGTACCTACTTATAAAATGTTATTATTGATGAGGAGATGATTAAGATAGACATAAGTGCGAGTCGGAGTAGCACATGAAGGGTTTCGTACTATTATCTAATCCTTATAATTTATTAATTTATTGTTGAAGTGAATTTTCAAGTAAATATTATTATATCCTAAAAACATAAATGTGAAATGAGAGCCAAGTTTAATAATAATTATGATATTGCCTTGGTTGTTGACTTTAACGACAAAAGAAGTGAGATCTAAATAGGTGCCAAGTTCTATGGTCAGTCCTGAAATTTATTTATAACAACATAAAATATCATTTCTTCTTATAACTTAGGATAACATTATATTGTAGCCTAAGGTCTGACTTGGCTAGTTTTCATATCATTACTTTTTGTACATAAATTATTATTAGTAGGTATTTATTTATAACAAAACTGTTACTATAACCTACCAAATTTAAGTTTTCCTAATAGAATCAATTTGTTGCATAATGATGTAACATTATTAAAAAGATAATCTGTCATCCATAGGTGTCACTTTGATGCCTATGATAGAATATTCAGTTAGCCATAAGGCTATGTATAGCTTAGACGTGTGTATGTCTATTTGGCCTCCTTAACATATTATATGTATGATAAGATACATTATATGGATGTTATATGTAGAACATATGTAATAAAGAAGAATATACAATCATTGTATCATTGAATATCTCCACCGTGAGTTTATGATAAATGCTGCTGAGTCAACAGATCCAACATACAACATGGTGTTAGAAGTGTGAGGTAAATACAAAAATATATGAACGAAAAAGAGGGTACATCAAAAACTCAATAATAACCACAAAAAAAACTTGAAGGCAGTCGGAACTTAGGAACGATCGGTGAAAAAAGTGTGTGAAGACCTAACAATGGCTGGAAACGGAGTACAGAAACTTGAAATTTCTACCGAAGTTATCAACAATAATGCTGAGAATTTCAAGAAATGGACGCAATCATTCGAGATATACCTGCTGGCATCAGGAATGGAGAAGACAGAAGACAAAAGAAAAATTGCAATCATGCTGCATTCCATGGGAGAGAAAGGTCTAAATATATATAATTCCTTCAATTTGGACCTGGAGGAAGCCACATATCAAGATGTCAAGGCAAAATTCGTCGAGTATTTTGAACCCAAGAAGAATTTGACGGTAGCAAGACACAAATTTTTCACGCTGAAGCAACGTGTGAACGAATCCTTGGAGAACTTTCTTATGGAGTTAGAGAATGCAAGTCATGCCTGTGAGTTTGGTACGCTCCGCGACTCGCTGGTAAGGGACATCCTTATTGCGAATATGGCTACAAATTTCTCGCAATTTCGTCAAAAACTCTTACTCGAGCAAGATCTGTCCCTGGAAAGAGCCAAACTTCTATGTAGAACACTCACAATGGCACAAAAAAGTGAAGAATCAATGAATGCAGCAGATGGAAGAGAAGAAGCCACAGTATACAAGCTACACAGAAGTCGTCAGAACAGTCCTTCTACACACCAGAAGAGAAGAAAATCTAAATCTCCGTCGCGCCAAGGTCAACCAAGGTCAGCTACGCCTGGATCCAGAATAAAGTGTGTAAAGTGCAACACAGTCCATGGTCACCGCAACTGCCCAGCGTGGAAGCACAAATGCAGGTCATGTTTTAAATATGGACATTTTACTCATTTATGCTTTAAGAAAAATAGTGTCAGGAGTTTAGTCTCTGGAGTAGGCAATATGCATCTCGATGATGAACCGAGTGCTGCTTGCTTGGTAAGCAATGCTCATACTGAGAGATTCACTATTGGGGCGTTGTTCAATATTAAAAATATAAAGTCACAAAGTACCAGTTCAAATTTGAGTAAAAATGACATTAATTCCTGGCATTATTATTTAAAAATAAATAACAAATGTGTAGACTGCATAATTGATACTGGGGCAGATATAAATATGATGTCTTACAAAGTGTTTAAAGAATTAAATCTTAAGTTTGACAAACAGAGTAAAAAAATGTGTAAAAAATATAATATCTATGCTTATGGGGGAAAGCAACCAATTCCCATTATGTCAGTGTCAAACATATGGTGTATGTTTGAAAACAAAAAAGAACCTGAAAGTGTTACTTTTGTTATAACGAACTTAAACTGTCCTACTGTAATTGGTTTACCCACTTGTATAAAGCTAAATTTAGTTATCAAAAACTTTAATCTAAACAATATGTATAAAGAACCCTGTGACAAAATTGTGACCAAATATAATGATGTGTTTCAGGGTCTAGGCTGTTTACCATATGAACACAGTATTGTGTTAAGAAAAGATGCTGTGCCGTGCATAGATCCACCCAGGAAGGTGCCATTTGCTCTGGTGGAGCCGTTGCGGAAGGAGCTCGAACTCATGGAGGAATTGGGGATCATCCAGAAAGTCCATGAACCAACTCTCTGGGTGAGTAGCTTAGTTATTACCATGAAAAAGTATGGAGGATTAAGAGTTTGCCTAGATCCTAGAAATTTAAATAAAAACTTATTGAGATGTCATTATCCCATTAAAAATATTGATGAAGTAAGGTCTAAATTGTCCGGAGCCTCATATTTCTCACATTTAGATGCATTTTCTGGATTTTATAATATAAAATTAACTAAAGAGAGCAGTGACCTTTGTACTTTTCAAACTCCCTTTGGTAGATATAAATTTTTGAGATTACCTTTCGGAATAAGCACGGCAACAGAAATTTTCTATAAAACTATGATAGATTTATTCGGAGACATTGAGGGAATAATAATTTGGTGTGATGACATTTTAATATACGGTGAAACAATTGAAATACACAATAAAAGATTAGAATTGTTTCTGGAAAGGGCTAGACAAGTCAATTTGAAATTAAATAGGGCAAGTGCAAGTTTCTTTTAGAAGAAATCGCATATTTGGGCTATATTTTCAGTAAAGATGGTGTAAAAATTGATCCAGAGAAAATTAAGGCTATAAAAGAAATGCCAATACCAAAAAATATTAAAGACTTGCAAAGATTTTTAGGTATGATAAATTTTTTAGCACCATTCATAGAAAACTTAGCTGACAAAACTAATATTTTAAGAAATTTGTTAAAAAAGGATGTGTTATGGCTTTGGGATGAGAATTGTCAAAAATGCTTTGATTTATTAAAAGAAATTATAACTAAAGCGCCCGTGTTAGCAAATTATGATTGTAATTTACACTTGACTTTGTCGGTAGATGCCTCAAGATATGCCGTCGGTGCCGCTATATTTCAAAATAAGCGACCCGTGGCTTACAGCTCAAGAACACTGACCAGCTCACAACAAAATTATGCTCAGATTGAAAAGGAACTGTTTGCAATACAATTTGGATGTAATAAATTTCACCAATATATTTATGGCAGTAGAATAACTGTGCAAACTGATCACAAACCGTTGATTTATTTATTTAAGAAGCCCCTACATGAAGTACCTGCTAGGTTGCAGAGAATGATGCTTTCTTTGCAAGGCTATGACTTAGATGTGGTTTATGTACCTGGTAAATTTATGTATATAGCAGATACTTTGTCTAGAGCAGCACTTACTGAAAAATACATACCCCCATATGAACAGGATTTACAGTACCATGTAAATACTATATTTTCTAACCTCTCTGTAAGTAAGCCATATTTGAATTTAATATTAACAGAAAGTAATAAAGATGAATCTTTAACTTTGCTTAAGTCTTATATTCAAAACGGGTGGCCTAAGAGCAAAGACAAAATGGCATCTATGGTAAAACCATATTGGAATATTCAAAATGAAATACATATAATGAATGAATTACTATTTAAAGGAAATAGGCTTATTGTTCCTAAATCTTTGCAAAAACAAATATTAGATAAAATTCACTGTGGTCACTTAGGTATAAATAAAACACTTAATATTGCTAGAGAAACAGTTTATTGGCCGAATATAAATGCTGACATTAAAAATTTAGTTGATCAATGCTTAGTATGTGCTAAGTTCAAGCCAAACACAACAAATGAGCCGTTGCAGTGCTACGAGATGTCCCATCTTCCCTGGCAACAGGTAGGTGTTGATTTACTATATTTTGATGGAGAAAATTTCCTTGTCTGTATGGATTACTATTCCAAGTACATTGAGTTAGCTTCTTTGCATAAAAATTACACTGTGGACGTTGTTGTTAAGAATCTTAAATCGTTTTTTGCTCGTCATGGAATACCGAAATCTCTTGTATCTGACAATGGTTCACCTTTTAACTCCTGTAAATTCAAGTCCTTTCTTGAGGAGTGGGACATTCAACACATAACAAGCAGCCCACATTGGCCAAAATCCAATGGTCAAGCTGAAAGCGGGGTAAAAATTATAAAAAACATTTTGAGAAAATGCAAAGAGGATGGCTCTGATATATACTTGTCATTGTTACATTATCGTAATACGGCTAAGGGAGATTTTCCCAGTCCAGCTTCATTATTAATGTCTAGAAGCTTACGAGTAAATTTACCAATACTAAATAAAAAGTTATATCCAAGAGTAGTAAAGTTTTCGACATATGAGAAATGTCACAAACATAGCAGAGACAGAATGTCTTTTTATTTTGACAGGAATGTTAAGCAAAAGTCATATGTATTTCAGCCAGGAGATTATATATATTTTAAAAAAGATCCTAAATCCGTTTGGACTCCGGGAATAATTAAAGAGAAATTGACGTGTGGTAGGTCGTATTATATTGTAGATTTAAACGGTGCTGTGTATAGGAGGAATATAGGACACATTAGACCTAGAAAAAGAGATTTAAAAAACATAAATACTCCTCCTTCTTCTTCTGGTAATGGCGAAAGCAGTGGCAAAAATGACAGTATGGTTACCATACAGGACATTGCTAACCCCATGAGTTCGGTGAATTTCGGAAACGGTCTTTTTCAAAATTGTGATAATGATGAAAGCTGTGTTCCTATGGAGAGCCTAGTGAATACCGATTATGTAACCAGATCTGGTAGAAATGTAAAACGTCCTAAACTGTATATTCATGAAAAATATGATTAGTTATAATATAGTAGTATGTTTTTAGTTGTGTACATATTGTAGTATTAGTTGCGTTATCTTGAAAAGGGAGGTGTAGGCATAATGATGTAACATTATTAAAAAGATAATCTGTCATCCATAGGTGTCACTTTGATGCCTATGATAGAATATTCAGTTAGCCATAAGGCTATGTATAGCTTAGACGTGTGTATGTCTATTTGGCCTCCTTAACATATTATATGTATGAAAAGATACATTATATGGATGTTATATGTAGAACATATGTAATAAAGAAGAATATACAATCATTGTATCATTGAATATCTCCACCGTGAGTTTATGATAAATGCTGCTGAGTCAACAGATCCAACATACAACACAATTAAGTGAAAAATTATAATAAAATTATAAAAATTTACTAGTTTCTGATTGATTCCTTTGTATTCCTTGATATACTTGATACCTAATTACCTATCTGCATGCCAAATTTATTATTTTGATAGTGTAAGTATTTTGAAAGTGGTTCTGTAATTTCAGAGCACATACATTACAAAAATATATATATATATAAATATTCACCTACGGTTATATTTACCTAGAAGTTGCGTCTCTTTCTATCGCATAACTTTTATTCATATCGCATAATTATGACGACATCGGGGTTGTCTCCGTTTATAAAATAATTTAATCTTAATATTTAATTACAAAATTTTTTTCTAATACCTACTTACTTACTGTACGTTGTGAACAAATTACTTAAAAGTAGATAGGTAATTTAATTCTAATAAATTCGCGCATAGCCATAAGTAGGTAATAGGTATGTGTAATCGTAACATTTTCGATACCTTCATGGCCTGATATTACTCTAAGATGTTAAATCACGCCGCCTTACATAATTCTAGGTACCTACTTTTGTTAACAAATGACTTGTCAAATTGTATCACAATTCACATTGCATCGTACGTACGTACGTACATACATACATACATACATACATACATACATACATACGTATGTATGTATATATGTATGTATGTACGTACATCCATCCATCCCCTGTGGTTTACTTTACATCTGTGCCAAATATCATGATAATCGGCTTAGTAGTTTTTACGTGACACTGCAAATAAAGTATCCCACGGGAACCGTACATTTCCCCCCGATAAAAAGTAACCTGTCCTTTTCCAGGCTCTAGACTATATTCATACCAAATTTCATTAGTGGCGGCTAGGAGAACTAATAATTAATTTACTGTCCTCAGTTAAAAGCGCCATCTAGCGGTGGTTGGGGAAACTAAGATTATTGCTCAATATCTTTGAATAAGAGTTATAAATTTCAGTTTTTGTTAAATCTTAGTAATATATCTTTGAAAATTGCAGTAGAAAGTCATTAATCCTTAAAATCATTATTAACTTAAATTTTTCCAGTCATAGTATGAAAGCAATGAAATAGCATTTTTTCCAAGATTTATGCAGTATTATATTGTACAATGGCGACTATTAGTTCTTGCTTTCGAACGTAGTGGCGCTAGGAGTTTTGATCTATAGGTCAGTGATAAAAATGACGATTTTTGGACATTAATATCTAAATAACCGTTTGAGATGTGTTTATGAAATTTGGAGCACTTAGGTATCTCGCAAGTCTCAATATATGAGCCAAATTTGACACGTTTATGTGAAATAGTTTTTGAGTTATGACGGGGTCAAAAGTGGCTCCAAATGGTTCGTGTAATATTACACACGGTGCTGCTCAGGGGCGGATCGTGAATTTGTGGGGCCCTGGGCTGTAACTACTTAGGGGCCTATCTAAGTACTCCACTAATAGCCATGTCAAAAAACTGTTTCTATAATGATATTGTTACGAACAATAAGACTAGCGCCATCTAGCGTCAACCAATGAAACCACTTGGTGCGAACAGGGACAACGTTTTCACGTCTACTCAATACTAGATGGCGCTACTGTGCGAATATTCCGGAACAATTCAACCAGTTCACGCGGCTAGCGAATATTTCTGGAACGGTCTGGAACTCGATTCGGCCCATATAAATACGCCACAGAGATGCGAACGAGTCAGTTCAGTTTCGAGCTACCTTCGGGCGATTTCGAGGCGAAACAGGCGATAAGTAAAAGTGATACCAGTGATTAATACCAGTGAAACCCGCGACTTGGCTACGACTTAAGGACACTGTTAGTGCTTAGTGTTTGGACTTAGTGCTTAGTGTTTGGACTTAGTGTTTAGTGTTAGACCTAGTGCTTTGTGTTGGACCTAGTGCTAGGGAATAAAGTCTTCAAAAGAGTCAGCAGGTCTTTTCTATCCAAATCCTTCGAACCCCAACACGTAACAATATTATTACATATTCTTTATTGCACAAAAAACATAAATATTACTTTAATCTACGCAAGTAATAGTTGTACGAAAGGCGATCTTATTGCTGTGGTAGCAATCTCTTCCAGGCAACCTTTGGGTGAGAGAAAAACCGAAATAGTGATGTATATAATAAGAATATAAAAAAACTATAAAATAATTTTATTTATTAATAATGAGTTAGTAAAAGAATTGACAGGCTATGTGTGTGTGACAGTTATGTTACATTACTATTAAAATATAATCGAAATGAAAATCCAATACGAGAAAAGATGATTTCAGCAAAACCTAAACGTTTAAAGGATATTTAAGGTTTAGGTTTTTCTATAAATATAAAAATATTGGGTATTTAGGGCCATCAAGTAAATATGCTTACGTGCAAAACAAGGGCTCGAACATAGATATATATTTATTAAAAAGGGCTCGAAGGTATTTGCTAAACTCAATGACTCATGTTGTCATTTTTGACAAAACGCAGTCGTAACTTGCAAGACACTATTGTCACCACGAAATCGGAGATTCTCGATGAAGTCGAAATAGGGAACAGTACACCTAAAACACGAGCCCACCCCAAACCCATCTTGCACATGATTCACGAGCCAGACTTATGCACCACCTTACATATTAGATTCCTGATATTGACATGGGTGAGATTAGAATAGCTCTCAGGCAGCTTCATAATAATAAAGCACCAGGAGATGACGAATTAACCACAGAGCTGCTTAAGGCAGGAGGAACATCTGTCTTGACTGAGCTCGTTAATTCCGTCATTCACACTGGCACTACCCTGGAAGCATGGAGCAGGAATGTGGTGGTATCATTTTTAAAATAGGCGATAACACGCGATTTTGAAACTACCGTCCCATTCCGCTCCTGAGCCACGTTTATTAGCTATTATCGAAAGTTATCTCGAATCATCCTTCCCAGAAGTTCAACGACTTTCAGCTAGTGGAGCAGACCGGGAACCACATACGTACATCGAGAAGTATAATCAGCCTCTCTGCTTAGCGTATGTACCTATAAGAAAGCCTTCGATACCGTCAAGACCTGAGGGGCAATTCTGCTAAATAAAACCTGCATTAATACAATTACAATCAAGTCTCGATACGCTAATCTCAAACGGTCGTCGTAAATGGTACTAGTGTTAAAGTTAAGAAGCAAGAATACGTATATCTTGCGTAAACTCTCATTCAACTAGGGTGGCATACCTTTAAGAACGAGCCAAATAGAAGAATAAGCTTGAGCTGGGTTGCATTCGGGAAGCTCCGGGACAATTACTACAAATTAAAGTCACTGACATTGCTCATAGAATAAGCACGCTGAACTGGAAGTGAGTCGGCCATGTTTGCCGACGGACAGACGGTTGATGACGCAGATAAGCGTTAGAGTGGAGACCACGCTTAGGCAAACGTAGTATAGGACGACCTGCGGCATAATGGAACGACGATTTAAAGTTGGCTGGCAGCAGATGGATGAGGGCTGTCCGAGATCGGGATGGTTGGCGTTCATTAAGCAGTGGGCTATCCATATGTCCGTAGGCTGATGATAATGAAACTGCCCCGTCGATAATAATTAATATTGACCTCCGATATTGAAAGGCTTGTTTAAATGGCATTTCCTTTTCCTGCACAATAAACATAGGAATTTTGATAGGAAGACGCCACGGTAACTTATATACCTTATTTATTTATGTATACGGTTAATACATAAAAATATAAGATACCTAATACATACAAATTAGGTATAAGTTTAACTTTATTACGCACAAAATAAAAGTTTTTTCAGTGTCCTCTATTCTAATGTACCTTTAATTTTAAAAGTCAAATTAATAAACGAGCATATTCCAAAATTAGTCACCAAAAATAAATTTTACATTACAAATAAATAGCCTATTTTTAAAATAGTTACGTTTTATTTATGAATGCTTTAGTTAAAAAATAGACACAAAGCTAAATAAGCCAATTAAATAAAAAAAAAATGGAAAAAGTGACATCTTTTTTTAATGATTAATTTACAAAGGTTCTAATTAATTGAACTCATATTTTTAATAAGAAATCACTAAAACAACTATTCACCTACGGCAAATAGCAAAAACTGGAGGCATGTATTTAAACTTGCGACAAAATAATTAAATTTTGGATGTGAAAATACCCAATATTGAATACTAAATTACCAAGTTGGCGACAGAATGTAAGGAACAAAAAAATTACAAATCTGGTGACTAAATAATACCACTGAATTTTCCAAACTGGCAGACAGATTATATTTTAGCGAACGAATAACCATCTTGGCGACAATTTGTGAGTACACATTTAATTTAAGAATAGGCACATATATTTTCCCTGATGTAGGTAACTCAAAAACCATACAAGCAGCAAAACGAGCGCACACAAAAAAAATATAAAGGAGCGTACTAAATTCCCAATTTTTAATTTTTCTCGGTTTTAGGGGGGTGTAGATTATTGTGTAGATTAATTTTGAAATTTAAAAATGGCGGATATTTATTTGTCGTAAAATTGATATGGGTGTCGTTTACCAGGTTTTTGGGTGTGCTGGATACGAAAATGACATTCGTTTTGAAATTCCAATATGGCGGACATACTTAATTTTATAAAAATAATATGGGTGTCCTTTTATTGGTTTCTGGGGTTGATTACAAAAAAGTCATCCATTTTAAATTTCCTTAGTAACCCCGCAACCTCATATTTTCGTCATGATGGGAGAAAAAGAAATTTGAAAATCCTGAATTTTCCAACATTTCTATAGCTTTATACATTCCTAGTATCTCAATGTAGAGCATTTACTTCTTTTTTAACCCCCGACGCAAAAAGAGGGGTGTTATAAGTTTGACGTGTCTGTCTGTCTATCTGTCTGTCTGTCTGTCTGTCTGTCGGTCTGTCGGTCTGTCTGTCTGTCTGTCTGTCTGTGGGTGTGTCTGTCTGTCTGTCTGTGGCATCATAGCTCCCGAACGGATGAAGCGATTTCAATCCAGTTTCTTTTGTATTAAAGGTGACTTACATGCGAGTGTTCTTAGACATGTTTGATGAAAATCGGTTGAGCCGTTTACAAGTTGTGGGGGGTGAAAGCGGGGAAGAAAATCCGAATGTGCAGATATACTCGAGTAAGGTCTCAAATGAAAGCTCACTGAAAGAGAATATTGATAACTTAATCGACAGTGTTCGTAGCTTCGTTTGATGAGAAAATTGGTGGTGGGAAGATCAGCTGTTTGAAGATGATCAGCTCTTTTCTAGTTGATGAGGGGATCTGACTAACTTTCCAATGTCCGATCGATTCAAAATTTGGTACTGTGTTACTTCAACGATATTCAAAGAACATGCTAATGTAACCATGACCTGATCAGCCATTTGAAGATGATAAGCTCTTTTCTAGTTGATGAGGGGATCTGACTAACTTTCTTATGTCCGATCGATTCGAAATTTGGTACCGTGTTACTTCAACGATATTTAAAGAACATGGTAAGGTAACCATGACCTGATTAGCCGTTTGAAGATCATCTTTTCTTTATTAGTTGATGAGGGGATCTGACTATCGTCCACATGTCCTATCGATTCGAAATTTGGTACCATGTTACTTCAATGATGTTGGAAGTTTGTATATGGTAAGGTAATCATTATTTATACCTACTTTAAAAAGGATAAAATAAAAGTAAAATTAAAAATTTTAAAAAACCCCCGACAAAAAAAATAAACTCTAAAAAATAATAAATAATATTTTAAACCTATTATAATTATATTATCACATATAATATTATGTAAGTTGAAATAATTTTATTTTCCAATCATCGTCTCGTCGGGGGACCGCTATGTGAAAAAAATACGTGTAGTCGCAGAATGAACAAAAGAATTTACTCCGAAAAAAATCTGCTCATACCTACTTAAATGTAATTCGTAATAATTAATTAGCTGTTGTAAAAATACTTTATAAACTTTAGCGGTCCCCCGACGAGGCGACGATTGGAAAATAAAATTATTTCAACTTACATAATATTATATGTGATAATATAATTATAATAGGTTTAAAATATTATTTATTATTTTTTAGAGTTTATTTTTTTTGTTTATAAAATTGATTCTATCTCGGAAACGGTGCATCCTATTGAAAAAATAATGAAAATTTCGTCCGCCTTAGGAACCCCGCAACATCATATTTTCTTCATGATGGGAGAAAAAATTTTTCGAAAATCCTGAATTTTCCAACATTCCTATAGCTATAAACATCCGTTGTATCTCAATGTACAACATTTACTTCTTTTTTTTACAAAATTGATTCTATCTCGGAAACGGTGCATCCTATTGAAAAAATAATGAAAATTTCATCCCCTTTAGGAAACCCGCAACATCATATTTTCTTCATGATGGGAGAAAAAAAAATTCGAAAATCCTGAATTTTCCAACATTCCTATAGCTATAAACATCCGTCGTATCTCAATGTACAGTATTTACTTCTTTTTTTTATAAAATTGATTCTATCTCGGAAACTGTGCATCCTATTGAAAAAATAATGAAAATTTCATCCCCTTTAGGAATCCCGCAACATTATATTTTCTTCATGATGGGAGAAAAAAAAATCGAAAATCTTGAATTTTCCAACATTTCTATAGATTGATACACCCCTCGTATCTCAGTACAGCATTGCCATATTTTTTTCTATAGTCACTTCTATCTCAGAAACGGTGCATCCTACTGCAAAAATAATGAAAATTTCCTCCCCCTTTATTAACCTAGAAATCGCATATTTTCTTCATGAATGGCAGAAAAATTCATGAATCCTGAATTTTGAAAAAATCTATTCATAGCTGGTACCTTGAACTACATAACATACTGTAATAATAATCATCAATCCTAATTAGCATCCCCAAGATCTTTTAAATTAGTATTCATATTCATTTTACGAAGATTGAATATTCTCCATTTTGGAAAAATGAAATTGGAAGACAATTTTGTAATCAGAACCCCCAGAAACCTGGAAAAGGACAGCTTTACTAATATTAATAACAAAAATTTACGCCATTGTGGAATTTCAAAACATTTTATTTTCATATTATTCTGCACCCCCAGAAACCTAGAAAATGACACCCATGCCAAAGAAAAACATACTCCAACAGTATCAAAAAATAGGCTTTTCCGTAGCCTGCAAATTGAATTTTTAGCAGCCATTAATTTATCAACCAAATCTGGTTTTATAGCTGCTTATATGGCATAATGGTTACCAACTCGGAAATTAAGTCACCAACTTATAAATGTCGGTGCTAATTTGGATTAAATTTCGCCTCTTTTTATCTGCCGACTTTTGAATTTTTTGTCAATCGAGTGTTTTCGCCAGTTTAGTAATTTAGTCGCCAACATATTAATTCGCTGCCAAATTCAGTAATACAGTATGCTCACGTGCAGCCGCCAACTTATTTTTTGTTCGCTCGATTAATTATATCCCAAAACTGGAACTACATAAGGCTTACACTTACTATTATAGTCAAAAAACCAAAAAATGGCCTATTCTCCAATTACATTTTAGGCGTTTACCAAAAATCAAGAATTTTGGATTAAGCCACTTCAATTCTGAAGGTGCGATATGTATAAAATAACCAAATAGTTTCAATAAATAATATTCATCTTTAATACTGTTACGTGTTAGGGTTCGAGGGATTTGGAGATAAAGACCTGCTGACTCCTTTGAAGATTTTATTCAGTAGTACTATGTCAAACACTAAGCACTAGGTCCAAATACTAAACACTAAGTCCAAACACTAAGCACTAACAGTGTCCTTAAGTCGTAGCCAAGTCGCGGGTTTCATCACATCACTAGTATTCACATCGATATCGCTACATCACTGTTCAACTCGAACTCCCGATCACTAATTTTCGCTGGTATTAATCACTGGTATCGCCCGTATCGCTTCGCAGGAAGCTCAAAGTGAACTCCTGATCACTAGTTTTCACTTGTATCGCCCGTATCGCTTCGGATGAAGGTCAAACTGAACTCCCGATCACTAATTTTCGCTGGTATCGCCCGTATCGCTTCGATGGAAGCTCAAAAAGAACTCGACTCGCTCGCATTCTTCCGACGTATTTATACCGGTCGATACGAGTCCCAGACGACTCCAGAAGGTTCCCGAGTCGCATGACCGTAGTCGTCGCATAGATTTATTCTGGAATGTTTGCACAGTAGCGCCATCTAGTACTGAGTAGGGGGCCCCACGCTGTCCCTGTTCACACCAAGTGGTGTCATTGGTTGACGCTAGATGGCGCTTTTGTGTGTTCGTAACAATACTTTTAAAAAATAATGAAAATCAGCATAAAAACACCCTTTCACACGTATTTTCCGCCTAATAACTCAATTCATAGAAGTATGCATTTTTTACGTTTTCTTATGACAATATCACGTAAAAATATCGCCCGTAAATCGACTTTACTTTACCTTAAGCGGGGTCTGGGGGCCCCTTGTAACCTCGGGGCCCTGGGCTGCAGCCCAAGTAGCCCTTAGGTAGATCCGGCCCTGGTGCTGCTCGCCAGTTCTGTTACTCAAAACTTGGCTTGACACGCTACCGCGTGTCTAGATTATATCACCTAAAAGTGCGCAGTTTCCTAGGATAAGACCTAACTATCTATTTTTCTCCACCAAAACTCTCTGCACACTAAATTTCAAGAAATTGCACCCGTTTCCGAAATTCTAATTATATACCTATACTTGATTTGCGCGTTTAAAGTGAGTATGACTAGATTTAAATATTTTATAAACCACTAGCTTTTGCCCGTAGCTCCGCCCGCGTAAATACATTATCCCGCGGGAACACTGTACTTTTTCAGGATAAAAAATATCCTATGTTCTTTTCCGGGACTCAAAGTATGTTTATACCAAATTTCATAAAAATCGGTTCAGCGGGTAAAGCATGAAGAGGTAACAGACAGATAGACACACTTTCGCATTTATAATATTAGTATAAAAGTATATAGAGGACCATGGAGAGACGCTTGGCTACGTTGAATGTAAGAGGAGGAATGGATGGTAAGAATGAAAGTGGACGAAGCGAAAGAAGTATGTAAGGATCGTAGCAAGTGGAAAGAAGTGGTCTCTGCCTACCCCTACGGGAATGAGGCGGTCCTGCCTACCCCTACGAAAAAGGCGTGATTATATGTATGTATGTATGTATGTATATATTTAGTATATTTTAATTTTTAGAAAATTACATTTATTTAATTCAAAAAGAATTAATTGCAATTTTGAGGGTGCACATATCGGGCATCAGCTAGGACGCCAATATTGTACCTAATTGTTTTTGTAAAGGCGTTACTCTGCCCGAATAAACCTCAAACAAAGTTTCTATTTGAGCTTATTTTCTACCAAGTGTCCATAATAATAATAATATCTATGGACGCTTCACACCACGTCAATCTGGCCCCGTGCTAAGTATCCGAAGAACTTGTGTTACAGGTACCAGAAAACGGGAAGTAGGTATATTTAATACTTTTATACAATACATATATTTAAGATTTTTGTTATATTATACACATATTTAATACACATCCATGACCCAGGAACACAGAAAAACTTTTCGAACCTGCAACCCCCGGCTTGAGCACCAAAGCGCTGAACCACTGAGCCACAGATGTCGTCAAATAATAGTTTTATCTGTTTTACTTTAATAGACATTTTTATACAATTTCAGAGGACTTGTTTAGAAGTTAAGAACCTATTTATTTTCATCGGGATTTGAAAAAGTATAAAATTATTGTTTAAATATTCTAGTGGACGAGATAAGAAGACGCTTTCCGAATTTCCTTTGGAGTTGATTAATTATGAATGGATTTAGTGATCCTAATTGATCTTGAAGCAGGAAGGCCTCCCGGGAGTTTTGTTTTAAGGTTGTCTTGGGCTGGCCCCTTATTAGTCGCGACTTTCTAATAATCTTATCATTGTCGCCTAACTAGCGTAAGTAGTTTAACGGCTGGGTTGTTGGCGACTCCGTGACCTTGCAACCGCGCATGCCTGTAAATCTTGTCCAGTAAGAGCCAATTTACTACGAATTGTTTGTGAGATAGCGTTAAGTGCGTAAATCGTTTGACGACGTTAATTTTAAAGAAAAAGTTTTCCACTGCAATAGTCTTCAGCACTTTTGCGCGTTGGTATACTTATGGATACAAAGAATCGCGTCGAATTCGCCTTTTCTGGACACGGTCTAAAAGCGACGAAAACGCCACTCTGTCGCGGGATTTTCGTCGTACAAACGCTCAAGAAACGCGCACGGCCAATGTGACATCAGCCTTAGCCCTTAGCCCTAACAAATTTAATCAGAACTCGAGGGTGTAGGTTCCCAATTCGTAACAGAGTAGGGTGCTGAAAAGGATTATAGTAATTTCTTAAAGTCAACAAGAGGCGTAACGGTTGTTGTGAGGTAATTGAATCAATTTGTGAGGCACAATGGATCACGTAATTATTATTCGATTAATATTAGATTATGTTTGTTTTGTTTTGATTAGTATTTTGTTGTATATTCATCTACTTCCTTAGATTTACTGGCCATACAACAGAATTCTTAATGAATTGGAGTGCTGCTTAAAGTTAGAGGTCCCTTAAATAATACCGTTTCCTTATCTATACTAATATTATAAAGCTGAAGAGTTTGTTTGTTTGTTTGTTTGTTTGAACGCGCTAATCTCAGGAACTACTGGTTCGAATTGAAAAATTCTTTTTGTGTTGGATAGTCCATTTATCGAGGAAGGCTTTAGGCTATATAACATCATGCTAAGCTCAATACGAACGGAGCACCAACCAAGAATGTTTCAAAATCGGGGGTTATTTTTTCCTTTTGAGAGCTTTCGCTGCATACGCTGCGGAAACGCTTAAAGTTTCGCTAAAATGATGTATGACAGAATTGTTCCCCTTTAAAAGTTTAAAAAAAATTCCGCGACAGTACATGTCTATCTTTTAAGGTTCGCTCACAATAACCTTTTTATGATAACCAAATTTGTTCCAAAATTAAGCATTATTTGTGAGAGTGTTTTCATAAAGATGATATTAATCCTTATCCAAGTAAATACGTTATTCATTACAAGCATTTAATTTAGAAGTATTTTGCCGTTTACATCATTTGATTTCAATGAGTATTTTAGAAAATATCGCAGTAATAAAATAATGGGGCGCGCGGCGGGCAGTCGCGGGCAGGGAAGCGCTTCTCCTTCAACGTAAATGAAGTCGCCGGTATATTTTAGCGATATCCCAATTCCCAAAGTAACTGTTCCACGCGAACGAAGTCGCGGGCAAAAGCTAGTATATGTATATTTTGAGTATTTATCAGTAAGCTTCTTCATTATACAGTGACATTGGGCTTCCTTCTTCAAACCATGTGTCAGCATATTAAATCAACTTCATTAGATACAATATAATAGGACATGTAAAATAGCCGGTCAATTCGAAACAACGGACTCGCGTATGAAGGTTTCTATAACCATTATACCAATATTTTACCTTGTTACTTAATTTTTTAAAGTAAACGCATTTTAAAGGTTAGGTCTATATAACTCCTAAACTAACAAAATTATATGAGCCCTTGTTATAGTTTTCCATCACATGGACTATCGAAAAATTTTTTTTCAGATTTTTTAACAAAAAAAGAATGGGCTTAAAAGTTGAATATCTCCCGAACGGAAACCTAAATGAAAAAATCGTAGTAATGTTTTTAAAAGACTTATCTAATGATACCCACAATGGGTAGCCTGAGAAACAAACATCACCACTTTACGTGTAGATAGGAACTCAAAAATACTTTTAGTACAGTGGCGTAGGGTTCTTATAACTCCATTCCTATCGGCTTCCCTTGTCACATACCCTTTGCAAACCTTCATAGAAATCCCTACCTATTATATAGCCTCCGGCTTCCCTATGAAGGAGAAGCAGCCTTCGCCACTGTTTTAGTAATTTTATTTTAGCACTTTGTCGGCGTAATAAATACAATAAACTAAACCGAAGAACCGTGAAATTCGGAACCCTAAAAATAGTATTGTATTAAGGAAATAGCAAAATTAAGTTTATTTTTTAAGGATTGAATACTAATTATTATGATAGAATACCCAAGCGGACTGAATTTTTTTCATTGCATAAATGAATAGTACTCTTAAATATGAGTAACTTCTCATAAGATACCGTATATCAAAAGTCTATATTTTCAAAGGTACAGCGATTTGTATACAAAATTTCGCAACTCTCGTAAAATCTCTCGTTCATTAATTTTAGTATGGAGCGTTCCATACTAAAATTAATGAAGTGTACGGCCGCAGGAACATATTTGTAAATATCTCCGATATTTTTGATAGAGTAACAAATATCCATTCATCCGTTCATCCATCCATCGTCACAAACTTTCACATTTATAATATTAGTAGGATACTAAAGGTCGTTGCTCTCCCGCAGTCTTTAATAAATTGATATTTAATCAAATGAAAAATATAATTGAAAATTTTTAATAATAAAACAGCAATTTTGATTTGACCGACTGTTAGGTATTAATAACATTATGTATTTTTAATAATATTTGGTCAAGTAGAAGTGATTTTAATCAGCAATAAATTTAATAATTTGCCAAAATATGCTAATGGCAAATTAAGTTTTCGCAGCGGGTAGTAAAGTATACCTTGTGTCTATAAATTATTTTTATTAAAATATTAATTTATTTGCGTGCCTGCCTAGTTTAACATTATTGTTCTGTGTTTTTATTTCTATGCATTATTTCTTTTTAACCAGCATTTGTTATTTAATCATTTAGAAAAATGGGTAGGTTAGGTAAAGCGTGTTTTTTGTTAACCTTGACTCTATTTTTCTCGTTGACTGATCATTTCCTATTTTATTTACGAGTACTTTATTAGGTGCTTAGGCCTAATCCTAATGAGATTGATACCTACTTAATAACACATCATCGATATAAAATAATAGATATAAAAAAAATAGGCATTTTCATCCGTTAATGGATTATTTATACAGTATTCTCCGAGAGAAGTAACCACTCTTGAAATATTGTAGTGCCTGGGACAGTTGGTTTTTAAATGTCGTATGGTTGCCCAATCACATACGGCATTCTCACAACATAGTCAGCCTAGTCCAGAGGAATGAACTGGTCAATACGTCTGGGGCCAACAATTTCGCGGGTTTTCTCGCGATGTTTTCCTTCACTATTAGAGCGTTCGTTTATTGTACTTGAGATCTGAAAAAGTCTCATTGGTATACGCCACAACCTGGGATTCGAACCTGCACTCTCTCGAGTGCGAACCAAACGGTCTCCCACTAGGCCACGGAGCTTTCTTATTGGGTACTTAGCAAGTTAAGATTTTTGTGCAAATTTGTAAATGTTAAAATAAAATATGTATCTAATATTCAAGTACGTAGCACCTGCATAGATAATAGGTAGATATTATATTTTTATTAATTAAGAATATAAATTACAAAAATCATCATAACGATTTTAAGTATGTATAATTAACATGAATAAATATATTATAAATGATGAAACTGTAGAGTTCTTCACTACTAATTAACGAATTATTAAAAAAATATGAATAAATATAGTATGCTTATTGATTATTGTCAGTTTGGTCTAATCACACAGTTAATTCACTATTTCATAGAAACATTTTTAATGTGTTACTATGCCAAACACAAAAATAACCAAACGTTTTTTAGTCTACCTACCTATTTATTGTACCTACATATTATTATGTTCGAGGTAACATGTAAACCTTTATTCATTATAATGTAGTTAAGACTATATAAAAGTTAATATAGTAAGTTATAAGAGTTATAGTAAGTCTTTACACACTTGTAGTTACTTCCACGCTTAAAAATATTAAATACTTTTACGTTGAGATTATTTAAAAATACATTTATTTATGTTTAATACCGGCATTATTGGAGTTTGACAGTCGAATCAGAATTTACGAGCACTCCCGGCTCGATAAAAAACCTTTGTCACAACCAACCTGGTAACACTCGCGTTTTACGATCGAATAAATTCCCAACACTATTATTCACAACACTATTATGATTCAAATCGATCGAATATTTTTAAAACATCCATTGTGGTGTTAACCCTCAGCGGTATAAATATTTAAAAACACCCCGTGTACAAAAATCTGTCAATGCATACAAAATTTGTCATTAAAATTTTAATCCATGATTTAATACATCCTGTACGGGTTAGAAAAGCTTTGGACATACTTAGCAAAAAAAAAGACATTTTTTCGTAATAATTACGAGTTACATTATTAAGACTTTAGCATAATATTCGATATTTTACAATTTCTGTACATAGTTTGATATCCTAGCTGATACAGGCTGATGTCAAAGGTGTATTGAATATTGATGCTCTCAGAAAAGTAAACATCTATGGCGAGTCGAGTGTTCCTTACTCCCGAGTGAAGACCAAGGCTTTGCAGGTGAGAGGATCAAAGCACCATTGACCCCTTTGTTAACCCTACCACGGCTTTTGAAGGGTTAACGCTTTAGTATTGTCTAGATTCTAGAATATATTAATATATTGAAAGTGTAGATATTCGTAAAATATAGAGACGACAAGTGTATCAGAATAGCTGATGTGTTAATAGTAATAAAATTTTCTTAACGAGTTCGACTGTAGCATTTAATAATAATAACTTTATTTATCTTGAATTTTAGAAAAGTTTCTTTTAGAAGAAGCTTACGAGATTTTAGTCGCGGGGATGCCTAGTTTTCTCACCAATTATATATCAAAGCTGAGCATATTAAATTGAATGTCTAAATACAAAAATGAAAACCTCTAGGATTTATACCTTATAACATAAAATAATTAAACTGAATTGAAAACTGATTGGACAATAGTCAGTATGGTGTATGGTAATTGGCAACCCTTACTGAAAACCGAAATGAATTCTTTGCGGTGTTTTGTAAATTAAATAAATAAAATTAAAATAAATGAATGCAATAAATAAATACCTGTTCTGGTGTTGTGGTCATAAATTTTCATTCGGTCATCCTGTCATTGCTTACCATAATATTATTATGACGATCCGCTCGGATACATTACATACATAAAAAAAGGGTTGTAATCCGGGAGTGCCGGCAGAAGTGAAAACTTTAATTTAACATTAACGTTGTGTTTTTTAATATTTGGGGGGGGGGGGGCAGTTTCGCGAGGGCCCTATTGTTGGGGTCAAACTAAACGAACTAAAATAGTTTCATCCTCGCGTAAGGGAACTAAGACAGCAAAAACAATTGCAAGTTGCATCTTACGAATTTTCGATCAGGGTTACGTGTCCTGTCGCGAGTTTCATATTTTTTACCCATCCTAAGAAAAGTGCACAGTGCCGCTAAAGTAGTTTTTTTTTTTTTTTTCACTTCAAAAATGTCCATGTATCTGAGACCTATCCATGTATCTGAGGTCCATGTATCTCAAAATCGACTTCGTAAGGCTATATCGATATTTGAAATTCGATTAGATTATTTTATTTTTAGTATCAGATAGTGTTGTTTATTGTAAAAACGGAGTCGTGTAATGTGCCCGGTGGGCGTCGTTACACGGTACAAGTACAGATAAACCTCTCTCGTGGCTTTAACACATTTTAAATGATACTTCTTATCTATGAGACAGCAAATTTAGTTGGAAAACAGAAGATTTTAACGTTTCATAGCTCTTTAAATAAGAATTTAAGAGCTAAAAACTAAGATACAGTAGACAAGAGCATAATTAACATGAAGCCAATAAAAGGTTTCCACTGATAGTTATTACATCATAATATACAACTTAACACAAATCATGAGATAATAGTAAAAATATATAGCATAGACAGAGACTAAGTAAATAAGTATTAATATTTAGAAATTATTACCAATATATGTTATTAGTATTAATAGTAAATACTACTACACAGTTTACTAACATCAGTCATCAAGCTCATTTTTTTTTAATTAAATTTAGATCTTGCCTTAGTAGCACTTGTAGCAAAGGGATCTAACTCTAGTTCCTTGCTTATTAGATTAAAGTTTAAAGTATCGAAAACTCTACATTTACAGTATGTACACGATCATAACTTTAAACGATGGTAGTTTTTTTATACATCGTCTATTTCCATAGATTAATAAAAAAACGTTTAAACTATAACCTGACTACGCAAATTATATAGCTTTTTTTTTTCTTTATTTGGAACAAAAAACAGTTACATGTTACAATCTTAAACTAATATAATTAACGAATAGAAGTAATAAACATATAACCCACACCATTGTTCACGAATTAACAATTTAAAGGCAAACAAACAACAAAAACATATTATCTTAAAACTACATAAGAAGTTTATAAGTCTACAAAATTTTAAACTCTTAATTACTATAAGTATACTAGTGAACTAAAGCTATCATGTTCTTAATTGTAATAGGCTGAAACTATCGTAAGTTAGGTATATAAAATTCTTAATCTAAGGTTGGTTTTCCATTGGCAATTCTGTTAATATTTCAGTAGCGTGTCTTTTGAATTGGCTAATAGATTGTGCAAAAATGTCACTGTCACTGAAATATTTATTGTACGTATCTACAAGACGACGAAGAGGAATGCGGAGACCAGCATTAGTTTTGCATGATGTAGTATGGAAGAGTTGATATTTCCGCACTCTACGTCGAAGGATTGTCCGGGGTACAGTGTAGCATATCTCATTGGTGATAGCTGAGCAGTCAAATTTGTTGTTACAGAGACCATACAACATCATAACATCTAATAGGAGACGTCTAGATTCTAAGCTTAGGATTTTAAAATAGTTTAACAACTCAACATAAGGTAATCTATTTCGCGTATGTTTATAGTAGTAGTAGGCTTTTGTTACTCAGGCCATTATTACGAATCTATTTCTCTTTATTCATTAATATCGGATCAGTAGTTTAGACGCCGCAATGGAAGAAACATACAATTTATTTCGTAGCCTTAGCTATCCCACTACTGGGCAATGGCCTCCCCCAAGTTCTCCATACATAGACTGTCAAAATCATTATACCCTTCCTTTTGGTTTTGCTGTAGTCTGGAAAAACGAAGATTGCTGAGAGCCATTAGCATCATGATTCCACTATACGTAACTTAAATGTTAAAGTAGTGTCAGGCAAGGGTATTTTATAAAAACATAATATAATATTACTTATATTACATACCCTCTTACTAATAAACGCTGTATAAGCTTTGAATAGTTATACAGTCTTCTTCACTCGAATTAAAAATGTCACTTGTGTGATGTGAACAAAACACTGTATAACTATTCAAAGCTTATACAGCGTTTATTAGTAAGGGGGATTGTCTTTATTCCATTCGAAAAGTTTTAACTGCGATAGAATAAAATGTTTTGGTCCTTGACATTATTATAAACGAAAGATAATTTGAAACGATTAAGACCAACAAAGTGAATTGCGATTCCGCTCAAAAATGTTCAAAAGTCAAACAATCTCAAGCATCCGAAGTGTCGTAACTCTCGGACTTTTTATTTCTCAGTTCGACTGTCAATCGTTAACGTCCAGATATAATTGTATAATATTTTAGCCGGTTTTTCCTACAATTATCGCATTGTGACGCATAGGTAGAGCGCCTTTCGAGTATTCGTCGGTGGACGCCGCTGCATACCGTAGCGCTATAACATTTTTGTATTGGCATTTCTCACAAGCTTCAAGTCAAGGGTGTAAAAACTATTTTAGGATCTAAAAACTTGATTGTTTGCCTGCGTCCTAAACGAAAGTTTATAAGTAACAAAATCTAATTTTTAATTTGCAGCTCTGTGTGAATTACTAACAATTATTTTTGCATGTGTGATATAACAGGAAAATATATTAAAAGAATAAGTAGCTGTTGCCGGGTAAATACAGTATTCCAAAGGAACACTGTACTTTTTCGGGATAAAAAGTAGCCTATGTTTTAATTGAGAGCCTAAACTACTATTATACCAAATTTCATCAAAATCCATTCAGTAGTTTTGGCGTGAAAGAGTAACTGACTTCCATCTATCCATCCTTCCTCGCAAACTTTTACATTTATAATATTACCAAGTAGGATAGTAGGATTAAGATTAAAGTAATGTTGTAGGATTGAATGTCATATAATATAGATAACCATTCAAAAGTTAAAAGGAGAAACGTTTTTTTATAGACACACCCGAACACTTTTCTTTAGGTGATATAAAAAAACTAAAAATCTGTATTTGACCTTTAAAAAGAACTGCTTAAGTCATATGTCTTCATAAATAAGTCCACAGAAACCAACGACGAAATTAATAAGCCTATTAAGTATAAATAAAAGACAGCGGGTTTTCATCATGACTACTAATGATGATGTAATTTACCTCAAATCGTATGTTATTAGAATAAAACATACATAAACGGCAGATGTGCTTATATATCTTCTCATACATATCAATTGTGTTACATAAAATCAAACTATCTTCGACATATTGCAGGCGAGTGATATCAAATAGATTATTAACCTAATAAATTATTATAAGATATATAGTTTTTGACCTTATGAAGCTGCATAACTTATTTCATTATTTCTTTAATACAATTTAATAAACAAATACATAAATAAATTCGTTTATTTTCAAAGTATTTTACGAATCTATATATATATATAAATGTTATGTTGGTTTGTGTACGCTTCAAAAACTCAAAAAGTTCTGCACCGATCGAGCTGAAATTTTAGCATGATATATAATCCGCATCAAGGATTGTTTTTATGTATTTTTTACATCAGTCATATATCCGCGACCGCGAAAAAACTATATTTACGCGGGCGAAGCCGCGGGCAACAGCAGTTTAATATAGTTATTAATAGTTATTCACGGACATAAATGGTTCATAGCATAATATAGTGTACAAAATAATTGTTATCATTATTTTTACTGAATTTAAAATATACAATTGAATAAATTGTATTTTCAATTTACATCATTTCGGCTTCGGTCGTACATGTCAAGGCACATCAAGGTGAAGTCTCCGACTCGGGACGGTCGTGAAAATTCAGGACAAAAAGGTTCATCGCTTTGGTTGCCGATGCTTCGATAATTGGTGCAATCTCCAGTAAATTGATTATGTGGCGTATTGAGACTTAATTTATTGTATTCGGTTCGAGTGGATTGGCTATTGGAACATTTTTGCGTGTTTCTTAAATTAAAAAAGACGCTTGAATTGTAAATATTTCGTACACTTGACGAACGTTTAAAGAGTCCTTTTTTATTAAAAAACTCACTTATGCCCTTAGCTCAATCAAGTAAAGTGTGTTAACCTCAAAAAACAAAGTAATCAAATCTTATCTAAATCGTATTTAATTTAATCATATCTCCCACATTTATTTGTATTCAAGTGCAATTGCTTGACCTCGACCAGTTTATGATGACTTATTGGGGCTCCGAGATAGAAGGATTGGTAAGGCCCCGGGGTCACATTTAGCTGGTCGAGTTTTCTGCCCACGCAGTAGTTTATTGGTAAGAATTGGCCTTAAACGTTAGGTACGTTATATTTACGAGATGGGCTGTATCGAATGATATTCATAAAGTGTAATGATAGACAAGTCGAAACAAAATCAACGTAACTTGCTATAACATTGATATATAATCATATTGAATACAATTTCATCATTATGACATGATGTTTTTTGATATGATACTTTTAATTATGATGACATAATATGGCATGATGACACTTCACCGTGATAAACCCGTCGCGGTAGCTTTTTTTGAGGTGGTAAGTTTTGTCATGGGATACTCTTCCCAACTTACCTGTCCGGTAGTTGTGGTATAGTATACGGGTATGCGACCCCGGCTTCCCTAGCTATTACTGTCCTATACCTTGCCCTCCTGGGCGGTAATATCCTACATTCCCCACTATTTTTATTTCCCACTCTAACTTATCAATCTTCCTTTCCACACCACCTATCCTTCCCTTTCCCTATTCCTATCCACCAATCCGTGGAAACGCAATGGATAATCAAAAATAATTTAATTATCCAAAATGGCGGCGATGTGGTTCGCCACCCATCATGTCTCGTTTCTCGCGGAGGCGAAAAGCGGACCATGGAGAGACGCTTGGCTACGTTGAATGTAAGAGGAGGAACGGATGGTAAGAATGAAAGTGGACGAAGCGAAAGAAGTATGTAAGGATCGTAGCAAGTGGAAAGAAGTGGTCTCTGCCTACCCCTACGGGAAAGAGGCGGTCCTGCCTACACCTACGGGAAAAAGGCGTGATTATATGTATGTATGTATGTATGTATGTAAGTGGAAAGAGTTCTAAAGTGACTGAATTTTTGCGTGTTGATAAAGTACAGAAATACTTTGCCTATTGCGTTTTCAGCAATTCGGTTATGATAAACACGATTTTAAAGACTATCGATTTTCTGCACTCTCAAAACTAATCCAGATGGGTCTATGAATTGCTAATACCTATTCTCCGGTCCGATTCAATGTAGTCAAAATGTAAACAAATCTTATAAATATTATAAATGTGAAAGTTTGTGAGGATGTATGGATGGATGGATGAATGGGTGGATGTATGTTTATTTCACGCAAAAACTACTGAATGTATTTTAATGAAACTTGGTATGGTAGTAGTTTAAGCTCTGGATTAAAACATAGGACACTTTTTATCCCGAAAAAAGACAGTGTTCCCGTGGGATACTGTATTTGCGCGGACGGAGCCGCGGGCAACTGCTTGTGAGGCTATAATGATTCCAATTTAAATGTCACTTATTCACCGCCCAATGAAGAAATACAATGATACATTAAATTGGTCGAAAAATTTTTTTTGCTTACATTGATAATAATTGAATCGGAACGGAATTGTGATAATCTATTCTGTTTTAGGTATCCTACTAATAATACTAATATTCATATTAAATATGTGAAAGTTTGTATGGATGGATGGATGTTTGTTACTCTTTCATGCAAAAACTACTGAACAGATTTTGATGAAATTCGTCTTAGTAGTAGTATGGGCTCTGGATTAAAATATAGGCTACTTTTTATCAAAGAAAAGTACAGTATTCCCGCAGGATACCCGATAATTGACGCGGGCGGAGCGGGAAACAGCTAGTATAAAATATTTTAGTCGATTGCAGGCTTCAATAGCAGCCAAATCTACTTCTTGGGAAATGTAGAAAATATTTTAAGTTAATATTTGAGGCGGTTAAGCTGTGACCGCTAACTATGAGTACGAACATACTTGACGGGCGTCTCGTCGGCTTGCGAGCTTGCGACTGAAGGATCGTTAGAGGAAACTCAAATAAAATATTAAAGTAAAAACCCAGTTTAAAATTGCAATTCCGTGGCAAAATTTGATTTTGGCAATATTCTGTTATGTCAAGGAATTGCAAGCGCTTTCCCCTTACGCCTTTTATTTGTCACAGATTGCTTAGCTTTTCCACATTCTTCTATAGCTGGATTTACGCCTTGCATTTCTGCCATCCTTAAAATAAAAGGCAGTTAAAGTCCTCAAACTAAAAGACGGCATTAACAATTGCTTATAGAAAATCACTAGCCAATAATAATCCAACGTTTTTTAGCTCTACCTTAAAACTGTTTTTATCATTTAACCGCCTTTTAATTTGAGTCTCCCCTTTTGAAAGTTTACCTATGTAATTTAACATAACTACATGATTTCAAAAACAAAATCTTTAAATAACTTAATGCTACTAAAGTTTTAGTTTAAAATGACCAATAAATCCGTAATCCGTCAAACTATAAAAACGATTGAAAAACACATCATCATAAAATATAAGACAAACAATATACCGTCATAAAAATTACCAATAAATATGCTTTTATACCATTTATGTCTGTCGAACGTGGCTGATGACCGCTTTTATCCTAAACATAAACATACAGTGAACTAACCAGTCATAGACAATACGGTGTAGCATATAAAACACTAGCTTTTGCCCGCGACTTCCTCCGCGTAGAGTTCGGTTTCCATACAAAATTTTAACCCCTTTTTCACCCCCTTATAGGGCGAATTTTCAAAAATCATTTCTTAGCGGATGCCTACGTCATTACAACTATCTGTATGCCAAATTTCAGCAAAATCAATTCAGTAGCTTCGGCTGTGCGTTGATAGATGAGTCAGTCAGGTTTGCCTGTTATATATAAATTACATTATGAACTGCCTAGGTATAATGCTACGCAGTGCACATGTTATGAATGATAAAAAAATATAATAAAAATAAAAAATAATTTTTACTTTTGGTGTGTCGTTATGTACTGTATACTTATACCAGGGTTTCTTAAAGTGGGGTCCACGGACCATCAAGGGGTCCGTAATATGTGTGCCAGGGGTCCGCAGCGTTCTGAAGATTAATGAAAAAAAATTGCAGTAAACTAACACAACTGATATAGATAAAGAGAACTTAATTGACATGAGATCAAAAGAAGTGTTGAGAGCTGAATTTCATGCAAAAGGTCTTGGTGAATTTTGGTGTTCTTTGAGTCAAGCTTACCCTCTTCTGGTCAAACGAGCTATGTCCGTTCTGATACCTTTTGCTACTACGTATCTTTGTGAGGCAAGGTTTTCGGCTCTAGTGTCAATAAAAACAAAAAATCGCAATCGATTGAATGTCAAAGATGACATGCGCCTTGCCTTATCGAAGACAATCCTACAATAATTTAAAGTGCTCATTGAGGCCAAACAACAGCATCCATCTCATTAGCAATTTCTATTTAACAATTTAATTAAGTGAAGCATTAGTAAGTGTGAGTAAATTACCAATGACCCCCCCCCCCCACACACACACAAGGGGGGGTCCGTGGCATTTCAGAAATTCTGAAAGTGGTCCGTGACTGTACATAGTTTAAGAACCACTGACTTATACAATATAAAATTTTGAGTTACTTATTGACACAATATCTAATGAGAACGGTTATTAGTGTAATTGTTTTCTTATTAAGTTGGTCCTTAAAATAACAATATGAAGCCTAAGAACTTTTACAATGAGTTGAACTTACGTCTATTCTTATTAATTTAACAACCTCCAGGCTTTCGATCGTACAAAAAATCTATATACATTTTTTTATGATAGTCCATTACTGGATAGTTCACCTTACGGATAAAAGAGCATAATATTATAAAATTTTATAAGGGGACGTCTCCGGCGTAAACAGAGGAAGGGATGTTAATGTTAAACTATTTGATGTCTACAAGCTCTGTGTTTGTTTATGGGACTGGCATACTTTGATTTTGTGTAAGTATCTGTAAGCTCCTGAATAACAAATTTTTGATTGTATATTTATTTTTATAATTTAAGATGGTCTTACTCATTTTATATACTCATTGTTCAAAAACAATAACGGAAAATATGTCAAGCTGATGCTTAGGCTGAAAAATATTTAAAATTTTCAAAAATAATTACACTAAATAAAATAACGTTAAGCTCTTTACGGAGCTGTTAAGGTCATTGAATTCATACAGCTGATCACTAATGTATTTTATTTTTATTGACTCCCCAACAGAACAGCATTTGGTGCATTGTTGAAAAACCAATCAATATATTACTTAAAGATAAAATGAGTTCTAATGATAGGTGAAGTACAAATTACGTTGGCGATAGTGAATATGAAATATGGGATGACAAATGGTTCTATAATGTGATGATGATAAAATGTAACAAAAACAAATAATTTTCTTCTTACAAACTAAACAAAAATAACAAAGGGCAGTGCTCAACAGATATAATACTAAAATTTACAATTTATTTAATGCTACTATTATGATGCTTATTATTATTAATATTGTGTTTAAGTATCATGTTATTAAGGCAAAATCTTTACTCCCTCTTTGAATCTCCTGTTTCCGTGAGGCTAATGACCTCAGCGCCTTAGAGAGCGCAATGTATTATTATTATTTAGTATATTTATTTATTTTTCAGCTTAGCGGCTTGACATATGCAGTGAATCAAGGCGTTGCCATGTGTCAAGAGTATTTAAACTGCATATATTTTATTATAATTATTATAATTGCACCGAATTATGATTTTAAGTGACTTTATCTTTTAATATTCTTTATTGAAACACAATTCAAATTCTCATAGGAATTTTCTCAATAAAATTAATATGGATTTACATACAGATACATTCATAGAATCCCAAAACTATACCTTTCCTTTTGACTACGCCCCAGTCGGGTAAAAGTAGCAAACCAAATATGCATCCGGGTCATTGATGTGTATTAAAAATGTGTATAATATAATAGAAATCTTAAATATATGTATAGTATAAAAGTATTAAATATACCTATATACCTCCCGTTTTCTGGTACCTGTAACACAAGTTCTTCGGATATTAGCACGGGGCCAGATTGACGTGGTGTGATGCCTCTATAGATATTATTATATATTATTATTATATTATTATCTTCTTATATGTAACAGTTTTTTAACACCATATATATAAACATAATAAAAATGTGTTCTTTTATGTAATATCTGCAACAAAAGAAAATGTTTCAGAATATTTTTGAAGGGTAACCTGATAGGGATGTATTGATAAATGGCCAGCTTTTGACGAATAAATAGGTTTGCTCCTGAGGTTTACAGGTCATTTGTGTACCCTTAGATAGTTTGTTGTGAAAGAGTTATGAGAATATGAAAAGGGTAAGAAATTGAGTATGGGTCAAACTTCAAAGATATCTATTTCTTCAAATTGTTTTTACATCATTATGTAAAAATTTTACCTGTTTGTAAACCCTTTTTTAACATAAACTTGTAATAATTGGACTTAAGAAAAACCCTTCAAGTGCGAATCGGACTCGCGCACCGAGGGTTCCGTATAAACATTTAGTGATTTTGTTACAACTTAAAGGTATTATAGACCTGAGTATTTGATATGAATTTTAATTTAATACCTCTACGCGTTCATGAGGAAAGGGATTACTAGTTTAAAATTATTAAAAATATGTTTATTATAAGATGCAACTAAAAGTTTACGGTTTTCGCAATTTTTCCTTTACTCGTGCTATAAGACGTTGCTTCGTACCAAATTTGAAGATTTTGAGTTCACGGAAAGTACCCTGTAGATTTTGAATCCCTTACAAGTGTCCAAAATTTGTGGAAATTTGCGGCATTAACGGCTGTATCTTTTGATTGCGTTGATTTAGAAGTTTGATTTTTTTACAGCCCTAACCGATCAGTAGACCTGAGTATTTGGTATAAATTCCAGCTCGATACCTCCACGTGTTCCTTAGGAAAAGGCAGACGGACGGACAACAAAGTTATCCTATAAGGGTTCCGTTTTTTCCTTTCGAAGTACGGAACCCTAAAAACAATAAGCTGTTTGGTGCTAATAAGCGCTTTTATTAAAGTAATATTGCTCGGTGCTTGTTTGTTTCTAAAACTTATCTCTAACTTAAACTGTGCAATTTTAAACTGTCACTTAATTTGCCTAATGCTTCTTATAAAAAATATTCCCATAGAAAAATGTTGTACGTATAAAGGAAGGAATTTTTAGCTAGCGCGAGCGCGTCAGATTTAGAGAGTATATGTCCCACATTCCTCTGGTATCAACATATGAAAATCTGTTTGTTTTGTTTGGGGCGTTACAAAAATTAAGAAAATCGGGGACAATTTGAATGTCGGGTAAGCTAGTAGGGACTTATTTAAAATAATTTAAAATAGATAAATAGGGAATATGCATAAAATATAAAAATAGCTTAAAATATAATAATATGATACTAGATAGAAAAATAAAGAAAATGGCGAGAAAATTTTCAATATTTGTTGATAAATGAGCAAGATATAAGCGGTCAAAGTTTGTAATCTATCTCTTTCTAGCAAAACGAAATTTAGTATGAACTTTCTATGAAAGTCGTGTTATGTGACGTCACGATACACGTCGGATCTCTCTGTCTAATAGACCACTTTAAACGTTCATATCTTCGTTATTATTAATGATATCAAAAAACTGATTTTACCATACGGTTTACCAAACAAGATAGATCTATATAAATAAATAAAAAAAATGCGTGCATATTCCCTATTACCTATAAAAGCAACTTTTTATATTAATATTTTCTTTTTTTTAGTTAAATAATCTCATCGCACCACCAAAAATGTTCTTATACATTATTATATTATAGGTACCTAATCTACAAAACCTGCTGGGTCCTTGGCGCCTGAGTAACACATTTAGCATCATGTGCTTTCTTAGATGCTAGAAATGTTTAAAATGTACCTACGCCATAAAATACTATGGTGCAATATTTGCACGATTTGTGAGTTTATTATTTCCACTTGTTTGTTCACTCTAGCGCTAGAGAGTTGCAGGCCTTGCAGCCCTAAGCTAAAATGTCTTAAGTCAATAATTCTAAATTGTCCAATATTATTTTTGAACTTTATAATGCGTTATGCCTTATGCAGGATAAATCATGAATGTTTCTAGGTTTACCTAAAAAAATTAAACTTATAAGTTAAAATTGCCTTTTCTTTACTTGTTTCTAAAAAACCCGCTACATTTTGTTTTCGGACAGTCGAGTAAACAGGAGCCCTAATTACGTATGCTGAAACAGTTTTGTAGGGGAGTTAGGTACTACAAATATTTTTATTGATATTTCGATAATTAGACCAAATTTTATATTTCGATAATTAGACCAAAAAAAAAGTTAAAAACACACTGTTAATAAGAAGCTTTTAACAGCTTTAGTGCCAATTTAACCAACGCTTGATACAGTTAATCGTTGATTAAATATCATGCCTTTTCTCTCGTTCTTCGTATTAATGACAGAGAAGGCATGATATTTAGACAAACGATTAATACTTATAGGCGTGGGTGAAATGCGAACTTAGTTTTTGTAATTGGTTCGTTATTTTAATAAGCAGGTATATTTCTGTATCCAAATTCCAAACAGTCATGAACAAGATATAAAATATCATAATAGCTTTTAAATTAAGCTGGTCAGATATATTTTGACGACCTCCGTGGCTTATTGATTAACGCATTAGCGCTCAAGCCGAAAGGTCGCGGGTCGAAACCCACCAGAGAAAAAAATATTTCTGTGTTCCTGAGTCAAGAATGTGTATAATAATAAGTATTATGTGTATTATATTAAAAAATTTTTAAATATAAGTATAGTGTAAATATATCATATTCCGTTGTCTGGTACCCGTAACACAATGAGGTATGTTCATAGGTATGTAAAATCACTTGAAAATTCCTTACAGTAAAGCTTTTATACACACAAATACACTAGTTTTTGTTTTATTTAAAAATACCAAGTAGTTTAAATTTTACAATCATTCAAAGTTCGCGTAAATTTTTTGCCCCGCTGGAAGTCACTGAACACCCGATGACGTCATTTTTTAACGCTCCGTGTAGTCCCCGCCCGGCTGTAGCAGTGTATTAAAGTCCCGCGCAGTGTTTTCTATTCTTTCTTCACGTAAATAATATCCTACAATATTTTATAGAACTCACGTTCATATTTTCTGGTACTAACTTCAAAATTAAGAAGATTGAGTAGAGAAATAGTTAAAACTTAAGCCGAATTTAAAAGGACAATTATTTAGAGAATAAGTTTTATTTCAAACTTTTTTGTGTATTTTTACTTTGAAAGTTGGTTTGGTTTTTTGTTCAAAAATAATAATTATACCCTTTTTAGTGATATTTGTAATTTATTCTTAACTAGCTGTTGCCCGCGGCTCCGCCCGCGTAAATATAGTGTCTCTCGGAAACATTGTATTTTTTTCGGGATAAAAAGTACCTATGTTTTATTCCAGAGCCTAAACTACTACCATACTAAATTTCATCAAAATCCGTTCAGTAGTTTTTGCGTGAAGGGGTAACAAACATCCATCCATACATCCTCACAAACTTTCACATTTATAATATTAGTAGGATACATCTTAAGAACGTTTAAAATAAACGATCGAATGTATAATTGAAGACGCGCCAAGCTTCCATTAGGTATTGTAAATAAGATGATGATGATGATTACTGTAAGTTACATAGTGACATATGCTTGTAGTTCTTTAAACAATGCCGAGATTTCCAAACGCGTATATTTAAAGACTGAGGAGTTCTGTTCAGTGCTTTTGGACCCAGGGTATACTACTACTTCAGAAAAAGTCAAAATCACCATAATATGTGTCTATATAAATTTCGAGGAGTTTCCTCGATTCCTCATTTTCCACTTTGATGTCAAAAGGACCAATTTCGGATTACACGAACATTTTTTTGAAGATCGGTCTCCAGACGGCGGAGTAATCGTTGAACATACAAAAAAATATAATATATTATACAGCCGAACGTATAACCGCCTCCTTTTTTTGAAATCGGTTAAAAATATTAATCAAATTTATAACAAAGTTGCTGACTGACTGAACTTAGTAATAGGGTTTTTACCCATTGGATACGGAACCCAAAAATCAATCGGTAATACAAAATAGCTCTATCAATTCCAAGATATTATTATTTATTAATAATAATGTCCTCTTCAAATGTCAGTGAAGCCACAGAATAAATATTAGGACAAGTAGTTAAACTAAGTGTAAGTACCTAAACCTATGTATAAACACAGCGAAATAAAGTTTCTGATACCAAAGGTTTTGCACCTCTGACCTGATTCTATGTTTGTCTATATTTACCAACAAGTAAATGAAAATTACAAAAGATTAGAATAATATACCTATGTCTACATAAAAGTATACTATACTACGTCAAAATGATCTTCACAACAATAAACAATTCTTTTTTCACTAATGGGATCTAACCTCTTCATGGCATTTAGGCAACCGTTTTCGTATTTTTAAGTCCATCGGAACTAGGAAAAACAACTTTTCCGGCGTCTTGATCATAGATAATACAGATATATATTAGTATAGATGCGCAACTCTAAAATTGAAACTGAGTCTTGCAAAAGTTTCGGAATGTCGTTTTTAGATGGCGTTGTACCGTTTTAGTTACTATCAAACCCGCTAGATGGAAGTAGTACCGCCTGATAATTTTTATTGAACTGCATTAAGGACAGAAATTAAGTTTTATCGAAAGTCGTAGACACAACAACGACCAAGTTCCTCTTTAATTAGTGGGATATGGGTGCTGCATAGTAAAATGTTCGCGAGCCCTTATTCATACGCCTTATGTTAGCGATAGCGCGATGTAGAAGTCGCTTAGTGGCATCTGTTGTGACTATCCGAAAACTTTCAAACTGTTAGTACCGGACAGTCATTTTTAGATGTCTCTGTACTCTGTTAATTTGTGCATGTATGAGAGTTTCACCCCCCTGGTCTTGATAGTAGTACTTGTACATATTGGCACAACACAGGATTTCCGAGAGTTAGGATTGGACATATCCAATGATTTTTAGGGAAACGTAAGGCAGCGGTACGGAAGAGCTCGAACGGACTAAGTGAGTGTTACAATATGACGTCACGCGGCAGGAGCGTGGCCCAGCGGTCGTGAGCTCACTTTAAATTCTTATAACTTGGAAATTAATTGACGTATCAAAATAATTCTTTCACATGTATTTTTTATTTTTGACAGAGAATATATTAAGCTAAAATTCAAAATTAATGAACATTCTTCATTTCTTTGAGAACTTACCACGGAACCAGATTGACGTAGTGTGAAAGCGTCTTTAGATATTATTATATTATAGATACTTAAGTCATGACATTTCAATAGCTACTATCACCTATCACTAAACCCCGTTATACAGGGTGTTTTATACAATAATCGGTATAAAGTGGTAAATTGCAGGTTCGCCTGTACCGTTACCCCGGCCGCGGCACGCCGGGCACGCCTCACTACTTTAACGCCCCTATACTATCTAATGTAAGCATAGATCACAAACACCTACAGAGCCATTGTACTAAACGATGTGATAGAAAAAATGAAGGCGATATCATATTTCATAGACTAATGTATTTACTGATCGCTTTTTATACAAGAAACGCGAGTTAATTTACTTCCACGACGTGTCAAATCTAAACCAATTTAAAGAAGTTTGACAGGTTACTTTATTCGTAATATCTAAACAATAATATAAAACAAATACTTTTTACCCCTTTTTATGAAAATTCGTATTTAGGCTAATTTTTCTGCTCTTATTTAACTTTAAAAAACACACAAAGTTAGCGGATATAATCATAACATTTGTAAACGTGCCCATAAAAAAATTAATCGGATTTTGACCACTAGGCGACCACTAGTAGTATTACTAAAATTGTCTTAATTAACGTACAAATTTTCAGACATTTTTTATAAATGTATCAGCTTCTTACTGATTACAATACATATTGTAGGTATAAAAAATATTCAACTGATAGTAATTTATAATTTTGCTGAAAATACTGGCGGGTTTAAAAAAACTCATTGCAGAGTACAGTTTGACTATTTGGCACGTAGAAAACTTACGAACTCTACTTATTTTTCATAACAATATAAATTTACGTTTACTACTTTGCCATTGCCAAATGACACAGAAAATGCAGTGCTTCAGAAAAACTACAATAATAATAATCTTTAATGATAATGATGTTTTCGAGAATAAAATGCAAAACATTTTTTTCATATCGTTAATTTGTCAGTTTTAAGTGTTTGCTGTATCTATTGAAAGTAGCCAGTTTGTGGCATGTACCAATGAGACTTTTTTAGATCTCAAGTACAATATACGGACGCTCTAACGGTGAAGGAAAACATCGTGAGGAAATCCGCACATGGTTGGCCCCAGACGTATTGACCAGTTATTCCTCTGGACTAGGCTGACTATGTTGTGAGAATGCCGTATGTGCTTGGGCAACCATACGACATGTAAAAACCGACTGTCCCAGGCAAGAAGTATTTCAAGAGTAGTTACTTCGCTCGGAGAAAACTGTATAAATCATTAAATCATTAACAGATGAAAATGCCTAAGTTTTTCGTATCTATTATTTTATATCGATGGTGTGTTATTAAGTAGGTATCAATCTCATTAGGATAACGAGTACCGTGCCATAATGTTAGAAGTTTACAGCGTCTAAATAAATTATATACAATATACATATTTTATTATGAGCTAATAATAAAAGCTTTTTTATAACTAGTTACATCATACGATCGAACCTACCTATTACATGGATGAATTAGTTCATCGTAAACCGAGCTATTCCTACTCAGTATTCTAGAACATTGTACGAAAAAAAATACGTATTGAAGTATAACTCATCATACGTATATTGTGTCTGGGTTTTTTTATAAATTTTGAAGAACTTTACTATAATTTAGTTCATAAAGATATAAATGAACTTGTATTTTTTTTATGATATTCAAACATATTTATCTGACCAGGATTCGAACCCGAGACATCAATTTGTCAACGACGCAAAATTGTACATACGTATACCAAACTGCCATTTGGACTGATATTAATAAACTTTAAATAAGGGATCGGACTACATCTGAAATATGTAGTTTCGTTAATATATTCAGAAATATTGAGGCATTACTACTTGGTAAATGTAAAAAAATATATAATTATACATGTAGTTTACTAATTAAATACATTTAAAAAGTACCAAAAAAAATATTTTTTTGCGAAATTGGTAAACAAAACCTACATCATTAGTTTACTCATATCATATACAAAAACATTCATTATGGTAAGTATGAACTTAAACGCACAAATATGGTAGATATTTACAAATATATTCCGGCGGCCATATACTTCATATACTATACTACTACTATACTATGACCTACAAGTGACGTCATTTGTAGGTCGACTTTAGTATGGAGCGTTTTTAGGAGGCTCGCGAAATTTTTTATACAAGTCGCTGTACCTTTGAAAATATTGACTTTTAATATACGGTTTCTTCTGAGAAGTTACTCATATTTAAGAGTACTATTAATTTATGCAATAAAAAAAATTAGTCCGCTTGCCTATTATCAAGATTTAGCACGTTAACTAAAATCATAATAACTTAAAAATGCGCGTGTTCCAGGGGATAAGACCTACCGAGATAGATTCACCTCCAAAACCCTTGCATATATTTCATGAAAGTACTTGAAGCCATTTCTGAGATTTTGATTAAATAATGTAAAGGTATACAAGAATTGTTCATTTAAAGTATTACCTATATAATTTTTGTTTATATTTAGGGCATATCTTAGGACTTAGGGCATATATCTATCCATTAATATAATATACCACTTTATTTTGTAACCAAACTTACTTACTTTGCTGCATTAAAATATAATATGAGATGTCATGGGATACTCATCCCAACTTACCTGTCCGGTAGTTGTGGTATAGTATACGGGTACGCGACCCCGGCTTCCCTAGCTATTACTGTCCTAGGGCTCCTTGCCCTCCTGGGCGGTAATATCCTACATTTCCTATTTCCCACTCTAACTTACCAATCTTCCTTTCCACACCACCTATCCTTCCCGTTCCCTATCCCGCCAATCCGTGAGAACGCAATGGATAATCATAAAAATAATGTAATTATCCAAAATGGCGGCGATGTGGTTCGCCACCCATCACATCTCGCTCTCGCGGAGGCGAAAAGTGGCCCATGGAGAGCCGCTTCGCTACGTTGAAAGTAAGAGGAGGAATGGATGGTAAGAATGAAAGTGGACGAAGAGAAACAAGTATGTAAGGATCGTAGCAAGTGGAAAGAAGTGGTATCTGCCTACCCATACGGGAAAGAGGTGTGATTATATGTATGTATGTATTAAAATATAGAATTTCTGATACAATAGCTCGAGAGATGGACCCCAAAACCTCTCAAAATAAATCATACAAAACATCACTATCGAGGAAACAGGAAAAATATTAAGTGCGATGTAGCTTCAATACAGATATATTTCACATTGATTTATATGCAGAACGCCACTTCTACGTGTAACGTCCGGGTATTCAGACATCATAAAGGTGATATAAAAGGTGTTATGTGTGAGAATCCGATACGCGCAAAAAGATAACGTTTTGCGGTGAGAATTTTTGAACACCATGTTTTGGTTTTGTTGTGACAGAATGTAAAGGCTGGTTACTTTTAGTACTATATTCTGGTGGAGAGCACAAAAAGAAATATATAATTCAAACTAGCTAACAAGCTTAGGTACTAATAGATACATAACAATAATATATATTTTCTATTAAAGTTATTTTTCTGGCAATCCACTATCCAGGCCACTATTATAAAATAATGTGAATGTTTGTATAACGCGTTTCAAATGAGAATAGGAACGTCAATGACCTTTTTCTGTCAAATATCACTTGAAAAGTGCGATTTTCAGAAAAACTTATGTGCTAATAAATATTAATAGTCTTGCATCGAATTTAAATAAAAACGTTAAATAGTAATCAAATAACTAAACATAAATTTAACTATCTTAGCTGTCTAAATTCGAAACAATATGGCGCCGACTTGATCCTATTCTCATTTGAATCACACTATATGATGGATAGACGTTTGTTACTCATTCACACAAAATCTACCGGTCAGATTTTGATGAAATTTGGTTTGGTAGTAGTTGAGTCTCTGGATTAAAATATAGGCTACTTTCTTGAAAAAGTACAACGTTCTCGTGAGACACCTTATTTATTAATACACTAGCTTTTACCCGCGGCTCCGCGCCACGGGAACACTGTACTTTTTCGGGATAAAAAGTAGCCTGTGCTAATCCAGAGCACAAACTACCCTACCAAATTTCACCCAAATCCGTTCAGTAGTTTTTCGTGAAAGATTAACAAACATACACCCATCCTCACAAACTTTCACATTTATAATTGAACAACACCTCACTTTCGAGGAGTTTTCAACTCTGCTGTGCTTCCGGCGCGGGTGAAGTCTTAGGAGCAAGACGCAAGTGGTTGTCACTCCCTCGCAGCGGCTTGAGGACTGTCAACCAATACTCGTGCGTGATTGGCTGATTTAAGCTGTCTGTGTGACCAGTCTTTTAACGTCGCGTTTTGGCGCGAACAATAATATTAGTTGCATTTATGTCCCTAGTTAAGTTTCTAAGTCTAAAATTTAGGTTTTAGTCGTGATTTTTTTACTTGAATTTTAGGAGTACAATTTGATTGCGATGCCATACACTCATACCACTTACCATGTTCTATTCATACATAAGTTCTACTGGCCTATGACCTCAAAGAATCGGATCTGCCTTTATCGTGTTACCATCTTTGACGACACGCCTGTCAACGCATGAATTGTAATAAATACTGACTATAAAAAATGTGACAATTGACTATCGATTAGCTTAGTGCTTAAATATGTGAGTTGTGAAAGTGTGTATGTAGTTCACAAACAGAACATTCGCAGTTATACCTCTGATAGAGTATCTCCAGTGTAAATAACTCTGAGCGGACTGTACCTATTGCAAAACATTAATAAAACAATAAAGATTTTTTTTAAATACATTCTTGACAGTATGTCTCGATTATAATATAAGTACTTAATAATAATTCATTTAAATGCCTCATAAAGAGATATATGACAAGATCGGACGTAACTAAATTTCTAGTTATGGTCAAACATAATGTTACATGTTTTAAAAAAGCGTAATACGCATTGAATTTACCAAAAAATTGCAGGCATAAAGTTGGATCAGTAAAAATAATTAAAAAGATTTGTCGTTTGGTAACTCTGTAAGGTTGGATGTAACCAAAAAAGTAGTTTTTGATCAATAAAATATTATCATTTAACTGTGACTGGTTTTATTACCGTACTGATACAAAGGTACACGACTTATCTAAAACATTATAATATTTTTGTTAGCCTATTCGATAATATAAACAAAAGTTTTGACCCGATTTTGTCAATATCTTTCTTTTGGCTCTCCTCTAAACTTGTGATATTCCATATCCGACCAAATGCGTCTCAGGTCGAGATATTATAATTTATTAATCAATATTATATAATTATTATTGAAATAACTGTTTTCGGTAAAACTTTTTTCGATTGGGGGTAATTTTATGTTATAGCAGCCTACTCACAACTTTATTATGTTGTAAGTTTTGTTACCTAATACCTAAAATTAAATGATAAATTTATCTGATTTTATCAAAACAATACATTTTGTAAGTTTTATACCTAATGCAGATAGTGGTTTTATTTTTATCCGAATCGCAACATTCAATACTTCAAATACTAATAAATATATCTTTGATCATTTCTACGTGTATAAAAAGCCACTTTTTCTCAGATAGCTGTTGGCTAACGAAGTCTAGTCACGGTTTAACGCCCACACCGCATTGTATGTTAAACTTACACACTTGTAACTCGATCTGTACAATGTACATGGGATGAAACTGGGGGTCCGATTACGTGTTGGTATCTATCGAGATAGCGACTAGTTAGTAGTTGTTATGTACTATACATAGGTTATATTGATATGCCTAATGATACCTATATTATGTCAAGAAACAAGTATGCCTAATTATTATTATGATAAAAAAATTATATCTAATATTATGTTATGCCAAATAAAATTATGACAAAAAGAGTTACGCGACCTCCTACCTAATACTTCGAACACTGCGAGACATTACATACATCTACAAATATACATATCTAAGCTACTACTTAATATTCGGACACTAATACTTATTATATTCAATCCAGATTTGTATGTAATAAAAATATTAAATCGAACCAAATCATTTCATTTATACCATATACGTATATGTATATTATAGACGAGGCATGCTGCTGCAAAAAGTGTCTCTAGTTAAATGGCCCCAATTTTGAGATTTTTGGGGCCATTTTGACATTTGACGTATGGTAAAAACAAGATGGCTGACATTTGTAGTATGGTGAAAACCAAGACGGCGTAACTTTTCATTTGTATGAAGATTTATCCTGTTAAATGTACGTTATAGCCTTTCTTGAGTTTTGAAATCATTGATTTATACCAACCAACTACATATCTCTTTACGTAGTAGGGGTATTTCTTGAATATTTATACACTATTAGTTCAGAGTCGGGCTCGCAATAGAAACTTCAGGATTTGCTCCCAATAAGGGTTAGTATGAAATACTGCGTGCTTAGCACTACCACACTATAGTGGCAAAGAATATATATTACTAACGTAAAGAGCTACCTAGCTAGTTATAGTCCGACGAAGCTAGAACGGTCTTAACCCGACCGTTAGCGAAGAGCCTATCGAAAAAAAAAGAACAAAAAACCGTCATTCTAGACTTACACAGTTACATGATTGGCAGCTCGCAGCTATGTGTGCGTGGCTAGTCGTATGCCGGGAGTGCGTGCGGCGAGCGAGGCGTGAGTTTTTTCCAGCCAGGACTTTCATTCACGGGGCTGGCCGCTAGCAGTTTCGTACTTTGACATATTGACAGTAATTTAATAATAGTCATGATAGATTTGTCTGATGCGACGTTTCAAATTATTTCTGTGTCAACCTTAGGATTACGTCAACATGGCTGACATTCGCCGGTGTTCGCGCTATCATTTGTAGAGAGTGTCGCCCCTGTGACAGCTGCGGCGCGTTGTGTAACTCATTGTAGGTACCAACAAGTAAGTGTTTATTGTGCTTCCTGTTGCGACTAATCGCAATAAAATTCTTATAAGGATTTAAAGTTTTCTGATGATAACGTACAAAATTATACAGTTGGCGCTGAATAACGTTAAGTTACTTATGAAGGCTGTATAACAGTTTTAGCTTTACGTATTACTTTGGCCTAAGAACTAACTTACACTGAAACGAAACGATACGCGCTACATTTTTCAGACATATATTCAAAATTGAACGCTATTTGTTACACAAAAAGATACACGTTTCATTGTAAGAGTTAAAATGTCCTGTTGCACCGCGCTCCACATCGCCTGTGAAGTGTATTAAGAGCTTCACACACAGCAGCTATAATGTATATTAATGTATATTACATCCCGGGATGTATAGCTTTAAATTATCACACACACAATAGGTAATGTAATGTATCTTTCCCTTCATTTCATTGGCATACGTCCCGATTGACACACTCTCCAGCTGCTAAAGTGTTATAAAGAGTGTTCTTATTTTTAATGTTATAACACTATGGACCCGTCGACTGTGCTGTGTGTGTCTTTTTGAACTTTTTGAACATCCTTTTCGAAGAGAGATATACGGAAATGTATTGAGATGTATTAAGATGTATCGAAATATAAATGTATATTTTCGTATCGCTCTGTATTTTAAGATTCGAGGATGTAAAAATATACATTATAGCTGTCGTGTGTGGTCACCTGACGATTTATATGGAAAAATGTAATGAGATGTATCGTACTATAATGTACATCTTTACATTATAGCTGCTGTGTGTGTAGTCCTTTAGTGGCGTTGGGTTCTTATAGCACCATTCCTATCGGCTTCACTTGCCACATACCTTTTAAACACCCTCATCCAAATCCCTGCCTTAGCTTGGGCTTCCCTATGCAGGAGAATCAGCCTTTGAAACTGCAGTTTTAGGAAATGAGTATCTATTTGTCCAGTGAATAAAGTTCAATTTTCAATAGCTATCTTAAAAAAGCAGCGCCTCTTAGCTTCGCGTATCGTCGCGGTGTAAACTGGGTCAGTTAAATAAGCGCAAATATTAGACAGGTAGCGAATAGCGATGACAACATATTTTTTTTATAATATGTTACATATATTATAGTTAGATTATACAGTACTGGCCTTTTTTCCACGGCTTTAGTACAGTCAAGTACAGTACAAAAAATGCGGTTAGTTCAAAAGTGATTTATCTGTTGATTATTATGCGCTTGACTCGCTTCTCAATGCAGAGGCGGCCGACAATGCCGTTCTTAACAAATAGCGGCATCAGGTGGCAATTTATACAGTGAATTATGAATGAATTAGGTATACATATAAATACTTCTTTTTAGAGTTTTGTAGTACTTAAGGAGGGTTATAGTTTCTCTCTGTCCGTCCGTTTGTCTGTCTGTCTGTCTCCTGTCTGCCCTTTTATCTTCTGTAATTACGAATTATTTATGAACATAAATAGATATTGGGCACTGTCATAGATTGTGTATAGATTTTGATTTGGAATCATAAACTAATAATAAGTTTGAATTTTCGGGGTGGCTCTCTATAGTCTATACATGTGGAATGGGGCATCTATCTCTCCATAGTGGTGGGATATCGCCAAATAGAAACCTATTGTTAAATAAAGTCGAGGTTTTATACATAACTTTTTGCAAAGTCAACCATTTTCGAGTAATGTTTTTTTTAATTCTTTCTATTATAAGTCTAACTATAGGAGACTAGCTTTTGCCCGCGGCTTCGCCCGCGTAAATACAGTAAATATAGTAGGAGATTGTACTTTTTCGAGATAAAACATCGCCTGTTTTAATCCAGAGCCTAAACAACTAACACACCAATTTTCATCGAAATTCGTTCGTAATTTTTGCGTGAAAGATTAACAAACCTCCATCCGTCCATCCATCCTCATAAACTTTCACATTTATAATATTAGTACGACAAAAACGTGTTAGTTTCTGTACTAATAAGTCATACGGTCTGCCAAAGGCTCCTTGGCTAAATTTTTTTGATCGAAATTTATTTATTTATTTAAATAAATAAATTTCACACACACACACACACACACACATAGTGTCACTTTTGTGAACTCGCGAAATCAGACAATAACTTTAGAAGAAAACCTATTAATAGTTTATGTATGGTTTATATTACGGAATCATACTTATAGATATGTCCTACCGTCATTCTCTTAGTTAGGTTATTATATAAAAATATACATCAGACATAATAAATAAATTACTGAACAATTGCGAAAAATTGGTATTTGCTGCTGACCGTATTATATGGTCATGGCTACACTGCTAGCATTTAGATCTAGCTTGCCTGTTATGGCGAAGAACCAAGACAGTTTGTTAGTGGTGTTACTTACCTGGCGTAAATGGTATTGTATATTAATTGCCTTTTCAAATAATCTCATAAGTCTACTTACTTAATAGTTTATTTCGTGCAGTTGACACTCGTAATTTCTGTTTGTGTAAGGAAGTTATGTGAGTTTAATTCCGTTTTATTGTAGCAGAAAATATGTAGCATTTTGTTAAGTCTTGTCCTCTTATTTTTAAAACATTTCGGGCTCCCTTACATAATCCTAGTAGTTACTACTATTATAAATGTGAAAGTTTGTGAGGATGAATGGATGGATGTTAGTTACTCCTTCAGAAAAACCTACTAAATGGATTTCGATGAAATTTAATATGGTAGTAGTTTGATCTTAATGCCTCTGGATTAAAGATGGCAACATTGGTTATTTACAATAAACGTGCAGTCATAGATATATAATATTAATAAAAAATTTAAAAACCCGACTGCGTAAAAAGTGACCTAAACTAAATAGGTACATAATTAAAACTGAAAAGAAAAAAACAAGCACTTAGATATCCGGTGGTCTAGAATTCTATAATATATTATTGAATTAATACTATTGGAACATAACAACTAAACAGTCAGGATCCATTGAAAAATTAGATTGGCTGTCGAATAATGGATCCCGACTGTTCAGTTGTTATGTTCCAATAGTATTAATTCAATAATATATTATAGAATTCTAGACCACCGGATATCTAAGTGCTAGTTTATTTCTTTTCAGTTTTAATTATGTACCTACGTAGTTTAGGTCACTTTTTACGCAGTCGGGTTTTTAAATTTTTTAAATTATAATTTTTTATTTTATACTTTTTAGTTATGAGTACCTAGCTAGCTATTTACCAGACTGGATTTCCTATCAGCATCAGTACTACATCACTGGAATGTGAGAATGGTTGTTACGCAACTTTAAATCGATATAGATCCTAAACGGTCAGTCGAATCGAAAAATGTTGAGAGAAAACTAACAATGATTTTTAAATACCTATTCAACGATACCCCACTTGATATAGTTTGTTGACTTTCATTTTTTTCATTTTCACAATATGGCGTCCAGTAGTCGCCATATTGAATTTTCACTAACGTCATGTCTTTAGTGACACTCGCCGGACTAAGAGGAATCGATTGACGTGTGAATCATAAAAATCGGCCCAGGCGTTTGGTCTGTATAGTGCTTCAAAGGAACATACATACATACATACATACATACATACATACATAGGCTGATAAACACATTACCACTCCTTTGCGTCGCGCAGTCGGGTAAAAAGAGGCAGATATGTTATAAACGCGTAAAAATGAAGACTCCAATTGGCCCGAGTCGGGCCAATTTTGGTTAGTGTACTCCGCGAGTAATAGCGTGTTTTGTGTTACTATGCGACGTTGACACATTGACACGCGTCCCATGTCAATGTGTGTCGTGGCACAGAAATATTATCAGTTTTGTAAGGATATAACTTATCTATGTAATAATTCATCAAAGCGTGCAGTATTCCCCCACGGCAATGTACTTATACGGGCTGAGCCGCGGGCGAAAGCTAGTTCCCTAACTAGCTTTCGCCCGCGGCTCCTCCTAACCTCCCTAGGTTTGGGAGGAAATTTGAATTTGAAGACAATTGAAGACAGAGTTCTCCAAACCATACAATGAGACCGGTCTAAACTAGGTATTTACAGTTTTACATACCTACACACATATAACGAAACTACGCCTTACCTTGAAAGTCAAGCTGTCGCGGTGTGTTGTTATTTTGTGGCTTAAAACCGGCCTCAGTTATTTTTGACAAAGCTCTGTCTTCACTTTTTTATTTGGTCGGAGTATAAAACATAACAAATAAGCCATCTGACACTTATTAGAAGAAAGAAAGGCATTGAAAAAGGTTTTGATAGTTTTCATAGGATGGGGTAATAGAGCAAACAGATTTTCTGTCTCATTGCGTAAGCACCTGCAATACCAGTGGAGGACAAGTGCGTTCCGTCCTTTACTCTGTACAGCAAGTTTTTCTTCACTAATATTGAAAAAAAGAGGAAAGATTTGTTTGTTTGTTTGCTTCAAATAGGGTTTAAACCATCTGGACCGATTTTGCTGTCGGTAATTTGGCACAGATATATATTACAGGACATAGGCTACTTTTTGTCGCGGAAAATGCACGGTTACTGCGGGCTATTCTTTTGCACATACGAAGTCGCTGGAAACATTTAGTAGCTTTTTAAGACAAAATGTATAAAGTGAGTTCTTTATTAGAGAAAAAACATCTTATAAAGTAGTGCTATCAATATGACGTCAATACTATAAGTAGTTTCACTAAAGTTTTGTCAAAGGCATGAGCTATGAGCAATTTAAATCTTGCGGAAGAATTAGTATCGGATCTTTTAGTAGTCTTGAAGCTTATTGAAGCACTCACAAAGACGCATCGTTAGGGGCCCCATACATGATCCGGTCTGCCTTCAGTTCGGCCTGAACGGATGCAAAATCGTATCGTCTGTGTGCAATTTCGAGATCGCGTCAGTCGGCCGTACGGACTGAAGCGATTCGTTCCAGTGTTGCCAGCTCTGTTTTTGTGAAACTACTAAACTCGTATTGAATTCTAGTAAAAAGTACTAAATAACTACTAAAGAAGCTACTTAGGAATTCCTGAAGCCCCCCAAAAACCATTGCATTTTAGGTTTTGTTATATTAAATTTTTTTCATTCATTGAATTTTACTATAAATTTTACCATTAAATTAAAATATACTAGCAAATATTACGTATATTATAATTAAACGGGTAGTTTTAAGAAAATTACGGACGAATGTATTATTATGATAGGTTTTTTTTTGTGTTTAACCTAGGCTATTTTGCATATGATTACTGTCTGGCTCTTTCCTACTAAAACACTACTAATAACTAAATTTCTACCAAGGAGGGAATAAAATACTCAATTTAGTAAAATTTTGTAAAATAACTAAGTTGGCAACATTAATTCTGGCCTGACCGATCGGCCTGAACGCGCGGCCTGTCCTGACCGTGTGTGGACAAATCGCTTCAGTTCTCGCCCGAGTCGCGGCCGTGTGGGCGTGTATCGTGTACAAGCGTTGTATGAGTTTTCGCGGTGTTTAAATACAAAATTGATAAACACGACCGTAGCGCGCGGCAAACCAGAATGGACTGATGCGACTGTTCCGTGTGTGGGCCCGAATCAGATCAGGCCGAACTGACGTAAATTGGGTTGGATGCGATTTTTTCCGTGTGTGGGCTCGAATCCGTTCAGGCCGAACTGACGTCAGTTCTATCTGAAGCTTTCGGCCTCTCGTGTGTGGGAGCCTTTAAAATAATACGATCTTCAGAAAATGCGCTTTAAAATTTTTTCATTACCTTCTTACACATTTAGATCTTATTCCCGCTTATAATTGAAAATATTTACACCACGGATACGCTAATCCATTAATTTATATCTATACTAATATTAAAATAAAGAGAAAAAGTTTGTTTGTTTGTTTGCATTGAATAGGCTCCAAAACTACTGGACCGATTGTGATGAAATTTGGCTCAGATCTAGAGCAGACCACGGGAAAGGACGTAGGCTACTTTTTATCGCGGAAAAAGTACTGTTTCTGCTAAATTAACTTATGCGCGCGAAGTCGCGAGTATATATAAATATTTATGTATTTGTCTGATACTTTGGAAAAGCCACTTTACATACTGTCAAGTGACTTTTTACGCAAATCCATGTTACTGTTGGTTTCAGACAAAGACAGTAACATGGATTTGCGTATCCGTATTCCGTGGTGTAAATATTTTTATTAATGACGGGGATTAGGTTTATATATTATCTAGCATTATTATTCATTGCGCGTAGACAAAGCTCGATATAATTCAAATTGACTGTGGGAGAGCCACGCTTCGGAAAATGGGCCGGCTTGACAGGATTAATACCACGACCTCACAGACAACCGGCGTGAAACAATGCTTGCGTTGTGTTTCGCCGAGTGAGTGAGGTTTCAGGGTACCTATTGGGGATTTTAAGGACCAGGAACACAAGTCGCAGCACAATAATCTATTATGTGCGGCAGTAATCGCTTACAATTAGGCGATCCGTCTGCTCGTTTCCAGGTTCATGTCATTAAAAAAAACTGATTGGCCTGCCATGCCGCCGCTTGAGTGGGCTATATCGTCTCGCTTCGCATTCACTGGCAATTGTGCTAAGACTTAAGAGGGTTGATACAACACCGATTGCCAATTATTATATATTGGAGGATTTCTGGCCGACCGGTGTGGTTTACCGGAGGTTCCGGGGGAGACTCCGGAACGAAGCGCGCATAACGTCGCCGTCAATACGTGACAAAGTGTAGTTTTTATGTACATATTAATATGTATGTTAGTATGTAAGGTATTTATAGTATGGGCCTATGCAGCCTGAAATAAAGGTTATTTAATTATTTTTTTTTAATTCGTTGGTAGCAAAACTGGGACCACATTAGAGGTCATCGTCAATGCCCAGAATCGACGATATAAATGTCCTTTGCTACAAGCGTACGTCCCTCGTCGCGATAATCGATGGCCTTTCCTCTTGGAGCCGCAGTGTATTAAGCATCAATTTAAGCTTATTTCGTAATGTATTAAATTATGTTCAAAAGTAATTTATTCTCGTATAAATTATCCGAATTCACTGGATCGTATTATTTATTTTAAAAGGGTCAAGATTTATGATTTAATATAAAACATGTAACTTTTAATACGAAAGTCCAAGAAAAAATTGAGTTTGATAGTATTTTACATTACTTAAAACGTTATAAAATTTTAACGACTTTATTTTACAAGTCATATTTAATTTACGATATGCCAACAGAGAAAAAAGGTATTACGATAAATATTTACATCAAAATTTTGATATAAAGTGAAGCGACGTAAAAACAGTTAATAAATTTTAAATTTATATCTTATAACGAACTGTAGTTACAATCGGTAGTCAGTTATAACATCGTAAATATCGAAGAAACGATCCGTAGGCGTTCTGAGGATATAAAAACGGGATTAGTGTCGAAAACGTCATAATCCTCCCATAAGCAAGATTTGCGGTGTTTTGTATGTTTATATCGTCTAATCCTACGTTTATCCGGACGTAATGAAAGCTATTTATAGTTTGACGATTGCGACTCAATTGTGAGGTAAATTAAATAAATAAATGAAGCTACTGGCTAGCCGAATAAGGTTTCGTAAGAAATGACTATAAAAATAATGCAACTGCCTGATCAGTCGCTTATTTACCTCATAAATACTAAATAATCTTTTTTTATTCATTTATTCAAGACAACTTATATTAGGATAACAATAAGGATGACAATAGTTAATCCCATACAAAAACCTTTTAGATTTATCGGTATGGGGGAGACGTTATAGAATCTAGTACATATTCGGTAGGTTTAGATACTTCTGGCAAAAACAAAAATATATACGTTAAGAGTGCGCTAGTCAACGGCTCGAACTCAGTGCTGCGCGCGGGGAAAATGCTTGTTATTTCACCTTATATTGGGGAAAAAAGGATATACCCATAAAATAGTAATCTATACTTATAAGAGAAGCTATACTGCACACATTTATGCAGCTGTGTAAAGTACTTTAGAAAAGGCGTCTTCAACTTACGCAAATCGACACTCAGCTGTTGGTGTTTTATGAAGAAACTATATAATATTTTTGTCTAAAGTAAAATTATCTCAATTGCTGAATAATTAAACTGTGTCGGTACGTGCTTGCTTTTTTATTATCATTCTTCGTTAAATTTTTATATACGTTCAAAGTTGCGCTAAAAATGCGATGTTTGGAGGCTATTATCTTCTACACTAATTTGAATTTCAGAAATATAAGCAAATACCGACTTAGATAAGTGTCATAAAAATCGATATTACGCTAGAATTTGGGTCTACAATGTTTGACTTTGGAGTAAATCACCAACAGCGTTTGTATGGAGAAAAATCCGACTAGCGCAGCCTTAAGTAAGTAATACAATATTTTTCCTTACATTAGTACCTACATAGTAATTAGCAATTACCCAAGATTGGATTTGTTGAGTAGAATCTTTAGTAATTTATTGAGTTTAAATACATGTTTTGTAAATCGGCAGGTAATTCATTCAAGAAATTAGGTATAACATATTTTAGCGCTCATGAGCCATATGTGTTAGTTATTTTTGGTCGACAATATTTTTTAGTATTCAATATGGGTCTTAAACGTCTTACATGTTCTAAATACTCAGTTCTTATTTCTGTAATTCTTCACTTCTGCGCTTCTTGTTATAAGCCTACATAGAACAGTGTGCTGAGAGCTAGTTTTTGTCACAACCCTAGGTTTTTTTTTTTATGAAACTAAGGGGCAAACGAGCAAACGGATCACCTGATGGAAAGCGATTACCGTCGCCCATGGACACCCGCAACATCAGAGAAGTTGCAAGTGCGTTGCCGGCCTTTTAGGAGGGAATACGCTCCCTTCTTGATGGTTTGCAGGTCATAATGGTTCGGAAATACTGCTGGCGACAGTTCATTCCAGAGTTTTACAGTGCGCGGCAGAAAGCTTCGGGTAAAGCGCACGGTGGAGGACTGCCACTCATCAAGGTGATGAGGATGATAATTATTTTGTCGCATGGAGCGGTGGCGAAAAGTTGCAGCAGGTATAAGTCCGAACAATTCCTCGGAGCACTCCCCGTAATATAATCGATAGAGGATGCAGAGCGATGCTACATCTCTACGTAGCTCTAAGGAGTCAAGCCTGTTTGAAACACTATTGCAGTCGACAATTCGAGCGGCCCTACGTTGGATACGATCCAGAGGGAGAAGCTGGTCTTTGGTAACCCTGCCCAGAGATGAGAACAGTATTCCATGTGAGGCCGAACCTGCGCCTTATAGAGTTGTAGGCGTTGGACCGGACTGAAATACTGCTTTGACCTGTTCAGAACACCAAGTTTCTTGGAGGCTAACTTGGCCTTGCCCTCCAGGTGATATCGGAACTGGACCTCGCTCGATATGTTAACACCAAGTATTCCAATGTTGGAGGAGACAGTTATGGGTATGCTTTCAAAACGAGGACATACGACCATTGGCAACTTTTTAGCGGTGAACGCGCAAACTTGTGTCTTAGAGGGGTTGAATTGGACTAAGTTAAGTCTACCCCATTCAGAGACCTTCTCCTTTTAGGATAAGGATTTTAGGATAAGGTAACAGTACATCTGATATAATTGATACTGTGTGCTAAATACGAGTTTTTGTCATCGCCGTGAAGAAGTTAACTACAATCGAAACATTGTCCCTAGTGACACAGTATCAATCACATCAGATGTACTATCAGGAAACCTTGTCATTTAGCAAGTAGATAGCTCTCATAATTTGCCCACAAATTTTTTGGTGAAATGAACCAGGAAACGAGCAGACGGATCGCCTGATGGTAAGCGATTACCGCCGCCCATGGACACTCGCAACACCAGAGAATATACTCTTTGACTATTCACTTGTAACCATACACTTGTAAGTCCTCTGGTGTATGATGTGGTGGTAAATACATACATACATACATATAATCACGCCTCTTTCCCATAGGGATAGGCAGATACCGCCTCTCCCGTAGGGGTCGGCAGAGACCACTTCTTTCCACTTGCTACGTTCCTTACATACTTCTTTCGCTTCTTCCACTTTCATTCTTACCATCCATTCCTTCTCTTACATTCAACGTAGCGAAGCGGCTCTCCATGGGCCACTGGTAAATAATGTGATAAAATCAATTATAATATACTAAACAATACGAACAAATTACGAAAATGTTAACATGCTAAAGGACAAGTTATTACTTGTACTATTGTACAATTCCATAACTTCCAGTAGCTTACTATCACCCATGGATAAGCTGGTAAAAATTGAAATGTTGTTCTTGGTCACCAAAGAAGTTAACTATATATTAACAACCAGTGTGTCTGTTTGTAGAGAATTTAAACAAATCGGTTGTAATTGGACTACCAAACATTTTTGGATATCATACTATTATTATAATGTGAAATATTGTGAGGATGGATAGATAAATTGATGGGTGGGTAGATAGATGATTGTTATTCTTTAATGCAAAACTTACTGAATGGATTTTGATGAATATTATCAGTATGCTGTAGCTGTTGTGGCAGTAGCTGTTTAGGATCTAGATTACAGGGCTACTTTTATCCCGAAAAAAAAAACGGCCAGGTGCGAGTCAGACTCGCGCACCAATTCTATTCTATATCACCGGTTCTATACAAACCTGTAGTGATTTTGTTACAGCTTAAAGGTATTATAGACTTGAGTATTTGATATGAATTTCAATTTAATCTGCTCTACCTCTACGCGTTCATGAGGAAAGGGGTAGTAACTTTAAAATTATTAATAATATTGATATATTATGATGTAAGCAAAAACTTACAGTTTTCGTAATTTTTCCTTTATCTGTACTATAAGACGTTGCTTCGTACCAAATTTTAAGATACTAAGTTTACGGGAAGTACCCTGTAGGTTTTGTGTTTGCGAGTGTCGAAAATTTGCGAAATTTTGCGGCATAAACGGCTGTATCTTTTGATTGCGTTGGCTTAGAAGTTTGATTTTTTTACAACTCTAAGGGACCGTAGACCTGAGTATTCGATATAAATTCTAGCATGATACATCCACGCGTTACTGAGAAAAAGGTTTTTGACAGACATTCGGACGGACAACAAAGTGATCCTATCGAGGTACGGAACCCTAAAAGTAGTGTTCCCGTGGGATACTGTATTTACGCGCGAGCCTCGACCAAAAGCTGTTGATAAATCGATCTTGCATCATAAAACAGCTACCGGATGCCTGTATCATTTACATAAATCGTTGGTTTTAACAGTAGCATGACATGTTTGATCTATCGGACCTACCAGTGTTAGGTCGAAACTCTCACGGCAAAGTCAATACGAGAGTAAATAAATCCAACAATAGTCAAGTATGTTAATAAACGGTGAAGGAATTTAAACCTTACGCTGTAGGCGTAGGGTCTATTATGGAACTTGTAAATAATGCTACCGCGTTCTGTTTGCATTGCCTTAGTAAACACTAATAGACAATTCAAAAATTGGTAGCTATAACTACGAGTACACAATATTATATGTCCTTTTTGTGTTCTGCTCATACAAAAGTTTTGATTGATGCTTAAAAGCTTAGGTAAAGCAAGTTTTCATAATATTTAGAATGCTCTTTTTAGGGTTCCGTAATACTTAAGGAACCCTTATAGTTTCGCTCTGTCCGTCTGTCTGTCTGTCTGTCTGTCTATCTGTCTGTCTGTCTGTCCGCGCCTCTAGCTCCTGTAGTTATGAATATGAATTGATGAAATTTGGTGCAGTTATAGATTGTGTATAGATCACGGTTTCGGGATCATAAAAAAATAATAATTTTATATTTTAGGGCCAACTCTCCATACATGTGAAGTGGGGATGAAAAATATTTTTTTCATTCTACCCCATCGTGTGGGGTATTGTAGAATAGGTCTTTTAAAATAAAGGCCAGGTTTCATACGCTACTTTTTCATAAAGTTGACCATTTTCGAGTAATCGGCCTCCAAAGTAGTTTGTAAGTTGGTCCCCCCCTAGCATTTTTAAACTATAGGAGATAGAAACTTGCAAATTTCCATGCTGATAGATCATGCTAAAAACTCTTTAGGAAAATTGTTGTGAATGAAATTGGACAGTAACTATTGGAGTAATTAAAAAAAAAACATATTACGCGTTTATAGTTGCGGAACCCTCCTTAGACATGTCCTGACATGCTCTTGGTTAGGTTATTTATAATATTTTAAATTGTTAATTGAATCATAAAGTGAAAAAAAAAAAAGATTAACTTTTTAAGCTCGTTTGTACCTTCGACAAAGTTCTTGCTCGACGAGTTCCTCAGCATTGCATGCACTAGGATGCCTCAAAATATTTTAACACAAATTACGTGATTGCAACGACAGCAGACGTGGTTGAACTTTGTTTTTTACACGTAGTACACGACTACTTTTTTTTTAATAAAACTAGAGGGCAAACGAACAAACGGATCACCTGATGGAAAGCGATTACCGTCGCCCATGGACACCCGCAACATCAGAGAATTTGCCGTGCGTTGCCGGCCTTTTAGGAGGGACTACGCTCCCTTCTTGAAGGTTTGCAGGTCGTAGTGGTCCGGAAATACTGCTGGCGACAGTTCATTCCAGAGATTTACAGTGCGCGGCAGAAAGCTTCGAGTATATGTGCGTTAGCAAGATTCAACGGCAAGCGACAACTTGTTCTATGTTACCTTAAATATCTTTGTTAACAGAGACGTTAACGTATATTAATTAGGCTGATGACGAATAAAGATACAGTATTTATTAATTAACTTGTACACGAGAACAGAAATAAAGAGCCATTTTACTAATTAGCTACGACATACATTTTACTTGAGAAACACGATCTTAATAGGAATTAATACTCATGTTTTGCGCTACTAAGACTCGTTTGTATGTTTTAAATATCAGTTTCATATTAATTAATGTTAGGACAAAGAAAAGTGAAAATATTGAGCGGAGTTTATGAAGATTTTATTTATTACAACAAAATGTGTTGAATTATTCTATAGCTACTTCAGTGTTTTCGTCATTCAATGGCACATTAGATATTATAATAAAACGTATGTGGCTATTTTTTATGAAATCCGAAATATGACTTACATATACATAATAGAAAAAAATATTTATAATAACATATCTAAAACATTACAGAAGCTGGCAGCATTTCCTCGCTGTATGGCCAAACTGATACCTTGCCCAAGGTAAGCGCCAGCCAACCATAGGGTCATTTGTTTTGTCGACCAATCTTTTGGTCATATCCTTAAAAACTGGCCAAGTGCGAGTCAGACTCGCGCACAAAAGGTTCCATACAAAACGGCAAAATAATCACGTTTGCTGTATGGTTGCTGGTTCGTTAAATATTTATTTTATTTTGTTTTTAGTATTTGTTGTTATAGCGCCAACAGAAACACATAATTTGTGAAAATTTCAGACAGACAGACAGGTAACAGATAGACGGACGAACAGACAGCGAAGTCTTAGTAATAGGGTTCCGTTTTTACCCTTTGGGCACGGAAACCTAAAAAGGAGCTCGGGACTCGATGGATATGGATTCATATTTCCTCCTTTTACGGGTTTCGGACCTCGGCCTCGGTGTGTGTGGCTGCCGCTCCCGCTGATAAATAAATATTATTATCTGATGGTATACAGCCTCCGTGGTCTAGTGGTTAGAGCATTAGCACTCGACTCGGAGGTCGTGGGTTCGATTCCCGCATTGGAACAACAAAAAATGTTGTTTCAAGTTTGGTTAGGACAATGCAGGAAAGATGATCCATGCGTCGGATGGGCATGTAAAAAGTCGGATCTGCGCCTGATCTCTCGCCAGTCGTGTCGGTTATCCGTCCCACTGGATTATGAGAGTAAAGGAAGAGAGAGTGCTCTTGTGTACTGCGCACACACTTGGGCACTATAAAATTACTCCTGCGTAACTGGCCTGGTTTCAATGAAACCGGCCACCGTCGCCGATATCGGTGTGGGGTCATTATTATTATGTGATGATTGTATTAATATAATATAATCTAGGAAAATATCTTTCACTACAAGAGCATCTCAAAGGACACCAGTGTAAACATTTAGAAGCATGTCTAAGTAAGCTATGTAATCACTCCCGGCGAACAGTGTTGTTTCCTTGCCTTCCTCTACATGTTCATTACGTACTAACAAGCTTATTAGATACACTTAACATATGAAGGAAGTTGTTAATAAGTTCGTGAAGCCTTGATTAGTCGTGTATAATCGGATAAACCAATACGTTTAAATATTTGCTTAAATTCTTGAAGATACATCCTACTGCTATTATAAATGTGAAAATTTGTGAGGATGGATGGATGTTTCTTACTCTATCACGCAAAATCTACTGAACGGATTTTGTCGAAATTTGGTATGGTGGTAGATTAAGCTCTGGATTAGCACGTAGGCTACTTTTTATTCGGGACAAGTAACACGTTTCCGTGTGATACTATATTTACGCAGGCGAAAGCTAATATTATGTTATCATAATATTAGGTATATTATGATAACATAATATTAGGTACCAGTTAGCCAGCCAGGTATAGGCTTTTATTGCGTCTCCCGTCACTCTGGGTCAAAGATTTCAAAACTAAGGATAGGCTATGACGTACATTTGACAGAACAAATCTTCATACAGGAAAAACTTACGCCATCTTGGACACCATACCTCAAATGTCAGCCATCTTGTGGCTACCGTACTTCAAACTCCAAAAACTGGGGCCATTTAACTGGAGACAGTTTTTGCCTCAACATGTCTCGTCTATAATAATAGGTTGGGGAAAAAGTCTTTTCGCATTATAGTATGTATGAACTTGTCATAAAATATCTTGGGCTATACCAATTGTATCTGGCTGATTTTGGTATCATTAAAAAGTTTTAATTTTACAGAAGACAATTCCAAATTCAAATTAAGTAAATTTGAGATTTTCATTTGTTTTTCTTATTGTTAAAATGAGTGATTCTTTTCTTATGAAGAATTTCGATACATTTTAAAATTTTATTACAAAAAAGGTAAAAATGCAACACAAGCCGCGAAAAAAATTTGTGATGTTTATGGACCTAATGCAGTATCTGTAAGAGTAGCGCAAATTTGGTTTAAGCGTTTTCAATCCGGAAATTTTGATATCAAAGATGCACGTCGCTCTGGTCGCCCTGTTACGGACAAAACTGTTGCCATTTTTGAAAAAGTGGAGCAAGATCGGCATATTAGTAGTTACGATGTAGCTGAAGAACTGGGGATTGACCACAAAATGGTTTTGGCGCATTTGAAAAAAGCTGGGTACACAAAAAAGCTCGATATTTGGGTGCCTCATGAGCTCACTGAAAGAAACCTAATGAACCGTGTACTCATTTGTGATTCTTTATTACGACGTAATGAAACCGAACCATTTTTGAAGAAGCTGATAACTGGTGATGAAAAGTGGATCACGTGCGACAAGAACGTGCGAAAAAGATCGTGGTCAAAGGCCGGTCAGGCTTCACAGACTGTGACGAAACCCGGGTTAACTCGCAACAAGGTGATGCTGTGTGTGTGGTGGGATTGGAAGTGCATTATTCATTATGAGCTGTTACCGCCAGGCAGGACCATCAATTCTGAACTGTACTGCGAACAATTGATGAGATTAAAGCAAGAAGTTGAGAGAAAGCGGCCGGAATTAATCAACAGAAGGGGTGTGGTTTTTCACCATGATAACGCTAGACCTCACACATTTTTAGCCACTCAGAAAAAATTACGGGAGTTTGGCTGGGAGGTGTTAATGCATCCGCCGTATAGTCCTGACCTTGTACCTTCAGATTTCCACCTGTTTCGGTCGCTGCAGAATTCCTTAGGCAGTGTCAGGTTGACATCACAAGAGGACTGCCAAAACCACTTGTCGCAGTTTTTTCATCAGAAGCCCCAAAAATTTTATAGCAATGGGATCATGTACCTACCAACAAGATGGCAAAAAGTTATCGAACAAAATGGCACCTATATACTTTAGTCACTTGTAAATAAACTTTATAAAAAAACCTTTTGAATTTTTATATAAAATGCGAAGAAATTTTTCCCCAACCTAATATTATGTCTATGCTCTAGGTTCTTTTTCTCCCTTTAATCTTTGGACCGCAGCTACGTTCCCTTCCGTTTCCGCCATGAGAACCATCCGCATGTAAAAATCGTGCTGTAGTTTTGTCTTGTTGGGTCAGTATTTACCTATTGCCTATTTGTATAACAAGATAAGTTTATGCCCGCGCCTTCGCGTAAATTCAGTATAGATACCTGTAGGTACTATTATTTATTCTGTCTATAACAGGACCACTGTAAATTTTTTGGGATAGAAAGTAGCCTATATGTTAATCCAGAGCCTAAACTGCTACCATACAAAATTCTATCAAAATCCGTTCAGTAATTTTTGCGTGAAAGAGTAAAAAACGTCCATCCATTCATCCATCCCCACAAACTTTTTTGATTTTGTATAGAGTAGTTATGCTATGTCATTTAATTAACTTTTGGAAATGGAAAGCTGACAAAGGAACATACCCATCCTACGTGATATGTGACCTGTTTAGGGAGTTAGTTGTTAAAGTACTACACTTGGTTACCGAAGTGGGAGGGGTTTTGCCTTTTGTCACTTATCTTCTAGCAGAATATTACGTGACGTTCATAATTACCATCATCACCAGTTGGATCTGCAGGCTGGACCGTGAGTTTGCAGGCTTTAACAATGATCAAATTTTGTTTAACTTGTTTTAAATCAAATAGCTATGAAGTACTACGAGAAAAGTAGGAGGAGGAGTGAGGTTAACAATGTAAAAAGTAGTCACGTTGTGTAGGTATTGCCTATTTGTATAACAAGATAAGTTTTTGCCTGCGGCTTCGCCCGCGTAAATTCATAATCCCACAGGAACACTGTACATTTTTGGCATAAAAAGCCTATATGTTAATCCAGAGCCTAAATTGCTACCATACCAAATTCTATCAAAATCCGTTCAGTAGTTTTTGCGTGAAAGAGTAACAAAGGCCTATCCATTCATCCATCCCCACAAACTTTTTTGATTTTGTATAGAGTAGTTATGCTATGTCATTTAACTTTTGGAAATGAAAAGCTGACAAAGGAACATACCCATCCTACGTGATAATGTAACCTGTTTAGATGGTAGGGTTGTTTAAGTACTACACTTGGTCACCGAAGAGGGAGGGGGGGAAAAAAGTGGTCACGTTGTGTGGGTACGTTCCTTATATAAGAGCGGATTTAAAAAAATAAACAGAAATTAAATCCTTATTTTCGTGCTTCGGTTTTTAGGGTTCCGTAATACTTAAGGAACCCTAAAAACCGAAGCAGTCTGTCTGTCTGTCCGCGCCTCTAGCTCCTGCAATTATGAATATAAATTGATGAAATTTGGTGCAGTTATAGATTTTGTATAGATCACGGTTTCGGGATCATAAAAAAATAATGATTTTATATTTTAGGGGTGGCTCTCCATACATGTGAATTGGGGATGAAAAATATTTTTTCACTCTACCCCATCGTGTGGGGTATCGTAGAATAAGTCTTTTAAAATAAAGGCTAGGTTTCATACGTTACTTTTATATAAAGTTGACCATTTTCGAGTAATCGGCCTCCAAAGTAGTTTGTAAGTTGGTCCCCCCCTAGCATTTTGAAACTTGCAAATATCCATGCTGATAGATCATGCTAAAAACTCTTTAGGAAAATTATTGTGAACCAAATCGAACAGTAACTTTTGGAGTAATAAAAAAAAGCATATTACGCGTTTATAGTTACGGAACCCTCCTTAGACATGTCCTGACATGCTCTTGGTTAGGTTATTAGTTCCTAATCAGACACGGGAATGCAAGTCATTTATGCCATTCCCACATTCATTAATCTAATCAACAAAAAATCGAATGTGTCCCTAACAAGATTCCTTACGTCCTTGTTAACATTCGGCATGATGCTGCTGCCTGCTTCTGACTGCAATTCCCGAACTCAGGTGCGACGTTTCAATACGGTTCGTGACCATGACGATTCCGAATGATATGCGTTATGCATTGGTGAAGCAAGAACCATATTTGGAAATACATTTGCTTCATTGTTTCGAATATTATTTTATATTTTAGCACGGGATCAGATTTACGTGTTGTGGAGGCGTCCATAGATATTTGTATTATTATTATATACAATTTACCTTTGATGTAAAACTATCATTCATGATATTTTCTAAAAGACAATAGTATTTTTTTTATTAAAGTAAATACCTTTAATATACCTAGAGACAGTAATTGTGTTTCGCAAATGGTCATCAAGCCTAATTTCATTAAGTCTACGAAAACGACAGGACGCCAAGTTAACGAAAGAGGTTCGTTGAAATGGACAGCGCCTCAATACATCTTCAGACGCTGGCGCTCTGCCAGGGGGACTTCGCATCAACTTTCTGTACTTATAAATCTTATCGACCATATTACGAGTTTTATTTGTGTGTATTTTACTTTTAATACAAATAAGTTGTCATGTTAATGGAAATTAGTATAGGTAGTTACTAGTGGTACAATATTTTAATCAGATTAATACCATTATTTGCTCTACCTATTAATCAAAACATTTTGATCTCATTAAAATATTATTATAATTAATAAAATATTTTTTTTGCCTAGCACGCCACAATTGCTATTTATCTTATCTATCTATTGTATTTATCTATCTGTATCATCATTCTTGTTCCTTAGTTTTATCAAATCCAAGTTTTCCATATTTATACTTACATCGATTGGTTGGCAGTTTAAACTTACTTAGATCGTTTGCATAACATCGTCCATGGGATCGATTTAAAGCTACTGTAATACAAGACACGTAGATCAATTCGTTCCGAACTTGTGCCTCTGTGGCGGTTCAGAATAAAAAGTTCCCGTCCAATTAGGGTTCAACCAGATGATGGTATCACAAAAAATTATGTAATGACATCGTTGCCTTGACAAGTTGGGGATATTATGCAATAGGTACCGCACTTGTAACTCCTCTGGTGTTGCAGGTGTTTATGGGTCGGGGTTGTCCATTCTGTTTTGCCCGATTATATTAAACTTACCCCCTTACCAATAAAATATTTACACAATGGATAAGCTATACAATGTTTTGTCCTTGTCTGAAAAGTCGCTTGACAACAAAACATTGTATAGCTTATCGATTATGTCAATACTTTTCTTAGTAAAGGGATAAATATCATATCCTATATATTATAAAATTCTCGTGTCTCAGTTTTTGCTAGAGAACTGCCCCGAATCTGCTTGACCGATTTTTATGTGCATGTGTATTCGATAGGTAAGTATACAAATAATTATGCTCTTTTATTTTTTTGACATTTATTTTTTATTATTTGACATTAGAATAATAACCCTAATTTTCTAGCATCTAACACTATACTCATCGTATTATTTACACTACGTAAATAATACGATGAGTATGGTGTTAGATAGCTATTTAGTAATCTGTGATAGCTATTAGTATCTACCTAGTGTAAGTTGTAGGTGCAGGTTGTAGGTAGTAGGCGTTGTTATTTATTTCAGTTTATAATAAACACAGAACACGTACGTCAGTGTCAGCTAGTTAATAAAACCGTACATTTTTCTACAAAACGGCAAAAGAGTTTAATATGATTAAGATTTAGATTATGATTAATAGGAAATAAAAGAAATTGCAATAATTGTAATATGACTTTATTGGAAATCATACAAAATTGTCGAATGGATCAATTTATAAACATTATAACAAACATCTTACATTAATGATCATAGGTACGTTCATGATTGTTTTATACCTAGGTACTAGAAGTATGATGAACAAGTGAAAACTTCAACAAATGTGTTTTATCAAGGGCTATATGGATATTATTTAGTTTTTTTAAATAGTGTTATTGCCTAGAACATGCTAGAACCTAGTGTTATTATTTTCAAAAGTTATGATATTAAGAAATGTTAAATGTATGATGGGTTACAAATTATAATAGCAGGTAGTTGATATAAAAATTATTATACATGTAAAAATAAGTATGGATGCTAATTTGTGAAATAACAAGAGTGTTTAGCATAGGGTTGCCAACCCAAAATTAAAAAAATAGGATTTGTAGTAGGAAAACCAGGACAATTCAGTTTAAAACTGGATGCAGTAATTGAGTAGCAACAGTTAAATTGATATGTAGTGAAAATAGGTTAAATGAAATACACAGAATGCTAGTAATCATATTTGTTATTTATGCATTTGAATTAAATTAAATTAGAAAGAAAAATTATTGTATGGCCTTAACAGGGCGCTCTAATTAAAAAATTATAAGGACTCCTTTAAAACTATCTATGACACCCTATGACACAGGAAGCAGGACAGTTGGCAACCCTACTTCAGCGGATTTAAAATGGCCACGTTTTTAAGTGAATTATACTATGAATATAATCAATTTTTGAAAAGTTTTCTCTTACTTAAAAACCGGCCAAGTGCGAGTCGGACTCGCGCACCGAGGGTTCCGTACAAACCTGCAAGGTTTACAAAGTTCGTTCATTACGACAATCGAGTCATAACTATGGTATTTTTATTGCAAAATGACGCGTTTATGAGGAAATGGGTAGTAAGTTTAAAATTATTAAAAAAAAATATATTATGTGATGTAACTAAAAATTTATGGTTTTCGTAATTTTTCCTTTATCTATGCTATAAGACGTTGCTTCGTACCAAATTTCAAGATTCTGAGTTCACGGGAAGCACCCTGTAGGTTTTGATTCCCTTGCAAGTGTCGAAAATTTGCGGCATAAACGGCTGTATCTTTTGATTGCGTTGGCTTAGAAGTTTGATTTTTTCACAGCTTCAAGGGACAGTAGACCTGAGTAATTGATATAAATTTCAGCTTCATACCTCCACGCGTTCCTGAGAAAAAGGGTCTTGACAGACGGACGGACGGACAGACGGACAACAAAGTGATCCTATAAGGGTTCCGTTTTTTCCTTTTGAGGTACGGAACCCTAAAAATTAAGCAATTCTTATTATAGGCACAAATTTCATGTATTTCTATTGAAAAGTAACAAAATAGAATTGTTAGAAGTTACTGTAAGAACAACTTCGTATATTGATATTGTGATATTGTGGTCATTTCAGAACTGCTACTCTCATTAACATTTTTTTTTTCACCTTGAACGCTATTTATTGCCAAAATTTATCTGAAATAGGAGAATGATTTTTTTCTTACACTAATTGTAGATATTTAGTAAATTAGGAAAGTTAGTTATGTAGGTAGGTACTATAATTAATTGATTTTTTATTGGATATAGTAATCATAATATTAATTAGTATGGTTTAGTGTTTAATCGTTACTGAAAAAATATAGGAATAAAGTAAACGGATATGTAGTAAAAATCGTGACAATACCTATCAAGGTACGATAAGGTAACAATGAGAAATTATTTTACAAATTGTGATAAGCAGTTTTACATTATTTCTTAAATATAATATGTATAATATTTACACAGAAGACTATTTTACATTTAGGATTAGAGTCGTGTGTCTTGAAACCTGGGTAGAATTACAAAAATAACTTCTTAACAAGTATTAAATACAACTATTTATTTCTACCTATAGTTTATATAATATATTACTTACTATAATAATTATTACAATATTTATAATAATTATTAATGGAACAGTTTTACTGACTAGATAAGAATCTATGTACTTAAGTGAAATCTAGAAATATCCGTGGCCTAACATTGCAAATACAGGGATTAAATTTACAGTTTACTATTTCTTTGTTTTCTAGAAATAAACAAAATATTGGTATCTATGAAATATGTATTTGAAACAATGCAATTATATAGAATTTACAAAAATCTTATTACTCGCATGATTCAAATTATCACACCAACTAATGTTTATACAATTAGAATTTAATTAAAAACATAGGCCTCTAAAGTTTTGGGAGTAATTCCCCCAATAAGTAGGAACATTTCAACTTTACATAAATGCCACGTTTCTCCTTGTTCCCTATAAATATTCATTTCGGTACGAAGTTACCCTGTTCCACCCTCGGAGTAAATGCAAGAATATTAGCGAATTTATGGGCAAAGATGTTCCATAAGATAACCACACTGGTGAAGACAAATATTGGAAAATTCTTTTTAATTTATGACTTTAGTTGGTGAATGTTTTTAATGTGAAATATGGCTAAGGTGTATTGAGAATATGTTTACGATATAATTAAATAATAAAAATTATATTAAATAATACTTATACATATTGTAATACAGGCAGGTAACGAGAGGGTTGCTGATATTTTAAACTGTGCTGAAGACAAATTCTCCAGCATACCTATGACATTTGACTCTCTTTTATGGACAAGACAATATAATTATAGGCAAGTAGATTGCAGAATTGCACTGTGCATAAAATAAGTTGAAGAATATTATTAAGATAAAGAAAAAATAAATTATATTAAATTCAATTTCAATTCCAAGTACATTAAATAAGACAAATATGAAAGAGTTATTTCTGAAAGTAACATTAACGATGCAATATTCAAAGAAAAATACTCGCAGCTAAGTAAAGTGTAACAAAATCGTCTTTCTATGAAATTATTATCTTGTAACCTTTCTTTGAATTAGAGATTAGTTATTATTGAGTTAACTAGATTTTGTTCAGACTATTTAAAGAGTTTTTTAAAACGAGTACGATTATCAAACGGTAGCTACTACATCAGTCCTAGGTTAAGGTATAAAGATTTTATCATGACTAGAAATTGAAGGAAATATTTTAAAAGAATATACAGTTTTGTACAAAATAACAAGTTACAATTATTTACAAAATATTACTAAATTTAATAGTTTTAGTTAATTTTAACAGCTTACATTAGCTATACATCATACTGGCTTTCGTCCAATCGGTATAACACTACCGATTGGGTTACAACTTGATATAAACAGTTTAATGTTAGCCAATCCACGCCCATACACGATCAGTTGTAACTGATCCAATCATTAACATCATGCTGATTGGAGGATAGACAGTAGATATTGTGTACACTTAGTATGATTTTTAATAATTAGCTTAAATGGATTCTAAAAAAATAAACATAGAATATAGGAATAAAAGTTCATAGTGCTAATTTATTCCAAATATTTTTATAATAAAGTGTTTGAAAAGACAATATTATATTGTTAATTGTTACTCAATAGGGGGAACGTGAAAATTTTAGAATGGTTGGTAGTACTAAGTATAAGTGTAAGTACTAAGTGTAAGTCACTGCCATTAAGTGACTGACTAAGACAACGATATCAAGTAGGTGTACCAATCTTAATAAAACCAATAATTTATATCTTCTGCCACTGAAACCTCTGCTACATAATAAGTCACTGTCACTGTCTAACTGTCCGACTAAGTGTCCAACTCATTGTTACTAAGTGTACAACTCACTGGCACCAAGTGTACATCAAAGCAACGCTACCACTGTTTTAAATCACTGCCAACAAGTGTCTAAACTCACTGCAACTAAATTTCCAACTCATTGTTACTAAGTGTCCAACTCACTAGCACCAAGTGTACATCAAAGCAACACTACCACTGTTTTAACTCACTACATCAAGTGTCTAACTTACTGCCTCCAAAATATGTCCAACTCACTGTTACCAAGTGTGAATCACTAGCACCAAGTGTACATCAAAGCAACGCCTCTTCGAGCTGGTTGAAGACGCACCATCAGTCGCTCTCGTACACGGTGGAGTTGGAACTCTTTCGTCTGCTGAAAGGTGAGCTGAACTCTATTCTGGTGTCAGGCAGCCAGCTATACGCAGCGCGTTCCGTGGAGGCACTGAAACAAAAGAAACCTCTAATGAATATCTTTTAACGAACTTCGTATGATTCTTAAACATGTTTTTCGAAGTCAGACCAATTAAAAATGTTAAGAGAGTTTTGCGAACCAATCAGTGTCATTTCCCGTTCATAACTACGAGTATAACGCCTCACCGTGTAATTGCACATTGGTACACACACATGTAACGAAACTACGCCTTACGTCATGTATATCATGTATGGCGTAGCCACACGTGCAACAGAAAAACCGGCCTTAGTTTTTGACCGACGAAGCTATGTCTTCACTTTTTCATTTGATCTGAGCCGTTGAGTACATATTTACGGAGTTCTAGTGGTTTAAATCAGTGATTAGTTGTAATATTTTACATAAATATCTTTGTTATTTTTGCATAATAATATTAGCCTACTAAAGATAATATAAAAGCTATTATAGAAACGGAATCTCGATTGACTTCTGAAAGTCATAGTAACATTAAAATCATAGTACTTACGCTAAGTTATACTACATTTTAAGACTAGCTGATGCCCGCAACTTCGTTTGCGCAGAACTAACGGAAGCGTAACCCTATTTTTTTAAACGGAACCCTAAAATAAAAGTAGCCTATGTTAGACCTTATAACATCAGCTATCTGCTAGTGAAAGTCCCGTGAAAATCGGTCCAGCCGTTTCAGAGATTAGCCGGAACAAACAGACAGACAGACCGACAGACAGACAGACAGACGGACAGACAAGAAATAAAAAAATTGGTATATTATTGTAAGTACCGAATATACTTTCAGATTCACTATGTGAAAAGCTGTTAATTTGAAGTTACAAACAGACACTTCAATTTATTTATCTGTATATAGATGTATAGATAGGTTAGGTAATTACATAAAAACCTATGATAACAAATGGCTGACATTGGCAATTTTGTCATCAATATATTACTCGATTTCGCAAACCTAGTTTTGGGGAGTCCCGTCTTAAATTTATCGTCTGGCTAGAAGTCTCGCATGCCAATAATTTCCTTACAAACTTTCCGATACGAATACATTTACTTTACAATATTGTCCTGAATAATATATAAGGTTTGGTAAAATCAATTACGAATACTTCGGGCACATGATCCACTGCTTATGTAAAGACGTATGGGCAGAAAAATAATTGTCATACTCAAACTAAAAAATCATCTCATGTATGGGTGACTCTCCGCAAAACGCAAACTCGCCCATATAAAGAAAAAAAAAATTTTTCGAGTATGACAATAATTATTTTTCTGCTTAAACGTCTTTACATAAGCAGTAGATCATATGCCCGAAGTATTCGTAATTGATTTTACCAAATCTTATATATGCGGACTAGCTGATGCCCGCGGCTCCGCCCGCGTATGTACAGTAACCCACGGGAACTGTATATGTCCCGCGATAAAAAGTAGCATATGTCTTTTGTCAGGCTCTAGACTATCTGTGTACCAAACATTTAAATCGGTTCAGTAGTTTTGGCGTGAAAGACGGACAAACAGACACACATTTTCCTATTTTTAATATTAGTATTGACTATTATTTTAGCTGTTAGGTATTCAATACAAACAAACAATTGATATTTCCTCTTCATAATATAATCCTATATAATTAAGAAAATTATGCTATACTTGGTGCCCTAGGTAGCATATTCTAAGGGTGTAGACAGGACACTGCAAAATTTCGTCTATATTTTTGTTTACTTCACCTACTTCAGCTTTAAAGTAAAATCATGAGACCTAGCTATATTTAATATAGTTGGTGAGGGTTAAATTATTAACCCTTCTCGGGACTTATGTGGATATGAGGATCGAACACTAAACGACCTCTGTGGCATATATTAGTTTAAATGGCTCCTGATAATATGCCTAAGCTTATGGTACCCCACTGGTATTTGAGGGTTTGAAGTTTAAACAGTTTGATGATTAAATAAGTTGTTATAGAATGGTTTAATTAATAAAACCCTTATTCCATGTGTCATTATGTTTACACTAGCTGTCCCGACACACGTTGTTCTATCTTAAAATATATGAACTGGAATGAACGAATAACTACACTTACAATGCAACCTACGTCCTAGTCCTACATCTATACCTACTTCTACACCTATACCTACTCGTACAGCCTACACCTTTTCCAATAATTGTCACTGTTTAAGCGTTCTGTGAACTTCCACAATTAATTCAAGACCAAAATTAGCCAAATCGGTCCAGCCGTTTTCGAGTTTTGAGTCCCTCGGGAACGGAATAATGTCCCCTTGGTTTTTTGGTACCTCCCTACTAATTTTCAGCCAAAATTCAGTTCTTGAGTTATAAATAGTGTCATTAACACAATTTTCTTTTATATAATATTATGTAGTATAAATTTTATTGAGACATAATGTCGTGTACATTCTATATGAATTGGGTACCAATGTTTTTGATCAGTGCTAACTCCTACAGTAATTAAAACGTAAAATACTCCACTAATCAACGCACACAAGCAAAACGCTTCAACTCCCATACATTTTTATTTACGACCAAGTTAAAAGCTTAATTTGCAAATAAATGAAGTTCACCGAATTTTTATTACAGTTAAAAATGGGTCACATTTTCCGCGTTTAACATGGCTTACCAGTTTAATGGGGATACTGCCTGGGAGCTGCCTTGTACGCTTTGTATGCAATTGAAGTTTATGCAGGGTTGTGACTTATGGCTTGTAAAGCTTGTGTATATGAGTAAGCATAAAAACAGAAGAGTAAAGTTGAAAGATTGTGATACGACAGCTATGTTGTTTTGAATTTTTGGAGTTGTTCTCTTAGATACGATTTTCATATTATTATATGTATAGTCTGAGGTGTGAAAATTTATGAGGAGTGAAATCAGAAGTGACGTGTTAGGGTCAGTTCACAGCGAAACAAGGCGATACGTGACGTGGCGCTACATTTTTAAGATAGTTTGCCTTAAATATTATTCTACCTTACCGTATGCGAGAACAAAGATAAGTTTGCATTAAATATTATTCTACCTTGCCGTATGCGAGAATAAAGATAGTTTGCTTTAAGTATTTTTCTACCTTATCGTATGCGTGAGTAAATATAGTTTGCTTTAAGTATTATTCTACCTTATTGTATGCGAGAGTAAATATAGTTTGATTTAAGTATTTTTCTACCTTACCGTATGCGAGAATAAAGATAGTTTGCTTTGAGTATTTTTCTACCTTATCGTATGCGAGAGTAAAGATAGTTTGCTTTAAGTATTATTCTACCTTACCGTATGCGAGAGTAAAGATAGTTTGCTTTAAGTATTTTTCTACCTTATCGTATGCGAGAGTAAAGATAGTTTGCTTTAAGTATTATTCTACCTTATTGTATGCGAGAGTAAATATAGTTTGCTTTAAGTATTATTCTACCTTACCGTATGCGAGAGTAAATAAAGTTTGTGTAAGTAATTATTCTACCTTACCGTATGCGAGAATAAAAATAGTTTGCTTTAAGTATTATTCTACCTTACCGTATGCGAGAGTAAAGATAAATTTCTTTAAATTTTATTCAACTTTACCTTAAACGAGAACACATTTTTTTCACGTTAAAGTACTTACAACGCGCACTTTCGAATATTATAAGTAATTAGGTACAAATTACAAAATACTTAAGTTTCACGAGTTTCAAGTTATCTCTCTGATTCCTTATTAACTCATGTCTATTAGAGTGACCTCTCGCTGTGAAAAAGTTTAGATATTGTGACGACTTTTTATGTTACGAGTTTATGTTGACTTCAGAGCAGAACATACAGAAATACGTTATTTCCTGTTTATTTAATCACGTCGGTTTTTAGTAAGGCAATATTATCTCTCTGACTCGTTAAATAAACAGGTGACGAAAAGTATTCAAGAGCTCTCTCAAGTTTAGTCTTGTAACAATGGATGTGTTAAAATTTTTGCATAGTATAAAATTAAGTCGCTGTGTGTTAGCTTATATCTTTTGAACCACTGAACGGATTTTAATGCAGTTTTCTGCAATAGACAGAGTGATTCAAGAGGAAAGTTTATAATATTAATTACACCCGTGTGAAGCCAGGGCGGGTCGCTAGTAGAAAATAAGTCAGCAAAACTACTTTTCAACAATAGTCTATTCGCGACAAGAAGACAGAGAAATGTAAAAAAAACCTAAGCCGTGTTCACATTAACCAATTAAAGTAGGCCATTTTGACATATTGTGTACGCATTATACTTGACATATTACTGCCTTCTTAACGCGAATAGACTGTGGTATAAAACTACGACTATAACATTCCTCACACTTCCACAGACTATAACTCATCCCCGTCGCGGGCTTTTTATTGCCAGACGTGAAAAATACCAGAAATTTCATCCGGTTCCCTCAAAGTGCGGGATTAATTCACCCATCCACTTATTTCATATTGGTCTCCTTCCTTATTTCCTTTTAATAGTTCCGACTTTTACTCCCTCTTGTGATGATGTGTGGTTATTAGATTTATCTTCGTATTATTCTTTGTCACATATTGTTGTAATGATGCTGAAAGAACGGATTTTTTTCTATTGAATATTTTTTTAAACTATAAACCGACTATGTAAATTATTTAGCCTGTGGTAGTCTATCAAAATTGAATTAGAAGTTTAGGTGTTAGAGTGGAAAAAACATACATACATACCTACATAGACATACATTTATAGACTGCCAAAATGACCCCTCCTTTTAGCTTCGCCGTAGTCAGGTAAAAGCCTGCCCTCGAACTATTAATATTTTCAGTATAGTCCTTAACCAATGAGTAAATAATAAATACGTACAGAGAAAAGGCTTTCATATAAGCTTCGAAATAGATCGAAGTATTGTCAGGGTTGCCACGGATCAGGGTAGATTAAACAGTCTGCCAACTAGGAGTAGGTAACTTCACGCGCTTTTTATACCTAATAAACCCCTTACAAATAAAAATATTTACACAATGGATAAGCTATACAATTTTGTCCTTGTCTGTCAGTCGACTTTTCTAAAGTTTCAGACAAGGACTTATTGTTTAACTATTATGTAAATAAAATTTTATGGACCTAAATCTACACTTCTACACTAATATTATAAAGAGGAAAACTTTGTTTGTATGTTTGTTTGTTTGTTTGTAATGAATAGGCTCAAAAAGTAATGGACCGATTTCAAAAATTCTTTCACCATTCGAAAGCTACATTATCCACGAGTAACATAGGCTACATTTTATTTTGGGAAAAAATAGGGTTCCGTAAGATATTTGGGTTTTTCGGACACAAGGTGTAAAAAATCAACCAGAAAAGTTACTTATTTTGCGTACGCTGCCTAAACTATAAAAGATAGAACCATAAAATGTTCTAATTAATTATAGTTCTTATAAATATCTACAAAAAAGTCCGCGACACACTATACCTATCTATGTCGAGTGAGGCACAACAACCATTTTTTTATTTAGAAATCTTGAATTTTTTTGGACTACATTTAAACGCGTTTATTTTACTCATGCTATTAATCCTTATCAAAATAAATTATTTCATCACTAAGTACAGTTTATGTAGATAATATTTGGTCTTTGAATGATTAAAATTGAACGTTCGGTTTTGAAGTTATGGCGAAATTAAAATATTACGATTTCTGCTGCACGGCCCGTTGCGAAGTGGGCGTCACCAAGGCGCGTGACATGACTATGAGTAAATTTTTTGTTTTGTGTTCGTTGTAACTATGATGGATACCTATTTATTTAGTGTTTGTTGTATTGATAGTCCTGAAGAGTATAGGTATTTCATACAATAAAAGTATACCCACCTACTTATTTCATTTAGTTTTAGTAGGTACCTATATTAATTTGTTTCTGTTTGTTTTGACTAAATTTCGCCCGTTTTGTTAGAGGTTTAAAGACATTCTGTAGTATTAGTATCAGTATTGTACCCGTGCGAAGCCGGGGCGGGTCGCTAGTAAAATATATATATTATAAAAGCTAAACTAGAAAATTAAATATTACACGCACACAATCACCGTATTTTTTTTATGTCTATGGACGCTTCACACCACGTCAATCTGGCCCCGTGCTAAGTATCCGAAAAACTTGTGTTACAGGTACCAGACAACGGGTAGTATATTAAATACTTTTATACTATACATATATTTAAGATTTTTATTATATTATACACATATTTTTATACATATCCATGACCCAGGAACACAGAAACACTTTTTGTTCCTAAGGCGGTATTTGAACCCGCGACCCCCGGCTTGAGAACCAACGTGCTAAACCACTGAGCCACAGAGGTCGTCAATTATTCTTGTAGTATTGCGATCCAATCACGGCTTCACTATGTAGCTGTTTATCTGTTTCTCTTAAATCTGCTCCTCTTTAATCTGCCCCTACACTCTAAAGAAATAGACAAAGCATTTTAATTCCTAGAAAGGGGCAAATTGGTACAAATTGAATAAAATTGATATATGACTTAAATTACAGAGCAAGTCTTCGTGAAGTATCAATTACAAAGTAAGTGTTGCAAATGTCTAGGAAAATCGCCTCAACTTTCAAACCTTTGAGGAAATTACTTTCCGCTATTACTTAATAACAGTGTGAGCTCTCTGAAAAACTAGGCTATGTTTTGTAGAAGACAATTTCAGCGCTTAATAAATGGTAAAACGTAAAGCAGGTATTTTAGTAATAAATCTACTTGCAATTTGAGTTTTTAAGTTATATATTATGTCACCGTAAAATTGTAAAAACCGTAAGGTTGTAAAATAACTAATGAGATTGTAAAAATATGTCGAAAGATTTATAACTTAATAGATGTTGCACGCAACTTCGTGCGCGCAAAAGGAAGTCCCGCGGTAGTACGGTTACCGCGGGACTTCCTTTTGCCTCGATAAAAAGTAGCCTATGTCCTTTCTCGTGGTCTAATCTATATCTTAACCAAATTTAATTAAAATCGGTCTAGTAGTTTTGGAGCCTATTCAATGTAAACAAACAAACAAACATACAAACAAACTTTTCCTCTATATTATATTACTATAGATTTATAATGTAACGAAAAATAATGTGTTAAATTATAGGCAGAATATTCGCGTCCGAAGTCTATCAACATTTTACAATTTCACTAGTTTTATTACAACCTAACGGTTTTTACCATTTTACGGTGACATAAAGACTGAATACAATATTTAAAAACGTCATAGTTTGTTTCTTTGAATTTCGAAACTAGTTTATTTGAATGTTATTAATGGTGACATTATAGGAATGGTTATTAAAATAACTTGGCACGCCTTTGTTTTGTCACCGTAGCGTGTTCATGGTGTAAATGGTGTAACCATTTTGGTGTAACCATTATAGCCTGCGGTGAATATTGTATGACAATCAGGACACTACCGTAATGGTAACTTCTGTATCTCGACATGGTTAAAAGGAACCAGGGGGGCAATTCTGCTAAATAAAACCTGCATTAATACAATTACAATCAAGTCCCGACATGCTTACACTCTCAAAAGGTGTTTTTATGAACGTTAAACCAACGTGAAACGCGCTCTGATTAGTCGAAACGTCATAAAATCCGTTCATGGTAACATGACGCTACACTTTCAATCCAAACAAAGTGAAGTTGACTGTTTAAATTGTTTACTTTAAATACGAGAATTGAGGTTCTGATCTAACCGAACCTGTGTTTAGATTTCAAATATAGCTTACTAGGTTTGCGCGCGGTTACGCCAGCATAAACACATTATACCGCAGGTGTATGGGACTGTATTTTTCCACTAGGTTTTCACCGCCGGCTCTGATCAGACTCGAAGATAGCAAGGTTACACCGATTCGGGCAGAGCGGGGGCGTATAAAAAATAACACTGATTTGAGGAGAACATTTTTCACATTAACTCGTTAGCTTACCTGGCTCAGGGCAATGCCGTATAGAGAGCACAAATGTACTCTTCTAATTTCCATATAAGCTATCTCTCTCTTATTTCTCTATACGGCTATTTTTCCGTAATTTTCCCTAATTTCCCTTTATTTCCCCTGAGCCAGGATAAGTGAAACGCATAACGTGAAATTCTTTATTTACCATAAAACAATACATAATCACACAGTTTACATAGATACTTAGTAACACATAAGTTAAAGTTACAAGTATAAGAAAACCATATATTTTTCACCATTATAATCTAATTTTCTCTAAAACCATTTACATTTCTATTTACCTAAATGTTATTTACTTTAGCCACTAATTTTTCCTATGTACAACACTAATTTTCCAAGCGAAATAAGCTACGGTTAAGAAATTATAAAGAAAATAAACTCGTGACTTTAAAACAATTATTTACCACTATTCTAATGAATTTAACACTTATGTACAACACTTATATTCACTATTTTCACTCTTAAGAGTTTATGTACTATTTACTCACAGTTTTTAGAAACGTTTTAAAGCACTGATAAGTGTTCATTGTTTTTAAATTCACTTTAAAACACAGGCGAGGCCGCTGTCCTTAACATCCTCCCCCCGGCGCAGTAGCCAGGTTCTACGTAGCCTCCTCTGGTGACCGCGGGCTCGCTGGACCCGCCGTGGACTGCTCCGCTGACTGCCAGCTGTCTGTGTCCGCCGCAAACTGCTCCGGTGACTGCGGGCTGACCGTGCCCGCTGCAACTGGCTGCGACCGCGAGCTGTCTGTGCTCGCTACAGCTCGTGATGGTGACTGCGAGCCGAATGTGGCTCGCTCAGGCGACTGCGAGCTGTCTGTAGCTCGCTCAGGCGACTGCGAGCTGTCTGTGGCTCGCTCAGGCGACTGCGAGCTGTCTGTGGCTCGCCCTGGCGACTGCGAGCTGTCTGTAGCTCGCTCAGGCGACTGTGAGCTGTCTGTGGCTCGCTCAGGCGACTGCGAGCTGTCTGTAGCTCGCTCAGGCGACTGCGAGCTGTCTGTAGCTCGCTCCGGCGACTGCGAGCTGTCTGTAGCTCGCTCCGGCGACTGCGAGCTGACTCTAGCTCGCTCAGGCGACTGCGAGCTGTCTGTAGCTCGCCCCGGCGCTCGTTCCGCGCCCGGCACCGCCCCCGGCTCCGGCTGCTCCGCCAGCGGTCGCGGTTGCGACTGCGGCGCCTCCTCCAGCACTGCCAATTTTGATGTGGGCCTGCGGAACACACCACTGCGCGTGCGGACGTCCGCACAACGCACCTGTCCGTCCGGGCCAGGGTAGACCCGGTGCATGACCCCGCGCGGCCACGTATTACGCGGCAGCGCCGGATCTACGACCACGACCAGGTCGCCCGGAACCAGGGCACGGCTGCTCTGCGGCGCCCCGTAGCGTGGCGTGAGCGTGGGGAGGTATTCCCTCACCCAGCGCCTCCAGAACTCGTCGGCAAGGGCTTGCGCGACTCTCCAAGTCTTCTTGTCCGCCGGCACACACGGTCCGACGTACGGCAGTCCGGCGGACGACCCCAGGAGGAAATGGTTCGGTGTGATTGCCTCCGGGTCGCTGGGGTCCACGGAAACGTGAACTAGCGGTCGTGCGTTCACGGAATACTCCGCCTCGGCCATCAGGGTCTGGAGTACCTCTTCTTTCGGCGACTTCTCGTTCAGCGTAGCGAGTAAGGCGGTTTTCACTGACCTCACCATCCGTTCCCAGGCACCTCCTTGACTCGGTGCCCCCGGCGGGGTGAATTTCCATTGCATGCGGTGCGTGAGGCCCAGCTGAGCCATAGCCGGTGCCCACTCAGCGTACGCCTGCCGCAGCTCGACGTCCGCGCCTCTGAAGTTCGTCCCGTTGTCGCTGTACATAACTGACGGCCATCCTCGCCGCGCAGCCATTCTTCTCATGGCCATTATTGCTGAGTCTGTCGACAGCGAGGCCACCAGCTCCAGGTGTACGGCCCGCGTCGTCAGACAGGTGAAGAGCGCTCCCCATCTCTTCTCGTGACGTCGGCCGATGGTGATCGTCATCGGGCCGAAACAGTCGAGACCACAGTACGAAAATGGTCTCTGGAACGCCCCCAGGCGCTCCGCCGGCAGGTCTCCAGTTTGTGGTGTTCTCGGGTGCGCCCGTCGTAGCCGACAAAACGCACACTTACTTGTTATGCTGCGCACTGTCGGCCGCAGCTTCAGGATCCAAAACCTTTGCCTGAGGTCGTTCACGACCCTCTCACGGCTCCCGTGTCCTGCCCGGGCGTGCTCCCGTGCCACCAGTAACTTCGTAAACGGGTGTCTACCGTCCAGGATGATTGGATTCTTCTTTTCAATCATCTCGTTCAGTTTTAGCAGCTTCTCTACTGCCTTTCCACTTATTGCTGCGTCGTTGTTTCCCGGACTCCATCTCACCGGGGCAGCCTGCAACTCCAATCTCGGTCTTGACTGCGCCTTCAGCGGCGACACCTTGGCCTTGGCAGCGGCCAACACGACTCGGACATCCCCATTTTCCTGTTCCAAACTGCAGCCCGCACGACTCCCCCCGTCGATCCTTGGGGTTATGACACCTCTCGCGTGCCACTGGAGTCCCGGTCCCATACTGCAATTTGTCTGACTCCCCCCGTTGTTACTCCGGGGTAATGTGACGCCCTCTTTGCGCCACTGGAGTCTCGTCCCGTCTAGACTCTCGCCCGTTCGTTCGTCCGGGTAGTCAACGGTCCATATGTGCAGGATATTCTCGTCATCCTGTTTCGTTTTCATGCGTCTCGGGATGCCGCCGTGGATCACCCAGCCGAGTTTGGTCTTTGAGGCCGCAGGCTGGTTCCTTTTCCCGATTCTCAGTTCTCTTGACACGATGAGCTGCCAGTTGTCCGTACCGATGAGAAGTTGGGGTTTCTCGTTCTCATAACACATCTCTTCATCCCTGAGATCGTGCAGGTGAGCGAGTTGCAGCAATGATTCCGGAACGGATTGAGTGAGCAAGTTCAATCCGCCCACCGTTCTCGCAGTGATGTCGTGCCTGGTACCGTCGTGACCCCGTACGCCCAGTTGTACGAGTCGGCTTTTTTCCTCATTTCTCTCGGCATTGATCCCGTGCATCCGCAGCACTTTCGACGGACCGTCTGCGCCGATAGCCTTCGCGACGTCTTCATCCAGCAGAGTCACTGTCGAGCCCTCGTCGAACAGCGCGAAGATGTCCGCTTCGCCCCGTGGACCTACGACTTGAACCCTTCTCATCTTGAGTTTTACCGCACGGTCGGACGTGACCGATGCGGTAATAACGGCGTCCTCAGCCTGTGGAGCGCCGCCGGACCTCTCCTCGTGCAGCAACGTGTGGTGCAGCCGCTTACAACCCTGTGCGCCGCATCGTTTCGCCTTACAGATGAATCTTCTGTGTCGACTCGATATGCACAGGAAACACAGCCCCTCTTTCTTGACTGTGTCCCATCTCTTTGGTACGCTCATTTTCTTGAAGGTGGCGCAGCGAGGCAGAGCGTGATCATTGGCACATACCGGGCACTTCATTGCTTCCTCGCGTACCTTCTTGGGTTGGCTGTGGCTCGGCGAACCCCTGCCCTCATCTGTCACCGCGAAGACTGGCCTTCTTGCTCTGGTTTCACTCTTGTTCGGAGGTTGACGCGGTGTTTCTCTCTTCGATGTCGTGCTGAATCCGTAGCGCAGTGCCCTGTCCGCTTCCCTCATTAAGAATTCAGAGAGAAGGACGACATCGGGCTCGTTCCTGAAGCGCGACGTCTCTTCTGCGTAGTCGTACCACTTGCTTTTCTCGTAGGGACTGAGCTTCTCTAGAATGTCTCTCGTGAGCAACGGGTTGAAAAGGTACCCGTGCCTCAGCCTCTTCAGGATAGCCACCATGTTCTGAATCTTCACGGCGAATTGGTTGAGTTCCGCCGCCGAACCTCCGAGCCTCGGTAGCCTCTTCAGGTCTTCCATCATGCGGTCCACCATAACTTCTGGACGTCCGAAGCATTGTTCTAGAGTCTTCATGATTTGTTCGGGCGGCGTAGCGACGCTCAGCAGTGGTGCCACGGCTTCCCTGGCTTCTCCCCGTAAGCAGTTCCTCAGCCGAGCTAAATTCTCGATCGGTTTCAGCTTGTAGAATGCAGTGGTGTCTTCCATTGCTGCCTTGAAGGATAACCATTCGGTGGGAGCCCCTGAGAATGTAGGCAGCTCCGTTGTGTGGCGCGTCTGGCGTTGATTCAGCAGCTTGTCTAACGTTTCAGCGAGATGTTCCACCCCGTTGGCCCTAGACGTGGGCGGTGTGGGTGAGCGTGGGCGGCGTTGTTCCGGCCACTCAAATCTCGTCTTCTGGCCTTCGCGTCTTCCTCCAGTTGGTGGCATGTCTTCTGGCTTCGGCGTCTCTCTCTCCTCTGGTACGACCGGCTCTTGTCTAGCCTCTTCATGGTCGGGTCCTTGTTCGCTTAGCCAGGCTCGTACACGTTGCTCCACCTGTTCAGACGGCTCGTCGTCATCGGGGCTGCTTCCATCCTCTGCAGCGGCGACGTCGGCGACGAGTTTCTTCTTGATAAGTTCTGCTTCTATCTGCAGTTCCTTTTTACGGAGAGCGGCAAGCTTCTCTTCCGCCTCATATTGTATGCGTGCGACGACACTCGCTGTCGATCGACGCGACCTTATTGAAATAGCCTTCTTCCTGGCTAATGTTTGCACTTCCGGAGCTACAGGTGCCTTGCTAGTACCTGGTCTCGGTTTTAAAATTGTTTGAAGCAGATCTGCCCTTCCCTCGGTCGGCGGCGGCTGGCTCGTGGCGGCAGCAGACGGCGATCGTGGCGGATCTGGAAATCTTCGCGGTTGTTGTTGTTGTGGTTGGTTCTCCTCGGCCCCGCTCTGACTCCTTGTGATGACCATAGTTTAAGTTAAATGTTACGTTAAGTTAAATCCTCAAATCAAAAATTAATCTTCAAATATTCGTCTTCAAACTCCAAAAATCTTCAGAGTCTTCACGACTCTTCAAGAATCTTCGGTAGGTTTTTCAGGCGAAAATTCTGCGAATCCTTGCTTCCCTCTTCGTTGGTGTTGTCTTGTATCTTCGAGTCCAATCTTCTAATCTGAGTCCGTTGATCCCCGGTGTTGAATTCCTTTCTTCCAAAATTCTATGTTCGGCTTGATAAATTTTCTTCAAAAAATTTTCTATGTCCTTGGCTCGATGAAATTATTCTATGTCCAGTGTTCAGTAAATTTTTCTAAGTCCAGTCTTCAATAAATTTTTCTATCTCCTTGGCTCAGTAAAATTTTTCTATGTCCGATGTTCAGTAAATTTTTCTATGTTCCGTCATCAATAAATTCTTCTAAGTGTCGTCTTGATTGTTTTCAACTGGTATTGGACTTCGAAAATTTCTTCAATCTTGTATCTCGGATCACACGCGACTAACTCACTAACTTGCAATCCGGATCGCAAGGACCGCGCACTACTGTATGGGACTGTATTTTTCCAGTAGGTTTTCACCGCCGGCTCTGATCAGACTCGAAGATAGCAAGGTTACACCGATTCGGGCAGAGCGGGGGCGTATATAAAAAATAACACTGATTTGCTGGAGAACATTTTTCACATTAACTCGTTAGCTTACCTGGCTCAGGGCAATGCCGTATAGAGAGCACAAATGTACTCTTCTAATTTCCATATAAGCTATCTCTCTCTTATTTCTCTATACGGCTATTTTTCCGTAATTTTCCCTAATTTCCCTTTATTTCCCCTGAGCCAGGATAAGTGAAACGCATAACGTGAAATTCTTTATTTACCATAAAACAATACATAATCACACAGTTTACATAGATACTTAGTAACACATAAGTTAAAGTTACAAGTATAAGAAAACCATATATTTTTCACCATTATAATCTAATTTTCTCTAAAACCATTTACATTTCTATTTACCTAAATGTTATTTACTTTAGCCACTAATTTTTCCTATGTACAACACTAATTTTCCAAGCGAAATAAGCTACGGTTAAGAAATTATAAAGAAAATAAACTCGTGACTTTAAAACAATTATTTACCACTATTCTAATGAATTTAACACTTATGTACAACACTTATATTCACTATTTTCACTCTTAAGAGTTTATGTACTATTTACTCACAGTTTTTAGAAACGTTTTAAAGCACTGATAAGTGTTCATTGTTTTTAAATTCACTTTAAAACACAGGCGAGGCCGCTGTCCTTAACAGCAGGAAAACTACTTTTTCGGGATAAAAAATATCCCATGTCCTTTCCCGGGACCCAAAGTATGTCTATACCAAATTTCATAAAAATCGGTTCAGCGGATAAAGCGTAAAGAGGTAACAGACAGACAGACAGACAGACACATTAGTATAGAAGTATATAGATAGCTTTTAACAACTGTTTAGCGCTGTTTCAAACGCGTTACAGCATTCCACGGGGGACACGGTAACTTTTCGTAATAAAAGTACATACATACATACATATAATCACGCCTTTTTCCCGTAAAGGGGTAGGCAGAGACCACTTTTTGCCACTTGCTACGATCCTTACATACTCGTTTCGCTTCGTTCACTTTCATTCTTACCATCCATTCCTCCTTTTACATTTAACGTAGCGAAGCGGCTCTCCATGGTCCGCTTTTCACCTCCGCAAGAAACGAGACGTGATGGGTGGTGAACCACATCGCCGCCATTTTAGATAATTGAATTATTTTTATGATTATCCGTTGCCTTTCCACGGATTGGTGGGGAGGGTAGGAATAGGGAAAGGGAAGGATAGGTTGTGTGGAAGGGAAGATTGGTAAGTTAGAGTGGGAAATAGGAAATGTAGGATATTACCGCCCAGGAGGGTAAGGGATAGGACAGTAATAGCTAGGGAAGCCGGGGTCGCTTACCCGTATACTATACCACAACTACCGGACAGGTAAGTTGGGATGAGTATCCCATGACAGATAATAAAAGTAGCCTGTGTTAATCCAAAGTCTAAACCACTACCATGCCAAATATCATTAAAATATGTTCAGTAGTTTCTGCGAGAAATAGGCATAAATAAAACCCATCTATCCTTACATATATACACATTTATAGTAATTTTTGCTATTAAACTATGTTAGTGATTACAATTTGAGATTGATATGTTTAAAAAAAATGTATAATGTTATAATGTACTGTAATGTATTTGCTGCCCTCTGAGGCTCTCTATAGATAATAAGACTGTGGAACCATTCTACAGTGGAGCTAGATTAAGGCAGAGTTTAAAAGCAATTAGGGAATATCTGAAGCTCTGTAGTTTTAGGCCTTAGTTATTTGGCTTTCGAAGTTCTGCAATTATCTGTGGATACAAAACTGTTGCCAAGTTGTCGTGCGCTATTTGCTTGTAATTACATTTACTACTAGAATTACTAATCTTACTAATATATTATAGTTTTTTTGCCCTTACTCTTTGATGCATAATCCGCTGAATGGATTTGAGTGTTTGGTATACATAAAGTTCATAACCTGGAACACAGTCTAAAAGTAGACTGCGAATAAAAGTTGGATTACCGCGAGAAGACATCCTTTTTTCTACGCGTCATGAGAAAAATTACACAACTTTATACTAAACTAGCTGATGCCCGCGTAAATAAACTATCGAGTATGGGATACTCGATAGTTTGCGGGACTACTTTAGCGGGAACACTGTACTTTTCCGGAAAAAAAGGTGGCCTAAGTAGTTAAAAAATGTCTTAATCCAGAGCATAAACTACTACCATACCAAATTTCATCAAAATCCGTTCAGTAGTTTTTGCGTGAAAGAGGAACAAACATCCATCCATCCATACATCCTCACAAACTTTCACATTTATAATGTTAATATGATAGTAGGAATAGCATTAGTAGGATACACCACATTGTACATCATACACGTTTTGTGACTAAAGTGGATGGAAAAGCGAATCGTCAAATGACTAAAAGGGATTTCGTACGAATTCGAAAACAGTCAAATCTTAATTAATGTGTTTCGGTATTCGGTATTAAACTACTGACAGTAGTCTCTAGAACTTGACCAATTACTTCGGATCTAAACTGCAACTGTCAAAACTAAGTCAAACTTCTGCTCAAGATGTTATTTTGGAAACAGTGAAGTGGATTTAGGTTTGTTACAAAGCTATATCGGTTTTTCGCGCCGGACTAGTCTAATTTCCGAACCAGTAGTAGGCATCATGTAGCACAATTCTAAAGGTGTTATATACCTAAATGGAAATATATTTTTTAGTTAGAGTTTATATCAAAGGCTCATGTTCCCCACGACTTTGTATGCGCAAATAGAAATCCCACGGGAATCTTACATTTTGCTATATCGTATGGATCGTATCCAACGAAGGGCCGCTCTAATTGTCGACTGCCATAGTATTTCAAACAGGTTTGACTCCTTAGATGTAGAGATTAGACAGATATGTAGAGCGATGCTATCGCTCTACATTCTCTATCTGTTATATTACGGGGAGTGCTCCGAGGAATTGTTCTGACTTATACCTGCTGTAACTTTCCGCCACCGTTCCAAGCGACAAAATATCGAATGGCAGTCCTTCACCGTGCGCTTTACCCGAAGCTTTCTGCCGCGCACTGTAAAACTCTGGAATAAACTGTCGCCAGCAGTATTTCCGGACCATTAAAACATTCAAGAAGGGAGCGTATTCCCTCCTAAAATGCCGGCAACGCACTTGCAACTCCTTTAATGTTGCGGGTGTCCATGGGCGACGGTAATCGCTATCCATCAGGTGATCCGTTTGCTCGTTTGCCCCCTAGTTTTATATAAAAAAAAACTAAATTTCATTAAAATCCGTTTAGTAGTTATTGCGTAAAGGAGTAACAAACATCCATCATCCGTGGGAGAGCCATTTTTCACACAAATGATCCGGCTCAACGGTCAAACGGATAAATACCGCGGTATCACAGAAAACCAACGTGGAATAACGCTTGCATTTTATTCCGCTGCGTGAGATTACCGGTTCAAGGGGATTGGGTATTTTGAGGCCCAGAAACGCAAGTGCGCAACACCAGAGGAGTTACAAGTGTAACGGCTCTGGTATTGCGAATGTCCATGGGCAGCGGAAATCGCTTACCAACAGGCGATAAAAATAAAAACTCAAAACAGCTGAACCGATTTGGCTGGAAACTGGTGGGGAGGTAGCTTAGAGCCAGGAGACGGACATAGGATACTTTTTATTCCGTTCCCGAGGGACTCAAAACTCGAGAACGGCTGGACCGATTTGGCTAATTTTGATCTTGAAATAATTGTGAAAGTTGAGGGAAGATTTACGATGAGAAATATTGGAAAAGGTGTAGGTTGTAGGAGTAGATGTAGGACTAAGACTTGGGTTGTATTGTAGGTGTAGATGTTGATATTTATTTATCCAGTTCATATTTAAGACAGAACATCTTGTGTCGGGACAGCTAGTAGTCTATAAAAATATAAGTAAACGTGTTAGCAAGAAAAATTTTTTTTCTATGTTAGTTTCGTTGGTATTGATTTATTATGATCTAGATTTTTAATTAATATGATTATTTTAAGCAGTTTTTTCGCCAAATAATACCCACAATCTGCAAGCAAATGTGTGAGTGCACGCATAAGCATGCGTAACGCACCTCCCTCCTCCCACACTGCTTATGCGTGCACTCAGATGCAAGATCGTGCAAACACCACCACCACACAAGCAACAATGTCAGCAAGATCGTGCAAAGCCCCACACCACCATGCAGGTTGCAAAACTCTCAAAACTTCGTTAACGAACTTTGTTCGCAGGTCCACTTCCTGAGGATGCTCCGGGTTCGGGGCGAAACGCGCGTCGAGTTTTGCAACCTGCATGGTGGTGTGGGGCTTTGCACGATCTTGCTGACATTGTTGCTTGTGTGGTGGTGGTGTTTGCACGATCTTGCATCTGAGTGCACGCATAAGCAGTGTGGGAGGAGGGAGGTGCGTTACGCATGCTTATGCGTGCACTCACACATTTGCTTGCAGATTGTGGGTATTATTTGGCGGAAAAACTGCTTAAAATAATCATATTAATTAATTGTATGCTATGGATTTCCGCAAAGTAACGCCTGATTCCATTAATTATCTAGATTTTTTTTTGTTTAAAAGCTGACATGATCGAGTTCGAGAGTGTTCCTAGCTACTTTATCATCATCAACTTGCTCAATACTGGATATTGGGAGGCTTACTTAAAATTTATAATTTTGATTAGTATTATATAAGTACTTACTAGATATTAGATAATGATAGTTTAAATGTTAACGATTATGATAGAATAATATCAATTTCACAATATGATAAACTTAGTAAATTATCACCTGTGTAATTCAAACTCGTAACAAGACCGGTAACACTTCGAGTAAATGGTCCAATGAAGTTTCATGTAAGAGGACAATAACTTGAGCCCAAATAGGATTCATGTAGGAATTTATCACTCCATAACTCGTTTATAAGTAAATTATTACCATATTACAAACTAAATTGATGTCTATCTACACTTAACATTATAAAAAGAAGGAATGATCTGTTTTTTTGTTTGTATTGAATACCTAGACTCTGAACCTACTGGACAAATTTTGATGAAATTCGGAAAATAGAGATATAGAGTGGACTACGGGGAAGCACATAGGCTTCTTGTTATCGCTGCAATATTCACGGTTATCGTGGCATTTTTTCTATCGTTCCGCATAATTTTAAGGCAATAACAAGGTCAGTTTTAAAATAATTGTTCTTCAATTACTAGTTTATTTTTCAAACTATTAGATTAATAATATGTAGCAATCAGAAACAAATTTTTAGCGAGTATCCATGTTAATGAATATTCGCTCGCTATAAAAATTTCTTTCTGATGAATCACTAATTCCTATTGACAATAAAGTAAGTGATGGCGATGATAACAATAAAGTTATTAATGAAACTAACGCGTATTATTAATCTCCGCCATCTTGAAAATTAATGCGATTTAAAAAATGGATGTTAAAGTCGTAAGCTCAGCGGGGTGTGATCGACCACTGCGTTTGAACATAACACTATTGATTTACAGCTATAGATATTTTAATTTGTGAAAGAACTAATTTAGAATATCGGTAATATTTTAGTCGACACATTTACAACTTGTGAGGTTTTGTTTTTTATTGTTATAATCTTGTTTGTTATCGCCGTTTACGTTGTGTGACATTTTAATGGTGTGATTTAAACATGGAAGATGTTGGAACTTATGCTTATCCTCAGGAAAATTAATTATTCTCCCATTTGTCTTGAAATATATTTTACGAGAATATTTAAGTAACTTTTGTACGTGATTTTGTCTGCGTGGAACCTTATTGAACCCCAGTGGTGGATTGAACTTCGAAAAATCATTTTACACGATGTCTACCATATGAGAAATCAATGTTACCAATCCAGTTTTAATATTTAACTATACAAAACTTTGAACCTCCACAACACCTTTAGGGGAAGAATAAAAAAAATCATAAATTGTCGTCACTGATTTGTTTTTATTAGCTTAAATTTTACATTTCGTAGAAATCTTGGTTTATTTTAAATATTTTTCATACAAACTTTCAATCCTTACTTTGTGAAGTAAGGATTGAAAGTTTGTATGAAAAATATTTAAAATAAACCAAGATTTCTACGAAATGTAAAATTTAAGCTAATAAAAACAAATCAGTGACGACAATTTATGATTTTTTTTATTCTTCCCCTAAAGGTGTTGTGGAGGTTCAAAGTTTTGTATAGTTAAATATTAAAACTGGATTGGTAACATTGATTTCTCATATGGTAGACATCGTGTAAAATGATTTTTCGAAGTTCAATCCACCACTGGGGTTCAATAAGGTTCCACGCAGATGAGGGTGTGCCCTCAGATGATTAATTCTAATAAACCTTAAAACACATAATATCTAATGAAATGTGTTTAAGAGCCAGAATCTCAATTTTAATAGAAATCGGTGCAAATTTAATGATTTCTCATACAAACTTTGAACCCTATTTCACCTCTTTAAGGGGGACGACTGTAATATTAATTAATACTAAGTTCTGTCCAAATTTCACATTTCCAAATTTCTCATTGAGTCAGACGGTGAAATATCCTCTATAAAGATATTAGATAGATATCACAACATTAGAAATTATAGCCTTGTTCCGTTTTCATTACTTCATGATGTTCTGAAAAGGACGAAGACTTTGAATAATATTAGGTATGTGATTGTTAAGTATTTGTTACGGCAATAATTAACAGGGGTAATCCATGACGTTTGACGCTTATTGAAACTGAAATATACCAGTAATCTAGTCGAAATTTCCATAACTGATTACAGTTGATAATTATGATGACTTTTGTTTTGTTGGCTCTAATACAAATCTATCAATATGAAGAATTTTATATAAAAAGTTTTAGCGCCGACGCCGACACTTCATTTATATGGTTGTACACACTTGAAGATACTGCACAACCTATAACTAGACTAAATATTATATTCTTTGTGTGAAATTGTAACATGAAAATGGTTACCATGCTACCAAAAGAAGCTTCCTGATCTTGAATGTGGTTTCCTGTCTTTGCGCTCCAGCTTTTGCGTAACTTCATACGAGAGAGGTGACTTGTGATACTTCTCGTTGTGAAATGTTGTTTTTTCCAAATGAAACTTAACAAGCTTTTTCGGAAAGCCAACATAAGGCTACCACCGGTTGAACGCTAACCCGTCGAGAAGAACCGGCGCGGCGTATTAAACTCATACAGGGTCATCTAGCAAAAAAAAATTGAAAATTGTACTTACTCTTCAAAGAAACATATATTTCACATTGTGGTTTGTTTTGTGGGTCTAGAATTCCAGATAACATATTATTATTATTTTAAGAAATACAGCGCTATGTAACAGTAGGTACCTACAACCTAAACAAATCTAAACGGAACGATTGTCGATGCGTCCGCGTAAGTACAGTAACCCACGGGAACTATATTTATGTCCTGCGATAAAAAGTAGCCTAGATGTCCTTCCCCATGGTCTACTTTATATCTGTGCCAAATTTCATGATGATCGGTTTAGTATTTTTTACGTGAAACCGTAAATAAAGTATCCCACGGGAACCGTATATTTCCCCGCGATAATAAGTAGCCTATGTCCTTTCTCAGGCTCTATCTGTGTACCAAATTTTATTTAAATCGATTCAGGAGTTTTGGCGTGAAAGCGAGACAGACACACAGAGTTAATTTCGCATTTATAATATTAATATAGTACTTATGGATAACACAGATATAATATATCTCGCTTTGCAGCGCATCTTCGCAATTTGTGCTGGCTGACTGCGACTAATCGGCAAAGATTGATCATCAAAATATGTGCCACGTTGTCCGTAATGTCACCAAGTGTGAACACACCTTTATAGCCGTTCTTTGATTTTATTTTTCCTCTATAACAACACTCCTACACCACACGCGATTATCGTTTAGACATGCTTCACGATTCATCAAAACTTGAAAAGATTTTTTTAACTTATGCATATAATATTTTAATTGAAAGCAATATCAAGACAAAAAGCTTTTGCCATAAAATTAGATATTAGTTTATATTAACTTAATTTGCCAACATGTTTCTATCTAAAAATTATGGTTTTGATTTAGTTATTAAGACATTAGTGTGGCTAAGAAATTGATAAAAGGCTAAATCAAATGTTTCGATTCACTTTCTAGTTGTATTGTAAATTGTATGTAATAACTGTATTAATATTGTTTTATAGCCACAAAGGTCAATAACTTAAGCTCCTGACATTGCTACGGAACCCTACAAGTAACCATTATAGTTTCGCTCAGTCGACAATCCGTCTGCTGTCCATCTGTGCGCGGTCCGTCTAAGCGTAGCGAAGCGGCCTCCATGGGCCACTTTTCGCCTCCACGAGAATGAGACGTGATGAGTGGTGAACCACATCGCCGCCATTTTAATACCTGCTAACTTCTGTAATTATGAATAGTGTTAGTACACGTATAGATTACGTAAAGAATTATTTTTGGGAGCATAAAATAATTAAAAATATCTATTTTAGAGGTGGCATACATACATGTGAAGGGGGGTTGCAAATATTTTTCTCTATAGGAAAATTATTTTGAGGGAAACAGACAGTCACTTGTGAAGTAATTTTAAAAAATATATTGCGCGCTGATAGTTACGGAACCCTCCTTAGATGTCCTGATGTGCCACAGGAAAAAAGTAGGGTTTGACTGTGACTTCTTTGTCCTATAATGCGAATGCGAATATAAGGGCGAAAAGGCCACCTTTACACGCGGGCTACATTTGTGAATCTTATGCCAATAATATAAGCCATGTTCACACAAAAACACAAAGAATCGACAAAAATAACTACCAATATCTATGTGTTTTTAAACTCACTTTCACAATGCATCGTTGGATAAACGAAATATGTAAGGTCACAATAATGATACGGCTCCATCTACCTACCGCATGTTTACGGACGAAACGAGTTATTCTGTCAATATTAGGTTTGCCATACAAATGAATACATTCTAACACAATACGACTTCCATTTTGACCGCTGCGGCTGTTTGCCCAGACAATTCTCGTTCCCCGCCACCGCAGTAGGCCTATTTGTTTATGTTTTATGGCACCCTGGTATCGAATTACCCTAATTTGGTGTTATCCTCACGAGAAACCATAAAACGCCATCATTTTGTAATATACAAGCATAGTTTCTATTATGGTTAACTAGCTTAGCTTCTGCCTGCAGCTCCGCGTTAAGATGCTGTGTATGTAGTACCTACTAATTATATCACTTGACTATTGATAAAAGCTACAATAAAATCGCTGTATACCTTCGTGTTGAGCGTAGGTACAATTAGGCGACAAGCGTTACTATATTTAGAACATATTGGTACCTGTATGAGTTAAAAGAAACACGTCAGTATTCAGTCATACTTTGCAAATGCGCTGTGCAGTAGGGTGCAACACGACATAACTCTTACAATGAAACGTGTATGTAATTAACAAAGTTTAATTTTGAATATCTTAAGAATGCAGCGCCCTGTCACGTCGATACGAAACGATTTTCGTTTCGATGTGAATTGACCCTTAGTGTTTTCACAATACTAAAACTGCTTAGATATTTTGTAGACTCTATTTTTGATTACAATACCCAACATCCAGAGAATAAGCAAATATTCTTCGTCTCTACTCAATTATTGTTACAAATTTCAGAAGAAAAGTATAAATATTATGAATTTACTCAAGTTTTGGATTTTCGTTTCGATGTGAATTGACTCTTAGTGTTTTCACAATACTAAAACTGCTTAGATATTTTGTAGACTCTATTTTTGATTACAATACCCAACATCCACAGAACAAGAAAATATTCTTCGTCTCTACTCAATTATTGTTACAAATTTCAGAAGAAAAGTATGAATATTATGAATTTACTCAAGTTTTGGTCAAAATAAATCTTTTCCTTCCCTGTATTTAATCACAGGAACACATATGTACAAGAAGTATGATATAAAAGGTGAAGAAATACAAATTATAGTAGAAATTAAAAACGGTATCATGTCTAATTAAAAATTGAAATGTTTTCTGTTTGATCTGATTTAGAAATTATAGTTATTTGAGTCAAAAATGTTATAGTGCGTTATTTAAATCATCCGGATTTCCGTAATATGACACAGTTTGAGAATCACTTAATTAAGATTACATTTTTTACCTTGGGTGGTCTTGTAAATTAATTTTATTAATCGTTCATCGTTTTAACTTGCTTTAACCGGTTTATGGATTTTTTGTAGAATTCAGTTTCGTTAATAAAATTATGCCTTGGATATAAAATTTAAGTATTCACACAAACAGAAAATTATTTGAGCGAGAAGTAGTACTACTTTTATAATTTTATTGTTTATAAATGAAAAACGTTCAAATAGTTATAAAGATGGGGAAAATTCTAAATTAAATGTACACTTACTGCATAATCTAAATTATTGTTTGTTACTTGTAAATACTTCATACAATAAAAAGACATATTATTATTTTATATTATCCGCGACTCTGTGCGCGCAAAAGGAGATATTGCGGGAACCGTATATTCCAGCGACCAAAAATAACCATATCCTTTCCGTGGTCTAATCTAGATCTGTGCTAAATTTCATCAAAATTAGTCCAGTTCTTTCGGAGCCTATTCAATCTAAACAAACAAATATAATTTCCGCTTTATAATATTAGTTAACACTCCTATATATATATATATATATAGGAGTGTTATATATATATATGAATATATATATATATATATATATATATATATATATATATATATATATATATATATATATATATATATATATATATATATATATATATATATATATATATATATATATATATATATATATATATATATATATATATATATATATATATTCATGGCAGTAGCTAAGATTTGAAAAAAAAGCTGTCCTTTTTAAGTGCAAGTAAGTAAAATAATTTTTGTTTTTTTACAAGCTTAAGACGCAAATTTACGTCAAATTGGCCTGTAGTCTCAAAAAGTCTCTCCATGTTATTAGAGGCTCGTGCGAATTTGCGCCTTCGTATTTATTAACTTTTTGCATTTTTACACCCAATGGAAATAATAACGTGTTCTGTATTCCAAGTCGGTTATGATGCTTATTATCTTTTTACGTATTGACGGGTTGATGGGATACACGTTTACGTGTGCCTCAAACCAACATTATCTTATTTACTATATTATTGTGTTTGCATTCCACAATATTAGTTGTTTTAAATTATTTTACTGTCGGAGTAAAATCAGAACTTTTTTTATTTCAATTCTCTTACTCGTATATATCTTAAACTTTTAATTTGCTTTCAATTAATTAGGTATAATAAATTGTTTAAATATCATATTCTGATTTTTAAAGTTAAGTCCACTCAAAATATGTTTGACATCTTTGCGAAAATCATATTTCTGTTTTAATTAACAGAATCAACCTATGGTGACGAGCAAAGCAAAATCAAATGAAGTATAGATTATTAATAATAATATCTATGGACGCTTTACACTACGTCAGTCTGGCCCTGTGGTAAGTATCCGAAGGGGAAGTACATTTAACAATTTTATGCTATACGTATTACATAATACATTTTATCATATTACTAGCTTTTGCCTGCAGCTTCGCTCGCGTCAGAGGGAAAGCTTGTTCGGGAAAATACCAATACCTAAATTGAATACATAATGGTGTAGGCACTGCACTTCGTAGGTACACTCAAGAAATCTACCGAGAACTGTACCATCAATAAAATTTAATAAGCTGCAAAAAGTATTATGTGTTAATTCTGCTTAACCTACTACCATACCTGATTGCATCAAAATTCTTTACGTGTTTTCTTTACTTTACTTTATTGCATGAAAAACTAAACATATTATTATGTACATACAAACTTTCGCATTTAGGTATAATATAAGGATTTCTTTCTAGCCGATAATTAGTATTTTAACGATTTCGAAAATCTTTTGAATTCCCGACGTTGTGGACTCTGAAATTAATAAAAATAATTTGGATTATGATCGCCCATCCTAGTTGGGACCACGACAGAGTTTGAGAGAGGGATGAGTTAGCAGTACAGTAAAGTTTTAACCAATTCAAATATCTGGTTATTTTATAGAATTTTATACTATGTTATTTTTTAGATTGATAAAACTTTTTGTAGGTATGCCGTATGGACCGATTGAATTGAAATACCTACACAAAATTATAAGCAGAGCTATCCTAATTCCTAACCGCGTGGAACCCGAAGGTAGTTAGGTACCCAAAATTTTCCGCGATAAAAAGCGAGTCCTATGTGTTTATCCAAGGGCTAAACTACTACGGTAACAATTTTTTTAAAAATCCGTTCTGTAGTTTCTGACATTAGCGCGCACAAACGTACAGATCAAAAATCTTTTAAGAAAATCTTAAAAGTCATTGTTTTGGCTTAAAAACTAAAAACCTATATATTAAACACTGATGAATCAAGCATAAATAAATTAAATATTACATATAACAACAAAAGAGAAAGAAATTTAATTATACCTACACTCAAAATATTCTACTGAAATAGAATGTACCTAATATAAGTATTATGAATATAATTTTAATGCAGCAATCACAAACATTTATGTGCCTAGTTTTCCAAAGACATTTTCATTAAACTTTCGCATTCTTGTCAGATTTATTTTTCAACACGATGACAATTATATATTATGTCAAAATAAAAATAAATCTCCCCACTCACGGGCTATCGATTGCTTCGATCAAATTGGAAATTAATTCGTATTTGAAAGTAAATTGCTAACGACAAACTATTACACAAAATGATTAGTGTAAGACATATCAGCTAGTTTTTGCGGTGGGGGTCAAAAGTTGGAACAAAATTTACGCGTATATATACGAGTTTCATATAAAAATTATAGTAAGGTGGTCCTAGGATCTCAGACTATATTCAATTTTTATCTAAACCGATTTACTTGCAATTACGAATCCAGTAAATGTTTAAATTGTAAAGACTAAATCGATCGATCGCTTGTGAGTGGGAGCTTTAAATCAAAAACACTAAGGAGTATTTATATATCAACTTTAAAGCAAATCGCTCCCAAACAACTTTCTTTCCCTTTTTTAACCCCGTTAGGGGACGAATTTCAATAAACTATGATACACGAATTCCATCAATTCTGTTACATAATGTTTGTGCAAAATATGAAGTAGATTGGACCAAGGAATCACGTTGCCCCATACAAACTGTTTTCCCCCTTTTCACCCCCTTAGGAGTCGAATTTCGAAAAATCCCTTCTTATCGGATCCCTACGCATTACAAAGAGCAAGCCCTGCAAGTTTCAGGTCTCTACGATCAGCGGTTTAGGCTGTGCGTTGATCCGTCAGTCATTCAGGACAAAGGATTTTATATGTATAGATAAACATATTTAAGACACATTCATAACCCACGGACATTGAAAAGTTTTTGATCCCCGAGATCTTTGATGAGATTCGATCCCGCGACCTCCGGCTTAAGTGCCGACGCGCTAACCACAAGCCACAGAGGTCGTCAATATCACTCAATGTACATTTTGATTCTAAAAAAACTATGGCTATTTCCCACAAAGTTTAACCTCCTATTTCATTGGACAAAAAGTTATTTACGCCATGAATAAAAAAGAAAGGGGGAACTATTATTCGCACGTGTTCCAAAAACGCAACAAAACCAGCTCGGGTGGCTCGGGTTCGAACCGCTCCGCCGCGCCGTTTATGCGAATAGGGAATAAAGTTACAACATTTCCCTAAAACTGGGCACCCGATTTGGTGGACGATAAATGCATTGTTAAACCATTGGACGTACGGTCAGCAAAGGTGGTTCTAAGCAAATTGACTCCATAATATTACACAAATAATAATAATTTGTAAATACAATCGTGCAATCATTTTGTTTTACCTATTTAAAACTGATGACTGTCTTTGGAAATATAATACAAAATCTAAAAACCTACAGGGTACTTCCCGTGAACTCAGAATCTTGAAATTTAGTACGAAGCAACGTCTTATAGCACAGATAAAGAAAAAATTGCGAAAACAGTAAATTTTTAGTTACATCATGTAATAAAAATATTTTTAATAATTTTAAACTTACTACCCCTTTACTTTTGAACGCGTAGAGGTATTAAATTGAAATTCATATGAAATACTCAGGTCTACAATACCTTTAAAAAACTTACGCCTTTTCATCTGTTAATGGATGATTTATACAGTATTCTCCGAGTGTAACCACTCTTGAAATACCGTCGTGCCTGGGACAGTCGGTTTTTAAATATCGTATGGTTGCCCAAGCATATACGGCATTTTCACAACACAGTCGGCATAGTCCAGAGGAATGACTGGTCAATACGTCTGGGGCCAACCATGTGCGGGTTTCCTCATGATGTTTTCCTTCACCGTTAGAGCGTCCGTATAATGTACTTGAGATCTGAAAAAGTCTCATTGGTACACGCCACAACCTGGAATTTGAACCTGCACTCTCTCGAGTGCGAACCAAACGGTCTACCCACTAGGCCATGGAGCTCCCATAAATACCTTTAAGCTGTAACATAATCACTACAGGTTTGTACGGACTCGCACTTGGCCGGTTTTTATTTATGAATTTTATTCCTTTCATAACGATTCTCCACAATGTTTGCAGACCGTACACCGCCTACATAATAGAGGTTTGATGTAGAGTTGATAACGCATTGTTTGGATTGTAATTGATCTGGGATACGATCGATTAACCTATCGTTGCCATCCTAACTGTCGGTCTGTGTGATTTGGTATTCTTTTCGAAAACACCAGGTTTTAAAGTTAGAGTATCAGACAGTTAAAATTTCAGTGTTCACCTGGATAAATATCATGTTTTGGTATTTCAAATAACTATAGCATAATCGATTCGATTTCTTTCTACTTTTTATCTGCACCAGCATAAACAGCTGTATTGTAAACATCCAAACCCTATTGTGGGTTTGGTAACGTAAAATTATATTTTTACGTTTATCAAGTAGTCGTCAATATTTTTGGGTGTATAAATTAAACTAAATATTATGTTACATGTACCTAGTCGTCTCCACCATTACGGGATAGTCATTCATTACATAAACAGAATATTATGAAGAGAGCACATAATATTAGAAGCAAATTTATTATAAACTAAATTATGGTTTTTTACATTGCCAAAATATCTTTGAAATAGATCTAATAACATAATGTTTGTTAGTTTAGCTAGCGTGCATATAATAGGATAAAACAGATTATAATAAACCACACAAATAAAAATACCATAATTTGTTTTAAAGTGCTGCACCCATCAGATAATAATTTTATCGACATTTTAATACAGCCTATTATATCGTAACATCGTGCAAACAAAAGTTTTAAATCCGTAACATTACCATTGTGCGGATCTGATTGAATCCACAAATAGCTTCCCATGGTTACAATTTTAGTGATGGGCCCATTTATTTGCGCTGTTGAGACAGTTTAATTGGGATTTTATACGGACAAGTCGATGGAATTGTACGTAATTTATCAATGAATTAATAGTTTAAAAGAATTGACAGTGTAAATAAAAAAGTATAGATTATCTTTTTTTGTTTTAAAAAGCATTATAAAATAAAAAAGTATATTAGGTGAAACTGCAGAAAATATTTTTGTTTTCGACCACAGCCATAATATTTTTTTTTATCTTTTAACTACATTGATTTGTAAGATCTCGGATCTCGGAAAATTTGTATACTCATACTTTTTAATCTATTAACAGCCCGTTTCTTTGAAATATATATTTAAAGCGCCAATTATGGTGTTAACCTCGAAGTTAAAGGATTTAATTGCTCCACTTAATGCGATAAGATTAAAACATAAGAGCGTTTTGGTTAAATAATACCACTTTCCTAGAAATCAAATAAGCAATGCTAATTAATTCTTCTTCTAAGAAAAGGCGATTTAAATGTTTAATAAGTTCTTTCTGCTCCAATTTTGTACAAGAGATCAAGATACTACGTTAAAATAAAATAGCTGTTGTCAACTGCCAATTTATTTGTGCAAAACATATGAGAAACTTATATAATATTCTAATATTATGTATTATGTGGTATAAGTGCAAGTATCATAATTACTATTAACAAATCAGATTTAAATCGATATCGATACACAAAGCATCGATAGAATTGTTTGTAGCACATCACTAAGTAGGAAATGACATAGTGCGTGATATGCGGAAACGTATTTAATGAAACGCGAGGGTACTGTACTGGTCGTACGCAGGACGCAGCGCACACATGGCTGGTTATACACGTAATACGGACGAGTATGATACTGTTTTATCATTGTACGTGATAGGTACTGTTTTACTATTAATTCCCAAGTAGCACAAAACTGCTGTATTATAACATAACACATAGGGTAACATCGGTAACATTTTTGTTTATATCAGTACACTATAACTGCAAGAGCAGATAATTACTCTTTCGCCTGTATATCAGCGCTATTACGCGTAACAGGTACCACACTGTAAAGCTGCAGCTCTTGGAACAACTGTTACCTTTAATATTGCTGATGTAATGCTGATATACAGCAAATGTCACAGTTATTCAGCTGTTAGCTGTTTAATTTGTGCCCAAAACAGAGTTATATGCGCTGTTACAGCGCCTCTACAGCTCTTATACAGCACTTTTGTGCTACTTGGGTTGTTAATACCCGATAGTAAGTGATTGCCGCCATCCAAATAATCCCAAGCCAAAAGAGTTAAAGCTTAAAGTTCAGGCCATAAAACCTCACTTCTAAATTTTATTTGTTAGCTACTACACAATTTTAAGTTGACACAACATTCTATTGCTATATCCTACTTTTGTATACTATGTAGTATACAGTATTGAAATAGACGAGATTGTCGCTTACGCAGGGTGCACTGGTACCCACATGTCCGTGTCTAATGCGGTAACGTTTGTGATACCCTTGTGTGCCACTGGCATTATGGCATTATCTGATTCACTATCATCATCACCATCACCCACTACTAACAACTCCACAATTTTCAAATCAATATTTTGCGCTCTTTCTATTGTCATTGTGTGTTACATATTGGTTAAAAATATTTATACATTGCCTCAAAACTTCGAAACCTCGAAACAATTGTGACGATTCTTACAACGCATGTAGAAATATCGAATTCTTAACATTTTTAAAAATTCTAATTCTTACCTTATTCCGCTTGAAAATTCTTTTCACCTTTTTATATGAAATTAATTTCCTATAAGTGATTACTTGCCGTAATAAAAGTTGAGAGGGATTAGAAATTATCCTTGAAAAATAATAATTTCCCCTTAGACAACTTCCCAGAAAAGGATTTTAATTACCTTTATTATTTTCCGTGAAATTCCTTTAAATCTTTATTAAAGTTATATTTTAATTTCATTCTAACGTAATGCAATTAAATAGTAGGTACTTTTCCTCTAATTCATTAATGGGTTTTAATAAATTGCTAATTATTTTAATACTATCTACTGAAACGATTAATTTGTTTGTTAAGCAAAATATTATTAATTTGTTATAGGATTATGAACATTTAATTTTGTTTCCAAAAATATCTTACTTAATACTTTAGATGTCTATCGTAGGTTTGGGAAACGAGGTAAAATTGATGTTTAGAAACTCAAACTCAAAATTTTTATTTCCATGTAGGTTATAATATAACGCTTATAGAATTGTCCTACACGATGCCTACCACCGGTTCGGAAACTAGCCCGGCGAGAAGAACCGGCGTAAGAAACTCGCACGGGGCCACCTTTTAGCAAAAAGATGGGAAAATTGTTCTTTACAAAAAATATTTTTATTTTTTAGAGCAGGCACAGATATACACAATTGTGTATTTTCCTATATGTAAAACTGTAGATTTCTTTTTAAATATGTAGAAATAAATCGGTATTACAGCTTGATAAAATAAAAAGAATTAAGATTTTATTTACCTAATTGAACTCTAGCTAAACTCTACTATTTTTGTCATATATTTTTAATGTTGGAAACAGTTGGAATATTTTTTTTACAACATTAGTTTCAAAAACCTATCTATTCTAACATAATAAAGCGGAAAAGTTTGTTTGTTTGTTTGCGTTGAATAGGCTCTGAAACTACTGGACCGATTTTGATGAAATTTGGCACAGATGTAGTGTAGATCACGAGGAAGGACATATACTACTTTTTATTGCGGAAAAATTTACGATTTCTGCGAAATTAACTTTTGCGAGCAAGTCGCGGGCGACATCTAGTATTTATATACCTATATCAGAAATATAAGAAAAAACATAGCAACTTACAAGTGTGTGACGTCACCTGTCGGTATGACTTGTATTTTCACAAAAAATCCGCAGTTTCTATGAAAATATTGATTTTTAGTATATCTACAGTTCCTTTTGTAAGCTTTCTTCTTTTATGATATTTCTTATGGGCAATATCTAGTTATACAGTGGCAATATAGAAATTATACGCGGATACCCGTCAAAACAACATAATATTTTGATTTTTTTACGATCGATTTTTACGATGTCATGTAATGTCATGTCTTAATGTCATGGGATACTCATCCCAATTTACCTGTCCGGTAGTTGTGGTATAGTATACGGGTATGCGACCCCGGCGGGGTCGCATACCCGTATACTATACTGGCTGGGCGGTAATATCCTATATTTCCTATTTCCCGCTCTAACTTACCAATCTTCCTTTCCACACCACCTATCCTTCCCTTTCCCTATTCCTACCCTCTCCACCAATCCGTGGGAACGCAATGGATAATCATAAAAATAATAATTTTATCCAAAATGGCGGCGATGTGGTTCGCCACCCATCACGTCTCGTTTCTCGCGGAAGCGAAAAGTGGCCCATGGAGAGCCGCTTCTCTACGTTGAATGTAAGAGGAGGAATGGATGGTAAGAATGAAAGTGGACGAAGCGAAACAAGTATGTAAGGATCGTAGCAAGTGGAAAGAAGTGGTCTCTGCCTACCCCTACGGGAAAGAGGCGGTCTCTGCGACTCTGCCTACCCCTACGGGAAAAAGGCGTGATTATATGTATGTATGTATGATTTTTACGAAAAAATTTAGAGTAAAACGAACTTAGGTAAAAAAAGTCTTATTCATAAATAACTGTTCGCGTTCCAAATATACATACTTTCTTTTGTCAAGCTGGGCCATAATTATAACGTACAATAACTATACAGCTTATTTGTAACATTTCCGAAGCGCTTCGGGGCAAACCAATAATTTGGGGTACCCCGGGAGACTATTCGAACTATTTGGATCAATTTACATGCTGTGATTCGGACCCTTGAATTTCTATGTTATTTTAACTAAGTCCTTTGTAAATTAACTCATATTAATTACCAGCTGCGATAGTTGATCGGGAATAGCTGTTGTTATAGTAGCAATAATGGAACAATTTTGTAAAGGTTACGGGACTTTTTAACCGACTTCCAAAAAAGGAGGCGGTTATACGTTCGGCTGTATATATATTTTTTTTTTTTTTTTTTTTTGTATGTTCGCGGATAACTCCGCCGTCTGTTGGCCGATTTTCAAAATTCTTTTTTTGATGTAAAAGGTATATTCCGAAGTTGGTCCCATTTTTAGAAAATTGGTGACCTGATGATGGGATCCATGAGGAATCGAGGGAACTCCTCGAAATTTATATGGACACATATGGTGATTTCGACTTTTTCTGAAGAAGTCCAAGCATATGTTACCAAAAAGTAAGATTTTGCTCCAAGGTATACCCTGGATCCAAAAGTACAGAACAGAACTCCTGACTCATTATAGATACATGTTTGGGGATTTTGGCGTTGTTTAAAGAACTGCAAGCATATGCCACTTTGTCAATTAGAGTAATCATCATCATCACCACCACTATCACAGCATACATCATCACATTATGATGATAAAGAAGGTACTTCTCATAGTATTTTACACTAACACGGAGATCTTTGAACATTACTCTGCCGTTTATGGACCTATTTGCAAAATTCTTTTGTTGTAAAGGGTTTAATTCGAAATTGGTCCTTTAGTCACTAAAGTGGAAACGTGATGATGCGATCCATGAGGAATTGAGAGGACTTCTCGAAATTTATATCGACACATATAGTGATTTTGACTTTTACTGAAGTACACAAGCATATGCTCCCAAAAAATAAGATGCTGAAACCAAGGTATACCCCAGATCCAAAAACACTGAACAGAACTCCTCAGTCTTTAAAGATACGCGTTTGGAAATTTCGGTATTGTTTAAAGAACTGCAAGCATATGCCACTTTGTAACTTACAGTAATCATCATCATCATCTTAATAACAATATCTAATAGAAGCTTGGCACGTATTCAGTTATACATTCGATCGTTTATTTTAGACGTTTTTAAGACGTATTAATAATTACAATATTATCACTAAAAAGGGTGAAATTATTATTTTTAAACAAAAAATTAAACCGACTTCCAAAGTAAAAATACACAAAAAAGTATGAAATAAAACTTATTTTATAAATAATTCCCCTTTTAAATTTGGCTATTTCTCTACTTAATCTTCTTAATTTTGAAGTCGGTACCAGCAAATATGAACATGAGTTCTATAAAATATTGTAGGATATCGTTTGGGCTGGTAGCGACTTCAGAATTAAGAAGATTAAGTAGAGAAATAGCCAAATTTAAAAGGGGAATTATTTATAAAATAAGTTTTATTTCATACTTTTTTGTGTATTTTTACTTTGGAAGTCGGTTTAATTTTTTGTTTAAAAATAATAATTCACATCAAATTTTCTACAGTATATAATTGTAAAAGTGATCTGGAATAAATATTAGACACATACTACCTACACCTACAACCTACACCTATATTAAAGATAGTTTCCAGTCTATTCTCATACCTACAGAATACACCTGCAAAGTTTTATATTAATCAGTCAATCTGTAAGTGCAAATACTAGTAGGATAATTAAATAAGTATTATAAGAAACTTGTTTGCTTCTGCTCGCAATGCTTTTCAAGAATAAATCAGGAAGGAATAGTAGTAGGATTATACTACTATTATAAATGTGAAAGTTTGAGAGGATGGATGGATGGATGTTTGTAACTCTTTCACGCAAAAAAACTACTTAATATATTTTGATGAAATTCGTTATGGTACTTGAAAAAGTACAGTATTCCCATGAGATACTGAGTTTAGGTGGTCGGAGCCGAGTGTAAAAGCTAGTTCTAATATCGTGTAGAGTCAACGGACTGTAAATATGTTATTTTCCTTTTTGCGAAGGATTTGCACACTTTGTAAGTTTGTATTTGCCTTTATTAAAAGTAAAGCTTAAAAGCAATTTAATGGCTCTGCCAAATATAACCCAAAAATAAGCCAATAATGCTCGTGAGAATGTCACTTAAAAAACTAAATACGCTAACTCCCGCTAAAGCACTAAAACAAATCATAAATAACATAATATTACAGTAATAAATAATGGTACACCCCTAATTTTAGCGCTTGTTGCAGTCCAACCCTACGTTTAAATCCGCCATTGTGCATTATAACCCGACATGTTTAGAAGTATAAAAAGACATTTGAGATTATTACATCTTCCACGTATAATTGTACACAATGGTTACCCAACAAAGGACATTTGTTAAAAAACTGGTTGTCTATACGCTAATTTAAATAAATGTTTAACTCGACCATTACCATAGGGGTTAAATTATTGAAACTAAGATTAATGATAATGGTTAGGGATGTGCAATCTGGAATTGTGGCAGTGAATATTAATTTATAAAAATCTGGCTCTTTCATCGTGTTATGAATAAGTATTATAATATGAAAAAATATACGTAGGAACGTCTGTCAGTAGACGACTAGATAGAATTAAGCATAACTGCTCTGTGTATTTAATTCAACTTAATTCTACTTTATGTGACAATTCTTGGCACTCAAGTTAGCCTTCTAGGCTAGAATAGGTAGGATAGCTGACTAGATTTTGTTCTATTATCTATTCTACTATTCTTTAAAGGTACATATTTTATTCTATTTTTGAAGGAAAATTTCTTAAGCAGCATTTAGACTGAAATTTCAACGTCACGATACGCACCACAGCACCATTTTAATATATAACGCCATTTGTCGAAAGCTACTTATACTTTTTAGTTATCAACTTTACTATCAAAATTTTATTTTTTGAAGGGATTTTACTTAGGCACATTGAGAGTATTTCTAGACTTTAAGTGATGAATGAAGTTTCACTTCTACCACGTGTACTCTATACATGTAAAGTTATTTTTTACAGGCATAACTTGTCATTTGATAATACGAGTAACAATACATGACTAATATTAGTATTGGTCGCTGTCTAGTGTCTATCAGTTTTTAGAGTAGGAACTTCCGTTATTTTTATGACTAGACGCTCACTAATTTGGTACAAATTGAGGAATTCCGGTTCTACCGCATCCAAACTAATGATCTTGTTGCATCAGTTTACACGAACTAGAATTAAATAAAGATTAACGGTGTCTAAGCGGATGATTAACTAAACATCTGTTAAATCTCTAGCTTACTCTACATTTTATTGACCTAAATTGTTCTTACAAATAAAAATCTGCGCTTCCAGTAAATTCTGCACTATAAATCGTAATTATTGAATAAAAACGAACCTTAGTTTATTATTCTAGAAATTATTTTTATTCTGCATAATTTTTTTCCGAGCAATCATCGTTCAAACAAAAACTTATTTATTATGAACATTTGGTTTCCGTAGTTCTTCTGTTTTTTTTCTAGTTATTTTAGATATGCTAGAAATATTAATATTCAACTCTTATATATTAATTATTATTATAATTAGGTAGGTATATATCTAAATGTATCTTCTTAGTTGCTTAATAATCAGAAGGGTTTGTTTTGTTAGCTTACTCCCTTCCATAAACAAACTTATATCGATCTAATGTAAACATAATCGTAAATTTCGCTTACAGCTCCGAGATCTGATATAAAATCGAGATTTGCCGTTCTCGTGATTTAATCATGTTTTACTGTACGTTTATGACGCTTGGTAAACAAAAGATACAAATCTTTACACGATCTATAGGCTCAAGAAAGCTCGTCTTAAAGAATGGCCACAGTGTTTCTATAACCGACGTTTTCTTGGTTCTTAGTATGTTTGTATGTATGTATATTGTATGTTCATCCGCGATTTTCTCATAAGCTACTGATAATATTTTATGCGGTTTTTCTTATGATTTTTAGGAGAGTTTTTGGGGAGAGAGAGAGAAGAGAATATTAAAAGTTAAACTAATAGAACATAACAGTCATGGTACTATTATAGCAAATGTATACACTTTTAAGTACATAGTAAGATCAAGACGAATAGAAATCCATAAGGGGAAACCCTTTGCCTGCTATATGACATAGGACTCGAAAAAGACAGCTTATCAAATTCCTTTGCTAGTAATCGCTATATTTTCATGCTATACTTTTTCTTCGATAAAATTACCAGGCAGAACAGAAAATATACAAACATAACTTACAACTACTGCTTATAAAGTTAACACGAAAGCGACCATAATGTGACCATAAAAATAATCGCAGTAGAGTTTGCACAGGGGCAGTTCCGATGTAAACTAGTTCACGTATTGATCGTATCAAAATAATTGTCGTTATGGCGGTCGTTTGCATGAAATAATGCTTAATTTCAATTTTGAGTGCATTAAGTAAACTATGTCGCAGCCAACAAGGCACTACACACACTATACTTAACAGTTTTCTTTTTTTAATAAAGTTTTAATGCTTACTTTAATACAAAACCGTATAAATTACGTTTACCAGGTTGAAATTATTATCACTAGACTATAATAGGGGATCGGACAACATCTGAAATATTTAGTTTCATTGAGGCATTACTAGCTGGTAAATGTAAAAAAATATAGGGATATAATTAATCGAGCGAACAAAAAATATGTTGGCTGCTGCATGTGAGCATACTGTATTACTGAATTTGGCAGCGAAATAATATGTTGGTGACTAAATTACTAAACTGGCGAAAATACTCGAGTGACAAAAAATTCAAAAGTCGGCAGATAAAAAGAGGCGAAATTTAATGCAAATTAGCACCGACATTTATAAGTTGGTGACTTAATTTCCGAGTTGATGACCATTATACCATATAAGCAACTATAAAACCAGATTTGGTTGATAAATCAATGGCTGCTAAAAAGTCAATTTGCTAACTACGCAAAATCCTATTTTTGGATACTGTTGGAGTAAGTTTTTCTTTGGCATGGGTGTCATTTTCTAGGTTTCTGGGGGTGCAGAATAATCTATACATCTTCTATACATCTATACAAATAAATAAAATTGAAGTGTCTGTTTGTAACTTCAAATTAACAGCTTTTCACAAAATGAATCTGAAAGTATATTCGGTACTTATAATAAAATACCATTTTTTTTTAATTTTTGTCTGTCCGTCTGTCTGTCTGTCTGTCTGTCGGTCTGTCTGTCTGTTTGTTCCGGCTAATCTATGAAACGGCTGGAACGATTTTCACGGGAATTTCACTAGCAGATAGCTTATGTTATAAGGTCTAACATAGGCTACTTTTATTTTAGGGTTCCGTTTAAAAAAATAGGGTTCTGCTTTCGTTAGTTCTGCGCAAACGAAGTTGCGGGCATTAGCTAGTATGAAAATAAAATCTGTTTTGAAATTCCACAATGGCCTAAATTTTTGTCATTAATATTAATAAAGTTGTCCTTTTCCAGGTTTCTGGGGGTTCTGATTACAAAATTGTCTTCCAATTTCATTTTCCAAAATGGAGAATATTCAATCTTCGTAAAATGAATATGAATACTAAATTAAAAGATCTTGGGGATGCTTATTAGGATTGATGATTATTATTACAATATGTTATGTAGTTCAAGGTACCAGCTATATAAAGAAATTTTTCAAAATTCAGGATTTATGAATTTTTATACCATTCATGAAGAGAATATGCGATTTCTAGGCTAATAAGGGGGAGGAAATTTTCATTATTTTTGCAGTAGGATGCACCGTTTCTGAGATAGAAGCGACTATATAAAAAAATATGGCAATGCTGTACTGAGATACGAGGGTTGTAATCTATAGAAATGTTGGAAAATTCAAGATTTTCGATTTTTTTTTCTCCCATCATGAAGAAAATATGATGTTGCGGGTTTCCTAAAGGGGATGAAATTTTTCATTATTTTTTCAATAGGATGCACCGTTTCCGAGTTAGAATTAATTTTATAAAGAAGTAAATGCTCTACATTGAGATACTAGGAATGTATAAAGCTATACAAATGTTGGAAAATTCAGGATTTTCAAATTTCTTTTTCTCCCATCATGACGAAAATATGAGGTTGCGGGGTTACTAAGAAAATTTGAAATGGATGACTTTTTTGTAATCAACCCCAGAAACCAATAAAAGGACACCCATATTATTTTTATAAAATTATGTATGTCCGCCATATTGGAATTTCAAAACGAATGTCATATTCGTATCCAGCACTCCCAAAAACCTGGTAAACGACACCCATATCAATTTTACGAAAAATAAATATCCGCCATTTTTAAATTTCAAAATTAATCTACACAATAATCTACACCCCCCTAAAACCGAGAAAAATTAAAAATTGGAAATTTTGTACGCTCCTTTTATGTTTTTTTTGTGTGCTCTCGTTTTGCTGCTTGTATGGTTTTTGAGTTACCTACATCAGGGAAAATATATGTGCCTATTCTTTAATTAAATGTGTACTCACAAATTGTCGCCAAGATAGTTATTTGTTGGCTAAAATATAATCTGTCTGCCAGTTTGGAAAATTCAATGGTATTATTTAGTCACCAGATTTATAATTTTTTTGTTCCTTACATTCTTTCGCCAACTTAGTAATTTAGTATTCAATATTGGGTATTTTCACATCCAAAATTTAATTGTTTTGTCGCAAGTTTAAATACATGCCAAAAATATATTATTTTATGTGTAGTTTAATAATTAAATACATTTAAAAAGTACAAAAAAAAAATATTTTTGGCGTAATTGGTAAACTAAACCTACATCATTAGTTTACTTATATCATATACAAATCATTCATTATTAGGGGAACTGCGGGCAAAACGGACCATGCAGGTAAAACGGAACGGTTAAATTACTTTGAGCCTACTAGGGCCATCTATTTGCAATGCAACGCAACTAATTACTCGCGCCCCTCCCGCTCTCGGTCAGTGCCGGCGAAACTGCCATACGTGACAGGGAGTTTTTATCGCGGTAAGTGTTTTTTTTCATATTTTGATGTAAAAAAACGTAGTTTTTGAGCAGCCTGCACTTTTGTTGTAATTAGTATTGTCAATTTAATCATATAACACAGTTTAGTGCATGATTTTATCTTTATTATAGTATGTAATGATTAAAAAATGGTAGAACGGTTAACCTTAAAATTTGACATTAATTAAAAAACACCTAAAAGGCAAAACGGTCCCGGGCAAAATGGACCAGAGTTACTTGTTAGTCCGAAAATGATAATGCCTTTTCCAAAAATATCTGCTACCAAGAGAAAAAATATAAGACGGGGCAAAACCGCGGTGATAACATCTTCGCCATATAGGAAGGAACTAGAAACTATGAATAATGCTAATGAAGCAAAGAGGGTCAAAAAGAATCTTAATCTAGAAACAAATAAGAAAAGCAAGAAAGCCATCAAAAGGGGAACAAAAGCAACACAAAAAAAGACAGACAAGAACTTGAAAGATTTAGAATCTGATGAAGAAGACACCGAGTGTTTCTACTGCTCTCATCTCTTTTCTGAATCAATAGAAGGATGGGTGCAATGCCCGATATGTCGTCTCTGGGCACATTGTAATTGTGCCAGCGTTGATGATGACGATGAGAACACAAGATTTATTTGTGAAAGGTGTCCCCCAAATTAGATATGTATTGGGTCCATTTTGTCCTTTACCGTGGTCCATTTTACCTTCACATGTAGGAAAAATGGCCCATAAGGAAGGTTTTGGAAATCATCCAATATCTTCAAATTCTGTGATTTGATTAAAGTGTGATTAATAAGAATTGTAGACTGATTACTAATAAGTGTATTTTATAAAAAGTTTCTGATAATAAAGCTATATTTTGTTGATTACGACTAGTTTTTTCTTAAATATACCATTTTGCCTTCAGTTCCCTATAAGTATGAACTTAAACGCACAAATATCGGAGATATTTACAAATATGTTCCTACGGCCGTATACTTTATACCTACTTAATGCACTTTAATCCAATAGTGACGTCATTTGTATGTTGATTTTAGTATAGAGCGTTTTTACGAGAATAGCGAAATTTTATATACAAATCGCTGTACCTTTGAAAATATTGACTTTTGATATACGGTTTCTTCTGAGAAGTTACTCATATTTACGAGTACTATTCATACATGTAATAAAATCCATATATTTACATAAATAATTATTTATGTAAATATATGGATTTTTGTTTTATCAGAGCAATACAGACAACAAATTGTCGCGAAAAACAGTTTTGTGTGATACTTATACTGTGATATTGACCTTGAGTAACTTTTTAGCGGCACTCTGATCAATAGGGACTTTCTTTGGAACCATATAAGAAACGTTCACGCAAAAATTTATCCGTAGTTCGGTATTTTTTTGTCTTTATTTCCTGTTAATCAGAGCCCTGTCATTGTGTATCAACTATCCAGTTTTGTTTGCAATCCTGCTACTCTACATATATTTATATTAGTATTTTATTTCATTATGATAGTCCGAACATATCCTGAGCAGCCAACAATTATAACACTACCTGTCACTTCCAAAATTTGTTCACAATTACTCATGCCTATATATTCACCCTTGAAAGCGTGAGCCTGCCTTTATCTCTGATATATCGTCACGGATCAGACCACCCTGGGGTGCATCGCTGACTTCGATATATTGATTATGCTAATTTTATTATCGAATTTTGGTCGCGTTTCGTCAGGCAAAAATGCTCCATATATCTATAGCACTTTTTGTGATATCAATATACTGCAAGGCAATAAATGTTAAATGATGTCACGAGTAATTTAATATCAGTTTGGAGCATACCATGTGGTATTATGTGGTAAAGGGTCCGTAATATAAACCGCTGGTACTGATGGCAATGATTTCTAAACTAAACTATGAGCTTTGACGTACAATTGCAATTGACAGCGAAAATCTTCATACATGAAAAAGTTACGCCATCGCCATCTTGATTTCAGAAGACAAATGCAAGATGCATTAGCAAATTTTATTAAATATGCGGACTGATAAAACTAATGAGAAATGTTGAACCTCGACTATCCAAACAACCCCAAAAATAAACTTTTTGCCTCGAAATGCCTTGTCTATAATATATATGTCTATAAACGCCTGAGCTTGAAATACATTATTGGAAGGTTGGCAACGCATAAAATTCTTGTGTTGTTTTTGTTATTATATACGTCCATAGGCTTCGGTTGCTGCTTATCATCAGCTAACTATACGAAAATATTATGCCACTGCACTATTTTATAAAAGGATCCATAATAATCTCGTCAAAAGAACAATTTTCGACATCATTCTTAAGTTTTATAGGTAATTTGTTAATCTAGTTTATATATTAAAATAAAAAAACTTATGTATTGGTTTTTGGAAGTAGAAATAATAATTAATTAATTTTTAACTACCCGGCAAAAAAGAAACAAGTTCAGCAAGAGCTAATAAGCACAGTAATAAAATTAAAGCATGAAATTTATTCTCATAATAAAGTAATATTAAACCAAAAAAGCTATAAAATGCCTTTAAGTAAGCATTCTAAAAGGATCAGAAGTCTAATGAACTTTGAATTACGAATTTATTGCTCATTTTTTTCAAAATGAATTGTTTATAGGTATAGTTGTGTTAAAATATATCATCCAGATTATTATAGCTGATAATAAGTGATCAAACGAACTTACCTTAAGTGAAGTTCGATCATTATTATATGAAACATTTCATTTCGAAGATATATATTTTACCATGTAGTATATCCATACTTACGAGGCAATCCACGCATATTTCATAGCTAGAAATCAAGAAAAAAGTTACTTCTTGTCTATGATTCCTAGTTCCATAGATAGGTAGGTATGTTTCCTGTCACGCCATTCTGTTTAGAGCTTTCCACATGTACACAACTCCCAGGGCTACGCATGTAAGGCTTATAATATACTTATAGCCTTATGTGTTTGGGTTGGGTGGGTATATATCTTCGAAATGAAATGTTTCATATAATAATGATCGAACTTCACTTAAGGTAAGTTCGTTTGATCACTTATTATACTACACATTTCATTTCTCGATATATATTTTACCATGTAGATGTTCAGAGCGTATGGGAGTTGTGTAATGTGTTAAACACTAGAATAATAGTATGGTATTAGTCTTGTTATAATATAATTATACTTCCGGTTTATTTTACCTGTTGGTTTAAGTAAAATAACAAGCATTACTAAATTATGATACCTTCTTGCATGTTTAAGCTTATATCAGTTATGTAACCGATATTTAAGTATCTACTTACAATTATAATATAATATTTGTATTTTATAACTGTTATTTTTAAATTTTCTCAAATCAAAATTATTCAACTAAATAACTATGCTCATACCCTTAATACTTATCGCGCCAAGAACCCATCATATAACTGAAATAATTAATTTCAAAATATTTATCCTACTTTTATGTAAAAGAGAAACGATAATTGTGTCTTATGGAAGTCACATCACTTATTAAGACTAATATATTATGAAGGATAAATAATATGATCTTAAACCAAATACAGACTATATTTTATTAATATAATGTAACTAAAATTGTTAGGGTAAGACGTATGCCTAATAAAGAATTTGGTGAAAGATTGTGACAACCGTGTTTTACAAGCATCCATTGACTCTGTATTTTGTTTTGATCTGGAACAGCTTTAAAGTTCCATAAAGTAAGTACTTCTTAAAACAGCGACTAGTTATCTTTATCTGTATTTATGGTTTTAACCAGAATTTATGTCTAAAGTAAATTTATTCAGTTTTATTTAATTATGTGTAGGACATAATTCAGGTTCACTAAGTATGTTTTTGTTTTGGATAATAAATTTTGATTAATGGTGAGTTAAGTTAAATTATTGTTATTGAGACTAAACACTACTGTGTTATTATATATATGATGATATACTTATCAACAAGATATTATCAAGATGAATTATATTTTTAATACCTTTTCTTATGTATATTGCTGCTAATATAATTTTTTATATATTTTGGTAAAATGTATAGATAGATACAGAAATCCCCCTAATGATTCAAATTCATTATTGACTACACTATCGTCAGCTTAGATATTTTCTATTATCTAGATTCTAGATGAATAAGTACAAGATAACTTAAATTTGAAAAATTATCTTGATTAATCATTGCCACCCTATTCTATGTTGTGCTTAGTGCTATATTGAAAAAAGGTTACAAATATAAAAAATATTTGAGTAAATTCAAAGTATACCTTTGTTACCGTTTTAGGATTACCAAAATTCACGATACAAACTGATAAGAAATAGGTTCACAAAAATGTTATATCTCCTAATTCAAGATATTTTATAATTTCAGACTCAATGTTTTGCGTCTCATGCTTTGATTTATTGGTTATGCTTTGCTTGTGGAGCAAGCTTGAAATAGTGAAGAGTAAAATTCAAACAGATATTGTAAATTTGAAACGAATTATGCCAGATTTTAAGGAGAATATGAAGTTTTAATAAATTAATAAATTGTATTATATGATAGATTTTTCCAAATTCAAATTATGATATTTTTATAGTAAGGGTGTAGTATGATATTTTTATATTGATAAAAAAAAATATATATATATAAATTCAAAGGCATTAGTTGGTATAAGAAATAGAGCTCTATTAAAAAAACGGGTAGGTATAAACCCTGCCTCAGTTGTTGATTATCATTTATTTATTTATTTCTGTTTTAATACTGTCTGTCACACTAAGTAATTTTGAAACTTGTTTATTGATGCACCTTGAAGGATTAATATTGAGTTATTTAAAATAAGTTTTGCTAGATTTCCATTTTATATTGGGTACTTAATTGTGTTTTTCCTTTAAAGTTACACTGTGTTTCTCTTATATCGGATATAATCAACTTCTGTTAATATTTCTTTGTCCTGTTCTTGTTCATATTCCTCTCCAGGTCTTTTTTGGGAATAAGTCTGTCATTTTATTTTTAAATTTTTATCGATTTTTGGGTCATAGAGATTAAGCGTTCATATATGTATAATATTACATGAACTACTCTTGTATTGCACCCCTCCTCTTTCTTTTTGTGGACTCATCTAGAAGGAGTAACGTGTGTTGTACAGACACAAGTACCTTCTTGTATATATCGTATACGCTCAATGATTGTATAAAATATACCTACTGGTGCTTCACATAGTAGGTACACTAATTGTAATAAGCAACATATCAATGAAAATATCACCCATGGATAATGTAAATTGTGCATTGCTATGTTATTTTTGTTATAGCTTGTGCGTATCCAGATTGAATAAAGTATACCATTGTATCTAGTTCCCAATTTTTGTATTCAGTAACACGTCAATATGTCTCACATATTACCCATGTAAAATGCACCTAATGTAATTTTAGGGTCTTGTTCTTGTTCATTTTGTTGTGGCCAAACAAGTACATCTCGTTCTCGCTTGCATTCAGCAACACGTCAATATGTCCGTGTATGCTGTAATCACGCCAATATGTCACGCATATCACTCGTGTAAAATGCACCTAATGTATTTTTAGGTTAATCTTATTATGGCAAAACATGTACATCTCATTGTCACTTGCATTCAGCAACACGTCAATATGTCTCGCATATCACCCATGTCAGCTGTTATCACGTCAATATATCACGTATATCACCCGTGTACAATGCACCTAATGTATTTTAGGTTAATCTTGTTGTGGCAAAACAAAAGCATCTAGTTCCCACTCGTGTTCAATAAGACCTCATATTATCATCTGTATTATTGTCCATGTTTCAATTTTTTATTTCTTATTCTCTTTTTTAATATTATTCTTATATTTGTGTCTTACTGTTAACAGATTTTTTTTTTTTTTTGTTTTTTTTTTTTGCAAAAAACTTTCTACTGGTTTATCTGGTCAATCCTTAATTCATATCTTGATACAAATTTATCATTCATCAGATACAAATTGTTGCTTTAAACTGTTACTTGATAATTAAGCTATCATGGTATCTAAAGAGATACTTGGCTTTGCTTGTTCAACGTTGTTTGCCAATGGCCAATAAAATGTACAATGAAATATTATCATGTTCCAAATACCATACTTGTGCTGTGAACATTTAGCAAGGTCTATGTGTGACCATAATTTGATTTTTATAAACTGAAATATTCTGTATATAATATAATATAAATTAAGTATATTTTCCAAAAAAAACATAAATAGCAATAGACTGTTTTTCACACTTTTCTCATACACATGTATACATTGTTGTAGTGGGATCCGTCCCACTCCGGGATCCGTCCCACTCCGGGATCCGTCCCACTCCGGGATCCGTCCCTTAATCCGTTATGAGAGTAAAGGAAGAGAGAGTCTCTTGTGTACTGCGCACACACTTGGACACTATAAAATTACTCCTGCGTAACTGGCCTGGTTTCAATGAAATCGGCCACCGTCACCGAAATCGGTGCGGGGAGTTATTATTGTTGTAGTGTGTAAGCCCTCAACTTACCACCCAATAAATTTTTGGTTGAAGTTTTATTGCTTATATTTTATTTCATTAAATTTATTATATTTCTATTTCTTTATTATTATATTTGTATAATAATGTTTGTATTGTAGTTTATTTATAGCCAGAATAGTTTACAAACAGATCCTTTTCAGTTCAGTTTTTTAAATTAAAATTCCTGTTGTTTCTATATACCAATGACTTTTTAAGTATTACATACAATCTAAGATGCTTTGTATAAATTTCAAGATTAAAATTATTATTAGATTCTGAAACTTTTTCAAAGGTTTCTACCCATTTTGATCCATGAGTATATTAATTTCTATTATCCATGAGAAGCAATGTTATGCAATAAGCAAATAACTCTATATGAACTGCTGGGTAAGCCAATACCTAACAGCTGAGTTAAGCCCCAAATATCATGACTTTGATTTTTGGATTATTTACTTACTAACTTTTACAATGAGTATCTTCATTTAAATAGAACCAGTATTATAAATGAAACCTAAAAACCCTTACAACTTTCCAGAGTACTCTTTAAATTAGTATTACTAACAAACTTCAAGGATTCTAAAAATAATCCTAACACCAGGTAGGTATACACTATGCCAATGTATTATAATGACAACTTTCCAGTTATATATTCTTATTTCTTCTTAGGAAGAATAAACTAAGCAAATTTATAATATTAGATCATGTTAAAAAAACAACTCGTGTATTTACAATATAAACTAATCTTGTACTAAGGACAGTTCCAGCGTTAAATTTGCCTGAGATACAGGATTACCTAGTTCAGACACTACTTTAGATTTTCTGTAGCAACAGATGCAAATCGCATACTGTTTCATGTGTATATGTGGTTCTATGCAAAAAATGAATAATAAATTATTATATTATACAGAGAGAGAGAGCGGATTCCCGACAAATACGTTCTTTGTATAATGTTCCTTTATGAGACTAAACTGACAGAAATTGCGTTTGATTTTTGGAACTAATGTTAATTGTAGAAAATATATTATAATCTTGGCATACCTGGATTATTTATTAGACATTGTGATTGTAATGGAGCAATTTTAACGCCGGCATTTTTTCTTTGACTTACGTATTTTCGTCCTAAATTTTGCAATTTCTTCCTCTATTGTTAGTTTTTGTCTCAGCATTTCTCAAATGACTTGAAATCACATTTCGTATCATATTTCAACATATGGATCAATTATTTTCAACTTTTTGGAACAAAAATATGCGTCATTTGCCACGCAAACATAAATAATGGCGTGACAGGAAACATACCTACCTATCTATGGAACTAGGAATCATAGACAAGAAGTAACTTTTTTCTTGATTTCTAGCTATGAAATATGCGTGGATTGCCTCGTAAGTATGGATATACTACATGGTAAAATATATATCGAGAAATGAAATGTGTAGTATAATACTTGTTTTAAAACGCCGTATCGTTTTACAATAAGCATATCAAGCTATAAAAAGTTTACTACCTAACATATTTTAATAAAAATCATTTGGCATCAGGTTATCAGAATTTAGAATGTTTCGATCATTTAAAATATAATTTGACATTTATATTATAATATTAATAAAAGATACGTCATCGATCATAAGATTTGAAAAGAATAGTAAAACGATATCCATAATAAATTTTCCTACAATCTACTAAAATTCTGATAGGTGGATTTATGCAAAGCGTTCTAAAGAAGTCTTATATTTTACCAACTGATCTTAAATTGGTAAAGCTTTTACAAATAAACAATCATCAACCCTTGCCGTTATAATGGCAGGGTTGGTTCAAGGATCATGATGCAAATATTGTCTACAAATTTTACAAATAACTTTGTACCCTACTTAAAAATTTCAAAATAAACTTTTAGAGCGAACAGCTACAGAACCGACTTGCAAAATTCAACCCTAAAATAGCGACAGACTTTTTAAGCGCCCAAAAAACATCGCTTAAATTCCAGTTGGAAATTCGAATATAACATTACACAAAGCTTATCAAGTTAAAGCGAGCTGCGTCTGTAAACGCACAAAGGCCTGACAATATTCATTGCTGTGTAAAGCCAGCTTAATTCCGGCTCAATGGTGTGGACCTGTCATGGTTGCTGACAGATATTAGCGACTGAAAATTCCGATTTTATGATGGAAGATGATTATAGGGTAATGTCTCTCGGAAAATGTCTTAGATCATTGTAGATCATGAATGTTTATAAACGCTTTTACAAAAAAGTTAGAAAAAAATTGTGTGTTCTCGACAATTTTTAGGATTTATCGCAGACACCCTCGCGGGGGTAGTCAGGAAAGCTTCCTGTGACCTCAGAACGTAGAGATCTGATGAGAATTTGATTTTTGCAAAACGGGGTACAACCAATAACTTCCCGATTTTTAAAAATCTTTCATTTTCTTAGCAGGAAGTTAAAAATAAAAATATTTGAGCTCAAAAAAAAAATGTCTTTTGAACTGCTTTTGAATGAAAAAATTTGGTATAATATGACTGAAACCTTAAACATTTTTCACACGGAACGTCAAAGATTTGCACACACCTGACTGCTTCTGAGTTTTCTGAGTCACAGGTATCCTTAAGTCTGATATCACCGTGCTTAATTATGTTACCAGTTCTCGTGGGAATTTGTTACACCATAAGTGAAGCCCCAAAACATTCGCTTTAGTTTCATACATTTTTTTCGGATGCTTCTTAAATCTATCTTTATTCTTAAAATACCTTGGAAGCCTCTGCTGTTGTGGAACATAATAAAGAAGAAAAAAAAAACGTGTCACATTAGAAACTATTAATTACGGCCGAATAGTGGAACGATAGTTGAAATAAGTGGCGCTTAAGTTGCATGCTGTCCTTGTCATTTCGGCTAGCATAGATAGGGACATGTGAATAAGGGGTTCTTAATTTTAATTCGTATTTCAGCATTCGACCATTAGCTATCTTTACAGTTCATTCATAGTTATTTGACCTCTGACAGGACCTTTATGCCGACGGCATAAGGATCACTTTCATAGAGACTCCGAAGTAAAACAACTCAGACTTTACAAATCATATCTAAGCGGCCGCGCTGCAATCTCCGAAAGTGAGATGGGGCTCTTATCCTAACGAAAACGAATTTATAATTAGTTATTTTGGTGAAAAGTAGATAGAGATCTGATGGTCTGTTTTATATGACAGAGATTGAGGGTGATTGGTCTGAATATATGACCAATGTATTAACAGAGGCAATGTTGTTTTATTTGATTGCTCGCAATAAGTTAAATCTCCGGATAATAAACATTAAACATCCTACCACATCGTCGAAGACGCGGCAACGAGTGACACAGCATGACCACCGTAGAAATGAGTTTTGCACACAGAAAAATAGAACTACTGACAGATTGTATAGACAAAATGGCATATTTCCTTTATCTATCTGTCATTTCGTCTATTCTTCCGTAGAAAGAAATAATTTCTACGGTGGTTATGCTACGTGCGCTGAACGGCACATGTTGCTAGCAGTGACGACGAATTGTCAGTAGTAATAGCAACTAGTCGTTAATCGCCAATTTATATTAAGACTAAGACCTAATCTTAGAACCCTGATTCTCGTCATTATCTCACACTTGCATTTTACTTTTATTTAATTATAAATTATTCGTCTTGATATCATAAACTGATTTTTTGAAATTGAACCAATCAAAACGTATCTAAGATAACGTATAAGTTTAATAGATAGGACAATCTTAATCTGCAGGCTTAGCATGGCGATCCATAGAAATACATTTAAAGAACAAACATTCTATCCAAAACAGTTCGTTGCAAAATAGTTCTTAATCCATGATAACAACCTTGTTAGATTGTCCGTCAGTAGAAGTCAACATTTCTAAACAGCCATATTTTTTAAATGGTTGCCGGGAAATCTTCTGTCAAAAACGAACAAATATTCAAGTATTTGACATATCGTAAAGAAACTTTTTGTCTAGGACCGCCATGATGTGGAATGGTTGACATTACTGTGGGACTTTTTGACATTAAATTAGGAAAACGTTTCTACTTTAGCTGTCAAAAGAGGCCATTTTGTGAGCTCATGCTCGGGAAGAAAAGAAATGTTATTTCTCATAACGACGATACATCGACCTTGCTACCTTATAATAAGACCTATTTGCTCCGAATAGTATCTTCAATCGGTCATATTTTCTATTCTTCGGTGTTTCTACTATGCGCATGCTAAGCCTGCTGAATAAATGTATAACGGGCTTCTACTACGAGGTCCCAGAGCTAAGTGTCCTGAAAGTAGCATTTTGGGACTATTTAATATGTAAAGCATCCCCTAAATGCTTTAGGGAAAGAGAATAGGCTTTTGACTTTTGTGACTCCGTTTAATTTTCGTATTCTTCTATACTAATAATATAATAAATAGGAAAAGTAGTTTGTTTGTTTGCATCGAATATGCTCCGAAACTACTGGACTGATTTTGATGAAATTTGGCAGATGTAGAGTAGACCACAGGGAAGGACATAGGCTACTTTTTATCGCGGAAAAATGTACGGTTTCTGCGAAATTAACTTTTGCGCGCACGAAGTCGCGGGCAACATCAGTTATCAATAAAATTCTATGAATATCTTATGAAGTAATGAAAACATTTAGAAACTAAACGTCATATTATTATCATTTGACGACCACTGTGGCTCAGAATTGTTCAGCGCATTGGTGCTCAAGCCGGGTTTTTTTTTGTTTCTTTTTTGTTTTTTTTTCGCGGGTTCGAATCCCGCCGAAGGAACAAAAAGTTTTTCTGTGTTCCTGGGTCATGGATGTATATTAAATATGTGTATAATATAATAAAAATCCTAAATATATGTATAGTATAAAAGTACTAAACATACTTCCCGTTTTCTGGTACCTGGAACACAAGTTCTTCGGATACTTTACACGGGGCCAGATTGACTGGTGTAAAACGTCCATAGATATTATTATTTTTATCAGTTCAGACCGAGATGCGACGCGCCTCAAGTTGAGCTTATTATTTTATTTTACTATAAGAGTCAAATCCAGCAGTAAACTAGGAGGGTGGATCCATACTTACTAATATTATAAATGGGAAAATGTGTGTGTCTGTCTGTTTGTCCGTCTTTCACGCCAAAACTACTGAACCGATTTTAATGAAATTTGGTACACAGATAGTTTAAAGCTTGATAAAGGACAAGGTCTACTTTTTATTGCGGGAAATATACGGTTCCCGTGGGATACTTTGTTTACAGTTTTACGTAAAAACTACTAAGCCGATTATCATGAAATTTGACACAGGTATAAAGTAGACCACGGTAAAGGACATAGGCTACTTTTTATCGCGGAGAAATGTACGGTTCCTGTAGGATACTTTATTTACAGTTTCACGTAAAAACTACTTAATCAATTATCATTAAATTTGGCACAGATGTAAATTAGACCATGGAGAGGGACATAGGCTACTTTTTATTGCGGGACATATAAAGTTCTCATGGGTTACTGTACTTACGCGGGCGAAGCCGCGGGCATCAGCTTCCTTATATTGAGAGGACACGAGAGCCGAGGCCTGGTTGTGGGAATGGTAGTGGTCGATGTTAGTACCGATGATCATGATGATGATAGTGATAGTTTAATCACATCGAAATCAAACATGGCTACGCTATTTCTAGACACGTCTGCAACATATCACCAAACCGTTGACAACTATTTTTGGCTAACAAGCTGGAAGATTAACGTTGGTCAGGAAGTGATTTTATAAATGTTTTTCGTGAAATGTGAGCCTAATTATGCTAACATATTCTACAGCAGACGTATTAGGGGTTTTTAAGTTCTTTATTTTTTGTATTTTTTTCTTAGTGGTGTTAAGATGTAGCCCAGAATGTATTGCGAGTCTTCAGAGAAATTGAAGAATAATCATACATTTTTTATTTTATAAATTTAGCAATAATTTTAAAACTAGATGGGCTTTGCTATGACATACATTTGCCAGAAAAATCTTCATACAAGAAAACGTTACGCCATATTGATTTCAGACGATTTTGTCTATTAAATGCGGACTGAATATGCTATGGATAGCAAATATCAAGATGACAATTAATATCAAACCTCAACTGCCCCTAAACAACCCCAAAATTGGGGCAGTTTAATTATGGACACTTTTTGCCTCGCCATGCTTCGATCTATAGTATATAGGTCTATGTAATTTAGATGAAAAACTACTTATTGAAATAAGTCGAAGCGACAAAAGACTTAGAACTTACTCAGAAACATACGTAGTCTTAAATAAGTTTGTTTATTACGTTACGATTTTGTTTATTACGTTTTATTAAACCTTACATTAGTATTAAATGAACATAAAAACAATGAAAGAAAATTCGTAAAAAATCTAATAATAGTCCCAGCAGGGCTTCACAATAAAGCTAATGATTGCTATGCGGTGTAGATGTGTCGTTTTAATTCGAATAAATCAAAGCAACCCTAAATTAAACAGGGCTAGGACAAACAGAAAGTACCAGGGCAGAATAAAATATAATATGGGGTTGCAACTGGGGTTGCAACTGCAAAAAACGGTACTGTATGCAGCTTGTACTGGAAGAGTTTTTAACATAGTTTCAAACTGCATATTTATCTAAATACATACTAATATTTATTAACATGAAGCAATATTTAAAGTGAAATATTCAAACGGATTGCGTCGCGACTCGCGTTGCACTTTTCTTTTCCGTGACGTTTCTGTTACGACGTCAATAAATTGTACGCTTTGCGTGGATCGGAACATAAATTATATAGTAATTGAATAATATTTGGATAGTTTGAACAACTTCAACGGATAGGACAACTATTACCTCAGTCCTCCCGTCATCATGGCTGCTGAAATCTATACTATCTATACTAATATTATAAATGCAAAAGTGTTATTAAAATTTTATTTAAAAAAATTATCCCGAAAGTAGTGTTTCCGCGGGATAATGTATTTACGTGGGCGGTGCCGCGGTCAAAAGCTAGTAAGGAATATTTTTTTTGTTTATTTGTTTGCATTGAGTAGGCTCTCAACCTGGACTTGAACCGATTTTGATAAAATTTAGTACAGATATAGAATTGACAATCTACTAGGTACTTTTTATCGCGACAAAATGCAACATCTAATCTAGTCTAGTTCTTTATAAAACATATTTTTTTATTAACCCTTCAGTAGTTAAAAGATCTTAGCAAACATTCAGCGATGCGACTTCATTTTGTAATGGCAATCATTACAAAATGAAGTCGCATCGCTAAATGTTTGCTAAGATCTTTTAACTGCTGATTTTAATGCAATTTTCAGCAATATATTAATATATAAAATAAATAATGTGTTTCAAGAGAAAGAGAATGTTTAATACATTGCACCTGTGCGAAGCTGAGGTGGGTCGCAAGTATCTATACTAATAATATGTACCTATAATATTATGTTAAAGAGGAAAGATTCGTTTGTTTGTTTGCACTGAATAGGCTCCGAAACTACTGGACCGATTTTGATGAAATTTTACTCATATAGATTAGATCACGGGGAAGGACATATACAATTTTTTATCGCAGAAAAATGTACGGTTCTCGCGCATTTTCTTTAAGCGCGCACGAAGTCACGGTAAATATCTAGTAAGGTATAAGATAAAATAGCTTTGCTCGAAGTTCCAACACATTTCAAAAAATTAAAAGAATAATAAAAACATTTATCTGATCGGGATTCGAAATCACTACACTCCGAAGTTTCTAACAAAGCAAAGTTTTAGCATTCGCATACCAAATTGCCATTCTAACTGACATTTATACAGTAGAAATTATTGATATATTGTTGCATGAAGAAAGATAGCTATAAAATGAGCAGTTTCCCAGGGATAAAACCTAGCTAGATCGATTTTTCTTCCCCAAAACTCCCTACATACTAAATTTCATGGAGCCGTTTTCGAAACACAGATTATATTATATGAATCACAAATTTGTCTCCTTTAAAGTATAAGAAAACAGTTCCATCCAACCTATACCGTTGTAAATAATCCATACAAGTTACGGAGTCGGCACAGCAGAGTCACTATATTGCTCACTTGATGACGCCATAAATTGCACTCATTAACTCACCGCGTGCCATTAAAATAAAACCTTTAACGACAAAATAAATTATCCGAGTTATTATTACTGTAATAAACTTGTACCTTTCTATATGGAATAAGTTCCTTAAACGCCATATATCTTAACGCCTAGCGTTTGTAATAACTAATATTGTTGAGATGGTAATAATTAATTTGTAATTTTGTAATTTTATAGTGTTAAAATTTTGTGGTACAAATAAATTACAATATCATATTTTTCTTTTTTTTTGCACAGCAAGTGATCGACTCAAGTAACTCTATATCTACTACTATTATAAATGAGAAAGTTCGTAAGGATGGATGGATAGATGGATGGATGTTTGTTACTCTTTCACGCAAAAACTACTGAACGAATTTTGATGAAATTTAGTATGGTAGTAGTCTAAGCTCTGGAATAAATCATAGGCTACTATTTATCCCGAAAAAGTGCAGTGTTCCGGTGGGATAATGTATTTATCCGAGCCAAGCCGCGAGAAAAAGCGTTTGTGATATAAAGTTATAAGTTATACGAAAAAGGACCGAGAATGTAGCACTATGTTTTATTTAACACAACACCCGTGACTTATCAAAACATAAGCCAAAAACAAACTATAGGGTCATAATGACCCTCCTTAAAAATAAAGGACAAAATTGAGTGTATTTTATCATTATTATAAATGTATTTAAAGTTAGGAGTTAAGCCTAAGCCGGTTATGTCCCTCCCTATTTTCTGATGGAGATTTATGTCAGGGATCAAAAGTTTCACAACCCCTGCTATATTTGTCTATGTGGTAACTCTAACTAGTAACTATGGATTTTACTTTGTAATATTTTTCTTAATAAATAAAAAATATAAATAAACTAGATGCTGTTCATGAGTCATGACTATCTGCGTTCAAATGGAAATCCTGCAGGAACCCAACATTTTGATGCGATAAAAAGTATCCCATGTCCTTCCTAGTGGAGTGTGTACTCTATATCTGTGCGTAACAACAAAATCAGTTCAGTAGTTTTAGACCCTATTCAATACAAACAAACATACAAACAATCAAAACATTACTTTTATAATATTCGTATAAAATGTAGATTTCCCTAAGCTTTATCACAACGCATAATATATACAATTGGCTTTTTAACAAAATATTATGTTTTGTAGCTAAGAAAATTTTAGTAAACAAGAGACTTAAAATTAATATATAGAGAGATATTCGTGTATTTAATAATATTATGTATAAGTATTTTGTATACAAATACACGACTCTATGTTACTGCTAGTTAGTGTACACTATACGGATACATCTACACATTTTGTGTATATAAGTAGTTGGAGCGACTCGACGAGTCTATGTTGTCACGTATATCATAATAATATTATTATCCCTATATTTTCATAGTAATTAAGGTACAAATTTGTATTATGATAATAAATTTGTACCTTAATAATGAAAAAATAAAATGTTTAAATGCAAAGTGTATGTGAAAAACATAACGCCATAGATGTATTATTAAAAATATGTAGATATGGCATTGCACGTAAAAAGTGAAGACTCAAATTCGCCCGACGTCGGGCCAATTTTTGTGTGTGTGCTCCGTGAGTAATAGTGATCTGCGTTAGTGTGCGACGAGCCGGTTGACGAGTAGCACATATTACGCATCCCGTGTCAATGTGTGTCGCGGCACAGAAAGATTGTCAGTTTTGTAAGGATAGTATCTAAGCATAACGCGTCAAGTTGCTTTTACTTTGCGCTAATGTGAATTGAATCTAAACTCTCAGTATCTACAAACACAAAAAGTGTAGCGATTGCGCGCGACATCTACCGGTAGCCCGTTTGCGAGAAAACTTAATTCAATACAAGACAGTCTGATTACACATCAAACAAAATAGCAATTCTGTCTTCATTTACTGGGGCCGTTATTTTGTAATAAAAGTTGTTGTTATTGTTTGCTTCGGGATTGAGCGCTTAGCAAATATTTTCCTATCCTGTACTTGTATAAACAGCTATAGAAGTAATCTCATTCTGTCTACTAATCTGCTAAGTACTGTCGTATTTATGAATAGGATACTATTTTTCTCCTCATATTTTTTTCTTTTGTTTATGCATGTTTTGTAAAAATAAAGTGACATACTTTCTGCATTAGATCGTGATAGACTTAGACGTGATACACTTGCGCAGATCTAGGTTAAAGTTAACCCTCGGTTAAATATCATGTTATCGCTCTCGTTTTGTTATTATACCCAGAAGGGCAATTTTGCTAAATAAAACCTGCATTAATACAATTACAATCAAGTCCCGACACGCTAAAACTCTCAAATGGTGTTTTTATGAACGGTAAACCAACGTGAAACGCGCTCTGATTGGTCGAAACGTCATAAAATCTGTTCATGATAACATGTCGCTTCACTTTCAATCCAAACAAAGTAAAATTAAGTCTACTTTAAATACGAGAATTGAGGTTCAGATCTGCGCATAGGCAGTGGGCCTTAGTAAACATCAGTAGCAACGAAATTAGGAAATTTCACAGTTTTAATTTTCGAGAAAATATTTAAGTGAAAATTTAAAAGTGTACTTTAAGTGTTAACCTTAAAGTAATGGTACTTATACCTATTCTAGTAACTACCTATAAATTATTAAGTTAGTTGTCATGTGTATACCTGTACTATTGCACCATCTGAGTCGATCGTGTTGCTACAAAGAAGTGATTTCTGAGAAGTAATTGTATGCGAGAAAATGAAGAAAAGAACTTATATTACGAATTGAAGCAGTTTATCAAAATACAAAACTTTCCTCAAGTTTGCAGTATAGTAATACTTTCCCAAAAATATTACTTACTACATAGGTAGTAATTCTCCATAGTAGGTAATAGTACCTACTATGAAATGGTGCAATGATACTTTTTTTTCTTACAAAAAAAATACACCCTGTATTCTAAAGCATTTGGATCTCTGTCATTAATACAGAAACTAGAATAATAAATACTGATTCTGATTCACTGGCTATTAATTTTATTATCATTCAGTAAAAGTGTGGTTATGAATCAGACAACGGATTTTTAGTTAATCATGTCAAATTAACGCGAAACGTTAAGTTGGAACCGAAAATAAATGTATCATGATAATGTGGTATATCAGTAAGAATAGTGTAGACATTCTATGTGTGTTTGTTACGTCACTTACGTGGTATAAGACTTTCCTTTCTGAAAATTTTAACTATTTATAAGTGTCACATTAAAAATAATTACAGTTTATTTAACAAATTAGTTGAATAATTAATTTAAAAAGGAAATTTTTGTAGGTGCCTACTTTTAACTTTGATTTCCAGTGAGTGAATTTTACTAAAAATACTGTATTTTTGGAAACAGTAAAATGTTTAAAACTTATAAAATATATTGAATATCGTGGAAACAAAATATGTAATATTATTATTATTATTTTTAGTATTACGTACGTAATATTAAATTGGATCAAAACGCTAACGCATCGATAAACAAAAGCTGAAATGATGGCCAAAAAAGTCTTGGCAAACATCCGAATTTAACTCCTTTGTTTATTACGTGTAAGCTGTATGTCGCTGAACTCATTTATTACTTATATTATTTGCCAAAAAATGTTGTGACCTTTTTATTTTAGCAACATACTATATATTACTTCGTATATAAACCTACTACTTATATGCGTGCGTCTTTATATTAAAATAAAATTACTGTTATACTTAACGGGAATACATTACTTTTAAGAGATAAATATTTTCAAGTCTAAAGATAGTGTGGGTCATTAAGATTTAATAAGATGACTTTTTGCTTACAAAGATATAATATGATATGGATGTGTTTTCAATTTTCAAAAGCATGTTTGGGATATCCATAACCTGCTGTCGTATTTTGAAAGTTGCGGTCCCCTGTGGAATATTATTGAGTTAATGGCATCATTTGCGATACTTTGATTCTCAATAGACACACCCGACTATACGGGTCACTGGGGTTCTGTGGCGAGTGTTAAAAACCTTTAAAATTGTTGGTCGTAGTATTAAATTACTGAAATTAAGTTTAATATTTATAATTACTGGTCTAAAATAAATCCTGGTAATTCATTTATATAGAATGAAAATTACAAGATTAAATAAAAAAATCAAATTAAATAACGAATCATTGAAAAATAAAAGTAATACCGAATCGTTAAACTGAAAATAAATTAAGCTTAACAAAAATAACAAAAACAAAAGGTACAGAACCCTTGACTATTTTTGATGAATTTATTAGCTTAATGTTGCATGCAACTGTTGAGGTGACAGGTTGGTGTTACAGTAAAACCGTTTTGATGTTCCACTCAGTGCTAAATAATGCTTTTTTCTGCACAATGCATTAGTAATTGATGCGTTAGAAAAAAATCTTTTGTGTGTTACCACATAAAAGCAAGCGACTAGCAAGATACTAAATGATTTATAAAAATATTATTTATCTATAATAAAGAGGAAATACTAATATAATAAAGAGGAAAAGTTTTTTTTTTTTTGTAAGTTTGCATTGAAAAGGCACCGGAACTACTGGATCGATTTTGATGAAATTTGGCAAAGATGTAGAGTAGACTACGGGGACGGACATAGACTACTTTTTATCGTGGAAAAATGTACGGTTTCTGCGAAATTAACTTTAGAGCGCACGAAGTCGCAGGCGACATCTAGTCTATTTAAATTTTAAAATCTAAGGTTGTAATCGCCGTGATTTATAATCATACTTCCTTACTAATAAACGCTGTATAAGCTTTGAATAGTTATACAGTGTTTTGTTCACATCACACAAGTGACATGTTTAATTCGATAGAAGGAGACAAAACACTGTGTAACTATTCAAAGTTTATACAGCGTTTATTAGTACGGGGGTTAATCGTTTATTTGCATAAATGTAGATTACAAAATTTCTTATAAATATTTAAATATAGTGTCATAACATTCTGCTGTAAGAAGCGTGCAAATGTACTTTTAATAATAATTAAAAACACACTGAAATAAATAATCCATTAATATACTAATCACCTACAATTTTAAACCATTAGGTACAAATACCATACATTTAGGTAAATACAATACATTTAGGTACAAATAATCTTAATACTGCAATCAATAAATTATATTGAATTTTCAGATTTCATCAAACCATCATAATATTATGCACCTCGTTAACATTTATATTCATAGATTTGCTACATTACACTCTGATCTTCGGTTTTAATAACCTATTTTAAATAAAATTTCATTAAATTGCAAAAACGACTGTATCATAGAAACTTTATCTAAAACTAGCATTGATTGCCCGCGGCTTCGCCTGCGTAAAATTAGAGTTTTAACTTTCATCCCCTATTTTACCCTCTTGTGGGTTGAATTTTGATCCTTACTTATAGGATGCTTACATCATATGAGAAACACGTGTGCAAAATTTCAAATTTCTAGCCTTCAAGGGTTGGCCTGTGCGTTTATACATCAGTCAATTACCTTTGCCTTTTATATATTATACAGAAGATTAAAGTTTATAAGAAACTAATAAAGCCTTGTAATAGAGTGTTGCTTGCACACCAGAATTATCTTAATTATATCTTACTTAAACATGAATCAACTGAACATAGAATATAAATAGCAAATTGTCATACAATTTGACATACAATCAATACGACACGCTCTACAGAATATGCTAAGTCAAGTGTAAATTAAATTAATTGTATGTCCTATTACATCGCACGCCGATCCGTAATATGTCCAACCTGATTGTCCTGTTTCTGAGATGCTTGGGAATATACAATGTAAACATGTATTAATATTTGGCCTGATGTAAACAACCACCCAGTAATTGTAAATTATTAACATTCTTTAGTTAGCCAAGTCTAAGACTTTTAATATCTAAGCTTTTGATATTCTGTACGTAGGAAAGCGACGACGTCTTTTGACTTTTGACGAATGTTATGGTTGTATGCAGTATCATGGAGGAATTATAGTAGAGGAAAATCCAGCCTCAACCTCCGTGGTCTAGTGGTTAGAGCTGGGCTCTCGACTGGGTTCGATTCCCGCATCGGAACAACAAAAAGTTTGTTTCCTAATTTGGTTAGGGCTATGCATGCTCATCACCTGATCGTTTGACAAGAAATATGATTCATGCGTCGGATGGGCATGTAAAAAGGTCAGACCTGCTTCTGATCTCTCGCCAGTCATGTCGTGAACATGGAAGAGAGAGTACTATTGTGTACTGCGCACATACTTGGGCACTATTAAAGTTACTCCCGCGTAATTAGCCTAGTTGCAATGAATCCGGCCACCGTCACCGAAATTGGTGTGGGGAGTTATTATTGTTATTATTACTATGGAAAATCTGCTGTGTATATTATGCAATGTGTATCTGTATGCAACGCGTGCAGCAGTGCACACGAGTGCAGTCGAAAAAGTTAAATACTGAACAGTTGAACATACCAATATAATTTGTTTTCATTGATGACGATACCGCGTTATTGTACGAACAAGTCATGAGGACGATTAGTTTGCTAAACATTCCTGATTTCCTGACTCTACAGTTAGGAAATACGTAGACATAGATCAATTACAACTTTATTACTATTAAATAGTAAAATACCCATAATGTTTAAACTTCACATATAAAAGTGCAATAAAATTTTAATGAAACCATTAAAGTACCCATTTGTGGTTATTATTATTTAATTCTACCCTCATTTACCGCTTTACCGCACTACAGTTTCATTTCGAATTTAATCCAAATCATCTGTTGTTTGGTTTTGTCAGTTACTGTGACAAAAACATTTATCTTGTACTATTTCTCCATGTAAATATGAATTGCTTCTTTCAAACGACACAAAATCTGTCACTGAACTAGAAAGTTGTGTCTTAATTTGTTATTATTTATCAAATAGTAGCTATCCCGACATGCGTTGTTATACTTAACTATTAACTTGAAATAATAAACACTAATACCCGCAACTGTAACCTTACAACCTACATCTTCACCTACAACTACATCTTCCAACCTACTGGACTGGCCACATCGATATCTAAACTGCAGTGTTGTTCTCTAAGAACATTTTCAAATATCTCGACAGCTGAATCCGCGGTGCATGTCAAATATCATATATAAATTTGACACTCACCGCGGATTCAGCTTTCGAGATTTGAAAATGTTCTTAGAGAATAGATAGGCTGAACGCAAATTTGACAACCAAGTAAGAAATTGAACACAGTTAGCAGTTAGTACAGGAAAATTATTTTTTTTTTAGTATTTATAATACTTCTCAAAATTTTATTCCTTCCTCGAAATTTTATAATACTTATTCTAACCATTTTAACCTTTATTGAAATTCCAAAACAAAAAGTAACCAAATTGGTCACGCCGTTCTCGAGATTTAGGGAGACATTGGAAGTGCGACCCATTGTTATGTATAAGAGAAGAAGAAAATTAATAAAAGTAGATATTATTGACAAAAGTATTCTACCGGATTCACATTCAGTATTGTGATATTATACCTGTGATTACTATCGTAAAACGCACCACTTTTGAAATCTTTGCATTTTGTTCACTGATACCTAGAGCCAGTGACCAAAATGCAATGATTTCAAAACTCAAGATAGGCTATGACGTTTAATTGACAGAAGAAAACTTCATACAGTAAAATGTTACGCCATCTTGGTTTTCACCATACTTCACGTTAGCCATCTTGTTATCATCATACATTAAATGTCAAAATGGCTCCAAAATTTCAAAATTGGGGCGATTTTACTGGAGACACTTTTTGCCTCATGCCTCGTCCATAATATACGTCTGTGCCAAAATGGTTACAAATAGGTGAATGGGAAAATAAATCGTATTTAAATTCTCCGATGCCGACATGAGATAAGCGAAATCACGAAGGTCGGAAGGGTTGGGAATCGCGTGCCACCGCATAATTTCGTTTACTTAGGAGTCTGCGTTTATCTCCGTGGTTTTGGTTTCCTATGAAAATATCTTCGACTACGAATTTCAGTATTTTTCTGTTTAGTTTGAACGTGAGTTATGTCTTACCAAGCAATATAGTATAGTAGGAGCACCTAATAAAGCCCTTATTTATCTAAGTAGTAAAAATAGGTATTTTAAGGGTCTCTATTTTCTCCTCCTCTTAGTTGATTATTATCTAATAAAGAGCAAAAGTTTGTATGTTTGCATTGAATAGGCTCCGAAACTACTGGAACGATTTTGATGACATTTGGCACAGATGTAAAGTAGACCGAGGAGAAGGACATTAGGCTGTTTTTTATCGCGGAAAAATATACGTTTTCTGAAAAATTAACTTTTGCCCGCACGAAGTCGCGGACAACATCTAGTTATATTATATATTAAAAAATATTACATCCAAGGCATTAAGCATAAAAATATTACATCTAAGGCATTAAGCATAAAAATTATCGCATCTAATAACATAATAGAAAATGTAATGAACCGCAAAAGATTGGACGTGGTCAATCAATCCACGCAAAACAAAACCCAGAGTTGGCAAAACTACAAAACTAAATGTTTGCCAATGCATACTTCATGTCACCAAAGGAGTAATACCGAAATACGTCGGGTACAGAAGTTATGAGCAAGAATATATTCCAAAATCATAGAAGGTGGTGATTTAGTTTTATATTTTATAAAACTCCTTTTCTTTCAATATCTGAGTATTTTCTTGGTGGAAGCACAATGCATCAGTACATCGTCGAAATATGGGTCAGATAGTCCCTGGTTGGCGCAATAGCTGTCGGTGTCAATGCTTTGTTATCACAAACGAGAATTCTCCAAAAGAAAATGAAGTCATATTTAATATTATACGTTTCTTTCTACCGTAAAGAAAGGGTGAAGTCCTACTGCCATTATTTAAAATGAGAAAGATGAATGGATTTGTTGAAATTTGGTATGGTAGTTTAGTAAAGTAGTAGTAAAACTTTTAATCCCGAAAAAGTACAGGGCCTTTAGTTAAGATGCATTTGATAATTTCGACGGCCAAGTTCAAAATCCAAAATGTATGAGATTTGACAGAAGTCATCGCTAAGTAACATGTCGCTTGCGATACCTTATGTCAAATCCCATACAATTTGTTTTCGAACTTCGCCATCGAAATTATCGAATGCATTTTGAATAAAGGCCCTGGAGGGCTAGACAAGATGCATTAAATAATATCGACGGCGAACTTCGTGAATAAAAAATGTATGGGATTGACATAAGCGTGCGTTAAATGACATATTCAGTCGTATCGTTAAAAAAATTGGTAGCCAAGCAGCCACTTTGAACGAATACGCTAACGATGCACTCATATAACGAATTGCTCTAACGTGTTTCTCCATACAATGCCTAGACAAGCGGCCGTAAGTGACATTTAGTAGATCGTGATCTTTATCTTTATCGACCTAACGATAAAGATACCCAGATAGCTACCTTTATCGCCTCAACGAACAATATGGCGGATTTTTATTGATCAGCTGTTATTTGTAAATAATAATGATTTGCCTAAAGTTGCTTAAAGGGTCTATACAACACCTTCTGCTAGTAGTCTATATTGCATAAAGTCAAAAGAATTCAATCTAAAGTATTCAATAAATCACAATTATTGTCAATACCTAATATGTAATTCATTGTATTCAAGTATAATTCAACACTTTGTTAAAATATAAATTTCTTAATTTGTAGCTTACTTGCAGTTTGTAATCTTTACACGCTACTATATCAGCTGAAAGCAATCTTTAGGTGTATAGTAGGTACCTAAATTATAGTAGGTAACAAATGGAGTTCATAATTAAGCAAGTTTCTCTGAAACTTCCTTAGAAATAAAGATTTGTATTTAGTAGGTAGTTAAAATTTATAAGTTTTTCAATGTAATGATATTTTATTGTCATCGATGCTCAACACCTTCGTCTTATAAATGGGTTAGAAGGACACAAACACCTCATAAAAGTTTTGAAATATTTGCTATTATACTTTGATTAATTATTACAAATTTAATATTATATATCTATGCTATTATACCTACACCTATTATAAACAGTCAAGCAGTGTTAACCAATTAAATACTTAATATTTAATCTCTATAGTATATTTGTGACTAAATAATTGAAATATTCTTTACAATTTTACAGAACTATAACGTTAAAGGAAGTGTTATTAAAGTACCTTGACTGTACAGGGTACTATTGCAATAAATAAGTAAACCTAACACTTACCACATATTGTAGACAAAATATTACAATGCGGCCATAACACTTTGAATTTGTTATAAGCATTGTCTTGCTAGAATTATTCATTCATTCTAATTTAAGAGCTTTGCTCTTGTCAGTGATGCTTTCTCCATTACTCTCTGCACTCCGGGCGTTCTCTTGACCTCCTGATACGACACGACCATCACATTCGCCTACACCTGTCCATAAAAGTTCTTCTCGGCCTTCCACGTTTTCTACTACCATCCCTTCAATTATTCCTCTAATAAAGTTGTTGTGCCGTATCAAGTGTCCGTATTAGGATTGATTAAATAATAACAATACAAGAGTATCTACATTTTATTTTACTTTTTTAAGTAAGTTTTACATGGTTTTAGTAAGAAAATAAACTTAAAATGTAAAAATACTTTTATTTCTTGCAAAGGAATTACATAATGCAGATATATTTCTTTAAATAATCAGTTTTATCTCAAGTCACATAACCAATAATAACATTATGATTTATATCACTTCTCACTATCAGTGGCGAAGGCTGCTTCTTCAAAGGGAAGCCGGAACCTGTATCATAGGTAGGGATTTCTATGAAGGTTTGCAAAAGGTATGTGACAACTCTACCGGTGAAGGAAAACATCGTGAGGAAACCCGCACATAGTTGGCCCCAGACGTATTGACTAGTCATTCCTCTGGACTAGGGTGGCTATGTTGTGAGAATGCCGTATGCGCTTGGGAAATCATACGATATTTAAAAAACAACTGTCCCAGGCACTACAGTATTTCAAGAGTGGTTACTTCGCTCGGAGAATACTGTATAAATCATCCATCATCGGATGTAAAGGCCTAAGTTAGGTAAATTGTTATTTTGATAACAAACAAAAATAATTGTACTTCATCTTCTTCTTCTGGCCAGTTTTTTTTTTACCAGGACATGGATATAGTCCTAAGGATAGAAGACTCCGTATTTTGTAATTGCTAAAAAGAACTGTATTGCCTTGGTAATAGAGTGTATTTCACAATGCACGTATCATAGAGGCAAATCCGAGCCGAGCGAGATAGCCATAAGGGAGGCCGTGTGTCTCGTTCTTGCATGTTGCCAACCAGAAAAATGTTGGTATTTTTAAAAAGTAACTTGAAAAATCTTAGATAAAACGAGTGTACTTTATTATTATTTTAACAAATGTTTATAACTATATCATATTCTAATTAAAAAAGTTAGAAATAGTCATTTAATACTAAATAAAAATACAGTTTACATTAAAACCTTTTCCTTCTTTTTTATTAGATGGTATCATTCGCAAGACAATAGATACGCCATTACAGTCGGACAAGGATCTTTTGGCACTTGGATGGGGGCGTGAGTGTCGCAAATAAGAACAATACTTATTACTAAAAGTGAAATTTTACAAGACGGCGATGTTATTACTGATTTTATCCACGTGCCAAAAGGTAAGTGTCGCAACTACAAAACAATACAATTTAATACTAAAAGTGACATTTTACAAGACGGCGATGTTAGTTCTGATTTTGTCCACGTGCCAAAAGATCCTTGTCAGACTGTACACATATTTTATGCTGAACACCGGATAATATTAAAATTCATAATAGTACCAGTGCTGGATTTGCTGGACGCACCGTGAGTATGGCCTTTAGTGTAATCTCTTAAAATCTGTTTATAATGTGTGTCCTATGACCATTTGGCAAGAAATCTGTATAAAATCTGTATTATCAATGAAAACTAGAAGATAATTAATTAAATAATGTATTATATAATATAATAATTATTCAAAATAGAACTCTGGAGTCATACAATAGATAAACAGTTAACCAATAATTATTGTGTGTCTAATTTATAATCCTCTGAATTTTTCCCGGTGTTTCGGATTTCGGTGCATATTGAAGTTCCAGCCCACGAAGTACAGTTAACAAGGAGTCCGAACGTAATGTTAAAATAATGGTCTCAATTACTGGGACAGATTTTTGCCGGTAGAGCGCGCGACGGTTCGACATGCACTCGTTTGAAATTACGCGGGAAGTTTAAAATTGCTATTGACAGCTCTGGAAAGATTGAAATCTTATTATATAAAAGTTTTAGGAAATTCTTAGAAACTGTTCTCGAAAAATAGATACCGTAGAACACGGTAATTGCCTAACGGTAATTTAAAAATAATTGTAATAAATAATAGTATTGGCAACACTCGGTATAATAGTATTGGCAACACTTGGTACTCGTCGGTCTCGCACGCCTAGCGGCAGAAAAGAGAACTAAGATCTGGTCCTATTATTGTGTACATAATTATTATTAAAAAGCCTATACCGTTCGGACTCCTGGTATCTATGCTTCATGTTCCAGCCTTACAACCGTAATAATCGGCCTTGTTAAATAAGTACCTACTTTATTCTTATTGTAAATATCTACACTTGAAATTTGATTCCATTTTATACAAAACACTCTAGGAACTTTCAATAAAACTTCTAGGTACCGTTTTACTGAATCGACTGACTTGCACTGACTATTTGTATCAAAATTTGTATTTTGAACTTTGACTAGACATTAGACTTGAAAATAATACGGTGTTGAAATCATATAGGTACCTAAATTAAATCTAGTTGTCTGCCTTTTTAACTTGACACTGACAAATAGTTTTATGCCGTAACGCCATCAATAATTAAAAAAAATATATATGACATTTGACAACTTCACAACTGACGGCTAAATTCTTGAAATCATAAACAACTAACGTTTGAGCAATTCGTTGTTGCGATTCGAACAACAGTGTGCGTTTGTCTAGGGACAAAATGTCGTGATCTCAAAAGAGAAGTCGATACGACAGATCTTTCCGAATTTTAACGAAGGTAATTTGTCTAGGCGCCCTGTATTCCGTGGGATACTTTGTTTACGCGGGTGAAACCGAGAGAAAAAGCTAGTTTTCAATATACGGTAATATTTTGTTATATACGGTAAGTTTGTACAGTGTAACTAAATTTTTTATGCCCCTCGACAGTTATTGTTCTTCTAAGGAAGTGGCAACGATATTTGAAAAACGACGATTCCCATAAGAAGACATCAAGGACGTAGTTGTAATAATATAATTTCTTTGGTATTTAGACAATAGTTGAGCACATTACTTCAATAGTTTTGCAGTTGTTCATGTGCGGAATTTCTAAAAACTATCAGGAGCTTTAGATGATCATTTCCTGTTTATATACTTACTTTTATAATATCTTCTATACGTTATTATATTTTTATATTTATATTCGATGATTAACATTTCTGACATTTTCGCTAGATAGGTATTAATATTATCAATTTTATTACATCCAGCTGTCTTTTATGTATTTCGAATTAGCTTTTAATCATGAACAGATACATAATAATTAGTATCATTAAATAATAAAGTATTTAGGTTATCATTATATCATTAATTAAAATAGAAAATGTGGAGTTACTATTAAGAACTCCTTATTTTGTTTTTAGTATTGTTGTTCTTTATACGCTACTGCGAGTATAATACCTAAGTATTCAGTATTTTATTTACTTTAAAGAAGCAAATAAATACAACAAAATAAAATTCATTTTACAGGCGTTAATTAATGTGTCGTGTATTTTTACATCCCGTCGTAATTTAGGATCCCTAATCCTGCTCGTAGCAGTACCGGGGGTGAAAAGGGGTGAAACGAGTAAAGGGTGATCGAAGATAAACAACGGGACGCAAGATAATTTGCTATAGTTATCAGCGGTAAATTAAACACGACTTTTATTTTCCGACTTTAGATTAAAAGTTGCCCAACATGAGCAATCACCACATGGAATTATTTTACGATCGCATATCTGTTTCTTTATGTAATAACTGACAAATGAGCAGAGGTATTGCCTGATATTGCTGCACATGGCCACTTAATCGTGGAAGTTACATATCAACCACCAATCTTTGGACTTCCAGTAGCCTCATTTTATATTTTTGCTCATTGATAAGTTAATTGTATACTAAAGTATTTCAGTCTCTAACCTTTTTACTTACTTTATTAGAAAACAAAAGAAAAAAACTTTTGCTTGATTTAGTCATAAACGTATATTACAGACGAGGCATGTTGAGGCAAAAAGTGTCTCCAGTTAAATGGTCCCACTTTTGTCAATATTTTTGGAGTCATTTTGACATTTTAATACGGTGAAAACAAGATGGCTGACATTTGAAGTATGGTGAAAACCAAGATGGCGTAATTTTTTCTTGTATGAAGATTTGTTGTGTCAAATGTACGTCATATCCTATCTTGAGTTTTGAAATCTTTAGATTTAGTGCCAATTTTACCAAATGTTAGTGTTATTAGGCTGAGACTAGATATAATATGATCCGGAAGTCGTATAAAAGACAGAGCATTGAAAACAGAACTATCCTAATGAAGTAGAGTCGAAACTAAATCAAAACCTCAAATGCCGAGCTGTCATACATGATTTTGACATTTGTCTCAACACTTGTATGTTCGATTTTTAGTTCTATTGTAGTAGCATAGAGTTCTATTTACAGAGCTTTGAATTTTCTCCGACGTTTCGGATTCCGGAGCATACAGTACCAGCCTTAGTTTGTCGAAATACTATCATGATTTCCCTTTCATTAGTACGAAGAACGAAAGAGATAACGTGATATTTCATCAACGATTAACAGGCGTTTTTTTTTAATGTAATGAACCAGAAAACGAGCAGACGGATCGCCTGATGGAAAGCGATTACCGCCGCCCATGGACACTCGCAACACAAGATGAGTTGCACTTGCAACTCCTCTGGTGTTGCGACTTGCGTTCCAATCGCCCCCTTGGGCCTCCGGTAACCTCACTCACTCGGCGAAACACGACGCAAGCATTATTTCACGTCGGTTTTCTGTGAGGTCGTTGTATTTACCCGGTCAAGCGTTGGATATAATATAGTAATATCACACAAGACAAAGTCGAGTATACATAATATTATATACAGTAGGTATGTTTACAAAATTACTGGAGCGTTTCTATGCTCCGGATTCCCAACAATATAATAACCATAGACTAACAAAATTTATATTAATTCACTTAGACTTGGCACAAAGGCGGCACCTTTATTGATTTAAGTCTCATAATCCAATTTTCTCTTCCTTTGAGACCGTATCGCCTTAAGTAAATCCGTAATTATTGTACAATGCTAGCTTGTTCTGTCATCTAATTAAATATCATCCTCATTATAAAACACTTTTTATGTTTTTCTATACATTTTCCTTGGAATAAGCAGGACGGCAAGGACCTTTGATTTAGAACCTGCTAATGGTGATGAGAATTTATTCTTGCTTAAATGATATTCAGGTTAGCTATTGGGGCTAGAGACATAGATTTATTATATTAAAAAGAGGTAGATATGTTATTACGCGTAAAAAGTGAAGACTCAAATTGGCCCGACGTCGGGCCAATTTTTGTGTGTGTGCTCCGTGAGTAATAGTGATCTGTGTTAGTGTGCGACAAGCGGGTTGACGAGTAGCACATATTACGCGTCCCGTGCCAATGTGTGTCGCGACACAGAAATATTGTCAGTTTTGTAATGATATAACGTACATCTATGTAATAATTCATCAAAGGCTAGAGGGGATACCTTATTGTATGTCGCTGTCAATCTTCATAAATATGCTTTAACTGACAATATACTTAAAATTCTAAGTTAAAGTCCTTTTTATATAAGAAGTCCTCTAAACTTGAAGTTGACTGAAATCGTGCGACAAAATGTGGCCAGTATTATTTATGGGTAGGTAGGTATCAGAATACCTTGATTCTGCTGTTCTGCTTCACAAAACTCCTGTCCCTTAAGTATCATTTCTCGGGCAGTACTTTTCACAACCTCCATTGTGAATAACAATTTAACAAGTTCCACTAATTGCCGCGGGACTACTTTTATGAAAAGCAATATCTACTGATCTGGGAGCACGGTAATGCCCCCACTAAGAAGAGCTAAGCGAAGCGCAAGGGCACTACCAGACTACCTTTTCTCGAAACGTTTCGTCGATTTTTTGAACCCTTGTAACTTGGGTTTGGATTATATCAGATAAACAAAATTTCGGCCGTTTCGTACCTACAAAAATATTATAACGAAAAAACAGTCCGTAAATTTTTCACCGTACGCCAAGGCGATTAAATTTAGCGAAATGGTCAAGCCATATAACTTGACTAAGATGTAGAGTTTGTGAAGTTAGGCATGTAGAGTTAAGACGTGTAGAGTCAGAAGCTTCGTTTACCATGAGATCTGATAGCTTTTTGATAGTGCCAGTCATATAGTATCGTCTTGGCATCACTTTACATGGAAATGTTTTTGGTGGGATAAGATAGTTAAATTCTTATTATAGTACTACTAGGGAATCTATATTTGATTTGATTTAATGAATTAGATTACCTGATACGTATCTAAGTATACCAGCTATTCTTATTAGGACCTCCGCTGTCCGTCTATCTGTCTGGACTAACACGGAACCTTCGAGCGCGAGTTTGAGTCGCACTTGGCCGGTTTTTTACTATACAAGATTCGTAATTTTTTTACGGATGGATTTGTAATGTCTCAACTATCCAAATTGAGTTTTATATTCTAGTGTTCTAAGTACGTGGCTGGATGAAATTTGGCACCAATTCGATTCCACGGACACGTGTCTTGAACAATCCCCTTATTTAAGTACAAGTTAATGATGCTAAATTAAAAAGTTTTACGACTTAGCTTATCCGCACTATTTTCGTTCAGAGGAGGGTACACTATAATTAGGCAGCTTAAGTTTATCCTCGCATTGTCATTACCGTAAAGTTTCTTAAGTAGCTAATAAGCATCTCGAAGTAGTTCCTAGCCTATGCTTTTAGGTCCTAGAATTAATTAGGAATATATTCTTATCTAGAATATAATGTATTCCTAATCTTCTTAGATCCTAAAAATCAAATACAAAAAAAATTATAGATTACACAACTGACAACTACTTGACTATATTTGTTCAATACAAGCATTTTGTTCAAAAATGTTATTTTTATGGTTCTGTACAAGGGTAAAAACCCTTAGGGGAAAAGGGGACCCTTCGCTAACCGTCCGTCTGTCTGTTCGTCTGTCACCAGGCTGTATCTTCTTAACCGTGATGGCTAGCAATTGAAATTTTCACGGAAGATGTATTTCTGTCGCCGCTATAATAAAAAATACTAAAAAACAGAACAAAATTAGTATTTAAGAGTGCTCCAATTCAAAAAACGTGATTTTTTTCGGTTTTTACAGAATCCTTCGTGCGTGAGTCCGACTCGCACTTGGCCAGTACTTGTTTTTTATTTACTTACGCTTTCAAGTATTATTTTTATTGCCTACTTTTCAAATAATTTCTTTTTATAATTAAAAAAAATAATTTACAGTATTATTTTTTATTATAAATCTATTTAAAAAAATAATTAATGGCATGTAGATTGAAATACAAAAAACTATTTATTTTGCATCTTGGACTGTAAAATAAAAAGTTTTGCAATATGAAGCACCTTTTGATTCTAGGAAAAGATGATGCAAAAATGAAAAATCAATAAAAATAAAATTAAGAATCCGCTCATTACCGGAATAGGCAAGCGGACTGATTTTTTTTATTGCATAAATGAATAGTACTCTTAAATATGAGTAACTTCTCATAAGAAAGCGTATATCAAAAGTCAATATTTTCAAAGGTACAGCGATTTGTATACAAAATTTCGCTCCGCTCCAGTACCAAAAATTTTTTTTTTTTGCGAAATTGGTAAACAAAACCTACATCATTAGTTTACTCACATCATATACAAAAACATTCATTATGGTAAGTATGAACTTAAACGCACAAATATCGGAGATATTTACAAATATATTCCTGCGGCCATATACTTCATATACTACTTCATACTACTTCATATACAAGTGACGTCATTTTTAGGTCGACTTTAGTATGGAGCGTTTTTAGGAGGCTCGCGAAATTTTTTATACAAATCGCTGTACCTTTGAAAATATTGACTTTTGATATACGGTTTCTTCTGAGAAGTTACTCATATTTAAGAGTACTATTCATTTATGCAATAAAAAAAAATTATCCGATTGCCTATTTCGATCCTGAGTGATTTTATCTCGGAGTTCCTATGATAATGAACCTTATGCCGTCGGCGTAAAGTCCTGTCTCAGGTAAAATAACTTTGAACGGACTGAATTAAATTTATTCCGCAGTTGCCTTATTATGAATATTTATAATCGATAATTAATAATATAATTAACATATTTCTTATTAAAGTATTGGCTTAATTGACAATCTGAACGTGTACGTCTGAACGGTATTCAAACTATAATTTAATATCAACTATTAAAACTGTTAAGTTCATAATATTATGTCTACTAATTAAGAAAATTTATGTGAATTTAGTTGAAACACAATTATGGAGTTTGATTACATATTTACATTTAAACTTGTTAATTTTTTTTACAACTCTACAAAAACGGGATATTAAAAATCCAGTAAACAAGAGTGAGCTAATAATTACATTCTCTGTAGCTGCACTTAATATTCTCATCGCAAACCCAATATCCTGGTTATTATAAGACTTTCTTATCGAAGATACTTCATTCCTTGCTAGTCGCTAAGTCAACAGCATCCTTATTCTTGTTGTACTATAGAAATTAATACATATAAGTATTCTCAAGATAGGTAGCTATTAGGTAAGTAAATTAAGAAATGCTAGTTTCAAATCAGTAAGGTAGAAGGATATATGTAGTAAGCAAGATATACCAAATTTTTATCTGACTCGAGAGAAACATACTTCAGGCATGGTAGATACATCTTCAACCATAGATGACGACCTCTGTGGCTCTATGGTTTGCGCGTTGGCGATCCAGCCGGAGGCTTCGGGTTTGAATCCCGCCAGGCCCAACAAAAAGTTTTCTGTGTTCGCGGGTCATGGATGTGTAAATAAAATAAAAATCTTAATTATAAGTTTGATATAAAAAGTATTAAATATATTTCCGTTGTCTGGTTCTCTTAACACAAGTTCATCGAGAACTTACCACGGGTCCAGATTGATGTGGTGTGAAAGCGTTATATAACAACTTTCCCCATCTAACAATATGAGTAGAATTTGCGATTCGTTTAACATTTCATGGAGATGTTTTCATTATTTTTTAACATGAACATCACGAATAGCCAACAGATACGTTGAATAAACAAAATAAAAAAAATTAAGTAACCCCTGAACTGTCAAACAGTGGTCGAGCTGATGATGATGAATTGTAGCAAAGAACAATCTCGATTACGTCAGCTTTCAAACAAAACCGCATGTAAATCGGATCTTACGTTTAGGAGCTACGAATTACGATGCCACTGACAGACACATAGGCACACATACAGACAGACACATCAAAGTTTTAAAACACCCGTCTTTATTCCGTTGGGGATTAAAAAGATAAGATAACGAGCCTAACCTACTAGTCCATATACTATGAATTCTGTATAATTACAATTTACAGCTTAAAGATCTCTGTAACTGTATTATCCATCCATACCTAATCAAAGATTTCAACTCAAGATAGGCTATCACGTACATTTAGCAGAAAAAAATTTCATACAAGAAAAAGTTACGCCATCTTGATTTTCACCATAACTCAAATGTCAGCCATCTTGTTTTCACCATACTTCGAATTTCAAAATGGCCCCATAAATTTAAAAATTGGGGCCATTTTACAGGAGACACTTTGAGCCACAACATGCCTCGTCTATAATATACGTCTATCATGTACCTAATATTATAAATGGGAAAGTGTGTGTGTCTGTTTGTCCGTCTTTCACGCCAAAACTATTGAACCGACTTAAATGAAATTTGGTACACAGATAGTCTAGAGTCTGAGAAAGGACATAGGCTACTTTTTATCGCAGGGAAATATACGGTTCCTGTGGGATACTTTATTTACGATTTGACGTAAAAATACTGAACTGATTATCATGAAAATTGGCACAGATATAAAGTAGACTACAGGAAAGGACAATGGCTACATTTTATCGCGGGGAAATGTACGGTTCCCGCGGGATACTTTATTTACAGTATCACGTAAAACAACTAAACCGATTATCATGAAATTTGGCACAGATATAAAGTAGACCACGGGGAAGGTCATAGGCTACTTTTTATCGCGGGACATATACGGTTCCCCTGGGTTACTGTTCTTACGCGGGAGTAGCGGGCTCGGTATAGAGTATTGGAATACCATACTTTTGACGACCTCTGTGGCTCAGTTGGTTGAGTGTGTTGGTGCTCAAGCCGGTGGTCGCGGGTTCAAATCCCGCCGAAGGAACAAAAAGTTTTTCTGTGTTCCTGGGTCATGGATGTGTATTAAATATGTGTATAATATAATAAAAATCTTAAATATGTGTATAGTATAAAATTATTAAATATATTTCCGTTGTCTGGTACCCGTAACACAAGTTCCTCGAGAACTTACCACGGGATCAGATTGACGTGGTGTGAAGCGTCCATAGATATTATTTATTTATTTATTTATTATACTGGAATTAATACGGGAGTATATTTAAATTGAAAATTGCTGGGGATTTTGAAATGTTATGTTAGCTCTATGGCACAGATATAAAGTAGACTACAGGAAAGGACAATGGCTACATTTTATCGCGGGGAAATGTACGGTTCCCGCGGGATACTTTATTTACAGTATCACGTAAAACAACTAAACCGATTATCATGAAATTTGGCACAGATATAAAGTAGACCACGGGGAAGGTCATAGGCTACTTTTTATCGCGGGACATATACGGTTCCCCTGGGTTACTGTTCTTACGCGGGAGTAGCGGGCTCGGTATAGAGTATTGGAATACCATACTTTTGACGACCTCTGTGGCTCAGTTGGTTGAGTGTGTTGGTGCTCAAGCCGGTGGTCGCGGGTTCAAATCCCGCCGAAGGAACAAAAAGTTTTTCTGTGTTCCTGGGTCATGGATGTGTATTAAATATGTGTATAATATAATAAAAATCTTAAATATGTGTATAGTATAAAATTATTAAATATATTTCCGTTGTCTGGTACCCGTAACACAAGTTCCTCGAGAACTTACCACGGGATCAGATTGACGTGGTGTGAAGCGTCCATAGATATTATTTATTTATTTATTTATTATACTGGAATTAATACGGGAGTATATTTAAATTGAAAATTGCTGGGGATTTTGAAATGTTATGTTAGCTCTATGAAATATTTTGCCGAAATTATTCTGAATTTCATGCGCTATATTTTGTTTAATTCTGCATTGCGTAGCTCATAAAAAGTATTTCAGTTTGTTCATTAAAGCTCCGTATGTGAGGTTAAGCTAACAGTTGAAATTAAGCCAGTCAAATAACATTCAGTAAGAGTTTCTTTGCATGCATGCTTTTTGTTACAAAAAGGTTCTACATAATATTATAGAGTTAAATAAAAATAATATTTATATTATATTTATAAGAAATTATGTTATGAGCATATTCTAGTTAATTTTTTATTATCTATACTATCTATGCTAATATTATAAACAGGAAAGGTTTGTTTGTTTGTTTGTTTGCATTGAATATGCTCCGAAACAACAGGACCGATTTTGATGAAATTTGGTACGATATAGAATAGACCACGGGAAAGGACAGGCTATTTTTTATAGCGGCAAAATGTACGGTTTCCATGGGATTCCCTTTTGCTCACACGAAGTCACGGGCACCATCTAGTATAATATAATAAAGAGGAAAAGTTCGTTTGTTTCTTTGTTTGCATTGAATAGGCTCCGAAACTACAGGACCGATTTTTATGAAATTTGGCACAGATCTAGAGTAGACCACGGGAAATTAACTTTTGCGCGCACGAAGTCGTGGGCAACATTATAATTATGAATTAAATAAAAGGATATGTCCTCAATGACTGGCTGACATATAGACAGCCGTAACCGCTATTGATAGTAAGTTAAATTCGAACAGTCAGACGATCCCCGCATTCTAACAACAAAAAAAAGTTGTTGTTTTTAGGTATGGGTAGGACAGTGCAGGCTGATCACCTGATTGTCTGACAAGAAAGATGATCCATGCGTCGGATGGGCATGTAAAATGTCATGCGCCTGATCTCTCGCCAGTCGTATCGGTCATCTGTACCACTGGGTAACAAAGGTTAAGAAAAAGATAGTGCTCTTGTGTATTGCGCACACGCTTGGGCGCTATAAATTAAGTCCTGCGTGGTCCTGGTTTCGATGAAACCGGCCACTATCACCGTGTTGGGAGTGTATGTATGTGGGGAGCTATTATTATATGATTGACCTGAATAGAGAAATAACGTTCTACTCTTGCCCCAACTCACCACAAAATATGTTTTAGGCCTTTCTGCCGACGGTACTTAATCTAAGAAGACTCACACGAGGCTCGAAATAGGTTCTATGAATAATTTTAAGGAAACGAATTTATGTCGTAAGAACGCGTTTTCCGTGTTTTTTCATTTTGATTTTACTTTTTCCCTTTTATCCGTATCTTTGTTGCTCTTTGAGCATTATATTTCTTTCATTTATTCATATCTCATGTTTTATTATGAAGTACATTAAATAAAACATTTTTATGACATTGTATCTAGAGATGTGTTATGGTTTATTCGATTGATACTCAGACTAATATCTACTACTAGCTGTAATTTTCCGCGGCTCCGCCGGCCTAAATATACTATCCCACCCACGGGAATACTGAGCTTTTCCGGGATAAAAAGTAGCCTATATTTTAATCCAGAGCCTAAACTAACAAATATCATCAAACATCCATCCATCCATCCACCCTCTTAAACTTTCGCATATTTAATACTAGCTGTTTCCCGCGGCTTCGCCCGCGTCAATATACTATCGAGTATCCCGCGGGAACACTGTACTTTTCCGGGATAAATAGTAGCTTATGTTTTAATCCAGAGCCTAAACTACTTCCATACTAAATTTTATCAAAATCCGTTCAGTAGTTTTTGCGTGAAAGAGTAACAAATGTTTGTTACTCTACTCTGTAGTGTATATTATAATTCTCAGTAATTGTAAAATGTAAAGTCAGCTCAATTTATATACGTGGCATTAATATGTAACTCCTGCGAGAGTTAGTCGTCTGCCCATCGTCAACTTAACTGGTTGTCAAATAAAGTAATTCAGCGCATCATATATTTTATTTGAAGCCCCAGCCACTGTTCGCTAAACATCCATCCATCCATCCATCCGTTTGTCCATCCATCCGTTTATCCATCCATCCGTTTATCCATCCATCCATCCTCACAAACTTTCACATATTATTTAATATAAGTAGGATTATAGAGCTGTTTTCCTACGGTAACACGGCCTATTAATTAATACAACACTAAACAAACTGTAAGGACTAAACATTGATTTTCTCGAAAGTTCAAATTATTTCAATTCTATAATAATTTTATAAATTTTTCACATGTCTAAAGAGCTTGTTCCTATATAATATTTAATGAAGGTACATATTGAGCGTCATTTGTGTGAAGCCAACAGCCGTGTCCGAAACTTATATTGTTAAAAATGATTTTTTGATTGGACCTACCATTATAACTGACTAGAGAACATATTTATACAAAGCTGTTTGTTTGTGATCAACTTTTAAAAATATTGTTGTCAATATTCTTGATAATATTTCAAAAGTTGATCAAACACAAACGATTTACAAATAACATTCATGTAATACACGTAAAGTACAGTTTTCATAATCTTGTTCAGGAAAAACGCTCGTTTGCTGGTCGTGCAGAAATAAATATAAGTCCATAAATATAAGTTGTATATTACCATGACAAAACTTTTAATCCGTCGGTTTCGCTGATATCTCTATACAAAGTAAGAAATTACAATTTTCAAAACAACCTACGCTCAATTGAAGCAGTGTAACTAACAACTTAAATGTATTTTAGTTCCTGTAGTTACGTTTATATGACAGATATATACCCTCAAATACTTAGAAAATAACTTGTGTTAGATAAAGTGACTATAAATGAAGTGTTGAGTGATTTGGAATAAATATAGAAAAATAATATGTCAATCCCATATAATTATTTTTTTCTTAGGTTTCCGTACCCAAAGAGTAAATTCGCAACACTACTCGTGTCTTCGCTGTCTATCTGTCCGTCCGTTTGTTTCCTTAACCGTGTTAGCTAGACAGGTTATTTTTTACAAATTATGTATTTTTTTGCCGCTTAAATAACAATTACAAAAAAACAGAATAAAAACTTAAATCCCAACCGTCGTGCGCGAGTTCAGCACGCAATTTTCTGCTTTTACTTCGTCAACATTTCGATATTGTTTTTTGTCTAAGCCCCCAGTTTTGTATCAGCAGCTCTATACATTCCACAGTCTTGGGTAAGTGCAGGCGTATGACGCTGACGGGATGTTATTGACCCGGCCTATTGTTCACGCCATATGCCATCCACCACCATCTCATACCCGAAATACCGGGTATAAATTGATTTGCAACGAATATGCAAAATTATTGCTAATGGTCTTTTATTATTTCCCCGTAGAATAAGGAAAAATATAATTAAACTAGATGTTGCCCGCGACTTCGTGTGCGCAAAAGTTAATTTCGCAGAAAGCGTGCATTTTTCTGCAATGAAAAGGACCCTATATCCTTCCCCGTGGTCTATTCTACATCTCTGCCAAATTTCATCAAAATCGGTCTAATAGTTTCGGAGCCAATTCAATGAAAACAAACTTTTCCTCTTTATATATTTTTATTTAGTATAGATAATAAGTCAAAATCCTAATTCTCGTAATTAGACTGTCAATTTGCTTACTGATGAATTAAAATCAATCGTCTTGTTACCTATGATCATAAACTGTTTTTTTGGAGTTTGTATCAATCAAAACACGTTGACGTTTTTGAAAAGAAATGCCTTGCCATATCGAAACTGTATTATTGTAAGATTTAATTAGCAGAATCGACCTACTGATAAAGGAATGTTTCTGAGCAGGAAAACGTGAGAAGAGAAAAAACTGGGTAGATGTGGTTTCTTAATAATAAAAGGAAATTGTCGAAACAAGGCTTCCTTGAAAGCACCCTCATTTTTTTAAATACATCGAAATGGAGATCTATTTCCTGGCTTCTTGAATCGCGATCCATGATCACATTCCATGAGTTTTGCTTTTTAAAATGTTTTTCTTTCTATCAGTACCTCGTTGATTCTAAAGATAATAAAAATTATTAGTTCTAGCATTTTTCTTCGGCTCTTCCCACGTAACTACTCTCACGTGAACACTGTCGATTTCGAGATAAAAAGTAGCCTATGTGTTATCCCAGAGCTTATACTACTACCATACCCAAATTTCATTAAAATCCGTAGAGAAGTTTTTGCGTGAAACGTCCATCCATCCATCCTCACAAACTTTTATATCTATAACTAGCATTAATTGCCCGCGCCTTAACCCGCGTGAAATTTTTAAACTTTCATCCCCTATTTTACGTCCTTCGGTGTTGAATTTTGAAAAATCCTTCCTTAGTATCCACTAACGTCATATGAGGAATACGAGTGCTAATTTTCAAAATGTCTAGCCTTAAGGGTTTGGCCTGTGTGTTGATACATCAGTCAATCAACTTTGCCTTTATGTATCACCGATAAAGTTCCCGCTCGTCCAGTCTCTAAACATTCACCTTTGCACACCTTTGCACTTTGGACGCCTCAAAATATTTAAACGCAAAGGAAGTAACTGCAACGACTGCAGACGAGGTTGAACTACGAATTTACACGTGAGTATGTTTGCGAGCCCACGATTCAACGGCGCTGTTGAGCGATTTTCTTGTTCGGTAGTACATATAGAAGATAGTAGTAGGATAATAGCAGGTAAATGACAGTCAATTAATTTATGTATCGACAAACACCTTTTGAATGTAACTGTACTAACTAGACACTAGTCAGCTACAATAAATTTTTCGTTAAACACGCTCACAATTGCCCCAAGATTATAAAACCTACGGCATATGGCAATATTTTCAAACGTCGATCGTAATGATATGAATTTGCCGCCAAAATGACGGCACGAATTATCGGCTAGACAAGGGTGGACGTGATAAAAACAGATCTCCTAACATATAATTACATAATTGCGCCCGACGCGCCTCGGGTAACGATGCTTACGAATATGGAACCACAAATTTTAAAACGATCAGCATAGTGTGGATCTTCCGGTGATTTTATATCAAAACAACGTCATAAAGTGCTACAAATAAGTAAAAAATATTCACAGGATACTCTCATATCTATTACCTCTTATTCATAATATAGTACTATTATATTATAATAACTATTCACGATTCGCCAAAACTTCGGACTGTTAGCAAATACTTCAGAATGTTAGCTGATATTAATCATAAATAATTTCATCGTCACCGTCAACTATCACTGTTATTTGCCTGCAATATGGGAACAGTATGCGAATTTGTACCTGTCTCATAAACTAACTTCAACACAATTTTAATTTTATTAAAAAAAGTATAAGTAAGTAAGTACTTATTCTCTTCTAAATATCCATACTTTCCGAACCTAGCAAATAAACGTCAGTTCATATCGAGACGCAACGCGGCGTACACTTTTATGATAGTGATTCTAAACTGAACTTTATTTCCTACACTATTAAATACATGTTTTATTGCAAGACTTCGAATTGCTTACAACGAAAGATTACGCAACAAACACTTGCAACGTGTAATCTTTCGTGTATTGCATGAAGCATAGATACCAGGAGTCCGAACGGTATAGGCTTTTTAATAATAATTATGTACACAATAATAGGACCAGATCTTAGTTCTCTTTTCTGCCGCTAGGCGTGCGAGACCGACGAGTACCGAGTGTTGCCAATACTATTATACCGAGTGTTGCCAGTACTATTATTTATTACAATTATTTTTAAATTACCGTGAGGCAATTACCGTGTTCTACGGTATCTATTTTTCGAGAACAGTTTCTAAGAATTTCCTAAAACTTTTATTTATTAAGATTTCAATCTTTCCAGAGCTGTCAATAGCAACTTTAAACTTCCCGCGTAATTTCAAACGAGTGCATGTCGGACCGTCGCGCGCTCTACCGGCAAAAAACTGTCCCCGTAATTGAGACCATTATTTTAACATTACGTTCGGACTCCTTGTTATCTATACTTCGTGGTGTATTGAATAAAGTTCAATTTTTATCGCTGCCTTAAAAAGTGCGCGCTGCGTCGCTTCTCTTTGTGCGCTTACCCTAAAAAAGTATAAAATTATTATAACAAGGAGGTGGAAGTAAAAATATTTTGTACCGGAATTGTTTCGGCTGGGCGCCTTCCCTTTTTAATTTGAGCAGGCTTTGAGATAACCCCTAATTACGGACAGAACAAACAAGGTACTAATTTGAGGATGACGCCATATGGGATGCGATTTTTGATCCAATTTAGCTTTTACGATAACACGTTTCAAAAGAACCATCATCATGATTTGGTTAGGTTTCTTTATTATACATCTGTTCTGTTAGGCTTGTATCATCAATAGTCAGATTTTCTTATTATCCATCTGTTAAGGCTTCCGTTCTGTAGAAAGTACTAAAATAACCAAGAGTATGCCAGGTTATGTCTAAGGAGGGTTCCGTAGCTAATATAAAAATAGGTTCTTCAAATTACTTCAAAAGTTATTGTCCGATTTCGCTCAAAATAATTTTCCTAGAGTTTCTGTTAAGCATGACCTTTTAGCTTGGAAATGTATAAGTTTCTATCTCTTAACCTACTGCTGTTATAAATATGAAAGTTTGTGAGCATGGTTGGATGGATTAATGGATGTTTGCTACTCTTTCACGCAAAAACTAATGAACGTATTTCGAAAAAAAATGGTAGGCTCTGTATTAAAACATAGGCTACTTTTTATCCCGAAAAAAATATTATAATAATATATTTTAGAAATGCGGGGGGAAACTTTGGAGGCTAATTACTCGAAAATGGTTGACTTAGGGAAAAAAACTTGTATGAAACTTTACCTTACAAATACCTATTCGACGATGATATAAAATTTATTTGTCATCCGGCAGACAAATGGGCGGATAGAGGGATGTTTGCTACTCTTTCACGCAAAAACTAATGAACGTATTTCGAAAAAAAATGGTAGGCTCTGGATTAAAACATAGGCTACTTTTTATCCCGAAAAAATTATTATAATATATTTTAGAAATGCGGGGGGGGGGGGGGGGGAACTTTGGAGGCTAATTACTCGAAAATGGTTGACTTAGGGAAAAAAACTTGTATGAAACTTTACCTTACAAATACCTATTCGACGATGATATAAAATTTATTTGTCATCCGGCAGACAAATGGGCGGATAGAGGGATGTTTGCTACTCTTTCACGCAAAAACTAATGAACGTATTTCGAAAAAAAATGGTAGGCTCTGGATTAAAACATAGGCTACTTTTTATCCCGAAAAAATTATTATAATATATTTTAGAATTCGGGGGGGGGGGGGAAACTTTGGAGGCTAATTACTCGAAAATGGTTGACTTAGGGAAAAAAAACTTGTATGAAACTTTACCTTACAAATACCTATTCGACGATGATATAAAAATTATTTGTCATCCGGCAGACAAATGGGCGGATAGAGGGAAAATTAACTTTTATTCATTCGGAACCCTAAAAATCTTATAATCCATGGCGAATAAAATGCAGATTTCGAAAATGCAATCTTCCATGGAACGTAACCACGCCCACGGAAGGTTGCATTTTCGGAATCTACCTTTTATAAGAATTCGGTCCAAACTCGTGAACGCGTAATATTTTTGTCACTCATATAATATTATTTATGTAGTCTACTTGGTTGTTCTCGTCATCGTTTTCTTGATCACAGGTTATTTATGTAAATCTTAAAGTATCGCAGTATTCCTATATCATGACTATGATTTTTTAACCTACAAATTGAAAAAAAATATGTTATTTATATTTGCATAAATCCTCGTTTGACAACATATTATACTCCATTTAAATTTACCTATTTCTCAATTATTTTTGCATATTAACGATGTATTTGCAAATTATTATTTCATTAATTATGGTAATCAAGTCATATTAATTAGTTACCAATTAATTAAAACCAGATGCTATTTTTTATATTAAAGTCTAAGTACCTTCTTAACTATTTGACTTCCAAATTTAAAATCTATTAATAATTTATTACTGACAAAATAATAATATATTCCTGCAAAACAGTTCTAATATGAATAAATTAGTTTCTATTTATTAAATATATGGTGCTCCAAAATATTTTGTGGTTCTATGAGCTTTAGAAAGATTCTACCTAGAAAACAGATATTTTTGGTACGAAATAATTTTCCTTAGTTGTATATTAGGGAATTATTTTATTCATAAGTAGGTTGGATGCTTCGTTTCGTTCGTTCGTATTATTTTATTAACATGATATCAAACTGATATGTCATTGACAATTGTATTGTGACTGCATACCGTCATTATACTCGTAGTACAAATAAATTGTAAGAACACTATACTGCTTCCCCCTTACTAATAAACGCTGTCATAAGCTTGGAATAGTTATACAGTGTTTTGTCTTCTTCAATCGAATTAAAAATGTCACTTGTGTGACGGGAACAAAACACTGTATAACTATTCCAAGCTTATGACAGCGTTTATTAGTAAGGGGGCTTATGAATTAGATTCCCTGATCTCTACTTTATCATTTTGACAGTTGATTGAACAAAGTCTACTCATCTCATTTAGCAAAATATCTTCAGTTAATAAATAGATCGAAATCCTAAAAAGCATTAGGCAAAGATCTGACTTTTATGAGCAACTCAGTATAAAATTTTTGAACACCATGTAGGTACATAATAGGTGGTTCATGTTTTAGTTTGAAAGTTTCGCGTACACGGCATCGATATTATGCTTACGTCAGCGATCTTTAGACTTGAGTTATGCATATTAATGAACTTGTGTCATACTGTTAATAAAGTTATATTAGCATTTAAATAACGGATAAGTTTTGGTGTTCATAGTACATGTTACATAAAAGCTTCTTCTCTGGTCAATTAACACCGAAATAAAAATATACTAGGTGCTGCATTTCAAGATATATATAATTATATACAAAATTTATCATCATTATCATCAGCCTATCGCCGTCCAGTGCTGAACGTAGGCCTCCCGCAATGAGCGCCAACTATCCCGATCTTGGGCAGTCCTCATCCATCCGCTGCTAGCCACCTTCTTCAAATCGTCGGTCCATCGCCAGAACGTCCTACACTACGTTTGCCTAAGCGTGGTCTCCACTCTAATACTTGTCTGCTCCATCGCCTAATTTAAAAACCGTTAGATTGTAAAATAACTAACGAGATTGTAAAATTATGTCGAAAGATTCATTACTATGTATATGTATAAACATATACTAAGTAGTGAAAGATTATAAAATCTGACGAAAAATAATGTGTCAAATTATAGGCAGAATATTCGCGTCGGAAGTCTATAAACATTTTACAATTTCACTAGTTATATTACAATGTAATGGTTTTGACAATTTTACGGTGACATATATACAAAATTAAAATTAATTACACAAGAAGGCGTTTCATCGTAAGAGTTCGAATATCAGAAACTCAATTCTCGTATTTAAAGTAGACAATTTAAAGAGTCAATTCTACTTTGTTTAGATTGAAAGTATAGCGACATGTTACCATAAACGGATTTTATGACGTTTCGACCAATCAGAGCGCGTTTCACGTTGGTTTAACGTTCATAAAAACACCGTTTGAGAGTATAAGCGTATCGGGACTTGATTGTAATTGTATTAATGCAGGTTTTATTTAGCAGAATTATCCTCAGGTTGTACCGCGCTGCACAGCGCACGTGCAGTGGGTGACTGATGTCATATAGAACGTGTATCTTCTTGTGTATCGTCGCGGTGTGAACTGACCCTTATTCCACATTATTCCACGTATCGTCACGGTGTGACCTGACCCTTATTCCACATTATTCCACGTATCGTCGCGGTGTGAACTGACCCTTATTCCACATTATTCCACGTATCGTCACGGTGTGACCTGACCCTTATTCCACATTATTCCACGTATCGTCGCGGTGTGAACTGACCCTTATTCCACATTATTCCATGTATCGTCACGGTGTGACCTGACCCTTATTCCACATTATTCCACGTATCGTCACGGTGTGAATTGACCCTTATTCTACATTATTCCACGTATCGTCACGGTGTGAATTGACCCTTATTCTACATTATTCTACATATCGTCGTGGTGTGATTTGACCCTTATTCTACATTATTACACGTATCGTCGTGGTGTGATTTGACCCTTATTCTACATTATTCCACGTATCGTCACGGTGTGAATTGACCCTTATTCTACATTATTCTACATATCGTCGTGGTGTGATTTGACCCTTATTCTACATTATTACACGTATCGTCGTGGTGTGATTTGACCCTTATTCTACATTATTACACGTATCGTCGTGGTGTGATTTGACCCTTATTCTACATTATTACACGTATCGTCGTGGTGTGACCTGACCCTTATTCTACATTTTTTAATAATTTGTAATTGTAAAAATAATAAATATTACAAGTTTTTTTATATAATTTTTTTAGTCTGCTCTATTCATCGTTTAAACTTTAAGTCATAAAAGGAACCCGGCAGTCGGCTGAGCTAGCTGAGATAAACGTTTTTGATATAGCAGTGTTTCTGTGAAACAACACTTTTCTATCAGCTCTACATGTGTCATAATGACACGTCTGACACCGCGCTAGCTGACACTCGTATTGGTCACCTCGTTTGTGTCAGATACGTCAACAACGCAATCAGATAAACGTCTTTTTAAACACTCTGTATATGTGTTTAAAATATGAGAGTGTTGCAAGCATAGCCCTAAATAATCTTATGAGAGACGAGACTGAGTTATAGAAAATAGTTTATTAAGAAGTAGTCAGATAATATATTTTTATAAAATGTATCTAAATATATAAAAGGCAAACCTCACTGACACATCTATCAACGCACAGCCGAAACAACTGAACGGATTTCGCAGAAATTTGGCATGGAGATAGTTGTAATGACGTAGGTATCCGCTAAGAAAGGATTTTTGAAAAAGGGGTTAAAATCGCGGACAAAAGCTAGTTTTTGATAAAACTAAAGTTAAAAAATTTAAGAGCATTTTTTAAAAATTTTTTTACCCAGACGGCATTAAACGGTTTGACAGATAAGCAAAACTTCCACAGAAGCATATAATATTTCGACACCTTGTAGTAAAAAACTAGATACAAGCAATTATTTTTACTAATGTCCCCATTAAAATGTGGAAAGATTAAAAAGCCGACCAAGCGAGAGTCGGACTCGCGCACGGAGGGTTCCGTACAAAACGACAAAAACACGTGTGTTGAATGGGAGCCCCACTTAAATATCTAGTTTATTCTATTTTCACTATATTTTGTTGTTATTTATGGAGGGTAGAAGAAAGGAGGACTATCTTTCTAAGGCAGAAAAGCTTAAAAATTGTCCGACCAAGGTAGTCAAATAACATTTCCAAAACTGGCCATAGTGGCGCTAGAGTCAGAAGAAAATATGATATGAAATTAGCAATAAGAGATGGAGTGAACCTAGTAATTGGTTAGTTACTCTAATAATTTGTGGCGCTCATTTTAAAGTTCTTACACTTGCTACTAGCGCCACCTTCATTTGTTCCCTTTCAATGGACACTTTTTAATACACTGAGATGGTCCTCCTTTCTTCTACCTTCCATATTGTTATAGCGGAGACAGAAATACATCAAAATAATTATGTCAATATTTCCACCATTTAACTATTACGTTATCTAACAAGTTTATGAGATACAGACTGAGGACAGACAGACGGGCAGACGGAAAGACGGACGGATAGCTGAGTCTTAGTAATAGGGGCCCATTTTTAACCTATGGAACCCTAAAAATAAATTGACAAGAATGTTGAAAGTCATAATATGTCAGAAAGAAAACCAAGCTATCTTCTTTATGATAAAAAAACAAGTTTTGGACCTTCACTGAAATTCTATTAATCACAAAATGATTAAATATTACATAAAATATATTTTTATTTGTGACTTTGTTTATAAACTGCGATTAAAATTCATTGATGCTGGCAACTATTCAAAATACCTTATCTAAAAGATGGATGGATATAATTTCATTAAAACTTCTTGATATTTTATAGCAATTATAAATTATATTGGAATATTAATTTTGTTCCTGTTTACAATGATCAAGTATTTTGAAATAATGTCATCGTTTCAAATGAATTATACCTAATTGGATAGATTAACGATATTAATTATAATTTAAAATTATTGATAAGTCTTATTATTTAATAATAACAATTGTATCCAATGATGTATATGATTTTTTATTTTAATTCACAAACATTTTAATTTGTAGTTAGTAATAATTTGCAATAATACATTAATAGTTTTTTTATGTAGTTTGTAAAAATTTAGACGTTTATTAAAATGTCTGTCTACATTATGATCGTGGGTATAATAACTCCAAGTCAAAGTATCAAATTGTCGCCATCCGATTTCATAAGAGCTGCGGCAGTGTATACCGTTTTAACTTAATCAAAATAAAATATCATTATAAACAATTAGAGAGACATTAGAGGCAAATACATAAATGACAACGTGCGACGGACATAGTAGACGGTAAAGAAAGAAAGGGACAGTTATAGAGAACGCCTACGTTTCTTATGAGTGATTCGGCGATTCAAATCGCCGGTCTTATTCGTCAGTTTTTTTTTAATTAGTGAGGGGCCATGTGAACGTATTGTATTGAAATAAATACGAGTATAAATGATCGCGCTTCCGACAGAAATTGAGACGGACGTAAAACATGGTGTGGTTTGTATTCAAATTTCGGTGGGTCCATTTCTCACTTCGGTGTCCGGTTCACCTTGGAAATGTAAAAACGAAATGCGCATTTCGCTGGAAGCCATCAATCGTGAAGTAGGTTAAAAGTTTTATAACATATTAAAGTTTTAGTCGACTTTTTTACAATCTTGTTATTTAAACGTGTTAAACAATTTTTTGATTGGTGTACAACTAAATCTGTCCCTAGATATAAAGAAAATTTCATGTGTCAATCAAGGAAAGCTATAACTACGTATGAAATATTACCTAGTGCGAAAGTTAAGACATTGTTATAGATAATAATACGTTATGAATATTGTAGCAGACCATCTTCATCATCAACGCATCATCCTGATCCTATTGCCATTCACTGTAGCAGAAATAGACAAATACAAAAATATTTAACGTTCAAAACCTCTGCTTAAGAGAAGAAAACAAAAATAATAACAATCTAGATAGGTACAGAATGTTTTGAATATTGCAACAATACTCAGTTTCGCATCGAAATTAGAGACTCACAAATACATCTCGTCTACATAATTAGCATAAATTCGGAGTCTGCTATAAACCACTGTTATTTGTTCGTCTGAGCTGGTTACGGCGAAAGCTAATTTTCCTTTAAATAAGTCCTTTTGGAACTCAATTTTGTGTCTACGAGGGAAGATTTGGAAAAAAAAAGGAATTTTAGTATACAATAAATTACTATTTACAGATAAGTTTTATGTAAAGCTAAATATGATTATTATCTATTATGTAGTAAGTACCAATCAATGCTGAGGTTTGAGGCTTGACTAAAAATTAAGTTAATAATATATATGAATATGCTTGTACTGATGTATGTCAGCTCTTACAGTATTAGAAATCTGTGAACTACTACAGCAGTCTCATTTACTTTTAAGTGTTTATTATAATATTGCGTATTTTATAGCTATGTCATTTTATTTTAGCTAGCACAATTGGGGTCTGAGAACCAAGCAGGTGTAGGAACTAGTAAAAAACGTAAAGCAATAGGACCATTCATGTTACCATCACAATGGCAATCACATGTGACAATCAAAAATACTAGTCCACAATGACGAATTATGTACCATCGAAAATATACCCTAACTCTCGCATATAGAGTTCAAAAGGTCTAGTTATACAGGTACTTTGAATGACAAGCACAGAAATGTCCCCGGGATGGATTTTTTTTGACAATACCCAGTAATTGGTGGGTTGGGTACCTGGGTACTGCGGTTTTGTATTTGACAATTATGGGACATTCAAAAATACATAAAAAGTAGAGTAGTCTGCATAACAAGGCAAGGAGAGGATGTATTGAAATAATTTTATTAAAGAAGTACGTCCTGTATATAAAATTGAACAATCGTGATGTTTTACAAGGGGACCAACCCGTGACATAAGTAAGTATTTTGTCATCATATCATTGAAGTTATATTTCTAAGATAAGGTTAAATAAATCTAAATCTTTCCTAGTTTCATCGAGAGACAAAAAGATAGAAGTATGACCTGAAACCTTTAATACCAATGCCGTTAATAACAGCTAGTACTGCTAGTAGGTCAATGAAGTTACCTCTAAATACATTATGTAGAGCAAATTTAACTCACCTGGTTAATCCGAACATCAGCAAGACATGAAAGTTAAATAAGATATTAGGTTAGAGAACAACCTGTACCCAATAAAACTTAAATTAATCATAAGCAACGAAATGAATCATAAGAAAGTTATGAGGACTAGGAAGTAGTAACACCGACATAGTTGCCAAATCATTTACTAATGATTACTATGTGTAAGACATGTTTTCATTATATTTAAATAGTATGTCACCGAAAAATTGTAAAAACCATTAGATTGTAATATAACTAGCGAGGTAGTAAAAATCTGTCGAAAGTTTCTTTGTTATATATTTATATTGTGACGAAAAATTGCTGTTCAATTATAAGCAGAATATTCGGGTCCGCAGTCTTTCTACATTTTACAATTTCACTACTTATATTACAATCTGACGGTTTTACTTTTTTAACAAACGTTTCAAAGTTTCTTTACCTGTGAATGATATTTTATATGATCTATATGTATGAAAATTTAGCATACATCATATGTCTAAAATTGAGAATCATAAATTGCATTTTAATAAGTTATATTATGTTTTTTTTTTAATTCGCTTTATAAACGCGCTACTTATTCCTTTTTTATATGTAACCTAATACATAAGCCATCACTCAAGCTATATTTATATTTTATTAACTTAGTGAAAGACGAGGACATATCAAAGGGCTTCTAAAAGCCAAAGCTTAAATTCCTTAAGAAAATACCAATACCATGCATTCTCCAAATTTCCAATGAATCCCTCATCAGATATGAATAAATAAGTTTACTTAGACCAAATTTTATCGCTATTGCCTTCTATAAATATTAATTTTGTTATTTTGGAATGGTACAAGCTAAAGTTTTTATTAACTTAGATTAAAATTAGCCAAATCGGTCCAGCCGTTCTCGAGTTATAACAGCAATTCATTTTTATAATATATAAGATGTTTGTGCCATAAAATGTAAGATGAATCATGTTAAGTGTTATTGTTAAATAAAAATGAATATTTTTTTATATTTTTCTAGTTAGTTTCTGTCGGCATTTGTCTCTTTTCCACTATTTTCTGTACTTTTTCAAAATTTTATAGCTGCAAAATACTCAAGATTAGGCATTTGCTCTTTAAATTTACTTAAATACTCAAGTATATAATAATAAAATTTGCTCTTAAAATTAAAATATAATAAAGTTAAAAGTTACAAGCTACAAATAAATCCGTAGAAAGTAGTTTAATAACAGAAAGTTGTACAAAAATGCTTCAACACTCAGAAAATAACTTCTCGCATTATTTTTAAGGCTTATGCGCTAATCTCTTGCAGTTAGCGCTTGAAATGCGAGGTTTAAAGTTTGTTTATGTAGCTAGAAAGTAGTAAGCTTTGTTATTACTTTTTTTATGGTTCAACTGATTAAAATAAACTTACTATTAAAAAATAGAACTTTGTCAGCCCGCCTCTCTGTCAAGACCCTTTTTCTCAAGAATGCGTGGAGATATCAAGCTGGAATTTATATCAAATACTCAGGTCTACTATCTTTTGGAGATGTGAAAAAATCAAGCTTCTAAGCCAACGCAATCAAAAGATACAGCCGTTTATGTCGCAAATTTCCGCATATTTTCGACACTCGCAAGGGAATCAAAACCTACAGGGTACTTCCCGTGAACTCAGAATCTTGAAATTTAGTACGAAACAATGTCTTATAGCACAGATAAAGGAAAAATTGTGAAAATCGTAAATGTTTTTATTACATTATATAATAAAAATTATTGAATAATTTTAAACTTACTACCCCTTTCCTTATGAACGTGTAGAGGTATTAAATTGAAATTTATATTGAATACTCAGGTCTAATATACCTTTAAGCTCTAAAATAATCACTACAAGTTTGTACGAAACCCTCGGTGCTCGAGTCCGACTCGCACTTGGCCGGATTTTCTTTTATGTTAAGACATATTGAAAAACGTAACGTGTAACAAAATTGTAATTACAAAAGTACAGTAGTGTGTATTAATAATAATCTGAGGTAGTGTGTTTCTAAGCATTTAAAAATTATATTAGATTATTGCTTTTTTTTATAATAACAATTTAGTGGCCAAAATCATACACATCCAGTTACACGATTCTCGTAAAACTATACTGAAAGTTTTGCTTCACAAATTAATACAATAATTACAATTACCTACTTTTTGTTTAAAAAGTATTTACGTTCACGATACTTTTACTGAACTCCCAAAATTAACTATTCAGTATTCACAAATAGTTGTTAACAAAACTTTGAAATTTGAAGTGTATAAAATGTAATATAAAATTAAACCAAACAACCTTAGTTTGAAGCTTTTACTGAAATTCGTAACCACAGCATCTGCTACTCCGAAGTACAGTCCTTTAAATTGCACTCAATTCGCGTCATTCGAATATCGCTCCTATTGTGAACTCACAGAGTCCAATTCTCATTAGCGTTCGTTACAAATTTTCTGAACATTTCCGACCTTTTGCTATTACCGGATAACTTCAATCTGTTGCCCGTCTGCTTTGGTATGGAGCCGTTTCATACATACGTGAGTTTATGGTGTAAAGTGCAGACTTTGTAAGAAATTTAATCAATTTTATCAATAGTTGGCACTAAAATTGTATGTAATATAGACGAACATAAAATCTTGGAAATAAAAGTATGTATATATTTTTGTATTAAACTCATTTTTAAATAGTTTTACATCGGTGTTTTTTCTGATCTTGCTACCCCCGTAATATCATGGCAAAATAATTGTATTAGAATTAAGAAATATAGCTTTAACTAGCTTTTGCCGCGACTTCGACGGCGTGGAGTTCGGTTTCCATACAAAATTTTAACCCCTTTTTCACCCCCTTAGGGGGAAAATTTTCAAAAATCCTTTCTTAGCGGATGGCAATGTCATTACAACTATTCGCATGACAAATTTCAGCGGAATTCGTTCAGTAGTTTCGGCTGTGCGTTGATAGATGAGTCAGTCAGGTTTGCCTTTTATATATTTAGATTCGGATAACTAACATCATCATCATCAATATCTTCTAAATTGTCTGTTCCACAATAATTATCATCATGATTTATTTGCTGTCTTTATCTATCTAAACAAAAGAAATTAATTCAAGTGTCTACTTCTATTTTTAAATTAATAGCTTTTCACTAAATGCATTTTATTATGAAAGTATAGTAGATACTTACAATAAAATATTTATTTTTATTTTTGTCTGTCCATCTGTCCATTTGTTCCGGCTAATTTCTAAAACATCTGGACCGATTTTCACGAGACTTTCACTGACATACTCGATGCTATCACGAGTTATTAAGGCTTCTTTTATCTAAGGGTAGAGCTAGCCGTGGCGTAGTGGGTAGACCGTTTGATTCGCACTCTAGAGAGTGCAGGTTCGAATCCCAGGTTGTGGCGTGTACCAATGAGACTTTTTCAGATCTCAAGTACATTATACGGACGCTCTAACGGTGAAGGAAAACATCGTGAGGAAACCCGCACATAGTTGGCCCCAGACGTATTGACCAGTTCATTCATCTGGACTAGGCTGATTATGTTGTGAGAATACCGTATGTGCTTGGGCAACCATACGACATTTAAAAACCAACTGTCCCAGGCACTACAGTATTTCAAGAGCGGTTACTTCGCTCGGAGAATACTGTATAAATCATCCATTAACGGATGAAAAAGGCCTAAGTTATCTAAGGGTTTCGTGTAAAAAATAGGGTCCCGTTTCCATTCGTACTACACAAACAAAGTTGCGGGTACCAGCTAGTACAAAAATATAATATAAATATAATATAAGCAATATCCTTGTCTGTCAAGCGACATTTCCAACGCATAAGACAAGGACAAAACATTGTATTGCTTATCTACTGGATAAACAATTTTATTAGTAAGGAGGTAAAGACATTCCATAAACCAATATCATGTCAGACTAAGCCCCTACATAGTGATATTGATTCTCCCGTCTTGAATGAGCGATTAATTAAGGAACGTCTACCCTTTGTAAATATAAAGAAAGGATTAATGAATGAGCAGAATTCTTCTACTAGATAAATTTACGCTTCACTGCATACACCACAGGACTGTAAATATCTCTACGGAGTTTTAATTAATTTGTTAATGGAAGACTGTAAACAGCATCATAACCGATATTTACTTTATTAATTTCAAAACTTTTGTGTGTTTTAATGTTCGCAATGCCGATAGAATTTGTTTTAGTTATGATAAAATATTTGCTAGTAAAATATCCTTTTAATGATTTGGCCATAATTTAGCTGTGGTCTCATTTCAAAAACGTATGATCTCGTTTTTCTTAAAGTTTTTTGTAGTAAATTTAATGATAATAGAATGGATGGTATGGCTTAAATTTAATGGGCTTAGTTCATAATAATACTCATTAACTTGGTAGTTGGTACTGATCTAAATTACTCGGAAACGTGTCAGACAAATTCATATCATGGAGATCTTCTAACAACGCTTTATAAATCAAATACATTACAGCACACGATTGTTTCGCTTCACTATTGTCTCTTATTATTTACACAATCGACCGGCAGGCATATATACAGCCTCGCGAACATACGATTCATTCTCAATTTTAATACACTGTCATAGAGTACAATATTGAATAAATGCATCTGGTTCCAGGTCTCTAAACGGGAGCCGAAGAAATACCACGAACGAAATGTCTTGGCACGCTCGAAGACACTTCAATTTCTCAGTCCTAAACAAATATGTTACCGGTGTAGTAATTGCCGTCTATGTTTACACACTTTTATTGTATATTGCAAAGCAAATATTGTTTTAGATGCATCGACTACCTACAGCTGTGCACAGTTTTTTAAAGTTAATTTGTTTCGTATAAAGTTCGGTAAACATTTGTCCTTTTGGTGAGACAAGTTGCGCAATTCGAAAATGAAAAATTTGTCGCCATTTTTTTATTCGCATGGCAAAGCAACAGCCAACAGCTTGTGTTATGTTTGCCGTATATTTTAATATTTCAATAAATAAATAAAAAATGCATTTTTTATTATTTTCAAAGCATTGTAAAATAAACAGTATGGTTAGATACAGAGAATGTACGAAAAATTCATGTATTCGATAAAAAACATTACTATTGTTCATATTTAAATAATGATGAAGAATGTGTACAATGGAAATAGCTTCTTGACTTCAGCGCCAAACTCTATTTGGAAACGCCTACAGTTACACCTACTGGTCACAGTAACATCACTTGAAAAATGAAAGATGATACACAAATAGACGCCGACAACGCTAAGGTTATATTGAAGCTACCGTGTAATTCGAGATATAATAGCTAAGGCGACAGTCAGGGACAGAAAAAAAACTTAAATTGAGCGGAGAAATTCAATATGATTCCGCAACAAGGATTAAGTTTTGTACAATCTGAGCAATCGGCAGCTGTTGCCAGAAATTTAGCCATTGAAGCGATGTTCCAGGAACATTGGATAAACTTTAACGAACAGATTGTTATGATAAAGACAGAATTGAAAGACAAAACAGTCGCGTGCAGTCGTATCGAAAATTAGTGGTAAATTGGTTATGACACTTGCTTTGGTATCAAATGATCAACCTTGTCTACGCAAACGAAATTATTTTCTGAGGACTACCTCATTTGAAAAATCATAACACGTGATACAGTTTTAAGAGCGTACTTAGAAGGTTCTCATACATTTTCTTTTTCCGCGAAAATCAAAGTAATTATGTTTTACTAACTTCAATGGATTGACTTCACTTCAATTGAATTCAAAAGATCTAAATTGACAAGCAACTTTAATTTCCAACGAAATAATTTAAACGTTTGTAAATATTTAACGCTTTTACTATTATACTCGTATATTATGTTATAGATATGTGTAATTGACATATTTTTTGAATTCATTTACCTAATTTTCAAAAAAAAAATAGCAACAAAATAGATTTTATAATCTATATTATTTCAAAAACTTCATGAACTGTACACATTATCAGAAATACAAATTCCGAAAATAAATAAAACGACCAAATCTAAATAAATAAGACATTCATTGAGAAGTTCAGTTTTCCCACATAGGCTTTCCTAATTAATAAGAAAAATTGTAGGCTTACTATTGCGTGGAAACGCAATCACAAAAACGGAAGCACGCTTCGCCACGTTTACTGGTTAAACTAAATACCACGGCTTCATAGACACCGTCTACTAAGCAAAACCCCCATAATATCTTAAACAAAAATTGTACCTAGATAAAGTAAAGTAAGTAAATGAATTAGTAATTTAGGTTCCGTTCAATATGCGCAGAACGTACTTTTCCCAGCCCGAGTAACTCGAGACTGTCCTCGAACGGGGGAACATTAGTCGGAGTGTGTAAACACGCTGAGAGGCAAACAATCAACCGTATCTACAATCTTCGGACGTGTAATCGGATCCGAATTTATCCGGCTGCCTCTTACCAGGGCTGCTACATGCGCATAAGGTGTGGTCAGCGGAAAAACTAAGGTGTCATCATCCTCATCGTTTTGTTTGATATTTTGCTCGTTTTCGAGATTTTGCTATCTTTTGGAATATAAACGCAATAAATTTCTTTCAATTACATTGAAGAGGGACATCAAACTTTGTAGGGGGAGCTTGAAAGGTCAGAAACCACCTGCGTTTCTAGCATTGCAAGTAAGTGTCAGTAACTAGCATAATAGTCACAATTACATCATTATTAATAATTACTTGTAGCACCTGTAGATATGTGATGCAGTGTACTTTGAAATACTATTAAGCCTCCTTCTTTTTAGAAGTAGACTATGTACTAGTAAATAATATGCAACTTGATTGAAAAAGGTTAAGACTATTGCTAGTTATAATAAAATCATTGGCAACCCTATTCCGGAAAGTTCACAGAATCCCGATAGTTCATCTTATAAACGTAAAAGTTCGGACATAACTTACAATTTAGTCTTGAGTTTCAAATTGGACTGAGATTATGATCCTAAAGGATTACGAAAACTTACAGTCAACACGATATTTTAGTTCGTCTATTCAAATTATGTGTTATAAAAGCGAGAAAATGAAAATATTTTGTTCTTATATTTTGTGATGACGTGAATATTTGTAGGATATTTTCGAGAATCAATTCTTACCTACTTCTTACTTATTATATTAAATTTCACTTAATTAGTCATCTAGTATGCCTTTCGGTTTTGGAGTGCGAAGAATTAATAAGTGGCGAATGCTTTTATAATTTTTATATTGCGATAATTTACTGTGCATAAAAACTCATAAATATTAATCGATGAATATCTGCTGCCTTATTCGTATGTTATTACATACATACATACATATAATCACGCCTTTTTCCCGTAGGGGTAGGCAGAGACCACTTCTTTCCACTTGCTACGATCCTTACTTACTTCTTTCGCTTCGTCCACTTTCATTCTTATCATCCATTCCTCCTCTTACATTCAACGTAGCCAAACATCTCTCCATGGTCCGCTTTTCGCCTCCGCGAGAAACGAGACGTGATGGGTGGCGAACCACATCGCCGCCATTTTGGATAATTAAATTATTTTTGATTATCCATTGCGTTTCCACGGATTGGTGGAGAGGGTAGGAATAGGGAAAGGGAAGGATAGGTGGTGTGGAAAGGAAGATTGGTAAGTTAGAGTGGGAAATAGGGAATGTAGGATATTACCGCCCAGGAGGGCAAGGGATAGGACAGTAATAGCTAGGGAAGCCGGGGTCGCATACCCGTATACTACACCACAACTACCGGACAGGTAAGTTGGGAAGAGTATCCCATGACATTACCCTGTATTATTACTTATGGTATATTTTTACCCTGATTTTTTTTCATTATATTACATCTTTACATAATAAGCCTCTTTGAAGCTAGAGCATAATGTTAATAATAATCGCAGTTTTTCCATCGCTATTTTTATCGTGGGAGCTGCGTCCTGCGGGAACCGGGAGCGCGTTTTGTATGGTTCAAAAAGCACTCCTTTTAATAAACAATAAAATACGGTAAAAAGCCCGGTGACATTTGGAAGATCTTATCCTAACTCAACCTTCGCACAATGCCTCGTAATAATGGTACAAAAAATGATCGATATCAAAAAACGGTCGGGGACAAAATAGTATCCAGAATACGTTGACTACAAAGAAGCTTATTCAATTGTAAATATTTTATGTCAAAGGGTTTTAAGATTTGAACTAAATCGAAGCAGCAAAAAGTAAATTCTTATATGTTTAATAACAGAGCGGCCAGAGATGAATGCCGTTTGTATTTGTCAATCTGATCTTTGGATTTGATATTGCCCTCGCCTATGGCACTCTACTTAATGGGGTACCTATGACGCGCGCCCGCATTCTATGTGCTCATATATTCTTTTACGAAGGCCCTACGTGACAAAACTTTGTCCCTCCCCACATTCAAATTTTGAAGGAGCAATTGAAATTGGAGATCGTAAAGAGAATTAGAGCGGGGTCTTTTGGGCCGTTTTGTTTCGAGCTCAAAGGGCTTCTTTTGAATCTCGAACGACTATCGGAGTGGAAGTGGGGGCCGCATTTATTGGGATTCCCCGGCCTACCAATCGGTCGGTGGGACATCGGGTAATCTAATAGCTTATTAATGAGGGTAACTATGGCCCCCATTTTTCTATTCTAGTGATTTTTGAAATAATAGATTCCATCTCGCTCGGGCACTTCATTTGTTTTTGTTCTGATATCGCCATCCTCCTCTTGTTCATTGTGCGGGAAAGAGTGCCAAATCGGTCGATAGCTCCACCCACAAAATTTTATAATACAATAATGAAGTCGTGTCGTCGCGGAACCAGCTGCAAGAATCACACGTAATGCTAAGTTATTGTATAAAAACAAATGGCAAAAACCCGTACCTAATAGCGATATTATGCAAGCTCTGTCGAGACAGCGATCCGATATGGCTAATAATAATATGCCGGAGAAACCGCTATAAATTGTCATATAAAAAGTATAATTTAAGATTACATTTACAATGTCTCGTTATAAGAATGCGTTTCAAAATTACTTTCCGTCATGATCATCAAATATATATTTAGCGGTAGAGATGGCTCAGAAGTCATAACATGTGGATATTTTTAGTAAATTATTGACAAAACTTTGTCTGTGATATCTGTTTATTTATTTATAACAAATATAACAACAATTTTATATCAACAAAAATAAATTCAATAAAACAACATTAAATAAGGTAGGTATTAAGATGATACAAAAAATTCAAAAAGAAAACTCCAACTCAACGTTTTTAGGACAAAATATGAAATACAATTCAGGATTCTGATGTACTAATACTAACTGTTACCACAGGTTACATACATTACTAGCTTTTGCCTGCGACTTCGTACGCGTGAGATTCGGTTTCCCTACAAAATATTAACCCTTTTTTCACCACCTTAAGGGGCAAATTTTCAAAAATCCGTTCTTACCGGATGTCATTACAACTATCTGTATGCCAAATTTCAGCAAAATCCGTTCAGAAGTTTCGGCTGTGCGTTGCTAGATGAGTCAATCAGGTTTGCCTTTTATATATTTAAGATTGTTGTAGTTTTCGTTTTAATATACTTAATTGTGTTTTTTTATCAAAGTTACAACTTTGTTTTATTTATTTTATTAATAGTGTGACTATGCCTATAAATCACACTATAACTATGACTATAACAGATTTAGTTAAAAGAAAGGGAAATGACGTTGGCATATTGATGCAGCGTATCCAGTAGTTCGAGCATGTAATTGTGAGCGGATTTCGACGTTGTTTTTGTGGTAAAATAATATCGACTAATTTAACGCTTTAGTTTCAGAGACCACCTACGATATGGCTTTTAAAATTCTTTCCAAATTTAGGGCTGGCTTCGATTTGGCAAATTGATTAGTCAAATAGTTCCCATTGTTAAAAGGAAACAGTTACCAAATAGTAATATTATATATTAAAGTATTTAAATAAACTACAAATTTTCGATATTTAGAAAAAGTTCTGCAAACATAATCTGGAAAACATTAATATTAAATACTTCCCTGAGTTGTCAAAACAACATTTTAATTTAATACTAACATAAATTAATGAACAATAACAAAATAAGCATAACAAATAAAATATAATTAACATCGCAACAAATATTTGAAATCGTAAACAAAAACCACACAAACTTAACTGAAATATTTATGGGCATGGAGAAATTACATTTGACTCAATATACGAGTATAGTTTATCTACCACCGATTAGCAGAACATCCATTTCTCGAAGTGTCAACCCGTTTCTATTCTTACCGGCTTTTAATATCAACATTTTGGTCTTATTTATAGTCATACCGCGCCCTCCGGCCTAAATATTATCATTCCTAATACTTAATGGATATATCTTGTTTATGATAATAATTTTATTAGTATCAATCATATAAACTAACTTGAAATCGATACCGGCTATCAGAAAATATTGATTAATGTTATATCCCATTTATACTGGGGCGTTAGATCTGAAGATTAGAATGAAAAATATAAGGCAATAACACATATCAAAACAAAAACAAATAGATAAGCCAGAGATGAAATAAATAAACGTTATCGTGTATTTATAACATGAAATTTTAGCTTATCTGATGCTGTGTAGTCATAAATAGGTCATTTTATTGTTTCTGAGATTTTTTGAAACCATCACCAGCTCATTGAACTTGGTGATAATAGGAATATAGAATTACTTGCCCGTTACAAGTATATTTATAGGCCTATCTTGGCCTCTACTCCCTCTATTGAAGAAAGTAATAACTTTAATCAACGCGTAAGTGTCAAGAGTATATTCAGATAAATAGTCTTAATATAGTTACTTAGACCTAAAATAACTAAGCTACTTGAAATAAATATGGTTTTCTAGAACCTACCTCAATTTATTATTTACAGACTTAAACCAAAGACGTGCAAATAACTTTATGTTAAAGACTTTAAAACGAGTTTCTATTATATTACAAATTAAGCTCTATCACGAATAATAAATAATGTTATGATAGACGTGAAACTTCTTCATTAAGCGCCATGACAACCAATCCCCGGAACCCAGGTGCTTAAGGCCCCCACAGACGAGAGGCCGATCGTTTCAGCTGGAACTGACGTCAGTTCGGCCTGAACGGATTCGAGCACACACACGGAAAAAATCGCATCCAATCCAATTTACGTCAGTTCGGCCTGATCTGATTCGTGCCCACACACGGAACAGTCGCATCAGTCCATTCTGGTTTGCCGCGCGCTACGGTCGTGTTTATCAATTTTGTATTTAAACACCGCGAAAACTCATACAACGCTTGTACAAGATACACGCCCGCACGGCCGCGGCTCGGGCAAGAACTGAAGCGATTTGTCCACACACAGTCAGGACAGGCCGCGCGTTCAGGCCGATCGGTCAGGCCAGAATTAATGTTGCCAACTTAGTTATTTTACAAAATTTTACTAAATTGAGTATTTTATTCCCTCCTTGGTAGAAATTTAGTTATTAGTAGTGTTTAAGTAGGAATGAGCCAGACAGTAATGATATGCAAAATAGCTACTAAATACGTAATATTTCCTAGTATATTTTAATTTAATGATAAAATTTATAATCAAATTCAATTAATGAAAAAAATTTAATATAATAAAACCTAAAATGCAGTGGTTTTGGGGGGGCTTCAGGAATTCCTAAGTTAAGTAGCCTCTTTAGTAGTTTTTTGGTAGTTTTAGTAGAAATCGATACGAGTTTAGTAGTTTCACAAAAAATGAGCTGGCAACACTGGAACGAATCGCTTCAGTCCGTACGGCCGCCTGATGCGATCTCGAAATTGCACACACACGATACGATTTTGCATCCGTTCAGGCCGAACTGAAGGTAGACCGGACCATGTATGGGGCCCCTTAGGGACAAATAAGTATAATATGTTTCTTCTTTAACCCATATTAATATCTACTTCTAAAACATAATTATATTTTTGAATTAAGATTTTGAATATTTTACAATAAGATTATAAAATTTATTTATATACTCTTATTTAATTATCTTATTTATATTTCAAAATTTTAAAACAGAATTTAACTACAGAGTTGATAAAAATATGGGTTAGGTTTGCCGAAATCCAATATTTCATTTCATAACTCAAATAACCAAACTTTGAGCAAAAACTATGTTCGAAACATTCTGAAATTGGAAAATATCGAACTCCAAAAATCTACTGTATTACTAAAATAACTTTGGATTTAAAATGTTCAACTTGAAAAATTCTATTAACGAGTCTATTTTCTGTACTAATAAATACTAGTGTAGTTGTAGTAATAACACATAATTAGTAATTTATTAAGATTTCATTGTTAATAAAATATGTACTAATGGAAACGCATCGGCTAACATCGTACAGCGATTAGTAATTAATTTGTCAAGCTTGGATTAAGGTATTACTGGCAATAATTCAGAATCATGTAATGAGCATATAGACATATGACTATGTAACCTAACATCCATACATTCCAATATATCCAACGAAAGAAGAAGAACATCTACATGATATCAATAATCTGCTCGAAGTTTTTGATAAAGCAGATGTTAATATAGACGAATCCGTGAGCGGAAGATAGTTATTATAAACAGGCAAAAACATTGTAGCTTAGACAGTCCTTAAAGACCCTTTTCGTCTAATAAGAGGGTTGGAAGTTTAATCTGTCACTCAGTTCTAATGCGGCTTATAATCCACAATTTGAATTAGATTTATTCAAGGATAAAATTTCCTCTTTGAAATTAAGCCAATATGTTTTGAGATTTAAAACAGTATGAATCTCTTAAAATTAGGATATACTTTGATTATAACCGACTTTCGTTTACATTTTTTACATTTTTAATTTACATAATATAATTATTCTTGTGTTAAAGTACTTTTCTACTATATATATATATTGTATTAATTACACACTACACAGGTATGCAAAAAACCCCTCCTTTATGTTTTAGTGCTTAGCCACCAATAACATCGTAATAGGTGGCTAAACACGGAACTTAAAATCAAAATATATACAGTATATAGACTTGTAATATGAAGCCCATTTCTTTCTTCAATTCCATCAATTTCTATGGATATTTACGTGCTCTCTTCATAAAAAATACGTGGACTTCACTTAAAATCCTTTAGAAACATTGTGCAAAACTTACCGAAATATTTAGATATAGAACAATTGAATTGAATATAAACAATTGAAACAATTAAAGTTACAGTGAATACTGCTCAAGCGCACTTATATAAAAATCACTTTTGGCACTTACTTTCTTGCTCTTATGACTCGCAAAATTTTATTTTGTATGTATAGAGACTATAGACACTGTTTATGGTTTTACTCTATAAAACGAATTAAAAAAAACATAATAATTTGAAATTCAACGGATGAATAAAAAAAAACCTTAAAGTTATTTATTGGAAAAAAGTCATACTAACAAAAAACTAGACGAGATGGAAAATCGGCCAACAGATAGATTCAGACTATTAAAATCTTCATATTTTTGAAAATTTACTGTATTTTTATTAAGGTGAACCTAATGAACGTTCACCTTTAGAGTACGGCTTAAAAATTACTCTTTAAAACACGTTTTGTTTGCTATTTGAAATTATTATAATAACGAAATTAAAATAAAGAAGCGTTACTTGCGATGTTTCTATTGTTACTCCCACTTCAAAATATATGTTTGATTTATTCATATCTTTTCACTTCTACATAACACATCCTGTTCTTCAAATTGGACAATGAGTATCAAAAATATGATGCCTTGTAAATATCAATCACTATGACGTATTGTTTATTCAAATGTCGCCAGCAATTCTTATAGAACATCCATAGGATGTATTAATAATCATAAGACTTGTTCAGATGCAAATAGTTCAAAAACATGAATTGTTACATTTCCATAAAGCAACGATGAATGGTCTAAAACCATTCTGTAACCAAATTTGAAATATGAACGCATAATTTTTGAATATGAAATGTAAGTCGAGCAAACAAAGGGTACCTGCTTCCGAGTGCTTTAAGTGTCCGTACCTTTGACAAATACGTTCTGTTGAATTACTAGAGACAAAAGGTATAATGAAAGACATGTGGGTCATTTAGGATGATCCATTTACTACACAATTAACAAAGGTTCTGTATGTTACCCTTACTAAATGTACATACCATACATAAATTATTTTATTGAAATCTCCATGAGCCTTTGTAATATTTCGTGAACTAGTTATGGCAAAACTGTTTTATTTTCCTTAGACAAATTTTAAAATAAGCTTAAAAGGTGAAATATAGTAATTTTCACAAAGCAAGTTAAAATAATCACATTGTAACACGATCACAATATTCGAAATAGTTTGAGTTATTTTTTCGTGGTAAAGGTCAACTGAAGGTCTGCGCTTGGTAAATGATAAGGGTATTATAGTGCAAAAAGAATTTAAGTGGTCCAGAATTATAAAAATTCCATCTATTTTGGGAAAAGGGTTTATTTGTGAGCTAAAAAATTCCATGTAGTTGTGATTGTGACAAATATGTTATGTAACGTATTTCGTACTTACGGCATCTGCCAATTCTCGTAGACGCGGCCTGGAATTCGTATTTTGATTTTTGTTTGGTTTTATTTTATTTCGTATTAGAAACATTGACATGAAAGATTTTATGCGGAATATACAAAATGAGTATTCCTCGTGAATATTAGATTATTTTGAGAGGCTTTTTGGTTATTCGATATGTTTCTCTTTGTATACCGAGAAAATCTAATATCTTTGGATTCTCGTTAGTAATGTTATTGTTATGTACCTGTCTAGAAAAAAATAATATAAATATCTTCTCTTAAACCTCATCATTATCGTACCTTTATTTCTTGCAAACATTTTAAGTTTAACCGTCTTTCTTTCCACATTTTCACTAATAACCTAACCAAGAGCATGTCAAGACATGTCTAAGGAGGGTTCCGTAACTATCAGCGCGCAATTATAGGTTCTTCTACAAAAAGTTCCCAATCCCCTACCCTATTCCCTTCCCTACCCTCCCCTATTACCCTATTCGCTCTTAAAAGGCCGGCAACGCACTTGCAGCTCTTCTGATGCTGCGAGTGTCCATGGGCGACGGAAGTTGCTTTCCATCAGGTGACCCGTTTGCTCGTTTGCCCCCTTATTTCATAAAAAAAAAAAAAAAAAAAAAAAAAAAAAAAAAAAAAAAAATTGTCCGGTTTCTCTCATATACATTTTTCCAAATACCTAAGCATGACCTATCCTGACCTATTATCGTAAAAATCACAAGTTTACTTGAAACTCCGCGTCAAAAAAAAAGTGATATTACATATAAGAAGACCTCTACGACACTTCACCTTTATTCAAAAAGAGGTATTCGACGATATTCCACGCAAAAAGTCGTAAGAGATGGCAAAAATTCATCCCCACTTCACACTTCAAATTATTATATGATTCCAAAAATAAAGTCTATATATAATGTGTTTATATACAAAATTTCGTCTTTTTTATTCATAATTACCGAAGCAATCAGGACGGACGGACATACAATCGGTTGGAAAGAGCGAAACTATAAGGGTACTTTACTCCATATATTTGTACCCTAAAAATGTAGGTAAATAAATTTTTAAAGTGGAATATATATTGTGTAAAGCAAATGTTATTTCGAAATGCCTTATCAATAAAACTTATGTAAATCAATATTTCTATGGTTCTTATTGTTATTCAAATCTATTTCAAAACTTTATTTCAAATGTTCACAAGTCAATGATATATTGAATTTCGGGACAAGTTTTTGTATTGAAATTTTTCGTCGCACACTATAACAAAATGTCGTCTAAGCTCATTCATTCATACGACCCTGGAATCGCAAGATAGATTGTATCCGAACACAAGCGCGTTCGATAGGGAACGTACAAAAAACCCTCGTGTGTACGCATCTTAAGAGATAAACGTAGTAATTTATTGTATTCCTGCTTCTAAAGGTCGACTTTTGTGGTCTTTCTGTCCATTGTCGTTTCGAGAAGTCCACGCAGCCGTATAATATGAATTAATAAGCACATTCTTGTTGAGGTTTTGTTGTGGATTCCGCCATTCATGTTTAATGTTAAAATTTACAACCGAAAAATTTCGACCACCGTTTTGCATCACTTGACCCTGAATGAAAAAATTATAAACTGAATCCAAAAAGTAGTATAGAAATATCAAAATGGTGGCTTGGAGTGTAATATAAGTTTATACATATAATCCACTTCTTTAAATTAATACCTACCTAATACTTAAATATTTAGTAAAGTCAACAATGTTACATTTTTAGATGCAGCCGGTATTATTTCTGTTTATGAAATAAAAAATGATTTCAAAAGACAAAATCCTCTCATTAATGTCGTGTTAAGTCAAATTTATGTCAAGATTAAAGAAACAAATAAAGAAGCCCACATGTGTAGAGATGAAAATAAGAAGTTCCCATTATTAGAAAGAGATTAACACCTCATAAACAATATTGTTGTTTTAGTCACACCATAAGGTACTCGTTTTAATGGAGGAGTAATTAATTATTTTTGTAAGTAATGACATAATATTATAACATAATATCTTACAGTTATTTATACACAGTTGAAGCTTAATACATTGAAAAATATTGATAAAATATTTTTAACACTCAAAATAGAATAATTATTATTATAGTTACTACCAAGTTACCTTCGGCAAAAAAAAAAATGAATACAGAGTTCTGCAAACCACAAAGTGAGGCCGGTCTACGCCTCGCTGTGTTATTACACAGAGGCACACACACACACATGTAACGAAACTACGCCTTGTCTTGTAAGGCGAGCTGTCACGGTTTGTAATTTTTAATGTTACATGTACATGCACTCTACATACATAAAATACCGGCCTTAGTTATCGTTCGACAAAGCTCTGACTACACTTTTTTTATTTTAATCTAAGTTGCCAAACTAAACAAAAATATTTTCATTAATGCTTTCATTAATATTGATATTGACGTTTTTATAACTTATATTTTCTGTCATACATATTAGTGATATTAATAAAATAGCCTGAAAAATATCGTATGAGAGAGGAACAATACATGCCATTACAACCCAAGTCACGTTTGCTAGTAGACCTTACAAAAACGATATGAAAACCGGTAAAATGGCAATCCTCGTATATTTTCAGGATTTTACGTTTATCCATAACAATGGACAAAATTGACTGTGTCCTATCTCATTACAGTAGAGCGCACTTCATAAAATGTTCCCATATTTTGTGGTTTCGATAGGACCTTATCGGTGTGAGAAGTGGGTAGGCTTTGCGACCATAAACGTTTGAAAAGTGTTTGCTGTGATAAGGGTATTTGTTGCTATATTTTATTCGCCTCTTTTAATAGATTTATGAAATAGTTCTAGTATTTTATCGTCGTCACAATAACCTTGATATTTATTTATGTTTCTTATCTTATTTTTATATTTGTGGATCCAATATTATATTTTTTGTTACTTTTAAATTAAATTTATTTATGTATTATGACTATGTATATTATAACGAGGATAAGGAAAGAAGACTTGGTGGCAAAAACCGTAATTCGACAAAATAAACAACGGGTTGCACTCAGGAGTGCCGGCAGAAGTGAAAACTTGAACAGTAATTGGAAAACTGCTATCTAGGTTAAAAGATACGAACTAAAATAGTTTCATGCTCGCGTAAGGGAACTAAGACAGTAAACAGTTACAAGATGCATCTTACGAATTTGCGATCAGGTCACGTGACCTGACGTGAGTTTAACATTTTTTTCCCATCCCAAGAAAAGTCCACAACGCTGCTAAAGAGGTTTTCACTTCTGATTGATTTTCACACTGATTATTTCACACTTCACGAATTCACAAACTTTTAAATGCACTCTATCTGGATGGTCAAAATATTGATTACAATATTTTGACCATCCATTGCATATATTCTAGGTATAAACTGCTCTGTTTAATAAAGTATTTAAATATATTACGCATTGGTGAGCAAACCGCGACACATAAAATTAGCACTCAAAAACATTTTTAAACTCTTATTTTCTTTGCAAATGTTCACTATGTTAATGGGATATAATATTTGCGATTCATATTTTTAATGGATGTTTGTTTTGAATATTACATAAAAAGTGCGTTTTTTTATTTTCCTGCTGGAATATTTTTTTTATTGCTAGATTAGTGGTACTCGTCACTCGTTAGAGAATAGAGTCATAGATAGTCTTAAAACTTGAAAAAAAAAAGTAAGGTAAAATAAGTATAGATAGTAACAAATACGACTTATATAATATATTTTACCAATGCTGTAGGTAATTTTGCGGATATTAAATATAGCGTAACCCTTTGCTGCAACATGATAGGGCGTATCCTAAGTGCTTTATTTGGGTACACCCGACCCAGAGCTTCCATGTCCGGAGGCAAATTCATGGCAACGATTAATGTCTTATAATATGATATTTAAAATATCGTTTATTTGCAAAATAAAAGCAGAGTTATTCCACTCCACCCACTTTGATATATCTATTGGATTTTTTACTGATATAAATATTTGGACATTTGAAAAGGAAGTTCGATATGGAAGAAATGTTAATTTAAGATCAAATAGTTAAATAAACGTTTTTTAAAAAAAATGATGCATTAATACCAAGCCAAAAGAGTGTCTTGGATAATTACTGACTTCCAAACGAAGAGGTATCAATTTTGAATTTTGATTGCCTATTCCAAAAGCAATATTAAGAATGCTACACTTCTGACAAGAAAATGAAAAAGTTATCATTCGATTATATGAAAGAACATCAATATTTATGATATGTTAAAACAGGGTCGAACATAATTTAACTCGTATCTAATAAGAAAATTATGTAAAGCAGGCCGTTCATAATTAATAATTGGGACTAAAACGAGGCCCGGTAAGGTTTCAATTATATTTCTCCGGCATATTGAAATAAGTTCTATAACGTTTCAGTCGAAATTGAACTGTCATTATGGGTACTAAAGTCCATATTTGCGGACGCATGTACGCATTTAAAATATAACTGCAGCTGCCAGGTTGGTTTGGCTTTCTGCAGAAAGGAAAAGTGTGATCGTTGCCTAACTGTAGATGGTCGTAATGATGCGGTATTTCTAAAGAAATGTTTATATTAAGGTTATATTGAGGTTATAATGAGGGTAAATTTATAGCCGTTTTAATGTTCTCGTCTAAAATTAATATTGGACGACTTGCTCTTTAAGACGCCGCCACATTTTATAAAATTACAAATAATAAACAAAAATGACAAATATAAAGCCTTCTAATGTAACATTTTCGAAAAAAATATTTTCTTAAACTCTTCTTCATGAGTATTAAAAATAAAAGAGAAACTGGGACGAGGATACCTAATTTGCTTCTTTTTAATTGAAGATAAATAAAAACGTGTTTAATCATAACAAGTTCTTAATTAGCTCTATAAAACAGAATTTGCATAAAAGAACAATTAAAAAGCTCATTAATTGGACCAGTGAGCGAAGCGGGGGTAACTCGGACCAGTAACGGTTGCAGCTGTTTACATCTACGTGTTAGTCTGACAAAACAATCGTGCAAGGGGTGGGGTGAGAAATGTATAAAATCGCCCAAAAATTATCGACAAAAAAATGCGGCGAGTCGATAGTTGGCTCATATTTCATAATATTAACCACTTATGCCTGTGAAGAATGGGTGTGTTAGAAAAAGATGTAATTGATTATTTTGGTATCCTCGCCATTGGCAGGGTTTCTATTAATTTTGTGAATTGATCACTAGAAAAAAATGTTTTTTATACGGTTCAAGTGTATCTTTGAAGATCCGTGTTATCTTTTCAAATATGTATTATTATTTAAAACTTTTTCTATTTGAAACAATAATGAAATTATCAGGCTACTTTTTTGAGTATTATTTTTACAATAATTATTTGATACCTATCATCAAAATTAACTTCAACACATAATAATAGGTAATATTATGTGTTGAAGCAGTCATATAAGAATTTCCTTTGATAGGTTTTCCTGTGCTTTGTTCTTTTTTTTACCAAAGAACAATTACTAATTATATTACTAATATTTACACAACTGAATAGTTATTCAATGTTGTTGTCTTTGTTTCTTAAGTAACTTTTCCAACGTATCAGTTTATATACTATACTTTTTTAATTAATTAATAAAAAAATAATTGTAAAAGAATTACTACCCTTTACCTAGCTATTTAGAGGTAAAAGGTTCTATTATTATCTGCATTGAAACAATTTGAGAAACGTTAAAAAGCTTTCACTTAGCTTACACATGCACACATCACGTTCAAAAAAGCTTTTTATGTCTTATATCACTTTTATTCGACACTTTTTTATAACATAAAGAATTTTAAAACAATACTACCACATGCCAGTGGCTCGCTTTGATACATGTTTTCATAAGCCTCAGACGCCGCCTCTATCCCTTACAAAAACGTAACGCATCGACACACTTCTATGCAATAATTGAGAGTGTATTTTACAATTTGCCAGACTTATCTTTATTGCCTTTGTGTTGTAAGTGGATTCACAAAGGACAAGGAGACACCGCTCCTTTAAAAATCTCGGAACGCGTGTACATAATTCTATTATTCGGTGCCGCATCTGTCAAAGGCGAACCGTCTGTAATTTTACACTTTAATCAGCGTTAAATTCTTACAGTATTCGGGGCAAAAACTCTCAAAGACCCCCGCGTTTTTCTCAGTACCATAAATCATCTTGCTCCGATGACGTCTGCAATAAAATAAAGGGAATGCCTTCAGAATATGGTGCGTCGATAAAGTCGTAATCTCGAATTTCGCTTACGGCTAGATAATATTGAAATGATTTATCCTTCTAAATTTGTACCAGATTTGAGTTGAGATCATAAACTTATTCAAGGACTTAAGTTTTTAAGAATTTGCATAGATAAATGTTTATTTTGAAACCGGTTTGTGTTTTAATTGACGTGGTAGACACAAATAAATTAAGTAGAGCGTTAATATGCATATCATATTTATAATCTCGATTTTAGACTGAGCTCAAATTTGAATAATATTCGAAACATTTACTGTTTTAGATAATAAATTCTAATTAAATATTTTTTTGGGAATAAGCTTTATATATTAACTAATATTAAGCTTATTTCCTAAAAATATGAAAAAAGCTAATAACCCTAGTAGTCAGCCACTTCAAATCACACTTAAATTCAGTATTAAGCGATAATATTTTAGGTACACTAAATCGAAAAGTAAGTGTCTAGGTTTATAGCAAGGATTTCAATATTACATCTAAATATACTACGAAATATTTTGTACCTTTCCCCAAATACTGTGGGTTGAATAAAACTAGCCGCCATCGCTTTTTCATACTTTTTGGTCGAACTAAATGGGAATCCAACTAAGCAGTTAGCTAGAGACATAACAAAAGTGTTTTGGTCAACAACAGTTTGAGAAACCGAATTAACTTCATGTTATAACATAAAGACGTACTTATCTTCTACATATATAACTAATATAGGTATAATTAATGTAGAAGACAGTTATTTATTTGAATTAAAAAGAAAAATCTGACTAATGATGCCGTTACCCTGTTCAGATAGTGTTCTTCTGAAATTATTTAATACTAGCGACCCGCCCCGGCTTCGCACGGGTACAATACTGATACTAATACTACAGAATGTCTTTAAGCCTCTAACAAAACGGGCGAAATTTAGTCAAAACAAACAGAAACAAATTAATATAGGTACCTACTAAAACTCAATGAAATAATTAGGCGGGTATACTTTTATCGTATGAAATACCTATACTCTTCAGGACTAACAATACAACAAACACATAATAAATAGGTATTCAAGTATATATCCATCATAGTTACAACGAACACAAAACAAAAAATTTACTCATAGAAGTCATAGATCTAAACTCCCCCCGCACGCGCACCCCCGCGAAACCGTAATTAATAGTTAATTTCGCCATAACTTCAAAACCAAACGTCCAATTTTAATAATTCAAAGATCAAATATTATCTACATAAACTGTACTTAGTGATGAAATAATTTATTTTGATAAGGATTAATAGCATGAGTAAAATAAACGCGTTTAAATGTAGTCCAAAAAAAATTCAAGATTTCTAAATAAAAAAATGGTTGTTGTGCCTCACTCGACATAGATAGGTATAGTGTGTCGCGGACTTTTTTGTAGATATTTATAAGATCTACAATTAATTAGAACATTTTATGGTTCTATCTTTTATAGTTTAGGTAGCGTACGCAAAATAAGTAACTTTTCTGGTTGATTTTTTACACCTGGTGTCCGAAAAACCCAAATATCTTACGGAACCCTATTTTTTTCCAAAATAAAATTAAGCCCTTGTTACTCGTGGATAATGTATCTTTCGAATGGTGAAAGAATTTTTAAAATCGGTCCAGTACTTTTTGAGCCTATTCATTACAAACAAACAAACAAACAAACAAACATACAAACAAAGTTTTCCTCTTTATAATATTAGTGTAGATTTAGCTACTTATTCGACTATTCTCATTTTAACTTCCATTATTCACACTTATTATAACTACAAATCTATTTCAGAAAGGATTTAAAACTATGCCACAACGATTTAAAGTCGATTTTATAATTCTACAAGACTTAATACATACCCTAGATAGAAGAGCGGAGCTCATTCTATACAATACAAAGGGACATCGTCTATTATATTGTACATTGACCACTTCGCCTCGGGAGGAAATAATTTATTCAAACGTTCACGTTCTCCGGCTCATTGGACCACTTAGGACATCTTCAATGTATGTATATAAACCATTTACACATAGGTTCGCCTTTGATATAGGATCCTTAGAATGTATCTATTCGAAGGAAGAAAGTCTTCAAATTTTATAAATAATATTGATAATTGCATTGTGTGAATATTTTTATAAACTGAGTGTTCCTCTACCTACAAAGTATTAAATGAATATTGTATTTATGAATTTCAGAAAAAATAAATAAGAAAACTTTAAACTTTTCTATACTATCTATACTAAAATTACTTTGTTTGAAAAGTTTGTTTGTTTGTTAGCATTGAATAGGCTCCAAAACTACTGGACTGATTTTTATGTTTGGTACAGATACAGATTAGACCACGCGGAAGGAGATAGGCTACTTTTTATCGCGGCGAAATGTACGGTTATCGCGGAATTTCCTTTTGCGCGCACGAAGTCGCGTGCAACATCTAGTACTAAATAATTTCACCTGTTCTCTTTCTTGGCTAATCAAGTTTATTATACCTTTTGTTTTTCCTACTAAAATCCCGTTTTTCTCGCTTCCCTATTTCTTAATCAGGAGGGGAATCGTCTTTGACACGTACGATATGAAACTCGCTTTGATGTTTTTTTCGCCCTACCCGATGAAATGATTGTATTAAACAAAATTACGCTTCAAAGATTCACACCCCTACAGATTGCTTGCATTTTCTTATAGTCAGCGAATTTTTTGGAAACATGATTTCGATGGTTCAAACTTCAAACATAAATGAACCTTATGTATGTTTATTAAAGTTCAAACTTGTAACTTCAGCAACATCACCCAATTCAGCTTCATCATATCTAACGCGAGGCGATTTGTTTGTGTGTATGTATTTCATATAGGAAGGCATGATCTGAGCTTAAGGAAGGACTTGTGAACTGTGCTTGATATAATATCAACTTGATGAGATTTCTTACCAGAAACGTGGTTCATCATCATCACAGTAGCTAACGTCCCCTCTGATGGTATTCAGATCTCTCCATCAAGTAAGATTTGCAGTTGTAAAATTAGGATGTTGTTCTATCATGTATTGGCAGACTTTATGTATTTTTGTTAGAAAACTCACATATCCTGACCATGTTTTCCTCCATCATTGTCCAAAACATGGCGGCACATCTAATAACAATGATGAATCTGAATTGAACAAACCATTTCTTATAATCGGTACAGACAATGAAACGTCAATTAACGGCTTGTAAGGCGGCCAGCGTTAATTAGAACATAGCTTCATAAAAACACCAGATGTGAACTTGCAGAGGTTTTGTTTTGCTGACCGTAACACATGTGTGAACACGGCTGATAAGTTCGCAAATTTAGATCGTCGACAAAAGATAATTTAAATATATAAGGTTTAGTAAAATCAACTACTGATATTTTGGGTATATGATATCATAAAGACAAGAAGTTTAGGCAAAAAAAATCATCTTAAGTATGGGTGCTCAACACCATTTTTTTCGAGTATGACAACTATTTTTCTACCTAAAAGTCTCTAAATAAGCAGTAGATCATATGCCCAATATATACGTACTTAATTGATTTTAACGGACCTTTTATATTTTTGTTTATGTATCTAACCTTTGTGCCCAAAAGTTTGTGTGTAAGCTACGTATCATTATTTTACAGTGCACTGTTATTATTTGCCTACATACTTCTCTAAATATATTGCTGTAAAGATCACGGTTCACACCTATTGAAAAAAATTATGTCACACTATAAAATCGTAAATCAACCGTCTCGTTGACCTCTGACCGTCTAGATGTAGTTTGTTCGTTGGAATTTACCGGAAATCTTATTAGCGTTGATTTAAGAATGCTCGTGTGTCAAAACCAATTCTACTAACTCATGTCCGCAACATCAACCACTTAGAATTAAAATTTATTTCTAAGGCAACAGACATTAAGGACATTTGCATTGATATTATAATATTAGGTGTCCTTATTCAGTAAGCCCAGACTAGAAACCATCAATGTGGTACATGCCTAACATTTAAAACCGATGCTGATATAATAACTCCCCACACCGATCTCGGTGACGGTGGCTGGTTTCATTGAAACCAGGCCAGTTACGCAGGAGTAATTTTATGGTGCCCAAGCACTCTCTCTTCCTTTACTCTCGTAATCCAGTGGGACATAACCGACACGGCTGTCGAGAGATGAGTCGCAGGTCCGACTTTTTACATGCCCATCAGACGCATGGGTCATCTTTCTTGTCAGACAATCAGGTTATCAGCCTGCATTGTCCCTAACCAAACTTGGAAACAACATTTTTTGTTGTTCCAATGCGGGAATCGAACCCACGACCTCCGAGTCAAGCCAATGCTCTAACCACGGAGGCTGATAGAATGTATGTCAGTAAGCATACAATATAACTTACTTTCACATTAACAATAAGTAAGGATTTCGTATACCATATCAGGCATGATGAACTTAATTATAACGATTGTCTATAGCACGTGATTGTACCGGGGAAGATTTACGATCTCCGTCGGTTAGTAATGCCCGACTTTTTGTACTTGTGCTTAATCACAACGGGTTATTAGTGTAATGTGTTTTTGAATTGACCGTAGCAGCTGCTAATTCTAATATAAAGCTTGGAAATGAATGAATTCTTGTATACTTTAACATGCAAATGTAGCTTAAGACTCTTAGATATATTCGAGTAACGAATTAAAGGAATATAAAATATAAGTGACTAAAGTTTTATAAAATACTAATGCTAAAAAATAAAAATGCATACTTAATGATTGTATATTTTCCTAATTCTAAAAAGATTATGAAAATAAGGTTTCTATAAAAGTTACTAACTTGAATTAACTGTAGTTTAAAGAAACTTTGATCACAATTACTGTTATAGTGTGCTGGAATAAACTGAATGTACAATTTTATTATAATAATTTCTATGAAACGTAATAAAGATACGTCTATCAATTGCACAGGGGCTATAGAAATCGGTAAGGCATTCATTTGAATACAAAATGTAGTAAGTAATTATTGGTGATGACTCGATGGTTTGAGAAGAAATATCACTTATTAATCTCCCCTTTATTTATGTTTATGATAATCGCCTATTTTTAATCAGCGGAAACATAAACAGTAGAGTTATGAGACTCGTCATAAAAATCCGTAAATAGACGGTAAATAGCATCTCGTGCTGATGGGGCCATAAATTATGGAAGTTGACAAAATGATTTTTAATGTTCTTTCATCTATGGTTGCGTCGTTTTCTAAAACTCATTATGTATGTGCTCCAAGGCATCCATCCTTAAATAAAGGACACGTTTTTTCAACGCATACCCATCATCAATCTGTTTTAAACTTTCCTTCTTTACCATAGAGTGGGCAACAAATAGAGAATATAATATCTATTTTGTCTTAACATTGACAATAATTAATGAGTGGATTTAAACGCTTCCTCACGCCCGTGACATAAACGTAAATAGAATGATCTCCGTTCTCCCAGCCCCTTTGATTTTGTTATTTTTAGCTAAAAGAGATTAACTTTTGTATATTAATTTGTAAGTACGTATCAGTACTTTGATGTTTCTTGTTAGAGGTGTCTGGTGATTTTCAAAGTAGTTGACATTGAGAGCTTTACTAACATGAAACTAGAGAATAAATTGATAATATTATTCACTCGCAGATTCAGTATTCATCCTACTTATCAAACTAATATTATAAATATGTAAGTTTGTGAGGATTGGATGTATGGATGGATTGATGGATGTTTGTTACCCTTTTACGTAAAAACTACTGAACGGATTTTGATGAAATTTGGTAACTTAGTAGATTAGGATGTGGATTAAAATATATATGCTACTTTTTATCCCGAAAAAATACAGTTTTTCTCAACAGCCGCCGACAACAGCTAGTCTTTATTATTTGAGAACCTTTTAATATTTTAGCAAACGAAAACAATAAAAGCCAAAGTTCATTAAAATTAAAAATATGTGTTTGCTGTATTTTATTTTATTTGAATAACCCTTTCAATTTATGTGTGCTTAGTTTAATTGTTTCGAATGTGTTGAATAAACGGTTTAGGCGGACAACTGTTTGGACAGTAAAAAGCTGAGTTTCGTTTGTTACGTATCTGTTTCGTACATACGTGTTTATTTATTTGAACTTTCAGAAATTTTGCATAAAAATGAGATATATTCTAAAAGCTTCATACTGGATTGTATTTGGAAGATATTAAACTTTTACTGTTTAATAATTTTATTTGACCCTACTTTGCATATTCTAAAAAGTTAAAAAAATACCTTTTAAATATTGTAATATTAACTAGATAAAGCATGATCTCAATTTGATGAAACATCTACATAAATTAGAACTAGAATAAGACTAAAAATCGAAAAAAGAACAAGAAACTAAAAATCACAAGCTAGAAAGAACTTAAGTCGATGTAAACAAAGACAATGCAGACAAATTCATTCGAGTCAGTCATAAAGTAAGCGATTAATGCAAATAGCTTCCAACTGTCGACAAAGAAACAATACAGACTGCAAGTTATGATACAAATACTAACACGCGCTAACTATTTCACTTAAACAGTAATGTCGCATATAATTTTAGAGTGTTGGACATATTGAATCGTTAAAACGAAAATTTACATTTTATTTACAACGGCTAACGAGTTGATCTCATTTGTCACACTATATTTGCTCGAGACTTAAATGTTTGATATAAGTTATGGTTATAGTTAATATCTCTTGACTGGAATGGTATTTAGTGTGAGTTTAATTTTCATCTAGTACTTTTTAAAGGTTCCGTAGTAACTATAAGGAACCCGGATTATAGTTTCGCTCTATTCGCTTGTTTGTCCTCCGTTGATATCTTCGGTAATTATGAATTTACGAAATTTACGAAATACACGAAATTGATCACTGCTATTGATTGCGTATAGATTTTGTTATCAGACTTTATGTTAGACTAGCTGACATGTCTAAAGACATGTCAGCTAGTCTAATACTAAAGTCTACATCACGGGACATAATATGTTAAGTACAGTAATCCACGGGAACCGTATATTATGTCCCGCGTTATAAAGTAATAGGCTACTTTTTCCTTCCCCATTGTCTACTTAATTTCATGATAATCGGTTTAGTAGTTTTTACGTGTAACTGTAAATAAAGTATCCCACGGGAACCGTAAATTTCCCTGCGATAAAAAGTAGCCTATGTCATTTCCCGTGGTCTACTTTATATCTGTGCCAAATTTCAAGAAAATCGGTTTTGTAGTTTTTACGTGTAACTGTAAACAAAGTATCCCACGGGAACCGTACATTTCCCCGCGATAAAAAGTAGCCTATGTCCTTTCTCAGGCTCTAGACTATCTGTGTACCAAATTTAATTTAAATTGGTTCAGTAGTTTTGGCGTGAAAGACGGACAAACAGACACACACACTTTCCCATTTATAATATTAGTATGGATTATTTAATTTGAAGTCAAGATTTTGTGAACTCTTCCTACCAATATTACTTCGACAAAAGTTACTGTAAATTCCGAAACACAAGTAAAATCCTGGCAGAGGTAATAAATTAGATGAAAAATCAGAAACATAACTCTATATTGTACAAAGTTATGTAATAAAATAAATATGTCCGCCATAACCACTTTAGCTGCACGAAGGTTTGCGTGCAAATTAGTATTAAGACTTCAATAACTTCCAAGCCTCAACGTTTCTTTATAACGACCTAATAAAGAATTGTGACTTAATAACACTTGATATTTCTCTTAATGTTTTTAAAATTATTTTGTTCATTTGGCAATGTATACACACGAATGTACTCGCAATTGCAAAAATGGAAGCGTAGTCTTAAAAATAACTTGATAAAATTAGTATAAGTTTTTACTATAACTACTTGTAAATTTGTAAATCTTTAGAATTAATAAATTGGGATTAGGATGCTGTAGTAGCCTACAAATAATTCTTATTAATAAATATAACAGAAAAGTTATATAGGAATTACAATTATAACGCTGCCTACTTGCACATCTTTTATATCTGTGATTAAACGTACCTCACAAAATTCTCACAGAATTAATATATTCTGAATAACATATTCAATACACAAACATAGGCAATTACATAGAGATTAACAAATAAGATATTATGTTAACGGAGTTGTTTAACTGTGGTATCATGAGTATAATGATGAGTTCCACAAAATGTTATTCTTAATGTTTATAATATTATAAATCGATACCCATAATTGTTACATGAATAATTAATTTGTTTTAGCTAACAAGCCACCAGCATATTATGTCTTTAAAAACAGTTATTTTCTACATCTTGAATAGTATTGAACAGATAAACAGCTAAATAGTTAGCTTTGGATTTGATTGCGCTATTACAAGCAGACGATGTATATGTCACCGTAAAATTGTAAAAACCGTTAGATTGTAAAATAACTAACGAGATTGTAAAAATATGTCGAAAGATTAAAAACGATATATTTATAATCTAACGAGAAATAATGTGTTAAATTATAGGCAGCATATTCGCGTCGGAAGTCTATAAACATTTTACAATTTCACTAGTTTTATTACAATCTAACGGTTTTTACAATTTTACTGTGACATATCCACGATTGAGTGGAAAAGCCCGTTGAAGGGGACGTAAAAGTTTTCAAGTTTGGATCGATTTGGATCGTTCTATGAAAGCTCCCTCTGTACGTAAGTACATATAATATTATACTCTGTAATTATAAAATCTTGAACAAGATAATATTATACAAAGTTTTATCTAAATGTACCCAGACATTAGTTATGTTCAAGAAGATCGTCGGAATCCTAAAAATTTTATATATGAAAATAGATTGCAATTCCAATGTCTCGCTAAGCTCTCGAGAACGGCAGGACCGATTTGGCCAAATTTGGTCTTGAAATAATTGTAGAAGCTTAGAGAAGGTTAAGTCGGTGAAATACTCGATCGATTACATGTTTACTTGTTTGGTTCATTTCAAAAATATCGGCCGCCCCAGTAGGTTGGTAGGTGTAGTTGTAGGTGTAGTTATTTATTTATTCCAGTTTATAGCTAAGACAAAACAATGTAGGTACGTCGGGACTACTAGTGTTTCAGAAAAATAATATATAGAAATATATAAACTAGCATGTTAGGAAAATACTACTATGATTATAGACATAATTTTATACTGATGATATTTTCAGTTCTCACGTATAAGATATTGAACTATCCGCTAAGATAGAAACTAACACAAATTGCAGGTATTTTTGCAACTCTCATCTTTACGTCTAATTTCGCAGTTTCTACATTGGCAAAGTGCAGTACGTGAATCATTTTATTCCTATACGTATTTTATGTTTTTTCTTTCGCCTTTATTACGATAATCGGCAGTAGAGCTACTCAACTGCTCAAGTTTTAAGAAATTTCCTATTTTTTGATGCCTAATGCAATATTATATTTATATTATTTCTTAAAACGATCAGGAAGCGAGCGGGCTGATCGTCTGATGGGTATTTTTGCAACTCTCATCTTTGCGTCTAATTTCGCAGTTTTTACATTGGCAAAGTGCATTACGTGAATCAGTTTATTTCTTTACGTATTTTATGTTTTCCTTTTCGCCTTTATTACGATAATCGGCAGTAGAGCTAAGGTCTAGCTTACTATTCAAGTTTTTAGAAATGTCATATTTTTTAATGCTAATGAGATTTTATATTCATACTACATGTTGCGGGCGACTTCGTGCGGAACAAAAGGAAATCTCGTGGAACCGAACATTTTTCCGCAATAAAAAGTAGCCTATATTATGTCCTTTCCCGTGGTCAATTCTGTATCTGTGCCAAATTTCATCAAAATCAGTCTAGTAGTTCGAAGCCTATTCGATGCAAACAAACAAACAAACAAACTTTTATTCTTTATTATATTAGTATAGATTATTTCTTAAAACGATCAGGTACCGAGCGGGCTGATCTTCTGATGAGAAGAGTTTACCGTCGCTCATGGACACACAGCACTAGAGGAGTCACACTTGTGACTCCTCTGGTGTTGCGCACTTCTGAGCCACTTCTGGCCTCAAAATCCCCAATATACTCTTGAGCCGCCATCTCCAGTAATTACTCGCCGAAACACACGCAAGCATTAAGTTCCCGTCGGTGTCCCGTTCGTGCCAAAGCATGGCTCTAGCAAACCATAATATTATATCTACTTATATAAAGATAACTTTATAATATTTCATTAACGATTGCACACCTTGGGGATAAGATGGCCCCCTGCAAGGCTGCTTTTATGTACTTAAGTATGCTCTATGTACTTATGACTATTGTTATATAGATTAAGTTACAATATTGTAATTTTTTTTTTGAAAATAACAATTTTCCCATCTTTTTGCTAAAAGGTGGCCCCGTGCGAGTTTCTTACGCCGGTTCTTCTCGCCGGGGACAATTCTATAAGCGTTATTTCATAACCTACATGGAAATAAAAAATTTGAGTTTGAGTTTGTATTATCAAGAAATTACCACCTTAAAATATCGATTTCATTCATCTCTTTATTTACTCCTCTATACATCTATACTCTATACAGATAAATATAATTGAAGTGTCTGTTTGCAATTTTAAATTAACAGCTTTTCACTTAAGGCATATGAAAGTATATTCGATACTAACAATAAAATATCAATTTTTATTTTTCTGTCCGTCTGTCTGTCTGTCTGTCTGTCTTCCTGTCTGTCTGTTTGTTCCGGCTAATCTCTGAAGTGGCTGGACCGATTTTCATGAGACTTTCGCTGGCAGAGAGCTCATATTATAAGGTCTAACATAGGCTACTTTTATTTTAGGGTTCCGTATAAAAATAGGGTTCCGTTTCCATTAATTGCGGGCAACGAAGTTATGCAAACGAAGTTGCGGGCATCAGCTAGTTATATAAAAATTTCAATATAATATAAACTGGTTAGTGGTTACACAATATCAAAATTTAAATATAATTATTTGAATAAGTTCTTGAAAGTTCTATGTATATTCTAATCAAGTTACAAGCTCAAGTAGCAAGTTCTAGTCAAGTCCGTGAAGATTTTGGCCAAGTAATTCTCAGTTCTCATCAACTATCGAGTAGCAAACTTGTGTGAATTATTCGCTGATAGATTCTATCCATACTAATATTATAAACGAGAAAGTGTGTGTGTCTGTTGGTCCGTCTTTCACGCCAAACCTACTGAACCGATTTAAATAAAATATGGTACACAGATAGTCTAGAACCTGAGAAAGGATATAGGCTACTTTTTATCGCGGGATATAAGCGGTTCCCGTGGGTTACTGTACTTACGTGGGCGGACACGCGGGCATCAGGTAGTATAATATATGGTTCTAAATGTTCAGCATATCCCGTTATATATTTTTCATACCACCTGCTCGACAATGTTCGATTATATATCACGCAATCTCAACGTAAAGCATGTCATTGACTCCCAAGGGAGATAATGTTGTATGAAACTCCCAAGGGATTAAAGTGATTTGAATTTGGAACGTTAAAATTCGTATGAAAATTCCTAATAGATACGTATCTATCATAGAGTTTTTCAGTAACAATATGGTATTGCTGAGAGTTTATTCGAAAATCGAACTGGCCACCTATAATTTTAATATTCTCACGTGTCAAAATCGTCAGTCACAAGTTCCTGAATCTTTAATCTGAATCTCAAATAAACTACACCACAACTTCCATAAATGTTCCTAATAAAAATATTACTCTGTCCCTCCATAACTGGGCAAATGTGTCGAATATCAATATTACTTTTTAACAAAATAAATGTTATATTTTTGTAGCCCTGGGTTTTTATTGCCTCGCAGTAGGTATGAAAAGTAGAGTATGTACCTCTGGGATAAAGCCTGTCTTCGTCTTGGGCAGCTTGAACCCCTCGCTTTACTCAGGACTCTACATAACTCCCTCGTTTCACTCGGGAGTTAAGTTTTAACTCCCTCGCTACGCTCGGGAGTTAACTCTAGAGTCCCTCGTTATGCTCAGGGTCCAATATGCTACCCGTGACGTAAGACACTGCTTTATCCCCTTGGTGCATAATCTACTATTCTAACATTAAGGTTAGTTGGTGCAAAAGAAAAATAACAATTTTTCTTTACGAATCAATTCTTTTGATTTCGTATTATATTATTATAATTCTCGTCAGTAACATTAGTTTAACCAGGACCGGTTAGACTAATATTATTGTGATTTTTTTACCTATCGTCGTCTGTTTATTTTGTATTCCGCTCTACTAGAACAACGTTAGTAATATATTTAATAATAATTCTTTGCTAGAACTCCGATCAAAGCTCAATCTCTCAGGTATTTGAAGTCTATATAATATTGTCTAGACTTTATTTTTTAAGTAAAGCCTAATATTTTATAATTTTAACTAATACAATCACTGCTTAGATATAATGCCTTTTAAATTTTGCGTAAATAGCATTTTATCAGATTTTTTTACTTTATCTTTATCTATACTAATATAATAAAGAGAAAAAGTTTGTTTGTTTGCATTGAGTAGGCTCCGAATCTACTGGACTGATTTTGTTGAAATTTGGCACAGATATAGAATAGACCACGGGGAAGGACATATGCTACTTATTATCGCGGCAAAATGTACGGTTTCTGCGAAATTAACTTTTGGGCGCAAGAAGTCGCGGGTGACATCTAGTTTTATTATAAACATAATATTATTATTACAAACGGCTTATTCCTTGCGTGCGCTTTCGGTAAGTTTAACATAATAAACGTTTATTATCGGTAATTTTATATACAAAAGGACAACAGTTTATCAAATTTACAAAAGCATGTAAAACATTTTAATGATTGTGAGCACGAACCCGCATATAAAATTATACATTTTGATAAAATTATACATCACACGAAATTTATATCCACATTTTTGCATGCGACCAAATCCGAAGTTTTGTGGCGTACCAGAAATGCTTGACGAAATTTATTTGTGCATTTTGACACGGAAGGAAGAAAAGCCATTTCCACATACGTACATTTACATATTGTTATACATTGAATAAAAACATGCATTTTTGTAGGTACGATGTCCGTTGTACTTTGTGTCAAAACTCCTACCCCCTTACTAATAATCGCTGTATAAGCTCTGAATAGTTATACAGTGTTTTGTCTCCTTCTATCGAATTAAAAGTGTCACTAGAGTGACGGGAACAAAACACTGTATAACTATTCAAAGCTTATACAGCGTTTATTAGTAAGGGCAATAGTCTATAATCAGAGGGCTTAGACAACACGCTATCGTCAATTACAATGACGGTCTTCGAAATGGAAAATAATATAAGATTGATAAAGCTTTCGCTAAGTACGCGATACGTCAATCCATACATTTTTGATTTCTAACTTCGTAATTTAACTGATTGAATGTTCTGTTGGTTCTTGGTGGAAAAGAGATGTTTAATTTTGGGCCAGTCCTATGTACACTACATAGGTAAATAGGAAAACAATATGGGAATATCATAAAAATACGAAAAAAATAATTTGAAGAAGGGTACATGCGTACAAAAATGATTATTTGAAGAGTTTTTTCTTGCGAGAACACTATTTTTAGGGCGGCCATGACAGTTGTTTTGACTTGACTTTTGACGTAGTAGACAGTTTTAAGAAGAGACGTCGTCTTGAATGTCACACGTCTTTCTTTGTCAAAAGTCATGTCATTGACAAAATGACATTCTTTAGTTAATTCTGATCTGATCCTCCATGTTTTATTTTACTTTGTGTTGCTCTCCTTGACGAAGTTAATTTAAATGTACATGGAAACGAAGTGAAATTAAACAAAATAAAGAATAGGAAACAGTTACTATATTACGTAGCTATATTTACAAATACTGTACATAGGGCTGGCCCAGGGCTCATACATTTCTTGAACATCTCTTTTATGTTCATAATAATATCACACAAATTTTTATACACACTTTTCCACTTTATTTAGATTTTTTCGATTTGTTTCACACACTTTGTTTCGATTAACTCATCATCAATTTAACTCTAGACGATTTAGAGGAAGGATTTCATACCTGTTTCTTGCCCTTAGCGACATGTCGTCCGAGCGAGATGTCGTCTAACTCAGAATCCTCGCAACAACAGAGATAATGTGTACTCTCTTTTTTATGTACTCATATCGGAACACGAGGAACCCTACCGTGTATCCGTAGCCAGTACAAGTGTAATTTATATTAACAATATCGGAACCATTATGTAGGGAGCACAAAGTTTATTTGTGTACTAAACGCTTGTACTAATGCGAAAAACAAAAGATGAACGCTGATATACAATCGGCCTTATTTTATTACAGAGCCTTATTTTACCCGCGCATAAACACAGCCACTGCTTCTAAATGCCCAAATAAACATAATAATAAAAGAGTAATAATAATATTATGAACACATATTTATTTAAGTCCGTTAGGTCTTTTAGCGATCCTTTACGGTCTATTTAAACAACATAGACTGAAAAGGATCACTTTGATTTATATAATGTTAACTAGCTGTTTCCCGTGGCTCCGCCCGCGGTAATATACTATCGTGTATCCCGCGGGAATACTGTACTTTTCTGGGATAAAAGTAGCCTACATTTTAATCCTGAGCCTAAAAACTATTAACATACTAAATTTCATCAAAATCCGTTTAGTAGTTTTATCGTGAAAGAGTGACAAATATCCATCCATCCAACCTCCATCATCCATTATCCATCATCATCCTCGCAAACTTTCACATTTATAATATTAGTAATTTGTGACTTAAGGACCCCTTTTTAAAAAGCGTTTGTGATTTTGGCAGTATGTAACGTAAAGCTGCCTAAATGGCACTCGAGCTTGTCTACAACTACAAGGATGCAATGGTCGTAGTCATGTATGATGTAACCCACACCATGCAGTTTACAACATTTTCACTGCAAAATCTGCTATAAAAATATCTCAACCAAAATGTAGTGGAGCGTAATATGTTTATATAATAGCTTATGTTACTTAACCCTCTAGCGAGCGCTGAGCTTAAAGATATCAACATTTTTTGCTACACGAAGTATGATAAATGGCATCCAGCGCTTGAATGCAAATCTCAAAAGTGGGTCAACGTGATATTATTTTTCACGTCGCACTAGAGTACGTGAATGATTGATCTCTTATTGTCCTGTGACGTTTTTACGGTTTAAGGGTGTAATAGAAAATTTACAACGCTCTCGAATAAGCGGTGCTTGTAACTGTGTCGTGTCTTTTGTGCAATTTTTTGCAGTTCCGGCTCTTTGAGGTTAATCGATTACGTAAATAAATCATTCTATTCGGAATTGGCATGCATTGGTGTAAATAGAAGTTAGAAATTATTTTTTAGATCAATTGAAAAAACAATAAAGATTATCTACTTATGTAAGTAATAAGTATGCTCAAGGTATACTCATTTTCGTAGAAACGAGTATTTTAACCTTCCAAGGATGCTTTAAATATGATTTTCTATATTATGCTGCTAGCATACTAGATTTATATTTATATTGATAAAACACAATATGTGTCCCAATTTTTTCCGAATATAAGGAATATTCTTCCTCCTAATTTAGAGCAAAAGTGACTTATACTCCCAGTCGATGACCCTAGAGAATGTTATTATTCGTGGCAATTTGTTTCCCTGATATTAAATAAAGTTTGACTGTAATGCGTCAACAAGTAGTTTTCCTGTTACAAACAAAATATTAAGTTTCGAAACTATGAACATTTATCATATAGCTCGAGTTCATTTTCTTTCCTCTTGTCGCGTGAGTTAATAAATGACTTAGGTAGTTTTTTTATGAGTTCCGATTTATTTCCACTTCCGAGGTTATTTTACGTTGAATTTATTAGATGCAATTAGAATACTACTTTTGTATTTTAATCTGACTACTTTATAATAATTAGTAAAAAGTAAATTTTAATGATGGGAATATTTTATATTTACTTGGTGCGCTCTCGCATAATTATCTCAATATTTTAAAACTGGAATTATTTCAACAGTGCTACTTCAATATTTGATAATATTTCCAATGGTATTTATATTATAGTGTATAAATCTTTACAATTATATAATAATAATAATAATGACTCCCCACCGATCTCGGTGACGGTGACCGGTTCCATTGAAACCAGGCCAGTTACGGAGGAGTAATTTTATAGTGCCCAAGTGTGTGCGCAGTACACAAGAGCACTCTCTCTTCCTTCACTCTCGTAATCCAGTGGGACTGATAACCGACACGACTGACGACTGCCCCATCAGGCGCAGGTCCAACTTTTTACAAACCCATCCGACGCATGGATCATCTTTCTTGTCAGACAATCAGGTGATCAGCCTGCATTGTCCTAACCAAACTTGGAAACAACATTTTTTGTTGTTCCAATGCGTGAATCGAACCCACGACCTCCGAGTCGAGAGCCAATGCTCTAACCACTAGACCACGGAGGCTGTTAAAAATCTTTACAATTAGGTACTCTATGTATATTTGGCAAATATTATAATTTGTGCCTATCAATTTTTAGGGTTTCGTAAATAGTTGAAATTTTCACATATTTTGTATTTCTGTTGTGGCTGTAACAAAAAATACTAAAAACAGAAGAAAATAAATATTTATGTGAGGCTCCCATACAAAACGTTGTTTTGTAACGTTTTGTACAGTAATAAAACTTCTACTTTGTTCTTCTACTTTCGTCTACTTCGTGCGCGAGTCTGACTCGCACTTGGCCGGTTTTATTTACAACTATATAATAATAATTATTTCTCTATAATATACTCACAATAATTGTTTTCTGTGCATTTGAAAAGCAACAATAAATTAGAGTCATTACGGTCTCATCTGACTAAAGATATTTTAGTCTCGATTCGGCTCGTCGTCTTGTTATGAATGTAAAAAAAAAAAAAAGATCTCATCAAAGTTATATTATGAAACTCACGCGATCGTGCAACAAAAAAAAACCTCTAATCTGAAGCAAATGAGTTCTGATGTTCAACACTTATGACTGTGGACTAAATATGTGAAACGTCTCAAGTTTATTTTTATATTGTCAAAACGTGAAGAGTTTTTGAACTAATAATATTTTTATAGTCTTTAATGTTATTGAGTATAGTTTATGATAAAGCTTTTTTCCGCGGCTCTGCACTCGTAAATATGGGGCATCCCACGGGAATACTATAACTGTTTCGGCATGAAAATATAATTATGTAGCGTAGCTGTAGCTCTGCATTAATGCTTTAATGCAGAGCCTAAACTATTACCGTACCAAATTTCATCAAAATTTATTTAGTAATTTTGCAGAAAAGAGTAACAAACATCCATCCATCCATACATCCATCCATCTATCCATCCATCCTCACAAACTTTTACATTTATAGTCTTAAAAGGATAGGATATTTGTGTAAGGTTCAAGTTAATAACTGTTGTAATTTAAATGTAATATGAAATTATTAAGCTAATTAAAACTGATTTATTAAATGTAAATATAATACTTTTCAATTGATTAGTTAAAATTATTAAAATATTTAAAAACACTTTTTGTAGTTCAATTAAATTGATTATAAGATAAACGGATGTAATTTTCACTTGACACTAGCGCCACAGTTTAAAGTCAGCCGTGGTCTGTAGTATAATTATTTAAATTTACTATTTTAATTTGGCATAAATAAACCTAAGAAATAATTTAAAATAGACATAAATATTATAATCAATTTGAATGAGATTTAAAATTAAAAACGGAAGTTAGTTTTAATACACATTATTGCCATAGCCGGAAGTCACACTTTACGCGCTAAAATTGCTTAGAGTAAAGAGGGGGCTTAGTTTCTTGGCGGTTTTGACTAGGGGCAATCGGCGGAGATCCTTGCGAGAGGATAGTCGATAACAGTAAAGTGTGTGCTGACTGCTGAAGTGCTCAAAGATATTAATATTGTTGTGAAAGTGTAAGAGTTATGAAATGTGTGAAGAAAAGAGTGTTAAAAAGTGAAGTGATCGTTCAATTAGTGTTATAATGTGTGGTTACTGAAATTAAGGTGTATTTAGTGCAGTAATAAACGAAGTGATCTGTGTGGTAGAGTTTTATTGTACAAGAAGTGTTCGGCCGTCTTATAAATCAGAAAGTGGGGATCGTCACTGTACCGGATTATGGATAAACAACACTGTGGAAGTCAAAATATTGAGAACTATCGTCACGAGCTTGTGAATCCAACCAGGAGCTTCGGCCAACATGAAACGGATGATAGAATTGGTCACAGGCGGAGTCGCAGTCCCATCCTTCAAAGCTATCCGGTACGCATTTGTGACAGTGTTTCCGAACGCCCACGCAGTGGTGGCCAACGACGTAGCCGTACACGCTCGCGGTCACGCAGCCGCAGTAGTGGCCGCAGCAACTGGCGCAAGCGGGAACAAGAGCTTGAGTTGGAACGCAGGCGGGTTCGGCGCTTGGAACAAGACTTGCAACAAAAAGAACGCGAAGAAAACCGCAGACGTCCCAGCAGCCGAGGCAATCGGTATGGTGCAAGACAAGACAGCAAAACAAGACAACACGGCGAGCCATCAACCAGCCGACTGTCACCTCAAAGGTCACGTAGCCCAGTTTTTACTAGTAAAGATGTTTTTAATTTAATTCAGTCTCTTAAAAATAGTTTTTCGTCCCAACCAGCTGCACAGAGCGAACCAACTTATAGCAGTAGACGTATAGATTATCAAAATATTGTTCCCGAGTTTGATCCATCTATAAAAAATCAGCGCATAGATGTTTGGTTAAAAAAAGTAAATGAATGTGCTTCTGTGTATGGATGGGACGAAACAACTACTATTCACTTTGCAATGCAAAAGTTACGAGGTCTGGCCAAAGTTTGGGTTGCGAGTTTAGATACTATGTTATATTCTTGGACCGAATGGCAAAATTTACTTATAAATAATTTCCCTTGTGAACTAAATTATGGCCAGTCCTTAGAGGATATGCTAAAGCGTCGAAGTAGATTTGGAGAACCAATTGAAGTTTATTTTTATGAGAAACTAGCTTTGTTAAATCAATGTGACATTCGTGGTAAGCGGGCCGTAGATTGTATTATCCACGGTATAAATGATAAAATTATTAAATCAAGTTGCGTTGCCTTACAATGTTCTGAACCTAATCAATTACTTAAATTTTTGCTAAGCAACAAAGAAACTATATCACATTTTGTTCCACCTAGGAATAGAAGTAGTGTTGGTATCACAAGTGATAATGATCAAAGTAATAAACCTATTAGAAAACAAATCCAAAATACATTTTGCTTCAATTGTAAAGACAAGGGTCATTTTTTTGCACAGTGTCCAAAGACGCTGTTAGTTTGCAAGAATTGTAATAAAATTGGACACACAATTGAAACCTGCTTTAAAGAGAAGAATTCTAATTCTACAGATTCTATAAAGAAGACAATGCGAATTGCCAGTTCAAATGGAAATACGAAATTTGTGAAACGGGTTATGGTCAACGGTATCGCGTTAGAAGGATTCGTAGATTTAGGTAGCGAAGTCACATTAATTAAAGAAACTGTGTCAAAAAGATTAGGACTATCTCATAATGATCAATCGACCGCGATGATAGGTTTCGGAAACACAATAGTGCAGTCGCTAGGTACAGTTACAGTCGATATGACAATAGATGACGTTAACGCTTTAGTTAGTTGTAGAGTAGTAAAGGATGAATTTTTAGAGAAACCAATACTTATAGGTCAATCTTTTTCTGAACAGCCGCATGTAGTTATTTACAAGGACGCCGCGAAACTAAATTTTTTAACTGTAGACTCTATCATTCCATCGAATGTTGAATGTACTGTTGACGAGTCATTAATTAAATTAAAGGTTAAAAGAAGTGTGCAACTTTACGGGGTTGCAAGTATTAGAGCCATGGCGGATATCGACTTCACTGGTAGTATACTACTAGTTACCAAGCTGATAGGAAAACCTAATGCACAACATGTTGTATGCGGTGGTGTATACCATGTAACTTGCGGAAATCTAAATGTGACGATAATGCCATGTTCGATACCTACTATTTTTATAGAAAATTTTATATTTGCGCGTGCTCAAAAAGTAGATATCATTAATCGTGTTGCTTCAACTACCGTTTTTTCTGGTAATCCTCTTTCACATGTTGATAAAAGCCAAGTAAAATTAGGAGAATCGGTTTCAAAATATGATAGGGACCGACTTTATGACTTACTTGACCGGTATGTAAATTGTTTTGCAAATGATATGGCGAGTTTAGGTTGCACAACTACTACGGAGATGGTAATAGAGTTAAATAATAAGCAGCCTGTTGTGTATAGACCCTATAGGCTGTCCCACCATGAACGCGACAATGTAAGACAAATGATCAAAGACATGTTAGCTGCGGGTATAGTTAGGGAGTCCGTGTCTAGTTATGCGAGCCCAATAATTTTAGTAAGGAAAAGAGATGGTTCTACAAGGATGTGCGTGGATTACAGGAAGTTGAATTCTTTTACAGTTAAGGAGCGCTATCCAATGCCACTCATTGAAGACGAAATTGCTAGGCTATCTGGCCAGGCATGGTTCATCACATTGGATCTTATGTCTGGATATTATCAAGTACCGATTGCGGAACCATCTAAGCATCTAACTGCGTTTGTCACGCCCGACGGCCAGTATGAGTTTAATCGCATGCCGTTTGGCCTGGCAAACGCACCGGCTGTTTTCCAGAGGATGATGAACCGTGTCTTGGGATCAGCTCGTTTCGATAAAGCGACAGTGTATATTGATGACGTATTGATATTTGGGCGAGACGCCAGCGAGTGCTTAGATAATTTAGAAGTAGTTTTACAGTTATTGGAGAAAGCTAATCTGAAATTAAATTTGTGTAAATGTAGTTTTTTGAAAAACAAAATTGATTATCTCGGATACGAAATAAGTTCAAACGGTGTGCGCCCTGGTGAGACAAAAATTAAGTGTGTGGCCGATTTTCCTTGTCCAGGCAACGTTCACGGGGTACGTCAGTTTCTTGGTCTCGTAAGCTATTTTAGGAAGTTTATTGAGGGTTTTGCGATGATAGCTTATCCACTAACTAGACTATTAAAAAAGGATACAAGCTGGACATGGGGTGATGCTCAAAATAATGCATTTACTACTTTAAAGGAACGACTAACAAAACGACCGGTATTGGCTATTTTTGATCTGTCGGCAGAAACTGAGCTACATGCGGACGCAAGTAAAATAGGCGTAGGTGGTATTTTAATGCAGCGATTTTCGGATAATGAATCTTTTAGGCCCGTCGCGTATTTTAGCAGACAGACAGCACCCGAGGAGAAAAACTTTCATTCGTATGAGTTGGAGACTCTGGCAGTTGTCTGTTCCCTTAAAAAGTTTCGAGTGTTTTTGCTAGGTAAACCTTTTAAAATAGTAACCGACTGTAGCGCACTACGGTCAACATTCCAAAAACGTGATTTAGTGCCAAGAATAGCGCGTTGGTGGCTAACACTGCAAGAATTTGACTGTTCGATCGAATATAGGGCAGGTAAGAAGATGTCCCATGTCGACGCTCTATCTAGGAATCCAGTCAAAAACTCTGGAAGTTGTGATACTGAACCTCTCCCAATTGTTTTGTCTATAAGCGATCAAGACTGGCTACTCACTCTGCAATTGGGAGATTCAGAACTGCAAAGAATTAGGGATATTCTCAATTCTAAATTAGATGATATAGGGCTAAGATACATAAAAGATAATTATATAATACAGGACAATAAGCTTTATAGGTACTTACATGGTAATAAGAATGATATTCGTTGGGTGGTGCCTAAAGGCGCGAGATGGCAATTGTGCAGAATGAATCATGACGATATAGGTCATGTAGGTTTTGAAAAAACTTTAGATAGAATTAAGAGTAAATATTGGTTTTCTAAAATGAAACGGTTTGTAAAGAAATATGTTAGTGCTTGTATTGAATGCGCTTATGCTAAAAAGTCTTCCAATGGTCGGGAAGGACTTTTACATCCCATTCAGAAAATTGAAAAGCCATTCCACACCCTGCACATTGACCATCTCGGGCCTTTTGTCAAATCTAAGCGGGGTCACACCCATCTACTAGTGACTATAGACTCGTTCACAAAATTTATTTTTATAAGACCGGTCCGGAATACGAATACACATAACGTTATAAAAGTATTAGGTGATATTTTTGACACATTTAGATCCCCAGAGCGTATAGTAAGTGATAGGGGTAGCTGTTTTACATCTAATGCTTTTAAAAGGTTTTGTCTCGATAGAGGGGTAAAACATATATTAAATGCGGTAGCATGTCCTCGTTCAAATGGTCAGGTGGAGCGCTACAACCGGACTATTCTGGATTCTTTGACTGCACAAAATCTAAAGCACGATGAAAGAGACTGGGATAACCAATTGGGTAAAATACAGTGGGGATTAAACAATACAGTCCAGAAATCCACAGGTAGAGCTCCATCTGAGGTTATGTTTGGTACATCAATGGTTAGCGAGGTAAATCCAATTTTAAATGAAATAGCCGATAAAACTCGAGAAACTGTAGACATAGGTACATTGCGAAATGAGGTTAAAGAAAATATTGATAAAGCACAGGCCAGTCAAAAAAAGAACTACGATAAAGGTAGACGACCGGCGCGCGTCTATGATAAAGGCGATCTAGTCAAAATAATTAAAACTGCATTTAATAACAGTGGCAAAAGCACTAAACTCATGCCAGTATACGAGGGTCCATATCGAGTAGTTAAAATTATAGGTAATGATCGTTATAAGTTGGCACCAATACCAGGTTTCGAAGGTATGAAAAATAAGCGTAAAACAACCGTTGCTGCTGATAGGATGCAGCCGTGGATTCACTTATCTGCCTTACAAATCGATGAGAACGAGGAAGATGATGATGATGTGAGCGTTAGTGATGATGATGCGAATGGTAGTAATGACCTTTAAATTAATTTTATTTTATCCTTTATTTAATGAAGTTGGTTTACCAAATCTATTTATGAAGTAAATGTTAAATACTTGAAGTGAATTTTTCAAGTGCACAAAGTTTCCTGGAGTGAATTTTCCAGGTGGTAAGTGAATAAAAGTGCTCAGAGTGAAGTTTCTGAGATAAGTATTGATTTTAAGTTTTCAGAGTGAAGTTTCTGAGAGATAATGATTAGTTTCAAGTACTCAGAGTGAAGTTTCTGAGTTTATTTTCACGGTTTTTTTTAACGTGTATATTTTAAGTACTCAAGGATGAATTTACTGAGTAAGTTTTTATAAGTTATAATGAAAGAAATGAAAGATTTATTACATAGATAAGCAATGTGTAAAACTATAGTAGGTAATTATATTATTTATTAATCTTAGTTCTAATCAATTCTTTTATAATTTAATAATAATTAGTGGTTAGGTAATGTATTGTGTTATATAACTTAGTTCTACCTATTTTCATGAATTATTATACTCGTATGTTACACGGCCAAGTGTAAGGTTTCACCAGATGCGTGTGTGGGGACCACACACGTGTCAGGATGGACGAGTGTAAGGTTCAAGTTAATAACTGTTGTAATTTAAATGTAATATGAAATTATTAAGCTAATTAAAACTGATTTATTAAATGTAAATATAATACTTTTCAATTGATTAGTTAAAATTATTAAAATATTTAAAAACACTTTTTGTAGTTCAATTAAATTGATTATAAGATAAACGGATGTAATTTTCACTTGACACTAGCGCCACAGTTTAAAGTCAGCCGTGGTCTGTAGTATAATTATTTAAATTTACTATTTTAATTTGGCATAAATAAACCTAAGAAATAATTTAAAATAGACATAAATATTATAATCAATTTGAATGAGATTTAAAATTAAAAACGGAAGTTAGTTTTAATACACATTATTGCCATAGCCGGAAGTCACACTTTACGCGCTAAAATTGCTTAGAGTAAAGAGGGGGCTTAGTTTCTTGGCGGTTTTGACTAGGGGCAATCGGCGGAGATCCTTGCGAGAGGATAGTCGATAACAGTAAAGTGTGTGCTGACTGCTGAAGTGCTCAAAGATATTAATATTGTTGTGAAAGTGTAAGAGTTATGAAATGTGTGAAGAAAAGAGTGTTAAAAAGTGAAGTGATCGTTCAATTAGTGTTATAATGTGTGGTTACTGAAATTAAGGTGTATTTAGTGCAGTAATAAACGAAGTGATCTGTGTGGTAGAGTTTTATTGTACAAGAAGTGTTCGGCCGTCTTATATTTGACAGTCTTTCACGTCCAAAGGACTGAACTTATTTGGATTAAAATTAATGTGGTAGTGGCTTTAAATTTACATATAGGCTAATTTTTATCCTGAAACCTACCTGAGTATCTAATTAAAATATTTTTAATTTAACTTCAGACTTTTTTTTTATTCAACCGTCACTATTCAACGCGGGCGGAGGCGTAGGCAAAAGCTTTTAAGGAAATAAAAAAAGGATTTACTTCCCTTTCAAATCTAAAGTTTCGTGGCCAATTTTATAAGTTGATCAGTTCATAAAAATGAACAGTTATCAGTGTATCATAAATAATTCCAAAAGAAATAAAACAACCACATAAAAACGTTGAACAGATCACAGAAGAGCGATTACTAGAGTTCATAGAAGAATATTTCATGGTGAAATGTGCCGTAACTTTTTAGGGACCATGAAATAACGTTTACGATTGTTACGAATTAATATCTGAAAAATGCTTTCGGACCCTCATATCTTTAACGATAAACTCGGGTTGCGATATTGTTTCATATAATTTTATATACGTGAGTTAAATTTAGACCCCAATTCCAACTTCAAATGAATTTTATTACCTATAGTAGTAGCGCTAGTATAAATCGACATAATTTTGGTATTTGTTTACTTTTTGTTAATATTAACGTTAAGTTTATCTTTACTTGTTTGTTTTAACAATAATAATAATTTCTTAAATAAATAAAAATGTTAAATAAATAAGAGATGGAGCCTGGAGGGTTACTATCATAATGTTTTTATCGCGTAATGACTAATCAGTTAGATTGAAATAAAATTATGGTACCTATATAGGCTATAACTGAAAGCCAATTCAGCTAAATGACATAAAAGCAGAACACTCAGTCAGCAGAAAGTCAAGTCCCATTCAGCATACCTACCTACAGTACTAAACAAGCATACAAAATAGAGTATCAGAATCCAGGTATTTAGTGACGAAATATTATGTCCGACCTTCGCTATCGTTTTTAGGGTCCTGTACCCAAAGGGTGAAAACCCTATTACTTTAACTCGGCCCGTCTGTCTATCGGCCTGTCACCAGGCTATATCTAGTGAAATGTGATTTAGCTAGACAGTTGAAAATTTCACAAATTATATATTTCTGTTGCATAAACAAAATAAATTGAATATTTAGGTGGGCCTTCCATAAAGTAAACGTGATTTTTTGCCATTTTGTATGAAACCCTTCATCGCGCAAACAGCGTAAATGTGACTCGCACTTGGCCGGTTTTATATTGTCACTTTAGCTGAACCCCCTGTACTTGTGAAAATAAAAATCAAAAGTTTTCATCGCCTATATTTAGTGGTAATTCTTCGGAACAAAAAAGTATGAAACAAAAGTGAAAAAGTGACGAAGTGACGATAGAACGCTGTTAATAAAGGCGTATTTCCCGCGGCACTTCGCAAGAACCGTCAACTTACATTTTCATCGAAATTAATAAAAAGATAAAAAGGTACTTTTTAATTTAGAATCTCAGACCAAATAAAAAAGTGAAGAAGAACTTCTGCGAACCACAACGTGAGGCCGGTCTAAACAACGCCTCGACGAGTAATAACACAGTGTCACGCACACACATGTAACGAAACTACGCCTTACGTTGTTGTTGTGTACGAGCTGTCTCGGTGTATGGTTTCCTGGCCATAGCTTTCGTTTGACATAGCTTTTCTTGTCTTCATTTTTCATTTGGTCTTAGTTTGGGAAATAAAAGTCTCGCGCACATTTTCTGAAATAATTTTAAGCTTTTCTTATCGTTTATGCTTTCTAATTCGAAATTTTTTTGGAACATCTCGGAGAAGTAGCTGCCTGTAGCCGCGAAATCAAAATAGAACTATAAAATAAAGAACTATAAAATAAATAAATAATTAATACCTAAATGCCTTCCTGGTCTTTAAAACCCCTAAGCTTTTGGGCATCCGATATTCCACTTACTTTACTTTCTTCCACTTACAAGCGAAAAACAACGCTGTTTCACGCCGGTTTTCTATGATACCGAGGTATTTGGTGGTGTAATGAAGTCTGACCTTTTATCATTATAACGTCATCCTAATGGTATCTACAGACACACGAATTTGGTACGGAGCGTACAGCAGATTTAGTCCGCGCCGTACCAAATCCGAGCGTGTGTAGAGCAGTCCGGCGAACAAGCGTTTTGACTTTTAGGGTTCTGTAGTCCATGTGATTTACTTTGAAGGAAATTATAACGGCTTGTATAACTTTTGTTAAATGCGCTTACATGGAAAACTTCGTACAAAAATAACGAAATAATAAGTAAACATGTAGAATGTTGGTATAATGGTACGGAACCCTACGTGTATGAGTCCGACTCATTCACGGCCGGTATTTCTAGTATAAATCAATGAAATAAAAGGGTTTAGTCAGAGCCCTTCGTCTATTTGTGGTAACACAAACTGTTACGACAGCCGTTTAAACTGAGTTTATTTATTGCGGATATTATCAAACTCATTAGTGTTTAAATAAATAAATACTGTCGTCTATAAATAATGAAGTTTACTTATTTTAGTGGTCTCCTCATTCTAGCAGGACCTATGTTTTTTAAACGTAAGTATAATTAGAAAAATTGTGTTTTATAATACTTTTACCTATACCTAGAATAATTTTTCCTTTTATATACATATGTCACCGTAAAATTGTAAAAACCGTTAGATTGTAATATAACTAGTGAAATTGTAAAATGTTGATAGATTTCGGATACGAATATGCTACCCATAATTTAACATATTATTTTTCGTTAGATTATAAATATATTATAGTTATTAATATTTCGACATTCTTTTACCATCTCGTTAGCTATTTTACAATCTAACAGTTTTTACAATTTTACGGTGACACATACATATATTAGTCACCTCAGCATTCTGCAGAAAATGTTTTTGTTGAATTAAGGGTCAATTCACACCGAAACGTAACGATACGCGACATGGCGAAAAAAAACGATACGCGACAAAGCGCTCTATTTTTAAGACAGGCATTCAAATTTGAACTTTATTCACTACACAAGAAGATACACGTTTCATTGTAAAAGTTCGAATGTCAAATTTCCCGCATTACACAGCGCATGGCCGGCAACGCACCTGCAGCTCTTCTGATGTTGCGAGTGTCCATGGGCGACGGTAGTTGCTTTCCATCAGGTGACCCGTTTGCTCGTTTGCCCCCTTATTTTATAAAAAAAAAATGTGTCTTAGTGTATGACTAATGTCATATAAAACGTCAACCTTTTTATTAGTGAATAGAGTTCAATTTTGAATAGCTACGAGTATTTCAAAATGCATTCTACTCTGTAAGGATCGTAGCAAGTGGAAAGAAGTGGTCTCTGCCTACCCCTACGGGAAAGAGGCGTGATTATATGTATGAATCTGTATGTATGTATACTACTCTGCGTAGCGTTGTATATCGTCGCGGTGTTAACTGACCCTTAGATTTAGGCTGTTCATTATAATCCAATGCAAATACCAGGCGTTAAACAAAACAATAACCTACTGAGTCAGATTATTGGCACACGACAATGCCAAATGGCACTGCATTGAACACAATTCAATTATATTGTAATTTACAGTACTACAATGGAACCATTTGATATTTTATGTGTTAATAAAGCTTTTATGTGTAAATGCCGCAAAATTTCATAATATTAAAAACACCTTACCATGCTCCGCCACGGATAAATATAATATATCTAGGCCTCACAGAAAACCATCCTTGTATTTCGCCGTAATATGTATTATATCCCATATAATATCAAATTATAATTCGATTCGAGTCATGGGATACTCTTCCCAACTTACCTGTCCGGTAGTTGTGGTATAGTATACGGGTATATGTAGTTGTGGTACAGTAATTGCTGTCGGGGTCGCCCCGGCTTCCCTAGCTAATTAGCAATTACTGTTCTATCCCCTGCCCTCCTGGTTGGTAATATCCTACATTTTCTATTTCCCACTCTAACTTACCAATCTTCCTTTCCACACCATCTATCCTTCCCTTTTCCTATTCCTATTCCTACCCTCTCTGCCAATTCGTGGGAACGCAATGGATAATCATAAAAATAATTTAATTATTCAAAATGGCGGCGATGTGGTTCGCCGCCCATCGCGTCTCGTTCTCGCGATGACGAAAAGCGGACCATGAAGAGCCGCTTCGCTACGTTGAATGTAAGAAGAGGAACGGATGGTATGAATGAAAGTGGACGAAGCGAAACAATATGTAAGGATCGTAGCAAGTGAAAAGAAGTGGTCTCTGACTCTGCCTACCCCTATGGGCAAGGGGTATGATAATATGTATGTATGTATGTATAATACCGATAATAACGAAACACTATAAAGCCCTACATAAGCATCTAATAAGTACCTAAATTCTATCGATCTCTCGATATTGCCATAACCTTGCATTAGTGGAGGCACTTCCCTAGTTAGGTTTAATGCATCCAACAATAAATCTATCGATACCGATGTATAGCTTAACGGAGATGCAGCGACTGCTGAGCGCAGGCCAAATTACGATGACGTCACTAATACCCTACCTGTCTCTACTAAATGTAAATTAAGACCATAGAATTGTAAAGTCGTAGATATGACATTACGTTTTACAATTACTTATCGCTATCTAATGATATCTAGCGTTACGTAAGTAATCGAAAAAGGTACAACAACTAAATATTATATAGATTTCAAAATCGAAGTGTCGAACTTTCATATATAATATGACATTGACATTTGAGTCGACACTTGTGTTCGATTTTCGCTATTATATTATACACAAAGTTCTATTTTCAATGCTCTGGATTTTCCCGAGTCCATCAGATTCCGGATCCGGATTCCGGTCCAACATAGTCCCAGCCTAAAAGTTCAAATGATAAAAAATAAATTAAGTGACTATCACATTAGGAGCCACCTTAATTCGGAAAGACGGATAATATCGCATAATATCTTTTGGCAACAATTACTGTTCTTGTAATAAAATATTACCCGGCCATTTTGATTTTTAAGGATTTTCCCTGCCCTATCTCGCCAATTCTTCAAGCTACATCAGTGAGCCACAAACCCACGACAGCGCTAACTGTAGTTAACTGGGGCTCACGAGATAACACCAGACAAAAACAGACACCGGGATCTAAACGTTCAGATATGTAGATCAAGCAAAGATTTACTATTGAGCTATTTGGTTTAATAGTTTTGAGTACAGAGCTTTTGGATTTTATGGATGGAAAAGTTGAATACTTGGTCAATTAGCAAAATGGGAATTTTAATTAAATTAATGAAAATATTAAAACTAATCGCCCATAGCCCATACCTTATTTTTTACCAGAAGTGAAACATCAATATTTTTCTCTATAAAACGCGCATCGCAAACGCTAATACACAGATGGTTTAGATAAAGTAAATCGAATGATATGAAAACCATAACAAATTATAAAAGAAAATGTTTGTTAAATAGGTAATATGGTTATGGTAAACCATACATTTTAATTTATGAACAACAGCTATAGACAATAATATATTAATACTATTAGCATGAACTGGAAATAATAAATTACTACCTATTTTTTTTTTAATTCAGTTTCTACTCTAACTTTAGGAGAGCCATGCTTGGGCTCAACCGGAAAAATACTACGACCTAACAGAAAACCGGCGTGAAATAACGCTCGCGTTGTGTTTCGCCGAGTGAGTGAGGTTACCGGAGGCCCAATGTAGGAATAGGGGATTTTAAAGACCAGGAACGCAAGTCGTAACACCAGAGGCGTTACAAGTATAAATCCTCGCGAGTGTCCATAAAATAATAAAAAAATTGTCAAAAAAATTGAAAAAAAAAAACCTTTATTACTTAGGGGGTATGAAAAATAGCTTACGACCTATTCTTATACCTACCGAAACCTCTTAAAAATCGATAAAGTAGTTTCGGGGTAGTTCAGTAACAAACACTGTGACACGAGAATTTTATACACATAATATTATATAAGTTGGTGTAAAGAGACTTAATTTGAATACTAAAAAACATTTCGTAATTCATTGCACGAGTTAGCTGCGGCACATCTCGAGCTCGATTTAATTGAGTGCCGCGTTTGTGTTTATGTTGTAATGAATCAGATTTTCCCGTTTCATACGTGTTTACTTGTTCGCGTGAGAAGTCAAAGTGGAACCTATTTGAAAGTCTTCCTATAAATTCTAGTAGATACATAGTATTTGTGTATACGGTTTATACTAAAATTATAAACAGGAAAAGTTTATTAATTGTATGTTTCTTTGCATTGAATTGGCTCCGAAAGTACTAGAGCGATTTTGATGAAATTTGGCAGAAATATAGAGTTGACTACGAGGAAGGATTAAAGCTATTTTTTATCGCGGACAAATGCACGGTTTTCGCAAGATTAACTTTTGGGCGCACGAAGTCGCGAGCAACATCTTGTAGAAATAATATAAAGCCATAGTATAATAGTTCGAACCAAAGTTACGTTAGTAACATAATATATTCTTTGTCAAAGTCCTTCTTTTTGTCATTTAAAATGAAGCGATATCATGTACATTATATATTATTTATATTTTTTTCTATTATTAACGATGAAAGTCTTGTAATCCGTAGTTTTAGTGCAATATATTTGTCCCTAAAGCCTGATTGTGCTTGGTGTACGGAGATTGCCTCAAAGTATCGATCAAATTGCCTCTCAAGCTCTGTGAACCGAAACATAGCTAATTGCTTCATGGTTTAATCTCGAAGGCTGTGTTCAGGTGCCCACGCATACAAAGCATCTCTGATATAGGCTCTAGAATGTTCTACAATATCAATACACATATCTTTTTTTTCTAAGTAGGCTACAGATTTGCTTTGTGGCATCTGCCTACCCCTTTCATGGACCTTGACGTTTGTCTACCCCTATAATATACTTCTAACTCCATAATAATTAAAATAGTTACACCACGAATACTCTGATCCATATTGTTAGCTTCGTCTAATGTTGGAAAAGCCACTTGACAGACAAAGAACAGCAACACAAATTAGCGTATCCATGGTGTAAATATGGATGAATGGATGGATGTATGGATGGATGGACGGATGGATGTTTGTTACACTTTCACGCAAAAACTACAGAACGGATTTTGGTGAAATTTGGTATGGTAGTAGTTTAGGCTCTGGATTAAAACAGGCTACTTTTTATCCCGGAAAAGTACAGTGTTCCCGCGGGATACCCGATGGTATATTAACGCGGGCGGAGCCGCGGGAAATAGCTAGTCATTAATAAAGGGGATAGGGAAAAAAACGTGAGCTTGGGATTGAGTGTATCTAATTTTTTAATACAGAAATGTCCTTCTCCTTTATCCCTATTAGGAAAATGAACTGGAATTTTGTATATCTAGGTATACTAATATTATAATAAAGAGGAAAGATTTGTTTGTTTCTTCGTATTTTATAGGCTCAGAAACTACCACGCCGATTTTGATGAGATTTGGCAGACATTACATGGGCTACTTTTTATCGCGGTAAAATGAACAGTTCCTGCAGGCAGTGTGATATTCTTTTGCGCGCTCGAAGTCGCGGGCAATATCTTGGTATTTATCCTGGAATCACCACGACAGTGTGGTCGTACAGATATTGATAAAAATGTGACAAATATATTCCTAATCTATAAGACTGAAAAGTGCGAATGGAATTTTTTGAAGTAAAACTTCCTTAAGCCTCATTTACACAAGGAGAGTTTCTCGAACGGGTGCAGGCGACAATGTCAGGCGAGAATATTCTTGCATAGTGTAAACAACCTTTGAAGGCGAAAATCGTATGGCGAGTCTCGTATACGAGAATATGATACGATATTCTCGCCCAAATCGTACGATAAACTCTCCTTGTGTAAATCAGGACTTAGGCGCGAATAGGGAGTAACTCAGATTTTTTTCTGACGGAAGTAACGCTATTCCATAGTCTGATGACAATTGTCACCAGTTGTCATTTGCATTATTTGTTAAATTTTGTTATAAGTTATTTACAGATTTCAAATATTTTTGTTTAAATCATTATTTAAATTTTAAACATAAATTATATTTAACTTATTAAATAAAAACTGGTACGTGTATCGTAGTATTTCGCCGTAATTAGGTTCAAAAACCGACACAAAAGATTTCATTCCCAGTGAAATCATATTTGATATTTTGCATATTAAACGTTATATTTCTTGATTTTAATGTGTAGAATGTTTATTATAATTTATAGTTTCCAAAAATATATTATAGTTTTACTTCAATCGCACGTAAAGGTTACACGCACACACATTTTTTATTATTAAATGCTTTGCCAAGGCTTAACGCATAAAAGTGGAATACAAAGGTTTTTATACCGAAAGAGAAAAAGAAAAGTATACGTCCAATGCTGCAGGAGAATGTCTAGCACACATTTTCTATTATCAGATTCACTGCAATATGCCTTTGACTATAAATTGGTAGCCTAATGGTACCTAGTCAGCTGCTACCGAGGATTAGGATATGTGATGCTATAACTCACCAATTGATCAAAATTGGTTTGACATTGGCTGTCGCGGCGACAGAGATATCCTCTGTCTCTCTCTAACTATAAATCTCTCTACACTGCACTGCATATTGAACGTATCGAAGTTGTTCGTGTTTTTGATTTATCATTGGGAAATATTTCGTTGTATCTGTAATACTCGGAAGAATATTTTAGTGTATTGAATTTTGTTTGCGGGAATATCATTTTGTAGTAAAATCAGTATTCAGTTCCTACTTCTGTGTTTTGATGTAACATTTCCAAGGTCTCTTGAAAATTCACAAAAAGTTATAGTATTCTATAACTTTACACAAAACTATAACTTTACACAAAAATATATAGTATTCTATAACTTTTTACATTTTTTTTAAGTAGCCCCCGATTAGTTCAGCAGTGACCCATCTAATTATGATGAATTTTAGCTATTTTATTTTTATTTTACCGATCTAATTATGATGAATTTACGTGGTAGAGCCATGCTTCGGCACGAATGGGCCGGCTCGACCGGAGAAATACCACGGGCTCACAGAAAACCGGCGTGAAACAGCGTTTGCGCTGTGTTTCGCCGAGTGAGTGAGTTTACCGGAGGCCCAATCCCCTACCCTACCCTTCCCTACCCTCCCCTATTACCCTATTCCCTCTTAAAAGGCCGGCAACGCACTTGCAGCTCTTCTGATGCTGCGAGTGTCCATGGGCGACGGAAGTTGCTTTCCATCAAGTGACCCATTTGCTCGTTTGCCCCCATATTTCATTAAAAAAAAAATTTAGCTAAGAATACTCTCGATCATGCCAATTTTCAAACAATAAAATGGACATCAAAATTGGTTCATCCGTTTCCGTCCGTGGATACATACAAGTGAAACTTATAACTCCCCTCTTTTTTCGTCGAGGGTTAAAAATATTTGACGATAACATGACTTTTATTAAACTGAAAGAAACAATGAATATTTCTGAAAAGGCAATGGTCAAAAATTGACCCAGAGTCAATTGAAATGATTATTATCATAGAAAATCCAAGATTCTTGCTAATAATTTATATCCCCGGCATATTACAGGGTTGCAACTTTGAATTTAAAGTGAACCCATTAACCATTAATGGTAAAATCATTTCGTTTTTTTATAACTTTTATCATGTCCTTTCCAAAGCATGTTATGGCTCCTCGACTAAAAAACTTTATTAAAAATATATAAAATTTATTTTATGTATGAAATGAATAATTCATTTTGTGACCATCACAGCGATTAAAAATAAATATATTCATTATTTTATTACTCAACATAATTAATTAGGACCGTTTATGTTAGTATTTTAATCCATTTCGACTACTGTCTGTGAATATTACTGAATAATTATATTTCATAGTGTGTACTTTTGAAACACGAGGAAAATATATTAATTGGCTCTTACAAATAGCTTATTGAGGAAAAAGCTTTAATTAAGCGTATTTTCGATAAAATCTTGTAGATTCTCGAACTTTCTTTAATAAGGTGTGAAGAGAACTTGGCTTAAACTTGATAGCTGCTTGTGCTATCAGAAATCTCTCTTAATTGTTCAGCCGTTCATGTCCATTCTTAATTAAGGATAATGTATGGAGGATGTTTTATTTTGACGGGCTTTTGCATTGTTTATTGATTTATTGAGCTGAAGCTGATTACGATTTTAAAACTTTTTTAAACTTAAAATTTTTCAGCTTTACTGTTTTTGGTTATCTGTTTCGCTCAGTTCTTGAATAGGCTGGACTCTAGACGACATATTTTTTTATTGTATAAATGAATAGTACCTACTCTTGAATATGAGAAAATTAATAGAGGAAACAATATTAAATAATTATAAAAACAACAATATTTTCAAGGTACAGCGCTATTTACACAATTTCTCGTGAAAACACTCCACCCAAAAGTCGTACCTAACTGTGTCAACTCGTTACAATTAGGTGTATGAAATATAAGGCCGAACATAATATGTAAATATCTCAGAATTTTGTGTTTCACATTAGTTACTGTAATAAATTGAATGGTGAAAGTTATTTTAATACTTTAGCAAAAAGAAAATGTATTTTTACATACATACATACATATAATCACGCCTTTTTCCCGTAGGGGTAGGCAGGACCGCCTTTTTCCCGTAGGGGTAGGCAGAGACCACTTCTTTCCACTTGCTACGATCTTTACATACTTCTTTCGCTTCGTCCACTTTCATTCTTACCATCCATTCCTCCTCTTACATTCAACGTAGCCAAGCGTCTCTCCATGGTCCGCTTTTCGCCTCCGCGAGAAACGAGACGTGATGGGTGGCGAACCACATCGCCGTCATTTTGGATAATTAAATTATTTTTGATTATCCATTGCGTTTCCACGGATTGGTGGAGAGGGCAGGAATAGGGAAAGGGAAGGATAGGTGGTGTGGAAAGGAAGATTGGTAAGTTAGAGTGGGAAAAAGGGAATGTAGGATATTACCGCCCAGGAGGGCAAGGGATAGGACAGTAATAGCTAGGGAAGCCGGGGTCGCATACCCGTATACTATACCACAACTACCGGACAGGTAAGTTGGGAAGAGTATCCCATGACAACAGTTGTCATGTATTTTTAGATGTATCTAATTACCAAAATACACATTAAATACTATTTATTTTACACCTATCGAGTAGTAATACTTTCTTAGTAGGTATATAAATTGAACTAAATATTTTACATGTACTTAGTCATCTTCCATATAGTTCATATCGTAACGAAATAACAATTAATAATGATTAACAAATAATTAATAATAATTGATTTAATTAACGATTAATGTTTCTTCTTTATTTTAATTTAGCTACTCTACTAATATCTTATTAGATTTATTTACCAATCACCAATTTGTTCTGAAAAGGCTTCAGAGCAAGTTCGTAGCCAAATTAGATCGATATTAACACCGTTAAGTAATTTTAGCCCGACAAATAAATTGCAAGGTTCCCAATACAGCAAATTTAATTCGTAATGAAATTTGCTTCTAAACAAATTCCAATTCTGACACTGGTTCCGAGAAAATCTATTTTCGGGTTTTGTACATTGAAATCGGTTACGAAAATATTTCCCGCTCAAATATCATAATATTTGTACAATCGATTCGCAATGAAAATTGCTATAAAGGTATAAACTATTTTAATTTTCATAACATTTTCTTCTTCTTATCCAAATCCACCACATCTTGTTTGAATGCGTCCGGAACGTAATATTTTACGAATGGTATACCAAAGAGTATGTGAGGATGGATGTATAGATGGATATGTGGATGGATAGATGTTTGTTACTCTTTCACGCAAAAACTACTGAATAAATTTTGATAAAATTGGTATGGTAGTTAAGGCTTTGGATCAAAACACAGGCCACTCTTATCTCGAAAAAGTAAAGTGGGATACCCGATACTATTTTTACGCGGACGGAGCCGCGGGTAAATGCTATTAAATGTAAAATAAAATTCTTTTGAATTTAGTTGTGTGTTGATTAACAGTGTGAAATTGCTCATCGTTTTCTACCTCGTAATTTACTAAAGTCTTTGTATATCACTCTAATCCAAGCAAGGTGTACTGGGCCCCCTTCGAATTACCCGCGGTTGTTCGTTGGTGCTCACTGAAATATGCTACTTTTGTACTGACTTCACCGCGTGGCTTAAATTTTAATTAATTTCTCACTCTAAAGATTTCTTTATTAAGGCCAGCCTAATTGCCGTTTTGGGGGGAGCTTAGAATATAATTAATGTCGAATTGTGTAAGTTTTAATGATTTAGTCATGTTTGTACAGCTTGTCTCGTGTCGGCACAACTGTTTTTCGAATGGGGTCGTTGATATTTACTGACAATTCTAAACACTTGTATTCTAAAATTTTATTACAAAATCCCAAGTGAATGTATTCAGAGGTGCAAACATTTGAAATTAACATTTGGTAAATACCTACATAAGTTATTGATTTGCCGATTACGGTGAAGCCAAAAGGAAGTTAAATGTCTAAATGTTCAGTCTGTGTATGTATATTTGTGCTTAAAGTACTGATCGTAGTGTTAATATGATTCGTGATAATTGCCTGGGTAACAGAGGTTATAATAATTTAAATAGTCATGTTATAGTTTTTTTGTATAAAAATTATAGTTATTTTAAATATAATATAATATGAGACACATTACTTTATCACTCTTTCTGTCCTTAAAGGAACATACTTTTACATGCCATATGCCACCTTGTCCTATCTGAAAAAAAAAAATTAGGTTCGTTTGAACTAATGGAAAAATTAACCCAATCAGAAGATCCTAGGGAACAAAGTAAGAACTGCCTTCAAACAAAAGTTTGCAATTGACAGTATAACTAAGCATGAAAAGGATGGTTATATTAATTTAAATGAAATTAAATTGGAAGTTAATACCGGTTTAAGTGAAGGCATGATCTACGTTAGTCTATACTTAAGGCGCAGATCAGAGTTAAATGCAATTAGCTTTTCGATAAGAATTTATCAGTAGTTAGTACCATTAATAGACTAGAAGCCGACAAAAAAGGTTTTTCTAAAAAAAATCTTATCATTATTTTAATGGAACTCTAAATACAATGTAAGTTCTAGTATTGCAGTTTTACTATATAGTAAACTTCAAGCTTTAAACTTCAAAACTTTATTAGCATAACTAAAGGTGTGATTACATGGGCAACAAAAATTAATTAATTATGAGCTATTAAAGTCGATTTCGACGAACGACGAAGTCGACAAAATATCAAGCAATTTACTGCAACCGCATCAATTTGGGAAAATGTTTTGCAACTACAATATTGAGCGTTAGGGAGCAGCACCAAGAAACTAGAATATACACGAGCAATTCAGTTGAAAAAAACCGGCAATTCGTTTCAGTGACATTGAGCAATATGAAATATATAGAGCAACTTTCTAGTTGTTAGTTACTTCTGTAATATTGCGGAAACAACTGCCGAATTTCTTTAAATTGCTCCACATTGCTCCACGAATTACTCCACATTGATCCATCCGTATTGCCAAGCAATTATTGCTGAAAAAATTTCCCGTATCGTAAGTAAATACTTCGTTGTAGATAGATAATGTAGTACCTACAAGCAATTTCAAATAGGTAGATAAGCAATTCCAAGAAAAAGGTGGATATTTTCAACGAAACTAAAAATTTTGCAGATAAATTTGTTGTTCCATACTAAAATTACGTACCTACCTGCAATAATATGAACTGATTTTTCCCACGTTTCGCAAAGTATAATTATTTTTAATAAGGAAACTCTTTAAGGAAAATTTAATGCAATTTAATCTTGCACTCCATTACATTCTTTCAGTAGCAGTCTTTGTCCTGCCAAGATTATTTCCTAGGAAAGTCTTGACAAAAGAAACTCATAACCCAAAAGGCGTTTCTTGTTGACCTAAAATTGTGAAATTTGCCAGAAAGACAGCAATAACAGTAATGAAAGAATTTAATTTTGCTTTGTTCACTTGCGTAAATTTAAAAATTAACATTATGTTTTTATAACTCAGGCATTGTTTCAGCCTAGAGACGTCCACTACAGGCTTAGAGACTACACTTACTCAGACTACAGGACGTTAAATAGATATGCCTCCCCCATAGATTTCCAGTGCGACCAAATGGCTTCATATTTGTTATAACCGGCAACACACATTACTCGAAGATTTTTTAACTTTATCACCACAGTAATTTGGTATAATTATACCTAACTAGCTTTTGCCCGCGGTTCCACCCGCAGTTTTACCATGTCAAATTCCATCTAAATCCGTTTAGTAGTTTTTGCATGAAAGAGTATATACGGATGTATATCCATCCATATCCGGATGGATATCCATACATAAGTAGAAGCATTCATCCATCCTCACAAAATTGTATAGGTATTTATAATAGTACCTAGTAGGATATTATTATCGACTAAACTAGACGATTTTCACACTTACAGGTACCACCGATAAAGTTCCCGCTCGACCAGACATCCACCTTTGCACTAGGACGCCTCAAAATATTTAAACGCAAAGGAAGTAACTGCAACGACTGCATACGAGGTTGAACTACATATTTACACGTGAGTATGTTTGCGAGCCCACTATTCAACGCCGCTGTTGAGCGATTTTCATCTTATGCCTGGTCGAGCGGGACCTGTTAGATAGTACATAGAAAAATTAGTGGCGTCTCGCGCGGTGCAGTTGATGTGTTTTCATAATTAACATAAAATATGTTATAATATCTGTACTTTAGTTACAAAAAAATTTGTCATTCTGATTTTTTGTAACTAAAGTACAGATTTGTTCTGTTTTTTGAACAATTTGGACATCATACTATTATTAGAATACGCAGAAATACGCAGAATTACATTTACCAGGCGAAGGAACGGGTAGGTATATAAAATGGAATTTGTGTTCGGAAGGCACTCAAAATATTTTAAACGGCCGCATGGATCGCAATGGTTTTCCGATTCATTTGCTTATCTTTAAGGCCGTATTCAGAGCCGACAGAGCCTAATGTCATATGCTATAGGCGGTTACTAGGGAAAATGTAAATATGAGTAGATTATGTCCCTAACGATGTATTCTCCAACAGCCTTTGGAAGTAACGGAAAGGATTTCTAAAGGTTCAGATATAAAGATGTACCTAAGTTATATTGTATATTGTTAGGTTGTTTATAATGTTTTCACTTTCTTAAGTTTCAGTGTTGTATTCGCTAATCTAAGTATATTATAGAGCGGAAAATTTTGTTTGTTTGCATTGAATATGCTCAGAAACTACGACACCAATTTCGATGAAATTTGGCAGATATATAGAGTAGGCCATGTGGAAATATATAAGCTTCTTTTTATTGCTAAAATATGTATGGTTTCGGCGAGATTAACGTTTGTGCGCACGAAGTCGCAGGCAATATCTTGTAATTATATAGTTTAACGTAACATGAGATGATTGGTTTTTAAAATAAAAATTAAGGTCAGTTCACACCGATAGGTTCTCGAGTGGAGACGAAGCGTAGGACGGCCTCCCACCAGGTTAACAGACGACCTGAGAAAAGTAACAGGGAGTCGGTGGATACAGGCCGCGAGCGACCGGTCGTACTCCAAAATCTATGGGGAAGGCCTATATCCTGCGTGACGTCACCAGGCTTAAAACGATGACACCGAAACGAGACAATACGCGATGCAGCGCTGCGTTATTAATATACACGTTTAATAGCAAGAGTTCGAACTTTCGACTAAACCGTTCTGCATAGCGCAGTGAAACGGGTATATTTTTGTGTACTGAATAAATTCCAATTATGAATCACTATTTTAAGAATGCAGCGCCGCATCGCTTATCGTCTCGTTTCAATGTGAGCTGAGCCTTAGACAAATAAACGCCAAAAAGACCTACATAAGCCTTTACCATAATTAGCAGGAGGCGTTTTCTCTAATTACAAAAAATACATAAATATGTAAATAAAATATACAAACAAAATATACAATTTCGTACTCGCTCTTTAATTCCCAACATTAAAATATACTGGTTAATTTTGCAACAATTATTTTGATAAACGTTAATGGGGACGCTTTATAATTAAGCAGGATACGTGTACGGTTGCCGACTAGCCGATGTACTTGTAGACCTTATTACTATAGCGATAAGGTTCACAAGAAATACACGACGTATCCGTCCTTTCTACGTGTTGTTATGTTAATTGCTAAAGGTATTAAGTTTTATATTCTTAGTTTTTAAGACTTAAAACTGGAACACGAACAGACCGCACCACCAGAGGACACACAAGTGTGGTGCCGTGGACTTCTGTACAATTACTAGCTCGGTAACGCAAGCGTCTCACGCCGCCGGTTTTCTTTCAGACCATGCCGCAGCGCACCTCTTCAATTAATTGCGAGTTATCTCTAATAATATCTAAAAATAAATCACAATTAGATAATATTATGTATTTGATTAATTTAAGTAAATTTATTTATCCAATCGCTTGAAATACATAAAAGTATTTTTTCAGTAAAAATAATATCCTAAAGAGAATTTATTAAAATCGATAACGTTTAAAGTGATCTTATCTAAATATTAAAATTTAAAGATATTTGAATACTTTTTAAACTATACTTCAAGAAAATCCAAGTAAATACAGAAGTTTTATTTCCGTTTCAATGCTACTGGATAAACTTTGCGAGTTTCGAGGAAAAATATTTCTTCATTCATTTTTACAGGCGTCTAAGAGTTTTGCCAAGTGGTATGCTTTAATTTTTATAAGGAAATATAGCTATTTGCCAACAGCCTCTTGTTACTAAATCTACCACCTTAGATATTATGTTAGTCAACTTTACTTTTTAGGGTCCCGTTCCTCGAAAGGAAAAAACGGAACTCTTATAGAATCACTTTGTTGTCCGTCCATCCGTCTATTAAGATCCTTTTTCTCAGGAATGCGTGGAGGTATCAAGCTGGAATTTATATCAAATACTCAGGTCTACTGTCCCTTGGAGCTGTGAAAAAATCAAACTTTTAAGTCAAAGCAATCAAAACACACAGCCGTTTATGCCGCAAAGATAAGTTTAAAATTATTAAAAATATTTTTATTATATGATGTAACAAAAAAATTACGGTTTTTGTATTTTTTTCTTTATCTGTGCTATAAGACGTTGCTTCGTACTAAATTTCAAGATTCTGAGTTCACGGAAAGTTTGCGCGCAAAAAATATTATTAATAATTTTTAACTTACTACCCCTTTCCCCATGGACGCGTAGAGGTATTAAATTGAAATTCATATCAAATGAAATTAATACTCAGGTCCATAATACATTTAAGTTGTAACAAAATCACTACAGGTTTGTACGGTAACGGTACATTTTTTTATACTAATTTCATTTCAGACTAATTTAAAGGTAAAGTACATAATATATATGTCGGAGCGTGTTAAAGCTAAGATTGTCTGTGATTGGAAACGTCAAATAGTTTTACTATTTGGACTCGGTCGATGCCAGTGTTGATGGATGTCATAGGAAATCGTTGTCATGGAGATTGGATTATTTGCTGGGATTTGGAAATGACTGGATTAGAAAATCTCAGGATAAAAATACGGGATACGTGGCATCGAACTTGTCACGTTTCTGATCGTTCAGCATTTGAGCTATTCGATAATATTGTAAATATCTTATCCTAATGGAATCTTTGTCATCAGAAGTGCGAAGAAACTCACGACCCACATAGAAAGACCCTTCGGAGCATAACGTGCAAAGGGCAGAATGAGAATGACACGCAGGATGAGCAAATTGCTTATATCGCAAATGAACAAATGCGTAGAGTCCAAAACGTGGAGAAAACTAAAAGTTGTCCGACGAAAGTAATAGAATATTAGATCGAAACCGATCAGAATGACACTAGAGTCAGAAGAGTGTATTTACTACTGTTAATCCGTAGCGGAGACTTAGTACACAAGATTCTTGACTTGAAGTTGAATTGTATTGATCGCTAAAAATATAATAATAACAAACATAAGAGATGGAAAGCCAAAACTAGAGAATATAAGATCCTGTGGTCAACACACTGCTCGCAAATACTTTGTTTGTGGTTGATAGGGACACAAGTCAATTGATTGTCCTGCATAAGGAAAAGTTTTGTTAAAGACGTTGAGCTGCATCAGAACATCAAAGCTAGTTTAATAGCAATTCTGAGATATGACATGTATTGTTTATTTTTATTTTACAGCGGGAGACAAGGACACTATTTATTGACATACTTGGAGGGAATTGACGATAAATCACGTGGCAGATGCAGTTCTGCTCTCTTAAGTTGGTAAATAAGAATAAAGGATAATGTATTGGGCATAAAGATTCCAACTTGGACACTCAATAACTGTGGTGAGCGTATTCCTTCCATTACGATATTTTTCTCGAAATATTGGTAGAATTGATCTAGTATTGTTTATGAAGTCTCTTTCATATTTTGATACACATAGCGAAATTACCTAGCTAATAAAGATCATATAAGATGTTGCTTCTCTTGTTGCTAATGGCTTCATGGTCTAACCGAGTTAGCGCATCTCAAACTAAGATTTTAGGTTAGATACTAGTTTGTGTATGGAACGACTGCATATGTGTGTACCTACCTACTTATATAGCTACGCGTAGCCTGTTGAAGTCTGAGACGATGTGCATGAGTGTAATAATTTACTTCTTACAGTGTACTGCTATTTTGCAAATGATGCTATAAGAATGTATGACATAGTTGTTTAAATTTTGCAAATTTAAGTAATCTTTGTTATGATATAGAAGGAGCGTGATCTTGCGCGTTCTCACGAATGACATTTTTATTTGAGTACATAATAACTTACAATTGATTTCATGAGACAAAAGTAAAAAGAATATTTAAAACGAACATAAAATTATAGTACTTCGCAACCTTTGGATCAAATTGAAAATACAGTTTTGACCGTTTGTCAAAATCTAACTTTGCAATAAGGATTCGCATGATACTTATAGATAGTAGATAGTAGTAGAAAATTCATGTGTCAGGCGCTAGATTATTATCTAACCAAGTGAAATTGTTTATTAATTTGGAATGATACGTATGTACTTTGGGATGATTTTATTTTGACAGATAATTATTGTTTGCATAAATTCTCTCTTGGTTTTAGTATTAGGTACAAGGGGGCAGTTCGGTGCAACGAGAATGGCGACATTTCAATATATCGCTCTGTCTTACAGGGTTAACGTTACATAAAAGCTACTTAAAACCACAACAGATGACACTATGTCGCTTCTGCCTCGCGCTATCGAAAACGCTAGACTTATGTACATGAGGATCACGAATAATTAATATATTGTACCATAAAGACTAGCCAAATGGCAGTCACCAGTCCGATTAAGTTAAAACAACTTAAATGACATTAACGTAGCCCCATTCGAAAGAAAAACAAAAAAAATGAATATATTGTTCTGCAGTATTAATGAATTGTTTATGGAGATAGTAAATCGGTTTTGTTGGAATATCAAATTGTATTCGAAAGAGGAATTTAACGATATCTTAAACTATAATTACGTATCTTAAATTTGTCGCCATATTCATATAGTCAATTAAGTAGTCCTCCTTTGTTGGAAGGCGGTTAAAATTTTTAAGAGGCAGCTCACTAGAGGCGCTTATCTGGTCCCAATTTTTTTTGTATGAGGTCGACATTCTTCTCCGTAATAAGTGTTCTGTGATTAGGTAGTGTAGTAGACTGATGCAACTTCCAGTTGATGAGAGATCCGAGCCCCAGCGTTGGGAATGTTAGTGATCAGAGCCGAGCCATTGAAAAAATGTTTACTTAGAACAAAGAAATAACAACTTATTTCGATACGATACGAATGACTGTTTTTTTTTTTACTATTATTTAACGAAATGACGAATCATCTATCTTCTGAACATAGGTTTCTGTTTTAAGAAAAAGCAGGCATAATGAAAAAGTTAATATCCGATTTTGCTAATAATAATTATTTTCCTAAGGTCTATGGAGTATTTTGTATAACGGCCCCAAACCTTCAGAAAAATGAACCACTTAAACCTAACCGGAAATGTCAACCTATGGCAACGTCATCATATAGACACAACATACATACTCTAGTTTGCGAAAACGAACATCAAAGCAAATCACCAATCTTTGTCCTGATCTTACTTTATCTGATATTTATGAGCTATTTGATCTTATAAATATTGTGAATTATTGATCGGTAAAGTTTTAAGTAGAAAGTAATGGCAAAGTTTCAGAAGCCTGAATTTTACTTGCGCATATTAAAACCGTGGACTTAAAATTGCAGTTACTTCCAATGAAGTTAAAGGATATCGACCAGAAAGTAACAGATGTAGAAGTAAGCTTATGAAATGTCAGGAGGAGGTTTTTTACTACTGGTATATTCAGTCATCTCTGTGTCAATTATCAGTTATTCTGAACCCCAATTCTCGTAGTTGACTTACACTTTTAGTTTGCTTTTGTTGAGTTGTGGATGAGTAGTCTTGATGTCATGAACTGATTTTTGGAGTTGTGCCCAATCAAAACGGGTTTGACGTTGGTTATACGTTTGTGAGAGTGCCATTTTTACAGTTTTAATATAATATCGGGACTGGATCGTAACTGTATTGTTACGGAATTTGATTAGTAGAATCGACCTTTTGGTTTACTTTGTGGGCTTCGAATGTATATTGTTACACATGCTAAAATCAAATTGCCTAGAATATTGTGGGACTTAGGTAAAACCAAAAATACTTAAAAATTGCGCGACAGGAGACCAAAGAGTATCTTAACGACTAGCAACGCATATATGACTCTTTTGGTATGGTAATAAAAGCGACGGCTATGGTTATTTTCCATCAACAATCCGATTGCTCATCTGTAAACGTGAAAATGAACCTCGAGTTGAATACCCTTGTCGTTATAAACGCACCAAAGTTGATTGCGACCAAACGATTATTGAATTTATGAGAAAAAAACGTATAATTTCCATCACAAACTGAAAATTCAAAAGTTTTATATTGATATCAATCTTTTGCGTAATCGTCCTAATATGTGTTATGTTCACTTAGTGTAACAAGTTACAACTGCTTACATTCGGCGGGAGTATTGTGAAACACCTGACCCTTCATTATTAATTGCAGTGTGTATAGCTAAAAAAAATACGAAATACTTTGACATTGTAACTTTCTTTTCGTTCGCTCCAGTGCAAGCTCCGATTTCATGAAAAACTAAGATTCCCTTATATCTCGGAGAGTTGTGAAGGATATGATATTCAAAAAAAAAGCTCAAAAGACGCGTATTCACGAGAAAATAAAAAAAATCGAAAAAAGATATGGCTGAAACAGTGAAATAAAAATTAAATTTTATTCAGATTTTTTTTTTTTTACATTTTTTGGAGCTCGATAATTTGGAAACGAAGAATTATTTCAAAATTTGCGAAAATTCCTCTGGACAAGTTAGTCAGCTACAATTTGAGCCTAAAACAAAGACGATCGGGTTGCCCGATCTAACGTTTTTGCGACAGTATTTTTTTCGAATTATGTGGAATAATTTTTAAAGTGCTCGATAGTCATGTGAGGCACTAAATCTTTATTTATTTCTTGTAAATGTGCTACCGGTTCGGTCAATGTTTTTTTTTGCTCGCCTGTCTCTGCTTCTGGATGTATTTATAAAAAAAAAGTTAAATGCAAAAATATTTTGTTAAAAGTTCGTGACGTGTATGATAATGCAATACGACGCTCTGTTTAGCACTAAAGTAAAATGATATTAGCTTTTGGTTTAATAGTAGGTTTAGTTATTTCACCAAGATGTTCGGCGCGCTCAATCCGGTAATAATCTAAGCGGTCCAAAAGACATTAAGATTTTGAAGTACATTGTAAACTGTTTGTTAAAAGATGTAAACTGTGAATATTTTTGTTTGCACCTGTTAATTGCAACTGTAGATTGCGAATGCGAATTGCGACTGTGGATTGCGAGTGAGGATTGTGATTGGGTGCCGGACGGAAGCAGCCCATTACTTGACGAGAGTAGGCACCGGAGAGAGGTGGCCTTGTGACTGGGTGCCGGAGGGAGGCAACCCAGTGGTTTTTTGTAGTGAGGTGCACCGGATAGAAGTGGCCTTGAATTGTACCAATGCTGCAGTGGTTGAATATAGTTAGCCCGCATGGAGTCGGCTCTTTAGCTGCCTACCGGATGGGAATATAGTAGCATTGTTTTTCGATATTGAGATGGTACATGTAAAGTGTGGAGTGTGTGGTAAAGCATGTCATGATTAATTTGGTAGCAAGATTATGGTTGATATTGTGTTGTATCTGTATACTTCATGTGTGTTTAATCTAAGAGTATAAAATGTGAGAGTATAAAATGTAAATTAAAACTTAACTCTGAGAACACTAGATAGAGGTTAGATGAAGGATGTTAATTAGAGTATAATTGACACAGGAGGGAGGTATTGATGTGTTAGAATATGAGAAAATTAAATGTTATGTCCATGGATTAAAGCAGTTCTTATTAATTTTCCGATGTCAGGTTGACCGAGTGAGAACCTTTTACTGTGCTGTCAAATGTTTTTTTCAGAAACTTGAAACGAAGACGTGAGACGCTTCACACCGGGACGTGTGCATGGACAGAATAGCCGTGTCGGAGCGTTGATGCACATAAATATTCTTCACACAAGGATCTCAGAGTCGCCAGGGTGATCTTGTCGGAGTGTCAACGGATTTGTTTCGCACAGGGACGTGCGAATTGTCAGAATGGCCGTGTCGGAGCGTGTTAAAGCTAAGATTGTCTGTGATTGGAAACGTCAAATAGTTTTACTATTTGGACTCGGTCGATGCCAGTGTTGATGGATGTCATAGGAAATCGTTGTCATGGAGATTGGATTATTTGCTGGGATTTGGAAATGACTGGATTAGAAAATCTCAGGATAAAAATACGGGATACGTGGCATCGAACTTGTCACGTTTCTGATCGTTCAGCATTTGAGCTATTCGATAATATTGTAAATATCTTATCCTAATGGAATCTTTGTCATATATAATATTCTCACTTTAGTTACAAAATATTTTAGATTCATAATATTGTATTATACTCTTAAATAAAATAGTGTTAGTTAAAAAGTAAGAAAACTAGTTATGATGGTTATAACTATTAATCCCTGGCTGTAAAAAAAAAAAACTTAAATAAGTAGTAAAAGGTCTCGAGAATTAATTCCGTTCACAACAATACGGTAGCATTCGAAAAAATCTCGAATTCGTGGATTCGTAACGGAATATATCCCATTCAACTGCCGATTCGGCACTGGGAAATGGGTTTTTCTTGTTATCTAAATTATCTATTATCTTCCTATAGAGACTGTTCACTGTCTCTCACATTCTCTGTTTCTATTTCCTTTTACATTTCCGCCTCAATTTTTCAAACTGAGATCAACAATGGAAATCGAGTAATCAATTCATCTATCATTAAGAACGTTTAAAAATTTGTGAATTTTTAGAAACTAATAACTATAATAATATTATTATGAATTATGATGCGTGTTAAGTTTTTCTTTTTCAATATTTATTGATTAAACTAGCATGAATTTCCCGTGGCTTCGCCTGCGTAATTATAGGTTTTAAACTTATATTCCCTATTTCACACCTTTGGGTGTTGAATTATGAAAAATCCTTCCTAAATGCCTACGTCACCTAGAAATATCAATCAATCAGCTTTGCCTTTTTGTATATTATAATAATAATATACATGTATTTTTGGATTAGAGTTCGCTAATTGCTAGGGTAATACAGATAGTAGAGAATTTTTTTAAACAATTGGCAGGTAATTGATGGCATACATAAATTGATAATGATTAATTTAGAAGACGAAGAACGACATTAAACAACTTAAATTAAAGCATTACAAATTAAATTCAATTGAATTCAGTCAGAATTCATGAATTTTATAATTTAATCAGAATCCATGTAATTGCAACATCTTGCGCTTATGTTTCAGTAAATAAAATTTTATTACATTCGTGATATCTGTAGAATATAAATCGTATATTATAAGAAATAATTAACGTAATACGTATAATTGGAGAACACACCTGCACCTTTTCCTTGTGCTGTGTTTATCTAAATTAATAAAAATAAATTTGAAGGTGAATTTTTATGTGTTAGTGTTAAATTTTATTGCAACAAATTTTACGCGCTATTAGATAATTTGGTTGTGTAACTAAAAATATTAAATCTAAAAATATAGTGTTAGATGAAAGATGAATTGCTAGTTAAAAAATATAGATAAAAATTATAGTACTAACATAGCTGTTGTCATGAACAATAAATTGAAATTTAAGTACCTACAAATCTAGACTAGGTACACACGGTATTGGACAGAAACTTTCAAATTGATTGATACTTTTCAGATCTCCCCCACTGGAATTTGACATAAATAAGAAAGGAAATCTATACTAATATTATAAAGCTGAAGAGTTTGTTTGTTTGTTTGTTTGAACACGCTAATCTCAAGAACTACTGCTTCGATTGAAAAATTCTTTTTGTGTTGGATAGTCCATTTATCTAGGAAGACTATAGATTATATAACATCACGCTGTGACCAATAGGAGCGAAGAATCAGTGGAAAATGTGGAAAAAACGGGAAATCTTATTCATCTTTGAGTGCTTCCGTTGTTTGTTTAAACGCGCTGTTAGATTGAATTAAAAAAATACTTTTATGTTGGATAGTTTATTTGTTGAGGAAGGCTTTATTAAGCTATATAACATTACGCTGCGACTAATAGAAGCGAAGCATCAGTGGAAAATGTTGCAAATACGGGGAAAATTATTTATATTGCACATATTTTAATGATATTTTTTGTGTGGTAGAGTGGATTCGAGAATGGTTAGATTTGCAATTGGACCTGAAGGTGGCGCTGCTGTCAGTACGTCAACAAATTTAATTCTAAGGCAGTACGAAGTTCGCCGGGACAGCTAGTGACAGAATAATGACATAGAATTTCAAAATAGAGCCTCCTTCTTAGCGTATTTAGCAGATAATAAAATAATGAGTATAAAAGGAACTTAGCATCTCTATGTAAATGTAGAGTCGGTAGCCTTAGGTGTTAAACTGCCGTCAATGGGCTACCTCTGTATAGTGACAATAAGGTTCAACGCAGACGAGACACAAGCTACCGGTCGCCCCCGCTTAACAATAGTCATAGGTATAATGCGTTTCAAATGAGAATAGGAACGTCAATTACCCTTTTCTGTCAAATATCACTTGAAAAGTGCGATTTGCAGAAAAACTTATGTGCATATAAATATTAATAGTCTTGCATCGAATTTAAATAAAAACGTTAAATAGAAATAAATTATCTAAACATAAATTTAACTATCATAACAGACTAAATTCGAAACAGTATGGCGTATCAACACAATATTAGCGCATCTTGGTCGCTTGTGAACTGTGGCCCGTCTACGTTAAGGCTTAATGTTGATAAACCTTTATAATATTACTAGCTAGCACCCGCCACTTCGTTTGAGTAGAACTACTCCAAAGGAAACCCTATTTTTCTAAACGGAACCGTAAGATAAAATAGCCTATCTTATACCTTATAACATCAGCTGCAACATCTGCCTGTGAAAGTCACGGACGGTCCAACCGTTCCAAAAATTAGTCGAAACAAAAAAACAGACAGACGGACAGACAAACATTTTAAAAATTATTTTTTATTGTAAGTAGGTACCGTATATACATACTTCATGGTGTATTAAGTGAAAAGCTGTTTTGATCCTTCGCCAATTAAAAAAATATTTTGAGAAACTTAAAACACATCGTGTACATACACATGTAATCATTACGTTTCCATGAAACAAAAATCATATTAATACATAGTTTTTTATATTGAGGTCCTCTTAGTGTGTATTTACGAGCAAAACACGATAGTACCTATCCATGACATAGTTCCTTAGAACTTTCGTAGAACTCAATTACAGTAACCATTAAATGTTCTAACTCATACACTGCTCTACATTTTAAACTAATGTAAGTAACTTTAACGTTAAATGACTTTTATTGTAAAACATATTAATTATTATATAATTAATATTTAAAGCTTCCACGTAAAACATAACGTGACTGTGTTTGTAAAAAGCTTTTAATGTTAAAACAGGTTCCTACTTTCTATGATTAAATCTATCGCATATTAAAATATGGGTCAGAATTGTTTACGCAGAACATCCGCACTGTCGTTGGCTTACTGTTTTGTGTTTACGTCTATTTTATCATGATTAATTATGTTATGACTTATAAAGTTATTATGTATATTGATTTATGTTTGTTTAAAAAGTTTAATGATACCTTTTTTTTCTGGAACGTAGTTGTTAAGTCTGTATTGTGTTTTCCATTCAAATTCCAATTCTTTTTGATTTTCAACAAAGTCTCAAAGGTATTATGGAGTTTGATAGATAGCCGTAGAGCATACGATTAAATTTTTGATTAATTTTTTTTATTCGAATTGACAATCACATATTATGATAAATCGTAAAAAATCTCAAATCGGTCACCTCAGAGCAAAAAACTGATAACGCTACATTCAAATAGAAATAAAAGGTTGATTATAATTTATTATCTGCGCGGTTATGAATAGGTTTGATATCGCCAATGATTGATGTGTAAGGCCTCGGTCAAGTGTGTGTGGGAGGCGTATTGAAAGAAATCAAGATCGTACGTATAACGGAAGCCGATGATGCATTAGACCCATACATTCATAGATTACATCTGGGGCCATCGATTGTTTTAATAATTCTATTTAAAGTTTATTGAAAACTAGCTGACCCGTCACGCATTGTTATGTCTTAAATATGAACTGTAATGAATAAATGACTACAACTACAATGCAACACACGTCCTAGTTCAACACCTACACCTACTTCTACAACCTACACCTTTTCCAATATTTCTCACTGCTTAAACCTTCCCTGAACTTCCGCAATTATTTCAAGACCACAATTAGCCTAAGGTCCAGTCGTTCTCGAATTTTAAGTCCCTTGGGGATAAAAAGTATCGTATGTCCTTCTCGTGGTTTGAGGATACCTACCCAGCAATTTCCAGCCAAATCCAGGTGAAATTTAGGTATATAGCTGTTATAAATAGTATTCTTGGGTTGTAAATAGTGTAACTAACACGACTTTCTTTTATTATATATACTAGCTGTCCCGACAAACTTCATACTGCGAAATAAAGTTGACGTACCATTCAGAAACCTTCTTGACAACTGCTAAAGATCATCAATGATCAAATGCATAGTTGACCATTCTATATAGGACATAATTACAGACAAACATTCCTTTGTCTGTATGTCCTATATGTGATAAAAATCTATTTTAAGGATTTTAAGGACAGGTTTTAAGGATGAAAGTCAAAAAAAAAGAAAAAAAACAGCGCTGTAGTGTGGTATTCGATGTCAACTTTGTAGCCAATATTTATGCTAATGTTAGAAAAGAATATAACGAAATTCTAACTCTCCCTCCTCCTACATCTCTGTCTCTTTTAAATTAATAAAATGGCATCTTAACTAAAAGTAAGGTCATTGGGCATTTATGGCGTCCGGTCCGACTTAGATTTGATTCACTGATTTTAACACTGACAAAGATTTAGTTTATGTTTGGTATTATTTTTAATGTCGGGTATTTTTTTTTATTAAGTTTGTCTAATATTTTTAAATGCTTTGGAATTTTCTCATGTTATATGCATCCTGTTTGTTGTATTTCAGAATATACAGCAACTTTACTCAAAATTATCATATTACGAAATAGCTACTATTGCTCCGCTTACCTTAATTTTGCTTATAAAATTATCACCAATGCTTTTTTTATTCATTAGGGCACTATTCAGAATTGAACAATGTTTAATTTGATATTCGGTCACCCAAACATAATAATTACTGGTACGCACTGGTAGCATTTGGCCGCCCAAGAGCGGTAGCGTTCGATAAAATCTTGACAGGCCATTGTGTTGCCGATGGATGTACGTCGCAGGAATTCTCATTAATTTAATGGATGTCAATAAGAAATCTCACTAATTGTATTCCTAATAAATGTGTTACCACCAACGCTTCATTAGTAGGCGAGTGTACCTAGATGATCATCAGAATGTTCAAAGAAGCCGCGAACTGCAAAGAGATTTTAAAGAAGCCGCCTAGCCTACTTAATGGTCAATAGGTTCCTCCAAAAGTAAATGTTCATTATTGATTCTCACAATCTGCTCCAACTAACAAAAGTGTCCTACTAATGTGTAGCAAATCGGGTTCTAAAATTCTTATCAACTTTGAATGAATAAGTGATTTTTTTAAGCAAAAACAGTAATTTTCCACTAAATTGAAAGTATCTAATACAAAAGTTAGGATGCATTACTCTGTAAAATGACTCAGGAAGTTGGTTTTTAACAGAAAGATAAACGCTTACACAAGTGAAAACAAATACGCGTAAGTCAGAATAAAATCGCACATACTTAATAATCTGTTAAGCTGACCTTAGAACTCGGCTTTAGTATCGTAAAACGCGATAAATCTTACCAAGCATTACCGTGTACATAAATAACAAAATCCTTAAGCGTTATTCCTAGATGCGTTTACATTCTTGTTTTAGCTACAGGTATGCGATAGGCGATGTCGCCTAAGGTACTGTGCGATATGACTAAGCAGACTTAGCTTATGTAAGGGAATTTACTAGATAGTACTAAACACTTAAATTTTCGAAGCCTTGTTTAGTCTATGCTTAATTTCGTGTTGAGTCATAAATTCGATATAAGAGTCGGAAGTGGGTATGTAAAATACGCTTATATCTTTTAATACTAGCAGAGATAAGACACAGTTTGTGGATATGAATTACGATAATATATTATTATACTGGTGCATAAATAATAATCGAAGATAAATTTTGATGTAAATTTTATTTCAAATATTTTTGTAGAAGAAATATCGCGAAGTTTTAGAAGAATATGATTTAAGTCTTACGATTTAAGAAAAAGTGACCCTTACCACTAGTAATAAAGATCTAAGTACTCGCAGTTTGAGTACAAGATTAACGATAAAAATACAGATATACTAATTGAAATCGATAGTTATAGATATTTTTGAAGAAGATTCGGGGATCCTCTTCTTTCGCATAATTTTATTTGTCATAATTTCATTTGGCATACCTCACTTGGCATAATTTAACTACGCATAATAATACTTTGGCATAATGGTTTCTTGGCATACTACGTCATTAGGCATAAATATCATTTAGACTAATATTGTTTGTCCTAATTTAATGAGGCATAACTCGTAAGGCATAATTTTTCTTGTCATAATAATACTTTGGCATAATTGTTTTTCGGCATAAACTCGTTAGGCATATTTTTTTGTCATAATAAATTCAACGAATTCTGTCACAAGGCACAAATATGCATAAAATGGAACGACATAATGAAAACACGGTTAAGGTAATTAAACGCATATTTATGAAACATTAAAATTATGGTATTACACTCATATAACATGTGTAACAGTAGGTTAAGTTGCGGCGGGGTGGCCCTTGGGCCACCCGTAAGCCGCTAACATGTTTAAAATAATTAGCTCGGCATGTTCTTAGATAACAGGTCGTGTTTTTTGTCTGAGTTTAATTTCGTAATCAGTCAAAAATTACAATTATAATTGTTATTTCGTCTTAACTCGCACACCCAGTAGAATTTATCATTCATTAAGTATTTAAAAAAAAAATGCTACAAAGATGTATGCGTAAATTATATAATAGTATGCTTAAATATCATTATGCGTAAATATATTTATGCTTTTTAATATTATGCATAAAATATTATTCTTAATGAATATTATGCGTAAAAAATTATATGCATTACAATAAGTATGCCTAACAATTATTATGCTTTTAGTAACTATGCGAAAAAAAATTATGCTAAGAAAGTTATGACAAATGAATATTATGCGAAACTACTATTAGGTCAAATGAAATTATGCCAAGTAAAATTATGACATATGATTTTATGCGAAAAAATAGGGAACCGAAGATTCGTCATCAAGAGGACTTATCTAGATTATTTGAATAATAGTAAAAAAATATGAAAATAATGGTAGGCAAATGAATCCCATCGCTAATTAATAGTAACAACAATACGAACTTTTGAAGACGAGTCTTCAAACACTTACTGGAAGACCTAGAGCAATTACTATCTAGAATAGTTATGAGGCTTGAGGATGATAGAAGATAAGCAAAAAATGCCGGTAATAATGGTAAAGTAACCCAATCGGCAATAAATAGAAACAACTATCAGGACGCATAAAGCCACATACGCTATCGCAGCTAAACTCCTCGCTCCGCCATCAGATAGCCTCGCACGAACACTTTACGCTATCATTGATGAAAAAGTGCCTACAAAATATTTATCAGTTTGCAAATCGCCATTGTTGTGTCTATCAATTAGTTAGTAATCTGTTTGAGTTTGATATTCGAGGAGTCTTATCAGTATTCTTGTTCCAGAAATATATAATATGTGACCTTGAATTTCGACCAGATTCTCCTAACTACTTAAATTTTATTCATGACTGCGCGATCGGTACTGCGCGGCGGGCGTGTGACCTTCAAAGCCGGATGCGGCCTCAGATGTGTCAGGAAAAGTTATTTATGTTGTTTTTCAGTAAATTATGAACATTTTTCGTTATGCATACTGTCAATATTTTTGTAATATTGTAGCCTAACGATGCATTGGGTCAAATATTTCATTCGGATAAAAATATCCACTGTATTAACTACCACGTTAAAAAATATTAGTTATATTCTTTTTCTTCTTCTTCGTTCAGTGCCTTTCCACTACTGGAGGTTGGCAGTCAGCTCTGAGTACCTCTCTCTGTCTTTCTCCAGGTGGAACAGGCCTTCAACGCTGGCTATACTGGTCCATTTTCTTATATTCGAGAGCCACTATGTCCTTCTCCTTCCGACGGCTCGTTTCCCTTCAACCTCTCTCATCATGACCACTTGAAGCAGTTGATATTGCTCGTGACGAAGCACATGTCCCAGATATACAACTTTTCTTCTCTTGATGGTGGCTATGAGTTATATTATATTATGTTTAAAATTAACAAACACTTAAGTATTAAAATTTGATATGTTCAAATAATTTACATTTATTTGATTTCAAAACAATGCGCGAAACACGAATGTTTAATTTATAATAAAATGTTTTATTTATAAAAGTAAAATATATGTTGTTTATACAACCGAACATCTTATAAACTTTATCGCTACAGATCTACGAAAACATTCTAACACAAATATTTCTTTGCACATTCTCAGCCACTCGGTTATCTAAGGCATCGAAACATAAAAACCAGTAGCTACCAGTGCCAGCTAGTAAGCACATTTATTATCCTCCATCTTTTTCTAGTTAACATAGATCTATATCGTAACATGAAAACAATGTAGTGTTATATTTGTAGCTTATGACCAGTTTAATTTGACTTTGTAAGAGTTTAAAAAAGTCGGGAATCAACTTTTGTAAGCAGCAAAACTGCCCTTTTGTAAAGTTCCTATAAATAATTAGTTATGCTATTATTGTTGTGTGTTCTATCATAAGTTTGTGCAAATAAAGAGTGTTCCGTAGTCTAATAACGTTTATTACTTATAATATTATTAGGTAGATTTAATTTTCCCCCCCCTTTATGAAAACACGTTATACACATTTTATTTTTGACAAGGTTCTCTATATATTACCACTTGTACTTATATTTCTCTATAAGCCTCTCTCGAAAACACATCGGCTACCTACCAGCTTTACTTAATCTAACACCACGCTTATAATAATGCAAACTTTTCTCGTATTAGTATTTCTATCTCTCTCTTCTTTATTATTATATTCGAATTAGTGTGCGTTACTCTCATTACTGTAATGAATATTTCTTTACCTGTAAACGGATCCATGACCCGGAAACAAACAAAACACAGCCGCAGGCTTACCGCGCACAGTACGTAACCACACGCTATATGTTACAATCCACGCTCGTACTTTCAGCGTAAATGTAATTCCTTATCAAGGGTGCATCCACACCGGTATAAAACATTAAATATCGTTTCGTGAATTCGGATAAAATGTTTTTGATTTATAATTTAAGGTAAATTGTTTTTATAATTATTAGTATTTAAATAAAAATTAGATCATCTAAAATAAAATCTCAATCCTATTTCAAATTTTACTAAGCAAAAACATGTTAATAAAAAGATACTCAAGGTAAACGTTGCCCGCGCAAAAATGCCTAAATTTCCCCGCTACGACGGAATTAGCATAGGGAAGTAATTTAAACAAATCGCCTTAACGATTTCTCTTAGACGTATTACCCAATTTCTTCAGTAGCTTATTTAGCTTAAATCTTTCCGTCATTGTTTTATGCTAATATTATTTTTTCTTTATTTACTGTTTCGTAAGACTTTTGCGTTTTATTAATCGTTTCACTGAGGCAGGAAAAGGTCATTCTATAGGCATATAGTTACTAAGTAATGCTATAGGCTATAGGCCATTTTATAATTTACTAATTCTTGATAGGTATTATCATATTAAGTCTTAGGGGAAGTAAACTTCTTATTGACTTCATTGTTCATTATACATAAACAATTTTAGTACCTACCTACTTGCATAAAAAATCTGTACCCCTCGCCGTTTAGCCGAAATAAGCCACTGCGCGGTGCAGCGTCATCATTTGGCTCAGAACGACGCCTCTTATATGAATCAGGCTTTCTACTTCGCAAAGTGTAACATACTTCTATCATTAAAGTAGAAAATCATCTGGTAACACGTTTACTCCATAAAATTCTCGTGTAAGTCCATTTAACGGGTGGCCGACATAAAACTATTTATAAGTTAGTAAGGAAAGTGTTTTCTGTGTACATTGTGAGCAATAAATATTAATATCGGGCCAAACTTTCGTTTATGACCGATCCTTTCGGTATATCGAGTAACAATGGCGGACCCGAAAGTAATCTTTTCTTTTAAGACAATGGATCGTAGAAGTTTACTATGGGTTTCGATTTCTATTTCTATTGTAAGTTGTAACGATTCCGAACTCTGTTAAGTGTTATCGATTTCAATTTGTGTATTTGGTAATATATTTAAAATATATATATGTCAAAGACTCCATTAGGATAAGATGGCGAACGGTTGAAATATTCCAAGTTTAGATATTTATTACAATATTATCGAATAGCCCAAATGCTGAACGATCAAAAACGTGACAAGTTCGATGCCACGTATTTCACGACTTCCGTATTTTATCCTGATTCCTGAGCTTTTATAATCCAGTCATTCCCAAATTCAGGCAAATAATACCCCAGTCCCCATGACAACCATTATTTTTCTATCACATCTGTCAATACTGGCATCGACCAAGTCCAAATAGTAAAACTACTTGACGTTTCCAATCAGAGACAATCTTAGCTTTAACACGCTCCGACATATAAATATAAATTCGCGGCCGCCAATCAGGCGGAGAAACTCAAGCAGCGCAAATAAGAGAACCTTAGTGGGGATCTCATATTTGAACCGTTTGGGGTTGAAACCCTAGGTTCATGGGGTCCGGGTGCGCACAAACGTTTCAGAGAGATTTCCAAAAAACTAATTGAGGCCACCCGAGACCCCAGAGCCGGCACCTATCTGGCCCAAAGAGTGAGTATCGCAATCCAGCGAGGAAACTCTTTGAGCATTCTTACCTAAAACTCTGCCTGGTGGAGACGACCTGGGAGATTTCTTTTTATGGTAGCTTTTTAAGTTTTTCTACTTTTAATTTTCTTTTTAGTATCTTTATAGTTTTTAATTTTTAAGTAGTTAGCTATAGATATTATACTATAGTTGTTATTTAATTTATTTAAAATTTGAAACTGTGAAACCTATATATGATATCATATATAGGTTTCACAGTTTCAAATTTTACAAATACTCATATGAGTAAATAATTACCTTAGTATCCTCCTAATATTATAAATGTAAAAGTTTGTGAGGATGTATGGATGGATGTTTGTTACTCCTTCACGCAAAAACTACTGAACGGATTTTGATGAAATTTGGTATGGTAGTAGTTTAGGCTCTGGATTAAAACAGGCTACTTTTTATCCCGAAAATTTACAGTGTTCCCGAGGGATACTGTATTTACACGGGCGGAGCCGCGGGCAACAGCTAGTAGGCAATAAAGTATTCCTTTTACAATAGTAACATTTTATATGAAAATGTAATTCTAGTGGCTATCAATGAACTACAATTCCCATACTAAAGCTATATACGTAAAAATGTTCGAAGATAGAATAGAGCCTCCTAATGAGATGCTTTCAACAAAAATTATTTTCTCCATTTTTGTATGCAAATGTTGCGTTTCATTCGCTGGCTGTCAAAAAAGTCGTAAATATCTAAAAAATATTGTTCGCGGCCCTTCTCAAGCCGTAATAACCATTGTCAGAGGAAGTGTACATGTTGTAGGATAAAAAACTCCCTCACAATGATATTTCGTGCGAATATTTTCGTTGAAGTTGAAAATGTTTACGTACACGACCTCAATATCAATAATGTTATTTATAGAATTATACATTTGTGTTTTAAATTAGGTCCTTAGATAAATTTTATTGAGGTCGATTTTTATTATCTATTCATATTGCCATATTTATATCATCATCAAATTAAACTTAAATAAGATAAATTAAAATAGTTTGCACACGCAATTGTAGGTAAATGTAAGCTTGAAATAATTATGAAAATTCTTGTCGTTAATTTTGATAAAGAGATAATATGTCTTTACTTCATTTTCACATTCATGACTAAGGAAGTGAGCAAGAACAAAGACATTCTACGCGTGGTCACAAAGTGTACCGACAGATCACGAAAAAATTAATTTGTGGGAAAATTTGCACTTAACATAGCAAAACGATGTGATATCAACAAATAAACGCTATTCCAATGAATATTATTGTGGAAAAATACCGGAAGAGCAGACGGATAGCCGGATAGTAAGTGAGAGGTGTTGACGATTTTTTGAAAGAGGTTCAAGAGGCATTAGTTCATGCGTGAAACACATCGCAAGTTTTATTTTACACCGGTTCAGTGTCATCTAATTTTGGGAATAGCACCGATTGGCTGATAACCAATGTTTCCAATAAATTACCTATATTTTTTTAACTCTTACCTATTTATAAAGAAGGATAACATTTACCTATATATAAAAGAGTAAACTATATAACTTAACGACATCATAAAGTACAAATAAAGTGGAACCAACAATATTAATATTTCAGAATTTAGGTTAATGGAACTATCACATCTGGCACAATTATAAAAACACGATGCTAAATTAATAACGTTATTATAAAAGAACGTTGCAACTGACGTGTATTTAATTTCATTAATCCTGCTGACGTAGCCATAGAAGGCTAGCACGGTAAACTGATAATAATCAACATACAATTGAGGAATACTAACTCTAGTAGTAACGTAGACAGCCACGGTCACCACGGGCTGTGCTGCTCACGAAGCGCTGGACGCATTTCCCGGCATCACAGCCTGAATCTCTTATCACCGCCGGTGTGCCAGCTATACTGGAGCCCTCCGGTCTAGCACGCGATGATGGCAAGAGACCTGATGGAATGACCTTGGTTCCTTGGAGTGTGGGACGGGCTCTTGTATGGGACGCTACTTGTGTCGATACCCTTGCTCCGTCCCATGTCCAGGGCACCTCGAACTGTGCGGGTGCGGCTGCAAACCAAGCAAAGAACCTCAAGCGGCGCAAATATGAGAACCTAAGCGGAGATCTCATATTTGAACCGTTTGGGGTGGAAACACTAGGCGCATGGGGTCCGGGCGCACATAAGCTTTTTAAAGAAATATCAAAAAAGCTTGCTGAAACCACCCGTGACCCCAGAGCCGGGAACTACCTGGCACAACGGATAGCCATTGCTATCCAACGAGGCAATGCTATCAGTTTGCTAGGTACTCTGCCAGATGGGGATGACTTAGGGAAGTTTTTTTATTTATAATTTTTAGAGATAGTTTTAATTGTAAATATGTCTTCTTTTTTTAGTTTTATTTTGAATTTTAGACATAATTAGGTTATTATAACTTGTTAGCTAATATTTGTACAGTAATGCATTAAATACACTTAAAGTACCATAAGCTATTAAAATTTATGATATGAAAATTAGCACACTTATTATCGTACCTGCTTAATTTTGGGAACACTTGCTCTCAAAAAACCGGGTGAAGTAGTACTACTATCTTAGGTAAAAGGTATAATATAATATGGTTAACTTAAAAAACATATCAGATTCATTGATTTATACTTAAATAGGTTTATGGATGAGGATTAAAAATATGAATATACAATACAGAATTTATCATAATACCGCATGATGAACGCGACTTTACCATTTTTAGGGTTCCGTACCTCGAAAGTAAAAAATGGGACCCTTATAGGATCACTTTGTTGTCCGTCAGTCTGTCTTTCATGACCCTTTTTCTCAGGAATGCGTGGAGGTATCAAAATATACTCAGGTTCTACTGTCCCTCAGAGCTGTGAAAAAATCAAACTTCTAAGCCAACGCAATCAAAAGATACAGCCGTTTATGCCGAAAAATTTTGCCACTCGCCAGGTCAAAACCTACAGGGTACATCCCGTGAACTCAGTATCTTGAAATTTGATACGAAGCAACGTCATAAAGCACATATACAGAAAAAAATGCGAATGCCGTTTTTTAGTTACACCATATATTCAAATATTATTAATAATTTAAAACTTACTACCCTTACTCGATGTTAATAATTTAAAACTTACGACCCTTATGACTCGATTGTCGTGATGGGCGAACTTTTACTTATATACTTGCAGGTTTGTACGGAACCCTCGGTGCCCGAGCCCGACTTGCACTTGGCCGGTTTTTTTGTTATTGTAAAATCCTTTACGATTTTTGATACCGTTAAAATATATTCGATACATTTTAAACAGCTTTTTGTTTTACTCTAGCTATATGATACTATAAATCCAAGGATTCGAATGATCTCTATTTCAATCAAATTCGAGAAATGAAATCATTTAACTCAATCGTTCCATTTAAACAAGAAAAATAAACGTTTTAACTAATAAACATTTGTAACATCAATATCCTTTTAACAATCCTTTAAAGAATGCCAGGAAGAACTACAAAGTACTAGGAAATTACACAGTTAAAACTTAAAAGTAAATGTAGAAACATTAAATAACAAAATCTTTCACCAAATTGGAAATCGATGATTATTATATTCCGTGCAGTGTGGATGCGTCATTAGCTTGTAATGCCCAATAAAAGATTTATTTACTGAGCGGTTCCAGTCGCACCGTATACAATGGGGCGAGACCAATAAAGCCTGTTTTAATTAACGATGAAATGTGACACGTTAAGCCTTTGTGTAATGCATGATTTCAATTACATTTTGTAAAACAGAAGAAATTACAACGTGTAGCGTAAACGAATGCGAACGGAAGTTACGGGTAAGATCCACTACCAATGACTTATGTACTATCGACCAAGTTGACGCTCGACCAGGCATAAGACTAAAATCGCTTAACAGCGCCGATAAATCTTGTAATACGGACATCAACCACGACTGCAGTCGATACGAATAGTTTGTGTTTAAATGTTTTGAAGCGACCTAATGCGAAGGTAAATGTTTAGAAACTGGTAAAGCAGGAAATTTGCCGATATTGTGCCTAAGCTGAGATAGTAACGCCATTAGTTCATAAGGCCGCTGCCTCGGATTTTGGCGAGCGGCGCGGTGGCAGTACTAAAAATTTAATTTGTTTTGCAGTTATTTATTTTATGGAACTTTATTTCAGTTGATAAGTTCTGCGATAATTTCATGGAATTGAGATATATTTTTCTCTATAAAACGATAAAGATGATTAACGTTTCATTATTATGATCTGTTAATAAAATAAAAAACAAGGTACGCTAATAAAAAGTCAAATCTTTAAAAGCTCCTTGCGAGCTTGGTTCTGTTTTGAAAATACAGCCTACTCCCTAAAGCTATGCACATTGAATGTAAAGCCTTCACTAATTTTACTTTATTATTTAACACTCAAACATTTAAATTGAACAAACAGAATCCAATTAATTCTTCCGTAAGTAAACAATTCATTACGTATGAGAGGACACGTGGATCCCGAGCTGGAATTAATTTTCCCTCATATTTCGTTTTACACATGAGTTTTTGAATTTTTCGAAACAAAAGAATTAAAGTTTCTACATACCTATTTGAAAACAATATTATAACACAAGCATCTCCTGAGATTAGGATCAAGAACTCTGTCTAGTCTTATATCCACTGCAGCAATAGCAAGCAGAACAGAATAATATTATGTCCAATAACCTTATGTAAAACAAAATAATCGAATAGCATTAAAATACATAGCAGATACGCAACCACGCCGCTCCTGTGTTGCATGTACTACGTAGCCCTACGCGCAGTAAGTAGTCCTACGCTCCCACACATTTAATTCCTCTATCAAGTATAGTATATGAGCTCCGTAGCCTAGTGGGTAGACCGTTTGGTTCGCACTCGAGAGATTGCAGGTTCGAATCCCAGGTTGAGGCGTGTACCAATGAGACTTTTTCAGATCTCAAGTACATTATACGGACGCTCTAACGGTGAAGGAAAACATCGTGAGGAAACCCGTACATAGTTGGCCCCAGACGTATTGACCAGTTCATTCCTCTGGACTAGGCTGACTATGTTGTGAGAATGCCGTATGTGCTTGGGCAACCATACGACATTTAAAACCCAACTGTCCCAGGCACTACAGTATTTCAAGAGTGGTTACTTCGCTCGTAGAATACTGTTTAAATCATCCATTAACGGATGCAAAGGCCTAAGTTTTTTTTTATCAAGTATGTGACTTCAGTTGATGTAGGCATTAAGTACGCTTACACACGCGAACAGCTCGACTGCACTGGAATTTCTATGTCAGTTTTGCCGCAGCGCAACAGAATTGTATTATGTCCATTAAATTTATATAAAAAAATATCTAAATAGCATTAAAGTATCTTTAATTTCTCTATCAAGTATGTGACTTCAATTATTATCTGCATTAAGTACGCTATATGCGCTCGCAGCAGCTAACGCTGCACTAGATTTTGTATGTCAATTTTGCCGCAGCGGAGCAGAATATTATTATGAACATTATCTTTATGTAAAAAACGCAAGTAAGTGACTTCAATTAATATCGGCATTAAGGCGAAAATATACGTAGATGACGTCACAGATTCGGGCGTGGCCTAACACTTCCCGCCGCGCCACCCGCATACACCCCGCAGCGCACGCGAACTCCGCGCCGCGACTCAAATTATAAACATTAATTTATTTCTGGTCTGGGAGCAAAGAAAAAACGTAGAATGTATTAGCCGCTTCTCCTTCTTCTGTAGAAGCCGGTCGAGGTTATTCCCGAAATCTGGAAATTATTTGGTAGGCAATGCGGCTTCCAACCCATCATATTTGACTTCATTTTCCACCTCTACGCCCACCAAAATGCAATACTTAGTGCTATTGACAGAATCACTAAAATATCCGCTAGGTGTTTTTTCGCTTTCCTAAAAAAGAAGTTTCATATCGACGCTTGAAAGGTAAAAATGCCTAAGCGACAAAAATACCGAAAATGAGTTTAAATATCAATGAGTTTGTATTTTTTTGCGTCGATTGGTCTAATCGTCGTCTTCCTACGACGATTTTTTTGTCGCTTAGATATTATAGTGAAATTTATACAAAATCATGAATGTTATGTTCACTAAGCGACAACAAAAAGCGATTTATAAAAAAAAATCACTTGGATATTTTGAAGAATTTTAAAAATCAACTTAGTCTATTTTTATGTTTTTACTTTTTTTGTTTGCACAAAAATATTTTTACTTGTTTAAAAAATTCTTTTCGTGGACACTTTGTACATTTTCTTCATACAAATTATTTGTGAATTGTCCTTACAGTGCATTTAATTTGATACCATTATTTTACGAAAGTGCAACTTGTAGAATTTTACCCACAGTGAAATAAAACAATATTGGCGTAAAGATAGTTTTACATATTTGACACAATAACTATTCGTGCTATGTAGATATTTTTATTTCAAACTTTTGTTTTTAAGTATGTCGGTTAGATATTTTTTTTTGGTTCCCTATTTTTTCGCATAAAATCATATGTCATAATTTTACTTGGCATAATTTTATTTGAACTAATAGTAGTTTCGCATAGTATTCATTTGGCATAATTTTCTTAGCTTAATTTTTTTCGCATAATTACTAATAGCATAATAATTGTTAGGCATACTTAATAAAAGGCATATATTTTTTACGCATTATATTAATTAAGAATAATTATATTTTATGCTTAATATTAAAAAGCATAAATATAAATATGCGTTTAATTACCTTATCCGTGTTTTATTATGTCCTTCCATTTTATGCATATTTGTACCTTGTGACAGAATTACTTGAATTTATTATGACAAAAAATATGCCTAACGAGTTTATGCCAAAAAGCAATTATACCAAAGTATTATTATGACAAGAAAAATTATGCCTTACGAGTTATGCCTCATTAAATTAGGACAAAAAATATTAGTCTAAATTATATTTATGCCTAATGATGTAGTATGCCAAGAAACCATTAAGTTTGCCAAAGTTATAGTATGCGTAACAAAATTATGCCAAGAGAGGTATGCCAAATGAAATTATGACAATTAAAATTATGCGAAAAAAGGGGATACCTTTTTTTTCTTTGAAATGTTCAAGAATGACGAAAAAAAATGTATTTTTTTCCTGTACCCAAAATATTATCTTACGTCGCTAAGATACAATACGAAATCAAAAATGTCGCATGAGTATCAATAAATAGTGTGTGGGAACATAAATGAACGCAAAAATTGCTAAATATATTTCTATATTTATGCGCCTAATGTTTCGCTAGTTAGTCCTGTTGGTAGTAGTAAATATCAATATACTAGGTTATGGGAGTAAACTTTGCGCACATACTTGAACATAATAAAATAGCTCCTAAAGCTGGTCTATTTTCAATTAAACTGGCAACAGTCACTGAAATCGGCGTGGTTTCATTATTATTCCTTTTTTAAGGTTCCGTAGTTCATGTCTCGGAATCCTTATAGTTTTGTCATGTCCTTCCGTTCGACCGACCGTCCGCCCATCCGTCTGTCCATCCAAACGGTGGTGCTTGAAATATAAAACTTTGAATGGGTAAGTTTATTTATCACGTCAACACAATGCTAAAATAAATGAAGATAATTTTTGGGTACACCTACACGAAAGGGGGAGATATAATTAGGTACATAGATATTTTATGAACATTAAGAGGTTTCTGAGATTATATTTTGATGCGCGACCCATTTCCATTTGCCATTGTCCATTTGTGCGATATTCCACTGTTAAGCGCATTTCTTGTTAAAATACGGCGTCCCCCCTCTAAAAGCCAAACGGCTGGCTCTAAAAATGTGGAAAATTCATGATGGTAATCCATGTAATAAACTTTGAACGAAAACTATAACGGTCCAAAAAACTTCATAAGTTCAGGAGTTATAGAAACTTAAATTGAATCAGTTTAGATGAAGATATCTGATACAGAGCCTACAGATTGTCCTTGTCCATAAAACATCCTAATCTTATAGAGAAGATTAGGATAATTTAGATGATATTTCTGCTACTGTCAATGCTTTCAGCGCAGTCTATCAAAACAATCACACTGCGCTGAAGGCACTGACAGCAGCAGAAAGAAGAAGGGGCATTTTTGTATGGATCCCGTTCCCACTACTGTAGCACTACAAGACATATATCAAATGAAAGGACTTAAAAAGCGTGTAATTTTTTTGTATGACGAAAATTCTCTAAACCATGGGAGAAAAAAGTTTTAACCCAAAGGTGAAAAAAAGTTAAAAAATCATTCTGTATTATTACACCAATTGAGGAAAGCTTATTTTTAGTATTTTATTATCATTCCATACATTTCATCAAAGTATGAGGCAGTTTATCAAAATATAACACTTTTCTAAAGTTTAGTGTATACCATTACTTTCCAAAAATTGTTCCATAGTAGCAACACTATGAAACGGTGCAATAATACAGAATGATTTTTTTAACTTTTTTAACCTTTAACCCTCATTAACTTTTTTCTCCCATGGTTTAGAGGATTTTCGTCATACAATAAAATTACACTTTTTTTAAGCCCTTTCATTTGATATATTATGTCTTATAGTGCTACAAGGATGGGGACTTTTTGCCCCTTCTTCTTTCATCTAAATAAGTTATGGCTTGTGTTCAAACGCTAAACATGCTAGGACGAGACAACAGCATCAGTCTGGTATGGGTTCTAGGCAACGGCAACATCTCCGGCAACAAAACCGCGGATGAGCTGGGTAGGCTTTGGGCCAATTGTGTCACGGTGTCATGCCCAGAATCGGTATTTGGAATATCTCCCAGCACTACCAAGAGAGAACTCAAGGAATGGGGCCGCAGCTTAAGTATAAAGCAATGGGCTGCAATCCTAGGCCTTGAGTTTTTATATTTCTATACTTTTTATTATTTCAAGATCAAAATTAGCTCGTTTTAGTAACTGCAATTAATTTTTATAAACAAGAAGAAGGAATATATTGTCAGTTAGGAGCAAAAATTTACAATGTCATTGAATAATAAATTTACTAAGATAACTTTAGCCGTAGAAAATTCTTAATGGAATCAACATTTATGTAACTTATCTTGTTTTATTTTATAAACTCTAAGGCCATTTAGATGAATACTCCTATAATTTTTTTTGTTTGGAATTAGTTATTTCTACCTGTTACTACAGAAAATTTACCTTATTAATTTAATTTATTTAATATTTATATTTATATAATAAGTTTACCGGAGGCCCAATCCCCTATCCTATTCCCTTACCTACCCTCCCCTATTACCCTATTCCCTCTTAAAGGGCGGGCAACGCACTTGCAGCTCTTCTGATGCTGCGAGTGTCCATGGGCGACGGAAGTTGCTTTCCATCAGGTGACCCGTTTGCTCGTTTGCCCCCATATTTCATAAAAAAAAATGTATCTATAGCTTATCTATTTTTACAAGTTGCTGAAAACCTTTAAAATAAAATTTAGGCAATTTTACTTGCTATTACATAACTTTCGTTGATAGCTTAGATAATTTTACCTATTTTTCGAATTAGGACTTTTTTACCTAAGCGACATAAACTGCCTGTAATTCGAAAGCTATATGATTCGTTTTAATATCAAAAATTGCTATAAAAATAAGATACACGTTGTATTTTATTGATATATAGATGTATGTTAAAACCATCTAAATCCGACTATTTTGTGATTTTTAATGATTTTTTTTTCTAAAAATTTTAACTTTAAATCACTCTTCTATAAAGTTTACTAAATTTATGCGTCATATGTGTCTTTTTTAATTATTATTTCTTTAATTATTATTTTTTATCAATTATTATTATTTAAACTGGAAATATCATAATATGTATTATATTATAAAATATGAATTTGCTTTCCTACGCTATCGAATTGGATTTTGTCTGTAATAGTAGTTGTATGTGTGTTAAATAAATAAATAAATAAATAAGTGTCGCTTAGGCATTTTTACCTCATATACTATATAGCTCAAAGCGTTGATATACTAAATAGACAATTAAAAAAGAAATAATATAATGTATCTATGGACGCGTCACACCACGTCAATCTGATCCCGTGGTAAGTTCTCGAATAACTTGTGTTACGGGTACCAGATAACGGAAGTATATTTAATACTTTTATACTATTGGTACACATAATTAAGATTTTTATTACATTATACACATATTTAATACACATCCATGACCCAGGAACACAGAAAACTTTTTTTTCCGTCGGCGGGATTTGAACCCGCGACCCCCGGCTTGAGCAACGACACGCTCAACCAACTGAGCCACAGAGGTCGTCATAGAAATAGAACTATACACTTTCTGTGAAATTTACAAGTACATATACAATAAAATATTATACTATAATATACACTATATAATATTATATTAATATATTATTAAAATTTCAAGTAAGAAGTTGAAGGAACAAAAAAGTACATTCAACGATCGAACATTTTCATTCTATCGCAGGCAGAGTGCTCGCTAAGGTTTTCATAATTTATTTTTTACGGCATGTTGTTCCCTATTATTTCAAGAGTAAAATAAACGATTGCGAAATAGCGGCACCGCGGAGAGTGACACAACCTCCTCGTACGAAAGTCAGCGGCTCACTGTCCCGCGCGCCCGCGCACGCACCGCTTACGAATATTTTCACAAAATAATAGTTATTTACGTATATTTTGAAAACAAAACGGTATTTCGAAAAACCCAACGATGAAATGTTAGATAAATATATTCTTCACATTTTCGTAAAAGAACCATCTTTATAGCCGTAGTAGGTAGTAAGTAGATAGAAAAAGAAATCTGAAAACAGGGCTACTTAATTTTAATTTATTTAATATTAATCTTCGTCGTATTAAAAAAATTAACGATGATATTAAAGATGAAGGATTGAAGTGTGAAATGTATATTTTTTTGAATTTTTTTATTCCCATTTTTCGGAGTAGTTAGGACTCAAACTGAGCGATTTAGGGGCTATTTGCCCCTTAAGTACGCGCCGTTTTTCAGCAGCGTTCGGCGCGGCGCGGCGGCAGCGAAACCCATACATATTCCGGCGACGCGTGTGTAAAGTCGCTAACCTTTTCCTCTTTAGTTCTGATCCTATTAAAACCTTAGTTATTCTGATATAATAGTATTATTCCTTGTAACATTTTATTTTACAACTTACTCTTCCGACACACGTTTTTCTATCTTAACTAGATCAACTGGAATAAATAAATAACTACACCTACATCTACAACTAGACGTACCTACTTACTACAGCCAGACGATTTTTTTAAAAACCAAACAGGTTAACTGAACACACCTATATTTGAGAGTCAAGTCACGAATCGAACATAGTGAACAGTTAGTATAGGAAAATTCAACTGTGGTTTTGTCTGTTCCCCGCAATTTTTCCGTTATTTTCCACCGTTCAAACCTTCCATGAACTGCAAGACCAAAATAATCTAAATCGGTCCAGACGTTCTCGAGCTTAAGCGAGACTTTGGCATTGCAATCCATTTTTTTAACCGATTTCCAAAAAAGAAGGCGGTTATTATGTAAGAGAACAGTGGGTTGTTATTTTGCTTTCACTCTATTTTAGTTTCCAAAACCTATTTTGCTTCCTCTCCATAAAACGTTGAAAGCCACCCATCTTCTTTCCTGTACCTAAAATTGTCCATTAATAAACATGTAGGAATTCCTAAGTTAGATGTTTGTTTGTCCGTCCATATAATTAGCTGAGGCTATAAAAATTTTATGACACGTTTACGAGCAAGAAATTTTATACATTAAACTAATGTTTAATACATAAAAATGTATTAAAATGCTTTTATCAATTGACTTTCATGGTGGCGTCACCGTTCCGTTTTATAGGGCTTATTATTATTAATATTTAATTTTGTTAAAAATTATTATTATTAAGGCGAAAATATACGTAGATGACGTCACAGATTCGGGCGTGGCCTAACACTTCCCGCCGCGCCACCCGCATACACCCCGCTGCGCTCGCGATCTCCGCGCCGCGACTCAAATTATAAACTGAGGAACGGCCCTTTTATACGACTTTAGGATTGATTTAAATGCAACTTGAAAATATTAATTTATTTCTGGTCTATGAGCAAAGAAAAAACGTAGAATGTATAAGCCGCTTCTCCTTCTTCTGTAGAAGCCGGTCGAGGTTATTCCCGAAATCTAGAAATTATTTGGTAGGCAATGCGGCTTCCAACCCATCACTTTTGATTTCATTTTCCACCTCTACGCCCACCAAAATGCAATACTTAGTGCTATTGACAGAATCACTAAAATATCCACTAGGTGTTTTTTCGCTTTCATAAGCGACAAAAATACCGAAAATGAGTTATATCAATGAGTTTGTATTTTTTTTTCTGCGTCGATTGGTCTTATCGTCGTCTTCCTACGACGATTTTTTTGTCGCTTAGATATAGTGAAATTTATACAAAATCATGAATGTTATGTTCACTAAGCGACAACAAAAAGCTATTTATAAAAAAATTCATTTGGATATTTTGAAGAATTTTAAAAATCTACTTAGTCTATTTTTCATGTTTTTACTTTTCTTTTGTTTGCACAAAAATATCTTACTTGTTTAAAAAATTCTTTTCGTGAACACTTTGTACATTTTCTCCATACAAATTATTTGTGAATTGTCCTTACAGTGCATTTAATTTGATACCATTATTTTACGAAAGTGCAACTTGTAGAATTTTACCCATAGTGAAATAAAACAATATTGGCGTAAAGATAGTTTTACATATTTGACACAATAACTATTCGTGCTATGTAGATATTTTTACTTGAAAACTTTTGTTTTTAAGTATGTCGGTTAGATATTTTTTTTGTCGTCGGTTAGATAAAATGTAACTAAAAGTATTAAATTTACAGTGTGTGGGAACCTTAATGAACGCAAACATTGCTAAATATATTTCTATATTTATGCGCCTAATGTTTCGCTAGTTAGTCCTGTCGGTAGTAGAAAATATCAATATACTAGGTTATGGGAGTAAACTTTGCGCACATACTTGGACATAATAAAATAGCTCCTATAGCTGGTCTATTTTCAATTAAATTGGCAACAGTCACTGAAATCGGTGTGGTTTCATTATTATTCCTTTTTTAAGGTTCCGTAGTTCATGTCTCGGAATCCTTATAGTTTCGTCATGTCCTTCCATTCGACCGACCATCCGCCCGTCCGTCTGTCGATCCAAACGGTGGTGCTTGAAATTTGAAACTTTGAATGGATAAGTTTATTTATCACGTCGATGCTAAAATAAATAAAGATAATTTTTGGTTACACCTACACGAAAAGGGGAGATATAATTAGGTACATAGACATTATAAGAACATTGAGAGGTTTCTGAGATTATATTTTGATGTACGTACGTATCCGTTTGCGCGATATTCCACTTTTAAGCGCATTTCTTGTTAAAATATGGCGTCCCCCCTCTATAAGCCAAACGGCTGGCTCTAAAAATGTGAAAAATTCATGATGGTAGTCCATGTAATAAACTTTGAACGAAAACTATAACATTCCAAAAAACTTCATAAATTCAGGAGTTATAGAGACTTAAATTGAATCAGTTTAGATGAAGATATCTGTGGCTCAGTGGTTAGCGCTTTAGTGCTCAAGCCAGAGGGCGTGGGTTCGAATCCATAAGAGAATAAAAAGTTTTCCGTGGATTCCTTGGAAAAATTATGTTAACTGGGGTTAAGAGTTAACTTCAACGATTAACGAATTAATGCTGCCGACAAAATATGTTACTATGATAAAATTTTAAAACGATTTTGCCAAGTTGATGTTCATAAAAAAAAAATCAGAATATAACAAATATTGTTCATCTCTTTTGTTACATCAAAATTTTAAATGACAAATGTATGACGGTAGTAGCGTTTTTCAAGGCCAGGAAGCCAAATGGACTTCCACCCTTCATGGACAGATGCAATAGTCTCTTCTTAAGACACCTATCATGGCCATGCCATCAGACGATATGATCAAGGTGCACAGCTTCTCAAAGCAACACCAGGTTTTCCTATCGTCTAGGGAGAGTAGAGGATAGGAATCAATGTTCACTCCAATGACATAGTCTGGTACACGGACGGATCCAGGAAAGACAACCGGGTGGACGGACGTTCTACGGGGGCATGCCACCTACAGGCTTGCCTATATACTTGCTTAGGACAATTTACAACCATGTTTGAGGCTGTGATGAGTTGTCCACTACAGAGCCTACAGATTATCCTTGTCCATAAAACATCCTAATCTTATAGAGAAGATTAGGATAATTTAGATGATTCTGCTACTGTCAATGCTTTCAGCGCAGTCTGTCAGAACAATCACACTGCGCTGAAGGCACTGACAGCAGCAGAAAGAAGAAGGGGCATTTTTGTATGGATCCCGTCCCCACTACTGTAGCACTACAAGACATATATCAAAGGACTTAAAAAGCGTGTAATTTTTTTGTATGACGAAAAATCTCTAAACCATGGGAGAAAAAAGTTAATGAGAGTTATAAGTGAAAAAAAGTTTAAAAAATCATCCTGTATTATTGCACCATTTCATAGTGTTGCTAATAAGGAACAATTTTCGGAAAGTAATGGTATACAGCAAGCTTCAGAAAAGTGTTATATTTTGATAAATTGTCCCATATTTCGAAGAAATGTATGGAATGATAATAAAATGCTAAAATAAGCTCTTTCCTCAATTTTGTCACATACTTACATTATGGAAATTGTTTCTTACTTGCGATACTATTTAAAGGTGCAGTACACAGGATGTATTTTTCTTCCATAATTTATGGGTTCGAATCCTGTCTAGGAAATATGAGTTATCAAAAATGATGCAGTTTAAGTTTTCATCAAGTCGGCCTCGATATTCCGTAGGGCTAAATTGCTATTGCTATTTTTTTTTGACTTCTCTTACAACGCCCAGAAGAATAATTCACCATGTACAATATCTTTTTTACTTTTTTCTGTACCTAATCGTTTTAAAATTATTTTTGCTATTTAATTATATGTATTTTAATGTAATTGTTTTATCTGAATTATTTGATTTTACATAAACCACTTTTCCAGGCCAGGATTCGAATCCGCAAATTAGGAAAAAAATACATTTTGTATTATTGCACCATTCGATAGCGTTGCAAGTAAGAAACAATTTCCAGAAAGTAATTAGGTATTTGCGAAAAAATTGAGGAAAGAGCTTATTTTTAGTATTTTATTATCATTCCATACATTTCATCAAAATATGAGGCAGTTTATCAAAATATAACACTTTTCTAAAGTTGAGTGTATACCATTACTTTCCAAAAAAATTTCCATAGTAGCAACACTATGAAACGGTGCAATAATATAGAATGATTTTTTTAAACTTTTTTAACCCTCATTTACTTTTTCTCCCATGGTTTAGAGGATTTTTGTCATACAACACAATGACACTTTTTTTAAGCCCTTTCATTTGATATATGTCTTATAGTGCTACAAGGATGGGGACTTTTTGCCCCTTCTTCTTTCATCTAAATTAGTTATGGCTTGTGTTCAAACGCTAAACATGCTAGGACGAGATAACAGCATCAGTCTTGTATGGGTTCTAGGCAACGGCAATATCTCCGGCAACAAAACCGCGGATGAGCTGGGTAGGCTTTGGGCCAATTGTGTCACGGTGTCATGCCCAGAATCGGTATGTGGAATATCTCCCAGCACTACCAAGAGAGAACTCAAGGAATGGGGCCGCAGCTTAAGTATAAAGCAATGGGCTGAAATCCTAGGCCTTGAGTTTTTACTTCTATATTTTTTATTATTTCAATATCAAAATTAGCTAACGTTTTAGCTCGTTTTAGTCAGACAAGGGAACTGCAATTAATTTTTATAAACAAGAAGAAGGAGAATATTGTCAGTTAGGAGCAAAAATTTACAATGTCATTGAATAATAAATTTACTAAGATAACTTTAGCCGTAGAAAATTCTTAACGTAAGCAACATTTATGTAACTTATCTTGTTTTATTTTATAAACTCTTAGGCCGTTTAGATGAATACTCCTATAATTTTTTTAAAGTGTTTGGAATTAGTTATTTTCACCTGTTATTACAGAAAATGTATCTATAGCTTATCTATTTTTACATGTTGCTGAAAACCTTTAAAATAAAATGTAGGCAATTTTACTTGATATTACATAACTTTCGTTGATAGCTTAGATAATTTTACCTATTTTTCGAATTAGGACTTTTTTACCTATGCGACATAAACTGCCTGTAATTCGAAAGCTATATGACTCGTATTAATATCAAAAATTGCTATAAAAATAAGATACACGTTGTATATTATTGATATATAGATATTTAGATGTATGTTAAAACCATCTAAATCCGACTATTTTGTGATTTTTAATTTTTTTTTTTCTAAAAATTTTAACTTTAAATCACTCTTCTATAAAGTTTACTAAATTTATGCGTCATATGTGTCTTTTTTAATTATTATTTTTATCAATTATTATTATTTAAACTGGAAATATCATAATATGTATTATATTATAAAATATGAATTTGCTTTCCTACGCTATCGAATTGGATTTTGTCTGTAATGGTAGTTGTATGTGTGTTAAATAAATAAATAAATGTCGCTTAGGCATTTTTACCTCATATACTATATACCTCAAAACGTTGATATACTAAATAGACAATTAAAACAGAAATAATATAATATATCTATGGACGCTTCACACCACGTCAATCTGATCCCGTGGTAAGTTCTCGAAGAACTTGTGTTACGGGTACCAGATAACGGAAGTATATTTAATACTTTTATACTATACACATAATTAAGATTTTTATTATATTATACACATATTTAATACACATCCATGACCCAGGAACACAGAAAACTTTTTGTTCCGTCGGCGGGATTTGAACCCGCGACCCCCGGCTTGAGCAACGACACGCTCAACCAACTGAGCCACAGAGGTCGTCATAGAAATAGAACTATACACTTTCTGTGAAATTTACAAGTACATATTATATAATAAAATATTATACTATAATATATATACTATATAATATTATATTAATATATTATTAAAATTTCAAGTAAGAAGTTGAAGGAACAAAAAAGTACATTCAACGATCGAACATTTTCATTCTATCGCAGGCAGAGTGCTCGCTAAGGTTTTCATAATTTATTTTTTACGGCATGTTGTTCCCTTTTATTTCAAGAGTAAAATAAACGATTGCGAAATAGCGGCACCGCGGAGAGTGACACAACCTCCTCGTACGAAAGTCAGCGGCTCACTGTCCCGCGCGCCCGCGCACGCACCGATTACAAATATTTTCACAAAATAATAGTTATTTACGTATATTTTGAAAACAAAACGGTATTTCGAAAAACCCAACGATGAAATGTTAGATAAATATATTCTTCACATTTTCGTAAAAGAACCATCTTTATAGCCGTAGTAGGTAGTAAGTAGATAGAAAAAGAAATCTGAAAACAGGGCTTTTTAATTTTAATTTTTTTAATATTAATCTTCGTCTTATTAAAAAAATTAACGATGATATTAAAGATGAAGGATTGAAGTGTGAAATGTATATTTTTTTGAATTTTTTTATTCCCATTTTTCGGAGTAGTTCCGACTCAAACTGAGCGATTTTTAAGCTTTAGGGGCTATTTGCCCCTTAATAATAACTCCCTACACCGATATCGGTGACGGTGGTCGGTTTCATTGAAACCAGGCCAGTTACGAAGGAATAATTTTATAGTGCCCAAGTGTGTGCGCAGTACACAAGAGCACTCTCTCTTTCTTTACTCTCATAGTCCAGTAGGACGGATAATCGACACGACGCGTGACGAGAGATCAGGCGCAGGTCCGAATTTTTACATGCCCATCCGACGCATGGATCGATCATCTTTCTTGTCAGACAACTGAGTGATCAGCCTGCATTGTCCTAACCAAAATTGGAAACAACACTTTTTGTTGTTCCAATGCGGCAATCGAACCCACGACCTCCAAGTCGAGAGCCAATGCTCTAACCACTAGACCACGGAGGCTGTTTTAATAATATTATATTATCCACTAGCCGATGCCCGCAACTTCGTTTGCGCAGAACTGACGGAAGCGGAACCCTATTTTTTTAATGGAACCCTTAAATAAAAGTAGCCTATGTTAGACCTTATAACATCAGCTATCTGCCAGTGAAAGTCCCGTGAAAATCGGTCCAGCCGTTTCAGAGATTAGCCGGAACAAACAGACAGACAGACCGACAGACAGACAGACAGACAGACAAAAATTTAAAAAAATGGTATTTTATTGTAAGTACCGAATATATTTTCAGATTCATTATGTGAAAAGCTGTTAATTTGAAGTTACAAACAGACACTTCATTTTTATTTATCTGTATAGAGTATAGATAACAAATGCTTCTGCTATTCTCAATACACAGGATTATGTTATGTATATTTTTATCGGCTACAGCAATTATGACCTGATTGGGTTTTTCAATTAGTTTTCTTTATATTGTTGGGTCGATTCACACCGAAACGAAACGACACGCGACACGGCGCTGCATTTTTAAGATATCTATTCAAAATTGAACTTTATTTATGACACAAGAAGATTGTGTTTGATTTTTCATTATAAGAGTTCGAATGTCAAGTTGCACCACGCTATACAGCGCACGTGTAGTGTGGTGTCATGTCGTGTTGTTACATAATAGGGTATTTTCCAAGTTTTTGAAAAGTATGTCAAATTGTTCCTAATACCAAAATACATTAGCAGTTTGAACCATTTTTTGTGAATTTCTTTATTTTCCTTGCAAATTAGCGTAAAAGTTTAAATTAATATTATAGGCGCGAAAACGCTATAATGTGTTGTCATGACGTCACATTCTTGTTACCTACCTACCTACCAACAGTTTACGTTTGTCAGTAAATGTTTTAAGCCTATTAAAAATGCCTTATAAATGGTACGCAGTGCCAAAATGTACTAATACGTATATTAAAACACCGGGGAAAATCTCTGTAACCATACAAAAGAACACTGAAATGCGGAAAAAGTGGCTTTTACTCGCTGACGCATGACGATAATGATTCTGATGCTGGCTATTCTTTATGGAAATCGGGAGGCCATTAAAAAATAAAGAAGAAGTACAAGAATATGACGTCACATTCCAATCTCGTGCGTTTTTAGTCACGTGGTCAAACGTGAAAAATTCATAATTTTATTTTTGATATTTTATAAAAATCATACATATTTTTGTGTAAAAAGTTGGTTAAAGTGGTTTAAATTAGTGTTTAGCGATAAAATATCAACAATCTGATGTATATTTTCATCATAGGATAATACCCTATTACATTTGCCTTCACGTAAATTAATTATATTGACGCCCCAAGCGTCATCTATGATTATATTGACGACCTCTGTGACTCCGTGGTTAGGCGCTTTGGTACTCAAGCCGGGGGACGCAGGTTCGAATCCTGCCGAAGGAACAAATATGTTTTTATGTGTTCCAGGGCCATGGATGTGTATTATATAACAAAAATCTTAAATATATGTATAGTATAAAAGTAATAAATATACTTCCCGTTGTCTGGTACCTGTAACACAAGTTTTTCGGATACTTAGTACGGGGCCAGATTGACGTGGTGTGAAGCCCCCATAGATATTATTATTGTGATTTTTGATAATATATTTTTGTTACGGTTAATTTCTTTTTAATTTTAATTGCCCCGTAACAGTGAATATTTTATAAAACATGTATCTTTTCGTCTCGCATAATCGCGTTCACAACGCGATTATACTGGCCTTAATCTGCCATTTTTAATGGCCCACGTAAAATAACCCATTTAAATATTATGGTGACTGTAATAATTATGTATGATGAGAACAAGTATGTAAGGATCGTAGCAAGTGGAAAGAAGTGGTCTCAGCCTACCCCTACGGGAAAGAGGCGTGATTATATGTATGTAAAAAGTGAGAACTTATAATGAAAAATCAAACAGCAAACAGATCCTCGATGGACAGTGATTACCATCACCCATGGACACCAGAAAAGTCATAAGTGCGTTGACAGTTTTTAAATTTGGCTAAATTCAAAAGTTACTACTTTATTGTCCAATAAAACATGCAGACGGATGTAAATTCGCCGGATGAAAATTTAAGGAATTTTCGAATGCAAAGAAGGCTTTTGTGCTGAAAGTGGATTGCATTTTACAAGCAATGGGCTCACAGCTGTTTGTAAATTTCGTCGTAAAGCATTTTGGTGATTCTGTGAAATGTGTAGCCGATTTCGTATGATCGTAGTGAAAAATATTTTTTTTGTATCGACTTTCATATAAAATTTCTTTATGGGATGTATTGTGAAATAAGAACTGTAGTTGTAAAAAACCTTTTATGGAAAATATTATTGAAACTTATATTTAAATTTTGATCAATATTCAATATATAACATAGTAAAATAAGATATCTATACATACAGTATAAAATAAAATTGAAGTGTCTGTTTGTAATTTTAAATAAACAGTTTTTCACTAAATGCATATAATATTATAATAACGGTACTTGCAATAAAAAAAAAATATTTTTAAAATTTTAGTCGTATAAAATGTCTATAATATATTTGTTCCGGCTTATCTTTGAAGCGGCTGGACCGATTTTCACGAGATTTTAACTAGCAGCTACCTGATAATATAAGGCGTAACTTAGGTCACTTTTATCTTAGAGTTGCCTTTAGAAAGTACGAAAGTACGTCCGTTCCCGTTACTTCTATGCAAACGAAGTTACGGGCATCAGCTAGTCATCAAATAAAAAGGTACAAAACGAATAATGTATTAAATTTGAGAAATTTAATACATTAGATATTAAGAAAGCCTACATAATAAATTTGAATAAAAATGTGTGAACGCGTTAAAGATATTTACTACCGAAATAGGAATGGCTTGTGTTTCGGTGCGTCAAATAAATTTTTCTGATCATAAATACGGAGATATTTCCTCTAACGCCTAAGGTCAAATTTAATTATCATGTAGCTGATACACTGGAGTCCAACGCCTACAGTTACTTATAAATCAGCAACCCATTTCGTGTAGTGATGTAACATATCGATATTTCTTTGGAATTATTCGAATTATTCTTTTGTCCGTGAGTTTCCACTGTCACTATAAAGAGACATATTTAGTTCCTGAAACTAGTTTCAGTAACTAAATATGTATTTTCAAAATAATAAACAAAGATATAAACCGTAATTTTAACACTGCAATTCTGACTAATAGATAACCAATTATCTAAACAAACAATGATTATTAATCAGTATAATTTTAAATTGTTCATTATTTGATTTAAATAAATGTTTTCGTAATTTATATTGACTTATAAAGTAATTCGAAGTTATAAATAAAAATAAATCATATTTATTTCAACTCTACATAATATAAAAAGTGAAATAAGAGGGTTGTGTTTATCGATAACGCTAAGCACATCCCTAAAAGAAAGCAACTTATATCGGCGCACGACTCAAATAACACATAACCGCCTCCTTTTTTGGAAGTCGGTTAAAAATAGTGTTGATGTGTAAAACTAATTATTTTAAACCATTTATAATAAATCAATGTATACATTTAGAGCACGCCATTACCGATGATTTAGATGACAGGGATTTGTGACCACAAATAAGTTAGTTTAAAACGCAATGAAATAATTAATTGACCGACTTTTATAGTGAGATTATAATATTATTGTATTAATTTGAAAGTTGATTAGTAGGTGTGTACTTTTTTGAGTTGGGTTATTTATTATAATAATTTATACTGAAAAATTACCGTTCCAGTTAAAAAATCATCCAGTTGGTACGCTTATTTAGGTGCGAGATTTAGCGTGAAATTATTTATGATTTCTCTTGATTTAATTAGTTTTATAGTGCTTTAACTACGTTCGTCGAATTCATATCGTCATCATGTTGTTACTACATAATATTGTAACAGTAACAGCCTCCGTGGTCTAGTGGTTAGAGCATTGGCTCTCGACTCGAAGGTCATGGGTTCGATTCCCGCATTGGAACAACAAAAAATGTTGTTTCCAAGTTTGGTTACGACTTACGACAATACAAGCTGATCACCTGATTGTCTGACAAGAAAGATGATCAATGCGTCGGATGGGCATGTAAAAAGTCGGACCTGCGCCTGATCTCTCGTCAGTCGTGTCGGTTATCCGTCCACTGAATTACGAGAGTAAAGGAAGAGAGAGTGCTCTTGTGTACTGCGCACACACTTGGGCACTATAAAATTACTCCTGCGTAACTGGCCTGGTTTCTATGAAAGCGGCCACCGTCACCGATCGGTGTGGGGAGATATAAAATAATATTATCTCCATCGAGACTGAACCTCAATTCTCGTATTCAAAGTTGACTTTCATTTTACTTTGATTGTATTGTAAGTGAAGCGACATGTTACCATGAACTGATTTTATGAAGTTTCCACCAATCAGAGCACGTTTCACGTTGGTTTAACATTTACGAGAATACCGTTTGACAGTTTTAGCGTATCAGGACTTGACTGTAATTGTATTAATGCAGGTTTTATTTAGCAGAATTGTTGCCCCTCAGATTTAAACAGCCGATCCCAATCTTAAACTTAACATAAAATTTTCATAATAATTAAAACTTATGTACATTGTACACACTAGCTTTTGTCCACAGATCCACACGCACATAAATACAGTATCCCAGGTACAGTATACAGGAACACTAATATTTCGGGATAAGAGTAGCCTATGTGTTATTTAAAAGCTTTACTACAAACCAAATTTCATCAAAATCCGTTCTGTAGTTTTCGCGTTAAAGAGTGACAGACTCTATCCATACAACCATATATCCTCACAAACTTTCACAACTATAATAGTAGTTGGATGGTAGGATTGAAAATCAATAGTATGAATCATACAAAATTGCATTCAAAAAGTTTTTCAATAGGGTTTGCAAGTAAGCACTTAGGTTCTAACTAATTCTAACACCCCATTATTATGTCGCCCGGTTGCAGGTTTTGTTTCTGCCCCTTCGTTTATAAAAGGGGTAAAAGGGTGAAAGCGTCGAGTGTTCACTTCCTATAATAAATTATTAACAAGCTATTGAAAGTTTCAATTCATTCATTTACTGTTACTAAAGACCTGGTAGGACACAAAACTCGTGTTGCGTACTCGGCCAGTTTCTAAATATTTTCCTTTACACAAGGACACATTAAATATTTAAACACAAAGAAAGTATTGCCAGGGGGCAGGGGGGAGGGACCAACCTGTAAACATCATCGAAAACGGTTTACATTATTTGAAACCTAATTGTCTTTATTTAAAAAATCCTATTTTACGATATGGATGGAATGAAGGAAAAAGTATCCCCACTTCACATGTATGGGAGCTACCCTAAAATACAAAATATGCCAAAAATAAGGTCTATAATAATATGCGATCTATAACTACACAATTTTTTTCTATTCATATAATTACAGAAGTTATAAAGAAAGGACAGACGGACGGACGGAGCGAAACTATTCCTTACCCTTCACTACAAATTGAATAGGCGAAAATCTAGTAACCTTTAAGTGATACAATTAACATCTAGACATGGCTGGAACTAACTGAATTGACACAATAAAGCGAAATGAGGTCATATTTATTTTGAGAGTTACATCTCAAAGTTGACAGACTGAAATACGATTGTGAAGTAGAAATTATATCAGTGAGTATTTCTAGCTCACGAAGAAAACTCTATAGTTCTGAATTTAATTTTTGTATTAGAAAAGGTAGACGTTTAAATCAAATTCATGCTTGAATAAAGGAGAAAATTACATAAAACAATAAAATAATATTTTCTTTAACTTAATTAATAACTTAATCCTCTAATAAGATCAGCTTTTGATTTTGAAATATTAACTAAAAACCGAGAAGAAGAAGAAGATAAAAATACTTAGATGGGAACTAATATAAATTATTTACACAACGGATTAGCTATTGTTGCTGTCTTTGTCGTCGTCGGAACGTCGTCGAATATGTCGGAAAAGTCACTTGACAGACATAATAATTATTATTCATAGACGTATCTAATATAGACGAGGCATATTAAGGCAAAAACTGTCTCCACTTAAATGGCTCCACTTTTTAAGTTTTTAGGGCCGTTTTGATATTTGAAGTACGGTGAAATCAAGATGGCTGACATTTGAGGTATGGTGGAAAACAAAGATGGCGTAACTTTTTCTTGTTTGAAGATTTGTTCGGTCAAATGTACGTCATAGCCTATCTTTAGTTTTGAAATCTTTGGACAAATACAGCAATATCTAGATTATCAGTTGTGTAATATTTGATATTTTAATTATAAGTAGTAAGGAGGTAAATATATTACGAGTTAAAAACTTGAATGTCAACAGTTAAAACATAAATTCCACCCCAATTATCATAGTCATTAGCATTTCTGGAACCACTGAATGTTGAACTGAAAAAAAACGCGATGGGTTGCACGGTTGCACCCAATTCCCAGTGGTAATAAGAAAGACCAAGGGTTTTCACACGTAACGTTTTTGTCAGCAGTACCGTAGAATATAATTATTGTTGCTGAAAAATCTTGTAGGGTTCTCAACCTTGAAGATAGCTGACACAGCTTTGCTGGTTCAGAGACGACGAGAGAGTTTTCATAGATGATATGTTGCCGGAAAGCAAGTCATTAGGTGTTCTAAATATAAATTAGTGTATGACACAAATATTAATGGACACGAGTGGTGACATTTTTTAATTTTGTTATGAAGAGTGTCAGTTAAGTTTTGCTCGTGTTTTTTAGGAATATTAATGGTATTCTCGCTTACATTTTTGTTTGTTTGTATTTCAATGTTGTTTTGGTTATGACATCGAAAAATAATAAGTTTAAAAACTTGGTACTCGCCAACTCAGAACGTGTCGTTGTATTTGTATGTTTGTGACATACTCCTAAACCAAAATATAGATTTTGATTCAGTTTTGTTTGATCAATACCTGATGTAATCGAGTAGGTTTTTAGCTAAAATTGGTTATCATTAGCTCGTCTACTGCTTGACAAAAGGGAGTTGGGATTACATATTTTTTTATTTTTCTACTTTTATTACGTATTCGTTTCAATAACTGTTTTAGTAGTAATTTTACCTTTACACACATATATTTAATATGTCGGCACTGTTCACTAGATAATAACAAAGTATAGATTTCCCATCCATGTATGATCCACGCTTGAATAACTCATCTACTCATGTCTCATACAACCCTTCCATTAATTCGCCATTCAACGGCTCGGTTGCCTCATTAACAATTCCTTGATTAACGCTTTATGTACAAAATATGTTTATGTAGGTACAGTTGAAAATAAGAAGTTGATAATTTAAGCTCCTTTAGCAATAAATTTAAAATAATTATTTAATAATAATAATAATAATAATTAGACGCATTAAACCTAAACTAAAAACAAGGAATTCAATTTTTTTTTAATTTAGTAGAAAGCTAATACCTAAATAAACACCGTAGCATTTTTGGTTAGATAATAATTGACAAGCTAGTTAATTCTTAAACAATTTCCAAGCGCAAATTAACGATACCAAGTTTCTTTTCTCGATAAAGTTTTAATTAATCCTTTTAATATTACTTAAGGTAGTTATAAACTTATAACAACAGACTTATAAAATCATTTACAACGTTGAGTTGTAAAAAAACAGATTGTTAAAATTCAAACTTTTGACCTTACTTCGACGTACTTTTCAATATTTAATTAAATCTTTGAATAAGTTGAATAGACAATATTATCTATATTCTATAACATTTATGGAGTGCCTTAAGATCCAAAAATTTTATTAGATACATATTTACATAGATATTAATGAGAAGAAAATATATAGAAAAAAAAATATCTACACTAATATTATAAAGAGAAAAACTTTATTTGTATGTTTGTTTGTTTGTTTGTTTGTTTGTTTGTTTGTAATGAATAGGCTCAAAAAGTACTGGACCGATTTCAAAAATTCTTTCACGATTCGAAAGCTACATTATCCAGGAGTAACATAGGCTAAATTTTATTTTGGAAAAAAATAGGGTTCCGTAAGATATTTGGGTTTTTCGGACACAAGGTGTAAAAAATCAACCAGAAAAGTTACTTATTTTGCATACGCTGCCTAAACTATAAAAGATAGAACCATAAAATGTTCTAATTAATTGTAGATCTTATAAATATCTACAAAAAAGTCCGCGACACACTATACCTATCTATGTCGAGTGAGGCACAACAACCATTTTTTTATTTAGAAATCTTGAATTTTTTTTGGACTAAATTTAAACGCGTTTATTTTACTCGTACTATTAATCCTTATCAAAATAAATTATTTCATCACTAAGTACAGTTTATTTAGATAATATTTGGTCTGAGTTTGACTGAGTAAAATTGGACGTTTGGTTTTGAAGTTATGGCGAAATTAAAATATTACGATTTCTGCCTCACGGCCCGTTGCGAAGTGGGCGACATTCTGTAGTATTAGTATCAGTATTGTACCCGTGTGAAGCCGGGGCGGGTCGCTATTTTAAATATATACGGAAGGAGAACTAAAGAAGTAATTACTTTTTTAGTTTTCCTTCCGTTTAATATTTTAAACATATACAAAAAATCAGTAACAAAAGTGCTGCAAATAAATAGTAGGTAGCAGTAATTATAATAATAATTATAAAAGATCTACGAATATTTATTGTCGTCATTTCATAAAACTTATAGTGATATATTAGGATATATTTTAGGCCTAAGATGAATAAAAGAGAATTTTTAAATTTACTGAAATTATTATATAATATAAGGTACCTACTCGAAAATTTAATAATATCTTATTTTTTGATGTTTATAACAATTAAGTCTTAAGAAACCATAATTCCTATTTCAATAACATCAAAAACTATTGCACGGTTGGTAACATGGCATGAAAGAAATTGTCATTTGTAGTGATAAGCTAGATGTGGCTAACATGAACTTACATTGGCTCACTTAACAGACTTAACAGAGGCTCACTCTAGCAATGTGATAATCAATAATATAAATTATTTAAATGTATTACCTATCTTACCTACCAAAAATGTTAACAAAAAATGTAATTTCAATGTAAACCTGGTGCACCAAAATTTGCAAGGAATGGTAGGTAAAGAATTAGAAATTGAGTTGTTTGTTAATGAATATAACATTGATATTATGTGTATATCAGAACATTGGTTTAGAAAACATGAATTAATATTTAACTTTTGTGGTCACCAGGTAGCTAGTTCGTTCAGTCGAGAGAATGCCATTAGAGGTGGTTCTTTAATATTAATTAATAAAAAAATTAAATTTAAAGAACGTAAAGATATTATAAGACTCTCTACTGAACGAATAATTGAGGTAGCCTGTATTGAGTTGAGCCATCTTATTATTGTAAGCGTATACAGGCCTCCATCAGGTTTATACGATTCCTTTGAACAAATCATGGAAGAAATGTTGACAAAAATATGTGCATCTAACAAGAAGATTATTGTATGTGGTGATTTCAACATTAATTTATTAGACTCAAACTCCACCACTGTTAGATTCACATCATTGTTAAAATCGTATAACCTCAGTAATTTATTTTATGAACCGACAAGAATATGTGATACAGCAGCTACTTGTATTGATAATATTTTCACTAATATTACTCCTTATAAAAAAGAAATAATTAATGCGCTTAGCTCTGATCACTGTGGACAATTTGCTTCATTTAATATTAATTGTGAAAATAAACCTCAAGAAAAGCTTGTTTATATTCCTGTGAATACAAAACGTATTGAGAAATTTAGAGGTAAATTAGTTTCAAATATTCAACAGTTAGATGGGTTTAATAGCTCAGATGAAGCGTTTCATAAACTATTTAAAATAATAAGAACCCAGTATAACTCTGTATTTACTTCTAAAACGGTCAATTTAAATAATAGAAAAAGTAATTTTAAAACCTGGGCAACTGCAGGAGTTATAATAAGTAAACAGCGATTATATGATTTGTATAACGAAAAAACATTTAATAGGAGTGAATCTTTTAAACTGTATGTCAAGCAATATTCAAAAATGTTTAAAAAAGTATGTCAAGCAGCGAAGGCACTTCACATAAAAGAAAAAATAATGAACGCTAAAAATAAAGTGAAAACCACTTGGAAGATAATTGCAGATGAGACTGGAAGAGGTAAAGGCAGTCGTAACTCTAAATTTGAACTTTGTATTAATAATAAAAAGGTAAATTCTGACCTAGAGGTTGCGACAATCTTCGAAAAATTTTTTGCGGACATTCCGGTCTCAACTACAAAAAATTTAAATTCTTCACCTGCAGTTGCTGAAAAAATACTCAGAGAAAATGTCAAGGAATGTGATGTCAATTTTAATTTTAAAGAAATTGACTCCAGAGATATTATTAAAACCTTTAAATTACTCAATATTAAAAATACTACCGATCTCTGGGGTATGTCTATAAAAGTTATAAAATCAATAATTGACATCATTGCCCCCTATCTAGCCTTAGTTTTCAATAATTGTATAAAGAATGGTGTGTTCCCTGACCTAATGAAGCATAGCAAGGTGATGCCTCTTTTTAAGGCTGGGAATAAGTCTGACCCAGCAAATTATAGACCAATATCTATACTACCGACTTTCAGTAAAATTTTCGAGAAAATAATCTTAAATCAATTGCTAGCCCACTTTAACATAAATAATTTATTACATAGTAACCAATTCGGGTTTACTAAAGGTCGGTCCACAACAGACGCAGGCATCAGTCTTCTATGCAGCATATTTGGGGCATGGGAGGGATCGCATGATGCACTTGGTGTCTTTTGTGATCTATCCAAGGCTTTCGACTGTGTCGAGCATGCTACGTTGGTCAAAAAATTATACCATTATGGTATAAGGGACACGGCACTTAAACTTTTAGATTCTTATCTTAAAAATAGAACGCAGAGAGTAGAAGTTAATTCTACAAGGTCTACTGGGACCAAAATAGAATTAGGTGTGCCACAAGGGTCAATTTTAGGCCCGTTTCTTTTTCTCATCTATATAAATGACCTTCCTTATCTAGTTAAAGATAAGCATGAGATAGTACTCTTTGCCGATGACACTTCACTAATTTTTAATGTGAAGCGACGACAGTCAAATTATGACGAGGTAAATAGTGCTCTCTCAAAAATGGTACATTGGTTTAATGTTAATAATTTACTTTTAAATTCAAATAAAACGAAATGTTTAAAGTTTAGCCTCCCAAATGTTAGGCAGGCACAAACCAATATACTATTAAATGATGAGAAAATGAACTTAGTGGACACCACTGTATTTCTAGGAATAACACTAGATTGTAAATTACAGTGGGGTCCCCATATTGCAAATCTGGCAGATAAGCTCAGTTCTGCAGCATATGCAGTCAAAAAAATTAGAGAAATTACCGATGAGGATGCAGCGCGGCTAGTTTATTTTAGTTATTTTCATAGTATAATGTCATATGGCATTCTTCTTTGGGGAAACGCTGCGGACATTAATACAATATTTGTGCTACAGAAGCGAGCTATACGTTCTATTTATAAGATGTCATGTTTTGAATCTCTGAGAGAAAAATTTAAAGAAATAGGTATTCTGACCGTTGCTTCTCAATACATTTTGGACAATGTGTTGTATGTCAGAAAGAATTTAACGAATTTTAAAAAGAAAAGTGACACACATTGTAGGAATACTAGAAATAGGAACAAGTTAGAAATACCAGTGATCAAGGTCAATGTATACGCCTTTACAATAGAATCCCAGAAAACGTTCAAAATCTTTCCATTAATAAATTTAAAAAAGCTGTTAAAGAACGTTTGTGTGCTAAAGCTTATTATAAAGTCAGTGATTTCACTAACGATTGCACACCTTGGGAATAAGATGGCCCCATGCAAGGCTGCTTTTATGTACTTAAGTATGTTCTATGTACTTATGACTAATGTTATATAGATTAAGTTACAACATTGTAAAATATTTTTTGAAAAGAACAATTTTCCCATCTTTTTGCTAAAAGGTGGCCCCGTGCGAGTTTCTTACGCCGGTTCTTCTCGCCGGGCTAGTTTCCGAACCGGTGGTAGGCATCATGTAGGACAATTCTATAAGTGTTATATTATAACCTACATGGAAATAAAAATTTTGAGTTTGAGTTTGAGTTTTGATTGCCGCATCATGGATGTCTGCAGATGCACGTGTTGTCGACTGTCTAGACTTTAGTAGAATCACAGAGTTATAGAAAAATACTGTTTACAGTCCTAGAAGATTTATTAAACCGCCCAGATGAGGATCGAACTCGCGCAGTGTTCTGTACCATTATCTATACTACTATTAGTACTAATTTCAAGCAAATAATAGCAAAAAATTAAGGTTTTGTATGGGATATTTAAATATTTATAAATATATTTTTAAAGAGGATATAACTTAATATTGAGTAAATATTTCAAGCGTCTACCTGTTTACTGGTTATTTATCGTTGGTGTTTGGTTTGCCCTTAAAAATTGATTTCTCTGTTCTTAGTATGTGTTATTATAGAGGCAAAAGAAACTCATCATATGTGAAAATGTCAACTGTCTGACAGGTAGTCAGACAGACGTGCAGACAGCGAATTCTCAGTTATAAGGTTCCGTAACCCGTTTTTACCCTTTGGATGCGAAACCCCAAAATTCAAACGACAAAATTAAAAATATATAAGTCGTTAAATAAAATGAAATTTAATATTATGCTTTTTGGACAAAACAAGCTTTTCTAATCAATAATTAATAATTAAAGTTGATAATTTATGATTAAATTTGTTACACAAGTAAATGAATGTCTATATAAGTTAGCTTGTGGTTTACACAATATCCAAAACCTTTAATTTCCGCCATAGCCCCCACATAGCTAATAACACAAATTAACACAATTTTAACCCTTGTGTTTGGGGTGATCGGTAATTACTTTCCAAGTAAATTTCCTGATCAAATATTTGGTTAGACAACAAAATAAGCTATTACAGTGAAGACTAATCAATTTAGTTACAGCTACGACCAACTGGTAAGTCGCATAATTTTAGGAGTAGGAGAGACTGTACAAGTTTGTAAAATTACGTGTTTACTTGTATCTGCTTTAATATTTATTTTTGATCAAAATTTATTGAGAAGTGGAACTATATCAAAACCAACTAAGTGGCAATATATATTTGTTCTGAACTCATCTATTATACGACAAGGACATAGTAGTAATGTTGTTTTAATTTTATTATGTCCATCCAACAGTTTATGTCTTTCACTCAGACTACTCCAAATCCGTCTTAAATGGATTTATTTTATTGCCATATCATACCTAAGAGTTATAGACAATAGGATCATCAAACCTTTATGGCTTCTAATTTTAGAACACCTAATAGAAACGTCTCAGTTGAAAGACACTATAATCGTGTAGATTACTAAAACTATAAAAATGTTATCCAGGATAACAATCGAAATTCCTTGTTTAATTTCGGGATAAAATTTTACTTCGTTTCTAACGATAAAACGATTGTAAAAACGTAAATAAAATCCCAAATGGCTTGTACGATTCGATGATTCTTTATTATGGCTAAATATTTTTCAAGAGCAGCGGTGCATGTGATTAGGGGATGGGACATTATCTGCGGCATTGTCCTCTATTCTCTTGTTGGGTTTGTATTTCGCATTCCTTATTATGTTGTAATAAAGTTCAATTTGTGAACACAGTATAGAGTTACGCAAACCCAATACGGTTGTCTAGGAAAGCTGATCTCGGTGACATCTCCAGAGGTCCAAAGGATTATCGAATGACAATATATTTTTTTCTATCGGCATTCATTAGAAACTTGGATGATATTCAATTGCGCATGCTTTTGTTGCCCCATATGGCGGCAGATGTCTTTTATTCTCGTATTAACTAAGCATAAGTTTGTTAGCTTTAGGGTATTTACCTGAAGTGACATTATTATATGGTATTTATAAAAGGGATTTAGCATAAGTAAACTCAGCATTTGTATAACTGTATTTGCATTCCTAACTCTTCAGCTTGGAAAAAAAAATTGGAATAAAATATTTGCAAAGGCTCTATTCTCATAAGCTACCCGTTTTTATTTATACTATAGAGTAAATAAAGACTATATTATTAATATTATTAATTGTGAAAAATGTCAGGGATACTCATCCCAACTTACGTGTCCGGTAGTTGTGGTATAGTATACGGGTATGCGACCCCGGCTCCCTAGCTATTACCGTCCTATCCCGTGCCCTCCTGGGCGGTAATATCCTACATTCCTATTTCCCACTCTAACTTACCAATCTTCCTTTCCACACCACCTATCCTTCCCTTTCCCTATTCCTACCCTCTCCACCAATCCGTGGGAACGCAATGGATAATCATAAAAATAATTTAATTATCCAAAATGGCGGCGATGCGGTTCGCCACCCATCACGTCTCGTTCTCGCGGAGGCGAAAAGTGGCCCATGGAGAGCCGCTTCGCTACGATGAATGTAAGAGGAGGAATGGATGGCATGAATGAAAGTGGACGAAGCGAAACAAGTATGTAAGGATCGTAGCAAGTGGAAAGAAGTGGTCTCTGCCTACCCCTACGGGAAAGAGGCGGTCTCTGCCTACCCCTATGGGAAAGAGGCGTGATTATATAAATGAATGAATGAAATAATACAACAGTTACCGACATATAAAGGGAAATTAAATAAAGCTAGGTGTAATAATAATTAAAGATGCAAAAGTGTAAATATAATATAATTCTTCCTTATGTTGATGAGCATTTGAGGAGAAACTTTTTACGTGAGAGAGCCATACTTCAGCACAATTTGGCTGGCTCGTCTAGATAAATACCACAGCCTCACAGAAAACCGGCATAAAATAACGTTGCGTTGTGTTTCGTCGAGTCAGTGAGGTTACCGAAGGCCCAAGGTGAATTGCAGATTTTAAGGGCCAGGAACGCAACTGCGTAACACTAGAGGAGTTACAAGTGTAACTCTTCTGGTGTTTCGAGTAATATAAGCGGTGGTAATCGCTTACCATCAGGCAAACCATCTGCTTGTTTCTTGGTACATTTCGTAAAAAAGGAAGACCTTGGCAGTGGAAAAGTTAGAGTGATGTTATTCGGTGATGATAGCAATGATGACGATGAAGAAAATTATGAAAATGACTTAAGTATTACAATAATTTATTCCAATGCTCTATATTTCTATAATATCTATTTCGTTAACTTGTTGGTCGTTTATGTAACACGTGTTCACTGTTTATACTATTGAAGGCGTTTTCGCTAACCTGTATAGATTAATTGATTCCTATAATTGTTTGACGTACAATGCTCTATCTATTTCAGTTACTCGGAACCCGTTCCGTTCGAATGTTTTCGAGGAATATCTATAAACGCATTTCTTACAATGTTGAAAACATTGTATATCATTCGTTTCAGGTGACTTTTATGTAAATCTAACTGCCTTGCCAAAATTTACTTTTCTCTGAACGAGATATTTGTTAGTATCTAAGCTTGATATTGCAAGCTTTGTGTTATTGAATATGAAATGAGCAAAGTAGGCTTATAAACCTACCTTATAAGAAGGAGCATCGATTATTAATTTAACTTTTTAAGCTTTATGAAATACTAGCATTAATTGTCCTTGGTTTCACCCGCGTGAAATTAGGTTTTATGCTTTGATCTCCTATTTTTCCCTCTTGGGGGTTGAATTTAAAAAAAATCTTAATTAGTGGATGCCTACGTCACATGAGAAATACGTGTGCAAAATTTGAAATTTCTACCCGTAAGCGTTTGGCCTGTACGTTCATACATCAGTCAATCAGCTTTGCCTACATATTGTAATATACTAAATTTATAGATAAATATTACTTGTTTTAAATCTACTATTTGAATGACATCATTCAAAGTTTTTATTAATCTTTATAATCAAAATTATATAAGCACCAATAGTTTTCCGTTGTAGCGAAAATATTAAATTCTTGTATATTTCTCGGATAAATGGGTATGTAAAATTAACCCATCCTTTTCCCAGAATTTTGTGTCATTTATTCGCATTGGATACGAAATAAGGCTTCATATGCTGTTGTACAAAATGAGTTTCATTTCTACTTTTTATTCGTGTTTCATTTTCGATGAATAAAATATTTTTGATAAAGAGTTACACAATACACTTTGGTTCCTTTTAATGATTTAAATAAAGTTCTCATTTATAAAAAAAATCATCAGTCTCTTTTGTTTAGAAATTAAATTTTGTTCCTAAGAAGAAGTATCAGCTCAAAATATAATATAATATTTTTTATTTTATCTTACTAACTAAATTTATACTCTTCATAAAACATACTAAATTAATTACCTCTTTTAATTTAATTTGTTTTAGAAGTCAGAAACGAGAATTACCAAAAAATGTCGATGTCAAGAAAGCCTGCATAACTAATTTCGAAGTTTAACCTAATGTTGGAATACAAATTGGTTCTCAATTTGGAAATTGACTTCAATTTAAATTCGGTTTCCTTTCGACTCCACGGTATAAATTCATTTGAATAAATTAACAGTAGGTATAGATAATTGTAATACAAATTATGTATTTAAGTTAGAATTACTTCTGTAATGTTTATGTAATACAAAATTAGTTACTACAGTATTAGTTTTGTATTATTAAACGTCAATTGTAAATTGGTTTTACTTCTATTAATATAGATAATATAATCACTTATATTTTATACTTACAAAGATGTTATAAATACTATCTCATTAGGTTTTATATAAGGGCTTATTTACCTTAAATTCAACCCGCTTTTTGTCTCATCTTACACCTTCGTATTGCCCATTAAACTTCATTAACGTTAAGAACTTTAAACATTACGAAGTTTACCTTACCGTAGGAGAAAGTCTAATCTTCTGAACTTTATTCACGTGAGAAACACTAATATACGATAAGATCGTACGACATCGTCCCTTTCTCATTCTCGTAAAAAACAAGTTCTCCCATTATTTTTGTGCTGACCTGTCGGCATTTGATAAGGGTAGGGCCGAACCGTTGATTTCTTTTTGATTTGTTATGAACAGGTAATACTGTTTTATTGGCAGTTGATAAGCTAGTGTTTTTGTAGTGGCAATGTAAGTATATATAGCATTGCCAATTGTAATATACTTACCTACGGCTTTACAAATAATGAACATAAGACATTATGGGTAAAATATAAAATATTCAGGACTCTATTTATGCCAGTCATATCTTGTGATATTTAACTAAATAAACAAGAAATTTATAACTTAAAGTTTGAAAGGTTTGTCAAAGTTAAGTTATTCGCAACTCTTCTCACACATAAATATATATGTTTGTCAAACTGAACAGTAATGGGAATGGAGCTGAAAATTAGTAATAAGAAGACTCCCAAGTGACGTGGAACAAGCTAACTCTCTTAAAGTAAGTAACATTTGTCTCAGTAATTGCCACTTACTGTATCGACGGAAACTTACCCAGTTTAGTTTTGAACTTGTCGCAAAACGTTACTCTAAAATTCAGTCGGCAAGGCGATACTTAATAAAACTTCCGTTGGCAATTATAAACTTGTCTATTCTGATTTATAGCCAACTAACTCAGGTTTAGTACAGTAATTGAGATTTATAAAGCTGTTTAATATATTATTATAAAGTATATCGAATGAAAAACGGAAAATAAATGAAACAAAAACAAATAAAATTTTGAAATATTTATATTTCAATGTAATTTTTTGATATTTTATGTAATATTTACAAATTATATGTACAAAAATAAAAAATAATTATTTACAGTCTTATATTTTGTGATTAACAGATAAAAATGTGTTTGTACATAGTAAGTTTATAACTTTGGCATTATAATAATTTAAGCATTGGAATTGTCATAATGTATAACTTTGTGATGTTATTTACAACGTTTTAGTTCCTATAAGTTACTATCGCAGAATTAGGAATATTCATAAATTAAACTAGCTCCCTATTTATACAATTGCAGCATGTACACAATAAATACAGTAACTTAAAATTAATTATCACTTTTTTGGACTAATACGCTTAAGCGTCGCAGATTGAGAGTTACCTGCGTTGAAGCATACGCTACGCCCACAGTTGGGCGTGCGGTGGGATGCGGTGGTGGTCGTGGTGCGGAACCGCGAGTCGGTCACCGAGCGCGTCACCCAGCAGAGGTGGCAGCTTGCCGGGGGGCGGTGGCGGCGGCGGTGCCGGCGCCCTGCCACCCACAGGGGACACCGACGCGTAAATATTCACCGTCGATCGGTGATACTGACACTTTCGCAAGTCCGGCATCGCGAATCGTAACTTTTGCCAAAACTGTCTATCTCCCCACTCGATACACGTGTTCGCTTTCAAACACAACCGCAACTCGGGATCTATGTCTCTATTCGGTAGCTCGCCTAACAATATTATTATCAGTCTTCTTCGTCTTTCTTTTAACACTTCGTGTAAGGCTGTTTTAAATTCGAAACGACACCATTCGTTGTTGATAAAGTTTTTAGATAAGACTATAATAGTTCGCTTTGAGGACTCCACGGCTTCTATTATCGTGTCCGCCACGTAGGCCGAGGCGTTAAAATCTCTGTAATGTAGGCACAGACGAAAGCTGGGATCGGAAGATTCTAGGCCGGGCGCTAACATTTGAGCGACGAAAGCCTCGTCTTTCACGCTGTAGCTTATGTAAGCGTCGAATAATCTATCTTTATCGGCTTCGTCATCGAACACTGTGCTTTTGTAGCACATGCGGAAACCGCAGTGATAATAAATCCAGACTCTGAGCTCGCGCCTCCAATAAAATACTCCGCATAATAGAGCAGAGCTGATTACGAATACACAGAGCGATATTAAAAGCAAAGGCAGATAGTCGTTAATGACTTGATTTTCTATTATTGATGAGCTTCCTCCCATGTGACTGGTACAAATTGTGGAGTTGAAATCTATCATTTGTGGTCCTAATGTGTTTGTTACGTTATCAAAAATGCACGTTATTTTGTTGGAGTCCTCAACTTTTCCCAAATTATTTTTGAACCAGCTTCTAAATTTATGCATGTATTGGCAGTCGCATGACCAAGGATTACGAGAGAGGCTAATCTCTACCAAATAAGGATTCATCGTGAATTGCCACACTGAGAAACTATAAATGTTATTCCCCTCTAACCGTAAAACTTCTAAATGTCTCAACTCCATGAAAGTTCTGTTATCGATGTAATGTATTTTATTGTCTTGTAGATGTAACTCACGCAAACTTTCCAAAGGTGATAGTTCAAAACCTAGCAACTCTTTGATATTGTTCTTCTCTAAATGCAACACTGTTAAGCGTTTTAGTCCACTAAACGTATTATTGTAAAGCGCATCGATATTAGAGTTATTTGCATACAATATTTTTAAATTCTTACGTCCAATAAAAGCATGACTCGTTAAACCACCAAAATTGTTACCATCTAAATAAAGTTCAGTAGCGTCCATAGGTATAGTGTTAGGTATTTCGGAGTACCCAGCCGCGGAACAGTCCACTATGTTCGCTGACCACGGTTGGTCATGATAACACGTACAGTTCGACGGGCACGTCATTTCACAATCACACGCGTCAAAATCACAACAGTGACACAATGTAAAACAATGAGTTTTATATGTACACAAAAACTGAGATGATTCCGCTTCGATAAGTGGAATATAGGTCCTTTCACGATTGTAAAGTAATTTACAATAAATACTTTCTAAATCCATAACTCGTGGATGTTGTCGCAAATGGTCAAGTTTATTGATCCGCTGCAGCCATTCCATCGTACAATCACACTGAAATGGATTTCCACCAATATAAAATTCTGGTAATGGTCGACCTGGATCAACTGGCGTTAGACGTAGCGCATTAAGATCCATGCTTGTTATCTGATTTGCATATAAATCGACTCTCGTTAAATTGGTTTTTCCGACAAAAGTTTGCGCTTCCACTTGTGTTATTTGATTGTCGTTGAGGAACAAAAGCTCAACACTACTAGGTATGGAGTAAGTGTGAATTTTTGTCATTTTGTTAAAACTCGCGTCGAGCGTCTGTAAACGTAGTTCTTTGTCCAAACGGTAATTATTGCTCAACTCTTTTATGTTGTTGCTATGAAGATCGAGCCACTGTAAACCTGTAGGAATTACGGCGTAGTCAAACCATTCTATTTGGTTATCTGATACGTTTAACCACAACAGAGAAGGGATATTGACAAACAGTCCTTGGATGTCGGTTAGCTGGTTAGCGTCTAATCTTACTGCTTGTAGATTTGTTAGCGTCTCAAAGGCATTCATGTCGATACGTCTTAACTTGTTTCGTGCTAAATTTAGAATTTGCAGAGACGGCAAGTCAGTAAACACATCTTTGCTTATGTTTTCAATTTTATTACCAATAAGGCGTAAACCATAAACATTGTGTAGTCCCACGAAGCCGGATTCCTCTAAGGATGTTATTTGATTTTCGCCAAGATCTAGTGTTCTAAGTAAACGCATATTTCTCAGAGCAATAGGTACTTTCTTCAGCCGGTTTCCATTTAAGTTTAAATCTTGAAGTGAAGATGTGTTTCTGAAGGCTTCAGGATGAAGTTCTTCAAGATGATTGTTATCAATTGATAACAAAGATAGCACGTAAAGGCCATTTAATGCATATGCGTCAATGTGCGAAATTTTGTTGTGTGATAATATGAGCGTATGCAAATTATTCATGGGCGCAAATGTATCCGCGGCTATACTTTCTAGCATATTGTGTTGCACGTTTAAAATTTGTAAAGTATACAAATCTTTAAAAATTCTCGGCTCGAGTTTCGTTAGTCGGTTGTTTGATAGATTTAGTAGCACCATCCTAATGAGGCCGGTAAAGGTATTTTCGTTAATCCATTTACTTGATAAATGATTGTTTGATAAATCCAACGCTAACAGCTGATCGAGATTTGAAAACAAACTTGGTGAAAGAACACTGATTGAATTGTTTTGTAAATAAATTTCTTTTATAGCTGGCCTGCAGTCTTTGAATAAATCTTGAGGAAGGGCCACTATTTTATTATTAGACATATCTATTATTTGCAGTTGTTTCAATCCCGACAAAGCTCTGTCGGCGACCATAGATATTTCATTGTCATGAATATGTAACTCCTTTAATCTTCTCAGAGCCATAAATCCATTTTCTGGCATGAGCACAAAGTTATTACTCGACGCATCCAACACTTCAATATCTAATGAACATGAACTATGTGGTAATGGTACTGAAGAAGCTTCAACTGCATCATGTTCACTCACTAAAGCTTGATGGATGGCCCTTTCTCTAAAGCCTAGATCGCTTACATCTTGTAATCTATTTGATGAAACATTTAAGTAGACTAAGTTTGAAAGCGGGCAAAAGAGATTTTCTGGAAACGACCAAATATTATTAAAACTTAAGTCTAACTTTTCAAGTTGGCGGACAGCTGTAAAGCTCTCTGACGCTATTTCCAAACTCATAGCGGCCCACTCAGTGTTTTTAGTTCTGATCGTTAAATTTCGGAGGTCTCGTAATCCAGATAGTACGCCAGGCGGCCATCTTCCGATTTTACAGTTATCTAAAACAAGTTCACGTAGTTTGATTAAATGGGCAAAACTACGGTCGTTTAACGTACTTTTGTACATCATTTCTTCATTGCACTCTATGCGTAGAGATGTGGTGTGCTCCGAGGGAATGACACTAAAGTTAGTGGTGTCGAATTCACTGTTTATTGTTCGGAGTTTACACGTGAGGGAAACTTCGTGTGCATCATTTGGTCCTCTCAGCCACCACTGGCAGTCATCGGGAGCCTCGTATTTCAGTGGTAGAGAACTCTGATCAGCAACATTTAGTATAACGATGAGGCACAACAACACTTGTTTAATAGCAGTTTTAGGAGAATAGATAGCCATTTTGATGATAAATTAAATTTCAGGGGTGAAGAAAATAAAGCACAAAAGGCTCGTTGTCATGTTTTCTCCGTCGGCATTTGTTTGTGTCGTCCCCCTGCCGGATGCGTAGTATCCATCAATTTATTAATCAACGTATAATACTTGATTTATAAAACAGTCCTTATGTTTATATACATCGTTGATGAATTAATTTTAATATAAATTTTAATTCGATCTAACGAAAACACACGTTTTTCACTTTATATAGTCAATATTTTAATATTTTCAATTTAATTACTATAGCAAATTAATATTATTTCAAAGTCCACGTGATATTCACAAAATTACGTTTCGTCGCACGTAATGATAATCGTGCTCACTTTAACGTACGTCCGATCAAAGCGTCGAGCGGCGCGACCGTGCCTCAACGCTGCGTAAAGTAAACTGAAGTTGAGCCTAGAGGGCTACGCTCTACAGACGGTGGATATACCGCGGGGCGGGGGGAGCGGGGCGGGCCGGCCGATCGGTGGCGAATGTTCACGAGGACTTATTACAATAAATTATTTTTTACACATCTTTGAGGATCGGCCGGCGGCCATGCGATGAGCTTTCCTTTCAAAGAACAATTGTAAGAATCGGATTATAATAGAACAAAATACGTTTGTTTGTGACCTTTTGTAATTTTTAATTATCTTGTTAGGTAATATGTATTAAAGCTTTCTAGTAAATCTATTATTGGTTGTATATAAACAAGGATTATACTGATTTACTTTGTATTGAAAAGCATGTTAGCTAATCTGTTTCAATATATAAAAAAAGTGATTCTAACAAGCTGATTATTTAAGTAAAGACGTAAAGACGTTAAGTAAGTAAAGACGTATAGACTTAAAAGTTTATACCTAAAATGTCTTGAAATTATTGTGGCAGTTCAGGGAAGGTTTAAACGGTAATAAAAATTGAAAAACTGCGAGTAATACGTGGTAATACTAAAAATGACGATTGAACATAATTATTAAAACATAATGTGTCTCGGAAAAGCTAGGTAGGCAGGCAATTATTTTTTGAATCCAAAAATAGTATAATTATCACAAATTATTAAGTTTAATTAAGCAATAAATTATAAAATTGTGTGAACCCTGAAAATAAAAGTGAAATTAATGCACAAAAATGTAAAATATTTATTGTCTGTAATGAGGATATAGACATAATTGTTTACAGATATGATTCTCCCCAAAATTCGTACAAAGTTATTGCTAATGACTTATTATGTTACTGATTATACTGTAGGTCCTTAGTGGAAATTCAGGTTTCGCAGAACTTCGTGCACTTTTACCACGTTATTAGGAAAAGAGGCGACGACCTCTGTGGCTAAGTGGTTACTGGTTAACGCGTCGGCACTCAAGCCGGAGGTCGCGGGTTTAAAACCCGCCGAGGAAATAAAAAGTATTCAATGTTGCGGGTTCACGCATGTGCATAATAATATATTAAAAATCTTAAATAACGATAAAAGTAGCGTATGTCCTTCTCCGTGGTCTACTCTACATCTGTGCCAAACACAAACAAACTTTTCCTCTTTATTATATTAGTATAGATGAGTTATTAACTAAATATGCAGGTCACTTCTAAAATTATATTGAAATGGTTTTGTACTAGAGTAGTTTAATTACATCAAATCATATTATTTGAAGTCTACAAAATGACTGTCTGGTGTCTAGGAATCTCATAATTCCGAAAAGGAAATATTAAAAAAACATAAATCAGATCAAGACAGAATCTTTTGTCGACGATTTTAAAATCCAAACGAATCTACTACCAGGTGAGCAAATCCGTGGAAATAACAAAAGGCCTCTAATGCCTTCCTTTCAAGAAAAGTGAGATTAAAAATAAACCCTTTTAAACTCGAATGCCAAAATTAAAAAGCAACTATGGAATAAAAGTATTAAAAGCTTAAGGTAACAAAGAATTCTCTATTCACGGTCGACAGACCACACTGGCTGTTAGACGACGGAAGATATCATTTTAATCCTTTTAGTTAAGTTGACTATGAAAAGATAGATATGAAGGCGAACGTTTTTCTTTTTGTGGCTTTAAAGTTTTTGATTGGAGAAAAAAGCTTGAAAGGTACAATCAAAGATAATGATCAATCGTTAGTTAATTCGTTTAGTACTAAAGGAGATTATTAATTATAAATTGATAAAAAACAGAGATCTTATAAGTGAGCGATGATGTCAATTTCTATTACAAAAAAAAACTAGACTAAAAAAGAGTAAGAACAACATCTAATAGAATTACCAACCTACATAAGTGATATTTGCTTATAAATGAGAATATGCACCATTTTACGCATAAAATATATTCCTCAACACTTATTACAAAGTATGGTCCGATAATATCGGGGACATATCACAAGATAACCAATACTACCTCAGATATTGCTACTAATATCTGCATAATGTGTTTTAGCCTCATAATAATATTAACCTTATCTTCTGCCAAGTCAACGGGAAATTTAAATAAAATGACAATTATTGTGCTATTTATATGTCCAAGTTGTGCAACATTACATTTCCTCTTCGGCATTACAATATAAACACAATTTTAACCATCGTCTCTTTAATGTTTTATACATTAAAGAGACGATGGTTAAAATTGTGTTATTATTGAATGTTTAGTGTTAATTATGCGATCTTTATTTCCATTCAAATGTTAAGATAATAATATTATTACAATTATTGTATTGATAATATCATTTTCATATTTGTATAATTCCAAAAAATTTTAAAAAATTCTACATTTGAGGATCTTCAGTTGGTAATTGGAAACATTAGAGCGTTAGTTTGGAGGTTCGGTTGTTACCTCTAAATGCTCAGAATCTATCATCCTTCAAAAATGAATGATGTCCGATCGCTTAGCCTATATTTAACGTACCAAAGTGTGTAGGATGAAACGGCCGAAGGTAATTTTGATATCAAATAGCTTTTAGCCGAAGCCGTTAACAAGATGTGTAGCTTTGATCGGCTGGTAATAAATTTTAATAAACTATACCAATAATTATGATTCCTGCTACCTTTATTACACGAATTTATGCTTCTTTACGTCCATTACTTACGCATATATGATAAAGAGTTCTGAGAAAAAAACTAAATTTTAAATTTAAGTATCACGAATTGTCAAACAGTGAGCGAGACTATTAGATGATAGATCACAATCGGTTCATCTGTTTGGAAGCTACGATGTAACGGACATATACACAGACAGACACGTCAAACTTATAACACCCCTGTCTGGGTAAACATAATCATACTGGATACGGATAGTGGATTGTATGTTCCTCTATTTGAAATTGTAGGTACTTTTACTGTAAGCTACATAGGCCACCATCTATAGTTTTCAAAGACTCATTTTTTTTTAATTGCTTTGAAGTTAACTATAAACTTCTTAACCCTAGAAACATTCTTAGTACTCCCTTTAAACATAACCATTCATCATATTGATGAACATTTTTTAAAGTGTTATATTTTAAAACTGTTTTTTATATAACTTTTTAGGGACAAGGGTCTTATTTGTAATTAAAACATAATAATTATAAAAGAAAGAAATCTTTATTTACTTTTATTATATTATCTTAAGGCACTAGTTGTAAGGAGATCATAGTTGACAAGGTACTTAAAAATTAAAATAAAAAAAAATAACAAAACATAGCTTTTTTTTCTTTGGCCAAAATAAACTTAGGGCATAACTCTACACTTTAAAAAATACAAAAGCTAATTATTCACAGAGCAATTCACACATAATTCAGCCTTATGTTCACCCCTATGAATGGTACTTTGTGGTAAGGTCAAAATACGTGAAGAAGTATCTGAGGTCTCTTCCAATAAATCAGGAGGTGATTGAGAGTCGGTCACGTGGTCCCGTGGGTGAGATGGTGATGAACCATGACGGATTTGCAGACTGTCCTCTTGGTCAGAGGGTTCATATTGGTGATCGCTTTCCACGACATCCACCTCCATAAAGTCTTCATTTTCGCCATCCGAAGAAGCCGGCAGCGAGTTGGTGTCATCCTCTTCCAATAATAATTGCGCAATTGTGTCATCACTCAGTGACTCCATGTCAAAAATCTGCAAACAAATATTTCAACCCGTCACCAAAACTAACACAAACCATAACCATTCATCGAAACGATGAACAGATGCTCAATAAATCAAAAAATAAAATACTTACGCGCTGAACACCGGTGTCGCCTGCAGCAGCGCGGTGGGCACTTAGTTGACAAGAACAGGCAAGTTTATACGCGCACGCGTTAAAGAGGTATAGCGTATTTAGTACCGCGTATTCATCGGATCGACGAAGGTTATGTTTCTAGGGTTAATTTTCCATTACAATATGTTTTTTACAATTCTGATTAAATCACTGACGTAGGTCTTCCCGTACCCAGAAGCGTGAGAATCCCACTAATACTATTAAGATAAATTTTATTCAATTCCAAAATCTAAAAAAGCCCAGCTATAAATATTACAAATCCAAACATATTTAAATGCGTAACTTCCTTCAACAAATAGAAAATGCAACTGAATCTTATAAAAGCAATAACTTAGAATTAAAAAATAAACTTCCTTTCGGAAACGAACGCTTCCTTCTTATTTTTTCCCAACGTGTTGACGTTCACGGTTCCCAATAATATTTCTATATCCATAACACAATGGGCCCGACCAATAATCGGTAAACATTCTATTCATAACAGAATTCCTCATATCACATGACTGACACCGTACAAAATCAGAAAATATGAACCTTGGCGGAATGCGTGAATCACCTAATTAATATCCTTGAAACTTAATCAAACCAATTAATAAAGCTCTTCTTTGTGCTCCGGTTGTGCATCTCTTTCGTCCCTTAGCAGTTCATTATGTTCTGTTTCGCTTTCGCAAATATTTTTAAAATTTTTTAGACTCATAATATGTGACAGGGGTTGGGTAGCAATATTTCACGAGCGGTGTCTTGAAGGCACCCACGACCAGGTAGCAAACTCTATCACTATAGGCGTTGTTCGTTATTTAAAAAAGAATGTAAAAAACTGAGGAACGAGTAGTAGAGTCGACTTTATAATGTTGAAATTATAAATTTTTACATTGTAAATACGTTTAGGTTTTTTTACGAATGTAATTAAGATTATTATTTCTTTAGTCGTATTTATAATTTTAATTTTCTAATACATAACTAAAAATAAACTTTTGATTACAGAAGAACAAGATTGTTTATTTTTCCAACCAAAAGTTTGATCGTATAAAACGACAATTATTATTATATTCCAGAATTATTTCGAGTGGAGATTTTTTTTAAATAATGGAAACCTTTAAAAGTTATTCTGTATGTACTAATATTAGCTGTTCTTAGTTTTTATCCCACGACAGCAAAGAAGTGAAGTATAAAAATAAAGAAATATTAATGAAGCCTGTATTTACTATTATTACGAGTTATGAAAAGGAAATCGTTATTAGGGGATAAATAAAAAACTCTCAACTGTCCATCCACTACTCCACGGATTTCCTTGTTAAAAGTAAACTATGAGACTGATAAAAAATAAGCCGCTCACAGTGTCCAGGACAAAAAGAATGAAAATATTAATCTTAAAAACGATAAGGCGCTATTTGGTTCGAGCAATCTTTTTCGCGATATGCCATCTTTTGTGCCAATTATGAGACTGTTTTTTATATTTTAAGCCTTTTTTGTTGATGAAATAAATGTCAACGGTAGGAGACATGTGGATGGACCTTTTTTTGTGGCAAAAGCTCGAACCGTTGTAGCTGTCGGCATCGTAAACATCAAATCAGATTGAGATAAGGATAATTTAGGATCTGAGTCAGTTTTTGCTACGTTATTGACTGACTTCCTATCTTCCGATTGTTTGATGATCTATTCTAATAAGTGTTTTAAAATATAAGCGAGTAGTTTTAAATTTTTAAATTGTTTTTTCATAAATAGTTTTAAATTTCGAAATGCAATTTATTTCTCGTCTATGTAATGTTGTTTTCAATGTAGAGAATATGTTAATAACTTACTGTTATTAATACCTAGGTGTTCATTTTTTACATATTGTAAATATTATGTAGTATTATCCTACTACTATTATAAATGTGAAAGTTTGTAAGGATATATGGATGGATGAATGAATGGATGGATATTTGTTACTCTTTCACACAAAAACTACTGAACGGATGTTGATGAAATTTGGCAAGTTAGAAGATTAAACTCTAGATTAACACATAAGCTACTTTTAATCCTTAAAAATACTGTGTTGGCGTGGGATGAGCAGCGGGCAAACTAGTTATAATTATGTTTTCTTATTTGACTAAAGACAGCTAAAACGGAGTTTTCACTAATTAAATTATTATCAGATGAGTAGATGTAGATTTTGTTGATACCGTAATTATTTTCATAAACATATTAATAAATATGTTTGTAATGCGATAATACGATAATATATTTATGAAAATAATTAAGGTATCTCATAAATAGAATTCTTATATTATTAATTCACAAGAAATTATTAATTTAATTAATACCATCCTACGTACAAGTAATTCTCTTAAATACCGTATTGTATGAAAGCGACGGAATGACTCACCAAGGCAAATATTTATGATCGATGATTTTGACGAAATTAAATGTGATCATTACAGCCATTGCAAAACAATGTTCCCACACCTACACCTTCTTGTATTGTCTATTAAATAACTTAGTAACATTTTAATGGTTTGTAATAAATATTTACTACTCGCTTCTCAAGTATTTGGTCGCTAAAATGGTGAAACACTGTGCGGATACCTGGGTGTCTGGGAAAAATAGACTTGGAAAGGCTCCTGAAGTATGTCAAACGGCTGCAGACTAGCGAAGTTGAGTACATCCTATTGCCTAATTTGCCTCACATTAAGGAGAGACCCTACCACCAAGAGTAGAGACGTAAATGGTCGGTGATATTATGCAGATATAGTAAATAACGAATAGTTAAACATATAACTTTTTTAATGCCTCCATACATAGGCAATTTCACCAGAACTGTAGCATAAATCTCCGGAACAAATTGCGCGACTTGCGCTCAACTATCGCAAATATTTATTTGTTCACGTCCAAAATATACGCAAAAATTACGTTCGTTAGTGAAAAATTAACTAACCGTACCGTGATTTATCTTTTGTCGCATCAAAATCCTTTTTTTGTTACAAAAAATGTGTGAGAGTTCAGCATGAACGAGTTAGCTGCATCAGCACACCACAGCCTTGTAAATAACAGGTGTGAAATAATATTAACGTTGTTTTGCAGTAAGCGGGTGAAAGTACCGAAATCGGAATCCTAAGAGGTGGAGGAGGGTTAAAGACATGCAGTGCACTTGTAACTTCCCTGAAGGCTGATATCCAGTCCCGATATGTTAAAATTTCAAAATACTATACTCGTAAACGTGAAACTAACGTCAAACCCATTTTGATTGGTCAAAATCTCAAAAATCAGTTTATGATATCAAGACTATTCATTTATTGTTCAATAAAAGTAAAATAGGAAAGTGTAAGTTAATTACCAGAGTTGGGATTCTAGTACCAGTATAGAGGTGTCTATAGGTTTTTATCACTAATCATATTATCGCTAACCATTAGACCATCCATCTACTCGTATACCGATTCCATAAAAATAATAGAATTTCATCGCATTTTATCCTCTTTTTATGATAAAAAGATGTGTATCGCTTCATGCATTCGCCGCATGGCTCCGTGCAAGGAAATTATACTGGACTCAGCGGGACTCGTTGCCTGTTTAATACGGCAATGCTCTCCAACTTTATAGATAGCTTCTAAGGAACTATTATTTTAAAAATATGTACCTTCAACAGCCGTCTCTATCATTTTATATTGTCTTGTTGTAGAAAGTATGGCTTCCTAGTAATATTTTATCCATATTATATCATAAATAGCTGGTTTATTTATGCTTACAATTCTCCTTCGCCGTTTTAGTTTAACTTATATTTATTTTCAGGAATAAAAAATATAATTATTGGTCTTTGCTTTTCATAGGACTCAGGACATAGGATAGGACGAAAATACAATGTAATGTTTAGTTTATAACTAAAACGGTTTAGTATAAAAGTCAGCAAAATCAATTGTTGTGTATGTGGAAGCTTCGTTAATAACGACAGTTTCAAACACAACATTATCTGCTAATATCAGTCTATCAGCTATCAACACCCCACCTACAATTGTTCTAAAACAGACAATTGTTCTAAAACAGCCATTAGTTGATTATCCTGGTGAAATGAGCCTAATTGTCCTAATGGATCAGTTGTCCAGGCTGTATAGGTTGGCGTATACCTAATCACTAGTAGTTATTTAACAACCACTATTCCTCACCGGAAGGTAAATGCTAGCAATAGCATTTTGGATGTTCGGCGAAAAATTCTAATAAATCAGATACACCTGATATTATTATGATCCACACCTATATGATACATATAGGTGTGGATCATATTATTTATGAATAGCAAGTTCTACAAAAAAAATCTATTTATTTATTGAACATAATTTTGTATCAGTATAAATATTCAAAAGTTCTATAAAATTAAATAATATTGTAAAATATAAAAGATGATAATAAAAAAGAAGCAGAGAGTGTTACAAAGTGTAATAGAGATAGTGTTTCATAACGGTGCCTGCTCGGAATAAAATTTTAAAATTAGCTGCAATTCTTGTATGCAGAAATTAGACGTTGTGTATACATAATATTTATAAGTTAATTACGTGATAAGCGTAGCTATTATGAATAACATGCAAGAACAGCGTTTAAATTATGCCACGTTTTATTTCTATTACTTGCTCCTTGGAACCCTTTTAAAAGATCTAGTTTTTCTCTCATTTTAAATATTTGCAGAATTTCTGTTGTGAAAGCATTATAATCGTTTACGGCCTTCGTGTCTTTTCTTCACCAACTATCGACAACATCCTATTGATGTTGTCTTTTCCACTCTAAGACAAAAAAGGGTAAATGCACTTTACGCAAACTAGTCTATGAGTAAAAATTGACGGTAAAAAGTATGTTCTTACCCTAACGAAATGTATAACATAATTAGATTATTTTAATCACACGATAATAATAATCCTTTAGATATTTTAAAGTATTATTTTCTCAGACTATCTTGGTATCTAGACAAAAATCTTCTTCGGGACTCATAACAAATCTATTGATGGGTTCACTTAAGCCCGTATCATTACGAAGTAGACTTCTTTCAATATAAATTATTTCCCTTTTCTCGACTTATCAGGAAATTAAGTAGTAAAAACGGAACAAGGGATATTAGCGTAATTGCCTTCTCAATCATACAAATACCAATATTTTGACAAAACGGAGACATCTTAATTAACTTGAGCTATGTTATCGGCTACCGGGAACTTTTCCATCGATCATACGGTGATTGATATGAATTACCTATAGATGTTTTTACATATGCTACTTGTTGCTAACGGTACATGTAAGGCAATTTGTATAAGTTGGGTCATCAATATAATCAAACGTTTTAAATATTATTTCGTTTACGATTTTAATTTGATTGTATTTACTTTTATTTCATCATCATCATCGAATACTAATGGTCTTTCTGCTGTGGTTTATCTATCCCGTCGATGTCCAAATAATTATTATTTGGTAGTCCGATTAATTATAGTTTAGTAGTTTGGAAATGTGTTTCAACTAACAATACTAATAGTAGCTCCCCACACCGATTTGGTTTACGGTAGTCGTTTTCATTTAAACCTGACTAGCTACGAATAATTATTTTATTGTGAACAAGTACTCTCATAAGCCAACGAGATAAACGGTCGTCAAAGGTTCAGGCGCAGGACTAACTTTTAACATAACCATCTGACGCAAGGATCATCTTTCTTATCAGCCAATCAGGTGATCAACCTGCATTACCGTTCCTTGAAAACAACATATGTTCTTGTTGTTTCAACGCTGAGATCGAATTCACAACCTACAGGGCCAAGAGACAAACGCTAAACCACTGGACCACTGAGGTTTCGTGAGATTTTAAAATCTCTACGGCTTTATGGTTTTTCTTCTTTATGTGCCTTTTTGTATTATGTATATGTATGTATATGCCTTGTTTATATGTTCTCTTAATGCTAATCTATCAAAATCAAAACATACTATATATCACTAATAGATATGTTTAATAGAAATTTTATTTTAATTATCTGTAAGGTTGTAACCATTTACATCGAGACACGGGCGAAGGCTGTTATCATAATATAATCGACCTCTGATGTATGAACTACTGTCTACGTATGATTTATAATAGCTTCCGAGTAGGACATCACAGCTTAATATCGATGTAACATAATTTCCTAGAATAATCTATTTACCATTTTTTTGTTTCAGGTAAGCAGGCACAAAATAGGTGATTTTTTTATTCCTTATTTTTTTCCCTAAGTATTTGCTAATTCGTACTGAAGGTTATAGATGTCGTTGATTAATGAAGGGACACAAGCTTATATTTTAATCAACGTATTATCGAATACGTTGCCGTTTCATAAGAAAGTAAATACGTAGTTCAATTACGTCTGCTGTCGTTGCGGTTACTCCTCTGTGTTTAAATATTTTGTGACGTCCTAGTGTAAATGTAAATCATCTCGTACATCTATTTTTTTTTATTTAGTCTCGAGCTCTAGTTAAGGAATTTAGATATAATGCAGCAAGAATCTATAGTTCATAGAAGGATATTATATTTTGTAAAAGTTACAAAGTGAATGTTATTATTTTGAAAAGGCAATACTATGACAATGTTTTAACATATTTCTCGTGTTAATAAGTACTAGCTACGGTATATTGAAGTTTCAACTCCATTAAATCTATAATATACAGAATATCGTGGCGACAGAGCGCGCAGCTTGATTTTCAATCATTCTCGATAGTTCGTTAGCGCCATATCTGTGATCGATGTTGCTGAGGCTTGAAATAATAGAGAGTCGGCTTTATATTTAATTCCTGTGAAGATTCTTGTGTAAGTGCTATTTTATTATGAGTTTTATTTACGGAAAGAGTTATATTATTAAGGTTTATAAATCTGGTAACATATTTAAACCTCATCACAGGTTTTTGGTAGAAAAAAATTGAAAATTTCTTGATAGCATTTATCAAACGTTATAAATCTAGGTTTTTTACCCAACTACGGCGAATCCAAAAGGAGTTTTATCCACGAAAAGAGTTATATTATTAAGGTTTATAAATTTCTAAACATAATAAAACCTCACTATAGGTTTTTGGTCGAAAAATTTGAAATTTTTGTTCCTTCGGCGGGATTCGAACCCACAACCCCCGGCTTGAGCACCAACGCGATGAACCACTAAGCCCACAGAGGTCGTCAAATATAGATAGTAATATTAATTTTAATATGGTGTGTTTGTTCCATCATTGCGCCTAAACTACTGATCAAATTTAAATGAACGAATAGAATATTATAAATTAAGGGTTGAGTTTTGAAAAATCCTTCCTTAGTGGATGCCTGCGTCATATTATGAGAAATACGTGTGCAAAATTTCTAGCCTTAATTGGTCTGTGCGTTGATACATCCGCCAATCAGCTTTGCCTTTTATATATATTATAGATAGGTTATTGTTATGAAATAGATTACAATTTGATAAAGTAACGATCGCCTGTGTAGTATAACAACAAGACTGACGCATTAATTTACAATAGCAAAAACGCTTTTATCCAAAACAATAGTTCCACGAAACAAAAGGTACAATTACTTAATTAGAGACTAGATATTAAGATAATCCACTAATCGGGCAGGTGAAATCGTCAATGATTGTACCGGACATCGAATCGTTTGACCATTTCGATACGCCTCGTTGAGTCAAGGACTCTAAACTCATTCCGTGAACAATAATGATAAAAAAGCATCCCATTGAACCTGTTGGACCCCTAAAGAGCGGTCTCTGAACTAATTTATGCTCACCTGTATCATAAACATAAAATACGGGGTGTGCTACAATCGATGAGGAATAAAATCGCTGGAGTAGAAACGCTAACAACTCTTCTTAAAATATTGATTTCTTATGTTTACGCGAATATTGTTCATTGTTTTAAACACTTACGGATTTTGTCGCGGTGCACTTTTCTTTTGCCCGACGTTTCGGCTACTTTCCAGCAGCCGTGGTCACGGGAGGACTGAGGTGTCAGTTGTCCTGACACTCGTAATAAAATAACAACTGACACCTCAGTCCTCCCGTGACCACGGCTGCTGGAAAGTAGCCGAAACGTCGGGCAAAAGAAAAGTGCACCGCGACAAAATCCGTAAGTGTTTAAAACAATGAACTCTTCTTAAAAGTCTGAAACAAAATAATAAAGTAAATTCAGAGCTTTGTCAAACAAATTTGAGGCCAGTTTTTATGTATGTAGTGCGTGTGTAGCTACGCACTACATAAACAGTTCTAAGTCATAGTTTCGTTACATATTGTGTGTGCGTAACACTGCGAGGCGTAGTTTAGACTGGCCTTACTGTGGTTTGCATAACTATGTCTTAACATTTAATTAGGACTGATTTAAGAGTTGCTTTTTGGCCAGTATGTAACGTAACTTGAGTGTTACACTATTTAGATAAATAGCATATTACATATAAAGTTTTTTTAGTTTATCAGATGAAAGAGGAAGAAATAAAGATGCATGTAGGTTATATTTTTTATCATCAAAGACACAAATTTACGGCTTGAATTTTGAGGTATATTTGTATGCACATTTAAACTTGAATTTTTAACTGGCTGTTGACATGATAATCTTAGAGAATAAATTTCGAATTATCTGATAAGATATTTATAAAATATAGTTAAGAGAAAATCGTAAAAATAATCGAAAAAACAAAACTTAAAAAAGAGATGTAAACACTATCGTTATTAACGATACACAGATTTAGAGATATCGAGACGAACAGGTTAAGAATGTAACCATGTAGAGTATAAAATATTATTGTCTGATAAGATAAAGTGGTAAACGTTGTTTTAGAAGATGTCAAATCGTAAAACATTGTATTGAGGTGCAAAATCTCCGGTGATCCTTATTCTTATGGACCGTATAACAATTTATTGGAATACTTTACGATATGACATTAATAACCATTTTATTCGTCGTAACATTGAGATTGAAAGTAAAAAGTGTCCAATAGATTGTAAAAATATTTTCCTAGTTTATGTCGCAATATAGTATATGGGATGATACAGGTATAGTTTCAACATTGTCAAGTACTTTATAACACTATCATAAATGTTGCTAGATATCCATTATTGCACGTCTTTGATAATTTCCTTATTCCTCGAAAGTTAATCTTGAGAACAGGATTGAAAATATAAATCTATTCATGTAATAAATTCATTATTATTATTTTACAAAATGTTTCCCATGAATGTGTACGTGCAAGAGAAAATCCCGTCGAATCCGTACAATTTCGCGCTATAAAAGCAGTATATTCCATCCCCGTGGTAATCTAGACAATATATGTCTCAAATTTCATCAAGAAACTCTCCTCCTCATAATATTAGTATAGATTAGATAGCTCTCTCAAAGCTGTATACTTCTTGATCATCATATAATTATAATTACTGACAAATCGATAATTGATAATTATTGTTAATAGTATCGAATTTTAGTAATAAATATCACACATTAACTAGAACTAACTGTATATGAGTCCATTATTAAAATGTGGTATTTGGTACGGTGGCTCCGTGGCTCACAATATTCCATTTCGTGTAGCAGTGGGGGTTCGAGTTGGACAATTAATCACAGTACAGCAATGTCATTCTATGTTCGACTGATTATACCGCCGCAAAGGCCGTATCAGTTACGTTTTTTTTTTTCATATTAACTGTAAGTGAATTGTTGATACTGTTAACATTACAATGGATCGAATACGAAATTTCCGCTCTAAATAATTTGTCAAAAAAGTTCTTTACTATTGGCTGTATTCGTTTTTGTAATAGGTATTAATTAAATTACAGTAAAGTATTTCTCTTGAAATAGAAGTAAAAGTATATGCTGTATATGTTGTAAAATGGACAATGGTATTTGTTAAAATGTTAAAATGGACAATGGTATTGATATTTCATTTAACATTGCAATCCTACTAAAATAATGTTCCTCATTATTTCATAATTGAGGCATCGCTCAATCATGAAACAATGATTCATAAACATAATCTTCCAAATCAATAAAAAGAAACTAATAATGCCGGTGGCAAAACATGAGATGAAAAGTTTCATTTTTAAATCAACGGCCATCGTTAATAAAATTAACTTTTGATTATACAAATTGAATGTCTTCCATTGAATAATAATCATATTGGAGCTTGCCAAATTGGTAATAATATAATAAGACGAAACGATAATATAAAATGTGATGATCATTTGTCAGGCGCGCGCGGTGAAACGAATTCACTTTTATGAACTTCTCAAGTAAAAAGATTGATATATTTTCGAGTATATGTATGATATAGAATAGAACGTGGACGATATTATGTATGAAATTAAACTAAAATGAAGAGTAAATAAGGGCGTGTTTACAAAATGTGTGTTGTTAGACAGCGGTCTAGTACGGACTGATATTTTATAGTGCAATGAATCCAGACTGTGACCAAATAAATAGAGTTTTATTGAATCTAATTAAGATTCATACAAAATAGCAAAACACATTAAAATTTTAAGGCGACGTTTTATGCTTTTTTGAAACCAACTTTTTTTTTAAATTAATTTTACAGTGACATACGTGGAATCTAATTCCAATAATACTAAAGAATTAATTTGAATAGGGCCTTTAATGTCTCGGCTGAAAAAATCATGGTAATTAATTTGTAAAACAATGGTTCAAGCTAGCTTCGCTCAACCTATTGTGGTGGTCCTCGTGTAATGCATAAAGGATTTTGCGTATGAATGCAGTTGTAACCTGAACTGGTAATCAAAGACGTGAAACGCGAATTTATTGTGTGCAGTGTTCCTTGGCAAGTTTATAGCAGACTCATGTGACGGTAGCAATTACTCAGTTCTCGCATAAACTCGGTTTGAGCCGCGTACGTACTACGCGACGTATCGGGAAGACTTGGCACGGTCGACAGACCAATTTTCAACTTTATTACATTGCAATTACGTAATACAGCTGTATCTACATGGGTGTTGATATGGAATCTTTATCTTACGTCGCAACGGTTAGTTGTGTCATACAAAAATATATTATTTTGGTTGCGCTTACGTCGACCCTTAGGTCAATTCATACGAAATTGATCAATTCATGCGACACGATACGCGAGAAGTTCACGTAAGTGTTCGAATGTGAAGTTGCACGGCGTTGCACAGCGCAAGTGCAGCGTATAACCGATGTCATATGAAGCGTATCTTTTGGTGTAGTGAGTAAAGCATAGACGTTTAGGTATTATAGACGAGGCAAGTTGAGGCAAAAGGCCCCAATTTTTAAATTTTTGGGGCCATTTTGAAATTCGAAGTACCTATGGTGAAAACCAAGATGGCGTAACTTTTTCTTGTATGAAATTTTTTCTGCTAAATGTACGTGATAGCCTATCTTGAGTTGAAATCTTTGGAGTAAAGTTCAAATTTGAATAGCTATCTCAAAAATGCAGTGCCACGTCTTGTATCGTCGCGGTATGAACTGACCCTAAATCATCATGACACTTGTCCGCTGGTGCCCGTCGCAAAGTGCGCACATAACTTACCCCTTTGATTTGTTATGTAGTTACAACAAAGTACACCGCCTTTGCCCATATAAAGACTTTTAAAGAGACTTTATTGTCCATATTTCTTGTTTAAATTCTTATACCATTGTTACGGGGTTGTAATATCATGTTTGTTTATAACAGTCTGCGCCAGTAAATCGGCATTAGTGTTATTACCAGCTATTATCACTTGTGAAAACCTTTCAGTATTCGAAAAAGCCAGCCTCGGATCTATGGGGGGGCAACTGAGGGCACTTGCCCCGGGCGGCTGTTTCATGGAGGCGCCAAATCGGCAGAATCTGAGAGAAGAATTCTAAATATCGAACAAATACCAAATATGAAGCCTCTAATAATATTTATTTTTGCTCCGGTTTCAAAAAGTCGTAGATCCGCCACTGGAAAAAGCCTTTATTGTGGGGTTCCGACTTCGGTCTTCCGTAGTATCAAGGAATCCTTATGGTTTCGCTCTGTCCGTCCAGTAGTCTGTCTGTGTTACAGCTATACACAATTATAATTACATCAGTTAGAAACTGATGTAATTTTAATTGTGTATAGCTGTCATATTTGGCATCATAAATGATTTTTTGTTTCATATTTTAGGGGTGACGCTCATTTCATATTGTGATTGTGAAGTGGGAACGAAAAATATTTTATCTTTCTACCCCATGTAGGTACCCCACATCTATCGTTGAATATGTATTTTTAAATAAAGTCAAGGTTTTATACATGGCTTTTTACAAAGTCAACTATTTTCGAGTAAGCATGTGGCATGTTTAAGCTATAAGAGAAATAAACTTGTAAATTCCCCTGCTGATTGATCATGCTGAAAACCTTTTAAGAGAATTATTTTAAAGGAAAATCAAACGATAACTTCTAGAGTAATTTAAAGAAAACCTATTGTGAGTTGAAAGCTACAGAACCATTCATAAATATGTCCTGAAATGCTCTTAGGTTATTTATAAATAATGAAAAATTAACGTACCATAGTATCACCGAACAATAACTTTTCAAGGCCAAATCACGGGCAACAACTAGTTTTCTAATAATTACATTAGAAAATTAATGGTCTGTTGCTTCTAATTCCTCGGATATAATTATATTATGATTTGGGTTTCATAGCTTATCGCCTTGAGGCATATCATCTTTTTGTTGGTTATTTTCTTCTACTATATTTATCTTTGAATGCTTACTGTTTCCTTTTTGTTTAGAGGTCGTTATATCAAAGACTAATCAATTACAAAGAAGTATTATCGACTTGTTTTTTGACGACCTCTATGGCTCTGTGGTTAGAACGTCGGCGCATAAGACGGAGGTCGCGGACGAATATCGCTAATGGAACAAAAATTTTCTCTGTATTCCGGGGACTTGAATGTGTATGAAATAGGTATAATTTTTTGTATAGTATAATAAAAATCTAAAATATGTGTATAGTATAAAGTCTATTTGTTTATGGTACCTGTGATACAAGTTCTTCGGATACTTAGTACAGGACCAGATTGACGTGTGATGTAAAATCGTCCATAAATACATTTCATATTTTTAAAATAGGAGCGTAGGTATTTCTATTAACTACATAAATAAATCTATACTATAATATAATAAAGCTGGGGAGTTTGTTTGTTTGTTTGAACGCGCTGATCACAGGAACTACTGGTTCGAATTGAAAAATTATTTTTGTGTTAGATAGCCCATTTATCGAGGAAGGCTTTAGGCTATTTAACATCACGCTGCGACCAACAGAAGCGTAGAATCAGGGGAAAATGTGGAAAAAACGAGGAAAATTATTCATCTTTGAGGGCTTCCGTTGTTTGTTTGAACGCGCTGATCTCAGGAACTGCTATATCGAATAGAAAAAATATTTTTGTGCTGGATAGTCCATTTGTCGAGGAAGGCTTTAAGTTATATAACATTACGCTGCGACCAATAGGAGCGAAGCATTAGTGAAAAATGTTGCAAAAACGGGGAAAATTATTTATATTTGAGGGTTTCCGTTGCGTGCGCTACGTAAACGGTTCGTTACTCAAAATATATGTATGAAAGAATTATTCCTCTTTAAATGATCTAAAAAATATCCGCGAGAGTATATTATGTCTATCTTGTAAGATTGACTCACTATAGCCTTTTTATGGTAATCAAATTTGGTGGAAATTAATGCATTATTGCGCCATCAGTTGACGCGGACGAAGTCGCGGGCAACAGCTAGTGATATAATATAACGGTTCTAGAACATTATTCAAAACGTTCCAAGAGTATGTCAAAAAATATCTATCGTTGTCATGTTTTGTGTACATTTTTTTAACAAATTTGGCGTGTATACATGTTAGCGGTAACTGTACAAATAAGCTTAACGGATAAGCAATTTCACTTCGTGAGGCATAACCGCGGCTGAGATCTATTCTACTCGTGAGAATAAAAAACAAAATTACTACCAATTTGATACTGCAGTATCCTTATGGAGCCTTATGTAGAGTTCATTGCAGCGAGTATTACACAGACATATATTTAACTTGATGCCGCAAGCGTAAGGGCAGCAAAAAAATTAAAACCCTTTTACAAACGTGTCTTACATTACTTGATAATTTATTTACGACAGTTAAAATAATATTATGAATTTGAATCTTGTGCTAGAAAAATTAGGTCAGGCATAATGGTTTATTATTATTAAAACCCCAAAAGTGAGGCCATTTAAGTGGGGAATGTTTTTGCCTCGACATTATACCTACGTCTATAATAATAAGTATGTTATGTTAAAAATAGCACTTACCGATGGTTTCCAATTATTGCATCAGACTCTGCATTATCAAGTAAAAATTACTTAGGTATTTATTATTTTGTAACCTATACATTTTTTTATAGATTTATCTTCAATTTTGTACGCCTGTTGATATAAAATTGTTTTATACCTATTATAATAATAAATGGAATACCCATGACGATGGTAATAATGGTATAGATTATAGCTGATACATGTACTTGTGGCGTCACATAGTATTATAGTTTATCTAGCTTGGGTTGCAACTTGCAGGGTCTCCGTAAACATGTCTGTGATCACGGCCCTAATGACTATCTGTTCAGTAGAGTTTTGCGCCCGACTCAAATTGGCACGATTTTTTATCAGAAAGCTTGTTATTGTATGCATATTAACGTCATTACAAACCGATTATGGACTTTTTTATTTAATATAATTTTCGAATTGATATTATTGCACTATAATAAATTGTAATGCAATTATGTTAGAACATTCAACATACATATTATTTAAACCGGGTAAAAGAAGTGACAAATGTGACAAAAACATGTGGCAGAGTGTGACAGACCCATAATGTGCCGTAATATACTTTTAGTTATCATTATTTTGTATAGTTTGTATTTTTATACCTATTTTAATTTTTATATTTTAAGTTTTGTACAATAATGAAATATATTTTAATATAATTAAATTTTAAAAATCCGATAATTCGCTACAATTTGCCATACACATGATTGATAAAACAGTACAAGCTTACACCGTTAAATCGTTACGATAAGACGTTAGGTGTGTAGCGGGCATTGGGGAGATATTTGCAACGCCTTTGAAATATTACGTTTCTTTTATTTCCATTATATTCTCACTTCAGATTTACAATCTTTATCCATCGTGTGTATGGCGAATCGTTACGTTAATTCCCTACGATTTGTCATACACACGATCGATAAAACTGCATAGTTCGGCGTACAAAGTTAAATCGTTACGATAAAACGTTAGGTGTTACAAGACTGATAATAGTTTTTTTTTAACGGGCAATTGGCTCACCACACTTACCCACCATGACTTACCCAACTGACAACATGTTATGTTTTTACTATTCTTACTATGTTAGGTGAAAATATTTGAAGAAAAAGTTTGAAAAATATATACATACTTAAGGTATATTTTTCTTATCTTTCTTGAAATATTTTTACCTATAGAAAGCGGAAATATCTGTAAGTAACGTGGTTATTTTTCATCATAATAGTTGCCGAGCAAAAGCAAGTTCTAGTTAAAGATGAACTACGAAACACGCTTTTTAGGGTTCCGTAATACTTAAGGAACCCTTATAGTTTCGCTCTGTCCGTCTGTCTGTCTGTCTGTCTGTCTGTCTGTCTGTCTGTCTGTCTGTCTGTCTGTCCGCGCCTCTAGCTCCTGTAATTATGAATATAAATTGATGAAATTTGGTGCAGTTATAGATTGTGTATAGATCACGGTTTGGGGATCATAAAAAAATAATAATTTTATATTTTAGGGGTGGCTCTCCATACATGTGAAGTGGGGATGAAAAATATTTTTTCACTCTACCCCATCGTGTGGGGTATCGTAGAATAGGTCTTTTAAAATAAAGGCAAGGTTTCATACGTTACTTTTTTATAAAATTGACCATTTTCGAGTAATCGGCCTCCAAAGTAGTTTGTAAGTTGGTCCCCCCCCCTACCATTTTTAAACTATAGGAGATAGAAACTTGCAAATTTCCATGCTGATAGATCATGCTAAAAACTCTTTAGGAAAATTATTGTGAACCAAATCGGACAGTAACTTTTGAAGTAATTAAAAAAAAAGCATATTACGCGTTTATAGTTACGGAACCCTCCTTAGACATGTCCTGACATGCTCTTGGTTAGGTTATTCCAATTAATTTCCAATTATACTCCGATACAACTGATCCTATGCTTATCCATACTAAGTGTATTAGGCGTAAGTGGTGATTATGTATTAATACAGGAAATAGAGAATATCGCTAAATGTAGTACGATGATACGTTCAGATCAATTTATACATAAATGCTACTCCATTTATAGAGGAAATGTATGAAATTTCTAAGTAGGTAACAACTAACCGGGCTCCTTGTAATTCATAATCTACTGGATAAGTGTCACAGTGTCGAGAATGCACTAATTGTAGTAGGATTCAAAAAAATACAAGATTTACATAACGTGAATGAGGTGAAAAAAAGTTACAACAACTATGAGGTGGGGTATGACATACCCAAAATTCAAAGTGATGATATTGATGATATTATTATAATTGATATTTTGTTGATTTAGTTTTGTACAATAACTAATAAATTAATAGACATAAATGAAAAAGTTCTCAATTATAACATGAATATTATTTATTTAAGGTATTATTAGACTATGTTATTATAGCTCCAAAAGTTTAAGTTAACAAATTATTTAGAATTTATAATATAATTATAGAATAATTATTTGGAATGTAACTCAATTATAAACTAAAATGTGTTGAGATCATCCTCGTTAGGAAATTATAACAGAATAAATAACAAATGTATTATGTAAAATCATTACAATAAACTAATAATAATTGAAAAAACCGTTGATAAACCAAAAAATGTATGATAATTAGCCAAAAAAGGTACGTTTTCTATGATGTCGGGTATGACGTACCCGAAATGGGTATGCACCCGATTATCCTGACTTGTGTCCCGTGCTTAGACCATGCTACTTACCTATCCAAGATGCCCATACCTCCGACTACTGAGCAAACTAGGGTTGCCAGGCGATCATTTAAAAAAAACCACTCGGGTATAACATACCCGACTTCACTCACGCCGGGTTAAGCACAAAACAAATTTTAATAAAGTAGGTATCCCAGTATGATCATAAGCGTAACGTTAGACTTTTGAAAGCCTTTTAATACAATCTGTTAGTCGTAAAAATAAAGTATCTGATGTTATGTTTTGGTTTACCTACTGCTTTCAGTTTATGAGTTTTTTATGAGACACGAGTCAGTTGGAGCTCGCTCTATACACCCGAATTTTCATAAAATCAATGGTCTGTAAAGGAAAATGTTTAGAAGTATACGATAGAAGTTTAGTTGATTCTCAAATACAGAAGTTTTAAATAATGTTTCGCCAAAAGGCTTTTGTGATTCGTTGGTTCTACAAAGATTTTTTGTTACAAAATGGCTAAATTGAAAATATTTTGTTAAGTAATAACAGGCTAAAGAATCCAAGGATAAAAAAGAACTATTGTAATTTCATAACAAAATTTATTAAAAGACTAGCTTTCCCGATCTCCCGACACACATAATTGCTGTTAGTTTTTTTTTTGGTATTTTCTTCACAATTTTTCCAATATTTTTCCCCGTTTAATCCTTCCCTGAACCTCCACAATTATTTTAAGACCAAAACGAGCCATTTCGGTCCAGCCGTTCTCGAGTTTTAGCGAGATGGAATTGCAATCCATTTTTATTTGAAATAAGATTACTATCTATCTATCGTTGTGTAAATCTATCTAACTACACAATTCACGTTTACCAACAAACAAAACACCAACCTCTCGTTGGCACAGGCTGCAATTTGAATATTTTACAGGCTGTGAAGCTAGACTAAGGTGCATAAAGTGGTAACATCGTTGGCAGACAATGCTCCCTTATTGCTCAGGTCTTAAATTGTGGTGTGGTTCCATGCAAGTGCGCCTGACGTTAAATTATAGTGCAATGTGACGCTGTACACGTGTGCACCAAGCTTTAGGCCTTGTTTGGAAAGCCTTGGACATTGAATTATTAAATGTTGTCATCTAAGCTGGTAGGCGGTCCCTAAAAAGCTTGCTATGGTATAGTCCTGAAAGAAGTCCCATCATGAATTTGGGATGATGGCATTTATGACCATGTTATTATCTGTGTTTAGTTCAGAATTGGGCATTTTCTATAAGAACTTTGCTTTAAATACAAATAGAATTAAAATCTGTGAAAAGCATAGTGGATATTATATTATGAAATAATAGCTTTTTCCCGCAGCATACAGTATCCTACCTACGTATTATTAAAGAGCTTAAACTACCAGCATAACAAATTTTGTCAAGATCCGTTTCGTAGTTTTCAACACCATCAACAACATCAACAAAAACAAATCCATCTATCCATATATCCAACAAGCTATCCTCACAAACCTTCACATTCACAATAGACTAGATGTTGCACGCGACCGTACATTTTACCGCGACAAAAATTAGCCTATGTCCTTCCCCGTGGTCTAAATTATATATGCACCAAATTTAATTAAAATCGGTCCTGTAGTATCGGAGCCTATTCAATGCAAACAAACAAACACGAGTATACATATAATAAGAATATAGATATAAGAGGATAGTAAAATAAATAAGTAGGACATATGATTATTAAAGAGTAGTAGGATTATATTTCTCAATATTTCGATAAGTCCATTTTATCTGGGTAAAAACACGACATGATCTATTTAACACGTGAACACAAAAGAAAGTACACACCAACGGCGAAGTGGCAAAGGCCAACACTATTATCGACAGGTTTGGAACCAGTCATGAACTTACACCTCTCAACACGATCACATTTAATAACGAACCTTTAATATAGAGAAAAAAGTATTGAACATGTCTATGTTGCCGTGGGTACTGTTATTCGAAATTATGACTTGTGTTTATTATGGCAATCATTTCGGTCGACGCGAGAGCAAGTGCATCTACACAGTTATTATATTTTAACAACTTCAATCATTGTTTTCACATTGATAAGCACGCGATATTAGGGGCGTAATTTATGTATTCACCGGTAAATAAGGTTGTGTTTCGTTTGCAATGAAATATAGGTGATAGCTAGTAAAATAGCAAATTGATGAATCTTGTACGTTATTGTGAAATACCGACATTTGCATGTTTTGATATCCCCATCACTATTATCTTTATTATCGTTCGTCAGTTTAGTGTTAACACCATTCCCATACACATCGAAAGGCCAATCTTTGTTATGTAATTTAATTTAGTTTTTTTTTTATATATTATATTTTACTTTGCATTAGTAGCAATGATTTCAACACTAAGGATGGGCTATGACGTACATTTGACAGAAAAAATAATTATACAAAAAGTAACGCTAGATTTCAGGGGATTTACGGCCCATTTCAATAACCTAATACCTACCTATTAAAAAAAATCAATCGCAAAAACCGACAAATAATTGAATGACGACGTTTTTAACAAATAGTTATTGGTAGATCGGTTATGTATTGAAATGGGTTGTTAGTCAATTAAATGTAAACTGATTAAATTGTGACAAGCAAATGTCAAAATGAAAAAACCTCGACTACCCCAAACCACCACAAAAGTAGGGTTTAAGTGTGGACACTTTTTGCCTGGATATATGCCTCATCTATGATATAATATAATATCATATAATATATAATATAGATATAGCTGTATTATGTCTATTCTCTGACATGACAATAACGAATGGAGAGGTTAGAATGCATGGAATTTTGGCTACTTACAGACTATTCTTTATTTAATCTGATAGTTACAGCAATAGTAATTGAGATAGTTTCCAATAATTGATTTTTAAAATATGTCCATTCATAGCTCAATCACGGATAACACTTGTTAAGGCATCTAACACATCTTTTCCTATATTTTTTTCGAATGGTGATAACTTTTTCCGTTTCCACTACTTATTGTGATGATGCTATGATCCCATTTTGTGTTAAAATTCGAGATGGTCTTAAAACAATTTTCACAACAACTTTCAGGATGTTAAAATCTCATTGCAAACCGCTTCGTAATTTAAAATTTGCAATTAAACTGACTGTAAAAGTTTACGATTTTAGTAACCGATACAAAGGAATCGAGTAATCGACTCAAATCGTAAGTAATCAGAAATACGTCGGGCGACCACAAACGAATTAAACAATCGATTTAAGCGTTCACTTAATTACGAAATTAATGTCGGAATGAACATACACCCACAAACCAATTTATTACCAGTACAGCCCGCACTATACGCAGAATTGGCTTTATGTAGGTAGTAGGTACCTATTACAAAATATTTCGATATAACAGGGTGTATTCAACACAAAAATAGGAGTTAATTAGTATTCGATTGTCGTTCCGAAAACATGAGAATAATATTATGACCATAAATTTTGACCAGATTATCCTGTCAAATAAATAACGTCGATTCATAACTACTTGACCGATGCTTAGCAGCGGTCGCGTGATCTTTGAAGCCGGCGCGGCGTGGCGTAGGGCAGTGTGAGGGTGTCCGCACGTTAGGAAATGTTAATGTTAATTTCTGTAACTTACGAAAATTTTATATCCGTAATAGGTATATATCATTCGGATCATAATACACCCTGTATAATGTATATGTCACCGTAAAATTGAAAAACTAAAAAAATTGTAATAAAACTAGTGAAATTGTAAAATGTTGATAGACATCCGACGCGAATATGCTGCCTATAATTTCACACATTATTTTTCGTTAGATTATAAATATATAGTTTTTAATCTTTCGACATATTTTTACAATCTCGTTAGTTATTTTACAATATAACAGTTTTTACAATTTTACGGTGACATATTATATTCATCTAGATCTATTATGAAAATTATATTTTACTGTAGTTCAAACAACTACTAACCGAATTTTGGTTAACGTTGAGAATTAACCAAGATAAGGCTAACAAAAGCTTTAAAGACAACTTTAAAACAATGCTTACATATAGGTACAAAATAATAAAAAAAATTATATATTAATACAACACACACTACCTCAAATTATTAACTTTAAAATTAACATACACTATCATGTGTTGGATAGATGATAGATCTACAATTTTGTTACACGTTGACGTTAGTTACAATCATTACATTATTTTAATGTTTCTACTAAACCTTATAATAAGAAACTTATATAGTATCCCCCTTACTAATAAACGCTGTATAAGCTTTGAATAGTTATACAGTGTTTTGTCTTCTTCAATCGAATTAAAAATGTCACTTGTGTGACGGGAACAAAACACTGTATAACTATTCAAAGCTTATACAGCGTTTATTAGTAAGGGGGTAGAGGTATATTATGGGCGAATTTCGACAACAGGGCGACTCCCAGTAATACATTAAAATCTAATTACATTAGAGGCATCTTCGTCTATTGAATAGTTATACAAACACTTTGTCCAGTCAATTTGATAATCCAGTATAATGCACTTCGATAATGTGAGACCACTCTGGTCGTCTTAAGTGGTGATCACATTAGTGTACTTGAGCTGTCTTAGTTAACCTGTTTGTGCGACGTTAATTTTCGTTCAAGTGTTTGATTATGTTAAGGCGTGACTCCTGTTCGAAACATTACACAGAAAACATGAAACAAAAACATTTGTTTTCATACACAAGCTGTCTCCAGCTACAGAAAATGTTTTTGATCGAAACAAAACATTTTGTCCAGACACGATCTAAGTTCCGACGAGGAAGACGTATTAGCGCTCGCAGTTTTAGTGATTGTAGGTGTAGAATCTAGGAGAAAAGAGGGCTTCTGAAAAGGCCACTTTAGGTGTTGCATAAAAGTATTTTTTTAACTCATAAATGAGGCCGTGAGAACCAGAGTGGCCTAACCAGCAAATTGTGAAAAAATTAAAAATGGTTTAAATGTGCATAAACTTGTTCCAATTATGCCTTTCTTTAGAGCCAGAGTGGCCTAAGAAAGTTATAACTATTTTATATAAGGTGGCAGCACTATCACCTCCTAAACATTTTATTAATTTTGCATAATTCTCAATACCAATGTGGCACATAAACCATTTTTACAATTTGCTGGTTAGGCCACTCTGGTTCTCACGGCCTCAAATATGTGCGCCATTTTACGGATTTCTATTGAAAACTGACAAAATTGGTGTTTTTTAATTAAGTCAGCCATATATTATGAGCGATCACAAAAACAAACACAAAAAACACAACAAGCAAAACTATAACCCTAAAAAACCTGTACCTAGCTGTCATGTGAACGATGTGAACACTAGGTGAGAAATGAAACATTTCTTCCCCTCTCTACCCGCGCGGGAATGTTTTCCGTCCGTCTCCGAAAACAAAAACATTGTCTATTCCTAGACAAATGTGTATAGCCACGCCCCAATGTTTCGTGTTTTCTGTGTAATGTTTCGAACAGGAGTCACGCCTTTATTATGTCAAACATAATGCTACTAATGCCTATCTATAAACTTATGATGTTATAATAATAATTATAGTTTGATTTCTATATTATGGTATAATATTAAAGAGTAAATATGGTCTATGGATAAGTATCAGTTTAAAATATCCTACTTCCTACTAATATTATAAATGTAAAAGTCTGTGAGGATGGATGTTTGTTACTCTTTCACGCAAAAACTACTCAACGGATTTCGATAAAATTTGGAATGGTAGTAGTTTAGGGTCTGGATTAAAACATATACTACTTTTTATCCCGAAAAAATACAGTGTTCCAGAGGGATACTATATTTACGCGGGCGGAACCGCGGGCAACAGCTAGTTCTTAACAATATTTTAAACGCGCAAGTTTGTATATGGATATTTGTTGCTCTACGTAATAACTACTAAACAGATATTGATGAAATTTGGTATGGCAGTATTTTAGACTCTGGATTAACACATAGGCACAGAATAGATATTATGACATAGACTACTTTTACATAGGCTTTCGCAGCAAAATATAAGTTTTCCGAATTCCAAATTTAACTTTGCGCGTATGAAGTCGCGGGAAAAATCTTATATTAACTATTAAATTAAATGTGCCGCTATAATGAGATTAAAATTAAAGGTTTAGCGACAAATCAAAACAACAATATTTCAAAGCGATTTGTGGTTCCCAAACTACAAATGATAGAGTCTTCGGTGCGGCCCATTTAATACCGAGGTTCGAGAGTTCTCTAATTACTAGACATTTCTGTTCTCGACAATGGATTAAGACTTAAATTTTGTTGTTACTCCAGATTTAATTATGAGTTATCTTAGAAACAAAACTAAATACATTAGAGAGCCTAGCTGTCACGTCGCAAATGAAAATAATTAGGCTGGTCAGTGGTCACAAATCGTTTTTAGATTAAACCTTAAGCTGGCCTGAAAATGCCTGAACGCGCCTAAATCAGTTTCACTTCAAAATTAGATTATCTTAAAAATTATCTTCAAGTTCAAACAAGCTATACTGCTGATTTATGTATTATTAAAAACCGAAATCTCCAAGTATCAAATATCACTAAGGACTTTTTACATCGAAATTTCAAAATGCCATCAATTCATTTTCTGATACATTATAATCTCTAAAGTACCAAAACGAAGGTGCAAATTGCGATAAAATCCGCAACAAATTATACAAGTCCAACAAAATAATTTAAATTAATGGAAGCGCATTCTTACTAACGCTCCGCTAAGACGTCTTAAACGAAGTTACAAATTAAAGCTGACATTTCAATTACATTCTTGTGCAACTACCTTAACTACAGACTTCGTACAACTTTTCGTTGGACTTTTAACAATAGTTAAATACAGAACAAAATAATCGTAGCTTGTAATTTTTATTGTTATTCGGAGGTTTTTAGTTCAGCAAGAGAAGCAACAAGAAGATTGTTAAAACTAAAAATGTCTACACCTAGCTATTTTAGTCCTATCGAAGATACACCTTGTATAAAATCATTGAGTAAACGGCGTCAATCGAGGGTTACTTTCGCGTAATCTTCGAAATATGCGATTTTAAACGGTTAATAAAATAGGGTTATTAGTCGTTCTTAAAAAAAAAGTAATTTATACTTTTTAAAACCTATATAACGGAAATAATTACATTATCGGTATCATAATATTATATAACCGTAAAATTCGTAGACACTTAGCTTTTGAGATTGTATTAGTAAATTTTATTACTAATGAAACTGACTGCTCTTAGCTTGTGAATGTGAAGTAAAACTAATTAATGCATCGTAAATGCACCGTAACTCGCGTAATTAAAACGAATAAAATATTCTTATGTTTCAATAGTTGAACGCCATCTTTTGACTTTCGTCGATTTTTCGATTTCGATTCGATTTGCTCGGAATTCTAATAAATTAAAAAAAAAGCGTCACGAAAATATTAATTTTACCGACATTCGAGCACACACACATATTACGGATTTCCGAACATAGAAAAAACGCATACCAAACTGCCAATCGGACATAATAGTGTTGACTTTTTTAATATATTGGCGCAAGACGAAAGAAAAAACATTATATAGCTTATGTTCAGTTTTCCAGAGACATAGCTAAAACGATTTTCTCCCCAAAACTTCCTGCATACTAAATTCATGGTAATATAATAATAATTGCAGCCATTTTCGAGAGACCAGTTAAATAATATATTATATAAGTTTATCTCGGTTAAAGCATAAAATTAAAAAATCCAAATCTCTTAAACTTAAACATCTTGTGCATTATTTTTAAGCCACTAAGATAAAAAAACACCATAAAATAATTATTCCATTTAATCATGAGAAACATTGTGTTTGAACTATTTGACTAATATAATTTGGTGAAAACTACCAAACAACAATTGCATAATGTATCGGGTTCACATAACAATAAGCCATTATCAAGTATTTCGGTACCGTATTAATTTTACGTAACTATGATTCACTATCCAACTAATTAGTCCGGTCGATTATCAGACTACGTTGTTTTATAATAAAATTATCATAAAATACGTATTACCACTCCACTTAATTTAAATTATATATGAGCTTTATAAAAACACGATTACTATGCGTATAATGTTCATTTGGACAACGGGCATTTCGAATACGAGAATCGGAGAAGTGGGGAAGTAATAACGATGTTTCGATTCGATTAAAAGCTCCGTCCACATACCGTTTGTCTACTATAATATTATTATACTAGCGACCCGCCCCGGCTTCGCACGGCTACAATACTGATACTAATACTGAGGGTACCTTACTCATAGATCTAAACTCCCTCATACCTTACTCATAGATCTATCTTCCCGCACGCGCACCGCCTTGGTGACGCCCACTTCGCAACGGGCCGTGCAGCAGAAATCGTAATATTTTAATTTCGCCATAACTTCAAAACCAAACGTCCAATTTTAATCGTTCAAAGACCAAATATTATCTACATAAACTGTACTTAGTTATGAAATAATTTATTTTGATAAGGAATAATAGCATGAGTAAAATAAACGCGTTTAAATGTAGTCCAAAAAAAATTCAAGATTTCTAAATAAAAAAATGGTTGTTGTGCCTCACTCGACATAGTTAGGTATAGTGTGTCGCGGACTTTTTTGTAGATATTTAAAAGATCTACAATTAATTAGAACATTTTATGGTTCTATCTTTTATAGTTTAGGCAGCGTACGCAAAATAAGTAACTTTTCTGGTTGATTTTTTACACCTTGTGTCCGAAAAACCCAAATATCTTACGGAACCCTATTTTTTTCCAAAATAAAATTTAGCCTATGTTACTCGTGGATAATGTAGCTTTCGAATGGTGAAAGAATTTTTGAAATCGGTCCAGTACTTTTTGAGCCTATTCATTACAAACAAACAAACAAACAAACATACAAACAAAGTTTTCCTCTTTATAATATTAGTGTAGATATTAATATTATACGTGAAGCAAAAACTTTCAGTGCGGTTTTATGAGAATTGTGCAACTGGTAGAGTATAAAATTTGGCTGATAAATTAAATTTTATGAGGGGGAAGACCTAGAGTATTAACTTACACTTCATACCATGGAGGTTAGAGAAAAGGAGACCGATCGCTGTAGAAAATAGTGTCCCAGAAATATGGACAAAATAAGTGAGGCGCTGCGATCGCTAATTGTCTCAATAAAAGCGAGCCACCAATGCCGCGAAGAAAATTATACTACTTACCGACAGCAGCGCGGCTGGTGGCTGAAAATTAATTATAAATTCTACAAATTTTCAGGGACAGGCGGTCAATGTTTTAGCATGTAGTGATCGGTCTCCTTTTCTCTAACCTCCATGCTTCATACCGTGCGTCTACAATTTGCGTTCTTCTTCTTCTTTAAAATGGCCTCCCATAAGGAATAGTTAGTATGAGTATAATTCAGATAATTACATTACAATTCTGTTACACGTTGACGTTTGTCAATCTGCCACAACGTTTATTTTCTCTCTCTAAAGGCCGATTTACACTTCCATAAGTACAGTAGCGAGTTTAGTTACAGGGCAGTTGATAGTTAACAGGTAAGTGGACGGTAGCGTTCAAACGTGTTTTCATGGCGAGTTTAGTTAAAGTTCATTAGTTCATAGAATTCGTTTGAGAATGACACTTCAAGAGAGGATTTTTCTTGTTTTGAGTGAAGATGGATTATGTCAAGAATTAAATGATATAATCAGAGAAATATTACTGGTCGTTGAAGGCCCACAAGACTCTGGGTAAAAAATAGATACGTAGAAGAAACGAACATGGCGCGACCTATCAGTTGTTTAAAGAATTATTTGAAGAAGATCCTCTAGAATTAAAAAAAAATACTCTTAAGAATGTGTCCACTATCCAGTATTATTTGAATTTCTACTGAGTCAAGTTTAACCTATGATTCAAAAGCAGGATACTTTTACTATTATAAAAACAACGTAAATATCTAATAAACACAATTTTATTGAGCACGAATTGCACGTCAGAACATGTCGCATCCGGTCAGCGTATGCATACAACTAAACTCGCTGCTCGTGTGGGGAGACGCGCGGGGGGCGACACTTCGAACTTAACTCACCGAAAAATAGACAGGCAGGCTATCCCGTTGAACTTAATAGTTAACTTACTACTTAACTCGTTTTTGCCGTTCAAACGACGATACGAACTTAACTCGCCGAAGACGCAACTTAACTCGCTACTGTACTTATGGAAGTGTAAATCGGCCTTAAGAGAAAAAAGAATCTTATACAAGGTGTGACAATAATAAGTGATAATACTTAAGGGTGTGTTTGTGTTCCTTATAGAGAGTTCACTGTGAAAGTAGCAGCGCTGAAAGAGCAAAAATTTTTTTTCGATTTGTATGGGAAAGCGCTCCAGCGTCGCGAGTTTCCCCATACAAAAGTGAAAAAAAAATTGCTTATTCAGCGCTGCTACTTTCACAGTGAACTTTCTATAAGGAACACGTACAAACCTTACGTACCTTAAAGTATTATCACTTATTTTTGTTACACTCAGTATAGTTGAAACTTAAAAATTTTATGAATTATTATGGGCGAATTTCAACCTCAAGGCGACCTCTATTTAATACATATAATATTCTACTAACAAGCAAAAACATTGAAGAATTGTAATAAGTATAGATTTTTGAATAATTTTAAGATATTAGAAATGACACAGACAATGACACAATTCACAAGAATAAGTAATTTTTTTTTATACTTACTTAGTGAAAAATTGATCATCATCATGTACTGAAAAATTGATCATACACGAAGTTTCTAAGAGCCAAAAAGATAACATCTCGCAACGGAAAAATTTCGGAAACATTATTATGACTGAAATTGAAGAAAATATACAGCGTTAACAAACTCAATGTTAAAACTTAGAAGGCACCGAAAGCATTAAATTAGTAAAGGTAAGCCTGTAAATATAAATGGCAGCATAATGAGCAGAATTTACATATAAAACGGAAATAAATTGATGCTTTTTGTTTGCGTTTAGGCGCTCAAACAAATTCCACTAAGAGAATTAATAGAATTTAGAATGGAACAGCTATTTGCAATTAGTTTGGCCGCAGCGTGGAGTTTGATAATGAAATTAAGTTTGTTCTCATATGTAAATGTTTATATATCTATAGTAGCTTGACGATTGTTAGTGACGTTATGTAATTAATTATCTATTCCAAATTCTAATTGAATGTTGACAATTTTGATGTAAAAGCGCAAATACATATATATTTTCATACCACCTGCTCGACAATGTTCGATTATATATCACGCAATCTCAACGTAAAGCATGTCATTGACTCCCAAGGGAGATAATGTTGTATGAAACTCCCAAGGGATTAAAGTGATTTGAATTTGGAACGTTAAAATTCGTATGAAAATTCCTAATAGATACGTATCTATCATAGAGTTTTTCAGTAATAATATGGTATTGCTGAGAGTTTATTCGAAAATCGAACTGGCCACCTATAATTTTAATATTCTCACGTGTCAAAATCGTCAGTCACAAGTTCCTGAATCTTTAAGTACTGCTCAAATAAACTCCACCACAACTTACATAAATGTTCCTAATAAAAATATTACTCTGTCCCTCCATAACTGGACGAATGTGTCGAATATCAATATTATATCAATAATTTTTAACAAAATAAATGTTATATTTTTGTAGCCCTGGGTTTTTATTGCCTCGCAGTAGGTATGAAAAGTAGAGTATGCACCTCTGGGATAAAGCCTGTCTTCGTCTTGGGCAGCTTGAACCCCTCGCTTTACTCAGGACTCTACATAACTCCCTCGTTTCACTCGGGAGTTAAGTTTTAACTCCCTCGCTACGCTCGGGAGTTAACTATAGAGTCCCTCGTTACGCTCAGGGTCCAATATGCTACCCGTGACGTAAGACACTGCTTTATCCCCTTGGTGCATAATCTACTATTTACTCTGTGTTAATAGTTGGAGGGTTTTGGAGTAACTTGTTAACACCCGATGCAAAAAGAGGGGCGTTATACATTTGACGTTTTTGTCTATGTGTGTGTCTTTCCATGGCATCGTTGCTCTCAAACGGTCGAACCGATTTCGATCAATATATTTTTTTGGTTTAATAGATCTTCATTCAATAAAATATGGCGATTTTATGTTAAGACTAGCCGTTGCCCACGGCTCCGCCCAGTACAGTATCCCTCGGGAACAATGTATTTTTCGGGATAAAAAGTAGCCTATGTTTTAATTCGAAACATAAACTACTACCATACCAAATTTCATCAAAATCCGTGCAGTAGTTTTTGCATGAAGGAGTAACAAACATCCATCCATACATCCTCACAAACTTTCACATTTATAATATTAATAGGATAGTAGAATAAAATATCACTTGCTATACCTACAGTTTGTATGAACCATAACAGGCTAAGATACTATCCCCCTTACCAGTGGCGATGGGTACCTATAACTCCATTCCTATCGGCTTCCCTTTACACTAACCTTTTGCAAACCTTTATAGAAATCCCTAACTATTATACAGGCTCCGGCTTCCCTATGAAAAAGAAGCAGCCTTCGCCACTGCCCCTTACTAATAAACGCTGTATAAGCTTTGAATAGTTATACAGTGTTTTGTTCACGTCACACAAGTGACATGTTTAATTCGATAGAAGGAGACAAAACACTGTTTAACTATTCAAAGCTTATACAGCGTTTATTAGTAAGGGGGTATGTATATTATATTTTCATATGCAGATAACTATTCCAAGCATCTTAAGATAAAGTATTATTATATAATTTTCATATAGCCAATGTCATATTAACCAAAAGGTTAGTAGAAAATGAAAAGTTTTTCCACTAGAAAACTCTTTATATGAAAAACATTGCACTCTCGTTCTTCAAGATGTAAATTTTTTCCTTGCGTGTATCGTATCTAATATTTACTAAATTCTAGGATTGACCTGAAATATACTATTAGGTATATAATATAGCATGCTGTGACACCCTAAGGGCGCCATATGACCAAAAGATTCACAATGCGGCCACTGCAAATTGATCTCTATCGACTAAGTCACAAGTCACAACTTACAGATATTTTTATAATCACCGCCGCGCAGTTGGTCGATTAGGTAATCGGGAATATATATTTTTTTTATATAGATCTATCTTGTTTGGTAAATCGTATAGTAATATCAGTTTTTTGATATCATTAAAAATAACGAAGATATGAACGTTTAAAGTAGTCTATTAGACACTAGACAGAGAGATCGGAAGTGTATCGTGACGTCACATAACACGACTTTCATAGAAAGTTCATACTAAATTTCGTTTTGCTAGAAAGAGATAGATTACAAACTTTGACAGCTCATTTATCAACAGATATTGAAATTTTTCTCGCCATTTCCTTTATTTTTCAGTCTAGTGTCATATTATTATGTTTTAAGCTATTTTTATATTTTATGCATATTCATATTGTACTCTGTGGCCTAGTCAATAAAGCTCATTTCGCAGCGACCGCGCGCCACGTCCAACTGGGCGCTAACGCTTATTGCATTACACTTATAATTAATTTGTATATCCGGAAAGTGTTTTGTCAGTCACATAATTTCATAATTCGTATTCCACTGACTCCTCAGGTGGTAATATTAAGAAATATCTTTTATCACCTACACGCTGTGCCTGGTATGCAGTTAATGCTCGTTATGAAGTTAACGCTTTTAATGACATCACGAGATTGATATTTTATGTGTAATCACCTGGGCCTTTAGTCAACATGCATTCCCTAATTTCTACGGCGAAGTTCGAAAATAAAATTCATGGGATTTGACATAAGTCATCGCTAAGTGACAAGTCGCTTGCGATGTTTATTGTCAAATCCCATACATTTTTGATTTCGAAATTTGCCGTCGAAATTATCAAATGCATCTTGATTAAAGGCCCAGCAGTGCTATTCTCTAAGAACATTTTCATATATCTCGACAGCTGAATCCGCTGCAAGTGTCAAATATCATATAAAAATTTGACACTCACCGCGGATTCAGCTGTCGAGATTTGAAAATGTTCTTAGAGAATAGACAGGCAGGACTGTTTTAATCAAATTCCATTATATATTTTTTTGTCTATTTTCACTTTTGCAAATAACATACGTGTGCTTGAGTATAGCACGTACCTAGTAAGTGCTACATTATAAAGCAAGGTATGTTGATTGTTGTAATACTTCTTTGAAGTGTAAAATGACGAATATACGTACAACCATTCTGGTCCAGTCAACTATCCCTAATAGTGTCAAGGGTATAAAACTTTTCATCCGTTAATGGATGCTTTAAACAGTACACTCCGAGCGAAGTAACCACTCTTGAAATACTGTAGTGCCTGGGACAGTCGGTTTTTACATGTCGTATGGTTGCCCAAGCACATACGGCATTCTCGCAACACAGTCAGCCTAGTCCAGAGGAATGACTGGTCAATACGTCTGGTGCCAACCATGTGCGGGTTTCCTCACGATGTTTTCTTTCACCGTTGGAGCGACCGTATAATGTACTTGAGATCTGAAAAAGTCCCATTTGGTACACGCCATAACTTGAGATTCGGGACTCTCTCGAGTGCGAACCAAACGGTCTACCCACTAGGCCACGGAGCTCATCTGTCAAGGGTATAACTCGTAAGAATACCTACGTATGACTGATAGTTATTCATATAGTGTGAGGTAGTCTAATGCGGGTATCGCACGAGGCTGACTGTAGCATGGCTTCACACGTAATCATCATTTCTGTTATGAGTTCCACGTGTGCGTGCAACGACCGCGGCGTTATTTATGCGTTCTTAGTTTTGTGCAAACTTATTGTGGATAAGAAATAAACATAATCGTTTTAGTATTATAAAAAAAACTTCATATCATATACTAGCTTTTGTCCGCGATTTCGTCCGCGTGGAGCTCGGTTTCCATACAAAGTTTTAACCCCCTTTTCACCCCCTTAGTGGGCGAATTTACAAAAATCCTTTCTGAGCGGATGTCTACGTCATTACAATTATTTTTATGCTAAATTTCAGCAAAATCCGATCAGTAGTTTCGGCTGTGCATAAATAGATGTGTCAATCAGGTTTGCATTTTATATATTTAGATTTTTACTTTGAGTAATACAGGTGATTTCGCCTACTATGTTTTGTTGAAAAATTCACCCGTATTTTTAGGATTCCGTAATACTTAAGGAACCCTTATAGTTTCGCTCTGTCCGTCTGTCTGTCTGTCTGTCTGTCTGTCCGCGCCTCTAGCTCCTGTAATTATGAATATAAATTGATGAAATTTGGTGCAGTTATAGATTGTGTATAGATCACGGTTTCGGGATCATAAAAAAATAATTATTTTATATTTCAGGGGTGGCTCTCCATACATGTAAAGTGGGGATGAAAAATATTTTTTCACTCTACCCCATCGCGTGTGGTATCGTAGAATAGGTATTTTAAAATAAAGGCAAGGTTTGATACGTTACTTTTTTATAAAGTTGACCATTTTCGAGTAATCGGCCTCCAAAGTAGTTGGTTAGTTGTTCCCCCCCTAGCATTTTTTAACTATAGGAGATAGAAACTTGCAAATTTCAATGCTGATAGATCATGCTAAAAACTCTTTAGGAAAATTATTGTGAACCAAATCGGACAGTAACTTTTGGAGTAATTAAAAAAAGTATATTACGCGTTTATAGTTACGGAACCCTCCTTAGACATGTCCTGACATGCTCTCGGTTAGGTTAGGTTATTTTGCGATGTTCCCACTTTCTACAACTCAACCACTATAAAATGTATCTGTTTACTGTGGATTCAACGCTTTGTACAACTTAAAAGGGCTTGGTTCGAAATGGGCCCAACATTTTTGACCCATTGATATTCTATATCATTAATAAATATTGGGATTATAATGAATCTTAGCCTTATTAACAGAGAGTAGTTGTTTATTACATACTAGCTTTTTGCGCTCGGCTCCGCCCGCGTAAATACATTATTCCGCGGGAACACTACTTCTTCGGGATAATAAATATCCTTCCCCGAGGCCCAAAGTATGTCTATACCATCGGTTCAGCGGTTAAAGCGTGAAGAGGTAACAGACAAACAGTCAGACAGACAGACACACTTTCACATTTATGATATTAGTATAGATTTTGATTTGTACTTAATTACCTATTATTCTCGTAATATTCGTACGAATATCCGACATTGAAAAACGGCTTATCCACACAAATCTCTCATGCATGAATGTTACCGCAAAGTAAGAAACTCGACTTTATGGTAGTTTTCTCAAAAAGTGGCTCTTTGCAGTCGCAAACATTTGCACGGAGGAGTTTCCAACGCAACGCAATTGAATTATCATAAGTTGGAGTTGCGGAAGTGTTCTGTGATAAACGTTTGCCGTAACATCAGCGGTTCAAAAATTTAATTTCAAACACTTTTAGAATTTTCAAGTTGATGGCTTCTGTCAGGATTTTCATTAAATATTCCTCTTGTCGGCATGTTTGACATTAATATTAAGATAATGTTATCAGCATAAAGAGCGCTTACAACATCTATACCAATCTATACTTTATATTAGAAATGCGAAAGTGTCTGTCTGTCTGTTACCTCTACACGCTTTAACCGCTGAAACGATTTTTATGAAATTTGGTATAGACATACTTTGGGTCCCAGGACCTTTCCTGGGATTTTTTCGGGATAAAAAATATCCTATGTAAGGACATACCCAAAGTATGACAGACCCTTTCGCACAAATGTGTAAGGACATAGGATATTTTTTATCCCGAAAAAGAAGTAGTGTTCCCGCGGGATAATGTATTTACGCGGGCTGAGCCGCGAGCAAAAGCTAGTATAAAATAACATACATTACGTGGAAGAGACTCGACCGGATAAAGACCACGGCATCGCCGAAAACCGGCACGCGCTTGCGTTGTGTTTAGCCGAATGAGTGAGGTTACCAGAAGCCCAACGTAATTAGGCAACACTAGAGGATTGACCAGTCACCCAGTGTAATTTATCTGGTGTTGCGAATCCATAGGCAGCAATAATCATGTACTATCAGCTGATCCGTCTATTCGTTTCCAAATCTATTTTATTTCCAAAAAAAACAGATGTTATAGGTATGTACTTACTATGTAGGTATATACAAAATAATCTGATCATCACTTGTTAATGTGTCTGGATATTGCGACAACAATATTTACGTAATAAAAAAAAGATTTATGTTAATACGTAAAGTACCTAAGGCATTAGGCAACAACTCTACAAAATTCATGGAAGCTTCTTTAGGCGCTATACTATGCATAAATAACTAACTTTTAAAAAATCTCTAAAATATTTCTATAAACTTATATTACTGCAAAACGTGTATCTCTGCTTTAGGCGCTTCACTGTTAGGTGCTATGCATAAATAACTAACTTTAAAAAATCTAAAATATTTTTATAAACTTATATAACTGCAAAACGTGTATAAACTGTGGCGCTTATTTTTTCCGATTCGCCATTGCAAAGCCGTCGAACTAGAACGAAGAGTACTCTGAAATAATGATATGTTCACACTATTCAAAGTGCAGCATATCAAACTTTAAATAACACACTTTATACGTTATAACGATCTTAACCTTCACTTTTTTAATTATATAAGCGTGAGAACGAGATAAAGTATCATGATCAACGTGTCTATCTTTCGGAATTACTAAGTTACTGACGACTTCAAGACAAAAGTCTCATTTTGAAGTCTTTTTGAGATTCATGCAGGCCTGTATAAAAGACAGTTTGAAGAAAATGAAACAGACTTGGGGTATAATCTCCTTTAATAATTAAAGACAGCTGCTAATGCAAGCTATTAAAAAATAAGAAGTCGAAGACAATTAGAAATAAGTTTGTGACAAATTAGAAACCTAAACATAAACGAAACTTATCGGAATGCAATCTCATGAATTACATTTAAATCATAATCCAGAGAAATTTGAACCGCAACTAAATTAAACACACTCGTAAGCAATTCATATCAACTCGATCCCGCATTAATTTGAAAGCTCCTACCACGAATTCTATTCTAGAATACAGTTTCGGAGTCGATATTTGTTATGAAATATGTATATTTAACAGAATGGATTTGAAGCTTGTATAAAGTTATTGTTATTTTATGATACCAAAACCGATATCTATACAGAAACATGTAAAACTATAACTTTACCAAATTTAATCCATTTATATTCATAATTACAGAAGCTAGAAGGGCGGATAGACAGATAGACAGACGGATGGACGTTACGGAATCCTAAAAAGGCACAAGACAAATACTACTTTATGCTTCTGGTAACATTCCAAAATGAATATATCATGGAGTCTAAACCTCAATTCTCGTATTTAAAGTACTTAGACTAATTTTACTTTGATTGTATTGTTTGGGAAGTGACTTTGTTACCATAAACTGATTTTGATTAAGTTTCAACCAATTAGAACGTGTGTTACGCTAGTTTAACGTTTACGAGAATACCGGTTTAGCAGTTTTAGCGTATTGAGACTTGATCGTAGGTAATTGTATCAATGCAAAATATGTAATGAAAGGGCAAACCAAATTCATGAAGCTGTCGTGTACTGTTTTATATGTAACTACAAATGCCATGATTCTATTAACGACGGTACTTCTATTAATTTTACAAATTTATAATTTCACTGTCGAGTTTGATTCGTTTTACAACAGTAGCGACGATATTTCCCTTAGAGTGCGCTTACATAATTTGTAACAAGCTATAGAATATCCGTTCTTAATAGCATTTTCACATGCCTATACCTAACGGAAGAGTTATGAGCCACGACTTAAATTAAAGTATGTGATATGTTACGGCAGGCAATTAGTTCTAAGAACATCTTAATTCTGATGTTATGCTACAAGTAATTACATGTAAGGATATTTTAATGACTATTAAAATGTTGCTTCCTTTTAAACTATAATAGGACCCGGGTAACCGAGCCTTGCTCAGAATTCTGATAAAATTTAAAAAATAGTCACAAATATATTATCTGACCGGGATTTGAACCCACCACATTCCAAATTTTTGAACACAGCAAAAAACATACATACCCATGCCAAACTACCAATCGGACTAATAAATAATAAATGACCCGATATATTATTCATACTTCGTATGAAAATCCCCAGGAGCCGTACATTTTACAGCTATAAAAAGTATTCTATGTCACTCCCCGCGGTCTACTCTATATCTATGAAAAATTTCTCTATTTTGTTCAATGCAAACACAAACAATATATTCCCGTTATAATTTGAGTAAAGATGAAATCTTCAAATTATTTCCTCTACTTAAAAAGAAAAAACCAAAAGATACATTAGTAACTCGACGTAAACAGTAATTAAGCAACGTTAAGCCCAACTTAATTTTAGTTCAGTTACATCTTCACCCAAATGGCACCGCCCACTAATGTACTGGTAATTAATGATGACCAGAACGTTTGACGAGTTTATTATACCTTAGTTAATGTTCCTACTGCAAATATGGTTTTGTACTAGGTCTATTTCACTTTTTAGGGTCCCGTATTTTACAGTAAAACTACCCACGCTTGACTTGGGGACTAAGCTGGTGAACGCGTGACGCTAGTGAGCGTTACGAAAAGTGTGATCGGGCGAGAAGAACGGAGAGGGAGATATAAGTTAGTGAAGATGAAAAGAGAGAGAGTTATGTTTTGTACTGTAGGAGCAAGAGAAAGCAGTGCACGTGCATATTTCCTTTCTCTATTTCTCTCATAGCATATCAGTCTGTAGTACGTTTGCGAGTTTTACTTCAGTCGTGTGGTCCAAATCAAATTCGTTTTTTCTTAAAACAGTAGATGATAAGTCATTATCTCTTACCAGATAGTTATATATAAATAAGGGTTTAAGTTAAACACCATTTATAGCCATGAAATACCTGGGCCTCACAGAAAACTTGGGTGATAATATAATAAAATTATTGCTTCGCTGAGTATGGTATGATTGCCGAATTCCCAAGAGGGGTTTGGAATTTTAAGGACCGCGAACACACTTGTAACTCCTCTGGTGTTGCGGGTGTCCGTGGCGCGGTAATCGCTTCGCAGCGATCCGTCTACTCGTTTATTGGTCCACTTCATAAAAAACAACGGGTTGCACTCCGGGTGCCGGCAGAAGTGAAAACTTGAACATTAACGTCCGTCATGAATTTTCAATCAGGTCACCTGTCTTGACGCGAGTTTAACATATTTTACCCATCCAAAAAAGCCATACCATTGTAAATTCGCCATTTAGGTTAAAATATATCACGTAAGGGAACTAAGACAGCAATTGCAAGTTGCATCTTACGAAATTTTTGATCAGGTCACATGTCCTGATGGGAGTTAAACATTTTTTACCCATACCAAGAAAAGTACACACCTCCGCTAAAGATTTTTTCACTTAAAAAAAACTATTTTACTAATTTTACTCTCATCTTACACATTACAATAGGTTACTTTCACACAGCTAAACACCCAATTACCATTCAAGTAATTATTGTCTGAATTATCTGGAGTGGGATGCGCGAGCGCCGATAACAAGACAACTTAATGATATGAACAGCCCTTTGTCTGTTTCGCCACCTGCCCAAACATTATAGTGATGTATGAAGACTATCGATAATTCAATAAAATTGTATGCACATTTTTTGAAACATGTAATTATAATCAACGTACCTAGTACCTACCTACCTATGTTTCTCTTGAGATGTTAGAATGGTACACGAATACCAATAATTGTACAAATGAAATCATAAATTTCCTACGTAAGTTGCAAGTTGATAATATATTTTTTATGTTCGTTATTTTTAAAGTGTTGGGACAGATAGTACGAATATTTTAGATATTCTCATTTCTATTTGCCATTTTCACTAAAAATAGTGAAGTCGTAGGGCAAAAAAGAAAGGTAATAGGCTCTACTATAGCATAATTTATTATATAGCAGTTACAAAACAACGACATGTTTACTATTTACCAAATTAACTGTATTACATCATGCATTATGTTGCAAGTTCATCGCATACCTACGTACGATACATACAATATTTAAAATCCCCGCGGCCCAATCACTACAGTATTTAAAGAGCTTTTACTCCGCTTGGATAATATTTTAAAAATTTTCTTATCACGAATGAAAAGCTTAATATTTTCCTAAAATATCGATATTAGAATGCACATCTCTATAATAATCTCTTGTTAGCGGCAGTTAGTCACTACGACCGCAGATACGAGACTCTTAATTTGTACTCAAAGGTGTGATTTCCACAGAAGGTGTTATGTAATTACTTCTAAATCGATCTTCTGTAATCGATTACAATAATTTGATTTCGAAATAGATTTTTTGTTTTCGATATTCTTTATGACAAGGGTTTTAATTGAGCTTTCGTTTTCTAGTATAAAATGTATGAACGATCTAATCATTAATTTAAGACACTACATTTACTTATTGTAGTTGTTACCATCGCAGCTTATTTTTATATTTTTATAAACTTTTTAAAAATGAAACATCAGAAATACGTATATGAAAATAAATAAACATTATTTTAAGTTTTTAAATAACATAAATGAAATATCCAATATTTTTTTTTGTAACTAGTAAACGATTACTATTTTCGTTTACTAAAAACCAATTTAATTCATAATAAAATAGACAAATCAATATTATTTATGTACTCATACGCTCACAAACACATCCAATGCACCTTTCAATGGAAGGGATTTATTAGTTTTATTTACTTTGAGGCATTGGCCTATATAACTGGCCTAAGGACTGGGCACTTTCTGTATCAAAACGTCTCCAACGGGAGTGGCCTATTGTGCCTCAATGGGCACTCATGCTGAATACGTTTTATACTAGTTGTTTTAAATGAACCAGACTTAAATAGTTATTAACGCGGCAAGCGCAACATCGCTACTGTTAGATATTAAGATAGTCTATGCCAACCGGAAGTCGTTGGTTAGAGCAATGTCAAGAAACAATAAAAGGTTAGCTTTTGGAAGATCTTGTTTTATTAAATTATAACTAAAGTGATTACCTACCCATGTATACAACATGGTGTCAGGTGGAAAACAATAATTAAAAGTCTTGCTCAATAAATCATATAAGAAACTTAGTGAAATACTCACGTACTTAGTGAAAAACTTTTCGTTCAGTGCTCACTGTAATGCGTCAAGATGGAGGCATTAAGACCACCTAAAGAGTTAATTTTGTCGGGGCCTAAGAATAATTTTAAAAAATTCAAACAATTATTCAAAATCTATTTGAGTGCAGCTGGTTATGAAACTTTAGATGAGAATCGAAAAATATCGATTTTTCTGAATGCAGCAGGAGAAGAAGCTATTGAGGTGTATAATACTTTTGAGAAAACGCCGAAAACATTTGAGGAATTGTTAACGTTCTTTGAAGAATATGTAGAACCAAAGAAAAATTTAATAATGAACACGTATGAGTTTTTAAATCTGAGACAGGAAGATGGAGAACAGATTGATCATTTTATCACTAGACTAAAGAACTCTGCAACAGAGTGCGAGTTGGGCACCTTGGAAAAAAGATTCATTATTATGATGTTAGTGCTGGGTGTTAAAAATAAGTACACAAAGGAGGCGTTACTCAGAGAAAAGGATCCAACATTGGAGAAAGCATTGGAAATTTGTCGTTGGTCAGAAATTGCAAAGGGGCAACTAACGAAACTTGATACAGAAGAACGTGTTGAAGTGATTAGGCAGAAGACAGGCCAAAGAGATAGAAGTTGTAACAAGTGTGGGAACTCACACGCTATGTACAAGTGCCCTGCATATGGAAGAAAGTGCGCAATTTGTTTTAAGCTCAACCATTTTGCTGCAATGTGTAGGAGTCCAGATGCGAAGAAAAAGAGGGATGAGTTTCAGCGACAGAAAAATAGAAAAGTTATGATGATAGAAGAAGGCTCCGGAGAGGAAAATGATGGATATGAAGAAAAATTTTCTATAGAGAGTATATGTTTAGTTGATAGTTTAGTTAAGGAACAATGGAAAGAAAATGTGTTTGTGGAAGGTACTAGCATATTGTTCAAATTAGACACGGGTGCGGAATGTAACACATTGCCTCTAACTTTGTTAGAGAAAATTAATGTCAACAATTTAGTATTGCAACCAAGCTCAACTGTTTTAGTAGTTTACAGTGGACAGTGTATAAAGCCCAAGGGAGTGGCAAACTTGAGTTGTGTTGTTAGAAATATTAAAAAGACAATTTCTTTTAATGTCATAGATCTCCCAGTGCAACCTGTGTTAGGGTTAAAAGAGTGTATTGAGTTAAACTTACTTAAAAGGGTTGATTTAGTAACTAATGGAAAAATTAAGCATGAAAAAGAGTCATTTATCAAGAAAAATAAAGATATATTTACAGGCTTAGGTGAAATAGGTACTTATAAGATTAGATTATCGAGTGGTGCACAGCCAGTCTGTAAGGCGATAAGAAGAATTCCAGAAAAAGTTAAAATTAAACTGAAGGAAACTTTAGACAGGTATGAGGAAATAGGAGTAATTGAAAAAGTAGAAGGGCCTACGGCTTGGTTAAATAATTTAGTCATAGTAGAAAAACCAGATGGGTCGTTAAGACTGTGTCTGGATCCAAAAGATTTAAACAGGTATATAATGAGAGAAAGATACTTGATTCCTTCTCCAGAGGAAATATATCATGACTTAGCAGGAAAAGAAGTGTTTTCAGTGTTTGATTTAAAAGATGGGTTTTTTCAGGTAAAGTTACTAGATATTAATAAAACTTGTACCTTTGGAACTCCTTTTGGTAGATTTAGGTTTCTAAGGTTACCATTTGGTGTTGCATCTGCTCCAGAAGTCATGCAGAAGTTAAATGTAAAAATTTTTGGTGATATTGAAGGTGTAAAAATTTATTTTGATGATATTATAGTGGCTGGGAAAAATCACCAAGATCATGATAAAATATTACAGCAGTTGATGGATAGAGCTAGGAAATACAATGTTAAATTTAATGAAAAGAAATTACAATTTAAATTAAATGCAGTCAAATATGTAGGACTTATTATTTCAAAAGCAGGTATACAGCTAGATCCAGAACATGTTAAAACTATCACAGAGCTAAGTGTGCCACAAAATGTAAAGCAGTTACAAAAGTTCTTAGGTATGACTAATTATCTAAGTAAGTTTATACAAAATTACTCTGTTACTACTGAACCGTTGCGAAGATTGTTAAAAAAGGATAATGAGTGGTATTGGGGTAGTGAACAGAACGAAGCATTTTTAGCATTAAAAAAGAAGTTAACTTGTGCTCCAACATTGGGTATTTTGACTAAAAAGGGGCCCGTTGTTTTACAAACAGATAGTTCAAAAGATGGGTTAGGTGCATGTTTGTTACAGAGTGGCAGACCTATTTCATTTTACTCTAGGAGTTATACTAATTTTCAGAAAAACTGGGCACCTATTGAAAAAGAGCTTTTTGCTATTTGTTCTTCACTCGAGAAATATAATCAGTTTGTGTATGGACGTCAGATAGTAATAGAAACTGATCACAAGCCTTTAGTAGCAATCGTAAACAAAGATATAAATAAAGTTAGTCCAAGGTTACAACGTATGATTCTTAAACTATTAAAGTATGATATTACAATTAAGTATGTTCCAGGGTCACACATGTATGTTGCTGACTATTTGTCAAGGAATTTTGTAAATAATAGCAAACCGGAACCAAGTTTACAGGAAATAGTTCATAGCTTTGAGACTGAGTTAGCTATTTCAGATAGGAGATTACAGCAATTTCAAAATGAAACTATTAAAGATTCAGACTTGTCAGAAATAATTCTCTGGTACAACACAGGTTTTCCTAAAAATGATAAAAAGTTAAAAGGTAATCTAAAACATTATTATAAGCTTAGAAATGAGTTACATGTTAAAGACAATATAGTGTATTATCAGAATAGGGTTGTACTTCCAAAAGCCTTAAAGCAAGAGATACTTACCAAGTTACATGAAGGTCACTCAGGTGTAGTTAAGTGCAAGAAAAGAGCTAGAAATTTAGTGTATTGGTTGGGAATGTCAAACGACATAGAGAGATTTGTACTTTCATGTAATATTTGTGAAAAGTTTAGAGCATGTAGTCCCAAAGAACCACTAATTTCTCATGAAATTTATAACTTACCATTTTATAAAGTTGGAATGGATATTTGTTCATATGGATGTAAGGATTATTTGGTGGTTGTTGATTATTATTCCAGGTGGATTGAGGTTAGAAAATTAAAAAATAAAACAGCTGAACTAGTAATTAAAAAGTTAAAAAATATATTTTCAGTTCATGGAATTCCAAAAATATTAGTTTGTGACAATATGCCATTTAATAGTTACAAGTTTAACGCCTTTTGCATTGAAATGGATATTCAGTTGTGTCATTCAAGTCCCAGGTATCCACAGTCCAATGGGTTAAGTGAAAAAGCTGTGGGAATTGTCAAAAGTATGTTAAAAAAATGTAATGAAAGTAATACAGATTTTGATTTAGCATTATTAAATTATAGATGTATGCCAGTGGCAGGACTGGATTACAGTCCTGCACAACTATTGATGTCACGAGCTCTTCGTACTACTCTGCCTAGTATACAGAAAAACTTAAAACCTAATATTCCTCATAGTAATGTATATAATAAAATGATGGAAAATAAACAGTTAGTTAAGAAATACTATGATAGGACTGCTAAGCCCAAGAAAGATTTCAAAAAAGGTGATATAGTCAATTTCCAGAATAGGCCAAAGGTAATCTGGAATAGAGGAAAAATAGTAGATATTAAAGGGCCAAGATCTTATTTGATAAAAAATGAAAATGACAGAGTAGTGCAAAGAAATTCTAAGCATATTAATTTAAGTAAAAATAAGTTTGTACTAAAACCAGTAAATCATTCATTTAATTACTCTGATTGTAATGCGAGTAACTCAACTGATGACACTATTAATAATCATGTTAATAATGAGTTAACATCACCAAGTAGGGTGACCATGACTTCGTCGGGTGAGGTAAACGTGACCTCCCCTATGAAGACTCGCTCAGGTCGTTATGTAAAAAGGCCTTCTGCATTCAATGATTATGTTATGTATTAGCTTGTATGGGGGGATGTTAGATATTAAGATAGTCTATGCCAACCGGAAGTCGTTGGCTAGAGCAATGTCAAGAAACAATAAAAGGTTAGCTTTTGGAAGATCTTGTTTTATTAAATTATAACTAAAGTGATTACCTACCCATGTATACAACAGCTACGACAAGATACCTATCTAATCTTAGGTTCATTGTATATTCCTTGTTGAAGTTTTGTAATTTTTTTTTTAATCATTTCATTATAACCATTTCATAAAATGTTCCCTTTGGGCCTATCCCTTTCAAATCATTGCTGTGAGGTCTCAGCGGAAGACTTATAAATAATGTTAACCGGACACTCTTTATACTATTTTCCCCTTATTATGTATTTGGACATAAATTAAAAGAGATTTATTAACTACGACTACTTTTTAATAACAACACGCCATAAATATAAACAGTTTTGAATAAGTAGTTATGTGGTAGATCCCCCACCACCACTAGTTATGTGGAAACCATCTTAAAAAAAATATTATAGTAAAATTCTTTGTATTTCATCATCGGCTATTAACGTCAGTTTACACCGAGACGCCGAGATGCGATGCAGCGCTCACTTTTAAAATAGTGATTCAAAATTAAACTTTATTTACTACACAAAAAGACACAATTGTCTTTGCAAGAGTTCGAATTACGAGCTGAACCGCGCTGCGCAATCTTGCAATGACATGTGTCTTTTTGGGTAGCGTATTGACTTTTCTTTGACAGAAATACTAACTCCTAATAAAATATATACACAATGGATAAGCTCTATAATGACTGTGCTCAGCGGTAAAAACTGCATGTAGCGCTTGCTAGCGCTGAAAAAAAAACAGATTATGGGCCAGGACACGTTTACTAACTTCGATACCGCTAACTTCTTTTTTCTGCCCTTTTTTCCGCCGAACACAGCCAATGTTTTGTCCACGTCCGACAAGCGACTTTTCCAATGTATCAGACAAGTATAAAATATTGTAGAGCTTACCTAAGTATCGTGTGAATATTTTTATTAGTAAGGGGGTTACGGCCAAATAGTGAAACGCTAATCAAAAATAAGAGCCCTTCCATTCACAGGCTGTCGCTGTCTCTGGTAACCGAAATGACAAGGACAACATGTGACTTGAGCGTCACTTAATTTAACTCATTCCAGTATTTGGCGGTAAGTGTAATAATAAGTGGAGTTCATATTATGTATACTAAAATAAACAATTCACTTTGTAAGCCAACATATTTTTAATTGTGTCAACGACAGGCTCATTGTTTTCGGGCGTTTAATAAATCAATGATTTACGTCATAATGGCGTTATAATTTATAAATATGCTTCTGGAATAATGGAATTCATTAAAAAATAATAATTCCGTGCCGTCAGAAATTTCGGCGCTGGATGACTTATTAATTGGCCGGTCGTCCGCTATAGATTTATTGTTTTATAACGTATCCTGACTTTATACCCCCTAATTGGTTACTTTCCGGTCAGCACTCAATTTCGGTTCCAACTCTTTTAATTTGACCAATTAAGTTTTGGGGCTGTAGTGAATTATAATAATTAGATCATTGAGTTATTGTGCAGTAACTCTTAAGGGGAGCGAGCAGGCTTTATAGGTAATAAATAAGAAATACCTCCTCTTAAGGGGCTCCCACACAGAAGTTATAATGTTACAAAGCAAGGTTTATTTTTTTATGTTACAATAGTTGACTGTGCTACAGCATGTTGAATAAACCGGCCAAGTGCGAAACTGAAAAAAAACACGTTCGTTGTATGGAATATTTATTTTATTATGTTTTTATTTTGTTTCATAAAAATACCTCGTCTGTGATATTATTATTCTTTATTCACACTCACACGTAAAATATATACAGACATTATTAATACATAATTAAAATATATATATTACTTTTATGTCACTTAACGATAACTTATGTATGTCAATTATTCCCATACATTTTTGATTTCGAAGTTCGAACTTCGCCTTTTCGAAATTCGAATTATCGAATGCATCTTGACTAAAGGTCCATATTTTAAAGTATAGTTAATAACATACACGCATCGTGCTTGTGCAAGACATTAATGTAAGCAAATAAATGTAAACTATTTCTTAAAGGTCAATAAAACAGTTGGCATTCAATATAAAAGCTTATAAGACCCTTGTCTAACACTAGATTCATAATAAAAGTTAGTGGCACTTCAAACGAAAAACAAAAAAAAAAAACAATTTCTAGCTTTATCTGAGTAGATACTCAAGAATCCTTTATCCCAGCTAGATTTTAAATTAAATGTTTTGCACTTCAAACGTAAAATAAAATAAAAAATATTTTAGATTTATTTTAATATCATGCAAACTTATTTTGACGGCGCCTACGCTGAGACAAAGAGGCACTTGTCTATATTACCTACCTGACGCCATCCAAACTTAACAAGCTTGTTTCATGTAATTTGGATATAGCTCGAGTTTTGTAGCATCTAAGATAATTATAATTTTCACATTTCGAAATAACCTCTAATACTACCTCTCTGTTTAAGGTCGTATAATTATTTAGGGTTCCGTTGCCAAGGGAACCCTTACCCGACCGTCTATATCATGATATAATGTCTGTCTGCGGCCTAGGGAAATTATTCAAATGAGATATCTTTGTTTAAACTTTTTGTGGTCTAAAGAAAAAATTATGAACTAAATAGGTTACATTAGGTTTTGTCTAAAAAATTAGGCCATTGGCATGTCCATTGGCCTTCAAACGTGGTGTAAGAGATTACAAAATCGATTTGATTATAAAATACAACTTGGTTAAATACTTAAAATAATAGGAGTTACATGTAAAATATTTAGTTTTAGATATTATGTTATATTCAGAAATATTGAGGTATCTATTTCAATTTGACAAAATATGTAACAAAACATAAAATTTAATGAGTTGTTTTGTAACTAGATGCACTTCAAAGTTGGAATATTTTTGCATTATTAGTGTAACCAGTGTAAGTGTAACGTATATCATTTGTATACTTATATCAAATGCAAGAACATTAATTAAAGTAAGTATGAACTTAAACTCATAAATTTCGGAGATATTAGCAAATATGCTCTTGCGATATATGTAATTATTTTTCTGATAACTTTGTTTCTTCTGAGAACTTACACTTATTTTAGAATACTATTGATTTATGCAACAAAAAATCTATCCTATTGGAAATAATATTAGGAATGCAAACATACAACATGACTTACTCTGCTACAAATTTCGTTTTATTATCATGTTAGAAATATAAATACTATGATGACGATACTTTTCCTACAAAATGACACTGGCTATTAGTGTTCTTAATTTTACTTCAAAAGCTTAATCTACTACGGAACCATTTCAAGCAAATCGATTCGGACTTGGCCATAATTTATTAGTAATAAAACCACTATGTTTTAGATAGTTTATTAATTGTGATACATTTGAGAAGATGAGTGTGCGGCTTGTTAGTTTTATAGTTTTATATTTTTATATCCGTGGTTTGATTAATTTTATATAGTTCATGGTTGTAGCTTGCAGCTGTCTAATTTAAGGTTAATTAATAATTAGGTATAATTAGTTTGTTGGTAATTAACATTATTATTTCTTAAAAGATACTAAGCGACAGGCAAATTATTGGGATTCTTCATTATAACATTTTATAGATATAGTAGATATTGCGTGTGACTTCTTCCACACAAGAGGAAAACCGCACAAAGTTTTCCCTTCCCGTAGTCTACTCTATACCTGTGCGCAATTTCATCGAAATTGGTCCAGTAGTTTCGGAACTCATTCAATGTAAACATACAAAGCTTTCCTCTTTATAATATTAATGTTTCTTATTATGGTTGGCGCTCTTCGGGACAGGCCTAGATATAGAGTGTACCTTAACGGTGGACAACGAGCATAATATGTGATGATGATGAAATCGAAAATAGGTATAATGCGATTCAAATGAGAATAGGAACGTCAATGACCTCTATCTGTCAAATGTCACTTGAAAAGTACGGTTAACAGAAAAACTTATTTGCCAATAATAATAGTCGAAATAATTCTTTATATAGGTACTCGACACTAGAAGAATGGTGCAAAACCTTTGCAACCGCGATTGCCATAAATAAAAGAAGAGGAATAATAGTCTTACATCGAATATAATAACGTTAAATTATCTAAACATTTAATTATAATAATACATATTCATAATTCGTTTTTAAAATCATAAATTAACATTTTGTTTTTCATTGTTGGTGCAAGGCAACTTGCCAAAATTGTATTGTTTTTGTTATTGTCATACTCATTTTGCTCGAAAATGAGTAAACGAGACTACTCGGACAGTAATACAGAGATGAGCAAAATTGAAGAGCTAGATTCAGATTACATTTTTTTCACTCAAATTTGTAAATAAATTATACTAGCTGACCCGGCAAACGTTGTTTTGCCTTATAAATTATTTCTATATGGAAAATAGATAGTAGCCGATTCTCAGACCTACTGAATACGCATATAAAATTTGGTAAAAATCGGTAAAGTCGTTTCGGAGGAGTACGGTAACTAACATTGTGACATGGAAATTTTATATATTAGACTATTCATAATGACATTCTCCTCATGTGTACGAATCATCATACGATACGCATAGTAATTCATTGCAATTAGATTTTTATTCGTTGATACGCCTGAAAATGCAAAATTAAATGAATTGTTAATGGAAACCAATAATAGCAATAATTAGTGTGTGAATATTGTTCCTGTAATTGGATCGACCATCTTCAACGTGATGTCGTATCCGTCTTGCCCTCGCCAATAAATGATTGGATATTGTAACGCATCGTACAAACGATGTGTCTCGTTTACACGATGCATAATATTGCTTCTTCGCTGAACGACAATGTCTCGCGATTAAGTTGGATCGCCAACAATAATTGCAGCAACATTATTAACGGTGGGTGCATTGAATCTTCGTACATGTTCACCTGTTGGGGTACGATCCGCTCTTATGACAAATTTGTGCATATCCGATGGCATTCGTTCCAATGCTGTTTTGAACATATTAACCACAGCATTATTAGCATAAAAAAATGCTTGCAACTGTTCAATAATTCGTCTCTTTAACTGTTGTGTTCCCTGTATATTGCATCGCACATTCACTGATCCACCATTGACGAAATGAAATATATTTGCAGAAATTGATGCGGTTCATCTGGTGTTGGCATCATTGAACCATGCAAATGATATATTTGTCCTTGTATCTGTAATTGCAAACAATCATTTGTTGAAGAATACGGTGTAACTTCTGATCGTGTGATGGTGTAGTGTGTTACACCACACATTATGTAGTTGTTATGTGTTGCAATTCATTGTGTTGGTGTGAGTGATTGGTTATGTGTGTTGTATCTTTTACCTTGCAAGTCGGCATGAAGCCGCCTTCTCAAATGATGTTAGCTCCAAAGGAAGTTATGCGAAAGCAGTTATTGTATTCAAGGATGTGTTGAAGAAAATGGCTGGAATCGGGATCACTTCCATCGAACAATGGTTTCAGTGGCTGTGGTGGTGTAAGTAATGGATCCAGTTTGACTTTTCCACTTGCGCAGCACAATCCAGCCGTTTCTCTTTTGAACTTTAACGCATTGCAATATCGGCATATAGTCGTCATTGGTCCAATATCTAAATTTCCATCATCACTGTAGTTCGCAGTGGGATCATATTGGAATGCCAAGCGATTGTATGATGCCAATGATCTTCGTGTGCTCACGCGTTGTCTCAATCGGGCATTTTCTCTTATTATATTTTGTCTTTCTTCGCTTAAGTTCTGTGAATACACTTGTTGCTGGCTTGCATGTCTTGTGCGGCGGCCGATGTTCGCACGTCGTACTCTAGGCATTTTGGACTATGGATAAAGTGGTGAATTTAACCTCAAATGCACGATCCACATAATTTACACAGTTCAACTTACCACCTTAAAGACAAATGCCTGCTGTTGAAATTCAATAAAAATTTGCACAATACACGTGATTGATTTGATGGTTTCCAATTGAAATGTTAGGAAACGAATAACTTATTTTTTTACTTTTTTTTTCACAATTTAGACAATACAATATAATTTATATTTATACAATTTATATTATTTTTACAATAATTTCACAATTTTTACCGGTTTGTCACATGAAATTAACTGAGCAGAGAACAATGAGTAGCTGTCAAACAATGTATCACGCACCGGCGCCATCTACTTAAAATATTGGTAGTACCACAGCCTATAGAACTATTACCTACAGTCGTCCAACGGACACGTCTAGACAGAGCAATCGTGCGGGGCGTGCGGGGTGAGAGAGGGGCGGTAGCGAGCCCAAGCTGCCATACACTCGCTTGGGACACGTCAGCCGGGGTTGACGCTTTTTAATTTGATTGTTTTAAGTGGTTTGCGACAGTGTTTCGTTTGAGTTGTATGTAGGTACTTATTTACAATGGTCAATTTTATGAACAGCTAAAGAAGATTAATTTTAATACAAAACCATGCGCCTGTTTCCCGTCAGAATTTTTAATAAAATTGTATCTACGTATGAGAATTTACTAACTACATCGTCAAATTCAACAATCGCAATCTAAAAACTAGTAAATCCAAATGTCGAAAATACCTTTCAGTTTCGCATTTGTGGCTTTTGCAGGGTTCGTAAATATCCGATATTTATAACAAATATCAAAATATCAGATATCTTTGATATATATCCGATATTTTTGATTTTTTGATATTTTCAAAATTACATACAAATCTCATAGGTACTCTGATATGTTTTTTCGTAATAGTTGAATCGAAATAATTTGTATGTCTGATAATTTGAAGATAGGGAAGTAAAATTAAACTCATTTATTTATTATTGATATTAAAAGTTTTCAAATCAATTAAAAATCAACGATAGATACTTTTGAGTATCAATTTAAATAAACCATAAAACCATAAAATGACTTTTGTTTATAACCAGAAGAAAAAAAAGTGTATTAATTTTATCAGTCGAATTAATTTGACACATGGTATAAATGGTATAACAATAGTATAATAACAAGCAAGGAATTTTCTTCCGAAAAACATGGGGTCATATGCCGTTACAAGCCGCGTCGACGGCTATGATTAGTTAATGTCGTGTCAAATAGCAAGTTTTTGATGACCTAGGCTTGTGAAACTCTCGGAAAATAAGACCTGTGTTGATGTAAGATTTTTTACATTTAAAACATTCTTTTACATTTTTAAATATAAATATCAATTTTGATATAATATATCAAGCATAAATATCAATTGTTATATATCATGCTAACCCTGAGCTTTTGTATACGCATTTGTATTTTTTATAATAAAACTCTTCATTAATACTTCTATATTTTTTTTTGTTTTATTCCTAGTACTCTACATACACATACTACGAATACCTACACAAAATGTAGAACAGATTATAATAAAACACATTATTGTGACAACCCTGCAGCAATGACGAATACCTACACAAAAGCGGCATTTCGCGCGACTTCAAACGCGTTGGACCACTGTATCTCTTTATTACACTGTGGTAGTACCATGCTATGGAGATGGCGCTGTATGTGAAAAAAGATTTTCCCGCTTTTCTGTTGAAAATTTTCCTGAATTTTCTTTATTGGTTTGTAGTACATGCTATGTATCAGAGATGGCGCTGTATATGAAAAAAGATTTTCCCGCCTTTCTGTTGAAATTTTCCTGAATTTTCTTTGCTATAAACTTCATGGAGCCCGAGACCTTTCCAACGAATGCAAAACCGTGGAAATCGGTTCGTGCGTTCTGGAGTTATAGCGTCAGGAAGGAAAACCCGACTTATTTTTATATAGTAGATTAAAAGAAAAAAACTTTTTTTGCCCACCCTACCTAATTGGATACCCAATTGGGTAAAATTGACAGCTATGACATCAAAATATGGCGCCGACTCGATCCTATTCTCATTTGAATCGCACTATAAGCCTCGTGTGAACCCAATTTCGTGTAGCTAAAGCCTTAGAGCTCTTTTACATTGCGCGGTGCGATATCGCCTAGGATTCGCTCTTATGTCAGGCATCATGTTTTTCTCCAACATCCAGACCCTTCATTGTATGTCTCGCCGATAATGTGGAAGATAGTTATGTATTAAAACATATACCCCCTTACTAGTAAACGCTGTATAAGCTTTGAATAGTTATATAGTGTTTTGTTCACGTCACACAAGTGACATGTTTAATTCGATTGAAGAAGCCAAAACACTGTATACCTATTCAAAGCTTATACATCGTTTTTTAGTAAGGGAACTCTAGAGTCTTAGTATTCTATAGTCAGCGATGCCTTAGTAGTTAGTCATTTATCAGTGCGATATCGCCCCGCGCAATGCGAAAACGCTTCTACTCGTGAGTCAAATTTCGTACGGTATGCACTTAGGTCGAAACAAGTCAAAGTCTAGCGAACCTAGATGAGCCATACATTATTCACGGCCGAAGTTAGTCACGAACTTTCTACCTTTGATCTGTTACATGCTGTATTAGTAGGTAAACTAGGGGTGCCTTCGTGAACTAGTGGTTAGAGCATTGGCTCTTGATTCGGGGGTCGTGGGTTCGATTCCCGCATTGGAACAACAAAATATGTTGTTTCCAAGTTTGGTTAGGACAATGCAGGCTGATCACCTGATTGACAAGAAAGATAATCCATGCGTCGGATAGGCATGTAAAAAAGTCGAATCTGCGCCTGATCTCCCGTCAGTCGTGTCGGTTATCCGTCCCACTGGATTATGAGAGTAAAGGAAGAGAGAGTGCTCATGTGTCCTACGCACACACTTGGGCACTATAAAATTACTCCTGCGTTTCAATGAAACCGGCCACCGTCACAAAGATCGGTGCGAGGGAGTTATTGTAGTAGGTAGTTGTTGAAAGAGTTACATGGGTATATTGTAAATTATTGGAGGCAATGCAAGGCTTCTCTAAGGGAATATATGATCCGGAATCCGGAGGTCCCGGAAAAATTCAGAGCATTGAAAATAGAGCTCTGTGCTACTGAAATAGAGCTGAAAATCCGGGTCATATTTTCCCAGCCTAAGGAATGGATAAAGGGTAAATGGCTTACCTGATGGATGGATGGACAGTAGACACTTTCAAAAGCAAGGTATATTATCTTTATATTATTTACAAATTGGTACATGACCATTAAGCAAATTATTCTCTTTTTAGGATAAATATAAGAATTATTTAAGCTTAGAAATCCGAATATGTAGTCTACTTTGGTTTGCAAAGTAATAGTTTATGTGTTTCTAAAAGAAAACCTTTGAGAATATAAATTCAATCAAGCGTTGCTTTGGAGCAAAGAAAAAATATACAAATGTGTTATTAATGTGAACTTACGTCACATCAAAGTACTTTGTACAAAGGCCTCCTTGAATATGAGTTTCACTTTTAAATATTAAAAAAAATGCCGAAAGTGAAAGAGCAATGTAATAATGTCGTAAAAATGTAGACACTGTAAATAACAATGAGCAGAAGTTAATTGTAACAGATAATAAACTTATGTAACTTTTATGACCAAAACAGTCCTTTTCGGGTAGCGTTTTGTCTGAACAATTACTGAATATGGAGCAATAAACTTGACTTATTGTCAACTTTTTGTACAATATTGCTTCATTGTTGTAAGCTTTTTGTACAATATTTCTTTATTGTTGTAAACTGTTATTGTTCTACAGAATGAAACTAAAAGTTGTGATTGTGATTGCTACTATTTATTTTACTTTTTGTTTTTTGTTTTTGCTCGTAAAACTTTTCATTTTGTTTACCCGATAGCACATATTTCTGGGTATTATTTTTACAATGTTTCTAGGATTTACTTTGTTATATTGAGTCACTAGTTTGTGGACATTTGAAAAGTGAAACAAAAATATGCTGCTATCTTCTGAGGCTACGTGTATTAAGATATGGTGGTTATTTTTTTTTATTGAAGGCATATTGAAGGACAATTTAATAAGTCAACTAATATTATCTATACTAATATAATAAAGAGGAAAAGTTTGCTTGTTTGTTTAGATTGAATAGACTCCGAAACTACTGGACTTTGATGAATTTTGGCACACATGTAGAGTAGACTACGGAGAAGGATAGGCTTCTTTTTATCGCGGAAAAATGTACTGTTACTACGAAATTAACTTTTGCGCGTACGAAGTCGCGTTCAACATCTAGTAATATAATAAAATTATATAGATCATTTTATTTATATATTGTAATGGCTTTAATATTAGATATTAAGACAAAAAAAAACCGCATAAGAGCAAGTCGAATTAGCCCACTGAGAGTTCCGTACAAAGTATCATTAATTGTTCAAGAATCGAGACTCGCAGTTTTTGCTGAGCCTGAAGTAAAAATAGGTGATAAAAGTTTGTATGAAGAAACTTTTGATTTTTTACATCTTTCATAAAAAAATAATTTGATTTTTTTTTTCAACCCCCTATTTTTTGTTCTTTAATTACAAAGCAGATTTCAGAATGCACGCGGTATATTTAATTTTTAATTTTGATTCCCTTGAGAATGTCGAAATATGCAAATTAATGGGAAAAACAGCCGTATCTTTTTTTACATTAACTTAGAAGTCTATTTTTTTTTAGTGCTGGGCACCATAGACCTCTCTCAAGGGTCTCGATAGACAAGCAGACGGATGGACGGAAGGACAACAAAGTCGTTCCGATTTTCCTTTTGAGGCACGGAATCCCAAAAAAAATTAAAAACTGCTGTAAGCTTTTTCTAAAGTGCTAACATCAATTTATAAGTTTCTTATGAATTTTCAGAATAAATTAAGAATAATAAAAATATTCCAATATTCTTCTACCTACATGCGTTGCTAAATAGAGTTATTTAAAAAAGTAAAATTTGTAGTCGCAACACAGAGTAGAAAAAATATATCCGTCTCCGAAAATCAACTACGGATACTTCGGGCACATGATTCACTGCTCGTGTAAAGACGTTTAGGCAAAAAAATATTTAAATAAAATACTCGAAGTAAAAAAATCATCTCTTGTATTGGTGACTCTCCGCAAAACGCAAACTAGCCCATATAAAGAAAAACTTTTTTTCGAGTATGATATTAACTATACGTCATAAGCAGCAGATCACATGCCCAAAATATCCGTAATTGATTTTACCGAACCTTTTATACTCACGTACCTACAGAGAAGCAGCTATCATACGATTCAAATCGATTCAAATTTGTAAATTTTGACGCTCCTTCAACGGCCCACAATTTTTCCACACAATCGTGTATATGTCTCCGTAAAATTGTAAAAACCGTTAGATTGTAATATAAGTAGTAAAACTGTAAAATATTGATAGTCTTCGGTCGCAAATATGCTGCCTATAATATAACACATTATTTTTCGTTACATAGTTATGAATCTTTCGACATTTTTTTTACAATCTCGTTAGTTATTTTACAATTTTACGGTGACATATACACCGTATACCTATGCTCGTAGTAGTGCAATCAAATAAGCTAACTATGTAGCTGTTTATCTGTTGTCTTTCTTTATCTGTGGTCGTAGTCAAAAGTTTTATTAATTACATACCAGTAGCTACAACTGGCTGCTAACAATGCAAATAAAAAATGTATGTTAGCAACAATAGTATTTTGACGGATGCTATACATAATAAATCAAAGTACCTACTTACATTGTACAATCCAAACGAAATTATTTATCCATACAGGTGCTGTATTATCTATAATCAAAATTCCATCCTAATTGTTATTAACGAATCTCGACATAGCTGGCTAGTATTAAATTGTCATAAAAACAACCTACTATCATTTGTAACACTATTTACTTAGCGGTCGCCGTATTTGAATACGGTTCTACGATATTACCGGCCTGTACTAACATGGAACCTTGTCGTAGTGAGGTTTTAGTTTTTATCAGATTGTTAACAAGAGCCGAAATATGGGGCGGATATACTTGACGTAGGCCTGACACACGGACGCCATAATACGTGGTTTGTGGCTCGGCGCTCGTTATGGTACAAAAACGGCGTAGGTTACGCTTCGCTGACGGCCACTAATGAAAGACGCCTATAAAATGTTAATATGGCTTCGTAATATCAACGTTTTATTCGTCCACCATGTTTGTTATGTGAAGACTATGTACAAGCTGAACTGTTAAGTGCTTTAAGTAACACTTGAGATCGCTCTGTCTTTTATATATTTAGATGATGATCAAAGGACATGGGCATTTTACAATGGAACAATTAGACAAGGTGTCCAAAGATAAAATCCAAAACTATAAAGATATATAGATATATAACTTTGTTAATCAAGAGTAATAGAGGCCTAACTTGTAAAGTATGCCTACATAGAAAACTTCGTACAAAAGTAAAGAAATAATATTAAGTAAACAAGTAAAATATTGTTTTATTGGTACGGAACCCTTCACGCGCGAGTCCGGCTTGCTCCTTGCCCGTTTTTTTTATTTTCTATAGTATACAAAATAATATTACTGTCCAATATACTTAACGAAGAAACCATAGTAAAAAAACTTGCCACAAGTTGTAAAAGTATTTTATGTGTATTTTATATAATGATATTATATATCAAAAGTTTTAAGAGCTATTACAGTTTTTTGTTGTTGTTAACAAGATAGATGGGGACTAGGTCACGTCTAGAATTTTTATAACTTCTTAATATTCATCACTTTAACTTAGACAATTTATGAGGCGATCTTTATAAATAAGGGTCTCTTCACACTAAAACGAAACGATACGAGACAGGGCGCTGCATTTTTGCGATAGCTATTCAAAATTTAGATATGTGTAAGACAGCTACAAATCATAGACGTATATTATATTATAGTCGAGGAATGTTGAGGCAAAAAGTGTCTTCAGATACATTTAACTGAAGACAATTTTTGCCTCAACATAAAAAAATACATTGCCTCACGGGAACGGTATATTTTCTCACGATAAAAAGTAGTATATGTGGCCCCCGTGGCCTACTCTATATCTGTACCAAATTTTATGATGATCAGTTTACTAGTTTTTACGTGAAAGCGACCAACCAAAACCAAACAAAAGAACTTACAGTCGCATTTATAATATTAGTAAGGATTCTAATTGATATCTTGTAGACATGACTTCGGAAAATGGGTGATGATTAATTTCTCCCACGGGAAATTTCCAAAGTTTAAAACAGTGGAAGCCAGGGTAACAAGTTGTTTAAATGTAGTTAATGTATTTCTAAGTAGATATCCGTGTTTTGATTGATGAATTTCTTTGTTTTAAATTTTAAACGAGCTCCTAATTTAAATGTACTTTCAATTTGTTTACGTTATTAAGATTAATGTTTTGTGATGGATTTGTAATGTTCGGAATTTAATTTTAGATCCGGAATTGATTTGACGGATAATCATTTTGGAATGTTTTTGGATTAGCAGCTGGTAAATTAAACCAAATATGTATTAATTAAAATATACAGCCCAATATATAACCGCCTCCTTTTTTGTATGTCGGCAAAGATTTCAAAACTCAAGGTAGGCTATGACGTACAAAGACTTCATGACGTAGGTACAGTTGACAGAACAATTAATCTTCAGTCAGAGTCAATTCTGCCAAGTGAAACCTGCACTAATACAATTACAATTAAGTCCCGATTAGCTAAAACTGTCAAACCGGTATTCTCGTAAATGAGGAAATCGTCCTGATTGGTCACAACTTCACAAAATCAGTTTATAATAACATATCGCTTCAATTATAATACAGTCAAAGTAAAATGAAAGTTTACTTTAAATTCGAGAATTGAGGTTCTGGTACTAGGCCCCCATACGTTGCGACCAGCAGATGCATATAGATTACATGATATTTTTTCTAGAAGCTATATGCATTACGCACATAGGTTTACGCGCGTAATTCGCCTTTCTGGACATGTTCTTAGGAACCTGTGCTTACGTTGCCGTAGATTCAGAAGCCCAATTCTTGTAACTATTTTGTGATAATATAATAATACTGTTTTGGTAAAGTAAAATAAAAGTTTACATTAAATTCGAGAATTGAGGTTCTGGTACTAGGCCCCCATATGTTGCGACCAAAAGATACATAATAGATTGCATGACATTTTTTCTAGAAGCTATACGCATTACGCACGTAGGTTTACGCGCGTAACTCGCCTTTCTGGACATGGTCTTAGGGACCCGCGCTTACGTTGCCATAGATTCTGAAGCCCAATTCTTGTAACTATTTTGTGATAATAAAATAATACTGTTTTGGTCCAGTCGGTATCACAGACGCGTCTATCGCTTCTGATTATTGTATATAGGTAGTATTATAGAAATTCATACGAGTCTCATTAAAAACGCATCATCTGCACGTCCCCTGAGCATTTAAAATACGCCGTGAGCTATCACTCTAAGGGGGCAAAGCTGAAAGCATATAATACTTGTTAATTATAATTACACATATTATAACAATAAAAAATATTATCAGAATAATTGCATGAAACACAACTAAAACTACTTAAGCTCGCTTAAAATTTTGTGTTTGAGCCAAATCTAAATTGAGCGCGGAATTAAGTGGAAAATCGACGCAATGAGCTTTTAATTTCATTATATGAGCTAAATAAGTTAATTCATTTATTAACCGCAATACAATATTACGAGTTAATTTGCTCGAAGCAAATTGATCCGCTACTCTATTATGTTCAGTATAACTACTATATTCAGATTAAATAACGTATTATTTTTATTTATAAAACCTTAATATTAAAAATTGTGGGAAGCAGCTATATTATATACATATTTACAGCTGTTGTGTGTTGCAGTGGCGTGGGGTTCCTATAACTTCCTATCGACTTAATTTACCACTTACCTTTTGCGTACCCTCATCCAAATCCCTATCTATTATAAATAAATAAATAATAAATAAATAAATACTTTATTTTATTTTGTTCATCACACAACACTTGTAGACAAAAAAATCGACACTAATACCGGTGCTGGATTTGCTGGATGCGCCGTGGTATGGCCCTTATAAACTTTATAGCCTGCAACGCCGCGCACCGCAGGAATATATAATATTCCAGTAGGAAACGATTTCATACAAAGATTTATAAAATTCGATAACTTCGGCGCGTGCGGCTCCTGCGGCGCGTATAGGTGCGCGTTCACCTTTACTACAACATTATCCCAATCGGGTAACAATTAGCTAATACTCAACGATTAATTGCCCAATAAAATACGCAATGAACGTAATTTGCATTCAAAAAGGCCGGAGCTACCGAAGCCGTGGACAAAAGGAAATAGCTGCGTAATAGCGATGAGACAAGTTTTATCTATTTTTTTATATCCCTCGGTACAATCACGTACAATCGTGTGTCTCTTGACGGAGTGATCATCATCAGAGCCATCAGGTACAGTATAATGATACAACATATCTAAAAGGTGTTTTGAAAATGTGATTATTTGTAACTCCAAAACACGGTACAAAGCTTGACTCAGACTGGACGTAACTTTGAGAATCGGTACAAAGTTTGACTCAAACTTGACGTAACTTTGAGAGACGGTACAAATAATAAATCGTGTCTTAAATAAATGGGTATCATGATAAATCACAGTTTGCTAAACACCTTTTATATATGTATATCATTATAGTGTACCTGATGACCATTCCTATAAGGTGTAACATATTATAATTATGATAGTGTATACTGTTTGACCCACGTATACTATCGCATTCAGGATAATCGATCTTATAGATATCCGGACCTTATTATGACAAAATTGATTTTTTAAGTATTATTTCTCCTGAATGTTTATTGTTACGGGATTATTGCCATTACAATGTTATGGTTATTTTTCATAATTTTAGATAAACGTGCAGATACCTCCCCCATGTGGGTTAAACTGAATTTTTACCTATCTAACTACATTATAATTTATACAACTAGCTAATATAGCTAGATAGTTTAGATACAGTACCAAAGCAGTTTAATCTTATTAATTATATAACTACGTTTTAGAAAAGTTTTTATTGTTTTTAAGTTTAAATTTTGTTTTGGGCTTGTTAATGTAGATTATATAAATTTTTATTTTTTTTTATCTCATTTTAAGTTTCAAATAATATTTATTTTTATGGGCATATCTTAGAAATTTTAATTGTTTTGTAGGTTTTAGACTATGGTATATGGTATGGTAGTCTGGTATGGTGTATGGTATGGTAGTCTTTAATTTTAAGTAAGTACCTAGTACCGACTAATAACTATGATTTAATTATAGTTCAAAACACCACCTATTTTTAAAATTTTTCAATGTAAATAAATGATTTTAAGAAATAATTATGTTTATATTGATTTAAACGTAGTGTGGCTAATGCTATATCAAAATAATAGATTATGATTATTCACATAGGACTTAAAAATGTCGGAAACTTCAACAAAAAACGAATCATATGAATATAGAACGGCGTTTCATACAAATGTCTCCGTAAAACAATGTAATATGATCACTACGAACTCTCGTTTCTCCGCTGTAAAACGTCCTAGGTTGATAGAGAACTCGTTATCTCAGTAAATATTATAATTAATAATAAATCGTATAAAGCTCATAACTAGACTAGGATGTCATAATAACATACAGCAAAAATAAAAGTCTCACCGTTTATAAGTTATTCAAGTTTTTTAACTCGCAAAACTTTTTTGTCTCTACTAAAAAGTAGCAATTTTTCAAATCGGACATTGTTCTACGCATAGGTCGATATAGACATACAAGGATATACAGGTACTTACATAAAATAATATGTTTTTTTATTTTTGTCTGTCTGTCTGTCTGTTTGTTCCGGCTAATCTGTGAAAGGGCTGGGCCGATTTTCACGGGACTTTAACTTTAACGGGTTTCGTTAAAAAGGGTTATGTTTCCGTTAGTTCTAAGCAATCACAAGCTAGTCCCAAAATAATTCTGTTTTGGTTAAATTTTGCACAAGAAAACCAAAAGCATCTTTTTCCATGGTATTGTATCACCAATCAACTTACAAAGGCACGGTTTCTCCGCAAATTGCAAAGATTTAAAAGTCACAATAAAGTTGAACGTACCTACCCCTACATTGAGGCATTCAATTGAAGTTCGCGGCGTTTAAAGCAAATTGTGTTTTGAGTGCGACAGCGGATCCGCTCGATCGTGATCAAGATTGTGGAAGGTTTAAATAAATATGGCGTCGAGGTTTAAAAAGGTTTATATTAAATAAAGTTTTATATAGGAAATTATTTCCTAAAGCAACTTACATACATACATACATACATATAATCACGCCTTTTCCCGTAGGGGTAGGCAGAGACCGCCTCTTTCCCGTAGGGGTAGGCAGAGACCACTTCTTTCCACTTGCTACGATCCTTGCATACTTCTTTCGCTTCATCCACTTTCATTCTTACCATTCATTCCTCCTCTTACATACAACATAGCCAAGCGTCTCTCCATGGTCCAACTTAGGTATTAAACATTCGGCCACAAATATGAACGAAACCGCCTGAACGAATTTATTATATTAAAGTATTAGATGTTTCCCGCGACTTCAAAATCCCGCAGGATCCGTACATTTTGCTGCGATAAAAGGTAGCCTATGTATTACCATACCAAATTACATAAAAATCCATTTAGTACTTTCAATAGAGCTAGCGCCCACCGTCGAAAAAGGAGCTCATCGAGAACAAGCATTAGACCACTGCAGATCGCTAGAGGCCTTAAAGCTTGATATAAAACCGCCGGTCTGGCGGTCCTAAACCTGGCAGACTTTTTTTTATTGACCAAAAGGTGTGAAGATTTTTTGAGTAAAAAAAGCTCATAAGGAACAAGAAAACTGTTGTTATACACGGCTGCGCGCCAACTAGAAACCGATAAAAATGCAAGTCTGGCAGTCCTACTCTTGACCAGTTTCCAGCCAGACCGCCCTGAACGTGTAAGAATTTTGAGTAAAAATAGCTCATAGAGAACAAGGTCAAGTTATATGTCAATCTGTTCGTCTCCTAATCCTCTTTCGAAAATCGTCGGTCTGGCATGTTCAAACCTGGCCAAAACTCAGCCAGACCGGGATAAAGTTACCTCCTGTGATACTTACAAATAGGTAAATCATGAGTAATTTGCACTTAATGAAGCGTGATTTTGATAGATTTGTATGTATTCTTTCCGAATTTAAAATTTGCTACCCCATATTGCTACCACTGGATCCGCCATCTTGAAAAAATGGCGATAACTTTAAATATTTTGGCTATATCTCTTTACAGACGTACTTTACGATAAAAATATGTTCCACGAATATGAACTATATATAATTTTCTACAATTTATTTTATGAGCATTTTTGTGTCAAATTGACAGTTTTAACGCTGCAGAGACTTAGAGTGAAATTTTATTTGTGTTGGTGATATTTTTTATAATTCAGTATATTTTACTTTTTATGCCCTTTTAGATGATACCCATATCGCGAAGTTTATAAACAATTATAAAGACCGATATATGAAGGCAGCCATTTTGAATTAACAATAATATTGAATATACCAAATTTTTGTGTCAATAAAACCAAAAGTATATATACTTAATATCAGATCAGAATATCAAAGATAAAGGGGTCAAACTTCTATTCGAAAATTGACTGCTTACAAAACTGAAAGTTTTGCAAACTTTGGAACTTTGTTTATTATACAATTGATTTTATTAGACTTAAATATAAAAATAAAGCATCATACAAATTAATTTTTTTAATAATCGCTGTACGGAAATTATTTTTCACTAATATTAATTTTACTTATTATAAGATATTAGTTTAGTATACTTTTAGTTTTATTGCTACTAAAATTTGGTATATTTAAAATGATTGTGAATTCGAAATGGCCGCCGTCCTAAATTGGCGGTCTTTATAATTGTTTATAAACTTCGCGATATGGGTATCATCTAAAAGGGCATAAAAAGTAAAATATACTGAATTATAAAAAATATCACCAACACAAATAAAATTTCACTCTAAGTCTCTGCAGCGTTAAAACTGTCAATTTGACACAAAAATGCTCATAAAATAAATTGTAGAAAATTATATATAGTTCATATTCGTGGAACATATTTTTATCGTAAAGTACGTCTGTAAAGAGATATAGCCAAAATATTTAAAGTTATCGCCATTTTTTCAAGATGGCGGATCCAGTGGTAGCAATATGGGGTAGCAAATTTTAAATTCGGAAAGAATACATACAAATCTATCAAAATCACGCTTCATTAAGTGCAAATTACTCATGATTTACCTATTTGTAAGTATCACAGGAGGTAACTTTATCCCGGTCTGGCTGAGTTTTGGCCAGGTTTGAACATGCCAGACCGACGATTTTCGAAAGAGGATTAGGAGACGAACAGATTGACATATAACTTGACCTTGTTCTCTATGAGCTATTTTTACTCAAAATTCTTACACGTTCAGGGCGGTCTGGCTGGAAACTGGTCAAGAGTAGGACTGCCAGACTTGCATTTTTATCGGTTTCTAGTTGGCGCGCAGCCGTGTATAACAACAGTTTTCTTGTTCCTTATGAGCTTTTTTTACTCAAAAAATCTTCACACCTTTTGGTCAATAAAAAAAAATCTGCCAGGTTTAGGACCGCCAGACCGGCGGTTTTATATCAAGCTTTAAGGCCTCTAGCGATCTGCAGTGGTCTAATGCTTGTTCTCGATGAGCTCCTTTTTCGACGGTGGGCGCTAGCTCTACAAAGTGCATACAAACGTACAAAAAACAAACTAAATTTCTAAAAATCATTGTTTTGGATTCTTTTTCGTTCATAAAGCCCGACTGTAATAGTTTTTCTTATGTATCTTTGATGTACAGACTTTTTCTTTTTCTACTAGCTATTCCAGTAATTTTTTGAATGGTAGGTAATTAGTGAAAATTTAACTCATCGTCGTTAAATACAGATAAAAATTTGGTACTGAGACTAAAGAATCCGCATTGCGCTTAAAAAGTAGACCCTTTGTAACATAATTAATTTAAGTGAGCATACCCTTTTTTATTCAAATACAAGATACAGCTAAGTACATATTATATACATCGACGATAATGTAGAAATAAATCAACTTGGCGCCTATGAAGTGAGAACAAAATATTGTCTCAATAAAAGCAAAAACATAAAACGCGACAAAGAAAAAAAGCGTTGACACCAAAATGCGGCATTTAGTTAAAAGGCTGGTAAGAATTTGCATAATCGACAGTTCTACAGGTGCATTGGCAGTTGATTTAGGTCCATGCCGAGTGTCCGAACGTATAAGGGAATATGCTACGGCCATTTTTATTTATTGACTTCGGACCTTCGGCTCCGGGCTTTGAAATTGTATTTTATTTTGGAATTCAATATATACGATTGGAAACTCAACATGATACACGATAGCGGAGCTGTTGAAGCGTTTTTAAAGAATGTAACACTCAATATAATAAATTATTTTTAAACAAAAAATTTAACCGACTTCTAAAGTAAAAATACACAAAAAAGTATGAAACGAAACTTATTTTCTGTGTAAGTCTCCTTTTAAATTCGGCAAAAATATTAACTATTTCTTTACTCAATCTTTTTAATTTTGAAGTCGGTATTGGTCGGCAATTTTGAAGTGATGATGTAAAATCTAAGTGACATGGTGGCATATGCTTGCAGTTCTTTAAACAACGCCGAAATCCCCAAACACGTAAGGAGTTAGTTCTGTTCTGTACTTTTGGATCCATGGTATACCTTGGAGCAAAATCTTACTTTTTGGTAGAATATGTGGTATTAAGTAGGTAGATATGTTTTAACTACTCTCACAGACCAAAAGCCTCGTGAATGTAATAGGATATTTATTGGAAAAATATAATAAGAACCAACAACAAGAACCAATTCATGCAATTCAATAACGACTGTTATATCCCTATTACAAACAACAATTTGGAATCCAAAGGATGTTACTTTGTCAATAAAGTATCAAACTTTCTCGGACCACCAATGTTTTCGGGAAAAACATATTTGTTGAAGCTAAGAGTCAATTCACACCGATACGCGACATGTCGTTGCATTTTTAAGACAGCTGTTCAAAATTTACCTCTTTTCATTACACAATAAGAAACATGTTTCATTGTAAGAGTTCGAATGTAAAGAGTCAGATCGCTGCACAGCCCATTTGCATGACATACTATAATATGAAACGTAGGTATTAATATTATAAATGTGAAAGTTTGTGAGTATGGATGGATGTTTGTTACTCTTTCACGAAAAAACTACAGAACGGATTTTAATGAAATTTGGTATGGTAGTAGTTTAGGCCCTGGATTAAAACATAGGCTACTTTTTATCCCGGAAAAGTACAGTATTCCCGCGGGATAACCGATAGTATATTTACGCGGGCGAAGCCGTGGGAAACAGCTAGTAATATTATAAATGTGAAAGTTTGTGAGGGATGTATGGATGTATGTTTGTTCCTCTTTCACGCAAAAACTACTAAACGGATTGTGATGATTGGTATGGTAGTAGTTTAAGCTCTGGGTTAAAACATAGGCTACTTTTTATCCCGGAAAAGTACAGTATTCCCGCGGGATACTCGATAGAATTTGTACGCGGGCGGAGCCGCGGGAAACAGCTAGTGTATCTATATGTGTAGTGAATAAAGTTAAATTTTGAATAGCTTTTTTATAGAACTAAGGGGCAAACGAGCAAACGGATCATATGATGGAAATCGATTAACCGTTGCCCATGGACACCTGCAACATCAGAGGAGTGCGTTGCCGGCCTCAAATGGCAGTGCCACGTATTGTCGAGGTATAAACTGACCGTAATTTGCATCGATGGTCACATTTGGCTGAACTTAGAGCAGCGCATCTATTCCGAAAAACATCTCTAATTTGGCATATCGATATAGAATGAAGTACTAATCTAAATATATAAAAGGCAAACCTGACTGACTCTATCAACGCACAGCCGAAACTACTGAACGGATTTTGCTGAAATTTGGCATACAGATGTAATGACATAAGCATCCGCTAAGAAAGGATTTTTGAAAATTCACCCTCTAAAGGGGTAAAATTAGGGATGAAAGTTTATAACCAAAGGGCAAAGCCGCGGATAATTAATGCTAGTGGTGCTATAAACAACGAATTCAAAACTCAAAATATGTTATGACGTACATTTGACAGCACAAATCTTCATACAAGAAAATGTTACGCAATCTTGGTTTCACCATACGTCAAATGTCAGCCGTCTTGTTTCCACCATACCTACTTGAAATGACAAAATGGCCCCAAAATCTTAAAAGTGGGGCCATTTAACTGGAGAGACTTTTTGCTTCAACATGCCTCGTCTATAATATTATGTTTGTCTATGGCTTTAAAGAATACCATATTTGATAAAATGGCCCCGAAATCTCAAAAATGGGGCCATTTAACTAGTGAGACTTTTTGCATAAACATGTCTCGTCTATAATACTTATATGTATGTCTATGGCTATAAAGAATGTTTAAACGATCCCACTTAAGGCCAGCCTCCCATGTCGCTTTGATCTTTAGCAACGATGTATTAAATCCTTAGAATATCACGGATTAGTTTCCTTTATACTGGATGAGAAAAATGTAATGGGGCGGAAAATTTCTCCGGCTTTATAAAATGTACCGTATATTCATAATTGGATGACTAATATTATCAGATGTAGTTTTAATTAACTTAGTAGCATTTAATTCTAAATTCATTCTGTTTTTTCACTAAATAAAGTAACAATATACATTAATAAAAAACTAACCAAAAGCATGTAAGTTTAGGTCATGTTTAAGGAGGGTTCAACAAAAAAAAAAAAAACAACTTTGGAGGCGGTTACTCGAAAATGGTTGACTTATGCATAATTACAGAAGCTAGAAGGGCAGACAGGCAGTCAGACAGACAGACAGATAGACGAAAAGAGGGACTAGAAGGATTCCTTCCGCATTTTATAGAGTTTTGAGTAGGACAATCTTCATAAAAGTCTTATTCTTTTAGCAAAACGGGACTTAAAAATATGAAAAAGCCAATCTAGCAAATTCTACATCCAGCTCTACCATAAATCACAAGAATCTATATTCCGCATAAACACCTGCGAACGCCACCTATAACGAAACCCAATTAAATACATCTTGATATTGCGCTCGCTGATCATTACGAGCAAGTCCCCTGCTAATAGAAGCAATGTGTCAAATTTTAATAACACTATTCAAATTTCGCACATGTGCAGGTTGGAATAAGGAGCATTTTCCGAGGACCGTCTGTCAGGAGCACATGACTCGTTAGGTCCGATTTACCCATACGATTTGAGGTGCTAACTACGTTTGTCATGATTCCTTGTGTGAATTCCTTTGACATTCCACGAAATGTTTATTTTTAGAGTGCAATCAATCCTTTATGCTTTGGCAAACTGAATTCTGTTCTAGCATAAACTAGCTCTGTTTGTATATTTTAATGATGTGAGAAATTTTCAACGTTCATACTTTGACGATAGATGACTAATTCAAGCTTAAGCAATATTAGTTTTTATTTGAACCTTTAGTTTTAAGTATGCCTTCAGTGTACTTAGGAAAACTAGAACGAATATTCTCTTCTAAATGGAACATTTGCAATAATCCACAATTTTGTATCGATAATTATTGCACTATAAAGTATATTAATTAAATGCTCCCCTCGTTAATATCAACACCTGCACTTGAAAAGCGTTTAATAATGACGCAACAGCTGGGGGCTTGCCACGAATCGTTAGTTTTTAGCCTGAAAGAAAATTAAAATCGTATTAATTAGGCACTGAACTGCACTGCTATGCTGCATGAATTTTGTGTCAAATAAGTTATAGTAATAGGCAAATATTGTACAGAATTTGATATATTCGATAGTTTCTGTCTTTTGATTACCGAATTGTTTAAACATATTTACCTAACATTATTTTTAAAGAATATGTTTCTAGTTTGTCTTTTTTAATATATTTCACGGAGCGATTCCTAAGAACTCTCTTAGGAATCACCGCTTACAATATAGTTTTTTTTTTTACTTTAAAAATCAAAATGTGGAGTTACATTATAAAATGTCTCTGAAGGCTGAATCACAAAGTATACGAACATTGATCTTAATTAGTTCCCGAGAAATTAACTGTACCGCCATTCATTGGCTTTAAAAACAAAATAATAGGTATGTGACTTTTTGTACTTTTTTATAGTGAACAGATACGAGATAAACAACTCTCAATATTTTTTCAATGTAATTCGAATACATTACCGCGGTTGGCTTAACAGTCGATCTTGATAAACCTCTAATTAAGAATCGGTCGATCTTTCGATCTGGTAGCGGTTGAGGTGATACCTTGGCTTGTAATCGAGAACTCGCTTATTCAAAGAATCGATTTGGATTATCTTTTATAATTGGCTGCTTTAAATTAGGGTTGCCATCCTATAAATAATCATGGTAATGTTTTGACATTGGTTCAATCGTTTAACTTAGGTAGGCAGCCTCCACAAATTCTTAAACTTTCACAATATGATATTTGTGAAACAGAAACTAAAAAACAAACTCTTAATTACTTTTTGGGTATGTACAATATAGTACGTATTACTAATGACTTATTTTCTGAAAGTAGACAACCCTAAATTAAACTTTAATGGAACGTAAGCTGAAATAAAGGCAGGTTAAATTGCTATTCGACGTAAAATCAGATAATTTGTCTTTAAGAGGACTTAAAAACTTAATCATTTAGGTGTATATTACTTTTTTAGTTTCAGATAATTACCCTTTATTAAATAAATAATTACTTAAAAAAAGTCGAACACGAATTTAAAATATTTTCAACTAATTTTCAACTATAACTGTGTTGGTTGGTTTGAAATTAATAAAATAAAATATAATATTATTTATCAATAGGCCTACACACGTATTGTAGAAGCGTATACGAAAAATAAAAATTGACAAACTTTGCAAAGTTAATATACTCGATAATAATCATGAGTGACTTTGATAAAAGTTAAAGTACACTTTAGAAGTCAAATACTTTCAGTCTGTTGAGATTTAAATCTAATCATAAGTCTAGATTCACAAGTAATCTAATATTGAACTCGAGGTCCAGATGTTTGAAGGTGAGAATGTTTAGGTTAAAAGAAAGACATTGAGGGTTTGACGTATCGTTGATTAAAATCGTCTGGGGGTTTTTGACATTATTTTATCTGAGACTATTCAGGTGAAGATTACTCATAATACAAACAGAGCTATTTTGCAACAGCCCCCGTGGTCTAGTGGTTAGAGCATTAGCTTTCGACTCGGAGGTCGTGGGTTCGATTCCCACATTGCACAGTGTATTTTTTGTCCAAAAAATTGGCCATGCCGTTTTTATTACTTAATTTTATAGGATTTGTGATTATAAATGCAGGACGAGAACACCCGACTGCCCATTTCATATAGAAGAATGCAAATTAGTACTTGAAAAATTTTTCTATGGTTTCCAGAAAAAACATAGAAACAGTTATAGTTCAAAAGTTTGATATTCTTTTAAGATTTTATTAATTGGTCTAAATAGAGTCTTAAAAGCCCTACGATAGCGAAAAACATCCAGGCTTTATTTGTTCAAGATAACGAATTTATGACTGATTTTGTAAATTTATGTTTTAATTTTTTTAACGCCATGCCGTTTCATATTTGGATTTGAAACTAAGACTGAAATATTCTTTTTATTGATACTTATAACCCAAAAAAAAATGGGATCCAAATGAGGCGGGGCATCGGAGTTATTCAATTTTATATTATTTTGGATAGGGTTGTCACCGCATAGATGAATATTTGAAGTAGGTTTTGATATGCTCATTTTTCTAATGAAGTTCGTAACTTCAACAAAACAATTAATAGTAATAGTCTTTTTTACTTACTAGCTGCTGCCCGCGACTCCGCCCGCGTGTAAATTCATTATGTTATCCATAGTTTACATTTTCTTCGCGTTATACCTTTGCTCCCTTTTGCTTCACTGCTGTTGCACTCTTATATTGAAGTCAGTGAGATACTGAGAAGTTCAGTCACTATTTGGTTTGAACCTTTCTGTTTTTGGTTATTTATGTTTATTATACTGCATATTATATGATGTACCTCCGCCGTGTTCCATATTTGTAAGAAGTATCGATCTAAATATTTAAGTGTTCAGATTTATTTCAGCATAAAAAATCTAACATGCCTTGAATATACATAAATAATATAAATAAGTAAAAAATATATTGTCTTGTTCGCATGTACTAGTCGAAACACTGTGTGTTTGGTAGAGTAATATTTCAGGAATTTCAAGTGAAAACAAAGTTTTATTCAATTACCTAGCAGTTGCGCGCGGCTTCGCTCGCGTGACATTCAATTTCTCTGCACCTTCTTAATTTGATCGTTTTGGTATCAGAAACAGACACTTATTTTTTTAGGCATGTATTTACTTGCGACAAAACAATTAAATTTTGGATGTGAAAATACCGAATATTGAATACTAAATTACCAAGTTGGCGAAAGAATGTAAGGAACAAAAAAATTACAAATCTGGTGACTAAATAATACCACTGAATTTTGGCGACAATTTGTGAGTGCACATTTAATTTAAAAATAGGCACATATATTTTCCCTGATGTAGGTAACTCAAAAAACATACAAGCAGCAAAACGAGGATACATAAAAAAAACATAAAGGAGCATACAAAATATCCAATTTTTAATTTTTTTCGGTTTTAGGGGGATGTAGATATTGTGTAGATTAATTTTGAAATTTAAAAATGGCTGATATTTATTTTTCGTAAAATTGATATGGGTGTCGTTTATAAGGTTTTTGGAGTGCTGGATTACGAAAATGACATTCGTTTTGAAATTCCAATATGGCGGACATACTTACTTTTGTAAAAATAATATGGGTGTCCTTTTATTGGTTTCTGGGGGTGCTGATAACAAAAAAGTCATCCATTTTAAATTTCCTTAGTAACCCCGCAACCTCATATTTTCTTTATGATGGGAGAAAAGAAATTTGAAAATATGGAATTTTCCAACATTTCTATAGCTTTATACATTCCTAATATCTCAATGTGCAGCATTTACATTTTTTTTTTATAAAATTGATTCTATCTCGGAAACGGTGCATCCTATTGAAAAAATAATGAAAATTTCGTCCCCCTTGGGAATCCCGCAACATCATATTTCCCTCATGATGGGAGAAAAAAAAATTCGAAAATCCGGAATTTTCCAACATTTCTATATAGATTTATACATCTCTCGTATCTCAATGTACAGCATTTAGGTTTTTATAAAATTGATTCTATCTCGGAAACGGTGCATCCTATTGAAAAAATAATGAAAATTTCGTCCCCCTTAGAAACCCCGCAACATCATATTTCCCTCATGATGGAAGAAAAAAAATTTCGAAAATCCGGAATTTTCCAACATTTCTATAGATTTATACATCTCTCGTATCTCAAATGTACAGCATTTACATTTTTTTTATAAAATTGATTCTATCTCGGAAACGGTGCATCCTATTGAAAAAATAATGAAAATTTCGTCCCCCTTAGAAACCCCGCAACATCATATTTCCCTCATGATGGGAGAAAAAAAATTTCGAAAATCCGAAATTTTCCAACATTTCTATATAGATTTATACATCTCTCGTATCTCAATGTACAGCATTTACGTTTTTTTATAAAATTAATTCTATCTCGGAAATGGTGCATCCTATTGAAAAAATAATGAAAATTTCGTCCCCCTTAGGAGCCCCGCAACATCATATCTCCCTCATCATGGGAGAAAAAAAATTTCGAAAATCTGGAATTTTCCAACATTTCTATATAGATTTATACATCTCTCGTATCTCAATGTACAGCATTTACGTTTTTTTATAAAATTGATTCTATCTCGGAAACGGTGCATCCTATTGAAAAAATAATGAAAATTTCGTCCCCTTAGAAATTCCGTAACATCATATTTTCTTTATGATGGGAGAAAAAAAAATCGAAAATCCTGAATTTTCCAACATTTTTATAGATTTATACATCCCTCGTATCTCGGTACAGCATTGCCATTTTTTTCTATAATCGCTTCTATCTCAGAAACGGTGCATCCTACTGGAAAAATAATGAAAATTTCCTCCCCCTAATAAACCTGGAAATTGCATATTTTCTTCATGAATAGCAGAAAAATTCATGAATCCTGAATTTTGAAAAATTTCCATACATAGCTGGTACCTTGAACTACATAACATACTGTAATAATAATCATCAATCCTAATCAGCATCCCCAAGATCTTTTAATTTAGTATTTATATTCATTTTACGAAGATTGAATATTCTGCATTTTGGAAAATGAAATTGGAAGACAATTTTGTAATCGGAACCTTATTAATTTTAATAACAAAAATGTACGCCATTGTGGAATTACAAAACAGATTTTATTTTCATATTATTCTGCACCCCCAGACACATAGAAAATGACACCCATGCAAAGGAAAAACATACTCCAACAGTATCCAAAAATAGGATTTTCCGTAGCCTGCAAATTGGATTTTTAGCAGCCATTAATTTATCGACCAAATCTGGTTTTATAGCTGCTTATATGGTATAATGGTCACGAACTCGGAAATTAAGTCACCAACTTATAAATGTCGGTGCTAATTTGGATTAAATTTCGCCTCTTTTTATCTGCCGACTTTTGAATTTTTTGTCACCTGAGTGATTTCGCCAGTTTAGTAATTTAGTCGCCAACATATTAATTTGCTGCCAAATTCAGTAATAGAGTATGCTCACGTGCAGCCGCCAACTTATTTTTTGTTCGCTCGATTAATTATATCCCTTTTTTTTAATACTAAAGATTTATTTTAAATTCAATGTAAGTCTGATAATTTTTAATATTTTGTATACAAATTATTATCCGGCGTTGTAAATACCTAATATTTTTACAACAAATATGCTGATAATTCGGTCTGCCAGTGAAAGTCACGGTTAAAAATACATGCAACCATTTCAAAATTTAGTCAAAAGCAAAACAAACAGACGGACGGGCATTCTATTTAAAATCCAATGAAAGGTAATATGTGGTGCAGGGAAGGGGTTCGTTAGGTTACAGCTAAAACCAGGTAATAAAATCCGAAACCGGACCCGGTCTGCACCGGCTACCTATTAAACAATAGATTTCCGGTTATAATTAAACCTATATGAGACCATTTTATACCGGAAATATATAAAAGATTTAAAATGTGTCACCATGTGTACATTAGAAAAGTATTAATTTGTTAAAAAAATTCGAAGTCAGTATTGTAGGATTGACATGTCAAATTAATATGAAAACTGCAATAAAAAGTAATCGTTTTTTTGTTTCTGCTCAAAAATATTTCACGGCATTAATAAAATATTTTCTCGATTTATCGAGTCACTTTAGTGACTCAATGCAGTTTCTCTAACCTTCTGTTTAAGTATTAGTCAGGAATAAAAAAAAAAAACAAAGTTCAAATGTATAAAAAATTTTGGTATAGAAATATTGACAACCCTAAACCCATAGTTACCATAGAAAACTTTAGAAGCCTCTAACTTCAGTGCCCTTTATTATTTGGACCTAATTTTTTTTACACAAATTCTAGTACATTTAAGTAACAATTCTGTATAAAAATAAAATCCAAATATTTAGAAATACGTTCATAAAAAATTAAAGAAAAAAAAACATAAATCGTAAATAAATCTTTAAAAACTTATTTAAGAAATATGTAAATCAGGTTAAATTGTGTGTTTTTTGATTATTGTCGATCAGAATAATCAAGAAGACAATTAAGTAAATATTTAAAAAGTTATGGCAATTTTTAATTTTATTGAAAAAAAAATAAAAAGTGTTTTTTTATTGTTCATAATAAGATATTAACGCATGTAAATACTAATAAATTATTTACATAACATTTCTGTATGAGATTTCCAAAAAAAAAGGCATGGCCAATTTTTTGGACAAAAAATACACAGTGCATTGGAATAACAAAAAAACGTTGTTTCCAAGTTTGGTTAGGACAATGCAGGCTGATCACCTGATCGTCTAACGAGAAAGATGAGCCATGCGTCGGATGGGCATGTAAAATGTCGGACCTGCACCTGATCTCTCGTCAGTCGTGTCGGTTATCCGTACCACTGGATTATGAGAGTACAGGAAGAGAGAGTGCTCTTGTGTACTGCGCACACACTGGGGCACTATAAAATTACTCCTGCATAACTGGTCTGGTTTCAATGAAACCGGCCACCGTCATCGATATCGGTGTGGGGAGTTATATGTCCCGCGATAAAAAGTAGCCTATGTCCTTTCCCGTGGTCTACTTCATATCTGTGCCAAATTTCATTATGATCGGTTTAGTAATTTTTAAGTGAAACTGTAAATAAAGTTTCCTACGGGAACCATACATTTTCCTGCGATAAAAAGTACCCTATGTTCTTTCTCAAGCTCTAGAGAGTCTGGACTATCTGTGTACCAAATTTCATTTAAATCGGTTCAGTATGTTTGGCGTGAAAGATGGACAAACACATACACACTTTCCCATTTATAATATTAGTATGGATTACTAACGTAAACAATCGTCATTCCACCGATTGACACGAATGACAGCTCGCGGCTATGTGTGCGTCGCTGGGCGAATGCGGAGGCGGGCGGGGAGGAACTTTTTCCCAGCCTGGACTGTAGCACACGGGGCTGGCCGCTAGATGTTTCGTACTTTGACATAATTGACAATATAATTTCATAATATTTATTGATAGATTTTTCTGACGCGACGTTTAATGTCGGTGTCAAGGTAAGGCTCAGCGCAGACAGAACAGAGCGCAGCGGAGAGGATTTTATTAACGCACTTGAAAATAAACTTTAAAATGATTACATTAAAGTGCATAAATGCTTGAACCTGACAAAAAATGCTTGCGCGTCCTCGAAGATACGCGGGAATCCCCTTACGGCGTCGAGTCGGCGCCCGCGTCGTATACGCGTACTTTCAGTGTTGTCACTGGTTAGAGTAGCGAGGTCGCGCGTAAGCTCGAGATGGCTGACATTCGCCGGTGCTCGAACTGTCATTTGTAGAGAGTGTCGCCCCTGTGGCTGTAGGGTGATGATTTTGGCAGTAGCAGTGTGTTGTTTCATCGTAGAGCCTACTGATCCGATTTTAATAAATTAGGTGTCAATAGATTTGTAATAAAGGCTCAGGTAACATACATAGCTATATATTATATTTGTCGGAGCGTGTTAAAGCTAAGATTGTCTATGATTGGAAACGTCAAGTAGTTTTACTATTTGGACTAGGTCGATGCCATTATTGATAGATGTCATAAAAAAGAATGGTTGTCATGGAGACTTGGGGGATTATTTGCCTGAATTTGGGAATGACTGGATTATAAAAGCTCAGGAATCAGGATAAAATACGGAAGTCGTGGAATACGTGGCATCGAACTTGTCACGTTTCTGATCGTTCAGCATTTGGGCTATTCGATAATATTGTAATAAATATCTAAACTTGGAATATTTCAACCGTTCGCCATCTTATCCTAATGGAGTCTTTGATATCAGAACTGGTATGAACATCACGACCCACATAGAAAGACCCTTCGGAGCATAACGTGCAAAGGGCAGAATGAGCATGACACGCAGGATGAGCAAATTGCTTAAATCGCAAATGAACAAATGCGTAGAGCCCAAAACGTGCAGGCAGTAAGCTTAGGTGTATTTTGTTTAGTTCCAGTAAATTTAATACAAAAGTATCATCTTTGAACACCAAAAATGCATTACGCATACCACCCAGGCACAGGGGGCACCCGAGTGGTGATGTGGGACTCCCGTATAGGCTAATGGGACCCACGGTATACCCACTAAAAACCACCCCCCACCTTCCTCCTCGCCACCCTGTGACGGGGCCACGGGAACGATAAACACATCCGCGACCCCGCCGGCGGCAGCCGCCCACAAGCGGCTCCATCCAAGGCCCGAAGGCCCCAGGCGCACCAGATGGTAAGGTGCGCCTCCCTCCTCGGCCTCCACCAGTACTGTAGCAGACTCCCCCCGAGTCTGCTACTAGGAGGCCACGGATACCAGCCTCCACAACCGGTACCCGGTGGCAGATCTGGGCTATGGTTCTGCCACTGACCACACCTCGGACGCAGAGGATAGGGCAAGCGGCGCACCGTAATACCAACTTGCCTCTTCCTCTGCGGCCCCACCAATGCCGTTAACCTTACGGAACGGCCCCGCCAGCTCGCAGGGGGGGAGGGAGAGTAGCACAACACCACCACGCCTCTCCCCCTGCGATCCCTCCACGGCCGCAGAAGATAGGGAGTACGGCGCACCGTAATACCGGCACTCCTCTTCTTCTGCGGTCCCACCTCCTAGCGCGTCCGCAGCGGATTCCTCCAGCCCGCTGGGAGCGCCCACCTCGGGCCAGCCGGCGGCAAACAAGCCGGCCCTGGTTGCCTCTTCGCTTCACCGTGGGTATCCAGTCCACGGTTACTAAGCCCCACCGCCACGTCAAGGCGTGCAACCATCGGGGGGACGAAAGTAATACCTAGATTAATAGATCGAAACCGATCAGAATGACACTTGAGTCAGAAGAGTGTATTACATGCATTTAGCATGGGTGAATCTTCATGGTGTAAAAGCAAGATGAAATAATCAGACTGCATTCACATTCCAATTACAAAGGATATTGGGTACACTTAATCCGTAGCGGAGACTTAGAACACAAGATTCTTGAGTTGAAGTTGAATTGTATTGATCGCTAAAAATATAATAATAAGAAACATAAGAGATGGAAAGCCAAAACTAGAGAATATAAGATCCTGTGGTCAACACACTGCTCGCAAATGCTTTGTTTGTGGTTGATAGGGACACAAGTCAATTGATTGTCCTGCATGAGGAAAAGTTTTGTTAAAGACGTTTAGCTGCACCAGAACATCAAAGCTAGTTTAATAGCAATTCTGAGATATGTCATGTATTGTTTATTTTTATTTTACAGCGGGAGACAAGGACACTATGTATTGACATACTTGGAGGGAATTGACGATAAATTACGTGGCAGATGCAGTTTTGCTCTCTTAACTTGGTAAATGATAATATATTGGGCATAAAGATTCCAACTTGGACACTCAATAACTGTGGTGAGCGTATTCCTTCCATTACGATATTTTTTTCGAAATATTGGTAGAATTGATCTAGTATTGTTTATGAAGTCTCTTTCATTTGATACGCATAGCGAAATTACCTAGCTAATAAAGATCATATAAGATGTTGCTTCTCTTGATGCTAATGGCTTCATGGTCTAACCGAGTTAGCACATCTCAAACTAAGATTTAGGTTAGATACTAGTTTGTGTATCGAAAGACTGCATATGTGTGGACCTACCTACTTATATAGCGACGCGTAGCCTGCTGAAGTATGAGACGATGTGCATGAGTGCAATAATTTACTTCTTACAGTGTACTGCTATTTTGCAGATGATGCTATAAGAATGTATGACATAGTTGTTAAATTTTGCAAATTTAAGTAATCTTTGTTATGATATAGAAGGAGCGTGATCTTGCGCGTTCTCACGAATGACATTTTTATTTGAGTACATAATAACTCATAATTGATTTCATGAGACAAAAATAAAAAGAATATTTAAAACGAACATAAAATTATAGTACTTCGCAACCTTTGGATCAAATTGAAAATACAGTTTTGTCCGATTGTCAAAATCTAACTTTGCAATAAGAATTCGCATGATACTTTAAGATAGTAGTTGAAAATTCATGTGTCAGGCGCTAGATTATTATCTAACCAAGTGAAATTGTTTATTAATTTGGAATGATACGTATGTACTTTGGGATGATTTTATTTTGACAGATAATTATTGATTGCATAAATTATTTTCTCTCTTGGTTTTAGTATTAGGTACAAGGGGGCAGTTCGGTGCAACGAGAATGGCGACATTTCAATATATCGCTCTGTCCTACAGGGTTAACCACAACAGATGACACTATGTCGCTTCTGCCTTGCGCCATCGAAAACGCTAGACTTATGTACATGAGGCTCACGAATGATTAATATATTGTACCATAAAGACTAGCCAAATGGCAGTCACCAGTCCGATTAAGTTAAAACAACTTAAATGACATTAACGTAGCCCCATTTGAAAAAAAAGAAACAGAAAAAAAATGAATATATTGTTCTGCAGTGTTAATGAATAGTTTATGGAGATAGATATATCGGATAGATCGGACTTATCACACTCCCTTGTAAGCTCGTCAGTACAACCTCCACTACCTGATTCTCCTGAATACCTCTTAGTCGAGATTCAATTGACGTTTAGTAATAAAGCTCTCCTCGGTGTCTGCTACTGCCCCTCTTCTCATATGGATTATTTTTCGGATTTTGAACACTTGCTAGAGACTTACATACCAAATTACCAGCACTCTATTATTATGGGTGACTTCAATACCTGCATGGCTAAGGACGATATAAGATCTAGAAAACTAGCTTCAACCTTGGATAGCTGTAACTTACATATGCTCCCTCTCAACCCTACCCATTTCTCCCCTGGTTGTACACCATCCTTATTAGACCTCATGTTTGTATCGTCCCCAGACCTTGTAGTAAAGCATGGGCAGTGTTCTGCAGATATATTTTCGTATCACGATTTAATATACCTTTCTTATAGCTTGCGTCCCCCTAAAGTCAAAAGGAAAGTACTAATGCAGCGGAATTTCACAGATTTGAATTTGGACAACCTAAAACAAGACGCTAATAATATTGACTGGTCTTTAGTACTCTGTGCTAATCATGTTGACGATAAGCTTAATATTTTTAACTCTCTGCTTACCGATCTCTATGACAGACATGCACCGATCAGGCCCGTCAAAATAAAACACCTACCAGCTCCTTGGCTTACAGACGATTTAAAACATTTAATAAAACAAAAACATTCGGCGAAGAATAAATATAAGCATTCTAACAGTATAGAGCACCGCGACAGGTATGTAAAACTCAGAAACCGATGTAACAAACTGTGTAGGGATGCCCAGCGACGTTACATACACTCGTCTGTGGAGAATGGCGATCCTAGCCGAGTCTGGAAATTTCTGAGGAAACTGGGTGTCGGCAAAAGTTCCGAGAATAGTCACAATGTTTGCATAGACGCAGACACTCTAAACCACCATTTCGCTTCTCCTTCTAATTCTTTCGACCAGTATCTGAAATCTCAAACCCTAAATAACCTCTGCCACTTATCGACTTCTGATTCTCCACCGTTCCTACTTAACCAATTTACTGGGGATGATGTTAAAAGACATGTTACATCCATTATTTCTAACGCCGTCGGTGACGATGGAATTAGTCGTAAAATGATAATTCCTATTCTAGACGTCATTACGCCGGTACTTGTTGACATCTTTAACCATGCTGCTAAAACGTCCATATTTCCCAACGCTTGGAAAGATGCAAGCGTAATCCCACTACCAAAATCTGCTCGACCAAAGCTTGTCTCTGACTTCCGTCCAATTTCAATATTGCCGTTCCTCTCCAAAGTCTTTGAACGGCTTATAAGTCAGCAGCTTACAAATTATGTAACACAGAATAACTTACTTAGCACCTTTCAGTCTGGCTTTCGTCGTGGACATAGTACAACTACTGCACTAATTAAAGTCACCGACGACATTAGACGTGGCATGGACGATAAGCAACTTACATTACTGGCTCTGCTTGATTTTAGCAACGCATTTAACACAGTTGACCATGACGTATTGATCAGTATGCTTAGAGTTTATAATCTTTCGCCCCAAGTAATTGAGTTATTTCGCAGCTACCTTGTGGGGCGTCGTCAAAGAGTTAAGGTAGCTAATACCTGCTCAGATTGGTCTTTGATCTTTGCCGGTGTACCTCAGGGTGGTGTCTTGTCTCCTCTGCTTTTTGCTCTCTTTATAAACGGCATTACGCATTCCATATCCTCATCCTTTCACCTTTACGCTGACGACCTCCAAATTTATTCTCAGACATCCTTAAATAACCTACACGTTACCATAAGCACCCTAAACAGTGACCTGAATATAATCTGTAATTGGAGTAAGCGTCATGGTCTCCTTATTAACCCAACCAAGACACAGCTGATAATCATTGGTAGTCCTGGGCTGGTATCTAGGATCGACTGGCATTCCTTACCACCGGTGGTTGTGAATGATGTTATTATTCCCTTTAGTAAAACAGTTAAAAATTTAGGAGTTTATCTCGACGATACCTTGTCATGGACGCAACATATTAAAGAGATCAGCAGAAAAATCTATGCAACTTGGCACTCCCTATCCCGCTTGCGTTTCCTTCTTCCAATCCCCACAAAAATCAAGATTGCTGAATCCTTATTTCTTTCCACGCTCGATTATGCAGACACTTGTTTTGTGAATCTAACCGAAGATCAGCTTAATAAACTTGAGCGACTTCAAAATCTTTCAATAAGATTCATCTTCGGCCTTCGCAAATTCGACCACATCTCCGAATTTCGCACCAAGCTCAGGTGGCTGCCTATTCGCCTTCGTCGGGATGCTCGCATACTCTCACTCGTATACTCCATCATACACGACCCATATTTACCTCCTTACTTAAAAGAAAAATTTATATTTCGACGAGCAGAAATCAAGGATTTACGGTCAGTTTCAAATCTTCTTTTAGAAATGCCTGTACATCACTCTAAATACTACAGCTCTTCCTTTGCAATCACCGGGATAAAACTCTGGAACGCATTACCAACGGACATAAAAGTGACAAAAACGCTCAGTAGGTTTAAAGCATTGGTCAGAGAACACTTTCTTGCCATAGCTAACAATAATTAATACTAATTAAATTGCATTTTATTAATCACTATTATTTTTTGATACCTTAAAAATTAATGTTCCATCATTTTAATGTTACGTTCTTATTTATTTATGTATTTTAGAATATGTATTTATATATTGTTATTGTATGTATGTATCTGTTTATATATTATGCCATTATTAATATACTTATTTAAGTTAACAAAATATACTTTATTTTTTTTTATTTTTTTTTATTTGCACATTCATAATCATACAATTATAATAGTACTGTCCTCTACCCGTGGTTGCCTGGAAGAAATTACTAAATAGTAATAAGGCCGCCATTGTGTTCTACATTATTTATAATACATAATTATCTAAGATTGCTGTTAAATTCCAAATTGTATTATGTGTGCACAATAAAGAATATTTCATTCATTCATTCATTCATAGTTAATCGGTTTTGTTGGAATATCAAATTGTATTCGAAAGAGGAATTTAACGATATCTTAAACTATGATTACGTATCTTAAATTTGTCGCCATATTGATATAATCAATTAAGTAGTCCTCCTTTGTTGGAAGGCGGTTAAAATTTTGAAGAGGCAGCTCACTAGAAGCGCTTATCTGGTCCCAATTTTTTTGTATGAGGTCGACATTCTTCTCCGCAATAAGCGTTCTGTGATTAGGTAGCGTAGTAGACTGATGCAACTTCCAGTTGATGAGAGATCCGAGCCCCAGCGTTGGGAATGTTAGTGATCAGAGCCGAGCCATTGAAAAAATGTTTAACTTAGAACAAAGAAATAACAACTTATTTCGATACGATACGAATGACTAAATTTTTTTACTATTATATATCGAAATGACGAATCATCTATCTTCTGAATATAGGTTACTGTTTTAAGAAAAAGCAGGCATAATGAAAAGTCAATATCCGATTTTGCTAATAATAATTGTTTTCCTAAGGTCTATGGAGTATTTGGTATAACGGCCCCTAAACCTTCAGAAAAATGAACCACTTGAACCTAACTGGAAATGTCAACCTATGGCAACGTCATCATATAGACACAACATACATACTCTAGTTTGCGAAAACGGACATCAAAGCAAATCACCAATCTTTGTCCTGATCTTACTTTTTTTGATATTTATGAGCTATTTGATCTTATAAATATTGTCAATTAATTATTGATCGGTAAGGTTTTAAGTAGAAAGTAATGGCAAAGTTTCAGAAGCCTGAATTTTACTTGCGCATATTAAAACCGTGGACTTAAAATTGCAGTTACTTCCAATGAAGTTAAAGGATATCGACCAGAAAGTAACAGATGTAGAAGTAAGCTTATGAAATGTCAGGAGGAGGTTTTTCACTACTGGTATATTCAGTCATCTCTGTGTCAACTATCAGTTATTCTGAACACCAATTCTCGTAGTTGACTTACACTTTTAGTTTGCTTTTGTTGAGTTGTGGATGACTAGTCTTGACGTCATGAACTGATTTTTGGAGTTGTGCCCAATCAAATGGGTTTGACGTTGGTTAGACGTTTGTGAGAGTGCCATTTTTGCAGTTTTAATATATTATCAGGACTGGATCGTAACTGTATTGTTACGGAATTTGATTAGTAGAATCGACCTTTTGGTTTACTTTGTGGGCTTCGAATGTATATTGTTACACATGCTAAAATCAAATTGCCTAGAATATTGTGGTATTTAGGTAAAACCAAAAATACTTAAAAATTGTGCGACAGGAGACCTAAGATTATCTTAACGACTAGCAACGCATTTATGACTATTTTGGTATGGTAATAAAAGCGACGGCTATGGTTATTTTCCATCAACAATCCGATTGCTCATCTGTAAACGTGAAAATGAACCTCGAGTTGAATACCCTTGTCGTTCGTTATAAACGCACCAAAGTTGCTTACGACCAAACGATTATTAAATTTATGAGAAAGAAACGTATAATTTCCATCAGAAACTTTGAAAATTCAAAAGTTTTATATTGATATCAATCTTTAGCGTAATCGTCCTAATATGTGTTATGTTAACTTAGTGTAACAAGTTACAGCTGCTTACATTCGGCGGGAGTATTGTGAAACACCTGACCCTTCAACATTAATTGCAGTGTGTATAGCTAGAGAAAATACGAAATACTTTTGACATTGTAACTTTCTTTTCGTTCGCTCCGATTTCATGAAAAACTAAGATTCCCTTATATCTCGGAGAGTTGTGAAGGATATGATATTCAAAAAAAGCTCAAAGGACGCGTATTCACGTTTCGTTATGGCTGAAACCATGAAGCATAGATACCAGGAGTCCGAACGGTATAGGCTTTTTAATAATAATTATGTACACAATAATAGGACCAGATCTTAGTTCTCTTTTCTGCCGATAGGCGTGCGAGACCGACGAGTACCGAGTGTTGCCAATACTATTATACCGAGTGTTGCCAATACTATTATTTATTACAATTATTTTTAAATTACCGTTAGGCAATTACCGTGTTCTACGGTATCTATTTTTCGAGAACAGTTTCTAAGAATTTCCTAAAACTTTTAAATAATAAGATTTCAATCTTTCCAGAGCTGTCAATAGCAACTTTAAACTTCCCGCGTAATTTCAAACGAGTGCATGTCGGACCGTCGCGCGCTCTACCGGCAAAAATCTGTCCCCGTAATTGAGACCATTATTTTAACATTACGTTCGGACTCCTTGTTATCTATACTTCGTGGCTGAAACAGTGAAATAAAAATTAAATTTTATTCAGATTTTTTTATATTTTTTGGAGCGCGATAATTTGGAAACGGAAAATTATTTCAAAATTTGCGAAAAAATCCTCTGGACAATTTAGTCAGCTACAATTTGAGCCTAAAACAAAGACGATCGGGTTGCCCGGTCTAACGTTTTAGCGACAGTTTTTTTTTTTTCGAATTATGTGGAATAATTTTTAAAGTACTCGATAGTCATGTGAGGCACTAAATCTTTATTTATTTCTTGTAAATGTGCTACCGGTTCGGTCAATGTTTTTTTTTGCTCGCCCGTCTCTGCTTCTGGATGTATTTATTAAAAAAAGTTAAATGCAAAAATATTTTGTTAAAAGTTCGTGACGTGTATGCAATACGACGGCTCTGTTTAGCACTAAAGTAAAATGATATTAGCTTTTGGTTTAATAGTAGGTTTAGTTATTTCACCAAGATGTTCGGCGCGCTCAATCCGGTAATAATCTAAGCGGTCCAAAAGACATTAAGATTTTGAAATACATTGTAAACTGTTTGTTAAAATGTAAACTGAGAATATTTTTGTTTGCACCTGTTAATTGCAACTGTAGATTGCGAATGTGAATTGTGACTGCGGATTGCGAGCGAGGATTGTGATTGGGTGCCGGGTGGAAGCATCCCATTACTTGACGAGAGTAGGCACCGGAGAGAGGTGGCCTTGTGAGTGGATGCCGGATGGAGTCAGCCCAGTGCTTGACGAGAGTAGGCACCGGATAGAGGTGGCCTTGTGACTGGGTGTCGGATGGAGGCAACCCAGTGGTTTTTTGTAGTGAGGTGCACCGGATGGAGGTGGCCTTGTATTGTACTAATGCTGCAGTGGTTGAATATAGTTAGCCCGGATGGAGTCGGCTCTTTAGCTGCCTACCGGATAGGAATATAACAGCATCGTTTTTCGATATTGAGATTGGTACATGTAAAGTGTGAAGTGTGTGGTAAAGCATGTCATGATTTATTTGGTAGCAAGATTATGGTTGATATTGTGTTGTATCTGTATACTTCATGTGTGTTTAATCTGAGAGTATAAAATGTAAATTAAAACTTAACTCTGAGAACACTACATAGAGGTTAGATGAAGGATGTTAATTAGAGTGTAATTGACACAGGAGGGAGGTATTGATGTGTTAGAATATGAGACAATTAAATGTTATGTCCATGGATTAAAGCAGTTCTTATTAATTTTCCGAGGTCAGGTTGACCGAGTGAGAACCTTTTACTGTGCTGTCAAATGTTTTTTTCAGAACTTTGAAACGAAGACGTGAGACGCTTCACACGAGGACGTGTGCATGGACAGAATAGCCGTGTCGGAGCGATGATGCACATAAATATTCTTCACACAAGGATCTGAGAATCGCCAGGGTGATCTTGTCGGAGTGTCAACGGATTTGTTTCGCACAGGGACGTGCGAATTGTCAGAATGGCCGTGTCGGAGCGTGTTAAAGCTAAGATTGTCTATGATTGGAAACGTCAAGTAGTTTTACTATTTGGACTAGGTCGATGCCATTATTGATAGATGTCATAAAAAAGAATGGTTGTCATGGAGACTTGGGGGATTATTTGCCTGAATTTGGGAATGACTGGATTATAAAAGCTCAGGAATCAGGATAAAATACGGAAGTCGTGGAATACGTGGCATCGAACTTGTCACGTTTCTGATCGTTCAGCATTTGGGCTATTCGATAATATTGTAATAAATATCTAAACTTGGAATATTTCAACCGTTCGCCATCTTATCCTAATGGAGTCTTTGATATATTTATATAAAAGAAAGTCGTGTTAGTTACACTATAACTCAAGAACGGCTGAACCGATTTGGCTGAAAATTGGTGTGGAGGTATCTTAAAACCAGGAGAAGGACATAGGATACTTTTTATCCCGATCCCCAGGGACTCAAAACTCGAGAACGGCTGGATTGATATGGCAAATTTTGGATTTGTGGAAGGTTTAAACGGTGAGAAGTATTGGAAAAGGTGTAGGTAGTAGGAGTAGGTGTAGTACTAGAAAGTGGGTTGTATTGCCGGTGTAGTTATTTCCTTATTCCTTATTTAAGACAGAACAACGTGTGTCGGGACAGCTAGTAGGTTATATAATTTACGTAGGCAGGTAATATTTTTTATATAAAAAAATTGGACTACAGCTAATACTCTACTTATAATATCATGACTTTGTCATGACATGAAAGCACTAACATGACAGGTTAGTATTGTTGTCTCAGATTAAAACATCAAACCCTCAAGCAGTGAAGAATTATGACTTAATATTGTAGTAGAATCCAAAAATAATCTGAGCCTCAGCTCTTCGGCAAATTAAATTTAGGATCGTATTTGAATGGAAAGGAATTGGATCAAAGGCACTAATCCTCGCGATTGTCCTTGTATTTGCGAAATATGATTTGACAAAGCAAATATTTTTATTTTATTTTCTTTGCAAATAATATATTTTTTATTCTTATTCTTATTTCATGTAAAAATTTATTATGTAGTATACCTACCTATTATGTTTCAATATTGATTGTTTTCATCAGATTTAAAACTAGATATCTACATAATTTATTAGGTACAAGTACTGATGACTTGCCACTACACATATATAAAAAACATAATGATTTTCATGCTTTTAATATGAAACTGTTCATCATATGTGTAGTCAAAGCTTATGAAATAGTCTTTCATTTGAACAATATTATACGAATTTAAATATGTTTGAAAGGTTTAAATGCAGAGCTCCAACTTTGTCTGATAGAGTAAAGCCATATCAACTCACATCTAGCATTCAAACAAGTCACAGTGTAGATAGCGCACAGAAGTTCAACTGGGTAATGATAACTTTCCATATTAACTATTTAGAATTACTAAAGGCATTTTAGTGAATGACACAAAATATTACATTAATACGTCAAGAAAAAACTTTCTGTACAGTTTTACGAGAATAGTGCGACCGAGTATGAAAGTTGACACAGTTAAAGCTTACAGGTAGTGTGTGACCTCAGATTATCACTTCCGTGCGTTTGATACCTATAATTTTGTTACACGTTGATGTTTGTCACAAATATTTATATTATCTAAAAGGCAAAAGAACCCTTATAAAGTTCAAACTTAAATATTATAAAAAATATTAGGTATAGGCTAATTTTGACCACAGGGCGACCTCTAGTTTTATTAAATACGAATTATTTCCATCGAATAACTTGTGAAATCCGCAGTAGAAAGCCGCAGCAGGCATGTAGCAGTACAGGCAATTTTTTTCAGAGAATCGACCTCAGAGCGGATAAATACCACGGCCTCACAGAAAACCGACGTGACGTGTAACGCTTGTATTGTGTTTCGCTGAGTGTGTGAGGTTACTGGAGCTTGGAGGCCATAGGTTGGTAATTTAAAGACTAACTACAGCAACGTACAAACGAGTGCTTCTCATATTGAGGATAGTCTCTCTAGAACCGCGAACGGTAGTGGCGATGATGATGACGAATCCTTCTCACATTGAGGACAGTCCATCTCGAAGCGCGGACGTTAGTGGCAATGATAATGACGAATCCTTCTCACAATGAGGACAGTCGCTCTAGAAGCAGGACCGTTAGCGGCGATGGTGATGACGTATCCTTCTCACATTGAGGACAATCTCTCTAGAAGCGAGAACGTTAGTGTCGATGACAATGATTAATCCTTCTTACATTGATAGAAACGGGGATATTAGTGGCGATGATGATAACCTACTGCGAACAAGTACTCTGTGGCGAGCGTACAGTTGCGTGCTCATCAACCGAGGCTCACAACTAAACTTTGCCGGCTCGCCGTATTAAAGAGAGTTTCAGACTTAGCCGATAATGTCAGAATATGAATGTTCGATATGTTTTAAAACATATTCGAAGTAAAACATGACGTGAATTAATTTTAAAGTTTAAATATTATGTTTATTGAAAATTTTTGAAAGCTTTTAATATTTTGTTAATTATTTAGATAGCTAATTAATAACAAAGTAGTTTTTCATATTTATATAGTTATAATTCACTAGTTCATAGTGGTATCAATTAACATTTTAATTAGATAAACATAATAAAGTACCGAATCTTTTTCAATATTATACAGGAACGAAATCTAAGTTGAAAAAATTTAAATGATCAATTATAATCAACATCTTTTTTATTATTATTATTATTAATTATTTAATTAAAAAACAAGTACATGGGTATTTCAGACAAATTGCAAAACTATAGATCGGTTTATAACAGTGTCCGACTGTCCGTTCATCAGTTAAAAAGTGCGATGCAGCAGCCGTTTATAATTATCTAAACACAAACCATACATATTACATAAACATTTTGTACAGTACACATGTTCTGTATGTTATTTTATCCAAATTGGCAACTCGAGACCACGAAGGAAATAACCCGGACGGTTCATTAAAAAAGACAAACGCTCAAATAGGCCGTTCCGTGTTGTTTATTATATGAATGTAATATTAGACGAAAATTGTAACGAAGGCTGAGGGACTCCGCAAGACGATAGATAACAAGCTCCAGAGACTAAATTAGAGCAGGACGTGAACTATAGGCGATAGCGTTTTTGTGAAACTTTTGAAGCAAATAAATAAATGAATATGAATATGAAAAACAAAGACATAATATTGTAGGTAAAGCAAAATTATAAGACGTGTTCTGCATAAAATAATGAGTACAAAACAAATCCAAATTAGACTTAGGACCTGCTTCACAATCTTCTAGTACCTAAGTGTCAGATAGCTTAGCTGCATATTTTGTCTCTATCACTCGGTATAAAGTAAGCGGCGACAAAACTACCGAATAAGCTTTTCTACACTAATTATTATTAGGCGATTATGAAACATATATGGCCCTTAAATGAATATATTAGTATAAAGTTTGATTAGTTAATACATGATATTATGTCTGATATCGAAAAATTTAATCGAATATTGAACTTTTTTTTTAAGCTAACTCAGTTTTGAAGCCAAAGTAATTTTGCATAAATCATTCTTATTTCATTGGAAATTGGAATGGTCATGCAATACTTCCCTACATCCACGGTACCAGGTTAACAGAAAATACACCCGTGTCAGCAGTAGAGAGCATTACATGAATCGCAATCGCTTATACACTTGCGGCAACACAACGCAGTGCGGAGTTGATTTATGCAAACAGAGTTCATACATTTCACGTATGTTGTAACTCCTGACCTCAACATCTCATCAGCATATGCTAATTTACCAGCATTTTATTGTTTCAGAGACAATTTATGCTAAACGTGTACGTGTTTTATCTTTTTAAAACATTTAAATTTAGAGGTTCATGAACAGTCGGAAAGTTTATGCAGTCGTCTTCATAATTTGTTGGTATAATAATAAATTGCTGTCGTCATATCATACGCTTACCGCTAGTTATTACCGCTAGTAAGTAGTAACACAACCAATTATAGCAAAAATTACAATAATAGCTCCCCACACCGATTTCGGTTACGGTGGCCGGTTTCATTGAAACCAGACCAGTTACGCAGGCATAATTTTATAGTGCCCGAGTGTGTGCGCAGTACACAAGAGCACTCTCTCTTCCTTTACTGTTATACTTCCTTTACTGTATAACCCAATGGGACAGATAGGCGACAGGACTACCGAGAGATCAGGAGCATGTCCGATTTTTAACATACCCATCCAACGCATGGATAATCTTTCTTGTCAGACAACCAGGTGATCAGCCTACATTGTCCTAACTTGGAAACTAAATTTTTTGTTGTTCCAGTGTGGGAATCGAATCCACGATCTCCGAGTCGAGGGCCGAGCTCTAACCACTAGACCACGGAGGCTGTTGAGTAATAATAAATTGTACTAACTTGCTAAACGTGCAATTTTCTCACCTACTGAAAGTACCTAAGATAAAATTGACCACCTAATAGATTGTAAAGTATCAACTCCTCTGTTCTGGTGTTCATGGACAATCGTTTACTATGAGGCGATCCATAAGCTCATTTGTCGGAATAACATACATACATACATAATCACGCTTTTTTCCCGTAGGGGTAGGCAGGGTCGCAGAGACCGCCTCTTTTCCGTAGGGGTAGGCAGAGACCACTTCTTTCCACTTGCTACGATCCTTACATACTTGTATCGCTTCGTCCACTTTCATTCTTACCATCCATTCCTCCTCTTACATTCAACGTAGCGAAGCGGCTCTTCATGGGCCACGTTTCGCCTCCGCGAGAAACGAGTCGGGATAAAAATGGTATAATATGCGCACTACCATTGTGGATGGGCAAAGTGTTCTACACTTATCTTCATTTATAGAACAGTAAAATTACACTTCTCCAGCGAAACATAGAACGTTTATCATAGTCGGTAGTTACGTTGTAATGTATTAAAGATTGATATCCCTTACGCCTGCCTTGTTATTTCCCTTTTTATACCAACCTGGATCGGTATAATCATGATTATTGCTTTGAAGTGCCCGCCTCGATACATTTTAATAGTTCAAGTTGTACGAGAAGTTTCAACATCACGTACATTAAGGTATGCAGTATGCAGTATGCTCTAGGTATGACAGATAAGTAATAATATCCTATACCTACTACGAGTATATAACATACTGCTATTAAGTATAAAAGTTTTTTAGGATGGATGGATGGATAAATGTTTGTTATACTTGCACGCAAAAGCTACTGAAAGGATTTTGATGAAATTTTGTATTGTAGTAGTTTAAGCTCTGGAATAAAACAGGCTACTTTTTATCCCGAAAAAGTAGTGTTCCCGTGTGATACTGTTTTTATGAGTTCGGAGCCGCGGGCAAAAGCTAGTATATTAATACGTGAAGTAAAAACTTGTACTTCTTTTTACGTAAAATTATGCGATGAAGGAGTGTGAAAATTGGCACAGTTAAAGTTTATATAGAGGACTGTGATTTGCACTAATATTTTTTGTAATAATGCTTAAACATACATAAAAATCAGAATTTGAATTATTTCCTGACTGACAAAAAGTGGATTTTAGTTTTATAGTTTTACTGATTATGTATTTGTATACCTTTTTATTTGGCTATATTAAAAAAAAGTTAATAATTAAAAAAAAAGTCCGCTGCATGCCCTTAGCTGTGATATACCTAGCGACCATATACGAGTACACAACCTTCCCTCCACTCTACACAACCACACAAAAATCCCTTTATTAACCATTCGTTCAATTTAATATGTGCAGTAAGAGGAAAAATCTTATTTTCTAAACTCTTTGAGACGACAAATTCTTCTTTTTGATAATAAGACCAGTAAACATCACAGCAAATAATTTTGTTTTTTTTTTTTTTTTTATATTTAAATCTTTTCTCTACTACTAGAACTGGCAGCGTTCGTCGAAAACGTTTTCGTTCGACCGTTTTTTCTCCTATTTATTTTGCTAATCCGATTATCGCGGATAAGTCTTTTCATTTTTCGGGTTAACATAATTATAGTCTATGACACTCACAAATAGAGTTGCTTTTTATTGATAAAGTAATAAAAAAATGGCCTCAGTAGATCTAGAGATTAACCCTTACAACAACATAAAGTCACAAAAAAGCAACTAGAGATTACTCCTTACAACATAAAAAACTCACAAAGAAACAAACTTTACCTCTTTATCTGGTAGTGCCCCGCCAAGACGAGCTAAGCGAAGCGCAAGGGCACTACCAGACCACCTTTTCTCGTAGCGTTTCGTCGATATTTTGAACCCTCATAACTTGGGTTTGGATTATACCAGATAAACGAAATTTTCAGGATATATTCCCTGTAGCAGACTTATTAAACGGGTAACGTTCTGATTGCATAGGTCTTATACTTTAGATTTTATTGATATCTAAAAACCCCTGATTTCGTCACTGACTCATTTCGTTTCTAAATGAATAAAAGTTTTTTCAAAAAAACAGTAAAAGTTTTTTCAAAAAAATCACCTTAAGACCAAGCGAATGTAGCGAAATGGTCAGGCTACATAACTTGACTAAGGTATAGAGTTTGTGAAGTTAGGCTTGTAAAGTTAAGGCGTGTAGAGTCAAAAGCTTGGTTTTACATGAGATTTGATAACTTTTGACAGTGCGAGTCATACGGTATCGTCTTGGCATCACTTTACATGAAAATGTTTTTGGTGGGATAATTATATAAGTATAGATTTAAGAGGAAAAAGAACCGTGATAAAGTAAAAAGTTTAAAATAAAGGGTCGAATTAAGACCACTAGACAAACACCTATAATAATATTTCGTCAGTAGTTAAAATACTAGACTTTTAATTACTGACGAAATATTATATATACTTTAAGTTAAGCTTCGTCTATCTGAACATTTTCACAATAAAACTAGAAAATGGCAAACAATATAAATTTGAATACCCCGAAAATTTTTACACAATACACGTCATTGTCTAAATTTACTATTATACGAAGTCGTCGTCATTTACGTCAAAAAAGATCTAAATTTATGAATATAATATAATTTACGTCAAAAAAATCTAAATTTACGAACATACGAAGCATAAATTAATTTTTGGAAAAATAAAATGCATTCGAAAACAACACAAAAAGTTGTCGTAAAAGTTTCGATACTAATTTGACAAATTAACAACACGTACCGCTTAAAATGTTGCGGCTTTATTTTGAGGATCACGATGTTATTTGCTAAATTGTACATGTGTTTTATTTAATTACGGTCTGCCAAACTTTTCAATAATAATTTGAAATAATTGTTTTTTGGCACGAAAAATAAAATTGCGAGTTAGAGACCAATTTTCGTAATTATAGCCGTGGCAGGTGAGCTTACAGTATTAAATATGTAGGTATGTAGATGTTTTGTCTGTCAAAAGAGATGTTCTAGAAATGTATGAGGCGTGGGCCAGCACTATGTACACTATATGTAAATATAGCTAGGTACATAATATAGTAACTGTTTCCTATTCTTTATTTTATTTAGTTTATATGTACATTTAAAATAACTTTGTGAAGGAGAGCAATACATCGTAAAATAAAACATGGCGGATCAGATCAGAATAGGGAATATGCATGAAAATTTAATTTGCCTGAAATATTTTTTTCCCTGTTCTTTATTATCGTCACATTATAACTAAAAGGAATTTTTTAAATTTAGTTCTTATTTAAACCGAAAAAAAAATATATAAAAAATGCAAAATCAGCCCGGGATATTTAAAATTGCGAAACGCGTCACCATTGGTCGCGAGTCGCGACCAATGGTGACGCGCGTGTGTGACGTCACGCTACACGACGCTGTCTTTCATGACAATGACATGACTGACGTATAATATTGAATTCTATGCTCTGACTATTGAATTCTATCTATGATTTAACTGTCAACTGTCTTTTTCGTGTACGATGACGTCAGAACCCAAGCCCGCGAAAATGGCGTGTTTAAACCGCGCAAAAATTGTAGTGATTTTTAAACATTTTTTCTAGCTAAATGGATAATATTTTGGATGTGTTATATACATTTTTGGTAATGTTATAACCAGTAGAAACGTTTAAAAAAATTAAAAAAATACATGCATATTCCCTATTATCCAAAGAATGTCATTTTGACAATGGTATGACTTTTGACAAAGAAAGACAGTCAAGAAGATTCTCTTCCTAAGACTGTCAACTACGTTAAAAGTCAAGTCAAAACAACTGTCATGGCCGCCCTAAAAATAGTGTTCTCGTAATAAAAAACTATTCAAATAATCATTTTTGTACGCATGTAATTCTTCAAATTATTTACTTATGTAGTACAACATAGAGCTGGCTCAAAATGAAACATCTCTTTTACAGTTGATAAAATATATCAATGAATGAAAGATTATTATTATTACTACACAGAAGAAAAATACGAAAAAAATTGTAAAGAGAAAGAAACTTTCATATGAAATTAGTAGAGCAAACAGTGACACAATAAAAATTAAAATGATGTCGACCAAAAGTTCTATTCGATTTCAAATCACAATGAAGGAAATAGTAAAAACAGTGACCCATCTCCACAAACCTACATACCATTTCCGAGACCTTGGTTTTTAAAACCTCGTTTGAATATAGGTTACTTTGAAGATATTTTATACTGTTTGGCATTTTCGGTAAACATACACGTCGGTTGTAATTTATTAAGTTCACTAAACAGAATCGTTAATATTTCATCTCTATTGATGTCAGTTCTGTAAGAAAAGAATTGTAAATCTGGTAGACTTAATTCAAATTCAAATAAAATTTATATAATTTTTTAAATTACTACCTTAGTATTTTTACTAATCATTTCTTTTTTCTTTATTCTATATAGTAAATAATAATAATACGATCTGATATCTGATAAGGGACTGATAATGACTTATTAATTGGTAATCTTTCTCATAATGTAGTTTTTGAAGTTTTGCTTTTAGTAGTTAGCAGTTTTTTTTTTTTCATTTTCTAAAAAAGTTAAATTTTACTATATCTATTCAGCTGTCGAATTATTAATAAAATAATAAAATTAATAAACTTTTAAATCTAATATTCAACATAAAATATCTTCATTTTTCTTTCAGATATACCTTACTTCTACACACTATGAATAACTCCCATTACTTTATGACTATACATTGACATTTGATCGACGTGTTCACGAAACACCGTAGCTTTTAACCCAGTTGTTACATAACAATAGCTAATGCCGACATTTACGCTCTTGTTATCCAAAAGCTACACATGCTGTACGAATCGAATTTCCCCGTTTCTCTGCCGAATTTACACGTAGGTAGCGTCGAAATCATTGTAGAAGGATATTTACATTTCGATCAATATTATGGACATCAAGTGCTGATATGTATTATGTTAGCGTAAAATTGTAAAAACCGTTAGATTGTAAAATAACTAACGAGATAAAAAAATATGTCGAAAGATTCATAATTCTATATATGTATTTATAATCTAATGAAAAATAATGTGTCAAATTATATAGCAGCATATTTGCGTCCGAAGAGTATCAACATTTTGCAATTTCACTTTATATTACAATCTAACGGATTTTACAATTTTACAGTGATATATACATAGTTTACTATAGTTATTTTGATTAGTTTTTAAATCGGTATTTTATTTATATTGTGATTTGGTTGAACTACGTAGTATTCAAATAATAAACGTTTAGTGTTGATAGTTTTTGCCTCAATTGGCCTTGTCTATAGATTGGGTCAAATTAACCAGTTTTTTTTGCTTTTCTTGTCTACGTATATACAATATGTTTGTTTATCTTACAATGTATTGCAGACTTAGATCTAAGCAGACAAGATATAATAATTGACCTAAAATATTTGCACAGCTATAACAACAAAGCCATAGGGCTCGAGCGCATCACGTAGGTCTCATTACATTTCAAAACACCTCTGGCTTGTTTTGAAGTTGGGATAAATATCAGGTCGTGAGTGTGCCTGTTAACACGTAACGAGGTGTGGACTACCCACCAGTCATGATCATGTCTTAGCAAGTTATTCGCCGACCACTGACCTTGGATGAAAATGTAAAGGGTTTTACATCGATCATCGCATTTTTCGATTTCCAATTTTATTTTTACAGGTGTAGAATTCAAATTTGAATGCAGGGAAAGAGGCACGTACGATGTTTTCAATGTGTGGATCGCAAACGTCGGCGCAAGCGATAATTTGTATGGTTCATACTATTATCTGTACGTGAGCAACGTAATGAGTAAAGAAATAAGACAGTATGGATAAGGATGGGACGGGAGAAATGAAATGGAAAGTTATTTATGCTTCATTTTGAATTTTTAAGGGTGTGAACCTTTGTGTTGTAGAAGCATTTAGTGTCGTATCAGTTCTTTATTGAACTGACAATGTATAGAATTCAAACATTGATAGGAACATTGATTGAAACTTTAAGGGTGTGAAAGTTTGTGTTAAAGAAGCATTTAGTATCGTATCAGTTCTTTGTTGAACTGACAATGTCTAGAATACAAAAATGCGTAGGATTTTGCACTGCATGTCGTATATATTTAGTATTTACCTCTACTACCACAGATTATTAAATATTTACTACATACCTCTACCTATACCTGCTGAAATATTTTACAATAAGTGCTTATTATTCCAAAATCTTGAAGATGAAAAATAAATTGACACATCACATAAACTTAAGAATGAATAAAAAAATGAACTAAAATATGTTTCTTCTTAACGCACCGTACCATCAATGTGGTAAAGAAAATAACCACAAGACTTTAATAAAACTTGTACTCTCGAAGGTAATTTATCTAGATGTAATCGTTTAGCGTCTTGGTATTTTTATTTATTTAATAAGAACCCTTATCATTTAAATAGCGAGCTTGCGTCTTAGCGCGCCTAAAGCGCTGCTACTTCTGATTGACGTATAGGATAAAGGCACCCTATACTTATACTCAGTTTATAAATAAGGTGATGCGATATCAACACTCAATGCAATTTTGTATAAATAAATAATGCTAGTACTTACAATAATGTGTAGGTGTTATGTACTTAGCCCCGTTACTATTTAAAACTTGCAAATATGAGATCAGAGGGGCAATTCTGCTAAATAAAGCCTCCATTAATACAATTACAATCAAGTCCCGATACGCTTAAACTCCCAATAGGTGTTTTTATGAACGTTAAACCAACGTGAAACGCGCTCTGATTGGTCGAATCGTCATAAAATCCGTTCATCGTAACATGACGCTACACTTTCAATCCAAACAAAGTAAAATTGACTGTTTAAATTATCTACTTTAAATACGAGAATTGAGGTTCAGATGGCAGAGGTTTTTCAGATAATAGCTGCAGAATTAAAAAATCTGCTAATGTAAAAAACTTGGAAACTAGTAGCATCGTTTTTAAATTATGTTTAGCGAATATCAAAAAGATATTAAGTTCGCCAGATTAGCTCCCTGTTTATGGAAACCTGATCTTTTTTAAAAATTCGCTATGGTGGTCCTAAACATGACAGACATTAATGGGAATTGGCAACCCGTGCAATCAGTAAGCTTAGGTATATCTTGGCTTATTCCAGTAAATTGGCCCATAATAATATTTAGTACAAAAGCGTCAACATCCAACCGGGCTTGATGATACTGAGCTTTTTGGCTTTATACTTGGCTTGATATACTCAATTTATTTCAGCTTTATAGCACCACATTCTGATGATTTTACCAGCAAATCACAATTATTCGGAAAAAACGAACCACCGAAAAAGTTCGATCAAATACAAAGGAATCCAATACGGAATAACCTCTCTGACCCTTTTCATTCATTAATTAAACCGAAATTCGGCTGACTCTCAAATAATAGGCTCTTAAATCGATTCACTAACATGGAAGCGTCAATCCGATTGGTAACAAAATGTCAATTAAATCGGACTTTCCCGAATACAATAAATACGCTGTTGGTGAGGATTTAAAATAGTAATTGGTTTGTGTTAAGCTACATAATGGTTTTATACTATAGTGGTTGAAGCTTTCTGTTGATAATGTAGTTTTTATTCATTCTTCAAGATAAAAAAAATCTGATCAGCTTTTTTAATCAGTTTTTGAAATTTTAGTTGAAGGATATTAAACAATTACCATGTCCATTTATCACAAACTAGAGGTCGCCCTGTCAGTTTTTCATAATCTGATTAGCTTTTTTAATCAGTTTGTGAAATTTTAGTTCAAGGATATTAAACAATTACCATGTCCATTTATCACAAACTAGAGGTCGCCCTGTGGTCGAAATTCGTCAATGACAATTCATATAATTTAAAAGTTTAAACTTTATAAGGGTATTTTTCCCCTAAGATAGAAAGAAATGTAAATGTTGTGACAGATTGACAAACGTCAACTAGAAAAAAAAATTGTATATATCAAAATGTGTGTTAAAAATCGGAGGTATTTTGTTGTTATCATTTAATACCATAAAAATCTCGACTGTGCCAAATTTCACACTCCGTTCACACAATTCTCGCAAAACTGTACTTAACTGAAGGTTTTTGCTTCACGCATTATAATATTTGATGATTCTATCAGAATATAATATTAGAATACCTAAGCCAATGTTTTGACATTACCTACTCATTAAATATTATATCTTAAAGCACGATAATTTAATTTCATCAGGGCAACCCAATCATTTGGACAGCACAAACCGATATAAGGCAATTTGGCTTGTTACGGACGCTTGCGGTTAATTGCAGATGTACAGACAGAAAATTAGTGCTCCGTCGGGTCTGTCGATTTCTGCAGACTTCGCGTCTGGTTATGATTCCTAAGGGGTTGAGAAATTTAATGATAGTGCTTTTATTAATTTACCCAGTGATCAAATTGTATTAGGAGGAATATATTATTATAATTTCCAATCAGCATCTTTTATCAGCAGATTATACAGAATTTGGCATTGTTTAATCAGTACCATCATTGATTGTTTTCTTCGGTAGATAGTGTTCTTTTTATTTTATGGTAAGATATAATTCAACTTACTGTTTCTGGATTAGTACATACCTACAATTTTTAACTAGACAAGAATTATATTGATTCGGAAATCCAATGCAGTTGTAAACAAGATAGAAATACCAATTCAGTAGTTTGCGGTCTTCCAAAGACTTATTCCTGTCATTCCAAACCAAATATCACGTCAACAAAATCATCGAACTTAACTTGTTACAGAGTCAATCAATTTACCGGTGGTTGGGTATATCGGCCTGTCCACGCCTCCACGTCACGACGTCGTTAACGTTAAACGGTGTGGTGTCGTGGCACGATGCGCTAACGTGAAAATTCACGTCACCATAAAAGGTGGCCATTCCATGAAAATACATTCATTCTTACCGTACCAGAGAATTAATAGCAGTTTTGTTCTAACCGCACAAGACGTATTCTGCTTCTGTTAATAAACAAAATCAAAACAAGTAACCCCCGAATTATCAGCGGTGATGATGATGAGTTATATGTAGTTAAGACACAATCAAAATAGGTTCATCTTCTTGGGAGCTACGATGCTGCGGAAATACACACAGACAGACACGTCAAACTTATAATACCCCTCTGTTTTCTTTGGGGGTTAAAAAGACAGCGGACGTTGCCGTACCGTGATACGACACGGTTTGAATTTGCCGACGTCGTGACGTGGATATGTGGACAGGCCCTGTGTATGTTGCGTCACAAGTACTGTAGGTATGCAGCTTGGGAACGGTGAGACGCAATGGGCTGGAGATGGGATATAACATTACACGTTGGAACAATGAAAAAGTGTGAGCCGTAACGTTTGGATAAGGCATTTTATTAAGGGCCTATTTCACAATCGCGTAATAAGTAACTTATCCGGAATGAATATTGGATATGAATACCTTATCCGGAAATTTTGTCGCTGCTTACTTCAAACTGAGTGACAGAGACAAAACTTGCAAGTAAGCAATCTGATAATTTTCATTAGATTGTGAAACATGGAGCGAAAAGCGGACCATGAAGAGACGCTTGGCTACGTTGCATGTAAGAGGAGGAATGGATGGTAAGAATGAAAGTGGACGAAGCGAAAGAAGTATGTAAGGATCGTAACAAGTGGAAAGAAGTGGTCTCTGCCTATCCCTATGGGAAAGAGGCGGTCCTGCCTACCCCTACGGGATAAAGGCGTGATTATGTATGTATGTATGTGAAACAGGACTTACAGTCTGTTTCAATAACCTATCTACCAATAGGTTATTGAAACGGACCGATAATAATTTGTTATAAACGTCAAATTTGTATCGCGAAAAACCGGCAAATGATTAAAATAATAACGTCGTTTTTAACAAATAATTATAGATAGATAAACCTATCTATCTATAACTATTTGTTAAAAAAACTGAAACGGGCCGTTAGACAACAAAATATGACATGGAGACTGGTTAACAACTGTATTATATTAAAAAGAGGCATATTATTAGAATTATTGTAGTAATATATCAAAGTTAACAATGTCATAATTTAAATTAATACGTGAAGCAAAAACTTTCAGAACAGTTTTACGAGAAATGTGCGAAGGGAGGAGTATGATTTTGGCACAATTGAAGTTCATGCGGAGGAAGGTGTGCAGAAAGCTAATATTTTTTTAAATAATTCTTATAAATACATAAAATTAATAAAAGTAACAACAACACACACTACGATAGATTATTATTAACACGTGTGTGTTACCGTGCGTTTCATACATATTTGTTACACGTTGATGTTTGTCAATCTGTCACATCGTTTAACTTATTGTATCAAAGAGGCAGAAGAATATATATTATAAATTCCAAACTACAAGATTATAGGCGAATTTCGCAAGTAAAGAATAATTGAATTAATATAAGGCATATTGTAAATATTTAAAAATATTTCCCTTTTGCCCGAAATGACACTGAACTAAGGTAAGCTTAGATACTATTTTAATAGGTAAGATTGATAATGTGTTGCAACTATCTGATTATTTATAGTTCTTGTCTCTTTCTATCGCAATTTCAGCTATGAATCCTTTCTTCAATAAAACTGCAGGTAAAGGGCATATAATAATATTGACATATCCATAACTCAGATCCGTGTTAGTCGGAGTGAATTCTCGAAGGGTAACCCTATCGCAGTCCACAGTGGCCGGCAACGGGACTCTGACCACCGGCTCGGAAACACAATCTGAGTGGACTTGCAAAAAACACCCATAGACGCACATTGTATCAAAACATGCTTAGAGTTTGTTATTGATGCCTACTCTAAACTTTTTTTTGGGTTACAAAATATTATGATCAATCATACACATCTGAAGCTATGACATAAAAAGAGATGTTCAAGAAATGTATGAGGCCTGGGCCAGCCCTATGTACAGTATATGTAAATATAGCTACATAATATAGTAACCGTTTCCTATTCTTTATTTTGTTTAATTTCACTTCGTTTCCATGTACATTTAAATTTACTTTGTCAAGGAGAGTCAACACAAAGTAAAATAAAACATGGCGGATCAGATCAGAATTAACTAAAGAATGTCATTTTGTCAATTACATCACTTTTGACAAAGAAAGACGTATGACATTCGAGACGACGTCTCTTCGTAAAACTGTCTGCTACGTCAAAAGTCAAGTCAAAACAACTGTCATGGCCGCCCTAAAAATAGTGTTCTCGCAACAAAAAACTCTTCAATTAATCATTTTTGTACGCATGTACCCTTCTTCAAATTATTTTTTTCGTATTTTTATGATATTCGCATATTTTTTTCCTATTTACCTATGTAGTGTACATAGATCTGGCCCAAAATCAAACATCTCTTTTAAAGGCTGAGAAAATGAAAATCTAGATATACAATCGGCTGCTTCTAATTTTTCTCTGAACTTTATCTCAAATTTTTATACTCATTAACAAAAAAACGGCATCTTGATTTTAGTATACCTCAAATATCAGCCATCATAATTTTACCATACCTCATATGTCAAAATGGCCCCAAACAACCCCAAAAGTGAGGCCATTTATGTGGGGATTGTTTTTGGCCTCGACATGCCTCGTCTATGATATACGTAGGCGGGATGATAAGTAACTAGCCACTGCTATTTAAAAACTTAAAATTAATAAAATATATATGTCATATTTTTAAATTCGTATCTCTGGCCACCTGTGTTCTAAAAGCGATGTTCAAGAAATGTATGAGGCCTGGGCCAGCCCTACGTACAGTATATGTAAATATAGCTACATAATATAGTAACCGTTTCCTATTCTTTATTTTGTTTAATTTCACTTCGTTTCCATGTACATTTAAATTAACTTCGTCAAGGAGAGCAACACAAATTAAAATAAAACATGGCGGATCAGATAAAAATTAACTAAATAATGTCATTTTGTCAATGACATGACTTTTGACAAAGAAAGACGTATGGCATTCAAGACGTCGTCTCTTCTTAAAACTATCTACTACGTCAAAAGTTAAGTCAAAACTGTCATGGCCGCCATAAAAATAGTGTTCTCGCAATAAAAAAACTCTTCAAATAATCATTTTTGTACGCATGTACCCTTCTTCAAATAAATTTTTTCGTATTTTTATGATATTCCCATATTTTTTTCCTATTTACCTATGTAGTGTACATAGAACAGGCCCAAAATCAAACATGTCTTTTGCTCGTATGTCTTTGCTAATTAAGACATCAGTTGTCATTTTGGAATATTTAATTGTTTGCATTGTTTGATAACTAGAAATTTTGTTCATTGTTTCAAACACTTACGGATTTTGTCGCGGTGCACTTTTCTTTTTCCGACGTTTCGGCTACTTTCTAGCAGCCGTGGTTACAGGAGAACTGCCCACGTATCCGTAAGTGTTTAAAACAATTAACAATATTCGCGTAAACACAAGAAATCAATATAGAAATTTAGTTGTTTTATTATTATTCCTTTATCGTTGTCATAACAGAGATTTGATCGTTTATCGTCTCTATCCGTTGCGTCCAATCCTATTTAATTGCAGGCATTAATTGACGCAATCAAGCCTATTAAAGCTGTAAATATTCAGCAACCAGATTCCTCTGCTATAACAATGTGAAGAAATAAGCAAGACAATTTTCATAATTCCTACTTTTATTTCATAAATGACAAATAAACAAATAATAATAATTACTATAATCGAATAATACAGCATATTTATATAGTTAAACGTTTACCTCCTTAATAATAAAAATATTTACACAAATACAACTTTGTCAGGTGGCTTTTCCAACGTATCAGACAGAGACAACAACATGGATTAGCGTACCCCTGGTGTAAATATTTGTATTACTTAGGGCTAGACAGTTTTAACATGATTGTATAGATTTCGACCTGAGACGCATAAAGTCGAATGTCGAGATCAGTATCCCAAGCAGGAACATTTAGCGGTATCGTAATATTGTATAAAAACCATGAAAGCGCCTCTAGCGGACGTAAAAGTAACAACATTTTCATACAATATTCCTCATAATTCTCGTTTACGTACACGTAACGATACCGCAAAATGTTCCTGCTTGGGGTACTGATCTCGACATTCGACCTTATGCGTCTCGAGACGGTCGAGAGATAAATAGTTAAACTCATATTTTGTGCGCTTGGTACTATGTGTGCGTGCCAAGCAACAAGCAACTTCAATTTGTGTGTGATGCGGTGCTATGTGTGAGTCATTTATTGTACATCACCCACACAATGAGCCGCGCGCATAAATGTGTTGAGTTCAACTCATACAGTTGCATATAATTCAAATATTTATTTGTATTTATGGTATTTTTATTTCAAATGACTTCTGTTTTCATAAACGAATAAAAATGTAACATCATTATTTATAAAATTCAGAGAGAACTGTGCTAATTTATAATTCGCTTATAATATTATACTAAAGAACCGTATATCTCATCGTCTAATCTAATTTTAACTGGAACGTGTACGCAAACTTCTAAACAAACTTTCTCATTAATAATATTAGTAAGATTACGAGCATTAGACAACGTTAGAAGTTTCAAAGATAATGCCGCGTTACGATGTTAGGAACTATTCTGTATATACTCACACGGGGATCAGCGCTGATAAATAATTAATTAACTTTGGGAATTACTATTTAGATTGTACGATAGCTAGTAATTGTGATCTTTTATGGGATTATCTGATAAAAGAATGAAGAAGATACAAAAAATCGACTGCTAAAATGTATAGTAATCTTTATGCAGCTTAAGCTTACGCATATAGCTTGCCCGTTTTCAAAAAATATGCCAAAGCTACTACTATAAATATGAAATTTTGTGAGGATGGATGTCTCTCTGACTCTCTTTCTCTGAGATGGATGGATTTACTCTGGATGAGTCTCTTTCACGCTTTTGCGTGTAGTTTTTAGTAGTTTTTACTACTGAACGGATTTGAGATGAAATTTGGCATGGTAGTAGTTTAAGCTCTGGATTAAAAATTGGATTTGGACTGGATTTTTTATCCTAAAAAATTACATCGAATAAAGGGGAATAAAGGGAAAAATAAAAATTTATTTACTAGGTATCCATTATCTATATTGTTTTATATAGCACTGTTTTTTGTATAAATATTAGTAGTACCTTTGCTCGGATTATATTCTGATAATTAATAAAAATAAAAGAATCACAATAATATATTTTATCTGACCGGGATTCGAACCCACCACATTCTGAATTTTCGAACAAAGCAAAAATTGTACATAAGCATACCAAACTGTCAAATGTCAATCGGACTGACATAATAGTGTCAAAATTATTTATTTAAGAAAAAAAAAAACATAGCTTAAAAATGCGCATTTTCCAGGGATAAGACTTAGCTAAATCGATTTTCCCCCCAAATCTCCCTCCTACAACCTTTTTCGAGAAAGCGAATATATAATTATTAAGATTGTCTTCGTTTAAAGTATGAAATTAAATGACCGTTTAAAACTTTAATTTCAAACAAAACTACATAGATCTATAGGAAATGTCCGAACAATTATTTGGTAACAATCCAAACACCTACCAAGTGTACCGATTTTCTCGTAGACAACAGTTGAGGAGAATTTCCATTTGGAAACTATTCACACTACACATAATTGGTATCCTGTCGAATTAATTGCGTATTCAAGTGCTGGCTGGTTATAATTGGAAGATGATGAACTAATGGATCCGTGTATGAAGACAATTATATTGTGTGTATTATGTTAATGTAGCTATAATGGCTTTGCATGCAAAGAAATGGTAATAAAATGGACAGAAAGTTTGTCTTTTTTTGCAACCATTTACTAAAATATTGCCGTCGTTTGTAAGGTTAGTAGGTAAAAATATGCATACTATACTGATTTTCTTATACTGTTTTATAAGCTGAAAAATATAAAAAATGGTTACCCCTTTCCTTTAATATACCCAATCGAATGATAGGTCTCTTTATGTCGCTTGCACAGTTAATATGTCACCGTAAAATTGTAAAAACCGTTAGATTGTAATAAAACTAGTGAAATTGTAAAATGTTGATAGACTTCCGACGCGAATAAATGCTGCCTCTAATTTAACACATTATTTTTCGTTACATTATAAATATACAGTTTTTAATCTTTCGACATATTTTCACAATCTCGTTAGTTATTTTACAATCTAACGGTTTTTACAATTTTACGGTGACATATATAACGGTTTATTAGGCACGTAGATTGTTAAAAATTCCTTAGAATTGCAAGTTACCTACCCCAAAATATATCACCCCGTTTATGAGAAGTCCCAGTTAGGTAGGTAGCTACATGCAATCTATAGCTTATAATATAATAAAGCTTTTTTTGATGAAATGGACTTGGAATTGACGCATCGCCTCTGGTGCTGCACACTTGCGTTTCTGGTCTCTTAAAAGTATTGGAGAACCCTCCTTGATCCTCGGGTAACCTCACTCACTCGGCAAAACACTACACAAACGCCTTAACGCCTGTTTTCTGTGAGACCGTAGTATTTATCTGATCGAGCCGACCCATTCGCACTGAAGCACTCCCACGAATTGAACCTAGTTGTAGGTAAATGTGAAAACTAGGTGGCGCTGTACAAATCACATACAAATGCCTAGTTAACGCCAAACTCGTTTACGATCGAATGCGATAGAAAAACTCACACTGTCTTACGTAGACTCCATCATAACCACGACCATTCAGATAAAACAGCATTTTCATCATAAATCACTTCATGATTTAAAAGCCTCTAAACAAAATGTACAAAATAATTGCGATTCCATTTTGTTTCGTAATCGTAAATTCATGTTTAATGTCCCAAAATAAAGCTTGGCTAAGTAGGCACTTATAACAAAAGGATTTAGCTGGGAGTTTTGAGCGTGAAAGAGGATTTTAATTTCTTATCCCCTGAAACAAGGGTTCCAGTGTAGACAAACGAATCAATGAAAATATTTTTGCCCGCTTTATTATTTTTTCAGATTTAATTTTACAAGTATTTTATTTTACTTGCTTTTGTATTTTGTTTCATCAGTACAGTAACTTATGTTCTATATTATACAAAATGAATTTTTGAAGGAGACATTTTCTCGAAAACCAGTTGATGTGCCTAGCTATATAAATTGATTTATTAAAAATCAAATGATGCAGTTTTAGATTTAATCTAAATTTCGCAACTCTTTTCAACAGTTTTCACTATTTAGTTTTAATTTTGGATTTTGCAAACCATGCGTAGTGCGCACTTAAAAAAATTACTCTATATACTAACTTACGTGTAATTAGAACGTTAAATAACTCTAAATATTAACTTACGTGTAATTCACGTTTAATAAATAAAGTGTTCCTATAGTAAATATATATCTTCACACCTACAAAGGTGAAAGGATACATATATCAAAGCCCACATAATGGCTTCTAATAGTTTAATTGAACATACATAATATATAATATAATATTATATATAGATATATATTACCTATAGTCTATGCCAACGCATGATATATATGCTATTACATATTATAATAATATGAAAGAACGGTTTGATTGTTACTTTGCATTGAATTTACTCCGAAACTATTCGACTTATTTTGATGAATCATAGGTTATTCTTTATCTTGGCAAAATGTACTTATTAAATACGCATGAACTTACGCAACATCTAGTAATTAATACTTCTAATTGATACGTAAAGTTTTATTAAAATGCAGATCTTATTGAAAACGAATTATAAAAATGTTAATGATAATAATGAACTTAAAGTTGAGATAAAAGGCGCATTTGTTTTGTGTTGAATTAGGCATATGCGTAAATTTAATAAAGTTTAAACAATTAAAAACATGCCTTTTGAGTCATAACAATACTTAACACTCAATAAAAATTTAAATGAATATGGCCGGGTATTTCATAACAGTTATGCATATCAGGGGCAATTTTTGTATGAAACCATAAACTGCAATGTCCAGTGACTGGATAATATTAAATTACAGATCATAAAAAGTGTTATATTACAAAAAATGGCTGCCCGCAGGATGTGCGCGTTAAACGTGATTAAGAATTCGCGAACATTCCACGTCATGTGAAAATATTGACAGGGAATTGAATATCCTGTCATATATTTTACAAGTTGGTGAACATCGTTATAACGCGTTTCTAATGAATAGGAACGTCAATGACCGTTTTCTGTCAAAAATCACTTGAAAAGTGCGATTTTCAGAAAAAATCAATTGAAAAGTGCGATTTTCAGAAAAACTTATGTGCATATAAATATGAATAGTCTTTCATCTAATTTAAATAAAAAGATAGTAATCAATTATCTAAATTATTCGGAAAATTCGGAACAATATGGCGCCGACTCGATCCTATTCTTATTTGAATCGCACTGTACTAATTTTAGGATGGTTAGCGCTAATTGTATTATAAAGGCCTATTTTCAATAATTGACCGCAACAGGTGGAAGTTTTTGTCACTACTTCCCGTGAAGAAGTTAACTACAATTTGTATGGTATTGAATTAGTAACCATTGTTTAAAATTGATTATTAATATAATTTAAAGCATAATACCGCCAAATAATACCCACAACCTGCAAGCAAATGTGTGAGTGCACGCATAAGCATGCGTAACGCACCTTCCTCCTCCCACACTACTTATGCGTGCATTCAGAAGCAAGATCGTGCAAACACCACCACCACACAAGCAACAATGTCAGCAAGATCGTGCAAAGTTTCACACCACCATGCAGGTTGCAAAACTCGACGCGCGTTTCGCCCCGAACCCGGAGCATCCTCAGGAAGTGGACCTGCGAACAAAGTTAGCTTTATGCTATGGATTTTCGCAAAGTAACACCTAATTCTATTAACTATTTAACATTGTATGCCAATAGGGCGTTGTCAATGCCAAACGAATTGTAGTTAACTTCTTCACGACGAATAGTGCCAAAAACTCGCACTCAGGATACTGATGATTTTGGATACGGGATACGGGATGCTTTAGCATAAGTACTTCCTTACTAATATTATAAACACGAAGTTTTGTATGTATGGAGATCACAGAATACAGAAATCATCCAGAAACCGTCAACGCGCTTGAAAGTGAAACCGTCACGGCTACTCCAAATTGGAGTGGCTATCCACACATAATATTATATTGCCACAGCATAATGGAATATTTTACCCAACTATTTTTCAATTATTTTTTATTGAACACCTAATTGTCGTAACTTAATAACGCGATTTGTATTGTAAGTGTAAAGAGTAAAGTAAAGAGCGGGCGGGTCGGTGTTTCGCCATGGTTTTGGACACAGTGCGCTACGTATAAATGTGATCGAACACTCATTCTGAATGTTCTGTATTCTGTGGCATGGATGTATTGATGTTTTTTACTATTTCACTCTATAACTACTGAACAGATTTTCATAAAATTTGATATGGTGCTTACTACCATACCAAATTAGGCTCTGTATAATATATACTACTTTTTATCGCAACAAAAATCTTTTATATTCATAAGTCGCGGGTAACATTTAGTACTGTATCTAGTATGGATAGTTAGTTTAATATAAACTAGATCTTGAAATTTTTAATATGACGTAATTAATAAGTACAATAAAAAGTGACGTAATTTTAGTCGCACTGTCCATTCCTGTGACTTGGTCGCTACTAAATACACACGTCAACACGAGTCAGAAAGCTACCGGGACGCGGGGAAATTCAAATTTCGGACTATGGCAAGTGCTTTTTTTTATTGCGAAAGTTCGCTGACCCCATGCGTGTAAGGGTTAAATTCCTTACAAACATACGACGATTATCCAAATTGTGTTTAGATGAAAAAGTGTGTTGTAATGTAATTAGATATTGTAAAATCTATGTAATCTTTTCACTTCAGTTCTTCAGTTGATCCCGATACAAAGGGCCAAACCAACTGCCCTTTTCTGCTCCTTTTCGTGACTGAACGCCATGTAAAGGGGAGTGCTATGTAGGTTAAGTAGTAAGTTCGTATGCAAGTGACCAATAGGGTTGACCCGGCCCCTGGATTTTTTACTACCCGGCGAAAAAGGTTAAACGTATCTATGAATTTTAATGCGGGCTAGGTGTAGTCACAATATAATGGGGTAAAAACATGGACTTGATAGATGACACGACTAGTAGCGCTAAGTATAAAATGGGGAAATCTAAATATGGGAATAATGCGGAAATCTAAATAGAGAGACTTTCTATAAACGAGATAATATGTTATGGCGACTTGCTTATTTGGGAATTAAGTATGTATAAGGGTTAGTTCACACCGCAACGATACGCGGCGCTGCAGATTTAAGAAAGCTGTTCAAAATTGAACTTTATTGTCTACACAAAAATATACACGTTTCATATGACATCAGTCCTACTTATATCCTTGTTCTTGCTAATATTTAAACAAATTTGCAAGCTGTTATGATCATAATAAACAAGTTTATCTATATGATATACTAATCTGGTGCCCGCAACTTCGTTTGCTTGGAAGTTGGAAGTAATGGAAGTACTAGTGAAATTCCCGTTAAAATTAGTCCAGCCGTTTCAGAGATTAGCCGGAACAAAACGACAGACAGACAAACATTTTAAAATTATATTTTTGGTTTAGGTATCGAATTTACAATCATGTGCATTTAGTGCAAAGCTGTTAATTTGAAATTACAAACAGACACTTAATTTTATTTACTTGTATAGATATTGTTTAACCTACAAAGAACAAAAAACTTCGTGTTTAAAATAAAATCGTGGCATTTTTAAGACGAGCACAGTGCATTCTTTAACATTCCTGAATTAAAATTTTAAAAGTTTGCAGTGGTATGTAATCACTCATAAAATGCAACATCACTTGTATCATTAAAACTATTCAGCATTTACTTACCTAAATTGGCTTTCGAGTCTCAAGATTACAGCTATAAAACACATAATAATACGTACGAACACATTTTCATGGCGCTCAAAAAGCGATTACTTGAAAGACTGTATAAAATTTAGTCCTCTATTTAAAAATGATAAAGCGCTCTCTCACTATGAATAAAATTTTACATAAATCTAGAGACTCTAAAATAACGTATCTTGTGTGAAAGCTCAAGTGGCCGAACGTTTTCTTGTGCTGACGGAATTTTTGCTGCACAAGCTGGTCGGTCTTAAATATAAATAATTCGTACGAGCTAAAGTTATTTTGTAGCAAAAATAGGGTTTAAGCTTGTATCTTACTAAACTTTGGAAGTAAATTATGAGGCTATTGTTGAGATATGATTTAGGAACATGCTGTATATCCTATTAATATTATAAATGTAAAAGTTTGTGAGGAGGATAATATTATAAATGCAAAAACTACTGAACAGATTTTGATGAAATTGGGTATGGTAGTAGTGTAGGCTCTGGATTAAAATATAGGCTACTTCTATCTTCAAAAAGTACAGTGTTCCCGTGGGATACTTTACTTGCACGAGCGGAGACGCAGGAAGAAGCTAGTAGGTATATTATACAGAGTATTTCTAAACAAACTTCTGATCTATGATTATTATTATCATCATATCTGTGGTTATGACTACTGCACATGAAAAATCTTAAAGCTCATTTCAGACTACGCTATACTATTGTGCTATATAGTAAAGCAAAGAAGGACCTAACGCTATACTATATATAACATGGCGTTCACATTACGCGATATTGTCGCAAGAATTTTTATAGTATAGCAAGCTCAGTATGGTTGTGTCGCTCGTTTCGCTTTCGGGACGGCCGGGAGTGAGGGAGGAGGAAGAGGGCGGCGTGCGATATAGCACAGCATGAACTCAGCGTACCGCACTACTTTATAGCGTATAGTAAGCTAATAATATATAGTATAGTACAGTGTGAACGTGTCCATGACAATGTATGGAGCGCGAAATTGTTGTGCTATGTAATAGCATATAGAATACAGCTGTATTCTATATGCTATTACATTATAGCGTAGTCTGAAAGCCGCTTAATACAACCTGTACAAAATTAATACCATTATCTGGGGGCACGGCAGTGCTCCCGCCAAGTCGAGCGCGAAGCAAACACTGCCGTACCATCCTTTACTGGAACCATTTCGCCGCATTTTCAGGCCCCTATTTGAGAACCTCTGGATAAGACCAGAACGCAGAAATTTTCGTCATCCAATAAGCTATAATCACGTACTTAAAATCCAAAATTTCAAGTCTGTAGGTCATTTAGTTCCGAAGTTAAGCGAAAGCAAAGTTTCGCATTTTCGACACTCACTCACTCACTCACTCATGATCATCAAAATAGAACTAGTACTTCCCATAAACTTAGAGAGCTGAAATTTGGTACAGAGTTGGGGTTTAATGGCCACATAAAGGGAAAACTATAAAAACTAGGATAATCGATCTGGGGGCACGGCAGTGCCCCTGCCAAGTCGAGCGCGAAGCAAACACTGCCGTACCATTCTTTACTGGAACCATTTCGCCGCATTTTCAGGCCCCTATTTGAGAACCTCTAGATAAGACCAGAACGTCGATCTGGGGGCACGGCAGTGCCCCCGCCAAGTCGAGCGCGAAGCAAACACTGCCGTACCATTCTTTACTGGAACCATTTCGCCGCATTTTCAGGCCCCTATTTGAGAACCTCTAGATAAGACCAGAACGTCGATTTGGGGGCACGGCAGTGCCCCCGCCAAGTCGAGTGCGAAGCAAACACTGCCGTACCATTCTTTACTAGAGCCATTTTGCCGCATTTTCAGGCCCCTATTTGAGAACCTCTAGATAAGACCAGAACGTCGATCTGGGGGCACGGCAGTGCCCCCGCCAAGTCGAGCGCGAAGCAAACACTGCCGTACCATTCTTTACTGGAACCATTTCGCCGCATTTTCACGCCCCTATTTGAGAACCTCTGGATAAGACCAGAACGTCGATCTGGGGGCACGGCAGTGCCCCCGCCAAGTCGAGCGCGAAGCAAACACTGCCGTACCATTCTTTAGTGGAACCATTTCGCCGCATTTTCAGGTCCCTATTTGAGAACCTCTGGATAAGACCAGAACGTCGATCTGGGGGCACGGCAATGCCCCCACCAAGTCGAGCGCGAAGCAAACACTGCCGTACCATTCTTTACTGGAACCATTTCGCCGCATTTTCAGGCCCCTATTTGAAAACCTCTGGATAAGACCAGAACGTCGATCTGGGGGCACGGCAGTGCCCCCACCAAGTCGAGCGCGAAGCAAACACTGCCGTACCATTCTTTACTGGAACCATTTCGCCGCATTTTCAGGCCCCTATTTGAGAACCTATGGATAAGACCAGAACGTCGATCTGGGGGCACGGCAGTGCCCCCGCCAAGTCGAACGCGAAGCAAACACTGCCGTACGATTCTTTACTGGAACCATTTCGCCGCATTTTCAGGTCCCTATTTGAGGAGCTCTGGATAAGACCAGAACGCAGAAATTTAAACATAAAAAAATCGACTGTTATTGCAAAAACCTAGCGAAGTGGGACACATCTTCTAATTAAATCTAGCCCGTAGCGTCCCACTGCTGGACGAATGCCTCCCCTTCTGCTTTTGATACGCATATAAATAAAATTAAAGGAAAACTCTAGATAAGACTAGACTGGCTTTTATACTTATACTTACAAGTTTACAAGAAGAAATAGTCGAACGATTAACTTTATTCTACTCGAACATTACACAAATTAAATAAACAAATTACACTAAAATCTAGTAAAATAAATCAATATCAACGTTTCTACAAAAAGAAGTGAAATCCCACCAAAAACATTCTGTAAAAAACTAGCCAAGTCTCGATAGAGCTGCTCGTTTATCTCTAAAAAGTAGTGAAATCTAGACAAAGTCGTTCCAAGTCTAAGGTTCCTTACTGCGATTTCTTTATTATTATAGTTAATGTTGTGTGACTTGGCCGTTGAAGGGTACACAAGGGTACAAAAGGGGCTCCATGACACCACTGCTCCAATATATGTGTTCTACAATCAACAACAGCCTAAAATGAGACACTAGCATCCAATTACCAATACCAGTATGGGCTATTATCTCGCTTAACAAACATAGGTAGTTACAACAGATATACATTACGTGTAAACAAAATTGACTTGTACCCCTAACGTATAAAGAATGTTCAACGGCCAAGTCACACGACATCAACTATAATAATAAAGAAATCGCAGTAAGGAACCTTAGACTTGGAACGACTTTGTCTAGATTTCACTACTTTTTAGAGATAAACGAGCAGCTCTATCGAGACTTGGCTAGTTTTTTACAGAATGTTTTTGGTGGGATATCTATTACTTAACCCACTTCAAGGTACGAGAGTTTTTTATCAGATCGTTCTTATTATTGAGGATTCGCCACCAATTCGTCATCGAGTGAGGGGGCTCGATCTAAACTAAACATAGTTGCAAGTCGGTAAAAAGGCAAAAATCTGACTCAGGTTATTTGATATATCAATTATGTATTTAGAAAAGAAGCCATATTGAAATGAATTTGATTCAACGTTCATAATAAAATGTAGCAGAATTTTCAATAAAGACAGTATATTTATGAAATTGCTGATACGAAAGGCCTACGTGCTCATATCAGGAACTGGCAACACGCCAGAATTCTTCTAGGATCAGATATTAAGAAACACATTAATATCGTAAAGTACTGTTCTAATAGTAAAAATCGTAAGTTTCGAGAATATATAGCGTTATATATTTGAGAGTTGGATTTTTATGGTTTTTGTACCCCTTTGGGTCAAAACGGAACCCTATTCCTGAGACTTCGCTGTCTGTCTGTCCGTCCGTTTCTCACCAGTTCACAGTGTTCTATTTGACTCAAAAAAATTCCCTATGCTGTTTATCGCATAAATCGATGAAGAAATGCCTTTTAAATGCAAGAGTAAAACACCCGCGTGTCTATTTCAAATACTTTTTTTATAAAAAATAATTTATGTTTCTTGACCTTGACGTAAAAAAAAACACTTAATAAATTCTGTAAGCGTGTCTGATCAATATATATTTTTTTGATTAATATGGTTTGATGAAGGATCTTTAGGCGCATATTTTCCATGTTTTATTTTTTGAAGATCACTTCTGGTTACCGAATTATTAATTTTTATTCAGTTTTTTGTTTTTATTTTATTTCTCCCAAAAAACTCAAAAGTGCGACTTGTGAGTTGTGACTGACACTGAAAGATTCATCTTAAATGTCTATCACTGATAAAAAAATCAAGTTGCACTATGGAAGCGTTTGGGAGTTAGAATAAAGGTCAAATGGTACATTTTAGGGTTATCACTAAAGGTCAAACAATAGGTGATCTGACTTTTTTTAAATTGTATAAACGAATAGTACTCTTAAATATGAGTAATTTCTAAGAAGAAATAGTATCATATATCAAAAGTCAATATTTTCAAATGTACAGCGATTTGTATTTGTCACCGTAAAATTGTAAAATAACTCGCGAGATTGTAAAAATATGTCGAAAGAATCATTACTATAACCATAATAATTGTAAATCATATACTATTTTGTAGTTAAAGACAAAATTGCATTAATTTGAACAAAAATATAAGGTCAAGTTGAGTGACACTCTTAACACAATATTTTGAAATTCGATTACTCGTAAACACTTCCATAGTGCAACTTGATTTTTTTATTAATGATAGACGCATTAAAGGTTAATCTTTCAGTGCCAGTCACAAGTCGCATTTTTGAGTTTTTTGGGAGAAAAAAAAATAAAAACCAAAATCTGAATAAAAATTAATTACTCGGTAGCCAGAAGTGATCTTCAAAAAATAAAATATGAAAAATATGCGCCTAAAGGTCCTTCATCATACTATATTAATAAAAAAAATATATATTGATCAGACACGCTTACAGAATTTATTAAGTGTTTTTTTTTTACGTCGAGGTCACGAAACATAAATTATTTTTTATAAAAAAAAGTATTTGAAATAGACACGCGGGTGTTTTACTCTTGCATTTAAAATGAATTTCTTCATCGATGTATGCAATAAACAGCATAGGGAAATTTTTTGAGTCAAATAGAACACTGTGCAGTTGTATCTCATTAACCGTGGTCCGTGACATCTAGACAGTTGAAATAAATGTACTTCTGTTGCCGCTATACCTAACAAGAAATACAAAAAACAGAATTAAATAAATATTGATAAGAGCTCCCATATAACGAACGTGATTTTTCGCCATTATGTACAGAAACCTTGTCCAGAAATCCCATACATTTATGATTTCGAAGTTCACCTAAGTTCGAAATTATCGAATGCATCTTGACTAGACTAGGCCCTGGTCGGTTTTTTATTTCCTTTCCGTTACCTACTTACTTTTAAAATGTGAAGGATTATCTTCAACAATATGTTTAATATAAATAATTAAGAAAATAATAATATTATAGTGGGCACCGGATGAGCGATCTGTACATTTTCTGGTGGCACCACCGTGGTTGCGCCACCATAGTCTCCTATTTATCATGAAGCAGTTGCATTACACCAAACACCAGCTACAACAAGCTGGTACAAAATACATAAAGAACAACTTCTATTTCCATCCAAAAACAAATTACCCACAAATAACATTATGCTTGTATATTATTAAAGTAGCATCACGAAAGTATGTGTAATGACGCCATATTTATTTTTAATGAAGTACATAATATCTCGCTTTTGCTATGCAGAAACGAACTTCGTAATATATCCTGTATTTATAATGCAAAACTTCACGATGCATATTTTTATAAAGCATAATAATAATATACTCTTAGACTATGTCCAGAAAGTGCGTAAGCCTGCGTAAACCTACGCACGTAGAGATTCTTATCTTATCACAACAAAATGTCTGCCGGTCTATCTGTGATGCCAACTTGGGACTTTTTCCCTAAATTTAGGGAGAAAAGGTATCTGAAGGGGTTATTAGGGGGGATTTTATGCTTGTTTTATTTAAATATGCAATTGATTTGCTTGACGATAAGTTATATAATATACTGTTATTATTTAATTACAGCTGACATATCACTTATTGGTATAAAAAATGTATTGTATAAAAAAACAAAATTCTTATTGTAAGCGTCTACCTGTTGCCAACTTGCCATTAAAGAATCACGCCAAAAACGTAAAAAAATTCACGTTTGTTGTGTCTAAGGAGGGTTCCGTTACTATCAACGCGTAATAGGTTTTTCAAATTACTTCAAAAGTCACAGTCCGGTTTGGTTCAAAATAATTTTCCCTTAGTTTTAAGCATTATATATCAGCATGGAAACTTACAAGTTTAACCTATAATTTAGAAAACTACTCTACAACTACTCGAAAATTTTGAAAAAATGTCATGTATGAAATCTTGACTCTATTTTAAAGCGCTTTTTAACGTTATGCAATACAACGGGGTACAATGAAAAAATATTTTTCATCCCCACTTCTCATGTATGGAGAGCCCCCCTTAAAATATAAAATTATTATTATTTTACGATGCTAAATCCAAGATAATATAATATACAAAAAACTATACTAAATTTCATCCATTTATATTCATAATTACAGAAGCTAGAGGCGTGGACAGACAGACAGACGGAGGGACAGAGCAAAACTATAAGAGTTCCTTTTTATTACGAAATCGACTATTTTTAGTAAAGGTTATCTAAAAATTTTAACTGTCTAGCTATCAAGGATTATGATCTCATGAGACATAGGCTGGTGACAGACATACAGTTTTAACCCTCTAGATATCTACGAAATAACTTATAGTCTGTAAGTGTTAAAAAAAGCAGTGAATCATGCATACAAATGTCAAAATTGACGCATTAGCTGTGATTACATTAATTTACCTATTAAAGTAAGCCATTTTGACATATAATATAATAATTATAATAATATAATATATATGGACGCTTCACACCACGTCATTCTGATCGCGTGGTAAGTTCTCGAAGAACTTGTGTTACGGGTACCAGACAACGGAAATATATTTAATACTTTTATACTATACACATATTTAAGATTTTTATTATATTATACACATATTTAATACACATCCATGACCCAGGAATACAGAAAAACTTTTTTGTTCCTTCGGTGGGATTTGAACCCGCGACCTCCGGCTTGAGCACCAACATGCTCAACCAACTGAGCCACAGAGGTCGTCAATAGTATGTAGATACGCATGATTCACTGCCTTCATAACGTGAATAGGCTAAAGTATAGACTTTATATGACACGAATAGGACGCGACCGCGTCATTCAATGTGCTGCGTACAGTGCAACTAATTTGTTAATGCCTTCGGCAATCATCGTTTTTTTTCTACGGAAATGACGGATGTTGGAAAGCATGTGTGGGACTTCCGAAATATATTAGCAAAGTAGTTTTACTGTATAAAGTATCTTTATAGGTATGTTTTTCTAAAAAGGTAATACTTACATATTTGGTATGTAACTTTTTTGATTTTTAACGGTACCTACTACCTATATATTTTATCGTATTATGTAACTTTATGAAGTTTCGATGAGGCATAAGTACTTTAATAATTATATTTGAGAGTATTCGCATGCTAGGTAAAATCCACGGGAACCGTACTATTTGTTTTAGGGAGAAATATTTTTTGAAACTTGGCAACTCGATCTTACTACGCTTTCATTGCACTCCAAAATACAGGGGATGACACTTTTAACTATTTCAAATCGATATCAATTGTGTGTTGAAGGTTTTAATATAAAGTGTCTTCAGAAATAATTGGTTTTGACAAAACATTGACAGCACAAAATTTCGGAACACTCTGTAAAGCAAAATGCCAACAGTGTCAACCGAACTGAATGCTGTGTAACGAATGAACTGAATACTTCTGTCTCACTCTGAATCATACAATCGGAGCGAGAAAAACATTTTTCTTTCACTTTGTGTCTCGCGCGTACTCGAGGTAGAGTGCGTATCACTACGTAATTGCTGCTCCTATTTGAGTCAGGAGCGGAGTACCTATACGTGTAGTATGGGCATACCCACAATCCCAACAGCCTTGTGAGTGCATACTTTCAAGGTCTATAAATTTATAATCAAAATAGGTTCAGTGGGTAGTTGTATTGGTATTGTTAGCCTTTTGAGTCTTATCTGGTGCTTTTTACCTGCTGGTCATACTTACATTCTTGTTAAAATACATATTTATAGTAGTGGATTTAGTGTTAAGCGGACCTTTAGTCAGGTAGATTGAAGAAAGTGCAAAATTTGTCACCTCTCCATAAATTTTCGACCCTTTTTTATTTACTAACCAACAGATTTAAGAAAAAATAATACTTTGTTTAAACCGATAGGAATTACTCCTGCCGATGTTATATAATCTATAATTTGTGTATGTTTCTATACTATATATGCATATATTTTTTATTTAATTAATTTATAATCTGAGTTGATGTTAATTTGTTTAAGGTTTAAGGTATTGAAAGCTTATTTTTTTTTTAACAAACAAAATAATTTTTTTGCTAAATACGCGAAAAATTTTCTCGTTCACTCCGCGCGTTAGCTTTAAATTAACATAATATTATAAAGAAAATAATACAACTCTTTTTAAAAATTCTAATAACCATGTTATGAAGGAAATAATAAAATCAAAATTTTCGGGCCACATCTTCTTTTGAGAGCTGGATCCGTGCCTGAATCAACCAAAGCGGTTTTATAGGTCAATTTTGTACGATACGCGCATAGCTAAAATAATACGCACGTAGCTTCTGGACGCAATGTATGGGGCCCTAGTACCTCGACTACGTGCGTAGACCTTGCGTGCGTAAGAATACGCAGTTTCTGGACATAGTCTTAGTATGTTACGCAAAAGTAAATGCCTTACAACAATATTAAATATTATGATTTTTTTGAGAATTATCAAGTTGTATCGATTCTATTAAGTGCATAGGTGCTACGACCATATTATATTATGTCCAGGCATGTCGAGGCAAAATGTGTACACACTTAAACAGCCCCACTTTTAGGGTTGTTTGGGGCAGTTGAGATCATGTTGACATTTGCTTTCCGCAGTATAATCTACGCACTATTTGACAAAATCGTCTGAAATCATGATGGCGTAACGTTTTCTTGTATAAAGATTGTTTCTGTCAAAATTACGTCATAGCTCATCCTTACTTTTGAAGTAATAGGCAAGCGGACTGATTTTTTTTATTGCATAAATGAATAGTACTCTTAAATATGAGTAACTTCTCAGAAGAAACCGTATATCAAAAGTCAATATTTTCAAAGGTACAGCGATTTGTATACAAAATTTCGCGAGTCTTTATACCAAAAAAAATTTATTTTTTTTGCGAAATTGGTAAACAAAACCTACATCATTAGTTTACTCACATCATATACAAAAACATTCATTATGGTAAGTATGAACTTAAACGCACAAATATCGGAGATATTTACAAATATATTCCTGCGGCCATATACTTCATATACAACCTACAAGTGACGTCATTTGTAGGTCGACTTTAGTATGGAGCGTTTTTAGGAGGCTCGCGAAATTTTTTATACAAATCGCTGTACCTTTGAAAATATTGACTTTTGATATACGGTTTCTTCTGAGAAAATACTCATATTTAAGAGCATTGATCGGCGCGCGACTCAGATTTCACGAAAAACGCTACTTTTCAAATGCGTCTATATCTATCTAATCGAGGCGCACGAGCGTTTACAAATACTGTTGTAAACGCTCGTGCGCCTCGATTTATATAGTAGTTTTAAAAATTCATATAAAATTCGTCAAACTAATTTAGTTAAAAATTTAAATAGCATATTAAAGATAAAAGGTTCTTCTCATAGATTATGTAAGTAAGAAACAAAAGGAGCAAGTAAAATACATAAATATCATCATTTTAAATAACTATAATTCCTGATAATTTCGCATTTTTTAAATTTTATTTTTATGAGATAGAAACGTATATAAAAATAATCTAACAAATAGATAATCTAGAAGAGGATCCACCAAGTTTGTAAAGATTTTTTGTTTTTAAAAAATGTAAGCGGTTTTAGCTATTATATGTTTTGAAATTGCCTCTGAACCTAAAGTTGTAAAAACTTCTGGTTAGTTTTGTCAGTTTTATTCAAAAGTTTGAAATTATTTTAAAGTAAATGATAAGTGAAAAATTAGAATACAATATTTTCTAGTGTTTTTTTACATGTAAAAATCAGAATAACCAGTTTTTGTTAGATATAGACGCATTTGAAAAGTAGCGTTTTTCGTGAAATCTGAGTCTCGCGCCGATCAATGCTCTTAAGAGTACTATTCATTTATGCAATAAAAAAAATTGTCCGATTGCCTATTGACTACGACTCTCAATCAAGAATGTTTTTTTTTTGTACTTGTAAGTGATTATTAAACACAAATTCACCAATTTCCGACAGAGAAAGTAGCAAAGGTTGTCGAGGTTTTATTCAGTTTGGTGTTATATGAAAAACACCTTTATTAAACAGTCGTGCAACAATACGAAACCCATTTTTAAAATAATGACTGTTTCGTCCAAAAATTCGAAAGATCATTGCACCTCACCCATAATAATAGTGTCGGAAGACGAATGGATGAATCCGTAATGAACGGTGTTGATCGCAGCAGAGATGCCCCGAGGCGGGCGTTCTTTCAACACGTAGCAAATTGTGTGTATAAAGCCATATCAACCAATGGCATAAATGGAAGAAAGGATTTTGAACGTTTATCGCGCAATTTAGCCAACGGCGAATAGTCTTGAGGTGTGTAGTCAATTTGAACAATTTTGAATGTACCATTTTTGGATTTGTTTTGTAAGTGGAATCTTAAAATGTTGTATAACCATTTGCAATTAAATGAATATTCAACTTTTATTGCTCATCTATTGGCCTCGAATTCGTGATCACAAAAGGATATTATCAAGTAGGAACAGTACATTTTGCAGCGATAAAAATTAGCTTCCTTCTCCGTTGTCTTATCTATATATTATGTGCCAAATTTCATAAAAATCGGTCCAGTAGGTTTGAAGCCTCTTCAATGCAAACAAACAAATTTGCATTGAAGAGGCTTCATTTCTTATTTATTACTTATTAGTTTAAATTAGCAACATACGTACTTACGTTATGTTAGGAATTATAGTCCTTGAATGAAAGTGTGTGACGGCAATTTTACAGGGTAATGAACTATAATATTATACCTTATTCAAAATTTGGAATTAATGGTAGAAAGGTTGATATATACCACAACGACATAACCCATTACCCAGCACATTAGCAAGTTAAAGTGGCAATGGGCTGGGTATATAGCCCGTAAAATCGATGCCCGCTGAGGCCGAAAGGTTCTCGAGTGGAGAATGGATATCGAAGCGAAGGACGGCCTCCCGCCAGATAGACAGATGACCTAAGAAAAGTCGCAGGGAGTCCATGGATACAGGCTGCGAGCGACTGATCGCAATGGAAATCTATGGGGGAGGCCTATGTTCTGTAGTGGACGTCACCAGGCTGAAACGAGAACGAGAGAAAATGGTCAAAGGAGTATATTAAAAGCCTTATCATATTTAATTTTTGAAACAATATTTGTATAAAGCCTCTGTCTTACAAACATTAATATTTCTTTAATCACGCAACTCCCGTTATATTATGTAGAGTTATATTTTTCCAGCGTATGTTTTTTCCGTTTCGTATTGTATTTTCCAATTTTGTATTTACGTTCTTTCGGCATTTCATTTACAGTATAGGGCGTGAATCTTTTTTTGTTGTGGCGGCACATGTTGGGAAGTGCAGGCGTGAAGTGTGAACTAACGACCGCGGACTTGCCCCGGCTATATATAACAGTTTGCGAATCGATTAACTTTAGCAGTGAAAAATTGCTCGATGAATCATCTGAATATAAACTATAACCCCAAGTTGGTTAGGTTGTAAATGTTGATCATTTATTTTTGTCGCGAAATGTAAATATTTATATGTTTATTTACATGAGTTTGTAGCGATATTTATGTAGTATTAAAATGTGAAATACTTTTATGGTCTACAACAAATTATAAATCATCATATCTATTAAAGTAAAAATAATAAGATGCTGTCATTAAGGTAGATACATAATAAAGGAAACATTTGGTACTGATGTTTTCCCGAGTTTAATTTGAAACTCATTAGAAAGTTAATACATTGTATTATTTTTCCGTTCCAGTAAAAAATTATTTGAAACAGTTCCACAAAACGTCCATTAACAGACGTAAATCTACCGACTTCAAAGCGCTCGTAATTAAAAACAGGAAAAGTATGCGACGATCTTCCTAATTCTTAGTTAGATGGTTATCAAGGACAAATAATTATTCAGAGAATCAACAAATTATAAAGAATTCCTCTTTACTCCATATTCTCAAAAACACGATGAAATGATAAAAGCTCGGATGACTATCGCATGTAATTAAAGTAGGAAAGAATCTCGCCACATTATAGAGGTTTGAAATGTCAACGGCTACGTAACGTATTGCTGACATAAAATTCAAGATTTGAAGTGATACCGTTCTTGAAATAGCTTCGAGGGTCCCGGGGCTGAATATAATAGTGGCGATAAGATCCTAGCAAGATCAATCAACGCCAAGCAAAAAGTTTATATGAATTATGATGTCAGTAAGAATTCTAAAAATTCAATTGTGTGAGGACCTCATTCGTTTAAAAAAGCTCCCCGCGATTTCGCAGATAAAATATATAACGTTCTCACACTCATACATTAAGCTTTGCATAATTATTGTATTGTAACTGCGTAGAAGCTGGAATTTTATTAGATAAAGTCGCCCAGTGGTCGAAATTCGCCCGTAAGAATTAATATAATTTTTAATTTTAACCTTTATAAGGATTCTTTGGCCTCTTAGATAGGAAGATTTCAAAACTCAAGATAGGCTATGACGGACATTTGACAGAACAAAACTTCATACAAGAAAAAGTTACGCCATCTTGGTTTTCATCATACTTCAAATGTCAGAATGTCAGCCATTTTGTTTTCACCATACTTCAATTAATATGAAAATGGCCCCAAAATCTCAAAAGTGGGTCATTTATATACATACCTACATAATTATATACGTCTATGGTGGTGACAGATTGACAAGCGTCAACGTGTAACAAAATGGTATCTTTCAAATACAATTTGGTAGTGTCGGTTAATAATATATGAGGTATTGTGTGCTGTTGTTATTTTTTTCATTATAATATGTATTTCTAAGCATTATTAAAAATAGCTTACTGCACACCATCCTCCATATAAACTTTAACTATGACAAATTATCATAGGTTTTGCTTCACATATGAATATTTTATTAGAATTATGTCTTCTAATAACAACGTCTTTGACGATGATTTTGATAAGAAACAAGTTGACGATGTTATTGATTGTGTTAGACACTGTGATAATGATAGTGATCACTTAGAATAAGATAGCGATGTAAAAAACGAAACCAGTTTATTAAAAGTTTACTGCCTGTTGTTATTTTATAAAGTTGTAAGTAACATTTAACAAGGGTCTAGTATAAAGTAATCATAAAACTTTAATTGTCCTATAAAATACTCAAGCAGATGAGAAATACGAGGCATTACTAGCACTAGCCTGAATCATGGGAGTATAAAACTTAGTTAAGGCGGTGTGGTTTAATGACGTCATTTAGTTACAAGGTTTTTGTTCTTAGAAATTTCTCGGTACTATTGCTTTATCTAATAACTGCTACGATGTAACATAAAGCGTAGTAATTCTGATCAGAAAAATCCTTTTCCTATATACGAGAAATAAGACGATGGACTAGACTAATGACTATAATAAGAAATCCTGTATAGATTTACACTATACAGGATTTATTATTAAAGAAAAATATTTAACCCAACAATTGGCTACAATATTACATAAACAATGACAGTATGCATAACTTATAAAAAAAAATAACGGCTTGCACTCCGAGAGTGCCGGCAGAAGTGAAAAACAGCAGGAGCAGTCATACATTTTCGCCGCGCGGTAGAAAAAGATAGGGATTAAACTTCCTCTCCCAAGCCACGCCAGCAATCTAGTCTCTCTCCGTCTTACGAATTTTCGATCAGATCACGTGTCACGCGAGTTTAAAATTTTTTACACGTCCCAAAAAAAGTACACAACGCCGCTAAAGAGGTTTTCACTTCAAAAAAATTCGTAATTTACAGAATTATAACATGATTAACATTTCCTGACAACTTTAAACTCACATGGACACTCGACTGACGTTCAAATACTGCTTTGAAGTTCAGGCGGCCATTGCGCTGTATAGATGCTCAGTTATGAATAGAATTTAAGTATTTTATAGGATAATCTGTCAAAATTGAAGGTCACATGTTTTTGTTGAGAATCCAAAAATGACTATGCTCCTTGAATATCAATTTTTGTAAAAGAATTAACCTGTATATATGCAACTAAATATGTCGGTATATCGGTTGTTCCATATTTCATAAACTTTTATGAAATCTGGAACAACCGATACAAAACTGTTACTAATGGCAGGACCTCCTGCTTGGTTATTGATTTCATGATAAATATTTGATGACTTTACACCACAGTCACGGGGGGTGAGGTAATTAACGTTTAATGGCACTACCGAGGGATTCCATTGCGGTGCCGTCGTCCCAAAATAGCGATAAAAATGGATAAAAATGGATAAAAAAAACTATACGGGCTTACTTTTATTATAATACTAGCTTTAGCCCGCGGCTCTACCCGCGTATTTGTTCCTTTGGAGGGATTCGAACTCGCGAACTCTGGCTTGAGCGCCAACGCGATAACCACTGAGCCACAGAGGTCGTCAAACGTCGTACTTTACTTACTGTGTGCATGCTATCACTCATGGCTTACTGTACCTTCATTGTACTATCTGCAGCCTTTGTTTTCAGATTTGTCTTTTATAAAACTTAAATTTTGTTAGATTATAAATAATAATAATAAATTCTTTATTGACACAAAAGTTTGACACGCTCTTTTACATATCTGAAGTACTTAATCTCTCATGAATCCCATCATCAGGTCACCACTTTTTTCAAAACGGGATCAACTTGGGACCTTTACATCAAAAAAAGAGTTTTGAAAATCGGTCCACAGGCGGCGGAATTATGGTCTAACATACATAAAAAAATATAAAACCGAATCATATCTTTTTAAGAAACTGCGGAATGTTTGAAGAACTTGTGAGTCTTGTAAAACGACGCATACAAAAGTCGTACAAGTAGGTGACGTCACACGCTACTAATATTGCTACGAAATTTATGGCCATTTGCACAAAATTTCTCATATCTCCGCAGTTTGCGCGTTTATGTTCATACTTCATAGTTCATACATACCATAGAACATAGTAAATATTTTTGTATTTGATGTAAGTAAACAAATTATATAGGTATTTTACACTAATGTTAAAAAAATATTAGCAAATTTTTTGTGAGTTCGAAATGCATATTATATTTACAAAAATACACATATAATCTTAGTTCTTTTTACTGTTATCGAGTTGTAATACCAAATTATTTCTTAATTCGAGAAAAATATTATTTTTTACATAATATAGGAAAGTACCCAATTGAGGGAAGATATTAGTCTCAATTATAGTTTAGTGGTTTAGGTTATATTCTATTTAGGGGGTGATTGCTTAATATCGGGCAATTTATCTCGTTTGCCGATCATATTCTTTAAAAATGGTTTAAAAATCTTTGCTTACTCTTATACAAGCCCCTTTACTCAGTGGTGCATTATTCCTTTTTTTGCCTTTACATCCATTTATAGACTAGCATCTAGTTAAACAAGCCAAGCGTCTACTAACTAAAGGTTCTCCCGTAAATCTTATGTTCGCTATCACGTTTCTACACAATGACTGATTACAAAGTAATATTTAAGGATATCCAATTTCGGAGCTTCGATTAAGTAGAAACTTGTTCCAGTCAATGATGAGCTGATTTCATTACTGTGCAATGTAAGGTCTTGTTCACGCTGTGAATTTAAAAGACTAGATTATATATTTTTTAACAGAGGGGAGGTATTGCTTATACACTGGAGTTACACTGAAGTAGCGCAGTGTGAGTGAGGGTACCACTACCATAGGCACTAAGTGTGAAGAGTTTTCTGAAGATAAGAATTATAATATCTATAGACGCTTTTACACCTCGTCAATCTGGTTAAGTTCTCGAAGAACTTGTGTTACGAGTACCAGACAACAGAAATGTATTTAATACTTTTATACTTTACAATATACATATATTTAAGATTTTTATTATAATATAACACAGTCATAATATATTTAATTTACATTCATGACCCAGGAATACAGAAAACTTTTTGTTCCCCGGCGGGATTCGAATCTGCGATCTCCGGAATGAGCGCCAACGCGCTAGCCATTTAGCCACAGCGGTCGTCCATTACGAATATTAAATAATAATATTATTAATTAATGACAACAAGTTTTTAGGTAAAACAGGCATTTTACTAACAAAAACAAATGTGGCAATTACAATAATTTAATCGTAAATAATATTGATGCATTATTGGTTTATCACAAACTAGATGTTGCCCGCAACTACATACGCGCAATAGGAAATTCCGTAGGGACCATACGTTTTGCCGTGACAGACGGTAGCCGTGTTGTCCTTCCCCGTGGTCTACTCTATATATCAAATACAATATAATTAAAATCGGTCCAGTAGTTTCGAAGCATATTCAATCCAAACAAAAAACACATCTTTACTATTTATATTATTTACGTATAGATAAAGGTTTCTTACCAGATTTTGAAGAAGATAAATGTGTGAAGAAGAAAAATCGCAGTCTGAACTCAGTTTAAGCGTCAAGCGTGTTAAGGCATGAATAACCCATATGATCGGGAACATTTTAAAACAGTGTGACTAGTTTTTTCACTGCGTTAATATATTTAATGAAGGAATAAAATACAGAAGTGTTAAAATCCTTTTTTCGTGTCCATTATGAATTATTCATTCACACAAAAACGCGCTCATTATTGTTAAAAGACCACCAAAGGTATTTTTCACGTCCCAAAGTGTACTCAAAAATGCATAGGCATTTTGGCTGGCAAGATTATAATATAGGCATACTTTGAAAACTAATTTACTTTATTATTAGATCCCTTCATAAGGACTTCATTACTAATAACTACTTTGACAAAAAAACTGCACTTATCAGGCAGCAGACTTTATACAATGAAATGATAAGAAAATAACATTGTAATTTGCTTGTTTCAGTATAGCGTCACTGCATCTATTCACGATATACTCCACTATTTTTCCACCACTGCAGGTGAATATCGGATAAAAACGTTACTACTTAGCTTTTTTTTTCCCGATATCCACTACTTATTCACGATATACTACAGTATATTTCCACCACTGCAGGTCGATATCGGGAAAAAACGTTAGTACTTAGCTACTTTTTTCCCGATATCCACTATTCACAATACACTCCAATTTATTTCCACCACTGCAGGTGGATATCGGGAAAAAAGTTACTACTTAGCTACTTTTTTCCCGATATCCGGGGAATAGGCCCGTTACTGCCCTATGTTTCAACATTTTTCACAAATTGAAGGTTTGTCAGTCGAAGTGAGCGCTCCATGGGTAAAGATTTTGAAACCCTTTTTTCACGCGGGGATTACAAAAAGAGAAAAAGATAAACAGCTGCATAGTTTGCTTTCGATTTATTTGCACTATTACAAGCATAGTGCCACGATTGTGGGGAAAAATTGTGATCCATTGAAGAGGATGTAATTTTTTACCCGACTGCGCGACGCAAAGGAGTGGTAATGTGTTTAACAGCCTATGTATGTATGTATGTTCCTTTGAAGCACTATACAGACCAAACGCCTGGGCCGATTTTTATGATTCACACGTCAATCGATTCCTCTTAGTCTGGCGAGTGTCACTAAAGACATGACGTTAGTAAAAATTCAATATGGCGTCTACTGGACGCAATATTGTAAAAATGAAAAAAATGAAAGTCAACAAACTATATCAAGTGGGGTATCGTTGAATAGGTATTTAAAAATCATTGTTAGTTTTCTCTCAACATTTTTCGATTCGACTGACCGTTTAGGATCTATATCGATTTAAAGTTGCGTAACAACCATTCTCACATTCCAGTGCAATTGTGATGTAGTACTGATGCTGATAGGAAATCCAGTCTGGTAAATAGCTAGCTAGGTACTCATAACTAAAAAGTATAAAAAAAAAAAATTTAAAAACCCGACTGCGTAAAAAGTGAACCAAACTAAGTACATAATTAAAACTGAAAAGAAAAAAACAAGCACTTAGATATCCGGTGGTCTAGAATTCTATAATATATGAATACTATTGGAACATAACAACTGAACAGTCGGGATCCATTATTCGACAGCCAATTTAATTTTTCAATGGATCCTGACTGTTTAGTTGTTATGTTCCAATAGTATTAATATATTATAGAATTCTAGACCACCGGATATCTAAGTGCTTGTTTTTTCTTTTCAGTTTTAATTATTTACTTAGTTTGGTTCACTTTTTACGCAGTCGGGTTTTTAAATTTTTTTATTTTTTTTTTATTTCAATATTGGATCGATTTCGATTGTTTTATGAAAGCTGCTCTGTACGTTATTATCCTACTTGTTACCATTACAAATGTAAAAGTTTGTGAGGATGGATGGACGGATCAATGGATGTATGGATGAATGGATGTTTGCTACTCTTTCACGCAAAAACTACTGAACTGATTTTGATGAAATTTGGTATGGCAATAGTTTAGGTTCTGGATTAAAATATAGACTACATTTCATCCCGAAAAACTGCAGTGTACTCTTAGGATACTTACGTATTTACGTGGGCAGAGCCGGGGGCAAAAGCTAATAGGTATTTTCTACTCTGTGCTCGTAGTGAGAGAATAGCCCAAGTCATAAACTGGAAACAATTAATTCTGTCAGTTTAGTGTTTATTTTGCAACACTATTTGTGTCTCAACGGGAGTAATGGTGAATCTCTTGCTCTTAAATCACGACGTCGTTAAAGACACCTGTCGTGCTAGATTCCCGGGTGTTAAACTTTTATTGTGCTATGCAGTTTTATGACATATTCCCATGGAAATCTTAACAATTTACAGTAACTATATTATTAAATAACTTTTACTGTATTAAACACCTACCGATTTTGTCGCGGTGCACTTTTCTTTTTCCCGACGTTTCGGCTACTTTCCAGCGGCCGTGGTCACGGGAGGAATAAACTTTCAGTTATCGCGCGAAGTTATTAGAGTGCTTATTACGACCGGATACTTAAACGATAGTTAAATTAAGTGACGCTCAAGTCACACGCTGTCTTTGTCGTTTCAGCTAGCTGAGACAGCAATAGCCTGATGAGATAGGAGATAGGCGGGATCTTAATTTTAATTAGCGTTACGGTAAAGTGTTTATTAGATTGCGCGTTCTTCAGACCAGTCTTAGTCTAAGTAGCGTAGTGTAATAAGTATTAGATTATCTTAATAACTCCCCACACCGACTCGGTGATGGGGGCCAGTTTTGCTGAAACCAGACCAGTTTCGCAGGAGTCGTTTTATAGTGCCCAAGTGTGTGCGCAGTACAGAAGAGCACTCTCTATTCCTTTACTCTCATAATACATTGGGACGGATAATCGACACGACTGACGAAAGATCAGGCGCAAGTCCGACTTTTTACATGCCCATCCGACGCATGGATCATCTCTTGTCAGACAATCAGGTAATCAGCCTGCATTGTCCTAACCAAACTTGGAAACAACATTTTTTGTTGTTTCAATGCGGGAATTGAACCCACGACCTCCGATACGAGAACCAATGCTCTAACCACTAGACCACGGAGGCTGTTAGATGGCGCGTTGCGGCGACTCGGCGGTGCCGCAAAGGTTTCCTATATACAAAAATGTATGGCGCATCCGCCTCCGCTCTGGCGCCGCACCGCAGGCGCAACGGACTTGGGAACGAGGCAGACGAGGCGAGGAGGAGTGCCGCAGGAGCACCACTGAAGCTATCAACTGCGCAAGACAAGTCAACCCTGTTGCGGTGCCGCAGCAGCGCTGCAAGAACATCGCGACGTACGGAGTAATGCGGTGCGGTGGATGTCAGATAGCAAGATCGGGCTCAGCCGCGCTCATTGTCTTACAGTTTAAATAACGAGTGGTGTAATACAAGTTTAAGGCTACACACTCATACAATATATACATACACTTTTATGACATCATCATCAACAATTAGATACTAACGTTCACATCGTGCGTCATGGGTATCCCCAATGTGAGAGGGTTGATGCTCGAAATTCGAATGCTATGGCAACTGCAGGTACTAAACAGAGGGTCAATTGTGCTAAATAAAACCTGCATTAATACAAATATGTACAATCTAGTAACGCTAAAACTCTCAAACGGTATTTCTATAAGCGTTAAACAAACGTGAAATGCGCTCTGATTGGTCGAAACGTCATAAAATCCGTTTACGTTAACATGTCGCTTCATTTCTTCATAAAATTATGTTTATAGCAGTTTTTCCGCTAAATAATACCCACAACCTGCAAGCAAATATGTGAGTGCACGCATAAGCCGTGTGGGTGGAGGGAGGTGCGTTACGCATGCCTATGCGTGCATTCACACATTTTCTTGCAGGTTGTGGGTATTATTTAGCGGAAAAACTGCTATAAATATAATATTAATTAATTTTATGCTATGGATTTCCGCAAAGTAACGCCTGATTCTATTAACTATTTAATCATTTCTTCATTTCAATCTAATCAAAGTAAAATGAAAGTCTACTTTAAATACGAGAATTGAGGTTCTGGTGGTGGTTCTTTATCATGTGAGGATAAAGTTAACCACCAAGCTAACCTAATATAATGCGGGTATACAAATGTAAATAATTTCCACCAATAGAATTACAAACTCATATTGTATTAATTAATTTGCATAAAATTAGCTTTTATTTGCATTCGATTGACATTGCAGTGAATTAGAGATGCGGGCGTGATAATCCATTAATTATTTCAGCAATTTAACATGTATGGTCATTTATTATTCAAAATTGGTACCGCAAACGAATTGGACGTATTATATTTTAATCTAAATTAACATTGGACATTATAGAATCATTTAAATCAATTAATTCCAAATTCAAATTTACGTTAATTCGATAAAGCAAATATGAATTGAAATGTTTCACAAATTTTGTGGACAGTTGTGCACGTAAGTGTAAAAAATAAACTCATTAACAATATTCCTTTATACAAAAACTTTTTAATCCAAACGATATCATCGCCAGTTGTGTAAGTCATCCGTCCCGCTAAGTTTCGAGAGTAAAGGAAGAGAGACTGCTCTAAGTACTACGCACACACTTGGGCACTACAAAATAACTCCCGCATAGCTGAACTGAACCTAAATTCTCGTATTCAAAGTAGACATTCATTTTACTTTAATTGGATTAGAAGGATTGGAAGTGAAGCGACATGTTACCATGATAGGATTTTATTACGTTTCGACCAATCACAGCGCGTTTAACGTTGGTTTAACGTTCATAAACTTTCAAACATTGTTTGAGAGTTTTAGTGTATCGGGACTTGATTGTAATTTTATAACTTCAGGTTTTATTTAACAGAATTGCCCCTGTTTCAATGAAACCGGCTATCGTCACCGACATTGGTGTGAGCTATTAATAAAGTATATCTTGAGTAGATAGAGTTTTTTTTTACATTTGTATCAAACCAATATTTAAAATTGTATCTGCAGATTTTATTTCAGATTTAATGTATGTATATAATTATATTAACTTGTTAATTAACAAAATGTTTCAGACTGTCTTTCACTGTACCATTAGACGTAAATTTCGTTCATGGAGGAAGCTGCGTGTTTGTTTTGGAGATGCTCAGGGGCAAACAGTTGCCAAGTCGTTAACACTGCGCAGGCGCACTTCGTAAACGCCTGATATAATAATTTACGACACATGAATCATAGAGACATCAGATTGGTAATCAAATTTTATGTGCGAATAAAACATTTTGCGCGCGACAATACCTAGCAGGAATTTATTTTTAGGTATATTTATTTATTTTTGGGTTATTTTTTGTACTATGTTCCATAATATTTTGTCTCTAGATACAAATTTAAAAAATGCAACATAAATATTTAACCTAGCTTAATGCTAGCAATGGTTAATAATAGTTGATAAAATTATCTTATTTGGCAAACAAAAAAAAAAAAACATTAGGATAATGGAGTTTTCATTATCTAGTCGTAGATATAAGAAGAAACAAATTACTTCGTAAAATTAATTAATTTTAATCTTAAGCAACCCAGCTTCAAAATAAGCTAGAATAAAAGAAAACGCTATTTCGTTTCCTAACTATAGAAACAAACACGATGTCTTTTGCAACACAACAGTTTGGACTCGCGCCCGACCTAAATAAAACTGTGGTCGGTTAAGGGGTTAAGCGGACGATTGTAAAAACAATGGAAAACCAGAATAAATAAAGCACTTTGAATAATTATTTACAATAATATTCAGTTAGTTCCTTAGCCCTCTGCATTTCATTTTGGTAAAAAAGGTGCGTAATTTAACAAAACGAAACTCAGCGCGCGAGTTTCTTACACCGGTTTTTCTCGCCGGGTTATTTCCTGAACCCGCGGTGGTAGGTATAATTAGAGATGGCCGTATAAACAAAAAGCGTTTAAAAAAGCATGCTTTTATAAATAAGTTGAAAAGTCGTTTATAAAAGTAAGCGTTTAACACTTATACTTTTCGTTTATATCGTTTAAAGTTATTAAGCCATAAGTGTGGTATGAGCAAAGAAAAATAGTTCTTATGACAGCGCATTAAGAGTGAAAATTCTTTAATGTAGCTCATCACATAATTAAAGTTTTAATAAACGGCTTATTTTTTGTACTTATAACTTAAATGCTTTTTATTTACTTTTTGTTAGTTGCGCTTTGCGGGTTGACGAAAACACGTTATATTACGTTACGCAATAATTCGTATTTTAATCGTAATAGTGGTGTTTTGGTGGCTTACCGTGAACTTTTAATGTAATGTAAATAATAAATATAATAATGGTCCATATGGACGTAATATAAACTTTTCGTGTAGTGTTTTAGTATTAAGTTTATTAAGTTTTTGTCGTAAGATGATGACTAGACGACGTGAATTGGAACAGTCATTTATGGAACTACTTTGAAAGAAATGAGGTGGAAAAAGTGGCGATGTGTAAAGTTTGTAAAAAGTTATTATCCTATAAATCAACTATTACTAATGATAAGCAACATTTAAGATTAATGCATATTATCAACATGTAAAAATATTTTTATGACTTCATATTATTACATTAATAATTATTCAGATTTCAGACAGTCCTAAGCCTGCAAAGTACGAAGGAAAGTTAATTTAAATCAGTTTAAGCAATCGAAAAACGTAACATAAGCGCTTTTTTGCGCACATTATAAGTGGCAATAAGTAGATAGGCAAATAAGCAACTAAGCAACTAAGCAGTTAACAAAAACTGCTTTTGAATATTTAATAACGGATAAGTTAACTTTTAATTTTAAGCCGTTTATCACATCTCTAGGTATAATGCATATCGACGTTCAAAAAGAGTTTAATAATACCAACTTTGAATAAAAAAAAAAAAACTGGACTTTGACTTTGAAGAGGACTAAGAGCGGACTACAGAGAAGTAGACTGCTAAATTTGTACTCTTGTGGGCGGATTCAGCCCTAGTTTGAGATATAAAGTAATAACTCCCCACACCGATTTCGGTAACGGTGGCCGGTTTCATTGAAACCAGGCCAGTTACGCAGGAGTAGTTTTATAGTACCCAAGTGTGTGCGAAACCTTCATTGTCCTAACCAAACTTGGAAACAACATTTTTTTGTTGTTCCAATGCGGGAGTCGAACCCACGACCTCCGAGTCGAGAGCCAATGCTCTAACCACTAGACCAAGGAGGATGTTTATTTAGTTACTCTGTCGAGATCTAATTTAAACAAATATACAATAGTATACTATAATGCTACCAATTTCAATGTTACCGTATTAGCCGTGCAATAAAGAAATAAAATGATACATTATTTACTTGAGTTTTGTTTACGATCATATTATAATATTACATCTTAACAAACCATCTCACTAATCAGTCAGTGAGATGATGGGCATATCCCTATCATTTACTTGCATTCATGTAAAAAGTCGGACCTGCGCCTGATCTCTCGTCAGTCGTGTCGGTTATCTGTCCCACTGGATTATGAGACTAAAGGAAGAGAGAGTGCTCTTGTGTACTGCGCACACACTTGGGTACTAAAAAAATACACCTGCGTAACTGGCCTGGTTTCAATGAAACCGGCCATCGTCACCGATATCATTGTGGGAGTTATTATAGTTGCATTACCGTCCTTTTGTTAAAACTTTTTCAGTTAACAGAAAAGTATTAGCGAAGATAAATTGCATTCAGTTCCCTTGAACATAAGTTGCTATGATATGTAACCAAAGCGATAGTTCCAAAGAGGTACGAAGTTTCGACACTTTAGTCGCTTAACATACAAACTTTAACGTATATTTAGTTGGTGGCTTATGGAAATCGAGTTTTGAACGTGGTACCATCCATCAGGTGTTTTCTTTTTGAGAACTTTGAAATATGATTACTTTGTTTGGATCTAGAGTTCGCTTGTTGGCTTTTTTACAATTGTAATATATGTGTGGTTATATGTGTGATGTGGTTATAAAAGCAACATTTTTGTTTCTGCAATATAAATAGTATGTTTCGTTGTCTTTGATGTTGGCAAACCTGCTAATACACCTGTCCTTAAAAATAAAAATAAAAAATTAGGATGAAAATTATTTTTTGACCAATCCATTCGAAAAGATTTCAAAAGTTTTTATAGTTTTATAATATCTATAGGGTAGTAGTGGAAAAAACTTGATCCGTAAGATTAAAAGAATGTTGCAAGAACTTTCAAGCAATAGTTCTCGATCTTCCATTATCGCTGCATTAAAATTTTATCTCGCATTTAAAGCTACTCTAAGTTGAGGAAGCAAAGTAAAATTACCCTATTTAAAATTAAAACCTCTTTTCGAAAGAACTCATCCTTACTCTACTTTTAAGACGCTCCGTTTGATGGGCGTGACCACCAGGGATGTCAGACCGCCACTTGGAAATCCTTGTACCGAGCTGGCTGAAAACTGGTATTTGGAGATGGCAAACTGGTACGCCTGCGCACCGCTCTGGCGCTGCAAACACTGATAGATAAATTGTGTCGGAAGTCGCATCCCAGTGAATAAAAATAATATTTTAATTTCGTATACTCTTAATAGAGGGCAGTAATTGTCGAACGCACGGAAGAAATATCATTTTAAACATATCTTTCTGATATTATATTGCATTTCAGGTATAAAATGTAAAATATATTGAAAAAAATAGAAAATTTTTTAAAAAAATTTATAAAATATTCGAGGGATTTGAACCCGGGACCTCTTGACCGGGACCGGGAGATTGAGAGCGGAGCACCTTACCATTACGCCATCAAGCATACTTACTTCAAATTAACTCATGGAAAATGGTAAGTGTTTATCGAGACTGCTTGCTATAAAATGTTTTATATTATGAGAGAAATCTGATTGGATTTTTTTTTACATGCATCTTTGAAATTTGCCGGTTATTCTATATGGTCAGTGTATTTTTGTCGGTCAAGGGCCAATCTTGGTATTTTTGCGTACAAGGACTGAGTAGTCTTGGTACATGGTACGTGGAACCAAAACCTAGTATGTATACCAAGAAGTTGGTACGTCTGACATCCCTGGTGACCACTACGCCATAAAAAGCTACTGAATAGCTAAACCCCTTTAGCGAACACATTAAAAAGTTATGTGAGAAACTCAGAAAGTCTGTTTTATCGCTGTTTAAAGAGAAGTTTCCGAGTGCGGTTGTCGCTAATAACAGGAACAAAATATCGCCAAAACTTCACAATTTTGATAACTGCGAGTTAAGATTACAAACTCTTAAATAAATAACGAGTTGTTACTTTGCTCCATCTTCGCTCACTTCTCATCGAAAGTGCCTATTGTAATATAATGTGTATTTTCTGAGATACAAATTGCACGCGCAATTGATAGTACCTGTAAAATAGTAATCTAACTCTTTTAAACATTTTCAGAGTTAATTATTTGCAATCCTCATCCTAGCTTTAGTACTTTTACAAGAATTTTTTAAATGTATCAAGCTTTATCTTAATAACATAACAAACATTGTTATAAAACAATTAAAATGAACTACAGAGAAATCGTCTAAGAAAATACTATAGGTACACAAAAAGTCTGGAGAATTCTCAAGTCCTGCTATAATTCCAATTTGCTACAAATAACACTGAGTAAATTTCGCCACGGAAAGTATTTAATTAAAAAGGCCAAGGTAGCGTCTTATCTGCTGATTGCTCTGATCTCTACCTTGTAACATTTTGTCTGTACAACGTTAAGTGTTACAATGTTGTATACATTTTCCTAGATACTTATCTTTATTTAGGTAAACGTTCTAGACATTCTCGAGTAGGTTTTATAAAATAAAACTAAATTGTTTTAGTACATATTATTTTAATTTAAAATCGAGTGAACGACTAACGAAACAGACGGTTTTGCTACATGTTGAAAATAATTGTTAGTGAAGCTCGCCAATGTCCAAGAATATACTCGTATTATATTACTAACGTACCAATGTCAAAGAATGTAAAGGAAGTTTTTGCACAATAAATAAGTAGGTTATAACTTTGTACTCTTCTAAGTCATCAATTATAGGACAGGCCCTTTACCTATTTAATATTATGATAATGTTTAATTGGAAATAACGTATTTGTATTTAATAACTCTTCATTCTGTTTCATCCGTTAATGGATGTTTTAGATAGTATTTTCCGAGCATAGTACACGAGAGTTGGTTTTTAAATATCGTATGGTTGCCCAAGCACATACGGCATTCTCACAACATAGTCAGCCTAATTCAGAGGAATGACTGGTCAATACGTCTGGGGTCAACAGCTATGTGCGGGTTTCCTCACGATGTTTTCCTTCACCATCAGAGCGTCCGTATAATGTACTTGAGATCTGAAAAAGTTTCATTAGTACACGCCACAACCTGGGATTCGAACCTGCACTCTCTCAAGCATGAACCAAACGGTCTACCCACTAGGCCAGGGAGCTCCTGAGCGCAATAATTATGTAGGTAATAACTTTGTACTTTTTTAAGTCCTCAATAAGATAGGCGTTGCGTCGCCTATTTTGGGTGACCTATTTAATATTATGGTAATGTTTAATTGGAAATCAAGTATTTGTATTTAATAGAGAATTTATATTTCTAGTACTCGTATGATATAGTAGAATGTTATATTATTATGACGCTATTCTTAAAAAATACCTTTTGCTTACACGTAAAATTTTTCTACCCATATTTTATTGCTTTTATTCTGAACTCTTTTTTTACATCGTATATTTTAAATAATGGAATCCACGAGTAGGTAATCAACATTTTCCTTAAAATGTATTTACTTTGCCATGTTTAATATTTACTTAATGTGTATGGCACGTGTATTTTGATATTGGCAAGATATATAATAATATATGAATAATTTTACGCTTTTCGCAAAAGAATATATTGATTGCAAAATTTTAATCAGGCTTATTAAACCCTTGAAAGATTCTATAATTGCCATTATAGTACCTAATTACCTAGGTCCTATACCTATATATTATAGTAGAGGCATATCGAGTCAAAAAGTAACACACACACTTAACTGTCCCACTTTTGGGTCCTACATTGGTCATCTTGACATTGTCCGCATATAGTTGTCAATATCTTCTGAAACCAAGATGGTGTAAATTCTTCTTGTATGAAGTTTTTTACTATCAAAAATACGTCATAGCCCAAGCTTAGTTTTGGAATCATTGCGTACCTACGAGATAATGTAAAAATATGATCTAGAAATTGTATTATCTTGGCCTACTTTTATCACACGAAAACTTTTACGAGAAAATTCTCAGAACATCTCGCAAAATGTTGAAGGTTGTTCGATTAATTTCGCGATCATTCAATTAAAAAAATATTTTTCTTTTAACTTTGCCCATAAAAAGTCCAACTGTTTCCCTCGGCTATCCTAAAAAAAAGTTTGATCAAGTGAAAGACGTAACTTTATACATCCTTCGGGGGATAATATTAATATTCATGAGCTCTAACTTTGCAAAATTACCATTTCTGTATAACATGTGACCTACAGTATTACTTTTTCCGATCGAGATGTATTCCTAAATTTAATATATCACACACTAGATAATAATAATTATAATAAAAATTCTCAATTTGAACATAAACTAAAAATAAATACTAACAGAAAATAATAATAAAAAAGTCCAAATTGGCGGCCTTACTGCTGAAGCAGTTTCTTCCAAACAACCATTTGTGATAGGCTTTTAGAAGATAGACTTAGCAAGACACAAAATACAAAGGTACTGCGTACATCAACGGGTGTTATGATAGCGTTAGGTGACGCGCGTTTTACGGCCAGTTTCAATAACCTATCTACTACTACCTATAACTATTTTTAAAAACGTTGTCATTCAATCATTTGTAGGTTTTTCGTAATACAAATTTGACGTTTCTAACAAATAGTTATAGATAGATAGGTTATTGAAACAGGCCGTTAGTCTCCAGAAAGTGCGTCATCATATGCACGTAAGGCCGACTTAGCGTCGCGTATCGTCGCTGTGTGAATTTACCCTAAGGCCTTCAAAGAAAATTCGAGGCAGCGCAGCAGCACTAAAGTGACTTATGTTGATCAACCCTTTCACGAATTATAATAAAAGTCGATTCAATATATCTACAGCTTACATAATAAAGTAAATACATGACAGAATGTTGTTTTGCAAAAGCATATTAAAAAAAAAAGATTGGATTATAATTAAAACTTTTTTGATACTAAATCAGGTCACTATGACAAGGTTACAAATGAAAAACACATCAAAAGATCGATTAGTGATAACCTTGATAGTGTTTCAGACTGAAAGACAAATCCATTATCTTTATAATGAATGTAAATCTCCCGTAGATATTGCGGATCTCGCAACATTTGTTTGGAATTGGGCAAACACATTAGGTAGCTGTTTGTATAGGCGCCCATAGGAAATAGAAGAGCATGGATATGTCGTCATAACTTAGTTATTATTTACCGTCAAGTTATAAGATAAAAAAATGGAACAATTTATTTATTTATTTACTTTATTCGAAAGGCTCAGTGACCTAGTGGGTAGACCGTTTGGTTTGCACTCAAGAGAGTACAGGTTCGAATCCTAGGTTGTGGCGAGTACCAATGAGACATTTTCAGATCTCAAGTAAATTATACGGACTTTCTAACGGTGAAGGAAAACATCGTGAGGAAACCTGCATATAGTTGGCTCCAGACGTATTGAGTATTGACCAGTTATTTCTCTGGAGTCTGGACTAGGCTGACTATGTTGTGAGAATGCCGTATGTGCTTGGGCAACCATACAACATTTAAAAACTAACTGTCCGAGGCACTACAGTATTTCAAGAGTGGTTACTTCGCTCGGAGAATACTGTATAAATTATCCATTAACGGATGAAAAGGCCTAAGGTTTTACTTTATTCGGGAAATCAACATCTTATAACTAAGTTACAGTAGAAAAGACAGCATAGTTGACATGAAGCTTATGATATTTATCGATAAATAATCCTTAATCACTGTCTAAGATTTCTTAGTCTGTTAAATACATATAAATGCATTGCATATGTATTTAACAGCCTAAGAAATCTTAGACAGTGCCTAGGGGTTAGGTCAGCTTCATCCAGTGTTAATATTAAGCAGAAACTTCTAAAAAAACTTTATTACTATTTTTTTTTAATACACGGATATCATGATTTAGTTTTTGCCATATCTTGCCTTTTCCTTGTCTATTTCACCGCTTTTACTCATTCCAGTTGTTTGATCTAAGACAAAACAAACTCGTCCTAATCATGGACAGCCTTGCCTCAAACCGGACTGACAAATTCTTTACTTCAAACCCTTTGATTTATTTAGCAATCTCTAATCATAACGAGAACATCAAAAATGTCACCCACAGTAAAATTTCATACTGTAAAATATTCTGTGTGCTGATTAAATAGCTACAATTCCCTGTTGTGTTTATTTTCTACATCTATTTACTTAGGTTAAATATTCTCTGAATTTTATGAATCTTTATACTGGATTATAGGTTAAATCGACGTTGATACAAAAAATTAAGCAAAGAGATTTTTTCAGAACCCGCAATCTCCGGCTTGAGCGCTAATAAGCCAACCATTGATCCACAAAAGTCATTCCACACAAGTTCTGAATTTCGCTTCGATACGCTTCGATCCTGATGACCTCGGTGGCTCAGTGGTAAGCTCGTTGGCGTTCAAACCGGAGGTCGCGGGTTCGAATCGCGCTAGGGGTCAACTGTTTTCTGTGTTCCTGGGTCGTGGCTGTGTATTAAATGTGTGTAGTTATTATATAGTAAAAATCTTAATTATATTATGTATTGTATTAAATATAATATTTCCGTTGTCTGGTACATGCCTGTAATACAAGTTCCTCGAGAACTTTCCACGGGACCAGATTGACGTGGTGTGAAAGCGTCTAGAGACATTGTTATTATTTTGCACTAGTATAAATTGCTCCACGCTCGCAAATTCCAGTCACCCTGCTAATAAATTGTAAAAACGATAACTCTTAAAGTACAGTATCTCAGTCAGTAATAACCGTTTCGCTTATCCTTCACTTTACGAATGCGTTAGAGATTAAAGGTAGTAAGATAGCGGACCACACATTAATTCTTTAATTAAATCGATAGCCGATGCATAAGTCAGGTTTTGCGATAAAGATGAATGCTTGTCAAATAATTTACGAGCCAGATACTGAAAGGATTTATCGGTTTTATGGACGTGCTAATTGGCTTCTGTACGCATTAGTGTCGGTTTCAAAGGGATTGTTATGCTGTCAAAGGACCATTGATAGGGATATAAAAAATTGATTAGGGATATGCAAGATATGAATAAGGAAATTGATTGTAGCGTTTATAAAAGAGCAGTATGATTTAGGACCACTTGCGCAGATCTGAGGTTCAATTCTGCTAAATAAAACCTACATTAATATAATTACAATGAAGTCCCGATACGCTAAAACTGTCAAACGGTATTCCAATGCGGGAATCGAACCCACGACCTCCATTCAAGAGCCAAGCTCCAACCACTAGACACCAGTGGCGAAGGCTGCTTCTCCTTCATAGGGAAGCCGGAGCCTGTATAACAGGTAGGGATTTGTATGAAGGTTTGCAAAAGGTAAGTGACAAGGGAAGCCGATAGGAATGGAGTTATAGGAACCCTTCGCCCCTGCTAGACACACAGGCTGTTCTGCATTCTCATTAATACGTTATGTATGAACATAATATACATCAAATTCTACCGCATACCGAAATTCACATTCTATGTTATCTAGAAACTTGGAGTTAACAATTTAATACACATAACTTGCGAGTCCGCGGTTACTTAAACATGGGACTTACTTAATCAGTTGTACGTATAATTAAGTAAGTTTGATCAAACTCTCTTTGCGAACTCGCCGCAGCACCACTGGGGCTTACTCTTGAAATGTTATTAATGAAATTGTGTATATATGCTAATTCCTAAGCATTAGCAAACTTTGAACAATATGAGTATATGACTTGCTCATGCCTCAAGAAAAATACTATAATATAATAATAATCTACATGAGTAGATACTACGATTGCGCTTTTTAGGATTCCGTACACAAACGGAAAAAACGGGACCGTATTACTGAGACTTCGCTGTCTGCGCGTCCGTCTGTCTATCACCAGGCTGTAGCTTGTATCCCATGAACGGTGATATGTAGAGAATTAAAATTTTCAAATAAGACGTATTTCAGTCGCCGCTTTAACAAAAAATACAAAAAACAGAATTTAATTAATACTTAAATGGGTCTCCCATACAAATAACATGAATTTTTAGGTGTTTTTTTGTACAAAACCATCCGACTACATTCTGAACCCATCACCGGAGAAACATTGTCCAGACAAAGCATTAATACTTGTACTGACAAGTCCAATGAAGATATTACATATTATAAAAAAACTAAAGTTTTCCCTGAGGTCGAAATTCGCCCAAAATATTAGCTTTCCGAACAACTTCCCCACAACTTGATTTTTTTAAAATATCACACTCCTCCGCTCGTACAACAGCTGTACTAAAGTTTTTTGCTTCAGATATTAATATAAAACATAATATAATAAAATATAATTAATATGTTATATGATTGTATGCATAATATGAAGTTTTTACATAAATTCTGTAAATATACGTTAGCGTATTATAATTGCTATAAATGCACACAAGCAAACGAATTCTCTAATTCTCAAAATGAAAATACGAGTAAACAGCTCCAAGACGTTTCAGAGATAAGATTCCTAAGTTCCTAAGGTACACAGCGAGCACATTTCTGTATTGTCGTTGTAATAGGAAACACTCAGCTGTGTACTCAGCTCTTGAGGAGACGTTTACACAATATCAATAGTTAATTGAGTTTAAAATGACTTTGATAAGAGACATGTTGATAGTTTAATCTGACCTGTGTATAGACAGTTACAGTTATTATGTATTATAAAAATTGACACAGGAAAAATATGAGTATTTAGAAAATTTGTAAACTATTCTTGCCTTAGAAATTGGTTCAAAATTATTTCAAGAAATGCAGCAATACTATTGTACAATGTTAGTATGTATTGACATATATGCCAACATACGCGGGTACACAAGCTCGTACATAGGCGCCAACACAAGCAGGTACGAATGCACAAGCACCAACTATAGCGCCAACACAAGAAGGTACACATACACAAGTACCATCTATAGGTACGTAAGATTATGGACCAAAAATTCAAAAAGTACTAAATTAAAAAGTTACAAGACTAATTTTTTTTTTATAATTGAAAAACGAAAATCATAGTTCAAATCCTTATGTTAAATGATATATTTTTTGTTTAAACAAATACATTACTGCAGTAGGTTTTTAAGTTAATAAACTAAATTTTGTATACCTTTATATATTTTCATACCTTTTTAACTGCTGTGATGGCATTTGTGCATTTTTTTTTGTATGGAGCATTTTTAATGCTCTACTATGATTTCACTTTTGTGATGACTGTATTTCATTAGCGGTTGATCTTAGATAAGTGCCAAAATAAGTACATCCACGAGCACCAAAACAAGCACCAACACAAGCACTTACAGATGCCAAGCCCACGAATGCGGAGGGACTGTGGATATGTGGACTTATATCACTACATAGGAGTATATCCCGTAAAAATGAAGGTACCAATCTCGCTGTATAGACAAACCAAACGGCTGGCGCCAAGCTACGTATACATAACCTAACCAAGAGCATGTCAGGACTTGTATAAGGAGGGTTCCGTAAGTATTAAACGCGCAATATGTTTTTTTTTTTTATTACTTCAAATGACAAAACAGTCAACGCGCTTGAAAGTGAAGCCATCACGACTACTCCAAATTGGAGTGGCTATCCAGACATAATATGTTGTCACAGAATAACGGAATATTTTACCCAACTTTTTTCAATTAATTTTTATTGAATACCTTATTGTCGTAACATAATAACGCGATTTGTTTTGTAAGAGTAAAGAGCGGGCGGGGCGGTATTTCGCCATGGTTTTGGTTAAAGTGCGCTGCGTACATAAATGTGATCGAACACTCATTGTTCTGTATTCTGTGTTAAATAGTTACTGTCCAATTTGGTTCAAAATAATTTTCCTAAAAAGTTTTTAGCACGATCTATCAGTACAGAAAATTGCAAATTTCTAAGTCTTATAGTTTAGAAATACCAGGGGGGTGACCAACTTATAAATCACTTTAGAAGCTGATTACTCGAAAATAGTTCTTTAAAAATATGTATGAAACCTTATCTTTATTTTAAAAGACCCTCCAACGATACTCCACACGATGGAGTAGAAAGAAAAAAAAAATTCATCCCCATTTCACAAGTATGGAGTGCCACCCCTAGAATATAAAATTATTATTATTTTATGACGCCACATCCGAGATCTATACACATTCTATGACTATACCAAATTTCATCCATTTATATTCATAATTACCGACGCTAGAAGCGCGGACAAACAGACAGACTGATGGACAGAGTGAAACTATAAGGGTTCCTCAAGTATTACGGAACCCTAAAACGTGACCCTCAAAACATAAAATCCAGCTTTCTTTACAAAATAAAGGAGACAAAGTCGAATATGTACGTAATTAGTATCCCGATCGCTCTTCCAGCTGACTCATTGATGCTACCACATGGTGACATACGTCGTGACAAAAAAGCCGATTATCTTCAGAAATGGTGACATGATGAGCCTATTATTTAACAAATGACTTGGGAACCACATCGGTGTAACACAAAAAGTACACATTATTAATATATTCATTAAGTTATTATCATCATAATAATCAATCTCTTTGGAGAATTTGTCTTTGATTATTGTTTCAGTTATATTTTGATAGTGAGAAAAGTTACATACAGGATAGAATAATATTTTCTCGGTTTACCTATAACATTGATTGTTATTTTATAATTATTAGTAAGTCCTACTAATATTATGAATGTGAAAGTTTGTGAGGATGGATGGATTTATGGATGGATGTTTGTTACTCCTTCACGCAAAAACTACTAAACGGATTTTGATGAGATTTGGTATGGTAGTATAGGCTCTGGATTAAAACGTATTAAAACTTTTTATCCCGAAAAATACAGTGTTCTCGAGGGACACTATATTTCTATATTTACGAGTGGAGCTGCGGGCAACAGCTAGTAATTTATAATTATATTTATCTATATACGTTGTATCCTTACAAAACTGAAAATATTTCTCTGCCGCGACACACATTGACACGGGACGCGTAATACGTGCTACTCATCGATCGGCTCGTCGCACACTAACACAGAACACTATAATATAATCACGAAGCACACTAACCAAGATTGGTCCGACGTCGGGCCAATTTGAGTCTTCACTATTTACACGCAATGCCATATGTACCAGTTATTTATCTATTCATTTTTCGTTAGTATTGACACAAATGGCATTTAATTTGTCATATTAACGTATTTATATCGATTTTTCGAAGAAGAAAAATGGGATCAATTGCGTTTAGTAAAAGACGTCTAATAAATATTATTATGCTAGTAATGTCATCGGGTATCTTCTGTTCAGCAATCAGTTCGAGTCGGCTACCCTTCACGGTTTTTGCGGAGATAAAGCGGCATGTGTTTTTGTGTTCGCACGCAAGCGTGTCACTCAAATGAGTGATGTGCATGTGTCAGCTTTTTGTTCCGATTAAACAATGGAATTTAGATATTCAGCGGAATGGAATTTTTAATTTAGTTCAATGCTCGCAAGTTTTGCTGTTGACAAACAGAAATAATTGGTAACAAACTACGAACGTTTACAATTGTTGTTAATTCATGCAAAAATACGAAAGATAATAATTGTAACAACGACACGACGGCAAAGTTTTGCTCACAAACGGCCTAGATATTTTCGACACTATAAAAGCTTTTTAATCTTTTAAATTTTTAGTCTCTGACAAAATTTAAAAACAAGCTTAAATATTATGTAGAGCGTAGTGAAATTGTAAGTCACAAAGTAAATTTCACAACAAAAGGATAATTATGAATTGATATAATATATAAAATAAAAGACGCATCTGTCACACATTATCTTTGACCTGAAAATGGAGCCGACAAAGGACGCTTTGGTGCGTGCAAAATTTTAACACATTGGTAGTCGCCGTCGTAGGGGACAAAAAACATTTTTTTCCTTTCCGTCATTAATAAAATTACAACGCAAGTTGTTTTTAATGCTCCGTTAATTAGCTATTTTTATTCACACGACAACAAAAGTATTATTTTAGGGACCGCTTTTATTGAATTCGAGCTGTTTTTGTGTAAGTCCTTGTGGGCTGAAATGGAGATTTATTTTAGTGCAAAGTCAATTCAATGTTTTCTGATTCATCAAAATTTTAGCAGTCATTTTTTTTTATTATTATAATTATAGCTAAAGATGAAGCAAAATCATAATTGATTTTTAATTAACGTGAATCAGATTAGGATGAATTTAAAATATTGGTTCAATATGCACACAATAACCTTACCTAAGCATAGATGTTAATAAATTTTAGATTCAAAGTTCAGGAGATAACTCTTTACAAAGTCGCTTACAAAACCCTTATAAATAAATAAAGCCTCTTGATAAATGCGCAAAGCCTTTGATTTATTCGGGAATAGCTTATAAATTTCAGATAGTGTATTTATTTGTGCCGAGAATTTCAAACGAATTGATAAATGAATACGTTTGAATCGCTATATTCAACTTTCATAATACAGAAATTATCTTGGAATATAACAATAACTCCCCACACCGATTTCGGTGACGGTGACCGGTTTTATTGTAATCAGGCTAGTTATGCAGGAGTATTTTTATTAGTGCCCAAGTGTGTGCGCGGTACACAAGAGCACTCTCTCTTCCTTTACTCTCGTATCCAGAGGGACGGATAACCGACACGACTGACGAGAGATCAGGCGCAGTTCCGATTTTTTACATGCCCATCCGACGCATGGATCATCTTTCTTGTCAGACAATCAGGTGATCAGCCTGCATTGTCTGAACCAAACTTGGAAACAATATTTTTTGTTGTTCCAATGCGGAAATCGAAACCATGGCCGATCCGAGTCGATCCAAGCTCTAACCATTAGACCAAGGAGGCAGTTATCTTGGAATATTGTCCATCTACAACGATTTACTGTTTGTAGTAATCAACGTTACCAAACCAAACCATTGTAGGCTTATTAATACAGCCTTAGGTACTAAACTTGGGAGGGTGATAAGAAATCAAAAGTCCACATCAGAGTGATGTTAACGTAACTTATTTAGTAAAAACAGTAGCAGTAAAGTCTCATCAGAGGATATCCTTGGCTAAGATCATAATATTATCCCCAAAGAAAATATTATATTCTCAATACCTTTTAGAAGAAAATCCAGAAGTATCCCACAAATTGAGACTACGATTTGCTTGCAATATGCGTCGTTGGATAATAGACGTCATTAGCCGACCGTTTGGGGCGTTACTTTTTCAAGTCATTGAGTCAATCGTTTATCACGACCCTGTTGTGTTAACTTTAACGTCGAACTGGGAATTCGGGGAAGTGCGTACATATTAAGCTACGGCAATAGATATGGATCTAATAATATTAGTGTCCCTGAAGGTTATCCTACTTATACTACTATAAATGTGAAAGCTTGTGAGGATGGATGGATGAATGGATTTTTGTTACTCTTTAACGCAAAAACTACTAAACGGATTTTTAATGAATTTTGGTGTGGTAGTAGTTTAGGCTCTAGATTAAAATATAAGCTACATATTATGTATCTATTTAGTTGGCGTTGAAGCCGGCAGAGTGGCGGAGCCGCGGGCAAAATCTAGTTCATCAATAACACTTATAGTTCACCAATAAGTATCTGAGCAGTGAGCGCATTATGAGTTTGTAAAATGGACACACAGCAAAAGTTGCCAGCTTGCTATTGGATCAACAAAAGAAACGCTATGAGATAATCACACTGCAAATCATGACAGATTTGTCATGATTCGCAATGTTGTGTGTACAGACAAGTATTGTTTGTGAATACGAATGCAAAATTATTGTATAATATTAAACGCAATATGTTAAACTATATACCGCAACATTAAACAAAGATTGGTCATCAAAAGTTGCATAATTTTTCGATGTGCCGCATCGCTTTTCTGTTGTCTCGCGGTACTTTTCTGCTGTGTTGATTTTTTTTGATATGTTAAGTCTCTTTTCTGCTGTGCCACATCCTTTTATCACTGTGCGACCTTGCTTTTCTGCTGTGTCATGGCACTTTTCTGCTGTGTTGAGTATTTTTTCTGCTATGTTGAGTTTCTTTTCTACTGTGCCACGTTTCTTATCTATTGTTCCACGTTCTTTTTCACTGTGCGACCTTGCTTTTCTGCTGTGTCATGGCACTTTTCTGCTGTGTTGAGTATTTTTTCTGCTATGTTGAGTTTCTTTTCTACTGTGCCACGTTTCTTATCTATTGTTCCACGTTCTTTTTCACTGTGCGACCTTGCTTTTCTGCTGTGTCATGGCACTTTTCTGCTGTGTTGAGTATTTTTTCTGCTATGTTGAGTTTCTTTTCTACTGTGCCACGTTTCTTATCTATTGTTCCACGTTCTTTTTCACTGTGCGACCTTGCTTTTCTGCTGTGTCATGGCACTTTTCTGCTGTGTTGAGTATTTTTTCTGCTATGTTGAGTTTCTTTTCTACTGTGCCATGTTTCTTATCTATTGTTCCACGTTCTTTTTCACTGTGCGACCTTGCTTTTCTGCTGTGTCATGGCACTTTTCTGCTGTGTTGAGTATTTTTTCTGCTATGTTGAGTTTCTTTTCTACTGTGCCACGTTTCTTATCTATTGTTCCACGTTCTTTTTCACTGTGCGACCTTGCTTTTCTGCTGTGTCATGGCACTTTTCTGCTGTGTTGAGTATTTTTTCTGCTATGTTGAGTTTATTTTCTACTGTGCCACGTTTCTTATCTATTGTTCCACGTTCTTTTTCACTGTGCGACCTTGCTTTTCTGCTGTGTCATGGCACTTTTCTGCTGTGTTGAGTATTTTTTCTGCTATGTTGAGTTTCTTTTCTACTGTGCCACGTTTCTTATCTATTGTTCCACGTTCTTTTTCACTGTGCGACCTTGCTTTTCTGCTGTGTCATGGCACTTTTCTGCTGTGTTGAGTATTTTTTCTGCTATGTTGAGTTTATTTTCTACTGTGCCACGTTTCTTATCTATTGTTCCACGTTCTTTTTCACTGTGCGACCTTGCTTTTCTGCTGTGTCATGGCACTTTTCTGCTGTGTTGAGTATTTTTTCTGCTATGTTGAGTTTCTTTTCTACTGTGCCACGTTTCTTATCTATTGTTCCACGTTCTTTTTCACTGTGCGACCTTGCTTTTCTGCTGTGTCATGGCACTTTTCTGCTGTGTTGAGTATTTTTTCTGCTATGTTGAGTTTATTTTCTACTGTGCCACGTTTCTTATCTATTGTTCCACGTTCTTTTTCACTGTGCGACCTTGCTTTTCTGCTGTGTCATGGCACTTTTCTGCTGTGTTGAGTATTTTTTCTGCTATGTTGAGTTTCTTTTCTACTGTGCCACGTTTCTTATCTATTGTTCCACGTTCTTTTTCACTGTGCGACCTTGCTTTTCTGATGTATCGCGTCACTTAGTATGTACGTACCTTACATCGAACTGGGAAGTCGGAATTATTGCGCATTTATTTTTTATGTGCTGGTATCACAATTACTTTCATTACGATCGTACGCATAAAATGTTATCTTGTTCATAATTCCGTATTTTATTTCTTCATAAAATTCGGTTAGATTTTAATATCTTGTCATGTAAGCCTTTTTTACATCATTCTCCTATCGGTCTTGTTAATAATATCATCTAGAGGAGCATTTTGATTCTTAAGTACGAGTATACTTTTCCAGCTAGTACTTAAGAGGTTAAATAAATAAAGTTACCCGTTAAATAAAGTTTCGTAAGGTAGGCACACAAAATGTAGCTAGAGCCACTGAAGGGTTTGTTAGGTTATAAAATAAATATTGCGTAACGTTCCATTAAGCCCGGTTGTAATTGATTTTATCTATTCTAAGCATTTTGTTGTTCACGTTTAGGGGAGACTCGAGGATGTCGGCCTCATTAATCGATGTGAATGGTCAAAATTTTCCAGTCATTTCCCTTTCCGAATAAAGACCGCATTTTCATTTATTTAAATGTATTTTGTGCTTTGCTTTCACATCTTCTGTGCGTGTTTAGGTTCAGGTATGTAGGAAGTCCATTTATTTTTCATTTAATTTATTTAAAAAACGAATAGTTATTACATTTCTTAATTTATTACAAACACACCATTAATACTGTTAGTAAAATTAAATTGTGAAAAAGCCTGTCAGTCGTTTATCTAAGTTAATTAACTTCTTATCTCATGTTATCAGTCCGATAAACATTGAAAGATTAATCAATGAACTAACCGTTTTCGGGCATGTCCGAAAAAGTCTCGTCACTGTCCGAAAATAAATTATCACGGACACGCCATGTGTAATTGACTCGTCCATTTCCCATTTTATTAATTCACCTATTTTCATTATCATCTTCATTGACTCTACCTTATGGTCTGTGATTATCCGTATAAGAAACTGCTTTAATATTAGTACTTTCATATTTTTCCGACTTCATAGATTTGTATATTTTAATCACTCGCAGATAATAAGTTAAATAATACATGGAAATCAAAACCAAAAATATTTTGTTTCTATAGACAGAGATAGACAAAATTTATACAATAATATTGTCTAATCTATGTATGTTTACGTATGGGAAATAAAATCTTATCACCGCATAATTTAAAAGAAAGCATGATATGTGTCAATATGGAGTCTAGTATATAAAACTACAAACTTAGATAAATTAATTTTATCGTTTCCGTAATCGATAAAATGTTAACTGTGAAGCTAGTTTACATCTTAAACACCAATTAATCTAATCATTATGTAATTTGTCAACATAAAAACTTTCATTTAAATAATGTTAATTGGAAAATTGGAATAAGGCTGGAAATATAAGACGCCGGAATCCGGAGGACCCGGGAACATTCAGAGCACTGAAAATAGAACTCTTCTCTTCTTCTTTCAAAATGGCTCCTTAGTGAATCGCTAATATCAGAGTGTGTAGGCGAAGACTGCTGCATGATTTGGTTTTATGGAAAAACAAGGGTACGGTGAACTGAGTTAAGTCTATTGAAGATAAGTATCTTGGCTAGGAAAACAGGAGAGCAACAATGTCCCAGTCTCATCCGGCAAATTGTTAAGCACACTGTTTTGCTTGCTTGTTTGAATTTTAAAAAACCATGGTCTTACTGGGATACTATTTTGGATATCAAAATAGTGTTTTACTTTATTTTCACTACTTCTGGCCCACACATTTTGCCACCTGATATTCATGTGATTTTTAGCTAAGGGAATTAAATCTTGGCAAAAACCTTATATTGACTTGATCCACCTGTTGTTATAGAAAATAGAACTCTAGACTTATACAATAGAGCTGACACTGACACTCGACAACTCTATTGTATTAGCGCAAGCTAATAGCAGCAAGCATCTAGTAATGTTGTTCGTTGTGTACAAGTGTAGCATCTAACATTTATTTAATGATAATAATATATGTAATGTAACAGCTTCCGTGGTCTAGTGGTTAGAGTATTGGCTCTCGACTCGGAGGTCGTGTGTTCGATTCCCGCATTGGAACTACAAAAAATGTTGTTTCTAAGATTGGTTAGGACAATGCAGGCTGATCACTTGATTGTCTGACAAGAAAGATGATCCATGCGTCGGATGGGCGTGTGAAAAGTCGGACCTGCGCCTGATCTCTCGTCAGTCGTGTCGGTTATCCGTCCCACTAGATTATGAGAGTAAAGGAAGAGAGTAGGTAGTAGTGAGAGGCAGTATAAAATTACTCCTGCGTAACTGGCCTGGATTCAATGAAACCGGCCACCATTACCGAAATCGGTGAGGGGGGAGTTATTATGTAATGTATGATTAAAGATTTTCTCCGTGTTTCAAGTAGAATTAGGTAAATTCTGTAACCCTCTCGCACTTTTAACCTCTATTTATAAGTTTCCTAAAATTTCTGGCTGATGATGATTAATTACACCGCCATTTTGAAGGGTCACTAACTATACTTAGCCTAAGACATGTCAGCCCCGCCCAGTGTCAGAAAGCATTACTCATAACTTGATCCCACCGACAAAACTACGTCTTCATTGGAGAAATTAGGATGTGAGCGTCAAAATTTGGTAAACTAATGCTCAGTATCAAATATCATGAATGGAAGTGCCTCGTCATTATGAGGGGCGATTTACCACAGTTTTTAGTTGCTTTAGTATCGACATATCTAATTTATTTGAATTATTTTGTTTTCGTTGCTAATTTATTGTTAATCAACTGCGGCGAAGCTAAAAGGAAGGGTAATGATTTTGGCACTCTATATAATATGTATGTTGGTACTATGTATGTTTGTTTCGCCGCGCCTTAACTACTAGTCCGATTTTATTAATGAAGTGTCAATAGATTCATAGTAATAGCCCGGGAAACATAGGCTATATAATTTCCGAAGTAATAGGTAATAATATTTTTTAACTTTTGATTATTTAATTTTGTTTGAATCAGAACGCCTGTTTTGTTTGGCCTGTAGGTTGTATATGTAGGTAGTAGGGGTAGTTGTTGGTTTAGAATCTGTAAGATAATTTTCAGTCGAAAAAAAATATAATACCTAATAGCTATGGATGCTTTCATACCACGTCAATCTGGTGCCGTGGTAAGTTCTCGGAGAACTTGTGTTACGGGTACCAGACAACAGAAATATATTGTATACTTTTATACTATTACAAGTATTTAAGTTGTTTATTATTAAATAAACATCTATGACCTAGAAACACAGAAAACTTTTTGTTTCATGACGGGATTCGAACTTGCGACGTCCTTGAGCGACAACACCTTAGGCACAGAAAACCACTGAGCCACATAGTTCGTCCTTTGGTGTCCACTGTGACTCAGCTTTACTTGAATTATTGATTTTATTTTTGTGTATTTTATTAAATTACCTCAATATTATCAACAACATATTATGATTAAATGTTTTTAATAGCTAGTCAATTCTTCCCACAACAGATAATTTTTACCATTCGTTTCACTTAAGATTACTCAGTTTGCAGTAATCTTAACTAAGTTTAACCATTGTTAAAGTGATTGATTCGCCCAGAAGGCATCTAACCGGCTTAATGACTAAAACAGTTAAGTGATCACTGGGACCAACTAATTAAAGGACTTGCGAACTTACTTAAACTTATTAATCGGCTTGGATTAGCTTAAAATAGTTTAAACTTTAAGCCCATTTTACTTCTTACTAATATTATAAATATCGTGTGTCAACATTTGTGAGAATGTGTGGATAGATGTGTAGAAATGTAACTACATTTTGTGTTTCGATAAATATGATAACTACTATTCTGAATGTAAGACTGTGAAGATGGTTGGATGTTTTTACTTTGTAACGGAAAAAATATTGAACAGTTATTGATGAAATAATATGGTATGGTACCTAGTAGTTTAAGCTCCGGATTAACATAATAAACGAAGTCGGCGAACATGTACAAAGTCTGACCTGCGCCAGTAGTCACGATGCATTCGATAATTTCGACGGCGAAGTTTGAAATCAAAAATGTATGAGATTTGACATAAGTCATCGTTATGTGATGTGTCACTTGCGATGCGTCATGTCAAGTCCCATCTCTACAGTCCTGTCGGTTATGCGTCTCACTAGGTTTCAAGAGTAAACTAGGTAGAGAGAGTGCTCTGTTGTATTGCGCACACACTTGGGCACTATACTCCTGCGTTTCTATTAATCCGGTAATTGTCACCGACATCGGTGCGGGGAGCTATTGCACAATTATTATTATCTCAGCAATAACTGCTTAACTCAAAGAAAACATTAAAACTTAAATTCCATTATTATCTACATAACATGACAAGGTATTTCAGACATGCCGAGAGTTAAACAACAAAAACATGTGCCAGGAATCTCGATAGCGGACATAATATACGAAATATTTAACCTACAAGGGCAAAACTTATACATATTTAAAACTAGCTGTTGCCCGCGGCTCCGCCCGCATAAATATAGTATCTCTCGGGAACACTATTTTTCGGGATAAAAGTAGCCTATGTTTTAGTCCAGAGCCTAAACTCTAAAAATACCATTTTTCATAAAAATCCGTTCAGCAGTTTTTTTTATTTTTGGATTTTTAGTATATAGGTTGCAAAGTATTTTTATACCCCTAAGTGATATTATGATTTTTTTAATATTTTATAATTTCGTATTAGAAAATATATTACAATATGATCCTAAATTTTCACCCTTCTAATATGAACTGTAGGTTGTAGGACTACCTAGCTGTAGGTGTAGATTGTAGGTGTAGATAGTGTCACCTACACACGTAGGTAGTAGGTGTAGTTGTTGGTTTAAAAACTGTATGTAGGTACTATTTATTTCATACTAGTTATTTATTTATTTCATTTCATTGTTTAAAGACAGAACATCGTCTGCCAGGCCAGCTAGTATGCATACACTTACCTACTTATATAATTATTGTGTAGTATTTTATTTATGCAGAAAAATGTAATAATATGAATACTAATATTGAACACATCAAACTTTTTTATACACTAATATCAGTATAATACTTTATATAACTTCAATTGCATATTATATGCATAAAAATTGTGCAATCACACCAATCAGTGAAAATCTTTCCAAGCAAATACCGTGCAACCACTTATTTAATATCCCTCGGCAATTATATGATATTTCTATGAAAACGACAGATGATTGAATGAAAAAACGACAATAACACGACGACAATAACAGTTACAAGTCAGTACGTTTAATTAAATGACAAATTATAAGTATCCTGTACAAGAACTATAATTTTACTAGTTTGCATTGGTAAGCAACTTTGCAAAAAAGCCTATTATTAAAAAATAAACAACACACGCAAAGTGTTAAAAGCTAAAAACAAATCTTGTCCCTTTCCATGCGAAGTCATCCCGAAACAGTCCGGAGTCCGGACAGGTTGACGCTGATAAATGGTCGGTATCAGACGCACGTGACGTCATCAAGCAAATGGTTTTAAGATTATACAAATTACACGGCCTGAGGGTAGAAATGGTTAACTTTTAGTTGCTTGACCAAATTTATTTTAAATGCGAACTTTTTTGATACAATACTAATTGTAACTAATACTTACATATTTAACAGCCTCCGTGGTCTAGTGGTCAGAGCATTGGTTCTCGATTCGGAGGTCGTGGGTTCAATTCCCGCATTGGAACGACAAAAATGTTGTTTCCAAGTTTGGTTAGGACAATGCAGGCTGCTCACCTGACTGTCTGACAAGAAAGATGATCCATGCGTCAGATGGGCATGTAAAAAGTCGGACCTGCGCCTGATCTCTCGTCAGTGTTGGTTATCCGTCCTATTCGATTATGAGAGTAAAGGAAGAGAGAGTGCTTTGTGTACTGCGCACACACTTGGGCACTATAAAATTACTCCAGCTTAACTGGCCTGGTTTCAATGCAACCAGCCACCGTCACCGAAATCAGTGTAGGGAGTTATTAATATTACCTATTTAGGTTTTTACTAAAGTCATTTGTAAGCTTCAAATCCTTTCGACCAGGAAAAAAGCAGACGAATAGCCTGATGGTAAGCGATTACCGCCGCCCATAGACAGGCACAATTCACAAGATCTTGATGCAAACTTGCGTTTCTGGTCCTTAAAATCCTCAACCCCCTTTGCTTTAAATAAACCCTAAAATCCTTAAATTTACCCTAAAAATTGTTGACAAAATAAATTTTACTAGAGGTGGTATGGTGGTATGTGGTATATATGTATGTATGTGGTATATATGTATGTGGTCGAAATTTTCAGATGGTTAATTCTGCTAAATAAAACCTGCATTAATACAATTACAATCAAGTCCCGATACGCTAAAACTGTCAAACGGTATTACTAGTAATACGCACTCTGATTGGTCGAAACTTCATAAAATCAATTCATGATAACATGTCCCTACACTTACAATACAATTAAAGTCTACTTTAAATACGAGAATTGAGGTTCAGAATAATTCTTACAATTTTTTTGTAAACGTAAAAGTTAAAGTACAATCAAAAACATAAACTTTAACTGTGTCAAATATCATACTCCTCATATTCGACACAGTTAGATTCGCACAATCTTCCTAAATATGTACTAAAATTTTTCTTTTACGTTCAATTTACATCATTATGACTAGCTTTTGCCCGCTGCTCCGCTCTTGTAAATGCAGTATCCCTCGGGAACACCGTTCTTTTTCGGGATAAAATGTAGCCTATATTTTAATCCAACGCCTAAACTACTACCATACCAAATTTTATTCATATCCGTTCAGAACTTTTTGCGTGGAAGAATCATAACCATCCGTCCATCCTTACAAACTATCACATTTATAATAGTAGTACGATAAGGATTTGGACACAAAATGGTAACTGTAGGTATTTGCCGGGTGAGTGCTGACGGAACCGGTGGCTGCACAGGATATTAAAGTAACTGCCTGAATGTTCGCATGTGGATTCAGCTCGAAAATGTTTGCATGAATACGTACAACTGAACATTAGTATGTATATGTGTATTTGAGCAAATTCATACATATTAAGCAGACATTAAAAAGTTTAGCAAAATTTCCTGGATAAATGTAGCAATAGACATAGTAAATATAGATTTTTTTCTTTTTGATGAAATTATTTGATCTATTATGAATATACGTTCTAAAATACTTCATAATTTTATATTTAAAATGGAATTTTATGAATAGAATTAGGGTTGTAAACTTTAGGAAAAGTAGTTACATCTATGAATATAAACAATTTGTTGATGATGAACTGATGATGATGAGTGATAGCTAAGAATACTCGAATAAATTTAGTTTTGAAACAAAATTAATTAGATTAAAATCGGTTCATCCGTTTGAAAACTACGATGCTACGAAGACACACAGAGAGACAGCCACGTCAAAACCCCTATAGGGGATGAAAAAATAGGCCCCTAGCACATACCTACTTTAACTAACTCCCCCCGCATCGATTTCGGTGACGGTCGCCGGTTCCATTGAAACGAGGCCAGTTACGCAGGAGTAATTACGTAGTGCCTAAGTGTGTGTACAGTACACAAGAGCACTCTCTCTTCCTTTACCCTAATAACCCAGTGAGACAGATAACCGACACGACTAGCGAGAGATCAGGTGCAGGTCCGACTTTTTACATGCCCATCCGACGCATGGATCATCTTTCTTGTCAGATAATCAGGTGATCAGCCTGCACTGTCCTAACCAAACTTGGAAACAACATTTTTTGTTGTTCCAATGCGTGAATCGAACCCACGACCTCCGAGTCGAGAGCCAATGCTCTAACCACTAGACCACGGAGGCCTAGTTAGACCCTGGCTACCTACTTTAGTATTAATAGAACACAAGTTATATTTGCACTGTTTCTGAAATAAACATGAAATGTCGGGCATTTTCACTTCGATTGCGGACAGCGGACGCCGGGCAGCCTGACACGTCCGGAGTAGTCTACAAAAGGAAGCATTTCGAAACTACCACAAATACGTTTTTATTTATATACTAGCTTTTGCCCGCAGCTTCGCTCGCGTCAGAGGGAAAGCTTGTTCGGGAAAATACCAATACCAAAATTGAAAATTGAAAAAATACTTAATGGTGATGGTGTAAGCACTGCACAGCCGTATCAGTTGTATTTTATTTGAATGTTTACTGCGACTTCGTACACTCAAGAAATTTACCGGGAACTCTACCATAAATAAAATTTAATAAGCTGCAAAAAGTATTATTAAATTATAATAATAGTACTTTATATAAATAAATAAATTAAATAAATTATGTGTTATTCTGGATAAACTTCTACGATACCTGATTTCATCAAAATTCTTTACGTGTTTTCTTTACTTTACTTTATTACATGAAAAACTAAACATATTATTATGTACTGTATACAAACTTTCGCGTTTAGGTATAATATTAAGTAAGGATTTCTTTGTAGCCGATAATTAGTATTTTAACGTTTTCGAAAATCTTTTGAATGGGAAGACGTTGTGGACTTTGAACTTAAAAAAAATAATTTGGATTGTGATCGCCCATCCTAGTTGGGACCACGACAGAGTTTGAGAGACAGATGAGTTAGCAGTACGACCACGAAGCCATCTAGCTTCTCACTTATTCCTCATATAATAATCATACACATTAATGATTAGGATTAACCTAGGTAAAGTTTTAACCAATTTAAATATCTGGTTATTTTATAGCATTTTATACTACGTTATTTTTTAGATTGATAAAACTTTTTGTAGGTATGAACCGATTGAATTGAAATACCTACACAAAATTATAAGCAGAGCTATCCTAATTCCTATCCGCGTGGACGGTGGAACCCGTATGTAGTTAGGTACCCAAAAATTTTCCGCGATAAAAAGCGAGTCCTATGTGTTTATCCAAGGGCTAAACCACTACGGTAACAAATTTTATAAAAATCCGTTCCGTAGTTTCTGAGATTAGCGCGCACAAACGTACAGATCAAAAATCTTTTAAGAAAATCATAAAAGTCATTGTTTTGGGTTAAAAACTAAAAACCTATGTATTAAACACTCATAAATCAAGCACAAATAAATTAAATATTACATATAACAACAAAAGAGAAAGAAATTTAATTAGGTATACCTACACTCAAAATATTCTACTGAAATAGTATACAAATGTAATATAATACATAAGTATTATGAACATAGATATATAATATTAAAAAGACATTAATCAAAGATTATGAATATATTTTAATGCAATAATCGCAAATATTTAGGTGCCTAGTTTTTCAAAGACATTTTCATCAAATTTAACTTAAATTATTCTTGTCAGATTTATTTTTCAACATGATGACAATATATTATGTCAAATTAAAAATAAAGCTCCCCACTCACGGGCTATCGATTGCTTCGATCAAATTGGAAATTAATTCGTATTTGAAAGTAAATTGCTAATGATAAACTATTACACAAAATGATTAGTGTAAGACCTACCAGCTAGTTTTTGCGGTGGGGGTCAAAAGTTGGAACATAATTTACGCGTAGGTAAATTACATACGAGTTTCATATAAAAAGTATAGTAAGGCGATCCTAGGATCTCAGACTATATTAAATTTTTATCTAAACCGATTTACTTGCAACTACGAATCCAGTAAATGTTTAAATTGTAAAGACTAAATCGATCGATCGCTTGTGAGTGGGAGCTTTATATCAAAAGCACTAAGGAGTATTTATATCAACTTTAAAGCAAATCGCTCCCAAACAACTTTCTTTCCCTTTTTTAACCCCGTTAGGGGATGAATTTCAATAAACTATGATACACGAATTCCATCAATTCTGTTACATAATGTTTGTGCAAAATATGAAGTAGATTGGACCAAGGAATCACGATGTCTCATACAAACTGTATTCCCCCTTTTCACCCCCTTAGGAGTCGAATTTCGAAAAATCCCTTCTTATCGGATCCCTACGCATTACAAAGAGCAAGCCCTGGAAGTTTCAGGTCTCTACGATCAGCGGTTTAGGCTGTGCGTTGATCCGTCAGTCATTCAGGACAAAGGATTTTATATGTATAGATTTCAATTTTCAAGTTAGAATAAAGAAAACTCAGGAATAAATAAGACAACTACATTTCCTTACTAGTAACAATGTAATATGCTAATATATAAACTTAAATGTGCTAATATAAAAACACTATAATATAATAACAAAAGTAAAACTGTAAAAATATTCCAAGCAAATCCAAGTCCAAGCAAATGTAAATCAAAAACATTATTATACTAACACGTGAAAAAAACTTTCACTACATTACAGTTTTACGAGATTTGTGCAACTAAAGGAGTATGAAATTTAGCCGGTAAAATAATAATATAGCGTCATCAAACCGTCTTGTAAGAAGGAATACTAAAGTTGTCAAAAGTTAAAAGGTTTTTGTACTTTGGTTATTGTTTTGGTTTTAACGTTAATTTCGACGTACAAATTACTACTAAAATTCAATGAAATAACTAAAATTCAATAAAAAACAATAAATTCAATATATTAATAGCAGTATTTATGTCATTTGTGTAAGAATAGCTTCAAAATGAGATGCTACTGCTAATAGCTAAATAAATAATAATAATCTATGCTATATTTTATAGTTATTAATCTGAGGTACATATAATATTATGTAATCATTTACTCTCTGTAATTTATATTAAACTATTATGATTTTCGTAGCAATGTGTAGATCAGCTACGACACGACGTAGCAATTGAAACAAAAATAACATTGATTTTATACTAAGAACAAATCTTGTATATTAAATATCGAAATCGCGGAAATGCAAGTATTTTCATGAAATGTAGTAAGCATGAAGTTTTAAGTGGTAAGCTAGGTTTTATCTGGGAAACTACGAAATTTTAAGTTACACTACCTGTTGCCCGTGGCTCCACCCGCGTACGTATAGTATCCCACGGGAATACTGCACCTTTTCGGGATCAAATATCCAATGTTATAATCCAGAGTTAAAACTACTACCTACCATACCAGATTTTCATCGAAATTCTTTCGGTATTTTATTCGTGAAAGAGTAAAATTATCCATCCATACATCTATATAGCCTAGGTCACTAACAAAATAACGTAGCTTTTTAATGGTAAAAGAATTTTCAAAATCGATTCAGTAGATTCAGAGATTACCCCCTACAACCTCACAAACATTACCTCTTCATAATATTAGTATAGATAATATTATGTTTTTTCCTTCATCTAAATATATAAAAGGCAAACCTGACTGACTCATCTATCAACGCACAGCCAAAACAACTGAACGGATTTTGCTGAAATTTAGCATAGGTACAATATATTTGTAATGACGTAGGCATCCGCTAAGAAAGGATTTTTGAAAATTCGCCTCCTCCTCCTGTGAAAAAGGGGTTAAAATTTTCGGGTTAAGATTTCGATTACTAAATATCAAATCCGGTTTTGTTAGCAATTTGCTTCGGGTTCGATTCCCGAAACTCAGAGCAAAGCTGAGTCTCCTAGGTACTTTTTGTAAAGACTGCATGTATGCACTAATTTCTCGACGGCTCTGACAATATTGCAGGTTTATCCGTGAGACGGCTGTTGGTTGTGGCTTATACACTAGTTCATATTCCTGTAAGCCGTGAGGTAAATTCCGAGCCGGGTTTTTCGGTAAACCGTTCGCAAATTTTCGACGGAAATTTCGGCGCGATTTTTTAGGTTTATTCGTATTTATTGTAGAAATGGGAAACGGTCTGGTATTTTGTATCTAACATTCCTAGATATAAGATCTGAATGATTTTAATTATCATCATAACTTGTTTCGATTGCATGACTCGACGAGACCAACTTCAGAAAAACATATATCAACTACATATTATTAAACTACGAGCATTACTTGGACTGACATCCTAAGTCTGCCAGGCCACCCTCATATTTTAACAGTAGAAGGTATATCATACTGTAGTAGTGTGATAAAAAAAAACCGCAACTTGTACCTAAAAATTGGCCCACGACACAAACTAGCGGGTATGTTATACGTTCATTGTACTACATACTAATTCTACTACTATTATAAATGTGAGAGTTTGTGATGTATGGATAGATGGACGTTTGTTAGAAAGCTAGTACTATAGTACATACATACATACATATAATCACGCCTTTTTCCTATAGGGGTCGGCAGATACCACTTCTTTCCACTTGCTACGATTCTTACATACTTGTTTCGCTTCGTCCACTTTCATTATTCCCTTCATACATGCTCTACGGTTAAGGGTACTCTTGACCTGGCCTTTTTTCAAGACATCCCTGATTTGGTCTCGAAACGTCCGCCTAGATCTACCCCTTCCAACACTTCCATTCACACTCGCCTTATACACTTTTTTCGTCAATAGTTCTTCATTCATTCGCTCGACATGCATCTTATCTATATAGCATACCTTTCTCAATTTTTGTCACTACATCTTCTTTCAGACCACAACGTTTCCTTATCTCACTATTTCTTATCCTGTCACTCAGTTTAACTCCTATCATACTTCTTAATGCTCTCATCTCAACTGCATTTATTCTGCTTTCATGTTTCTTCTGGTATACTCAACTTTCACTTCCGTACTTATACATTTTATCAGTAAGAATATAAAGTTAGTCTGGCGTGCCTGGACCTTAGTCCATAAATGGTAAAACTTAAAACTGACGTTCTTTATTCAACAATATAAAAAGTTGGTTAAAATATAACTAACAAATCTTGGTATAGACCATTAAAAGTTTCAGCTTTGACTTGAACTATTTGCGTTTAACTGGTACATTGTAAATGAAACTTTTCCCTCAATTGTTAACTTTTTCCTGAAACGCAACGGTACATGACTTTAGAACATGAAATGCCCCAGTTTTAAATGTTCATTTTAAACTCGTTTCCAGCAGGTTTTTTAGCTTTTAAAACACTTTTGCTGGAACTTCGTAAAATGTTTTATTGACATGCATTCAGAACCTCAATTCTCGTATTTAAAGTAGACTTCATTTTACTTTTGGATTTAAAATGTAGCGACATGTTACCATGAACGGATTTTATGACGTTTCGACCAATCAAAGCGCGTTTCACGTTGTTAAGTTCATAAAAACACCTTTTAAGAGTTTTAGCGCGTCAAGACTTGATTATAATTGTATTAATGCAGTTTTATTTAGCAGAATTGCCCCTCAGATTGCACGTACCAGTTTTAGGAGTAAGATAAGCAGCTAAGTAAGGTATGCTTCCATAACTAGAAATATCTAGCTAGATTTATCAACATAAACCCAATGCTCAATTGGGTTTATGTCGATGCTGCAGTAATTTTATGTTTTCCAAATTAACCATTATTCTAATTAACCAATTCTAATTAACCAAAATTAAAGGCGAAAAGCGGAGCATAGAGAGCCGCTTCGCTACGTCGAATATAAAAGGAGGAATGGATGCTAAGAATGAAAGTGAATGAGGCGAAAAATGTATGTAAGGATCGTAGCAAGGGGAAAGAAGTGGTCTCTGCCTACCCCTATGGGAAAAAGTCATGATTATATGTATGTATGTATATTAATCAAAATATAAGCTAGAGTATACTCAAAAAGTATGCAGTTTGCTGGATTGTAAGTGAATAGGTATTTATTTCGTTTCAATAGGAACAGGGCATGTTTTGTATCAAAATTAAAATAAATATTGGCTATGTTCCGCGAAAAATAGCGCTAATAAAAAATGTAAGCAAAATGGCGATGGCTGACGTTAAATAAGCAAAATGTCGGATTATGTAAGCAGTATTGAAGTTAGCAAACGAGTCCTGGCCGATAACCTTTGTTGTTTTTTTAGCGCTAACAGGCGCTTTTTTCCGCGGAACACAGCCAATATTTAAAAGCAATTATGTCAAAGGTCAAGTATAATATAAGTCAAAGTTGAAAAATCTTAAAAAGATCATGAATTGAAGTGACCCTACAACGGGGCAACGGGCGGGGCGCCGCCCCTTAAATTACGGATACTTCAGGCACACGATCCACTGCTTATGTAAAGACGTTTGGGCAGAAAAATAATTGTTATACTCAAACTAAAAAATCATCTTATGTATAGGTGACTCTCCGCAAAACGCAAACTTGCACATATAATGAAAAAACATATTTACATACCTAAACAGCAGATCATATGCCCGAAGTATCCGTAATTGATTTTACCAAACCTTATATATATTTTTTAAATACTTTTTAATGTACAAAGTCATAAATAATGATTTTAAATTATTAGTGCTATGTTGTAAAAATATTTCACAAAGTTATAAAACAGAAAAAGGTGAACTAAATATGCTTAGCATAGTACTTTACTTCATGTACGAACAATTATAACTTGTTTTTCTCGAAACAGAATAAAAAATCACCCAGTATTAATATATTTTATTTTAGTTCTGCTCTCTGAAAATCATACAGACCCTGAACGAAAATGCCAGTAGAGATTGTCTAAACTAAAATGACGCGCCCAACTACTTAATTACTTTATTTATAAGTGTGAGTGCGAAATAACGGCACTGCATCTGTGTGGGAGTGTCATTATTCGGTGAAGTATGATTTGTATGTGCACATGACGGCTGACTAGTCGGGTGATAAATCCGACAACGCTCGCTCTATGGAGCAGCGCCGTCACATTGTATAGAACAAGACGTCCTCTCCTGTCGCAAGTTCACGATCTACTAAACTAGTTGGACAACAAATCCGAGAACGATGCGTGCTTCCTACGTTTGATAACTGGCAACTGAACGACCAATAATAATTGCATTTTATGTGTATTTTGAAATTTGCTTGTGTGAGTAAATGTGGAGGTGGGGCGCGTCATTTCAGCTTAGACGATCTCTAACACAACCCTTGCTAAAGAGTAGAAATCAAATCGTCTTCAAACTAAACGAGTGTTTGTTATTTTCAAGTGTATATGTCTCGTAATTTATGATATTACTAGCTTTTGCTCGCGGCTCCGCCCGCGTAAATACAGTATCCCACAGGACTACTGTACTTTTCGGGATAAAATATAGCCTATGTTTTAATCCAGAGCATAAACTACTACCATACCAAGTTTTATCAAAATCCATTCAGTAGTTTTTGCGTGAAAGAGTAACAAACATCCATCCATCCATCCTCACAAACTTTCACATTTATAATATTAGTAGGATAAAAAATTATGTGCCTGCAAAGAAACTCTAAAAAAGTACCATAACATTTTCATAACGTTAAGATATAAAGTTTTTATTTTTCAAGTATAAACTGGAAACAAACATTTAAAAAAGAAAGGCAAAGTACGTTCGTTGGCAAAGTTAGTCGCTTCGAAAAAATTAATATGTCCCATAGCTACAATAGGAATGCTCTCCTCCGAAACTTTACTCTGGGGCCATACAATAGGGGTTTTACCAAAAATAAACTTGGCTTTCTCTTATATCTCATAAAATAAATAAAATATTATAATACACAAAACGCATGAAGACCTCTGTGGCTTAGTGGTTAGCGCATTGGCGATCAAGCCGGAGATCGTGGATCCAGCCAGGGAACAAAAAGTTTTATGTGTTCCTGGGTCATGGGTATGGGATGTGTATTAAGTAATAAAAATCTTAAATCTATACTAATAATAAAGAGGAAAAATGAGGAAAACTACTCAACCAATTTTGAAGAAATTTGGTACAGATATAGAGTAGACCACGGGGAAGAATATAGGCTTTTTATCGCGGTTAAATGTACGGTTACCGCGAGATTTCCTTTTGCGCGCACGAAGTCGCTTACAACATCTAGTATTATACAGTAAGTTTAGTATAAAAGTGTTAATTATACATTTCCTTTGTCTGGTACCCGTAACACAAGTTCTTCGAGAACTTACAACGGGACCAGATTGACGTGGTATTATTATTCTAATATCTAGATTGTTAAAATAATTTCTCTTGGTACCGAAAAATAACCTTTCTTTCATTGTGTCAAAATTCCGCCAAAGTTTATTTAAAAAAAAATAATCTTAAGAACGCCATTAACACCGTTTCCGTCCCTTTTATAATCCATGTCTTTATTTAAAAGGTGTAAACTTTCCTCTGCCTTCCGCAAACAATTTAAGCAATGTAAGTTGAAAAACAATTTTCACTAAATAATTAAAAGTGTAGCCTTTGAGAAAGTTCTATTATTATATTTCAAAAGTTGGCAAAAAATGAAATAAACCATTAAAGAAAAATTAAAACCTCCCAGTATTCATCAAAGCTTTAAGTTTCGGCTTAACCGTTGCAACTATGAGGAAATAAGAAAGTTTAAAAGTAACGAGTACTTTTAAAATCTGAGGCACTAAAGGGGTTTGGTTTAAACTCTCAGAAAGTTTTCTATAAAATAACAATTTTAACCCAAAAATATCCGAGACAAGTAAAATTTGACTACTTACTATTATAAACGTCAAAGTTTCTGAGGATGGATGGATAAGTAGAGGGCTGGATGGCTTAGATGTATAATATAATTATATGACTTGTGCCTCTTTCAACCACTGAAAGGATTTTGATGAAAGTTATGGTTGTAGTTCCTGAACTGTTAATGTTAATCCAGAGCCTGCTCTGGATTAACATATAGGCTACTTTTTATTCCGAAAATGCACCCGTGGGATACTTACTGTATTGGGTGGAGCCGTGGGCAAAGTTAGGTCAAAATATTTTAATGAAATTTCTGTTTTGTTTACGTTTAATAACATTCATTTTACAAGACTCGGCGCAAACAGATAAATCAAAATACAAAAAAAAAAGAGTAATGAGTAGCAATTGCCTAAAAATTCATACTGTTTATAAGGGAATATTAAATATTAAAACCAAGAGTCTTAGGATAATTAACTTATTTCGAAAACAAACATACCAGCGTTGGCTTTCTTTAATATTTTGAGTGTTTATTTCATTTAGGACGACTTAAAAGCTTTTTATAAGGCCGTTTTGGGTCAAGCTCAATTTCATTTCGTTTCGAAATAATTATCTTCCTATAGCAAATATGTTTGCGAGGAAGTAGGAATTTTTCAGATGTGACTATTACTTTAATATTATGAACAATTTAGCGTGTAAATTACAATACTGGTATCAAAAACATGCGCTGCTGTTATTTTGAACAAATAAAATCGAATTGCATTCGGATGTCTGTTATTGAATTTTTTTGTGGAACGTCACAGTTGTTAATAAGAATTTGGAATAAATTCCATAAAATATCACCATGTGCACGATAAAGATCGGTAAAGGATAAAATATATAAACTAATTTTTATTATTGAAGCGATAAACTCGAAACTAGTAAAGTTTATTTTATTGTTTGAGCTTGCCTATTTGTTCCGCTCACTCCCAGCTGGATGCTAACACTTGGATCTGAGATTATCATATCAAAAATATTATCCTTTATTTGTTTATTGCAACTGGGGTGACCATAATTCAGGTGGTAAATAAGCAGAAATTGTGTGGAAGATGCTATTTTTGTCATGATAGGCACCAAATATAGTGATTTAAATGTGATGCAAACAAACTTATAATCATTACGGCTGCACTACATAAAATTGATTATAATAAGATACATGCAATATTTTTTTAAATAATAAAATGGAATGCTATTCTAATGCCTCGCTAAAATTCGAGACCGGCTGAACCGATTTTGCTAATTTTAATCTTGAAATAATTGTGGAAGTGCATGGATGGTTTAAGCAGTAAGAAATATTTTAAATATTGCAGGAAAAGTACTAAAAAACGTTAATTTGTCACCTGATTGTCAAGTATTTATAGGAACGATCAGTTTACCGGTTTGGTTTATTTAAAAAATCAACCCGATCCAGTAGGTAGGTAGGTGTAATAAAGGTGAAGTACTAATTAATTTATTCCAGCTCATAGTTAAGACAGAACAACGTGTCGGGACAGCTAGTAAAATAATAAAAATGCCTAATAAAATATTTTAAAGAGCCAAAGTTATAAAGAACATTTAACTTTTAAACGTTTACTACCTATACAACGGCAATAAATTGAACCTCTTTAGTGCATCAATTTGAATATTTTGGCCCATAACAATAGTTTATATTATCCATGCTTAGGGTATTTTACGGACATGCAAAACGCATATGCACCTGTTGAAGTGCCGCTATGAAAAACTAAACAGTAAAAGACAGGTGCGAAATCCTTACATAGCGGGGGTCCAAAAGAGTCCATCGGCTCGACCCAAAACCTTAATTGATAGAAATCGTTAACCTTAAAGCGCCTTCCCGTCCTCGACATAACAGCCTGATTCTAATCGGTATTTTTTATCCCACTGTTATTTTATACGACTTGTTAGTGTTTTATTTTCGGATGCCCTATCGTTATTTTGTAATAAACAGACCATTCTTCGTCATTTGATATTTTGAGATCAATAAGATATTGGCCGTGACGTATATTTAATGTCAAATTATGTATGATATTTGTCATAGATACTTGTCTATGCGTTTTGTGTAAAAAACAAAAGATGAATTCGATATCCTGTTGTTTATGAGCTAATATTAAGGGAAGTATCCAATAAATACATTTTTTATGAGTGCGATTTTATCGATCTATCTCATAAAAAATGTTTTTTATTAATTTAGAGATTGCACATGTGCGATAGTGTTAATAGCATGTGCCTGGTGTTTGTAAATATGCATTGTCAATCCGCTTTTTTATATAGATAGTTAAATATTTCATATAAATTTTGTCCACAAATTTTAACTGGCGCGACGAACTGGACGTGTTAGATTAACAGTGGCCAAGTGCAGCAAAGGATCGGGACTTGTAGAAAGAAAAAGAGGAGGCCTTTGCTCAGCGTTTAATTTTGAATAGCTATCTTAAAAATGCAACGCCTTCTCGCGTATCGTCATTTCGGTGGTAATTGACCCTTAAGCAGAAATAATTAATACGAAACTTTTAAATACACAAAAATATATTTATTTTTACTATAAATCGTTTGATAATTTACAAATCTTGTAAATAAGTCGAGATGAAAGATATCGAGGGAGGACAATAGGGAAGGACCACGGACGCCGTGTCTTTGATCTTTTGATAAAATTAAATGCCGCGATTGTAATAGAACAAGCACTTAATTAATAATAGCTCCCCACGCCAATGTCGGTGACGGTGGCCGGTTTCATTGACACCAGGCCAGATACGCAGGAGCTATTTTATAGTGCCCAAGTGTATGCGCAGTACACAATAACACTCTTATCCTTTGCACTCGAAACTTAGTGGGACGGATAACCGATAAGACTAGGACTGGAGGGAGATCAGGCGCAGGACCTACTTTTTACAATGCGCCGCTCACGGGGAGTTTCAGTAGATTTTATTAATACCAGCTGTTGCCCGAGGCTCCGCCCGCGTAAATATAGTATCCTTCGGGAACACTGTATCTTTTCGGGATAAAAATCCTATGTTTTAATCCAGAGCCTAAACTACTACCACACCAAATTTCATCGAAATCCGTTCAGTAGTTTTTGCGTGAAAGAGTAACAAACATCCATCCATCCATACATCCTCACAAACTCACATTTTTAATATTAGTAGGATTGCAAAATCTGTCATTCTACGCAGTTCAGTGTTTTCACCACGTATTTACGAGTAACCATAATATTATTTCCTATCTTGTTTATCGGGAATTATGAGTTAACTTTTTGACCAAATAAATTTCGCATAGTGATTTAGTATAGGGCGCCTCGCCCTTTTTTATCTCCAACCATTTTGTGTCCAAATCGATCAGATAGATAAGTATTTTAGACTAACATATTTAACTAAAAGCATCCGTTGTTATAAATCTGGTCCCTTCTGTGGTACATTAATCTTTTAGTTCTGTCTATATCTTTTGTGAATCTACTTAACTAACTTAATTTATCCTATTGTCATGTTGGATATAGGTTTTTATCACTAATGAGATAGTGTACCTACGTGGTCGTATTCGTTGGGGTTTCCTGTGAGCATATCATTATAGACTACTAGCTGTCCCGACACACGTAGTTCTGTCCTAAATACGAACTGGAATGAATAAATATCTACACCTACAATACAAACTACGTTCTAGCCCTACACCTACAACCTACACTTTTTCCAATATTTCTCACTGTTTAAACCTTCTCTGAAGTTCCAGCCATTCTCGAGTTTTTAGTCCCTCGGGAACAGGATAAAAAGTATCCTATGTCCTTCTCCTGGTTGTAAGATACTTCTCCACAAATTTTACGCCAAATCGGTTCAGCCATTCATGAGTTATAAATAGTGTAACTAACACGACTTTTTTTCGATATAAATAGATATATTCACATACTATTTCGATAGCGAATAGGTAATACACATGATCCAACTAAACTTTGGATCAAAATTTCTATTTTACTATTAATAAACAGTAATTGTAAAATGTATAGTTGTACTTAACTAACGTTGCATCACTTAACTTTAGTAAGTAATCCACAAACACTAAGTAGTTTTTGGTGAGACCCTTTTATTATATATTATTACATACATATCGTATTTTATCAATTCGCTGAGTATTCTTAATTTTAAATAATATTCTGAATACGTGGAGTATTCCCTATAATTACAGTAGAAAGTATAAGTACATAATGTGTACCGAAACTATAACAATAGTAATTATTTCACAACTAGAATAGTAAATATCTATACAAAAAATTTTGGTCTGTTTTACCCGAATATACTAGCCTCATTGACAAGGTATACATAGACAAACGATTTTAATACTTACGTAGTATATATAGACCTGAACGTATTTCATACTTGACATTGATGAGATTAAGATCTGATAATGATATTCACGTTAGTAATGACATGGTTCGTTAATTTGGAACAATCGTTTATTTCGTATGTGAAATGTGCACTATTTACTATTTATTGTAATTTATAGTGACGTTAGAAAAGGTGTCTGAGCATACATTTAAATTGCTGCCGACGGTCAAAATGGCTGGTAATTATAGATAAGCGTTGCAGTAATAAAATAATACAGATAAAAGAAAACACCCTGAATTTACAACTTTTGTTACTTAAACAAAATGAGAGCAATCGAAAACTATCAGTTTAAAATGGAGAATATGCATAGTCTTTTTTTATATATAAAAGAACACAATAAGCCAGTCGATTATCGACTATCAACCTTAGACAAAATACAGTCATACAAAAGTGAGATCATTGGAGAGCATTAAAAACACTCCATACAAAAAATAATGCACAAGTGACGACAGCGGTTGAAATGTATAAAGATACAAAATTGATTTTACTAACAAAAAATGACACAAATTATAACTATTTGAGCAGTAGTTTTCGCCTTTCAATCATAGCAAAAAAAAACCGTCATTTTTAGTTCTGTAATTTTTTAATTTAGCAACTGATTACTGTACTTTTTGGATTATTCAGTCCATATTTATGTTGCCTGCCATAAATATAAGAGTTTTGCTGATTTAAATCAAATGCATGTTCCCTATCAACTAATGTTCGAATGAAAACCGGCGTGAAACAGCGTTTGCGCTGTGTTTCGCCGAGTGAGTGAGTTTACCGGAGGCCCAATCCCCTACCCTATTCCCTTCCCTACCCTCCCCTATTACCCTATTCCCTCTTAAAAGGCCGGCAACGCACTTGCAGCTCTTCTGATGCTGCGAGTATCCATGGGCGACGGAAGTTGATTTCCATCAGGTGACCCGTTTGCTCGTTTGCCCCCTTATTTCATAAAAAAAAAATGTAACGAACAAAATGTACCACTTACTCAGTTTAATTTGGTACAGTTTGTTATCCGTAGAACTACTTCACTGGGTTTATTTCATATTTAATATTCATTTATTTGCATCAAAAGTGGTACATATTATGTTGTTACAGTTATTTTCATTCTTAAGATCTAACACTCTTCACTATTATTATAGCATGCAAATAGATATAATTCTCATGGTTATAAATACTTTAAAAATTTAGACTGTACATATTACATTCAATTATTACATTAAATTCAATTATACAATTATTAAAATGAATCATACATACATTTACATACATACATTACATACATTTAAGAAATTACTATCGAGAAGTAAAGGTTGCCTTTACCTACATTTAAATTAATAGCTAAATAGGAGCAACATGTCTGAGGCTGCTGGTAATAGTTAATTTTACCGCCACAGCCTAAGCGCCGGTATTTAATATTGAACATCGGCCTATGAGGTATATCGTAGCTTCGTAGCTAACAACTAACAAGCTTTTAGATGAAAGCGATAGCTTTGATCGTTGGTATTTTATATAAAAATTCCGATGAAAATAAATCACTAAGAATATAAAATTAAAGAATATTTTTGGTTAACAAAACTTGAAAACATTTTTATATTAGCTTGTAATAAAATTATCAGTGATATTTTAAATCAGTAGTCAGCTTTTGCCATGTGAGCTATTTGCGAATGACAAGATTATTTTTATTTTCACAACCGATTTCTTAAGTTAGTTTACTTACTCTTACCAAAAACTGTTCATTGCTCAAATATTTTTATATTAATTTATAATTTTATTATAATATATTATTATTATAATTAGTATGGATTTGCAACCTAGGTGGATATTTATATAACAATATAAAAAAAAACAATACTTACAACCAATTGTAGTTTGCAAGTATCAAACTATTGAAACCCAGTATATTCTACGTAATATTTCGGTAATATCGGTCAAGCTTTAAAAGTATTGTCTGTGACTTAATTGAAACAGCAGGAGCCAAAGTGGACCAGCTTAATGACCTTCTTGGCCCATTCAACCCATTCAAAACAATTTTGTATGAAATTTTAAAACCCTCTTAATAGCTTTCATAGACTTTAATTAAAATCGGTCGAAGTTATTTATTATTAATACAGATAATGTAATATTATTTAATGTGATGTATGTTTTGAAATGATGGATTAGAAATTTTTGAATAAATATTAAGCCGTTAAAATAAAATATAATTTAACAAATTTTAATCAGCTTTTAAATAAACATTTAGCTAATGTTGATATTATATTAGGTATTTATTGGTAATAAAATATTAAGTTTTTGTAACTTAATTAAAAAGCAAGGGCAGGTGCAATTTTTGCATTAGATAGGTAAACAACAATGGACTACAAAGTTTTTGCCAATAAACTTCTAAACTTAACTTTTTGTGTTTAAAATATTTTAACATTAAACATCACCTGTACAAAAGTTTGATCGTTAATTATTATACTTGTTTCAAATTAAAACATCAGCGAATGTTTAAAATACTTCCGACTCCTTTTCTCTTTTGACGTTTTTTATGTATTGGATGGTTCGTTTAAACAATGTTATGCAAAACCTGTGTCTTGCTAAATTTTGAGAATGGCTGGGCCTCTAGTCAATATGCATTCGTATAATTTCGACGGCGAACTTCGAAATCAAAATGTATGGGATTTGACATAAGTCGTTATGTGACATGTCGCTTGCGATGCAATACGTCAAATCCTATACATTTTGTTATCGAACTTTGCCGTCGAAATTATACGAATGCATCTTGACTAGAGGCCCTGGGCTGATTTCGTAAATTTGGTCTTGAAATAATTGTGGAAATTCAATGAAAGTTTAAACAGTGAGAAATATTGGGAAAAAATGCGAGGGAAATACTAAAAATGACAATTGAACATAGTTAAAACAGAATAACATGTGTCGATTATCAGGACAGCTAGTGTTAACTAAAATAAAGAGTTTCTTCAAACTAAGAATTAACATTTTCATTTCATAATAATTCCAAATTGCTTGTTCTTTCCACTTTGGTAAGATGGACTTTTCATTTCATAATAATTCATAATTGATTGTTCTTTCCACTTTCGTAAGTTCATTTTAATTTCCTTAGTGATTAAATCCGCTTTGTCCCTATCGAAAATTTAACATAAAAGTTTTAGATTCTAGAATCTCTTGTCCTGATACACTATAAATTAGATTTAACAACCCCGTGTCAGCGGTGCGGCCTATTGTTTACGACTTGTGTTTTTGTCCTGTTTTTTATTCTTTTACCTATTTAAGGGCTCCAATAAAAATTTGGGACATTTTTGCATTTTTACTGCTACGATCACCTGCCTCTTTTCTAATAATGACCATTTTGTTTCCGGTACACATAAGTTTTTTTTGAAGTTAGTCACTTTTTTGTTTGAGAGATTATTTTACCCGATTTAGCTACTTATTTAGTAGGTAAACTAAATATTTATCGTATAAAGGAAATTGTGACTACTAAATTTAAAATATAATAATTAATAATATATTTTAACATAATAATAATGTGACAGCAACTATTAAGAAGATATTACGGCAATTTCCTTACAGAAATTCATTAGGCGAAGCAAAGAAATTTCCTGGAATCGTTTTACACTTTGTACAGTCCTTGAATGTTTCAACAAATAAATTACTTCGAGGGAGTCCATGTATTTAATTAAGATGCTAATTTACTGCATCTTTGATTAGTGACAGTAAAACGTTTTATAGAAGCAATATCTGAAACAAGGGGATAAGTAATTAAAATCCAATATGGCCGTCGTGACAGTAAAGTCAGAACATCTTTATGATATAGATCATATAACTAATTGGACGTCTTATTCAGATATATATAGCATATAAAATAACCGTTACATAGTTATTTGTTGCACAAAGGGCCAATAAAATATTTAAAACGTCGTCTATCGGTGTGTAATACTAGCATAACACGTTTATTGTGTTAAAAGTAATTTGAAACTAGCAAGAGGAAAATAGATGTAAATTTACGAAGAAAACGTAATAAAATGTTGCTTATAAAATCAGGATGAACGCATAAGAAGTTCATAAATAGGTACTTTTTTTCATAAAATAATTAAGGAGATTATCTACTTGAGACTTTTCCCGAGGGTGGTTTTTGTACATTGCAATTATGATTGTAAACTTACTAAATATAAACTGTTTACTATTTTATTTACATAAAACGTACAACAACCATTCTTATTAAATTTTGTAAAATACTTTTTCACAATTTATTCAAGTAAAAAAAAAAACAAATGACGCGTGGCAGGAGTTCACTCTTCATTTAAAATCCAAAAATATCACGTGGTGTCTAAAGAACATCACCTCAAAAAAGAATAGTAGATAAAATTAAAATTTGTACATCTAGCGCCATCTTAGTATGAAGCCGTAGGTACTTTTTAAAGTTAACTTGTTATGTAAGAAGTATAAGTAGCTTCCGACAGATTATATACAAAATTGTGTCGTGACGTGACGCGAGCTTGAAATCTCAATTCCAGTTCCAAAGCCGCTATAGAAGTTTCACCTCAAAAAAAAAAACATACAACCTTTAATAAAATGAAAGACAAATAAAGGAGGGAAAAGAAAAACGAAAAAAAGTCGAACAAGGATTTAATTAGACGAAGAATGTTTCAGTAATAAACAGTTTTACAGCTTCAATATGCTTCGTGTTCGAGATCTAGTTATTTTTCGACGTTCGTGTATACCAACTTTTATCAAGGCCTTGGTAGTAACAAATTCATTGTAAGTGTTCGATTTGCGGCACTGCTCATGCAAACATGTATCATTTTGTGTTGGAAATAGAGTTCAATTTTGAATAGCTAATAAAATATGCGCCAATCGCGATGTGGCGCGTATTTGAAGTGTTTGAGTCAGCTCAAACCGAGACGCGTCTCATCCAAACACTTTAAACTCCAAAGCAACAAGTGTACTAAAGTTTTTATTGAAATTAGAATAAATTTAACTGGATTTGTATATTTTTTAAGCAAGCATTACATCGTTAGTAAAATGGTTTAAAATATAACTGTGTCATTCATTCGTTCCATCGAATATTATTTCTTATATTTACATTCCAAATAATCCTTATAATATATTTTACTTATTCATTGAAACTACTCGAAGCCAGACTAAACCATTGACATAAGATTTACTATCGAACAAGATGCCCGCTCGACCAGGTGTGAGATGAAAATCGCTTAAATACATACTCCCGCGTTATTACATAGATCAACCTCGTCTGCAGTCGTTGCGCTCACTTCATTTGTGTTCAAATATTTTGAGGCATCCCAGTGCAAAGGAAAATGTTTAGGAAGTTGTCGAGCAGAAACTCTGTCGACATTGTACCTGTCTTATTAATATTATAATTACTTTTTTACCAGTATAAGTAGAGTTCGTATCACATTTGCAATAAATTACAATTTGGCTAGTTGTAGTAGTCACTACTAGTTAGTAGTTACTACAACTAGCAAGAAGTGGTTATCCGTAGTTACTAAATACAGATAACCTAACCTGCACGACTTTTATATAGTCGTAAAATGCTACTTTTTTAGGGTTCCGTAATACTTAAGGAACCCTTATAGTTTCGCTCTGTCCGTCTGTTTGTCTGTCTGTCTGTCTGTCTGTCCGCGCCTCTAGCTCCTGTAATTATGAATATAAATTGAAGAAATTTGGTGCAGTTATAGATTCTGTATAAATCACGGTTTCGGGATCATAAAAAAATAATTATTTTATATTTTAGGGGTGGCTCTCCATACATGAGAAGTGGGGATGAAAAATATTTTTTCACTCTACCCCATCGTGTGGGGTATCGTAGGATAGGTCTTTTAAAATAAAGGCAAGGTTTCATACGTTACTTTTTTATAAAGTTGACCATTTTCGAGTAATCGGCCTCCAAAGTAGTTTGTAAGTTGGTCCCCCCCCCCTAGCATTTTTAAACTATAGGAGATAGAAACTTGCAAATTTCCATGCTGATAGATCATGTTAAAAACTCTTTAGGAAAATTATTATGAACCAAATCGGACAGTAACTTTTGGAGTAATTAAAAAAAAAGCATATTACGCGTTTTTAGTTACGGAACCCTCCTTAGACATGTCCTGATATGCTCTTGGTTAGGTTAGCTTATTGTTATTTTTATTCTTCTACTTAAATTTTATTTTAATTCTATAACCTAGCTATTCATTCTAGCATATAGCTATTCTATACCTATCCTTTATAGTCTTATACCTATTGTTATGTGATTTTCATCGATTTCGTTGATATGAGGTTCATCCCCTCAGAACAAAGAGTGCACCCTGTATAACCCGAGGGATCGTCCATTCATTAAGTCCCGAGCGTTTGGTATGTCAACACGTCCTACAGCATGATTAAAAATGTCCGACTTTGTTACTTATGTCATTATGGTTAGGACATTATGAGCATCAGCTTTTTACATTAAATGTTAACTTATAATAACCACCTCCTTTTTATGGAAGTCGGTTAAGAAAATGGTGATCATAATATTAGGTATATGAAATTACTTACGTTTACAAATTACTGAGATGTTGTTCGTTAGATACTTGTAAAAAACCTATAAATTAATTACCTATTATTATCGATCGTACACTCTTTTATTTTATGCTGGATAAATTATTAAACTTAAAGATTTTTCAAAATTATACAATGTACCTATTTTTAACATGTTTCACTATTCACTCTTTGTCGAACTATATAAATATAGAAAGATGGTAGTAGATATTATCCTACTAATATTATAAATTTTTTTTTTTTTTTTTTATTTTTATGGAATAAGGGGGCAAACGAGCAAACGGGTCACCTGATGGAAAGCAACTCCGTCGCCCATGAACACTCGCAGCATCAGAAGAGCTGCAAGTGCGTTGCCGGCCTTTTAAGAGGGAATAGGGTAATAGGGGAGGGTAGGGAAGGGAATAGGGTAGGGGATTGGGCCTCCGGTAAACTCACTCACTCGGCGAAACACAGCGCAAACGCTGTTTCACGCCGGTTTTCTGTGAGCCCGTGGTATTTATCCGGTCGAGCCGGCCCATTCGTGCCGAAGCATGGCTCTACCACTGAAATGTGAAAGTTTGTGAGGATGTATGGATGGATGGATGTATGGATAGATGGACGGATGGATAGATGTTTGTTACTCCTTCACGCAAATACTACTGAACGGATTTTGATGAAATTTGGTATGGTAGTAGTTTGGGCTCTGGATTAAAATATAGACTACTTTTTATCCCGAAAAAGTGAAATGTCCCCGAGAAATACTGTATTTACTCGGGCGGAGCCAAAAAAGGTCAAGTGCGAGTGGGACTCGCGTACAAAGGGAGCCTTAAAAAAGGGCAGAAAAGCACGTGTGTTGTATAATGGGAGCCCACTTTAATATAATTTTTTAGTTTTTTAATATTATTTGTTGTTATAGCGGCAAGAGAAATACATAATTTGTAAAAATGTCTACTGTCCAGCTATCACGGGTCACAAGATACGACCTGGGCCTTTAGTCAAAATGCATTTGATAATTTCGACGGCGAACTTCGAAATCAAAAATGTATGGGATTTGACATAACGCGTCGCAAGCGACATGTCACTTAACGATGACTTATGTCAAATCCCATACATTTTTGATTTCGAAGTTCGCCGTCGAAATTATCAAATGCATTTTGACTAAAGGCCCTGGTGTATGGTGATAGACGAACAGACAGACAGCGAAGTCTCAATAATAATCTCCCGCTTGTACCCTAGCCCCCTTACTAATAAACGCTGTATAAGCTTTGAATAGTTATACAGTGTTTTGTCTCCTTCTATCGAATTAAAAATGTCACTTGTGTGACGGGAACAAAATACTGTATAACTACGTTACGTTATTAATTTAAGTTCTTTGCCACGGGACCCTAAAAAGATAAACACATCTGATTTTACTAAGCTTGTTATACACGTCCGCATTTTAATATCGCGAGATACTTTAATAAGACGCTGAACTTATATTATTCTAGATAGTCATGTTAAATTATGTAAATGTGACACTTTATCTGAAAAGAACAGCAGTTTACACTTAAACAAGTGTCGGAGATGTTGTTCGTGTGGAATTATGTATTTAACAACCTCAACGTATATAAATAAACCTTAATAAGGTTACTTGCTTCGAGTTGTATGGATAAAACTGTTTTATAGAAATGACAAGATAATATTCATAATAATATTGCTGGACACAAAAATAACTTAGAAAAAACTTAGAAACATTTTAATATAAGAATTCTCTATATAATGCTTAGGAATAAGATTAAATTTTAAATAAGTATATTTTTAGGGTTCCGTGCCTCGAAAGGAAAAAACGGGACATTTATAGGATAAATTTGTTGTCCATCCGTCTGTCTGTCAAGACCCTTTTTCTCTAGAAAGCGTGGAGGTATCATGCTGAAATTTATATCAAATACTCGAGTCTACTGTCCCTTGTAGCTGTAAAAAAATCAAACTTCTAAGCCAACGCCATTAAAAGATATAGCCGTAAAATGCCACAAATTTCCGCAAATTTTCGACACTCGCAAGGGAATCAAAACCTTCCCGTGAACTCAGAATCTTGAAATTTGGTACGAAGCAACATCTTATAGCATAGATAAAAAAAATTGCGAAAACCGTAAATTTTTAGTTACCTACATCAAATAATAAAAATATTTTTAATAATTTTAAACTTACTACCCCTTTCCTCGTGAACGCGTAGATTTATTAAAATGAAATTCATATCAAATACTCCGGTCTATAATACCTTTAAGGTGTAACAAAATTACTACAGGTTTGTACGGAACCCTCGGTGTGCGAGTCCGACTCGCACTTGGCCGGTTTTATTTTTTTAATAAATAGGTGTACACCTTAAAATGACATCTCAAAATCGCTGTCTCAATAAGTAAAAAAATACTGAGTCTACTTTAATAACAGTCAAAATTAACAAACTAAATCGAATTTTAAGACAACAGAAATTATTAAATCTTATCCATCTTATGATTCACAAATCACCGGCAATATTATCATTTAAAACAGTATCTATCTTTATTACAGTTAAAAATATTATGTATTGTAATAAAATGTATTTTGTTAAGTATGTATTAGGAATATTAAGATGTGATACAAGCCATTTAAAGGGTTTTATTTGAATCAAATTAGAAGATACCTACTCAGACATTTAATTTATTAGATTGCTTATGGGGACTCTTAGAATTGTTTTAATTTATAAGATTCGTTATTTATCGTTGATAAGAAAACTATGTTTATTAATTATTTGTGGTTGAATGAAGTATCTAGGCAAATATGCACAAATTTGTTTTACCCGTTGTTTAATAAAATGTGAATTATACGGATTGTACCTTTACAACTTCACCTTTACGGATTGTAAAAATATAATAAAAATTTAAAAAAAATGTCACAGATAATAAACACTACAAACACAATAATTTACATAATACACTACAAAAAACACAATGACAGGACAAAAAAAAACTTAACATGAATAAAAAAATGTAAAGAAAATCAAAACAACACAAACATTTTAAGTCGCGTTTATCCACTGATTTCTGACCTATTAACATAGATACAAACAGTTAAGTAACTCTATATAAGACTAAAAATTACGTAACCTAATTTATCTATCATTACCTATTGAAGTACTTAATTATAAAAACCCCCACACCGATATCGGTGACAGTGGCCTGTTTCATTGACACCAAGCATTACGCAGAAGTAATTTTTATAGTGCCCAAGTGTGTGCGCAGTATACAAGAGCAATCTCTCTCTTCCTTTACTCTTATAATCCAGTGGGACGGATAACCGACACGACTGACGAGAGATCAGGGGCAGGTCCGACATTTTACATGCCCATCCGACGCATGGATCATCTTTCTTGTCAGACAAGCAGGTGATCAGCCTGCATTGTCCTAACCAAACTTGGAAACAACATTTTTGTTTGCTCCAATGCAGGAATCGAACCCACGACCTCCGAGTCGAGAGCCAATGGTCTAACCACTAGACCACGGAGGCTGTGGTGGAGGATTGAAGTACTTAGAATTTTATACACATGATTAACATTTCCACTACGCACATTCGCCGACAAATTCGGTGTACCAATTAAGATCTTATAACTATAGCAATAAGGTTTAAGTGTGGTATATTGCCGATGTTTGGGACTGTACATCAGCACTGATAAATATTGACTAGACTCTTAATAAACTCTAATGGACGGTGTATGGTCAGCGCCATAGACAACCTACATGGCGAGAAGTGGCAGCCGTAAAGCCTGGAATTATGGCTAAAGGTGTCACGAGTTCACGACCTCAAATGTATAAAGTAGCAAATAAAATCTATATTTTTAAAGAATTACAAAACCAATCAATTTAATACACTAATTATGTAAAATATTAGATTTAAGTATAAATATATTACATTAGTCTATTTATTAAATTACTGAATTTCTGTTTGCCATTTGGCAAAGCCCTCCTTCATTTAAATTGTATACTTAAAAAATATTATTTGTGCTATTATGAATAGTAACGATACTAAAATATTGCAATATAAGTAATGGTAAAAATATTAAACATGTCCCTTTTTTATTTTTCATTTAGACAATAACTTTATATAGTTTAGATAATAATTGAGCTATTTTAATAAGTTTTTAAATTGATAATGTAATGTGTTCCTTAGTTAAATAGTAAACTACTGCAATATTATAATATTAGGTATTTAAATTCCAAAAACTGCGTAATCATAAAAATATCCGCAGAACTTATAGTCAGACGGCATATCTACGTTTCCATGTCTATGGTCTTCCACTCACCATCGTGGCTTTAAAAAAACGCCAGGGAAAATATTATGTCCTGATTAATCGACGGGACGGCCGACATGGGAAATATTTTTATGCGTCATTAACTAGATGACCATTGCGCCTCATTGACAACACTTTTAAAGGAACTTTAAAACACTATTTAATCAGGTTACTTTTTGTGGTAAAGGCCATCGTAGAGTTGCTTAAATGGTCATGTTTTGGATATGTGCAACATCTTTCTTCTCGTTTTGAGAGAAGAGTTATTTTGTGAGTTGATGCATGTAACAATTCCAGTGCGATTGTAAGTTGACAGTATTGTCTTGTTTAGTGGTGGTAAAGTCTTCAAATTGTGTTGTGGCAAGGACGAGCTGAATAACATCAGCTGTGCTAGGAATGCCTTTCTTTCTTTACGATATGGTAACTTTACAAGCTGAAATAAATTAAAATTTTATTCAGCCAAAACATGCAACGGCGCACAAATCGCTGGACCGTGAAACTAGACCAAAACTTCCAAAATTACCCGCAGTTTAAAGCTTATACAATTTTAAACATGTCCATTGCATTAGACAAGTTGACAGTAACCAAACTCGGTCATAGTCTAATTTCGACTTGGGGAGTGAGCAAAAAGTTTGTGGCAGGTGGGCATGTACTCACTAGGCGACGACGCGGCAGATAAGTGGGCTGATATTTACCATGAATTTCAGGACACACCTTGCCGTGTTAATTTTTTTAGCAAGAGATAATTTTTTTTGAATAAATATTGAGTATGTTGTCTGTTAAATCCAATTTATTAGCCAAGGTAATTAATAAATGCACGAAACAACATGACATAAAAGTGAACAACATAGTATATCTATCTATTACTTAGTCCTCGCCCTCCAATTTTTTCCACATAGGTGATTCTAATGCTTACTAATCTCATCTTGTAGAAATATATTATATTATCGTTATAATAAAAAGATCACTTTGATAAAACATCAAAGGAACACCCAATTTATTTTCTGTGTCAAAAGGTTCTGTATCGATGGCACTGGTCATATGACCATATACCCTACCATATTATCTTGCTTCATATGACAATATTATGTCTTAAAATTACGCAATTTTGCATAATAAAAAAATCCTGCATTTCTCTGCCGTCCTACGTCGCTGAGTGTGTAAACTGCTTAGGCTTGGTCATAGATATATAGATATATACTAGTACTCCTGGCTCGTTCATTGTGAGAGGCAATTTGCATTGTAATGGACCCCGGCGTGTCCACTCTTATATCGCGGTTATTTTGTTCCATCTTTGACGTTTGAGGTGTGAATATTCAAATATCCGTGGAATACAAATAGACAAATTATTCCTTGTAGAGATGAGTATATAGAGAGATGACTTGACTGTGATGTAATCTATCCGTATTTCTTGCTACTTACTGGCTTATACCTTTATTTGCATAGACTTTGGGTCACATAATGAAATATGAGAAAGAGAAAGTTTAAAAACCTCTTTATAGTCAAAGACTAACGTCACCTGATCTTGCGTTATCTACTTTATCCGAGGAAAACATGAGATACTAACACTAGCCTCTGGGTTCACTCAAAGCAAAGTACTTACTACCACTGAATATGTATTCATTTTACTATCATGACCTATCAGCTCATGCTAGTTAGTAGTAAGAAGTATAACGATAGTGGCTACAATTTGTACCAAACAAAACACGGGTAGCGTTTTGTTTTGTACAAATATTGTACACTTTGCACCTTAGCTATAAGTATAATATTATATTTCCTGTTGTGCTTTTATTAGAACAAAAAACATGACTTAAATAAACACGTACCATCCCAAATTCGTGCCAAGTTTAATTCTCAGGCTTTGTCATCTCGCGAATAAGTATTTATCATTTAGATCGTGAACACAATGATCTATTTTTTACAAATCGTGATAGTTCAAAGATGGCTGCCAATGTCGTCAAGTCATTCCCAACTGTTTTATTCTTTGTATCATTAAATTAAGTGCTTTAATTTTTATAATTACTAGTTCTTTGAGAACGAAAATGTTCATAACATGATGTTTTAATCCGTTCTCTAGCCTTCCTCAATAAGTATAGGTACTATCCAAAATAAAAAGAACCAGTAGATCCTTAGATTAGCGCGTTCAGTAAAAAAAACCCCTGCCGCTTTATAATATAACTAGCTTTTGCCCGCGACTTCGTCCGCGTGGAGTTCGGTTTCCATACAAAATTTTAACCATTTAGTCACCCCCTTCGTCGGCGAATTTTCAAAAATCCTTCCTTAGCGGATGCCTACGTCATTATAACTATGTGTATGCTAAATTTCAGCAAAATCCGTTAAAAAAAAAGTAGTTTCGGCTGTGCGTTGATAGATGAGTGAGTCAGGTTTGCCTTTTATATATTATTTTGAAGTTACATAGTAACTATTTAGTAACATGTGATATTAGTAAGTAAACATATCGTTAATAGTTAAATAATACAAATTACGAGTAAGTACACACTACACAGGTCGGTGATTTAAAAATAGGTGAATCAATACTGTAGTGTATTCCTTTGACGTATCAAATTAACAATAGGAATTGCTTCAAACTTCCTTAAACTACTGACATAAATTGCAGAATGTAATTTTACAGCAATATTTCTGCAGACATAAACATGCATTTTATTTCGTGATCCCATTATTTGCGGGTGGCCCGAAGCCATGGTCCTTTCGTTACAAAATAGAAACGTCACCATGGCCTGGCGAGCCCTGCGGGATATTGGATATAGATTTATTCATTACTGACCAACTTTGCATTTGACTTTTGACACAAAGACTTGGGTCAGTTTTGGACGCCACAACTCATGTTATTGTAGTTGGACAGTTCAATTTACTTTATTTTGGTCATTAATAATTTACGTGTGGCCCGAAGATTGAGTTATTTGTGACAAAGATTTTTAGTGCCACCAAATTTATATATTACTAGATTATGCCCGCGACTTCGTGCGCGCAAAAGTTAATTTCGTAGAAACAGTACATTTTTCCGCAATAAAAAGTAGTCTATGTCCTTCCCCGTGGTCTACTCTATATCAGTGCTAAATTTCATCAAAATCAGTCCAGTAGTTTCAAAGACTTTTCAATGCAAACAAACAAACAAACTTTTCCTCTTTATTATACTAGTATAGACTAGCTGTCCCGGCAAACTTCGTACCGCCTTAGAATTAAATTTGTTTATGTACTGACAGCAGCGCCACCGACCGGGTCATATTGAAAATCTAAACCATTCTCGAATCCACCTGAAGACACAAATAATTTCATTAAAATCGGTCCACCTACTTAGGAGGAGATCAGTGACATACACACGCACAGAAGAAATATATATAATAAGATGATCAATTCACATTGAAACGAAACGATACAAGACAAGGAATTAAATGATAATTTTGTGTAGATGTACAATATACTCGTATGTTAATAAAACGTTGAAGTCAAAATTTAAGAGTAATGAGCAGTATATTACTGATGTCTGAAACGTGTATCTTTTCGTGTAGTGAATAAAGTTCAATTTTGAATAGATATGTTAAAAACTGACCGCCATTAGTTCCGTGTATCGTCGTGGTGTAGACTGACCGTAAGCCCTTACATGTTTTACTCTTAAAAGACATGTTTGATTTTGGGCCAGTTCTATGTACACTACATAGGTAAATAGGAAAAAAATATGGGAATATCATAAAAATACAAAAAAAATAATTTGAAGAAGGGTACATGCGTACAAAAATGATTATTTGAAGAGTTTTTTATTGCGAGAACACTATTTTTAGGGCGGCCATGACAGTTGTTTTGACTTGACTTTTGGCGTAGTAGACAATTTTACGAAGAGACGACGTCTTGAATGCCATACGTCTTTCTTTGTCAAAAGTCATGTCATTGACAAAATGACATTATTTAGTTAATTTTGATCTGATCCGCCATGTTTTATTTTACTTTGTGTTGCTCTCCTTGACGAAGTTAATTTAAATGTACATGGAAACGAAGTGAAATTAAACAAAATAAAGTATAGGAAACGGTTACTATATTATGTAGCTATATTTACATATACTGTACGTAGAGCTGGCCCAGGCCTCATACATTTCTTGAACATCGCTTTTGACTTCAACGTTTTATTATTATACATTGTACATTCCACGGAATTGTCATTTAATTCCGATTCACCTGGATTCAATTGGTCAATTCCATTCAGAATGTAAAACGTCGACACAGCATCTTCAATTTAAAAACAATGCCGTTTCCTTAAACTATTTCACAAGATTGTGGACCTGCGAAATTGCATACAGCGTAACGATCCTTTGAAACCTCGGCTGTCCACAATCAAAATGAAGCAAAGGAATCCCGTATTGTTCCTTTGTAGCGCTCGTGGCCAGTACCTTTGTCCGAGAATTGTTTTATACAGAAAGTAAGTCACGAACAGCATGTAAGTCTAACTGAATAAGGACGACCGCCTATACCGCTACCTCCTATTCTCACATCTCTATCAAGCTCCAGATGATCTTATTTCCATTTTCATACTTACCTCTATATTTCGAAGAATAATTACACCACAAATGATATTACACAAATACTAATTTGTATAAATAAATCGCGCCATTACAACAGATGCTCATCAATGTTAGCGTTTGTAAATATTTACTTACTTTTCGTAGCAAGGATTTTACAGTTGCAATTACTTATATTTAATTTTGAAATAAGCTCTATATAGATTATTCCACTTTTAATTTCTTCAGGGCCTCTAATCAAGATGCATTCGACAATTTCGACGACGAAGTTCGACGATAAAATGTATGGGATCTGACATACGTCATCGTTAAGTGACATGTCGCTTGCGATGCCTTATGTCAAATCCCATGCATTTTATTATCGAACTTCGTCGTCGAAATTATCGAATGCATCTTGACTAGAGGCCCTGTATTTACAACTGACACTGTTTCGCTTTCGAGGCCATCGTTAAAAATAGAAAATATAATAAGTTTCACCTTAGAAATCACAGCTTGAAAAGAACCTTTCAACGTTCCACTTTCCATACAAACCCCGATGCAAATGTCAGTTTGTGGCAAACCCATGCACCTCGTGCCATACCTGACCTTACTATCTTAATCTGATGATAGCTCAGCGGGACATTTTTAAGTTTTGCTGCTCCTTTTTTCAAAGCAACAAGGTCTTCTTTCGCTTGGCTATTTACGGAATAGAATCGTCATAAAAGGCCACACGATTCTCCTAACACGCTGGGATCGTGATTCGGATCAAAAACATGCATTGTACGTTTGGGCAGCCATTTTTGCAATTGGCATGTTTTGTACGTATAAGAACATACTAACATACTTTGTCTTCTGATACAGATCTTATTTCTTATTGATAAATATTATGGTTCTATTTTTAATCATTGGTGAACGCTTTTTGCTTAAGTAGTTAAATGTTAATACGCAATTAAAATAATATAATCGTATTTTATGTGTTTTACAATTTCAATATCATGCGCCATAATTTTAAAAATACTCTTTGGCATTTCTAATATGTATTCTACTATACTATTATAAATGTGAAAGTTTGTGAGGATGAGTGGATGAATGGGTGTTTGTTACTCTTTCACGGATTTGGTATGATAATAGTTTAAGCACTGGATTATAAAACATGTTCCAGCGACTTCGTGCGCGCTAAGGAAACCTCGCAGAAACCGTACATTTTTCCGCAATAAAAAGTAGCCTGTGTCCTTCCCCGTGGTCTACTCTATATTATATCTGTGCCATACTTTATCAAAATCAGTCCGGTAGTTTTGGAGCCTATTCGATGCAAAAAAACAAACTAATAAACAAACCTTTCCTTTTTATTATATTAGTATAGATTAAATCAGAAGGAAGTATCATGGCCTAGTAAACTAACGAATCATAACCTTGTTTCATTTTCCTACATGTGACTTACTTAGTAACTTTAAATGTCAATTTAATGCTTCCATAAGAAGTATACAAACAAAGCTATTGAAAGTACAAAATGGATGCAAGTTGCGAACACTGCAAATGCTATCAAACTTTCGCTTAATGCCTCGGCTTTTCTAATGAAACTTGCTATTGCGGAAATTGCGTGGAAAATAAATACAAACGCAGTAGTTCTGGAAAGTTCTACGCGAACAGTGCCTTTGTTAATTTCAGAACGAGTTGCTATTCATCGGCAAATTGCTCTTCGGAAAAATAAACTCGGAACACGAAAACTAATTTATACTTATGTTTTGTATGCAACTTGGATATTGCTTGGTATTGAATTAATTTTGTACGATACTTCTCACTATTTCACTGCGTGACTAAAAAGTATTTTAATAAGTGAGAAGGATTGTTGTCGAAAGTTGAGAAATTAGGGTGCTGAATACGGTTTTACTTTGGTTCGGTTTGCACCACCTTATGAGACAAGAACTTTCTGTTTCAGAAGTTCCTGATGGTGATCTTATATCGTATCGCATATTTTGATAATTCTTTGTTAATTTATGTGGCCCATGGAGAGCCGCTTCGCTATGTTGAATGTAAGAGAAGGAATAGATGGTAAGAATGAAAGTGGAGGAAGCAAGCGAAGCGAGGATCGTAGCAAGTGGAAATAAGTGGTCTCTGCCTACCCCTACGGGAAAGAGGCGATCTCTCGACCTGTCCCTGCGGGAAAGAGGCAGTCTCTCTGCCTGCCCCTACGGGAAACAGGCGTGATTATATGTATGTGTGTATGTATAATTATTATTGTTGTTTTCTAGTTTCAAATACTATTTTTCTGTAACTAGTTTAGCAACCAAACATTGTTAATAGAACCAAATAAACTCAATTCCTAATGTTAATTTATAAACTTTTACATTCATACAATCTAACGGAACAATCCGAACATTTATTGGCACCAAAGGTCCTGGGTATTTGCGGCCAAAAACTGTAGCAATATTCTCCAAGTAACAAGCCAACTAGTCGTTGCGAATACAGAACAGTTAAATAGAGTTCTAATGACCTATTCCGTGTGTTAGCGACTACGCGGAAGCCATTTTGTGATTGACGATCAATTTTCTGATATCCACTGATAAATGCTTTCATATTAGCATGTCAATCAACACTCAGGACTAATTTCGCGCAAACAAATGTGATTTTGTTTTGAAATTACATTTACTCCGGTATATCATTAATTTAAAAGAGACTATAGACTTTCCATGTTTATAAAATAAAATCTAAACAGCTCTTATAAAAATATTTACACAACGAGTTAGCATTCAATGTTACTTTCTCTGTCTATCAATGGACTTTTCCAACGTATCAGAAAAGTAAGTAGATGTTACCCGCAACTTCGTGCCTTATACAAATAATTTTTTTATATTTGAGTAAGTCCTAAAGTTTGAAAAAAGTGTAAAGTGTGAAAGTTTGTGAGGATGTATGGATATATGGATATTTATGTTTGTTACCCTTTCACGCAAAAACTACTGAACGGATTTTGATGAAATTTGGTATGGTAGTAGTTTAAGCTCTGGCTTAAAACATAGGCTACTTTTAACTAATACTCGACAGTATATTTACGCGGGCGGAGCCGCGGGAAATAACTAGTATTTCTAAAGGCTTAGGGCCTGTTTCATAGGCTACTGATAAATGACAGCTTATTAGCATGTGTTGTCTCTGTGGCTTGATATAAAGTAAGCAGCGACAAAACTGTCGAAAAAGCTAGAAGATTGTGAAATAGGTTTATCTATACTAATTTAAGAGGAATATTTTGTTTGTTTCTTTGCATCGAATAGGATCCGAAACTACTGGACCGATTTTTATGAAATTTGGTACAGCTGTAGAGTAGACCACGGAGAAGGACATAGCCTGCTTTTTATTTCGGCAAAATGTACGGTTCCCGCAAAATTTCTTTTAAGCGTGTACGAAGTCGTGGGCAACATCTAATAGATAATCAAAGAACACTTTACAAGGTGCTCCGACAGCGAAATAGCATAGCAATCGTAGCAGATACGTAATAATGGGCATATTTGTTATTATTTATGGCGTCTGAGTTGGCTCATGAATGCTAATTTCAGTGAGAGATATCTCTCATTTGGCGGGATTACCCCACTGTCCGCGGCGTAATAAAGTTGTATGCTAATATGGACAAGGAGATCCGGAGTGCAGACGAGTGATCTTGCCCCCGACATTGTAATACGTGGTGGATACCATTTAATATTCTGTTTCAGAAACAGTTAATTAGTACAAATTACTACCTTTATCGAACACTCTACTTTAGCAACAGATTATTTTTTATTATTGATCCTCTTGCAAGAGAAATAGGTATGTTAAAATGTGAATAACAGGATACTTGTAGGTACTATTCACAGGGAGTTACAAGTGTAGTCGCTTCTGGTGTTGCAACTGTACATGGGTGGCGGTAATTGCTTACCATCAGGCGATCCGTCTGCTTGCTTCTTGGTCTATCTTGAAAAAGAAAAGTTTCAAGAAAACAAAATATTAAAGGACTTCCATAAAATTTTCATAAAACCTAATATACTCCACAAATATTATGACTACATTACAATGTGCTTCATTGAAATACGGGCATATTATGGGGTGTGTTCGTCGTATATTTGTTTTATAAACAGGACCGGGCTAAGATATTTTTATTAAATTCCGTGAGGCCGTAGCTGTATGCTAATGGTTTGCAGACTGCACTCACTGTGCAGACAGATATTGCAACGCCTGATATTTATAGTTATAACTATCCTCTTTATTGCTAGCAAGGCTCTGTTAGTTTTATATTCGCTTTTCATTTTCAGTCTTTTTAAAATGTTACTTCATTATGATCCCGGTAAGAAGTTACTATTTTAGTTACCTACCTTTCATGGCACTTAGATCATTTTAACTTCGCAAATATAGCGGACTTTAAATCAAGGCTTTAATTATTTTGTAATACAAGTCATGCATATTACAGGCAAACCTGACTGACTCATCTATCAACGCACAGACGAAACTACTGAACGGATTTTGCTAAAATTTGACATACAGATAATTGTAATGACGTAGGCATACGCTAAGAAAGGATTTTTTTAAATTTGCCCCCTAAGAGGGTGAAAGAGAGGTTAAAATTTTGGATGGAAATCGAACTCCACGCGGACGAAGTCGCGGGCAAAAGCTAGTTGAAAATATTAAATAAAATATATAAGTCTCCTATATAGGTAGAAACTTTAATTTATTTATCTGGACTAAATATTTAATGTCATTTTGTACTTTATTTACAATGCCCAATCAATTAAAATTTTCACACATCGAACGGTATTCCTATAACTATTCGTTGACTGATACAAAAATGACAATGATTAATGATTTTCTGGAGAATCCTAAAGATGCACGTCAAAATACGCAACGTGCAATTCAAATGATATTATCTGAACTAACAATGATATTACCACCTTTCACAAAAAATCACAATGGCTCCCGATTTTCTGGCTAGTTACACAAATATCTATTTCAAGTTGGCCACGATAAAAAATGGCAGATGTTGACATTGGACAAGAGCTTGGACAAATAAGGCGGCCCTTGCATTGTTGTGTAATCTATAGGTATTCTTCGAATTAAAAGATATTTGTTATTTCTATTAAGGTATTCGAATACGCCAAATTAAGCTTTACATCTTTGGAATAGGATGTATATTATGTTTGAAGATTATTTCTAATTGTCATCCAAGCCAATGGTTTTGTTGGAATACGTCGCCAATAAATTAAATTTGCTTCCGCTCAGTAATTTCTAAGGACATCTCAATTTGTTGTCTGTTAAGCACAATGCGTCTCAATCATTCATTTTTAACTCAATTTGAGCGGATTGTATAAATCTGTTTATGTTTTCATGGAGAGCATTATCATCTACAACTATGTTTTAAAAAGTCTTTAATTTTCTTGCTGCACCTAAAAATATATTATGCCAATATGCTTAGACACTATTCAGTAACCAGGGCCTCGACAACGAACTTAGAAATAAAAATGTATGGGTTTTGACATACGTCATCGTTAAGTGACATGTCGCTTGCGAAGCCTTAAGTCAAATCCCATACATTTTATTGTCTAACTTCGTCGCCGAAATTACCTAATGCATCTTGGCTAAAGGCCCAGTATCTTTGAACGATAAATATTTAAGTGTTACCTAAAACTTCATTATTAAATTATAATATCTCGTTAGAAATTTTATTAAAGCTAAAATTATATTTGTTTCAACAAGCTCTAGTTATTTAAACTAACAAGTCTCTCACTCGTGAATAATTTAAAATTGCATTTTCAAAGCGTCAATTGCAAAGCACTTAAACTAATTTACTTATTTTATTAACTAAGTGTGACCTTAATAAACTAAGTGGCAAAGAATTTCAAACTCATTTTTAATTTAATCCAAATAATGAAAAACTCAGTAATTGAAAGTTGCATTTATAATTGTATTTCATTAAAACAGCATCGATCAGAATCAGAGTCCATTTAAAAACACATATAATTATATTTTAAAATATACAGAATGTTCCTAAAATCAAAGTCACAAAGGCTCTCCAGACTTCTATAATTATGAGTATAATTGCTAAGCAAACTCTTAAGATTTTTTAAGATTTTATTAGGTAAGTACCTCGGTTCAAAGGTAAAAGTTGAAAGTGTTATGGGTGGAATGTCGATATAACCACACCTTTATACATAGTAACATCAGGTACAAGGGCACGTTCATATCAAAACTTCTAAAATTGGTAATTGTTTTTCAGTGGCGAAGGCTGCTTCTCCTTCATAGGGAAGCCGGAGCCTGTATAATAGGTAGGGATTTCTATGAAGGTTTGCAAAAGGTAAGTGACAAGGGAAGCCGATAGAAATGGAGTTATAGGAACCCTACGCCACTGTTGTCTTTTTAAAGAAAGAAAGACTTGCATTTCAATCAGTATCAATGGATTTTTTAACAATAACATATCAGAATTAAAACCAAATTATAAACAAAGATTTACGCGCATTTTCTTAAAGCAGCTGTTCCTCCCCTACTCATTATGGCCACAGCTTTATAGGAAAGCAAGTGAGTACACTATTTACATAGAACAACGTTCGGTAGGCGACACTTGACACTATGTCAACAGTATGAAAGTATTTGTTCTGTGGTGGCTTACAAAGATCTAAGTAAACACTTATACCGCCTACGCTGCAACCGACAGAAGCGTCAATACTTTTTGTCCCTGAGTGTACATTGTACAATCATATAACGATAATGTACAGTTCTTATAGTGTTATGGAGCGACAAATGATATTGATAATGTAAATAGTAACGTTGTTGGTTTTGGACCACCCTGTATAAGACAACCCTGAGTATTACAAACTTATAGGGAACTAACTGTTGCTCGCGGCGGAATAAATCCCTGGCGGAGAACATTAAAGTCCTTCAATCGAGTCACCTCGATAAGATTCCCGATATAATAGATAGTAAAGAGGTCGCCATAGAGGCCACCTCCCACTTGACCGAACACTTGGTAGCGACCATAGAAAATTCATCTAGGGATGTGTCAACGAACCCCAAAGTTCGCTGGCCCCTCCCAGAGGACATAAAGGAGTCCATAGACTCCGAAACGCGGCCAAACGTACCTATGATCGCTACCCTTCGGAAGAGTGGAGAAAAGCCCTCCGCCATTACGAAAGGGAAGTTAAATTTAAAATCAAAAAACACAAAGCCGAGAGTTGGGATCGACTTCTCAGTGATTTAGAGCCGTCACACGTGGCCTACTGGCCGCTCGCGAGGGCCCTCAAAAGTAATACGGAGAGCGACATGCCTCCATTAGACAGAATAAATCGACCTCCTGCATTAGAAGATATCGACAAGGCTGAATGTCTAGCCGATAACTTAGAATCACTGTGTACAGTTACGTAAACACAAATCACACGCACCCGGTTTGTTAGTAAAGCACCGGGGTCGACGCCGGCGCCTACCCCGAGGACCCATACCAAACACTGACACAAGTACCAACGTACAGACCGACCCAAACACGGGACCGAGCCCGAGCTCGAGCTCGCATCCCAGTAGCTTAGTGTCACTACAAAATAGTGTCCGCGACCGCGATATTGTTATAGAGAGCTCTACCAATACCGCGAACCTCATCGACATTAGGACTTACGCGCGTGTTAGATATGGAGATATACTATAGAGGTATAGATAAATATCGGTGAAGTATTTGTACTTAAGTCTGATTTGGTTTCGTAAGTTCCGTTAAATGTTTGGCAACACCAATATTAATACTGTTCGAATTTTAAAGATATGTTAAATATTAGGTAAACCTTAGTTAGTTAAAGAGTCGTTGATGTAATGATTAATATTATTGTAAAATAATTAAGTGTGAAGACTAAATGTATAATATAAAATATGGTCTGTGACAACTGTAGCAACCCCGAGGCCTATAAAAAGGCGAGACAGGCCCAGTCGGTCTCTTACACGGGAAGCTGAAATAACAGGTGATGTTACCTACTTATTGTTTGTCATTTAAATATTGTGTTTAATATTATTTGATATTTTATGGCTGTAGCCTTTGGTATTATATTGTTTCCTAATAATTATTATAATTGTTAAAAGTTAGTATTGTTCACGATTGTTTTGTCTAGTTGATGTACCTATGGTTTATTTCTAGCTGTTAGGATATTATATTACTTTTGAATCTCAATTATTATTCTGTACTTACTAAGTGATAAACTATAGTTCGTGTAACTTTAGAATAAGTGTTTTGCTAATAGAAAATGTCTTATAAAATAACATAGCTACCCACATGTTTTTGTTATTTCCGAATTAATAAATAATGTTGATTTATCTTGGTTTTGTATTTTGAACTGTTATGAATATCCTCATAGAAAATGGTATATTAATATCTACCTACCTTTAATTTCTGAGCTAGGTTGAGATAAATGTATTTGCTTTAATAATTACATATTCAAATTGAAATATCAGTAAATGAAATAGTAACATATTAATATCACTTATAGCTATAGATTAGGGTTTACCCCAATCTTACATCAGAAGTTGGATTACGAACAACCCACTAATACAGTTTTGTCAGTTTCAGAATGGTCGTGTGATCGCGTTGCAGCGTCGTGTCTTCGCGTTGCAAGGTCTGAAGGTCTGTCCAAGACAGATTTGCAACCTCACAAAAGTGGCGCAGTCTTCCGCGGTGCTCCAAGCTATCTGAGGTACTACCCCAGAGCATCATAATTCTGGTCAGAATTGGCCGAACGGTTATTAAGGTGATGTGAGTGTAGAATAAAATTTTAGTGTTTATACAGGTATTACAATACGATTGATAATGTCGGTATATAAGGTTATATGTATTTTTTTTACAACCAATGGAGTGATTGGTTAACTTGATATTGATAGGTATTTTAAAATTATACAATGACACAGAATAAATATTAGTCTAACAAAAGAAGGTTTGACGAACAATAATGTAATAATTGTTTTAATTATCAAAAGAAATTGATAACGTATTGATATTGGTGTTTAATATAATATTTTTGAGAAAAGGCATAACGATACGATTTAAAGACGTTGTTCGATAATAGTTTAATTTGAATAGTACCTTATTTAAACATTTTTACATATAATTACCGAAAAGATTGAGACCATTGTTTATATGTCATCTTCAGTCTGTAATTTTTTTTAAATAGGCCGATTTAAAATATCTATACATATATAATATGATTGGTACTCTTTTATCCATATGAAAATAATAATTAAATCTCTTAATCAGGATTATATTTTGACCTGATGTAAACAGAACAGTCCCGATAACTGGCGAGTTTGATAATAGGCCATGAGATATATCCATTGGTATTTGGTACTTGTGATTTGCTTTTAATCGATTGTTTTTGTAAAAGTTAAAACTTTCAACACGCAATGTACAACGTACATGTACAACACAAGGCGGCAGCTGAGCCTCTCGACATTGGCCCGTACGGCGTAATACATTGCGTGATGAGGCAAAAATAATTAAACTTTAAACAAAAAAATAATCTTCTAAACCGTTTTTTCTTACGACTTTATAACTGTATTTGCCTTTTTTTTTGGGGATTGCGGAACATTTTTTTAATCTCCATTCCGAAACTAATAGTTTAAACTAGTCTTGTTTGGATTTAATTAAATGGTGTGAAATAAAACAATTCTTAGGAATGGCAAAATAGTATGGTTTAAAAAAAAAAACACGTAGGTACTTCAATAATAACTTTTAGGTACATATTATTTTAATTGCTGAATAAGTACAACACTTACGATCTTTGTTCTATTAATTGTTAAACGGCATTGATACGGTTAATGGTTTTACAGTTATACATTTTCACGTACTGACGATTACAAAACAATTTTTGTCTTGATAAATGACAGTGATACAGTTTAAAATTATTCAGTTATATATTTACACATTTTCGGTTTAAAGATCTTTATTCTCGAGTTAAAAATATTAATTAATGTTGACCCGATTATGTAGGTAGTATGAAAAAAAGTATATCGAGACGTGACCAAGATGGATTTCGCTGCATAATATTATCAATATAATCTGATGGTCTAAGTAATAAGCGTTTTGACGTTTATATATTATAACGATTTGTTCTGATAATAACAGTACAGTTAACGATTTTAAAGTTATATAATTTTAACATATTATAGACATTATAAAACATTGATAGTTTACGAAATTACAATTAGTTTCGTTAAACGCTTTCACATACTGACATTAATATAAAAATATTTTTGCATTTATAAATAACATTGATACATTTTACGAAATTACAATTAGTTTCGTAAAACATTTTCACATATAAACGTTTATAAAACGATTTTTGCATTAATAAAAAACATTTATACAGTTTACGATATTACAATTATTAGTTTCGTTAAACACTTTCATATACGATATTTTTTTTTCTCTTCAGTTTCAGTTTATAAAACAATTTTTGTTCTGATAAATGGCAGTAATACAGTTAACAATTTTATAGTTTAACATTTTCAAGTATTAGATTTTTGTTCAGATTAAAATATGACAGTGGTAATGTTTTGCATTTACAGTAAAGCATATCAATGGCGTCTATAAAATATTTTTCCTCGATAAACGTATGTGATACAGTAGGTATAGATTTTACAGTAAAACATTTTCACATTTTGATTTATAAATAGGAAAACGATTTTTCTTTTCTGATGTTTGTTTCTTGTGATACAATTTAGGTTTTACATTGTATATTCTCACTAATGAAGAATACGATAATACAATTTTTATTCAGACAATTGATAGTAATAGAATTCAATAAGGAATTTCAAGTTTTTTTTTTATAAGTAAAATATTTTCATAAAAGTTGACGGATATAATAAATATTTTCTTAAGTAAAACATTTTCATAATATGTTGACGGATATATGTATATTGTGACAAATAACAATGATATAGTAAAGTTGGTAACTTTATTTTTATTTCTTAAGTAATTTGTTATACGATTGTGGTCAAATAATGAGAGAGGGGAAACGCGAGCTGAAAAAATGCTGCCACCCTACTGTCAATAGCTTAATAGGGGAAACGCGAGCTGAAAAAATGCTGCCACCCTACTGTAATACTGAGAAATAAGGAACCCTGTGTGTCAATAGCATATGGATTGGATAAAAAAAAAAATAAGGAAAGGAAAGAAAAAGAAAAAAAACATTCACTAAACATACTACATACTCATTATAATATTATTGCTTTTATTTATTTTTTTTGACTTCGGGACGAAGTCTTTGTCAGTATGGCCGTGTTAGATATGGAGATATACTATAGAGGTATAGATAAATATCGGTGAAGTATTTGTACTTAAGTCTGATTTGGTTTCGTAAGTTCCGTTAAATGTTTGGCAACACCAATATTAATACTGTTCGAATTTTAAAGATATGTTAAATATTAGGTAAACCTTAGTTAGTTAAAGAGTCGTTGATGTAATGATTAATATTATTGTAAAATAATTAAGTGTGAAGACTAAATGTATAATATAAAATATGGTCTGTGACAACTGTAGCAACCCCGAGGCCTATAAAAAGGCGAGACAGGCCCAGTCGGTCTCTTACACGGGAAGCTGAAATAACAGGTGATGTTACCTACTTATTGTTTGTCATTTAAATATTGTGTTTAATATTATTTGATATTTTATGGCTGTAGCCTTTGGTATTATATTGTTTCCTAATAATTATTATAATTGTTAAAAGTTAGTATTGTTCACGATTGTTTTGTCTAGTTGATGTACCTATGGTTTATTTCTAGCTGTTAGGATATTATATTACTTTTGAATCTCAATTATTATTCTGTACTTACTAAGTGATAAACTATAGTTCGTGTAACTTTAGAATAAGTGTTTTGCTAATAGAAAATGTCTTATAAAATAACATAGCTACCCACATGTTTTTGTTATTTCCGAATTAATAAATAATGTTGATTTATCTTGGTTTTGTATTTTGAACTGTTATGAATATCCTCATAGAAAATGGTATATTAATATCTACCTACCTTTAATTTCTGAGCTAGGTTGAGATAAATGTATTTGCTTTAATAATTACATATTCAAATTGAAATATCAGTAAATGAAATAGTAACATATTAATATCACTTATAGCTATAGATTAGGGTTTACCCCAATCTTACACGCGCGAGTGTTCCCGACCGTACGCGGAAGGGGAGAGGGACGGCCCTCGCAGTTCCGAAATCATTAACAACACGAGCTCCTCTATCGCGATAACTCCGCCGCTAGTTTTTGCTACCGCGCGCGAGCAACCGCACTCATCAGAGAGTGAGGAAGGGGTCGGACCCCTTAGCGGGGGGGACCAGAGTCCCTCCCGTCCTAAAAATAGCTTACCCGTAGCTGTCCCCAAAAACCGATCTGAACTTCACCCGGGTGAAGTTAGGGAGGGCCAACCCTCCCATTTACTCTAATCTAGGGTATGGAACCGGGAAATCCCGGTCCCGAAATTTCCGGGAATTCCCGAAATTTTGAATCGCTCTGAGAACCGGGAATCAAAAATTGAGAACCGGGAATTTCGGTACTTTCGGTACCGAACAGATTGTATGAAAATTTTCAAGTATTTAAATAAACTATCATCGGTAATTGTAAATATTAGATAAAAAATAGTTTTAAATCATTTCCAAAAGTAAATTAAAGATAAAAATTAAAAATATTACACGGTAGAAGGATATAATTAGTAGTTCATATTAGATTCTGTACATAAAAGCTAACTGTGAGGGGTGCGAGAAAATATGTTTTTATAATTATAAGATAATATGTATATATCTTTAGATCACGGTAAACTATATCACTCTTTTAGCTCAGAAGTTCAATTATTAGTGTATTGGGCGCTGTCCAATGGGCAATAGCCGATGTCATATCTCACTGTTCCAATAATAGTTGATTTTGTTGCCTTTTCTCGTTCACTAACCAACTTTTTTAATGTTCTTTGCTGTGAATGAATTTTTATTCGCACATTAATTGACATCAAAATATTCTTATCCTTACTAGGTATAATGTTATAAATGCGAAATCTTGTAAACCAAAACTAGGCACTGCCAGCCACAAGCGAGGCGTGCATACTACTTCACGCAAATCGTCAGATTAATATATTCTTCATATCAGAGACTTGTTGGCGCATGAACAACACTAATTATAATCTGACGCGTTCAGTATGTCTAAGTCATGGTCTTTTTTACAACTTTGCAAGACGACGACTGCTCAAAGCTGACACACTATTCCTATAGTGTGTCAGCTTTTGTGAGTGTGAGTTTGGTTATTTACACTTTTTATTATCTATTCTACCACTTCTAATAGGTTACCGCGACGTTCGAGCACTACATCTACACTAATAGCATTCTGGACACCCCAACCATTTGATGTTTTGCAAAAATCAAATAATTCGAAGTAAAATTAGATTGAAACACCATCAATAAATGCTAATTAACTAAAATGACCTACGGATCTTTACTATCGCCAATAATGTTGTCGTTAATATGGCGGTGACATGTTGGCTGATGTGTCGAGTTGCCATTAAAACCTTATTTAATTTGCAATTGTACTATAAAATGTTATTCTTATATTTTGAATTACTTTTGAGACAGTAATTACACTTGGATTTCATGCTGTAACACCAGTCCCGAAATTCTCGAATTTCCCGGGAAATCCCGGTTCCAAAATTGCCCAGTCCCGAAATTCCCGGTACTTAAAATCAGACCGGTTCTTCCATTCCCTACTCTAATCAAACCAACTAGCCACCAGGCTAGTTATAGTCCGATTACGCTAGAGCGGTCTTAACCCGACCGCTAGCATAGACCCTTTCGAAAAAAAAAATTGCTCGCGGCTCCACCCGTATACAATATCCCTCGGGAATACTACTTTTTTGGAATAAAAAGTATCCTATGTCCTTTCCTAAGACTTTAAGTATGTCTGTACCAAATTTCATCAAAATTGGTTCAGCGCTTAAAGCGTGAAGAGGTAACAGACAGACAGACACACTGGCATTTATAATATTAATTATAGATGTAAAACTAATAGGCGCATAATCTATACTAATATTATAAAGCTGAAGAGTTTGTTTGTTTGTTTGTTTGTTTGTTTGTTTGAACGCGCTAATCTCAGGAACTACTGGTTCGAATTGAAAAATTCTTTTTGTGTTGGATAGTCCATTTATCGAGGAAGGCTTTAGGCTATATAACATCATGCTAAGCTCAATACGAGCGGAGCTCCAATCAATAATGTTTCAAAATCGGGGTGTTTTTTTCCCTTTTGAGAGCTTTCGCTGCGTACGCTGCGGAAACGGTTAAAGTTTCGCTAAAATTATGTATGACAGAATTGTTCCTCTTTAAAAGTCCGCGACAGTATATGTCTATCTTTTAAGGTTGATTCACAATAACCTTTTTATGCTAACCAAATTTGTTCTAAAATTAAGCATTATTTATGAGGGTGTTTTCATAAAGATGATATTAATCCTTATCCATATAAATACGTTATTCATTACAAGCATTTAATTTTGAAGAAATTTTCCATTTACATCATTTGATTTCAATAAGTATTTTAGAAGATATCGCAGTAATAAAATAATCAGCGCGCAATAATGATGTGCGGCGCGTTGCGGGCAGTCGTGAATCGCGGGCAAGCGCTCCTCCTTCTACGTAAATGAAGTCGCGGGTAAATTTTAGCGATATCCCAAAGTGACTATTCCACGCGGACGAAGTCGCGTGCAAAAGCTAGTGCTTAGCTAAAAAGCGACTGTTAGTGTCTGAAGATCAGTCAGTAAGTATCAGCATACGACAGCTGAAGCCACTAAACGAATTGTGCTATAAATTTGGCACACTTTTTGCCTTTATCTTTCAAATTCATACTTCGAAAGGATTTTAAAACGTTGACCCCTGAATAAAAATAAAATAAAACTGTATCTAATTCTAATCAAAAATTTGCCTAAAAATTAAAAGCTATGGACTAATTTTGTATTGTTATTTAGTAACGTGACTATTACTAGATTCTAGAAAATTTAAAAGAGTATGTACTTACATTCAAAATGCCTCAAAGCTTACCTTTTTATACGCCACTCGTAAGGGCTATGCAGGACGTGAAGTGTTTCTTTACTCGGATTGTGAGGCCAGCGGCCCTTAGACGTCCTTTTACAGCGATTTGCCCTTTTCGAAGCCTTTTGAGTTCGGATATAGTTTAAGGTCTTTGGAGATATTTGAAAGACAAATCTACTATTATTTTTAGGACCTGTTGCACAATCTATCGAGCGACAGCACGAAAAAACAAATAAAAAGTTAGCGGCGACAAAACTTTCGCTAATAATAAGCTATCCGTCGAAAATTAATTATTAGAACATTGTGAAACAAGCCCTAAAGGTAAAAGTTTGTATTGGTAGATAGATGTGTGTAATTAATTTCAAACGTGTTAGTAGCCTTTTTGACATTGGAAATGTCTTTTCGATCGCTTCAGTATAGGGGCTGAATTCACGAAAAAGTGCGATTCTCTTATATCTCGGAGAATTGTAAAGATATGATAATAAAAAATATTCATAAAATATGCGTATTCATGAGATCTATAAGGTGCGAAAAGAATTTTTCGAGAAAGTCAAAAACTAAAAAAGTTAAGGCCAAAATAGTGAAAAAAAAATCATTTTTTCCGATTTTTTTATTTTGGCGCTCGATATTTTGGTAACGAAGAATGATTTTGAGAAAAACTCCTCTGGACAGTTAAGTTGGCTACAATTTGAGTAGCCAACTTAACTGTCCAGGGTCACGATCGGGTTAAGGGTTTGCCCTGTAGCCTAACCTTTTGAAACAAAAAAAATAATATTTTATGCTTTAAACGAGACTATCTTGTATGTTTATATTCAGAATCTCAACAACGGCTACAAGTATTTACATGAAATTTAGTATGTAGTGAGTTTTGGGTGTGAAAAATCGATCTAACTAGGTCTTATCCCTTAGAAACTGCGTATTTTTAACCAATATATGTTTTTTTATTTTGACGTGCAACAATATAATACCTATCAATAATTTCGATTTCTTACCTCAGTCTGATTGGCAGCTTGGTGTGCATGCCTACGTATAGTTTTTGCATTGTTTGGAAATTCAGAATGTGATGGGTTCGAATCCCGGTAAGATAAATATTTTTGTGATTCTGATTGTTTCTTTTTTTTTATTCATTTTTATTTTTTATTGTTCTACAAAATCACCGGGCAAAGCTCGGGATCCCAGGTACTACATACTTATGCGTCACGGCTACAATTATTCAAACTTCGATACGCGTGTGGAAATTTTGCAATTTGCTTGTTCATACGTGTTATGTCGAGGATACTTATGTAATCTATTAATTTTATGATCTTCTACTAGCTGACCCGGGAAACATTGTTTTGCCATAATATATAAAAAATAGATTATTACCTACTGATTTTTAGACCTACCGAATGTGCAAAAAAAATCATAAGAATCGGTCAAGCCGTTTCGGACGAGTGCAGTGTCCCCGAACACTATGACACGAGATTTTTTAACCGACTTCCAAAAAGGGAGTCAATTATACTTGTGTTTTCAAAGATTGAGCACCATCTGTGGACCGATTATAAATTTATATTTTTGATGTAGAGTGTACAATCCCAAATCGGTCCTTTTAACCTCAAAGTGGTGACATGATGATAGGATCCATGAGGAATCGAGGGAACTCCTCGAAATTTATATGGACACATACGGCGATTTCAATTTTTTCTGACGTAGTCCAAGCATATGCTACCAAAAGTAAGATTTTGCACCAAGGTATACCCTGGATCCAAGAGAAATGAACATAGCTCCTGACTCCTTATCGTTATTTAAAGAACTGCAAGCATATATTATACCACTTTGTCAATTACAGTAATCATCATCATCACCACCATTATCATACGAAACACCAACATTAATTAGGATGATATAGGCACTCACTACTTATCCGTTTTGTGCACCAATATTTACCAATATAACCTTTAAAATTTTGCTATTAGCAAAATTATATTCGTGATCATCATCATCACTATAATATTATATTAATTAATGCATATTGCTACCTACTTTTTTCCACCGACTACTACAATAGATAATTAAATGAAATATAATAGTATCTAATAATTATCATCACTGGTGATTGTATATTAAGGTCCACAGTTATGAAATGCTTATTTGGGGAAATACCTCTCAGAAAAGTGGCATAATAGTAGATTATGCACAAAGGGGATAAAGCAGTGTCTTACGTCACGGGCAGCATATTGGACCATGAGCGTAACGAGGGACTCTAGAGTTTAGGAAAATATATGGAAGTTGTGGTGGAGTTTATTTGAGCAGTAGGTACTTAAAATATAGTCTGTTAATGTTGTATATAAAGAGGTCCTTCAATAGCATAATAATAATAATAAAACGATCCTAATCCATTTACCATTTAATTTAATTTATTTTTAGCATAATTAAGGTATCTTTCTAAAAATAATAGGAAATTAGTCACCTCAATATCTACGCGTACGAAGTCGCGGCCAAAAGCTAGTCTAAGCATAAAATAATATGATTTAACGTTGTCGTATAATTTTGTCACCTTTTCCTAACATTCTGAGTGTCTCGTCGCTCAATAACAATATTTTTTCGGATTCCGTAAATTCATTTCCGATGTGCTCGATAGTCGTGTGAGGCACGAAATCTGTGAATTTTTGAGTAATCCTGACATTCCTAAACTAAAAATAAGAAATATAGCCTAATAATTTTAGACATTCTAAGCCCCAATCTGCGGAAAAATTCCTAGTGGGCTAGCTAGTAGACCTTTATTGACCTCCGAGCCTATTATAAGTCGCGAGATATTTGCGAAAAAATGATTATCGTAACCTTTTGACCAGTTATTACTTTTTTAGCCGGAGCGATATCAATGTAAATTTTTCACACCTTTATTAAGTACAACGCCGCAATAAAGGTGTATATAAAAATTCAGCTCACTAGGAATTTTTCCGCAGATAAAACCTAAAATCAATGGACTAACAGAAAATTGTTAATTTCATCATATAGGAATAAATAAAAAGTCACCCAGTATAATATTACTTGTACGAAATTTAACAGACATCAAACTAACCCAATAGTACTTTTCTAGACGTTAATAAAGTCTAGCTAATCTAAGTTCAAACAAAGATGTCGGCATATCGGCAAGATTTTGCCCCCAAGTATTGGCTGTCGAATTTCACGTACAATTTACGTTGAAAAGCCTTTGAGCCGTAGCTAATGTTTTCGCTAAGCGATTCGTTCAACTTGCGAGACAGGAACAGCTTTTGTTTTTACTAAATTACTCCGAGATTTCTCATCAAAGGTTTTGCTAAGCGATTGGTGTTAGAATAAAACTGGGTATTATTAATGTGTGGTCTTTTAATTTGTAAGAAAGACTGCCTTTAATGGGGAAAATATCCTCATAATAATCTTGTTGTTTTTGTAGTATTTAGCTCCCCCACGTCGATTTCAGTGATGATGGTTGGTTTCATTAAAACCAGACCAGTTACGCAGGAGTTATTTCATAGTGTCCAAGTGTGGGCGCAATACACTAGAGCACTCTCTCTTCCTTTACTCTCGTAACCCAGTCGATCTGATGACCGATACGACTGGCGAGAGGTCAGGCACAGGTCCGACTTTTTACATGCCCATCCGACTCATGGATCATCTTTCTTGTCAGAAAATTAGGTGATCAGCCCTGTACTAACTAGACTTGAACACAACATATTATTTTCTTGTTGTGGAATCGGGGATTGAACTCACGAACTCCGGAGTCGAGAGCCAAGCTCTAAACCACTGGACCACGGAGGCATCAAATTTTGTAACAACGTGATGTTGGCATTGGTTGCTTACCAAGTCCACTTTACAAGGCATAGTAACCTATACGTACAGTAGGGGAAAATGCTCATTTGTTCGTATTATAATGGCGTGGTATCGCTTAACTCAATAAAAAAGAGCCAAGTGCGAGTTGCTACCCCACATTAAAGGGTAGACGCGAGAAAAGAATATTACTCACTTTTCATATAGGGGAGGTAGGTACACGAAAATAATAATTATATTCTTTGTAATTTTATTTTAGCACTTTATCGACGTGGTAAATACACATATATCCATGAAAAGGTTTATTTTTCTAGTTTAGGCGTAAACCGAAGATGGATGTTGGACATGACAAAACTAATGGATTCCAAAAGATAAACTATGGAACCTTAAAAACTGACAAAATACAGTTGTTTATAACTTCTTTGAGAGTAAGTATGATAGTGGCTTTGACGGTACACAAAATAACACACAAGTAATAGGCCATATCTTATTGTTAATTAATAAAAGATTACATATTATAATATAATTTATGTTTTTCAAAAACCAATTATGCGTATACTGCCAATAGTTCTATAAATTTTACTGACACCATTATCGTCGTTCCAGCAGTATTTTATCGGCATAAATATTTAAAAAATCTTCCATTCAGTTTCTATATACTTTTCCCGACCATAGATGTATAATACTAGATACAATGAGCTGTCTAAGCTGGATGATACAAGCTTTGATTTAAAGATGGTAGCCAACATCATACGAAGATAATTTTTAGTATTATAATAAAAATATTATTAATATTTATAAGCTCAAAAGAGAAAAAAATCCTACTATGTAAAAGTTTGAGGATGGATAAATGGATGTTTTTTACTCTCACGAATATTAATGAAATTTGGTATGGAACTAGTTTAAACTCTGAATTAACACATAGGCTAGTGTTCCTGTGGGATACTATATTTACACTGACGGAACCGCGTGCATAAGCTAGTACATTACTTAGAGCACAGAGATTTACAGCCAGAGCCATTCATAATAAACTATAAAAATCTATATTTAAATTCTTTAAGGCTGATTTTTCTACCGTCAGATATCTCTTACCTGGGGAATAAATATAGTGACTTTGACAGATTTTATATGGTAATATGAAAAAAACAAACTACCTAACCAAGAGCATGTCAGGACATGTCTAAGGCGTAATATGCTTTTTTTTTTAATTACTCCAAAAGTTACTGTCCGATTTGGTTCACAATAATTTTCCTAAAGAGTTTTTAGCATGATCTATCAGCATGGAAATTTGCAAGTTTCTATCTCCTATATAAGTTTCAAAATGCTAGGGGGGGGGGGGCAACTTACAAACAACTTTGGAGACCGATTAATCGAAAATGGTCAACCTTATAAAAAGTAATGTATGAAACCTTGTCTTTAATTTAAAAGACCTATTTTACGATACCCCACACGATGGGGTAGAGTGAAAAAATATTTTTCATCCCCACTTCACATGTATGGAGAGCCACCCCTAAAATATAAAATTATTCTTTTTTTATGATCCTGAAACCGTGATCTATACACAATCTATAACTGCACCAAATTTCATCAATTTATATTCATAATTACAGGAGCTAGAGGCGCGGACAGACAGACGGACAGAGCGAAACTATAAGGGTTCCTTAAGTATTACGGAACCCTAAAAAGGCACATATTTATTCCTCAGGTAAGAGATATCTGACGATTGAAAAATCAGCCCAAGTAATAACAGGACAGTAAACAGCGAAAGGTAATTTTCGAAATAGGGCCCCAGTTTCAGTTCGATTGTCAGTCTCGCGAACCGATATTCGAGGTAGAAGTATTGGGGCCCAGATTTATATTAAATTTTATTTTATTTTTTCCATCTTATTTATGATAAAAAACATTAAATCGGAAGAATATGTAGTATCGCAACTTCTGATAACTATTATCACAAGTTGAGTATTACTACAATACTAATCCTAAATAACCCTATATTTATCTATTAATACTATCATCAATAATTTATACTTATTATTATAAAGAGGAAAAATTTGTTTGTCTGCATTGAATAAGCTCCGAATCTACTAGACCAATTTTGATAGAATAATACAGAGATATAGGGCACACCGTACACCACAAGGAAGGTCATAGGATACTTTTATCGTTATATTTTCATAAAAAAGAAAAAATAAATAAATATACCATCCATTTTTTATAAGACATCGATGGCATCAACGGATTATACAGCTGCAGTAATCGTAAGTGTCACCTCGAATGATATACGACGTCTCTCGCTGCGTTACCTTATTTTACGGACGAATCATACTCGTGCAATGATTCAGAACGATATTTCACATCTAAATATTGATTGAAAAATTTATGACGTCATAAACCTGTGTCAGATTTTATTCTAATCATCTTAAAAGTCAGACATAAGTTTTTAAATGTCAATTTCGTTGTTTTGACTGTACATGCATCATTTGGATTTTGGAGTACTATCGAAATTGGAACGTCGAAATAATTAGTCAGGTAGTATTTTTCGACTTTCAATCATTTTTTTAGGCATTGAAATGAGAAACTATGAATTTTGTGCTTAAGTCAATTGACCAGTCTATGTCTAAAAATATTTGGAACACTTCATTTTCTTTCTGAAATATTGGGCGCAAACGAACAGACGGCTTGTCTGATGGGAATGTGAGATTATCGACGCCCATGGACATCCGCAACACAGGAGGAGTAGCAAGTGCGTTGCCGGCCTTTTATCAACTTCATAATAATTATTGTAATAGTAAATACAGTCTGAACATAATAAAAAAAAAGATGGCGTTTTGATCAATATTGTTCACAAAAGTTCATCTTAATTTCTAAAATCTGCTATCTTTAACATATCGACAAAAGTGCCAACCTTTACAACACATCATTAGTATTTTTAATGCTCCATTAAAAGCGATTGGGCGATCGGGTCGGGCACTCCACCGCGGTATGATGAGGATTGACAGGCACAAACTCACGAGTCACCAAGCGCATGGAATATTATTTCAAGCTCAGTGAGGGCCTTGAAGATTATTTCACCAAGCTTAGTAAAGTAATACTTTGATATTTTGGTGTTGGAATTTGTATACTATGCCAATAAATTACCAGGCTTATTTCAGGTAACTTGGATTCAGTTTAATAAAAGCTAACTTGTGTTTAGTTTTTATGTATAATATGTCGCCATAAAATTGTAAAAACCGTTAGATTGTAATATTACTAGAGATATTGTAAAATCTCGACAGATTGTCAAATAAATATTTCTTATATTAAATATATATTTACAACCTAGGTGAAGTAACTGTATCTGGGAATTTAAATAGGTACAATATACCTAACCTATTTTATATATTAAAACTAACCAACTAAGAGAAGAAATATCAAGAAACTTAGAAACACTTAATCGACACGACATAAAAAAATTTAAAATTTTAAGGTACTTCAGAATTGTTAAGCTGGGAGCGAGCTAATGATAGTGAATTATAGCTTAGAACACTCTCGATCATGTCAGCTTTCAAACAAATGAAAATAAGATCAAAATCGGTTCATCCATTTGGGAGCTACCGTCCACGGACACATAGACAGAAAGACAAACACGTCAAACTTAATAAACTAACACCCCTCTTTTTGCGTCGGGGTTAAAAACAGCTCGCACACCGATATTGGTGACGGTGGCCAGGTGGCTGGTTTTATTGAAATCAGACCAGCTACACAAAAGTTATTTTATAGTGCCCAAGTGTGGGCGTAATACACAAGAGACCTTTCTCTTCCTTTACCCTTATAACCCAGTGGGACGGATCACCGACACGACTGGCGAGAGATCAGGCGCAGGAACGAATTTCTACTTACATATCCAACGCCTGGATCATCCTTCTTATAGGACAATCAGATGATCAGCCTGTACTGTCCTAACCAGACTTAAAAATAACGCGGGGATAGAACCCACTACCTCCGGAACGAGAGCCTAGCTTTAAGCCGCTGACCGCTCAGGCATCAAGGTAAACGACATGGTGTATAGGCCATAATAATCATCAAGCAAAAATCATACAAGCATGAGGAGGATAATAGGGCAGAACTGTTTCTCTAAATATAAAATGAATGCTTAATAATTATTCTATTGGGGTATGTCCTCAATTAAATTGACATAATGCGAGTAGTTTTTACAGAATTAGAAGTTAACCTGATTTATTTCAATTCACATTAAATTAAATGTTACTATATTTAAACCCGAGAAAGTAAGTCAGAGCAATTTGAATCTACAAGCGTTAAACACCAGTCCAATTTAGTCTTATTAAAATTGTCATCCACAACGCTCGCAATGATTTGCAGCTATTAGTCTAGAACATTCCTTCAGCGTGGCGCAATTGCAGTTCGCAACTCAGATTAATAACTATAGCATAGATACTCCTTCCTTATCCCACATGCTAACTGATAATTATCCCTGCAACCCCACCAAATACCAACGTCGTAATTATAACTACAATAATGAAAAATTACCCGGTCTATTATTAGGAAAATATTGACAAATTATTTATTAAAATCGGACCAGTAGTTTTGGCGCTACGGTGGAACGAACATATCTATTACATACAAGCATAGCCTGTCACAATCCCCTTCCTTTTAGCTTCTCCGTAGTCGAGTAATAAAGGATGGATACCAAAAGATCACCAACGTCGGTACACTCGAAAACAAGATCAGACATGGATTTGCTTCCACTTTCACTCTAGTTTTTTTTCACTCTGGTTTTTGTCATTAATATCTTGTCTTGTGAGACAGAAAGCTGGTTCCTTTAGAGCTCCTTCCATGTTTATTGTTCTTCCTAGGTTCGCAATAAATTCTCATTTAATTTTGTTTCTTCAGATGAGCACTGAACAATTACAAATTAGATGGATGGTTATGCAATAAAAAATCGGACAACCAGCCTATTTCAGTTGCAATCTATGACCGTGTACAATATGAGCGCGATTTATATGGACACGCGGCTACCGCGCGCCTCGTCTAACTGGGCCCTGTTCCTGATGATATCACCATGATGAATCCAAATAAGTAAGCAATGGCCCTAGGGATAAAAGGGTATCCCCTATACAAGGGTATAAGCTAAGGAGCTTAATCTCAACAGCTTTATCTCATCCACCCCACTAGTTTTGGGTGGAAATTTTCAAGTGTCCCAAACATCAAATAGACGAAACGTTTTTCGTACGGGGTCCCTTGATGGATGGCTTGTACGAACGTTTTGACGTTAATAGGTTCTGCGTATGGGTTAGGCCGTAGATCTAGCGAAAACAGATATGGCATCAGGAAAATTCTGAGATTTTCTACTTGAACTTGAATAGTCGTAATAATAACTCCCCACCGATCTCGGTGACGGTGGCCGATTTCATTGAAACCAGACCAGTTACGCAGGAGTAATTTTATAATGCCCAAGTGTGTGCGCAGTACACAAGAGCACTCTCTTTTCTTTTACTCTCGTAATCCAGTGGAACGGATAACCGACACGACTGACGAGAGATCAGGCGTAGGTCCGACTTTTTACATGTCCATCCGACGCATGGATCATCTTTCTTGTCAGACAATCAGGTGATCAGCCCGCATTGTCCTAACCGAACTTAGAAACAACATTTTTTGTTGTTCCAATACGGGAATCGAACCCACGACCTCCGAGTCGAGATCCAATGCTGTAACCACTAGACCGTAATGATAGGCACAAAAGAATATAGGCTCAAAAAAGATTAAATTATTCAAAACCAGCTGTTGCTTGAGGCTGCGCCCGGGTAAATACTACAGTATCCCTCGGGAATACTGTATTTTTTCGGGATAAAAAGTAGCCTATATTTTAATCCACAACTTAAACTACTAATATACCAAATTTCATCAAAATCCGTTCAGTAGCTTTTCCGTGAAAGAGTAACAAACATCCATACATCCTCACAAACTTTCACATTTATAATATTAGTAGGATAAATTCGATGTTATAGCACATACGTACAGTATGAAAGTGAAATGAATCTCTATTTAGAGTGTTGAACCGGAAGTAGCTTTTTCTGTTAACATTCCGATGAAAACTTAAGTTTCATCGGAAATATATATTTTTGTTTTAGACCCAAAGGAAAAAAGGAACCCTATAATGAGATTTCGCTGTCCTTCCGTTCGTCAGTCTGTTTGTCACCAGGCCATATCTCATGAACCGTGATAGCTAGGCAGTTGAAATTTTCACAGATGATGAATGAGTGACAACAGGCCAAAATAACAAAAAATGGATAAAAGATGTACTTAAAAAAAAAAAACACTTGTTCTTTGGGAGCCCCCAAAGAACAAGTGTTTTTTTTTTTGCCGATTTGTTTGTGCGCGAGTCAGACTCGCACTTGGCCGGCTTTTTTTTCCATTTTCTATTAAAAATTTCGTGAGTAGCGACATATCTACTAGTTTTCCTTATCTATGGTCATGCAGGGACGGTGTTATTAGACGCGTGAAATGCACTTTTTTCCCGCGACACCCCGCGGGATGTGATTGTGCAATTACTGTTGACTCACTGTTTTGTTATTATTAAAGGTGTATGTATACATTCATACGACAAAATATCCATTTGAAATAATTTTCAAAATCATTAGATTTATTGTTGGTAAATGGTAAGTAATGGATTGTTTGGCATTGCGAAACTGTACAGTCGAGGAAAATGTTTAGCGGTCTAAGCCCTGATTCTCGTACCTCGAATCTCGGTTCGGTTAGCGCGCGAGCGAGAGACTGACAACCGAACCGAGATTACGAGCGAGAGGTACGAGAATTGGGTCTCGGATCGTTCTATTTATTGTTCGTATTAAATGTCGTCATTGGTTAATAACTCTCCACACCCGATCTCGGTAACGGTGGCCGGTTTCATTGAAACCAGGCCAGTTACGCAGGAGTAATTTTTTATAGTGCCCAAGTGTATGCGCAGTACACAAGAGCACTCTCTCTCTCTCTCTCTCTCTCTTCCTTTACTCTCATAATCCAGTGGGGCGGATAACCGACACGACTGACAAGAAATCAGGCGCAGGTCCGACTTTTTACATGCCCATCCGACACATGGATCATCTTTCTTGTCAGACAGTCAGGTGATCAGCCTGCATTGTCCTAACCAAACTTGTAAACAACATTTTTGATGTTCCAATGCGGGAATCGAACCCACGACCTCCGAGTCGAGAGCCAATGCTCTAACCACTAGACCACGGAGACTAACAGTCTCCACGGAGACTCTTAATTGGTTACTAGGAGCCCAAAGGAGGTTGGGAATTGTAAGGACCAGGAACGCAAGTGCGCAACACCAGAGGAGTTACAAGTGTAACCTAGAGTGTTGCGAGTATCCATATATGGGCGGTGGTAATTGCTTTCCAATAGGCGATCAGTATGCTCGTTTCCTTGTCCATTGCATAAAAAACTAGCCGTTGTCTGCGGCTCCGCCCGCGTAAATACAGTATCCCTCAGGAACACTGTAGTTTTTCGGGATAAAAAGTAGTCTATGTTTTAATCCAGAGCCTAAACTTAGTAGTTTAGGCTTTAACTCTGGTATGGTAGTCCATGCCAAATTTCATTAAAATCCGTTCAGAAGTTTTTGCGTGAAGGAGTAACAAACATCCATCCATACATCCTCACAAACTTCCACATTTATAATATTAGTAGGATTTGTCACTTACTGTCTGGAAATATTAACAAAGCCAATTTCATGAGAATGTTATACTTACTTTTAAACATTACTTTTCTGTCTGAACCATCTTAAACTCTATTTTTATCGTTTGCCAACTAAATAAACTAGTTAAATAAACTTTTCTTATAACAATTATTACGGTAACTATTGTACTATTAAGTACACATAAACATATTAACATCATATCTATATAAGTATAGGTATATTTTATTCGTATATTTTTTATTTACATTTTTGTCTTAAATTTCAATGAATTCCATTTTATAATATGTATGGACGCTTCACACTACAACTAGGATCACAGAAAACTATTTGTTCCCTTGGCGGGATTCAAACCCACCAACCTCCGGCTTGAGCGCCAACGCGCTAACTACTGAGCTACAGAGGCCGTCCCTTTTTTTCTACACTGATTTCCCTACACATACCAAACGATGCAACTGATTACTTCGAAGACAGATCTAACGATAAAACTATATCCAATATGCAGTACCGAGGTCCGTAAAAAATCAATCAGTCGAACATTCTCGAATTAGCTCTTATCAGATCTCCGCCCACAGCTGTCAGAACGAAATAAATATGTTATTACAGATCACACCCGACTCTATCTGATAACGACTAATCTCCATTACAATTAAGTTCGAGATACCATGACAATCGCTTTTGGACATTACCTATAGAATATAGGTTCTGGAATGTCATTTGGTCATTTCTAGGGTTGACAAAACTTTCGAATTTATGGTTCTCTACGACTTCGTGTGACTTACTGCCGAAATATTAGCGGTTACAGACGTTCTTAATTTGACATTCTTTAAGAACGTCAAATTCAGGTCGAATCCAAAGTTTCCATACAAAACATGCATAGCCTACACACGTGCTTTTTCTTTCAGATTCTTAAATGTCAGTTTAAACTTTAAAGAATATCAAAATAAGAACGTCTGTGGCCAGGCTCAGCATGTGTGTGTCGTGTGGTCTGAAAATTGTCTATGGATGAAGATTCTTAAATTCAGGAAGGAATTCAGCACGTCTGTGGCCAGGCTAAATCGCGTTTCAAAGTTTTTTAAGGCCCCTTAAAATGTGACTGTACTTGAAAGCGAATGATCAGTACATTTTGTGACTTAAGGTGGTTCGTTTCCTATACAAAAAAACAATGGACATTAATTAGGTAATTTCATACTATTACTACATAAATGTATATGCACATCTATTTATTTTGCAATACAATTGTCGCAAAATATATTTAAAATACTTTATTTCACACAGAAGTCACATTTTTATTGAATTTTCGACAAAAAGTGACATTTGTAACTTATGTCACTTTTTGTCGAAAATTCAATAAAAATGTGACTTCTCTGTGATATAAAGTATTTTAAATATATTTTGCGACAATTGTATTGCAAAATAAATAGATGTGCATATAAATTTATGTAGTAATAGTATGAAATTACCTAATTAATGTCCATTGTTTTTTTGTATAGGAAACGAACCACCTTAATTGCCAGCCACTTAACTAAGGCCCACTCGTGCAGATCTGGCTTAAAGTTAACCTTGGTTTAAAATATCATGCCTTCTCTTTCATTAATATGAATAACGAGGGAGATACCCAGGGCTAACTTTAGCCCAGACCTGCGTAAGTAGGCCTTAAAGAGTTTAATAACAAGAGTGAATTTAATATATATGTAAACATATTTTTTTTACAAAAGCTATGCAGTTAAAGCATAGTAACAGAAGCTAAAATGTTTTAATTCTTAACACCTTACTTAACAATGGCTCGTAAATTTTTAATAACGATTTCATTTGAATATAGAATCCATAAAACTCACAAGAATTAACCAATACAAAAGGACAGAGCCGTGAAATTTTCCTTCGGTTTTCCGGCGCAGACGATGCGGTAGATTTGCTTCATTAAACATCAAATTATCGCCGCACTCCATCGCAGACGCAAGCCAAAATAACCATTACCTGCCCATAGGGGAACAAGACAAGCCAAACAAAATCAAAACTTATATCGAAGCAACAAAATCACTTTTAAAATGACCCAAGCGAGAAAATTTGTCAAATCATACCGTACAATTTGAAAATTGTACACTGGAATTTAAACTCTATTCCAATAGGAATCGTTAATATAGAACCTATAATTTATTTTTGCACTCTCGAAATGATATTTTAAAATTCACCCTTCGTTTATAACTTAAGATTCATCCTGGTTTTAATTGTTCAGATTTAAAAACGTGGAAATAAGATATCGGTGTGGGGTGAATAATAAATGCAAAAGATACCACAGAATTTTGTCTGCGAAATAATTATTTTACACTCGCGAAGTGGTAATATAAATAAAAGTAAGAGCTTAGAGTTTTGAATAATAGTATTGCTAAGTAATAAGATGGTCCTACCTGTGGTCCCAAATTGTATACTTCAAGGTTCAAGCAACAACAACAAGACTGTGTTTATAGACGCCTATTCTTGGTTATTTACCGTAACAAACTTGGATCATGCTGAACTAATGGTAAACACCAGTAATAATGAAAGACCATTACGTTACTAACTAGTTAGTTCAGGAAGGCAAACGCCTCCAAAGCTGATATTATATGTAATATTATTATGTTAGTCCGAATCTTATTGACGACTTTGTAATAACTTCAGGGCCTTAAGTCAAGATGCATTCGATAAATTCGACGACGAAGTTCGAAAACAAAATGTAATGGGATTTAATATAAGGCATCGCAAGCGACATGTCACTTAGCGAAGACTTATGTCAAATTCCATACATTTATGATTTCAAAGTATGCCGTCGAAATTATCGAATTCATCTTGAATAAAGGTCCTGCAGTGCTATTCTCTAAGAACATTTTCAAATCTCGACAGCTGAATCCGCGGTGAGTGTCAAATTTATATAATGAATTTGACACTCACCGCGGATTCAGCTGTCGAGATTTGAAAATGTTCTTAGAGAATAGACAGGCTGTTCTTCAATCTTTTAACTTTACAACTTTCTAGTTGTATCGTTGAATACATAAGATACACACAAGAGTTTTTTTTTGTCGCGATATAAAAAACAGCACAGAAAATAGAGCTCTGTGCTAGTAAAATAGAGCTCAAAATAGAAGTGTCAAATGTCAGACTTGACAACTCTACACGATTTTGAGCTCTATTGTATTAGCGCACAGTTATATTTATTGTGTTATTTTTTCTATTATGACCACTAAAATACGCTAGTTGAAATGAGGGCTTAGTCATAGGAAAAAAAAGTTAGGCCTTTTAATGGATATATAGTATTCTCCGAGCAAAGTAACTACTCTTGAAATACTGTAGTGCCTGGGACAGTTGGTTTTTAAATGTCGTATGGTTGCCCAAACACATACGGCATTCTCACAACATAGTCAGCCTAGTCCAGAGGAATGACTGGTCAATACGTCTGGGGCCAACCGTGTTCCTCACGATGTTTTTCTTCACCGTAAGAGCGTCCGTATAATGTATTTGAGATCTAAAAAGTCTCATTGGTACACGTCACATCTGGGATTCGAACCTGCACTCTCTCGAGTGCGAACCAAACGGTCATATGAACAGTATAACTAACACATACATAATTCATAATATTTACTAAACGATAATTCAATGAACTTTCATTCGTAAATTTCATAATTCTACCAGTAGAGGGTCGCAAAAGGGAGAGCTAACGAGCTGTCCACGGGCAAATATGATTTTTCAGTAATTAAACCCTTTGCGTCTGATTTACAAAGTAACTCCCGCCATTTTTAATTTGTAAAGGAGTTGGGTTTACCGAGTGCGGTTTTCTCGCTCGACTCTCAATTAACTGTGTTTTACAGTCATTTCATTGGATAGTTAATTAAAAAGCTTAGTTCACGTTGCAATTTTTGAAACATTTTTAGTTATATTTTCTGTTATTCTGCAGATTGCTGCAGTCTGACACAGATGACGTATCCAGAACTTCTTTAAAATACATTATAGACTTACGGCCTGTTTCAATAACCTAATCTACCTATAACTATTTGTTAAAAACGTCGCCATTCAATCATTTGCTGGTTTTTTGCGATACAAATTTGACGTTTCTAACAAACTAGATATGTCATTGAAACGGGCCGTTAGACCAACAGTTTCATATCTAAGGCAAATGTCGTATGTTTTGACTGGCAAAATCATCATACAAGAAAAAGTTACACCATCTCGACTTCAGAAGATTTTATCAAACAAATGCGGACTGCGGAAAGCAAATTAATGTCAATATAACACATGCCAAACCTTGACTACTCCAAACCACCCCAAAAGTAGGGTAGTACAAGCGTGGACACTTTTTGCCTCGACATGCCTCGTCCATAGTATTTAGTGGAGTATCTAAAAGCAAATTAATAGGTATAGCTGGTAAGCTGATATTAGGTTACTTTTTAAAATAGTATAAAAAGTCCTTCTAAGTAATATTATAAAATATGTAAAAGTTTGTGAAGATGGATGGATGTATATATTGCTCTTTCACGCAAAAGCTACTGAACGGATTTCGATATGGTAGTAGTTAAGGCTCTGGATTTAAACGTAGGCTACTTTTTATCCCGAAAAAGTACAGAATTCCAATGGCCGTCTGAGGGACCACTGCGACAATACGTGTTACGTTGCTGCATTTTTAAGATAGCCATTCAAAATTGAACTTTATTCAATACACAAAGATACACGTTTCATATGACACTGCACAATACACATGTGCAAATTGACATTCGAACTCTTACAATAAAACGTGTATCTTCTTGTACACGAGTTAATAAAATTCAAATTTAAATAGCTATCTTGAAAATGCGTTTCGATGTGAATAGGGGATCGGACAACATATGAAATATTTAGTTTCATTAATATATTCAGAAATGTTGAGGCATTACTACTTGGTAAATGTAAAAAAATATATTATTTTATATGTAGTTTACTAATTAAATACATTTAAAAAGTACCAAAAATTTTTTTTTTTTGCGAAATTGGTAACTAAAACCTACATCATTAGTTTACTCACATCATATACAAAAACATTTATTATGGTAAGTATGACCTTAAACGCACAAATATGGGAGATATTTACTAATATATTCCGGCGGCTATATACTTCATATACTATAACCTACAAGTGACGTCATTTGTAGGTCGACTTTAGTATGGAGCGTTTTTAGGAGGCTCGCGAAATTTTTTATACAAATCGCTGTACCTTTGAAAATATTGACTTTTGATATACAGTTTCATCTGAGAAGTTACTCATATTTAAGAGTACTATTCATTTATGCAATAAAAAAAAATTGTCCGATTGCCTATTAAATTATAACTAGAATAGCAACGATTAAGCGATCAAAAGTTTGACTCATACCGTGTCGCAATTATTGACCTCGATAAGATAGCTCTATAACCTCTATTATCATCTCTATAATCTATGATATCATGTTATTATTTCAAAAGCTTTCAACATTCGCAATTACTAGCGAAACACCTATTTGCGTTTAAACGCCCACATATCGATTCGAAATGCAACCCACGCAATCAACAGAACTAACGAACAAACACAGAATCAAGTTATTGTAAAAATGAATAAACCTGGGACCGGTGAATTGATTGACAAACTGTCCACCGCAATTGTACATATACTTGAGTTAACTAATCAAAAAAACCTGGCGGTCTCCCTGTGGGCGAATTATCGCCATAATAGTTAAAAAAAAATTGTAAATAATATAAAAAATAAATAAAGTAATGTAAATTTTGTGACTTGTGACCTTTGAGTATTGGTTGAATACTCAAAACTTGTGACAGATAAACAAACACCAATGTGTAACACAATTGTATAAATTGTATCTATAAAACGCACAGTAGTGTGTGTTAATAATCTTCGGTTTTGTGTGTTGTTAATTTTATGTTACATAGTATAATCCGTTAATTATAACTTCGCCTGTATTCACCAACCGCTTATTTCTTTTTTTTTTTTTTTGCACAGCGAAGTTTGGTTTCATATTAAATTCTATATAACTAAGTCAGATATAATGACTTCGCTTATAGTGACATGTCCCATGAGACCCATTTTTAATAACCTAACCTAACCAAGAGCATGTCAGGACATGTCTAAGGAGGGTTCCGTAACTATAAACGCGTAATATACTTTTTTTAAATTACGCCAAAAGTTACTGTCCGATTTCGTTCGCAATAATTTTCTTAAAGAGTTTTTAGCATGATCTATCAGCATGGAAATTTGCAAGTTTCTATCTCTTATAGTTTAAAAATGCTAGGGAGGGGACCAACTTACAAACTACTTTGGAGGCCGATTACTCGAAAATGGTCAACTTTATAAAAAAGTAACGTATGAAACCTTGCCTTTATTTTAAAAGACCTATTCTACGATATCCTATACGATGGGGTAGAGTGAAAAAAAATTTTTCATCCCCACTTCACATGTATGGAGAGCCACCCCTAAAATATAAAATAATAATTTTTTTATGATTCCGAAACCGTTATCTGTACACAATCTATAAATGCACCAAATTTCATCAATTTATATTCATAATTACAGGAGTTAGAGGCGCGGACAGACAGACAGACAGACAGACAGACGGACAGAGCGAAACTATAAGGGTTCCTTAAGTATTACGGAACCCTAATAAATTGCGTGCATGTTGGTCAATATATACCATATGGACCAACATGAGGAATTCCAGTGAAAGGCCCTATGTTACAGCAAAAGGTAAATGTTTTGCCGCATTCCGCGAGCTTAAAGTTTTAAAGTTTGACATAAAAATGTAGCGGGAAAATTCGTCGATGAATCTGTGTCTAATGTATTAGATGCTTTGTATGATCTCCGCTTAGTATGACGTGTTTGTTATTTTCCTGCGATGTTATTATAAACGGATTCCACTGTATTTCTAAGCATTATTTGAAAAAAAAAAGTGGCTTTCTTCACACCTTATTAAATACGCAACATACTGCCGAAATTTTATATTTGCACCCACTGGTGCAATTAACTAAAAACTTAACTGTGCACTCACTGTAATAGTTTCCATTTCCAGATGTTGCATATATAGCGCCGAACTGTGAAAACTTCGATAGCGCAATTGTGGCGCTAATTGGTCCACCACAATATCATCATCAATGGCCACTACGCCCTAAGGTGCTGCTGTCACAAGGGCCTCGTTATGGGGACACTGAGACCTACTGCAGACACTTCACACTTCACTTCATAAGCCTTCGTAATTGTTAGTCACAGAATACAGAACATGCAGAATGAGTGTTCGATCACATTTGTTTGCAGCGCACTGTGTCCAAAAGCATGGCGAAATACCGCCCCGCCCGCTCTTTTTAATCTTTACTCTTTACATTTACAAAACAAATCGCGTTGTTTTATTACGACAATTAGGTATTCAATAAAAATTAATTGAAGAAAAGTTGGGTAAAATATTCCGTTATTATGTGGCAACATATTATGTGTGGATAACCATTCCAATTTGGAGGCGTTGTGACAGCCTCACTTTCAAGCGTGTTGACGGCTTCTGAATGATTTCTGTATTCTGTGTTGTTAGTCTTCTCAGTCATGTACGTCATATTACGTGCATACTGACAAGACTATTATATATAATTTGTTTCATATCCGATATCATAAAATGGCTACGTGTCAGATGAATCAACACAGAAGCATACGAGATTTTTGTCAATTTTGACAGTTTTCAATAGAAATGTGTACAAATGACATACTTAAGAATTTTGTTTAAATATCAATTATGAAAATTGTAACTTACCGTAAGAGCAACTTCTATAATACATAATATGATTGCTTATTTCTCCATATTAGGACCATTAAGTCTCATTGGTCATTTAAGGCCGTAGTTATACTATCAAATGTTTGGTTGGGCCATTTTTACCATTAGTCCAAAATTTTTACCGCAACAAAAATTTCAAAATAGGAATAAATATACTACTTGTTTCTATTAATGATGCCATGTATATAGCTTATTAACACGCAAATCTACACTTTAAAAGAGACAAATACAATGATATGTAAATATTTTGGTATGGCTGTCCTAACATTCCATGTACCCCATTACCGTGTTTTTACTGTTGTTTCTCGTGATCCAACACCATAAAAGTGTATGCAACTACGAAGTGTTGATGAAATGAAACATAATAAATGTGTGTGGGAAATAATATTACCTTTCCCCGACTAAATATTTTAAAACATTTTGACTTGGGGTGGATTCGACTACGTATTATATTATGTTTATACTGGTATCCTAAATAGTAATCTCTTTATAGTAATATCTATGGACGTTTCACACAACGTTAATCTGGTCCCGTGCTAAGTACCCGAAGAGCTTGCGTTACGGGGACCAGACAACGCTAAGTATAATTAATACATTTACACTACATATACATATATTTCATGTTCTAATTAAAATATAATACACATATTTAATACACACCAGTGAACTATAAACACAGAAAACTTTTATTTCCTTCATCGGGATTCGAACCCACTATGAGCGCTTCCGCGCTTACCACTGAGCCACAGAGATCTTCAAACGTTAGATGGAACAATACTTTATTTTTCTTTCCGAGTCAAAAGGAACATAATTATGGATGGCTTGGATGGATGGATGGATGAAAAATATGGCACGGACAATTTTAGCCTATAGACAATCTTGCCTTATGTGACAATAACTATAATTGCTTAGGGTTGATGAAATGAATTTTCCAATAAACGCTATACTTACTTAAACTTTAATTAATATTACTAATGACAATAGTATTTTACTTATGCAAAATTTCAAACTAGCCTTAAGGCTAGTTTGAAATTTTGCATACGTATTTTTCATTTTCTTAATCATCCACTATACGTAATAAGTTATCACTGCTAACGAAGGATTTTTCAAAATTCAACCCCCAATGCTAGTTTTTAGGGTTCCGTAATACTTAAGGAACCCTTATAGTTTCGCTCTGTCCGTCTGTCTGTCTGTCTGTCTGTCTGTCTGTCTGTCTGTCTGTCTGTCTGTCTGTCTGTCTGTCTGTCTGTCTGTCTGTCTGTCCGCGCCTCTAGCTCCTGTAATTATGAATATAAATTGATGAAATTTCGTGCAGTTATAGATTGTGTATAGATCACGGTTTCGGGATCATAAAAAAATAATAATTTTATATTTTAGGGGTGGCTCTCCATACATGTGAAGTGGGGATGAAATTTTTTTTTCACTCCACCCCATCGTGTGGAGTATCGTAGAATAGGTCTTTTAAAATAAAGGCAAGGTTCCATACGTTACTTTTTTACAAAGTTCACCATTTTCGAGTAATCGGCCGCCAAAGTAGTTTGTAAGTTGGTCCCCCCCCTAGCATTTTTAAACTATAGGAGATAGAAACTTGAAAATTTCCATGCTGATAGATCATGCTAAAAACTCTTTAGGAAAATTATTTTGAACCAAATCGGACAGTAACTTTTGGAGTAATTAAAAAAAAAGCATATTACGCGTTTATAGTTACGGAACCCTCTTTAGACATGTCCTGACATGCTCTTGGTTAGGTTATTTATAACAGTGCTTAAAAAGCATAATTTTAAATTAATAAAAATTACGTTACACACACTACCTCAGATTGATAGCTCACACTAGCGAGGTAGATAAAATTTACATGATATTTTTATTGCATAAGGCCTTTGAGAAAATAACCATAATAAGGGTGAAACTCACAGACCTCTGTGGTGAAACTTATAAATTTAATAAATTATGATTGAATTTCAACCACTAGGCATTTTACCCTTTAAATACGTCATAAAATAAGTTAGATACCGACTCTACGGTAAAGTTTGCATAGAGTTTGCCAAAAAAAAACCTTTATTTTTGTCAGTGTACAGTAACCCTTCCTGTAGATAAGTATTTTATTCTGTAACGTTAGGCAACGTGCCAGCTACATAGAACCTAACTCCAATCTTCATATTGCAATTTTCATCCTACATAATATTTGAGGGAAAAGCTCGCGTATGTATAAAGTAGCCTATGCTATTCTGATATACACGATATTACTATGTTAACTTTTATTAAAATCTGTTCAACACTTTGGTTCCTGTTTTATATTTTTTATCTATGATGTGAATGACAATGTGAATGTTGGCAACATTGATTTAAACAGTTTGCAAATGGCCGTCGTATTAGATTTTCAACCAAAGTAAACTCTTCCATATATTTAACCATAACCGTATATTTTATAGACGAGGCACGTTGAGGCATAAACTGTCTATACTTAAATGGCCCTATTTTTGGAGTTTTCGCGTCCATTTTGACTTTTAAAATATGATGAAGTCAAGATGGCTGCCATTTGAGGTATGGCGAAAACCAAGATGATGTAACTTTTTCTTGTATGAAGATTTGTTCTGTCAAATGTACCTACGTTATAGCCTATCTTTAATTTCGAAATCTGTGACACTAAACAGTTCCTTCCAAAAATACCTACACTGCCACGTCTCCGGGACATAACATGGAAATAGTTTTTAACCTTTTATCAACCGTTACATTAAACAGTTCCATTAATCAGTAAAAACTTAATTCATCAATTCATTAGTGCCGTTCTAACGTTTATCGACAAAAACCATCAGCTGGTCTTGTTGATACAGTTGAAATAAAAAATGACTTGTGAGTTTTAGAAACGCATTTAATACTTGATAAGGGTAACAAATTGTATGAAGATAGCGCGAGATCGTAAGTGCATCAGTTCGATAAAAGAAATAAGGTGGACACGCCATATCTAAGGGCTTGATCACATTAAGCTGATAAGAAGAACTTGTATTCTTAGTAGAACTTATATAAATTATAAATTAATTTGTTTTAGATGGCCAAGCCACATAGCTTGACGGTGTCGTGTTTTTAAAGCCTGACTTCTTTAACTCTACACTTTTATTCTTGATTTACGAATATATTCAAAATTCAGTTAGGTATATAATAATATTAACCCAGATTCTCGTATTTAACTTTTAATTTACTTTCAATAAATTATTAATGAATTATTTTGATATCATGATTTTGGAGTTTGGGTCAATCGAAACGCGTCTGACGTAGGTCCGACTTTCATGAAAACAATATTATGCTATTTTAACATAGGTATCGAGACTGCAACAAAGGTGTATTATTCTAAAATTTAATTTATTAGGAGAATCAACCTACTGGTCTCAGTATCATTAATATTCTAAATAATTTCCTCGTAAATATTAAACGTTGATTTTATATATATGATATTGACAACACGTATTAAAAATTAAGCTTATTAATAATGATCCAATAATGCGCTAAGTTTATAATATAATATTTTATATAAGAAATTTTATTATGACGTCCACTCTATTCTTTCGTATGTCCTTTACATTAGTATCATTGATGCTTGTAATCTCGTGATGTCAAAGGCATTTAATTTGAATATCAGGTTTTATCACTCCCATAATTTAATTTTATCGATAAATCTTAAAGTAAGGTAACATCGATAAAATAACGTCGATAAAACGAAATCCCTATTTTACTTTAAGTAAATTCAATCAACGCTTGTAATACACGCCATTAAATTTATCGATGGCTAGTGATGTGACTTTTAATTAATTGCGGTATGCTATTTGTTTAATGTGATATATTCCTACCAATAATTTTATTGAATAACTAATTATAGTAGGCAGCAATAGGTCGGATAACCACCTGCTTGTAAATTTTTAAATTTGGTTTAAAAAAAAACTGTCTGTTTTTCTACATTGAGTCTAATTAAAATCGTATATGTTGTGATTGTTTTTAGTTGAAAAATTTTGAGTTTTCAACTATCAATGCGCCGGATTTCAAAACATTAATCCTTAATTAATATTGTAATGTCAAAGTGAATTTATTTGTTTGGTTGTTTCTCTTTCACGCAAAAACTTTTTAACCGATCATAATGAAATTTGGCACATTGGGAAAAGGACATAGATTACTTTATCGTGGCAAAACTACGGTTCCCAAGGGATCTCTTTTTGTGCGCACGAAGTAGCGGGGCATCATCTAGTATTAGATAACGACTCATATTATTATTAGTATTATTATAATAATATATTATTATATATTATATGTATAATAAATTTGAAAGTCTGTGAGGATGGATGGATGTATGGATGGATTGATGGATGGATGTTTGTTACTTTTTCATGCAAAAACTACTGACGACCTCCGTGGCTCAGTGGTGAGCGCAGTGACGCTTTAGCCGGAGGTTGCGGGTTCGAATCCCGCCAGGGAACAAAAAAGTTCTTGTGTTCCTGGGTCATGGATGTGTATAAAATATATGTATAATATAATAAAAATATTAAATATATTTCTGTTGTCTGGTACCCGTAACACAAGTTCTTCGGATACTTACCACGGGGCCAGACTGACGTGGTGTGGAGCGTCCATAGATATTATATTATTATTACATAGATATTAATAGATTTCGAAAAAATTTGGTATGAGTAGCATAAGCTCTGGATTCAAACATAGTATACTTTTTATTCGAAAAAGTAAAGTATTCCCGTGGGATATTTACGCGGGCGGAGCCGCGGGCAAAAGCTAGTAATATTATACAGTACGTAAACCGTGAAAAATATCTTTTAGTCTCACGCAAACCGCACAACAAATTTTATGAATACACAATTGATATTTTATCCTTTTGATAAGAAAAGCCTCACAAAAACATCTCAATACAGTACAGCCACAACTCACAGATAAATTACCCGAGTTCCATACAAAATATCTAGATAAGTGCGGCTTAGGGTTATTTATTTTGTATGTGAGTGTATGAATAGGGCCCATACATCAAGGCATTAAGCGATAGTCGCACCTAAGGCTACTAATGTCCCTTTGTTGGGTCTGGCTTATCAAACTATCTTGCGACCATTCGATCATTCCTTTTTCATCAACATAACCTCTTGAGGCCGAGACTATATTGTCCGGAATCTGGAAGGTCGGAGAAAATTGAGAGCACTGAAATTAGAACTTTGCGCTTATACAATAGAACCTGTGATAGAACTGAAAATCGAACACACAAGTATTGCGAGTCAAATTTCATATATTACGACTTCTGTGGTTCAGTGGTTCAGCGCGTTGGTGCTTGAGCACCAACACGCCGGGGGTCGCGGGTTCGAAGCCCGCCAAAGGAACAAAAAGTTTTTCTGTGTTCCTGAGTCATGGATGTGTATTTAATATGTGTATTTTATATCTAACATACATACATACATATAATCACGCCTTTTTCCCGTAAAGGGGTAGGCAGAGACCACTTTTTGCCACTTGCTACGATCCTAACATACTCGTTTCGCTTCGTTCACTTTCATTCTTACCTTCCATTCCTCCTCTTACATTCAACGTAGCGAAGCGGCTCTCCATGGTCCGCTTTTCACCTCCGCGAGAAACGAGACGTGACCACAAATACAAAATTCAAAATGGAAATATATTTAGTTAGATAAATTGTCAGATTTAACAATTATTATCTATATTGAATATAAAAAAACAATTACTATGAAAGACATACCTTTCTACATAACGTCTATTAAAAATATTTACTTTGTTCGCTGTAACATTATTTTATACAAATAAGGAGATTTCTAAGGAATCATAACATTACCGCGACATACGAGAATTCGTATTGTATTCTTTATTTGTGAGATAACGCGAAATACTCGAATTTTGCGGCTTCGACACGTTCAAAAAGTGATCAGCATCACTCTAGTTTGTTACTGAATTTATGAGAATGCAATTTTTCGGCACGAATCAACTTAATAGAAATACCATCCGAGCTTAGGATCGGCGCGAAAAAACGTCAGTTTTGTAGTCCAGCGGTAGGAGTGTATCGGGGACCTAAAAGGAAGGGTGGAGGTTGAAAAGATCTCTAGGTGAGAGGAAATAATAACAAGCCACTAACAATCAGTCAATCCGACGTTCGTCGGCCGGTCACAGTCCAAAATGAATAAAAATAATAAGTCCCCCCCACCAATATCGGTGACGGTGGCCAGTTTCATTGAAACCTTGGCAAGCTACACAGGAGTAATTTTATAGTGTCCAAGTGCTTGCGCAATACACAAGAGCTCTCTCTCTTGCTTTACTCTCATACATAACCCAGTGGGATGGATAACCGACACGACATGCGAAAGATCAGGCGCTGGTCCGACTTTTTACATGCCCTTTCTTGTCAGACAATCAGGTGATCAACCTGCATTGTCCTAACCAAACATGGAAATAACCATTTTGGTTGTTCGCGGGAATCGAACCTACGACCTCCGAGTCGAGAGCCAAGCTCTAACCACTAGACCACGGAGGCCACAATGATAATATAATATATCAGGAAAGTATACATTTCAACTAGTGATTTGGCCTTGTTATAAACGGTACCGAGGAATATTCAGCTATATACATAAAATATACTAAGACAGACAATAAATTTCATGTCACTATCTCCCAGCTAATAAGTAAGGTATAAAATATACGACATACGTTTAATCAAACGCAGATAAGTCGAGGAAAGTCGTAAAAACAGTACTAGGACATATCATATTGAAAATATAATATTATTTTTCCTTGGCAAAAGTTATAAGAACACACAACTATTGGTAGAATTCTTAATCAACAGTTTTATTTTGCGATCTTTTGTTGCATCGCTTCAATAGCGTTTACATTGGCGTACAAGCTGGGACTATAGACGGGTCGCGCTAGGCGTATTCGAGGTGGTAAGTGGAAAAAATTCTAAAGTCGCTGAATTTTTGTGTGTTGATAAAGTAGTCCCTGGGGAGCTTATCATTAAGTTTTGTGCCATTTCTGCCCACTGCGTTTTCAGCAATTCCATTATTTGTGGTTGATTTTTTTATATGGCTATAAAAGTGGCAATATTGATTTAAAGTTTAAAATATTAATGGTATCTTAACTGGGACAGCTTCCAGAGTATGGAGACTTAATTTGCGTCGTTTTCGTCCAGTAAAAAATGACTTAGGGTAATTTTTTGAAAACAGTACCGGCATAAATTCTAAAGTGTGATAAACGACTATTTTCTGTTTAAGACCACTAAAATAGGCCTAATTCAAAATTTTGTGCCACATTAAGCGACTGCGATTCGAGAAATTAAGTTTTTTAGATTCCCTAAGCTAAAAGCGCTCCAAAAACACATAATCGTTAAATAAAGTTCACGTATTCAATATTATTAAGTCATAAAGAATCTATATTTCAAGTTTGTGCCTTTTTCATGGAGGGTTTAAATAATAAAATGCAAAAATAATATTATTATAATATGCGGCCGAAGTATTGTGGAATATTCGCACTACAACATACACATTACACAATATACGTAAATGTGTGTGATAAAATGTCATTCATTCGACTACATTTCAAAATTTTTATATTTCGCATTTTACAGCGATTACAAAATTTAAACTTGCTTTTGCCCGTAACTTTGTTTGCGTATCACGAATGACGAAGCTGAATGTAATTGTCGCCTGATTTTATACAATACATAAATGCACAATAAAATTTGATATCCGATAGGCTTCCACATGAAACTTCGGTTATCTAACACCAAAAAAATTACAATTTCAAATACCTAATTTTAGTTCTTGAAATTAGTCGTTTAACCGAATAGTCTCTTCAGCTACATCATATTTATTGTATATATAGTATTATTTAATAAAAAATAAATAAGTTATTTCAACGCTTGAATTTTATACGTAGGTTGCTGTATACATGTTTCTAATACTCGTGGTTAAGGACTTATTTATTAGGTTATTAATTGATTGTAATAATTTATATAATTAAATACATTTTACAAACCAACAAAATAATATTTGTATATATTGTTATTCATCCCGTTGACAATTTTATATCTAGGGGCACGGCAGGGCCCCGCCAAGTCGAGCCTAGTGAAACATCAGAGCACTACGTACGAATGTGGACCGATCCTTGTACTGCTTTTCGATATATGTTTACTATGTTTAGCATTAATTTATAATAATGTTAGTCTTATAAAATAATTGATTTACAATACCTAACGTTAGTCTTAATTTAATTTGTAATTTTATTATAATTTTTAATTAGTATTATAAAAAGCATTAATTTGTTAAACTGGAAATAAAAGGTTTTTTATTTTTGAATTTTTATTTATTTATTATTGCTTGTTAGTTTTATGTTAAAACTAGCTGATGCCCGCATTTCCGCCCGCGTAGGTACAGTAAGTAATATTAGAGGCTATGATTTTTTTATCTTTAAGTTATTTTGTTTTTTGTATAACTGACCTTTGAATTACATCAATTTTAAACTTTGCTTGCCTTTTTGGGAACACTCCTTGGCTTTTTATTTTTTTAAAGTCTCACGTTACGCAGCCACGGAAAAATTAACCACAAATAATCGAATTGCTGAAAAGGCAATAGGCAGACATGGCATAAAACTTAATTATTAACTCCCTAGGGACTACTCTACCAACTACATATAGGTACAGAAAAAATTCAGCAACATTAGAATTTTTCCACTTCCCACTAAAAAACAGCTAGCGCGATCCGTCTAATGAGTCAAAATGCATAGCTTGAGCGTTTCATTACTTCATGAGCTTTTGTATAAGGCACACCCCACACTAGCAATATTCGAGCGTCGTCGTTGTGCCAGAACATTGTGTTCTCTAACAGAAAAGCTATGAACAGTGACTAAAATATTTTTTATCTTAAGCCTATTTTCTACTTTACGAGTAGTGTAGTAAATTCAAGCTTTATAGAGTTAGAGAACGTAGAGTGGAGTCAGAAGGTTCTAGACGAGATCTGAAGACATTTTTTATTAGCGAGTCATAATATTATGGTCTCGTCTTGGCATCATTAAACATGAAATAAATTTAAAATTGAAATTATAAATTTCGCATTTAGAACATTATTACTTGTCAAGTTGTCACATAAATTGTCATTTCATTTTGTCGTATTAATATGAAACGTGGGCCCCTCCCCGCGTGGCGAGAGGCCCGCACCCCGTATTCGCCATTGATACATGATAAAAGTTGGTTTTTTACATTCTAATAAAAAATCCCGCGGATAAACATGGTTAAACTTATAGAAAGTGTTTTGTAACACCATAATCATCATATAGATATGAACTCTACTAACTAAAAGTTTCATTAGTAGTTTTTATAGCGAGTTTGAGGAAAAAAAATGGAATATCTTTATACGAAGTTGCCGAATGTGGCACATCTTTCTTACAGACTCAGATATTAACACTCTGAACAGTTTTTTAAGATTTGTCAGACATTAGAATAGTTGTGGGTCTGGTGGGACCATGTTTTATATAGTAGCCGAATACCAGGAAACCCCTGGTTGGATACGACTCAAACTGCTTATGTGCATCGGTTACTCTTTCCTTAATATCGTGAAAGTAAAATTTTTAGCTATAATTTACTTTTGGGCCAATATCCATGAAAGACACAAAAACCTAAATTGCTACAAACGCAGCCATCCAAAATGGCACAAAATCAAATTTTAGACTAAGAAGAAGGTCCGGAAACTATATGCAAAAAATAAAAGACTTTAGAATTTTTGCACCCTCAAAACTTATCCAGACCCGTCTACTATATGCTCCGATAATTCTGAGCTTCGAAAATTAAACTCTGAGCTTATACAATAGAGTTAAAATCGAACACATGAGTCGAGTCAAATGTCAAAGTCATATACGACAGCTCGACATTCGAATCTTCCATTTTCAACTCTATTTGTATTAGCGCAGAGTTCTATTTTCAGTGCCCTGAATTTTCACCGGCATTCCGGATTCCGGAGCATATTATAGTCCCAGCCTCAGTTGTGCATTGTAAAGTCAGCCATCCTGCAGTGGGCTAGCTTGGGTGACCACTGCCTAATCTTCCTCGCATTGAGGAGAGACCCTTGCTGCAGTAGGGACGCTAGCAGTCCGAGACGATAAAATATACCTTTATTAAAATATCCGGATCTGTACGGTCGGTGACAGATCAGAAGCCCAATTTTCGTATTTAACATAAACGTTCATTGGACTTTTATTGAATTACTAGCAATAATTGCCAGCGGCCCCGTCCGCGTGAAATTAGATTTTAAACTTTCATTACCTATTTTACGCCCTTAGGGGTTTAATTTTCAAAAATCCTTTCTTAGTGAATGCCTACGTCAAATGAAAAATAAGTATGCAAAATATTAATATTTCTAGCCTTAAGGGTTTGGCCTGTGCGTTGATACATCAGTCGATCAGCTTTACCTCTTATATATTAGGTTTGGCATCAAATTCAATTACGGATATTTTGGGTACATGATCTACTGCTTATGTATAGACGTTTAGGTAAAAAAATTATTGTCATACTCAACGTAATGGTGTCTACAGACACACGAATTTGGTACGGAGCGTACAGCGGATCTGGTACGCTCCGTACCAGATCCGAGCGTGTGTAGGGCAGTCCGGCGAACATATGAAGAAGGCGAAGAGTTCGCCAATGTCCGCATCGGATCTGGTTCGCTCCGTACCAAATTCGTGCGTGTGTAGAGCAGTCCGGCGGTTAGGCCGTACAACGGTATCAGTGTTGCCAACTTAGGGATGTACCCCCCAAAATTAGGGAAAATATCTACGGGGGTTTACTAGGGCACAGGATGTTTAGAGTTTACTCTTTATGAATCAATTTGTATGTAATAATAAAAATTATTTTAATGTGTGTATATAGCCAGGGATATGAAAATGTATTGGGAGTGAAAACAGATTAAGACAAGTTAGTTTTATGTTATTCACGCGTAAGTCTTTATGTTAAACACATAACCTTTCTTTCTAGCTTATTATCTCTTAGACCTGTCAATAGTATAAGTAATCAGGGGTAAAATTTGGGGAGAAATATTTTTTAAAGTGTTGGTATCACTACCCGTTATCAATGAATTGCGGGAATCATCGTCGTCGTTTAAAAATCGCACTGTAAATAGAACTCTGTGCTAATGTAATAGAGCATAAAATCGAACACACGAGTGTCGAGCGTTTCGCTCCACTGCACCGTACCAAATCTGTGCGTGTGTAGCGACACCGAATTTGGTCTCCGGATATGGTTCGCTGTACGCTCCGTACCAAATTCGTGTGTCTGTAGATAGCATAAAAAAATATCTCATGTATGTGTGACTCTCCGCTCAAAGTCGCCCGTATAAAGGAAGATTTTTTTTTCCAGTATGACAATTATTTTTCTGCCTAAACGTAAGCAGTAGATCATAATATTATACTTAAAATATTCGTAATTGATTTTACCTTACTGGGCGATAATGTTTAAAAGTGGTACACCGAATCGACTGTATATTATATAGCCACGGGGACAGAGCCACGGTCGGAAGTCTATTTAATATTTATCAAAAAAGTACATAACCGAAATACCCAACACCATCGTACGGTTTCACTGACACCGGGCGTCAGTTTCAGATGTCAAAGTGACGCAGTGACACTTGAGTTTTGGGTAAAAATATACGATTACGACGGAAGTAAAGCTAAGTGATGCGGAAAGTGTGATTCGTCCATCGTGGTGTAAAGTGACAGGGTTCGACATAATGACGGTTAATAGATCCATTATTTTTTAGAACAATATTATTTTTAGTCTTCGGTTTCATCGTGAACCTTTTATCGACATTTTTCGTTAAAAATAACGGTGAATTTTTATCGACTTAAGGTACAACACTAGATGTTACTTTCATATTGTTTTACATGAAAACATTACGTCCCTCGGTATTGTAAAAGTATTAGTAGATACTAGGTATCTATAAGTAGTGTCTACAACTTATTGAATACAGAAAGTAGATTATGCTAATGAAATCCTGAAAATAATACAGTTACGATCCAGTCAGTCCAATATTGTGTTAAAACTTCAGAATGTTATGGTATTCTTATAAACGTCAAACTAACTTCATAGACGTTTTTATTGGTCTACTCCAAAAATCAGTTTACGATATCAAGACGACTTATTTATCTTTTTGTACTGGGTTATAGGTTAAGTCGATGTTGATCCTTTAAGGGGTTGTAGTTTCATTTTCAATATTTTCTTCAATGAAACCAATTTTTCAAAATTAATAATTTACGATTTTTTTGACTTTTAAGTTAAAAAAAAAAGTTGATTTAATATCTTCTTAAGTTTTTTCAAAGTTGGGATTTTTTTTGTTTTTATAGTTTTTATGTGAGATGTGAGTTGTGACTCGTGACCGTACAATATTGAACATAATATTAAACATAATTTAATATTATATTTGAAGACGTTTTATTTTCTCTATTAATCGTATCTTATTTAGTATTTTAAATATATTAATAATATAGAAACGAAACACCTATAAAACTAAAGCTATAAAAATTTTTATTTGATCAAAAAAGGATCACGAAACAAACAATAAAAGCTCTTACTGAGCTTAATCGAATTCGTGCAATCTTGGTTATAAACTCAATAATATTATGTTAATCCAATCAACATGATGTAATATCAGCTATGTAACTGTTACAATATTAAACTGCCTTTTAAACAAGTAGAAAATTGATGAGAAAATATACCTAATGAATTGTTTGTAGGTAAAGTAAAATTTTCTTTCATGTACTATGATTTGAATAACATTTTTGTATATTGTAATCTGAAACAGACTATCATGAATTAACCCTAGGAAATTTCGCCTGACAGCTCTTCCTATATTTCGCCTGACAGTTCTTCCTAAATTTCGCCTGAGAGCTGTTCCTATATTTCGCCTAACAAGTCTTCCTAAATTTCGTCTGACAGCTCTTCCTAAATTTCGCCCCACAGCTCTTCCTAAATTTCGCCCGACAGCTTTTGCTCAATTTCGCCTGAGAGCTCTTCCTAAATTTCGCCTGATAGCTCTTCCTAAATTTCGCCTGACAGCTCATCCTAAATTTCGCCTGACAGCTCTTCCTAAAGTTCGCCTGACAGCTCTTCCTAAATTTCGCGTGACAGCTCTTCCTAAATTTCGACCTTTCACACTGAAACGCGACGCGATGATGCTTAAAGGTAATTAATAAAAGATATACTGTTATGCATATTATTACATCATCCTCAAGCATCGTCGCGCATGCGTCGTGCGATGCCGCGCGCAATTTCGATTTTATATCACTATTAAAAACTGCGCGCCTCGTCGCGCCACATCCGGTCTCGGTGTGTTTACAACTAAAACTAAAAGTTTAGGTAACTATCAACCTACTTTACATTTATACCGATTCATAGACTATCCTCCATTTAAGTTTAAAATTTTATTACAAGCCAATCCAATCGCATCGCTAACTGCAGTTTCAATTGCGTCTTCTAATATCATAAAATGAACATTAGCTATAAATTATAATAATAGTGTTCCAGAAGTGGAGCTGGCGAGAGCTATGGCACAATTGGCAATCGCTGGCATTTGGCAAGCTTCACTGGAAACAGTCGTCTCTTGGGAAGTGATTTTTCTGGACATAAACAGTTTTCACTGTGTCAAAACTGCTATTTATCTATTGTTACACTTTTCATATTACTTTTAGATATATTTTAAAGACACTATTTAGATATATTAGCAGATATTACCTGTGTGAATGGGAAATTACATATAATAACTATAAAATGTAAAATCTTGATTAAGTATTTATTGACACTTGCTTCAAATATTGGGAGTTCACTGACTTCTGTTACGAGTATTTCAGCATAGTTTAGACCTATGGATAGGATTTTTGTAAGTTACAATTATATCAGTAAATAATTTATTATTATTATATTTTTTATATCTTTATGCTTAATGTGTCTGTAGTAGTAGTAGTAGTTAATGTTCTAAGGAGCAATGCCCATAATCTGGTGTTCAACATCAACTTAAAACTGGAAAAAAAATGTTTAATAGATTAAAATATGAGAACTCAACCGTATTTAATGGTATAATTGGGTGGCAAGTGAGGCAACCCTTTCAACTGTTACTGTTAGCGCAGAGTTTTTTTTTTTCAGTGCTCTGAATTTTCACGGGCCCGCCGGATTCCGGATCACATAATCCCAGCCTCCTAGTAACAGTTGAAAGGGTTGCCACTCAATTATGACCAGCCTGACTGCGCGTTTGCGACGCTGACTATGCGCGTTCGCGATGCGATTTTGACTCTACGCGATCAGCGCTCATGAGCGCATGTCATCTGAACGCGCCCATTGTTGTTAATAGTGGAATAAAGAAACTTTCTTGGGGAGTCTTCACACTATAGCGCCATTTAGATGTAAAATCCTCAATTTTAAAATCATACATACATATAATCACGCCTCTTTCCCGTAGGGGTAAGCAGAGACCACTTCTTTCCACTTGCTACGGTCCTTATAATATACTTGTTTCGCTTCGTCCACTTTCATTCTTACCATCCATTCATCCTCTAACATTCAACGTAGCGAAGCTGCTCTCCATGGGCCACTTTTCGCCTCCGCGAGAAACGAGACCTGATGGGTGGCGAACCTCATCGCCGACATTTTGGATAATTAAATTATTCTTATGATTATCTATTGCGTTCCCACCGATTGGCGGAGAGGGTAGGAATAGGGAAAGGGAAGGATAGGTGGTGTGGAAAGAAAGATTGGGAGTTAGAGTGGGAAAGGATATTACCGCCCAGGAGGGCAAGGGATAGGACAGTAAATAGCTATTGAAGCCGGAGTCGCATACCCGTATACTATACCACAACTACGGGACAGGTAAGTTGGGATGAGTATCCCATGACTACTTTTAAAATCAGCTTTTAAAAAATTAGAGAGCAATATTTTATGTAGTTATAAAATACCTAATAAACTCCAACATAAAGTGAAAACTAAAAGCAATTATTAAATTTAAATACGTAGTTTTGTAACTGTTTTGTTAATATACTATTATCGTACCGGTCAAACTTTCCTAATAAATAAACCTTATTCTGTGAAACGCCAAACGCCCCTGTATCTAAAGGGTATGTTTTTGTGACCACAACTTTGTCCCTTCACTATGAGTACGGTCAAACATATGTACTTATAATCGTAGTCTAATCAAGTTTTAAAACATTAGGGTAGCACGAGAGCTCTTTAGGTACACGCTTAGTAAATTATTATGTAGAGCAGTAAGAGTTAGATTTTTGGGCTTTTTAAGCAAAATTACAAGTATCAAAGAAAGGAAATAAAACAACCTTTTTTACATTTTTTTATTAATTCTTCAACATTTTCAAACTTTTTCTGACTACCTCTGTGGCTTCAGTGTGTGTCTGTGGTCCTCTGTAGTGAAGCCGGAGGTCGCAGGTTCAAATCCCGTCGAGGGAACAAAGATTTCAATATTCCTGGTTCATAGATATGTAGGTACCTACTAAATATGTTTTAAATATAATAAATATCCGAAATATACATATTACATATTATTTATAGAGTATTAAATATGCTTCCCGTTCAACTGTTGTTTGGTACCTGTAACACAAGTTCTTCGGATACTTATCACGGGGCTAAATTAACGTTTGACGTGGTGTAAAGCATCTCTAGATAATAAATATAATATTATTGTCGGATATTATTACTTAATCCTACCGGGTATCTTTTTTTTTCCGGGGGGGAAAATGCATTACGCATACCACCCAGGCGCACGGGCACCCGAGTGGTGATGTGGGGCTCCCGTATAGGCTAATGAGACCCACGGTATACCCACTAAAAACCACCCCCCACCTTCCTCCTCGCCGCCCTGTGACGGGGCCACGGGAACGATAAACACATCCGCGACCCCGCCGGCGGCAGCCGCCCACAAGCGGCTCCATCCTAGGCCCGAAAGCCCCAGGCGCACCAGATGGTAAGGTGCACCTGCCTCCTCGGCCTCCACCAGTACTGTAGCAGACTCCCCCCGAGTCTCCTACTAGAAGGCGATACCAGCCTTCACAACCGGTACCCGGTGGCAGATCTGGTATATGGTTCTGCTACCGACCACACCTTGGCTGTAGAGGATAGGGCAAGCGGCGCACCGTAATACCAACTTGCCTCTTCCTCTGCGGCCCCACCAATGCCGTTAACCGTACGGAACGGCCCCGCCAGCTCGCAGGGGGCTAGGGAGAGTGGTACAACACCACCACGCCTCTCCCCCTGCGATCCCTCCACGGCCGCAGAAGATAGGGAGTACGGCGCACCGTAATACCGGCACTCCTCTTCTTCTGCGGTCCCACCCCTAAGCGCGTCCGCAGCGGACTCCTCCACCCCGCTGGGAGCGCCCTCCTTGGGCCAGCCGTTGGCAAACAAGCCGGCCCTGGTTGCCTCTTCGCTTCACCGTGGGTGTCCAGTCCACGGTTACTAAGCCCCACCGCCACGACAAGGCGTGCAACCATCGGGGGGATCCTACCGGGTACCTAACCTAACATTACCTTACCCTAGTCTCATTTATTTTATGATTTTTTAAATATCTAATAAAAGATATAGTAGTAGGTACACCCTACATATTAACTTCGATACTTACCCAACCCTTTTAGTTAATAGTACTTTTGACAAAAAATTCAAATTTAATATGCCATATTCGGTGTGAATAGAATAGAAATTGATTTGAAGCCTCACTTCCCGGCAGGTGTCCTACAAGCTTTTTCCATAAACAGACACAAATTATATCTAATTAAGAAGTGAATAAGATTTTTTTCAATTCAATCACACTAAAATACTTGATATGGATGTAACAAATTTGTTTAGAAATATAATTAAGTAAACATAAAAATCTTATTAAAAGTATAAGATTATAATATTTTATTTCAATTTTATCTTAGAGGAATGTCTCGTTTAGATTAGAAAGATGTGCTGGATATTTAATACTATCGTTTTCCCGCGGCTCGGGTATCCCAAGGGAACAATGTACTTGTTCGGGATATAAAGTAGTCTATGTTTTAACCTAGAGGCTAAACTACTACCAAACCATTCGTCGAAATCTGTTCAATAGTTTTTGCGTGAAAGAGTCACAAACATCCGTCCATCCTCACAATTCATAAACTTTCACATTTATAACATTTGTAGTTTGTAGGATGGTAGGTTATGTTTCTTATTTTGACTCATGAACTCGACTATAGAAAGTAACTATTAAATAGGGCATTTAATTGACTTCACTTTCACGGCCATATTCATATAAGGATCCGTCTTAGCACTTGTTACACTATCAATTACAGTTAGTTTAACTATACCAACTATAAACAACCATTAATATCAGTTAGCGGTATCGTTTAGGTAAACTATTTTATGGGTTATGTTGTTAAGGGGTTTAAATGTGGGTGTTTAATTTTTAAATTAACTTGATGATTTTTTAATTTTAATTTATTGTGAGTTATCACTTATCAGTTACCGAATGTATGATTTACAAGTTACGGTTAATTAGAATGATTTAAGCTTTCTAATAAGATTCATATTATATCAAATGATCTTTGGTTATGGTAGATTTTTGTGGATAGGTACATTAGCGGCTAACTGTGGCTAAACTCTTTGGAGAGGCCAGGCACACAATACCTGAATATTTGTAATGAGTATAAGATGTGTCATCCGCTACGTCAGACGATAAAATAGAAATGTAGAGAATTGAAAATTATGGAGAGCGCGGATGGGTGTAGTTTGTTACAGTTCCTGTTTGTATTATTATGATAAATAAATATAGTGCTTATCAAAGCGTCGTGTGTTTTAATTAGTAGACCGAGCTTCCACCACTGGAGCGCATACGCTTCCAACTAACGCCACATGATGGAGGCGCCAAATAACACACGAAGAACCTCACACTAAATACGCCACCGTACCTACAGAAATATAAAGTGGGGGACAAATTAGCGCCACAGTCCTGAATCGTGCCATCCAAGTTTCTGAAGCCGCTGAAATAACTATAATTGGGCTTCGGCCTGACCGAGAATACCACCTCGCTCGGTTGGAGATCTCCCTATGGTAGTACCATTACTCCCACAATAGTGTATATATATTACATACGTTCTTTTTAAGGTTCCATACTTCGGAAAGAAAAAACGGATCCCTTATAAGATCACTTTGTTGTCCGTCCGTCTGTCTGTCAAGACCCCTTTTTCTCAGGAACGCGTGGAGGAATTTATATCAAATACTCTGGTCTACTGTCCCTTGGAGCTGTGAAAAATCAAACTTCTAAGCCAACGCAATCGAAAACTGTTTATGCTGCAAATTTCCGCAAATTTTCGACACTCGCAAACTCAAAACCTACAGCGTACTACTCGTGAACTCAGAATCTTGAAATTTGGTACAAAGAAACCTCTTATAGCACAGCGTAAATTTTTAGTTACATCATATAATAAAATATTTTTAAATAATTTTAAACTTACTACCCCTTTCCTCATGAACGTGTAGAGGTATTAAATTGAAATTCATATCCAAATACTCAGGTCCATCATTCCTAAAAGCTGTAACAAAATCACTACAGATTCGTACGGAACCCTCTGTGCACGAGTCCAACTCGCACTTAGCCGGTTTTTTTCTTAACTTTCACGTGTTGCTTTGTGTGTAGGCAAATATTACAAGTTAAATTTGACCTCTTTCAAATTTTGCAAGCATATAAATTGTCGCGCGACAATTCATATAATGATAATATGGCTATATTTCTGGAGCTGGTAGATCGCTCTGAACTCTGCAATAAAACGATGCAACCCCACCGAGTTTGGGCTCGTATGATTGTTCTTAACGATTAATTTGTCGCTATATTAAAGTATGGGTTTAATGATGGAGCCGGAAGGTGGTCATAGGAACTTCTTTATAAAAAAGCTTGCTTTGAAAAAAAGTTTTTTTTACATTTTAAAATATTTACAGACCTTACGTAATACGCATCTGATGACGACCTTCGTCTTTGTAATACGATCAAATTATAAGAACGAACGTCGATTAATATGCTAAACATTCATTTTCCTTCAATATCCCAAGTACCTAGTACCTTATCTATACTATTATTATTAAGGGGAAAGTTCATGTTCGTTACATACGTTACGTGGAATAGGCTCCACATTTAATGAATTGATCTTGAGGAAATTTGGCTGAGATATAGAGCGGACCACGGGAACGGACATAGGCTACTTTTAATCGCGGTGAAATCAACTATTTCTGCAAGATTAACATGACACAACACGAAGTCACGGGTCATTTCTAGTTATTTTAAAATTCCGCATTATATAACAATGATTTCAATGGTTTTGTATGTAAATACGTCTATAACATTGTATGATTTTCAAATCATCAATTTGAAAAGAAGAAATAGTTGAGGAGATACGGGGACAGTCACACTGACAATTCGAATGTGTATCAATAGGGGTTTCGCCCATATCATCATCATAATAAGTATATTGATTTGATATTAAATAATTACTAGATCCACACTGCAAGTATAGATTAGTGAAGACTGAAGACAAGCATCAGTGGCGAAGGGTTCCTATAACCCCATTCCTATCGGCTTCCCTTGTCACTTACCTTTTGCAAACCTTCATAGAAATTTCTACCTGTTATACAGGCTCCGGCTTCCCTATGAAAGAGAAGCAGCCTTCGCCACTGACAAGCATTCGACTTAATCATATTTAATCGCGTGGTATTATTAAATTGCAAAAAGTTTGTAAAGGTACCTATTGAAATATATATTTATTTATTAACTAGTCTTTCTTGCGGCTTTGCCCGCGTAAAATCAGCACTCCACGGGAACATTGCACTTTTTCGAGATATGGAAGTTTATCCAAAACTTAAGCTTTCCAAATTTCATACAAATGGATACTTAATAGAATAAGAAATACCTTATTCATACACAGATAATATATTAACTGTTTCCGCAGAATAGACATAAGACAGACTTCGTATTCAAGCGAAAGTGGAGGCACGTCGAGGTGAAAATAATATCAATGGACGTTCGGACGGACGGACACCACGTCAATCTGGTCCCGTGATAACTGCGTGATGACGTTGCCCGCGACTTCGTGCACGCAAAAGTTAATTTCGCTGAAACTGTAGGTACATTTTCCGCGATAAAAGTAGCCTATGTCCTTCCCGTGGTCTACTCTACATCTGTGCCAAAATCCATCAAAATCGGTCCAGTACCTAGGTAATTTTGGAGCCTATTCAATGCAAACAAACAAACAAACTTTTCCACTTTATTATATTTGTATAGATAAACACATTTAATACACATCCATGACCCAGGAACATTGAAAAAATGTTGGTCCCTCGGCGGGATTCGAACTCGCGACCGCTTGAGCGCCGACGCGACGCGCTAACCACTGAGACGCCGTGATGCCGTCAAAATAAATAAATGAATTACATCTACATTCAATAATAATAGTATTTAATGTAGATAAAAACTAGATTTCATTATTTGTTTGCATCAAAAAAGCTCCGAAACTGCTGGACTGATTTCGATTAATTTGGTACAGAGTAGACCACGGGGAAGGACGTAGGCTACATTTATCGCGAAAAAAACGTACACACACACACGTTTGTGCACACGTAGAAACGAGCAATATCTAGTTTATAATATAACATCAATGGGATTCACATAAAAGCGCGGAATGCATCGACCAATGCATTACCATATCGACGGCATTGTCGTTACGATCTCCGATTAGTTTTTGTGATAACAATCTTAAAAAAACTAACTCTGGGGCATAGTTTTTTACTATTCTACTTAACTTAAAATAAACCTTAAAGTCACAGCAATAATGTTTACATTCGTCTGGACAAGTGCAATTACTTAGTGACTCATTCTTTGAACTAAAGAAGTTGCATATAAAAGTCAATGATGCGTAAACGATAATAATAATATGAATCATAGTAAATAGCCGAGGTTTTTGTGTCTCCTCTTGGCTTGAATTTGGCTGTCCAGCACGTTGCTTGTTTTTTTTTTCATTTTAAAAGAAGAATATTTAAAATTATTCAAAACTAAATATACCACGTATCTATTTTTTTTTTTTTTTTTTTGATAGAAAATCTAGCTACCAATAAAAATGTGAAAGTTTGAGAGGATGGATGAATGGATGTCTGTGATTCTTTCACGTAAAAAACGGAACGGGTTTTACTGAAATTTGGTATGGTTAGACTCTAGATTTGTGTTGTGTGATGAGTGTTCCCGTGGGATACTGTATTTACGCGGTCGGAGACGCGGGCAAAAGCTAGTAAATAATAAAATGATTACCAGTACTACCAGTTTGCAAATGTAGGAGAAAAATACTGGCACGGTCACCAGCAGATTTTATCAAAAAGATGGCAAAAACTTTTGTTACAGACTTAGATATACGCAATTTCCTTTAAAAAATAATTTCAGGAACAGTAATTAACATTAAAGAAAATTGAACTCTATTTGGTAAACGCTTAAGAAAATGTGCTTCTTAGCGTTTAGCAAAACAACCGAATTCGGTAAAACCAACTCACAATGAAAGTTAACGGCTGCCTATAATCGTTATCGTCTAGATAAGTACTGTTTGAGAGTCCCTTAGCGATTGCCTTACCTAATTGCTTTACATGTATTTTTCATTTTCATTTGGTAATTGGCACGAAACACGAAACATCCACGTGAAAATTTTAAAAATGTTTTTATAAGTAACTAACTTTTGCCTGAGGCTTCGCCTGCGTGAAATTTGGTCTAAAACCCACTTATCCTACTAATATTATAAATCCTATAATATTATAAATGTGAAAGTTTGTGAGGATGTATGGATGGATGTTTGTTACTTTTTCACGCAGAAACTACTGAACGGATTTTGATGAAATTTGGTATCTTAGAAGTTTAAGTTCTGGATTAAAACATAGGCTACTTTTTATCCCAAAAAATACAATGTTCCCGAGATATATTGTATTTACGCGGGCGGGGCCGCGGGCAACAGCTAGTAATTTTTAATCCAATAAAAGTAAAACAAAATGTAAGCTAATTCCGAGAATTGGGGTTTACCTGAGTGATGTGTTTAGTAAAAACATCACTCTGGCAAAGTCACAATATACCGAGTACCTACTAGCTGTCTTCTATGTATGATTTTCTACTCTATTTTAGAGATATCAGAGTATATTTCAGTACGAAAGTAAACTGCACAGGTTAAACGTAATCCACTGCTGATAAAAATATATTATGCATAGAAGCATTCAATAAAAGTTTTTTTTCCTTAAGGCGCTGTGAGTAGTCAACTATGAAGTATTCGAGGGGGTGAAGGAGATGAGTGGGGGACGTGCCGCCCCCGTTACTGCGGGGGGCTTCATGCGATTTACGTCAAAGTGATGTGTCTATAATGTACAAAAGCGTAATTTCGACAAAATCGCAATATGCTTCATAGCCTAGCGGTATTTTGCCCGCCTAAAGCAAAGCGTAGCGTCTAGGTTCAAATCTCATTACAATTTAATATATTTCAAAATGTCTATTTTCTGTCTAGGTCAATTATAATAAGTCTAATTCCTTATTTTGTGCCAAATTTAGCCATTGCGATTTGAGAAAGTTAAGCTTTTTAGTAAGTAGTTAAAGGCTAAAAAAATCTAAAAAAAGCTCAATTTAGTCACTGAACTCCTAAACGGCTAGGCCGATTTTAATAAAAAAAATGTGTGTCTTCAGGTTGATTCGAGAATGGTTTAAATTTGCAATTGGACCTGGTAGGTGGCGCTGCTGTCAGTAGTCAGTACGTCAACAAATTTAATTCTAAGGCGGTACGAAGACTACGAAGTAGATATGAGCGCCGATGGGAGATAGGTCGGCGGCGGCGCGCCGGCTATTTTGGGTCGGCGGCGGCGGCGTCGGCGGCGTGACCTTGACAGAGTTTTTTTGAAGTTTGTTCTTGGTAGTAAAAAAGTGTAGTAAATAGATTGGTTTACATACAATTACAATGCAATACAATTTATGGCACTTTTTGTAGTGATGAAAAAGACAATTATAGAATTCGAAAGTAGTTCCAGCAGTTAACTGTGCTTTGATTCCAAAGAGTATAATCACTGATCTTTCTCTATTTTCGTTTTATAAGCGTCCATATTTTCAGGAACTGACGTTGAAGCCATTTGTATAACTGACTATATAGGCTCTCTCTAGTGAACAACCAATAATAGCGAAGTTCTCAGCCTGAAACACGGTGCAAAACCCGAAACAAGCATATCTGCCTGTAGGTGGTTCCTCCCCCATAGTCTAGCGCCCGCCCGGTTATCTTTGCTGGATCTGTCCGTGAACCGAATTATGTTATAAGGATGAAAATTAATTGGCACCTATCCTTCCCCGTCCTCCCCAGAAGTTTTGAAAAGCAGGTATAGCTTTTAGAAGCTATGCACCTTGATCATGGCGTCAGATGGCATGGCCATGACAGGTTTCTCAGGAAGAGACTGTTGCAGTTGTCCAAGTAGGGTAGAGGCCTATTACATTCTAACTGCCGTCATGGCCCTGAGAACAACCATCTTAGCCTCTATATGAAGAAGCAGTAGAGTCGGGTTAATCATGGCTTCAAATGAAGCGCTGGGTGCAGAAGAGAGCGCACCCATGATTTAAGGCAGGCCAGCCTGTGTACAATATTTAATGTTTTGATGCAGTTGACGTGTACAGCTTTTTTGGCTGCGTAGTGTGGCATACTACACTTCACAATATATGACAATCAGCCTCATTATAGCTGTGCATAGCATTGCCTTCGACCGAAGGCCTCATTTAGAGCTGACAAGTCTCGGGCAGAACCCCAGAACACATCTTGCTTTTTTCATAATGTCCTCGATATACTTATTCCAAGTAATCCTTATCAAGATATTTAACCTCGCTCGCAAACGTGGTAGTTCTCCCGAAGAGTGTTGGGGGTTTTAGTCCCTCCAACTTCCTCTTTTTCGTGTAAGGTATTAATACTGTCTTATTAGCGTTGACTATTAGTTTGACCCTTTTGCACCAATTTTCGACGACTTTCTGCAGTGCTGATTACATTAGCTCAGCGACTACTGATGGCTGACAAAGTAGCAATATTTTTTCAAGTTTGGTTAGGTTAGTTACAATGCAGGCTGATCACCTGATTATCTGACAAGAGAGATGATCCATGCGACGGCTGGATATGTGAAAAGTCGGCCCTGCACCTGATCTCTCGCCAGTCGTTTAGGTTATCTGTCCAACTAGTTTTCGGGAGTAAAGGAAGAGAAAGTGCTCTTGTGTACTGCGCACATACTTGGGCACTATAAAATAACTCCTGCGTTCTGGTTTCAATGGATTTGGCGCCAAAGTTGAAGAGAACAGCTGCGGTTCTCGGGCGCCTCCTGCCCAATGTTGGAAGACTGGGGTCCAGCTGTCGGAGTACTAGAACACGGGGGTCCTATAGTCAATGGCCCTGTATAGAGCGCCCGTGAGGGCAGATGACCTGAGTCCTGCAAATAGGGCGCTTTTGCGGCAACCACAACGAGCCATGGCGCTGAGAATGATACGCGAGTACCGCACAGTATCAAGCGAAGCGGCGCTTGCTCTCACTGGAACCCCTCCATGGGATTCGGAGGCCCGCGTGCTGGCGGAGATATGCCGCCGCATGGCGGAGTTTAAACAGCGTGGAGAAAGGGTATCTCCCGAATTGACTGCACGATGGCGTCGTCAAGCACGCATTACTACAATGCGCGCCTGGCAGGACAGAATCGTGTCTCCAACTGCTGGCCACAGAATAGTGGCCGCAATCAGACCGGTTTTACAGAAGTGGGTGGCGCATAGACAGGGCACCCTCTCGTACCGGATGGTGCAGATGCTGACCGAGCACGGGTGTTTCGGCGATTACCTGCACTACACGGCTCAGAGGGAACCGTTGCCCCACTACTGCCCGGACAGTGACGACACAGCATACGCTCGTGGCTTGCCCCGTCTGGGACGAGCAGCGAGCAATGCTATGCGCTGTTATTGTAGTATACGTCTATATATATGTCTTCCGGCCATCCTTGAAGGAATGGTTCAATCCAGAGAGGCCTTTGTGGCAATGGCCACCTTTTGCGAAACCGTGATTTCGCAAAAGGAGGCCACAGAACGGGAGAGAGAGGCGGACGTAGCCGCAGACCCTGTTTGCAGGCGGCGACAAGGGCGCAGGCGCGCTATATATGAGCGCCAGTTACTGAACTAAAGGACTGGGGTGACGGATTGGGGAATCCGTCGTCCATTGCACAACGGTAGCAGAGCGTCCAGTGCCTGGACTGCTCTCCCGGAGTGTTGGCAGAACAAACTACCACGCGAAGACACTGCAGTATCATGCAGATGCCGCTTGGTAGGCCGCTGCTGTTATCACTTTTGTGGGTCCGGCGGTCTAGCACTACAGCGGGGAAGAAGGCACCATGGGATTTTAGTGGCTAACCCCGGGTGAGTCCCACATATCCCGTCTGGCGTCCGCAGTCCGCCAGGGATGCATAAAGCATTTCCCCATGAAAAAAAAGGCTAATCACCTGATTGTCTGACAAGAAAGATGATCCATGCTTCAGATGGGCATGAGAGGTCAAGAGATCATTCTCGCCAGTCGTGTCGGTTATTCGTCGCATTGGGTTACTGGATGTGAGAGTAAAGGAAGAGAGAGTGCTCTTGTGTACTGCGCACACGCCAGGGCACTATAAATATAAACCGGCCACTGTCACCGAAATGGGTTTTGGGAGCTATTATTATGAGATCGTCAGCGTATCCTTAAGCAAAGAATCTTCAATTGTTCAGTTATTTTAGCAGCCCATTCACTACCAAGGACTACTCCAGCGGCGACAATATCCCACCTCTTCCTGTGTGCTTCCTTGGGTCAAACTGCTCCTGAGTGTGAAGCCCATAATATTTGATGACGCTACGCTGTTATTAAGCGTGGATTTGATCCAATCTATTGTAGTTGAATCGTATTTCTAGTAAGCCAGGCTATCAGGCTTGAGGTTGAGGTGTTATTGAACGCGCCTTCAATATCTAGAAAGGCGCACAGCGCAAACTCTTCAATGGCTATATCAATGCGACCTGCTAGCTCCATTAACGCCATATCAGTAGATCTGCTTTTCTAGTAAGCATATTGTTGTCTTTGATGCTCATTTTCCTTTCAATGAGTCACATGGAGGTTAACCATATTCTTCTCGTTTAAAGCATGAAGAAGTAAGGTCTATATAGGTATATTAAATGACTTGGGTAATATGAATGCTCATAGTCACTAACTGAAATCTCTCACTCGGCGCGCCGATAGATTTTCGCGGCGGCGGCGGCGTGGCAAAATCGTCGGCGGCGGCGGCGCGCCGGCGCGGCGCTCATATCTACTACGAAGTTTCCCGGGATAGCTAGTATTATTATAATATGCGGTCGAAGTACTGCGGAATACGCACTACAACATGTAACACATTATGCTATCTACAGACACACGAATATGGTACGGAGCGTACAGCGAACCATATCCGGAGACCAAATTCGGTGTCGCTACACTAGATATGAGCGCCGCGCCGGCGCGCCGCCGCCGCCGCCGATTTTGCCGCGCCGCCGCCGCCGCGACAATACATCGGCGCGCCGAGTGAGCGAGAGGGATAGTCATAATGTGTAATTTCAGTCAGTGACTATGAGCCAAGTCATAACACATATTACCCAAGTCATAATATAATTATACCCATATAAGCCTTACTTCTTTCACGCTTTAAACGAGGAGACGAACGAGGATATCCACTTAAGTGACACCTATCTCATCAAAAGAGTTCTGCATAAAATACAATGTGCTTACTAGAAGGGCAATTCTACTGATTTATCGAGTAGATCGAGCTAGTAGACCACTTTGATAAAGCCATTGAGGATTACACAGTGCCCGCTGTCCCTGCCGCAAGTGGTCCCTGGTAGTGAATGGGCTGCTATAAGAACTGAAGAATAGAAGGTTCTATGAATAAGGATACGCTGTCGATCTAATAAAAATAATAGCTCCCCATACCGATTTCAGTGTCGGTTTCATTCAAACCAGACCAGTAGTTATTCTCATTGTGCCCTAGTATGTGCGCAGCACACAAGAGCATACATGCATTCTCTCTACCTTTACTCTCGTAATCCAGTGGGACGGATAACTGACACGACTGGCGAGAGATCAGTTTTTACTTGCCCATCATCGCATGCATCGGCATGGATCACCTTTCCTGTCAGGCAATCAGGTGATCAGCCTTTTGTTTGGTGATCATTGCCTAACCAAACTTGAAAACAACATTTTTTTTTGTGCCAATCAAATCCACGACCTCCGAGTCGAGAGCCAAGCTATAATCTGACCTAGCGATACTAGTGGTTGGCAAACGCGCATCAGTAGTTGCTGGGCTAATGCAATCAGGTGCAAAATTGGTGCAAAAGGGTCAAGCTAACCGTCAACGCTAATAAGATACCTAACACCAATAAGAGGAAGTTAAAGGGACTAAAAACCCCAATACTCTTCGGAAAAACTACCACGTCTGTAAGCGAGGTCGAATATTTTGGAGTGATCCTTGATATATTATGGGACTTAATTGGAATAAGTACATAGAGGATATTATGAAAAAGGCTAGATGTGCTCTGTGATCCTTTTTTTTTTTTTTTTTTTGTTTCCGGAGGCGAAAATGCATTACGCATACCACCTAGGCGCAGGGGGCACCCGAGTGGTGATGTGGGACTCCCGTATAGGCTAATGAGACCCACGGTATACCCACTAAAAACCACCCCCCACCTTCCTCCTCGCCGAACGATAAACACATCCGCGACCCCGCCGGCGGCAGCCGCCCACTAGCGGCTCCATCCAAGGCCCGAAAGCCCCAGGCGCACCAGATGGTAAGGTGCGCCTTCATCCTCGGCCTCCACCAGTACTGTAGCAGACTCAGACTCCACAACCGGTACCCGGTGGCAGATCTGGTATATGGTTCTGCCACCGACCACTGCTCGGCCGCAGAGGATAGGGAGTACGGCGCACCGTAATACCGGCACTCCTCTTCTTTTGCGGTCCCACCTCCTAGCGCGTCCGCAACGGACTCCTCCAGCCCGCTGGGAGCGCCCTCCTCGGGCCAGCCGTCGGAAAACAAGCCGGCCCTGGTTGCCTCTTCGCTTCACCGTGGGTGTCCAATCCACGGTTACTAAGCCCCACCGCCACGACAAGGCGTGCAACCATCGGGGGGTGCTCTGTGATCCTGCCCAAGAATTGTCAGCTCTAAATGAGACCTTCGGTCGAAGGCAATGCTATGTTTGGTTATACACAGCTATAGTGAAAGGATTGTCACATATACGTAGTGTAGTATGCCACACTACGCAGAAAAAAAGCTGTACAGGTCAACTGCATCAAAACATTAAATAGTGTGCAGAGGCTGGCCTGTCTGATAATCACGGGTGCGCTATCTTCGGCACCCACCGCTTTACTTGAAACCCTGATTCACTTAACTCCACTTCCTCTATTCCTTGTTTATATTATGGAGGCTAAGAAGGTTGTTCTCAGGGCCATGACGGCAGGTAGGATAAAACGGGCCTCCACCCTACTTGGACAATTGTAACAGTATCTTCTTAAGAGACCTGTCATGGTCATGCCATCGGACACCATGATCAAGGTGCATAGCTTCTAGAAGCTATACCTAGTTTTCATAACTTCTAGGGAGAACTGGGTCCCAATTATTCACCTTAGGGACATAATTTGGTTTACGGGCAGATCTAGGAAAGACAACCGGGATGGCGCTGGACTACGGGGGCGTGCCATCTACAGGCAGATATGCTTGTTTGGAAGATTTTGTACCGTGTTTTGTGTGGCTGAGATCTCCGCTATTATTGGTTGATCACTAGAGAGCCTACGCAGTCAGTTATATAAATGGCTTCGACGTCAGTTCTTGAAAACGTGGACGTTTATAAAACAAAAATAGAAAAAGATTATAGTGATTACGCTCTTTGGAATTAAAGCACTGTTAACTGCCAATTCCAAAGTAGGTAGTTTCTTCCAAAGTAGTGTCTTTTTCACCACTGCAAAAGTTCCATAAATTGTATTGCATTGTAATTGTATGTTACCCAATAAATAAAGTAAACTACAGTTTTTTTTTACTACCAAGTACAAATTTCAACCCTTTCAAGGTCACGCCGCCGACGCCGCCGCCGCCGACCCAAAAAAACCGGCGCGCCGCCGCCGACCTACCACCCATCGGCGCTCATATCTACGCTACACACGCACGAATTTGGTACGGTGCAGTGAAGCGAAACGCTCGACACTCGTGTGTTCGATTTTATGCTCTATTACATTAGCACAGAGTTCTACTTACAGTGCGGTTTTTAAACGACGACGATGATTCCCGCAATTCATTGATAACGGGCAGTGATACCAACACTTTAAAAAATATTTCTCCCCAAATTTTACCCCTGATTACTTATACCATTGACAGGTCTAAGAGATAATAAGCTAGAAAGAAAGGTTATGTGTTTAACATAAAGACTTACGCGTGAATAACATAAAACTAACTTGTCTTAATCTGATTTCACTCCCAATACATTTTCATATCCCTGGCTATATACGCACATTAAAATAATTTTTATTATTACATACAAATTGATTCATAAGGAGTAAACTCTAAACATTCTGTCCTCTAGTAAACCCCGGAGATATTTTCCCTAATTTTGGGGGGTACATCCCTAAGTTGGCAACACTGATACTGTTGTACGGCCAAACCGCCGGACTGCTCTACACACGCACGCATATGGTACGGAGCGTACCAGATCCGATGCGGACAACGGTGAACTCTTCGCCTTCTTCTTATGTTCGCCGGACTGCCTTATACACGCTCGGATCTGGTACGGAGCGTACCAGATCCGCTGTACGCTCCGTACCAAATTTGTGTGTCTGTAGACACCATTACACAATACACATTATGACATCACACACATTGACGTTTCTTCCTAGGTCGACATTTCAAAATTTTATATTAATTTCGCATTTTTCAGCGGTTACAAAATCTAAACTTGCTTTTGCCCGCAACTTCGTTCGCGTAGCACAAAGCTAAATTTTATCGACTGATTTTATACAATACATAAATACACAAAAAAATTCAATATCAAATATTCCCATTCTACATACATGAAACTTCGGCTATCTGACAGCAAAAAAAAAATACAATTTCAAATACCTAGTTTCTGACATTTGTGGTTTAACCAAATAGTCTCTTCGGCTTCATCATATTAATTGTAAATATTGTTTTATTTAATCTATTACTAATATAATACAGAGAGAAGGTTTATTTGTTTGTATGTTTGTTTGTTTGCATTGAATAGGCTCCGAAACTACTGGAATGATTTTGATGAAATTTAGGACAGATATAGAATAGACAACGGGGAAGCACATAGGCATACTTTTTATTGCCGAAAAATGTACGGTTTCATCGAGATTTCCTTTTGCGCGCATGAAGTCGCGGGCAACACCTAGTCTAAATATATAAAAGGCAAACCTGACTGACTCATCTATCAAAGCACAACCGAAACTACTGAACAGATGTTGCTAAAATTTGGCATACAGATAGTTGTAATGACGTAGGCATCCGCTAAGAAAGGATTTTTGAAAATTCGCCCCCTACGGGTGTAACAAAGGGTTAAAATTTTGTATGGAAACCGAACTTTACGCGGACGAAGTCGCGGGCAAAAGCTAGTAAAAAATAAACGTAGATTACTGAATAAGTACATGTTCCTAATATCTGCTCATGGTGATTAGAATTAGAATTGATTATAATAATTGATATAACTTTACAAACCAACAGAATAATATTTAGGTATATATATTATATTTACTTATTCTGTTGTCAATCAATGTTGTCAATTTTGAATCAAATATGTTTTTTCTTTCGTCGTGTAATAAATTATATCAATAATTTCGGTCATTTTACGTCAGTCTGACTGGCAGCTCGGTTTGCACGGCCGACGTTTGATTTTTGGTGGTGAGTTCAAATCCCGGTAAGATAAATTATATTATTTTTGTGATTCTTATAATGTCTTTGTTTTTCTTTAATATTTTTTTTATTTATTTTTTATTAATTTTTATCGTTGTACTAAAACTACGACCAAAGCTCGGTCTCCCTAGTACCTACTTATAAAGAGTTTTTGTACCTCCATCTTAAAACTTTGGACTAAAAATTTGGACATTCATCGAATACAATCTTTTCATATTTTATATAATATAATCTACACTAATATTAACAACAACTTAAAGTAACTAATAATAAAGTAAGTACATAATTAACCATATACTTTTATTACTGCGAAAACAAGCATCGCTCGGAGTTTTATAGAGCGACAAAAAAAAAAAGAAAAAAAATCGTCTGACCGGGATTCGAACCCGAGACCAATTGGTCGCAACAACGCAAAAAGCCAAAGGGCTACCAAGCGTCTTACGTCAGTTAGCGAAATTACGCATATGTTATAAGTATTACACGACGAAAGAAAAACTAATATTTACCTCCGACTTGACCTTTATGCAGACGACATAAAGGTCCATTCGGGGGTAAAATAAATTTGAACGGACTTTCAACAATAAATTCGAATAATTTTTGAGCAGAAAAGAGGGGAAAAATTTGACATACGTCTCATTAGCAAGAGGCCTAAGCCGGTACTGTCTTATTCAATAGATATGAAAGAGAAGGAATGACAGGTCGCCATTTCGCGATGTTTCATTCGACTCGTACGAATTATTTATCATTGAAATAAATTAATACTAACAAATATCACATTCTATACGAAAAATCAAAACAACAATTCCCTTCCTTTTATTATATTTTACGAAACTGCAAATAATTTTCTCATTTCTGTTCACAAATAATACAGTTACAACTCCAAGAATTTCTATTTTAATGGTAACTTTATGATTTTTTTTTATCGAGAAATTTTTCAGATAACGTGTTTTGAAAATGAAGGTCCCCTAGCAAATATGATCAAAATTAACATATATTTTTTTGCTGCACTAAAATGTATCCATTCGTCTCAAAAAATTTTTGAAAGAAGCGCATTTCTAGGGTAAGAGCGCCTTAAAGCCATACAAAGAAATATTCATTTCTATACACGGGAATCTCGACTTTACAGTCACTTATTTAGATTCTATTTTCGATCATGAATAATAAATTGTCGTGAACCTGCAAGCCTAAGTAACTGAATAAGAACCAACGCCCCAAACTCTACGATACAAACTTTCGATTTGCAAGATTTGCGAAAACGCTAGCGGCTCTGCGGTAAGCCTGAGTGTACATTGTGAATTCCATTTTATTATAAACTAGCTGTTTTTCCATATATTTTTTAATGTTTTTTGTTATATAAACCTTCTCCTGACAACAACGAATACATATATAAAGATTTATCCAATTTGATGCAGTCATTATGTCATGGGATACTCATCCCAACTTACCTGTCCGGTAGTTGTGGTATAGTATACGGGTATGGGACCCCGGCTTCCCTAGCTATTAATGTCCTATCCCTTGCCTATCCTGGGCGGTAATATCCAACATTTCCTATTTCCCACTCTAACTTGGGATGGAAAGGAAGATTGGTTAATCTTCCTTTCCACACCACCTATCCTTCCCTTTCCCTATTCCTACCCTCTCCACCAATCCGTGGAAACGCAATGGATAATCATAAAAATAATTTAATTATCCAAAATGGCGGCGATGTGGTTCACCACCCATCACGTCTCGTTCCTCGCGGAGGTGAAAAGCGGACCATGGAGAGCCGCTTCGCTACGTTGTATGTAAGAGGAGGAATGGATGGTAAGAATGAAAGTGAACGAAGCGAAACGAGTATGTTAGGATCGTAGCAAGTGGCAAAAAGTGGTCTCTGCCTACCCCTTTACGGGAAAAAGGCATGATTATATGTATGTATGTATGCATTTGGAAGTTATGCGCGTATAAACATTTCGGTAATTCATTTTTATTTATATATAGGTATCGATTACAAGTCACTGAGATGATTATTGTTATTGCATAATTTAACAGCTGTACTTCAAGGGCAAAGGACACAAAAAATTAATTCACTACATATTTTTCAAGGTCAAAGTATAAAAGCAAAATACAAAATTTACATTTTATAAGATAGACACAAAACTACTGTTTTACGTTTGCATAATTGAATTCTTAACTTAATACATAAAAGTAATCAAAGATTTGATATAAGTAATTTCACTGCTTAACTAGATACATAGCGAAACATGCCTAATTTAATTAGATTTTTTTTTATTTTTTTTTACATTCTACTTCATTTATATTTTACTTTTAAAATTACTTAATTTAATCAACGCATACAAATTACGAGACACAGAGACAAAAAAAATTAAAAAGTTCAACCATAAAAAAACCATTAGTTCCAAACGATAATTACCTATATAAACTGAACTTAAACAGCCACTTTATTAAGAGTAATTTAAGATAACAAGCCATAAAATCAATAATAAAATATTGTAAATAAGCAAGGTGATTAAAACGAAGGCTTATAAATTTTAAATTGATTGCAAAATGAAATATTTTTTTACAATAATTTAATATTTTTTACACTAAAGTTCGAGTTTATTTGCAAGAATATGGCACGAGATGTATTAATAAGTTTAAAATAAATAACGGGTGTAAGGGAACTAAGACAGCAAACAGTTTCAAGTTATATCTTACGAATTTTTGATCAGGTCACGTGTCCTGACGTAAGTTTAAATTTTTTTACAAAACTACTGTTTTACGTTTGCATCATTGAATTCTTAACTTAATACATAAAAGTAATCAAAGATTTGATATAAGTAATTTCACTGCTTAACAAGATACATAGCGAAACATGCCTAATTTAATTAGATTTTTTTTTATTTTTTTTACATTCTACTTCATTTATATTTTACTTTTAAAATTACTTAATTTAATCAACGCATACAAATTACGAGACACAGAGGCAAAAAAAATTAAAAAGTTCAACCATAAAAAAACCATTAGTTCCAAACGATAATTACCTATATAAACTGAACTTAAACAGCGACTTTATTAAGAGTAATTTAAGATAACAAGCCATAAAATCAATAATAAAATATTGTAAATAAGCAAGGTGATTAAAACGAAGGCTTATAAATTTTAAATTGATTGCAAAATGAAATATTTTTTTACAATAATTTAATATTTTTTACACTAAAGTTCGAGTTTATTTGCAAGAATATGGCACGAGATGTATTAATAAGTTTAAAATAAATAACGGGTGTAAGGGAACTAAGACAGCAAACAGTTTCAAGTTATATCTTACGAATTTTTGATCAGGTCATGTGTCCTGACGCGAGTTTAACATTTTTTACCCATCCCAAGAAAAGTGCACAACGCCACTAATGAAGTTTTCACTTCAAAAATAAAATACTTTTAATGTTTAATAATAGTGATAGTATCGTTTAAATAAAATACCAATATTATGTAGCCGCCTTTATAATACGACACCTTCTTCGTGGGGCTTTCAAAGTAGATTTAGAAATACCTCGCAGTCCTCATGCTTTATGTTTTAAACTACTTTGTTGCGTTTTGAAAATAAATTACTTCCTTAGAAACATGCATACATACTAGTAGGTACTAGGAAAAGCTTTCAATGATAAGTATGATTAGGATAAACTTAAAATTATAAAAAGTTGTAGGCATGCCTTTGTCCCTACAAAGATTTTCTTGATGGCTGATTCAATTTTTGGAATGTGTTTACTATTTATTTAAAAATACTTGTAAATAACATATTTTATTACAAGTCTTGTATATGCCAGCAAATCAATGGCATAATAATATAGTAGTAAAACATGAGCCAAGTTTTGAATAGGAGTAGTAAATATAAAATTCGAACAACGCAATCAAATCAAAATTTCTATAAATAAAGTAGCAGCATTTACATACAAAGAACATACCTCGAACGTTCTAGACGAAATCACATTTGGGCGTTAACTCAAGCCTTAAAACGGGGTGGAGACAACCACACCTTATTTATTTCCATCATAAATTATTCAATATCCATCAAAATAAGATTCCGAGGACGATAAAAGTTCGAATTATCACAGTATCTGTAACGGAAACATAAAAGCAACTTATGTTACTGTTGAAATAGGGACAAAATCCAGACTTTCTTTTGAAGTATAATTTTCTAAGATAATTTCGAAGAAAAGCCTAACGAAAGAGTCAGAACGTAAACGAAATTAAACAATTATTTTTAGAGTTGTGTACTAACTTAAAGTTCTGAAAATGAAAAAAAAAATCATGAATAGTGTCAAATCTATTGATGAAAATCATTATCATCTACCGAACAATAATTGTGTCAGTGCTGGGAATCGGGTCTCTTATCGATGGGAGGATTAGACTGTAACTCAACCACGTTAAGCCTACTATAGATTAGCGGCATCACGGGCTTTGGAAGAATTGTAGTCTAATAAGTAAGGCAATTTCCTCACACACACACACACATTCACATGTTCACATTCGTCGTACGAGAATATACGATTGTATGTACCTCAATCATTTTAAGGCATTAACTACAACCCGATTATGTAAATTAAATAGCCTATGCTATCCGAGCTATTATTACGAATCTACAGACAGCTCGTTCATTAAAATCGGATCAGTACTCTAGGCGCTATGGTAGAAGAAATATACATACATAAGCTGCCAAAATCATTACGCTTCCTTTTGGCTTCGTCTTAGTCAGGTAAAAATGAAGACGCATTGTTCCTTCATAAAAAAGTATTTTTTGTTAGTAAAAGGAATTTATCTAGAGAGTAATATTTATTGAACTTCCTTGATCACAATATTGCGCTTATATTAAACTAAGACACTAATAAAACAGAACGAGGTCGGGATTAATAACTCTCGATATTGAAAATAAATTATGCTTTTATTGTCGTCGGTATTTAAAGTAATCTCCGATGAGCTCGGTATCGCACGATTCGTAAGCTGTAGCTCGCTGGGCACGATCCACAAACAGGATTGCAGATTTTAAAGAGATCTCCCGATAGTGAGTTGTTTTATTACCACCGTTTTGCTTCCGTTTCTTTTTGTCATTCGAGTAAGGTTGCAGTGGCGAAGGCTGGTTCTCTTTCATAGGCCCTAGCCTGTATAACTGGTAGGGATTTAGATGAGGGTCTTCAAAAGTGGTAAGTGAAGCCAACAGAAATGGAGTTATAGGAACCCCACGCTACTGAAAGCTATATATATTATTTCAAGCGACAGCTCCGTGACCCACTCGATAAAGTGCAGGTTCGATTCCCAGGTGAATGTCAATGTTGTGGCGTGTGCCAATCAGATTTTTTCAGATCTCAAGTACGCACGCTCTAACGGTAAATAAAAACGTCGTGAGGAAATCCGCACATGGTTGGCCCCAGACGTATTAAGCAGTCATTCCTCTGGACTAGGCTATTTTGTGAGAAGTAAGAACGGTATATACTTGGGCAACCATACGACATTAAAAAAAAAACAACTGTCCCAGGCACTGCATTATTTCAAGAGTGGTTACTTCATTGGAGAATACTGTTTACGAAAATTATCCAATAACGGATGAAAATGCCTAAGTTTTTAGTATAGGTATACATCTTAGTTAAAGATAAATATGTATATATGTATTTGACTTATGATTTGAATTTATCTTGGTTAAATTTATATCAATTGGAAGCGACATTGGGTGTATCTAAGTGTATCTAAGGGAATATACCCATGTTTCGTAACCTTTTATGGGGGGGGGGGGGGGAAAATACGCATGGTCACCAAGTTACGTAGTCAACATCTTCTAGAAAAATCTCTTGTGTATGACCATTTTAGTACGTGACAAGAAGGAGGGGGTCTCGACTTAAACTACGGACGGTCACCGTAGGGGAAGGGGGTTAAAAATGGGTAATGAGTGGTCACATTATATGGATACGTTCCAACAATTTAAATGGGCAGGCAGAATTTTCAAATACAAGCGCTTGTTAACATGTTTGCATTAAACTAAAAGACACAATGTACTGTACAATGACGTGTATCAGACTACTAGCGAATAAGCAATTTACATGAGTAGTATAGCATGCTGTTTCTGCTATAAGGAAGTCAAACGCAGGAATGACAGCAGGATCTCACTTCAGGCTTAGCTGGATACTGTATGAAACAGTTAAATTACTCCAGAACACTGAGTGTTAGTAAATGACACACACATTGGCCTTTGTAGTCACTAGACATGTCTACCGCAGACAAATCACAGACAGACACATATGGCCTGTTGTTAGATAAAGATACATAATAGATTCAGTGCTTTACGATATTCAAACAAAACTATTATGTATACTTATATGTATATATAATATAATGAAGAGAAAAAGTTTATTTATTTGCATTGAATAGGTTCCGAAACTACTGGACCGATTTTGATAAAATTTAGCACAGATGTAGAGTACACCACGGGAAAATACATAGGCTACTTTTCACGGCGAAGAAATGTACGGTTTCTGCGAAATTAACGTTTGCGTACAAACATGGACAAAATTCCGAAAGACGAAAGTTGTATTGGTAAACGATTACCGTCACCTTCATCAGAAAATTCTTCAAGTTTAGTTTCGGATATAAGTCGTGACTGATATATTATATGTGAAGTAAGAACTTTTAGTACTGTTTTACGAGAACTGTGCAAATGGTGGAGTATGATATTGCATTGTATTTTTTAATAAAGCTTAGAAACACATTAAATTAATAAAAGTAACAACAACACACACTATCTTAGATTAATTGTGTTTTTGATTAAAATAAATGTTAATACATACACTATCGTATTACATGTCGACGTTTGTCAATCCGTCAAAACATTACCATTTTTTTCCATAAAAGTTAATACTACTAGAAATTAAATCTTCCAAAAGCATCAACGAAACAACAAACACATTTATACAGACATCGTGAAGTTAGTATTAACAAGAAAAACTAGACAAGTCCATAGCGTGGAGTAAATGGAAAAGAAAGTTGGCTACACAAATAATTGATTCGGTGCCCTGTCGTCAAGGAAGTCTCAGTTCTATTTAAGTTTCCTAAAAGGAAATGAAAGGAAATCAGAACCCCTGCCTCTAGTGCCTTTATCGAAACTTATCGGAATATTCCCTAGAAGAAATGCGAGTAAAGCGTTTTATTAAATCGACTTCAAGAGAAAACCAACATTTCATTCATTGTCTTTGCCATCTTATTATTCATGAAGATCTTTCTAGAATCACATACTTGATACTTCACGTTTCGTCTAATGCTACGTTCGTATTATTATTATTAAAACTCTTGATGGCTTCCATAAGTTACCTTCTAACTATCGCATAATATTTTTATTGAATTCTCAACATAACTTTACCTACCACAAGTTTTAATAATTATGAAGTTGAGTTTATTTTTTTACGATACTGAAATAGCAAACGATATAGCTGTAAATTATTTTGTAATGAACGCGACTGCTGGTACAATATTCACTTCATCAGTAAATATTTTGGGTAGAAATGCCAAATATGAGGGGTAATTTCCAAATCTGTTATTTTCTGATATTCTTTTGATATCCTATTTCGAAAATATTACACGGATAATACCAATCCAGTGGGGTGTGAGCTCATTATCCTGTCATATACACTCCATGTGCTGACATTGTAACGAAAGAATACTCTAGCCCCATTATATCCCCTATGTCAAGTATGGGGGTTTACACAATGCACTAATCATTTACAGGGGCTTGTCACGTAAATGACACAAATGCAACCGATTAGGTAAGTGACGGCCAAATTACAAAATTGCAGTTTCTAATAGTGACAGAAGCGAGCATGTTGGAGTTTCTCTGGGTATCATCGTATTACATTTTTTTAATACTTGAAGCAAAAGTTTTTAGTACAATGTTACGAGAATTGTGTGAACGGAGGAGTATGATTGCCACAGCTAAAGTTAATGTGGAAGAAGAAGAACAGAAAGCTAATATTTTTTAAATAATGCTTAGAAATATAACAGAAGATTCATAAAATAATAACAAAACACACTACCTTAGATTAACTGTACCTACATTGACAGCCAAATTACAAAATTGCAGTTTCTAATTGTGACAGAAGCGAGCATGTTGGAGTTTCTCTGGGCGTCATCGTATTACATTTTTTTTAATACGTGAAGCAAAAGCTTTCAGTACCGTATTACGAGAATTGTGCGAACGGAGGAGTATGATTGCCACGGCTAAAGTTTATGTGGAAGAAGAGGTACAGAAAGCTAATATTTTTTAAATAACGCTTAGAAATACAGAAGATTCATAAAAATAATAACTACACACACTACCGTACGTTTACTAGTATAATTTTGTTACAGTACGTTGACGTTCGTTCATATTATTCATTAAAATTATTGCAGTAATAAACTACTGAACGGATTCTGCTGAATTTTGACATACAGATAGTTGTAATGACGTAGGCATCCGCTTAGAAAAAAACTTGAGAGGTGTCAAGGGATACCCGGATGGAACGAAGTTCCGGATGAAAATATCTGGCTTGCTTTCTATAAGAGAGAGAGAGACAGACAGAGAAACATGCGACGCCGCACAGCTTACAATAGCTTACTATAGCAAAAAAAAAAAAAAAAGACATACAGACAGACAATTGTACATGTATATATAAATTAAATAATAATACAATACCCGAACTGATATTATCCATACATACATTACATACATACATACATACATACATACATACACACATACATAGGTACATACATCAATATAATAAATGTATACGCGTAAATATTTAATTTTTATAAAAAATAAAATTATCTTTTGTAATTAAAAAAGTGTCAACAACTTTTCGTAAGAATTTTTTCCGTCTAGCCCCCTTTCACAACGCGCGATAAGGAACTTCGTTCCAATATTTTTGAAAATCCGCCCCCTAAGGGGGTAAAAATGGGGTTAAAATTTTGTTCTAAACCGAACTCAGCGAAGTCGCGGGCATAAGCTAGATTTTTATATTTATTAATGGCTAAACATGTATAAACATTATTAATTGTATCTGTAAATGCAAATTCAAATAACGAAATTTTAAATCGACCTTAATATCACACAATTTCTCTTATTGACACTACAAAAATATATTTTAATAGGTTTACATTTTAATTGACGTTTTCATTTCGTTTCCTGCCAAATTAACAATGGCTTTTAAAATATCAATATTGTTATTTACTAGTGATTAATTAATTGCAATTAGCGTCAGTTCAGACCGAGATGCGGCGCTATATTTTAAGACGGCCATTCTAATATGAACTTTATTCACTACTAGATGTTGGCCGTGACTTCGTGTGCGCAAAAGGTAATTTCGCAGAAACCGTACATTTTTCTGCTATAAAAAGTAGCCTTATGAACTGTATACTATGAGATGTTGCCTGCGACTTCGTGCGCGCAAAAGGTAATTTCTCAGAAACCGTACATTTTTCCGCTATAAAATGTAGCCTATGTCCTTCCCCGTGGTCTACTCTATCCCCCTTACTTATAAACGCAGTATAAGCTTTGAATAGTAATGTAGTGTTTTGTCTTATTCAATCGAATTAAAAATGTCACTTGTGTGACGGGAACAAAACACTGTATAACAACTATTCAAAGCTAATACAGCGTTTATTAGTAAGGGGGTATATCTTTACCAAATTTCATCAAAATCGGTCCAGTAGTTTCAGAGCCTATTCAATGCAAACAAACAAACAAACTTTTCCTCTTTATTATAAAATGAGTATAGACCAATGATGGCGAACCAATGGCACGCGACCAAAGATTTCAACTCAAGATAGGCTATCACGTATATTTAGCAGAAAAAAAATTCATACGAAAAAAAGTTACGCCATCTTGGTTGTCACCATAGCTCAAATGTCAGTCATCTTGTTTTCACCATACTTCGAATTTCAAAATGGCCCCAAAAATTTAAAAATTGGGGCCATTTTACTGGAGACACTTTTTGCCTCAACATGCCTCGTCTATAATATACGTCTATGCACGCGACACAATATTTTGGGCACCTCACTGATCACAAAATTTTGTAATTATTATGTAGGTACCTACTGCGAAAAAATAATATTATGTTACTTGTCATTAATTTTGCAACATCAGAAATTACACTAATTTTACTTTCATATTATGAATTACAGAATGATAATAGTTTCAGTCTTTTAGATTTTAACAGATTTAGCCTGTTAAATAGGATTTTTTTTTTAAGTTTAGCATAAACAACTCACTGTGTCATTTATTAACTACCGATTTTCTGTTTTATCTGGTTGATTTTATGGTATTTTTCGTGATTAGTTTGAACGGATTTTGTTTATATAAAGGAAGGTAACACTACGGGTCAGCTCACACCGAAACACGACGCGACACGGCGCTGCATTTTTAAGATAGCCATTCAAAATTGAACTTTATTCACTAGTCAGTACACAAGAAGATACAGTAGTTATGTTTCATAGCAAGATCGGCGTCACCGCTACGCAGCCAGGTGCAGCTCGAAATTCAAACTCTGGCCTTAAACCTTGTGTAGTGAATATAATTCAATTTTAATCGCTATCTTAAAAATACAGCACCGCGTTGCATCTGTGTCTGAGGGGAAATTCTGCTAAATAAAACCTGCATTAATACAATTACAATCAAGTCCCGATACGCTTATACTCCCAAACGGTGTTTTTATGAACGTTAAACCAACGTGAAACGCGCTCTGATTGGTCGAAACGTCATAAAATCCGTTCACGGCAACATATTTTCGCTACACTTTCAATCCAAACCAAGTAAAATTGACTCTTTAAATTAGACAATCTACTTTAAATACGAGGATTAAGGTTCTGAGCGAACCCTTATGCCTTCTTAAGAGCCGCTTTGAAATATCGTTGCAAGTATTTAAGCTCTGGGAGACCTTACTGTGATGAAGTGGGTTTCCATTGTGATCAGAAAATTGTTTGTAGAATTCAATGGCTTATATTCTATCCCGACTATGCTCACTAATATTATAAATCCAAAAAATTCATCAAAGACAATTTTTTGACTGTCTGAAACGCACTAAATATATTTTATTCAAAGGTACTGGTATGGATTAGACCTTGGGGAAGGACATGTGATGAAGTTAGGTCAAAGTTACTAACTTTGGCTTAAATGAAGTTTGTCACATGTGATCGTTAAGTTGAAAAATGTTTCGCAGTAATACTTTATCAGTAAAATATATTTTTTTCACCCAAAATATACGATAAGTTATTTTATTTGGCTTTATTGAACACACGTAATAACTTCAACGAATGTTACCAAACCTCTATCGTTGTGGTTTATATCCTTCTTATTTTCCTCCCAAAATATGGCAAGGTGTTAAATAAAACAATATCCAAATAAACTAATAACACATACTTATCTAGATAACGAAGAAAGAAAACTAACAATGTTACTTTTATTAAGTAAGTAACCAAACCACACCCTTCTTATCTCGTCAAAATGTCCCAAAGTTGTGGTTAATAAGTCAATTATAAATGGCCAAAGTTAGTTTAGTAATCAGGGGTAATGGCCAGACGTATTACTGTCGGCCACTGTTTGGCCAGACGGCCTGATTTATTAATTGGTGCGATCAATTTCGCCCTTTGTCTACGCTCTCAATGATTTCACGGGCCAATTTCGATTGGTATTTTAATTTCAATATGTATTCATAAAAATTAAAGGTAAAACTGTCGGATGGGACTTGACATCTGTAAGATTAAGATAGCCGTAAAGGTAAAAGAGAAATGATGCTCCATTATAACCTTTTAGCCCTATAATTAAATGGGATAGAATACAATCCAAAAATTTTCCTACGTTCTTGAAATCAATAAAATTTTTAAAATTAATAAAGATTTTCTTCGGCGCTTTTGAATGTAGGTAAGTGTTCTATATTCAAAATTGTCTCTATTTTATTAAATTTATGTGAAGTTAAAATTTTATAATATTATGACATTAGCAATTTTATCAGTCTTTTTGACATCACCTTAATCCGTAATTCCACGCTGTAGGTATGAATTACACCAAAGCTATAAAACTGCCAAATAAAAATACCACAGTCGTAACAGCTACACAACGAAATATGAATTTACTGTCATTATCATACGAATGTCACCGTTGCATTTGGGAAATCGGGAAATAGTGGTGTCACGCATTTTAGCTGCCACCTGCCACCTGACAGTTGAATTTACAATCTATTTCTAGTATAGATATGGAGGATGGACTGAGCTTTTTATTCGCTTTTGCGCGCTCTACTACCAGGAAGGGACGAAGCGACATTATTACAAACGTGAATATAAGAGATAATTAATATTGTATCCCCCTTACTAATAATCGCTGTATAAGCTTTGAATAGTTATACAGTGTTTTGTCTCCTTCTATCGAATTAAAAATGTCACTTGTGTGACGTGAACAAAACACTGTATAACTATTGAAAGCTTATACAGCGATTATTAGTAAGGGGGTATATGTATATATCTATGGATGTTTGTCTTTACTATCTCACGAAATAACTACTGAACGAATTTTGATGACATTTGTTATGGTAGTAGTTTAGGCTCTGGATTAAAACATAGACTACTTTATATCCCGAAAAAGTACAGTGTTCCTTTAGGATTCTGTGTTTACGCGGGCGGAGCCGTGGGCAACAACTAGCCTATTATATTTAACTAGCTTTTGCCCGCGACTTCGTCTGCGTGTAACAGTTACTTTGGGATATCGCCAAAATTTACCCGCGGCTTCATTTACGTAGAAGGAGAAGTACTTCCACCTCACGACAGCCCGCCCGCGCCGCGCGCCGTACTATAGCGCGCATGATTATTTTATGACTGCGATATCTTCTAAAATACTCATTGAAATCAAATGATGTATACTGCAAATTTCTTCTAGATTAATTGCTTGTAATTAATAACGTATTTACTTAGATAAGGATTAATATAATCTTTATGAAAACACCTTCACAAATAATGCTTACTTTTATAACAAAGGAGAAAGAAACTTGTGGGCCCAAAATGTAATAAGTTCAGAATTAGTTTAAAAAATTTGTTATTTTTTTTTGTATGAAATACCAAAAATCTGCATAAATTGTCAATCTACAAGCTGAGAAATATGCAAATAACTGTTTTTGTGAAATAATCGATTAACGATTAATTGAATTAAAAACGATATTTCAATTATTTATTTACAGAATAAAAATCTTTACACTAGGATTAAACTTATAGTAATTTTATGAAACTACACCATATATGTCTACAATTCATTAAAACATAACGTATAATATAAGTATATTTATATTTTGTATGTATTTTAATATATATTTATGTATTTTATTTAAAAACATCCTTTTCGATTATCGATTTCATATCGATCAAAATCACTCAGTATCTAGTCTGTGACAACTTGATATTGACACTTGACAGTTACCAATTACCCTTGTTTGTATTGTGCTGTGTCTCACTTGTTTCGTGTTTTTCGATGCGTTTTGAGTGCTTTCCCGATCATTTTATATTTTCAACCACCACTGCTTTGTTTTTTACGGACTCCGAACCCGCCTACGTTGTACGACCCTCGCTTTCATATTGGACACCGAAGATTGCCTGCACGTTTGACTTGGAATTGTTAATTTGGATTTTGTCGCCAGCTTGTGGATTGGATATTGTTGAAACGATGGATCGCTGTGTTAATTGTGGGATAGCAACTAGTCACTGCAATACATTAGGTCGATGACCATTAAACGATGAAACAATTCTATCAGTGTACTAGATATAATAAATATTTTTGACATATTTTTACATGATTTCATCTGACACTTGAAGATTGCAACATAACCTCACTTTTACTAAACATCCAATATCTCAGCTTTCAGATTGTCAATATCTATAGAATTTTCAGCAAAGAAACCCTTAATTTTGAACCTTTTAATTTACACCATTTTCATGTCTTTACATACAGGGCCCAGAATTGTATGTAATTGTTTCGATCTCCTTTGGTTAGTATTAAAAGGTTATTGTGAGCCAACCTTAAAAGATAGACATATACAGCCGCGGACTTTTTTTAGAACTTTTAAAGGGGAACAATTCTGTAATGCATCATTTTAGCGAAACTTTAACCGTTTCCGCAGCGTACGCAGCGAAAGCTCTCAAAAGGAAGAAAAAGACCCCCGATTTAGTAACATTCTTGATTGGTGCTCCGCTCGTATTGAGTTGAGCATGATGTTATATAGCCTAAAGCCTTTCTCGATAAGTGGACTATCCAACACAAAAATATTTTTTCAATTATTTCCAGTAGTTCCTGAGATTAGCGCGTTCAAACAAACAAACAAACTCTTCAGCTTTATAATATTAGTATACATCTATAACATTTAACACCCGGAATCAGCATCGTCACTAGTCAGACCGTAGATACTTAATTGTCCCCACAGAAGTAATATTTTAAAGCCCGAAATTATCTTCAATTGAAGATCAAATCCATTTTATATTGCTATTTTCTGTCACCAATAGATAAATCTTTTGACACAATACACATATGTATAATATATTTTACTTACCAAAATTTGACAAATCGTAGCTAAAATTCGATCCAAATAGATAATAATAATCAATTTCGAAAAGTAGTTGCAAGTGCATCCTCTATTTTATATGTTTATTTAATAGATTAGCCGTTTGTGTGATTATGTCAATAAATAACGACGGGTCATCGAGGGGTCAAAGCTAATCATTTATTGAAACTTCGGGGTCATATGTACCACGTGTACTAATTAACTTGAAACAATATTTGCAAACCAAAGTTGACCCAACAGTAACGAGAGCTTTGTTACTTATTAATTTTTGAATCGACTTCCAATCTGTTATCAATTGGTCTGCATGATTTTTTTTTATTTTTTTAACGCGATTACTTCCGCGGTCCGCTATATTGTCGCCAATGAAGCTAAAATGTTAATAATCCTACATAATATTATAAATGTGAAACTTTGTGAGCACGTTTGTTAGGATAGATGGATGTATGGATGGATGTTTGTTATACTTTCACTCAAAAACTACTGAACGGATTTAGATGAAATTTGGTATGTTAGTAGTTTAGGCTCTGGATTAAAACATAGGCTACTTTTCATCCCAGAAATATACAGTGTTCCCGCGGGATACTCAATAGTATATTTACGCGGGCGTAGCCACGGGAAACAGCTAGAGGAAGATGTAAATCAAAATTTATTCCCCTTTTTCAGCCCTAACAAAAAATTTAAGCAATAATAAGACTAACTGTGAAAAAATTGTGTTGATATCACGAAAATTGAGTTTTTTATAAGCAAATCAATATGGGAACGCGCGAAAACTGATTGCGCCCGTCGAGTAATGGCTGTGACGTCACATCGCCGTGCGTAGCTAGCTAACTATGCAATGTGCATACAGTATGTTTTTGACACGCGCTCTGTAAACTTACCTTCGTTCATTTCGATTCATTTTTATATATTATTATAATAAATATGACTTAATAGGGAAAATTGTTAAATTTAAACAAAAAATTAATACCAACTTTCAAAGTAAAAACGCACAAAAGAGTATGAAATAAATTTTATTTTCTAAAAATAATTCTCCTTTTAAATTCGGCTAAAATTTTAACTATTTCCCTACTCAATCTTCTTAATTTTGAAGTCTGTGCCAGCCCAAACAATATCCTGATAAAACAATATTTTATAGAACTCACATTTAAGTTGGCAACCAACTTCAAAATTATGAAAATCGAGTAGAGAAATCAAAAATTTCAAACTCAAAATGGGCTATGAAGTACATTATTTTGATAGAACAAATCTTTATCAAGTAAAAGTTACGCCATCTTGGTTTTCACAATACTTCAAATGTTAGCCATCTTGTTATCACCGTACTTCAAATGTCAAAATGGCCCCAAAAATCTCAAAAATGGGACAATTTAACTGGAGATAGTATACGTCTATGAGAGAAATAATTAAAATTTTTGCCGAATTTAAAAAGGGAATTATTTAGAAAATAAGATTTTTTTCATACTTTTTTGTGCGTTTTTACTTTGGAAGTCTGTTTTCATTTTTTGTTTCAAAATTATAATGTTTTCCATTTTTAGGGCTCCACTTAGGGCACACAAGGAACGCTTATAGTTTCGCTCGCTCCGTCCGTCCGTCTGTTATACTTCCGTAATTATGAATATTGATGGATGAAATTTGGTACAGTTATAGATTGTGTGTAGATCTTAGGTTTGGCATAATAAAATAATTTTATATTTTAGGGGTAGCTCTGAAGAGGGGATGAAATATTTTTTCATTCTACCCCATTTGTGGGGGTATCGTTGAATAGGTCTTTTAGAATTTAGGTAAGGTTTCTTTTAACATTACTTTTTTACAAAGTCGACTATTTTCGAGTAATCAGCCTCCAGTGGTTTGTAAGTTGGTCCCCCCTCCCTTAGAATTTCTAAATTATAAAAGATAGAAACTTGTAAGCTTCTATGCTAATAGATCATGCTAAAAACTCTTTAGGAAAATTATTTTAAGCGAAATCGGATAGTAACTTTTGAAGTAACTTGAAAAACCTATTACGCGATTTCCAAACGTGTGTCTTTAAAGACTGAGTTCTGTTCAATGCTTTTGGATCTAGGGTATACCCTTGGCACAAAATTTTACTTTTTGGTATGATATGCTTAATTTACTTCACATTGGCCAAATTCTTAAAGATGAACCTATACATTTTGAGGAGTTCCCTCGATTCCTCATGGATTCCATCATCAGGTTTCCACTTTAGTGACTAAAGTCTAAAAGGGCCAATTTCAAATTAGGGGCCATCCATAAATAACGTCACACGTTAGGGGGGAGGGAGGGAGTCGACGAAGTGTGACATTGTGTGACAAGGGGGTAGGAGGGGTCCTAATTTTCGTGACGTCACATTTCAAAATCTATTTTAATCTAAGTGTTAATATAGTAATCATAAGTAATAGCTATATGATATTATGATAGCTATTGCCCCAGTGTCGAGACCCCCCAGCCCCAGTGATGTCTAAGAGATCATAATGTTGTTTTTTATTACATAAGTTATTTTTTTTTCGCCGAGAAAATGCATTTCAGCATCCCACTAGGGGATAGCGGTCCTACCCGTGAGTATGTGAGACTCTGCTGCACCCGAAAAGATGGTGAATGGGCGCAGCCCCTACTCAATAAAAACTCGGCGGTACTCCACTCCATACCACCCTTGGCGGGCCACGGGATCGCGTGAGCCTGGGCATAAGAGTCTGGCAAGAAAGACGATCCATGCGTCAGATGGGCATATAAAAGTTGGACCTGTGCCTAATCTCTCGACAGTCGTGTCGGTCATCCGTCCCACCAATTCAAATTAAACAAATTTCGGAACTGCTGTTTTAATTGAATAATTATTTCTAGATGTAAAATTGTAAAATGTGACGTCACGCTAGGGAGGGAGGGGGTCTCACAAATGTGACAAGGACGGGGGAGGGGGTCAAAAATTATGAAATTCGTCTGACGTAATTTATGGATGGCCCCTAAAACTCGAGAACGGCTAGACCGATTTGGCTGATTTTGATCTTAAAATAATTGTATCAGTTCAGGGAAAGTTCAAAAGGTGAGAAATTAATATATATATTAATATATATATATATATATATATATATATATATATATATATATATATATATATATATATATATATATATATATATTTATTCATAAAGTTTTTTGTCGAGATCTCAAACAAGTGACTACACCATAAACATAGTTATAAGCGAGGGAAAAAGTAGGTAGGGAGTTTTTTGTATTGTCTTATTTCATCTTTTATGTTTCATTCAATAGATTAAATATATTTTTTAAGTGGGTACCTAACATATCTGCGTGACTCGTGTTTTAATCGTGTTAAAATACATTGTCACTAAAATACTGAATTCATTCTGAGCATATTCTATAAACTAAACATTTAGTAATGCAAAAAAAAATGTAGGTAGATGTTTCGTATTTATTTAGGTACCTACTCAGTACTCACATTAAAATATTCTTCGCAATAAATGTCTACTGATTTTTGTAGCTATAACACTTTTTTCAACACTTTACACAACTAATTTTCTCAGATTTTGTCGTTGGGCACATGAAAAAAGTATTTTTCTGGAGTGCTAACCGTTGTATTATACATAAAGGTGTTATACAATTATATCTATATGTTATTTTATCACTATAATTCCAAAAATTTCAATAAAACTTCAAAATTACTGCACGAGTTCCTTACCGCGGCGGTCAGAGCCGGCGAAATGACGTCACGCGTTGAGCGGTCAAGCTCGCGCTGATTTTAAAAACATCCAACTTTAAAAATTAATAAAAAATTCAGTTTTTGAGATATCGAAAAAATTCTTTCACTAATATTTTTTAGATTTTATATTTGATTTTTATACATTATAAAATAATTACACTCATCTAGCTCAATCTACAGATGTGTAATGCTTATTTGGAGAAAACCACGGTCTCACAGAAAACCCGCACATGTCGCTAGAGTTTGTTTTACCGAGAGAGTGAGTATACTAAAGGCCAAAGGGGGTGCTTAACTACAAGATAATGGAAGCTTGGAGCAGTTCGGATGCTTGTAATAACTTTCTTAATAATATTATAATATCACTACAAAAAAATACAATGAATTATTTTAAAACAAAAATATAAATCTACTACTAAAAACGATTACATTCATAAGAAATAAATACATTTTCAATACGTTTTATTCTATTAAAAGTTCCCCTTTTCAATTTATCTAAAATCGTCCGGCCAAAAGCCACACGCAGGGCTCCGTACAAAAGGCAAAAAAACATGTTTGTTGTATGTGAGTCTCCCTTGAATATTTATTTTATTCTGTTGTATTTGTTGTTTTAATAGCAAAAGATATACATTATCTGAGAAAATTTCATGTCTAGCTGTCACGGCTAAGGAGATACAGCCTGATGGCAGACGGGCAGAGAGATTGAAGTAATAGGGTCCCATTTTTAGGGTTCCGTAATACTTAAGGAACCCTTATAGTTTCGCTCTGTCCGTCTGTCTGTCTGTCTGTCTGTCCGCGCCTCTAGCTCCTGTAATTATGAATATGAATTTATGAAATTTGGTGCAGTTATAGATTGTGTATAGATCACGGTTTCGGGATCATAAAAAAATAATAATTTTATATTTTAGGGGTGGCTCTCCATACATGTGAAGTGGAGATGAAAAATATTTTTTCACTCTACCCCATCGTGTGGGGTATCGTTGAATAGGTCTTTTAAAACAAAGGTGAGGTTTCATACGTTATTTTTTTATAAAGTTGAGCATTTTCGAGTAATCGGCCTCCAAAGTAGTTTGTAAGTTGGTCCCCCCCTAGCATTTTTAAACTATAGGAAATAGAAACTTGCAAATTTCCATGCTAATAGATCATGCTAAAACTCTTTAGGAAAATTATTGTGAACCAAATCGGACAGTAACTTTTGGAGTATTTAAAAAAAAGAATATTACGCGTTTATAGTTACGGAACCCTCCTTAGACATGTCCTGACATGCTCTTGGTTAGGTAAGGTTATTTCCCTTTTGATACGAACCCTAAAAATTCAATACGACGATGTATTACCGTACCTTTAAACTGGCAAAATGTAAGCATGGCATGAATTATGAGCTTCTTTCACTCCTGGGAAATTATAGTTCCTTGTTGCAACTTCAACTCACCTAGATACTGCTTAGTGAGACAAGTTCGTAATAAATTATTCCTCGCCAAATTGAAAAATATTCAATTGAGATTTCGTGGAATTGTTCTAGACTCGTAGTTTTATTCAAACGCAGCACATTTATTGCTTTTATCTCTCTATGAAGACATAATAATATGTGGAAAGATTTTTAGTACAAAGTTTATACTTTGAACGAGACAATCTTGTATATTATAAATTCGGTTTCTTGAAAACGGATGCAAGTTTTACCAGAAAATTTAGTAGGCAGCATAAAAATCGATCTAGCTAGATCTTATCCCTGGGAATATGCTCAGTTTTATGATCTTATACTATATTTCTTTCGTCGTCCGATTAATAAATATTTTATCAACCTTTCGACTCTATTATATCAGGCTGATTGGTAGGTCGGTATGCATATTATGAATTATTTTTGTTTAGTGCGTAAAATTGGAATGTGGTGGGTTTGAATCCCGGTCAGATGAATATTTTTGTGATTGTTTTATTTTTTTTTTAATTCATCAGAACTCTGCGTAAAACTCGGTTACCAATGTACAGTTCATTAATGAATTATTTGAATTAAGTAAATCTAATATGGAATTTAAAGAAATATCTTTTAAATCACAATGTGGGTAATTTTACAAAAGACAATATTGAAACGATCATATTTATTTTTTATATAGGTACATACATAATATGATTAGTCACACAACTCTTTTCTTTTTAAAATCTTCATATTATATTGGAATTTGTTACATAAATTGAAAAAAACAAACATTTCTAATAAAACGATGATGTTGCTTAAACAAAAAACTTTAAAAACGTTTAAATCCTCAGTTTCAGAAGCGTATTTAATACAAATAAAGGCTTGTCAGAGGAAAGTACCAACTTAGCCACGGACCGCTCCTATTGTTCTGGAAAATAAACCCGCCTCTGAAATCACTGACCATAAAAACTTGGAAGCTATATTAAATGTGCATCCACTTTAACGAATACTGAGAAACTAAAATGAAGTTTTAAAATTTTATACTGAATAATGAGTAGGTACGTCGGTTAATTAAAAATTAAAGTAGATATTTTTATACAGACATAAGCATAATAATAACATTTTATACAGAGAATGTGGTGGCAAGTCCCAAAGGGAGATCTCCGACCGAGCGAAGTGCTATACTCGGTCAGGCCGAAGCCCACTGTAGTGGTTTTCAGATGTCGTATATTTGTCGCCGATCTTAGAAAACTTCGATAGCGCGATTCAGGACTGTGCGCTGATTGGTCCGCCACATCACTCCCCGCTAAGACCAGAGGTCGAATTTTTGAGTCTTCTGCTTGTGTCGCCAGTGCCAGAGTCCCAGTGAGTCGGAACTGCTGCTGCACGGGCTCCAGTGAGTCGGAGTGCTGCCGTGCGGGGCCGATACTACGTGCTGACCAGGAGAGGTGTGATCTGCTTGCTAACCGATCGTTGTAGCTACGTGTGACGACCAGGAGAGTTGTCGCGTACTCTGTTGCTGATCGTGTAGCTACGTGTGCTGACCAGGAGAGGTGCTACATGCTCTGTTTGCTGACCGGTCTGTCTGTGGACTGCCCGTTGAAGCCGATGAGGATTCGACCAGGCCACGCTGCGTTGCGACTGGTGGTCGAGGTACCCGAAGAGGCTGAAGCTGGCTGGCGTGGTGCGGAGGGGTGGGGAGTGATGATGATGATATCCAGAAGGAGTATTCTGTCGAGGGTCACCAATGTGGGAATATGGTGGCAAGCCCCAAAGGGAGATCTCCAACCGAGCGAAGTGCTATACGTCTCTATATACTAAGTGCTATAAGTAGCCTATGTGTTCCTACTCCTCCTACAATCTTCTGATTAATTTCGTTGCGGGTTCCAAGACAGATTTAGCATGTCCCCCGGGCACCCCTCAAAGGGTTTTTGCGGTTGGTTACCACTGTCGATCCTGGCTACACAGGAGTTGCAGTGGTGGGAAAGTGTGGTGGGCCAATTGCCCGTTTAAAAAAGCCTATGTGTTAATCAAGAACTACCATACCATGGGCCACAAGGCCATATGGGCCACAGCCATGTGACCCTCCACTTTTTGTATGGTATTGGCATACTTGCCTATACATATACCCTATCTGATTATCCAAAATTCTGCCGTAATGCGTTATTACTCGTAGTACTGTGGCGGACCAATCAGCGCACAGTCCTGAATCGCGCTATCGAAGTTTTCTAAGATCGGCGACATATATACGACTGAAAACCACTACAGTGGGCTTCGGCCTGACTGGCTGTGGCCCATATGGCCTTGTGGCCCTCGGTATGGTAGTTCTTGATTAACACATAGGCTACTTTTTATCCCGAAAAAGTTCAGTGTTAACGTGGAAATACTGTATTTACGCAGGCAAAGCCACGGGCAAAAGCTAGTTAATTCCATAAACACCGCTAACAAATGTAACGCAATAAGTAAAATTTATGAAAGCTACAAAAACATCCAAGATACTCACATTTTCGCGTGTGTACAAATAGGTTGTCTAGATCCGGGACCGACGAATATGTTTAAGGCTCCAGGGAAATAATTGTTGCCTGATTGTAGCGTTATGAAATTTTTGTATGCTCTATATAAGAACGTCGTAATAAATTAGTGTGCTTGTCCTTATATGTGTAGAACGAAGGGCTTTACCTAAATTAAAGAAAGCTTGTTTGTTGCCGGCAACTCCTAGGCACAGATTACTAAATAGTTATCTACTACGTAAGCCGAGACTATTATATAACTAGACCATATATTTTTTTTAATCTATTTATTTCCCAATTAAAAAGAAATCTAACTTCATTGTAATGAACAAGTTGCAATATAGAATTTTATTATGTAGGATGACACACCCAATTGCTAGCACTGCACCAAATTATCAGCACTCTGAACAAATAGTAGAATTATAAGCTTCTCACTAATTAATTTTTATTTCCAAATTAATAAAAGCACAAATTTAATGTTTCTGGAATCTACCGCCGGCGACACCACATTTTTCGATTTAAAAACGGCGACATTTATGTAAGACGAGTGTTGGTATCCTACAGTTAAATTTTTTTTGGCAGGTTCCTTGTGATCGACTGTAAGCTCACGTGTTTTCGTATTATGCTATTTTTTACTCAAACTTTTAGTTTGTCTCATATCTGAGATGTTTAATGGGGCTTATCTAATAAAAGAGACTTAAAGTTATAGCAAAATTAATGATAAAACATATGGTGCTGATATCTGGGTTCAATCTTTTTCAAATTCCAATTTATCAGCACTAGTGGTCTAATATGGAACAAATGAAGGTTATATCAACGTTTTAAAACTCTTTTAACTTGCATAGTATTTTTATATAGGGGATCAAGATTCGGCGCGCGGGGAAAATGCTTGTTATTTCACATAATATCGGGGAAAAAAGGAAATAGCCATAAAAAGTTATCTATACTTATATATTATGAGAAGCTATAGTGCACACATTTATACCGCTTTGTAAAGTATTTTAGAAAAGGCGTCCTCAAATTAAGCGAATCGACACTCAGCTGTTAGTGTTTTAGGAAAAAAATATATAATATTTTTGTCTGAAGTGTGTTATCTCAATTTCTGAATAATAAAACTGTGTTGGTATGTACTTGCTTTTTTATTTTCATTCTTCGCTTGTTTTTTATTTACGGTCAAAGTTACGCTAAAAATCCGATGCTTGGAGGCTATCTTCTAAACTAATATAATTTTTTGAAATATAAGCACATACCGACCTAGATAAGTGTAATGAAAATCGATATTACACAAAAATTTGAGTCTACAATATTTGACTATAGAGTAAATCACCAACAGCGTTTGTATGGAGAAAAAACCAACAAGCGCAGCCTTAATAAAAAAATAAATACGTTTCTTGAGTTTTAGCAGGTAAATTAGCACTTATTTTGATTGATATTCTGTTAGTTGTTGCAGATTCTTGAAGCTATATAAACTCCACGTGTTTCAGTATCACTTTTTTAAAATAGGATCCATAAGTTGAAAACAAGGTAAAAAAAAACAAAAGGGGGATCAAGTCTCTCCAGTTTCCCGTATCTTAAACTATAACTCAATAGTAATTTTACCATAGTCATTTACTAATTTCATTTGATGCTTCATTAAGACTTAAGAATATTAGTGGAACTAAAAAGTAATTAAAAATACTACACTAAAACTTGGAATAACTATAGTATATAGTTATTATAAGCTTAATGAGAAAGTCTTCACTAATTAATAAGAATTAAGGTGATATTTTTTAAAGACAATTTTTTATAAAACTGACTATCAGGCAAGGTATAAAAAGAGATTATTCTCTCATCATTTTATTATTTAATTCATAATGTTGCCCGTGGCGTAAATACAGTATCCCACGGGAACAAACTGTGCTTTTTCGGAATAAAAAGTATCCTATGTTTTAATCCAGAGCTTAAACTACTATCATACAAAATTTCATCGAAATCCGTTCAGTATTTGTTGCATGAAAGAGTAACAAATATCCATCCATCCATACATCCATCCATCCATCCTCATAAACATTTATAATATTAGTAGGATTGACTACCTAATTTCATTACCATTATCACAGAGCTGATAATTGGTAATGAAGGTGCTAATAATTGGCGACAGGGTAATTTTTTAGTTATGATTATTTTTATAAAATGTGGATGAAGATAATCTATATTATGAAATAAAAATCAGTTAATCATTAAATAATGGACCCAGAAAACTCATCATTGTGGGTAAAAAAGTATTTTCCTGTGTATATCATGGGGGTTAAAGTTGAACTATCTCTTAAAGTACTGATAATTGGTACTTTCACCCTATATAATATATGTCATACTAGCTGGTGCCCCGCCTCAAGTGAAAAATAAAATTTGTGTAGTAAGGCTTATAATATTATAATAATAAAAAAACTACTTTCAACAGAAGTTGCGATTTTAAGTATTTACAACAATAAGATAAAATAATACAAAACGAGATCCAAATAATCCCAACTTGATCTTTTTTCTAAGTGACCACTGAAATGTGAACTCCAATTTACATTTAAATTTGCACAGTTTTTGATTGGAAAAGTTTTAGGCATTCGCCCATGTGGAAAACTTCGCGAGTTCACAATTTTAGAAATTCTATTATTCAAAACAGCATTGCGTATTCTGATAATTTCGCTGTGTATTATTTTACTCTATTTTTGAAGTTTTGGTATTTTTAATCAATAGTTTATTATTGTATTTTCAAATCGAATATGCATAGAGATGTTTTGACATTGGAAATGTCTTTTCGATCGCTTCAGTATAGTGGCTGAATTCACGAAAAAGTGCGATTCCCTTATATCTCGGAGAATTGTAAAGATATGATAATAAAAAATATTCATAAAATATGCGTATTCACGAGATCTATAAGGTGCGAAAAGAATTTTTCGAGAAAGTCAAAAACTAAAAAAGTTAAGGCCAAAATAGTAACATTTTTTTTCCGAATTTTTGATTTTGGCGCTCGATATTTTGGTAACGAAGAATGATATCAAAAATTTGAGAAAAACTCCTCTGGACAGTTAAGTTGGCTACAATTTGAGCCTAAAACAAATACGATCGGGTTAAGGGTTTGCCCTGTAGCCTAACCTTTTGAAACAAAAAAAATAATATTTTATGCTTTAAACGAGACTATCTTGTATGTTTATATTCAGAATCTCAACAACGGCTACAAGTATTTACATGAAATTTAATAGTTTTTGGGTGTGAAAAATCGATCTAACTAGGTTTTATCCCTTAGAAACTGCGTATTTTTAAGCAATATATGTTTTTTTATTTTGACGTGCAACAATATAATACCTATCAATAATTTCGACTTTCTTACGTCAGTCTGATTGGCAGCTTGGTGTGCATACCTACGTATAGTTTTTGCATTGTTTGGAAATTCAGAATGTGATGGGTTCGAATCCCGGTAAGATAAATATTTTTGTGATTCTGATTGTTTCTTTTTTTTTTATTCATTTTTATTTTTTATTGTTCTACAAAATCACCGGGCAAAGCTCGGGATCCCAGGTACTACATACTTATGCGTCACGGCTACAATTATTCAAACTCCGATACGCGTGTGGAAATTTTGCAATTTGCTTGTTCATACGTGTTATGTCGAGGATACTTATGTAATCTATTAATTTTATGATCTTCTACTAGCTGACCCGGCAAACATTGTTTTGCCATAATATATAAAAAATAGATTATTACCTACTGATTTTTAGACCTACCGAATGTGCAAAAAAAATCATAAGAATCGGTCAAGCCGTTTCGGACGAGTGCAGTGTCCCCGAACACTATGACACGAGATTTTTTAACCGACTTCCAAAAAGGGAGTCAATTATACTTGTGTTTTCAAAGATTGAGCACCATCTGTGGACCGATTATAAATTTATATTTTTGATGTAGAGTGTACAATCCCAAATCGGTCCTTTTACCCTCAAAGTGGTGACATGATGATAGGATCCATGAGGAATCGAGGGAACTCCTCGAAATTTATATGGACACATACGGCGATTTCAATTTTTTCTGACGTAGTCCAAGCATATGCTACCAAAAGTAAGATTTTGCACCAAGGTGTACCCTGGATCCAAGAGAAATGAACATAACTCCTGACTCCTTATCGTTATTTAAAGAACTGCAAGCATATATTATACCACTTTGTCAATTACAGTAATCATCATCATCACCACCATTATCATACGAAACACCAACATTAATTAGGATGATATAGGCACTCACTACTTATCCGTTTTGTGCACCAATATTTACCAATATAACCTTTGAAATTTTGCTATTAGCAAAATTATATTCGTGATCATCATCATCACTATAATATTATATTAATTAATGCATATTGCTACCTACTTTTTTCCACCGACTACTACAATAGATAATTAAATTAAATATAATAGTATCTAATAATTATCATCACTGGTGATTGTATATTAAGGTCCACAGTTATGAAATGCTTATTTGGGGAAATACCTCTGAGAAAAGTGGCATAATAGTATATTATGCACAAAGGGGATAAAGCAGTGTCTTACGTCACGGGCAGCATATTGGACCCTGAGCGTAATGAGGGACTCTAGAGTTAACTCCCGAGCGAAGCGATATTCAATAGAGTCCTGAGTGAAGCGAGGGGTTCAAGCTGCCCAAGACGAAGACAGGCTTTATCCCAGAGGTGCATACTCTACTTTTCATACCTACTGCGAGGCAATAAAAACCCAGGGCTACATAAATACGTTTAACGTTAATGTAAAACGTTTGTGTAAATAATAATAATTATTGAATTTGGCATCAGAATAATACAGTCTGTCCTTTAAACTATAATCAAATGTTATCAGCTAGTACGTTTGTAAGTAGCTAGGGAGCTGGTGGTAATTTAGGTACCTATATTATGATTTTATCGTCGTTGCTACTACGAGTAAGGCTGGGAGTATATGATCCGGAATCTGGCGGTCCCGAGAAAATTCAGAGCACTGAAAAAAAGAATTCTGCGCTAATACAATAGACTTCTTCTTCTTCTTCTTTAATTATGGCAGCCTCAGTTAGTTGCTAGTGTCAGTGTTTAAGTAGACTTTGGTCCATAAATTGTAGGTCTGGTGAAACAACAAAGGTACATTTACCAAAAAATCTAAACATCTCTTAAATCACCTTGTGTGTATTCGATTTTCGGCTCTATTGTGTCAGCGCAGAGTTCTATTTTCAGTGCTCTGATTTTTCTTCGGCAGTTTCCAGATCATAAAGTCCCGGCCTAAGGCTTAATTACGCCACTTATATTTCTAGTTCACATAGATGCTGACTACATTTTGTCTTAGTATCAACAACGATAAAATCATAATATAATAAAACTAGCTTTTGTCCGCGACTTCGTCAGCGTGGAGTTCGGATTCCTTACAAAATTTTAACCCCTTTTTCACCCCCTTAGGGGCCGAATTCTCATAAATCCTTTCTTAGCGGATGTCAACGTCATTACAACTATCTGTGTGCCATATTTCAGTGAAATCCGTTCCTTAGTTTCGGCTGTGCATTGATAGATGAGTCAGTCAGGTTTGCCTTTTATATATTTAGATGCCACCACCCATATCAAATTAGTCAAATTTTTTTATCAAATTAAGAAATCAAGTTATACAATTTAATTAATATTATTATTTCTAGCTCATACTCATCCCAACTTACCTGTCCGGTAGTTGTGGTATAGTATACGGGTATGCGACCCCGGCTTCCCTAGCTATTACTGTCCTATCCCTTGCCCTTCTGGGCGGTAATATCCTACATTTCCTATTCCCCACTCTAACTTACCAAACTTCCTTTCCACACCACCTATCTTTCCTTTTTCCTATTCCTATCCTCTCCGCAAATCCGTGGGAACGCAATGGATAATTATAAAAATAATTAAATTATCCAAAATGACGGCGATGTAGTTCGCCACCCATCACGTCTCGTTCTCGCGGATGCGAAAAGTGGCCCATGGAGAGCCGCTTCGCTACGTTGAATGTAAGAGGAGGAATGGATGGTAAGAATGAAAGTGGATGAAGCGAAACAAGTATGTAAGGATCGTAGTAAGTGGAAAGAAGTGGTCTCTGACTACCCCTACGGGAAAGAGGCGTGATTATATGTATATGTATGTATGTATTATTTCTAGCAATTTTTCCGAGATTTTTTTTTCGCGGAAAATTGCTTTAAATCATAATATTAATTAAATTGTATGCTATGGATTTTCGCAAAGAAACACCTGATTCTATTACTATTTAAACTTAGTTATAATAAATATAGTAATGTTTTACATTATCTACACACACACGGAGTAGCGGGCAAAAGCTTTATATAAGCCGCTAAGCAATTTTATATAAATTCCCAAAACATCCAAAAATAATAAATGTATAATCTAATGCATATTTCTAATAAAAATATTAATACCTATGAGTATTTACTGTGAATTTCTATCGGGCACCTTCGGAGTTCGGTCAGCAGACGGCTAGGGGTCGCAGGTAGGTCAAGAAACAGACCACTAATATTATTATAACTGAGTCTAGCAGCATAATTTTCCATTAGTCTCGAGTATGATCATCATCATAAAAATCACTCCCCACACCGATCTCGTAGACGGTGACCGGTTTCATTGAAACCAGGCCAGTTACGCAGGAGTAATTTTATAGTGCCCAAGTGTGTGCGCAGTACACAAGAGCACTCTCTCTTCCTTTACTCTCATAATTCAGTGAGACGGATAATCGACACGACTGACGAGAGATCAGGTGCAGGCCCGACTTTTTACATGCCCATCCGACGCATGGATCATCTTTCTTGTCAGACAATCAGGTGATAAGCCTGCATTGTCCTAACCAAACTTGGAAACAATTTTTTTTTGTTGTTCCAATGCGGGTATCGAACCGACGACCTTCGAGTGGAGAGCCAATGCTCTAACCACTAGACCACGGAGGCCGTTATCATGGTCACCTTATAATAATGTATTTAATTCTGGAGCTTGAGTCTCTCCTAAATAATAATAATAATAATATAATATCTATGGACGCTGAACGCACCACGTCAATCTGGTTCCGTGGTAAGTTCTCGAAGAACTTGTGTTACGGGTACGAGACAAAGGAAATATATTTCATACTTTTATATTACACACATATGTAAGATTTTTATTATAATATTATACACATATTTAATACACATACATGACCCAGGAACACTGAAAAACTTTATGTTCCTTCGGCGGGATTCGAACCCGTGCTAGAACACGAACAACACGCTCAACCATTGAGCCACAGAGGTCGTCAAATGTGATAAAGGTAATTTTTATTAGTCTTCTCAGACAAATTTCCAGGTTTTAAAAATTCAGGAGGACCCAGTAGGTAGATAGGTGGAGGTTGTAGGTGTATGTGTAAGTGTAGGTGTAGGTTTTAGTTATAGATGTATGACGGGATAGCTAGTATATTATCATAAATGTAATCACAAAAGGTGAAACTAGTTAGAAACATATCATTCTCTTAACAGTTACCCTCCAGTTCTTATCCATACGGGGATGAAGTTATTATAAGTAAATTGAGTTCCGGAGAAAACTTCATTACTGTTAATTTTTGGTTCAAACTTACTCCCTAATTAAATATCCTTTAGTTTGGCTTAAAAGTTAAGATTATATTTCTTTATATACGATACTTAATAGACTTGGAATCGCGATATGAAATAAGTTTTATCAAACCTATGCTAAATCGATTTAGGACCTATTTCCACAATTTTCTATGCTTCGGAGAGCTCATTCATAAGTTTTATTGTAGCTTACTTTATAAGCGTCATAGGATACTTATCCCAACGTACTTGTCCGGTAGTTGTGGTATAGTATACGAGTATGCGACCCCGGCTTCCTTAGCTATTACTGTCCTATTTCTTGCCCTCCTGGGCGGTAATATCCTACATTTCCTATTTCCAACTCTAACTTACCAATCTTCCTTTCCACACCACCTATCCTTCCATTTCCCTATTCCTACCCCCTCCGCCAGTCCGTGGGAACGCAATGGATAATCATAAAAATAATTTAATCATCCGAAATGGCGGCGATGTTTTTCATCACCCATCACGTCTCGTTCTCGCGGAGGCGAAAAGTGGCCCATGGAGAGGCGCTTCGCTACGTTGAATGTGGAATGGAGGAATGGATGGTGAGAATGAAAGTGGACGAAGCGAAACAAGTATGTAAGGATTGTAGCAAGTGGATGCAAGTGGTCTCTGCCTACCCCTACGGGAAAGAGTGTGATTATATGTATGTATGTTACTTTATAACGAGCGACAGAGACAAAATATGCAGTTATCCTTTCTGATACATATTAGTAGATTGTGAAACAGGCCCTAAGTAGAATGTTTGGTTAAAAGTAACATGTTGTTTTCTTTTGTGCGAGAAATGAATTTATCCTGTGATTTTTCAGGGAAAACATTTAGAAATTACTGTAGCAGAATTAGCGCCACGATTCTGAATCGCGCTATCAAAGTTTTCACAGTTCGGTGCTTTAAATACAATATCTGAATTGCTCACAAATGGGCTTCGGCCTGACCAGTAGTCATCCACTATTTCCACACTATCTTTCCGAATTCCATTTGAATTTGTTTAGCGGTTTTTGCTTGTAAGAGTAACAAACACATTCACAAAAAACTAGAACTAAGAACCAAGCTAGTTAGCAATTCAGGTGGTAAATAATTTAGGAAATGCTTCAGGATCCGGTAGTAAAGGTAGTTTAATAATGCAGACCAGTTGTAAAACGTAGATGTGAGCGAGGTTAAGTCTCGGTTTCACTAAACTTCTGAAATCGAGCTTAACGCTAAACCCGGACTCTTTCTCCTACTCTCATTGAATATTAGAAGAGGATATCTAATCTTAATAAAACATAGGCTACTTTGAATCCCAAAAAATTCCAGTGTTCCTTTGGGATACTCTATTTACGTGGGCGGAGCCGCGGGCAACAGCTAGTAAAGTTATAAATGTACTTCCCTATTATATTTTCTTCGCAATAATAAATACATAACTAATATTAACATCCTGGGAACGTTTAGGATAAACTAACAGAGAAATTTTCTTGCACAAACCAAGACATAATTTCCCATGAGAATAAAACAATACAAGACTTGTAGGAAAAGAAAGATACACAATTTTTTTCCGTTTCATATTACACAGTCTCTCTAAAAGTTTCCTTATATTTAACAAAGTTTTACACTATGTTTACTTAGTTTCATGATAAGCTTGAGAAAATTGTTATTTCGGGTGACGTAGATATTAGTGAAAATAATAATAAGTAGTATTAATATAAAAATTTAGTCCGAAGCAGACCACAGATTTGGTTGCCAGCTTAGGGGTTTCTCCGTAAAATTAGGGAAAAATCGTCTAGGGGGGAATATTTTTTAAGGTTTAGAGGTTTGTATTTTCTTGTTTTTAATTAAATTAAGCTAGTGTACAATATAACATCGATAAGCGATTTGAAAAATCAACCTCAGGTAGAAAATAAACTTTCGGATGTTTATTTTAATGTATAAAGGATAGAATAACATACAGGACATTATTTTTTTATTTATTATTAGTTTATTTAAGTTTGGGAAGAAGTATTCTGGCGAGTTGGAACACTGCACAAAAATAAGAGTGCACTAGAAATAGAACTCTGTGCTAATACACTAAAGCTGAAAATCAAACACACGAGTGTCGTGCTATCATAATGGTCTTCTCCAAACCAAATCGGTACGTGTATATTGTGAAAGCAACATAAGACATCAATATGTACTAATCGTAAATAACTATTGCCAGATCAGGCAAGATGGCACATGGGTAAAAATGGCCAATGTTATACAAATCACAAAAGGCAAGTTAATTTTAACCCAGAAAGAAAAAAATAACTGCTCCTCTTGTCTCATAATTTAGAACCTAAATACAACTATCCTTTAAAATTAAGGTTTAATGATTCTTTATTTCTCAAATAATTACACTAATCACTTACGAGAAACACAATTTATAACTTAATACTAAGTAGTATTGTGTACTAGTAATAAAGTATATAGTAATATTAACTGTGGGAGAGCCACGCTTCGGTAGGAATGGGCCGGCTCGACCGGATAAATACCACGACCTCACAGAAAACCGGCGTGAAATAACGCTTGCGTTGTGTTTCGCCGAGTGAAGTTACCGGAGGCCCAAGGGGGGATTGAGGATTTGAAAGACCAGGATCGCAAGTCGCAGCACCAGAGGAGTTACAAGTACAACTCCTCTGGTGTTGCGAGTGTCCATGGGCGGCGGTAATCGCTTACCATCAGATCCGTCTGCTCGTTTCCGTGGTTCATTTCATTAAAAAAAAGTATCAATATATTATAAAACTAGCTTTTGCCCGTGACTTCGTCCGCGTGGAACATTTACTTTTGGATATCGCTAAAATTTACTCGCGACTTAATTTACGTAGAAGGAGAAGCACTCCCCCTCACGCAGCGCTCTTGCGCACTTCATTATTTTATTACTGCAATATCTTATAAAATACTCATTGAAATCAATTTATGTAAAAGGCAAATTTCTTCTAAATTAAATGCTTGTAATGAATAACGTATTTACTTGGATAAGGATTAATATTATCATCTTTATAAAAACACCCTCACTAATAATGCTTAATTTTAGAACAAATTTGGTTAGCATAAAAAGGTTATTGTGAGCCAACCTTAAGATAGACATATACTGTCGCGGACTTTTTTTTAGAACTTTTAAAGGGGAACAATTCTGTCATACATAATTTTAGCAAAACTTTAACCGTTTCCGCAGCGTACGCAGCGAAAGCTCTTAAAAGAAAAAAAAACCCGATTTTGAAACATTCTTGATTGGTGCTCCGCTCGTATTGAGCTTAGCATGATGATATATAGCCTAAAGTCTTCCTCGATAAATGGACTATCCAACACAAAAAGAATTTTTCTATTCAAACAAGTAGTTCCTGAGATAAGCGCGTTCAAACAAACAAACAAACAAACTCTTAAGCTTTATAATATTAGTATCGATACAGAGAGTACGCAATGCGGTATTGCAATGCAAGGCAAAGTTTCTGAAAAATATGTTTTTGATTATAATCAGTCTGGGCTATGTAATAATAAATGTGAAATGGTCAATCCATTAGGGCTCTGAGGTCCATCGGAGCATGAACTGCAACCCGAGTTTTGTGAAAATTCACATACCCTTGTAGCCAGATATTTAATTGCATTCATAAAATTTTATAAATTGTGTTTTCAAATATTTTTATCTGATAATTTAAACGAGCAATTCTTGCAAATAAACAGTAAATATACAGTTTCGTACAATAATCTAAAAATATGTTAATTTTTAGTTTTTCGAGGCGCAGTTTATCGAAGGAAATTGTTACTTTTTACTACTATGTATTTGTAAGAATGTCTCAAGGTTTTTTTACAATTCATTCTATCTTTATTAATTTCTCCCAACATGTCAATAAAATACATACAAAAATACGCTGTAGTTACAGAAAAGGAAAAAGATATGGTGGGAGACTGGTGCTCTAACTAGGTTGCCCTGTGTTAAGGGGTCACCACTACCCCTCGGAAATTAGATACAAATAAACAAGTTAACACCACTCTGTCTTTATTATCCTTGACTGTTATATATATCTCGATGGATAGCAATTTAAAAAAAATGTTGTGAATATTAGGCCTAATATCCATACTAATATTATAAATGGGAAAGTGTGTATGTTTGTCCGTCTTTCATGCCAAAACTACCGAACCGATTTAAATGAAATTTAGTACCCAGTTAATCTAGAGCCTGAGAAAGGGCATACTTTTTATCGCGGGGAAATGTACGGTTCCCGTGGGATACGTTATTAAAACAGTTTCACGTAAATACTACTAAACCGATTATCATGAAATTTTACACAGATATAAAGTAGACCATGGCAAAGGACATAGGCTACTTTTTATTGCGGGACATATAAGGCTCCCGTGGGTTACTCTTGCTGTAATTACGCGGGCGGAGCCGCGGGCATCAGCTAGTTCACAATATTTTTTAATCATCGTCCACGCGCGACGTACGTTTTTGTTGCCGATAGACGTTGATTGTTGGCGTTTGTATTTAATATGTTACAAAATTGACGACGACCGACGACGAATCGGTTGAGCGTGTTGGTGCTCAAGCCGAGGGTCGCGGGTTCAAATCCCGCCGAAGGAACAAAAAGTTTTTCTGTGTTCCTGGGTCATGGATGTGTATTAAATATGTGTATAATATAGAACTTACCACGGGATCAGATTGACGTGGTGTGAGCGTCCATAGATATTTAAAAAAAAATAAAAAAAAATCGGTTCAACAATAATTTTAGTATCACGAAATCAGTGCACTGCAGTCTAAAAACACTATTTCAAAAGTTAAACACTAAATATAAATAAAGAAAGATATTAGATGAAATAACTTATCATAAAGTATGAAGCTAAATTTAAAATTTTATAAACTTGCATTTTACGAGATACCTAATGGCCGCATGTAAAGTTTTTGTAACAAAATACCGAAGTTTCCAGAACTTTCCATATAGTGCAGTTCATTAAACAAAGGAAACTTTCTGGAAACATCTAAGAAACTCTACTTTAAATCGAATTTACATTTCAGTACAATCAGTGATGCTAAGAAATTCCAGATTGGATTCCGAATTGGAAAAGAAGAAAATGTTTTGTATTCTGGTAAAACATGATTTTCGTAGGTATAGAGCCTGGCTACACATAGCAAAACTACATCCTCAATGTCCCTCGGCAAAATTATAGTTTTTCTATGAAAATGACAGATGTATGAAAAGTGACGATTCCCGAAAGACATTAAAAACTTATTTTAATTGTACAATTTTCAAATGAAAACCCTGATTATCTTTTGGAAAGCAATAATCTCACTGATGATGATGAAATATAACTAAGAACTATCTCGATATCATCAATTTTCAATTCAAGAAAACCGCATTAAATTATAATATCTATGTAGGAGCTACGATAACAGACAGACTTACAGATAGTGTTTATATACGTGAAACTTAATATGGTACGGAATGATGTTACTTCAATTTTCTTTTAATATAATATTTTCATTTATATCACAAAATATTATCAAAAGAATTGGGTAATTTCCTACTACTAATATAAATGTGAAAGTTTGTGAGGGTGTATGGATGTATGGATGGATGTTTGTGACTCCCTCATGCAAAAACTACCGAACGGATTTTGATCAAATTTGGTATAGCAGTAAAATAGGCTCTGGATTACCCTATAGGCCTATAAGCTACATTTTATTGCGATTAGATATACGGTTCCCGCGGGATATACTTTTGCGTGCACAAAATCGCGAGCAACATCTCAAAACCAATTTTAAAGCCCTTTTTATAAGGGTATGTACACACTCTGTGGAACCAATTCCATTTGTCTGCACCCCAGTGCAATTTCAATATTATGGAGGGGCGACTCACAAAAAGTCAATGTGTACTTACCCTATTCATCGAACCTTTTTGTGGAAATTAAAATAAAAGGTTTTCATTCATACCCTTTCACCTCTATGATATAAAAGAAATTCCTAATTAGAATTGGATATAATATTATGCTTATAACTATGCTTTAATAGGTAAATCCTAAATGCTTACGTATTGAAAGAAAACTCGAAAGTGCGTATTCAACAATATTTATATAATTTTTTTAGCCTAAAGAGTTTTATATTGGAAATATATAAAATTATTATACCCGTAATAAAAACTACAGCAAGAGAATACGTTTTGAAAACTTAATTTTCCACCCACAGGCCAAAACAGGAATATGAATTGTTATTTCAAAAGAAAAAAAAACTTTAATTTAAACTTTTCTACAAGTTGCTATTCCTAGGCGGTGTCCGTATCAGCGAACTGCACTTCCTTATAAGCTTATTTTCTTCACAGGGACTCGAAAAATTTCTTTAGATTAGTTTTTCTTGTTGGGAAAAAACAAAAACGAATAATATGATCAGAAGTTTGTTTTGTTACTTTAACTCGCTGTTCTGTTTTTATTTTAGTAGAGGCCATGTCGGCTAAAATAAAAATAGATTGTGTTTCCTACACAATCTATAATCCAGTTAATAATTTTTTTTTATATTATGGGAAGCACTGTGACATTGTGTCACTAGGGGGTCAAAAGTTTTGCAACGACACATTTTAAATTTAAGTGAATCGGAAACAAAATTAAATGAAATGAATGTATTGTTTTCTGTTAATTATTTTTTAAGCTACAGAAGTACAGCCTATAACTGTAGAAGTTGTTGGTTGAACGCATTTCAATAGACGTTGGTCATGTGTATATAGACTACGTGCCTGTTACTTTTGTAAATTAAATGCCCCTAAACGGCAATGATAAACTTATTACCTGTAGCGATCTTCGAATGTGGGTGATAATGTTCTAAAATGTGTTTACCTATTAGTTGCTGTTTATATAATGTCTCCGAAAATCAATTACGGATACTTTAGGCACATGATCCACTGCTTGTGTAAAGACGTATAGGCAAAAAAATATGTCAAGATGATATATTATATATTATATTCCGCACGCAAAGCGGACCATGGAGAGCCGCTTCGCTACGTTGAATGTAAGAGGAGGAATGGATGGTAAGAATGAAAGTGGACGAAGCGAAAGAAGTATGTAAGGATCGTAGCAAGTGGAAAGAAGTGGTCTCTGCCTACCCCTACGGGAAAGTGGCGGTCCTGCCGACCCCTACGGGAAAAAGGCGTGATTATATGTATGTATGTATATTCCGCAAAACGCAAACATAGAAAGATTTTTTTTCTAGTATGACAATTATACATAAGCAATAGATCATATGCCCAAAACATTCATAATTGATTTTACCGAACCTTATATTATTATTATAATATTATAAAGTTTTATTATATTATGTTTCCACATTCCGATTAAACATCAATGCGTATTTAGAATGTAAACATTACACGTTCACAGAAACAAACACAAGTAATTATTTATTCGAGTATGTAAAAAATTCAATAAAGCTCAAACTGGGCACAATGAAACTTGGAACAATCAACTGAAAACATTCAGCAAAAGTTTTTTTTTCTGGCGTTTTAAATAAATAAAATCTGTTGATTTGGCGAATAAAAAGAGAATTTGTGTGAACGTGAAAAAGCAAACGGAATTTAATTTTCGACTTTGTTTTTCATATGTCAATTTGTCCTATATTTAAATATACATTTAAAATGTCCTATATACAAAACAATATTAACAAGATCAAAACACTAAAGAACGAGAAGTCAAAACCACTTCGAGGTTACTGTAGAATGATAAATGATGATGAATGTCCTACTGTTAATGATGGATAGAAAAATAATGTGAAAGATTGTGAGGATGGATGGATGGATGTTTGTTACTCTTTCACGTAAAAACTACTGAACGGATTTCAATGATACTTGGTATGGTAGTTGTTTAAGCTCTGGATTAAAACGTAGGATACTTTTTTCCCTATATTTTAAACCTGAGTCTAAACTACTATCATGCTAAATTTCATCAAAATCCGTTCAGTAGTTTTTGCGTGAAAGAGAAACATTCATCCATCCATCCATACATACATCCATGCATCCTCACAAACTTTCACATTTATAATATTACTAGGATTATTAACAGTCTACACTGTCCCATCGCTAAGCAATAGCCTTCTCTAAAAAGCTAAGCAATTAGCGACTTAATTGAAATTGCCAATTTGGAGAGCTCCTAGTGAGAATAAGGTTGACGGGACGTAATTGTTTCCAGTGACCCAATATTGTTCTTGAATTTACTATGTGAATACTTCTTAATTCTCACTTAGGACAATGCAGCTAATATTTCAAGTGTAACTGATGTGATTAATTAATAAGAATTGGTATTTTTACCGTTTGGATTTGGTAATATGCCCAATACTAAAAGAATAGTCTTGCTATTTTTTTATTACTAAGTGATCACTCTATGTTCGAGTTGCACCTTTTCTAGGGCTCTTTTGCCTTTTTTAGAGCAATAAAATATGTAAATGATGTATCACATCAACACCTACCTACTGTTGTTCACACTAATCCCTACACACAATTCTCGTAAAGCTTAACTTAAAAATTTTGCTTCACGTATTGTTTTATTATAAGGTTGTTCAAATCAATTACTGCTTAAGTAATTCTTTTTTCTGCCTAAACGTGCCATTATATGAAAATCGTAACCGCTCCATGGCACTCACACATAAATACTCGTACGTGTAAATACGAAGTTGTAGATTTTTAAGGCATTCTAGTGCAAAGGAAAATGTTTAGAAACTGGTCGAGCAGGGACTATGTCGATATTGTACAACACTTTTGTGTAACAGATGATTTGAATGAAATAATTTTGGTGTTCTAGATGCCTCGTTATAATCCATCCTGACCTTTTTATCACTACGACAATAGCACCGTTGAAAATCGATAAAAATAAAATAATAAGTCACGTTCACAATGGGTGCGATTTTCGCAAATGAGCTTATCAATATTCCACCGGCAAACGCCTTACAGTAACAATAGTACAAATTCGAGACGAAGTACTGACAGCGGGCACCCATAATCTAATTATCATAATGGCGACCAATAAAAGAGAGGTCCCGAATTCGTGACACAGCTTTAAAAATACCATCAAAGGTGCTTAAGAGGCTTTTACATTAAAGTTTCGCGTCGGACGTGCAGGAAAGCGCAACGCGTATGATGGATCAATTACTTTAATCAAAGTTACAAGTAGTTTCGCTACCGAGTACTGCTGGAGCACTACGGATCCTTCAATACTGTAAAATACTACATTTAGTGTAACAAGCAGCTTAAAGTATGAATTGACTGTAAAAGTATGCACTTAGTTTTTATTATACTTACTACGATGGCCTAGCGACACAAAGTGGATCTTGGTCTCCGACACAAATTTGCGCCATTTGTCCCAGTCTAGCGCCGTTTTTCGCCATTCTGTGGCTTGAAGATCGCACAGATCACTTAGTCTTTATTATGACGTTAGCAATAGGATTTTTAATAACTCGCCTTAAAGATCCATAAAATTGTAAGAAAATGCATCTTGCACTTTCATACTAGCAATGGCTTTTTGTGCTCATAAAAAGCATTAAGTGTCTCGTACAAAAAATTTTCCTCATAATATTCCATAGTTTCGTTTCGTAGTTCTTTGCTACGTCGCGTTGTCTAGTGCGTAATCACCTTAATGCGGAAACGTCGTACCTTATTTAGCACCCTTCAAGAGGGTCTCACCGACTTATCTAATCACATTAAGTACAAAAGAGCTAAGATAAAAAGGCGAAACAGATTTGCATCGAATGTCAGAATTGATTAAGTATTGGGACATGCTTGAAATAAATTTGGAAGACTTGAGTTTTATTAGAATACTTTTGCCTGCGGCTCCACTCGCGTAAATACAGTATCCCACGGGAACATTGTATTTTTTCGGGTTAAAAGGAGCATAATTATGTATTAATCCAGAACTCAAACCATACCAAACTTTATCAAAATTAGTTTAGTCGTTTTTTCGTGTTAGATTAACAAACATCCATCCATACATCCATCCATCCTAGTAGTAGGATAGTCAAATACTTGGGTTGACATAATATTTTATATAAAACTAGCTGTCCCGGCAAACTTCGTACCGCCTTAGTATTGACGTACTGACAACAGCGCCATCTACCGGGTCCAATTGGAAATCTAAACCATTCTCGAATCCTCTTGAACGCACAAAAAAAATTGAAATCGATCCAGCAGTTTAGGAGGAGTTCTGTGACATACACACGCACAAAAGAAATATACATATTATGATACTAATTAATTTGGAGAGTAACAAGGCTGTAAGACATATTAGGTAAAGAACTTTCATCGTATTAATTTTGTTATGAATTTATTACTTTATATAATAAGCATATTCTATCACAGTAGGTACTACACACACATACACAGTTTAATTTCTGGTATAGTTACTTCTATTTTATGTAAATTTATTTTTTGATATAATGATATACTCCTACTGCAGTATGCAATATTATACGCAGTACGCAAGGGTAGTTCCTGGTTTGTCCCGACACCAATGATCAATATTAATAACATGTCAAATAAAAGAAGAGTAAAAATTTAATAACAAACGTTGCACCCCTATGGCCAATTTTTTTCCCATCCAACATCGATCAGGCGTGAAGTCTTTATTCGAGGTCACGTGCCGACCGACGCTCAGAAAACCGCCTGCAAGCTGGAGCGAAACTAATGTACTCAATACAGGAATAGGGATAAACAATAGTCCGAAATGAAAAGATATTTGCGGAAAAATCCATGGTGAAACGTTTCCGATAGGAACAGGATGAATCATTACTGTCCCCCGCTTGAGACGTGGTTTTTGTCCATTTCATTTATAGCTTTTGATGTTGGAAGATGTTATTTAGCTGTCATTACTGGGTCGTATATAATTGAAGACTTGGCCTCATCATTTATGTTTAAATTAGACATGTGAGGAATTTCAGTTATAGTTTGTTTAAAATTAAAAAGCTACATTGAATTTTATCTATTTTCACTACCCTGACTCTAGAGTCTAGTATCAAAATAATATAAAGATAATAATAATATTATCTACGGCTTCTTCCACATTTCGTCAATTTGGTCCTGAGGTAAGTTCTCGAAGAACTTGTGTTACGGGTGCAACGGAAATAGATACTTACTGTACACATATTTAAGATTTTTATTATATTATACATAATATTATCTTACTATCTTATTAATATATTCTCAGTAATGTTTTTCAGTTCTGCACCGGGACAAACAAAATATTTTTTTATGTCTAGTGTTGATGTGTGCTTTATATAAATACACATTTTAGACGAGCTTCACAAATTTCTATGCTTTGAATTTTGTTTCTAAATGATGAGACAATTGAAATTGTAAATTCTTTTCATGCAACGATGTAAATTACAAAACATCAGACAAGCTTCACGCAGTTATGTCTAAATCAAATAGCAAATCAAATCAAGACTGACATCGGAAGGGAGACAAAGATCATGGGGTATTTTTTATTGGAACGTGTCAGAAATCAAATTCGTGCCTATTTTAACACGAGGGGTGCTTTTGTTCTGGTGTGTGATTATTCCTCATCATGAAATTGTCGTCTGCTCTTTTTTTTTTGTATGGATCAATCTCAATATTCTGATCTCCATATCTCTGTATGAAATTGTCGTCTGCTCTTTTTTTTTTTGTATGGATCAATCTCAATATTATTCTGATCTCCATATCTCTATATAGACTTGTAATTTAATATTTATTATAGATTTAAAAACTTAGTGAGTACCCAGTAACTTAATTAATATTAAAACATTGTTTTGCACAATTAATACTTGAAATAATATGCTAAAATTGAATATTGTTATGTTCACCGGTATTTAAAAATTTAAATTTCCAACATTTGTAAAACTTATCCCATCTTTCTGTGTTTTATTTGCTAGCCCATTTCTAGATCCGTTATTTTTTCAGTTTTTGCATACAAATGTTCGGGTTGTTACAGGTTCCAGATCAAAGTAAACATATAGCTAACATTCTTCGTTCATGTTTTATGGCCCTTTCTACAATTCGGAATGTTGATTAAGAGTCGTTTTAATGCTCCTCTAACTCAATTCTGGTCCCCTTAGTAGTATGTGATAATAATTGCAGATAGATCTAACCGCCCGCATGTCCGAATTGTAATTACTGTGTGGGGACGAACAATCAGAAACTTTGACACTGCTATTACAATTCAGTAATAGACGAAGGTATTCAGACAGAAAACATAAAATTTTACATACTCGCTACATATTCTTACTGTGCTTAGAACTTCCTGTGGTAATTATTTTTAATTAATAGGTCATATAAATTACAATTTCTTATACCTAACCTGGATTAAAAGGTATATTATAATATAATATATTAGCTATACTAATATTATAAAGAGCTAAGGTTTGTTTGTATATTTGTTTGTTTGCATTAAATAGGTCCACTGAACCGATTTTGAAATTAGATCACAGGAAAGGACATAGGCTACTTATTACAGCGGCAAAATATACGGTTCCCGAAAAGTTTCTTCTAGCGCGCACGAAGTCGCGAAAAACATATAGTATTGTGAAAAGAATTAAATATATTATGATCTAATAACTCTAAATATTTTATCTTCTTACTGTAAAACAAAGATTGAATAAGCGACAGAAGTGTCATTAGAATATGTACGACGTCATCGATTGCTCACTCCCCATCCCTCGCTAAGAGCCCCATTACCAGATAAATACGTACAATTTATCACATTTACCAATTTACATACACTTTAAAAATACATGTTCCTCATGCTAAACGTCGTTAGACTTAAGAGGGAGACTGTAGATGTAAGAAATATACAGATAGGTTACTTCAATAACATTTTTTAATTTCAGTTGTTCATTGGTAATATTCATATTTTTATTTTGATTTTTCACTCGATGAAACATAATTTCATGTTGACTTTCGATTAGATAGCACTCAAAAAAGATATTGCCATTTTAAATTTATATGAACATAAAAAGGTATTATACTCCAATCCATAATAATGTAAGCTTGTGATATGACGAAATAGTCATCGGTCAGGAGGAATACTAATAGGCCTCTTATGAACTAAGAGGTCCCAAAGTTCATAGAGTTTGGTAATTTCACCATACACAACCGTACTAAAAGCACTCCCGTTTCGGATGCTGATGTTTTTGATCCTTAATAAACGATTGATCCTTTTCAAACATTTTTTGTGTACCATCTTAAGAGCTTGAGCTTTCAGGGATAGAGAACCTTTTGTGATATTTATAGACACGAAAATGTGGTTACCGGTTCCATATTAAGACGAAGGTACCCGAAGTTTTCCATCGATAAAGCATAAGTGCCCATTTAAGGATTAGGATTTTCTTGGATATTTATGATAATATCCGAAAATATATTTTTGCTCAAACATTTTTTGAAGTTGCATATAAGGCTCATCGAAACACGCATCAGAAAAGACAAATAATATTTTAATTTTGCGAAGTATATATCTAGTATCTATCCCAAAAATTTGCGGAGATTGATAACACAAAAATGTGATTCATTGCACATTATGTGGTTACAATGTGAAGTCGACATAAAAAGTAAATAGACACGCTACCCCAAATAAAGTTAAATGGAATTTCTCTATGCATGCAACAAATGGACAGAGTTTTAGGGTTTCCCCGTGTCGCCCGCGGCTGTCGCGTGTCTCGCCAAAACGAATTAGATAGGCACTTTAAAGGGTTTAAAAAAAGATAAAGCAAACACGACAGTTTTTAATACGTATAGTTATCGCAATGTTGGTAGTTCTTGAATACACATAAAATTGCTGTGAGGACAACAATTTTTGTAATAGGTAAGGCTGTCCCCATGGGAATTATAATATTGCACTTTTTTAGGGTTCCGTAATACTTAAGGAACCCTTATAGTTTCGCTTTGTCCGTCTGTCTGTCTGTCTGTCTGTCTGTCTGTCTGTCTGTCCGCGCCTCTAGCTCCTGTAATTATAAATATAAATTAATGAAATTTGGTGCAGTTATAGACTGTGTATAGATCACGGTTTCGGGATCATAAAAAAGTAATAATTTTATATTTTAGGGGTGGCTCTCCATACATGTGAAGTGGGGATGAAAAATATTTTTTCACTCTACCCCATCGTGTGGGATATCGTAGAATAGGTCTTTTAAAATAAAGGCAAGGTTTCATACGTTACTTTTTTATAAAGTTGACCATTTTCGAGTAATCGGCCTCCAAAGTAGTTTGTAAGTTGGTCCCCCCCCTAGCATTTTTAAACTATAGTAGATAGAAACTTGCAAATTTCTATGCTGATAGATCATGCTAAAAACTCTTTAGGAAAACTATTTTGAACGAAATCGCATCATAATTTCTATTTCTAGAGCAATTATAGAAAAACAAATTAACATAAAGCAAATCAAAATACATAATGTGAAATGATTATTTAAATGTTTCAAAATTGGTTGCATAATTAAAAAAAACTGAAATTAATAATTAATAAAAAAAAACAAATTAATAATAACTAAATCACGCTGTCGGGTTTGAACCTACATCAAGGACAAACACTGTGATTAACTGAGCTGCAGTGATTATATTGATCGTCGCGAATTTATGTTTCTCTCCCAGAATTAGAGCTAAGTTTTGAAACACATGTAAAATTTTAATTAATAGTTAATTTTACGAATATGTGCCTCTTTTACCAATTATTACAATAATTTAATAACACTGAAAACACATTCATATGTATTATTAATAACCATAGTAATATTGTTTTTTATTATAATTTAATACCTACCTTTAATAATAAAAGCTTCAATTTGCTAGTAACTTTACGAAAACTATATGGCGCTAGTCTCCTCTTTAAATCGTGGATTGTTTTTGAAAAATAATACTAGATGTCGTTGTGTTATTGGATTTAAATTCTGTATCACGCTATCGAAAACCTCGCTGATATGTACTTATAAGTAATAAGTATCCAGTTACATTTCTTTCTACATTGAGATAGGTGATAGGTGATAGACTAAAATATGCTTAAATGTTAAGTGATTAGCGAATATTAAAATTAGTAAAAACTCTTTAAAATATCATCGAAATCGAATAAAAATTAATCATAAAGAACATCTGGTTACTATTGACTATAAATTTTGATTATTAATCAACATTCAAAATAGTAAAGAAATAATATTACGTAATAATATTAATTTATTATACGTTTATTCTATAGTGTACCATAGTGTATACTGTATAGTAAACTTAATAGTTTATGGAACCCTCCTTAGACATGTCCTGACATGCTCTTGGTTAGGTTTTTTATTTTACTTACGCTTATTTTAGCTTATGATGCTAACTGTAGGCATAAGGCGCGTAGCAAGCAGGTATATAATAATTTCTATAGAGCATAAACTTACAAGGTAAAGGTCATATACAGGCACGAAATCAGTCGTGCAATCTTTATCAGCATATCTAGGACTGTGTTCACATTAGTGTCTCGCGATACTCTAACATTGTTTTGTGATATTTAGTTATAAGATTTCAGAGAATTTGTCTTTGGTAAAGGTGAAAAATGTAATGCCTAACAGTTTGATCGACTTCATAAGTTCATTATTAGTCTTCATAACTTTATATTTAGAATTATTACTAGACTTGATTCCGTCGTCATAATTATTTCAAAAACATATCAACCTGTCAATAATAATAATATTAGCTCCCCAGACCGATTTTCGTGACGGTAGCCGATTTCTTTGAAACCAAGCCAGCTACGCAGGAGTTATTTTATAGTGCCCAAGTATGCTCGCAGTTCACAAGAGAACTCTTTCTTCCTTTACTCTCCTTTACTTTACTCTCGAAACTTGTGGGATGGATGATGGACATGACTGGTGAGAGATCAGAACCTCAATTCTCATATTTAAATTAGACTTTCATATTACTTTGACTGTATTATAAGTGAAGCGACATAATATTGTTATTATAAACTAATTTTGTGAAATTTGGACCAATCAGAGCGCATTTCAGGTTGGTTTAACGTTTACGAGAATACCGTTTGGCAGTTTTAGCGTATCGGGACTTGATTGTAATAGGGTATTTTCCAAGTTTTTGAAAAGTTTGTCAAATTGTTCCTAATTCCAAAATACATTAGCAGTTTGAACCATTCTTTGTGAATTTCTTTCTTTTCCTTGCAAATTAGCCTAAAAGTTTAAATTAATATTATAGGCGCGAAAACGCTTTATTGTGTTGTCATGACGTCACATTCTTGTAACATTGTAAGTGTCAAGTGTTAAATTACTCTGAAAATGTCAAATACCTACTGTTTACGTTTGTAAATAATGTTTTAAGCTTATTAAAATGCCTTATAAATGGTGCGCAGTGCCAAAATGCACTAATACGTCTAATAAAACACCGGGGAAAATCTCTGTAACCATACCAAAGAACACTGAAATGCGGAAAAAGTGGCTATTACTCGCTGACGCATGACGTTAATGATTCTGATACTGGCTATTCTCTATGGAAATCGGGAGGCCATTAAAAAAAGAAGAAGAAGTACAAGAATATGACGTCACATTCCAATCTCGTGCGTTTTTAGTCACGTGATCAAACGTGAAAAAATCATAATTTTATTTTTGATATTTTATAAAAATCATACATATTTTTGTGTAAAAAGTTGGTTAAATTGGTTTAAATTAATGTTTAGCGATAAAATATCAACAATCTGATGTATATTTTCATCATAGGATAATACCCTATTGTATTAGTGGAGGTTATATTTAGCAGAATTGTAATTGTAAAAATCAGGTCAGCTATGCAGGAGTTATTTTATAGTTCCCAAGTGTGCTCGCAGTACACACGAGTACTCTCTCTCTTTACTCTCGAAACCTAGTGGGACGGATAACCGACATGACTGGTGAGAGATCAGACGCAGGACCGACTTTCTACATGCCCATTTTACGCATGGATCATCTTTCTTGTCAGACAATAAGGTGACCTACCTGCATTGTCTTGCATAATTATGAAACAACATTTAACTTTACAATAGAATATTAGTTGAAATGTTAAATTTATTTCCTATGGTTTTCTTTAATTACTTGCTAACCTATATTGTAATATCTAATACAATTTTTATTCGAACGTTATTTAAATTTTTTATTGTACAACACTTTAAAAAATGTACTTTACTTGACAAATCGTAATTAGTTTCATAATATTTTTACAAAATGTTACACTTAGGGCGAAGTCGCGATCAATTTGGGAGTGGCCTATTAGACACTGTACCGACTTAGTACGAGGAACGAGATGGCCGGAGTAATGATAAACTTTGCCTCCATAGTTTATTCGCTACATTTATTCTTACGGGCATTTATTGTTATATCGCAATATTTTTTTCTTTATTTGTTTTTATCGATATTACTAACAAGTTCGATACAATTAATTTTGTCTCAAACGAGTGCTGACTGGTGATATTCTAGTTAGTAAATAACTTCATTTTTTATTAAATTTTTTTGATTGAAATTGTTTAGTTATTATTATTGCTAATTTTACTGTGTGTAGCGTGAAAACTGAAAATCCATATTAATTGGTATTTTAACAAACTGCCATTAAAAGCGCTTGGTAGTAATAATCTACGCCCTTTGGTTTTTATTTACATTTTATATAATATAGATTAGATAGATATAGAAAACTAGTATTAATTGCTCGCGGTTTCATTCGCGTGAAATTAGGTTTTAAGCTTTCATCCCCTATTTTACCACCTTGGGGTAGAATTTTGAAAAATCCATCCTTAGTGGATGCCTACGTTATATGAGAAATACGTGTACAAATTTAAAATTTCTAGCCTTATGGGTTTGGCCTGTGCGTTGATATATCAGCAAATCAGCTTTGCCTTTAATATATAAGGTCTTACATATGACATTGTCGTTTTATCGTGCTGGCTACTTTGATCTCAAAAATATATGGACTATACCTTGCTCCAACAAATTACCTTTTTTTTCGAAATTTGGATAGCTTCTTGCAAGGGAAGAAATCAACTTCGATGGGGCAGTCCTATGCACTTAAATATTTTATTGATTTCTGTCCGAATGGTTTCTTAGTACAGGCCAATAAACTACCTACGAGATAGCAATGGTATACTTTGATTAAATAAGTATATTATGAAAAAAAAAATCTTAATATAACTTTATGTTCCTCCTTTACAAAACGCCAATTTCATATAAATATAATGACCTAATATAATTAATATAGATAGTAGATAATATATAGATAGATCAAAGTACGAAACAAATTTTCAATACTTATTTTACTAGCTGTACCCAACAGACTTTGTTCTGCTTTAACTATGAACAGGAATAAATTAAACTACTTACGTCCTACATACACCTACAGTTTTACCACCACTAGCTACACCCAACCTACCTACTCCTGCAAACTACATAATATACTACTTATATCTAGTATTTACAACTAAATACCCTAAGCTACACCGACAACCTACGCTTACCTATCCCTACATCCTTCAGGTAATGTGTGAAATAACTATCGATATGAGGGTTGAAGTTGATGATTGAGTTGAAGAAGAAGATTGCTGAGGGGAGAGGATTGTACCTACTAATTTTACTTTTAAAATGGGGGTTGGTGTTAAAAGGGTGACAACTGACAATTTTGGTTGAGCCCCATTTTACTTAGGTATGCAAAATAGCTTACAGCCTATTCTCAATTCTTATACCTACCGAATAAAACTATAAAATTTCATAAAAATTGGTTAAGACGTTTTGGATAAGTTCTGAAACAAACATTGTGATACGAGAATTTTACTTATAAAGTTTCTTTAAATTGATTATTTTTATTTTTACATACATACATATAATCTCGCCTTTTTCACGTTCCCGTGTAGAGGTTAGGCAGAGACAACTTTTTTACACTTGCTTCCTTCCTAACATACTTGTTTCGCATCGTTTACTTTCACTCTTACCATCCATTCCTCCTCTTACATTCAAAGTAGCGAAGCGGCAGCTCTCCATGGTCCGCTTTGTTAAATATTTTTATTTTTGAACCGATTAAAATGTTTTCAAGTGGAGCAAACCAAAATATATTAACGAAAAATGCACTCAAATCCATTTAGACATTTTTGATATTAGCACGAACAAACGTACAGATAAACGGACAAAAAAAACACTCCATGTACCAGTTGCGGTTGTACTATTTGTATTGATGATTAGAGATCTACAAGATCTCTGTTACATAACATGATAATTATTTAAGAGCATGTTATGTCAATGCCAAACTTCGTACTGTCACTTTGATGCCTATGATTGTTTATTCAGTTAGCCGAAAGGCTATGTATAGTATAGACATGTATTAGTATGCTCCTCTGTTATATGAGTTATATATTAAATGTATCTGTTGTACGTGTAGTAATAAATCAACATATTGTGATGCTATGATTTGTATCATTTGTATCTCCATGTAACTTATAAGAAGAATCCCCAAGATATTCAACGTAGAGATCCTGGCCGGAACATCAAACATGGTGTCAGAATCAGAAGCTGGAGCTAAAATATTATAATAAAAAAGAAAAACAAAATATTAACCGAAGAGTGGGTACTTCGACAACAACTTCTGCGGGTGTGGCGTTTTTTTTCGAAAAAAAACGGTGGTAAAAAAGAAAAGTGAAGACCTTACAATGGCTGGAAACGGTGTACAAAAACTTGAAATATCTACCGAAATTATCAACAATAATGCTGAGAATTTCAAGAAATGGGCGCAATCATTCGAAATATATTTACTGGCATCGGGTACAGAGAAAACTGAAGACAGAAGAAAAATAGCGTTAATGCTACATTCCATGGGGGAAAAAGGTCTAAATATCTACAATTCCTTCAATTTGGACCTAGACAAAGCTACATTTCAAGAGGTCAAGACAAAATTCGTCGAGTATTTTGAACCCAAGAAGAATCTGACGGTAGCGAGACACAAATTTTTTACGTTGAAACAACGCATGAACGAGTCTCTGGACAACTTTCTTATGGAATTGGAAAATGCAAGTCATGCCTGTGAGTTTGGTTCGCTCCGCGATTCCCTAGTGAGGGACATCCTTATTGCGAATATGGCCACAAACTTCTCGCAATTTCGTCAGAAACTCCTACTAGAGCAAGATTTGACCCTAGAAAAAGCCAAACTTTTGTGTAGAACCCTCACCATGGCACAAAAAAGCGAGGAATCAATGAATTCAACAGACAAGAAAGAAGAAGAAGCCACAGTATACAAGATACACAGAAGTCGTCGGGCCACTTCATATCAGAAAAGAAGAAAATCAAGGTCTCCGTCGCGCCAAGGTCAACCGAGATCAGCCACACCTGGATCCAGAGCAAAATGTGTGAAGTGCAACACAGCCCATGGTCCGCGCAATTGTCCAGCTTGGAAGCACAGATGCAGGTCATGTTTTAAATATGGACATTTTACCAATTTGTGTTTTAAAAAGAAGAATAGTGTCAGGAATATAGCTTCTGAAATAGGGAAAATGGGTCTCGATGATGAATCGAGTGTTGCTCAAAACAATACTCATACTGAGATATTCACCATTGGGGCGTTATTCAATATTAAAAACATAAATTCTCAAAATACCAGTACAAATTTGATTAAAGAAAATTCCTGGCATTATTTTTTAAAAATAAACAATAAGAATGTAGATTGTTTAATTGACACTGGGGCAGACATAAATATGATGTCTTATAAAGTTTTTAAAGAATTAAATCTTAAATTTGATAAGCAAAGCAAAGAGCAATGTAAAAAATATAATGTCTATGCTTATGGTGGAAGTAGAGTTCCCATATTGTCAGTGTCAAACATATGGTGTGTTTTTGAAAACAAAACAGAACCTGAATGTATTAATTTTGTGATAACTAGTTTAGATTGTCCTACTGTGATAGGCTTGCCCACTTATATAAAGCTAAATTTAATATTAAAAAATTTCAACTTAAAAATAGATCAAAAAACTTGTGACAAAATTGTAATCAAGTATAATGATGTGTTTCAGGGTCTAGGCTGTCTCCCATACGAACACAGAATAGTGCTAAGAAAGGATGCTGTTCCCTGTATAGACCCACCTAGGAAGGTGCCGTTTAGCCTGATGGAACCGTTGAGGAGGGAACTAGATCTCATGGAAAAGATGCAAATTATACAGAAAGTCAGCAAACCGACACTGTGGGTGAGTAGCTTAGTGTGTACCATTAAAAAGAATGGAGGCTTGAGAATTTGTTTAGATCCTAGAAATTTAAATAAAAATTTATTAAGATGTCACTATCCGATTAAAAACATAGATGAAGTTAGGTCTAAATTGTCCAAAGCCCGATATTTTTCACATTTAGATGCATTTTCTGGATTTTATAATATAAAATTAACTGAAGAGAGTAGTGACCTCTGTACGTTTCAAACTCCCTTTGGCAGATATAAATTTTTAAGGTTACCATTTGGAATAAACACCGCTACAGAAATCTTTTATAAAACCATGATAGATTTATTTGGAGATATTGAAGGTATTATTATCTGGTGTGATGACATTTTAGTATATGGGGAAACAATTGAAATACACAATAAAAGATTAGAAATGTTTCTTGACAGAGCCAGACAGATGAACTTGAAGTTAAATAAGTCAAAATGCAAATTTCTTTTAGAAGAAATAGCATATTTGGGTTATATTTTTAGTAAACAAGGTATAAAAGTTGATCCAGAGAAAGTTAAAGCTATAAAAGACATGCCCATTCCTAAAAATATAAAAGATTTACAAAGATTTTTGGGCATGGTAAATTTTTTAGGATCCTTTATAGAAAATTTAGCGGATAAAACTAGTATCTTGAGAAATTTGCTTAAAAAAGATGTAGTATGGCTATGGGATGATAATTGTCAGGAATGATTTAATTCATTAAAAGAGGTCATATCCAAAGCGCCCGTGTTAGCTAATTATGATTGTAACTCACCTTTGACTTTGTCGGTAGATTCATCAAAGAATGCTGTCGGTGCCGTCATTATGCAAAACAAACGTCCCATTGCGTACAGTTCAAGAACGCTTACAAGCTCACAACAAAATTATTCTCAAATTGAAAAGGAGTTGTTTGCTATACAGTTTGGATGTAATAAATTTCACCAATATATTTATGGCAGTAGAATAACTGTACAAACTGACCATAAACCGCTTATTTATTTATTTAAAAAACCTCTTCATGAAGTACCTGCTAGGCTACAAAGAATGATGCTTTCATTGCAAGGCTATAACTTAGATGTGATACATGTACCTGGTAAATATATGTACATAGCTGATACTTTATCACGAGCATCACTTAGTGATAACTATATACCTGAATATGAACAAGATTTAGAGTTTCATGTAAATTCAATTTTTTCTAACATATCTGTGAGCAAGCCATATTTGAATTTAATATTAACAGAAAGTAATAAAGATGAATCATTAAATTTGCTTAAATCTTACATTCAAAATGGTTGGCCTCCCAGCAAAAACAAAGTATGCTGTTCGGTGAAACCATATTGGAATTTTCAAAATGAAATACATATAATGAATAACTTACTATTTAAGGGAAATAGACTTATTATTCCTAAATCTTTGCAAAAACAGATATTAGATAAGATTCACTGTGGTCATTTGGGTATAAATAAAACGCTAAATGTTGCTAGAGAAACAGTTTATTGGCCTAATATAAATGTAGATATTAAAAATTTAATTGATCAATGTTTAGTATGTGCTAAGTTTAAGCCAAACACAACTAATGAACCGTTGCAGTGCTACGAGATGAGTTACCTGCCGTGGCAACAAGTCGGTGTAGATTTATTATATTTTGACGGTGAAAATTTCCTTGTTTGTATGGATTATTATTCCAAGTATATTGAGCTTGCTTCGTTGCACAAAAATTACACTGTAGACAATGTTGTCAAACACCTAAAGTCTTTCTTTGCTAGACATGGAATCCCAAAATCATTGATATCCGACAACGGTCCACCGTTCAACTCATGTAAATTCAGATCTTTCCTTGTTGATTGGGATGTTGAGCACATAACTACTAGTCCTTATTGGTCCAGATCCAATGGGCAAGCTGAGAGCGCTGTAAAGATAGTAAAAAATATTTTAAGAAAATGCAAACAAGATAATTCTGATATATATTTGGCTTTATTACATTATCGCAACACGGCTAAAGGAAATTTTCACAGTCCTGCGAAGTTACTAATGTCAAGGAATTTGAGAATAAACTTACCTATTCTAGAAAATAGATTAAAACCTGAAATTGTAAAATTTTCAACATACGAGAGATGTTATAAACAAAGCAGAGACAGAATGTCTTTTTATTTTGACAGGAAGGCTAGGCAAACGTCATATTTCTTTCAGCCAGGAGATGACATTTTTTTTTAAAGAAATCCCAAATCCTGCTGGACGCCGGGAATTATTAAAGAGAAATTGAAATGCGGTAGATCTTATTATGTAGTAGATTTAAATGGTACTGTTTATAGGAGGAATAGAGGACACATTAGACCTAGAAAAAGTGACAAAAATTCAAACAAAAATTCTTCTCCTTCTTTTTCTGGTAGTGAACTGAGCGCTGGCAAAAATAACAGTGTGGTTCCCCTAATGGATATTGTTGACCCCATGAGTTCGGCATACCTCGGAAACGGTCCTGTTCAAAATTGTGTTAATGATGATAACTGTGTTCCTATGGAGAGTCCAGCCAATAATAATTATGTAACCAGATCTGGTAGAAATATAAAACGTCCTAAAATGTATATGCATGAAAAATTTGATTAGTTATGTATAGTAGTAAGTTTCTAGTTGTATAGTTCAAAATATTAAGTTGTATTCTTCTTGAAAAGGGAGGTGTTACATAACATGATAATTATTTAAGAGCATGTTATGTCAATGCCAAACTTCGTACTGTCACTTTGATGCCTATGATTGTTTATTCAGTTAGCCGAAAGGCTATGTATAGTATAGACATGTATTAGTATGCTCCTCTGTTATATGAGTTATATATTAAATGTATCTGTTGTACGTGTAGTAATAAATCAACATATTGTGATGCTATGATTTGTATCATTTGTATCTCCATGTAACTTATAAGAAGAATCCCCAAGATATTCAACGTAGAGATCCTGGCCGGAACATCAAACAATCTCTAATCATAAGTAATAATAATAATAATAATAATAATATCTATGGACGCTTCACACCACGTCAATCTGGCCCCGTGCTAAGTATCCGAAGAACTTGTGTTACAGGTACCAGACAACGGGAAGTATATTTAATACTTTTATACTATACATATATTTAAGATTTTTATTATATTATACACATGTAGAAGACATGGGATAAACATGCTTCAAATATCGCACTATATTAAAGTACTGGCTCTCAAATTAACACTGTGGGCTTATCGTGGGTAATGTTGGTTACAAAATAAAAAGATGAGAAACATCATTACTTCACCATTATTCTCAATAGCACTTCACACTGTTTTAATCACTTTTCACTGTCTATTAAAATAATAACGACTGCACTCATTTCATTACTTAGCACTTATATTCACTATCACTAACAAGAACACCGATAGTCCCCGAGCCGAAACTGCCGCCACGACGGTTGGTAGCATAATGTTCTATGATCATTCCTTGGAGGGAAAACGTGATCACAACTCCCACCACACCGAGCGCGCAAACTGGTCGACCGGATTCTATCAACACCAAACAACATGGCGCTAGTGTTCCCGTCGATTATACTTCCGTACTATTGACTTGCTTGTCAATTCAGCAACAAAATATTAACCTCTTCGACACGGCCATCCTGCGTGACTCACGACCTCGTGAGTACCTAATCCTCTAACCAAACTTAAAACCAAGGTATTAGCTTTACCCTAGCTCGGCCAACCTGACCATTTTTTTCACATCACGTAATATGACATTCTATAACCCTCGATGCAAATTGAAGGCTATCTTAAATCATAAAGCTGACTGTACTTTGTTTGATTTAGACAATCTATTACAAGATTATCTCCCGCACATAATGGCTAGACCCAGGTACAACATTACGGTAACCGAATGAGAGATCAATTGCTCACTTATTTCTCATTTGCTTTTGCTTAAACCCACTTAAATCCTTTGTTCATATACACCTAAGGTCAATGTTTTCTATCCGTTATAGCACCCATCGCATATCTTTTATGCCGTAGACCAACCGTATTAAACACCGCATAAAATTATGACACATCCACATTAGAATTTAGGATGTTAACGCAATTCTTTGACGCAACGCAAAACATGTGACCGTTACTATATCCTCATCACTAGGTACGTGTCATTTAAAACTTGTCACTAAGTGACAATAGAAACCCAAAAATAATACCATTCCTCATCTTTGTATCAAACAGCAAGTAATAGCGTTGTACCGTCAACAGCAACATCATTACTATGTAGTAACGACAAACATACTTACATGCCATCGTCACTACACAGCAATAGGATACCAATATGAACCGCATAATACTATGCCTTTGTCACTACTCAATGTGTATTAATAAGTAGTGACAGGATACCACCATCAAAATCATTATGCCTTTGCCACTACTCAATGTGTATAAGTAGCGACAGGATACCACCATCAACATCATTAGTGTGTAGTAATGACGTACATACTTGACATCATTCTTACACAGCAACGGAATTCCATCATCAACAACTCATTACTATGTAGTAATGGGATACCATCAACAATAACATCACTACTATGCTGTAATGGGATACTGTAAATACTGTGTACTCGTATAACGCATAGTGCAAATTACGTTTAAAACGGGCGTCACCCCACCATATATTCCCACCATTGTAACTCTTGTAACTGTTGTAACTCCAGGATCAAATAAAACTCATTGATGTGATCTCAAGGGTGCCCTAGGGGCATGCTAAAGTTGTTTCGAGATCCTCGATGAAATTAAAAGAAAATTAGAGGAGGAGTAGGTACGCACCACGTCGCAATGGCCAAAAGCCAAGAACAAAAGAGTAAAGCATCACGAGAATGAAGATAATTGTTGTCTATTAAGCTGCTACTGTCAAATCAAAACGATAATTCAACTAAACTGTTTTAAATCACGACTGCTTTTCTTTGAACCTCTTTTTTTGCTGTCAATTAAACTTTGATGTCTCATAGTTAATGTCACCCATCGTGTGTATACTGGATACTCATGAACGTACCATACAAACTATTGTAATGTTGTGATCATTGAAATTCGCATTGTCTAAAAGTAGGTATGTAAGATTCCAAATTTAAAGTTTACAACAAGTTTTAGCTTTTCTTTAACTTACAAGCAGACACACTGTGTTTTAACAGTATGTCATACGGTAGACCGTAGCGAGAGTGGCTACCATAAGCGATAAAGTGACAAAGTTCCTTAACACTCTTGGAAAAAGTTCCAACATACACGATGTTCTTTAAAGTCCACTTTTGAAATTGATAATCAATTATTATTTTGTGTTACTACATGTGTAGTACCCCAATAAAGAATTAAAACTGTATGTCTATGCTTCAAAAGTAAACAGCAAGTTTGAGCTTCATTAAAGTAACTGCAGGCGCCAGTGGCGGATTATCCTAAAGGCGAACTAGGCATGTGCCTAGGGGCGCGAGGGTACAAAGGGGTGTTCCGGCCAAGTGAGGTGGTATACCCGGTCAGGCTGAAGCCCTGGGCGATCACCCCCCGCCCCCAGGGGCGCCGATGACACGTTTGCCTATGGCGCTCTCAACGTTTGATCCGCCTCTGGCAGGCGCCTAACAATTGCAACAAACAACCGCAACATGTATCATACCGTTAAAAATCAAACTTTTAATTCTTATTTGTCATCTCTACCGATTCCGCCTGATATAAAAAGATTATAGTATATCCAATAAATAGGTTGTACTTTGTTTAAGAACCAACTTAATAATCACTGAAGTCTGTTAAGTCAGTATCGACTCGACAGGTGTTATTCACTTTCTTATAAGACCAGTATGAATGTATGACACACCCAAAACAAATAAAGAGCATTGGTAATTTCATTATAAGAAATTGCAAACTGAAAACTATAGTCGTTTCATTTATCAGTTATCACCATGTTACAATTTTTTTTTTTGATATCACGAAATGAAATCTCGATAATGACATGTAATTGCCAAAATATAAGGTAATTAAACTTTAGTACTGCATTTTCCGGTGTGACCTTCAGCGGTCATTCAAACAATAATAATAATAGGCTTTAAGATGTATATGTACTATGTACTCGTTTTTACTTTACGTTCCTTTTTACTCATTTACTTGAACTTCTAAAAACCTTTGCTTATAAATCCAGCATAATTTAGCACCACTAATTATGATACAAAAACAACTTCACCAAGTATCTCCCATCATTGTGAAGCGACTAGACCAGTCCACTAAAGATGTGCACTTGGCGCTGTCGCCCAAGCTGCTCGGTCGCACAGCGCTGCTCGCTGCATACCTTGGAGCGCCCATCGGTACCGGTTGCCGTTACCGCTCGAACCTCGAACTTCCACCTGCACATAAAAATAACGCCACAACAATAATGTTCTACTAAAGAACTTCTTTAACTTTAACGGGAAAATGTAGAAATCATTATTCAATAAATTGAATTTCAATTTAACGATCTAAGATTTTCTAAAGAAAATGTAATTGTACTGTTAGACCCTCATAATACCAAAGGAGAATACAAGTGCGTTTACAATCTTTTACAAATTAACCAAGTTCACCGGAGTCCAATGCTGAGCTTTCCGACCCGCCGCAGTCAAGGCCACTGGACCGTCCAGAGCGCGTGACACCGCCGTCGTCACGTATTCATACCATCACCACCAGCCACGGTTTATACCACTATCCCTCGATTGTAATAAATACAAAGCAGATACACCTGCACATATTAAAAAACAATAAGTCAGGGGCCCCGCGGCCCATCTTTGAGCTTACCGAGCTATTGCCACTAGTACATCGCAGTCTGCCACTGCCACGGCACTGCAGCACAGTCATTGTAGAACTCCCGGCACGATCCACTCTTCTGAGAATTCGGCCCGCTGTTGTCCCATCTTTTCGCAATTACGCCATACATTTAGCGTGCTGCCTTGGTTGCACACTACCAAACTCGATCCATATTATTAATCACTGATTTTATTTTCACTTTTTGTAAACCGCACAAGATTACGCATTTTTTCCAACTACCGTCACTTTTTTTTTTTTAACTTGAACAAAGACTTGAAATTCTCATCTTGAACCAACATGAATCCCACTTCTGATGTAGAAGACATGGGATAAACATGCTTCAAATATCGCACTATATTAAAGTACTGGCTCTCAAATTAACACTGTGGGCTTATCGTGGGTAATGTTGGTTACAAAATAAAAAGATGAGAAACATCATTACTTCACCATTATTCTCAATAGCACTTCACACTGTTTTAATCACTTTTCACTGTCTATTAAAATAATAACGACTGCACTCATTTCATTACTTAGCACTTATATTCACTATCACTAACAAGAACACCGATAGTCCCCGAGCCGAAACTGCCGCCACGACGGTTGGTAGCATAATGTTCTATGATCATTCCTTGGAGGGAAAACGTGATCACAACTCCCACCACACCGAGCGCGCAAACTGGTCGACCGGATTCTATCAACACCAAACAACATGGCGCTAGTGTTCCCGTCGATTATACTTCCGTACTATTGACTTGCTTGTCAATTCAGCAACAAAATATTAACCTCTTCGACACACATATTTAATACACATCCATGACCCAGGAACACCGAAAAACTTTTTGTTCCGTCGGCAGGATTCGAACCTGCGACCTCCGGCTACAGCACCAAAGCGCTGAACCACTGAGCCACAGAGGTCGTCAAAGTAAAGTGATTATTTAAATATTCCATTGCCAAACAAGAAAGTAAGACTGAACCGTCGTTTTCAATACTACTTATACATTACATTACAGTATATTACAATTTATTACGGTCCACCCACACCAACAATTGAAATGGCAGCTTAAATTCCGGGGATAGAAGGGGAAATGTCGTTTATCACAAAAACATAAGGGCTTGTACACAAAACTGCGTTTCGATAAATTCGATGTGAATCCGTAAAAAGCGATTTTGCATCAGTTGCACCTAAACTCGCGATCCGATCCGATTCGCATCGCATCAAAAAGATCATCAAAAAGAGAATTTTATGGGTTTAGCGATTTATTTTTGTTGCTAGCTTACAATACGGTTTAACAGTCATCGAAGGAATGGTCAGTTCTTTGGAAGAATATCGTCTTGTACGAATTCTTATGGCAGCAATACGGATTATAGCTTCTTTTGCGTTGCGATTTCATATCACGCTGTTTCTCAGTTTGGTGTGCAAGCCCAAATTTTTGGTCCCCTATAAAAAGTGAACTTTCTGTCTTGCATTGCACCGGGCGTCTGTTTCTTATTTCCTGGCTGCGACAAAGAATTGAAGCTGATTGTTTTTATGGCTGGCCGGTTGGGGACGGTCCTAAAGTTTGAATCTATCTGAAACACGTGTAGAAAATTACCTTTTGAAGTTCTTGGGGGAAATTTATTGAGTGCGTTCAACTTGTAACAGACAGGTGAATGAAAATACTATGATTTTTATTCTTTTACGGTATTAGTCTAACGGTTTTAGTTCTCAAATCTATTGCTATCGGTGCCAATTATGGATATTTCTTATTCGAATTCTAAATTTTCTTATTAAACTTTTGCTATAAATAACTATTAAGTATGCGACAACTTTTATGTTTTATAGTTGCTTTCATTGTAATTACTTTTTTATCATAGCCCATTAGGCATCCGAGGACTTTATACAATATTTTTTGTTTTTAAATTTATATTTACCAAACTATTCTGTTTACCCTAGCGTAACAAAATCAACATGATTTGACAGCGAGTTCTCGCAGTAAAATAAATCAGTCCTATCCTTTATAATCCCAGCCACAATTCGTCGCAACCCCTCGATTTACCCTAAATCAAAGCATTCGACGCATCGCAACTCAACAATAAAACGGAATACATTATTTGTTGTTGGTTGGTAAATATAAAAAATCCTATTCCAAGAAATTGACAACACCAAACACGCCTCATGATTAAACGTGGTTGAAAAAATTCAGCAGGATTGGTCATTTTGTATTTAAATAATATTAAAGAGGTTTATTAATGTATTTAGCACTATCCCACCGGAACACTGTACTTTTTGGGATGATGTAGCTTACGTTTTAATCCAGAGACCAAACTAGGTACCATACCAAATTTCATCCATCCATCTTCACAAACTTTTACATTTATAATAGTAGAAGGATGGTATAGGTAAGAGACATGGCTGTTTGAAAGTAGTTACTACTCGTCTTCTATTCGAATAAAAAAAGTTATCTTGAAATTCCTTTCGTAATAAAGTTTAACAGTACTTCTTTTTTAGCTTTCTCAAATGAGTCCGATCACATGTCTTTGATAATTTTATCGTTACTTACTTTATCAGAATCGTTAGATTTTTCAATGTCTCCTGCTCTTTTTATACAAGTGCTATAATTTAATGAATCGAACAGTGTTGTCACAAATTTTGCTCTCAGCAGGCACGTGCTGCCCGAGGCTACATTACACGCTAATGCCTCGGCAAATTGAATTTATTGGTCAAAAGATGCTGCAGTAATAGTTCCTGAGGCTATGATCGATACTTGTTTAGAACTCATTGGAAACTTTTCAAGACATAATTCTTATTTTATCTCCAAAGGATTTGATCGAAATTAAAAATAAGAATGTTTTCATTAATGTATTTATGTTTGTTTAAGAAGAATTTATAGTGAAATTTATTAACAAAATTGTATTTTCTAAAAAATTGTCTTGCTGTTGATATAATAATATTGTTCAGTGCATGCTGTGCGTCTAAGTAATTTTATGTTATTTCGGTTTCAGTGAGGTCAAATAAAATAAAAATAGGTATTCCTAAGTAGAACTTAGTTGCTTTAATTTCAATTTTATATAACTTAGGTTTTTTCATCCTTATTGGACAATTTATACAGTATTCTCCGAGCGAAGTAACCACTCTTGAAATACTGCAGTGCCTAGGACAGTTGATTTTTAAATATCGTATGGTTGCCCAAGCACATACGGCATTCTCACAACATAGCCTAGTCTAGAGGAATGACTGGTCAATACGTCTGGAGCCAACCATGTACGGGTATCCTCACGATGTTTTCCTTCACCGTTAGAGTGTCCGTATAATGTACTTAATATTGTATAAAGTCTCATTGGTACACGCCACAACCTGGGTTCGAACCTGTACCCTCTCGAGTGCGAATCAACGGTCTACCCACTAGCCCAAGGAGCTCTTACGAGTTTATATATTGCATCTAAATTAGTTGCTATATATTGGAAACCAATATCATCTGGAACGAGTAATATCAGTTTCGGATGATTTATTTCCTCTCTATCTATTTGAATCTATTTACTAAATGACTTAGCACCATGTGTAATGTGCATATCACTATCTTGTACATGGCAGTTACCATATTGGACAATGTCGCCATAGCAACTAACGCGTCTAGTTGGCACTATCTACGTTCAAGTACAAATTACAGTGTAATTAATAGGAGTATTCCTGTTAGTAATTGCGGAGTCTACTGAACATTACTCTGAATGTAGGTAACCTAATGTGGGTAATGATTCGTTAATTGTTACTATTAAGGAGTTTCCGTATGCAAAGATTACAAACATTGTGTAGAGAGTAATGTGTTTTATGGTCTAAATACATATTTCCATACTTAAATCTTTATTGAAATTAATTTAGTAGACTAATTATTGACAAGATCACAGAATCTATTTCTACCGTGCTGGTTTGCTTTTACTTGATAGCAACTTCACTTTATCGAATTAGGGCATTAGCAATTTATCATTTACCCTTTATTAGCGTAGCTTCTGTCGTATGATGGGATGGCATGGGATGGAATGGGATGTTTCGCATTCATACATTGGGGTGATTTTCATTAACTTTACCGATGAATACAGGCGTTTGCTTCCAATTTGCTGCAGCGATCGTCAACATTTGGTTCATTAGCAAACTTAATTTAAAATTTAACTTAGCTTTGGTTAAAACTTTGTTATGGTCAGTTAAAAACTAAAAACGATAGAATTTGTATTTATTCAACTGATTTTTAATAAGTTGCTTGATTTATATTAATAAAAATAATTATTTATTTCAAAATTATTTTTATTTAATTGTGGGTGGTTTTGAATCAAAATATTTTAAAGTATTGTCATCCAGTTGGTACTCAGATATCTCTTCTCTAGAGTCTACTCCCGTGGGTAGCAAGCTGCTGTTTTTTTATGTTTTGAGCAATTGATCAGTTTATTGGCCTCTGCTTGGTTTTAGCAAGAGGTTCAATTATTATGAGTACTTGTATCGGAACCTATGAAAATGAAGCTTAACTGAGTCTGTCGATATGAATCAACATGTAGCTACAGCAGAAAAACAAACTGCAGTTAACATATCTAAGCACTGATCACGATAAACGGGTTAAAAAACAAAGAATTACCCAAAACTTTTAACATCCACTTGAAAATGTTGTTGACTCCTGGTTTTAGTCCCTTAATCGCAACCAGTCCGGAGCGTTTATGTTACGGACTCATAATTACATTAACTACGATCTGCTCTTACAGGACATGCGAGTGCACAGGGTGTTTACGAAAATACCACTATACTATACTTAGAAAATTAAGTTTTGAAAACGAAACAAAGGTTTTAAAAGTAAGTATATAATTATTCTTATCATCTTTAATATAAAAATAATCTCGAGAACAGCTAAACCGATTTCGCTAACTCTTTTTTAAGATTATTCCTTGAAGTAAGAAGATGGTTCTTACGAAGACAAAATTTAAAAAAATTGACTGAAAAAGTCGAAAAACAGCACTTTTCTACACTCCCAACGATTCGTAATAATACCACAGAATAAATATTAGTCTAACAATAACTGATAATACTTAAAAGTCTTACTAATGATAATACTTAAAAGTCAATTTGAACTACCATATCATAAAGTTCAAGTATTAATAGAGAGGTTTCAGGAAGGCAAAACAATTGAGTGACGTTAGTATTGTATAATTAATATAGGCATAGGCTTTTGGACCTTTTTTTTAGTATTGGAAAAGGTGTAGGTTGTAAGAGTATGTGTAGAAGTAGGTGTATGAGTTGGTGTAGAAGTAGGTATAGTCATTTATTCATTCCAGTTCATATTTAAGACGAAGACGGAAACTGACACAATCTTAATCCAATTAAAAACCGAAACTTCACTTCAGCAATCGCAAAAAAGTTACAAATATAACTTTCCGAGTTATTGCAATTTGCGATAATTGTTTCGTCAATTTAGCATCAACCTATACAATCTACCCCAGCGGACCGACCGGTCTAGACAAATTGTCGCACCCCATGTTCGCATTATTGCCGATATTTAATTGTTTGCGTAATTTATTTGTCGGGGAGAGTTCATACTACTCTTATTTACTAATACCTTGTTTTGTGTGCAATGCAAATATTATGTCATTTACTATGAATACTTACATTTTGTGTAATATATCTCTACTAATATTAAATTCCGGAAGTTTGTGAGAATAAAAATGTGTACTTTCTGTACCTGTACCATCTAGGGAAGAGAGACTTGGCGCTGACTAGGTACTTATCATTCTAACTTTACACTCTTTTCTTTCATCCTCACTAAGGTAATCAGAATCTGCTCTTCATGTCATCATTCTTCAACTATACCTGTACCATTTTGGAAGGTAGGCTGAGTAGGTAAGTACGAATCATTCTCACTTTACATACTGTTTTTTCTTTGCCCTCACTAAGATAATCAGAATGTGTTTTTTTTTTTCATATCGTCTTTCTTCAACGTCTTTCTTCAAGTGTATCTGTACCATCTACGGAAGATAGGTACTTAGCGCTGAGTAGGTACAAATCGTTCATGCTTTACACTCTTTTTTTCTTTGCCCTCACTAAGGTAAACAAAATGTGCCATTCATGTAGTCTTTTCATAACGTTACAAAATATGTAGTATAAACAATATCTTACATCTCACATAATATTTTTTCAATACTGGTAACAGTTTTACTGTATGAACACAAGTATGAACATGCACCACAGTATAGATACAAGCAGAGGGCTACGGGGCATGACTAAACGTCGGCTGCAATTTCGACTGCCATCGCTTCCAGCACCGCCCTGACACTTGCATATATCACCGTTAGTCACGCATGCATATCTACATTTAAAGTTCAAATGTGTATTGGTGTTCCGAGATTTTAAATTAAAACTATTTTTAATATGGAATGGATTTGGAGTATTAAATATTAGATAAGTATACATGTTAAAGTTCAAATGTGTATTGAATACTGATGTTTCGAAATTGTAAATAAAATGTATTATTCTTAAAATTGTAATAATAAAATGTTTAAAGTTAAAATTTGCTTATCGCATTCCAAAAAATAACAAAATATAAAAATGTTGTCAGAATTAAAAGAACGAGTATCTAAACTTTATTAGCATATCGTTTAGGTACCTGCATAAACTTTGGTTATGATTAAAATATTAATAGAAAATAATTATTTAGCTTAACTTCAAGTAAAATAAATTAATCTAAATCTAATATGAACGCGAAAGTTACCTTTCGTCTGGAAGAGTACTTTCCAGACGAATGGTAACGTTAATATTAATATTTTATTTTAATAGCTTATAGATTTCGAAATGTATCGCTATTCCATTTATAAAAAATATGTCGAAACCTGTCCCGATCTGATAAAATATCTCACTCATACTGGGAATTGAGTAACAGAGTCCTAACATCAAAAAATCCTATGAATCAAATCTTATTCGATTCGATTCGAAAAATTATATTCACATTGGTAATTCGATGAAACTCTCAATAATAGAGGTTTCTCTCTTATCCAGAACTCAATCAGTTTTCACTCTAATAGCAATGGACGTTAACTTGTACCCTTACCTAACTACCTTTTAAAACAGTCACCGACAGGTTGCTTAAAATAATAGTGATGTACCCACATCGACAATTCCATTAGCGTGATTACTCACAATCTAGAGCTGTCCATCAGGTATCGATAGACCTAATTTATTTTATCCAACGTTATCCGTAGCATATCTCAAAAGATAGCGTGGCCATGCCTAATGCAATAAGCTATATCGAATTAGCAGTCGTCCACGCAATAGTGATTGAAAAATTGGTTTTCTAGAGTTGGGGTTATCTGATCATGTGATAATAGTGGTCTTTATCAACCCTGCCTTGCTGCGTTGGACAGGCATTTAAAATGCGGGTAATCTATACTTTGGAAGAAGAATGTACATGGAAGGAGTACTAAAATCGAAGCGGTAGGCTGTCTCACAAAACATTAATGGCAAAAACCTATAAGAGAAATAGAAAAGAATCCATATGTTTTTGTTAATTTCTAAGGTTGTAACGTCTTTCGTGGACTTTAGGTGTCCTTTTTTACGACGTTAGAATTACGACTTTATGGCACTCATACTAAGTGTTAGCATGTGGTATAAGGAACGATATATCTCTTACTAATATCCGGGTCTCTATGCTATAGTTATTAGTCTGAGGTTTATCCAACCAACTGGGTAATTATTCGAATATTATTATCATTGCCTTTAGCAACCACAGGTGAGCTAGGTATTCATTGTATATGCGACGTTATATTAACCCTATGTTATTAAATACGAACATTATAAAAATTTGCTTTACTAATACAATGTAATGTTAATAACAAATGATTATTCAGGACACGCACCGGAATAAATATTGTGCACTTTATCATAGTCAAGTCGGACGGCTAAGGTAATTGCCAAAGAAACGAGGCTCATAATTAGAACAGGCTAATGTCCCGGAAAAACAATTTCATAAAACTTCTCCTCGAGGTTCGTATAAAAAGAAATAAGAAGCTAAATAAACGTCCACTTTCACGCACCGCTTGCTGGATCTTTCATCATTATAACTTAATATCAAATTCTGTTTTATGGTGAAAAGGTAGAAAATTTTGGCGAAATTTAGTAGGTAGTTGTACTCACAGGTTTTCACCGCTCTGATAAAAAACTTTGGCTTTTTTTTCAGTAATTGTATGATTACAGCATTCTCCGAGCGAAGAAACCACTTTTGAAATACTGTAATGCCTAGTGACAGTGATTAGTTTTAAATGTCGCATAGTTGCCCAAGCACATACGGCAATCAGAACACAGTCAGCCTAGTCGAGAGGAATGACTGGTCAATAGTTCAATACGTCTCGGGCCAACTATGTGCGGGTTTCCTCACGATGTTTTCCTTCACCGTTAGAGCGTCCGTATAATAAACTTGAGATCTGAAAGTCTCATTGGTACACGTCAAAACCTTGGAATCGAACCTGCACTCACAAGAGCTCTGTTACTGCTCCGATAGGAGCCCAGTTAAATGTGAGTGAAGCCAAAATTATGTAGGTCCAAATGATGATATCGCTATTCAGTAGATTGACAATTACGTACTGTGCTTATATTCAATTGATTGATTTGATGATATTTAATGATAATTTTTTTTTATAAGAATTTACTACAGGGATCTTTCATCCAGTGATGATGAATGAATCTGAGTGATATGTTTTACATCACTCAGTGACATCACCATGAGGTAACCGGTGGCCCAAAGGATTATAAAGACCAAGAACACAAGTGCACTCACAAAAGCTCTGTTACTGCTCCGATAGGAGCCCAGGTAAATGTGAGTGAAGCCAAAATTATGTAGGTCCAAATGATGATATCGCTATTCAGTAGATTGACAATTACGTACTGTGCTTATATTCAATTGATTGATTTGATGATATTTAATGATAATTTTTTTTTATAAGAATTTACTACAGGGATCTTTCATCCAGTGATGATGAATGAATCTGAGTGATATGTTTTACATCACTCAGTGACATCACCATGACGTAACCGGTGGCCCAAAGGATTATAAAGACCAAGAACACAAGTGCGCATCACCAGAGGAGCCAAATGTAACTCCTCTGGTGTTGCAAGTGTCGATTTTTTTTTTATGAAATATGGGGGCAAACGAGCAAACGGGTCACCTGATGGAAAGCAACTTCCGTCGCCCATGGACACTCGCAGCATCAGAAGAGCTGCAAGTGCGTTGCCGGCCTTTTAAGAGGGAATAGGGTAATAGGGGAGGGTAGGGAAGGGAATAGGGTAGGGGATTGGGCCTCCGGTAAACTCACTCACTCGGCGAAACACAGCGCAAACGCTGTTTCACGCCGGTTTTCTGTGAGCCCGTGGTATTTCTCCGGTCGAGCCGGCCCATTCGTGCCGAAGCATGGCTCTACCACGTAAAGTCGATGATGTCTCATTTCTAAGCTTTTTGGTATAAAAAAACTTATGATTATTCGATATAAAGCAGAATTATAATGATATAGAAACCAGATTAGGTAAAAAAAAAACATTAAGTACAGTGAATTCAGTAACAAAATGCTAAAAAACTATTTCTCCTCGAAAATTTTATTTCCAAAATTCATAACCATGATACAAACTCTCCTCGTCAATGAAATTCCGTTTTGCGTAAAATAACAATTTGCTTAAAACTTTAGTGAGAAAAAAATAACGCAAAAAGATATTGCGCATCGCATATAATAAATGCCGTTGTGGCGTTTATTTTCAGAGAAATAGAGACCAAATTTGGATGAAACTGTGACAATTGTTTCGCATATTCTGAATAGCAGAAATACTGGGATCAGTGGCATAATATGGACTAATCCCGACTTGAAAACCTAGCAGAAACGAGATCTTATTCCAAGGTTATATGTAAAAGGCTATTTATTATCTTCAGGAATTATCCTAAAGAGGCCTTAGATGTCCATAATAATATGAAGGAATAAACCCATACGTTCTGCAGAAGTATCAGTCAAATTTATTATAAATCATTTGCCTTACGACCTGTTTTACAATCTTCTGATGACTGTCGGATAGATTTTTCGTAAGTTTTGTCGCTGCTACCTCGTATCGAGTGACAGAGACAAAACATGCAAATAAGCTACGACACCTCAGATCAGATCATAATGTAGAAGGCTGAGATGTTTTAAACTCACTTTTTGCATTGTCTGCCCAGATGCTTATTGCACGTCTTGACACTCATCTCAGTTAAAAACTTATCCAATCACGGAAGAATCTTTTGGCTTTCTTAACTACAAATAGGTTAGGCCCTAGCCGCCAGGGTATTAGGTATCAAAAATATATGTTATGCTATCTTGGAACTCATTCTTATTCAAATTGGACATTTACATTCCTATCAAAACATTTCACACAAGCTGAAGCTATTCATTGCTTGCCTAGAAGTGAACCATTTGATATTTAAGGTAAATGATATTATTCATTTGATAATATAAAAATGTAGGTATTATGACTTAATTCCATTAAAAAACAGCTCTCATAGCCCACCATGGCTCCGCCCCTGCGTCGGGTATTACGGTATCATCTTAGGGTACCTAAAGAGATGTTTAAGCTGTCTTGGAACTCTTTCTTATAAATTTTTAGTAATTTACCTTTCTATTTAAAAAAAATATGATTTTGTCTTAGCCTCATGCTAGCCATGGTGGGCTTGGTGACTAGCCTGGCTCCGCCCCTACGTCGGATATTGCGGTGTCATCTTAGGGATGCCTAAAGAGATATTTTAGGCTGTCTTGGAACTTATTCTTATAAATGTATAGTAATTAACATTAGGAATGTTAATTTTATTAAAAAAAAACACGATTTTGTGGCATTCTTGTGCTAGCGATGGTGGGCTTGGTGACTAGCCTAGCTCCGCCCCTACGTCGGATATAGCAGTATCATCTTAGGGGTGCCCAAAGAGATGTTTTAGGCTGTATTGGAACTCGTTCTTATAAATTTATAGTAATTAACATGAATTATTAACATTAGGAATGATAATTTTGTTTAAAAAAACTCGATTTTGTGGCATTCTTGCCTAGCTTCGTCCCTACGTCGGATATTGCGGTATCATCTTAGGGGTTCCCATATATTTTTTAAGCTGTCTTGGATCTCATCCTTATAAAGTTAACATTCCTTTTTAAAAAGTTCACGAATTATTTGCAGGCCCATGCTAGGCTACGGTGGGCTCGGTGACTAGCCTAGCTCCGCCCCTGTCGGGTTGCGGTATCGGTCGTCACGTGCCCCTGAATATTGTTACAGTCTAGCGAACATCAATTTTGAGCGCACGTGAGCTGGACGTGATATCAATTACTGTCTTTGTACATTCATTAATTATACAGTGTTGTCCCGGGCAGATGGTGGCTGGCTGGTTTTATCCCACTAGGATAGGTTCAAACTATGGTAAAAGCTAAATCGAAGTCTGAGAAGAAGTAACTTACTTATATATAATTTTTTAAGCAACATGGCAGACCATCATTTCGTAGATTGTTTGTATGTCACCGAATATCTCAAAAACGTGTCGACCGATTCAAAAAACTATTTCTTTGTCTGTGAGGGGTTTTTCTTCCAAGTTGGTCCCATAATTATGAAGTCAGGTTCTGATGGTAGAATCTACCAGGAATCGATAATTAAGTAATAACACTTGCAAATTTTATAATTTTTTTTCCATAATATTTTAATTTTTTTTGAAGTTATGTACATCGTGTCTATTAGATGAATAAGACATTGCTTCTAAGATATTTAGTAGTTGGTACATATGAATCAACCTAGTAGGTACATAAAATATCAGTCATAAGTCACAACTATATAAAAAAGTATGACTTTTATAAATCTTCTTAGGATGATATATGTAAAATATATTAAGTTTATTTCATAGAGCAATATACCAAGAATTCTGCCGCGTACGCTCGAATATTATCTGAATTGCAAAATATAAAAAATAATGTACCATAAGAGAAAAGTATGTCATATATTTATAAAAATTAAGATAGGGGGCCTCACTTTTATTGCCCATACATTTCATTACCCGACATAACCATAAAAAGTACATCCACTTAAATAAAATGATGGTAGTGCGAAGGGGACGGAATACAAATTTGTATATCAGCTTCTTATGAATCCTAATACATATATTAATGATATTATAAATGTGAAAGTTTGTGAGGATGGGTGTATGGATAGATTGATAGATGGATGGATGGATGGATGATTATTACTCATTCGCGCAAAAACTACTGGACAGATTTTGATGAAATTTGGTAAGGTAGTTACTACTACTACTAGTTAAGGCTCTGTACTCCAAGCAGGAACATTTTGCAGTATCGCATGAAAACCATGAAAGCGCCTCTATCAGACGTAAAAGTAACTAAATTTTTCATACAATATTCCTCATATTTCTCGTTTACGTACACGTAACGATACCGCAAAATGTTCCAGCTTGGGGAGTAACCCATACAGCCAGTAGGCTAAAACATAGGCTACCTTTTTATATTCAAAAGTTCCAACGGGATACTTTATTTACGATGGCAAAGCCGCAGCTAAAGACTTTATTCTATGATTTTCATGCTAAGAAATATTACGTAGGTTCTAAGGTAAAGTTTATTTCGAGATACCTTCATATGAAAATTGATATATTTTTTATGCCTATGAGTAAAAGCTGTAGATGCTCCTAGATCTTTTATCCTATACTTATTGAAATACATTACATAACATTTATGAATTTATTTGTTCAGACTTAATATTAAATAGTTTTGTATTTCTAGAGCTTCTATCCTTTATATTCGATAGCCACGACGAATTTGTATAGAATTTCATCTCCCAGCCTTTGTTATTTTGATATTACTCACACATATTGCGTTGCTATAGGAGTATCAATTTACAAATATATAAACCCATATTAAAATACATTGATTGTGTAAAATAAATGACAATGGTCGCCAAAAAAATTAGTGGTTCACTAGGTATTTTAGGCCTTATTGCAATAGTAATAAGCTCGAAATGTCGAATCTCCCAGTGTCATTATTTGAATACAATTTTCATTCGAATACTTTTTCAACACTGAGTGGGCTACAGGTATTGTGTCAAGTTATACGTATTTCTGAATTACTGCAATTACTAAACTTGATAGACTTCGATAATAATCCTACTAATATTATAAATGTTTCACGCAAAAACTACAGAACGGATTTCGATGAAATTTGTTATGGTAGTAGTTTAAGCTCTGGATTAACATATAGGCTACTTTTTATCCAGAAATAGGACAGTGTTCCCGTGGGATCTGTATTTACGCGGGCGCGGGCTGTTGCCCGATAATTTAGATTCTCGTTAATCTAGCGTTGGCTACAGGTATTCTATCAGGTTATACGTATCTCTGATTAAGTAAATTCGTAAGATTTCGATAACAATTTCTAATAATCATGGACAACACGATAAACATGATCTATATTCACTATTAATTCGCTAATCAGACTAATCTCGGTAATAAATTGGCGAATCTCCTCGTAGTAACGACGGAGTCACGTATGAGCCCAAGGGATAAGGAAATTAAATTATTTGTCTTTCTTAGGGTGCATGTCATATTTATTCAATGAAGGGTGAACGAACTCGAAGATTCGGGAGTGTGCAGTTTTCTGGCGATATTACCGAAGTTCAGGAATCACGATCGAATAATGTTGCAGAAATCGTTAAAATTCTGCAGTTACTGGAGCTTATAACATTTGTATATTATACTAGGTTTTGCTCGCGACTTCATCCGCGTGGAGTTCGGTTTCCATACAAAATTTTAATCCCTTTTTCATCCCCTTATTTTCGGGTCGAATTTTCAAAAATCCTTTCTTAGCGGATGCCTACGTCATTACAACTATCTGTATGCCAAATTTCAGCAAAATCCGTTCAGTTATAGTTTCGGCTGTACGTTGATAGATAAGTCAGTCAGGTTTGCCTTTTATATATTATAGAATTTAGATGTTCACTGCTTAGAATAAAGTTAAAATGACAAAGTCCTTCGACACGAATGGGTTGGCACTACCAGATTAATACTACGGCCTCACAGAAAACCAGCGTGAAATAACGCCTGCGTTGTGTTTCGTCGAGAGAGTGAGGCTACCGGAGACCCAATGGGGTCGGGGATTTTATGGACCAGCACAGGTGATACAATTGGAACTCCTCTGGTATTGCGGCTGCCGGCAGCGACAATCGCTTACCATCAGGTAATCCGTATGCTCGTTTCATTCAATCAGTTGAACTCTCTGTAATTAGGTTTTTTATTCTCTCAGGTTTTAATAACTAAAACATCATTAATTCATAAAACTCATATACCAAAATATATCAATAGAATAAAATATCCTACATAATGATCCAATTTCACATGGAAAATAGGAACAAATGAATCCTGGACGGTGAGTAATGACTCAATTTAACAATATAATATGAGACACGTGAAAATTGCCTATTCTCAGCCTTATAGGAATTATTCCAAATGTCGCAGAATTCAGGAAGAAAAAAATATATATATAATACATATTATAATAATATATCTTATATTATGTATTTTAATATAGTTATTTATAATTTAAAAAAAATCCAATACATAATATATAAATTTGGTAGATATAATATAATAATTATTACATCATGTTATTTATGATATATCATCAATAACATACGTAATTAATAAAATAAAATTTTATTACAATTCCTTCATTAATTAATCGAAAGGAACTTCGTTCCATCCGGGTTCGATATTCTTTGATCAGGGTGTCCCTTGACACCTCTCAAGTTTTTTTTTTAATATTTATGTACAGGACAAAATTATTAAATATAGGTACTTCCCATTCTCTGGTACCTGTATGCTGAAACACTTTCCGAAGTAATCCGAAGAACTTTCGGATACTTAGCATGGGATCAGATTGAAGTGGTTTGAGGCGCCATAGATATTTTTACAATAATTTACCATAGGCAAACAATTAAAACAATTGGTACAAAATAAATGAGTAGCATAAAGAAAGCCTGTATGTTGCAAAAACTTTACCTTCATATCAATATTCAGTAAAAATCTTAACAGACTTGAAATTGCCACAAACAATTATCAGAACTCTAACTCCACTCAAGATTCAAAGTCCCCTGAGTTGGAATACCGTACAAAATCCCCTGTGATTGAATTCGGTGAATTCGCCCCAACTTTTATACTGGCGTGTCAGAAAACTTATAATTTAGCTCACCGTTTCCATTGAAATACATAGTTATCACAGAATACAGAAATCATCCAGAAACCGTCAACGCGCTTGAAAGTGAAGCCGTCACGACTACTCCAAATTGGAGTGGTTATCCACACATAATATGTTGCCACAGAATAACGGAATATTTTACCCAACTTTTTTTCAATTAATTTTTATTGAATACCTAATTGTCGTGACATAATAACACGATTTGTTTTGTAAGTGTAAAGATTAAAGTAAAGTAAAGTAAAGAGCGGGCGGGGCGTTGTTTCGCCATGGTTTTGGTTACAGTGCGCTGCGTACAATTGTGATCGAACACTCATTCTGGATGTTTTGTATTCTGTGATAGTTATTTATCGTTCGCGATAAAATAATATTAATCCCATGGGGATTACGCTAGGATTTTATTCTTCTACGCAACTTCTGAAATAGCTTAGATTACTGCGGGGTAGAGCATAACAGGGATAAGATTTTTAACCCCGTTTCAAAACAAGGGGTGTTAATATTTCGTGGAAGATCTATGAAATTATTGGCTCGACTGGTATGATACTATTGCCTTATAGAAAAACAGCGCTAAAATAAGGCTTAGGTAGGTACGTTGTTTTTATATAAGTGAGCTTTTCTGGTATTTCGCTTATCACTGTCTACGGTAATCGCTTACTTTCAGGCATTACGTCTGATCCTTTGTTGCGTTAAAAAGTTATTCCATGAAAAAGTAACGGTGGTTTTATAGTAGCTATTCATTAGGGTTTGTGAGATAGGATGGGGTAACGTCAAATATTTACCCCATTATTCAGACTTTACTGTTTATAAGACAACGGTAAAATGTTTTATTACAAGCGAATCTTCGTTTATTGCTTGTTTAGCAAACAAAGGCTTATTTTGGTGATGCTGTTCAGCTTTAACTGTGTAAAGGTAGGAAACTAGTGTATTTATTATATTAAAATATTATTCATCCCCTCCTTCACATGAATGGAGAGCCACCCTTTAAACATAAAATTATTATTATTTTATAATGCCAAAACCAAGATAAAAACGGTCTTTAACTGTACCAAATTTCATCTATTTATAATATATCATAAGTAGTATTAATTGCCCGCGGCTTCGCCAGCGTGAAATTAGATTTTAAATCTCCATCCCCTATTTTACCCCCTTGAGGTTGAATTTTGAAAAATTCTTCCTTAGTGGATGCCTACATCATATGAGGAATACGTGTGCAAAATTTCAAATATCTATTGCGTTTGCGTGCAATTCAAGTCTTCCATTAGGTCTGCCAATGGATGCGTACGCCTGAAACATATTCTAAAGTTGTTTGAGTACATTTATTTAATCCAAAGTATAGGCGCAAATACTTATATTCATATTTTACTAACTCTATTTTTAGGGTTCCGTAATACTCAAGGAACACTTAAATGTTCCCTCTGTCCAACCGTCTGTCTGTCGGTTTGTCTGTCCGCCCTTCTAGCTTCTGTAATCTATATTTTAATATATAAAAGGCAAAGCTGATTGACTGATGTATCAACGCCTAGGCCAAACTCTTAAAACTAGAAATTTGAAATTTTGCACACGTATTCCTCATATGATGTAGGCATCCACTAAGGAAGAATTTTTCAAAATTCAACCCCCAACGGGGTAAAATAGGGGATACAAGTTTAAAATCTAAAATAACACGGGCGAAGCCGCGGCTAATTAATGCTAGTCGATTAGATAGTTATCACGACAAAAAACTAAATTTTTCATTTAGGAAAATACCCATGGTGACCAAATATTTTTCTTGTTTGCATCAACGTATCCACACACGACCGCCTTATCAGTAATCAGTTGTAGAAGTTCGCTAAGAGGGATTATATTTTCGATAACTTTGCTGGGGTTCGAGCAATAAATACAGAAATATTGGGGGAGCCTCTCGTATGCTATGGAATTTGTTATGGTTTTAAAGAAGATATCCCATGGGAGAGTTATAACAAATCGTCTGCTCTTGTTTGTGAATTCGAAAGCTTTGCGAAATAGTTGCAATAAAAAGATTTAGCCACATCTGCAATGATTCAATGATTGGCCCATTGAGGCCGTCTTGTTAATGACATTTTGTTGGTAGACATAGCCTGTCCTTACCACAGTAATATAATAATGCTTAATCTTTAAATACTAACATTGTATAAGTACGTAATTAAGAAGCTTTTTTCAGCCGCTCTACCTGCAGTAAAATCGGTTAATATACATATAGCAAGATCATAGTTTCTTTTCTTTGTCACTAGCTGTCCCGACAAATGTTGTTCTGCCTTAACTATGAGCTGAAATTTCTCACCGTTTAAACCTTCCCTGAACTGATACGATTATTTTAAGATCAAAATTAGCCAAATCGGTCCAGCCGTTCTCGAGTTTTAGAGAGACTAACGAACAGCAATTAATTTTTATATATAAGAGAAGATAGGAAGAAGAAGAAAAGAAGATAAGAAAGAAGATAACGCGAGTGTGGCAAAACATTACGTTTACAATGGCAAGGCAAAACATTTATGTTTTGTCGTTCTTTCAGAAATGTCTGATTCCTAAACTCTGTCGTTGTAAAAAAAAATACTACTGGATAATTAATATATTTGTGTTTTTTTTTCATATGGATAGAATAATTTACATAACTTAATATAATTTTTATTTCAACATTTTGGAAATTAGTATGCGACCTATGACTGTACCTGTTGGTGAAAGGCGACAAAGAAAAATGTCAACTACATTTTTTCTTTGCTTATTTTAAATTCACGAAGGGTTAGATATTTAAAATTATAATTTTATAAAAGAACATGCTTGAAATCATAAAACAAGATTACACTGTTTTCTTATAAGCAACCCTTGTTTCTCTATCCGAAGGAAACTCAAATGGCATTCTTATTTACATTCTCATTTTGGCTCTATGGCTACGACTTACGAGGCCCCTGCCTTTGCCAATTTTTTACAGTTAAACTCTATGATTTCGAAAGTAAGAACGAGCCCCTAAGAACTTTTTGCACGAAGGGTTCGTGCAAAAAGTTCTTAGGGGCGTCGAGTAATGTCAGTTTACTTTATACAAGTAAACTGACATTACTCGACATGTTACATGGCCCGCGATCCTTTTCGAGTCTCGCAGACTAGACGGTAGATGACAAGCCGCGTTGGGCATCCACGTTGGAGACATTTTAAAACTTTAGACAGGGCCTGTCCTTACGATAGTATAAGACAATGGTAAAATTTCGATAACCGCATAAAACCATACTATACCCTCCGCATATTTGCTGTGGTTTAGAAAAAACGCAATATCGCATGAGGCAGGGAAGTAAGTGTACCCTGTGGATTTACAGCATTAAATTGGTTCCAGGGTTGTCAACTAAAAGTTTTTATATTTGCGTAGCTAATGAAAATTTGAGTGGGTTCCAAACTTTTATGTGATTTTACCTTTTTTCATAAATATTTACTTTGATTATGTCATATTTTATCCAATAATTTTTATCCCAAAAGTTTTATGATATTTAGTATGAAATACAGTCATAAAATTGCCTAATACACATGAATTAAGCCTCCGTGATCCAATAGTATAGAGTTTGTTGGTCGCCTCCGGAGTTCGATGCTTCGATCCTTGCGTTGGAACGTCAAAAAAACTGTTTTAAATCTGGTTAAGATAATGCAGGCTGATCAACTGTTTGTCCTACAAGAAAGATGGTCAATGCGTTGGATCTGGATGGGCATATAAAAAAACGGTCCTACGCCTGATATCTTGCCAGTCGTATCGGTCTTCCGTCCCACTGGGTTACGAGGGTATAGGAAAAGAGAGGGCTCTTGTGTATTGCGCACACATTTGGGCTGGCTTTAACGAAATCAGCCTACGCCACTGAAATTAGCTATATTTTTATAAACAGGATGATCTTTCAATCCGTGGTTAAACCTTCATGATGATTATACTATTGAATATAAACAACTTTTGCTATGTGTCCAGTTTTGCAACATGTAAAAAACCAGCTGTTTGATACAAATTAAATGCCAAGGCAAACAATAATTAATGCATGAGTCATGGTCGTGATACATAGTAAAATTTAACATTACATTAAAACGAAATTACATAATTAAAGTTTCTTATATTATAACTAGACCTTTCATAATAATCAAAGAAAATATTATCTCCCGCGATAAAAAGTAGCCTATGTCCTTCCCCGTCATCTATACTAATATAATAAAGAGGAAAAGTTTTTTTCTTTGTTTGTGTGTTTGTTTGTTTGCATCGAATAGGCTCCGAAACTACTGGACCGATTTTCATGAAATTTGGCACAGGTATAGAATAGACCACGGGGAAGGACATAGGCTACTTTTTATTGCGGCAAAATGTACGATTACTGCGGGATTTCCTTTTGAAGAGTACGAAGTCGCGTGCAACATCTAGTCTACTCTACAGCGTGTCCCGACACCTATATCGGAGCCTTTAGTGGTAAAATATATGGAATTTTTTATCGACAAATTGCCCCTCAAATTTTATTTTTCTCTCACGTTTGTAAAATGGCAGCCATTTTATTTTTTGGTTACAAGATTCGGGCTCTCGTACTAATTCGACCACCACTACTTATGTAAATGTCTTAGGAACATAAAAAAGGTCTCATTTGATAACTTAACATGTGGACAATAATTCACAATTAAAATGTTTTAATTTTCTTTGAAGAAAAAAATAAAAAAAGGTAATTTAAAAAAATATATAATTTTTTTCGGTGATTTTTTTAAATTATTTGCTTTTTGTGAAAAATCTAGGCCATTAACCTGCTTGTTTTTTGGTCTAAAACGATAGAAGAGGACGTTTGCTAAAATAAAATACAAACCCCTTTACTCTCAGTGCAATAGTTTAGAAGTTATAACAATTTGTTGGTATCATCTCAGGCAGGGGGCCAGCCAGTCGTCTTTTTCAAATTGTTATAACTACTAAACTATTGCACTGAGAGTAAAGGAGTGTATGTTGTTTTAGCAAACGTTCTCTTCTATCATTGTAGAACAAATAATAAGTAGTTATAACAATTTGAAAAAGACGACTGGCTGGCCCCCTGCCTGAGATGATACCAACAAATTGTTATAACTTCTAAACTATTGCACTGTGTGTAAAGGGGTTTGTATTTTATTTTAGCAAATGATCTCTTCTATCGTTTTAGAACAAAAAACAAGCAGGTCAATGTTCTAGATTTTTCACAAAAAGCAAATAATTTAAAAAATTCACCAAAAAAAATTTATATATTTTTTTAAATTACCGTTTTTTGTTTTTTTCTTCAAAGAAAATTAAAACATTTTAATTGTGAATTATTGTCCACATGTTAAGTTATCAAATGAGACCTTTTTTATGTTCCTAGGACATTTACATGAGTAGTGGTGGTCGAATTAGTACGAGAGCCCGAATCTTGGTAACCAAAAAATAAAATGGCTGCCATTTTACAAACGTGAGAGAAAAATAAAATTTGAAGGGCAATTTGTCGATAAAAAATTCCATATTTTTTACCACTAAAGGCTCCGATATAGGTGTCGGGACACGCTGTATATCTGCGCCAAAGTACATACATTGAAATTTGTTCAGTTGTTTCGGAGCCTTTCCAGTGAAAAAAAGCAAACAAGTGTAGTGTAGAAGTATCGATTAGTATAGAGAAAACATTTGTGGTAGCCCTGCCAATTATTGACCGGTATTCCTTTGTCCTGTGACGTTATCTAACTTTATCACCGTCTTGTAGTAGCTATTGCGTGCATGGCCCCTTTGTACGGCGCCCAAGAAATTAAATGCCTTTACGGGCGTGAGGGGAGACATTATTGGCTAAGATTTTTGGGTCAACCCTAGCGTGGTTGCATAGTGCGGTCGACACAACGCGCAATGGTTGTAAATTCGATCTTCCTTTTTCTTTCGATTAAATTATTTTTCTTTATAAAAAAACATCCAGGCGCACAAATTCAATCATGCGTTTCATTATAATATAGTATGGTTAGAAAAATTTAAATACAATATAATATTCTGTTCAGTATATGTGTTCTCTGTGGTAAAATTTGCTTAAAGTTTAATTACATGTCCATTCAGCTTCGATAGCTTAAGAAAACTATAGTAAAAACAGCTTCATAAGGAACCGCAAGGTTTTTATAAATTAAAAAAAATCTAAATGAAAACATAGCTTCCATCGCAATGAAATAAGTATAGCTACTAAAACGCCGCCAACAAAATATATATTAGCAAAAGTATTTCCTTTCTTAGAGTACCGGGTTGTTTGCCAAGTGTCTTATACGTTACTTCATAACGTAGATACCCTCTTCTCCCCACTTCTCCCTCTTATTGGCAGACCAGATTAATTGTATCTCAAACTTTATTGAAACTTCCGTTCAATTTAAGGTGGGTTCGCAAACAATGTATTTTATTAAAGTTTCATATTGATATTGTTATTTTCAAAAATAAAAATATATTGAAAGGTGAAACAAAAAATAATTTGGGCGAAACACTGTGAAATTTGGCACAGTTTGGATTAACCAATGAAAGTTGAACTTCATTGGAAATTTTTCTTCAAAATTCGTACTTTATCTTGTAATCGACGCAAACGACGTGTCTTTTAAGAAACTTGCATCATATATCTATGTAAGTATATCTTTAACGCTCTCAAAGTGTTCAAAACTCTGATTTTCCCAGACAAAACATAGCTAATTTGAATTTTATGAGAAAACTTGTGAAACTAAGTGCCACTAACGTAATTACAACTATTTACATATTGAGCCTGTTTTGCCTTTCAAATAGTTAAAGTTTAAGAACATTTCTGAAGATGCTCAAAGGCTACTTTTACGTGCCAACTATCTCGAAGAAATTCCATCCGCGTAATCGCCGCTACCCTTCTGGGGTTGCCAGGGCCAAATAAGTCCTTAAATGTCAGGAATTTAAAGGCGAGACGGTCGGCGGATTTTAGTTAATCATATTTTAAATTGAAATGTAATTTTAAATATAATATGACTTATTGTTAAATCTGTGTTTGCTCCAACGATTTAAACGGAGGTATTAAATTAGACTTGATTTAACAAAGCCTATTTTACAAGCTTTTATTTAACTTGCAATGACTTTATAAGTTGATAGTAAAATAGTTTTATAAGTCAAAAGAAAATTTTATTTCATTATTTCTAGCGCATTCAAATTAAAACTTGTTTTTAAAAAAGTTATCAAGTATTTGTAAATAAATTCAGTAAAAAATATTCCTCGGCAATATACCTACTTAGGTAGGCAATTAAATAACACGTTTTTATAATCTATGGGAACCTAATTTACCAACCTAAATTATAAAGCGTTCTTACAAAATTTTACAAAATGTTACTGTCAGCTTGAAAATTCAGAGCACTGAAAAAGAACTCTGCATTTAATACAATATAGTACCTATATTTTTTGGACAATAGAGTGTTGGCAACACCGAGAAGAAGGCATTGCGTGTGACTTCCGGTGGTGAATTGGCGCGCATTTGCTGCCGCCTGGGGGCGCCACTGCGCTGTATAAAACGGACGTGCTGGGCGGCAAATGGCCTCTTTTTGCGGGGTTGCACTTGATTAGAGAGCATCGTTTGCGATTAATATTTTATTAATTAAATTATAGTTAAATCTATCTGATAATTGCTAATTAAGTATCTCTAACTAATTCCTTTGGATTTTATAATAATTTGTTATATTCCATAAATTGAATAAATATCTGTAAAGTGAGTCTTTGAGTTTATTAAGTATCCGTCGTTTACATCAGAAGTGTTTATCCACGTGCCATGGGGAAGCATAAGAAGAAAAGTCGCAAACGTGCTCAATCATCTAGTAGTTCTAGTAGCGCGGTAAGTTCTGTCAGTGCTCGAACCCCGTCACCTCGCCCGCCAAAACGCAAGCAGAGGACAAAGCGAGATCGGTCAAGTAAGCCTACACGTTCATATGGAAATGATGCGGTGAGTCACAATAATTCATATACTTTGAATAATATTATACCGGAGTTCGACCCCTTGAAAGACGACATTAATGCATGGCTAAAAATTATTCAATCTCACGCAAATACGTTCTCCTGGTCGGACGAGGTAACCCGTTATCAAGCGTTAAATAAGCTTAAAGGTTCAGCTAAATTGTGGTACGATTCATTGTTACGCACTGATCATCAATGGCCTTCGTGGAAATGGGTAGATTGGCGTACTAAGTTATCTGTTAGTTTTCAAATTCAAAGAAACATGTTTGAACTTTTAAAAGAAATAATAGAACGGAAACCCGTGGAAAATCAATCTTTATATGAATTTTATTTTGACCAAAAATGTAGAATTGATAGATTAAGTTTGAATTTTTCGGATCAGGATGTCATTTCAATTATTCTTGGAAATATTAGTGATGGAAATATAGAAGCTAATTCGTTTAATTCATGTGATCAGTTCGCGAGTTACTTGCATAGTCGTACGTACAAAACTAAGAAACAAATTTCACATTCGAAAGTAACGCATATTCAATCGAACACGGGTAATGCGAGTGTAATTACGTCTAATAATAATCGAGTAGTGCCATCGAGTTCATTCGGTATTAATGAAATCGGTTCACAAACACGAAAAACAATAAAATGTTACTTGTGCGGTGAAAATCACAAACGTATGCAATGCGACATAAAGTGTGAATTTTGCGGAATTAGGGGTCACACTGAATCGACATGTAATCGTAAGAAAAACAATGTTAAATCTGAACAAAAGTTTGATAAACCTGAAGTTAAGTTTGTGTCTTCATCAATATCGCGAGATAAATTTATAAAGAAGGTAGTTTTAAATAATGTTGTGGTTCATGATGCGTTCATTGATATGGGAAGTAGCTGTTCGATTATATCGCAGTCGTTAGTGACGAAACATGGATTGCAGCCATCTATATTACCTTCTCCGGTAACGTTACATGGATTTAAAAAACATTCTGCAAAGACTGTCTTTACTGTGTTAAAAGTGAGTTTAAAGCTCGACTCTGTGGAGGTGAGTGATGTAGATTTTTATGTAATGGATGATTTAGACGGATGCGATATTTTAATTGGACGAAACGTAACGGAACGGCCTAGTTTGATGTATTCTCGAATAGGCGAAATTTTAAGGTTTGATTATGCGAAAGCTTTGAAAGAGTATTGGCGAAGAATATGTTATTGACACTGATTGTAATTACGATGAATTAATGACATTGTTTCAAAAATATAGTGATTGTGTAGCTAGGAGTGTCAAAGAGTTAGGTAAAGCTAATAATCATGAAATGGTGATAAATCTAACAGATTCGCGGCCAATTTACTGTAGACCTTTTAGATCGTCTTTGGCAGATAGAAAAGTTATTCGCGAAATGGTCGATGAGTTATTAGCTAACGATATAGTACGACATAGTGATTCCCCATATGCAAGTCCTGCGCTTTTGGTTAGCAAAAAAAATGGCGAGAAAAGACTTTGTATTGATTATCGTGCTTTGAATAAAATAACAGTCAAAAATAAATACCCTATGCCGCGAATCGAGGATTTAGTGGATAGGTTACAAGGTAATGAGTGCTTTACACGTCTCGATTTAAAAAGTGGATATTATCAAATACGCATGAGTAATTCATCTATACCAAAAACAGCTTTTATTACGGAAGACGGGCATTATGAATTTTTAAGGCTACCGTTCGGGTTAGTTAACGGTCCGTCATGCTTTCAGGAAATGATGAATAAGGTGTTAGGAAATTTAAGGTTTGGCAACGTGATGGTATATTTAGATGATGTATATTTAGTTACTAAATCTATTGAGGAGAATCTTAAACTACTCGAGCAGGTTCTAGAAATTTTTCGCATTAATGGACTTACGCTTAATTTAAAAAAATGTCACTTTTTCAAAACTCAAATTGAATTTCTGGGCTATAAAATAAAACCGAATGTAGTAATGCCAAATGACGCTAAATTAGAAGCTGTGAAATGTTTTCCAACACCCAAGAATATTCATCAACTTCGTCAATTTTTGGGATTGATAAGTTATTTCCGAAAATTCATAAAGAACTGTGCGATGCTATCGGCGCCATTGACTAAGCTTTTGAAAAAAGATTCTGTTTGGATGTGGGAAGACAATCACGAAAAAGCATTTTTGATTCTAAAAGAAAAATTGGTTTCCGGTAACGTGTTATCCATGTTTGATCCTTCGAAAGAAAAAGTTCTTTACACGGATGCTAGTCGAGAAGGTGTAGCAGGCATTCTAATGCAAGTAACCGATGAGGGCGAAAAACCAATTCATTTTTATAGCAGACAGACGACAGAGGATGAAAAACGTTTTCATTCCTTTGAACTTGAATTACTTGCAATTATTTCGTCATTACAAAAATTTAGACTATACTTATTAGACTCTCCGTTCAAAATTATAACTGACTGTAATGCTGTTAGGTATGCGCTGACAAAAAAAGAAATAATTCCGCGAATCGCACGATGGGTATTGTTAACACAGGAATTTGCTTTCGAAATACATCATAGAGAGGGTTCGCGTATGCAGCACGTGGACGCATTAAGTCGAAACCCTGTGCCATCCGGGGAAAAGTACGAATCGGAAGTAGTTTTGTCAATCACGGAAGGTGATTGGTTACTGTCAGTGCAGTTACAGGACCCAGAATTAGTGAAAATTAAAGAAATATTAGAGTCAGGACAAGCCGATGATAATAAGGACATTTTTAATAAATACGAAATGCTTGGTAATAAAGTTTATAGGAGAACAACCCGAGGTCGCCGCTGGGTTGTTCCAAAAAAATGTATCTGGCAAATTATAAAAAGTAACCACGACGACTTAGGACATTTTGCGTTAGATAAAACGGTGGAACGTATTGAAAATTTTTATTGGTTTCCGAGAGTACGTCATAGGGTAAAAAAATATATTAAAAACTGTATTAATTGCGCCTATTATAAAACGAAAGGTGGTCCTAAAGAAGGCGAGCTGTTTCCGTTGCCGAAGTATGCCCAGCCGTTTCATACACTTCACGTCGACCATCTGGGCCCATTTGTAAAATCGAAAAACGGAAATAAATATTTATTAGTCATGGTAGATTCTTTTACCAAATTTGTTTTTATATTCGCAGTTAAAACAACCAGTACAGATGATGTAATAACAGAACTAGATAAAGTATATAAGCATTTTGGCAATCCGAGACGTATTATTAGCGATGCTGGTACGGCTTTCACATCTAAAGATTTTATTGAATATTGTAAAAATAAGAACATTAGATTACATACAGTTGCAATTGGAATGCCTCGTTCCAATGGGCAGGTTGAAAGATTTAATAAAACCATTCTAGATGCTATGCGGACTTTGAGTGCTAACAGTGATGATGATTGTTGGGATCAGTACGTTACAGTGTTGCAACAAGGTCTTAATAGTACTGTTCATAAAACTACTAATGCAGTTCCAAGCGAAGTTTTCTTCGGGTACCGCCTGCGTACTGACGGTGATAATATTATGGGATTAGGGCTTGATAACGGGGAAATAACGGATGTGACTGATTTGCGTAAGAAAGTAGATCGAAATTTAAAAGCCAGTGCAGTTAGTCAGAAAAAGAGGTTTGACGATTCAAGAACAAGGGCACAGAGATATGCAGTTGGTGAGTTAGTACTTATTAAAATTCAAAGTAAGAATAATGATGGTCAAAGTACAAAATTGATGCCAGTTTTTAAAGGCCCATTCCAAGTAAAAAACGTGTTAGGAAATGACCGGTACGAGGTGACGGATTTAAGGGGTTCAGAGCGTAGTAACAAAAACTATACGGGGACGACAGCAGCCGAAAATATGAAGCCCTGGATTAAAATTGATGATTGGGCTTCGGAATAAATATTGAGAGTATACCATGTTGGCAAGTATGTATTAAAGCAGCATTTATATATCTCCAAAGTAGTTTATATTTAAAAACATTATTTAATGATAAAGTAATTTAATTAAATATGCTAATTGCCAGAAAGCGTAAAATTGACTTGTTAATGTCGATTGTTTTGTATATAAGCCTATGTTAATGTGTTATTTAGAGTTGTCTCATTATACTTAAGTGAAGCGGTGCGCTCTTTAAGTGTATGAAACTTTAAATGTACTGTGGTGTCTGTAGCAAGGTAATTGGATCAACTCGGTCTCTCAAGTGAAGCGTCCGCTCTTTGGGTGCGAGGGTCTGGTGCCTAATACAGCGCGATAAGGCTGATGTACAAAACAAATATTCACGACACAATGAGTGAAAGTAATTAATGTTCAGCTTCTTTTGTTGGTTTATTTTTACATTCTGTAATTTGTTCTGTAATATGTTTCAGGAACATATTGTCAGCATGAGTGGTGTCAGGGGCTGACACCGTGCAGCATGGCCGTGTTGGCAACACCGAGAAGAAGGCATTGCGTGTGACTTCCGGTGGTGAATTGGCGCGCATTTGCTGCCGCCTGGGGGCGCCACTGCGCTGTATAAAACGGACGTGCTGGGCGGCAAATGGCCTCTTTTTGCGGGGTTGCACTTGATTAGAGAGCATCGTTTGCGATTAATATTTTATTAATTAAATTATAGTTAAATCTATATGATAATTGCTAATTAAGTATCTCTAACTAATTCCTTTGGATTTTATAATAATTTGTTATATTCCATAAATTGAATAAATATCTGTAAAGTGAGTCTTTGAGTTTATTAAGTATCCGTCGTTTACAAGAGAAATTGAACACAGGAGCATCGAGTGAAATGCCAATGTCAAATGTGACAGATGTCAAATCGTGTGTCCGATTTTCAGCTCTATTGTATTAGTCAGAGTTCTACTTTCAAGCTCTGAATTTTCTCCGGCCTACCGGATTCCGGACTATATAGTGGGAGTAAGGCTAATTTTAAATACTAAAAAAAAACCCTCATCACCTGCGGGACAGGTTTTTCCTAGTGCATGGATGCCCATGTTTATGCTATGCAGCATAAACATATTCTCTGTATGTAACTTTTTTGAAATAAACATTTCATTTCATTTTCATTTCATTTCTTGGGACATTTCGATTTCTCCTCTAGCAACCCTGCACCCTAGAGACCGCGTTAGTCTCCCTATCTCCAACATTCTTACAGTTTAATGTATGCAAACGCATTTTGTTTCAAAGCCTCTACCCTAAGGCGAACTCTAACCGAAGTTATTTCAGCCCGTATGTCAAACATGCTCTTTGATCTTCAAATACGAATAATGCCACTTAAGATTGTTCTTTCCTTATATTTCCCTTGTTTTGTAGTTTTTGGCAAACGCAATTCTCGCTCCCTTGAGGTACTATACGTTTGTAACAAAAGTTATACCTTTGTAAATTATTTAGCGCCTGAAAGGTAGCCTTTGATTTTGTTTTTTGTTGAGTGAAATTTGTATGGCAAATATTAATAAAAATATGCCATAATGTTTCAGATATTTCGAGATCACAAAGTGAAAATAAAGGACAAAAATATTGGGTAAAATAAACATAGATCTTCACGTTCATTCCAAACCAAATTCATAAAGTGTTATTTCTAAATATCAAAGTGAAATTATCCTAATGAAAGTGTCAAGTGCAACTACACTTCTAATACATCACATGATAATGATGGCGCTAAAAATAACGCCGAGTTTGACGACAAAGTACGCCATGTGGCGTCTAAAACTGTCACACGTGGTCTGGCCAAAAACAGATCGCTTCCTTTAAAAAGTTAGGAGCTTTTTGTGATACAAAAAGCATCATTTTTTACATAGTTCAAGCATGTGCCCCTAATAATGTAAGAAATGTGAGTATCCTTTTCCGACTTTTTGTATAAAATTCGGGTTTCACAATCGATCATTTTAGTAATAAACATAATGAATTGCTAATAAAAGTGTCCTAATTTGTGTCATAGATTACGAACAATTTATGATAGGAAACGTTTCCTTATCATAACCAATGCCTTCATAACTGCAGGATAGCTTTAGCGATTAATTTGGCTCCCTCCGAGAAGACTGACTTGTTCTTTATTGTATCCCCCTTACTAATAAACGCTGTATAAGCTTTGAATAGTTATATTAATAGAATTAAAAATGTCACTTGTGTGATTTGAACAAAACACTGTTCACATCACACAAGTGACATTTTTAATTCGATAGAAGGAGACAAAACACTGTATAACTATTCAAAGCTTATACAGCGTTTATTAGTGAGCGGTTTAATCTATAAATTGAACTTGTTTAGCTAAGCATTTTATTTTCTACACTTTTAAAATAGTGTTGCCAAATTGAAATTTATTTACTACACGAGAGAGTTCGAATGTCAAATTGCACCGCTCTGCATAGCGCGATTGTGTACGTGTAAAAAGAGTAAATAGTTACAATTTTAGCTGAATTAAAAAAGAGAATTATTTAGAAAATAAATTTTATTTTATACTTTTTGTGCATTTTTACTTTAGAAGTCGGTTTAATTTTTTGTTTTTATAAAGAGCATTTAACAGGATCTCTCAACATGAGAAGTTATACATTTTTATCTTCTTATAGTCTAGAAAAATCCACTTCACACTTTGTAATTATTTGCTTATAATTTATAATAAATCTATAACTATACAAAATATTATGGTCTATTTATTTTCATAATCATCGAAGTTAACAAGGGAATCGTACGGACGGACATGTCCACATAGCAAAACTGTAGGTAGTTCCACAGAATAATTAATAGTACAAGGTAGTTCCTTGTTTTTACTACGGAGCCCGAAAAATATAAAACATAATACTGTTCAAGTTTATTAATATTCATAGGAGATGTAGTCACGGAGCCGACTGTCGTCAGACGATCCATCAGCTGTGATTGATGATCACTTCACTTCACTAATAAATGTAAACAAACCGCCCACTTTTTGCCAACAAACCTTCTTAATTATACCAAAATTTTAAAGCAATATGATGATGACAAAAGGTTTTGAACAAAAAAACTCAACGTGTACACGTGGTACACGTTGAGTTTTTTTTTTCAATACCAGCAGCAGAAGCAGAAGTGAAACTTTGTTCATGCATGATTTAAAATACAAAAGAATAGAATAAATAATTAAATTGACCATGCAAAAAACTGTATTGGCAGTGTCCCCACATCTGCGTAATAATCAGCGTGGCAAGACCTACTAACTGAGATAGGTTTGAAATCTGTTGCTGGATGGGACGACATTTTGCATGGTCCTTTGTATCCCTAGCGCTATAATTATTATTCATTGTAATGATCCACGTACAAAAATACAAACGAGAGTCGAGAACAACAAAATATGTAAAGAAATCAAAAAATAGGCGAAATAAAATTCCTCACCCACGTTGAGAAATATTTCTTAGAATTCTTTGCTCCCATAATGTTTAATAATCTATTGAAAGGAAGGGAAGGTATTTTCGTTCATTAGTTCAAGCAATTAGTGACGATACCGCTTTTTAGGCGACAAAATTCAGAAAGCGTAAACAAGTGTCATAAGATTCCACGAATAGGCCAAACATTTTAATGAGCTTAGAGTGACGTATGTGAAAGCAAAGCAATAAGAACTGAGCAAGCGGTAGAAAAAGTAGAGTAAAAAACCTATCTGAAAAATCAGGCTAGAATATTTAGGTTACAATGTAGTACCAAACTAAGTTTCTAACTGGAATATGACTCAAAATTAAGAGGAAAGATGAAAGAAACGTTTTATTTGGGCTAATAAAATAATGACACATCATTGTCGTCTATTGATTATTATCTTAAGGTGCTCCCTCACCTAGAGCATTCGTGTGTAATGTAACATTACATATTCGATCGTTACTCAGTGTAGGAGGATAACCGAACATATAATGCGCACCTTGTAATGATACAATATGTAATATCTCGATACAACTTGTAAGATCAATGGATCTCCCGTTCGCACGGCGCTCAAAGTCGAATCTAGGTATAATGTTATGGTGTCTACAGACACACGAATTTGGTACGGGCAGTCCGGCGAACATAAGAAGAAGGCGAAGAGTTCGCCGTTGTCCGCATCGGATCTGGTCCGCTCCGTACCAAATCCGAGCGTGTGTAGAGCAGTCCGGCGGTTAGGCCGTACAACGGTATCAGTGTTGCCAACTTAGGGATGTACCCCCCAAAATTAGGGAAAATATCTACGGGGGTTTACTAGGGGACAAGATGTTTAGAGTTTACTCCTTATGAATCAATTTGTATGTAATAATAAAAAATATTTTATTGTGTGTATATAACCAGGGATATGACAATGTATTGGGAGTGAAATCAGATTAAGACAAGTTAGTTTTATGTTATTCACGCGTAAGTCTTTATGTTAAACACATAACCTTTCTTCCTAGCTTATTATCTCTTAGACCTGTCAATGGTATAAGTAATCAGGGGTAAAATTTCGGGAGAAATATTTTTTAAAATGTTGGTATCACTGCCCGTTATCAATGAATTGCGGGAATCATCGTCGTCGTTTAAAAACAGCACTGTAAATAGAACTCTGTGCTAATGTAATAGAGCATAAAATCGAACACACGAGTGTCGAGCTTTACGGTCCACTGCACAGTACCAAATCCGTGTAGTGACACCGGATTCGGTCTGCGGATATGGTCCGCTGTACGCTCCATACAAATTCGTGTGTCTGTAGATAGCATTACATTACACACGTAAATACTCCAGGCGAGGAAGCACCTTTAGGTAAAAGTAATTATAATGTGATTTCATGACTAATTTATTACTTGGTGATTATTATTTGGTACCGTGACGTTTTTAAATCTGATTGTTTATTTCGCCGGGATATAAAGTAACTCATGTCGTTCCCTGTGTTGGATTAAAATTCCACACTTCATGATGAGCGTATGATTCATACCTAAAACGTTTGAATCGGTCGAAACTTTTAATTGGATCAAAAATCCTTTTGTGACAAACTGTTGTCATTATTGGAAAAAGGCTGTTGAATCAGAGGCTTACTATGTCCATTAGCCTATCTCCAGTTAGCGATTTATAATCATTTATAAAACTAATTGCTTACGTCACGACGTGTGTATCATAGGCATTTCCTTTGCGAAAAAATACTCATCGTCGACGGGATCTTTAGTTTTAATCTAAGGACGGCACGATTATTGACGTGATAGGGCTCAAATCTCTTCTCAGTCTATATCTATACTAATATAATAAAGAGGAAAAGTTTGTTTGTTTGTTTGCATTGAATAAGCTCCGAAACTACTGGCACAAACGTAGAGTAGACCACGAGGAAGGACATAGGCTTTTTATCGAGGAAAAATGTTCGGTTTCTGCGAAATTAACTTTTGCGCGCGCGAAGTCGTGGGCAACATCTAGTGAGGATAATTATGTTTATTTTTTATTATTATTTTATTCCATTATTGTAGTCCAGTCAGCTTCATCAGTGTAAATGTCAAAATTGGGTATTTCTATGCACTAAAAAGGGATTTAAAAAAATCCACCATTAAAGGGCTGAAAGTTTGCATGGAAAACCTCTTTTTAATATTATATATTATCTATGATGGAAAATCTTTAGATCTACAACGATTTCGATGAAAATTGAGATTCAGGCTCTTAAATACATTTTTTTTAAATATGTGTTTCAATGTTTATTAGAATTCACGCTCTGAAGGTGTAAATTAAGGGTTGAAAGTGTGTATGAAAAATATTTAAAATCAGTCCCGATTTCCATGAAACTTAATATCCGCGATAAATAATACAACTTATTGACATTTTCAGTTTTATAGATTTTGGAAATTCGTCCCCAAAAAGGTTGAAATGGGAGTCCAAAGTAGTGAAATATTAACACATTCACTGGTGCGTTGAATTTTGGCACATAGATACTCGTAGCAGTTATTATGACGTAGAAATCCTTAAAAAAGGGCTTTTTGAAATACATACCCCACGGGGTGCAAACTGCAAAGGGGTTCAACGCGGACGAAGTCGCGCGCTGAAGCTAGTAATTTATAATGAAACATCAATTTCCAAAGTAACATAATATAACATAGTAAAGTTACGAACGCGCCTAAACTTATCCAGTACTTGGGCCATAAAAAGTTATATTATATTCATTTTTATGCTGGAAAGCACTCTAAGTTGTGAACTTTAGAATATAATGCGGTTGCATAACAAAAGTTTGGAAGGCTTCTAGGCAATAATCGATGATACTAGCGAACGAGGAAGTTTCCTATAGGTATCAGTTACTTATCATCATCATCATCCACCACTAAGGCTGCCTTCAGACCGACTGCACTGCAGTGACCCCGTGCAGTCGACATTAACTGCATTTTGGATATGAAGAAAAGCAAAAATATTTTTGTGGTATAAACGGTATACGGTTCAAAACAATCCGCTATAACCGCCATCTTGTGGTAAATCGCTGCAACGTCAGCGCCATCCATCGATATCTGATTACACAGAATATCAATAGATGTCGCTTAATTGATAATTCAAAAATCATGCAAACTATCTTGTGTGTTGTAGTACTAACAAGTTACCAAGACTACTAGTTAAAAATGATTACAATATTATATTTTAATAGTATGATAGCATGAACTCACCAAATACTATTACTTTTTCTGTATTCTGAGACTATTACCTACCTACCAAGTACAATAGAGAAATTATTTTACCTACCTTACATAACTTTAGATAAGTAATAAACTATTTTATAACCTACTAGCGACATGTCCTGGCTTCGACGCGTGCATTCAAAAATAGACAAGTAAAATTGTTTCCGTGTGTTCTATTTTCAACGCAATTATCAGTGCTGTTTTTTTCCGTCGGCGGTCCCCAAGAGCAGTTTGAAGGTTTTGGAGCGAAAGCAACTTTTATAATGACATAGTATTAAAAATAATTTGTGAAGATTAATTGATAAAAATTTAAAGTAAAATAATTGTTCAACAATTTATTGCCACCTTAGTGGCTTACAATGTCAGAGCTTTATTTCGATACTAGATTACTCAGCACATCCATAGATGTCGCTGTATTTAAAGAAATAATTGTACTGAAAATGGTCTTTGACGAATTAAAATATTCAGATATTTTAGTCAGCAACAATAATATTATTACTATTACCTAGTCTTATATCATAATTATAATTTATATATATTAGCACTTTAAATAAAATTAGTAATAGCGCCATCTAGTCACAAAAAAATTGCAATGTCAGCTCCAAAGAAAGTCAGCCCCATCTATCGATACTAGATTACTTTTGTACATTGGTAGATGTCACTATTGTTTGTAACTAATATCATGGACTAAACACTAGTGTTTTTAGTCCATGCTAATATCTATTCTGTGCTATTGTAACAATTAACAATTTTAAAATTAGAGTGAATCAGACAGTACTTAATTATTGTACCTACATCACATTAATTATATTATACTTTTTGCCCGCGGGATACTTGGTTGTATTCCACGGGAACACTACTTTTTCGGCATAAAAATAATTACTGTACTCAAGAGCATAAACTACTACCATTCCAAATTTCATTAATAGGATCTACTTACCCGTTTAATAGTTTATGCCTGAAAGACATACAAATCGTAACAAACATCCATCGACATTTCATCGATGTCGATGTCGATCGACACCAAACTTTCACAGTTATAAAAGTAGTAGGATCTAGATATTAATTAAAACTAGAGGTTGCTCTATGGTCGGCCTCGCCCAAGATAATAAGTCTACTTATTTTTGGGTAACATGCAGTATCCTACGGGAACTCTGTTCTTTTTCGAGATAAAATGTAGCCTATGTGTTAATCCTGAGTCTTAACTACTACCATACTAAAATTCATCAAAGTCCGTTCAGTAGTTTTTGGTGGAAAGTGTTAAGTGTAACTTCCATCTACTATAGGAGTTAGGATATAACTGAATAGGCCTTTAAAACTTGGCGCCCGAACTGGGACTAGGCTTAAAATATTATATTAACCCAATAACACTAAGTAAAGATTTGCCTGTTCTAGTTCCACTAGAATAAAGAAATTGTCACTTCTTTTGGCACAAAATCAAGTAAGTTTCGGGTCACTCTTGTCAAAGTGTGTTTTACGATCAGCTAACGTTCGAAATTAATGGAGTGTAAATGAACGATATTTCATAGAATTAACAAGGACAAGCCTAGATTACCTAGGGCAAAGGAAGGGATCGAAATCTGGAGCGTAGGAATGAGGGGATAGTTAAAGGGTAGAAGGGAAAGCTGGAAAAGACACAGGAAAATACACGGAAATAACAGGTAGGAAAATACAGTGAAAAGAGAAAGGAATAAAGGAAAATACTGTTTACCAATTACTTCGAGCTGTGGTGAGGCAGGGATTTCTTGTTGACTTGTCGACTTGTCGGAGCGAAGTACGATTTGTATGGCGATTGGCCCTATCTTTATACCAGTCTGACAATCAACCTTCTAGAACATTCCGTTCCTCACCCCCTTAGCTCGAAATATCATTTATTTAATGTCAAGACAACATTATTTACATTTATCTTAATATTCTAATCTGGGGGCACGGCAGTGCACCCGCCAAGTCGAGCGCGAAGCAAACACTGCCGTACCATCCTTTACTGGAACCATTTCGCCGCATTTTCAGGCCCCTATTTGAGAACCTCTGGATTTTTCGCATTTACGACACTCACTCACTCACTTATACACTCACTCATGATCATCAAAGTAGAACTAGTACTTCCCATAAACTCAGAGAGCTGAAATTTGGTACAGAGTTAGGGTTTAATGGCCACATAAAGGGAAAACTATAAAAACTAGGATAATCGATCTGGGGGCACGGCAGTGCCCCCGCCAAGTCAAGCGCGAAGCAAACACTGCCGTACCATTATTTACGGGAACCATTTCGCCGCATTTTCAGGCCTCTATTTGAGAACCTCTGGATAAGACCAGAACGTCGATCTGGGGGCACGGCAGTGCCCTCGCCAAGTCGAGCGCGAAGCAAACACTGACGTACCATTATTTACTGGAACCATTTCGCCGCATTTTCAGGCCCCTATTTGAGAACCTCTGGATAAGACTAGAACGCAGAAATTTTCGTCATCCAGTAAAGTATAATCACATACTTAAAATCCAAAATTTTAAGTCTGTAGGTCATTTCGTTCCGAAGTTAAACGAAAGCAAAGTTTCGCATTTATGACACTCACCCAGTCACTCACTCATGATCATCAGAATAGAACTAGTACTTCCCATAAACTCAGAGAGCTGAAATTTGGTACAGAGGTAGGGTTTAATGGCCACATAAAGGAAAAACTATAAAAACTAGGATAATCGAAGATCTGGAGTACCTGGTGACCCTTATTAGAAAACACAAGAGCCCAACCAAACTATTAGAGATCGACGTACTGCCTTTACAAAAAATATTCAACTTGGTGGGCCACTTCATTTGATGTCAAAAATCGAAGATCTGAAGTATCTGATTAAGAACCCTCAGCTGGTCTCAGCTGATTAGAGATATGGCAATGCCCCCTTCTACTATTGGTACATAAAAAAATCGACTGTCATTGCAAAAATCCAGTGAAGTGGGACTCATCTTCTAATTTAATCTAGCCGGTAGCGTCCCACTGCTGGGCGAATGCCTCCCCTTCTGCTTTTAATACGCATAAAAATAAAATTAAAGGAAAACTCTGGATAAGACTAGACTGGCTTTTATACTTATACTTACAAGTTTATAAGAAGAAATAGTCGAACAATTAACTTTATTCTACTCGAACATTACACAAATTAAATAAACAAATTACACTAAAATCTAGTAAAATAAATCAATATTCCTACGTTTCTACAAAAAGAAGTGAAATCCCACCAAAAACATTCTGTAAAAAACTAGCCAAGTCTCGATAGAGCTGCTTGTTTATCTCTAAAAAGTAATGAAATCTAGACTAAGTCGTGCCAAGTCTAAGGATCCTTACTGCGATTTATTTATTATTATAGTTAATGTTGTGTGACTTGGCCGTTGAAGAGTACACAAGGGTACAAAAGGGGCTCCATAACACCATTGCTCCAATACATGTGTTATACAATCAACAACAGCCTAAAATAAGACACTAGCGTCCAATTACCAATACCAGTATGGGCTATTATCTCGCTTAACAAACATAAGTAGTTACAACTTACAACAGAATCTGATATAACATTACGTGTAAACAAAATTGACTTCTAACGTATAAAGAATTTTCAAGGGCCAAGTCACACAACATTAACTATAATAATAAATAAATCGCAGTAAGGATCCTTAGACTTGGCACGACTTAGTCTAGATTTCATTACTTTTTAGAGATAAACAAGCAGCTCTATCGAGACTTGGCTAGTTTTTTACAGAATGTTTTTGGTGGGATACATATTTACAATATAATTTTACATAAAGAAAACTTGGAAAACTGTCGGGGATTGAGTGAGCGAGGAAAATAGGTTTTCCTAATATTTATATTGCCTCGTCCTCCCCTGACTTAACGGTCATTCGCTCCGTCCCTGTCTAATAGCAAGTCTCTCTCGAGACCGAGGCGCTCCCTAGTAGCAAAAATTCGCAACTATGGATTTTCTTTCTAAATAACTCACTCAACCCCCGCTCAGCTAATACCCTTACATAAAACTAGGTCATATTTTATCAAATTTAACAATATTTCACTAATTACTATTACAACAATTAGAGAACAATGGACAAAGTTATATAATCATAAGTATGAGTCTAATAAGAATGTTAAAACAATGGCTTTTGTGAAACAATGGCATCTAATAAGACTTTACATGAACTATTGTTACGTATTACGCAACGAGTTTTTTACTATTTTTACTTTACGTTTCAAGCTCTAAGTTATAACAAATTTTTAGGTTTTTAAGATTAACTATTTACACGATTTTATAAGTAATCGGCTACCTTCTAAACGTTCGTCGTGAACAACAAGCTTCCTACAAACATTATGAGGAACCAGAGAGGAACGTTTTTGTCAACTTAACTTTAAGTAGACACCTAATCCCTAAGTATTAACGACATCCTTATAATTTAATAATATTAAATTATTAAATTCATGTGAATGTGAGTTTGTTTGTTTGGTTGTCACGCTTTCATGAAAAAACCACATGACCGAGAAGTAGACCACAGGGATGGACATAAGCTACTTTTTGTCGCGTGATAATGTAAGCTTGTGTTACGTGAGATAGAGTATTTAACTATTTACGCTTTCATGTAAAACTACATAACCGATCATTATAAAATTTTGCACAGATATAAAAGTAGACCACGGGGAAGGAAATAGGTTACTTTTTATCGCGGGAAAATATACGGTTCCCGTGGGAAACTGTATTTATGTAGGCAGAGCAGCAGACAAAAGCTAATACTCTTTAAAAACGATTTTGTATATAGTTACTTATAACTCAGTAAAACAACAAAACATTTTTGCTATCCCTACGTATATTATTATCAAGTCACGAAGTTCTTCCTTTTAATTACTTGTGTGATGTCTCCATAAAAATTTGTTATTTAAACATAGGTTAATTTAACAAAATAATCATTTTTATGTAGCCCACCAGCGCCACCTATGTAATTATATTATCTGTGATGTATGGTTTCTATTGTCTGTGGCAATTCTATAAAAATATAGTTCGTGTGAAATCTCCGCACCGGTTGTTTCATTTTTTTCACTAAAGGTTATGGGCCCAGTAGAAAAGTGTAAAATTCTCGCGAGACTTGCAAAAAGGGTGCTGATTAGTCTTCGCAGACTGAGAATACACCAGTTTTTGGGAACTGTGCTAGTGAAACCTGAAAAAGAAAAGTGAACGTAAAAAGTTTTTTGGTAGAACTGAATAAAATGGCGGCCAATTACATCGTGAGCGTGCCTAAGCTAAAGGGGCGAGAAAACTACTCGGAATGGGCGTTTGCCGCTGAAAATTTTCTTATATTGGAAGGAACCTTCGATTATACTAAATGTACAAAGCCGGAAGAAGCCGCAGCAGATGCCAAAACTAAGGCGAAATTGATCTTAACTATTGACGCGTCACTTTACATCCACATAAAGGATTCTAAATCAACCAAAGAGCTGTGGGAGAAACTGAAGCATTTGTTCGACGATTCTGGATTTACCAGGCGAATCAGTTTGTTGAGATCTCTTATCTCGATTCGGCTGGAAAACTGTTCGTCCATGACTTCATATGTAACGCAAATCATTGAAACGAGCCAAAAATTAAGTGGATCGGGTTTTAACATCAATGATGAGTGGGTCGGATCGCTACTTTTAGCAGGATTATCCGACAAATACTCGCCAATGATAATGGCGATTGAGCATTCAGGGATAGCTATAACGGCGGACGCCATTAAAACTAAGTTGATGGATTTAGAGGAAAACGGTAGTGACGTCAACGGAGCATTTGCTAGTTTCCGTAAATATAAGGGTGGCAGCACTGGACGAACCCAAGACAATGAAACGTCAAACTCAAAAGTGTCAAAGTCAAAACCTGTGCCTAAGGTTATAAAATGTTATAAATGCAAACAGACCGGACACTATCGTAATCAGTGCACCAGTTTCGATAAAGATTCAATTAAAGAAAAGCCTGAACGTAAACAAACAAATGCGTTCAGTGCCGTGTTCTTGAATGGCAGTTTCTCGAAGAATGATTGGTATATAGATTCTGGAGCTAGTGCCCACTTGACTCCAAATGAACATTGGATTAGAAATGTGGTTTCCGAGCTGCCGATTAAAGAAATCATGGTCGCGAATAAGGAAAAGGTTTTGGTTAAATGTTGTGGAGATGTAACAATAACAACTTTGACAGATAACTGCGAGTATGATGTAGTTGTCGAAGGAGCACTGTGTGTTCCAAGTTTGACTACCAACCTAATATCAGTAAGTCAACTGATCTCTAAAGGTAACAAAGTACAATTCACCGAGAATGGCTGTGAGATCTTTAACAGAAATGGTGAATTAGTTGGTACAGCTACGTTATTAAATGGTGTGTACAAGCTGAGATTACCTGAAACATTGGTGGCTACAGCGATGGTCTCAAATGAAATTTGGCATCGTAGACTTGGCCATGTAAATAGTAACTATCTTAACAGGATGCAGGATGCCGTGGATGGGCTCACACTTGACAGAAAGTCAGATATTTCCAAGTTGTCGTGTAAAGTGTGCTGTGAAGGAAAACAGAGTCGATTACCCTTTCCACAGAATGGCAGTAGAAGTAAAGAACTTCTGCATATCATACATACAGATGTATGTGGTCCATTTAGAAATGCTTCGATTGGAGGATCTAAATATTTTATATTGTTTGTGGACAATTATAGCCACATGACCTATATTTATTTTCTCAAGAACAAAAGTGAAGCCTTAACTTCTTTTAAGAGGTACAAAGCACTGGTAGAAAACCAGCTTGACAAGAAAATTAAAATTTTGCGAAGCGATAATGGCAAAGAATTCTGCAATAAGGAATTTGATGACTATCTTTTGAATTCAGGGATAATTCACCAAAGGAGCAATAATTACACGCCAGAGCAAAATGGATTAGCCGAACGCTTTAACCGTACTGTGGTAGAAAAGGCAAGATGTCTCCTTTTTGATGCCAATCTTGAAGAAAAATTTTGGGCTGAAGCTGCTAACACGGCTGTTTACTTGCAAAATAGAATAGTGGCAACTACTCTAAATGGCAAGACGCCTTACGAGATTTGGACGGGTTCAAAGCCAGACATAAGTCATTTGAGAGTGTTTGGGAGTGTTGTGATGACACATATACCTAAAGAGAAGAGACTCAAATGGGACAAGAAGGCAGAGGAAGGAATTCTAGTTGGTTATCCAGAGGATATTAAAGGATACCGTATCTATAACCCAAGAACTAAGATAATCACAACGAGTCGTGATGTAATAATAACTGAAAAAGAATTATCAGCTGAAAAACGAGTCCAGATTGAGGATAATCCTGTAGGTCCTGCTGAAATATATGAGGATTCAATGGAGCATTTGTCAGATGATGCATCGGATGAAACTGTCCATGATGATGATATCCATGATGATGAAACATATGTGCCAGATGAAGACTCTTCTGCCAGTAGTGTAGAAAGTGTAGTGAGTGCTGATGATCCCAGGTACAGCTTTCGCAGGCAGAGACAGCAACCGGACAGGTATGGCTTTTCGAATGCTTGTATCAGTAGTAGTGTCGACTCTGATGAACTTTCATTTCATGAAGTTTTAAGTGGTTCTGATAAGGAACTATGGGTAAAAGCAATGAGGGAGGAAATTCAAAGTTTCATAGATAATGACACTTGGGAGTTGGTGGATAGGCCAATGGATGGTACTGTTGTAAAAAATAAATGGGTATTTAAAAAAAAGTTAAACAGTGAAGGTGAAGTGCGCTTCAGAGCTAGACTTGTTGCAAAGGGGTTTACTCAAAAAAGGGGCATAGACTATAATGAGACTTTTTCACCAGTGTTGAAATATTCTACGTTTAGATTATTGTTAGCATTAAGTGTAGAGTTGGGGCTAAAGTCTAATCATCTAGATGTACCTACTGCATTTCTTAACGGTTTTCTTAATGAGACAGTGTATATGGAAGTACCAGAATACTCCAATATAAAAAATTGTAACAACAAAGTTTTAAGATTGAAAAGAGCCATATATGGGCTAAAGCAGTCAGCGAGAGCATGGTACAGTAGAGTGGAAGAGTGTCTTTTGCAATTAAAATACAAAAGGTCTAACTATGAGCCATGTTTATTTGTTAGGAATGAAAATAATGTAAAGATTTATGTAGCACTATTTGTGGACGACTTTTTTGTGTTTTATAATTGTCAGAATACATATGAAACATTGATAAATGAGTTGGTAACAAAATTTAGAATAAAAGACTTAGGTCAGTTGAAACATTGTCTTGGAATGGATGTTAAAATTAATAAGGACTTTATTACTGTTGATCAGAAACAATTTATTAAAAGTATCTTAAAGAAATTCAATATGACAGATTGTTCTTGTTCTGATACACCAATGGAAATTAACTTAAAATTGGAGAGGGAAGTTAATAATTGTGATAAAAATTATCCCTATCAACAGTTAATAGGTAGTCTCATGTACTTGTCTGTACTTACCCGGCCAGACATTTCGTATAGTATAAGCTTCCTAAGCCAGTATAATAATTACTACAATAAGGTTCACTGGAAGCACTTGAAGCGTCTTCTTAAATATTTAAAGAAAACTATAAATTACAGTTTAGTTTATAAAAAGACAAATAATTGTAGTATTTATGGCTTTGTAGATGCTGACTGGGCCTCCTGCACTCTAGATAGAAGGTCCTATACTGGATTTTGTTTTTTATTGGCAGGCTCAGTAATTTCATATGAATCGAAAAAACAAAAAACCGTGGCATTGTCAAGTACGGAAGCTGAGTACATGGCTTTGTCAGAGTCATGTAAAGAAGCTATATATATTAAAAATGTATTAAGTGAATTGGTTGTAGCAGACGAATGTAAGCCATTGTGTTTGTATAGTGATAATCAAAGCTCAATCAAGCTAGCAACCAATCCATTGTTTCACAATAAACGCACCAAACATATTGACATAAGGCACCATTTTGTCAGAGAATGTATTTCTGAAAAGAAGGTTGAAGTAAAATATGTATCAACTTCAGAGATGCCTGCAGATATATTTACAAAGAGTTTATGTTCTACTAAACATTATAAGTTTTTAAATATGTTGGGCATGTCTGAAATTGTGTAATACAATATTCATGTTAGTTTATGGTAAAGTATTTTTTGTTTAAAATTCTTGGATTATTTTGTTAGGCCAGGATGTTATTTAAACATAGGTTAATTTAACAAAATAATCATTTTTATGTAGCCCACCAGCGCCACCTATGTAATTATATTATCTGTGATGTATGGTTTCTATTGTCTGTGGCAATTCTATAAAAATATAGTTCGTGTGAAATCTCCGCACCGGTTGTTTCATTTTTTTCACTAAAAAATTATACCTTATCTGGGTTGTTTTTATCCAACTTGTTTGTAATTGTAACGCACCCCTGTTTAGACTTCCACAAGTTTTATACACAAAGTTAAATGAGATAAGAGTTGTGGCCGCCGCCCGTATGGAGTGAGATCCCAGGTCCTCCAGACTCCCCTAATATTGTAGTACTAGCTGTTTCCCGCGCCTCCGCCCGCGTAATTATACTATCGAGTATCCCGCGGGAACACTGTACTTTTTGGGGATAAAAAGCAGCCGCTTTTAATCCAGAGCCTAACCTATGTACTACCATACCAAATTTCATCAAAATCCATTCAATAGTTTTTGCGTGAAAGAGTAATAAACATCCATCCATACATCCATACATCCTCACAAACTTTCATATTTATAATACGTAGCTGTTCCCCGCGGCTCCGCCCGCGTAAATATACTATCGAGTATCCCGCGGGAACACTATACTTTTCCGGGATAAAAAGTAGTCTATGTTTTAATCCAGAGCCTATAATACTACAATACCAAATTTTATCAAAATTCGTTCAATAGTTTTTGCGTGAAAGAGGAACAAACATCCATCCATACATACGCCCTCACAAACTTTCACATTTTTAATATTAGAAGGATTAGTAGGATTGGATTGAGTGTACAATGAATGTATGCATACCGCTAGTTTGTGCCGTGGGTAAATTTTTAAGTACAAGGCGCTAAAGTTGCGAATAATTTCACTCACTTTACGTACATTTTGATAAAATATCTATCTTATTTTGTGGTTTTAGAATAATATAAGGTAAGGAACAAAACGTATTAAAGTAATTTTTCTCTTAACTTAGTATGGACAGAGATATTAATGTTTTTATTCTACGTTGATGATTTTCCATTTTTTATTTTTATGAAAATTATGACATAAAAATTAGTAATTGGTGTAAATTTCAGTTTTGGTGTAAATTTCAGTGTAAATTTCAGTTTTGGCGTAAATTTCAGTTCTTGTTAAATTGTCATTATTCTACTAAGTATATCATACGTTACGTTACGTTTTCAAAGGCTGTTACAAAAGTCAGTACAATTTTGGTTACCTATGGCGCCCTGTAGGTACCTGAGAATTGGCCTACGGCACAAATTAGTGGGAATACATATTGCGTTTATTGTACACAATAATACTACAATATGATATATTTTATTAGTAAGAAATAAGAATATAAGGGGCGGACCTGGGATCTTAGGCCCGTATTAATAAACCGTTCTCAAACTCGTTCTCAAGACCTTTCTCGGCTGAGACGGTCTCAAGTAGCGATTAGCTTCTCAAGAAGGTCTTTAATTCATAGTATGATCTCAAGACGTTCTCAGTTGATAACGTTCTTGAGATCACTTTCTCAACTTTTAAGCGTCATTTACACGACAAAGAACGAATGAAATTACGTTTCGTTTACACTTCTACAAAGATCGGATTTATTGAATAAACATTCCTTCAATATTTATTTAAAAAAATGTAATATCTAATAATATAAATACCAAAAAAAGTTTAATTTGTATTTTTATATTGAAAAACCTGATATTCATTAATTTTCACGTAGATATTAATGTTTAATAATCGATTACATAATAATATCTATATTTTTATAACAACTAGGTAAAACGGAATGCGGGTCACAAACATTCTAAAAAGTTCTACTTCTTCTTTTTCTTTAAAATGGCTCCTTAGTGATTCGCCAATATCAGAGTGTGTTGACGATAACTTTGCTGAGTGGTTTTCATGAATAAACAAGGGTATGGTGTACTGAATGAAGTCTGTTGAATTATAATCTAAAACCTAGAACAAACACAAACATTTAGGGTTAGTACTTACCACAGTTTTATTTTGTTAGTAACAATATATTATTATATACATAAAGTTTCAATAAAAGGAGTATTTACAAAACGCAGAACAGATTTAAGGGTGATAGGGCGAGGAATTGTAGGAGGGGGAGGGAACTGATTTATTGAGGATTGGTTTTTTTGGACACCGAAAAACAAGTTCGGCTGTCAAATGTCAAATCAAGTCACTTTTGTTTTGATATTTATCTTTGGTATTTAGTGCTATGATTTATAAATCAAATAGGTTTAATGTAAATAAATAAATGAAATCGAAAATATTTCTCTAAATACTCGACGCTGGCAGAATGGTGCAAAGCCTTTGCAACCGCGATTGCCGAAAAAAAAGATGAAGAGTTATCCAAAGAAGATGGAGGTATCAACAAAAGTCTTTTTATTCATAACTTTGTTTTGTGTTGAGTATGTAGCGTAAATTCGAGTTTGACTAATCGTAAGTATTTAGATTATAATTTACATAATTGTAAAACAATCAAAAACACAGCAAATAATTTTCTACTGTATCCCAAGCCGTTCTCAAGTCAGGTTTTGACCATACTTACGAAACCGCGTCTCAAGAAACAGTTTGACAGCTTACTGAGAACACAGTTGAGAACGAGTTTCGTTTATTAATACGTTCTCACTCAGTTGAGACGCCGTCCCTACAGCTGTACTCAAGTACGATCTATTAATTAAAACAAAATCTTGAGAACATTCTTGAGAATCGTCTCAACTATGAGAACGGTTTATTAATACGGGCCTTAGTCCAGTAAGTTCACAGTGTATTGTGTAATCGGTCTTTTGTTTTGAAAATGTGTTGGATTTGTTGATACATACATATACTCGTACCATGTAATTTGTCTTGGAGCAAAATCTTATACCTAGACTAGCTTTTGCCCGCGACTTCGTCCGCGTGGAATAGTTACTTTGGGATATCGCTAAAATTTACCCGCGACTTAACTTACGTAGAAGGAAAAGCGCTTCCCCCTCACGACTGCCCACCGGGCGCGCTACATTATTATTGAGTGCTTGATTATTTTATCTTCTAAAATACTCATTGAAATCAAATGATGTACACGGCCTTCTAAATTAATGGTTGTTATGAATAACATTTACAACTTAGATAAAGATTGATATTATTTTATTTATTTTTATTTAACAATTTATTGTACACACAGAAAATTATGACAATACAATTAACAAAGTAAGATGACACAAAGGACTGCTTATTTCTAAATAGAAATTTCTTCCAGCAGCCCTACAGAGAGAAATGGGATTAAATATAGCAGTTGGGACGTGCACAATTGTAGAAATTATAGCTAGATAATATATATAAATACTAATATATTATTATAAGTATAATATATAAATACTATATGTATACATGATAAATTATCTTTATGACACACCCTCACATTGTTTAATTTTAGAACTTTAGAGGCGTGGGCAAGCACTATGTACACTAAATGTAAATGTAGGTACATAAAATAGTAACCGTTTCCTATTCTTTGTTTTATTTAATTTAATTTAAATTTTGTACGTATTTTCCCTTCTTCAAATTATTTTTTAAATATGTTTATGAAATTCCCATATTTTTTTCCTATTTACCTACTATGTGGGGTCAGTGGGGTACATAGAGCTGGCCTAAAATCAAACATCTCTTTTGGTTAGTATAAAAAGGTTATTGCCAACCTTAAGACATAGACATATACAGTCGTGGAACTTTTTTAGAACTTTTATGGGGAAACAATTCTGTCATACATAATTTTAGCGAAACAAACCGTTTCCGCAGCGTACGCAGCGAAAGCTCTCATAAGGAAAAAAAACCCGATTTTGAAACATTCTTGATTGGTGCTCCGCTCGTATTGAGCTTAGCATGATGTTATAGCCTAAAGCCTTCCTCGATAAATGGTGGACAAAAAAACAATTTTTCAATTCGAACCAGTAGTTCCTGAGGTTCCTGAGATTAGCGCGTTCAAACAAACAAACTCTTCAGCGTTATAATATTATATTATAGTACAGATTAAATGCAGCAATCGCAAATAGCCTAGTTTTTTAAATAGTTTAAGATTTTCATCAAAAACTTTCGAATTCTTGCCAGATTTATTAATCTTCAACATGATGACAATATATTATTATGTCAAAATAAAAATAAAAATCCCCACTCACGGGCTTTCGATTGCTTCGATCAAATTGGAAATTAATTCGTATTTGAAAGTAAATTGCTAACGACAAACTAATACCTACACAAAATGATTAGTGTAAGACCAGCTAGTTTTTGCGGTGGGCGTCAAAAGTTGGAACACAATTTACGTGTCGAGATATCTATACGATATGAGTTTCATACAAAAAGTGTAGTAAGGTGGGCACAGGATCTCAGACTATATTCAATTTTTATCTAAACCTATTTACTTGCAACTACGAATCCAGTAAATGTTTAAATTGTAAAGACTAAATCGATCGATCGCTTGTGAATGGGAGCTTTAAATCAAAACCACTAAGGAGTATTTATATCAACTTTAAAGCAAATCGCTCCCAAGCAACTTTCTTTCCCTTATTTAACCCCGTTAGGGGATGAATTTCAATAAACTATGATACACGAATTCCATCAATTCTGTTACATAATGTTTGTTCAAAATATGAAGTAGATTGGACCAAGGAATCACGTTGCCCCATACAAACTTGTTTTCACCTTTTCACCCACTTAGGAGTCAAATTTCGAAAAATCCCTTCTTATCGGATGCCTACGCATTACAAAGAGCAAGCTCTGCAAGTTTCAGATCTCTTCGATCAGCGGTTTAGGCTGTGCGTTGATCCGTCAGTCATTCAGGACAAAGGATTTTATATGTATAGACTAGCTTTTTCCCGCAGCTTCGCTCGCGTCAGAGGGAAAGCTTGTTCGGGAAAATACCAATACTAAAATTGAATACATAATGGTGTAGGCACTGCACAGCCGTATCAGTTGTATTTTATTTGAATGTTTCCTGCGACTTCGTAGGTACGCTCAAGAAATCTACCGAGAACTGTACCATAAATAAAATTTAATAAGCTGCAAAAGTATTCTGTGTTAATTCTGCTTAACCTACTACGGACTACCATACCTGATTTCATCAAAATTCTTTACGTGTTTTCTTTACTTTACTTTATTGCATGTAAAACTAAACATATTATTATGTACCTACATACAAACTTTCGCGTTTAGGTATAATATTAAGTAAGGATTTCTTTGTAGCCGATAATTAGTATTTTAACGATTTCGAAAATCTTTTCAATGGGAAGACGTTGTGGACTTTGAACTTAATAAAAATAATTTGGATTGTGATCGTCCATCCTAGTTGGGACCACGACAAAGTTTGAGAGAGAGATGAGTTAGCAGTACGACCACGAAGCCATCTAGCTTCTCACTTATTCCTCATATAATAATCATGATTAGGATTAACCTAGGTAAAGTTTTAACCAATTCAAATATCTGGTTATTTTATAGCATTTTATACTACGTTATTTTTTAGATTGATAAAACTTTTTGTAGGTATGAACCGATTGAATTGAAATATACACAAAATTATAAGCAGAGCTATCCTAATGAGCCTAATTCCTATCCGCGTGGAACCCGTAGGTTAACTACCTACCCAAAAATTTTCCGCGATAAAAAGCGAGTCCTATGTATTTATCCAAGGGCTAAACTACTACGGTAGCAAATTTTATAAAAATCCGTTCCGTAGTTTCTGAGATTAGCGCGCACAAACGTACAGATCAAAAATCTGGGTTAAAAACTAAAAACCTATGTATTAAACACTGATAAACGAAGCACAAATAAATTAAATATTACATATTATAACAACAAAAGAGAAAGAAATATAATACTACACTCAAAATATTCTACTGAAATCATAGATATATAATATTAAAAAGAGGACTGAAATAGTATGTAATATAATAAGTATTATGAATAAGTATAATTAATATAGCAATCGCAAGTATTTAGGTGCCTAGTTTTTCAAAGAGATTTTCATCAAATTTAAGTTTGGCATAAGAATGCCAAACTTAAATTTGATGACAAGAGTCAGATTTATTTTTCAATATATTTTTCAATATATTATGTCAAAATAAAAATAAAGCTACCGACTCACGGGCTATCGATTGCTTCGATCAAATTGGAAAATAATTCGTATTTGAAAGTAAATTGCTAACGACAAACTATTACACAAAATGATTAGTGTAAGACCTACCAGCTAGTGGAACAAAATTTACGCGTATATATACGAGTTTCATATAAAAAGTATAGTAAGGTGGTCCTAGGATCTCAGACTATATTTAATTTTTATCTAAACCGATTTACTTGCAACTACGAACCCAGTAAATGTTTAAATTGTAAAGACTAAATCGATCGATCGCTTGTGTGTGGGGAGCTTTATATCAAAAGCACTAAGGAGTATTTATATCAACTTAAAAGCAAATCGCTCCCAAGCAACTTTCTTTCCCTTTTTATTCCCGTTAGTGGACGAATTTCAATAAACTATGATACACGAATTCCATCAATTCTGTTACATAATGTTTGTGCAAAATATGAAGTAGATTGGACCAAGGAATCACGTTGCCCCATACAAACTGTTTTACCCCTTTTCACCCCCTTAGGAATCGAATTTCGAAAAATCCCTTCTTATCGGATCCCTACGCATTACAAAGAGCAAGCCCTGCAAGTTTCAGGTCTCTACGATCAGCGGTTTAGGCTGTGCGTTGATCCGTCAGTCATTCAGGACAAAGGATTTTATATGTATAGATATTAGATAAAGGTTCTGAGCCACAATATAATATAACAAATAAGACACTTTTAATACCTGCTATTTTTTTTTTAATGAAATATGGGGGCAAACGAGCAAACGGGTCACCTGATGGAAAGCAACTTCCGTCGCCCATGCACAGTGTTTTATAAACCCAAAAAAGTGACATCGTTTTTTTATTGCAGTTCTTTAAAGATTAGATCAAAAGAAATGTGAGAGTAGAATTCCCGATTTTCTAGTGTGCCTAAATCCGGAGATAGAGGCCTTCGAAAATACGAAAAATTTCATCCGGATTTACGAATAAAAATTAATTAAAAATAATTGGTGCATATTAGCATCAAGTGGATTTATTTCATCGATGAAGACATTAAAGACGCACATAATTCAGTTACAAAATTTATTTTAAGTTTATTAGAAAATATTTTACAATCATTTTTAACATTTTAGATTTTATTTAATAACTCGAATAGTCCGCAAAATCGACACTTCTTTCTAATTTATAAATATAGGTTTTGACTTGGTCTACACGTATAAAAAATATCATAGGTCGATCTCGTGAACTAACAGAGTTAAAAGCATTCAAATATTTTTCGTAGGGTTGTCACTTAAACCCGGAAAAAGAGATTATTAATTTGATATTATAGGGATTGCGTCATTTTCATATAATATGGTGATCTCTAATGTCTTTCGAATATTTACGCATAATTTAACACAATTTATGCATAATTCGGTAAATTAAAAATGAAAAATTAACTCACATATCTTTTGTTGGTAAGTTGTAACTATTTAATATAAAGGTCTATCATAGGCAGAATTGTTTTTAGTTTACTTATTATACTTATTTGTTTGCATTTAGACCACTTTTTTGCAACAGACGTCCCACGCGTTTATGAAACTCTAATTTATAAACCCAAAAAAGTGACATCGTTTTTTCTACGGTTTTACAATTCTTTAAATATTAGATTTCGTCTCATTATATTTACTAGCTTTTGCCCGCGGCTTCGCCCGCGTGGAATAGTGTTCTTGGAGAAAAAAACTTCTTCAGCAAATAACTTCACTTACTGCTGTATACTTCTGTGTACAATATTGAAAATGTTATTACGGTTTCGTACCCGATGGGTAAAAACAGGACCCTATCATATCAATGCGATAACGATGCGACGTGTGAGTCCGCTTGATATATGTATTGTTATATTAAAAGGATGAATATATCTATACTAATAAGTAATATTATAAAGAGGAAAGGAATGTTTGTTTGCATTGAATATGCTCTGAAACTACTGGACCGATTTAGATGATATAGATTAGACCACAAGGATGGACATATTAGGCAATTTTTTGTAGCGGCTAAATGTACGGTTCTGATGGGAACCGTACATTTTGCCGCTTTCCTTTAGCGTGTACAAAGTGGTGGGAAACAAGAAGAATGTAATGAATATGGCGGGAAATTTAATTTAAATAAAGTCTATTATTCATCTTCAGTTAACAATATTTTCTGATCATATCTCGTCATTTTATTGAGCTGTGTGTGCAGCAATTATTAGATCTGATGACATGAGCTCTATGGAAAATATCGTGCATAAATTTAATTTTATTTCTATCAAATTTTTGATATAACATCACTTACAAAAAAATGTCATATAACATTACTTACAAAAAAATGTTCCTAGCAACACTTTCAAATGACACAATAATATAGGACGATATTTTTTAAACTTTTTTTGTGATTTTCAATCTATAACATCCCCGTTCATACTGAGTTTAAAGAACAATGGCTTTAGCAAATTTGATTTCTTACATCAGTCTAAAACCAAAAACAATGTTTGATTTATGGCCGACCGAAAACGAAAAGACTACAAAATCGGCATTTCTATTTGACAACCCTAACCTCAAGCCGACCTGGTGTACGTATAATCGTCATAACTCTGTTAGTTCACGAGATCGACCTATGATTTTTTTTATACGTGTAGACCAAGTTAATACCTATATTTATAAATTAGAAAGAAGTGTCGATTTTGCGGACTATTCGAGTTATTAAATAAAATCTAAAATGTTAAAAATGATTGTAAAATATTTTCTAATAAACTTAAAACAAATTTTGTAGCTGAATTATGTGCATCTTTAATGTCTTCATCGATGAAATAAATCCACTTGATGCTAATATGCACCAGTAATTTTTAATTAATTTTTATCTGTAAATCCGGGTGAAAAATTTCGCATTTTCGAAGGCTTCTATCTCCGGATTTAGGCACACTAGAAAATCGGGAATTCTACTCTCGCATTTCTTTTGATCTAATCTTTAAAGAACTGCAATAAAAAAACGATGTCACTTTTTTCGGGCTTATAAAACACTGTGCCATGGACACTCGCAGCATCAGAAGAGCTGCAAGTGCGTTGCCGGCCTTTTAAGAGGGAATAGGGTAATAGGGGAGGGTAGGGAAGGGAATAGGGTAGGGGATTGGGCCTCCGGTAAACTCACTCACTCGGCGAAACACAGCGTAAACGCTGTTTCACGCCGGTTTTCTGTGAGCCCGTGGTATTTCTCCGGTCGAGCCGGCCCATTCGTGCCGAAGCATGGCTCTACCACGTAAAAGATTAATAAATTAGACAAAAAATATTAAAAATGGTTTACTTATGCTATCTACAGACACACTAATTTGGTACGAAGCGTACAGCGAACTATATCCGGAAACCAAATTCAGTGTCGCTACACACGCACGAATTTGGTACGGTGCAGTGAAGCGAAACGCTCGACACTCGTGTGTTCGATTTTATGCTCTATTACATTAGCACAGAGTTCTATTTACAGTGCGGTTTTTAAATGACGACGATGATTCCCGCAATTCATTGATAACGGGCAGTGATACCAACACTTTAAAAAATATTTCTCCCCAAATTTTACCCCTGATTACTTATACCATTGACAGGTCTAAGAGATAATAAGCTAGAAAGAAAGGTTATGTGTTTAACATAAAGACTTACGCGTGAATAACATAAAACTAACTTGTCTTAATCTGATTTCACTCCCAATACATTTTCATATCCCTGGCTATATACACACTTTAAAATATTTTTTATTATTACATACAAATTGATTCATAAGGAGTAAACTCTAAACATCCTGTCCTCTAACAAACCCCGTAGATATTTTCCCTAATTTTGGGGGGTACATCCCTAAGTTGGCAACACTGATACTGTTGTACGGCCAAACCGCCGCACATACGGCAAAATGGCCAATTTAGGACGACAAAAATAGATTTTTCTACTTTAATGTAAGGTCTAAAATTGCTTATATTCTTCAAGTCAGGTAGTTGCTCCATATCACTGGCCATAAAAACTCTTTGTTATGTTTATAACAAAAGCACACGAGGCCCTGACAAGTAAGCGTTGTGCAATGTACGGCTTGTTGCTTGGGAAACCCGAAAACATAAAGACGTGTATTTTCGTTCACCTCGCGCAAAAATCTGAATATTAATTATGGAGATGGAAGCCACAGGTATGTTCATTAAATAACACTTTATAATTTTCTTACTTTAAACCCTTGTTAATAATAAATAATTATTTCATTCCACTCCTTTTCTGTATAAAAAGTATGTGTTTCCTTAAACTCTCAAAAAAAGTTCCGCTTAGTACCGCTTTCTGTCCTCAATATTTACATTTATTCGTTTGTTGTCTGTTAGTATTCCGAATTCTAGAAACTCAAACCAACTCATTGTGGCACTATGACCCTTTTTTCACAGGTAGTCGGAGTGGACCAAGTCACTCGGAATATAAAATTAGAAAAATGGATCTGGTTTTAGTGTTAAAAAGCGAAAACTTTTATAAACAATCATCGTCTAAGTATGTAGAACGATTAACTAGTTACATAATGACGTGAATTATCTTACTTTTAAAAATTATTGCCTCGAAACAGCAAAATTGTGCATAGATCGTTACAACTGGTACAGAATGAGCGCATCTGTGCACAAGCTACTCTTACATGGTGCAGATATAATAAAAGAGCTACCTTTGCCAGTGGGGATGTTTTCCGAAGATGTGCTGGAAAGTAGTCAAAAAGAATATAAAAGTTTACGACTCTTCCATGCCAGAAAAACATCTAGAATTGATAATAATACGTATATTGTGCATTGGATGCTAATAGCTTCCGATCCAGTAATTTCATCTAAAAGGAGGAGCCATAATAAAAAAAGAAAACCGTTTTTTAAGCGAAATGTTGAACGAAGAAGAAGATAATGATGATGATGATGAAGAAACAATGGTTGATCATGACGACGGTGATTGTAACTGATTATAACATAAGTATTGATAATAATTTGTATTATTTTTAATTTATAATATACTCAATTTAATTTTTAATACGATTTTATTTCTGTATATAAATACCTTTTAGGTTAGTAGGTACTTAAAAATCTTCTCAAGTCTTAACATAAAGTAGCCTTTAGAGCCTGAGCTAATACTATACTTTGAACGTTTCTGAAAACGTTCAAAGTATAAAATACACATATAATTCAAATCTTTGATTTTTGTCGTCCTAAATCGGTCATTTTGCCGTATGTGCGCCGGACTGCTCTACACACGCACGAATATGGTACGGAGCGTACCAGATCCGATGCGGACAACGGTGAACTCTTCGCCTTCTTCATATGTTCGCCGGACTGCCCTACACACGCGCACGCTCGGATCTGGTACGGAGCGTACCAGATCCGCTGTAGGTACGCTCCGTACCAAATTCGTGTGTCTGTAGACACCATACACTACAAAAAAGATACTACCATTTTTTTCATCCATACGTTCGACAATCGCCATAACACAAGGACCAAAGTAAAACTGACATGCACGTCAGCCAAGGTGCAATACTCTACACTAGAAATTTTATTAGTTTACCAGATTGTTCCCGCGACTTCGTACGCGCAAAAAGGAATCTCGTAAGAGCTGTACATTTTTCTGCAAGAAACAAAAGTTGTGTTAATCCAGATTCAAGAGCCTACTAGCCTACTTGCATTAATAGAATTGCAATCAAGTCCCGATACGCTAAAACTGTCATACGGTATTATCGTGAACGTTAAACCAGCGTGAAACGCGCTCTGATTGGTCGAAACGTCATAAAATCAGTTTATGGTAACAAATCGAATCGCTTAACTTATAATAAAATCAAAGTACAATGAACATCTACTTTAAATACGAGAATTGAGATTCTGGTTCTCCTTCATAGGGAAGACCTAGCTTGTATAACAGGTGAGGATTTGGACGAGGGTCTTCAAAGGTAAGCAGTAAGTGAAGCTGATAGGAACGGTGTTATAGGAACCCCACGCCGCTGCTACCTACCATACCAAAATATTACATCAAATTCCGTTCAGTAAAAATAGAAAGAGTAACAAACATCCGTACATTAACAAATGCATACATATGAGATACCTACATCCATACTTGCAAACTTTTTGCATATATAATGCCTGCTTGCTTTTTACCCCGGCTCCGCCTGCGTAAATACTAAATACAGTATCCCACGGGAACACTACTTTTTCGGGATAAAAAGTAGCCCATGTGTTATTCCAGAGCTTATAGTACCATAGCGAATTTCTTCAATATCCGTTCAGTAGTTTTTGCATGAAAGAGTAACAAACATGCATCCATCCTTACAAACTTTCACATTTATAATAGTAGTAGAATTAATGGCTAGCCGCACGCCCATGTGCAATATTAATGACATAGTAAATTTGTCAATACTAGTCAACACATACAAAAAAAACGGCAATATGAGGAATATTATTGTCAATATGAGCATTATTGCCAATAATATGGTGTGTGTGCGGCTAGCCATTAAGAGTGCGCTAGTCAACGGCTCGAACTCAGTGCTGCGCGCGGGGAAAATGCTTGTTATTTCACCTAATATCGGGGAAAAAAGGATATGCCCATAAAATAGTAATCTATACTTATAACAGAAGCTATACACATTTATGAAGCTGTGTAAAGCATTTTAGAAAAGGCGTCTTCAAATTACGCAAATCGACACTTAGCTGTTGGTGTTTTATGAAAAAACTATATAATATTTTAATCTGAAGTAAAATTATCTAAATTGCTGAATAATCGAACTGTGTCGGTATTTGCTTGCTTTTTTATTATCATTCTTTGTTTAATTTTTATTTACGTTCAAAGTTGCGCTAAAACGCATTTTTAGCGCAACTTTGAACGTAAATAAAAATCAAATGTTTGGAGGCTATAATATATATTCTACAATAATTTGAATTTCAGAAATATAAGTAAATACCGACCTAGATAAGTGTCATAAAAATCGATATTACGCTAGAATTTGGGTCTACAATCTACACTGTTTGACTTTGGAGTAAATCACCAACAGCGTTTGTATGGAGAAAAATCCGACTAGCGCAGCCTTAAGGATTTTACATCAATTCTAAGTTTATAAAGCCCGAACCACACATGCCCACTGCGGGTTCACACGTATCTAAATTAATACCCCACATTACTCTAAGACATTACCAAGTTTACTCTAACTGCTAAAGCTAATATAATGCGCCTCAAAGGAACTACAGTATATTATAATATATTATTTTATTGTAATACATAATGATACTCTAGTGTTGTAACTTCCTACTTATAGTGACCTTAGACTTAGAGGGCCATAATTGTAAGTTTTGATATTCCTAGAGGTTTAACATCATCATCTACTAACGTAATTCTTAATAGGCTAGTTGACTTATTTTCCTTTATTGCTTAAATTAATAGTAGGTATTTTTAAATATGAGAAACTTCTCAGGACAAACGGTACCTATATTATCTATTAAAAAAAATACTTGTAACTCCCGAATTGTCAAACAGTGAGCCAGCTGATGATAATGAATTAAAGCTAAGAATACTCTTGATCATATCAGCTTTAAAACAAAAAAAAACTAGATTAAAATCGGTTTATCCGCTTAGGAGCTACGACGCCACGGACAGACAAACAGACAGACAGGTGAACAGACAGACATGTCTAATTTATAACACCCCTCCTAATATTTCCAAGAATACAGTGATTTGTTATCATTGCAATTCGCAAGTTGCGTGAAAACGTTAACGCTTGGACTATATTACCGGAAAAGCACCGACCGGAGAAATTTCAGAGCATTGTAAAAAGAACTCTGGACTCATAATATAGAGTTGAAAATCTTCTTCTTTTATTTATGGCGGTCACAGTGAGTTGCCAATCTCAGAGTGCTTATTTTGTAGAGTTGAAAATCGTACATACACGAGTCTTCAGTCAAATGCCAATGTCAAATGTGACAGTTGTCAAATCGTGTGTCCGATTTTTAGCTCTATTGGATTGGTCCAGAGCTCTATTTTTTAATGCTCTGAATTTTCTCTGGTCGGAGAAATATCGATAATTATTATTATAGTCCTAAACTCCCAACTCCCAGCCTCACAGTTAAATTGCCAGCCTCACAGTCGAGAAATTTGAAGTTTAGCAGATTCAAAATTGACATAGGTACTTCAGAAATTAATTACTAAGTATTTCCAGACGGTAAGCGAATAGCCACTATTACAAGGAAATAGGAATATCAAACTGCTGAACAATCAACATTTATTTGACTTTACCTTCTAAAAGAGAGCAAAACAACAAAACCTTGATGGGGTATTGTGTTCAAGTTTTCACTTTTCAAGAAGACAGGGTCTACTCTTACTCGTTTATGGTCCCTCAAGTTCCTAATAAGGTCACGCCCCGTAGGGGTACACGGTCCCGTGTGGCTTGATGTTGTTTCACAGGCGTTCATTAAAACCACTAACAACAACAACTGGGACGGGATAATTAGGAAAGATTGGGAACTTTTCAACTTTACCCCTTTTACCAAATTGAAATGGAGCATTCTGTATAATATGTACGGAAAAACAAAATTTCAATTTTAAATTACAATTATACTAATAGACAATTATTATTATTTATATATTATTACTAGCTATTGCCCGCGACTTCGTCCGCGTCAACTGATGGTGCAATAATGCAATTTCGACCAAATTTGATTACTATAAAAAAGGTTATAGTGAGTCAATCTTACAAGATAGATATAATGTTGCGGACATTTTTTTAGATCATTTAAAGAGGTATAATTCTTTCATACATACATTTTGGGTAACTTGAACCGTTTACGCAGCGCACGTAATGACAGCCCTCAAATAAGAATAATCTTCCCCGTTTTTGCAACATTTTTCACTGATGCTTCGCTCCTATTAGGGGTCGTCCATTAATCACGTGATGCCTAAAGGGGGAGGGGGGGTCCGAAAAAAAATCACCAAGTATCACCAAGGGGGGGAGGGGGTATAAAGAGACATCACGTGTATTAATTTTCGAATCTAGTCTATGCATACCGAAATTATTTTTGGTTGTAGATTCGTAGTGTTGTTTAAATACTTACAAAACAAAGGACTCGTATAGTTTTAATTGCTTAAATTATTCGATTAAATTGTTTTTTAAGTTAAAATTTTTCTTCAAACATGACCTGCTTACTATGTAAAAAAAATACACGTGATCTTAGATGGGGGAGGGGAGGGGTAGTATAAAACCTCACCACGTATCACCAGCAGGCTTAGCATGGCGATCTATAGAAATACATTTAAAGAAGAAATATTCTATCCAAAACAGTTCGTTGCAAAATAGTTCTTAATCCATGATAACAAGGTCGTCAATAGAAGTCAACATTTCTAAGCGGCCATGTTTTTAAAAGGGTTGCCGGGAAATCTTCTGTCAAAAACGAACAAATAATCAAGTATATGACTCAACGTAAAGAAACTTTTTGTCTAGGACCGCCACGATGTGGAGTGGTTGACATTATTATGGGACTTTTTGACATTAAATTAAGAAAACGTTTCTACTTTAGCTGTCAAAAAAGGCCATTTTGTGAGCTCATGCTCGGGAAGAAAAGAAATGTTATTTCTCATAACGACGATACGTCGACCTTGCTACCTTATAATAAGACCTATTTTGCTTCGAATGGTATTAATGTTTCTTCAAACTGTCATATTTTCTATTCTTCGATGTTTCTTCTATGCGCATGCTAAGCGTGCAGGGGGAGGGGAGGGGTTTAAAAATTTGTTAAAAACATCACGTGATTAATGGACGGTCCCTTAGTCGCAGCACACAGTGTTCTATTTGACCGATGAAGAAATACATTTTAAATGCAAGAGTAAAACACCCGCGTGTCTATTTCAAATACTTTTTTTTATAAAAAATAATTTGTTTCGTGACCTCGACGTAAAAAAAAGACTTAATAAAATCTGTAAGCGTGTCTGATCATATATTTGATTAATATGGTTTGATGAAGGACCTTTAGGCGCATATTTTCCATGTTTTATTTTTTGAAGATCACTTCTGGCTACCGAGTTATTAATTTTTATTCAGATTTTTGTTTTTATTTTTTTTCTCCCAAAAAACTCAAAAGTGTGACTTGTGACTGGCACTGAAAGATTTACCTTTAATGCGTCTATCATTGATAAAATAATCTATATATATATATATATATATATATATATATATATATATATATATATATATATATATATATATATATATATATTTATATATATTTATTTATTTATTTATTAATATGGTTTGATAAAGGACCTTTATGCGCATATTTTCCATGTTTTATTTTTTGAAGATCACTTCTGGCTACCGAGTTATTAATTTTTATTCAGATTTTTGTTTTTATTTTTTTTCTCCCAAAAAACTCAAAAGTGTGACTTGTGACTGGCACTGAAAGATTTACCTTTAATGCGTCTATCATTGATAAAATAATCAAGTTGCACTGTGGAAGCGTTATATATATTTATTTATTTATTAATATGGTTTGATAAAGGACCTTTATATATATATATTGATATGACACGTTTACAGAATTTATTAAGTCTTTTTTTTACGTCGAGGTCACGAAACATAAATTATTTTTTATAAAAAAAGGTATTTGAAATAGACACGCGGGTGTTTTACTCTTGCATTTAAAATGCATTCCTTCATCGATTTATGCAATAAACAGCATAGGGAAATTTTTTGAGTGAAATAGAACAATGTGCAGCATAATGTGAGCTTTAAGCCTTCCTCGGCGATTTTTTTTTAAATTAAAATTTAAAAAAATAATTTTTCAATTTGAACGAGTAGTTCCTGAGATTAGCGCGTTCAAACAAACAAACAAACTCTTCAGCTTTATAATATTAGTATACTTAGATAAGTTACAAGGCTCCGCCGCGCCCGCTTAAATTACAGTGTCCCACGGGAGCACTTTTTGGGATTAAAAGTAGCCTGTTTTAATCCAGAGCCTAAGTAGGTCATATTACTATCATACAAAATTTCATCAAAATCTGTTCAGTATTTTTTGTGTGACAGACTGACAGTAACAAACATACATTTATCCATCCATCCCTCTATATTCCAGCCATCCTCACAAACTAAACATTACATTCATAAATCATATTATAGTATTAGGAATAACATTAGAGCTATAATTTCAAACCATTTTTAAAACATGGTGTACCGTGTATCTTTAAATAAAACGCCATCTAGTGAAAACCTTTCTTACTTTGAAGCCTGAAGTTTTGAAAAACGACATCTGTGAAAATATAACTAAAATCATAACAAAAGTAACGAAGCATTTTACTTTGACTTTCCTAAGGAACCCTATAGATGACGCTAACTAGATATACTTTAAAACCGCCATCTATACTGTAACACATTGAACTTGTAGACAAGAAACTCTCTGGTCTGTGAATGTTCAAAGGAGACGACAGAGGGCGCTTAGTTAAATTAAAAAGAAATTATTTTAAAACAAAATATTTTGTTATTAATAATATTATTAATAATTATACTTTAGTTTTGTATTATATACTTACACAAGTCACTTAATTAATTTACCAATAAATAGTGATTAAAGGTGAAGGCACTATTAATTTTAAATACTTTTATTCGTAGAAAGAACAAAATATAAGCATTGAGACGACGTTTTATCGGATACTTTTCTGCCTTAGATCTAGATGGTACTTCTTTAATCAACAGCCTCCATGGTCTAGTGGTTAGAGCATTGGCTCTCGACTCGGAGGTCGTGGATTCGAAAAAAATGTTGTTTCCAAGTTTGGTTAGGACAATGCAGGCTGATCACCTGATTGTCTGACAAGAAAAATGATCCATGCGTCGGATGGGCATGTTAAAATTCGGACCTGCGCTTGATCTCTCGTCAGTTGTGTCGGTTACCCGTCCCACTGGATTATAAGAGAGAGTGCTCTTGTGTACTGTGCACACTCTTGGGCGCTATAAAATTACTCCTGCGTAACTGGCCTGGTTTTCATGAAACCGGCCACCGTCACCGACATCGGTGTAGAGAGTTATTACTTCTTTACTCTATTCATCATGCACCAAGGGTAATACATTATACATATATATTATATACACATATTTGTTACTGTATAGGTACTAATATACTAAGCTTCCTCGAAATACCGATGACTATTGTAACAAAATCTCTCCCCGTGCCATCTGACTTTGCCCTTTGTAATCTTATTACATTAGTTAAAGGGTACAGCTCGATACACGCATCGATACACATTACACAGCCCTCGAAGGGCTCTTAATACCTACACACTACACAGTACGTTCTCCCTTTACTACATATCACTACAGTGTTGCCATATCGTATTAAAATTTAAAATGCATAGGAGGTTAAATGTTACGTTTTTGTCCTTACTGATGTCATAAATGTCATGTTGCTAAAACTCTCAAACTGTGTTTTTAACCAACGTGAAACGCGCTCTGATTGGTCGAAGCGTCAGAAAATCCGTTCATGGTAACATGTCGCTTCACTTTCAATCCAATCAAAGTAAAATGAAAGTCTACTTTAAATACGAGAATTGAGGTTCTGTTCAGATTCAAGTTAATTATATTTTTGTAAATCATAGATGTATTATATTAAAAGGGGTAGATAATTATTTCATTGTGAGATAAAATATCTGCCTCTACCTAACAATTTGCAGGATCTTCGCAAAAAAACCCCGACTGCGCTAGGAATATGGGAAATTTGAATACTCATTGGATTTTGCGAAGAGTGCCTATATGTTAATGTTAATCCAGAGCTTAAACTACTACCTACCATACAAAATTTTATTGAAATCCGTTCAGTAGTTTGTTGGTGAAAGAGTAACAAATATGTATCTATCCATCGATCCATTCTCACAAGCTTTCACATTTATAACTTTCACAATAGACTAGTCGTTGCCCGCGGCTCAGCCCGCGTAAATACAGTATCCCACGGGAACACTGTTATTTTTCTGGATAAAAAGTAGCTTATGTGTTAATCCAGAGCTTAAACTACTACCATACAAAATATCATCGAAATCCGTTCAGTAGTTTTTACGTGAATGAGTAACAAACATCCATTCTTCCATCCTCACAAATTTTCACATTTATAATAATACATAGTAGGATACAAAGTCAATATATAAAATCACCTTCGGCCACGCGAGTTCGCCCAAATAACGTTCCCGATATTTACACTGGAAATAATCTAAGTGAGCGATTGTTTTCGCCGGAATAGTTTTTGCAGGCGTGATTTTCCCAGATAACTGTAATATTTTAGTAAGAGGCGATAAGATTGATCGATGTTATTTGAGGAAGACTACTAATATCGTAGGAAATAGTATGGTAGGAAACGTCAATAATAAAAAAAGTAGGTACACTACGCAGTACGTGTAACCTTTACGCGCGATTGAAGTAAAACTATATATTATAGTCCTCCTTATCGATTTCGATAACGGCGACCCTGAAATTAGGGATTATTTCTATTATGGGCCCTAATATGACTTGCCAGACCGAACTTGGTCTTGAATGTCCTATCACACGTGCGGCAGTAGAGTTGACCCGCGGAGTTATATGTATAAGTGTAGGAAGGCTTGGGTCTGTCTTTACGTAATTGGCGTTTGGTGTCTAACGTTTGAAGACGATTTTCCTCAAACGCCTTAGTCAGTCTGTAGATGGTAGATCGCCATGATGACCTCCCAGTAGCAAGCTCCTCCCAACACGCTGGGTCAATAGCGCAGGCGTTCAGATGTCTTTTGAGCACATCCTTATAACGCAGATACTGTCCACCTTGCTTACGTTTGCCTTCTGCCAACTCAGAGAAAAATACGGCTTTAGGCAAGCGGTGATCATTCATGCGAAGGATATGCCCGCACCATCTAAGTTGTCGCTGCATCAGTAGAGCTTCCATGCCATATATCCCGGCGCGACGCAGAACTTCCGAATTAGGTACACAGTCCTGCCACTTGATCTTAAGAATAGATCTTAGACATCTTAGGTGGTAGGTGTCAAGCTTTTTGATGTCTGATTTATAGAGGCACCATGTCTCAGCTCCATATAAAAGAACTGGTATTATTAGTGCCTTATAAACACTAATCTTAGTCTCCAGCTTGAGATCATGGGACTTCCAGACACGGTCAGTGAGTCGCCCGAAATTGGCAGCAGCGTTAGCAATACGTGACGGTATCTCTGAGGCTAAGGTGTTATCGTGGCGGATATGACTTCCAAGATATTTAAAGTGTAAAACCTCTTCTAGTGATTTCCCATCCAGATTCAATGCAAATGGATCAGCGGCTTTACCTCTAGGTGGTTGCTTGATTACTTGTGTCTTGGAAGCACTTATGACCAGACCAAAACGCTGACATGACTCATGTAATGCGTCAACATAGCTCTGGAGTTGCGTCATGCTATCGGACATGAGGCATATGTCGTCTGCATAAAGTATCTCTAATACAGCTGTTCTTTGAGTTTTCGACTTTGCTCTAAATCTTGAGATGTCAAAAACACCCTTGTCAGACCTAACATTAAGCTGGATTTGGTTATTGCAGTGTTTTAGTGCGTCACACATTACAGCGGCAAAGTATATGGCAAAGAGTGTAGGTGCCATGACACATCCCTGCTTAACTCCACTAGTTATTTGGATCGCTTCGGAGAGCTCGTTTTCATGTTGAACCTTTGCTTTCATACCAATATGAAATTGGCGAATCAGGTTGATAAACTTCCTTGGGCATCCAAATTTTTGAAGAACAAGCCAGAGGGCCTCACGAGGAACTCGATCAAATGCCTTCTCCAAGTCAACAAAGCACATAAATAGGGGCCGCTGGTGTTCAAGGCTTTTCTCCTGGAGTTGTTTTACGACAAAGATGGCATCAATAGTTCCCCTGGCAGGTCGGAAGCCGCATTGGCTTTCGGGAAGATAATGCTCAGCTAGTTCGCTAAGACGGGTGTTAATAATATGTGCAAGGATCTTCCCTGCGCTGGAGAGAAGCGATATACCTCGGTAAGAGCTGCAATCGGAGACATCTCCTTTCCCTTTGTACAGCTTACAAATTACCGCATCTTTCCAGTCCTGAGGAACCATTTCACTGTCCCACACCCTTAAGACCAGATGGTAAAGCGTATTCACAATATTTTTGCCGCTGTATTTATATACCTCTGCCGGAAGTTGGTCCAGTCCTGGTGTCTTGGAGTTTTTGAGACGCTTAACTGATTTTAAGAATTCTTCGAATGTCGGTGGATGATTTAACTCTTGGTTGATTGGAAGTTCCTCGAGTGAATTTAAATAGGAGAGGTCAGCTCTGAGCGCATCAGGATTCAGAACATCATTAAAATGTTCCGCCCATCGCTTTAATACAGATACTTTATCCGTAACTCGGTGTTGCCTGTCCTTTGAGTACATCGGAGCTGTTTTTTTGACTCTTGGACCAAAAATAGCTTGTATACATTCGAAGAATTTACCGGTTTGATGAGTATCGGCTAGTTGCTGCAGTTCAGCGGCTTTCTCCCCCCACCACTTATCCTTCAGTTCGCGAATCTTAGACCTTAGCAGCTTTTGAGTTTCCTTTTTGGTTTGTGGATCCGTCGATTTAGCATTCAGTTCCAGCCGATACTGTTCAACAAGCATCCCTATACTAGTATCTGATGCGTCAAACCAATCTTGGTTTTTCTTTTGTGGCTTACCAATGGTATCAGAGGCACAAATATATAGGTATTTTGCGAAAGATCGCCATTCCTCGTCTAAGGTGGAAAACTCGGTTGGTAAAGCAGAAGAAGCGAACTTAGCATCTAAAGATTCTCCCAACTCCGGAGAGGCAACAAGACGGGAAAATGCTATCTTTGGCGAAACTTTATGGGGTGCTCGCCGTGGGAATTTCAACTCTAGGCGTATCTTCGACTTTATGAGACGATGATCAGTCCAGCCCAGCGCTCCACGCATCGCTCTTGTTATGAGAACGTCACGCAGGTCTTTACGGCGGACAATAACATAGTCTAAAAGATGCCAGTGTTTAGATCTTGGGTGCATCCACGAGGTCTTATATTTGTTAGCAAGGCGAAAAAATGTGTTTGTGATGCAAAGATTAAATTCGGCACACAGACATAAGAGACGGGAGCCGTTTTCATTACAGTTTCCGACACCATGTTTGCCAAGAACACCATTCCAGAGATCATGACCGGTGCCCACACGAGCATTAAAATCACCCAGTAGCATAAGTTTATCGTGTCTTCGAACATCTTCAAGGGTTTGACGGAGTTGTTGATAGAATACCTCCTTCTCCTCGTCCGGTGATGGTAGAGTAGGTGCATATGCGCTAATCAGGTGGATATATTTGCTATGTGCTATTGGTAGACGCAAAGTCATAATGCGGTCGTTGACACCCTTAGGCAGATCGTTAAGATATCTTGCCAGGCTATTACGAATAGCGAAACCCACGCCACTACCAGCCCTCTCATTAGCAGGACGACCGCTCCAGTAGTAAGTATAGCCGCCGAGTTGTTCGCAGAGCTCTCCGCAGTTACTTAGATGGGTCTCACTAATTGCTGCAATGTCGATTTTATAACGAGCCAACTCTCTTGCTATAAGAGCAGTTTTTCTCTCAGGACATAAATTACGGTCATTGTCTAGTAGAGTCCGCACGTTCCAGGTGGCTATGCAAAGATGTTTAGATAATATATTAGTAAATTTGGCCTTGTCTTTCTTTCGACCGCTTATGTCGATGTCCAGACGCTCGCGGTTAAGCACCTAGATGAGGGGTGAGACGAACTATTTTTAGGCCACCTTTTCTAGGCCCCTCCTCTGTGCAGAGGAAAGCAGAGCGATCCTAAATAGGGCTGCTTTGTCGCCAGTAGTGCTGCCGAACCCAGAGTCCCGTCTCAGTCGACTCCGGGAGCGACCACTCTCTCCAGGCCGCCTACGTGCAGGGTGTCAGCTAAGGCTTTGGCACATCGATACCTTGGCCCCACCACCTTCACCCCATCGCCGCAGGGCTTTCAAACTCTAATCCTAAAAGAATTGCCAGGGTCATCTGCGCGTGAACCGCGGTCTTACCGCTTATAGATGTTTCTTCTAGACAACCATTGTAGCAATTCTTGTACTATTAATAGTACAAGAATTGCTACAAAGAAGAAGTATGTTTTCTGTGGCAGCAATAAAAAACGTAGTATAATAAACTACAAATGTATACTTAAAACTAACACATATTAGTATTTTACATACATTATAACCGATGTATCCATGATATTATGAAAAAATATAGGTAGGTACATAATATTATGTCTAAAATCCGTTTGTATTATAAATTATAATAAACAAATAAGTTCAATATTGAATTCTATCTTAAAAATGCCGCGCCGTATCACGTATTGTTTTGTTTCTTTGAGATAAAGCATACGTAAAAGCACCTCATAAATAATCTCTATAGAAAATGTTCCACTGCAAAAAAAGCAATTTGTATTTTTACGGCGAATTTTAATAAACATTTCATAAATCCTGCGAAAGAGAGGGGAAAAGTGAAAAGTCTAATTTGTCAACAGACTGATGAACTCGCTAAGTGGAATACCATTGTTTTCGATATTTTTCATTATTTTTCATCGCGCCAATACACTTTGAAAATTTAACTTTTATAATTTAAGGTCACTTTGAACTTTTGTTTTAGATGTTTTTATTGTTTTCGTTGAAGTGTTCTGCACTGAGTTTAAGTGAGTTTTAGTTTTTAACATAGAATTGCTGCTTTTTGTAATAAAAAGTGCAAGCTACTGAAAATAATAATTTGTGCATTTGTAAGTCTACACTTTTAGTTAAGGGTCAAGGGAGTCAAAGGGTTAAACGGAACTTATTACTAAGACTCCGATGACCGTCCGTTTGTCTGTCCGTCTGTCAGTTGAAATTTTCAGAGATGTATTTCTGTTGCCACTATAACAACAAATAGAGAATAAAACAAAATATTTAAGGGGGCTTCCATACACAAACGTGATTTGTTTTTGCTCGTTTTTATAGATTATAGTACGGAACCCTTCGCCGGCCTTTATCGTGTCTTGGAACATCTTCAAGGGTTTGACGGAGTTGTTGATAGAATACCTCCTTCTCCTCGTCCGGTGATGGTAGAGTAGGTGCATATGCGCTAATCAGGTGGATATATTTGCTATGTGCTATTGGTAGACGCAAAGTCATAATGCGGTCGTTGACACCCTTAGGCAGATCGTTAAGATATCTTGCCAGGCTATTACGAATAGCGAAACCCACGCCACTACCAGCCCTCTCATTAGCAGGACGACCGCTCCAGTAGTAAGTATAGCCGCCGAGTTGTTCGCAGAGCTCTCCGCAGTTTCTTAGATGGGTCTCACTAATTGCTGCAATGTCGATTTTATAACGAGCCAACTCTCTTGCTATAAGAGCAGTTTTTCTCTCAGGACATAAATTACGGTCATTGTCTAGTAGAGTCCGCACGTTCCAGGTGGCTATGCAAAGATGTTTAGATAATATATTAGTAAATTTGGCCTTGTCTTTCTTTCGACCGCTTATGTCGATGTCCAGACGCTCGCGGTTAAGCACCTAGATGAGGGGTGAGACGAACTATTTTTAGGCCACCTTTTCTAGGCCCCTCCTCTGTGCAGAGGAAAGCAGAGCGATCCTAAATAGGGCTGCTTTGTCGCCAGTAGTGCTGCCGAACCCAGAGTCCCGTCTCAGTCGACTCCGGGAGCGACCACTCTCTCCAGGCCGCCTACGTGCAGGGTGTCAGCTAAGGCTTTGGCACATCGATACCTTGGCCCCACCACCTTCACCCCATCGCCGCAGGGCTTTCAAACTCTAATCCTAAAAGAATTGCCAGGGTCATCTGCGCGTGAACTTATTTTAAGTGGATAAGCGGTTGCGCGGGTGCAGATCCACTTCACTCGGCTCTATCCCTGTGGTCCGATGGGCCGGTGAACCGGTACGATCGGCAGGAGTTGAGCTGCAGCGAAAAGGCCGTTAGCCACTATATGGATTCTGGCAAGCGCCCTTATGGTTTTTCACGTTACCATGCTGCGTTGATAGTTAAAATATCGGTACCATAACAACGCAGACTTAAATATTCGGGAATCATCCGATAACTAGTATACAGGTATTAGGTACACTAGTCCCCTTCTCTAGGTTTCGCCCACTTACGTGGTTTCCCGGGGTGTGGCCGCTGTGACTTCAGCTTCTTGGAGCCACTAGAGAAGAGTTTGTGGAGGTTAAAATATCATAACTGAACCCCCACTACACCCCGAAACTATATAATATATATTTTTGGAAACTATATATTTTTGGAAACTAGAATAAACGCTCTACACATTAAAATCAAGAAATATAACGTTATATCAAATATGATTTCACAGGGAATGAAATTTTTTGCGTCGCTTTTTGAAGCTAAATTACGGCGAAATACACACATACACACATACACCCGGGCTATTATTACGAATCTATTGATACCTCATTCATTAAATTCGGATCAGTAGTTTAGGTGCTACGATGAAACAAACACACATACATACTACATAGACTGTCAAAATGACCCTTCCTTTTGGCTTCGCCGTAGTCGGGTAAAATGTGCAAAATCGCGGTCTTACCGCTTATAGATGTTTCTTCTAGACAACCATTGTAGCAATTCTTGTACTATTAATAGTACAAGAATTGCTACAAAGAAGAAGTATGTTTTCTGTGGCAGCAATAAAAAACGTAGTATAATAAACTACAAATGTATACTTAAAACTAACACATATTAGTATTTTACATACATTATAACCGATGTATCCATGATATTATGAAAAAATATAGGTAGGTACATAATATTATGTCTAAAATCCGTTTGTATTATAAATTATAATAAACAAATAAGTTCAATATTGAATTCTATCTTAAAAATGCCGCGCCGTATCACGTATTGTTTTGTTTCTTTGAGATAAAGCATACGTAAAAGCACCTCATAAATAATCTCTATAGAAAATGTTCCACTGCAAAAAAAGCAATTTGTATTTTTACGGCGAATTTTAATAAACATTTCATAAATCCTGCGAAAGAGAGGGGAAAAGTGAAAAGTCTAATTTGTCAACAGACTGATGAACTCGCTAAGTGGAATACCATTGTTTTCGATATTTTTCATTATTTTTCATCGCGCCAATACACTTTGAAAATTTAACTTTTATAATTTAAGGTCACTTTGAACTTTTGTTTTAGATGTTTTTATTGTTTTCGTTGAAGTGTTCTGCACTGAGTTTAAGTGAGTTTTAGTTTTTAACATAGAATTGCTGCTTTTTGTAATAAAAAGTGCAAGCTACTGAAAATAATAATTTGTGCATTTGTAAGTCTACACTTTTAGTTAAGGGTCAAGGGAGTCAAAGGGTTAAACGGAACTTATTACTAAGACTCCGATGACCGTCCGTTTGTCTGTCCGTCTGTCAGTTGAAATTTTCAGAGATGTATTTCTGTTGCCACTATAACAACAAATAGAGAATAAAACAAAATATTTAAGGGGGCTTCCATACACAAACGTGATTTGTTTTTGCTCGTTTTTATAGATTATAGTACGGAACCCTTCGCCGGCCGGTTTTTATTTTCGTAAAAAGTATTTTGAATTATTATTTTTTAATGTTTGATCGATGGCCGTGAAATCGACATTTTGTCAAAATGGCGGAGAGTATTTATAATAATTAAACCTATATATGTACTATAATATGCTACAATGCGAAGCCCAATGTCCCTTTAAAAATCCTTCCAAGTCTTTATTTTTGAAACGAAAATATTCTAAGAATTCAAAATTAAATAAACCTTTTTGTGTAACTCAGTAAAATGTATCGGAATCTATCGCGCCCTATACGAAATGTTTAAAAAAAATTAATCCATAGGGATATTCTTATAAGATAGGGTCTTTGTTATAAATATATACAAATGGCCCTGGTTTTTTTAATAAGAGGGTCGAATGAGGCCAATATTGGAGTGCAAACCTATGTTAGTGATGGTACCCTCAAATAAGTTGTGGTTTTTTTTTGTGTAAAAAGAATATTGTGGCGGTTCCTTTTATGTTATACGTTTCTATATTTATACACCTAGCTTCTAGATAAATCTCCAGATTGTTCTAGTAGCTAGGTGTGCATCCAGACAACAAACCTAAATACCTAGTTAACTATATAATTAGGTCGTACGTCTACTTTGATGTCTAACTAGATGTGGCCCACGACTTCGTACGCGCAAAAGAAAGTCCCACGGGAATAGCACATTTTTCTACGATAATACGTCCTTCTACGTGGTCTACTCTATATCTGTGCCAAATCTCAACAAAATCGGTTCAGTAGTTTCGAAGCCTGTTCGATGCAAACAAACAAATCTATCCTATTTTAGTATAGATAGTATGGATAAAACATGTGCTTGAATACTTTACGGCCTTTGAAAGTTCTCTATAGTTTCTAGTTAATAATAATAGATAGTAAGTAAATAAATACCAAAGAAAATTGTTCTTTGGGCTATGAATTAATTTAAATGAAGAAAAATATATAAAGTTTAGCGCAGCCATGTTAATCCCAATAGATCTATGCACCCATGCACCCCATAATATAGTTAATATTAAAAAATATTGCATCCAGCCCATGCATTTTTTGTCTACCAAAACATTGGCTTTTCCCCCAGACTTCTACCCCACAGTACAAGTATTTGTACTCACATTTTTTATGAAGGGAGAGAATACTTATTTAAATACACTGTAATATGCGAAACGTGCCTCATATGACAAATACAGGCATGCTTATAATAAATTTTACTGTGTTTTTGTTCATGAGTTTTGTTTATTGTTTTAAAAGTCTATGAGTGTTTATTTTAAGAACGTTCTATAGGTACGTATGCTAGTAGTAGTGCAAACAAAAAATCGAAAGCTATCTATGTACCTGTTTATCTGTCTGTATAATATATAGTGTATAGTTAATAGTAGGGTATACATATACAGTATATTATTTACGATATGTAGTGTAAACAAGCCCGTCAATTTTAATGATTAGGGAAAGTTTAATGGGTAAATATACCGATCATCTAAGTTGTAAAGGATAATGATCGGTATATTTGGTAGAGTTCTGTCTATTGAGTTGCTTGTTTAGCTATAAACAAACAACGAGCGGCGAATCACTGGATGGTGGGTGATTTACCCCATGCGGCCCATGCCTCATCGATATCCGTAAGGCTGGATCTGTATGATCCGGAATTCGGCAAGCCCGGGAAAATTCAGAGCACTGAAATTAGAATTCGGGGCGTATACAATAGATAGGTATATGAGATTGACATTTGACTCGACACTTGTGTGTTCGACTTTCAGCTCTATTATATTAGCGCAAAGTTCTATTTTCAGAGTTCTGATTTTCCCCGACCTTAAGGGTTCCGGTCAACATAGTCCGAGCCTAACATCAGAAAAGTCACGAGTTTCATTGAAAAAGAAAAGAAAGTGCGTTGCCCGTCTTTTAAACACTTGAGCCTCCAGTAACCTTCAATACAACTTTTTGGACTCGGCGCGACCGGACGAATACTACGACCTCGCAGAAAACCAGAGTGAAATAATGCTTGTGTTGTGTTTCGCCGAGTGAATGAGGAAACCGGAGGCCCAAGAGGGGTTAGGGATTTTTCTTTTGAGGGCCAGAAACGAAAATGCGCAACACCAGAGAAGTTACAAGTGTAACGCCTCTGGTATTGCGAGTGTCCATGAGCAGCGGTTATCGCTTACCTTAAAGCGTTCCGTCTGCTCATTTCCTGCTCCATTTAAAAAAAATACTAAACACAACGCAAGCGCAACTAGTGCCGGTTTTTCGAGACCTTTCAAATCGCCGAGAACCTCAATTCTCGCATTAATAGTACACTTTAATTTTACTTTGATAGTGTTGTAATTTGAAAGTGAAGCGACAGGTTATCATAAACTGATTTTGTGAAATTTCTACCAATCAGAGCGCGTTTCACGTTGGTTTAACGTTTACGAGAATACCTTTTGACAGTTTAAGCGTATCTTTCTAGCACTTACCGTTTGCACGGTAAGGCGAAAACGGTCGGATGGACGGACGCGACGAAACTATAAGGGTTCCGAAACATGAATTACGGTACCCTAAGAAATGCAATAGAGATCGAGATAGACTATCGAAACTTTTATGAAAAGCCCAACAAAATGGTACACTACAATTCAACAAGATTACACTTATCGTCGTCTCCGAAATCACGTTTATTTTTATTGTAGGGAGCGATAAGGCGCATTATTCATAGTAGGGCGTAAAATTATGGTGGAAAGGACATTAAGGCATCTTCCCTTCCTTGTTTTGACGCATAGAAAAGCTCTAGAATTTAACGAAATAGTTACGTTTGCGGTGAATGTGTGATTAGTTAATCAATTCTGAATCATATTACGTCGACTTAAGGGGAACGTTAAGTTTCACAGATACGACCAAGGGATTTTGTAATAAATGTTGCGTATCGATGCATGTACCGCGTAATGAAGTATGTTAGGGGAAGTTGGTTTTCTTTACATGGGGCATATTAATAAATTTTACTTTGTATAATGTTTTATCTCTCAGCATACACGTACACCTACTGAGGGGTGTAAGAAAAAATCAACGCATTTGCATGGAACTTTAGCCAAGATGCCATAGCTGACAAAGTTGGAAAACAAAAATGTATGGTATTCGTTGGTAAAAAAGTTCGTTAGAGACGTTAGGGCCACACTGAAACAAAACGATACGCTGCATTTTAACATAGCTATTCAAAATTGAACATTATTCGTTACGTTTCATTGTAATAGCACAGAATAAATAATAGTACCTAGAGGTACAGAAGAACCACTCCGACAAATGGTTAGAAGAAATAGGGACTCTTTCTGCGATGCGATAAGGTTCAATTCAGCTAACACAACGCTTGATTACCTACGATTATATTTACCTAGAAGTTGCGTCTCTTTCTATCGCGTAATTCTTATCCTTTCTAATGACATTAGGGTTGTCTCATTTTAGAAAATTATTAACCGACTTCCAAAAAAGGAGGCGGTTATACGTATTATATATATATATATATATTTTCTTAATATTTAATTACAACTTTTTTTACCTACTTTCTAGTACCTACCTACTGTACTCTACTGAACAAATTGCTTTCCAAATAAACCTAAGGTAGGTGTTAATAGTACTGTAATAATTTGACGACCTCTGTGGCTCAGTTGGTTGAGCGTGTTGGTGCTCAAGCCGGGGGTCGCGGGTTCAAATCCCGCCGAAGGAACAAAGAGTTTTTCTGTGTTCCTGGGTCATGGGTGTGTATGGGTCATATGTATAATATAATAAAAATCTTAAATAAGTGTTAAATATATATTTCCGTTGTCTGGTACCCGTAACACAAGTTCTTCGAGAACTTACCACGGGATCAGATTGACGTGGTGTGAAGCGTCCATAGATATTATTATTATTATTATAATAAATTTGCGCATACCTATAAGTATATATATATACTTATGCGTAAACGTAAGCATTTTTTATACCTTCACGGCCTGATATTACTCGAAGAAGTTGAATCACGCCGCCTTATTTTTATTTATATTTACTACTAGGTACCTACTACTAGGTACTTTTGTCAATAAATGATTATTCAAATCGTATCACATCGGAATAACATAAGACGCGAACAGATAGTTCAAGTGGACTGTGGAGCCAACACCTAAACACTAAATATTGGTTATCAAGTAATTGCAGTAGCAGTAGTAGCTCAAACTATATTTTTAAATATTGTTATACATTATGTTATATGGTATTATAGTTTTAGCTGGCCGGGTGATTTTTACCTAACTTACACAGTACCTATCGTAATATTATATGCACAGATTGTAAGGTATTAAATCCAATCCATAAAACATTGCGACGAACAAATCTCACGCATACGTCGCTCACTGCTCGCGCGCGAGTCCCTCGTAATTGGCCCGTTTAAGGAGGCCGCCGTACGTACTTACATTTTTAATACCTACACGGGGAGTGGGACAGGCCTGGTAATAGTTCAAATATAAGAGGGTCAATTCTGCTATATAAAACCTGCATTAACACAATAACAATCAAGGCCCAATACGCTAAAACTGTCAAACGGTATTCTCGTATACGTTAAACCAACGTAATATTCGCTCTGATTGGTCGAAACTTCACAAAATCAGTTCATAATAACATGTCGCTTCACTTAAAATACAATCAAAGTCAAATGAAAGTCAACTTTAAATACGAGAATTGAGGTTCAGGTTGTACCACGCTGCTCAGCGCACGAGTGATGTCATATGAAACGTGTAGTGTAATGAATAAGCATCAATAGGGTATTTTCCAAGTTTTTGAAAAGTATGTCAAATTGTTCTTATTACCAAAATACATTAGCAGTTTGAACCATTCTTTGTGAATTTCTCTCTTTTCCTTGCAAATTAGCCTAAAAGTTTAAATTAATATTATAGGCGCGAAAACGCTTTATTGTGTTGTCATGACGTCACATTCTTGTAACAATGTAACTGTCAAGTGTCAAATTATACTGAAAATGCCAAATACCTACTGTTTAAGTATGTAAATTAATGTTTTAAGCCTATTAAAAATGCCTTATAAATGGTGCGCAGTGCCAAAATGCACTAATACGTCTATTAAAACATCGGGGAAAATCTCTGTAACCATACTAAAGAACACTGAAATGCGGAAAAAGTGGCTATTACTCGCTGACGCATGACGTTAATGATTCTGTAGCTGGCTATTCTCTATGGAAATCGGGAGGCCATTAAAAAAAGAAGAAGAAGTACAAGAATATGACGTCACATTCCAATCTCGTGCGTTTTTAGTCACGTGGTCAAAAGTGAAAAATTCATAATTTTATTTTTGATATTTTATAAAAATCATACATATTTTTATGTAAAAAGTTGGTTAAAGTGGTTTAAATTAATGTTTAGCGATAAAATATCAACAATCTGATGTATATTTTCATCATAGGATAATACCCTATTTTCAATAGCTATCTTAAAAATACAGCGCCGCGTAGCGACGCGTACTTTGCGGTGTGAACTGACCCTTTTGTCAATCTCATTTATTTTTAATTTTCTAACTTCGTTATCGAAGTTTAAGCTATTGTCCACGTCCCCCTGGAACTCTAAATTGTTATCTTATTAATTAATATTTAAAATATTTATCATGTTTAAGTTTTTAAATCTGTATTTTTTAAAATATTGCGATGTAAACCTTTTTATACAATATTGAAAAGTAAATATTTTATTGTAAAAGTAACAAAAAGATATATATTTTAGTACAAAGGTATAAAACGTCAATAATGTAGATTCTGAGCTCCTAGTCAAGATGCATTCGTTATTTTCTACGGCGAAGTTTGAAAATAAAATGTATGGGATTTGACCTAAGGCATCGCAAGCGACATGTCACTTGACGATGCGTTATGTCAAATCCCATACATTTTTGTTTTCGAACTTCACCGTCGAAATTATCGAATGCATCTTGACTATATATATGGTCTATAGAGTTAAGAATATAATACTAAGGCCCACTTGCGCCAATCCGGGTTAAAGTTAACCCTGGGTTAAAAATCATGTTATCTCTCTCGTTCCTCGTATTTGTGAAAGAGAAAGCATGATATTTTAACCCAAGGTTAACTTTAACCCGGATTGGCGCAAGTGGGCCTTAGTTTCCTATAGGCTATTAAATTACACACATCCGCTTATATTAAGGTGTCAAAAACCTATACACACACACTGAGATATGGTCCAATTAAATTTAAAATTGATTGAATTAAAAACTCATAGATCAGATATTTTAAAATGACCTCCGACATGAGAACTGAGACTCCCTCGAATTGTACTCTAATTAGATTAAACCGTACTTTGATAGATCGCCTTATTTATTTTAATCATAAGATCCACTGAGCTATGCACAGATTAACTTTAAACTATTTTTACTAGACTACGGCGAAGCGAAAAGGGAGGGTAATGATTTTAACAGTGAATGAGTACACCTCAAGCTCGGGAAAGCCTCTGTTCTCAAGATGTGTTCAAAACAATATATAACTATGCCAATTTTATTTAATTTATTTATTACTATAGAAGCAAACAAATAGACAAAGTGAAACTATAAGAGTTCCTTGAGTATTACGGATCTCTAAAAATAAGTAAAAAGTGATCACTTATTAAGGCTAGGACCAAGCTCAAAAATAAAATGATTTACACTACTCGTATGCACATTGTAAAAAGATTCTCTTTTGCGTAGTATTATTTTCTATATTCATGTAGAAGACGGTGTTTGCAAGATATTTTTAAAAATCTTTTGAAATATTGTACAAATCATGAAAGTGTTCTGTTGAAATTGAAATATAATATTTATATTAATTATTTAACAAAAAAATATGTATGGTGCTGCACAAAATTTTTACTTTTAGGAGATCGTGTGATTTTTAAGAGGTGATTTTATGATTTTTTAACTTAGGAAATATTTTTTTCCTGTCAAGGATTGTGTACTTTATCCCATTTTTTTTTCCACTTCGTAATTGAACTCTGACTAGATAGACTAGGTGACAGGAAATGACAAAGTAGGCTATGACCTCGCCTTAAGGGTACATTCCCTTAGTGAAAATTTATATGACTTGGCCATTTTGGTGTTTTTAATTTCACATTTTATATAAATAACCTGGAGCTCAAAGTTAAATAGTCCGTGCTTTTATTATAAGACAACATGCTACCAAATATTTTATGACCAGACTTTGTATATATCAATATACTTTAAAGTAGATATCTGTGAGTAATGGGGCACTAACTTAAAAATATCGAGCATAAAATGCGCCAAACAAATTGTTTGAAAGCTTTTAGATACAAAAATAAATAAAAAAGATAAATATCAGGGGTTGGGACTCTGCCAAAGTACAGGACTACAGGTATACGCACTGTGGTTTGTTTTGTAATTACATTTTGTTGCTTAATTTCGCGGGTTTTAATTGTGTGGAGAAAAAAAAAAGTAACTTTAATTTAATTTAAAAAAAGATATTTTAAATTTATGATTCTTCTATGTTAATAATTATTTTCTTTCTCAAATTACATATCTATAAATGGTTAGAGGTCTCTATGGAGATGAATAGGCAAGCGGACTGATTTTTTTTTATTACATAAATGAATAGTACTCTTAAATATGAGTAACTTCTCAGAAGAAACCGTATATCAAAAGTCAATATTTTCAAAGGTACAGCGATTTGTATACAAAATTTCTTCGAGTCTTTATACCAAAAAAAAATTTTTTTTTTTTGCGAAATTGGTAAACAAAACCTACATCATTAGTTTACTCACATCATATACAAAAACATTCATTATGGTAAGTATGAACTTAAACGCACAAATATCGGAGATATTTACAAATATATTCCTGCGGCCATATACTTCATATTATACTACTTCATACTACTTCATATTCAAGTGACGTCATGTGTATATCGATTTTAGTATGGAGCGTTTTTAGGAGGCTCGCGAAATTTTTTATACAAATCGCTGTACCTTTGAAAATATTGACTTTTGATATACGGTTTCTTCTGAGAAGTTACTCATATTTAAGAGTACTATTCATTTATGCAATAAAAAAAAATTTGTCCGATTGCCTATTATCTATACCTACCTATAATAACTAAAACGACTTTCTTTTACATATTATGTAAAAGAAAGTCGTTTTAGTTACACTATTTTTATCTCGAGAGAGCTCAACCGATTTGGCTGAAAATTGGCGGGGAGGTTTCTTAGAGGTCTCTATGGAGATGAATTATCTATACCTACCTATAATAACTAAAACGACTTTCTTTTACATATTATGTAAAAGAAAGTCGTTTTAGTTACACTATTTTTATCTCCAGAACGGCTGAACCGATTTGGCTGAAAATTGGCGGGGAGGTTTCATTGAAACCAGGCCAGTTACGCAGTAGTAATTTTATAGTGCCCAAGAGTGTGCGCAGTACACAAGAGCACTCTCTCTTCCTTTACTCTCCATAATACAGTGGGACGAATAACCGACACGACTGACGAGAGATCAGGCGCAGGTCCGACTTTTTTACATGCCCATCCGACGCATGGATCATCTTTCTTGTCAGACATTCAGGTGCATTGTCCTAACCAAACTTGGAAACAACATTTTTTGTTGTTTCAATGCGGGAATCGAACCACAACAATAGACCACGGAGGCTGTTGTACAGAACTATAAATCACTTAATAACCAATCAAGTGCGAGTCGGACGCGCGCACGAAGGATTCTGAACAAAACGGCAAAAAAACGTTTGCTATCTGAAAGCCCCACGTAAGGCTGGGACTATATCACGATCCGGAATCCGGCAGTCCCGGGGAATTTCAGAGCACTGTAAATAGAACTCTGCGCTACTACAATAGAGTTGAAAATCGAAGTGTTGAGTGTCGAGCTGTCATATATTGACATTTGACTCGACACTTGAATGTTCGATTATCAGCTCTATTGTACTAGCGCAAAGTTCTATTTTCAGTGCTCTAAATTTTCTCCGCCCATACGAATTCCGGACAATAAAGTCCCAGCCTTAATATACTTTATTGCGTTTTTAGTATTTGTCGTTATAGCGGCAACAGAAATTACTATTACAAAAATACATCATGTCTTTTTTACTTAAGTAAACTAACTTCCACTTTCTCCACCTGAACTTTTTAATGTAAATAGAATGAGTCTGTTTTAACTTTTAAGTGGTTGTTAACTAGTTTTGACTTGTGATTTCGGTATGTTCCGGTCCTCTGAGAAATCCTTAATGTGTTGTCTTTCTTTGTATTTTGAAGACCAGCCTTCGTGGTTCAGGTGGTTTACACTTGGCTCTCGACTGAGCGGGTTCGATTCCCGCGTTGGAACAACAAAAAATGTTCCAAGTTTTGTTTTGTTAATGCAGGCTGATCACCTGATTGTCTGAGTTCAGCTGATAATCCATGCGTCGGATGGGCATGTGAAAAGTCGGTGCGCCTGATCTCTCGCCAGTCGTGTCAGTTATGCGTCCCAGTCGGATGTGTTGAGACTTAAGAGTAAAGGAAGAGAGAGCGCTCTTGTGTACTGAGCATAATGGCCTGGTTTCAATGAAACCGGCCACCGTCACCGAAATCGGTGTCGGTCGGCTACTATTATATTTTGTTTAAAAATCATTGAATTTGTGTATACCTAGTTACCTACTACTTTATTATTTGAAACAAAATGTTTAATAGTTAAATAAGGAGATTGTATCACAAGTCCTAACATTAAATTATCCTTTAGTACTAAATTGAATCGTAAGACCGTGGCTCGCATGCTACATAAATTTCATTGAAAAACTGAAACACGGCGTCTTAACTCTTAATTAAGATTTAGTACTGAATTAAACGGGGTACTTATTTTAACATAAGCTGTCAATAGACCCGCATATTTAGAACTAAATTGAATATTAAAATTATGTAAATAGTTATTAGATAGTTGATACAATAGGGTTAAGCGTGTTTATAATATTAAAATCAGTGTTTAAAATGGTGTAATTTTAATAATGGATTAAATTATAGATTGATCTAAATGCAGGAATAGAAAGACAAGAAAATAATACCACAGTTTGCAGGAGTAAATATTCGATACTGTACATTATTCGCGATAAAAAGTAGCCTATGACCTTTCCCGTGGTCTACTCTACATCTGTACCAAATCTAATTAAAATCGGTCCTTTCGGAGCCTATTCAATGCAAACAAACAAACAAACAAACAAATTTCTCCTCTTTATTGTATTAATATTGATATATTTGGATTCTACAGAAGTTGCGGGCCCGCAATCGCAGCGTGTGCGACTAAAAAACGCTCCGTGAGTTCTTAGCCTAACTCTGTGATAGATAGGTATGTCACCGTAAAATTCACCGTAAAAACCGATAAATTGTAAAATAACTAACGAAATTGTAAAAATATGTCGAAAGATTAAAAACTATATTATATTTATAATCTAACGAAAAATTATGTGTTAAATTGTAGGCACCATATTGGCGTCGGAAGTCTTTCAACCTTTTACAATTTCACTAGTTTTATTACAATCTAACGGTTTTTACAATTTTACGGTGATAGATATAAACACTCACACTGTTCTGAACAATATATTCAGTATTCACAAAAAGAGTCGCATTTGAAACCATAAGTACCTACTGTAAACGCAGACGCATAAATCAGATATAAAAACTAGTGATAAGGATCGATACGCGGTTTTACATGTTTCATATAACTTCGCTCTCGCCAATAGAGGGAAGTTAAGATTTACAGTTAACAGAGCGAACAATTGCATGGAGTGGACTCGTTTATTATTTTTTTAAGACTTATATAAAATGTCTTTAGAATCCTAATATTATTGATACAATTTTCAGCATTATAAATACTTACTCAAAATACATACGAATCAAAATAATACTTACCTAACCAATTCAATTGTCAGGACAATCTGTCGAGTAGAATTACTTTAAAAGTTACTGTCCGATTTCGTTCAAAATATATTTTTTTTCTAGAGAGTCTGCATGATCTATCAGTATGGAAAATTGCAATTTTCTAAGTCTCATAGTTTAGAAATGCTATGGGGGACCAATCTAGGTCCTCTGACACTTAAAGAAAAATGTACATAATTAATTTCCCAATGTTATATTTTGATTTGTGTTCAATGTTCAAGATAGATTTTGCACTTTATTTTAAAACACGCGGCAGCTTCGAAAACGAACCTATATTTTTTTTTTGGTATAAGCGTCAACTCAGTAAATAAAGGTGGTTATTCTAACCCGTATTTCTTTCCCTCACTTACTAACTTCATACACTTTTGCAAAACGACAGACTATGGCCCCTAATGGTTGAGCCCATTTAGATGAAAAAAGCAAAAGGTAAAAGTCCTGAGGTGATTTTCACCCTATCTTTATTAGACAGGGCTAACAGAATGGGTGGGATGAACGCTGTATGCCTCTTTTGAGCTTAGCACTATAGGGTTGACTACATAATACTATCTATAGCCTATAGGCATATAGTTACATTGCTTGCCTTGCACTGGCATAAGTTTTCCGGTTCCGTTATAAAAACGTTTCTGTTATGATGCCTCAGAAAATAATAACGACGGTTAAAAGTCATTCAATAACTACGTATTCGTAAGGCGGCTTTCAGACTACGCTATAATATAATAGCATATACAGCTCATAAACTTAGGCTTTTTAATGGATGATTTATATAGTATTCTCCGAGCGAAGTAACCACTCTTGAAATACTGCAGTGCCTGGGACAGTTGGTTTTTAAGTGTCGTATTGTTGCCCAAGCACATACGGCATTCTCACAACATAGTCAGCCTAGTCCAGAGGAATGACTGGTCAATACGTCTGGGGCCAACCGTGTGCGGGTTTCCTCACGATATTTCCCTTAACCGTTAGAGCGTCCGTATAATGTATGTACTTGAGATCTGAAAAAGTCTCATTGGTACACGCCACAACCTGAAAATCGAACCTGCACTCTCTCGAGTGCGGATCAAACGGTCTACCCACTAGGCCACGGAGCTCTTAATACAGCTCATAGCACAAAAATATCGCGCACCATACATTGTTATGGATACGTTCACACTGCACTGTACTATATATTTTTGGCTTACTATCTATAGATATAAAAATGTTAAGTTGGTTTGTGTATGCTCATAAAGTTCTGCACCGATCGAGCTGAAATTTTAGCATGATAGATAATCCGCATGAAGGATTGTTTTTATCTATTTTTTTGCATCAGTTTTTTCGCGGTCGCAGATATGTATCTGCGACCGCGAAAAAACTATATTTACGCGGGCGGAGCCGCGGGCATCAGCTAGTATACTATAAATGCTTGCGATAATATCGCCTAATGTGAACGCCATGCTTTATTGTATAGCATTAGGTCCTTCTTTGGTATACTCTACAGCACAATAGTATAGCGTAGTTTGAAATGAGCTTAACATTGTCACTTGTGATATTAATAACTCTTTGACGTTGTCGAAAAGAGTTGTATGGAAATTATGACAGTGCCCATACAATTGACATTCGTTAACGTCGTCAATTTTATATTATCTTATCCCTCTGACCGCCTAAGTACTAAACCGTCTGATTTAACATGACTCGATCACTTTCTGAGGGGCTACGTGAAACCGCTACTCTACGCAGATAACCCACAGCCAAACTCGATTTCATTATGAACTTGAGCGGTAACATTTTATTCGAAGATGGCGTCAAAATTGGTCTACGGTCTCTAGTCGGAGTCGCGGCGACTATTTGGCAAAAAAATATTTTCCATACATTTTGTCATCGAATATATTCTTTACTATAAGTATTATAAAAATCCTGGTTATATCAATTACGCAGGCTGTTTTATTTGATTTCAAAGTTCGAGCGCTTTATAAGTAACTTTGGACCAAAATGTCGCTTATGCTATTACTACCTTTTAACCATCAAAATATTAACATGTTTAGTAAAAATAAAAATCTAGCCAACATGATAATATTTTTAATTTACCTACTTGAGTAATGTGAGCAAGAGCATACTAGGCTATAATAATTCATTTATGCAGCTGTAGTTCTATGCTTACATTCACAAAAATCTTTAAAAATATTCGCCTCTATTCCAATCGTCTGCATTTTTTCCACATTTTGCACCCAACTGGTGTCAAATTTATGATCACTTCCGAGCCAAGCCGCTTATTGTGATGACTGTACTCGATTTAAATCCCTAGTATTTATCTCATGTTCAAGATTATCTCGTAACGATTTGGCTTTCGTTAAAGTCTTCAGCTATAAAGATAATACGAGATGCTGTGTATTTGATAATGTATTAGCATTTAGCGCGTTTAGATTTTTGATAAGTTCAGTTGCAAGGAAAAGCTGTGTTTTAAATTTTGACAAAATAATTTGTAGTCAGTAAAAATGTGCCGTGTGTGTGTGTGTGTGTGTAAAAATTAAGTTTATTTTTCTTCTACTTGTCATAACAAAATAATTACTATCTAAGTATGCTTTAAAACTTTTAATGTTAATATAAATAGTGGGTGATTTTAAATTCAATTTTGGAGAGAAACATGGCATGATTTGTGTCACAAATAGATATAATACATACAAACATACATACATACATATAATCACGCCTTTTTCCCGTAAAGGGGTAGGCAGAGACCACTTTTGCCACTTGCTACGATCCTCACATACTCGTTTCGCTTCGTTCACTTTCATTCTTACCATCCATTCCTCCTCTTACATTCAACATAGCGAAGCGGCTCTCCATGGTCCACTTTTCACCTCCGCGAGAAACGAGACGTGATGGGTGGTGAACCACATCGCCGCCATTTTGGATAATTAAATTATTTTTATTATTATCCATTGCGTTTCCACGGATTGGTAGAGAGGGTAGGAATAGGGAAAGGGAAGGATAGGTGGTGTGGAAAGGAAGATTGGTAAGTTGGAGTGGGAAATAGGAAATGTAGGATATTACCGCCCAGGAGGGCAAGGGATAGGACAGTAATAGCTAGGGAAGCCGGGGTCGCGTACCCGTATACTATACCACAACTACCGGACAGGTATTAGTTGGGATGAGTACCCCATGACACACAACACATATAATACATTATGTACAAAAGCTTGTTTCTCTCGAAACGGAATAAAAAATTACGTATATTATATATACATTATATTATGCATAGTTAAAAACTGAAAAATATTATGAAAATTGCATATTATTATGTAAGGTGCTCATGCTCTAAAATCATCGGTTAACAAAATGAATATTAGATACAACTTTTAAAAAACTTGTAAGAGACCTAACCTAAAATTACATCACGTAACACTTTATATCATAAATTAATAAATAAGCCGTATTGTTTTAACTTTTTTGATGATTAGTCGCGAGCTGCAGTATATTCGCTTACGAGGCACAAGCGCTTATCAAAAATATTTATCTTAATTACAAAGTTAAATACGCAATTTAGATTCAAAACATCGTCTCGACTAAGCGCCTGTGATGCCACCAGCGGTGTTAAATATGCCCGAAGATTCCTTTCAAACACAACGGGTGCCGATAGAAAATCAAACAATAGAGGCAATGCGATTCCCTGCATAAAATCATCATTGTGTTCGGTATAAACAACATTTCTAATGTTATAAAACATCAACATTTCTAATGACACAATGGTGGTATGCCTAGAATTTAATAATCAAGCACTTGGATGGTTACAAGAAGTTTGTTACACGAATACCGTGTCTGCATTTTTCGAATGAAATTAAATGTTAGTTATTTTTTGACTTTGTTGCTTTTTACTTGTTGCTCATGACTTTTAACAATTGACAATAAAATATTCGTAACGTTATCAAATGAAAATTATGTAAGCACCTTAGATACCATTTTCATTCGATAACGTTACGATTTTACGAACGTTATTTGCCAACATGCGAATAGTTATTTTCTATATACCTCGAATAGAACTTAAAATTAATAATTTATAATGAGGAACTTCGTTCCTATCTGCCATCTGGTGTCTCACGACACCACACAGATTTTTTGTGGTCGCGACAGACAAAACTACTACTGTAAATAGAACTCTGCGATACAATAAAGCTGAAAATCGTGCATACATACATTTCACATTTCGATTTTAGATTTTTCCGTCGCGACCACAAAAAAAACGCTCGTGGGAATGTAACCTTAATGTTTTAAAAAGTTGCCTCACCTTGTTAACTGACTTATTATTATTGTATCGATAATAATGGAATTTGTTTCGAAAATATGTTTGCAAATTGCACGAAACCCTAAAACGCTTTAAATTGAAAGATATTTTTCACAATTGTTAGTGTCAGCGCAGACGTGCGATTTATCTTGTAAACGAACCGATTGGTGCGTAACTGACGTGGCGAGGCGGCGCATGGCGAGAAGGCACGTGGCCAGCCCGACTTATTGCTATTGTTCTGTTTTTGGAACCAAATTAATTGCATTCGTCACTACTCAGAACTTCAGAAGTGTTTGTATTAATCGAATTTTTTATTGTGTTTGTAAATGTCACCGTAAAATTGTAAAAACCGTTAGATTGTAATATTACTAGAGATATTATAAAATGTCGACAGATTGTCAAATAAAAATTTCTTCTTACAATTGACACGTTATTTTTCGTTATATTGTAATATTTACCGTGCCGATTGACTAAACGGTAATTAGTGTCCCGCGCCGTCATATTTGTTTGCTTGTTCATAATAATAATTTTAACGAAAAATAACGTGTAAATTGTAAGAAGAAATTTTTATTTGACAATCTGTCGACATTTTATAATATCTCTAGCAATATTACAATCTAACGGTTTTTTCAATTTTACGGTGACATATACATTGTGGTCTGGCTGTTTTATTTTAATTGCCGAGATTGGAGTTGGACATCGGAGGGATTTTCCTGAAAGTTTTTTTTTATTCTTAAAAAAGCGTTTTAACTATTTCGACACTTAGGCACTAAGTTATAACTTAACGTTATGTATTGTATAACTAATATATATGTAATGTAGACGGACGAAGTAAGGAATCCAATATTATTACAAAGTATCCGGAATGGGCAAAGTTTTGAAAGTGAATGAATAATTCATAACTCGAATCGGCAGTCAGTCAAAATACGGTCAGGCTGCATTATTAAGGTAAACCTGGAGAAAATTGAACGATTTGGTATGCATTGTTCGTGAAGCTTGCTGTGCATTTGACTCGTGGTTAAGTGGCTAGACTGTACAGTGTCTACCTAGAAGTCTAGACCTATACGTTAGGCGTTTGTCACACGGATAACGCACCCATTACGCGTGGTAACGCTAGTATACTATAAGTAGTAGGTATTATTTATAAACAAAAAATGAATACTGACTCTTAACATAATTAAACTGACAAGTGACAACCAAAATAAAAATGCACAAAAAAAAGATGAAAAAAAGGTTATTTTCTAAATACCTAACTGCCTTTTAAATTCGGCTAGTATTTTAACTATTTCTTTACACAATCTTCATAATTTTGTCGGTGGGTAGTCGGTACTTTAAGCCTTTTGTATTATTATATTTTAGCGTTTGAATGTATAATTGAATACGCGCTAAGCTTCCATTAGATATTGTATATAAGATAATGACGATGATTACTGTAAGTTACATAATAACATAATATGCTTGCAGTTCTTTAAACAATGCCGAAATTTCCAAACGCGTAGGTCGTCGCGTCTTTAAAGACTGAGGAGTTCTGTTCGGCGCTTTTAGATCCAGGGTATACCCCTTAGCACCAAATTTTACTATATCAAAAGTGATACGAATATAATTATAGAGACTATAATATGACCCGGAATCCGGTGGTCCTGGGAAAATTCAGAGTACTGAAAATAGACCTCTTACCATAACCAATAGAGTCGAAAATGGAAGTGTCAAGTTTCGAGCTGTCATTTATGATATTGATAGTTGACTCAACACTTGTGTGTCCGATTTCTAACTCTATTATATTAGCGCAGAGTTCTATTTTCTGCGCTCTTCATTTACCCGGGACCGCCGTATTCCAGATCATATATTCCCAGCCTTATGTATTCGCACTAAATGTTTCCCACACCCTGAAAAACATTTGATTTCATTTGATCTTACATTATCGGATACAAAGTACCTGACCCTTAAACATTTACATCGCTATAAGTATCCGATACAGGAAGCTTTTCCATTTTAATGAATAAGTAAACAAAATTAGTGGGGTCCAATACGGTAAGTACGAGACGGTCAGAGATACGAAGTCCGCATATAAATTATCCTATAAGATGTTTTAAGGAGGCTTCTTAAACCTTTTTACATTAATGATTAGATTAGGTTGAGAAGCCCTGGAAAGAAAGTAATTTGCGTTAATTTTAAGTCGATTTTCTTTTGAAGTTCCAGAACGTTTTTTCAATGTTCAGTTAATAAAATGAGAACACCCTATTTATGCATCTTTGTATACAGAATGTTTTTAAAATTCTCTCCTTCTTAACTGAAATACGAAACAATTAAATGAAATTAGCATATTAGATTATAATTACATATAATTTTTTCATCTTAATTGACTTTAACAGTTATAATGTATGCCGCACATATTCAAAGAAGTTTGGGATATAAGCAAGATACTACATATACTGGATCCAATACCAATTTTGTCATATGTAAATCTGAAAGTTTGTAAGGATAGATGGATGGATGAATTAACTAACCGACAACTAAACTGTGTCTTGTAGTCTAAGCTCTAGATTAATACATAGGCTACATTTTATTACAAAAAAGTACCCGTGGGATACTGTATTAACGCGGGAAAAAACTAGTTGTTTAAAACAATCACAACATACTATTTAATGTTACATTATAATCTGTATTATTCTTATAAGAAAACTGTCTCTTTTAAAATAGAATATCATTTCTTTAACCGTACTTTCAAATGGCATCGCAATGCACTAGATACCAATACAAGCTCCTGTAAAGTGTATATAATCTGACATTTTCATCCTTCAAGAAATATCTTGAGAGCATCGTTGAAAGTAAATGCCGGTATAATTTCTGTTTCTACTGCTTTTGGATTGCAGTAGGGACAACGGCACAAAAACCTGTGGAGTAGGTAACATTTTGATTCTAAATGAATGTCACTTGAAAAGGAAGGCGTAGAGAATTTAGTTTCGTTCGCTGTGATAGGGTTTACATAACCAAACGAAAATTTTGTTTCGTTCGCTTCGTAAACATTGTTGCGTGCCAATATAGGCTTGTAATGTATGTTTTCTTGACCGGGGTAACCATAGAACATACAGATAAACGGGAAAACTACATAGTTCTCTCCACTGGTTTTTGTTCTGAGGGAGGATGAAACAGTTTGAACTTTATGTTAACGGTAAGCAATAAAAATAGCCTTAATGTGTATACATGGACGGGGTACCTACGTCCGCGCTGCAGTTGAATTAAAATTGCTTTATTAAAATGTTAAAAATCTATCACTATTTTATTGTTTTCAAATGTTCGTGTTTGATTTGTGGCTTAATAAAAACAAAACTGTCGTCAAAAGACCGACAAATATCCGACATTTTTTATATCCGACAAATATGTCGGATTAAAACCTTTAAATAAATAGTGTACAGATTCTGATAGAAATATTTAAAAAACATGTTATAGAGTACCTTTCGTTTACAATCCTAAGGTTGACGTTAAATGTAACCTTTTTAAATTATTTTAAAATAAGATATTGTGAACCATAGCATCCAATAAAGGCGTACAAAAAATTCAATTAATTTTTACAATATCAATCCCAAATGAAGAACATCAAAATTCACGAAATAACTTTCACTCTACCGTAAATCATCTCGATAACCAATTAAATTTATTGATAAATGCAACATAACAATGAAATTCTGGGAAAATAAATGCTTAAAAATTACCACACTACGCTGTAGGCTTCTGCTTCGTCGGTTATTACGTAAAAAAATAGCATTATTTCGTTCGCTATGCCCTTTTAGTAAATATTACCACAATAATAGAGAATGTATGTGGTGAAGTCGGTGTTGTAGGTGGAATTGCCGTTCTTATTTCGGCTAGGTCGTTAGGAAATTTTGCCAATAAAATTAATGACGGCTTGTCAAGCGACTTGCCGTACGGCGAAAATTGACCCATGTAAATCCCGCGAACTTGACAAATGGCAAGTGCAACGTGGACCGTGGTGGCGTTTATTTTGACATAGAGATTGATATTTATCGTTACGTAATAAGGCGACAGAAAACAATTAAGCTGATTGATTTAAGAGCGGTCGTTGTTAATCAAAATGTACCTGAAAAATCGGATAAGAGCGAGTCGCACTCATCCATTGAGGGTTCCGTACAAAGTGACATCATAAAAAGTGCCGGAATCGAGTCTTTCTCAGTTTTTGTCGAGCCTGAAAATAATTGGTGATGAAAGTTTGTATGATGAAGACATTATTTGTGTCATTTTTCTTTTTTGAATAAAATATATGTTTTGTAAAAAATATATTTTGAAATGTACACACTACACATCAAGCCCTTTCATATGAATAGCTTCAAATAAATTTTTTACCCCCTATTAGACTTAAGATTTTTATATTTTAATAAGAAATGTGCAGTTTTCGATTTTCGTTTGACCTTGTGTAGTATAATATAACGATGTTAATTACCAAATTTCATAGTTGTAAACAACGGGAAGTATCCTATTAATTTCGATTCCCTTGAGAGTGCCAAAATATATACGTTTTTTTTGGCAAAACAGCCGTATTTTTTTGATGTTAACTTAGAATTTTTTTCATCTTCAACGGACTGCAGACTGAAGTATTATACGGTTCAACTTGATACCATTCCATGTGGTCTTGAAATAAACGGTCTTGAGTCTTGAAATACGGTTGGACGGACGGATGGATAACAAAGTAATCTTATATGGATTCCGTTTTTACCTTTTGAGGTAAGGAACCCTAAAAATATAAGGCTCAGTCCTCAAAGCATATTATTTTTGAAGCACTTTATATATTTTGATTACTTTTAATCAAAGTAATTGAAAAAAAAGTACCGTAATATGTTTTAGTCCAAAAGTTAATTAAAAATAATATTTATTATACTAAAAATTGTACCTACACCTAACAGTAATTAATAACCGTTTTGTCGCAAAATCGTAGTTTGACTTAGGTAAACAAGTTTTCCTAGTTCCTACGTAACTACCAGACTTTATAGTCTGGTAGGTACACAGGCAAAAACCAAAAACATGGTTATTTGAATTTTTCACATAAGTTTTGAGAATATGTGAAAAAAATGTAAATACAAAAATGTAATTAAAAAATCATTTTATAACCTACAACATTGCCATTTAACTTTTTCCCATAGAACTTGTAGTTTGCCGGAAATAGAGATAAACCGTTTTCTACCCTTAAAAACTCACCCCCGTTCACTTCCCGACCTCAAATTGCCCGTAAATTATTTTCCCTTTTATTTTTGTTATATTCTCTTCCTTTTTTTCCAATGGGTTTCATTCTACTATATTTTTTTTTACTATTGAAACTTTTCAAAGGTAAAAGCCCTAATCTATATGACGTACAGGCATGATTTCCTATGCCACTGCGTTGGACAGAGATAGTTGGAGAGAGTTGGACTGATCCGAAGGTAGTGTCTACACAATGCACATTATAAGTCCTAGCTTACGAAGCACCCACTATAAATTTAAAGTATGATTACAAAGTAACAAGTATCTCTCTAAATAAAATTTATGCGTCTCCACCCCCTACCTAGCCAGGCTGAATACAGTAGGGAATGACGGTAAGGGTCAAATCTGTCTATCTATCTATATATATTATAAGGAAAAGCTGATTGACTGATGTATCCACGCATAGGCCAAACCCTTCATGCTAGAAATTTGAAAATTTGCACACGTATTCCGCATAGGACGTAGGCATCCACTAAGGAAGGATTTTTCAAAATTTAACCTCCAAGGGTTTATAGGAGCTGAAAGTTTAAAATATAATATATTTTTATAATCCCATATCTGTAAATTAATACATGAAGCGAAAACTTCTTACCCCTTTTACGAAAATTATACAAACAGGGGAGTATGAAATTTGGCAGAGTTTATGTAGTGGTAGGTGTACAGAAAGCTAATATTTTTTTGTAAATAATGCTTAGAAGTACTTAAAATAATAAAAAAAAGTAACACACATTATTACCATTAAGAACGTCACACTTAACACGCATTTGTATACAGCTGTTGGTTTGACAGAATAATTATTGCCAATCTTTTTTCACATTCCATAGACATACATTTAGACAATTTTATTGCGTATCCAAGAGGCAAAATAACCCGAATAAAGTTGAACCTTAAAAATATGAATTACGGTCGAAATTTTAGCACCAGGCGACCACTAGTAGTATTAAAACTGTTAATCCATTTAAACCCTTCATGAAAATAACAAATATGGCTACTAAATGTCAATGACAAATGAGATTAAAAAAATAATCTATTGCAAATCGGATTACCTCTGTTTTGGCATTATTTTAATAATTCTGTATAAATTTAGCCAAAATGTTTTAATATTTCAAATTCCTCAGCATTTTTTTTATTACTGTTATTTTTATATAAATTCTAATTAAAACTTGATTCACATCATAATTTTTATTTGTTTTCTGATTTCCTTCTGGATAATACATATGTCACGTGAGTGTATTTTTACATGAAAAGTTTGTTTCTTCTTTCATAAAAATCCATGTGATTTAGGCAAAGGAAAGATTCTATCAACTTTCTCAAAGGGCTCTCCTTTGGGATCCCATAATGTGACAAGATGTACGGTTCCTGGTTTACCCATTCAAAGGGTTTTGGGTCATGTAAAACTTACGAGTATGTAAAAGTTGCCGCGACAAATTTGACCTCATACAAATTCAGTTGCACCCAAGGGACAAACGATCACACCCCTTCGGGTCATACTCACTTTAACAGGTACATTCTAATCCAGTGAAAACGATAAATTATGGTTTTGGGTGAACGTGTAAAGAGTTTATTAAGTAGGGGAAAGCTTTAGCAAACGAACCACAAGCAACGGCTACCGGTTGTTTCATACCCAATAAGTAGTCGTTTCATTTTCACAGTTAGAGCTTTAAGTCTAGTGGTTAGAACTATGCTCTTGGACTCAGAGGTCGTGAGTTCATTTTCATCTGACGATGACCTGATTGTCTGATAAGAAAGATGATCCTGGAGCCTGGTTTCATTGAAACCGGCCACCGTCACCGAAATCAATGTGGGAAGTTAATTGGGAGTAAGTACTAAGTAGTCCTTTCATAATCAGAAAGTTTGAGTGGCTACTCTATGCCCGTTACACACGTAACGAAACTGCACGGTTCGGTTAAACCAGTGGTTACGTAGTTACTACAGTGAAAATCCTTTATAACAACATTGTTTATAACAGCTTTTCGAGTATTACGACGATTTTTTGAGTTCTATAACGGTAGTACATTATAAACATTTGATATCGGTTATAATCGATTTTCTACAACCATGAACAATTGGTTCCTGCAAAGTAGTTTTAAAGATTTTCACTGTATTTAGTAATAGTTTTGTATTTTTAATAGTTTACTTCATACATTACAAACGCAGTGTAATCAAAACCCACACTGTTAACTTACAAAACAATAAATCCATAGAAACGACTATACAATTTAATTCCGTTGCACTTCGATAAATAGTGCACAGACCACATCCCGACGGACTAATGTGCTAGTCTATCAGGCTGTTAGTGGGAATTAAATACCTACATCAACTGTAACCTAGTGTCTATGTGATGTATGTGCTAATATAGCGTATATTATGTTTATATGATATAATATAATTCGATTTTGCCCGCGGCTTCGTCGTGTATCTCAAAGCAACACTGTACTTTTTCCGGGATAAAAAGTAGCCTACGTTTTAATCCAGAGTTCAAACTACTACCATACCAAATTTCATCAAAATCCGTTCAGTATCCGCTCTTTCCGCGTAAATATACGATATTTATTAATTTTTTCAAAGTAACACTACTTTTTCGGGATAAAAAGCCTATGTTTTAATCCCGAGCCTAAACTACTACCATACCAAATTTCATCGAAATCCGGTTAGTAATTTTTGGGCGAAAGAGTAACAAAATTCCATCCATAAATTAATCCATCCATCCATCCTCACAAACTTTGTAATATTAGTAGAATATGGTAGTACTACCTATGGCACATTCTAATTTCTAACAATATTCTAAAACCGGAGCGTTTCTTGTAAGGCTGGGTCTATATGATCCGGAAAGCCGGAGAAGTCTCTGGCGGAAATGCACTAGAGTTGAACATCGAAGACATGTGTCGTTGACATTTGACTTGGCGCTCGTTTGTTTGATTTTCAGATGTTTGATTAACAGCCTCCGTGGTCTAGTAGTAGTTAGACCATTGGCTCTCGACTCGGGGGTCTTGGTTTCGATTTCCGCATTAGAATAACAAAAAATGTTGTTTCCAGGTTTGGTTAGGACAATGCAGGCTGATTACCTGATTGTCTGACAAGAAAGATGATCCGTGCGTCACGTCACGTGTGGGCATGTAAAAAGTCGGACCTGCGCCTGATGTCACGTCAGTCGTGTCGGTTATCCATCCCACTGGAATATGAGAGTAAAGGAAGAGACAGAGTGCTCTTGTGTACTGCGCACACACTTGGGCACTATCAAATTACTCCTGCGTAACTGGCCTAGTTTTAATGAAACCGGCCACCGTCACCGAGATCGGTGTGGGGAGTTATGTTTCAGATGTTTTGTATCATCGCAGAGTTCTATTTACCACGCTCTGAATTTTCTCCGGCCTTCCGGATTCCGGATGGTATAGTCCCAGCCTAAATCTATCTCCATATTCGCAAACCGCCGCAACATGTGTCCGGCTATTGTCGTACAAATTAAATACATAAAGAAACCGACGCGTAAACACTATGTAGGTTGGCCGCCTGCGCGAAATTACGGACAAGCCTCTGTATTTTATTATATTCATTTATGTTACAACTGTAATATAGGGCTAATTTTTTTATGTTGAGATAGAGTGTGTCTATATAATATAGTAAGATGGTCGAGTAGCACCAGCGAGCAGTGCTGCCAATTCAGGGGTTTTCCCCCCAAAATTGGCGAGGAAAAATCTCTCTGTGGTATTCAAGGGAAATATTTTTTAGGCTTCTTGTTTTTTTTTGTTTTTAATTAAAATATGATAATATTGAACATTGAAAAGTCTTGAAAAGTCTCCCTGTAGAAAAAACTTATCTATTGTTAATAATTAAATGTCAGAATAATATTGCAGAGCAAGTAGTATTTGTTTATAATTATTAACAGATTTTTGTAATATTTATAATTTTCTTAATCATAAAAAAAATGTCAGTCCGACAACTTGTTTCCCGAAAAATTCCTTATAAACATATATATGGATATAATATTTAATATCTATTCTATTACACTAACAATTATTAGTACAGGCTATGAACTCTGAACTATTCCGGAACTTGCTTAATACTAAGCTCGGAATGCAATATTATATAAAATTAAGCGAACTTCAATCTAAATATGAGTGGAAATTTCTCGAATACCGGACACGTCTCGCAGAAAATAGTGTCGTATATAATTGTCAGCAAAAATATGAATATATGCATGTGGGGCGGTGAGACTGAGGAAACTGGTCCATTTAGTAACGGCTGTACGATTTGTCGGGTCGAAATGGCGTTTTTAAATATGCAAAACTACACTGTATGAAAAAAGTAATCAGCATCACATATTAGCCTGTCGTCACTGCTGAACGTAGGCCTCAGAGCTGGCATGATCGCATTTTAAAATTTAAACGAAGTGTCAAGCGTCAAATGTCAGATTTGATAACTCTACATGATTTTTAGCATTATTGTACTATCGCAGAGTTCTGTTTACAGTGCAATTTTCTCTGTTGCATGTTATGACCACTAAAAAACGCTCGTGTTAACATAGCCTAATGAGCGCCAACTATCACCCTCATCCAAGGGCGTCGCCACTCGCCAGCCGATGGCGCAGGGGGGGGGGGGGGGGGGGGCAAGTTGACTTTACCTACTACAATTCATACTTTTCTCATTCTCTATGAATGAGAAAAGTATGAATTGTAGTAGGTAAAGTCGACAGCACATGAAGCTTTTCACTTATACTACGAGCCTTACATCTACAGCTTGTAATAACAACTGTATCTTAGTACTATATACATATATTATATTCTGTGACAGTACAGAGTCCAATGTGTAAAGCTACACTAGCACGAGCTCTTGACTATGCAATAAAAAACTTGTAAATAAGTTATAATAACATTTATTAGAAAAAAAGAATAAAAAGGAGTTTGATTTTGAATAAGTGTACAGCGTACAGCGTATTTTTTTATTTTATAATTTAGGAGTGGAATTGGTGAATTCATTCGAGTTTCGACGAAGGTACGGGAATGATTGTTTAAGGCTTGAACTTCAAGCAAATCAACTCAAAGACTTAGGACTTTGGTTGCATTATATTTGGCAATTTTTTTAGAATCTCTAGGGGGAGGGCAGCTACCCCTACCTGCCCCCCTTGGCGACGCCCTTGCCCTCATCCATCCACTGTCAGCCATCTTCAAATAGACGATATGGAACATAAAGTGTACCTGAATGTTACCATTCCATAGGCTATATAATTTAAGTAGTCGGGTTATAGTTTATTTATAAAACTAGCTTTTCCCGCGGCTCCGCCCGCGTCCATATAGTATCGGGCAACCCACGGGAACACTGTACTTTTTCGGGATAAAAAGTTACCTATGATTTATTCCAGAACCTAAACTACTACCATACCAAAATTCATCGAAATCTGTTCAGTAGTTTTGCGTGAAAATGTAACAAACATCCCTCCATCTATCCATCCATCCTTACATCCAACTATCCATTAATTCTCACAAAATTTTAAGTTTATAATATTAGTAGGATTTATAAAAATGTAGTTAGTTGATGTCGTATCCCGTATGTGCTAAAGTAAAATGTCGTGACGATATTTTGCGGACTACGTTACAGAATAAGACATTCCGGAGTATTGTTTTGCATACATGGGAAGGTACCGGAATAGCAATGAAATCACATAAAGTAATATGTTTTATGAGTTTTTTCGCCGCTGCAATAAAAATTAATGATTTCGTGGAGATATTATTGTCGTACAAAACATGAGAAATGAGAATGCATTACTCAATCATTTTATGCATCTTTAAAATTGAACTGCGAAGTTAATGATTTTAAATGTGTTTTGAAAATTTGTTTAAAAGTAATCTAGTGTCATTTAGCCTGCATTTGAATCAACTTGCCTTGACCATAAGAGCTCCCACATTGTATACTTAGGCCTTTTTCATCCGTTAATGGATGATTTATACAGTATTCTCTGAGCGAAGTAACTACTCTTGAAATACAGTAGTGCCTGGGACAGTTAGTTTTTAAATGTCGTATGGTTGCCCAAGCACATACGGCATTCTCACAACATAGCCTAGTCCAGAGGAATGACTGGTCAATACGTCTGGGCTGGTTCCAACCATGTGCGGATTTCCTCACGATGTTTTCCTTCACAGTTAGAGCGTCCGTATAATGTACTTGAGATCTGAAAAAGTTTTCATTCGTAAACGCCACAATCTGGGATTCGAACCTGCATTCTCTTGAGTGTGAACCAAACGGTCTACCCACTAGGCCACGGACCTCATTAAAATTGTATAAAGGAGCCCAAATACGAGCTTGCGATCCGATGGGAATCCGGAATTATTTGTAGGAGCCCTAACAGCATAGAGTTTAGAAATAGTTTGCTGATAGGTGAGAAATCTATCATTTAGCCACAATTAGCTTTAAAAAAATCTGAAATTATAATATTATAGTCCTTTATACAAGTAGGCACTTATGTAGTGTATATAGTAAGAACAAAATTGATTTATATTGTTTAACATATTTCTTTGTTTCGACCACAATTGACACTTTAACTTATTCAAACATAATATTACTTTACACGCACATAATATTGTGACTTTAAATTTACGACTCTAAAACATAATCGTCCACAAAGCAATTTGGAGAATTTTAATGACTATAGAATTTCAGGACACAAGTCTAACGCATGGGGGAGATGACCCCTTCTGACTATAATTATGCCAGACACAAAGAAAATTTAAGTGTATTTGGGTTCAATTAGTGGGCTAGAGGGTGTGAGGCAGAGGGCCAGTAATTTAACTGTGACAATACCAGACGCACAATTTATACGCAACTATCTATTCTGATATATTTGTGAGTATAGGGATAAGGTAATTTAGTTAATAGAAACAGGCGTTCGGAAATCCATAGCATATTATTTAATTCAAATTATATCTAGCAATATGCGGTGAAATATACCCACAACTTGCAAGCAACAAGCAACAGTTTTGTAACCATACTATTATGCAGGTTACAAAACTAGACGCATCAGGCATCAGGTAGGGACAATTCCATAAGTGTTAATATTAACCCAGGCATCAGGTAGGGATAATTCCATTAGTGTTAATATTAACCCAGGCATCAGGTAGGGACAATTCCATAAGTGTTAATATTAACCCAGGCATCAGGTAGGGACAATTCCATAAGTGTTAATATTAAGTTTAAGTGTTAATAATTAAATGAAACTTTTTTGAATTTTGATTTTTTTAGGATGCTCACGGTCGAGTTTGCAACCTACATATCATCAAAATCGGTTCAGTGGTTTTTTCATGAAAATGTCATAAACATTCATCTATCCATCGATAGATAATGTATATATCACCGTAAAATTGTAAAAACCGTTAGATTGTAATATTACTAGAGATAATTATTATAAAATGTCGACACTGTCAAATAAATATTTCTTCTTACAATTTTACACATTATTTTTCGTTATATTGTAATATTTACCGTGCCGTTTGGTTAAACGGCAAGTGCCGCCATATTTGTTTGCTTTTTCATAATAATAATTATAATGAAAAATAATGCGTACAATTGTAAGGAGAAATTTTTATTTGACAATTTATCGACATTTTATAATATCTCTAGTAATATTACAATCTAACGGTTTTTTTTTTCAATTTTACAGTGACATAATAGCTAAGTATAAGTAGGTACATTCTCACAAATTTACATTTACTGTTAAAATGATGGTAGCTCGATAAAATTAATATAAAACCTTAATCGTGTCATCATACAAAGGGAATTTATTTTTATTATTAAGACATACTGCCATTGTTTAGGGCAAATAGGAAGGTTGGTACTTAGCAATGCTATCACATACATATTATATACGAGCGGTATTAAGTTAGGTACACGAGATTTTTCCGTCCATAAACTTTAATGATTGTAAGGAGACATTGTCGTAAAATCTACGAATAAGTACATCCAGACGTTTATATACGAGAATCTTATGAGATAATTTACAAAACAAAGAAAAGATAAACGAAGAAGATTGAACTAAAAGACCAAAACCTTGATTAACATACATACATATAATCACGCCTTTCCCCATAGGCAGATACCGCCTCTTTCCCGTAGGGTGGTACGGCCATGCTTCGGCACGAATGGGCCGGCTCGACCGGAGAAATACCACGGGCTCACAGAAAACCGGCGTGAAACAGCGTTTGCGCTGTGTTTCGCCGAGTGAGTGAGTTTACCGGAGGCCCAATCCCCTACCCTATTCCCTTCCCTACCCTCCCCTATTACCCTATTCCCTCTTAAAAGGCCGGCAACGCACTTGCAGCTCTTCTGATGCTGCGAGTGTCCATGGGCGACGGAAGTTGCTTTCCATCAGGTGACCCGTTTGCTCGTTTGCCCCCTTATTTCATAAAAAAAAAAAAAAAGGGGTAGGCAGAGCCCACTTTTTTCCATTTTCTACGATCCTTACATACTTGTTTCACTTCATCCTCTTTCATTCTTACCATCCATTCCTCCTCTTACATTCAACGTAGCGAAGCGGCTCTCCATGGGCCACTTTTCGCCTCCGCGAGAAACGAGACGTGATGGGTGGCGAACCACATCGCCGCCCATCACGTCTCGTCACCTTGATTAAATTGACTTCACCTTCCATTCCAATACAGGTAAGGCCATTCTGACGGTCTAGCTTGCAAATCCGGCGGTCTTAGTCGGAAAAAATAATATATACTTGATAATATTGACAATATTGCCATAAGTACCGATTACCGTTATTAGTAAGGAGGTAACTGTGCCAAACATCATACTCCTCACAATTCTTGTAAAACAATAATTTTAATTCACGTATTGAATATATAAAGAAATAAATAATATATAATATATATTATATGTTTTCTAATTAGATTTAATAACGGCCAATTGACCCACCACACTTACCCACCACTGCATCTCCTGTGAGCCAGGATCGACAGCGGTAACCAACCAGAAAAACCCTTTCATATGATCTCAGGGGTACCCGAGGGACATGCTAAGTGTGTCTTGGGACAGGCAACAAAATTAATCAGAAGAATGTAGAAGGAGTGTAGGAAATATTCCAGTTTCCCTCCCCAAGCAAAGTGGGAGACAGCAAAAATTGTAATGACAAAAAAGTCACAATTAAAAGGGGAAGCACCACGGGAATTATATTTTTTTATGACTGCAAGACTAAACGTATGTTTTGATTTATGATATGACAATTATTTGGATTAGCAAATAATATCCCTTTAATAGGTCTAATTCTATTATTATAATTCGTAATTTCTTATATAAAACACCTTCAAAGAAGCTTATTCAAAATGACATTAAAAGTAGAAAACTATTTACTAATCTAATCGAACTATTTAGTTCAATCGTGTCCAGTAATTGGACTTCATTTAATTCAGTCATTTAGAAAAATAAAGTGAGATATATTGTCAATAAATAGTTTAAATGGCGCCATTACTTAAGAATTTGTAATCTGTATTGAGATTCAATTAGTGGTAGATTGAACGTTTAGTCTGTCACGCCTCAACCTAAAAACCAAAGACCAAACCAAACCGCTGACGGCTAGTGTGAAGAACAGCCTCACATTGAAACATGGGATAGCCATGCTTTGGCACGAATGGGTAAATACCATGACCTCACAGAAAATCGACGTGAAATAACGCTTGTGTTTTGTATCGCCGTATTGTGAGGTTTCCCGAGCGAGGCCCAGGGGTGATTGAGGATTTTAATATCAGGAAACGCTTGTAACTCCTCTCATGGTGGTGTTACAAGTGTCCATATTCGGTGATTGTCGCTGACTATCAGGCGATCTGTCTGCTCGTTTCCTGGTACATTTCACAAAAAATTGAGGAAAGAGAATCGGGTCTTTCCTCAAATTTTTTGTGAAATGTACCAGGATTTTCAAATCAAATTTTGCTCCAGCAATGTGAAGTGAGTACGTTTGTAATCGGTATCGTCGAAACTTAGCTCTCGTACCCACGAGAAATTTTTGGTCAAATTTGTCATTATACCATTTTCAACTCCATTGTATTAGCGCACAGTTCTATTTGCAGTGCTGTTTTTTCGCCACTAAAAACGCTTGCAGGAACGTGGCCTTAGGGTTAAGATAGGTACATTGGCTACCTTTTAGGAACCACTTTACCCTTTACTGCAAGAGCTTATAATTCAGTTAGAAAAAAATTATGTTAAAATGAGAGGAACTAACTTCATCATCACTAACATTCGCACTTTTGAGGCACCAATCCATCGGCAGTCAAAACTCTGGAACCTTATTTCCATATTAATAAGGTACCTACAGAATCCAAATGTTGTACATCGGGTTTGACTACCACGCTAGTCCAATTGAAATTTTATAACAGATAAATTGAATGGGCGACCCGACATGTAATACGAATATCGAGTGCTGCCATTTCAATACATTTACATAGAGATTTGGTTAGATTGAATCTCCACAGCTTGTTAATTAACCTAAAAGGATTGTAATTGCTTCCACAGAATTTAACATCACTTTAACCACTAACCCATTACGATATTTCGAATTCTTGCAAGTATTATTCTAGTTTATGTTAATAAAATAGCTAATTTAAAATGATATTTACTTGATTCAAGTTAAAATTATTTAAGCGATATATTAAACATTTTAATGTTTTCTATAATGAATACGATATTATGGTGCTCGCACACTCTATACATGTAGCTAGATAAGCAGAATTCACGCGGACGAGGAGACTTGCCTGTAGAGATGTGATAAACGGCTTAAAATTAAAAGTTAACTTATCCGTTATTAAATATTCAATAGCAGCTTTTTTTAACTGCTTAGTTGCTTAGTTGCTTATTTGATTATCTACTTATTGCCACTTATAAGTTATAATATTTTTTGCGCTTATGTTACGTTTTTCGATCGCTTAAACTGATTTAAATTAACTTTCCTTCGTACTTTGCAGGCTTAGGACTGTCTGAAATCTGAATAATTATTAATATAATAATATGAACTCATAAAAATGTTTTTACATGTTGATAATATGCATTAATCTTAAATGTTGCTTATCATTAGTAATAGTTGATTTATAGGATAACAAACATCGCCACTTTTTCCACCTCATTTCTTTCAAAGTAGTTCCATAAATTACTGTTCCAATTCACGTCGTTTATTCGTCATCTTACGACAAAAACTTAATAAACTTAATACTAAAACACTACACGAAAAGTTTATACGTATATTACGTCCATATGGACCATTATTATATTTATTATTTACATTAAAACTTCACGGTAAGCCACCAAAGCACCACTATTACGATTAAAATACGAATTATTGCGTAACGTAATATAACGTGTTTTCGTCAACCCGCAAAGCGCAACTAACAAAAAGTGAATAAACACGAAAAAGCTTAATAGTTATAAGTACAAAAAATAACCCGTTTAAATAAGTGATGAGCTACATTAAAGAATTTTCACTCTTATTGCGCTGTCATAAGAACTATTTTTCTTTGCTCATACGACACTTATGGCTTTATGACTATAAACGATATGAACGATAATTATAAGTGATAAACGCTTAAATTTTTAAACGACTTTACAACTTATTTATAAAAGCACGCTATTTTAAACGCTTTACGTTATAACGGCCATCTCTACTTGCGTGCCTTTAAGCCTTAAGGGCACCGACAAAAAAATGGATTCGCTAGCTTGCTTGCTTTAGGATAACATATTTCCAATCTGCCCAAAATTTGAGTCAACTTTTTAATTTCTTTAAGTAAATAGCGGTGCCCCAAAATGTTTACAACAAAAATAACAATTCACATTCACTATTTATTTTTATTATGATACCCGTACCTTTATTGCTCTTATTTTTTATTTACATGGTAGGGAATTTGTGGGTAATCATGAGTACGTAGTCGAAAAGAGGATACAATTCGAAATGTAGAATGGAAAATTTCAGCAATATTTTTTATATTAATACATCACTTTTTGACGTCTAAGGTTCAAAAATATTTATAAGTATTTATTTTTTCTTTCGGGGCACTAGTCTATATAAATATATAAAATAGAACTCTCTGTTTGTAATTTTAATACAACAGCTTTTCACTAAATGTATATGAAATTATAAACGGTACGTGAAATAAAAATGTTAAAAACTAATTTGTCTGTTTGTTCCGGCTAATCTCTGAAACGACTGGACCGATTTTCACAGGACTTTCACTGGTTGAGCCTGATGTTTTAAAGTTTAACATAGGCTAGTTTATTCCGTATTATTGGATTCCGTTTCCATTAGTTCTGTGCAAACGTAGTTGCGGGAACCAGCTAGTTTTAAGTAATAATTATAAGAGAATTCACAAACCTACTAGTGACCATCTTAATCGAGATTTTTCGAACCTACCCTTCTGTTTAGTTATTAATTCTACTGACAATAATTGTTATAGTAACAGCACGTGTCACGTGGAGTGTTTTCGTTGAAGTTCCTGTGTGGGTTTATGCAATATCAAAATATGTTATAATATTACCGCCCTTCTAACAATCATTGAAGACTGAATTAATTATTATGATTATTATTATGCAGTGTTACTACTAGTCGATTCTTATACACACAATACGTGGCATTCGGAACGCATTTTATAAAATTCTATGCAGATTAGATTTGTATAAAAAACGCTATTCTATTATTATGTTAATCCATGTCATCTATTACGCGAAGCTACTAACACACCTACAGTGATAAGTGACTACTTATGTCATGTAAATTATTTGGATGGAGTCCAGCCTTCTGTTATTTAGCAGACGTTCAAAAGGGTTTATTCAAATCGAACGACATGAAGCTAAGTTATAGCACATATGACTAACGGCCCGTTTCAATAATCTGATATCTATAACTATTTGTTAAAAACGTCGTCATTCAATCATTTGTAGGTTTTTCGCAATACGAATTTGACGTTTTTAACAAATGGTTATAGATAAATATTGAAATGAGCTGTAAATAGTTACCTACGTAAGTTTAAGTAACAAAGTAATTATGGGGCTAGCACGAACAACTGAAAAGACGTATTCGTAACGTTATCAAAAGAGAATCTTATTAAATTATTATGACAGACATACAGTACATTCAATATCGTTAAGAATACGTACTTGTCAATTGTTCGTGCCCACCCCTCTGTTCATCGGTATCTTATGGCGCCCGCACACGCAAGCTGACAAGCTTGGCAAACAAGCAAATCATCCATACTAATATTATAATTGGAAAAGTGTGTGACTGTCTGTTCGTCCGTTTTTCACGCCAAAACTACTGAACCGATTCAAATGAAATTCGGTAAGTATACAGATAGCTTAGAGCCTCAGAAAGGACATAGGCTACTTTTTATTGCGGGGAAATGTACGGTTCCTGTGGAATACTTTATTAACAGTTTCACGTAAAAACTACTAAGCCGATTATCATGAAATTTGGCACAGATATAAAGTAAACCAAGGAAAAAGGACATAGGCTACTTTTTATTGCGGGGAAAGGTACCGTTCCCATGGGATACTTTATTTACAGTGTCACATAAAAGCTTCTAAACCGATTATCATGAAATTTGGCACAGATATAAACTAGACCATGGGGAAGGACATAGGCTACTTTTTATCGCGGGACATATAGGTTCCCGTGGGTTACTGTTCTTACGCGGGCGGAGCCGCGGGCATCAGCTAGTTTTCTATAAATCGAGTACAATAATTCTCATTTATTTAAATAGCAAGTACCAATTATCCACACTTAGGTAACTCACAATGATATTCATAACCTCAAACGCATAAATACAGTAAGCAATTCCGGCTCTAACTTCACACATAATAAAAACTATCCCGCCGCTTGCTGCACTCGGCAATATCATATTTTTCTCCGGCAGTATTTACTGCAGTTGAATATTATGGTTACGGGTATGTATACACTTTGGTTGAAAGATTTGTTTTTCATACAAGGTATATTAAACAGGATGAAGACGCGTACATTAATCGTACTACTATTATATATGTGAAAGTCTGTGAGGATGGATGGAAGTTTCTTACTCTTTCACGCAAAAACTACTGAACGGTTACTGAACTTTATTTGTGGATTTTGATGACATTTGGTGTGGAAGTAGTTTTGGCTTTGCTTTGGATAAAAATATAGGCTACATTTTATTCCAAAAGTACAGTATTCACAAACTGAAGTCCAAACTGAAGGGAGATCAATTTTTTTTAATTTCGGCCTATATTCTTTGGGTAAAGTAAGTACCCAAAGGACTATAAATGATCCGAAATCTGAAAGGCCATATAAAATTCTGAGCATTGAACATAGAACTTGACCATAGAACTCTGCACTAACACAATAGAGTTGAACATCGAACATATGAGTGTTGAGTCAAATGTCAATGTCATAAATGACAGCTCTAAGCTTCTATTTTCAACTCTATTGTATTAGCGCTGAGCTTTATTTCCCCATTCTACCGGATTCCGTACAATATAGTCTCGGCCTTAAGAGTGTAAAATTACCTTAAATAACGCCATGTGGTTTCTTCCCGTATCTAGCTGACTGTACTTGCATACATTAAGGGGTGCATAATTTACATTAAGCTAATTATTTTGCAATAGGGTTACGCAGATGTTACTTTAATAAGATATCGATGGGTTAATAGCTCTTTCTACACTATCTGCCCTACTCACTCGGTCTTCTGTTTAAAAATATTTTATAATAAGTACCGTCTATGATTTTTTATTAAATACGATAAATAACCTAACCAAGAGATAGTCGGGACATGTCTAAGGAAGGTTTCGTAACTATCAACGCGTAATAGGTTTTTTCAAATTTCTTCAAAAGTTACTGTTCGATTTCGTTCAAAATAATTTTCCTCGAGAGTTTCTGGCATGATCTATCAACATGGAAACTAAGAAGTTTCTATCTCTTTTAGAAATGCTAGCCCCCACCCCCCCCTACTTACAAACCACTTTGGAGGCCGTTGACTCAAAAATGGTCGACTTTATATAAAGTAATGTATAAAATCTTACCTTTATTTTAAAAGACCTATTCGACGATACCCTACGTATACGATACGATACGATACGATGAAAATATTTTTCATCCCCATTGTAAAATATAAAATTATTGTTATTTTATGATGCTAAAACCGAGATCTTTACGCAATCTATACCTATACTAAATTTCATTCATTTATATTTCATATCATCATTTATTAACTCTTTTTTTTCTTTTGTGTTCATAATAAACATACGTGTTACATGCAACGTCTTAGATAAAATAAAGTTATCTGTTATAATACTATGCAGTAATTATGAATAGTTTATAATTTTATATAGCCTGTATATTTTATTTTCCTTTTACCCAAAAACTACATGGATTTAGACATTTTGGAAGAAATTTGGTTAATGGGTAGTTTGTCCCTTCCCTCCCTCCCTTCTTCATCCTCCGGCTGGCCGGCCGTCCCGGAAGCGAAACGAGCGACACAACCATACTGAGCTTGCTATACAATAAATGCTTGCGACAATATCGCCATGCTATAAAGTATAGCATTATGTCCTTCTTTGCCATACTTTAAAGCACAATAGTACCTACCTATAGCGTAGTCTGAAATGAGCTTAACACTTATCTACTTTTTGCCATAAAACGCACGATTTCCGCAAGACAGATTTTTCGGCCTTTAGAGTGACACGAACGAAGTCGCGGGCAAAATCTGGCGAGCTATGAGTTTCTAGGCTAAAATTATACGACTTATGAATTTAAGATTATTATCTTATGAATTTAAGATTGTTATCTTTGATAGGTATATTATGATGACCAGCTTGATTCTATGGGTATTAGTCTGATTCACAAGATCTATTTCAGTGAATTTCTGTCCAAGGGCACCGAAAATTATGATCCAGAGCTCATTCAATTTGGAATTACCTCTAGAAACTTTTTGAAAAATTTCAAGAGGGGCTCGAAAAAATTGCAAAAGTTATAAACAATTTAGTAAAAAAAGAAATGCGGTATGGTTTTTTGAAAATATTTCGGAAACTATTAAAAATATCCGAATCCGAAATTTAAAAAAAGTTTCTAGAGGTTATTCCGAATCGAATGAGTCCTGGATCATAATTTTTGGTGCCCTTGGACAGAAATGCTGAAATGGATCTTGTGAATCAGACTATATTATATTTCGAACAAATAACTACTTTTGCTGACTTTACCAGAAATCTGGTCGATTCCAATTTCACAACGTAACCTTTTTAAGCGTCACATGCTAAAACGAGGTGTCTTTGAAAACGTAATTAGAAAATTCCCGAACGCCGACCATTTCGTGTCCGACTTCTGAGGCCAGACAAAATGGCGGCGTTCGCAAATTAGTTTTGTTCCCGAATCTGTCCGAAAAAACTAGACATGAACTTTTTTAATTTAGCTGGTATTGGTAAATACAAAGGGATACCAAACGATTTGTGAGAAATGTGAAACATTGAAATTATTGGCTTGGCAGCATAGAAGTATATTATAATTATATTCTATTATATAGACGAAGTATGTTAAGACAAAATTGTCTCCAGTTAAATGGCCCACTTTTGAAATTTTTGGGCCATTTTGACATTTGAAGTATGGTGAAAACAATATGGCTTACATTTGGAGTACGGTGAAAACCAATATGGCGTAACTTTCTTGTATGAAGATTTGTTCTGTCAAATTAACGTCATAGCTTATTTTGTATTTTGAAAGCTTTGCTTGGTGGTAATTTGTACTATCACTACAGGCATATTGTACCCTTAGCAATTCACTACCGAATACGGCATAGGTAGTCGTCACTTGCCTCAGTTTCAATCTCCAAAATGAGTTGTACTTACACGGAATTACTAGATACTGGTAAAATAATTAATTGAAGCTAATATTATTAACATTATGTACCTACAGTAGGTACAAGCACCTTGTTAATTTCTCTAAGCAATCTTAGTTTTTTACCCGTCTACCCGGCGAATTAAAAAGTAAGGGTAGGTAATGATTTTGAAAGTAGCATGTATGTATTTATGTTTCTTTAATTCATCGTAACGCTTAAACTACTGATCTGATTTTAATGAATGAGGTGTCGATAGATTCGTAATAATAGCCCGGGTAACATAGGTTATGTAATTTACGTTGTCGGGTTATAGTTTTTTATTAAAATTGTAGGTACTTAGCTATGGAAGTAACTGACAATGTTTCAATAACGAAGATGTAAGCAACGTAGTTTTACTGTACTTAATAATAATAATATAAAATAAGCTTGTCATGACTTTACAATCTCATTTGATATTCCATTTTCAAAATAAATATTTGCCTAGTCAGTCCCCAGTACGTAGTAAATCAGTGACCTATCAAATCCCTACGGTGCCCTTACAAATACTGACTTATATAATTACCCACTGAATATTAGCTTTAACAATGTAGTGAAATGGATAAAAAACCTACACGTGTGTTATTAATCTAAAATACACATTTAGTAACTAGCTTTTTCCCGCGGCTCTAAATACAGTAGGTATCCCACGGTAACACTAATTTTTCGGGATAAAAAGTATCAATGTGTTAATCCAGAGCTTATACTACTACCATACCGATTTTATCAAAATAATATATTATAATAATATAAATAATATAAAATATCTCTATGTAGAGACTCACATGCCTATCATATTTGTTTCTAAAACGCGTTACGCGACACGAAATATCTATAGAAGAAAGAAAGAAGAAAGAAAGATAGATAGATATATCTATATGGACAAAGCTATCTCGCGCCAACAAATTTCTATCAACGCGAGAAAACATTTGTCGAAAGCACGCTGTAGACATAATACGAGTAGATATACGAGTAAGTATACATAATAACGCGAGTTATTCGCGTCAAGTTGCGTCTTCGGTAATTACTGTGCTTGTATCAAGTGTGTATCAAGTCAAATACACGACGAATTTTTTTCTATAACGCATTTAATTAAATAATAATTTAAAAAATTTAAAAACCCGACTGCGTAAAAAGTGAACCAAACTAAGTACATAATTAAAACTGAAAAGAAAAAAAACAAGCACTTAGATATCCGGTGGTCTAGAATTCTATAATATATTATTGAATTAATACTATTGGAACATAATACAACAACTAAACAGTCAGGATCCATTGAAAAATTAGATTGGCTGTCGAATAATGGACCCCGACTGTTCAGTTGTTATGTTCAGTTGTTATGTTAACGATACCCCACTTGATATAGTTTGTTGACTTACATTTTTTTAATTTTCACAATATGGCGTCCAGTAGTCGCCATATTGAATTTTCACCAACGTCATGTCTTTAGTGACACTCGCCGGACTAAGAGGAATCGATTGACGTGTGAATCATAAAAATCGGCCCAGGCGTTTGGTCTGTATAGTGCTTCAAAGGAACATACATACATACATACATACATACATAGGCTGATAAACACATTACCACTCCTTTGCGTCGCGCAGTCGGGTAAAAACTTAAATAAATTAAAGCTTCGATAATAATTTTAAATGCCCCGTTGTTTCAGACTTTCAGTTGAATTGAAAGTAGTTTCCGTATGCGAGCAATTCTACTATAATTGTTTTAGGTAAATTAACAAAGTAGTTTAAAGAGTGACGTCTCGGGGGAGACAGTTTAATTGTGCAAAACGACCTTTGTTACTGATTAAGAGATAGCGTGTCTGTTAGGACATAATTTAATGTAGTCAAATGGGGTAAGATGGGATATTAAAAGGGGTTGTGATGTCAGTGTGCCTCTTACCTCAGAAAAAACAACAAAGTAAGTTTTTCGATTCGTTTCGCTGTGATTTGTATTTAATGAAATGCAAAAAGTTTTCATTACACGATATTTTGAGTGTGAGAAGCAATAGCAATTATTAGAATATTTTGGTTGAATGTTTGGTTGGTGGTCTTTGAAACGCGAGAGCGACAGTATTCATTATACATAATAATAACTCTTAACACCGATATCGGTGACGGTGGCCGATTTCATTGAAACCAGGCCAGTTACGCAGGAGTAATTTTATAGTGCCCAAGTGTGTGCACAGTACACAATAGTACTCTGTCTTCCTTTACTCTCATAATCCAGTGGGACGGTTATCCGACCCGACTGGCGAGAGATCAGGCGCAGGCCCAACTTTTTACATGCCCATCCGACGCATGACTCATCTTTCTTGTCAGACAATCAGGTGATCAGCCTGCATTGTCCTAAACAAACTTGGAAAAAACATTTTTTTGGTGTTCCAATACGGGAATCGTACCCACGACCTCCGAGTCGAGAGCCAATACTCTAACCACTAGACCACAGAGGCTGTTATCATTACACATATTATGTTTAAGCGAAGTGAAGCAATTTAATGATAGAATCATTTGATTGAATGTTTGGTTCTAGGCTGGTTCTAGGTCTTTCGGTTGAAATGCAAGAGCGATAGCTGTCAAACAAAATAGCTGTCAGCTTGCATTGTCTTAACCAGACTTGAAATAATTTAAGGTCTTCCAACGGATCGAACCCATAATCTCCGGAGTGTAGAGCCAAGCTCGAAACCACTGAACAACTGAAGCGTCAAAGCATCAAGCCTCTTTACTATGAAGTTATAACAAAAGGCTGATAAGTGATTGTTAGCGACTGAATATGGGAATGGAAGCTAAGATGAGAAAACTATGAAAACTATGCACTACACTACAAATTAAAAAATAAACCAAGATAGCAACTGTATTCAGTTCGGAACGAAAACCAAAGCAATAATATCAAAAACAAAATGTCATATAAAAATAAGTGTCAAGAAACATTAAAAAGTAAATTTGTATAAAAACTTATGGCTATCCAGCCAGTCGCCAACAGTGATAATGATGTTCACAGCCTGAAATTGTGTGTCATGTTCCATTATGTAACATTCCCATTGCCCTGCATGCACCTGCTTGCAATTTACCTGATTATCATGTGATGTAATTCCGTTTAATTATTAGTTAGTAATATTGTTTTTGGTCAGAAAAGAATTCGGTTATACTCTGTTAAGATTCAGTTTAACCTAAATGTAAAAAAATATGAAATGGTATTTTTGTATGTCTTTATTGCTATGAAAATGATATTTAGATTGGAAGCACAGACAGATGGACAAACAGACAGATAGACAGACGGAAGGGCTGACAGCCAAGTCTCAGTAGTAGGGATCCCCTGACCCTGACGGTAAGTGTATATAAACAATAAACACCACCAATGGGCACCCAACACCTGTAAAGGAGCTGAGCATTAGGTCGGGACTACAAAATCCAGAATATGGAAGACTGGAGAAAATTCAGAGAACTTAAAATATAACTGCGCTTCTACAATAGAGCTGACAATCGAACACATGAGTGTCAAGTCATTGTCAATGTCAAATCTGACAATTTGACACTCATGTGACATATTTTTCATCTATTGCATTACTCAAGTTTTCAATGCTCTGAATTTTACCGGGCCCGCCAGATTCCGGATAATATCGACACTTAAAAGGCAAAAACTACTAAACGATAGAGGATGTTAAAGGTTTTTTTTTTGCGAAAAAAAATTTCATAGTAAATTTTCTATTAGCCGGAACTGTTTCATTCTAAGAAATTTGGAAATTATTTTAAAGGCATTTAAAATTATTTTATTTATTGTTATAAATTATATAACAAGCATTTAAATTTATTCGATTATTTCAAAACAGTTTCATAAGCCTTTGAAATAATCTCCAAATTTTTTTCAAATCTCTACATGGCAGTTACTGTCATGTAGAGATTAAGCAATTTATTTATATTCTCTGAAATAGTGTCGCTTAGTACTAATTACCAAACGACTAAACATATTCTTTTTTGGGAAGAAAAATTTTACTACGACTATATTACATTGCATTTAAGAAAAAAATACTGACTATGACTATGTAAATGAGGTATGTTAAAAACGTCTTAACGTCGACAATTAATAAATAAGTTTCTGGAAAAACTTCTTAACCAATACTCCTACCCTAATTAGTGAAAGCTAAAAAATTCTTAATATTTAAATGTATTAATTCCAATAAAGGCAAATATTACTAAGTACAAAAAGTTAAAACCAAAAGTAGACTGTGGGCCAATTTTTCAATCGTCAGAATTCCTCAGGTAAGAGTTATCTAACGATTGAAAAATCAGCCCAAAGTAAAAAAAATAAGTTTTTTTTAAATTACTAAGCGACAACCACACTCGTCGTAGCGCTACGAGATTAAGCGCTACGAAAGTAAAACCAATCGACGGAGAATTTTTTGTTGATATCAGTGATATAATTATATAGGTAACTCAATATCGCTCAAAATGTCGCTTGGTAATGTTGGCCTTCCAAACGTCGATAGTCCCAGCCGGCTATATGCTCTATATTTTATTCATACACTAGATGTTGCCCTAGACTTCGTGCGCGCTGAAGAAAATCTTGCAGGAACGGATTATTTTGACGCGATAAAAAGTGGCCTATGTCCTTCCTCGTGGTCTAAACTATATCTGTGCCTTTGATCAAAATCGGTTTAGTAGTTTCGGAGCCTATGCAATGCAAACAAACAAAGAAAAAAAAAACAAATCTTTGCTCTTTTTAATTTAGAGTAAACAATACAATTGTATTGTAAGTAATTACTTATGAATATTGAAAAATATGGATTCAATATTACTTGATTATACCAGCAACATCTTTTATTAATGTTATCAGTACAAAAAATGTTAATTAAAACTAAACTTTTAATTAAAAATTATAAATTTATTCCCTCATTGTCACTCCGAATTATGTTCCAAAGTTTCTTAAGAAGGTAATGTATTTTAGCTATTCATTTTAATATTTTTAATTGTATCATTATAATGAACTTACCACGTTATCGGATACTTACCAGACAAGATTAACGTGGTTTAGTATGTTTGATAATTGCAACTTGCAAGTATTGCCAGTTTGGGCAAGATTGTCTATGGGTAAAATGGCCAGTGCACTGCATAAAGTGTGTTCCTCTTAGTGCTTTATTTAAAAAGTATGCCTTTCTTTGACCCTAATATTCTCAATTATTATATTAATACGTGAAGCGAAAACTTTCAGTACAGTTTTACGAGATTTGTGCAACCGAAGGAGTATGAAATTTGGTCGGTAAATTAAAGTTATAAATTATAATATTGTTACGAACAACACAAAGAGACAGCGCCATCTAGCGTCAACTAATGAAACCACTTGGTGTGAACAGGGACAACGTGAAACCGTCTACTCAGTACTAGATGGCGCTACTGTGCGAATCTTCCGGAATAAATTCAACTCGGTTAAGCGACTCGGGAACCTTCTGGAGACGTCTGGGACTCGTATCGACCGGTATAAATACGTCGGAAGAATGCGAGCGAGTTGAGTTCTTTTTGAGCTTCCGTCGAAGCGATACGGGCGATACAAGCGAAAACTAGTGATCGGGAGTTCGATTTGAACAGCGAAACGGGCGATAACGATGTGAATATTAGTGATGTGATGATACCAGGAGTGATACCCACGACTTGGCTACGACTTAAGGACACCGTTAGTGCTTAGTGTTTGGACTTAGTGTTTAATGTTGGACCTAGTGCTTTAAATAGTGTGTGTGTGCTAGTAAATAAAGTCTTCAAAGAAGTCAGTAGGTCTTTATTCTCCAAATCCTCGAACCCCAACACGTAACAACTGGTGTCGGAAGTGAGATTTGGAGATGCCATTGACTCCGAGAGAAGATTTCAAGAAGTGCGGTGGAGGAGTGACCCCTGGTGGAGGAGTGACCCCTGGTGGAGGAGCGACCCCTGGTGGAGGAGCGACCCCTGGTGGAGGAGCGACCCCTGGTGGACGAGCGACCCCTGGCGGACGAGCGGCCCCTGGCGGAGAGGAGCGGCCCCTGGCGGAGAGGAGCGGCCCCTGGCGGAGAGGAGCGGCCCCTGGCGGAGAGGAGCGGCCCCTGGTGGAGAGGAGCGGCCCCTGGCGGAGAGGAGCGGCCCCTGGCGGAGAGGAGCGGCCCCTGGCGGAGAGGAGCGACCCCTGGCGGAGAGGTGCGACCCCTGGCGGAGAGGTGCGACCCCTGGCGGAGAGGTGCGACCCCTGGCGGAGAGGTGCGACCCCTGGCGGAGAGGTGCGACCCCTGGCGGAGAGGTGCGACCCCTGGCGGAGAGGAGCGGCCCCTGGCGGAGAGGAGCGACCCTTGGCGGAGAGGTGCGACCCCTGGCGGAGAGGAGCGACCCTTGGCGGAGGCCACACCCACTGGGGACCAAGCTCCGCCCACTGGCCCCGCCTACTATGCCCCGCCCACTGACCACGCCCCTCAGGCCCCGCCCACTGTGGGCCAAGCCCCGCCCACTGGCCCCGCCCACCGGGCCCCGCCCACCGGGCCCCGCCTGCTCAAGTCCTTTGGGTCTCTGGGAGGATGATGCTATGAGGGAGGCTCAAGGAAGAGATGACAACCTTCGACACATCGTCACGTGCAAGAAACGGGGCGACGTAAAACTAATCTGGAGTGAAGTTGCACCCACTGGCACTATCACTAAGGCGTACTGGGCGCAATGGGACAGTCTGATAAACGGAATACCCTACCGGAAATAACGGCAGAGAGTTCCATCTTCAGATAATTGTCCCAAGAACGAGAGTGCCAGATGTTCTCCGTGAAATGCATGATGGCGTATCAGAAGGTCATCTGGGTGTCAAGAGTTCAAAGTGGTACACATAGATCGTCTGGCGCGGTACCATGGCAGTGGCAGCGATGCTCGGGACGAGCATACTCTAAGAGGGGAGTAGTGTTACGAACAACACAAAGAGACAGCGCCATCTAGCGTCAACTAATGAAACCACTTGGTGTGAACAGGGACAACGTGAAACCGTCTACTCAGTACTAGATGGCGCTACTGTGCGAATCTTCCGGAATAAATTCAACTCGGTTAAGCGACTCGGGAACCTTCTGGAGACGTCTGGGACTCGTATCGACCGGTATAAATACGTCGGAAGAATGCGAGCGAGTTGAGTTCTTTTTGAGCTTCCGTCGAAGCGATACGGGCGATACAAGCGAAAACTAGTGATCGGGAGTTCGATTTGAACAGCGAAACGGGCGATAACGATGTGAATATTAGTGATGTGATGATACCAGGAGTGATACCCACGACTTGGCTACGACTTAAGGACACCGTTAGTGCTTAGTGTTTGGACTTAGTGTTTAATGTTGGACCTAGTGCTTTAAATAGTGTGTGTGTGCTAGTAAATAAAGTCTTCAAAGAAGTCAGTAGGTCTTTATTCTCCAAATCCTCGAACCCCAACACGTAACAATATGTACAATTTTGTTACACGTTAACGTTGAATCTGTCACATTTTCATATTTTTACCTTTTCTATGTAAGAGGCAAAATAACTCTTGTAAAATTCAAACTTAAAAATTATGTGAATTATTATGGGCCAACTATGGTAAAATTCAAACTTAAAAATTATGTGAATTACGGGCGATACAAGCGAAAACTAGTGATCGGGAGTTCGATTTGAACAGCGAAACGGGCGATAACGATGTGAATATTAGTGATGTGATGATACCAGGAGTGATACCCACGACTTGGCTACGACTTAAGGACACCGTTAGTGCTTAGTGTTTGGACTTAGTGTTTAATGTTGGACCTAGTGCTTTAAATAGTGTGTGTGTGCTAGTAAATAAAGTCTTCAAAGAAGTCAGTAGGTCTTTATTCTCCAAATCCTCGAACCCCAACACGTAACAACTGGTGTCGGAAGTGAGATTTGGAGATGCCATTGACTCCGAGAGAAGATTTCAAGAAGTGCGGTGGAGGAGTGACCCCTGGTGGAGGAGTGACCCCTGGTGGAGGAGCGACCCCTGGTGGAGGAGCGACCCCTGGTGGAGGAGCGACCCCTGGTGGACGAGCGACCCCTGGCGGACGAGCGGCCCCTGGCGGAGAGGAGCGGCCCCTGGCGGAGAGGAGCGGCCCCTGGCGGAGAGGAGCGGCCCCTGGCGGAGAGGAGCGGCCCCTGGTGGAGAGGAGCGGCCCCTGGCGGAGAGGAGCGGCCCCTGGCGGAGAGGAGCGGCCCCTGGCGGAGAGGAGCGACCCCTGGCGGAGAGGTGCGACCCCTGGCGGAGAGGTGCGACCCCTGGCGGAGAGGTGCGACCCCTGGCGGAGAGGTGCGACCCCTGGCGGAGAGGTGCGACCCCTGGCGGAGAGGTGCGACCCCTGGCGGAGAGGAGCGGCCCCTGGCGGAGAGGAGCGACCCTTGGCGGAGAGGTGCGACCCCTGGCGGAGAGGAGCGACCCTTGGCGGAGGCCACACCCACTGGGGACCAAGCTCCGCCCACTGGCCCCGCCTACTATGCCCCGCCCACTGACCACGCCCCTCAGGCCCCGCCCACTGTGGGCCAAGCCCCGCCCACTGGCCCCGCCCACCGGGCCCCGCCCACCGGGCCCCGCCTGCTCAAGTCCTTTGGGTCTCTGGGAGGATGATGCTATGAGGGAGGCTCAAGGAAGAGATGACAACCTTCGACACATCGTCACGTGCAAGAAACGGGGCGACGTAAAACTAATCTGGAGTGAAGTTGCACCCACTGGCACTATCACTAAGGCGTACTGGGCGCAATGGGACAGTCTGATAAACGGAATACCCTACCGGAAATAACGGCAGAGAGTTCCATCTTCAGATAATTGTCCCAAGAACGAGAGTGCCAGATGTTCTCCGTGAAATGCATGATGGCGTATCAGAAGGTCATCTGGGTGTCAAGAGTTCAAAGTGGTACACATAGATCGTCTGGCGCGGTACCATGGCAGTGGCAGCGATGCTCGGGACGAGCATACTCTAAGAGGGGAGTAGTGTTACGAACAACACAAAGAGACAGCGCCATCTAGCGTCAACTAATGAAACCACTTGGTGTGAACAGGGACAACGTGAAACCGTCTACTCAGTACTAGATGGCGCTACTGTGCGAATCTTCCGGAATAAATTCAACTCGGTTAAGCGACTCGGGAACCTTCTGGAGACGTCTGGGACTCGTATCGACCGGTATAAATACGTCGGAAGAATGCGAGCGAGTTGAGTTCTTTTTGAGCTTCCGTCGAAGCGATACGGGCGATACAAGCGAAAACTAGTGATCGGGAGTTCGATTTGAACAGCGAAACGGGCGATAACGATGTGAATATTAGTGATGTGATGATACCAGGAGTGATACCCACGACTTGGCTACGACTTAAGGACACCGTTAGTGCTTAGTGTTTGGACTTAGTGTTTAATGTTGGACCTAGTGCTTTAAATAGTGTGTGTGTGCTAGTAAATAAAGTCTTCAAAGAAGTCAGTAGGTCTTTATTCTCCAAATCCTCGAACCCCAACACGTAACAATATGTACAATTTTGTTACACGTTAACGTTGAATCTGTCACATTTTCATATTTTTACCTTTTCTATGTAAGAGGCAAAATAACTCTTGTAAAATTCAAACTTAAAAATTATGTGAATTATTATGGGCCAACTATGGTAAAATTCAAACTTAAAAATTATGTGAATTATAATAATTCACATAATTTTTAAGTTTGAATTTTACAAGAGTAGAGGTCCGCCTCTATTATGTACTTTTCTATGTTTTCAAAACAACATTTACAAATTCGCTGTTATGAAAAGATCAAAACACCTGACGCCATTTTTTATTCAGTTTTCTATTATTCAGTAGAATCTAGCTACAAGACACATCAGGAATGTTTTTCATAAACAAAAAGCTGACATGCAGACAAGTCGTGCGTAAGGTAAGATGTTTCATGCAAATTTTATGTAACAAAAATAAGGCCCGTCGAGAAATTATGAAACATCTTTGAAGTCGAGTTATTCTAAACAGTGAGGGGTCGGAATTTTTTACAGCTTTGAAAGCTAATAGGCGGGTGCCGTAAAGTGACTCGACTTTTAGGGCAGTATAAAAATGTATTTTCCTCCTTTTCCACTCTTATGACGTATAATTTGGAGCACACAATTTTTAATGGCCGAGAATGTTTAATACTTAAAGCAGCTTATAATGTTAATAATATAAATAGTTTGTATTGTTTTTTTAACTAGCTGAGGACGCAATTTGCACTTAGCGATTTCAAAACTAAAGATAGGTTATGACTTATGACAGAAATTCATACAATTACTTGTACTTACACCATTTTGATTTGACAATACCTTAAATATCCTGTGAACGGTATTTTGTGCACCGACTACTGCCCAGTGGCGAAGCGTGTATAGAAGCCGATTCCCATCGGCTTCCCTTTTGTGTTGGATACATTTCAGTAACTATGACAAATTAGTTCGAAAACTAATTCACTACAGCAATGACTTATTGTACAAGCTATAGCGTGATGTAGGGCCGCGCAAGCGCCATCTATGCAACGGACATCACAATATCACATAACCCGATGAATAACGGCTTATCGCATTGTATAAAAGACCTTATTTCGTTCGAAATAAAGTTGAAATTTAAATATGCCGTCCTATTGGATGGCCAGTTCGAATTTTGAAAATCGTAATACAGTGTCTGAGTGTTTCAGTAATGAAATATATGTTTCATTCTATAATAGTCATTATTTCGTTTGTTTTAAGGTTAAATTCAAACTGTAGGCCTGATGGCTCTTATTACGTTTTGGAAATGAATGACAAAGTATTTGTACAATTTTATTGGTCGAAATTATCATTAAATAAGCCGCTCGGAGACCGGTTATGGTCTCTCATTGGTTGAAAATCCCAAACATTAGAAAATTTCTTTTTCCATTTTTATGCAAACGACAGTCGACTACATTCCATATTATGCGTTGTAATTTCGTTATAAATTATTCGCTAGTTTCTTTTATTATTGTAATTTGTAGTGTATACTGTAGTGTAAAATATTATATTTATATTGTGAAGTGTACTTCTTTCGATTGTAAATTGCATTATTGTGGTGAGTAGATTCTAGTAGGCATAGTATTTACATTATTGAAACGATCGTGAATTTCTTAAAATGGCGTTAATACATATTGAATCAAACGAAACTCTAACTCTGTACCGAAATATATAGAATCCCACGAAGCAGCCTCTAGGTATGTATTTACTATGTACTTGTTTAATATGCATAAAGACCATAGTGGCTTCCCTCTGCGGAAAAACCACCCTTCGCCACTGCTACTGCCATAACACCACTACGAGTATAATATAGTCCACAAAACTTAACATTCAATAATAATTAATTTCAGTAGACCAGTGGAATCAGTTTGTCAATAATTTAAAACCAAAACTCAGTGGCGTAGCTACCACATTAAGATATTAGCTATATTTATAAGGCAAAATTTAAATTGACTTGAGAACAAAGAATTCAAAACTCTAGATAGACTATAACGTAGTTTTGACAGAACAAATCTTTATACAAGAAAAAGTTAAGCCATCTTGGTTTTCACCATACTTAGAATGTCCGAATGTCAAAATGGCCCCAAAAATCTCAAAATTGAGGCCATGTAGTAGGTGTTTTACTTTATCGATCTCAAACATATTTTTAGTCAATTTTCTTTTTCTCGAAATCTTACGGCCGCACTCAGAGCGATTAATTAATGCTTACTTAAACGGTTAGGTACTTAGTAGAGGTTTTGATATAAAGTCCATTTATTTTCTGTCAAAATCTCAATTAAGTGACACCTTAAATAAGCATTAAATGTATCTGAGTGCGGCCGTAATGTATTCATTTTAAGTAAGTATTTCAAAAATTATGATTTTTAATGGAAGACACTAGCTGTTGAGTGTTAGTATAGGTAATATTTAGGCATTAAATGTATTTGAGTGCGGCCGTAATGTATTATTTTTAAGTAAGTATTTCGAAAATTATGATTTTTAATGGAAGACATTATAATAATAATATTAATATCTATGGACGCTTCACACCACGTCAATCTGATCCCGTGGTAAGTTCTCGAAGAATTTGTGTTACGGGTACCAGACAACGGAAATATATTTAATACTTTTATACTATACACATATTTAAGATTTTTATTATATTATACACATATTTAATACACATCCATGACCCATGAACACAGAAAAACTTTTTGTTCCTTCGGCGGGATTTGAACCCGCGACCTCCGGCTTGAGCACCAACACGCTCAACCAACTGAGCCACAGAGGTCGACGAAATTAACTGTTGAGTGTTGGTATAGGTAATATTTCTGAACACAAAAAAAATAATAATTAAAAAAATTTAAAAACCCGACTGCGTAAAAAGTGAACCAAACTAAGTACATAATTAAAACTGAAAAGAAAAAAACAAGCACTTAGATATCCGGTGGTCTAGAATTCTATAATATATTATTCAATTAATACTATTGGAACAATAACAACTAAACAGTCAGGATCCATTGAAAAATTAGATTGGCTGTCGAAAAATGGATCCCGACTGTTCAGTTGTTATGTTTCAATAGTATTAATTCAATAATATATTATAGAATTCTAGACCACCGGATATCTAAGTGCTTGTTTTTTTCTTTTCAGTTTTAATTATGTACTTAGTTTGGTTCACTTTTTACGCAGTCGGGTTTTTAATTTTTTTTAATTATTATTTTTTATTTTATACTTTTTAGTTATGAGTACCTAGCTAGCTTTTTACCAGACTGGATTTCCTATCAGCATCAGTACTACATCACAATTGCACTGGAATGTGAGAATGGTTGTTACGCAACTTTAAATCGATATAGATCCTAAACGGTCAGTCGAATCGAAAAATGTTGAGAGAAAACTAACAATGATTTTTAAATACCTATTCAACGATACCCCACTTGATATAGTTTGTTGAATTTCATTTTTTTCATTTTCACAATATGGCGTCCAGTAGTCGCCATATTGAATTTTCACTAACGTCATGTCTTTAGTGACACTCGCCGGACTAAGAGGAATCGATTGACGTGTGAATCATAAAAATCGGCCCAGGCGTTTGGTCTGTATAGTGCTTCAAAGGAACATACATACATACATACATACATACATAGGCTGATAAACACATTACCACTCCTTTGCGTCGCGCAGTCGGGTAAAAATTATGATAACTCCGCATCCGCAAGTTTTCAACTTTTCCAAGTTCAAGATATTTGCTTCTTCACATAATATTTAGTTACGCCGAGTTACGTGTTAGACAAGTAGCCTTAGGGGGTTTAGAAGTTTTTACAATATTGTACAGTATAATTTTATAATGAAGGGTTGAAGGCGTGGTTATAGAATTTCTCATATCATACGATAATTATGTATGTAGAGCCAAGCTCCAATCTCACGTGCTGGCTACATTTTAGTAAAATATTATAGATGGATGGATGGCATGTCATGGGATACTCATCCCAACTTACCTGTCCGGTAGTTGTGGTATATACGGGTATGCGACCCCGGCTTCCCTAGCTATTACTGTCCTATCCCTAACCTATTTACCAATTACTACTTGCTAGAAACATCACCTAACCTTTGCTATCGCTGTCAGCAATCTCGCTGTCACAGAGAAACAAATTCTAGTATAATATATATAGTAGTCTAGTCTAGTATACTTATTATAATTACTAGATGTTGCCCGTGACTTTAAAATTTTCAGAAACTGTACATTTTTCGCCATAAAAAGTAGCCTATATCTTTTCCCGTGGTCTACTCTACATCTGTGCCAAGTTTCATCAAAATCGGTACAGTAGTTTCGGAGCCTATTAGCCTATAGCAAACAAACTAACAACTTTTCCTCTTTATTATATTAAGTATAGATAATATACATCATCATGTTTAATAGCATACATTATCTAAGTTACATTACAATAATATTATCTTCCTACTCCGATTTCGGTGACGGTAGCCGGTTCAATTGAAACCACTCCAGCGACGCAGGAGTTACTTTTATAGTGCCCAAGTGTATAAGCAGTACACAAGAGTACCTACTCTGTCTTCCTCTACTCTCGTGGCAACTTCCTCTACCCAGTGGCAAGAGATCAGGCGCAGGACCAACTTTTTACATGCCCATCCGACGCATGGATCATCTTTCTTGTCAAACAATCAGGATAACCTGCAGTGTCCTAACCAAACTTGGAAACAACATTTTTTGTTGTTCCAACGCGGGAATCGAACCCACGACCTCCGAGTCGAGAGCCAAGCTCTAAACCACTGTACCACGGAAGCAGTTAATGTTATATTTTATTCCTAAGACGGTGAGCTTTTTGCTGTACAATGACGTCACAAAGGTATTTCATGTGAACAGTAGCCAATACTTCGGGTTAGTCGGTCGAAGTACTCCACAGTACTATTGCATCAAGTAAAAGCCCCTTTGATTACTTACCTTTGGCCATTTCTTTTGAAATCAACCGTTTGTTGCTATTTAGTTCGCTCGTCCATATATTTCGTAGAGATTTTTCTCTAACTTATAAGCCTGGGCTATATGATCCGTCGAGGAAGATTCAAAACGTTGAAAATAGAACTCTGTGCTAATTTAATATAGTTGAAAATTGTTTGTTCGCTTTTCAGGTTTTGTATTAGCGCAGAGTTCTATTTTCTGAATTTTTCCCGGCTGGCAATATATGTAGTCCCAGCCTAAGGAGCGGATTTTTCTATTCATTCGCGGAAAATCTTCGTAATTTTAATCTGATGAAATTTCGGTATCGTGTTTCACATTTTCGTCGTTATTAAAATAAATAATTATATATCATTTTAAATTTTTAATTCCGGGGAATACGAATATCTTGAGTTTAAAAATAAAAACAGTTGTATTACAATAAAATAATAGTTTTGAAAATCTTGTTTTGTATAGAAATAAAGATTTGACAAAGTTAATTTTAGAAGAAATTTAAATAAATTTCATAGATTTCTATTAACAAACATTTTAAACCGTTACCTATTATCATCTATTATGAATTAACTTTTCTTAAATATTTTACTAAGATAGTGCGCGTAAGTCGGCTGTACCCTTTCTCTTTCAAATTTATTTCACTGGGCCCTATCTAAAACACTTAGTTTTGTTTCCAATAATCATTAAAGATAAGATAAGATAAAACAACGTGTAAATATAACTGAGATCTTTTATTTAATCAGACAATGCATACAAATTGTATTTTAAGTTATTATGTAAATTTCATTAAAGCCTTTCATGAGTTTTCAGGCTTTCCAAGTTAATAGGGCAAGTCCTAAAAATTTCGTTGAGGAGTCCTCGAAAAATAAGTACCTACCTTAAGGTACGAACTGATCATCAGTGACGTCACTGACGCCGCGTTATGGTGTCTACAGACACACGAATTTGGTACGGAGCGTACAGCGGATCTGGTACGCTCCGTACCAGATCCGAGCGTGTGTAGGGCAGTCCGGCGAACATACGAAGAAGGCGAAGAGTTCACCGTTGTCCGCATCGGATCTGGTACGCTCCGTACCATATTCGTGCGTGTGTAGAGCAGTCCGGCGGTTTGGCCGTACAACAGTATCAGTGTTGCCAACTTAGGGATGTACCCCCCAAAATTAGGGAAAATATCTACGGGGTTTACTAGAGGACAGGATGTTTAGAGTTTACTCCTTATGAAACAATTTGTATGTAACAATAAAAATTATTTTAATGTGTGTATATAGCCAGGGATATGAAAATGTATTGGGAGTGAAATCAGATTAAGACAAGTTAGTTTTATGTTATTCACACGTAAGTCTTTATGTTAAACACATAACCTTTCTTTCTAGCTTATTATCTCTTAGACCTGTCAATGGTATAAGTAATCATGGGTAAAATTTGGGGAGAAATATTTTTTAAAGTGTTGGTATCACTGCCCGTTATCAATGAATTGCGGGAATCATCGTCGTCGTTTAAAAACCGCACTGTAAATAGAACTCTGTGCTAATGTAATAGAGCATAAAATCGAACACACGAGTGTCGAGCGTTTCGCTTCACTGCACCGTACCAAATTCGTGCGTGTGTAGCGACACCGAATTTGGTCTCCGGATATGGTTCGCTGTACGCTCCGTACCATATTCGTGTGTCTGTAGATAGCATAAATTTGAAACATTTGAATTTCGAATCCTTTAATAATTAGAATAATACTTAAAATAAATAGCTATAAGAAAAGCCAATTACTTTCAATAATTGTACCTTTAATAATTGTATCTTTTAAAATGTTTATCATGATTTTGATTCATATTATATAATAAACGTTATTTCAATATATTCCTGTTAATTTCTATGTCTGCTAAGTAATATGTGTTCTCACTGCTCAGGTGAAAAGTTATGTGTGCTACACGAGAGCAAAGTTTTTTGCATCTTGAGTCCCTCATTACACTCAGGATTCTAGCTTTGAATCACTCGCTACGCTTGTGAATCAATCGTAGAATCCTTCGCTTGTTCGAGACTCAAAATCAGCACTCGAAACAAAAAACAACTTTGATCTCTTGTCGCACAAATAACTATTGCATAGAACATCTATCTGTGTTTCTGTCGCGGCATCACAGTTGCGGCGCCACTGACGCCACTGACGCTCAGTTCGAAAGGCTATGTAATTTGCGTTACTTACAAGTTACATGTCGATTTTCTTTCGAGGCGATTTTCTTTCATGTCGAGTTCCGAAATGTTAATTCATTAATAAAATGAAAACATCCAAAATTGCTAGTCTAAAATTTTTATTTTTGACAAAAAAAAATTGTTTGCCTTTTGATTTAACAATTAATACGGAAACATAGGTATATTTTTGGCTTGACTACTGAACGGATTTTGATGAAATGTTATGGTGGTAGTCTAGGCTCTGGATTAAAACATAGGCTACTTTTTATCCCAAAAAATATAGTACTCCTGTGGATTTACGTGGATTTACGCGGGCGAAGCCGTGAGAGAAAGCTAGTGATTTTTAAGTTCTCTGTATTACAGCTTAAGGTCGTTAGATATGGACTACCATGCGATTAAATAAAACTTTTTTCTTTTTCTTCTTCACTTAATTAAATACTTAGTTATAAGTATAGCTTCCAGCTACCAATTCAAATATTATTTTATAATTTTCATGAAAATATCTAGATAATAATCAATGTTCTCGTCTCCTTCTATATGTGACAAATACAGGAACATTGATTAGCTAATCCTTTAAATATTTCAATGAATAAGAAGATTATGTTTTTTGTAACTCTTATTTTAAGAAACCTTTTTACACTGTTTGTTTTATATAAATAGGTACCTTTATACAAATCTTAATAACAAGAGTAAACTTTGGTGTTATCTGTGAAAACATTAACAACATTTACTCCCCCTATTTACACAATTTCATCAGCGTGAAAAATTAATTCGTCTGTCAAAAACGAAGACGACACGTTTGAGGAGTTCTGCAAACTTGTGTAAACTACACATGATATAATGAACATCCTTAATGACAACAGCATAAGGGTCATATTGGTGGAATTGAAGTTTCGTTTAGTTTGGTGTTTACAAAATAAACAAAGTGTAAATTAGTGTAGGAAGCAGTGGATGCGATTAACATACACAAGACAAATGGAATCCGACAAGTCATTAGTTATGTTCAAATGATTATCTTGGAATAATACCATCTGTTATCCTCAAGTATGGATTATTCTGGAAGATCTATACAGATGTAACCCATCATAGTTACGTTCATTTCAATGGTTAAGTTAAATTTTGTCGGTTTCTATGTCCAAAAGAGTCCAGTTTACTCGTAGGTTGTGCAAGAAAAACAAATGATTATCTTGGAGTAATACAATTTGTTATCCTCAAGTATGGATTATTCTGGAAGATCTATACAGATGTACATCATAGTATGTTTACTTTCAATGGTAGAGTTATATTTTCTTATTTTATATTATGTCCAAAAAGAGTCCAATTCACTTTTAACAAGATTTGGTGCAAGCTTTTTTAGCTTTGTTTTTTTTTACCTTTTTATATGCAGTGGCAATGGGCTGGACATATAGCCCGTAGAACCGATGCCCGCTGGGGCCGAAAGGTTTTTGAGTGGAGACCACGAACTGGACGTCGAAGCGTAGGACGGCCTTCCACCAGGTGGACAGATGACCTGAGAAAAGTCGCAGGGAGTCGGTGGATACAGGCCGCGAGCGACCGGTCGCACTGGAAATTTATGGGGGAGGCCTATGTCCTGCAGTGAACGTCACCAGGCGGAAACGAGTACGTAGTGGTACCAATAATGTCAATATAATATTTTAAACATAGTTTTAATGGCCGAAAAATAAACAGCCACTAGGTCAAATTGTTAATCGATTTCCTCTAAATTATTCTCAAGAAAAACCCTTAAAGTGTTCAAGGAATTTTCATTACAAGCACGATTTTATTAATTGGTATGTGGTCTTATACTACATAAGTTCAAATATGTAGGGATGTTTGCTTACACCCACCCAACTTCATAATATGGTGTTTAACTAGTACGCAAACTTGCCCTGGATAGTGACGTTCTAGTTCTTATTGATGCTAAAAATCTTTGTCGATAGAAATTTTTATGGCGATATAATTTTTTCGAGCTTTAGCTCATAATAACGTAATATTTTTTTAAAGTTATGACGTCAAAAACAAAATAATGTATCGTAGAAATAATAGGCCTAATACGTGCTTTAATCTATGATAAATGGTTATGCTGTCAATGTCAATTACTTTGATATTGGAAGACACACGCGTTTGAATAATAATAATTATTTATTTACTATGGTGCACTTTTATTTACTGGACTGCGAAACTGTGAGCTTACTTTAAATGGAGATCACGGCATTTAAATAAGAATTTTGATATTTACTGAATACTGATTTATTTTGGTCGTTGAATGTTTACGAAGTGAGTATTGAAGCCAGTATCTTTTCTCCCAGACTTTGATACATATTTATAACAGTTACTTTAATCATAAAGTACATCCACTTTTTGTAACATATTTTAAAATAGATGTTCGCAGAAACCGTACATTTTTCCGCGATAAGTAGCCTATGTCCTTCCCCGTGGTCTATTCTACATCTGTGTCAAATTTCATCAAAATCGGTCCAGTAGTTTCGGAGTCTATTCAATGAAAACAAACAAACTTTTCCTCTTTATTATATTAAGTAAAGATAAGGCAGTGAGTGTATGGCGACTTGCCAATCTTCTTTATACTACGTGTACTAGTGTATGATAAAACTTGTAATTACACTTTTACATATCTATATTATGTAACCACTAACCAAATAAAAAACATCGATATCCGCATAGCACAACACTTGTTCACGGGCGGTTAAGGCACTAGTGCCAGCCTTTCATGGTAATTACTTCTGCGATTCGGATCACATTATCAACGGCCTGTTATGATAGGTATAATGTTTATTGCATCAGGGGCTACACTGACGGGAAACGCCATTAATTGTCGTGATGTCGGGTGTTGAAATTATAATTACTTATTTGCTATAATTCATTAAAATTGGCAAACAATTATTTGCGACGTAAAAACTGGTGTACAAACTATTAGGCTTTTGCTCGCGTCTTTTTCCATGGTAAAGTGGCTTTAATACGCTATCTTAACAATATATAGCCTTTGAAATACTCACAAATAACGTGGATTTCTATTTGAAAAAAAAAAAAAACAAAATATGTTCAGTGGATCCAGAGATTACCCCTTACAAACTCACAAAGTCACAATATTTACTTCTTTATGAAATACCTACTAGACAAGATGTTGCCCGCGACTTCGAGAAAATTCCGCGGGACTGCAGTACAATAAAAAAATACCTTATGTCCCTCCCTGTGGTCGAATCTGTAATCTGTATCTGTGGCTTTCATCAAAAGCGGTCCAGTAGTTTCGGTGTCTATTTAAACATCATTATCGCACCACTATTGCTCATGTACCAATTACTAACTTAGGCCTTTTCATTCGTTAATGGATGATTTATACAGTATTCTCCGAGCAAAGTAACCACTCCTGAAATACTGTAGTGCCTGGCACAGTCAGTTTTTAAATGTCGTATGGTTGCCCAAGGCATTCTCACATCAGAGTCAGCCTAGTCCAGAGGAATGACTGGTTAATATATATGGGGCCAACCATGTGCGGGTTTCCTCACAATGTTTTTCTTCACCGCTAGAGCGTCCATATAATGTACTTGAGATCTGAAAAAGTCTTATTGGTACACACCATAACCTGGGATTCGAACTTGCACTCTCTCGAGTGCGAACCAAACGGTCTACCCACTAGGCTAAGGAGCTAATACCAATTATATTGTAGACATTTGGTATTATAACATACGAGTACGTACATCGTAGATAAAGCCATAATCGCATGAACGATTTTCTAACAAGTTAACATGGTGCGGTGTCCCAGAAACTATTTCCAAGGCTTTTATCTCATTTTCGCGGAGTGCAAAGTTTCCCAAAGTTGGGCAACAGGTGTGTGAGATAGCGTCATATGGGCTCGCCTTTTTTAAGGACTTGTAATATATCGCCGTATTATGAGCATTTTTGATGTGAGCAAAATGGCGGCTATTAAAAGTTTGGCGCTTACAAAATGCATGTGACAAAACAAGGAAAAAGGCTGATTGTAATGATGATACCTCAGTTATAAAGATACTCATATACTCATAATAATAACTACCCCCACCGATTTCGGTGACCTTGGCCGGTTTAATTGAAACCAGGCCAGTTACGCAGGAGTAATTTTATAGTGCCCAAGTGTGTGCGCAGTACAGAAGAGCACTCTCTCTTCCTTTACTCTCGAAACCCAGTGAGACAGATAACCGACACAACTAGCAAGAGATCAGGCGCAGGTCCGACTTTTTACATGCCCATCCGACGCATGGATCATCTTTCTTGTCAGATAATCAGGTATAATCAGCTTGCATTATCCTAACCAAACTTGGAAACAACATTTTTTGTTGTTACAATGTGGGAATCGAACCCACGACCTCGGAGTTGAGAGCCGAGCTCTAACCACTAGACCACGGAGGCTGTCATATACTCTTATAAAAAGTTAAAAATATTTTTTTCAATCTACCTATTTCAAATTAGTAAAATAAAGCAAAGTTCAACATAGAGTTATCTATCACAATGAAATCACAATAGGGAAGAAGATTATGTCATGTAAAATCATTTTGTAAATTTATAGGATACTTACACTCAGAAATATTGACATACTAAATGTTGTTCGCGACTTCGTGCGCGCAAAAGTTAATTTAGCATAAACCGTACATTTTTCTGCGATAAAAAATATCCTATGTCCTTCCCCGTGGTCTACTCTACATCTGTGCCAAATTTTATCAAAATCGGTCCAGTAGTTTCGGAGCCTATTCAATGCAGACAAATAAACAAAGTAACAAACTTTTACTCTTTATTATATAAGTACGAAAAAAAATAATATTCTATGTGTAGCTTGGTAAAAATATGCATCTAAAATTACAAAAAAGTTTCAAATTTTTTTTTGCTAAATTAGTAAAAAACCTAAATCATTAGTTTACTTGCATCATATTACACAAAAACATTTAGGCCAATATGAACTTAAATACACAAATTTCGGAGATATTTGTATCTTCCTCCTTATATTTATACCTAATCGTGACGTCACAGGTACGACTATTGTATAGAATTATAGATTGTTTTCACGAGACATGCGAAATCTTCTAAACTAGTCGCTGTACTTACCTATTAAATGATTGATTTTTTTTATATACTGCTTCCTCTGAGAACTTACACTATATATTGAAGAGTGGAGTGGATAAGCTATACAATGTTTTGTCTTTATCTTATAGGTTGGAAAATCGCTTGACAGACAAGGACAAAATATTGTATAGCTTGTACACTGTATACATATTTACACTAGTAAGAGGTTTAATGTCTAGATTACATTCGTCAACATTCCATGCTCATCATATCACAACACACTTTAGTTTATTATTTTTAAAAGTAAATAAATTACATTTTAATTCACCGTTATTGCACTTAGAGCAATTTTTTACTTTACATGCGGGGATAAAATAATATTAGGTAGGTACTAGTTACCCATTATTGAATGAACTTTAATTGCCATTAGTTAGGAAGTCAATTGCACGGGAAAACACTTAATTAATAATTAATTGTAGATATCCAGTCAATTAGCTTCCCAGAAATGCACTAGAAATTATCGCGGCTGCGTTTATAACGCTCGAATAGGTACAACGAGCCACTTAGCCCTATAGCTTGGCTAATTAAAATAGCAGAATGTACCTCTTGCTTAGTTCTTTTCATAGGTAGTATAAATATATATATAAAAAAAAACAAAACAAAAACGATATGTAACGTATTTCTTTTTAACAAAAAAGAAATCCGCCTTCAAAAAATCAACCCACTGAAAAACTCAAAAATAATTCAATCTATACATCTATACAGATCTAGACAGATAAATAAAATTGAAGTGTCTGTTTGTAATTTCAAATTAACAGCTTTTCACTTAATGCATATGAAAGTATATTCGGTACTTACAATGAAATGCCAATTTTTAAAATTTTTGTCTATCCATCTGTCTGTCTGTCGGTCTGTCTGTCTGTTTGTTCCGGCTAATCTCCGAAACGGCTGGACCGATTTTTGCGGGACTTTCACTGGTAGATAGTTGATGTTACAAGGTCTAACATAGGCTACGTTTATTTTAGGGTTCCGTTTAAAAAAATAGAGTTCCGTTTCAGTTAGTTCTATGCAAACGAAGTTGCGGGCATCAGCTAGTTTAAAATAATATACAAAACAATTTTACTTATTTTAATTTACTTTTGAAATCTTACCTCCTTTTTTAAGTCGGTTAAAAACCGGCCAAGTGCGAGTCGTACTCGCGCACAATGGGTTTACGTTTGTTGTATGGGATATATAATATTAGTTTTATATATAATTTTTTTCGGATTTGTTGTTAAAGCGACAACAGAAATAAATCATCTGTGAAAATATTAACTGTCTAGTTATCACGGTTAAACAGATACAGCCTAGTGAGAGACAGACGCATATACAGACAGCTGACAGACCGATAGACAGACAGACGGTGAAGTCTCAGTCATCGGATCCCATTCTTACCCTTTGGGTTAAAACGAAACCCTGAAAATATTACACTAGTATTTACACTAGTCTTACTAAGAATTGTATTTCAATTGATACTACAGTGTATAGTGTCTGTGGTCGTAATTTGCACATATTTCGTAATATTTAAATTTCAACTTTACTTTTGTTGAACTACAAAAATGTTGTGAATTATGATCGAGCATAAGGTTATGTTGTAAACGTCAACGTGTTACAAAATTGTATATAACAAAATGTGCATATAATATGCACGGTCGTGTCTGTTAATATTCTGAGGTAGTGCGTGCTGTTGTTATCTGGGGGCACGGCAGTGCCCCCAGATAACGTCAAGCGAAGCGCAAGGGCACTACCAAACCACCTTTTCTCGAAGCGTTTCGTCGATTTTTTGAACCCTCATAACTTGAGTTTGGATTGTACCAGATAAGTGAAACTTTCAGGATTTGTTCCCATCAGCGGTCTCATTAAACATGTAAAGTTTCGATTACCTACGTCTTATACTTTAGATTTTATTATTGATATCTATAAACCCCTGATTCCGTCGCTGACTCACTGATGATCAACAAAATTATATCGTACTTCCGGATGTTCTTGAAAGCTGATATTTGTTACGTAAGATTGTATTAGTACACAACCAACATAAAAATTCTCAAAATTGGAACTTTCATCTTCCAACCCCTTAAACAAGGGAGTTAAAGTTAATTATCTGTGAAAGCGCCATCTATCGCGTTATTATGAACTATATACGTTATGTCGTCGTTCATCGCTAGGCTTGTAAAGTGTAAACTAATTGACTAATATTGATTGAAATAATTATTTCCCGAATATTCTAAATTTGAACGGAAAATTTAACATATATGCAACATTCATTTAATTATGTTAAGAATTATTAAGGTAAGAAGTCTCATATAAACTTTTATCCTTCAACCCCTTAAACTACAGGATGGAAGTTTCTATAATATTACCAGAAATTTAGCTAGTGGCTTGAAAATTGTTGTTGTTATTAGGGATCCGATAATAACAATAAAATTTAATAAAATAACCATGTATCCCTTTATTAACAACAAAAAACACATTTTTTTTAATCTTTATCGACATACCGTATGTATTTTCCGTTTAAATTACTAAAGAATACTCGGGAAATAATTAGGTATTTAAATATTACGTCAATTAGATTCCAATTCAAGCGACGAACAAACACATAACTAACGTAATTCATAATGTACGAGATTATGATTTATCATTAAAACGATTAATAATAATTAACTGAAGGGAATGAAATAAAAAAAAACTATGTTTCAAATTACAGTTACATACTTTTTAGTATCATCAAAATATTTACAGTATCCGAGTAACTTAGAATATAGAATATAGATAACAAAATCTAGTAAAAGCGCCACCTAGCATAGCTTATAAACAATAATCAATTATAAATGGGCATTCAAGTAGTACTTACTGCTACCGACAGATGTCAGTGCTTCGACTCCTAACGATGTTCTTTATAAGTCATAAGACATCATAGAACGTGAGTAAAATTTTTTACCCTAAAAGATTCGGATAGTTGTTTGTAGTAACTAGTACCTGGGAGACGGGAGTCATGCTCAGGAGTGACCCGGGAGATTGAGCTTTGCTCGGATTTTAAACAATAGTACGGAAGAAGAAAAAATTATAAAAGGAATAACCTAACCAAAAGCATGTCAGGACATGTCTAAGGAGGGTTCCGTAACTATAAACGCGTAATAGCCAATAGGTATTTAATAATAATAATAATATAATAATATCTATGGACGATTCACACCACGTCAATCTGATCCAGTGGTAAGTTCTCGAAGAACTTGTGTTACGGGTACCAGACAACGGAAATATATTTAATACTTTTATACCTACTATACATATATTTAAGATTTTTATTATATTATACACATATTAAATACACATCCATGACCCAGGAACATAGAAAAACTTTTTGTTCCTTCGGCGGGATTTGAACCCGCGACCCCTGGCTTGAGCACCAACACGCTCAACCAACTGAGCCACAGAGGTCGTCGATTTACTAAATATTTATTTAAATTACTATAAATATTTATTTAAATTACTTAAAAAGTTATTGTCCGATTAGTTCAATTCATTTTCCGAAAGAATAAGTAACGACCACTGTGGCGCAGTGGTGAGCGCGTTTGCACTCAAGCCGGAGGTCGCGGGTTCGAATCCCGTCAGGGAACAAAAAAGTCTTATTATTTAGTATGATGCAAAGGGAGGGGAGGGGGGGGTGACTTGTAAACCACTTTGGATGCCAGTTACTCCAAATTGTTGACTTTGTAAAAAAGTAATATATGAAACCTTGCCTTTATTTTAAAAGACCTATTCAACGATACCCCTCACATTAATGGCTTACAGGCGTTATTAATCTAAGGCTTACAATGAAAATATATTTTTCATCCCCACTTCACATGAATGAAATATAAAATAAGTATTTTATGATGCCAAAACTGACATTTAAGTTACATATTACATAACTGTTCCAAATTTCATCAATTTATATTCATAACTAGCTGTTATATTTTATAATTTAACGTTATTATTTAAATTCGATGTGAGACTACTATTCCTCTTCTTTTATTTATGGCAATCGCGGTTGCAAAGGTTTTGCACCATTCTGCTAGTGTCGAGTATTTATAGAATTATTTCGACTATTATTATTGGCAAATAAGTTTTTCTGCTAACCATACTTTTCAAGTGACATTTGACAGATAGAGGTCATTGACGTTCCTATTCTCATTTGAATCGCATTATATCAAATTTCATCGAAATTCGTTCAGTAGTTTTTCCTGAAAGAGTTACAAACATCCATCCATTCTCACAAACATTCACATTTGTAATATTAGTAGGATAACAAAAGCTGAAACAACGGACAGACAGACAGACGGAGACGGACGGACGGACACAGTAAATTTATAAGGTTTCCTCGAGTATTACGAAACCCTATTACATAGAATAATAAAAAATACAGAATTAAAATAAATATCGTCTGACTGGGATTCGAACCCGCGTTCATCAGTTTGCCATTAACGCAAAGTCTGTCGCTTAGTAGCTGAAATACTGAAAGCCGTTTCCGAGAATCTCAATTCATATTTACAAGATTTGCTTGTTTGAAGTACTATCAGATAATGAAAATTTGTATTGTAACTTGTATTACGTACGTTGCAATATATTAAAGTTATAACCTAACCGAGAGCATGTCAGGACATGTCTAAGTAACTATAAACGCGTAATATCCTTTTTTTTTTAATTACTACAAAAGTAACTGTCCGATTTGGTTCACAATAATTTTCCTAAAGAGTTTTTAGCAAGTTTCTATCTCATATAGTTTAAAAATGCTAGGGGGGGACCAACTTACAAACTACTTTGGTGGCCAATTACTCGAAAATGATCAACTTTATAAAAAAGTAACGTATGAAACCTTGCCTTTATTTTAAAAGACCTATTTTACGATACCCCACACGATGGGGTAGAGTGAAAAAATATTTTTCATCCCCACTTCACATGTATGGAGAGCCACCCTTAAAATATAAAATATTTATTTTGTATAATCCCAAAACCGTGATCTATACACAATCTATAACTGCACCAAATTTCATTAATTTATATTCATAATTACAGGAGCTAGAGGCGCGGACAGACAGACAGACAGATGGACTGAGCGAAACTATAAGGGTTCCTTAAGTACTACGGAACCCTAAAAAAGGCAAAGAGAGAGTGGGCAGAAAAAAAGCGTCTCTGTTGTGAAAGAAATACACCCAAAAAAAAAGAAAAAGAAAATGACAATTCTGTTATAACAACTTACAAAAAGAAGTGAAATCCCACCAAAAACATTTTCATGTAAAAAAATTATGCCAAGACAATACCAATGACTAACACTGTCAAAAAGTTATGAAATCTCATGTAAAACCAAGTTTCTTACCCTACACGCCTTAACTCTGCAAGCGTAACTTCACAAACTCTACACCTTAGTAATTTTATGTGGATTGGCCATTTCGTTATTATAAGAGAGTATAATAGAAAAACAGTCGATTATAAATTTTTCTCCTTACGGCCAAGTGAATGTAGCGAAATGGCCAGGCCACATAAAATTACTAAGGTGTAGAGTTTGTGAAGTTACGCTTGCAGAGTTAAGACGTGTAGGGTAAGAAGCTTGGTTTTACATGAGATTTCATAACTTTTTGACAGTGTTAGTCATATGGTATCGTATTGGCATAATTTTTTTACATGAAAATGTTTTTGGTGGGATTTGTATTAATTTTTTGTTTTTCTAACCATTACTTAAAAATATTAGCTTTCTGCAAACCTTCCTCCGCATAAACTTTAACAGTGCCAAATTTCACATAATTTCGCACAATTGTCGTAAAACTATTGTCTCGTTGTCGAAAGTGTTTGTATTAATTTAAACGATTTGTCAATTAATAAGATACTTAAGAGTTTAACGAAATACCTACATAACTTCGAGAAAATTTTAACAAAAATAATATGTGAGAGTGAGACCATAGTATTTTTATGGTATGTGCGGTATATTCCAAACTGTATCTTATTATACCAAAAAATATTATAACATTACTGACTACTAAGGTAATTTTACATGTGCGGACGTACCTGACATGTTTACCTGCACAGTTATACCTGTCAGGTAAGCTTGAGTTGAGTAGCGTGGATACCTGCACAGTTGTGTAACATGTGTGGTCCGGTTTACCTTAAAACTCAGCTGTACAGAAAAACCTGCCAGGTATACCCTAACGTGTATGGCTAGTAGCTACTGGCTAGCATTAAATACATTTCATTAATATGCCATGATGTGCCACTAGCGGTGGAATTCCATAACATAGGAGTGACCAAAAGAAAGTATTTCTCAGGACAAATTCCTTTTCAAAATAATTTAGTACTTATCTAATGTGTATAATTACGTTACCTACGAGATGAAGTTTCTTCAGACGGCGGGCGGGCGGCGGGGGCGGCGGGCGTCGCGGGGCGGAGCCACCGAGCGCCGCTCAGTCGGAGGGCTGCCGCCGCACGCGACACGCGCCTCCTAGCTACGCCACTGATGTCATGCCACGCGACTCGCGATGTTCTTACTGCGTGAATATTTATGACGCGATTAATTTCCACGTTTCAATATAAATGGCACGGCCCAGCTCAACTAACCGTACTGTCTCTATGAACGTAAAATGCCAATAATAAAAACTGTTGTGAACGGACTGGAGCGACTGAATTTCAAATACTTTATAGTGTATGTGATTTTTTACTGTTATGTCGTCGAAAAAAGTATTGCGGCGGAAATGCCGCACGAGTGCGCGTACCGCGCCTCCGAGTCGGAAACGTCGGAAAATGCAGTGTTATTCTGCAAAATTCGCACAATAAACAGTCTGGATCAGCTCCTGAAAAACATCAGCAGAACTCACTTCGACGACGTTATATCTCTGCACGTCCAGTGCAGCGAAATATTGTTCTTCGAGAGCACACTCACAGCACAAACTGAAAATGCTTCGATCAAACAAATGAATATTAGGAATCTACGCGATCTCGTAATCGACAAATGCAAGATTCGACAGATACCGGCACGAGCGTTCGAGAATTTCAAGGACCTGAAATCTTTACACGTGACTACGCAGAATAGTGACTGGTCGGCAATGACGATGGAATTACATGAAAATTCGTTTCTAGGTTTGAGTGAGTTAACCGAGTTGAACCTGAGTGATAATAATCTTTGGAGTACAAAAACTGACACGTTTTGCTCATTGTATAGCCTGAAAATATTGAACTTGACGAAAAATCATTTACAAAATATTAAGACACTAGGATTTTCTGATACACTTCGACAACAAAATTTAAGTGTAAAAAGTTGTAATTTAGGTTTAGAGATACTGGACTTATCTTATAATGATCTTATTGTAGTGACTGAATACAGTTTGTCTAAGTTACGTTCTTTGTCTAAATTATTTTTGCAAAACAATGTAATTTCTTCAATTGAAAATTATGCTTTTGAGGGATTAGTTAGCTTACAAGTTTTAAATTTATCCAGTAACTTTATGAGCGATTTACCACCTGAAATATTTGCAAATACTAATCTACTTCAGGAAATAGATTTATGTAACAACACCTTGAATGTTTTGCCTCCTGGATTATTTGTTGGCTTGGAGCAGTTGCAAGTGCTTGATATCTCAATTAATGATTTAAGTAGCCAATGGATTGATAAAAGCACATTTTCAGGGTTGGTTCGATTAGTAGTTCTGAATATTTCTTACAATAAAATTAACAAAATTAACCGATATATGTTCAAAGATTTATACAGTTTACAAAAATTAAACTTGGAACACAATGAAATTTTATCGATAGATGAACACGCTTTTGAAGATCTTAGAAATTTGCATTCCCTCACACTTTCCAGTAATAAACTTTTTCACATAAAAAGTAACTTATTTTCTGATTTGCACGTGCTTCACGAATTGTTTTTGGACAACAATAAAATAAAACACATCGATGATAGTTCATTCGACAATATAACAACAATAGAAGACTTAGTTTTAAGCGACAATTCTTTGTCGTCAATTCCTTTGTCGATTAGGAAATTAAGGTCTTTGAGATCATTGGACATTGGGAACAACAACATAACGCATTTGAATCGGGAAAACTTTCACGGTCTTTCTGAACTTTTCGGCTTACGTTTGGTAGATAATAAAATAGTACATTTAAATGAAGATACTTTTGAATATTTACCACAGTTGCAAGTGCTTAATTTAGCATCTAATAAAATAAAGTTTGTGGCTCCACGTTGTTTCCATAATAATACTAATTTAAAATTATTACGAATGGATGGTAATGAAATCACTAAATTTGACAATATTTTTACCGCCATAAACAATTTAGTTTGGTTAAATATGTCAGCTAATAAAATATCGTCTTTTGATTTCAATAGTTTTCCAAGTAGCTTAGAATGGTTGGACTTACATATGAATCAAATTAATACGTTTTATAATGACGATATTAATTATAAAATTAATATTAAATTGTTAGACCTAAGCTACAATAATATAAGTAAACTCACGGTAACATCTATTCCAACATCCGTAGAAAAGCTTTACTTAAATGATAATAGCATTGACTTTATTCAAGTTGGTTCTTTTTCAAAGTTAAAAAGATTATCAACAGTAACACTGAACAATAATAATATTGTACAGCTTGATATAAACGCTCTTAGATTAGACCAAATTGACGAAAATAACGATTTACCCGAATTTTTCATCAGCGGAAATCCTTTCGTTTGCGATTGTTCAATGGAATGGATTCAAAGAATTAATTATTTAAGTCACAGCCGACAGTACCCACGTGTTCTAGACCTAGATAAAGCCGTGTGTTCAATGGTACACTCACGAACAAAAAAGAAAAAAATGATAATAGATATGTCACCTTCTGATTTTCTTTGTCCGTATGAAAGTCATTGTTTCGCCCTTTGCCATTGTTGTGACTTTGTAGCTTGTGATTGTGAAATGATTTGTCCAAATAATTGTAGATGTTATCACGACATTACTTGGAACGCTAACGTTGTAGATTGTTCAAATGCTGGGTATACTGAAGTTCCAGATAGAATTCCAATGGATGCAACTGAGATTTATTTAGATGGAAACGAAATAAGTAATTTAGGAAATCACGTATTTATTGGTAAAAAGAAATTACAAGTTTTGTATCTTAATAATACACAACTGAAAGAAGTAAATAATCAAACTTTTAAAGGGGTCGATTCTTTGCGCATTTTACATTTAGAAAACAACAAACTCGAAGAATTAAAAGGAGATGAATTCACGCACCTCAACAATTTAAATGAACTTTATCTAGACCATAACGCCATAGTTCATGTTGGCAATAACACATTTTCTCCACTTAAATCTTTATCAGTGTTAAGAATTGATGACAATAAGCTTATTAACTTTTTTCCTTGGAAACTACTTGCATCTTCCTCTAAAAGCTTGGCTCACGTATCGATCGAAGGAAATCAATACTCTTGCGATTGTAAAAGTATTGCAGAGCTTGACTCGTGGCTAAGGCGAGATCCAGGTGATCCTGAAAAAATGTTATGCACAGATAAAGATGGCAAGCCTACAAAAATAACAATAGCTTCTGTACTGAGCCATTGCAAAGAATATATGGGATCAATCAATGACCCGACTATATCCAAAGATGAAATATTTTCCAAGTCTATCCTGTTTCCTGACAATTATTTTGCAGCAATTTGCGGCGTTATTATAATTGTTGTTTTAATTTGTTTAATAGGTGCTATATTTTATGCTTTCAGATATGATGTCAGTGACTGGTTATACACTCATTATGGTATACCATTATTCAAAGAACAGTCTTGTCCTAATATTGAGCATGTGCTAGATACTAATCCTAACCATATGTATGATTACTATGTGATATGCAATACCAAAGATACTCAATTCATAAGTAATAATATCATGACTGAAATAGAGTTCCGAAAAATGTCAATGAAGAGACTATCCATCAATGAGTTTTCATTTAACATTCTAACTCTAGATAGCTTTTCAAAATCACCAAAACTTTGTAAACGGCTTCTAATAGTCTTAACAACGAATTTTATATGTAACGATCTCTGTGACGTTCATTTCAAAAATCTATTTTATAGCTTTCTTAAATCGCTCGACCGTGGCGATATAAATAAAGTAGTATTTATAAAGATTGTAGATAATAACCAAATAAACGACGAACTATGTTTTATACTAGATAAGTTCAAGAACGTATCATGGAATGATCCACGGTTCTGGGAGAGATTTATCGCGATACTCAATTCCACTGATACCATTATAACAGTGAAGAGTACGAAGAAGAGTGTATTCAATAAGACTCTACGTCAAACCCCCTCATTAAGGTACACAACGATGCCAGTAACTAGCGATAGTTGCTCGAAGCAGAATTTTTCAAATTCCCTTCACTACAATAAGCGAAATGACGAGGAAGCATCACAAAGCTCTCCTTCGTCAGACAATACATATGGGGAAGGCAACAATTCGAACAATAGTTATATGTCGATCGACAACAGAACATGTCCTCGCTTTAATTATGACCTCCGGGTATCCCCTAGTAGCGGTCACGTTTATTCTCGGGTGGAGGATATCTCTCCGACCGTAACTCGTTCTATTGTGGGCACGACTGCTAAAGGTCGTACTTATTTTGTTTAGTAAATAATTTTATGTGAATTTGAATTGTATTATTTATGTGATTTTATGTTGAAAACAGTGTTATAATGGACATATAAAATATTTTAACAAGCAAAAGAATATTCACATCGTCAGATTTATTTACTTTAATTTACCAATTAAAGAAAAAAATACTATTTGTCTTTTCTTTAATTCAAATATTAATCTGAAACTATTTTTAAACGTTTGTTGAACAAACAGTTGTAACTAGCGAGCAAACCTCAAGTCTGATAAACGATTTCAAGTAATGGAATTAAATTTCTACTACATTTGTAACTATATTCATACTACGAAACATTTTACTATTGTACTCACTGTAAAACGACACCAAAACCTAGGGTAAGAATTTCTGCTAAAATCAATATTCACAATTCAATATCAAATAAGTTAAATTTTAATATTTGTTTCTTTATTTTTTTTTATGTTACTAAAGTTATGTACTCAGTTTTAACAAAAAAAAAATGTATAAAAATTATTATTTCAAACAACTACGAAGTATTATAATCATTTATGTTATTTTTTATTAATTAGATGTAAATCAATGCTTTATATGAAGTTCTGTATATAATGTATGTTTGCAATGTTATTGTTTATTCATATAGTATTATGGCTTGAAACTTATATTTGTAACTAAGCTAAATCGTGATATTAGGTTAAATTAATTAAAATAAATGTAATTTTTGGATTGTAATTATTAGTTTTAACGAAAATTATTGTTTGTATAAAATGTACAAAGATATCTCGAAATCGTAATAAAATATACTGACGTTTTGATACTCATTATGACTTTTATTATTTTAATTATTATTAAACCATAGATATATTTCAATGAAAATTTTGTGGAAAAATGCCCATAATAAAGTCAATAGAGGTTAAAATATATAATTTTCATATATTATATATTAATCTCTATTGTTAAACACTTTCAATTAATATAATTTCGAACTTAAAATTGAACGATGAAATTATGGTCACTCTAGTTAATAGATAGCTTACACTTTAAATATTTAGAATTTTTAATTTTAAATTATCTTTTAATTTAGAATTTCAAAATATTAGATCTATTTTGTACCAAAAAGTATCTAAGCTAAAATTATTCGAATAATTAAAATATATAGCTTATAATATAACAATGATTGTTACACCAGTTTTAACTGAAATTAAGATTTTATTAGCAAAACAATACAGGAGGTGATTTCACCTCTAAATTTAAATGAAATTAATAAAGGGCAATGTAATTTGTTTAAATTATATTACTGATTATTAATTTCATTTAAACTACGGTTTTTGAATTTTGACTTAATTTTATGTTACAATTTTAAACAATCTTGATACTAAAATTATTATTTAACTCAAAAATATAGTTAGTCGCTTTTTTGTCCTGTAACTTTTTAATTTAGCAACAGATTACTGCATTTCTTTCATTTTTCGGTCCATATTTATTTTTGCTGACTTAAAAGAATGCATGTTCCACAAATCACAATAGTGCGATGGTACACGCGCTTATTTATATTAGAGACCAGTGGCGAAGGCTGCTTCACCTTCATAGGGAAGCCGGAGCCTGTATAATAGGTAGGGATTTCTATGAAGATTTGCAAAAGGTAAGTGACAAGGGAAGCCGATAGGAATGTAATTATAGGAACCCTACAGCACTGGTAGAGTCTGTGGAGTGTGGACGACGATTCATACACACATTTCTACTCTTTTACTTTCAGGACGCGTTTACGTAAAGTTGTTTGACAGGCCTTTGAGTATGAAGAGCAACGACAGTAACGAAATTAAATAAACCTTATTGCGATGTATTAAATAGATAAATAGTTAACAACTATTTTCCGATCAACATAATCAAGATTCATGCATATTAGGAAAACACGTAAAAATTTTGAGGAGAACTTTTAGGCTTTTTCCAATTTTTTTATATTGTTGGATTACTTTTAACCGAATTTAAGGTGATTATATCTGCTATCTTTAGGTATTTTTAACAACCAAAATAACCAACATAAAATCAGAAAAAGTATTATTTTTTAATTTTGGGTATAGAGGTTCTTGAAAATTGTGACAATTGTTAGTTTTTTAAGATTTGGTATTATTCGGTCGCAAAATTGACTGAAAAACAGCTAATTTATGTAAGTATGTTATGTAAAATTTGTAATACCTTAAATTAATCAATAAGATGAAGATCTTATAAGAATTCTGTAGGACTTTAGCCTTTAGGTTGGTGACAAAGTAAATATAATACGAGTATAAGCCCATTGCGACTAACAACATTGGAATTTACATTAAGATACCACTTGTTTGAACTGTAATTAGTAGTGATAGCTACTTAGCTATGTTTACTTAATCATTATCTTGTACTTTAAAAGACACGATCTTGTATAATATTAATATTATATATAATATGTTTCTCGAAAACAGCTGCAAGTATAACAATGAAATTTAGAATGCAGGGAGTTTAAGGGGAGCAAAGCAGATCTAGCTAGAGATCTCTTTTCTCTGGGAAACTGCGCATTTTAAGCTATATTATATGTTTTTTCTTTCGTCGTGCTACAATTTTATACTATAACGCGTTTCAAATGAGATTAGGAACGTCAATGGCCTTTTTCTGTCAAATACCTCTTGAAAATTGCGATTTTCAGAAAAACTTATGTGCATATAAATATCGTTTGCATCGAATTTAAATAAAAACGTTAAATAGTAATCAATTAACTAAACATAAGTATAACTATCATAACAGTCTAAATTCGAAACAATATGGCGCCGACTCGATCCTATTCTCATTTGAATCGCACTATATCAATAATTTTGTTTCTTTCCGATTGTTTGGTATGCGTGTGGTGGGATCGAATCCCGGTCAGATATTTTTTTTTTTGTTTTTTTTTAAATTATCAGAACTCCGAGCAAATATCGATTACCCAGTTACTTATAACATTATAATACATAGTACCTAAAGTTAAGTTGGTACTTTGTAGATATGCTCCTTTATATAGTAATGTCAAACGATAGCAAACATGTTCGTTTCTACTAGAGACGGCTCATTTGTCGAAATTCGACCATCATAAATCATATTTTATTTTTAAGTTTCAACTTTTTTGGGATATCTAAGATACGCAATAAAAGTATGTTATTGTTGTCTATGGAAAGTGAAAGAAAAAAAATATGTGTCAAACCAACACCCACTGTTATTATACAAACACATAGTAGTGTGAGTGAGGTATATTTTTTTTTATATTATATTTTTTTAATTAATATTATTATTAATAAAAAAAATAATACTTGTAAGTATTATTAAAGCAGGAAGCTAATTTTAGCTTCCTGCACACTTTAATCCACATAATCAAACTTTAAATATGCCAAATTCAATACTCATTTTACACAATTATTCTAGTAAAACTATACTTAAAGTTTTTCCGTATAAGTATACATATTTATAATATTCTAATATGTATAATCATGATGATGAAATATTATTAAACGATTAATTAATTAATAGATCTCCTTTTCTGACAAGTGAAGTTGCAAATGTGACAAATATTATATATAGGGCATCGATTGATTATTTTAGAATGGAGCTGTAATATCAAAAATATTATAACTAAGTATTATAAACATTTTGCAAACAAATATAATTTTTAGCTGTTGGTGGAGTTTCTTATAAGAACCGCAATCTAATAGGGAATATTTTCTTATAAAAATACTTCATGTGAAAAAAATATTGTGATAGTGAATTATTCTAATAAGAACAATATTCATAATAAGAAATTCTATAAGTGTAGCTACCAGCTTGTCATGAATAATAATAATATGCTTAGCAATGATGAGATTTGGCATGAGAGACTATTGTACTTAGTTAAATAGATACTAGATAGATATCGTACTAGATAAACTCTAGATAGTATGTATAAAATTCTCGCGTCTGTGAATCAGAATCAGATAAGAAGTCAGATAGATAATTAAATTCGGTAAGTATGAGAAAAGGTTGTAAGCTATTTTTCATTCCTCTAGTGGTAATGGTGGCCAACCCTATTTTTATTATATTTTTTAATTTTTTGCTATATAAGTAGGTATGATTTGGTATTAGGTACAAAAAAAAAAAACACTTTTTCACATCCTCAATTTTCACTTTTAACCTTTCGGTGTTTAATAGCGACATTAGTGTTGTAATAATCTTCAACGGTCAACTCTCATTGGTCGAAAACTCGTCCAAACTTTACACATCACCGTGAACCGTGGAAGTAGGTGTACCGTGTATGTAGTAGGCATAGGTTGTAGTTGTAGTTAGATGTAGATGAATGTAGTACCTATATCATGTAGTTTCTATGTGTATTTAATAGGTAATAGGTATAGGTTGTAAGATTAGTTGTAAGTGTATGTAGTTATTTTATATTTATTTATGCCAGTTCATAGTTTAGACACAGTGAAATAAAAAGGTACAGTGGGCCAATGCGTTTGAAGTCGCGCGAAATGCCGCTTTTGTGTAGGTATTCGTCATTGCTGCAGGGTTGTCACAATAATATGTTTTATTATAATGTGTTCTACATTTTGTGTATTCGTAGTATGTGTATGTAGAGTACTAGGAATAAAACAAAAAAATATATATAGAAGTATTAATGAAGAGTTTTATTATAAAAAATACAAATGCGTATACAAAAGCTCAGGGTTCGCATGATATAATATCAATTGATATATATCGGATATATATCATGATATAATATTATATCAAATGATATGCTTGATATATATCAAAATTGATATTTATATTTAAAAACGTAAAATAACGTTTTAAATGTAAAAAAATCTTACATCAAGTCATAGTCTAAATACACAGGTCTTATTTTCTGAGAGTTTCATAAGCCTAGGTCATCAAAAACTTGCTATTTGACACGACATTAACTAATCATAGCCGTCGACTAACGTAACCTAGGCTTATGATACCCACGTGACCCCCTGCTTTCGGAAGAAAATTCCTTGTTTGTTATTATACTATTGTTATACCATTTATACCATGTGTCAAATTAATTCGACTGATAATTAATATACTTTTTTTTCTTCTGTTATAAACAAAAGTTATTTTATGGATTTAAGACTTAAATTATTGATACTCAAAAGTATCTATCGTTGATTTTTAATTTATTTGAAAACTTTGAATATCAATAATAAATAAATAAGTTTAATTTTACTTCCCTATCTTCAAATTAGGGTTGTAACGGAGCTCCGCCTCCGCCTCCGTTACTGCGGAGCCTCCGCAAAAAATTTCACCTCCGCCTCCGCATCCGCCTCCGCAAAATTGATGCGGAGTTTTAACGGAGGTTTATTTACGATTACATACAACGCGCAAGGAGCGACACTGTACCGCTCTGTGCCTCTAGTTAAAATGCGTTCGATAATTTCGATGGCAAACTTCGGTATCAAAAATGACATGACATGTCGTTTGCGAATGTGTCTGTCAAATGTCAAATCCCATAAATGTTGTTTTCGAGCTTCGCCGTCCAAATTATCTAATGCATCTTGATTCTTGACTAGAGGCCCGGGTGCGTGTTTGCGCGTGAAATGGTCAAGATTTTGCTTGTGCTGCGGGAACACGGGCGAGCGGCTGTGGGGGCGTGAATGCACGAAGTATAGATACCGAGTCCGAACGTAATGTTAAAATAATGGTCTCAATTTGTGGGACAGATTTTTTGCCGATAGAGCGCGCCATATTTCAAGAAGTACCAAGCACGATTCAGGACTGTGCGCTGATTGGTCCGCCACAATAGCATCGGTACGTCCAAAATTCCAGCGCAGCCAGTGTCAGAAAAGAGAACTAATATCTGGGTTTATTATTGTGTCATGAATATTATGGAAAAGGTACCGTTCGGACTCATGATATCTATACTTCGTGCGTTAACGAATGACAGTGTGACCAACTTCAAATCTGTTATCCTGCCTCACTAAGTTTAAAAAACTGATAAAACCTGCCATACTCTTAAAAAAATGCCAAAATAATGCCGAAATTTAAAATACAGATTTTTGGTAGTTTCGTTTAAGGCAGAAGCCAAAATAGTGCGTTCATTTAAAATACAGATTTTTGGTAGTTTCGTTATATGCGTGTAGTTAAAAGTTTAAAAATTAAATTAACATTACACATTAGTTGTATTTGCATCATTAATTTCTTCATCGACTTCTTTAAACATCGCTTTTGTATTTTACTGCATCATTTATTTTGTTGGTTGGAATGAAATGCAATCATATTCACTGATGCCTTGTTTTACATGTAAAACCTAAGTAGCTACATGTAAGTACCAACTTAAAAATTATGAAGATTGAGTAGAGAAACAGTTAAAATTTTAGCCTAATTTGAAAGAAAATAATTCCCATTACTTATTTTAAAAAATTGTTTTATTTCATACTTTTTTGTGCATTTCTACTTTGGAAGTTGGTTTTCGTTTTTTGTTTATGATGTTGATTTGCGAGAATCAACATCATAATAAAAACTCGCAAGTTGAGTTCAAGATTGACAAGATATGTATTTTACGGGGAATCCTCTACCCCCAAATAGAGTTGCCATAATGACCTACTGATATTTAAATTAACACATTTTTTTATCGATACTACTTCAATCAAAGACTTCTATGCCACATCCTGCCAAATTACTTAAACGTCAACAAATACTGCCAGAGGCTAAAATTATGACCAAAATGGCAGGATCCTGCCACATATGGTCACACTGAACAGGAATCAACTTGTCGAATCGTTCGGTACCGCGAAGTTGTAATTGAGTCGTGATTGTTTTAAGTGCATAAGTGCATAATTAATAGTCGGTTTTATTTAAATCGCGTGAAATGTTTTTGACTTTAATAAATCATGAATTTATTCAATTTTTTTCCACTTCAAATTTCACCTCCGCCTCCGCCTCCGCCTCCGCTAACCTCCGCATCCGCGGAGGTGAACCTCTTCTCCTCCGCATCCGCCTCCGCCTCCGCTAAAATAGCCTCCGTTACAACCCTAGTTCAAATTATCAGACATACAAATTTTTAACTATTACGAAAAAAACGTACCAGAGTATGAAATTTGTATATAATTGTGAAAATATCAAAAATATCGGATATATATCAAAAATATTTTGATATTTATATAATACTGATATTTTGATATTTATTATAAATATCGGAAATTCTTATTAATACGAGATGATGACATGCAGTCTCTCACAGCACATGTAGTATGATAGATAGATAGATAGATAGATAGATAGATAGATTTATTTATTTGCATAGAATGTAGGTAATACAATTAGATGTTACAATGGTTTTAGAGCCTTATACATTCCACCTTACGGCATGCAAAAATTTAATTGTACCAAAAAAACAAAAGTTGATTTACGTAATATCTAGTCCAATTAATTTAAGGTATTATTATTCACAATTACAAACAAAATAATTAGAAATTTAACTCATAGTCCGAATGTATCAATAATTAAAAAGAAAAAAAATAGGATATGACGTGTCAACTGTCAAATCTGTAGAGAGGTTAGAACAAAGCTTAATAACAAAGGGTTAGAACTACATTATACATAAAACATTGAAGCATTGAGGCATAGAAACGTGGCATTTTAACAGATATGTGAACAATTACAATTTAACAGTCATTCATACAACATTTATATTCGCATACACTCGGCGAACAATTCGTAGGATGCACAAGTGGATCATGGGCGAGTCAAAGTTCCATTATTCAAACACTAGCTTAATTTTCCCGTGGTGCATACAAAAAAAGGTATTTCATATTATTTTATATTCCAGCCGCAAAATTATAAGTTAATTAATGTCGATAAAGCTCCTTTTTTTGTTTTCAGCACCGCAATGGTTTTTCCACAGTGGATAGGTAATACCTACTGAATAGTTTTAATTAGTACCTATGTCAATTAGAAATACAGCAGCAGCAGATAGATACTATTAAGATACAGGAAAAATGTAAGAACAAAGTCAGTATAAACATAGAATAAAAATATCCATGACATAATCATTATAAGAAAACATCTCATTAAAATAAATAAATGATTGATTGATTGAATAAAGAAAAACATCTATGTCAAAATCATCATAAATACCATGTCATTAAAACATTAATTATAGAACAAAATGTATGTCATAGTCATTGTAAATCAATAATCATTCAAATCATAAAATAAAACATATCGATGACATAATCATTATAAGAAAACATCTCATTAAAATAAATAAATAAATAAATAATTGATTGATTGATTTTTTTTTTTTTATGAAATATGGGGGCAAACGAGCAAACGGGTCACCTGATGGAAAGCAACTTCCGTCGCCCATGGACACTCGCAGCATCAGAAGAGCCGGATAGTTGCCGGCTTTTTAAGAGGGAATAGGGTAATAGGGGAGGGTAGGGAAGGGAATAGGGTAGGGGATTGGGCCTCCGGTAAACTCACTCACTCGGCGAAACACAGCGCAAACGCTGTTTCACGCCGGTTTTCTGTAAGTCCGTGGTATTTCTCCGGTCGAGCCGGCCCATTCGTGCCGAAGCATGGCTCTACCACGTGGAAGCATAAAGAAAAATAAATCTATGTCATAATCATCATAAATACCATGTCATTAAAATATTAATCATAGAACAAAATATATGTCATAGTCATCGTGAATCAATAATAATCATTCAAATCAAAGTTTGATAAATATACAATTAATGTGTCAAAATGTCAAAATCATATTATTATTAAACCATTAAAATTATTATTCAATATCATTAGGATCTAGTAATTATTTAACTATAAAGTTTTGTCATTTAAACCATTGTTAATAAGTACCTACATACAACTCAAACGAAACACTGTCGCAAACCACTTAAACAATCAAATTAAAAAGCGTCAACCCCGGCTGACGTGTCCCAAGCGAGTGTATGGCAGCTTGGGCTCGCTACCGCCCCTCTCTCACCCCGCACGCCCCGCACGATTGCTCTGTCTAGACGTGTCCGTTGGACGACTGTACGTTCTATAGGCTGTGGTTTAGAACTAAGAACAACGGCTAAAGGGTACAGCTAGTCATAATACATAAAATTGAATATTGTAGTAAAATAACTGATTGAAATGTAAACGATCGCGATGGTAAGTTCAGAAGCTTACGAAATGAAGACAAGTAAGATTTTAAATAAATATTATGTCTTTTGCGATCGCAATTTGGATCTCATAGCTTATAAAACGTACATAAACCGAATTGTTTAAATTTTCCTCTTTATTGCACTTTGAAAAATCACAAAAGTAAATTTTATGCTCACTTAAGTTTGTGGCGACATAAAATCCAGAGTTTATTGTAACAGTCAAAGTCGCGACAATTCTCGCAGTACGGTCCGTTCAGTTATTTTACATCTGAGGTTCTATGAGATTGGTCCTTATGTCGTACAAATAAAGGTCACGTCGGAGGTAAAATAACTGAACGGTCTGTAAACTTGGACATGAATAGATACGTCTTGCTTATAAAAGGAGTATCTTTATTTAATATTTTTCTAACTGGCGAAGAACTTTGTATCTGCAGTGCACATCTTTAACTTTATGACTTTACCAGTGATGTGGATGACATTTCGAATCTGGATACGGATATCTATAGGTACTTACTTATATTATAAATGGGAAAATCTGTCTGTCCGCTTGTCTGTCTTTCACGCCAAAACTGCTGAACCGATTTAAATGAAATTTGCTATACAGATAGTCGTCCTGAGAAAGGGCAAAGGCTACTTTTTATCGCGGGGAAATGTACGGGTCCCGTGGGATACTATATTTACAGTTTAACATAAAAATTACTAAGCCGATTATCATGAAATTCGTCACAGATATAAAGTAGATCACGGGGAAGGATATAGGCTGCTTTTTATCGTGAGGGAAATGTACGGTTTCCGTGGGTTACTGAACTTACGCGGGCAGAGCCGTGGGCATCAGCTAGTCTAGGAATAAAATGATATCAGTTTCGGATAATTTCGGTTACGGATATAAGGTTTATGACGTAAGTAAGTAAAATGCAAGTACTAATTTTTGTTTTACAAGTGTAGGCAATCATTTGGCCTAAAAAGTAATTGAGTCAGCACGGCCGGCAAATGAAATAAACTAAAACATGTCATCGTATTATGCTCCGTCTGTATCTGAAATTATCTGACGCTTTTAAATCGGATTCGGTTACGGTTGCGGATAGTTTTATATTTCGGACTAGCTGATGCCCGCAACTTCGTTTGCATAGAACTAACTGAAACGAAACTCTATTTTTTTAAACGGAACCCTAAAATAAAAGTAGCCTATGTTAGACCCTATAACATCAGCTATCTGCCAGTGAAAGTCCCGCGAAAATCGGTCCAGCTGTTTCGGACATAAGCCGGAACAAACAGACAGACAGACCGACAGACAGACAGACGGACAGACAAACATTTTAAAAATTGGTATTTTATTGTAAGTACCGAATATACTTTCATATGCATTAATTGAAAAGCTGTTAATTTGAAATTACAAACAGACACTTCAATTTTATTTATCTCTATGTATAGATATCCAATAGTTACGGTTACGGTTACAGAGCTCCATCACTGAGGGGCAATTCTGCTAAATAAAGCCTGCATTAATACAATTACAATCAAGTCCCGATACGCTTATACTCCCAAAAGGTGTTTTTATGAACGTTAAACCAACGTGAAACGCGCTCTGATTGGTCAAAACGTCATAAAATCCGTTCACGGTAACATGACGCTACACTTTCAATCCAAACAAAGTAAAATTGACTGTTTAATTTGTCTACTTTAAATACGAGAATTGAGGTTCAGATCTTTACTTATCTTTGGCTACGTTCAAGTATAATATAACGTACTTTTATGAATAACTATAAATGTAACTTTAACCCGCGATTTCGTTTGTGTGCATTTGCTACTTGGTGATCCGTAGGCTTCTCAAGCTAATAATTTTATTTTACAAACCACTTAATACTAACGTTAATTATTATAATAATTTAAAAGAGAATCTTATTAGAATGTGTGTATTATTTTGCGACTTTTCAAAGTACTTTCAATAAAGAGAAAATTTTATACAGTTCGATTTACGTACGTTTTACAGCTTATAAAAAGAACATAAGTAAACCGAATTGTTTAGAAACGAAAATGCAAATAAAATAATACTCATTTTATATTCTTCTCCTCTACATAAAGATAATTCAGTTAAGCCTGAAATAAAGATAGAAAGGGCACAGGGCACAACTGTTGTCCTACATTTTTGAAAGAGGAAATTTTCTTAAACATTGTATGATACTGAACATACATTCTTTCTTTTTAAGGTTCAGCTTACACCGCGACGATACGCGATGCTACATGTCACTGCATTTTTAGATAGCTATAGATAATTGAACTTGAATTCACTAATGCTATCTACAGACACATGAATATGGTACGGAGCGTACAGCGAACCATATCCGGAGACCAAATTCGGTGTCGCTACACACGCACGGATTTGGTACGGTGCAGTGAAGCGAAACGCTCGACACTCGTGTGTTCGATTTTATGCTCTATTACATTAGCACAGAGTTCTATTTACAGTGCGGTTTTTAAACGACGACGATGATTCCCGCAATTCATTGATAACGGGCAGTGATAAAAACACTTTAAAAAATATTTCTCCCCAAATTTTACCCCTGATTACTTATACCATTGACAGGTCTAAGAGATAATAAGCTAGAAAGAAAGGTTATGTGTTTAACATAAAGACTTACGCGTGAATAACATAAAACTAACTTGTCTTAATCTGATTTCACTCCCAATACATTTTCATATCCCTGGCTATATACACACATTAAAATAATTTTTATTATTAAATACAAATTGATTCATAAGGAGTAAACTCTAAACATCCTGTCCTCTAGTAAACCCCGTAGATATTTTCCCTAATTTTGGGGGGTATATCTCTAAGTTGCCAACACTGATACTGTTGTACGGCCAAATCGCCGGACTGCTCTACACACGCACGAATATGGTACGGAGCGTACCAGATCCGATGCGGACAACGGTGAACTCTTCGCCTTCTTCATATGTTCGCCGGACTGCCCTACACACGCTCGGATCTGGTACGGAGCGTACCAGATCCGCTGTACGCTCCGTACCAAATTCGTGTGTCTGTAGACACCATAAAAAATAAATAAACGTTAAATATTATAATATACTAGATGTTGCCCGCGACTTCATGCTCGCAAAAGTTAATTTCGAAGAAACTGTACATTTTTCCGCAATAAAAAGTACCCTATGTCCATCCTTGTGGTCTACTCTACATCTGTGCGAAAATTCATCAAAATCAGTCCAGTAGTTTCAGAGCCTATTCAATGCAAACAATCAAACAACTTTTTCATATTTATTATATTAGTATAGATGACATCTCACATTACTCATACAACATGTCATTTGAACTCTTACAATGAAACTTGTATCTTCTCGTGTAGTGAATAAAGTTCAATTTTGAATAGCTATCTTAAAAATGCAGGGCCTTGTCTTGTATCGCTTCATGTCAGTGTGAATTAACCCTAAAGGCAAAAAATGTTTTCCACGCAATTAACATAAGTTTGATAACTACCGACTCACCGTAAAAACAAAACTAAATAGAACAATTCTATGGTATATTCTAATTGTTCTAATTGGAGAACTTTGGGGACAAGTGACTTTCGATATTATGACACATTTAGAAATATGAGATGCAAATAAAGAAACTGTAGTTTTGCAAGAAATCACTTTGCAGTTAACACTTACGATTTGGTAATGCCTAAAAATTAAAAAGTAGCACGAATGTGGGCAGTAATATAATTATTTATGTACTAGATTCCTCCCGCGGCTCCGTCCACGTAAATATAGTATCGGGTATCCCACGGAAATACTGTAATTTTTCGGGATAAAAAGTAGTCTCTGTTTTAATCCAGAGCCTAAACTACTTTACAGCATTATATTTAGACTAGCTGTTGCCCGCGGCTCCGCAAGCATAAGTACAGTATCCCTGGGGAACACTATATTTTTTCGGGATAAAAAGTAGCCTATGTTTTGATCCAGAGCCTAAACTACTAAGATACCAAATTTCATCAAAATCCGTTCAGTAGTTTTTCCGTGAAAGAGTAACAAACATCCATCCATCCATTCATGCATCCATCCATCCATCCACGCATCTTCACAAACTTTCACATTTATAATATTAATAGTTACATATCTATGCCTACACCACAGATAGAAGAAATAAGAACAGAGAAGCAGCTACATAGTTAGCTTTCGATTTGATTGTACTACAAGCATACGATGTTTCACGATTGTGTGGAAAAAACTTGGCTTTTGATGGGGACCAAAATTTCTAATTTGCATCGATTTCGGTCGTTTCTCTGTACGTCGGTATATTTTTAGGGTTCCGTAGCCAAATGGCAAAAAACGGAACCCTTATGGGTTCGTCATGTCTGTGTGTCTGTCTGTATGTTACAGTCACTTTTTTCCAAAACTATAAGAACTATACCGCTGAAACTTGGTAAGTAGATGTATTCTGTGAACCGCATTAAGATTTTTAAACAAAAATAGAAAAAAAATGAGGGTTCCTCATACTTAGAACTGAAACTCAACATTTTTTTCATCAAACCCATACGTGTGGGATCTATGGATAGGTCTTCAAAAATGATATTGAGGTTTCTAATATCATTTTTTCTAAACTGAATAGTTTGCGCGAAAGACTCTTCCAAAGTGGTAAAATGTGTCCCCCCCTGTAACTCTTAACTGATACATTATCAACCCCCCTGTAACATCAAAATTAAAACTTTCACCTAAAACTGGTTTGAACGAGATCAAGTAAGTAGTTTTTTTTTACTAACTTAATTTAAAAAAATACAATATTATTAAAACATCGATCAAAGTTACAACGAACTACAAGAACTTTTATATTTTATGTTACTTGCTGCTACGGAACCCTTCATGGGCGAGTCTAACTCGCACTTGGCCGGTTTTTTCTATTCTGTGCCTATACTCCGTACGATACTTAAAATATAATATGATGATTTTTTCGTCTTACCACTTTATGCCTATTAAAATTAATAGCTTCATATATCATACATGAAAGTAATATTAACATTCATACATGATTTATCACTTTCTAATGCTAAACAATAGGCAATATCAAACAATGCTTAGCTGTCTTGTTCCTATCATGTCCTATTAAATGTGTGTAAACAGTGAAGAATGCCTGATTAACCGATTTTATCGCTCCATTGTACACAAAGTATAATGCTGCAGTCAATTCGTCAATATCGTTACCAATGAATAGCTGTAGAGTAGAAATTTCAAATCATCGTTTGTGCCTAATCATCCATTTTATATCTATTAACAGAGTGGTAATTTAATGTTAGATATATAAATTTGTAAATCTTGCATGAAACAAATCTTTGGAGCTGAGGTCACTGACCTGAGACCTCACACTGTAAGTCGATTCACTCACAGCTGATTTCAAATATAATTTTACTAAAAAGTCATTACAGAAGCTGCAGTAAAACACACTAAAACTATAGCTTTTTTTAATTTATACGTCTTATTAAGTCTAGAACTTTACACAAAGGTTAGCTCCGTAGTAGGTAAATCGAAGATTGTGGTTTTAGTTATCAAAAGGGTTAACGGGGTATAGGGTTCTCCGGAATACGGTGTCAAGTTTAGTTGAGTGTAGTGTTACGACGGCACGTCGTTAAGACAACTGTATCTAGGATAATTCGTCTCTACACAGGATTTATTGGTGTATTAATCGTCTGTTCTGTTGAATTTATAATTATCTTTGTCAATAACATATTAACAGCTGAAATTATTTTAACATTCTATGGCCCAGATATGGGTTAGTTATCCCTGGGTATATATCGTGTTCTTTGTATTTATGATAGAGAAAGCATGATATGAGCATGAAGCTTAATTCGTGGTTTGAAATCCAATAATACCTACTCTAGTCATCACTTCAAAAAAAAATTAAAAGAATAGTAATAGTACGAGTAGCTTCCGATAGACGTCGTTATGTCAATGACGTCATATCCAAAATCGTATCGAAACGAGTGTCATAACGTGATGTTACCTTAAAAATTCAATCTCAACGCCGATAAAGTAGTTCCACTTCAATCATGTATTTACAAACAAAATATACCAAACTGGCTGTCGAATAAAAAGATTTATAGTTTCAAGCAAACCCTCTATTCGCCTATCTACTCTTCATAGTATAGGAGTCAATCTTCAATCCCACACTCCCCTATCGACTGCCAATTTTAATCGGATGACTGTTGCTGCAGTGAAACGCATAATTACGACTGTGGTACCTCTCGTGGGACCGAATTCATATTAGTTTTGACATTCGGCTTGATGGATGTCCTACAATCTCTGGATCTCGTACATGACCCGTACAGTGGGCAATTTTAATTATCCTACCGAATATGCCTTATCATGAGGTCATAGGAACTATTTTCGTATGAATAGTCGAATAGTTGAATTGATAATGTGGGTGATAGGTGTATCAAATTCGTAATTCTACTTTTGTTTGACACATCCTGGACAGTGTAATGTATTAATAATGATTATATTATTATTATTATTATTATTATTATTATCTACTTCAACTTCGGAAATAACTGGGACACTTCTGTTTTCCCTTAGATGGGAATTTATTTTATGTTCTGGATGATAAATTTAAAGGTCACTTCACATTACCTAGATATTGCTACAGTAACCTTGTCAATTTGATTAGTTATTTTCATTTGACACATATAGGTACCTCTGTGGCTTCCTCTGTGGCTCAGTGGTTAGCGCTGCACATCGCATGTGCAGTGTATTACTGATGTCACATGAGACGTATAACTTTTTGTGTAGTGAATAAAGTTCAATTTTGAATAGCTATCTTAAAATTGCAACGCCGCGTATCGTCACGGTGTGAACTGATCCTTAGGGGAGCAGCATATAGATATATATAACGCGGTTCAAATGAGAATAGGAACGTCAATGACCTTTATCTGTCAAATATCACTTGAAAAGTGCGATTTTCAGAAAAACTTATGTGCATATAAATATTAATAGTATTGCATCGGATTTAAATAAAAACGTTGAATAGTAATCAATTATCTAAACATAAATTTAACTATCGTAACAGTCTAAATTCGAAACAATATGGCGCCGACTCGATCCTATTCTCATTTGAACCGCACTATACATAGATTTTCCTGCTTGGTAAAATGCTCTTACCAAGTAGGAAAATCTTTTGGTTTCTTGGTGCTCATGTGTCTCCTTACCCCTATCCGTATCTGCTCCCCTTTTAACGGCCTCCATGGTATAGTGGTTAGAGCATTGGCTCTCGACTCGGAGGTCGTGGGTTCGATTCCCGCATTAGAACAACAAAAAATGTTGTTTCCAAGTTTGGTTAGGACAATGCAGGCTGATCACCTGTCTGACAAGAAAGATGACCCATGCGTCGGATAGGCATGTATAAAGTCAGTCGTGTCGGTTATCCATCCCACTGAATTATGAGAGTAAAGGAAGAGAGAGTGCTCTCGGGTACTGCGCACACACTTGGGCACTATAAAATTACTCCTGCGTAACTGGCCTGGTTTCAATAAAACCGGCTACCGTCACTGATATCGGTATGGGGAGTTATATATCTGCTCCCCAAGCAACTTGTACGGGCGTCATTTCACTTTAAAAAAGCCTTGTTTTTTTTTTCTGAACAATCACCCCGCCTTCTTTTTTTCTGAACAATCACCGTAGTACCTCACCAACACTGAAATGCTTACAGTCATATTTATAGGTCTCGTCACATTATTTTTATTTATATTTTAATACACACACGACAAAGAATATATATTACTAACGTACACACGATGTAATATAGATTGTGATATAAAATCAAATTACAAAATAATTTAACGGGTAAAGGAAGTGAAGATAAAACTTTGTGGTGTCAACTTCCGGCGGGTAATAACAAAGCTTTGTAGTCAGATGAGTGATGCTGTTATCCTGTAGGATGTTCAAAATAAACAGACTCATTGTTACAACTAAAATATATCTAGTATCTACTAAACTGTTGCTATCGAGAGTCAGTCTATACCTAATGGCTAGCCAAAGAAATAGGATAAAAACAAATTACTCTGAGTGGCTAGCCGCACACGCAATATGACACCGCACACGAGGAATATTATTGTCAAAAACTCGTGTGCGGTATTATCATTTTTTGTCATATTGCCGTTTTTTTTGTATGTGTTGACTAGTATTGACAAAAGAGATGTTCAAGAAATGTATGAGGCCTGGGCCAGCCCTATGTACAGTATATGTAAATATAGATACATAATATAGTAACCGTTTCCTATTCTTTATTTTGTTTAATTTCACTTCGTTTCCATGTACATTCAAATTAACTTCGTCAAGGAGAGCAACACAAAGTAAAATAAAACATGGCGGATCAGATCAGAATTAACTGAAGAATGTCATTTTGTCAATGACATGACTTTTCACAAAGAAAGACGTATGACATTCAAGACGACGTCTCTTCGTAAAACTGTCTACTACATCAAAAGTCAAGTTAAAACAACTGTTATGGCCGGCCTAAAAATAGTGTTCTCGCAATAAAAAAACCCTGTAAAACGCATGTACCCTTCTTCAAATTAATTTTTTCGTATTTTTATGATATTCTCATATTTTTTTCCTATTTACCTATGTAGTGTACATAGAACTGGCAAAAATCAAACATCTCTTTTATTCTGTCAATAATATTGCACGTGTGCGGCTAGCCAATGATTATGGACTGAAAGAAATAATTTTTAGACGTATTTATTTTTCAATTTTAAATTTTTGTATTCACTCAAATACACTGTGCGCAATTACTAATTATAAATGCATATTAATATATTTAAAATAAACTGAATTAGAATACTAACAAACAATGTGGTCACAAACTACAATTTAATGAAACGTTTTAATTGATATTAATTAATGTAACAAATTTATGTAAAATGAAGAGCACTATAATTATAATAAAAAGTGTATTAATTATGTTTCTGTTATATTAATATTTAATTAAAATATGATATGTATTGCAACAATGTTACTATATTTGATTGATAATTTTTTATTCAAACCAAGTCAAGTTTCAAGTGCAAGGGAAAACCGCAATACAAGTTAATAGAGGGGGTCTTGGCCATTCTGCAAAAGGGGATTGACCGTACAATATTTTGGAATTTCCCAATTTAACTTACGTCAAGAATGTTTACCCCTGTCCATATTCCAAGTTGACCCGGGGTAATTTCCTCCGAGTTTCCCGAAGCCTAAATCCTGGGGCTATTATGAAATTTTAATACTTCCTTTAGTATACTTTGAGAATTCTTATACAGCTATACCTGGCCCAGCTGCAAAGTAAACGAAATTTATAATTTAACGACGTCACCCGACTTCTGTATTCACTGGTTTTATCCAGTATGATCCAATATAAAGTGACACGTAGTGGAGTGTGTTTTACCTTATTTCGGTGGAATAAGGCGCAATTTCGAATGATACGGTTAATGATAGACTCTGTTACAATTTGGCATTATTATTGTATTCGGTCTTAGAAATCGAACAATACAGGCGACACTAACAGCGCAAGTTTTCACGATTGACGGTTGTTATAGTACGAGTAATATTAAATTTCGCGATGCTTTTGTGCCACTGTGTCTTTGCATTTAGCTCACTGATAGGATATTCGACTATTTCTAGTGCAATCTTCCGACAACAAGATCTCAGGTTTTTTTATATTTTTTACTTTACGTTTAAGGTAGATCTTAATTTTTACATTGACATAATGAGTTTAACAAATCGTAATGTGTACCATAATATTGCGTGTAAGTTAAGTCTTAGGTCTTTTGTTTATTTAATAAAATATTTAAAAGCAAAAGAAAATTAGTTTCGGTATCCCACAAATCGTTAAAAAAAATGATTATTTCAAATTAAACTACTCACATTTAGCAGTACCTACTACATTTAAAATTTCTCTCTTTTTCTCATTCTCTTCTCAATTAAGCTCTTTGCTACCATCTAGAAATTCACTTATAGCTTTGCTCGTACTAAAAACATGTTTTCTTTTTACTAAAAGCTGCACTAACTTTAGCCGTACGTATAATAACAAGTAGAAATGGCAAGCAAGCTATCAGCAACTTGATACAATATGAGACACCCACAGTTGGTGTCTTGGCTTCGATTTACAGGAAGCGTGCGGTTATACCATTACATTATAGAAAAACAGCAAAATTTGAATTTAAAACCGTAGTGCCATGGAATAAAGTTCAGAATTAAACTAATTTAGAACCGGAAGGGGAACACATTCAACTAGATTGTTCTAAAAAAATATTCAATATATCCTTGTGGTTTGTTAGAAATATTTTATAAGGGAGGAATAATATAATATACTAACTAATACGTGAAGAACTTTATACGAGTACTCCTTTTTAGATGTGTATAAGATAAACTAAACCAATTAAAAGTCTTACCAGCATTAATGCTTTGGTTCCGAATTCCCGATGCTACTTGCAAAAATCCCAACCAATTACAATATTTTAAATAAGTTGGTAAATTAGGTAGGTAATATGTTGTATTTATAGACATTGACATCTGGGGGCACGGCAGTGCCCCCTCCAAGTCGAGCGCGAAGCAAACACTGCCGTACCATCCTTTACTGGAACCATTTCGCCGCATTTTCAGGCCCCTATTTGAGAACCTCTGGATAAGACCAGAACGCAGAAATTTTCGTCATCCAATAAGCTATAATCACGTACTTAAAATCCAAAATTTCAAGTCTGTAGGTCATTTAGTTCCGAAGTTAAGCGAAAGCAAAGTTTCGCATTTTCGACACTCACTCACTGATATATGATAAACTTAGAGAGCTGAAATTTGGTACAGAGTTGGGGTTTAATGGCCACATAAAGGGAAAACTATAAAAACTAGGATAATCGATCTGGGGGCACGGCAGTGCCCCTGCCAAGTCGAGCGCGAAGCAAACACTGCCGTACCATTCTTTACTGGAACCATTTCGCCGCATTTTCAGGCCCCTATTTGAGAACCTCTAGATAAGACCAGAACGTCGATCTGGGGGCACGGCAGTGCCCCCGCTAAGTCGAGCGCGAAGTAAACACTGCCGTACCATTCTTTACTGAACCATTTCGCCGCATTTTCAGGCCCCTATTTGAGAACCTCTAGATAAGACCAGAACGTCGATCTGGGGGCACGGCAGTGCCCCCGCCAAGTCGAGCGCGAAGCAAACACTGCCGTACCATCCTTTACTGGAACCATTTCGCCGCATTTTCAGGCCCCTATTTGAGAACCTCTGGATAAGACCAGAACGCAGAAATTTTCGTCATCCAATAAGCTATAATCACGTACATAAAATCCAAAATTTCAAGTCTGTAGGTCATTTAGTTCCGAAGTTAAGCGAAAGCAAAGTTTCGCATTTTCGACACTCACTCACTCACTCATGATCATCAAAATAGAACTAGTACTTCCCATAAACTTAGAGAGCTGAAATTTGGTACAGAGTTTGGGTTTAATGGCCACATAAAGGGAAAACTATAAAAACTAGGATAATCGATCTGGGGGCACGGCAGTGCCCCTGCCAAGTCGAGCGCGAAGCAAACACTGCCGTACCATTCTTTACTGGAACCATTTCGCCGCATTTTCAGGCCCCTATTTGAGAACCTCTACATAAGACCAGAACGTCGATCTGGGGGCACGGCAGTGCCCCCGCTAAGTCGAGCGCGAAGTAAACACTGCCGTACCATTCTTTACTGAACCATTTCGCCGCATTTTCAGGCCCCTATTTGAGAACCTCTAGATAAGACCAGAACGTCGATCTGGGGGCACGGCAGTGCCCCCACCAAGTCGAGCGCGAAGCAAACACTGCCGTACCATTCTTTACTAGAATCATTTTGCCGCATTTTCAGGCCCCTTTATTCTACTCGAACTTTATTCTACTCGAACATTACACAAATTAAATAAACAAATTACACTAAAATCTAGGGAAATAAATCAATATGCCCACGTTTCTACAAAAAGAAGTGAAATCCCACCAAAAACATTCTGTAAAAAACTAGCCAAGTCTCGATGGAGCTGCTTGTTTATCTCTAAAAAGTAATGAAATCTAGACAAAATCGTGCCAAGTCTAAGGTTCCTTACTGCGGTTTCTTTATTATTATAGTTAATGTTGTGTGACTTGGCCGTTGAAGGGCACACAAGGGTACAAAAGGGGTCCATGACACCATTGCTCCAATACGTGTGTTGTACAATCAACAACAGCCTAAAATGAGACACTAGCGTCCAATTACCAATACCAGTATGGGCTATTATCTCGCTTAACAAACATAGGTAGTTACAAATGTAAACAAAATTGACTTGTACCTACTAAAGTATAAAGAATGTTCAACGGCCAAGTCACTCAACATTAACTATAATAATAAAGAAACCGCAGTAAGGAACCTTAGACTTGGCACGATTTTGTCTAGATTTCATTACTTTTTAGAGATAAACAAGCAGCTCCATCGAGACTTGGCTAATTTTTTACAGAATGTTTTTGGTGGGATTTAATTTTACATATTACACAATATAAAATGACATTTTAATTTAATTTGATTTTATTTAATGGTATTTTATTATTATTATTATTATGTTATTATTTTTTATTTTTTTTTTTTGCAATCTAATGAAATTTTATTTAAGATAGGTTAATAAAACTAAAAATTAGTTAAGTGTAATGTAGCATAAATGTTAATGAGGTGCATAATATTATGATGGTTTGATGAAATCAGAAAATATAATATTATTTATTATTGCAGTAGGTATTATGATTTTTTGTACCTAAATGTACTTTTGTAACCTACATTCAATGCAAATAAACAATTATGATTATGATTTAAAAAAAAACTGGCCAAGTGTGAGATGGACTCACGCGCCAATATTTTACATGTTTACTTATTATTTCGTTATTACTCTACGACGTTTTCCAAGTGAGCGCATTTTGCCTTCAAAGTTTATCACAATATGGGCTATCATCATGGTTTTTTTTTAGATTTTTTTAAGACAGTCGTTTAGATATAAACGGAGTTGGGTTATTTTAACAAATAACCTAACCTAACCAAGAGCATGTCAGGACATGTCTAAGGAGGGTTCCGTAACTATAAACGCGTAATATGCTTTTTTTTTAATTACTCCAAAAGTTACTGTCCGATTTGGTTCAAAATAGTTTTCCTAAAGAGTTTTTAGCGTGATCTATCCGCATGAAAATTTTCAAGTTTCTATCTCCTATAGTTTAAAAATGCTAGGGGGGGGACCAACTTACAAAGTACTTTGGAGGCCGATTACTCGAAAATGGTCAACTTTATAAAAAAGTAACATATGAAACCTTGCCTTTATTTTAAAAGACCTATTCTACGATACCCCACACGATGGGGTAGAGTGAAAAAATATTTTTCATCCCCACTTCACATGTATGGAGAGCCACCCTTAAAATATAAAATTATTATTTTTTTATGATCCCGAAACCGTGATCTATACACAATCTATAACTGAACCAAATTTCATCAATTTATATTCATAATTACAGGAGCTAGAGGCGCGGACAGACAGACAGACAGACAGACAGACAGACAGACAGACAGACAGACAGACAGACAGACAGACAGACAGACGGACAGAGCGAAACTATAAGGGTTCCTTAAGTATTACGGAACCCTAAAAATGAATTTTAAAGTTGAATATCTTGCAGACGTACATATAATATATAACTAAATCAAAAATTCGTCATAGCAACCTCTCAATGTTTTTAAAATACTTATCTATTAACTAATGATACCCCATACTATGGGGTAAACGCGAGAAAAAAAATCGATTACCCTACCCTGGTACCCTAAAATTATTTTTCGTGATTTTAGCTGTCAATAATTGGCGTATAGTCCATTGAAATGTTACATTTTTTAGGCCTTACCTTGCGTTTTTTAGCATTTGCAAAACACTGCAGTGTGCTTCCATTGTTCTGGAGAGACTTGCAGCAACGTAATGGAACTCTCAGAATTAATAAATGAAAATGACTTTGATGATGAACCGCCAACATTAACACCCCTTCCTTCGCCAGTTCTTCCACTGGTATTTAATTCAGAAAGCCGATCAGATGCTGAGCCGCAGCCGCAGCCGAAACGACTGAGGACGGAGTAGTTCTAATTTAGAAAATCACCGTGGATTATGCCTATTGGGGATACCACGTAAAAAAAACGCGCCTCTAGACTCTACCTCGTGGGTGGAGGGGAAAAGAGTCAATAATTAATTATTAATAATATTGCATAATTTGTAATTAAAAAAGTTATAATAACAAAATAAAAAATAAAAAAAATAAAAATAACTGATGACATATTATTAGTACACACGTATAATATAGGTATAGTTAAGAGTACTAAAAAATAGTACTCACTTCGGAGTGCTGTAAAACGTTAGCTATTGACTTAATGAAAAAATGATGCAAATAAAAGTTGTTCCTCAAAAAACGATCTACAAAAATGGTCAGATATCATTTTTTCGTAAAATGATAAAAAAAATTTACATCGAAAAATATAAATTTTTTTCTCAAATTTCTGAAGATTTTCGCTTATAACTTTTTTATTTATAGTTCTACGACAAAAAGTTACTGGACCAAAGTTGTAGAGAATTTAATTTGCAATAAAAAAATGTTAACAAATTTTTTTTATCAAATAAATAGTTTAAGAGATATACTGTAAAAACCATTTCAACCCCTATTTTCAAGATGGCGGCCGCGGGACAAGGGTGGCGATCCCACAAACTTGGTTTTAGCTTTACACTGACCCCCCCTACACATCAAAAAAATAAAATTGCGTCCTCTAAAAAACGCAACCCCAAATGTAACTTTTCAATGGACTAGTAGTAAATACAGACATCGGTGCAGAATTTCACCTTTCTAACATTCACAGTTTTGAAGGTAAGACGAAGACGGACAGACAGACGGACGGGCATGACGAAACTACAAGAGAACTACGAGACGTGAACGACGGAACCTAAAAATGGTATAACCACACACGATTAGTATACGAAATAAGCGTGGAAGTTCTTCGAATAGGGTTGCATTTTATTCCTCAAATTACTGTTATTATGTCTAATCGGAGTTCTCAGTAACATGTTCATATCATTGAAATGTTACATTTGTTTAGAGCTTTGTTTAAAGAAAAACCTATTTGTTTTTTAAGCTTTGGATTGATTTAAAACTAAAGGTTAAAGCTATGAGCAATTTGTATAAGTATTTTTTTTTAATTTTGTTAATGCCTGTTTACTTATATTTCATCGGGGGGTCTAGTCAAGATGCATTCGATAATTTCGACAGCGAACTTCGAAATAGAAATATATGCGATTTGACATAAGTCGTCGTTAAGTAACATGTCGCTTGCGATGCCTTACGTCAAATCCCATACATTTTGTTTTTGAACTTCGCTGTCGAAATTATCGAATACGTCTTGACTAGGCCCTCTGGTTCGAAAATAAATATATACAACATAACTGACGCGTAGGTATTTTACGAATATTTTTTTACGATACTAAAACTGTGTGAGAAATTGGCACAAAAATTATAATATTATGGCATAGCAGAACTTCAAAATTGTCTACGTCCAATTACAAAATTGCCTTCCTGACTCCCATAAATTTTCTCAAACCCAGCCCAGGTATTTTGCGAAATTCGGCAGAACTAAATTACATAATAAGCGTCATGTTTCGGACGTTGTGTGTTTTTCTACTTAGGCCACGGTTACCATGCTTAACCAACAATCATTTTTTATAACGATGCCCATAATAATAGGCCTTCGGAGTCAATTATAACCAGAGGGTCCGGTTGTTTTCGGGAAGTAACAAGCGTATCATTCGAGTTGTTTGATGATCTGATTTACCACGAAGCAGAAAATATGGGGATATGATTTAATGAATGAGGAATTTCGAATATATACCAACGTATACTACGCTAAGGTTTGGTAGCGTATAAAACTAGAGATCGCGAGTTTTATTTTTATTTCATGTCAGGATTTAGTTCAGTTTTGTTACAAATGCAAGAAAGTATTGTAACTATCAGATCCCTAATTTCTCTTCAAGAGAAAGATCTCTCTTTCTTTCTTCATCAAATAGTTGATTTTTTTCTTCATCATTCAGGAGGCACCATCTCTTATCATCTTTACAATCGGTGTGGGAAGCTATTTATAATAGGGTCCCGTCTTACTCTTTGGATGCCCTAAAAATCATCTTCATAGACCGTGTCGTAGACTATTGAGTATAATATGGTATTCATTATCTGCATTTCCTTAATTAAGACTTGAGTTCATTACAATTACTTACGTGTGCGTTCAGTTTTATTGTCGTCGTTCTAGACGTGCCAAGTGCGTAACGTGCCTGGTGATAAATTCATCAATCCTTTAATGAGTTTGATGAACCTCTTAATAGCTAGTTTTAATGTCCTTTCTTACTAATGCTAAGTATGAGTTTTTATCACTGCTCGTCGTGAAAAAGTTAACTACAATTGGTATGGTATCGAATTAAGTTACCATTGTTTGCCTCTGGTTCGTTTCTTTCTGTTCTGTTTCGATGCCATACAAATTGTAGTAGTGATAAAAACTCGCACAGAGCACACTGTTTACAGATTTTTTATAAATATACTTATTTATTTTGTTACTCTATTTAATTTTAAAGAACTTTATAAAAATATATTATGTCAGTCAAATTTTTTTAAAGAGACATTATGATATTCAGCGTACGTTAGACGTTTATTCATAATTATTGTTACAGTCATGACGCGTGATGGCCTAAGGTGGTGATCAAAAGGTTTTTTATGAATCTAGCCTACGTGTTTGCCCAGAACAATGTCCCAGGTGCCATAATTGATAATTTAATAAACCTATCAAACTTACGTGTAGGTTGAAAATCTTTACTATTTATTAAACCAACTCAAAGAGCGTTTGTCAGAAATACCTATTCATATATTATACCTATGTAATCTAGTAAATCTATATAGGAACTGTTTAACTAGTAGTTGTATTATATTCTACAACTTCTGTGGTCAAGTAGTTAAGAGCTTGGCAGTCGACTTCGACGGTCGCGGGTTGTATTTCCGCATTGGAACTACAAAAAAATTTGTTTCTACTAAGTTTGGTTGGGACAATGGCCTGCATTGTCCATATGGGTATATTAAACTTCGGCCCTGCGCTTGATCTCTCGCCAGTCGTGACGTTCATCCGTCTCACTAGGTTACAAGAGTAAGGGAAGCGAGAGTGCTCTTGTATAATGTGTACACACTTGGGCACAATAACAAAACTCCAGCTCGCCAGTCGTGTCGATCATCCGTCTCACTAGCACAGAATAAATAATAGTACCTACACACTAGGTTACAAGAATAAAGGAAGAGAGAGTGCTCTTGTATACTGTGTACACACATGGGCACAATAACATAACTCCTGCGTGGCTGGTCTGGTTACAATGAAACAAGCCACCGTCACCGAAATCGGTGTGAGGAGATAATATTATTATTATAATATTCTATTCATTGTTTTATGGGCGCCAACGCATTTCCCATAATTAGTGTGTCAAGACAAGTGATAGTATGATAGAGTGTGTGAATACACATACGTTATAGAAGCGCCAATCCGTACACAGGACACACCCACCGCAGGCAGCCATTTTGGCTGCGCGCGCGCCGACCTTGACTACTTCATCATTATACAGTCAATTTAACGGCCGAACATTCAAATTAAAGTCAACAAGGAATTATTTGAGTGTTCGGCCTTTGACCTAGCAGAAACTTCTTATTGTTTGAGAACACTGAATAAGGCTGTAATGAATACGTTTCAGTATTCATCAAAATTACGGTTCCTCCTATTCAAAGGTTGTCGCTGTCTCTGGAAGCCGAAGTGACAAGGACAGCATGTGGTTTAAGCGTCACTTATTTTAACTATCGTTTAAGGATTCGGTCGTTAGAGATATAGAATATAAGTAAAGTCAAATTAAGTAAAATATAGTCAAATATAGAGAATGAAGAAATAGAGTAGCCTTTGAAAATAATATAATGCCGTCTTTACCACTAGCTCAACTTTATCGTCACTCAAAGTAAACAATTCTATAAATTTACCGTGGGAGGCCGGTTTTCTGTAAGATCATGGTATCACTCTAGTAGATACAGTCATGAGCCGAAGAATAGCTCCCACAATAAAAACCAAATTCACCAGTTTTTAGTTTCAACAATTACGACCTACTATCAATATTATTTCGGATGACTAAATCTGAGTCGGCAAGGGATCTATTTTTATTAACCTCTAATGGATTTCTGTAATGCGATCCTTAGGTTTTTTTTACATTTGCTTTTAAAGTCATGTTCTAATGTTATCTAAGTTTAGATAAAGATCGTGATTGTCTTATGTTTTTACATGGCTTTTTATTTTTATTGTTCCTATAATATAATCTAAGAGGAGAGCCTTACATTTTAAACACTTTTGAACCTTAAAATCCACTTTTGTTAAAATTGGATTGCAATAATAGGTTAAAATATAGGTATAATAAGGTATTATACTTGTTGCAATGGTTTTCATTCAATTTGCAAGAGATGATTTCGTTTTTTAGTCGATTAAATACAAAAAATATTTATCATCCCATTGCTCACCATATTAATTTTATTAAAATTTAAATAAAAAAGTATCTGTAGGTAATTATGTTTTCTAGTTGGTAGCCATCATTAAATTTGTAAGTCATTTTTGAAACTATATTTCTTTTAACCGTTAAAATAGAACCTAGCATCAAATAAAAACAAAACTATGGAGAAACTCAGTTTAGTTAAACCAAGGTCTGGTTTAGTTTGGACTGGGTTCAGTTCTTAAACCAACAGTTTGCCATTTCAGTTCTATCTCTATTGAGCCAACTTCGTGTGTGAGCGATTCGAGCAACGATGTTCAAAATCTAGATAAACATGTCTAATATATTTCGTTTCACTACAGGTGAAGTCACTTAGAATTGTTACAAGTGACTAAATATTTTTTGATAGACAAAAGTCTTTTCATTCTTTTCTTTATTTCTTTTTTATTTCCATGCGCAAAGGGTTGCTTGGAAGAAATTGTTTTATAGCAATAAAGCCGCCTTTGTGTTCATACTAAAACTGTTAATTATAATTTAAATCATCCTTGTACATTTTTGAACACGATAAATGATTAATATATTCATTTTTATGAAAATAAAAATTAAATAAATTACTTAAATTCTTACTACTGTTTAGCGTCTGCTAACATAACAGAAACTGAAGTGTTAAACAATTAACGATGAAGTAAAAATAAACTTTACTATCTAAATACAGTATCAAAAATAACTGTGAGGTCAGCGTGAAGTCATTTATCGGCAAATACTTTATTTATTTCTTGTATATTTGCAGAATTATAATTCATAACCCAATACGGATAAGATCAGTGCAGTCAATCTCAAATCCACACAGTAGAAATTTAAACGCAGGAAATATTTGATCTATTTCTTAAATAATATCAACACTATAGAAATGGTCGGTTAAAATAACACTAGTGTAGAACAGTAGGTAGTATATCGTTTATTGTTCTAGAACTCGTAGCATTATATAAAATGACGTTGTGGTTCTTAAATGCAACTTATATCATGTTTTGTAATAATAAACAATTGTGTAGCAGAATTTATGATGAAAATATTTATTTTTATTTTTATTTCAATCATATATTATAATCTCACTCTAAAGGTATTTGAATCGTGCTGGGCTCTACCAGTTAAATACCACAGCCTCGCAGAAAACCGGTGTTGTGGTTCGCCGAGTGAATGAGGTTACTCTGGTTGAGGTGAGGTCTCATGGGGTCGGGGGGCTGGAAGCGCTATACCAGAAAAGTCTCAATTGTCAATTCTGCTTCTTTAGAGGATCAATTCTGCTAAATAAAACCTGCAATAATAGAATTACAATCAAGTAAACGTTAAACCAACGTTAAACGCGTTTTGACGTCCAAACAATAATACATCAATACAATAATAATAATACAATAAAAATAAAATGAAACTCAACGTTAAATACGAGAATTCTGAGACAGGTTCTGGTGTTGGGAGTTTCCATAGGCGGCAATAATCGCTCACCATCAGGCAATTCATCTGCTCGTTTCCAGGTCCATTGCACAATCTCGGTGTATCATATTTTGAACTTGTTTTGTTGGTAATAAGATTCACATGTGGTATACCAAGTACCAACATATAAAACTAGTAACTATCTAATTCTAAATCCATTGTAATTTTTTTACTACAACACATTATGACTGAGCGAGAACGAAAACAAAAATACGCTTTGAAACTCGTTAAAACTGGACCTAAAACAAAACAAAAAAAAAACCATTTAATTGCCAAACGTAACTCCAAAATAATTGCAATTATTTATTTGCTCATTGGTTTTTTGTTGGCTTACTGTCTAAAAGGCCCCAAATCTTGCCTGACGTAAATGCGACTTACAGATACTTATTAACTTGTAATAAGCTTAAGTTTCTAATGAACTCACAGCTACTGATACCCACGAATTACGATGTAACTTTCAGCTAAATAACTTTTCTCGCTAAGGAATTTCGATACATACTCGGGTAGAAATGCAAAATTACATTTTTGTAAACGCTTTTTGTCGGGAGTCAACCCATGATCAGAAGTCACAAGTTTCATATTAATTGTTTATAATTTGTCACCATATTATTGTACGAGGACGTTACGTAAATAAAATAAAAAAACGGTCAAGTGCGAGTTGGACTCGTTGCACGAATGGTTCCGTACGTAATTTATAAAATCGGCAAAAAAAAAAAACACGTTTATTGTATTGGATTTGGAGCGTACTCTTAAATATTTATTTAATTCTGTTTTTAGTATCGGTTATTATAGAGGCATATATTTGATATAAAAATTCATATCAATGTACGAAGCGACTGCTAGAACTACTCAGTCGTAAAAATAATACTAAAATATAACAAGTGGGCTTGAAACTTTAATTTTTTATTAACATACTTATCGCGACCATAACCCTAACTTTACCACGTAAAAATTCGGTCCGCATCCACTGCTTTCGTGTCAAAAAATATAAATTTTATTACATTCAGTGATAGGGTAGTAAAAAGTAAAAGACATAAAAACAAAAGCAAACAAAACCATAATTAAACACTTTACACATGCAAAAGAATAATATAATTTTTTCACAAAATATACCATTTATGCTCTAGATAAATTTGAAAGAGCAATTTAATCAAGTGGTTCTGTGCTATTTTTAATTATCGGGTTTGTTAAAATACTTAAGTAAATAAATAAATTATATTAATAATTAAAATGTGCACATTGTTAAGTCCCCTGGATGATACTTAAAAACAAATTAGTAAAAAAATTAAAACCAAAAAAAAAATTACGATCCAGATATAATTCTATGCCATCTAGCGAGCAATTATTGAATACACAACGTATATCCCTAACTACCAATGCATTAGAATCGCTTCGGCTCCCTAAGGATGCTTTAAGGCAATCCACAATATCAGGAGCATTTCATGTGTTACATTATTAACTAGGAATCTTCAGTCCCTAGTCATTAAAGCTGTTAATGAATGAATCTGCTAACTGTGTGAAGTCCCAGTAGAAAAAATTCAATGAATTTTTAATTCTAACCTGGATTATGTTGTTAGTTGTCCATTAATATACAAATGAAATACAAAAATAATTCTGAAAGCGTATAAAATATGTACAATACAAAATATACTTCAAAGTACGGAAAATACATCAAAAGTTATAATAAAAGCAAGTATACTTTCATGTATATCTTTTTTATTAAAGTACGTTTAACCGAGCGTAGTACAAACGGATATATGAATAAAATTGGATACTTCATACGAAAAACGAGAAAATATGAATAGCTTATTACTGCATGACTGGCACAAAACCTTTGTAGAGAAAAGCCTAAAAGCCTAGATAACAAACCCTGCATTCGGCATTAATGCTTTTAAAAGTTAATAAAAGGCGCACTATTCGGTTTCCTCATTAAAAATATCACACGGGGAATAAAAAGGCTGGCCAGTATAAATAACTACGACCTCCATATAAATCTTGGTTTCCACTAGGGCTGTCACTTACAATTTTATGGTGTCATCAATAAACGTAATGTGTAGTATTTATCGTGTTTACACGGGTGTTACGTTTAATGAAATATCATGTGTTAGTATTTTTATAATCAATTTGATGCATAACGATGCAGATTTTCTCGTAGTTAAATGTATGCAAGAGAAACAAATTCAAACAGGACTTTGAGGGCATTAAACTAAAATATTATATTGTCTTGGATTGTTAATAATTGTTTGTTGAAAAACCTACGAGAAATTTTAATACTACTTATTACTAATTGAAAAGTAGTGCATATCTACACTACATACTATAATTCTATTTTTTTATACCTATATAGGAAAGTTTTAATTAACACGTTAGATTTTTTAAAGGAGACTAGTGAAAAAAATAATAATAATTGTATTTGTAGTTGCCATCCCTAACTCGGCTACCCGCAATGAATACTTGGACTTTTCCCCAACTGTGGGGCACTGTAGTATGGGAATAAAATCCTAAATTTAATCTCTGTACATGCACCGCTTAGTCTATTGCCATACTGCCACAGGTAAATAAAAGTTTAACGTGAGAATTCATAATTAAGCTGCCTATTTGGAAATATAGTTTTGTTTTCTGTGTAGTTTTCATAAAGGCTATGAGTATTCTCTATTTCTTTTATTGGTATTTCTGCTTTGACTCGTCATGGTGTACTCATCCCATCTTACCTGTCCGGTAGTATACTGGTACGCGACCCCGGCTTCCCTCGCTATTACTGTCTTGCCCTTGCCCTCCTGGGCGTTAATATCCTACATTTCCTATTCTAACTTACCAATCTTCCTTTCCACACCACCTATCCTTCCCTTTTCCTATTCTTATCCTCTCCGCCAATCCGTGGGAACGCAATGGATAATTATAAAATAATTTAATTATCCAAAATGGCGGCGATGTGGTTCGCCACCCATCACGTCTCATTCTTGCGGAGGCGAAAAGTGGGCCATGGAGAGCCGCTTCGCTACGTTGAATGTAAGAGGAGGAATGGATGGTAAGAATGAAAGTGGACGAAGCGAAACAAGTATGTAAGGATCGTAGCAAGTAAAAAGAAATGGTCTCTGCCTACCCCTACGGGAAAGAGGCGGTCTCTGCCCACCCCTACGGGAAAGAGGCGTGATTATATGTTACATACATATTATATATTTCTGCACAAGTATTTACTTTAAAAAAATTAAGGTCTAATATTACAATATATTTAAGGCGTACACGCACTCAAACCAGTCAAGCATTATTTTATAACGGCTCCTGTAGGATAGATTGTTTAACAAACACGAAAAATATTGCGGGCTATAGGTATTGTATGTTAAGGAGCTCCGTAACCGTAACTGAAAACTATCGGATATCCAAAATAAAAAATTCACTTAATCGTAACCGAATTCAGTGTAATATAGAGCTTACTAAAGGATTTATTTTTTAAACCATTAGAGCTATTAATAATATAGAACCATAACATAGCTACTACAGTACTATTAGTGGGTTCCCTATTTTTTCGCATAAAATCATATGTCATAATTTTACTTGGCATAATTTCAGTGAGTTACTATAGAGCAACTACAGAGCTAATGTTACTACAGAGCAACTATAGAGTTCTAGAGCTATTATAGAGCTCTGAGCTACTACAAAGCTACTATATAGTTACTACCAAGCCACTTTAGAGTTACTATGGAGCTTATAAAGAGCCACTATAGGGTCACTACAGAGCTACTATTTAATATATTAAATGATTTAAAATAAATAATACAATACTACAAAGCCACTATAGAATTACTACAGGACTACTATAGAGCTTATATAGAGCCATTATGGGGTTACTACAGAGCTACTAATGGAGCTACTATATAATGTATTAAATGATTATGAAATAAATAAAACGATACTACAAAGCTTCTATATAATTACTACAGAGCTATTTGCTACTATATAGTTACTACAGGGTTACTATAGAGTTACTATGGAGCTAATATAGAGCCATTAAGGGGTTACTACCGAGGTACTATGGAGCTTATATAGATCCACTATGGGGTTACTACAGAGCTACTACGGAGCTTATATAGAGCCACTATGGTGTTACTACAAGACTATTACGGAGCTACTATATAATTATATTAAATGATATGAAATAATCTTTGATTAATTATTACATAGATACGTTATATCCTTACAAAACTGACAATATTTCTGTGCCACGACACACATTGACATGGGACGCTGTCAATGTGTCAACGTCGCATAGTAACACAAAACACGCTATTACTCGCGGAGCACACTAACCAAAATTGGCCCGACTCGGGCCAATTCGAGTCTTCATTTTTACGCGTTTATAACATATCTACCTCTTTTTAATATTATATATCTATGGAAATAATTAATTGTGTAATTGTTTTAGAAAAGAGGAATAAATTATGATTATTATTATTAATAAACAAATAATATGTTTAGCAACAGAGCAACTATAGAATTACTACAGAGCTATATGATACTAGAGAGTTTCTACAGGGCTACTACAGAGCTACTACAAATCTGCTATGACCGATCATGTAGTATACTCGGTCAGGCCGAGTATAAGACATGCTGGGTCGAAGATCTTTCAGTCGGTCTAGTGCCACTATACTCACAGTTTACATTTTTTAGTCACACCTTCAATAGTTTTTTTTAAATATTAACGTACAAAATTCGTAATTTTATCTCCCATAGATCAAAACCCTAACCCAGTTCCAGATGACCTAGATTAAGAGAGGAAAAGATCACTCTTCCCATCAGGTGATCCGTCGGCTCATTTACCAGTATTTCAGAAAGAAAGTCTTTAGATGAACTTTTTTTTGAAAATCCTAAAGTAATATACGAAATGTTAAGAAAGCTTCCACTTTAGTTTGTAATAATATATTAACCCTCGGGCGGCTTCAACATATTTGTTTCTATATAATTGAGACGTTCGTTTTGAAATACATATTTGACCTGTCGTGGGTTAAAATATATTGAACTTCTAACTATGCCCTCAAGCTATATTATGTTCAGGGCTATTGTAGGGTTCCGTTGCTTTAATTAGTAAAAGCTTGTAAAGATTTAATTGGCTAAAAATTCAAAAACTCAAAAGAGAAATCAGGCTCTTTAATTTTCTATTTTTAGGGATCGGTATCTCGAAAGGAAAAAACGAAACTCTTATAGGATCACTTTGTTGTCTGTCCGAATATCGGTCAAGACCCTTTTTCTCTGGAACGCATGGAGGTACCAAACTGGAATTTATATCAAATACTAAGGTCTACGGTCCCTTGGAGCTGAGAAAAAATCAAACTTCTAAGCCGACGCATTCAAAAGATACAGATTTCCGCAAATTTCCGCATTTTTTTTTCTTTAGCCAATACACTACTGAGCAAAAATTATTTATCTATTTAAAAATAAGAAAACCAGATGTCTCGTAACGTGATTACTTCGGTACATGAATAAAATATGCACCAGTCTTCATAACGCAACATTATTACATCTTCGATTAATTTTCCCATTACCAAAATTCCTCGCACGCTCGTAAAAATCAACTGCAAAGTAAAAGTGAATAAGTAACACAGAGCTAACAAGATAGAGGCACGTCTGTAAGTCAATGCAGCTTCCTAGAACCCCACTTGAGTTTAAACGTCCTAAATATTTGATGAATCCGGGATCAAATGAAATAGCTATGGGATACATCAAGATATCTACTATGTTAACAAGGGTGCTTGTAACGGAATATATTATGAGGCGATCAATATCCACTTATGTCGGTATTGAATGTTGGATTTTGCACCTTTTTGACGTTATGCTTACGAGATTGTCATAATGTTTGCCTCGGTTGACGTTATTAATTTTGGGGAGCGTTTTTTAAACGTGTATGAAATCTGGTTGTGTCTTTTACACGTTCTGCCGTATGTATTTTTTAATATTGTTTGGATTTTCACAGTAACGCTTTTCGAAAGTAATTGTTTGAACAATCGAGTGCAGAAGATAAATGCTGTAGTGTCGTGAACCTTAATGTTAATTACGGAATGAACTCTTACTAATAAGTATGACCTCCGTGGTACAGTGGTTTAGAGCTTAGCTCTCGACTCCGGATGTCGTGGATTCCATTCCTACGTTAAAACAATGTTATTTTCAAGTCTGGTTATGACAATGCAGACTGATCACCTAAACGTCTAACAAGAAAGATGATCCATGCATCGGATGATCATGTAAAAAGTTTGCCCTAGGCCTAATTTCTCGCCACTCGCCAGTCGGTTATCCGTCCGTGGGTTACGAGAAAATAGAGTACTCCATTACACTCCCAAAGATACAAATGGTTTTCATATTATTATTTTTAAACAAAAAATTAAACCGACTTCCAAAGTAAAAATACACAAAAAAGTATGAAATAAAACTTAATCTCTAAATAATTCCCCTTTCAAATTCGGCTAAAATTTTTACTATTTCTCTACTCAATCTTCTTAATTTTGAAATCGGTACCAGCCCAAACAATTATCTACAATATTTTATAGAACTTACGTTCATATTTGCTGGTACCGACTTCAAAATTAATAAGATTGAGAAGAGAAATAGTAAAAATTTTAGCCGAATTTGAAAGGGGAATTATTTAGAGATTAAGTTTTATTTCATACTTTTTTGTGTATTTTTACTTTGGAAGTCGGTTTAATTTTTTGTTTAAAAATAATAATTTCACCCTTTTTAGAGATATATTTTCTTAAGTTATTATTAATACGTCTTAAGAACGTCTAAACTAAACGATCGAATGTATAATTGAATACGCGCCAAGCTTCCATAAGGTATTGCTATTAAGATGATAATGATGATTACTGTAAGTTATAAATTGGCATATGCTTGCAGTTCATTAAACAATGCCGAAATTTCCAAACGTATATCTTAAAAGACTGAGGAGTTCTGTACAGTGTTTTTGGATCCAGGGTATACCTTGGTACAATATCTTATATTTTGGTAGCATATGCTTGTGTTACTTCAGCAAAAGTCAAAATCACTATATGTGTGGATATAAATTTCGAGGAGTTCCCTCGATTCCTCATGGATCGCATCATCAGGTTTCCACTTTAGTGACTAAATGACCAATTTCGAACTAAACCCTTTACAACAACAAAAGAATTTTGCAAATAGGTCCATAAACGGCAGAGTAATGTTCAAAGATCTCCGTGTTAGTGTAAAATACTATGAGAAATACCTTTTATATCATCATAATCTGATGATATATGGTGTGATAGTGGTGATGATGATGATGATTACTCTAACTGACAGGGTGGCATATGCTTGCAGTTCTTTAAACAACGCCGAAATCCCCAAACATGTATCTATAAGGAGCCAGGAGTTCTGTTCTGTACTTTTGGATCCAGGGTATACCTTGGAGCAAAATCTTACTTTTTGGTAGCATATACTTGAACTTCTTCAGAAAAAGTCAAAATCACTATATGTGTCCATATAAATTTCGAGGAGTTCCCTCGATTCCTCATGGATCCCATCATCAGGTCACCACTTTGATATCAAAAGGACCAATTTGGGATTACACCCTATACATCCCAGAAAAAAATTTGAAAATCGGTCCACAGGCGGCGGAGTAATCGTTGAACATACAAAAAAAATAAAAAAAAAAAAAATATATACAGCCGAACGTATAACCGCCTCCTTTTTTGGGAAGTCGGTTAAAAACTAGTTACATTGCCGAATTGTAGAAAAATTCAAAACATTAAACAAGTAAAACAACATACAAGTAAGTGTTCGAAAAATTAACATTGTTTAAAGTTGTTATTAGTCTTGTATCTACAAACAAACAACTTTTAACATTTTCTCCAAGCTAGGATACAGTAAATCAATTAATTTCCGAAGAAAATTGAACTTCAGCAAGTAATACTTTTCGAAATTAACAGCTCTTTGTTTTAAAAAGTTGAGGCGGAAGATGTTATCAATATTCATAAAGATGTTTCGAGCGAAGCCAAGCAGTAAGGCTTGTACACAACACTGCGGTGACGTCGAACCGCACTTGCGATTTGCTGCGATACAATTTCGGGTGATCATTATAATATAATTATATTGTATCACTGAGAAATTGAATGCTGCCACGGAAAATAACTTAGAAATATTATATCTTCTGTCATTTACATATTTGTACATAATTCGTCAATTAGTAAATTTATAGAAATAGAGCTCCTAACTATATAAATAGTCGCTTTCTGTTATTATATTAAAAATAATTATATTAAATATATTATAAAATATTAAAAATTAATTAATATATTAAAAAAAGGCATGAAAGATTTTTGTGCGACGTGATTCGCGAATAAATACGTAACTTCCTACCTTGCTTGTAGGCTGTCTCTACACTTACGATGCCGCTATGCGACAGCGCCGCTTAGTGTTCAAGCCCATAAACAAAGCTGCAAGGAACCTCTTTGAAAGAGCACTTACTTACTCTACGATCATAAATTTCAGTTTGCAACTTGCACCAATATAACATTTGATCAATAAGTGTTTTGTATGGGTTCTATATTTGCAAGCTAATATGGCATATCAAAACTTTGAAGCCTGCCAACCTAATATTAGCTACTAGTTTCCCGTGAAACATAGATTGTTATTTTACAGATGTGGCTTTTAATTTAAAGTTAAAAGTGTATAATGTACGTAAACTATTATTTTATTATATACCTACCAAAGGATTTCGAGAAGCGTTCTGTGAGAAAGATTTGATTGAGCTTCTAAGCAGTAAAAAAGTATCTATTATCTCTGTATTGTTAAAATTTTTGTTATAACGACTATATTATCGGTAATTGTTTAAAATTCTTTTTTTTAAGTAAACCAAGCTTATATACGAGCAAGACTTACTATAATATAAATTTATTTATGGTTTTAATTCAAGAGCCTATTAAATACATTTCATATTTCTTCACCAATTAATATTATATCAGTCACATCTTTAAAGGGTTCTCATACTGAGTGCGAATGTAGTTACGATTTACCCGCCTTTGCCTGATTTGCAAGTCTTATTATTTAGATAGGATAGATCGCATCGATATTGTTGTATAATTGTTCTTTTTTACGTTTCAGGAATTGTATTATTCTAAAATAAACACGACAATATTAAGATTTTATTTAGGTAAAAACACGTCATCAGGTCTAAATATTTCTTGCCATAAAAATATTACTTTTGATACTATAAGTTAATGATATTATAAACTATAATATAATTTCTATTTCCAAAGCCTAATTACGTTATACTTATTTTAAATCTCTTTAACCTTCAAATAAGAATAACATTTTATTATTAAAAAGACGTCTCAACTATCTCTTTATAACACAACATCTTATTTGTAAATGACGTAGTACTTGTGAAGTGTCATTATTATAACAATGCCTTTCAAAAGTACGGGTGGCCGTTATTTTGAATTTGTAGGTGGGCTCTTGAAGTTCATACAAAATGACCCGTAATTTTCTTGTAAGGGCCCGAAGAGATAAAGCTACATCAAATAATGATCTAGGATCATAAATAATAAAAAACTCAACAACTTCAATATGGTTTTTTGTTTGTTTTCACTGTGATTTGGATGATTTATCTGTAGCATCGTATCGAATAGATTACAGGTAATTTCGCCTCGAAATCAGAGAACGTTTGCTATGGTTTGCGTGATCATAGATTGCTGGCTTTAAATTATATCTGCGAAGCTTAATATCTTACAGCGACATTTCAGTTCCGATTGTGGAGAACTCAATTCACAGTCTCTACTAAAATATTTTCCTTAGAATATTTAGATTCTACATAAAAAATATCTTACTGCTTAATATAATAAATTATCAATTATTTTTAATTCCAATGTTCTAGAGTCTAGTCAAAAAGTAACTAATGGGGCATTTCACGCCAAGCGGACAACCAAAAAAGGTGAGGTCGTGAATTTTGTTTATATTCTGGTCAGTTATACTTCTAGGTGACGTAGATGTGTACACACAATATTTTTTTCGTATCATACTTTATTGCTGTGTCTAATTTTTTTTGTGAAGAATTAGTACATTTAAAGCTGTAATCCAATATTAAAATATTTAAAATTAAAATGGTCGAAGTTATTCAAAAATCTATTTGAAATTTTTACTTTCGGTTTACTATACGAAAAAAAATTCAAATTAAGAATTCGATACAAAAATTAAAAATTACAACTTTTTTGCTATAAGAAACGCCACTTTTTGTTCTTTATTACAAATTAATTGATGAAAATATTAAGCATCCAAAAATAACGGAGTTATATTATACAGTTTAGTAAAGCTAAGTGTATGTACTCTATATTATACTCTAAGTCTTAAACTATTAGAGATCACTTTCTAATTTTTTTTGTGAAGAATTAGTACATTTAAGTCTTTAATTTAAGGTAAAAATATTTTATTTAAAAATGGTCGAAGTTAGTCAAATATCGATTTGAAATTTTCACTTCCGGCTTACTATACGCAAAAAAATTCAAATTTAGAATTCGACAAAAAAATTATAATTTTAACTTTTTAACTACAAGAAACAATATTTTTTAGTTTTCGTTACCAATAAATTGATACAATTAATAAGCATCCAAAAATAACGGACTTCACTCTTAGTAAATTTTTAAAAGCTCATAACTCAGCAATAAAGTGTGATACGAAAAAAATATTGTGTGTACACATCTACGTCACCTAGAAGTATAACTGACCAGAATATAAACAAAATTCACGACTTCACCTTTTTATGGTTGTCCGCTTGGCGTGAAATGCCCCTAATAGCAGACTGATAAAATCGTCTCTCTTTTTCATGCTGTGGCGCATCCATTACCACCACAATCTTGAATCGCGCTATCGAAGATTCTGTAGTTCGGCGCTACATATACAACAGCTGAAATTACTACAAGTGGGCTTCGGCCTGACTGAGTATACCTCGCTCGGTCGGAGATCTCCCTTTGGGGCTTTCCACCTATTCTCACAGTGCATAAGTTAATTTAACAGCCTTCCAGGGCCCCAATTCTCATACCTCGAATCTCAGTTCGATTCTCGCGCTGACTCATTCAGACAGGCGTCAAATCATGCGTGCGCGAGCGGGACAGACTGACAATCGAACCGATATTCGAAGCACGAGAATCGGGGCCCTGGTCTAGTGGTTAGAGCTTAGCTCTCGAGCGTAAAGGAATGAATAGTGCTCTTGTGTACTGCGTACACACTTGTACACTAAAATAACTCTTTCGTAGCTGACCTGGTTTCAATGAAACCAGCCAACAGCCACTAAAATCGTTAATGGGAGCTATTACTATTAAGTTAATTTAAAATTATAAAAACTTTTAACAAAATGTTAATTAATTGTCACCAACTCAGCATATTTTGTTCCTTTTACCCAATACTTGTCATATCTGTAGATATACAAATCTGATCGCCACCCCTTTCAAACTATTTAATTAAAATCTATCGGGTATAATCAGATACCGTACGAAACTATGGAGCATATTAGATTAAAATATTTGGACACTTTGATCCCCTCTCCGTGGATATTAACCTAACCATAATCTCCTATTTGTAGTTATTAACTTAACTAGCTTTTACCCTTTGTTTTCCTTCTACTTTATTCGCATTGGACCCCTATAGATATTTATTTAAATTTAAGTACACAATTTTCTTTACTAATGAGAAAGTAAAATTAATTATTTTTAACTAATACAAACTGGATTAGTCAAAATGATCATCATCATGTTGATGTAGATGTTGCAAGAATTAAAAAAATATTTTATTGTAACGCGTAAATTCTACTAATATTATAAATGTGAAAGTTTGTGAGGATGTATGAATGGATGTATGGATGGACGTTTGTTCCTCTTTCACGCAAAAACTACAGAACGTATTTTGATGAAATTTGGTATGGTAGTAGTGTAGGCTCTGGATTAAAACATAGGTTTCTTTTAATCCCGGAAAAATACAGTGCTCCCGCGGAATACTCGATAGTATATTTACGCGGGTGGAGCCGCGAGAAACAGCTATTTTTTATTATATAGTTGACATCTTGATATTATCTAGATTGTAAATAAACATACAAATCATGGAGATGAATATTATAACAGACATAACAATATACATTTTCGGGATAAAAAGGAGCTTATGTGTTAATCCAAAGTTTAAACTACTACCATACCAAATTTCATCAAAATCCGTTCCGTCGCTTTTGCGTGAAAGAGTAACAGACATCCATCCATACATCCTCATAAACTTTGACGTTTATAATAGTAGTAGCATGAAAAATATAGAAATAAAAAATCCATGCTATTGATGTCTCCGGCGCAAAACCCCATAGTAGCAAAACGGCATACCTACTCTCTAAAGGACGTTTTATCAAAACGACGTATTCTCAAAAGAACAGAAGTACAGTCGTCAAAATATTGTTTTCTAGCTTTTGCACATGATTTTGCCTACGTTAAATTGAGTTTCTTTGGACCCATTACCAGCCATGAAATATGTTCCTACCTAACATTTCATAACTGTACTCTTCTTTTTCTTCTTTCATAACTGTTTCATGTCTCACGCGCCTTACGTAGCCCAGACAATATAGTCTTGCCCTAAAAAATAAGATAACGTTCGAATTTTGCAATCGGGTACGTTATCCGAAATTGTTTTAGTTATAGTGGTAATCAAAATCATTGCCATTACGACGATTAAAAATAAAACAACAACGATTTTAATTGAACCTTCTTTCGTTTGTTTTCTATTCGATGGCTCAATTCCGGCCGCAGTAAGATAAACATTGGACATTAAAATAACATTCGACTGCCTTTTATATCGGGTTTCTCATTGTTCGCCGTCTCAGTCCATTACATTGCAGTCACATACAAATGTACCTGGATACTAAACTGAATTAGAAAAGGATAGTACCTAGTTACATTGATTAAGAATAAACAATGTTCATGTAAAAGCATTACAGAAATAGCTTCTGTAGATTTGTGTTACTAGTAGCACAGGATAAAGAAGACTAACAGATAAGCAGCTAGGTACTTAGGTATTTAGCTTTCGATTTTCACTACTACAAGCACACGATGTGTCCACGTTGTGTAATAATAATAATAATAAAAATACTTTATTGGCAGAAAATTTTTACATTGGTTAGTAAACCTGCCAAACTGCGTAGCAGTTTGTCAGCAGATATTGCGCTCGTTTTATCTTACATCTTAAATTAAAATTCTTACATTAACACGTTTAGCAACACTAACACTATTGCACACAGGTAAAGTACTTACTTACTTTTACTAATCACCTATTATACACAACAACAATATTTAAATAGAAGGTAAATTTATGTATTTGGTATTATTATATAATTATTTGTCATTTGCTAACATTAACTTTTTCAATTTATTTTTGACAATTACTCTACTTACTTTACAACTACCATCGTACGCTTGTGTTCTCAGCCAGGTGTATTTATTATACAGTGTAGGGGTCAAATACTTAGTGGTTCTCTTCCTGTAATAGTTTTTAAACCGCGGTGTTATAAGTTTACCTAATCTTACGTTTTTAGTATTATGCGAGTTCTTTATTTTTACTTTAAATTGATCATTGTGCAATTGTTCGAGAATCACTAGGTATTCGACCTTTTTGTGAACCGGTAGAACTTTACATATACTGAATAACATTTCATAGTCGTTTTTACATTCTTTCTTTGTTTTTGGATCAACTAAGTATTTCATAAAGGGAATTTGTAATTTTTTAATAGAATCTAGGTAAGTTTTAAATGTGCGGCCGTATGTACATACTTAGCCCGTAGCTGGAAAAATTAGTGTGGAAAAATTGCGGGTCGTTGAAGTTGAAGAGGATGTCAAAATTTTCAAAGGATTTATTTTAGTAGAGACATGAATTTATTGGCTTTCATTAGAAATCAAAGTATATAAGTGTAGTTGTAAAAATTGGCGAAGCCTCTGCCTATTGTTCTTTTACTTTAAAATTTACACGTACTTCGAGCACACCCTTAGCAATGAGTCAATATATTATTTCAATCTCACTGTTGTTTTTACTTATAAGTCGCCAGTTAGATATTATATTTGTCCGTTTCGCTCACTTCCCGTCCGTAGTTGACGATAGAATAGCTTTGATATATCGATGAGATTATGCGTCATATATAAGGCGGTTCACAAACTTGCGACCGTGGCAAATTGCCGAAATAATATAGTCATTACTTGTTGTAATATTAAGTAGGTCTTTTATTGTAGCTAGTAGTAATAGTAAAGCGAAAAATAATAAACATTAAGCCTACGGGATACTGAACAAAAATATTTTGAATATAGAATTCTTAATAATTGTTAATTATCAATGTAGACACTCCAAAACTCATAAGTTATAAAAATATTTTATAATAATTGTTTTATTTCTGTCAACTTTTAATGACTAACAAGAACCTTTAGGTAGTACACACATTAAAAAGTGACATCATACAACATAATGAGGCACCAAAGATAGATACTTCACATAGTACATATACATTTTTTTAATTTAATACATCTGACAACAATAATTGTTTGACACAGCAAATCAAACGACAATGATTTCTCATGCAAAATGAATCCTCTTTACTCTATTGTGGTATGTCCATTCTCCTCGACAGCCCGATCGCAAGTGTGTAGGTGCCCTTAAATCAGTGTTTATTCAGTTGCAGGCCATCGCACGTATTAGTGAAAATTAAGAGGACGTCGAGCCCCGACTACCGAGGAGTTACAATAACAACGAACAAAAATACACGACTTTTGTGACACCGACGAAAATAATTGCCTGAGAACTATTCACTGTGGCGAGATGGATCATAGAAATGGCCCTTTTCTCTTAAATATTTTCGGTGTAATTCCGGTGTAGTCTCGGTCCACGTGCTGACTCATTCGCGTTAATATGTGCGCGCGAGAGCGGGACAGCCTGAAATCCAAACGGGATTACACAGATTATATTTACGAGAATTTAGTACCTATATACACTTATTTTACGGTTAGTATACGGTTTCGTGGGGGGGATGATTGGAGGTAAAGGTCAATGTAAAGGTCAAAGGTCAATGTGATGGGGATAGGTGGACTCAAATGTCAAAGTGATGGGACGGTCGGCATCAAATGTCGAGGTCAAGGTCAATGTGCCTGGGAAGTGGGAAGGTTGGGTCAATGTCAATGTGTTGGGAAGGTTGGGATCAAAGGTCAATACGAACTAAAATAGTTTCATGCTCGCGTAAGGAAACCAAGACAGCAAACAATTGTAAGTTGCATCTTACGAATAAATTTTTTCGTAACATTTTTAAACAGTTAAAAAATTAAGTATAATTTGATTGATCGTTATCTGAAACAAACATTTAACAAATATACCATAAAATAATTACAATGTTGAATAAGGAAGAAAACAGAAATTCTCAACATTACATTAAGCGGCAATCTTTTAATTCCTCGCCTTACAGTAAAAACAGTAATGACTTTATCTCCATATCTTAACATAAAAACGTCAGCGCCCTAACAAATTTGCCTTAAATAAAAATAAAAGTGATATTATAAGACATCTGCATATCTTTTGACACTGTTATTACTCGCTGGAATGACGCTAAATGTGTTGTTACTTTTTTGTTTCACTACTGAACGGATGATTTTATTACGGAATGTGTTTACGAAGTTTCGTTTAGGGTTCCATAGTAACTAAAAGGCTTCGCTCTTTCCGTCTGTCCGTCTCCACAAACTACCTTAATTATGAATACATAGATGAAAATCGGTGCAGTTAATATTTTTTCATTCTACCATCGTATTGTCGGTATCGTCAAATCAGTATTTTTAAATAAAGGTGAGGATTGATATATAGTTATTCATCATTTAAACCATTTTCAAGTATTTGACCTCCATGGTGGTTTACAAGTTGGACCCCCTTTTTTGCTGATAGATTCTGCTAAATACTCTTGAAATTTATTTTGAGCAAAATTGAAAAGAACCTATTGAGTGTCGTAGTAAGTTTTCGAACCCTCCTTAGACAGGTCCTGACTCCTGATAATATGCTCTTGGTTAAGGTATTTTTATTTTATTGTATGATGGCTTCGATACCATCAAATTATTAAATAAAATATATTACGGATTTTACAAGATTTGCATGATTATGGTTGCTATGCAGTTTTTAAATTTTACCAAATTGAGCGTAGGATGCCTTTGTTATCATTTTAATTATGGATTAATAAAAATATTTTAAACGCACTCTAATCAATCTGTATCCTTGTCACATTCAATCAAGCTATATTCATTTCTACTTCCGGATTTCATCTTTATTTTTTTAAACACGTAAATTGTTAATTCACTTACTCTAAGATAATAATTTATAAATTTGAGAATAATTGCATCACAGTCTTAACAATATGTAAGATTATAAATTATAATAAATTAAGAACTACAAGTAAAATACAATACAGTTGTTAACTTTAAATGCCGACATTTTATTATCGTTTTAAATACAAAATTAAGATGCTTCAGAAAAATCTGTGCATAATGTTAAGTTATGACTTCCTTCGAAGCATTTCTTGCATTAGTCAGGCTATAAATAATCACTTACCTTATGCCGTAGCCCCATAAACTTAATACCTGCATATTAATATTTATTAATATGTGAATGTCCCGTACATTGTAAAGGCATGATATGCTAACAAAAGTTTATAGCATAATGCGGTCCGTGAGTTACTCATGATACTCGAACTCGATTGTCAAGGCTTGTCGAGTTATAAAATATGCATTTTGATTTAGTTATTATGAAGGTAACACTCTCTTTAGCACAATTATTGGCCACGATAAGTGGGAGTGTCCAGAAATTATCATAAATCTCACACTAGACAATAATAAAAAATAAATAAATAAAAAATAAAAAAATAATAAAAATAAAAAAGTGTTTATTTCAGGTGTCATATACCCATAAAATTTGACTTATAATTAAAATACAATATATATAACATCACAATAAATTCAAAGACAATTTAATAATATTTATTTTTATAATGCTTAGATTGTCGCGCTTACACAAAATACACAACTTTTTTTGGGGGCGAATTGGGGCGTTAATACTGCAAAGCGTAATTTCAAAGCTTGTTAGTTGATACTGTTTGGAAAAAAAATCTGAAGTTGTCCGAAAAATAAATAAAATAATTTCAAAACAATCGTTGTCTAATCAGACAACATTTCGATTAAAACTTGAATCGAATCGAGAATTAATAGTAGGGTTCCGTTAATAATATTATAGGGTTATTTTGTTTAATATGATGAGGTACATTTATTTTTTATGCGTTTTCCTCTCATGATGATTTTATAAATAAATAAATAAATTACTTGGTTAGCGAACCAGTGCGGTTTTGAAAGATAGACTTATGGATGTTCAATGTCCAAAATATTTGATGATTTATTTATTTATTAAAAAGTTTTAAAAAGTGGCCAAGTGCGAGTCGGGCTCGTACCTGAAGAGTTCCGTAGAGAACGGCTAAAAATTTACATTTGTTGTATATACTAAGTAACATTAAAATATATTTTTTAATCTATTTTTAGTTTGTTTTAATAGCGGCTACAGAAATAGACCTTCTTTGAAAATTTTAACACTCCAGATATATCAGCGGTTCATGATATACAGTCTGGTGACAGACGGACGGACTAACGGACAACATACAGACAGTGAAGTCTCATTAATAGGCTCCTGTACGGAACTCATAAAAGGTCATTCATTATTTTTATTTATATTCAAGACATTAGATAGTTAAGAACGAACTGGGACACATTTTTAGGGTTCCGTACCTCGAAAGGAACAAAACCGTCGTGATCCGTCCGTCTGTCTGTCAAGACCCTTTTTCTCAGGAACGCGTGGAGGTATCAAGCTGGAATTTATATCAAATACTCAAGTCTACTGTCCTTAGAGCTGTGAAAAAAATCAAACTTCTAAACCAACGTAATCAAAAGATACATCCGTTTATGCCGCAAATTTTCGCAAATTTCGCTCGCTTGAGAATCAAAATTCAAAACCTACAGACTTATTCAAATTCAAAACCTACAAATCCCGTGAACTCAGAATCTTGGGTACGAAATATATCTTATAGCACAGATAAAGAAAAAATTGCGAAAACTACATCGTAATTGTAATAAAAATATTTTTAATAATTTTAAACTTATCACCCCTACTCGATTGTCGTGATGGGTGAACTTTTACTTATATACATATTACTTACACGTTTGTACGGAACCCTCGGTGCGCGAGTCCTACTTCCACTTGACTTGTTTTTTGTATTCTCGTTTGCAAGAACTAAGAAGTTAGAATCGATAGAAAAATACATAGTATTTACGATTTACAAACAGTAAACTATGATTTAGAAGTAATTAAAGATGAAGAAATCAGAACCGGCGTGAAAGATGAAAGCGATGCAAACGAAATATCGACTTCCCGGAATTAGCTTTTCACGAATCAGAAAATCCGTAATATGATAGAACGTTCGAGTTCTCAAAAGTTTTCGAACGATATACGAATTTGAACCTTCCTGCATGGACATAAGAGCCACGAGTCGTCGTTATTAGACCGGAACATTGCTCTTTTGGTATGATTAAAAGGGTGAAGACTGTTTTATGTCGCAATTAAGGTTCTTCCTTTGAATTCCGCTGCGATAGTGAAGTGATTATTTTGAATGATTTCTCTATTATACAAGGTTTTGCCTTTGAGAGATTAAGGGTCAATTTACACTGTAACGAAACGATACGCGATGCGACGCACCATTTTTAAGATAGTATTCAAAATTGAAGTTATTCGTTACACTAGAATGTGGGGTATAAGTTACATTGGAGGGATAAATGAAAATTAGAGTCCCGATAGTATTATATTGTTTTTTAACTTATACTACGTACTATCGAACAAGTTCCCGCTCGTCCAGGCATAAGATGAAAATCGCTCAACAGCGCCGTTGAATAGTGGGCTCGCAAACATACTCACGTGTAAATACGTAGTTTAACCTCGTCTGCAGTCTTTGCGGTTACTTCATTTGCGTTTAAATATTTTGAGGCGTCCTAGTGCAAAGGTGAATGTTTAGAGACTGGTTGAGCGGGAAATTTTTCGGTGGTACCTACAACATTTAGCTTATTATACCATTTAGGTCGGAGGTTAGGACAAGACTGACTAATTTACATTGGAAATATAATAATGAAATGACTTGGAACCAAGAGTGCAAGCATGCACTTTTGTGTGGTTCCACCATCATCCTCCCTCCCAAAAATAAATACATTTTACAAGAAATTTTTATTACCAAATAATGTCATTGCAAAACTGTTCATTTATTAATTTTCTTCAATTAGATACAAGTTTCATTGTAATAGTTCAAATTTTGCACAGCGCATGTGCAGTGTATAACTGATGTCGTATGAAACGTGTATCTTTTTTTGTAGGGAATAAAGTTCCATTTTGAGTAGCTGTCTTAAAAATTGCAGCGTGACGTCGCGTTGCGTATCGTCGTGGTGTAAACTGGCCTTATTAGATATTCTTAGAAGTTTTAAATGTGGTCGTAAAATATTTTTACTGGATAGCGAATGTGCAGTTTGTCATTACGGCAGTCGAAAGTCCCAATACCGTATTCTAAGATAGTAAAAACTATAAAAAAGTTAATTTTAATTAATACAAGATTTGGATTTCATTGAAGTTTTAATGTATAAAATAAATTAATGAATATACGTATTTGTTACCTAACGGTTTTGATATTTTTTTGATGTTTTATTGTACCTCTTTATTGTTTTTCAAAATAATTACAGATATTATGAAACGGATATTTTAAAACGGATTTTTGGGCAAAATAATAAGATCTACATATTATGTTAATACATCAAGGTGAAAAATAATTTAAAAATCAATAATCCTAAATAAAATTAAGTACTTTGTATTATGCGCTGATTTCATTAAAGTCACAGAAACAGATAATTTAAAGAAAAGCAGACTTTGCCCAAAATAATATCAATACAATCAGCTGCGTGAGGTCAATAACCTTACAAGCGCGCAATGTTAGTTTATTTAGTGTAGGTAATCTTTTTCTTATTAAGTATTATTTTTTGGATTAAACGTCTTGACATTAAAGCAGTAGATCATATGCCCAAAATATCCGTAATAATAATTGATTCTAAACAACCTTTTATATTTAGTAGGTCTGACGACCGAATACTGAAACGCTAATCAAAATTAAGAGCCCTCCTATTCACAGGCTGTCGCTGTCTCTGCTAGCCGAAATGACAAGGACAGCATGCTACTTGAGCGTCACCTAATTTAACTCTCGTTCTAGTATTCGGCCGTGAGAGTTATAGTTTGGAGATAACTTTTTATGCCAACAAGTATGCCACTAATTTATTATGGCAGGACAACGATTGCTGGGTCAGCTAGTATTACATTTAATTAAGTTTTCGCATCTAGGCATCTTTAGGTTTTATTGCATGAGTAAGAACTAATTAATAAATGTAGTAAAGCAAATAACATAATAAAATAAGCTCTGATAAAAAGTCATGTAATTTTCCCCATTAACCCACTAACATCAAATTCACTTATTCCCCTTATTTTCAGGTTGGTAACATTAAATCACCCTCCTATTACAATTTACTTGTTACCCCAGTGCTGCCAGCTAGCGTGATAATTTACCATTTAACAACCGGGAATTAATAAAAGTGTTTACATTTCATTGATTTATATTCGAATAATTAAATTATTTTTACTTACAGCACCCTATTGTGCTAGAAAATTTATTACTTACAATTGCTTCTCGCGACTTAGTTTTTGGACGAAGCTATTTATCCTAGGTTTTCATTTACAATTAATTAAGTTCTCGCATCTAGGCATCTTTAGGGTTTTATTTCACCAGTAACAACTAATAAAAATAAATGTACTAAAGCAAAGAACATAATAAAATAAAACTTACATTATTTATTATAACAGAGGCGTGTTACAAGTTTTTCATGTCGCTCTGTGTGTCGCAGCGTATCATCGTTACTCCCAAACATTCGTTTGGGAGTAACGATGATACGCTGAATAGATTTAGATTTAGATTTTTGTTTGAAAGTTGATATAATATAATGTTCTTAGCTATAATTTTTATTTAAATTAAATAAGTATAATATGTAGTAACTATATTATGGGCTTTGCCTGAAATAAACATTAAAAAAATATATATATTTTATAATTCATCAGCTCGCTCACCGCTTGATAATTCGAGCTATTACTTAAATATATTTTTTTTTGTTTAAAAAAAAAACGAAACTATTATTATAAGTATATAATACGAGCTATTGCCCGCGACTTCGTCCGCGTCAACTGATGGCGCAATAATGCATTAATTTCGACCAAACTTGATTACCATAAAAAAGGTTATAGTGAGCCAATCTTAAAAGATAGACATATACTGTCGTGGACATTTTTAGATAATTTAAAGAGGAATAATTATTATTTAATACATAAACTTGAACCGTCGCGTCGCAGCGCACGTGTTAGAATATTGGTATTTTTATAGTAATATACCTTTAAAATAAATTTCATTCAAAAGCTAAATTTATCATTCTTATACTTTGACAGTTATGTCACAATATCATTTTATTATTTCCTGTTTTACAATCTACAGTTTAAAATTTAATATAAGTTAAATAATTCATCTAAATTATCAAATAACTTAATAACAATTAAACGTTCTCTTTTGTATAACAATTTTAGTAAATTCCATAATCAACCTTACTTCCTGTTGGCGCCATTTTATTCTTATAAAAAGTTGGTCCGCCATTTTTAAAAGTTAGTCTTGGCCAAACTGTGAGAGTGATCGTTCATTATATTAAAGATAAGTATAACATTGTCTAAAACCTATTGTATAAATTATAGCTAGATAGCTAGATTATCAAGTAATTGTCTTATTGATAATTTTGTTTTAAATTATATTTTATAATGTCAAAATGTTAATATTAATAATGTTAGTCAGAAGTATTGGTACATTATGAAAATGATTTGATTTGTTATTATTATAATAAGGAAAACCTTTATACAATAAATGTATTTAGCAATGCTTTAGTATTTTACTTCTTATCCTTTTGATAGTAACTATTTTGGTCATTCTGAATTATCTTTAGTTTTTATTCCCTTATCTTCATCTTTTTGACATCAGAAGTTGGATAGATCCATCCCGCGATTTTCACTTCATTTTTCTAATCGTATTTTTTTCATTTTCAGTTGGACATCAAGCGGTTCGGAACTCCTGCCAGCGGTGGCGGCCGTGCGTGACGCCTACCTGCATTGGGAACGGCAGGTCGGCCAATTGTATCAGCGGTCTCCAGGCTGTCTAGGCCAAACGAGGATCTTAATCAGTGTGGTACCAGTGACTGGATTCCACGGAAGGTACAAGTTATCATAAGTACATTGAAAAAAAAATATATTGAATTTATAAATTCTACCCATAGTTAAGAAAAATTAAAAAAAAAAAAGTAATTTTATGACAAACTGCTACTATAATTACCTATATTTAAATTACTTACGACATTCGATAGCAAATGTCTATGATTTTATTCGGCTTACGTAAAATGTTTAACTAACTACCCTCGTTGTTTGATAGAAATGTTAAGACTGACTTTATAAATGTTTTCTCATGTAAAGTGAAATGTGAGGCTTATAGTATTTAGTCGATCATGCGAAATGAAATTGAAGCAAACGCTAATTATGATCTATAAGAGTTAATATATTAACAGATATTCAATGCTCAGTAATCCGTTAACATTATATTAATGGAGACTAATAATTATGATGTAATACATTGGGAGCAACAGCAAAAAAAAAAAAAAAAAAGTCTATTGTACTTAAAATAATGTTTTGTTGAATCACAGGATACTTAATTAAATTTGTTTTAAAATAGATGACTTAGATCACTGTTGGATATGAGGTTCATAAATTGAAATGAAACAGTTTGACAATTTCGCTGAAACTTGGAGATGAACAATTTTGGTGTTAAACACATTCTTAAGGCGAGGTCATAGCTTACTTTGTCATTTCCTGTCACCTAGTCTACCTAGTCAGAGTTCAATTACGAAAAAAAAAAAATGGAATAAAGTCAATGACCAAAGAATACAAGGACTGGCCCTAGTTGTAACAAAAGCGTGTCCAATTTATCAGCTGATTATGAATATAAAATGGCAGCCGAACTAGAGTTGAGATTATGTGTATTCGATATTTTTAAGATTTTAGTAAGTTTTACAATAACTTACATGTAAACGTAAATAAAAAAAAACTTATTTTACAAATGACTTGTACATTTAACTACTTTTATTAATCGATAATCTCTTTTAACCGACATCAAAAAAAGTATTCGATGTTGAGGATAGTTTTATTCTATTTGTTCTACTTGGACCACTTTCAAAATTTTTTTTTTGTGATACCTTTATTAAACATGTAAGATTTACCTTTATTTACCATGGGACAGAAGTACCATTTTTTTTATAACTTAACGTGGCATAAGTTTTATTAACTGTTAAGGATCCTTTAACTCCTAAGTCCTTGGAGGTCATAATATGGTTGAATATTTATTTGTATACGAGCCGAGCCAATTGTATAAATTGGTTTATGAAATGAAAAGATGTTTTTTTTATTCTTAATTTATTTAGGGACTTTTGATGTACAGCGTAAGTCAGTCCCATCGTAACTTAATCTTATACATAATGACAAGATGCTTTATTTGGTGAAAATATGGTACAATAAATAGGTATTTTTACAGCTTGGCAAATAATTAGTCCTTGTGGCATTGACAGATGGAACTAAAAACTTTTTTTTTAACTATCTAAGGTGGAATAGAAATTAAAAACAAAGAAATATATCCACTTATTTAAATACAAATAAATAAGTCTATTCATTTCTAAATAAAATTAGTTTGTTCAAAAACTAATTGTCTGTGATTCTCTTGACGGGGTCCGGGGATTAATATTCTCTTCTCCAGCTTTCAACCTATAAAAACAAGTATTATTTGTTTTAGCATAATATTTTGTCAAATAATTTTGGTCACACAATATAATTAAACGCTGTTAACTTGTATTTTTAAAACCACATCGAACACATTCAGATTGCCTTTTGTGACATCACGGCAATGTAATGATAATAATAATTATTTGTATCTTTATCGATAACTATTACAAACAGTACAACACTTTTCAATTACGTAAATAAATCTAATGACATAAAATGCAATTTAAAGGACTGTTCTTATATATATGTGAATATAAATATATAATAAATGAAAATATCTAATTCCAACACAATTATTTCATGAGATATTTATAGTATTGCATAAAACCGGCTACTAACCTGTGTAAATACATTTGAGTTTGATTTGTACTATTTATTGCATCACAACTCGCAATATAACGTTTTGGCATGTTAAAGTGACGCCGCGTTAAAGTAAAAAACCGTGTTGGATATGTTTTAGATTGCTTGTTTTCTATGACATGTTGTTTCTATGAGCTATGTTTTCTACAAGCAATGGAACAGAAAGAAATGGAAAGGGCGTAGCAACAAAATGGTTTTTGTCGCGTAATTTAAAAACCATAAGTAAATACATTTCATATAAGCTATGGGCAAATTAATGTGTATGCTTGAACCAATCTATGTACAAATTTTGGAAGCTTAAAACACTCTCCACTGTTGGCAAAATAGGAACCTCTTTTTTTACAGAGGTGTTTTTGATTAATTATTCTGTGTTATAAAAGTTGACCAATCGTGTTATGCTATGGGTAATTCAAAGACAAAGACATGATGAATACTGACAATGAACTTTTAATTTCTCAGCTTTAGTCATTGCTGAGAAAAATCGATATCGCTACAGCCAAATTATCAATGCGTCGCCTTAATTATCAGTTTTACAACATTCAAGTAAAATTTTAAGAATAAGTCCTTATCTCTTAGAAATTCATAATTAAACAAAACTTATACAACTTTTTGACAGAAGAACTACCACAAAAAGTGAGCTGAAAATGGCGGATCGTTCCGCATTTCGTTAATTGTCAAGTTTTGAAGTCTAATGTTTCTAAAATGAGCAAAAACAAAAATATTGCTGTTTCTTTTATCACTGGGAATTATTGCATTAGATAGAAAGAGACCAAATGATATTTCACTCTTTGTCATATTTCCAGCACATTGTATAAGCGTATATATTCATATGTATAGAACCTTAAGGGTACCTCCATGTATATATCTCTATGGATAAAGTACACAATCCTTGACGCGTCATGAACCGTACACATTAAAAAATAACCTAACCAAGAGCATGTCAGGACATGTCTAAGGAGGGTTCCGTAACTATAAACGCGTAATATGCTTTTTTTTAAATTACTCCAAAAGTTACTGTCCGATTTGGTTCAAAATAGTTTTCCTAAAGAGTTTTTAGCATTATCTATCGGCATGGAAATTTGCAAGTTTCTATCTCCTATAGTTTAAAAATGCTAGGGGGGGGACCAACTTACCAACTACTTTGGAGGCCGATTACTCGAAAACGGTCAACTTTATAAAAAAGTAACGTATGAAACCTTGCCTTTATTTTAAAAGACCTATTCTACGATACCCCACACGATGGGGTAGAGTGAAAAAATATTTTTCATCCCCACTTCACATGTATGAAGAGCCACCCCTAAAATATAAAATTATTATTTTTTTATAATCCCGAAACCGTGATCTATACACAATCTATAACTGCACCAAATTTCATCAATTTATATTCATAATTACAGGAGCTAGAGGCGCGGACAGACAGACAGACAGACAGACAGACAGACAGACAGACAGACAGACAGACAGACAGACAGACAGACAGACGGACAGAGCGAAACTATAAGGGTTCCTTAAGTATTACGGAACCCTAAAAAACCTGTTTTTTCCTGAGTGAAAAAAAAAATTATAAAATCACTTCTTAAAAATCACACAATCTCAATTCATCTCATCTCATCACTCACTAAAACGTAAAGTTTTGTGCAATACCATACAATTTTTTTTTGTTAAATAATTTATATATATATTATGTTATATTAAAACATAAACCGAACACCTTTGTGATTGGTACAATATTTCGAAAGATATTTAAAAAAAAAATACATTGCAAAACCGGAATATAGAAAACTACTTGAATATAGAAAATAATGCTACGCAAAACAGAATCTTATTACAATGTGCATACGAGTAATGAAAGTCATTTTGTTTTTGAGCTTGGTCCTTGCCTTAAATCATGCTACGGGTATTATGAATTATTAAAATCATAATACGGAAAAAAACAGGACTATGACTAGGAGGAAGTCTAAAATTATTAAGGATAATCATTTTATGCATAAATTAACATAACAATTAAACAACCTATATGCAATATACCTAGGCTGTGTCAATCTTAATAATTTTGAAAACAAAGTAATTTTGTCAAGATTTTATTTTAAGAAAAGGTTGATTTTGTGTTAAGTAATGTATGATTTCGGTAATAAATAAATCGTATAAAATTTGTCTTTTTTTTCTCACTTACATCTAAGGACTGCTAGAGTCAGTGCTCTACTCAAGGCTCGCCTCATGTGTAGCAGGACATGTGGAGCCAGTACAATTAGAGTATCACTGAGCGTTGCTTACGAGTTACAGGGGCAATGAACAATGTTAGAATAAGTTACAATTAAGGGACTGCTGAAGTTAGTGCTGTACTTGAGGCTCGACACATGTGTAGCAGGACATGTGGAGTCAGTAATTTAATGTATCACTGAGTGTTGCTTACGAGTTACAGGGGCAATGAACAATGTTAGAATAAGTTACAATTAAGGGACTGCTGAAGTAAGTGCTGTACTTGAGGCTCGACACATGTGTAGCAGGACATGTGGAGTCAGTAATTTAATGTATCACTGAGCGTTGCTATGAGCCACAGTGGCAATTGCAATGTTAGAATAAGTTAAAATTAAGGGACTTCTAAAAATCAGTGCTCCATGTGTGGCTTATGATATAAGTGTATTGGAATAAAATAAAATTTGGTACTTCAGAGAACGAAGTACCTGTCAGTATGGCCGTGTTAGAATATTGGTATTTTTATAGTAATATACCTTTAAAATAAATTTCATTCAAAAGCTAAATTTATCATTCTTATACTTTGACAGTTATGTCACAATATCATTTTATTATTTCCTGTTTTACAATCTACAGTTTAAAATTTAATATAAGTTAAATAATTCATCTAAATTATCAAATAACTTAATAACAATTAAACGTTCTCTTTTGTATAACAATTGTAGTAAATTCCATAATCAACCTTACTTCCTGTTGGCGCCATTTTATTCTTATAAAAAGTTGGTCCGCCATTTTTAAAAGTCATTCTGCTCTCGGCCTCCGTCCGACGAGCACGTGTTTCTCGCTCCCAGTGAGTGCGCTATCCGGTTGTTCCGTCTCGCTCGCGCGTGTAGTGCTCTCTCGCTCTCGCGCGGGCAGCCCCCCGATCCGCTCTCGCGAGTGTTAACCGCTCGCGAAAGTGACAACATCTTTTTCAAGAAAGAAGACAGAAGCTTTCAAGAGTCAAGACTTGAAGTGCAAGATTCAAGAGGGTGAAGCCTCAAGAATCAAGCTTCAAGAGTCAAGGCTCAAGAAAGAAGACCTAGCCGCCCTTATCGGCTATACCGGCCTGCTATAACGGCCGCACCGCCCTTACCGTGCCGTACCGTGTCTCGCGCCGCACCGCGACCGTCGCGCCCCCTGTAGGACGATCGTTGCGACCGCTCGCATCGTCCGTCTCTTTTTTGGTGCGAGCCCTCTGCTCGCACCCCGTCGCGTAGCGCCCGCCGCGCAGGACGAGCGTGCGACCGGTCGCATCGTCCCTTCGGTCTTTAGCGTGAGCCTTCTGCTCACGCTCCGAGGTGTTAGTGCTCGCTAGTGTTAGTGCTAGTGCCAGTGCTAGTGCCCTTTTTTGGATTGCGTTCCAGCCTCCCGGAGGAACTGTAAGTACCGTGACACGGTTAGGCACACTACACGAGGAGGGTTTCCTCCCTACACACCTCCCCTCCCGGATGCCGGGCGGGGCTGTACCCCCAACCATTCGATTTTAGAGAGCAGAATCCCCCAACCGGGATAAATTTCTTAATTATGGCGGAAGCTTTAATTAAGAAATTCCTGGTTTTTCTGAGCCATGAGCTCCCCGACGCCGCGACTAAGTGGGAGCGCTTTCTGCGCAACCACGACGCTGACTCTCCGGCCTCTCCGGATGTAGATACCCGCCCTTTAGCGGAAGAAATTCCCGTCATTTCCGGAGCCGTCTCTGGAAATGACAATTCTGACATGTCTTGCTCGGAGCAAGACTCTGACCGTAGTGAAGGTGAATTCACTACAGTCAAATATAAAAAGACTAAAAAGAGGAAATGCCCAGAGGGCACTTCCTCTCCAGTCTCCTCCCCCACTAAGCCGGCCCCTAAAAAGGCCGGAAAAGCCAGGAAAACCCTGCAGGCTAATAGCCCTTCACAGGCCCCTCCGGCCTCCCAGGCCCCGCCGCTATCTCAGGTGTCTAACACCTCTCAGGCCCTCCCAGCCTCTCAGGCCCTCCCGGCCTCTCAGGCCCCTCTGGCCACCCCGACACCCAAACTTCCACCTCCTGTAATTGTACAGGAGAAAGAAAAATGGAGCTTAGTAAGTGCGGCGCTTAGCGAACATAAGCTTCGCCCTGCTTCCGCAGTTACTATAACTCCAGTCGGGATTAAAGTCCAGACTAAGACTTCGGAGGACCACCGCCTCCTCACTGCGTTTCTACGCAATCATAACATAGGCTATCACACCTATGCATTAGAAGACGAGCGCATGTTGCGCGTCGTAATCACCGGTGTAGACAAGTGTCTGTCTACATCTGAAGTACTCTTGGACATTCAGTCCCAAGGGTACCCTGCCACGGAGGTACACAGGATGTACCATCCAGTTAAAAAACACCAGTACAATATGGTACTGGTAACGCTCCCCCTGACACCAGAGGGCAAGGATATCTTCAATATCCGAGCCGTCTGCCATATCACCGGCATTCGCGTCGAGCCTCCCCGTAAAAGGGGCATCCCTGGCCAATGCCACCGATGCCAACTTTACGGGCACTCGGCGCGAAACTGCCAAGCACGGCCACGCTGTGTCAAGTGCCTGGGCGACCACGGCACCTCTGACTGCACTCGCAAGAGCCCAGCTGAGGAGGTCGAGCCTCCCAGCTGTGTCCTCTGTAAGACGCAGGGCCACCCAGCCAACTACAGAGGGTGCAAAAAAGCACCCAAAGTAAAGAGGCGAATTGCACCTCAAACTAGAGGTGCCCCGCCAAAGCAGAGATTCGTCCCTGCTCCCCTACCCACTAAATCGGCGTGGGCCAAACCCACCCAGCCCCCTTCTCAAGCGGCTTTCCCCGCTTTCCCTAGAAAGGCCTCGCCCTCCGCGCCACAGGCGCCAAAGGTCACGCCCCCTCCGACTTCGAAATTCGCTGAGGAACTATCGTTCGTCACCGATTTTCTGAGTGAAATAGAGCCAATCGACCCGGTTGAGCTCTCTATTCTCACCGCGAAGCTTAAAGGCTCGAAAACTGACCGCATTATGGCGTTGTCAGACCACGCAGACTTGATCAAAAAGATCAAGGCATCCCCCGCCGGTAATTAATGGATCCTTCGGGAAGGATTAAGCCGCACTCATTACGCGTCGTGTCGTTCAATACGAACGGCATCCGTAATAACATTGACGAAATCCGCGATTTTGTCATCAGGCATAATGTAGATATTCTTCTAGTGCAGGAGACGTTCTTAAAACCTAGTATGAGGAGCCCAAAAATAGCAAATTATAAAATTATCAGAAATGATAGAACTCGATCCCAACTCGGAGGTACTATTATTTATTATAAAAAATCCCTCCATTGTATTCCTTTAGAAGTACCGACCCTAGAAACAATGGAGTGTTCCATTTGTCACTTAAGTATGTCCGGCCATGAGCCCATTGTTATAGTAAGCGCGTACCTTTCAGGTACTAAAAAATTACTTTCTAGCGATTTACAATCGCTTTTCGACTTAGGAAATGCCGTCCTAATTGCCGGCGACTTAAATTGTAAACACCGCGAGTGGGGAAATGTTTATAACAATACAAATGGCCTTATACTACAAAGGCTAATCGATTCTTTTAATTTTGCTATTCTAGCCCCCAATGACCCCACTCGTTATGACACAAACCAACACATCAATGGTGTCATATGCGATCCTAGTACTATTGATATAGCTTTAATAAAAAACGTTTCTCTCAATATCTCTATTGAGACTCTCCACGAGCTTAACTCGGACCATAGACCGGTTATGATTACACTTGGTAATTTTAACCCAAATTATTCCAGTACTAGAAGGATCATTGACTATAAATCCCTGGCGGAGAACATTAAAGTCCTTCAATCGAGTCACCTCGATAAGATTCCCGATACAATAGATAGTAAAGAGGTCGCCATAGAGGCCGCCTCCCACTTGACCGAACACTTGGTAGCGACCATAGAAAATTCATCTAGGGATGTGTCAACGAACCCCAAAGTTCGCTGGCCCCTCCCAGAGGACATAAAGGAGTCCATCAGACTCAGAAATGCGGCCAAACGCACCTATGATCGCTACCCGTCGGAAGAGTGGAGAAAAGCCCTCCGCCATTACGAAAGGGAAGTTAAATATAAAATAAAACAACACAAAGCCGAGAGTTGGGATCGACTTCTCAGTGATCTAGAGCCGTCACACGTGGCCTACTGGCCGCTCGCGAGGGCCCTCAAAAGAGATACGGAGAGCGATATGCCTCCTTTAGACAGATTAAATCGACCTCCCGCACTAGAAGATATCGACAAGGCTGAATGTCTAGCCGATAACTTAGAACAGCAGTGCCGGCCGAGTACCCTCCCGATTGATCCCACGCACCTTAGCTTAGTGAATAGTGAGGTCGAAAGACGACTTTCGAGGCCACCTGCTGACGACAGGGTGAGGCCGGTGGACTCGGAGGAAGTCCAAGACATTATTAAGTATTTAAATGCCAGAAAGGCCCCAGGCCTCGACGGTATTTCTAACAAAACACTTAAAATGTTACCGTCCGAACTAATTCAACTCCTTGTGAACATCTTTAACGCCCTCTTAGTAGGATGTTCATTCCCAGACTTTTGGAAAGTAGCTATTGTTATAGGTATCCATAAACCGGGGAAACCCCGGAGGGCACCTGGTAGCTACAGACCGATCAGTCTAATTAGCTCCCTCGGAAAAGTCTATGAAAGAGTTATTCTAAGGCGCCTCAATGACGTCATTACCGACAAAAAACTCTTCCCAGACGAGCAGTTTGCCTTCCGCAAAATGCACAGCTGTCCCGCTCAGGTACACCGCCTAACGGAGTACATTATCTCTAATAAGAATGACAGGAAGATGACATGCGCCGTCTTCTTTGATATTGCAAAAGCCTTTGATAAAATTTGGCACAACGGACTGTTGTACAAACTTTACCAAATGGGCATACCCGATAGTTTGGTACTGTTAATAAGTAATTATTTAAAAAACCGTAAATTTCATTTCCGCGTGGAAGGCGCACTGTCATCGCCAAGATATATGGAGGCGGGAGTCCCGCAGGGCTCGGTCCTCTCGCCCTCCCTATACAACCTGTATACTTATGACATCCCTAAACACGCTAAGGTGCAACTAGCCATGTTCGCGGACGATACAGCCCTCTATTTCGCGCATAGGGTTCCCTCCTACGCTTCTAAAAAACTCCAGGAGTCAGTCACCGATCTCGGTGAGTGGTTCTCCAAATGGAGAATAGAAGTAAACCCCGACAAAAGTCACGCCATCCAATTTGACAGAAAGGTGTCCCAAACCATACGTTATGGTGCCCGTAGAAATATGAGTCCTATTAGCCTGCACGGTAACATCATCCCAGAGACTAATAAAGTCAAATACTTAGGCGTAGTACTAAACAAGTCGATGACCTTCACGAATCACATCTCAAATACGATACGAAAAGCGAAATTTGTACTCTACAAATTATATCCGCTATTAAATTCGCGAAGCAAAATGTCCCTAAGACATAAGCTTACTTTGTATAAGGTTTGCATTAGAACGATACTCACTTATGCGTGCGTCTCTTTCGCACAAATAAGTGATAACCAGATGGACCGATTGCAAAAAGTCCAAAACCGGTTTCTGCGCATGGCAACAGGTGCCCCCTGGTACATGCGAAACATCGACTTGCATAGAGACTGCGAATTAGTCACGATTAAAGCGTATATCAAAGAACTCGTAGAGAGATTCTTTGATAGAAGCAAAGTTCACCCAAACCCTCTCATTCGAAAGGCCCAGGACTACGAACATGACGCAATGACATTTAGATACCCCTTCAAACGGCCTAAGCATATCTTAGCCGATCCTATAGACCCGATCACAAAATACGTAACGTACTGTGTACAGTTACGTAAACACAAATCACACGCACCCGGTTTGTTAGTAAAGCACCGGGGTCGACGCCGGCGCCTACCCCGAGGACCCATATCAAACACTGACACACGTACCAACGTACAGACCGACCCAAATACGGGACCGAACCCGAGCCCGAGCTCGAGTTCGCATCCCAGTAGCTTAGTGTCACTACAAAATAGTGTCCGCGACCGCGATATTGTTATAGAGAGCTCTACCAATACCGCGAACCTCATCGACATTAGGACTTACGCGCGCGAGTCATCCCGACCGCACGCGGAAGGGGAGAGGGACGGCCCTCTCAGTTCCGAAATCATTAACTACACGAGCTCCTCTATCGCGATAACTCCGCCGCTAGTTTTTGCTACCGCGCGCGAGCAACCTCACTCATCAGAGAGTGAGGAAGGGGTCGGACCCCTTAGCGGGGGGGACCCGAGTCCCTCCCGTCCTAAAAATAGCTTACCCGTAGCTGTCCCCAACAACCGATCTGAATTTCACCCGGGTGAAGTTAGGGAGGGCCAACCCTCCCATAAATCTCTAAACTAACCAACTAGCCACCAGGCTAGTTATAGCCCGACAAAGCTAGAGCGGTCTTAACCCGACCGCTAGCGTAGACCCTATCGAAAAAAAAAAAAAAAAAAAAAAAAAAAAATTAAAAGTTAGTCTTGGCCAAACTGTGAGAGTGATCGTTCATTATATTAAAGATAAGTATAACATTGTCTAAAACCTATTGTATAAATTATAGCTAGATAGCTAGATTATCAAGTAATTGTCTTATTGATAATTTTGTTTTAAATTATATTTTATAATGTCAAAATGTTAATATTAATAATGTTAGTCAGAAGTATTGGTACATTATGAAAATGATTTGATTTGTTATTATTATAATAAGGAAAACCTTTATACAATAAATGTATTTAGCAATGCTTTAGTATTTTACTTCTTATCCTTTTGATAGTAACTATTTTGGTCATTCTGAATTATCTTTAGTTTTTATTCCCTTATCTTCATCTTTTTGACACACGCAACGGAAGCCCTCAAATATGAATAATTTTCCCCCTTTTTGCAACATTTTTCACTGATGCTTCGCTCTTATCGCAGCGTAATATTATATAGCTTAAGGCCTTCCTCGACAAATGGACTATAATAATAATAATATAATATCTATGGATGCTTCACACCACGTCAATCTGATCCCGTGGTAAGTTCTCGAAGAACTTGTGTTACGGGTACCAGACAACGGAAATATATTTAATACTTTTATACTATACACATATTTAAGATTTTTATTATATTATACACATATTTAATACACATCCATGACCCAGGAACACAGAAAAACTTTTTGTTCCTTCGGCGGGATTTGAACCCGCGACCTCCGGCTTGAGCACCAACGCGCTCAACCAACTGAGCCACAGAGGTCGTCTAACTATCCAACACAAAAATATTTTTTTAATTCAATATAGCAGTTCTCAAGATCAGCGCGTTCAAACAAACAACGAAAGCCCTTTAAGATAAATAATTTTCCCCGTTTTTTCCACATTTTCCACTGATTCTTCGCTCCTATTGGTCGCAGCATGATGTTATTTACCCTAAAGCCTTCCTCGATAAAAGGACTATCCAACACAAAAATAATAATTTTCAATTCGAACCAAGTACGTTCAAACAAACAAACTAACAAATTCTTCAGCTTTATAATATTAGTATAGATTACATAAATCCACTCCTTTGAGATTCATGTGAGCACTAAGTATGAACCTCCGTCGTTTTTCCAGAGTTGGTTAAAAAGGCACATATTTTTTTTGGCTTCAGAGTTTAGGGCTTGCAAAACATTAATGCAATCTACACGGTCACGGATATCTCCATTTCATCAAAGAATTATTTCAATGGGATTATTATTTAAGTGAGCATTACCTTCAATTGTTCAATTCTTATGGCATTTTGTTTTGGAGACAGCCGGAAACGGATGTAGAGGGAGACAGAATAATAGCCGTCGGAAATGGTCAGACATGGTGTCTTACTTATTTCTCTTATACCCTGGACATGAAGGGTTGTGTTTAAATTTGGATTCTAATAGCTAAGGCATAAGAGATAAATTAGGTAATTTGCTTATCATAAAAGGCTGTGTTTTTGAGAGTACCAGTTTTAATTTAGATGAACAAAGTGTATAGATAGGAAGGACAATTCTGTGTGAATCAACGATATGAAAATATGTCTTTAAGTTTTCGTATTAGAAGGTTTTTTTTTGTTTTCGTAAATGGGTACCGATGCAGCGGAAAAATCTTACTGGATACCAGAACCTCACTTCTCGTATTTAAAGTAGACAATTTAAAGAGTCAACTTTACTTTGTTTGGATTGAAAGTGTAGCGACATGTTACCGTGAACGGATTTTATGACGTTTCGACGAATCAGAGTGCGTTTCACGTTGGTTTAACGTTCATAAAAACACCGTTTGGGAGTATAAGCGTATCGGGACTTGATTGTAATTGTATTAATGCAAGTTTTATTTAGCAGAATTGCCTCTATTATGTTCGCGGCCCCACCCGCGTGGATACCTACAGTATCCCACAAGAGAACACTACTTTTTTGGACAAAAAGTAGCCTATGTAAAAGAAAGCATCCAGAGCTTTAAACTACTACCATGCCAAATTTCATTTCATCAAAATCTGTTCTGTAGTTTTTACGTAAAAGAATAACAAACATCCATGCATCCATACAATGTCCATCTATCCTCACAAACTTTTACATATTATAATATAATTATAGTACATAAATTGTAAACGCTTCTTAAAATAAGAGGCTATTGAGTATTCTTCTTCATTTATGTACCTCAGTGAGTTGCCAATGTCAGAGTGCTTATTTTGTTTTTCTCTACTCTATTGTAGGTCTAGTGGGGAAACAAGGGTGCGGTGACTTACTTAACTAATACCGAATTGTTGAATAACCTAGAACAAACACAAATAAATAGGGTTAGTAAAACTCGACAATTTTATATTGTTAGAATGAATATAATATGTACCTACTTTCAATAAAGGAAATAGGTATTTACATAACATAGAATTTATTTCAAATTAACAGGGCGAGGAATATTAGAAGTTATCGAGTCATGCTGTTCTTCTAAATATGTCAACAATTGACAGTGACAGTCTGTATATAGCCATAAATTTTTAAACTCGTTTTAGAATTCGGAACAAAATGTCCTCTCTATAAAGTTATATTTTATTCGTTAAATTTCAGTGAAGCGTTACGGTACACAGTACGTTCTGTAAAATCAATTAAATAGACTTTGGGCACATGATTGCCTGCTTATTAACGACATTATTTTGTGACTAGTTTTGAGGTTATAGACCTCACATCTGATTTCAAAATAATTTTAATAATATCAATTCAATTAATTGAAATAAGTCGTGTCAGGTCAATGACCTTTGCAGCGCAATCGACTCAATCATATTAGGATTTTTCGAATTTAATTTTTTTCCGCCTAAACTTTACGTAGGCAATAAATCAAATGATTTGTAAAGAAAACTGTAATTGATTTTGCAAAACGTTATAAATATGTGTATAGAGTTGAAGACTGAAGAAGTTTGGGCTACATTTAATTTATCTTCAGTTGGTTGCAGGAAAAAATTGTCATATAAAAATTTGTTCCACAAGGCACGGAAAGGAAAAGAAAGTATGCCTTCGTATCTATCTAATTGTTTAGTGTTGTATTTCAGTTTAAAAAGTATTTATGGATCACGGAATTTCATTATTATAATCAATCACAAAGAATTTAATTAAAAAACGTAAAAACCGACATCTATGTTGCTTCCATAATTTTCAATAAAATACATTAACTGACATAGTATTTATTTTAAGGACATTCCGTAAAGTTCGCGCAAAGAATAAACCCCAAAATCGTAAAAGACACCGCTTTGTGTTTTGAACGTTTAAAAATTCATGGAATATTCAAAGGGGATCCATTACAATTTACAATTGAAGGTGGGTAAACAAAAATGTTTTGCAAAACTTCGTCTAGTTGACGCAGACGGGGGATAAAATAATATTATCACTGGATGAGTGGGAAAGTCCATCTGTATTATTAGAAAACTTAAAATACCCACATCTGTGGCTCGTTTCAGAGAATTTCATTCAGTGGTTCAAAGAAGAAATTTTTCTTAGCTGAATTAAATAAAAAAAAACTCGGTTATTTTGCTTTTTGTTTCTTTTGTTTGTTCACTGTTCAGCCTAGTAAAATTGGTTTGTAATTTTTTTTATCATAATAATAACTATTTTTAGGGTTCCGTAATACTTAAGGAACCCTTATAGTTTCGCTCTGTCCGTCTGTCTGTCTGTCTGTCTGTCTGTCTGTCTGTCTGTCTGTCTGTCTGTCTGTCCGCGCCTCTAGCTCGTGTAATTATGAATATAAATTGATGAAATTTGGTATAGTTATAGATTGTGTATAGATCACGGTTTCGGGATCATAAAAAAATAATAATTTTATATTTTAGGGGTGGCTCTCCATACATGTGAAGTGGGGATGAAAAATATTTTTTCACTCTACCCCATCGTGTGGGGTATCGTAGAATAGGTATTTTAAAATAAAGGCAAGGTTTCATACGTTACTTTTTTATAAAGTTGACCATTTTCGAGTAATCGGCCTCCAAAGTAGTTTGTAAGTTGGTCCCCCCCCTAGCATTTTTAAACTATAGGAGATAGTAACTTGCAAATTTTCATGCTAATAGATCATGCTAAAAACTCTTTAGGAAAATTATTTTGAACCAAATCGGACAGTAACTTTTGGAGAAATTAAAAAAAAAGCATATTACGCGTTTATAGTTACGGAACCCTCCTTAGACATATCCTGACATGCTCTTGGTTAGGTTATTTTATGTATAAACCTTATTTTATGTAAATTGTATTATAGCCTATGTTACCCCCGCTATTATGTATCTGTTGACACCTTAGTCATTAAAATCGGATCAGTTTAGGCGCTACGGTGGAAGAATGAATTTATGAGTCGATGTACAAAATTCTTCGTGGCCCATGATCGCACTTTAGTTTACTGTCTGTCTGTCTGTTATCTCTTCACGCTTTAACCGCTGAACCGATTTTTATGAAAATTGGTATAGACATACTTTGGGTCCCGGGAAAGGATATTTTGTATACCGAAAAAGTACAGTGTTCCCGCGGGATAATGTATTTACGCGGGTGGAACCGTTGACAAAAACTTGTGATAAATAGATCTAAAGTTTTCTAGTATAGTCTAGTTTTCTTGTATCTCTAGTTTTCTATTCGTATTCAAAATATATTCAAAAGATAGCGGCCTTATTATACCTAATTTCAAATGAGGCCTGTGGGTATATTATTTTTTTATAGTTTGCAAGATATACAAGAATTACCTATAATAAATAATTCCAACATAATTCCTAGTCATTGATGTCTTTTTTGTAACTTTATTACCTCTAATGACGCCATAGTTTTGAAACTCAAACAACCCATAATAACGTACCCTAGATAGTTAAATACGAGATGATTGTTAATGATTAATGTGGGACTTGGACACCCCAACGATTTGCTTAATGATCTACATCGAAGTATTTAACTTAGCAAATATGTGATAGTTATACCCGATATTATATAGATAGGGTTTGTTGTTATGGCGCGAACAGGCTACGACTCCGATCACGGTAGCGTGCGACCGTATTTTTTGTAAATTTTGTTGTTATCTAAGTTATTTTGTTGTGATAGTGGTATTCAGATCTTAGCGACCACGACCAGTAAACCAGCGAATCAGGGCCTCTAATCACGATGCATTCGATAATTTCGACAGAGAACTTCGAAATCAAAAATGTATGATTAGGATTTGACATACGTCATCGTTAAGTGACATGTCGCTTGTAGTGTCTTAGGTCAAATTCTATACATTTTATTGTCGAACTTCATCTTTGAAATTATCGAATGCATCTTGACTCGAGGCCCAGATTCTCTGGCCACGCCCACCCATGCGCGAAGCGGTTGCGGGATTTTTTGAGTGCTCCATATTATAAATTCTTTTTTTATTGTAAAATTAAAAAAAAACAGCCTCCGTGGTCTAGTGGTTAGAGCTTATTGTTTTCAAGTTTGGTTAGGGCAATAAATAATAAATAAATAGTTTCAATGAAACCATTTACCGTCACCGAATCGGTTTAGGGAGCTATTATTAATATAAATTCATAACGTGCGACTAGGTCGCGGGACGGGTGGCGATATCTAGATCAGAATGATACCTTTAGGTGACCTTTGCGCGGGGCTTCGGTTATTACAATATAATTGGACTTAAAAAGCTCGATTTTTGTAATAATTGCTGTCGCACATGCATAAAATCGTGCTTGTGTAAGTACGACAGTATGCGCTGGCACTTAAAATTGGAACCCAGTTGCAAATTGAACAGAAGGTTCCTCTTATTTAGGTGCGTTGAGCGAGCCAGCGAACGGTCGTGTGCCGCTTTACGACACATGTAGTAAATATTTATTAACATTTAATATTTCGCGAGTCGCATGGCTCACAGCCGTTGCACGTCATCATGGCGCTCGTAGCCAACGAGCTGCTGGCGTTCGTACAACACGTCATCAACGCCATGGACGAGGACAGCATCGTGCAGCTCTGCAAGTCGACCTACACCAGCGAGGAGATCTGCAAGGGCAAGCTGATGCTGTACGAAGCGCTCGGTAAGACCGCGCAGATGACGTCTCTATGGAGAGATGGGAGTGATGGAAACTTGCAGGATATCATCTGCCTGCTCAAGCGGACGAATCCAGCAGACGTGCCGGTATTTGTGGCTAAAGAGCTGCACAGGCTGCCGGCGGTATCTGCGGACAGCGTCAACGTCTCCAGCCTGCTGAACAAATTCAACATCATGAAGGCAGAGTTGGACGAAATGCGTGGTCGATTGGATGGATCGGAGTCCACGATCTGTGATTTGCGTAATGAATTATTGAAAATAAATTTTAATAATTCATTATGTAGGTCACCCGATCATTCGATTGACTTCGTAAACACGCGACGACGCGGCGCGCAAGCTGACACGTTTTGCTCATCAGCAAAATCCGACGGGTCAACAACCGCCGCCGCCCGCTCGCCGCTTGCGGTCGAGCCGAAACTGAGTACACCAGCGACTCCGAAAAATTATTCCAGTGTCACCGCTGGTCCCACCGAACCCCCGCGGGCAAAGACAAAGGGGGTAAAGAAGAGCCGTAAGGCTGAGCCTCCTCGAGCTGTCCAGGACGAGAGCAGGAGGTGCGATGAGGAGGGCTTCATACTGGTAGAGAGAAGAAAGAAGAGGAAGCCCGCCGTCCGCAACCACCGCGGCACCGCACCCAGCGAACCCGAGCAACGTCTGCGTTGCGAAGTGCGCACCACACCGCTGTACGTGTCCCGCCTGCACTGGTCTACGAAGGTCGAGGACGTCGTGGACTACATCCGAAAGAAGACGTCTTTCACCTTAAGGGTCGAGCGTCTGGAGTCACGCCACAAGGTCAATTTCAGTTCCTTTGTGGTGAGAGTACCGACGCATCTTTTACCGACCTTTGAGGTGGAAGAGATCTGGCCGACGGACGTAGTCTACCGGAGGTTTCGGGGAAGGCTCCCCAACGATGCGCGCATCACGTCGCCGAAAAAAGACAATACGTGATAAACTACAGTGTGTGTGTGTGTAAGAGTGAATGTGAATAATATAGAAAATAAGATTTATGTATAGTATTGTATAGTATAGAATTATGTGTGTTTATAGTATAAAAATATATATCCGTTGTCTGATACCCGTAACACAAGTTCAACTTAGTACGGGATCAGATTGACGTGGTATATATACTATTTAATTATGTATATTTGTTTTGTATCTATTTTTATGTGTTTTTGAATAAATTTAAATTGAAATTGAAATCTACCAATGTGACATTCGTCTGTACCTTAGACTGATACTACTAATTTACTAGTACCTAAACTAACCCAAATTATATTCTAAAACCCATCTCTGGCACTAAATGAAGCCACATTTCATAAAAAGGCCTGTTATAATAAAAGAAATAAACGAGTAATTTCCTGGCCGTTTCGAGTCGTTATCGGAATTAAGTGATCCATTGCCTCAAGTTTATTTATATTGTATCAATTTTATGCACCGTTAATATTGAAGCTATTTCCTTTTTTGTAACAGGAAAATGATCGAAATTATCAGTTGTGCGGAATAATAAGAACTTGCTATTTTTGACCAAGAGAGATATACTTTTTACCCATAGACCTTGCCCTGGCAAATCTATATATTATTGAAAGAAAGTCGTGTAAGTTACACTATTTATAACTTAAGAACGGCTGAACCGATTTAGCTGAAAATTGGTGGGGAAATATCCTAAAACCCTGAGGGGCAATTTTGCTAAATAAAACATGTATTAATACAATTACATCCCAAACGGTGTTTTTATGAACGTTAAATCAACGTGAAACGCGCTCTGATTGGTCGAAACGTCATAAAATCCGTTCACGGTAACATGTCGCTACACTTTCAATCCAAACAAAGTAAAATTTAAATACGAGAATTGAGGTTCAGGGACATGGGATAATTTTTGTCCCGTTTCCGAGGGTTGAAATCGAGAACGGCTGAACCGATTTGCCTAATTTTGGTCTTGAAATAATTGTGGAAGTTCAGGGAAGGGAAACAGTGAGAAATATTGAAAAAGGTGTAGGTTATTGGAGTAGGTGTAGGAGTGGGTGTAATCATTTATTCCAGTTCATATTTAACACGTTGTTCTGACGTATGCCAGGATAGCTCGTAGTACATAATACATTTTTCTAGAAATTAAATAACCCCACAATGGCGACTTCAGAAAACTCCGACCACAGAATACCTCGAAGTACCCGCAAAGTTTCAGTTTAATAAAGCAACTTTCAGCTCTCCACTGAATATGACTTGGACTTAATTTGAACACCTGTTGAGTACAGCTGTTAGATATTTACTGGGTGAAGATATTTAGTTGGGGCAAGAGGGAATACTTCATTTCTTATAATATATCTGACGTCCGCAAATTCGTTTGCATGGAACTAACGGAAACGGAACCCTATTTTTTAAAACGGAACCCTAAAATAAAAGTAGCCTATCGATGAAAACGGGATTTAAATTTTCAAAAACAAAAACGGAATTTTTAATATTAAGTAAGAAAAGAAATAAAACTAGAAATATAAATTTAATATTGAATGGATTTAAAATTAAAGAAGTTAAAACCTGAAAATTTTAGGACTCATATTTGATAAAAAAATGTCATGGATAGATCATACCTATTAATAATTTAAAATCAGAATGTTATTAATTAAATATATTAAATATATTAAAAGTATTATCATCTAAGAAGTGGGGTGCTGACAGAAAATGTTTATTACAAGCTTATCAATCTATAATCAGACAAAAAATCGATTATGGATGTATTATCTACGATTCCGCAAAAAAACGCACTTTACAATCATTGGAAGCGATACAAAATCAAGCTCTAAGACTTAGTATCGGTGCATTCAAAACAAGTCCAGTTAAGAGTATTTTAGCAGAAGCAGAAGATATGCCACTTGAATTTAGAAGACAAGAACTAGTGATCATGTTCTCAATGAAAGTATTGTCAAGACCTCAAAATCCAACCTACAACTACTACACTAAGTGTTCAATATTAGATTCCCAGTACAGACTTAAACCTAAATTAATACAGCCTTTTCGGATTAGAGCGGCTAGGTATCTAAGTGATCTAAATATTGATGTACCACTTATCTTTGAGGAAACCATATCTCCCCTTAAACCTTGGGATAAGCATGATCTGCCAATTAACCTAGAAATGACTCAATATCAGAAAGAAGAAACACCACAGTACATATATAAAAATTTATTTCATGAAATTAATAATAAATACAGTAACTATAATAAAATTTATACTGACGGTTCAGTCATAAACGGAAAATCTGGTTGTTCGGTAGTATTAATATTAAACAGTGAATCTTACAGATATAGACTTAGGGATTTTTTCTCGGTCTTTAGTTGTGAAGCAACGGCGATTTTCAAAGCTTTAGAAATTATCAAAAATGGTTCAAATAACCAAAATTATGTAATTTACACAGATTCAAAGTCATGTTTAACAGCAATAATAAATGATAACAACAATAACCCCGTTATAAAAGAAATAAAATTAGAGAATAAATATAATTTTGAAATAATATGGATACCAAGCCATCAAGGTATAGTCGGTAACGATAAAGCAGATTTAGAAGCTAAAAACGCAACAAACGAAAGTAATATTTGCAGTTCTGTTAACTCCTCTATTAAAGATCTAAAGAAATATGTAAAATACAAAATTAAGAATCTCTGGGATCATAATTGGAAAGAAAATAATTCATCAAAACTGTTAAGAGTAAGGAATTCAATTTTTAATAAGTCGCAAAGTTCATTTGTTTGTAGAAATGACCAAGTAGTGATAACCAGATTGCGTATTGGACACACTAACATGACCCATATTCATCTTGTAACTAAACAAAACATAAATAAATGCAAGTGTGGATCTGATTTAACCGTTTTACATTTACTAATAGAATGTGTGGAATTTAAATTAGAAAAAAGAATATGTAACTTAACCAATAATTTAAAACAGTGTTTGGATGGAAATGGTTGTGATGTACTTTAAAATATTTAAAACTGATTAATGTATATAAATTTATTTAAGTTTAATATTATTTGTACTTAAGGTGGTCGTTAAATGACTTAGATGTTAATACGACCTTAAATAAATTAAAAAAAAAAGTAGCCTATGTTAGACCTTATAACATTCGCTATCTGCCAGTGAAAGTCCCGTGAAAATCGGTGCAGCTGTTTCAGAGATTAGCCGGAACAAACAGACAGACAGACAGACAGACCGACAGATAGATAGACCGACAGATAGATAGACCGACAGACAGATGGACAGACAAAACTTAAAAAAAAATGATATTTTATTGTAAGTACCGAATATACTTTCATATGCATTAAGTGTAAACAAACAGACTGTTCAATTTTATTAACCTTCGGCGTACGACGTGGGGTTATTTTAACCCCAACATTTTTAAAATACATTTATTTAATATTAAAATGCAACAAAACGATTCGATTTTCTCAGTAGCTGGAGTTTAAGACCTCCCGCGTCGATTCACAGCGCTAGATCAGTACCCCGCGCATCGCGGTCGTGTGTGCACGCGCATCAAGTGGCTCCTGGGCATTTTAAACCCCACGTTGTACGGGACGTCGCTAAATTGTAAGTGTACCTTTTTTCAGTTTTATGTTATTTTTAGATTGCATATGTGTTTTATTTATAAAATATTGTATTTATTGTAGGTACTGATTTTCAATTACCATAGTAAAATGAAAGAAGATCAAATTTCGGCGGCGTTATTGGAGGAATATGAGTCGGATAATGACATCTTCCTCCCTAGTAGCGAGGACGAAACTGACCACATCAGCGAAGCTTCTGAAGTTGATAGTGACATGGAAGATATTGAGTTGAACATTGAAGCTACAGTAGAAGATACACCATCGACATCACAACCATTTTTTCTGGGTAAAGATGGCAGAACAAAGTGGTATAAAACTCCACCGCGTCCCAATGTTCGTACTAGGGCAGTCAATATTATCACTCATTTGCCGGGATGCAGAAGTGCAGCTCAACATAAAAAAAACTCATTTTGATTGCGTTTTTGTTACAGTTTGTTTATTTTATTGATTTATTTGAAGCTAGTTAGAAAAATGTTGATTTTAAGGAAATGATTTCCAACTATGTGTTTTTTTAAATAAATGTTTATTTTTGTATGTTTTTCTGTATTATTTATTGGCATCATATAATAAATACTCTTAAAAACTTAAATTAACTTAAGACATTTCATTAAAACACTAAAATAAAAGAAAATCATGGTGGGGTTATTTTAACCCCACGTTGTACAGGTGAGAAGTATTTTCCACCTTGTACGCCGAAGGTTAATCTGTATAGAAAATGCAGCGCCGCATCACTTTTCGTTTTGTTTCGGTGTGAATTAACCCTTTAAGATGGGGTGAGAGAGGTATACTTAATAGTTGTTTTTCTTTCGAGCGGAATATATCCATTCATTACCCATCAATGTCCCACGTAACAAACACTTAAAACGGTTTTTTTGTTGTGAATTATTTTTCACGACTATTCGCAGAAAGGCCATCTTATATAATATATAAGACGGCCTTTCTGCTGCAAGCCTAAATAATAAATACTCGGAAGTGTTTCGTAAATACACAAAACTTATAAAATTTGTAACCACCAAAAAACATTAAACGAGATCCTATCTACATCGAAACAAGCGTTGGAACTTGGAACCGAAGTCTTTCAAGTCACACACAATCAGCTGGGTAGTCTTTCAATTGATTTATATATGACATGTGAAGTGGCCGTTTGTTAGTACTTAATCTTGATTTATACGCGCGTCTGAAGTCTTATTTACAGCATGCGAGTCTAGTTAGAACACCGAAAATGAACGTTTAGCCGTGCACTAGTTTACACCCAAGTATAGACAAAATGAACGTTTAACATTTCAATCGTCCTCATAATTTGTGCGTATTATAATTTAACAGCCTCCGTGGTCTAGTGGTTAGAGCTTATCTCTCGATTCGGAGGTCGTAGATTCGATTACCGCATTGGAATAATAAAAAATATTGTTTCCAAGTTTGGTTAGGATAATACAGGCTGATCACCTGATAAATTTACAAGTTTTATAAGTAGCAATTTTTCTGTTACTCATCAAAATAAGACGTGTAATTTCAAATCTACCTCACGGAAGATTTATGGCGCATACACTTCCTCAGTAAATGCGTATAAACTTCAAAAGAATGTCCAGTGTTACAATAATCGTAAAAAATACCATAAAATAAAAAAAAGGGTTCGTTTAAATTAATTGGGTTAAAATATTTAGAACGGTCACGAAATAAAGTGCCGCGGCCGATAAGCATCAATTTGTTAGCATATTTTTACCCAGAGGTTGACAGGTTGAGATGCTACTGTTTAACCCTTCGATGAATAAAACTAAAACCGATCACGTAATTGGTAACCGACCGCCCATGGAGCGATAGTTGAAAAAACCTAACCAAGAGCATATCAGGACATGTCTAAGGAGGGTTCCGTAACTATAAACGCGTAATATGCTTTTTTTTAAATTACTCCAAAAGTCACTGTCCGATTTGGTTCACAATAATATTCATAAAGAGTTTTTAGTATGATCTATCAGCATGGAAATTTGCAAGTTTCTATCTCCTATAGTTTAAAAATGCTAGGGGGGGACCAACTCACAAACTACTTTGGAGGCCGATTACTCGAAAATGAAATGAAAATATACTTTATTGTGTACAATCAGCAGTTACACACATATACAAAATATATAAACTACACAGAACAAGACGAAAGTACACAAAGGCGGCTTTATAAAAAAGTAACGTATAAAACCTTGCCTTTATTTTAAAAGACCTATTCTACGATACCCCACACGATGGGGTAGAGTGAAAAAATATTTTTCATCCCCACTTCACATGTATGGAGAGCCACCCCTAAAATATAAAATTATAATTTTTTTTATGATCCCGAAACCGTGATCTATACACAATCTATAACTGCACCAAATTTCATCAATTTATATTCATAATTAAAGGAGCTAGAGGCGCGGACAGACAGACAGACAGACAGACGGACAGAGCGAAACAATCAGGATTCCTTAAGTATTACGGAACCCTAAAAAGGGTGGATTTTAACTTAATTAATTAATTTAGTGGGTACTTAATATTAATCGTGAATCTACCACCCAGTCTGCAGGTGTGACGGAAATGATTGTTATTGAGAGCTACCTGATAATTAGATAAGAGTCCCATATTTTTTTCATACTAGCTTTTGCTCGTGGCTCTGCCCGTGTAAATACAATATCCCGAGCATATCCCGGGCGAGATGTACGATTTCGGGATAAAAAGTAGCCTATGTTATTCCAGAGCTTAAGCAACTACCATATCAAATTTCATCAAAATATGTTAATTTTTTTGCGAGAAAGTAACAAGCATCCATCCATTCATATTTCCTAACAAACGTTCAAATTTATAATAGTAGAAGGTATTTTATACCTAGTTGAATTGTAATGCAACCACATACATAGCTTCAGCCTCATAGTCCTGGGGGGGCTATGCTTTGGCACGAATGTATCGACTCTATTAGGTAGGTACCTACTCTACGAAGGTCTCACAGAAGTCAGAACTGGTGGGATGAACCTTGCGACGTGTTTTACAAACGTTTGTTTCATATTACAAATATCAGGAAACGAGCAGACGGATCTCCTGATGGTAAGCGTTTTTCGGCACCCATCAATACCCGCAACACCACAAGAGTTACAAGTGTGTTCCTGGTCCTTAAAACCCTAACTCCCCGTTAGGCCTTAGGCAATCCCACGCATTCTGTAAAACACAACGAGGCCGAGGTATGTATCTAGGCAAGCCAGTCCAGACGTGCCGAAGCATAGCTCTTAAGCGTAGAACTCTATCAGGGTTGCAAAGCTCCAATTGTAGGTCTTAATGAACCGGTACCGCATACTATCAGGTGATCTGCAGCTCGTTTGTCAGTCTTTTTACGCTTTACCTCAGTTATATTATCAAAAGATAATAATTGGTCCTGTGTTATTTAAGTTCAAAAGTTAGTATGTCGCCAGCGCGGCGACAGAGCGGGTTAAACAGTTCCAGCTAATTAATTTCTCGTTACCGGCTGTTTCTTCACTGTTTTCTTAATTAAGCAATATATTCACTTCGAGCCAATTATTTGATATTTTCATTGTTACATAAACAGTAATTAATTAAATCAGAAAATTTTAATTGGATTTTGGCATTGGTGTTTGTTGGGCGCTTTATTGATTTCGATTTTAGACACAGGCTTTTTGATAAGTCTCGCTGGTGCAAAATTTTACTAAATAGTGACTTACTGCCAGTTTATTGAAACTGGCAGTAAGTCACTATTTAGTAAAATTACCTACCTACCAATTACTATTTGTTGTTTAAACAGCCTCCGTAGTCTAGTGGTTAGAGCATTGGCTCTCGACTCGGAGGTCGTGGGTTCGATTCCCGCATTGGAACAACAAAAAATGTTGTTTCCAAGTTTGGATAAGACAATGCAGGTCACCTTTGGTATCATATTTTGTCGGTTTTTTGCGTTTCAATAAACTAACTTAGTTTAAAGAAAATTTGTCTGTGACAGCGATACCAAATGTGATTTTAACAAATAATTATTGGTAGATAGGTTATTGAAACGAGCCGTAAATAATTTGTGATAAAATCAAACGGTTTATTTCGATGTTTAGCAGTTTCTTCTGAATTTTGTTATCATGTTAGGTACTACTACAACTCGGTGTACCTACAACTTAATTTAGATTTTAGATCTTGTTGCTATTGGAACAGCCATGGGTCAGCTCATTCCGAGACGCTACGCGAATAAGATAGCTATTGAAAATTGAACTTACTCATTAAACAAGAAGATACACGTTTCAATAGCGCAGCTGCAGCTCAATATTCGAACTGTGTAGCATTGATAAGAAAACACTATGTGGCTTAGTAGGTAGACCGCTTGATTCGCACACGAGAGAGCGCAGGTTCGATTTCCAGGTTGTAGCGTATACCAATGAGACTTTTTCAGATCTAGTACACTTTAGGCACGCTCTTACGAAAGAAAACATCGTGAGGAAACCCGCACATGGTTGGCCCCAGACGTATTGACCAGACATACCTTTATAGTCTGGATGATGTGCTGTGAGTATGCTTTATGTTCTAACTTAGATACGACATTTAAAATCGACTGTCCCAAGCACTACAGCTTTCAAGAGTGGTTTCTTCGCTTTGAAAGTACTGTTTAATAAATATATTATATTATAAAGCTAAAGAGTTTGTTTGTTTGTTTGTTTGATCGCGCTTATCTCAGAACCTAGGTTAGGTTAGGTTAGAATCAAAAAATTATTTTTGTGTTGGATAGTCCATTTATCGAGGAAGGCTTTAGGTTATATAACATCACACTGCGACATATTATTATAGGAGCGAAATATCAGTGGAAAATGTGGAAAAAACGGGGAAAATTATTCATCTTGGATAGATTTTAATGAATTTTTGGTGTGTGTTCAAGTGGATTCGAGAATGGTTTAGATTTGCAATTAGACCCGGTAGGTGGCGCTGCTATCAGTAGGTCAACAAATATAATTTTAAGGCGGTACGGAATTCGCCGGGACAGCTAGTCATCCAATAACGGATGAAAGGGGAAAGGGAAAAAGGGGAAGGGAAAGCAGTAGTGATAAGTTCAATTTTGAATCGCTATCTTTGTCGCATTTGACGCATATTAATAATATTTTGGAATTGTGGTACACCGTCTGTCGGTGACTGTACCAATGTACCTATTACAGCTAAAATAAATTAATCGGTAACAGCAACGCACCGGGTTACTAGTATTAAGTAATTAACGAGCGTTATCTAAATTACTATATTCCATGCTAATGGCTGTTTAGCTGAAACTTGTTACGAGAAACGAACAAAGTATTCGTATATAAACTAAATTAGTTCACTAAATTATTTCCAAAAAATTAAAACGAGTTGCTGCCTATTCGAACCCAAAATTTTTTCCACCGGAAAATCTGAACGCCGTATGCTCTCGACGTAATAGGCAAGCGGACCATTTTTTTTATTACATAAATTAATAGTACTCTTAAATATGAGTAACTTCTCAGAAGAAACCGTATATCAAAAGTCAATATTTTCAAAGGTACAGCGATTTGTATACAAAATTTCGCGAGTTTTTATACCAAAAAAATTTTTTTTTTTTTGCGAAATTGGTAAACAAAACCTACATCATTAGTTTACTCACATCATATACAAAAACATTCATTATGGTAAGTATGAACTTTAACGCACAAATATCGGAGACATTTACAAATATATTCCTGCGGCCATATACTTCATATACTACTTCATATACTATAACCTACAAGTGACGTCATTTGTAGGTCGACTTTAGTATGGAGCGTTTTTAGAAGGCTCGCGAAATTTTTTATACAAATCGCTGTACCTTTGAAAATATTGACTTTTGATATACGGTTTCTTCTGAGAAGTTACTCATATTTAAGAGTACTATTCATTTATGAAATAAAAAAAAAATAGCCCGCTTGCCTTTTAACTTACACTTCCTACTACTATTATAAATGTGAAAGTTTGCGGATGCATGGATAGATGGATGGATGGGTGTATGGATGAATGTTTGTTTTACTATTTCACACAAAAACTACATCATAAGCCAATCGCCGGCCAATGCTAAACGTGAGTGCCAACCATTCCGATTTTGGGCAGCCCTCATCCATTCGCTACCTGCCATCTTCTTCAAATCGTCGGTCCATCTTTTCCCCCCTTTTCACTCCCTTAGGAGTTGAATTTCGGAAAATCCCTTCTTATCGGATGCCTTTTTTTTTTTTTTTTTTTTTTTTCGGGGGGGAAAATGCTTTACGCATACCACCCAGGCGCAGGGGGCACCCAAGTGGTGATGTGGGACTCATGGTATACCCACTAAACCCCCCCCCCCCCCCATCTTCCTCCTCACCGCCCTCTGACGGGGCCACGGGAACGATACACACATCCGCGACCCCGCCGGCGGCAGCCGCCTACAAGCGGCTCCATCTTCAAAGCCCGAAGGCCCTCCACGATGGGCGCACCAGATGGTATTAGGTGCGCTTCCTCCTCGGCCTCCACCAGTACTGTAGCAGACTCCCCCTGAGTCTGCTACTAGGAGGCCATGGGTACCAGATAAACTGGTACCCGGTGGCAGATCAGGTCTGTGGTTCTGCCACCGACCACACCTCGGTCGCAGAGGATAGGGCAAGCGGCGCACCGCAATACCGACATGCCTCTTCCTCTGCGGCCCCACCAACGCCGTTTTGACGGAACGGCCCCGCCAGCTCGCAGGGGGTAGGGAGAGTGGCGTACCGTAATACCATCACGCCTCTCCCCCTGCGATCTCTCCACGGCCGCAGAAGATAGGGAGAACGGCGCACCGTAATACCGGCACTCCTCTTCTTCTGCGGTCCCACCTCCACGCGCGTCCTCTGCGGGCATGTTCAGCCCGCTGGGAGCGCCCTCCTCGGGCCAGCCGGCGGCAAACAGGCCGGCCCCGGTTGCCTCTTAGCTTCACCGTGGGTGACCAGTCCACGGTTACTAAGCCCCACCGCCACGACAAGGCGTGCAACCATCGGGGGGCTTATCGGATGCCTATGCCATACAAAGAGTAAGCCCTGCAAGTGTCAGGTGTCTACGATCAGCGGTTTAGGCTGTGCGTTTATCCGTCAGTCATTCACAAAGGATTTTATATGTATAGATAGATATATTAGTAAATGCCATTCTTAATTTTATGTATAGATAAATGTATTATAATCTATACCTACATAAAATACTCCATGTATATTTACAATTTAATAGTTAACTCTTCATGCTACATAGTACCAGCTGTACTAAAACAGCAGTAACCATGGTACAGCCAAGGTGTTTAAAAAATAACGCCGCCTTCAGAAGTACACTTTAAAAGTCAATAACAGTCCACATTATTCTCTTACGTGACTGAAATCCGAGTTACCTTTCTGCCTTTACAGTGGAAAATAATTTTTTATTCAAGGTTTACTTACCCCGAGACTAGCAGTAGCGCCCGTTACATCTATCCTGCAGAAAGCTATCAAAACTTCTTACTGATATCGTAAACGGAAAAGTTTGTATGTATGGATGTCTGTTACTTTCACGGATGTCTCTACCTTTGGCATCATTTGTCAGTTTTTTGCGTTTCAATAAACTAAGTTTAAAGAATCTTTGTTTAAATGTGATTTTAACCTTTACCTTTATAAACGGGATAGTTTGTATGTATGGATGTCTGTTTCCTTACGCAATAACTACATACTGCGGATTAACACATAGGCTATTTTTTATGTACAAAATGTTGGGTTCGTATGACACAAATAAGCCTTACATAGTTAACTTTACCATCGCACAGGCATGCATTATATGTTATTGAGCAAGTCGCGATATCAAAGCCTAAAAGGAAAGAAAGTTTTTTCATTGACGAACTTGTAAACAACAACTAGATTAAAGTGGTGTTATAAGTTAACTAGCTGTTGCCCGCGGCTGCGCCCGCGTAAATACAGTATCCGACGGGAACATTGTACTTTTTCAGGTTAAAAAGCCTATGTTTTTATCCTGCTTAAACTACTAACATACCTACGACTTTTCGAATTTCACCAACATCCGTTCAGTAGGTTTTGTGTGAAGGAGTAACAGATTCATCCATTATCACAAACATTTCTTACAGTATTAGGATAACACTATAGGAACATAAATCTTCATTACGTAAGTACGACTTTTTGCCTGAAACATTCAACCCTTCAGTACTCGTTGCATGCAAGTCGGCCATTTATATACCAGGCGAGAGCCTTTAATAGACTGACGACAAGCAAATGTCACAGTTAGTTCGCTAGTTTTACGTGACTTAAATATTTATAATTTTTTGTACAATTTTAATTACATTCGTACATGCACTGTATTGCGAGTAAACTTGTTTACATTAGTTTAACACTAACCTGCTGGGAAACATTTTTATGTTGGCTTATTTAACTTATTTGTAATTAAAAATTAGTTATTATTTCTCTCTATTTTTAAAAGGGCCAAACTGTGGGGGACTACTACTGTGGATTGGCAACTGTAAATTTTACCTTTTCGTCATTATAAAAAATAAGTTCATTAAAGTTTTTATCCATACTAATATTATAAATGGGAAAGTGTGTGTGTGTCTGTCTGTTCTTCCGTCTTTCCCGCCAAAACTACTGAACCGATTTAAATGAAATTTGGCACACATATAGTCTAAAGCCTGAGAAAGGACATAGGCTACTTTTTATCGCAGGGAAATGTACGGTTCCTGTGGGTGTACTTACGCGGGCAGAGCCGCGGGCATCAGCTAGTAAAAATATATTTTTTAATTCAATTACCCATATAGTGATTAACATTACTCGGAGGACTGAATTAGTTTTAATAAACTAAGAATTGTCTACATAGCAAAAAGCAGACCTATCCTACTAATATTATAAATGTGAAAGTTTGTGACGATGTATGGATTAATGGATGGATGGATGGACGTTTCTTACTCTTTAAAACTACTGAACGGATTTCAATGACATTTAGTATGGTATTAGTGTAAGCCCTGGATTAAAACTATTATTAACTATTATAAATAGCTTCGGAGCCGCGGGCAAAAGCTTAGTATGTTATAAAACACAAACCAAAAATAAAGACACAAAAGACTGAAAGTGTATCTCTATACAACAATAAAGTAAATGAACAAAAAGCTCTATCGCTAATAAAAATGCTCTTGAAGCTGTTTTTACTTAAAAATAATACCCTTATTTGCTACTATTGCCTAGGATAATACAAAGGATGTTGCCCTCAAGCAATCAGGTGGGGCAGTTGAGCCCGTAAAGAAAGCTTTAAAAATGTTAAATAAAGCCAGCGGATCGCGAAATAACGTTACCTCGCATTTTTTGATTTGTCGACTGTGGTCCAAGTATGGACGTCAGCGGAAAATTACTCATATCATTCTAACAAAAATATATTTTGTTTATATTATAATATTATTATTATATCTATATAGATCTATACAAATGCTTTATACCACGTAAATCAGGTCCCGTGCTAAGTATCCGAAGAACAAACAACTTCTTGTTCCCTTAGCGGTATTCGAACCCACGACCTTCGGCTTGAGCGCCAACGCGCTAACGACTAAGTCACAGAGGTCGTAGTTTATAAAATATATTTTTTTAATTGTAATAAAATATGATGCCTGTGTTGTGATGATATCCAAAAAGATTATCGTCTAGATAGCAGGGAATAATAGTAATTATAATTAATGCTATTATGTAGAAGAAACTAATAATTTTTAGTATTACCTATATGTAGATCTCATATTTTAGACACTATGTATCATATTGAATAGCATAAAGTGAAATAATAGGTAAATTCATTGCATAAAGAGGACATTTTAGATATTGGCTATCTTTAAGTATTTAGGAGCATGGTATATTTTACAAATGTATAAATTACCTGTAAGCAGGTAATTACTGCCTAGTATGCAATAAATATCAAAATAAGAAATAATTACTTAGTTATGTATTCCTTTCTCATCTCTATGAGATTATAGTTTTTCAATTGGATTTTTTATAAATCCTACATCTTTAATCGCTTGTAAGTTGTACCAATCATAATTTTTGCAGGTAAAAAATTTTGTAAACATTGTGATTACCTCAAAGGTTTCTGTTCGCCACCTTCCGGCTATTGTAAATTAAAAAATGTTCTTTCTAACTCTTCGACTGATGCGAACTTGATATAAAAATGCCTGAGGTTTGTTCTTTTTATAAATTTAATTAAAGTTTACTGGCTGGAAATGTTGATATAATGTTTATTTTGTCTGTGCTCATTGTATGACTTATTTTATTAGAATTTTAAATTTAGAATCCAATCTTTCTAATTTTAGCTACAACCTATCTATTTTTAGCTCCTCCAAACTTTTTTTTTCGCCGAGAAAATGCGTTTAAGCATCTCACGGGGATTCTGCTGCACCCGAAAAGATGGTGAATGGGCGCAGCCCCTACTCACTAAAAATCGGTGGCAGGTACTCCACTCAATATTACTCATTGGCATTGCGAGAGCCTGCACCGCGACTCCGTTGAGCTCCTCCTAAAACCCTGACTCCTTCTTCACATAACACATTTTACAACATCCCCTTTCCTAAAATTTAAACAATATTTAAGACGCCCATAATCCTTGCACACGTCTATGATATTTACGTCATATTCTGCAAATCATGTTGAAAATTGACGACTGTGATGATTAAATGTCGAGGATTATCACCATATCACCCTATATATCCATTTGTTACAGCTTGACAAGTTAAACCGCGGTAGGGTAGTCAGTATTCATAAGATACCTTCCTTATACATTCGTGTCGTTATACATAGACTTTGTGATTAATAGAAGCGAACAATTAAAATTCAATGTTAAACGAATGTTTCTTTGTATACTTAATGAATGAAGTTAAAGGTATCATAGTGTAGCTGGTGTAAGTTTAAAAGAAATTTAGTTACTTTTACATTAAAAAGCCGTTTTGAAATAAAAAGTACCTAAAATATATTAAAATAGACTCTTATTTTCTTAGAAGTCGAAGCACTCGTAGCAAAGTTTAGATTAGTAAACATGGCAATTGACAGCCGGGACAGGCCTTTACATTTGTTAATGGATGATTTATACAGTATTCTCCGAGCGAAGTAACCACTCTTGAAATACTGTAGTGCCTGGGACAGTTGGTTTTTAAATGTCGTATGGTTGCCCAAGCGCATACGGCATTCTCACAACATAGTCAGCCTAGTCCAGAGGAATGACTGGTCAATATGTCTGGGGCCAACTATGTGCGGGTTTCCTCACGATGTTTTCCTTCACCGTTAGAGCGTCCGTATAATGTACTTGAGATCTGAAAAAGTCTTATTGGTACACGCCACAACCTGGGATTTGAACCTGCACTCTCTCGAGTGCGAATCAAACGGTCTACCCAATAGGCCACGGAGCTCCTGTATACACGTAATCCAGGTATCTGAAACTACCTCTGAATGCAGACGAGTGATGAAACGGAGTTACCAGTAGATAAGCCGAACCTCTGGTGGTAACGGACAGCTGATTATCGCTAGCCCACTGTAGCTTATTATACAGGTAGGACGGGGTTTTGAAATTCACCACACCGAATAGTAGGGAAGCGAAATGTAACTGTTGGCGACTCTCCATCTTTAACCATTTCATATTATTAATATAATATGGCGTCACGTGGGCGCGCGGTGGTATGTTGCAACAATATCTTGCACACGCGTTTTAGGTGGGTAATTGTATAACAATTCCATCAAGTTCACACGAACTTAGGGTTATTTTGCCTCTTATATTAAAAAAAATGTACCTTTCGTGACAAATTGACAAACGCTACGTGTAACAAAATTGTATCTATCAAACGCACGGTAGCGATTGTAACCTTAGGTAGTATGAGTTATTGTTATTTTTATTAATTTTATGTTTTTCTTAGAATAATTTAAAAAAAAATTATAGGTACCTTCTCCACATAAACTATAATTTACCGGCCAAATTTCATACTCAGCCGGTTACACAGTTCTCGTAATTTGTACTGAAAGTTTTTGCTTTACGTATTAATATAATAATGATAGTTGGTATAGCCAGCGGCGTATTTGTTGCGCATGCGAGTGCAACAGTATGGGCTGACACTAGAATCTAACCGAATAAACAAAAAAAAAAAAGAAGTAGCCCTCATATTGTCAAGCAGTGAGCGAGCTGATGATGACTAATAGCTAAGAAAATCCTCGATCACGTCAACTTTCAATTAAAAAAAACACATCTTAATCGGACCTTTCGGTTCGGAAATACGATGCTACGGACAGACACACAGATAGACAGACACACCTATAACACCCCTCTTTTTGCGTCGGGGGTTAAAAATAAAGTGGGCTTCAGAGAAGCGAAAAGGCCTAAAATAAATGCCACCTCCACACACCACGAACTCTACACAATCATACTTGCGCTACATAATGAAGTCTTTCAAGTCGCAGCCGCGAATCGAGCCACATGGTTGTTAGGGGGTTATTATAAATGCAATTTTCATAACGTCTAAATTAACGTGTTAACCCCGAGCCTACTAATTTGTTGTAAACTTTTTAATATTTCGCCGTATAATAACGGAGTTTTATGTTGGTCGTCTTTGTGACTTTATAAATATAGTAATTTTGTAATATATACTTTTTAATATTTTTCTGTATGAAAGAGCTCTAGAATTTTGTATGTTAGTTAATGAGTTTACAGAAAAAAATATCCTACTAATATTATAAATGTGAAAGTTTGTGAGGATATATGGATGGATGGATGTATGGGTGGATGAATGGATGTCTGTTCCTCTTTCACACAAAAACTACTGAAAAGATTTTGACGAAAATTTGTATGTTAATAGTTTAGGCTCTGGATTAGAAAATAGGTTACTTTTTATCCCGAAAAAGCACAGTATTCCCGAGGGATACTATATTTACGCGGGCGGAGCCACAGGCAACAGCTTGTATCATAATATAAATAACTAGATTTTAATTTTATTTATTTTTTAATTTTAAACTTTTTTATGTTTCTTATTGCCTCTTAGATTCGCGATACAAGTATGTAAATGTTATTTCTGGACTGTAAAAGAAAGATTGACGTGTGAGTGAGGTAAAGTGTGTGTTGTTGCTATTTTTATAAATCTAATGTATTTCTAAGCGTTGCTTTTTTTAATTTTAGCTTTCGGCAGGCCTTCTTCTACTAACTTTAAATGTGCCAAATTTTATACTGCTCTGTATGCACAATTTCCGTTGAGCCGTACTTGAAATGTTTGGTTCACGTATTAATATAATGATAATAAGTGAAAGAATAATATACAGATAAAATACGTAACGACGTTATTCGCCAGAGAACTAAAGTCGCACGCTGAAGTGGAAGTTGGCCGGCCATGTCTGCAGACGGACAGACAATCGATGGAGCAGACAAGTATTAGAGTGGAGACCACGCTTAGACAAACGTAATGTAGGACGTCCTGCGGCACGATGGACAGACGATTTGAAGAAGGTGGCTGGCAGCGGATGGATGAGGGCTGCCCAAGATCGGGATGGTCATTGGGGGAGGCCTACGTTCAGCAGTGGATGGTGACAGGCTGATGATGATGATGATGAAGTGAAAGAAAGTTGTAAATATATTTTAGCAACTAAATAAGCTGTAATGAGATCTCGCCCCTAGAGCATAAAAATATTTTAACATGTATAATGCAATATTCATTCGTAATGAACTGTGTTTTTTACAATCACCAAAATGTTGTCCAAAAATCGCTTAACATTTTCATCGCGTACAAAGGGCGGTTTATACAAAACAAATTATACATAAATTACATTATGCATATTGTATTAAACACATAATTTCGAGGCTTTACGAACAAAACAAATCTAATTCTGTCATTACGAGGGCCGAGTACGTGACGGTACTCAGTGGACACCCTTTGAAACAAATACATTTTTGTATGAATAAAATTATCACCAGTCTAAATCAATTTACATAATATCATAGTAATATTCTTTGATAATAATTCAGCAAAATGACTCCACAGATTTATATTGCTTTTATAAATAAAGTAAAATATAGTATATTTTTAACGTTTATTACATACAGACGTAGTTCATATTATTTCCTCAGCCTCAATAAAAATACAATTATTGTTGTTACAGATTGATAAATTTCAACGTGAAATAAAATTGTATTTATCAAACACACGGCAAAATATACACAGAAAAATATTAGCTTTAGGCACACTCCTCCAAATAAACTTTAAGTAACAAATATGATAGTCTTCAGCTCTCACAATTCCCGTAAGACTACACTGAAAGTTTTTGCTTCGTGTACCTATATTAATATATGATAAGTTTCACACTCTAAATGCCACGGTACCTGGGGCACGGGTGTATTTTTTAATACGCGTCATTTAAAGGGTTAGTTATTATTTGAAGGCATTTGTTTACTTCATCTATTTTAGTGTTTACTCATATATTTACTCTTATAATCTTTATTAAGTAAGTCTCGTTAGGTTCGCCACAGTAATTTACAATTTTGTACGGCGATATTAATAGGCGCCCTTTGTTCTGTGTCTGCGAGCGTCTTCATCAACATGCCTTTGTGGTTGAGGGTTTCCACTCCGCCGACTACCTGGCTACGGGTAAATGTGCGGAATTTCGTCTAATTATTAATTTATTGCGACTTGAGACGAAGACGTCACTAGAATTAGCCGTTTTGGTGCACCCCGTAGATGCAATGTTCGTTTCGCTTTATAATACTCGCGTCGCGATTTCGTTGGCGTATGAGTATATCTAAGCTCTAATTTTGTCGGTATAGCGGTATCCTGTAATGTTATTATTTTCTTTTTTTTTTCTTTTGTGCATAGTCTGAAAGTTTAATACGTGTAGGTACCTACTATGTACTGATTTAAAATAATTTAAGACGTTTTGATGAATACGCGGCATAAATATATTATATAATGTACGCGGACCATGGAGAGCCGCTTCGCTACGTTGAATGTAAGATGAGGAATGGATGGTGAGATTGAAAGTGGACGAAGCGAAACAAGTATGTAAGGATCGTAGTAAGTGGAAAGAAGTGGTCTCTGCCTACCCCTACGGGAAAAAGCGTGATTATATGTATGTATGTATGTATGAATACTACGAATTTTTTTAGACTAAAAGGAAATCTGTCTCAGACAAAGAAGGAATAAATTTTAATTTTCAATAGTTAAAGAAGAGAGTAAATAAATAGTGTAAAGAGTAGACACAGGCAAGAACTAGAGTACCTAAGTAAGTAAAGCAGCATTTGCGGTCAGTACTCAGTAGATATTACATAGGCTGGGTCCTAGGACTAAGTTACTATGATCCAGAATCGACACTTGGATTTTTAACTCTATTGTATTATGCGCAGAGTTTTATTTTTAGTGCTCAGAATTTTCCCGAGCTATTCCGGATTCCGGATCATAATAATATAGTTCCAGTCGGACAGATTTATGATTAATGAAGAGATTCATAAGCATACCGACTAAATACTGAAACGCTACTCAAAATTAGGAGCCCTCCTATTCACAGGTCGTCGCTGTCTCTACTAGCCGAAATGACAAGGACAGCATGTGACTTGAGCATCACTTAATTTAACTATCTTTCCAGGGTCTCTAGTCAAGATGCATTCGATAATTACGACGGTGAAGTTCGAAAACAAAATACATATATGGGATTTGATATAACGCATCGCAAGCGACATGTCACCTAACGATGGCTTATGTCAAATCCCATACATTCTTGATTTCGAAGTTCGCCGTCGAAATTATCGAATGCATCTTGACTAGATGCCCAGTATTCCGCCGTTAGCATCGTAATTATAGTACAAGTGCTACTTCAAATGAACTTCCTAATGGTGCATATTAAGCATAATAATGGTACATTATTCTGCAATGTCAATATTAATATCCTCTACAACAATAATAATAATAATTAATGAAATACATTTGTCACAAAAACTAATTACGAATGCACAACAGAAATATATTTTAATGTATGTTAATAATTATTAGAAATATATTTTAAACCGCTAGTATTCTATTCGTTCATTTGCTAATGAAGGCAATAATTTCTTGCAAATACATTATTATGGAACTGTTAATGAACTTTTATAAATTAAGTCACATTCTGAGAAAAAAAGTTATACGTGATTTTAATTAAAAGTAGAGAACACTTTTTATTCTTTGAGTAGATTTCGTACTCCGGGGACATTATTATTATTAATATATTTATTATTAAGTATTCTGTTCGTTTTACCAACGTTAGACAAAATCCAAAACTACAAGACGTATTTACTGAAAAGTAACGATCTACAGAAAAATAGTTACGAGCCCGATGTTAATAAAAACTAAAACGGCATCATTCGATTTTGATACAAAATCTCTAGCCACTATCCAGGACTATCAAGCCTAGATATTAAAAGAAAGGATAGATTATTATATTATCATGATTGCTTAACTGTTTCCCGCAGTTCCGCTAGCACATATTCTATCGGGTATCCCGCTGGAATACTGTATTTTCCGGGATAAAAGTTAGCCTATGTTTTAATCCAAGGCCTACTACCATACCAAATTTCATCAAAATCTGTGCAGAAGTTTTTGCGTGAAAGAGCTGTAACAAACAAACATACATCCATTGGTCCATCCATCTTCACAAACTTTCACATTTTTAATATTAGCAGCATTAGCAGGATTAACCCTTTCACTGCAAAGCAAAAATGTCTAAACTGTTAGTGGGTGGACACTGAACAAAATCTAGCCTTATCTAGACCAGAGACTGAGCGTTTGAGGCATTTTGAGGCTCTGAACACCAACACACACGCGGTGAGGAACTGTCAGTCTTTGGTCATTATTGGACTGGATTTTGTCATGTCACAATTTTGTCCACCCACAAACAGTTTCGACAGTGGTGACAGTGTATGAAACTCGCGCGATTCGAACCCCGCTAATTGCGAATGAAGTTGAGGAGGGCTTTTTAATTAAAACTTATTCAATATTATAGAGCGAATCGAGTTAGTCCGGTCCGGTCACTCGGCAAAGTTGGATAATTATGGATGAGCGTTTGTCGATTTTTTATAATTAGATTACGGGATTCGATTTAAATATGATCCGGTGGAATGACATTGGAAATATTTTTAAATATTTCTTTTATGTAATTTAGTTTGTTAACAGTGTAGATAAACGACAATAAACGCGGGTTATCAAACTATTCAGAATAAGGAATCGGACTATTTTTTTAATTGCATAAATGAATAGGTATATCAAAAGTCAATATTTTCAGAGGCGATTTGTATAAAAAATTTCGCAAGTATCGTAAAAACGCTCCATAAAAAGCCGTACCTATGAGTGACGTCACTCGTGGGTTAAAGTGTATGAAGTATTCGGCCGCAGGAACATACTTGTAAATATCTCAAATATTTGTGCGTTTAGGTTCATACTTACCATAATGAATATACAAAAACTTATATATGATGTAAGTAAACTAATGATGTAGGTTTTATTTACTAATTTATCAAAAAAAAAAACATTTTTTTGTACTTTCTAGGTGTATTTAATTAATACAACACATAAAATAATATATTTTTTACATTTACCAAGTAGTAATGCCTCAATATTTCTGAGTATATTAATGAAACTAAATATTTTAGATATAATCCGATCCCTCTATTTTTTCAACTGCTTCTTCTTCTTTGTTGCTTATCTCAAATGTTTTTACATGTCATAATTCCCTATCGATGTTACCACTTGAGTGACTACAATTTTTGCTTATTCCTGTGAACTAAGTACAATAATGCCTACATCTAATCATCGGAAGCGATTTCAACGTTCAAATGAACACTGGGCAATTGTAACGCATTTGACTGGCAATTTTTTAAAAGGAAATAAGCTCGCTCGGCTCGGAGTATGTGATTGCGAACGTGTGCATTCGAGTGTGTAATCGTCAACGTCTTTAATGTATTAATTCCTAGTCCCTTTGACAAAGTTTAAAATTGTGTCTTTGAATGAGTGTAAAGTTGTTAGATAACTCCAAATTGGCGTAATTGCGAATACTCTTGTGTAACAAAGCGTTATTGAAATGTAAAATGAAATTACTGGCATAAATCAGTAATTTCATTTTACAATAATCCTACTAATATTATAAATGTGAAAGTTTTGAGAATGTTTGGATGGATGGATGGATGTTTGTTCTTTCACGCAGTAAGTACTGCACGGATTTTGATGAAATTCGGTTGGTAGTAGTGTGGGCCCTGGATTAAAACATAGGCTACTTTTTATCCCGAAAAAGTACAGTGTTCCCGAGGGATACTATATTTACGCGGGCGGAGCCGCGGGAATCAGCTAGTTTATAATATAAATCTTGTGAATGAATTGTGCTTGAAGACGTCGATTAAATTTTCATAAAAATTTACCCCCTTCCAAGGGGTTCAAAGTTTTTGGAGATAACGCCAACGAAGCCGCGGGCAAAAAGCTGCCTAAACTGATAGAATTGAGTAATGGGTCTAGAGATCTAAATTAGATTACGTTTGATAGTTATTCTTTTATTATAATTTGAATAATATTTTTATTGGAATTTAATAAAATTAATTAGTTGTGGTTACGTAATATTGTAATATAAAAGTATTATACTATACCTAAATATATTGTCCGGAATCTGTACGGCCGGGGACATATCAGGGCACTAAAAATAGAAATCTGTGCTAACACAATAACGCTGAAAATCGAACACACACTGTCAAGTCAAACGTCAATCTCAAATCTGACAATTTGACACTCACGTGATTGATTTTCAACTATTGTAAAAGTCCAAATTTCTATTTGCAATGTTCTGAATTTTACTCTATTATTTTCGGGGTCAAGAGGAACTGTATACTTTTTTGGCACTTCAAATTTTTTCCCATAGACTTTCAGCTTGAGCCATCGGAAAAAAAATTTGACAATATATTTTTTAAATGCATCGAAGTATAAAAACGGTATTCCCCGTAAGTATATTGATGATAAGCGAGTGCATGGCGACCAATAAGACCATCTATCCTGCAAACGACCAATAAGTCTTGCTTCGACGATATTAACACTATCATAGGTTATTCCCCGGTTTTATGAAGACACATTAGGCCTCACGACGTTTCTATTTGCGAAATATAATCACCAACTTCATGATTATCCATGAAAAATATAGTTTGCTTATTAAAATAACCTAATATTTTTCATCTTTAGATATAACTCGAGAGAAATTCAAAAGTATTTGTGAAGCTATTATAGTAAATAAAATTGTTCTTACTCCAAACATTTACTTTTAAGTAGTGTCCGACCGAAAGTTCGGTTTCGGTTTCGGCCGAGTTTCGGCCAAAAATCAAGTTTCGGCGGCAGTTTCGGTTTCGGCCAAAAGTGGCCGAAACTTTTGCCGAAACCGAAACTGATTTCGGAAGTTTTCGTGCACGCTCGCCTAACTTCGTTTCTTGCGGCAACGCTTTGACAACGCAACTGAATTTGAAAACATAATTAAAATATAGGGTGAACGTACCAATTATCAGCACTTTAAGAGATAGTTCAAATTTAAACCCAATTATTACAGAGGAAAATACTTTTTTACCCACAATGATGAGTTTTCTGGGTCCATTATTTAATAAATTACTGATTTTTACTTCATAATATAGTTTACCTTCATCGACATTTTATAAAAATAATCATAACTAAAAAATTACCCTGTCGCCAATTATTAGCACTGGGGTACCAAATTATCAGCCCTGTGATAGTGGTGATAAAATCCGGTAGTTAATTCTACTAATATTATAATATGAGTGTTTGTGAGGATGGATGGTTACATTTATGGATGGATGGATATTTGTTACTCTTTCACGCAAAAAATACTGAACGGATTTCGATGAAATTTTGTATGGTAGTAGTTTTAACTCTGGATTAAAACAAAGGATAAAAAGCACAGTTTGTTCCCATAGGATACTGTATTTACGCGAGGGGAGCCGCGGGCAACATTATGAAATATAATAATGATGAGAGAATAATCTCTTTTTATACCTTGCCTGATAATCAGTTTCATAAAAATTTGTCTTTAAAAAATATCACATTAATTCTTATTAATTAGTAAAGTCTTTCTCATTAACCTTATTATATAGTTATTCCAAGTTTAAGTGTAGTATTTTTTATTAAATTTTTATTTCACTATATTCTTAAGACTTAATGAAGCATCAAAATAAATTAGTAAATGACTATGGTAAAATTACTATTGAGTTATAGTTTATAGTACAGGAAACTGGAGAGACTTGACCCCCCCCCCCCCTTTTGTTTTTTCCCCTTATTTTCTACATAATATGGATCCTATTTAAAATAATTCAAAGCGGCTAAGTGCGAGTCGGACTCGCCCATGAAGGATTCCGTAGCAGCAAGTAACATAATATAAAAGTTCTTGTAGAGAGTTGATTGAATGAAAGGTAAATTGCAGTTTACGATTTATGACGTATTAAAAAAACTTCTTACTAGATCTCGTTCAAACCAATTTTCGGTGGAAATTTGCGTACTGATGTACATCATATATTCTTTTTAGTGTTATCATTCTCTTATTTTAGAAGTTACAGGGGGACACACACATTTTACCACTTTGGAAGTGTCTCTCGCGCAAACTATTCTCTCTCGCTTTAGAAAAAAATGATATTAGAAACCTAAATTTTTGAAGACTGGATAGGTCTTCAAAAATTTAGGTAAATTATAAAACCCCACACGTGAAAAAAAAATTGAGTTTCAGTTCTAAGTATGGGGATCCCCCAATTTTTTTTTCTATTTTTGTGTGAAAATCTTAATGCGGTTCATAGAATACATCTACTTACCAAACTTCAACAATACTATAGTTCTTATAGTTACGGAAAAAAGTGGCTGTGACATACGGACGGACAGACAGACATGAATCCATAAGGGTTCCGTTTTTTGCCATTTGGCTACAGAACCCTAAAAAGTGGTACTGAAAGACGTGGAGTTTATCTACAGAATATCAGTCAAAATAAGTATTAATTTACCTGCTAAAACTCAAGACACGTATTTGTTTTTTTACTTAGGGCTGCGCTAGTCGGTTCTTTCTCCATACAAACGCTTTTTTAATAATAATAATAATATCTATGGACGCTTCACACCACGTCAATCTGGCCCCATGCTAAGTATCCGAAGAACTTGTGTTACAGGTACCAGACAACGGAAATATATTTAGTACTTTTTATACTATACATATATTTAAGATTTTTATTATATTATACACATATTTAATACACATCCATGACCCAGGAACACAGAAAAACTTTTTGTTCCATCGGCAGGATTCGAACCTGCGACCTCCGGCTTGAGCACCAAAGCGCTGAACCACTGAGCCACAGAGGTCGTCAGTTGGTGATTTACTCTAAAGTCAAATATTGTAGACCCAAATTTTTGTGTAATATCGATTTTTATTACACTTATCTAGGTTGGTATGTGCTTATATTTCTAAAATTTTAATAGCCTCCAAACGTCGGATTTTTAGCGCAACTTTGACCGTAAATAAAAAACAAACGAAGAATGAAAATAATAAAGCAAGCACATACCGATACAGTTTTATTATTCAGAAATTGAGATAACTTTACTTCAGACATAAATATTATATACCTAGGTAGTTTGTTCATAAAACACCAACAGCTGAGTGTTGATTTACGTAATCTGAGGACACCTTTTCTAAAATACTTTACAAAGCAGTATAAATGTGTGCACTATAGCTTCTCATATAAGTACTTATAGATAACTATTTTATGCATATATCTTTTTTTCCCCGATATTATGTGAAATAACAAGCATTTTCCCCACGCGCCGCACTGAGTTCAAACCGTTGACTAGCGCTCTATTAAGTCCCCATATAAAGGAAACTTGATCCTCTATAAAAATACTATGCAACTTAAAAGAGTATAAACATTGATATAACATTCATTTGTTCCATAGTAGACCGCTAGTGCTGATAAATTGGAATTTACAAAATATTGGACCCTAATTAATATTTTTAATAGTAGGTATATTAAATAAATGATTACAACAAAATTAATATACCGTGTTTCCATTTCATGTCCTAATTAATGCAGAATAATTGATAAAATGCACCAAATTTCAGTATTTGAAAGAATTTTCTACTTGACCACGTGAGTTTCGGTTTCGGTTTCGGCCGAAACTGAAGCCACGGCCGAACATTCGGTTTCGGTTTCGGCCGGAAAACCAGTTTCGTTCGGACTCTACTTTTAAGTATTAATAAAATTACTATGCCAAAAATATTTTTGTGAATTACGTATACAGATGGTGGTCGTTAACGTTCATAATGATTCAAAGTTGCCATAGTTAAATATTGGCGGAGTTAATGATTTCAAAGGGAGGATAGGTAAGCCCTTGGAACAATATTTTATTTCTTAATGTAACCTCACATTATTTTATCTTGCCAGTGTTGCGTTACTAACAAGACCTGAGAAAATGTCCTGTCTCCTATAATTTCTGTTTTCTATCCCTACAATCAAATAGAGCCCTAATGGGGCACTCGTGTTGGAGACGTTTTACACATGAAATGTCCTGTCCTTACGCTAGTATGGAATGTTTCGAAATTTGAAACGTCCAATAAGTTGACTCAATAACAGTGACATAGTTTACTGGCGCCGCCTGGCGTTAACTGCCGGAGTTTTATGACGTTCGAATTTCGAATTGACCAGCTCAACGGCATATTGTTTAATTATTGTAAATTGTAATGATGTCTGGATATTGTAAATATTTTCATAACTTCGTTTATTTAAAACGCCGCTGAACATAACTTGTATTTTTATTTATCCTACGTTAAAATAATATGATGAACAAAATCTTAAATATTGTATTTTTTGATAAGGTATTTAAAGCAATATTATTAAACTAGTTTTTACCCACAACTTCGTCCGCGTAGAGTTCGGTTTTCATACAAAATTTTAACCCCTTTTTCACCCGCTTAGGAGGCGAATTATCATATATCAAAAACCCTTTTTTAGCGGATGCCTACGTCATTACAACTATCTGTATGCCAACAGCAAAATCCGTTCAGTAGTTTCGGTTGTGCTTTGATAGATGAGTCAGTCAGGTTTGTCTTTTATATATTTAGATTAATTTGTGAAACAAAAATTTCCGAAATACTGCCTGAAAGTTAAAAAACTAATATATTTCTTTTAAATAATGCTAACAAATACATAAAATAATATAATAACACACACTACTGCAGATTATTAATACACTAACCATGCGTTTAATAGACACAATTTTGTTACGTACTGACGTTTGTCAATCTGTTACATTTTCAATTTTTTCTCCTATCTCTTTAGATAGCATGACTTTTAATCAAAGATAAACTTTAAAAGGCGTTGGTTAAATTGGCACTAAACATCAAAAGGTTAACACGTTATATAATAACTCCCCACACCGATCTCGGTGACGGTGGCCGGTTTTATTGAAACAAGGCCAGTTACGCAGGAGTAATTTTACAGTGCCCAAGTGTGTGCGCAGTACACAAGAGCACTCTCTCTTCCTGTACTCTCGTAATCCAGTGGGACGGATAACCGACACGACTGACGAGAGATGAGGCGCAGGTCCGACTCTTTACACGCCCATCCGACGCATGGATCATCTTTCTATTCAGACAATCAGGTGATCCGCCTGCATTGTCCTAACTAAACATGGAAACAATCCAATGCGGGAATCGAACACACGACCTCCAAGTTGAGAGCCAATGCTCTTACCACTAGACCACGGAGGCTGTTAACAAAGACATGTAAACATAATATTTTTTAATAAATATCGAAACAAGAACAAAAGCCTGGCTTGGGCCCGAATATATTGTAGCTCAGAGATGAGACGGAAAGGTTGAGGCTTACCTCCTCAGAGCCCTTTGATATGTTATTGAGTTCAATTTACGTTTTCATATCCGAAACCCTGTACTCTTGTTGATCCAAAAGTCACGAGATTTGTTTTATTCCACCCAAAGATTTGGGTTAATATTTATTGAATAAAACCCTAGTTTCAGGCATAAAGAAAAATTAGGTTAGCACAACAAAGAATAAAGGAATTCTTTAAGAAATATTGTTTTGATAGCAAAGGTAAAGGCTGGATTGAATATGTCTGGACATTTAATATGATTTTTGCCTAAACATCAGAAGCTTTTGTCTACCCACTTACGTGTAAATATGTAAAGGTCGTTACGTAAAACATATTGCGTAAGTTATTTCTAACTATCATTAATTCGCTGCGGCTTCGCCCGCGTGATATTAGGTTTAAACTTTCATCCCCTATTTACCCTCTTGGGGGTTAAAAAAATCCTTCCTAGTCTACGTACTACGTAGTTGACTGTATGCGCAAGTGTGTGCGCACACGACTATGAGCTGAGTAGGTAGGTAGACGCGGGAAATGGGGTTTTTTGGGCTGAGAATTTGTGGATTATTTGGAGAATCTAAATCTAGCACTGACCTTTGATGGTGGGCTGGAGCGGCAGTTCCAAACATGGGCGGAATCTTCTCTGCAGCAGGCACTACACAGCTGAGCGGGGTTTATCGGTAGTTTATCGCGTGTCGCTAGCGAGCTGAGTTTTGTATATTCGAAGGCACAATATGTGCTGACGCGTCACGATACTTATAAATCGGGATGTGCTGAATTTAAATGTCCGGCGCGGGCGAAATCTGGAGCAAGTGTTCGTCACTTTCTTGACAGCGCTTTGAGGGCTGACAGCCAATACTCGTGCGTGATTGGCCGATTTAAAACGATCTGTGTGACCAGTTTATAAACGTCGCGCTCTGGCGCGAACATTGACTACGGCATATGAGGCATACGTGTGCAAAATTTCAAAATTGTAGCCTTAAGGGTTAATCAACTTTGCCTTTTATATTTTAAGGGTTCCGTAATACTTAAGGAACCCTTATAGTTTCGCTCTGTCCGTCTGTCTGTCTGTCTGTCTGTCTGTCTGTCCGCGCCTCTAGCTCCTGTAATTATGAATATAAATTGATGAAATTTGGTGCAGTCATAGATTGGGTATAGATCACGGTTTCGGAATCATAAAAAATGATAATTTTATATTTTAGGGGTGGCTCTCCATACATGTGAAGTGGGAATGAAAAATATTTTTTCACTCTACCCCATCGTGTGGGGTATCGTAGAATAGGTCTTTTAAAATAAAGGCAAGGTTTCATACGTTACTTTTTTATAAAGTTGACCATTTTCGAGTAATCGGCCTCCAAAGTAGTTTGTAAGTTGGTCCCCCCCCCCCCTAGCATTTTTAAACTATAGGAGATAGAAACTTGCAAATTTCCATGCTGATAGATCATGCTAAAAACTCTTTAGGAAAAGTATTTTGAACGAAATCGCATCATAATTTCTATTTCTAGAGCAATTATAGAAAAACAAATCAAAATAATTATAATTACATAATGTGAAATGATTATTTAAAATAATGTTTCAAAATTGGTTGCATAATTTAAAAAAAAACAAATTAATAATTAATAAAAAGAACTTAAATTAATAAAAACTAAAACACGCTGTCAGGTTTGAACCTACATTCGAGGACAAACACTGTGATTAACTGAGCTGCAATGATCATAATATTGATTGTTGCGAATTTATGTTTCTTTACCAGAATTAGAGCTAAGTTTTGAAACGCGTGTAAAATTATTAATAATATGTGCCTCTTTTACCAATTATTACAATTATTTAATAACACTGAAATATGTGTTATTAATTACCATATATTATTGTTATTTATTATAATTTAATATACTTTTAATAATAAAAGCTTCAATTTGCTAATAGCTTTACGAAAACTTTATATGGCGCTAGTCTAGTCTCCCGTTTAAATCGTGGATTGTTTTAAAAAATAATACTAGATGTCGCTGTGTTATTGGATTTAAATTCTGTATCACGCTATCGAAAACCTCGCTGATATGTTTAAGTATCTGGTAACTGGTTATATTCTTCTTACATTAAGATAGACAATCAGACAATATCGTAACACACTAAAATATGCTCAAATGTTTAAGTGATTATCGAATTTTAGAATTAATAAAAACTGTCTAAAATGTCATGAATCATCAAAATCGAACAAAAATTAATCTTAAAGAACTCTGGTAACTGGTTACTATTCGATATAATATAATTTGATTATTATTAGTCAACATTCAACAAAATAAAAGAATAATACATAATTGATAATATTACATAATAATATTATTATTAATTTATCACACGTTTATTCTATAGTGTACTATAGTATATTATAGTATATACCTACTATATAGTAAACTTAATAGTTTACGGAACCCTCCTTAGACATGTCCTGACATGCTCTTGGTTAGGTTATTATAGATAACTATTAGAACTTTAAGAGAAGGTCACATTAGAAAATAAACTCACTCCACTAATACGATTGGATCTGTGGAGTTAAGTTTAGTAGATTTATTTTGGACTGAATTTTCGCAATTCATAATATGTCATAAAGCTTTCAGATTCCTTTGATATTGCTTTACGCTTTAAAGATTGTTGCACACTGAACGCGAAGCTGAAATATAACCGTATTTTACTTCGCTTCCAGAGGAAGGGCGATCTTAGATAATTATTATTTATTATCTAAATAATTTTGATATCTAAACATCTATATCTCAATATCTAAAGATCTAAACATTTAGCCGCTTAGTTGAAGAGTTGAACACAAAGGAGTAATGCTTAATTACAGTAGGTGCTGAAATCACAGTTAATTTCAATTATATTTTTTATGCGGATTTAATATTATGTAATAGCGTTGTATGAAATGTCGTCGATTTTTATAGTTACTAGGTATAGGTCGATAGTAAATACTTGGCACCTACAACATGTCCACATGTTACGTTGTGTGCTGTCTATGCATAGTCATGACGTTACACGTCACATAATGTTTATATTCACAGACGACACACAACGTTACATGTATACATGTTGTAGGTGCCAAGTATTAGCTATAATATGTCTGTAATAACCGTAAAAAACGAAGTTGCTTTTTCCTTCCACAGGTTTGTGACCTACGAGGATTAGCTAGATTAAAAAAAAAAGATTCCCCTCGCTTCGCTTACACTGTCTAAAAGCTTAACAGTAAACGCGCATTATTATTGCTTGACTGTAATATAACATTTATGCGTATTTCAATATTAGATGAAAGCATTTCATTGTGATCTCTATATTTGAGCGAAAAACTCTACTTCATACACTGTTAGACGACATGCCTTGCTTGTTCATTTCGATATACACTAACGTAATTTATCTGGTACGTTTTGAATATTTTCATAACATGTGCTCACGTTTTTCTTCTTCATTAATACTACTTTAGTCATCTACTAGCTAGCAGCTAGCATCCACACGCCTTCCTTTATTAGACTTTTTGCTGACGCGATCAAGTGGAAGTAGAAGCGAGTAGGTACATTATGATTCATGATAGACATTATAATAATAATAAATATAACTCCCCACACCAATATCGGTGACGGTGGCCGGTTTCATTGAAACCAGGCCAGTTACGCAGGAGTAATTTGTGCCCAAGTGTGTGCGCAGTACACACGAGCACTCTCATAATCCAGTGGGACGGATAATCGACACGACTGACGAGAGATCAGGTGCAGGCCCGACTTTTTACCTGCCCATCCGACGCATGGATCATCTTTTTTGTAAGACAATCAGGTGATCAGCCTGCATTGTCCTAACCAAACTTGGAAACAACAGTTTTTGTTGTTCCAATGCGGGAATCGAACCTAACCACTAGACCACGGAGGCTGTTATAAGACATTATTGTATAATATCAGGGATATGCGTCGAATGGGTATTTAATGAGTCAATCATGTGCCTGATCTCTCGCCAACTCGAACACTTCCTACTCCTCGTACATTCTTCTGATTAATTTCGTTGCGGGTCCAAAGACAGACTTAGCATGTCCCTAAGACATCCCTGAGATCATATCAAACCGCTTTTGTGGTTGGTTACCACTGTCGATCCTGGGACTCTAGTAAAGATGCATTCCATAATTTCGACGCCGAACTTCGAAATCAAAAGTGTATGGGATTTGACATAAGTCATCGCTAAGTGACATGTCGCTTGCGAGGCCTTGTGTCAAATCCCATACATTTTTGTTTTCGAACTTTGCCGTCGTGCATCTTGACTAAAGAGGCCCTAGCTACACAGGAGTTGTTCTCGCTAGAACTCGAGAACGGCTGGACCGATTTAGCTAATTTTGGTCTTGAAATAATTGTGGAAATTCGGGGAAGGTTTGAACGGTCTCACTGTTATTTTATTTTAAAGGTGTAGATGTAGTTATTTATTTAATCCAGTTCAGAGTTAGGACAGAACAATGTGTGTCACGACACCTAGTATATTATAATTAAAGTACTATTATTATATTATACAATACTAAGAACATCACGATAACTACACAAAATCATATAATTTCTAATTTTTTTAAGAATCGAATTCGCTGATAGTATAAAAATATTTTGTACCTGGTTCAACTGCCATACTTTTTAACAATTTAGTACAGCCGTATCAGTAATACACATAATATAATAAAAAAATTCAAAGGGCTGTACAAATATGTATGTACCGTGCCCGGGGCGGCCTACCCGGTACGGTATTTGTACACCGGTACATTGTATCATGTGCCTCGGGGTTGTAGATGTAAGCGTATCATAGACGTGGCATGAAGTTAAAATGTAAGATGAAGTCGATGTAATTTAAATTATAATAGCTTTGAAAAAAGTTGTAGTTTTGATTCATATTTAATTATGTATTATTATAAGTGCAAAGTTTACATGCTAGACTAAAGGTGGAGCATTCGCGTGTAATGTAACGTTTTTGGGCTCTTTTTTGCACGGGATCATTACAAGGTGATTACAATGCTCGGCAATCCTCCTATACCTATGTAATGTTCGGATATGTAGCGTTACATTACTCCTGGAGAGGTGAGAGAGCACCTTGAGATTAATTCAATGACGACCTCCGTGGCTCAGTGGTGAGCGCAGTGGCGCTTTAACTGGAGGTCGCGGGTTCGAATCCCGCCAGGGAACAAAAAAGTTTTCTGTGTTCCTGGGTCATGGATGTGTATTAAATATGTGCATAATATATTAAAAATCTTAAATATAAGTATGGTATAAAAATTATTAAATATATTTCCGTTGTCTGGTACCCATAACACAAGTTCTTCGGATACTTACCACGGGGCCAGACTGACGTGGTGTGAAGCGTCCATAGAAAAAAAAAGAAAAAAATATAATAATTTATTTACATGCATTTGTCACACTGTGGTAATAAATACTAGCTTGTCATTTACTTTTTATGTGCTTACAATTCCTACTGATTCTTATTAATATAAAATCAATCTGTTTATTACTAGCTTTTGTCCGCGGCTCCGCTCGCTATAATGTGTCCCACGGGAACACTGTACTTTGTCGGGATAAAAAGTAGCTTAAGTTTTAATCCAGAACCTGAACTACAGCTACCATACATCCATATTCACAAACTTTTTTAATATTACATTATCGATATTCAGTAAAAAAAAACGATCAAAAGATATATACTAAATTTGTGAATTTTTGTAATAATAATATTTCATGATTTTATTTTGAAACTGTCTGTACATTTACTATGTCTATGCCCTTATTAATGTGGAGTATGAGTTAAAATATGTCGTGAGGACAATTCCTTACGGATCAACTCCGTTCAGCCCTTTGGTTGTTGGTGATCGTTTGTACCTTCAGGCGATAGTTTATAATTGTAATATAAAGTTTCGTCACATTGTGTTCAACCTAATGCCCGATCTGTTGTTGAAAACTTCAGAACAATATGCTGTTTCAGATAATTATTATAGGTATCCTTATACCATAGTACAATAATAATATATTTAGATTGTAAAATAACTAACGAGATTGTAAAAATATGTCGAAAGATTCATTACTATATGTTTATATTCTAACGAAAAATAATGTGTTAAATTATAGGCAGAATATTCGCGTCTGAAGTCTATAAATATTTTACAATTTCACTAGCTATATTACAATATAACGGTTTTTACAATTGTACGGTGACATATACAAAGATGAAAGCGATCTTTTGCGTCCCATGTAATTTAATTTTTAAAACTTTCGACTGGAATGGGTTACATAAAATAATATAAAAATTTAGCATACCTATTACCTATACCTACTCGTAATAGCACCCGATTCCTAATAGCACTAATGCACCTTTAGTAATAAAGACTGCGACTTGTTACCAGCGACAGCTTACACGTCTTCGAGGCGATAGGTGTATATGTTACCGTAAAATTGTAAAAACCGTTAGATTGTAATAAAACTAGTGAAATTGTAAAATGTTGATAGACTTCCGACGCGAATATGCTGACTATAATTTTACACATTATTTTTCGTTAGATTATAAATATATAAATTTTAATCTTTCGACATATTTCTACAATCTCGTTAGTTATTTTACAATCTAACGGTTTTTACAATTTTACGGTGACATAATATATAAACGGAGGCGGCGACTAAAAAGGTGTTGGTCAAAAATTTCCCAGAGCCGATGTCCTTTATGGCAATAATTGTGTTGCGATGGCGACCATTCGCGGTTGAAACATTTTGTTAATTTTCATCAAACTGGTTAAATACAATGATATTGTAATAATTACATTCACAATATTCTGAAGTCTCAATGAAAGCCATATCCTCGTTAGTAGAGACAAAGGATGAATTATGAGAGACTTCAGAACCTGGGGCTACGTAATGGGCAACTTTAACATCCAACTACAACTGTTTAACAAATATTGTCGCGACCATAGACTTGTAAACTTTAGACATGACTAGCTAATTGCGTGTAGACAAAGATGGATCATGCCAATACGAGATAATATATTTATTGCTGCGTGCTTATTGGCTCGCCACAGATTGGTTTATCTTGACTTATCGCATCGCTTAATTTTTTTTTGTAGACAGACTGACAGTAGCTCCTATGTTTACCTACGAATAGCTACTAGCTGCACTGAATATGCAATGCCAGTTAAAATATAGGATCATTCATTTGTAACGGAAAAAGAGTAACGCGATTTAGTGTGTTGATTACTAGCTTTTCATCGCGTACATACAGTTCCCTACACAGAGAAAACTACATAGAGAAAATACTTTTTATCCTGAATAAGTACAGTATTCCTTATTCTATTATGCTTATGTGCTATTTCAGAGCTTAAACTATTATTACTAAACCAAATATAATCAAAATCCCTTCAGTAGTTTTTGTATGAAAGAAGAACAAGCATCTATCCATCCTCACCAACTTTCACATTTATAATAATAGTTGGCTGTTGTCCCTTACACAATTACAGACTTTAACACTCGATACTATACTCATAACTGAGCTATGAATTAGGCTTGAAGCGCTCGTAAAACATATTTATGCAAATTAATTGGTCTTTTCTCCCCAATAACTAATCTCTGGACGATGAAGGCAGCTAATATAACTATGTAAGGGTTAGTTAATACAGGCGACCACACAGTGCGACTTTGTTGCATAATATTGTTACGCCGAAATCTAGTTCCGAAATTACAAACTAGATCCCAATTTTAACAGGAGTTTTTCGCCTTCGTAAATGTGATTTGAGTATTTCCATATTCAGATGTAGCGGAATGTTTTTCTTTACAGATTGGATTAGAATTAGAGTCAAAGAACAGTACCCCAAGCAGGAACATTTTGCGGTTTCGTTACGTGTACGTAAATGAGAAATATGAGGAATAATATGTATGAAAATTTTAGTTACTTTTACGTCCGCTAGAGGCGCTTTCATGTTTTTTATACAATATTTTTCGTTTACGTACACGTATCGATACCGCAAAATGTTCCTGCTTGGGGTACAGGACGCAAAAAGTCTAGTTTCGTCTATGAACGCAATACCGAAAATACTCCTAATTAGTATAAAAAATTATTGTCTATGCAATACAATATTGCCTATATAATAAAGAGGAAAAGTTTTTTTGTTTGTTTGCATTGAATAGGCTCCGAAACTACTGGACCGATTTTGATGAAAATTGGTACAGACATAGATTAGACCACGGGAAAGGACATAGGCTATATTTTTATCGCGGCCAAATTTACGGTTACCGCGGGGTTTCCTTTTGCGCGCACGAAGTCGCGTGTAACATCTAGTATAGTATAAAAGATAACAACTGCAGCTGAAAAATTGAAAAATCGATGATGATATTCTTTTCACTCTTTAAACTTGCTACGTTAAAAGAAAAACCAAAGAAAATACTCATGAAACGCTCATTATTTATGCAATAATGGCTTCTTAAAAACTGGCAATAGCTAGTTATAAAAATGAATCGCCGCAAAAGGGTTTTGTTAAGAGTTTTATGCAATATCGTTCTTAATTATCGTTAAGATTAAATCGCATTTTCAATAAACCTCGCTAATGTATCCCTTTCCTTTAACTTTTTCAATCACAGAAAAGCTTCTGTTAATAATATCGAGGTTTTTAAAGAAATTAAAGGAAGAGGGAAACTGGGAATATTTATATTTTTGAATAGTGAGTTCAAACTATAGGACGCAACACCTTTCCTTTAAAAATTTAACCAAGTAATTTTATAAGTTCTAATGCTAATGCATACTAATATTATAAATGGGAAAGTGTGTGTGTCTGTTTGTCCGTCTGTCACGGACACTGAACCGATTGAAATGAAATTTGGTACCTACACTGATAGTCTATAGCTTGAGGAATGACATAGGCTACTTTTTATCGCAGGGAAATGTACGGTTACCGTGGAATACTTTATTTACAGTTTCACGTAAAAACTATTAAAACGGACAATTTTGAAATTTGGCAGATATAAAGTAGACCATGGGTAAGGACATAAGCTACTTTTTATCGCGGGACATATACCTACGGTTCTCGTGGGTTACTGTACTGACGCGGGCGGGGCCGTGGGCATCAGTTAGACATAAAGATTTCATCGTGGTAGTGCCAAGTGACGAATTATTATAACAATGTACGTATAACACAATGTGGTTTAAAAATTACGATTCATCTTTCATACATCGCCTGTCATTTCCATAGAAAATCGATGATAACCGAGGCACACTAACAACGTAGCTGTACAGTAAAACAGATGATTTGGTGTTTGTTAATTTCAGCATGAACTTATTAATGTGATTAAATAAGTTTGAAACTTAAGAAAAAAAAAACTCAACAGTCCACTTGGAAATTGGTATCAGCCACTTGTGAACTAACGCAGATAATATATCATTAGTTTGTTCCTAATTCGCTAGTTTCGATGCGTCCTTTGGGAGTGGATCCGGAAGCTCATAACTGTTTCCACGAACGTCATCGGACACTGTCTGTTCATAGTGTTGAATCAACATCTGTTTTGGGATTAGTGATTTATGAGTATCGGACGTGTGCATAGAGAAGTCCTCTTGTATGATTTTAACTGCATATTTTTTTCAATTTATTAGTATTGACGTAGATACGTACGTATAAAACGTTTTATTAGTAAAAATAAATAAAATTATCAACAATTGGCACATAGTGTTCGTGATGGTACCTTCATTTTTAGGGTTCCGTACCTCAAAAGGAAAAAACGGAACCCTTATAGGATCACTTTGTTGTCCGTCTGTCCGTCCGTCCGTCTGTCAAGACCCTTTTTCTCAGGAACGCGTGGAGGTATGAAGCTGAAATTTATATCAATTACTCAGGTCTACTGTCCCTTGAAGCTGTGAAAAAATCAAACTTCTAAGCCAACGCAATCAAAAGATACAGCCGTTTATGCCGCAAATTTTCGACACTTGCAAGGGAATCAAAACCTACAGGGTGCTTCCCGTGAACTCAGAATCTTGAAATTTGGTACGAAGCAACGTCTTATAGCATAGATAAAGGAAAAATTACGAAAACCATAAATTTTTAGTTACATCACATAATATATTTTTTTTTAATAATTTTAAACTTACTACCCATTTCCTCATAAACGCGTCATTTTGCAATAAAAATACCATAGTTATGACTCGATTGTCGTAATGAACGAACTTTGTAAACCTTGCAGGTTTGTACGGAACCCTCGGTGCGCGAGTCCGACTCGCACTTGGCCGGTTTTTTTCATTGTCGTTTTAAAATCCTAATCAACAAAGCCTGATAAAAACTACACCATTCCTTCCTTATGCTTCCTTAAATTAAATTTTGTACCATACCTAATTAAGCTCTGTTCCTCCTTTTTTCCTATAATCATAATTTTCTTTCTAAATCTATCCTACCCATGTTTATGCGAATTATATCTTGCATGTCATCACTTCATAACTCTATGTAAGTGCTTAGCACATAATTGGCTAACAGGCTGTTACATTTGATACTACAACTTCATTTTTGTTTAATTCAGACTTTTCATCCCAAATGTATCATACTCATGCTTAAATAGATTCTATCTTGCACAGCATCAGTTTATATTTCTATGCAAGTGCTTCATATAGAATAATTGGCTAACAGGCTATTACACAACTTCGTTTTTGCTTAAATCAGATTTTTCATCACAAATCTATCCTATCTATACTATGCAAATTCTATCTCGCACCGGTTCATAATCTATGCAAGTGCTTCACACATAATCGGCTAACATTTGATACTACAACTTTGGTTTTGTTTAAATCTGATTTTTCATCCTAAATCTATCCTACCCATGCTTAAGTAAATTCTATCTCGCAACAGTTCATAATTCTATGCAAGTGCTTCACACATAATAATCGGCTAACAGGCTGTTGTTGCGTCAGTGCACTAAGTGCTACTCCGGTAATATGTTTAAACACCGCCTTACTGAGCATTAAATTAAACGCACTCAGCTATTCTGTTTAGGGAATACGTATTTTACATGCTAAGTGTTCGTTTGCCAAGATTTAGTCAGAAACGGTTTTGGATGAAAATTTTCCTTGTGCACCCCGTCTTAATAAACACTGTTCTGTTTATAAACATGGTTCAGCCTTTCACATAATTTCGTCTAAACTATAAGTAACTATGTTGCGAGAGTTCGTGGGTTCCGGTTATAATACTTGGGTAACCGAGATTTCTGGGTCTGGGTAAAATCACAAAAAGAAAGAATCACAAAAATATTTATCTGGCCGGGATTCGAATCCACCAGTCATTCCAATTACCATTCGGACTAACATAATAGAGTCGAAATTATTGATATATCGTTGCACGACGAAAGAAACAAAGTTTTTTTCAGAAACAAGAGGCAGGATAAGAATTAGCTTGATCGATTTTTCTCCCCCAAAACTCCCTACATACTAAATTTCATGGTAATACTTGCAGCCGTTTTCGAGAAACCGATTATATAATAATAATAACTCCCCACACCGATTTCGGTGATGGTGGCCGATTTGAAACCAGGCCAGTTACGCAGGAGTAATTTTATAGTGCCCAAGTGTGTGCGCAGTACACAAGAGCACTCTCTCTTCCTTTTACTCTCATAATTCAGTGGGACGGATAACCGACACGACTGACGAGAGATCAGGCGCAGGACCGATTTTTTACATGCCCATCCGACGCATGGATCATCTTTCTTGTGTGATTCAATCAGGTGATCAGGCTGCATTGTCCTAACCAAACTTGGAAACAACATTTTTAGTTGTTCCAATGCGGGAATCGAACCCACGACCTCCGAGTCGAGAGCCAATGCTCTAACCACTAGACCACGGAGGCTGTTACCGATTTACATACATACATATAATCACGCCTGTTTCCCGTAGGGGTAGGCAGAGACCACTTCTTTCCACTTGCTACGATCCTTACATACTTGTTTTGCTTCATCCACTTTCATTATTCCCTTCATACATGCTCTTCGGTTTAGGGTACTCTTGACCTGGCCTTTTTTCAAGACGTCCCCGATTTGGTCTTGGAACGTTCGCCTAGGTCTACCCCTTCCAACACTTCCATTCACACTCGCATTATACACTTTATTCGTCAATCGTTCTTCATTCATTCTCTCAACATGGCCAAACCATCTCAGCATACCTTTCTCAATTTTTGTCACTACATCTTCTTTCAGACCACAACGTTTCCTTATCTCACTATTTCTTATCCTGTCACCCAGTTTAACTCCTATCATGTTTCTTAATGCTCTCATCTCAACTGCATTTATTCTGCTTTCATGTTTCTTCTGCCATACCCAACTTTCACTTCCGTACATGAGTGTCGGAACCAACACCCCCGCATGCACAGCCAAACGAGCCTTGTTAGACACCTTCCGACTGTTCATAAAGGAGTGCAAAGCTCCATTCACCATGTTTCCTGCATTCACTCTTCTTTCAATATCACTCTCAACAATTATATTATAATATATCGTCAAAAATATAAGATACTCGCTTATGTCAGCAGATTTGACCCCTATCATGGTCAAGTATAACTTGATCACTATATTGTTATACCTGCGCGCTGCGTAATAATTTCAACAATTATTAATGAACCCCAGGCAACTGTGAATAATACTTTTGTTTATACAAATACATTTTTGACTTAAATATACGAATTCTTTATATATAAAGGCACATTGAATCATATAATACTAGCTGCTTCCCGCGGCTCCGCTCGGGTATACCGCGGGAATATTGTACTTTTCCGAGATAAAAATAGCCTATACTTTAATCCAGAGCCTAAACTTTTACCATTCAAAATTTCATCAAAATCCGTTCAATAGTTTTCGCGTGAAAGAGTAACAAACATCCATCCATCCATACATACATCCTCACAAACTTTCACATTTATAATATTAGTAGGAAAGTAGGATAAATAGGTACGCCACAGATTTATTCATGTTTAATCTATTCCACTTACAGTCACATCTAGCTAGACCTTTATGTCGATATCAAATCACCACTCAAAGGCACGTTTTGACAGCTCGTTATGTTCTGCAGATGGTCCTCCTTAGCTGACCATATGCACAGATCTCGTTAACGCGTGCTTGACACTTTTGTCACGTTTTTGTACACGTCATAATGTTGCTCGTTAAACTCACATGGGAAGACTTGAGGATTTGTATTCATTATGATGCCAGCTGCTTCATAAAATATTTAAATATAATTTTCAAGGAATTACACGTCCTAAAGTTTTACAGTCTTTAATTTTTAAGACTTTTTCTAAATGTACGTATTGACGACCTCTGTGGCTCAGTGGTTAGCGCGTGTTGGCGCTTAAGTCGGAGATCGCTGCTTTGAATCCCGCCAGGGAACAAAAAAGTTTCCTGTGTTTCTGAATCATTAACGTGTATTAATTATGTGTATTTTATAAGGTCTGTTAAAATCAATTACGGATTTTGGACTGATCTACTGCTTATTTAGAGACGTTTATTTAGAAAAATAATCGTCATAATGGAAAAAAAATCTGCCTTTAGGTACCTTTAGGTATGTGCGAGTTTGCGTTCAGCGGAGAGTCAGCCATACATGAAATGATTTTTTTGCATTGAGATTTGAGTATGACAATATTTTTTTCTAAACGTCTTTATAATAAGTAGTAGATCATATACCCAAAATATCCGTAGTTGATTTTACCAAACCTTTTATTATAATAAAAATCTTAAATATAATATGTATAATATAAAAGTATTAAATATATCATGTCATGGGATACTCATCCCAAGTCCCAACTTACCTGTCCGGTAGTTGTGGTATAGTATACGGGTATGCGGCCCCGGCTTCCCTAGCTATTACTGTCCTATCCCTTGCCCTCCTGGGCGGTAATATCCTATATTTCCTATTTCCCACTCTAACTTACCAATCTTCCTTTCCACACCACCTATTCTTCCCTTTCCCTATTCCTACCCTCTCCACCAATCCGTGGGAACGCAATGGATAATCATAAAAATAATAATTATCCAAAATGGCGGCGTTGTGGTTCGCCACTCATCACGTCTCGTTTCTCGCGGAGGCGAAAAGTGGCCCATGGAGAGCCGCTTCGCTACGTTGAATGTAAGAGGAGGAATAGATGGTAAGAATGAGAGTGGACGAAGCGAAACAAGTATGTAAGGATCGTAGCAAGTGGAAAGAAGTGGTCTCTGCCTACCCCTACGGGAAAGAGGCGGTCTCTGCGACTCTGCCTACCCCTACGGGAAAAAGGCGTGATTATATGTATGTATGTATGTAAATATATTTCCGTTGTCTGGTACCCGTAACACAAGTTCTTCGAGAACTTACCACAGGACCAGATTGAGGTGGCGTAAAAGCATCCATTTATATTATTATTATTTATATATTTATGTGGTTTTTAATGTGGTTTAATTTATTAAAATACTTCTGTTACAAATATGTTCATATAGTTTAAGTTCTTACCACAAGAAGTTTGAAGGCAATTTCTATTTCACATAGTTGTTCTTCAAAATATGTTGCAGTTCCGTCTTGTAATTAAGTTATAAGTTTCCCAATCAAGACTCTACTCCCTAATTTTAACCCTTGCATCCCTTATTTTACCCTCTTCAAGTTACACTTTTGTAAAAGGATTAATTCGATGTCCTTTCTTTGTTAAGTTTAGCTGTGTAGATTTCTAAATAGATAAAATATTAGATCACCTATTTTAAATACAATATTTGTATTTAAATAATTTGAATGTTATTTTGCTTTTTCTGCAATCTTTCGGAACAACATTTTCAAGCTGAATTCCAAAATGTATTACATATTTCTCTATGCCTCGTTTTGTTTTTTTTTTCTATTCCATCCACCATGATAACACGGCTGGTAATACACCTTTAAATCCCATCAAATATCGGGTTGCGTCACATAAGTACCTATTATGCGATGTAACCACGCTCAAAGTTCCTGAATAGACGGTTTGGGGAGAGAGTCATAACACAAAAGAAAAATACGGTTATTTTACACCAATGCGGTAGATTATATCTTTTATTCAAAATCAACAGGAAGCATTCAAATGGGGCATGTAACCTACACTTATTATTGATGCGACTGCGTTTCAGAGGGTGCATAAATTTCGTAACGCAAACTTGGCAAGGGTTTATTTAAATGAGATGTATTTTTTTTATAATTGCCAATTTGCCAATGATATAGCCAAAGGTAATAAGTTAATTATTTCGACCGGAACAAGAAGTTTCAAAGTCCCAAAGTTGATGTAAAATAACTTTGTCATCGTTTGCTGCGCGAACGGATTAAACATTCTATAATCCGTTCGCGCAGCAAACGATGACAAAGTTATTTTACATCAACTTTGGGACTTTGAAACTTCTTGTTCCGGTCGAAATAATTAACTTATTACCTTTGGCTATATCATTTAATGTATACGACCGTTCGGAATACTTATCTATTTAAAAGCTTAAAAGTATCACCCTGTTTTGTTAAAAACCCTTTTTGAGAGTAATTGATTACAATACACATAATCGCAAAATATTGTATTTTACATAATTATATTAAACATTGTGTTACAATATTTTTGAAATTTGTAAGAGTGCGCTAGTACTCAGTAGGGCTCCAACTCAGTGCGGCGCGCGGGGAAAATGCTTGTTATTTCACCTAATATCGGGGAATATAGAACAGTTTTAGAAGATAGAATAAAATTGAAGTTTAATAGCGCTAAAAATCCGACGTTTGTTAAAAATTAAAATATTATTATCTTCTAAATCTAAACTGATTTAAATTTTAGAAATATAAATCACGACCTAGATAAGTGTAATAAAAATCGATATTATACAAATATTTGTGTCTACGATGTTTGACTTTAGAGTAAATCACCAACAGCTATTGTATGGAGAAAAACCGACTCATCCTTAATAGGATATATTATATAGTATACTTTTATGGATAAAACTCTTTCAATTGCAAAAGCAAACATGATATGGTAGGTATAATATTATTATTCCTTTCATAGAAAACTTGTTATTGTTACTTATTCCAAAAGCTTAGAATATGAACTGCATCATCAACCGCTACACATACCTATATATTTTTTAATATTTAACCTAGTGTCTACACAATGGAAGTAAGGCTTTATCTTAATCTTAATATAATATTCACTTTCATAATATAAAGCACTATGTTCTTTGTAAATATTATTGCAATAATCCGCCTTAACGAATTCACTGTTATGCTTAGACATAAATAACTTAGCCAACCAAGTACCGCTTTTAGATAAACCCACACTTTGCATAACTGTTTCCAACAAAAGATTCTTCGGTGCTTTAAAGGAGCTAAGTATCTGTATCTAGTTGTTTTGAATACATTCTAGTAATAATAGACATGGTCAAAATGCAGATGCGGTTTCCCTGTGGTTGCAGTGTGTTTTAAAGTGCCGCAATAATAAAGCTAATCTATGTAAAGCGTATTGTAAGATTTTTTTTGAGTAATAAGGAAAATTTATTTTAGGTATAACTTTTTATTTTTGTTTAGTCTCTTTTACTGACTTTCTAATCTTTATCACAATTGACCATCATTTTTATTTATTTCTATTTAGTACACAAACAGGTTACAGTCATTGCATGATAAGCTTAATGGCTTAACTAGACAGCAACTAAAAATGTATCAACGCATATTGTCTACATTTAGTTTCTGTAGAGTTTTAGTTTTTTTTTTAATATTCCAAAGCTTAGGTACGTTACCCTTCAAATAATCGTCAAGGCAAACTTCATTTATTGTATAAACTTGGCTTAAATAGTTTTAATTTTAAACAGCAAATAATGCCACCGATTTTAGCTTATTACTTCATATTGCTCAATTTCATAAGGCCAACACATTTTCCCTCTGTTACCTCTATTGCTTAGGACTCTGGTTAATTTTGCTTGAACATAATTATTTAAGCTGGCGCTGTTTACTCTATTATTAAGGTGGAGCTTATTAAAAACAAGCCACCGATGCATACAATGTTCGTATATATTTGATTTTCACCCATACACTTTATACATTTAATACAATTATTGTTGGTTAATCCTGGAACATAATTGTTGTGAAATTTTGCGTTTGGGTTTTGATTCATTTTCATCAACAAAATTATGATACAAATTTTGTTCCTTCTAGAGTGAAGTAGTATTTTTTCTTTTAGGTTTTAAATTTTAGATATGATGAAATTACATACCTATACATAGAAATCATATCTATGGAAGATTTCACACCCCGACAAATCAGAAGCTTTAGTCAAGATGCATTCGATAATTTCGACGGCGAAGTTCGAAAACAAAATGTGTGGGATTTGACAAAAGGCGGTGACTTATGTCAAATCCCATACATTTTTGATTTCGAAGCTCGACGTCGAAATTATCAAATTTATCTTGACTAGAGGCCCTGGTATCATGGTGAGTTATCAAAATTTTATAAACGCTATAAAGGCGTATTTAATTACAGATATTAATTCTAGTAAACCACGTCAGTTCAACAGATGTCGAGTAGTAATATGTAATATTTGAGCACCACGATCATAACATACGATCCCATGGATCAAAATGGATTTAGCAGATTTAGTAGGTTGACTAGTTGTTGGTGGTCCTGCACCCTCATATTTTTTGCTTGTATGTGGGGTGCATCTGTTGCGGTTTTTTTAGTGACAATTTATTTGAGTGTATTAGGGGCTTAAATGGGCGCTTTGCTCGATACTATAATTCAGCGACTTGACAAGAGATGGCGCTGTTTCGTTTAAAAGGAAATGATACTAGAGAAAACAAACTTAAATTATATGTTGTATTAGACGTTATATGTTTTTCCTATTATGAAAAAGTGCGTCACTGGAATCGACTATCAATGTGATACAAATATAATGCGTTTTTTGCTATTGTAGAAGTCGGGAAGAATAGAATCATCGCATAACCAATTAGTCGAAAGAAATATAAAAGATACGGATGTGGCGACATGTTACTCCACTACTTGTCCAATAGCACGTCTAAACACAATAGGGGGTACTACCCTTTTTCGTCCCACAAGTATCTTCCTAATAGTAGTGTGATAGCACGTCTACACACAATAGGTACCAGCAGGCTTAGCATGAACATAGAAGAAACACAGAAGAAAAGAAAATATGACAGACTGAAGAAACATTAATACCATTTGGAGCAAAATAGGTCTTATTATAAGGTAGCAAGGTCGATGTATCGTTATGAGAAATAACATTTCTTTTCTTTCCGAGCATGAGCTCACAAAATGGCCTCTTTTGACAGCTAAAGTAGAAACTTTTTCTTAATTTAATGTCAAAATGTCTCACAATAATGTCAACCACTCCACATCATGGCGGTCCTAGACAAAAAGTTTCTTTACGTTGAGTCATACACTTGAATATTTGTTCGTTTTTGACAGAAGATTTCTCGGCAACCATTTTAAAAATATGGCGGTTTAGAAATGTTGACTTCTATTGACGACCTTATTATCATGGTTTAAGAACTATTTTGCAACGAACTGTTTTGGATAGAATATTTCTTCATTAAATGTATTTCTATGGATCGCCATGCTAAGCCTGCAGCAGTAGTGTGGTGTGTCAGGAGTAGACACTGAGATGTGTCTGTGAGTGCTGAGAACAAATTGTTCAGGGCTGGTAGAAACATCAAGTTGATTAGATAAAAAAAAAACAAAACCTTTACAAATCCAAACGCTACGAACTCTACAATATTTATTAAAAAAAAAACAACAACTTGACTACATATTTTATATAGATTAAAGCCTATATTACCCGGACTATTATTACGAATTTATTGGCATCTTATAGTTTTAGGCGCTACGCTGGAACAAAGAAACATACATACGTAATTACGTAGACTGTCAAGATCATTACCCTTCCTTTTGGTTTCGCCGTATTCGGGTAATAATAAGAAGTTATAAAGATAATTATTTACACATAACATAATATGAAGACTTTAGACTCGCTTCGTAGGTACTGTTAAGTGTAGGTACATAATATTTTATTTTTAAACCTTACCTTATTGTGTACCTTGAATTTAATTATAAAGTTTTTCTTAATATAAAGACAATTACTTATATTACTTAACTAACTACTTAATACTTATGTATCACAGTATTTCAGCGTAGTATACACTCTCATTCTGCCCACATGAGTATCGAAACTCAGCAACGAAAAGTTCTATGTTATGATACTTAAATTGCAAACAGTTCAAGACAATTAAAATAGTTTCAGAACAATAATCAATTATTAATTAATAGTTCGATTATGCAAGCGAATTAATTAGCTTGTGTTCGAGTTATTACGCAAATATTAATTTCCCAGTTTGCCCGACGATTGTTAAACTTCTGAATTGAATTCACTTAATCAAGTTATTTCTTACGTAACATTTTACGTACCTGCTATTTGCCTACTTTTTTATTGTATTAGCAATTTCTTTATTATAATCGACTTAAATTATTAATATTCGTAGTTATAATATATTTGTTTTTGGTGTTTTTTATGTAGCTAATAGCTGTTTTGTTGTATTTAATACCACTAATGTCGCTAACTATGAAAACTAATACTCATAGTAGAAGTTAAAAAAAAAATCATATTATTTCTACATTTTTTTGGAAGTTTTCTTTAAGGAGTAAGTACGGTCGCTAAGACCTGCTGTACCACTTTTGGACCTTATGGACGTAGTAATAAGGTCGAAATCCCACTGGAACTATGCATTTTGTAGCGATATAAAGTAGCCTATGTGAAGAACATAGGCTACCTGCCCATGTCTCGTGGTCTATTGTATGTCTGTGCCAAAGTTACATACAAACCAACAAACAAGTATTTCCTCATTATATTTTATTTTTTATTATTAGTGTAGGAGTACAATATAATTATAATATGAATAACATAATATTATACTGATGACATCGGATCGTATACGCTATGTAGAATCCATACTCCTAGGTCTTCTATTTTCGTAACATTAATTCTATGGTGAGTTCCGTGGCCTAGTGGGTAAAACGTTTGGTTCGCACTCGAGAGAGTGCAGGTTCGATTCCTAGATTGTGGCGTGTACCAATGGTCTCATTTTTCAAGTAGGTACATTATACGGACGCTCTAACGGTGAAGGAAAACATCGTAAGGAAACCCGCACATGGTTGGCCCCAGACGTATTGACCAGTCATTCCTCTGGACTAGGCTGACTATGTTGTGAGAATGCCGTAGGTGCTTGGGCAACCATACGACATTTAAAAACCAACTGTCCCAGGCACTACAGTATTCCAAGAGTGGTTACTTCGCTCGGAGAATACTGTATAAATCATCCATTAACGGATGTAAAGGCCTAAGTTTTAATTCTATGGTCTTCTTATTAATTATCCACTATGTATAGGTGCATTCTATACATAGTAAAGTGGCATATCAGTATTCAGTACCCCTCCTGTCGTAGTCGGTTAAGTTCATTCATATTAAAATTTAGGGTGATTATTTCAAAGGTGTGACATAAACACTCGAAGTTTATTCATGTGCACGAAATAAAACCGGTTCTTAATAGGGGTTGTAAATTCAACGGTGGCTTATTACAGTTATAACCACATTTCAAAAGGTCGCGTGCCATAATATTACCCACTTGAAAGAGAGAAATCAATTCACATGTTACTAATATTATAAACTAATATAACTAATTTTATGTGTTTGTATAATATATCTGTGTATGTTTGGCTGTCTTTCATGTTGACTGTTTGTTTATATCAGGCATATTGAAGCCTGGACTAACACAAGCTTTTAATTTCGGTAAAATGTATGATTGCTGCGGGATAGACGGATATCCTTTTGCTCGAACGAACAGACAGCGACGATACGGACAGCACCAATTCTTACATAATTTTTGACCTAAATTGTAAGATTTAATATCATATTACGTAAAAAATAGGTTAAGTAACTTAATAAGTTTTTTCGATAAAATACGGTACTTTGCGATGTGACGTACTCTTACTTTTTCCATCTTATGTTTCAGTGCGTGTAATTTGTAAATGTACGCTTAATTTATTACCAAATTCCTTACAGTCTGGTAATTTAATCGCTATGGCCACCCAACTACTACATAACTGATGTCTCAGTGGGCTTAGCACAAACAATTGTAGCCAAGATATTTATTAGGGTTCCGTAATACTTAAGGAACCCTTATAGATTCGCTCTGTCCGTTCGTCAGTCTGTCTGTCTGTCCGTCTGTCTGTCCACGCTTCTAACGTCGGTAATTATGAATATTTGTTATAGTTATAGATTTATTATAGGTCTCGGATTTGGCATCATAAAATAATAATAATTTCATATTCTAGGGGTGGCTCTGCATATTTGTGAAGTGGGGATGACATTTTTTTTTCTTTCTACCCAATTGTGTGGGGTATCGTTGAATAGGTCTTTTAAAATAAAGGCAAGGATTCATACATAACTTTTTTATATTCAATAATTTTCGAGTATCGGGCTCCAAAGTGATTTATATGTTGCCCCCCCCTGGCATTTATAAACTATAAGACTTAGAGACTTGCAATTTTCTATGCTGATAGATCGTGCTAAAAACTCTATAAGAAAATTATTTTGAACCAAATCGGACTGTAACTTTTGAAGTAATTTGGAAAAAACTTATAACGTGTTTATAGTTACGGAACCCTCCTTAGTCATGACATGCTCTTGGTTAGGTTATATTCTTTGCCCAAGCTCTACCCAAGTACGATACAACAACAACGTATTCGTAACGTTATCTAATGAAATTTGCATGAAAATCATGACTGTCAATTTTCATTTGATAAAATTACGAATATGTTGTTTTCAATTGTTCGTGTTAAGCCCACAGTACTCTAGCGAGACTATCGCCCATATTCTTAAACACTTTTTAAAATTTAGAGGTTCTCAAGTCATGCGTTATCCTTGTTACTTTGCCAAGTAGAGACAGAGACAACTAGTGATTTAAGTAGCTATTAACTTTTCCAAGTTATAAGTTTTAAACTTTTCCAAAGGTTTGAAAATTCGGCCGTTGGAGTCTCAACTTGAGGATACCTACTCGTTGATTCGTCTGAAATATTAAAAGCAGAAAGCATCGTGAGTGTCAAGGCCGTGGTCAAATAAAATCTTTCTTCTTTCTTCTTCTTCTTACATATTATAATAAAAAGTAGATTAAAATTTCAATTTGGTTAATTTTACAATTTTACGTTGACATAATATTATATAGTTCATAGTTAGGTCAAAAAACGTAAGTGGGGACAACTAAGTATTTACTTAATAATTATAACGTGTGTATTAATTAATACAAAAATTATTTGGTTTAACAAAAGGATTACATTTTGAACAGGACATTTTAATGTTTAGCGTAAGAACAGTTAAGTTTTGCCATTCTACTTCGAATAAAACCTTGCACCTAGACTGTAATATTGGTTATCTCGCTGGAGAAACTTTCACACCATCCCTGTAAGGAAAATTTTTAAACGGCTATAGTTTATTTAAAACTGTAACTTCTCGGTTATTCGTTGAGCATTTAATGAAAATCCGCCTGGTCGCTTTCTGCATATAGAGAGGCAATTTACTCAAACGGTCTTCGGACTGGTGCAAAATATGGTGCAGCTAATGTGTGCTTTATTACCACGGGTTAAGGGCTATTAAAACTCAGAAATGTGGCGCCGCCGGGATGCGTCTGATACCTAATGATTATGCAAATGCAAAGCCCTAGGAGTATTTTGGTTCAATACCTTCGGATCATTGATATATCGTTTGAGTCAGTTTCTGTTTTATCAATTTTTAGCAATGGCATGACTTCAACATAAATTTTGTGTAGGGTTTTATCGCAATTCACATTCTTTTAATTCTCATAATAATATACTGGTAGAAGTTAGTAAAATATACCATCGAAACGTGACAATGGTTTTTATTCCATTCGAAAAGTGAAAACGAGAAAAGTACATTGTAACAATTAAATGTGTATTTATGTAATTATGTCTACAAGAATAAAATATAAATCCTACTACTATTATAAATATGAATGTTTGTAAGGATGGATGGGTGGATGGGTGGATGGGTGGATGGATTGATGGATAAATGGATAGATGTATGTTTGTTACTCTTTCACGCAAAGAGTACTAAACGAATGTCAATGAAATTTAGTATGATAGTAGTTTAGGGTCTGAATTAAAACATAGACTACTTTTTATCCCGAAAAAAAATATAGTATTCCCGTGAGATACCCAATACTATGTTATTATGTGGAGTCGCAAAATAAAGCTAGTAAATAAATAAAACGCAAAGATACCATATTTATAATTGACTGCACTTATAAAATCTGGATTCTATTATTTAACTTTATTATAACTTGATACTAAACTACTATTTTACATAACAATATAATACCAGAGCCACAAATCACAATTATTAACTAGTATAAAAGAATAACGCCGTTCCATAAGATTATTATAATAACATGTTTTTATCTATATTTTATTTAACATCAATGACTCAAAGTGATAAATTGCTTAGATGTTTCAATACATTGCTGAATACAAATAGGACTGACCCAACAAATACTGACTTATAGAACAAAATTAACACAAAATTAAATAAAGCATACGTTTAACAATTTGCGAGATGATTTTCGTTCATTTATGTTTATGTAACGCTTTAATTTAGGTTTTTCTTTTTGTGATATTTGGATGAAACGTAAAAGCGACAGTTTACAATTTGAACACGATGTGCAAAATATTAACTATACTTTTTATTATAAAAACTTTAACCGACTACGTCAATAAAATATAGCCTATGTTACCCGGGGTGCTTTTACAAATTTATTGACACCGCAATAATTAAAATCGGACTATAAGTTTAGGCGCTACGGTGGAAGAAACATACAGACATATATATGTCACCGTAAAATTGTAAAAACCGTTAGATTGTAATAAAACTAGTGAAATTGTAAAATGTTGATAGACTTCCGAGCCGAGTATGCTGCCTATAATTTAACACATTATTTTTCGTTAGATTATAAATATATAGTTTTTAATCTTTCGACATATTTTTACAATCTTGTTAGTTATTTTACAATCTAACGGTTTTTATAACTTTACGGTGACATATACATATTATATGCCATTCCTTTTGGCTTCGCCGTAGTTAGGTAAAAAAGCCCATAATTTAGTTAAAGGTTACACTTTCGCATGTAAGCCATACACATATTTTCAATACTTATAAATACATAATATTTAATTTCTAAGATGTTATTTTCGATACTCTACGTCGTAGAGTTTCCTATCATAGAGTCTACGATAATTTTGAGAGCGTTTTCTCAACCTCCATTCTTTTTCTTTCAGTGTAATTCATACGGGATTATATTATTAAGCATTTCACATTTGTATTCAACAGCGAAACTCTTCAACAACTAGTCTGAAAAATAGTTTTGGTCCCTTTATCAAATATTAAGTTGTACTCGTTAAGGCGAAGTTTACGCTCGGCGGGCCACGATTTGGGTCGAATAACAAGCATTTTATTTGTAACTCTAAAATTCTGTAAAGCTTTTACTGAATGGTCTCGTGGAATCATTAAGAAAAAAATCACTTTTTTTAGTTCTATGATATTTTCGAGCTTTTCTATTGGTAATTTGACTAGCGTGAACTATGAGTCTGAAGTGTGTTGTCTGATTTTTCACTAATACCTATATTGGCTATTCGATTTTTTTAACATGATTTAATTTCGAAGCTTATAGGTGAAAGTTTAGATTAGTATTGATTATATAAAAGCTTACAGCCTATTTTCCAAAGACAAAAGAGTAAATTTCTTTTGCTTTTATGTCCTGTATTATTATTTATTCTGTGTTTATGTTACTAACTTAGCAGCATATACCTAAGTTAAACTTTATAATCCCTACGTGTAGTATAGGAAGAATTAATGAAAATGTCATAATAAAATTAAGAATCTAATGTTAGGTATACAGGGTGTGCTGTAAAATTAAAAAAAAATATTGGGAACTGCCGATAGAAGTGAAAACATTATATATAATACACATTGAACTTTTCACTAAATCTATTCAATTTCACTTATAAGATGTAACAGCACTTATGTTGCACAAAACATCAGCAGCTGTATAGAGCTACATAATATTATATACTGCTATAAGAATGTCAGTGACGCGAACTCACGAGATTTCACCCTTCCAAAAAACGTCTAACGCGCACAGCACACGGCCGCTGTGCATGCGTCAGTCATGAGTCATGAGCATGTCGGTGACATGAACACATAAGATTTTCCCCTACCAAAAAGTGCCCAGCACGGCTAAAGCAGTTTACACTTCAATAATAATAACTCCCCACATCGCTCTCGGTGACGGTGACCCGTTTCATTGAAACCAGGCCAGTTACGCAGGAGTAATTTTATAGTGCCCAAGTGTGTGCACAGTACACAATAGCACTCTCTCTTCCTTTACTCTCGAAACCCAGTGGGACGGACGGACCGACACAACTGGCGAGAGATCAGGTGCAGAGCCGAATTTTTACATGCCCATCCGACGCATGGATCATCTTTCTTGTCAGACAATCAGGTGATCAGCCTGAATTATCCTAAATAAACTTGGAAAAACATTTTTTGTCGTTCCAATGCAGGAATCGAACTCACGACCTCCGTGTCGAGAGCCAATGCTCTAACCACTAGACCACGGAGGCTGTTGAATACTTCCATAATAGGAAGTAGACGTAGATGTGAACTTTCAGAGGCTTGTACATTGTTTTATTTTGACTTTACTTCTACAGAACATATATGTATAGCCAACATAATACCAATAGGGTCTTGCGTGAATTTACAGCGTCGATTAGCTAGCTCATTACTGTCACTTCCCCTCAGTCAGTGCGGCACCACGCTGCGTTGTGTTTAAATATGATGTTACCTGTAAGGGATATAACACAATGTACTTTATTAGCCAAATTTATTTAATTCAATTTAATTTTATATTATGTAAATACAGTGGCGTAGCGATTCTTACGGGGCCCCGTATAAAAAAAAATATTGGGAGCCCCAAGTCAAAGTCCAAGTCAATAAAGTTATTCACATATTTTATTTTTGGAAAGCTCGAACTTTTAATAAATGGCCATGAAATCAAAAGCGGAGTAAAGCACATGATAATCCTTAAGTTTTTTATGTATTTATTAAGTTTCTGTGGTCGTAGGCTAAAATTAGTATATGATTTTTTATCTCGGTGAGTACGGGCTATAAGTTTGTGAGATTGTGTATTGTGTGAATAAAATTTTACGATATTTTAACATTTTCGGGGGCCCTGTAGCCCGGAGGCCCCGTTTAATTGATACAGCTGATACAGCGGTAGCTACGCCCCTGTGTAAATATAATTTAGGGATATGACATTGGAATTTTGTACCCGTTTCTTGAAAAATAAAAAAATAAAACGTGTCCACAAACCCTAATACTGATTGATTTGACTAACCCTAATGAAGATTGTGCAATTTTCATTCATATTTTAAATCCACGGAAAAGTGGAGATAAAAATATATAAAATAAATGTTAAATAGTTAGTCATAATATTTAATATGAATATTCATCGAAATGAGTTAAAATATCACAATTCACAGTATTTAGTATCCTCCCCTCCCCCACCTCCTACAGATATGCAACCTATGCCGTTGTTGTCCATAAACGAGTACAATTACGCTTATATCTTACCTTTCAATTGACTGTCAATGAATTATACACCAATTGACTTGATGTCACGGATTTTTGTAGTTTTGACAAATCAAAACTCGATAAACGTTGGTTTGACGTTTATGTTGAATACCATATTTTTTCTGCTTTAACTAAACGAGCCTGCATCAAAACTGTATTATTGTAAGATTTAATTAGCAGATATCGACCTACAGTTTATGTGTTAATTTGAAACTAAGGCTAAAATCATATATTATCTTGGTTTTGCGTTCGAAACATTTTACGCATAGAAAAAGGAACATTGGGGACGTAAAAAGTTTTGGCTGCGAAATACATTTTCTGATTTTGAGTATTATTCTAGTACTATTTTTGTTTAGGCATTTATAAACATTTTCAAATTGGTACATGTCAATATCAATAAGAACAGTCAGTTGAAATCCCATCTAGTTTATATTTGTACCCAGCTGAAAGTAATCCGACACTTGTCCAACAAATCTGAAGACGTGTCGCCTGATGGAGCCAGACACGTGCACGAGATTGCCTTGGAAATATGAACATCAAGGGAGATTAGAGTTTATTTAATATGTTTGGAATTTCTAATTACTTTGTTCGTCAACGATTAACTCATACTAACTCATTTCTGAATAAGATTCTCAACATTTTAAAAGCAAATAAAATTAAATAAAGCAAGATGACAACACAACGCGATGGGACAAAAAATTTGGTCGTTGGTGGTATCAAAAATTACGTTCACACACAAATCCCATATGTAAAGCAAAAGTGATGATTTTTTTTTATTTAGCTGTCCACTTTTAGGTGACACTTTGTTCTGTCAAACCTATGAACTATACTTAATAACCAAAGAGCTGAACTGAACGCACTTATAAATTAAGTGACAAATTAAACACAGTTAACAGTTAGTATAGGAAAATTCAATCGTCATTTTTAGTATTTTTCCTGCAATCGTTCCAATATCTCTTACCGTTTAGTCCTTTCCTGAACTACCATAATCATTTCAAGACCAAAATTAGCCATCAATCATCATCATTTAGCCATTGGTATAGCTGTTCTCGATTTTTGCAATTCATTTTTAATTTAAGAGAAGATAATATATAATATTCAGGACAACATTGCAGTACGTTTCATCATGTCCACATGTTAGTATTAAAAGTGTTGATACTAATACAAATTCAGATCATTTAGAAATGTAATATTCCTATCAACTTCATAACAGGAATAGCTGTGAACATCGGGTTTATTTACAATCCGTCATGTTGGTAGCGTAACCTGACACCACTCGTTTTAAATAAACATTCCTTTGACTGTATCCGAAATAACATAAATCATTTCTGGCCCCGAATTTTTTGTAATGAAATTTGTTAGTTTCGTTACAATCTGTTCCGCTATTTGCTTAGCATCAGAAAACAGATGGGCGACTAGTATTCATAATATATGGGATTTTAAACGCCATTTTGTTTTTCATATTCTATGGTAACACGTGTGGGGTATATTTCTTTCAATTCACTTACCATATACGGATTAAATCATACTTTGAGGAAGTTATCTGTTTTCTTTCTAAGCTCTTCTATGATTGATCACTATTTGGTATATACCTAATATTGTGATGTCTCATTTTCCTTAATTTAGACCCTAGAGTTTAGACAATTCTAAAGTATCTTGGCTTAAAGCCTCCGTGGTTTAGTGGTTAGAGCATTGGCTCTCTACTCGGAGGTCGTGGATTCGATTCCCGCATTGGAACAACAAAAAATGTTGTTTCCGAGTTTGGTTAGGACAATGCAGGCTGATAATCTGATTGTCTGACAAGAAAGATGATCCATGCGTCGGATGGGCATGTAAAAAGTCGGACCTGCGCCTCATCTCTCTTCAGACGTGTTGGTTATCCATCCTACTGGATTACGAGAGTACAGGAAGTGAGAGTGCTCTTGTGTACTGCGCACACACTTGGGCACTATAAAATTACTCCTACTTACTGGTCTGGCTGCAATGAAACCGGCCACCGTCACCGAGATCGGTGCGGACAGTTATTATTCTTGGCTTACTTATTTATTTGTCACATTTCTTGAATTCTATTGTTTTCGTTACATAGATAATATTTCTCAGGACTTCATTACATTAATATAAATTAATAACATTTACAGAGAAAGTACGACCGCTATTTAATTAACTAAGAAATCCCCGAGTGGAAATCCAGTTCAAAGGCAATACGGACAGTATTAAAGGAATTTTATTGTAAAGCAACAGTTGTAACAAAAGCAAATAACGAGATAGCTAGACTTTTTGTGGAACTAAGTTCTCTAGCTTCCCTATCATGTTCGAGGCGCTATTAGAGACTGACATTCTGCGCCGGCATCTAGGGAATCTCAAAATTACCCATTTGGCATTACAGTCACGAGTCCGCAATAGCGATGCTACTCTGATTTTTACTTCTTTCAATTCCGATTGCACCGTTTCACCTAGCAATTTGTATTCATCATTTTTAATGTCTTCATGATGATGTTATCGATCTTACTAGTTTCGAATTGCGTTACAAAACTTTCTTGGACGAAACGCACTTCTGTCTACAACTTAATATTAAAACAATAGATTTTTTCCTCTACTTTTATAATAATATTTTATATAAAATCAATACGCAAGAAGCAAAAATATGTTTAAGAATACCTGTTTTCACTTAAGTATTTCATTTTCAATATTCCTAACTTGAGAAAGATCAAAGTACAAAATGACGTAAAAACGTGACACCTTCATGCATTTTAAGAAAGATATGGGCAAATTAGCGACGAAAATTACCGGAACAGATGGAAGCTTTCAACAAATGAAAATATCAACTTTCCACATTTATTAATTTCGTATGACGTGGCATGTAATTAAAAAATATTTATACAACGTCTTAATTTCATGCATCCCTGTTTACATTTTATAATAATTAAGAACAATTCCTATATCTTCTTTCAAATGTATTCTGTAAATAATATTACCTACATGTATTCTGTTAATAATGTAAAAATAAAACGTCATGTTGATTGCGAAAACGCAAAAGCTTATCATGAGTTTTTTTGGATCTAAAGGGGATTCTTAGTAATAATAAACAATACGCTGGAATATGTATAAAATTATAAATTGATTATCCGAGCCTAAAACAACGAAGTTTGTATGTCCAGCTTGAATGTGTTTTCAGGCCATAAAGTTAATATCATTAAACACGATAAAATATTCCGTCTAGACTAAATCAGAGCACAAACTTTTAAAGTACCCCCGGGAACAAATTTGTTAGGAACGTTGAATGTCTAGCGCGAGAAAAAAATATCGAAACAAATTGTTGGCGAGCGAACGGAGTGTCCAAGAACGAAAATATGTTGATTGAATAAAGAAAAACTATTAAAAGTTTCGCCCGGCGTTTCTAGTTCAGTAATGCGTGTATTTGCAGTCTAAACAAAAGATATTATTGCGTCTTGTTAGCATTGTCCACTGCCCATTTCATTACAAACTTACAGTTCAACTTCTATAGGATCGCTTTGTGTTCATCCTAGCGTTTAAATATCCTTACTAACTTTCCTATATTGTTTGTGCTAATTGCAAAAGCTGAAACTAATGTTGTTATTCATATCTATCTTGTTTATGCAGCAAAGTTCCACATAATTTGTTTGTCAGACGATATTCATAGATGTATTATTATCAGATAAGAGATTTAATGTAACGGAATTAACGGTAAATCTATAAATTTTCTATAATTTAACCCGTATTTCACAAGTCACGTAGTCAATGTGGGCAGATTTCAATATTTGTAAGACCACATAAATTTTGTAATAAGCAATATCTATTACTTGTTGCAGAATTTAGATAAGATAGAACAACATACATAAGGCATAACATGAAAATAAGTCCAGCTTATTAAATTTATCTCAAACAGGTAGAGTGTTCTTGTTAAGCAACTACATTAAAGTTTCAAGCATAGCAAGGACGTTACATGGACCTAATGCTTATTAGTTAGATTACCTACAATTAGAACTGCGATATTTGTTTTTAACTTAATTTTGTAGTTAAATGGGATTTCAGTGTTCATTGTACCTACATGCTGGGCTAAGCTTATTGAGATTTCTAATGATCTCTTACGAGTACACTTAGATTTTTTATTTTACGATTTCTTCATGATTTTCTATCTTTTTGAAGGTAGCTCTGTTTTTCTTAATCAAGTACCAAATAAGCTTAGAAGTTTTAAATTTTTGGTCAGTTACCTTTTCCACTTAATCATTTTCCTTTTTATAATTTACGACTGAGTTCATGTCATAATTTACGTTGATAGAATCTGAAACCTAGCATTTTAAACGTAATGGTGATTTGCATACCGAAAATTCGAGACATTTTTTCGAGCGACGAATAATTCATTCAGAAAAGGTGTTTTTAATGGAAGGCTGACGTCAATTAAAATAACGTCGCTCGATTTTTTTTGTCGGTTTCCGTAAAAAGCGTCGGACGGAACACCCTTTTGTATCTCCCGTGCGATAGTCGCATTCTACAGGTGCTAGCTAGGACGGTTGGTGGTCGGCCGCGTCAAACAAGATCACAAAAAAATATTTAGGATTCATATTTAAAGGACTTTCAGCCGTGTATCCGCGACACAATGCTCATTTTTGTCTGCTAATGATGCAAGCGAGAATGGTAGTGATATATCGTAACCCTTCGCATATTATACTGTCGCAGATAAACGATTGTGAGAAGAAACATAATTAACAACTTCGGACATTGATTTTGTTCAAACACAAAACAAATCATCAACGAAAGAGCGTGCAGAATCGATAGCAAATGGTATGGCAGTTTATTTTTATATTTTTCTTAATAATAACATCTATGTCCGCTTCACACTACATCAATCTGGTACCGTACTAAGTCCTCGAAGAACTTGTGTTACGGAACCAGACAACGGGTAGTTTATTTAGTACTTTTATATTATACTTAAATTTAAGATTTATACTAGCTGTTTCCCGCGGCTCCGCCCTCGTAAATATAGTATCGGGTATCCCGCGGGAATACTGTACTTTTCCGGGATAAGAATTAGCCTATGTTTTGTTACCAACTACCATACAAAATTTTATCGAAATCCATTCGGTAGTTTTTGCGTGAAAGAGGAACAAACATCCATCCATACATGCTTACAAACTTATACACATCCATGATCCAGGAACAGAGAGAAACGTTTTGTTCCTTCGGTGGGATTCGAACGCGAATCCCTGATTCCTTGAGCACCAACGCGCTTAACCACTGAATCACAGCTGTAGAACGTTTTGTAAAACTTTTACCCTATACGCTTTTTAGTAACAAGTTTTTACACACTGATATAAAAGCTAGCAACAAAATTATAAAATAGTAAAGCTACAGAAAAGCAGTTTTAACAAAAAAAAAGAGCATTCGTAGAAGTTTAAAACTTTAGAATCCTGTACATTCCAGTAATAACTATTAAACGTTGAACTAAATGCGAAACTTTGGTCTATTAAAAACTAAACTCGGTTGAAAAATTCAACTCAATACAGCTGCATCAGATTTCACTGGGGGGTTCAACAATTTACATACGTGATTCCCTTAAAACCTATATTTAGACGATATATTATTAATCTTTAATTTACTTTATTACTCGCTCCCCAATCCTCCCTCCCCTTGGGATTTAAAAGCGAACGAAATTTTAAATTTGTATGACCCTTTTTTACCTACAGCTCAGTTTATACTCACTTTATAATGAGCTTAAATATTTATCAATTAATGAACATTTTTATGGATTGTAAAATATGTAGGTAATTGGATGGCTACTTCTTGATTCTTCCTTGGCTTTTACTTGTTTAATTTTAATTTAAAATTTACTAGCTGTTTCCCGCGGCTCCGCCCGCGTAAATATAGTTTCGAGTATCTTGCAGGAACACTGTACTTTTCCGGGATAATAAGTAGCCTATGTTTTAATACAGAGCCTGAACTACTACCATACCAAATTTCATCAGAACCCGTTCAGTAGTTTTTGCGTGAAAGAGGAACAAACATCCATCCATAGATCCTCACAAACTTTCACATTTATTATATTAGTAGGACTTGTTCATCATTCTATAAGGTTTTGTAAAATCAATAACAGAATATTTGAGCATTAGATTAAAAAAAAATATGTTTTTGCACACTTTCCTTCGCATAAACTTTAACTGTGCCAAACAACACCTCTTTTTGCGCACAATTCTCGTTAAACGTTACTGAAAATGTTTGCTTCTATTTTTGGCCATGGTCTGATAAAAATAACTGTAACAATTTTAATCGCAAATAAGCGTTTGTTCTATATTGTGTAAAGATTTCTAAGGTTTCTTAATTTATATCTTGCTTCTACTTGCCTGTAATTTAGTTATATTAGATATATTTATTTGAAGTTATATAAGTTTTATTACTTTCCAAAAATCCTTTATCATTTTCAGCCTTTCTAGTCCCACGATACTCTCTTTCGTATTTTATTACTTGTACTCTCTGAAGACGCTTTGGGAATTCTTTTGACTGTTCAAAGAGTTACTTATGATTTCCGCTTTAGTTCTCGGTATCATAGTTAAGTTCTACGAGGTTAGAGCTAAAACGTAACTATAAAGTTCAAAGAATACCAAAATAAATTAAATATTATGAAATAATATATACTAAATTGTATTTGTTTAATTAGGTTTTACTTATTATTTAATAGAACTAAATTCGTTTTAAACACACTTAAATGCTATATATGCTATTGATAAATGCGAAATCTAAAAAATCGCGTTTTATTTGATTACGAACGGCAGATTTTGACGATTTGGTAGTAAATAGTGGTTAATAATCTACAAATACAGTAAAATGTCAAATAAGCCATAACTTTATGACCACACTAGACGTTGCCCGCGACTTTGTGCGCGCAAAAGTTAATTTCGCAGAAACCGTACATTTTTCCGCAATACAAATTAGCCTAATCCTTCCCCGTGGTCTACTCTACATCTGTGCCAAATTTTGTCAAAATCGGTCCAGTAATTTCGCAGCCTATTCGATGCAAACAAACAAACAAACTTTTCCTCTTTATTATAATAGGTTGGGGAAAAAGTCTTTTCGCATTATAGTATGTATGAACTTGTCTTAAAATATCTTGGGCTATACCAATTGTATCTGGCTGATTTTGGTATCATTAAAAAGTTTTAATTTTACAGAAGACAATTCCAAATTCAAATTAGGTAAATTTCAGATTTTCATTTGTTTTTCTTATTGTTAAAATGAGTGATTCTTATGAAGAATTTCGATACATTTTAAAATTTTATTACAAAAAAGGTAAAAATGCAACACAAGCCGCGAAAAAAAATTGTGATGTTTATGGACCTAATGCAGTATATGTGCGAGTAGCGCAAATTTGGTTTAAGCGTTTTCAATCCGGAAATTTTGATATCAAAGATGCACGTCGCTCTGGTCGCCCTGTTACGGACAAAACTGTTGCCATTTTTGAAAAAGTGGAGCAAGATCGGCATATTAGTAGTTACGATGTAGCTGAAGAACTGGGGATTGACCACAAAACGGTTTTGGCGCATTTGAAAAAAGCTGGGTACACAAAAAAGCTCGATATTTGGGTGCCTCATGAGCTCACTGAAAGAAACCTAATGAACCGTGTACTCATTTGTGATTCTTTATTACGACGTAATGAAACCGAACCATTTTTGAAGAAGCTGATAACTGGTGATGAAAAGTGGATCACGTACGACAAGAACGTGCGAAAAAGATCGTGGTCAAAGGCCGGTCAGGCTTCACAGACTGTGGCGAAACCCGGGTTAACTCGCAACAAGGTGATGCTGTGTGTGTGGTGGGATTGGAAGGGCATTATTCATTATGAGCTGTTACCGCCAGGCAGGACCATCAATTCTGAACTATACTGCGAACAACTGATGAGATTAAAGCAAGAAGTTGAGAGAAAGCGGCCGGAATTAATCAACAGAAGGGGTGTGGTTTTTCACCATGATAACGCTAGACCTCACACATCTTTAGCCACTCAGAAAAAATTACGGGAGTTTGGCTGGGAGGTGTTAATGAATCCGCCGTATAGTCCTGACCTTGCACCTTCAGATTTCCACCTGTTTCGGTCGCTGCAGAATTCCTTAGGCAGTGTCAGGTTGACATCACAAGAGGACTGCCAAAACCACTTGTCGCAGTTTTTTCATCAGAAGCCCCAAAAATTTTATAGCAATGGGATCATGTACCTACCAACAAGATGGCAAAAAGTTATCGAACAAAATGACACCTATATACTTTAGTCACTTGTAAATAAACTTAATAAAAAAATCTTTTGAATTTTTATATAAAATGCGAAGAAACTTTTTCCCCAACCTAATATTAGTGTAGATTATAGCTAAAGTAAATACTATTATTAAAAAAAAAGTTTAAGCAAGGAATGAGACATCTCTGAGAACACAAAAAATTAAGACAATTTCATTCTAATTGTGCCCGAAAGAAATTCCGTCGCCTAATTGGGGCATGTTTTAAAATTCCTTTTCTCCTCTGCAATTATTCCGTAGGCAATGAGAGGCTGTATGCAATTTAAAAGAGCTCTGTTATGGAGGCACTGTTGCCAAAAAGATAGTCTAGAATCCGGATTAAGAATGAATAGTCAACTGTGCACTTACCACAAGCCGCTGCTAGAATACAAATTAGTTCATTAGGTTTTTTTATCAAAAAGAATATACACTTAATTACAATTCCGTGGATAAGATACGGAATAAGTAACATAATATTAAGGATAAGACACGTAGCATAATTACGAAGAAAACAAGAATTATGTTTTTTCTTCGTTTATGCTCGGTATAAGTTTATTTCGCTTGGTGTTTCGGGATAATTACTAGATCAATTCATAATTAATAATAATTATAACTTGTTCAAATAAAGAATAACGTTTACAGAGTACGTACCTGTGGCAGAATTGAAACTTCATTTCATCATTTCAAACATCTTTTAAAATCTAAAAATACTCTCACTGTGCCCAAAGAACGTCAATTCAAAAAATCCTCCTGAGTCTTGTACCGTACTTTACAAAGTCAAGTTGTTATATAAGAAGCATACGTAGCTCCCGACAGATGGCGTTATATCCAAAATCGTGTCGTGTCGTGACACACCTTGAAATTTTACTCTCAACGTCGCTAAAACAGTTTAATTTCAAATACGTGTAAATGAGTTAAAATAGCACTCACGAGAACTGTTAAGCTGATCAGAAAATAATGAGCTCTTCCGCTGATATAAATATATCTTAATAATAACCTAGTTATTGACATACGACGAAAACTTAAAAAAAAACTCTTATATATCAGCTAAGAAGCAGAGAGTACAGTCTATGATATTGTCTCAATAGAATATGATCATTCCTTTCCATAAAATCTTAATCTGCGCCAAAAACTAAATGAGCTTGGAAGAAAGAACTAAAATTAAAATATACGCGTTTTAAGTCACGCTTGAACAAAAACAAAATTTATATGAGTAATATTTTCTGTATATCCTATAAATATTTGCAGTCCACACATTTTCAAATGTGTATTATTACAATATTCTTACTATCTCATCATAATAATTACCTCCAATATTCTTACCATCTCATCATAATAATTAATTGTACACAATTATAACATGATAGCCCAGACAATATCCTAGATGGAGATGTTGAGTAAAGAAAAACAAAGCTTAATCAAATTGCCAAGACTGTAAAGTATATAAAGTTGAACCTGAGGGAAGTTCTACAGACTGCAGTAAAGAGTAAACAAAAAAAGTATCATGAACTAATAAGCATGTTTGTAGAATTTTTTCATCTTATCGAAGCAGATTGTTTTTTATAAGGTTAATTGGGGCAAGAGGGACTGTTTACTTTACTTCTCTTTCCTGTTCAAGAAAAATATTTTGTATGACACTGTCAATCTTTACTCATATATTATTTTGTCCTAACTGAAGGTCGATTCTGCTAATAAAATCCTGTACTGTACTGTAAAACAGTTATGATCCAGTCAGTCTGGACTGGATCATAACTGTACAGTACAGGATTTTATTAGCAGAATCGACCTTCAGTTAGGTTAGGTTAGATTATAAAACTAAATATGCTTACAAACGTCAAACCAACTTCAAAAATTCCAAAAATTAATTTATGATATCAAGACGATTTATTTATAACTAGCTGTTGCTCCGCCCGCGTAAATATAGAATCCGTCGGGAACACTGTACTTTTTCGGGATCAAAAGTAGCTTATTTTTTAATCCAGGGCCTAAACTGCTACAATACCGAATTTAATAAAAATCTGTTCAGTAGTTTTTGCGTGAAAGAGGAACAGACATCCATCCACCCATTCATACATCCATACATCCTCACAAACTTTCATATTTATAACATTACTAGCACATGCCCGCGGCTCTGCCCGCGTAAATACAGTATCCTCGGGAACACTGTACTTTTTCGGGATAAAAATTAGCCTACGTTTTAATCCAGAGCCTAAACTACTACCATACCAAATTTCATCAGTATAATTTCAGTTAGTAGGATTAGTAGGATTCCTAAAAAGTTAAATGAAAGTGCAAGTTAATTACGAGAAATTGAGAAGGAGTTCAGATAAAACCCTTTATTGAAAGAGTCAATTGTCATACTGTAAAGTGTAAACGATATAAGAAATAACCTAACCAAGAGCATGTCAGGACATGTCTAAGGAGGGTTCCGTAACTTTAAACACGTAATATGATTTTTTTTAATTACTCCAAAAGTTACTGTCCGATTTGGTTCAAAATAATTTTCCTATAGAGTTTTTAGCATGATCTATCAGCATGGAAATTTGCAAGTTTCTATCTCCTATAGTTTAAAAATGCTAGGGGGGGGACCAACTTACAAACTGCTTTGGAGGCTGATTACTCGAAAATGGTAAACTTTATAAAAAAGTAACGTATGAAACCTTGCCTTTATTTTAAAAGACCTATTCTACGATACCGCACACGATGGGGTAGAGTGAAAAAATATTTTTCATCCCCACTTCACATGTATGGAGAGCCACCCCTAAAATATAAAATTATTATTTTTTATGATCCCGAAACCGTGATCTATACACAATCTATAACTACACCAAATTTCATCAATTTATATTCATAATTACAGGAGCTAGAGGCGCGGACAGACAGACAGACAGACAGACAGACAGACAGACAGACAGACAGACAGACAGACAGACAGACGGACAGAGCGAAACTATAAGGGTTCCATAAGTATTACGGAACCCTAAAAATGATGCTGCATTATTATACTTATCTGTGTTAGCCGCATAAGAATCTAAAGAATCCTCACCAGAACTCTTACTAGGCACAGCAAGCTCCACAAACACCTCAACAAAATAGGCGTTGGTGATATAACGACTTGCAGATTATTCGAGGAAAAGGATTAGACGCCACTCCACCTTCTCCTTGATCATCCAGCATTTCAATAGAATAGAAACATATACCTTGGGCATCACGACTATCCTACCACAGAGGAAATTCGCAGCACCAACGCCAGCCATATGGATCAGTTTATAAGCAGCATAGGGCCAGGGACGGCACTATAATACGAAGGAGTCACAATAGATCCACTTAGGCCACAATGACGACAGTATGGCCTGCTTTTCAAACTTACATACATACAAACATATAATCACGCCTTTTTCCCGTAGGGGTTAGATACCACTTTTTTTCACTTGCTACGATCCTTATATACTTGTTTTGCTTCGTTCACTTTCATTCTTACCATCCATTCTTCCTCTTACACTTAACGTAGCGAAGCGGCTCTCCATGGTCCGCTTTTCGCCTCCGCGAGAAACGAGACGTGATGGGTGGCGAACCACATCGCCACCATTTTGGATAATTAAATTATTTTAATGATCATCAATTGCGTTTCCCACGGATTGGTGGAGAGGCTAGGAATAGGGAAAGGGAAGGATAGGTGGTGTGGAAAGGAATATTGGTAAGTTAGAGGGGGAAATAGGGAATGTAGGATATTACCGCCCAGGAGGGCAAGGGATAGGACAATAATAGTTAGGGAAGCCGGGGTCGCATACCCGTATACTATACCACAACTACCGGACAGAGAAGTTGGGATGAGTATTCCATGATATCACTGATTTGGATATAACAAAAAAACCAGCCACATTAGATATTTCATATCAAAAAGCTAAACATTTTCTCGTAAATAACTTTGAGGATAAAAGAATAAGGAAATAATCAAATATAGATGTTTGTATATACCAACTGATACGTAGTTCGCCCCTCGTATTTACCGAAAACTTTTCCGTCGCTGCTAATTTATTTTCCTACAAAATCTTAAGACCGCTCGCACGCAATCTCACTCAAACGTCGACTTTTGATAACAGCCTTATAACGAATGGCTAGCATTTTCTAGTTTCTACCTCCTCTAACTGGGCGTTCTTATAGTTCCTAACCGTCTTCTAGACTATAAATAAAGTTAAACTTTATACAAGTGAATTAATTTATATTTTCATCTAAACTAGTAGTTTTAGAATGTTCTCGTGTATTTTTGGAGATGTTATAAATTAATATGGGTAAAACGTGTAACGTATACTATTACTAGCTTTTGCCCGCGACTTCGTCCGCGTGAAGTTCGGTTTCCATACAAAATTTTAACCCCCATAGGGGGTGAACTTTCAAAAATCCTTTCTTAGTGGATGCCTATGTCATTACAACTATCTATATACCCAACGAAATCCGTTCAGTAGTTTCGGTTGTGCGTTGAAAGATGTGTCAGTCAGGTTTGCCTTTTATATATTTAGCCTATAATCGTATTTTTTTAACTATGGCTTATTTTACAAGCCACCGAAGCAATATTGTAATTTGATCACTAATTATAGTGTTTAAAAGTAGTCTTAATTATCATTATAATACTATAGGTGCGTAGAGTCAACACGTAGAGTGCATTAAAGAAGTAATAATATTTTTAAAGCAGCAAAAAACTATGCGACATTCATCAAACTGGCAAAGGGAATACATTATGCGATTGATTTTTGCGACCTGATTTTGTGGCGCAGTAACGAATGGAAAATAGCAACTAATTGGGCCTTGTTTAAACCTTTCAGTTTTCAAGTTATCGGGCCTAATTTAAATGGTTTTCGCGGACATTTTGCGATGTATTTCAAATTGGATTAATATCGAGAATTGGTCGAGCGATAAAGTTTGTTTTCGGTTGGTAATTGTTTTTTCAATTTTAAATAAACTCGAATCGAAGTTGACGTTCTGTTGAAAATTGGAGTCAATTTCGTTTGGATTAATTATTACCGATTTCAAAGAAACAAAAAGAGACCTTGAATGAGCAGAGAGATGGTAAATGCTTTCTGACATTTACAATACTAATTGTTGTCCTTCCGGTTCATTTCACTTAATTTAACTTATGACACCTATTTTCATTAGTGACACCTCATGGGTTTAAATAATTTTTAACCGACTTCCAAAAAAAGGAGGCGGTTATACGTTCGGCTGTATAGTGTATATATATATATCTATTTTTGTATGTTAGACCACAATGCCGCCGTCTATAGACCGATTTTCAAAATTCTTTTTTTGATGTAAAGGTTATAATCCCAAGTTGGTCCCGTTTAAAAAAAAGTGGTGACCTAATGATGGGATCCATGAAGAATCAAGGGAATTTATATGGATACATATGACGATTTCAACTTTTTCCGAAGCAGTCCAAGCATATTATGCTACCAAAAAGTAAGATTTTGCTCCAAGGTAGACCCTGGACCCAAAAGTACAGAACAGAACCCCTGACTCCTTATACGGCGTTGTTTAAAGAACTGCAAACATATGTCACCATGTCAATTAGAGTAATCATCATCACCACCACCATCACACCATACATCACCACATATAAAAGGTACTACTTATAGTATTTTAAACACCAACACGGAGATTTTTGACATTACTCTGCCGTTTATATATACCTATTTGCAAAATTCTTTTGTTGTTGTAAATGATGGGATCCATGAGGAATCGAGGGAAGTCCTCGAAATTTATATGGACATATATAGTGACTTAGAATTTTCCCGAAGTAACATAAGCATATGCTACCAAGAAATACGATTTTGCGCCAAAGTATACCCTGGATCCAAAAGCACTGACCAGAACTCCTCAGTCTATAAAGATACGCGTTTGGAAATTTCGGCATTGTTCAAAGAACTACAAGCATATGCCACTAACTTACAGTAATCATCATAATCATCTTATTTACAATACCTAATTGAATCTTAGCGCGTATTCAAGAATTATACATTCGATCGTTTATAAACGTTCTTAAGATATTATATTAATAATAATTTAACAAAATAAATCACTAAAAAGGGTGAAATTACTATTTTTAAATAAAAAATTAAACCGACTTCCAAAGTAAAAATACACAAAAAAGTATGAAATAAAACTTATTTTCTAAATAAGTCCTCTTTTAAATTCGGCTAAAATTTTAACTATTTATCTACTTACCGCCGAATACTGGAACGATACTTAAATTGAGTGACGCTCAAGTCACATGTTGTCCTTATCGTTTCGGCTAGCAGAGACAGCGACAGCCTGTGAATAGGAGGGCTCTCAATTTTGATTAGCTTTCCAGTATTCGGTCGTTAATCCTCTTAATTTTGAAGTCGGTACCAGCAAATTTGAACGTGAGTCTATAAAATATTGTTTGGGCTGGTATCGACTTCAAAATTAGGAAGATTAAGTAAAGAAATAGTTAAAACTGTAGCCGAATTTAAAAGAGGACTTATTTAGAAAAAAAGTTTTATTTCATACTTTTTTGTGTATTTTTACTTTGGAAGTCGGTTTAATTTTTTATTTAAAAATAATCATTAAATATTATAGGTATCATTATAAACTAGCTTTTATTCGCAATTCCTTATTTAATCCATTATTAATGTGAAAGTTTGTGAGGATGGATGTATGGACGGATGTATGGATAGATGAATGGATGTTTGTTACTGTTTCACGCAAAAACTACAAAAATATATTTTTTATTATTTTATCGTATTCCGAGCATAGCTCGATCTTCTAGGTACTTTAAAATAATGTAGGTACTAGCTTTTGCCAGCGGCTCCACCCGTGTACCTATAACATACAGTATCCCCACGGACTGTCCTTTCCCGTGGTCTACTCCTATTTAGCAAAATTACCTGATAATAATTTAGTAGTTTTAATACGTGAAAGCGTAACAAACATTCACATTCACAATATAGGTAAGGAAGTAGGGATATTGTGTAGCCTCATAGATGACATAGACAAGAACAATTACGTACAGACAGTCCAGAATATGAGAGACGAGGGTATTGCGATCCGGGCGATATTACAGTTCATATTTGTTTTGGTCTCAACAAAGAGTAGTTAGTTCTGTTTGCTGAAGTACTAATTCTACAATTCAAAAGCAACCCTTCACTCGACGTGCCCTCAGAGGGAGGGGATGATTGATTACATTGCTGTTCAAATATTAGCATTACTAATTTAAAGGTAGATACTGAAATGATGATCGAGATCACTTACAACCTTTTCGCTTTGTTATTCTTCAATTTTCAGTCACAATACTTTCGAGGTACGTTCGAGAATCTTCTTTACGAATTACGAACGAAGAATTTGTGAGTAACATACGAGTTACTGTCGAGGCGCGATTATCGTTATCGTTGTGACTAAGCCGGTTTCGAGTAATGAATTCACCCCATTTTCGAAAGTGTTTATCGCCTACTAATATGTCACGCGACGACATTGTACTTAGTCTTATCGAGACTCATAAACTCACTCAAAATATATTTTAAAAATACCAAATGTGTAATGAATATCCTGCTGTAGTTAAAATATAATCAATTCATAGGAAGGATAAGCATATAACAATCTGAATTTTCTAAATCGTGCCAATCTGTCAAAGGCTGGGACTATATTATCCGGAATCCGGAGGTCCGATGAAAATTCAAAGCGTTGAAAATAGAACTCTGCGCTAATACAATAGAGCAGAAAATCGAAGTGTCAAGTATCGAGTTGTTATAATAGGCAATCGGACTAATTTTTTTTTATTGCATTAATGAATAGTACTCTTAAATATGAGTAACTTCTCAGAAGAAACAGTATATCAAAAGTCAATATTTTCAAAGGTACAGCGATTTGTATAAAAAATTTCGCGAGCCTTCTAAAAACGCTCCATACTAAAGTCGACCTACAAATGACGTCACTTGTAGGTTATAGTATATGAAGTAGTATATGAAATATATGGCCGCCGGAATATATTTGTAAATATCTCCCATATTTGTATGTTTAAGTTCATAATTACCATAATGAATGTTTTTGTATATGATGTGAGTAAACTAATGATGTAGGTTTTGTTTACCGATTTCGCAGAAAAAAAAAATTTTTTTTGGTACTTTTTAAATGTATTTTATTAGTAAACTACACATAAAATAATATATTTTTTTACATTTACCAAGTAGTAATGCCTCAATATTTCTGAATATATTAATGAAACTAAATATTTCAGATGTTGTCCGATCCCCTATTGACATAGACATTTGAATCGACACTCGTGTGTTCGATTTTCAGCTCTTTTGTATTAACGCAGAGTTCCATTTTCAATGCTCTGAATTTTACCCGGCATTCCGGATTCCGGATAATACAGTCCTAGCCTAAACAGCTTATCGAGGAGAAAAGTACTGAGAAAGTAATGGCGCAACTACGGATAGTCACAATTTACCATTTTAAGTGGCAATATAATCGAATCTGGCTACTAAGATTACACTCAAGTACCACTAGATCACATCAAGCTGTAAAATAAAACTATACGTTTATAACGAAACTAGTAAAGTTTTTATGTATTTTGGTGCGGTTGGCCGCGACGTTTCTATGACACCCCTTATCTGAGGACGCACGCGATGTCCTATATTAACACTCTGTATCAACTATCAAGGTTACGTACGGAAATGTACCAAAAATTATGACGGAGCCAAACTCATAATATCAAGTGCTATAGAAGTGGTCAGTTTATGGATACATAATATTTTATTTGACAATAACCCAATAATGAATGTTAACTAAACTTATGGCTTTTCATATTACATAGATACAATTGTTTATTATTTGGTTAGTTAATTCCGCGGAAATCATGCATTTTCAGCAATAAAAAGTAGTATATATCCTTCCCTGTGGTCAGCTCTATACCTGTGCAAAATTTCATCAAAATCTGTCCAATAGTTTCAGAGCCTATTCGATGCAAACAAACAAACATGCAAACCAATCCTTCCTCTTTTAGCCTTATACGTGGGTGAGCCATACTTTAACACGAATGGACCGGCTCAACCGAATAAATACCATGGCCTCACAGAAAACCGGCGTGAAATAACCGGACCGGATAAAATGGATGCGACCTTGCGTTCCTGGCCCATAAAGCCAGGAACGCAAGGTCGCAACACCAGAGGAGTTCCAAGTGTAACTTCTCTGCTGTTGCGAGTGTTGGCATGGGCATTGGGCGGCGGTAATCACTTACCCTCCTCTACTGTTGCGAGTTTTGAAATCGACAGATCACTAATCAAGTAATCACTTACCATCAATCGCTACGTCTGCTCGTTTTCTGGCTGAATTCATCATGTTTGCTTGTCACATTGTACGAAATACATTGGCCTGAGTTAAAAGGTCGGTAACCCACAGATTATGCAGTACTACATTCATGGCCTTGTACACTTTAATCTAGGGAGAAAATATTACTCTTTGTTATCAACTTGATTTAAGGAACGACCATTTCTGAAACATTAAGTTCATGGCGACACATCCCGTCGTTCTATTTTGATCCCTAACTTTGTAGGCTAAAGTTGAGATTCGTTTGGAGAGAATTAGTCTATTCAACTACTTTACTGTGCCTATTACTTGTTTATTTATATTTCACTTACATACTTAATTTTTTCAGACGAAATTAGCTTCGTCGTTATATTCTGGACGAGATAAAGTAAGGATTTTATTATAATGGACTTATTGTAAGGGATCAAGGGAGTAAAACGTATAATCGGAATATTTTTTAGTTATAAAAATATATTTCGATGGCCGAAGATGATATTTGTAAAAAGAAGGCCAGTGATATATAAATATCCGCTTACAAATAAAAATATTTATATAGTAAACTATACTATTAGCTATGCAATGTTTTGTCCTTGTCTGATACGTAGGATAAGTCACTTGATAGACAGAAAAGGACAAAATATTGTAAATATAGCTTAAACATTGTATAAATATTTTTATTAGAAGGGGAAACGGGAATGTATTTTCTTCTGATCCCGTAAGACTTAATTTTAAAGGAACCTGTAAATACTGAATAAAATTTACCTCAGCTTTTCCAAAGATTTATGCAAAACCCTTAAATAAAAGAAATAATTATACAAAAAAAAAATTGGGGTATCCCAATAATATTGTTTCTATGAAAAATCCTTATGAAAAATTAATTACGCTCAAAATTAGGGCATCCATATTTGATTTTGCATGTTAGTGTTTGGCCTTTAACATTGGTTGTAAAAAAGAAAACAAACCATCACCGTTCCAATTTCAAAATATAACACTCTTTGTTATTGCTTATTACACAGAATATAAAATACGAAGCAAACATTTGATTTTGTTGGGAAATAAAAATGTTTTTAATTAAATGTAAGCAAACAGATACTGTAAAATTACGACCCGAGTCAAAGGGTTATGTAGACAAAAATTCAAATTAACAGAATATTATAAATTTAATATTCGCTCGTTATATTTCATGTTTAAGAGTGGTTTATATGTCATCTGTACTGTACACCATAGACGTATATATTATAGACTAGGCATGTTGAGGCAAAAAGTGTCTCCAGTTAAATGGCCCCACTTTTAATATTTTGGGGCCATTTTTAATTCGAATTATGGTGAAAACGAGATGGCTGACATTTGACGTATGGTGAAAACCAAGATGGCGTAACTTTTCCTTGTATGAAGATTTGCTCTGTCAAATTTACATCATAGCCTATCTTGAGTATTGAAATCTTTGCTGTACACAGCAATGAATGGATGGCTGGATGGTTCATATGACGTGGGTTCGTCTTGAGTCAAACGTTAGTTCACACCGATTTGAAGATAGTGCTTTAAAATTGAAAATAGTAACATGAGTAATTTCAGTTAAAATGTTAAACTATTTTTTTCCTTAATGTATAAATCTAGATAAAGTCGTACGTTTCTTGAAAAACAGAAAGATATTTACTTTCAATAAGAAAAAATTAGGTGCTCACTGATTGTATTGGGTACAATTTTTTTTCAAGCATTTATAAATAATACTATAAAGTATTTCATTTTGAAATTAATGTATAAGGGTACGGACCACGGGGTAAAAACAATTCAAAATGGCAAATATCTCGGAGACAGTCAAATATCGGCCATATAAACCTTTGTAAGGCCGATATTTGAATCAATTGAATTGATCAACTACCAAACACCCTGTATATCAACTTATAATTGATAATAGCAACAAAAATACACGTTATTATCATGTATATAATAACGTAAGGTGCTGAATAGAGTTATGCCCACTTGAAAAAATCTGCTTTTGTATTATTTACTCCGTGCTATAAATGCCTTGTCAAACTAGGTTACCTAGCAAAACTTGAATCATAATGTCGTTATGGAATTATATTATAAGAGAATTTTTTAAAAGAGATATTCAAATAACTGCGTGGTGCACGCCACTTAGGGCTCAATTATACTCATACAGCAGAAAGTAGCCATGCCGATATTGTTAGCCATCATGTTTGCAAGGTATTTGTTTAGTACTTACTAAAATTATTATTTTTAAACAAAACATTAAACCGACTTCCAAAGTAAAAATACACATAAATGTATGAAATAAAACTTATTTTCTAAATAATTTCCCTTTTAAATTTGGCTAAAATTTTAACTATTTCTCTACACAATCTTCTTAATTTTGAAGTTGGTACCAGCCCAAACGATATCCTACAATATTTTATAGAACTCATGTTCATATTTGCTGGTACCTACCGACTTAAAAATTAAGAAGATTGAGTAGAGAAATAGTTAAAAATTTAACCAAATTTAAAAGGGGAATTATTTCATACTTTTTTGTGTATTTTACTTTGGAATTCGGTTTTTTTTGTTTCAAAATAATAATTTAGTACTAAAATCACTCACGTCTATATTATTTTTATAATGTTTACCATAGATAAATGATTGGTCGCAGTGCTTGACAAGATACCTCTGGCGTGCTTGACAAATGCTACAACAAATAGTATAAACCCAACACTAAACTAATGCGTTGCTGCTACACGGAGTTGTTGTTGTTAGATAGCGCGGTAGTCGAGCGAGCCGAGGTCAATCATTTTCTTCGATTGTTACTTACTGCATTACAAGTATAGTTGGGGCTTAAGTTACTTATTGTGATTCCAAGTTTCTTGGCTAAGTAGTAAATACCTCTGTTACAATGGCGTTATGCCAGGCCCTGGTTGTTCATTTTAATTAGCTCACTTAAATTTACGAAGAATTTCACGATTTGAGCCACACGATTATGAAATAATGGTACTTGAAAAGCGTTTTCCTAAACTGCCGGAAAATTTATAAAATTAATTTTATATACGCGCTAAATGTATAATTGTAAGCTCTTTCTGCTCTAAAGAAATGCGTGAATAGAATAAATACCTACATAAAAAACTTAAAGCCTAGTTGTTTCGTAAATTATTATTATTAAAAATTAAAAACAACAAGCAGTGAGAGAGTTGATGGTGATGAATTACAGCTAAAAATACTCTCGATCATGCTAGCCATTTAAACAAAAAAAAGTAGATCAAAATCGGTTCCACCGATAGGGATGCCATAGAAACAGACAGATAGAGACAACGTAAAACGTGTAACAACCCTCTTTTTGCGTCGGGTGTTAAAATTATGTACAGTCGCTGACAAATCCAAAGGTCTACTTTTGAACTTTATTGCCAAGTAATAAGATCGAAAAGTGGAACACCAGTGGAATTATCGAATGAATTTTGTATAGGCGTTGTCATGATTTTCATACGATTCTCATTCGTTAGCGTTCCGAATACTTTGATGTCAATTGTTCCTTCTATAAACCCGAGATCTGTTGGCAATCGTACGTTTATACAGCATAATAAATATTACGTATTTAGTATTATATTATTTATTGTAGTTTTTAGTACTTATATAGTTTGCGAATATTTTAGTAGTTAGCTATAGATGTATTAGGTAATATTAGTTTACTGTAAATTGTAGATTATGTATGTATTTTAAAATATATATCTATTTAGTATTTAAGAATGTCATACATTGTATTATATTATAAAAGTACAAAAAATACTACGTTCTAACATATTTAACAATACACTAAATTCATGAATGAATTAATGAAAACATTACAAATAAAATAAGTTATGATTCATTTGTTAAATAATAACAAAGATTTAAATTACAATACACTGTAATTTGAAAACGTCCACTTTTAAAACCTGAAGAAAACTTTCCTGAAAAACACACAAGTAACAAGTAAGGAAAATGTAAAACAAACGTTGTAGGACATAAAAAGTAGGAAACATTACAATGCACTGCATGCAGCGATGCCCTGCGTGCAGACTTATCAGACCAGTCACTCTATCGCCGCTTTTTGTGTGTTTATGGGCTGCATTAAATACGGATAAACCTAGCTGTTCATGGTGCGACAGTTCTGCGTTTGAAGGCCCTCCCCCGAGCAAAAGACCTTGAGGCGGTCAGCCGCATAACTCAGTTGAAAATTTTTTACATAACTTAGTTCAAAATTGACCAAAAAAATAATTTAAACGGCAAATATCTAGCTTATGAAATTGCCTATCTATTGGTGTGTGTCCCAAATAAAATTAACTTGTAATTACTATGGAGACGCTGAAACTATAATTGAATGTTCATTGAATTATAGTTTCAGCGTCTCCATAGTACTTACAAGTAAACTTTATTTGAGACACACACCAATAGATAGGCAATTTCATAAGGTAGATATTCGCCGTTAAAATTTTTTTTTTGGTCAATTTTGAACTAAGTTATGTGAAAAATTTATGCGGCTGACCGCCTCAAGGTCTTTTGCTCGGGGGAGGGCCTGAAGCAAATACGGCGAGAAGTCTCGCGATAAATCGTCTCGTGAAAAGTGTGAGCTGTGTAATAGAGACTATACAGTATACACGTTTAGGTTACGTTTTACAAAAAAGGTACATCATAAACGTATAAATGAGGTTTGGTAAAATCAATTACGAATACTTCGGGCACATGATCTACTGCTTATGTAAAGACGTTTGGGCAGAAAAATAATTGTCATACTCAAACAAAAAATCATTTCATGTATGGGTGACTCGCCGCAAAACGCAAACTCGCCCATATAAAGAAAAAAAAAATTTTTCGACTATGACAATTATTTTTCTGCTTATACGTCTTTACTTATGCAGTAGATCATGTGCCCAAAGTATTCGTAATTGATTTTACCAAACCTTATATTAGTCTTGAAGGGCCTTACAAATCTAAGCTCTTTTTTGTACGTATGAATTTTAATGTGGTCAAAAACAATACAAAAAAATATACTTACAATATCTTGTGAATTGTTTTGTGAAAAATCACAAAGTTTTCTTGTGTTCATGCACAGAATTCAAAACATGCAGAATGAGTGTTCGATCACATTTGTATGCAGCGCACTGTGTCCAAAACCATGGCGAAATACCGCCCCGCCCGCACTTTTTACTTTTTACTCTTTACACTTACAAAACAAATCGCGTTATTATATTACGACAGTTAGGTAATCAATAAAAATTAATTAAAAAAAAGTTGGGTAAAATATTCCGTTATTCTTTGGCAACATATTCTGTGTGGATAACCATTCCAATTTGGAATGGTTGTGACGGCCTCACGTTCAAGCGTGTTGACGGCTTCTGGATGATTTATGTATTCTGTGTGTTCATGCTATTTAATTAAAAAAAAATATATAGCATGAACACAAGAAAACGGCTTTTTCGCTACAAAACATTCGCAAGGGTGTTGGTCCAAAATTAACGCAGGTCTCAGAGTCAGTTTCAATTATGTGATGTTACCAAAAGGGCCAACCTGAAATCCTTTAGTAATATCGAATATGATTTAAAATTAACCTATTGTCAAACATTTCATTGCTATTGACTCTGGTTTTTATTTGGATGGGTTATGGACCATGTCCTTTGGCGCAGGTGAAAAAAAAAATGACACGTGATAGATCCGAAAAGTAACGAAGTACGTGAAATAAAATGTCTGTCGTACCTTGAATGGCCACAGTATGCCTACTGTTTCGTGACTAACTTAGCCAGTTACTAGGGAATGTCGCTTAAAATATTTTCGGTACTGTTTCAGAGTGTTACATAATTACCTACAGTCATCATCATCGAGCCCATAAAAAGGAAGGTAATATAATAATAATAATATCTATGGACGCTTCACACCACGTCAATCTGGCCCCGTGCTAAGTATCCGAAGAACTTGTGTTACAGGTACCAGAAAACGAGAAGTATATTTAATACTTTTTATGCTATAAATATATTTAAGATTTTTGTTATATTATATAATATATAATATAACAAAAATCTTAAATATATACACATATTATGTGTATTATATAATAAAAATCTTAAATATACATATGTATTAGTATAGTATATTATTATTTTTAAACAAAAAATTAAACCGACTTCCAAAGTAAAAATACACAAAAAAGTATGAAATAAAACTTATTTTATAAATAATTCCCCTTTTAAATTTGTCTATTTCTCTACTTAATCTTCCTAATTTTGAAGTCGCTACCAGCCCAAATGATATCCTACAATATTTTATAGAACTCACGTTCATATTTGCTGGTAACGACTTCAAAATTAGGAAGATTAAGTAGAGAAATAGACAAATTTAAAAGGGGAATTATTTATAAAATAAGTTTTATTTCATACTTTTTTGTGTATTTTTACTTTGGAAGTCGGTTTAATTTTTTGTTTAAAAATAATAATTTCACCCTTTTTAGTGATATATCTTGTTAAGTTATTATTAATACGTCTTAAAAACGTCTAAAATAAACGATCGAATGCATAACTGAATACGCGCCAAGCTTCCATTAGGTATTGTTATTAAGATGATGATGATGATTACTGTAAGTTACAAAGTGGCATATGCTTGCAGTTCTTTAAACAATTCCGAAATTTCCTAACGCATATCTTTAAAGACTGAGGAGTTCTGTTCAGTGCTTTTGGATTCAGGGTATACCTTGGTACAACGTCTTATTCTTTGGTAGCATATGCTTGTGTTACTTCAGTAAAAGTCAAAATCACTCTATGTGTCGATATAAATTTCGAGGAGTTCCCTCGATTCCTCATGGATCGCATCATCACGTTTCCACTTTAGTTACTAAAGGACCAATTTCGATTTAAACCCTTTACAACAACAAAATAATTTTGCAAATAGGTCCATAAACGGCAGAGTAATGTTCAAAGATCTCCGTATTAGTGTAAAATACTATGAGAAGTACCTTCTATATCATCATAATGTGATGATGTATGCTGTGATAGTGGTGGTGATGATGATGATTACTCTAATTGACAAAGTGGCATATGCTTGCAGTTCTTTAAACAACGCCAAAATCCCCAAACATGTATCTATAAGGAGTCAGGAGTTCTGTTCTGTACTTTTTGATCCAGGGTATACCTTGGAGCAAAATCTTACTTTTTGGTAGCATATGCTTGGACTACTTCAGAAAAAGTCGAAACCACCATATGTATCCATATAAATTTTGAGGAGTTCCCTCGTTTCCTCATGGATCCCATCATCAGGTCACCAATTTTCTAAAAATGGGACCAACTTCGGATTATACCTTTTACATCAAAAAAAGAATTTTGAAAATCGGCCAACAGACGGCGGAGTTATCCGCGAACATACAAAAAAAAAAAAAAATATATATACAGCCGAACGTATAACCGCCTCCTTTTTTGGAAGTCGTTTAAAAAGTACTTCCCGTTGTCTGGTACCTGTAACACAAGTTTTTCAGGGACGTGGTGATAGATATTATTATTATACACATATTTAATACACATCTATGTTTAATACACACCCAGGAACACAGAAAAACTTTTTGTTCCTTCGGCAGGATTCGAACCTGCGACCTCCGGCTTGAGCACCAATTAAGTGCTGAACCACTGAGCCACAGAGGTCGTCATAGCCTCATAGGTACAACACATTGATCCTGAAAAGGCAAGGAAATGTGTTAGATTGTCCTCATAACTTGTTCGCATTATAACAACGCGAACGTTATCAGTAGTTCACCACCCATTCGTTACTTTCGGAAAATAGTAACATCGTCAATTTCAGAAGTTCAGAAAAGAGATCTAGGATATCAATTGGCTACCGATGTTCGGCGGAAAAAAGCGCTAAGAAGAAAGCGTAAACAAAATGGCGGATTATGTTAGCGTTATCAAAGTTAGTAAACGTGTAGCTCTTTTTCCGCCGAACACACCCATTGATTAATATACTATTGTTGTACTTTAAATTTTAAACAGTAAAAACACTAGATACTGATAATTAAGTAGGTACCTTTTTTATTTTCTTCTACATTTCGACTGTATTACGAGGACAGGGACCAGGGACTCTGTCATAACCTAAGGGATCCCCTTTTTTCTGTGAATTGCGCTGCCATATTATGATGATTTTTTTTTGGTTTTGTTTAATTTACTCTATATTGTTTTATATATATTAATACAAAAATGGTTGTGTAATTGTTTCAAAGGAAATAAATATTTTTTATTATATTAATATTATTATAGGTGTTGGCAACCCACCCTACTACTATTATAAATGTGAAAGTTTGTGAGGATGGATGTATGGATGGATGGATGTTTATTGCTCTTTCACACAAAAATAGTAAACTGATTTTGATGAAATTTGGTATTTTAGTAGTTTAAGCTCTGGATTAACACATAGGCTCCTTTTATCGCGAAAAAATACTTACGCTGTTCCCGTGGGATACTGTGTTTACTCGGCCAGAGCCACGTGTAAAAGCTAGTAAAACATAATCCTCAAGTCGTACCCCTAAAGTCGGTAACCGTAGTGTAAATCTATACTAATATAATAAAGAGGAAAAGTTTGTTTGTTTGCATTGAATATGCTCAGAAACAGCTTGACCAATTTTGATGAAATTTGGTACAGATATAGATTAGACCACGGTAAAGGATATAGGCTACTTTTTATCGCAGCAAAATGTACAGCTACCGCGGGATTGCCTTTTGCGCGCAAAAAGTCGCGTGCAACATCTTACTCTTCGAATTTTTGGAAAGCCTTATAGTACGTGCTATTATATGGGTGACGAATGACGTGTTAATCGTTCACAACCCATCACGTGAGTTTACCCAAACATATATTACCACTGAAAATATAAAGTCCCCAAACGGTTAGTCCGCTCAATTAAAAGGAATTAGGTTAATGTGTTGGTTTAGACGTAATCGGTTTAGGAATCCGTATAACTTGATCGAGTGGCGTTGAATTCGCATTTAAATTTAACCTCTTATTTTTCAAAGGTTAAAGGTCAATTTAACAATCAGATGACCTAGCCGTGAGTTTTTAAATTTAAATTTTAAGTTGAAAATTTACTTTAGAGATCCATGAAAATGAGAAATTATTTAGTTTGATCGGTAAAAAAAATATTATAAATAAAGAAATGTTATTTTTATATTAACCGGATAAAGAAGAGGTCAAAGGTCAACATTTTAGCAAATTGACATTGTGTTAATATATTTTATTATACAATTAAATCTATCTATACAATTAAATTAATAATAATATTATTACGTTGATTTTTAACCGACTACGGCGAAGCCATTTTGGCAGTCTATATTTTATTAATTATTATGTATGTCATGATATCATGGTATACTTATCCCAACTTTAACCTGTCCGGTAGTACGGGTATGCGACCGCGGCTTCCCTAGCTATTTGTGTCCTATCCCTAGCCCTCCTGGGCAGTAATATCATACATTTCCTATTTCCCACTCTAACTTACCAATCTTCCTTTCCACACCACCTATCCTTTCCATTCCCTACTCCTACCTTCTCCAGCAATCCGCGAGAACGCAATGGATAATCATAAAAATTATTTAATTATCCAAAATGTTCCTTGTTGCGGAGGCGAAAAGCGGACCATGGAGAGCTGCTTCACTAGGTACGTTGAATGTTAGAGGAGGAATGGATAGTAAGAATGAAAGTGAACGAAGCGAAACTAGTATGTAAGGATCGTAGCAAGTGGAAAGAAGTGGTCTCTGCCTAGTGCCTACCCCTACGAGAAAAAGGCGTGATTATAATTATGTATGTAGGTATGTGTTATGTATGTTTGTCCCACCGTAGCGCCTAAACTACTAAAACAGCCCGGCTAACATAATATATTTACATAGGTAGTCGGGATAATTTTTTTATTAAGAAATCAATTTATTTGGAATGATCTAAAAATAAACTCAAAAGTGTACGGAACGATCTCCTTTATAACCCTCTACCGCTTAGCAACATTCCTCTTATCAGATGACATTAATCACAATTTTCACCCCCAATTATAAACGCGGCTCGAAGTGTTGCACGAATCTTTTATGCTGTGTTTATATACAATGCAGTTTGAACGTTCCGTTGTATTGTTTACGGCGCGGCCGCGGCGTTGTAAAACTCAAACTATTGAGGAACTATAAACTATTGTTTTGTTTTATGTTTTGAACTTTTATGCATGAATGAAATTGCTTTTTAATAATTATTCATTACAAGAATAATTTTATTTAATTTAAGCATTATCACGGTATCTAATTCATAAGCGGGCAACTTGTTCTTTTAATTTATTTGTATTATAATGACGACATGCAGTCACAATACACTTGTCAATGATAAAACGTCAGTTTCTAGTTAATTATTAATTTATACTAATATAATAAAGAGATAACGTTCGTTTGTTCGTTTGTTCGTTGAAACTACTGGACCGATTTTAATGAAATTTGACACAAATGTAGAGTAGACCACAGGGAAGGACATAGGCTACTTTCTATCGCGAACAAAGTACGGTTTCTGCGAAATTAACAATAGGGAATATGCACGTATTTTTTTTATTTTTTTATATAGATCTATCTTGTTTGGTAAACCGTATGGTAAAATCAGTTTTTTGATATCATTAAAAATAACGAAGATATGAACGTTTAAAGTGGTCTATTAGACAGAGAGATCCGACGTGTATCGTGACGTCACATAACACGACTTTCATAGAAAGTTCATACTAAATTTCGTTTTGCTAGAAAGAGATAGATTACAAACTTTGACCGCTCATATCTTGCTCATTTATCAACAGATATTGAAAATTTTCTCGCCATTTTCTTTATTTTTCTGTCTAGTATCATATTATTATATTTTAAGCTATTTTTATATTTTATGCATATTCCCTATTGCGCGCATGAAGTCGAGGGCAACATCTAGTTATATTATATTACAAACAAATTATGACAACGGTCAATCTGCTTATAGATTAGATTTCCGGATAATATTTACTGGAAGAAAAGACGAACCTAAAAAAATGCACATTCTGGACACACTCTATTGCTAGTTGGTACGTAAGTTTTTATTTCAAAAAGTCAAAAGCAACAAAGCTAAAGCAGATTTTTTAAATTATAAGTCATGGATTTAATATTAACGAAGTAAAATAAAACAATAGCTTATGTCAAACAATTAAAACCGCACACGATCACCGAACAAAAAGAAAACCGCTATTCGAGCGCATTTTTTGGTCACAAATCACTCTAACACCTGACCGCGGCCTTATCGCGGCTGACGTGAAAAATTACCATTTCCTAAACGATGGCAGGTTCACACCCACCGGGGCGCCTATTAAAATGAATGGCGACAAATACCCCGTAATACCCGCGGGTCAATCTCGAATTTTGATCTCATTGTAATTTTTGAACGTTTTTTTGAGTTTGATTTGTAAAAAAGAAATATTTTATTTATTTATTCTGAACCTTCTGAACACATACAACTATTTTCTATTAAATGTTACATTTTGAGGCAGAATACTCATAGATGCATAGTTATCACTATCTTCTGATATGACTAAAATAAATAATAAAAAAAATAAAAAAAACCCGACTGCAAAAAATACATTATATACTTAAGCAACGCACTAAAAAGACCGAAACAAGTTTGAGAAAACTGACTACACTATGAGCTGAAACCCTAAGTAAGTATTTTTTGCAGTCGGGTTTTTTTATTTTTTTAATTATTTATTTTATTTCAGTCTTTTCAGTTGCTTTTGAATTGTAGTTATCTATGCAGCCGGGTTTTTGTTTTTTATTATTATTATTTATCATTATATTTAATATAAAACTGCAAGTTATATAGGTACATATTTAGAATCAGTGTTTAAAATCCTTCATTTTGATACCCTACTCGATATACTTGGTAGATATATTTTTTTTTTACCTCACAATAATTATGTCGTCAAACATTCGCCATTTTTTTTTAATGTCACCTATCTAAGAACACTTGGGCTATTAAGACGAATCTAACGATATCTCAAATATGAAAATCTGATTAGCGGTTCTGAAGATACAAGGTAATAAAGAATATTACATACATACATACAAGATACGAGCCAAACACATAACACTCCCGGCAGTCGGGTAAAAACCTAACCAAGAGCATGTCAGAACTCAGGAAGTCTAAGGAGGGTTCCGTAACTATCAACGCGCAACTAGCTGACCCGGCAAATGTTGTTTTGCCTTATAAATTATTTCTGTATGGAAAATAGATAGTAGCCGATTCTCAGACCTACTATTACGCATAATATAAAATTTGGTAAAAATCGGTAAAGCCGTTTCGGAGGAGTACGGTAACTAACATTGTGACATGGAAATTTTATTTATTAGTTTATTCACTAATAATACAAAAGTGAGACTTTCCGTTACTCACTCCTCCGTTTCGTTACTAACTCAGTGATTAAGTCACAAAATGTACGATCAGAATCGGCCAGCTGTGTTCTCGTGGGACACTATATTTGCGCAGGAGCCGCGGGGAACAGCTAGTACTATAATATAATATTTAACGATTAGATAAAGCATCATTTGCAGTTTGTATGAACTATCATAGACGGCTATTATATAACGCACTTTACTATCAAATATATCCAGGCATCGTAAGATAAAATATTATAGTATATTCACCGTCTGAGACGCCCTTAAGAGTCAAATGACATTAGTGTTGCTCTCATTACGCTAAGTTATAATCAACTCTGATAGGCCAATTCAATTTAATATCCTCAATAGTCGTTTGGTTGCAGCAAAAGTGTAAAGTATATTGTAGATTTTAATTAAGATGGCAGTGTCGTCTGATTGCGCGGTTGGCGGCCAGTGTAATGGCTATCATATCTTCGGAGGTGGTGTGGGCGTAGCGTAGCGAGGATACAGAGATTTTATATTATTGAAAAGTTTTAAGTTTATTACAGATGTAATTTTTGAAGTGAAAACTCTTTAGCGGCGTTGTGCACTTTTCTTGGGATGGGTGAATAATGTTAAGTTCGCATCAGGACACGTGACCTGTTCGAAAATTCGTAAGATGCAACTTGCAACTGTTTGCTGTCTAAGTTGCCTAACGAGAGCATAGCATGAAACTATTTTAGTTCGTATTTTAACCTAGATAGTGGTTTTTTCCAATTTAATGTTCAAGTTTTCACTTTGGCGGCACTCCCGGAGTGCAACCCGTTGTTTTTTTTTATTATTTAATAGATGTCCCCCGCGGCTTCATGAGACGCGTAAAAGAACATTCCCCGCGATAATAAGTAGCGTATGTCCTTCCCCTTAGTCTATTGTATAGCTATAACAAATTCCATCAAAATCGGTTCTGTGCTTTCGGAGCCTATTTAATGCAAACAAACATACTGACAGACGAATCTTTCCTCTTTATAATGTTAGTGTAGATAGTGTACTGTAAGTCTTAGATCCTAGTGCCTTGTATAAATCAGTTCTACGTGTCATGAAATGAAGAGCCTGAAAAGATTTTAATGAAGATTAAGTACTTACTCGGTCAACAATACCACCTAGCTGTGGCTCTGTGGTTGAACGCATTGGTGCTCAAGCCGAGGGTTGCGGGTTCGAATACCGCCGATGGAATAAAAACTTTTTATAATATGTTCCTGGGTTAAGGTATGTATACTTAGTATAAAAGTATTAAACAAACTTCTCTTTGTCTGGTCCCCGTAACAAAAGTTCTTTTAGTATTTAGCACGGGGCTAGACTGACGCGGTGTAAAGCGTCCAAAGATATTATTATTATTAGTAAGATATTATTATTATTAGTTAAATGAATATGAGAAATTGTAATAGGTAGAAGTTTAAATTTTGGTGTTGTACCTGTTTTACTTCTTTTTAAATTTAATTCTTTGTAACTTGTAGCGGGTTAAAAAAATACTGGATAAGTAAGAGTTAAATAAAACATCTAAATTCTAAATAATCTGAAATATCTTTGAATTTCCATTTAAATTTTTCAGTTACATGTAGAAATTCTCTCTTCTCCGTTATTCTACAGAACGGGGTATGGTCGTTCACTCATAAAAGTGTTATGAGTTCATTCCAGACGGCGCCCGCACCCCACACGACAGTAAAACCAGACATCGGTGAAAACAGGGAAGATTTGTTTTATATACGAATATGATTATTAAATGAGACATTCGAATAGTCGAAATAGACTTGTGGTATGAAACACGATATTAAACCAGACATCGGTGGAAACAGGGAAGATTTGTTTTATAAACGAATATGGTGATTATTAAATGTGTTGTTTTTGAATTTGTTGTTGAAATAGATATGATAGATAAATCACATGTGCATTAAATCAAATAATATTTATAAGAACAACAAGTTTTAAAAGAAATAATTCTATTTTTGTATTCTACAGCTACTAAGAGTTCAATAAAATATCTTGCAATAATTAGCAGTATTGTAAACCTTTAAAAAACTCAAAGAAATTAAGTAACTGTTACTAAAAGGTTTAGGTAAATTTCATAATGATGGAAATATTAAAAAAAAATTGCACACCTACGTATTACAAATTGTGATAATAATTGGTAGTACCTATAGTAAGCTTTTCAGATTAAAGTCAAGAAATTAGGTAGCTGTTTTTCATAGCTATGAAAGGGTTAAGTAAAATTGTACACCTACGTAACAAAATGTAATCCAAGGTATTAAGCTAAAACAAACCTTTTATGTGACGAACTTTAGTTATTTCGCATGTGTCGAGGGGCAGATAAATATATTTTATGCCCCTAAAAGTGTAAGAAATCCGAAGATTTGTAAAGTTTCCCCTTTATGATGGGCGAAGCGCTGCCGATGTTTTCAGTCTGATATGAAAAACTTTTTTCCTCATCCTCATTCCATATGAAACCATATTACCATGCAATATGATCTATATTCGAGTGCAATACAACTAACTCATTTGCGATCTTTATACCGAGTTTATGTACCGTCAAACAGCGAGCAACTATTTATGGCGATATAAAACAAACAGTCGCTATTATATTTTATTATAACTTGTGAGATTCCTTCATTAATCTCTGATTGCTGAAATTAAATTATGAGTTATTGACTCTTAGAGTAGATATCAGCATGTAGCAGTAAAATATTTTATTTATATTTTATTACTAGCTGTTGACCTAGGCTCGCGGCGTAAATACAGTATCCCACGGGAACACTGTAATTTTTGAGGACAAAATACATACATACATACATACATATAATCACGCCTTTTTCCCGTAGGGGTAGGCAGAGACCGCCTCTTTCCGGTAGGGGTAGGCAGAGACCACTTCTTTCCACTTGCTACGATCCTTACATCCTTTTTTCGTTTCATCCACTTTCATTCTTACCATCCATTCCTCCTCTTATATTCAACGTAGCTAAGCGGCTCTCCATTTAATCCAGAGTTTAAACTACTACCATACTAAATTTCGTCCAAATCCGTTCAGTAGTTTTTGCGTCAAGGAGTATCAAACATTATAGTATTATTCGCTTGAGATATCAGAATAGTCTCATTGATACACAACCTAGAACGGAACCTGCACCCTCTTGAGTGCATCAAAATATTATACATACTCTTGAGTGTCTAATATGTATAGTAACTAATTCCTATGTAGAAATATATATAATTTCTATTTTAACATCTTCAAAATGTCTGAATTAATCTATTCTTAAAAATAAGTTCTCATGCTTCAAGCTCAAAGTCTATTTTCAAAGGCAATTATTTTATGATTTTGAACGCATCTATTGACCGCGTGTATTGGTGTATCATACAAATACGTGTCACAAAAATATATCATAAAGTTATATTGAATAACATAGTAACAGAATAAATAAGTAGTGTATCAGGAGCAAACGTGACAAGGGATATGGATGATCCCTCACATATTAAGCTATACGACATATTGATATGTATGACGTAACATACATATTTCCCTCATTTTATTGCTTCTATATTTGTGGAAATATCCAAAATAATATGAATATTCTCTTGAATGTATTGACGGATACGTAAAATGGTAAAATACGATGAATTCTAAAAATGACAGTTAAATTGGTGAAAAAACTGGCCAAGTGCGAGTCGTACTCGCGCTCGAAGGGTTCCATACAAAATGGCAAAAAATAACGTTTGTTGTATGGAAGCCTCCCTTAAATATTTATTTAATTCTGTTTTTATTATTTGTTTTTATAGCGCCAGCAGAAATGAATTATCTGTAAAATTTTCAACTGTCTAGCTATCTCGGATAGGGACATGCAGTATAGTTTTACGAAAATGATGTAACAGGAGGACTAGGAATTTTGGCCGGTAAATTAAAAGTTGTTAATGTGAAGGAAGGTGTGCAGATAACTTAATAATTTTTCTTATTTTGATTAAAATACCTACTCATAACTACCTCTTTCTTAAATGATTGTCACGCACTACTGTGCGTTTGATAAAAGCATAAAAAATCATAATCCGAATTATAAAAATATTAATTATTATGGGCGAATTACAGGGTGACCTCTAGTTATTATTATTTAGGTACGTCTACATATTCCGCATCATTCAAATAAATTAGGAAATACCCTACAAGTGTTTAACCATCCCTAACTCTACTCGGAGTACAGATAAACCTTATCCTTATTTGTATATTTTGTCCGATAGTCGACGTTTTGTGCAGTTAATTATCCGGTGGCTGGTTTAATCCGCGAAGTCACGTGATCTGCACGTGCAGAGGAGAGAAAGAGAGAGAATTAGAAGGAGATAGACTAATGGCACGTGCAGTCTTAAGGGGTATTATGCGAGTCGATTTGCAACACTCTGTATAGCACTGGCATCTTCAAGCCTCCTAGATTTAGTGGATTAATGTCTTGATATAATATGCAGAGGGCTTGGGTGCGTGCGTGCGGAAATCCATGCATGCGTGCATACGTGCGTGCAAGACGGCAGTGATTTTTTAAGACTTGAACTGTTTTGGCTCGACTAACTAATTTTGTCACGGCGGGTGAGGGAAAACCTTATATACGTTAAACTAATTTTCCTTATTTATACTTTCTTAACCAAGGTTTTCGTCATGTTTAATTTGAATTTTTCTATACTAATATAATAAAGAGAAAAAGTTTTTTTATTTGTTTGCTTGCATTGAATAGGCTCCGAAACTACTGGACCGATTTTGATGAAATTTGGCATAGATGTAGAGTAGACCACGGGGAAGGACATAGGCTACTTTTTGTCGCACAAAATGTACGGTTTTTGCGAAATCAACTTTTGCGCGCACGAAGTCGCGGGCAAGATCTAGCTACAAAATATAAGTATATTTAATTTGACACTTTAACAAATGCACTTTTACACTTTGTGTATCCAAAGTTGGTTCGATACTCAAAGCATTTACATAACTAATAAACTGTGTGTAGATTTTTTTTTTACAAAATAAATCTACATAGGTACAGTTGATAGTATACAGAAACGGACTTAAGGCCACGAAGACCAAGCGAAATAGGCATTTAACGCTTCCAAGAGTTGCCCGCAATTGCCGCAAAGCGAGCCGCGCGCCTACGTCGCCGGCGTGAACTTACATGAACCCAAAGTGTTACAGTGTAGACGTGTCGGCAGTAGGTCATCTTATTTTATTATTTGTATTGAAAAAGATAATAAAATCCATAGATAACTGTTTTAATGCAACACATAGCACACATAATTTGAATAGATATTATAGGTAGGTACCTACCTAAGTAAAAAATGATTAAATTATATTCAATTATTTTGACAGTTTCTATGCAGTGTGTTCTGTTACAAGTATAAAAACACGCTGTGTTCGATGTGTGCATGGAGACGAGTACCTATCGTTAGCTCGTGTGGTCACTAAAGTACGTGTCGTTTCGTGAGATAATAATACTGTATCAGGTAGGCGCTGACGATTTGATGGTAACTACTTAGGCAGGCACTTGCAAAAAATGTATTCCTACTGCCGAGTCCGCACGTTTGCCACTTGCCGCAAAATCCAAACCTCCACAAACGTTTGACTTTTTGAAAATCCAGATTTCCGAATTTTTTCTCCCAAAAATCCGGATTATCCGGATAATTCAGATTTTTTCATTTTTTTTAAATTTGTTGCTTATTTTATAAAACTTTAATGTTTATTTTACTACTATGTTGTAACAAAACTTACACTCATTAGTAAAAAAAAGAGTTACTTTTTTATAATTTAATTTAAATAAATTCTGATTTTAAGTTGTAAGTATTAGAATTACAATCTGAATAAATAAAAACATAATGAGATTATATCAAAATTATATACTTAATTATATTATTTTTTTTTATTTTTAGAAATATTTTTGATTACGTTTCAAATCCTACAATGTTCAGTTTTATAGTTAGTATTTTATTTTAAATAAGGTATGTATATATTGTTATTTACTAAATGTTCCAGCAGAAAGAATTATAAAAAATTGGAATAGCCTGTGATCTTTTTAACGCTTTTTTTACATATTCACCACTACCGTTTTCGTAAAGTTCCATTTCTATGTGAAAGTACTAACGTAGGAAAATTAATACAGTTTAATAAAACGTAGGAAACTGAAAATCCTTTAAATCGAGATCCGGGGAGTGAAGACAAATCATTTGAAGCATGGGGCTGAACAAATAATTTTGTATGGACGAAATTGGACCACTTTTGAGTTATTGAAAGTAAAAATCACCCACCTGTTTGGGTAATAATTAAACACGTAAATGGTGCTTTTAATTCCCTCGGTAACTAACAGAAGTACAATAAGCAATTCTAAGCACAATTTAAAACCTATAACTGTTGTAAGATCTTTATTTTAACATTTTACTTACAAATAAACAGTAACATCTTACTCTTCATTGCACTTTGAAGTTTCCGCTATAAGATGAAAACTACATTACTTAAAAAAATAACAGTGGTTTACACAAATCGTTGGTGCTATTTTTGACACCTATATCTTATCTTTAAAATATTATCTAAAAATAATTATTTCTACGCAAAAACAGGAGCGTTGATTTTCATTTAGTTTTGCTACTGACTCGTTCGGCAAAACTCTCTCTAATCTTAAACCAACCAGTCAGGTATTATCGACTCCAAAACTTCTTCCTGATATCATTGAGATAATATTTAGGTATTTGGACTTAGATATTCATTATTTAGAAGATAATTAAATATAGTTAAACCACTACATTTCTTTTTAAGCTGTCATATTAATTTGGCATTCTATGATTGTAGAAATTAAAATTGCAATAATATGTTTCGACTTTCGTTAGTAAGAATTCAATAAATATAAAAATACAAAGCTTTAATTGGGTTTGGATTTGCTTATTATACTTCTTACTACTTGTGCAATTGAAACTGAAACCATATTCAGTGTTTTTATAAATTGGATCACCTATTAATGAACTGTACTACTACTGAAAAAATATAAAATTGTAAGTATCTTAGAAACAGTCCATACATCTATACTAATATTATAAAGAGGAAAACTTTGTATGTTTGTTTGTTTGTAATGAATTGGCTCAAAAAGTACAAGACCGATTTCAAAAATTCTTTCACCATTCGAAAGCTACATTATCCACGAGTAACATAGGCTAAATTTTATTTTGGAAAAAAATAGGGTTCCGTAAGATATTTGGGTTTTTCGGACACAAGGTGTAAAAAATCAACCAGAAAAGTTACTTATTTTGCGTACGCTGCCTAAACTATAAAAGATAGAACCATAAAATGTTCTAATTAATTGTAGATCTTATAAGTATCTACAAAAAAGTCCGCGACACACTATACCTATCTATGTCGAGTGAGGCACAACAACCATTTTTTTATTTAGAAATCTTGAATTTTTTTGGACTACATTTAAACGCGTTTATTTTACTCATGCTATTAATCCTTATCAAAATAAATTATTTCATCACTAAGTACAGTTTATGTAGATAATATTTGGTCTTTTAATGATTAAAATTGGATGTTTAGTTTTGAAGTTATGGCGAAATTAATATATTACGATTTCTGCTGCACGGCCCGTTGCGAAGTGGGCATCGCGTCGTCGCCAAGGCGTGCGAGTTTAGATCTATGAGTAAATTTTTTGTTTTGTGTTCGTTGTAACTATGATGGATAGATACTTGAGTAACTATTTATTTAGTGATTGTTGTATTGTTAGTTCTGAAAAGTGTAGGTATTTCATACGATAAAAGTATACCCACTTACTTATTTCATTAAGTATTAGCATAGTAGGTACCTATATTAATTTGTTTCTGTTTGTTTTGACTAAATTTCACCCGTTTTGTTAGAGGTTTAAAGACATTCTGTTATCTGTAGTATAAGTATCAGTATTGTACCCGTGCGAAGCCGGGGCGGGTCGCTAGTATACATATATAGCGGCCATAATATTTTAACAGATCTTCATCCCTCGCATTTCCATTTAATGGATTGACTATGTTCTACCAAATAACTTGAATAAATAGAAAAATGTGTCAACAATTTCAACAGGACAACAAATAATATCAAATTATCCAAAGGCATGTATTTAAACTCACGACAAAACATATTTATTTCTTATGTTTACGCGAATATTGTTCATTGTTTTAAACACTTACGGATTTTGTCGCGTTACGTAAACGTAACCGTAAAACGTAAACCGTGACAAAATCCGTAAGTGTTTAAAACAATCACGACAAAACAATTAAATTTTGGATGTGAAAATACCGAATATTGAATACTAAATTACCATGTTGGCTAAAGAATGTAAGGAATAAAAAATTACAAATCTGGTGACTAAATAATACCACTGAATATTCCAAACTGGCAGACTGATATTATATTAGCGAACAAATAACCATCTTGGCGACAATTTGTGAGTACACATTTAATTTAAGAATAGGTACATATATTTTCCGTAATGTAGGTAACTCAAAAAACATACAAGCAGCAAAACCAGCGCACATAAAAAAAAACAAAGGAGCGTACAAAATTACCAATTTTTAATTTTCCTCGACTTGGTGTAGATATTGGGTAGATTCATTTTGAAATTTAAAAATAACGGTTATTCATTTTTCGCAAAATTAACATAGGTGTCGTTACCAAGTTTTTGGGGGTGCTGGATACGAAAATGACATTCATTTTGAAATTCCAATATGGCGGACATACTTAATTTTATAAAAATAATATGGTTGTCCCTTTGTTGGTTTCTGGGGGTGCTGATTACAAAAAAGTCATCCATTTTAAATTTCCTTAGTAACCCCGCAACCTCAAATTTTCTTCATGGTGGGAGAAAAAGAAATTCGAAAATCCTGAATATTCCAACATTTCTATAGCTTTATGCATCCCGGCCCCGGTTTTTCAATGTAGAGCATTTATATTTTTTTAATAAAATAGATTCTATCTCGGAAACGGTGCATCCTAATGAAAAATAATGAAAATTTCCTCCCCCTTAGAAACTCCGCAACATCATATTTTCTTCATGATGGAAGAAAAAAAATCTGAAAATCCTAAAATTTCTAAATTTTCTATAGCGTTTTACACCGTTCGTGTCTCAAAGTAGAGCATTATCGTATTTTTTTTTTCTATAATGGCTTCTATCTCAGAAACGGTGCATCCTACTTGAAAAATAATGAAAATTACCTCTCCCTTAATAACTCCGTAACCATATATTTTCTTCAAGATGAGAGAAAAAGAAATTCGAAAATCCTGAATTTTCCTACATTTCTATAGCTTTATATATCCCTCGTATCTCAATGTAGAGCATTTAATTTTTTTTTATAAAATTGATTCTATCTCGGAAACGGTGCATCCTATTGAAAAAATAATGAAAATTTCCTCCCCTTAAGAACCCCGCAACACCATAGTTTCTTCACGATGGAAGAAAAAGAAATTTGAAAATCCTGAATTTTCCAAAATTTCTATAGCTTTATACACTGTTCGTGTCAAAGTAGAACATTGTCATATTTTTTTTCTAAAATCGCTTCTATTTTAGAAACGGAAAAATAATACTATTACTGGAAAAATAATAAAAATTTCCTCCCCCTTAACTCGGAAATCGCATATTTTTTTCATGAATGCCAAAAAAAGAAATTTGAAAATCCTGAATTTCGAAAAGTTTCTATACCTTACATAGCTGGTACCTCTACAAACTACATGTTAATTTTACGAAGATTGGATAGTCTCCATTTTGGAAAATGAAATTGGAAGACAATTTTATAATCAGCATATGAAACATGGAAAAAGACATCCATTTTTAATAAAAAAAAAAAATATACGCCATTTTGGAATTTTAAAACTGATTTTATTTTCATATCATTCTGCACCCCCAAAAACCTTGAAAACGATACCCATACCAAAGAAAAAAAAACCTCCAATAGTATCCAAAACTGGGATTTTCCGTAGCTTGCAAATTGAATTTTTAGCAGCTATTAATTTATCAATCAAATCTTTATAAGCTACTTACATGGTATAATGGTCACCAACTTATCGGTGCTAATTGGATTAAATTTCGCTACTTTTTATCTGCCGATTTTTGTATTTTTTGTCACTTGAGTGATTTCACCAGTTTGGTAATTTAGTCGCCAACATATTAATTCGCTGCCAAATTCAGCAATACAGTATGCTCACGTGCAGTCACCAACTTATTTTTTGTTCTCTCGATTAATTATATCCCTTATTCAAATATTGTACGTCTAGAGTACATACTAATTACAATTAAAATATGTAATTTTCATAGTAGTAACCAAGATTGATTGAAGTAATTTAGTCGCCAGCATATTAATTCGCTGCCAAATTCAGCAATACAGTATGCTCACGTGCAGTCACCAACTTATTTTTTGTTCACTCGATTAATTATATCCCTTATTCAAATATTGTACGTCTAGAGTACATACTAATTACAATTAAAATATGTAATTTTCATAGTAGTAACCAAGATTGAAAAAATCGAAAAATCCGGATTTTTCGAATTTTTCGAATTTCGAAGTATCCGGATTGCAACCCCTACTTGCGAGTGACTTGGTGTGTTCTGCAAAGGCAAGCATGACAGATGTTGAGCTCGTATCCTTATATTTTATTGTAAATAGAACAGCCTCCGTGGTCTAGTGGTTAGAGCTTGGCTCTCGACTCGGATGTCGCGTGGGGAGTTATTTATTATTATTATTGTAAAAACAGAAATCGAAATAAAAAGAAACGAAAAGTACGGCAAAGAAGATGGTAGATGTTACAAATTCATAAAAACCGTTTACTGGCTTATTCAATAATGTACTAAGGCTACTCCACGCATCAGCTACTTTTTTCTCATAATACACAACACAATAATATATGTATGGACGCTTCACACCAAGTCAATCTGGTCCCGTGGTAAGTTCTCGAAGAACTTGTGTTACGGGTACCAGACAACAGAAATATATTTAATAATTTTTATATTATACACATATTTAAGATTTTTAGTATATTTAATACACATTCATGACCCAGGAACACAGAAAAAATGTTTGTTCCTTCAGCATTCAAACCCGCGACCCCCGGCTTGAGCACCAACACACTCAACCACTGAGCCACAGAGGTCGTCTCATCTGGCAAAAGCAACGACGTGGCGACGATAATGTTATTGTGTATGGTTATAATATGTATAACTAGCCGATGCCCGCAACTTCGTTTGCGCCTAACTGACGGAAGCGGAACCCTATTTTTTAAACGGAACCCTAAAATAAAAGTAGCCTATGTTAGACCTTATGACATCAGCTATCTGCCAGTGAAAGTCCCGCGAAAATCGATCCAGCCGTTTCAGAGATTAGCCGGAACAAACAGACAGACAGACCGACAGACAGACAGACAGACAGACGGACAGACATTTTAAAAAATTGGTATTTTATTGTAAGTACCGAATATACTTTCAGATGCATTATGTGAAAAGCTGTTAATTTGAGGTTACAAACAGACACTTCATTTTTATTTATCTGTACCTATAGATTTAGTTCAAAAATAAAAAGAAGCATAAAAAATACAAAACAAACTTTCCTATAGATTTTTATTGTATTATATGTCCAAGACCCGGGAACACAGGAAACTTTTTGTTCCTTCGGCGGGATTCAAACCCGCGACCCCCGGCTGGAGCACTAACATGCTCAATCACTGAGCCACAGAGGTCGTCTCATCTGGCAAAAGCAACGACGCGGCGACAATAAAATGTAACATGTTATTGTGTATGGTTATAATTATGTATAACTAGCTGATGCCCGCAACTTCGTTTGCATAACTTCGTTACCCGCAACTAACGAAAACGGATCCCTATTTTTTATACGGAACCCTAAAATAAAAGTAGCCTATGTTAGACCTTATAACATCAGCTATCTGCCAGTGAAAGTCCCGTGAAAATCGGTCCAGCCGTTTCAGAGATTAGCCGGAACAAACAGACAGACAGACAGACAGACGGACAGACAAAAATTTTAAAAATTGATATTTTATTGTTTAAGTATCGAATATACTTTCATATGCATCAAGTGATAAGCTGTTAATTTGACATTACAAACAGACACTTCAATTATATTTATCTGTATAGATGTATAGATTTAGTTCAAAAATAAAAAGAAACATAAAAAAATACAAAGAAACTGACTTTCCTTTAGATTTTTATTGTATTATACATATCTATGACCCGGGAACACAGGAAACTTTTTTCCTTCGGCGGGATTCAAACCCGCGACACCCGGCTTGAGCACCAACACGCTCAATCACTGAGCCACAGAGGTCGTCTCATCTGGCAAAAGCAATGACGCGGCGACGATAAAATATAACATGTTATTGTGTATGATATGTTCAAAAATAAAAAGAAACAAAACAAACTGACTTTCGTACACTGCGTTAGAAACGAAAGAATTGTTCGATAAATACGCGGGTAAGGCGTGCGCTAGCAAAACTGACATAGGTCTGTCCTCGTCAACGCCTAGCGGGCGACTGTGGGGCGACTCTAGCGGCTTACGCACGCTGCATTTCAATATTAATTTATTGTTAAAATAATTAAACCAACATGCAAAATGTAACCAGAAATTATTCTTTTTTAAGTTATTAGCTTTTCGTAGATATGATTTTTGAAAGTAAAACTATCATGAACTTCATGAACAAAAAGAAAAATATTCAAATTTAGCCTCCTCTTCGGAATTATTTTTGATCGAGTGAAGTTTTCAATATTATGTTTCGAACCACAAATTGTTAAAGAACATTAAGTAAACAACAATGTGTTTTTTTTTTTGGCTTTTTAAAGTTACTATTTGTTTGTTTATTATCGATTCAAAGTAATGTAAAATTGGGTCCACGTGGCCTTAAGTGTTTAACCTCTCTTTGTACATCAATGTTATCTTCAAAGGCATAATGCAATTGAGTTTAAAGGATGAATACGGTGAGTTCAGAAGATAAGCCCACGGCTATACTTTCTTGCCCCCAAAATTGACGTCATTATACAAAACATCATTCGCCTGCAGCTGTTTACTAATGACTATTGTGCGCAATTGCGCTTATAATTGTCTTAAATCAAATTATTGTCTTCTATCCGAGGGACTTGTTTGATAGAAACAACTTAATACTTAATATATTAACTAACTTTTGGCGGGAGTTCGTGAAGAATGAGACAACATAGACATAATTATTTTGTCGAAATTAAAACTAGACCAGGAGCGTCTCGGAATCAAAAATTGACGTAATATTTGGTCGCTAAATCACGCCGTGTTGCACTTTTTCTAAGGCCCCAGGGCCTCTAGTCAAGATCGATAATTTCGACGGCGAACTTCGTAATCAAAAATGTATGGGATTTGACATACGCCATCATTAAGTGACATGTCGCTTGCGATGGCTTATGCCAAATCCCATACATTTTACTGTCGAACTTCGTCGTCGAAATTGTCATATGCATCTTGACTGAAGACCAAGGACTGTTTGTAGGTTTTCATGTTTCTTTTGCTTTGTATTTAATTTTATTAAGACAATTTTATATAAGTAGTCATGGATTAAAGCTTATAAGTTTTAGATTATCCTGTTGATGTTTTAAATCGAAAGCTGTAAAGTTAGCTATTCAATTTAGTTTTATGTTTTATCTACGTTTTAATTTATTTTAAAGACTTTATTTTCTGTAGAATCTTTATTAGATATTGCAGGTTCTGGTTCACATGGATATAAACCGTACGCAATTGATCAGACAGTAGATACACTGTCCAGTAAAAGATCTTGTTTCTAAAACTCATTCGGTAAGTGCACATTCGCCGTAGGGAGGCGGCACGTTTAAGTATTGTTGATATTCTAAACCACCCCAATAGCGGCACGGCTGTCGCAACCGCAATGTGTCGCGCGTTCGCCTGATTGCAAGCAATGTTTAGGTGCCGTCTTATAAATGCGAATCTTTTGCAACGTGTGAAACATCAGCTATGCGCAGGTCGCAGGTTAGACAACCTGTTGCAAAGCCATGCAAAACACAATACTAATTTACAATAGTATATATATTAACATGATATATTTCATCAACGGATCGCATCGGAGGCAATTCTCGTAATTATTATCAGTTAAATCTCGTTTGAATTTTCAGGCTGTACCGCTCGCGCGCGCTCTATATGACTTAAGGCCGCGTAGACCCAATTTTACATGACTTTGAATCGATAATAAACAAACAAATAGTAACTTTAAAAAGCCAAAAAAAATACACATTGTTGTTTACTTAATGTTCTTTTACAATTTCTGGTTCGAAACATATTATTGAAAACTTCACTCGATCAAAAATAATTCCGAAGAGGAGGCTAAATTTGAATATTTTTCTTTTTGTTCATGAAGTTCATGATAGTTTTACTTTCAAAAATCATATCTACGAAAAGCTAATAACTTAAAAAAGAATAATTTCTGGTTACATTTTGCATGTTGGTTTAATTATTTTAACAATAAATTAATATTGAAATGCAGCGTGCGTAAGCCGCTAGAGTCGCCCCACAGTCGCCCGCTAGGCGTTGACGAGGACAGACCTATGTCAGTTTTGCTAGCGCACGGCTTACCCGCGTATTTATCGAACAATTCTTTCGTTTCTAACGCAGTGTAGGAAAGTCAGTTTGTTTTGTTTTTTTTTTTTTTTTTTTGAACTAAATTATACATATCATACACAATAACATGTTATATTTTATCGTCGCCGCGTCATTGCTTTTGCCAGATGAGACGACCTCTGTGGCTCAGTGATTGAGCGTGTTGGTGCTCAAGCCGGGGGTCGCGGGTTTGAATCCCGCCGAAGGAACAAAAAGTTTCCTGTGTTCCCGGGTCATGGATATGTATAATACAATAAAAATCTAAAGGAAAGTCAGTTTGTTTTGTATTTTTTTATGTTTCTTTTTATTTTTGAACTAATTCTATACATTCTATACAGATAAATAAAATTGAAGTGTCTGTTTGTAACTTCAAATTAACAGCTTTTCATATAAGGAATCTAAAAGTATATTCGGTACTTATAATAAAATACCAATTTTTAAAATTTTTGTCTGTCCGTCTGTCTGTCCGTCTGTCTGTCTGTCTGTCTGTTTGTTCCGGCTAATCTCTGAGACGGCTGGACCGATTTTCACGGGACTTTCACTAGCAGATAGCTGATATTATAAGGTCTAACATAGGCTACTTTTATTTTAGGGTTCCGTTTAAAAAAATAGGGTTCCGCTTTCGTTAGATCTGCGCAAACGAAGTTGCGGGCATCAGCTTGTTATACATATAACCACACACAATAACATGTTACATTTTATCGTCGCCGCGTCGTTTCTTTTGCCAGATGAGACGACCTCTGTGGCTCAGTGATTGAGCGTGTTAGTGCTCAAGCCGGGGGTCGCGGGTTTGAATCCCGCCGAAGGAACAAAAAGTTTCTTGTGTTCCCGGGTGATGGACATATAATACAATAAAAATCTATAGGAAAGTTTGTTTTGTATTTTTTTATGCTTCTTTTTATTTTTGAACTAAATCTATATACAGATAAATAAAAATGAAGTGTCTGTTTGTAACATAAAATTAACAGCTTTTCACATAATGTATCTGAAAGTATATTCGGTACTTACAATAAAATACCAATTTTTAAAAATGTATGTCCGTCTGTCTGTCCGTCTGTCGGTCTGTCTGTCTGTTTGTTCCGGCTAATCTCTGAAACGGCTGGACCGATTTTCGCGGGACTTTCACTGGCAGATAGCTGATGTCATAAGGTCTAATATAGACTACTTTTATTTTAGGGTTCCGTTTAAAAAATAGGGTTCCGCTTCCGTCAGTTAGGCGCAAACGAAGTTGCGGGCATCGGCTAGTTATACATATAACTATACACAATAACATTATCGTCGCCACGTCGTTGCTTTTGCCAGATGAGACGACCTCTGTGGCTCAGTGGTTGAGCGTGTTGGTGCTCAAGCCGGGGGTCGCGGGTTCGAATCCCGCTGAAGGAACAAAAAAAAATCTGTGTTCCTGGGTCATGAATGTGTATTAAATAAGTATGTGTATAATACAATAAAAATCTTAAATATGTGTATAATATAAAAATTATTAAATATATTTCTGTTGTCTAGTACCCGTAACACAAGTTCTTCGAGAACTTACCACGGGACCAGATTGACTTGGTGTGAAGCGTCCATAGATATATTATTGTGTTGTGTATTATGAGAAAAAAGTAGCTGATGCGTGGAGTAGCCTTAGTACATTATTGAATAAGCCAGTAAACAGTTTTTATGAATTTGTAACATCTACCATCTTCTTTGCCGTACTTTTCGTTTCTTTTTATTTCGATTTCTGTTTTTACAATAATAATAATAAATAACTCCCCACGCTGATTTCGGTGACGGTGGCTGGTTTTATTGTAGCCTAGCCAGTTACACAGTAGTATTTTTATAGTGCCCAAGTGTGTGCGCAGTACACAAAGGCACTCTTTTTTTTTACTCTCGTAATCCAGTGGGACGGATAACCGACACGACTGACGAGAGATGAGGCGCAGGTCCGACTTTTTACCTGCCCATCCGACGCATGGATCATCTCGACCTATGCGTAGAACAAAGTCCGATTTGAAAAATTGTTACTTTTCAGTAGAGGCAAAACAAGTTTTGCGAATTGAAAAACTTGAATAACTTTTAAACGGTGAGAGTTTTATTTTTGAAATTTTGGTATGTTATTATGACATCCTAGTCTAGTTAACCGCTTTATACTGTTTTTTTATTAATTATTATATTTACTGAAATAACGAGTTTTATATCAACCTAGGACGTTTTACAGCGGAGAAGCGAGAGTTCGTAGTGATCATATTACGTTGTTTTACGGAGATATTTGAATGAAACGCCGTTCTATATTCATATGGTTCGTTTTTTGTTGGAGTTATCCGACATTTTTAAGTCCTATGTGAATAATTATAGTCTATTATTTTGATATAGCATTAGCCACATTACGTATAAATGAACAATAATACATAATTATTTATTAAAATCGTTTATTTACATTAAAAAATCTCAAAATAGGTGGTGTTTTAAACTATGATTAAATCATAGTCGGTACTAGGTACTTACTTAAAATTAAAAACTAGTTACCATAGTCTTAAACCTACATAACAATTAAAATCTCTAAGATATGCCCATAAAAATAAATATTGTTTGAAACTTAAAATGAGATAAAAAAATAAAAATTTGTATAATTCTACATTAATAAGCCCAAAACAAAATTTAAACTTAACAATAACAATAAAAAACTTTTCTAAAACGCAGTTAATTTATAACTTTTAAACTTCTTTGGTACTGTATCTAAACTATCTAGCTATGTTGTTTAATATAGTTGGATAGGTACAAGTTCAGATTAACCTACATGGGGGAGGTACCTGCACGTTTATCCAAAATAATGAAAAATAACCTTATGGTTATTTTTAATTATTTTGGATAAACGCCATAACAATATTATTATTGTTATGGCCATAATCCCGTAATAATAAGTATGTCGTATGCAGGAGAAATAATACTTAAAAAAACAATTTTGTCATAATAAGGTCCAGATTGATTTAAAGTATCAATCTCGTGTCTATATAATCGATTATCCTGAATGTGATAGTGTATACGTGGGTTAAACAGTTTGACCCACGTATACAATATGTAACACCATATAGGAATGTCCATCAGGTACACTATAACCTCTCGGCCACCCCAAGTATTTTATGGCATACCTCGTCAAGCGCCCGCCTTCAAATCTGACGTCGAACGTAAGTTGCCGGTCAGCGCTTTAGCGCCGATTTCGACGAAAAGTTGTATGAATGCACTAGATTATATTAGTATATTCGGAATCTACATAAAATTTGCTTTAATAAGTATATAATATAAACTGAAAAATTAACAAGTGTAATTATTTCGAACGGCCTAATCGTACAAGTATGTAAAATCCCACCTGTTGTTGTAGAAAAAAGTATTTAAAAAACAATTTAAGACACTAGAAACATTATAAAGAGACTCATAATGATATTATTAACGATGATATATCATATCTAAAGGGTGTTTAGCAAAATGTGATTTATCACGATAACCATTTCTATAAGACGCGATGTATTCTTTGTACCGAGTCTCAAAGTTACGTCCAGTTTGAGTCAAACTTAGTACCGTGTTTTAGAGTTACATTTAATCACATTTCGCTAAACACCTTTTAGATAGTGTTATTATAGTGTATTCGATGGCCATTCCTATAAGGTATATATGATACAAAGGCTTTTTACCAAGCGTGCTGAAATAATTAGAAATAATTAAAAATAGAGCAATAACAGACTTGCATTACGCATGGTTAAACGTATACTCACAGATTTGCTTATAGGTTGTGGGTATTTTTCTAGATCATACTTTCGGGATATTGCTAGATATAATATTAATTAAATTGTATACTACTACCTACATGATTAAACCTGAAAACGCTGTAATAGGTGGAATGACTATCAGAAGGAGACTGCATAGTAGTTAGCACTGAAAGTTCTTGAATAACTGGAGTACACCTATGGTCAGAATTTTCTAAGTCTTCAAGTTGTATTATAGGTGATTTTTCGAAACTAGAAGGCGCTTTTAAAGAAAGTATTGATGGTCGGCCATAAATTGTCTCTCAATAATAGGTGGATTAGGTGCGGCATTAATTTCATTCCAAACATCACCCAGTTGCTGACTTATTTCTTCTGCACCTTGTTGTCAACAACTGAAATGTTAAAAATTGTATTACTACACTGCACCATAATATATTAAAATAATATATAATATTATGATATATATGTAACTTGAAAACATAACACTATAATTCAAATTAATATAATATGTAACTTGAAAACATAACATTTTAATACAAATTAATAACATTTGTACAAAGCTATTTAAAAAAGTTTGAATATACAAGTTTTAATGAACATCGCAGTTCACAACTAAAACTGTTGATTATAGTGTTCTATGATTTGCCGAAGACCCTACAAATGTGTATATATTGTAAGGTAACGCAGCTTAAAACTATTTTTATTTATTTAATATAAAATATATTTCAATTTAACGATATTTTTAAAAGAACAACGTCCTAACTGATGTCATCATTCAGGTGATAACGTCCCACCTGTATATCGAACTGACAAAACGTATTGTAACTATTGTATGATTCCGTAAAAAAACGTCCCATAGTTACATGAAACACTTAGAAGTTCTAAAGAATTAGTCTAACATCGTTCTAATATTACTTATAATGTCAACTTTTATGGTACGTCAACTGTTATTGATAACACGACAAATACTCACCTATTAAATAAACATGAAACTAATCACACTTCTCGCACTAAAACGTATTTTTCTAACTCTCCGTCAAAAAATGTCTTATATGAAGATAGATCCCCCGTTTCTATTTACTAGCTTAAAAAGCGGAATATTAAAAAAAATCATTTCAAAGCGTAATAATATTTAATTTGAAGAATAATATAAGTAAAAATATCAACTTACCCGGATCTACACCGTTCTTCATAAAAATATCTTGCTTATTTGAAAAAGAAGAACGTAGTGTTTAAGCTCTTTTCTCTCTTCATAAAGTATATCCAGCAATATCCGTAAGCGTGACATCTCAAAAATACTTTTAGTACGCAATAATTAATAAAATTATAATTTTCGTCAAACTGAAAAACAAATCACACACATGACGCAAAAAACCCTTCTTTCCGCTCGACAACGCCTGAAGTGAAGATCGCGCGAGGCGCCCGCGCCGCGCGCGCTCCAATTTCTCCGTCCTATGAACACAAGGTGCATTTTAACATGGAGCTTACATCAAATAAGACGTTGTACGATTCTGTATTTCCGAAATTAAGCCAGTTACAAAAATTATGAAAATGCCAGACTGAAGAGCTTTGATTCCTTATTTCATTTATCCAAAAAACGCACTTTTGTTCTATGATCACATCGGACTTTTTTCTACGCATAGGTCGATCTTTCTTGTCAGACAATCAGGTGATCAGCCTGCATTGTCCTAACCAAACTTGGAAACAACATTTTTTGTTGTTCCAGTGCGGGAATCGAAATTAGAACCTACGACCTCCGAGTCGAGAGCCAAGCTCTAACCACTAGACCACGGAGGCTGTTCTATTTACAATAAAATATAAGGATACGTACTCAACATCCGTCATGCTTGCCTTTGCAGAACACACCAAGTCACTCGCAAGTAGGGGTTGCAATCCGGATACTTCGAAATTCGAAAAATTCGAAAAATCCGGATTTTCATTTAAAAATCCGGATTTTTCGATTTTTTCGAATCTTGGTTACTACTATGAAAATTACATATTTTAATTGTAATTAGTATGTACTCTAGATGTACAATATTTGAATAAGGGATATAATTAATCGAGTGAACAAAAAATAAGTTGGTGACTGCACGTGAGCATACTGTATTGCTGAATTTGGCAGCGAATTAATATGTTGGCGACTAAATTACCAAACTGGTGAAATCACTCAAGTGAAAAAAAATACAAAAATCGGCAGATAAAAAGTAGGGAAATTTAATCCAATTAGCACCGATGAGTTGGTAGACCATTATACCATGTAAGTAGCTAATAAAGATTTGATTGATAAATTAATAGCTGCTAAAAATTCAATTTGCAAGCTACGGAAAATCCCAGTTTTGGATACTATTGGAGGTTTTTTTTTTCTTTGGTATGGGTATCGTTTTCAAGGTTTTTGGGGGTGCAGAATAATATGAAAATAAAATCCGTTTTAAAATTCCAAAATGGCGTATATTTTTTTTATATTAAAAATGGATGTCTTTTTCCATGTTTCATATGCTGATTATAAAATTGTCTTCCAATGAAATTGGATTTTCCAAAATGGAGACTATCCAATCTTCGTAAAATTAACATGTAGTTTGTAGAGGTGCCAGCTATGTAAGGTATAGAAACTTTTCGAAATTCAGGATTTTCAAATTTCTTTTTTTGGCATTCATGAAAAAATATGCGATTTCCGGGTTAAGGGGGAGGAAATTTTTATTATTTTTCCAGTAATAGTATTATTTTTCCGTTTCTAAAATCAATGTTCTACTTTGACACGAACAGTGTATAAAGCTATAGAAATTTTGGAAAATTCAGGATTTTCAAATTTATTTTTCTTCCATCGTGAAGAAAATATGGTGTTGCGAGATTTTTAAGGGGAGGAAATTTTCATTATTTTTTCAATAGGATGCACCGTTTCCGAGATAGAATCAATTTTATAAAAAAAATTAAATGCTCTACATTGAGATACGAGGGATGTATAAAGCTATAGAAATGTTGGAAAATTCAGGATTTTCGAATTTCTTTTTCTCTCATCTTGAAGAAAATATATGGTTACGGAGTTATTAAGGGGGAGGTAATTTTCATTATTTTTCAAGTAGGATGCACCGTTTCTGAGATAGAAGCCATTATAGAAAAAAAATACGATAATGCTCTACTTTGAGACACGAACGGTGTAAAACGCTATAGAAAATTTGGAAAATTTAGGATTTTCAGATTTTTTTCTTCCATCATGAAGAAAATATGATGTTGCAGGGTTTCTAAGGGGGAGGAAATTTTCATTATTTTTCGTTAGGATGCACCGTTTCCGAGATAGAATCAATTTTATAAAAAAAATATAAATGCTCTACATTGAGATACCGGGGATGCATAAAGCTATAGAAATGTTGGAATATTCAGGATTTTCGAATTTCTTTTTCTCCCATCATGAAGAAAATATATGGTTGCGGGGTTTTTAAGGGTGAGGTAATTTTCATTATTTTTCAAGTAAGATGCACTGTTTCTGAGATAGAAGTGATTATAGAAAAAAAATATGGCAATTCTCTACTTTGAGATATTATGAGCGATGTATTTCTTTTTCTTTCATCATGAAGAAAATTTGAGGTTGCGGGGTTACTAAGGAAATTTAAAATGGATGACTTTTTTGTAATCAGCACCCCCAGAAACCAACAAAGGGACAACCATATTATTTTTATAAAATTAAGTATGTCCGCCATATTGGAATTTCAAAATGAATGTCATTTTCGTATCCAGCACCCCCAAAAACCTGGTAACGACACCTATGTTAATTTTGCGAAAAATGAATTACCGTTATTTTTAAATTTCAAAATGAATCTACACAATATCTACACCCCCCCTAAAGTCGAGGAAAATTAAAAATTGGGAATTTTGTACGCTCCTTTGTTTTTTTTATGTGCGCTGGTTTTGCTGCTTGTATGTTTTTTGAGTTACCTACATTACGGAAAATATATGTACCTATTCTTAAATTAAATGTGTACTCACAAATTGTCGCCAAGATGGTTATTTGTAATAATATCTGTCTAATATAATATCTGTCTGCCAGTTTGGAATATTCAGTGGTATTATTTAGTCACCAGATTTGTAATTTTTTATTCCTTACATTCTTTAGCCAACATGGTAATTTAGTATTAAATATTCGGTATTTTTACATCCAAAATTTAATTGTTTTGTCGTGATTGTTTTCCGTAAGTGTTTCGTGTTGTGCGACAAAATCCGTAAGTGTTTAAAACAATGAACAATATTCGCGTAAACATAAGAAATCAATATGTTTTGTCGTGAGTTTAAATACATGCCTTTGGATAATTTGATATTATTTGTTGTCCTGTTGAAATTCTTGACACATTTTTCCATTTATTCAAGTTATTTGGTAGAACATAGTCAATCCATTAAATGGTGATGCGAGGGATGAAGATCTGCTAAAATATTATAATAATAATAATAATAATATCTATGGACGCTTCACACCACGTCAATCTGATCCCGTGGTAAGTTCTCGAAGAACTTGTGTTACGGGTACCAGACAACGGAAATATATTTAATAATTTTATACTATACACATATTTAAGATTTTTATTATATTATACACATATTTAATACACATCCATGACCCAGGAACACAGAAAAACTTTTTGTTCCTTCGGCGGGATTTGAACCCGCGACCCCCGGCTAGAGCACCAACGCGCTCAACCAACTGAGCCACAGAGGTCGTCAAAATTTATTTATTATATATTTATTTATTATGGCCGCTATATATGTATATGTATGGACTGTTTCTAAGATACTTACCATTTTATATTTTTTTTGTAGTAGTACAGTTCAGTAATAGGTGATCCAATTTATAAAAACACTGAATATGGTTTCAGTTTCAATTGCACAAGTAGTAAGAAGTATAATAAGCAAATCCAAACCCAATTAAAGCTCTGTATTTTTATATTTATTGAATTCTTACTAACGAAAGTTGAAACATATTATTGCAATTTTAATTTCTGTAATCATAGAATGCCAAATTAATATGACATCTTAAAAAGAAATGTAGTGGTTTAACTATATTTAATTATCTTCTAAATAATGAATATCTAAGTCCAAATACCTAAATCTTATCTCTATGATATCAGGAAGAAGTTTTGGAGTCGATAATACCTGACTGGTTGGTTTAATATTAGAGAGTTTTGCCGAAAGAATGAAGGTAATTTTTTTTTATTATTAAAATTAATTTGATTGAACTAAACTAACCTAAACTTACGAGTCAGTAGCAAAACTAAATGAAAATCAACGCTCCTGTTTTTGCGTAGAAATAATTATTTTTAGATAATATTTTAAAGATAAGATATAGGTGTCAAAAATAGCACCAACGATTTGTGTAAACCACTGTTTTTTTTTTAAGTAATGTAGTTTTCATCTTATAGCGGAAACTTCAAAGTGCAATGAAGAGTAAGATGTTACTGTTTATTTGTAAGTAAAATGTTAAAATAAAGATCTTACAACAGTTATAGATTTTAAATTGTGCTTAGAATTGCTTATTATACTTCTGTTAGTTACCGAGGGAATTAAAAGTACCATTTACGTGTTTAATTATTACCCAAACAGGTGGGTGGTTTTTAATTTCAATAACTCAAAAGTGGTCCAATTTCGTCCATACAAAATTATGTGTTCAGCCCCATGCTTCAAATGATTTGTCTTCACTCCCCGGATCTCGATTTAAGGCGAAAATATACGTAGATGACGTCACAGATTCGGGCGTGGCCTAACACTTCCCGCCGCGCCACCCGCATACACCCCGCAGCGCTCGCGATCTCCGCGCGCGGTCGCGCGGCGCGCCGCGACTCAAATTATAAACTGAGGAACGGCCCTTTTATACGACTTTAGGATTGATTTAAATGCAACTTGAAAATATTAATTTATTTCTGGTCTATGAGCAAAGAAAAAACGTAGAATGTATAAGCCGCTTCTCCTTCTTCTGTAGAAGCCGGTCGAGGTTATTCCCGAAATCTAGAAATTATTTGGTAGGCAATGCGGCTTCCAACCCATCACTTTTGATTTCATTTTCCACCTCTACGCCCACCAAAATGCAATACTTAGTGCTATTGACAGAATCACTAAAATATCCACTAGGTGTTTTTTCGCTTTCCTAAGCGACAAAAATACCGAAAATGAGTTATATCAATGAGTTTGTATCTTTTTTTCTGCGTCGATTGGTCTTATCGTCGTCTTCCTACGACGATTTTTTTGTCGCTTAGATATAGTGAAATTTATACAAAATCATGAATGTTATGTTCACTAAGCGACAACAAAAAGCTATTTATAAAAAAATTCATTTGGATATTTTGAAGAATTTTAAAAATCTACTTAGTCTATTTTTCATGTTTTTACTTTTCTTTTGTTTGCACAAAAATATCTTACTTGTTTAAAAAATTCTTTTCGTGAACACTTTGTACATTTTCTCCATACAAATTATTTGTGGATTGTCCTTACAGTGCATTTAATTTGATACCATTATTTTACGAAAGTGCAACTTGTAGAATTTTACCCATAGTGAAATAAAACAATATTGGCGTAAAGATAGTTTTACATATTTGACACAATAACTATTCGTGCTATGTAGATATTTTTACTTGAAAACTTTTGTTTTTAAGTATGTCGGTTAGATATTTTTTTTTGTCGTCGGTTAGATAAAATGTAACTAAAAGTATTAAATTTACAGTGTGTGGGAACCTTAATGAACGCAAACATTGCTAAATATATTTCTATATTTATGCGCCTAATATTTCGCTAGTTAGTCCTGTCGGTAGTAGAAAATATCAATATACTAGGTTATGGGAGTAAACTTTGCGCACATACTTGGACATAATAAAATAGCTCCTATAGCTGGTCTATTTTCAATTAAATTGGCAACAGTCACTGAAATCGGTGTGGTTTCATTATTATTCCTTTTTTAAGGTTCCGTAGTTCATGTCTCGGAATCCTTATAGTTTCGTCATGTCCTTCCATTCGACCGACCGTCCGCCCGTCCGTCTGTCGATCCAAACGGTGGTGCTTGAAATATGAAACTTTGAATGGATACGTTTATTTATCACGTCGACATAGTGCTAAAATAAATGAAGATAATTTTTGGTTACACCTACACGAAAAGGGGAGATATAATTAGGTACATAGACATTATAAGAACATTGAGAGGTTTCTGAGATTATATTTTGATGTACGTACGTATCCGTTTGCGCGATATTCCACTTTTAAGCGCATTTCTTGTTAAAATACGGCGTCCCCCCCTCTAAAAGCCAAACGACTGGCTCTAAAAATGTGAAAAATTCATGATGGTAGTCCATGTAATAAACTTTGAACGAAAACTATAACGGTCCAAAAAACTTCATAAATTCAGGAGTTATAGAGACTTAAATTGAATCAGTTTAGATGAAGATATCTGTGGCTCAGTGGTTAGCGCTTTAGTGCTCAAGCCAGAGGGCGTGGGTTCGAATCCATAAGAGAATAAAAAGTTTTCCGTGGATTCCTTCGAAAAATTATGTTAACTGGGGTTAAGAATTAACTTCAACGATTAACGAATTAACGCTGCCGACAAAATATGTTACTATGATAAAATTTTAAAGCGATTTTGCCAAGTTGATGTTCATAAAAAAATTATCAGAATATAACAAATATTGTTCATCTCTTTTGTTACATCAAAAGCTGCTATCACCGTACATTTTTAATGACAAATGTATGGCGGTAGTAGCGTTTTTCAAGGCCAGGAAGCCAAATGGACTTCCACCCTTCATGGACAGATGCAATAGTCTCTTCTTAAGACACCTATCATGGCCATGCCATCAGACGATATGATCAAGGTGCATAGCTTCTCAAAGCAACACCAGGTTTTCCTATCGTCTAGGGAGAGTAGAGGATAGGAATCAATGTTCACTCCAATGACATAGTCTGGTCGGACACGGACGGATCCAGGAAAGACAACCGGGTGGACGGACCTTCTACGGGGGCATGCCACCTACAGGCTTGCCTATATACTTGCTCAGGACAATTTACAACCATGTTTGAGGCTGTGATGAGTCGTTCACTACAGAGCCTACAGATTGTCCTTGTCCATAAAACATCCTAATCTTATAGAGAAGATTAGGATAATTTAGATGATATTTCTGCTACTGTCAATGCTTTCAGCGCAGTCTGTCAGAACAATCACACTGCGCTGAAGGCACTGACAGCAGCAGAAAGAAGAAGGGGCATTTTTGTATGGATCCCGTCCCCACTACTGTAGCACTACAAGACATAATATATCAAAGGACTTAAAAAGCGTGTAATTTTTTTGTATGACGAAAAATCTCTAAACCATGGGAGAAAAAAGTTAATGAGAGTTATAAGTGAAAAAAAGTTTAAAAAATCATCCTGTATTATTGCACCATTTCATAGTGTTGCTAATAAGGAACAATTTTCAGGAAGTAATGGTATACAGCAAGATTCAGAAAAGTGTTATATTTTGATAAATTGTCACATATTTTGAAGAAATGTATGGAATGATAATAAAATGCTAAAATAAGCTCATTCCTCAATTTTGTCACATACTTACATTATGGAAATTGTTTCTTACTTGCGATACTATTTAAAGGTGCAGTACACAGGTGTATTTTTTTCCATATCCGAATCCTGTCTAGGAAAAATGAGTTATCAAAAATGATGCAGTTTAAGTTTTCATCAAGTCGGCCTCGATATTCCGTAGGGCTAAATTGCTATTGCTAATTTTTTTTGACTTCTCTTACAACGCCCAGAAGAATAATTCACCATGTACAATATCTTTAATACTTTTTTCTGTACCTAATCGTTTTAAAATTATTTTTGCTATTTAATTATATGTATTTTAATGTAATTGTTTTATCTGAATTATTTGATTTTACATAAACCACTTTTCCAGGCCAGGATTCGAATCCGCAAATTAGGAAAAAAATACATTTTGTATTATTGCACCATTCGATAGCGTTGCAAGTAAGAAACAATTTCCAGAAAGTAATTAGGTATGTGCGAAAAAATTGAGGAAAGAGCTTATTTTTAGTATTTTATTATCATTCCATACATTTCATCAAAATATGAGGCAGTTTATCAAAATATAACACTTTTCTAAAGTTGAGTGTATACCATTACTTTCCAAAAAATTTTCCATAGTAGCAACACTATGAAACGGTGCAATAATATAGAATGATTTTTTTAAACTTTTTTAACCCTCATTTACTTTTTTCTCCCATGGTTTAGAGGATTTTTGTCATACAAAACAATGACACTTTTTTTAAGCCCTTTCATTTGATATATGTCTTATAGTGCTACAAGGATGGGGACTTTTTGCCCCTTCTTCTTTCATCTAAATTAGTTATGGCTTGTGTTCACACGCTAAACATGCTAGGACGAGATAACAGCATCAGTCTTGTATGGGTTCTTGGCAACGGCAATATATCCGGCAACAAAACCGCGGATGAGCTGGGTAGGCTTTGGGCCAATTGTGTCACGGTGTCATGCCCAGAATCGGTATATGGAATATCTCCCAGCACTACCAAGAGAGAACTCAAGGAATGGGGCCGCAGCTTAAGTATAAAGCAATGGGCTGAAATCCTAGGCCTTGAGTTTTTACTTCTATATTTTTTATTATTTCAATATCAAAATTAGCTAACGTTTTAGCTCGTTTTAGTCAGACAAGGGAACTGCAATTAATTTTTATAAACAAGAAGAAGGAGAATATTGTCAGTTAGGAGCAAAAATTTACAATGTCATTGAATAATAAATTTACTAAGATAACTTTAGCCGTAGAAAATTCTTAACGTAAGCAACATTTATGTAACTTATCTTGTTTTATTTTATAAACTCTTAGGTCATTTAGATGAATACTCCTATAATTTTTTTAAAGTGTTTGGAATTAGTTATTTTTACCTGTTATTACAGAAAATGTATCTATAGCTTATCTATTTTTACATGTTGCTGAAAACCTTTAAAATAAAATGTAGGCAATTTTACTTGATATTACATAACTTTCGTTGATAGCTTAGATAATTTTACCTATTTTTCGAATTAGGACTTTTTTACCTAAGCGACATAAACTGCCTGTAATTCGAAAGCTATATGACTCGTTTTAATATCAAAAAATGCTATAAAAATAACATACACGTTGTATCTTATTGATATATAGATATTTAGATGTATGTTAAAACCATCTAAATCCGACTATTTTGTGATTTTTAATGATTTTTTTTCTAAAAATTTTAACGTTAAATCACTCTTCTATAAATTTTACTAAATTTATGCGTCATAATATGTGTCTTTCTTTAATTATTATATTTTCTTTAATTATTATTTTTTATCAATTATTATTATTTAAACTGGAAATATCATAATATGTATTATATAAAATATGAATTTGCTCTCCTACGCTATCGAATTGGATTTTGTCTGTAATGGTAGTTGTATGTGTGTTAAATAAATAAATAAATGTCGCTTAGGCATTTTTACCTCATATACTATATACCTCAAAACGTTGATATACTAAATAGACAATTAAAACAGAAATAATATAATATATCTATGGACGCTTCACACCACGTCAATCTGATCCCGTGGTAAGTTCTCGAAGAACTTGTGTTACGGGTACCAGATAACGGAAGTATATTTAATACTTTTATACTATACACATAATTAAGATTTTTATTATATTATACACATATTTAATACACATCCATGACCCAGGAACACAGAAAACTTTTTGTTCCGTCGGCGGGATTTGAACCCGCGACCTCCGGCTTGAGCAACGACACGCTCAACCAACTGAGCCACAGAGGTCGTCATAGAAATAGAACTATACACTTTCTGTGAAATTTACAAGTACATATTATATAATAAAATATTATACTATAATATATACTATATAATATTATATTAATATATTATTAAAATTTCAAGTAAGAAGTTGAAGGAACAAAAAAGTACATTCAACGATCGAACATTTTCATTCTATCGCAGGCAGAGTGCTCGCTAAGGTTTTCATAATTTATTTTTTACGGCATGTTGTTCCCTTTTATTTCAAGAGTAAAATAAACGATTGCGAAATAGCGGCACCGCGGAGAGTGACACAACCTCCTCGTACGAAAGTCAGCGGCTCACTGTCCCGCGCGCCCGCGCACGCACCGATTACAAATATTTTCACAAAATAATAGTTATTTACGTATATTTTGAAAACAAAACGGTATTTCGAAAAACCCAACGATGAAATGTTAGATAAATATATTCTTCACATTTTCGTAAAAGAACCATCTTTATAGCCGTAGTAGGTAGTAAGTAGATAGAAAAAGAAATCTGAAAACAGGGCTTTTTAATTTTAATTTATTTAATATTAATCTTCGTCTTATTAAAAAAATTAACGATGATATTAAAGATGAAGGATTGAAGTGTGAAATGTATATTTTTTTGAATTTTTTTATTCCCATTTTTCGGAGTAGTTCCGACTCAAACTGAGCGATTTTTAAGCTTTAGGGGCTATTTGCCCCTTAAAGGATTTTCAGTTTCCTACGTTTTATTAAACTGTATTAATTTTCCTACGTTAGTACTTTCACATAGAAATGGAACTTTACGAAAACGGTAGTAGTGAACTGTGGCGTAGATATGTAAAAAAAGCGTTAAAAAGATCACAGGCTATTCCACTTTTTTATAATTCTTTCTCCTGGAACATTTAGTAAATAACAATATATACATACCTTATTTAAAATAATATACTAACTATAAAACTGAACATTGTAGGATTTGAAACGTAATCAAAAATATTTCTAAAAATGAAAAAATAAATATAATTAAATATATAATTTTGATATAATCTCATTATGTTTTTATTTATTCAGATTGTAATTCTAATACTTAAAACTTAAAATAAGAATTTATTTAAATTATTTTTTTTTTTTTTTTTTTATGAAATAAGGGGGCAAACGAGCAAACGGGTCACCTGATGGAAAGCAACTTCCGTCGCCCATGGACACTCGCAGCATCAGAAGAGCTGCAAGTGCGTTGCCGGCCTTTTAAGAGGGAATAGGGTAATGGGGGAGGGTAGGGAAGGGAATAGGGTAGGGGATTGGGCCTCCGGTAAACTCACTCACTCGGCGAAACACAGCGCAAACGCTGTTTCACGCCGGTTTTCTATTTAAATTATAAATTATAAAAAAGTAACTCTTTTTTTTTTACTAACGAGTGTAAGTTTTGCTACAACATAGTAGTAAAATTAACATTAAAGTTTTATAAAATATGCAACAAATTTAAAAAAAATGAAAAAATCTTAATTATCCGGATAATCCGGATTTTTGGGAGAATAATTCAGAAATCCGGATTTTCAAAAAGTGAAACGTTTGTGGATGTTTGGATTTTGCGGCAAGTGGCAAACGTGCGGACTCGGCAGTAGGAATACATTTTTTGCAAGTGTCTGCCTAAGCAGTTACCATCAAATCGTCAGCACCTACCTGATACAGTATTTTTATCTCACGAAACGACACGTACTTTAGTGACCACACGAGCTAACGATAGGTACTCGTCTCCATGCACACATCGAACACAGCGTGTTGTGTGCGCTACGTAAACGGCTCAAGTTACCCAAAAAATATGTATAAAATAATTATTCCTCTTTAAATGATGTAAAAAAGTCTTTTGAGATTGACTCACTATAACCTTTTTTATTGTAATCAAATTTGGTCGAAATTAATGCAGTATTGCGCCATCAGTTGACGCGGACGAAGTCGCGGGCAACAGCTAGTCCATACTAATATTATAAATGGGAAAGTGTGTGTTTGTCCGTCTCTCACGCCAAAACTACTGAACCGATCTAAATGAAATTTGGTACACAGATATTCTAGAGCCTGAGAAAAGACATAAGCTACCTTTTTATCGCGGGGAAACGTACGGTTCCCATGGGATACTTTATTTACAGTTTCACGTAAAAACCACTAAGCCGATTATTATGAAATTTGGCACAGTTGAAAAGTAGTCTACGGGGAAAGACAAAGGCTACTTTTTATCGCGGGGAAATGTGCGGTTCCCGTGGGATACTTTATTTACTGTTTCACGAAAAAACTACTAAACCAATCATCATGAAATTCGGCACAGACATAAAGTAGACCATAGGGAAGGGCATAGGCTACTTTTTATCGCGGGACATATACGATTCCCATGGGTTACTGTACATACGCGGGCGGAGCCGCGGGCATCAGCTAGTAATTGAATAAAATTTAAGCATTTTTTACTTAGGTACCTACCTATAATATCTATTCAAATTATGTGTGCTATGTGTTGCATTAAAACAGTTACCTATGGATTTTATTATCTTTTTCAATACAGATAATAAAATAATATGACCTACTGCCAACACGACTACACTGTAACACTTTGGGTTCATGTAAGTTCACGCCGGCGACGTAGGCGCGCGGCTCGCTTTGCGGCAATTGCGGGCAACTCTTGGAAGCGTTAAATGCCTATTTCGCTTGGTCTAACCGGCCTTAAGAGTGCGCTATCAACGGCTCGAACTCAGTGCTGCGCGCGGGGAAAATGCTTGTTATTTCACCTAATATTGGGGAAAAAAGGATATACCCATAAAATAGTAATCTATACTTATAAGAGAAGCTATACTGCACACATTTATGCAGCTGTGTAAAGTATTTTAGAAAAGGCGTCTTCAAATTACGCAAATCGACACTCAGCTGTTGGTGATTTATGAAAAAACTATATAACATTTTTATCTGAAGTAAAATTATCTCAATTGCTGAATAATCGAACTGTGTCGGTATGTGCTTGCTTTTTTATTATTATTCTTCGTTTAATTTTTATTTACGTTCAAAGTTGCGCTAAAAATGCAATGTTTGGAGGCTATTATCTTCTACACTAATTTGAATTTCAGAAATATAAGTAAATACCGACCTAGATAAGTGTCATAAAAATCAATATTACGCTAGAATTTGGGTCTACAATGTTTGACTTAGGAGTAAATCACCAACAGCGTTTGTATGGAGAAAAAACCGACTAGCGCAGCCTTAAGGGAATGAGTCAGCGCGTTGACCGGAAATAGATTTTAGCGAAAATAGTTAAGCGAATTGGGCTTCCGATATCTTCAGCTTGTTTCGATAAAAATATATTTTGTTCTCAGATAATCGATATAAAACCCATTTTAGTGACGACATTCATGACTTCAATGTAAGTTAAAAAATATTGTCTTGTGTTATTACTTAAATTATAACACACTAGCTTTTGCCCGCGACTTCGTCCGCGTGGAACAATACTTTGGGATATCGCTGAAATTTACCCGCGACTTTATTTATGACTAACGAAAGCGGAATCCTATTTTTTTAAACGGAACCCTAAAATAAAAGTAGCCTATGTTAGACCCTATAACATCAGCTATCTGCTAGTGAAAGTCCCGTGAAAATCGGTCCAGCCGTTTCAGAGATTAGTCGGAACAAACAGACAGACAGACCGACTGACAGACAGACAGACGGACAGACAAAAATTAAAAAAAAAATGTATTTTATTGTAAGTACCGAATATACTTTCAGATTCATTATGTAAAAAGCTGTTAATTTGAAGTTACAAACAGACACTTAAATTGTATTTAACTGTATAGATGTATAGATATTATAATGTATTATATTTTAAGATATTATCAATTTGATGTTTATAAAATAACTAAACTATTTAACTAAACTAAACTAAACTAAACATTAACCCGCACGCGCACCCCACCTTGGTGACGCCCACTTCGCAACGGGCCGTGCAGCAGAAATCGTTATATTTTAATTTCGCCATAACTTCAAAACCAAACGTCCAATTTTAATCATTCAAAGACCAAATATTATTTACATAAACTATCCTTAGTGATGAAATAATTTATTTTGATAAAGATTAATAGCATGAGTAAACTAAACGCGTTTAAATGTAGTCCAAAAAAAATTCAAGATTTCTAAATAAAAAAATGGTTGTTGTGCCTCACTCGACATAGATAGGTATAGTGTGTTGCGGACTTTTTTGTAGAAATTTATAAGATCTACAATTAATTAGAACATTTTATGGTTCTATCTTTTATAGTTTAGGCAGCGTACGCAAAATACGTAACTTTTCTGGTTGATTTTTACACCTTGTGTCTGAAAAACCCAAATATCTTACGGAACCCTATTTTTTTCCAAAATAAAATTTAGCCTATGTTACACGTGGATAATGTAGCTTTCGAATGGTGAAAGAATTTTTGAAATCGGTCCAGTACTTTTTGAGCCTATTCATTACAAACAAACAAACAAACAAACAAACATACAAACAAAGTTTTCCTCTTTATAATATTAGTGTAGAAGACAATATTTACCATTAAATTATTAATTCTGTAACGTGTAAATTACACGTTACAGATTTTTTTTCACAAGCATTAGATATAATATATTAATGCTTATTTTCCTGTAACATTTATACGTTACAGAACCTAAAAAGCTGCGCAGCTTATGAATACGAGTTGGTAGGCACAGTAATTAATTATTATGAACACATTTAAGGGTAATTTTTTTCTCTTTATTATTATCCGCTTGTAGTTTTAATTAACCTAGCTTAAAAAAATAAGCTTAAACATTACCATGTTTACATTGAAGTATAAGGTAAATTACTCACCGTGATGAGTAGTGGCAGTTTAAAGATTCTGCAAAATAGTGTAATCGACGCTTTATAACATAAAGCACAAACAATTGCGAGCTGTTTCGTGCATTCCGCGATAAATCCGACACAGTTTGCAGTAAAAAATACATTCAGTTTCATTGTGTTTTTTGCATAAAACGTGTGGCCGTACCGCTAAATGGTTCATTTACAATTAAACCATTTAAATCATGGATTCGACGCAACAAGCCCGCAACTTAATGGAAGTCGTTCGCAGCCGACGAACCGTTAAATGCTACATTTTCCGTGGCCATTTGCAATTCGATATCCAGCTAAGCTTCGGCATCGAACTCTGGATTGCATGTCTCCCGTTTTGATATCGTAATATGCCTTTTTAAATATAAAGTGGATTATTGTCACGGTGAATAATCTGCAAGTAAAGCAACGTCGTGGCTCGATGGGTGGCCGCCACATACGTCGGTCTCTCTTTGGTATAAAATCCTTATGCTGGCAACAACTTGGCACAATATAACCACAATCTGATAAATTATTAGATGACTATAACATTAAATATTAAGTTACAAATATACGACTTTCATCATCGATCATCATCACCACTAATACCAATGTTTCTTATAGGTCTTAATTTTTTTTCCATAGGGTCTACGCTAACGATCGGGTTAAGACCGTTCTAGCTTCATCGGACTATAACTAGCTTAGGGGCTAGTTGATTAGGTCTTAAAGTAAAGTAAAAAGAGACTATTTATACAGTACTTGCTTCCCGCGGCTCCGCCCGATAAAATACAGAATCCCACGAGAACACTGTACTTTTCGGGATAAAAACAGCCTATGTGTTAAGCTAAGCTAATACCATACCGAATTTCGGAACTAGGCTACTAAGTTTGTCCTGTCATTAATGCTTTTGATATTGTCCTACTTTGTGCTAAAACTATTGAAGTTTGAAGTTCTTTAAAATCCGTTCACTAGTTTTGGCGTGAAAGAGTTACAAATATCCATCCAAACATCCATCCATCCTCACAAACTTTCACATTTGTAATAGTAGTAGGATTTTCCCAGGCGAGCCTCCTGCGGATTGTTGTATCTATACTAATATAATAAAGAGGAAAAGTTTGTTTGTTTGTGTGTTTGCATTGGATAGGCTCCGAAACTACTGGACCGATTTTGATGAAATTTGGCACAGATTTAGACTACGGGGATACTACATAGGCTACATAGGCTACTTTTTATTGCGGAAAAATGTACGGTTTCTATGAAATAAACTTTTGCGCGCACGAAGTCGCGGGCAACATGTAGTAAATTAATAAAACGCTACCTTAAATTCACGTTTATTAAATTGCGGAATAACAAAAAGTGTATTGTAATAACATTTACATGATAACAAGGAAGCGTACGAGTTTCGTATATTTTGATAACATACAAAAATATGCGCATAATCTCCTATAAAAATAATATGATGAAGTCTGAATAAATAGAGCGACATACCTCTTGTGTTACAGGACGGACAAGTGCGAGCGGCGTCTGCGGAATTTTTTTCCACTTTATCCGTTTATCGAAAAAAACTTGGTATCTGAGAAAGCAAAGCGCAAGATAACTTTGCAAAATGATTATTAAAAGGGTTGTTTTATTAAGAATGCTCGGAATTTGAAATAAAATAAAACAACCTGCTTACTTGATATGACCACAGAGTTACTACGTGATATAATCACAAAAAAACTTAGGCCTTTTCATCCTTATTGGACGATTTATACCGTATTCTCCGGTAGAAGTAACCACTCTTAAAATACTGCAATGCCTGGGACAGTCGGTTTTTAAATGCCGTATGGTTGCCCAAGCACATACGGCATTCTCACAACACAGTCAGCCTAGTCAGAGGAATGACTGGTCAATACGTCTAGGGCCGACCATGTGCGGGTTTCCTCACGATGTTTTCCTTCACCGTTAGAGCGTCCGTATAATGTACTTGAGATCTGAAAAAGTCTCATTGGTACACGCCACAACCTGGGATTCGAACTAGCACCCTCTCGAGTACGAATCAAACGGTCTACCCACTAGGCCACGGAGCTCTCTATAAACACATTTTTTGTTATATTGTAGAGGATATTATGTATGAAATTCAGCCAAATACTCGCCGCGACTCTGTTGAAGATCAATTTTAGACGGCCTTAGCATAAAGTGGGGCTCGAGTTAGGAAGAACCTGAGTTATGTTTACTTTTAGGGTAGCAATAATTAACTCCGGTTTGTCTGCGTAGAGAAGCGGTTTCACCGTGCCGTGTTAAGCTGGGATTATATTGTCCGAAATACGGTAGGCCAGGAAAAAATCAGAGCATTGAAAACAGAACTCTAATAATAGATAATAGAGCTTAAAATCAAAGTGCCGAGTGTCGAGCTGTCACATATTATGACATTCACATTTGAGTCGACATTTGTTTGTTCGATTTTCAGCTGTATTGCATTAGCGCAGAGTTCTAGTTTCAGTGCTCTAAATTTTCTCGTGTCCACTGGATTCCGGGTCAGTTAGTCCCAGCCTTAAATCACATGGTATCGGTGGTTAGTTACCGTCACCACCGCGCGACTACGAGTTACGACGAACTCGAACATCTTATTTATTAAATTTAATTTTTCGATATCACGATACATCTATGTCACCGTAAAATTGTAAAAACCGTTAGATTGTAAAATAACTAACGAGATTGTAAAAATACGTCGAAAAATTCATTCCTATATGTTTATAATCTAACGAAAAATAATGTGTTAAATTATAGGCAGAATATTCGCGTCGAAAGTCTATAAACATTTTACAATTTCACTAGTTATATTACAATCTAACGGTTTTTACAATTTTACGGAAACATATACAAATTATAACTCCCCACATCGATCTCGGTGGCGGCGGCCGGTTTCATTGAAACCAGTCCAGTTACGCAGGAGTAATTTTATAGTGCCCAAGTGTGAGCGCAGTACACAAGAGCACTCTCTCTTCGTTTACTCTCGTAATTCAGTGGGACGGATAACCGACACGACTGACGAGAGATCTGGCGCAGGTCAGACTTTTTACATGCCCATCCGACGCATGGATCATATTCTTTCTTGTCAGACAATCAGGTGATCAGCCTGCATTGTCCTAACCAAACTTGGAAACAACATTTTTTGTTTGTCCAATGCGGGAATCGAACCCATGACCTCCGAGTCGAGAGCTAATGCTCTAACCACTAGACCACGGAGGCTGTTTGGTTAGTGACCTAGGTCACAATTCCTTTTCTAAAACGCAATTTGGTGCAACCAAGGCGCATCGTTAGGTGAATAGAAAGAAGGCTGACTTTGATAACAAATTGAAACAATTTCTACGCGTTGTTGATGCGTGTTGATTTCATGGTAAAATGTAATGACTTAATATTTGTTATTTATTTGCTATAGCTTTACCAAGCTAACCTGCCTATTAAAATAACCCTTTAAATTATTTACAGATTTTTGCCTTTCATGGACTAATTTACGAATTATTTAAGTGATACAAATATTTTCAAGTTAATTATAACTTTATTAGTTTGTGTTATATGGCATTAGCCCATAATAATATTTATAATATGAAAAGTATAATCCTATTATGTTGAGGTGAAAGTCTACTAGTTTTAATATTATATTTAATATGAAAGCCTTTGCAAGGATTAAGTTGGAATGTAGTACAGAGTTAGGTTATATAGACGGACACAGAGATTACAGCTCGGTTGAGCTTTGAATGAGATTTTGTTCGCAAATAGCCTTAATAATTTAGCCATTGCATTGTTCACACAACAAAGGGCTTAAGAACTAAATATTGGTGCCATCTTAAATATTATCGAGATTTAAGTGTAAGTTGATTATTATGTATTCTTTTTCTTCTTTAAAAATGGCTCCTTAGTGAATCGCCAATGTCAGAGTGTGTAGGTGTCACCGTAAAATTGTAAAAACAAGTTAGATTGTAAATTAACTAACGAGATTGTAAAAATATGTCGAAAGATTATTAACTATATATTTATAATCTAATAAAAATAATGTGTTAAATTATAGGCAGCATATTCGCGTCCGAAGTCTATCAACATTTTACAATTTCACTAGTTATTTTACAATCTTACGGTTTTTTAAATTTTACGGTAACATAGGCGTAGACTCTGTTTATAAGTTGGTTTTGGAATAACAAGGGTACGGTGAACTGAGTAAAGTGTATTAAGGAGCATTATTATGTATATATGTACTTACAACATAAAACCGAAAATATTGTGTATTTTTGTATTTAGGCATTTTCAAGTTTAGTAGCCTTTTTGATAGTTTTTGGATCTCTTTTAGTAGGAGACGATGCGAGTTTAGTAGATTCGCAACATCGTAAAATCATTTATATCCAATTTACCTATCATTAACACGACGTCCAGCCATCTGTTTAAAAATTGCGCTCAATGAATTGGTTGGCTTTTAATCACCAGTAAACCAGGGGAAGAACATAGGATATTAGTTATCGCGTCAAAATGTATGTATCCTGCCGGATGTTATTTTACACGCCCGAAGTCGCGAGCAACACAGTCTAGTATTACAATAAAATATGTTAAACACTTAACATAATGTACATTTCTTGAATATTTTACGCACCTTACAAGGGTACTCTAATAGCTGATTTTGCTAGCCATAAATATTCATCGAACGTTACCAAAACAGGACCTGAAATAATTGTTGCAAGAAACGCGCGACTTAAACCTGTGGATCCCATTAAACTTTGCAGAAAAGCTCTTTGCCAGCGAATAATTTGCATGTGCATTGTCAACCCGTATCGGGCAGTCGGAATGAGAATGGCCAGTCGGTATAACTTTTGCTATTAACTCACTGATGCTTTGAAAAATATGTATAAAGCCCGCATAAAGGTACCGCATATGTAGTAAGTTCACATATTATATAATGCTTTATTAAAAAACTAGATTTTGCATTTGACACTCATTGCACTCCCGCGGGGGATAAATGTCGAAACGTCGAAATAAATGTGTTAAACAACTGAGGCCTCCTACGTCATGACAACTATCTGCATGCCACACTTTAAGAACTTTGGGCTCCCATTTCACCTTAATTTGGGGGATAAATTAAAAAAAAACTATAAATACGTAGCACGTACTCAATGATATTTTGATATTTAATAATTAATCCAGAAAGGAAATAATTAAACTTTCTTGTTTTCCACTTTTTCTATGATTTATATATTTAACAGTCTACGGCTTGCTTTCACAGGAGTCTTCTTTGAAGAAATATTCTAAAAAAACTCACAACCACGTCATCTTGTACTATTCATTGTAATAAAGTGCAATTTTTATTAGAGTCCGACCGAAACTGGTTTTCCGGCCGAAACCGAAACTGAAGCCGAATATTCGGCCGTGGCTTCAGTTTCGGCCGAAACCGAAACTCACATGGTCAAGTAGAAAATTCCTTAAAATACTGAAATTTGGTGCATTTTATCCATTATTCTGCATTAATTAGGACATGAAATGGAAACACGGTATATTAATTTTGTTGTAATCATTTATTTAATATAATATTAAAAAAAATATTAATTATAGTTTAATTATGTTTTCAAATTCAGTTGCGTTTTCAAAGCGTTGCCGCAAGAAACGAAGTTAGGCGAGCGTGCACGAAAACTTCCGAAATCAGTTTCGGTTTCGGCAAAAGTTTCGGCCACTTTTGGCCGAAACCGAAACTGCCGCCGAAACACGATTTTTGGCCGAAACTCGGCCGAAACCGAAACCGAACTTTCGGTCGGACACTAATTTTTATATTCTCTATTTATATACACTCCATATAAAATTTTGTCTGCATTTAGTAGTGATGAAGAGCTTATGCTCAAATATTAAACATGGAAAACTCACATTTCACTCCTTTAGGGTTAAAATTTTTTATAATCCCTTCTTAGTATGCGTTTACGTTATGAAATAAAACCACTGCCCAAATTTCTCGTTCCTACCATCAGTGGTTAGTGGTTACTGGTTGCGGCACGTGCGTCAATAATTTTTATTTTAAAAACAGAATTTTATGGATCAGGAACACCGGAGGAGTTACAAGTATAACTCCTTTGGTGTTGCGAGTGTCCATGGGCGGTGGTAATTGCTTACCATCAGGCGATCCGTCTGCTCGTTTCCTGGATCATTTCCTAAAAAAAATGTTTCCCGTTGCCGCAAAAATTAATTTCCCAGAAACCGTACATTTTTCCGCGATAAAAAGTAGCCTATGTCCTTTCTCGTGATCTACTCTACATACAGACAATTTCTTGTTTTAAGGGAGATAATAATTATGTCGATTGAATGAGAATGACGATTTATATTCGTAATCGAAAAATCTTATAATAAGTAAATATACCGTGACCGTATACTTACTGTTTAAAATAATTTCATATTTTAATATTTTTATCGCGCACGCGTAATAGTAATTTGCATTTCTATACGTGCTACGTGTTCAAATAAAACCGTTTGGTATAAATGTATCGGAAATTGAAAATGTACTTCTATATTCTCACAGAAGCGATTTCTTGACTATGTCTTTAAGTGAATAATAATTTTATGATTTTATCGACGACTCAAAATACTGTAGAATCGTTCCTCGATATTTCTGTACATCGAAGGAAAATTTATTCAGTAGAAGTTTTTCTGCATTCTTCTTGTTCATACATTAAAATGTAGACGTGTACTGCAGGAGCAATGAGCTTTGTGCCTATATAGACTGGTCTAGAAGAGTTTTCGTAAATTAAAAAAACAGAAGTTCTATGGCACTTTAATAATTATTTATAAAAGTACTACACAATTTAATAATGTTGTAACGGAAAAACTTATTGATATTGAAAAATTAATCAAGCCAGTTTTAAAAATATTGACAACACGCAACAAGAAATTTGAAATTTTTCCATACAGCAATTTAGCTGGCGCCGATGCTCCGGTCGCACCGTACACTAGAGGCGGTGAAATTAAAAATTCCTACAAAAGATGCATGTTTTAGAAATTTTATAACAAGCACCAGTCGATAATTGAAATAACAAACTAGGTGCTGAGGCTGACATGGCTTCGACATTTAATTTTAGTCTGTAGCAAATTATTACGGACTAATGCAAAATTTTATATGGAGAGTATATAAATAGAGAAAATTACATTATTAGTACATTTAAGTGAGCTCCATGGCCTAGTGGATATACTGTTTGTTTCGCACTCGAGAGAGTGCAGGTTCGAATCCCACGTGTGGCGTGTACCAATGAGACTGTTTCGTCAAGGAAAACATCTTGAGGAAACTCGCACATGGTTGGCCCCAGACGTACTGACCAGTCATTCCTCTGGACTAGGTTGACTATGATGTGAGAATGCCGTATGTGCTTGGACAACAACACGACATTTAAAAACCGACTGACCCAGGCACTACAGTATTCCAAGAGTGGTTACTTCGCTCGGAGAAAACTGCATAAATCATCCATTAACGGATGAAAAGGCCTAACTTTAGTACATTTAAGACCTAGTTGCAAGTTTTTTTTTAGAACAATTTGCTCAGTAGGAATGATGGTCTTGTCTAACTAAGTACGGAATTCTATGAAAAGAAGGTTTCAAAGAAGAGCCTATGAAACATAGAAATCACTGTAAAAGTGGATAATAAGCAAATTTAATTATTTCCATTCTAGATATGTCTTAAAACAAAGTTCATAATTTTTATAGTTCGAAAAACATCTTTTGAAATAAATCGTAGACCATTAATTGAATTGAGTGGAGTAAAAGTTTGGCTGAATTAAAACGCAATACAAAAGTATTAAGAACTTTATCGAGGGGAGGTGGAAATGTTTTTCCGATTGGAGTTCGTCTGGTTTCTTCTAGCTGCTTCGAATGCTAAGCGAAGTGAACCGCTGAATATTAACTCTGCTAATGCCTTGAATCTATTAAAAAGTTTGTTTCAATTAGACGATATTTCGGATTTAAATTATTTTGTTTTTTTATTTTGTGAGAGTGTTAGTGGGTAAGGAGAGTTGGTATTTGGCTCCTTAAAGTGTCTTCTACAGTCACGAACACCTCAAAACTTAAACTTTTCTAAGGGATTGTATAATATTTTGGTACGCAGATAGTTATTAAGGAAGGGATTTTTAAAAATTCAACCCTTAAAGGGGGAATAGGGATTTAAAATATTTTATTCAAAAAATATTTAAACCTGCAACGATTTTAATGAAAATAATTGCGATATCATGCTCTTAAATACATTTTAATTAACTATGTGCTTCAGGTTTTATTATAATTCGCCCTCTGAGGGTTTATATTAAGGGTTGAAAGATTGTATGAAAAAAAATCTGATTTCTATGAAATTTAACATCCGAGGTGATGAATACAAATCATTAAAGTACGTACTTTATTGATTTTTTTTAATTCGTCATCTAAAGGGGTGAAATGGAGATTCATGGTTTGTATATTGAAATATGAACGAAAAACACTCCTTTGCATTGATAAATTTTGAATTCGGAACTTTTCGAAAAGATTCAAAATATATCAATGCAAAGGGGTGCAATGGATTCATCCCCTACGTGGAGAAGTCGCACGCAAAAGTAAGTGCTTAATAAGTACAAAACAAATTCAAGCCCTTGAGAGATGACAGTAATTTTCACACAAGCGTGGGTGACTTGTGCACTTACATGCCGCTTTTAAGACCTAACAATATGGAAACATGAACATATTTCTGTATTAAGATTAACTCTGACTTATAAGATTCATACTATTATGTTGTAATACAATGGACCTTTGGAATATGCTTATACCTTGACCATTTGTAATTTTATTTAAGATCAACTTGTTGTAGTTTATATATTATAGAATTTCTAGGGCTACCAGACTATTTCTTTTCATACGCGTAGAGCGTCTAAATATATACACGAAAATCATAAAACGTACTAAATACCTCTTCACTATGAGCATATAATAATTCTTATCTTTCTTTTTCTTACCTTATTTTTGTCTTTTATTTAAAACTAGAGTTTTGCCAAACGTTATACTAACATAATACATTATCTTTTGTTACCTTCTATAAACAGGTGTGTTTTCATTATGTATGTTTATACTATCTAGGTATAAGTACATTATACACATGCGGTTGAAACATATTTCTCCATTGAAAATCCGACAATTGTCCTGTCAACTCATCTTCCATAACCGGTAGTTACCGCATGTAGCCATTTTACCAACGTATCTTTTTCAATACAAGGCGAACCGTAAAATTTTATATGATACCGATTCATTGAAATACTGTTTATGTTACAGACTATTGTTCGCTACAAATTTAAATAAGAATTTTAGTAAACAAGCTAGAAGAACATTCATGTTAGTGTAAATTTAAAAACGTCGCATATAGTGTTATATATGACCCCTTAAGTGCATCTTAAGATATCATTAGGGCGTAGAACTCGGCTAGATTAAGCTTTGCAGTCCTTAAGCGCGGAAATGTCTTGAAACTAAAGTGTAGTTTGTTTAGTGAAATTAGAATAAAAGGTATAGCACACAGGGGATCGAGTGCGAGGAAATTTAATTTCTAAAGGCAACAATGTTTTTATTTTTCTTGCTATATTAGTTTAAGCAAAAGTTTTGAATTTGCAATACAATTTTATGTTAGCGAACTGCGCAGCCATAATATAGAATATATTAAAGTAAAATTCAGATGGGTACTATGATTGTGTGTGTGTGTGTGTGTACGTATACGAAATCACAATGATTTACTTAGTAATTATGAATTTCATTAATCTTATCTATACCTAATACAATACGGTCATCAAATTCTATAAGTGTAGTTATAAAGATTACGTAGTAGACCTTTTTTCTACTCTCTTACAGCTAATAACATCATATACGGGCTGTTTGGTAGAACGCAGTAATTCGTGAAAAAAAGATCCGGGGGTGAAGACAGATCATAATATGAACTTCTTTGTATGGCCGATTATGGACTGTTTTTTAGATATTCGTCATTATGTTTTTATTTTCAGAAGTGGATAACTTGACCTGTATTTTGTGTCATAATAAAACACTAAATTTATTATTTCAATCGACAACATTTTCGTGATTAAAGAACTTTAAATAACTAAACTAAACATATTTTAAACTTAAATAAACATTATTGATATTTTTTAACGCTTCAAAACTTACAAAACAAATGTATAACCCTAATTGTCATTCGAAGTTACCGTAACTATAGGCCAAAATATTTGCAAAAAACCTCCTTAGAAACTGCTTCATTTAATGGTCTGTCAAATATTGCATAATATAATGTTGTAGTCATCCAGTCAAATTAACCTCTCGACGTCTAGAACGTTTTTTAAACGAAAGCATCCAGTTACTTGAGAAGGCCTATAGTTAATTAAGTTTGAATCAATCAAATTTTAATGACTTGACATATTGAAAGTTAGCTTGTTGGAAATGATTGACTAAAACTCAGCCATATGATTGAAATTTTGCTCACTTAGTTTTTTGGAGTGACTTTTGTACTCCCACTTGGAGCACAAAAGTTGCAAAATTTAAATTTCCAAATAAAAGTATTTCCTTATTATCTTTGTTGTTTAACTGAGTTAAAGCTAAAACAAGAACAAGAAAATTGTTATTGTATAGTTTTTTTATCGCTAAACGTTACCTAACCTAACCAGCCAGCCAGTAGAAAAATCTATACAAAAAATAGGTTTCATTTTTTTTTTCTAATATTTTATTATGATATCATGAAGATAATATTTTGGCGTTTTATATTATGTTGTAGTCATCTAGTTAAATAGCAAGTTATTTCGACGACAAAACCATTGTTAAAAGCAGGCATCCAAAGAAATGGCTGAATAACGACATAACAATTCATTGAGCGCATTGTTTAACCAGATGGCTCTCTTTTCAACAATTTTCAAATTTAATTTCTAAAAATGTGATAATCAACACTAGGCAACATCCCTATAATTGAAAATAATATATTCTTTCATACTCTTAAAGTTTCTGCGTTATTTTCCCATTCAGTATTGATAAAGTCTCAAGTTGACTCAGTCTTGAATGTTATCGAATATCTGTGGAAGTTTTTTTTTTAAACTAAATATAATTTTCACTGTCAAACTTACATAAAACCATCTGGCTGAGAAGTTAAAAATCTCCTTCCGAGGAAAATTAATTTACTCGTTAAATTCGAAATTTATCAATGTTGTTTCAGGGTTCTTAATTCTAAGTTTCTTCATATCCAATTCAAAAGCTCTCTCAGTTAAAGGTAGCCTCCCGATCTTAGCGACCGTGATCTGCGACCGCGACCAGTATACCAGCATACCAGCCTCTAGTCAAGATGCATTCGATAATTTCGACGACGAAGTTCGACAATAAAATGTATGGGATTTAACATAAGGCATCGCAAGCGACATGTTACTTAACGATAACGTATGTCAAATCCCATACCTACATTTTTGATTACGAAGTTCGCCGTCGAAATAATCGAATGCACCTTGACTAGAGGCCCTGACCCTTTAGCCAAGATGCCATCGCTAATTACGATGACAAAGTTAGAAATAAAAATGTATGGGATTGTCGTATTGCGCGCTATGTCACTTAGCGAACGTTATCTCAATATCATATTCAATGATGGTGTTTGATATTTTTTCTGCCGTTAGGGGGCAGACTCAACGCACACAAAGCAACATCTGTACCCCAAGCAGGAACATTTTGCGGTATCGTTACGTGTACGTAAACGTGATATATGAGAAAGTTTGAATGAAAATTTTAGTTACTTTTACGTCCGTTAGAGGCGCTTTCATGGTTTTCGTACAATATTTCTCGTTTACGTACACGTAACGATATCGCAAAATGTTCCTGCTTGGGGTCTGGCGGCGTAAGTGGTATCAAATACGTTCAATAAGAATTTTCCATTCTTTTTCTGGCCGCAGGCGGCGCTTGGTTCGACGATCCTTGTTGTGTCAAAAAGCTGTCAGATGTCATGAATTTAAAAAACCCTCATTTCGAACATCGTCATTGTAATTAACGATGGCATGTTAGCTAAGCCCTCATGTTCTCTGGCCTCGTCGCAACCGCGGTCGCTGGATTTGTTTTGTGCTCCATATTATATTCATACTAAGTAGTCGCCAGTCGTTCGCGTGACCGGATCGCACTCGCTCGGCGCGGTCACTAAGATTGGAATGCTACCATTATATTTAACTTCAATCAATTTTAATAAAGTGAAAAACTAAGTCGCCATAATGAAATAATGGAGTAGCTAATCTCGAAAATTCAATATTACAAAATTAAGTTTTTAATTAATTTTCTTTAAGAATTTCATCCAGTTCGGTTATCCTCGCCTGGGGCTATCCTGCCGCAATATTGTGTTCTTTGCCTTAATACAACCCGGATATTAATTTCCTTATTTGCTTTATTTGAAACTTGAATCTTTATTACAATAAGCCTCATGTTACTAATTTAGATGTTTTTATTTTCTTCAATAATTATTAGGTATGTGTTTAATCTATACTAAAGTAATCTATGCGAAAGTGTCTGTCTCTTACCTCTTCACTCTTTAACCGCTGAACCGATTTTTATGAAATTTGGTATAGACACACTTTGGGTCCCAGGAAAGGACAGGAGATATTTTTTATCCCGAGAAAGTAGTGTTCCCGCGGGATAATCTATTTACGCGGGGTAATGTATAGAGCTAGTTTCCTATAATTTGATACAGTATTTATCATTCAGTTTTAAGCGACTAATTTTTGCATATTTAAAGTGAGAGTTAAAATTTTAAGGAATTTTTTTTATTTAATAATAATAGTCTTCAGGTTAAAGCAATGCATACATTTAATTTCTACAAGTGTTTTTAGTTTATCCCTGGGAAACTCGTTTAATAATTTTTTGGTCGATCGAATAATGCATTTTAATGTAAGTATTCGTCCCATAATGCACAAAACGACAATGATCGATACATAGGAAGTGTTGTACTAATATATTGAAATGTGGGTGCGTGTGCTTAGCGGAGCGCGAAATTGCTTAATCAGTCAGCATGCACCGATGATTAGGCAGATATCATGGAATTGACGGGAACTTTTACATAATATGCATAATGCATAGGTATTATTAACTAGCTCTTGCCCGCGATTTGTGGAGTGCGGTTTCCATACAAAGTTTTAACCCCTATTTCACCTCCTTAGGGGGTGAATTTTCAAAAATCGTTTCTTAGCAGATGCCTACGTTATTACAACTATCTGTATGCCAAATTTCAGTAAAATACGTTCAGTAGTTTCGGCTGTGCGTTGATAGATGAGTCAGTCAGGTTTGCCTTTTATATATTTAGATGACCTAACTACAAGTATATTTTAGGCGTTTTTCTCGATGGTGCTTGTTCCGGTCCAATAGTTTCGGAGACAATAGGGAATATGCATAAAATATAAAAATAGCTTAAAATATAATAATATGATACTAGACTGAAAAATAAAGGAAATGGCGAAAAATATTTCAATATCTGTTGATAAATGAGCAAGATATGAGCGGTCAAAGTTTGTAATCTATCTCTTTCTAGCAAAACGAAATGTAGTATGAACTTTATATGAAGGTCGTGTTATGTGACGTCACGATACACGTCCGATCTCTCTGTCTAATAGACTACTTTAAACGTTCATATCTTCGTTATTTTTAATGATATCAAAAAACTGATTTTACCATACGGTTTACCAAACAAGATAGATCTATATAAAAAATAAAAAAAATACGTGCATATTCCCTATTCAATGCTGTTTGCACCAACGAAACATACAAAAATTTCCTGTTTATTAAAATTAGTATAGATCACACGCGTTTCCACACTGTACAATACAACGAAGTAATACAACGAAGCACTTGCAAATTGCAATAAAACATGTATTTATTGTGTAGTTAATAAAATAAAATTTTGAATCACTCTCTTAAAAATCCTACTAAGTACTGATATAAATTTGGAAGTTTGTGAGGACGGATGTATGGATGCTATTTACTTTTTAAAGCAAAAACTATGTAGGGACTAAACGAATTTTATAGATAATGTAGTTTAAGACCTGGATTAACACATAGGCTACTTTTGTCCCGAAAAAGTACGGTGTTCCCGTGGGATACTGTATTGACGCAGGTGGAGACTAGCAATAGCTAGTAAGTAATATTTAGACCTTTAAAAAGTTTAGCTAGAAACATTATATCTACATTATTTCAAAAAGATATTGACAAAAGTTCAGATAATTAACATATTAATATTAAGCACACTTCCCGTAAATGATGTTACAGAAAAATCCTGTAAGCAAATCTTTTTGTGATTTTTTACCCTAGCTTAAACTAATAGCAGTTCCTGCCACTACTTAAAATGTTGGACTTTGCCGAACTTTGGGTAAACATTTTCTATATTTTTCATTATTCACAAACATTTGTTTACGCGTCGGACCCTTCAGCGGAGATTTATGGACGGGACTCGAACCAATAACCCCTGACTTCCATTTGGGAAAAAAGATTATTTAAACCGTTGAGTTCACGAGGAACAAACAAAGGATTTTATAAGAGCAATAAGTTAAGCACACACAATTATTCTTCAAAGTAAAGATGAAATCATACATTATTATAATATTGTGATAATACTTCTAAATAATTCAACATTGTTTTTTTCTGAATCTTATGATATCAAAAATTAATATTTTGTGAAATGAAACTTAAATTAAAATAATAATAATAACATATTACTGTGTACAAAACATGTTTTAAGCAACTTATTGAAGTTAAGGAAAAGACTGAAAATATTTTGTTACCTACTCAAAAACTTGATATAAATAAAATATTACATGTCACACTTAAGATTCCAAACATAGAAGCGATTCAACGGGAAAATCTAAAATGTTATATCTATGCAAACATAGTCTACATAATTATTATAGTTAATATAGTTAATTACAGAGAGGAAAGATTTGTTTATTTGTGTTTGTTTGCATTGACTATGCTTCAAAACTACTGGACGAATTTTGATGATATCTGACATAAATATAGAATAGACCACAGAAAAGAATATAGGCTAGTTTTTATGTCAGCTAAATGTAAGGTTCCCGCGAGGTTTCCTTCTATATTTGCTGGATGTTGCCCGTACATCGTGCGCGCTACATCTACTAAATAATAAAATCGTAAAGCATTTACCATAACGCTTCATAAATAGTTATGTGGTTTGCGACCAATTATTTTCCGTACCATTGTGTTCTATTTAAACAATAAACTATATGTTAAACGCGACAATAAAACGAGATGAATAGTTGAGCGTACATGCGCGTAGGGTTGAAAGCCACTGGAACAGTTTGCTAGACAATCCGGTTTTTCCACTGCGAAAATTTCGAATGTAACCTGAAGGCCGATTCTGCTAATTGTCAAACTTCGGTACAGTCTTGATCATAACTAACAGTAAAATAAAAATAAGGTATTCGTAATTGTCAAACAAACGTCAAACGCTGAAACGTCAGACATGTAGTAGAAAACTTCTAGGAAACGTCTTTGGGTAAATTAATGATAACGAGACGGTCAATTTATAATTAATTGAATGTTAATTGAAAATATTATAATTTAAAGAGGTAGCGATTTAAAAAAAAAATGTATATTTAGTATTTACTACCTTAAATACAAATATATATTTTCGAGCAGGTAGTAGGTAGTAGTAACTACCTACTACCTGCTCGAAAAGATATACGTTTCATTGCAAGAGTTCGAATTGCGAATTGCACCGTGCTGCCGAGCACAAATGCGACTCTTGCAATGAAACGCGTACCTAACGTAGGTATTTATCTTTTTGAGAAGTAAATAGTGTTCATTTTTGAATCGCTATCTTAAAAAGTTCGCGCCGCGTCACGTCTCGGTATTAGCTGACCCATACGAGTAAACTGACATTAGGTACTTTGTAGTAACTTGTAGTAACCCAATAACGCTTCGAAAGGGACCTCTTTGGCAAACAAGTTAATGCTTTTTCGTTGCGAATCCGGTCCTAAAAACTGGACTGCAAAAGAAAGTACCACCTACACATTTTAAATTTCATCTTTTTAAGACACAGTCACACAAAAAATTTATGAGGTTCCTGAAACTGTAGAAATTTCCTTTGCTGATACAATATGTACATCTATTATGCCGTTTCGGCATTTGTCACGCTATTTAAAATAATATGTTTTTTACTTTGTCATAACACAGTAACTGCTCTCTGGGTTCGTACTTTGTTACCCGTGATCCTGGATACATAGGAGTTGCAGTGGTGGAAATAATGTATGCTTACTAAAGACGGACGTCGAAACTGGTCGGTTTGACCTGGCAACCCTAATATACACTGCACAGATAATATGAACGATATTGAATCGATCACTGTCGCCAAATTAATCCCTGATATCGCTAGGGGTGTACACTGTACACTGTTTATTTTAGACTAGCTATTTCCGTCTATTATGTTCATACATGAATATAGTAGTAAAGAATAGTTATATGTTAAGCGTATAGGTATATACGTTATATAGCCTAAGAGGATGAATTTTGTAAAATTATTTGTGTGCCCAAAGTAATTTGGAATGGTTTGAATCAATATGACTATGCCAAAAGATAATATCTATAACGACGATTCATAATTTAGATTTAAGAGCTTAACACCTTTTAAGAACTTAGTATATTATGGCCTTGATACATAACAATATTAATTATATTAGGAGTACTACAATACTCATCCCACGGGAACTCGAAGGAAGCCTATGTCGCTACTCGTGGTGTACTATATATTATTATATCTGTGCCAAACATCAAAATCGGCCCCGTAGTTTCGGAGCCTATTCAATGCAAACAAAAAAACAAAGCTTTTCTCTTTATAATATTAAACTAGATGTCGCCCTCGACTTCGTGCACGCAAAAGGAAATAACGCGGAAACCGTACATTTTGCTGCTATAAAATAACCTATGCTTTTCTCCGTAGACTATGTCTGTGCCGACCAAAGTCGGTCGAGTAGTGTAGGGTATTCAATGCAAACAATAAATAAATATTTGGTCTTTGTAAAATAACATTACAAATATTGGGTACTATATTTACGAAAATTACTTACATATTTTGCCAAATACAATAATCCAAATTATCCAGCATAATATGATATAAGTTATAACTTTATGCATAAAGACTCATCATAGGCACCTAAATAAATTTAATCTTAAGCCCCAGGCGCGGTTTCAACTTTGAACCCAAAACGCCCCCAGCAGTGTCAAAACCAGGGTCTTGTATAGGTATTACCTTGCGGTATAACGAATTTTTAATTATAAAGGCGCTAGGTTTGTTTGTATGCTTGTTTGTTTGTTTGCATTGAAAAGGCTTCAAAACTACTGGGTCGCTACTAAAGAAATTTGACACAGATGTAGATTAGACTACGGGGAAGGAGATAGGCTACTTTTTATCGCGGCAAAATGTACGGTTCCCGCGATATATTTCTTTTAGCGCGCTCGAAAACACGGGTAACATCTACTTTTTAATAAAATATAATTGGTCGGTTGTAAATCAAATAGGTAATTTATTGAAAAATTATAACCCGAATACGCAAATTACGAACGTATTGACACCTCATTAATTAAAATCGGATCAGTAGTTTAGGCGGTCCGATAGAACAAACTAAACATACATACATAGAGTGCCTACCCTTCCTTTTGGTTTCGCCGTAGTCGATTTAAAATACATACATTTTCCAACAATCCAGGTAACGGCTATAATGTTATAATATAAACTCGATGCCAGCATCTTTGTCCACGTAAAAAGAAGTCATTCGAGAACCGTATATTTTGCTGCGATATAAAATGTAGCCTATGTGTTAATCCAGAGTTTACTACATCTATACGTTTATACATATACGAGTATACAAACTTTCGCATTTATAATATTAGTAAGGAAGTAAGCCGTAAGGATTCATTGTGCTATGTATGTAGATCGCCTCATGTTTTTCTTTAATTTTCTGTATTTTCGGTATATTTTTTATTTATACTAATAATAAAGAGGAAAAGTGTATTTGTTTGTTTGTTTGCATTGAATAGGCTCCGAAACTACTGGACCGATTTTGATGAAAAGATATAGATTAGACTACGGGGAAGGTTATAGGCAAATTTTTATCGCGGCAAAATGTACGGTTACCCCGGGATTTCTTTTTGCGCGCACGAAGTAGCGTGCAACATCTAGTGAAAAATAAAATTAAAGCGAAATATAATAGTGTGTTTTTTTGTAAGAGTGAAAATGTCTTGTGTCACAATTATTAGTACCCCATCATACAATTAGTGTAAATAGTAAAGATATTAACGTCGTAATGTTTACGTACCAGAAAGAAAAAAAAAACGAAATTGATATAACGAGTTCTACCAATAATGAACAGCTCATGCCTTCTGATTAATGCGTTGAAGTGGGAAGCCGATATTTGCACTCGAAGTTAAATAGCTTTTTACCGGCTCCTCGGAAAAATCACGAGCTTAATCCCATATTGAATCGAATCGTGGAAACTGGGCGATGAAAATGAATGAGGTTTAGTGCCTAGTCACGTGATATAAGTGGTTACTTACCTACTAGTTATTCCAAAGGCATTATGAGTAAGTTAGTTTTAATGAGATGACCGAACTTATTCAATACTAGATGTCGCTAGCGTTTTTTTTTTCGCAGAAACCGTACATTTTTTCGCGATAAAAAGTAGCATATGTCCTTTCCCGTGGTCTACTCTACACCTGTGCCAAATTTCATCAACATCGGTCTAGTAGTTTCGGAGCCTATTCAATGGAAACAAACAAACAAACTTTTCCACTTTATTACTCGTATATTATAGTATAGAAAAGTGCTATAAAAGCTATATGTTGAGGTTTTGATACAAAAATAAATTATCCCATGGGAACTTTTTCGGAATAAATAGTGTCTGTGTTAATTTAGAGCCTAAACAACTGCCATACCTATTAAAATCCGTTCAATAGTTTTTGCGTGAGAAAGTCATAAACATCCATTCGACCATCCATACCTGTGATCCATACATTCATCCATCCTCACAAACTTTCACATCCATACTAATATTATAAATGAGAAAGTGTGTCTGTCTGTGTGTCTGTTTGTTCGTCTTTCACGTCAAAACTACTGAGCCGATTGAATTGAAATTTAGTACACAGGTAGTCTATAGCCTGAGAAAGGTTATAGGCTACTTTTCATCGCAGGGAAATGTACGGTTCCCGTGAGATACTTTATTTGCAGTTTCACGTAAAAATTACTAAAGCGATCATTATGAAATTTGGCACATAAATAAGTAGACCATGGGGAAGGACACAGGCTACTTTTTATATGGTTCCCGTGGGTTACTGTACTAAACTACTAACACGCGCGGAGTCGCTGGCATCAGCTAGTATTTTATAATAGTGACTATGCTGAGTAGTAACTACTTAATAATTATTATAGTATGTTGGTTACAGACAAATTAGGATAAACCGCCATCAAACAAGCAGAGAACGTACATTAAGGGCACGTGTACAAGTTTGACATAAATTGGCTATTGATCTGTCCATTTTGCGATCAAATAAAACCAAATCCTATAAAACTAACAATTGTCACAAATAGAGTAATACTTCTTTTTTAAAATTTGTTTTTTGCAAAAACAATAATCCAGAAGCTCTTCACCCAAAATTGACAAAAAGAGGCTGTGTTTAGGCACATTTTTCTGCTCTTATTTTACTTTATTACTTACTTTGTTTATTCAAAAATACCTAAAGATATTATATCACCTATAACATTATATTACCTTTATTGCTTAAAAAAATCCAAAATTATTTGGAAAGAGCATAAAAAGTCTCCTTAATATTTTCACGTCTTTTGCTACAATGCATGAATCGTGCGTGGTTAAGGCTTATTCTATTTGGTCACTTTCTGAATTAATCGCACAAAACATTTCTAAAGTAATGTCTGTCCATACTAAGTCACTGTCAAACAACACATTTTGTATACTCACCCTTAAGACGATGGTGACAGAATTTACCAACTTCGAAGTTTCGAGATTAACTAGAGAAAGACTTGATTAATTTTTGATGAAGCCAAAGATAAAGATCGGTGTGTAAACGTATCCATTTTAGATAAGAACCTTTTACGATTCTGAATTAAATATAACATCAGGTAGCGCGTATTAAAGGTATTTACTCACTTGGCGACATTGCGACGCGATGCGACAGAGTGATGCGACGCTTAACGCTTGTGACAGCTTCATCGATGGTGTAAGGACTAGTAGATAATAAATATGCTTCCGCGTAGTGCTAATTACATCTCATTCTATTAGGTACTTAAATGTTAACTGCAATGGCTAATGCTGGATGCATTTCGACTGCAGTCCGACTGCAAAGTTTCAATGCTACGACTGCAATAAAAATACAAACCATCGTAGTTTGTGTGTATTGTTGTTGTGTTATTTGAAATGCAGTCCGTCAGAATAAAGATGTCGCGTCGCAATCGCAACCCGCACCGCTGCGGCTGCGCTACGCACACGCCTCACGACTAGCTTGAAACGTGCGACATTGTGCCGAAATGTAGGTCACGTGATTAAATAATTCGCTTAAGATGGCTGACAGCCGAAAACGATTCAGTGTCGGATAAACAACTGAAAAGCGAAAACAAAACTGAGACCGTTCGACAACAATACAGGAAAAGATATTTGTATATTTCATTGCCTTCGCTTTATAATTAAAATTACTATTATGCATTGAGCGCTCCGTGGCCTAGTGGGTAGATCGTTTGGTTCGCACTCGAGGGGGTGCAGGTTCGAATCCCAGGTTGTGGCGTGTACCAATGAGACTTTTTCAGACCTCAAGTACCTACATTATACGGACGCTCTAACGGTGAATGAAAATATCGTGAGGAAACCCGCACCCGGTCAATACGTCTGGAGCCAACTAGGCCCCAGACGTATTGACCAGTCATTCCTCTGGAGTCTGGACTAGGCTGACTATGTTGTGAGAATGCCGTATGTGCTTGGGCGACCATACATTTAAAAACCAATTGTCCCAGGCACTACAGTATTTCAAGAGTGGTTACTTCGCTCGTATAGAATAGGTAGAATACTGTATAGATCATCCAATAAGGATTTAAAAGGCCTAAGTTTTTTTTTATGCACTATCTGCACTATATCAGAAAATGATATTGAGACTACTCAAATCACCAAATCCCTAGTTGATATAAATTAGTATAAGTGTAAAATATTTTACTTAACTTAAACTACAAATATTGGTCACATAAAAACGAAGTTTATAGTTGTCTAATGCACTAAATCCAAAACTAATATAAACTAAATGAAACTATAAATTTTACTGTGCACATGATGGAATGATGCTGCTTCGTCCATGGAGACTAAAGTTAAATGAAGTGATACTGAGTTCAGTTCGTAAAGTTAGTATGACTGCTAATAAAACTAATATTATTAATGTGAAACTGACTTTGTTACACTTTCGACGCCTTTTAATATAACGTTTTGAAAAATCGATAACAGAAATATTCGAAACATGACTGATTTTGTAAAGAGGTATAGGTGGAGAAATAACTGAAAAACTAAATAAAAAACATATAAAATAAGTAACATTGCTCTCTCCCTCAACGGCCTTGAGGTCAACCCCATAGCTGATTTCAAAATTATTAAATATCAATTCGATTAATTTAATCAATAGGCAATCGGACTAATTTTTTTTATTGCATAAATGAATAGTACTCTTAAATATGAGTAACTTCTCAGAAAAAACCGTATATCAATAGTCAATATTTTCAAAGGTACAGCGATTTGTATAAAAAATTTCGCGAGACTCCTAAAACGTTCCATACTAAAATCGACCTACAAATGACGTCACTTAGAGGGTAATAGTATATGAAGTAGTATATGAAGTATATGGCCGCAGGAATATATTTGTAAATATCTCCGATATTTGTGCGTTTAAGTTCATACTTACCATAAAGAATGTTTTTGTATATGATGTGAGTAAACTAATGATGTAGGTTTTGTTTACCAATTTCGCAAAAAAAAAAAATTTTTTGGTACTGTTTAAATGTATTTTATTAGTAAACTACACGTAAAATAATATATTTTTTACATTTACCAAGTAATAATGCCTCAATATTTCTGAATATATTAATGAAACTAAATATTTCAGATGTAGTCCGATCCCCTATTGCAAACAACTGTGTTACGAGTTACTACAATGACTTTCAGAGCGTCGTTGATAGTACAGTGTAATTTGAAGTAACATATTTTTTATTAAATAATAATTGTTTTTCTGCTTTATTTAAGCAGTTAATCATGTGCCGACAATTTCTGTCATTGATCTTAAAAACGATAGGTATACATAATAATGTACCTACTTGTAAGTCGAAACTAATCATTTTTGGGTTCCTTAATACAAGGAACCCAAAAATAAGGAAAAGGAAGGAAGGTTTCAGAGGTCACGGGTTCGAATCCCGCCAGGTAACAACAAAATTTTATGTGTTCCTGAGTCATGGATGTGTATTATATTTGTAATTGATTTTTGGAGACATTATATGGCGTAGATAAGTTTTCTACCGTAAAAGTATCTCAGAAAGAAAGAAAGTTTTTTCGGTAATTTACCAAATTGGTGCCTTCTCACTACTCAGTATAATATTAAGTAGCCTTCTTTCCAGACGTCAATCCATTTTCGCACGACTTTTATACAAACTAACTTAAGCATTTCTTATAATTAGGTACTATGAAATAAGATTATGCTTCGTACTTAGGTTATGAGGCATAGTTAATGTCATAACTTAATAGATTGAGGCATAACTAACAGCCTCCATGGTCTAATAGTTAGAGCTTGGCTCTCGACTCGGAGATCGTGGGTTCGATTCCCGCATTGGAACAACAAAAATGTTGTTTCCAAGTTTGGTTAGGACAATGCAGGCTGATCACAGGACAAGAAAGATGATCCATGCGTCGGATGGGCATGTAAAAAGTCGGACCTGCGCCTGATCTACCGTCAGTCGTGTCGGTTATCCGTCCCACTGGATTATGATAGTAAAGGAAGAAAGAGTGCTCTTGTATGCTGCCCACACACTTGGGCACTACAAAATTACTCCTGCGTAACTGGTTTTAATGAAACCGGCCACTGTCACCGAATTCAATGTGGGGGAGCTATATATTTATTACATTTAATAACTTGTCCTTTATGATCACACGTAGCTTAAGTTTTATCACGCTAACCTCAATGACGTAAGTGCTAACACCTATAGGCTTTCAGCAGTAAGCGAGAAATCTAGAACACTTTCATAACTCTGACATTATGATGTCAGAGTCAGTGATATAATATATAATACTAGATGTTGCGCGCGACTTCGTGCGTGACAAAAGGAAATCCCGCGGTAACCGTACATTTTGCAAGATAAAAAGTAGCCAATGTCCTTCCCCGTGGTCTATTCTATATCTGTGTCAAATTTCATCAAAATCGGTACAGTAGTTTCGAAGCCTATTCGATGCAAACAAACAAAGTTTCCCTCTTTATTATATTAGTATAGATTTTGAATACGTGAAGCGAAAACTTGCAACACAGTATTACGAGAATTGTGCGAACGGAGGAATATGATGTTTGGCACAGTTAAATTTTATGTGGAGGAAAGTGTGCAAATAGCTAATATTTTTTTATAATAACGCTTAGAAATACATAAAGTAACAAAATAACAAAAACACATCTGCTCAAATTATTAACACATACTACCGTGCGATTAATATAAATTTGTTACGTGTGTACGTTTGTCAATCTGTTTACATTTACATAATATTTTAGTCTCGCCCTGTGGTCGAAATTTGCCCCTAATCATTATTATATTTTTTTAGTGTAAAGTCCTAAGGGTCCTACGCCTCTTAGATTAAAAAAAATACACATGATCAAACAACACATAATAATAATAATGAGTAAAAATTTTTTTATCCTCTGGCTGTTACTTTTACGATAATACGGTACATCAAAATGATGTACGTTTATTTCATACAAAATTACTTTTACAGGACACATCTATAATGTAGAATCATTGGTTCTAGCTATAAATCTGGCTCGGGTTGCAGTGATAATGGGAGCCGGTAGACTCTCCGTGAATAATTGTTATTATGATATATTGTCGCGTATGATTTATGAATGTATAATGACAGTTAAAATTATTCATTTCATTTACAGGCTACCAACTGGACATAAGAAATTGGACAGTGGACACGTGTGTGTCCAGGTGAGCGAAACGCAAAATTACATTCAGTTCTCATCCTCGCGGAGGTTCTCATCGACATGCAAGTTGCAACGCGGCGTATATTTACTTAAATTCATATTTTTAAACCCCCGACAAAAAGAAGGGTGAATCATAAAGGGTGAATCATAAATTCGAACCCAAAAGTCCGCATCGCTCTCGGTCTTGGTGTGACCTGACCCTTAGAATCACCATGTATTAACTATAATAATAACTACCCACACCGATATCGGTGACGGTAGTCGGTTTCATTAAAACCAGGCCAGTTACGCAGGAGTAATTTTATAGTGCCCAAATGTGTGCACAGCACACAAGAGCACTCTCTTTACTCTCATAATCCAGTGGGACGGATAACTGACACGACTTATGAGAGATCAGGCGCAGGTCCGACTTTTTACATGCCGATCCGACGCATGGATCATCTTTCTTGTGTCTAGGTGATCAGCCTGCATTGTCCTAACCAAACTTGGAAACAACATTTTTTGTTGTTCCAATGCGGAAACCCACGACCTCCAAGTCGAGAGTATTATTAGAGTAAGCTGATGTATTAATTATAATTAATCCTTGGTATCACTTATTATATTGTCATCTAGATACTTTTCTTACCCGTTTAAAGTAAGAAAAAATATTCTGTATTCATTTAATTTTATTAGTAGATATTGTATTTTTATGCTTGTAGCTTAAAAGTAGCATTATACGAGTAGTATAATGTTCCAACTGTCATATAATAGAGATCGAATTAATCCCTGATTTCCATAATATCACGTGATATCACTCTATCTTATGGCCCTATTTCAAAATTATTATTTTGAAACAAAAAATTAAACCGACTTCTAAAGTAAAAATACAACAACAACGCCGAAATCCCCAAACATGTATCTATAAGGAGTCAGGAGTTCTGTTCTGTACCTTTGGATCCAGGGTAGAATCCTTGGAGAAAAAACTTACTTTTTGGTAGCATATGCTTGAACTACTTCAGAAAAGTCGAAATCACCATATGTGTCGATATAAATTTCGAGGAGTTCCCTCGATTCCTCATGGATCCCATCATCTAGTCACCCTTTACATCAAAAAAATTTTGAAAATCGGTTCATTAACGATGAAGTTATCCGCGAACAAACATAAATAAAGCATATACACGGTCGAATTGAGAAACCTCATTTTTGGAAGTGGTTTAAAAAATAGCACAAATTGGCCCCGAAATACGTGGAATTTACAAGAAACTGTGTCATAAAACAGAATTAAGACTTATAAAAATCGCTACTACTAGGACTAAATCAAAGAATATATAGTTAGTGCCAATTTCACCAACGACTGGTTTATTTAATCAACTTGAATAAATATTTATTATGTTATCTCTCTCTTTCTTCGTATTAATGAAAGAAAATGCATGATATTAAGACATACGATTAACACTAACAGGCGTTGGTAAAATTGACACCATAGATGATAAAATAATAATAAATATTACGTACATCATATCCATCTGTAATAATTTATCATTATAAACTCTACTAGGAAAGGACATGGGGATTTTTACTATTGAACAATTAGCCACGGCTACCAAAGATAAATTTATAAGGTTAGATGTAAGCGTAATTACACCTGGATTACAACAGCGGACATAGATCGCATATCTGCACGGAGTTGGGGTAAATACTGTCATATTTTAACTCATTTCAACGAATTCACTAATGTAGAAAGCCTAATAAACACTAATGTAAAAACAATTTATGTATAGAAATTCTATCTGGTTCCAAACTGTTAATATTCTCAAATTATTTATTAAAATGTATAAAATATTATTAATGTTGAAGTGTACAAATACCTACATACCAACAACATAAGCAACTGTGTATTTAAATTAAAATTGCGAATAAGACTGAATGCAGCATTGGACAAACCTCAGTTGTTTTATATGCTGCTTATGTTATGGTTAAATTGTATCTTTCTTTGTATTTTTGATAAAAATAAAGAATATTCACAAAAAATATGATAAGCTCCACTTCTCTGCGGATCGGAATTAAATAATTGCGGAAAAGGAAAAGTGAATGAAAATTGTACAATCCAATAGTATTTTGGACTGGTGGTGGCTACTTTTTAAACGGCGGGCTAAAAACGCCCAATGTCTTTCCACTATCATAACATAGTAAATTAATTTTAATAGCGCTATTTAATCTCAGCCTGCATCGTGCACGTATATTTACGCCATAACGAGGCGAGGCAAGTAGCAGTATTAGTTGAGTATTGTAAATTATATGCAGTGGGTGTTCGCGAGCACAGTGGGCTGTAATGTGAAGCTACGGAGGCATTACCGCAATGGAATATGGAGAAAGATTTTTGTAACTAGCTGACTTAGCTAAAATAACCCGCTTTTTACCAGACGAAGGCGAAGCCATAGGGAATGGAGATGATTTTGTGAGTCTAGATATGTATGTATGTATGTGTGTTTGTTCCGATTTTAATGAATGAGGTATCAATATAGATTTATACTTATGATCCGAGTACACTTTATTTGCGTAGTCGTAAAAACCGTAAGTTTTTATCTATTGGTTTTTGCCGTAAAAATGATAGTTGGCACATAATTTTAAAATTGTGTGCCGACTATCTGTTAGGGTCAGCGCACACCAAGACGAAACGATACGCAACATATCGCTGAATTTTTGAGATAGTTATTCAAAATGGAACTTGATTCATTACAAAAGCAGGTACAAGTTATTGTTCTTACAATAACTTGAACTCTTGTCCAAATGTCAGGTTGCACCGTACTGCAATGCGCATGTGCAGTGTATGCCTGATGTCATAAGGAATTCGTATCTTTTTGTGTAGTGAATAAACATTTATTTTGAATAGCTAAGTATCTTAATATAGCAACGCCGCGTAGCGTCGCGTTGTGAAGTGACTCTTAGTTTTATATGAGTCGATTTAGGTAGAACTTTCACTGGCAGATAATCCTACTAATATTATGAATGTGGGAGTTTGTGAGGATGTATGGATTACTCTTTTACGCAAAAACTACTGAACGGATATTGATGAAATTTGCTATGGAAGTAGTTTAGGCTCTGGATTAAAACATAGGCTACTTTTCATCCCAAAGAAGTACATTGTTCCCGCGGGATACTCGATAATATATTTATGCGTGCGGAGCCGCGGGAAACAGCTAGTATAATATAAGGTGTATTCAGAAAGTGCTCCTCTTTATATCTACCTAGACAAAACCGCGGGGAACATCTCGTGTTTAAAAATGTTTCTAATAAATAAAAGTATATGTATACACTTTTATTTATTTGCATCAAGTGACCTGGCAATAACACGAGACGATTCCTACTCCATGCTACATGAGCTTTTTCTTCTAGTTGATACTACGCAGTAAATATCATACACTGGCTCCGTTTATGACAATATTATGAACAATATAAATAATATCTTTTTAGAAATAGATTAAGATCTTTTATGGCTGTGAAAGCATTAAATTGGTGGCGGCCATTTTTGAGCTCAGTTTTGTATTGTTGGTTTTCTTCGTCGTATTGCGGAAGGTCGATTCTGCTAATTAAATTCTGCAATAATACAGTTACCATCCTCTCCCGGTATGTTAAATCTGCAAAATGGTATTCTCATAAACGTCTAACCAATGTCAAACTAGTTTAGGTCCAAACTCCAAAAATTTGTACCGCGAAACATGCCAACTTTGCCAGCTTTTTCGAATAATTTTAATTCTTGTAAAAAAAATGTATAGAAGTGTAAAGTTTTTTTTGCCCTCTGCAACTACACGGCTACATGTGCAGGTGTAGGAATGTCAAAAACATTACTTCTGTTCATTTAATTCAATTTATGATTGATTTTCATGCCGGGTAAAGTTATCTGGACTTGTAGCCAACATTGCCCACCTTGATTCTTCACGCAAATATGAATTTTGCGCAGGTGGCATCAAAATCCAGTAAAAGAATTTTGGAAAAGATGGCGTTTACTATAGACATTTAAACGATATCGCGAATAATATCCTACTAAATTGACTGGGCAATGTTCCCCTTACATTTTTTTCCTTTTCCATACAATTTGCATTTTGGTCTGTAAGAGCACTAGGGCTGCCACATATCTATAAAATTACTTAATTATCTTTTACATTAATATCAGGAATATATTATAAATGTAGTGTTTAAATAAACAAAAAAGCAAAATGAAATCAATATAATATGTAACATTTATTAAAAATCTTACTTAAAAAAATCTAAATAAACAATTTTAGGTTTTCGTGTACCTATATGAAATACAAATTAAGTTCAAATAATACGTAATATACTAGATGATAACTATCCAAGCATCTTATAGTAGGTATCTACTTTACCCTATCACCAAACTCCTTAAATTAATATAACCAACGAAGACACATGATAATGGTAATCATAATATTTAAATAAGAAACAAACAAACAAACAAACATACAAACAAAGTTTTCCTCTTTATAATGTTAGTGTAGATTACTGAGCAAGGCATACAGTAATAAAAAATAACATCGATTTTTAGTAAATACTAAAAGTATTTAAAAATGTCCAATTTGACAACCCTAAGGATTTTTTGATACCGGGCAATGTTGTCAATCGATGATCGGAATACTGCTGGGTTAGTTTGCCCACCATCATAAGTTTTATTTTATAATTCCCTGATTAATTACATTATCACTATATTACTCTATATAGATATTATTTTATAATATATCAAAAGCGAACTAGCCTGTGGTTTCACCATCACGCACAATTCACTTACAAATCTGCACCACAATTTGCCCGCAAAAATACGTACCGTTTTTTACAAGTTCCAACAAGTTACTGAATAAAGTTAGCAATACGGGGTATTGTCAATGTTACTAGTACCCTATACTACCCTAACCTATTTTCTGCCAAATTAAACAAATGTTGCCATAATATTAAAATACCTCTGTACATCAAAGATTTGCTTAAGAATGGATCTTAGGGCAAAGTTATCCTATGTGGCAAAGTTGGCATGTTTTACGGTATATGATAATATAAATATTCATTTATAATTAATATATACCAATAAAAGTAAAATGAAGTTTAAGTTAATTACGAGAATTGGGGTTCTGTTATATCTTAAAAATATTGTTGGTAGTCAATAGTCACACATAGTAAGTAATGAAACAATTTCACCTACTTAAAAAGTAATTTTTGATTGCTTTCTAGTTTCTACTTACCTGGCTACAATGGTTAGAAACCTTTTTTTTTTAAGATTAGCACGAGTATGTGCAGGTAACACGCGTCGTAAGTCAAAAAATATAAAATGAATACGGTAAATATAAAACATACCTAGAAACAGAAGTTTTTATCAATTCGTTATTAGTTAGATATATTAAATACGAATGAATTATAGTGCATTATACTTTAGTAAAATGAGTTAAAAGACTTCCACTATACTTGGCCGGTAATGACAGAAGAATGGCAGAGGAATAATGTTGTAATGACAGGACATGGCTCTTTAATTACAAATTCACTTCTGGTCAAGTAAGGACGAATTAAAGGACTCTAATTGTGGCGGTTAACAGAACTAAGAAAATACTATTAGTAAATTTACAAAATAAAAGAGGACAATTATTCATATTTGAAAATTCCTTTTTAATATGTAAATTATAGTTATTAGTTAATTTAAAGAATGCACACATAAATGTGCACCATTTTTTTTCTCTTAACGTCTAGTCAAGAGAAAAAAAATGGTGCACACTAATAGTCTTTTTTATCTCTTTAGTTATTTGTCTTTAATAATTATTACTGGTTGTAGGTTCAAAAATAGCGATTGAAACAGCACCTGCAAATTTTTTCAAGAATCATCAAGGAGATTAAGAAAAATGGTCCTTTCTATTTTATAACTATTCCAGCAGAATGAACCAAGTTTAATATGCCTAAAATTATTCATATTAATACTCTGTTCGAGATCGATATACCAAAGTTTAGCCCTCAGTTTACCCCTAAAGGGTCCGTTTAGTAACATAAAACAACAATGCTTCGCTACACTTTACCCGGGGGATATTTGTAAGTCGGCGATGTGCGAAATTCGCGATACTAAATTATGTCTATAACAATTATTAATAACGCGTACTTATAGCTGTATTATAATTGTTCAAACGGAAACTTTTTATAGCATTAGTTAGTAGTGACTTGATCTTATAATATATTTTGATGATGATAGTAACAATTTTATTACGATACTGAATAAGGTTTATCATAGATGTAATTCGTTTCAAAAAAAATATTTTTTGTGTATTCATCATAATAATTGGCTCCATCCTACTCTAAAGAACACAATAATAAAATTATTATTTATAATTAATATTTTTTACATTTTCAACCCTTTTCTCTCTTAGTATGTATATAAGTATTTTTTTATTCTTTTAATAAGCAGATTCTAATAATAAGTAGAGCGAAAAGTTATAGAATAAAACAATAGGTCAAGAGTATGCTGAATTTGTTATAAATAGATAATAAGAATAAGAATGATAAGGAGAACGAAAATCAATCAGCGACTAATAACAACGTTGACTAAAAAACGCATTTTGATCAATCTTTTATAGGACAAAAAACCGATTCGGTCCAACGAATTATATTCTTTGATTATAAGTAGATAATATTAGAACAAAATTATGTTTTCGTCACGATCGTATTCTGTTTTGTTGAACTTTTGATAGATTAACGAACAAAGAAATTATAGTTTTATTATTATCGTTATTATGTACATATATTACATCATAGATAGTTCCTCTTTTATTTTTAATTTAACTCTTCCTATTTTGCATTTTTTAATAAAAAGTACTTATTTTGAAATGAGATGTCGAAAGCACAATAATTACAATTTAATTTTTCCCATTACACCACCCATATATTTTTTTTCTTAAAGCAAAGGCAAATGGCTAACGCGAATCTTCGTCACGTAGCTTAAGTTATTGTTGTAATTGTCACATCAACAAAATAATCACATTAATGTATCACATACACACATCATACATCTAATTGACACAGATGTCGGATTGTATGAAATCAAAGCTAACGAAATTGTACAGACAGCAGAGAAATTGCAGATTCAGTTTGTGTATATACATATATATTAGATGACATACAGGCTACAAGCCCTATCATATACTATCCAGGAGTATAATATATACCTAGTATGAAGGGAAGAGAAAAGCCAAAAGGACTGTCTATCTATACTAATATTATAAAGCTGAAGAGTTTGTTTGTTTGTTTGTTTGAACGCACTAATCCCAGGAACTACTGGTCCGAATTGAAAAATTCCTCTTGTGTTGGATATTCCATTTATCGAGGAAGGCTTTAGGCTATATAGCATCACGCTGCGACAAATAGCAGCGAAGCATCAGTGAAAATGTTGCAAAAATGGGGAAAATTATTCATATTTGAGGGCTTCCGTTACGTGCGCTATCTAAACGGTTCAAGTTATCCAAAAAATATGTATGAAATAATTATTCCTCTTTAAATGATCTAAAAAATGTATATATTTTAAGATTGACTACTATAACCTTTTTTATGGTAATCTAGTCGAAATTAATGCATGATTGCGCCATCAGTTGACGCTGACGAAGTCGTGGGCAACAGCTAGTAGGTATAATAATTATAACTTGAAAAACACAGTTAAAAAATTCCTATGAGTAGCGCTAGCAGCGGCAAAGGGTATGGAATGAATGTAGCAATTAGTGATACATTGAAGTTTGCCCAAGCTACAGACTACTATGCTACTATTGCCACCTTAATTTAACGCATTTCAGCGGACACTTTTTACATATTATTAAACAGAGATAGTTTTCTTTCCTCTACTCTCCGTAGGTACATACAATATGCAGCGTGTCCGGTAATTAATGGATAACCTCGAAACGTCTTATAGTAGAACTTATGCTCGTTCAAAAAAAATACAAAAAAAAAATCTATCATAATTAGTACCTAAGATAAGTTATTTTTAAAGAAAAGTCTATTTTTTAACTTATTTTTTAGTTTTTTGAACACTATGACCAGAAATGAATGAATTACATCGGTTTTTTTAATGTTTTCATATTGTAGTATAATTATGCTGATAGATAGAAAATAAATTGTATCACTAGCTATTGCACTTCTTTTTCAAAAATGTATGCAAGTTGATTTATTTTAGAAAAAATTGCATAATTTATTTTTTCATCTAATTTTACACATTATGGGTATAAAAAAAATGTATGAAGGCATGAGTGACCAATAATTTTTAAATAATGCTGGTTTTAAGTAGATTTTATAATGATACAATTCGTCATTGTATCTACCATAAATAGTGAAATACTGCTATTAATGTAGAAAAGTAGAAAAAAATACTAAATAAATTTTTTATGTAATACTAATGCAATATGTTTAAAATTGTTACTTTTAAGCGTGAAAAGAAAAGATTTATCCCTCCCCAATTTATTAGAAGAAGTGCCTGAGGAGCTGAGGGACTCTTATTGGTTACAAAATGACGGCTAGCCTGCGCACTATGCTGATGCTGTACCCGTTCGTGCATATTTCAATAATACGTACCTTAACAGATGGATCGGGCATCTAGGGCCAGTTTTGTAGCCTGCGCGTTCACCGGATCTAAATCCATTGGATTTTTTTATTGGGGCGGCCTCAAAGAAGAGGTGTACCGTAGTCCGTAAGCCTATACGGTCTTTGGAAGAATTACATAGCCGTGTTAGAGCAGCCGCATAAGAAAAGTGATATAATAATAACTCCCCACCGATTTCGGTAATTACGCGCGATTCACGCAGGAGCAACTTTATAGTGCCCAAGTGTGTGCGCAGTACACAAGAGCACTCTCTCTTCCTTTACTCTCGTAATCTAGTGGGATGGATAACCGACACGACTGATGAGAGATGAGGCGCAGGTCCGACTTTTTACATGCCCATCCGACGCATAGATTATCTTTCTTGTCAGACAATCAGGTAATCAGCCTGCATTGTCCTAACCAGACTTGAAAAAAACATTTTTTGTTTTCCAATGCGGGAATCGAACCCACGACCTCCGAGTCGAGAGCCAATGCTCTAACCACTAGACCACGGAGGTTGTTACGTTGACGATATACTAGATTGCTCAGAAGACCACGTATCCGTAGATGTAGGGCCTGCATAAGAGTGGGAGGCCAACAATTTGAACTTTATTGTAAATACGTGTAAAATTAAGTACCTATTCTTAATGTTAAACGATGTTTTTACTAACCCCAAATGGTCAGGTACAATTATTTTTCTTAAAGTTCCCCAATTACCTACTTTCTTTCTTTAGTAATTTTTTCTCCTTTTCTACATTAATAACATTAATTCACTATTTATGGTAGATACAATGATGAATTGTACTATTATAAAATCTACTTAAAACCAGCATTATTTAAAAATTATTGGTCACTCATGCCTTCATACATTTTTTTATACGCATAATGTTTAAAATTCGATGAAAAAATAAAGTATGCAATTTTTTCTAAAATAAATCAACTTGCATACATTTTTTTTAAAAAAGTGCAATAGCTAGTGATACAATTTATTTTCTATCTATCAGCATAGATATACTACAATACGAAAACATTAAAAAACCGATGTAATTCATTCATTTCTGGTCAGTGTTCAAAAAACTAAAAAATAAGCTAAAAATTGACTTTTCTCTAAAAATAACATATCTTAGGTACTAGTTAATATGATAGATTTTTTTTGTATTTTTTTTTTGAACGGCCATAAGTTCTACTATAAGACATTTTAAGGTTATCCATTAATTACTGGACACCCTAATATAAGCGATTGGTCCGTGTATTTGTAATGACGTGTCCAGTGTCATATATTATACATATAATTCGTTCTTGACCGTAAACTTTATGACTTTGCAATTGAAAACTGACTTGATTTAGTAATGGTATCTACAGACACGAATTTGGTACGGAGCGTACAGCGGATCTGGTACGCTCCGTACCAGATCCGAGCGTATGTAGGGCAGTCCGGCGAACATAAGAAGAAGGCGAAGAGTTCACCGTTGTCCGCATCGGATCTGGTCCGCTCCGTACCAAATCCGAGCGTGTGTAGAGCAGTCCGGCGGTTAGGCCGTACAACGGTATCAGTGTTGCCAACTTAGGGATGTACCCCCCAAAATTAGGGAAAATATGTACGGGGGTTTACCAGGGGGCAGGATGTTTAGATTTTACTCCTTATGAATCAATTGGTATGTAATAATAAAAATTATTTTAATGTGTGTATATAGCCAGGGATATGAAAATGTATTGGGAGTGAAATCAGATTAAGACAAGTTAGTTTTAGGTTATTCACGCGTAAGTCTTTATGTTAAACACATAACCTTTCTTTCTAGCTGATTATCTCTTAGACCTGTCAATGGTATAAGTAATCAGGGGTAAAATTTGGGGAGAAATATTTTTCAAAGTGTTGGTATCACTGCCCGTTATCAATGAATTGCGGGAATCATCGTCGTCGTTTAAAAACAGCACTGTAAATATAACTCTGTGCTAATGTAATAGAACATAAAATCGAACACACGAGTGTCGAGCTTTACGGTCCACTGCACCGTACCAAATCCATGCGTGTGTAGCGACACCGGATTTGGTCTCCAGATATGGTCCGCTGTACGCTCCGTACCAAATTCGTGTGTCTGTAGATAGCATAACGCTTACATTATGCTACGTGAATTGAGAAGTTTAAGTTAAGGAGGCATGCTGCATGAGGTGGACTGGCAAAACACACTTGTCAATGGCGGTGGTGATCACTTCACTTCTCTTCCACTTCCCTTCACTTCACTATCTGCTCGTTTGCTAATCTTATTTTAAAATATACATAGGCTATAAATTACCAAATAAACTTATTTTGGCCTAAATTTTAACTCTTAAACACATTTCCGTCAGAAAAGTTTAAATTGAAATATGAAACGTGAATACCCGAGGATTTAAAGTGAACGATTTAAGTCCATTTAAGGGTAGTGGAGTGAAATCTCCTTACAATTAATTCAAAACGTCCGTGCCGCAGACAATGTTCATAATCTGATTAGTGGAACAAGAATAAAACTCGGAAGATCTAGAAACAGAGGCTTTGAGAGACGTTAATCTGTAAGTTCTTTATTTCGTTCTATAACATCGGTTTGTGTTTTCGAAACTGGATAGTAAATAGAACTATCATCTGATGTTTGTTAGAACTTAATAATAATAATAATAATAATAATAATAATAATATCTATGGACGCTTCACACCACGTCAATCTGATCCCGTGGTAAGCTCTCGAAGAACTTGTGTTACGGGTATCAGACAACGGACATATATTTAATACTTTTATACTATACACATATTTAAGATTTTTATTATATTATAAACATATTTAATACACATCCATGACCCAGGAACACATAAAAACTTTTTGTTCCTTCGGCGGGATTTGAACCCGCGACCCCCGGCTTGAGCACCAACACGCTCAACCAACTGAGCCACAGAGGTCGTCGAGGAACTTACCTTGTTTCTGGGTAAATAATATTATCATCATTAAAATATAATATATTGATAAACAAAAACGTTCAGTTCACTTTTTGACGAGAATTATGCGAACGTATGATATCTGGCATTCTTTGAAGTTGATGTGGAGCAAGGTGTGCAGAAAGCTTAATAGATATTTTTTTAATGACGCTTCACAAAATTTATAAAATAACAGCAACACACACTACCCATGACTATTAACACATACACACACACGTTTCAGAGAAACAATTCTGTTTGTTCCTCAATCTGTCCCAAGTCCCAACAGTAATTTTTTTTCTATCCAAGAGGCAACATAAAGTTCTAACTTAAAAACTATATTAATTGTTATGGGCGAAATTTGACCACAGACCTCTAGTCTATACAAATAAGTAACAAGATAAATTATAATATTGCTTTTCCTCATTGTCTAGCATAAAATTTTTAATTTTTAGAATTCCGTACGCCTTACCAAAAAACGGAACCCACAAAGAATCAGTCTGTCTGTCTGTTTTTACAAAATATCTTCCATAATATTTTATTTAAAGTAGATTTTTTACGATAAGGGATGATAGGCATAAGAAAAATACAAAGTAAGTACTTTGTATTTTTCTTATGCCTATTCAGATATCTAAAAGAGTAAAATTTTGTATAACTTCACACGAGCGCACGGAAGAAGTACATAAATAAAATCACTTGTCAAATTGTTCCCTTTTACGAGATTTGTAATTTAATACCAAAGTCGGCGGCACATTTTCAAATCGTTTTGTTTGATATCGCAATCCCGACTGTCGTAATGACAAAGTGCTTTCATCTTTATATTTATTTCTCACATTTGTTTCATACAAACAGATTTCATCTTTCAAATTAATATGATTGTTGGCTTCTTTGACACATTGCTAATTTCTTGCTGGATGATTCACCTTAAAATATGTTAGTCGGGGCAAAACTCATTTCTTTCCTTGTATTCAGTGAAACTTACTTTTTGTATGACTTTACCCTTAAACCATCTATGTCCCATTCTAGTAATTGCTATACAAACTTACTGCGTCTGGTTTACCTATTTTACTGAAATTGAAATAAATAAATTTAGGATGTAAGAAGAACAAACCTAATATTCATTCCTACCCATGTCAACTGCAAATGAAGCAGCATGCTTTAAATAGTATATTATCATTTTTATTTTTGCATAATCTAATACCTACCCAATATGGGACGTATAATATATGTATTGATATCTGTATCAGAATTTAAATTAACGATACAATCTGAGATATCGGTACTCTGTATTTATTAACATTGTAATGATATTTTTTTTTTAAATATCAATTTTCCGTCTTTTTGCAGTATTTTTGGCCCGTGCGAGTTTCTTACGCCGCCGGTTCTTCTCGCCGGGTTAGTTCCGGAACCGGTGGTAATTGATAACACTCACGGAATTGTCCCAATTCCATATGGAAGTAAAACTTTTTTGATTATCTTTTTTTTATTATAACGTAACATTTTACATTGGCTAACGAAAAACTAAGCTACAAAAATTCGCCTTTTCCGATGGCTTTTGTGCTCACTATAATGAATAAGGCCAACTTCCTCTGCCCTGTTTACTCGAGAAGGGTCACTTTGTTTACTTTGAAACAACTGCATATACCATAGGGTTCAATCGGAGGGAATCCCCTAGATTTATCGAGCTCTTTTGTTTTGCAAAACAAAAGAAATCTACAAATTTTCTTTGTCTAAAATTGCGAAAAGAAAATCCGCATCTATCTCGTTATGAATTACTTTGATGTTAAAAGAAAGATTTTGCGAGAAAGATGTTGGCATTACCGATGAATGTCGAGGCTACTTACTAACGAAGTGATTCACAGAAGAGCTTTAGAACTTATCAGTATTATCTTGTTCTATAAATGTAATAATTATTAAATAGATTAATTAATAATTAGAACTAGCTATCTAAAAAGAGACAAAGTTTATACATATCTGTCAATAGAAGTCTGTAATAGGTATATCTAGTTGTACAATCATTGTCCATTACTTTTTAATGCGTCATAAAGGATTGTTGCTTATAGCTCCTATTATTACGGGAGGTCACGACATTTTTGGTAACGATATCCAAAATGACTTATTTTAGATTGACAAGATAAAGAGCAACTCTCTGATGCCAAATATGTCGGTCTGCCTGCGTAAAGTAGTTGCGTTCTCTGTATAGGGCGCCTGAAAACCCAGTTATCATGACCAAAAAAAAATGATAAGGTAAATGGCTGAGTAAGTTATATTAGGTAAGTACTAGTTGTTCTCATATCAGTAGCGTAAAAACTGACCAAATATTCGGTTGCGTTATAAAGCAACGAGCGTTCAAACGTGACTTATTGTGACCAAAAAAAAAATGATTAGGTAAATGGCTGAAAATTACAAATCGTAAACTGTCAGTACGTACTAGCTTATTGGCACCAAAACTGACCAAATATTTGGTTGCAATTCATAGTTATCGGCGTCCTATGTCTAAACATATATTCTTTAAGTTTTTTTTTTATAAAACTAGGGGGCAAATGAGCAAACGGATCACCTGATGGAAAGCGATTACCGTCGCCCATGGACACCTGCAACATCAGAGAAGTTGCAAGTGCGTTGCCGGCCTTTTAGGAGGGAATACGCTCCCTTCTTGAAGGTTTGCAGGTCGTAGTGACCCGGAAATACTGCTGGCGACAGTTCATTCCAGAGTTTTACAGTGCGCGGCAGAAAGCTTCGGGTAAAGCGCACGGTGGAGGACTGCCACTCATCAAGGTGATGAGGATGGAAATGAAAATGAAAATTTTTATTTCCAAATAAAACTTAAAAAGCTATTTTCGGAAAGTCAACAAAAAAAGGCTACCACCGGTTCAACCCTAACCCGCCGAGAAGAACCGGCGTAAGAAACTCGCACGGGCTCATCTTTAAGCAAAAAGATGGAAAATTGTTCTTTTAAAAGAAATATATGTTTTACATTGTAAACTTAAAACTATGTTAAATATAATAAAAGTTGCATCTTATTCCCAAGGTGTGCAATCGTTAACAAAATCATTTACTTTATAATAAGCTTTAGCACACAAACGTTCTTTGACTACTTTTTTAAATTTATTAATAGAAAGGTTTTGAACGTTTTCTGGGATCCTATTGTATAGGTGTATACATTGGCCCTTAAAAGATTTACTTATTTTACTAAGTCTTATCACTGGTACATCTAGCGTATTCTTATTTCTAGTGTTTATACAATGACTATCACTTTTCTTCTTGAAATTGCTTAAATTTTTTCTAACGTATAACAAATTATCCAAAATATACTGAGAGGCGACTGTCAGTATGCCTATTTCTTTAAACTTTTCTCTCAGAGATTCAATAGGGGACATTTTATAAATAGCACGAATAGCTCGCTTCTGCAGCACAAATATTGAATTTATGTCGGCAGCATTTCCCCATAAAAGTATGCCATAAGACATTCTACTATGAAAATAGCTGAAATAGACCAGGCGCGCCGTTTCTTCATCTGACATTTCTCTAATTTTTCTGACTGCATATGCTGCAGAACTGAGTCTATTCGCTAAGTTAGCAATATGAGGACCCCACTGTAATTTACAATCTAGTGTAATACCTAGGAATACAGTGGAGTCTACCATGTTCATTCTCTCATCATTGAGTAGTAAATTGGTTTGTACTTGCCTAACATTTGGCAAGCTAAATTTTAAACATTTTGTTTTATTTGCATTTAAAAGTAAATTATTAACACTAAACCAGTTTACTATACTTGAGAGAGCACTGTTTACCTCGTCGTAATTTAATTGTTGTCGCTTCACTTTAAATATAAGTGAAGTGTCATCAGCAAAAAGTACTATCTCATGCCTATCTTGAACTAGATAAGGCAAGTCATTTATGTAGATGAGAAAAAGAAATGGACCTAAAATAGATCCCTGTGGGACACCTAATTCTATTTTAGTCCCAGTTGACCTTTTACTATTAATCTCTACCCTTTGAGTCCTATTGTAAAGATAAGAACTCAAAAGATTAAGAGCTGAGTCCCTGATGCCATAGTGGTGTAGTTTTCTGACTAGTGTAGCATGGTCTACACAATCAAATGCTTTGGAAAGGTCGCAAAAAACTCCTAATGCATCCTGCGCCTCCTCCCAAGTCTCGAATATACTACAGAGAAGCTTGATACCTGCATCTGTAGTAGACCGACCTTTAGTAAAACCGAATTGTGTAGTATGCAATAAATTATTTGTATTAAAGTGTACTGTTAATTGAAGTAGAATAATTTTTTCAAATATTTTACTAAATGTCGGTAGTATCGATATCGGTCTATAATTTGCTGGGTCAGACTTATTTCCAGCCTTGAAAAGAGGCATAATCTTACTGTGCTTCATTAAGTCAGGAAAAACACCACTTTTTGTACAATTGTTAAATATTATGGCTAGGTAAGGAGCTACAATGTCAATTATTGATTTGATAATTCTGGTAGACATACCCCAGAGATCGGCAGTATTTTTGATATTTAACAATTTAAATGTATTAATAATATCTTTGGAATAAATTTCTCTAAATTTAAAATTGACATTACATTCCTTGACGTTATCTCTAAGTATCTTTTCAGCAGCTGCAGGCGAAGAATTTTGGCATTTTGTAGTTGAGACTGGAATGCCAGCAAAAACCTTCTCAAAGACTGTCGCAACTTCAAAGTCTGAAGTAATCTTCTTATTATTAACACAAATTTATAAGTCAGAGCTACGACAGGCGACTTTTCCAGTCTCACTAGCAATTATTTTCCAAGTGGTTTTTATTCTTTTGTTAGAATTTCTGATTCTGTCTTTAATATTAAGAGCTTTTGCTACTTTACATACATTTCTAAAAATTTTAGAATAATTTTTTATATATTATGTTTTAAATCTTTCAGTGTTATTTATCGATTTTTCGTTATATAATTCATATAATCTTTGCCTACTTTTTTTAATACCCGCAGTTGCCCAGTCATTAAAATTTCTTTTGTTACTGTTTGGTCTAACAGTTTTAGAAGTAAATACTGAATTAAATGGCTTTCTTATTAACTTAAATAAATTATTAAAAGCTTCATCTGAACTGCTGGACTCATCCCAGTATTGAATATTTTCAACTAATTTACTTCTAAATTGCTCTATACGTTTTTCATTTATAGGGATAAACACAATCTTTTCTTTCGGATTATTATCACAATTAATATTAAATGAAGCTAGCTGTTCACAGTGATCAGAGCTAAGCATATTCATTATTTCTTTTTTAAAAGGAGTAATATTAGTAAAAATATTATCAATGCAAGTAGCAGTTGTATCACTTACTGTTGTCGGTTCATTAAATAAGTAAAAAAGATTATACGATTTTAACAATGATGTGAATCTAACAGTTGTGGAGTTTAAGTCTAATAAATTAATGTTAAAATCACTACTTAAAATAACTATTTTATTAGAAGCACATATTTTTGTTAGTATTTGTTCCATAATTCGTTCAAATGAATCGTATAAACTAGATGGAGGCCTGTATACGCTTACAATAATAAGATGGCTCAACTCTATACAAGCTACCTCAGTTATTCGTTCAGTAGAAAGGCTCACAATATCTTTACGTTCCTTGAATTTTAAAGACTTTCTAATTAATATTAAAGAGCCTCCTCTAATGGCTTTTTTTCTACTAAACGAACTTGCAACCTGGTGGTCATTGAAATTGAAAGTGAGTTCGTGTTTTCTAAGCCAATGTTCTGAAATACATATAATGTCGATATTTAATTGCTTTAGAAACAACTCAACTTCAAGTTCTTTACCTATCATTCCTTGTAAATTTTGATGCACCAGGTTAATTACATTTTTATTCTTATTATCACATAAAGTCTCATCATTTATTTTTTTGGTAGGATTTTGTAAATTATTAACTAACTTCTTGCAAGAGACATCCTCTATTGTCATACAATCTAATTTAAATAATTATTTGGAACATGTTCCAAGTCGTTACTTATACTAATTCTTTGCTCAAAAGAAGCAGAAGTTGGTATAGCCAAATCTTTGGCTTGTAATAAATATATAAAATTTGATAGCGTCTTAGCTATATGTCTCTTACAAAAGTAAGGTAAGTTATACTTATCTATAGTCAAGTTACTAAATTTAAAATTATTAATATCGACAACATAACACTTTTGTTGTTGGCTATTATTTACAACTTGGCAATTATTATTTACAGCGCTGTACAAAAGGCTGTTTAAACTATATCTAATTTCATTTTCTTTTTTCCCGTCATGTGGCAACTCTTTAATGTAGGGAAAAGTAAACAGTGTAATTTTTTTTAATATTCTTAATATTTAATAACAAGTCTAAATGTTCTGTCAATTGTTTTTTGTTTACCTTTCCCCTTCTCCCTGCCAATATAACAACAGTTGAATTAGGACAATGAGTTACAGTAAAGGCCCTTCTAATTATATCTTCATATGTTGCTCCGGGCATACAAGTATTTGTGACTAATTGTCCCTGACACAATCTGTTTAAGTGTTTACCCAGGTCCCTACCTATCTCATCAGTAAATAAACTTATACATGATTGGCATTGGATGATAAATATTTTGTCGCATGGAACGGTGGCGAAAAGTTGCAGCAGGTATAAGTCCGAACAATTCCTCGGAGCACTCCCCGTAATATAACCGATAGAGGATGCAGAACGATGCTACATCTCTACGTAGCTCTAGGGAATCAAGCCTATTTGAAACACTATGGCAGTCGACAATTCGAGCGGCCCTACGTTGGATACGATCCAGAGGGAGAAGCTGGTACCTACTTTGGTGCCCCTGCCCAGAGATGAGAACAGTATTCCATGTGAGGCCGAACCTGCGCCTTATAGAGTTGTAGGCGTTGGACCGGACTGAAATACTGCCTTGGCCTGTTCAGCACAGCAAGATTCTTGGAGGCTAACTTGGCCTTACCCTCCAGATGATATCGGAACTGGACCTCGCTCGATATGTTAACACCAAGTATTCCGATGTTGGAGGAGACAGTTATGGGTATGCTTTCAAAACGAGGACATACGACCATTGGTAACTTTTTAGCGGTGAACGCGCAAACTTGTGTCTTAGAGGGGTTAAATTGGACTAAGTTAAGTCTACCCCATTCAGAGACCTTCTCCAATGAATTTTCAATTTGAGAGACAAGTTTGTTTCGACTCTCAATGACATTTTGCCGAGAGATGTTACTTGTAAAGTGCTTGGTTTAAAAATGAAAAACACACGCTTTTATGACCGGTGAGGAACTTTTCATCGATGATTAAAATATCTAATCGTTAAAAAATCTGAAATCTCACCCTGCTCCGTCATCAGACTCTCACCACCAACCAAGAGTAGCGAATTAGGTCATCAGTAGAAAACAAATGAGCCCAAGCTCAAGGGGTTTCCCAACAGCCATGGAAGAGTTATATTGCCCACCACGACACCATCATCGATCAGCTCGATGGTAGCAATTGCAATTATCAACGGACTCTTATAAACTTCATCATCGTCATCATCGTCAGCCACTAAGAGTCCATTCCTGGACATAGGTCTCTTCCATTTCCATCCTTTACGGCGATCTTGTGCCCACCTCATCCAGTCGTGACATGTGTTATAAACTTACAAAGTTTCAAATCGATACGATAAAGAAGTAGGCTGAAATTGAATTCCAAGATTTTCTTACATTGTGACTCAGTTACAGGTGAAGCTAATAAAAAAGCGTGTTAAGATACCAGAGCTCCGTGGCCTAGTGGGTAGACCGTTTGGTTTGCACTCAAGAGAGTGCAGGTTCAAATCCCAGGTTGTGGCGTGTACCAATGAGACTTTTTCAGATCTCAAGTTCATTATACGGACGCTCTAACGGTGAAGGAAAACATCGTGAGGAAACCCGCATATAGTTGGCCCCAGACGTATTGACCAGTTCATTCCTCTGGACTAGGCTGACTATGTTGTGAGAATGCCGTATGTGCTCGGGCAACCATACGACATTTAAAAAACCAACTGTCCCAGGCACTACAGTATTTCAAGAGTGGTTACTTCGCTCGGAGAATACTGTATAAATCATCCATTAACGGATGTAAAGGCCTAAGTAAGATACCCACACAGGTGAGATTCTTCGATTTACATATGTACTTATCATGATCCCAATAATCGTGATCGTAGGGTCGTGGGTTCGAATTCCAACCCGGACCTTGTACCAATAAGTTTTTCAGAAGTTATATTCATTCTTGTCATAGTAACCGACGAAGGAATAGAAATATTTTTAGTAATATGATAACGACATCATGATTCAAAATGTTTTCATCAGTAACTTTAATAAAATTTTCAAATTAGGTAGGTATGCACTGCATACTATGCAGTGATAGTGATAAAAAATAACTGTAACCTAAACAACCTTATACCCATGAATTGCAACAAAATATTTGGTCAGTTTTGGTGTCACTAAGCTAGCACATACTGATACTTTACACTATGTTGTTTTCAGCCATTTAACTGATCGTTTTTTTTTTTGGTCACGATAAATCACGTTTGAACGCTCGTTGCTTCATAACGCAACCGAATATTTGGTCAGTTTTGGTGCCAATAAGCTAGTACGTACTGACAGTTTACGATTTGTAATTTTCAGCCATTTACCTAGTCATTTTTTTTTGGTCACAATAAGTCACGTTTGAACGCTCGTTGCTTCATAACGCAACCGAATATTTGGTCAGTTTTTACGCTACTGATATGAGAACAACTAGTACTTACCTAATATAACTTACTCAGCCATTTACCTTATCATTTTTTTTTGGTCATGATAACTGGGTTTTCAGGCGCCCTATACAGAGAACGCAACTACTTTACGCAGGCAGACCGACATATTTGGCATCAGAGAGTTGCTCTTTATCTTGTCAATCTAAAATAAGTCATTTTGGATATCGTTACCAAAAATGTCGTGACCTCCTAATCTATATTTAGTGTATATCTATTTTGATTAATTTAATTGTGAAATGGAGGATTTTGTTGAGGCTCACCAATAATATCTGACTTATTTTATTTAAATAAATTTTTACTGTTGTAAACCAAGTGAAATAACCGCACATAAATGGCTCTGAAAAATTGCAAGTACGCGCGTTGAAATGTAAAATAAATGCTCCAATTCAGTGATTGAAGGCAGTTTTGGCCGCGACTGTTACCTAACACTCGCATATCGAATTTAATCGTCCAAAGCGCCAGTGCGAATAATGGCTTCGACAAATTTTCCGTTCCGTTGACCATTTTCCTATGACTGCACCGACACAATCGATGTTATTGCCTCGAAATTGTATGCTATTAAGTGACATTCTAAATATAGGGACCATGGTGTTGAGTCTAGCTCTCAACCCTGAAGTAAATTTGAATTGAAATCTTAAAGCGTGGATTTAGGGTAGACTTTCGAATGACGAGCGATTTTAAGTGTTGAAGTAACACATCTGTCTTCGAGGATTGATCTGTAATGATAATAGTCTGTGGTTTTAAGACCGCGAAAAGAAATTATGAGTATTGATAACTGTAAACGCAACGTGTTTCCTTTATGTTAAAAGTATAACAAGATAATCATGGCGTACCCATTGTTACAGTTTTTATAAAAATAGTCACAGCCATGTATAGATTACAGTGTAACAAAAATACCTGTTATTTATTTGATGTTTCTGAATAGGTACTAATTTGTCGACCAAAATGTCGTTAAATAGGTACCGTCGATATCTAATACTGAAACTGACCATTTTTTTCACCGTTCATAATAATTGCAAGAAGGAAACTTCATTAAAGCCTATTATAAGTATTTTGAAAAAAGAATTGGTACTAGGACTGTCTTTAATAGCAATACCCAAAAAAAAAAGTGTATGCGTGTAATCTTTACGCGCGGTTAAAGTAAAACTATATTATTTGGAGACTAGATTAAACATTCTACACATTAAAATCAAGAAATATAACGTTTGACATGAAAAATATCAAATATGATTTCACCTGGAATGAAATTTATCGTGTCGGTTTTTGAAGCTACATTACGGCGATATACTACGATACACATACCAAAGTTTTTATTTAATTAGTTAAATATAATTTATGTTTAAATAAAGATTTATACCAAAACATTTGAAATCTGTAAATAACTTATAACTTAACAAATAATGCAATGACAACTGGTGACATTTATCATCAGACTATTAGACTATAGAATAGCGTTACTTCCGTCAGAAAAAAACTGAGTTGGTCACTAGTCGCGCCTAAGGAAGTCATACTTCAAAAAGAAGATAAAATATAAATAGAGCAAGTTTAAAGAGGACTAAAATAATTTTCAACTAGCTAATCCTACAAAGTATAACGAAACGAACCCCTAAAGGGTATATGCACTAAAACGACCGCGTGTTGTCACCATCATAGCAAAGTGCCCCATATCTATAACAGAAATTGCCGCGGGGTAATAGCTAGTCACGTGTTAAAAAGGGGACAAAATCGTCAAACGCAAAAAATTTGGAAAAAAATTGGCTATTCAAAACAGCGTGCTATTATGCAAGTTTTAATCAACTGCATTATGTGGCATCAAAGTATTATAGCAATAAGTAGATAAATATATCAGATACAGCCAGGCAACATTCGTTATATTAATATGATGACATAGAATAGTCTTTTGGTCGCTTATTACATAGAAATAGCAACGTGACCGATTTCAGATGAATGTCAATCTCTTCCTTGACTACGCATTACGCACAATCAGAAATAATTATAATAATAATATTTATGGACGCTTCACACCACGTCAATCTGGTCCCGTGGTAAGTTCTCGAAAAACTTGTGTTACGGGTATCAGACAACGGAAATATATTTAATACTTTTATAATATATACATATTTTAAAATTTTTATTATAAGATACACATATTTAATACACATCCATGATCCAGGAACACATCATTTTTTTTTTGTTCTTTCGGCGGGATACGAACCCGCGACCCCCGGCATGAGCACCATCACCGTCAACCATTGAGTCACAGAGGTCGTCATATGACCATTTGGAGATCGTTCATTACAATATTATCAGAATAAGTACAAAAATTGGCTAAGTGCGAGCCAAACTCGCGCACAAAGGGTTTCGTACAAAACGGCAAAAAATCACGTTTGTTGTATGGCCCCTCGTTAAATATTTATTTTACTATGTTTTTAGTATTTGCTGTTATAGCGGCAACAGAAATACATAATTTGTGTAAATTTCAACTGTCTAGCTATCGCGGTTCTTGAGATACAGCCTGGTGACAGACATACAGCGAAGTCTTAGTAATAGGGTCCCGTTTTTACCCTTTAGATACGGAACCCTAATAAAAATGATACAAACATCTTTTTCCCTACCCCCTTACTAATAAACGCTGTATAAGCTTTGAATAGTTATACAGTGTTTTGTTCACATCACACAAGTGACATTTTGAATTCGATAGAAGGAGACAAAACACTGTATAACTATTCAAAGCTTATACAGCGTTTATTAGTAAGGGGGGTAGAATATAAGTGATATATAAAATAGAAATATGAAACTCGAAAGCCTCTTTGCCAGCAATGTATCGCCGAATCAAAAAGCGAGGCGACTGCTGCGCACAATCGCTTTAAAAATTGCAAAGCTAAATCACATTTTCAATTTCTGTGTCAATTTTAAAATCTATTGTAACTTTATACATATTTTACTATTCAATATTTTGTTTTCGATAGGTAATAAAAGTGTTCTTTGCGATATTATAGATACGTAGTAGAGGTCGCCGTGTGGTCGAATTATTCGTATAGTAGGTGTTTAAGTTTGAACTTTATAAGGTGACCCCTTAGATAGAAAAATGTGACAGAAAAACGTCAATGTGTAATAAAATTGTATATGTATCAAACGCACGGTAGTGTGTGTTGTTGTTATTTTTATTAATTTTATGTATATCTAAGTATTATTTTAAAAAATACCGCGCACATGCCCTTCCACATAAACTTTAATTTGTCGGCCAAATACAAGTATCATACTCCTACTGGTAACAGTAGGTATTGCAAACAATTGTATGTGCAGACAATTCTCGTAAAACTGTACTGAAAGTTTTTTCTACACGTATAAATATAATAATTATGTTTTTCCTACTTTTGTCGTCCCCTTTTTACAAATAGTACCGCGTGTCATATTTTTAAATTTTTTACTTATTTTACTACTCAGATGTAGCACTAACTACCTACTGACGATATCTGAAAATCAAAATGCTGAATATGTAACTTATCAGAACATAATTAATCGTTAATCATTCCTAAAGCATATAGTTCCGAAGTAATTTTACCAGAATCCAAATGAAACAACTAGGTTACAATAATAGTAAGCCTTTATTGCTGCTAAGCAATTACATTTTTTGCATCTAAAATGGTACAATTAAACACATAGGTAATAATAGTATAAATAAATACATCCAATTCTACGGTTAAGTACTTAGCTTGTCTCGTGACAATATGTGTCAGCTCCTCTTCTCTTCCTACCTCTTCCAGCTGCATCAATTTATGCATATTCTTTACTTGCCTTATCCATGTCACTACCCTAATCTTTCTGACGTCATCTGACCATCTTTTAGAGTCAGCTCACATAGAGACGTGACGCTGCATAACGTGGTGCATCTCGAAATTGAGAACTCTTACAATGAAACGTGTATCTTGTTGTGTAGTGAATAATGTTCAATTTTGAATCGCTAGTTTAAAATGCCGCGTTGCGTATCATCTCGGTGTGAAATCACCTCTACCTCTTCTTCTTTTTCTATCCCATGGTTGCCATTCTGTTATAATCTGATCCATTTTGTTTTGCTTTCTTTTGTTATTTCTCTTGCCCAAAGTCATTTCAGCTGTCATATATATTTCCTTTATATTCCTCTACCAATGTTGTGTGTCCAATTTATTCTGGTCTTTTCGGTTTCGGCACCGAAAAAGACCGAACTAGGTTAAAGAGAATCATAAAAGTTATGGAATTCCCTAATCAGAGACAAAGTTTATGACCTACTTTATTCTCTCATGCACATATCCTTTAATTAAAAGCAAACGTTACCCAAACGTGGTTCCAATCAGACACATCAAGTTTTACGACTGTCTGTCTGTTCATACGTTCAAAAACGTCCGCGTTCTGATTGATAACACGTGTTGCAAGAGCAGAGAAACTTTTATATTAGTATTGAATGTCACAGTTTATTCTTATTTTACTACAACTGTTTATCCAGGCAGTTATAAAGTTTGTCAACCCTTCTCAGTAAAATAAAACATTTCAATTAGCTTCGAACATTATTGCACAAAATATTTAGGTTTTCTGAATTGTTTTCCAAAGAGTAAAACTTTTGGCAAAAATGAAGATTATGAATAAATGTCCATCCTTATCAAGAGATTTGAATCAAAATAATATTATCTCAAATTATTACAAGATACCTACGTCTAACAAATTGACATGGCATTAGTACAAAAACAGAAAACATGTTATTCTTTGATCGCAGAACAAACATTTTAAAATTTCAAACGCCAGGTGAAATACTTGACATAAGGCCTTAGAAAGACTTAGCTAAATATTTACAGGAGCCTCGAGTGGCTTAAAACAAATTCTCCAATAATCTTGGCTCGACTTTCTGGTAGCTATTGTTTACTTTGAATTTCGCTACCTCCTTCCCGTTCCTGAGTTCCGCTGTTGACTTAAAAACACTGAGCCTTTGTCTGTTACATGTTAAATCTATTATTGTTTTCTGTTTTGCCGCTGATAGTTTGGAGCTTAAGCTTATCCTTTAATAATAATTTTAGTTACAATAAAGGGATAATCGTGTGAACGATTATTTTAAATTTCAGGAAGAGCGCTTACTATTTATCTATTATATTATTCGTCAATTAAAAAGGCAACTAGTCATAAAAAAATTTACAACTCTTTTAAAAACACATCGCTCTAGTTTAGGTCTATAGAACAAAACTATACAGAACCCGTATTATTCTAAACCAATCGTCCTTAACGTGACAATTTTTTGTGGAGCACTCCGTTTGTGTTTGATTTTGCAAAACACAAAACGTTTGCTAACATTCAACTTGTATATCAAGTTACGGCATTTCTTTGTCTGTAAAAGTATTTTCGTTAAAGAAAATGGATGGGAACAAGATACGGCAGCCATTATTAAATATTATTTAGCTACGTTGACATACGGTCTGTTACTTTAGTTCACTTTGTGATTTCAGATATTGTATAAATTATTTGTATTAGTTGAAATATTATATTTTACTGTTTGACTCTCTGTAGATGTAAACCTACATTTAGCAAATAAATGATTATTACAGCTTTTTGACATTAAATGATCTATATATAAGTATTTGTTAAAGAAAGTCGTGTTAGTTACAGTATTTATAACTCAAGAACGGCTCCACCGATTTGGCTGAAAATTGGTTGGAAGGTAGCTTAGAACCAGGAGATGGGCATAGAATACTTTTTATTCCATTCCCGAGTGACGTGAATTTAAACGTGGTATTATGTATATAAAATGGATTGCAATTCCAATGTCTCGCTATAACTCGAGAACAGCTAGACCAATTTGGCTAATTTTGGTCTTGAAATAATTGTGGAAGTTCAGGGAAAGTTCAAACGGTGAAAAATATTGAGAAAGGTGAAGATTGTAGAAGTAGGTGTTGGCGTAGGACTAGGACGTAGGTTGCATTGTAGATGTAGTTATTTATTCATTCCAGTTCATATTTATGACAGAAAAACGTGTGTCGGGACATCAATAAAATCGACAACATCCAAAAATTAACAGGATGAAAAATAAACGAAATTGTAATCTAAAATATTACATTTTAGTGCAACATAATATGGGTTAAAACAAACAAACCCGCAACACTAAACTCCCTTTTTTACAGCACTGATGATTTTGACAGTGTCTACAGTTGAGTGTTTACATCGTCACCCAAGAGTCATTAGTCGTCGATGTGCGCCCGCGCATCTGGCGAAGTTATATAAAAATAAATATTTAAACAAGCAGAAATTATCCCCCGATAAATTTAGGAACTTATTTCAATAGTTACAAAGCATAAAATCACTTACTTCGTACCTATTTATACTTATTTATGAATGATGTGACAGATGCTGTGAAGAAATCAAATTTATTTTATTGATTTATAATGCCAGTCCAGTAGGTAGTAGGTAGGTAGTGAAATAAATTACAAAATGTACTTTTATGTATTAAAGAAAACTAGCCACTTAAATAAAAAATAATTGTAGAAGTAAATATACAAATCAAGTTAAAAGCAACAAAATATAATAATCCGTGTAATCCAATAACACTCGTAGTTTAGGACAAAATTCATTTTCAGCTTTCAAGCTGTAAGTAAACCTAACATTTGGTTCTGAAACCACTGATAAATGTAGAACGTAAAATTATAGATGACACACAAAGTCGTCTTGAAGACGATGAAGCGAGAACTATCAAACATAATAATTCACGCCCGCGACAAATGAGGTCATATGTTTCTCCTTTACGTTTTTTCTTCAACTTCCCGCGGGATCATGTGTCTTCTATTTCCGTTGCGTATCGAACGATTTGCTTCTTCAAATTTAGAATGTTCGCTGTTTAGTATTATACCTCTGGGGGTCATTAAAGCTTTAAGTGAAACAGATTTCCACATCTGTTTGTTACAAAAAGTAAATTAGGATTTCGTTTTTGCTCAAATAGTTAGAAGCAGGTGTTTGCTAACACAGTCACAATCGCAATGCTCTTTCTTAAATGAACATCAATCATTATAACACCGAAGAATCGTTACATATTATTAAACGTACCTATACGAGTATATTTAATATTATTTTTTAATGTCGTAGTTTTCTGGCACATTGGTATATAAAAATTACCACAGAGTAATTTTATTTAGTTATACCTACATGTTTTTGTATGATTAGATATAAAATTGATTTACTATTTTTATTTATACTAATTTAATTATTTTACTACACGATAAAAGTTTTCGTTACGACTAAAGTTATCAATGTAGTGAACTCAGGAAATTGTGTCTAGTAATGACTGTAAAATGTTTCATTCGAAAAGTTTATTAATTTGTTTACTTCTTGTCCTTTGTAGTCTGGCCTGAATCAAAGCAAATTGGAGTCTGGCCTCAAAACCGTATTAGAAACAAGTGCTAGCTCGTTTGTTCTTAACAATCAAACTTCACCTTGGGTTTTACGAGGTTTTGTTCGCAATAAACACGTCGGCAACAAGTGTTCTGATGTTTGTGGTTTACGCACATAGCAAACCATTCAAAGATCCAAGTGTTACTATTTGGTTTTGATTTATCGTTTTAAATGATATTTTTACTAGTGTGTTTAGTTCAAAAGTCTTATATCGCAAGGATTTTTCATTTTACAAAATATTTTGAGTTTGCAATAATGTGTAGAATTGAATTTATCTGTTTCATTTGTAATAGGTTTGCGTTTTTATCTACACAGTCATTATTTTAAAGCAACAGTTGAAAGCTTAATAACTATGTTCAGTCCAAATAATTTTTATTTTGACAGTTGATACTTATTATCTTCCATTGCGCGAGTCCCATCCGGTAGAAGAGCGTCCGGTGCCTCAGATTTATTTCCGGAGGAAAAGCGGCTATCGTCGACAGCTGTTGAAAGCAGATGCCCTCACTGGGCCGCTGCTATTATCGTTTAGACCCGTCGATCCAGTAACAAGCGGGGGAGGAGGCACCTAGGGGTTTTAGTGCGGTATACCCGGGTGTGTTGATCACGCACTCGGGAGAGTCCCACATACCCCGGCCGATGTCCCCAATCCGCCGGGGATCCACAAAGGATTTCCCCAAGTAAAAAAAGGACTAGAGAGTAGTCCTTACGATTAATACCTAGATACTTTTGTTTACTTAATTTTATACTGCTGGGACCATATCAGTATGGCCTGTTGTAAATATGGTGAGATATATAATTTCTACTGATGGTCACAATTAAGTATTGTGGCGTTATGATAACATTTAAAACTGCAACCTACGAGGCCTTTTTCTGATAATATTTGTCCAGTATAAACTGAACGCCGAACACCGTTAGTAATTAACTCTAGAAATCTCTATGCTCTCTCTTGCAATAAACTAACAAGAATGCTCTTTACAGTTTATGCAATATCTTAATTCTCGACTTCCTCGCATGCACTTGGGCGTTTCACGTGCAAGTCTACCGTAATCACAACAATGAGAAACAGGATTTTATTATACATGGAAATACTCTCAACGGGTAATAACTACATCACTATGTGAAATGGGTGGAGACCGTAAAGTTCTACAAAGAGACGTAAATGTTTTCGCACATAAATAAAGCAAATGTGTCAATATGACTCATGGTGTTATACTTCGAGTTAGCCCTAAAACTTTAAATGTTTCAAGTATCAAAATTATTATGACGTCATATTTTGTAGCGGTAGATCCGCGCAATTTGATTTACTAAACTTAATTCGGGCTGTCATACACATATAAAATTTCAATAGAATATGGATAGTCTGTCCATCTGTTAGGCAATTACAGGGGATTATGATATAAATAGTTTTAAATTACATTAATGTCTGCTACGATATATCATCTAGGTACTACTCATTAATTAATAAATTATTTTAATTTTATTTTCAGCAATAATTATTTTAAGAAATTACACAAATACTAAAATTGAAAGCTTTTCAAATTTTATATTTTTATCATCTCACGTAAATTATGTGAAGTAAACAATCACGTAAAACAAAACACAAAAATAGATGAATACAGCAATATTAATAAAGTTTAATTTCCAGACTAGTTTGTAAACAAGTATTTTATCGTTCTCTCAACAGATTCACTTGCAACAGAATGTTAATAACGCTGCAATTTTATTTAATTTGGAAAAAACTTTATTAAATTTTCTTTACAATACCTTCTTTGTAATGGATACAAACCATTTTCTTGTAGTGAAATATAAAAGACTGTAAAACAAGAGCGTATAGTTTTATGAGTGTTCTCTGGCAACATTCGAGGCGAGAATAAATAAAGAGAAAAATAGGAACCGGGAGTATGAACCGTTTAGAGTCACTGAAGCCTGAGAAATGATGAATATAACAAGTAACTCAACGCCAAATGGCATAGCTACACTGTAACTGTTTGGCTAGGATTTACAAAGTTCAAATCCAACATAAGTTAACACTTTAAAGTCACATGTTAATATATCTACGCTGTATACTCCTTTACTAAATAAATACAGCAACTACAGAAATAAATAAAACCCAGAACACCTGTAACTTTAGAGTAACCACAATTTGCAAACCACAATGTGCTGTAAACTTCTACTACTAACTGTAATCTTTTACCAGATATCTTCGTGATCATTGTGTTAGTCACAATAATATTGCTTGTTAACACGTCTTCATTTTGTAAAACTAAATTTTGTAAACCTGCCAGCTGACAAACGAGGTTGTTTACAAACTGTTTCCCAACAGCTAATGATTCATTTTGTCGGATTTCGCCTTAAGCCCTTTATTTATTTTTGATCTCACAGCAATACATCAATCCTATTTGATAAATAGTTTTTATAATATAACAGAATTTCCTAGTTTTAGAGATTATCAGCATAGACATTAATTTCAAAAATATTAATTTCAAAATTGGATAGGTACTCTCTCGGGGAGGACTAGGGGAATTTATTTTGCTATTCGTTTAATATTAAATTAACTACTATTTTAAGCCTGTTTCACACTTCTCTAATAAGTGTAGGATAGCTTATTCTGAAGTGTTTTTTCTCCTTACTTTAGAAACAGGTCAGTAATATTTTAGAATTGTACTACATTTTGCAATTATATGAGAGAATATAAAGACATAAGAGGAAAATAATTATCGTTAAATAAAAATTGTCAAGATTATAACCATGCATTTAATTAAATTTATATTTCATTATGAACATATATATTTACAACTAGATGTACACGCACTTTCAACGTTTTAGGGTAATAATAATGAGAGCTCTTTTTGAATCGTTTCAAATTGAGTCATCCGATTTTTCTTTCTAAACTTATAATCCCAATGCCCATCCTTTTAAATCCCCCAAAATTCTTTTAGAAGCTTAATAGTACTACGGTGTGGCGCAATACTAATATTATTACTTTACACGTCTCCTATGCAAGCAGCGTTAGTGAATTTCTCCCAGATAAACTTGCTCTTATCAATAATTTTATTAGCATGCAGTAAGTCTTCAATGGCTGCTTTGGCATCGGCGCTTAGCATTTTAGAAGTACTTAAGATCCAAGCCATATCTAGAAATGAAAATTATTTCGAATAATATATTTCAGAAAACCTGGCAAATAACTGACGTGCCACTGTAGTATCTGTTTTAATTTTGTACTTTTCTGATTTAAGACACACAACACAACACAACAAAACAAGAATTTAAAATAAACGTTATATTCTTACCAGTTTTCTTTTTGGTATTTTTATCGATCATGCAAAAGTAAAGAACTGCATAACTGTTGTAGTCGACAGCTATTATTATTATTGGGAATATGTTGTCAGGTACACCTTAAATATTTACAAAGTATTAGGAGAATAGTTTTGTAAAGAGACCGTGGCCCAAAAGAAAAAAATAGGATACTTTATCTTAATTTACACTCAAGAGATTATACTGTGTAGGTACATCCCAACATACAAATAAGATTATTTCTTAGCAAATTAAGAAACTACTATAATATATATAAGTGATAGCTAAAACTTACCATTGAAATCCTTCAAATGGTAATACATAATACCATCTTCTTTAGATTTTAAGTCTACATAGCCGCCTATGTTTCTAATATGATTATTACCAGTACTCCGTTCATTATAGAGCACAACTCCATTTTCTTTCTTAAACGTCATAGTCGTACAGTCTTCAGAACCCTCGTAATCGTTATTGTATCTTGCTATTTCATACCATTTTTTTTCTTCAAACTGGAATTTTGAGAATCGTTAATCAGTTTTAATAAATTCCAAAAAAGCAAGCATAAAACAAAAACATAGGATGGTACTTTACGTTTGGGGAAAAAAATGTAAAGGCCAAAGGTCAATGTGGTGGGGCTGGTTGGGGTCAAAAGTCAAATGTCAATTTGTCTGAGACGGTTGAGGTCAAAGGCAAAGTTCAAGGTCAAATGGCAATGTGTCTGGGATGGTGGGGGTCAACGTCAATGTACTTATACCCCCTTACTAATAAACGCTGTATAAGCTATGAATAGTCATACAGTGTTTTTTCTTCTTCTATCGTACCTAGGAAGCCAGCCTCTGGAGAAAAGCGGCAGCGTACCGGACTCAAACGTTCCCTTAACGCTAGCTGCATTGCCGCGCTGAATGGCCAGGGAAATATGCTGAGCTATAAGCTATAATAAGCCCCCGGAGCGGGGGTCGTTGCTACAGTCCCGCAGACCTCAGCCCAGCTCACGGATCAGATAATTCGTTTCGTCGCACCAGGGATCTCCTGTTTCGACTACGAAAGGCACGAACAGGTACTACCGCTCTAGTTCCGCGTACTTAGTGTGCTTATGCCTGGCCGCGGACTCTGCAGCAGAGCCAGCTGTGCGTAAGGTGCCGAGGTGGCGAAGGTGCTCAAAGAGTTGGCTTCCCACATGAGGCAGTGGCCTTTCCTCCACGGAACCAAAGTTAGACCATCTTATCGTTTACCATCTCTTCGGCTCAAACCAGAGGACTCAAGCTCACAGGGTACGTTCGCTGACACTAATGTTCGACGAAGGATATCGTTTAGGGCATGGTGTCTGGCGAAACGGCCGGCAGCTTTAATACAGCTGAGCCCGGGGTAGCCGTAGGGGCTAGTCTTGGTATCGCAGGGGCTCGCACACTTTATATCCTAGTCTCAGTGGCGCCGCTACCCGTAGGGTGTCGTTATCAAAGAGAGTGCCAAGCTGAGGCGAAGGCAATGCCTGAAGCCAAGCACCCGATTCTGAGCTAGAAGAAGCCTTCATTCTCGCTCGCAAGCGGTCAACCTTAACAGGGCGCATCTGGAACTAAGGTCATCCTAGGCCCGCTGGGAGTCAACATTCTCTGGAGGGTTGGTACCGGGAAACATCGCACACCAGGCAGTCTCAGCATCATGCTGAAGGGGGACGCTGCATCTTGCACCTTGGATTTTGAGGATGTTAGAGACAAGATCAGCAACCCCGTTCGACGATGCCAGGAATGTTGGCAAACCAACCGAGTGAAACCGTATCTTACCGGTAACACCGCTTGTTCCCACTGGTGATCATGCAGAGTGAAGTTGAGGATATATTCCAAAGTATTAATATAATATAATAATATCACACAATTTTTTTATATTATTTTATTTATAATTCATGTTCCGCTTTCGATTAACTCATCAGGTTTAATATAAACCTGATGATGAGTTATGTTTATATATAAATTATTGTAAAAATCTAAATAAAGTGGAAAAGTGTGTATAAAAAGTTGTGTGATATTACTATGAACATGAATTTCCACCAAGAACCAACAGTACATTCAATCAGTTATATTATTATAATAATTATAATTTAAATGTAATATAATTTAAATTGAAATAAATTGAATGTAACATACTGTTTGGACATAAAAATATTAAATTACAAAAATAAGATAAATGGTAATTGAAATAAATAATTTTCATAAGAAATAAAAAATTAACAAATGCAATTCAAACAGTTAAACTGTAAGTCAATTTAAAATATTAAATCAATGGTCAATATAATTACAAAAATAATCTCATAAGTTTATTTCAATTATTTATTTTATTTATCACTAAATATTATTTATAAAGTCCAATCTTTATACATATAATTCTGTACGTGCGTTGACAGTGAACTCCTCCTAAACGGCTGAACCGATTTGAATGTTTTTTTTGTATGTTCAATTGGATTCGATGATGGTTTCGATTTGCAATTAGACCCGGTACGTGGCGCTGTTGACAGTACGAAGTTTGCCGGGACAGCTAGTATATTAAAATAACATTTTCTTATCAGAAGTATTTGGTGTGTATTAAGTTTCGTGGGGGGACGATTGGAGGTATAGGTCAATGTAAAGATCAAAGGTCAATGTGATGCGGATGGTTTGGGGGTCAAAGATCAATACTCAAATAGATGAAACTATTTTAGTATTGATCTTATGCTCACGTACACCAAGACAGCAAACAATTGCAAGTTGCATCTTACGTATTTTCGATCAGGACACGTGACCTGTCGCGAGTTTAACAGTTTTTACCCATCTCGAAAAAATGTGCACAGTGCCGCTATAGTAGTAATTATATATATAGCCGCTATAATACTTCAAAAAAATTCAAACTTAAAGTTAATATAGCTTGTTGCTCTAGACATAATTATATTAGGCAAATCACACAAAAATTCACATTTGTAAAAAGATCTAAGTCTGAACTCGAAATCAATTGAAACTGAAGTTGACATATTATCCAGCATCAGAAAATTATGCAAAAAAAAAGAATAAAAAAAAATCTATTAAAATTCTTCATGCGAATAGATTATAATTATCAGTACAAATACAAAATTGATCAAATGGCGCATAAGCCGTATTCACGTCATTAACCAATTAAAGTTTTTTGACATAATATGCACGCATGATTTACTGCATGAGACTAAAATACTCGTATTTTACTTACAGCGGAAATATTAAAGTTTTGCACAGGCTTAACATCAGGACACGATTGTGAAAGAACTAATGGTAAAACTCCGCAAAATAAACACAAAAATGTATACATTTTGTTCGCTTGTTACCGCGATTGAGTGAGAATTGTGAAGTGATGCAACTCAGATTTGAATCGCAATTTATATCATAATTCGAATAACTGAGGGCATATATGTGTAATAAATTGTTTTTATTTACCCTAAACCATCTACCAGCGGTCTGTGAGACCGCAACGCCTTTTCAAATGAAAATATTTCCTTACGTAAATTTTCGCTATCGTAGCACATTTTGCGTCTATATATATTTTCTACACGTCCATCAGCAGCAGCACTTCCTTGCACTTGGCGAGTTTACACAAGCACACGTATAGGCAGGGTATATAAAAATATTTCACCAGCGGTAAGTGAGACCGCTGGTAGGTAAAAATTAAATATACCGAATAAAATCTAGATTTATATTTGTTGCAATGATAACAGATGATAAGAATAATCTTATCCTGAGTCAATCTCGGTTAGTAGTTATGTACAATTCTATAAGGATGTAATTCAGGTTTAACATTTTGCATCTAAGTCTGATATTAAGAGCAATGATTATGCCAATTTGGTACTAAATTAGGTAAACAGTTTTTTTTTTCAGAAAAATCTAAAACAATCTTTTTGATATCAATATTGCCATTAGAGTGCTAATTAATTTGTAATTTGAGAAAAAATATGCTGAAATTACGGTCGAAAATTATGAATGTTTGGGGGTTGCAATTTTCTAGAAGTTTTTGTATAATTCTTAGTTAGATCTTTTTTGTCCTCATTTAATGAGGCATAACTCGTAAGGCATATTTTTTCTTGTCATAATAATACTTTGCCATAATTGTTTTTTGGCATAAACTCGTTAGGCATATTTTTTTGTCATAATAAATTCAAGGCATTCTGTCACAAGGCACAAATATGCATAAAATGGAAGGACATACTGAAAACACGGCTAAGGTAATTAAACGCATATATATGAAACATTAAAAGCAGGTATTACACTCATTATACCTAGTGTAACATGTGTAGTAGGTTAAGTTGCGGCGGGATGGCCTTTGGGCCACCCGTCAGCCGCTAACATGCTTAAAACAATTAATACGAAAGGTTATGTAATGCAAAAACAAAACTTTCTTTACCCTTAAGTACATTGAGCTCGTGGTTATGGTTCGGCATGTTCTTAGATAGCAGTTCGTGACTCATGTCGTTTGTCCGAGTTTAATTTCGTAATCAGTCGAAATTTACAATTATAATTGTTATTTCGTCTTAACTCGCACACCAGTCGTATTTATCATTTACTAGTATGTGAAAAAAAATCTACAAAGAAGTATGCGTAAATATTATAATAGTATGCTTAAATATATTTATGATTTTTAATATTATGCGTAAAAATATTATTCTTAATTAATATTATGCGTAAAAAAATGTATGCCTTACAATAAGTATGCCTAACAATTATTATGCTTTTAGTAATTATGCGAAAAAAAATTATGCTAAGAAAGTTATGCCAAATGAATATTATGCGAAACTACTATGGGGTCAAATGAAATTATGTCAAGTAAAATTATGATATATGATTTATTGAATAGGGAACCTAAATTATATCATTTCATAGTAAAAATTCTGAGTTTTAAGAAAACAATCCAAAGTGGCAGTTATTTTTAACCGACTTCCAAAAAAGGTGGCAGTTATACGATCAGCTATATATACACACATCAACACTGTGTAGGGATATTTTGGATTTACTACAATTTACTCAAAATTTATTAAAAATAACATACAACATGTATGTATTTTTATAAAGCCCACTTATCAGAGTACACTCCAGAATAAAAGAAAACTATTTTACTAGAACTAGAAAACTAGTTTTTGCGTAAACAAATTTGTATTCTAATAAAGAAAAAACGTGAAATAATGGTAAAACTAACAATGAATATGTTTCTTAAGAAAAAGTGAAAATTAAGAAAAAATAATTCTCTTTTTAACAGTTCTGTGAAAAATCAGTAGTCAGTAAAACCACCAATGACGTTAATAACGGTCCTGCAACGGTTTTTCATGCTCTGGATTAAGTTATTCAAGTCTTGCTGCGGTATATTGTCCCAGGTCCGGCTAAAATGCAAAAAAAGTTACTCTTCCGTCGCAATGTTTGCAGGGAAATTCCTCAAAGCCCTTCTTTGTAGCATGTCCCACGCGTGTTCTACGGGGTATAGGTCAGGCGTTTGAGCGGGCCAGCCTAAGACCGATACGTCGTGCTCCTGCAACCAGCTCGTCACCACTCTCGCTGTGGGCGTTATCGTGCATGAGTGTGAATTCTTGGCCCATTTTGTAGTCGATGGGGGTAGATTATTGGTACTAGCATTTCGTTACGGTATTTTTCAGCCGTCATGGTGTTTCTGATCTAAAAGAGGTCTTTTCTTACACGAGCACGAATTCCCGCCCAAACCATAATTGTCCCGCCGTGGTATGAATGGACTCCCTGAGGATGTTGCAGGCAGCTCTCACGACCAGGAACTCGCCAAACACGTAGTCTATGTGTATCGGGATGGAAACTGAACCGAAACTCATCGGTTAACAGCACAAAAGATCACTGGTTATCGACCCAGAGCAAGTGTTCACGAGCCCACTCTAGTCATCGTCCACGATTTCCTCGGCATAGTGCTGAAGTACGAAGCAGTCTGCGAGCATGAAGGTTAGCTTCATGCAGCCTTTTTCTCACACTTCACAGTTTGGTTACTCACAAGCAACTGGTGCTCTTACTGGAGCCTCTGAACCAATTGCATGGCCGTAACATTCGGTTGTCTTCTCGCGGCAACTTGCAAAAATCGGTAACAATAACGTGACCATAACTTTGATATCACGTTTTGTCTTGTTCCAATCTCTTCAGCAATACTCCGTTGAGTAGCCCCAGCTTGGAACATGCCTACTGCCCTTACATTTCCTCTCTCGTTAAATGGCGTCGTTGCATAATGCACACAATAACATTAATTCGAAATTGACCGATAACTGCTTATAAAACTTAAAACTTAAAGAAAAAAATAGCCAAAAAAAGACTGTATGACTGTAGGTAAATGAAACCTTCGGACTTCGCTACTATTATGCCGCGTTAATCTTTTGTTTTTAATTTCGTTTTTCAAATTCAAATTTAGAATCATTCAAAAAGGTTTACAAAATACGCTTTCTTCAAAATATTTTAAAACTTTTTAGTATTTTTAACATACTTCCAAAAATCGTCATCAGCACTATATATTTAAATATACTAGATATATATTTAATGCTTACTGTAAATTTTTGCTGTTGACTGTAACAATAGATAAATTCCCTTTTTAAATTCGGCTAAAATTTTAACTATTTCTCTACTCAATTTTCTTAATTTTGAAGTCGGTACCAGCAAATTTAAGCGCGATTCTATTAAATATTGTACGATATAGTTTAGGCTGGTACCCACTTCAAAATTAAGAGGTTTGAGTAGAGAAAAATTTAAAATTTTAACCAAATTAAAAGGGGAATTATTTAGAAAATAAGTTTAATATTTTCATACTTTTTTGCGTTTTTACTTTGGAAGTCGGTTTATGTTTTTTGTTTAAAAATAATAAGTATATTAAACAAGTCCATATAATCTAATAAGAGTGTAATTTTGTGTTAAAATCGCTTCTTTTCAAAAGACTGTAACATACCTCAAATTAATATTGTTATTTAAGTTACTGGAAGCTGTAATATAAAGTTTTAAATTATAAATAATACTCCGGTTAATTTAGACAATTCAAATAACACAAATTCCGACAGAACCAAATATTGTTGGAGACCTTGGTTTTGCCCATAAAATTGAAATTTAAAAGTCCCCATCAATCCCATGTGAGCTTACATAGTTATGCGGGGTCAAAGGTCAACATTTCAGGTTTTTTGGGTTTTTCTCGAAAACGGTAAGTTTTATTAGAGAATACTTTAAAACGAAGTTGTAGATCTCAAAATTATCTACAAAAATGGTTCTTATATTTTTTTCCCTAATAATCACCGTTACTGAGATATGTAGTGCGCTCTAGTGCGAGGTGGACTTACTTTTGTAGTACTGACTTGTTCATCCTCGCGTTGTCTTTTTGCTGTTTAAACGCGCTAATCTCAGGAACTACTGGTTCAAATTGGAAAATTATTTTTATGCTGTATAGTCTATTTATCGAGGAAGGCTTAAGGCTATATAACATCACGCTGCGACTAATAGGAACGAAGAATCAGTGGACATTTTGAAAAAAACGGGGAAAATTGTTCAGCTTTGAAGGCTTCCGTTGTCTGTTTGAACGCGCTGATCTCAAGAACCGCTTGATCGATAAAAAAAAATGTGTTAGATACTCCATTTGTCGAAGAAGGCTTTAGGCTATATAACATCATGCTGCAACTAATAGGAGTAAAGAATCAGTGGAAAATGTGGAAAAAACGGGGATAATTATTATTCATCTTTGAGGGCTTCCGTTGTCTGTTTGAACACGCTGATCTCAGGAACTGCTTGATCGATTTGAAAAAATATTTTTGTGTTAGATAGTCCATTTATCGTGGAAGGCTTCAAACTATATATCATTAACCTGCAACTAATAGGAACGAAGCATTAGTGAAAAAATTTGCAAAAACGGGGAAAATTATTCATATTGGTCAGATTTTAATGAATTTTTTTGTGTTTGTTCAAGTGGATTCGAGAATGGTTTAGATTTGCAATTGGACCCGGAAGGTGGCGCTGCTGTCAATACGTCAAGAAATTGAATTCTAAGGCGGTACGAAGTTCGCCGGGACAGCTGGTATGTATATATGTAGCAAATATGTGCATATTATGTAGAACGTGATATTTACAATCACGTTATCTCAGGAACAGTGATACTTAAAGAAAAAAATCATTAGGAGAATTTTGAGACCTACAATTTTAATATGCAGTATTTTTTGATAAAACTTACCGTTTCCGAAAAAAAAATCAAAAACCTGAAATGTTGACCTTTGGACCCCGCATAACTTTATTAGCTCACATGAGATTCATGGGGACTTTTAAATTTTTATATTTTAGGGTAAACCCAAGATCTCCACCAAAATTTGCCTCTGTCGGAATTTTTGTTATTTGACCCCCTATTGTCATGTCTAAATTTACCGGAGTATAAGTATATTTCGCATTTAAATCGCATTTAATAACGTACAACCTGAGATAAAGATACTTTTCCTTGAGCGGTCTACAGGAACGCACGTTTACGTAAAAGTTGGTATGTGGTTAAGGGTTAAATTAAACTCGCCAATTATGAATAACATTTTCTTTTAAAATTATTACTTGTTTATTCCTAGTTTACTACCACTAAAGTTTATTTAATTAACAATAAATTAGGTTTATTAAAAGAATTTTACTGTCTCATGTTTTTTTTTTCTTTTCATTTTAAAACGTAATATTTTTTATTCTTAAAAATACATTCTGCAGGTCTCTACGGTCCACGAAAAAAAATGGCCGTAAAAGTCAATGACTTTAATTATTGTTTACCATTCAGTATTACCTATGAAGATGACGTTTTTAATTATGTTATATGCACAGTGCACACAATGCACAGAAATAACTAACATATCCAATAACAGAGTTATTAAATATAGTTCTCAATTTAAATTAAATAATAGTGGAGTTCCGCAGGGCAGCATACTTGGTCCTACCCTGTTCTTAGTGTATATTAACGACATCCCACAATCGACAAAACATGAATGTATAATGTTCGCTGATGACACTACTCTATTAATTAAATGTAAAAAAGGACAACTAAATCAAGAAATTAAAAATGAATTAAATAATATAATAAATTGGCTAAATAGGAATAATTTAAAAGTTAATTTAGATAAAACAAAAATTATTAAATTTAACAAAAATATTGATAAGAATGATCATGATTTAGACCCAATACAGTGTGTTACTACAGCAATTTTTTTAGGATTTACTATTGACAGTGGTATTAAGTGGAGAGAACACGTTGAGAATGTGTGTAATAAATTAAATCGGTTTATATTACTTAATAAATCGTACTACATCACAGACGAAGTATACCAACAGGTGGAGGAATTGTATACCGATTACAAAACACTTTTGAGAAATGAGTTATGTAATTGTATAAATAGTAGTGTTAAGGAATCGGTTACGATTGTAAACTTATCGCATGCTGCCGCAACTGAATCTCTAGTTTGTAAGTTTTGTAAAGGTAGTCATATGATACAAACTTGTGATAAGTTTGTTAGGGACAATGTAGGCGCGCGGCGTGAGTTTGCACAAACCAATGATTTATGTTTTAACTGCTTAAATTCGGGACACTCTAGTTATCAGTGCACAGGTACAACAAAGTGCCAGCAATGTGGAATAAAACACCACAGTCTGCTTCATTTAAATAGTAAAAAACCTTTTCCTCGAGCTGAAGAGGCTTTCAGTTTAAGTGAGTCTCCAAAAAATAGTAAAATGATTCCAATTCCGCCAGTAATAAACTCACAATTATTACTGGCTACAGTCTTAACTAAAACAGAGTCTGCAGTAAAAAGGTTAAGGAAAATACCAGGAACTAGCTTAGTTTCAGGTCTTGGCAGTGATCAGGTGACTTTAAGTCCAAGGTCATCTGTTGTTAATATGATGATATCACGCCTCGATCCCAGTTTAAGTTTATTAGTTGAAACTCAGATCCTAGGAAATAATATAACAGCTCTGTTACCATCTAGTAAAGTGATAATGCAAGTAAGGCCATTTCTACCAGTAGGAAGTATTGATAGCGATGAGGGAAAATGCCTCAATCGTTTAAGGGAGTTAAATTCGGGACACTGTAGTTATCAGTGCACAGGTACAACAAAGTGCCAGCATTGTGGATTAAAGCATCACAGTTTACTTCACATAAAAAATTATAAACCTTTTTCGCCAGCTGAGGAGAGTTATAATTCTAGTAATAACAATGAGTCTTCAAAAACCAGTTGTAAAATTTCATTTCTGCCATTAATACATTCAAGTCACTCTGTTGACATACAAGGGCAAGTATTACTGGCTACAGCCCGAGTTACAGTACAGTCAGTTATGAAAAAGTTTGTTGAACTGAGAGCCCTTATAGACCAAGGCTCTCAGTCATCATTCATAACAGACTCTGAAGTACAAAACTTAGTACTTAGGAAAATACCAGGAGCTAGTGTAGTTTCAGATCTTGGCGGCGATCAGACGACTTCGATGTCATCTGTAGTTTTTAGGTTGATATCCCGTCTCGATTCTAGTTTTAGTATATTAGTAAGAGCTCTGGTCCTAGATAAAATTACTGCTCTATTACCATATAGTAAAATACTGGCAGAGGAACTGCCATCATTACCAGTAGGAGAGTTAGCTGATCGTACTTTTGACATATCTAATAGGACAGATTTGCTTTTAGGAACTGAAGTCTACAGCCAGATATTAGTAGAAGGTATAGTGAGAGGTCCATCACAGTCTATAGTTGCTCAGCGCACTAGATTAGATTGGATCTTATCTGGCAGAGTTCGTTCCAATAATACGTCATTAAGTATAGGGTACAGTCTACGTAGCAAGTTAATAAAGTTTGATAATAATGAGAATAAACGCCTCAATCGCTTGAGGAAATTAAAAGGAAGGACTAAGGTAAATGAAACAAAAATTTTAACTCCTAAAGAGGAAAAATATAAAAACTTTAATAAAAATAAACTAAGCAACGATAAGTTGTTGGGGCCGAGGGTCCAGTTAGGAGGAGAAAATAAAATTGCAGTTTTCAATCGTCGTTATCGTCGTAGATCACCTGAAAAAGAAAAAGATAAAATTAGTAAACAGTTAGTAGCACAGGAAATAAATAAAATATGTCATAAGCAATATTTAAATGACGAAATAGGTAACAGCTATATAAAAGGAAAGGTTAGAAAGAAAAGTAAACTTACATCTTTGAATCCAGCATTGGATTCACCAGGCATCCAAAGATATATACCTAATGGCTAGAGTAGGCCTGTGCCTGAAAACGCTTACTTGTTGTTTTGATTTTACTATTGAGTTTTATGTACAGGTACTTAGGTATATTGTTAATAAGGGTTACTAGGTATGTAGGTTTCGGAATATTATTTTAGGTTTATATTTAAAGTTTCTTTTTGTATAGGTAGTTAAAAGTTTAGGATATTAGTAAAAGTTAATATTAGGTATGTAGGTCTGCCAATATTCTTTTACGTTTTTAATAGTAAAGCCAGGTTTGTGCAAACTCAAAAAGCGTGGTCTCTTTCCAGTTAACTAATATTGTTAATTGAAGAACTAGTATTCAATGTAAAAAATAGAGTTTTAGTTTAGGTTATGATTGTTTTGTTTGTGTATAGTTAGTTCATTTCTGAAGGTTAATTTTATGTTTATAAAGATTTGAGTCTTAGGTCAGGTATAAAAGATTTTGTACAAATTGTTTCAGCTGTAAGTTTGGTTTCAAGAAGTTTACTTACGAGTTCTCTACAGTTTTTAGTTTTATTATAATATACAAATACTTAAGTAATACGAATTACGAATGCTTATTGATTTTGATTTTGTTGTTTAACATAAGGGTTTAGGAGTTTGTGATTTTTATAATCGTCTTATCGTTTTATAGTTTCAGTTTAGTAACTAGTTTAGTTTATAAATTCTTTAAAGTCGTTTTAAGTTGACTGCCATCTAACAAGTTTTAATTTATAAGTTTTATTATTATGAACGTAGCCGTTCATGGCGGCCGGTATGTTTAAACCTCTTTTAGTATTTTTAGTATTTATATTTTGAATTGATTTGTCATGTTTTGAAGGATCTTTATTTAATTTATTAGTTCATTTAATTTATAATAGACGGCAGGAAATTAGTTCTACATCACGCTATCGATACACCAAGAGCTATGTACATAAGGCAGGAATTAGTTTCTAAGGTTGAATTGGAATTGGAATTGGAAATTTGGAAGATAGTAAATACACGTCTACTAGTGATACAGTGGTTTCATTAAGTAGATATTTTTGGGGATTCTGTTCAACCTACAACTTCAGAGGAACCACATTTTGCAAACCAAAATGTGCTGGAAACTTCTTCTACAAACTGTAAACCTTTTACTAGATATATTTGTGACCATTTTGTTAGTCTCAAGAATATTGCTGGTTAACACGTCTTCATTTTGTAAAACTAAATCTTGTAAACCTGCCAGCTGATAAACGAGGTTGTTTACAAACTGTTGCCCAACAGCTAATGATTCATTTTGTCAGATTTCGTCTTGAGCCCTTTATTTATTTTTGATCTCACAGCAATACATCAATCCTATTTAATACATAGTTTTTATAACATACAGAACTCAAACTCAAACTCAAAATTTTTATTTCCATATATGTTATGAAATAACACTTATAGAATTGTCCTACATGATGCCTACCACCGGTTCGGAAACTAGCCCGGCGAGAAGAACCGGCGTAAGAAACTCGCACGGGGCCACCTTTTAGCAAAAAGATGGGAAAATTGTTCTTTTCAAAAAATATTTTACAATGTTGTAACTTAATCTATATAACATTAGTCATAAGTATATAGAACATACTTAAGTACATAAAAGCAGCCTTGCATGGGGCCATCCTATTCCCAAGGTGTGCGATCGTTAATGAAATCACTGACTTTATAATAAGCTTTAGCACACAAACGTTCTTTAACAGCTTTTTTTAAATTTATTAATGGTAAGATTTTGAACGTTTTCTGGGATTCTATTGTAAAGGCGTATACATGAACCTTTAAACGATTTACTTACTTTGCTTAGTCTGATCACCGGTATTTCTAATTTATTCTTATTTCTAGTATTCCTACAATGGTTGTCGCTTTTCTTTTTAAAGTTATTTAAATTCTTTCTGACATACAACACATTGTCCAAAATGTATTGAGAAGCGACGGTCAGAATTCCTATTTCTTTAAACTTATCTCTTAGAGATTCAAAATATGACATCTTATAAATAGAACGTATAGCTCGCTTCTGCAGCACAAATATTGTGTTAATGTCCGCAGCGTTTCCCCATAGAAGAATGCCATATGACATTATACTATGAAAATAACTAAAATAAACTAGCCGCGCTGTGTCCTCATCGGAAATTTCTCTAATTTTTTTCACTGCATATGCTGCAGAACTAAGCCTATCAGCCAGATTTGCAATATGGGGACCCCACTGTAATTTACAATCTAGTGTTATTCCTAGAAATACAGTGGTGTCCACTAGGTTCATTTTCTCATCGTTTAATAGTACATTGGTTTGTGTCTGCCTAACATTTGGCAGGCTAAACTTTAAACATTTTGTTTTATTGGAATTTAAAAGTAAATTATTAACATTAAACCAGTGTACCATTTTCGAGAGAGCACTATTTACCTCGTCGTAATTTGACTGTCGTCGCTTCACATTAAAAATTAGTGAAGTGTCATCAGCAAAAAGTACTATCTCGTGCTTATCTTTAACTAGATAAGGAAGGTCATTTATATAGATGAGAAAAAGAAATGGGCCTAAAATAGACCCTTGTGGCACACCTAATTCTATTTTGGTCCCATTAGACCTTGTAGAATTTACTTCTACTCTCTGCGTTCTATTTTTAAGATAAGAGCTTAAGAGCTTAAGTGCCGTATCCCTTATACCATAATGGTATAATTTTTTGACCAACGTAGCATGCTCGACACAGTCGAAAGCCTTGAATAGATCACAAAAGACACCAAGTGCATCATGCGATCCCTCCCAGGCCTCAAATATGCTGCATAGAAGACTGATGCCTGCGTCTGTTGTGGACCGACCTTTAGTAAACCCGAATTGATTGCTATGTAATAAATTATTTATGTAAAAATGAGCTAGCAATTGATTTAATATTATTTTTTCGAAAATTTTACTGAAAGTCGGTAGTATAGATATTAGTCTATAATTGGCTGGGTCAGATTTATTCCCAGCCTTGAAAAGAGGCATCACCTTGCTATGCTTCATTAGGTCAGGGAACACACCTTTCTTAATACAATTATTAAAAACTAAGGCTAGGTAGGGGGCAATGATGTCAATTATTGATTTTATAATTTTTATAGACATACCCCAGAGATCAGTAGTACTTTTAATATTGAGTAATTTGAAGGTGTTAATAATATCTCTGGAGTCAATTTCTCTAAAATTAAAATTGTCATCACATTCCTTGACATTTTCTCTGAGTATTTTTTCAGCAACTGCAGGTGAAGAATTTAAATTTTTTGTAGTTGAGACCGTAATGTCAGCAAAAAACTTTTCGAAGATCGTCGCAACCTCTAGGTCAGAATTGACCTTTTTATCATTGATACAAAGTTCAAATTTAGAGTTACGACTGGATCTGCCTCTTCCAGTCTCATCTGCAATTATCTTCCAAGTGGTTTTCACTTTATTTTTAGAGTTCATTATTTTTCCTTTTAAGTGAAGTGCCTTCGCTGCTTGACAAACTTTTTTAAAAATTTTTGAATATTTCTTGACATATAGCATAAAAGATTCACTCCTATTAAATGTCTTTTCGTTGTACAGATCATACAATCTTTGTCTACTTACTAAAATTCCTGCAGTGGCCCAGTTTTTAAAATTACTTTTTCTATTATTTAAACTGACCGTTTTAGAAGTAAACACAGAGTTAAATTGGGTTCTAATTATTTTAAATAGTTTATTAAATGCTTCATCTGAGTTATTTAACCCATCCAACTGTTGAATATTTGAAATTAATTTACCTCTAAATTTCTCAATACGTTTTGTATTCACAGGAATATAAACAAGCTTTTCTTGAGGTTTATTTTCACAATTAATATTAAATGAAGCAAATTGTCCACAGTGATCAGAGCTAAGCGCATTAATTATTTCTTTTTTATAAGGAGTAATATTAGTGAAAATAATATTATTATCAATACAAGTAGCTGTTGTATCAGATATTCTTGTCGGTTCATAAAACAAATTAATGAGGTTATACGATTTTAACAATGATGTGAATCTAACAGTGGTGGAGTTAGAGTCTAATAAATTAATGTTGAAATCACCACATACAAAAATCTTTTTGTTAGATGCACATATTTTTGTCAACATATGCTCCATGATTTGTTCAAAGGAATCGTATGAACCTGATGGAGGCCTGTATACGCTAACAATAATAAGGTGGCTCAACTCAATACAAGCTACCTCACATATTCGTTCAGTAGAGAGTCTTACAATATCTTTTCGTTCTTTAAATTTAAATTTTTTATTAGTCAATATTAAAGAGCCACCTCTAATGGCATTCTCTCGACTGAACGAACTAGCAACCTGGTGACCACAAAAGTTAAATATTAATTCATATTTTCTAAACCAATGTTCCGATATACACATAATATCAATGTTATATTCATTAAGAAACAACTCAATCTCTAATTCTTTACCTACCATTCCTTGCAAATTTTGGTACACCAGGCTTACAGTAGAATTACAATTTTTGCTAACAATTTTGGTAGGTAGGATAGATAATTTATTTGAATAATTTATATTATTGTATAATACATCGCTAGAGTGGGCCTCTGTTGTCTTAGAAACTAATTTAAATTATTTGGAACATATTCCAAGCTGTTAACTGTATAGTTATCAGAATAAATACACTGCTCAATAGAAGCAGTGGTCGGTTTAGCCAGTTCCTTGGCTTGTCTTAAAACTAAAAAATTAAATAGCCATCTAGCTATGCGTCTAGTACAAAACTGTGATAAGAAATACTTATCATATGTTATATTATTAAATCTAAAACTTATAATATTATTTATGTCAACCACATCTATATGTGATTGAGTGTTACTTAAGACTATACAATTTTGATTAGTAGCACTACACAGTAGGCTGTTTAACTTAAATCTAATATAATTTTCGGTACTCTCGTGTGGCAGTTTTTTTATGTAAGGAAAGGTAAACAGTACAAGCTTAGTAACATTTTCCTTGTTACTCAAAATATCAATGTAGTCTGTCATCTGCTTTTTGTTTATCTTTCCTCTTCTCCCGGCTAAAATAACTAAAGTTGTGTTAGGGCAATAAGTAGCATTAACTGTCCGGCTAACTATTTGTTCATAAGATGCCCCGGGCAAACATGTGCTAGTTACTTGTTGCCCCATACACAAATTATTTAGGTATACACCTACTCCATAGCCTATTTCATCACAGTAAATACTTATCATTCCGGCCTCTGAGGTAGGTGTAGGTATCTTATTATAATCTTTTTTTGAGGATTCAGTATGAGCCCTCAACTCTGAACAGATGACTGAGCTATCAGAATCATGCCCTGAATGACCTATATTTTCGAGACATTGATTGTTTATAATGGAGTTTACTCGTTCCTCATTGTAGTGGCCAATCTCTATTATGTCATTCAGGGCAGATATATGAGCAGCAATTTCTTTTTGTGCTAATTCATATTTAACTTTTATTCGTGTTAATGTAATGTAATTCTGTGTCAGTGTAATTCTGAAATTTCAGACTGAAGGCTACATACATCCGCCTCATAATCAAACCTAGTGTTTTTTAACTCCTGGCAGCAGCTTAACAATTGATTTTTTATTAATATTTTATTTTTAGATAAATTTTTAGTTTTGGAGATTAGTAGATAGAGTTTCCTAGTTTTGGAGATTATCAGCATAGACATTAATTTAAAAAATATTTATTTCAAAATTGGATAGGAACTCTATCACGGACGACCAGGGGAATTTCTTTTGTTATTAATTTAATATTTCATTTAATATTAAATTAACTACTATTTTAAGCCTGTTTCTGAATACTTTTCTAATAAGTTTCGGATAGCTTATTCGGAAGTGTTTTTTCTCCTTACTTTAGAAACAGGTCAGTAATAGTTTAGAATTGTATTGCAATAAAATGAGAGAGTATAAAGACATAAGAGGAAAATAATTATCGTTAAATAAAAATAGTCAAGATTATAAACATGCATTTAATTAAATGTATAATTCATTATGATCATTTATATTTACAACTAGATTTACACCTACTTTCAACATTCTAGTGGAATAATAATGAGAGCTCTTCTTGAATCGTTTGAATTTGAGTCATCCGATTTTTCTTTTCAATCTTATAATCTCAATGCCCATCCTTTTGCCAAAATTATTTTAGAAGCTTACTACTACAGTGTGACGCAATACTTATAATTTATGCATCTCCTTTGCAAGCAGCGTTAGTGAATTTCTCCCAAAAGAACTTGCTCTTGTCAATTATTTTATTAGCCTGGAATAAGTTTTCAACGGCTGCTTTTGCATCGACGCTTAGCGTTTTAGTAGTACTCAGGATCCAAGCCATATCTAGGAATAAAAATTATTTCTAATAATTAATTATGTTTTTAAATATTTATATTTCAGAAAGCCTGACATGTAACTGATGTGCCACTGCGATATCAACTGTTTTCAGATTTTACTTTACTGGTTTATGACATTGAAAATATAATTTAAAATAATCGTATATTCTTACCAGTTTTCTTTTTGGTCTTTTCATCGATCATGCAAAAGTAAAGAACTGCATAACTGTTGTAGTCGACAGCCATTATTATTGTTGGGATTGTGTTGTCAGGTTCACCTAAAATATTTACAAAGTATAAGAAAAATAGTTCTGGAAGGTTACAACAATTTGGATTTTTATCCTACATTTATAATATTACATAGTAGGAGGATTTGTACACACTCAAGAGTGTGTACAAATCCTCCTACTATGTAACAGTATAAATGTGAAAGTTTGTGAAGATGGATGGATGGATATATGGATGTTTGTTACTCTTTCACGCAAAACCTACTGAACGGATTTTGATGAAATCTGGTATGGCTGAGCTCTAGATTTAAACATAGGCTACTTTTTATCCCGAAAAGTGCTCCTGTGAGATACTGTATTTACAAGGGCTGAGCCGCGGGCAAAAGCTAGTGAGATTATAAAGAAACTACTGGTCTATGGTATTAAAGTTATATAGCTAAAACGTACCGTTGAAAACCTTCGAATGGTAATACATAATACCATCTTTGTTAGCTTTTAGGTCTACAGAGCCTCCGTAATTTCTAATATCATTATTAGCAGTTATACTTCGGATATTAAAGAGCACAACTCCATTTTCTACCTTGAACGTCATAATCGTACAGTCTTCAGAACCCTCGAATTCGTCATTGTATCTTGCTATTTCATACCATTTTTTTCCTTCAAACTGGAATTTTGAGAATCGTTAATCGTTTTAAATAAATTAAAAGAAAAGCAATCATAAAACAAAATGTGGGAAGGTTGCATATTTTAAAGAGATTCAAGTTAAAATAATATAACCTAACCAAGAGCATGTCAGGACATGTCTAAAGAGGGTTCCGTAACTATAAACGCGTAATATGCTTTTTTTTACTCCAAAAGTTACTGTCCGATTTGGTTCAAAATAATTTTCCTAAAGAGTTTTTAGCATGATCTATCAGCATGGAAATTTTCAAGTTTCTATCTCCTATAGTTTAAAAATGCTAGGGGGGGGACCAACTTACAAACTACTTTGGAGGCCGATTACTCGAAAATGGTGAACTTTGTAAAAAAGTAACGTATGAAACCTTGCCTTTATTTTAAAAGACCTATTCTACGATACCCCACACGATGGGGTAGAGTGAAAAAAAAAATTTCATCCCCACTTCACATGTATGGAGAGCCACCCCTAATATATAAAATTATTATTTTTTTATGATCCCGAAACCGTGATCTATACACAATCTATAACTGCACCAAATTTCATCAATTTATATTCATAATTACAGGAGCTAGCGCGGACAGACAGACAGACAGATAGACAGACAGACAGACAGACAGACAGACGGACAGAGTGAAACTATAAGGGTTCCTTAAGTATTACGGAACCCTAATAAGAAAAAATCAAACTTAGTAAATAGGTATCGCTTGTTGCTCGAAACATAATTATATATGTGTATCATGAGTGTATCATATAAAAATAAATTTGTAAAAAAGTCTTAACTCGAAATTATTTAGAAGTGCAGATAATAATTTATCTAACATAAGAAAATTAAGCAAAAAAGTGTAAAAATTTAGTAAATACATATTTATTTAATAATCGAATGCAACAAATCACCAGTAGGTACAAATGTCTAAATTGATCAAATGGCGCATAATACGTTTTCAGATTAACCAATTATAGTAGGTTATTTTGACATAATATGTACGCATGATTCAATGCATTATACTAAAATGTAAGACTTGCACATGCACGCGAATAGACTAAAATTTATTACTTACAGCAGAAATATTAAAGTTTTGCACAGGTTTAACATCAGGGCACGATTGTGAAAGAACTAATGGTAAAACTCCGAAAAATAAATACAAAAACATTTTGTTCACTTGTTATCACGATTGAGTGAGAGCTGTGAAGTGATGCAACTCAGATTTGAATCCCAATTTATATCATAATTAGAGGAACTAGGGGCCTATGTGTAATTACTTGTTTTAATTAATTCTTAGCCACCTACCAGCGGTCTGTGAGACCGCAACGCATAATATTCAAATACAAATATTTCCTTAAATATGTATCGTAGCACACTGTGCCTCTATACACCTTTTCTACACATCCATCAGCATCTTCCTTGCACTTGGCGAGTTTACACAAGCACACGTTTGGGCAGGGTATATAAAAATATTTCGCCAGCGGTAAGTGAGACCGCTGCGCTGGTAGGCGGTTACGTGACTTTTTTTGTACTCACGAGATTTTGTTTGTTTCTATGAAATATTTAATATACCGAATAAAATATTTTTATTGTAATTTTGTATTAAAATCACTTATTTTTATTATATTGTAAAATATCTTAAATTAATATTCTTATTTATGATATTTGAAGCTGTAATATAATTTTTTAAATTATAAATAACTATTTTGCATTTAAATCGCATTTAACAACGCACAACCTGAGATACAGATAGTTTTCCTTGAGCGGTCTCCATGACCCCAGGTCGGTGTTTACGTAACACAAATAGGTGGCTAAGAGGGTTAATTCAACTCGGTAATTATGAATAACATTTTCTGTCTTATATTTATTACTTGTTTATTCCAACATACGTAATTACAATAAATTAGTTTTATTAAAAGATTTTTACAGTCTCATTTAATTTTTTTTATTTTTAAAATCTATACAGTATTACCATGTCTCCACAACTAAACATGCAAAGAAGCTATCTGACACGTATCTGTAGATTTTGAAACTTAATATTTTAAAATTGTGCTACATTTTGCAATATAAAAATTAGAGAATATAAAGACATAAGATGATAATATTCACAGACACTTTAACTGATGATCAGGACATAGATAGAGGCACAGTCAGTTCGTGGAAACATTTGCTCGCTGTACATTTGACGTGAAACTTTTTTACACGAGTGGTCTATGGGTCAGCTTCAAACAGAAGATACAATACACTTAGGACAATACACTTAGAGTGTAAATATAATATAGAATTTTACCTTCCAATAAAATGCATATGTTTCCAAACGTCCGAGGTCCTTCATGAGAGTACACCGTTGTCTTTTCGCGTGTTGTCGCTAGATGTCGATGTCCATTACCTGTTTGCTCCCAGCTCCTAGCGTCCTCACCGCGGCTTCTCTGTAACTACTTAGCAGATTTCAAGCCGCCATTTGCTCATTGTTAGTCTCATGATGATGAGGGTGGACACCAGGAAGCCATTATCAGAACCTCAGACGTTTGGAAACATAATATGCATTTTATTGGAAGGTAAAATTCCGTCAACGTCCGAGGTCCTTCATGAGAGACCTGTTTGTTATCTCCTGGTGGCTTAAAACTAATGCAACAATGTGAGTCAAATTATATGTATATTGGTTAAATGACTCAACATCAGCAGTGATTGAAAAAAAAATAAGAAAATAGCTAATGCAGATGGGGCATTTCACGTCAAGCGGACAACCAAAAAAAGGTGAGGTCGTGAATTTTGTTTATATTCTGGTCAGTTATACTTCTAGGTGACGTAGATGTGTACACACAATATTTTTTTTGTATCATACTTTATTGCTGAGTTATGAGCTTTTAAAAATTTACTAAGAGTGAAGTCCGTTATTTTTGGATGCTTATTAATTATATCAATTTATTGGTAACAAAAACTAAAAATTATTGTTTGTTGTAGTTAAAAAGTTAAAATTTTAAATTTTTTTGTCGAATTCTGAATTTGAATTTTTTTGCGTATAGTAAACCGGAAGTGAAAAATTTCAAATCGATATTTGACTAACTTCGACCATTTTTAAATTAAATATTTGTACCTTAAATTAAAGCTTTAAATGTACTCATTCTTCACAAAAAAAATTAGAAAGTGATCTCTAATAGTTTAAGACTAAGAGCATATAGAGTACATAAATATAGCTTAATAAACTGTATAATATAACTCCGTTATTTTTGGATGCTTAATATATTCATCAATCAATTTGTAATAAAGAACAATAAGTAGTGTTTCTTATAGCAAAAAAGTTGTATTTTTTTATTTTTTTATCGAATTCTTAATTTGAATTTTTTTTCGTATAGTAAACCGGAAGTAAAGATTTCAAATAGATTTTTGAGTAACTTGGACCATTTTAATTTTAAATATTTTAATCTTGGATTAAAGCTTTAAATGTATTAATTCTTTACAAAAAAAAATTAGAAAGTGATCTCTAATAGTTTAAGACTTAGAGCATATATAGTACATACACAGCTTTTAAAGGGACTATTTAAAAAAAAAAAACTATTTAAAGTTAAATATCTCGCAAACGGATACCTAAATCAAAAATCGGCTTAGATACCTCTCAATGTTTATAAAAGTCCTTTCTAATGATACCCCACACTATGGAGTAGACGCGAAAAATAAATATCATCCCTACTTTACATGTAGGGGAGGTACCAAAAAAAATATATGTGGGGTATCATTAGATAGGTATTTTATAAACAATAAGAGGTCTCTCAGACAATTTTTTGATTTAGGTATCTGTTTGCGAGATATTTAACTTTAAATAGCTTTTTTTGTTAAAATAGTCCCTCTAAAAGCTATATTTATGTACTCTATAATGCTCTTAGTCTAATGCTCTTAGTCTAACTATTAGAGATCACTTTCTAATTTTTTTTGTGAAGAATTAGTACATTTAAAGCTTTAATTTAAGGTAAAAATATTTAATTTAAAAATGGTCGAAGTTAGTCAAATATCGATTTGAAATTTTCACTTCCGGTTTACTATACGCAAAGAAATTCAAATTTAGAATTCGACAAAAAATTTAAAATTTCAAATTTTTAACTACAAGAAACAATAATTTTTAGTTTTTGTTACCAATGAATTGATACAATTAATAAGCATCCAAAAATAACGGACTTCACTCTTAGTAAATTTTTAAAAGCTCATAACTCAGCAATAAAGTATGATACGAAAAAAATATTGTGTGTACACATCTACGTCACCTAGAAGTATAACTGACCAGAATATAAACAAAATTCACGACCTCACCTTTTTTTGGTTGTCCGCTTGACGTGAAATGCCCCAGATGACAATCAACTTGTACAATAAAAATAATAATGGTAATAATAAAAAACACTGACAAAGTTTTCTGAGGCTTATTATTATATAAACTAATACAACAATGTGAATTAAATCATATATTGGATTACTCAATATCAGCAGTGATTGACAAAAAATAATAAAATAGCTAATGCAAATGACAATGAACTTGTACAAAAAAACCTTGACAAAGACTTTTGAGGCTTATTATTGTTATTTACAGAGGAATCAATTTCCTTAAGATATTTTTTTTAAAGTAAATTTATGTTGCCAATTAGCTTTGGACGGAATTTCGTTAATTGGATAATCTTCCATCCAATTCAATGAAGCAACTGCTGATCTACAACTACCTGGAGAAGAGGGTATATTAGCATCAGATAGCACGCTTCACATACCCTCCAATTATAGTCGCACTTGCTGGTTTAAAAGGAGATCTGATAGTAATAAACAAATTAGTTACTGAACCTCGTACATGATTCGATATTTTAACAAGAGATCTAACCCAAAAGACTGGGTCGATATTTTGGTGAGGAGCAGTCAACAAAGTCCAACTCGACTGACGATGTGTTAAGGAATCAGTTTTAGATCCGAACATGGGATGAAGTGTAACTGAATTACCCTTAACTACGTAATGTTTTCTGTCTATATGAAGCAAGGTGAGGTCATGCACCCTGCGGCCAGAAGCTAGTAAAAGAACCGTGCCAGTGTATTTAGAAACTTCATAATATAAGCTATTCATATTAGGCTTAGAAACTTTTAGGTACTCAATTACTATTCTTGCATCGGCCCATCTCGGAACTTTAGGCGCTACAGGCTTGGCTAAGGATATCGCCTTCAATATGTGTTTTACAACGTTGCTAGATGAGGTGCTAATACTAGAAACAGTTTCACAAATTGACGCTATAACTGATTTATGCAATAAAATCGTACGATAGGCAAGATTCTCAGACAAGTGTAAGTAAGCTAAGTATCTGGCTACATCAGTAGCCTGGGGTAATTGACAATTAATGCTCGATTGAGAACACCAGCGAGACCATTTCTTCCAAGTCTTTAGAGTGGACGGTCTCCAACAGGATAAAAGAAGTTCCCTTTCCTGATGGGATCAGTTTTCTGTGAAGGTATCCCACCCGAAGCTAGCCAGGCTTCCAAGTGAAGTGCTGACGCGAACTGGAGTCTGCTTCATCTTCACGTCTATTAATGTTGTTGGTAAGTTTTGAACTTTCATCGGCGGTGCGTGAGCAGTTCAGATTTTTCAGGTCCGGCCGCCAAAAGGTTTTCTCCCCCTGGGTGCGATTATTATGAACCGACCCGAAGCTTGATTCAAATGTTGTAAAACTCGAGGCATCAGGCATGGTGGAGGGAAGACCCACCCGAGTGCGTAATGCCAATATCTGCTGAAAGCGTCGTGATAATAAGCGCTCAAGTCTGATAAGTCGAGCGAGACATAATTTGGTACGACGTGCGCATCCTGAGAGGCAAACAGATCTATTTCGTGAGTTCTCCAACGAGCGAATATTCTCTGTGTTGCCTCGTGTTTGAGGTGCCACTCGGAGCCACTGCGGTTGCGTGAGAGCTGGTCGGCCTCCGTATTATTTTTTATTACAACGTTTAGGCGATCCACCAGAGCTAAAAGTTTCTTGGTCAGTTTTAGAAGTGGCAACGACCGTGTGCCGCCTTCGTTTTTTATGTCCGAAACTACAGATCGATTGTCGCTCTGGAAAATTATACGTGAATTCCTTAAGAGACTGGCTTGTCTGGTAATTGCCGATGTTACTATATATGCTGCATCTCTTTGAGATTGCAATGCCACTGACGTTGATGTGGTTTCCAGGACCCTTGTATCATGGTATCGTCTACTACGGCACCCCACTGGACCTCTGAAGTATCTGTGACTATATAATGGGTTGGAAGTCGCTTCGGTTGAATAGGCATGTTCTGCACCAAATTTCCTAACCACGATTCTAGCTCGTCTCGTACCGGTTCTGGGTATATCACGGGTGCACCTGGAGTTTTTCGCAACAATCTGCTGTGGCGTTGCAGCGAGCGGATTGCCGCATTTTGCATTGGCAACCTTCCCCGGTGGGTGACGAAGGTCGAAAAGTTGAGATACCCTAAGAGGCGTTGTGCCTGCTTGAGGGTCCAAGTGCCGGCTGCAAGGCAAGTCAGTAAGCTCTGGCGGATTTTTAGAATTTTTTCCTTCGGGAGACTCTTCTTGTTGTTTTGCGTGTCCCATAAAATTCCTAAGAATTCCATCAATTTCGTTGGTGTAGTTACTGACTTTTCGTGATTGATACACCATCCTAAGTGGCATAAGAAATTGATTGATATTCGAACTTGGCTTGACAGAGTTGACTTAGACTGGTGTACTAGAAAATAATCGTCCAAATATACCACTATTTGGGAACCCCAAGAACGCAACATTTCCGCCGTCCAATTGGTAATGTACGCGATCATTCTCGGTGCCGTGGCAAGGCCGAACGGCAAACAAGTCATTTGAAGCAAACGTCCTTCGTAGCTGAGACGAAGGTAGCATCGGTGCTCCTGTCTTATGCTCAAATGGTAATAGGCTTGACTTATATCTAATTTCACCATCCAATCTCCTGGATGTAATAATGTGGGTATCTGGTAGTGATGGAACAAACGAAATGGTTTTGGGTTCATGTAACGGTTCAAACCTTTTAAATTGAAAATTACAGCCGGCTCCAATATGCCGGTTGTTAGCATGGTTAAAAATATCGCTGGTCATCAACGATGAAACCGGCGTTTCGTTCTTTTCATTAACCTCTGAAATCTGTTAACTATTTACAGAGAAGCCGCGGTGAGGGCGCTAGGAGTTGGGAGCAAACAGGTAATGGATAGCGATATCTAGCGACAACACGCGAAAAGACAACGGTGTACTCTCATGAAGGACCTCGGATGTTGACGGAACAGATAATAAATAACATTTTCATTCTAGGCTTTGGTGCGGTTACCCCGGTACTCAGCCGTCCTCAAACTAAAAGGCGGCTAAATGACAAAAATAGTTTCTGAGGTAGAGCTAAAAAACGTGGGATTATTTTGAAATTGATGCTAGTGATTTTGTATAAACAATTGTTAATGTTGTCGTGAATGTCTAATGACAACATTAACAATTGTTAATAGAAAATAACTAGCATCATTTTCAAAGTAATCGCGTATTTTTAGCTCTACCTCAAAAACTCTTTTTGTCATTTAACCGCCTTTTAGTTTGAGGACGGCAGATTTTGTAGTGCCTCAGGAATGTTTGCAGATGCGCATAGATGATTTTTATGCCATCATAAGAAAAAAGAACATGCTCTGTGGTGTAAATTATAAAGGGAAGCCGCAACAGCATCCTGAAAATGTTAGCAGGGAGTCTAGACTGTAGAATTTAGAAGCATGTGAGAGACGTAGGAGGTTGAATTTACTCAAAAACTAATTAAAACTTAAATATTTAATCTGTAGTTACTAAATAGCTATTAGGATTTTTGTTACTAACAAGAATGGACAATGTAATGTCTGAAATAAATTATTTTTATCTATTTATTTTTACTACCATGCATTTAATGAAATTCATAGTTGAGTGTGAACATTTATTTTTACAACTAGATATAACCGTATTTTAACATTAGTAGTATAATGATAATCAGAGCTCTTTTTGAATCGTTTGAATTTGCGTCATCCGATTTTTCTTTCCAAACTATTATCCCAATGCCCATCATTTTAAACCCCCCAAAATTTTAGAAGCTAAATAGTACTACGGTGTGACGTAATACTAATATTACTTTATACGTCTTCTTTGCAAGCAGCGTTAGTGAATTTCTCCCAGATAAACCTGCTCTTGTCGATAATTTTATTAGCTTGGAATAAGTTTTCAACGGCTGCTTTTGCATCGGCGCTTAGCGTTTTAGAAGTACTCAGGATCCAAGCCATATCTAGAAATGAAAAATATTTAGATTAATGAATTATGTTTTTAACAAGAATACGTTTATATTTCAGAAAGTCAGTTAAGTAACTGACGTGTCACTGCAAAGTCTGTTTTCAGTTTTTACTTTTCTAGTTAATTACATGAGCTCCGTAGCCTAGTGGTTAAACCGTTTGATTCGCACTCGAGAGGGTGTAGGTTCGAATCCCAGGTTGTGGCGTGTATCAATGAGACTTTTTCAGATCTCAAGGAGGTAGGTACATTATACGGACGCTTTAACGGTGAAGAGAAACCTGCACATAATTGGTCCCAGACCTATTGAGTAGTCATTTCTCTGGACTAGGCTGACTGTGTTGTGAGAATGCCGTTGTTCTTGGGCAACCATACGACATACCGACTGTCCCAGGCACTACAGTATTTCAAGAGTGGTTACTTCGCTCGCTAGAGTACTGTATAAATCATCCAATAAGAATGATAAGGCCTAAGTTTTAGTTGACGACATAGAAAAAAACAATTTAAAATAAACGTATAATATTCTTACCAGTTTTCTTTTTGGTCTTTTCATCGATCATGCAAAAGTAAAGAACTGCATAGCTGTTGTAGTCGACAGCCATTATTATTGCTGGGATTGTGTTGTCAGATTCACCTAAAATATTCACAAAGTATTAGAAGAATAGTTCTGTAGAGAGACCGTAGCCCAATGGTACAAAAATAGGATACTTTGTGTTAATTTACACTCAAGAGAGTGTACTGTATAAGTCCACCCCAACATAATATAAATAACTCTTCAGCAAATTAAGAAACTACATAGTAGATATAAATCAGTTGTCTACGGTATTAAAGCGATAGCGAAAACTTACCATTGAAAACCTTTGAATGGTAATACATAATCCCATCTTTGTTAGCTTTTAGGTCTACAGAGCCGCCGAAGTTTCTTATATCATTATTAGCAGTACTCCGTACATTAAAGAGCACAACTTCATTTTCTACCTTAAACGTCATAATCGTACAGTCTTCAGAACCCTCGAATTCGTCATTGTATCTTGCTATTTCGTACCAATTTTTTCCTTCAAACTGGAATTTTGAGAATCGTTAATCAGTTTATAAAACAATAAAATAATTAATAGGAAGGTTTCCACTTTACCACCTTTTTAAAGAAATCTAAAACAAAATATTATTAAAAATAATCAAATTAATAATTGTAAATAATTATAGCTTGTTGCTCGAAACATAATTAAATTAGGTAAAGCATAGGTACAAACATGCATATTTGTAAAAAATCTAAGTCTTAACTCGAAATCAATTAAAACTGAAGTTAACGTAACTAACATCAGAAAATTATGCAAAATATATGTAAAAAGGGAGGTATAAAATAAAACTTATTCTCTGTATAATTATTCAGAGAATAAGTTTTATTTTAAATTAGCTAAAATTTTAACTATCTATGAGTAGAGACTGAATCTTCATATTTTTGAAGTCGGTACCAGCAAACTTGAACCCGAGTTAGGTTAGGTAGCAAAGGTAGGACATCTTTGATTTTGAAAGGACCAATTTGGGATTGTACCCTTTACCTCAATTTTTTTTTTTTAAATTGGTAAGCAGATGGAGGAGTAATCGTTGAACATACAAAAAAAATATGTATACAATATTGGGTGCAATTGGAGCCCGTCGGAAAAGTGCCGAAGGCACCTTAGCACTTTTGTGTGTAACAGCTTTTTTTTTTCCAAAAAATCTGCTGTTTCACACAAAAAAGGACAGTTGACTCCATAATAAAAGTTGCTTATATTCATGATTATATTCACTACTGAAAGTTGCCCGACGGTCTCCAATTGCACCTCGTAAATATATATATACAGCCGAACATACAACCGCCTCCTTTTTCGGAAGTCAGTTAAAAATAAAAATATACCTATATAGCCGAACGTATAACCGCCTCCTTTTTTAGTCGGTTAAAAATGAGTAAATACTTATAATCTATTCGCATTAAAAATGCAGCGAATCATCAGTATAAATGTCAAAATTGATCAAATGGCACATAAGCCGTCTTCACATTAACCGATTAAAGTAAGCACACGATTCACTGCATTCTTAACGCGCTTAGACTAATATTACTTACAGCAGAAATATTAAAGTTTTGCACAGGCTTAACATCAGGGCACGATTGTGAAAGAACTAATGGTAAAACTCCGAAAAATAAACACAAAAATGTAGACATTTTGTTCGCTTGTTACCACGATGGAGTGAGAACTGTGAAGTGATGCAACTCAGGTTAGAATCCCAATTTATATCATAATTCGAGGAAGGGGCCTATGTGTAATTAATTATTTTCATGAAATTAAACTCATTAATTATTATGAATAACATTTTCTTTTTAAATTTATAACTTCTATATTCCTTGTTAACTACCACAAAAGTTAATTAAATTAATTAATTTAACAATAAATTAGGCTTATTAAAAAGTTTTTGATGTCTCATGTATTTTTTTTTTCATTTTAAAAGTCAATACCATATCTGGTCACTACCGTCGACGAAAAAATCATATGGCCGTAAGACCACCATTCAATATATAGGTAACTAGCTTTTTTCCGCGACTCCGCCCGCATAAAAGTAACATTTTTGATACAGATCCTAAACCACCGTTATACCAAATTACATCTAGTCAGTGTGCGTTCAGTAGTTTTTGCATGAAAGAGCAACAATCATCAAACCATCCGTCCATCCATACATCCTCACAAACTTTCATTTATAATAGTAGTAGGATACACCTATAATAATAAAAATATCTATGGATGCTTTCCTACCACGTCAATCTTACCCTGTTTTTTTTTGTTTCCTATCGGGATTCGAACCCGCGACCCGGAGGATCCGGAGGCTTGAACGCCAATACGCTCACCACAGAGTTCGTCAAAAGATACATACTGATATTTTCAATTATGTTATAGGTCGCATTTAATAAACAAAAGCAAATCACATCTGCAGTTAAAAACAGTAATTCTGATTGCTTTAAACCAGAAATTGTAGTTTTACTATTTAGATTAAGTAACTTATTAATTATTATATCATCAGCTTTTAACTAATTAAAAAATTGCATAATGATCCAGTCCATTCGTTCAGTAGCTACTGAACAACAGCCAGATACACAGATGACAGCTATAATAAATGGATCTCCCTTTTAGCATCAGTTGCTATTAACTGCTCACCTAAACCTGACTATTAAATTAAACAAAAATCTAGTTAACTAATTTTGAAGTGATAACTTCTTTCTTATGGAAGGGAAGCCGCTTCCTTACGTAACGCGTAACAGCGCCAATTAAGATATGAGTAATTTCGAAAACTAACGTCAGATATGCGTAGCGCAGAAAAAAAAAAATTATAAAAGTGCCTATATACTTATGTAGGCACTTCTATAATATTTTTTTCTGCGTAGGCGTTGCGAGTAGGCACTTGGATTTTTGACCAATAATAATAATTGGTCTCAGGTTCCAATCTCGGACAATTTTAATTATTTTTATGTATTTTTCTTTTATATATATTTTTTTTCTATAAGTTACACTTCTGTCGGGCGTCAGTATACAGTAGGTATATTAAAAACCTATATTTTCGAAAGTATAGCGATTTGAAATACAGAATTTCGCCAGTCTCGTGAAAACACTCCATAGGTTACGTTCCTGCAGTTGTATGAAATCTGGGAGCACGGTAGTGCCCCTGCTAAGACGAGCTAAGCGAAGCGCAACTTCACAAACTTTACAACTTAGTCAAGTTATATGGCCTGACCATTTCGCTACATTCGCTTAGGCGTAAAGTGAAAAATTTACGGACTATTTTTTTGTTACACTATTCTTGTAGGAACTAAACAGCCAAGCCACGTAACTCGACTAAGGTGTAGAGTTTGTGAAGTTAGGCCTGTAGAGCTAAGGCGTATAGAATCAGAAGCTTGGTTTTACATGAGATCTGATAGCTTTTTGACAGTGCCAGTCATATGGTATCGTCTTGGCATCACTTTACATAAAAATGTTTTTGATGCGATATGTAAGTCACAAGAACATAATTGCTGAAATAATTGCGTTCAAGTTTATAATGTACATAGTTATTGTTTTTGTATTTCATGTAAGTAAACTAATTATGTAGATTTTTAACACTAATATACTAGCTCATGTTACTATAATGCTTTACTTTAACATAATATCCTGTATCTACGAAACCAAAGTATAATTCATTTTACTTTCTGACCACACCTATTGACCTAACCTAACCATAAAATTTATGATTAGGTTACCAAAATGACATAACTGACCTTTTAATATATTTTGAGATTTAGATATCTTTATTCCTTAATTAAAAATATATAACTAGTTATTATGATTTACGTTACAAAATATTTATGACAAAAATATTTAAATTGCATTATTTTGTTTAGGTTGTTTACTGAAAATATTTAAATTTAGTTAAATATTGTGTTAACAATATTTAACTAAATATTGTTAACACAATATGCGTTAGCATACAAGGTATTAAAGGCAATTAGTTGCGAATGAAACTAGTAAAGTTCGAGACTTTGACTGAACTAAACGTGTTTTCTTTAAAATAAACCATGACAACAGTATTCGTAGGCAGATTACTAACTGTAAACTTATTAATTTGGTAACATTTTTTTTAAGTATTAAGTAGGCTTCGCGTAGTATTTTTTTTTAATGTATACTTATTTTAATCGTTTGCACAATTATTACATACTCGAAAGTACTTTAAATCATAATTAGAATAGAAACTAAAAGAAGTTTTACCTTCAAAAAACGAGCACATACTCATTACTTGTATGTAGCTATAAACTAAACGTGAGATTACCTAAGCCAAAATAAATTATCCCCAAGAACGAAAACAGACTCGACCAAAAAAGGCGAATTAAAATCGGTGTCGGTTAAAGATGTAATTATAGAAAATAACTTAAACCGATGCCACGAATGAAACTTACATGTCTTATGCCAACCGAAATCAGTCAAGTGTGAGTAGTTTTTATGTCTTTGAGAAACTAGCAGATACCGTGGCTTACCCTGTAGTGTATACTGTGTACCCATATGGGTTTTCAGTAGTTTCTGCCTACCCTTTTCACTCTCATCTCTCTATTCGGGCTCATTCATCTCCGCCTGCTCCATTTTGCTTTTGCAGGCTATTGGTGCTTGGGTGTGAGCAAAATATTATAAGGATGAACAGTTGAATAGTATAGCAGTAAGTGGCCCATGAGGTAGCTCAATTTCCTTTACTTTTAATCGACTTTCAACAAAAGGAAAGGTGGTTATGCGTTCGGCTGTATACATATAATATATTATAGTATTGTAGGATATTGTTCGGGCTGGTGCCGACTTAAAAATTAAGAATATTGAGTAAAGAAATAGTTAAAATTTTAGCCGAATTTAAAAGGGGAATTATTTAGAAAATAAGTTTTATTTCATACATTTTTGTGTATTTTATAAGTCGGTTATAATTTTTTATTTAAAAATAATAATTACAAAAAATATCTTAATTTATCCTACTTTCTATTGCGCGAGTTAAATTTCGGTGCCTAATAATGTCTATGAAGTTTAAATAAAACTGAAGAGTACCTAAGACACAAAATGTCTGCAGATTTCTTCTATTATGATTATGTAGATTTAATTCCATTATCTTTATTGCTATGTGCGTTTATAAGACGTTTTATTGTATGGAAATTACGTCATAAAAAAATTATTTCGCTATCGGAATATCATACGAGTATTTATTCAGATAATATTATATTATTATTGTAGAGTCTTTTTCTTTTGGGCAATATTAAACATATTATAATTTTATAATTTGAAAGCATCATATCCTATACGAGTACATGTTTTTAGAGTTCCGTACCTCGAAAGGAAAAAACGGAACCCTTATAGGATCACTTTGTTATCCGTCCGTCTGTCTGTCAAGATCCTTTTTCTCAGGAACGCGTGGAGGTACCAAGCAGGAATTTATATCAAATACTCAAGTCTACTGTCCTTTGGAGCTGTAAATAATAATCAAACTTCTAAGCCAAGGCAATCTAAAGATACAGCCGATACAAGCGAATCAAATTTTTATTATTATTATTTATTATTATTAGAATCTTGAAATTTGGTATTAAGCAACGTCTTATAGCACATCATATTGCGAAAACCGTACATTTTTAGTTACATCATAATATAATAAAAAATATTTTTAATAATTCTAAACTGAGGAAAGTGGTAGTAAACCCCTTTCCTCATGAACGCGTAGAGGTATTATATTGAAATTCGTACAAAATACTCAGGTCTTTATTACATTGCTGTTACAAAATCACTACAGGATTGTATGGAAGGGGTGGGCATTTGGCCGGTTTTTTACCCGACTGCGCGACGCAAAGGAGTGGTAATGTGTTTATCAGCCTATGTATGTATGTATGTATGTATGTATGTTCCTTTGAAGCACTATACAGACCAAACGCCTGGACCGATTTTTATGATTCACACGTCAATCGATTCCTCTTAGTCCGGCGAGTGTCACTAAAGACATGACGTTAGTGAAAATTCAATATGGCGACTACTGGACGCCATATTGTGAAAATGAAAAAAATGAAAGTCAACAAACTATATCAAGTGGGGTATCGTTGAATAGGTATTTAAAAATCATTGTTAGTTTTCTCTCAACATTTTTCGATTCGACTGACCGTTTAGGATCTATATCGATTTAAAGTTGCGTAACAACCATTCTCACATTCCAGTGATGTAGTACTGATGCTGATAGGAAATCCAGTCTGGTAAATAGCTAGCTAGGTACTCATAACTAAAAAGTATAAAATAAAAAATTATAATTTAAAAAATTTAAAAACCCGACTGCGTAAAAAGTGAACCAAACTAAGTAGGTACATAATTAAAACTGAAAAGAAAAAAACAAGCACTTAGATATCCGGTGGTCTAGAATTCTATAATATATTATTGAATTAATACTATTGGAACATAACAACTGAACAGTCGGGATCCATTATTCGACAGCCAATCTAATTTTTCAATGGATCCTGACTGTTTAGTTGTTATGTTCCAATAGTATTAATTCAATAATATATTATAGAATTCTAGACCACCGGATATCTAAGTGCTTGTTTTTTTCTTTTCAGTTTTAATTATGTACCTACTTAGTTTGGTTCACTTTTTACGCAGTCGGGTTTTTAAATTTTTTAAATTATAATTTTTTTTTATTTAATTTTGTAGAAATAATGACAGCGACACACGTTTTATATAGGTAATGATGATACCTGGTTAGTACCTATACTATTATAAATGTGAAAGTTTGTGAGGATGGATGAATGGATGTTTGTTACTCTTTCAAGGAAAAAGCTACTCAACGTATTTCGATGAAATTTGCTATGGTGGTAGGTTAGGCTCTGGATTAAAACATAGGCTACTTTTTATCCCGAAAAAGTACAGTATTCCTGTGGGATACCCGATAATATGCGGGCAGAGCCGCGGGAAAAAGGTAGTTTAAAAAAATCTTAAAATATTGTTTGAGTAGATAATTTTATAAGACTATTAAATGGAGGAGAGGGACACTTGATCCTTATAGCACTTGTGATATTAATTACTCTTTGCTTATAGGGGAATTTAACATTGGCAATAGGTACAGTAGTAAATGCTTAGAATCGTAAATGCGATTACAATAAGTGCTGATTTACACAAGGAGAGTTTATCGTACGATTTGGGCGAGAATATCGTATCATATTCTCGTATACGAGATTCGCCATACGATTTTCGCCTTCAAAGGTTGTTTACACTATGCAAGAATATTCTCGCCTGACATTGTCGCCTGCACCCTTCGAGAAACTCTCCTTGTGTAAATGAGGCTTTATAGTAATTATATGATGGCTCCGAAAATCAATTACGGATATTTCGGGCACATGATCCACTGCTTATGTAAATACGTTTGGGCAAAAAAATAATTGTCATACTCAAAGTAAAAAATCATCACAATCATGTATGGGCAACTCTCCGCAAAACGCAAACTTGCCGATATAAAGTTTTTTTTTTTCAAGTATAACAGTTACTTTTCTGCTTAAACATCTTTACTTAAGCAATAGATCATATGCCCAAAATATCCGTAATTGGTTTAACCGAACCTTATATAAGCTCTTTCAGATCTATATTGTGTGTACATGTGGTCTTTAATATTATGATCAAGTAACTACAATACAGGGTGTTTGGTAGAACGTAGTCACTAGTCAATCAATCAAAATTTTCTAGTAGAAATCTATGTAACTAGTAAGTTCTAGTGTTTAAACCCAAAGCTTTTTTTTTTGTAGTATACAAAACCACTTTCATTGTTATTATCACTACAACACCTCGTTTCATGAGATTTATAGTTTAGAGCATCTGTCGCGTCTACATAGCTTCTAATGAATTGTGTGTATTAACGCCATCTATAAATAAACGTTTTATTTTGTCTGGGAATTGCAGATATTTTTGTTTAACCTGCATATTAAAAATAGAAGTCTACTCGTATTTAGAATATTTCAAGTCTTATTTGATTCAGAATATGGGAGTTTCAGAAGTTGTAAACTGGTGGTAGGTTTTTGGATATCCTATTGCTATTATAAATCTAAAAGTTTGTGAGGATGTTCGTTACTCTTTCAAGGAAAAAGGTACTGAACGGATTTCGATGAAATTTTGTATGGTAGTAGTTTAACCTCTGGATTAAAATATAGACTACTTTTTATGCAGCATGCCCGTGGGATACCCGATACTATATTTACGCGGGCGAAGCCGCGGAAAAAAGCTAGTTTTCTTATAATAGTTAAATTAGTTAATAAGCTGATGCAAAGGAATCCAAATAATCCAAAATATATACGATTCTTAAATTTCCCACTTCACCAGAAAATTATTAGAATTTTCAGAGAAGCATACAGCAACATAGAGGTAAGCTGATAACATTTACATATTGTGGCCGACCGTAACTTCCCGATTTTATGGTGGAAAAAATTCACGCAAGTAAACTCATACTACGGTAAACATAGTAAAGTCGGAGTGGAGAATCTTGTATAATGATAAAAGTTTTTTGTTTAAAAAAGCCCCGAAGATGTGCCCTGTTCGTGACATCACATGATACGCAGTTTATGCGTGACAACATTAGAGGGCGCCAGCGTAATTGGGGTGTCAAAAGTTATCTGATTTTACTTGCAAAATTCGTGACGATATTAAATTTCAGCCCACATTCGTAAAAAAGAAAATTCGATATGCGTTACCTATATTCTGTATTAAATATGAGTCAACTACACTAATATTATAAAGAGGAAAGATTTTTATTTTTGTATGTTTGTAATGAATAAATTCAAAAACTACTGTGCCGATTTCAAAAATTCTTTCACCATTAGAAAGCTACATTCCCCCTGAGTAACATAGGCTATATTTATTGCGAGAAAATGTTAGAGATCCTTACTAAAACTTTAGTAACTTAACCCAAGGTGTAAAAAATGCGATAAAACATCTTTCGTCGCATGCGCTGCGGAAACTATTGATGATAGAACAAAAGTATGTTCTATAATATTAAAGAACATCTACACATCCATCCATCCTCACAAACTTTCACATTATATCCTACAAATATTATAAATATTAAAGTTTGTGAGGACGGATGGATGGATGTTTGTTACTCTTTCATGCAAAAGCTACTGAACAGATTTTGATGAAATTTTGTATGGTAGTAGGTTAGGCTCTGGATTAAAATATATGCTACTTTTTATCCCAGAAAAGTAGAGTGTTCCCGCGGGATTACCGATAGTATATTTACGCGGGTGGAGCCGCCGGAAACAGCTAGTATGAAGTAAATTGAAGAATATAGACTAGAAGAATAGAATGAAGAATATAGACTATAATATAGACTAGTCACATAGTGACACTCATATACATAATACATAACACTATACACAGTATCATACATATACATAATATACATATATACATTATACAAGGACCAGTTTTCTCTTTATTGGAGCAACTGCTAGATTAATTATACACTATATTTTATATTTACAATTTTAAATTTTACAAATTATTGACGAGTTCCCCCAACAAACAAAATGGCCACGGTACACACCCCTCAAAATAGGAACCCTAAAAACCCGACCACCCGACTGTATATGGAGGGACCGGGGTCTCGCTGCACCCCGGTAGGCAGTAAGCGAATCAGTCCAGCAGCTAGTAATAGTGCACAAAGCCAAGCCGATTCCCTCGAAGCCCTTCTGGCAGAAGCATCTAGTGCAGTTAAGAACAGTATGCATCTGCTAAACCAGACCAGAAATATGAAAGGCGACCTAAAGTCTGGATTAGCAGCGAACCTGTCGAAGGTGTCAAGTCACATAGGGAAAGTAGCATTATTGAGCAAACAGGGGACGGAAAGGGTAGGGGAAAATAGAGAGGTTAGGGATATGGAAACACAGTGCATCAGGGATGTAGCGCATCATGAATTTAAGGATTATGATACTAAGGAACTAATTGTAGAAATGTATATGATGATGAAAGAACTGGTAAACGAAAAGATAGATAGTTTGAAAGAGTACGTAACGGATATGAATGAACAAACAGTTGAGATGATAAGGAACTCGGTGAGTGCAAAAGGTGAAGATGTGATTAGCGAAAATAAGGATGAAATGGAGGGCCTAAGAGTTTATGTAACGGAGACGAATGAACGGATGGTGGATTTGATAGGAAAAAAGGTAAGAATGAGTAGTGAAAATGTTATAAGGGAGAGTAAGGAAGGAATAGATAGAATAAAAGAGCAGGTAATAATGGCGAATGAACGGGTAGTAGATCTGATAGGCGACACGGTAAGAGAGAACAGTAAGAATGTTATTAGCGAAAGTAGAGAGAATGTGGACAGAATAGAAGAGTTAGTAAAACAGTGCAGGGTCGATGCCCCGAAGGAAACAAAAGCAGCGACATACGCGAGTGTGGTCGAAGGTGGGGGAGACGCACAAACCTCACCACCGGAACCGAGACGCACGACCCTGCACTCGTTAGTGGTGAGTGATAAGGAAAATGTCATGACTGGAGCGGAAATTATATCAGAGATAGGAGAGATTATAGAAGCAAGAAAGGAAGGAATAAAAATAGACAGAATACGAAAAGGGAAGGATAGGAAAGTGATCATAGGCTTTAGTGATAAGAAAGAAAGAGACAGAATTAGAAGCAAAATTGAAATAAATAGTAATAAATTAGAGGTAGAAACAGTACAGAATAAGGACCCACAGGTGGTGCTGTATGGGGTGCTCAAGCCGAACACCGACGAGGAGATCCTCGAGGCGATTCGGACCCAAAATGGGCACCTCATGCAGCCCCTGTCTGGTGGAACAGATGAAAAGATATCAGTAAAATATAGAAGGAAAGCAAGGGATGATCAAACAGAGCACGTGGTACTGACGGTGTCGCCGGGGCTGTGGCTGCGCTTTACCAAGGCAGGACATATTTATATGAATATGCAGCGTGTCAGAGTCGCCGACCAGTCCCCTCTAATACAGTGTTCACGCTGTTTAGGGTACGGACATGGAAGGCGACACTGCAACAGTGAAGCCGAAGAAAAGTGCAGCCACTGCGCCGGAACACACCACCAGTCCCAGTGCGAGGCCGTAAAGGAAGGGAGTAAACCGTGTTGTATTAATTGCAAGAAAGAAAATTTGGAAAATATAGACCACAACGCGTTTAGCGCGGGGTGTCCGGTACGAAGGAGGTGGGACGCAATAGCACGTGCGACCGTTGCATACAGCGAAGGTGACATTGACCAGTAGACCATAGTAATAGCAGTAGCAATTAAAGTGTACCATGTAAAAGTTGTAACGGTGTAAGCTTCGGAAGCAATTAATTGTGTTAATAAGCCGACGAAGACAGCGTGAATGTAACGAGCAAAAAAAAAAAAAAAAAAAAAAAAAAAAAAAAAAAAAAAAAAAAAAAAAAAAAAAGACCACCTTAGCATATATGGTTATAACACGTAATAACAAGCATATATAGCTCAAGCAGGAATTTATATACAATTTAAAATATAATATGGAAAGCGGGGGATGTACGACATTTAGGAAACAAAATTGTGAGCTGCTATTATTGTTAGAAATGGTCAATTGTCAGCTGTCAAAGGGGTGCTTTGCAGAACACCGTTTGCAAATAAACTATTGTAAAGATAATTTATCGCAAAAAACCCACGGGCCGGACGCCGCGCGCTGGGCGCCAGTGGAATCAGATTAGATTAGGCAATAATTGTAGAGACAGTGAATGAGATATGTAAAGAAACAGAGATAAACACTATATAATATTAATAGAAAGTACTGTAAAAATAGTAAGGACATGTATAGAAAATAAGTGTTGCAAAATGTAATAGAAATTAAAAATAGACTATATGTGTAGAGATAGTAAATGTGTGAAATTAATAGATATGAAAATAAAAATTGTATAGAATTGATATGGAAATAAAATATGTAGGGTAATAAGTGTACCAAACCAACAAGAAAAGCAATAAAAAAGCCAGAAAATAGTATAAATAATTATAGTAAAAGATGTAAATAATAAAAATGTAATAGAAAAAGTAAAAGTAAAACCTAGATGCGTGTAATGTACACCATAGATATAAATAGAAAGTAAAAGGAAATTGTAAACAAACAAAATATTAAAACTGTAGAATTACAATGTAAACAATTGGCCTGGCTAATGGCTGGGGGAACAATATATTAAAAAAAAAAAAAAAAAAAAAAAAAAAAAAATTGAAGAATATGTCAAACTTTGAATAAATAAATATATCTAAGACGTATGTTATTAGGTAAACCGTACGACATAATATGTCTTATTTATGTGATAATAGTAATATTATTACTATTATCACATAAATAAGAATCTTAAGTAATTTACTACATAGGTACCTTACTAAATAATAATAATTTTACTTGTAGCTAAGAAGCAAGTGTGTGAGGATGAATGAGTGGATGAATGTTTATTGTTTATAGCTATTTCACGTAAAAACTACAAAACAGATTTTGATAAAATTTGGAATGGTAGTAGTTTTGGCTCTGGATTATTAGATAAGCTTCTTTTACCGCGGCAAAATGTACGGTTCCCGCGGGATTTCTGATACAAACGAAATGTAGTTGGTAATATGAAATGCCTTTACCTAACTATTCTAAAGGTATTAGGTAGGGAAGAGTTGTGTTTTCGTTTTAACTTTTAGCAATCAATCGATATCGTCTGACGTGTGTGGTATTCCAATACCTTATGGAGTCATCGGCCATCTGTTGCAAAAACTGGTCTAAAAACTCACTGCTATTAAGTTTGTTTATTATCGAGGTCTGGATTATGGAATAATTTAATAATAATATAATTGCAAAGTCTAAAATATGGGTACTTTAATATAATAATTATTAGGATAAATTATTTTTGCAAATGGTATCCTTGGGCTCTCATTCTGAATTTATATTTTAATAACTACCTACGAGTAATAAATATGTACATACATGATAATGAAATATGATTTTTTAAATTATATTATTTATCTAGAAAAAAGTAACTTATGTTAAAGTAGATAATAATAAGTTTACCAGCTTCTTATCTTATAATAACCTAACCAAGAGTATGTCAGGACATGTCTAAAGAAGGGTTCCGTATATATCAACTCGAAAATAATTCACACAATAGTCGCAAATAGTTCAATTAAGTACTTCAAACGTTATTATTCGATTTCGCTGAAATAATTTTCCTTTGGAGTTTAGAAAAGCCACGTTGCCGCAACTTTTAAACTTTGGCGACCGATTTCTCGAAAATGTTCGACTTAATAAAAAAAACATGTATTAAACCTTGCCTTTAATTTAAATTACCTATTCGACCGTACAGCTTATTCAATGATTTCGATACTTATTAGGATACAAATTAATCTCACATAATATTTACGTGTCCATCAAAAAAATTTGCGTGCTCGTGGTTTTAGAAAAAGATCCAGTAAATTGACGAACCATCCAATTACAGAACCCCGCTAACTGTTCAAATCGACATAACGACGTCATTACCGATACCCTAAATGGTAAAGGAACACGAATTCAACGTGCTCCGGTTAATCAGAGAACAAATTATAACCTCTAGTGTTGTGGTATCGATATTAAAACTACATGAAAAACATTGGAATCATTAATTATATAATGAAAAACGTTATTATCTAAACCTGAATCTGATTTCTTTTTGGTAACAGTTATCGCTCTTTTCTCTGTCTTGTGCCTCGTATTAAAAAAACCTTTTAAGTTATTTACCATGTTCGTTGTTAAATATTATTATTATATCGGGCCCTCCTCAAATCTCCTGATTATGAAAACCTGCGCAATAAAATTTAAATTTACCTCTACCACAAATGCACACTAGTTTCGCAAGCAGTATTGGCCCATTCTTACACCCATTCATTTACAATAAAATAAACTGCAAATTTTGTTTTAAGAACTGCACAGTAAAATAAATGAAAGAAAAAGTGTCTAACTGGCTTACATCTCTAGATTATGAAGAAATTGAGAGAGATATGTAGTTGATACACATTCATCACTCACACAAACACACACACATACACATAAATACATCACGAAATATTATTAAAAATTATTAAATAATTCTTACATAACAAACATAACATAAAATCACGCTTTTTTCCCGTAGGGGCAGACAGGAAACCACTTCTTTCCACTTGCTACGATCGTTGCATATTTGTTTCGTTTCATTCACTCTCATTCTTATCATCCATTCCTCCTCCCACATTCAACGTAGTGAACCGGCTCTCTAATGGTGTCTACAGACAGATACACGAATTTGGTACGGAGCGTACAGCGGATCTGGTACGCTCCGTACTTACTTAGGGATGTACCCCCCAAAATTAGGGAAAATATCTACGGGGGTTTACTAGGGGAGAGGATGTTTAGAGTTTACTCCTTATGAATCAATTTGTATGTAATAATAAAAAATATTTTAATGTGTGTATATAGCCACATTTGGGTGTGAAATCAGATTAAAACAAGTTAGTTTTATGTTATTCACGCGTACACTAAACCTTTCTTTCTAGCTTATTATCTCTTAGACCTGTCAATGGTATAAGTAATCAGGGGTAAAATTTGGGGAGAAAATTTTACCCCTGAATAATTGAAATACAAATCAATGAATTGCGGGAATCATCGTCGTCGTTGAAAAACAGCACTGTAAATAGAACTCTGTGCTAATGTAATAGAGCATAAAATCGAACACACGAGTGTCGAGCGTTTCGCTCCACTGCACCGTACCATATCCGTGCGTGTGTAGCGACACCGAATTTGGTCTCCGGATATGGTTCGCTGTACGCTCCGAACCAAATTCGTGTGTCTGTAGATAGCATAACTCTCTCACTTTTCGCCTCCGCGAGAACGAGACGTGATGGGTGGCGAACCACATCGCCGCTATTTTGGATAATTAAATTATTTTTATGATTATCCATTGCATTCCCACGGATTGGCGGAGAGGGTAGGAATAGGGAAAGGGAAGGATAGGTGGTGTGGAAAGGAAGATTGGTAAGTTAGAGTGGGAAATAAGAAATGTAGGATATTACCGCCCAGGAGGGCAAGGGTACGAAAGGGGACAGTAATAGCTAGGGAAGCCCAGGTCGAATACCCGTATACTATACCACAACTACCGGACAGGTAAGTTGGGATGAGTATCCCATGACTACCTAAATAATTCTTAATGCACAAAATTAAGTATCAATGAGAAAACTACGTCATTAATTTAATACAATTCATTAAAATTCAGAAAATTTACTTTAAAGTTTAAAAGAATAACACTATCACATTAAAAATAAATTATGATCTCACTGTTGCAAAATATAATCCTTTAATAATAAAAATAGTTATAAATAAATCATAAAAACGTTTCTCTAATAGCCACTTATTAATATTTTTTCTTGAAAATTGCTACAGTCATGTTGTTATTTTTAAATTCATGTGGTAACTTAATGTATAACATATACTTATAACATGACTTTTCATGAAGGTACTGCTGTTACATTGAGGTGTGTATAGATTATCAGGATAACGCCGAGATCTGTCTGTATCAATTTCCCCATTACTCTTAAAATAACTAGATTGTCTTTTAACAAAGATACAAATATCGTTATCGGTAATTTCACATGGCCCTACCTGACAAATCACCCTTATACATTTTTTTTCATTTTCAAATTTGCTCTAATCACTTCAATCAAATGACCCCAAAGTAGTAGGCCATATGAGAGGACGGAGGATACATATCCATGATATTATGCACTCAGAGCTGCACTTAATGATATCGTTTTGGCTAGGCGTCTGAGAGCATAAGTAAACCTATCTAATTTCGTGCATATCAAATCAATGTGTGCTTTCCAATTATTACAGTGTGTATCATAATATATTATAATTCCTAAATATTTAAATGTATCTACTCCCTCAATACTTTAATCATTGTATTTTATAGTTTTTGGTATGTTTTTTTCTTAAATCTTATAATATCGTAGTCTATACTGCCATCACTATATGAAACGAGGCCTATAACCGTGTGAACTGGCGGCATTTTCAAACGGTACACTAATTTCAATTGGCGAAACAACGTGTTAATTGTTGACAGCGGCTTGTATGTTCAGATATTGAGCTCTCAGAGATGAGTCAGTGAAACTTCATAGATAGATTTTCTATTTTTTGCTAAAAGGTGGCACCCGGCCGAGTTTGTTACGCCGATTTTTGTCGGTTAGTTAAAGTTAAGTCAGTGAGAGATATTTCTTTTTACGTTCTAAAAAGCTTGTTAAGTTTCATTTATATTTTTTTAATTTAACAAGGTAGAGAAAAGGCGAAATATTTTACGCTAATTGTTTCCCTGAACCTGCCTACCTATTTAATATAATATATCTAATACGTGTGAGTGATTATCGAATATTACAATCATGGATCTAAAATATTATTTACATAACAAAGAAAATCTGTGTTTAAAGAATGTAGATAAGCTTATGCAGTGCCAATAAAAAATAATAAAATAAAAAGTATTTCTTAAACGGTATTAGCATTAAATAAAAACAAACATAGAGTTAAACTAGGACATAGCTAAGTTTATGACGTACAAAGTCAAATATATATTGTGTTTTTACGATCTACCTTCATAGCTCAAAGTTGACAAAATGCAAAATAGGCGGCACTGTACGGGTATAGTTGAAAAATACTCATAAAACATTCATAGGAGTATGTGTTGACTCAGATCGCTGAACTTTGAAGTACGTTTGTGACTGTAACACAAACCGACATTGGCGTAGTTACTAGTATGTTACATACTGACAGATAAATTGAAAGTCTTCAAATTGCATTTTTGTGCCAAAACAGAATAAGCCTAAAATGTTCAGAATCCTATTTATACTAATTAAAAATTGAGGGTTTATTCTTGGTCATACTCTAGATTAATTTCGTCTATGAATTAGTTGGAAGTTAGATTTTATATTATTCCTGCGTTGAATGTGTTGTAAGAAATAATACTTCGTTGAAAAATAAAATATTTGTCCCAGATCACCTTGGCATTTACTAAAAGATAATAAATATTAAGTAGCCTGAAGAACATGATAGCGAATAATTTCATCTGATCAATGTGGCTGAATATAGACCTCTGTTTCCCACAATATCTCTGATGGCCGTTAATGATTTATGCGATGAGAGTGTCAGCTTTTGCTGTATGCAATATTAATAACCCGATATTATGATATAGCTCAAAGCCGTTGTGCACTAAACACAGATTTAATATCCGTTGACACGGACCAGCCTCACGCAAATTGGTAAAAGGGTGAAATGCAGAATGAATGTACCTTGTCTATGTCCGACCATTAGTTGAATATTGAAAAATAATAAAATATATTTTATAAATATATCTATTTCTTTGTATTCCATAAAACTTTATAGTAAAATACCCTTACATTACATTGTAATAGGTTTCATTTCAGTTATTATGAATTTATTATGAATTCGACATATTTTAAATCTACCATCATATTTTTTTAGTTTCGTAACATCAGGTTGAATAACGACTTTTTTGCTGAAAATATACATTATTCTGGTTAAATGCCGCTTCAAAATTGGCAACACTGACAGTCGTATGTCAGTGTCAAACAGACGTCAATGTACAGCCATTTTGTTTTGCATTATTCACGGATCTTACGCAGTGCCGATTTTTGTGCAAAAAAATTATCAGTCTTACTTACGCTCATCTGTGTCATTATTGGTAAGTTTATTTAACTGTTCTTTATTAATTTCTATTGGTAGATAGATAAATGTGCTTTCGAATACGATTAACTCTCGATTTCGTGAGTGGTATCAACACGAGATTATTTTGAGGTTAGATTTTCTCAGATTTTGTTATCAGTTTCGTTGCGTTTCGTTACTCAGTTTCGTTGCGTTTCGTTACTCAGATTTGTTATTCTTCTGTTACGTTTCGAAACTGAGAACCTAAGGCCTAGTTCATAAGGGTCAGACAGACCCACAGTCATCGTTTTTTAAGTTTTATGCAGTCATCGAAAAAAAGTTGCATTAATCATACGCAAAGTTAATGTCATTTGACCTTTTTATTAATTTAAGTTTATTTATTTATTAGTTTACAGATACATTTGAGAGAATGCTTATTTTAGCTATCCTAATTAACATATGGCGCCGCTGTCTAATGCCGAAAGGCAGAAGAGGTATAGAGAACGCCTGAATCAAAATAATCCAGAAAAGTTTGAAGAAAAAAGGAAGGCTCACCTGGAAAAATTAAAGCAAAATAAGAAAAAGCAATGCGAACTAAATGAAAATGAAAAGAAAAAGCGAAGGGAGCAATGGAGGAAATATTCTGCGAAATATTAAAGTAAACAAAAAAAGTAAATGGTAATGAATATAGAAGATGCCAAAGCTAAAATAATAAAAATACAAAAAAAAAATTAGACGTAAGACGAAAGTACGCAAATTGAAAAGTGAAGTAGGTATCAGACGCAATCGAAATAGCAAATAATCATATAAAAGAGAATAGACGTTTGAAGAAACAAATATTTAGACTTCAGAAAAAGGTAGCATTAATGGTAACATGGTACCTACTTATGTTTAAGAACACTTCATTAAAAAAACCAAGAAGTTGCTGTATAAAATATAATATACATTACGTATATAATTCTATAAACCTCTCAATAATTATAAGGAAAATGTTTTGATAATTATTTTTATGAAGAAATGTTTACTTATGTTTAACAATGGTCCGTTTAAAAAAACCCATAAGAGCTATAATTAGGATTTATAATTTTTGTTATTTTGTTGATTTTTATTACATTTTATAAATAATTAAAAAAATTGTTTTACTTTATTGGTATACCTATACTCTGTTACAAATAAAAGAACCTATACAATACAATATAGTTTATTGCACTCTGAAATCAATACATAAATTAACATGAGTCTTAAAATATAAGAATAATATAATGTAATACTGCACTGCATAAGTCTAACATTTCATTTTGCAAAATTTTTATCTTATAGGTAATCCATTTTATCAAAAATAATTTTAATTTGTATATTCATGTAAGTAAAGTATTATATAGTCTTCAGTTTTTTAGGACATGTGATCTACGCCTTACTTATCAGTTTCGATACAATTTCGTTACGGATTTTTACACGTCAGTTTACTTACAATTTCGTTACGGTACATCTATTCTGCATTTCACCCAAAAGCCAAAATCACTAAATAGCAGTAATATATCCTACTAATATTAAAAATGTGAAAGTTTGTGAGGATGGATGGATGTTTGTAACTCTTTCACGCAAAAACTACTGAACGGATTTCTATGAAATTGGGTATGGTAGTAGTTTAGGATCTGGATTAAAACATAGGCTACTTTTTATCCCGAAACAGTACAGTATTCCTTTGGGAGAAAAAAATATTTGTAGAGGTAAATATTTTTGTAGGGCTTAAAATTACATTGAACTCTTTACGAACTGAAACCTTGATGATTTCAAAATTATTTTAATAATATCAATTGTACAACTGAAAATATTAGTTGTGTCATGTGTTAGGTACAGCCGTAGATTATTCGCATTCGCATTTGAATACAAATATTATAAAGAGGAAAGATTTTTTGTTTGTTTGCATTGGTATTTACGTGGTAGAGCCATGCTTCGGCACGAATGGGCTGGCTCGACCGGAGAAATACCACGGGCTCACAGAAAACCGGCGTGAAACAGCGTTTGCGCTGTGTTTCGCCGAGTGAGTGAGTTTACCGGAGGCCCAATCCCCTACCCTATTCCCTTCCCTACCCTCCCCTATTACCCTATTCCCTCTTAAAAGGCCGGCAACGCACTTGCAGCTCTTCTGATGCTGCGAGTGTCCATGGGCGACGGAAGTTGCTTTCCATCAGGTGACCCGTTTGCTCGTTTGCCCCCTTATTTCATAAAAAAAAAAAAATTGAATAGGCTCCGAAACTACTGGGCCAATATTATTTTTTGTCACAGATAAAGAGTAGACAACGGGTCAAGTCATAGGCTTCTTTTTTATCTCACTAAAACAAACTTTCTTTTGCCCGTACGAAGACGTGTAAAACACCTAGTGTTAGGACCACCTAGAATCAAAATAGTTTTTTTTTCTGCATAAGCGTAAATCCCCAAAGTTTCTGTAATTGATTTTGCTAAATATTAATATAATATAAAATGTGTCGTGTATCTGCTGTACGATCCGAAAAGTTAGAGCGAGATTCTTTGTAAGGACATGTTTGATGAATTTAATTGTATTAATATCATCAAAGGCAAAAAAATTGTTTTATGTAAAAGCAATACTTACTTCATTATTATATCGTATAAACTTTTAACTTTTGTCATTTTCTTTCGCTGGATTTCACCTTTGTTCCCGCGTAGCTTCTGAAGGCACTGTACAACCTAAATTAAAAACTAAGGTTACCACATGTTTGCTGGCCCCAGGCTGAAGGGAGACCGAATATTTCCTGTAAGATCTGCAGAACCAATTCATCAAATATGTATGAAAGTGCATACAGGGGACTCTTACAATCCCTTTTGTGAGTATTGTGGAAATACTGGTATTTTAGCTTCGTATATTTCGGCTGTGGTCACATAATAAAGGATCTACGCAAACTTTTTGGATGACAACTAAAATTTTAGAATTACTTGTATATAAATATTTTATAAGTTGTAATATTTCATATATTTTAGCGTGCCAGTAGGTATGGAACATATAATTGTTTCTGCTTTATTTTCAAAGAAGATTCTTTATCAGGTAGGTAGTAGATTGCTAAAACAAACGGACTAAAGATTTGTTTTAATATTTTGACTCAATGTTTCTTGTTAGTTATACTACGGGTCTTTATCGAAATGTTGTCATAGTAGCTCTAGCTGCTTTTATACTAAAAATGTTACACTTAAAAATATTTTTTTTATCTGTACAATATTAAAATAATAATTAATATGTTACTATCACTTACGACTTTACAAGCACGAGTGCTTATTATTAAGCATAATAATGCTTAAGGCTTAATATAAAACATAATATTTCATTAAAAATAATTTAGTATTTGTATGCATACCACAATATAAAATTATTTTTTTAATAAACAACAGCTTTATTAATATTTTCTGCTTATGAAACACAAAAAGATCGCTGCAATTACAATAAAATAAAAACAGATGAAAAGACGTTTATACTGAAAGTGAATTCGAGGTGAGTTCATTCCGTTTTCCAAAACTAAACCTTACAACCCAAAGAGTAGGATTGAAATTAGAATATTCGTTTTTACCGCGGATTTGCCAGTCATTGAATGAAGCCCTGGGCGCAATTCTCACTCCATTGTGTAAGGACCTGCCGTAATAATGCACGGGGCCAAATATTAGCACAAGCCCAGACAGCCCGGATAAAAGGGAAAAAACCAGACTCGAACTGAATTTATACTTTTTCAAACTCATTTCGCCGTTTCGTGTATTTGAATTTATGTAATCGACTTTTTGTGAATCTATATCTATACATCTTCTATACATACAGATAAATAAAATTGAAGTGTCTGTTTGTAATTTCAAATTAACATTAACAGCCTTTCACAGAATGCATATGAAAGTATAAGCGGTACTGACAGTAAAAAATCAATTTTTAAAATTTTTGTCTCTGTCTGTCTGTCTGTCTGTTTGTTTGTTCCGGCTAATCTCTGAAATGGATGGACCGATTTTCATGGGGTTTTCACTGGCAGTTAGCTAATGATATAAGGTCTAACATAGGCTACTTTTATTCTAGGGTTCCGTTTAAAAAATAGGGTTCCGCTTCCGTGAATTCTATGCAAACGAAGTTGCGGGCATCGGCTAGTTTATAATATGAAAAATTAACAAGATGATTCACAAAATTATTACTGTATTACTGTTGGTTCTTAAAAGGCTGTCTTTATTTTTACACTAGCTTTTACACGCAAATTCGTCCATGTTTACTATTGCACCCTCACGCCCGTAGGGTATGTATTTCGAAAATTATTTTTTAATATATTTCTACGTCATAAAAACTATCTGCGTGCCAAAATTCAATGCCATCCGTTTTGTTATTATACTATAATCACAATTTTCAAGGAAATCGGTGCACATTCAAAGATTTTACACATAAACTTTCAATCCCTATTTCATCCATTTAAGAGTGGAATTTGACTAAACCCCTTCTTAGTGTGCATTGTAAATTAAAACAACTAGGTATCCAAATTTCACGTTTCTTCAATTAGCGGTTACGGTCGTGAGGACATTTCTTTTTATGTATATAAGCATATAGATTTATACACGATACATAAGACAAGAATATATTGTTTTTTATTCAATGAAATAATAACCAGACTATTTCGTTTCTATTAATTGAATGGCATTTTCACTTATATAAGTCGTACAGACATGCAGACGTGCCATAAAATTTTATTATGTCTGCGTTTTACATCATGACCGAACTGACAAACTAACTCAAAAGTTTAAAAACCTACTGCACCCAAGCTAAGTGCTAACCTGTGTAAAGACACAGGTTTAGATGAATGCACCCAAAACAATTTGGATATACTGTCCGGAAGCTATTCCAGAATACCCCCCTCAATTCATTTCGTAGAAGAGGGTCAAGTTATTAAATAAATTGAGTTTGAGCGATGAAGTTTCAAATATCGATTACTACCTTATTGGAAGTCGTTTTTAAATAAAACGCACCATCTGGCGTCCCTCGCAACTATTGACTTAATTTTACAGGAATTTCTCAATTTGTTTTTGAAATTGAAGGACCGTTGCATTTAATATCGCATTATGGATAAATATATAGTTTATTACTACAGTTTTAAGCTATACTTTTGTAACTATAACCCCCGCTACACACCTATCATTTTATCGTAACGATTTAACAGTGCAAGCTGAACTGCGCAGTTTTTACTGTTATCGATCACTTGTATGGCTAATCATTACAATAATTCGTTACAATTTGTCATCCACGCGATCGATAAAACTGAGTTCGGTTACATCGTTGAATCGTTGCGACAAGACGTTAGATATGTAGCGGGATTAAAAGCAAATACAAAAAAGGTTAATTGGGGCAAGAGGGGAATACTTTTTTATATGACACTGACCTACGATAGAAAAACTAACTCGCTCAAAATAAGCTAAAATATTTTTACTTCTAATTGACCTACTTTAGAATCTTAACCTACTTTTATCATTAACATACATGCATTATAATGAAAAGAAAATAAAAATTTCAAAGCAAGGCAGTTAATAAAATAGAAGTTTCCTAGGGTTGACACTTGATTTTTTTGCTTATAAATTCTGATGTTACATTTCCAAAAGGATGATGTCCTGAATGATAATAATAATTATAGTCATATAGCAATTGTTTCGAGGAGTCGACTACAATTAAAGAAATAATATACTGAAAATATGAATGATAATATTTATACAACGCTAGCAACCCTGGCTGTGCAACTGAAAAGCGTAGTCTAAACAATTCACGGGAGATTGCAGCATCCGAGTACTGAGATGACATCAGATTAAACATTGCAAGCGTTTTTCCTCGTCCCATTAAAGATATACCAAGCCGTCGAGTTTATTTACTGTTGCTATATGCGGCACATTGCTTTTTATTTTTACCTGTTAGGACATAAAATCAAAATAAAAGTTTTTGTTTTATGTCCTTATGGGTTAAAGGAATTGTGTGTTCCATAATCATCTAATAAGTGTCGGATAGCTTATTCGGAAGTTTTGTCGTTCATCATATCGAGTGACAGAGACAAAATATGCAACTAAGCTATCTGACACGTCTTATCAGAAGATTGTTAAACAGGCCCTAAGTAATATGTTGTAGGCTCTCGACAAGTTCCTCCTTGATAACACACCGCTCCCTGTTTTTAGTAATAACTTATTATTCAAAGATCAATTGTGAATATTCTGGAAGCTGATTATGTAGATCAGACATTTTTTCCACAGGCTTTCTCAATGTTTTATTCCTCGTGTCACGCAAAACGAATGGCCTGAAAGATGTCTTATTTTTGTCATATCTTCAAGTGTCTGGTAAACTTCTGCAGATACTTGTAAATACTTCGAGATAAAACATAAAATAGTTTTGACTTGTAACGAAATGTTGTATATATTATTATATATTATGTCAAGTCAAATTACACATTGCTCATTGGGGGAGGCCTACGTTCAGCAGTGGACGGCGAAAGGCTGATGATGATGATGATAAAATTACACAAAGTAGTTCGTCATATGAAACTTATATGTACCTTAAATACAACTGTCTTATTTCAATAATATAAACATCCAGTACTATTCAAATTTAATCGATGAGTATCAACAGGTAAGCTGATTGAAATAGCTGCAATGTGCTTTCAATGCGCATGGTATCAGTGTAGTTGATTGGAGAAGAGAATATCTTTGCTGGTTTATTGAGTAAAATGAATAACGTTTGAATAAAGAAATGCTACAGGAAGTCGTAGTTGTCGCCTCTTTTTCCCATTTAACGATGTTCACAAATAGAAAATACTTTTTACTTTCGTAATATTTAGTGTTACTTAATTTCACGAACAATTTACAATTTTCCCATTTTAATGCGTTATGCGATGCGAATTATCTGAATATTCTTATTTTTTTAGATTCTATAAATAACTAGCTGATGCCCACAACTTCGTTTGCATAGAACTAATGAAAACGGAACCCTATTTTTAAACCCTAAAATAAAAGTACCTTATGTAGCCTTATAACATGAACTATCCACCAGTGAAAGTCCCGTGAAAAACGGTCCAGCCGTTTTGGAGATTAGCCGAAACAAACAGAAAGACACCGAATATAATTTAATATGCATTAAGTGAAAAGCTATTAATTTGAAATTACAAACAGACACTTCAATTTTATTTATCTGTATAGATTAAGGGTAAGAATGAGCTGCTGTTGTTAATAAGTTAATAACACTAGACTGAGAGCGCAGCTACTTTCTACAATATTAAAAAAAAGGGTTTTATACACAAGCATAATAATATGAAATGGAATAGCTGATGATTGTCATGACAATTATCAGCTATTCCAAGCAAAAATACACAAAAATCAAATTGATTATTAAAAAGCAGAAAAAGTAGCGTAAATTCGACTCGCAAACCTGTTATTGACTTTGTGATGTACCTAATTAGGCCTTCAATAAACTCTGTAAAATAGAACGTTTGTAGGAACTTCGAACGTAAAGTCTTTTGTTTAATGTGTTGCTTTCACAGCAAAAATGTGGAGCAAATGGCGTCGTGATTTTAACGTTTTAGAAGCATCCATTGTTGTACTTTTATAATGAATGTTTCTAGTTTTTTCGATTTCTTTCTCAATTATGTCGCAAAATGTTCTACGATTTTGTGGTAAATTGCGATTTTTTAATATCACAAGCTAACAATCGTTTTGAACTTTGGACAATTTCTTTGTAAATATCCTAATGGTTTTCAATAAAATTTTCAACTTGTCAGTTTAAATAAATCTAGCATTGACCCTATAAATAGAAACAGTCCATCGATATCTTATTTATTACAAAAGTCTTTTATAATAATATAACGAGCAGCGAACGTCTTAATAGTTAGCATCGCATCAAAGATTTAACGAAGTCTTTATAACAATTTTGGCTCTATTCCAGAGTGGATAACGAAGCTCTTTCGTATATGATTGATCGTGGCCAGTGGCAACACGTTGGATCCCTTTGATTGAACGTAGGTTTTTGTGTTTGATCAACTAACCGATGGTTTGGCTGATTGGCCGCCTTCAACGTTAATTCTTAAACAAGACTATTGTACTTCGTTTCCGAGTGTGAAATATTGCTCTTTGAAGTGACGAACACTTGAAGTTATCATTGAATTATTAGATTTGTACATATGTATCTGATGTGTGCTTAATTTTAAATAAATAGTTGGATTTTAGTCACTAACTCACTACCCAGTAACGGTTTATAGATGTTATTTTACTTATATAATGTATAACACACAAAAAAAAATCTAATGAGACACGTATACAACTTTTTACCTTTTGAACCATCTATAAGTTGAACGTTTTTATTTTTATTACTTGATAGACCTAAATTCACAAACGTAAATCTATCATCGTATTTTATAAAATTGTACGGTTATTGATTAAAACCAATAACCATAAAGATGAAGAATGTCATATTATGTAAAGTTTTAAGAATTGCGAATTTTACGATTAGCTCCATTTGCTCTCTTATTTTAACGACCATGTGTAGTGCCTGTTTCAAGTGGCAGCAATAATCGTCTCAATAAATCATACTTATTATGAGTCGAGCAAAGCGTAAAAATATTCAGCGTACTCGTGTTAGTTCAATTACTATGTCTGCCAAGATCATTTTCTTTGACCTAGAAGAAAGCAATAAAAATTTAATTAAAACTAACGTCCACGGATTGTCGTGAGTCATGTACGAGTATCCATACTATATAATATTATAAATGCGAAAGTGTGTCTGTCTGTCTGTCTGTTACCTCTTCACGCCCAAACCGCTGAACCGATTTTGATGAAATTTGGTATAGGGATACTTTGAGACCCGAGAAAGAACATAGGATACTTTTTATCCCGGAAAAATGTACGTTCCGCCGCGATAAACGAATTTTGGCGCAACGGAGTTGCGGGCGTCATCTAGTATCGTATAATTTATCTTTTTGATCTTCTTTCTAGATGATAAGGAAATATAACATAATATTATCTAGATATTTGTAAGTAAAAGATGATGATGAAATGATTCTTATAGTCATAAAATTTATCACAAAGTTTGCAATACGAATTTTTTTAGAAGCCTAAATATTCCACTGACTGACTCTTCAGCTGGTGTCATCCAGGCGAGTATCTATATATTTCACTTTCCATCAGGCGATCCAGTTACTCGTTTTTCATGAAAAATCCAAATTGGTAAAATTTGAGACTGAGTTTTATTCATTTTTTGAAATTACAATAAAAAGAGTCAGTCAAATCAAAAACAATGGTTGTTTCACGGAGTTAGCTTTGGGCATTCGGGCTGGATTTGTTTGAATTTGCCAAACAAACAGACACGTTTGGTATTGTTCCCCAAATACCAATTTTACGTTTTATGTCTGTACAAGGTTTTGCTTTATGGTTTTTTATCGAATCAGGACTTGTTAGTGTGAACTTCTTTTAATAGGGAAAAAGCAGATATATTCAGAAAACGACACGAAACCACCGTAAATTCAAAACATTTTTAAACTGCAGGCGCAGTTACAAAAATTAATATATTATTTTGAAATCATTCGTCCTCGGTAATTAATACTTTATTATTGAAATTAAGTATGTACTATAAAAAAATAAACTTTGCTCTAGATTGTTATCCAATCTAAATTGTCTCTGTATAGAAAACAACCACTAATGGGTGACCTACTTAGCTTTGTTAGAGTAAATTTCTTAATTGTCTTTTTATTGGCCAGCAGAGATTGTTATGTTATACGATGACGCAATTCTGATGTCACTAACATACAACACCTTTTCTTATCAACAATGATGCTTTACTTTTTTAATTATCATGAGATGTCATTTCTTATAACAACAATTTTAACTTAGCATCTGTAAAAAAACTAAATGTTTCCATCGAGGATAGAATTGTGAAACATTTAAATTATTTTGTACATTGGCATGGCGACGCATTACCACGTTACACCAACAGTCACAATCTTACTTGCCAAATGAGATGTTTTATGTCCAAAGAGATTTTTTTAATAAACACAAGGAACATATTCCTATGAACATAAATATTTGCAAAACACCATCATGTCGTGCGAGATATATTCAGATCAGAATAGTGAGGAATAGGCTACTTTTGAGTCAGTTTGATGCAGTGGTGTATCATGATTTACTCGGTGCTATTGTGACATGGACAATTTATAGTTCGACTCGATCTAACGGTATCATTTTGTATGAGTACTGCATCATCTTCTCGTCTATACATAGGTATACGAGTATTATTATGCGAGAATAATTAAGACAAATAGTATTAAATGTCCAAAGTATATATAGTAGTCAATAAAATAATTACCGGAGATGATTCTGAAACAAATTGTCATTGTAGCTGTTACATTACCGAAGACTAATCTATTAATCATCTCAAAATTAGTTTACTCGACTTTCTTTGAAAACTTTATTAGTCATAAGTTCATAACATAAATTATTAACATTAACGAACCCGAACAAACAATCATACATTCGAAGAATGGGAGGAAAAATGAATAAGTGAAATTATTAAAATCGATTCCGGATTCCAAGTGCGTTCACTTCGAGTACCTTGCGACTTGCGAGACGCAGCATAAAGATGATTTGTTTAAAATACTGCAAGAGCTGCGTGATGTATATCACGGCGTATATTGGAATAATGATCCCGCCTTGCACTGCATTCAATGGCATTTTGCATACAATATGGTAGATGGATTTATATTAAAATATGGCCAACGTCAGTGCCGGTTGCTCAAAATAAATTATTCATTGCACACAGTCAATTTTCGAGATAAACAATAAGTGTATCAAAACGGTCGCATCATAAATATTCAAATTACATATTATTGTTCTCGGTTTGTTGATAATTAGATCGCCCACGAAAGGAAGCTGTGATTTTATCGCTAAGTAGCTACGAACTTAATAAATTAGACGTAAGTTATCCGAGCTTGTATCATACGCTTGAAGTTTATTAAAATAAATTGCCAGAGTATCACATTCATTGTCTTAATTATGTGCTGAATAAAGAGAATTTGTATATTACAATTTTAAAGCGTAGCGTAAGAATCTTTAGCATCTCTCAAGATGAATTATATCTTTAAATCCTAACTTATTACCAACACATTTTAACGACTTTAACTTTGATTCGACTAATTTGAAATAAGGATTTTCTTGTGTGGGTTTATAATACGATGACAATATGTTTTCAGATATTAATTTTACTATAGGTACGCATAATAATAGACCGTACTAGAATGTTTAAACCCTAACAAAACGATTTTAAATACCGCATGAAAGACGATTTGACAAAAGTATAATTTTACTAGACGTTTTTCGAGTTCATTATTCCAAAGTATGTTCAATGTTCATGTTTGTTAAGCCATAACAAGTACAACTTCAAACAAAATAACTGCGCTCAAACAGCCGACAAAGATCAACGGAAAGACTACATCCTGTACATATTGCTAAGATCGTTTAGTTTTTAACCTATAATATTATATCACTAGATGAAACTATAAATTTCAATACACGTTTTGAAACTTATCTTTTGGAACTTTCAGTTTTCTTCTTATTCATATCATATCATCTTAGAGCAAGATAAATTATAAAGTCTATAAGATCTAACAGCTTACGTTTTATAAAATACTAGCTTTTGCGCGCGGTTCCGCCCGCGTAAATACATTATCCCGCGGGAACACTACTTTTTCGGGATAAAAATATTCTATGTCCTTTCCCGGGACCCAAAGTATGTCTACACCAAATTTCATAAAAATCAGTTAAAGCGTGAAGAGGTAACATTGACACAGTACAACACAGAGGACAGATAGACACACTTTCGCATTTATAATATTAGTATCTAAGATAATCCCCCTTACTAATAAACGCTGTATAAGCTTTGAATAGTTATAGAGTGTTTTGTTTCCGTCACGCAAGTGACATTTTTAATTCGATAGAAGAAGACAAAACACTGTATAACTATTCAAAACTTATACAGCGTTTACTAGTAAGGGGGAGTATGGATAAGTTTCAAGTCTAGAAATCCTAAAAATACATTAATGTAGGTTATCTTATCGTCATGTACACATCGCAGATCCACTTATAAAGTTGCTATCTCAAGCCAAGAATTCTTCAGCACTAAATCATACAGCGATAGAAGTTATAAGCAACTTATTTTTTCTTCAACCAACAAGCAAAGCCAGGATGAAATTGGCTTATATAAATTACAAGAGACTGCAAAACAAGCTCTCCTTTGTTGTGGTTTCTCGCAAGGGTTTTAGTGGATATAAATCCCTCATAATCCAGCCTCCGCATCAGAGGCATCGAGATTTTTTGAAGATTTCCCCGGAGTCGACAAAGAAAAAACAAAGAAAGGGTAGGAAGGTAATTTTACGTATGTCAAATTAAATACTTACAGGTTGTAAATTATTTTGTATAGTATTGATATGCATATAGGGGGCTTTCTAAGTAGCACGAGTTTGATACAATCTTTTTAGAGATATTAAGTAGGTACATTGATCTGAAAAAGAAATAATTTCTAGCTTTGCTTGAAGTCAAAATCAATTAAAAACTAGTCGAATAAATAACAATATTAACTGGAAAAGTCGAAAACAAGTTATGATCATGGTGACTATATGAGAGAAAACAATAAAGATTGTCATGAATTAAATAGCATTAATGAATAAACAAATTTCAAAAATTTGTTGAAGTATTTAAGACATTCAAAAGCAAACATTAATTCGCGCAATTGAAACACATTGTAGGGTTAAAATAAATCGCGTACATGGAATAACAGTATCTTTGCCATTCCCGGCGCAAGAATACTCGTATATTGTTAACTTACAAATTGGTCGAGCAGTGATAGATGACTCCGCGACGTGGCGGGAAACAAAGGGCAGAGTGTTAGCGCAATCACACTGCCTATTCACTGAAACAACGATATAAGATAAGTGGATATGCCAATAATTGTTTAAATATTAATCAAAATTTTAAAACTTGGAGAACTATTGCTATAAAAATTTGAACATGTTTTATTTTAAAATGATTCTGAAAGAAAGACAAACTCTAACGATATTTGTAATATTATGTTACTTTGCCCAAAATATATATCACTTTATTTTATGTATAAATATTTAATTATCTGGCTTTACTCAATAAATTTTACTTTGATCATTACATGACTACAGGTGATACTTTTTATTACTGTGATTAAATATTTTTTCGTAACCATTATACTAATTTAATATTTGCTGTTGCAATTTGTCACATCATTGAACCAAAGAATTACGCTTATTCTTCGAAATAGGAAAGAAATATATTTAACCATTAAATTCTTCTTAGATAATTCTATCGATTAAGTTTATTTTTATTTTTGTAAGTATTCTTTTACTACCTTTTTTAAGTTGATCCGATGTTGATAATATCTATTATCTAATGTAAAATATAACATATCCACTATCTATATGGATGTGTATTGATGTAAAGCACGTTGGCAGAACTCATTCAGCCAATTAGGCATACAGTTGCGAGTTGCGACCAATCATCGTTTGACACAAGTCGAATTCAATTTGATTCGATTGGTAATAAATCGCCGCCATCGTCATCTTTTTCATCTATTATAAGTGATCGAATGATATTCATATCAATTTCAATCATTGTTATTACGATATATATTTTAGGTGATTTTTATTTAAATGTTAACGTGCATTCGCGTGTAATGCAATATTACATATTCGAGCATTATTCAGTGTAGGAGGAACCGAGCATTACATGCGCACCTTGTAATGATACGATGTGGAATATCTTGATACAACTTGTAAAATCAATCCCACCAAAAACATTCTGTAAAAAACTAGCCAAGTCTCGATGGAGCTGCTTGTTTATCTCTAAAAAGTAATGAAATCTAGACTAAGTCGTGCCAAGTCTAAGGATCCTTACTGCGATTTATTTATTATTATAGTTAATGTTGTGTGACTTGGCCCTTGAAAATTCTTTATACGTTAGAAGTCAATTTTGTTTACACGTAATGTTATATCAGATTCTGTTGTAACTACCTATGTTTGTTAAGCGAGATAATAGCCCATACTGGTATTGGTAATTGGACGCTAGTGTCTTATTTTAGGCTGTTGTTGATTGTATAACACATGTATTGGAGCAATGGTGTTATGGAGCCCCTTTTGTACCCTTGTGTACTCTTCAACGGCCAAGTCACACAACATTAACTATAATAATAAATAAATCGCAGTAAGGATCCTTAGACTTGGCACGACTTAGTCTAGATTTCATTACTTTTTAGAGATAAACAAGCAGCTCCATCGAGACTTGGCTAGTTTTTTACAGAATGTTTTTGGTGGGATTTCACTTCTTTTTGTAGAAACGTAGGAATATTGATTTATTTTACTAGATTTTAGTGTAATTTGTTTATTTAATTTGTGTAATGTTCGAGTAGAATAAAGTTAATTGTTCGACTATTTCATCTTGTAAACTTGTAAGTATAAGTATAAAAGCCAGTCTAGTCTTATCCAGAGTTTTCCTTTAATTTTATTTTTATGCGTATTAAAAGCAGAAGGGGAGGCATTCGCCCAGCAGTGGGACGCTACCGGCTAGATTAAATTAGAAGATGTGTCCCACTTCACTGGATTTTTGCAATGACAGTCGATTTTTTTATGTACCAATAGTAGAAGGGGGCATTGCCATATCTCTAATCAGCTGAGACCAGCTGAGGGTTCTTCATCAGATACTTCAGACCTTCGATTTTTGACATCAAATGAAGTGGCCCACCAAGTTGAATATTTTTTGTAAAGGCAGTATGTCGATCTCTAATAGTTTGGTTGGGCTCTTGTGTTTTGTAATAAGGGTCACCAGGTACTCCAGATCTTCGATTATCCTAGTTTTTATCGTTTTTCCTCTATGTGGCCATTAAACCCTACCTCTGTACCAAATTTCAGCTCTCTGAGTTTAAGGGAAGTACTAGTTCTATTCTGATGATCATGAGTAAGTGACTGGGTGAGTGTCATAAATGCGAAACTTTGCTTTCGTTTAACTTCGGAACTAAATGACCTACAGACTTAAAATTTTGGATTTTAAGTATGTGATTATACTTTACTGGATGACGAAAATTTCTGCGTTCTGGTCTTATCCAGAGGTTCTCAAATAGGGGCCTGAAAATGCGGCGAAATGGTTCCAGTAAATAATGGTACGGCAGTGTTTGCTTCGCGCTCGACTTGGCGGGGGCACTGCCGTGCCCCCAGATCGACGTTCTGGTCTTATCCAGAGGTTCTCAAATAGAGGCCTGAAAATGCGGCGAAATGGTTCCCGTAAATAATGGTACGGCAGTGTTTGCTTCGCGCTTGACTTGGCGGGGGCACTGCCGTGCCCCCAGATCGATTATCCTAGTTTTTATAGTTTTCCCTTTATGTGGCCATTAAACCCTAACTCTGTACCAAATTTCAGCTCTCTGAGTTTATGGGAAGTACTAGTTCTATTTTGATGATCATGAGTGAGTGTATAAGTGAGTGAGTGAGTGTCGTAAATGCGAAACTTTGCTTTCGCTTAACTTCGGAACTAAATGACCTACAGACTTGAAATTTTGGATTTTAAGTATGTGATTATATCTTACTGGATGACGAAAATTTCTGCGTTCTGGTCTTATCCAGAGGTTCTCAAATAGGGGCCTGAAAATGCGGCGAAATGGTTCCAGTAAAGGATGGTACGGCAGTGTTTGCTTCGCGCTCGACTTTGGCGGGTGCACTGCCGTGCCCCCAGATTGATTTCTTGTCCCCTAGGCGCTAAAGTCGAATCTATAATAATGTTAATAGAAATTTGAAGAAAAATAATATTTATTGACAATAAAGGCGCATTTATAAAATATTGTGTGGTTTGACAACAGCGTGTGTAATAAATCTAGACATGAGACCTTTGATTAATTATTACATAGATACGTTATATCCTTACAAAACTGACAATATTTCTATGCCACGACACACATTGACATGGGACGCGTGTCAATGTGTCAACGTCGCATAGTAACACAAAACACGCTATTACTCGCGGAGCACACTAACCAAAATTGGCCCGACTCGGGCCAATTCGAGTCTTCATTTTTACGCGTTTATAACATATCTACCTCTTTTTAATATTATATATCTATGCATGAGACCAAATAAAATAAGCCTCATAACCTTCTTGTAACGTGAAAATGTTTAAGGATACTTTTTATGCTTTTTCTAGATTGTCTTTTAATATTATTGGATGTTAAAGCAAATTTTAAAGGCATGATATGCGCTAACTTCTGGTACCTATATAAAAAAAAAAGAAAATATGTATACAGCCGAACGTATAACCGCTACCTTCTTTTAGAAGTCGTTTAAAAAATTCTAAACAAGACCTCTTTTGGGCAAAGAGGTTCTGGAAAATTATTTTTGCTACACTCATTGTGTTTATGATATAATTTAAATCAATATATCATACACTACACACACTACCTCGGATATGTAACTCACACTACTATGCGTTTTTCTATAAAAACTGTTACTATGTAACAGTAGACCAAGTAGACCGTGTTGGTTTGACACAATCTTTCTTTCAAATTGCAGAGGCAACATTAATGTACTTTTATTGCGATTCTAAGAGCCAAAAGAACCCTCATGAAACTTAAAAATTGGTGGAATTTCGATCACTACAACCTCTAGTAATTATTAATACATTAAAAGAAATCATCCTTCAAGTTACAAGATTTGTGTTAAATGTTGACATAAACCATATTATGAAAGTTTTCTAAACTTAAACAAAATCAAAGTTACTATTTGTTAAAAATAAATCAACTTCTAAATCCAATTTTTTTATCGCATAGGTACCTAACTTACGCCCTTAGGTTTCAAACATTACTATTGTAAAGAACTCAAATAATTATTAGCATGATCAATCATTCTCCATCATATTTTATTGTAAGCAAGAATGGCAGAAGATTATTTACATAAAATTTATGAGCTCAGGCCAACCATCTGACCTTGCTCTTCGTAAAACCTTTATGAGCTAATAAGCGAAAAATACACAGTCATGCCTGTCAGTCAATCTCATCTTTTATTTGTAAGCAAATTGCAATATACCATAGTTATGGACTTGAATGGAAATATATCGTATATGGAGAAGATTGTATGATAGCTTTGGATGCAATAGTTTTATGGTTCAAGGTAATTGGTGATTTCGGAGTTTCTTGTGGAGCTATATAGAGGAGACAAGATGCAAAGAAGTAGCTGTTAACCACGAAATTCCTGGCTCGATTAATGACTAATTTTGGCTCCAAATCAGATGCTCCAGATGCGATACTCCAAAATATTTCTCAATGTTAGCTGGTTATATTAATAGGCAATCGGACATTTTTTTTTATTGCATAAATGAATAGTACTCTTAAATATGAGTAACTTCTCAGAAGAAACCGTACATCAAAAGTCAATATTTTCAAAGGTACAGCGATTTGTATAAAAAATTTCGCAAGCCTCCTAAAAACGCTCCATACTAAAGTCGACCTAAAAATGACGTCATTTGTATATGAAGTAGTATGAAGTAGTATATGAAGTATATGGCTGCAGGAATATATTTGTAAATATCTCCGATATTTGTGCGTTTAAGTTCATACTTACCATAATGAATGTTTTTGTATATGATGTGAGTAAACTAATGATGTAGGTTTTGTTTACCAATTTCGCAAAAAAAAATAATATTTTTTTTGGTATAAAGACTCGCGAAATTTTGTATACAAATCGCTGTACCTTTGAAAATATTGACTTTTGATATACGGTTTCTTCTGAGAAGTTACTCATATTTAAGAGTACTATTCATTAATGCAATAAAAAAAAATCAGTCCGCTTGCCTATTGAAGTTATTTTTACATTGGTTAAAACTCTACAAAAAATTCCACAATCAAACGCTTTTTTGATATGAAGACATAAATCAATAGAATGGTTGTGATTAGCAGCTCGTACCATCATTACATGTAATGGATGCCGATAAGATATATGCTGGGGAATATTAATTATGACCGTATATGAGGACGAGTTTTAATCAATTTATATCAATATTGCCAATGGACTGGACTTGTTAGCGGGTATTAATGTGAAATTTAATGATAGGGTTGTCTCTAATATATCTTAGATAAAAGTATTATCGTAAATTCAAAATTTCTTATTAGATCCTAAGCTATGTAAAGCGATTTATGACGATGCATGATGTATCTGTGATGACTCAATCCTTTTTTATTACAGATAAGATTTTAAAACAATAGAATATTACAACACAACTAGTTCTCAATATCGTACAGGTAAGTCAATCTAGTCAATCAGGCTGTTATCTACTTTCAACTTTTAATTACAACAAGACAATTTTAATTCTACATTGTCACATGCAATATCAAGCAATATCAAAATCAATTACAGACACATGTCACAAGCTGGGTCAGATTGTATAATTCGGGCCGAATATCCGAACACTTGATAATAACATTGATAATATTAGAAAGTCAATGCCACTGTAATTTCTTTGTTTCGACGTCTGCGGTCGATCTGATAATTTTATTACGGTCGTTATAAAATTATTTATGTCATAATCGTATTGTGTAATTGTACAAACAATCCACTTATAGAACGAGGTCTGTAATTATAATTAAAGCACAGAAAATCGTGAGTAGAACTGGGCGGAAATGTAACTCATTGTTAGTCATTTTAATAAGTATTTGTGGTAGCTCTAATTTTACAACTGATGTTCTTTAATGAACTAAATTAGAACTATAACAATTTATCGGAGGCACGGTTGTTATTGCATACGTATTATTTTACAATTAAAATATGTTTTAGTTGTTAATATTAAAATTTGAAGTCAGTTTTTTAACGAAACTCTATTTGCTTATATAATAAAGGGGAAAGGTTTGTTTGTATGTTTGTTTTCTTTTTTTTGAATTAAATATCCTCCCAAAACACTGGCCCCCTTACTAATAAACGTTGTATAAGCTTTGAATAGTTATACAGTGTTTTGTTCACAACACACAAGTGATATGTTTAATTCGATAGAAGGAGACAAAACACTGTATAACTATTCAAAGCTTATACAGCGTTTATTAGTAAGGGGGTGGACTGATTTTATGAAATTTGGCACAGATATAATATAATAACCAACGCGGAAGGATAGGCTACTTTTTATTGTGGCCGTATGTACAGTTTCATTTTGCGTGCACGAAGTCGCGGGCACAACATATAGTAGATTATAAAAGGCAGAATACAATAATAGGTATTATTCTCGAATTTTCTCTCTTTGTGACAACCCTACGTATCATCTATTCGAATTAAGGCAAAACATGTGTGGCATCTGCCTATGTGCAACAAGGAGGTCCGGCGTAAATACCGTCTCTGTGAAGCAGGGGCATGCAAATAGCTTTATTATTATCACAGACTAGACTTATATTATTAAGATACATAATATTGTATGTATCTATTACATTTCACGGTTATTTTTAACTTTAGCTTGTCAGGTTTGTTTTCAGGGAATTTTTTATTTAATTTATAAAATGAATTTAGTTACCCCTAAATATTATTATCCTTAACGCTATTATTAGAAAATCACGACTGGCTCTTCTTCCAAATTAATAATCTATCCATTATAATTAAGAAAGTGTGTGTGTCTGTTTGTCCGTCTTTTACGCCGAAACTACTGAACCGATTTAAATGAAATTTGGTACACACATAGCCTAGAGCCTGCGAAAGGACATAAGCTACTTTTTATCGCGGGAAAGGTACGGTTCGCGTGGGATACTTTATTTACAATTTCACGTAAAAACTACTTAACTGATTATCACGATATTTGGCACAGATATAAAGTAGACCACGATAAAGGACAGCGGCTACTTTTTATTGCGGGGAAATATACGGTTCCCGTGGGATAATTTATTTTCAGTTTCATGTAAAAACTACTAAACCGATTATCATGAAATTTGGCATAGATATAAAGTATACTTTGGGGAAGGACATAGGCTACTTTTTATCGCGGGACATATACGGTCATCGTGGGTTACTGTACTTACGCGGGTATCAGCTAGTTGTATATAAATTACAACAAAGTAAGTCTGAATATTTGACATCTGAGTTGTAAGAAAAATCGTTATCATTACCATAAAGGACTCCGACATACGTAAAAATAATTTACCTTAAGGTTCTGATCGATCGCCCACCATTCCACCGGTTGTAATATTAGTAGACAACAATGGCTTAACGCTAACAAATGAGGATACACGTAAAAAATTAACTGTGTAATCGGAAAAGCCGTAAGGCATTCGTGAGATTAATCCTAACGTTTCTTAGTTATGTCTTGTTTTAAATACTTTTACAATAAGACGTAATTTATAAATCGTTATTATAATACAAAAGAGATATTTTGTAACTTGTATTATCCAGGCGTTATTTTTGGTGATGTGATTTGTTTTACTTTTTTTTTTGTGGCAAAATTAATAAATTTTGCTGTCAAAAGTTTAGTCAAAAGTTTGTCAAAAGTTTAGTAAATTAGATAATAATCTAATTTACTAAACTTTTGACTATGTGCTAACCAAAAAAAGTTATTTTACATAATATTATATCACCATAATAATTGCCGTTTTTTTTTATTCAACTTAGACACTGTTTTACCTAAATAACTTCACTTACTGGCTATCTATTATTAAATACATTGGGAAGGGCGAAAGGGCAGCTAATGAGCGACGTGGAATCGAATTCTCTTAGACAAAGCATTAACTTAAGGTCCAGAAAGCCTTTGACTAACTTCCGTAATGTCATTTGGAGTGAGAGCTGCCGATAACAAGATCTTATCCCATTTCGATCTTTGTATAAGACAGGTATCAAACAAAACGTACGGTAGGATGTTTTGGTTGTTGATTTCAATTATCTGGATTAAAATTATTTTGACTGTGTGATAACCAAAAAAAGTTATTTTACGTCTAAAATTAACACAGAAAAAGTAATAGGTTATTATTCACTGTTTAAGGATTGTAAGTTAAAAATAACGAAGAAAAACATTAATAAGCATATCCCTCCATTACCCACGTATCTAGTAACACTCATAAATTATTATAATATATTTGAATGCCAATCCGCCAAATAAAATACTATTATCCTTATTTCGAGGGAGAATTAGTCAAAAGTAGCTCCTTGAATTAAAACTCACGACTTCCCACGACTCATCATGCCAACACTCCGAATCATCAAAAACCACCACCTTCCATAAATTATCCTTCCAATCTTCAAACATCTAAATTGGATGCAACATTCATGACGAAGACATTTTAACGTACGCAAAATCCATTCATACTCCAAGATCTCATCAGTACAATTTGTCAAGTATATTAGTCCTTTAAGTTTTTTCCTCACTCAATTATCAGGGATCTCGCCGTGTTTGTCTAACGAGGGACGTGTCCGAATATTGTGTACCGTCTTATCTGTACTGTTATGGATACTGAGGACTGTTTTTGTATGGACAAGCCGAATTTCTTTTGATTTTATGTGGTGAGTTAGAAGTGAGGCTTTGTCGTGGAACGTAGATATAGAGAATAAAATATTTCGTTACTTCCTGTAACACAGATTATTAAAATGTTACTCCGTGATTTTTCTATTTTTCAAAGCGTTTAACATTTCATGAGCGACTTTTGGATCAATATTAAGATTATTTCAATATTTTTTTCATAACAATACAAAGTTTTAAGTTAATACTTTTTAGAAAGAATGTGTAGAAAGAATCTTAATATTGATAGGTAGTTATCTAAATTTTAAAATATAATCGTCGATTTTAGATAGATTCTAATATTTATGTTTATATAATAAATAAAGCTACGAAGATCAACTTTAGCTACTTGATTGATATAATTAATATTTTTTAGATTTACTAAATGATTAGTACCAACAATAATAACATTACGGTATAAATTGAAATGTATAGATTAGACCACGAGAAGTATTATACTAATTTTATCTATCGCCACAAAAGGTTCTCGTGGGAACATATTATATAAAATATATTTTGGGAGTTTTGCAGGGAATGTAAATTAGTGATGTTGTGTGTATTTGTGTTTCTTTAGTGGTATTCCGGTTTTAAATATGTAATATTGGTAGAATATTATTCATTAGATATTCGTTGACATACACAAGTATGGACAAGTGATACAACTACAATATACGTGATTTTTTGTTTTCCCGCCAAAACTCCCTAGGAACTTTGACTTGACTGATTGACTACCCTGACTATTATTTGGACTTTAACAAGACTTTGGACTTGACGATTTAGAAATACAGTTATGAAAATTTAAACGAATATTCTATTTCTCGCCTTTTAACTTGACACTGGCAAATGGTTATACCATTTGTCAGTGTCAAGTTAAGCCGACGCCATATAATAATAATAAAAGATATTTTAAAAAAGTCGTATCCATACGTTGCTCACCACGGCGCAGTCTTGATTTGAATAAGATTAAAATAATTGTACTCGTCTCGTGAGATTGACTGAGCTCAGTCAGGTGCCGGCGCGGTGGGTGCCGGGAACGAAAACGATTGGCTCAGAATATCTTTGTATTTAAATAGTATGTATGAAAATTTTAATCCTTTAAACACATTTTTTTATTCTTTAATCTTGAAATATGAATACAAATAATCTAAATTATTTCTTTTTATTTATTTATTGCTGTTAAAATCTAGGAAAATATGTTAATAACAATTAAGGCTATGTGCACAGGAAAGACAAAAAAGTTGCTTAAGTCGCGGCGACAGTTAAATTGTCTCCCATGTCCCTCGTAACAGTTTGCCAACATTTTACTTAATTGCAGTGCAGATATAACCAAAATTCGATTATGATGCAGGATACATTGCACCACTTACATTTGAAATTCGAATCAGGCTAATAACTGTATCGTCCTTGACTAAATGGTACATCAACCAATCAAAATGCTCAAATGCAAAAAAGGTGAAGGAAAACTCCAGGTATTATGAGGAAACTTACATGTCCAAGAAGTGCTATAAACATAATTGCTAGGGTATTTGTTTACTTACTTGGCGTACAACTGTTTTTATGTTATACTAGGTTTTGTCCGCGACTTCGTCCGCGTGGAGTTCGGTTTCCATACAAAATTTTAACCCCTTTTTCACCCCCTTAGGAGGCGAATTTTCAAAAATCTTTTCTTAGCGGATGCCTACGTCATTACAACTATATGTATGCCAAATTTCAGCAAAGTCCGTTCAGTAATTTCGGCTGTGCGTTGATACATGAGTCAGTCAGGTTTGCCTTTTTTATATATTTAGACTAGCTTTTGCCCTCGGCTCCGCCCGCGTAAAGTCATTATCCCGCGGAAACACTACTTTTTTGGGATAAAAAATATCCTATGTCCGGAGACCAAAAATATGTCTATACTTACCGAATTTCATAAAAATCGGTTCAGCGGTTAAAGCGTGAAGAGGTAACAGACAGACAGGCACATTTTCGAATTTATAATATAGATAGTATAGATTCTAGTATAGGTCAGTTCACACCGAAATGAGGCGATACGCGACGCGCCCATGCATTTTTAATAAAACTATTCAAAATTCAACTTTATTGACTACACAACAAGATACGGTCATTCAGGGTAACTTTGAATCACGAGGGTAACTTTGACAGTTTGTTCACAAAATTATTTTCTATTGTTTTATGTGGGAAACAATTGGCGCTTAAAATTTAATAACAATTCGTGTACGTAACATACTTCGTAAACGAAATCTAAAAAAAAAGCAGCTGTCAAGAGAAGATAATACCAAAAACTTTTGTTTTTAACCGCGCGCAACATAATGGGTAAAAATCAGTGCAAAACTTTGTTTAAAAATCTCGTTAACTTTGCTGCTATCAAGGTATATAAAAACATATTTCAATGTAATAACTTTATGGTTTTTTACCCCACTGCATCAATATTTAATAAAAACATAAATTATTGTCACTCTGAAGCTGCAAATTAATTAAAAGTTAGTTTGTGTCAAAGTTACCCAAGTTAGGTGGTAACTTTGACACACGACAAAATTGCCAGTTTTTAATATAATTAGTCATTTTTAAAGACGTTTTATAACTTTATAGCATGAAAACCAACCTGAGAGCACAGATTAACTAAACTCTTTTGACTAATTCTTAACATAGTAAAAGTTTGATTAAAAAATATCTCGATGATGATTCAAAGTTACCCTGATTGACTGTAATACTCTGCAAATGCGCTGTGTAACGTGGTGCAACTTGACATTCGAACTCTTACAATGAAACATGTATCTTCGTTTGCAATGAATAAAGTTCAATTTTGAGTAGCTATCTTAAAAATCTAACCAAGAGGACATGTCTAAGGAGGGTTCCGTAACTATAAACGCGTAATTTGCTTTTTTTTTATTACTCCAAAAGCTACTGTCCGTTTTGGTTCAGAATAATTTTCCTAAAGAGTTTTTAGCATGATCTATCAGCATGGAAATTTGCAAGTTTCTATCTCCTATAGTTTAAAAATGCTAGGGGGGGACCAACTTACGAACTACATTGGAGGCCGATTACTCGAAAATGGTCAACTTTATAAAAAAGTAACCTATAAGTAAGTATGAATCCTTGCCTATATTTTAAAAGACCTATTCTACGATACCCCACACGATGGGGTAAAAAATATTTTTCATCCCCACTTCACATGTATGGAGAGCAACCCCTAAAATATAAAACTATTATTTTTTTATGATCCCGAAACCGTGATCTATACACAATCTATAACTGCACCAAATTTCATCAATTTATATTCATAATAACGGGAGTTAGAGGCGCGGACAGACAGACAGACAGACAGACGGAAAGAACGAAACTATAAGGGTTCCTTAAGTATTACGGAACCCTAAAAATGCAGCTGCGCATTACGTATCGTTTCTTTTCGTGTAAATTGACCTTAATTTTAACGTAGAAGAATGTCACAACTAATAACGAAAAATTAATCACGTATTTGTATGTATCTAAATGGAGCTTTGAGGTAAGTTTATTGGAATTTACATAATCGAGGTAGTGTGTGGCCACAGTTTTGCTCGTTTATTTAACGATAAATGCTTTTAGAGAGATAGCTGCCACGTGTAGGACAATTTTACCAACTCGTTTTATAAATTTTTGATTAATTCTTTATAGATGTTGCGCGCGATTTCGTGCGCGACAGAAGGAAATCTCGTGAATCCGTACATTTCGCTGCAATAAAAAGTAGCCTATGTCCTTCCTCGTGGTCTATTCAATATCTATGCCAAATTTCATCAGAATCGGTCCAATAGTTTCGGAGCCTATTTGATGCAAACAAACAAACAAACTTTTCCTCTTTATTATATTAGTATAGATATAGATGAGCAGTCTTAAAGTCACTTATGTATATTATAATTAACTATTTAGTAATTAGCATTTAGTTTAAATTTAAGAAATAATGATAAACTCTACATAAACTGTATAATTTTCAAAAGTCAAACACGTATTGAATAGATAAATTATAAAACCAGACTGAAACGAGCTGCTGACGAATCGTTTAATCACCCACAATACTAGAGGAGCTAGGTAAGACGGTGGGTTCCATTCTTTGTAGGCCCCATCCTTCCTTAGGCTGGGAATGGTAAGGCCAGGAAAAACTCAGAGCACTGAAAATAGAACTCTGCGCTAATACAATAAAGCTGAAAATCGAACCCAAAAATATTATGTCAAACGTCAATGTCAAATCTGACAACTCTACACTCATGTGTTCGATTTTCAACTATCGGATCAGTCCAAAGTTCTATTTTCAATGCTCTAAATTTTATCCAGCCTGGATTCCGGGCAATAAAGTCTCAGCCTTAGTTCTTCATACCGAAATTCACCTGCTAGCAGAAATAGCACAAGAACAACGGACTTAAAATAAAGGCACTATATTTTAACGCTAGTCACCTGTTGTGGTTTTTTTTTTCGAATTAGCCCATTTGTGTAGGCAACATAAAAGTTAACAAACTCTTTATTATAATAAAACGACACTAATCAGTACATGAAAGATGTGTTTTATATATTTACCGTAGGCATTAATGAATACTTCGCCTACGCCCGTCATCCGGTTTTTATCAAGAATGTTACCACACGTTTGCTTAGAGAAATAATAATTATGATGCTACAATAAAGATAACCGTTTTCAAATTCATTGAACTTGTAAAATATTGATATCTAATAGCGCTTAAGGTGAACATGATAGTCACTTAAATAATATGATTATTAATGGCGAGTGTGTGTGTACCTACCAGTGGCGAGGGGTTCCTATAACTCCATTCCTATCGGCTTCCCTTACCGCTTACCTTTTGAATACCTTCATCCAAATCCCTACCTATTATACAGGCTACGGCTTCCCTATGAAGGAGAACTAGCCTTACCGCTGGTACCTACGCAGTGCTTGGGCTGCAAGTCGGGCACTTACTCGCATATCAGTCATAGAACCAACACGACAGGCGATCAGGCGCAGGTCCGACTTATTACATGCCCATCCGACGCATGGATCATCTCTCTTGCCAGACAATCAGGTGATCAGCCTGCGTTGTCTTAATCAAACTTGGAAACAACTTTTTTTGTTGTTCCAATGCGGGAATGGAACCCACGACCTCCGAGTCGAGAGCCAATGCTCTAACCAACTAGACCACGGAGGCTGTTATTTGACATTGACGTTTGACATAATTTTTTTAATATAGATAACTACGAAAATTGTATGCACTTCTGTGACTTCCTGCAATGAATACTTACTAAAGTCCATTACATACGATGCGTGTCATGTATTATCGCTGATTCGTCGTTACATTAACCAAAGATCGAAAATCCCTACAGTAAAAGTACTTTGACCACCTAGTTCTATAAGCGGGACCGTTATTTTCGAAATAATTATCGCGACCAAAAGTTTTCCAAATAAAGGAACTAACCAATAGGAAATGCATCGTATACTTAGTGTGTGAATAGAATTTAAATAAGTCACACATGAAAAATACATACTATAAAGGAAAATTCCCTTCTCGGATAATGTGCAATGCGAGTAGATCTAAGAATTTTTCATCCACTAGTAAATAAATAGACAGATAGATAAATCAGTAAATAGACAGATAGGAGTTAGGAGGTTAGGAGTAGAATAGGAGATATTATGTATAAACAATGAATAAAAACGATTCTAACATTGGTTTATGTTAACTTTACATGCTGTTTAGATAAGTGCAGGTCCAAAATGGCCACAATATTAAGTGAATCGTACTATGTAATATTATGTATTGAAGAAGTTGCAGTTACAGTAACTTCTAATAATCATCATAATTATTGACAATTAAGTAATTATTATTAATTGCGCCATTTCTGTTCAAAACTCAAAATTTATGAATTGCTCAAAACGTCAAAAAAACGTAACCATTTTAATATAATTGAAATAAAACAATTTATAAACATAATACGTAACACTCAAAATTGCCTTTTAAGAGCCTTATATGTATGTATGGACGCAAAAACAAGATTTTTTGTGTCTAGTGTGTAGTAGCTTCAAAAAAAAAGTAAAAACTATTTTGGTGCGTTTCGAAGGTTTTTCATTTTTCAAACAAGAAACAAATCAGGAAGTAAACAAAATAGGAACGGGTGTGATTAGAATTAAAATGAGTCAAACATTGTCGATTATGTAAACTATACAGGATGTTGGGATAACTGGGCGGACGCAGATTCGACGTCATGCATTATGCAGTCACTAATGTCCACGTAATTACGACCCGGGGCGCCTATTGATTGCCAATTTAGTCTATTTCGTCTATATTTAATTGTTTTGTCATTAACAGTTGAATGTTAATAGTTTGGTCATTAACATCAATAATTGCTAATGTTTGTTGACATTGAGTGTTGACCATTTATTTTCTAACGCGCCAATAATTGCAAGTCAATAGTAATAGTAGTACTTTACTACTATTATTTTGTTTTATTAGACGAAAGTTGCTAAGTGTCTCACACACTGTGACCACCGAATACAAAAGTAAATAGTGCAATGCAAAATATTATAACATATATCCTATTAAAAGTCGATCAAAATACAATAAACCTTTGCCGCTTTATTATCGGCAACCTAACAAACGTAGGATTTTCGGTCAGATTATAGCCCTGCTTTTATTAAAAGAAAGTGTACGAATTTCTAAGAAGCTTTAATTGACACTAAAACTGTTCATCAAATAAAGATAAACCCACTACTGGATGGAGCTATCTTAATATCATCTCTGATACTATATAGGCTTGTCGTCAGTGGAATCATAAAAATATCGGATTGAGGTTTTATTACAAATTCTTTGATGTTGTTCAACCGATTTTCGACATAAGCCAAGTAGTGAATACTCAATGTAAATCACTAATTAGGTACTAAATAGAAATAAAATTATACGAAAATCCGGTTGTAAAGAATTTATTGTGACAATATTCTGGTACACATTTCTTTGAATAGTTATAACTTCTAAAATTCTATTGCGACGGTACAACTTATAAAGATGGAAGAAAAATCGGCGGCACTCAATATTCTAATCTATAATTAAATTCATAAAATAAGAAAATTAGGCTTTGTAGACGAAGTGATTTACGATAATATTAAAGACTATCAAATCTACGTTATTTTAAAATGCCTTGATGTTAGAAAATTTCATCTACAACGGTCAGTTAACGGTAAACTATCACCTAGTAATGATTATTAGAACATATATTTCAAACTTAATATCTATAAAAAGTACCATTATAGAATGTTATGTCAAATCAATAAGTGTAAACTTCAAATGTATACTTCACACTCTACACTAATAGAGGTGATTATATTTAATGGAATTTCTCAAAAAGATCATTCACAACATATCGACTGTTCAATCCAACTAAAAACATTCATTAATATAAAGCAAAACAAATTAATTTTGTAGAAACAAATATGTTTTTTAATATCTTTGATCCTCCAAAAGGAAGAAATGTTTCAGAGGTTAAAATAAACAGAAACTTATTTACCTAAGCAAAATGAAAGAAAAAACTTTTTGAGCAAAAACAATTGATGCTAAAAATAAACTATTTTGAGTAATTTCCAGCAAGCCTGCTACACTTTGTAAGGGTTTTTATTGTTAACAAGGCAAACCGCGGGCAGCGATGATATCTCGTTGTATGAATGATGACTTCGTGCGAGACCTCCTGAAGGTGGATCCAGATATAGACATGGATCCCGGAGACACGGCACGAATATGGAAATTCATACATTTCAAATAGGAACATTGAAATTTGTATTCTCAATAAAAGTTTTACAATCCTTACTAATATTATAAACTCAAAAGTTTATAAAAATGTATGGATGTGTGGAATTTTGTTACTCTTTCACGCAATAACTACTGAACGGATTTTAATGAAATTTGGTATGTTACTAGTTTAGACTCTGGATTAATATATGGACTACTTTTTATCGTGGCATAATTTACGGTTAGTGCGGAATTTCTTTTTGAGCGTACGAAGTCGCGGCTAAAATTTAGTACAATATCAATGCAAACCTTGAATTATCTATACTAATATTATAAAGCTGAAGAGTTTGTTTGTTTGTTTGTTTGTTTGTTTGAACGCGCTAATCTCAGGAACTACTGGTACGAATTGAAAAATTCTTTTTGTGTTGGATAGTCCACTTATCGAGGAAGGCTTTAGGCTATATAGCATCATGCTAAACTCAATACGAGCGGAGTACCAATCAAGAATGTTACAAAATCGGGGGTCTTTTTTTCCTTTTGAGAGCTTTCGCTACGTACGCTGCGGAAACGGTTAAAGTTTCGCTAAAATGATGTATGGCAGAATTGTTCCCCTTTAAAAGTTCTAAAAAAAAGTCAGCGACAGTATATGTCTATCTTTTAAGGTTGGCTCACTATAACCTTTTTGTACTTACCAAATTTGTTCTAAAAGTAAGCATTATTTGTGAAGGTGTTTTCATAAAGATTATATTAATCCTTATCCAAGTAAATACGTTATTCATTACAAGCATTTAATCTAGAAGAAATTTGCCGTTTACATCATTTGATTTCAATGAGTATTTTAGAAGATATCGCAGTAATAAAATAATCATGCGCGCTATAGTAAGGCGCGCGGAGCGGGCGGGCAGTCGTGAGGTGGAAGCGCTTCTTCTACGTAAATGAAGTCGCGGGTAAATTTTAGCGATATCCCAAAGTAACTTTTCCACGCGGACGAAGTCGCGGGGAAAAGCTAGTAATATATAAAATTTCCATGTCACAATGTTAGTTACCGTACCCCTCCGAAACGGCTTTACCGATTTTTACCAAATTTTATATGCGTATTCAGTAGGTCTGAGAATCGGCTACTATCTATTTTTCATACCCCTAAGTGATAAGGGTTGTTCACCCTTACATTTTTTTTTTAATTTTTGGACGAAATTTTTTGTTTTTATTTTTTTATAATGTGGCATTAAAAAAATAATTTATAAGGCAAAACAACGTTTGCCGGGTCAGCTAGTATCTCATATATAATATTTAGTTATAATAATTATTTTGCTTCTAATTTATTAGTTAGGATTAGGAGTAAAAAGGTGACAACTTTGAGATGAAAAAATGCTTGTATAAACTAAGCTATGGGCACTTTTATGCATATTGGTCCGGTTTTACGTAACGGTCGCATTCGAAAATATTTCAGAATTTGTATTTCAATATCAATAAAATTTTACAATACAATAATGGTACAATACTTTTAGTTTGTATTTAGCATATTAATGTAGTTAACGATAGAAAATAACAATAAATTATTGTAATCGTAATGAGAAATGCGTAGCTCATTGGTTAACTAAGCGACGACACTTTTAACGTTTGAAGTTAAAAAGATAAAATCATTAAAATGGAAATAGCTTACAGACGAGTTGAATTTATAAACAGTATAGTTACTTGATACTTAAGTGTTAAATGAGATGGATAAATCATTCAAGTATATCACCAAATATTTTGTTATCTAACTGTTGATGCTATAGAAATCAACTAAACTAACTGACATAATGGATGCATTCAATCAAATTAGTAGTATGTCCTGTACGTCATAATTTTCAAAAGTTATTAACAATTCATTATCCTGATATTACTTAATAGTATTTGAAATACATATAATTATTATCAAATGTATTTTATGAAAAAATATATAAGTATGATTAAAATATGATAAATTGCTATGATTTGATATTTCGGAAACTTTAAATTCAACCAATGTCCTACGTAATTGGTTGAATTAATGTTTCCGAAATACCAACATCGAACGACTATTTTCTTATTTAATGTCATAATAGGTATATTATATATAGGACAGAGGACATAAAACATCTTTTTATTACATTTAAATTTGTTATCATAATACTTAACTTTGACTATTTAAAATTTATTAATCAATTGTTTCTTATAGGCAAGTGTAAAACTCACATTCCAAGGGTTTGTCTAATTATTTTCGACACTAATTAAATGGAATTTCGGAGATATTTCGAGAACTAAAGTGACATAAAGATTTATGAACCATGTAGCTTAATGATAATAATCATACGAAATAAATGAAAATAGCCTTTTCAACGTTTTTCGAACTAAACTGACCCTTATTGCGTTTATAATAAAGACTTTAAATTGATTTAAGAAAATCAGATTATTTTCATTCTCATCCATTTATTTCGGAATTGTTTTCAGAATTAAAAATATTTTAATGTTTCTGAATTGTCTCATAAATCGAATTAATTAACGAAAACTACATGACCTGTTGCAGAGGGCATTGACCTGATCAAAATATTGTGGGTTAGTATTCGTAGTAATAATCACATGACATAATATTCATTAAATATTTTATAAATAGAATTACGACTTTAGCATAGTTTACTTACTGATGATTCGACTTTAGTTTCGACTGCTTAGATAATATATTAGTCAACTTCGTTTTGAAATTCTGTCACTTCTCGTACGTGACTTTCATGCTTAGTACCTAAGCTTTTACGTTATACTAAATCCCTTGCCATACTTAATAATCGTAATAATCTTATACTAAAATAATCATATATATTTTATACTAAAATATCATAATAAAAAAATTGAAATCAATTAACATAATATCCTATCGTGTAGCTTCATCAGTCTATGACAAGCCCATCTAAGGTAGATAAAGGGGTCGACGTTTTTAGCACAAAGCGTTTTCTGGCCCTGCGAGTTATTTGACTCTTGCCTCAGGAGTACCTTCTACCTACAACCTACCTGTATGTATTCAGGAGTATCTTCTACCTACCTTAGAGTATCAGACCACCTTATCGCGACAATATTTCGCGATTATCTTACGTTCTACATTACATCTTCTTTGCAAATAATAATCGCATTCATCAGTTACGTCACTTGTTGAAATGCAATATTCTTCTTTTCGCTTTCTTGAATAGTTTTTTGTATGTAACAAAAAAATCAAATGCGTCACAATTTTAATATTTGTAGATACGTATTTTATTACCAAAGTTAATTTGAGATGTTACACATCATACATAGAATAATAACTCCCACATCAATCTCGGTGACGGTGGCCGATTTTATTGAAACCAGTCCAGGAGTAATTTTATAGTGCCCAAGTGTGTGCGCAGTACACAATAGCACTCTCTCTTCCTTTACTCTCATAATCCAGTGGAACGGATAACCGACACGACTGACGAGACATCAGGCGCAGGCGACTTTTTACATAAAAAGTCGGACCTGTATGTATCCATGCGTCGAATGGATCATCTTTCTTGTAAGAAAATCAGGTGATCAGCCTGCATTGTCCTAACCAAACTTGGAAACAACATTTTTGTTGTTCCAATTCGGGAATCGAACCCACGACCTCCGAGTCGAGAGCCAATGCTCTAACCACTACACCACGGAGGTTGTTAGTAGTAGACTAGATCAACTAGTAAACACTAGATCAACAACAATGATAATCATACATAGAGTGAGGCTCTGAGTCTCATTTTGTATTTGTATCGGTTATAACTTCTCATGTAAATTCTTTTAATTCCTTGACCGTACCTACAAGGAAGAACTTACATTAGAATTGAATTTATGTTGGCACTTTTTGTTTAGTACACTCATACTTAAATCAAGATGTACAAAATTATTCATTTTATGTAGCATTGGCGCCTGCACCGGGCTTCACCTGTACTGTATCTCCTGCAGGTCACCAAGATTCAGTGTCAATTTTACATCCTTTAAAATATACAAAGCGATGAGTAGGTATTACTTTAAAATTGAAAAAAAAAATGTTTTTTTATTTATAAAAAATAACAGAGTCTCATTAATATTTTTTTAAATGAGAACTATAATATATTGCGGTGTGTGTGTGTGTGTGTGTGTGTGCGAGAGTGAGAGAAAGAGTCAATTATTATTTAAATTTGATTATTAAATACGTCTTAAAAAGATTTATAAAACAGATACTATCTCGCTTGATGTTTTAGCCTGCATCTAGACTCATTATTATAGCAGGTGCTTTTCAAAACTTGTATTTGTTAATTAATTATATCGATAATAAAAAGAAATTCGATCATTAATTTCGCTATTTTAGGTGTGATAACTTAATTTAAGATCGTAATTGATTAGGAAATTATGTTGAAATATTATTTAAAACAATATTTCTAACAAGTTGATGATGATAAAAATGAGCTGACACCTCATTCGCATACATTTGCCTAATGGACTTTTTATGATCCTTGTGATTTATTTTATTATTATGCTTAATAGCCACTCATACAAAACAAGCACTAAAACATGCAAAGTATTCACTACGCCTATAACAGGCATTCAAAGAATTTAATTTTACGTAGGTATCTAAAGCACACGAAAAAATTATTCATATTTTATATAATATTTATAGTTTATTCGTAAACTTTATAAAACTACAGCACAACTATTGTGCATTCTAAAATAAATTTATAGAGTTCTATTAAAAATTAGTTATTTGATTTTAAAAACTTTTTTTAAGCAAGCTTTTTATAACCGTTGGATTTTGTTTTATATGACTGTTAGAAGTTCCAGCTGTATCATCAGACCCTCAATACCATATAAAGATAAAGTAAACGTCAAGACTAATCATAGGACTAATCACCTTAACGGAGATATTTCGTTTTATAACGAAGCACCTATGACTATTTTCCAGCTCTATCATCAGATCAGATCCATAATTATCATAATAATATTGCATTGTCACGCGATATGCGCGCGTGCAAAATTTCAGCTCAATCGGAAAGAAAGTGGATTATGTATATGTCACCGTAAAATTGTAAAAACCGTAGATTGTAAAATAACTAACTAAATTGTTAAAATATGTCGAAAGATTAAAAACTATATATTTATAATCTAACGAAAAATAATGTGTGAAATTATAGGCAGCATATTCGCGTCGGAAGTCTATCAACATTTTACAATTTCACTAGTTTTATTACAATCTAACGGTTTTTTAAATTTTACGGTGACATATACGTATATACTATTATATTATTATGTATACTCGCAAGATTTAGTTGCACAAAAAAGGACAGTCATATTCACTAAGAATAAAAGCTTATAAAAATGAGTATTTGAATAATTATTACGTTATATAATAATTAATAAAAACAAACTTACATAGTACACTCATATTGAAATTTAACAGCAACATTGTTGTTGTATGATAAAATATGGCGAATTTTATCCCAATATCTAGTTTTCTTTAAAAATGTAATATCTATTATTTAACGATTTAATAATTATTTGAGTATTTAATAATTAACGATTAATAACTTCATCCCTAAAATTGAGTCTTGACTCTTGAATAAAACACCCAAAAGCAAATAACTTCATCTCAAGACAATGCAAAGCAAGTGAGTCAACTTTCTAAACCAAACATTTTATGCTACTCCTATTATGCACTTGTTTTTATTACCCTTGCTAGGACTACTAAGAAAAGAAATACAATTGATAAAGCGTTGACAGGTTTTAAAAGTACCACAATAGTGGTACAAAATTTACACCCCTCATTACGAAATTGTGGTATTATACTATACGCAAAATATATGGTAACGAAGAATTGGTTAATTTCTTTAGGGTCCCATAAAAATTTTAGTTGTTAAATGGTTTATTTTATTTTATTGCCTAGCATATATTTTGACTTCTTGTAAACACAACGTAGCAAAATAATAATTACTTATTACAAACATTGTTTTAACATATTTATTATGCTAATTTCTCTTCTACAACTTGCTTTAGTTTTAAGAAGTACGAAATATATCCGAATTCTTCTACAGTAGATTATAACCCATGTATTGTGTTATTTGCTATCATATATATTTTTGTTTCTTAGTTATTAAGACTTAAAACAGTGATCAACAGTTTTAAGTCTTAATATATTGTAAGAAACAATAAGTTTTACAATTTAACTCTAAAATACTATTAAAAATTCTTAAATAACAATACCATTGGGATCCTCGACTTATGAGTAATATAATATACTCCTTTTTACGAAAATTATGCAAACGAAGGAGTATGAAATTTGGCACGGTTAATGTTTATATGAAGGAACATGTGCAGAAAGCTAGTGTTTTTTTTAATAATGCTCAGAAATACATACAATTAATAAGAATAAAGTGACACACTCAACATTACGTACATTGCTGCGGTGAAAAGTAGTATTAGTGTTAATCCGGAGCCTAAACTACTGTCATGCCAAGTTTTATCTAAATCCTTTTAGTAGATATTGCGTGAAAGAGTAACAAACATCCATCCATACATACATACTTACAGACTTTCACGTTTATAATATTAGTAATGTACAGAACCCAAACCCAAAAATTATATTCATGACAAATACAAAAGTTTGGTTACGCATAATTCGATTGTTTGAACTATTTGTACTTGTCTCCAACGTTTCATTGTTTCTTGCTTTTAAGGCAAGAGCTCCCGGAAACAAGATTAGTTTCGGTCCTGACCTTTTACTAAAACTTTTTGTGGTAACAATTTGTTACTGAGATGTATGGGTAACCACTAACCACTGGAATTTAGTTAAGTAGCATTTAAAAGTTAGTGAAGTAATAAACTACGAAAACATGCACAATACGCGTAGATAATATTAAAAAAAATGACAAATTAAAACTATTAGGTTATTATTAATATTTAAAGGGTAATGAGGGTGGGACATTATGTATGTATTGAGTAAAAATTCGTAAAACTAAAACAATGAATCAATTAAGGCAACACATTAACAATATAGTTTCCATTGTAGCAAAATATTTTCTGCAATACTATTATAATGATTAGCAAATTAGCTATTAGCACAAAATATTATAGCCTTAAATGTGTCATTGGAACACTTAATAAAACTTTGGAACTTTACGAAATTTCTAAAAACATCGTTCGTATTCATCTTAGAACTTTTGTCTTTCCTTATTTCTAAGGCCAAGTAAATAACACTTTTTATTAGTAAAAGCTATTTAGGACACCGTATTGATTTATGTATCTATTTAAAGGTTAATAATGAACCAATAAAAATCAGGACAATAAATTTAGAGGCCCATAAAATAGATAAAAGGAATCGTCTTACGAAAGGTCGCGTTCTACCGATATCGACTTGTGTCAATAGTTGATCTTCACAATAGATGTGGTATATAAAATAGATTTAACGGTCTAGATTTAAGTTCATAGTCTAACCATAAAATTCTTTTACCTGACTTGGGCGTACGTTGCCGATCTGAAGTTTTATGCTAGTTTTATATTAGTAATGACGATTGTATTCTATTTATTCTAAGTAATGAAATTCAATTTATATCGAGGCTCCATTAGCGCAGTACGCTGCATTGCGTTGTCGCAGCGTCGACGCTGCATCGTTTTTCATATATTTTTATGACATGCCCATTAATGCGTTGCATCAACGAACGTGACATTTCATCGGAACGACGGACATGAGCCGAAGAAGGAGAGAGGATGATGCGCTGCGATATTACTTACTTGAATAAGTCGAGCGTCGACGCAACGCCGCCGGTGTTGCATACAGTGCATTTATCCGTTGCAACGCTGCGACGCAAAGCAACGCAACCACTAATGGGGCCTCAGCCTTAGGCAAAATACGCTATGTCTTTAATTGTTTGCTTTTATTACAAGCATTACTTTATTACAATAAATTATATTTAAATTCTAGAGCATTGATAATATTTCTACTTTTCAATTTACTTGAAATTTGTACCTTCAATAAAAGCTAGCTTTTGCTGCGGCCTGCTATCCCACGGGAACTTGGATTTGTCGGGACAAAAAATATCCTGTGTGTTAATCCAGAGTTGAGAGCTTAAACTGCTACAAAATTTCATCAAAATCCGTCCAGTAGTTTTTGCGTGAAAGAGTAACAAACATCCATCCATCCATACAAGAGTATGGTCCTGATCCTGATCCTGAAGACTAAACCACAACCCAGCGCGGTGGCTCATCATGCGGCATGCCACATCACATTGTATATGTTACCGTAAAATTGTAAAAACCGTTAGATTGTTATATTACTAGAGATATTATAAAATGTCGACAGATTGTCAAATAAAAATTTATCCTTACAATAAATTTGTACGCATTATTTTTCATTACCATTATTTACCATTCCGATTGGTTAAACGGCATGTGCCCCGCACCGCCATATTTGTTTGCTTTTTCATAATAATAATTATAACGTAAAATAATGCGTACAATTGTAAGGAGAAATTTTTATTTGACAATCTGTCGACATTTTATAATATCTCTAGTAATATTACAATTTAACGGTTGTTACAATTTTACGGTGACATATATAATCTTTGTACGAAGCATTTTTTTTCCGGCTGATCAAGTTTATTCTAGTAATAATTCCACATCAACGTACCGAAGTCATCGATGTTTTCTGAGTTGTTACGAGATAAGTGGTAATATTCTATAGCCTGTAAATATTGAGTCCTCGCAGCTCTGTGAGATGTTGACTCTCAATGTTGACCGTCAACGAGAGACGATATTTTTACAAGTTATTGTATTCTCAGAACGCGGCGTACCTCTTGTTCTTATCGATTAATTCTTCAAACTATTACCCTATTTTTATTCATGGAATTTAGCGGTAATGCAGGAAGAAAGGTTACTTGATAACCCTGTGCTATGAATTTAGTATGAAGGTAGTGATGTAATTCTTATATGTCGCTAGCGGCGTGGTCTATACTGTGACCTATGTGATAAGGATTCGAAGAAACATAATAATAATAATATGTTGGTTTCATGTATGAGTATTTGTGTATAATATCCTAATACCCGAGGAACTGAAATAGGTACAAGTTTCAGAATTAGTGAAAGTTATGTTTCAACTTTTTTATTTGGTTACGTACTGAACAAAATATTTTGTAGTTACATAATATAAATATTAGGTTGGGGAAAAAGTTTCTTCGCATTTTATATAAAAATTCAAAAGGTTTTTTATAAAGTTTATTTACAAGTGACTAAAGTATATAGGTGCCATTTTGTTCGATAACTTTTTGTTATCTTGTTGGTAGGTACATGATCCCATTGCTATAAAATTTTTGGGGCTTCTGATGAAAAAACTGCGACAAGTGGTTTTGGCAGTCCTCTTGTGATGTCAACCTGACACTGCCTAAGGAATTCTGAAGCGACCGAAACAGGTGGAAATCTGAAGGTGCCAGGTCAGGACTATACGGCGGATGCATTAACACCTCCCAACCAAACTCCCGTAATTTTTTCTGAGTGGCTAAAGATGTGTGAGGTCTAGCGTTATCATGGTGAAAAACCACACCCCTTCTGTTGATTAATTCCGGCCGCTTTCTCTCAACTTCTTGCTTTAATCTCATCAGTTATTCGCAGTACAGTTCAGAATTGATGGTCCTGCCTGGCGGTAACAGCTCATAATGAATAATGCCCTTCCAATCCCACCACACACACAGCATCACCTTGTTGCGAGTTAACCCGGGTTTCGCCACAGTCTGTGAAGCCTGACCGGCCTTTGACCATGATCTTTTTCGCACGTTCTTGTCGTACGTGATCCACTTTTCATCACCAGTTATCAGCTTCTTCATAAATGGTTCGGTTTCATTACGTCGTAATAAAGAATCACAAATGAGTACACGGTTCATTAGGTTTCTTTCAGTGAGCTCATGAGGCACCCAAATATCGAGCTTTTTTGTGTACCCAGCTTTTTTCAAATACGCCAAAACCGTTTTGTGGTCAATCCCCAGTTCTTCAGCTACATCGTAACTACTAATATGCCGATCTTGCTCCACTTTTTCAAAAATGGCAACAGTTTTGTCCGTAATAGGGCGACCAGAGCGACGTGCATCTTTGATATCAAAATTTCCGGATTGAAAACGCTTAAACCAAATTTGCGCTACTCTCACAGATACTGCATTAGGTCCATAAACATCACAAATTTTTTTCGCGGCTTGTGTTGCATTTTTACCTTTTTTGTAATAAAATTTTAAAATGTATCGAAATTCTTCATAAGAATCACTCATTTTAACAATAAGAAAAACAAATGAAAATCTCAAATTTACCTAATTTGAATTTGGAATTGTCTTCTGTAAAATTAAAACTTTTTAATGATACCAAAATCAGCCAGATACAATTGGTATAGCCCAAGATATTTTATGACAAGTTCATACATACTATAATGCGAAAAGACTTTTTCCCCAACCTATTAATACAGAATTTTCGTGAAATTAACCTAGACTCGATAACATTAGTCTTCCATATAATTTGGGTCAAAGGTAGGTATGTTTTTGTAGATAAAATTACATACATACATACATTTAATCACGCCTTTTTAGGCAGAGACCACTTCTTTCCACTTGCTACGATCCTTACATACGTTTCGCTTCGTTCACTCTCATTCTTACCACCCATTACTCCTCTTACATTCAACGCAGCGAAGCGGCTTTCCATGATTCACTATTAAAGTTATAGCTCCAAAATATTCATAGGAAATATGGGAAAGTATGAACCACAACTTTAGATTCATCCTGTTATGTAGAGATTATAAGCTTAAGAAAAATGTCTCCCACGGTTGCCCACGGTGTGATTCGACACGCACGTGGATCAAATGCCTGCGATGACTTTAGGTGACTCACGATAAGGCTACTCAATGGACGTGTTTTTTAGTAAACTACCAGTTACTCTACAAAAAAAAAGCTTTTTTTTTTCTTAGGCGTACTCAAGTTATGCATAATATTTTTAGATAAAACTAGATGGTGGACGCAACTTCATCTGCGTTGAAGTAAGATAACTCCCCCACACCGATATCGGTGACGGTGGCCGGTTTCATTGAAACCGGGCCAGTTACGCAGGAGTCATTTTATAGTGCCCAAGTGTGTGCGCAGTACACAAGAGCACTCATCTTCCTTTACTCTCATAATCCAGTGGGACGGATAACCGACACGACTGACAGAGATGAGGCGCAGGTCCGATATTTTACATGCCCATCCGACGCATGGATCATCTTTCTTGTCAGACAATCAGGTGATCAGCCTGCTGTCCTAACCAAACATGGAAACAACATTTTTTGTTATTCCAATGCGGGAATCGAACACACGACCTGCAATTCGAGAGCCAATGCTCTATAATCACTAGACCATGGAGGATGTCACTAAGATAAAAGTAGCCTAAGTAACTCCTTACATTATTTGCTTTCTGCGAGTAAATGTCCGGTCAAAGTCAGTCCGGCCGTGTTGGAGATTAGCCGGAACAAACAGACAGACAGATATACAAACGACAAACTAAAGGAATATAGTGCGAATCTGTTTATTTCAAATTACAAACAGACATTTAATTGTATAGATTGGCTATCAAAGGCGACTGGCGAGGCGTGCATATAAGCCGGCTTGCCCTATGTATATTACTTTAAATCTATTATATACCTATATTAATATTTTAAATACGGAATTGATTCGTCACACAGTGTTAGCGCAATTTTTTGGGTGCATCGGGCGCAAAAAATTGTTTTGGTTTAGTACCGTATTGAAAAAAATTATATATTATATAATTATACATAAGGGAAGCCGGCTTGTATGTGTCACCGTAAAATTTTAAAAACCGTTAGATTGTAATATTACTAGACATATTATAATATGCTGACAGACTGTCAAATACAAATTTCTCCATGAAATTTTACGCATTATTTTTCGTTATATTGTAATATTTACGTGCCGATTGGTTTAAATACGGTATGTGTCCCGCGCCGCGCCGCCATATTTGTTTGCTTTTTCATAATAAAAATTATAACGAAAAATAATGCGTACAATTGTATGGAGAAATTTGCATTTGACAATCTGTTAGCACATTATAATATCTCTTGTAATATTACAATCTAACAGTTTTTACAATTTTACGGTGGCACGGCCACGAGGCCGTACTACCGTAAAATTGTAAACGACGACTGTGTAATGGCTATATCTACTCTGATGACATTTCATTATGTTTCTTTAAAAATTGCCCGACAATAATTTGTTTTCTCTCAATATCCATTTCTTAGATAAAATTTGCAATGTTGATTAGATAAAGCAAATATGAATATAAAATTTTAATGAGTCTAGTGGTAGCCCCTTTAAAACTTTTTGGGTGAAATGACCAAAAACATGGCCGAAAATAAACCAAAATAGAGTTATCATATAAGTCATCATCATAATATTTTTTTAAATCGCATTTTGATTTGTTTGTATTTCTTACTTCGACCCGGTAAATCAACAAAAATAGAGAAGTAGAGACATTCAAATATACAATTCGCTATACTCTAATATTACATCAATTGTTTTTGACACAAATACATAAAAATATCCTGTGCTCCTGTAGCTTCCTGTGTATTAAATATATTGTTCTACTTGCAGGAACCTGTATAAGTTCTATAGACAATACGAAAGCGGGTGGTACGATTTTGAGCGCTCTGCTGGATTCCATCTGTTACTAGAACAATGTTTGGTTTTAAAACCAGTAGCTATTCATTTTGCTGCAACGTGGTTTCATGCATTCCAACAGCAATCTTTTGTCCGAATGTCCGAATGTTATGTTAATATTCAAACTCTACAAAAAATGTAACTGCAATAAAATAGTACCAAAACAGGTAGAGGCTATTATTGAGCTTTACCAGCTCTATATTTTGCTTAATTTAAATAGAGTTATTTTTCAATAATAATAATATGATAAAATATTCTTAGTTTAGTACATTATTATATTAATGTAAAGTACTTTTACATGACTGTAATAAGATATAATTTTCACAATTCTCAAAAAAATATGTTAACACATTGTTAACGTAATCGCAGACACTAAACTATAAGAAAAGATATTTGTGATGATAAGCTAAAACCTTTATTACCTCGTCAACAATACATTTAAGTATAGTTGAAGAAATCAGTTCAATTCTACATCTGTTACAAGTGATATTAATGAAAAACCTCATGTCTTTTGTACCGGTTTTTTTCAATCGGAACTGTCAATCACTATTCGGTTGCGGGTCCGCCTTCCGTCACATATCAAAAGTGAACTTCCTTTAGTCAAAATATGACATGAATTTTGAAATGCATTTTGAATTAAATCTCAATATTCCAAATATATATTCCAAAGAAATTTCGTTTTTGTATTACATTTTGGCCCTATTCTTAGCTTATTTTTACTCAAATATTGGAAATAGGAAGCAACTATTGATAACGTATGAAATTATACGATATTGTATTAGTCATACTAATATTTGTTAGTCATATTCTAGCTTATATAAATACAATATATTAGACGATATTTAAGTTACTAAACCAAAATGGAACATGGTAAATAAAAATATTCCAAGATGTAATCAATAGGTTTGATATCGTGTATTTTATAGTTATGGGTATTTTATACATAAGCCTTGTAACTAATGTATTTTATATTATTTACTAGGCTCCGTCCGCGTACCTTATCTCGCGGGAACACTAACTTGTTCGGGATAAAAAATGTCCTATGTCCTTTCCCGGGACCCATAGTACGTCTATACCTATAAAAATCGGTTCAGCGGTTAAAGCGTGAAGAGGAAACAGACAGATAGACAGACAAACACACTTTCACATATTTTATAACATTAAGTATAGAAGTATAGACTAGATAACAAACCTAAGCTTAGATCTTTTGTGACACAATATCCAATTTAAAAAAAAAAAATGTACAATATAATTGTAATCTTCAAAGAGAGATTATCCATGAATAAATTATGATTAAATTCCCACATGAGCGTGTGATGAGTACTCATCGCGGACCAGACTTTAAAGTTGCATTATCAATTTTTTGAGTACTTAAAAACACGCGTGCCATCTGTTGTAAGCCGATGCAGTGCGGTCCCACCCGTTACTCCCCGCACCCCGCCCGCCCCCCTACCTACACCCATGCGGCTTTCGTTCGTTCAAACTTACGTAGGTCAGTTACCGCCCGACCGCAGGGGAGCATGGCTGCGTCAAAACTTTTCTCGCGACCGCGCAATCTTTGTTTACATGCGCAGTAATTGTGAACTTATATGAACAAACTTTGTGAATTGTGACTGTTATTATCGAGAACTGTGGTGTAGTAAAGTTGAACTGAGTGACAAATGAACTGTGTTATCCCGTGGAAATGACCAAAAACTTTAGTGAAATGTTTTTATTAAAAGTTTGGATGTTTTTGATTGCGGTTGGCGGTGCGCGCGCACGCTCTGCGCCGCCCGCCCCCGACGGCTGTCAGTGGGACTATTCGGACGCAAAGTTGAGTGAATCTAACTTTCTCACGTGTAACATCAAAACCATCGGCTCCGCTGACTTCTTATTTAAAAACATCACCACGGCGCAGGCGTACAACATCAACAAGTTAAAGTTAACTTGTACGGACTTGCTATTCTTTGAGAGTTCCCTACACATGAATACTGGAAGCTTTTTGGGACAACTCCGCAAACTTGAAGATTTACGTATCGACTATTGTAAAATACGTTACGTTCCTGCGACTGTGTTATCACCTCTTAGAGATTTAACGAGTCTATCTCTTCGGTCTTATAATACTGACTGGCCGGCTATGACGATGGAATTTCATGCTGAAAGTTTTCGTGGCCTAATGGAGTTACGCACGTTAGACTTAGGCGATAACAATATTTACATGTTGCCTTCCGAGGTATTCTGCCCGCTTTTTAGCTTGGAATCATTGAACCTTACTAATAATAAAATTCAAGACATATCAGAAATTGGTTTCTCCGATTGGGGAAAAGGGCCGATCGCTCCTGGCAAATCGTGTAACACCGGCCTCAAAATGCTTGATTTATCTCACAACAATATATTGAGACTACCTGATAATGGACTTTCGAGCTTAAGATCTTTGGAAGTTTTGAACATTCAGAATAACTTGATCAGTGAAATTTTAGACAGAGCCTTTGTTGGTCTCAATTCATTAAAAATTTTGAACTTATCGGGAAATAAATTGGTTGCTATCCCTCCTGAACTATTTCAATCTTCGAGAGTTATCAAAGAAATCTCATTAGCGAATAATTCATTAGCAGTATTGGCGCCAGGATTGCTGGAGGGTCTTGATCAACTTGAGAAATTGGATTTATCTAAAAACCGACTTACAAATGGTTGGGTAAATAGAGATACGTTTGCCGGCTTAGTCAGACTAGTAATACTAAACTTATCTCAAAATTCTCTTGCCCGCTTAGATCCTAAGTCATTTCAAGATTTAAACAATCTACAAGTATTGAATTTAGACAACAACGAAATAGAAATTATCAGTAATGGTGCTTTTGCTGAGTTGAAAAATTTACACCATTTATCTATATCTGATAATAAAATAAAAGTTTTGAACGAGCAAGTATTTTCTAATTTGTTTGTATTGAATCAGCTGTATTTAGATAACAACCAAATAAATACGATCCATGAGAGATGCTTCGAAAATATTACATATCTGCAAGATTTGGGATTAAATGGCAACAACCTAAATAATATACCGATTAGTATCAAACGTTTAAGATTTCTAAAATCACTTGACATTGGAAAAAATAATATTACAAAAATTTTAAACACATCTTTTGAAGGATTAGAGGAACTTTATGGCCTTCGACTAGTAGATAATCATATTACAAGCATCCCGAAAGATACCTTCAGCACGCTTCCGTCGCTGCAAGTTCTAAACTTAGCCTCGAATAAGATTGAAGTGATCGAGCAAGACGCATTTTTATCCAACCCAACGTTAAAAGCTATACGCTTGGACGGAAATAAATTAACAGATATAAGAGGAGTTTTTAATAAACTGAATACCCTTGGATGGTTGAATATTTCAGACAACAGTCTTATTTACTTCGACTATAGCTATATGCCTGAAAATTTAGAATGGTTGGACATACATAACAACAATATAACTAAATTGGACAACGAACAAAATATTCAACAAAATATTAGAATGCTGGATGCCAGTTATAATTCTTTGGAATATATAGACGAGAAATCTGTACCTGATGCCATCGAGATACTTTTAGTAAATAATAATAAAATCAGCTCCATTCAAGCCGGTACGTTCCTACAAAAGAAGAACCTGGATAAAGTAGTTATCACACATAATAAATTGAGGACAGTAGATCTGTCTGCATTTACCTTACCTCACACACCGAAATTCAAATCGTTGCCAAAATTCTTTCTGGGAAATAATCCATTTGTGTGCAACTGTCACATGATTTGGCTACAAAAGATAAATTTATGGAATCATATGAGACAGTACCCGAGATTCGTTGACTTAGATTCAGTTACCTGCGAAGTTGTTAACAATAAATATGGTGGGAAGGCCAACTTGATGGATGTTCCTGAATCACAGTTTCTTTGTTCTTATGAGACTCATTGCTCTTCAAGTTGCTTTTGCTGTGAGTTTGAAGCTTGTGATTGCAAAATGACATGCCCTGAAGGCTGCTCTTGTTTCCATGACAGTAATTGGAATTCAAACGTCATTGATTGCTCAAATGCCGGCTACACACAAGTTCCTGAGAAAATACCTATGGATGCGACTGAACTTTATCTGGATGGTAATGACTTCGGTTCTTTGGGAAGCCATTTATTCATTGGTAAAAAGAAATTACATAAGCTGTATTTAAACAACAGCAACATTGCAGTGCTTGACAATGACACATTGAACGGATTACATTCTCTGAATGTTCTTCATCTAGAAAACAACCATTTAACAGAACTAGCAGGAGGTGAATTTTCACAAATAAAACACTTGAGAGAGTTATACTTAAACGATAACTCGATTACAAGTGTAGCATCCAATACCTTTGAAAACTTGTACTACTTACGAACAGTACATTTGGAAGGCAACAAAGCTTTAGACCTAGACAAGAAACTAGCTCATCTATTGCATTTAGAAAAAGTGAATTTGCGAGGAAATTTATTTACGTGCTCGTGTGAAAACTTGATACCGTTGCAAAATTGGTTTAAGAAATACTATGAAGATGCAGCTGAAATGTTGTGTACTAGTGACAATGGAGTGCCTTTAAACCTAACGGTGTTTGACGTGATGGATAAGTGTCGTGACTCTAGTGTAATAAACAATACTATACCAACGGAAAATCAACCTTATCAATACGACGAAGTGAGCACAATTAAGCTTAACTTTGTCCCGCTATTGGCAGTGGTCCTAATTAGTGTAATTCTTATTTTATTGTTCGGTGCCTTAGCCTTTTCATTTAGGCAAAATGTACGATTGTGGGCCCATTCCAAATATGGTGTAAGACTATTTAAAAGTGCTTCAATTCAGGAGAGTGAACTGGACGGTGACCGTTTATTTGATGGCTATGCTGTGTATAGTTTATTAGATGACGACTTTATTTCTAGAGTAGTTGCCCCTGAAATGGAGCACTTTGGCTATACTATGTGTTTTCACTATAGAGATTTACAACATGCACCAGAAAATTACTTATTAGAACAAATCACTAACGCTTCTGAGTCTGCAAAACGAATAATAGTTTTTGTTTCTTTTAACTTCTTACAAAACGAATGGTCGAAGGTATCATTTAAAGCTGCCATAAAACACGTTATTACGGCAATTCATCCTTCCATAAGACGTCATAGGGTTCTATTCATTCTTACTACTGACATCAGTGCATTAAATTTGGATGTCGACTTTCAAAACTATTTAAAATCTTGTAACGTTCTTCTATGGGGTGAAAAGAAATTCTGGGAAAAAATAAGATTTCACATGCCCGACAGTACAAATTTACATTGGAACAAAGACAGTATTAATAATTACAATCATGGCGTCTGTCCTAACGGTAGGCGCCATCCTTCAAGGTATACCGCATCGCCTACTGCTCCCGAGCAGTGGTACAAGTATGATGCTATACCACCAACAACGCCTACCGCGGCTAACGTGGGTATTAATATCGAGGACGATACGTCGATGTTGACTAATACAACAATAACGAGTCAAGTCCAAGAAGGTGATCCTCATCATAGTTACATTTCAATAGACGCACAGAACTATGAGCAGCCTTATGGTGGCCGGCCCAGGCCTCCTAATACTTTACGTAAACATCCCGGCCACCACTCCCCTTCGATGCTCGATGATCAAGGTTATTTACAACCCCGGTCCTCGGTACACGATTGCGTTCCACAAACCCATTCGACTGTACACAGATAATGTGTTTTAACCCGTCGTTATCTACCCAGATATTTCTTAATGGAACTCTACATTCCAAACACATGTGTGGACGATTTGTATTGCAGAAGCTTAGTACCTTCGAATGTGAAATGTATCTTGAATAATATACGTATCGAAAACTGTAAGCCTTATTGTCGATAAAGTATTGTGAAAGTATGAATTACTTATTTAAGACTGAAAAATATATAAATTGCCAGTATAGATGTAAAGTATTTTGGTATAGTATGTTATAATATCTCATTGTTACCAAATATATTGTAAATAATTGTATCTAATATTGTATAGTATTACTAGTCATTATTTAAGACATAATAGTGTTGGTAATTGTAGATAGATGCTGTTTGTTCAATATTATCACTTGGCCTGTAAACTATAAAAAGCTATTTAAATTTATTTATACTTAAGCAATAATATTGTGCATGCAGCTAGTAATACCTAATATTATGTCGACTGTTATGTAAGTGTTAACTAATAAAAAATAATATGAACCATATTTTTTTGTTTCCTTTAACACCCTTAAATAACTAAATGTTCTAATTTTACAAAATATATAATATAATAATTATATAAAGTACCCAAAGATAATTCATTTTATTAAATACTTACCTTAAATTATTTTCTTTTTATTTATTTAGTTAAAGTTAATTAAAATAAAAATTCAAAATTTATTTCAATGTGAGTATAAGAGTATTTTGAACCTTAGTAGAGTTTCTAAGTAAATTGAATTAACTTTAAATTTTAAATTACCTGAAGTACATATAAAGATTATTTTTATTAGCATTCTAGAATTTAGTTTTGTCTGCTTTTTTATAGATTTGAGTCACAGGAGTAAGCTCCTTATCAAAATATGAGTCATTTACAAAAAGTAGAGGTACCTATAAATAACTCTTTACATACTTAATTCGCAGATTATAATACTTAATATAACATTATATCAGGTAAATTAAATTAATTATTATTAATTTTAGATTATCTATACATATCTATACATCTATATCTATTCATCATCATCAGTCAGGTAAATAAAATTGAAGTGTCTGTTTGTAATTTCAAATTAACAGCTTTTCACTTAATGCACATGAAAGTATATTCGGTACTTACAATAAAAACTCAATTTTTAAAATTTTTGTCTATCCGTCTGTCTGTCTGTCGATCTGTCTGTCTGTTTGTTCCGGCTAATCTCCGAAATGGCTGGACCGATTTTCACGGGACTTGCACTGGCAGATAGCTGATGTTATAAGGTCTAACATAGGCTACTTTTGTTTTAGGGGTCCGTTTTAAAAAGATGGTTCCGTTTCCATTCTACGCAAACGAAGTTGCGGGCATCAGCTAGTTTATTAATATAGTTATACTAATACTAAATAAATAAAGAAATCTTACCATTCATGGATGATCGTGCAAAATATGTGACTATCCTGGCCGTCGGGTCCAAAAACAACAAAAAAACTATACAAAGTAACTTCGTTGTTTTTCTATTTGAAATATTGAGAAACGTTTTTTTTACATTTGAAGCCGACACAAGACATAATGACGGACCCTACCCAGGTAGGCTCTCATATTTTACACACTGTAGTAGCCATAAAAGAGATTTACAATAGCGTTTTATATTTGAAAGTATTTATGGTCGAATTTGACCTTCTTTTAGATACGGTTCGTGAGCTTCTATTGATTTTTTGTAATGGTTTCCAAGTGCGACATATGGTGTGACATACTTAGTGACCAACGCATGCTGGATTCTTTTTTCATACTCATTTTTATGACATAGATCATTCCATGGCAGTTAATTTTGTAACACAATACAGATGTTGTCACTCTTAATTCTCAAATTTCGTTAATTCGTTTTTCAGTTAGTCAGGTTTCAAAAATCTGTTGAATTCAGCTTCTAAAAGACAATCGAAAATTTTGAATATAAATGTTTTACTTATTATTTGAATTGGCAAGTAGATTAACTTAACCTAATAATAATATTATCAATCTAAAGTATATTGTACCTACAATCCAATCATAAATTATTCTTAAAAGTTTCACGCCGTTTTCTATTTATATACCAGGATTAAAAAATATATAGTATAACTATTTAAGGTTTTACGACCAAATTATTATTATATTTGAATGTTATGTTACAAGTTACAACCTAACCAAGGGAGAGCGCAGTAGGCGATCCTACCTGCTGATTAAAAGTAAATCATATTTTGATATCAAAACTAAATTCAATGCTTACTATATTTTAATAGTTTCGAGTATTATAAGTATCTGTGGAGTTGAATGTAGATATATTCTATATTTTATGGTAAAGTCAAACTATGATTTTAAGTATGACATTTAATTACTTGTCTTTCGATAAATAATATTACGCGTGAGTTATTTTATGCTTCCATACTTATTAGAGATTGTCCTACACAAATACTGAATAACAAATGACGCGCATTTGTTATTCTTTTTACGTTTAAAAATATTAAATGAGTACGGTCATTCAGGGTAACTTTGAATCACGAGGGTAACTTTGACAGTTTGTTCACAAAATTATTTTCTATTGTTTTATGTGGGAAACAATTGGCGCTTAAAATTTAATAACAATTCGTGTACGTAACATACTTCGTAAACGAAATCTAAAAAAAAAGCAGCTGTCAAGAGAAGATAATACCAAAAACTTTTGTTTTTAACCGCGCGCAACATAATGGGTAAAAATCAGTGCAAAACTTTGTTTAAAAATCTCGTTAACTTTGCTGCTATCAAGGTATATAAAAACATATTTAAATGTAATCACTTTATGGTTTTTTTGACTTGTCTATGACCCCACTGCATCAATATTTAATAAAAACATAAATTATTGTCACTCCGAAGCTGTAAATTAATTAAAAGTTAGTTTGTGTCAAAGTTACCCAAGTTAGGCGGTAACTTTGACACACGACAAAATTGCCAGTTTTTAATATAATTAGTCATTTTTAAAGACGTTTTATAACTTTATAGCATGAAAACTAACCTGAGAGCACAGATTAACTAAACTCTTTTGACTAATTCTTAACATAGTAAAAGTTTGATTAAAAAATATGTCGATGATGATTCAAAGTTACCCTGATTGACTGTATTTAAAAGCTTTTAAATAAAACATTTCTATTTTCTTAGTATTAAAACATTAGTTATTTACATCATATTATAATCTATTACCTAATTGCCAAAGCTAAGGATAACTTAATAGCTTGAGTTATGTTCAAACCGTATTATAATTATTTGATGATACTAGCATTTTAATATCTTTATTTATTTATTTTACTAAATTAGTAATAAATTTACTAAAACTGTCTACTACAATATTCTTACCAAAAATAACTGCACCTTAATACGTTTTATAGTTTCTATTAACTTCTTACTACCTAGCTTTATAATAACTCAATTTATTAAAATATGCATTTGACCCTGAACTTAGGGCCGGGCCACACGGCGCGGCGCCGCACCGCACCGCAATACTCCGCACCGCACTGGCGGCCACACGATCAATGCGGCGTCGCCCTGTGTGCACCCCTCCCCGCCTCATCTGTCTCGCCCCGCCTCGCGCCGCTGTCCGGTGCGCCTGCGGTGCGGCGCCGGAGCGGCGCCGGACGCGTCGTGTGGCATACCATACATTTTTATATGTAAAAGACCCGTTGCGATACCGCTCAGGCGCCGCGCCGCAGCCGTACCGCACCGTGTGGCCTGGCCCTTACCTAGCTATCAAATTATGCTTAAAGCACACGTTAATAGATTGTATATCTACCATCAAATGCTTATCATATTTTTTATCTCGCTAATGCCCAAACTATTTCGAGTTCCAAGTTATCTATATCCTATATAGGTCCCCCACCTATCGGCGTTCACGGGCAAATGCGCCATTACCGATCATCCACAAATGACGGCAGATAAGTTGACCACAGAGAGCATGGGGTTGTGATATGATTTCTACTTAAGTTTCAAAATAGATAAGGAATAATTCATGTTCCTTTTCTTACCTTTTGAAAATATTGTTACATTTTCCTACAACATTTCTTTCGAATTTTGTTTCAAAATATCTTCAAGTTTTTAAATTTACGTTTTTTCGTAAAAAACGGCAAGGTGGGGTGCGTTTCACATGGCGTGATCTTACCAGCTTTGAGTCATGTGTGTCAACTCGACTGAAAAAACGATTTCACGACTTGCTTTGGCCAAAGAATATATATTACTAACGTAAAGAACCGTCACTCCACCGATTTACACGACTCACCGCTCGCAGCTGTGTGTGCGTGTCTGGGCGAATGCGGGGGCGGGTGGGGAGTAACTTTTTCCCAGCCTGGACTATGGTTCACGGGGCTGGCAGTTTCGCCGACGCAGCGACGCGACAGTGTAAATTCGTAAGAAAGACTTGTCTGACGCGACATTTATAAAAAAATATTTGTTTTTTGTTTCACAAGTGATGTAGTCATGCAATAATTTGATTTTATCGATATTTTAACGTATTTGCTTGGGTTGCGTAAAGTTTGTAGGACGTTAACCTCGAACGTACATCAAATTTTTATTAAAACCCGTTCAATAGTTATTGCGTTAAAGAGTAACAAACGTGTGGTATACCATTTGCCCGTTTAAGATTCATCCGTCCATCCATTCAAGCATCCATACATCCTCACAAACTTTCATATTTATAATAGTACTAAAATATTAGTAAGGATGTCCGTATAATATTTTAGATTGAATATTACATGTAGTACTTAATCGCATTTAGATCTGTCGATACCTATCGATATTGTGCGACGATCTTAGTTGTGTTACAACACTTATTGAGTGGTAATAAAATTTTAAAATTGCATTGATATAATTCAAATAGTCTTTGTACTACTTACTTAAGAATTAAGTACAAATTAAACTCAATTGCTAAGGACACAAGGTATATTTTTCCAATAATATAAGGGCCAATGGTCTGAGTACATTTTTGATTTAAAAAAAATATGGCTATTAGAGTTAGACATTTGGAGACTGTTTTGAATATTCATTGTAAATATCAGTACTAGGTATCCTTTAAAAGTTCAAATCGTACCGTGTACCTAACATATTAGGAATTTCCTGATCGGCATTAAAATGAGTAGGCATAATTATTGTGGTTATATAATATAAGGTCGACATACTTAATAACCAAGAAAAAAATTATGACAAAAGCTTCTTCCGCTTGCCTAATAATCCAGAAAGGTACCTACCTCGATAATTATTACTTATTATTTCTAACCTAACCCTTGCTTTTGTCACACGCATGACGCTGTACAATAAATAACTGAGACGTGGATTAAAGTAGGTAGGTATGATTTCTCTTTTCATATTATGCATCTAGCTCTTACCCGCGGCTTCGCCCGCGTAAAAAGTATTATATTTACGCGGGCGTAAAAAATATTCTAAATTAATTCGATGTCAACCCTAGGCTTAAGTCAACATAGCTGACATTTGTCGGTGCTCGAACTGTCATTTGTAGAGAGTGTCGCCCCTGTGCTTTGGCTTCAAATTGCACTTTAAATTAATTTATCGGTGATTTAATTATGTAGTAATAAAGTAAACTGGGCAAACTGTTTTTTTTTCCTATTTCTGTAGTAATATATTCCATATTTAAATTTAAATATGGAATATTTCTGTAGTGTATCTATGTATAAATATTTAACTTGTCATGTGAAGAGCATATAATATAGATATTTTTTACATTTGTTTGTTTTACATAATATGAACGGGCTGATGACGATGAAAATATTCGCTGACTCACTGGCTCTGTATGTTTAAAATTAACTTTTATTTCACTTGCCCAAACATCACACAACAAAAGAATGAGTGATCGCCCACCTCCGATCGAATCAGATAGCATTTTTGTGTGACGTTTGATCGACGTTTGATATCCAGAGTACCATTTTTCGGATTCGAAGCAGCGGTCAGCTCACCCGCTGTTCAGACACGCCGTTTCACACTTCGGTATAGAGGTCACGGGCCCTCACTCAAGCCAGGACCGACGAAATTGGTTCGTGACACCAGAGAGATACTTATCGTGATTTTCTTGGCAATTCCGCTGTTGTTAGACTGCAATGGGAGCATGAGAATGTTAAAATTGTAGAACATAATAAGTCATTATCATATTGTGAAGAATTTACTGGCGTTCGTTTTTACTAAGCGCGCGAAGAATTCATTTGTATGGTTTCTTGTGTGACCTGAATTAAATGGCTTGCACGTTTAAGGTTTAAAATCTCAACTGGTAAAGACATTATGTCACTGATACCTAACGTTTATTTATTTATATTGTGAAACACAGGGGGTGTATGATAATTCATAACAGCTATTTGGTTGAATCATATTATTTCACTTGACTTATAAATAAAGGTACGAGGTATATGTAAATCAGGAAGCAAAGGTGACTAGGTGAAGCAACGATCACCAAGAAACCGGCTTAAGATCTCACGCAACTGCGCAAGCAAAAACCCCCTCAAGCGTATACGGTTTTGATTGACAACGTACTAATAATGCTTGTTATTAGCGAAGCCAGCAGTTGTTCGAGTCCGTACATAATAACACATTTCTTATTTTCCGAGCTTGTATCAAAATTGTTTTCGAGTATAATAAGGCTCCTGTTACCGTAAAACTGTGGAAGCTTTGTCGGCTACAGATAAGAGACAACATAATGTTCAGTATAAAGATAAGAGCGATTCGAATAAACCTTATATCATACGAGTAAACAAGCGAAGAGAAGCGAAACTTATTCAAAACTAGATGTCGCCAAGATATCGTGCGGGTAAAAAGCAATAGGGTAAATTATTTTGCTATTGTAAAAAAGTAACCCATATGTTAATCCAGAGTCTAATCTACTAATACGTATACCACATTTTATCCAAATCCGTTCCTGGAAGAGTACATAACAGATATGCATACATCCATACATCCTTTTTTCATTACATTCCATTTTACGTGGTAGAGCCATGCTTCGGCACGAATGGGCCGGCTCGACCGGAGAAATACCACGGGCTCACAGAAAACCGGCGTGAAACAGCGTTTGCGCTGTGTTTCGCCGAGTGAGTGAGTTTACCGGAGGCCCAATCCCCTACCCTATTCCCTTCCCTACCCTCCCCTATTACCCTATTCCCTCTTAAAAGGCCGGCAACGCACTTGCAGCTCTTCTGATGCTGCGAGTGTCCATGGGCGACGGAAGTTGCTTTCCATCAGGTGACCCGTTTGCTCGTTTGCCCCCTTATTTCATAAAAAAAAAAAAAAAATCCTTACATACAAATACTTAACAGACAAACATATTTATGTTATGATTTAAGGATAGTGCTCAAGTACCAGGAAACGATACCAAAAGTCTGTGCTTTTTGTAAAGATGAGAATAATTTAACATAGAAATAGGTCTAGGTTTTGGCGGTTTAGACTTCAGGTTAGCTATGATATGTTAATTTGTGTAACCGTGTTCAATATTATCTTTAAAAGCATACTCATAGGGATTGGCACTCTGGTTTATGTACGTAATATTTAGACTTACCTCTCTATATTGTAGTTACTCTTCCAATAACTTGATGCAATAAAATTCAGCGATAGCCTATTTAAGAGATTGACTCTTAGTGTAGGTGGTGGTTCGAATCCGTTATGTGAAGTCATTTATCATGAATCTTATCTAATTGCTGCTACTGTCTACTTTTCAGTTGTACTTGTTGGTAAAAATATGAATTGTGAATATAATCATAGATAAGGACATTGATAGTGAAAAAGAAGTAATAATAAAAATGAAGAATTACATTATACCGAAATTGTATACTAACGAATGAATTAATAAGAATGATAAAAATATCACAGAGTTTCCCAAGACAAAATCTCTTTATTGAGCTCGTGACACTTAAAGGAAATAAATTAGGCTATGGGAAACGAAGTTCGGATAAATCACTGCTCAAATACTGTCACGAATCCACAAAAATGTAGGAGTGGGAACGAGACGATTCCATTATCCCGACCCGCCTGAGCATGACTTTTGTGTAACTTTTTATAGACGATAGCAAAGTTATAGTAGCGTAAAGGCTCTTGGTATTTATTATTTTTTATGTTTCTAATTTCTTTTTTACATGCTATAGATGCGAAAAAATTAATCTTACGTGCAATGCAATCAGATAAAGTGCTTTACTAGTAGCTTAAAAGTGTTCATTCTTTTTTCCTTAATATGAAACCAAAGGTTTTTTAAAGGATTATATTAGCATGTCTTATATACTGTAGGGTTGAACAAAAACATTTAAGCATTCCAATGAATTACGTCAGTCTGTTTGATCTATCTTCATACAAATCCTTTCCAGTTATTTTGTTCAAAATACATCTCGGTTTATGTAGTACTGATGTTAACGCGTACTGATTCATAGGAACTGACATAGATTTTAATAGACTACTGGTAAATAAATATGGATCTTGTAAAACAGTTTAGTAATAAAATATAACTTTCATGATTAATTTTAGTCATAACAATTTATTTAAACTGACAACAAAGCTAAGGAAAAAGTAAGTAAGGAACCTATTCTCGATGAAGGTTTTATTTCTCAGTCTGTCTAATGTTATGCAACCGCATCACACAAAACCATATTGTTAGGCCACGTGTACACTGTTCATTTTGTGGATCAAAATAATATTCATTTTAGACATTTATAAAGATGATTGACGTGTCGTTGTGTCACAATGACGTCTTTTGCACTTTTTTTGTAATTCTTTGCACGATACATGCAATCGTGAGCTTTTGTATACATTTGTGTAAGAAATTGATTTCCGGTTCTTCGCCTCGATCTGAAATAATCTTAAGAAGATAAACATTGTGCATTCTAGCTTATTTGCCAAAGCAAACAGAGTTAATGCGTTCTGTTGAAGCCATTCTACGTTCTTGCATTAGAAGAGTTTATGTGACTTGTGCAAAAATATTCTGCAAGTAATACCTACATTTCATATGCATACAATATTTATTGCCTCCGAGCTACTAAAATGATACGTCTACCTAAATTATTTATTACCTAACGTACATTCTCTGCATTACTTTTAATACTTACGTATGGCATCAAATTAGTTACCATTGTTTGCCACTAGGGGCGTTGTTTCGATGCCATACAAATTGTTGTTAACTTCTTCTCGGTGAGAAGTGACAAAAACTCGCACACAGTATATTATAAATAATTTTAACGATAACTCTAGTATCTAATAACACTAAGGTCTCTAACCTGTGTATATCGAAGTACAGACTTATCTCCAACTGATCCTAATCATGTCCCCTGAACAAACGTTAAAGATTAAAGTTTATCACCTCACTCTAATCAGTTGATATAAAATAGACTAACATAAGCTTTAATATGCTTGCTTTATGTAAAATAACGCTATAAAGTTATCAAAGTTATTGCATTGTAATTTACACAAATCTGCAATAATTTGTAGGGTGTCCGTTATGTTTCTGAATTTGTATGTAATCTCGTTGTGAACTTGTAATACATGTTTTGTTTTACCAGTTTTATATAAAATACCTGGAAGTCTGAGCTTTTCTTTGAGTTCTAGTACACAGTACGGAAATAACGAATTGCAATTATCATAGGTACCTTATATTGCATGTGGGTTATAATTGTATAGATACATTTTGCAGAATTTATTTCTGATTTAGTTCTTAAAAATAACTGGCCTATATAAAAAAGTAAAAAGAACCATCAATGTTCATCTGACCGGGATCCGAACCCGACATACCAATTTGAGGAGACACATCGAAAAAAATGACGTAAACGTGCATATGTTTCCAAATTGTCTTACGGACTGATAGAGTCGAAGTTATTGAGATTGTTTCACGACGCGACGTTCACGTTTCAAAAGGAAAAACATAATATTATAATAACTTAAGAATGCTCTATTTGCCAGGTATAAGGGCCCGTGTCGACGCTCCGGTTTCTACACGGCGCGGTCAGTTACGTATGTAACCGGCTTCGAGTCAAACCGTTACTAGCTCCATCGCGTGTACGCGACGCCCTTGGTGCTTCCTACATAACTGACACCGGTCCGGCACCGGGCCGGCGCGGCGCCGCGCCGCGTAGAATACGGAGCGTCGACACGCGCCCTTAGACCTAGCTAAATATTTTCTCCCAAAACCCCTGCATGCTAAATTTAATGGGAGTACTCGAAGCTATTTTCGATATTATGTTTGTCGTTTGTTTAAAATATTATAAGAATATAACGATATACGATATATATCTACGTCTAAGATAATTTAATTAATAAAAATGCGATTGACCTTGAGACTTGAGTACGGTTGTTTGGCTGTTTCGGTTAAGGACATCATTTTATCAAAATGCCATACAAATTGAATTATATTTTTCATTTGGTAGACTTTTAATATCCCTAAATGCAAAGTTATCGTGATCCTTAGCCACATCTTCAACAGCATTTTCTCTTGATGTTGCTCTTGTACTAGCCTGTAGCCAGCTATAATCATAGTCCTTCCGAAAAAAAAAAACCATCTTACGTGATTATTCGCCACAAGCTAGCCGGTGTTAGTTCTTTGAATTCGGCCTCCGTTTTAAAATTGGCCGACAAAGATACTCCGAACATGACACGTTCCGTAGCCCGCTGAGAAACAAATATTATTGATGCTGGGGAGCGTTTTTTTTAAAGGATCTTAGCAAATGCCGTCAGATATGTGACTTAACGCGATAGATTTTTTGGCTTATAAATTTTAGTTAATATAAAATTTATGGATATTAAGGTGAGTTTTTAGTTAAATACTATTAAGAATTTTAAATTACAAAAGTTCTTGCGGTTCGTTTTAAATAGGAAAAAGTTAAACATCTCTAGTATTGTGATTTGTAGTTTGATAAAATATATCGAAAATAAATATTTTTTCTATAAGAGATTTTACCTCTCCTATTAGATTGTTTTATACTCAAAGTTACGATATGCGCTGATTTTATACGTCACCTAGAGAAGTTTTTAAATAAATGAGTGGAAGATTTCATAAACAGTAACTGAGATTTTACAAGGCAGATATTCACAAAGAAATAAATAAATAAATCGTTTATTTGCCAGAGCGAATGTACAATTTGGTCTTATGTATTAATATGCATTTCAGAATCATGTCACTCAACTAAATTAATAGTATGCAAATGTCAATGATAAAAATTTATGATACTAATTATTATTTTTCTTTTATTTAATACATAGGTACCTATCTACATATTTTAATGTCAAAAAATAAAAAAATAATTATGTTAAAATACAGAATGAAAGAAGTAGGAAGAGAACAATTCGTCAATGTCACATTATAATATTTTTTAGTAACTATCCACCTAATTTTCCTTTACTTCATAAAAACATTTATCTAAAAGCCATTCATTTAATTTTCTTTTAAAAGTTGTTAAGTTAAGTTTATCAAATTCTTTTGGCAATTTATTATATAGTTTAATAGCCATAAAATAGGGACTCTTTAGGCATGCTGTGCTGTTACACTTAGGCATAACTAATTTATTGGGATAGCGTTGTGATCTGTTAGTTATGTTAATATCCTTGTTTTGTACAAAATATTTGGGGTTTTTTTTAACAAACATACACATGTCTCTAATGTACATGCTTGGCAATGTAAGCAGACCCAGTTTTTTAAATAGCAGTAAGAAATATGCAAAACGCTTCCTCTCATATCAAGATTTCAATGTGTCTTCTTGTAATTATAGTGCGAGGTTCAAATTTTCACATTCGTCATCATTCGCCAGAAAACACTGATCCATTAAGGACTTCGATTCTCAAAGGACCTGTAATTTCGCTGACTCACATCCCTCGATTTGTTAACCGCCTATGTCTGTAACCACACGGTTAGCGTGTGCCTTTTTTGTTCTGCTGTTCATGTTTTTTTCGGGTACTACTGCAGGATGCATCTCTTTGTGGAATGCAGAAGCATCACAGTAGTAGTTATAATGTTTTTCAAATCAAGTAAGTCAGATTAAAGAAATAATAAGATTTGAGGAAATTTTGCTATAAATTGATAGTTTAACGGCCCGTTTCAATATCCTTTCTATCTGTAACTATTAGTTAAAAACATCGCCATCGCCAAATTATTTGCCGGTTTTTCGCGATGAAAACTTGACGTTTCTAACAAATAGTTATTGATAGATAGGTTATTGAAACTGGCTGTAAATAGATAGAACTTAGTAAGGTTTTGAACTAATTTAGTCCAAAATAACAAAAACAAAGAAAACTATAGAACACGATATAATGTTACCAATTAAAATGACACTTAATTACCCAGGAATAAAGACGGACGTTATCACATTAGTCTAATTAATAGCTCGATGTTTACGTTTAGTTGAAAATGGATCTGAACATAGTATAGATTCAAACCCCTAACATAATCTGATAGCGCGGTCGCACTATCTACACGTCTTAGTTCTTATCTTTATATATAAAAATGAATTGCTGTTCGTTAGTCTCGCTAAAACTCGAGAACGGCTGGACTGATTTATTTAATTTTGATCTTACAATAATCGTATCAGTTCAGGGAAGGTTTAAACGGTGAGAAATATTGGAAAAATTGTGACTAGTTTAGGCAGAACACCGTGTGTTGGGACAGCTAGTATTATATAAAAATGGATTGCAATTCCAATGTCTCGCTAAAACTCGAGAATGGTTGGACCGATTTGGCTAATGTTGGTCTTAAAATAATTATGGAAGTTCAGGAAAGATTTAAACGGTAAGAAATATTGAAGGTTTATAATAAAGACAAAACAACGTTTGTCGGGATAACTAGTTTGAAATAGAAACGACAAGATACATTATTTAGTAGCTTATTTATTTGTTCTAAGTTTTGTAGCTTTACTAAATCCTAATAAGTCAGTGTTCCTTCGTCGATGCTGCCAAAAATACCTCAAACAGTATACTTAAAACGTACTTTTTCGACGCATACAAGGCATCATAACCATACTCAAACCTTTCTTCCTGTTTCATTTCAAGTATTCATCTTTTGTAAAATATTAAAACCAGGTCAGAATATTACAGATATTGAAATAAAAAGATGGATTATGTAAGCGATAAGTTCCACGTTTCTTCGGAGTTGGAAAGATTCGTACCGAGAGTTGAATATAATTTAAATCAAACCTAGCCTCGGGGTTTTTATTTATCGAGTTGCTCCATTTCCACGATTCTATTAGATGGTTTTTTCGAGAAATCTTTCTTAAGATGAGTTTTAATTCAAAGGTAAGTGAAAACTCTTCTACTATTATCATTTTAATAACACTATAATTATTATAGATGTATCAAAATTTTCTTTACTTTGTGTGCGAAACAATAATATCTTAAATTCGAGCATAATAATTGTTTTTTTAACACGCTTATATTAACTTCACTTGTATGTAAGCTTGTTTGCTTGCTTGTTTGCTTGTATGTAACTCTCTCTTTAAAACACGCCTTTAAAGAATATCGAACTAAAAAGTTGAAAATAATTTTAAAATTTTAAAAATAAACTTAAAACAGTAGGTAGTATATAAAAAATACTAGTATAATTGAGGGAAAAGCGTAGGGCGCTTTGTGCCATAATTTTCGTATATCGAGCGACCCACGCTTTTCCCTCAATTATACTAGTATTTTTTATATACTACCTACTGTTTTAAGTTTATTTTTAAAAATTTTACAATTATTTTCAACTTTTTAGTTCGATATTCTTTAAAAGCGTGTTTTTTTTAGTTTTTTTTAAACTATATTTATTTTACGCTAAGACCAAAGGAGAGTACTAGAGAATGTGTATGTTCTAAGCGCAGTAATCTTCTATTACCTAATAATATATTCACGGTATAGTAAATATTTAATCTATGCAATTTCCATATTACCGACGATTTATACCATCTCAATTTCGATAAGGCGGGTGTAATGACGTGAAAATTATAGCCTATCTGTCGGATACGTAGTGAAGAATGATGTTTAATGGTAGCCTATAAAAAACCAACAAGACGCACGGAGGACTTTTGTAATTTCACATCTTGTGGCTTGATGATTGTTAAATATTTTAATGTTTTTTTCATCATTACCTACTTTTATACGTGGTTAGGAATTTTCGTAAGATTGCAAACTTATAGCTTACATCTACACACCTACAACCTAATGTAGGTCGTAGGTATCTAGTACTTTAGCAAAATATGTGAAGGCAAATGATTACTTTTAATACTTACTTACTCAATAATATTATAACGTAACGCATGCTGTAAATATATTACGACTAGATTATTATCAAGTGAGATTAGGAAAAGGAAGTAAACTTATTTCGTAACAACGCCATCTCGCTAAACAGTTGTGAACTTTTAAAAAACGAGCTTGGTGAATTCTTGGCGAGTAGCATTCACTCCTCATTCGAACAAGACTACAAAATAAAATTGTTTTTCACCTACTATTTATTTTGGAACTATTAAAATTAATGTCTATGATATTAAATAATCTTAAATCAATAGACGTATATAGTATAGACGAGGCATGTGGAGGCAAAAATAGCCCAACTTTTGATATTTTTGGGGCTATTTTGACATTTGAAGTATGGTGACTACAAGATGGCTGACATTTGGAGTATGGTGAAAACTAAGATGGCATAATTTTTTTTGTATAAAGATTTGTTCTGTCAAATGTGTTTGTTGTATTGTCATAGCATATCTTGAGCTTGGAAATATTTGCATAAATCAAAGTAAAATATTTAAATGTATCAAAAACATTAAGATGTCAAAACCTAAATAAGAGAATGAGCCTCTACCCGACTTTTGAATCACAGTATTCAAAGTAAAAACTAAAAAGCGTAAATAATAAAGGTTACATTCGAGTTGACGACCTCTGTGGCTCAGTGGTTCAGCACGTTGGTGCTCTAGCCGGGGGTCGCGGGTTCAAATCCCGCCGAAGAAACAAAAAGTTTTTCTGTATTCCTGGGTCTTGGTATATATTAAATATGTGTATAATATAATAAAAATCTTGAATATAGTATTAAATATTATACTTCCCGTTTTCTGGTACCTGTAACACAAGTTCTTCGGATACTCAGCACGGGGCCAGATTGACGTGGTGTGAAGCGTCCATAGATATTATTATTACATATTATATTATTATTCGTGACTTACAATCTGAATAAGTCTGATCAATAAAATTACTGATAGTTACTACTTAATATGACTTCTAATAAAAAATAAAAGGTAAGTAACCGGAAAACATCCTGAAAACTTTCCTCCTACAAACCTTTCCTGGAACACCTCTATGTTCCCTCCTTTCTAGTAAGCTCCCGACGTTGAGCAAACATACATGCAATTAAAAACCATAGTGTGCGTTGCCGCTAATGTAAACGCGGCAACATGAAAGGCAACACAATGCAGGTGCGCGGTGCGCCGCCTTTGTAATAATTAACAGTAATGGTGCCAAAAGAAACCGAAGGTTTATTGCCAATTTGTACAAACTTACCAGTGATATTAATTTCTTCATTAGGCATTGTTTAAGTTAATTAAAATGTACAATAGGGTATTAAATAAATCAATTGCAATTGCCTGACGCGTACTCCCATTCTTTATTTTAATGTATTACTAGGTCTGCTGATGTCCGTGGCTCCGCCCGCGTAAATACTGTATCCCTCGAGAACACTGTACTTTTTCGGGATAAAAAGTAGCCTATGTTTTAATCCAGAGCCCAAACTACTACCAGTTCAGTAGTGAAATAGGAACAAACAAACATCCATCCATCCATACATCCTCACAAACTTTCACATTTATAATATTAGTAGGACTAGCTGATGCCCGCAGCTCCGCCCGCGTAAGTACAGTAACCCACGGGAACCATATATGTCCTGCGATAAAAAGTAGTCTATCTCCTTTCCCGTGGTCTACTTTATATCTGTGCCAAATATCATGATAATCGGTTTAGTAGTTTTTACGTGAAACTGTAAATAAAGTACTTCACGGAAACCGTACCTACGTTTCTCCGCGATAAAAGTAGCCTATATCCTTTCTTTCTACCAAATTTTATTTTAATCAGTTCAGTAATTTTTGCGTGAAAGACGGACAAACATACACACTTTCCATTTTATAATATAAAAAGTGCGTCTACGTCAGTGCCAAATTTCTTAGCTTATTCAATACAAACAAATCTTGCCTTTTCATTATATCAGTAGGTAGGTATAGATTATAAAAATAATAATGTTTTTAGTTTCAAAAAAGTTTACCAGTATTATTATAAAAATGTACACCGTACAAAATGTTAAATAAACAAACTAGAAGTCTTTAAAATGTGTGTTTAAATTGTATGATAAACATGTTGCGCGTTAAAAATGTCACTATAAAGAACTTGATTGATAAAAAATTTAAACATCGTCATTTCTGTAATATTTATTCATAGACTTTTATAAAATCGACTCTTCTGACACAAAACCCACATTATGAAATAGATATTGAGCTATAAATTTATTTTAATAAGATAAATATTTAATACCGAGTAAAAAAAAGCAAACGTTTAAATTTTACGACACGTTTGGGCCCTTTGAGATCCGATCTTTCGCTTGTGTCAAAAAAGGGATAAAACGCTCCGGGTCCTAGTGGGTGCCTTTTTTTAAATACCGAGCGCCCATTTTTTACGTTTAATAATTTAGAAATGACATCTGAAGAACGCGCATGAGAAATTAAGTGAAGTTTGTCATACTTTTTTTGGATAGTTTAATTTGATAGTAAAATATTTGAGTTGTATATTTAGGAAACGATGATTCATTTTAATATGGAAATTGATACGATGTATGACTGTATGTATGACTATATGTCATGGGATACTCATCCCAACTGCCCTGTCCGGTAGTTGTGGTATAGTTTACGGGTATGCGACCCCGGCTTCCCTAGCTATTACTGTCCTATACCTTGCCCTCCTGGGCGGTAATATCCTACATTTCCTATTTCCTACTCTAACTTACCAATTATCCTTTCCACACCACCTATCCTTCCCTTTCCCTATTTGAGAATTATTACAATACATTTATACAAGCTATTATATTGCTAAAACCAAATATTTAATAGTCAAGCCAAAAGTTGACTTCTATTCATTTGAAAATAAATTAATATTCATACCATTTTAATAAAATTCGCGTTTACTGTACCTACTGTACAAGCACCACATAATCAAATAAGTAAGAAAATATGAGCATGGCATATAAGTTTTTTTTAAATTTCTTCTAGATACTTCTTATTTCCTTATATTCAAGAGATTTTTTACCATCAACAAACATATTGACAGTGACTCCCATTAATCATTACCATAACAATTGAGGCAGATGCTGCAGGAACCAGGATCAAAAAGGTTTATTAATGAACCCAAGACCGGTTTAATAACTAAACAAGGTGTTAATGCAATGATAAGAATCGAATATGACCCTTCTAATAAAATATTGATAAACTCTGGGATTTATAGTGCGCTAGATACGCCTTAGACTATGTCCAGAAACTGCGTATTCTTACGCACGTAAGGTCTACGCACGTAGTCGAGGTACTAGGGCCCCATACATTGCGTCCAGAAGCTACGTGCGTATTATTTTAGCTATGCGCGTATCGTACAAAATTTCGTCAAAAAGAAACGATAAGATAAGAATCTCTACGTGCGTAGGTTTACGCAGGCTTACGCACTTTCTGGACAGAGTCTTAAACGTTGTAGGCTTTGCAAACCAAACGCCTTTGTATTATTTTATTATTATTAATTTATTATGATGCCGAAAACAAATATATGCATCACATTCTACAACTACACTAAATTTCGACAATTTAAATCCATTATTACTAAAGCTAGAAAGGCGGACAGACAGATAAACCAACGGAAGGACATTGTGAAGTATAAGGGTTCCTTGAAGTAACACGGAACCCTAAAAATAAAAAAAACCCCTGAATTGTCAAGCAGTACGAGCTGATGGTGATGAATTATAGTTAAGAACACTCTCGATCATGTCAGATTTCAAACAAAATAAGTAGATCAAAATCGGTTCATCTATTTGGGAGTTACTATGCCAAGGAAATAATTACACACAGAAACACACAGAAACACACAGATACCCCTATGTTTTCGTCGGGGGTTAAAAAGAAGAAAATTTTCCCAATCCAATAGCGCATAATGTCACATGACACATCTTGCCTGTAGTTGCTTTATTAATCATTGTAGTAGTCATCACAGGGTGTGTAACGCAGGCAGCTCTGACGGTATGGCTTTGGCATACCAGATTACCACATCAAGTATTCCCTTTCTTCCAAATGTACACGGAATATTCACCTTTAATATCACATGAGAAGGCTTAAAATCCCATCAATGTTTTACGTGATTGCAGGTGGCATGTTTTATCTTTATCACATCTTATAGACTTTTACTTTTATGAGTTTTCAAAGCACAAGTTGTGTCAAATAACGGGATATATAGGAAGAGTTTATAAATATTTCGACGAAGTCGATTTTCGGCAACTAAAAACCATAAAAAGTTTACGAATAGCCTAAATGAGAGATTTATAATGTGTGATTCGAATTAACGGCTTTTAAAGTTCTAAGTAAGGTAAAAATATATTGATTAAATGGTTTTTTAGATTTACAAATAGCTAAGTTTAAAGGGTTCTACTCGTAATAAATCTAAATGTTCATAATATTTTTCTCTATTCTGGATATAAGAGTGGTTATGAAAATAGACTTTTAAGTCAGATCTGAAGAAGAATGTTATATTATGCCATAGCCCAAGTTTCGACTCTTCCAATAATGACGATTGACTAACGACCTACATAATATAAGGTTGTTCAAAATCGATGAGGGTTTTAAATTCGTGACATCTGACAGCTTTTTGACACGACAAGGTCGGGCTACCAAGCGCCCCCTGGTGACAGAAAATAATCGAAAATTCTTATTGACCGTTTTTGATACCACTTACCACTACTACCAGATGTCGCTTTATGTGCGTTGGGTCTGCCCCCGAATGGCAGAAAAAATATAAAACACCTTCATTGCGGATATTTTGAGCATATTATGATCTACTGCTTATGTCAACATATTTAGGCTAAAAAATAATAAAAAAAATATGTTTGATAAAATCACATTGCACTCTTTACGGCCCTGTTAAGGTCATTGACCTCACTCAGCTGATTGTATTGATGTAATTTAGACAAATTCTTTGCTCCCTCTATGAATCACCTGTTTCTGTGGGGTGTATGACCTTAGCGCTTTAGAGAACGCAATGTTATTAAATGCTTATATTATAGACACTATGTCTTAGAATTCCCATGCGTCCTAATTTTTATGCAATATCTTGTATCTAATAATGCACTATGTACTTACGTTAGCAGCAGCTAGGGTGTTCCGCTTTTTACATTTCACATGCATAAAGTATATGATAATATAAAATAATGATAAAAACATGGTTGCTTTATAAAGATATTTAATTTTGTTAACAAGACTTAGGGCTAGTTTTACAATCTACTAATATTAAGCGTCAGAGCTGTTAGACTAGGGTTTTTATCTTTGAAAATGGCCAGAAGTAAAATAAATTTATAGTAGGATGAAACCCGTTGGAAAAGGAAGAGAATATAACAAAATAACAGAAAAATAATTTACGGGCGATTTGAGGTCGGGAAGTGAGGGTGAGTTTTTAAGGGTAGAAAACGGTTTATCTCGATTTCCGGCAAAACTACAATTCCCATGGACTTGTAGTTGTTGTTTGTTGTGTTGGATTTTTTCCGGAAATCGAGATAAACCGTTTTCTACCCTTAAAAACTCACCCCGTTCACTTCCCGATCTCAAATTGCCCGTAAATTACTTTTCCTTTTATTTGTTATATTCTCTTCCATTTCCAATGGGTTTCATCTCACTATAATTTTATTTTGTTTCAAAAATTATCGGCACTGGTCTATGTCTGAAAAAACTATTATTAGCAAGTTTTATCGCTGTCGTTCAGTATAAAACAAGCAACGACAAAACTTCCATATAAGCTATTCGACACTCACTAAGCGATTGTGAATGAGGTTCTTTATCGCAAATATTTTACACTATATAACTATTTAACACTAGCTATTTCTAATAAAACGAATAATATTGTGAATAATTATTGCGGAATTTAAAAATTATGTGTACCTATAACGAGTTTTAAATCAGCTATCTAACTACAAACAGAGACGTAAAATTTATTTGTATATACTTACATAATCCTAACAAACTTTAACTACAATGACAAAAAAGTCATCCTCTAAATTTCAAAGGCATAATAAAACTAGGATTATTTTCATCTCTACATAACATCGCTATCTTTCTGGATCACGAGCTAAATTGATAAACAATATGAACATGCAACTTATCGTGTTCCAATTACTAACTAGATCATATTATAATCGCACTTCCCATGCAATTTAATACTGACAAGTACATGACAACTAGCTTCACTAGTATCACTGTCGACGAGACTTTTTACACAGTTTTGCTTCTAAATATTTTTAACCGACTTTTAACTATTTTTCTACTCAATCTTCTTAATTTTGAAGTCGGTACCAGAAAATTTGAACCTGAGTTCTATAAAATGTTGTTTGGGCTGGTATCGACTTCAAAATTAAGAAGATTGTGTAGAGAAATAGTTAAAATTTTAGCCGAATTTAAAGGGGGACTTATTTAGAAAATAAGTTTTATTTCATGCTTTTTTGTGTATTTTTACTTTGGAAGTCGGTTTATTTTTTTTTATTTAAAAATAATGTAAATTATATGTTACTAGCTGATGCTCGCGGCTCCACCCGCTTAAGTACAGTAACCCACGGGAACCGTATATGTCCCGCGATAAAAAGTAGCCTATGTCCTTTGCCGTGGTCTACTTTATATCTGTGCCGAATTTCATGTTAATCGGTTTACGTGGAACTGTAAATAAAGTATCCCACGGAACGGAAACGTACGGACGTTTCCCCGCGATAAAAAGTAGCGTATGTCCTTTCTCAGGCTCTAGACTATCTGTGCAATAAATTTCATTTAAATTGGTTTAGTAGTTTTGGCGTGAAAGACGAACAAACACACACACTTTCCCGTATTTTATAATATTAGTATGGAACTATGGATGCATCGCAAATTCACATTTGCTGTGTCAAAGAATGAAACAAGAAGAAAACTTTAAATCCTACTATTAATATAAATCCCACTTCGTACTTACCATTATATGTTTGTGAGATTATAACTCTTTTACGTAAAAACTAATGAACGGATTTTTATGTTTAGTATGGTAGTCATTCAAACTCTAACATAGGCTTCTTTTTGTCCAAATAAAGTACAGTGATCCCGTGGGATACTGTATTTGCGGACGGAGCTGTGGGCAGAAGCTAGTTGCAAAATATAAGGTACTAGCTTTTTCACGTGGTCTTCGTCGCTTTGTGTTGATAGTTCTTAAATTTGAAAACTGGAAGTGGCACTCTGTTATTTATGACGGCTATGTGCAATGGATATCACAACTCATTTAACCTTTTTACTACTTTTAAAATCCTACTAATATTATAAATGTGAAAGTTTGTATGGATGGATGTTTGTTACTCCTTCACGCAAAAACCACTGAACATTTTGATGAAATTTGGTATGGTAGTAGTTTAGGCTCTGGATTAAAACATAGGCTACTTTTTATCCCGGAAAAGTACAGTGTTCCCGAGGGATACTGTATTTACGCGGGCGGAGCCGCGGGCAACTGCTAGTGTATATTACATTTTTACTTTTTTCTTTGTGTGCTAGTTTAATACAACATATTTTGTTAAGTCATCACCATGTAAGCACCTGTAGAGATTCTGATGATGACTACAATCCAAAAAAATGTATTTTTTTTTGGTAATAAATAAAAATCTATTAGATGATCTGCTTGCGCTCGTTGTTTCATCCTCTTATTTTGTTCCATATGAACAGTAAAATTATTTCTTCCTATGTAGATATTGTTAATACTCTTCTATTCAGCCAATTACGACTTAATTCCAGTCTAAATAGAACAGGTAACTGTTTCAAAAAGCTTGTTTGTGTAAGCCGCAGGCAATTCCGATATAACGAACCCATTGCATGTCCCGTACCAATAGCGATCATTACAAGACTGGTACAATGACGCGAATACTTGTTATAATAGCCCATGGTGATTTTAGTATAACGTTATAATAGCTTTTGGTAACATCACCATATACGAAAATAACTGTATTTGATACAGAAGTGAGGTCGATGATGATGATAGTGATGATAACATCACCACCACCACTCAAATGAAGATTATGATTAGTAAATAATATGTAATTTAAAACTACTGCAAAAAATAAACAACCAGAGCATACATTTGTTCTACATTTCCATTATTGTGTCTACATTTCCGATAGTGTTTTATCCCTCTTAAACAATTGTGAATTCCTCCGTCCGAGTTCGCCTATCTCCGTATCGACTGTATAAATCAAACTTTCGATTCGAGCAAAAGTTTCAAATAAAACCAAATTAAGTACTCCAGTAAACTTGCGAACAACATCAATTCGTGACAATAATACTGCTCTCTTTACTATTTGTACCGATTCTGTGTTGCCATTTCTGGATAGGTAGGCGGTTAAACTGAAGCTCGATTCTGCTAAATAATCCTGCAACAATACAGTTCCGATTTAGTCCCGATATGTTAAAACTGCTAAATGGTATTCTCATAAACTTCAACCCCGTTTTCATAGGTCCAAACTCCAAAAATCAGCTTATGATATCAAGACGATTCATTTATAATTCAATAAAAGTAAAATGAAAGTACAAGTTAATCACAATAACCAAGGTTCTGATTCTCTACATTATCTACTCATACATTACAATACTCTTATAACGTGTTATAAAATAGTATGTCTGTTTTTCACAAAGTTATTATTTGGCAAAGCATATTTTTTATCACAATTTTAAACCGGCTTTATCACTCTACGTGTAAAATGTTAATCTTATTTAAAGAGTGGTAAATTAAATGATTTTTGCCTCAAAAAATTTGTTACATCAAACACCAGGATTCAAACAAAACTCCCCATATCTAGCGACACAGTTTTGACTGGCAACACAGCGGTTGCATTACCCTCAAGTGGCCTGTGTTCTCACGAGGCACCGATTGTTAAACCTTTTAACTCTGGATGGGCCACGACCCGACCGTACCATAAAATAGGAGGTTAAAGAGCTACTTTACAGACGGGTTAAATTTATGATCGCTAGTCCATGTCATAGATACTTGACTTACAAGTGTACCTGGCTACTTGATCGAGTTAAAACAAACGATAGAGTGGAACGAAAAAGTTCCCAAAAAAAAACTTTTATTCTTACGATGATAGATAAGTAGAATATGAATGTTTTACGCTAAAACTAGATAGCTAGAGGAATTAGTAATATGTTGTATTAAATTACTGTAGGTTAAACACATTATACGGACGCTCTAATGGTGAAGGAAAACATCGTGAGGAAACCCACACATGGTTGGCCCCAGACGTATTGACCAGTCATTCCTCTGGACTAGGCTGACTATGTTGTGAGAATGCCTTATGTGCTTGGGCAACCATACGACATTTAAAAAACCAACTGTCCCAGGCACTATAGTATTTCAAGAGTGGTTACTTCGCTCAATCGCTCAAAACTGTATAAATCATCCATTAACGGATGAAAAGTCCTAAGTTTAACACATTGCTTGATATTTAATACTGAACATACTTTTAAGCCAATAAAGTCGCGGGCAATATCTAGTTACATTTTTATAAAGTAGTCCGTGGGAGAGCCATGCAGTCCGTGGGAGAGCCATGCTTCGGCACGAATGGGCCGGCTCGACCGGAGAAATACCACGGCCTCACAGAAAACCGGCGTGAAACAGCACTTACGCTGTGTTTCGCCGAGTGAGTGAGTTTACCGGAGGCCCAATCCCCCTACCCCCCTATGATGCCGCAGTTGAAAACTAATTTGTTACCCCAGGAGGGTACCAACTGCGTTGGAGAATCCCTCTCTGGACGTCCACGCTCAGGCGCCCCTGGACCTGAGCGTGGACGTCTAGGCTGCCCCTCGTATTCTGGGGGGGGCAAAACTGCGCTCCAATCTGCACGGGGCAAGAGCAAACGTGCTAAGGCACCCCCTGAGATATTGAAAGTGGACTTCTGCAATATCAGGGGACTACATTCAAACCTCAATGCCGTCCATTACCATCTTGAGACAGCAAAGCCGGCGTTGCTCTTCTTAACCGAGACGCAGATATCGTCTCCGGCTGACACATCATACCTTTCCCACCCTGGGTATAATCTTGAGCACTCTTTTCTGCCTAAAGCTGGAGTGTGTGTGTACGTCAGAGATGATATCAGCTCTCGCCGCCTCAGCAATCTTGAAGTTAGGGACCTTTCGATCTTATGGCTCCGCATAGAGTGCGACGACCATCCCCGCGTCTATGCGTGCCTCTATAGGTCCCATAGCGGTGATCCCGAAATAGACCGACTCTTTGAGCATCTGCAAATGGCTACAGACTTCATGCAGCGGCAGATCCCATCCGCAGAGATCATACTACTTGGCGATTTTAATGCCCACCACGCCGACTGGCTCAATTCCAGTAAAACTGATCATGCGGGGAGATCTGCCTGCGACTTTGCCCTTGCATATGACCTTACACAACTGGTTACTGCGCCTACGCGAATTCCAGATGTGGATGGTCAGATTCCTTCCCTGTTGGACCTTCTGCTGACGTCACATCCGGACGGCTACCAAGTATCCGTGGCCGCACCACTTGGCTCATCGGATCATTGCCTTGTCCGCAGTTCTGTGCAACTCACGAGCGCGTTGCGACAGCGTGTTGCTAAATACCGTCGTGTGTGGCACTACAAGTTAGCAGATTGGGATGGGATGCGGTCATTTTTTGCTTCCTACCCCTGGAGGCAGGCGTGCTTCTCGCCGGATGATCCTGACGCCGCTGCCAACTCTGTTGCCAACGTGGTGCTACAAGGAATGGAACTTTTCATTCCGTCCTCTGTGGTCCCTACTGGCAGCAGATTCCGTCCCTGGTTTGCTTCATCTTCCAAAAAAGCTTCTCGCCGGAAGCAGGAAGCTTACCAAACCTGGGCTAATGCAGTGTCAGCACAGGATTTAAACACCATCAAACTTAAAAAGGAGTACAACCTTGCCTCTAGGTCCTTCAAAAGAGAGATCGCTTGGGCGAAGAAACAGCACATCAGTAGAATTGGCGAGAGACTCGAGCGTCTCCCTTCGGGAACCCGTGCATTCTGGTCTCTCGCCAAAGCTATCGAAGGGAATTTCTGTAAGCCATCTCTTCCATCCCTACACGTAGGAAATGGCTCGTTGGCACATGACGCAAAAGAGAAAGCTGAACTTCTTGGCAAGCTCTTTGCGTCCAACTCGACCCTGGATGACGGGGGGCAGGAACCGCCGACTATACCGCGATGCAAGAGCATCATGTCGGATATTCGGTTCCATCAGCGCTCAGTGCGAGTTGCTCTCCGTTCCCTTGATACCCAAAAGTCGAGTGGGCCTGACGGAATCCCTCCTATAGTGTTGAAAGTGTGTGCTCCAGAGTTGGCACCGGTCTTAACGCGTCTTTTTCGGCTCTCCTACTCCTATGGCACAGTCCCAGCATCTTGGAAGACAGCTTTGGTGCACCCGATCCCTAAAAAAGGCGATCGCTCCAATCCTTCCAACTACAGACCAATCGCTATAACCTCTCTCTTCTCGAAGATAATGGAGTCCATTATTAATAGACAGCTCCTTCGATACTTAGACGGTCAGCAGTTACTAAGCGACAAACAGTACGGGTTCCGTAAAGGTCGCTCGGCTGGTGATCTGCTGACGTACCTAACTCATCGTTGGGCACAGGCGATCGAGTCTAAGGGAGAGGCATTGGCTGTAAGTTTGGACATAGCGAAAGCCTTTGATCGGGTTTGGCACAAAGCGCTTCTTTCGAAGCTTCCTTCCTATGGGCTCCCCGAGAAATTATGCAAGTGGGTCACGAGTTTCTTAGCAGACCGAAGCATAAGGGTCGTAGTCGACGGTGAATGCTCAGATACTCTGTCTGTTGATGCTGGTGTCCCACAAGGCTGTGTGCTATCACCTACCTTGTTCATACTGCATATCAATGATATGTTACAAACCAATGGCATTCATTGCTATGCAGATGACAGCACGGGTGATGCCTTATATACCGGCCACGCGAATATCTCTCGGCAAAATGTCATTGAGAGTCGAAACAAACTTGTCTCCCAAATTGAAAATTCATTAGAGAAGGTCTCTGAATGGGGTAGACTTAACTTAGTCCAATTCAACCCCTCTAAGACACAAGTTTGCGCGTTCACCGCTAAAAAGTTACCAATGGTCGTATGTCCTCGTTTTGAAAGCATACCCATAACTGTCTCCTCCAACATTGGAATACTTGGTGTTAACATATCGAGCGAGGTCCAGTTCCGATATCATCTGGAGGGCAAGGCCAAGTTAGCCTCCAAGAAGCTTGGTGTTCTGAACAGGTCAAAGCAGTATTTCAGTCCGATCCAACGCCTACAACTCTATAAGGCGCAGGTTCGGCCTCACATGGAATACTGTTCTCATCTCTGGGCAGGGGCGCCAAAGTACCAGCTTCTCCCTCTGGATCGTATTCAACGTAGGGCCGCTCGAATTGTCGACTGCCATAGTGTTTCAAACAGGCTTGACTCCTTAGAGCTACGTAGAGATGTAGCATCGCTCTGCATCCTCTATCGGTTATATTACGGGGAGTGCTCCGAGGAATTGTTCGGACTTATACCTGCTGCAACTTTTCGCCACCGTTCCATGCGACAAAATATTTATCATCCTCATCACCTTGATGAGTGGCAGTCCTCCACCGTGCGCTTTACCCGAAGCTTTCTGCCGCGTACTGTAAAACTCTGGAATGAACTGTCGCCAGCAGTATTTCCGGACCACTACGACCTGCAAACCTTCAAGAAGGGAGCGTATTCCCTCCTAAAAGGCCGGCAACGCACTTGCAACTTCTCTGATGTTGCGGGTGTCCATGGGCGACGGTAATCGCTTTCCATCAGGTGATCCGTTTGCTCGTTTGCCCCCTTGTTTTATAAAAAAAAAAAAAAAAAAAAAAAATTTCGCTGTCTCACTTAATTTCATTCTGTCTGTCAGGAAAACGTAAAAACGCACAATTAATAAAAGTTCAAGTATCAGTGATCGTGTATACCTAAGGCCTCCGTGGTCTAGAGGTTCGAGCATAGGCTCTCGACTTCCGAGTCGGTCGTGGGTTCGATTCCCGCATTGGAATAACAAAAATATGTTGTTTTCAAGTTTGGTTAGGACAATGCCGGCTGATTACCTGATTGTCTGACAAGAAAGATGATCCATGCTTCGGATAGGCATGTAAAAAGTCGGACCTGCGCCTCATTTCTCGTCAGTCGTGTCGGTTATCCGTCCCAGTAGATTATGAGAGTAAAGGAACAGAGAGTGCTCTTGTGTACTACGCACACACTTGGGCACTATAAAATTACTCCTACGTAACTGGCCTGGTTTCAATGTAACCGGCCACCGTCACCGAGATCGGTGGGGAGTTATTATTATTATTATTATAAGCCAACAAAGTCGCGAGCAATATTTAGTTACATTCTTATAAAGTAGTAATTTCGCTGTCTCACTTAATTTTATTCTGTGAGGGAAACGTAAACGCATCATTATCAAAAGTTCAAGTGCCAATGATCGTGTATACTGGTGGATATGCCTTCTAAGTTCTATTGCAACACGTTCGCATGATTGACAGTACGTATCCACCCACCGCGCCGGTGGTCGAGTTGTTCTTTTATTTGTTTTGTTTTTAGTTTCTGAGAATGCACGATGTGCATCATCATTTAAAATGTCAAAATATTTTGTTGCATGCGTGGCTATTAATTCCATGTGAACATTAGCAGAGCTATTAACATGTTAAGAGATTTGTGTAGGTAGACTATATAAAGTATGAGAATTGCTTCGGTAGATCACCAACACCATCAGATTATCCATCTGAAAAACAAAAAAAAGGGAAAAGACGTCAAAATAATCCTTCTAGGGTTGTAGGAGTAGAAATAATCTTAGGTTGTAGGGTAGAAGTGGAAAGTAGGAGTAAATAGAAGGAGTAGTAGTAGTATTTGTAAGTTGGAGATGTACGCAGTTAGTCTAGGTTAGGTGTAGGTTTTAGGTATAATGTGTAGGACTCTAGGTAGTCATTTATTTAAATACATATAAGTTATTTTTAAATTCAGTAATTAGGTCCGCAAAATGTACAAAAAAAATATCCGGATACATTAATACTAATAGGTGCCTATTTTTTCCCTATTATTGTTCTTGCTATGTAGATACTAGAACCACAGCCTATAGAACTATTACCTACAGTCGTCCAACGGACACGTCTAGACAGAGCAATCGTGCGGGGCGTGCGGGGTGAGAGAGGGGCGGTAGCGAGCCCAAGCTGCCATACACTCGCTTGGGACACGTCAGCCGGGGTTGACGCTTTTTAATTTGATTGTTTTAAGTGGTTTGCGACAGTGTTTCGTTTGAGTTGTATGTAGGTACTTATTTACAATGGTCAATTATATGAGCAGCTAAAGAAGATTAATTTTAATACAAAACCATGCGCCTGTTTCCCGTCAGAATTTTTAATAAAATTGTATCTACGTATGAGAATTTACTAACTACATCGTCAAATTCAACAATCGCAATCTAAAAACTAGTAAATCCAAATGTCGAAAATTCCTTTCAGTTTCGCATTTGTGGCTTTTGCAGGGTTCGTAAATATCCGATATTTATAACAAATATCAAAATATCAGATATCTTTGATATATATCCGATATTTTTGATTTTTTGATATTTTCAAAATTACATACAAATCTCATAGGTACTCTGATATGTTTTTTCGTAATAGTTGAATCGAAATAATTTGTATGTCTGATAATTTGAAGATAGGGAAGTAAAATTAAACTCATTTATTTATTATTGATATTAAAAGTTTTCAAATCAATTAAAAATCAACGATAGATACTTTTGAGTATCAATTTAAATAAACCATAAAACCATAAAATGACTTTTGTTTATAACCAGAAGAAAAAAAAGTGTATTAATTTTATCAGTCGAATTAATTTGACACATGGTATAAATGGTATAACAATAGTATAATAACAAACAAGGAATTTTCTTCCGAAAAACAGGGGGTCACGTGGGTGTCATATGCCGTTACAAGCCGCGTCGACGGCTATGATTAGTAATTAATGTCGTGTCAAATAGCAAGTTTTTGATGACCTAGGCTTGTGAAACTTTCGGAAAATAAGACCTGTGTTGATGTAAGATTTTTTACATTTAAAACATTCTTTTACATTTTTAAATATAAATATCAATTTTGATATAATATATCAAGCATAAATATCAATTGATATATAATATCATGCTAACCCTGAGCTTTTGTATACGCATTTGTATTTTTTATAACAAAACTCTTCATTAATACTTCTATATTTTTTTTTGTTTTATTCCTAGTACTCTACATACACATACTACGAATACCTACACAAAATGTAGAACAGATTATAATAAAACACATTATTGTGACAACCCTGCAGCAATGACGAATACCTACACAAAAGCGGCATTTCGCGCGACTTCAAACGCGTTGGACCACTGTATCTCTTTATTACACTGTGCTAGAACACTGAGCAAAGCTTTGTCTCCCAGGTTATACATAGGTATATTATAATATTATAGGTTTATAATATTAGTATAGATATTATACCTAAAGAATATATCGCGCCAGATAAACTTGGTAAAGGACAATAAGTGCCTTCTTTTGTCCTTTGCTCCAGACTCGCCGGTAAAAAATACAGCCTGAACTTTTCCATTGTAAAAGAATTACTTCAAGTCTCAGTATAGGAGCTTTCAGTTCGCCGGAATACAATGTAGCGTGTCTTTTGACATCTGTTTCTTAACTGAATTTTATACTTTTATCTGTATTTTTACGACTTCTATTTTATTAGCTTCATAGCCTTGAATTAACTTTAACGTAATAAAAGTTATCTTGATGTATTTTCGGTGTGGTTAATTGCTAAGGAATGTTAAGCATCATTAACGGTTCGTCGACGAGCCAAAAATTCGAACATCGCGCTATTTTGGTCATTACAGAAATCGAATCAAGATAACACTTAAAACATTGAAAAAAGAAACACACATTATACAAACACATAATATATATTACTGAGTACATATGGTTACTGTATGAGTACAAGAAATCTACGAGGATAGGACAGGAGGTAACTACTAGCTGTAGTTAAGCAATAACCAAAATAATTTAAGTCATAAAACGTGGCCGAGTAGGTAGACTGTTTGATACCCACTTGAGAGAGTTCAGGTTCGATTCACAACAACGTCTACCAATGAGACTTTTTCAGATCTCAAGTATATTATACGCGCGCTCTAAAGGTGAAAGAAAATATCGTAAGGAAACCCGCACGTGGACATATTGGTCAGTCATTCCTCTGGACTAGGCTGTGTTGTGGGAATGCCGTATGTGCTTAGACAACCATACGACATATTTTAAAACCATTTGTCCCAGGCGCTACTATAGTATTTCAAGAGTGGTTACTACGCTCGGAGAGTATTTAGGTATTCATTTATTGATTCGCCAACGAAACAACATTTGGTTCAGTATAAAAATAATACAAACAATATTTTATAGATAAAATGTAGTTCTATTGATAGGTGAAATATGTGCTTTTGCGACAGTAAGATGAAATGAAGTGATATTTGAAATAAGAGTACTGTAAAAATCATCCAATCGTTTTAGATAAAATTTTAAGTAGGTAAAAAATAATTCAAAGTTCATTGAAAATGATATTCCCGTTATTCCCTTTAAGATCCATAACAAAAATCCCGTTTTCTATTTGAACGAGGTCGCGGGGTATCGTTTGAACTTGACTGTCAGGGCGATTCGATACGTCATAATATGTGGAACGCCGCGCCGCTTCCTTTGTTATGTAACATTCGTTCCACGGTACACTGGAAATAACTGATTTTATTTAATTATAAGAATAAAATAGTCATTTGTCTATGGTTTTACGAGTTTATGTTATGGGTATGCACTAGGTAACAAACAATTGTATCATATTTTATTAATAAATTTTCATGTTTTTAACTTACATAATATTCTTCCCGTAATTTATGTATTTTTGTTGAGTTCTAATAAAAAATAAAATAAAAACCTAACCAAGAGCATGTCGGGACATGTCTTAAGAGGGTTGACTATAAACGCGTAATATGTTTTTTTTTTTTTTTCAAATTACTTCAAAAGTTACTATTCGATTTCCTTCAAAATAATTTTCCTACATAAAGAGTTTTTAGCATGATCTATCAGCATAGATAATTGCAAGTTTCTAAGTCTTATAGTTTAGACATGCCAGGGGGGGGGGGCAACTTTGATTTATTTATTTGTATAGATATGTATATAGTGAGGAGGTTCCGACTGAAGTCCATCACGTTAGTCTGGGTCAGCGTTACAGATTTTATTTGGAACATAGTGAAAATAACGTATATAGTCAAAAGTTTTTTAATGTATATAGGCAAAAATAGCCATAGACAGTGTATTTTAATAAAAATATACATATTGTTGCAATTTGTGTAAAAAACACGTTACACGCACGGTGGAGTTATTCACAAAAAGCGGGACTGAGCCTGTCCCGCACGGGACATTTAATTTTGATTTAAAATATCAGGACGTCCCGCTAAAATCGGGACATCTGGCAAAGCTGGACTGGGTCTTTCCCTAAAGTGAGGAGTATAGAAAGTCCACCACGCCAAGCCAAGCAATTTCTGAAGATAAAACCATTGTACTGACGGACTAAACATGAATGCAACACAAAAAAATACCCATTGAAATATCTTGCCATCGGCTCCCATTTATTACCTCTCGAATATGCTCTTAAAACAAATAGCAATACAATCTAAAATTGATTCGCCAGTTTAAATAAAGACTTCGTAGTGAATTTAATATTCGTTTGAGTCCTCGGGCTGAGTGGGAGTGGCCGGTTCACCGGAAAGATTTATATTACATGCATTTCGGTATGATCTGGAACCGTCTTGTGGCCCACGCCCTACACTAACTTTTCAATAACCCGCAATGAATGATTGCTTTTTGATTCAAGATCATGTGCGTTTTGCATGTGATCTGTAGATTTTTAGGAGTCCGTTGTAAACTTAAAACTTTTAGCCCCAGTTTTGTCAGCATATTAAAATGGCTTATAGCTCTGAACTAAGTTTTTGGATCTGATTGTCCCGTTCTAACATTGAATGCGAGAAAGATTGAATCCGGATTTAGCGTAAAAGAAGTTTGGTGAAATCAAGACTTAATATTATTTTAATGTTATTGTATTTGATTCGAAATATTTAATAGAGTTAGGACTGCTGAAATCCACATTATATAATCTAATTAATATCTAGCAAGATCCCGCGAAACATACCCACAAGCTGCAAGCAAATATGAGGTGCTTTACGTATGCCTTATGGTGCACTCTCACGTTTGCTTGCAGGTTTTAAGTATTTTTTGTGAGTTCAAATAATAAATAAGAGCTCCGTGGCCTAGTGGGTTTTGATTCGCACTTTGATTCGCACTCGAAAGAAGCAGGTTCGAATCTCAGGTTGTGGCGTGTACCATATAGACTTTTTCAGATCTCAAGTACATTATACGGACGCTCTAACTGTGAAGGAAAACATCGTGAGGAAACCCGCACATGGTTGGACCTAGACGTATTGACCAGTCATTCCTCTGGACGAGGCTGACTATGTTATGAGAGTGCCGTATGTGCTTGGGCAACCATACGACATACTGTCCCGTACATTACAGTATTTCAAGTAGTTACTTCACTCGGATAATACTGTATAAATCGTCCAATAATGGATGAAAAGGCCTAAGTTATTTAAATCGCATTTAATAAGGCTCAGGCCAAACTTTTTCTTTGTGCAATCCACTAAACAGTGAATGCGTTACCAAGCTACATGAATATAGTTTCAAAACTGGAAAACTAAATACCAAAAATTTTATAGGTATAATAATGTAGACGAATTATATACCTTCTCCTTTTGGAAGTCGGCTAAAAACTGTTTGCCAAGCGTCTCCCTCCGGCAGAAAATCATTCCGCGACTCTTTAACAAAACTGAAACCCCTAAAAGTTTAATTCGTATAAATACCCACTACAGAACCTTACATCGCGCGTGGCTTACATACTTGACCGGTTTTTTATTAATTCAAGCGATCATGTGCGTTTTGGGATGTGACGTGTATGGCTTTGTAAGGTTATCCGCACTCCACTTGATAATGCAAGGTGGTTCAAACGATTACCCCATGAGAACTCCATTCTTTGGAGTAGCCGCGTGCGTTGTTTTTTTAGACTTCATTTGTCAATTATTATTATTAATTAAATGGAAAAACTTAAGCCATATGTTATCCGTTCTTGGACTTGAAGTAGCCACTCTTTTTATTTTGTGGTGCATGGGACAGGCAGTTTTAATAATTTTGGTTGATCAGCACATACGGCGTTCTCACAATAGAAAAATTACTTGCTAAATTAGTAAGTCTAAGAGACAGATGTACTTTATATGCACTAGTTTAGATCATCAAATTCATCATCATTTTTACTTTAACTCTGACTGATGAAATCAGATAGACTAGGTAGAAATCGCATAGATTATTATTATAATATTTATATTCAGTTTATATACCTTAACTTATTTTATCAATGTCATAAAAACTACTTTCACAGATTTAATCAGAGTTTATTTTACATTTTAACATTTAATTATTTTACCGACACTTTGTAATTATCGTTAAACTTAATGTAATAAAAAGTTATCACTTTAATAGTTATATAACCGATATTTATGGAAATTATTTTGTCAACGGTATAGAAAAGCTGGTGGTAGACACTTTTGGTTATAATAAGATAAAGTAAAAATACCTTTCTTTAAAATTTTGTTTTTAAATGAATTTTATTTAATTAAAAAAATATTTTAAAAAAGTAAAATTGGTCGTACCTATTTACGAGGTGCTACGAGCATTACGTTTTCATTCTACCTTTTAATATTTTTGAGATTAAACGATAGTTTTCTACAAACCCTTTTCTTGTCGGACGTAACCATCTTCATGACAAAAAAGACATGTTCCATTGTATTAGTATAAGTCTGGAAAAATGTACGGTCGGACAACAACGTATTTTAATATATTTCATTAAGATTGACAGGCGAGATTGTGTCTTAAATCAACCCTTCCTGTTCCACTTACTAAATTAATATGTGATCTAGTTCGTGATATGATTTATAAAACTTTCTATGAAAGGCCGGAAGACGAGCTGCCGGATAGCCTGATGGTGAGCGATTTGGAAGAGGAGTGCTTTACGGACTTTTTAAAATCCCTTTTTCAGGTCTCCATTATTCTTATACACTCGGTGATACAACAAAAGCGTTATTTCATGTCGGTTTTCCGTAAGACCGCAGTATCTGGTCGAGCTAAACTACCTACTGCAAAAGTTATTTATATCACGGCCTGCAGTCGGTTTTATAAGAATTCAGTCTTGCTTGTTTTCAAACTTAAAAGTTTATACATAATGTTTATTTCTCTCATTCCTAACTATTAAATGTTTCTACTTTGTGCGCTTATATCCTGGTTAAAAAGTAGCATATGTCCTTCGCCGTGGTCTACTTTATAATCTACATAATGTGATGTGATTAAGAGTTTTCAAATAAAATACAGTGTTATTACTTACTTTTTCAGTTTATTCTTTTCCTTTTTAGACTTAATTGTCAATAATTATTACAGTATATATCAAGGTACTCTGTGATTGTTACATTTTCGGGACTCTCTAGCGCAATGAGCGGCCATTAGCTGCAAAATCTCCCTTCCGGAAAAAACAAGTGACAAGACAACCGCGCCGTTAGCGCCAGTGTTACTGACATTATACTTTTTTTATTGACATTAGTAATTGGCTTAGACACACAGTATACAGGCCAAATAATTATAATATTTTGGATATACATTAGATACAAAAATAGTAATTAAGTTACAAGACTTATAATTATACAGAAATAGGTGTTGATAACAGTCGGCCTTCCTGAATAAAGTGTGCGACCTCGTACAATAATTATGATATACCAAAGAAGTAATCCAAACAACAATATAAATTACATAACTATGACACTTGAAATATTTAAGCTCACTTATACAAATCAATTAGGTAAATAAGGACCAGGGAAGTCCTATTATTATAATGTGGACCAGGGTAGTCCTATTACTGTATGTGGACCAGGGAAGTCCAATTATTATATGTGGACCAGGGAAGTCCAGTTATTATATGTGGACCAGGGAAGTCCAATTATTATATGTGGACCAGGGAAGTCCAGTTATTATATGTGGACCAGGGAAGTCCAGTTATTATATGTGGACCAGGGAAGTCCTTTAGTTTACGAAATATGTATATGTTTATGAAATATACATAGGCTAAATCCATTATATATGTAACATTTACATTTTAACAAAATTCAAAATACTGAAAAGGTAATATGTTAAGTTAATAATAGGTACTGAGTTATTTGTTTTAGATTTAACTTAATCGCAACTAAATAGTATCCTCATCAGAAGAGTCACTGGAAGCATGTGGTCGTTTAAAATTCAGCCAAGGCTTAATTTTATCTATTGCAACAGTTGTAGAGTATTTTCTATAACCCCTTTGTGTTAATGGCGTATCCTCTAACACGAAGCGGTCATGGTCGAGCACGGCAATAATTTTGTAGGGCCCTTGAAATTTCGGTACCAGCTTTTTGCTCTGGCCAGTGGCTGGAACTTGTCGCTCAACCCTTACCAAATCACCAATATTGTATTTCGGTGGCTTACTCCGTACTTTATCAAAAGCTTCCTTTTGTTTTTGTTGGCACGATTCAATGTGAGAGTTGATTTCGTTACGTAAATGAGCCCTATCTTGCAAAGGTATGTTACCAGGCTCCTGGGAATCGGTCAATTCAGACACTATTCTCCTCTCACTTGGACCAGATGGCCTGGTTCCAAACAATGCTTCCGATGGAGTTCGATTAATACCCTTGTTAAAAGTATTATTTAAGCCCCACTGGACATCAGGTAAATGATCATCCCATCTGTTATCTGCGGTACCAATTGATTTTGAAGTAAGAGCATCTATAATTGTCTTATTGTAGCGTTCTACTTGTCCATTCGCTCTAGGAGAAGCTACGGCATTAAGTACATGTTTTATACCCTTATCGGTCATGAATGCTTTGAAAGAGTTACTAGTGAATGAGGTTCCTCTATCCGAAATTAACCTACGCGGAACACCAAAAATACTAAAATATTCTTTAAGTACTTTAATACTTAAAGAATACTTTGTATTTCGAACTGGTTTTAGGTAAATATACTTTGTGTAAGCATCTATTATCACAAAAATATACATGTTGCCTTTACTACTTTTGACGAATGGACCAACGTGGTCAACATGTACAGTATCGAATGGGATGTCAATTTTCTCTATTGGGTGCAGAAAACCTGGTTTTTTCCCGCCCGAGGATTTTGAATAAGCACATTCCAGACATGACGTGACATATTTAGTTACAAATTTTCGCATCTTGGGGAACCAAAATAATGACTTCACCTTTTCTAATGTCTTATCCACTGCAAAGTGGCCAATATCGTCATGGTTCTGTTTGACCACTTGCCAACGTACTCCCTTAGGAACTACCCATTTATCCCCATCAGGTGTGCTTCTAAATAGTTTGCCTGCTTTTAATCTGTAGTTATTCTTAATGTCGACAACATTTTTGAGATTAGGGTCCTTCAAAATTTGGATAATTCGTTGAATTTCAGAATCGGCATTTTGTACTGTGATAAGCCAACTTTCCTCGCATACATTCATAACATGAAGGTTGTTATCATTAGAGACGGGGTTTCGACTGAGAGCGTCGACATGAGCCATTGATACGCCCGCTCTATATTCAATGTCAAAATGGAATTCTTGCATTTGCTCCCACCATCTTGCCACCCGCGGCAACATATCTCTTTTTTGAAACGTTGCCCGTAATGAGTTACAATCTGTGACAATTTTAAATTTTACGCCAACCAGATAAACTCGGAATTTTTGAAGAGAGCATATAACCGCGAGTGTCTCAAGATCATAGGATGAATAGTTTTGCTCCTCCGGAGTAGTTTGGCGGCTAAAGTAAGCCACTGGTCTCAACAGACCAGTATCGTTTCGTTGTAATAATATACCTGCAACACCAATTTTACAGGCGTCTGTGTGAAGTTCAGTGTCAGCTTGTGGATCATACAGAGCAAGTGTTGGCTTTTTCCGTCAATTTTTTTTTGTAGGTTTCTAAACGCTGATTCTTGATCGGATCCCCAAGCCCAAGCACTATCTTTCTTCAAGAGGTTTGTAAGTGGTTTTGCAATAATTGAGAAGCCGGGCACGAAACGACGAAAGAAACTAGCTAACCCTAAGAATTGTCGAACATTGTGCTGGTTTTTTGGAACTGGAAACTCTTTGACCGCTTCTATCTTTTTAGAACCTGGTTGAATACCATTCCGAGAAACTTCAAAACCTAAATAATCTACTGTATGCCCAAAGAACATACACTTAGAGACCTTGAGAGTTAAACCAGCAGCGGAGAATAATTTTAACACATTTTCTAGACGTTCTAAACCTTCTGAAAAGTTTTTTGCGGGAATAATTACATCATCCAGATAAGCCAACGCCTCCCTATGCCGTACTGACCCTAGGACTTGATTCATAATGCGCTGGAAAGTAGCAGGGGCATTTGCAAGACCAAAGGGCATTCTCGTAAACTCAAAATGCCCCTCTGGTGTCACGAATGCAGTTTTAAATCTGTCACTCTCTCGTATAGGGATCTGATAGTATCCCGAAGCAAGATCGAGGGTTGTGTAAAAGTTATTCCCCGCTAAAACATCCAACTGGTCGTCGATTAGTGGCATCGGATAATTTTCCCTAATTGTTTTTTTATTGAGTGCGCGATAATCGATGCACAACCGGTATTCTCCTGTCTTTTTGCGCACTAAAACTATTGGACTTGCGTACGGTGATGTTGAGGGTTGAATTATGCCATTTTCTAGCAGTTCCGAAGTCATATCTCTAACTATTTCCTTCTCTTTAATGGATAAACGATAGGGCCTGTAGACAACTGGTTCATTATCGTTAAGAGTTATAGACATTTCACCTGCAGTAGTTGTACCAAGGTCAGACAAACTGGACGCAAAACACTCACTGTATTTATTAAGTAGATCGAGTAACTGCGCCTTTTTGTGCCTGTTCAATGCCATCACCTACTCTAATATCTGCACTTGTGAGCAATACGTAATCCTTCTTTACTCTCATAACTTGTATATGTAGTGTATGTGAGGCATTATACTCTTTGGCTAAATATCCACGAGCTAACAAATACCCCTTTTTCAAGGTTACCACTCTATCAACAGGGACGTAAACAACCATTGAACCAACCTCCCGTATACTAAACAAGCCAGGTAGTACAGAGAATGGTATATCAGATAACAATCGGAGACCACCTTCCACAAATGCATCACCGTCTACTTTAGAGTCAGTGCAAACTGTAATAATTGAGATTCCTGATACTGAGACATCCTTGCTAATGAAAATATTTATCTTCGGGTTTAATAAAACCTGAGAATAAGATTGCAACATGTGTAATTCATTGCTTGTTTTATAGACAACTACGTGTGACTGCTCTGTGAATGATTGTCCTATCATGACAGCTACGTGCATAGCCTCATCCGGAACAATGAATAGATCGACATCCGCCTGAACTTCATCAATTCCTACACAGACGCGACGTTTGCCGAGTACTTTTACAATAGAATTTCCGACACCTCTGAGAGTAGGCAACGCATTGGTATCGTAATCTGAGTTAATTTTGCTATAGTCTGATAATCGAATCATACAACATTCGCTCCCAAAGTCAATAAAAGCTTCAAAAGGATTGTTGTCAATTTTGATAACTTTAGTGTATTTATTTCCTACCTCATTGTTGTTTGAAACAGTCATTACTTTTTTTTCTGAAGTCAAAGGTTGTTTTGCATAACAGTTTTCAGTGTTATGCCCGTGTTTATTGCATATGCCACATTTCCTAATAGGCTGCGTACACTGTGGAAGAGTATGGCCCTCCTGTTTACAATTAAAGCAGCGTAGCTTAAAACTAGGTTTAGATTGTACTTCAGTTTTGTAAGTTTGCACCTTGTTCTGTTTACGTTCAAGTTGAGGACGAATATTCCTAACAATTTCTTCCTCAAATAAGCCAGCAGCTTGTCAGGGTTATCAAATTGAACCGCCTCTGCACCTAACCGAACTGAACGATCATCTATTCCATGAAGGACGCATTCTACCGCTCGTCGCCCTTTAATACCACACCTACTTATCAATGCAATCTTTTCATAAAAGTATGCTTCCAAGGACTCTCCAAAACGTGCACGCTTAGCTAACATATCACTTAACATTTGGCCATAATTTTCATCAGACGGGAACGCATTTAATAATTTGTCCTGCCACTCGGCCCAAGAGTAAAGAACAGTCGAGAGCCCCTCATACCAACGTTGTGCAACTCCGCGTAACTTTGGTAAAGTAAAATGTATTGTCTGTCTTTCGTTCCACCCATAAATTGACGCACATTCGTTCACTTTGTGAAGCCACATGGTCATCGACTGTTCTCTCCTCGAGGGGTCGAACTCTGGGACAGTATTTTGTTTATTACCTAACTTATCTAAAGAGCTAGTTTGGTTTACAGTTTTCAATGCATCCACTAGTTTTAAAAACGTTGCAGTCGTGACAGTATCAGTTTCGCCTGGATGCTTATCCTTTTGATTTGAATTACTACAAGAGCGTCGACCTACCTGACTGCTTCCACTGTTGGAGCACCGGTGATGGGTGCGGCTGGTACTCGGGCGCAAATAGAGGGTATCGCGCTCGGCTGGCGGCGTCCGCTTACGGCGCCGGCTGGCGCGATCACGTGTCTGCTGACGACTGTGACTCGACGACCGATGGTCTGCTCCGGGACTCCGCAGCTGCCGCCCTCTGCTGCGTGGCCGATGTTCGTTGCGAGCCGAGACTTCCTTGACTGTACTTGGCAGTCTACGATAGGTTGATGGGTAGTGGTCCTTTCGTCCTTGCCTTTCCCCAAAGTTTAGAATAGGACTTCTCTCTCTGCTGCAAGCTCGGTGCTTGGTCCCCGTTGGATGAGATGGTGAGTAAGCTGTGTCCCCTTGATAGTCTGGGTTATTCACTGAAATTGACAAAATTTACTCACAAAGTAAACTATTTACAAACAGGTGTATTGTTTTATTATTTAAAGTAATAATAATAATCCTATTGTATTAAATGGTAATTGATTTTTTTTTAGTAAATAAACTCTTGAAACGAAAAATACATAATTACATTCAAGATTTTATTATTTTATTATTACAGTGATAATTATAATATATTTATAATTATTAATATATAGCAATAAATAGTACCTAATGATAACTATTGTAGTCATTTAATTAAAAGTACCCGGTTAATGCAATAATTCTGATAAATTAAAAAAAATATCTAAATCATCGAGTATTTGTCTGACCAGGATTCGAACCCACAACATTCCACATTTTTGAATAAAGCAAAAATTATACATACATACCAAACTGCCAAACTAACCAACACAATAATGTTAAAATTATTAATATGTTGCATGATGAAAGAAACAATATTTGTTCTTAAAATGCAGTTTCCCAGGGATAATACCTAGTTAGATAGATTTCTCTCCCCCAAAGCTCCCTGAATACTAAATTTCATTGTTATGTTTGCAGCCATTTCGAGATATTGATTGTGTATAGGTACACAAGATTGTCTCCTTTGAAGTATAAGATAATATTATGTGGAAGCGAGTAATATTATGTAGATGTAATATTTTTGTGCTATTATGATGAGTAATAAATACTTAAACAATAGAACATATTAAAATGATAATACTTAAACTAAATATTTGATCTTTGATTGAGTACCTATTTGCTTAATTCTTTAGACTTTGGCACCGAAATTTATGTAAACTTGACAAAATGATAAAATTTCACTTTATGATTCTATTTTACAAAATTAGTACATGCTCAAATTCATTTACTTTCTGATTTTTGTCCTCCAACTCTTAAGTAGGTAGATTTTTACCCATAATAAGCATTTCTATAGTATTCTACTTATTTATAGTATATTGAAGGTAATAAAGTTAATCAAAATTACATTACGAACGGTTCATATTACAGAACTACCTATTATGTTAAACAACTAGAAGTTAGGTATTTCAAACAATGAAACTTTAACCGGCTGATGAAAAGAAACAAAGAAACGTACATTTATCTTGAAAAACAATAACCAGATTGGAAGAAAGTAATAATCGCACCTGTTTTATTTGAATACGATTATCTCCAGGATAAAAATGTGAAAGTAATTACTTGTAAAGGTGAAAAGAAAAAAAAAAATACCACGTGTGGGAACGTAGGTACATAAATCCAACTTCTGAAATGTGATGTGATTAAGAGTTTTCAAATAAAATACAGTGTTATTACTTACTTTTTCAGTTTATTCTTTTCCTTTTTAGACTTAATTGTCAATAATTATTACAGTATATATCAAGGTACTCTGTGATTGTTACATTTTCGGGACTCTCTAGCGCAATGAGCGGCCATTAGCTGCAAAATCTCCCTTCCGGAAAAAACAAGTGACAAGACAACCGCGCCGTTGGCGCCAGTGTTACTGACATTATACTTTTTTTATTGACATTAGTAATTGGCTTAGACACACAGTATACAGGCCAAATAATTATAATATTTTGGATATACATTAGATACAAAAATAGTAATTAAGTTACAAGACTTATAATTATACAGAAATAGGTGTTGATAACAATAATATGTGCCTTTCATCAAAATCAGTTCAGTTCTTTCGGAGCCTTTGCAATGCTAACAAAATTTATGATACTAAGATTTTGGAAATTAATAATAAAGTAGGCCATTACTTCAAGAATTTAAAAGATTTAAATAATAATTCTGCATGTTGCAAAAAGGAACTTCCAAATGGAACATAAATAATTCGTAACAAAAATTAAGGTCTTGAATTTGTATCTCTCAAATTCAGTCAGGTACAATACCACGCCCAAAGAACTCCAAAGGAAATGGCCAAAAAGTTAATTATACACTCGCAAAAGTTATTCTTTAAATGTTTTGTCTGTTGTTTCCAATTTAAATTAAAATATAAATAAATGTTTACTTTGTATAATAGAAGATAATTAGGGTCCATCTCTTCTATAATTATACTTTAATTTACATAATTATGTTTGTGTTTACCAGTTTGTACAATTGTACATATTTATGACGGATAGTTAGAAGTTAGAATAAAATATAACACTTTACCTATATCGCTGTACTTATTCCTTTTCTCATTTCTTGCAGAAAAAGGTATTTTTGCGAACAATATTATAATATTGTAGTATGGTAGTCGCGTAACACCGAAACACAGATGAAGCCTTCACAAAATCTTCAACAATATTTTGTTTCTTAAACCGCTTAAATATTAAACACAGAGGCTTTTGTTGTAATGAGAAATTAAATATTCAAAACATATTTTGTATATTAGAAAGAATGTCTTTGCGGATTTTTACCCCAACAATGGCGGCAAAGGATTAGAAGGGGTATCATCTTAAGAGCTTGCTTTTAATCTTTCGATCCCCGTGTCTAAGAGGTTTTTGATAGGCCGACGATTTTTTTGCCTCAAACCATCGTGGGGGTTCCACGAATGCATTGTTCTACTTAATTAGTAGGTTTCTGTTATATTTACACGACGTCTGAGGATTTTAAAGTTATAAATTTGAAAGGTATCAATTAAAATGCAGGGATAATATTTTATCGGGGTTCGGACTAGAATTATTCAAATGAACGAGGCAGGTTGTATTTCATATCTGTCATTTTGAATCCTACAATTAAGTGCTTACCTGAAAAGGAATGTCCTTTAGACCTCTAGACTTATATTGCTATTTTAAAACCTGGTATACTTTATTGTGTCTGGGTTTATGTTAAAATTTTTAAATGAAAAAATGTTTAATAGTGGCTTAAATAAAACGTAGTAAAATATTTATGAATTTAGAGTAATCATTTAAAAATAAATATTATTATTTTCACTTCACCCGCACCTACTACTTTAATGTATAGGATATTTTATGGAATGTTAGTTTTTAATTATTTAAAATACATATGTAATAAATTTTGTGTCTACTTTATTAATGGAAAACAAAAGTCAGACATCCAACACGGATTTTCCTCAATTATTAGATGTATTCGCCAAGTTTTGTACTTCTGTAACACAAAAAAAATTAAACAGTGATTCATTTGGATATAAAAGCTTTTTTCGCCAGTCATTAACGTTACTTTTAACTTTTAACCCTATCTGAATGATCGATGCAAAGATTTAATACTTATCTAATCTTGTTTTTATGTGAAAATTATACCTACCTGTACAACATAAAACTAAGTTCTTTTAATATTACCATTATTTGCAAAGTATCTTTTATTTCTTAAATATATACCAAAAAAATGCTTTAAAAATCGATTAAAGATTAAAATCAAAGTGTAGTGTGATTTATGACTTATTTATTAATTAATAATTATGAATTGTATTTTTTGTAGTTTAAGTTTTTAAAATTATTTAAAGGATGTAGTATCTAGTTAGTTGTGCCACATGTAATTACGTGTTTTATAAAAATAATAAACAATTATTGTTTAAAATAATGTTAGAAATGTTCATTTAAAAATTACAGGTTCATCAAAACATAATTCAGATTATAGATCGAAACATGCAGAAGGTCTTGTCAAATGATAAAGGATGAAAAATGGGTTTCTCGAATCCCAGAAAATATCAATATCTCAAAATCCACCGAAGAAAAAAAACGTGAATTATAAATATTAATTTACTCTTCGCTCTCGGAAGACGCATTTATCATTTTTGTTATTAAAATAAAATAACGACAAGGGTCTGTAAGACCGAGGGGCCCACAATAGAGCTCGGGTCTTAGAGACCCGAATGTTGTTTAATTAACCCGTGACTACTTATGACGTATTAATGATCTCCTACGTCTACACATAAGTGAACGTGTGGGAAAAAATGGCTCGTTTATTTGAGGGTTAATAAGCAGTGACTAGTTATAGAGCTTATTATTATGTTTTTTTTATTATAGAAATTTGAAATAAAAAAAAGTAATTGCTTGCATTTGAATAACTTTATATTTACCATAATAATATTAATTCCCTTTAAATCTACTAAGATATTTATGGAAGGTCAAAGCAAAACCCTACCACAGGTTCGCTTACCTCACCCATCGAAAAGAACAGGTAGGCGTAAGAAACTCAATGGAAACTAGGACGAAACACCGTAAAAAACCTTTATACAGGATGTCCCAGAAGTCGACGTCGTCCCTTCGAAGGCTGATAGACCAGCTCATGACTCACCAGAATATCGTAATATGACCTTAGTAAAAAATCTTTAGTTTTCGAGATATTGGCACTTTTAATAATTTCTTAAAAATTACACCTCATGTCAGTTTTTAGGCTGCCGCAACTACAATTTCCCGTATTGTGGGATACAAATTGGTATTACGGAATCCTGACCAGTTCAGCAGAACTATACAAAGAATAGCAATTGATCACGGTTATAAACAAAGCTAATAGAGTTTGAACTTTGTAGAAAAAAAGAAAACTTTTCCCTAATCGTGATTTCAAAAACTTTTTCTCCTAACTTTCACTATCCATACTGAACAAAAAATATACCACACTAACCTGAGTTGTTACTTTAAAAAGTTGCTCATTTTATGTAGTTTTCGAAATAGTAAAATAGTTGCTATTAAGCTACGTCAAAAAATTTTTTTGCTATTATAAGTGCACAGAGAACACATTTTGAATGTTTTTCTTTCGTTAGAATTTCGAACAAAAACACTCGTTACATTGAAATCACCCAGATGTTTACTTAAAAATTGTACGTTGAAGTGTAAGATGCTTACTAAACTTAGAAACTAAACAGAATACAAGGATTTTTTTTAAACGTAAAGGAGAAATGCAAAGGCAACGGTGCTGCTGCAGCTAATCTGTATCGCGAAAGGTTAAGGTACTCAAGTCCAGATTACAATGCAAAATCCGTTAAAAGTAAGGAAACAACAAAACGATGCACATCAATAGCGTAACGTACTTGTAGAAGACGCGTATCACAGAAACATAAAAGTCTATAAGAGAGCCACGTCAGTTCTTTACTGTCTCCAAGCACACTTAAGTCCGAGTCACTATGCAAAAGAAGTCCAAATTACAATGCAAAATCCGTTAAAAGTAAGGAAACAACAAAACGATGCACATCAATAGCGTAACGTACTTATAACTAATAAACAAACTCATGGATAGAACAAACAAAAGACGTGCTAGGCGTCACCTATTCTCTCACTCTAATGAGTCTAACTTGTTAAATGATATTATTAATGTGTAAAAAAAATCCTTGTATTCTGTTTAGTTTCTAAGTTTAGTAAGCATCTTACACTTCAACGTACAATTTTTAAGTAAACATCTGGGTGACTTCAATGTAACGAGTGTTTTTGTTCGAAATTCTAACGAAAGAAAAACATTCAAAATGTGTTCTCTGTGCACTTATAATAGCAAAAACATTTTTTGACTTAGCTTAATAGCAACATTTTTACTATTTCGAAAACTACATAAAATGAGCAACTTTTTAAAGTAACAACCCAGGTTAGTGTGGTATATTTTTTGTTCAGTATGGATAGTGAAAGTTAGGAGAAAAAGTTTTTGAAATCACGATTAGGGAAAAGTTTTCTTTTTTTCTACAAAGTTCAAACTCTATTAGCTTTGTTTATAACCGTGATCAATAGCAGAACTGGTCAGGATTCCGTAATACCAATTTGTATCCCACAATACGGGAAATTGTAGTTGCGGCAGCCTAAACACTGACATGAGGTGTAATTTTTAAGAAATTATTAAAAGTGCCAATATCTCGAAAACTAAAGATTTTTTACTAAGGTCATATTACGATATTCTGGTGAGTCATAAGGTGGTCTATCAGCCTTCGAAGGGACGACGTCGACTTCTGGGACATCCTGTATATCTAATTCGAAGCACCCCGATATACTAACCTGTATTAAACCATGCAAAATCCAAAAAGGATCTCTCTAAACAAACAAATTATGGATGCAGGTGGTAAAAAACGATGATGATAGAAAATTAAAAAAAAATGTTACGGAATAGAACATTATAGTTCATTTATATGAAAAATGTCCGTTAATAGGAGCAGGTGGCACAGGTAGGAACGGTATAAATGACCCGTATATCAATTTGGACTTATTAGAAAGTTAAGACATTGGAGGGTTGAGTTTTTAAATTCACAACTTTGAAAGAGTACATAAGAGTACAAATTCACAACTTTGAAGTAGTTACACATACATACATATAACCACGCCTTTTTTCCGTAGGGGTAGGCAGAGACCGCTTCTTTTCACTTGCTACAATCCTTACATACTTGTTTCGCTTCGTTCACTTTCATTCTTACCATCCATTCCTCCTCTTACATTCAACGTAGCGAAGCGGCTCTCCATGGTCCGCTTTTCGCCTATCTTATATAACAGATTACAGGGTATAAGAAAAGTTGTCTTTAGGTAGACTGCACACGAGGCGTTACCGCGATTCTTTTCCTGGTCGCGGTCGCGGTCGCTTAGATCGGAAGGTGGAAGGAAGAAGGCACCTTTTGTTGAAATTTTTTCTAAAGTGAAATATGTTTTGAAAAAAAAATAACTTTTCCCAAATAATAATTAGTTCTTATGTCAAATATTCAACCTTTGTCTAGTGGAATTTACAATTTCAATACATTGGTAATAATTAGCGTAATTTCAATTAGTAATTAAAAACTAATCGAAATAGTAAAACAAAAATAAAGAAACCGTTTTTGCAAAATTAAAAGTAATACATACTTTTGTATGCCATTGGACAGCTTTTGGTACTCAATACATGATATACCAACTTGCCCTATCTGACGATATAAAAAACTTAAAATGGCTGGAAATCATTAAAAACTTACCATAGCAGAAACCATCAGCGATAATTTGTAAGTTTGTTTTAGTGCGGTCATGGTTTTTTTGAAAGCGGGTAGAATAAAAGTTTGGCTGACGTCATTAAATCGTCCGATTTTAAATTGCTTTTTTTTCGTTAACTCACAGACTTACATTTACGTAGATACCACAAGTGGTAAGGAAAAAAGTGATTGGCAAATTTTCTAAATATTTATTATTTTTGTTCGAACCTAGAAAGAAATGAAAGTAAAAAGCCTCTAACATTGGTTAGGAAAACTAAGATATTTTGATATAATATTTTAGTCAATATATAAAGTAGTTTTATTGCATAATAATATATAAATTCATAGTCAGTCATACTATAAATTTGGTGAACAATTTGACACCTTTAAAGCTAATAGAAAAAAAAACCGTTAGGTTATATTCATTTTATTCAAAATATTTTCTGTACTATTAATATAAAATTAATGCAATAATGCAAACCAACAAACAAACAAACAAATATTTTCATTAATTAGGCTCTGAACCTTCTGGACCTATTTTTATGGAATTTGCCACAAATATAGAGTAGACCACGGAGATAGACAAAGGTTACTTTTTATCGTGGAAAAATGTACAGTTCATACGAGATTTTCTTTTGCGCGCACGAATTCGCAGGCAAGGTCTTAGATGGATGCGGCGTCTTCATAAATGTATATCTGTGGTGCGGCCCTTGTGAAATTCTTCAATATCATGTTTGCGTCGGGACTCACACAAAGGGAAGATAAAAGCGATAATTATTTTATAACTGGGAGTTGCCTGTTTGTTTCTATAATGGCTACTTTAATGGAGGATGGTCTCGGAATAACAATGGTAAACGCGTAATTAAATATCCACCATCTTGCGTTTGATGTTTTTTGATAATGTTATAATTAATATCAAACACCGTTTATTTTGTGTAACATGCTTGTATTCGGTTAATTCTTCTATTATGAATGTTTATTTTATAATAAAGATACTATCGGTGTTTTCAGTTTTGGTTCACAGCTGAACAAGTAGAGCGATGGTTTCTTGTTGGTATAAGAAATGAAATTTTTAAAGCCAGTTTTTTATAAATTATTATAAATAAAACTATTTGAACAACTGTTTACTGATTATAGCAATCAATGGCTGCGTTCCGCGGAAAAAGGCGCATGTAAACGCTTGTAAGCAAAATGGCGATTGCTAAGAATTAAGCGCTGTCAATGCTAAATGTTATTTTCCTCTAGGACACATTATCCTCTAAAAACACTACTGATTTCAAAATAAATAAGCAAAATGGCGGATTATGTCAGCGCTACTGAAGTTAGTAAACGTGTCCTGGCCGACAACTGTCATTCTCTTTTTAGCGCTAGTAAGTGCTAACAAGCGCCATCTTCCGCGAAACACTGCCATTGTTCAAGTCGTTCTATTTTCTTTCTCTATCTACATTTAAAATATCACTTGACAGAGCTTTAGAAAGCGACAAAGACACTATTCAAGTCATTACATACTGATTAGTTAAACGATTAAATATTTTCATTAGGTAATAGATATTTTAAAACATTTGACTAATAATACTGTCGTAGGTAGTATTAAAGAAATGATTACGACAGATTAACGTTTTTCTCTATCCGACTAATTCAGTCTTGGGAGTTAGGACCATGTAAACAATTTTGCATTCAAGTGTATTCTGCTATTGTCCACCATTATATACGCCGAATTGAATAGATGTTTCCGAGCAATTACCTGAAGATAACTGGACCTTATGACCAATCCATTAGGTTCAAATTCAAGCGTTTGTAATATGAAATGATTATGTGTCGATTCGTATTGTATTGTGTTCGTATTATGCACATTTTAATGCGATATGTCGGTGACCGACGGGCCCAGATTCAATATTCTTTGCACCTATAGTGTCCCTTTGTCATTCGCACTTTCATATAGTGTATTTGCTGTGTATCAATAAAACATTATTATCATCACTCTGGTATGACATTCGAATAAAAGAAAACAACGGCTTGCACCCCGGGCGTGCCGGCAGGAGTGAAAACTTGAATATTAACTTTGGAATGGTTAGGGAATAATGTTGCACGACTTGCTTTAATTATGAGTATAAAAGTACTATCATTTATGTGGTAAAATACAATATTCAAAAGGTCAAAAGTCAATACGAACTAAAATAGTTTCGTGCTCGCGTAAAGGAACCAAGACAGCCAACAATTGCAAGTTCCATCTTAGGAATTTTCGATCAGGGTCACGTGTCCTGACGCGAGTTTAACAGTTTTTACCTATCCCAAGAAAAGTACACAACGTCACTAAAGAAGTTTTCACTTAAAAAATCTAGTATTGACAGTCGTGCCTTAAGAACATCGCTTACAAGAAAATAGAAAAATTAATAATTTATACCCTTTGCACCATCTGTGTATTGATGAAGTATAAGTAGCCTCTGACAGATGGCATTCTATTCAAAATTGTGGCTATATTTTCAAAATCGTGTCGTGACGCGTGACGTAACGCGACCTTGAAATTTCGCTCTCAACGCCGCTACAGAAATTGTACTTCAAAAGGTTTTTAAAACAATAATATTAGGTATATCAGTACAAAATAATGATTGGTTTTTATTAATTCGAGAAAGCGTAGCTAACACACATTCATTATACTTAAGGTAAAACCGATTTAATAATGGAAACTATTTGTGACGAATAACACATCGAATCGTTAGTTACAGATACAGTAAAATGAAATTAACTTCAGTATGTTTGTATCCCTTACATAAGTTTTTAAAGTCTACAAATACCAAAGAATTGTTACAAGTGTCTTATGAATGGGCGACCTACAATACGGCCGATGTATCTTGGCGGGTCTGAACTTCACGAAGAAGGTTAAGCAATAACTGTTTCTAAGTGTTTTCGTATTTATTTTATATACGGCCGAAGTATCTTGGCGGGTCTGAACTTCGCGCAGAAGGTTAAGCAATAACTGTTTCTAAGTGTTTTCGTATTTATTTTATTTGTACTAATTGATCAACTGTATTAGGGAAATTTTATTAGTACATAGGTATATAAAAATAATACAATAACAGTTTTCTTCACGAGTTATACATGCGCTAAAGTTCGCAGAGCCTATGTTCAGACCCGTCAAGATACAGCGGCCGTAGTGTAGTTTCATAGAATTCCTAAATTGCATTTTATAGAGTAAATTGTAAATGGAATTTCCGTGTTTAAACTTCAATATCCATACTAATATTATAAATGGGAAAGTGTGTATGTTTGTCCGTCTTTCACGCCAAAACTACTGAACCGATTTAAATGAAATTTGGTACAAAGATTGTCTAGAGCCTGACAAAGGACATAGGATTCTTTTTATCGCGGGGAAATGTACGGTTCCCGTGGGATACTTTATTTACAGTTTCACGTAAAAACTACTAAACCGATTATCATGAAATTTGGCACATATATAAAGTAGACCACGGGAAAGGACATAGGCTACTTTTTATCGCGGGACCTATACGGTTATTGTGGGTTACTGTACTTACGCGGCCGGAGCCGCGGGCATCAGCTAGTTGAATAATAAGTGACTCTACTATTATTTATCAAGTACCTTCATCAAATACTAAGTTAATATTATAAGCAGACTATAAAATATAATCAACAGCGTTAGTCAAATTCTTTTATGGTAGAGTGGGCACTAAACAGCAAATTTTAGCTGCTAGTCAAAACCAATATAGACAGAGATGGAAATATTATGACCGAAGGAAAGAGAACATTTGATAGACAGATGCGAGAACTGTTTCACAATGTTAATTTATTGTATAATTAGTGTAGCTAATAACAATAAATTTACATAATTATCAAATGTTCACACTTAATGTTGTTTCTTAATAAGATTAAGATGCAAGAGATCTTCTTATCATCATTTTGAAATGGAGCAATAATTTTGTGTTCCATAGTTACAACAAGGCACCAGTGGCGAAGGCTGCTTGTCCTTCATAGGGAAGCCGGAGCCTGTATAATAGGTAGGGATTTTTATGATGGTTTGCAAAAGGTAAGTAACAAGGCAAGCCGATAGGAACCCTACGCCACTGCAAGGAACCCTTATTATTTCGCTCTGTCCATCCGTCCGTCTGTCTGTCCAACTCCTGTAAATAAGAATATAAAGTTACGAAATTTGATATAAGTCGTTATATTATGTATAGATTTTAATATATTTTAATACAGATTTTAATATATTGTGTATAGATTTTAAGTTTTGCATCATAAAGAATAATAATTTTATATTTCAGGGATGGGTCTTCACAGTATGATGTAAAGTGGGTTTTATTTTATTCTACCCCATCATCCGGGGTATCGTCAAACAGTTATTTTTAAATGAAAGTCTATTTTTGAGTAATTGGCCAAAGTGGTTTAAAAGTCACCCCTCCCCCTGTCGTTTCTATATAAGAGGAAGAAACTTGTAAATTTCTTTGTTCATAGGAAATTTATTTTGAACAAATTTTTTATACCTACTTATGTAACAGCAACAATTTTTTTTTATACCTATGTATAAAAAAACTGTTGCGCGTCGATATTTACGGAACCCTTCTTAGACATGACCTGACATGCTCTTGGACGATCTTGGTTAGCTTGTTTTAATTAAATTTTCGTTTTTTTTGTGAATACTTAAAATGTCTTTAGTTAGTCGTTACAAATTCTACGAAATTGTAAATTCTATTGTGAGTAGGTACGTGACAAAACATCTTAACGCGAAATTAATCGTGTAACCGCAAATTATGTGCGTCTACAGAATTTAAATTTAACCCATGACGACAGCCAGTCAAAGGTAATAGGAATGCCGGGCATATCCAGACACTATTCGGAATAAGAAGAACCTAATCCTGCTTATGCGGCTATTCCTTTTTGGTCATCGCCTAAAATACTACGAAATAATAGTTCTAGTTTCTTTGAACTAAAAAGTTCAACATGTTTTTAAAACAATACTAGCTGGCCCAACACACGTTGTTCTATCTTAACTGTGAACTAGAGTAACTACACCTACAACTACAATCTACATCTACATCTACCAACCCACTAAGACTGGCCGATATTTTAATAGTATTTTTCCAATAATTCTGACGTTTAACCTTTCCTGAACTTTATCAATTATATCAAGACCTCGATTAGCCAACATGATCCAGCCGTTCTGGAGTTTTAGCGAGACATCGGAATCGCAATCCATTTTACTATATAAAAGAGGAGATTAGTTTATAAGGTCACCGTCATAGAAACGTTTAAAATAATATTTTTTGTTCCTTTAACTATTAAGAAGAAGGTTTAAGAAATATACAACTAGATTGTCGGCAATTACTTCCAATTTACTATCAAACCAAATACTAAGCAAAAAGCGACACTTACCGCTGATGCATAATATAATTGCCATATAAACAATAAGAGATTATTATTATTGCCAATACAACAGCATATAATATTATATATTTAGAGTCATAGCAAATCTTAAGCAACACTAATAGCACGGTTTCAAATCTACTGATAATTATGTGTCAAATAACTTATTTGCATGTTTTGTCTCTGTTACTCGATATAAAGTAAGCTGCAATAAAAGTTCCGCATAAGCTATTCGACAATTATTATTATAAGGTGATTGTGAAAGAGGTCCGGTGGTTTTATTCGGCACCTATAAAATTCTACCGAATATAAAGCAAAATTCCAGCCAATTTTAGAACCAATTAGGTGTCACTGGTTCTCAAGACCATCCCTTTGATCACTGACCAAATAACCATATTAACAAGGATCCTGACAGATATATGGCTAACAAAGATCTCGCTCGCGTTCAGAAATAAAGATATTCCTTGAAGAGTTTTATGTGTTTTTTCACGCGTGCCATGAAATTTTTTATGTTCATACTTCATCTATTTACAGCTTACTGTGTTTTATTCATGTTTAATTGTTCGCTAAGGTGTCATAATGTTCCGTTGATTACATTTTTTGTAAAGTAAATTGACAGCGTAGCTGTAATAAAATGTTTATAACAACAACCGCTTAATGCAGCAAAATTATAATTGACGTTACAAATGAAATCCATTCAAAGACAGATTATGGCATTTTTTTATATCTTTTACAAAGCATTTTTCCTCTCTAACAATATATTGTATCAAACTTGACAATAAGGACATTAAGACTTCCAATAACCTTAGGTAGATATTTAATACCTACTCTATCCAACGTTTGTTATAGTAGTCGATTAACTTTTCTATTTCGACTTGTGGGTTATTATATTCATTACTATTCCATCGAGGTACTAGTAATGGTTAATAAATGTCCTAATATATCTATAACATAAATAAATTTATTAAAGAACAGTTGTCAATACTTCTGTAGCGGTAAAAATTGGATTAAAGATAAGAAGTAATTTATAATGTGAGGGGCGTGCGCGAGGCTTCCTTAGCATAATAATGTTACAATACGTTGTATGAATGGACTATTATAGGGATATTGTTTCACCGATTCGGTAAATGGACTTTCCTGTGCTGTGGTCAATGACTAATGCATTCTTGCACCTGTAGAAAGAAATGACCAACTTGGCATAGTAGACTAAATTAGATTGCAAAGTAATATGTCCGGTTTTATGACTTTTTGATTGAGGTAGCTTATAATATATTCAATAGCACTTTTGAAGCGCTATTGAAAAGACAAACTACCGAAAAAAATCTCAGGAACCGGGCGTCTCATTTTTCTAAATATTTATTTATATAATATTTCTCAATATTATGTACTAATTATCTAAATCGTTCTGTATTAACAAAATACAAAACCAATAAGATTTAAGCAACTGCACTGTCTACGAGACATATCAAACCTAGCCGAGATTTACATGGAACATCGCTAACTTTTAAATCACAAAGAAAAGTTGATGTGCGGTAAGTTCACTCAATGGTCATGTTAGATGAAGTGGAACCATTGGATTGCCATTTATACAACCAAAAATAATCGTCAGAAATCAATCAACGGTAGGTGTGGCAGTATCCAATGTTGAAAGAGAATTTAATGAAATTCGTATTATTGATTCTAACGGTCTTGCCGTGGATTTCACGGTTAAGAGCATTCGTTCGGAAACTTCGCAGCTGTCATCTTGGCCAGTCTTTGTCCTACGACTTTATAAATGTTTATGCGATAGAGGACCTCTTGAGATTAGTCCCACGATAAAAAATCTTTTGTCAATCTTCACAATGACTGTTCGTATCTCTGGCACATTAAAAAGTATTCATGCGGTGGCATTATATCCATATCATTCATTGGCAAGGATCTTGACACTGTATTATTTATTTTCTTTTACCTATTTCGGCATTTTTATATCAGCTAAACAAGCGAGATCATTTGGGGTTTTTTCCCGCTATTTCTATTAAATGTATTGTGTGCGAATTTTATTATGACACCTATATTCGAAAACTATTTTAGACCGTGAAAAGGCCGATGGAATGTCTGTTACATGGATTAAGTTTGTTTTAAGATAGAGTTGTTTAAGTTTTTGTACACAAATACTAAAAATATATATTTATATGTTTATATTTGAAGCTATGTAGGTACAAAGAAAGTTACTTTTACTTACTTTGTTTTAATTGTTTTATAGTTTTATGACCATTACTAATCATCAAAAGTTACCGGTCAAAAACGATTGCGAAATTGAAAAATCGATTCTCAATCAGAAGTGCATCCATTGATGATGATGTTCTGGTTGATTGTGCAGGAAGCGGCTACACCGTGACGCCTTTGTCTCTAGTGCGATGACCGAATGCCAAATGATGGGTAACTGATAGAAACGATTAAAACTCATGCTTCTATGGTCAATTATGAACCAATAGTTTACAGTAAATGAAATTCTTGTGATTTTATTTCGATAAGATCACAAGAATTTCATTTACTGTAAACTTCGACCAATTCGACAATTATTTTTCGAATATAAGGGTCGAAAATTTTACCATTATTTTTCGAATATAAGGGATAAAGAGATACAGTCATTGCATGGTAATTTTTATTATTTAAGAAAAAAATTCATATCTAGACATGCGGTGTTATTACTGGTAAACTGCGCATTTTTATGTTCTATAATTATTATGTATTTTATTTTGTCGTGCAACTATAATAATTATATCAATAACTTCGACTCTATGTCAGTACGATTGGCAGTTTGCTTAATTTTTGCGTTGTTCTGAAATTCGGAATGGGTAAATCTACTAGAGCTCCAAGCTTGGTTACCCAGATAATGATGCATTAAGTGTTCCGTACAAAACGGTTAAAAATTTGCTTTTGTTGCATGTTAAACACTTAAATGTTCATTTTATTGTGTTTTTAACATCATGAGGAAACCCGCACATGGTTTTCCGCAGACGTATTGACCAGTCATTCCTCTGGACTAGGCTGACTGTGTTGTGAGAATGCCGTATGTGCTTGGGCAACCATACGACATTAAAAACCAACTGTACCAGCCACTACAGTATTTCATGAGTGGTTACTTCGCTTCTGTAAAAAACATCTATTAAGGGATGAAAAGGCCTAAGTTTTGTTTTTTTTTTAGTATTTTACATTTGTTTTTATACTTAGCGGCAACAGAAATACATCAGTTGCGAAAATTTCAACTGAAAATCACGGTTCAGAGCCTGGTAACAGAGGAACAGACAGACGGACGGACAGCGGATTCTTAGTCACGTGGTCCCGTTGCACCATTTATGATTGGAACTCTAAAAAACAAACATCGTATTATGTCGTAACAACGATAGTATTTCGTTACTGAAATTAATACGACCAATTGGACGGGCAATGGAGAAGAAAATGTTTAAATGTTCGGCCTCTGTGACATAGATAAGCCAAGATATAATCTGGTCGGATTACAATTGTTGCGTTGACAATGCATACGATTGCGTTTTAGTTGCAACTTGCAATACATTTTCTATAAACACAAAAGATAAATTGCGCATTGATATAGTTTACCTGGCGTTTTTATGTTTCTCGGAATGCATTCAAGGGTGTTAGATTACTGATATATCCATAGATACAGTAGCGGAACTATGAAATAGCAAAAACTAAATAGACAAAAAAAACAAGCGGTTTTAATATTTACGTATCCAGTATTCGCTAAGAATTTTTATTTTGCTTATTCACTACAAATTAACATTTTGTACATAACAAGCGTTTTAACTACAGAATAAATTTGGCACATCTGTGTTATCTAAGACATTCTAATATAAGGAATTTAGAAAACTTTTCGCGGTTAAAATCATTTAATTAAATAAATTAAATTAAAAAACAATTCATTCGGTGCGTTTTAAGACCTGTTTATTTTTATTATATTACCGGCTTTTTATGTGGTTATAAATTTGAATAATTGACAATAAATATTTTCCCTCCGCTCTTACCTAAGTTATGACTGTGCTTAAATGAAAAATTTTAAATAGATCATTAATCTTCTATCGCAGTTATTTTCGTAGGAGGTAGTTTCAAGCTACCAATCGAGCTTTAACTCTCAATAAATTCTTATGAAAGTATTTTATTTGAATCCAAAACTTAGACAAGATGGGGTGGAGTGCCAATCAATTTTCAATTTTCAACTAGAATTTCATAAGGGGTGTTAAAATTCGATTATTTGTTGCTAATTAATGTTATTGTTGCTAATAGTTAGAATAATTATTATATGTTAGTTTTGCTGAATGATGCAAGAATTGGACTGGCAAGAAAAAAATCGATAGGTGTCTTATAACTACACGGATAACAACAGTAAGGGTTAATTCACATCCAAACGTGACGCAACTCGACGAAATTCAAACTCTTGCAATGAAACGTGTTTCTTATTGCGTAGTTTATAAAGTTGAATTTAGAATCGCTATCTTAAAAAAAGCACCGCGTACGTCGCGTCTCGTCTCGTCGCGTCTCGTTGCGCTGCGCATCGCTGATCATCTCGAACCCTTGCCATTGCAAACGTTTCTTATTGCCAAGTTTATAAAGTTGAATTTAGAATCGCTATCTTAAGTCGCGTCTCGTCACGTGAACTGACCCATATAAGGTAAACTATTGTAAGCTTAGTGTCCACGTGAGTTATCCAACAAAAAATCAAACATTTCTAAGCTCACACAAAAGGTATTGACCGTCACATAAATCACAATAACAAATGACAAAACAAATTTTATTGTGCGTGGCGTACATTTCGTAAAATCATGCACATTGTTTAAAAACCCATGGGGTACACAAACAATTACCAGAAGCTAAATTACACAGAAGCAAACATTGTAAGAGTCGAGACTTCTGAATGTTAGAACATAATAGGGTTAAAAAGTTAAGACCATTGTAGCTTTGGAACAGTGGCAAAATATTTTTCAACTTCTCTGTTTGTCTACAGACGTTGGACAAAGTAGAACAACAAGACAAGACTGTACCTTGACTAATTGCATTTTGTTTGCGTTTAGACCACATTTGCATTCGTGCCCAGGAATTATTGGTCTATTCGTATTATTACATACATAATAATCACGCCTCTTTCCCGTAGTGGTAGGCAGAGACCGCCTCTTTCCCGTAGGGGTAGGCAGAGACCACTTCTTTCCACTTGCTACGATCCTTACATACTTTTTTCGCTTCATCCACTTTCATTCTTACCATCCATTCCTCCTCTTACATTCAACGTAGCGAAGCGGCTCTCCATGGGCCACTTTTCGCCTCCGCGAGAACGAGACGTGATAGGTGGCGAACCACATCGCCGCCATTTTGGATAATTAAATTATTTTTATAATTATCAATTGCGTTCCCACGGATTTGGTCGTATTATTGGTCTATAATAATAATTATTTTTAAGTTTGAAGAATTATGTAATGAGGAGGTGCATGTCCTTACTGTCTTTAGGACTTTCTAGGGTCGATTCTTCAAAAAAGGAGGTTCACAATTCGACTGTATTTTTTGTTACCTCTGAATTTTCGACTGGGTGAACCGATTTTGATGATTCTTATTTTTCAATTAAAAAAAAAAATAAACAGAATTTAACAAATTATTTTTTATTTGTCCAGAATCAATATCTGGTATTTACAATCAAGTTTAAGGTAGTTTTCTCAATATTTTTGCAATGGCCTATTGATACTACTACTACTATTCTAGACTAGTTTTTGCCCGTAGCTCCTCTTAACACATAATATACATCCAACGGGAACACTGAACATTTTGAACTTAATCGGGATAAACAGTAGTATATGTGTTAATTCATTGCCTTAACTACTATCATACCGAATTTAATCAAAATCTATTTAGTAGTTTTTGTGTGAAAGAGTAACAAATATCCATCCATCCATCCTCAGTCCTCACAAACTTTCACATTTATAATGGTGGTCGGATAGTTGCCCATACTCATAGACCGTTAGTAATTTGTTTACCAATCAAGTGTTTACTCACTATGATAATATTATCCGCCAGAAATATTATTTTATAAACACGTCTGCTTCCATAATATTATGTATATAATATTTTAGTAATTTTAACTAAAATTGCCGATGTTGTTTGTTGTAACCTGTATTATGAAAAGGAAATCTCGTCCATGCAACACAAACATGAATAACACTTTTTCATACAAAATATTTGTATTTTTAATACATAAATCTTTTTAATTATCTACAACTGGCTGGCCGTTGTTTTGCCATAAAAAAATTACTCGTAAAAATCATACTAGGTACCCATTTTCAGACCAACCGAATGATTACACATTTTCGTGATAAAAATCAGTCAAACAGTGACACAAGAATTTTGTGTAGGTATTAGAACTTAGAGCATCAATTTGGTTGGATGCTCTAAGGCAGTGTTTTTCAACCTGTGGGTCGCGACCCCCTGGGGGGTCGCGTAGCTTCTGTAGGGGGGTCGCCGGAGGTCGAGAGAACTTTAGTAAAAAAAACAATAAAGATTAAATTAAATCAATATTTGATTTATTAAGTCTCTCACTTAATAAATCAATATTTTTAATATTTTATCTTATTATCTATCTATTTTCTCTATTTTAACAAAAGGATATACTCATAAATCGATCATCGATGTATGTAATTGTAAAATAATGTATTTGACGTACTATATTATGTACTTATATCCGAATCCTAATTATGGAGACGCATAAAAACACTGTAACATACACATACATACATGATAAAAAAAGCGAAGGGTCGGGGGTTGCGAAATATTTACATACAAAGGGGGTCGCATCATGAAAAAGGTTGAAAAACACTGCTCTAAGGTATTAGAATAAATAAGATAGACAAAAAATGTTGTTAGGTACGTAGGGTTGGACACACAATGCTGTTATAATCGCACACCGTGTGGGTAAGTGAGAAAGCATGTGCTGACACTGAAACTCAAATGCAATTTTAACTGAAATAATAACGTGAATAGTCTAGTCATAAGGCAATTTTTTCTCATTTGACTCTTTTAAATAATATTACTGGCTGTCCCGACACAAGTTGTTTCGTTTTAACTTTAAAAACAAGACTTTATGTAGAAGGTTATTGGGCTATATTAGCTTAAGAGGTGCAAAGAACTCTGGAAATGAAATGTCTGTAGGTGTATTTTGTTGTTTAATTTGTAGTTTTGCTGCCTTTTGGCAAATGAATTTAAACGAATATGTACATAATAATTTTTAACTCATACATAAAACACGGTTTACTTCCAAACATTCCATCAATAAACCTATAATATATGCATGGGAAAATGACGGCTTAATCCACGTGGGCAAAAACTGAATTCGTGAGTACTGATATAAATTTAACTTTGATTTGTAATATTTTTGGATACACAAACCAGAAATTTCGTTGAGAGTTGCGATGATGGACGTTAGGGTTATAGTTGAAGTGAAATGATAATGTTTTATTTCCGAGTTAGTATAGGTTGACCTAGTAGAAACTTTTGAAAAGTCACAAAAGAAATACCACTGGCACAAGTCAACCCTCAGTAGGGGCAAAGAATATATATTACTAACGGTAGGGGCAAGATATAGTCTATGGGCAAAGAATATGTATCCAAAAATGTACAGATCAATTTTAGAGACTACAAAATTCATCGCCCACTTATTTATAAATCGTGGCAGATAAAATTGTGATTAATAAAGTACTTCAATATTATCGTGTTTATTGCGGGCGATAATCGATGGGCCCGACTAGAAAGCTTCCAATGAAGTGATTAAATAAATGACAGTAATTAAAGCCAATCGAGTGCTTATAGGGTGTGGATACAAGTACGATTTAGGACGCGAGTGTACTCGAAATTACGGCGATATTACAGATTGCTAAACTAAACTTGAATTTAGGTGCGTGTTTAGAATATTGAGGACTTAATTTTAACACCTTTATTTTATTTACATAAATAATGATTTATAAAAATTAAACTTTAAGCATCAAAACTTAGGGCTAGGAATACATCAATAGGTCGACTCTGCTAAATAAATCTTACAGAAATACAGATTCGATGAAGTCTCCGCTATACCAGCAAAATTATATTCTCATAAACTTTTAATCAACGTTTAACACGTTTTGATTGGTCCGAACACCATAAATTAGTTTATGATATCAATACGATTCGTTGAAAATAAATTGATAGTCTAAGTTAAATACGAGAATTGGGGTTCTGGTTAAAATTATTAAAAATACTTATAATACTACCTAACCTTAGCCTTAGCTAGGGTACCTACTTTATTTAAATCTAACAGCTATGTTAAACGGCTTTACTGAAAAATATGGAATTCATTGCTTACCTACTTGATGTAATCATTAAATAATTCTGATTCTGTTATAAAAGCTTAAAAAAAGTTTTGATAAAATTTCTGTAACAAAAACTTCAATTGTTTGAAGGCGGCCTTAATTTTTAACATGGCTGCCTTTTATAGCTGTGAGAAACAATCAATGTTGTGACTTGTGATCGCTGTCTGTTATCTCGATTGCCTCGTGAATACGAGAAAAATATATTAGTGCAATTATATAAATGATAACAATAGAAGATTGTGATGAGTCATATTTTTGTGACTTATGCTTCAAATATTTTTGAGGCGTGATTTAAAATTTGATGAAATTAAACATCCACAGCGCAAATTACTTTTACTATAATTACTATGGTGACACAGTACAAGGCAGAAGTCTAACTTTTGAAGGTTTCACGTTTGTTTATATAATAACGATTATATATACAATGCATTATCAATTCAGATAGTCTTCGTTTAAAGCACAAATCGTTTAGAACAATCAATGTTCAAAATATTTTATTATTAGTTCTAATGATTTTAATACCCAATCATTTAAAAAAGTTTTTATATCATAAACTTGCTTGGTGTATATTTTATAGTACATAAATAAAAATATTGAACGCTGTGTTCCTTTTAAGGATCATAAAATCAAGTTTTACAGTTACCATTAAATTATTTTTGTATATATTTGGACAAATTGTACAATAAACTGCGCGGAGTTAAACTGTGAATTTTTTAGCAATCAAAATAACTGCGGAATAGTTACGGTAACGGTTTTTAACTTTATTATAACGGAGCTCGGAGCGGGTATTGATGCTCCTTTAAACCCTGGTCTCTGCAATTGACGTGGCAGAGTATAACCAAGTTGTGTAAAAAATATTTGTCTTCTATTCATGAAAATAAACAATCTAAAACCCATTTTTGTAAACCTTAAAAATGACGAAGATACAAACAATAATTAAATTTACAACAACAACGAGAGCGATATGTCGACCTGTGACGTCACGTCGATAGTGTATTTACGCGGCGACGTAACCCGCGTAAATACACTACCTATTGTGTATCACGTATCCCACGAGAATACAAACAATAATTAAATTTACAACAACAACGAGATCGATTTGTCGACCTGTGACGTCACGTCGATAGTGTATTTACGCGGCGACGTAACCCGCGTAAATACACTATTGTGTATCACGTATCCCACGAGAATACAAACAATAATTAAATTTACAACAACAACGAGAGCGATATGTCGACCTGTGACGTCACGTCGATAGTGTATTTACGCGGCGACGTAACCCGCGTAAATACACTACCTATTGTGTATCACGTATCCCACGAGAATACAAACAATAATTAAATTTACAACAACAACGAGAGCGATATGTCGACCTGTGACGTCACGTCGATAGTGTATTTACGCGGCGACGTAACCCGCGTAAATACACTACCTATTGTGTATCACGTATCCCACGAGAATACAAACAATAATTAAATTTACAACAACAACGAGATCGATTTGTCGACCTGTGACGTCACGTCGATAGTGTATTTACGCGGCGACGTAACCCGCGTAAATACACTATTGTGTATCACGTATCCCACGAGAATAACGTACTTTTCCGGGATAAAAAGTCTTAATCCAGAGCCTAAACTACCACCATACCAAATTTCATCAAAATCCGTTCAGTAGTTTTTGCGTGAAAGAGGAACAAACATCCATCCATCCATCCATATTTCCTCACAAACTCACATTTATAATATTAAATAGTAGGATACCCCTTGCTTTACCACTTAGATTTTTACAGAAAGTTCGTCACAGTCCTAACTCCTATCTCTACAAGAAATTTACGAAAACTTTAAAATCCTTTTTAGTTGCATCCACCTTATAATTATGTAGCCATTATTACCATTATTTACATAGATTAGTCTATTGAGATATTGAATTTTCGAAATTTTAAGTTATTAAGAAACCAAGGCCACAGAAGGACTGAGACGGCAGGTGTTTGGATGTAAAAGAGGTAGTTCTGGGTTACGAATTACGTAATTTCCAATAAAAATTTAATTGCTAGGATTAAGAAAGAGTTATTTTGCAATATTATTACAAAAGCTATATAACATGGATGTCACAATAATAGGCTAGAGCAGTGTTTTTTTATTCATAGATGAATAGTACTCTTAAATATGGGTAACATCTCATAAGAGCAAGTATATATCATAAGCAGGTAAATATTTTCAAAGGTACAGCGATTTGTTATGAAATTTCGCAAGTCTCGTGAAAACGCTCCATACTAAAGTTTGTACCTATCTGTGACGTCACGCCTAGGTTAAAGTATATGAAGTACATATATAATATAGGTGCGGCCGCTGGATCATATTTGTAAATATCTCCGATATTTTGTTGTCTGAATGTTTTTGTATTATTGTAATGTAAATAAACTAATCATGTAGGTTTTGTTTACTAATTTATCAAAAAAAAAAACTCTTTTGTAATTTTTACATGTATGTAATTATTATTATACTACAGATTAAATATTACCTATATTTTTTTACATATTATTTACCAAGTAGTAATGCCTCAATATTTTTGAGTATGGTATGTTTCATAAATATGACTATATTTCATCATCATATATTAATAAAAAATATTTTGATAATATTAACAGTAATAAACTACAATATAAGTTATTTTGGTTAATCAATGGCACTTAAATTAATTCAAATTTTAGTTAATTGCACTCAGCGGTAATTAATATTGCCAATTATTTGGTATTGTGTATTATAGAATGTTTGTTATTTAGTATTAATTGGTAATACGTGTATTATTGGACAATATCAATCACGTAGTTATACTACAATGTTGCTATTAATAGGTACGATAAATGAAAAAATCTCTTGATATAGACAATAATCTGACCACTAAGAAGCCATCCGCATATTACGTCACATAAAAATTCGACTTTTTGAAAAATGACACGCTTTTTAGTATCCCTGTACCTGTACTTAATATAATATTGTACTGTCACATTTAGTACTAGCTTTTGCTCGCGGCCCCGTCCGCGTAAATTCAGTATCCCTCGGGAACACTGTATTTTTTCGGGATAAAAAGTAGCCTATGTTTTAATCCAGAGCCTAAACTACTAAGATACCAAATTTTATCAAAATTCGTTCAGTAGTTTTTGCGTGAAAGAGTAACACAAACATCCATCCATACATCCGTTCATCCATACATCCTCACAAACTTTCACATTCATAATGTTAGTAGGATAATAATGTAATACACCACACCTACTGCAGGATGTGATCTGATTTATCACAAATTATGATAAAGTAGCTTAATTGTTATAGTTCATAGGTTACTTTACCATTTAGAAAGGTATGTTTAGGTATATGGACGCTTCCACAACACGCCAATCTAGTCCGGCGGTAAGTTCTTAAAGAACTTGTGTTACGGGGTCGAGACAACGGAAATATATTTAATACTTTTATATATAATACTCCTATGCTTAGTATTTGTTGTGGCTCAGCCATTAATACGCGTCATATCGGATCGGGTGCTTACGGAAGGGTGAGGGCATTGATTTCTCAAACCTCTCGAAGGGTTAGAGGAAATCGTACAACCGATTTACCCCGAATTGAGAACAAATCGAATACCAATTAGTTCGCCGCTTTAAAATCAACTTTGTTCACAAACCGCAGGAAATTTAGTAATGAAAAGCCTTTGGTACGGTCTCTGTGATGTTATATACTGCTAGAGTTGTTTTAGAAGGTCGATTCTGCTGATTAAGGCGAGGTCATAGACTACTTTGTCATTTCCCGTAACCTAGTCTACCTAGTCAGAGTTCTATTACGAAGTGGAAATTGGGATAAAGTACACAATCCTTGTCAAGTTCTGAACCGTACACATTTTGAAAAAAAAAAAATTCCTGAGTTAAAAAATCATAAAATCACCTCTTATAAATCACACAATCTCTTAAAATGTAACATTTTGTGCAGTACCATACATATTTTTGTTAAATAATTAATGTACTTACATATTATATTTCAACTTAAACTTCGGTTTTTTTTACAATATTTCAAAAGATATTTCTATAATACCTTGTAAACCGTCTTCTACTTGAATATAGAAAATAAGAATCATATTGCATGATGCTCGTATGCACTCAAATGTGCATAAGAGCAGTAAAAATCATTTAGTTTTTGAGCTTGGTCCTTGCCTTAAATCCTGCAATAATATAGTTACGATCCAGTCCCTAGATATATTAAAACTGCAAAACGGTATTATTGGTTTTACAACGCAACGAGGCAACAAGTAGTAGACATTTCTGCTTACCTACCTCACTAACCTGGGGCATTACCATGCATCATGTGGTCTCTTGAGCAGTATTACTTTAACAATACTTTTGAATTTCGTGCAAAGTAAAATTATATTTTTGTTTATATAAATAGAGATCATGTTTGTTAACATGAAATCCAAAAGAGGTATTGTTCAAGATATACTGCTATAAGACCTCATGGCAAGACCCCTGAAGATTCCAGGAAAGATTGCTGTCTAAAATCAACCCTAGATTTTCTATTATGTTAGCACTAAAATGAAGTATATCCTACTAATATTACAAATGTGAAAGTTTGTGAGGATGTATGGATGGATGGATGTTTGTTCCTCTTTCACGCAAAAACTACTGGACGGATTTTGATGAAATTTGGTACGGTAGTAGTTTGAGCTCTGGATTAACACAAAGGCTACTTTTTATCCCGAAAAAGTGCAGAGCTCTCGTGGAATACTATATTTACGCGGGCAGAAGCTAGTTTACAAATAATTTGTCTTATATTAACATAGAAAATACAATTATAATTGTTGCTAAATCTCAACTTCATGTACTTAATATCCCTCCACAGAATAATACGCAGCCTTGTGTAAGTTTGGGAATGAAACACATTAAATACTAGAACAACAAAATATATTATAATAACACTAAGTCATTTGCAGAACCGAATTTATGAACAGGAACTTTTCCCTGGGGAGATTGATTAGATAAGATAGTTCTCGAAGTTCCCGCAATTTATTGCCGAATTGAAATTTGAACTGATGATATCCATTAATTCTATTCCACAATGACAATACGAGTTTAGTTTAAGTTTTAACCATCGCGGTTCTATCTTGTATATTACTATAGTAAGGACAGGCCCTGTGTAAACATTAAAATGCCTCCAACTTGAGTGCCTCATTGTAATAATTTAAGAGCAAACACGACTTGTTCTCTATAACGATCCGCAACACTCGAAAACTGCGGCAATATGACAGGGCATAGTTTCAATTTACTTGTATGTAAAAGGTTGATACAAAATGTCCTAAGGGCTCATCCTAACTTTTGAAACTTGTGGTGGTAATGTCTTAATAACTGTAGTTTATCTCAATGTGCGGTATTGGGAGTTTTAATTAAGTAAATTGCTTTATCTGTGAGACAATGGCATAGGGGAGAATTAACACCATGAGCTATTTCATACGGGTAGACCGGGCCCCATTGGACTTGATTTGTTTGATCTATACGTATCTATAGCCACAATTATATTAAGTTAAGGAAATAGATTGATTATACTCGTATTATGGGACAAATTATTGTAAGATCATATTTTGTATAGAAAAGAAAAAATCGGAGTCCAGAATATTTCAATCACTTCTTTGACAGAGTTATTGTGATCTATAATTATCTTAGTGAGAAAATAACTCAAAATCGAAGTAAAAAAATAATTAAAGCGGAGTAAAACGTGTTTCAAGTCCACTGCTGATGACTCTAATATCAAAGCTTATAAATATTGCCTAACGCTATAAGAACATGAAATATTTTTTAACTTATATCGCGGTCGAGTAATAAATAATACTTAAATAAAATATATTCAGTAAGAAAGTTGTCAAGTATCTTCAGGGTCAAGACTTTAGACCATTTCTCGGGACTTATAAGCTCTAGCGAGCTTTACGCTGAACTACATTTTACAATTATTTTAGACTGAACATCAGTTCACACCGAAACGAGACAGCGCTATTTTTTAAAGATAGCCATTTAAAATTGAACTTTATTCACAACACAAGAAGAGACACCTTTAATAGGTACCAGATTTTTGAAGTAAAACATCTTTAGTCGCGTTGTGCACCATTTTGGGATGGGTAATAAATGTTAAACTCGCGTCTGACCTGATCAAAAATTCGTAACACGGAGGGAGAGTAGACCGCCGTTGCAGCGTAGGAAAGGAAGTAATATCTCCCTCTCTTTCTACCGCGCGGCGAAAATGTATGCCTACTCCTGCTATTTCGTTTTTCACTTCTGCCGGCACCCGTTGTTTTTTAACCCTTGGCATGCCTTACCAGGCAAGTTGGTGTGGGTCTGTCAGACCCACACCAACGCGTGGTCCGTTGCGCGTTGTAGTTCCTTCAAATTTGAATTGCGCACCTCACCGTTCTCAGTAGCTTACTGTTACTAACCGCGGAATGTTTTCCGCCCACTTCCCCAGTTCGCAGAGCTAGCAAAGAAAAACGTGCGTAAAGTGCGCGCGGGTCTCATAGACCCCACCAGGCATACGACGTGACATTATTATGTTAGTATTAATTTTTTTTTCTTATGATAATTGGTATTTGTGTGTTAAAAGGTTGTAGTTTTTACATATTTCAGATTCAACATGAATACACGTTTGCCAGACGAGGATATAGCCAGATTTTTATTCCAAGAGTTGAATGAGGTGGATGAAATTGTATTTAACTCAAGTGGAGAGAGTTTGACATTGCTCTGGAAGATGAAAAATCTGATCCTGGGGTGGAACATAATGATAAGATCGCAAAACCCAGTTTATTTGTGAGACTTTGCCATATTTGTCTTGACCATTAAATTTTTCAATATGCAAAGTGCTATCAAACTAAAGCTCTAGAAGATAATAATGCAAGTGATGCAGACTAATATTTTGTTTGCTACGTTTAAGTATATGGAAGTGCCTTACACTTTATGAAAGTCTGATAAAGATCTCTTTATTTTTAATACTTATTATTATGTTACCAAAGTTATAATGTCTAAATTTTGTTTCAAAATATGATTGTTGTTTAATTTAAGTAATATATATGAAGTTAGTTAATTCCTAATATGATTCGATTTATTATCACTTGTTTTCCTTTAAGGCATCCTTTTTAACGCATTAAATCACTTTACATAATACAATTTACATTAAAAAAATCAATTTGAAAATCTGGGTCTGACAGACCCACCAGCGCATGGCATGTAACTTTTGACCACCAGGCATGCCAAGGGTTAATGCATAAATGAATAGTACTCTTAAATATGAGTATCTTCTCAGAAGAAACAGTATAATATTAAAAGTCAATATTTTTAAAGGAACAGCGACTTTTGTGAAAACGCTAAAAAATGTTCGTGTAAAGTTGAAACTAACTGTGACGTCACGCCTAGGTGTAATGGAATAAAAAAGTGTATGAATTATAAGGCTGCAGGAACATATTTGTATATACATATACGTACGATATGTGAGCGTTTAAGTTCATACTTACCAAAATGAATGACTTTTTATATTATGGTGTAATCGTATAATAATGTAGGTTTTGTTTACTAATTTAGCAAAACTCTTTTGTACTATTTAGATGTATCTAATTAGGTACTAATTTACACATAAAATATTATATTTTTTACATTAATGAAGTAATAATGTCTCAATATTTTTGAGTTATAACGAAACTAAATATTTTAGATGTAGTTATAGCTACCGAATTGCACATTTACTTGTTTTGACAAAAGTCTAGCTTGTGTATGCACTTGTCTATTTGTTGAGTCACGTACCCGAGGTTATCATGACTCCACACATGTATTCCCAGTAGTATTATGTTAATATTAATTTAATATGACCCGGATAGATAACTTGCACTTGTTAAACTTTCTTTGTATTTATTTCGTAGAGGTCACCAATTATATTACGTACCACGTCCTCCTACTGTTATAAATGTGAAAGTTTGTGCGGATTGATGGATGTATGGATGTTTGTTACTCTTTCAAGCAAAAACTACTGAACGGATTTCGATGAAATTTGGTATGGTTGTGGTTTAGACTCTGGTTTAAAACATAGACTACTTTTTATCACGAACGATATTCCCGTGGGATTCTATATTTACGAGGGGGGAGCTGCGGGAGAAAGTTAGTATAAATAATTTCAATGTAGTCAAGTGGTCGTCATCGGTGACCACAAACGTCAAACTGCTGGATCACGGAACTCTCCTCAATGTGTGGAAGGTGAGGCTGTACACTACGTTAGCCTACTGCAGGATGAAAGGTTTACCAGGCATTCGAAATGTTAGCCCCGGTGTCACTAAATTTCTTATAATCGCACCAATTATTTTACACGAATTTGACCTCCTGCTCTCGCTCATTTACTGTTAGAACGGGACATACAGATCTTAAACTGAAGATCAACGTTCGTTTCAATCATTAAATACGTTGGTGAAATTGGGGCTTGATGAAATTAACTATCTATCACTATCATCATAGACACGTAGGGTTTGTCACAATGATTTACCTACTTCACGATCAACGTCCGGCCCTTAACTTGTATGTCGATTCTGCTAATTAAATCTTACAATAATACAGTTTCGATGCAGTCTCGACATGATCACAAAACAGCAAAATGGTAGGTCTCCTAAACGTCAAACCAACGTCAAATTCGTTTTAATTGGTTCAAATTTCAAAAATCAGTTTATGACATCAAAACGATTGATTTATAATTCATTAAGTTTCAATTTACTGTTGAAGGTCTAATTTTAATACGAGAATCGGGATTCTGGGATCGAACCTGCAAACTCTCGAATGCAAAATCCAAGCGATCTTTTGAACACTCGTCAGGACAGTCCCACAAAGAACTCAACTAGAGAATTTCGTAGGAGTTTTATAAAAAAGTCTCACAGTTTACACGATACAAGTTCTTTGCATTTAAATGAGTACCTACATAATTTTTCTCTTGACACATATTATTTCAAATGCGTATGCAGCGACAAAAATACAATACCGATTAAATTATACCACTTTGATATATTGATATTTAGTTTTAATAAAATATTATTAAATTCCATACACTAAAGTATTACGACAAACGTGATTCGGAGTATAAATGGTTGAATATGAGAGAGTATTATAGTTAAATAACTTTCTCCAATTTGAGTACCAACAAAGGGTGTATTACATTATCGTAGGGATGTGACATCAATGTAAATATACTATCGATATTCTTCTAATAAAAATGTGAAAGTTTGTGAGGATGAATCGATGGATGTATGGATGGATGGACGTTTATTTCTCTATTTAACGCAAAAACTACAGAAAGGATTTTTAGGAAATTTAGTATGGTAGTAGTGTAGGTTCTAGATTAAAGTATAAGATACATTTTATCTCGAAAAATAACAGTGTTCCCGTGGGTTATTGTATTAACGCGAGCTGAGTCGCGTGCAAAAACTAATTGTAATATAAAGTATAGAATATATTTTGTTTTTTCTAAGTGTTTTTGCAGCTGGAGACTACATTTCTAAGCTTTATGTTTTAAGAGATTTGTATCAAAAGCACAGATTACCAAATAGTTACTACGTAACCGAAAGTGTTAACAGTCTCCGTGATCCAGTGGTTTAGAGCTTGGCTCTCGAGGTTGTGGGTTCGATTCCCGCGTTGGAACAACAAAAAATGTTGTTCCCAACTTTGGTTAGGACAATGAAGGCTGATCACCTGATTGTCTGACAAGAAAGATGATCCAAGCGTCGGATGAGCATGTAAAAAGTCGGTCCTGCGCCTGATCTCTCGGCAGTCGTGTCGGTAATCCGTCACACTGAATTATGAGAGTAAAGGAAGATAGAGTTCTGTTGTGTACTGCGCACACAGTTGGGCACTATAATAATAACTCCTGCGTCGCTGGCCTGGTTTCAATGAAACCGACCACCGTCACCGAAATCGGGAAGCTATTATTAACCGAAAGTACCTTTACTTAAAAAGCTCACACACGTTAAGACCAATATGTGGTAAAGACCTTGGGGAATGATGATAATGAGTAATGACTATATTTAGATATATAAATTATCAACAATCGATACTTTTATAAAATAAGTTTTTACGGTTAATGTAAAAATTCCAATACAAACCCAGACACACCTTGCGAGGCGCGTAAACATAAAAACATACGATCGAGTCACAGTAAATAGCTTTGTTATGTAATGGTGTGAATTTAAATAAATTTTCTATAACATTTACATCAGGAATAAACTCTACCACGGCGGGCTGGTGTACAAGTTAAACTTGAAATAATAATTTACGCCTACGTCCCCCGAGCATAAAAAGAGCAGAAGTAAATGACAGTGGACGAGTCACGACACGGTAAAATGGTGCACTTAAATTCATTATATTTATTTGCTTCCCATCACTATTATTTAATGATGTTTGTTCAGTAAATTGTACAGAAATATTTCAAGAATGTCGAGTATATTAAATGTCGATATTAATAGTGTTGTGAAAAGTATGTAATTATGTGGCCAATTATGAAAAGTCGTGATTTCCGTAATATTACGTCCTTTTAATTTTAATGTTTTAAAGGCGTCAGTGGTAAGTTATCTTTGAATATTTATTGTAAAAAGAACTAGGAAGTGACTGCGACATCACTTTGGTTATTTGTACCCTTGGAGATTCAACTTGAGAACAATATTTTGCACTAGTACTTAAAATTACAAATATAGAACAGGCGATTTTTCTTTACTTATCGAACCTCCTATATTTATAAATATCTGGACATACAAAATATCTGAGATATAGCTTTTCTCTTCCATTGTATCTCTAAATTTAACCCTCTTCATGCCGAACGAACGATATTTATAATTGCTATCGATACAAACTGTACAGAAGAGGCGATTTTTCTTTACTTACCGAGCCTCCTATATTTATAAATATCTTGACATACAAAATATCTCAGACGTAGCGTTTCCCTTTCATTGTATCTCCAAATTTAACCCTCTTCATGCCGATTGAACGTGCCTGTGCATAATTCCCGATGGCCTCAATTAAGAGGTAACAGAGATGAGGTTAAGTACTATCTCAGCTAACAGCTATGTCAATATTGCTAACTGTCATTTATACTGTATAGTCTTGTGTCAATACCTTAGTCATTTGGTCTTTGTATTTGGTCGAGAAAAAGTAGAAAGTTAGGTAACTTAATAATAATTTATCAAAATTAATAATAGACGTGCTAAGTACCCGATGATCCGGGCAACGGAAAGTATATTTAATACTACTATCCTATATAATATTGTATTTAAGTATATATAGTAAATATTATTATGTGTATAATATAATTTTATTACACATAATATTAGTAATTAATAAACATCCAAAGTTTTTCGTGAGTTTTGAAAATTGGTAATTTTATAGGTTTTGATGTCCTCTATTCGAATTTCAAGTTGGCCCCTATAATAGCTCTACTATCTTGAGAAAAAGCAAAATAAAATAGGTAATTATTTTAATGCTATCTGCATTTTTAACTGCATCAGGAAACAGAATGCATGTATAAAAAACTACTGAACGGATTTCGATGAAATTTGGTATGGTAATAGTTAAGGCCCTGGATTAAACATAGGCTACTTTTTATCCCGAAAAAGTAGTGTTCCCGAGGGATACTATTATTTTTTTATTATATTATATTATTTACGAGGGCGGAGCCGCGGGCAAGAGCTACATAGTTTTAATTAAATGGTTGAAAAATATGAAAGGGAAACTCTATTGGGTGATTATAGTTTTAACCTTCAAGAACTGCGAGCTAATGACAACCTCTACAGTACGAATAAATTAGTATTTACAAAAAGGTAATATAATTTTTAATTGATCGCTTAATTAAATGTTATCGAGCTCATGTGACTCCACTTCGTGACTTACTAAATATATCTTAATGAGCATCTAGATGATTCCTTCAAGATTGGTGATAGGTGGTCCAGTGGTAAGATGAAAAATGTATAAAAATAGTTCTATTAGGGATAGATGAAAAAAACTGTTTAGATTTATCCGTATTTCTGTATTATTTCTATTTTCGAAGTTCTAATCTACAGTAGAGCTAAGACGTACGATGTCGAACGTGACAATATAAGAGATAGACTTTCTTGTAGGATGATGGATTTCATGTTTTTGTCGATTTTTATAATGGTCACTAACAGCCTCCGTGTTCTATAAGTGGTTAGAGCATTGGCTCTTGACTCGGAGGTCGTGGGTTCGATTCCCGCATTGGAACAACAAAAAATTTTGTTTCCAAGTTTGGTTAGGACAATGCAGGCTGATCACCTGATTGTCTGACAAGAAAGATGATCCCTGCGTCGGATCGGCATGTAAAAAGTCGGACCTGCGCCTGATCTCTCGCCAGTCGTGTCAGCTATCCGTCCCACTGTATTATGAGAGTAAAGGAAGAGAGGGTGCTCTTGTGTACTGCGCACACACTTGGGTACTATAAAATTACTCCTGCGTAACTGGCCTGGTTTCAATGAAACCGGCCACCGTCACCGAGATCGGTGTGGAGTTATTTATAGTGGCCACAGTGATTATTTTCTGAATTTTGTTTAAACACGGCGTAAACGAAGAAACTCACGAAGAAATAAAACCTATAGAAAAAAATAAAAAAAAATTAAAACACTAGGAATCTCAGGAGTTTAGGTAATAAAAGTACACAATCTCACTCAGGTCGTAAAGTTGTGCACTCAAAGTAATTACTGAAGTCATGGTTGTGTAAGTTTTAATTAATCGCTGAATTACACTACTTGTGTAGATATCAGTAGGCTTCTCGTTGTAGTCTGATACTGGTTTACGATATGCGCGTTTCCATGGTCAGGATTTTTAACCCACGACGAAAACGGTGTTATGTTTGACATGTCTGTCTGTCTGTCTTTCATGTGTGTGTGTCTCAAATAGGGTTGCCATCTCTTACATATGTCTCCCCGGACAAGACGCATGAAAACCCCGGATTTTGGAGTACGAAACCCGGACATAGAACAGTTTTTACCCGACTACGGCAATGTCAAAAAGAAAGGAAGATTTATTATTGCTGCAAATCAAAAAAAAAAACTTAGGTCTTCCTAATTCTGCCTACAATAACCCGGATAGCAAATAAAATCCGGCCCGGACGCTCCCTGGACGCCCTTTAAACTAGGACAAATCCGGGCAAACCCGGACGGACGGCAACCCTAGTCTCAAAGCACAACCTCAATTCTCGTATTTAAAGTAGACAACTTAAAGAGTCAATTTTACTTTGTTTGGATTGAAAGTGTAGCGACATATTACAGTGAACGGATTTTATGACGTTTCGACCAATCAGAGCGCGTTTCACGTTGGTTTAACGTTCATAAAAACACCGTTACGGAGTATAAGCGTATCGGGACTTGAATGTAATTGAATTAATGCAGGTTTTATTTAGCAAAATTGCCCCTCTGATCGAAAGTGTTCTTAACTATAATTTATCATCATTAGGAAGTTCATTGCTTGACAATTCGGGGATTACTTAAAAACAAATAATTTTGGTTATACTAGAATCTAGATTGTCTTTGAAAGGGTGCCTAGGTTTGGATTTTTTAAAGGTAGCCATACACCATACTTCTTATCGGCCTATAAGACGCTCCCGTGGTCCAGTTGTTCAGAGCTTGGTTATCGACTCCGAAGGTCGTGGGCTCGATCTCTGCGTTGGAATAATAAAACAAAATTTGTTTTAAGTCTTGTTAGAAGCCTGATCACCTTATCCATACTGATCCATACGTCAGATCACAGATAAGTAATCTGACGCATGGATCAGACCTGTAAAGGGTGCTCTTGTGTATTTCGCATACACTTTTGCACTAGAAAATTAACTCCTGTGTAGCTACGCAGGAGTTAATTTGCCGCGGCAATGCCACGGCAGTTGGTTTCATAGAAACCAGACCGATTGGATCAGTTACAACTGACCGTGTGTGGTCGTAGATTGGCATGACAGTAGTGTATATGGATGAACTGCAGATTGAATCAAGCCTTCAGTGTCATGCTGAATCTTCTAAGGATAATTTTAGGCAAGGCTAAACAATTTTCCAGTTTAGTACCTATAATAGGTATCATTCTTGCAAATCAATTATCTAGGTACCAAATTCACTAAGGGTTGATTTTACAATCGTCATATTATAACTCTTATCTAAGGAATATATATGTTACATTAACAGATTTTTCATACATATTTATAGATAGAAGTTATCTGACGATTGAAAAATCAGCAGAAAAATAAGTATAATATCATTTGATAGTCATTATGTAAATTTATAGACACATATTTGTTCAAAATAAGATGGTGGAGTGGAAACGTGCGCCAAGTTGTCGATGCTAAAAGAATCTAAGGTGCTATCCCAAAGCGTCGGAGACACTTAGTATTAATGTGAATGACAGCTTCATTCTAAGAACACAGCTCTGCAGATTGAATCAAGCCTTCAGTGTCATGCTGAATCTTCTAAGGATAATTTTAGGCAAGGCTAAACAATTTTCCAGTTTAGTACCTATAATAGGTATCATTCTTGCAAATCAATTATCTATCAAATTCACTAAGGGTTGATTTTACAATCGTCATATTATTATAACTCTTATCTAAGGAATATATATGTTACATTAACAGATTTTTCATACATATTTATAGATAGAAGTTATCTGACGATTGAAAAATCAGCAGAAAAATAAGTATAATATCATTTGATAGTCATTATGTAAATTTATAGACACATATTTGTTCAAAATAAGATGGTGGAGTGGAAACGTGCGCCAAGTTGTCGATGCTAAAAGAATCTAAGGTGCTATCCCAAAGCGTCGGAGACACTTAGTATTAATGTGAATGACAGCTTCATTCTAAGAACACAGCTCTTATTTCGGTTCGTTAAACAAGAAGCCCTGTCCGCTGTAGCGTTGTGCAAGATGTCACTTCAGATAATGCCTAGCCCTTTCGGTGTTCGGTCATTTCATTAAAGATTAAACAAATTAACGGGGTACTTCGTTTTAATTAAAATCATTGTTTTTAAGGTTTATGTTTAGCTTTATTGCGGTGAAAAGTGGCTGGATAAGCCGCGTTTAGTTACTTTGAATTGGTTTTCTATCTGAGTAAGGAATTCTCACATCTTAATCGGTCATCATCATCGTCATCATCATTGTCAACGTCATCAACGTTAATGAACTGAATTGAAGTCATCGTTAATGTAATCGTTATCAATATCATTATCGTCACCATCGACGTCATCAACGTCATCGAAATCATCGATGTCATCACCATCATATACAACAGAACAAAAGGTCTTTTAGTATATCTCCAAAAAGCCGAAAAGACGAAAATTGAGATAAAAACAATATTCCCCAGGTACTACATGACATACATAATGCATATGTTACCGGCCAAACCCGATTTCAGGACAAACTAGTTTTGCCTAGGCTAAACTGGTTCTTCCTATACGCGATAGGATTAACTAGTATATCCTAGTCCAAACTAATTTGTCCTAAGCCCGATAGGACAAACCAGTTTAGCCTAGGCCAAACTAGTTGATCCTGATATTAATACGCACACTCTAGGACAAATAACTATAGGAATAACGTTTAGGACTGCAGCTACGAAACATTCAGTTGGATCAGGCTAAGGTTTCGTGAGATGCAGCTGCATCAAAAACTGTTCCACAAACAGATGCAAGTGCAAGAAGGCAATGATACTCTGCAATTCTAAGTGCCACCAAAGCACACCATGTAAAAATAAATAACAATTTTAATTATTGAGATATGATTATTGCTTTTATTTAAAAAACACTTATTATTTGTTATTGTTTGTATAACCAATAAATATCCATAGCTTTTAACGACGAATAATTATCGTTTTAATAACTTATTTTTTCCAATTACGGAGTATTTTATTCAGTTTATATAATATATTTAGACTTTTTAGATATACCATAATGTTTAGACTAGGCCGTACTAGTTTATCCTGGAGTGTGCGTATTAATATCAGGATCAACTAGTTTGGCCTTGGCTAAACTGGTTTATCCTATCGGGCTTAGGACAAATTAGTTTGGACTAGGATATACTAGTTAATCCTATCGCGTATAGGAAGAACCAGTTTAGCCTAGGCAAAACTAGTTTGTCCTAAAATCGGGTTTGGCCCGTAACACATATATCTACACTAATATTAAAAATGGGAAAGAATTTTTTTTTTTACCGACAAACTGCTACGCAGTTTGGCAGGTTTTCTACATTATTTAAAAAATATTTTGCCAATAAAGTACTGTAGTGCCTCAGGCATGTTTGCAGAAGCGCATGTAGATGATTTTTATGCCATCATGAGAAAGAAAACATGGTCTGTGGTACAAAGTATGAGGGGAAGCCGCAACAGCATTCTGGAAATGTTAGCAGGGAGGCTAGACTCTGCAGTTTTGGGTCGGTTCACTGATCTGCATGTGAGGGATGTTGGAAGGTGAATTGACTCAAAAACTAATAAAATCTGTTTATTAAAATTATTAACCTTATAAATTAAGAATTAAATTAAATTAAATATTTAATCTGTAGTTACTAACATAGGTATTAAGATTTTTGTTACTAACAAGTTATGGACTATGAAATGTCTGAAATAAATTATTTTTATTTTTATTCTTATTTTTATTTATTTAAAGTATTTTTTGTTATTATTATTTTGTATTTTTGTGTGTATGTTTGTAATGAATAAACTCAAAAACTACTGTGCCGATTTTAAAACTTCTTTCACCATTAGAAAGCTACATTCACCCTGAGTAACATAGGCTATATTTATTGCTAGAAAAACTAGGGAGCCTTACTAAAACTTTAATTTCGTAACACAAGGTGTGAAAATGCCATAAAACATCTTTCGTCGCATGCGCTGTGGAAACTATTGATGATAGAACAAAAGTATGTTCTACAATAATAAAGAACATCCATACATCCATCTATCCTCACAAACTTTCACAGTTATAATATTAGTAGGACGGATGGATGGATATTTGTTACTCTTTCACGCAAAAACTACTGAACGGATTTTGATGAAATTTGGTATGATAGTAGCTTGAGCTCTGGATTAAAAGATAGGCTACATTTTATCACGAAAAGTAGTGTTCTTGTGGGATACTGTATTCAAGCGGAGCCGCGGGCAACAACTTGTTATAAATAAAATTCTTCCCAGTTCTAGTATATTTCATACAATCCCCGATATTAATAAGGTGATTCATGCAGTTCCGTTGCATAACCTGACCTGGATTGGCAACAAATTGATTCGGCGTACATAAAACATGACATTCGCATTAACAGGAGCATTCATAATATACAACTAGTGAAGAGACCGCTCGATGGCCCCTCGAATAGCACGCCTATAAAAATTGGCCCACGGCACAAACAGCGGGTATATAACGATCAGTGTGGGGACACGTTCTATGGTTCTATCTTTTATAGTTTAGGCAGCGTACGCAAAATAAGTAACTTTTGTGGTTGATTTTTTACACCTTGTGTCCGAAAAACCCAAATATCTTACGGAACCCTATTTTTTCCAAAATTAAATTAAGCCTATGTTACTCGTGGATAATGTAGCTTTCGAATGGTGAAAAAATTTTTGAAATCGGTCCAGTACTTTTTGAGCCTATTCATAACAAACAACCAAACAAACAAACAAACATACGAACAAAGTTTTCCTCTTTATAATATTAGTGTGATAGTGCGATTAAGCTATTAATTAGATGTTGTATGTTCGGATATGTAACGTTACATTACACGCGAATGCTTCAGGTGAGGGAGCACCTTAAGGTTGTACCAGTAATACCTCCATGGGTTTTACATTATTTATATGTGAAGTAAAATAAGTAGATATTTATACTATAGCATTCATTCGATGAACCCGTCTCAGTCGATGCAGTCGCTTCACTAATATCAATCGGTAGTTTGCATACCTACTGATACTAAAACTTGCAACTAATTGAAACGATTTATTGCGTAAACTGATAGATACATCAGTTTCTGTAAGTTCAAGATTATTTTGCTAATGGATAGCTACTTAGACGTCAATCACAGAGCCCCAGCTGCAGCCATAACTAGACTTGTTCATTTTGGATTTAATTTTCCTCTAACCTCGTTTGTCTTTATTAATAACTTATTAATGATACTTGTACCTAACATAATTGGTTAGGATGAAAGTCGTACCTAGCTGTGACGTCACGCCTAGGGAGATGTGTATGAAATATACAGCCATAGGTAGATGTGTATGAAATATACGGAGATATTTGCAAATATGCCACAGGAACATATTTGCAAATATCTCCGATATTTGTGAGTTTAATAAGTTCCATCTTATCATAATGAATGTTTTTTATATGATGTAAGTAAACTGTTTACTAATTTAGCAAAAAAAACTTTTTGTACCTACTTTTTAAATATATATTATCTAATTAGGTATTAAACTAAACAAAAAATATATTTTTTTGTACATTTGCGAAATAGTAATGCCTCAATATTTCTGAGAACGTATAGGTATTATTGAAACTAAATATTTAAGATGTAGTCATCTCCAATTATATCATAAAAATTATGAATGAAAAGTACTAAATTTCGTTAATTTATATTCATAATTAAAGAAGTTAGCAAAGGCGGACAGACATACAAACAGACGAATAGACATATCGAAAGTATACTGGTTTCTTGTGGTGCCCTAAAAATCCGACAATAATAAAAAAAATAATTTAATAACAATATAATCATTGCTTTCAATATTTCAACGGTCAAACAATTTCATAGGAAAATGTCGGAGAAAACATTATAAATATTAAATAAAATGTATACTTTATTACTTTAATTACAGTAAATGTGTATCTATGATGTAATAATCGTAAAAAGTTGAAGTTATAAAGATTATATTATGCAAATTTTTAATTCATAAAATTACATATTATGCTACACAAAACATACAAGCATTAATTAATTTATATGTACTTTAATTATTTTAGTATCGTAATAAATTATACCAATACATAGATTATTTTTATTAAACTTTAAAAAAACTTTTATGACTTGCATGGTAAAAAACGATAATAAACACATAAAATCATAATTAAATTAATATAAACATAAAATAAAAATTTACCCACATAAATAAGATTTAAAAAATATAAAGGTTTCTTATAAATTATAAATTTTATTATTTCTAAAAGTATTAAAATTTTGTGACGATATTGTAATATGTGGCGAAATTGTGAATTGCTACATTAGTCAATGACGTCATATTTTCCCAGAAGTTAATAGAATTTACCCGAAATCGTGCACCCTATACCTACCAAAACTTGCAAGTAAAATTCGTCACGACGTACTTTTGTGGTCCGGTGGTTCACGCCCTTAAGCCGCAAACTATCTGGTGGTCTTCATTGTTTCATTACGAGGCTCGCAACTCGCGTGAAATCAGATGTAAAAGAATTTGCACGTAAGGACCGGACAGTAGCTCATAAATAACAAAGATAAATGGTTGTTTAACAATAGATGAATAGGTGATCCTAAAGGAAATGGGTGTTAAAAGTACTATTGTAAGTCGCAAGTCGTAACACTTTAAACAGGTGGGAATTTTGGCTGTTCGTGTCTATTAAAAACACATAAATTTCTGTATCATTCATCGTTTCGTTATAAAGTGTGTACGTACTTAAAATGTTTATTAAAATTATAGATGGCTATAACATTTTTGGTCCCATTAAGTTAAACCTATTGAATTTTGACAACTTTAGTATTTATTCCATGCATATTCTTCTTCCAAAGATGCTGCAGAGATCGTCTTATTCCTTACTGTCAGACAAATATAGTACCAGCTTCTTGCAACCTACTCTTGCATAAATAATTATATTTACCTATACATGCCTACTTAAATGGTTAAACGTCACATAAATCATATTTCAAAATAATAATAATTACATTCATAAAAAATAAATCTATACCTAATATTAATTAACGTGAAGCAAAAACATTGAGTACAGTTTTACGAGAAATTTGAGAATGGAGGAGTATGAAATTTGGCCGGTAAATTAAAGTTTATCTGGAGGAAGTTGTGCAGAAAGCTATTTTTTTATGCGTAGAAATACTTAAAATTAATAAAAATAACAACATCCACTACCTCAGATTATTAACTACATACAATTTTGTTACACGTTGACGTTTGTTAATCTGTCACAACATATTATACAATGGCTGTGTTCCGAAGAAAAAGGCACATGTAAGCGCTTGTAAGCAAAATGGCGATTGCTAAGCGGTAAGCGCTGTCAATGCTAAATGCTATTTTTCTTTAGGACACGTTATCCTCTAAAAACACTACTGATTTCAAAATAAATAAGCAAAGTGGCGGATTATGTCAGCGCTACTGAAGTAAATGTGTCCTGGCCGACAACTGTCATTTTCTTTTTAGCGCTGGTAAGCGCTAACAAGCGCCATTTTCCGCGGAATACAGCAATTTTTTATTGTTTCTATCTAAGAGGCAAAAGAACCCCTAATTTTAACCTCTAGGTAACCTCTAGTAAACACAAAATACATAAACAGACTACAAAACATTATAAAACTTTATCTTATAGATATACGTTTGAAGAAACGGTAAAGAAAATCTTTCGTGTTCTCAAAAGAAAATCCTACACGAACATTTATACCGGAAGGAATTACCCACAAACCAGAAGTAAACACAAAGGAGTACTCGTAAAAAACCGACAATTTAAAAATAAGTGTTTACTTTGTCGGAAACATCATACCACTTTCTTTGAAGTGGCTTCCATTACCAACCCTTTTTGAGATAACACTTATCTCACTATTTCTACGTCTAATTTTTAGGGTTCCGCAATACTCAAGGAACCCTTATAGTTTCGTTCTGTCCATCCGTCTGTCTGTCTGTCTTTCTGTCCTTCTAGTTTTTGTTATTATGAATATAAATGTATGAAATTTAGTATATTCATATAATGTGTAGAATTCAGATTTGGCAAGGGCAACATAAAATAATAATAATTTTATTTTGTAGGGGTGGCTCTTCAATCTCCATACATGTGAAGTGTGGATTTTTTTTTTGTTCTATCCTATCATGTAGGGTATCGATTAAAATAAAGGCATAGTTACACACATTACTTTTTTACAAATTTAACCATTTTCGAGTAATCGGCTCTCCAAATCCACAATCCTCCAAATCTTCAAAGTATTTAATAAATTGGTCCTCAGATACTTCTGAACTATAGGAGATAGGAACTTATTAGTTTCCATGCTGATAGATCATGCTAAAAACTTTTTAGGAATATTTATTTAGAGTTAATTCGGAGAAATAACTTTTGAAGTAATTTAAAAAACCGTTGATAGTTACGGAACCCTCCTTAGACATGTCCTGGCATGTTCTTGGTTAGGTTATTTTTACTAGGTATAGTAATTCTTAGTGTTGCTTATATGATATAATATAATACACATATTATTTACCTCGAACCTGTTAACATAACTTTGATACGAATTTTTTGTTGTATTTTTTAACACTCTTTTCAGTATGTATATCAAAATTAATAGGTGAGCCATGCGTATACCGTATGGGTACTGTACAGGGATTCCCAGTGGGTTCTGTATCATATAGTCATGGGTTCCGCCAATTTTGCGTTTTAAATAATCGATTCAATCAATTGTCATTTTGAAATACTAGCGTTAAATTGTGATAAGAAGACATTTCTATCAAGATCGAATGCAGAAAAGAAATTGCTATCCATATAGATAAAGCGAACCTGTCTCTACTCTCTACATACCTAACTGTCAACCAATGATACAACATTTCTCTAGTTTTTAGTATTATAGATACAGGTAGACTGTTACATGTTTAAAACATGCATCAATACAATAATTTACACAACAACACGTGATAAATAATTAAAAGTATTTAGCTAAACGAAAAAAAATATGTAAAATTGATACAGCCTAGTGACAAACAAACGGACCGACTGACAGACTGACAGAGAAGTCTCAGGGTCCCATGTTTTTACCTTTTCGGTACCTACGGAAAAAATGAATAAAAATATGTTAGTTTTATTCGTGCACTTTTATCATTTAGCCTTGAATAATTATTAATACTTAACTCTATTTTCTGTATAATTTTTTTCGCTACCAACGACCAATAACGAAACCAAATTGTAATGTATAGTAAGGTTTCAATTATTTATATGACTTAATATAGGGGGTTTGGCCCCCTGTCCGGCCCCAATACTCACAAATTACATGAAGCAATTTTAGGCGCAATCCGAGCAATAACATTACTGCAATGGAATCTCGTCCGCAAAATATTCTTTCACGACCTCAAAATCGATGATGTAGAGTTTCTGGATACGGCATTCTTTAAAAAAAATATTGGACCAATAAAAACTGAAGACAGAGCTTTGTCAAACAAAAATTGAATCCAGCTTTTTATTAGAGTACGTGTAGCTTCGCACTCAGTTTCGTTGCATGTGTGTGCGTGGCACTGTAGAATTAGTGAAATTACACAGCAAGTCGTAGTTTAGGCCGGCCTCAAGCTCTACGAATCACGCAGTATGGTTCGCAGAACTCTGTCTTAATTTTTTGTTTGGTCTGAGGTACCAAGTGGTTATACTAAACGTGAAAATGATATTGATTATGATATTTTTATACAATTCCTTCAAATTCTACATGCACTACCATCCACTGTCCACATGTCTATCATATATATCACATGCTCTGACGCAAGAGTTATATTGTTACTATGTAATATTATAATCAGGTGGATACAAAAACCACTAAAATGAATTTTGCTAACGTTACACTACTTTAAATCTAAATATATAAAAGGCAAACCTGACTGACATATCTGTCAACGCACAGCCGAAACAACTGAACGGATTTTGCTGAAATTTGGCATACAGATAGTTGTAACCTCTCTAACATACCAACGCTACATACCAAATACTTACTTAAAAAAATAGAAAATAAAATATTGATTTCGCCCAAAACAGTATCCATCAATGTAATTTATAGTTCCGTTGTACGCCCTACAGGACTGCACGCATCGCATGGTTCCCTCTCGGCCCTTGAAAATTTAGGGGGATGCAATCATTCCCTTTGATTCCTCTTCCGCCTTGTTCAATTAGAAGGCATCTCTCAAATGTCTCTAACATAAAATGGCGTAAGATCCGCCAAAGAACACTACTAATCATGTTTTCCTTTCATTTTTGTAACGAATTTTCATCTGCGTTTTTTTGATGTTTTCATGCATATTTAATTTGATGCTCAAGTAGAATGATGGTTGGATGTATTAAAAAAACTCTAAGTGCCTTTTGAATTCGAGGATTCTCATTTCTTAGGGAATGCTTTTATCATCATTATAATTAGCAAAGAAATACCTTAAAGGTAGTAAAAGGTATGATGTATTTCTTTCCTTTTGAAGGTAGTTCAAAATCGAGCCAGACGTCACTGTGACCCAAGTGGATATATTGTGACTAGGTATGATGTATAACAGCCTCCGTGGTCTAGTAGTTAGAGCATTGGCTCTCGACTCCCGCATTGGAACACAAAAATATGTTGTTTCCAAGTTTGTTTAGGACAATGCAGGCTGATCATCTGATTGTCTGACAAGAAAGATGATCCATGCGTCGGATGGGTATGTAAAAAGTCGGACCTGCACCTGACGGATAACCGACAGTCGTGTCGGTTATCCGTCCCACTGGATTATGAGAGTAAAGGAAGAGAGAGTGCTCTTGTGTACTGCGCACACACTTGGGCAGTATAAAATTACTCTTGCGTAACTGGTCTGGTTTCAATGCAACCGGCCACCGTCACCGATATCGGTGTGGGGAGTTATTATGATGTATAAAAAAACCACATACTTTTACCACATAATAAATACATTTTGACACAACTAAAAAACTAATTTACATTCAAAGTTTTATGTATTTGCGTAGTAGATAAACAAACACAAATTCACAATTACAATACGTACTACTTCGATTTATTACTAACATTATACCAGGGACACATAAGTTCAAGATAGTGCATACGCAATAGATCGTTAAGCAGTACATAGCCGATTTGGCAGCTCCTCAACACGACAGGCAGGTGCTAGTTATGAGTTTGGCTCACGTTCGCCACTTGCCGACGCTATTAGCCTCGAATGTCCTTGTGACAATAGCTTGCTCCAGTTACTGTAACAACATATTAGATTTATTGCATGCTGAGATCTTCTATTGAAATTCGTATTGTGTTTAATTTTTTTTAGTAAGCTATGAAGTACGGTAAACTTCATTGTGAAAAATATTTTCATTTCAGTTTTTAAAATAATTATATAATACTAAAGATTAGATCATTGGCAAAATAAAATTAGCCTCTGTTGACGACCTCTGTGGCTCAGTTGGTTGAGCGTGTTGGTGCTCAAGCCGGGGGTCGCGGGTTCAAATCCCGCCGAAGGAACAAAAAGTTTTTCTGTGTTCCTGGGTCATGGATGTATATTAAATATGTGTATAATATAATAAAAATCTTAAATATATGTATAGTATAAAAGTATTAAATATATATCGTTGTCTGGTACCCGTAACACAAGTTCTTCGAGAACTTACCACGGGATCAGATTGACGTGGTGTGAAGCGTCCATAGATATTATTATAAAAAAAAAAATGAAATAGCTTGTTAAAATTCCGAATGTTTTAATCTAAACGGTATAGCGTTGTGCAATAATCCCTAATCCACGCTTATTCCTGGTAAACGAGTAGAGTTCCCATCACATTTCCCATATCACACGTTGTTCCAATTTGCTACACTCTCGAGATGATACGCTTCAAAAAATCAGAAAGTGATACTAGGATTTCATAAAGCATACAAAATTATTCTTTTGATACTGTACGGCGTTCGCGCGTAAATTGTTACTCGTGCGGCATAATGGGTACCAATTTATTTGATTTGAACTTCAAACGTTGGGAGCAATTAGATGGAACGCTCTTTGTTTTTCTGTGAGCCTGGTAGTCTACTCCATGTGCTGTAAAGCGTCATGAGAAACAATTTAGTAACAAGTTACATTTTACTCTTGTCGTTAACGATCCCTAGCGCAAATTACATTTTTCTGCAGTATTTTATACAGCTAGCAAGACAGCAAAGTAACAGTTCTGAAGGAGATAATTGGTACTTATTTCGTGTACCTCTTCATGTCTTACTCGTACATAACTATTCGTTAGTACTCTGATACCATTTCGTTCCTTTACGTATTCTCTTCCGGAACCCTAGACATCACGGTCCTATTGGACATTGTTCCAACTTAATGCACCGTCATTAATTGCGCAAGCATTGGCGTTGACAACGGCGCATATTCGTTCCGCTCGTCGTAACTAATGCCAACGAATGCCACGAACAGTGCATGACTGTGTGGGATTTTTTATTAACGTCAGTGTACTCATCGTTTTATATCAATCACGTTTTATTAAATTAGCCGCTTGTGTAACGTATCATGTAAAGCGCCTTGTTTAACCTTTTAATTATAAATATACATAATCTCAAAATTCTCTATTTTTTCCCACATTTATTTTCTCGCTGTTAAGCTTTTTGTCTTTTGAAGCTGGCGATTTGATCACACCATTTGAGCGTCCGTGGTGGTTACAAGCAAGAAATGATGTTTAAATTGTTAAAGTACAAAATAAAGAAGTCCTCCTAGTTTGGTCTATAAATTACAATTTACTGTGATCTTGAAACAAATGCAAAACAAGTGTTATCGGTGGCCAGACATGAAGACGTTAACTCACAGCCGTAATTACAAGTGAGTGGGCGGATTTAAATCTTTTACTTACGTGAGACAGGTTTGAGAAATAAAAGTGGAAAAAATAACAATGCTTGTAGAGGCTAAGTTACGAAATATTAGGAAAAAAGTGTTATTAACATCCAATGTCATGTTACTATGTAAGTTAAGAGAAGATTGTAAGATAATTTCAATTAAAGGAATCAACGATTACATTTAAACTATTCAAGTATATTTCTAGCTTTTACTCACTTGCTTATAGGGTAGACGCTTAAAGTGAATAAAAGCTAGAAGTAATATACTCGAGGTATCTCAAACCGATGACAGAATTACTGCTCACCGGCACAGAAACCTGTATGGAATCATTTGATGGATCGATAAAAACGGGAGCTAAAAGCGAAACCTTTTCCTATCTGAATGTCATGCATTAATTGACTAGTTTTTAACATGCCAATTCTGTTAATACTCTAATCATTTGCATTTTTCTTTAGAAAAAGCTCTCTTGACTGCTGCGATCGTATAACAAGTAATTTAAGAGTGTGGAAAGTGATCTGGGATGATTATTATCTAGGTTCAATCTTCAAGAAAAGATTTACTAGAAAATTTACAAAATTCATACAACCCAGAGGAGGAGGAAACATTTGCTACACTGTTTTGTATGACTTTTTTGCTAAGGGATCTAATGAGGTAAAAAAATACCAGCAAGTATAATGTTAGTTCTAGCATGATTTTAATAACTTCTAATTTAAGGACTTTTTTTTTTAAGGAGGGGAAATACGTTATGTATCCCCCACCGTCTCCGGGGGAAGGCGGCAGGGGTATGTCGGACTCCCTCGGCACTGTGGTGATGAACAGCGCCGGGGTTTACCGACTAAAACCCCTCCATGCCTCCTTCTGCGCCAATGCGGGGCCATGGGAACTGGTAGCACTACCACGACCCCGCAGCGCGTGCCGCATCCGGCCCTCTACTTCGCGGCAGCCTCCATGCCACCGCCTGCCTCACCGAGAGCTCCCCGGGCATAGGGGAGCCTTTCACTCGGGACCCATGTTGTGGGCGACGATCCCCCGATCGCCACCCACGGGTCTAGGCGTCCGTCTCCATTGCGAGGGCGGGCGGCCCGCCCGCCCTTGCGCCTTTGGCCTTGGGCGTTTTACGCTGGGCCTTCTTAGTCGGATCCTTTCTCCGTTTCTTCGTGGAGGGCTTGGCGGCTATGATGCAGCCGATGCTCCCCACCACGTGCTCCGATGATTTGCCTTGGGTCTCACAAACCGGGCAATTGGGAGCCGCCTCGCAGGCGGCGGCTTTGTGCCCTGGCTTCCCACAGCGGAAACAGTTCCGACTGAGGTCAACCGAGCACTTACACTGCGCCGCCAAGTGGCTGGTGTCGAGGCATCGGTAACACCACTTAGGCCTCGCGGCCAGCTGTGTCACCTTCGCCACGACCCAGCCTATCTGCAGCCGCCCAGAGCTCAGGAGCTTCTTGGCGGCCGCCACCGGGACTTTGATCCAAAGGGACCTGGCGCGTCTTGGGCCCACAACGACTTTGCCCGACTGAATATTGGCAGCCGGGCAACCACCTTCTTTTGCAGCCGCCTCGGTGATGTCAGCGGCTGTTGACGCGTCGTCCAGCCCGGTGATGCGCATTTCTACACATTTCACCGGGCGTGCGACTTTTACAGTCTCCGGACTTTTACGTTCTCGCTGGCGTCCTCTCCGTCAACGGTCAGGACGCGGGCGCCAGTTTGAGTTAGGCGAAAACCGAGCCTGGGGACGTTAAGTTCCCGGAGGTCGATCCTCGCCTTGGCCTCTCGTAGCACCTTCTCGTACGTGGTTCCCCTCTCCGCGGCTCTCGCCTCGAGGGTGAGAGTGATGGCCGCGGTGGAGGGGGGGCGGAGTTTCGCCTTCTTCTTTTTCTTTTTTGGGGCGGCTTTAGCCGCCCCTTTCTCCTTTCTGGCCTTGCGTGGACCAACAGTGGTCCACGGGACCTCAGCGGGGGTGGGGTCCGTATTCCCCCCACCTTGTGTCGCTTCCCTTGTGGCCATTGTGGGCCGCTTCTTTCCCTTGCCCTTTTTATTAGGCGGGGCCGATGCAGGCGGTGCCTCATTTGGAGGAACCACCGCTTTTGGTGTCGCCTTCTCCGCATACGTAGGCACCGTCACCTTTTTAGAATTCGGCGCCTTTTTATTTCCGTTGGCCGCCAGCGGCGCGCTGACACTGGTGTTAGCAGCGTCTGCCGCCAGCGGTGGACGTCTCCGGGGCTTTGGTAGGAGGCGGTCCTCCAACCCAGCCAGCCTGGCGTTCAGCATGTTGCCGAAGGTCTCTATGTTAGAACGAGAGACCTCCGACAACAGCTCGCGCATGTTTCGATCTGTAGGGCGGGTGCTGTTGGCCTCTCTGCGCAGCTCCTCGAGCTCTCGGCCCATTGTGGCCATTCGCTCTTGAAGCCGCGCATTCTGTGCTTCTAGCTTCGCCAATTCCTCCGTCATGGAGCGGCCCCTTATTTCGGCAAGTGCCGACCTAATGGCCGCCACCGACTCTTTGAGGCACTTCTGGTAAGTGTCCTTGAGGTTGGAGGACTTCGTGGCGACCATAGTGATAGCCTCCAATGAAGTCTCCACGACCTTGCTTAGAGCGGCGCTTGAGGACTCCAACGCTTCTTCTCGCGAAGGAAAAGTAACGTGGAGTCCAGCGGGGGAGGGGCTAGAGCGGATGGAAGCTCTCGTCTTCCTCGCCTCCCGCGCCGCTGCAGCGACTTCCTCCTGAGGGAGGGACCTTTACTGAGGGACGGTGCATCGTCATCGCTGGTCTTCCTCTTTCTATGAGGTGCGACGGGCAACCCCTCGGAATCAAGTGACATGTTTGACATATCACTTGAGTCCGTGAGGTAGTCGTCGCTGTCTCTGCCGGTGGTAATCAAGCGATCCAGGACCAAGTCACGTTCGAGCATAACTCGCGGCAGGTCCCGGTCGCCCCTCAACTTCTGCTGCGGAGCATCTCCAGAAACCGGCGCCTGCCATCAGGTACCGGTTGCGAGAAGTCGATGTCCTCGTCAGTTATCGGGTCCAGCTCCGGCGCGGTAATGTGCGCCGGCCCTGGCCCAGTTCGTGCTTTCGCGCCCCTCTCCTTCTCCGTCGCCGAAGCGACCACCTCTATCCTCATCGCAGTTTGTGCCCCCCCCGTATACGTGGGGCAGCCTCCCGCCGAAGCGGAAGGGTGGGATTCCCCAGCATTGCTGGGACCCACCCGGGGAATATTTGACAAAATGCGATCCTCCATATTCAAAACACTCCGACACCCCGGGTCGCGGCCTTTTTTCAGGTGTGAGGTCACCTATCGGAAGAGTTAACTTAAAAGGAAAAATAGTAGAAGAAGAAGGAAAAGGTGGTGAAAGATAGACAAAATAAAATAAAAGAAATGCAAAAACAAGAAAATTAAACTAAAAAGGTGGTGAAAGATAGAGAAGAAAACATAGCGCCAGCCTTCAGCCGCGTGAGCACCTCACCCCGCAAAGGCGGGGTGGCGCACCCAAGCGTTGCCCAGGGCCACGAACAAGGACGAACTGGCTGAGCCCCTCTAATTTAAGGACTTGACGACCTCTATGGCTTAGTTGTTAGCACGTCAGTGCTCAAGTCGCGGGTTCGAAGCCGCCAAGGGAACAAAAAGTTTTCAAGGTTCAAGGTCATGGATGTGTATTAATTATGTGTATAGAAATAAAAAATTCAAATTTACTATATTATGTATACTTAGTATAATTTAAGTATTAAATATACTTCCCGTTGTCTGGTCCCCGTAGCAAAAGTTCTTCAGATGCTTAGCACGTATACTAAGGTATTTTAATAGATAAATGCCTACGGATAAAACCTACCTAGACTGATTTATAGCCCCGAAACACCCTGTATACTAAATTTCATGAAAATCATTGAAACCGTTTCCGAAATTCAGATTATCTTACCTAACTTAAAAATGCGCAGTTTCTCAAGGATAAAACCTACCTAGACCGATTTTTAGCCCCCGATACCCCCTGTATAGGTACTAAATTTCATGAAAATCATTGGAGCCGTTTCCGAGATAGCGATTACAAGAATTGCTCGTTTAAAGATCTTTAAATTAATTTAAAAAAGACTTATATTTCATTGGCACAACTTAAAAAGTGCATTTCACTATAACTATCTATTATTATCAATCCCTTTTGTATTGTAATTTTAAAGCCGTGTCGGTTTTTAAAACACAATAAATCCAAATCAATACTTAATATTCATAATTTAATAAAAAGTTTAAATCATAGGGGTACTTGATGTTTTGTTGAATCTTTTTTATCGGGTACATGTTCATAAATTGCTGATTCGTCATAGCTTTTACGTTTATTTCTGATGCTGGAACGTTATTGAAAATATGATCAGTATAATGGCATGAGGCAAGGGTACTTGGTGCTTATTTTACACGCTCATTTGTAAACTCCATTGAGAAAGTATTTATAGTTTGTGTAAAAAATACTTTATAAATATTGGATAAAAAACCGTTACGATCATAGTAATTTTTATTCTCATGTGGAATCATAAATAATTAAATTCAACTTATTTTTATATTAAACTAGCTGTGCCCAACAGACGCTGACATAAATAAATAAATATCGACAACTACACCTACAACCGACACATACTACCTACACCTACCGGCTACACCTACAATTAAACCTACACCTACTATCTACCCCTACATATAGGTAATGTGTGAAAGAGTTAACGATAACTAAGGGTTGAAGACTGTTACAGTACTAATATCGCTAACAAACAATGGAGGTTGGTGTTAGAAGTCTGAAATTTAGTTATATTTATCATATAATATTAATTTTAATGCCAAATCAAATATAAAATAAAAAAATATATATCTAAGAAATAAAAATGTGGGGCGGATTACCACTTAGGGGTATAAAAAAAAGTTTACAACCTATTCTCACATCTGCAAAATTTAATAAAATCGGTCGATCCGTTTCGGAGAAGATATGTAACGAACACCACGCACAAGAATTTTATATATTAGATTAAAAAAAAATATTCGCTGTTGTAAATTAGAATAATCTGTTTTACCCAAACAAAACCTTTTTCTATACTAATATAATAAAGAAGAAGAGTTTGTTTGTTTGCATCGAATAGGCTCCAAAACTACAGGACCGATTTTGATGAAATTTAGCACAGATATAGAATAGACCACGGGGATGAACATAGGCTACTTTTTATCGCAAATGCAAAATGTACGGTTACTGCGGGATTTTCTTTTGTCGCGCACGAAGTCGCGTGCAACATCTAGTATTTTATCAAGAAATCTACCTCCTATACACAGTGCAAACATTAGCTACAAAATTTGATTAATAAATCATCTTCAATAATAATAATAATGTAACTTCGTTAGGAATCTTTACTCTCTCAACAAATATTATTACAATCAAAACTTGTTGTTCTAATTAATTTAACGATAAATTAAAAGTCAAATAAAGTCTTGGTATGAACTAATTCGATATATCAGTTGGCAAACAGTTTATTTGCTTTTCGCCGTGACTCTGGCGCCAGCTGCTAGATCAGGGGTGTTTCGACCATAGACAACAGAAACGGAACGATCTGTTTATTGTTAAAATAGTGTATACGTCACGGTAAAATTGTAAAAACCGTTAGATTGTAAAATTACTATATTATATTATTATATTAATATTATATATATATACTATCGAGATTGTAAACATATGTCGAAAGATTCAAACTATATATTTATAAACGAACGAAAAATAATGTGTTAAATTATAAGCAGAATATTCGCGTCGGAAGTCTATAAACATTTTACAATTTCACTTGTTATTTTACAATCTCCGTTAGATTTCACGGTGAAATATACGAGTCAATACAGATTCTATAAATTTTTGATATATTGTGATCTATATATTTATATTTATATCTACTTCAATATCAACCAACAAAAAAAATTAAGTTGCAACGATAAAAATCCTGTTAGGTATATTTTCGTTTTCAAAAAGATCAGTAGTTTTTAGCACATCATCAAACTAGACTCTGTATTTAGTTTATGATATTTATGTTTTTACATAATTCCCTACCGATTTATTATGTTTCACCGAAATCGAACGATAGTTACTTTTAAATTGTTTGTCTATCCCTTCTTGGATCTGTGGCTCCACAGACAATGACATCGGAATGTATGCCAGGGGACTTAATAAATATTTGAAATTAACTTTCAATATTCTATTTCATTCGGATGAATTATTACTAGATAATATTTTCTTTCTAATATTAAACAAATCTTTGAATTAACAGTAATAGTATCTTAAAAAAGTACCTAATAATAACATTAATTAATATTAAATAATTGTGTGGTTTCGATTAAATATTTTATCGTTTTTGCATAAGGCTGCATTCTAAATTCTACCTTAGGTATCGAGGGACTTTATATATCTATACTGTCCTACTGTATATAATTCTTTTAAAGTTTTTTTAAGCAATCAAAACCAATTTAAATCCTTAAAGCGAACCGCGATGAAATCCTTAAAAGCACCACAATAAGTAATTTAAATATGTGGGCTTTTATGCCCTTATAAAACACCATGGTAATTGATTAAAGTTTTTGTAACACAGAAATGGTTTTACATTCGGCTGTGGTCAAAGTGATTCCGAACAGAGATTTGGTCGAGTGTCACCTATCGTTTATTGTCGCCTTAGATGATTCTGATAGGGTATTATCATTAAGCCCGCTATGTGTACATGAGCGGAGCGATTAGCGTCCAAGATTTTATTTAAGTACCGCTTTTATGAGTTATATATGTTATAAATACTTGGGAAGTTTAACATGATGTCTTATATAACAATAGCATGTTTGAATGGAGTATAGAAATGAGGGTTTTTCCGAAAATATCAACTAAACGTTTATTATCTAATCCAACATTTCCGTCAAGCTTATTAAGTTCATTTTCAATTTTGATGTTAATAAAAGGTAAAACTTAATTAATAATATTTTCAATAACTAGAATAATGTTCTAAATACTTTGTTCTCACAAAAATAAGCATTGGTAGACATAGACCAAGCATAGCCCAATCACTTTTAATTAGACTATTTAATCATCGATGGTTTAATTAATGAAGACACTCCCTTATCTGATGTCATTTATGGGATTACAGTTAGATAGAACAGATATGGTAGGTTGGGTGGTTGAACGATCGAGAGAGTTCGAACGTTTTCCAGCTTTGTTTTTATGTTAATTATACAGACCGGTCGGCCATATTTGACTTCCGCTGCAAGTGTTTAATTTTCACATCGTTCTTTGGGTTAAGAACAGTTTAAACAGTAATGAACAAGTTCATAACTATAATGAACTGTTTAGAACTATTAACACTTAGGATGGGATGATTCAATTAGGAGAATCCTTCTGTATACACTCATCTTTCCTTATTATAATTATGTAGATTTACTTCCGTATTAAGGGGATATATTTACTTGACATACTCGTAGTTACATATTGCGTATCATATTATGTCCAATTAATTTGTCTTAAAACTTTTTAAGTAAGCGTGATGCAGTTTTGGGCACTCTATGTAATGTTTCATAATTGCAGGTTTTCTTTTTTCATCCCCAAGTACCTACGTATATAACGTATATAGTACGTACGTATAAATTATGCGTGTGTCAGAATTATAAAAAGTAAGGTAGATAATAACAGTAAACAAAACATATTTTTACATCATTTAAAAATGTCTAGAACTTGTGGCAAATAACATAATTGTTATTGTTCGGACAGCTACCTTTTGTAGTACGAAGAAGGAGGAAATTAATGTTATCTGTGATAGAACGTAGCCATTTTAATTGTTTTCAAACTAATAATTATATTGTAATATTTGTAATCAATAGATTTTGTCTTTTATCTATCACTGTAATAAATTAATTATTTAAATACATATTAAAAGTGTAATAGTGTTATTATATCTTGTTTGTTAAACGAATAAACAAAATATTAAATGTTCTGATTGACCAAATAAAACCAAGGTTATTTTTGATTGGCTTTGGGATTCATCTCCGGTCAGTGTAACTGTAAATTGTCATGATTTATTTCATACTTTTGATAAATAAGATATGATATTGACTCTCTATGATTGGCTACAAAAATATGTTAACAATTGATTGGATAGAACTTTCTAGAACAAATGTATTTTATTTCAAGGCTAAGTGGTATAAAAAGCCCCTCCTTTTGGGGCCTTGACACACACGGGAAGCTGAAATGTTCAGGTGATGTACTTGTTTGTCATTGCTCTAATCTTAAAATATTGTGTTTAATATTCAATATTATTTGATATTTTATGGCTGTAGCCTTTGGTATTATATTATTTTCTAATAATTAATTATTATAATATTATTTTGAATAAATAGTATTGTTCACGACACCATTTCCTTTAGTTGATGTATGGTTATTTCTAGCAGTTACCACAAATTAATTGTGAATCTGAAGTTATAAATTATAGTTGGGAAATGTTACTTTAAAATAATAGTGTTTTGCTAATAGAAAGTGTATTTTATTAAATAATATAGCTACCCACATGTTTGGTTGCTTCCGAATTAATAAATAATGTTGACTTATCTGTGTTATATTAATTTAAACTGTGATCCTCATAGAAAATGGTATAATTATATCTACCTACCTTTATTTTCTGGGGTAGATTGAGATAAATGTATTTGATATAACAATTACATATTCGAATTGAAATATCAGTAAATAGATTACTGATAATAGATATTTATCAGTTATTATTTAAAAATTACTTTTAATTTATTAAAATTGTCGGTATCCTGACTTGACAATAATTTACTTGTACATTGTTTTATTAGGTTGACCTTTAGAATAGGCAACCATTCGAGAATCAATCCTTTGAAATTCAATATTATACACTTTATTATTATTTAAATCCCTACCCTGATCTATCACGTGCGTATATTTTAATGCGTGTAGAAAAAAAGAGATGAATTAAGAAGGGAAATAAATAAATCTCTTTATTTATGTCTGAAGATAATATTTTATCCATATGACAACTTTGCAACAATTCAACCTTGTACTTTATTAAACAATTGCATTAAGCCCACCATATTAAACAATGTATACTAAATCAACTTTTCTTTCCTTTATGTTTATGCCTTTAAAGCCAGTCATAACCCCATATTGACCAAAGAATTGGCAGACAGTCTACTAGTTTCCTTCAATATTTTTATTTTTTATGTTTGAAAGATTTACTACTGAGTCACTAATATAATTTTGTAATTTTTTATTCGTAGGAACTATACCAACCATTATTAATTTATAATCAAACTTACAATAACTTATTTCTAAAAATGTAGTTTGCTATTTGCTTTGTTTAATGTGTTTATAATTCAAATTTATTTCCCTAGTGTACAATCAATTGTCGTAGTTTAAAAAAAACCCGGCCAAGCGCAAGTCGGACTTGCGCACTGAGAGTTCCGTACAAACCTGTAGTTATTTATCTATATAGACTTGAGTATTTGATATTGAGTATTTGATATAAATTTCAATTTATTACCTCTACGCGTTCATGAGTTCATCAAGGGGTAGTAAGTATAAAATTATTACAAATATTTTTATTATAATTATGATGTGACAAAAAAATTACAGTTTTCGTAATTTTTCCTTTATTTGTGCTTCAAGACGTTACCTTTCCTTTCGAGGTACGAAATCCCAAATATCAAATATCCCGAGTATATTATAGTATAGCCACATCTACCGGTTTCTTAGTTCTTCATCGCTATCACGAGTGACATCATACAAGGAATTAATGGTCGCGAAAGTTGGGCGCGTCCAGCACGACCCGACATTGTATGAGTTGTGTGTGGATGTGATTTTATCATACATTCGTAGGAAATCTTAGTAATGCTTACTGACTCACGTGAACATGACAGGTTAAAAATGATCGTGAATCTCACAGTATTACCTCCTTAAAAAAACAGTCACAGTTTTACTTCTTTGAAGATCCTATGAGCAATTTATATATTATACTAATGTGAAACCTTATATATAAAATGTCTGTCTATATACCCACATATTGTCTTACCCTACTGCCATAATTAAATGTATTAATTACGGCAAAAAAGGAAATCCAATGTTCGTGGCAAGACTAACAACCGTCAAGTTATAACGCGTTTCAAATGAGAATAGGAACGTCAATGACCTTTTGCTGTCAAATATCACTTGAAAAGTGCGATTTTCAGAAAAACTTATGTGCATATAAATATTAATAGTCTTGCACCGAATTTAAATAACAGCGTTAAATAGTAATCAATTATCTAAACATAAATTTAACTATCATAACAGTCTAAACTCAAAACAATATGGCGCCGACTCGATCCTATTCTCATTTGAATCGCACTATACCCCTGTTTTCATTAAGTAAAGACCTAAGACCATAATATGTTTTATATTGCTAATATACTATAATTTTTACTGCTACACATTCATAATATGAATCCCAAATATTTGGGGTTAAAAAAATAAACCTATGGGGTAGGTGATCAATTTATTATTTGATGCTTACCCCAATACCAAAGTCAATGTTTGCAAACACAAGACGTTATTTAGATGCAGGACACGGCTCTCAGCCCTCGAAAGGCGTTCTTATGCAAATTCTACTTGCTAGGTCTTATTTGAGATCTCGAGTCTTCAAAGTGAAGTGGGTGTATTAAATTTTTCATAACTGCCCTCTCTATGATATAACTTCTGTTTGCATTTCCATATTTAATTTTACAGTCCTTTCTGTGCTATTCATAATTTATACTTTCGAAAGTATTTTTATAAATACTTGTTGCCATTAAATTATAATTTGAAAATCTTGAGACAGATTTCTTTCAATACAAACTCTTGTATCCTATATCCTACCTATATTTTTGTGATTTCCTTAATAAAGATTCATTCTTAAAATATAAATTACTTACACAAATCATCAGCTACGTATATTTTTGTGTAGAATACGAATTTGATTCGAGAGTTCTTAGTACAAAAATGATAGAATATTATAATCGATAAGATAAGCTGTATTTATCAGAAAACACGCACGCTTTCGGTCTCCCCAATATCTTTCAACACCTTTCAATTACAACCTTCAAATCAGATTTGAATATCATTGGAGTTTGGGATTATGTCAAATCAAAAACGTTCTACTTCCTGCGGTTCCTAAATACTTAAAACAATTTTTGATTTGAAAATTATTATTGATTCCGTTTTCATAACTTCTTTAAAAATTAAGTTCAATACACGACAAAGGGTCTATTCTAACCAAAATTTTAAAGAATTATTTTTTTTAGCTCAGAGGAAGTTTATTATTGTAACCTAAGATAATCTATAATACAAATCTGTATACAAACTAGCTGTCCCGGCGAACTTCGTACCGCCTTAGAATTAAATTTGTTGACGTACTGACAGCAGCGCCACCTAACGGGTTTAATTGCAAATCTAAACCATTCTTGAATCCATCTGGAGACACACAAAAAATTCATTGAAATCGGTCCAGCTGTTTAGGAGGAGTTCTGATAGGTGAGATGACATACACGCGCACAGAAGTAGTAAATGTTTATACATTTAAAATATATAAAAATTTAAATATCTGTTTGCAATTTCAAATTATCTACCTCACGAAGCTAGTAAGCTTTTCAATAACTTATTTGTCCGTCTGTATGTCTGTTTATCCCAGAAAATCTCTGAAACGGCTGGACTCATTTTGACTAGACTTTCGCTAGTGGATAGCTGATGTTATAACGAGTAACATACACTTCTTTTTTATTCCTATTAGGGTTCGTTTCCGTTCGTTCAACGCAAACGAAGTTGCAGGCACCAGCTAGTTTTTGTATAAAATGGTTATTAAAGTAGTTAATAAAAACCTCTTTGGGGTTATCTAGCTAAATTACGCAATATACATTCAAGATAAGATTGCTAGCGGTAGCGATAACTTGAAAATTCATATTTTCTTCATCTTGTGTAGCAATTTGTTAAAATGTCTATCAATTCATCTAAGCTAGCAATTAAGATAGAATCATGGTCACGACAAAAACTGTACTTAATACTTCTACCTCCCCACCTGTTACTGAATTAAGGTATTGCATGTTAGCAGGCAGTAACTTATTCGAAATTCAAATATTACAACAACCATTGTTATTGTCAAGGGTGAGAAGATAGGTTAATAAAATAATGATATACTATTGTTAGTCCAATTTATTAACCGTATTTTACCACTCTATTTGAATGGAATAAGAACTAGGATTTTATAAAATTAGGACTAATATTTTCAAGTTGAGTTTTGAAAGTGTATTTATTCAGATTTACTCACGATAGTCCTAAATAGTTATTTCGTGACGTTGGTAGTTAAGTTGTAAAATTGTACAGCTCATTTCATCCGAAAGCTAACAGACTATGACGTAATAGTTACTAAATGAAATGTTTTATTACATAATTGTACTCACATCCGTGAGTATAAGTATAGTAGACTATCTCTATGATACATGAAAAAAAAATAGTCGATGAAATGAATTTGATTGTTCAGACAACTCTAAAATCCTAAAAAAAATGTCAATGAAGTCGATTTTAGTTTTTAGGATTGATTAAAGTAATAAAATAAGACTTGAAATGAATGTTAATAATTTATAATAAAAACTTAGGCCTTTTCATCCGTTAATGGTTAATGATAATTCTCTGAGCGAAGTAACCACTCTTGAAATACTGTGCCTGAGACAGTTGGTTTTTAAATGTCGTACCTATGGGTGCCCAAGCAGTAAGCACATATGCGGCATTCTCACAACATAGTCAGCCTAGTCCAGAGAAATGACTGCTCAATACGTCTGGGGCCAACCATGTGCGGGTTTCCTCACGATGTTTTCCTTCACCGTTAGAGCGTCCGTATAATATACTTGAGATTTGAAAAAGTCTCATTGGTACACGCCACAACCTGGATTCGAACCTGCACTCTCTCGAGTGCAAACCAAACGATCTATCTACGGAGCTCATGAATTTAATCATATATTTATTAACAAAAACCTATGATCACGTATGGAAAGTGAAAAAAAATCTAAAATTGGTGGACGTAGCTTTAATCTAAACAAGTAAAATATAATCACTTTAAATACATACTTCTACACCCTTATTAATAAAAATATTTACACCATGGATAAGCAAATCCAAATCGCTCTCTTTGTCTATCAAGTGACTGTTCTAAAGTATCTGACAGAGACAGCCATGTTGGATTAGCTAATCCGTGGTGTAAATAATTTTATTAATAAGACTGTAGCAGTCTTATTAATAAAATTATTTACACCACGGATTAGCTAATCCAACATGGCTGTCTCTGTCAGATACTTTAGAACAGTCACTTGATAGACAAAGAGAGCGATTTGGATTTGCTTATCTAGTAGCAGTGACTGTAGCAGTCTTATTAATAAAATTATTTACACCACGGATTAGCTAATCCAACATGGCTGTCTCTGTCAGATACTTTAGAACAGTCACTTGATAGACAAAGAGAGCGATTTGGATTTGCTTATCTATGGTGTAAATATTTTTATTAATAAGGGTGCTAAAGTTTATCTTTTGAGACGGTCAAGATGAAGTTTGAAATATGTTTATACAAGATTCGCTCGGTTTTGAACTGAAGTTGTTTAAACTTGATAATTATAAAATAAGATAGCCGACTTCAAATTAAATTTTATTTCAATTTCAATATACATTGAGAGTTGAGACAACACTTAATAATACACTGTCTTTCAGGTTTTCTAAAGGGTGATCACTTCTATAAATATGCGAATATAAGGCAACGTTGGTAAAATTACGTTCATATAACTTTAATAACATCAAAACATACTAGACCATAAAGATGTGTGTAAAATCAATAAAAATAAATGCCCCACACGACGCGAGTTCATTTGTATGTGAGGAAAGTGTATGGCACATGGCACGCGGCATGTAATATTGCTCAGTCGTATTGGAAGAGAATGACATGGATATTACAACCTGTAGATTGCATGCTCTTATAGGGTTGCCGCCTTTGAAAGTGGAAAATGAAATCAGGGGATCTAATTCATAAGCAGATTGACTGTCACAATTTGTTCGTGTTATCAATATGGTAATAAGCTGATTTTATTGTGACTTCATGCCGCATTCTAATAGAAATAAATTATAAGAACACTCCCTGCCTATAATTTGCTTCCCTGATAGAACATAATTTTTATGTTTATGCAAAAATTAAAAAAAAAGAGAACCAAAAACCAAATAAATATCAAAAATATTTGTAAGATAATATATTTGAACAATTTATCTAGCTTAAATATTTAAAACTGAAACTTATTTGAGTTAGGCCATAATTTAAATGTTCGTAGAAATTGAAAAAGAATCGTAAATTTTAAAATAATAAAATTGCAAGAACTCGCAATAAAAGAAAATTGGCAACCCTAAACAAAGCACGTATATATTACGTGTGCAAGAGAAATATGTGATAGCAACAATTATTGAGACGCTAATAATACATTGACAAGGTGAACAATAAACCCATTTCGAAGGGAATCGTTCAAGATTATTGGGTGCACTCCTCCTTATTATAAGTTTCGAGAGTAGTTTGGAAAGTCTTATTGAAATGACAAACTTTTGCAAGCATATTGGAATGTTACCAAATATTTTCGGGAATAAGTGTATTTCATTATGATTATGAGCCAATATTACATTTTATGTTATTACTTTAACCGGGTACTTACGTACAATGTATTTTGATATAGTATTTATTTTTATTTCGTCTTCTATGTTTAATCTTCTCTATCTATTTCTATAGTATAAACTCGGTTTAAGAAATGGCACAATATTAAAACTAAGTCAAAATTGTCTACCCTAAAGAATCTTTACTAATTTTGAGATTAATTAAGGGCTGATTTTTCAATCATCAGAATATATAGCTATATATTTTATATATTTTTTGTTAGCGCTTGTTGTTATAACAGCTGTGTTTTGCGGAAAAAAGCGCTAACAAAAAAACGTAAGCAAAATGGCAGCCGCTTAGCTTTATATAAAGAAAATTGCGGTTATGTTAACGGCATTGGCAGTAAGTAAACGTGTCCTGGCCTATTATCTGTTTTTTTTTTTATCGTTAGCAAGCGCTAACAAGCGCTTTTTCCGTGGGACACAGCCATTATTTTAACTGAGGAATAAATATGTGACTGTCAGAATTTTCATACAAAATGACTGTGTTAAAGTCACATATAATTTATTCCTCTGATAAAAGTTATTTGGCGATTGAAAAATCAGACCTACATAACATCAATGTCGAAAAATAGTTTCAAATGCATTTGAATAAGCATAAAGTAACTATATTTTTAAAATGTGTATATCTGCAATAACTTTAAGATCTGAAAACGGTTTAAAGCTAACTCGAATACCGTTTTCACATAATTTCGCTCGCTTTCAGAATAAGAAGCGAAATAGGTGCTGACTTTCCGATACTTTCGTATTATCAAAGGACTAAGACGGGCAAATCTTGCTTGAAATTCAGTACCTGCGATCATGAATACCAGGTATTTTCAACACCATTAAAGTTTATGCATTCCTGGTAAACAGATAAAGTTCTATGTTTATTTTCTTGGCTTGGGGTGACACTCAGCAGCTTTTCTTTGTAGGTCAAAATTTTGTTCATTAGACTGTAAAGTAGTAAATTGTTTTTTCTATTAAATTTTTACATGGTCAAGGGCAATAGAGCTCTTTATTTTGTAGGAATCACCTGATGGTAAGACATTACAGCTACACTTGGATCTTACAGAGTTTAACGAAAATTGTTCAATCGCAAAAAAACAAAATACAACAGCTAATTCACTTACGTGCTCACTTTCACTATATTTCTTCTTTTCTTGTAACCTTCTTATCAACTACAGGTAGAATCAAGATATTAATTAAGCTTCAGGAATATCAATATCCTACTAATATTATAAATGTGAAACTTTGTGAGGAGGGATGGATAATAATAATATTTATGGACGCTTCACACCACGTCAATCTGGCCCTGTGCTAAGTATCCGAAGAACTTGTGTTACAGGTACCAGAAAACGGGAAGTATATTTAATACTTTTATACTATACATATATTTAAGATTTTTATTATATTATACACATATTTAATACACAACCATGACCCAGGAACACAGAAAAACTTTTTTGTTCCTTCGGCGGGATTCGAACCCTTGACCCCCAGCTAGAGCACCAACGTGCTGAACCACTGAGCCACAGAGGTCGTCAAATGGATGGATGTTTGTTACTCTTTCACACAAAAAATACTAAACGGATTTTGATGAAATGTGGTATAGTACCTAGTAGTTTAGGCTCTGGATTAAATATACGATACTTTTTATTCCGAAAATTTACAGTAGTTCCGTGGGATAATGTATTTACGCGGCGGCGCCGTGGACAACACCTAGTTTTGTATATTTTACAGAGTATTGCAACGCAAGCAAAAACAAAGTCAAGAAAGCATTTGAAAAACATTGTTTGTTGAAAGTATGGACTCCATGCCCGTGACTATGTAATGTAGATCTCTCTAGGTGGCGCACTCCATCCCACTCAAGACCATCGATGTTTGTCATAGCACTTACTGCCACAACCGTTATACGTTTTGACTCACAAATACTGCATTGAGATATATCATTTGCTGCATGATATTTCAAAACGTTGAATACATTTGAAATTGTTTTAGTAACGTCCACAGAATTATTTATATAATTTGTATTGTATTACAAAGCGTTTTCTATGTCTATTTATTGAATTCGATATTTAGGTACTTACATAAAAATTACATAAAAATATTATATTTTCATCTAGTGCCAAGAACTCCTTAATATTTTTTTGGGATTTGAGATAAATACAAAAAATTATAATGTTCTAGCTGAACCGTATATTTTCCCTCGATAAAAAGTAGCCTATGCCCTTTCTCAGGCTCTAGACTATCTATATTATATATATTTATATTATATATTAGGTACCGATATATTTTATCGGTTCAGTAGTTTTGGCGTGAAAGATGGACAAACAGACATACACACTTTACCAGTTATAATATTAGTATGGATTCTCATATTGGTACTAGGTAGATGTATAAAAAATTTACGACGTCTGTTTTCTGTGTCTATAATTTAATTTCCCAAACATATTACAAAAGCACAATACACATTTAGGCAATTTTGCCTTATAATTTGTAGGATACATACAAGCTATTGAATATTATTGCAATAACAATATACATAAGTATAGTTCAGGGCTGTTAAATGACCCCAACATAATGAAGAAGTTTATCCCCAGGGATCCATTGATTTGACCATCCTTTTAATATTTTAATAAAGGATCATATTTCCCCCTAATACTCGTTTTATTATGTGTTTACATACATTCTAGTTACGGTCGAATGGTACTTTGGGAGATATCAAATTTTCTAATGATCGCTAAATCGATATTTGTGTGGTAATGAAAACAGTATTTTTATTGGACGTTTTAAGCATCCGAATTAGATCAATATATTTAAATTTAATAGATAATTGATACAATAGTCGGTATATTTTATAAACTGTAAATACTAATTTGTTCATAATAAATACAATCTTCTAAAACTTAATATTACTTGCAAAATACGAGCAAAACAGACATCGTTTCAAATTACATACGGTTCCTTCCATAACGAAGTTATTTTAAAATTAATAACCTAAAAATGCAAGCGATTCCCAAATAAACTCTACCCATAAATTAACATTCTTGCTTCTAAATATTGATTAACCTTAGCCCTTTGTTTCAAAACATAAACAAGTAACTTCCGTTCGTTAGCGTTCAAAGTTTCCATCTATAGTCGAGGTAATAATTAAAACGTCAAATATTAAACGATAGTTTAAAAAAAACAACGACGCCAAGCCGAAAATATCTCGAGGTAAATCGATTATGGAGAACGCCTTGTCATCGGAACTAAAAGCTTTGTTTAAATCATCTAACCACGCCTCTAATGTATAAGGTATAAACTATTGATACTTTTTTATTTGAGTTTTCATGATCATTAGCCAGTACCTAGTCTAGTAGATCTCATTCGGCTTCTTTAAAGTTTATTTTAAACTGTAAATTAATAAACGAGTAAGCTTTTTAAAATTGAAAGAATTCCTGTAGACACCTTCACGCATGGTAGGCAGACTGTAGAAGATCATTACAAAATTCTTTGGTTCGTGAAGATTTTATCAACGTGTAAGTAAGACAGGCGCAAATTTTAACACATGTTTCACACAAGTAGCAACTGCATAATTAAAGCTATCACATTTAAAAATTGAATAAGAATCAATGGTTGATAGGAAATTAGTTTGATACTTAATACATAATATTTTCATATACGAGTTTTTTTAAAAGGTATTAGTTCATCATTTAATAGATGTGATTGGTAAATATAGCAAAACTTTTTGTTTGTATCTGCCGTTTCAAGAATACTCGTAACTGCACCATTTCTCGATAATTGTAATTCGTAACCTAAATTGTTAAAAAATTCAAATTCAAATTATTTTCTTCCAACGCGTGCACGTTTTTTCAACCAGCTTATTTGTTTAACATCAGACAGGTGTAAATCCCGATTCGTTAGTTTTTTTGTGAGCGATCGACCGTGAAATAGATGTAGATGATCATTAATTATGGAGGTAGCTGTTTGTTTTGGTCGGCCCACGAAATTTATGTATGAGCAGAACCATTAAGGGATTGTCGCTCCAGGCTTTGCTCAATAGGATAAATATGCCTGTCCTGGTGTAAATTACTGAGCTTCGATACAATGTTTATGTGGTCAAGTCTATTTTGGGGTTTATTTTGGAGATTATTTATAGTTTTTTAATTGAAACTATTCTCTATAAAGTGCGCTAGTAAATATTTTTTATTGCATATCTGGTCTTTCATCTTTTTTGTTGTTTTCTTCTGTTTTAACACAGATTTTGTTAATTATAAAGTATAATTAAAAGAACTATCATTAGATCTTATTTTTGTACCACCAAAAATTCGAATTTTACTGCACTTTTTACTTTAGTTGCCCATAAATAATAATCCCAGTTGAATCTTTATGGATTCTTTTGGTATTTTTATGCAATAATATGGAGCAGGTGTCTATATTCATGTATACCAGATGATACATACGCAAGATAAAAAACTGACGCACCTGCTACTAAATCTGACACTTAATACACTTACAGATGTCGTACCATTGTTTACATTAAAACCTTAGATTATATTATGATTATTTAGTTACAATAACAACTTCTTATAGTCATGAAGGACAACTTAGGCCTTTGCATCCGTTAATGGATGATTTATACAGTATTCTCCGAGCGAAGTAACCACTCTTGAAATACTGTAGTGCCTGGGACAGTTGGTTTTTTAAATGTCGTATGGTTGCCCAAGCACATACGGCATGCTCACAACATAGTCAGACTAGTCCAGGGGAATGAACTGGTCAATACGTCTGGGACCGACTATGTGCGGGTTTCCTCACGATGTTTTCCTTCATCGTTAGAGCGTCCGTACAATGTACTTGAGATCTGAAAAAGTCTCATTGGTACACGCCACAACCTGGGATTCGAACCTGCACTCTCTCGAGTGCGAACCAAACGTACTACCCACTAGGCTACGGAGCTAATCATGAAGGACAATCAGCACTAAAAAGCTCGTCATAAATAAGAAACGTCACAATTCATTGCGTTAAAATTAAAAGTATCATGGCCGGCTTAATCTTAAGATGTATGGCCTTTATAAAATAAAAGATTAAAAAAAAAAAAGTATCATTGTATTATTATTGATTATTTTTGTCGAATAAATATGTTTAGCTGCTTGTTACACTTTAATGACCTTGTGAGAATCTTCGTCTGAAGCTAGACCCAAAATTAATTCACTATTATTTGGATAATAGGTATTACAAAAAATAACGAGTAACTACAGCTGATCTATCTTTGAATTGTACCTTATACCTACTTATTAACCGACTTCCCAAAAAAGGAGGCGGTTATACGTTCGGCTGTATATATTTTTTTTTTTTTTTTTTTTTTTGTATGTTCAACGATTACTCCGCCGCCTGTGGACCGATTTTCAAAATTTTTTCTGTGATGTATAGGGTGTAATCCCAAATTGGTCCTTTTGATATCAAAGTGGTGACCTGATGATGGGATCCATGAGGAATCGAGGGAACTCCTCGAAATTTATATGGACACATATGGTGATTTTGACTTTTTCTGAAGTAGTTCAAGCATATGCTACCAAAAAGTAAGATTTTGCTCCAAGGTATACCCTGGATCCAAAAGTACAGAATAGAACTCCTGACTCCTTATAGATACATGTTTGGGGATTTCGGCGTTGTTTAAAGAACTGCAAGCATATGCCACCTTGTCAGTTAGAGTAATCATCATCATCATCACCACTATCACACCATACATCATCAGATTATGATGATATAAAAGGTATTTCTCATAGTATTTTACACTAACACGGAGATCATTGAACATTACTCTGCCGTTTATGAACCTATTTGCAAAATTCTTTTGTTGTTGTAAAGGGTTTAATTCGAAATTAGTCCTTTAGTCACTAAAGTGGAAACCTGATGATGCGAGCCATGAGGAATCGAGGGAACTCCTCAAAATTTATATCCACACATATAGTGATTTTGACTTTTACTGAAGTAACAAGCATATACTACAAAAAAAATAAGATATTGTACCTAGGTATACCCTGGATCCAAAAGCACTGTACAGAACTCCTCAGTCTTTAAAGATGTGCGTTTGGAAATTTCGGCATTGTTTAAAGAACTGCAAGCATATGCCACTTTATAACTTACAGTAATCATCATCATCATCTTAATAGCAATACCTAATAGAAGCTTGGCGAGTATTTAATTATACATTCGATCGTTTAGTTTAGACGTTCTTAAGACGTATTAATAACTTAACAAAATATATCACTAAAAAGGGTGAAATTATTATTTTTAAACAAAAAATTAAACCGACTTCCAAAGTAAAAATACACAAAAAAGTATGAAATAAAACTTAATCTCTAAATAATTCCCCTTTCAAATTCGGCTAAAATTTTTACTATTTCTCTACTCAATCTTATTAATTTTGAAGTCGGTACCAGCAAATATGAACGTAAGTTGTATAAAATATTGTAGAATATTGTTTGGGCTGGTGCCGATTTCAAAATTAAGAAGATTGAGTAGAGAAATAGTAAAAATTTTAGCCGAATTTGAAAGGGGAATTATTTAGAGATTAAGTTTTATTTCATACTTTTTTGTGTATTTTTACTTTGGAAGTCGGTTTAATTTTTTGTTTAAAAATAATAATTTTCTCATCGAATGTTCGTGGGAAAATACGAGTATTACACAACCATCAAATTGTACAACTCAGGTGCAGTCAATGAAAGCACTTTCACTTATGATAAAATAGCAAAATTTACCCGACATAATACGCAATAGCCAAATATACCTGACAGAATACGCAATACGCAATTGTTGCCCTTTTGACAAAATCCCACGCACGTGTGAAAATTCTTTGTGAGAGAATATGTCTGAAGTTAATGACCTTGTTTCGCAGACCCATATCAGGTAGCCAGTGACAGATGCGACAACAGCGGAATCATGAGATGCAAACTAAGCCAGACGTGACTTTATTAAACTTTCTATTATAACGTTATCATAATCCAGTCCGTGGGAACTGTGAACTAAAATTACGAATTTCAAAAAGAAATCCTCTTTCTCTCTCTATGAATGAGAAACGTGCTACGAGAGGTGATTAATAGAGTCCTCGAAATCCTCAATCCCTCATAGTCGGTCCCTATTAATTCGTAATAGCATGTGGACAATCGAAACTGTCTATAATAGAAGTACAATTTAACACGTTTTGCGGGTAATTATGGTTATCCAATTGCGTGAACACGCTTTATTATACAGTTCCAATTGTCTCCATGTGCGGAAATCCTAAATATAGGTAGTGAATTTTAAATGCAGTATTCAATTTTCACAGCCATTCACATAATTGTACAGTTTTCGCGAAATGTGTTCAACTGTTTTATTTAATTGAACATATACTATATCAATCGTTATTGTATTGGCACACTTTTGTTTAATCGAATATAAATTGTTTTTATCATTAAAATTGGGGTTTACTCAATTTAAGTGAACAAATTTAACTTCAATTATTTTGAAGTGAGCGGGGTCCTTTTCACATTTAGCCCTCCCTTCATTACAATCCACAATCCTTCGTTCTACATCTAGATAAGACCCACCCATCTCTATTTTTCTGTTGTGCACCCTTTATATTATGCTTTTTAGGGGCTCGTTTATTTCGTTTGGATTCAATTGGAAGCAAACAAATTCATTTTTGTGATTCAATGCTGGAGACTGATGGAGCCGACTGATAGATCACAAGGTGCACATTTACACAGTGGATACTGACTGCTGTGCTCATTAATTTGATTGTTCAAATAAAAAAATAATGCTATTGAATATGGGAACGATTTTTTAGTAGATCAGAGTAATGGGACCCGAGTTTTCATTATTATTTACATATTTGCTATCGTTCTTGGTAATACAAAATATGTATAACTTTTTTTAATACAGTACTTATTTGAAAAAATATTCCGTAAATATTGCGAACGCGAGCTTTCTTTCAAAGTCAAGATTTCCTTAGAGGAGAAAAAGACAGGGTCAGTCTGTCAGGGTAGGTTGCTCTTATTCCTAGTTCAATAACTGAGTACCTAAGTACACACAAATTTTGAATTGATGTCAAAATCGAAACGCAAATCACGGAAGTGATAAAGAAAGCAATGATTGTTTTGATAATATTACTTTTGTACCTATACAAAATTGTGATTCGTGATTCTTGCTTAGAATTGGCGAGACAAACTCACGACATTGTTTATCAAAGTAGAAACTGGAAAGTTTTTTTAGGTCAATGAATGGTATATTCTTCATAACAATATGGCAAAATATCCCATTTAGAGAATTATTATAATTACTGACCATATTAGGATACTATCTTGTGAATGGTTAAATAAAAATCTATGATTTTCTTAAACACAATTTAAAGTTAGACAAAAGATAATGATTTGTACCTATAACTATGCAGCTTGACTATTATGGATATTTATTTTAACGATCGTGTAACAAGTATGACTAAAGCCGCATAGAAAAAACCTTAATTACGAAATTACTCTCAAAACAAACATAATCCTAAGAGCCAAATCTTCCAACTTGAAGGAAATAAAACAAAAACTAATAATATAGAAAGCCGTCACCCTAATATAAAGCAATTTCATATTTGTGAAATGGCAACACTCGTCATACTGGAAGTGTGGCACAAATAGAATGACATGCCGACTGCACTTGAATTTGTGGAAATATTTGCGCCATTTTGGACTCTAACGCCTCTGACATCAATAGCTGTAACGCAGATATACATTTATGGAGAGGTACACAACCAAATTTTCGTTATGTTTGTTTGCAACAAAAAGAAAACACGTCGCAAGAGCAAATCATTGATGATAAACGCAAATTCGCTCTGAAAGCACGCCACAGTTTTATTTTTTATATACAGCTGGTATCGGGTGCGGTCACAAGCAAAGAGCTAAATTATAAAAATCAATACACTGTAGTGATTACTAACATGATGTTGATCAATTACGAAGTAATATCATGTTTAGAAAAAAATCAATACGAAAGGTCGTGAATGAACACTTGCGGCATTCACTAAAATATACATCCGTGTGCGCTTTTTTCTGAGCGTATTTATATTGGTCGAGTGAGCGTTGCACTGTCAGCCTTTCCCCATTGCACCCTAATCGAATTGCTCCACGCTTGGTGTCTCCCGTCTTGTGGGTCCGTCCCCTACAGAGGTCGCCTTGCTGAAAATAAGCGACAAAATCAAACGGGCGGTGGGACTTTTAATTGGTCCCCCCGAGTCATCTTTGAGGATTAGTTAATTAGGTTTTGTGTTACATTCTACTATGTAAATTGGTGTATGCTTAACTGCTTTAGTGACTTTGAATGGACGCGTCTACAATTACGCACCAAATTTTGGAGATTGTACATGTACATGTCATGATATAAAATGATTTTAGGGCGTTTTTAAAAATTTAAATGGTAATAGCGATGTATTTACCAACAACGGTTGATACAAAAAGTATTGAGTATTTCTACTAATAATATAATAATCAACTAGCTTTTTCCCGCGGCTCTGCCCACAGAAATATAGTATCGGGTATCCCACAGCCTAAATCTAAAGCCTCTAACTACCATACTACATTTCATTGAAATCTGTTAGAAGTTTTTGCATGAAAGAGTGAAACATCCATCTATCCATCCATACATCCATACATCCATCCATCCTCACAAACTGACACATTTATAATAATAGTAGTAGGATGGTCAATGATCATCTAATAATAGTATTAATTTTAAATTCAAATCAAATCAATTTATTCAAACACACAAAAATAGATACAAAACAAATATACATAATTAAATACTTAGTATATATAACGTCAATATGATCCCGTGCTAAGTTGAACTTGTGTTATTAAATTAAACCTATAAATAGTATTATTTATGATACCTAACATTATGTTCTACAAAAATCCGTCTAATATTAAGAATTATAAATACTATTACCAAATAAATTGGAGTTTTATGCGGCAATAATTTAACATAATACAAAACAAGAACCCGTGTTAAGAATCTAATAAGATATCCTAATAAGACTTGGAATATTTGTCTTATTAAGTTTCTTATAAGATTCTCATAATGACTAAGAGCGATTTATTTACATTAATTCCTTTGAGCCCCTTTGTAGTGCCATATCATTATAGTGCCATAAATCTCTGTCCATATCATATCTAATTTCGTACTGCTTAAACGCTTTGTGATATTTTTGATATCATATGCAAAGTCCACGTTCAACAAGGGATTGTCTACTTTATTCCATGACAATAGAGTTTAAAGTGAGTGTATATTTTTTGTCGAAGTTACTTGCTTATGATAATCAAAAGCTAAGCTCGGAGCGTGGCTCGGACTTGGTTCTTTCGTCATGCTTGCCTGGAACAAATTCTCTAGATATAGGGGAGCATAACGTTCAAAAGATAAGCGGGACAATAAGAGGACAATCTTGTATTCTGCTATTGTATTGTTTGTCGTATAAGTTATACTTAATACTTAAGCTAGGCAATTTTAGGGATTCTACGTATAAGCATTGATTTGGTGTACACAGATCAATATATATTTTTAGATGTACCTTTCCATAAATATATTTACTTAGTCTTCCTCTCAATTTGTATAGGCACCATTTACTGAGAAATTGTATTTTTATAATCTTCCTTATATGTTCCATGTTTTGAAGATTGTGTGTCCATGTTTTTGATTTGTTATAATCATAGTAAAATGTTGAGCATTGAATATCTAATCTCCACGTGAAATAAAATATTGTACACTAAGTACCACATCAGTACTTAAGTTTTTAATTTTTTTTTCTTTTCCTTGTTATTATACGAAAAATGTCCACTGAATCTCGCGAAATAAAAAAAATATATTCGGAAGTGTCCTGCCGTCGTGACGCACTCAATAGAATAATGACAAATGCAACATCCGGACCAAGACCCCTTTATATTGGAGCCGAATATCACTCGGAGAAGTTTGTCACATGTCACAAACAATTGCTAGCCTTAGCCGTGATTACCTACAGTCATATTATAACAACATAAAATAATGTTATTATAATAATTATATTTAGACAACACAACAAGAGCCAGAGGTAATAAATTGGATAAGTTATTACAATTATTGTAATTAGATAAAATCAGAAAAAAGACAAAAGTGATACGAGGCCTGGGCCAGCCCTACGTACAGTATATGTAAATATAGCTACATAATATAGTAACCGTTTCCTATTCTTTATTTTGTTTAATTTCACTTCGTTTCCATGTACATTTAAATTAACTTCGTCAAGGCGAGCAACACAAAGTAAAATAAAACATGGCGGATCAGATCAAAATTAACAAAATAATGTCATTTTGTCAATGACCTGACTTTTGACAAAGAAAGACGTATGGCATTCATGACGTCGCCTCTTCGTAAAACTGTCTACTACGTCAAAAGTCAAGTCAAAACAACTGTCATGGCCGCCCTAAAAATAGTGTTCTCGCAATAAAAAACTCTTCAAATAATCATTTTTGTACGCATGTACCCTTCTTCAAATTATTTTATTCGTATTTTTATGATATTCCCATATTTTTTTCCTATTTACCTATGTAGTGTAGATAGAACTGGCCCAAAATCAAACATGTCTTTTGCTTCGAATGAAGGTTTTTTGAATTCATGAATCAATGAATTGTGAGAATCATCGTCGTCGTTTAAAAACAGCACTGTAAATAGAACTCTGTGCTAATGTAATAGAGCACTAGCGACCCGCCCCGGCTTCGCACGGGTGCAATACTGATACTAATACTACAGAATGTCTTTAAACCTCTAACAAAACGGGCGAAATTTCAAAACAAACAAAACAAACAGAAACAAATTAATATAGGTACCACTAAAACTCAATGAAATAAGTAGGTATACTTTTATCGTATGAAATACCTATACTCTTCAGGACTAACAATACAACAAACACTAAATAAATAGGTATTCAAGTATCTATCCATCATAGTTACAACGAACACAAAACAAAAAATTTACTCATAGAAGTCATAGATCTGTCAGCTTTTTGACACGTCAAGAACGTCACGTCAAGCGCCGCCTGGTGACAGAAAAAAATCGAAAATTCTTATTGACCGTTTTTGCTACCACTTACGGCACCAGATGATGCTTTGTGTGCGTTGAGTCTGCCCCCTAGTGGCATAAAAATATGAAACACCCACATTACACAGGACTACTTTTATTTCAACTACTACTAAATAGCAGTAGCGTGTCTAGAAATACCACAATCATGTACTCAATTATTGTTGATGATAGTACCAAATTCCATTTTTAAATTACATTCATTCGTCCGGGTATGAATTTCAAGTGCATACTACAAATGGCCAACCACCAGTGGACAGCAGTAATTTTCCACACCGCTGATCTGAATAGGAACTTTTTCAACTTCAACACTTTTTACATAATTATTACCATCAGGTAATTTGCGGTTTGAAAGCTTTTCCTATGTTTTTATTTCGATTCTTATTAGCAATTTCAATGAGTTTTATGATAAAGAGGAGAAATGGATTAATATCATCATAATAATCATAATATTATCGATATTTTTAATATTATATTAAAAAGATGAAATAAAGGGCAAAGCCGATTGACTGAAGTATCAACGCACAGGCCAAATCATTAAGGTTAGAAATTTGAAATTTTGCAGAAATATTTCTCATAATATGACGCAGGCATCCACCAAGGAAGGATATTTCAAAATTCAACCCCCAAGAGGGTAAAATTGGGGATGAAAGCTTAAAACCAAAGTTCACGAGGGCGAAGCCGCGGGCAATAAATGCTAATGATGAATATAGAATATAGCAAAATATGAAAACCAGTTTCAGTTTAATAATAATTGCATTTTTTTGATTTACCATATTTAGAAAATTCACCTTATCGTTTGTCGATAATGTCAAGACACAAGGTATCGAATCGTAAATACTTTTACCAGCAAATAAGGGTACGTAGTATTTTAACGAATAAAGATCTGAAGTTTAATCAATGCCCCTGCTATTAGGTCCGCTAATGTCTATTGTGGGGCTTGAAACATTAATCAATAGCGACCAGAAATCAATCCGAGTGCAGGAATCCGAGGGTACAGTACAATGATCTATTAACATTACAGGAAACAAAATAGCTTGATGAAGAAGTACTTCCATATAATTATTCATTACTTATGTAACTAAAAGGAAAAAAAGAAAAATTATATTATGTTTTGAGTTATAAAATAAAACTAATAAAAATTAGGGTCAGGTTTATGATGTGGCTGTCAAAACATGTCAGAAATTATATCCAATTAATAAGTGAAGACAAGCGTTAAATTCTTAACACTTCTGATGTTCTAAGAATTAGCACGTGTATTATATTTTACCTAAGCGACCTAAAAATAAAACAAAATCTAAATCCATAATACCGAAAACGATGCTGTCAAAACAATTCACAAATTATATCCAAAAGTATATAATATTGAAGCCAAGCGACAAATATTTAACACTCTTGACGCTATGTTCTTAGTAGATGATGATAAACCTCCACGGGGGGCGGCTGTCACCCGATACAGCTACTGTTTGCTCCCAGGAGCCCTTCATGTGGATATTTCGATCGGGTTTCATACACGATTAACACGACCATAAATGGGCGTCAGAACTGACATGCCGGTAAAGATTTAAGTTATTACCGAGAAACGAAATTGCAACATTGTTGCAAAAGTACTGAATGTTAAAAAGTAGACGGTAATAACCTGTTCTAAGTATCTTCTTCTTATATATAAAAATGGTTTCAAATTCCAACGTCACGCTAAAATTTAAGAACAGTTGGACCGATTTGGCTTTTTTTTGTTGGAGAGAGTTGGATTTCTAAATGTTGGGAAAAATGTTGTTCCGCAATTTTTAAAATATTTATATACATACATACTAAAAATGACGATTTAATTTTCCCTATAACTGTTTACTGTGTAAAATTTATCTAAACAAATTAATAATCGTTATGATTGCATTACAAAAGAAATATGTTTAAAATTTCTTTAGAATTTAGATCATTCTATAATTTTGAATCATTTTTAGACTGCTGAATAAATAAAATAGGAAATAAAAGTGTCAGCAAAAATAATGCATAAAAATTTTTAGACTAGAATATCATCCAAGCTGATCATGTTCTGTTTTTACTCCTTATTATCATTATATCCACTAATGATAAGTGCAAAGCAAAAAACCACCCGTAAACGTCCGTTACTCGCAATTTTCTGTAATCATTTGTCAGTTTACTCTTCTTCTGAGTTGATTTCGAAACCTCATTTGCGGTTGGGTTTGATCTCAGGTGTTTTCCTGCACATAACTTATATTGTGACCATTATTTTATAAATTGAGGAACATTAAATATTTTTCTTGATTAACGTGGTTACGTGATATTTTATATAAATAGGTATTTAGAGCATTTTAGAAGTTACGCTAATCTTTTTAGACAGTTTTTGGTTAATCTACTCGCAATGTTGTACTTCATAAGGGGCCATCCACATAAAACGTCACGCAAAATTTCGACTTTTTGAACCCCCACCCCCCCTATGTCACGCTTTTTAGTAACCCTGTTAGTATTTAACATTTTTTTTTATGAAATAAGGGGGCAAACGAGCAAACGGGTCACCTGATGGAAAGCAACTTCCGTCGCCCATGGACACTCGCAGCATCAGAAGAGCTGCAAGTGCGTTGCCGGCCTTTTAAGAGGGAATAGGGTAATAGGGGAGGGTAGGGAAGGGAATAGGGTAGGGGATTGGGCCTCCGGTAAACTCACTCACTCGGCGAAACACAGCGCAAACGCTGTTTCACGCCGGTTTTCTGTGAGCCCGTGGTATTTCTCCGGTCGAGCCGGCCCATTCGTGCCGAAGCATGGCTCTACCACGTAAGAAACATGTGACACACTAAGTGTGACATGTGTCACACTTAGTGTGTCACAATTAGTATTACCCCCGCCCCCTCCCCCATCAGGTGTGACGTAATATGTGGATGGACCCTAACATGTACTTGACTCAAAAGCATTTTATCGCCAAATCAAATAAAAAATTAATATACTAAATATAAAAAATAATACTTCGAAAAAGAGGTCAACCGTCGAATCCAGCTCGGCTGGGCAGCGTTCGGGAAACTCAGAAACATCTTCTCGTCAAAAATTCCTCAGTGCCTGAAGACAAAAGTTTTCGAGCAGTGTGTGTTACCGGTGATAACATATGGAGCCGAAACGTGGTCATTCACAACGGGACTTATTCAAAAGCTTCGTGTCGCTCAAAGAGCTATGGAGAGGGCTATGCTTGGAGTCTCTCTACGTGATAGAATCAGAAATGAGGAAATCCGTAGCAGAACTAAAGCTACCGACATAGCCCAGCGCATTAGCAAGTTAAAGTGGCAATGGGCTGGACATATAGCTCGTAGAACCGATGCCCGCTGGGGCCGAAAGGTTCTTGAGTGGAGACCACGAACTGGACGCCGAAGCGTAGGACGGCCTTCCACCAGGTGGACAGATGACCTGAGAAAAGTCGCAGGAAGTCGGTGGATACAGGCCGCGAGCGACCGGTCGCACTGGAAATCTATGGGGGAGGCCTATGTCCTGCAGTGGACGTCACCAGGCTGAAACGGAAAAATAAAAAATCTATAGCATTGGTAAGCAACATACCTTGGTAGGTGTAAACTGTAAAATGTCTGTCTTTAACTTTTACTGACGATAATAGACAATCACTTACACTTCCCTGTGTCATTCAATGAACTCATTCATTTAATCACGTTACTCAGTTATCAGGTAATTTGGTACAGAACTGTCCTGTCTAAAGCCTATGGACTCATCACTGGGCGCTCGAGCGCGTAATCTGCGGTCGGGTACAGTGGTCGGACACGCGCTGCCTTTGAGTGGGATTGGTTGTCTCGTTAAATATGCGATTGTTATGTCGAATATTAAATATGTACAGTCGTGAACGTTGTAATATGATAATATTATTAAAGTCATAAATGTTTTTTTTTAAAGTGGAAGTGTATGGAATTTACAAATGTATCTGGCAGCGTTGTTGGTTTAATGTTAACTTTGATTTCTATATATCGGTATATATAATCACACCAGGCTCATTGAAACTTTTATCTAATATAATATAATGAAGAGGAAAAGTTTGTGTTCGTTTGTTTCTTTGCATTGAATGGGCTCCGAAACTACTGGAAAGATTTTGATAAAATTTGGCACAGATGTAGAGTAGACCACGGGGGATATATTATGCTACTTTTTATCGCGGAAAAATGTACGGTACGAAGTCGCGGGCAGCACAGGTACATAATATTAAATCTTTATAATATTTAAGATGACCTAATAATCAAATATTTCATTTAATATCCAATAATCATACGATTGAAAATGAATGAGTATTAAAAAATTGAAATTCAATCAATTACGGTTGATTGACTGTATAAGCTTTTAACTGAATCAAGTTGTAATCAATGAGATGAAATAGAGGTCGATGTAGTAAATAAACTTCGATGTTAATAAGTAAATCGATCGTAGTTTAATACAGACCTACCACACTCTAGTCGAGTAATAGGTACTTATAAATTAAATTAAATGAAAACAAAACGAACGTAAAATATAGTCACTATAATATTTTATCATAAGGATTTTTACTTCCTTATTTTCACGTTTAGCATTAAATAAAAAAATATTATATAATATAATATTTTTTTATTTAATGCTTATAATATTTTATTTTGAATGTAAAATGTAGCAAAATCGATTCCTTCTAAATTAATTTAATATAATCAACAAATACTATTCTAAGTGCAATATTGTAATACCTAAGTGTTGGATAGTTTGTTCGGAAGTTTTGTCGCTATATGCTTTATACCGAGCGACAAAGGCATTACATGCAAATAATAATCTGTATGACACTTATCAATAGATTTCCTAAATCGAGCAACAACTACCCTTTGTTTAATAATTATTTTGAAATAATTCATATAAATTAATGTTCTTTAAAAAAATATTTTCCTTATTTTATATCAAATACATGATGCTCTCTTTAAACTATAGTCTATTTACGTTAGGAAGGCAGGTTATCGTACATGCATACTATGTCAAAATGGCTGTCTTTAATGTGTCATTGGTCAAATTTTACACTTGTACGCATATTTCACTGCCTTCTTAACGCAAGTGACTTTAGTACTTCTTTGCACAATAGATAATGTTCTATTTGATTTTAAAAACATAAGATAAATCACATCACATAATATAACCTCGCTTTTGTTGCATCAATTCGACCGATTCTTCATGGTCCATTCAAAAGCATGCCTTCAATTACGTCCGATTTAAAGTTTATTGATTCAAAACCCGCGCGTGATGGTACACAAAGATTTTATAGTCTGTTTTATGACTTATAAATGAATGTATTAGATTTATACTTCCCAAGTTATTAGACAGTTAAGTTTACGACACCATTCTAATGTTGCTACTAATGATATTTTCTGTTTCGTCCAAATCTATTTTCCATTCCTATCGTGATTGCATTAAAAAATATTTTATTTGAGCATTGACGTTATTAAATTCATTGAAAGATTTAATAACTTTTCACACTGATGTTACTTCGATAAGAACCAATATAACTTGTGAATGTTAATTTCAATTTTAACAATGCTTCTTTACTTATAAAAGGTGTGGTTTACTATCTCCACAGTAACACCAACAAAAATAACGGTATATTTTACTATTAGCGGTATCACGTTGATGAAGAAACACGTAGTCAAAATCTCAGTATGTACCTATCAAATAAGTACATATTTGTAATAATAGTGAATTACTCTATATACTATTTATTCTTTTGTGTATGCAGCCAAACAGAGTCCGATTTATTGTCCATTTCTTTCTGGCTACAAATGTTTACGTATAAGTCAACTATGCATCAATGGTTCGACTCCACCTATGACTAAGTGCCAAGGGATCTCCTCAGACGATTGACGACCAATGGGTGTTTAATGGTATTCTCCCCCATCTGAAAATCCTCGCACTTCTGGAAAAAAAGGAAATTTAAGGAACATAAATTTCCAGTTTCTATACACACACTTTTAGTAACACCAGTCACTGACGTAACTAAAATCTTTGATTTTAATTTACTTTCGTATGTTTATCTTGCGGTCAATCAAAATGTCACGTTTCAATTTAATAGATATACACACTCTTAATAATTTCCAAGGCGAAAATTCAAATCTAAACATATCAAGGCACAATTAAAGAGATTGGTCAAATAGCTCGATATGATTTAACAAAGCGTGCCAAGGCCAAACAAATATTAACAATCGGTAGTTAAAATAAACTCACAATATGGAACTTGTAAAGCAAAATATTATACTGAGACTAGCTAGGGCTTTCAAAGTAGCACTTTCTTAAAATACCTAATTTGATAAGAACTTTTAATAAAATGATTGTAAGCCTATATTTATTACTACAAAATTATCAAACCTAACAATTAAAATACCAATTAAATAACAGTCTCCATGGTCTAGTGGTTAGAGCCCGGCTCTCGACTCGGAGGTCATGGGCTCGATTCACGCATTGGAACAATAAAAAATGTTAATGTGTCGGATGGGCATATAAAAAAGTCGGACCTGCGCCTGATCTCTCGACAGTCGTATCGGTTATCTGACCCACTGGGTTACGACAATAAAGGAAGAGGGAGTTCTCTTGTGTACGGCGCACACACTCGGGCACTACAAAATTACTCCTACGTAACTAGCCTGATTTCAATGAAACCGGCCACCGTCACCGAAATCGGTATGCGGAGTTCTATTATACCTATTTACTAATAGAATTGTATTTTAAGAATCCTCAACAAAAAATTACTTGCGAAGAGGAAATTGCTGTAGTTACTGATGGTAATATCGTAGGTACAGTATTTTAACAAAAAAAGTAGCTTTGCCTTTTGACGATTACGTCCGGTCAAGGAATTTTTAGTTTTTATAACCAACCTGTAGATAACTCCAAATAATGTTTTGTAATATAAGAATACTACCAAGTAAGAAAAAATGGCGTTACGAGCTAGATGTTTGCCAGCCGAACTGGCCAACGCTAGAGCAGGAGCGAAAAGATTGGAAGGATGGACCATTGGGGTGATCTTTGCGCAGTACCTACTGAGACAATATAGGCTAAAGAAAAAAGAAAATTATTGTACAATTAAAAATTTTTTTTTTTTTATTTTGGCAACCCTAATCACGACAGTGAGTACAATAGTTAAATGAACGAGTCGCGAGTGATGGGGAACTGAAACTGTTTCATCATATGTCTTGAAGCTTATTGATATTTATGTTCGTTTTATTATTTGTGCTACATTGATGACAAGTGACAGCATGGCTATTACGTATTTAGCAAGAAACTATTTACAATCTTAAAGTTTTAAAGCATAACCATGATATCTATACTAATATAATAAAGGAAAGATTTTTTTTTGTTTGCTTACATTGAATAGGCTCCGAAACCTGGACCAATTTTGACGAAATTTGGCACGGTTATAGAATTGACCACGGAAAAGGACAAAGGATACTTTTTATTGCGGCAAAATGTACGGTTTTTGCGGTATTTTCTTTTGCGCCCACGAAGTCGTGGGCAACATTTTGTTTTATATAAAATTTTAAAGTAATATCTGCCTGAATGGAAAATATATATTTTGCATTCATTCATTCAATATAAAACTATTCTCATTTCGTATGTTTTGTTTCGATATTGTAACAATATTATGTTTCTTTTTATGCCTATTCAAGTGAACATTTGATGCGTATTAAATTAGATTTGATTCGCATCATGCATTTCATAGTTAAAATACATCACCTATTGCAAGATATGAACCTGTTACCAAACACCAGTTACGAGATCCAACTACTTCACTTCCATACGGTTGCTTGTAATAACATGACATTAAAATCGTGACAGCCAACAATGAAATAAGACGTTCATGTCGAGTGAAGAGCCAAATTGTTTACAGCAAACACTAACATAAATAATATGAAAATCGGTTTGAATGGCTCGTTATATGAAATAGGCCAAGGACTTATAACAATAGTGTGTTAACGGTTAAGGCATTTGAAATATGAAAACTTAAGTGGATTGAGAATTGCGAAATACTTTAGAAATAGTTTTTCTTAGATCACAATAAGTATTGTTATCTTCTTTAACACTCTCAGGACTTTCTTGTGTAACTTTGATATACTATTCTAAAATATTACCTATAACTATTACGTGGATTTTTTAAAGCATTAAGGTACTAGAAGTGGCCCTGTGGTCGAAAATCGACCATAATTCATGTTTTAATTTTTAAGTTTCCACTCTTTTAGATTTCTTTTGCCTCTTAGATACACAATTTAAATATGTAAATGTTATTTATGGAATGTGAAATAAAGATTGTCATTCATTGACAATATTGTGTCCAACCTACTGTAATTTATTATACTCTGTAATTTTTGTAAATATTAGCTATCGGCAGGCTTTCCTCCAGTTAAAATTTAAATGTGCCAAATTTCACACAGATCTGTATGCACAATTCTCGTAAGACCATACTTGAAATTTTTGCTTCATGTATAAATAACATCATAATATTCCTCTTTTTACTTTTTTTACAACTTGTCTATAATATTTATAATTATGTATTGTTTTTATTGTTATGTCAACCTTTGATTAAACTATAACACTATGATTATAATTTATTACTATCTTAAAATATAATATAGCATATAACACTTACTTCGTAAACTCATCACTCTTTCAATCATAAAATAGGAACGAAGAGGCGGAATCAGGATTCATGACGAAACATTGTGAATGATCAATGATTGTTTGATTGATAGTTCGTCAATAGTGTAAATAGGTCAGTCATGCCGTCATATATATTGTTACGCAAGACCAACAAAGAGGTTTTATTAAATCACGTACGCGCCAACAATACGCATGACATAATTTGTGCTAGAAAGAGCCAATGAAATTTAATAGGTTTTAGTTAATGTCTCGTATTTCAGTTTCTTAGACTTCCAGGAACTATATTTAACAAGATATACTAGCCTATTCTGTGTATAGTCAAGGGAATTGAAGGCTTACGGCCCATTTCAATAACCTATCTATCAATAACTATTTGTTAAAAACGTCGTCATTTAATCATTTGAAGGTTTTTGGCGATAAAATTTGACGTTTTTAACAAATAGTTATTGGTATATGTTATTGAAACGGGCCATTAGTAGATAACCGTACATCTTAAACTTATCATGTTAATACAGGACCGTTGAAAACACATCATTAATGTAAAAAATGTTATGAGGATGACAAACTTAGTCCTTTGTCGTTCTAGTAAAAGTATCTTTATACTTTTACCAGAACGAAGTTATTTTTACGTGGTAGAGCCATGCTTCGGCACGAATGGGCCGGCTCGACCGGAGAAATACCACGGGCTCACAGAAAACCGGCGTGAAACAGCGTTTGCGCTGTGTTTCGCCGAGTGAGTGAGTTTACCAGAGGCCCAATCCCCTACCCTATTCCCTTCCCTACCCTCCCCTATTACCCTATTCCCTCTTAAAAGGCCGGCAACGCACTTGCAGCTCTTCTGATGCTGCGAGTGTCCATGGGCGACGGAAGTTGCTTTCCATCAGGTGACCCGTTTGCTCGTTTGCCCCCATATTTCATAAAAAAAAAAAAAAACTTTATACTTTTTGTAACGTTACGTAGGACATTTATGATTTCCATCTCCATATTTTCAGTGTAACATGATATCATCGCAGCAATCACTTCACAATTTGAATACCGAGAAGGACAACAAATTGACAGAGAAAGGGACAGAAGATGTCAAATCAATTGACCCCGAGATTCCTTACCACAATCAGCGTGCGAAGTCATATTGTATCCATTAAGTAGAAACAAGCATTAGCTATTACGTCATCAATAAGCTATCATTTGCCGCATGTTCTTGATACTTGAGGTCGAAATGATTAAGTGACAGACATTGGCAATTATTGGCTTGCCAATTTTAGTAACTCTTTTTGCTTCTTTAGTAGACTGGATAGTTACTTTTATGATAGTGACTTCACTGACTTTACTGAGCCAAACAATAGTCGCATTTGATCTGACATTTTACCTTTGATACAATACAATACTGCTATTTTTAGTAACGCTTTTGTCGCCCAAAATATCTAAGTACTCTTTTTTATCACAGAACACCTAAAATTTCAATGACATCTAATTTTTAGTTGTTAACAAAAGCCAACATTTAACTATAAATTCTTACTTTCACAAAACTAAAAAAATAAATAAACCAGTTACAAAAATAGTTCCAGCATCATTTGTTTCACTTATAATTGGCTATAAATATTATTAATGATCTAATTAGTTTAACAAAATATTTGTTACAACACTTTAACATCCGTGACATGTGTAACAAATCTCCAGGAAAAATTAATTTGACATGACAATTGAATACGATGACAAATTTTTCTAAATTAAAACTTTTGAAAAGTGAACAATAGGACCAAATCGTGATCAAATAAATAAATTATTAAAATATTGGCTTGATAATTTAAAATGGTTAAAATGGAAGTGGCTATTACGACAAATCCTCGCACTTATACAAAATTTATGGAAAAATAGCGAAGAAGTTGCTGCTGGCTTATTTTGAGACTCAGTTTAAGATATTGTTTGCAAAATATGTTGCTGAAACATAGTCTAACAACGCGATTCTATTACCTGCCTACCTCTAAGCAATTTTCTGATTTATCAAACAGCAGTTTTATAGCCTTTTATATATTTTGTAGCACTGATTCAGTAAATAATATATCCTAAATAACACGTGTCAGGCATTTCAGTCCCGTGACATGATTTAACGCCGTGAGAAGATTCAGTAGCATTAATAAATTCATGCTCTTAGTACGAGATTGAAACAAATGATCCTTCGCTGTTTACACAGGGTATATTAATAATGCCGTGTTAACATAAGGATTGGGCGGTTACGGCAAGACGAGATCTGAGGTATCATCACTAGACTATATTTACTCATAAGAAATGTACTGTGTGTTATTAAAGAGCCCCATACATGATCCGGTCTGCCTTCAGTTCGGCCTGAACGGATGCAAAATCGTATCGTCTGTGTGAAATTTCGAGATCAATGCGATCGGCCGTACGGACTGAAGCGATTCGTTCCAGTGTTGCCAGCTCTATTTTTGTGAAACTACTAAACTCGTATTGAATTCTATTAAAAAGTACTAAAAACTACTAAAGAAGCTACTTAGGAATTCCTGAAGCCCCCCAAAAACTATTGCATTTTAGGTTTTGTTATATTAAATTATTTTCATTTATTGAACTTTACCATTAAATTAAAATATACTAGCAAATATTACGTATATCTACACTAATATTATAAAGAGGAAAACTTTGTTTGTATGTTTGTTTGTTTGTTTGTTTGTTTGTAATGAATAGGCTCAAAAAGTACTGGACCGATTTCAAAAATTCTTTCACCATTCGAAAGCTACATTATCCACGAGTAACATAGGCTATATTTTATTTTGGAAAAAAATAGGGTTCCGTAAAATATTTGGGTTTTTCGGACACAAGGTGTAAAAAATCAACCAGAAAAGTTACTTATTTTGCGTACGCTGCCTAAACTATAAAAGATAGAACCATAAAATGTTCTAATTAATTGTAGATCTTATAAATATCTACAAAAAAGTCCGCGACACACTATACCTATCTATGTCGAGTGAGGCACAACAACAATTTTTTTATTTAGAAATCTTGCTTTTTTTTGGACTACATTTAAACGCGTTTATTTTACTCATGCTATTAATCCTTATCAAAATAAATTATTTCATCACTAAGTACAGTTTATGTAGATAATATTTGGTCTTTGAATGATTGAAATTGGACGTGTGGTTTGGAAGTTATGGCGAAATTAAAATATTACGATTTCTGCTGCACGGCCCGTTGCGAAGTGGGCGTCACCAAGGCGCGTGCGGGGGGAGTTTAGATCTATGGTATTTCATACGATAAAAGTATACCCACCTACTTATTTCATTGAGTAATTAAACGGGTAGTTTTAAGAAAATTACGGACGAATGTATTTTTATGATTAGATGTATTTTTTTTTGTGCTTAACCTAGGCCATTTTGCATATGATTACTGTCTGGCTCTTTCATACTAAAACACTACTAATAACTAAATTTCTACCAAGGAGGGAATAAAATACTCAATTTAGTAAAAGAGCGGCCTGAACGCGCGGCCTGTCCTGACCTTGTGTGGACAAATCGCATCAGTTCTTGCCCGAGTAGCTGTTGTAGCACGAAAAAGTTCTCAGAAATATATCCGTACATTATGGATATTTACAAAATAATAAATGTAAGAGAAATGCAAGTACCTACTATAATAACACTTTTCTATTATAGGTACTTGATTTTTTCTAACCGCCTCCGTGCTCTAGTAGTTTGAGCATTGGCTCTCGACTCGGTGGTCGTGGGTTCGATTCCCGCATTGGAACAACAAAAAATGTTATTTCCAGGTTTGGATGGGACAATGCAGGCTGATCATCTGATTGTCTGACAAGAAACATGATCTATGCGACGGATGGGCATGTAAAAAGTCGGACTTGCGCCAGATCTCTCGCCAGTCGTGTCGGTTATCGGTCCCACTGGGTTATAAGAGTAAAGGAAGAGAGAGTGCTTTTGTGTACTGCGCACACACTTTGGCAGTACAAAAATTACTACTGCGTAATTTTTGTACTGCCACGGTCGGAAATCGGTGTCTGAAGTTATTTTATGTATTATTATTATATATGTTTTAATTGTAAGTCAATATTATAATAATAATACAGTGCAACCTCGATATAACAAATCGGAGGGGAACAAGAAAATATTCGTAATATCAAGTAATTCGTTGAACTGAGGTTTGTTATGTTGAGGTTAGATTGGTCTAAAATCTATACTAATCTACACTAATATTATAAAGAGGAAAACTTTGTTTGTATGTTTGTTTGTTTGTTTGTTTGTTTGTTTGTAATGAATAGGCTCAAAAAGTACTGGACCGATTTCAAAAATTCTTTCACCATTCGAAAGCTACATTATCCACGAGTAACATAGGCTATATTTTATTTTGGAAAAAAATAGGGTTCCGTAAAATATTTGGGTTTTTCGGACACAAGGTGTAAAAAATCAACCAGAAAAGTTACTTATTTTGCGTACGCTGCCTAAACTATAAAAGATAGAACCATAAAATGTTCTAATTAATTGTAGATCTTATAAATATCTACAAAAAAGTCCGCGACACACTATACCTATCTATGTCGAGTGAGGCACAACAACAATTTTTTTATTTAGAAATCTTGCTTTTTTTTGGACTACATTTAAACGCGTTTATTTTACTCATGCTATTAATCCTTATCAAAATAAATTATTTCATCACTAAGTACAGTTTATGTAGATAATATTTGGTCTTTGAATGATTGAAATTGGACGTGTGGTTTGGAAGTTATGGCGAAATTAAAATATTACGATTTCTGCTGCACGGCCCGTTGCGAAGTGGGCGTCACCAAGGCGCGTGCGGGGGGAGTTTAGATCTATGGTATTTCATACGATAAAAGTATACCCACCTACTTATTTCATTGAGTAATTAAACGGGTAGTTTTAAGAAAATTACGGACGAATGTATTTTTATGATTAGATGTATTTTTTTTTGTGCTTAACCTAGGCCATTTTGCATATGATTACTGTCTGGCTCTTTCATACTAAAACACTACTAATAACTAAATTTCTACCAAGGAGGGAATAAAATACTCAATTTAGTAAAAGAGCGGCCTGAACGCGCGGCCTGTCCTGACCTTGTGTGGACAAATCGCATCAGTTCTTGCCCGAGTAGCTGTTGTAGCACGAAAAAGTTCTCAGAAATATATCCGTACATTATGGATATTTACAAAATAATAAATGTAAGAGAAATGCAAGTACCTACTATAATAACACTTTTCTATTATAGGTACTTGATTTTTTCTAACCGCCTCCGTGCTCTAGTAGTTTGAGCATTGGCTCTCGACTCGGTGGTCGTGGGTTCGATTCCCGCATTGGAACAACAAAAAATGTTATTTCCAGGTTTGGATGGGACAATGCAGGCTGATCATCTGATTGTCTGACAAGAAACATGATCTATGCGACGGATGGGCATGTAAAAAGTCGGACTTGCGCCAGATCTCTCGCCAGTCGTGTCGGTTATCGGTCCCACTGGGTTATAAGAGTAAAGGAAGAGAGAGTGCTTTTGTGTACTGCGCACACACTTTGGCAGTACAAAAATTACTACTGCGTAATTTTTGTACTGCCACGGTCGGAAATCGGTGTCTGAAGTTATTTTATGTATTATTATTATATATGTTTTAATTGTAAGTCAATATTATAATAATAATACAGTGCAACCTCGATATAACAAATCGGAGGGGAACAAGAAAATATTCGTAATATCAAGTAATTCGTTGAACTGAGGTTTGTTATGTTGAGGTTAGATTGGTCTAAAATCTATACTAATAATATTATAAAGCTGAAGAGTTTGTTTGTTTGTTTGTTTGTTTGAACGCGCTAATCTCAGGAACTACTGGTTCGAATTGAAAAATTCTTTTTGTGTTGGATAGTCCATTTATCGAGGAAGGCTTTAGGCTATATAACATCATGCTAAGCTCAATACGAGCGGAGCTCCAATCAATAATGTTTCAAAATCGGGGTGTTTTTTTCCCTTTTGAGAGCTTTCGCTGCGTACGCTGCGGAAACGGTTAAAGTTTCGCTAAAATTATGTATGACAGTATTGTTCCCCTTTAAAAGTTCTAAAAAAAAGTCCGAGACAGTATATGTCTATCTTTTAAGGTTGGTTCACAATAACCTTTTTATGCTAACCAAATTTGTTCTAAAATTAAGCATTATTTGTGAGGGTGTTTTCATAAAGATAATATTAATCCTTATCCAAATAAATACGTTATTCATTACAAGCATTTAATTTAAAAGAAATTTGCCATTTACATTATTTGATTTCAATAAGTATTTCAGAAGATATCGCAGTAATAAAATAATCAGCGCGCAATAATGATGTGCGGCGCGCTGCGGGCAGTCGTGAGTCGCGGGCAAGCGCTCCTTCTTCTACGTAAATGAATTCGTGGGTAAATTTTAGCGATATTCCAAAGTAACTATTCCACGCGGACGAAGTCGCGGGCAAAAGCTAGTTCGTTATAAAGAGGTAAAAGAATAGTTTTATTCACCTCAATATTAACCACTTTAACACACATTCCTCTATGTCCTTGAACTCGCATGATTTTAATCTTTTACTGTTTACATTCACACAACTTTCTTCTGAAAACTTATCTTTAAATTTTAAAATTGTCTAATTTTTTCGTCATGGGATTTTGGTCAACATAATTAATGATGTTTCGCTTTTCTGCGACCGATAAGGAACACCTTTTACGTTTCTGAGCCATTTTAACTTAAATCTTTAACAATAGTGACGCAGAGCAGAGGTGTTTACATTACTTTCCATCAAAACAACAATGATTACAAACAAAAGCGTGTCGAGACATGAATCACATTATAAGATTAAGAGTTATATTATTGGTGGAAACTTTATATAAAGGTTTTGGGTTGGCAAAATTCGTTAATTAGAGGTATGACTACTTTTTCTTGATAGTTGAAAATTCGTTATTAAGAGGTTGTACGCAAAGAATGTTCGCAATGTAAAGGTATATTTTATATTGACTCTTATGGACAATTCAAGGGGATTACAAAGAATTTGTTAAATCGAGGAAGTCGTTATATTGAGGTACGTTATAATTATTAAGGTTGCTCTGTATTATGCTTACCGGAATATTTACTAACTTATTGATGTAAGACAGAGTACTACACAGTCTATTTAAATCATATTTTTTTAATCATAATTCATAATATTATATATTAATATTATAAAATTAGAAACAATACTTGGCTATGAATATAAATTGACACAATAATTTTGACCCAAATTGAGATTGTGGTATGCATTGATTGACTCCAATTTAGACACAATTTGGCAGCCCACAAAAAATGCACGTGTGACCTATTTAGGCTTAAACAATTTTTTTGTTTTATATTACTATAGGCACAGTAAAAGAATATTTATTGTGTCCTAAATTAAGATAAGAATTAATTTTCTTTTACATCATAATGCATAGCTATCTTGTTGTGTTTGATTATATTTTAACGAATTACCTAATATCCATTAGAATCTTAACTCTTAAAACTATATTCAGTTTTCCATGTTTATCTTTTCCAACGATAAAGTAACATATATGGAATTTAATCTTAGATGTAAAAGTTAACGCCCGACACACGCTTAACTTTCTCTCGTCAGCTCGTTACGTGTATTTATTCACCGTGATTAGTCCTGGGGTGAAACAGGATAGCAGTACCTACTTTCTCAGAAATAATTTGCTCAGCTAATCCACTACACCTGTTTGGTCATCGTATTTCATTATTCACATTTCCTCATCACATTTCATTTTCATAATCAGAGGTGTGAGAATTAGTTCCGTCTGCAACAGCGTTTTGGTGAAGACGCCATATTTTGAATGTCATTAAAGTATTTACGTTTGTTTGCTACATCTTTTTAGTAAACAAATGTAGAAACTTTACCGGCTTCCAAATATATATTAGAAGCTTATATGAAAATGGATAACTTTAAGAGTTTAACAACTTAAATACAACAGTCAATTATATTCTGTTGTTGTATATAAATGTTGTAATTCCTGTAAGGAAAAGCTGATTGACTGATGTATCAACGCAGTACGCACAGGCCAAAATTTTAGGGCTAGAACTTTGAAATTGTGCAGACGTATATATCATATTATACCGTAGGCGGATGCCATAGTGGATCACTTAGGAATGATTTTTCAACATTAAATCTCCAATCCAAATAGGGGATAAAAGTTTGTATGAAACTTTTTATTCCTTGGATATAATATTTGCATGATACTTCGTGTGAATTGAGTACGTATTTCAGCGTTTTCTAAAATTCAACCCCTAGGTGAGTAAAATAGGGGATGAAAGTTAAAACTTTATTTCACGTGGGCGAAGTTGTGACTAATTAATAGGTACTAATCCATACTAATATTATAAAGCTCAAAAGTTTGTTTGTTTGTTTGAACGCGCTAATCTCAGGAACTACTGGTCCGAATTGAATAATTATTTTTGTGTTGGATAGTCCATTTATCGAGAAAGGTTTTAGGCTATATAACATCACACTGCGACTAATAGGAGCGAAGAATCAGTAGAAAATGGGGAAAAAACGGGGAAATTTATTCATCTTTGAGGGCTTCCGTTGTTTGTTTCAACACGCTGATCTCAGGAACTGCTAAATCGAATTTAAAAATTATTTTTGTATTGGATAGTCCATTTGTCGATGAAGGCTTTAAGCTATATAACATTACGCTGCGATCAATAGGAGCGAAGCATCCGTGAAAAATGTTGCAAAAACGGGGAAATTATTTATATTGGACAGATTTTAATCAATTTTTTTGTGTGTGTTGATGTGTTCAAGTGGATTCGAGAATGGTTTAGATTTGCTATTGGACCCGGTAGGTGGCGCTGCTGTCAGTACGTCAACAAATTAAATTCTAAGGCGGTACCAAGTTCGCCGGGACAGCTAGTTAAATTATAAACTTGCTGCGGATTTACATACGTATGTATAGCATAGTTTATAATTTGGACTGTACAAGAAATTATGAAGTGAATGCTTTGTACATTTTTATTTTTAAATTCAATAAAGACGACCTCTGTGGCTCAGTGGTTCAGCGCTTTGGTGCTCAATCTGGAAGGTTGCAGGTTCGAATCCTGCCGAAGGAACAAAAAGTTTTTCTGTGTTGCTGGGTCATGGATGTGTATTAAATATTGTGTATAAAAAGTAAAAATCTTAAATATAAGTATAGTATAAAATTATTAATTATACTTCCCGTTGTCTGGTACCTGTAACACAAGTTCTTCGGATACTTAGCACGGGGCCAAATTTACGTGGTGTGAAGCGTCCATAGATATTATTAAAAAAAAAAAGGATATCAAACAAGATAACACTATCATATTTTAAAGTAATACTGGAGGTCCTATCAAGCTAATTAAAGCTATGACACATTGACAAAAACTACGGACTAAATGCCTGCCTACGCTCCAGTTTTGCCTTTCAAATTAGACACGGACATTGTTTCATGTTACTGGTTCCATGTCATGCCAGGATCAAATTTTATTAGATACAGCCACGAACCAAGGAGCCTGACGTACGCCTATTCATATAAATAAGACGCCTACAATCACGTGCACTGAATCTGTTTGCTCATAAACAATAAAGATTTTATGATATGCCGAACGTTCTAAATAAAGACATAAGTTCGAGTAAAGGAATTTATGGCTAACTGAATCATTCGTGTACACTACAGAACAGTTACAATCGGGAATCAATCAGTAAATTTATCGTTTGTGGATTGCAAATTAAACTAATAAATAATTAAATATAATGATGCAAAATTCTTACTAAAACATAAACAAAACATAATAATGATTTGATACGATACACATAACACGGATTTAAAAATGATATTTCAAACCATTCCGAGAACGACAATATGAAAATAATATAAAGTAAAAACTCTACTCATATTCCAAACGGGGACAAATCTTATGACACCTCTCGAGCCAAATGCTTTCCGTTTCAGGGCGAAAAATTATTAAATGCGTGCACTTTATAAAAATAGCCTTACCTTCTTCGGTTCTCGGGTAAAGAACCACTTAGCCCTTATTTCACCAATTCCTTAAAACGACGTTTAACACTGAGCTACGGTTTTGGATTTGTCTGTCCCGTTCTAACATTGAATGAGAGAGAATTACTCCAGGTTTAGCCGTAAAGCGCGTTTAAACACGTTTGGTGAAATCGGGGCTTAGCCTTGAAAAAGTTGCGCTTATTTCCAAGTGTTTGGGTTTGCGAGACGTATTTATTGGGTGTACGTGATTTACCGCCGCCACCGTCCGAGGAGTGAAATTAAATTTGTAACGAGACACCGAAAACAATGAAATTATTTATATTCGACAAGTTGTTAAAACAAAATATTGTTTTTACTTAGTAACTTATATGTTTGTAAAACTATATACTATTTACATTGAAATTGAAATCTTAGGTGTACAAATGTAATAGTTTCAAATTTTTGTCTGTTAAATTATGGTCATGTCAAAAAAAGTATTTTCAGAGCTTTCAGAGCAACTTAACAGGTAAGCTGCTTATGCAAGACAGTGTGTTTTTCAATCAAAGAATTGCAAAGAATCTCAGAGAATGAGTTTACAGGCACCTCAAGGATGATAGAAATGAATTGAACCAGCCAATTAGATGAATAATTTATAACAAATTAATAAAAATTGTTTTAACCACTACTTAAAAAAATATAGCTAGACAGCCAGATCACAATGTCTGCTTTAACGACAATATGTCAATTTATCAGTGTTTGTGTTCATTGGCAAACACTGTCCTATCGATTAGAACATGCGTAGGTGAAAATGTAGTTTAAATGGTGTGCATTAATTAACGCGATTAGGCCATTCGTGACCGAGGGGCTGTTTGGTCAGTGATGGACGTTGGCCAGTAATTAAAAGTACACACGCATTTGCGCCATAATGAATTAACTATTGACTATTGACAATTTGACACATCACACACATGATGTACACAGCATATTATATGCCATTTTATAAATCGAAAGTCAGAAATTAGCATCTATTGAAAAAAAATCTTTATTAAATCTCTATTAAAGATAAAGGCCAAAGGGTATGAACTATAAGGGTATGTATCAGTATGAACCATTTATCCACGGTGACCAGAGATAAAATTAGGATAGAGTAAGTGCCATTGCACCTGGATTACAACAACGTATTATATAGTAGCTACTCTGCTGTAGGTAGTAGTATATTTTTACACATGTTAACAAATATTTATATAAAATAGAGCTTTTTATAATTTATTGGTTATCTCTCCATGGATCTGAATTGAAAAAATCACGGAAAATGAAATGTGATTGAAAATTTCAAATCGAATAGTATTTTAACTTCTGGTCACGATTTTTTAATAGCAGGCGAAAAATTAGACATGAATAAGAATTAGATTGAGTAAATAAATAATGGAGTTATCAAAAAAGAGTTATTGTAGATCGTAGGTATTTCATAATATTATTGTGTTTTTCATTTTCATTAAGACTCATAATTAAATAAAATATGATAAACCTACTGTTTTTAAGTGGTAGCAATAATTGGGTTGTGGATTTATTTCAATGATTTAAAATAAGAAATCTTATAAGATAAAATATATTTTTATTATGTATAGAGTAGCCCTATAACTTTCCACAACAACTGAGCCACTAAGTAGTCCTATTACAAGCCGAATCAGAAGTGGGATCAAGAATGTGATTAAAATATCAAATATCTTGTAAGATCCCTAATTCTAACAAGAAATCAGATTCGCTAAGGCCCAATTTTACAAGTTATACAATATCGTATGTCCAAGACTTTGTAATAGGACTCTAGTGACTAGGAGAATGATCAAGTGAGCACAAGGGAATCGATTGGTTCTAACAACATTTAAACTAGCTGAAGTTCTTATTGGAAGTTATATTTCATCGGAATTCATCCTCTCTGGTACAAGCAGTTTAGGGAATTATGTTTAGTATAATATTATATATTGTATAGTGTTTTTAGTTGTTTAGCTTTCCTTGTTACCTTTTTACGTGTGATGTTACGCTAGATTTTAAATGGTTTCCACGTTATAATCTACGTCATATTTATCTCTCTCTGTAATAATTACATATTTAAATATATTGGTATCACTAATGAATATTTAAAATGTATCATTAATTGATAGATTCAAATCATTCTTTACAATATGGCATGTACTTATCTTTATTTATTTTCATTTATCCTCTGCAACATTCACACACTCCCGATCAATGAAAACTTATCGAGTTTTAATCATGGCGCCGTGGCTCGGAATAATTAAGTGACTTCTAATTATTTCTATCAGTTAGATAACTCCTTTGATTTATTCGAACCGAGTCTATGGAGATAGCGTCCGAAATTTATGCTTTATTATGATAACAATTTATTACATTTATTTTGACATTTTAATCGTTATAATTTAAAATTTGATTTAAATGTGATTTTAAATTTATCGCCAAAAAGGTGTAACAGAAGCATCGAACCGAAAAATTTGTATTCACTTTGTATTTAGATTATTATTTTCATGGATGTGTTCGTTCCATTTTTTTCTTTTAAATTTTGTAACCAATGCTGTAGTAGCTAAAAACGTTGAAACTATAAGATTTAACTAAAAATTAGCTATAAACATTAACCTTCCTCTTATTTCTTTAGTTTGTTGAAGGCTAATTTCTCACCTGCTCGTAAACGTTACCTTATCTCGGAAACTTTTTCGCCATGTTATGGCTGAGCTGAGTCCTATGCTCCTGAGGAATATACAAACAAAACTCAAGGCCGTAATATCTTAATGGGATAAGTTTATAGTCAACAGCTGCCTGGAGGGTACTATTCTTCATTAGCAGATGAAACAACCCGGTAAATTATTCTAAAGGACTCTGCTGTACAAGTAAATTCAATTTCAACTTTTCACCTTTAAAATCTTCAAAGACTTGTTGATATTAGGCTGTATACTCTTTTCAAGTTTGTTTGGGGAAGGTAAACAAAAGTAATGAAGGTTTAACAACTTTACAAATTTTAACAAGATATCGGATTCAATACTTCGCTTGCTGAAGTAGTTATAAAATACTTTTAGAAAAATTACTTCTTCAATAAGTCTTATTATTATGTGGTAAGAAGTTACTAAATCTTATGTTTGTTAATGTTTATGATATTTTAATTTATTAATAGAACACTTTTTAAATACTGAATTTCTTTTCCTACAACCCGACTCTAATATAGAAAGAACTTTCGTAGTAAATAAGGCAATAATGATGAATTCAAGTATTATAAAATAGGAGTCTAAAACGTGGGTAGACAATAATTTATTACTTTACTATTCATGAATTCTGCTCACAAAGGCATTTAATTACAACAGATTTAAACGTGTATTACAAACTTAAGCCGCGAACAGCGGGTGGCTTGCATGCGATTTTTGTTATAAGGCTTGTTTCATACAATATGTAACAGAATCCTTGATGCCTGTGACGGTAACATGCTCTTATTATGAAAGGATAATAAATCCATTGTTCAAACATGAAAGTTCTGGCTTAGTACATTAATACAGATTGAATTTTAAGATATCTTTTATCCTCGGCATTGCTCGCATAGAATCGCAAACTACTGCTGCGATACTCTACATAATTATCGGGTAAGGTAATACAACCCTATGCCATACGCGCGACAAGTCATAGATTTTCATCATAAGAAGTAAAAACCGTGTTATTTTGACCATAAAAAAAGCATACTTCAGAGCAAATTGAGCATGCTCATTTACGTTAATAATAATACCTTTAGTTCCTTGGGATTAAAGTCAACTACCAGTTTTAATCATACTGACAGAACCTTTGAGCGGTTAACCGACATACAAGGACATTAAATTTAACCCTTTAAAACTCGATTTTACGCCATAATCTATTTAATCCATTCACAAAACATCGCGCGTGTCCGCACAAAAAACAGTTCGGTGAAATCGGTCACAGAGCCAATATAAATTAGCACCAAATGGCACCACAAAAAAGGCTTAGTCAAACAATGCCCACCATATACCGATTCCCATCAGATAAACGATTTGATCCACTTGGCGCCTTCGGATGTGAATATGATATTATATTATTTTTGATATTTTTTTTGTGAAATATTTTACCCGCTACAATAAGTAGTTGTAGCGGGTAAAATATTTCATATGTATGTCAGCGTTTTGTTGTGGCAAGCTCACGAATGGATACGGATCATAAAAGTAAGAGCTTTTTCATTTATTTATTAAATTGCTTGCAATATCCGTACTTTTTTTTATATATCTAACTTTACCAATGCACGTATTTTTTTATATATCTAACTTTTTTGGTAAACCGTATGGTAAAATCAGTTTTTGGATATCATTAAAAATAACAAAGATAATATGAACGTTTATGGTACCTAGTCTATTAGACAGAGAGATCGGATGTGTAACGTGACGTCACATAACATGACTTTCATAGAAAGTTCATAAGTAATTTCGTTTTGATAGATAGATTAAAAACCGCTCATATCTTGCTCATTTATCAACAGATATTAAACATTTTCTCGCCACTTCCTTTATTTTTCAGTTTAGTACCATATTATTATGTTTTAAGTTATTTTTATGTTTTATGCATATATATTGATAGTATTGTTCGACGACTTAGAGTTACAGCCTTTTTCAAGTATTTATAGCTCATAAAGTAAGCTGTTTAGTAATCTGCTCTTTACATGTCTATATTGTTTGAATTACGATAATAGTAGGATTCACGTAACTTTTTTCCTGTTCCTGTATTACCTGACGAGAGCAGTAGAGCACAGTAGAACACACCATTATATTGAATTAGCAGGAACCGTGACTAACAAGCCGTGATACATTCTCGCGGTCGCGTCTGTAGTGCCGCTCTATAACTCTTTTTATCAGCTTCGTGTCAATACAACTTATGTTTTACAATAATATTAAACTAGCTGTGCCCGGCGGTTTCACGCACGATGTTTTTATTAAATCACAAAAAAAATTGCTTAATATAATATATATATATATATATATATATATATATATATATATATATATATTTGGAAATAATGGTAGACTATCAAATTAATTGGTGCCTAAAACAACTTTAGAAGGTAGATAAGAATTTTATAAGCGCAATTTCTTGACCTATTTACAAACAGTTCCTTATGACCAGACCACATTCACGATACACTTTAGATTAAAGAAAATATTTTTTATCTCCTGCCTCCTACTAGCTAAGTATCCCACGGGAACACTATATTTTTTCGGGATAAATAGTACCCTATGTTTCAATCCAGAGTTTTAACTACTACCATTCCAAATTTCAACATAATCCGATAAGTAGTTTTGCGTGAAAGAGTAACAAACATCTATCCATCCATCCATAGACCATACATCCTCACAAACTTTCACAATAATTATTATGATAGTTGTAGGATAGACCTATACTATTTTATAAGCGTACAAACATATTTAGCGCCAATCTTCTTATAATCACTTTTTATAAATCCGAAATTCCTCGTCAATTTTACGATTCAATCAATAATAATGAGTCAGTGTGAATTTTAGCGCCCAACTCATAAACAAAAATGTCACGTTTAACGACTTTCGGTCTGGTTACTTTATGTCTTACAACTTTTAAGGCAGTTATTGATTTTTATTAGGGTTTGTGATTTGCCTGGCATTTCCGATGTCCATTACTAGGTAAGTCTTAGTCATAAGATGAGTATCAATCATAATCACTGTTTTGATGTTTGACTAATTATTATAGTTTAGGTAGTGGTGAAGAACACTTTAATTCGACCTATAAAAGGGGTATTGCGAAATAGATAAATACAAGAATTTAAATTACTGTTGATAAATTATATTTTTTGATATGAAACAATAGCCGCACGTAAAACCGATTTCTGGCGTGGCGACGCATGCCGTGGCGACGCATCTCCAGTTCCTATCGTAATCTGTTCTTTTCTGCATATTACTTTTACAACATAATCTCGATATTTCAAATCTGCCAGATGTCCAGTGAGGGCTCACAATTTTTTTTTTTAATCCATGCAATATTATTGGAAAATTACTTATTATTGTTACTAGATATCCTGTGGTCGAAATTAGCTCACAATAATTCATATAAAAATTTAAGTTTGAAGTTAGGATTCTTTTGCCTCTAAAACAAACAAAAAAAACGAAGGTTGCACTCCGGAGTGCCGACAGAAGTAACAACTTGAATATTAACGTTGTGCATTTTTGATATTTTGGAATGGTTAGAGGGGTTTCGTGGGGGGACGATTGGAGGTAAAGGTCAATGTAAAGGCCAAAGTTCAATGCGATGGGCATGGTTAGGGTCAAACACCAAGGTCAAAGGTCAGAGCGCTGTGGTGGTTGGTGTCAAAGGTCAAGGTCAAAGGTCGGGGTTGGAAAGGTTGGGGTCAAAACTACAATCTTAACGGTCAAATATATTCCTCCGTTCGCACAATTCTAGTGAAAGGTACTGAAAGTTGTTGTTGCACGTATTATTTACGATGCTGATGATGATGATTCAACGGTCCCAGTATTATTGTTATAAGGACGTGGGCCAAAATAAAGCTGCCTCTTACACTATAGCTTGTTTTAACGTGTAGGCTACCTGGACATGATTGATAAGTATTTTGTAACATGACTTCATAGAACTATCGCATTTGGTACAAGGACGCATCAGTTCTCACGGATCCTGCAAATGGATCTGCATGATGGATATCAAAATCATGGATCTGTCATGTCTAAATCATAATAGATCGTGGAAAATATACATTCGAATAGTCTAGATGTTTAATCTAATTGGCAACATTGGAGATGAAATACAGTCTGTCTGTTAACAGAATGCGTTCCTGACAGATCACAATCGTTTCATGGATGATGCAACTTTCTTTGCTTTTGTATTTAACGGGCAATTGGCCCTCCACACTTACCCATCACTACAACTCCTATTTAGCCAGGATCGAAAGTGGTAACCAACCACAAAAATCCTTTGATATGATCACAGGGTGCCCGAGGGACATGCTTAATCTGTCTTGTGACTCACAACGAAATTAATCAGAGGAATATTAGAAGAATAATAAAATTAATAGGCGTAGAAAGAATTCCATTTGCCCGTCTCAAGCTTTTGTATGAAAATTATGAACTGTTTAAAATGTGAATGAATGATATGTGAAATTTTAGGATTAGACTATTGTATTAGCCGTACTATTTAGTGTACCAGTATTTATCTTATCAGATTTTATTATTAGCGCCTATTGCCAATTTTCCACATTTCTTTTAAAGAGGCACCTATTCTCATTTAAACTAATTTGAAATAAGACCATTCAGTCACAAGTACAAACACACTACTGTTTAATAATAGTACATATAATAATAATAAAAAACTGTTTATTTCTTAAAAACAAATTACAGAAAACATAGAAATATTTTATGCTACGAGATGTTTATACATAAGGAGTTGCAGATATGGTTAGAGTATAGTGTATAGAGGTTGTAAGGGACACGCCTATATTACCTAGGGCAACAGGCTAGGATCGAAAGTTAAGGGGAAAAAGGAAATTGAAAGAATACTGGTAAAATAGAAGAAAAATAAAAGATTAAGATTAAGAAAGAGGAATTAGAAATGGGAAATGATATTACCAATTATTGTTCACTACTTCGATAGACGATGAGGCAGGAATTCTTCTTACTTTGCGGCTGTTATAGCCGCCGGCCACATACCGGCAGCTCATACCGACCTTCTAGAACGTTCCATGCCTCACCCCCTTAACTCGAAACATCGTTTACACATTAAATAAAGTTTTATACAACTTTTACAATGTTCTCATTCTAGTTACAGTAGGTGTGGTATGTGAGAGAGATAGAGAGTGAGTGTATGTAGCACCCTTGTGTATCTATTTATAATTTTTTTAGAGAATTTACAAAACATATTACCAGCATCTTTGACATAAATTGTACCCTGTGTCTTAACCGACTTAACCCTATAATATCTCGTGTTCATTTTATTTCTTTTCAAGTTTTTTTTAAAATGCTACAAAAAAATATCTATTAACGGTTACTTAAAGTACAAACAAAGAGTTATAACTTATGATAGTAGCATGTAGATTAAGACTCATTTTGTTAAAGTACAAAAGTAATTAAGATAGGCCATATCATAAACCAGATAGAAACAAGGTAAGTGATTAAAGATTGTCACCCACATTCGGAAGTATAACGTAATAATGTAGTATAATGTAAGTATAATGAGTATAACGCGTAGACACGCTTATCTAAACGAGTCTGCTAATTTATTATAGTCCTGACAATATCTAGTTGTGACTTGTGTAATATCATTGTTATGTTTAGTTTAAGACAATTTCATGTGTAGATGAAAAGTACTCATTCCATTGTTTGTTACAATTTTTACCTACTGTCTTTAAGTTAAAACGGCCAAAAGCTAAAAATACTGTTAGCCGGGGAGCCTATGATTCTATTTGCGTACTTACTCTAGCGTCGTGGAGACCTAGTAGGTTTTATTGTAGGTGTTAGGGAGGAAAAGAGATTATGAAAGTTTTTTTATTTTTATTTTAGTGATGCGATTAGAGGGAATCAAGTAGCTTTTGCAGGTAATTTATCTTCAGATTTTAGATAAGACATTAGGCCTTTAAGCTGAGTCTAAATTCCAATATAAAATATGTAAGGAGGTCAATTATTATTAAACTATAGTGTTTTATGAAGTTATGAGCTTATCCTACATTAAAATCGTCAGTACTTTAAGTTGAAGCTTCTTTGAGGCCTTAAAATTTTGGCACTTTTAACGATCCCAAGCAAATAAACTGATTTTCAAACCTTGGTTACTAGAAGCATGTGGTAACATAAGTAACCACAAGAATCTCCTACTGCAGCTTACTAGGAACGCAAACGGAATGTATAATTAGATGATGACATAAACGGTATTGCGATATCCGAACCGTATATGTTATTTATACACAATTACTAAAGCCAAAATAAAATAAGTAGTAATTATAATATATTCTAGATAGGATTATGGTCTGAGAGCTTCTGGTTCAAAGCATATGTCATAGCATATAATATGTTGTCTTAATAAAACTATTATTATATAGTCATGTAGGCGTTTATTTGCTAGTAACGAGTAGGTGGACACTTCAGGGTGCCAGACCACGTCATACAAAAGCCTGTCTCAAGAGTCCAGCCACATTACTACACTATTATAATTGACAAAGAACACGAAGTACAAAAGAATTATTTGTTTGTGAAAACAACAATTGATAAACTAAATTTGAATGAGATAATCAACGGACTGACTTATCATAAGGCATAGACGTATTTAATACGTAAATAATTAGTAACTAAAGACAAACATTAGCCAAAAAATCTTCATACAAGAAAAACTACTGTAATTTTAAAATCCAAATATATAAAAGGCAAACCTGTTACCTGACTGACTCATCTATTCAACGCACAGCCGAAACTACTGAACTGATTTTGGTGAAATTTAGCATACAGATAGTTGTAATGACGTAGGCATCCGCTAAGAAATGATTTTTGAAAATTCGCTCCCTAAGGGGTGAAGAAGGTGTTAAATTTTTGTATAGAAACCGAACTCCACGCGGACGAAGTCGCGGGCAAAAGCTAGTACCATATAAAATATTATGTACTTTGACTACATAGGTAATATAATATCTCATCGATCTTTTTTTTTTATCAAATGTACAACTCGAATATAGGATCAGCCTGTCTATTCTGTAAGAACATTTTCAAATCTCGAAAGCAGAATCCGCGGTGAGTGTCAAATTTTTATATGATATTTGACACTCACCGCGGATTCAGCTGTCGAGATATTTGAAAATGTTCTTACAGAATAACACTGCAGTTTACACCGCGACTTTATTCACTACACATGAACCAAATTAATAAAGTTCAATTTAGAACAGCTATCTTAATAATGCAGCGCCATTAAAAGATGTTACACATATTTCGAACATCAAATATGTCATAGCTACTCGTATACCAAGATGTAGAAATATCCTAACATTAATGATAATAATGATGATGAGGTAGAATTCGTTTTTTTTACGGACCAATTTCACACGTGACACAGAATTCGACAAGCAAACAACAGACAAACGACAAAGGAGAAAAAATGCTCATAAAAATATTGATACGACCTTATATATCCCGAAATTCTTGATTGGCACATCCCTTTTCAAACTGACATGACCCTACAAAGGGCCGTGAGGGTGCAAGTTTGCGATATTGGCATAAAACCTTCAGTGAACTATGATTGATAGTGTCGCTGTGAAGAACCATGTATCTAGTCGAAAGGTTATAAATGATTTGTCGTGATATTAAATTTTGGATCATAGAGTTATAATGGGCTATATAAAGGCGCTTTAATATGTTATCCTTTCGATATCAGCATAATAATAATATTATTATCTTACCTATGAATATTGTATGAGATGCTTGTAGTATTGGACGGGTTTTAGCTCAGTTTTGCTGTTACTTAACTTCATTGATCATCTGTGAAATAATTTTAATTAAATCTTTAATTTATTATCAGTTCTAGGAACAAATTATGTTCAACAACGGCAGCAAATTGAACATTGTAATGAGGTTTTAAATCAAGTTTAGGTAGAATGCAGTTTAATTAAGCTGCACAATCAACAGCCGTTGCCGAAGAAGCACCCTAATTGAGAAATAAATTCTTAAGGGCTCGTACTTCAGCGGTTATCATGACAAGCTTAATCTATAATACTCTCGCGATTTTAACATCTTAGTCAATATAATAAAGACTATGTGGTTCGCACGAAAACTTTGTCAATAGAGCTCGTGTCCCGTTGCTTTAATTTTCTTTTAATCCAAAACGCCTTGATATAATCATTAGGGGGTTCCCCGTGGCGAATTAAACGGATTGCATTGAAGTCGCAAATTGGGCTATTTCATTCTCTCCTGAGACGGCTGAGTCAAGAGAAGGGTGCGTAAATGAATGTTTGATTGTTTACTCATATCTACATCAGATAGGAAGCATGATATTAGCATTATAATATCTAATAAGCGGGATATAATGGAGCAGAATTTAATAAAAGATTCTATAATACGGAGAATATTAAAGACTATAAATATGCGATAAATTTGATAAAATAAGATAAATATGCGAGAGAAAAATCAACAAAAAGAAATAGTAACTAACGTTGGTCTTCGTTAAAAAATTAGAATTCCTTTTCAGACAAGCCTTAACTACTTAAGTTCAGAATGGACTACAAACTATCAGGACTCAAACAACTAGTAATTTCTTTTCGAGAACATGACTCCTATCTTATATTTGAGAAGTTTTAAGCGACTCGAAAGTTGTAAGAGCTTTACATTATCTGAACCGAGCTGAACAATCTATTGCCTATCGATCGTAGTCCCTTGTGCATTCTACCTTGAAACACTTTGTTATATTTTAAATATGCAATCTTTGACTTTACGAAATAAATCTTTTGTGCCCGTCAAAGAATCTTATGACTTAAATAGATTTCAGAGGAACAATTTAAAACCGATAAAATTAGTAAGTTTTATGTTGTATTAAAAATTCATTTCGCCCTTTAGTCCGAATTGTAAAAAAATCTCAAAATTAGGATATATTTAATAGTTTACGAGATATTTTCAAAAAACCATACCACCTTTTTGTTTTTTACTACATTGTTTATAACTTTTGCAATTTTTTCGAGCCCCTCTTGAAATTTTTCAAAAAGTTTCTAGAGGTCATTCCGAATCGAATGAGCCCTGGGTCATCATTTTTGGTGCCCTTGAACAGAAATTCACTGTCAGGGATCTTGTGACACAGACTATTAAAAATATATTTGTTGTCACCATCGTGGTAGATGGAATATACATGGAATCATACATGGAATCAGGTTATAGTTATTTGATCATTACTAACATTATAGTTTATTTCATACTAAAACAAAAATATCCCATACATCTCGCAGAGAAACCACCTGAGTTAAAAATAATCGGATAATTAAAAACCTTTTTATCACAAATAAGAGAAAATTCTTAGAAATTTTGCACAAATTACACAACCCCTTCAACATGAATATTTGAGAGGAACCTTCATGAAATACGCCGAATTTTTATAAAACATAAAGATCTATTTACTTTACATATGCTTCATCTTTCATTCCATTATCCCTTAAATAAACATAGAAAGAGGCTTTCTTGTAAAGGAAACATTTGTCATATTATCTTTCGAATCCCTTTCTTTACTTATTCAGATAAAATATATTGGGATCTGGTTGTTTCGGACCTTTTATAATAAAATGCGTGTCCTAAATCTACACGCGATGAATGAGATTATGCGAGTACGTGTTTTATCACTAATACATCCATTTTGTATGCGAATTTCCTTCCAATATAAATTACAATTATATAAAAGCCTCTTTGAATGTATCAGCAAAATGTTTTAACAATTGCCTTTCGACAAAAACGTTTTCGTTTTAAATTGGTATAGGTTTTTGTCTTGTCTGTGCCTATTGCGACTACTTAACCAGCTCATGACTATTTAATTAATATATATTTTCATCTTTAGGTATTTTAATATATTTACCTAATATCGATAAAATGAGTGATTTGGCTTTCATGCGTCTAATGCTTCGTTACATTAGCACGTTCAAAACGTTATTTTCATTATTTTCATTCACATTATGTTTCTTTAGCACCATTATGATCATTCGTAACTGTTTTCACCCCTGTTCCACACAACTGTCACCTGTCAAAAACTGTTAAAAACACTAAGAATGGTCACGCCATTTTGCATATTTTTACCCAGCTCCCTACTTGGGTTAAAATTAGCACTTTTTGACGTTTTCAACATCAGTTGTGATCAGCTGTCAGTTGTTCCACTAGTCACAAAAATTGCTAAAAACGTCATTTTAGAAATTTTCAATAATAACGTTATTTCGCTAAAGAAACACCATTTTGTGATAAAAATTATCGTAGCGTTTTGGGCAAAATTAGTGCCGTGTGGAACACGCTATAAGATACTATAGTAATATGACTACGAATTGTCACTTGCCGTCAGCCGTAAACATCTGGGAACAAAATATTCACCTGCATAAGTTTCTAGAGATCTGGATCCTGGCTGGAGTGAGCCCTGGATCATAATTTTCAGTGCCCTTGGACAGAGATTCACTGACACGGATGTTGAGAATCAGACTATATAGTAGTAGGATTAAGTGACCGTTAAGCCAATGATTAATGAATTAAGTAAATATTATTTAGAATCAAATGCACATAATTTTATGATTCGTTTCATTGTAATTGAGCCTAAAATATATAGCAATTGAATACAATATGTATAACATTTTAATTTATTATTGAGGTGTTGTTACTTGATAAATATAAAAAAATGTATATTTTTTTAAATGTTGATCTTATGTTCTATCTTATGTTAAATTATGGTCTTGAAATAATTTTTGGAAGTTAAGAAAAATATTGGAAAAAGTGTAAGTTGTATAGGTTGCATTGCATATTTATTCATTCCAGTTCATATTTAAGATAGAACAACGTCTGTCAGAATAGCTAGTATGAGTTAATATTCATATGTCACGGGGTACTCATCCCAACTTACCTGTCCGGTAGTTGTGGTATAGTATACGGGTACGCGACCCCGGCTTCCCTAGCTATTACTGTCCTATCCCTTGCCCTCCTGGGCGGTAATATCCTACATTTCCTATTTCCCACTCCAACTTACCAATCTTCCTTTCCACACCACCTATCCTTCCCTTTCCCTATTCCTACCCTCTCTACCAATCCGTGGAAACGCAATGGATAATAATAAAAATTATTTAATTACTATCCAAAATGGCGGCGATGTGGTTCACCACCCATCACGTCTCGTTTCTCGCGGAGGTGAAAAGTGGACCATGGAGAGCCGCTTCGCTATGTTGAATGGATGGTAAGAATGAAAGTGAACGAAGCGAAACGAGTATGTGAGGATCGTAGCAAGTGGCAAAAGTGGTCTCTGCCTACCCCTTTATGGGAAAAAGGCGTGATTATATGTATGTATGTATGTATGTATGAGTTAATATTCATTTATTATTATAGGCATGAGTATTTAATATAGGAGTATTACTCATCTATGCAATAAAAATTCAGTTAACTAGCCTATTGTGAACTTTTGTATTGTAGTCACTATTTAACTAATTAATAAACATTCTTCAATAAAGGTCTGCCGTATATGGATCATAGTAGTTCTTACACCTTTGGACTAGTTGAAGTAGCTAACGAGGTATTAAAATTGCTATTAACTACAAATATTTGTATCAGTACTTACATACCTTATTTACATAGCATCTAGTATTTAACCATGAACTGTTTGTTGGCGTCAAACCCATAATTCAAGCATCCGTGGTCATGCATAAACATCGAAGCTTCGCCGCCCAGGGCTCGGGGCCGATTAATTTCAATCCTTTGTGCCGTGATTGACAACCCTGAAATTGTGTACAGGAAATATAGAGGTAATGTACAAAAAGCAGTGGTGTTAAAAGGGAAATATTACAAAGATGGACAAAGAACTTATGTACAGTAATAATAATATACAGTAACATACCGATCTCGGTGACGGTGGTCAGTTTTACTGAAACCAGGCCAGTTACGCAGGAGTAATTTTATAATGCCCAAGTGTGTACGCAGTACTATCTGTATAGTATTTATCTGATTACTGAGTGATAACACAAAAACGATTCAATCGAACAGACTAATATTCCTAGCCTTAGACCTATGTGTAACCACGAGTACTGGGGCCTTAGACACAGTGCAATGTCAGAACAATTACGAAGTTAAATCTATCCTTATCTATACTAATATAATAAAGAGGAAAAGTTTGTTTGTTTGAATTGAATAGGTTCCGAAACTACTGGACCGATTTTATTGAAATTATATATAGAGTAGACCATGTGTAAGAGCATACGCTACTTTTTGTTGCGCGCAACATATTATGATAATAAAATATATTTGCATCACCACATGATTTAGCGACCAAATGTGTCAATCACATACATTTTTTTTTAACCTCAAGAAGCCCCCTTACTAAGCCCACTGATTTGATATCGACATGCATTAATATCTACACAAGTATCGTTACAAATGTTTCAAACTCTTTATTCACACACACACACACATAAAATATATACAGACATTATTAATACATAATTAAATAATATATATCACGTCGATCTAATCCCGTGCTAAGTAAAACTTGTGTTACGGGTATCAGACAACGGATATAATTATATTATAAACAATACACGCATAATTAATAATAAAGGTACAAAATAATAATATTATACATAATTATATTATTATACACCACGACTATCTAGTCCCGTGCTAAGTTTAACTTGTGTTACGAGTACTAGATATATTGGGTATATATTTTATATTATAACTAACTAGTATACATATAAAATGTTTGTAATATTACATTGCTTACAAATGTCTATAACGTTTGTAAGCAATCGGAAGTAAATTATAGTCTACACATAAAGTTGCGGAGATTATTTTATTAAAAAATATAGAGACAAATAACCTTTATGTTCACAGCAATGTTTCGGTAATGACCAATCTATGAACTACAAGAGCGATGATGTTTAATATATGTGACAAATTAATATTTATATATTTAATATATATGCCCATGTTTTCTGAACTTAAACATTTCTACAATAAAGTTTTATTCTTTATTGAGTTAGCAATAACACAGAGGTTATAAGGTCTTATTGTATTACAAGTATTATAAATTCTTTTTACAACCGTAGAATTGACAGGTGTGGGAGGCAACAACTTATATTGACGTGATATTGGTTGAATTCATAAAATTAATTGAAGTCAGACGGAAAAAAATATTGTATGATGAATATACCATTGCTTGTAACTTTGGTGTGGGCTTTTTGTGTATTTTATTTTTAATCCTCGTCATTATTATTAGTCTTTCACCAACTTTCTTCTGAACTTAAACCTCCAACATGTTGCTAAATCATTAATCCTGTATCCATTGATTAATTGTTACATAGATATAATGTTTAAATACCCTTACAAAACTGACAATATTTCTGTGCCGCGACACACATTGACAAGGGACGCGTAAACGTATTAATACGTACTACTAGTCGACCGGCTCGACGCACACTAACACAAAAATGGGCCCGCAGCGGGCCAATTTGAGTCTTGACTTTTTACGCGCAATACTACATCTACATTTTTTTAATATAATACATTTATTCCTGTATCAAAATCCTTATCATTATTTTTGAGTTTTTTTTTTAATATAGGTAATTCTCGTGTGTATATTTTCGTATTAAAAAAAAAATTAAACAGAATTTTATTCACTACAATAGGCAATCGGACAATTTTTTTTTTATTGCATAAATGAATAGTACTCTTAAATATGAGTAACTTCTCAGAAGAAACCGTATATCAAAAGTCAATATTTTCAAAGGTACAGCGATTTGTATAAAAAATTTCGCGAGCCTCCTAAAAACGCTCCATACTAAAATCGATATACACATGACGTCACTTGAATATGAAGTAGTATGAAGTAGTATATGAAGTATATGGCCGCAGGAATATATTTGTAAATATCTCCGATATTTGTGCGTTTAAGTTCATACTTACCATAATGAATGTTTTTGTATATGATGTGAGTAAACTAATGATGTAGGTTTTGTTTACCAATTTCGCAAAAAAAAAAATATTTTTTTTTGGTATAAAGACTCGCGAAATTTTGTATACAAATCGCTGTACCTTTGAAAATATTGACTTTTGATATACGGTTTCTTCTGAGAAGTTACTCATATTTAAGAGTACTATTCATTTATGTAATAAAAAAAAATCAGTCCGCTTGCCTATCCTCAAATGATTGTTTCAACTTAAAAAAGCGATAGAAAATCATTGAATCCATTAGTTTTATCAGAGTACCTATATTAACATATTATTGTCTTTCTCCAAGTATTACTACGCCCATTTTGGTACTTGTTCTGAGAAAATTGAATATTATCGAAATAAAGTTCCCGAAACACGTTCACACTTCAACAGATACGAGCAGATGGATGTGATGATGTGTTGACGTTATGCAAAGCCGAGCGGATAATTAGTAAGTGATATTTATAACTATTTCTAGGTATGCTTCAAATAAGTCATATCGTTTTATAGATGATTAGCTTTTACCCGCGGCCCCGCCCGCGAAAATATATCCCAATATATATATATATTATGAATTTTTCTTTGTTACATGTACAGCTTGTTTGCTTTGTTGGCTTTCCGGACAGGCATAGACGTCCGAAATCCCAGTTGAAACCAAATACATTTTAATTCTCCTTCAGTTGTCTTTTCACCGTCACGTCTTCTATTTTACTGTAAAGAAAAAATGAAAGCATTAATGAAATACAACCATACAATATTACATAAATTTATAAAGTTAGGGAACATTCAAACTGAACCCGTAGGTAATATCTTGTGAACAAGGAAATCTATAGCTTGTTATTTAAACTGAACCAGTAGACGATAGCTTTAAATTAGTTTTAGCTGGTCACACATTGGAATCAAAAATCATTGAAACTGAACCCGTAGATACCTACAAGGCAAAAGCTAGTTATTTTTAGCTGGTAACACAGTGGAAACAAAAATCCATGTCGTTGATAGACATTCGTGCGGCGCTGACGATTTAGTGCTACAATTAGTTAGGTGGCGGACACACGACAAACGATCGCTCTGAGTAATGGTCTGGCCTGACCGGTGACCAGGCTACCGACGCAGCACCTATCATTAGGATTAGAGATTCTAATGTAATGGACTGGAGCTACAATATGGAACAGTGGATACAGAATCCATAAATACGTAGATCTAAGACTTGTACATATTTTATTGGTTTTTCTAGTGTAATGTTTATATTAATCCCACTACTAAAACTAATGTGAAAGTTTATGAGGATGTTGTTGATCTTCTACGCATAGACTACTGAACGGATTTCGATGAAATTTGGTATGGTAGTAGTTTAAGCTCTAGATTAAATTTCTTTTTATCCAGAAAAAGTACAGTATTCCCGTGGGATACTGTATTTACGCGGACGAAGCCGCGGACGAAAGCTAGTAAAATAATAAAATTTAAGTTGAGTAGGTAAGCTATAGCTTATGCATTACAATTTACAAATTGTTTCAGTCTAGTCTCTGAAAGATTCTTATAATATTAATAGAATGTCATCTGTTTAGAGAGAACGTTGAGTAAACGCTCGCCTATAGATTTAAATTTAAAAATTCATAATTCTTACTATACATACTCGTAGTAGTTACTATAATATTATCTACTTAATGAGGATTCAGAAGCAAGCTAACTGTCGCACAAAACTTGACCACAGGCCAAACTTTTCAATTTTAAACGGGAATACGCTCCCACAAAATATCAGGACTCTGCGGATAATCAAAATCAAGATAAGAATTCAATTTATATTTCCGGCCAGTCCCTATTTGTGCTTAAAATCAAATTTTAGCCCCCAGTCGTTTGAGAGGCGATCACAATCAGAAAACCCGCACAACGATTGATAAAAGTTTGTCAAAACAAACTAGAATTATTATAAATTAATGCGGAATTCGAGTGGTGAGTATACTCTGTGTAGGGGTGCTATTTTTATATAGCAAACAGATTTTCTCGTTGATAAGAGATCCAATTTAGCAATATTTTATTACATGATTAGTAAATTCAACAATGAAATTGTTGTTTGTTTTGTTTTGCTCCCTTTGTAGATACTTAGGTACCTACTTCACTTATTGTGATGTAGGTAAGGAAGCTTTGGACGCAGTTGCCAATTTCTGCACCGTTGTCAAGCAAAAAAGAGCAAAAAGAAACGGCGGAGCTCTCGCGTGATAGCTTCGGCAGAGTCGCACTCGATGCGTCTTAGGCTGGTTTTAGTGTCGCGCTGACCGTTCGCTGACCGTCAGCGCGGTCAAATGTATGAAACGTCCGCACTGACCGCTACGCGTTATTATAAAACGCTTCCTAGAATTACATATATTTCGCCCTGTCAGCGCTGACCGACAGCGCGCGGTCAGCGCGACACTAAAACCCGCCTTAGATATGATCGGCGGCGTTTAGCGCACCTAAATGCGCTAATAAGTTACCGCCGTAAAATTGATCCGTAGACGGCATCTGGGAGGTTGCTGCCTACAGAAGGATCAAGAGATGTAGGGTTTCCTTATGTCCGGGGAACCCTTAGCGAAAGAAGATGGCAGCATCGCCGTCGTCTATAATCAGATAATGCCAAAACGTCAGCGGGGTTGTGGTAGTCGCAATAGTTCCCATGGCTCCGCCTAAAGCGTGAAGAAGGACATCGGGGGGTTTTAGTGGGTAAACCGGTGCAAAGCACTGCGGAGTCCAACATAACCCTGCGACCCTCCCCCGGGTCGTGGCGTATACATAACACATTCCCCCTCGTTAAAAAAAGGATATAGTAGGTACAAATATTTCACATACTGAATATGAAAGTATGTAGTTAAAAAACTTATGAAATAATATTGTTCTCTTTGTATATTGCCACGGTATAAAAATCCAAGGGATATTTACTCAATTCACTGGTCTTATTTCATAAAAAAACCTACTACATACCTACGTTTTTCATCTTCAACATCGTTTAAGCTTTTCCATGTCAAAAAATGATATATTCTAGTCATTGTAGTATAAAACCAGTATGCACAAAGCGTGACCCGTGGAATTATGAAAGGAATTTGGGCGTTCGTGCTATTGTTCCGTGCTAACATTCACTGAATTTTGCAGCATGTCATACTGACAAATAGATAACTGCTTCCTAAAATATGTACAGGCGACTAAAGTCATATTTACTTTATGTAAATAAAATAATGAGTAAATAAACACAGCATTTCGAAAAATAAGATATTGAATAATATTATGCTAAGTAGGTTTTTTTATTGCATAAATGAATAGTACTTTAAAATACGAGTAAGTTCTTAAAAGAAACATTGAATATTTTAGTATTATGTATAAACAGTCCATACAAAAGTCGCTGAAAACTATGATATCACACTTTTGTAAAGTTTTAAGAAATATAATAATCCCTTAATATAATATAGGTATTTCTTACAACTTGACGAAAGCAAAAGCGTAATATTATAATTGCTAATATCTCCGAAATTTGTGCGTTTAATCTGTTCATACTTATTACAATGAATATTTTTGTATAATGTGATACAAACTATGTAGGTTTTTTTACTAATAGACGAAAAATATCTGGAGGCACGGCAGTGCCCCCGCCAAGTCGAGCGCGAAGCAAACACTGCCGTACCATCCTTGGCCCCTATTTGAGAAGCTCTGGATAAGACCAGAACGCAGAAATTATCGTCATCCAATAAGCTGTAATCACATACTTAAAATCCAAAATTTCAAGTCTGTAGGTCATTTAGTTCCGAAGTTAAGCGAAAGCAAAGTTTCGCATTTACGACACTCACTCACTCACTCACTCACTCACTCACTCACTCACTCACTCACTCACTCATGATCATCAAAATAGAACTAGTACTTCCCATAAACTTAGAGAGCTGAAATTTGGTACAGAGTTGGGGTTTAATGGCCACATAAAGAGAAAACTATAAAAACTAGGATAATCGATCTGGGGGCACGGCAGTGCCCCTGCCAAGTCGAGCGCGAAGCAAACACTGCCGTACCATTCTCTACTGGAACCATTTCGCCGCATTTTCAGGCTCCTATTTGAGAACCTCTAGATAAGACCAGAACGTCGATCTGGGGGCACGGCAGTGCCCCCGCCAAGTCGAGCGCGAAGCAACACTGCCGTACCATTCTTTACTGGAACCATTTCGCCGCATTTTCAGGCCCCTATTTGGGGACCTCTAGATAAGACCAGAACGTCGATCTGGGGTCACGGCAGTGCCCCCGCCAAGTCGAGCGCGAAGCAAACACTGCCGTACCATTCTTTACTAGAACCATTTTGCCGCATTTTCAGGCCCCTTTATTCTACTCGAACTTTATTCTACTCGAACATTACACAAATTAAATAAACAAATTACACTAAAATCTAGGAAAATAAATCAATATGCCCACGTTTCTACAAAAAGAAGTGAAATCCCACCAAAAACATTCTGTAAAAAACTAGCCAAGTCTCGATGGAGCTGCTTGTTTATCTCTAAAAAGTAATGAAATCTAGACAAAATCGTGCCAAGTCTAAGGTTCCTTACTGCGGTTTCTTTATTATTATAGTTAATGTTGTGTGACTTGGCCGTTGAAGGGTACACAAGGGTACAAAAGGGGCTCCATGACACCATTGCTCCAATACGTGTGTTGTACAATCAACAACAGCCTAAAATGAGACACTAGCGTCCAATTACCAATACCAGTATGGGCTATTATCTCGCTTAACATAGGTAGTTACAAATGTAAACAAAATTGACTTGTACCCACTAAAGTATAAAGAATGTTCAACGGCCAAGTCAATCAATATTAACTATAATAATAAAGAAACCGCAGTAAGGAACCTTAGACTTGGCACGATTTTGTCTAGATTTCATTACTTTTTAGAGATAAACAAGCAGCTCCATCGAGACTTGGCTAGTTTTTTACAGAATGTTTTTGGTGGGATTACGACTTTTTCTCAGATAACTTGAAGTTTTGTCCGAAGATTGTTAAACAGGCTAAGTTAAATACCTCAAAATACTAGACGTTGCAAAAGGTAATTAACACGTCTTATTAGTTTTTACCCATAACTTTAATCAATTTAATATTTACATTTAATATTTATCTAACAATCTCTATTACTTTAATGTATTATTTCCAAATGTACTTCCTACGTATCTATTTACCTCAAGGAATTTGTAAGTATAATACTTACAAATTCCTTGATTTACCTATGTATACGTAAATCTAGCACTAATTACGGCGAGATGACCATAGTTATACATTCCCTTATGACGTAGTAATCTCTCATCTGTAAGGCCTTTTGATCCTGTCACGGCTCAAAGGCGGGATTCCGGTAGTACTAGCCTGTAAGCCCGGATTGAGCGTGGCGTGTCATGTAGCCACACTAGTTAGGGCTGAGTTCAATTTCAAAACTAAGGATGAGGCTATGAGTTATGACATACATTTGACAGAATAAATCTTCATACAAGAAAAAGTTACGCTATTTGGATTTCACCATACCTCAAATGTCAGCCATCTTGATTTTACCATACTTCAAATGTCAAAATGGCCCCAAGCAATACCAAAAGTGGGGTCAATTAACTGGGGACAGCTTTTTCCTTAACATGCCTCGTCTATACTCGTTTAAATACGTTTACGGCTGGGTGTTTCGAAGGCCAGTGTACCTAGTATCTAGATTCTATCTAAATTCCAAAAGAGATCGTGTTTATGTTATTTTTCTGCTCTTTTTTTTTTTTGTTTAAAAATATGTACAGATAAAGCATATATTAATAAAATTGTTTAAAAAACAATTCAACAATATTTCAAAATTGGTTTGGAAAAACCATAAAGTCTCCTCAAAATATTTACGTGTATAATAGCAAATTATGCGTTATTCTTCAAGCATGGCAATAAGGTTTATTTGGTTACTGTCTGGATTTATTGCTCAAAAACATTTCTTAAGATATTTTATAATTCCATACTCGGGAACACGTCCAATAACTTTTAGTAAACGCATCCTTAAACCGCGCATGGTTAGGTGGAATATGATTTATGTGCTTGAAAATCATTGACAGACTAAGCACAATTGGTGAAATCTGCGCGCCGAACGCAACAGCGCGAATTCCGCGCGGTATGGCAGAATTCGCGACAGATTACGCGTGGTGAGGCGGAATCCGCGACCATAAGCGTAGCCTAGGATGTATGGATGGGTGGATGGATGGATGGACGGACGGATGGACGGGTGGATGAATGCTTTTTCAAGATCTTTCAAGCGAAAAGTACTAAACGTGTTTTGATGAAATTTGGTATAGTAGTAGTCTGGATTAAAACAATCTACTTTTTATTCCGAAAAAGTGCAGTATTCTCGCGGGATGCTCGATAGTATAATTACGCGAGCGGAGTCGCGGGGAACAGCAAGTGAGTAATAGATTTCCCACTTTCCACTAAGTCACAAAAATACATCACGATTAAAGTTTGCGGCATATGAGAATATGATAAAGTCTTCGAGTCAATATTAGCGTGTTTAAAAAGCCATTGAGATGACGCTAGTGCTTTCATCGCAATCCATTCAGAGTTCTAAGTGGATTATAATAATGTACTTTACGATGCAGATTGTGAGCTCCACTTAGGGTCTGTTTCACAAACTGATAAGCTATTTGCATGTTTTATCTCTGTCGCTAAGTATAACGTTAGCAGCGATAAAAGTTGAGAATAAGCTATTCTACACAAATTTTTGGGCGATTCAAATCAGACCCTTAGAATTTACATGTTATTATGCTTGTATGGTCTAGTTCCAAAATTGCACTGAGGTCGTAAGTTCGTTTCTCTACTTATAAAGGTTATCAATTGAAAGACAAAGGATGAAATAATTTGCAGTTGCCATACACTACACTGTTATCGTCTTATTGACACGACGCTGCAGGCTTGATAGAATTTGCACTTTGTCCATGTACACCACGTATAATAACTGTTTGTTTAATGATTTAACAGCCTCCGTGGTCTAGTGGTTAGAGCATTGGCTTTCGACTCAGTCATGGGTTCGATTCCCGCATTGGAACAACAAAAAATATTGTTTCCAAGTTTGGTTAGGACAATGCAGGCTAATCACCTGATTGTCTGATCCATGCATCAAATAGGCATGTAAAAAGTCGAACCAACGCCTCATCTCTCGCCAGTTGTGTCGGTTATCCGTCCCACTGGATTACAAGAGTAAAGGAAGAGAGATTGCTTTTGTGTACTGCGCACATACTTGGGCACTATAAAATTCCTCCTGTGTAACTGGCCTGGTTTTAATGAAATCGGCCACCATCACCGAGATCGGTGTGGGGAGTTATTATTACACGTATAACTGTCATGTCAATTTTGCACCGCGCGGACAGTTCTAACTTCTAACTGATCCAACGATCTTATATGTAGTAGACTTTGGCTTGGTGGGTGGGTATACTAAAAGAATATACGTGGGTATAATAGAACATACCTGCTTACTAAACAGCTTTGTGTATGGTAGGTGTAGGTAACACCTACCATACACAAAGCTGCTTGGTATCTAAGATGCTGTATTTTCATAGCACTTAGCACAAATTTAGATAGTGTTGTAATTTTAACCTAATGTGGAATATCCTAAATTTAAACGATAACTCCATTATAGCTTCTTCTCCGAGGCTTCCAAATAAAGATAGGTAAATAAAATTACAATGAAATTAAATGTTCTGCAAATTTTACGCATGTAATCGGGCTTTAAGAGTGGGGAGTGTTGACAGTGACAATATTGATGTATAGATGTCCCCGGCGGCACGCGCGCTCGTTAATTACAATCGCAGCATACCGATATACATACATACATACCGATTACACCCTACATACATATATACACATACTTCATACATACACTCATGTAAATACGTATGTTACAGCTATCGGTCTGAGAACAAGCGCTCGCTTCACGACAGACTTGTCTCAAGACTAAAATTAAAAGTTTTAATCCGCAAGACAGTTTTATCGGTATTAGACAGTTTTGTCTGTTGACGATTTGTTTCAAGTTTGCGCATCTTAATAATAATATTATGTTTTGTCAAGCAGTCGTAAGTTTTTATTAACTACCTATTAGATATTACCCACGACTTAGTGTGCGCTAAAGTTAATTTCGCAGAAACCGTACATTTTAACCCCGAACCACGATAAAAGTAGCCTATGTCCTTCCCCTTGGTCTACTCTACATCTGTGCCAAATTTCATCAAAATCGGTGCAGTAGTTTCGGAGCCTACTCAATGCAAACCAACAAACTTTTCCTCTATTATATTAGTGTAGATTACTAGTACCCCGTGACCCGCCGCACGTTGGATGAAGTACAACCTACACCTACACCTACAACTACACCTACACCTACATCTACACCCACAAGTCACAGCCAACTGGGGCCGGTAGATTTTTTGAAATATTTGACAGTCAAGTAACGGACATCAAAGGGCAAAGTTGGCATCAGTTCACACCCAGACGAAACGTGACACTACGCGACGCGGCACTTTTTAAAATAGCTATTCAAAATTGAACTTTATTCACTACACAAGAAGGTATACGTGTCATAGCAAGAGCGGCGCTGCGCAACGTAATGAGGGTGTTCGATGTTTTTCTGCCGTTAGTTTCTGCCGACTGCCGGCCAGACCCAACGCATACAAAACGTCATCTGCGTCAGCGTATCAAAAACGGTCAGTAATAATTTTCGATTCTTTTTCTGTCACCAGGCGGCGTTTGGTAGCCCGACGGTCCTTGTTGTGTCGAATTTAAAAACCCTCACCGAATGTAACCCGAAATTCGAACTCTTCTTTATCATGAAAATGCAGAGCTACGCCTCGGTATCAGCTGACCCGTTTATTATAATCCTCGTAATTTTTCCTTTATTTCTTACCTTTCCTGAATTTCGTTTGCTAGTTTGCCCCTAAATAATAGATCAATATAGTGGATAGTGTAGCTGCATAGAAATACACTCGATTCTTACAGCCAACACTTTCGAGTTTGTTGGTCATCCACAGGTCTACGATAATAACACTAACTCCCCACACCGATCTCAGTGACAGTGGCCGGCTTCATTGAATACAGGCCAGGTCAGCTACGCAAGAGTAATTTTATAGTGCCCAAGTGTGTGCGCAAGAGCACTCTCTCTTTTTACTCTCATAATTCTGTGGAACTGATAACCGACACGACTGACGAGAGATCAGGCGCTGGTACGACTTTTTACATGTCCATACGATGCAGGGATCATCTTACTTGTCAGACAATCAGGTGATCAGTCTGCATTGTCCTAAACAAACATGGAAACAACATTTTTTGTTGTACGGGAATCGAACCCATGACCTCCAAGTCGAGAGCCAATGCTCTAACCACTAGACCACGGGTCTAAGATATACTTTATTCAGGTGTATTGGATCTGCGAAAGCACTTGGACAGTCTCCAACTTGGCGACTCCTCCTGGTCTCCATCGTTAGGGAACTGGGTTAAGAGACAAGGGTGCCAGGTAATTGGGTAAACTTAAACTTGGATCATAAAACGATTATGTACAATTTCAGTAAGAAGATGCAGTTCTATGAAAAATACAGTGAGTCCGGTCTAAAATACGCCTCGCCGTGAAATTAAACAATATCACGCACATTCTTGTAACGAAACTACGCCTTACTTTGTAAGGCGAGCTGTAGCGGTGTGTGTAGTGCGTAGCTACTACAATCTTAATACATGAAAACCTAGAGCATATCAGTACAAGTCCAAGGAGGGTTTCGTATCTAATACCGCGTAATATGTTTTCTATAAATTACTTTAAAAGTAATACTCCGATTTCGCTCAAAATAATTTTCCTACAAATTTTGAGCAAGATTTATCAGCATGATGCCTTAAAGAACCTTGTACCATGTAACCCTAAAAACAGTATTTAGTTTAATATGTTTGACATAGCTCTGTCTTCAGGCTTTTATTTGGTCTGAGTATGTACAAAATATATTTTTGAGAGCGTCCGTGACCTAGTCGCTTGAGCTATTCTCGAGATGATGCATTTCTCTACAGTCTAGGAGGTACGGTCGGCGACTGATCCGGTGACTTTAGTAATAAAATCGAAAATATGGAAACACGGGGTTTGTCCGTTTGTCGGCGACGTATGACAATAATATATATCTGTATTATCTATGTATGACAACATGCAGATGCTCAAACGGTAAAGTATCGTATCGTAGTAAAGTATAAATGTACGGAAGCTCGCTGCACTGCGCATGTGCAGTGTGACTGATGGCATATCAGTGGCGCGTCCTATTCCATTCCTATCGGCTTCACTTACCACTTGCCTTTTGAAGGCCCTCATCTAAATCTCTACCTACTATATTGGCTAGAGCTTCCCTATGAAGGAGATCCAGCCTTCGCCACTGTGCCATACGAAACGTTTATTTTGTGTGGTGAATAAAGTTCATATTTAAATAGCTATCTTAAAAATGCAGCGCCGCGTCGCGTCACGCTTCTTTGCGGTGTGAACTGACCCTAAAAGAAAACATTATCTTCGAAGTCTGTCAAATGTCAACCCGTAGTAGGCGCGGTAGACAGATTTTTTTGACTACCTTTGTAGCTCAGTGGTTCAGCACGTTTGAACTCAAGCCGGGGGTCGCGGGTTCGAATCCCGCCGAAGGAACAAAAAGCTTTTCGTGTTCCTGGGTCATGGATGTGTATTAAATCTGTGTGTAATATAATAAAAATCTTAAATATATGTATAGTATACACAAGTTCTTCGGATACTTAGCACGGGGCCAGATTGACGTGGTGTGAAGCGTCCATAGATATTATTATTATATCCTACCGCGGTTCTCCAGCAGTGGGATCTTCGTGGTCAGTGATGATGATTATTTCATTATTTCATATCTTTCAAAGTATTTTTGCTTGTTGCTGTTTAAATATAAAACATGAAACTAACTTAAATATAAGTACTTTTTCGAATTATTCTATTTCATCAAGCTAAGTAAAAACTAATCTTATCTGAAAATGAATTCTGTTTCGAAGTTAATTTATTTTCTTTTAGCGTAATTAATTAATTTTCAACGTCTTTCATTGCGGTATTTTTGACGTTTTTATTCTGATTAAAAATAATTATTATGAGAAACGTAAAACCTTTATGATTATTTGAGTATCTATTAAATATTTTACATAGTATATTTAGAATATTTTAGTTATAGAATACATTCTACTTATAAAGTATTTTAATAAAAAATATAATTCACTATTATCATTACTTAGTACAGTTATTAGTAAACGATTCAGTGTAAAATAATATTTTACTGCCAATTAAAAACTTTTTAATTTTACATCAGAATTAGATGCTAAGCGGCATCTATCAATGAAGCTCGGAACTGAACAGCTTCTACTGTTTGCCGCTAGATGGCGCAACAAGTACATGCGCAGGGACTTTTCAAAATTGTATTTTTCATACAATATCAGTATTATTCTCTGAAATTTAATAGGACGCTGCTAGATTTTTTTCTTAGCTCGAAAAACATTTCACATGTGAAATAGTTGTTGAGTTGAGATGAGAATATTTTTATTTGCGTACGCTGTTTTGTATAGATAACAAAGGACAACTGGTAAATATGGTAAGAAATTAATTATGCACATTCCTTTTGACTATAAAGTAGGGTTTCCAACCCAAAACAATTCAATTTACGAACAGGACGCAGTAATAAATTTGCAACTGCAACAGTTAATTTTATAAGTTAAAAGTAATAACATGTGATGCTAATAACTATATTTTTTCATGATATTATTTAAAGAAAATTAAACTTCAAAGAAAAATTTAAAAAGTGGCAGGCTAATTTTAAAATACATGACTTTATCAGGGCTCTATAAAACCCGGGACGCTGCTTTGAAACTATCCAGGACAGCCCAGGACACTGTAAAAACCAGGACATGTCCTGGAAAAACAGGACGGTTGGTAACCCGGTCATATTATTGTAAAATATAATATTATAGTAAGTAATTAAGTATACTTACATAATGTAGATTGTAGACAGTTTTTTTCTATTATACCTCATCTTACCCTCAACTTCAGACCTCGTATCAGTGGCGTGGGATTCCTATAACTCTATTCCTATCGGCTACACTTATCACTTACATTTCGAAGACCCTCATCCAAACCTTTCCATCCACTATAAAGGAGAACCAGCCTTCGCTACTGCCTCGTACATAATACAATTTATCCATATTTTAATCCATTTATAATAAGTTAGGTTGTAGCAAGAAATAGCCATACACCATAGCCCATACTCCTTATCGCCCAATCTGCAGGACGCTAATCGGCATAATGATGCTGATTGAATGATCGGCAGTATGGCGCAGGGCAACAGTAGTAACCTAATTAAAATCGGATTAACAAAAACTGATTTATAAAAAAGTTTTCAAGGCAATCATAATTATAAGGGTCTAACTATCATACATAATATTTTTTTATATTATAATGTTCATTAATCATTCATTAAATGATGCGCTTTTCCAGAATGTTAATAAAGTGATACACAGCAATTTACATGTTAGTTATAGATTGTAGGTATCTTAACTACATTTTAACTAAAGCAAACTTGTTTTACCAGTTAGATTATTATCATTACTTGACAAACTATAATAAAATCATAAAACATTTTTCAAGTTTCAAACCAACTTACAAAAATAAGTACAAAATGGTGTCGTTCAGCAGTCTGCATTTTTCGCGGTAAGTTCCAAATTCAAACCTCGTTTTTTTTTAAATCGAAAATCGAATGACAAAGGATTGCAGACTCGATCAGCCACTTTTTTTTCTAGCAATCTGGAAACCTGTCCTTTATAAATATTTAATTTGTGTTTTGCCATCGGCCGATACAAGATTGAAGAATGTCATCGTCCAACGCCATACTAATTGTGTCCAGAAAGTAATGAATGTGTTTATTAATGTTGACTCGAATGTAAAACAATTGACTGATGATCATTTAAATTGTACAGACAATGTTTTGACGAAGTCTTTGTATTTGTTTTATTGAGATAGTGTTTGATTTCTACTGCAAAATTACTGCAATGACACAATATGTCATATATACATGAAATAATGAAATCGTTCTTTACGGTAAACGAGCAGATGAATCGCCTGATGGCTGAACGGCAACGGCACGACGCACAGTGTTCTATTTCACTCAAAAAATTTCCCTATGCTTTTTATCGCATAAATCGATGAAGAAATGCATTTTAAATGCAAGAGTAAAACACCCACGTGTCTATTTCAAATACTTTTTTTTATAAAAAATAATTTATGTTTCGTGACCTCGACGTAAAAAAAAGACTTAATAAATTCTGTAAGCGTGTCTGATCAATATATATTTTTTTGATTAATATGGTTTGATGAAGGACCTTTAGGCGCATATTTTCCATGTTTTATTTTTTGAAGATCACTTCTGGTTACCGAGTTATTAATTTTTATTCAGTTTTTTGTTTTTATTTTTTTTCTCCCAAAAAACTCAAAAGTGCGACTTGTGACTGACACTGAAAGATTCATCTTAAATGTGTCTATCACTGATAAAAAAATCAAGTTGCACTATGGAAGCGTTTGGGAGTTAGAATAAAGGTCGAATGGTACATTTTAGGGTTATCACTAAGGTCAAACAATAGGCGACCGGACTTTTTATTTTTATTGTATAAACGTATAGTACTCTTAAATATGAGTAATTTCTCAGAAAAAATAGTATATCAAAAGTCAATATTTTCAAAGGTACAGCGATTTGTATATTATGTCACCGTAAAATTGTAAAATAACTCACGAGGTTGTAAAAAATATGTCGAAAGATTCATTACTATAATCATAATTGTAAATCATATACAATTTTGTAGTTAAAGAAAAAAATTCATTAATTTGAGCAAAAATGAAAGGTCAAGTTGAATGACACCCCTAACACAATATTTTGAAATTCGATTACTCGTAAACGCTTCCATAGTGCAACTTGATTTTTTTATCAATGATAGACGCATTAAAGGTCAATCTTTCAGTGCCAGTCACAAGTCGCACTTTTGAGTTTTTTGGGAGAAAAAAAATAAAAACAAAAATCTAAATAAAAATTAATAACTCGGTAGCCAGAAGTGATCTTCAAAAAATAAAATATGGAAAATATGCGCCTAAAGGTCCTTCATCAAACCATATAATTCAAAGAAAAATATATTGATTAGACACGCTTACAGAATTTATTATGTCTTTTTTTTACGTCGAGGTCACGAAACATGAATTATTTTTTATAAAAAAAAGTATTTGAAATAGACACGTGGGTGTTTTACTCTTGCATTTAAAATGTATTTCTTCATCGATGTATGCGATAAACAGCATAGGGAAATTTTTTGAGTGAAATAGAACACTGTGCGACGCGTTGCGGTTTCTTTATGTTGATGTTTTTTCATAAGCCTAGGTTTTCTATACTAATATAAAGAGAAAAGAACAAATAATATAAAGAATAAAGTTTTGTTTGTTTATTTACCAAGTATTTTAATTTTTTGTTTGCATTGAAGAGGCTCCGACACTACATGACCGATTTTGATTAAATTTGGCACAGATGAACACAGACAAATATCGTGGCAAAGTGTACGGTTCCCGTGCGATTTCCTTTTTCACGCACTAAGGCAGGAGGGATATTAACTTGTTTTAATAAACCGCTCTTTTATAATTTTTTCTAAGCTAGTACCTACAGCTTCCTGCTGTCACCGCGTCAAACTCTTTTTTGCCAAACTGTAAATTAAATTTCATTTGCCTACTGAGGGTTAGCCTACAGTAGCTAGGGAGCCCACGATCCCCCCGATGGTTGCAGGCCTTGTCGTGGCGGTGGGGCTTAGTAACCGTGGACTGGTCACCCACGGTGAAGCTAAGGGGCCCCATACATGGTCCGGTCTACCTTCAGTTCGGCCTGAACGGATGCAAAATCGTATCGTGTGTGTGCAATTTCGAGATCGCATCAGGCGGCCGTACGGACTGAAGCGATTCGTTCCAGTGTTGCCAGCTCTTTTTTTGTGAAACTACTAAACTCGTATCGATTTCTACTAAAACTACTAAAAAACTACTAAAGAGGCTACTTAACTTAGGAATTCCTGAAGCCCCCCAAAAACCACTGCATTTTAGGTTTTATTATATTATTTTTTTTTTTAATTAATTGAATTTGATTATAAATTTTACCATTAAATTAAAATATACTAGGAAATATTACGTATTTAGTAGCTATTTTGCATATCATTACTGTCTGGCTCTTTCCTACTTAAACACTACTAATAACTAAATTTCTACCAAGGAGGGAATAAAATACTCAATTTAGTAAAATTTTGTAAAATAACTAAGTTGGCAACATTAATTCTGGCCTGACCGATCGGCCTGAACGCGCGGCCTGTCCTGACCGTGTGTGGACAAATCGCTTCAGTTCTTGCCCGACCCGCTGCCGTGCGGGCGTGTATCTTGTACAAGCGTTGTATGAGTTTTCGCGGAGTTTAAATACAAAATTGATAAACACGACCGTAGCGCGCGGCAAACCAGAATGGACTGATGCGACTGTTCCGTGTGTGGGCACGAATCAGATCAGGCCGAACTGACGTAAATTGGATTGGATGCGATTTTTTCCGTGTGTGTGCTCGAATCCGTTCAGGCCGAACTGACGTCAGTTCCAGCTGAAACGATCGGCCTCTCGTCTGTGGGGGCCTTAAGACAGGGGTTCCCAATTTTTTTTCGCCAAGGAACCCTATTTGATTATACTTTTCCTCGCGGAACCCTACGGCCTACTTTGCTAACTCGAAATTTACCTACCTTAAAAAAGGTATAAATGAAAAATAATTAAGTTTTTATGAAATTATTTTTATGCATTTACTGTGAATATACGTAGGTAGGCACGCCCTGCCCCTCTCTCGTGCGTAAAGTGTACAAACAAGTCGGTGCGCGCGAGAACAACGTTCGCGTTGGTCACGAAACGTGTGATAATATTTTTATTTTTTACGGAACCCTTGCGGCCTTTCCACGGAACCCCAGGGTTCCACGGAACACCATTTGGGAACCGCTGCCTTAAGAGGCAACCGGGGCCGGCCTGTTTGCCGCCGGCTGGCCCGAGGAGGGCGCTCCCAGCGGGCTGAACATGTCCGCTGAGGACGCGCGTGGAGGTGGGACCGCAGAAGAAGAGGAGTGCCGGTATTATATTATTTTAGTGGTATGTATTATTAAACCTAGAAAAACCTAACCAAGAGCATGTCAGGACATGTCTAAGGAGGGTTCCGTAACTATAAACGCGTAATATGCTTTTTTTTAATTACTCCAAAAGTTACTGTCCGATTTAGTTCACAATAATTTTCCTAAAGAGTTTTTAGCATGATCTATCAGCATGAAAATTTGCAAGTTTCTATCTCCTATAGTTTAAAAATGCTAGGGGGGGACCAACTTACAACTACTTTGGAGGCCGATTACTCGAAAATGGTCAATTTATAAAAAAGTAACGTATGAAACCTTGCCTTTATTTTAAAAGACCTATTCTACGATACCCCACACGATGGGGTAGAGTGAAAAAATATTTTTCATCTCCACTTCACATGTATTGAGAGCCACCCCTAAAATATAAAATTATTTTTTTTTATAATCCCGAAACCGTGATCTATACACAATCTATAACTGCACCAAATTTCATCAATTTATATTCATAATTACAGGAGCTAGAGAGGCGGGCATACAGACAGACAGACGGACAGAGCGAAACTATAAGGGTTCCTTAAGTATTACGGAACCCTAAAAAAAACCATTAGAAAGTAGCATAGATTATATATATATATATATATATAGATAGCAATTTATCATAAAAATTTAGACAAGCAGGAAGCATTTAATCGATTAGATTAAATATATGTATAATATAAAATAAAATTTTAATTTATAATATTTATGCTTTTCAAGTCCTTACAGGCTTACCTTACTTTCAAATCTTCAGTACGATAAGTTGTAATTCTTTGAGGTCTGCTTATTTTAATCTGCCGCATCCGATTAAATTTTGACACTTATTTTTTACAACCCAGCCATGAAAACTGATTACCTTGACATACCTTGAATACCAGATACATATTAGGACACCTAGATTATCTTAATCTGACGCGCTTGAGATACTTCAAGAATCTTCACCTACTCTTGCTTATTTTTGCAAAAATATATTTTTCACTAGGTGCTTACCTTACTAGATTTATTTAGAGCGAGGTAGTTGTAATTTGCAAAGTCAGTATAGACATAACTTAGGTATTATAGGATATTCGAATACGGGAGAAACGCAATTAGGATTACAATGCAATTAGTATCTACTTAGAGATTAGCACTTACATGATAACTTATAACTAATAAGCTATTATATTAATGTTACTACTAAACAAATGTAACATAGTATAAACAATATTATGAAGATATAGAGCGTTTACTTCAAGTATTATTGAATGAGTTTGATACAAATAATATCAAATATCCTATCCTTACTTAGGCCTATTCATCCGTTAATGGATGATTTATTCAGAATTCTCCGCTATTGAAATACTGTAGTAGTAGACACTTGGTTTTTAAATGTCGTGTGGTTGCCTGAGCACATACCTACGGCATTCTCACAACATAGTCAGCCTAGTCCAGAGGAATGACTGGTCAATACGTCTGGGGCCAACTACGTGCGGGTTTCCTCACGAAGTTTTCCTTCACCATTAGAGCGCCCGTATAATGTACTTGAGATCTGAAAAAGTCTCATTGGTACACGCCACAACCTGGGATTCGAACCTGCACTCTCTCGAGTGCTATCTAAACGGTCTACCTACTACGCCACGGAGCTCTACCTACTACCTACTATAATTATTATAAAGGTAATGAAGTTTGGTATGGTAGTAGTTTAAACTCTGGAATAAGACAGGGATTTTAGTATAGTATAGTGTTCCTGTGGAATACTGTATTTACGCAGGCAGATCCGTGGGCGAAAGCTAGTAACAACAATTTCAGTTGAGGTTCTATTGGATAATGAACTCGCATAGGACCTAGTGCTCTAGGTACTGATAGAATTGAGCTAGAGATCTAGATTGACTTTTTACGTGCCCAATAACAATAATAACCCCCACACCGATTTCAGTGACGGTGACCGTTTTTATTGAAACCAGGCCAGTTACGCAGGAGTAATTTTATAGTGCCCAAGTGTGTGCGCCGTACACAAGAGCACTCTCTCTTCCTTTACTCTCATAATCCAGTGAGACGGATAACCGACGCGACTGACGAGAGATCAGGTGCAGGTCCGACTTTTTACATGCCCATCCGACGCATGGATCATCTTTCTTGTCAGACAATCAGGTGATCAGCCTGTATTGTCCTAACCAAACTTGGAAACAAGTATTTGTTGTTCCAATGCGGGAATCGAACCCACGATCTCCGAATCGAAAGCCAATGCTCTAAGCACTAGACCACGGAGGCTCTCGAGCCTATTTAACACGTGGATCATCTTTCAATTATCAATAATAAGACCTATCTAAGATCATGAAATCGAAGATAATTTTATTATAAGGAGATCATTCGCGCTGCATACAACGTCGGTCCCAAAGTTCTATAATATAGTGAATAATTGTACGAAGGTCAATCTAGGCAACTTTGGCAACAAAATAAAGAAAATATAATCGATACATTTTGTTCGAATTCGTTGTTTCGCGAATTCTATAAGTGAGTGTAGTACCTAAATTCTCATAGGAACATACAATTCGTGGATTGTACTTATAATAATATTATAATTAATAATTATAATATTTATGGACGCTTCTACACCACGTCAATCTGATCCCGTGGTTAGTTCTCGAAAAACTTATGTTTCAGGGAAATATCTATACTAATATAATAAAGAGGAAAAGTTTGTTTGTTTGCATTGAATAGGCTCCGAAACTACTGGACCGATTTTGATGAAATTTGGCATATATGTAGAGTGAGCCACGGGAAAGAATATATGCTACGTTTTGTCAAGACAAAATTTACGGTTTCTGCGAAATTAACCTTTACGCACACGAAGTCGCAGGCAACATCTAGTATTTAATATTTTTATACTATAGACATCCTTAACCCGGGAACATAGGAAAACTGCTCTATAGGTAGGTACTAAACTCAGTACTAAGCCCTAAACCAACCTAAACTGAGCAACAAAATTACCCGTTCTGTAATCATAAAGCCGTAAGTTGTGGGTAAGTTCTTTGTATAGTGCATTGCTGCAAAATTACCTGCAATTTACCTGAATATCGGTAAATAATAATGCAATTTACAATATTTACGACATGTTTATTTAAGCGATAATTGTAAATTGTTATGAGCGATTACGTATGTCATAGAGTCTACTGTCTATAGATAGTTTCATGGGAGAACGATGCTCGATCGAAGATGTAATTCGGTCTCGCAGAAAACCGGCCGCATGAAATGCGTTTAGTTTTGCGAAGTTAGAGAAAGACCACGGCCTCTAGTCAAGATGCATCTGATAATTTAGACAGCGAACTTCGTAATCAAAAATGTATGGGATTTGACATAAGTCATCGCTAAGTGACATGTCGCTGGCGATGCGTTAAGTCAAATCCCATACATTTTGTTTTCGAACTTCGCCGTCGAAATTATCGAATGCATCTTGACTAGGCCCAGTGTACCGGATTCCAGAGGCCAACAATTGTTACAAAGATCGACACGCTTGACACTCCTCTGGAATACCATGGAGCATGCAATAGCATCATAGACGAGGCATGTTGAGGCAAAAAGTGTCTCCAATAAAATGGCCCCAATTTTTAAATTTTTGGGGCCATTTTGAAATTCGAAGTATGGTGAAAACAAGATGGCTGACATTTGAGTTATGGTGAAAACCAAGATGGCGTAACTTTTTCTGTATAATAATGTATGTCATAGCCTATCTTGAGTTGAAATCTTTGAATAGCATGCTCTATTTGGTGGCAGTGATTGCTTTTCAGTAGCCGATCTGACTACTCGTGTGGTAGATGTTCGAAAAAAAAGCTTTTAAATAAAAACTTAATACTATAAAAACTATACCTAGCTTTGGAATAAGTGTAATTTCTCCTTTATTTAGGTAGTAGATATTGACCGCGGCTCCGCCAGCGTAAATATAGTATCCCACGGGAACACTGTACCTTTTCGGGATAGAAAGTAGCATAATATGTCCTTCCACGTGGTCTATTATATATCTGTGCCAAATTTCATCAAAATCCGCACCGTAGTTTCTAAGCTTATTCAATACAAACCAACAAATCTTTCCTCTTTTTATACTCGTAATATTAGTAAGTATAGGCACAGAATAAATAATAGTACCTAGAGGTACAGAAGAACCACTCCGACAAATGGTTAGAAGAAATAGGGACTCTTTCTGCGATGCGATAAGGTTCAATTCAGCTAACACGACGCTTGATTACCTACGATTATATTTACCTAGAAGTTGCGTCTCTTTCTATCGCGTAATTCTTATCCTTTCTAATGACATTAGGGTTGTCTCATTTTAGAAAATTATTAACCGACTTCCAAAAAAGGAGGCGGTTATACGTATTATATATATTTTTTCTTAATATTTAATTACAACTTTTTTTACCTACTTTCTAGTACCTACCTACTGTACTTTACTGAACAAATTGCTTTCCAAATAAACCTAAGGTAGGTTTTAATAGTACTGTAATAATTTGACGACCTCTGTGGCTCAGTTGGTTGAGCGTGTTGGTGCTCAAGCCGGGGGTCGCGGGTTCAAATCCCGCCGAAGGAACAAAGAGTTTTTTTGTGTTCCTGGGTCATGGGTGTGTATTAAATATATGTATAATATAATAAAAATCTTAAATAAGTGTTAAATATATTTCCGTTGTCTGGTACCCGTAACACAAGTTCTTCCAGAACTTACCACGGGATCAGATTGACGTGGTGTGAAGCGTCCATAGATATTATTATTATTATAATAAATTTGCGCATACCTATAAGTATATACATACTTATGCGTAAACGTAAGCATTTTTTATACCTTCACGGCCTGATATTACTCGAAGAAGTTGAATCACGCCGCCTTATTTTTATTTATATTTACTACTAGGTACTACTAGGTACTTTTGTCAATAAATGATTCTTCAAATCGTATCACATCGGAATAACATAAGACGCGAACAGATAGTTCAAGTGGAGCCAACACCTAAACACTAAATATTGGTTATCAAGTAATTGCAGTAGCAGTAGTAGCTCAAACTATATTTTTAAATATTGTTAAACATTATGTTATATGGTATTATAGTTATAGCTGGCCGGGTGATTTTTACCTAACTTACACAGTACCTATCGTAATATTATATGCAAAGATTGTAAGGTATTAAATCCAATCCATAAAACATTGCGACGAACAAATCTCACGCATACGTCGCTCACTGCTCGCGCGCGAGTCCCTCGAAATAGGCCCGTTTAAGGAGGCCGCCGCACGTACTTACATTTTTAATACCTACACGGGGAGTGGGACAGGCCTGGTATAGGTAAATATTACACCGATTGGTATAACAATGAGAAGTTAGAGGCAATTTCACTACAAAACTATGTGGAGATAAGAAGTTATAACTTCCCTTTCAAAACTATGCTTTTAAATAAAAGCTATCTTGGTAAATAAAGAAAAATTTTTGTATTCTTTAAAGTTCTTACACTTACTACCAAGTTTTAATCATCTTAAAAATTTTAATTTTCGAATGAAAACTTTGTAAGTGTGAAAAATACTTTTTCATTACGAATAGAATAATGATTTCTACTATTGTAAATGCGAAAGTTTGTGAGGTCGGAAGGATAGATGTTTGTTACTCTATCACGCGACTACTAAACGGATTTCGATTGATGGAATTTGGTATGGTAGTAGTTTAGGCGACTCTGGGTCAATTTTAAACCAACTCCTCTTAATTGCAGGCTGATTAATGAAAGAGGAACAGATAAACTGCTACACAGATAGCTTTCGATTTGATTGCGCATACGGTGTGTCCAAAAATTCGTAAAGGTGCGTAAAAAATTCAAATTTGGATCAATTCGGAACGTTCTAAGAAAGCTCTGCGCTGTTCCTCTGTTTGTCATAATGACAAGGGCAGCATTTAGCATGTGACTTAAGATCCTTTTAATTCAATTTTAGTGTTATAGGTGTTATAAGTTTGACGTGTCTATCTACGTGTGTCTGTCCGTGGCATCGTAGCTCCTAACCGTTAGATATCAAAATTGATACATCCGTTTGTTTGAAAGCTGACGTCATCAAGAGTGTTCTGACTTATTATCATCATCATCTTGCTTACTGCTTGACAATGTTGTAAGCTTCTTAAAAAATTTTAGTGTGTTTATTATGATAGATGTTGTTTAGATACGGTGAATTAAAACATATATCTACAGTAGCAATTATCATTATACTCGTAGCTTCCATAATAAAGACCAAGAAGATACAATGAGTGACGAAATGATAGCATTTAATTTAATATAACTTCACTACACTACACAATTGAACAATTAAGGTAGGCGTATGGTATAACTAGGGTTACCACTTGCGTAAAGTTTAAGTAATTAGTCAGACTTTGCTGCCTTATCAGACCAAATTAAGATACTATTTTTTTGGCCAGTTTAACATTTTATCTTGTAAATAATATACTAAAGAGGAAATATATTTTGTTTATTTCTTTACATTGAATAGGCTCCGCAGTTATACCGATTTTGATGAAATATGGTACAGATATAGAGTAGACGACGGGAAAAGACATAGGCTACTTCTTGTTGCGGCAAAACGTACGGTTTACGTAGGATTTCTTTTTGCGCGCACGAAGTTACGATCAACATCTAGTATCAGGTATATTAGTTCCCGCTATCTCTGCCTGACCTTGTATGACTCGGCAAGCTGCTGCTAATGATTGCCCGTCTTTTCGATTGTCCACATCATCATCATAAAATGGCAGAGCGATTTGTCCAGCGACCGCGAAAATTAACCCATGTAAATCATGCATTAGGCAACCCTATGTAGAGGCCTCCCATGACAGGCTAATCATGGTACGTCAAAAACTCGAGTTATGGTAATTTTTAATTGTTTGTAACTTTTGAATCGGTTACGCTAGCTATAATTGCTTTATTGCTAACAAAAAATTATTATGGTCTATTTAAAAAAAGGGTGAGGTATATTATGTCTCAAATATGTCATAGTTTATACTTTGTTAAATTCCTTTCAAGAGATTATTCCAGAATCCAATAGATTAAAAAAATGTTGGTCCTAAATAAATAAATAGTTTAGTTGCGGATTTAAACTACTCAAACAATATTACAGGTTATGCTTAGACAAAAAATAACTGCAGGTTTATAAATTAACAAAGTATTAATGACTAAATTTACCTTTATCCAAATAAGCCAGGAAAAAATATGAAAAACCCAATTTACTTCGCTCCCTTTCCATAAAAGCGAGCCGTATGGGTCGTTAAAAGTACTAATTGCTGAATAAATAAGTCCTTTTTCAGATACATTGTGCTTTTAAGCTTTTTTATGCATTGAGGACAGCCAAGGGGCTCATTTACATAACTTTATTTAAGAGCTCTCGGACAGTACTCTATGCATTCATTTTGTGATTTTGTTCGTTTTGCAGCCTAAAGTTCCAATGTCGAATTTATTGGTGCAAAACTGTAATCTATCCGTTTCTTTTTTTACCCGAACACGGCGAAACCAAAACGAAGGGTAATGATTTTGGCAGTCTATATATTATTATCCTCTCGAGCGTCCCAATCGTATTATGTTATATAGTACTTTAGCGCCCCTACCCCCCCGCGCGTCAAAAATAATCTGCCGGTCAGCGCTAAAATGCCGATTTCGACGGAAATTTGTATGAATGCACTAGCTTATATTAGTATATTCAGAATCCTCATTAAATTTGCTTTAATAAATATATAATATAAACTGAAAAATTAACAAGTGTAATTATTTAGAACGTCCTAATCGCACAAGTATGTAAAATTCCGCCTGTTGTTGTCGAAAAAAGCATTTAAAAATCAATTTAAGACGCTAGAAACATTTTAAAGAGACTAATGATATTAATAACGAGTTACTTTATTATTATAAATTAGTCAAAATATCCGCTGCTTCAGGAAATTACAAAAAAAAAATATTTAAAGAGAATGCGTTATTTCGAAAATAATCATTGCAAAACGTGTGAGTTCAAAAGCCTTTTTGGACCTGATTATCCAAAAAATATATATATATTGTGGACTCATATTAAACCTTCTCTAATATAGAGTTGCTTTTTAAAGAAATTATGTATATTAAGGGGTCCAATAATTAAAAATCTTAGAAAACAAAAAAAAATACGCCAAAAATACCACTCTTACTTAAAAAGCTAATAAAAGTTTAAGAGTTTGGTGTTTTTACATATGAGCTATTTTGTCAAAAACTACACTAAATATAGAACCAAAATAAATGAACACACATTTATTAAGTTTTTCTAGAGTTATTAAAATTAATTTGGAAAGTTGACTAAATTTCCCAGTTTTGTGGAAATTTACGAACGAACGAACGAGTCGTCTTTCCTCTAATATTTTAAAATATTTTGTAAGGCATAAAAATTAACTTAATTGACTATTTTACATAAAAATATTAGCACTTAGTATATAGATTTAGATAAAAGCATTTATTTTATTTATTTATAGCTATATCTATCATACAGTTTTTATATTTTTTTTGACGAAAAAAAAAAAAATAGTTGTATGTAGTAAATGAAACAATAGCGAAGTAAATGTAACCGAATTTTAATATATAATTGAATGTATAATTTAGTCTATAATGTGAATAAATAAAACAAAAAAAAAATTTTAGGTGACTCCACGAGTCATGTTCATTAAAAATTTGTATTTTCGACGCCATCTTGTTTTTAAAATGCGGGGCGCCCGGCCACCGTACAACGGTCGATTTCAAACGTTGTTTTATTATTTTTATTTTCTAATTTTATTAAAGCACTAACTACTTCTTTTGTTATAGTAAAACGATAGTTAACAATATTTTCTATTATTGAAAGTTAAATAATAACAGAAATATTCATAGCTTATTAAGAAAAAAAACCGTTTTTGTAACGGTTTTTTCTTGAGTTGGTTTATGGACGCATTATGGACACAACTAAATAATAAAAAACAAATTCTAAAAGCAAAACTATGACGAAAATTTATGTTATATTCATTTTAGATAACATTAGCTACTCACCAAAAATATTCTTAACAAAGTTGCACTTCACAACACACTGTAATCCTGCACTGAAGTGAACTAAACAAATAATGAAATTCGACACCACTTGAGTTGATTTCAAGTGGCTATTGGTTTTGTTACTTGTCAAGATTGTATATGGGTGGGGCATAGATTTGTCGTCCTTTTCATTAGCTTCAATATGTTATACGATAAAAAGGGACAAACATTGTTTTCGCACTTAATGTTGCTGTTTTTCGTGCCTACTACTCAACGACCGTACAACGGTGGCCGGGCGCTTGAAGGGGGCAAAATGAACAACCATACAATGGTGACGGGACGCTCCAGAGGATTAAAAAAGTTTCTTCGCATTTTATATAAAAATTCAAAAGGTTTTTTTATAAAGTTTATTTACAAGTGACTAAAGTATATAGGTGCCATTTTGTTCGATAACTTTTTGCCATCTTGTTGGTAGGTACATGATCCCATTGCTATAAAATTTTTGGGGCTTCTGATGAAAAAACTGCGACAAGTGGTTTTGGCAGTCCTCTTGTGATGTCAACCTGACACTGCCTAAGGAATTCTGCAGCGACCGAAACAGGTGGAAATCTGAAGGTGCAAGGTCAGGACTATACGGCGGATGCATTAACACCTCCCAGCCAAACTCCCGTAATTTTTTCTGAGTGGCTAAAGATGTGTGAGATCTAGCGTTATCATGGTGAAAAACCACACCCCTTCTGTTGATTAATTCCGGCCGCTTTCTCTCAACTTCTTGCTTTAATCTCATCAGTTGTTCGCAGTACAGTTCAGAATTGATGGTCCTGCCTGGCGGTAACAGCTCATAATGAATAATGCCCTTCCAATCCCACCACACACACAGCATCACCTTGTTGCGAGTTAACCCGGGTTTCGCCACAGTCTGTGAAGCCTGACCGGCCTTTGACCACGATCTTTTTCGCACGTTCTTGTCGTACGTGATCCACTTTTCATCACCAGTTATCAGCTTCTTCAAAAATGGTTCGGTTTCATTACGTCGTAATAAAGAATCACAAATGAGTACACGGTTCATTAGGTTTCTTTCAGTGAGCTCATGAGGCACCCAAATATCGAGCTTTTTTGTATACCCAGCTTTTTTCAAATACACCAAATATTTTTGTGGTCAATCTCCAGTTCTTCAGCTACATCGTAACTACTAATATGCCGATCTTGCTCCACTTTTTCAAAAATGGCAACAGTTTTGTCCGTAACAGGGCGACCAGAGCGACTTGCATCTTTGATATCAAAATTTCCGGATTGAAAACGCTTAAACCAAATTTGCGCTACTCTCACAGATACTGCATTAGGTCCATAAACATCACAAATTTTTTTCGCGGCTTGTGTTGCATTTTTACCTTTTTTGTAATAAAATTTTAAAATGTATCGAAATTCTTCATAAGAATCACTCATTTTAACAATAAGAAAAACAAATGAAAATCTCAAATTTACCTAATTTGAATTTGGAATTGTCTTCTGTAAAATTAAAACTTTTTAATGATACCAAAATCAGCCAGATACAATTGGTATAGCCCAAGATATTTTATGACAAGTTCATACATACTATAATGCGAAAAGACTTTTTCCCCAACCTATATATGTTTGTCCCACTAGCGCCACTTAGCGTATTTAAAACTACTGATATGTTTAATTAATGAAGTGTCAGTAGATTGTATCATAACATAACGGCACGGCACATAGGCTATAATAAAATTTACGTAGTCGGGTTATAGTTTTAAACGTTTGATTATAGTCAAAGTAACTTATTTAGTGGGGGTTTTAACGTAATACACAATATGCTTTTACAACTACAGATCTATTCAATAAAGCTGCCTCAAAAGCAATGTAGTGTTAAAGTTTTGAAAATCACCATACTGACCGACACAAACTTTCGAACAGTACCTGTGGGCCCAGCAGGAACATTTGACAACGGCGTAAAAGTAACGTTAACCAATGAAAATTGCATCCAATGAGAAGATCTATCAAAAGTATCACAGCGCTAAACAAAGGGCATGGTCCAAAATTTATCCAAAACCCAGCCTCGTCAGAAGTGAAATGTTCGCCAATGGGTTAACTTTAAAATCATATTTGATGACACCAAAAGGACAACCCTGAAATATGCATTGCGTGACCGTGGGTCAATTTCAGACCATCACCTTTCATTCGATAATGTTACGTTTACGCCTCTGTTAACTGCTCGTTTTAGGCCCCCTGATATCTTAACCTGCCTCTAAAAAGCTGGTGTCAAACTCCAGATCGAATGATACATCACTCAAGTACATACCCCTCCCCCTTCACCGCGCGGTATCGCAACCTGTTCGCGGCGTCATTTGTAGCAGATGAAATGTAAATGCACATTCGTTACGTGGCCCGCACCCGCTCTGTATTCATGAGAGGCTGGCCCAAGTTATAGGAATTAGCGGGGGATTTTCGTGGATAGGAAATGAAAGAGTTATTTTAGTTATCGGGTAATTTTTGTCGGTTGGAATTAAAATGCTTTGGCAATTAAGTAGATTTTCAGGAAAAGTATAAAATCCTATAAAATTATTTAAAAGCTAACTGTAATCTAAACAGCCTCATAAGTTTTATTACTATTTAACTATCAAACTATTTATAAGCTGTCCCTTATCGCAACAGCTTCTTATAACTGCTGGATTCTCATACCTAAATTGTTGCATGAATGAATGAAAATCTCTTTACTTCACTTTAAAAAAATAGGACACACAGAACATAGAAAAACTAGACATAAATAGCACAAAATGCGGTCCTATCACTGCAAGGGATTTTTGCCAAACAACCTGCATTTGTTCATCAAAATTAAAACAGTAAAGTACTAAATAAGGATTGTATGAATACATATTACTATAACAGGTAATATAGTTTGTTGTTGTTCTTAATTAAATAACAAGTTAAATTATATAATTTAATCTGTGTAATAAGTGGATTTTATTATTTTAATTTAACGTACCTATCTCGCACAAGTTTGTCACTTGAACCACACCAAGTTTTGAAGAACATGCGCATATTATCTTCAAATGTGTCAACGGCTCGTTTTCTATCCACCACTACTACTATTTGATATGTATTTTTCATTTTGCCTCGCTAAATGTCAGATATTTGTTATTCACAAATAAAATTGTCCAGCACTCAACTTTACTTTTTTAGTGTCTACAGTTTTTATTGTATTCACATTTTGCTTGATAGGGTTAGCTCACACTATAACCCGACACCATGAAGTATAGAATACCAGGGGTCCGAACGGTATTAAGCTTTTCCATAGTATTTATGTACACAATAATAAAGCCAGATCTTAGTTCTCTTTTCTGCCACTGGCTGCGCTATAATTTTGGACGTATCGATGCTATTGTGGCGGACCAATCAGCGCACAGTCCTGAATCGCGCGTAGTACTTCTTGAAGAATGGCGCGCTCTACCGGCAAAATATCTGTCCCCTAAATTGAGACCATTATTTTAACATTTCGTTCGGACTCCTGGTATCTATACTTCATGCCCGACACGACGCGACGTGGCTCTACATTTATTAAATAGCGATTCAAAATAGAACTTAATTGACTACACCAAAAGTTACACGTTTCATTGCAAAAACGGTACTATGCGGCTCGGTGTACTCGAAAACCGACCATTAAACGGGTAGCTTCTTGTGTAGTGAATAAAGTTCAAAATTGAATCACTATCTTTAAAATGCAGCGCCGCATCACGTCACGTCCCGGTGTTAACTGACGCTTAGTATTTCTTTTCTATAACGCCTGGTAGACCTAAGTGGTAAGTAGTTATCATTATGACATCATCATTATCACCATTCTCCACCATCATCAATATCCACTAACGTCCACACTGCTGATATAGACTTACTTATATATAAACTTACGTACTGGGGATCAGCTTGGCAAATTTGGCGTCCCCTTCAACAGCCCACAATTTTTCCACACGATCGTGGACACACCGAATGCTTGTAGTAGTACAATGAAATCGAATGCTATAGTAGCTGTTTATGAAATTTAAAAAAGAAACTATTTAGCTGTTTATCTGTTCCTCTTTCTTTAATCTCTCCATGTGTTAAGCTGCAGTAGTTCACTATACTTATAGCCAGCACACTTTTTTGACCTTCATTTAAAAAAAAACGAATCAGGTAACAAGGATAAGTTCATCATTCAATCTAATAACTTAGGTCTTTGGGACTTAGGTCATAAATTCATAACCTAAGAACAATCTGGATATGCACAAAAAGGCGCGGCCAAATTTATGCGTTCTATACGGCGGACCGATGCATCTCCTTTCCGTGTCACCCGGCCGGGTCCAATTAAGTTAGACTCACGACCTCCGGTGGAGCCATGAAACGAGCGATTCTCACGAGCTTATTGGTACATGCCTCTTTAATGTTTAACTTTTAGTTTGATAATAAGTTTGTTTGTTATTTATGGGTTAAAAAAAAATAAAATTAATATGAAAATTGATGTTATTATTTACCAAAAATTGCCAATAAATAAATATAATAATTCGAAACTATTTTCTTTTTTTATTAGAAGCACAAAATGAGTGAACTTTATAATCCGAGGATTAGAAATAAATAAATAAAGAAGTCGTTTTAAAACGTTGTTTTTATTAATATGCGCTGATATATTCTTATGAATGCGATGAGTTGTTTTTTATGATAATATATAAAACATAATGTTTTATCATTGTTGAAATTAATAAGAAATGTTTTTGTTTTCATAAACTTATTTATTACTCGTTAGTGGTTTGCAGGAAATCATAATAAAAAATAGTAATAAAATATCTCAAACTATGTGTGTGGTACGTGTTTTTGTCAAACATAATAACTTGTATTTAAATTAATATGAATTAATAATTAATTGATTCTCAAACAATCGATATATGCATCATAAATTGTAATATGTTTTAACGTTTTTACATCAAAGTGAATCCTAATAATGTTATTTATGAATGAGAATTAAAAAAAATGTCAACATAAAATTACTATGTGGAATTATAATAATTTATGTAGGAATTAAATTAAACGTTTTTTATGAAATAGACAAGGAAACAAGCAGATTGATTGTCATGATAAGCGATAACCGCTGCCCATGGACACATGCAACACCATAGGAGTTACACTTGTAACCCCTCTAATTTTGCATCATTGCGTTCCAGATCCTTAAAATCCCTAATCCCCCCTTGGGCCTCCGGTAACCTCACTCACTCGGCAAAATACAGTAGAAGGGTTATGTTACGTTGATTTTCTGCGAGGCCGAGGTATATGGTATTTGAGCCGGCCCATTTGTGTTAAGCAATATTTTTGTCTTGATCAATACTGATTTACTGTAACTTAACAATGGTCAAATAACTGCTTATAATATTAAATTTAATAATATGTATTTTAGGCAATTTGTACCTAATTGCATACTGAAATCGAAAAAGTAGTATTTAAATTATCAGCAATAACGTACAAAGTAACGTGCAATTTTGTCTTATTGTATTAGTTCAAACATTATTTGTAATCGTCGAATAAGTAGAGGACATTATAAAGAAAATAAGACAGCTTAAATGGCGTTAGGATAGAGACCTGACTAGGAAAAGAAATAAAAATGGACACAGATTGTAACAGAATGGCAACCAACGATTTAAAAAAGAAGAAGAGGCAGACAAGTAAGAATATGATCAGAATACATCACAAATATTGGAGGAGTAACTTCTTAAAAAAATATCATTGTATTTTGTTTAGTATCAGTAGTAAAGTTTTTATTGTTATAATAAAGTCGACAAGTAGTACAATAGCGTGTTGGCCACCGTATTGATAACATTTTCCAGACATATGCATGATTGCATATTTTTAAAGCGAAGGCCACAAATCGCGATTTTCGTGGCCTAGGTCAGAACAGTAAGGTCGTGCAGAGAAAGCGGAAAGCGGGTTAGATCGCTATTAGATTGTCATGCATGTTGGATGTGGTAATTAATTGTGACAGTTCATTTCGCCTGTAATGTTGCTCGTGTCGCTGGTGCCAGCTACGTTTTGTACTTCATAAATTTTTGACTCGGATCGAGTTGCATTGTTGCGAAATGATTTGAGACAAACGATTTCTGTATAGGTCGAAACTTAACTGAGATTGTCTTAGCTTGGGGAAAAGCATGCTATGTGGGGAGCAAGCGAGAACATTTCGAGTTTATTTAGCCATAAAGGTAGGAATATTTTCACCAAATTTTACAGATCTGTTTTTCTACCTAATGGCACATCCACACTATCCAGTGTTACTTTTCCTTGAGAATTAATAAAGATATTTTTATCGTAGTATAAGTACATTGGCATGAAAAAGTAACGTGTCACTGTAACTTAGTGCCTACCCTGCTATTTTGATTTAAAGTAAGCCACAAACATCCATAAAAAATACACATACTCTTCGATCAATATAAGTAGGTAGGTAGGTATATAGGTATTATTAACTACTTAATAATGTCGATGCACATACTAACAAACATACATCTACTACTATTCCTTCAAAGTAGCAAATGATGGTAAGGTGAAAGTTCAGCGTTTGATCCGGGAGCGATTCCTTTGTAGTTCCGAACAAAAACTCGAACAAAAGACATTCTGATTGATTAATTAATATGGATATGTGACTGACCCAATTTCATATGATAAGTTAATCCAAATGAATTTTATAATTGGATCAGGAAACCCTTTGCTCGTAATTGAGTTAATAACTACTGACTTTTAGTATACGTATAGACGACAGGTAATAATAGAACTATTTTGTAGATACTCTGTGGTTAATCGGTCTTATATTCTTTGTTATAAAGTGCATTCTTAGTGTAATTAGTGCTCGTATTAAGGTATGTAGGTTTCTATCTCCCCCCCAACTAATAATAATATTTATACAAGTGATTAACTGTTTAATGTTGTTGTCTTTATCTGATACGTTAGAAAAGACATCATAATAAGCTCCCATACAACAAACGTGACTTTTTGCCGTTTTGTACAGAAACCTTTGTGCGCGAGTCCGTCTCGCACTTGGTCGGCTTATCATATTATGTATCTATCTACCATATTAAAATATATAATATAACAATGTCCATTTTAAAAAGCTATTTTGCCTATGTTTTAGTTGTGTTAGTTTTCTTTCTACATATCGAGGGTTAAGAACCAGAGTAGCGTAAGGGCAAAAATTGTAATCTACGTACTAAATCGCTCCAGTTTTTTGGCACATAATAAAATGGGGATTAAAAAAGCGAATGGAGAAAAAAAAAATTGAATTTTTGCCCTTACGCTACTCTGGTTTTTAACCCTCGATATTATCTCATATGTTTCACCTTTTTTATATTTTCTTATAAGTTCCTACGTCTATAAGTTACCACTACTTAGCAACTTCAATCTTCAACTGTTTTAAATCAATCAAAACCCAATACCATCATGTTACTATTTTAATTCGTATCGTTAGCACTTTATAAATAAAGTACTGTCGCGTCGATTCCACACGCAATATTTCAGCGTCAACTGGCCTTTGATGCTGAATGTTGCGAGCGTGTGACACTGTCGACGAGTGTACCAAAAGACAAAAGTAACATATCTTTGTTACGACTATACCTCAGATTAATAACTATAGCATAGATACCTGGCTATTACTAATGGTCCGTTTCATTATTCTATCTACCAATAACTATTTGTTAGAAATGTCAAATTCGTATCGCAAAAAACCGCCAAATGATTGAATGACGATGTTTTAAAGAAATAGATATTGGTAGATAGGTTATTGAAACGGGCCGTAAGAGAAGAAACATATTATATCGGTTCTTATCCCATATGCTAACATGTATTATGAGTGTCATAAAGTCTTAATTCTAACGTTGTATAAAGTATACCAAAAGATTTCCAAAGGCCTGATAACCTTAGAATAAAACGAAAAGACATAGATTTGCATTCTCTTTTACTTTGTGGGTCTTTACTATTGATGTTTTGTTAGAAAGATATAACTGCTAACGGCTTCGATTTTAGTACCTTATCCATATTTTTTTCTTATTCCTAGGTTTTAACCATTGATGTTTTTGTGAGACAGACAGCTGCTTACGGCTTCGATTTTGACACTCCTTCCATGTATTATTATTATTCCAAAGACTAAACGGTAGATACTAAAAACAAACACATTGAAAATACAAGAATCAAGACTGCATCGTAACTGTATTATTGTAGGATTAATTAATTATTAGAACAATCGACCTACAGAAGTGATGTAATATGAAAGTAATTGTAATCGAAAACTTGTATTCTATTAATAACTACTCATTACTAAACCTATTTAAAGTACGGTAAACTACAATTTGTCCCTTAACAAGACGCGAGTGGTTACGTTATAATGTAACTAACCACAAGATGAAGATTATCCTCTCACTAAACAAGCTAAACCGCAGATACACAGACAGACTGATATTAGCTGTTATATTTATCTGTGACATACAAATATCGACTTTATGCCTATGTAATAAAATCCAAAGTTAGTTGGAAACTTCACCTTAGAGAGGATCTAGTACTTAAAAAACTATTATTGTTTATCGGAAATACAGTTCCGAGGTAGATTTAACTAATAAAACCTGCAATTATACAGTTACAATCCTGTCGATATGTTAAAACGGTAAAATGGTATTCTCTCAAAAAAATCAGCTCGGTATCAAGACAATTCATTTATAATTCAATAAAATTAAAACGAAAGTGTGATTGCATTCATTACACGACGAGTGCTAGGCCAAGTAAATAGTATTCAATTACTTAATATTGTACTATTTGAAAATCAAAACATATAAATACATAATACAGATGTATAGTATTCTTAATAACATCTCAAAGACAGTTGTAATCAAGTACCTACATTTGAGTGCAATGGAATGATTTATACATCATGATATCATTAAAAACCTCACATGAAAATTAAAGTTTAAATCATATAAAGAAAAGTATTACTGCACCGCATTAAACGGGTTGGCTTGATTACAATCATCAGAATTTATCACCATTTGTAATATTGAGTGGATAATAAATCTTCATAAAGCTACCTGACTTTTAAAAACTCAAGTTTTGAAGTGCGCTAAATAAAACCAAATTCTCACATTAAGTTTTTTTTTAAAATACGTTTCTTTGTAATTAATCAACAATAAACATCATCATCATTACTATGAAATAATTATTTATAACTTCAGTTCTTTTAAAGATAAAATCTAGGATTGCAGTTAAAATATGTGTGGGAATATGGTGGCAAGCCCCAAAGGGAGATCTCCGACCGAGCGAGGTGTTATGCTCGGTCAGGCCGAAGCCCACTGTAGTGGTTTTCAGATGTCGTATATACATCGCCGATCTTAGAAAACTTCGATAGCGCGATTCAGGACTGTGCGCTGATTGGTCCGCCACATCACCCCCCCCCCCCCCCCCCCCCCCCTAGGACCGGAGGTCGAATTATTGAGTCTTCTGCTTGAGTGGCCAGTGCCAGAGAGTTCCAGTGAGTCGGAACTGTGCTGCTGCTGCACGGGATCCTAGTGAGTCGGAGTGCTGCCGTGCGGGGCCGATGCTACGTGCTGACCAGGAGAGGTGTGCTCTGCTTGCTAACCGATCGTTGTAGCTACGTGTGACGACCAGGAGAGGTGTCGCGTACTCTGTTGCTGGTCGTTGTAGCTACGTGTGCTGACCAGGAGTAGTGCTCTGCTTGCTGACCGATAAATTATTGCTATTAAGATGATGATGATGATTACTGTAAGTTATAAAGTGGCATATGCTTGCAGTTCATTAAACAATACCGAAATTTCCAAACGCATATCTTTAAAGACTCAGGAGTTCTGTACAGTGCTTTTGGATCCAGGGTATATCTTGGTACAATATCTTATTTTTTGGTAGCATATGCTTGTGTTACTTCAGTAAAAGTCAAAATCACTATATGTGTGGATATAAATTTCGAGGAGTTCCCTCGATTCCTCATGGATCGCATCATCAGGTTCCCACTTTAGTGACTAAAGGACCAATTTCGAACTAAACCCTTTACAACAACAAAAGAATTTTGCAAATAGGTCCATAAACGGCAGAGTAATGTTCAAAGATATCCGTGTTAGTAAAATACTATGAGAAATACCTTTTATATCATCATAATCTGATGATGTATGGTGTGATAGTGGTGATGATGATGATGATTACTCTAACTGACAGGGTGGCATATGCTTGCAGTTCTTTAAACAAAGCCGAAATTCCCAAACATGTATCTATAAGGAGCCAGGAGTTCTGTTCTGTACTTTTGGATCCAGGGTATACCTTGGAGCAAAATCTTACTTTTTGGTAGCATATACTTGAACTACTTCAGAAAAAGTCAAAATCACCATATGTGTCCATATAAATTTCGAGGAGTTCCCTCGATTCCTCATGGATCCCATCATCAGGTCACCACTTTGATATCAAAAGGACCAATTTGGGATTACACCCTATACATCACAGAAAAAACTATGAAAATCGGTCCACAGGCGGCGGAGTAATCGTTGAACATACAAAAAAAAATAACCGCCTCCTTTTTTGGGAAGTCGGTTAAAAAGTACACTGCGCGTTTGTCCAAAGCATAAACCACTGCCATACCAAATTTAATTCAAATCAATTCAACCGTTTAGCAGTAAAAGACAATCAAAGTACACATAATAATAATACATTATCCCACGGGAACACCGCAAATTTTTGGGACAAAAAGTATCCTATGTCCTTTCCCAGGACTCAAAGTATCTCTGTACCAAATTTCATCAAAATCGGTTCAGCGGTTAAAGCGTGAAGAGGTAACAGACAGACAGACAGACAGACAGACAGACAGACAGACACACTTTCGCATTTATAATATTAGTATGGATGGAAAATCGAGACTTGGCCCTATTAAATAACGTCTAATTTTAAACAACTATTATTATCGAATAAGAACATAAATATTTTATACATATTATAAATCAGTTAATTTTATGCTCGTCCCCGCGAAAACTTTTCTTAAGGGAGTCAAGAAAGATTAGTAGAAGATATGAAAGATAATAATTGTAGAGTTTAAAACCAAATTCTTTTGGCTCTAATATAAACTATTTTAAAATTTATCGTCAGTTCCTTTATATAACACCTGCTACCGGTAGCAAAAATTACACATTTATACAATTACTATTTTTTATTAATTAATAAAACACAGAAACGATATAAAATCGTGGATGTGCGTCTCATAAAACGAAATGTGTCGTGAAGATAAGTTTTTTCATCACCATCACGGGTGATGCTGATCCGAGTGGATACTAAATTCGGTAGGATTACATATAAAACGAATGTTTACACGCGTTTTAGTACGAAACATGGAAAAATAAAAAATATATCTTCTTAACCTCTATTTCCTACCGCAGTTTCTTATAACGCCCTTTATAAAAAGGGTAGATAGTTGTAAGAAACTGTAATTAGTAATAAAAAATACATTTACATTCCCGTTGTTTGGTAATTTTAACACAAGTTCTTCGAGAACTTACCACGGGACTAGATTAGCGTGATGTGAAAGAGTCCATAAAAAAATACATACATTGCAATTTGCAATAGGTATAAAATCTAATAAGTATTTACTAAACTAATTCTAATTTTGACTTTTTCAGTGACATTTAAAAAACAACGAGATTTGCATTTTTTATTTGCGTTAAAGTAATACAAAAGAAATGTTCTTGTCAAAATTACATTTCGCTGAAATACTTTAGACATAATATTTGGTAGTTTCGTTTTATGGTTTGTGATAATTTTGACGAGCATACGTAAAAAAATCGTAAAACTCATTTTATTATTTTGTGACAACACCTAAAAATATAAACTTGAATAAAACATTCGAATTGCTTTGCCTCCTGACTTATCAAAATAATGCTAAAAGCTGATTCGCATCTCTATCTATATTTACTTACGCCCAAAATTAATAACGTATATAAAATCGACTTTACGTATTTAAATTGACTTAAATCTTAGATTCTCAAACAAAAATTGATGTTAAATCCTAGGATCGTTGAAATGTATTGAAATCTTGATCTCAGATAGCTAAAATGAGATTAATATTGATTATTAATTTCGGGCTTAAGACTATCGTAGAGTTGATTTGTCAGATTGATCGCGCTAATCTCTGAAAGATGTGGTGTTGGTGGTGGTTACAATAATTATTTAAAAAAAATGTCGATTAACAGTAAGCGCCAGATTTACAACCTCCTATTATGTGGCGAATAGCTTATCCGACAGTTATGTCGCTGCTTACTGAGCGACTGAGAAAATACCTGCATTTATCTGACACTTACTAGAAGACGGCTCCGCCCTCGTAAATATAGTATATATAACTTTATATAACTAAAAAGTAGCCTATGTTTTAATCCAGATCCTAAACTACTAACATACCAATTTTCATCGAAATCCGTACTGTAGGTTTTGCGTGAAAGAGTAACAAACATTAATCCATCCATCCTCACAAACTTTAATTCACATTCATAATAATATTTCTAAAAATGTGAAACAGGCTCTTAAGTAACTTAAAAATTTATCTATATAGGTGTAAGGTAACGCTGATTGACTGATGTATCAACCCACAGGCCAAACCCTTAAGGCTAGAAATTTGAATTTATTGCACACATATTTCTCATATGACGTAGCCATCCACTAAGGATGGCTTTTTCAAAATTCAACCCCCGAGGGACAAATAGGGGATGAAAGTTGAAAACCAAATTTCACGCAGGCGAAGCCGCGGGGCTTTAATGCTAGTCATGGAGTACAAAGTCAATTTAACCTTTTCTATAAAATGTCATTATTAGCTATTAATATCCATAGTACCAATAACAGTGTTTACCAGAATTTATTTTATTAGTGCGTTGCATGTACGAGGGCAATAATCGTACTAACCGACATAAACTACTGTTTGGCAGCTGCTGTACTGGGCACGTGTCATATTAACATAAGCTTTAATGAATTCCCTTTTGTCAATAAGTGGCATTGTTTACCAAATTGTGAAAGGGGTGATAACATTTTATGCGTTTTTAAATTGAATACTAAAGCGCTTACTGCAGTTTGTATAATGACAATTGTGGAAAAGCATTAAAAACGTAATTATGATGATACCTGATAGTAAGTTATGTTAGTCGTATTTCAACACGATGTATGTATGATGATACCTGTGAGCTCCGTGACCTAGTGAGTACACCGTTTGGTTCGCACTTGAGAAAGTGCAGGTTCGAATCCCAGGTTGTGGCGTGTACCATTGAGACTTTTCAGATCTCATTCTCAGGTACATTATACGGACGCTCTAATGGTGAAGGAAAACATCATGAGGAAACCCGCACATGGTTAATGGCCCCAGACGTATTAACCAGTCATTCCTCTGGACTAGGCTGACTATGTTGTGAGAATGCCGTATGTGCTTGGGCAACCATACGACATTTTAAAACCAACTGTCCCAGGCACTACAGTATTTCAAGAGTGGTTACTTCACTCGGCGAATACTGTATAAATCATACATTAACGGATGAAAAAGCCCTAAGTTTTTTAATTTTAATACCTGAGAGTAAGTAATGTTAATCTTAATAATATATAAATAGATATAGACAATACACATAGAGAAGCCACAAGAGTATTTTGCTCTTAAAATACGCAAGCTAATAAGAATTATTCGCCAACCTTAATTTTAGTAAAAAAGGGCTAATGCAGTATTAGCTACGACACTGATAATGACCTAAAAGTGAGTAAACCTTTGCGTAACATCTCAGAATAATGACTCTGCTTATCTGAACATCTACATCAGAATACCTCTGCCACGTCGGTGCATTACGACTTGGCGCATAATGTCCGTTTTAAACAAAGAGGACAAATCACACAACGTCAAAACAACAGCAAATCGTGAATTATCAGGTTATCATCCGACGGGAGAAGGATTTAAGGTGCTGGCTGGTCTGGCTCATTTGTAACATCTATAAATTCTCGTTTACTAACTGTGACACTTTTATGATGACGCGCTGTGAGGCTAAAACGCAGTAAACCTTTGGGTCGGACTACATCATCCGAAAATTCTCCAGCCGGATAAAAAGGCTCCAGCTGAAAATCAAACTCACGACCGTCGAGTTTAAATTGATGATGTGTTTTTAATTTTCAACTGTAGTGTATTAGCATAAAGTTCTGTTATCAGCGCTATCTTTTCCGGCTGGAGAGGTTCCGGATGATGTAGTCCGAGCCTTAAATAACGAGCCTCCATACTGCCTACGGTTTGGTGACCACGAATGTAAGGTAGGTATATAATGTCTCCGAAAATCAATTACGGATACTTTGGGTACATGATCAACTGCATATGTAAAGACGTTTAGGCAAAAAATAATTGTCATACTCAAAGTAAAAAATCATCTCATGTATGGGCGACTCTTCGCAAAACGTAAACTCAATCAAATAAAACTAAACGTAAACAAAATATAAGGAATTATTTTTCTAGTATGACAATTATTTTTCTGCTTAAACGTCTTTACATAAGATCATATGCCCAAAATATCCGTAATTGATTTTACGGAACCATATATTATAGCATATTATATACTGTCAAAGCTCATTAAGGCCGTGTAGACCCAATTTTACACGACTTTGAATCGATAATAAACAAACAAATAGTAACTTTAAAAAGCCAAAAAAAATACACATTGTTGTTTACTGAATGTTCTTTTACAATTTGCGGTTCAAAACATAATATTGGAAACTTCACTCGATCAAAAATAATTCCGAAGAGGAGGCTAAATTTGAATATTTTTCTTTTTGATCATGAAGTTCATGATAGTTTTACTTTCAAAAATCATATCTACGAAAAGCTAATAACTTAAAGAAGAATAATTTGTGGTTACATTTTGCATGTTGGTTTAATTATTATAACATTAAATAATTATTGAAATGCAGCGTGCGTAAGCCGCTTGAGTCGCCCCACAGTCGCCCGCTAGGCGTTGACGAGGACAGACCTATGTCAGTTTTGCTAGCGCACGGCTTACCCGCGTATTTATCGAACAATTCTTTCGTTTCTAACGCAGTGTAGGAAAGTCAGTTTGTTTTGTTTTTTTTTATTTTTGAACTAAATTATACGTATCATACACAATAACATGTTATATTTTATCGTCGCCGCGTCATTGCTTTTGCCAGATGAGACGACCTCTGTGGCTCAGTGATTGGGCGTGTTGGTGCTCAAGCCGGGGGTAGCGGGGTTGAATCCCGCCGAAGGAACAAAAAGTTTCCTGTGTTCCCGGGTCATGGATATGTATAATACAATAAAAATCTAAAGGAAAGTCAGTTTGTTTTGTATTTTTTTATGTTTCTTTTTATTTTTGAACTAATTCTATACAGATAAAAAAAATTGAAGTGTCTGTTTGTAACTTCAAATTAACAGCTTTTCATATAAGGAATCTAAAAGTATATTCGGTACTTATAATAAAATACCAATTTTTAAAATTTTTGTCTGTCCGTCTGTCTGTCTGTCTGTCTGTTTGTTCCGGCTAATCTCTGAAACGGCTGGACCGATTTTCACGGGACTTTCACTAGCAGATAGCTGATATTATAAGGTCTAACATAGGCTACTTTTATTTTAGGGTTCCGTTTAAAAAAATAGGGTTCCGCTTTCGTTAGATCTGCGCAAACGAAGTTGCGGGCATCAGCTAGTTATACATATAACCATACACAATAAGATGTTACATTTTATCGTAGCCGCGTCGTTTCTTTTGCCAGATGAGACGACCTCTGTGGCTCAGATTGAGATTGAGCGTGTTAGTGCTCAAGCCGGGGGTCACGGGTTTGAATCCCGCCGAAGGAACAAAAAGTTTCCTGTGTTCCCGGGTCATGGACATATAATACAATAAAAATCTATAGGAAAGTTTGTTTTGTATTTTTTTATGCTTCTTTTAATTTTTGAACTAAATCTATATACAGATAAATAAAAATGAAGTGTCTGTTTGTAACTTCAAATTAACAGCTTTTCACATAATGCATCTGAAAGTATATTCGGTACTTACAATTACAATAAAATACCAATTTTTAAAAATATCTGTCCGTCTGTTTGTCTGTCGGTCTGTCTGTCTGTTTGTTCCGGCTAATCTCTGAAACGGCTGGACCGATTTTCGCGGGACTTTCACTGGCAAATAGCTGATGTCATAAGGTCTAATATAGGCTACTTTTATTTTAGGGTTCCGTTTAAAAAATAGGGTTCCGCTTCCGTCAGTTAGGCGCAAACGCATCGGCTAGTTATACATATAACCATACACAATAACATTATCGTCGCCACGTCGTTGCTTTTGCTGGATGAGACGACCTCTGTGGCTCAGTGGTTGAGCGTGTTGGTGCTCAAGCCGGGGGTCGCGGGTTCGAATCCCGCTGAAGGAACAAAAAAAATTTCTGTGTTCCTGGGTCATGAATGTGTATTAAATATGTGTATAATACAATAAAAATCTTAAATATGTGTATAATATAAAAATTATTAAATATATTTCTATTGTCTGGTACCCGTAACACAAGTTCTTCGAGAACTTACCACGGGACCAGATTGACTTGGTGTGAAGCGTCCATAGATATATTATTGTGTTGTGTATTATGAGAAAAAAGTAGCTGATGCGTGGAGTAGCCTTAGTACATTATTGAATAAGCCAGTAAACAGTTTTTATGAATTTGTAACATCTACCATCTTCTTTGCCGTACTTTTCGTTTCTTTTTATTTCGATTTCTGTTTTTACAATAATAATAATAAATAACTCCCCACGCCGATTTCGGTGACGGTGGCTGGTTTTATTGTAGCCTAGCCAGTTACACAGGAGTATTTTTATTGTGCCCAAGTGTGTGCGCAGTACACAAAGGCACTCTTTTTTTTTACTCTCGTAATCCAGGGGGACGGATAACCGACACGACTGACGAGAGATGAGGCGCAGGTCCGACTTTTTACCTGCCTGATCTTTCTTGTCAGACAATCAAGTGATCAGCCTGCATTGTCCTAACCAAACTTGGAAACAACAATTTTTGTTGTTCCAGTGTGGGAATCGAAATTAGAACCTACGACCTCCGAGTCGAGAGCCAAGCTCTAACCACTAGACCACGGAGGCTGTTCTATTTACAATAAAATATAAGGATACGTGCTCAACATCCGTCATGCTTGCCTTTGCAGAACACACCAAGTCACTCGCAAGTAGGGGTTGCAATCCGGATACTTCGAAATTCGAAAAATCCGGATTTTCATTTAAAAATCCGGATTTTTCGAGTTTTTCGAATCTTGGTTACTACTATGAAAATTACATATTTTAATTGTAATTAGTATGTACTCTAGACGTACAATATTTGAATAAGGGATATAATTAATCGAGTGAACAAAAAATAAGTTGGTGACTGTACGTGAGCATACTGTATTGCTGAATTTGGCAGCGAATTAATATGTTGGCGACTAAATTACCAAACTGGTGAAATCACTCAAGTGACAAAAAATACAAAAATCGGCAGATAAAAAGTAGCGAAATTTAATCCAATTAGCACCGATGAGTTGGTGACCATTATACCATGTAAGTAGCTAATAAAGATTTGATTGATAAATTAATAGCTGCTAAAAATTCAATTTGCAAGCTACGGAAAATCCCAGTTTTGGATACTATTGGACGTTTTTTTTCTTTGGTATGGGTATCGTTTTCAAGGTTTTTGGGGGTGCAGAATAATATGAAAATAAAATCCGTTTTAAAATTCCAAAATGGAGTATATTTTTTTTTTATTAAAAATGGATGTCTTTTTCCATGTTTCATATGCTGATTATAAAATTGACTTCCAATTTCATTTTCCAAAATGGAGACTATCCAATCTTCGTAAAATTAACATGTAGTTTGTAGAGGTACCAGCTATGTAAGCTATAGAAACTTTTCGAAATTCAGGATTTTCAAATTTCTTTTTTTGGCATTCATGAAAAAAATATGCGATTTCCGGGGGAAGGAAGGAAGTTAAGGGGGAGGAAATTTTTATTATTTTTCCAGTAATAGTATTATTTTTCCGTTTCTAAAATAGAAGCGATTATAGAAAAAAAATATGGCAATGTTCTACTTTGACACAAACAGTGTATAAAGCTATAGAAATTTTGGAAAATTCGGGATTTTCAAATTTCTTTTTCTTCCATCGTGAAGAAAATATGGTGTTGCGGGGTTTTTAAGGGGAGGAAATTTTCATTATTTTTTCAATAGGATGCACCGTTTCCGAGATAGAATCAATTTTATAAAAAAAAATGCTCTACATTGAGATACGAGGGATGTATAAAGCTATGGAAATTTTGGAAAATTCAGGATTTTCAAATTTCTTTTTCTTCCATCATGAAGAAAATATGAGGTTGCGGGGTTACTAAGGAAATTTAAAATGGATGACTTTTTTGTAATCAGCACCCCCAGAAACCAACAAAAGGACAACCATATTATTTTTATAAAATTAAGTATGTCCGCCATATTGGAATTTCAAAATGAATGCCATTTTCGTATCCAGCACCCCCAAAAACCTGGTAATGACACCTATGTTAATTTTGCGAAAAATGAATATCCGTTATTTATAAATTTCAAAATCAATTTACACAATATCTACACCCCCCTAAAATCGAGGAAAATTAAAAATTGGGAATTTTGTACGCTTCTTTATGTTTTTTTTTATGTGCGCTGGTTTTGCTGCTTGTATGTTTTTTGAGTTACCTACATTAGGGAAAATATATGTGCCTATTCTTAAATTAAATGTGTACTCACAAATTGTCGCCAAGGTTATTTGTTCGCTAATATAATATATGTCTGCCAGTTTGGAATATTCAGTCGTATTACTTAGTCACCAGATTTGTAAATTTTTATTCCTTACATTCTTTAGCCAACATGGTAATTTAGTATTCAATATTCGGTATTTTCACATCCAAAATTTAATTGTTTTGTCGTGAGTTTAAATCCATGCCTTTGGATAATTTGATATTATTATTTTTTGTCCTGTTGAAATTGTTGACACATTTTTCCATTTATTCAAGTGATTTGGTAGAACATAGTCAATCCATTAAATGGAGATGCGAGGGATGAAGATCTGCTAAAATATTATAGTCGCTATATATGTATATGTATGGACTGTTTCTAAGATACTTACCATTTTATATTTTTTAGTAGTAGTACAGTTCAGTAATAGGTGATCCAATTTATAAAAACACTGAATATGGTTTCAGTTTTAATTGCACAAGTAGTAAGAAGTATAATAAGCAAATCCAAACCCAATTAAAGCTTTGTATATTTATATTTATTATTAATTGAATTCGTACTAACGAAAGTCAAAACATATTATTGCAATTTTAATTTCTACAATCATAGAATGCCAAATTAATATGACAGCTTAAAAAGAAATATAGTGGTTTAACTATATTTAATTATCTTCTAAATAATGAATATCTAAGTCCAAACACCTAAATCTTATCTCTATGATATCAGAATAAATTCTTAAAAAGTTTGGGAAGAAGTTTTGGAGTCGATAATACCTGACTGGTTGGTTTAAGATTAAAGAGAGTTTTTCCGAATGAATGAAAGTAATAAATTTTTTTTATTATTAAAATTAATTTGATTGAACTAAACTAACCTAAACTAACGAGTCAGTAGCAAAACTAAATGAAAATCAACGCTCCTGTTTTTGTGTAGAAATAATTATTTTTTAGATAATATTTTAAAGATAAGATATAGGTGCCAAAAATAGCACCAACGATTTGTGTAAATCACTGTTATTTTTTTAAGTAATGTAGTTTTCATCTTATAGCGGAAACTTCAAAGTGCAATAAAGAGTAAGATGTTACTGTTTATTTGTAAGTAAAATGTTAAAATAAAGATTTTACAATAGTTACAGATTTTAAATTGTGCTAAGAATTGTTAATTGTACTTCTGTTAGTTACCGAGGGAATTAAAAGCACAATTTACGTGTTTAATTATTACCCTAATAGGTGGGTGGTTTTTACTTTCAACTCAAAAGTGGTCCAATTCCGTCCATACAAAATTATTTGTTCAGCCCCATACTTCAAATGATTTGTCTTCACTCCCCGGATCTCAATTTAAAGGATTTTCAGTTTCCTACGTTTTATTAAACTGTAATAATTTTCCTACGTTAGTACTTTCTCATAGAAATGGAACTTTACGAAAACGGTAGTGGTGAACTGTGGCGTAGATAATTATGTAAAAAAAGCGTTAAAAAGATCACAGGCTATTTCCACTTTTTTATAATTCTTTACTGCTGGAACATTTAGTAAATAACAATATATACATACCTTATTCAAAATAAAATACCACCTATAAAACTGAACATTCTAGGATTTCAAACGTAATCAAAAATATTTATAAAAATGAAAAAATAAATATAATTAAGTATATAATTTTGATATAATCTCATTATGTTTTTATTTATTCAGATTGTAATTATAATACTTACAACTTAAAATAAGAATTTATTTAAATTAAATTATAAAAAAGTAACTGTTTTTTTTTACTAATGAGTGTAATTTTTGCTACAAAATAGTAGTAAAATAAACATTGAAGTTTTATAAAATATGCAACAAATTAAAAAAAAATGAAAAAATCTGAATTATCCGGATAATCCGGATTTTTGGGAGAAAAAATTCAAAAATTCGGATTTTCAAAAAGTCAAACGTTTGTGGAGGTTTGGATTTTGCGGCAAGTGGCAAACGTGCGGACTCGGCAGTAGGAATACATTTTTTGCAAGTGTCTGCCTAAGTAGGTACCATCAAATCGTCAACACCTATGTATCTGATACAGTATTTTTAGCTCACGAAACGACACGTACTTTAGTGACCACACGAGCTAACGATAGGTACTCGTCTCCATGCACATTGCACACATCGAGCACAGCGTGTTTTTATACTTGTAACAGAACACACTGCATAGAAACTGTCAAAATCTATACTAATATTATAAAGCTGAAGAGTTTGTTTGTTTGTTTGAACGCGCTAATCTCAGGAACTACTGGTACGAATTGAAAAATTCTTTTTGTGTTGGATAGTCCACTTATCGAGGAAGGCTTTAGGCTATATAACATCATGCTAAGCTCAATACAAGCGGAGCAGCATTCAAGAATGTTACAAAATCGGGGGTCTTTTTTTGAGAGCTTTCGCTGCGTACGCTGCGGATACGGTTAAAGTTTTGCTAAAATGATGTATGGCAGAATTGTTCCCCTTTAAAAGTTCTAAAAAAAAGTCCGCGACAGTATATGTCTATCTTTTAAGGTTGGCTCACTATAACCTTTTTATACTAACCAAATTTGTTCTAAAAGTAAGCATTATTTCTGAAGGTGTTTTCATAAAGATTATATTAATCCTTATCCAAGTAAATACGTTATTCATTACAAGCATTTAATCTAGAAGAAATTTGCCGTTTACATCATTTGATTTTAATAAGTATTTTAGAAGATATCGCAGTAATAAAATAATCATACGCGCTATAGCTAAAGTAACTATTCCACGCGCACGAAGTCGCGGGGAAAAGCTAGTAATTGAATAAAATTTAAGCATTTTTTACTTAGGTACCTATAATATCTATTCAAATTATGTGTGCTATGTGTTGCATTAAAACAGTTATCTATGAATTTTATTATCTTTTTCAATGCAAATAATAAAATAAATTGACCTACTGCCGACACGACTACACTGTAACACTTTGGGTTCATGTAAGTTCACGCCGGCGACGTAGGCGCGCGGCTCGCTTTGCGGCAATTGCGGGCAACTCTTGGAAGCGTTAAATGCCTATTTCGCTTGGTCTACCTGGTCTTAAGGTCATAAAGGTACAAACAAAAGTAGAGGCAAGTTTCTGCTAACTTTGCAAATAAAATATTCTATGCAAATAAAATATTTATCTAAATAATTTTCTTCATGGATTCGAATAGTGAGTTTATTTACAGACATTTTCATAACAAAACATTGAATAACATCGATTCGATGCAACAAAGTAATAAATAGATACTAACGAAAACAAAATAAACAAAGTAAGTAATTAGAATATAAAAGATATTCTAATTACTTTGTTTATTTTGTAGTTAGACGGAGAAATTTTAATTTAATTTTAATAAATATAAAAGCTATGAAAACATTTTTTTGGAAAAATTGTGTTACTCATAAAATTAACAACTGCTACAAGAGCACGCCGCGCTGTGTGAAGTGTCCTTAAATCAGTTATTACCCTAAAATGAACCAAAATTTGACTGTCAAAATGCAGACCACCAACAATTCCTAATTTTAAGCAAACAACACAAAAGTTTAAACTTAAAAGTATTTTAAATTGCATCAATGAATTACAGTGTTCCAGATGTTTATTTAGTTCGAAAAACCGGTGATTACGCTGAAAGACAACAGACGGGCGGACACGACGGCTCACAACTTGATTACACTTATTAAGAAATACTCCACCATCGAATGTAAAAAGTATTTAATAAGTATGTAATGTACATTTTTATTTTGATCTGTGAAAGCATTGAGTTTTCATTGTCTGTTAATTCACTGTTGATCGCGCATTACATTTTAACCAGTTTTAAAAAAAGAATATACGTTCGGCTGTTTTTTTAATTACCTTGCTATATATAGTGGCATCTTAATTTTTAACACTTTTAATGTATGAAAAATAATATGAAAATGTATTGTTAGCACAGACATCTACTGACTAGACCCATAGAGCTAATTTAGCTTTATCACTAGACCACGCAAGTGTATGTACTTCTCGTGTAACTTGCCGTGTAAAAAGGAGTGAAATTCACTTCCTTCAGCGCCATTTCCGCTCAAATATTCTCGGTGCCAAACGTCAAACGAAAACTAAAATGCTAAAAAACGCGACAGGGCCGCGCGGCTACGGCCTTTGTATCGTTTATTCGGGTACAGGGAGTTGTCACCACTAAATCGCTCTTGTGACGTCACAGTAATTTGAAAAACAATGGCTTTGGTTTCTATGCAGACGATGAGATTGCATGGCCTAGTCAATATATTTATGTATGTGATTGTAAGTATAAGTTATCTTTTATCTTAATATACTAAATATTTTCTTTCTAAAAAAACTTTTTCTTTCTCAAAATCTAAAACAGTTCAAAAATCTTTTTATATAAAAAAAAACATTTTACTTTTACAGATTCATGGTAGCCTTGAAGCAAAAATAAACATCGTCGTGTCGTCGCGTCACGTCGCCACGCTTGGCCGTGGCAGAAAGAAAACATGAGCATTAATCGCCTTAAAGCGCCACTTCACTGCATTGTACACATTTCATATTAATTGTGCTGATAAGCTTACACAGTTGCTTAGCGCCTTTAAAATTTTCTAACCAATAGAAGGCAAGCGTGATCCTGAACTACAGCCTAACACTACCACACTGAAGATGTACCTATACTCTAGCAGGGGGTATATTAATTAGTACTTAGCAATCGGTGATAATGAAAATCAGTATTGTAATTGCAATAATCAAATATGTATTGCTAGGCTGTACTTGTTTCCAGCTATTATTAAACAAATTAATCTTCTTCCCACATCATGAGAGACAGAAGATGAAATTGCAATCGTGATCAATATTTCAGATGGTTTTAATGAAATTGATATTGAAATAAATAGAATATCACGATATTTATGTAACAAATTGTGTTATATAACAGCCTACGTGGTGCAGTAGTTTGGAGCTTGGCTCTCGACTTGGAGGTCGTGGTTTCAATTCCTTCGTTGGAACACCAAAAAAATGTTGTTTCCAAGTTTGATTAGGACAATGCAGGCGACTGATTGATAAGAAAGATGATACATGCGTCGAATGGGCCAGTCATGTCGGTCATCAGACCCACTGCGCTACGAGAGTAAAGAAAGAGAGAACGCTCGTGTGTACTGCGCACACACTTGCATAGCTGGTCTAGCTTCAATGAAACCGGCCACCATCACCGGAATCAGTGTAAGAAGCTATTTTGTGAAGTGCCATCGCACTTCTCGTCTAGAGACTTCTCACAAGAGAAACCACTTCTCGCGAGTTCTCTCCGATAAATCATCTACCGACCACCATAACCATACTATTAATATACTATCTTAAACCAGCCTCCGTGGTCTAGTGGTTCGAGCATTGGGTCTCGACTCGGAGCTCGTGGGTTCGATTCCCACAAGGGAACAACAAAAAATGTTGTTTCCAAGTTTGGTTAGGACAATGCAGGCTGATCACCTGATTGTCTGACAAGAAAGATGATCCATGCGTCGGATGGGCATGTAAAAAGTCGGTCCTGCGCCTGATCTCTCGCCAGTCGTGTCGGTCATCCGTCCCACTGGATTACGAGAGTAAAAGGAAGAGAGAGTGCTCTTGTGTACTGCGCACACACTTGGGCACTATAAAAATCACTCCTGCGTAACTGGCCGGGTTTCAATGAAACCGGCCACCGTCACCGAGATCGGTGTGGGGGTTATTATTATTATACTATCTTATCCTCGGATTATAAATTTATTTTATCTGAGATGTAACTATAACTTTTCAATCACTCAAAACTTCGGACTCGAAGGACCAGAAGGAAAGTATTGACATAATTAATAACTAAATTTTTTATAAAAAAAAACTATACTAACCCACTCTGTAAATTAAATATAGCCTATGCTAACCGGGCTATTGTTACGAATCTATTGACACCTCACTTATTAAAATCGGACCAGAAGTTTAGGCACTACGATGGAGCAAACATACATACATACTGCCAAAATCTTTTATAATCTTCTTTTTGGCTTCGGCGTAGCCGGCGTAGCGGCGTAGGTATAAAGTTTTTCAATGTTGCATCCGTGATAATTATCGTATAGTCCGTTCCTACCGCTTTTACCCTAAATGAGGTACTAGTACCTACTATAATATAATATATAACTCCCCACATCGATTTCGGTGACGGTGGGTGGTTTAATTGAAACCAGGCCAGTTACGCAAGAGTAATTTAATAGTACCCAAGTGTGTGCGCAGTACACTAGACCACTCTCTCATAATCCAGTGGGACGGATAACTGACACGACTGACGAGAGATCAGGCGCAGGTCCGACTTTTTACATGCCCAACCGACGCATGGATCATCTTTCTTGTCAGACAATCAGGTGATCAGTCTGCATTGTCCTAACCAAACTTGGAAACAACATTTTTTGTTGTTTCAATACCAACCCAGCATGGGTTGGCAAAATCGAACCCACGACCTTCGAGTCGAGAGCCAATGTTCGAACCACTAGACCACGGAGGCTGTTAGTACCTACTACGCAGTAATTTAACGTTTTATTTACTTCATCAAAGTTTAATTTGGAACCAAATTAGTGTTGATTTAACCATAGAATATACCATAACTCATCTTTGATTCAGAGTGTCGCGAAGTGTTAATAACATCGAGATTCGAGACATATCGTGTCCTATAGAATTATGGTATAAATCAGTAATGATTAATATTGTAGAGGAGACTATCGTTATAACGGTGGTTCAATTAAAGTAGCTTCCGTGTACTCTCTATGACCGGTTCTGTAATAAAGCATTGGAGAATTGAGATATTGTAGGCATTGCTCATTAAAAATACTATAGCTAGGCCCTAATAGACGTATCTTAGTAGCTCTTAATGAATCGGCTATATTTTAGACAGATTTTACTCCCCTATTTATAAAAATATTTAAACGATTGATTAACTTATGCACTGTTCTCGTCCCTTTCTAGACTGACGTAAAAATTTAAATTATACTAATATTATAAAGAGGAAAGGTTGTTTGTTTGTATGCTTGTTTGTTTGCACTTTGCATCGAATAGGATCCTAAACTACTGGACCAATTTTAATAAAATTTAGCACAGCTATAGATTACACCACGAAAGAGGAAATAGTCTCCTTTTTATCGCGGCAAAATGTGCAGTTACCGCGAGATTGCTTTTAGGGCGCACGGAGTCGCAAGCAATATCTAGTATCTGATTAAGAACTGAATACTGAAACGCTAATCAAAATTAAGAGCCCTACTATTCACAGGATGTTGCTGTCTCTGCTAGCCGAAATGACAAGGACAGCATGTGACTTGAGCGTGCGTTTAACTATTGTTCCAGTATTTGGCCGAAAGACAATTAAAACTAAACTTAAAATATTTTTTTTTTTACAAAAAATAAAATTACTTTTTAAATATTTTACGATTAAGAAGTTAAATGATAAAATGAAATTTTGACACCCTATTTTTTAATGGACTACATTCCTAACCACATTTTACAAAGCCCACCTATAGTAGCAGCACGATAAAGTACACTCACAATGGAAAGTGTCTAGTGCGAGATCTGTAATAAATGTGTATGGCGAATAAAGCACGTTCGCTAGCACGGTGGTCCGGGGAGCCCGGGCACGCTCACGATGTTAATTTTAAACAGAGAACAAATTGTAAATCATTCAGCCTATGTGTTACTACAATGTGTTATGGCAAATTGTTTTAATACCCTCTGTCGTAGTGTAAGATCTTTAGTCTATGAACTTGATTTATTTTTGTAATATGTATAATTGCATAAACAGCATCCGTGGTCCAGTTGTAGAGCTTGGCTCTCGACTCGGAGGTGGAGGGTTTGAATCCCGCGTTGGAACAACAAAAAAATGTCGTTTCCAAGTTTGGTTTGGACAATTCAGGCTGATCACCTGATTGTCTGACAAGAAAGATGATCCATGCGTCAGATGGGAATGTAAAAAGTTGGTCCTGCGCCTGATCTCTCACCAGTCGTGTCGGATATCCGCCCCACTATGGGAGTAAAGGAAAAGAGTGTTTCTTGTGTACTTCGCACATAATTGGACGCTATGAAATAACTCCGCGTAGCTGGTCTGGTTACAGTGAAACTGGCCACCGTCACCGAAATCGGTGTAAGCCGTGGAAAGGTATTATTAAAACTCTGTTGTTAATAGCCATCGCTAATTTTCACTTTACGAACGAAAAACGACGATTGCCGAAAGATATTGAGGTCATGGTCGTACCTACTCAATGTGTATTTGAAGATACGGCGCTTTTGTGTTTGTGACTCTACAATCTCCATGTGACACCCAATTCTTATGCGGGATTTACACGAGCGACTAAAATCGCACGGCGAAAATCGTCCGTCTAAAATGTATATGGCAATTCAGTCACTTGCGACCTCCTTTAATGTAAATCCTATAATGGCAATTGCCATTACGGGATTTGCATGGGTTGATTTTCGCAGTGTAACGTGTCATTTGACAAATCACGTTGTCATATTTTTTGTTGGCAAAATTGCCTAGCGACCTTGCCAAATGGCCATTTACCCCGAGTAAATCCCCATTAGACAGCTGATTTTCGGTCGATTGTCGTCGTGCGGCCGTATAAAACCCACATATACTCAGTACCGAAGATCAAGCGAAAAAACAGCTGTTTTAACCGACTTCTCAAAGGCGGTTACATTTTACTAATAAATATTACTGCTACCCTGTGACTTAAGTAAAATAACATTTTTATACGTTTCAAAACATACTTGCATAGATCATTAGAATTTTTGCATAAGATACTTCTAAAGTCAACATACAAAGCAGTTACTTTGTGGTTTGTAGTCATCTATGGAAGGAAATGTAGGGGTTATTACATTGTCTATACAGCTTCTATACATCGTTTATAGGACCACACAGTAAACGGTAGTATGGCGCAATTTATTTTGCATATTTCCTACATTATCGAGCAATCCCTTTGTCAATATGTAGTTCCCGAGTCATTGAGCAAATTACATTTGGAACATGAAATTGAAATAAACAAGGTTTAGGCTTGCGGCACATGCTCCATTTTGCAATATGCTGTATAGTTTAGGGCTCTTGCACACCTGTGGTTTTCAGTTATAGTGTTTGAAAATGCTACTATTTTTATTTATTTTGTATTTAGGTACGTAAACATGAAACATAATTACTTGTGCTAATGTAAAATAGTGTGTAAGAATGAAAGAAGAGTTTTTAATTTGTTTCTTTTTTATGAACGTGGTAATTCTAAGCCTAATCAGGGGAACAAACTCAACGTGCAAAAGCTGAATGTGAATAATAACGAAACTAACAATAAAAAGAAGGAAAGGAAGGAAGGACACCTTAATTTTTAAAAGGACTTTTGGCATTGACATACCATATGAGGAAAACACCTCATACAAAAGTCGCAGTGAAATGTTGTATATATTATATGGTGAATGAAAGCTTTATATGTATAAATTAAAAAATGATTATTTCTTACACGGAATACTTTACATGCATCCGTAATCATTCCGGCGAGAAAAAATAGCGCTGAAAATAGCACTCTCAGCAAACACGATAGAGCTGAAAATCGAACGTCGAGTTTTTACATTTAGCTGTGTGTTCGAATGCGTTAAGCTCCGTGGCCTAGTGGTTAGACCGACTCGAGAGAGTGCAGGTTCGATTCCCAAGTTGTGGCGTGTGAGACATTTTCAGATATCGAGTACATTATACGGACGCTCTAACGGTGAAGGAAATCATCGTGAGGACACCCGCACATAGTTGGCCTCAGACGTTTCTGGAACGTTCAGAACTGGTCAATACCAGTTCATTCCTCTGGACTAGGCTGACCTCAGATCAAATAAAAAACCAAGATTGCGCGTGGCGTTTGTTTGAAGTGAAGCCTAAAAAACTACGCTACTTCAATTTTACACACGCGCTCACGCACACACAAGCAAAAAAGTACTTTACTTTTTGTCAGTATAGATTAGTCGTCGCGACGACTCATTCGATACTGTCGAAAAGTAGCGTACTTTTTTGCTTGTGTGTGCGTGAGCGCGTGTGTAAAATTGAAGTAGCGTAGTTTTTTTAGGCTTTACTTCAAACAAACGCCACACGCTATCTTGGTTTTTTATTTGATCTGAGAGGCTGACTATGTTGTGAAAATGCCGTATGTGCTTGGGCAACCATACGTAATTTAAAAACCAACTGTCTCAGGTACTACAGTATTTCAAGAGTGGTTACTTCGCTCGGAAAATACTGTATAAATAATATAAAAGCATGCAAATAATATAACTAATCATGCATTAACGGATGAAAAGGCGTAGGTAAGTTGTATTAGCGCTGAGTTCTATTTTTTTTTCCGGCCGGAGAAATTCCGGATGCATAAATTCCAAGCCTTAGTGTCAATTCACACCGATAAAAAACTATGCTTGAACTTTATTCATAACATAAGAAGATAAGTAAGAGTTAAAATATCGTGTCATATGAAACGTGTATCTTATTGTATCGCGAATTAAGTTCAATTTGGAGTAGCTATCTTAAATATGCAGCGCCGAGTAGCGTCGCGTATCGTCGCGGTGTGAATCCCTTAGAAGATTTTATTTGTTGCTTTAGGTCGGCCTGTAGATGAAGTGTGGGAAGTCACAAACCTAGGACTGAATCGAACTTATCTTCGATCGAATATATGGTATACTCGACCAAAACCCAGCTATACTGGAACTTGGATATAGACTACTGTGACTTTCAATGTCGCCTCCGATCTCTGTGGCTCAATGGTCGCCTTGGTGCTGAAACCGGTGGTCGCGGGTTTGAATCCCGCCAGGGAACTATTTTTTTGTGTTTCTGGGTCATGAATGTGTTATAAATATGAAGTTTTTTTTATTATCGTGTTTAAGTAATAAAAATAAAATTAAATATATGTAAAGTATAAAAGTATTAAATATATTTCCGGTGACTTCTGGAGAACTTATCACGGGACCAGTATGACGTAGTGTGGAAGCGTTCATAGATCTAGATATAATAAATAGGAAAAGTTTGTTTGTTTGTTTGCATTGAATAGGCTCCGAGACTACCTACATGACCGATTTTGATTAAATCTTGCACAGATGTATAGTAGACTACGAGGAAGGACATAGGCTACTTTTTATCATGGGAAAATGTACGGTTACCATGAGATTTCCTTTTGCGCGCACGAATCGCGTGCAACATCTCGTATTGAATATAGGCCACTGTGTTGATATATCTTTGACAGCGCGATGTACGTTCTTTTCGCTGATTCGTATCCAGCGACGTCTGGATATGGTACATCAAGGTTGGCTAGACGGACCAAGCCTCAACAAAGGTTTTAATATCAGTCCACACCCCGCGGCAGGCATTTACATAAGAACAGGTACGCTCGTGTGTAGCGGCACGAATATTGTTATGCTAACTGCTTCGTTAGTTTGTTCCTGGGAATTGTTTCGCGTTCAGATTCAATTTGTGATCTTCGAGAACAGATGTAGTAGAACTAGTTTTTTCTTTTTTTTTGAGATAGGTAAATAAATTTTTCATTTGTTTAGATTAGTAACACTTATAAGTTACAACGCGCTGTGAGCGCAGATTCAATCGATTGAATTATAGATTTAAATTGTTTGCAAGTTTTCAATTTTAGAAAATGCCGTCCTATCATGTTATGTCAGTCATTTGTGATTCACTCGTTACTCAGTAAATACATTATATCAGCTCGGACCGTTTTTTGAAGCTTTGCTTGGAGCTCTAGTAGATTAGAAAAAAAAGAATCGCAAATGTATTCACCGGGGTCCGAAGTTCCGAACCCACCACATTCCGAATTTCCGAACAAAGCAAAAATTTCACATACGCATACCAAACTGCCAACCGGATTGACATATAGTATTATTAGAATCAAAAATCAGTTCACAGACAAATAAGTTGGTAGGTCTGTATAGTTCATGGCTGTTAAAATACTTAACCAAAATGCTATAATAATACACAATTACGTAGTCAATTAAAATTAAGACGCACCTGCCGAGTTCCCGCCCAAATCGGAATAGCTTTGAGCATTGCAAATTAACCGAGCCATTGTCGTTCGATATTCGATTAATTCCTCATCATTAGATTCTCAAGTCAAATTATGAGAGTAATAAGTTTTTTCATCCAAATAAAAATTATTATATTATGTTAAAACATCATGCTTAAAATAATATTATGCCACAAAAAATTATTCATAGGAAATAAAAATAGAGTACCATGTAGAAAAAAGCTAATAATAATATTATATTTAAAATTATCAATAATGTTTTCTTACTAGAAAATAAGTACCTACTACTGGACGGAAGATGGCGCTTATCCAACAGTACGGGGTGCTTTCTATTTTATGAGTTTACTTCGTGTTTATTCATGACATTGGGTATCCGATATAACTTCTTGGTTAAATGTGGTATTAGCTACTTCAGTGCAAGTGTTAAGGTCACGATGACGACCTCTGTGGCTCAGTAATTAAGCGCGTCTGTGCTAAAACCGGAGGTCGCGGGTTCGAATAAAAAAGTTTCCTATGTTCCTGGGTAATGGATGTTTATTAAATATGTGTATAGTATGAAATTATCTATACTACGAGTATATATACTATATAATATTATAATAAAGAGGAAAAGTTTGCTTGTTTGTTTGTTTGCATTGAATAGGCTCCGAAACTACTGGACCGACTTTGATGAAATTTGGCACAAATATAGAATAGACCACGGGGAAGGACATAGGCCACTTTTTACTGTGGCAAAATGTACTGATCCACGGATTTCCTTTTGTCGTGCACGAAGTCGCGCGCAACATCTAGTTAAATATGTTTCCTTTGTCTGGTACCCGTAACGCAAATTTCTTCGAGAACATAGCACGGGACCAAATTGACATGGTGTGAAAGCGTCTATAAATAGGCCAGGAATAGAGAGTTTTTATGAATAAAGCTGATAAGGTTTATCTTGATTTCAATAGGCCTCCCCCCGATGGTTACCCACCTTGTCGTGGCGGTGGGGCTTAGTAACCGTGGACTGGACACCCACGGTGAAGCCAAGAAGCAACCGGGGCCGGCCTGTTTGCCGCCGGCTGGCCCGAGGACGGCGCTCCCAGCGGGCTGAACATGTCCGCTGAGGATGCGTGTGGAGGTGGGACCGCAGAAAAAGAGGAGTGCCGATATTACAGTGCGCCGTACTCCCTGTCTTCTGCGGCCGTGGAGGGATCGCAGGGGGAGAGGCGTGGTCGTGTTATGCCACTTTCCCTACCCCCCTGCGAGCTAATGGGGCCGTTCCGTAGGTTAACGGTATTGGTGGGGCCGCAGAGGAAGAGGCAAGTTGGTATTACGGTGCGCCGCTTGCCCTATCCTCTGCGGCCGAGGTGTGGTCGGTGGCAGAACCATAGCCCAGATCTGCCACCGGGTACCGATTGTGGAGGCTGGTGTCCGTGGCCTCCTAGTGGCAGACTCGGGGGGAGTCTGCTACAGTACTGGTGGAGGCCAAGGAGGGAGGCGCACCTTACCATCTGGTGCGCCTGGGGCCTTCGGGCCTTGGATGGAGCCGCTTGTGGGCGGCTGCCGCCGGCGGGGTCGCGGATGTGTTTATCGTTCCCGTGGCCCCGTCACAGGGCGGCGAGGAGGAAGGTGGGGGGTGGTTTTTAGTGGGTATACCGTGGGTCTCATTAGCCTATACAGGAGTCCAACATAACCACTCGGGTGCCCCCTGCGCCTGGGTGGTATGCATAATGCATTTTCTCCCCGGAAACGAAAAAAAAAAAAAGGTCTGGTAATTTTCTTCCTATAATTCATAAAAGCAATCCCAGCAAAGCAAGAAAACCCAAATGAAAGATCTAGTCTCTCACGTGTCTACGTCTAATAAATACAATGTCGTTGACCCCTTGTATTGTGACAAACATTCGGCCAAGGTCTGTCTCCCGCGGCGCACCGTATTGTAATCTATTACTAATTAATTTCCATTGAAACGTATAAGTCATAAATTAATTGCTTACCTACTACCGGTCCATAAATTAGGACTGATTTGATAGCTATTTTTATGTTTGTAGAAGCGGAGATATTATTATTTTCATACTATTGAAACAGGTTTAAAAGTTAGGTTTAGAGTATCAATGGCTAGCCGCGCACACACCATATTATTGGCAATAATGCTCATATGGACAATAATATTCCTTGTGTGCGGGCCATATTGCCGTTCTTGTTGTGTGTTGACTAGTATTGACAAATTTACTATATCAATAATATTGCGTGTGTGTGGCTAGCTTTTAAGCCTTACTACCAAATAAATACGCTTTTGAATAGGTAATATTACACTTCTCATAAAGCGATATCTACCTCGTTACAGCCTGGTGACTTCCACTGCAGGACATAGACCTTCCCCATACATTTCCAGTGCGACCGGTAGCTCGCGGCCTGTATCCACAGACTCCCTGCGACTTTCCTCAAGTCGTCTGTCCAGGTCTACGCTTCGATGTCCAGTTCGTGGTCTCCACTCAAGAACCTTTCGGCCCTAGCGGCCATCGGTTCTACGGGCTATATGTCCAGCCCATTGCCACTTTAACTTGCTAATGTCGGTAACTTTGGTTCTGTTACGGATTTCCTCATTTCTGATTCTATTAGAGAGATACTCAATATGAGTGTCATATTATTTTAATTCTGTTACGGATTTCCTCATTTCTGGTTCTATTAAGTAGAGATACTCCGAGGTAGCCAATGAGTGTCATATTATTTTAATCTAAAATCTGCCCTAATAGACAGTAGGTATGTTTCGTCTTGTATTCAGGAATTGTATTTTGATGCAGTCTAATTTAGACTAGATACAATATTTATTAAATAAACGTTATTTACGAAAATATATCTGTCTGTCCCTTAAATAGAGGTAAATTTTAGAAACAATTCCTTGATGACGAAACCACAGGAAGCGGCTACTTAAACGTGAAAACAAAAGAATTTAAATTAATAACTTCACGCCAAGCGCCTCAATTTGGGGCTAGTTAAGCCCAATCTTGTGTTTTATCTTAAGATATATCTTCAGACGTAGTTACGTTTAAAGTAAATATTTGTTGCACTCAGATAAGGCTATTTACATAATAAGCGTGTGACTAGTCGAACAAAAGCCTAAAAATAATATATGTATAAAGTTTTAATGACATACACTTTATTTGTTAATGAAAACTCCGCTGATTTTAACGCATTGCAAAATTTCAATGTTCTATTTAAGTTTCCGTAATATTCAAGGAACCTATATAGCACCGTTCTGTTTGTCCGTCTGACTATCAGATCTTAAGTAAAACCACGATTATTACTCTTCTAAATAAATCTACATGCTTTAACTCTACAAGCCAAACTTCACAACCTCTATACCTTAGTCAAGTTATATGGCTTGGCCATTTCGATCCTATAAAACTCATGGTATAGCAGAAAAACAGTCCGTTATTACGCCCAACTGAATGTAGCGAAATGGCCACATATTTTAACTAAGGTGTACAGTTTGTGTAGTTAGGCATCTAGCGTTAATGCGTGTTTAGAAGTTTGATAGAGTCAGAAGCGTGGTTTTACATGAGATCTGAAAGCTTTTTGACAATGCGAGTCATAATATGGTATCGTCTTGGCATTACTTTATATGAAAACGTTTTTGGTGGAATACGGACTATATTGCAATTATAAGGTCCGAAATTGCTACACTGAATCTGTCAGCGAGCGTACGTAGTAAACTAAAAATACTTTTTAGTATGTAATTTATTCCAAAAGTTATCGGCCGTAAGTTCACTGATGTTAAAACTTAAGCATTGTATCTAAGCATTTAAAACTTAATCCTCTAATTCTCACGGGGATCAGAAATCAAATCAGAGCAGCCTTCACGAGTTATCTAACGATACGTTGATAGTATTTAACACTTAAAATGATTGATAGCACAGAGCATGGGCGTAGCCAGGGGGGTGGTTTAGGGGGTTCAAACCCCCCCCCGAAATGGGCCGGCTGGTATATATAATAATACAGAGATCTGACCAATATACAGCGGCGTATTTAGAAATGCGCCCGAGGCCAATTAATATATTTTGCCGCCCTATTAACCCTATCTGAAAGATGATTTTTGAAGTTATTTTAGAAAAATAATCAACAGCCTAAATCAGAACTTTCATACTACCCCCCCCCCCCCCCCGTAGTCGTTTTATTTTCTTGAACCCCCCCCGAAACTAAAACCTGGCTACGCCCGTGGCACAGAGTATAGACGTATATGTTACTAGCTGTTGCCCGCGGCTCCGTCTGAATAAATATAGTATCCCTCGGGTCGGGAACACTACTTTTTCGGGATTAATAGTAGCCTATGTTTTAATCCAGGGCCTTAACTACTACCATACCAAATTTCATCGAAATCCGTTCAGTAGGTTTTGCGTGAAAGAGGAACAAACATCCATCCTCACAAACTTTCACATTTATAATATTAGTACTTTATTTTTTTAGGATAGTAGAATAGACGAGGCATGTTTAGGCAAAAATGCCCCCACTTTATTGGGCCCTACTTTTGATGTTTTTAGGGCCATTTTAACATTTGAGTTATGGTGAAATCAAGATTGTGTAATTTTTTCTCGTGTGTAAATTTATTCTTTTAAATGTACGTCATAGTCTATCCTTAGTTTTGAAATTTTCGGTTAATAGTTAAAATACTCTACATTTTCGGTTTTCCTGATTTGATATCGCCATAAATAACGAAGTTTCAAGCCTTAAATATTTTGCTTTTACCGTAGACAAAAGTATTTCATTTCGCTCTGTTTTATTACAATGAAACCTGCTGAAAAAAAGAAAAACCTTTTGCGACAAACGGTTGGTGACCGCCTGGAAAAAACCTCCCAGTAACTAAAATATACGTTCAAAAAGTTTACAAAATAGTTCACAACTCATGAAAATCTGATCATTTAGACTAGAATGATAATAAATACTCAATTATTATTAGAAAAACTGTTTGCTTTTCTATTTGTAGAGCAGGTACTTACTAGGTAGAGTTGCAAATCTAAATATATAAAAGGCAAACCTGACTGACTCATCTATCAACGCACAGCCGAAACTACTGAACGTATTTTGCTGAAATTTGGCATACATATACAGTAAAACCCGTTTAAGACGATTTCATAGGGACCCAACAAAAAACGCGTCTTAAGCGAGAAAGCGTATTATGCGGGATAGGCAAAATAAAATGTACTATCATTATATTATGTTCTAATTTCATATTTTTTCTTAAATGGTACGTAACATAAAAACTAGTAACTGAAGCTCAACAGCTAATTTGAGTTTGATTTTTTGTTTGTGATTTTTCATCAAAAACTTTCAATACCTTAATTTTTTCTTGAAGTGACAATGTCTTTCGCTTCAATATAGTATATTTTGTAACAAATAAAATATGATGCATAATAGCTACATAAGAATTGGGCGCGCGCGCGACAACATGTAAGTCAACAAAATATGACGACTCTCGAGGCTCAGTTAGTCTGCCTCAAAGGGACAAGAGACAGAGATAACACATGTGGCGCGTATTGGCAGGCGTTTTAAACGGGATACGAATCGTATTAAGCGTTAAGAAATGTATGAAAACATGTCTCAAGTTGCAGGGACTGACGTAAAATGGCGTATTTATTTGTTTTAAACTGCAGACTTAATACTTATCAATTGTTGGGCTTTAATATTGTTTATAAAATAGTTGTGTTTGTGATGTCACATATTGGTCCTGGCAGAATATCAGTGCAGCGGGCTCGCTCGCTGCTAAATGCTGAGCTGGGGTCAATTTTTGGCATCACCCAACATATAGACACACCTTTATAGTTAAGATATAATTCAGATTATTATTGTATGCGTTTTGTATAAGTATGTGATGTACAAAATAAAGTTATTCTTACACTTATTCTTATTATGCGAGAAAACGTATTAAACGTGATCGTATTAAGTGCGTTCTAGTGTAGTTGTAATGACTAAGCATCCGCTAAGAAAGGATCTTTGAAAATTCATCCCATAAGGAGGTGAAAAAGTGGTTAAATTTTTGTATGGAAACCGAACTCTACGTGGACGAAGTCGTGGGCAAAATCTAGTTACAAATATTACCATTATTTTTCTTTATATTTTGTATCTTAACGGTTTATAGGGTTCCGACCTCAGAGGGTAAAAACGGAACTCTATTACTGAGATTTCGCTATCTGTCTGTCTATCCTTCCGTCTGTCTGTCACCAGGCTGTATCTCTATGACAGCGATAGCTAGACAGTTGTAATTTTCACAGATGTGTTTCTGTTGCCACTGTAACAAAACATATTAAAACATAATAAAATAAATATTTATGGTGGGTCTCATACAAAAAAACATTTTTTTCCCGTTTTGTACGGAACCCTTCGCACGATACCGACACGCACTTATTTTTTAAAAATTTGCACAATCCTCACATAAGAGATACCACATATTTGAATAAGTTCAAAGTTCTACAATATATTAAGGACATTGTACAATAAAGTCACGTTCACACTACACGTTAAGGCACTTTGCGTTGTGCCAAAATTATGCAAGTTCTTCTGCGCATAAAAACCCACCTTCTTGCCCTACGAGTACTATTATATCATGCTTTAAAACGTGTCTTTATTTCTTAAGTGCACATCAAAAACTTTAAAGCACTTTGGAGAACGTTTGCAGTAAAAAAACCGGCCAAGTGCGAGTTTGACTAGCGCACCGAAGATTCTGCACAAACCTGTAGTGATTTTGTTACAGCTTAAAAGTATTATTATAAGTATTTGATACGAATTTCAATTTAATACCTTTACGCGTTCATGAGTTCTCTACGCATAGCAAGTTAAAATTTTTTAGGTATAAATAATTTTACTAATGTGACTAAAAAATACGGTTTTCGCAATTTTTCCTTTATCTGTGCTATAAGATGTTGCTTCTTATCAAATTTCAAGATTCTGAGATCACGGGAAGTACCCGTTGGTTTTGATTCCCTTGAGAGTGTCGAAAATTTGCGGAAATTTGCGGCAAAAACGGCTGTATCTTTTGATTGCGTTGGCTTCGAAGTTTGAGTTTTTCACAGCTACAAGGGACAGTAGACCTGAGTATTTGATATAAATCCCAGCTTGATACCTCCACGTTTTCGCGTTCCTGAGAAAAAGGGTCTTGACAGACAGACGGACAACAAAGTGATCCTATAAGGGTTCCGTTTTTTTCCTTTCGAGGTATGGAACCCTTAAAAAGCTAAGGGCTATTTGTATTTTTTACTTGATCACGCTGAAAACTACTTATTTGAAATATCTTACATAACCACTGTGAATACCAAAGTGCATTTCATTTAACTAAAGGTTACATTTACAAAGACAAATAGGCTAACAGCTCCAGCCCTACGCAATTGAAAATTTGTCACAATTAAAAATGGGCACCCTTTTTATCACTTTCATCAAGCGTTCATTACATTTAGCGTGTGTCGATTTATAACCTCAATTAGTCAGCCCGGCTGTGACTGACGACAACTGACAAATCGCTTTCGACTGCCGACTGTTGCATGTGGGTGGTAGGTACTGCACTATTTACTGTCTACATACCCTTTAACATTTTACTGCAAGGTAAATTGAAGCTTATTACATGAGGTATACCATCTGTTTTTGGTAACCTGTGTGGTTTGTGACAATGAATAGTGTTACAAATAGATGTGTCTTGTCAGGATTGACATTCTTTACCGTCCTCGGGTGTTTTAGTTTAACTATAGTCGAGGCGTTCTTACTAAACGGGACTGTCTAGAACACTGTCGCCTAAATAATTCAATTACTAAATCATCATCATCAGCATCACTGGCCTAAACTTAATCACTTACACACTTTTGTCTATATCTTTACCAGATCACTAAGTCACTTACACACTTTTGTCTATATCAATGTCGATTGTGGATCTTTGTTAATGTTGTAATTTTTTGATAGTAAATATTATACTCTTTGATAAACTATATTTACATTCTGTGACGTCTAGCGCCATCTTTTAGAATACGTAGGACTTATTGTGTAGCCGCGTATTTAAGTGGCATGGGTAATCATGGCGCTCTGCCTGTGAAAATGTTCCAATGTACGGACCGTGTTTACAAACTTAAATTAATTTAATAAAACTTTAAAGTCACAAATAAGTGTTTTATTTAATAAAAGTTGTCACTTTTTGACTCCCAAGTCACAACCATTTGTACCATACAAATCTGAAACGCGATATAACACTCACAATATTATAATTATTCGATTTACACCCACAACAGCGAGGAAAATTATAATAAGTTGCTTCGATATAGTAATAAACTTTATACGACCACTGCTATTGATTAAATGGTGCAATAATCCAATGTGACATAAGAGGCCTTGCGTACCGACTTTTTATCGGAGGTCGGAATTTTTTTTTGTATGAAATGTCAATATCGTATTGTTGTAATGTTTGACGGCCGGTGTGGCTTAGTGGTTAGCGCGGTGGCGCACAAGCCGGAGGTCGCCGATTCGAATAAAAAATATACCTACATAATATTAAATATCGCTCGTTATATGAAGGTACGGTCAGGTCTAGTGTAGAATACATCTGTATAATCTCTGGTGTACATTGTAATAATAACTCCCCACACCGATTTCGGTGACGGTGGCCGGTTTCATTGAAACCAGGCCAGTTACGTAGGAGTAATTTTTTATAGTGCCCGAGTGTGTGCGCAGTACACAAGAGTACCTACTCTCTCTTCCTCTCCTTCTCTCATAATCCAGTGGGACGAATAACCGACACGACTGACGAGAGATCAGGCGCAGGTCCGACATTTTACATGCGCATCCGACGCACTCCATGCGTCCATACTCCTATGGACCATCTTTCTTGTCAGACAATCAGGTGATCAGTCTGCATTGTCCTGACCAAACTTGGAAACAACATATTTTTTTGGTTGTTCCAATGCGGGAATCAAACCCACGACCTGCGAGTCGAGAGCCAATGCTCGAACCACTAGACGACGGAGGCTGTAACATTGTCCATACCATTGACCGTACCATGAATACGCGTCTTTAAACGTAGCTCTGCGAAATTGATTTTGCTGAAATAATTGCATAATCATAGAGGTTAACCGCGTTATAATTGGATCGTTATTGCATCGATTTGTCGAAATTATCATTCGATTATCAGGCAATCGATTTTAAAAGTTGATATCTTTTATTCGTTACTTGTGTACATTGTACATCTTGCTTATTACTTCATTAGGATTTAAATGAAATAGAAATACCTTATATTATAATTATCTCTAAGAAATATCAGATTTTTTTATTATTGAAATTTTAAGTGTAGTGCCTACTTAGTTTTATAATATATAATCATATAATATAATCACGCCTTTTTCCCGTAAAGGGGTAGGCAGAGACCACTTTTTGCCACTTTCTACGATCCTTACATACTCCTTTCGCTTCGTTCACTTTCATTCCCACCGTCCATTCCTCATCTTACATTCAACGTAGCGAAGCGGCTCTACATGGTCCGCTTTTCACCTCCGCGAGAAACGAGACGTGATGGGTGGTGAACCACATCGCCGCCATTTTGGATAATTAAATTATTTTTATGATTATCCGTTGCGTTTCCACGGATTGGTGGAGAGGGTAGGAATAGGGAAAGGGAAGGATAGGTGGTGTGGAAAGGAAGATTGTTAGAGTGGGAAATAGGAAATGTAGGATATTACCGCCCAGGAGGGCAAGGGATAGGACAGTAATAGCTAGGGAAGCCGCAGGCTGATTCTGTATCTTGCAACAGCAATGCGACAGGCGTAAATTGTACAATATCGCTGTCAAACATATTTTTTGTATTACGTATTAGCAATAGCGACGCGACAGCGAACAATCGATGGTATCGCCATCTAGCGAACAATTAGGGAACTAAAAATGCAATCGATTCTCCTTGTAATAACAAAATCGGTATTACGTATGACATTTGACAGCAACGCGATAGCAGACGGCGAGCAATTTCAATTGTCAAAGAGCGACAACCCATTTAGGTCGTTGTTGAAAGATTGCTGATATTATAAATCGATATAGGCAGTGTTTTCGTCGTTAAAGTAAAGTGAATTATATATTGTAGTGTATCCGTATGTTCTATAATATGCTACATTCAAGAAATGATAAATATCGTGCGTTTCTGTGATTGTTCGGTTAAGTATACTCATAGGTATACTTCGATTTTTGCAGTAGTGTAAGGCTAAGGAGTGAGGCAATTAGTGCTCAGTGCTAATTAAATAGGCATACAATAGATTATTACGATGAAATATCAATATGGTGTGCTATTCTACATCCACATAAAGTACTTTCTATCTAAACTTCGTCCCATTTTTGTTTATAAACGGCAAAGAATCCATTATGTAAACAAAACACTCGATACTTCATAACAGATATAGTTCCACATGTCGCTACATGATTGCTAGTGGCGCTGTTTATACCGCTAAAAATGCATATGAAAGTTGTCGAACAACAGCAGAGCAACAGTCGTACGTAATACGATTTTTTTCAGCGATTAGCAACCGATCGCGCGACAACTACGCGACCGGTTGCCGTCTGCAAACTATCTGCTAAATATACATAATCAGCCTGCCGGGGTCGCATACCCGTATACTATACCACAACTACCGGACAGGTAAGTTGGGATGAGTATCCCATGACATAAAGTATATTAATTGTTTTCCAGACTTTTTTCATATCACATATTTTATAATTATACGTAGTTTTAATTTTTATTGATTTTAATGACCTCTGTGGCTCAGTGGCTAGCGCGTTGATATTCAAGACGTAATCTCGCCAGGGAACAAAAAAATTTCTGTGTTCCTGGGTCATGGATGTGTATTAAATATGTGTAATCGAATAAATATAGGTAGGTATAGGTATTTGACCTTTTTTTAAATATTGAAAAATGTGTAGGATGTAGGAGTAGGTGGAGGAGAAGGAGTAGGAGTAGGAATATGTGTAGGAGGTGTATAAGTTGGTGTAGGTGTAGGAGTAGCAGTAGGTGTAAGAGTAGGTGTAGTCATTCATTCCAGTTCATATTTAAGATAGAACAACGTCTGTCGGGGTCAAGTATCATTTAATATAACAATCTTACCTACTTGCTACTTAAAAGTACCTAAAGTATAAAAAATATTAAATATATTTCCGTTGTCTGGTACCCGTAACACACGTTCTCCGAGACGATACCACGGGACCAGATTAACGTGCTTTAATAGTATCCAATTATCCATAGATGTTATTATTTTATTAGTAAGATGCCACCAAATTTTCATCAACATACTTCTTTTGATACGTTAAAAACATCTACTTTAAGAGTCGATTAAAAAAAACGTCGATGCAAAGTTATCTTGTACAAGGACGAGGCATTTATATTTGACAAAATTGACAAAATTATCATTATTGATTTATGCTAAGAGCTCTTAAGTAATAAATAAAACTTAAAACACTCAGCCTCTACCAGTGTTCAGTACAGGGTTAATGTCTATTAAAGTACTTATCGTTTATTTACGATGTATAAGTGTGGGCTAGCGTCAGTTCACACTGAGACACGATGCGACTCGTCGCTGCATTTTTAAGATTCAAAATTGAACTTTATTCACTACAAAAAATGGGCCAAGTGCGAGTCGGACTCGTGCACCGAGGGTTCCTTACAAACCTGTAGGTATATAAGTAAATGTTCACCCATTACAACATTCGAGTCATAGTAGGGGTAGTAAGTATAAAATTATTAAAAGTATGTTTATTATAATATGATGTAACAAAAAAAAAATACGGTTTTCTCAATTTTTCCTTTATCTGTGCTATAAGACGTTGCTTCGTGCCAAATTTCAAAATTCTGAGTTGACGGGAAGTTACTAAACAATATCTCTGTTGTCTATCATGTTACATTTTGTTTCAATACGCATACGCAAGCCAACCCGCGGGTTTCACCTGGCTGCATGTTTTTATAGCGGTTAATTATTTATAGACCTAGCTGAGTGGCCGCCTGTGTGGGCCGCAATTTAAATTTTAATCATACTTTACATGGGGACAGCTTTTTTACAGGAACAAAAACGCTGCACCCTGATATGAATATGAAACGATCGATGCTTTGATACATATTTCGTTAGGCAGTAATCTATCACAGCTATGATATGCAGCTGTGTAGGTACATTACCTTATACTAGCTGTTGCCCGCGGCTCCGCCCGCGTAAATATAGTAACCCAAAGGAACACAAACCTTTTTCGGGATAAAAAGTAGCCTGTGTTTTAATCCAGAGCCTCAACGACTATCATACCAAATTTCATCACAATCTGTTCAGTAGTATTTGCGTGAAAGAGTAACAAACATGCATCCCTACATTCATCTATCCTCACAAACCTTTCATATGGGATTGATTTTGAAGAAGCTTGTGTAGGTATATACTTGGGAACAATACTCCTCCTACAATCTTCTGATTAATTTCGTTGCAGTTCCCAAGACAGATTTAGCATGTCCCTCGGGCACCCCTGAGATCATATCAAAGGGTTTTTGTGGTTCGTTACCACTGTCGATCCATCGTGGGCCAAAAAGTCGTCATCTTTGTTCTATAAAGCTTATTGTTTAATTTCCTGAATAAAACAAATCGAAATCACTAACGAAAATCTGTTTTCAGATTTTAACCCATAAGTTTAACCCAAATATAAAGTAGGTATTCGTATAGTCTCAGACAACATTAGATCACTCTAAATAAGATAGATGCATGTGATCTATATCAATTGTGAAAGTCATCGCGACCGGCTCGAGGAAATGGGATAAATGTTATAAACTTGCCATTTATTAGATATAGGCAGTAAATCTTCATTGCTCGTACCGTCACGAGGAATAATACCGTTACGCCTAAAGTTTATGTACCTACAGGGTGTATTCACAATAAAAAAAAATAACTCCCAACACCGATTTCGGTGATGGTGACCGGTTTCATTGAAACCAGGCCAGTTACGCAGGAGTAATTTTATAGTGCCCAAGCGCAGTACACACGAGCACTCTCTCTTCCTTACATTCATAACCTAGTGGGATGGATAACCGACACGACTGGTGAGAGATCAGGCGCAGGTACGACTTTTTACATGCCTACAAAATGCATGGATCATTTTTCTTGTCAGACAATCAGGTGATCAGCCTGCATTGTCCTTACCAGACTTGAAAACAACATTTTTGTTGTTCCAATGTGGGAATCGAACCCACGACCAAAACTAATAGACCACGGAGGCTTCTTTATCATACGTGGCTGTGGGCTCGTAAGCAAATCCGAAAACCATAAAAATGAAACGCGTGGAAGCGCTAATGAAACAGCCCCGGGATTTTTTTCGTCAAAGCCTTGTTCGCAGGGAGTGCAAAATGCTGTTTCGAGACGTACAAATGGCGGAATCCCGGCACTTTGGCTAGAATCCGGATTTGCACCGAGGATAAGCGTCCGTGCATAGCGAGACAATTTCGTTTAATACAAATATGGTTTTTGATTTTTATTTCCATGCATTTCAAGGGCTTAGGGCTCCATATAAATAAGTAATTACAAATAACATAGTTGTGGATTTTGAAATTTCGTTATTCGAATGAAATTTAGAACTTTGTAATTTGTGTCACTTAGGCTTTTTCATCCGATAATGGATGATTTATACAGTATTCTCCGAGCGAGAAGTAACCACTCTTGAAATACTGTGTGCCTGGGGCAGTTGGTTTTTAAATGTATGGTTGCCCAAGCACATACGGCATTCTCACAATGCAGTCAGCCTAATCCAGAGGAATGAGTGGTCAATACGTCTGGGGCCAACCGTTCACGTGTGCGAACTAAACGGTCTACCCACTAGGCCACAGAGCTCTCTCTTGTAATTTGTGTAGGATAAAACATATAGAAAATTGAATATTTACATTAATCTATGCTTAGCGTAGAAGCTTAGAGAATTTGCCCAATTTATATGTTTTCATAATGATTAGGATAATAATTAATTAAACAATGATTTAAAATTTAAAATAACTATAGTTTAATAAAAAACTATAACCAGACTACGTTAATTAATAACCGGGCTATTATTACGAATCGATTGACTCCTCATTAATTATAATCGGTTAATTTTTTTTTTGCGCCACATACATTGACTGCCAAAATCCTTTTATTTTAATTACGCCTTCATCTTGGCTTAAAAGTTAGGTAAAAAAGAAAATTATGTTTTAAAAACAGTAGATGTAGTTATTCAAACTTTTAAGCTGTGCTTACCATTCCAGGAGTTCCGGAATTTTAGCACTATCCGTAGAAAACGCAATACCTAATAAATTATAGGTTACCTATAGATATTCAAGAAACGCCTTAATTGGAAATATTAACGTAATGGTTTATAGGAAGTCGCGAATGCAAAAATTCAAACGTCCTAGCCAATTTAATGCTATTAAAACCATATTCCGGGAAGTCGCGTCAAAAGGCAATAAATACCGCGCGGCGGAACATTTGGCGAAGGCTCGAAATGCCTGAGACGCCGGACTGTCCGCGGTAAGTAAAGTTGCTTGTTTACCGTCGATTAGACCTATTTTATAGCCGTTTTGTTAACGGGCTAAATAATTAACTGTTTTTAATGCATTTCAGGGAAAAAAAATTGGAACATTGGTATTTGAACGAAGGGGTACCTAATTCACTTTGTTACCAAAATATTATGCAAATGGTGGAAGAAATTGATTGTTTTATTTTTTATAATTCATTAGTTTAGCTTAAAGTTTTATTCATTTAGAGGTTTTTGGTACCTAAATTCAGCATCTATAATACCTACAATAGGGGATTGGACTACATCTGAAATATTTAGTTTCATGAATATATTCAGAAATATTGAGGCATTACTACTTGGTAAATGTAAAAAAATATATTCTTTATGTGTAGTTATCTAATTAAATACATTTAAGAAGTACCAAAAAAAAAATATTTTGCGAAATTGATAAACAAAACATACGTCATTAGTTTACTTAGGGCCACTTGCGCCAATCCGAGTTAAATAAATAAACCCAGAGTTAAACCCTAGTCTGGAGTTAAATTGACATTTCGTCTTGCACCATCGAGAGTTAAGAGATAACCTAGAGTTAAAAATTTAAAATTTTAACCCTACCTTTTTGGCAGGTTAAATTGTCTAACTCGGGGTTAATTTCTTATCTAAGCAAATATCATTGACAAAAAATGATTTTTGAGGTTATATTGTGGTTATATTATTATGATTTGTTGAAAAATGATAAATGAAAGTAATATTATGTTTTCTGATCGAATTTATTGGTTCGGATTTTTTTAACAGAAGGGTAGATGAACACACTGATCTCTTACTCCCTCCGAGATAAAAGTTTCCAAAGAAGATTCCGTCTGGAGATATAATATAGTGTACCTACCTAATGTTCTTGTTGGACAAAATAAAGTATAAATTAGAAATACGCAAATGAAAATAAAAAAGTGAGCTTCCACCATAATATGTAACTTATACATATTTGTGTCTATAATATGGACTTTGTTCATTATGATTTACCTACTTGTTTTGTAGAATTAGGTCCCCTTAACCTATTTTCGTCTCCATTTTTACTCATAAATTGAGTTTTATTATTATTATACAAAATTATTGTTTTGATGAAAAATTTTCAATGTCAGCTTCTAATTATTGACATTGGCGTATATTATTATGAAACAAAAAGGAAAGTCATTGTCAAAATAAAATAATGCGACATTCATATACGACAGACTGTAGTGCAAAAGAGACAAATACAATTGTCACTTCCACTCAATTATGTCGTATTATACTCGTTTTAAATAGCACACGCAATGTTGCCAGTACTAAATGAACTAACACAAGGTTAGTTAACTCGGGGCTAATTTTCATTGGCGCAAGACAAAAAAGAGTTAAATATTTAACCCTGTAACCCTGAGTTAACAAACTCGGAGTTATCGAAATTTAACCTAGTTTTGGCGCAAGTGGCCCTTAGGGCCACTTGCGCCAATCCGAGTTAAATAAATAAACCCAGAGTTAAACCCTAGTCTGGAGTTAAGTTGACAATCGTCTTGCACCATCGAGAGTTGAGAGATAACCTAGAGTTAAAAATTTAAAATTTTAACCCTACCTTTTTGGCAGGTTAAATTGTCTAACTCGGGGTTAATTTCTTATCTAAGCAAATATCATTGACAAAAAATGATTTTTGAGGTTATATTGTGGTTATATTATTATGATTTGTTGAAAAATGATAAATGAAAGTAATATTATGTTTTCTGATCGAATTTATTGGTTCGGATTTTTTTAACAGAAGGGTAGATGAACACACTGATCTCTTACTCCCTCCGAGATAAAAGTTTCCAAAGAAGATTCCGTCTGGAGATATAATATAGTGTACCTACCTAATGTTCTTGTTGGACAAAATAAAGTATAAATTAGAAATACGCAAATGAAAATAAAAAAGTGAGCTTCCACCATATATAATGTAACTTACTACATATTTGTGTCTATAATATGGACTTTGTTCATTATGATTTACCTACTTGTTTTGTAGAATTAGGTCCCCTTAACCTATTTTCGTCTCCATTTTTACTCATAAATTGAGTTTTATTATTATTATACAAAATTATTGTTTTGATGAAAAATTTTCAATGTCAGCTTCTAATTATTGACATTAGCGTATATTATTATGAAACAAAAAGGAAAGTCATTGTCAAAATAAAATAATGCGACATTCATATACGACAGACTGTAGTGCAAAAGAGACAAATACAATTGTCACTTCCACTCAATTATGTCGTATTATACTCGTTTTAAATAGCACACGCAATGTTGCCAGTACTAAATGAACTAACACAAGGTTAGTTAACTCGGGGCTAATTTTCATTGGCGCAAGACAAAAAAGACTTAAATATTTAACCCTGTAACCCTGAGTTAAGAAACTCGGAGTTATCGAAATTTAACCTAGTTTTGGCGCAAGTGGCCCTTAGTACATCATAATATACAAAAACATTCATTATGGTAAGTAAGAACTTAAACGCACAAATGTCGGAGATATTTACAAATATATTCCTGCGGCCGTATACTTCATACACCTTAACCTACAAATGACGTCACTTGTAGGTTAAGTTTAGTATGTAGCGTTTTTACGAGACTGGCGAAATTTTGTATACAAATCGCTGTACCTTTGAAAATATTGACTTTTCTTATACGGTTTCTTCTGAGAAGTTACTCATATTTATGAGTACTATTCATTTATGCAATAAAAAAAGGCATGTACTTGCGACAAAACAATTAAATTTTGGATGTGAAAATACCCAATATTGAATACTAAATTACCAAGTTGGCGACAGAATGTACATACATACATACATAATATAATCACGCCTTTTTCCCATAAAGGGGTAGGCAGAGACCACTTTTTGCCACTTGCTACGATCCTTACATACTCGTTTCGCTTCGTTCACTTTCATTCTTACCATTCATTCCTCCTCTTACATTCAACGTAGCGAAGCGGCTCTCCATGGTCCTCTTTTCACCTCCGCAAGAAACGAGACGTGATGGGTGGTGAACCACTTCGCCGCCATTTTGGATAATTGAATTATTTTTATTATTATCCGTTGCGTTTCCATGGATTGGTGGGGAGGGTAGGAATAGGGAAAGGGAAGGATAGGTGGTGTGGAAGGGAAGATTGGTAAGTTAGAGTGGGAAAAAGGAAATGTAGGATATTACCGCCCAGGAGGGTAAGGGATAGGACAGTAATAGCTAGGGAAGCCGGGGTCGCATACCCGTATACTATACCACAACCACCGGACAGGTAAGTTGGGATGAGTATCCCATGACATTACAGAATGTAAGGAACAAAAAAATTACAAATCTGGTGACTAAATAATACCACTGAATTTTCAAACTGGCAGACAGATTATATTTTAGCGAACAAATAACCATCTTGGCGACAATTTGTGAGTACACATTTAATTTAAGAATAGGCACATATATTTTCCCTGATGTAGGTAACTCAAAAACCATACAAGCAGCAAAACGAGCGCACACAAAAAAAACATAAAGGAGCGTACAAAATTCCCAATTTTTAATTTTTCTCGGTTTTAGGGGGGTGTAGATTATGGTGTAGATTTTGAAATTTAAAAATGGCGGATATTTATTTTTCGTAAAATTGATATGGGTGTCGTTTACCAGGTTTTTGGGAGTGCTGGATACGAAAATGACATTCGTTTTGAAATTCCAATATGGCGGACATACTTAATTTTATAAAAATAATATGGGTGTCCTTTTATTGGTTTCTGGGGTTGATTACAAAAAAGTCATCCATTTTAAATTTCCTTAGTAACCCTCATATTTTACTCATATTTTCGTCATGATGGGAGAAAAAGAAATTTGAAAATCCTGAATTTTCCAACATTCCTATAGCTATAAACATCCGTCGTATCTCAATGTACAACATTTACTTCTTTTTTTTACAAACTTGATTCTATCTCGGAAACGGTGCATCCTATTGAAAAAATAATGAAAATTTCGTCCCCCTTAGAAAATCCGCAACATCATATTTTCTTCATGATGGGAGAAAACATTTTTCGAAAATCCTGAATTTTCCAACATTCCTATTAGACATGAGCTCCGATGGGTAGTAGGTCGGCGGCGGCGCGCCGGCTATTTTGGGTCGGCGGCGGCGGCGTCGGCGGCGTGACCTTGAAAGGGTTGAAGTTTGTACTTGACAGTAAAAAAAGTGTAGTTTACTTTATTTATTGGGTAACATACAATTACAATGCAATACAATTTATGGATCGTTTTGTAGTGATGAAAAAGACAACGTAATAATACAATTTCAAAGTAGGAACTTCTTTAGAATTAGCAGTTAACAGTGCTTTAATTCCAAAGAGCGTAATCACTGTAATCTTTTTCTACTTTCGTTTTATAAGGCCATTTATATAACTGTATACGTAGGCTCTCTAGTGATCAACCAATTATAGCGGAGATCTCAGCCTAAAACACGGTGCAAAATCTCCCAAACAAGCATATCTCGACCTCTGTGGCTCAGTTGATTGAGCGTGTTGGTGCTCAAGCCGGGGGTCGCGGGTTCAAATCCTGCCGAAGGAACAAAAAGCTTTTCTGTGTTCCTGGATCATGGATATGTATTAAATATGTGTATAATACATATAATAAAAATCTTAAATATGTGTATAGTATAAAAGTATTAATTATATTTCCGTTGTCTGGTACACGTAACACAAGTTCTTCGAGAACTTACCACGGGATCAGATTGACGTGGTGTGTAGCGTCCATAGATATTATTATTTTTATTATATCTGCCTGTAGGTGACACGCCCCGTAGTCCAGCGCCATCCCGGTTGTCTTTCCTATATCTGTCCGTAAGCCAAATTATGTCCTTAATGTGAACATTAATTGAGACCCAGTCCTCCCTAGAAATTATGAAAACTGGATATAGCTTCTAGAAGCTATGCACCTTGATCATGGCGTCAGATGGCATGACTATGACAGGTCTCCCAAGAGAGACTGTTGCAGTTGTCCAAGTAGGAGGCCCTTTTTATCCTACCTGCCGTCATGGCCCTGAGAACAACCTTCTTAGCCTCCATAATATGAACGAGGAACAGAGGAAGTGGAGTCAGGTGAATCAGGGTTTCAAGTAAAGCGGTGGGTGCCGAAGAGAGCGACCCATGATTATCAAACAGGCCAGCTTGTGTACACTATTTAATGTTTTGATGCAGTTGACTCGTACATCTTTCTCCTGCGTAGTGTGGTATATCACACTAAGCATATGTGACAATCGCCTTACTATAGCTGTGTATAACCAAGCACAGCATTGCCTTCGACTGAAGGTCTAATTTAGAGCTGACAAGTCTTAGGCAGGATCACAGAGCACATGTAGCCTTGTTCATAATGTTCTCGGTGTGATTATTCCAAGTAAGTCCCATAATATCTACCATCACTCCAAGATACTCAACCTTGCTCGTTTTACCTTTTCCTCTTATTGGTGTTAGGTATCAATTCTGTCTTATTAGCGTTGACAGTTAGCTTGCCCTTTTGCACCATTTTTGCACCTGATTGCCTAATTAGCCCAGTGACTACTGATGCGCATTTTTCCACCACTAGTATCGCAAGGTCGGATTAGAGCTTGGCTCTCGACTCGGAGGTCGTGGGTTTGTTTTCTGCATTATAACAATAAAAAAGTTTGCAGGCTGATCACCTAATTGTCTGACAGGAAAGGTGATCCATGCATCGGATGAGCAAGTAAAAAGTCGGACTAGCGCCAGTCGTGTCAGTTATCCGTCCCACTGGATTAAAAAGTGCTTGTGTGCTCTTGTGTACCGCGCATATACTAGGCCCTAGGGCACTATTAGAATAATAGGGATGTTGCCTTCTGTGGAATATCACAGTTTTACAAATTAAATTTTATAATTGTTGATTAAAGATACATAAATCTGAAAGAAATAGGTATTTAGAGTGACGCGATTAAAAAATATAAGCAAATAAAAAATATTGTCCATCCCTTTCTCGCAAAACGATTCGTGACGTCACAGCCTGCTACCGCCATACATTTTGTGATGACAAATGTATGGCGGTAGCAGGTTGTGACGTCACAAGCCGATATATTTGTTTCTCCGCCGCTGCCGCTCTCTTTCATATTGTAAATTTCAATGGTTTGTATCTACGTTATTTTTTCAGATATACAAAAATGGGTTCTGGATTGTTTATTAACATGTTGACTAACATCGAATAGACGAAAAAATTTTTTTTCGGCAACATGCCTATTGCTGGCCTGGTTTCAATGAAACCGGCCACCGACACCGAAATCGGTATGGGGAGCTACTATTATTATTATGTCATCAGCGCACTTTAAGCGTAGAACCTTCTATTGTCTAGGGTTTTTAGCAGCCTTTTTTAACCTTTTTTTAGCAGTAGCAGCAATACCAGGGACCACTCCAGCGGCGACATTACCCTACTCCTCCCTGTGGGCATCCTTGGGTCAACCTGCTCCTGAGCGTCAAGCCCATGATAGTTGATGATGCTACTCTATCGTTTAAAGTTGCTTTGATCCACTCTATAGTGATTCTTGAAGCCAGGCTATCAGGGTAATAGGTCAGGTGGAGTTTATGCGCATAGCGCAAACTTCGTATGCTCAATGGCTTTATCAATGCAATCTACTAGCTCGATCTACTCGATCAATCAGTAGATCTGCCTTTCTAGTAAGCACGTTGTCTTTTATGCAGAACTTTCTTGATGAGATAGGTGTCACTTACATGAGGATGGGAACCTCCTCGGCTTAGCTAGTCCAGGCGCCGAGGGAACACTCCAGTTTGCCGGAGTGACCCCTAATTGTGTTGGAAGTCCCTATAAAGGTAGACCGGCCGGTCGCGGGGGCTATCCTGTGTTAGACAGATCCGGGACACTCCCCTTATAGCGTCTGAGAGCAGGTGTCACTTATGTGGATGTCCTCGTTTAAAACATGAATGAAGTAAGACTTATATGGGTATATATGACTTGGGTCTTGGGTAATATGTATAATGCTCATAGTCACTGCCTGAAATTACACATTATGACTATCCTTCTCGCTCACTCGACGCGCCGATGTATTTTCGCGGCGGCGGCGGCGCGGCAAAATCGTCGGCGGCGGCGGCGCGCCGGCGCGGCGCTCATATCTAATTCCTATAGCTATAAACATCCGTCGTATCTCAATGTACAACATTTACTTCTTTTTTTTTACAAAATTGATTCTATCTCGGAAACGGTGCATCCTATTGAAAAGATAATGAAAATTTCGTCCCCCTTAAGAATCCCGCAACATCATATTTTCTTCATGATGGGAGAAAAAAAAATTCAAAAATCCTGAATTTTCCAACATTCCTATAGCTATAAACATCCGTCGTATCTCAATGTACAACATTTACTTCTTTTTTTTTACAAAATTGATTCTATCTCGGAAACGGTGCATCCTATTGAAAAAATAATGAAAATTTCGTCCCCCTTAGGAACTCCGCAACATCATATTTTCTTCATGATGGGAGAAAAAAAATTCGAAAATCTTGAATTTTCCATTTCTATAGATTGATACACCCCTCGTAATTCAGTACAGCATTGCCATATTTTTTTCTATAGTCGCTTCTATCTCAGAAACGGTGCATCCTACTGCAAAAATAATGAAAATTTCCTCCCCCTTATTAACCTAGAAATCGCATATTTTCTTCATGAATGGCAGAAAAATTCATGAATCCTGAATTTTGAAAAAATCTATACATAGCTGATATCTATACGTACCTTGAACTACATAACATACTGTAATAATAATCATTAATCCTAATTAGCATCCCCAAGATCTTTAAAATTAGTATTCATATTCATTTTACGAAGATAAGCTAAAGCTTATTATAAAGTCAGTGATTTCATTAACGATTGCACACCTTGGGAATAAGATGGCCCCATGCAAGGCTGCTTTTATGTACTTAAGTATATTCTTTGTACTTATGACTAATGTTATATAGATTAAGTTACAACATTGTAAAAATATTTTTTGAAAAGAACAATTTTCCCATCTTTTTGCTAAAAGGTGGCCCCGTGCGAGTTTCTTACGCCGGTTCTTCTCGCCGGGCTAGTTTCCGAACCGGTGGTAGGCATCATGTAGGACAATTCTATAAGCGTTATATTATAACCTACATGGAAATAAAAATTTTGAGTTTTTTTGAATTGAATAATATTCTCCATTTTGGAAAAATGAAATTGGAAGACAATTTTGTAATCAGAACCCCCAGAAACCTGGAAAAGGACAACTTTATTAATATTAATAACAAAAATTTAGGCCATTGTGGAATTTCAAAACAGATTTTATTTTCATATTATTCTGCACCCCCAGAAACCTAGAAAATGACACCCATGCCAAAGAAAAACATACTCCAACAGTATCCAAAAATAGGCTTTTCCGTAGCCTGCAAATTGAATTTTTAGCAGCCATTAATTTATCAACCAAATCTGGTTTTATAGTTGCTTATATGGTATAGTGGTCACCAACTCGGAAATTAAGTCACCAACTTATAAATGTCGGTGCTAATTTGGATTAAATTTCGCCTCTTTTTATCTGCCGACTTTTGAATTTTTTGTCAATCGAGTGTTTTCGCCAGTTTAGTAATTTAGTCGCCAACATATTAATTCGCTGCCAAATTCAGTAATACAGTATGCTCACGTGCAGCCGCCAACTTATTTTTTGTTGTCTCGATTAATTATATCCCTAAAAAAAATCAGTTCGCTTGCCTATTATTAGCTACATGCGTTAATATAAAGTAGTTCTTAAAGTTTACTGTTTCTTGTCATGCTAAACGCATAATATAACGTCGGTATTTTTAGCTTTCCCCACGGTTACGCCTGCGTTAATACCTACAGTATTTAACGGAACACTGTTCAGGATAAAAAGTAGCTTACGTGTTAATCCAGAGCTTAAACAACTACTACCATACCAAATTTCAAAATCTATTCAGTTGCTATTGCGTGAAAATGTAACTAACATCCATCTATCCATCCATCCTCACAAACTTTAATATTTTTAAAACTAGTAGAATATTTTTTGGCCAGGCTCAAAACCATTACCTATTTCTAGCCTACTGTCACAGACATTGGCTGTGTTTTACGGAAAATAGCACTAAAAAAAACCTAAGCAAAATGGCGACTGCTGGCGTTGCATCAGATAAATGGCGGATTATGTTAGCAGTATTGAAGTTAGCAAACGTGTCCTGGCCGATAATAATCTGTTTTTTATTTCTTTAGCGCTAGCAAGCGCTAACAGCCGCCATTTTCCGTAGAACACATCCATTCCTTTTCTCATTTTAAATTCGTTCCATTTTTAAATTTGTGTGGTACCGAAACGCAACACTTTCCATTTCACTCACGTCCCTGCCTAGCATCTGTCTCTGAGCTGGTCTAGACAATACCGGCTTTATATGTAAAATGAGATGACGTAAGAAACGCCTTCGAAGAATAAAATAAATAATTTGATTCAAAATGTAATAGTCATCTTTTTTTAAAATTCCATTTACTTTTAAGAAAAAGTGCTTTGTTCTAAGAGATACTGAAATGAAATTGTTAAAAATATACTTACTATATTTTTTTTATTTTACGTATGATAGGTAAAACAGCCAATTTTTGGTCCCTACTATAATTATTATTGGTCATTTAAAACATTGGTTGCATATTCGTTCTGTTTCTCTTTTTATATTCCTACGTACTTAATAATGTTTTTCATTCTTTATTTTTGTATAAATAAAGGGTGGCCAACAGAGTATACAGTACTATAAACCTGTGGAGGCCAATATAAAATATTTTATTTTCCTGTATTTTTTATTACATAAATTAATAGTGCTCTGAAAAATAAGACAGTTTACAAAAGGATTAGTATACTTAAAATCAATATTTTCAATTGATACTGCGGATTGTTTAAAGCACTTTTGTGAGTCTTGTTAAAACGCCCCATACAAAAGTCGCACAACACACTAGTAAGTTGATACGAAATGAATGAACAAATGCACAAAATTTCTGATATCTCCGAAGTTTTCGTTCATACTTGCCGTGGTAAATCTTTTTGTATTTGATGTAAGTAAATATAATTATGTAAGGTTTTTACACCATGTTGTAAAAAAATCTTCCAACTTTTTTGTGACTTTGAAATGCATCTAATTACAAAACTGCATATAAAATCTTAATTATTTTTAATTTTATCAAGTTGTTATGAAGAATTATTTCATGTTTAAAAAGAAAACTAAATTTTAAACCCAATTTAGGGATACCAAAAATTGGTCATCCCTCAACCAAAATATACAGGTTTAGTTTGAATTATTTGAAGCTTTCAGCAGCACTCATCAATAAAAATAGATACATCAAGCGGCGCACTAAAGCGTTAACGATACGCATTATCACGTACAATACAAACAAGAAAACAAAAGAACGCCTAAATTAAAAAACCCTAATGGGCCCACCCAAGAAGATAAGCTTAAAGAGGTTTTGAAGTAACACATCGTAAATTGGAACAGTTTCGCTAAATAAAGGCCGCACTACACCTGCCTGCGCTGGCATGCGTGTTACTTGCATACTTTGTAAAGCGGTACACGTATTGTCGGCGCTAGTAGCTTGCACGCTATTTACTGTCTATTTACATTGTTTGAGTTGCCTAGGACTTTTCATGCGGGTTGGAAACAGTTGACAGCTAAATAGTTGATTTGCGACCGTCGGTTTCAGTAAAGTTTTCTTCGTTGATAGCTTTTTACATACATGATTATTTTTTTCAGGATATAAGGAAGCAAACGTCGTTGAAAATTCAACTGTTGAGTATGGAACATACTTTACATAATGTATGTAAGAAAGGTAGCAGGAATTATTAAAATAATTTTAAACAAAAGCCAACTTTCTGATCATATTCAATTATAATAATTTATAATCTACCTATCTAGATGATAGGTAAGCTAGATCCTAATTATCTAGGTTGCATGAAATACTATAAAGTGTCAATATATAGGTTTAGCCCGCGGTAAATAGAATATTACGCGATACTTTTATAATTTGTAGCTTATGATACTCACAAATAATGTGACTTTCTTTTAGTATAATAATTTTCAAAATAGGTTTAGTAGAACCAGAGATCATCCCTTACAACCTATACATCTTAATAATATTAGTAGTATGGATAAATAATTTTGATTTCATAGTATTCATTTACTTGAACTTAACGTTATGCGAGCAGCTAGCACAGTATACAGACGAAAATTTCCCAGAAAATAACCACGCGTAGCGTTCAAAATATTTTTTTCGCGCAGAAAGTACAAACAAGCGAACGACATGAATTTTTTCTTCGAAGTCCCATTTAAATTCCTGCTCGCGATTGCGTGTGGTCTCAATATTGTTTTCCATAGAAAAACTTTCTATGAAGAAAATGGAATAAAATTGTAACGGATAAGTTCGAAAGTTGTTACAAGTTACAACCTAGTTGCGATAATTTGCATCCATTGAAATTTTCACCTTGTGGTTTCGCTAACAATCTTGCTTTGGAAATTTGCTTTTTCTTCAAGTTTTTGTTCGCTGCTGTTCTTATCTTTTTATCTGAATTTTTTGATAGCCGAGTCTAAGAAGATAACTCTACAACAACGAGCAAAGTGAAGAAAATAAAATTATCGTTAATCTACGACTAAGCGTCAGTTCACATTAAAACAAGATAATACGTGACACAGCGCTGCTTTTTTTGAGATATTGATTCAAAGAACTTTATCCACTACAAAAAAGATACATGTTTAATAGGCAATCGGACATTTTTTTTTTATTGCATAAATGAATAGTACTCTTAAATATGAGTAACTTCTCAGAAGAAAGCGTCTATCAAAAGTCAATATTTTCAAAGGTACAGCGATTTGTATAAAAAATTTCGCGAGCCTCCTAAAAACGCTCCATACTAAAGTCGACCTAAAAATGACGTCACTTGTATATGAAGTAGTATGAAGTAGTATATGAAGTATATGGCCGCAGGAATATATTTGTAAATATCTCCGATATTTGTGCGTTTAAGTTCATACTTACCATAATGAATGTTTTTGTATATGATGTGAGTAAACTAATGATGTAGGTTTTGTTTACCAATTTCGCAAAAAAGAAAATTTTTTTTTTGGTATAAAGACTCGCGAAATTTTGTATACAAATCGCTGTACCTTTGAAAATATTGACTTTTGATATACGGTTTCTTCTGAGAAGTTACTCATATTTAAGAGTACTATTCATTTATGCAATAAAAAAAAATCAGTCCGCTTGCCTATTGCAAGAATTTGAATGTCAAACTAGACCGCTCTGCATACTAGCACGTTTCCGCTCTTGCAATTAAACGTGTATCTTCTTGTATACTAAATAAAGTCCAATTTTGAATCACTATTCTAAAAATGCAGCGTCACGTCGCGTATCGTCTCGTTTCGGTGTGATCTGATCCTTAATGTTAATTCAATTAACACATCCTTCCTACTAATATTATAACTGTAAAAGTTTAGTTTAGTTGAGGATGGATGGACAGATGTATGGATGGACGGATGTTTGTTACTTTTTCACGCAAAAACTACTAAACGGATTTTGATGAAATTTGGTGTGGTAGTAGTTTAAGCTCTGAATTAAATCATAGGCTACTTTTTACCTCGATAAAGTACAGTGTTCCAATGGGATAATGTATTTACGCGGGCGGACCCGCTTGCAACAGCTTCTAACTAAACAGAACACATAATAACACAGCTATTGATAACTGTAATTTTCCAAACGCCATATAAAACTAGGAGCTGCACAATTATAGTACAAGAGCCCGTACCTGCGCGACGTCTACAAGAGATCAGGGCATGCTCCGCTGAGTGCAAACCGCTGTTCAGGCTCTTGGACAATAGTGACAATCCTCGGTTTGTAAGACGCGTCCTTCTAAATATAATATATGTTACCTAGTGTAGAGCTTGAAGTGAGATAGAGCTGGCATTTATATCGTAAACTAGCTGTCCCGACACACGTTTTTCTGTCTGAAATCTAAACTGGAATGAATAAACAACTACACCTACAATGAAACCTACGTCCTAGTCCTACACCTACTCCTACAACCTACACCTTTTCCAATATTTCTCACTTTTTGAACCTTCCCTGAACTATCACAATTATTTCAAGATTAAAATTAGCCAAATCGGCCCAACTGTTCTCGAGTTTTGAGGCCCTCGGGAACAGGATAAAAAGTATCATATATCCTTCTCCCGGTTCTAAGGTATTTCCTCACCAATTTTCACCCAAATCGGTTCAGCCGTTCTTGAGTTATAAATAGTGTAACTAACACGACTTTCTTTTATATATAAAAATATATTAATACATTTACGAAAGGCTTATTGAAGTAACGTAGAGAACTAGACTTAATATTGCTACACTACTATCCACTTTGTAAAGTAAAATACGGTGTGTGAGTCGGTCGAGCGTCGTATTTATTGAAACATTTCAATAAATACAAATTTGGCTTCGATACGATGGTATGTAATTAAATTACCTATAATATGAATCAGTTTAGCTAATAATGCCTCCCACGCTGAGTTTGGTGGCGGTGGACGGATTCAATGAAACCAGGCCAACGCAGAAATCATTTTATAGTGTCCAAATGTGTATGCAATGCACGAGAGCAAAGAAAGAGATTCCTTTACTCCCGTAACCCGGACGGATGACCGACATGACTGGCGAGAGATCAGGCGCAGAACCGACTCACAACACGCCCATCCGAAGCATGGATCATCTTTCTTGTCAGACAATCAGGTGATCAGGCCCGTATTGTCCTAAACAGACTTGAAAATAATATATTTTGTTGTTCCAACATGGGGATCGAACCTGTGACCTCCGGATTCGAGAGCCAAGCTCGAATGGAGCCTAACTGGAAAACGGAAGCGACCTAGTAGTCCTACTAATATTATAAATGTGAAAATTTGTGTGGATGGATGGATGTTTGTTACTCTTTCACGCAAAAACTACTGAATGGATTTCGATGAAATTTGGTATGAAAGTAGTTTAAGCTCTGGATTAAAACATAGGCTACATTTTATCCCGAAAAAGTACAGTTTTCCCGTGGGATACTGTTTTGCGCGGGTGTAACCGCGGGCAACAGCTAGTTTAACTATAAATTAATTAAGATACGTATCCTGATAATACATACATAACTATGTTATATAGATATCTTCGGAGTTCGGTTGTACTTAGATATTATTTTTTTATAAAAAACATTTGAATACTGTTAGAAATTAAATATTAATAGATAATTAGTTTCTTAGTGTACAGATTGTACGTCAGAATCACTTGAAAAGGGTAAATCTACAACCTTATTTCGTTACTTAGCCTATGGTAACGTAAGTATTCAATTAATGTTTAAGAACTCGAAGAAAATTTTCAACTTTATCAAGAACGGATCTTTTAAAAATTCATTTTAATATTTCACTCTTTCATATGCAGAACCTGATATTGAACTTATATTTTTTTTTGTGTTTCGCAAGTTAAAAAATACACAGAGGTTTCATTTTAGTTTCATTTCCTTTACTTTGAATCATTATTTTAAACTTATTGTCTTAGTAACTCCTAAGTTCTTACTTATAATGCCAGGAGGAATGAATCGTAACATATTTAAATTATTAGTACAGGCAGAGTACCAACTACTAATTGTAGAGTCCTCTCTACAATTGGTATTCATATCGTTATTAAAACTCCAATCAATCATTGATTACAGTCATTGAGTACAGGATTTTTAAGGTTCCGTAATACTTAAGGGACCCTTATAGTTTCTCTCTGTCCGTCTGTCTGTCTGTCTGACTGTCCGCGCCTCTAGCTCCTGTAATTATGAATATAAAATGATGAAATTTGGTGCAGGTATAGATTGTGTATAGATCACCGTTTCGGGATCATAAAAAAATAATAATTTTATATTTTAGTGGTGGCTCTCCATACATGTGAAGTGAGGATGAAAAATATTTTTTCACCCATCGTGTGGGGTATCGTAGAATAGGTCTTTTAAAATAAAGGCAAGGTTTCATACGTTACTTTTTTATAAAGTTGACCATTTTCGAGTAATCAGCCTCCAAAGTACTTCAAAAATTAGTTGGCAATACATATAACGTGTTTTGTTTCTGGAAACCAGGCGCCGCACTCAATCAAATTCTAGAGACTATTGATCTTAGTGACTTAACAATGCGAGACTATGTGATATTACTAGCCGGTACAAATGATAAAAATCCTTGTAAATTTCAGACTTGTATAACCAACTGGTTATATAAAATTAAAAATACTAACCTCTTGATATCTGAAATACCCTACAATAAAACTCTACATGAAAGTAAATTAAATTATGAGCTTAGGTTTTCTTGTTATTGTAATAAAAATGCCGTCTTTATTCCCATGGGTTATGAAAGATATTATATTCCCAAAAAAAATCAGTTACGTAGCAATATAATATGTCGTTATATACATCGTGAAATTCTTCGCATAGAGTACGCACATAAACTTAAAAATCATTATAAAGATAAAAAAACCGAACTCAACTTTATCGCCATAACATCTGAAAAATACACACAGACAGAACTAATTCAAAGTAACACCCAAAATATTAACAATGATATTCAGAATTCTCCATCTAAAACTAATCTTTTTCGTAAGTAATAACATAACTATACTACATCAAAATATTAACGGACTCTTAAATAAATCAGACCTTTTAACTGTTGCTTTAGACTCATTGAATAAAAAAGTTGACATAATATGTATTACGGAACATAATATGACTGCTGACGATACCGAATTACTACAGTTAGCCAATTATAGATTGGCTACTTACTCTACTCGTGGAAGAAGACGTGGAGGCTCGTGTGTGATAGTAAATAATAATATTACATTTAAGGAAATTACGGACATAAAAAATATGAGTAAACAAAATATACTGGAGTGTTGTGGAATAGAGCTTCTTGAACAAAACTTTATTATAGTATGTATATATAGGTCGCCAAGTATGAATGAATCATGTTATTACGATTTTCTAGAAAATTTAGACATTCTATTAAGAAAAATTGCCTATAAGCATAAAATGATTATTCTTTGTGGAGATTTTAATATAAATATTTTAAAGAAGTCAAAACAATCAGACGAATTCAAACACTTACTGCAAACATATAATTTTACGCTGGCACTAAACGAGGTGACTAGAGCCTCTAGTAATACTTGTATTGATAACTTTATCTGTAATTTCAAAAAATTCAAATGCCAAGTTAGAGAACTAGCACTTTCCGATCATACTGCCCAATTATTTACTTGTGCTGTTAATAAATTCTCCCATATTAAATATTGGTACGTAGAGAAGCGGGATTACAATAAAGAAAATATTGTAAAATTCACGAACTGCCTAAATTCTTTGTCCTTTTATAATATATATAACTGTAATGACGCTAACAATGCTTTTGATGAATTTCATGATTTATTTACACTTTTTTACAAACTGTGCTTCCCCTTAGTAAAAATTAAATTTCATACACATAAAAAATACAAATGGATAACAAAGGGAATACGTAAATGCAGTAGGCAAAAAAGGTACCTTTTATTGCAGTATCGTAATAAACGGAACATAACAAAACAGTACTTGAAAGAGTATTCTCTCAGGCTTAAAAAAATTATAAAACTGACACAGAAATCACAAAATGATTATCTGATTAAACATTCTCAAAACAAATCAAAAGCAATGTGGACAATAATAAATAGAATTAAAAAAGCCACAGTAAATAAAGAAATAAGAACAATAAACCTAAATGACGTGTTAATCACAAGCCCACAGAATATAGCCACAGCTTTTAATAATTACTTCAGCACATATTGCACAAAAAATTCTCACATATAAAACAAACAAGCAAAATATAACATGCAACCTAAACCAAACCAGCCTAACTCTATGTTCATGCCACCCACCACACCCTTTGATATACATCGCACAATATTGTCATAAAAAAATACGAACAGTGTAGGGTATGATGGCGTATCAACAAAAATTATAAAAAAAGTTTCGTATATCGTATCACCAGTTTTAAGTCATCTCTACAATCTATCTGTCGAAAACGGAATCTATCCAGATAGACTGAAAACTACGATAATTACACCTATCTTTAAAAAAGGAGGTACAGACAATTTAAAAAATTATAGACCTATAGCTTTAATACCAGTTTTTTCTAAAATTTATGAAAAATTAATAAATGAAAATCTGTACAATTATTTTGTTAAATATAATATAATATGTAAGGAGCAAAAAGGTTTTGTTAGAAACAAATCGATAAATGACGCGATCCACGAGTTTATACAAACTATTTTACAAAATTTAAATTTAAAGAATAATATATGTGCGTTATATATGGACCTGACTAAAGCTTTTGACTACGTAAACCATGACATTTTAATTAGCAAACTATACGACTATGGAATAAGAGGAAACACACTGGATTTAATTAAGTCATATCTCCATAATAGAAAACAAATCACGCAAATTAAAAGAATATGCCCCTCGACTAACAAAGAAATTTGTTACACGTCACAGACACAACTAGTAACGATCGGTATCCCACAAGGTAGTGTGTTAGGACCAGAACCTCAATTCTCGTATTTAAAGTAGATAATTTTAACTCATTTAAACAGTCAACTTCACTTTGTTTGGATTGAAAGTGTAGCGTCATGTTACCGTGAACGGATTTTATGCCGCTTCGACCAATCAGAGCGCGTTTCACGTTGGTTTAACGTTCATAAAAACACCTTTTGAGAGTGTAAGCATGTCGAGACTTGATTGTAATTGTATTAATGCAGGTTTTATTTAGCAGAATTGCCCCCCAGGTCTGTTCCTGGTATACATAAATGACCTGCCAAAAGCAATTGACCAACAAATAGTGCTATTTGCTGATGATAGCACAGTACTCTACTCGGGTATAAAAAATGACAATTTAAATTCTGACATTATGAAATCATTAGACAAAATTATTGAATGGCTTAATAAAAACAATCTAAAAATAAATCTTGACAAAACCCATATCATGTACTTTAAATCGTATAAGCAAGAAAATAAAATTATAGACTTAACATATATGAATACAAAAATTGAACAGGTTGATGTTGCAAAATTTCTAGGTCTACTTGTTGACAACCAATGAAATTGGAAAGACCATTGCAGCTATATTTGTAATAAAATTAACAAAATATCATATGCACTATATATGCTGCAAAAAATTGTAAGCATACCGACCTTAGTCACTGCATATCACGCTCAAGTCGAATCGGTACTGCGCTATGGGATTATGTTCTGGGGAAACTCTACAAATAAAGACTCGGTATTTAAAGCTCAAAAAAAATGTGTGCGAGCAATATGCAAAGTAAAAAGAACGGACAGCTGTAAACCTTACTTTATAAAACTAGAGTTATTAACATTCCCTTGTTTGTATATCTTTGAAACAATAATGTTTATTAAACGTAACTTAAATGATTATGAAAGATTTAAAAGTATCAGAAACAAACATCGTATCTGTTATCCTCCGGCAAAGACAGCTTTGCTGAGTAAAAGCTATCTAGGAATATCAATTCAATTGTATAATAAATTACCAAAGGACATATTAGAAATAGAGACTTTACAAGTATTTAAAAAAAAGGTGAAAGCAATATTAATTAGAAAAGCTTATTATAATATAAATGAATTTTTAATTGACCAAAATGTTAAATAGCGCACAAAACAAATATAATAGATAATTAATTGTAATAAAAATATTAATGTAATTTAATAATTTTAATTTAATAACATATCAATGAATAATGTAATAGAATCACCTTATTAAAATATAATTAATATTTGAAATATGTAACTAACAATATTATAGGTATATTATGACACTGACATTTGCATGCCTCACACGGGTTAGAATAAGTTGTGCCTCTATTAAAAACTGTAACATCTGTTTATATGTACTTATTCTGCAAATAAATAATTTGATTTGATTTGATTTGAAAGTAGTTTATAAGTTGGTCCTCCCCTAGCATTTTTAAACTATAGGAGATAGAAACTTGCAAATTTCCATGCTGATAGATCATGCTAAAAACTCTTTAGGAAAATTATTGTGAACCAAATCGGATAGTAACTTTCGGAGTAATAAAAAAAAAGCATATTACGCGTTTATAGTTACGGAACCCTCCTTATACATGTCCTGATATGCTCTTGGTTAGGTTAGGTTATTTTTCTTTAAACTATAATAACATATTATGTCTCAATGGCCAATGGCCGTCTCTTTAACTAGTAGTAACAATCCCGCCGTCCGCGTCCATCCAAAACATTTGACGATACTAAATCCATACTAATATTATAAATGGTAAAGTGTGTGTGTCTGTTTGTCCGTCTTTCATGGCAAAAATACTAAACCGATTGAAATAAAATTTGGTATACAGATAGTTTATAGCCTGAGAAAGGACATAGGCTACTTTTTATTGTGGGGAAATGTATGGTTCCCGGGGTAGGTATACTTTATTTACACTTTCATGTATAAAATATTTAACCATTCATCATGACATTTGGCACAGACATTAAGTAGACCACGAGGAAGGACATAGGCTACTTTTTATCTCGAAATGTGTGGAACACCATATTTACGCGGGCCAAGCCGCAGGAAAAGCTAGTTATCTTTAAAATCATTTTATTTCTTTTCCATAGTAAGTATTTTAAAAAACATTCAACAATAAGCTTATACTATGCAACCAAGAACGAAAAAATCAACATCAGATCTATTTATGCTGCAGTATTTTTATGTTATTATTGATAAATGATTATGGATGACTACAGAACGAAACCAAAAATGATGTCAGGAGCGTTCCGTTACTATCAACGCGAAATAGTTATTTTCAAATTACTTCTAAAACGGACAGACGGACGGACAGAGTGAAACTATAAGGGTTCCTTGAGCATTACAGAACCCTAAAAAAGGTTTAAATTGAACCAAAATGTCTTATTTTAAAAGATTTTTTTTATATAACATCAATAAATCCGAAACGCCTTTGTCTGACCTTTATAAGAGTTTTATCAAAGTTTCCCAATGAGGTATAAACTCAGTGCTAAGTGGAAAGTTGGGAACAATGCACCATAAACATCATCCATATCAAAGTATAATGCGAACGAAATGATGCTTTAAATTCAATATGGGGTCCTCGACGCACGATTCATATAAATATTAAATAACATTAAGTTATTACAGGACTTTTATAAGTTATATAAGCATTTTAACGGAATTGCAGTGAGCTAGCGAGTAAAATGCGTTAGGTACGCTCTCAGTTCACACAGAAACGAGACGATACGCGTGCATCGTTGCATTTTTAAGATAGGGATTCAAAATTGATATTTGTTTAGTACTACACAAGAAGATATACACGTTTAATAAATAATTGGGGATTGGACTACATCTAAAATATTTAGTTTCATTAATATACTCAGAAATATTGAGGCATTACTACTTGGTAAATGTAAAAAATATGATATTTTATGTGTAGTTTACTCTTCATGTTAGAGCAGGATGTCATGTTTTGAATCTCTGAGAGAAAATTTAAAGAAATAGGTATTCTGACCGTTGCTTCTCAATACAATATTTTGGACAATGTGTTGTATGTCAGAAAGAATTTAACGAATTTTAAAAAGAAAAGTGACACACATTGTAGGAATACTAGAAATAGGAACAAGTTAGAAATACCAGTGATCAGACTAAAAAAAGTAAGTAAATCTTTTAAAGGTCAATGTATACGCCTTTACAATAGAATCCCAGAAAACGTTCAAAATATTTCCAATAAATTTAAAAAAGCTGTTAAAGTACGTTTGTGTGCTAAAGCTTATTATAAAGTTCATTCAGTTCATTAACGATTGCACACCTTGGGGATAAGATGGCCCCATGCGAGGCTGCTTTTATGTACTTAAGTATGTTCTATGTACTTATGACTAATGTTATATAGATTAAGTTACAACATTGTAAAAATATTTTTTGAAACGAACAATTTTCCCATCTTTTTGCTAAAGGGCCCCGTGCGAGTTTCTTACGCCGGTTCTTCTCGCCGGGCTAGTTTCCGAACCGGTGATAGGCATCATGTAGGATAATTCTATAAGCGTTATATTATAACCTACATGGAAATAAACATTTTGAGTTTGAGTTTGAGTCGAGTGTCGAGACATTGACATTTGACTCACACTTGTGTGTTCGATTTTCAGCTCTATTGTATTAGCGCAGAGTACTATTTCCAGTGCTCTGAATTTTCCCCGGCCTTACGAATTCCGGTTTATTATGTGATATAATTTTAATTGAAAGTGGTCACTGGATTGGAAACAAGTGCATTTCTCGGGACTCAGAACTACCGTACAGTTATAATTTGTATTATCTCTTCATGATCAAATTCTTTCATTATTCAATTATATCGAGATAAAATTAAATGTATTTTTCAATTAATTTCATAAATTACTTTTGTCGGTAGTATTTTAATTTAAATTACTGTAATTTTATGAACTTGCAACGAAATAAGTTGGTAGGCAAATTAAAGTGCAGCGCTTTAATTATTTTTTGATTAATATCGATTTTATGCAGTTTAGTCCAGTGAATGTACACTTTTAAAGTCCTTACTTATCCTTACTACTTAACATTATAAATGTTAAATTGAGTTTGTTTGTTTCTCTTTCACGTGAAAACTACTCATCAAATCTGTATAAACTTAATCACGGAGAAATAGGAAAGACATACCTAGGCTTATTTATGGCGGCAAAATATACGGTTCCTGCGGGATCTCTTTTTGCACACACGAAGTCGCAGGCATTATCTAGTACAATTAAAAAAAAATCAAAACTCAATGCTTTCTCGAACAGTAGTTAGTAGTAACGCAACCAGCTCGAAATTTACGTCGGGGGAACGCATTGAAAAGTTAGCTACCTAGGAACTTGAAAAGACTTTTTATTTTTTATTTTTGGGTGAGCAAAAAGCTCATAGCGCGCCTCCACGCGTTAATAATCATCATCATGGTGGACTACGTCCGTGACTGGGTGCCGGATACCGTCTCGTGGTGTGATGACTGATGACGTAATCCATTAATTACATCAAATCTTTATAGACCTTAAATTTCGAGTACACATACCCAAGTATCATAAAATTATCATCTAAACTAATATTATAAAAGGGAAAGATTTTTTTGTTTGCAATGAATAGGCTCCGAAATTACTGGACTGGTTTTTATAAAATTCGGCACATTTGTAGATTTGACGACGAGAAAGAATATTAGCTATTTTTTTTTTTTTTTGAGGAAAAATGTACCTACAGTTCCTCCGGGATTTCCTTTTGCGCGCGCGAAGTCGCGGGCAACATCAAGTCATTTAATAAACTAATATACGACAAGAACAGCTTGAACAAGTCTTAATTTAAACTGATAACATATTCAACTGTATGATTTACGAAGTTTTGGAGTTTAACTAGAGTTAACTACGTAAGTTATAGCAGGGCCGGATCTACCTAAGGGCTACTTGGGCTGCAGCCCAGGGCCCCGAGGTTACAAGGGGCCCCCAGACCCCGCTAAAAACAATAGGCAATAATTTGAATTTTAAAAATGGTTGTCGGTTTACGGGCTATATTTTTACGTGATATTGTCTTAAGAAGACATTGTAAAAAAATTGCATACTTCTATGAATTGAATGAAGGCGGAAAATGCGTGTGTAAGGATGTTTTCGTGCTGATTTTCATTAATTTTTAAGGTATAAAAAATTAATATCATTTATTGAAACTATTTGGTTATTTTATACATATCGCACCTTTAGAATTAAAGTGACTTAATCCAAAATTCTTGATTTTTGGTAAACGCCTAAAATGTAATTGGAGTAAGGCCATTTTTTGGTTTTTTGACTATAATAGTAAGTGTAAGCCTTATGTAGTTACAGTTTTTGTTATTTGTATGTGAATAGTTATTTTAGTGATTTCTTATTAAAAATATGAATTTAATTTATTAGAACCTTTGTTAATTAATCATTAAAAAAAGGTGTCAATTTTTTCCTAAATTTTTAAATTTTAATTGGCTTATTTAGCTTTGTGTCTATTTTTTACTAAAGCATTCAAAAATAAAACGTAACTATTTTAAAGATAGGCTATTTATTTCTAATGTAAAATTTATTTTTAGTTTCTAATTTTGGAATATGCTAGTTTATTAATGGTTGACTTTTAAAATTAAAGGTAAATTAGAATAGAGGACGCTGAAAAAAACTTTTATTTTGTGCGTAATAAAGTTATACTTATACCTAATTTGTATGTATTAGGTACTTATATTTTTATGTATTTACCGTGTACATAAAAAAATAAGGTACATAAGTTACCATGGCGCCTTCCTATCAAAATAATGTTTATTATGCAGGAAAAGGAAATGCTATATATACAGGCCTTTCAATATCGGAGGTCAATATTAATTATTATCGACGGGGAAATTTCATCATCATCAGCCTACGGACATATGGATAGCCCACTGCTTAACGTAGGTCTCCACTAATGAGCACCAACCATCCCGATCTCGGACAGCCCTCATCCATCTGCTGCCAGCCAACTTTAAATCGTCGGTCAATTGTGCCGCAGGTCGTCCTACACTACTTTTGCCTAAGCGTGGTCTCCACTCTAACGCTTGTCTGCGCCATCAACCGTCTGTCCGTCTGCAAACATGGCCGGCTCACTTCCAGTTCAGCGTGCTAATTCTATGAGCAATGTCAGTGACTTTAATTCGTAGTAGTTGTCCCAGAGCTTCCCGAATGCAACCCAGCCCAAGCTTATTCTTCTATTTTCCTCGTTCTCAAAGTTATGCCGCCCTAGTTGAATGAGAGTTTGCCCAAGATATACGTATTCTTGCTTCATAACTTCATGACTAGTACATTTACGACGACAGGTCCCTGGAGAATATGTTTAATATGCATAATTTTGCTTTTGTCGAGGTTCATACCAAGACCCACCCGTCTTGAACAATCGCTTAGGCTGTTCTGCTGAACAGCCTAAGCGATTGTTCAAGACTACTTACTGTCAGAATATCTCACCCACGTCAATATCAGAAATCTAATCTGTAAGGTGGCGCATAAGTTTGACTCGTGAATCATCTGCAAGATGGGTTTGGGGTGGGCTCGTATATTAGGTGTACTGTTCCCCATTTCGACTTCATCGAGAATCTCCGATTTCGTGATGACAATAGTATCTTGCAAGTTGCGGCTGCGTTTTGTCAAAAATGACAACATGAGTCATTGAGTTTACCAAATACCTTCGAGCCCTTGTTACGCACGCAAGCATAGTTTGCTTGATGGCCCTAAAATACCCAATATTTTTATATTTATAGAAAAACCCAGACCTTAAATATCTTTTATACGTTTAGTTTTTGCTGAAATCATCTTTTCTCGTACAGTCTGACAAGGATCTTTTGGCACGTGGACAAAATCAGAACTAACATCGCCGTCTTGTAAAATGTCACTTTTAGTAATATGTATTGTTTTGTAGTTGCGACAATTACCTTTTGGCACGTGGATAAAATCAGTACTAACATCGCCGTCTTGTAAAATTTCACTTTTATTAATAAATATTGTTCTTATTTGCGACACTCACGCCCCCATCCAAGTGCCAAAAGATCCTTGTACGACTGTATTGTATTTTCATTCCGAATATATTTTAATAGATAAATAACATAACTGTCACACACATAATCTGTCAATCCTTTTACTAATTCATAATAAATAAATACAATTATTTTGTTTTTTTACATTCTTGTATATATAACTATTTGCTTTTTGCTTGGAAGAGATTGCTACCACAGCAATAAAGGTCGCCTTTTGTACAACTATTACTTGCGTAGATTTAATTTTTTTTTGAGCAATAAAGAATATGTAATAATATCATTATAGAAACAGTTTTTTGACATGGCTATTATTTGAGTACTTAGATAGGCCCCGTAGTTTCAGCCCAGGGCCCCACAAATTCACGATCCGCCCCTGAGTTATAGCCTTATTCGAGAGTGAATTTTTAACCAGTCCTCAAGTTGCACTGCCAAGCAAGCAAGTAAGTAGCAGTAGCGAGGCGTATATATGTCACCGTAAAATTGTAAAAACCGTTAGATTGAATTATTACTAGAGATATTATAATATGCAGACAGATTGTCAAATACAAATTTCTCCATACAATTGTACGCATTAAATTTCGTTATAATTATTATTATGAAAAAGCAAACAAATATGGCGACGCGGGGCACATACCGTTTAACCAATCGACATGGTAAATATTTTAATAAAACGAAAAATAGTGCGTACAATTGTAAAGAGAAATTTGTATTTGACAATCTGTCAGCATATTATAATATCTCTAGTAATATTACAATCTAACGGTTTTTTCAATTTTACGATGACATATTATATAATACAACTCGACATCATATCGGCAACGGCTTCCCTTATGAATATTATTTAATAGACGGCGCTGAGTGCGTTAAAAAATAAGATATCGTTGTTCTGTACTACAATCAAAGAATACTTAATAGTACATAATATATATTAGGTTATTCGGCATATCCATTCCTAGGCCCCCACAGACGAGAGGCCGATCGTTTCAGTTAGAACTGACGTCAGTTCGGCCTGAACGGATTCGAGCACATACGGAAAAAATCGCATCCAACCCATTAATTTACGTCAGTTCGGCCTGATCGGATTCGGGCCCACACACGGAAAAATCGCATCAGTCCATTCTGGTTTGCCGCGCGCTACGGTCGTGTTTATCAATTTTGTATTTAAACACCGCGAAAACTCATACAACGCTTGTACACGATACACACCCGCACGGCCGCGGCTCGGGCAAGAACTGAAGCGATTTGTCCACACACGGGTCGGACAGGCCGCGCGTTCAGGCCGCCCGGTCAGGCCAGAATAAATGTTGCCAACTTAATTATTTTACAAAATTTTACTAAATTGAGTATTTTATTCACTCCTTAGTAGAAATTTAGTTATTAGTAGTGTTTTAGTAGGAAAGAGCCAGACAGTAATCATATGCAAAATGGCCTAGATTAAGCACAAAAAAAAACATCTTATCATAATAATACATTCGTCCGTAATTTTAAGGGTACCCGTTTAATTACTATATGGTATATATAATGGTAAAATTTATAGTAAAATTCAATGAATGAAAAAAACATTTATATAACAAAACCTAAAATGCAATGGTTTTTGGGGGGCTTCAGGAATTCCTAAGTAGCTTCTTTAGTAGTTTTTTATTACTTTTTAGTAGAATTCAATACAAGTTTAGTAGTTTCACAAAAACAGAGCTGGCAACACTGGAACGAATCGCTTCAGTCCGTACGGCCGACTGATGCGATCTCGAAATTGCACACAGACGATACGATTTTGCGTCCGTTCAGGCCGAACTGAAGGCAGACCGGATCATGTATGGGCCTCTTAGGTCTCATAAAATAGCAACTGAACCCCGATTCTCGTAATTAACTTACACTTTCAGTTTACTTTTATGGTATTATCTAGACACGCGGTATCGTGTCAAGCCAGGTTCAAGTTAAATGAATCGTCTTGATATCATTAATTAATTTTTGGTCACCGTCACAATTTTTAAGTTAAATATCTTGGAAACTAATTGACGTATCAAATTAATTTTTTCACGAGACTTTTTTATTCTCCACGTAGATTTCCATTCTGCATAAGATGGATGGGCTCGATATGGCGTATGTTTGGCGGTAATCCCTCCTGCTATGAGCTCGTTGGCTTTTACAGTTCATTGTCGGTACATTGTTGCTTTATACACTATTGTGTGCACCCTGCTCCACGTTTATTATTGTCCATGCCTCGTTAATGATTTGACTTCTGTGACAAGTTACGTAATGTGTAAAATACAGACGTCTTTATGGATTTCAGTCTTTAGGGTTCTTTATACATGTGAATACCTAACAGTGGCGTGTGGTTCATATAACTTCATTCCTATCGGATTCACATACCGCTTGGCGCTTACCTTTTGAAGACCATCATCCAAATCCCTACAGGCTACTCCTGCTCTATGAAGGAGAACCAGCTTTCACCACTGGTGCCTATTAAGCGCGAGAGTCAAAAAGGTGATTTCGCTGCATAGGAATGAGGAGGGATACATTTCTGAGAAGACGAAGAAAGCGATGCCCAAGCTGGATCTCTATTGGTGGGAAAGGACAATGAGACAATTTTATTAATTTATCAAAAATAAAAAGTGTATACAACATTTTACCTATTTTACCTACGGCACCCAACGTCTATACTTAGCGCAACCTGAGCTTGTACTTTTGCTATTGTACTGTCCTTCTGCTATGTAGAAGTCCACAACATTGTACTTTTGTCGCTGTTTGAATAGAATTTACGATTCTTGAAAATGGTTAGGTTTCTTTTAACCTATAGTTAAGTGTAGTAAATTTTGAAATAAGTTGTATATAAAAACTTGTAGGTAAAAATACTATTTTGTTTTTTCTGTCAGCAGCTTGAGATTTTCTTTCAACTAGTGTACTCAGGTGTCTAGCAAGTATCTAAAATAATAGTATTTAAAATATATTAGTTTTTTTGTGCAAAGGTTGCGTAAGTAAGGGATAGCGCTTACTTGTGACACAGAGACTTGGGGAATTTTATATTTTTAGCTTTGTAAAAGGAATCAAAAACATACGAAATAAATACTAAAAATGAATACAACACAATAAGTCAATATGGTCATGGACCTGTTCGCATACAGTATAACAGGGTGTATTCTAAACAAAAAATAGATATTCAAAGAGCGTGATCAGAATTTGATTCTCGTTCCAAAAATATAATATACTAGATGGGACCTTAAATTTTTACCAGATTATCCTATAAAATAATTAACGACGATTCATAACCGTGCGGTCGATACTGCGCGGCGGGCGCATGACCTTCGATGCCGGCGCAGAGTATGCGGACCCCGTATATAGTGAGTTGTCAGAAAATGTAAATCATGTTACTTTTCTGTAATACACTAGAATTTTTAGTTATGCATACTGTGATAACTTACGTAATATTGTGATCTGAGGGGCAATTCTGCTCAATAAAACCTGCATCAATACAATTACAATCAAGTCCCGATACGCTAAAACTCTCAGACGGCGTTTTTATAAACATTAACCAACGTGAAACTCTAATTGGTCGAAACGTCATAAAATCAGTGCTTTCATGGTAACATGTCGCTTCACTTTCAATCCAATTAAAGTAAAATTAAAATCTACTTTAAATACGAGAATTAAGGTTACGTTGGGTAAAAATTGTCATTCGGGTAAAAATATACCGTGTTTAAGCTCTGCTTATTAGTCGCTAGTCTCTACATACCACACACATCGACTACAGAATTAATTCGCTCTATAAGTAGCTTTATGTTCATAAATAAAATAAATTCGTATTAGTATAAAATAATCCCTGTGTTATGTTACATTTTGTCCAGACATTAATTAGAGAGGCGGTGTTTACTGTTATTCAATCAGCATGGCAAAATGTAGTAAAATATAATTCGACATGTTTATGAGTATAAGCGGAATTGTATTATTATTGGACGCGTCTCTGCGAAAGTTTGATGACAAATGGTTGGGATATTTTTGTATTATAACATAGAAGTATATTTCTTTCTTAATAGAAACAGAATATTTTATGACATAAATCTAGTTAATTTGAGATTTACCGAAAAATATTACTACGATTTCCGGAATTTCCGAAATGATTCCGCTCCAAAACATGCACTTACTTTTTTATTCAAAACACAATGAGAATTTATGAATAACAAAAATTTACATTTACACCTTTAAGAATAACCTTAGCTAGAAAAGGACTCAGCTGTCAAAATGTGCCACTCATGCAGTGTTTTTACCGAAGGACTTATGCCATTGAGTTTGAGGGGCTAGGCGGTTTTTATTGATTTGGTGAGGAGTTTTTATCGTGGAGAGGATTGAACAAAGGATCACAAATGGTCATCAATCAGGTGTCATTGAAGTCACCACATAACATAATTCAATGAAAATAAGGGCGTCTACATACATTAATATGGGGATAGCCTATTTATGTCAATTTACAGTTAAAATATATATTCCGTTCCGTCTGGATAAGCATTTAAAGGTGCAAAAACTTTAAGTTCTTTTTTAGTTTCCGGACTTCTTCTTATAAGCCTAAAATTTAATTTTGTGTCATTTTGGATGGTTGCGTTAGCAGCAATTTAGTTATTTGTCTTTTTTATCTGTATTAGCCGAAAAGTAAATTATTATAGCTAAAAAATTTACTTTCACGATTTCACGATATTAAGGAGAGTAACCGATGTACAAATGCATTTTGAGTTGTATCCAACCAGAGGTTCTTGATATTTGGCTATATATAAAACATGGTCCCATCAGGTCCACAACAATTCTAATGTCTAAACAATCTTCAAAATCTGTTCAGAGTATGTATGAGTCTATAAGAAAGTTGTTCCAGATTTATCAATTGCGTTTAAATATATATCGTCGTATTGGAGGTGAACTGATCTAACCCACCAGACCATTGTTATGAAATAATGAGCAATCAAATTGTGAAGTCTTGACAAAAAAATGTTTTTTTTTATGACTTTAATATTATATCAGCTAAGAATATGAAATTTTACAAATTGATAATTTTGAGTATAAATAATACTTCTCATAAAAAAAAAACATTTAAATTAATTTTATTTAAGAGATATTAGGTTTTTTGCACTTAGCTCTTTTCAATCTAAGCAGATTAGGAGTTTCTTCCTTCGTAAAAAGTATTATATAGAATCAGATAGCTTTCCTTCACAATTCAGAGAAAAAACGGTTTGAGATGGAATATCACTTAGATCTTTTCACGAGGCAAAATTTTGGTATTTTCTGAACTAAAATGTGTTAATAGTTCTATTTACTGAAAAGTGTGGCTTAGCTCTGTTCACCACTAATACGACGATATTTGTTTTTACCTCAAACTCACTATAAAGACTACAAAAGAAACTTTTAGTTAGTAAAGTTTATGAATTTTTGATGATTATGGTGTTACAAAACACTTTCCACAAGGTTCACTGTGTTTATCTACGGGATTTTTTATTAGAATGTAAACAAACTAACTTTTAACGTGTATGGCGAATACGGGGCGAATGCGGGTGTGAAAAATGACCATATTAAGAGCATTGATCGGTGCGCGACTCAGATTTCACGAAAAACGCTACTTTTCAAATGCGTCTATATCTAACAAAAACTGGTTATTCTGATTTTTACATGTAGAAAAACACTAGAAAATATTGTATTCTAATTTTTTACTTAATGCTATTTAAATTTTTAACTAAATTAATGAATTTTTAAAACTACTATATAAATCGAGGCGCACGAGCGTTTACAAATACTGTTGTAAACGCTCGTGCGCCTCGATTTATATAGTAGTTTTAAAAATTCATATAAAATTCGTCAAACTAATTTAGTTAAAAATTTAAATAGCATATTAAAGATAAAAGGTTCTTCTCATAGATTATGTAAGTAAGAAACAAAAGGAGCAAGTAAAATACATAAATATCAACATTTTAAATAACTATAATTCCTGATAATTTCGCATTCTTAAAATTTTATTTTTATGAGATAGAAACGTATATAAAAATAATCTGACAAATAGATAATCTAGAAGAGGATCCAACAAGTTCGTAAAGATTTATTGTTTTTAAAAAATGTAAGCGGTTTTAGCTATTATATGTTTGCCCCTGAACCTAAAGTTGTAAAAACTTCTGGTTAGTTTTATCAGTTTTATTCAAAAGTTTGAAATTATTTTAAAATAAATGATAAGTGAAAAATTTGAACACAATATTTTCTAGTGTCTTTTTACATGTAAAAATCAGAATAACCAGTTTTTGTTAGATATAGACGCATTTGAAAAGTAGCGTTTTTCGTGAAATCTGAGTCTCGCGCCGATCAATGCTCTTAAGTCATTTTGTACTGAACGAAAATGAAGCAAATGAAGTCTCCATACTCAGCAGGCTGCCCCAGATATGACACCTTTTATATTTTAAACTTTAAATTATTTTTGCCACCTTTATGGCCATTTAAAAAAATCAAGTACAAATAACCGAATTACTGAAAACGCAATGGGCAGAAATGGCACAAAAATTAATAATAAACTCCCAATTTTTTCCACTTACCACCACAAAAAAGGATAGCGCGATGGGTTTATTATGGCTATTTTCTATTTTAGAAAAATTACAGCTCAATTTAGTCTACCTTTTTAGTCAAGCTTTAACATCATTGATTATATATTTAGCATTACCTTACTTTAATTGGTAAATGTGTGAACAGTGAAAACAGCCATTGGGGAATATTGACCATATTATGTAAACATTATTCATTAATTCCTAACACGGATAGATGATAGTTAAGACAACTGGTGTTTATGCTACACAATACAGATATCACTGTATACAACTTACTATCGCAACGCGTCAATAGCGTCGCCAAATATTATTGTCTACACGCATACAATGCCAACAGACCTCTTATCTCACCAGTTGCTTGATGTTTTAAATGTAAATAATGTGTGCGCCTGCCTTTACCATGTGGGAGTGTTCGTTCCACTAATGACTCAGCTATTCCGAGCTAATCAAAGATAAACAAAGCGATGGGCAACCATGAATTACTAACTCTTGACTCTTGAGGCTTAATAATTAAGTGCGTGACCGAACTGACCGGTTTCTGACGTGACCTGTCATTATTGAAAAGCACTTGCAAGTCACTGACTGACTTTATTGTGTTGGCTTTCTCTTGACTTTTTTGCGAATTGTTTGGTATGAAATCTATTATATTACTAGCTGTTCCGATATAAGTTGTTGTGTCTGAAGTTATGAAGTATGCACTGGATTAAATAAATAACTACACCTACATCTAAAACCTACACCAGCATCTTCAATTTATACAACATACACCTACAATTTCAACTACAACCTATATTTATACCTACACCTACAGCTACATACGCTACGGAAACTATAACGGCTTAGATGCCTTTTTTATTAACCGACTTCCAAAATAGGAGGCGGTTATACATTCTGCTATAATAATTTGGTTCAGGCGTTATAGAGGCATAGCTTGTAAAATTCGCTTACTTGGAAAACTTGTACAAAATAACGAAATAATAATATACATAATTGAACAATCTTTTAAAATAGGATGATAAAAAAATATAATGCGTTTGGAATTGCTACATGGATAATGACACATATTATCAGCATATTGTCCGTAAAACTCTTTCAATTGGACAAAACAAAAAATATGCCCAATCCCCACATCCAGTTAGAATTTAATCAACAGTTTAATAAAAGGCGAACCACAGATAAGATCATAGTCGAATTCCCTTCGAATTGCACCCTTTCATATAACAATTCCAAGCGCACCCGAACGCACAAAAACCCTATAGATATGAACAGAAGTTAAATTGAATTGGGCAAAGGGAGTTTAAAATGAAAATATATTATTGCCAGCCTTAATTGCTTAATCGCTTCGACAGGCCTCAATAGTTTTTCGGGAAATCTATTTTGCATTTAAGTGTGAAGTCTTTTGAAAGGTAATTGGGCAATTTTGCATTTTTGGTAATCGGTGTAGTTAATTTTAAATATTTAACTGGTAATAATTTATATGGACATGTTTATCATAGTTAAATAAAGGTATTAAATTCATAATAGCATTGAAATAATTGAACACAGACATGATGAACTCGATACTGTCTTTTTGAAAATCGAATCAGTACGATTACCGGGCAGAAATAATTTCAGTTAGAACTTAGATTGCACTTTTGTAGCGGGTATTATAAATGTTATGTATGCAAATGTAATTTACAATTTTCAAAAGAAAAATGCAGCATTACAACATGCCAACTACCCCATAGTTTCAATTTCATGCAACACTGCCTTTCAATAAAAAGGGGGAGGGCATTATTAACACATAGTTGTCAAAATGGGTCCAAATATTAGACTGTTCCACGTTCAAATTAGGTGACAACTGTGTCGCAGTACAATTAGGTACAATCAAATAAACGTTTTGGTAAATGGTGGATATCGTCAACGGTAGTATGGCAGCACTAAACTAGTCTATTATAGCCTGCCGTAGTGTGCCCACACATTAATATTAAGGTGGTTAGAAGACGCCCCACTGGCTGGCAATCAATTTATGGCGCTTCGAGAGACAAATTGCGTAGTACACACCCTGTATGCTTGTATACTGCTGTATAAGTATTTAGGTTAAGGATGATCTGCTAATTAAAAACTACTTGTAACGTAATGGCGGCAATATTACCAATTTTCACTAGATATTTATGATACTAACAATGTAACGTCTCCGAAAATCAATTAAGGATACTTCGGGTACATGATTCACCGCTTGTGTAAAGACGCTTGGGCAAAAAAATATTTGTGATACTCAAAGTAAAATATCATCTCATGTATGGATGACTCTCCGCAAAACGCAAACTCGCCCATATAGGTAAAGAAAGAATATTTTTTTCGAGTATGACAATTATTTTTCTAATTAAACCTCTTTACCAGTAGATCATATGCCCAAAATATCCGTAATTGATTTTACCGAACCTTATAATATTATATTATTAAGCGAAAAAAAAGTTCAAACAGTAAATATAAAGATCAGAAATTAGTCCACAATCTAGGTACTTTATCTACGTTATTTATCTTAAATATCTTTGGTATTTTATTTAAGGCACTAACATAAGTTGCAAGATCATCAATAGGGTTGACAAAATTTAATTTTTAATTTTATCTACTATCAGAAAATCAAAAATGAAATCTTTCCTACTCGAGCCTTACCAATACATATTTCATCTGCAGTTCAATTTTGTATTTCTGTGTCCGATTTAAATGCAAGTAAATCTTCATGCATACGCAGTCTTATATCAATTTTCGTATCTGATTCTTATCTGACAACCCTGATCATAACCGAGACTAATACATTAAGTTTTTATGAACATTCCAACGTCTAATGAAGGTCAGAGAACAATATTTCGATGGCTATTTTGTATAATGGCTTGACATTCTAATAATATGAGCATGGCTATAGACAAAAGGTACTCGTCTTTGTGTCTGCAAGATCTAACTAAGCGTCTTTTAAATTTTAATAAACCTGCCATTGCACGTGACTTGATCCGGAATTTGATAACTTTCGAAAGTTATAAATTATTATTTTTATATATTTAATTTTTTTTATAACTTATTATAAAAAAAAATTAAAAAGGTTATACTCATAAAAGGCTGCACAAAATAACAAAACATAATATCAAACTAAACAAATATGTTCAATTGGCAAGATAAATAAGAACGAAGGTGATGTGTATTTGAATATCACAATTACTTAAGCAAAATAATATTTAAACATCAAAATAAAACGCCCATTGCCAGTTCCCCTTTGCCAGGATAACAATTTAATAAACCCATCAACTGTGGGAGAAGTTGTTACCTGCTGATTATACGTCCATCTCCCGAGACCAAATAAAGGATCAACTTAATCGTGCCTAAAGCAAATGCGGATTGTACTTAGATATTGTAATTTCGTCTTGACAAGGAAAACTTAATACAGGGTCTTCATTTCTTTTCTTTTTTTCAGATTGTTCTGAAAGGATATTACTGTTATTAAATACATGAGATACGACTACCTATAAACCTTATTATAAATATTCAGTTTAATTTATATATCCTCAGGAATATTCAGGTATTCAGTATTTGATAGACGTAAAAAAAATTAATATGTGTAGTTTAATAATTATATATCTCAAAATACAAAAAAGTTATTTTCTTACCTTATTTAGGTAAAAATAACTGTTTATTAGTTAAACGTAATTAAAGTAATAAAAAAAACTTCATCATTAATTTACTTACTGACGGACAAATTTCAGAGACTTTTAATATGTTCTCGTGGCCCTATATTTTATACACTTTTACCTAATCGTGACGCTAGTTAAGGCCCTCCCCCGAGCAAAAGACCTTGAGGCGGTCAGCCGCATAAATTTTTCACATAACTTAGTTCAAAATTGACAAAAAAAAAGATTTAAACGGCGAATATCTAGCTTATGAAATTGCCTATCTATTGGTGTGTGTCCCAAATAAAGTTTACTTGTAAATACTATGGAGACGCTGAAACTATAATTCAATGAACATTCAATTATAGTTTCAGCGTCTCCATAGTATTTACAAGTTAATTTTATTTGGGACACACACCAATAGATAGGCAATTTCATAAGCTAGATATTCGCCGTTTAAATTTTTGTTTTGGTCAATTTTGAACTAAGTTATGTGAAAATTTTTCAACTGAGTTATGCGGCTGACCGCCTCAAGGTCTTTTGCTCGGGGGAGGGCCTTAAGCACGACTTTTATATGGAGCGTTTTCACGAGACTTTTTGTAAACAAATCGCTGTACCTGTGAAAATATTATTTTTTATACTTATGTCCTATACTGTTTCCTCTGAGAACTTACAGTTTATGAGTACTATACATTAATGCAATAAAAACATTCAGACGTCTAGCTTATTAAAGCATTGTAATTTTGGAACAACCGTTCAACCCAAGTTAAAATGTGAAATAAGTAAAACCAGTAGCGGACAAGTAGGAAAATCTAAACCCACTAATAATAATATCAAAGGTGTTCCTTTTATAAAAATGTGTTGCTTCTTATAAAGATACATTCCTGTTATAAAAAAAGGATGACATTATTGTCTGTAATGTGGAGTTTAATGGCCATTACAGTAATCTGATTGTAATAAATCTGAACATTCTGAATGCCTCCGCCCAATATTTTTGAGACCGGTAAAATTCTGTATGGTGGTAACTGGTATCCTTTATATCATCTTATGGTGTTACAGGTTACTTTAATGTTGTCATTACAACACCATAGGTGAGTTGATTGATCATGTTTAAACAATAATTTATAACTTCCGTAAAATCATTCAACATCCACCATGTCACGGACCAGCCTAAAAATTTAGCAGTCTGTAAATTGTCTTGAATTGCAGCGGAGTAATGGGTGAAACTAAATGACTTTCCACTGTTGACCGTCCATCGACTGGTTTCTGGATTGGCAGGCTCTTTAACAGATCCGTTGATAAAATTTGCAAAATTTGTATTGCTATAGAAATGACACTTGTTCGTTACAAAATGTAAGAAGCGTAGGACGATAAGATACGAGTAAAAAAAGGAAATGCAAGTAAACAAAAAAACATATTTTATCGGAAGTGCCCTGGGCTGTGACTTCTTCGAAATCCAATATGACTGTCATCCGTCAAGTGTAAACTGGGGGTGCCATGTGATATGAGGATTTTGAGAGTCTCATATAGCGCAAATGATTGAGTGTCTGTTAAATAATGTTGTTTGTAATTGAATCGAATATCGACCTCGTAACTTAGCAAACATAAATAGTTATGGGTTTTTAAAATAAAACAATCGACAAAAGAAACAATAAAATTTTTCTTTAAAATATGCATATAATATGTAACGTAACGAATTTAAAAAAAGAGTAGATTGATAACAAAAAATCATTATAAAGTGAAATTTACATGTTTTTCGTTGCCTTTTCAACATTTCTAAATTTGTAAAAGTACTAGCAGTTGTCCGCGGCTCCGACCGCGTAAATACAGTATTCCTCGGGAACACTGTACTTTTCCGCGGTTAAAAAGTAGCCTATATTTTAATCCAGAGCCTAAACTACTACCATACCAAATTTCATCAAAATCCGTTCAGAAGGAGTAACAAACATCCATCCATACATCCTCACAAACTTTTACATTTATAATATTAGTAGGGAGTGTTATATTTCAAAACAGCTTTAAAATTTCAGGTGTTATAAATGGCTTACTAGAACAAGATAAATCTTGTTCAGAATGAGAAAAATCTGATGGTTAATTTATTATAAGTTGAAGGGCAGATAGTACGAATGTGTTCCTGGACTAGCCCTTCCTTAGGGAAATACAACGTTATGGGGCCCACTACTATTACAGAGATAAGAATATCGTGAGTACTGCATTTGTCATGAATATTTTTGTGAGATGCTTTACAGTGCATCAAAATTTTATACTTTCCTTTCCTTTACAAAATTTCTGCAGAACTACTGTATTCTAAGAGCTTATGAATTTTCTCGTACATTAAACAATATTATATTCGTTCGCATTTAAATTTTATGTTTCTTAAATATCATGTTTTTACGATTTCGTCAGAAGAAGGATCGACGACAATATAGGAAACTATCAAATTATATATTTTAATACAATTTACCCACTGTAATAAATTGCAGTAACCAAGCAGTTATAACTAAGGTACAAACTTGTAGATATGAGAAACTTGTCATTATTATTCTTTCATACTACTTAGTGTGAGACGTCACAGAAAGTATAATGTGGAATGTGGATGGCTTCCATGATACTAATACTTTGTATAATCATGTTTAGCTCATTTCCGAAATAAAGTAACACCATACTTATATTACTTAGTAAATACCACACACGTCGGAGACGTTAAATAGCTAGATAAGTAGCTTAGCTGATGCTTAAATTATGAATAATGAAATAAATTAAAATAAATATACCATAATATCAAGTGTTATTAATATAAGACTATCGACAGGTCAGAAGACAGAACTAATAATAAATCAATAATACTTTACTAATGGAAGAAGGAAATAAAAAAATCAAAAGCATGTTTTTAGACAGATTTATATATCTTAAAGAATGTCCCTTAAAAGTAGGTATTCATAGAAATAATACTAATCAATTGTATAATTTGTATATTATGGAATACAATACGAAGTCATCTAAAAATCCATCAGAAACCAATCCGCCGGTATCAAATTCAATGATTGAAAAATTCCTTCGATATGCAGGCTGTTTATTAAGGACGTTTCAAAGTATCGAGTTATGTTTACGATTGTCAAGGGAGTCTGATAGACGGGAACAATTCCCGTTTCAAGTTATGATTTACGGTGTGACCAGGATCAGTTGTAGGTTGTAAACCGATTTGTAATGTGATTTATCGACGAGTTTTCGTATTTCCAGTTCGTTATGACGCTGTTTTTCTCTATTTTGAAGTGTTTTCTGATTTGATGAATTTATGTTTATGAGCTTCTGTCAGTGAAGATTGATTATTTTATTTTATTTAAGTGGCTTACATCTAACAATACTACAATATACTATATAATACTTATGTATAATAGAATACAAAAAGTTAATTACGAGTACATGCCTACACACATAGCAACATAATTTAAAAATATTACAAAAAATAATAATGAGGTAAGTAAAAGAGATGTTTGATGACAAAATGACATTCTTTAGTTAATTAATCTGATCCGCCATGTTTTATTTTACTTTGTGTTGCTCTCCTTGACGAAGTTAATTTAAATGTACATGGAGACGAAGTAAAATTAAACAAAATAAAGAATAGGAAACGGTTACTATATTATGTAGCTATTTTTGCATATACTGTACGTAGGGCTGGCCCAGGCCTCATACATTTCTTGAACATCTTTTTTCTTACTAAATTTCATATATAATAAGCAATATTAATTTTTGAATGTGTTAACAACAAAGAAAATTAACATTTTAGTAAAAAGTAAACCAACAAATAATAAAGATACTAATAAAGTTAGTAGGTATACATAATATCAATTGTTATCACGTTGGTTGTTTAAGATTGGTGGTATTGATAAATTATATTTAATACTTAGTTCTAGTGATATTTTAGCATATCTAAAACTCATTCATGCTGATCTGTATACTTCTTTTATTCAATAATTACTAGATACTCATAGTAATTTATCAAACCTGCGTATAAAATTCAGTAAATTACCTATTTGTTGAGTAAATTTGTTTTTCCTAAACGGCTGCCGGCTAGACACAATAATTAAATTTGCATTGGAGATTTCTTCGTAAATTATTAGTACTAATATTAGTTCGCCGCAGCCCATACTTCATTCACTTATCTAAATATCTTCATTTGCGTATTCAAGTACATTGAAGTGGCTCGAGACACGCGATTTCCAATTGCAGATTTCGCAGATTGCTCCCGCATGAGGTCCATTGAAGGCACGCTGTACAAGCTATCATTAACCGTTCTTGGATTTATTCAAACGCGTCACGGCCGGTTCCCTTACGCAATTATCCAGGTTGCAATCTCCCCATTGTTGTCGAAATTTAAAACAAATTTCCTGTGCAGGGAGGTCGCGTTTTTCTGCCCCGCCAAATTGGATAAGCACTATAATTACTCGTTTAATTTCGGCCATGTTTGTGGATATTTCCAGTTAATGCGAATATTGTGGGAGTTTGCAAAGCGGAACGTTCTTAGATTAATTTACATTTATATTGTTCCAACTAGTGTAATTTTGTTTGTAAATAACGTGTGTTTGTTTAATACTATATACTTAGTTCGCGATGGGAATGGGATCGTTTTAACATTATAAGGTTCTGTTTTTATTATCATTAACATGTTTTGTATACTTAGGACCCATTTCAAGTGTAAATTATTTATTGTATGAAAGTTTCCACTACTCAAGTTACATGCAACTTGCAATTTGTATCCAGGATACTAAGGAACATCTTGTTTGTTTCTAATAAGAATTATTTAATGCTAGTTTCTTCTTAGATCCCACAAAAAATGCATAACTGTAGAAGATGGTTTACTATCTTGTACATACGTAAGAACACATCAAAGTCTTTTAGCTCGAGACATTAATCTAGTAACACAATAGGCATTAAAATAACAATGTGATAGTGGGCAGGTAAGGCGCTTATTTGATCAGTCACAGTGACAGAGGCACAATAGTCAGTATCGAACGATTTCCGATGCTATCACAGCTACCGGTACTCTTTGTCACTCTATATTATTTGCTGTAAATAAACCTATACCAAAATAACATAGACGACTAACGGGATTTTTAAAGGGAGAAGTGTGTATGTCAGGTTTGATCAGCTCGGCGCGATGGTCTTTTATGTTTTTATCAGCTGATAACGTAATGAAAAAAGAATACATAACTTTACTTAGTATGAATATACACATTTACCATTATAATATTGATGTACTAACCCACCCACCAACTTTAGATATTATAACAGTATCATGTAACTTGTAATCGTGGTCTAAAGGAGAAATTGTTTCGTCATTATAAAATATTCAAGGCGCATAGAAATAATAGACTGATGAATGTTGAAGACAATAATATCTCGATTCTCGAGAAAATTGGATCCGACTATCACAATCGGTGTAAATATCGTATTTTCACTAGAATATCGAATAAATGGCGTGGATAATGATCGCGAAGATAAGAGAACAATAACTGATTCACTTCCTCAGACAGCACACTGCAACTGGCCAATAATTTATGTGACGTCATGAGATCGCATTGATACGCCTCGCTAAATCGATCAATAATCCTAAAATAAGGACAGCTATCAAATTGATATGTCAACGGGATATAATCTGCAATTTCGGCCTGATTAATTATTATCTAGGTATAACGGTGAAGGAAAACATCGTAAGGAAACCCGCACATAGTTGACCCCAGATGTATTTACTAGTTCATTCCTCTGGACTAGGCTGACTATGTTGTGAGAATGCCGTATGTGCTTGGGCAACCATACGACATTTAAAAACCAACTGTCCCAGGCACTACAGTATTTCAAGAGTGGTTACTTCGCTCGGAGAATACTGTATAAATCATCCATTAACGGATTCAAAGGCCTAAGTTTTTTTAAAGATTATCTAGGCGACTGAGCTTCGGCTTGAGTTCCGCTTACTCACCTGTTTGACGAATGTAAGTACTTTTCTGCTCCATGCATGCAATGACTTTATGCTGCTTTGAATGAAGCTTTTAATGCTTTTAATCACAAAAAAATAGACATAGAAAGTAAATCATGAATTAATAATAGCATTATAATACATATTTGTCCTAAATATATTATACCTGCTTTAGGCTAATATTAAATGATGATTGGAGATCCTCACAGGAAGCTTCGAATCTTATACGACATTTTTAATAGACATAAGAATATAAGAGTTAAATTTCTATACAGAGTACATATAACATTCTGCTGCAGTCTACAGTACTGGAACTATAGGCATTTTATAATTTATAGGTACACAGCTAACCACGAAACGTGCAAACGTGAGTGTCGGCTAGTTCGGCGGCTTGCGATCTGTGTATCTGTGACAAACAGTTGTGCAATACATCCTCGTTTGCCCTAAGGACGATATTGACTGTAATATCTATCAATGCATCGATTAAACATTGACAGTCTCGCAGTTCTACAGTATTGTGCTAACTCGAATAGTTCTCTTTTGTTTTCTCGAGTCGCCAATGTCCACAACCCAAAGATTTCAAAACTCACGATAGGGTATGACGTACTTTGACAAAACAAATCCTATTACAAGAAAAACTTACGCCATCTTGGTTTTCACCATACTTCAAAATGGCTCCAAAAATCTAAAAAGTGGGGCCATTTAACTGGAGACACTAAGCCAACATGCCTCGTCTATAATATTTAATACGTCTGACACAACTTAAGAGTCAGCTCACAAGTCACAACGAGACGCTACGCAGTAAGCTTTTCGATTAAAAAGATGCCGGTGCAGCTCGCGATTCAAACTCTTGCAATGAAATGTGACTTTTTTGTGTAGTCAATAAAGTACAATTTCAAATAGCTATCTTAAAAAGCGCGTCCCGTCGCGTTACGGTATGAACTGACGCTAATACATAAATACATTTTGATTTTTTTCAATCCTCTGGTGCTGCCGTGCTGACAGCTCTTAGATGGCGGTAATTGGAACTAATATTTTCTTTACCATGCTTTCATTATGAAGTCATTACTAGATATTCTAAGTTTTCTGATTGCTAATTCTGTATGTAATAGTGGAGTATGTTTTTTTTGGTCATATTCGTGTGTCAAATTCCATGTTATAGTTCGAAAACCAGCAATGGATTGAAACAAACTCATACTCGGTTGCAATTTAAATAGTTTTGTTCTCATGTTTGTCTGTTTCTCTTGTTTCATTATATCCACCAAACGCGCATTATGGTAATGTTTGTATGGAATTTAAAGTATGTATTACAATCGGCTTCATCTTCGATATCGGCGCGATAACATTATCATAACGCGGCCTCAACTTTATTCCTGTTTAAATTTTATTGATATGCCACGCAGAAGAAAGCCTTTGAATGCAATATTTATGGCGTTCGCTTTAAATAGATGGTACGGCGAAAATGTCAAGTGGAGAATCACGTGGCCATGAATTTGAAGAAAGTACATGAATGATTGAACTGCACGAAAATGAGTATTTCTAACTGTTTAGTCCATAAAGAATATTGTAATATAAAAACATTAATAAAAGTAAGTTCGTACTTAAACGCACTTTCGGAGATATTTAAAAATAATTATGTTCCTGCGGCCTTATATCATACAATTTTACTTAATAGGGAATATGCATAAAATATAAAAATAGCTTAAAACATAATAATATGATACTAGACTGAAAAATTAAGGAAATGACAAAAAAAATTCAATATCTGTTGATAAATGAGCAAGATATGAGCGGTCAAAGTTTGTAATCTATCTCTTTCTAGCAAAACGAACTTTAGTATGAACTTTCTATGAAAGTCGTGTTATGTGACGTCACGATACACGTCCGATCTCTCTGTCTAATAGACCACTTTAAACGTTCATATCTTAGTTATTTTTAATGATATCAAAAAACTGATTTTACCATACGATTTACCAAACAAAATAGATCTATATAGAAAAATAAAAAAAATACGTGCATATTCCCTATTGTGACCTCACAGTAAGGTACGACTTTTGTTTGGAGCACTTTTACGAAGTTTGTGATAGTTGTACCTATAAAAAATATATTGATTTAAGAGTACAACTCAAATTTAACTCATATTTAACTCATATTTAAGAGTACAATTCATTTATGCCTTTGGTTAGATGCTCTTAGTTTATGCTATAAAAAGAATGAGTAGTCTAGCCTATCAAACTTAATGAAACTTTGCTCATTAAATCTTGTAAAAGCTTGCAGTAAAATGTATAATTTTGAAGTCAGCCATGACTGGTAACGTATGTTAGAAGTTAGAACTCGGTTTGTCAAACTCAAATATTGAATTACAACAAGTCAACGGAATAGCAAATGGTATATTTGCTCAAGTACTTTGGTGCTGGGGTAAACACCTATACGGTTAGTTTACAATGACATCGGAATGTCGAATAAGGTGCTATCTGTCAATACCACGTGTGTCTGTTTCGGTTTTTATGGATTTTGTAACGGTATTGCAGCTTGATGATTAGCTTCGGTTATAGTTTCACTGGTAAAATGCTATCTTTTTAGTGTTCCGTAATACTTAAGGAACCCTTATAGTTTCGCTCTGTCCGTCTGTCTGTCTATCTATATGTCTGTCTGTCTGTCTGTCTGTCTGTCCGCGCCTCTAGCTCCTGTAATTATGAATTTAAATTGATGAAATTTGGTGCAGTTATAAATTGTGTATAGATCACGGTTTCGGGATCATAAAAAAATAATAATTTTATAATTTATGGGTGGCTCCCCATACATGTGAAGTGAGGATGAAAAATATTTTTTCACTCTACCTAATCGTGTCCGTATCGTAGAATAGGTATTTTAAAATAAAGGCAAGGTTTCATACGTTACTTTTTAATAAAGTTGACCATTTTCGAGTAATCGGCCTCCAAAGTAGCTTGTAAGTTGGTCCCCCCCCTAGCATTTTTAAACTATAGGAGATAGAAACTTGCAAATTTCCATGCTGATAGATCATGCTAAAAACTCTTTAGGAAAATTATTGTGAACCAAATCGGACAGTTACTTTTGGAGTAATTAAAAAAAAGCCTATTACGCGTTTATAGTTACGGAACCCTCCTTAGACATATCCTGACATGCTCTTGGTTAGGTTTTCTTTGGTGTGGCGATGTAGCCACTTTATGACTGTTAAGTCATGGTCTTATCCCACGGACATCTATTAAATACCGCAAGTCTCATAGTTTATATAGAAACCAAGCGTGCCATTATTTTTCTACCTGCTGTGACGTCACAAGAACGATTTAGTTACGATAACTCTCAGTCTCCGAGTAAATGATTCAAAGGCCGTTGCGCGAATTTTAGTTTTCGTCTGACTTTTTGCGCCGAGAATATTCGTGAGGAAATGCTGAAGAAAGTTTATTACTCCTCCTTTACAAGCGAAGTTACACGCGAAGTATATACACGTGCGTGATCTAGTCAATTGATATCTGTGTCTTATCTACTTCTTTAGATGACTTCACGCCAGTCATATGTTTCATAACAATAGAAAGAATAAGTTACAAAGGATTCCTGATTATTATCAGATGTTTCTATGCAGTACCTATTATGTGCAAAAGGCAAAAGAACTTATGCAGAATTGATATAGCAGATATTTCTTTGCCTTTAGCCGAATCAATGTGCATGTAACTCTTTTAATTTGTTTTCAATGACTCGTAGTATTTAAGGGATTTACACGGGTGACTAAAGAGCGCACGGTCTTTGCCGCACGGCGAAAATTGAAAGTCTAAGGGTCATTGTCACACAGAAACGAAACGATGGCGCTGCATTTTTAAGATAGCTATTGAAAATTGAACTTTATTCATTACGCAAGGAGACACACGTTTCATTGTAAGAGTGTAAGAGTCAGGTTGCACTGCGCTGCACTGCACAGAGCATGTGTACCTATGACTGATGTCATAGGAAAGTGTATCCTTTTGTGCATCGAATAAAGTTCAATTTTGAATAGATATCTTAAAAATTCAGCGTCGCGTATCGTCGCGGTGTGAACTGACCCTAAATGGTTATTTTGACAGTCGAATTGGCATTTACACGGTCGATTCTTGCCTGCGGCGGTAATCGTGCGGCTTTAGTCACCCATGTAAATCCCCCATTCGACTTGGCGATCAAAACGATCCTACAGCTTTTGCAGGCCTATCGCATTAGCAATTAAAAGCCTACGTTTGTCTGTATACTTTATTATTACGACCCTCCGTATTATTAAATTGTCAATGATGACATACAATTATGATCGGAGAACAATATATTATGAGTAATAAACCGTGCTTTGTACTCCAGACGGATAAAAAGTGGTTTCGTCAAAGTGCCGCCTCCATATTTCAACATGCGTTGCTCGTGGTAAAAAAATCGTATTTTATTCATGGTTAAAATTTTACATTGGGTTTATGGTAAATTTTGTAGTGTAATGGAAACAATGTTTTATGCATCAAAACAGGAACGTATTCCGTAAATTATATCCCACCAAAAACATTCTATAAAAAACTAGCCAAGTCTCGATGGAGCTGCTTGTTTATCTCTAAAAAGTAATGAAATCTAGACAAAGTCGTGCCAAGTCTAAGGTTCCTTACTGCGATTTCTTTATTATTATAATTAATATTGTGTGACTTGGCCGTTGAACATTCTTTATACATTAGTGGGTACAAGTCAATTTTGTTTACACGTAATGTTATATCTGTTGTAACTACCTATGTTTGTTATGCGAGATAATGTCCCATACTGGTATTGGTAATTGAACGCTAGTATCTCATTTTTGGCTGTTGTTGATTGTACAACACACATATTAGAGCAATGGTGTCATGGAGCCCCTTGTCTAGATTTCATTACTTTTTAGAGATAAACAAGCAGCTCCATCGAGACTTGGCTAGTTTTTTACAGAATGTTTTTGGTGGGATTTCAGTTCTTTTTGTAGAAACGTGGGCTTATTGATTTATTTTACTAGATTTTAGCGTAATTTGTTTATTTAATTTGTGTAATGTTCGAGTAGAATAAAGTAAATCGTTCGACTATTTCTTCTTGTAAACTTGTAAGTATAAGTATAAAAGCCAGTCTAGTCTTATCTAGAGTTTTCCTTTAATTTTATTTATATGCGTATTAAAAGCAGAAGGGGAGGCATTCGCCCAGCAGTGGGACGCTACGGGCTAGATTAAATTAGAAGATGTGTCCCACTTCGCTGGATTTTTGCAATGACAGACGATTTTTTATGTACTAATAGTAGAAGGGGGCATTACTATATTATCTCTAAATCAGCTGAGACCAGCTGATGGTTCATCGGATACTTCAGACCTTCAATTTGTAACATCAAATGAAGCGGCCCACCAAGTTAAATATTTTTTGTAAACGCGGTAATCGGTATCTCTAATAGTTTGGTTAGGCTCTTGTGTTTTCTAATCAGGGTCACCAGGTACTCCAGATCTTCCATTATCCTAGTTTTTATGGTTATCCCTCTATGTGGCCATTAAACCATAACTCTGTACCAAATTTCAGCTCTCTGAGTTTATGGCAAGTACTAGTTCTATTCTGATGATCATGAGTGAGTGAGTGAGTGAGTGTCATAAATGCGAAACTTTGCTTTCGCTTAACTTCGGAAATAAATGACCTACAGACTTGAAATTTTGGATTTTAAGTATGTCATTATAGCTTACTGGATGACGAAAATTTTAGCCTTCTGGTCTTATCCAGAGGTTCTCAAATAGGGGCCTGAAAATGCGGCGAAATGGTTCCAGTAAAGGATGGTACGGCAGTGTTTGCTTCGCGCTCGACTTAGCGGGGGCACTGCCGTGCCCCCAGATCGACGTTCTGGTCTTATCCAGAGGTTCTCAAATAGGGGCCTGAAAATGCGGTGAAATGTCTCCAGTAAAGAATGGTACGGCAGTGTTTGCTTCGCGCTCGACTTGGCGGGGGCACTACCGTGCCCCCAGATCGATTATCCTAGTTTTTATAGTTTTCCCTTTATGTGACCATTAAGCCCTAACTCTGTACCAAATTTCAGCTCTCTGAGTCTATGGGAAGTACTAGTTCTATTTTGATGATCATGAGTGAGTGAGTGAGTGAGTGAGTGAGTGTCATAAATGCGAAACTTTGCTTTCGCTTAACTTCGGAACTAAATGACATACAGACTTGAAATTTTGGATTTTAAGTATGTGATTATAGCTTACTGGGTGACGAAAATTTCTGCGTTCTGGTCTAATCCAGAGGTTCTCAAATAGGGGCCTGAAAATCCGGCGAAATGGTTCCAGTAAAGGATGGTACGGCAGTGTTTGCTTCGCGCTCGACTTGGCGGGGGCACTACCGTGCCCCCAGATCGTATATTTTTTCATTTACACCCTTTTTCATATTTTATCTTGTGTATATTATAATTTAGTACAGTAGGTAACCGAGCTTTGCTCGAAGTTCTAATAAATTAAAAAAATATAAAAATAATCACAAAAACATTTATCTAACCACGTTCGAATTACCCACCATTCCGAATTTTCGAACAAAGCAAAATATTATACGTATACGCATGTAACCAAACTGACAATCGGACTGACATAGTATAATACACTTACATAGGTTCACGACGAAAGAAAAAACACATGTATGGCTTAAAAATGCGCAGTTACCCAGTATAAGTTCGATGTTTCTCCCCCAAAACTCCCTACATACAAAATTTCATGGTAATTTTCCAGCCGTTTTCCAGAAACCGATATAATATAATATTATAATGTCTCCGAAAATCAATTACAGATACTTCGGGCACATGATCCACTGCTTATGTAAAGACGTTTAGGCAAAAAAATAATTGTCATACTCGAAAGTAAAAAATCATCTCGTGCAAAACGCAAACTCGCCCATATAAAGATTTTTTTTTTTCTAGTATGACATTTTTTTCTGCTTAAACGTCTTATGGCTTACTTATGGCATCTACAGACACACGAATTTGGTACGGAGCGTACAGCGGATCTGGTACGCTCCGTACCAAGTCCGAGCGTGTGTAGGGCAGTCCGGCGAACATAAGAAGAAGGCGAAGAGTTCGCCGCTGTTCGCATCGGATTTGGTCCGCTCCGTACCAAATCGGCCGCCTTATTACGTATCTTGCAAAAGCAAAGCAATTGCAAAAATTGCGCAAATTTTGCTCCAGAATCGCAAAATCGTATTACGTATCTGCAAAAACCTAGCAGAAGCAACCTAGCGACAGTACTGCCTCTACCGAACAATCGAGGAACTATAAATTGCAATCAATCGTTCGATCACTTCACTGCTGTCAAATTTTTCGCATTACGTAAACTTTTACAGCAAAGCGAAAGCAATCAGCGAGCATTGTAGCAAAAATATTGCAAAAATGAAGCAAAGTGCATTCAAACACAACAACGAGCGATTAGCAATCGATCGCATAGGTAATACGATTTTGTTTGACGTTCAGCAATCGATTGCGTCTACCGCGCGATGACTGCAAGATTTTTGCTAAACGCTATTTTTACGTAATACGGCGGCCGTGCGTGTGTAGAGCAGTCCGGTGCTTAGGCCGTACAACGGTGTCAGTGTTGCGAACTTAGGGATTTACCCCCCAAAATCAGGGAAAATATCTACGGGGGTTTACTAGGGGACAGGATGTTTAGAGTTTACTCCTTATGAATCAATTTGTATGTAATAATAAAAATTATTTTAATGTGTGTATATAGCCAGGGATATAAAAATGTATTAAAAGTGAAATCAGATTAAGACAAGTTAGTTTTATGTTATTCACGCGTAAGTATTTATGTTGAGCACATAACCTTTCTTTCTAGATTATTATCTCTTAGACATGTCAATGGTATAAGTAATTAGGGGTACAATTTGGGGAGAAATATTTTTGAGACTTGGTATCACTGCCCGTTATCAATGAATTGCGGGAATTATCATCGTCGTTAAAAACCGCAGTGTAAATAGAACTATGCGCGTGTCGAGCTTTTCGGTCCACTGCAGCACTGTCCAAATCCGTGCGTGTGTAGCGACACCGGATTCGGTCCGTGGATATGGTCCGCTGTACGCTCCGTACCAAATTCGTGTGTCTGTAGATACCATTACTTACCGTACAAAGAGTTATGGCAGATTTTTAGTTAAAAGCTTTTAAAGCGTCTTAGGAACGCATAGCAACCAAAGAATAAGAGATATTCGTAAATGATTTTTAACGATTTTGTTACATTGATCTAAAGCAAGGATAAAAAGATAATATTTAAAAATAGCCAAAGTGATTTCCTTTTCCAAAATGGCCATTTTCTTCCATCCGATGTTGCCAGACTAAATAATTATTTTTTCCAATTTAAAATCAAAAAAGTTTTCTATTTGTAATCATATTTATAGTGTTTATAATTATGATTAATGTTTTTTATTCCATTATTTGTATATTTTTATGTAGATTTTATATGAAGTTCAGTATTATAATCTCTTTTTGACAATAAAAACAGAAATAGGCGCCGGCTAAAAGTCTCTTTCATCCAGAGCTGTCAACTATAAAAAAAAAACAATACATGACGTTTTATTTTGTTTGTTTCACAACACTCACAGCTAGCTTGCGCCCGCGCTTGTTTGTGTTCTGTGTGTTTTCGCTGCTTTTCTCCTATTCTCTGTGTTGTTTTAACCCGGCTTGCCTTTGGACTCTTGTTACGCTTCTATTTATACGACTCGGACTGTTTATGGACTGTGATATTGCCTCTCTGTGACTTTTGCGTGCTTTAAGGATTCCGATTCTGCCCTGTTTTTTGGATATTGTTGTGTACCCGGTTCAAAATGAGCGATGTCGCTATATCTTCCCTCAACATCCCTCTCACTATTCATAAAGTTCAAGTTATTAATAAAGTTATCACCAATCTAAGTGGGATCCACATCCCAGGTTGCTTAACTTGTGTTTTCATTAATTATTTTGCCTAGCAATCGTAACCTTCATTTCCCCATCAGTTTCTTGAATGTTAAATAATAATTAATACATTATTGTTTCATGGTACATGCATTCATTATTAAGCTAAATAATTACATAACCTTCAAAACTTCTAAGTATGATAACTCAAAAACCTGGCCTTCTAAAATCACGATTTTTTTTTTCATAAGAATCAGTAATAAATGCTCTTTAAAACAAGGTATATTTTATTCATAGACGCTTACTTTATTTATGAACTAAATTCGTCTATGGGAAGCTGCCCTAACTCTTTCAGTATCTACAGATTAAACAAAATATATTACTCCAATTCGTCTTGTACTATGTGACAGAGAAATAATTTTATGTAATAAACACTAATCATTTTCTTCGCCATTTAAGGTTCACTTAGGTCCCTTAAGTCCCCTGCTGGGACTTTAAGATTGACAACTAAGTTGAAATCCGGGCCTGCTGCGAACTCGTTTGACACAATGACTTATAGGGCAAGCTGGTTTAATGTTAGGGTACATTCGCGGGTTTCGTTACATTTTTTCAAAGTTTTTACTTGCTGTTAATGTTTTTTGAGAAATTTTTATATTCGTTTTATTTCAAGTCAATGTTCGATTTAAAAAGAACTCTGAAACATAATTGGGAATACTCTTTTTGTAGATCAACGGAGTTTCATATTGATGAACTCTTTTTCATTTCCCGGACTTCATTTCTTTTAAATTATTCTCGAAGAAAACATTTCTTTGCAGCTTGAAATTCTTATTAGATATTAAAATGCCACCTTTAATTTTTTCTTGCCTTATGTATCATGGTTTAAACTATAATCTTATAAGATTCAATATAAGAATTGGTTGCCTTATCAGAATACCTTTGTTAATTTCAAATATTCCAATTCTTGTAATTAACTTACACTTGCATTTTAGTTTTATTGAATTACCTATAAATTCATAAACTGATTTTTGGAGTTTGAACCAATCAAAGCGGTTTTAACGTTTGATTGAAGTTTATGAGAATACCATTTTTCAGATTTAGCATATCGGGACTAGATTGTAGCTGGAGGATTTCATTAACATAATTGACCTTCAGAATTAGTTTTATGATGAATTACTAATTAGAACATTAAAAACTATAAGTAAAATTTTGCGACTTCTCAAAAGATCGAGATGAATGAAATAACTATTACATTTTTATAAATTCAGTTTCTTATTTTAGCATAAATTTGATCTATAGTTAGGTTAGGTTAGGTTAGTCAGTATTGAACTAAGTATAATGGACTAACGATGTTCAAGATATTGACTGTTGTCTGTTATTTGTAGAATTAAGTATTGAAGTTTCCAAAAATACACGTGGGCAATAGCTAGATCTAGAATATTCCTACTATTCTCTATCCTTTAATTTATCTATTTGATATTATTTATTATTTACCTAGATCAAAATATAAACGCAAGACCAGATAATAAACACCATATAATCATCATTATAATATAGGCATAGATGTATTATATTAAAAAGGGGAATATAGGTATTTATTTATACTTTCACAACAGTTCTACGAAACGGATGAGTATGATGTTCGGCAAAGTTAAGTCCAAATAAATAATTGTCAGGGAAGTCAATCAGTCAAGTCAGTTGATTCAGTAAAGTGGTAGACGCTTTACTGAAACTTCCTAGGGAGTTTTGGCGGGAAACGAAATATAGCACGAATTTGTATTGTATTGTATCACTTGCTGTGGACAAGTGATACAACTACAACTACTGCACGTCAAAGAATATAATTTTGAAGGAAACACATTTGTGTTTCCTTCAAAATTTCTGTTATATCAAAATGTCTGTAAATCAGCAATGTTGTGTATTTACATAACATCGCTGATTTACATTCCCGGCAAAACTCCAACCGATCATTTAGTAGTAGACCGTACAAATTTGTTAGGTCTGTATTATCTATATGTCACCGTAAAATTGTAAAAACCGTTAGATTGTAATAAAACTAGTGAAATTGTAAAATGTAGATAGACTTCCGACGCGAATATGCTGCCTATAATTTCACACATTATTTTTCGTTAGATTATAAATATATTAATTTATTATTTTTAATCTTTTGTCATATTTTTACATCTCATTAGTTATTTTACAATCTAACGGTTTTTACAATTTTACGGTGGCATATACATTGACGTTGTTAATATTTGTCACAACCTTAGATTGTACGAGTATGTATAAGTATTTAATTGTTTAAGAGGCTAAAAAAACCCTTAGGTATAAAGTTTTAAATTCTTAAACATATTATAAATTACTAGCTAGTTCCGTCAACTTTGTTTACGTGGAACTCTAGTTTTTAAAACGGAACTCTAATATAATGTAGCTCACGTTATACCTTATAATATCCTTACTTAAATATCTGAGAAGCTATCTGCCTGTAAAATTCTCCCGTGAAAATCGGTCCAGTCAGTCCAGATATTAGCCGGAATAAACAGACGCACTGACAAAATTTTTAAAAATGGATTATTAAATATAAGAACCGTACATAATTTCAAATGCATTATGTGAAAATCTGTTAAAATATTACAAACAATTAGCTAACAAACAGACACTTCAATTTTATTTATTTGTAATATAGATCATTATGGGTGAATTTCGCCCACAGGGCAACATTCATAAAAAATGAAATTAATTGTTATTGTTTTTTTTCTGCTTGACTTAAAGCATTATCCAAAATACAACCACAAGTAGTTGAGAGACCGATGTTTTAAAAAAACTTAGGAGATCAGAGCCTCGTTTTCATTTTAAAAAAAATTGCCGTATCTATAATACCTAGCCATTAAACCTGATAAATTTTATACCACAATATTTGTATCCCATGAGCATACATCAATAGCCTCGGTATCACGAGCGATGATCAGATAGGGCGTGTGGGCCGCGGTGGATATAGCTCCAAATATTGAGACCGAGATCCGATCTGTATATTATAGGAGTAGGAAAAAATAGAAGCGTCAATGATGAGAGTTCAACAACAATGACTTTGTAGTGAGTCGCATAAGATAGGCTTTCGAAGAAAGCGTCAGTGCCTCGGCGTCTGTAGTATACTGTCCTTTGACGACCTCTGTGGCTCAGTGGTTAGCGCCTCGGAGCTCAAGCCGGAGGTCGCGGAGGTCGTTAGATCCTGCCGAATGAACAAAACAATTTTCTATGTTCCTGGATTTGTATTTAATATGAGCATAATAAAATAATAATTATATTTCCGTTGTCTGGTACCGTGGTAAGTTCTTGGAAAATTTACTACAGGACTACGGGATTTACGTGGTCTGATAGAGTCCATATATCCAGTAGTCCAGTAGTCTCTGGTCTAGTATCCAGTACACACTGTCACGGCCTCCGTCTTGTCAAATTTAAAATTTCGCAAAATATCTGACTTTGTCCACAGTAAACCGTTGTCTGTGACCCTATGAATTAGTATTGAAACTGGCACATAGAGTCAATGTTAATAATTTTAGATTAATGCTAAAAAAACCACCTGATTTCATTTGAATTTTTTTGCAATTTGTGTTTTAATTTTTGCATATTTCAAATTGCATTTTGCAATTAACAAAATGATTTGTAATATCTACAATATCTCCAATTTGTTTACTGCCAATCTCAAGAGTTTCTTAGGTCTACGATCTTAATATTTACTCAACTATAATCGTTCGGTGCATAGATGGAACGGTATTTTTAGGTGGGCTATCCGTAGTAATTTCGTTGTTACTAACATCACGATTTTCGTATTTTATTATACAAATTAGATCGTAATTTTTATGATGCTGCAAATTAAAGGTTGCATAACAATAGTCTTATGGATATTTTAAGTACCATCCTACGACAAGCTGATCAAGATTTTAACGATATAGTCTGCCAGAGCCACTATCATAGAAACTTCACATACTTTACCTGTGTTGGTATAACTACGGCAATGCTTGTGTACAACAAAGCTAAACGACTCATTTTTGGCTTTTCATCTACAGAGGAAAGACGTATTTGTTTGTTTGCATTGAATAAGCTCTAACTATACTGGAGTGATTTTGATGAAATATAGAGTAGACCACGGTAGGCTGCTTTCTATCGCGGGAAAATGTACGGTTCCCGCCAAATTTCCCTTTGCGCGTACGACGTAGCGAGAAAATATATTTGCTTATACATATTTTAGTTACAAAACTTTTATTTTATATTTTTAAGCTGGGAAATCCGGCGGTCCCGAGAAAATTCGCATCACTTAAAGTAGAACTCTGCGCTTATACAATAGAGTTCAAAGTCGAAGTGTCGAGTATCGAGCTGTCATGACATTGACGTTTGACTCGACACTTGTATTTTCGATTTTCATCTCTATTGTATTAGCGCAGAATTCTGTTTTCAATGCTCTGAATTTTAGGTATTCCGCATAATATAGTCCAAGCTAATGTAACTTTACATATTAGGTATTAATTTGTAGTTTATCAAAATCAATCAGTTAAAAAAATAAAATTTATGCATTGGCCCTCGTGAATTGGTTATTTTTGATAATAACTGAGCATGGGACGTTGTATAAATCACTTGTAATTTGTAGCTGAGGGCAATGTAATGTTTCTTTATACACAGAGTAATCGCGTGACTTTGTTTATGAAAGGTCGTATAAATCTGTGAAGTTGTAAGTTTGAATTATATATCTTACGTATATGGTATAATTCATTCAGAACCAATTTAATCTAAACGTAAACGACAGATCGGACTGTCGGCCGCGCGCTCTGTTCGGAATGCGGGTTTTATCCCACGGTTCCCACGGTCAGTACTGCCTGTGTGACGGGAACTATTAACTTGGTCGAATTTCATGATTTCGTTTATATTCGCGTTTAGATTTAATTGGATTTTAACACAGTATAGTTTAAATAATATTACAATATAAGACTTAAGAGTGTTAATTTTTAAACTGTAAAATAAAACTGTAAATTTTGGCGTTGCACATTGCACGGGAACCGTACATTATATGGGAATATACACGGTGACCCATAGGTATATTATCTAAATTATGCTTTATTAACTGTGTGTGTGTGTGAATATTGCCATTTCTTCAATAACGGGTTTCATTAAAAAGGTTTACTCAACAATTAACAACACAGGTTATTCTCATAATACTCCGCATGTATTCGTATTCTTGGAATATAGGAACACGGAATAAAGCTTAGGCTTTCCGACACTACAAGATCATTACTGTAGACAAGGGTCCTTAAACTTAATGTCCTGTTAACATCCTCTAACTGGCCATTCGGGAACAAAATAGAAGTATTGTTGCCAATTAGTCGTACCAACAATGGAGTCTTCAAACGCCCAGGTTTATTCAAATTCGCGGGTTTCTCGTATCGAGATGGCGACAGTTCAAAGTTAATTAAACCGATCACGACACGACGCCGACGTCACTGTGTCAGTTAACTGGTATCAGAAAGGTTTGTTGGGATAAGTAAATGTTGGGAGAGAAAAAGGTATGCCGATGTCTTGTATGCTATATTTAACGTAATATATTATCAATTACGGATATTTTAGGCACATAATCTACTGCTTATGTTAACACGTTTATGCAGAAATATGAAAAAAATATGCTTAATAAAATTAAATTTCGCTTAACTGTACGAGATTAATAACTTTATTGTAGAGCGTAAAAATGTCCAAAATATCTGAAATTTATTTTGTATAAAGTTATATTTTAATTGATAAGTAGGAAAACTTGATTCGTTTGACTAATTTTATAGTTTTGTTTTCGTGTTATCTGAAAACTTCCCGCAAACACCCACATTTATTATTTACCATAGCTCGAAACGTAGTCGTAGATAATTATTATTAATATTAACATATTATTTACTAAATATTACTTGATTATTAAATATTACTTACCTAGTCTTAAATTGAGAAATCCCTGAATTTCATTGTGATATTCCCGATTAAATAGAGACGGGCACAGATCCCTGTAGGTTCTGTAAACACCTTCATTGTATTCAATGACCTGATTGAATTCATATTCTTCTTGTACTTAAGGGTTCCCTTGTCAGTGGAGCTTGCGCCATCTTTTTCATCATATTTCATCGTTCCTTCTATTTTCCTTAGATAATTAACTGCATGAATAAGTCCGAAAATCATTAATTCGTTACATATGTAATTTAAAAGTCGGTCCTATCTAGTAATTCTAGCTTTGGGATTGTGTCTATGGCACATATCTGCGTGGAAAAAGCAAATGAGACCTATTAGTACGTCTAGTTGTGTATCTTATTAGCCCCCAGCATGAGAGCCGCGACGGCTACATCATTTTAATTCTCTTAAATGTAGTTATTTTTAAATGATTTCTGTTCATTAGGGTTCCGTACCTCGAAAGAAAAAAAAGAAACCCTTATAGGAGCACTTTGTTGTCAATCCGTTTGTCTATCATGACCCGTTCTCTCGGAACACGTGGAGGTATCAAGCTGAAATGTGTAAAAAATACTGAGGTCTACTGTCCCTTGAAGCTGTGAAAAAATTAAACTTCTAATCCAACGTAATTTAAAGATACAGCCGTTTATGCTGCAAATTTCCGAGAATTTTCGCCACAAGGGAATCAAAACCTACAGGGTACTTCTCGTGAACTCAGAATCTTTAAATTTGGTACGAAGCAACGTTTTATAGCATAGATATAGGAAAAATTGCGAAAACCGTAAATTTTAAGTTACATCATGTAATAAAAACATTTTTAATAATTTTTAACTTACTACCACTTTCCTCATAATCGCGTAGAGGTATTAAATTGAAATTCATATACTCAGGTCTCTAATACTTATAAGCTATGAGCTGTAATAAAATCACTACAGGTTTGTACGGAACCCTCGGTGCGCGAGTCCGACTTGCACTTGGCCGTTTTTTTTTTCTTTTTTTAGGTAAGAAATAGTAGCTGTTCTTCACCTCTTCGGTAGGTGACTAAAACAATCGTACTAGTCCTACTAGTATTACAAATGTGAAAGTTTGAGGATGGATGGATGGATGTTTGTTACTCTTTGACGGCTCACGCAATAACTACTTTACCTATTTCGTTGAAATTTGGTATGGTAGAAGTTTAGGCTCTGGATTAAACATAGACTACTTTTTATCCCGAATAAGTACAGTATTCCAGTAGGATCGCCGATAGTATATTTACGCGAGCGGAGCCACGGGAAAAAGGTATTTATTACTGAATGAAGCACTTTTAATGATTTCTTTTATTATATTTTGTCATCATAGATCATGATCAGATTAAGAAAGCGAGACCTCCTTCCTTTTAATTAGAGTCCGACCGAAACTGGTTTTCCGGCCGAAACCGAACATTCGGCCGTGGCTTCAGTTTCGGCCGAAACCGAAACCGAAACTCACGTGGTCAAGTAGAAAATTTCTTAAAATACTGAAATTTGGTGCATTTTATCCATTACTCTGCATTAATTAGGACATGAAATGGAAACACGGTATATTAATTTTGTTGTAATCTGGGAGCACGGTAGTGCCCCGTCAAGACGAGCTAAGCGAAGCGCAAGGGCACTACCAGACTACTTTTTCTCGAAGCGTTTCGTCGATATTTTGAACCCTCATAACTTGGGATTAGATTATACCAGATACACAAAATTTTCAGGATATGTTCCCAGTAGCGGACTAATGAAACATGTAAAGTTTTGATTATAAAGGTCTAATAATTTAGGTTTTAGTGATATCCCTGATTTCGTCACTGACTCACTGATGATCAACAAAATTATAGGGTACTTTCGGATGTCATAGAAAGCTGAAATTTGGTATGTAAGCTAGTTTTAGCACATAACCAATATAAAGATTGACAATCTTGGAACTTTTATCCTCCAACCCCTTAAACTAGGGGATGAAAATTTGTAAGAGACTTACCTAAATGTTTACTCTAGAGGTCTGAAAATTGTCTTTCAAAAAGAAGTGAAATCTTACCAAAAACATTTTCATGTAAAGTGATGCCAAGACGATACAATATAACTCGCACTGTCAAAAAGATATTAGATCTCATGTGAAACCAAGCTTCTGACTCTACCTAACTTCTAACTCTACACGCCTTAACTCTACAAGCCTAACTCTACAAACTCTATACTTTAGTCAAATTATGTGGCTTGGCCATTTCGTTCGTACAAGAATAGTATAACAGAAAAACAGTCCGTAAATTTTTCACCTTACGCCTAAGCGAATGTATCGAAATGGCCAGGCCACATATTTTGACAAAGGTGTAGAGTTTGTGGAGTTAGGCTTGTAGAATTATGGCGTGTAGAGTTAGAAGTTTGGTAGAGTCAGAAGCTTGGTTTCACATGAGATCTAATATCTTTTTGACAGTGCGAGTTATATTGTATTGGCATCACTATACATGAAAATATTAATGGTGATATCATTTATTTAATGTAATATTAAATGAACTTGAAAACATAATTAAAATATAATTAATATTTAATTATATATTAATTATGTTTTCAAATTCAGTTGCGTTGTCAAAGCGTTGCCGCAAGAAACGAAGTTAGGCGAGTGTGCACGAAAACTTCCGAAATCAGTTTCGGTTTCGGCAAAAGTTTCGGCCACTTTTGGCCGAAACCGAAACTGCCGCCGAAACTTGATTTTTGGCCGAAACTCGGCCGAAACCGAAACCGAAACCGAACTTTCGGTCGGACACTACTTTTAATGTCCTGATTTTAATGTTATAAGAACATAATACTCGTATTATCTAAGGAATATATCCATTTCCCCATAACAATATGTACCTAACAATATGAACAATATGTACCTAAAAGTAAATCAGAGACTATAACGTTATATATTATTGTTGTGTTTATAACCGTTAACAAACTTACTAAGCATCATCGTTCAATACTTATTTACATGATATAGCTCTGTGCTAAAATGCTATCATTATAATACAACCAGAGGTTGCCTAGTTGTTGGTATTCAACCAATTTTAAGTTTGAATTTTATTAGGCTTCTTGTAATTTTTAGATACGCAATAAAAAAAAATCTCTGGAATGTGAAAGTAAAATTCACAATAATTGTGTTACAAATTGTCAAACTAAAACGGTGTACATTTTAATACATTTGCACGGTAGTGTGAATTACTCATCTAAGAGGTAGTGTGTGTAACGTTGTAATTTTATATGTTTCTATTGGTAATAATTGGCTGTGTTCCGCGGCAAATAGCGCTAACAAAAAAACGTAAGCCAAATGGCGACCGCTGTCATTAAATAAGCAAAATGGCGGATTGTGTTAGCATTAGCAGTATTGAAGTTAGCAAACATCTTTTTTTTTTTCTTTAGCGCTGGCAAACGCTAACAAGCGCTATTTTTTGCGGAACACAGCCATTAATTTAAAATTTATTTCTAATTTTAAATATTAGCTTTCCGTGCGCCTGGACCACATAAACTTTAACTGTGTCGAATTCCATACATATCCGCGCATATGATACCTTGTATAAGTGCTAATACTATGCATACTATGGATGACTGTTACATTTTTGTGGGAGGCGCGACTCATCAGCCGGAACCCCTGGGCGGCGCTGGCCTGACCTTGCGAGTTGTGACCTGGCATCGCCCATGTGTGAACTTGGAACATTGAGTACCTTGAGTAAAAAATGCCTACAATGTATATTTAATTTGTATCTTAGCCAGCTTTTATAGCTGTTTTTTAAGTAGACTTTCATTTTAGCTAAGCGACATGTTATTATAAACATGTGATTATGATTTTGTGAAGTTTGGACCAATTAGAGCGCGTACCACCTTGGTTTAATGTTTACGAGAATACCGTTTGACAGTTTTAGCGTATCGGAACTTGATTGTAATTGTATTAATGCAGGTTTTATTTAGCAGAAATGACCCTCTGGGATAGACAGATGGCTCACGCCACAGATCTATAGTCTACATTCCGCCGCGCTCTCATAAGGGTTTGCTTAGGACTGAGGTGACGTACGGCGATTGGCTATCGTTTAAAATTAAAATTATCTCATACTAGACGTTGCCCGCGACTTCGTGCGCACTGAAGGAACGTGGAAACCGGACAGTTTTGCCGCAATAAAAAAGGCATAATATGTCCTTCCCCGTACTCTATATCTGTGCCAAATTTAATCAAAATCAGAACAGTAGTTTCGGAGCTATTCGATGCAAACAAGCACAATTTTCCTCTTTATTATATATAATAATAAAGCATAAAGATTTTGGTCAGTAACCTAAGCACTTATCCTGTGCCTGAAAACATAACATGGGATTAGAAACAGATTTCGATCCCACGAGTAAGCTTCATAAAACATGCAAGGCAATTTAAAATTCAACTAGACATTAAATCACTCGGCTAATAACTGATTCAGTAATTTGGCCATACGTCTTGTTATGGCCGTTCGGCAAGATTAAAACCCCGACCACCCTTCATAAATCCGACCCAACACACCTACCTTTATTTATTATTCACGGGAAACACGGAAAAACGATTCCAAGTGCCCACTAAATTGTCAATGCACCGAAATGTCCTTTAGGGACGCGCTAAAACTCAGACTGTCGATATTTTTTGCTTAAATATCGATGTTCGTGTGTCCAAGTAAGACTAAGGAATAAAATATGATGCTAACCCTAAATTAAATTCATTAATATTTGTATATCTTTCATCACTTCCTAGATAACATTAACAACGTCCGGGAAGTAGAAAAAGAATGACTAAACATAATAATTATCTTCCTATAAATATAGGTAGTTCAGGTTTAAGCGGTGAGAAATGTTAGAAAAAATCCGGGGCAAAATACTATAAACGACGATTGAAGTTTCCTATGCTAACTGTTCACTGTGTTCAATTTATCAATTGACTGTCAAATATCTAGAGTTGCGCTCAGTTTACCTGTATGATTTATTTTTTATTTTTTAAATTGGCCGGCCTTAGTAGGTTACTATACTGACCAGGTGTAGTTATTTAATTATTCCAGTTCATAGTTAAGACAGAACGTCGTGTGTCGGAACAAAAGTATTATAATAATTTAAAGCACATGGACTAAGTTCCTAGTTTTACAGAATTTTAATATATAAAGTAGGTAACCTTTTAACGATTCAAAGTAACTATTACCTGGATACGTTTATACTTTTGACATTAAGTATTAAACTTCTGTGTGGTGCATTTGCCATGTTGGTTTTGTTTAAAATTTATTATTGTGTCTCAGTGACGGTAACTAAATTGTATATAAGCCGATACGTCTGCTTATTCGTCTCCTATACCTATAAAAATCGCTAAATTAATGTTAGAAATTTAGGCCTTTTCATCCTTATTGGACGATACAGTGGACGATACAGATACCGTATTCTCCGAGCGAAGTAACCGCTCTTGAAGTACTGTAGAGCCTGGGATAGTTGGTTTTTTAAATGTCGTATGGTTGCCCAAGCATATACGGTATTCTCACAGCATAGTCAGCATAGTCCAGAGGAATGACTGGCCAATACGTATGGGGCCAACCATGTGCGGGTTTCCTCACAATGTTTTCCTTCACCGTTAGATCGTCCGTATAATGTACTTTAGATTTGAAAAAGACTAATTGCACAAGCTGAACCTGCACTATCTCGAGTGCGAATCAAACGGTCTACGCACTAGGCCACGGAGCTCTTTAATGTCAGAATTCCAGTTTTAATTACGCCTGTCGTCACATCCCTAGTTTGATCGTCTCAACAATTTCCAGTGCGGACCTTAAATAAACCCGATTCTATGCATATTAAAGTATCATCATGTGGAGCAAACGTGGTTTATACGGCAGGGTCGAGTTTAGTGTGGTTTTATCGGCGCAGAGTCAATAGAAAGGCCAATGGACATCTATATTTGTTAAACCGCAAATTTCGCTCTTAAGTACGTATAAAGGATGTCCTGACGGAAAGTTAAGTGCATTTTTATTTTTATAGGACAGTCGCAACTCGCAAGATGCTTGCGTAGATTTTCTCACAATGGATGTGTATTAATTTTTTATGAATACACATTTTGTGCGATAAAAGGAAACATAAACGTTTCCCCGCACTATTGTTGGCTGTAATTTTTTTGTTTCCTTCAAATATTATTGCATGAAATACGATTGTTACAATGTTATTCTCACATACTCAAGTTTATTAGGTTTTTGAATAACTGCAGACTTTTTATATTTGTCCTTCGTATGATGTTTTAAGAAAGCATTACTCATGATTTTAAAATTTAATACATAATTTTACCTGTATACATGAACGTAAAGTTTCTTTGCTTATTACTTATAACTAGATATTTAATGAAAGTATTACATTACCTTCATATTGTAGGTATAACTCAAAAGAGTTATTTTCCAAAAAGTTCTCGGAGCAAATTATTATATTTAATACAGGGCTTACAGTTCCATATAGCTTCATCTTATTCAGGTTTCAGTCTTTCAATTTTCATACACTCAAAAAAATATGAGAAAAATCGCTTCAAAAGCCACTAAAATATCCATTATAGTCAAAGCGGTGCCCGCGTTTTAGCGTCACCTACAAAAGTGCCCATAACATAGTAGGACGAATAAACGCAAAGTACATAATAAAATTCAATCATGTTCGCGGGCGGTTTCGCCTGTGCTATAATGTTTTATGGTGACGTTGCTCCCACGCCGACTACGAATCAAACCGTACTTTAGGCTTTTAACATACATTGCGGTGAAATATATTACACATCTTCATAAAAATGTTTAGTAGCACTCTAGATATGCTTTGTGCCATATCTTCTTTACATTAATGTCACTTCTGCTGTCTGATCGGTTAGATTTTAATACTCAATGGATTTTAATGCAGTTTGCAGCAATAGATAGTGATTCAAAAGGAAGTTTCCATATGTCTAAATTTTAATGTGTCAACATTGCATCCTTTCGAAGTTGGGTGAATCGCTACTGGTGATGAACTGAATTAATATTTGCACAGTTGATAATTTATTTTCCACTAGGTTTTGCCCGAGTAAATACATTATCCCGCGGGAACACTGCTTTCTCGGGATAAAAATATCCGATCATTAAAATCGGTTCAGCGGTTAAAGCGTGAAGAGGTAACAGACAGACAGATACACTTTCGCATTTATAATATTAGAATAGGTATAGATTATACATTGTACCCGAATATTTTTAAATAATTTAATTGTAACCTTATATATATATTGTTTATTTATAGTGTAAATTAAATACAAATGTGTACTGCATATCAAAGATCAAGTAAAAATTACCTTAAGTAGGAAATCCATATTCTCTGTAGTTTATTATTTTAATAGTTAGTCGTCAGCGTAGTTTAAACTATGATATTATATTGTAATTAACATATTAAAGTTTAGACAATTATATTCTTTACACTTTGTGTATTCTCGCACAGCAAACTTAACTGTACTGTTAAAATGTACTTTGTATTTAGTCGCTTTTTCTGAAAATTCCTTATAGAAAATATTTGATCAAACAAAGCCCAGTTATTGTGACGAAAATAAAGTAGTTGTTACAGATTTAGTGCGCCCGGAACATAATCGCTCACTGTTGGGCAGTTACATTTTATGTCACGTGTTTTGAAGATTACTCATATACTAAAATCTGTGCACCAAAATCGTATTATATGTATAAGGTTTGGTAAAATCAATTACAAATACTTCGGGCATATGATCTCCTGCTTATATAAAGACGTTTAAGCAGAAAAATAATTGCCATACTCGAAAAAAATTTTTTTCTTTATATGGGCGAGTTTGCGTTTTTCGGAGAGTTTTCCATACATGAGATGATTTTTTACTTTGAGTATGACAATTATTTTTCTGCTTAAACGTCTTTACATAAGCAGTGGATCATGTGCCCGAAGTATCCGTAATTGATTTTCGGAGACCTTATATAGTGTCGCTGCTACTGCTTATTCAAATATATTTTCTTATTTAAATATATTTTATACATTCTAGTTTTTGAAGTGAAAACTGTTTTAGCGGCGTGCACTTTTCTTGGGATGTGTAAAAAATTTTAAACTTGCATCAGGACACGTGACCTGGTCAAATATTCGTAAACTATTTTAGTTCGTATCTTTTAACCTAGATGGCGGTTTTGCTTAGTTCCCTTATGCGAGCATGAAACTATTATAGTTCGTAAAAGATCAGAACTAGAATAGTTTTATGCTAGATGGCGGTTTTTCCAATTTAATGTTCAAGTTTTCACTTCTACCGGCACGCCCGGAGTGAAACCGGAGAGTACATACGTACATATGAAAATTTAATAAAAGCTTAATCTATTATCTATTAACAAAAATAAAAGCATTGACTTGAGAACCTCCTCTGTTTTTTTCGTCAGTTAAAATGTAATTCTATGCATAGTAGGTACAAACCCTTTGAAATACCTATCACTATAAATTAAAAATACTATCATTCGAGTTCATTTTAGGCCACCAAGCCTACTTAAATAGTGTAATAATAGTAAACTTAATCTCACTTTCTAAGTGAATTTTCATGCTTTTGTGTCATAATTAATCAAGATAGATTCGATGGTATCTAGATTCCGATACTGACTATATCAATGTAAATTAATCTACAAGTACCTGAGTAACCGAGCAAAACATTTTTTATTATAATGATCGCAGTAATAACCAACAAAAAGTATAAAAGAATGTTTATGTCAATGTTTATGATTGAGTGACTCAAAGAGAGCCAAGTATAGGATATAAACATGTTCATTTTTAATCATTTCTGACACATCGCCTACAGATGTGTGGTACACCTGTATGACACTTTATTTTACCAAGGCCATATTCGTAATAATTTGTCAAAAAAAATGGCGCTAATTTATTATATTATTATTTTACAAAACCACGCCCAACTCCCTACCTATGATCAATTTTATGACATCACTGCAAAGTTTACATTTTATTGGTAAACATTTCTATGAATAATTTAGTAATTTAGGAACGCCCACTTATTGCCTAGTAAAAAAGTTAAGAACTAATTAATACCTAATGTAACAGGATGTATATTATAATCAAAAGATACGTAGAATTATTTTTGAATAATCGAATGATCTCCTTTATTAATACTTCTTGACATCTTCAAAACATTTTTTAGGGTTCCGTACCTCGAAAGGAAAAAAACTAAACCCTTATAGGATCACTTTGTTGTCCGTCCGAATGTCAAGACCCTCTTTCTCAGGAACGCGTGGAGGTATCAAACTGGAATATTCCCTTGGAGCTGTGAAAAAATCAAACTTCTAAGCCAACGCAATCAAAATATACAGTCGTTAATGCCGAAAATTTCCCCAAATTTTCGACACTCGCAAGAATCAAAACCTACGGGGTACGTCTTCAAAGTCAGAGTGTCACGAAGTAACGTCTTATAGCACATATGAAGGAATATTTACGAAAACCGTAAATTTTTAGTTAGATCATATAATAATAATATTTTTAATAATTATAAACTTACTACCCCTTTCCTCATGAACGCGTTCAGGTATTAAATTGAAATTCATATCAAATACTCAGGTCTATAACACCTTTAAGCTCTAACAAAATCATACAGGTTTGTACGGAACCCTCGGGCCTTGGTGCGCGAGGCCGACTCGTACTTGGCCGGTTTTTTATGTTTACATCCCCGCTAAAGCTATTTATTATTTGCTCACATAACCTCAAAAAATTGTACCTATATCAACTTGAATTTTTTTGGAGATTAACATAAAATATCATGACATCATAACACCTTCAAAAGACATTAAAAGATGAGAATCCTTTTATCATCGCCATCATTACATGAGAATAAAAAAACAAAAGAACTAAAATACATCTTACTTTGACAGGTTGACGTTTGAGAAAATAGTAAGGCGCTTAGCCCTAATCGCTGACATCTATCAACCCTAAACTGCCCTTAATTAATCGTCCCAGCTTAGGGTAGGTCTCTGATCAAAACAAAGAAAAAAAAATGTAATCTCACGCGCGATAGAGTTACACATTGGGTGGTTTTGTCGTTATTTTTTATAGATAGCGACAAAGGGTTGAATGAAATGCTATTTATTTTGTATAGAGCTTCCCAAACTTTTACTGCTATGTCCCTTTAGTTTGCGGTAATTTAAAATTTTATTGCAGTGAATGTTTACTGCTTTAGGCGCATTGAGATTTTTTAGAGACAGAAACAATTAAACTCGTGACATTGTTATCGATACCGGTCGCGCGCCGCAGGCTTATCTGTGCGCTATTGTTTACACTTCTGTCGGCTACAACGTGACATAAAAACTCTTACAAAGAAACGTATATTAATGTAACGAATAAAGTTCAATTTTGAATAGCTATCTTAAAAATGCAGCGACATGTCCCGTATCGTTTCGTTTCGGTGTGAACTGACCCTTAAGCGACAGTTTGAGAAACGCTGTTTTATATCATTAGTAATAAGTCTTCTGAATTCGTTAACCCATTTTTTGGCTGTGTCCCATATAATTAGTGTTTTATGTTAAACAAGGAATTTGACTGATATGGTACTGATAATTCTCATAATGAGTTTTTTACACCGATGTTGGTGGTATTTTCGTTACTTCATGTGAACTTTAAGGCTCTCTGACACTCGTCCTGATGAGAGTTTTATGATAATTTATTATAAATTAAGTGTAATTATCATTAATTATTCATTAAAGGTATTTATAATTAAATGCAAATAAACCAGACATTGATAAAGACGAAATGTCAAATTTATTTCAAGCAGATGTTTCTATCCTGATCTAATGTAAAAAGTAAAAATAGTAAACTGCAAATTATTTAACAGTTATTTAGTAATTATTATAATATATATACAGACTATATTTGAATTTTCCATATTTAAAAATGTGTATTAGGTGTAAAACTATTATTCTCGACGACGCTGTGAGCCATTGAAGAGGACGTCAGAATTTTCAAATTTGGATCGATTTGAAATTTGAATCGTTCTATAAAAGCTGTTTCTCTGTACGTAAGTATAATATTTTCTACTCTGTGGTCGTGGTCACGTGTTACCTCGCCAAGCCAGTCAAAAACTTAAATTCTTTAACGCTATTTAAATAAAGCAGCTCTAAAGACACCTCCCAAGCTAAAAAAGTGGCTGTGTCCGCAGAAAATAGCGCTAACAAAAAAACGTAACCAAAATGGCGACTGCAGGCGTTAAATAAGCAAAATGGCGGATTATGTTAGGAGTATTGAAGTTATCAAAATGTCCTGGCCGATAATAATCTGTTTTTTTTTTAACAAGCAACTAACAAGCGCTTTTGTCCGCAGAAAACAGCCAGTGACATTCTAAAAGAAGCCTTCTAGCTTAGAGAATTATCTCGGAGTTCGGTCGAAAGTATTATTTTATATTGGTTCTAGACTCCATATAAGCTTGTCCCAACTTGCCCTCATAAAACCACACAAAGAAACGCTCGCATTCCACCACAACTGCTAATAGTACCAGATTGTTCCGAGCCACGGCGAATTGATTCCACGGGACATACTTAAGGCCGCATTTGTCAAACCATTGTTGTTACATTCGTGCTTCAAATTGATATGTGTACTGGTGGATTTTGGAGGTCCGTCACCAAAATAAATGGTACTAAGACTTTAACCCTGCAATATTTTGGAAATTATATAGTCTATTCGCCTTAAGAAGACAAGAAAAAATTAAAATTGACCAATCACGTATGAGTCGTGATAACATAAACCAATTAAAGCCTTTTTGACATAATACACGTCAAAAAGGCTTACTTCAATTGGTTTATGTTAATTTAACCTAGACTCCTACGTACTGCAAAAAACCTATAGTCTATTCGTACTTTATATATTACAACTCCACCAAGCCAAAGAATATATATTACTAACGTAAAGAACCGTCACTCCACCGATTTACACGACTGACCGCTCGCAGCTATGTGTGCGTGTCTGGGCGAATGCGGGGGCGGGTGGGGTGTAACTTTTTCCCAGCCTGGACTATGGTTCGCGGGGCTGGCAGTTTCGCCGACGCGACAGTGTAGTTTCAAGAAAGACTTGTCTGATGCGACGTTTATAAAAAATATTTGTTTTTTGTTTCACTAGTGATGTAGTCGTGCAATAATTTGATTTTATCGATATTTTTAACGAAATATGCTTGGGTTGGGTAAAGTTTGTAGAAGGTTAACTTCGAACGTATATCAAATTAAAACCCGTTCAATAGTTATTGTGTTGAAGAGTAACAAACGTGTGGTGTGCCATTTGCTCGTTTAAGATTCATCCGTCCATCTATACATCTTCACAAACTTTCATATTTATAATAGTAATAAAATATTAGTAAGGATTTCCGCATAATATTTTAGATTCAATATTATATGTAGTACTTAATCGCATTTAAATCTGTCGATACCTATCGATATTGTGCGACTATCTAAGTGATGTTACAACACTTATTGAGTGGTAATAAAAATTGAAAATTGCATTGATATAATTCAAATTCCAAATAGTCTTTATACGCGGGCGTAAATAAATATTTTAAATTAATTCGATGTCAACCCTAGGCTTAAGTCAACATAGCTGACATTTGTCGGTGCTCGAACTGTCATTTGTAGAGAGTGTCGCCCCTGTGACCAAGCTGAGTTTGCACCTCGCTGGAATAATAATTTTATTAAATTAAAATTTGCTTCCCCGCTCACCTTCCCGCGATGGCCCTGTCGCGTCAGTACGGTTTGCATCGTTGTCGCCGGCACGCGTCATACGAGTTTTCGTTCTTTTTTGCAGACCGTACCTAAGCGTTAGTGTGATGTATGCACACTTAGCTTGTTGGAGTTTTATATATAAATATCTATACATCTATACAGATATACAGATAAATAAAATTTAAGTGTCTGTTTGTAACTTCAAATTAACAGCTTTTCACATAGTGAATCTGAAAGTATATTCGGTACTTACAATAAAATACCAATTTTTAAAAATTTTTGTCTGTCCGTCTGTCTGTTTGTCTGTCTGTTTGTTCCGTCTAATCTCTGAAACGGCTGGACCAATTTTCACGGGACTTTTACTGGCAGATAGCTAATGTTATAAGGTCTTAACATAGGCTACATTTATTTTTGGGATCCGTTTAAAAAAATAGGGTTCCGCTTCCGTTAGTTCTGCGCAAACGAAGTTGCAGGCATCAGCTAGTATTATATTATAAAGTAGGCATTATAATTCACATATTCAACTGCCTTATAGGTTTTTATATAACTGCCTTATAAATAAGCCAATATAGGTTTTTTGCAGCACGTAGGCATAATTTACCTACTTTCAGATAAAGATACCAAACATTTATTCAAAAGTACAGTCACAGCATTTTGACTAGCGATTCAGTAAGAAATAAGAATGCACATTACATACTTATTATATTTCCAAGTAAATAAAATCTTGAAAAAACCAACCCGCGTCTGTTTTTTTACGGATACAAACATTCGTTTTTAAACAGCCTCATGTCTTAAAGATTACAGGTTCGGAACCGAAATACGCTACCAGTGACTTAATTAAACAAAAACTGCAGCTTTTTACAACAGATGAAGGCAAAAAAAGTGCAGAACCTTTCAAGTATCTCTAGACCCGTTTAGAATACCAATTACTTTATACACTACTAGATGTTTCCCGCGACTTAACCGCCGCCGTACATTTTGCCGCAATAAAAAGTAGTCTACGTCCGTCCTCGTTATCTACTTTAAACGAGTATCTGTGCCAAATTTCATCAAAATCGGTCCAGTACTTTCGGAGCCTATTCGATGCTAACAAACTTTTCCTCTTCATTATATTAGTATAGACGTAGCGGAATATTATAAAAGTAGAAGAGCATTAGACTGTGTATTTCATATAAATTACCTATATTATATTTAAATGGTATGGTAAAAATAATTAAATTTTGTTTTGTAAAAACTATAGTACTTATATTATAAACCAACATTTTGCAAATAACTTAAATTCAATTATCTTGCGTCGATCTTTTAAATGGGCTACTTGTCCTGAACGATAAATAATAGTAACACCAAAAACTATTTTTGTCATATATCCTATGGCGACACATTTATTCATCATCAGTTCAAATTAAAATATATATATATATATATATATATATATTTACACATATATATATATATATATGTGTATATATATATATATATATATATATATATATATATATATATATATATATATATATATATATATATATATATATATATAATTTAATTTATTAAATCTCGTACTTTTATTTCACGGTTTCGCTTTAATACGCTTTCCTAAGCCAAGTACCTAATATAGGAAATACAAATTCGATGTATGAATTAATGATATATTATGTTGACTCATACATATTGTGCTAGAGAGAAACTAGAACTTGGATGATAAAAATTAAATCACAAACGTTGAGCAATATAATATACATCAATAAATTAAAACGGATACATTTCGTATATTATCAACTTTAATATAATATTTTATTCGGCTGATCCGGTACAAAAGCGTATGTTGGGATAATCAAACATTTAATATTCATAAAATATGAACCAATCCATTTGACTTAAATCCACAGCGGTTAATTTCAAAAGTGAACTGTCACGCCGCAGTCGACATCAACAAAATGAGTATTTGATAATGTTTAAAATATTGATAATCAGGTCTACTGATTAAAAATAAATTTGGAGATACATAGTTTGAATGGCTAATTTAAAAAATTAGAATTTTCAAATTGTACTAAGTGCAGTGTTGGAAAATGAAAGTTTACAAGTTTGCTGGCCCTTATAATTTGTGGGCAATTATACCTATGACATTTTGTTGCTTACCGTCGCGTCAGGATAATAACATGACCTATTCAATAAAATTTAAAAAAAGTAGGTACCTATTCAATGTCCTATATTTAAACTCTAAAATTATTGTACATACTAAAAAAGACACGACCAACGAAAAAGTTATAATTTGAACCCCAGCTTTCGTAACTTGGTAAACTGTCAATAAGATCATTATACAGGATGTCCCAGAAGTCGACGTCGTCCCTTCGAAGGCTGATAGACCAGCTCATGACTCACCAGCATATCGTAATATGACCTTGGTAAAAAATCTTTAGTTTTCGAGATATTGGCACTTTTAATATTATTTTAAAAATTACACCTCATGTCAGTTTTTAGACTGCCGCAACTACAATTTCACGTATTATGGGATACAAATTTGTATTGCGGAATCCTGACTAGTTCTGCTATTGACCACGGTTATAAACAAAGCTAATTGAGTTTGAACTTTGTAGAAAAAAAGAAAACTTTTCCCTAATCGTGATTTCAAAAACTTTTTCTCCTTACTTTCACTATCCATACTGAACAAAAAATACACCACACTAACCTGGGTTGTTACTTTAAAAAGTTGCTCATTTTATGTAGTTTTTAAAATAGTAAAATAGTTGCTATTAAGCTACGTCAAAAATATTTTTTGCTATTTTAAGTGCACAGAGAACACATTTTGAATGTTTTTCTTTAGTTAGAATTTCGAACAAAAACACTCGTTACATTGAAATCAGCCTGATGTTTACTTAAAAATTGTACGTTGAAGTTAATTAATTAATTAATTAATTAACTTAATTCATGCTTAATAAACTTAGAAACTAAACAGAATACAAGGAATTTTTTTTTAACTGTAAGGAGAAATGCAAAGAAGGAGAACACATTAATTATATCATTTAATGAGTTAGACTCATTAGAGTGAGAGAATAGGTGACGCCACGCACGTCTTTTGTTTGTTCTATACATGAGATTGTTTATTAGTTACTAATACGTTACGCTATTAATGTGCATCGTTTTGTTATTTTATTACTTTTAACGGATTTTGCATTGTAATTTGGACTTCGTTTGCCTAGTGACTCGGACTTAAGTGTGCTTGGAGACAGTAAAGAACTGACATGGCTCTCTTCTGGACTTTTATGTTTCTCTGATACGCGTCTTACTACCAGTCATTATGGCGTATACTATACATCAGTATGCTAACATGCATTACATTTACGGGGAATACAGAGGCAACGGTGCTGCTGCAGCTAATTTGTATCGCAAAAGTTAAGGTACTCAAGTCCAGATTACAATGCAAAATCCGTTAAAAGTAAGAACACAACAAAACGATGCACATCAATAGCGTAATGTACTTGTAACTAATAAACAAACTCATGTATAGAACAAACAAAAGACGTGCGTGTCGTCACCTACTCTCACTCTAATGAGTCTAACTCATTAAATGATATTATTAATGTGTTCTCCTTCTTTGCATTTCTCCTAACAGTTTAAAAAAAATCCTTGTATTCTGTTTAGTTTCTAAGTTTAGTAAGCATGAATTAAGTTACTTAATTAATTAACTAACTTCAACGTACAATTTTTAAGTAAACATCTGGCTGATTTCAATGTAACGAGTGTTTTTGTTCGAAATTCTAACTAAAGAAAAACATTAAAAATGTGTTCTCTGTGCACTTAAAATAGCAAAAAAAAATTTTGACGTAGCTTAATAGAAACTATTTTACTATTTTAAAAACTACACAAAATGAGCAACTTTTTAAAGTAACAACCCAGGTTAGTGTGGTGTATTTTTTGTTCAGTATGGATAGTGAAAGTTAGGAGAAAAAGTTTTTGAAATCACGATTAGGGAAAAGTTTTCTTTTTTTCTACAAAGTTCAAACTCTATTAGCTTTGTTTATAACCGTGGTCAATAGCAGAACTAGTCAGGATTCCGCAATACAAATTTGTATCCCACAATACGGGAAATTGTAGTTGCGGCAGTCTAAAAACTGACATGAGGTGTAATTTTTAAGAAATTATTAAAAGTGCCAATATCTCGAAAACTAAAGATTTTTTACCAAGGTCATATTACGATATTCTGGTGAGTCATGAGCTGGTCTATCAGCCTTCGAAGGGACGACGTCGACTTCTGGGACATCCTGTATATATTAAACTAGCAGTTTCCCGCGGCTTCGCCCGCGTAAATATACTATCGGGTATCCCGTGGGAATACTGTACTTTACCGGGATAAAAAGTAGCCTAGTTTCTAACCCAGAGCCTAAACTACTACCATACCTTTAATCAAAATCCTTTCAGCAGTTTTGCATGAAAGAGTAACAAACATCCATCCATCCTTACATCCATCCATCCTCACAAACTTTCACATTTATAATATTAGTAGGATAGAGAATAATAATAGCTCCCCATACCGATTTCTGTGACGGTAGCCGGTTTCATTCAAACCAGGCCAGCTGCGCAGGATTCATTTTATAGTACCCAAGTGTGTGCGCAGTACACAAGAGCACTCTCTTCACTCTCGAAAGCTAGTAGGGCAACGGATAACCGACACGACTGACGAGAGATCAGGCGCAGGTCCAACTTTTTACATGCCCATCCGACGCATGGATCATCTTTCTTGTCAGACAATCAGGTGATCAGCGTGCATTGTCCTAACAAAACTTAGAAACAAGATTTTTTGTTGTTCCGATGCGGGAATCGAACCCAGGACCTCCGAGTCGAAAGCCAAGCTCTAAACCACTGGATCACAGAGGCTTTTATGAACTGTCAATACCTAAACACTGAGCCGTGGTCTTTTTACTTATTTTAGTAAATCACGAGCCACGGTTTCATTACCCTGAAGTAATCGTTACTGGAACTAATCAACTAAACGGTTAAAGAACTAACCATTAGACACAGTTCAACGTTAAAAATATCTTAATCACTTGATAGATATAAATAGATACTTTAAAAAAAATCTACGGTACATTACGGTTAAACGCTTAATCATTGTTTTATTCAGAGACAGCGTTGTATGTGGTCCTTTAAAAAATGAAAAGCTGTTTATTGAAGAGCTATTAATTACATTATTAATTCGTTCATTGTAAACACATACAGTTTTTAAAGATAAAAAAAAGGAACAAAAAGATGAAATTAAGAGAGATAACCACTTCTCTAGAGACATTTCCTTTATGTTTATTTAAAAAATATATATAAAAGTTGAATAAGTATCACATTTAAAAACTGTTAAACTGCTTCATATCTCCAACATAATCTTTATTGAGACTATAGCGAAGCGTGTTTATGATAACCCAACCAAATTAGGAAGCCGTTTACCTCCAAACGTTTAACCAAATGTACGCTTATCATACGAAATCATAAGAGCTTGTCAAATATCATTATCAAAGAATGATGGATGGCTAATTCTTTAACTGTATCAGATACCTGTGCTCTGTGTGGGATTATTTAACAATACATCGTTTAAACATAAATAACAGTACCGAAAATAAATCAAATTTCCCATCTATTGCATAATGGTGATGCTTTCTATTTGACATTATGAGAATTAATGCCTCCTACTTGAATTAATAGTATCATTAAACCTACACTAATTTTGTCACGGCGATCGGTTGCGTCAAGGTTGCGTCACTTAAAAGTTTAATATTTTGAGCAATTGTTTTTATCATAATTTCTTATATATATATTTTAGAAAAAGAAGACTGGGAAACATATTCCCAGTCTTCTTTTTCTAAAAAGATACAATTTTGAAGGCTTTATTGTTTTTATCATAATCGTCATCATTAACGCCCGCTAATATTCACACTGGGCTTAGACCTCTCTCTCCCAACATTTCTTACAAACAGTCCTTAAATTTGTGGTAGACTACAGAATCTATATATGGTATAGAATCTATACTACGCTATTCTACAACTGTTTGACCTTATATTTTTTAAACATACCGAACCCTATACACTGAATCCTTGACTCTTAACTTCTCCTGGTCGTCCTAACCGTAAAGGCCGCACGCATTGATGTCCATTAAGGGATAAATATTCTGGAACGGCGGCCACGGGAGGCACAGCATGCTACCGCCCCCCACAGGCGCGATCATAATGAAAAATATGGCAAAATGCCAATAGCGTCCGTCACACATACAGATCTACCGCGGGAAATACCACGCACCATTCCGGCCCGCGCACTGAACCGAACGTGTTAATGCGCAGGGCCGACAGTCCGAGCTGGCATGTCGATGCGCTGCATTTTCGACAGGTTGAACTATTATCTACACTAATATTATAAAGAGGAAAACTTTGTTTGTATGTTTGTTTGTTTGTTTGTAATGAATAGGCTCAAAAAGTACTGGACCGATTTCAAAAATTCTTTCACCATTCGAAAACTACATTATCCACGAGTAACATAGGCTAAATTTTATTTTGAAAAAAATAGGGTTCCGTAATATATTTGGGTTTTCGGACACAAGGTGTAAAAAACCAACCAGAAAAGTTACTTATTTTGCGTACGCTGCCTAAACTTTAAAATATAGAACCATATAATGTTCTAATTAATTGTAGATCTTATAAATATCTACAAAAAAGTCCGCGACACATTATACCTATCTATGTCGAGTGAGGCACAACAACCATTTTTTTATTTAGAAATCTTGAATTTTTTTTGGACTACATTTAAACGCGTTTATTTTACTCATGCTATTAATCCTTATCAAAATAAATTATTTCATCACTAAGTACAGTTTATGTAGATAATATTTGGCCTTTGAATTATTAAAATTGGACGTTTGGTTTTGAAGTTATGGCGAAATTTAAATATTACGATTTCTGCCGCACGGCCCGTTGCGAAGTGGGCGACATTCTATAGTATTAGTATCAGTATTGTACCCGTGCGAAGCCGGGCCGGGTCGCTAGTGATGTATATTTTATATGTAAGACGCCAGTAGTTCAAACCGTGACCCATTTTTAAGGGTTCCGTGAGCTAGAAACTTGTAAGTTTCAATGCAGATGGAACGTACTAAAAAGTCCTTAGAAAAATAATTTTGAACGAAATCGGACAGTAACTTTTGAAGTAATTTAAAGAAAACCTATTTCGTGTTGACAGTTACAGAACCCTCCTTAGACATGTCCTATGCTTTTGGTTAGGTTATTTCGTAGTTAGCACGACAGTCCAAACCCACAGATCTCTCCGCAGCTTGGAACGAAGTCCGATCCGTGGTCCTACGTTACTTGCGCAGGGCGCTTATACTTAGTAATATATATTCTTTGCTTATACTATCTTGCAAGAAATTAAATTTGCAGTACATAATAATTGAAGTTCAATACATTGCAATTACAATACAAGTTCAATATATTACATTGTAGATGAAGTATCTAATAATAAGCGATATTTTAAAGTTAATAAAAATACAACATTGTAATTTTTTTTTTTTAAAATAACAATTTTCCCATCTTTTTGCTAAAAGAGCCCCGTGCGATTTCTTACGTCGGTTCTTCTCGCTGGGCTAGTTTCCGAACCGGTGGTAGGCATCATGTAGGACAATTTTATAAGCGTTATATTATAACCTACATGGAAATAAAAATTTAGAGTTTTGAGTTTGAGTTTGAATACTAAACTTACACTCTATGATTTACATCAGTTAATCCTTGAAAAATGAAGGTATTTTTATGTTCGCTCATAGCTAGCGGTAATTTTAGGGTCAATTCACACCAAAACGAAACGATACAAAATTGAACTTTACACAATCTCTATCATTCATTCATTCATTTTCATTCATTATGTTTCATATCATATCTTTACGTTTCATTGTAAAAGTTCGAATGCGCAGGAGCAGTGTATGACTGATGTTATATGAAACGTATATTTTTACCTAGGTATGTGTAGTGAATAAAGTTCAATTTTGAATAGCTATCTTAGAAAACGCATCGCCGCGGAGCGTCGTGTATCCTTGTCGTTTATCGTGAACCTTAGCCATTTCGTCATGCGCCCTAAAGGCGCGGGTTACTCATTATCCATACTTAATATTATAAATGCGAAAGTGTGTCTGTCTGTCTGTCTGTTACCTCTTCACGCCCAAACCGCTGAACCGATTTTGATGAAATTTGGTATAGGGATACTTTGAGACCCGAGAAAGGACATAGGATACTTTATCCCGGAAAAATGTACGTTCCGCCGCGATAAACGAATTTTGGCGCAACGGAGTTGCGGGCGTCATCTAGTTATCATATAAATTTAAGGTTTTGAGAAGCTATTTTGGCATCAGCACGCCAATTTTTAGGGTTCCGTAGCCAAATGGCAAATTACGGAACTATACTGTTGAAACTTGGTAAGTAGATATTATTCTGTTAACCACATTAAGATTTTGACACAAAAATAAAAAACAATAAATTTTAGGGGCTCCCCATACTTAGAACTGAAACTCAAAAATTTTTTTTCGTCTAACCCATACGTGTTGGGTATCTATGGATAGGTCTTCAAAAATTATATTGAGGTTTCTAATATTATTTTTTTCTATACTGAATAGTTTGCGTAACCTTCCTGTAACTTCTAATATTATAAGAGAATGATAAACTAAAAAAAAATATGACGTACATTACCATGCAAACTTGCACCGAAATCAGTTTGAACGAGATCTAGTTAGTAGTTTTTTTAATACGTCATATGGTAAGCAGCAAATTTACCTTTCATTCAATCAACTCAAATATGAAAAAAAATATGCATAAACCGTGAACCATTATTTTTTATTACAAGTTTGTACGGAACCCTCGGTGCGCGAGTCCGACTGGCACTTGGCCGGTTTTTTATATCTGCAAGTCTAGGTCAATCTTCATTATTCCTACAAAATCAGATTAAAATAATTATCTAACAAAAAGGCTTGAAGGATTAATAAGTCATTAACTTAAGTCAAAATACCGAAATATTTGTGTAATTGCTTGGAAATTTAAAGCCCTGCAAATATCTTAATTTGAGGAATTTTATCGGTACCTTAAAAGGCCAAACATGGGCTTAATAAGGGCCGAATATCACCGAACCCGGCATATCGCGTCAATTTAAGCATATCAGTTTAAGGTTTTCGGAAATATTGTACACATGGATAAACAGATTGCTAAATACACTAATTGGTGGTCAAAATATTTAAAAGCTTTTGATGGTCAATGGTCGTTTAAATTTAATTGACTTCAAATATTTAAAACTCAGTATTTTATATGCAGTAACATCGGATTGGTCATTGGACATAAAATCAATGACCTTAAAATTGATTGATTTTAGAATTTGCATAATTCTGTGATGTTTAGTTTAGTTTTGAATTTGAAACTAATAATAGTAACATTTCACCCACAAAACTACAGTAGCTATAAAGGGGGCCCTAACTTAGGGGAGACTAACATGCGATCGATGGTAACGATCTGTCATTTAGACTTTTTTTTTATGAAATATGGGGGCAAACGAGCAAACGGGTCACCTGATGGAAAGCAACTTCCGTCGCCCATGGACACTCGCAGCATCAGAAGAGCTGCAAGTGCGTTGCCGGCCTTTTAAGAGGGAATAGGGTAATAGGGGAGGGTAGGGAAGGGAATAGGGTAAGGGATTGGCCCTCCGGTAAACTCACTCACTCGACGAAACACAGCGCAAACGCTGTTTCACGCCGGTTTTCTGTGAGCCCGTGGTATTTCTCCGGTCGAGCCGGCCCTTTCGTGCCGAAGCATGGCTCTACCACGTAAAAAAAGACTAGTAGACTAGTGCTTTTACTTCTGAAAATGGTCAAAAACAAAATAAATTTATAGTAGGATGAAACCCATTGGAAAAGGAAGAGAATGTAACAAAAATAAAAGGAAAAATAATTTAAGGGCGATTTGAGGTCGGGAAGTGAGGGGGGTGAGTTTTTAAGGGTAGAAAACGGTTTATCTCGATTTCCGGAAAAACTACAAGTTCTATGGAAAAATATCAAATGGCAAAGTTGTAGAGAGTAAAAAGATCTACAACTTTTGTATTTACACTCTTTTCACATAACCTCAAAATGTATGTGAAAAATTCAAATAACCAAGTTTTTGGTTTTAAATTTTTATCTTGTACAAAAACAGAAAAAAAATCACGAAATTTAGTGAAAACTTACCTTTTTATGTCCTAAATACACTGTAATTTTTGTGATTTAAAATATTTATTTTTTCACCTTATTTTGTCTTAATATCGAAAAATTAACCCTAATTTTCAATCGTAAATTCTCCCGTCAAAATATTAGCTTTTTTAAAAAAATGGTGGGCTTCTTGTTTATTGAATTCTATTCTTTCTGATAATGTAAAAAATGTATATATTACCATAGTAAATGTTCTCAGACATTTTCTGAGAGAATTCAAAGAAAAGAGCAAGTAGTAAGGCTCAGATCGCCTAGCCCCTTTTCCTCTTGTATATGAAATACCTTTTGATGGGTTAAAATTATCCGTAGGTCACTCAAGTATACAAGTCATCTTAAAATAGCAATAAATAGACATGTATGCGCATAATTTAAAGAAGATTCGACAACTTACTCAAAATATTGTAGATGTCTTATTGGGGCTAGGCCTTACTACTTATTATTTTCTTTGCATTTTCTGAGAACATTTACTATGGTAATGTATGTATTTTTTAACATTATCAGAAAGAATAGATTTCAACAAACAAGAAGCCCACCAACTTTTTAAAAAAAGCTGATATTTTGACGGGAGAATTTTCGATTGAAAATTAGGGTTAATTTTTCGATATTACGACAAAATAAGGTGAAAAAATAAATATTTTAAATCAAAAAAAATTTAAGTGTATTTAGGACATAAAAACGTAAGTTTTCACTAAATTTCGTGATTTTTTTTTTGTTTTTGTACAAGATAAAAATAAAAAACCAAAAACTTGGTTATTTGAATTTTTCACATAAATTTTGAGGTTATGTGAAAAGAGTATAAATACAAAAGTTGTAGATCTTTTTTTTCTCTACAACTTTGCCATTCGACTTTTTTCGATAGGATGTATAGTTTTGCCAGAAATCGAGATAAACCGTTTTCTACCCTTAAAAACTCACCCCCTTCACTTCCCGAACTCAAATCGCCCGTAAATTATTTTTCCTTTTATTTTTGTTATATTCTCTTCCTTTTTCAATGGGTTTCATCCTACTATAAATTTATTTTGTTTTAAAACCTATCGGCACTGGTCTAATTTCAGAAACCAATAGTATAGGAGCTAGCAACGTTTTGCGAGAGATCATTTTAAAACTTATAAATCATCCATTGATGGATGATTTATACAGTATTCTCCGAGCGAAGTAACCACTCTTGAAATACTGTAGTGCCTGGGACAGTTGGTTTTTAAATGTCGTATGATTGCCCAAGAACATACGGCATTCTCACAACATAGTCAGCCTAGTCCAGAGGAATGAACTGGTCAATACGTCTGGGGCCAACTATGTGCGGGTTTCGTCACGATGTTTTCCTTCACCGTTAGAGCGACCGTATAATGTACTTGAGATCTGAAAAGTCTCATTGGTACACGCCACAACCTGCACTCTCTCGAGTGCGAACCAAACGGTCTACCCACTTAGGCCACGGAGCTCACTATGTATGAAACACTACTCATTTTAAAACAGCTGGTTATTAGAGAGTAAGACTGTAAGAAAAGTTGCACTTTAAACCTTCTATATTAAAAGTGATTAAAAGTGTGTACCAGAAAAACGGCTTACAAAAGGGATTAGACGTACTTTAGGCACCCCGTATGAAAGAACCACCGAAATTGGCCCACCGCACCAACTAGCGGGTATGCAAACATTCATTGTACAACCAAAGATTTCAACTCAAGATAGGCTATCACGTACATTTAGCAGAAAAAAAATTCATACGAGAAAAAGTTACGCATCTTGGTTTTCACCATACCTCAAATGTCAGCCATCTTGTATTCACCATACTTCGAATTTCAAAATGGCCCCAAAAATTTAAAAATTGGGGCCATTTTACTGGAGACACCTTTTGGCTCAACATGCCTCGTCTTTAATATACGTCGATGTGTACAACAATTTGATATAATTTTTATATCAGTCTATAAATGACCGTCGATCATAACGTGAGTAGGGTCCCATAAGACATAATATCAGCAGCAAATAAAAACTACTATGATAATGATTCCTATAGGTCACCATTCATAATAATTATTTAAGTGATATGTATAATATATATCACTTAATTATTAAGTGATATCTTCTGCAGTATTTTTACTATCGATTCTAACTTCTACCAAAAACTAGTGCGTCTTCTTTTATCAATGTTTTGTAAATAAGATCACATTTTGTTTTGTCTTCATATCAGGCTGCTGATTTTCTTCCACCGCCATATCGTGTTACAGATGTTTAACATCACATAGAATAATAATAACAAAGTTACCTAAAATTACTTAATTTACAGATAAAAATAAAAATCCATCACTAAATATTCAGGCTATAATTGACGTTGTTATATTCTAAATAATATATTTTTTGATACCTAATTAAAATCATATAATACCAAACAAACAAATCATTAAAACAATGTAACCAATTGAACCATAAAACACTTTGAGTTGTGTTATACGTTCTGAGTTCTGACGGAAGATGTTATTATTTAAGATCCTTAATTTCATCGGCTCTAATATCCGAACATAACCTGAAACAAACAAACAAATTTACCGAAATTACTCACCGGGCCATAAGTAAAAATTACGATCAATACGTATAAGTATATGCCTGCGGCTTGCAACCAGACTGCAATGAAAATACACGTAACTTAAATGTGCACATTAACGTTAAGTCACTATAATCAAACTTGATTGAAAAGATTTTACAGAAACATACTAGCGTTCTCATAAATTACAAATGCCTAGTAATAATAAAAAATGTAAAAAAAAATAGGAAAAGTATTATATAGGCATGTAAAGCAAAATAAAATTGTTTGAGAAAAAGCCATGACATGTTGTCGCAATATTTAAATTACAAATTTTAATTACTTTTAAATAGTATAAGAAATAAAAATAAATTAAGTGATAAAATTCAACTAGAACAACATTAAACAACAAAAGATGCATATGTTTTAAACTCCCTCGATTCGAACAACAAACATTCGAACATTACACAGTGTAGGAGGATAACCAAGCATTATAATGTGCACCTTGTAATGATACAATGTGTAATATCTTAATACAACTTGTAACATAGATTATACAGATACAACTTGTAACATCAATGGATCTCACGTCCACTCGGCGCTCAAAGTCGAACCTATATTGTTACATTACACTTGAATGCTCCAGGTGATGCACCTTTAAACAAATTCAAAAGAAGTAAAAAAACAAACAGCTGAGTGTGGATTTGCGTAATGTGAGGACGCCTTTTCTAAAATACTTCACATAGCAGTATAAAAATGTGCACTACAGCTTCTCTAATGAGTATAGATTACTATTTTATAGGTATATTCCTTTCTCCCCGATGTCAGGTAAACTATCAATCATTTTACCTCCGCGCTGCACTTCGAGCGGTTGACTAGCGCACTCTTTAAGTAATAATTTAACCCATAGGTACGCCTATTTCACAATTGATTAACCAGATGTTATAGCATTAAGAATTAAAATTGTAAAAAAAACGCAGCTAAAACGTAGCGAATGCAGTCCCGTGGTTTTCCACAGCAGACCGCGACAGTGTCCGTGGTCCGATATTTATGTGCTCATAAAATTTGAACACGCTCCGTGCCCAACGAACAGGCGTTTGTATCCTTCGATCAAAAAAGAGGATCTGCTCCTTATATCATTAAAGATGTTAATTCCTTTTATCTAGATCATATTTTTTTTAGTTAAGTAAAGGAAAGAGCTTTTGCCATAGATAAGTTAGTTACATATCTGGGAAAGTATCTATATTTTAAATTGACAAGCGCCCGAAATATGTCTAAAAAACGCCTTTTCGAGTGTTTCGTGTTTGTCAGATGAATCATCACAAATAGAATCAAATTAATCGAAATTAATTATTGTCAGTTTCAATAGTACTAAAAGGTACGTGAAATTCCGCATATGATAAGAAATTTTTATCATCAGGAACTGCTAACAATCCTCATTGTTAGCAGTTGCTGTAAGAGCAACTTCTTCAATTCATAATACGATTCACTTAATTACACCTGTAGATGTCTGCTACATTTGGTAATTTGCGGGAGAAAAAGGAGCGAAAGATCGTAGTGGTTCGAAGATAGTGCATGGAAGATAAGCGATAAAATTACAATTCTTATTAATGCATAAGAGGAAAGCGATAAAATTACAATTCTTAAGTAGAGCTTGTTCCTTTCAAATGTCACGTGATAAAGTATAAGTACATTATTTCATCCTTCTAACGCCATGACGAGAAAATTCTTACAAGCTTTAAGCCTCAACTTCTTTAAGTATCAAAAGGTAGAAAATAGTACTTAAGAATAATATAATCAGAGAAGAATGCTTAAAAACGTTACTAAACTAACTTATAATAGTTCGCGCTAAAACGATTTCGTTAATCCTGTATCCAATAAAATTATGATGTTGTTTTACATTTATTTCACTTTAATTTGTTTTACGTCCAAAGTAGATATACACACAAACATAAAACATATCTTTAGCAATAGATTTGTAAATCCCTAATAAAATACGGAGACGGAAGTTCTCTTGACAAATTTATCAATGTGATTAGCGTAGATCTTAAAACGATCACTCGGTTGTCAATTAAAAATATACCTTAAACTACCTTTACACACGATATAACTTCAGTTGAACCTAATGGCACTGATAAATTATTGACACATGTAGAAGTCAAATTAAATTAATTTTTTGTATTAAAAATGTTAATAAGTTTCATCTCGGTTATATCTCATAACAGTTAATATATTATACATTTTTACACATTAATGGCAGGAATACTCAATCGACGACGTTCGTTAGCATTCTAATTGGGATTCTAATAATAAAATTAATATTCTTTATTTATTCGTGTCTAATAAGTTTAAGCATTGATATCAGTTAATAAATATTAGTTTAATGGTTCGTTGATTATGTGACAAATGTGAGATTGCAAATTTTTATCAAGCTTTTATAAAATAACATTTAGTTAATGCTTGTACCAAAACAGATATTTTTAGAATAGACGTAATTTCTTAGTTTGATAAAAATCAGTGATTTCTATTTATTATGTAATACGTTAATAAGAAGTGTTCCTGAAAATTACCAATTTCGTTAGTAAAATATTATATACATAGGCATAGATATATAATATTAAAAAGAGGTAGATATGTTATAAACGCGTAAAAATGAAGACTCGAATTGGTCCGAGTCGGGCCAATTTTGGTTAGTGTGCTCCGCGAGTGCGCGTTTTGTGTTACTATGCGACGTTGACACATTGACAGCGTCCCATGTCAATGTGTGTCATGGCACAGAAATATTGTCAGTTTTGTAAGGATATAACGTATCTATGTAATAATTAATCAAAGTACATAGGTATAATAATGTATTTTTATAAATTGCAATTGGCAATTTTCTTCTCTTTATTTCTCTCACATGATGTTTCTAATTTAGGTTTTTAGAAATACGAACCTATGAGATTCTTATTAGATTTCTTCTTTTATTATTATAAGACTTACCTTGTGCATTAGCTATGGGATATTAAGTTTGTTTCTAGTTTAAAATATTTTCTGGATAAAGCAACTTAATAGTAAGTAGGTACCAGATATAAATTAATTTATTTCCCGGTATGGTTCACCACTCATAAAATTTCATAGGACATGTCCCTAATTTGTTTTACTTTTTGACAACTTATTCCAAACAAGTCACTACAAAAGTTGTTGGACTTATTTTCTTGAAATTAACTAATTACCAGATTCCTACTGAGTCACGCAAGAACTTTTCCCTGTAACGTTTAACTACAGTTTACTCATATTATAATGTTGTAACCTAGCAGGTTTATTAGTTTGTACATATGTTTATATAGTATTATACTATAATTATATAAAAACTAAACTATATAATATCTTTCGTGGCTTTTACACCACGTTAACTACCTTACTTTTTACAGAATGCATAAAATTAATGCCCGCTACACACTTAACGTTTTATCGTACCGATTTTTTTAAATGAAATAAACCAGGAAAAGAGTAGAGGATCGCCTGATAGTAAGCTCGCCCATGGACACTCGCAACACCAGAGTATTGCGACATCCGTTCCCGGTCCTTAAAATCCCTATATGACTATAGCAGTCTATGTAAATATATAAGTATATGTTTGTTCCACCGTGGCATAATATAATATATTTTTTGACCATGGCGCCCAAACTACGGGTCCGATTTCAATAAATGAGGTGTTATTAGACTTATTAGATTCGTAATAATAGCCCGAGTAACTTTAAGCCAGTAAATATAATATTTTGACTTTACTGCGGAGACAATAACTTTTACAACGATTTTTTTTACAATGATAACCCTATGGCCCATCAATTTAGTATATTGGCGTAGTTTATTCGTCGTTTGACAATTTAATGGTTCATGGAGTGCAGATAATTAGATATGGCTGCTCGGGACTCGGGGCGGATATTATTTTAATTTTATGCCCCGCACGCGACACCTACACTCCTGGCTTTTGGCACTAGTGCAAATATTATAAAATACTATTAGTTAACAAACTGATTTACCTAATATAAGGTTCGGTAAAATCAATTACGGATATTTTGGACATATGATATATTGCATATGTAAAGACGTTTAAGCAGAAAAACAATTGTCATACTAGAAAAAAAATATTTTTGGCGAGTTTGCGTTTTTCGGAGAGTCACCCATACATGAGAAGATTTTTTACTTTGAGTATGACAAATATTTTTTTGCCTAAACGTCTTTACATAAGAAGTGAATCATGTGCCCGAAGTATCCGCAGATAATTGAATTTCGGAGACATTATATAGGTAAATTGGTTAATTCTCTGTGTTTTCGCTTGTTTCCGTACATTTCAAAAAAATTAAATAAAAAATTAAAAAATTGTAGTAACCCGCGAATCGTCAAGCAGTGAGCGCTCTGATGATGATACATTTTCATTGGACCTTTCGTTTAGGAGATACGGTACCAAGGACAGACATAGACAAGACAAACTTATAACACCCTTCTTTTTGCGTCGGGGTTAAAAAGCAGGATAAAAACTATACGGGTACCAAGTACGTAGTATAGTAAAATATTATAGCAATGATTTTAAGTAGTTATAAAATATTTTTTACATTTAAATAAACATAACATTTTAGAACAGGTCAGTAGTGAATGTGGTTAAGATCCTTTGTGAGAATAGTGACTAAGAAAATAAATAAAATAAAAAGGTCCATAAATACTTGAAATAACTGTTGCATACAAATATGCACAAAAGATAAAAAACAATAAAAGTTCAATAAGACGCAACTCGCATCGAACAGACCGCTGCGTGCGCCTTAATGTAGCCAATAAAAAACTCATCCAAATAATAAATGTCAAAATTACTTTCATACATGTATGTTTGCAGAACAATATAATGAATAACATGAAAAAATCCCAAACGATTAATCCTTTAGACCCCTACCAAGACACATGCATCGAGACTTTGTTCGGAATTACATTTGCGATTAATAACGGTATTTTGTATTGGCAAAACCTTTTGTTAAGTAAGTGGGAATCATACACAAATTATTACCTAGGTACATGTTTCTTTAACACTCATGATATTTTATCAATTCAAATTTTCTACTACTATCTATTTCTGACAAACAAAATTGTAAACATTTAATACTTGATACGCCTGTCCTTCTTTGTTCTTACAGGCTTCCTCACAAACATTCGCTCCTATTATGTATTAACTTTTGATAGTAAGATCGTAATCGGTAAGGTCAGCTCACACCGAGACACGATGCGTCTCACCATTTTTAAGATAGCTATTTAAAATTTAACGTTATTTAATACAAAAAAATGATAATAATAATAATATCTATAGACGCTAAACACCACGTCAATCTGGCCCAGTACTAAGTATCCGAAGAACTTGTGTTACAGGTACCAGAAAACGGGAAGTATATTTATTACTTTTATAATATACATATATTTAAGACTAGTTTTTACCCGCGACTTCGTCCGCATGAAGTTCGGTTCCCATACAATATTTTAACCCTTTTTCGCCCCCTTTGGGGCGAAATTTCAAAAATCCTTTCTTAGCGGATACCTACGTTATTACAACTATCTGTATGCCATATTTCAGCAAAATCCGTTCAGTAGTTTCGGCTGTGCGTTGACAGATGAGTCAGTCAGGTTTGCCTTTTATATATTTAGATTTTTAGTACCTACACATATTTAATATAGGTACAACTTTTTGTTCCTTCTGCAGGATTCGAACCCGCGACCCCCGACTTGAACACCAACGCGCTGAACCACTAAGCCACAGAGGTTGTCAAAAAAGATACATGTTTTATGGCAATAGTATTTTATTTTATAAGTTAAACTTTTTTTTTTATAAGAACATAATAACAGAGTGGGCAAAGCTTTTTATAAGAAAAAATGTTAGACATTTTTCTGGTGGCGAGTTAATGCCATAACCTTTTAGCGGACACTGTGATAAGTGTCAAAACGGATTTTAGGGCGGCATTCTTTATGGTATTTTCCTGTTTGTATTATTTTTGGAATGTCTTTGGCTTTTAATATATCTCCATTCTCCACTGATTTACACGTAAACAAGAAAATTTACCCTTAAATAATTAAGTAGGTCCTATTTCACACAGGTAGTATTGTCGTAATATTATATAAGGTTTGGTAAAATGAATTACGAATACTTCGGGCACATGATTAACTGCTTATGTAAAGACGTTTGGGCAAAAAAATCATTGTCATACTCAAATTAAAAAATCATCTCATGTATGGGTGACTCGCCGCAAAACGCAAACTCGTCCATATACAGATATTTTTTTTTCGAGTATGACAATTATTTTTCTGCTTAAACGTCTTCACATAAGCAGTAGATCATATGCCCGAAGTATAAGTAATTGATTTTTTTACCAAACCTTATATATAATTATACATATTAAGAATGTAACTGAATAAATTATTCAAGAAACTACGTCAGTTTTGAAAATAGACCAAGCAATAAATCGGTACAGTACATTCTTCTTGCGAATCAGTCATTGTATTATCACATCATAAATTTCAATAAACACCTTTCAATAATGATGACTAGTTTTTATACTCGTAATCAACACTCAGCTTAGATTTTTAATAAGCGTTTAACAAAATCTTGAATCGTAAGCATCTGGGATTGAGTCATCTCGCTATCTCGGTATCAGTCGCGTCGGCAATCTGTCGGACATTTCACTCACATGTCTGTCTCGGGGCCTATTGATTAGAAAACTTCATCTGTTTCGCGTAATTTGTTTTATAAGTTTTAAAAATTTTAAGTGTCTTGATTACGATAGCAATGTTGTGGAAATATGTATTTTCTTTAATAATATAAAAATATATCCTCGTAGGTAAATCTATTATTAATAAAGTCTGAAGTCCAAAAGTTCGGCTTGACTGCGAATAAAAAAAAGTATTGCGTTTGTTTGTAGAGAATAAGTATCGGAATATAACTTTTGGTCTTTACATTTTAATTCCCATGTATGATATTATTTTTAGATTTCAAAACTTAAAATTACATAGATATAAAAAACTAATTCGACATTAATAAAACTAATGCGTTCATTGAATATAACAGTTAAAACTAAGCCGCTAACGGTAAAATAATATTCTCATAAGCGGTAGCTGTCACCGCTTGCCGTAGTCCTGTATCCCATTTCAAACGCAACAAGCGTGTTACGACTGTTAAATAATAATATCGAGCCGATATTATCTGTTACGGCTATGAGTTGATGTTGAATGTAGTGATTGAATATACAAAGGATACCGTACACAGAGGGATTAAGTTTTAGCGTTGGAGAAACGACATCGTGCTTTACAAAATGTTTGATGTATATATGTCACCGTAAAATTGTAAAAACTGTTAGAGTGTAATATTACTAGAGATATTATAATATGTCGACAGATTGTCAAAATATAAAAAATTCTCCTTACATTTGTAAACATTATTTTTCGTTATAATTTATAATCTAATATATAAAATTTCCATGTCACAATGTTAGTGTAGTACTCCTCCGAAACGGCTTTACCGATTTTTACCAAATTTTATATGCGTATTCAGTAGGTCTGAGAATCGGCTACTATCTATTTTCCATACCTTATTTATAAGGCAAAACAACGTTTGCTGGGTCAGCTAGTTATTATTATAAAAAGCAAACAAATATGGTGCCCTGGCACTTGCCGTTTAACTAATCGGCACGGTAAATATTACATATATAACGAAAAATAACGTGTAAAATTGTAAGAAGAAATTTTTATTTGACAATCTGTCGACATAATTACTATAATAACTCTAGTAATATTACAATCTAAGTCTAGTAATATTACAATCTATCGGTTTTTACAATTTTTACAATTTTATTTTTTATACAATGCTTAAATTACTACTAACATTCATAATACTGCAAATTATTTGAAAAATAGCTCTATTGTTCTTAAGCTTATGCATTAGCATGATTGATTTAAAAAACGGCTGTAAATAATTTGACAAAAGTTGTAAGATAAGGTAAATTTAAGACATTTGATACGGAGAAACAGATATCGAAACAGTGGCACCCAAAAAAAACGAAAAATAGAATGTCGTGGACGCATGACCGACGAGTCAAGAAGCCGTAACACAGTAGACCAGGGATCATGAACCATTACATATACCTGACATTTTAATTGACTAAAAGGATAACCTATTTAAAGATAATTAAACCGAAATAAATTTAAAGGCAAATTGGTTTGTAAAAAAATCAAAGATAGCTGTTAACGTTTTCAAATGACATAGATCTGCGAATATAATTTTCGGAGAACAGAACAGTCTCTAAAATAAAAGCGTCACTTTTGAATGCAAGCTTCCTAAAATTCCTTCTTAAAAAGAAGAGCGGAGTCAGATTTATGTGAGAATGGTTGGTGATCCCTGCAGTATTCTTCCCGCGGGATTCCTTCTCGTCCCGTCGATCGGTCGCTCGTACCTAATTGATACCAATGCTTGTGACGAATTTACTCGCCACGGAAATGATTTTTTACGCGGTTGACTCATCGCTATGGTTTGGCGACCACTTTTTTCACTCGCAAGCAAATGACTGCCTTGACAACTGTTTTTCGTGGATCTCTAAAATAACGGATGAATTATTATTATCCATAATAGAATATAAGAGATAGCATAGGATATAAACCAGGTAGATGAGTTACATAAATAAAATCCGTTTGTAAGTATACAAAATAGTAAACATAACTCTTATTGTACAAAATGCGACCAAATTCGATGCATAACAATAGCATTCCGGACACATTCATATGACTCCGAGACCATTACCGAAAGAATCACTGCAATTTTGATTGAGAGAATCAGCGTTTTATGGGGATATAAATTGGCGGTGAGCCCGTAACTTAACATACAAAGTACCACGTAAAGGCGAATAATTGTCCTGCCAATAGCTCACAGACTGTAAGGCATTTTAATGTGACGCACGACACATAACCGCACTTAATTCTGTCCTAATGCGCCCAGAAGAATCTTAGCTTCCTTTTTCTCCGAGATTATCTGCGGACAGAATCCTCGATGAGGCGATAAGGTGGGTATTCTTTAAATATGCAAAGCGCAAACTTTGCGGTTCACTTTTCCGACAGGATGTTGAATAATTTTACACGCTCTTAAAGTTTGCGTGTCCTGTGTATTGACACAAACGGCCATTTCAATTCGAAGAATGAAAAAGAGTAATTGGTTTAGATAAATTGCGAGATAAGTAATCAATGAGTGTGAAATATTTATAAACGTGAGCGGTTTAATTGAACTTTAAAGTAATAAGTATTGCATTCCTTTTGCCTTTTGATTAGCCGGCTATTCAAAAATGTTTTTGGAACTCAACTTAGTATTATATTATGTATTAGATATATTGCAGTAACGTATTTAACATTCTGTTGGTGAAGTTCCATAAATGTCACCTGTAAAGTGTAAACTGAATGTGCAAAAGAGTATGTGAACTTAACGAGTCTAGGCGTAAATAAACAGAAGCTAGAAAATAGATTAGAATAAAGTTAAGGCTGAACAATCTTAGAATGCGTAATAGTTAAGCGAATTTATAAACGGTTTAAGTATTTAAATTCGCGGCGGCTAACAGCTATTCATTGTCTTGGGAGATAGCCAATAAAATCTATGGGATCACTATAATGAACAAGGATATACGACGAAGGCTGCGAGGGCTCCTGTCTTTGTCAGGCGTGTTAACGAAACATAATTTAGCGCCGAGGGCGACGTGGATTTTTCCAAAGACAATACAAGCGCTTGAATATTCTGAGTGCCTCAAGAATTTTTATTCTCGCACCCCGCTAATGAATAGTTATTCTTTGGGCATTTTAACTATGGCCGCGGAATGGCATGCGCAGGTCTCAAAAGGCCTCGATATGCGGACCTTTTCCGACTGCTTTAATTTATGGACACGCATACTTTTTGGTTTGTTTACATGCATTAAGCCCTTTTGCTCCTTTTACACGTTTGCGTTCGCGATAATTTTAATTGATTTTAATCGATCGAACACATCTGATACGGTTTCGGTGTTCGCTGATTAATGTAAGTATTTCAAAATGGAATAATGTTTTGGTAACGAAATTTAACGAGTTATAGTAAACCTTCCTAAGGTGAATCATAATCAGTGCAGCAATTAGATGTAATTTTCTATAGTGTGCAATTTCTAAATAACGTAAATATTTGATATAATATTATTAATTAGAAAAAGTTGAGGGTGATAAAAATGAACACCTTATTCAACACTTTAAGAGTTCTCCTTTGTAAAGTTGGATGCGCGAAATTCGAAACTTCAAAACTAATTTGAACTTGTGTAACAGTATACTGTACGTTAATATAGCAGTCAATTTAAAAACTTTACACATTCTCAAGATAGATAAATTAATACAAAGAAACAGTAACATTAAACTTAAACACCTTCAAGTATAGACATATAATTTTGTAACTACAGATCATAACAATAAAGATAATTTTCAACCGAAATTTACACGAAATATAATCAAAATGTAGCGTCGAAAACTGTTCACTATTTCTAATGAGGCATTCTGGCGCCGTTGTCGCAGACGTGTTTTGAATATATTAATATTGAAAAACTCTTTTAAATACAATTTTTAAACTTGTTGAATGGACGTCACTTCCTTTACATGGTAGGGCCATGTTTTATGTCTATTATTTGAAGTTGAAAATGTTTTAGACATTACAATAGCTGTTCTTGTACAATATGAAGCATTAGTAAGCCGTCAAACTTTCATAGTACCCAATAATAGAAATTGACCTGCTTTTTTTAAATTGTGATCTCGGTACTGTTTCACTAGCGTTAAAATTCTTACTTTTTATTTTATTATTACTTTTGGAGCTTACTTATTTTGGCACTATTGATACAGTTTCGTCGTCATGATCTGGCGATGACGATGATTCTAATAACTGATGTCTCGCGAATATTGCCAATCATGAGTCAAATTCGGATTTCAGAAACGGAGAAATTGGCAAGAGTACTAGCTCTCTACTTAGTCATCGGTTATAGAAAGCAACCAGTGGTTTCCACGAAACCAATCACGACAGTCGGTTATAGGGTTATTTCAATTTCAATTTATTCAAAAAAAAAACACATAAAAATAGATACAAAACAAATATACATAATTAAATAGTATATATACCACGTCAATCTGATCCCGTACTAAGTTGAACTTGTGTTACGGGTATCAGACAACGGATATATATTTTTATACTATAAACACACACAATTCTATACTATACTATACTATACAATACTATACATAAATCTAATTTTCTATATTATTCACATTCACTCTTACACACACACACACACACACACACTGTAGTTTATCACGTATTGTCTTTTTTCGGCGACGTGATGCGCGCATCGTTGGGGAGCCTTCCCCGAAACCTCCGGTAGACTACGTCCGTCGGCCAGAACTCTTCCACCTCAAAGGTCGGTAAAAGATGCGTCGGTACTCTCACCACAAAGGAACTGAAGTTGACCTTGTGGCGTGACTCCAGACGCTCGACCCTTAAGGTGAAAGACGTCTTCTTTCGGATGTAGTCCACGACGTCCTCGACCTTCGTAGACCAGTGCAGGCGGGACACGTACAGCGGTGTGGCGCGAACTTCGCACCGCAGACGCTGCTCGGGTTCGCTGGGTGCGGTGCCGCGGTGGTTGCGGACGGCGGGCTTCCTCTTCTTTCTTCTCTCTACCAGTATGAAGCCCTCCTCATCGCACCTCCTGCTCTCGTCCTTGACAGCTCGAGGAGGCTCAGCCTTACGGCTCTCCTTTACCCCCTTTGTCTTAGCCCGCGGGGGTACGGTTGGACCAGCGGTGACACTGGAATAATTTTTCGGAGTCGCTGGTGTACTCAGTTTCGGCTCGACCGCAAGCGGCGAGCGGGCGGCGGCGGTTGTTGACCCGTCGGATTTTGCTGATGAGCAAAACGTGTCAGCTTGCGCGCCGCGTCGTCGCGTGTTTACGAAGTCAATCGAATGATCGGGTGACCTACATAATGAATTATTAAAATTTATTTTCAATAATTCATTTCGCAAATCACAGATCGTGGACTCCGATCTATCCAATCGACCACGCATTTCGTCCAGCTCTGCCTTCATGATGTTGAATTTGTTCAGCAGGCTGGAGACGTTGACGCTGTCCGCAGATACCGCCGGCAGCCTGTGCAGCTCTTTAGCCACAAATACCGGCACGTCTGCTGGATTCGTCCGCTTGAGCAGGCAGATAATTGTATAAGCAGTGCATACAAATCTACTAATTCTATCACGTGCTCATTTCGTATGCTGCCTACGTCAGCGGATATAAACCGTATAATACTGACTTGTCGCTTCTTAACGACGGCGCTAGTATTAAACCCTTTTAAAAACAATTTACCACGTTAAGTGTAATAAAAGTAATATAAAAGTTACAGTTCTACGAAAGTAAGATTTGTAGGGTAGTTTAAAAAAATGTTCTGAAAACTTCGCGATAAGTTACGAGTAGGTACATAATGAAGTGCTTAATTTGGAACCTAATACATAATAAAACTTGGTGAAATAGTAGGTAGGTATACCGTATACCTGATTAAGTTTAATTGTAAGTACTAGATTTATTATTAAGGGTCAGTTCACACCGAAATCAGACGATACACGACCCAGCGCTGCGTTTTTTAAAATTGCGATTCGAAATTGAACTTTATTCACTAGTCAAGAAGATACACGTTGCCCTAGTAGTGTGCGTTATAATATGTTAACTCATCAAAGAATTTCTACAAAGACAGCCGCTTTTCAATACAGTCTCGTCGAGCGAGTATTCAAATAGTTAACACTCGCGACATCACAGAGTATTTAATATGTGACAGACGACAGTGGCTCCGAGACAACGCGTCCGATAGTAAATAATTTATTCGACGAAACGGAATTCGTGATTGAGTCTTAACTTAATCTTATCCACTTTTTCTTTAAAAAGAATACTAATACTTGTGAGCCAGCCTTTTAAGAGGGCAAAAATAAAATATATGTGCAATCTCTAACTACTTCCATCCACATACCTAATATTTACAATTAACTAAGTACTTTGTCATGATGCAGAGTGACGAGAGATTTTCAAACTTTACTACATACATATTATAATATTATATATGCTGTACAAATTGACGCTAAATATTCTAATAATAAGTATACAGGGTTGTAACACTTGTCTTCGCCACGCGCACGTCGTTGTAAGAAAAATCAATATCTGATAATTTGAAATTTTTAATGGATATTATGCCCATAGTGTACTACTCCAGTGACCGTTGGAAATTCTACGCTCGAAGTTGTTCACGACTATTTATTACACCTGGAACACTCCAGTTATGTATGTCCAACTTTGAGAAAGAGGTCAACCGTCGAATCCAGCTCGGCTGGGCGGCGTTTGACAAACTCAAGAACATCTTTTCATTAAAAATCCCACAGTGCCTGAAGACAAAAGCCTTCAAGCAGTGTGTGTTACTGGTGATGAGCAGTATGTGTTACTAAAGCCGAAACGTGGTCATTCACAACGGGACGTACCCATAAGCTTGGTGTCGCACAAAGAGCCATGGAGTGGTTTATCGGATAAAAATGATGCATGATAGAATCAGAAATGAATACATAGCAGAACCAAAATATGACTATTGCTAGTAAATCCGAGAGCTACTGAATTTGAAGCATCTTGTCAATTATTAGCAGATAATTAAGGCGATAAAATATTGTTACAGCATGGTTACAACTTACAGCCCAATAATGGCTTTAACATTTTAAAAAACAAAATCGTAATAATATGTATAAAATAACAAAGATTTAATATCATATCGGACATATCGAAATAAAAATATTCTACGTATTTAATATAAATATAACAATATTGTACCGTTTAAAGTTGAAAACAAGTAGGCTTACATTCTGCAGGTGCAGTTATCGGAACGTATGAATGAGCCTGACAATCCGCTACCATTGAACTTGATAATCACTGACAGTTTCAAATTTATTGTGTCCATTTCAATGCGACTTTGATTTATTTTATTGCGTGTTAAAAGTATTTAAATTAACATATTACATCAATTATACGTTTTATCACTGTTATATATTTCTTGCTTATGTAACGTTACGGTTTTTGTTTTATTATCTTTTAGATTTTTTATCGCTTTGGCTACATACATTTTGGTCGAATACTCGCGCCTTCATGGCTATAAAAATCAATGACTTTATTTAACTTTCAAACGTATTCTCAAAATTCTTATCTTATATTTGTAACTACTGAATCTAATATAACTAAAAATTAAAATACAAATTAAATTCTTCTTCGCATATGCACAGAAAAACAGTTATATTTACTATCTAATATTTAAATTTTAAGTAGTAATCTGTTAAAAAACAGAAGAATTTTAACAACCAAAATTCAACTAGAAGCATTCCGGAATAAACTTTGAATTAACAGAAAACCTCAACGAACTAAAGGCAATTAAATATAATGAAGTCCTTTAACAAAATGTAACTAATTATATTCGCGTTCGACAAAGCTTGTTAATTTGTGTCCAGTCTGGCCCCGCTTTGCCCCGGGATTATGCCCCTTCGTTAACGCGGGATTTATCCTTCTGTGGATACCACTAGCTCCACGGATCGAGATTTAATTACTCATTTCCTGATTCTGTTTCATGTACGGTAAATATTTTTTGTACGATCTGAGTAAAGATGGTTTCCACTGAAAATTGGTTACCGTATGTCTAAGTATGTGTAGTGAACTTATTAGCTTACGATTTATAATTTCATATTGTGTTATTAAACAAGTAATGACTGATTATGCGGTATGCCGTCATCCTGTTGAGAAAAACTTTTTTACTTCACCGCCGATGCTTCTGACTGACTTCCAGTAATATATTGGACAATTGACTACTTTAGTCTTTATTAAGAAATAAATCATGACGTAAATGTTATTTTCTTTCATTGCTATAATTAACGTCATATAAAATTTTCTCGCGGAAGCAAGCATTAGTTTACTACACTTACTGCATTAGATAGTGTTTTAAGTTTACCTGTCAGCTAAATGCCTTCCAGGGCGTTGATAAGGAAAGGTGAACTGGCGTTGTTTTGGTCCTCTAATTGGCTAATTGGCATACGAGATGATCTGGAAGCGATCTCTTCCTCGACGATAATCATGGGCCGCTGTCGATCTGTATCGCGCCCATTGAAATTCGCTTCAAATCGTATCGCATCGGGTAATTATAGCCTTTATTGTGTATAAGGTTAATTGCTTTGTCCTGTCAGACCAGTTTTATTTGCTTATAATTTAGGTAACTGATACTTGGTAGGTCTTCAACACATGCAACATGGCATAAACTATACTATCGATATCTTCACAAATATATGCTGAAGCCTCATGTATGTAGGTTATTACTTATTAGTTACTACCCCTGAAAATTAAATAATATTTTATTGAAACATTTGAGTCTATAAATGTTTGTAAACACTACGCTTACGTTGGTTATTTTTCGCGGATTCTTGAATCCATTCCTTTTTTGCTTTTAGGCAGTCAAAATTATATTTGTATTTATTTATTCACATAGATACATAATATTACGTCTCATCTTGAATTCGTTTTTAAATTTTCATCATTTCATCACCATAAGACCGCGGAATTCCTGTCTAAAGTAACTCATAAAACGAACAATTCCATAAACCGAAGTACTTTTGGATGTTGAAAGGAAAACCTCATCATCATTTTCTTGGTAAAACCCATAATGCACCCCACGTACGGCTAAAATATCTCCAACTGTGATAAATTTTTAAAGCTGCGGCAGTAAAATGCGAGAGTCTCAGTGCAATATATGGAAATATGGAAATTATTGCGAAACATATTTTAGTCATTCATTCATAATATTTTGAATCAACGATATCGGTTTTGCCTATTTATTAGTAGTTAGGCCTAGGACCGAGGTAATTAAAAATAGGTTCCCTATTTTTTCGCATAAAATCATATGTCATAATTTTACTTGGCATAATTTCATTTGACCTAATAGTAGTTTCGCATAATATTCATTTGGCATAACTTTCTTAGCATATTTTTTTTTTCGCATAATTACTAAAAGCATAATAATTGTTAGGCATACTTATTGTAAGGCATACATTTTTTACGCATAATATTAGTTAAGAATAATATTTTTAAGCATAATATTAAAAAGCATAAATATATTTACGCATAATGCTATTTAAGCATACTATTATATTTACGCATACTTCTTTGTAGCATTTTTTTTTTCACATACTAATGAATGATTAATTCTACAGGATGTGCGAGTTTAGACGAAATAACAATTATAATCGTAATTTTCGACTGATTACGAAATTAAACTCGGACAAACAACAACACCACCAAGCCATAACCACGAGCCCAATGCACTTAAGGATAGAGTAAGTTCTTAAGGATAAATTTTAAACATGTTAGCGGCTTACGGGTGGCCCAAGGGCCACCCCGCCGCAACTTAACCTACTGTTACACATGTTACACTAGTTATAATAAGTGAAATACCTGCTTTTAATGTTTCATAAATATGCGTTTAATTATCTTAGCCGTGTTTCATTATGTCCGTCCATTTTATGCATATTTGTGCCTTGTGACAGAATTACTTGAATTTATTATGCCAAAAATATGCCTAACGAGTTTATGCCAAAACATAATTATGCCAAAGTATTATTATGACAAGAAATATTATGCCTTACGAGTTATGCCTCATTAAATTAGGACAAAAAATATTAGTCTAAATGAAATGTATGCCTAATGATGTAGTATGCCAAGAAACCATTATGCCAAAGTAATAGTATGCGTAATAAAATTATGCCAAGTGAGGTATGCCAAATGAAATTATGACAAATAAAATTATGCGAAAAGAAGGGATCCCTTAAAAATAATATGAACATTTTATATTATAATATACTGTTGTAATTCTACCAACAACAAATTTTAAATCGAATTTTAATTCGAATCAAAGTTATAAACTCGTATTTGAAGTGAAACTCCTTTATCGGCGTTAAGAGTCAAATTCAAGGTCGCGTCACGTCACGACAATTTTATATAACGCCATATTCGCTTTGAGTATCCAATTGATTGGATACTCAAAGCATATTCGGTCTTAGCGACTTATACTTTTTACCTACTAAAACAAAGATGGCGTTAAGCACACATTTGAATTTTTCTATTCTCTTGTGAAGCGATGTAGATTAGGCACAATGAGAGTATTTCTGGATTTTAAATGGTGAATAATTTTTGCTAAATCGAGAAAAAAATTAAAATGTTTAGTTTCCACTTCACCAGAAGTTTCGAATCATACCTATTCGAAATTCGAATGTCTTTTTTTTTTTGGAAAAACCATGATGACATCATAGTTAAGTCCACAATATCTGCAACTATTCATTTAGGTATTTCGCTTTCGTGTTGGAAATAAAAATACGAGATTTTTTTCTATCTTAATAATACTAAATGTTTGTCGCGGTTGCGTCTGCGTAAACATAATAGTATCCCACGGGAATACTGTAAGTACTGTTTCGGGATGAAAAGTATCCATTGTTTTACTCTAGAGCACCAAATTTTATCAAAATCCATTCAGTACTTTTTGCGTGAAAGAGTAACAAACATCCATACATCCTCACAAACTTTCACATTTATATCCTACTTTTCCTATTACTAGGATAATCTTCCTATTTGTGAAAGTTTTATTTTTTAAATAACCACAATGACATTACACCAGTATCCCATCTTCCCATTTGTGACCGGATAGTGCGGTCACCGGAACACTGCGGTGCCGGCACCGGAACCACGGAACCACCGGCACCGCTGTTGCCTGTTGTTCCACGTGGTGCGCTTAACGGTAGTGGGTTCAATCTAAATTTGTAGAGAAAACAACGTTAGGTACGTAATAAAATACGTATTCGAAAACAGTTGCGTTTCGAAATGTTCATTTTTTATTTTAGTTTGTAAAAGTGGCTACTGACTTTTTTTTTTGGCACAAGTAGTTAGAGTTTAAATAGATGCGTTTGTACTCGTAGTTTTTGTATAAGCTTTAAGCTATAATATATTTAACAGCTGCGGCCGGTGTTCAAACTTCTAAGCAAATTCTACTAGGTGGCCCACTCTTCATAATCAATAAAACGCAATTACCACAAAAACTCATTGCTCAAATATTTTAATGAGTTCGATCGTGTTTAATTAACGAAAATAATAAACGTTCGGCTCCTTTACGGTCCTCGTAAACCAATCACGAACCAAAATGGCACCAATTAATACGCAATACGAAAGCATTTTACGACCAATAAAATGTACGAGATGAATATTGTAAATTGAAAAAACATATGAGATGTTGATGTTTATTTTATGCGTTTAAGAACAAGGGTCCGAAGGGAGATGCGTTTGCCCTGTTCTACAAGATTCGTTGTCAAATAAATCACAGTCTTTATAATAAAATGGTGTTTTTTCTTTTGAATCAACTCGAACGATTCGAGTTTACGTATTTGACTCATAATCGAAGGTAATCCTATTAGAAGTCTGTCCAAGATTTTCTATTAGTCGTATATTTATGGAATATTCTTTTTTATTAGATGGTTTAAAGTTTGACAGGAGCTTTTAGTTAACTGACCCTGTTGTTTATGACCTTGGAATTATGTTTTTTTAAGTTAGAACAACTATCATATACTATTAAAAGTCGTATATTTTGGAATATGTAGGAATTAATACTAATCTCTCAAAAAGTAGCACAAACTAAGATAAAATAAACAATTTAACCCGAGTATGGTATAGAAAAGTTACATTGTGTCTTAAAAGCCAACATAATCAGCAACAAAAACGGCTTTATTTCAATGAAATCGGTTGAAATTGACGATATAAGTGAACAAGATTCTCAATTACTGTAACAGCGGCTTAAGAGCTTAAAGTCAAACAAAAAATGACAATGCAACGAAAGGAAACGCAAAAAAGGTATCAGTGCGAGAAAATAATTGAAATGTGTCATAAGTGACGTGCTAGTTTGTCGCAAAATTAATCCTCAAAAGTTAAGAATAAACATCTTTTATGCAAAAACGGAGGTATAAAGGCACAAAAATTAATTCCTTTGTAAGGCTAAGTTCCATTTAAAAATAAGTTTCAGTAACTCGAATCGCTCGTGTTGGAATTGAAACTCTGGGGGGTTGTAGCAGGGTCTATATTGATGCAGCAGGTGGTAGTATAAAGTGGTAGTGACATATTTATTTTACGAAATCCAATTTTCTGCTGACATCTCATCTGTCGACTTTAAGCGTTGGGGACTGTGAGACTGTCTACACAGTTTCACGCTTATTCTTCGTGTGAATTTTATTTATAAGTGTTTTATGATTTCTTGATTTATTCCTCTAACTCTGATAAAATACCTAAAAAAGGGAGAATGGAGAAATGAATATGGCCCGAAATCGTCACGCACCCACTTCAGTCAAAGAATATCCCACCAAAACATTCTGTAAAAAACTAGCCAAGTCTCGATGCTTGTTTATCTCTAAAACGTAATGAAATCTAGACAAAGTCGTGCCAAGTCTAAGATTCCTTGCTGCGATTTCTTTATTATTATAGTTAATGTTATGTGACTTGGCCGTTGAACATTATTTATACGTGGGTAGGTATAAGTCAATTTTGTTTTCCAAGTGTCAATTTTCCATCGTCAATGATTAGTGGTTCTGGGGACAGATTGGTGCAATGGTGTCATAGGTAGAGATGTGATAAACGGCTTAAAATTAAAAGTTAACTTATCCGTTATTAAATATTCAAAAGCAACTTTTTTTAACTGCTTAGTTGCTTAGTTGCTTATTTGCTTATCTACCTATTGCCACTTATAAGTTATAATGTTTCTTGCGCTTATGTTACGTTTTTCGATCGCTTTAACTGATTTAAATTAACTTTCCTTCGTACTTTGCAGGCTTAGGACTGTCTGAAATCTGAATAAATATTAATATTATAATATGAACTCATAAAAATGTTTTTACATGTTGATAATATGCATTAATCTTAAATGTTGCTTATCTTTAGTAATAGTTGATTTATAGGATAACAAACATCGCCACTTTTTCCACCTCATTTCTTTCAAAATAGTTCCATAAATTACTGTTCCAATTCACGTCGTTTATTCGTCATCTTACGACAAAAACTTAATAAACTTAATACTAAAACACTACACGAAAAGTTTATATTACGTACATATGGACCATTATTATATTTATTATTTACATTAAAAGTTCACGGTAAGCCACCAAAACACCACTATTACGATTAAAATACGAATTATTGCGTAACGTAATATAACGTGTTTTCGTCAACCTGCAAAGCGCAACTAACAAAAAGTGAATAAACACGAAAAAGCTTAATAGTTATAAGTACAAAAAATAAGCCGTTTAAATAAGTGATGAGCTACATTAAAGAATTTTCACTCTTATTGCGCTGTCATAAGAACTGTTTTTCTTTGCTCATACCACACTTATGGCTTTATGACTATAAACGATATAAACGATAAGTATAAGTGATAAACGCTTAAATTTTTAAACGACTTTACAACTTGTTTATAAAAGCACGCTTTTTTAAACGCTTTACGTTTAAACGGCCATCTCTAGTCATAGGGCACCTGGTTTTGTACCCTTGTGTACCCTTCAACGGCCAAGTCACACAACATTATCTATAATTATAAAGAAATCGCAGTAAGGAACCTTAGACTTGGCACGACTTTGTCTAGATTTCATTACTTTTTAGAGATAAACAAGCAGCTACATCGAGACTTGGCTAGTTTTTTACATAATGTTTTGGTGGGATTTCACTTCTTTTTGTAGAAACGTGGGCATATTGATTTATTTTATTACATTTTAGTGTAATTTGTTTATTTAATTTGTGTAATGTTCAAGTAGAATAAAGTTAATCGTTCGACTATTTCTTCTTGTAAACTTGTAAGTATAAGTATAAAAACCAGTCTAGTCTTATCCATAGTTTCTTTAATTTTATTTATATGCGTATTAAAAGCAGAAGTGGAGGCATTCGCCCAGCAGTGGGACGCTATAGGCTAGATTAAATTAGAAAATGTGTCCCACTACGCTGTATTTTTGCAATGACAGTCGATTTTTTTATGTACCAATAGTAGAAGGGGGCATTACCATAATATCTCTAATCAGCTGAGACCAGCTAAGGGTTCTTCATCAGATACTTCAGACTTTCGATTTTTGACATCAAATGAAGTGGCCCACCAAGTTGAATATTTTTTGTAAAGGCGGTATGTCGATCTCTAATAGTTTGGTTGGGCTCTTGTGTTTTCTAACCAGGGTCACCAGGTACTCCAGATCTTCGATTATCCTAGTTTTTATAGTTTTCCTTTTATGTGGCCATTAAACCCTAGCTCTGTACCAAATTTCAGCTCTCTAAGTTTATGGGAAGTACTAGTTCTATTTTGATGATCATGAGTGTCATAAATGTGAAACTTTGCTTTCGCTTAACTTCGGAACTAAATGACCTACAGACTTGAAATTTTGGATTTTAAGTATGTGATTATAGCTTACTGGATGACGAAAATTTCTGCGTTCTGGTTTTATCCAGAAGTTCTCAAATAGGGGCCTGAAAATGCGGCGAAATGGTTCCAGTAAAGGATGGTACGGCAGTGTTTGCTTCGCGCTCGCACTGCCGTGCCCCCAGATATTATAGGTACTCGTAATGTCTCCGAAAATCAATCACGGATACTTCGGGCACATGATTCCACTGTTTATGTTTTTAAGACGTTTAAGCAAAAAAATAATTGTCATACTCAAATTTAAAAATCGTCTCTTTTAAGAGAAAACTGTTTTTATAGTATGACAATTATTTACCCAAAATATCCGTGATTGATTTTACCGAACCTAATATATTACTGAGGTTCTTCAGCTTCGCGCTTCGCTTAAAACAAAATCATTTATTTAACCTAAACTTTTTTATTAATATTATTCTTAGATCTTTTGTAAAAATATAATAAATCATTTGGTCCTTTAAGACTAAAATATGTCTTTCTTGAAAGAATTGTAACATGCAATATGTATTAAACACCTATAGCTTTTTCAGCATTTTTCACAAAACAGTCGGGTAAAAAAACAATAAAATGATTTAATGTCTCGAAAATTCCTCCGTTTGTATAAATAAAAATAACCATAATCTGAAATTGCCGTTAACTGTAAGACGTTTAATAGCCAAAGCCCAGCTCCACAAGGAAGTGGGATCGTAGTAAAGCTGAACACAAATTGATATAAACACCGCCTCGATAATGTCCATCCATCAAACAACGTCATAAACATTATACACTTATAAGCTCCATGGTTTAGACCACAGAGTAAAAATTTATACTTACGTAGAGAGGTCAGAAGTTTCATAGAACAATCCAAATTTATTCAGGGTTGTCACAGAAGATGGGGGTAAGTACATTAAACTAAGTATAGCGTCGCGTCAGTGTGAACTGCTTTCAGAGGAACAGCTTTCATAGAACGATCCAAATTTATTCAGGGTTGTCACAGAAGATGGGGGTAAGTACATTAAACTAAGTATAGCGTCGCGTCAGTGTAAACTGCTTTCAGAGGAACAGCTTTCATAGAACGATCCAAATTTGTTCAGGGTTGTCAAAAAGATGGGGGTAAGTACATTAAACTAAGTCTAGCGTCGCGTCAGTGTAAACTGCTTTCAGAGGAACAGCTTTCATAGAATGATCCAAATTTATTCAGGGTTGTCACAGAAGATGGGGGTAAGTACATTAAACTAAGTCTAGCGTCGCGTCAGTGTAAACTGCTTTCAGAGGAACAGCTTTCATAGAATGATCCAAATTTATTCAGGGTTGTCACAGAAGATGGGGGTAAGTACATTAAACTAAGTCTAGCGTCGCGTCAGTGTAAACTGCTTTCAGAGGAACAGCTTTCATAGAATGATCCAAATTTATTCAGGGTTGTCACAGAAGATGGGGGTAAGTACATTAAACTAAGTCTAGCGTCGCGTCAGTGTAAACTGCTTTCAGAGGAACAGCTTTCATAGAACGATCCAAATTTATTCAGGGTTGTCACAGGGGTATATTAAACTAAGACTAATGTCAGTAAACGGTTATTGAGATCGTATAATTGGTATACACCACAACCCGGCATCGAACCTGCACGATCACGCGTGTGACTAAGAGGGTCTATTCACTAGGCCATGGAAACTCTTTAAAGCAAGACATCAAGAAAATGAAATATTTGCTTAGTTTATGTTATCCTTAGGATAGGTAAAATAAAATATATTTTTATTTATTTCTATTATTTTTCATATACACAGTACAAATTACAATACGTTACCACTTTTTTGTTTGATATTATTTGTATTGCCACATTCAATGGACACAAATATAATATTTAAAAAAAAATGTTATTTGTCGTAAGGACAGGCCACGTCTACTCATAAAATTCGAAGCGAATTATCTATGGTCCGCGAGACTTGCGAAATTATTCGCACAACAATCAATATTGAGAAGATACGAATTCGTTAGAATCCTGTTTGAAGTACGTATACGCGCATTTAAAAAACTTTGTCTCAGTTTATTTGGGAACTACAATATTTAAAAAAAACTATAGCCGAACATAATAACCGTCGTATTTTGGTCGTAGAAAGTCGCTTCAAAAAGGTTTATAACTTGTGTTTAAAGGTTTGTTAGGGTGTCTACAGACACACGATTTTGGTACGGAGCGTACAGCGGATCTGGTACGCTCCGTTCTGGTACCAGATCCGAGCGTGTATAGGGGAGTCCGGCGAACATAAGAAGAAGGCGAAGACTTCGCCGTTGTCCGCATCGGATCTGGTCTGCTCCGTACCAAATTCGTGCGTGTGTAGAGCAGTCCGGCGGTTAGGCCGTACAACGGTATCAGTGTTGCCAACTTAGGGATGTACCCCCCAAAATTAGGGAAAATATCTAAGGGGGTTTACTAGGGGACAGGATGTTTAGAGTTTACTCCTTATGAATCAATTTGTACGTAATAATAAAAATTATTTTAAGGTTTGTATATAGCCAGGGATATAAAAATGTATTGGGAGTGAAATAAGATTAAGACAAGTTAGTTTTATGTTATTTACGAGTAAGTTTTTATGTTAAACACATAACCTTTCTTTCTAGCTTATTATCTCTTAGACCTGTCAATGGTATAAGTAATCAGGGGTAAAATTTTGGGAGAAATATTTTTTAAAGTGTGGGTATCACTACCCGTTATCAATGAATTTCGGGAATCATCGTCGTCGTTTAAAAAGAGCACTGTAAATTATAGAACTCTGTGCTGTAATAGAGCATAAAATCGAGTGTCGAGCTTTACGGTCCACTGCACCGTACCAAATCCGTGCGTGTGTAGCGATACCGAATTTGGTCTCCGGATATGGTTCGCTGTACGCTCCGTACCAAATTCGTGTGTCTGTAGATAGCATAACAACACGAAGACTCAGAATAGGAAGGATGCCAGAGGTTACAAACCGTTTAGCAAAACCGAATGACCGCTGACGTATTCGGGTGTCGCAACGGTACATTTATTTATTACGCCATAACTCACAACCTCTAAGCTCCCTACGATACCATCTTAAATTCCTATACTAGAATGCGTCAAAGCCGCTTAGGGTTAACGAGACTGTTGTGATCCGAAACCGAATATTCCAAATTGATGTTCGAATATGTTGTGACACGGAGTTCATTCATTTCCCACACTATACTAGTTGCTATTTGTGCTCGCATGGACTTCGCTCTGAAGGTCGATTCTGCTCATTAGATCCTGTAATAATACGATCCAGTCGCGATATATTAAAATGCAGAATGGTATTCTAAAAACGTCAAACCAACGTCAAACCCGTTTTGATTGGTTCAAATTCCAAAAATCAGGTAATGATATAAAGACGATACGTAAACAAAGTATCCCTCAGGAACACGGTACTTTTGGGATAAAATGTAGCCTATGTTTTAATAGAGCCTAAACTACTACCACACCAAATTTCATCGTATTTCGATGAAATTTGGTGTGGTAGTAGTTTAGGCTTCAGTAGTTTCAGTAGTTTTTGCGAAGAGTAACAAACATCCATCCATCCAACCTCACAAACTGTCACATTTAATATTAGTAGGAATTAGTACGATTCCACTAGCATTCGCCCGCGTGAAAGGTTTTAAACTTTCAACCTCTATTTTATCCACCTAGGGGCAACATTTTAGGAAACACTGAAATAGGTAACTCATTACTTTTTCCGTACTCAATTCGTACGCAATATCATGCAAATATATCTAAGGAATATAAAGTTTCATACAAACTATTATCACCTATTTTACCCACTTGGGGTAATTCCTTTCCTTCCTCCCTTTCTTAGTGGATGCATGTGCTTAGAAATACACGTGCAAAATTTCAAATCTCTAGCCTTATAACCTTAATAACCTTTACCCAAAAATTTACTGTGACTATCGATTTTTTTTAAATTAACCAATAGATCAAGAGAGTCAAGTGGCAAAATGAACTCAGTAAACAGTTAGTATGGGAAAATATTATCATGGTTTTCGTTTTTTTTTTTTGGTATTTAAAAAAGAAACTTATAGTTAAAATATTCCCTGAACTTCCACAACTATTTCGAGACCCAAATAAGCTACAGTTCAGCCGATCGCTCGAGTTTTAGCGAAACACTGCAATTCTTTTTTGAATATAAGAATAAGATTTTTAGGAAAAAAATAATCAGAATTATACTCGCCAAATAAAATAACCATCAAAAATTCCGTGTAAAATTAAATTATTTAATTCATAAAAATGCCGTCACTAAAACGTATTTGACAAAGTTCGGAAAACATTTTTAAAATCACTACCTAAACATCAATCAATTTGTGAATTGAACTGGGAATGTTTTATTTAATTTTAGTTTGACGAAATCAAAAGCCTGGAAATTTAGCGTTTAGCATCGTTTATGTTTACACATAAAAGCTGAACAGCTTTAAGGCTGGGACCTGGGACGATATGTTATGATCCGAAATCCAGAGCATTGAAAATATAAGTCTTCTAGACTTATATTTTTGTGTTCGATTTTCAGCTCTATTGTATCTATACAATAGAGCTGAAAATCGAACACAAAATGTCGAGTCAAATCTCAATGTCATATATGACAGCTCGACACTAGACACTTCGATTTTCAACTCTATTGTATTAGCGCAGAGTTCTAATTTCAGTGCTCTGAATTTTCCAGGGCCCGCCGGAATCCGTATCATATTATAGTCCCAGCCTTATACTTTCAGGAACTTATAGGAAGGGTCCTAGCTATGTCAATCATGGGGTTTTATAAGTTTGACGTGTCTGTCTGTCTGTGTGTTTGTCCGTAACATCGTAGCTCCTAAAGGAAAGCTTTTATTAACTTTTAACTGGAAACAATTTGGGGGCTACATAATTATTTTGTTTATAATTTTAGTGCTATAGTTTTCAAAATGGTGGGTTTTAATACAATATATATTATTTAATGTATAATTTAATACAATATATACATGGGTTTTAATTCAATAGATTAATTTTACTAGGGATCATTTGTTTGTTGTCAGTAATCTAATAATGCTTTAGTTTTGAATTGATTCCATAATTGTAGGTTTTTAACAAAAGCTTCTTTAGATTGTTTTTGTGGATCATTTATTTGTCGGTATTTTAGGTTGGACTGGCCGCTATTAGCTATTATATTCAGAGTCCAAATTAAAGGGTTTCAAACACGTGGCTTTATGTAGGTATTTAGAATATTTGTCAATCACTATAAGGCCCACTTGCGCAGATGTAGGTTAAAGTTGGCCCTGGGTTAAAATATCATGCCTCCTCCTTCATAAATACGTAGATCGAGAAGGATAGCATGTTATTTAACCCTGGGTTAACTTTGACCCAGAGTGGCAATTCTGCTAAATAAAACCTGCATTAATACAATTACAATCAAGTCCCGATACGCTAAAACTCCCAAACGGTGTTTTTATACACGTTAATTCAATGTGAAACGCCCTCTGATTGGTTGAAACGTCATAAAATCCGTTTATGATAAAATGTCGCTTCACTTTCAATCCGATCAAAGTAAAATGAAAGTCTACTAAATTGAGGTTCAGCTCTGCGCAAGTGGGCCTAAATACCTTATTTAGATTCGCGATACATGTTTAGGTGAAATTTAATTCGCCATTAAATTTTCTTATATCTATTTTTTTTATTATAACTATTTATAACCTACATTATAATCATCAAAAATGTATAACCAGTCAAGACTCTTTACTGTCGCATCTAATTTTAGAGTCCAATATATGGCAAAAGTTATTTACCATATTTAGGCGATTCGTCTACTTTTTTTTTTTATTTTTTGATATAGACCCAAGGGTCGTCCATCCGTCTGTCTGTCACCAGGCTCGTGAACCGTGATAACGAAACAGTTGAAATTTTCATAGAACATGTATTTTCTATTGACGGTATATCAATAAATACCGAAAAATAAAATATATTTAAGTGGGGGCTCCCATACAACAAACGTTCAAGTTTTTTTCGGAACCCTTAGTGCGCGAGTCCGACTATAAAATTATATTTCACACGGGATTTTTCTTTGTCTTTTTAAAAAATTCTCGATGTTACTCGATTTCGATTCTCAAAGGTTTTAATACGTCGTAATGATAATGGAATTCCAATCTATATAACATGGGCTTCTAATTTTTTTATGCTTCAGGCTGACATTTATGCATAGAATGGTCAAACCCCTTTGCAGCAACCGCATTGCCCCCGGCTGTATAGTGAATTAATTTTACCATGAAACTACGGAAGTGGGCCCTGGTGTGCACGCCTTGTATCAAAATGTCAGTTAAATTCCGATCGACCAGGTCAACGTTAGGAAATACTCCTTTATTGTTATAGGTAAGTACCTAAGTAAATCTGTTTGGTTAATTCAAGCAAAGAGTAATTAACTTCAAGTAAAAACTTGGTTGGTAAAAATAACTTTTTTCAAGAAAATGTAAGAAAATTGCAATTTATTTATATCAGGAATTATTTTAATTAAACAGGCAAAAGGCATTCTTGACGTCATATTGTCCAAAGATTAAAAAAACTTAAAAATATTGTTCGAACTTTGACATTATTTATTAAGTTTCCTCTTTTGTATCACTAGCCAGTCAACGTAAACGAAATTACTGGAACTATAAATCGAAACAACATTTTTTTTAATGGAAAATAGTCTAAATTACTCCATATAACATCAGCTATCTGACAGTGAAAGTCCAGTCACAATTGGTCCGTCCGTTTCAGAGTTGATCCGGACACACAAAATTAAAAAAAAAAATGTTTTTTTTTTTGGTGTAGGTTACTATGGCTATTATAGCATTGTACTATAGCTATACAATACTAGTCAACCCATGCAAAATACGGCAATATTACAAGGTATTATTGTCAATATGAGCATTATTGCCAATAATAATATGGTGTACTGTGTGCGACTAGTCTTTGGAAGGTCCAGGCATACAAGATATGAATATTTGTATTCATCCGCTACACCAGAAAATAAATAGGGAACAGTTTTGAGTGCGTAGGGCGAACCTATATATTGTGAAAAATAATAATAAATAAGAAATTATTAATGTTCATTTGAAATTACAAACAGTCACTTTATTTATTTTTATTGTAAATGTATAGAGTTTCTGTTATTAAATCTATAGAAATCAATATAGCTCAAAGCAATTGAGTTGTAATACAAGACCTCCCAGCGTATATACTGCTGGCCCTTTCACATGTCACTTACTCATAGTTTACAATGAATTTATTGGCACTTCGCATCCTGCGCTCAAAGTACAACTATACTCGTTACATCTTTAAACATAGTGTGTAAATATGTTACAATCGTAACTCGTAATACAAATATGAGAACAAAATATAACGACTAAAATAGTAACGGTGATAACTGATAACCGTCCAGATAATAGTCCGGAATCCGTAAAGTGGTACATGTCGAGTCAAAATATGTCAATGTATGATAGCTTCGACTCGACATTTCGATTTTCAATTCTATTTTATTAGCGTAGAGTTCTATTTTTAGTGCTCTGAATTTTCCCGGGTCCGCTGAATTCCGGATCATATAGTCCCAACTCCCAGCCTTTATATAATCGAGTATATATAGTAACTACAATTTTTATAAAAATTATAACCCGACTATGTAAATTATATAGCCTATGTTACCCGGGCTATTATTACGAATCTATTAGGACCTCATACATCAAAATAGGACCAGTAGTTTAGGCACTAAAGTATAACAAACATACATAGTACATACATACATAGACTGCCAAAATCACAACCCTTCCTATTGTCTTCGCCGTAGTCGGGTAAAAACAAAGGCAAACGGAACGACCCGAGCGCTAGTAGACGATAGTCAGTGATGATGACGATGATTTTCAAAATGCTTGAAAAGAAAGTTGGACAAATTGAAATTCAATTACAATAATTGGAAATACATAATAATCGCCGACACGCCGAAATACGATCCCACCGTAACCGACTTCACGTCCATCAAACTATGTCACTTGGACTAATCCCTACCGGCTTCTTTGACTACAATTATGCCCCTTATTACGATTATCGGATTAAAGTAAAAGGCAGTTATGATCAGCCGTAAGCCTATGAAGCTTTATGTAATAGTCAATGATAGTAAAAGTTTATGTGTAGTTCAATCTATAGTTATAAGCGGTCAGCTGCTACAGTTTGTTGACTAACTATGTTCTGACTTAGATGGGATATTAAGGATAATATACAGAATGTCCACTTTGCTGTTTCAATTTAGGAAACAAATCGTATTTTCGTCTGTTGTATGTTGTTTTATTAATTTATGTTATGCAGTTTCTCCTTCCAAATTCTCAAATTGTTTAATAGGCTAAGCATTTAAAATTAAAAATAGGACTGGAAATGGTGATAATTTTTTTGATAACACTGCAGTGCTGTAGGTAAGTAGGTACATCCATATGTTGGTTTTAAATTGTACAGGAGTTGACGACTTCTTCAATAAAGATTTTTAATTCGTTGATGATTTACTAGTGGAATTTTACCAATTATTGTAGTTTCACCAAAAGTAAGAATTAAAAATAATTAAAATGTCTATCTAGGTATATATAAAATAAAGTCGTGTTAGCTACACTATTTATCTCAAGAAGCTATTTGGCTGAAAATTGCCGATGAAGTAGCTTAGGACCAGGAAACGGACATACGTTACTTTTTATCCCATTCCCGAGGGACCTAATGTCTCGCTAAAACTCGAGAACGGCTGGACTGATTTGGCTAATTTTGGTATTGAAATATTTGTGGATGTTCAGGGTTTACCGGTGAGAAATACTGGAAAAGGTGTAGATTGTAGGAGTAGGTGTAGGACTAGGACGTGGAAAAATTGTAGTAACGTGTAGGAAAAATTATTCATTCCAGTTCATATTTAAGACAGAACAATTTATGTGTGTCAGGACAGCTAGTAATGAAATAAAGTTGAGAAATTAAACATAACTAGTGTTAAAACCTCTTTTAGTTTTGTAGTTTTATAAATTTATTTGTCATATTATTTTGAAGTCTATATTTAAATGTTTAGTTATTTTTATTTATAATAGATGGAGTGCAACAGTCTCTACATCACGCTATCGGTGCATCAAGACTATTGTATATAAGGCAGGGAGTATTTTGTATGAATTGAAATTTGGAAGATAGTAAATACACGTCCACTAGTGATACAGTGGTTTCATTAAGTAGATATTTTTGGGGATTCTGTACAACTAGCTTTTATATAATATAATGATATAATGAAGTAGAATATAATGTAGTTTTAATGCTACTACTATACCAAATTTCATCAAAATCTTTCGAAATCGATTCAGAAACAAACATCCGTCGGATGGACCGATATCTTATATATAAAAATGAATTGCTGTTCGTTAGTCTCGCTAAACCTCCAGAACGGCTGGATCGATTTTGCTAATTTTGTTCTTTAAATAATCGTATCAGTTCAGGGAAGGTATAAATGGTGAGAATTTTCAGTTCATAGTTAAGGCAAAACAACGTTTGTCGGGACAGCTAGTTTATGATAAAGATTTACACAAAAACATTATATCTTCACAAACTTTCACATTTATAATAGTAGTAGAAAAGATATTGGACAGAAAAAGGGTCATTGACGTATGAGCTTCGTAGCCTAGTGGGTAGACCGTTTGGTTCGCACTCGAGAGAGTGCAGGTTCGAATCCCAGGTTGTGGCGTGTGCCAATGAGACTTTTTCAGATCTCAAGTACATTATACGGACGCTCTAACGGTGAAGGAAAACATCGTGAGGAAACCCGCACATAGTTGGCCCCAGACGTATTGACTCATTCATTCCTCTGGACTAGGCTGACTATGTTGTGTGAATGCCGTATGTACTTGGGCAACCATACGACATTTAAAAACCAACTGTCCCAGGCACTACAGTATTTCAAGAGTGGTTACTTCGCTCGGAGAATACTGTATAAATCATCCATAACGGATGCAAAGGCCTAAGAAAAGATATGCAATACTTCTCGCTTCTCTTGATTTCCTATAAATCATTCCCCTATGTCCCCTATTTTAAAAGTTTTGAACGCAGATGCCACGCACCTCCCCCGCATACAAACAACATAATATCTACGAATGCACTATCCGAAGCAAGCACGTGAGTTGGGTACTTAGAGGGCCCAAGGACCCTATAGAAGCGGTTACATAAAACATTTTTTTTTTGTTTTTTGGTCCCCTGTTCTTGAAAAAATTCGTCTCGCAACTACGCATGCCTTGCATTTTGATGACTTCTTTGTGATTTCTTGCATGCAGCATAGGCTGGTTAATACAACTTTATATATACAAACAAATAAAAAAATAAACAAACTGAAATCAATACTAGTGTATACAGAATTCTGGCTTATCAATTTCCAATGCTGTTAAACTATTCTCGTTTAGAGCTTAACTCGTTATTAACTTATACAAATATTTTGTAGAATTATAATCTATACTTAAACTATATTTATGATTGTTGCGTTTTATTTCCGGAAAGTAAAATTATGTAAATGAGTACATAAGCTGCACTAAAAGTATCGGGAATGGAATATTTCCACTGTTCCTGTCATATTAAAATTTAAAACTCCTTGGTTTTAAAAATCGAATACCGTTTATTTATTTAAAAAAAGATTCTCGGTCTTGTCACAAGGTCTTGTCAAACTTGTTTAGTCGTTTAGAAAATGGAATTGACTCGAGAAAATTCTAGAGCGATTATTTATTATGACTTTCGAAGTGGCTTAACACGAAAACAGTGTGTTGACGGATGATTTCTGCATTTGGTGATGAAGCCCCATCCAAAACCACAATTTATCGCTGGTTTGCTGAATTTTAACGTAGACGTATCAAGCTTAGTGATGATCCCCGTCAAGGTCATCCAAAAACTGCAGTCACCCAAGAAAACGTTGATGCTGTGCGTAAGCTGATTGAGGAAGATCGACATGTGACATACCGCGAAATTCAGGCAACTTTAGACATTGGCATGAGTTAAATACAAATAATCTTGCATGAACAATTAGGTGTAAAAAAGTTGTTTTCCCGATGGATACCGCATTTGCTCTGTGAAGAGCAAAAAGCGGCTCGCGTTGCTTGGTGCGTCAGAACTCTCGAAAGATTCCACGCAGGATCCTCAAATGCTGTATACAACATCGTATCAGGTGACGAATCCTGGATATACGCGTACGAACCCGAAACAAAAAACCAGTCACGAGTTTAGGTGTTCGAAAATGAGTTAAAGCCAACAAAAATTGTTCGTTCACGGAGTGTTGCAAAAAAATGGGGGCCACGTTTGTCTCCGAAACCGGCCATGTTGCGACTATTCCTTTTGAGGGACAAAGAACGGTTAATGCAAAATGGTGTGCTAATATTTGTTTGCCACAGGTCGTTTCTGAACTCCGTAAAGAGAACTGCAACCGCCGCATCATCCTCCATCACGACAATGCGAGTTCTCACACCGCGCACAGAACAAAAGAGTTTTTAGAGCAAGAAATCATAGAATTATTAGACCATCTGCCGTACAGTCCCGACCTAAGCCCTAATGATTTCTATACTTTCCCTAAAATAAAAAATAAATTGCGTGGTCAGAGATTTTCATCACCTGAAGAAGCTGTGGACGCCTACAAAACGGCCATTTTGGAGACCCCAACTTCCGAATGGAATGGTTGCTTCAATTATTGGTTCCATCGTATGGAAAAAATGTATCAAATTTCGCGGAGAATACTTCGAAAAGCAATAAATACATTTTTAAATAGTAATGTTGTGTCACTTACATGATTCCCGAAATTTTCAGTGCCGCCCTCGTATTACCGCAATTGTGTACAAACATCCACGTATTTTTTTTTAGATAAAAATATGTTAACCAAAAAATGTGAAGAAATTTTCAGTTATAGTACATTAAGGATGTCAAATGTCCTAAGGATGTCAAAGAAATAAAATAGTCGTAATGGTGCTTTACAACTTTGTTCCCCAGGGCAGTTCAAATAACATATTTTGATGATTTGATATAAAATGAAATATGACACAGATAGAATAAATACTATCGGTCGAATTCTTGAATTAAGAGGCTCTCAAATCAGGCTCTGTCCAGAGTCTTTGACTTAAAGAATCGCTTAAGAATTTGGTCGTGTAGTAAATAGTCGAAGGAAAAAAACCTTTTCTGGAAACCAAATATTAAATCACAGATGATTGAAAGTGATGGGAATATTGGCCAGTGTTGGATTTTCAGGCTTATAGTGTTTAGCTAAGCCTGTTAGTCAAAAATTGTTAAGCGCTTTAAAACACATGTAGCAAAATGCAACTTCGATGGGCATTCGGTATGATCGCTTTAGTCAGAAGCAAACATGAATTTGTATAGTCAGATACAAACTAAGCAAATAGAATTGAATAAACAGTTCCTAATTTTTGTGTCTCATTTTTAATCTTCTCTTAAAATATTATTGGATTTCCCAGTTGCTCTTTGTCAATACCTAATATTATAATATTTTCATTGTCATACGACAATCCCGACATGTACTTCCCGTTTTCTGGTACCTGTAACGCAAGTTCTTTGCGTACTTAGTACGGGGCCTGATTGACGTGGTGTGAAGCGTCCATATTATACGAAAATCCAAATTATACGAAATAAATCTACGGTGACAAAAATTATTGTCCCTTACGCGGAACTTAAAATTCATAGAAAGCTTTGAAGATCACGTTTACATGATCTAGCGTTATCTGATGAAGCTGCAGGTGCACCCACACCCACGCCCCTCTCAGGGTCGGATATAGGCTAGCAACATCAATTAGGGGCCGAGCTTCCAGTACCTGCGTTACTAGTTCTCGGGTGGTCTAAAGATAATTGTTAGTTGATTGGAGTAATTTAAGATATCATGTGAAATTATATTTTATTTTGTTAAAGTTAAACATTTTCAGTATAATATTAACTGCGTGTTTACATAATTATAATAATAACGTTAACATTGTCCATTAAAATATTGTGGTGAAAAATATACCTACTTAGTTTTAAATTCACCGACCTTATGTTTTAGTTTTTTTTTTTTTTGGTAGTTCCGTCCTCGCATTTTTAAACTAAAAGGTTTAGAAACTTGTAAATTTACATGCTACTAAGTAATACTAAAAATTCTGTAGGAAAATTATCGAAATCGGTCAATAACTTTGGAAATAATTTAAAGAAAACCTCTTAATTATTACGCGTTGATAGCCATGTAACCCAGCTCCTTAGACATGTCGTGATATGGTCTTTGTAAAGTTTTTACTCTATAAAATAGTTAAAATCTAAAAAAAATTGACAAAATGTACCCCTGAAACGCCCCGAAATGCGCGTAACAAAGTCGCGGCTGTATCCGCCACTGGCGACTCCAAATTATGATTCCGTGTGGTTGCGAAACACGCCCCAACTATCAGTCCGTCCATCATCACGACTCCACGATTTACATATAATTACAACCATAAACAACAAAATATACATCTGTTTATATTTGAATAGTTCAACACGAAATTTTATGGTATCTGAGAAATTCAGTCGGTATTGTGCTACTGTTTAAATACCCAGTTTATTTTAGAAAAATAACAGGTAGGTAATCCTAATACCTATTAGACTCACATACATCATTATCATCACCAACCACTAACGTTAACGCTGCTGAACCTCAAATGACAAATCTTATCTCATTGTGAAGATGATTTAGGGCCTGTTTTAAAATCTGCTAATGAAATCCTGCAATAATTCAGTTACGATACAAATTACAAAATAGTATTCTCGTAAATGACACACACACATTTTCCCGTTTTGATTGGCCCAAACTCCAAAAGTCTAAAAAGTTTATGATAATATCAAGACGATTAATTTATAATTCAATAAAAGTTAAATTTAATAATTATTTACAATACTAGGTAGGTATCAAAATATATCCAACATTGTGAATATGATTAAATTATTTTCTCATTATTATTTATTATCCTAGGTACGATGGTCACATAAAGTCTAATATTAGGTACTCCTAATAGAATACCTTATTATACACTTCATTAAAAGAAATAATAATTAAAAGTAACAACCCTCTAAAATTTTACGCCACTAGGTATTATTATTTTATATGACCGCGAAGGGTTCATATTTGGGAATTATGATATTAACGTTTTTGTGGTTTTCATAAAATATTTTACTAATGTAAAATATTTTATGAAAACCACAAAAACGTTAATATCATAATTCCCAAATATGGTACGACAACATTTTATTGAAGAAAAGAGAAGTTTAATTTTGTGCCAGCTCTACGTACACTACATAAGTAAATAGGAAAAAATATGAGAATTTCATAAAAATACGAAAAAATTAATTTTAAGAAGTACATGCGTATGAAAATTATTATTTAAAGATTTTTTTTATTACGAGAACACTATTTTTAGGGCGGCCATGACAGTTGTTTCGACTTGACTTTTGACGTAGTTGGCAGTTTTAGGAGAGCTCTTCTTGAATGTCATACGTCTTTCTTTGTCAAAAGTCATATCATTGTCAAGATGAAATTCTTTGATTATTTCTGATCTGATCCGCCATGTTTTATTTTACTTTGTGTTGCTTTCCTTGACGAAGTTAATTTAAATGTACATGGAAACGAAGTGAAATTAAAAAAAAATAAAGATTAGGAAACGGTTAATATATTATGTAGCTATATTTACATAATATAGTGCTGGCCCAGGCCTCATACATTTCTTGAACATCTCTTTTAAGGCGAAATATGCAACATGAAATATGTAAAAAAATTACAATCAATACAATGTATTGTTTTTAGGGTTCTGTAATAATACAAGAAACACTTTGAGTTTCGCTTTGCCTTTCTGTCTGTCCATCTATCTAACTTATGTAATTGAGAACATAAATGAAAATATAATTTGCTGTAGTTATAGATTATTTATAGATCTCAATTTAGGCATCATAAAATAATAATAATTTTATATTTTGGGGGTGGCTCTCCATACCTACATGTGAAGTGGGGATAAAAATTATTTTTCATTCTACCCCATCGCATAAATTGAAACGAATAGTTATTTTAAATAAACACTAGGTTTCATACATGATTTTTTTTACAAAGTCAACCATTTTCGAGTAGGTAATCGTAATAAAGTAATAAAGCCTCCAAAGTGTTTTATAAGTTGGTCCCTAGCATTTATAGGATCTAAGAGACAGAAACTTGTAAGTTTCCATGCTGATAGATCATGCTAAAATCTTTAGGAAAATTATTTTGAACAAAAACGGACAATAACTTTTGAAGTATCTAATTTAAAGGAAATATTGCGCGATTATAATTATGTAATCCTCCTGTCAAGTCTTGAGCCTTGACATGCTCTTAGTTAGGTTATTAATTCTTCAAAATTGAATATTCTACCAAGATGTAGATGCACTAGTAGACCAGTATCGCATGTGTGTAAGCCCGTTGAAAAAACTAGTCAACAAGCCGATGATTTGGGGAGCGTGCGACGCGTTTTTAAGTGTTATTAAATTTTTTCTCCGAGCGCCCGTATTTGTTTATTTTGTTCTTAATGATAGGGACCTTAATTTACCACATGTTGTTTTCGATTCGAAAAAAAAAACATAATTTGTATGAAGTTACGACGTTTTTTTTTTCTTATTCCTTTTTATTCTTATTAACAACTAACAAGTAACTTTTTTGGTCGTACGCTAACGAGGTCTAGTTATAAATTACAGTTATTCGAGGTACAACAGGAAGGGAATTATTTTTCTAATTTGTTAAATATAATGTGTTATCTATACTAATACATATTATAATAAAGAGGAAAAGGTTGTTTGTTTGTTTGCATCGAATAGGCTCCGATGTCCGAAACTAATGGACCGATTTTGATGAAATTTGACATAAATGTAGAGTAAACCACGGGGAAGGACATAAACTTCTTTTTATCGCGGAAAAATGTACGGTTTCTACGAAATTAACCTTTGCTTGCACGAAGTCGCGTAGTATTTAATATAGATACTTACTTACACATGTTTAACAATTGAATCCGTATGTTTATAGGTTTATTTATAACTAGCTGTTGGCCGCGGCTCCACCCGCGTAAAAACAGTATCCCAAAGGATCACTGTACTTTTTCGGGATAGAAAGTAGCATATGTTTTAATCCATATCCTTAACTACTACCATACCAAATTTCATCAAAATCCGTTCTGTAGCTTTTGCGTGAAATAGTAACAAACATACATCTATCCATCTATTCTAACAAACTATCACATTTATAATAGGAGTATGATTAGTTTCAAGACATGTTGACAAGACATGGATGGATGTTTGTTACTCTTTCACGTAAAAACTACCGAACGGATTTCGATTAAATTTAGCACTTAGGCTCTGAATTAACACATACACTATTTTTTATCCCGAAAAAATATATAAAAAACATTTATGTGTAAGCCTAATCTCTGCGTCAGTCTAGATTTTAATTTATTATTATACTGTAGTCATTATTTTGATACATTAAACTTTTTTCTAAAACTTACAAAGTAAGTAATCTGAATAATTAAAATTCGTATATATACGAAACGAAATTTTGTGAATATAAATTAATAATGATGAAATTCAAAGAGCCCAGTAAACTTCTCAAATATTAACAAGCGAAACTTTGTACGGATCTTGTTAAAAATTTGTCTATCATTAGAGCTTGAATTCATTGATTTTTCAAATTGGATTCCTCTGATACGTATACGAATTATTTTAGGTTATAAAGCTTTTTACAATATCCACAAAGTTCTAGCTCGACCATTTTCTAAACATTTTCCTTTGGACGCGTTAAAATATAATATACTAGCTGATGTCCGCGGCTCCAACCGGGTAAATACGCTGTATTGTTCCAACGGGAACCGTATATTATGTCCCACCATAAAAAGTAGCCTATATCCTTTCCCGTGGTCTACTTTATATATTATGTTCTCAGTCTCTAGACTATCTGTGTACCAAATTTCATTTAAATCGGTTCAGCAGTTTTGGCGTGAAAGTCGAACAAACACACACTTTTCCATTTATAATATTAGAATGGACAAATACAAAGTAAGTGACCGCAACAACTGCAGACGTGGTTGAACTACTTATTTACATGTGAGTATGTGTCTTGATCGATATGTTACCGTAAAATTGTAAAAACTCTTAGATTGTAATATTACTAGAGATATTATAAAATGTCGGCAGATTGTCAAATAAAAATTTCTTCTTACAATTTTACACGTTATTTTTCATTATATTGTAATGTTTACCGTGACGATTGATTAAACGGCAAGTGGTTGATTAAGCGCCGCCATATTTGTTTGCTTTTTCATAATAATAATTATAACGAAAAATAATGCGTACAATAATTATAAGGAGAAATTTTTATTTGACAATTTGCGACTCTTTCGAAACATTTATTGTCGTTTGGGGCATTAATGGTCTACGGGTAAAGACTGACAATACTATATTCCTTTTGAACCGAAAAGAAAAACAAGACGCCTCCCTTGTTCCAACTAACTTAAAGAATTATTAATTTTAAACTTAATACCTATTTATAAACTACCCCACAATTAAATTTAGTTACAACTCACAGCAACTAGCGAGATCAATCATCTGAAATTACTCAAGTTTTAATATTAAAAACTTTAAATTGAAAATAATTTATAAATAAGCGCCTATCAGTTACCGGTTTGAGCCTCACTACTGACAGTTAACCTTTACTTAATTACTGAGATAATCGACAGCGTACATAGCAAAATGGCATTTTTCTATCTTTATAAAGATATTTTGAAGTAATTATAAATGCATTATAAACGAGTATGTAAGTACTTGACATTTTACTCGATTTATCTACAAAACTTGTTGTTCTACTATTGGTAGATCATACTTAAAATACTCATCTTAAGCTGGAACAATATGATCCGGAATCCGGAAGACGGGAAAATTCAGAGTATAGAAAATAGAACTCTACAATTATACTAGTAGTGTTGAAAATCACACACAAAACACAAGTGTCAAATGTCAATGTCATAATATAATATATTATTACAAAATTGAAGTGTCGAGTATCGAGATGTCATATATGACAGATCAGTACCTACTCGACACTTCCATTTTCAACTCTATCTCATGAGCGCACAGTTCTATTTTCAGTTCTTTGAACCCACCAAATCCGGACCATATACACCCAGCCTTAACTGCTTGTTTTGACTGACAAAAGTTTTTTGTCTGAGATTTTTTAAACGCAGATAGTTTATAATAATAATAATATCTATGGACGTTTTACACCACGTCAATCTGGCCCCGAGCTAAGTATCCGAAGAACTTGTGTTACAGGTACCAGACAACTCTATTATATATATATTATATATATAACTATAGTATATTTAAAACACTTCCCGTAACCATGACCCAGGAACACGTAAAACCTTTTTCTTTCTTCGGCGGAATTCGAACCCGCGACCCCCGGCTTGAGTACCAACCCGTTGAATTACCCTACCAATAACCCGCCATAGAGGTCGTCACGATATAATATCTAAGACAGTTTAAGAATAATTGTATAGGTACCTACGGTTATTTTTAAGGCTCTGCACTCAAATCGTAAAATCGGGGCCCTATTACTAAGACAGTGAATGCCACCAGGCTATCAACTCAACAGGCTTTATCTCATAAACCATGATAGCTAGACAGTTGAAATTTTCACAGGTTATGTGTATCTGTTGCCGATATAAAAAAAACACTAAAAACAGTATATAATTATAATGTATTCCGTACTTAATTCCATAAAACAAACTTGATTTCTTGACATTTGGTACGAAACACATCGTGCGCGAGCTCGACTCGCACTTGGTCGGTTTTTTATTTAAAGCTATTTTGTGCTAAACAGTGGAGAGCATGCATAGTTTCTTTTTATTGTTTTATTTTTCGAAAAGTAATTACGTAATAAGCTACGAAATATTGTCATTGCAATGGTATATCTACGACCAACCGTTGACGAAATACAGTCATCACAAAAGTGAGAGCATCAAAAACGCTCTATACCAAACAATTATACACGAGTGACGTCAAAATTTTTATGAACTAAAACAATGCGTTTATGTATATCACTGTCATAACAAAATATGTCACAAATAATAATATGAGGATTGGAACAGTAATTTTCGTTTTGCAATCATAGCAAAAAAACACTTTTTGGTATTTAATTTGGTCCTTTAACTTTTTAATTTTGCAAATGATTACTGTACTTTTTGCAAATTTCGGTCCATATTAATTAATATTTATGTTGCCTATCGGAAAATATAAGAATTTTGCTGATTTAAAATAAATGCATGTTCTCTATTGTGTCTGTCTGAAAGATCGAAGAAGTCATCCGGATACTAATATTATAAATGGGAAAGTGTGTATGTCCATCTTTCACGCCAAAACTACTGAATCGATTTAAATAAAATTTGGTACGCAGATAGTCTAGAGCCTGTGAAAGGACACAGGCTACTTTTTATCGCGGGGAAATGTACGGTTCCCGTGGGATACATTATTTACAGTTTCACATAAAAACTACTAATTCGATTATCATGAAATTTGGCACAGATATAAAAGGTAGACCACGGGAAAGGACATAGGACACTTTTTATCGCGGGACATATTATAAGGTTTCCGTGGGTTACTGTACTTACGCGGGCGGAGCCGCGGGCATCAGCTAGTATAAGTAATACATCTATAATCTATAATCTTCTATAATATAATAAAGATATAATAATAATAATAATAAAGATAAATAAAATTGAAGTGTCTGTTTGTAATTTCAATTAACAGCTATTCACATAATCCATATGAAAGTATATTCGATATTTACAATAAAATAACAATTTTTTAAAATTTTTGTCCGTCCGTCCGTCTGTCTGTCTGTTTGTTTGTTCCGGCTAATCTCTGCAACGGCTGGACCGATTTTCACGGGACTTTCACTGACTGATAGCTGATATTATAAATTCTAATATAGGCTATTTTTATTTGAGGGTTCCGTTTTTGTTACTTCTATGCAAACGAAGTTGCGGGCATCAGCCTTAGTCTATAGTTTAAAAATATAGACTAAGGAGTGAACTGTGTTTCCAAACAAATAGCTTACCTCACAAACTATGACCCAATTTTACTTCATATCATATCAGAGACAATCATCATAAAACCTCATATTCGTCTCATATGAGCAGTTTATTTGTTTGTCCGTCCGCGAACCGTCGCCATGAGATTCATTTGCGCTGATTGAGGCGATTTTATTGCGGACAGTTCATAAAAACTCATTCGGATATTTAAGCAATCCCACTCGGATGTGTACTTTGGTGGAATGAAAAATATCGAAACATGGCTTATTGAAAGCTTTTGATATGTCTATGGCTAGCCGCACACACGCCATATTATTAACAATAAAGCTCATATTGATAATAATATTCCTTGTGTGTTGCCGTTTTTTTTTGGATGTGTTGACTAGTATTGACAAATTTATTCTGTCAATAATATTGCACGTGTGCGGTTAGCCAATAGGGATGAACAAAATACCTATACGTACATAAAATATAATAAAGTAAAGCGAACGTCTAACATCTTACTTTTAGGGTCAGTTCACACCGCAACGTGCGCGATGTAACGCGGCGCTGCGTTTTTAAAATAGCCATTAAAAATTGGACTTTGTTCACTATATTTTGGTAAAATCAATTACGAATACTTCGGGTACATGATCCACTGCTTATGTAAAGACGTTTGGACAGAAAAATAATTGTCATACTCAAAGTAACAAAATCATGGTGAATTTCCGTAAGACATTTTCTGTCTAAACGTCTATATATGTATTATGTTCACATTTCACACATTTTTTTTTAAATATAAAACTAGGGGGCAAACGAGCAAACGGATCACCTGATGGAAAGCGATTACCGTCGCCCATGGACACCCGCAACATCAGAAGTGAAGTTGCAAGTGCGTTGCCGGCCTTTTAGGAGGGAATACGCTACCTTCTTGATGGATTGCAGGTCGTAGTGGTCCGGAAATACTGCTGGCGACAGTTCATTCCAGAGTTTTACAGTGCGCGGCAGAAAGCTTCGGGTAAAGCGCACGGTGGAGGACTGCCACTCATCAAGGTGATGAGGATGATAAATATTTTATCGCATGGAACGGTGGCGAAAAGTTGCAACAGGTATAAGTCCGAACAATTCCTCGGAGCACTCCCCCTAATATAACCGATAGAGGATGCAGAGCGATGCTACTTCTCTACGTAGCTCTAAGGAGTCAAGCCTGTTTACCAAAAGTCCGCAGAATTCGATGACATGTAGATCGGATATAAATTATAAAGTATGAACTTAACTTGATTAAACGATTATCTCTGTTATTTAATATAACCATTAGTGTAACATGTCACCGAGTCACGACTCACGATCGAAAGCTTTTAGCACACTGTTTTATTAATTGCATTAGATTTAAGCAACCTGTTACGAATGAGTTTGATGTAATAGGCCTTAGGAGTGATTTTTTAACATAGGACTTCATGAGAAGAAGAATCCCGCCGCCCGCAACCACCGCGGCACCGCACCTTATAATGCGTTTCAAATGTGAATAGGAACGTCAATGACCTTTTTTTGTCAAATAACACTTGAAAAGTGCTATTTGCAGAAAAAATTGTCTTGCAAATAGTCTTGCATCGAATTAAAATAAAAACGTTAAATACTACATTATCTAAATATAAATTTAGCTATCATAACATTCTAAATTCGAAATAATATGGCGCCGACTCGATCCTTTTCTCATTTGAATCGCATTGTATGTACGTACCCGAATAGCGCTTGCGCGGCGGCCGTAAGCGTTGCCCGTGTTCTGGTCCATGGTCCATGGAGGTCGAGGACGTCGTGGACTACATTCGCAAGAAGACGTCAATCGCCTTGAGAGTCGAGCGTCTGGACTCTCGCCACAAGGTCAACTTCAGTTCCTTTGTGATGAGAGTCATCTTTTGTCGACCTTCGAGCTGGAGGAGTTTTGGCCTACGGGTGTGGTCTATCGGAGGTTACGGAGGGACTCTGGAATGAAGCGCGCAGCACGTCGCCAACAACACGTCACAAATTCCAAATTTGAAAATTTTGACGTATTCAACGGCCCATAATTTTTCCACATAATCGTGGACACTACACCGTATGCTTGTAGTAGTGCCATCAAATCAAAAGCCAACTATGTAGCTGTCTGTTCGTCTGTTCTGTTCGTCTGTTCGTCTGATCGTCTTTCTTTAATCTGTACTACAAACTCATGCAGTCGTGGTCATATATAAACTGAAACGGAAACAAGACTGGATTTTAATACAAACCCACATGGAAATTGACCTACTGATAGATGTAAACACAATTCATTACCAATTAATTTCCCATTTTCCATGTACTGTCCGAGCATTAGCGCACTTATCTCGCGGACGCAGTAAACCTAACATAATCCAGCTCCGATGTACGCAAAAATGACGTTCGGATTAACATGAAAATGATACAAAACGTTATTACAACGATGCATTATAAAGCATAGATTCAACTCATTTTAGCATTTCATCACGGTCTAAATCACGTAGCCGAAAAAAAACATCCGCTTTTTGCCATTGTTTTATGCTATACTAAATGTTGAGGGCGACTTTGTACGCGCAAAAAGAAACGCGGGAATTGCACATTTTAATGCAGACTCTTAGGCACAGCCCACACTAGCGATCTTCGAGCGTCGTCGTCGTGTCAGCGTCTGCGCTGCGTCGACGCGACGTGCGCCTGATCTCTCACCAGTCGTGTCGGTTATCCATCACTAGGTTATGAGAGTAAAGGCGGTGTAGGTGCTGTTGTGTACTGCGCACACACTTGGCACTATTAAATTACTCTTGCGTAACTGGCCTGGTTTCAATGAAACCGGCCACCGTCACCGAGATCGGTGTGGGGAGCTATCACATCTTTATCTGCAGATATATTTGTCAAAAAAGTAAGAAATTAAGGTATTTAAAAGTAAGGCATGTTGAATACCTAGGAATTATTCCACATCGATGACGTTAAGCCCAACATGCAGTATGACATAATCGCGTGCGATGCATGAAATGCGATTGGCCCTAGCGCTTTATCACCGAACTAAAATAATATACATGCCAGGAAATCCATAGCGGCTTAATACAATACCGGCAAATCTGAAGTTTATAGTGGAACGAGTAAATAAATATTACAGTAGAAAGCATTATGTTCCTGGACTATCTTGAAAGTTAAGTTAGTGATCAAAAATTTGTTAATCATTATACAATTATTAAGTGACCACTTTTTACCCATTTTTATCCACTCCCCTTCCACGGTGACCATAGTATACCTACGTTATTGATCAAACATTTTCTAAAAATTATATAATTATTAAGTGACCACTTATTACCAATTTTTACCCCCTCCCCTTCACGGTGACCATAGTATATGCCGAGACCCCCTCTCCTCCTTTTCACGTAGTACTAATGGCCGTCGCGCAAGATTTTCCTAGAAGATGTAGAGTATATAGACTAACCTAAAACCTAAGCCCCTCCCCCACCCGGTGACTACGTATAGTATTATGTAGACCCCCCTCCTCCCAAAAACAGGCCACGTAATATAGGTATGCTCTCTTACTGACAACATTAGTGGCCAAATCCTCATAAAAAGTATCTAGCGTTTAACAATTTTAAAGTAAGGCCCCCATAAATCTCATACTGTCACCACGAATCAAAGAATACGTAAATATATAATATTTTAAAGTGGTTTGTTTGTTCGTCCCACAAAGTTTCGTCCTAATGGGACGAAGAGGCGAATTTAATTTTTTGTGATTTTTTCATTCGTCAGTTCGTCCCATTTTTATTTTCTATTGTTTTATAACAAAAATGTAAGAGGTAATATCAGCAAAAAATATAATCCGTTGTATCTTTAGTTCAATAATAGGCTACTTGACTACTCAGTGCTATCACTGTCTTTGCTTGGCAGAACGCCAAGAGCACCATGTTATTTGAGAACCTCTTAATTTAAGCAGCTCTAGTGAGTACGGCCATAAATGAATTACAGGTTTGATACAATCTACAGCAAACAAAAATCTATATTCCAATTTCCGAACCACTTTAAAAATCACTTAGCAACAAGGTCAAAAAAGCTCATTATCATTACGAAAGCGTTTAGTGGATTAACACTGGTTAACCAATTGTTAAGGCTTTTACACTTGCTCCGAATTCAGTCACGATAGAGTCCGATTGCCAACGTTATAGAGTCTAACGACATTACGTAACACTTAAGTGTCATTTTGGTAATTGGTGAGTTGTTTTACCACTTAAGTGCATTTCGAGTTGTAATTTGGCTTTTTACTGAGTCACTAATCACTATCTCGCTTTTAGAAGTAAAAATAGTTGGAAAAATTTGAAAACGGCCGCTTATCTTTCATTTACCTAGTTGTGGCTAGAGCTACTTAATTTTTCTTTTTGGGTCAAGAGGAGCAAATTTTTATAATATGTCACTTTCCATCTTTAGTTACCATTCAGTTCCGATAATATTATGTTTAAACTGCAAAATGGTATTCTCATAAACTTCAAACCCGTTTTGATTTCCCAGATTTCTTACTAGGAATACAGCTGTCGAATGGTGCAATAATACAAGATGTATTTCTTTTCGCAATCTATGAGTTCGAATTCTGGCTAAGAAAATTGAGTTATCAAAAATCTAATGATGCAATTTAAGTTTTCATCAAGTCGGACTCGATATTACGTTAGGCTACATTGCGATCCCTAATTTTTACTATGTAAGTAATCTTTTTTACTTTTTTTCTATACATAATCGTTTTAAAATTATTTTTGCTATTAAATTGTATGTATTTCAATGTAATTGTTTAATTACATCATTTTCCATAAACCGATTTTCCAGGCCAAGATTCGAACCCACAGATTCTTCCCCTTCTTCTTTATTTGGATGTTTAAATCTGGTCATACACGTTAGGGTTTACCTGATGCGTTTGCCTGCACAGTTTTACCTATCAGCTTGAGCTGATTTTGTATTAAAACCTGCACAGTTGGGCAACATACACGCTCCGCTTTGCCTGTACAGAAAAATCCGTCAGTTATACCGTTACGTGTATGGTTAGCATTATTTGCCTAACGGCTAACGCTACCGCGTTCGAGCTATAAAAAAAAGTAAAAACTCATCAGTGGCAATCACGACTAATGTATTTGCAAATAATTGCTTTAATAACTGTTTATATCACATGTCAAACTAGCCATGTTGTGCAACAAAAAATTACACTTTTCAAATAGAATTACCGACAAGAAACTAACAGCGTCAATCACTATAATGGCTCACAATACGATGTTATCAGAAGCCATAAGCGCAGTTGTCAGCGATGCGATACCTCATTGAAAAGTTATGAAGGAGCGACCGGTTACTGGTTACAAGAACCCAACAGACCAGCAACCGAAACCACGCTCGTTAACAAACAACCGTTAGAGATATTAATCATGATTCCCACTGACGCGATTCGCTCAAGTGTTTTAGACTATTATCTAAAACACTCGGAGCGAATAATCGCATGATTGACGATGTTTCTGAAAATTGCCGGTAATATATTGCCAATGCTCTAACAAGCAAGCTGTTGAAAGGTACGCGAATTGCAGACGAATTGGATAATTGCTTCCCACAGTCAGATGAAGACATTCGAACGGTGGCAAATCTATAAAAGCTGTATAATGGTTGTATAATTCAATGTCATTGTAAAGTTCAAAGGCTAACGATGCTATTATTATTTTGGTTTGAAACTTTATATGCGTCTTTGATGATTAACAAATCTTACGTTAGCCATAGTTAATTCCTCAAATCTTTGAGGCTATGTACTATTAAGCATCAGTTCACACCCAGACGTGACGCGGCGTGCACTTTTGAGATAGAGATTCAAAATTGAACTTTATTTACTACTAACTGTTGCCCGCGGCTCCGCCTGCGTAAATACAGTATCCCTCGGGAACACTGTATTTTTTGGGATAAAAAGTAGCCTATGTTTTAAACCAGATCCTAAACTACTACCATACCAAATTTCATCAAAATCCGTTCAGTAGTTTTTACGTGAAGGATTAACAAACATCCATCCATATTATAAATGTGAAAGTGTGTCTGTCTGTATGTCTGTTACCTCTTCAAGGTTTAACCGCTGAACCTAGGCGTAACCTGAACGCGGAAAGGACATAGGATATTTTTATCCCAAAAAAGTATAGTGTTCCCTCGGGATAATGTATTTACGCGGGCGGAGCTGCGGGCAAAAGCTAGTCCATCCATACATCGTCACAAATATTGACATTTATAATATTAATAGGACATATTAAGATACACGTTTCATAACAAGAGTTTGAATTGCGAGCAGCACCGCGGTGCGCAGCTTTGCACCGCTCTTTCAATTAAACGTGTATCTTTTTGTACAGTGAATAGAGTTCAATTTTGAATCGCTAATCTTAAGAAGTACGCTCTTTCTGGATGCGTTCTGGTCACCTCCCATTGAACTCCTTCGCATATTTAATGCGTAAAACCAACTCTCCAAATTGCGAAATATGTAACAAAGTTGAAGATCTATTTCACATACTAATGAAATGTGTCCGCGACGCTCCTAAAAGAAACATACTTGTAACAAAACTTGGCTTAAATTTACATAATATTGGTGCCTTTCACGGTTTGTTGTCGCAGCCAACATCACCTGCTGCAAATATCTTATTTCATTGTATAGTCAACGTAGATAGGACAATGTAAGAGTTACGATGGGACTGACATATTCACCTGGTGAAAAAAGTCACTTTAATAAAATAAAGATTTAAAAAAAAAAGAAGTACGCTACCTTAAAAACAAGTTCATAAAAAAATAATCGTAATCAGATTAAACAGCACGCGAATCAAATATTTACTCACATATTATCGCGTGTACCTACTCAAATACATTTATGTAAGACGAGTAAAAAAGTATACTTACAAGGAGTATCATTAGTTACAATTGTTACATGTGATTGACGTTTGGAAGAGAGCCAATCATGGCAATTTGTTTGACGCCATCCAGAGTACTCGAATAATGCAAATAATTCTCAATGACCGTGCAAACAATTTGCCAACGCCATTATACTTTTTGTGGCCATAAATATAAACGCTAAATTAGCTTGTGCTCAACAGTTGGCTGAACATACATAAAGACTTTATGCGAAGTTAATTAATTTTAAGCACGGCATCTGTAATAGCTTATAGCCCTGACTCTTGGCGTATTTCTTTGGAGCTTAAGTTGCGGTGTATATGTCACAATCTGTCGACATTTTATAATCTCGTTAGTTATATTACAATCTAACGGTATTTACAATTTTACGGTGACATATATAAAACACAAGGAATAGAACTAAAATAATTAAATGTCTCTTTGCATATTGGGTAGCCATCTGGGGGCACGGCAGTGCCCCCGCCAAGTCGAGCGCGAAGCAAACACTGCCGTACCATACTTTACTGGAACCATTTCGCCGCATTTTCAGGCCCCTATTTGAGAACCTCTGGATAAGACCAGAACGCAGAAATTTTCGTCATCCAGTAAGCTATAATCACATACTTAAAATCCAAAATTTCAAGTCTGTAGGTCATTTAGTTCCGAAGTTAAGCGAAAGCAAAGTTTCGCATTTATGACACTCACTCACTCACTTATACACTCACTCATGATCATCAAAATAGAACTAGTACTTCCCATAAACTCAGAGAGCTGAAATTTGGTACAGAGTTAGGGTTTAATGGCCACATAAAGGGAAAACTATAAAAACTAGGATAATCGATCTGGGGGCACGGCAGTGCCCCCGCCAAGTCGAGCGCGAAGCAAACACTGCCGTAACATTCTTTACTGGAACCATTTCGCCGCATTTTCAGGCCCCTATTTGAGAACCTCTGGATAAGACCAGAACGTCGATCTGGGGGCACGGCAGTGCCCCCGCCAAGTCGAGCGCGAAGCAAACACTGCCGAACCATTCTTTACTGGAACCATTTCGCCGCATTTTCACTTTTCAGGCCCCTATTTGAGAACCTCTGGATAAGACCAGAACGTCGATCTGGGGGCACTGCAGTGCCCCCGCCAAGTCGAGCGCGAAGCAAACACTGCCGTACCATTATTTACTGGAACCATTTCGCCGCATTTTCAGGCCCCTATTTGAGAACCTCTGGATAAGACCAGAACGTCGATCTGGGGGCACGGCAGTGCCCCCGCCAAGTCGAGCGCGAAGCAAACACTGTCGTACCATTCTTTACTGGAACCATTTCGCCGCATTTTCAGGCCCCTATTTGAGGAGCTCTGGATAAGACCAGAACGCAGAAATTTTCGTCATCTAGTAAGCTATAATCACATACTTAAAATCCAAAATTTTAAGTCTGTAGGTCATTTAGTTCCGAAGTTAAGCGAAAGCAAAGTTTTGAATTTATGACACTCACTCACTCAGTCACTCACTCATGATCATCAGAATAGAACTAGTACTTCTCATGAACTCAGAGAGCTGAAATTTGGTACAGAGTTAGGGTTTAATGGCCACATAAAGGGAAAACTATAAAAACTAGGATAATCGAACATCTGGAGTACCTGGTGACCCTGATTAGAAAACACAAGAGCCCAACCAAACTATTAGAGATCGACATACCGCCTTTAAAAAAAATATTCAACATGGTGGTGGGCCGCTTCATTTGATGTCAAAAATCGAAGGTCTGAAGTATCTGATGAAGAATTCTCAGCTGGTTTCAGCTGATTAGAGATATGGTAATGCCATTCTACTATTGGTACATAAAAAAATCGACTGTCATATCAAAAACCTAGCGAAGTGGGACACATCTTCTAATTTAATCTAGTCCGTAGCATTCCACTGCTGGGCGAATGCCACCCTTTCTGCTTTTGATACGCATATAAATAAAATTAAAGGAAAACTCTGGATAAGACTAGACTGGCTTTTATACTTATATTTACAAGTTTACAAGAAGAAATAGTCGAACGATTAACTTTATTGTACTCGATCATTACACAAATTAAATAAACAAATTACACTGAAATCTAGTAAAATAAATCAATATGCCCACGTTTCTACAAAAAGAAGTGAAATCCCACCAAAAACATTCTGTAAAAAACTAGCCAAGTCTCGATAGAGCTGCTTGTTTATCTCTAAAAAGTAGTGAAATCTAGACAAAGTCGTGCCAAGTCTAAGGTTCCTTATTGCGATTTCTTTATTATTATAGTTAATGTTGTGTGACTTGGCCGTTGAACATTCTTTATACGTTACAAGTGGGTACAAGTCAATTTTGTTTACACGTAATGTATATCTGTTGTAACTACCTGTGTTTGTTAAGCGAGATAATAGCCCATACTGGTATTGGTAATTGGACGCTAGTGAGTAGTGTCTCATTTTAGGCTGTTGTTGATTGTAGAACACATGTATTGGAGCAATGGTGTCATGGAGCCCCTTTTGTACCATTGTGTACCCTTCAACGGCCAAGTCACACAACATTAACTATAATAATAAAGAAATCGCAGTAAGGAACCTTAGACTTGGCACGACTTTGTCTAGATTTCACTACTTTTTAGAGATAAACAAGCAGCTCTATCGAGACTTGGCTAGTTTTTTACAGAATGTTTTTGGTGGGATATACTTTACTTCCCTTTCGATATCGCTCAAACGGCATGAATCTGCCAATTGGATCAGTTAGAACTGAGCGTGTGTGGTCGTGGTTTGGCATGACAGTGGTGGACGAACTGCAGATTGGACGATAGGAAGTATGGTATACACTTACACCTCGTCTAGACTACTGGCGAAGTAGGCCGAGTTTGGCCGGATAAGACAGTGTGGGCACACACTTCGTTTCGCCTTTTCATACTTCGGGTTACTTCGCGGAGCACTTCTTCGGAATACTTCGCGAGCAGTCTGGATGGGGCATGAGAGAATATTCATCATCATCAACTAACTTTTCTGATTTTGCCCACGAATCTCTACTCTTCACGCAATATCAGGAGGATTAAGGCTGTACTCGAGAAATTGAATGTTTAGCATTTTCAAATATCATACTTCAGCAATTGCTTGTGAGTCGTGTCATTGTTTCCTGAAGGCGACTCATAACGACGCCACGTCGATACGTTAAAATTTATGAGAACAATCAAATTGATCATTGCTCACCATTTTCCTTGACATTCGAAGATTGTGTTAAAAGTATAAACTTACTAGATTTTGCCCGCGGTCACGCCTGCGTAAATACAGTATCCCACGGGCACACTGTACTTTTTCGGGATAAAATGTAGCCTAAGTGTTAATCCAGAGCTTTAACTACTACCATACTAAAATTTTATCAAAATCCCTTTAGTAGTTTTTGTCTGAACAGGTAACAAACATCCGACCGTCCTCAAAAACTGTCATATATTAAATAATACACTAGTAGAAGGATAATTATTATTAAACGCAGAATGCCTTGAATTTTTGCTTCTAAATTGAGTATAGCAACCATTGTGATAAAATTTTCTTACAAGACTTTAGGAAAAAATAATTATGTGACTTATGTGACCTTTGAAAGAATATAAATTCTGAGATGATGTAACTTTATGTAGACAATAAGGTAATAAATATAGTTAAAAACCAACTAACTCACTTATCAGACCATTTTGGAGTCGTTGATGAATCATGAAGTTAATCTCTAAACAATGCCAATGGTGAATGTTTTAAAGGAAATGATAAGAGTAGAACATCGACCCGAAAAGTGTGGTGCAATGAATAAATAGACGAATAGAAGAGATACTCCAAGCAAATGAAGTATTTAAAAACCCTAGATGAATGTAGCTCATAAGTTAAGATGGGTATTAGAAATCTCCGAGCTTCGTGGTCTAGTGGGTAGACCGTTTGATTTGCACTCGAGAGAGTGCAGGTTCGAATCAATGGTGTGGCGTGTACCAATGAGACTTTTTCAGATCTCAAGTACCTACATTATACAGACGCTCTTACGGTGAAAGAAATCATCGTGAGGAAAACCGCACATGGTTGGTCCCAGACGTATTGACCAGTCATTCCTCTGGACTAGGCTGATAATGTTGTGAGAATGCCGTAGGTATGTGCTTGGGCAACCATACGACATTTAAAAAGCAACTGTCCCAGGCACTACAGTATTTCAAGAGAGGTTTCTTCGCTCGGAGAATACTGTATAAATCATCCATTAACGGATGAAGAGGCCAAGTTTTTTAGAAATCTCCAGATATTTTCTAGTAAAAATATTCTCGCTTTCAGAATCAGATTTTTCTATTAGTATGATAAACCAGTCATACCAGCCGCATGCATCCCAACCGCTGGGTAAAGATTACCACAGATTAGGTACCAGAAGACGGACGAGGCCGTCGCCGCCAGCCTAGAAAAAGATGCCACGATGAGCTGGATACATACCAGCCAGGCAGGCCTTGGAGGAAGCCTTTACCCAGCAGTAGGACAGCAAAAGCTATTAAAAAATATCTATGGACGCTTCACACCACGTCAGTCTGGCCTTGCGGTAAGTATCCGAAGAACTTGTGTTATTACATATTTAAGATTTTTATTCTATCATACACAGATTTAATACACATCCATGATCCAAGATCACAGAAAACTTTTTGTTTCCTCGGCGAATTCGAACCCGCGACCTCTGGCTTGAGTGCCAACAGGTCGACAATAATGATGACAGGATCTCAAGGAAATTTTAAGGCGTTTATTTCCGTACAAATTTCAACCAACGCAATTTAATATTAGGTACAAAACCTGTATGTTTTAAGTATATTAAATTAAATTATCTCCTCTGTTACGCCGTTTATTCATATTTCACTGTCTCATTACACCTTATCTTATCACACTGTAGCATGAGAACCAGATAAGGACACTCTAAAATGCATTTTATGGCCCTTAAATAGGTTTTAAATTACTTCGACATACCTTATTACAGAAGTAAGTAGTGCTGCTGTATTTTGCAACTTTCTTGAATTATTAGCAACTAGTTTCTTAATAAGTAAGTAATATTGGATTAGGGTTTTAACATGTTTATCTAAGTAAAGGCAATGATTCACTAGGTAGCTAAGGGCTAAGTTAGTTTATATGTATGTCTGCTGCAACTTTTATATCATGGAGTAAATTGGAATTTTAATAGATGAAAAATATCTTTAAAAATACCAAAACTTGCACATATTATTTTAATTTTAAGTACGAATTTGCACATAGAGCAGTACGAAATTTGGCACAGCCAATTTCCAAATATGTGGGTATGCACTTGTGCAGTAAGCAATTAAAAGAAACGCTTAGAAATAGGTACATGAAATCAATAAAAATAAAGCTTCACACACTACCTCACTCAACACTACCATGCTTTTATATAATAACAGTAGATTTTTTACTAGACAATTATATTCCCTATTCCATAGACAGTACTCACATATTATTATTATAATTTTTATTGCGTATCTAAGAGACAAAAGAACCGTAAAAAGTTTTTCTAAAATTTGGACCACGGGGCGACAACTTGTTTTTATTAATCGAAGAAACACATAGAGTAAACACTCTATAAACAATAATATTAACGGCAAAACATCATGTGTTATCATTATTAAACCATTTTAAGTATTTTTTTTTCAGATTCTCTTACCTTTGTATTCCATTACATACAAACCAAATAAACACAGGTGAAAAACTCATCACGCGCACAAAACCGCAAGATCAGAGCCATATCAGTGCACAAAGAGCCTGCCTACGTCACTACATATTTGATGACGTCATTACCTAAGACAGGAGCAGGCTCTCTGTAAGGACTAAGGAAGGAAGGGAGGTTTCCTTTACAGGTTGGAAGGGCATATTTATGTATGGGGTGCAGACTATTATTGTGCCTTGAGAATTTCTTACTGTCCCGTGTCCATTGTAATTGAGTACTATTACTAGATGTTTCCCGCCACTTCACCCACGTAAATGAAGTACCTATCGCACGGGAGGAACACTGCACATTTTTGGGTAAAAATTAGACAATGTTTTAATCCAGAACCCAATCTACTCCCATACCAAAGTTCATCGAAATCAGTTCAGTAGCTTTTGCGTGAAAGAGTAACAAATATCAATCCATCCATCCTCACAAACTTTTACATGTATTATAATAGTACGAGTAGTAGGACAATATTGAGAAAACTTAATCTTGAAGTAGAGCTGAGAATAATAAAGGTAACCCTAGGTTACCCGATTGGTGTATGAAAAACATTTTTTTTTTTAATGAAATATGGGGGCAAACGGGTCACCTGATGGAAAGCAACTTCCGTCGCCCATGGACACTCACAGCATCAGAAGAGCTGCAAGTGCGTTGCCGGCCTTTTAAGAGGGAATAGGGTAATAGGGGAGGGTAGGGAAGGGAATAGGGTAGAGGATTGGGCCTCCGGTAAACTCACTCACTCGGCGAAACACAGCGCAAACGCTGTTTCACGCCGGTTTTCTGTGAGCCCGTGGTATTGCTCCGGTCGAGCCGGCCCATTCGTGCCGAAGCATGGCTCTACCACGTAAGAGCTCTAAGTTACTTGTAATAAAAAGTCAGGGAAATTTAGTTTAACTTAAAAATGCGAAAGAAATTAAGTTGTAATTAGAATGGCGTTCAATATTCAATAAAAATTATTGTTGTTTTGCAAAGTAGAAAATTAAACTATAACTATAACTACTACACTATAACAATTTTCTTTATCGCACTAAGAAAGTTAAAAGACTACTCGTATGTTTCTTTCTGCTTCATTACATTTTACGTTTGACGAGAATTACAGAAACTTTAATTACGTTATTTGCTGCATAAGTAAAGAAGTTTAGGCAGTTTTTTTTTTTTTCGAAATATGTAATAGTAAGAATGACTCTACTGTAGTGAGAAGTCATTGAACTGTGACACAGCTGATTTCAAAACACATTACTTTACTTACAACTTACGTATTGTAATTAACTGTATCCCCAGTGTGAGGTCATAGCACGGTTCCTAGGTAGATACATAATACTTTGTTCGTTTTTTTTTTTTTTGCCTAATCTATATCATAATATTGTGTACGAAGTATCTATAATTGCTTGCAAAACGTTATAAATTTCTTACACAACTGTCCTTATGTCATAACAAATTCTCAAGTGCAGTCAAGACAGCTAAATCGAACCGGTTAATTTTACCCAGTCTTACGTCTAGAAATCCGTTAGGTTTTATAAGTCTTAAAGGTATTGTAGGTCTCACCTGTGAGGTCTAGGTAGTTATGTTTTACCGTTGTGATAAAAAGATACCAACAGTTAAATTGATAAATGTTCAGTCCTCTGTTTTTATCGTGGTGAATGCTTACTAATTTTCAAAAGTTATCGATCTTTCTACCCAGAGTTAGTTAAAGGTTTTCTGTGATAGCGCGTCAGCGCTTAAGCCGGAGGTCGCGGGTTCGAATCCCGCCGAAGGGACAAAAGGTTTCTAGATACCTGGGTCTTGAATGTATATTAAATATAATATTATGTAATATATTATAATAAAATTTTTGAATACATGTATATAGTTTAGAAGTATTATGACGTTTCTACCAATCCGAACCTTTATAAAAATACCGTTTGAAAGTTTTAGCGTATCGGGAGTCGGGACTTGATTGTAATAGGCAATCGGACTAATTTTTTTATTGCATAAATGAATAGTACTCTTAAATATGAGTAACTTCTCAGAAGAAACCGTATATCAAAAGTCAATATTTTCAAAGGTACAGCGATTTGTATAAAAAAATTCGCGAGCCTCCTAAAAACGCTCCATACTAAAGTCGACCTACAAATGACGTCACTTGTAGGTTATAGTATATGAAGTATATGGTCGCAGGAATATATTTGTAAATATCTCCGATATTTGTGCGTTTAAGTTCATAATTACCATAATGAATGTTTTTGTATATGATGTGAGTAAACTAATGATGTAGGTTTTGTTAAACAATTTCGCAAAAAAAAAATTTTTTTGGTACTGGAGCGTTTTTACGAGACTCGCGAAATTTTGTATACAAATCGCTGTACCTTTGAAAATATTGACTTTTGATATACGGTTTCTTCTGAGCATAAATGAATAGTACTCATAAATATGAGTAACTATATTTATGAGTACTATTCATTTATGCAATAAAAAAAATCTGTCCGCTTGCCTATTGTATTAATGCAGGTTTTATTTAGCAGAATTGGTCCTCAGATTAACGTGATGTGGAAGCGTCCATACCCCATAGATATAATTATTATTATATTATTTCTCCGGTACAAGCGGTCTATTCGTATTTTGTATCTCTTGCCCAAGGAGCTCTCCCACGGCTAAAGCTGCATTTTTTGTAATGCTCATGTTCTAACATTTACCATTAGGTACAAAAAACATACATCCTAAGACATCGTACACGGTACATAATTATGATCTTTATCAATGTGTGACCTTTACAGAAACAACAAACAGCGTAATGATATTACACAATCATACATACCTTCGGTTATCTCTTTGTATTCAATTAGCCTTACTGGTGCCTTTCACGGGTAACAAGAATGGTCAGCTGTCACATCCAAATATGATTAACACTTCTTTTCATAACAGCATGCTGCACATCGAAGGTTGATAGGGCATCCCCTCAAATCGTCGAGTAAGAAAACAGTAATGGACCGCGTTTACATTGATGTAGTCGTGATATGTATACTGATTGTGTGATCTATTAAACTCCTTTGTTGGGGTCAGTTTGGGCAAGGCGTAATCAAATTATGCAATACGTGAATGCATTGTCATCTGACTTGAATGCGATCGTAACAAGATGAGTTTAAATGACAATAAATGACAAGTATTCCGTAATCGAATATGCTAATAGGAATCTTATGAGTGTCCAGTTACTTTCGTAATCTTAATCTTATAAGGAAATCTTATGAACATTATGTGACTTGGCTTAAATTTTTCTTTACCTACTCGATGATAAAGTTACGTTAAAGTAGCTGTAGGTACGTGGAAATATTATTAATAATGGAACTAGGTATTAAAGGAAAATTAACAGAAACCGTCAAATATTCATCAAAGCTCAGATCAAATAAAAAACCAAGATAGCGCCTGCGCATGGCGTTTGTTTGAAGTGAAGCCTAAAAAACTACACTACTTCAATTTTACACACGCGCTCACGCACACACAAGCAAAAAAGTACTTTACTTTTTGTCAGTATAGATTAGTCGTCGCGACGACTCATTCGATACTGTTGAAAAGTAGCGTACTTTTTTGCTTGTGTGTGCGTGAGCGCGTGTGTAAAATTGAAGTAGCGTAGTTTTTTAGGCTTCACTTCGAACAAACGCCATGCGCTATCTTGGTTTTTTATTTGATCTGAGTATCAAAGTACCTATTTATAATACTAGATGTTGCCCGCGACTTCGTGCGCGCAAAAGTTAATTTCACAGAAACCGTACATTTTTCTGCGATAAAAGGTAGCCTATATTTTTACTTTTTTAATAATTTATTTTGAAAAAAAAAAACTTCGTATCAGATAAAATGTCTGGGGATCCCATAGTGTTCTTAAATGTTTCACTAGAAAGTATGTACGCCATTAAATACATACAAGCGAATAAAACGAACAAACTTAAAAACAGCGATAAAAAATGGCCACACCGAACAGACAATGTCTCGCAATTTAAACATGGGACTTAAAGGGTTTATTTTTACCTCGACGGCCATACATTACGCCTGTTATATAAAATCTTCGCCATTTGCTTAAACAAGACGTAAGTACACGTACGATTGAGATTAGGGTTGCCAATTATGATAAATTTCCCTAATTTATGGCGATTAATGATGATATAAAAAATCCAGCAGACTCCGAAAAATCTGTTTTTTTTTTTGTTTCATTGAACTTCCTTTTCGTTTTCAAGACTGTTTTACCTAATAGGACTTATGTTTGTGTATTTAAATTAACAATTGCCTTAAACTATTCTTTATATTATCATGAATGTAAAATTAACAAAAAAAAAACAGTTTTTGATACACAAATTGCTCACGTTTTTAGATCTGGTAACCCTAACCCAGTAATCAATGGTCCATGTCCATATCGATTCAACAACAAGGGAAGGGCTATCTTTTGACGATCGATATTTGTTACATTCCGATTAACCAACATATGAGTACACTTTTTAAAATCAATTCCTGATTATTAGTTCAAAACTCAACCTTACGATGATGCAATAAGGTTTATTCAATTAGTGGGTTATTATTTGGTTGCGTTTCAAATCTGTCCCCCCCTGGTGCCTTTCAAATTGATCCCATGTCAAAATCGACACAGCCGCATGTCAAACGCACGTGATCTCGTACCGGCTTGACAAATGCGGAGCTTGTAATAACCAGTAATTAATTAAATGCTCAACAATATTGATAACTCATCTAACTGTGGGTTTTTTTTTTTTTTGGATTGCATACTACCTGTCAACCGCGACTCGTCTGAAACCGAAAGATAGTGGCGCTTCATCGTCGCGCGTCGTCATAAAATTTAAAAATACGAAAGTATTTGTTCCTTTAACGGCATAACCATAGACATATTAAAGACGAGGCATGTCGAGGCAAAAACTGTCTCCTCTTAAATTACACCATTTTTGGTGTGTTTAGGGTCATTTTGACATATTATTATGAGGTATGGTAATTTAATCAAAAATGGCTGACATTTGAGGTATATGGCAATCAAGATGGCGTATTTTTTTTTTTGTATGAAGATTTGTTCTGTCAATATACCTACGTCATAGCGTATCTTTAGTTTTTAAATCTTTGGGCATAATAGTAACTATTATTAATTTTAATACTTCACAGACATAGGGAATAAACCCACTGATAAACATAATATTCTGAGAATCATTAACAACCTCTTGATGAAAATAGCAATCCCTTGTTGAATTTCTACTCGACTACGGTCTACGGCGAAGCCAGAAGGGTAATGGTTTTTGGAAGTCTATGTATGTATGGACGTTTGTATGTGTCTATATAAATGTATGGGGTCATCCACATATTACGTCTACATACATGTACTATCACGTTTGGTATGACCCCCTCTTACTCTATGGACTATGAGGTATTAAGTGGATGACCCCTATTTTCGTTACATCGTAGCACTCAAACTAATGATCTGATTTTAATGAACGAGATGTCATAAGATTTGTAATACTGGCCGGGTAACATAGCTATAGTTTATTACTAAAGTTGAAATAAATAATAATCATAATAAAGCTTTCATCTGTTATAGGTAGAGTCATTTATAGAGTTAAATTACATTCATTGCAGAAGACTACAATAGTTTAATATTAAGGGTCCATTCACACCGAAACGAAACAATACGCGACGGCTCTACATTTTAAGACAGCTATTCAAAATTGAACTTTAATTATTACACAAGAAGAATCTTCTTCTTTTTTCAGTATCTCCAACTACTGGAGGTTGGCAGTCAGCTCTGAGTACGCCTCTCTGTCTTTCGCCTGGCGGAACAGGTTTTCAACGCTGGCTATGCTGGTCCATTCTCTTATATTCGAGAGCAACTTTGTCCTTCTCCTGCCGACGGCTCGTTTCCCTTCAACCTTTCCCATCATGACAACTTGAAGCGGTTGATATCGCTCGCGGCGAAGCACATGTCCTAGATATACAACTTTTCTTCTCTTGATAGTGGCCATGAGTTCTCGGATTTTACCAGCTTGTCTCAAGACTTCCTCATTCGTGACTCTATGGATCCAGCTGATCTTCAACATCCTCCGATAGCACCACATCTCGAAGACCTCTAGTCTTTTGCGTGGGTTCTCCAAAATGGTCCATGATTCGCATCCGTAGTAGACTATCGGCCAGATGTAGCATTGGAGTAGCCGCATCCGAAGTCTGAGGTCCAGCTGCCTTGTACACAGTACCTTTCTCATTTTATTGAAGGACGCACGGGCGATCTCTATACGACGGGCTTATTACGTATCTGCAAAAACCTAGCAGAAGCAACCTAGCGACAGTACTGCCTCTACCGAACAATCGAGGAACTATAAATTGCAAACAATCGTTCTATCTCTTCACTGCTGTCTAATTTTTCGTATTACGTAAGACTTTTACAGCAAAGCGAAAGCAATCATCGAGCAATTTGAACTGTCAGTTAGCAATAATAATCAATAACCTAACCAAGAGCATGTCAGGACATGTCTAAGGAGGGTTCCGTAACTATAAACGCGTAATATGCTTTTTTTTAATTACTCCAAAAGTTACTGTCCGATTTGGTTCAAAATAATTTTGCTAAAGAGTTTTTAGCATGATCTATCAGCATGGAAATTTGCAAGTTTCTATCTCCTATAGTTTAAAAATGCAAGGGGGGGAACCAACTTACAAACTACTTTGGAGGCCGATTACTCGAAAATAGTCAACTTTATAAAAAGTAACGTATGAAACCTTGCCTTTATTTTAAAAGACCTATTCTACGATACCCCACACGATGGGGTAGAGGTCAAAAATATTTTTCATCCCCACTTCACATGTATGGAGAGCGACCCCTAAAATATAAAATTATTATTTTTTATGATGAAACCGTGATCTATACACAATCTATAACTGCACCAAATTTCATAAAATTATATTCATAATTACAGGAGCTAGAGGCGCGGACAGACAGACAGACAGACAGACGTCTGTCTGTCTGTTTTTTTTAGTTTCGCTCTGTCCGTCTGTCTAGACGGACAGAGCGAAACTATAAGGGTTCCTTAAGTATTACGGAACCCTAAAAATGAAGCAAAGTGCATTCAAATGCAACAGCGAGCGATTAGCAATCGATCGCATAGGTAATACGATTTTATTTGACGTTCAGCAATCGATTGCGCGTCTATCGCGCGATGACTGCAAGATTTTTGCTAATCGCTATTTTTACGTAATACGGCGGCCGGTCTTTATCTTTTGCTCGGACTCCCAGTTTTCATACCAAGAAGAATGAAGATTCATGTTGCACCGCGTTGCACAGCGCATGACAGTGCAGACAGTGTTTACAGATGTCATATGAAAAATGTACTTTATTGTGAAGTAAATAATGTTCAATTTTCAATATATATCTTAAAAGTCCCGTATCGTCGAGGTGTTAACTGATCCTTAGTGCCTGACAACAAATAACTATTCCAATAACTACGTTCTTGCAGACACCACAATCAGTTTGAAACTAGAATAGAATTTATGTACTGGGAATAATATTCAGATTTCAGGCATATAGCTAATATCCTTGTAAATCGTGAAATGAAGAAGCTTCGTATCCATTCTCGTAACCACAACAAGGCCGTAAAGGATATATATTTCATAACACTACATATCCCTACCAGAGGCGGATCGAGACGTTGGCAATATGTTAGTTTTTGGGGCCCCATATTTTGACGCCTGAAACTGTAATTTATTGGTGCAAATTACTGCGAAGAAAAATGTTGAAAGTAGTTGTTGCAACGTGTCTAGTAATAGAGTTTCACTTGTTGATGAAGTCAATGAAGATGATAATAAGAATATTTTATTTCAAAAAATATAGCACATAAAGATGGTAAATATTACGTGACACTAATATTTTGTCGCATTTATCTCAAATGCAAATATTTTGTAAAAGTAAAATTGATGAATTTATAGTATTTAGTTACAGTGAGTTAAGCAATTATAAGACTGTATTGCTATAAACGCAAACGTTAGTGAGGATGTGTCGCAATTTGCGAACGAAATCCTGGATAAAATCTAGTTCAAAACATATAGGTTTAGAATATAGTTTTGTAGTATATCTCCGCCCCTGACACAATCTAAAGTCGGGGTAAAATTCGAAATAGGGTCACGTGCTCGCTACATGTAAATCTACTTACGCCGTGCCAAGACTGCTGAACTGTATCAACTAGGCGGGTCTTCACCTTGAGTCGTTAACGCTAGAACTATTGCGTGTTGGGCGAATTAGTTTGGAAGATAGACGGATGAAGGTCAAAGAAAATGTGGTTAAGACCCAGCCAGATTCTCGCTAGAAACGTGAATGCCAACAGTGTCTCACGTCTCTCGCGCAGAGATAGAAGACATTAGACATCTCCTGTACTACTTGCATATTAAGATTATTTTCTTAATGTGCTAATTTGAGCAGAGACTTAGAGACATCTCATGAGACAGAAGACATCTTGAGAGACTGTTTTCCTAAGGCTAGCCTTCCGATGCACGCGAGGCGCGACCGTGACTCGAGACTAAAATAGGGTTGCGTAGCCACTAGCCACTGCTTAATTAGTTTAGTATGAATTTAATAGCTTCCCACGCTGATTTCGGTAACGGTGGCCGGTTTCATTGAAATCAGGCAAACGACGCAGGAGTTATTTTATAGTGCCCAAGTGTGTGCGCAGTACAGAAGAGCTTTCTTCCTTTATTCTCGTAACCTAGTGGGACGGATAACTGACACGACTGGTGAGAGATCAGGCGCAGGTCCGATGTACTTGTCCGATGTTACATGCCCATCCGACGCATGGATCATCTTCCTTGTGATCATCAGGTGATCATCCTGCATTGTCCTAACCAAACTTGGAAACAACATTTTTTGTTGTTCCAACGCGAGAATGGAACCCACGACCTCCGAATCGAGAGCCAAGCTCTAAGCCACTGGACCCGAGTCGCGATCGGTGAGCGTGGCCAGAGAACCTGATTCGCTGGTTTGCTAGTCGCGGGTCGCGGTCTCGCGTCTCGGTCGCAAATATCGGAACTCGGAAGGCTACCTTTGAGTCTTTCCTCAATGTGAAATGAGACTTCTATTGCAGTGAGATCGCTCATGCTAAAAAAATATCTATACATATACATACATACAGATAAATAAAATTGAAGTGTCTGTTTGTAACTTCAAATTAACGGCTTTTCACATAATTAATCTGAAAGTATATTCGGTACTTATGATAAAATACCATTTTTTTAATTTTTGTCTGTCCGTCTGTCTGTCTGTCTGTCTGTTTGTTCCGGCTAATCTCTGAAACGGCTGGACCGATTTTCACGGGACTTTCACATGCTGATGCTGATGTTAATAGTTCTAACATAGGCTACTTTTATTTTAGGATTCCGTTTAAAAAAATAGGGTTCCGCTTTCGTTACTTCTGCGCAAACGAAGTTGCGGGCATCAGCTAGTTTAAAATAAATTCAAAACATCATCATTGGAAATTTGGAAAGCCTGAACTTTCAAAGTAGAATTCGCAGGACACGCAATCTATTTCATGAAACTTTTTCATTCATGTTCATGCATCGGCATAACTTAGCTATGGTCTCTTAATCAAATAATTTAAACGTGTATGGCAAGCGTTAGAGTAAAAGGCGATCACACCTAGGATCAGTCACTAGTTGACGCTATTTTACCTTTCGGATTCGTGACGCCACTAATCATTCGACAATCAGCTTGCCTAGACTGTGATACCTAGTGAACTGTGTTAGACACTTGGACTTGGACCATTAAACACTTTTTACTCAGAGACTAAATCTTTCGAATGATGGAACATTTACCGTAGGACAGAGAAATGATTGTAAATAGCAGGTTCGACTTACTTTTAATAACCTATTTATATGTAACTATTTGTTATAAACGGCGTCATTCAATCATTTGCCGGTTTTTCGCGATACAAATTTGACGTTTCTAACAAACAGTTTTAGATAGATAGGTTATTGAAAAGGGCCGTTAGTAGATAACATGACCTCACAGAAAATTGGCGTAAAATAATGTTGTTTTGCTGAATAAGAGAGGGTCTTGGAGTCAAGATCGGCAGACTGCAACGCAGTTGTTGCTTCTCTGGTGTTGCTAATGTTTACCTTTATGTCATCTGCAAATCTTAAATCTATACCATCATATAGTGGTCCGTGCTCCTTATTCCATACTAGCTTTCTCGTGGCTCCATCCGCGTAACTATAGTATCCCATGGGGACACTACATATTCGGTATAAAAACCAGTGTGTTAATCAAAAGCTTAAGCTACTATCATAACAAACTTCATCAAAATCCGTTGAGTAGTTATTGCGTGAAAGAGTAGCAAACAGAGGTATGTACTTACTTACCTAACATACTTCTATCCTTTAATACATCCATCCATGTTCAAAAGCTTTCACCTTTATAATAGTACTTAGATGGATTTCTTAAAATGTAAACAATCTTTATCTATGTTATGTTTACTTTTCACCGTCCGATCTTTAAATTATTTTCCAAACCTCCTAATCAATGCTTACATCATAATCTGCATGAGGTGCACGCTTGTTGGCCCCTAGCCCCGGGGGCAAACGTCCAAACGGGTATAATTATAACGTTATCTATTGAAGCATAACTTATGAAAGAGACAACAAAGGCAAACAACAATTTAGCCGGACTATAGTAGGAGTTAGTGTAGTTAATTAAAACATTATTAATTCTGTATTATGAATTTGTATCGATTGACGTTCAAACATATCGCTGCTTCAATTGAAAACTACCACAAGTCAAAATTACCTTTTTTTACAGGAGAGCCAATCAAAGAATATGAATACCTTTTTTTGTCCAATACTTACTTGTTCTTTATCTAATATATACATGTTATACATCATTGGAAGCGTATTTTTAAGCACTTTTATATGTTGTAGGTAGTATCATACTAAAATGAATACCAGAGGAGGTATAAGCAAATAAGTTACTTTTGAATATAAAAAAAATGCTTCAAATATACTAAATGTGGAATAAAACCACCACAAGTGATGAATATTTTAATTGTATTAATAATGTTTTTTAAAGAACAAGTTAAAAATCGCCATGCAATATAAAGTAATAAAGTAGAATATAATAAAGTAATTTAAGTACTGTCTGAGTCTTAAATCAAATCAAAGATTATTACAATTTAACAAACTAAAATCTTCGAAATTGTTTCAATATAATCATAACAATGTTTCAGTTCTTTTAAGACGATGAAAAAGTAACGTAAAAGTATATTAAAATAATGATTTAAACCAAATTATTTCGCAAAAAAGTTTTAAAAAATCTAAACATTAAATAAAACAAAGACTTTTGACATAAACTTTTAAAAATTGTTTTAGACCATTATTCTCTTACTTTTACATCAACAATAACTATTATCTTATATCTAATTATTACAATACGAATAGTATATTAAATGTGATAAAGGATCATTTTAGTGATCTCAATGAAAAGGATAGATAAATAGTGATCATTTGCACCTGGTGATATCACTAACATACAGCAGACGTATCGTGTTTGGGCTCCTTAAAAAGGCTCCAATGAATAGGATGATAATCTGTAAATTATGTATGGTGATAATCTGCACCTGATGCTGCAGCATGATACTGGAACCTCGCTTATAACATTAAAAAATGTATGCAAATTTTATAAGTGATGGTCAAAATGTATTCTATAGTTGTCTTCGCGTCATTGTATCTATTAAGTCTAAGGAACCTTACACTTATGGTCAATTGGTCAGTGGTAGAATGGGTATTATCAGAATTTCAAATAGAACGGACTTCGCAGAAACCAAATAAAAAAATGTTATAATTAATAAAAACAAATTAATTAAGAAACTTATTATTTACTTTTTTATATATTTTTTGTGTCGGGAGTTACATAAAGCATTTCTCTGTCTTCGTTAGTACATAAATGGGCGATGATTTTAAGCTTTAAAGCTCGAGCTATATTTTTTGGATAGTGGAATAATCATTGAACACGCAATTCCAGTTCCAAAAACATCCACAAACTGGCTAACCAATATTTTCTAATATTTTTTCTAAATTTGCGGAAGATTTCGAAAATCTCTAAGATTATCACTTTTACTTCCACTGTTATCTTCTACCTTTTGTAAGATGTTGAGTATTCTGTGTATACCTACTCATATTCTGTAAAAAATGTAAGGTTCGGTCAGAACTCAGAAGGTTTTATGGGAAGAGTAACAAATATAATAATATATAGGTAATATTATATTTATACATCCCTGCATCTCTACATCCATATATATGTACATCACATATATCCCATATACATACACCCCACACATCCATACATCCATGCATCCATTCATCCACACATACAAACTTTCGCGTTTATAATATTAGTAAGGACAAAAACGCAGTACAAATTTTATAATAACCGACATTGATTACAATGGACAAAAAAACAAACATTATTTAGTCACAGTCTTGAATTAAAACAAATATTCACAAACAAATATTTTTTTAAATTCAAAACGCGTGTATTCCTGAGGTAATTTTTATTTAAAATGTTAATAATTATAATATGTTTTTTTTAATATTCAAAATAAACTACATATATTTAATTATTTATATTACTATATAATTATGGTACCTCTTATTCAATAATTTAAACGGAAAACGAATATAATATTGTCTCGTATGTTAACTTTGATTTAAAAATTTAAGTTCATTTATGTATATTTTCGGTGCAAAACAACCCCTTTTTGTAATATGGTGGTTTTGATTTAAAAATATAATCTTACTTACATGAATCCTTTCTTCAAAACAGAAGTATTACAAAATGTGGTTTTTTTCTGTATAAAATTATTCAGAATTATTATATTATTTTGAGTTAGGGTACTCTTGCATAAAAAATATATGCTTATAGCTCGATTGTCGACGCGCAACTCAAAATATGGTGGTTTAGATTATAATTCGCACGTAAAACGCAATAATTCAAAAAAAACTTTTGTGTTGTTTATGTGTCTTAAAATGAGGAATCAACGAGTGTATTTTTGAATATAAAAATATGAACTATTACAATTGTATTTTTGCAATAAAAACATTTTTACATTTTTTTGACTTGTGGTACTTTTGAATTGAATAAGCGATATTTGAACGCCGATCGATACAAGTTCGTTTATTTTTATTTACACTTTAATAAAATTGATATACACAATCAGTAATAGGAAAGAATTTTATTATAGAACTAGATGTTGCCCGCGAATTTGTGCGCGCAAAATTTGCAAATACCGTACATTTTTCCACGATTAAAAGTAGCTTACGTCCTTCTCCGTCTACTCTACACCTGTGCCAAATTTCATCAAAATATGTCCCGTAGTTTTGGAGCCTATTCAATGCAAACAAACAAACAAATAAACAACGAAATATAAGTAATCAGTATAAGTATAGATTAAAATAACTTAAAAAATTGTTGTATGAAATAACTAGCTTCTTCCCGCGGCTCCGCCCACGTAAATATAGTATCGTGGAATCCCACGGGAACAAAGTACTTTTTTAGGATTAAAAAGAAACATATATTGTTTTAATACTAAATTTCATTAAAATCCGTTTATTCGTTTTTGCGTGAAAGTGTAACAAACATCCATCCATACATCCGTCCATCCTCACAAACTTTCACATTTGTGATAGTAGTAGGATCACACACAAAATTAGGGCCAAAGGTAGATAGGTGAAACCATAACGATGATGAATTAACCTTATTATTTAATGAACCGTGCTAGCGCCTAGCTGTCCGCTAAGTGGAAAGTTAAAAACGTATAGGTACTTTAAACATCATTTAAACTGGCAAATCTCGTTATTTAATATCTACCATCTTGTCAGTACGTGGACATAGTTTTCAATACTTTTTTTTTAATTTTCAACGAGAAAATCTTTGAGAAAATAGTCTAGAGTAGACCATGTACCATGTATAGTGCTACTATTTACTACACCATAATATTATGATACTCCTCTAAAAATATAATTAAATAATCAAAGATATCCGAATTAGATTTTTTGTATAATTGCAGTGGTGGAAGTTAATAGATTAATTATAATTATAGGAGGTCTCAAAGGGCGTCTGGCAGTTGGCCACCCGCTGCCACAGTCTGATTCCACATCTATTGCTATAAAAAAGCAATTAAAACCAAATGAATGTAGATCGGTCGGGCTATTTCATGACACAGCAAGCGGATGCTATACAGTTTACATAAACTGAGCCTTTAGCTAAGTTGCCATCGCTAATCACGACGATCCTCGTCGTAATTAGCGATAGCGAAGTTTGAAAACAAAAATTAATGGAATTTGACAGAAACATCGTTAGCGATGCTTAAGTCAAATCCCATACATTTTTCTCTGTGTAGAGTTGTAGACAAATATTTAACCTGTATACTTTGCAATAACAACACGTCTTTAATACAAAATATAATTTTGGTTATTAGCATTTTAGTTGATTTAAAAAAAGAGGTAAAATGAGATTGACAAAAAAACATCCAGTAGTTTCGGAGCCTATTCAATGCAAATATCAAATTTCCTCTTCATAATAGATATTAGTAATAGACTACAGTTTTTACACTACTACGGCGAAGCCAAAAGAAAGGATATGTATATATGTATGTATTCTGTATATGTATGTATGTATTTATTTTTGCAGTCTATGTATGTATGTATGCGTGTTTGTTCCACTGAAGCGCCTAAACTGCTGGTCCGATTTTAATAAATGAGGTGTCAATAGATTCTCTGGATAGCCCGGGTAACATAAGCTACCTATTTAGTTTTTTAAATTATAATTTTAATTATTTGAATGTCAAAATAATTAATTACACTGATAAATTTTATGTTGTGTATTTGGTTCAAATAGATACTCGTCTCTATTTATTCGTAATAGCCCCACCAGCAAAGGTTAGCGATAAAGCTTATTGTGAGATAGTAAGGAAAAGTAAATTCCGAGAGTGAAAGTATGAAAGTTTACCTTCTAACCCTGACTGCTTGATTACATTCTATTAGCATATTCTGTAATTATAAGCTGTCTGTCATTATACAACTTAATATGCAGATGTGTTGTGTGGGAATAGACAAATACATTGCTATGTTTTAGTTGTGCTTAAGTCCAGAGGCCCGATTCTCTTATTTAACTTAGACTTTCAACTTACCATCAACTCATTATAAATTTATCATCCTGTTATCATAAATTGACCGAAAGTCGGTATTCTACTACACTGTTTTCGTAAATTTAAAATCCCAACACAGTCATTTTGCAATGATATTGACTACAATTTATAAATAAAGCGAGCACAAAACTTGTACAAAGACAGCTGTTGCTTGACGTTTGTACGATCCAGTGTTGCCAATTATTGTCGGTTAAGGCGCGTCTCCTGCTCGTGATTTTTTGAAACATACCACAAAATCATCGAATATAGGGCATGGCTATGCACATTTGTGTACGCATACACAAAATTTTTTGTCTTCTGAGACGGACGGAAAACATTTTTCGCGCGGTTAGAGAGGGGAAGGCAAAAAAATAGATTTTTGCGTAAAATAAATATTTTTATGTTGTGGCATCCCCACATGTCAAAGTGAAAAAAGAATCCGGTTGACGGATCGGTTCGAGTCAAATTGGAGTTAAGTTTATAAACATACGAGAATACCATTTTCTATGGATAAGTGGTTCGCTCATTCTACAATCAAGCTTCGATACAATGATAATCGCATCGCGGTGTAATTCGTCGTTTGACGTTTGTTTGAAGTTTAGTTGAATACCATTTTGCTGTTTGATAGGATTCGGACTGTATCGAACAAGTAACGAAGCTGCATTAATGTTGGATTAAAATAGCAGAATCGACCTTCAGAGGGCCAATTCTCTTAATTAACTTAGACTTTCAACTTACCATCAATTCATTATAAATTTATCATCCTGTTATCATAAACTGACTGAAAGTCGGTATTCTACTACACTATTTTCGTAAATTTAAAATCCCAACACAGTCATTTTGCAATGATATTGACTACAATTTATAAATTAAGCGAGCACAAAGCATGTATAAAGACAGCTGTTGCTTGACGTTTGTACGATCCAGTGTTGCCAATTATTGTCAGTTAAGGTGCGTCTCCTGCTCGTGTTTTTTTGAAACATTACACAAAATCATCGAATTTGGGGCATGGCTATGCACATTTGTGTACGCATACACGATTTTATCCTCTTCTGAGACGGACGGAAAATTATTTCCCGCGTGGTTAGAGAGGGGAAGGCAAAAAAAGAGATTTTTGCGTAAAATAAATATTTTTATGTCATGGCATCCCCACATGTCAAAGTGAAAAAAATATCCGGCTGACGGGTCGGTTCGAGTCAAATTGGAGTTAAGTTTATAAACATACGAGAATACCATTTTCTATGGATAAGTGGTTCGCTCAATCTATAATCAAGCTGTGATACAATGATAATCGCATCGCGGTGTAATTCGTCGTTTGACGTTTGTTTGAAGTTTAGTTGAATACCATTTTGCTGTTTGATAGGATTCGGACTGTATCGAACAAGTAACGAAGCTGCATTAATGTTGGATTAAAATAGCAGAATCGACCTTCAGAGGGCCAATTCTCTTAATTAACTTAGACTTTCAACTTACCATCAATTCATTATAAATTTATCATCCTGTTATCATAAACTGACTGAAAGTCGGTATTCTACTACACTATTTTCGTAAATTTAAAATCCCAACAGTCATTTTGCAATGATATTGACTACAATTTATAAATTAAGCGAGCACAAAGCATGTATAAAGACAGCTGTTGCTTGACGTTTGTACGATCCAGTGTTGCCAATTATTGTCAGTTAAGGTGCGTCTCCTGCTCGTGTTTTTTTGAAACATTACACAAAATCATCGAATTTGGGGCATGGCTATGCACATTTGTGTACGCATACACGATTTTATCCTCTTCTGAGACGGACGGAAAATTATTTCCCGCGTGGTTAGAGAGGGGAAGGCAAAAAAAGAGATTTTTGCGTAAAATAAATATTTTTTATGTCATGGCATCCCCACATGTCAAAGTGAAAAAAAATTTCCGGCTGACGGATCGGTTCGAGTCAAATTGGAGTTAAGTTTATAAACATACGAGAATACCATTTTCTATGGATAAGTGGTTCGCTCAATCTATAATCAAGCTGTGATACAATGATAATCGCATCGCGGTGTAGTTCGTCGTTTGACGTTTGTTTGAAGTTTAGTTGAATACCATTTTGCTGTTTGATAGGATTCGGACTGTATCGAACAAGTAACGAAGCTGCATTAATGTTGGATTAAAATAGCAGAATCGATCTTCTGATTTACACAAGGAGAGTTTATCGTACGATTTGGGCGAGAATATCGTATCATATTCTCGTATACGAGATTCGCCATAAGATTTTCGCCTTCAAAGGTTGTTTACACTATGCAAGAATATTCTCGCCTGACATTGTCGAGTTCGAGAAACTGTCCTTGTGTAAATGAGGCTTTAGAGTTAGGACCCATTATGCTCGAAAGTGCTGGCCTGCTGGGAGAACTATAAGGGCGCGTTTATATGACAACACACAGTCACATTGCGGACACCGCAAATTGAGTTTTATTGACTAGGCCACAGCGTGCAGATTTTTTACAATCATACAACCGCGCCCGGTTGGTGGTTGCCATTAGGTTGTACTTTTATAAGCCACGTCTAACTGGGTGCTAAAGTTCAAAGGATTTGTAGTTCTTCTCTAGTTGAGCTATATAGTTGATAGATAGGTAGAGTAAGATTCGGAGATCGTAGTATTGTAAAGTAACTCGGATGTGCACAAAGAATTTATTAAACTAACCAACGACGCAAAAAGAGGGGTGTTATATAATTGACGCGTCTGTCTGTCCGTCGCATCGTAGCACCCTAATAAATGAACCAATTTTGACCTCGATAATTTTTGTTTGAAAGCTGACATGATCGAGAGTGATCTTAGCTATAATTCGTCACCATGAGCTCGCTCACTGCTTGAAAATTCGGTGTTACTTAATTTTTTTTTTATTTTTTTTAAATTTACTTTTCATACGGCAGTCATTTAAAAATTGAATTTTGCAACTTACTCCGCAGTTATCTTTTGCTTATGTAAATACAAGCTTTTTCCCTTAATAAAATTAGACCCTATAGCGGTATTTCGTAGACAGATCACGAGTAGCTTAGGGCACATCACGAAAAATCTAATATCTGATGGCACGTTTTGTCAACTACCAAGTTTTATAGGGGACAAACGATCAGATGAATTGCCTGATGGTAAGTGATTACTGCCATGAGACATTCGTAATACCAGATGAATCACAGAAGTGTAATGTTTTCCCCTTAAATCTTCAGCTCGTGTACCTTACTCATTCGAAAAAACAACATTTTTCAGGTGATCTATGCTATCATGAAAATATAGCTGGTATGAATTGTCGGTTCTCAGTTAGATCTTGGTATCACTCGGAGCCGTTCATAGCGAAGCATGAGCCTCACATGATTAGCAAAGTTTATATTTGTTATAGCTGTTTAATGGACAAAATATGAATGCGCATATTCTTCTAACCAGCAGGTGCCCTAAACGTCAAGTTCGAGCATTCCCCCTATCTATAAGATCTAGAACGTAATAATTTATCTTTCAAATAACGGTCTATAATATTTTAAAAAAACAAAATGATACCCCATAAATTTCCGTGTCAAAATTAATGATGCAAACTTAAACTTAATTTTTAACAATCAGTAGAACAAAGAATTGGTAACGACCGCCATATGACGTCTCTTCTTTAGCCTGCCCGCTCCGTGATAGATTTATGTATCGTATGCATAATATTGTACACTGCTGGTCTTGTTTTGTTGTTTAATAGGAGCTCAAAAGGTAAGCCGCAATGAACAGTATTGTAATTTTTTTAACAACTACATGATCTTGCGGTTTTGATGCTTTATCGCCACCAGCGATAATCAACCTTTTCGTTTGCATGAATAAATACAACAGATTTTGAGATATTTGTATGTTGGTATAGTTAATTAGGGACCATCCACATATTACGTCACGCAAAATTTCGACTTTTTGAACCCCTCTCCCCCCCCCCCATGTCACGCTTTTTGGTATCCCTTTACCTGTATTTAACATGAACTGTCACACTTTGTATGACCCCCACCCCCCCCCCCCCCTCCCCCATTAGGTGTGACGTAATATGTGGATGGACCCTTATCATAGACATATTATTATAGATGACGCATGTAGAGGCAAAAGTGTCCCCACTTAAATTTCTTTCGATAGTAAACTTTCGAGGGTTTGGGGCCATTTTGACATTTGAGGTGTGAGATCAAAATGGCTAACATTTGAGGTATGGTGAATTTAAATTCAAGATGGCGTAACTTTTTCTTGTTTGAAGATATTTTGTTCTGTCATATTATGTTCGTCATAACTCATAGCCCATTCTCTGAAATCATTGCCGTTGCTGTGAGTGTAAATTTAATGAAATTTAATGAAAATTAAATGGAAATTTAATGAATATTGACCAGTAGGCAATAGCCATCCTAACTGTCATACCTGATACTAACATGTAAAAATATAATTTTTCTGTAACACCTAAGAAATTGTTTTACCACAGAGACCTACGCACTAGACTACGTACCACCTACCTGTAATCTAGATATTATTCCCTATCCCTGGCCCTAGACTATAGGTAACATCGTTTTATATATTGCATTCAATATAAATGTTGCATACCCCTGACGCTACATCGTTTGCAAACAAAAACAATGTTTGCGGCGCGCATCAAATTTTTTCCTAAAACCAAAATTCCGAAAATCCGCACTCGACGCAGGTAGCCATCGAACACGGAATTTATTTGTATTTCCCAAACAATAGACACAAGCCTACCTGACGCTAATTATAATAAGGTACAAGAAATATGACGACATATGGTTTAAAAAAAGGTCAGTTTTATTTGTGCTTAATATGCGGGGTTCAATTTATTGTTTTTTTATTTCCGACCACTTCGAAACATTGCTTGCGGTGTTGACAAGCTTTTTTAATTTTTTTTTTAATAAGTTTGTAGGTACAATACAATACAATACAAAATACTACACCAAAAACATACAAAATATACAACAATATTGCTAATACTAATATAATATGATGTACAAAAGGCGAACTTATTGCTAATAAGCAATCTCTACCAGTCAACTTTATGTTAATGAGATGGATGGATGGATGGGAATTAAAGATGGTCGTGTAGGTGTACAAACTAACAAAATTGTATAAAAAGTTAGGAACTTAAAATTTAGACTAACAATAATTATAATCAAAGATAGACAACTATAGACAAAATTAGTAATAATAACTATTACAATAATGACAAAAACAAACGTATCAGAAATGTCCGTTGACTTATTAAGGAAACACAATTTTATCTTGTGTTTAAAAGAATTTTTCGATTCCGCACGCGAATTTCTAAAGGCAGTGAGTTCCAAAGAGTTGCGGCACGAACAGTAAAAGATTTGGAATATAAGGAAGAAGAATGCAAGGGGATCTCAAGGGCAAGATTGTTGAAGGAGCGTAACGTTAATTGGTGGGTATCATGTAGAAATTTAAAACGATTTTTGAGATAGGACGGAGACGACGGAATAAACAAGATGTTGTATAGGAGTGAGAGGATGAGTATCACAACAGGACCAGATCGGAATCTAGCGAAGTTTCTTCTTTAGGTAGTTAGGTACTAGGTAGTAAATAGTTGGTACCAGTGGCGTGGGGTTCCTATAACTCCATTCCTATCGACATTACTTACCACTTATCTTTTTTTTTTAATGTAATGAAACGAACGATGTAAGGAAACGAGCAGACGGATCGTCTAATGGTAAGCGATTACCGCCGCCCATGGACACTCAAAACACCACTGAAGAATTATACTTTTAACTCCTCTGGTGTTGCGAGATGCGACTTGCGTTCCTGGTCCTTAAAAAATTAAAAAGTGCACACCGCATTGCGTCTCAGTGTGGACTTACCCTAAGCTATCTTAAAAGCTTCTAAGTTCTAACAATCTCTACAGCTTACAAACAAAATTTTCCTAATGATTCGTTGCATAATACGCATAATGCATTAAAATTTTATAATGAAAACCAGTCCATACAGACATTAAAATTATTATACAATGTTAAATACTGGTTTTACTCGTATGTTGGCCCACAGAATTGCGATTACCTTTACAAAATAATCCACGTGTGTCTATTGTGTATAATGAGGAACCCTACTTACTGCGTATTTAGTTAGTGGTTGAATTCATATTTAGCCATAGATTAGTAAAGTTTTAGAGGTGACATCATTAATTCCTAAGGAAATAAAATTATGATAGTAGTTTAGCAAGAGGGTATAAAATTCGTAACGATGTCATTCGCCAGTGAACTAAACCGATATTGCTCAAGCCTACGTTAGTAGACGGCGATAGGCTGATGATGAAGAAAGACATTTAAAAATTCCTGAATAATAGAATGGTTTAGAAACTGTTGCAAAAAGTTCGATTTTATAAAATGACTTAATTTTTGAAGTGAAAACTGCTTTAGCGGCGTTGTGCACTTTTCTTGGGATGGGTAAAAAATGTTAAACTCGTGCAACTTGCAACTGTTTGCTGTCTTAGTTCCCTTACTCGAGCATGAAATTATTTTAATTCGCATCTTTTAACCTAGGTGGCGGTTTTTCCAAGTTGTTCAAGTTTTCACTTCTGCCGGCAATCCCGAAGTGCAAAGCGTTGTTTTTTTAATGTAGATATCAATAATAATACTCCCATTACTGTTTATAAAATTTACAAAATAATGTCAACAACATAATAGGTATACGAATTTTGGTAGTATACGTATATTATATTTCTTCAAAATTGACAAATAGGCACATTCAATGTCATTTTATCAATACAGCACTACCAAATTAGAGCATATTGGCGTGTCTATCAAACTCTAATCTATAGTTCCCCTCATCAGAAACATAAAGTTAGCGACTTTTTGTGCGCCCCTCACGCGTAAAAGGAGTTTCTGAGTCGCCAACTTCTATGGGATTATCAGAATTAGCCGCTCATTGCGTCCAAACCAATGATCTGGAAGGGACTTGTTTGTAAGTTACCGCAAATCTTTACAATTCCTGTTTGTAGGAAGTAGAATATACCCCCTGATGTGCTACTCCTTAAGTAGTTTGTTTAGATTTGTTACTAATTGTTCATGTGGAAAAACGAACATACTTCGAAGTTTTTGATCGACAAATATGCTTTTTGTGGCATAAAAAATTATATATCTTGTGGTTTGAGCCTTTGAACTGTAATTTTTTTAACGACTTCAAAGCAGCCCATACAAGATCCAAGAGCGAAAAACCCAATAATATTTTAAAATCGTTGTTTCAGGATGTTATTTGCTTAACAATTATCTACCACAAATTAAATTTAGCTTGTGCTTACTTTACACGAATATTATGATTATAATGCAACTTCATCCAACTGGAAGGATCCTGCATTCGTCGTTAAAAAAACCAAAGAATCCAAAAAAAAATCTCATGTTCAAATATAAAATAACAATTAGCATTCAATGCAAGTAACTATTATTATAATAAATGAATAATAAGCAATGGCATGGACGGTCCTCGATTGAGCAAAAAACTATATCTTACTAGCTTTTGCCCGCGGCTCCGCCCGCGTAAATATATTATTCCGCGGGAACACTACTTTTTCGGGATAAAAAAAATCCTATGTCCTTTCCCGGGACCCAAAGTATGTCTATACCAAATTTCATAAAAATCGGTTCAGCGGTTAAAGCGTGGAGAGGTAACAGACAGACAGACAGACAGACAGACAGACACACTTTCGCATTTATAATATTAGTATGGATAGGTTCTCGTGAGAAACGGAAGTTTTTATACATATTATATATCTAGGACTAAGGACACAGAAATCTATGTTGGCGATAACACAGGTTTTGATTAGCTTTATCTGAAAAAGAAAATAGGCTTTTAATAGTCTAGACTAGTTTAAACTCTTGATACAAAAATTTTTGTTGCTCCGTTGAATCGCGTCGTGAATCCAATATGGCGTCTTCAATGACAGACAGACAAACAAATCCCATTAGAATTAGATGCTCGTTATGCCCTCATTAGGGTCCCTTGTGAATAATCAACGGTTATTACTGCCACTTCTGTATAATTATTGTTTTTTCTAACATATCCGTTCGAGATACGAGTACAGTCGACAAAAAAAACGTTATTAAAATAACTGATGTCCGCAACTTTGTTTGCATAGAAGTAACGGAAACGGAACGTAAAAACATAGGGTTTTTAAACGGAACCCCAAAAATAAAAGTAGCCTATGTTATATTCTACTAGCCGATGCCCGCAACTTCGTTTGCGCAGAACTAACGGAAGCGAAACCCTATGTTTTTAAACGGAACCCCAAAAAGAAAAGTAGCCTATGTTAGACCTTATAATATCAGCTATCTGCCAGTAAAAGTCCCGTGAAAATCGGTCAAGCCGTTTCAAAGATTAGCTGGAACAAACAGATAGACAGATCGACACACAGACAGACGTACAGACGGACAGACAAAAATTTTAAAAATTGAAATTTATATTCTAAGTACCGAATATTCTTACATTTGCATTAAGTGGAAAGCTGTTAATTATGAAATTACAAATAGACACTTCAGACCCGCGTGAAATTAGAGGTTTTAAACTTTCATCCCCTATTTTACCCCATTTGGGATTGAATTTTGAAAAATCCTTCCTTAGTCATATAAAAAATGCCTATGCAATCAGTTAATCAGCTTTGCCTTTTATACTTATATTACTAGATTTTTCCCGTAAATTCGTGCGCGCAAAAGATAATTTCACGGAAACCGTACATTTTCCGCGATAAAAAGAAGCCTATCCTTCCTCGTGATCTACTCTATATCTGTGCCAAGTTTCAAAATCAGTTCAGTAGTTTCGGAGCCTATTCAATGCAAACAAACGAACTTTTCCTCTTTATTATATTAAGTATAGATATAGATGATTCAAAGTTGTAAAGTCATAAGTTGTAAAGATTCGCTAACTTTGACAAACAATAAACACTACTTTTTCGGGATAAAAAATAGACAAAAGTATGTTAAAGTTAATTCACGGCTTAAACTTCTACCATACCAAATTTCGAATTCCTTGCAGTAAATTTTTCGTCAAAGCGTAACAAACATCCACCCATCCATACTAAAAAAGTTTCACATTTATTATTTAAGCAAAACAGTTCAAAAACGAATGTTAAATAAAAGAGCTTAGATTTAGTAATTGGAAAGGTTAAATAAACATAAAAAGTCAGGAAAAAAACAAATGCAGAGAACTTATCTGTTGACGCTACTTTTTGATATGACGAGATAAGAAAGAAGTGAAAAGTATTAATTTAGTAAACTAAACAACAAATAGTAATTATTATTTCTAAAAAAAGTACACTAAGTACATTCTTTTCAACGCTTATGTGTTAAAAACAGTGTAGCTACTTTACTTCATTACAAGTAGGCAATTTTTTCTTTATACTTTTAATCTCATACAATTATTATTAAATAATACAATTTAACAATTCTTTTTAATGTAATTAAAGTAATGTGTGATTTTTTTTTAATAAATTGTATTTCATCAGCAGTATTTGCAGCAGCAGGATGTCATGGGATACTCTTCTCAACTTACCTGTCAGGTAGTTGTGGTATAGTAATAACTCCCCACCGATCTCGGTGACGGTGGCCGGTTTAATTGAAACCGGGCCAGTTACGCAGGAGTAATTTTATAGTGCCCAAGTGTGTGCGCAGTACACAAGAGCACTCTCTCTTCCTTTACTCTCGTAATCCAGTGGGACGGATATCCGACACGACTGACGAGAGATGAGGCGCTGGTCCGACTTTTTACATGCCCATCCGACGCATGGATCATCTTTCTTGTCAGACAATCAGGTGATCAGCCTGCATTGTCCTAACCAAACTTGGAAACAACATTTTTTTTGTTGTTCCAATGCGGGAATCGAACCCACGACCTCCGAGTCGAGAGCCAATGCTCTAACCACTAGATCACAGAGGCTGTTGTGGTATAGTATACGGGTACGCGACCCCGGCTTCCCTAGCTATTACTGTCCTATCCCTTGCCCTTTTCGGCGGTTATATCCTTCATTTCCTATTTCCCACTCTACTTTACCAATCTTCCTTTCCACACCACCTATCCTTCCTTTTCCCTATTCCTACCCCCTCCGCCAATCCGTGGGAACGCAATGGATAATCTAAAAATAATTTAATTATCCAAAATGGCGGCGATGTGGTTCGCCACCCATCGTGTTCTCGCGGAGGCGAAAAGTGGCCCATGGAGCAAGTGGAAGAAGTGGTCTCTGCCGACCCCTTCGGAAAAAAGGCGTGATTATATTAGGTTGGGGAAAAAGTTTCTTCGCATTTTATATAAAAATTCAAAAGGTTTTTTTATAAAGTTTATTTATAAGTGACTAAAGTATATAGGTGCCATTTTGTTCGATAATTTTTTGCCATCTTGTTGGTAGGTACATGATCCCATTGCTATAAAATTTTTGGGGCTTCTGATGAAAAAACTGCGACAAGTGGTTTTGGCAGTCCTCTTGTGATGTCAACCTGACACTGCCTAAGGAATTCTGCAGCGACCGAAACAGGTGGAAATCTGAAGGTGCAAGGTCAGGACTATACGGCGGATGCATTAACACCTCCCAGCCAAACTCCCGTAATTTTTTCTGAGTGGCTAAAGATGTGTGAGGTCTAGCGTTATCATGGTGAAAAACCACACCCCTTCTGTTGATTAATTCCGGCCGCTGTCTCTCAACTTCTTGCTTTAATCTCATCAGTTGTTCGCAGTACAGTTCAGAATTGATGGTCCTACCTGGCGGTAACAGCTCATAATGAATAATGCCCTTCCAATCCCACCACACACACAGCATCACCTTGTTGCGAGTTAACCCGGGTTTCGCCACAGTCTGTGAAGCCTGACCGGCCTTTGACCACGATCTTTTTCGCACGTTCTTGTCGTACGTGATCCACTTTTCATCACCAGTTATCAGCTTCTTCAAAAATGGTTCGGTTTTATTACGTCGTAATAAAGAATCACAAATGAGTACACGGTTCATTAGGTTTCTTTCAGTGAGCTCATGAGGCACCCAAATATCGAGCTTTTTTGTGTACCCAGCTTTTTTCAAATGCGCCAAAACCGTTTTGTGGTCAATCCCCAGTTCTTCAGCTACATCGTAACTACTAATATGCCGATCTTGCTCCACTTTTTCAAAAATGGCAACAGTTTTGTCCGTAACAGGGCGACCAGAGCGACGTGCATCTTTGATATCAAAATTTCCGGATTGAAAACGCTTAAACCAAATTTGCGCTACTCTCACAGATACTGCATTAGGTCCATAAACATCACAAATTTTTTTCGCGGCTTGTGTTGCATTTTTACATTTTTTGTAATAAAATTTTAAAATGTATCGAAATTCTTCATAAGAATCACTCATTTTAACAATAAGAAAAACAAATGAAAATCTCAAATTTACCTAATTTGAATTTGGAATTGTCTTCTGTAAAATTAAAACTTTTTAATGATACCAAAATCAGCCAGATACAATTGGTATAGCCCAAGATATTTTATGACAAGTTCATACATACTATAATGCGAAAAGACTTTTTCCCCAACCTATTATGTATGTATTTGCATGAACTATTAACAAACATCTAAGCACACAAACTTTCACGTTCTTATTAATTTTAACTGTCGATGTTAACTACTGAGATAAGAAGATGGAAGATCGTAGATAATTAATTAATTATATTTAACTAGATATGATAAAGATGATAATGAGTTTCCGAGCCATCAAAGAAAGTTAATAATTAATTAAGATTTCAATTAAACCTTCAAATTACTTTAAATTTTGAGTCGGGGTTATCTGTTTAATAAGAGTCCGAATCTTAATTATGTTGATTTTGTACCAGTTTAGATTTAGCGAGTTTATTAAAGTATCAATTATCATTTTAATACAGGCAAATATTTTTTGTATTAGAGTTTTTTAATATAGAATTAAATTAAAAAATATATTTTGAAAAGTCCTTGACTTAACTGTATAAAATGGACACAAATAAGTCAGGGAAAAATTGGATACAGCATAAGAAATAAATTATAATATTTTATGTAATTTTTAAATTTGAACATAGAAATGTTTAGATTAAATTTCACATTGTTTGTTTAGATACATTGTAAATAATAATTAATTACTCACTTATACTAATAAGTTAAGAAGCCTTAAATTATCTTAATCGCAAACCTTAATTTGTTTAGGGTTTTAAGTTAGGGACTAAACTCTTATTACTTTTTTGCTTAAATCTTCGATGATTTATAGCGTCCTGCATAATTTAAAACGTTTTAACGTTATCTTAAGCTTTTAAAATCAAAGAACTATAACAGATAACAAATAACAATATTTAAAGTCCCAAGGTTAGGGTTGCCATCTCTTACATAATATGATAACCTGGACGAGACGCTTGAAAACCCCGGATTTTGGAGTACGAAACCCGGACATAGAACAGTTTTAACCCGACTACGGCGATGTAAAAAGGAAGGGAAGATTTATTATTACTGCAAATCAAAACAAAATGACGCGCCTTCCTAAATCTGACTACAAAAACCCAGACAGCAGATAAAATCCAGTCCGGACGCTCCCCGGACGCCCTTTAAACTAGGACAAATCCGGGGAAACCCGGACGAATGGCAACCCTACCCAAGGTTGATATCGCGGTACATTATTATAACTTCAATGTTATGAATGAATTTCAATTTAAGACCACTTTCCTAATCACTATTGACGAAATATTTATATTCTGCCAATAAAAGATACATTTAGCCAATAACGGCATAAGCTTTGATAAGAAAATAATATATAAGGTCTCCAAAAATCAATTACGGATACTTCAGGCATGTGATCCACTGCTTAAGTAAAGACGTTTAGGCAGAGAAATAATTGTCATACTCAAACTAAAATAATCATCTAATGTATGGGCAACTCTCCGCAAAACGCAAACTCGCCCTTATAAAGACAATTTTTTTTTTTCGAGTATGACAATTATTTTTCTTCTTAAATGTCTTTACATAAGCAGCAGATCACATGCCCGAAGTATCCGTAGTTGATTTTACCAAACCTTATATTTAAAATACTGTTGTACCGGCTTGGACTACACAATGCGGAATTTCTCCGACCGAAAAAAAACATAAACGAAAATAGTACTCTGCGCTTAATACAATACAGTTGAAAATCGAACACATTAGTAATCTAAAAACTCCACGCTTGTGTCTTCGATTTTCATCTTTATTGAATAAGCGCGGAGTTCTATTTTCGACAATATTTTATTTTCTGACCGGAGAGATTCCAGTTGACATAGTTCGAGCCTTAAGCTGGGACTATATTATAATCCGGAATCCGGTGGGCTCGGGAAAATTTAGAGCACTCAAAACATAACTCTTCGCCAATACAATAGAGTTCAAAATCGAACGAAACCAGGCCAGTTACGCAAGAGTAATTTTATAGTGCCTAAGTATGTGCGTAGTACACAAGAGCACTCTCTCTTCCTTTACTCTCATAATACAGTGGGACGGATAACCGACACGACTGACGAGAGATCAGGCGCAGGACCGACTTTTTACATGCTCATCCGACGCGTGGATCATTTTTCTTGTCAGACAATCAGGTGATCAGCCTGCATTGTCCTAATCCAATCCAAATGCGGGAATCGAACCCACTACCTCCGAGTCGTGAGCCAAGCTTTTAAAGCACTGGACCACGGAGGTTGTTACAGTTTTGTCAGTAAATTATATATGACGTCATCGTAATATGAGCCTTCTAGTAATGCAGATTCAGATGCCCAGTATGTAATTAATTACTTCTATCAGATTCTTTAAAAATCATTCATTAAAAATATGCTTTCCGTCCGTCAGAAATTTTATCATTACTTTCCTTGGTATTAAATCTTTATGATATTGCATTAGTGGTTTTAATGGTTTTGGGGTTCCTGCTCACAAATCATGGAAGATACGCCCATGGACGCACCCATGACCCATCACAGTAGGGCTCAAGGTGGTGAAATTCAAAAATAACAACTACCCTATGTTTATAGGAATCATTAATTAAATAAAAACCCGGCAACGTACGCGAGTCGGACTCACGTACGTTGGATTCCGTAGATATAAAGCCACGTTTGTATGGAGGCCTCCATAAATATATATTTTGTTATGTTTTCCAACAGCCTCCGTGGTGTAGTGGTTAGAGCATTGGCTCTCGACTCGGAGGTCGTGGGTTCGATTCCCTCATTGGAACAACAAAAATGTTGTTTCCAAGTTTGGTTAGGACAATATACAGGCTGATCACCTGATTGTCTGACAAGAAAGATGATCCATGCGTCGGATGGGCATGTAGAAACTAGAAAGTCGGACCTGCTCCTGATCTCTCGTCAGTCGTGTCGGTTATCCGTCCCACTGGATTATGAGAGTAAAGGAAGAGATTTCCCTTGTGTACTGCGCACACACTTGGGCACTAAAAATTACTCCTGCGTAACTGGCCTGGTTTCAATGAAACCGGCCACCGTCACCGAGATCGGTGTGGGGGGGTTTATATTATTATTATTAGTATTTGTTGTTGAAGCGGCAACAGAAATAACTGTCTATAGCTATCACGATGCCTGGCGACATACGGACAGTGAAGTCTTACTAATCTCCGTTTTTAACACTGGGGTACGGAACCCGAAAAATGATATATTCGAAGTGAGGTATTAAAAATATAATTTAAAAACTGTTTTTATGTGGTGGTCTCTAGTTCTAAATCCATACTATCCATACAAATACTCCAAAACTACTGAACCGATTTAAATGAAATTTGCTACACAGATAGTTTAGAGCCTGAGAAAGGACATAGGCTACTTTTTATCGCGAGGAAGTTTACGGTTCCCGTGGGATACTTTATTTACAGTTTCACGTAAGAACTACTAAACCGATTATTATGAAATTTGGCACAGGTATAAAGTAACCCGCGGGAAAGGAGATAGGCTACTTTTTATCGCGGGACATATACGGTTCCCATGGGTTACTGTACTAACGCGGGTGGAGCTGCGGGGATCAGCTAGTTTAGAATATACTTACGTATTTAAATTAGTGTATGAATATAAAATTTATATCTAGACAAATTCAATCCAACTGACGAAATTTTTTAATTATTTGCTCTGCCTGCCTCACAGTCTACTGATAGGTGACCGATAGCTTAATCGCTTGTTTTGTCTCTATCGCACGATATAAATCTAAAACACTTCCGAATAAGTTATCCGATACTCACAAGAAAATAGTGAAACCGGCCGTAAGTAATTTTTTTTTTTATTTATTTCTTATTTTTATAAGCCATACAATCGGCCGTAAGTAATATTGTTACAAGTTTATTTATATTGTAATGTAAATTACATTAGACAAGTAAATCGCTTTACACATAATATATCTTTAATTCCCTACTGTGGCCCCTGCTGCTACAACTTTACAAGACACTTTTGTTAACATATTCTGTATAATTATATCAATGAAAGATAAGTGTTTGTGAAGTACAAAAATCCAATTATACCTCATTTAATCTATACTAATATAAGAAGAAAAGTTTGTTTGTTTGTATCGAATAGGCTCCGAAACTACTGGACCGATTTTGATAAAATTTGGCACAGGTATAGAGTAGATATAAGCTATTTTTTATCGCGGCAAAATGTACGGTTTCCGCGGGATTCCCTCTTGCACGCACGAAGTTGCGGGCAACATCTAATGATTTATTAATAAAATAATGGTCTTACAATGAATTTGTAATGCCACGTTCTGTATTTTAGCTCAACTACGGCGAAGCCAAAGGGAAGGGTAATAATTTTGGCACTATATGTTTGTATGTATGTTTGTTACCGTAGCGCCTAAATTACTGATCCTATTTTAATGAATAACATGTCAATAGGTTCGTATATTAACAGTACAGGTAACACAGGCTATATAATTTAACGTAGTCGGGTTAAAGTTTTTATAATAAACTAGACCACAAAGTCACACAACATTAACTATAATAATAAATAAATCGCAGTAAGGATCCTTAGACTTGGCACGACTTAGTCTAGATTTCATTACTTTTTAGAGATAAACAAGCAGCTCCATCGAGACTTGGCTAGTTTTTTATAGAATGTTTTTGGTGGGATTTCACTTCTTTTTATAGAAACGTAGGAATATTGATTTATTTTACTAGATTTTAGTAATTACACTAAAGTTTATTTAATTTGTGTAATGTTCAAATAGAATAAAGTTAATTGTTCGACTATTTCTTCTTGTAAACTTGTAAGTATAAGTATAAAAGCCAGTCTAGTCTTATCCAGAGTTTTCCTTTAATTTTATTTTTATGCGTATTAAAAGCAGAAGGAGAGGCATGCGCCCAGCAGTGGGATGCTACCGGCTAGATTAAATTAGAAGATGTGTCCCACTTCACTAGATTTTTGCAATGACAGTCGATTTTTTTATGTACCAATAGTAGAAGGGGGCATTGCCATATCTCTAATCACCTGAGACCAGCTGAGGGTTCTTCATCAGATACTTCAGACCTTCGATTTTTGACATCAAATGAAGTTGCCCACCAAGTTGAATATTTTTTGTAAAGGCAGTATGTCGATCTCTAATAGTTTGGTTGGGCTCTTGTGTTTTCTAATAAGTGTCACCAGGTAATCCAGATCTTCGATTATCCTAGTTTTTATAGGCCATTAAACCCTACCTCTGTACCAAATTTCAGCTCTCTGAGTTTATGGGAAGTACTAGTTCTATTTTGATGATCATGAGTGAGTGAGTGTATAAGTGAGTGAGTGAGTGTCGTAAATGCGAAACTTTGCTTTCGCTTAACTTCGGAACTAAATGACCTACAGACTTGAAATTTTGGATTTTAAGTATGTGATTATAGCTTACTGGATGACGAAAATTTCTGCGTTCTGGTCTTATCCAGAGGTTCTCAAATAGGGGCCTGAAAATGCGGCGAAATGGTTCCAGTAAAGGATGGTACGGCAGTGTTTGCTTCGCGCTCGACTTGGCGGGTGCACTGCCGTGCCCCCAGATAAACAAACAAACAAACTTTCCCTCTTTATTATATTAGTATAGATAGTTTAGACTTTAGATAATATAGTTATTACACATTTGTCTAGTCTCATAGATTTTCCACGTGTGTATCGTGTGTTACGTTACCTATTAGTATTAACAGCCTCCGTGGTCTAGTGGTTTAGAGCTTGGCTCTCGACTCGGAGGTCGTGGGCTCGATTCCCGCATTGAAACAACAAAAAAATGTTGTTTCCAAGTTTGGTTAGGACAATGCAGGCTGATCACCTGATCGTCTGACAAGAAAGATGATCCATGCGTCGGATGGGCATGTAAAAAGTCGATCCAGCGCCTGATCTCTCACCAGTCGTATCGGTCATTCGTCCCACTGGGTTATGAGAGTAAAGGAAAAGAGAGTGCTCTTGTGTACAGCGCACACACTTGGGCACTATAAATAACTCCTGCGTAGCTGGCCGGGTTTTCAATGAAACCGGCCACCAGTCACCGAAATCGGTGTGGGGAGCTATACGTATTATTATTAATTTATTAATCAATCAATACTTATATATAAAATATTAGCTTTTGCCCACGGCTCCACCCGTTTAAAGACAGTATCCCCCGGGAATGCGATACTTTTTTGGAATAAACTGTAGCTTGTGTAAATCCAGAGCCTAAACTACTACCATACCAAATTTCATCAAACGGCTTGAACGCCAACGCGCTATCGACAGCCACAGAGTCGAATTTCTCTATTTTTCTAACGCTACCAAACTCCTGTGTGTATTCGGTTTTATGGGTTATAAATTATTTTCGCATAACCCACAAAAAAGTGGGTTACATTAATCCATCGCCGTCTATAATGAATCGCTCTGTGAACATTGAGTACGTTTAACGCTACAGTAATGATAAATGCTATTTGTTTACCACGTGGGTGGAAATTAACGAGGATCGGTGACTCTGAATGTGATGCTGATTAACACTGACAAGGAGACGATATACGAGTCATCGTCATTTATTTGATGACAATGATACTGTTGAAAGTTCTACAAATTAATAACTAGTACCTGGGTAACTTTACTCGGAGTTCTAATAAGTTTAAAAAAGAAGAATCACAAAATATTTATATGACCGGGAGTCGAACCCAACCACATTCGGAGTTTTCAAACAAAGCAATAATCTAAATATATTATAAAAGGCAAACCTGACTGACTCCCCTATCAACGCACAGCCGAAACTACTGAACGGATTTTGCTGAAATTTGGTATACAGATAGTTGTAATGACATCCGCTAAGAAAGGATTTTTGAAAATTCGCCTTCTAAGTGAGTGAAAAAGGGGTTAAAATTTTGTATGGAAACCGAACTCTACGTGGACGAAGTCGCGGGCAAAAGCTAGTTAATATACATATACGCATACCAAACTGCCAATCGGACTGACATAGAGTCCAAATTATTGATATATTATAGACGTAAATATTATTGTCGAGGCTTTTGAGATTTTTGGGGCCGTTTTGACATTTGAAGTATGGTGAAAACAAGATGGCTGACATTTGAAGTACGGTGAAAACCAAGATGGCGTAACTTTTTACTATATGAAGATTTCTTCAGTCAAATGTACGTCATAGCCTATCGCAATAAAAGAAAAAAACATTGATTACATTTTAAGTTTAAATGTAATCCGAAGTTTGCAACGTCATTTTTCTTTAGAACTCAGTTTGGAAACATTTTAGTCGACATCATATCACTTCCTTAAGCAATTTATTAATATTATTATTACTTTATATTTTAAACTTTCCATAAATTCGAATCATAACAAATGTTCACTGCAAGAAACATCTAATTTACACAAAAAAGAAAACACATTACACGAAACAGATGCCCAGTTCTTTTTTTCGATTATAACCTCCCATTCTCCTTTTGCAATTAACGAAATATTGCATACAAATGATATTTGCCTCAAAAGGCATCCGACGAAAAACAAAAAAGCCAATATCAATGTATTGTATGGGCGGGGTAGCGTATTCAAGGGGAGGGTATCTCTCGAAATTAGCCGAAGAATGTTCTGGTAATTTGGGTTCCTCGTGGGCGGATCTTTTGTCTTTGGGAAATGTCAATCCGTTATATTTATTGGTCGTATTAAGTATGTAATTTTGTAAGTTTGTGTTAATGTATTAAGCAATGATTTCAAAGCTATGGATGGGCTACAGGTTTTTTTTTTTTCAAAAAGTTTTCATACAAGAATATGTTACCTACGCCATCTTAATTTCAGGAGATTTTGACTTTTGTCAATTATATCCGAAAACTGACTAAACTACTATAATATAATAAGCAAATGTCAAGATGACAAACGTCAAACACGTATACTCTACAGCTCCAAATATCCCTAAAAGTAGGGCAGTTTAAGTGTGGACACTTTTTTGCATCGACATGCCTAGTCTATAATATACTAGCTATTTCTTGCGGCTCCACCCGCTATCCCACGGGAATAATCAACTTTTTTGGGATATAAAGTAGCCTATGTGTTACTCCAGAGCTTAAACTACAACTATACCAAATTTAATCAAAATCCGTTCAGTAGTTTTTGCATGAAAGATGATGATGAAGAACCTGATCGAAAATTCGTAAGATGCAACTTGCAACTGTTTTCTGTCTTAGTTCCCTTACGAGTGCATGAAACTATTTTAGTTCGTATCTTTTAACCTAGATGGCGGTTTTTTTCAATTTAATGTTCAAGTTGTCACTTCTGCCGGCACTGTCGGAGTGCAACCCATTGTTTTTTTCTTACTTGACCATTTTTGTGTCTAGTTGATTGTAAAATATGTCGCACGAGAGCTTTACTGTAACACGTCTCGCCTGTGTTCCCGGGCTAACACGGCGTGCCTCATGCCCGACTCGTCTTATAAATCGCAGCTTTTTTATTTGCACATGACATGACAAACATTGTGCCATAGATATAAACGTATATATTATAGATGAAGCGTGTTGAGGCAAAGTGTCTCCAGTTAAATGGTGGAGCCATATAACTGGAGACACTTTTTGAGATTTTTGGGGGCATTTTGACATTTGAAGTTTGGTGAAAACCAAGATGTCGTTACTTTTTCTTGTATAGAGATTTGATCAGTCTGAAATTGAAATGTATGTGCGTTAAAATTCAACATCAAAAACTTTATGTAAATTAACGAAAGCATTTGTAGGACAAACTTAGTATAGGTCTACCAGAATCTGATGGCATTTAAAAAAAAATAAAAAATGTGATTTTCATATGGCAATGTCAAGTAAGACCCGTCAAATCAAACTACGTGATCTGTCAACCGCTGCTAAAATTTTGTGATTATGTTCTTGGAATTTGTTGTTTTTGTGAAAATATCCAAAGCGGCAATTCAATCTCAAGCGAGAAATATTGTTTTCTATGTCTATAGTAAAATACAGAAAGAAGAAGGTGTAAATCGAACTCAATCTTATAATTTAAAGCTCGTGGTAGAGTTGACCGGTAAGTTAGAGTGAGTTGTTTTGATACTTTTAGTTTCTTTATTAAGTAATTATTGTGACTTTTTTAAAGGTATTTCCAGTATTACTATACGGTGAATCGTAGCTGATGGCACATTGAATGATGGTTTGTTTTCCATGCCTGGTAAAAGGAGGAGAGGAGGAAAAAAGAAAATCAACATAAGACAATTTCGATTTATAGTTGATTAGGAATAAAGTAAACGAGTTCTATACAGTTCGGAAGGAAATTCCAACGTTAAATAAACTGTTGCCAATTTAATTGTATGTTATTCGTAATAAATAAGTATATAAAGTAATTCACGATTGATTTATTTTTCATGAAATATCATTATCATTACATAGTATAGTAAATCATTACAAAGTCCCTTTTTTGTCTGTCCCTATGAATGCTTAAATCTTTAAAACTACGCAACGGATTTTGATGCCGTTTTTTTTTAACAGATAAAGTGATCTAACGGGAAGGTTTTTAGGTTACATACAACATGCATAACATAGTAGAGGTACACAGATAATTTTAGAGGTTTCTAAAGTCTTAAAAAATCTCATATTTTGCGCTTATATTGAAAATGCTGGCTGAACACTACGAGATAGATCAAAATTAAGTACTAGTTTTATTATTCATCTTAAAAAAGCCTACAAAAAAGTCCGCGATGGCATATGTCTATCTCTTAGGGATAACCCACAATAACCATTTTTTTATCATTTACTTTGATTTTAATTTAATAGCTTATTTACAAAGCGATTTTAAGCAATACAGTATTGATCCTTATCCAATTAAGTAGGTACCTTAAATACATTGTACATTTAAGATAGATCAATACTGCCCTTTACGGCATGTAATTTACATGAATATTTTCGAAGATATTACAGATTTAAAATGCAGGGATATAGTGTTGCTGCGCGGCGCGGGCGCTCGCGTTTCTACATCGCGCTATCGAAAACGCGGGACGTATACAGTATAAAGAGGTTCACGAATATTTTGAACTGCAGCACAGAATACGTATAATAGTAACTGCAGTTCTTAATTCTTATGGAATATCCAGAGGTGGTTTGTCAGTTTTGTTGGTCAAATAACTTTACTTATTACATAATATTACATAGTACATAGTATAAAACAAGTGGCTTTATCTGTCTGTCCCTATGCATATAGGTATAGTATATTGTATGCTTAGATCTTTAAATCTACGCAACGGATTTTGATACGAGTTTTTAATAGTCTTTAAGTATTTAGTCTTTAAGATATTATAAGATTATGGTAAAATTTATATTCAAGTGCGATAAATATAATATTATGTAAGTATATTAACAAGTGGTCGCGCATGTCATGGTGATAGGGTCACATTTTTAACAATTTGCATTGGGCAAACCTAAAAACATTTTCAATATTGTATCAGTAATAATATATTGCTGTAAGTAGGTAGAGAATTATTCGCCGAAGTAGTTTTTTCTCCAAGAACACTATTCCACGCGGGCGAAGCCGCGGGCAAAAGCTAGTTTTCTATATTATACACCGAACATTCTTCATACAGTCTTATTATAATTCATGTTCAATAATACTAAAGACATAATTAAATATTAACCAGTATCAAGATCGCTTATTCCAATTTCCCCAGTATTGCACACTACAAAATTTTATTTCCCTATTTGCCATGAGATTCTGGTACACCTATAGCCTTGTTCAGGGGCTTGCTAAAAGTAAAATGATCAGGTACAATTATATATTTATCTTTGGCTATAGGTACAAGAAATGGAATGAAATGTAAGAGTTGACTCTATATAGGGCTGCCATCATCGCCATTAAAGGGCGTCCGGGGAGCGTCCGGGCCGGATTTTATTTGCTATCGGATATAGTTTTTGTAGGCAGAATTAGGAAGGCCTAAGTTTTTTTTTTGATTTGCGGCAATAATAAATCTTCCTTTCTTTTTGACATTGCCGTAGTCGGGTAAAAACTGTTCTATGTCCTATGCATATGGGTTTCGTATTCAAAAATACGGGGTTTTCATGCGTCTTGTCCGGGGAGTCATATGTATGAGATGGCAACCCTAACTCTATATTGCAAGGCTTAAGAGCATTGATCGGCGCGAGACTCAGATTTCACGAAAAACGCTACTTTTCAAATGCGTCTATTAAATGATCTAGCCACAGAATACAGAAGATGTTCAGAATTCTGTCGATCTAACAAATATAATTTGTATTGTCATGTTATTGTACCTACTTTTACCTACTTCTTTGAGGTTCCTGTCTAAATAGATTTTCAACGTGTGTGTTACCTAATTCATTTAATTACCTTACTACTATTATAAATGTAAAAAAAATGTGAGGATGGATGGGTGGATGTATGGATAAATGTACAAAAAAATGTAAATGATGTGACAGTTTGATAAACGTCAACGTGTGACAAAATTGTATGTCACCGTAAAATTGTAAAAACCGATAGATTGTAATATTACTAGAGATATTATAAAAAGTCGACAGATTGTCAAATAAACATGTCTCCTTACAATTGCACGCATTATTTCTCGATTTAATTATTATTATGAAAAAGCAAGCAAATATGGCGGCGCCGTTGCCGTTTAATCTATCGGCACGGTAAATATTACAATACAACGAAAAATAATGCATACAATTGTAAGGAGAAATGTTTATTTGACAATCTGTCGACTTTTTATTCTTCTCTATTAATATTACAATCTATCGGTTTTTTTCAATTTTTACGGTGACATATATGTATATCAAACGCATAGTAAGTGTGTGTTTAATAATCTGAGGTAGTGAGTAGAGGTTGTTATTTTATTAATGTGACGTATTTCTAAGCATTATTTTAAAAAATATTAGATTCCTCCTCATAAACTTAAATTTACCGACAAAATACCATACTCCTCCGCTTTCACAATACTCGTAAAACTGTAGTCTACTGAAAACTTTTGCTTCACGAATTAATAATAATAGACAACGAAACACTGTAAAACAACAAACGTATCTCAACTCATACCGCTTAAAATGGGATTACGTAATAACATTAATTGTAGAAAAACTTAACTCACATGTTATCATAAAACTTAATTTTATATTCCCTTATAGACTGACAAATAAGGCCCCTTGTTTGTATAATACCACTATAATAACTCGGGCATTTTTAGACTATTCGACACGATATCTCTGCCGTCCTCAAACTAAAAGGTAGCTAATTGACAAAAAGAGTTTTTGAGGTAGAGCTAAAAACGTGGGATTATTTTGAAATTGATGCCAGTGATTTTGTATAAACAATTGTTAATGTTTTCGTGAATGTCTTATGACAATATTAACAATTGTTTATAGAAAATAACTAGCATCAATTTCAAAATAATCCCGTGTTTTTTAGCTCCACCTCAAAAACTATTTTTGTCATTTAGCCGCCTTTTAGTTTGAGGACGGCAGATCTTGTTAGATGTTCCTTTTTTTCTACAATATGAATAAAAAAGTTTTGGTTGTAGAAAACTCTACCATAAGTACTAAAATGCCATGTATTAATTTTGTGATTGGATAAAATATTAGAATAACAATATATTTTGTTTCTTTAAAACAAGTAACATAATATATAAATGTAATAGTTATGTTACATGTTACTTAGCGATTCTTATCCCATTTTTGTTTTCAAACTTTGTCGTCGTAGTAAGCAATGGCAACTTAGCTAAAGGTTCTGAACCTCAATTCTCGTATTTAGAGTAGACAATTTAAAGAGTCAATTTTACTTTGTTTGGATTGTAAGTGTAGCGTCATGTTACCGTGAACGGATTTTATGACGTTTCGACCAATCAGAGCTTATTTCACGTTGGTTTAACGTTCATAAAAACACCGTTTGGGAGTGTAAGCGTGTCGGGACTTCATTGTAATAATTGTATTTATTTAGCAGAATTTATTGCAGGTTTTATTTAGCAGAATTGCCTCTCTGATAAGCTTTTCGACTGACTCAACGTCGTTTTCTAATCTCTAGTATCTTACAAATGGTGTCGGATAGTGTAAAACGTTACAATCTTTATGATGGTTATAGTCGTAAACCTCTGTACAGCACTTAAAGCATCATAATAATATAATATGGAGGCTTTGTTTTTGGATAAGATAAGCGCATGTTATTTTTAAGGCTCTGGTATGTTAATTACTTTACCGTGATTTAAATGTTAAAAATACTAGGATAAGTAACGTGAAACGGCCTAATAATACTATTGAATGACAATAAAGGAACTAATTTAACTCTACTTGAGTAACCCAAGTTTTAGTCAATTTAGAATTTTTTGGTTAAAAATTAAATCTGCAAATACTTGCACATAATTCTTAGCGTAGTGTTTTTAAGTTAATTTGTCATCAAAATATTTTAAGAGGTTTGGAGAAAAATAATTAAAATTAATCTTAACGACGATATAAAGACGTTTTATGGGTTTTTGGAATAGATTTCTGATAAAACGTGCACATGAAACAGATAGGTTTTTCATAGAGGATACCTACATCAAGAAAACCTGAGCTAAATGTTAAACTTTTGAAATAACTAGTTGCAAAAGTATTTTATAACTAAAAGGTGGCCAAAAATATCCGTTAATTTTATGATCGAAATCGCAATCAACACTTTTTACATAATTAACACTGTTTCTCGCCAAAGTAGACATTTATGTGTTCAAAAAATTACAGTCACATAAAACTAATGAAATATGTTTAATTTCTAACAGTAAATTATTATATTAATAAAATATATATTTTTAAGTAGCATACATTTTTTAATGTGCGAATTCTATTTTTTATGACTTGTCTCTATTATTACTGTGAGAAATAAAAAATATTTTTGCATTTATCTTCTTACCTCATATTCTAATTTTACCAACACTTTTCAGTAAAAAAATGTCGGAGTTAATTTAACCTAACCTATCGGACCTTACAACCTAATTTAAACCCTAGCCTAACCTAAATAATACATTTACCCCCTTACTAATGAAAATATTTATACAGTGGATAAGCAATACTGTCAAGCTACTTTTCAAACGTATAAGACAAGGACAAAACATTAACATTGTATTAAATGTGTTAATACACATTTACGTATAACAAACAAAAATATTGAATTTTAGTAGACGCACAAATTATAGGTAGATATTATGCATGACAATGAAAATTGACTGCTTCAAATATTCAAGACATCAGTATTTTTACTTTATAAAAGAATATTATCTTAAACTATGACAGTATCCTCAGCTATAAAAATAAATTGTATTCGAATTGATTCCTTAATCCTTTTTCTAAGTATTTTACGTAATAATTTCGTCGTGTAGACACAGACAGACGGGTGACGGACATCGTCGGGCTATACATAAATACTCCCACTCACGGCCGCTACAAGGGTCAATTTTCACCTACATTTCAAAACGAGCATTTGCTTAACAAATCCTTTTAGAAATAGTATATACGATAAAATATAGGGCGTTACATTTACAATAAGAAAAGATAACGAATTATAATTGATGAACTCAGCGCATACCTACTTTACCTTATTACTCTACTTAAGATAATAGTAATTATATTAGGTTGGGGAAAAAGTTTCTTCGCATTTTATATAAAAATTCAAAAGGTTTTTTTATAAAGTTTATTTACAAGTGACTAAAGTATATAGGTGCCATTATGTTCGATAACTTTTTGCCATCTTGTTGTTAGGTACATGATCCCATTGCTATAAAATTTTTGGGCTTCTGATGAAAAAACTGCGACAAGTGGTTTTGGCAGTCCTCTTGTGATGTCAACCTGACACTGCCTAAGGAATTCTGCAGCGACCGAAACAGGTGGAAATCTGAAGGTGCAAGGTCAGGACTATACGGCGGATGCATTAACACCTCCCAGCCAAACTCCCGTAATTTTTTCTGAGTGGCTAAAGATGTGTGAGGTCTAGCGTTATCATGGTGAAAAACCACACCCCTTCTGTTGATTAATTCCGGCCGCTTTCTCTCAACTTCTTGCTTTAATCTCATCAGTTGTTCGCAGTACAGTTCAGAATTGATGGTCCTGCCTGGCGGTAACAGCTCATAATGAATAATGCCCTTCCAATCCCACCACACACACAGCATCACCTTGTTGCGAGTTAACCCGGGTTTCGCCACAGTCTGTGAAGCCTGACCGGCCTTTGACCACGATCTTTTTCGCACGTTCTTGTCGTACGTGATCCACTTTTCATCACCAGTTATCAGCTTCTTCAAAAATGGTTCGGTTTCATTACGTCGTAATAAAGAATCACAAATGAGTACACGGTTCATTAGGTTTCTTTCAGTGAGCTCATGAGGCACCCAAATATCGAGCTTTTTTGTGTACCCAGATTTTTTCAAATGCGCCAAAACCGTTTTGTGGTCAATCCCCAGTTCTTCAGCTACATCGTAACTACTAATATGCCGATCTTGCTCCACTTTTTCAAAAATGGCAACAGTTTTGTCCGTAACAGGGCAACCAGAGCGACGTGCATCTTTGATATCAAAATTTCCGGATTGAAAACGCTGAAACCAAATTTGCGCTACTCTCACAGATACTGCATTAGGTCCATAAACATCACAAATTTTTTTCGCGGCTTGTGTTGCATTTTTACCTTTTTTGTAATAAAATTTTAAAATGTATCGAAATTCTTCATAAGAATCACTCATTTTAACAATAAGAAAAACAAATGAAAATCTCAAATTTACCTAATTTGAATTTGGAATTGTCTTCTGTAAAATTAAAACTTTTTAATGATACCAAAATCAGCCAGATACAATTGGTATAGCCCAAGATATTTTGTGACAAGTTCATACATACTATAATGCGAAAAGACTTTTTCCCCAACCTATTACTATAAAATTATTCATTAAATTGGCCATCAGAAGTAATAAAAAACAAAAGATGTCTCTTCTCTTTACGTTCTCTTATTCTTGGCCTTTCGACCAATTAGGTCTAAGTAATCATTAGAAAAGCTTTAATAAGGACGGTAATCAAAAGGTTAGCAAGCAATAAAAAGTAAATTTATGGAACTAAAAAAATGTAGGTAGTTAATTAAAAATATTTGAATGCTTCGAATGTTCAAACTTAAACTCTTGAAGTAACTATCTATACTATAAAATAATAAAGAGGAAAGGTTTGTTTGTTTGTATGCATCGAATAGGTTCCTAAACTACTGGACCGATTTTGATGAAATTTGGCACATAATATATAAAGTAGACCACGGGGAAGGACATAGGAAATTTTTATTGCGGCAAAATGTACAATTCCTGCGAGATTTCCTTTAGCGCGCACGAAGTGCAACATCTAGTATAATACGTATAAACATTAATTGGTACTAAAAGAGTCGCATCATCAAGCCCAAGCGCACGTCGTATTCACAGGATGTAGTGCGACAACAAAAGTCGAGGGGGCAGGACAGTCCGTCCGGTATTTTATGATCTAATAAACCGCCGTGCGCCGTTGTCTCCTCGACTATAACTCTGTTCTTGTTATACTGCCTACGGCCAATGTCCATCAATGACTTTAACAAGAAACGCGAAAACAGAATCAAATTTAAGTCTAAGCGATAGTACTATCAGGGAATATATAGAGAGGTTTCATAATTTATTTGCATTATAATGACGTCATGCAGTCACAATTCAATTGTCAATGACATGTTCCCTGCTAGTACATCGCATGAGATGTGCTTATAACATGGAGAACAGAAGTAAGGAGCACCATCTCTCTAGGGCAGAAAAGCTAAAAAGTGTCCGACAAAAGTAACCAAATAATAGTTCCAAAACTGGCCAAATGGCGCTAGAGTGAGAAGGGTATGAGATATGAAGTTAGCAATAAGAGATTGAGTGAAGTTAGCTTTTTAATTTTATTTTGTTTAGTGAGAAGAGTTTAGTTATTTAATTTTTTTGAAGACTATAAGTATAGTATTTAGTAGTTAATTCAGAAAATCATGAAAATTTTAATAATTTCAAATCATGAAAGTATTTTTATTAATGTAACTGAATAAGATGCTACGATTAAATTCTGTGTTTAAATTGTGCCGCTTTACACCTTTGCGGCAGTAGCGCCACTCTTATTTGATGCTTTTTAGCGGACACTTTTCTATCCCAGAGATGGTCCTCCTTGCCTCTATTCTCCATGGCTTATAAATTATAATACGTTTTAGTATGACAATTATTACTGACAAGCTAACGCATCACCAGAGAGCGTTTTATGCGAGGCCTTGATATCACTCCACGCTATGCAGTTTAGTAGAATTAAGAAATAGAGAGGAGGACGTAAGAGACGCAAAATTGAATACCAAATAAATTACTCAAAATTACGAAGAAAATTTAAATGTGACACATCGATTTGTATTTGCTAGTTACTCGTATTTTCAGTTTTTCAAAACAATACAGTAATTTCCTAAAATATACAGCAATATCATTACCTCTTGGCCTATTTGCCAACGCAATTTTGAATAGGTACATAAATTATACCCAAAATAATTTCAATAACAAAACTATAGTATAAGAGCCAAGTGCAGTTAATATTATTACGGAGTTAATACTTTAAAGCTATGACGTCATGATGTAGCTCGAACCACATCATCCAAAGCCAAAAAGCCACATAAATCAAAATATTTTAATGGTCCCATAAAACATACAATCTCTACCCAATATAAAAGTAACCCGATGTAGTTTTATGATCATTGTGTAATTAAATTATAAATACTTTAGCACTTTCTTAATATGTAATTCGTTGGAAAGTATTCTCACGACCAAAAATCTATTTTTTTTTAAATCTTATCATAAGGCAAAACAGTTCCTACCTTCTTCATTAAAAAAATGTTTTACACAGACACCTATTGACTCTCTCGTTTGTATAGAAACCAAGCGTGCCATTATTTTTCTACCTGCTGTGACGTCACAAGCGCGATTTAGTGATGATAATTCCACGTCCTCGAGTAAACGATTCAAAAGCCGTCGCCGCGCGCCGCCCCGTCGCGTTTTATTAGTTTTTAAAAAAAGGAGGCGGTTATTTTAATTTTCGTTTGGCACCGAAAGAAGTAATTTTTACTCCACTTTTACGCGTGAAGTTACAAACGAAGAACATACACTTACGTGGTCTAGTCAATAGATATCTGTGGGTTTTTACTTATTTCCATGTAGGTATAGAATTTATAAGAAGGCCTTGAAAGGTTAAACAACTTGTTTTTGAAAATAATTTTAAATTTGTATTAAAATCTAGTTGTCAAATCATATTATTATAATTTAATTAATAATATTCATAGAATGATGCTGATTAAGTAACTACTTGTCTAATATAAGTATAATATTATTTTGCAAATTGTATGTAGAAATAGTTAAAGTAACAATTTAAATTCTATTCTTATTAGCCCAATAGCTATTATTATCGATAGAATAATATTTGTATAGAACAGGTCATGCTAGATTCTGTCGTTACAAAAAATAATTTTTTGCTCGATCCGCTGTGCACATCCGACATCGACGTACAATCCCTAGTACATCGAATTCGTAAAATTCATTTATGATTTATCTATGCTTAATGTCATGTGCAAATAAAGTTATTATGTAACATACTTTGGTTATCAGATACAAGCAGTGGGACACCTATATTATAAATAAATTAAAATTATTTATAAATAACTAAAATAACTTATTAAATCCTCTTTTGGACTCCCCTTATTCCATAAATGTCGATCCATACACTTTGCACAAGTCTAAATAGCTTAGATATTTTTAGGTGACTAGATGTTGCACGCTACTTCGTGCGCGCAAAAGGAAATCCCGCGGTAACCGTACATGTTACCGCGATAAAAAGTACTATATGTCCTTTCCCGTGGTCAAATCTATATTTGTACCAAATTTCATCAAAATCGGTCCAGTAGTTTCGGAGCCTATTCAATGCAAACAAACAAACTTTTCCTCTTTATTATATTATTATAGATAGATATACAACACATTCCATACACCAGTAATACCATAAGTGTTACAGGTGCGTTCCCACGTTGCTCACTCTCCTTGCTACCTAATCTCACTAAATCAATATAAGTCGTAACACAACGCAACGTTATTTAACGTTTTTCCCGAAAGCATTGGTTTCTCCTTACCGTGTGAATAAGGGTTCCATGTCCTCAAATATTATACGTCAATGGCTGTGCAATAAAAATGCCAAAGAGGTTTTACGTTAAGTATTTATGTGCGATGTATGCTAATGTATGCTCGCCGTCGACGCAGATTGTATAATTATTATATGTTCGATCAGCTATTTTTCAACGTGTTACATCCATAATTCTTTTGATAACTTTATCGTGGTTTATTGCATTTTAACATCTGCATACACATAACCACCGTAGTAATAAGTTTTGTCTACAGAAAAATAGTAGGTATATAATAGTATATAACTATGTATTATACTTAATGATAAAGAATCCTCCAACTTAAAGTACTGACGATTAGAATGTATGAAAAGGAACGTAGAGACGTTTATTTAAAATGAAAATAAACCACTATACATATTTAACTAATTGAGCTTCTCCTATTTGACTCAGCTTTGTCTAGTCCGTCTTCAGTCTTGCCTAAAATATGATTATTGATGATACAATACCCACAAGAGCTACTCTTTGTCATTATGTTTTTTACTTTTTTCTAAGATTAATAAGTATCATGGGCTACCTAGCTATAGGTCGTAGATACTAGCCACTAGGTAATAGGTATAATATACAATATATATGTCACCGTAAAATTGTAAAAACCGTTAGATTGTAATATAACTAGTGAAATTGTAAATTGTTGATAGACTTTGGATGCGAATATTCTGCCTATAATTTAACACATAAATTTTTGTTAGATTATAAATATATAGTTATAAATCTTTCGACATATTTTTACAATCTTGTTAGTTATTTTACAATCTTACGGTTTTTATAATTTTACGGCGACTATACATACTTTACCTATTAGGCCAGATTGAATTTTTATAAGGTTTCAAACTTTCCTTCCATGCAATGTCGCGTAACAACGAATTCATGAATTACCGAAACCAATACCTACACGGAACAATTATTATTCATATAGATATTTTATTCAAAAAGTCGACTTTTATAATATTATGAAACACTTTCTTACTGCTTTAACCACTGCTTTTACAACCGGAAAACTATATAGGAAAGACCGGAATCCTAGCACAGCATTAAAAGTGTAAAAAATCCACTTTTCACCAATTGCCAAAACCAGGCAATTGATACATTTTCGTTGTAGTTGTGTGTTCAACGCCTCAGATTTTTCATTGTCTCTAATGACATTATTTAAGCACAATGTACAGTTTTTGATTTGCATATAAATTGCGCTTTCTAGCAAAAATCTAAATTACTCGTGGTATTGTTATTTCTATTTTAATTACATACTTTTTTTGCTATTCTAATTCAATTGTTTTAGTGGTTCCAACCATTACATTTTATTAAATAGGTACTTACGAGTATATTGATCTAAGGCTTACAGGAAGGTTAAAAACTGCTTTAGCCGCGGCGCGGCGTCGAGAATGCGGCACGTCACAACACACATCACGACACGATTTTATATACCGCCATCTGTCAGAAGCTATTTATCCTTCTAACATAATAACTTAACTTTCTAAAGTACACAATACAATCACTGATATAAGGTTCCAGCAATTATTTAGACTTATAAAATAAAACTTCTTTAGCCGCGGCGTCGAGAATGAAATTTCAAAGTCGCGGCACGTCACAACACACATCACGACACGATTTTGGATATACCGCCATCTGTCGGAAGCTATTTATCCTTCTAACATAACACCTTAACTTTCTAAAGTACACAATACAATACGCAGATCGCTAGGACCTGAGGATAGGATATTTTTAAGTGATGAGCTTTAGACACGAAGAGAGTATTCATGGATTTAAAATGACGAATGAAGTTTTACTTCTGTCACGTGTACCTTCTCTGAGAGTAGAGTTTTTTTTGGTTTAAAGCATGCAAAAATTACAACTATTATTTACATTGTGTATATCTATCCATTTTAATATTATCCATTTGATTTGAAAGTTCTAAAATCTTCTACTTTCTAATAGTAGAGCTTCAACTATTTAAAAAAACCGAAACAATATTTCGAATTCAATAAAATAACGAAAACATTCAAATGTTTATTAATAAATTCATTACACGCATCCCAAATATTTTTAGGCGATAAATATTTTCAGAATGTTTTTATTAGAATAAATAACAAATGGGATGACCGAACATATAGTGTTGTTTATGGACCGTAACATATGCAAATAAAAAATGATGTGAATACATTTTTAACGCAGCCAAGAGCTCAGGAAATATTGGCCTTTGGTTCTGTGGAAAGACTTTTTTTTTTTAACATAATGAACCAGGAAACGAGCAGACGGATCGCCTGATGGTAAGCGATTACCGCCGCCCATGGACACTCGCAACACCAGAGGAAGTTACACTTGTAACTCCTCTGGTGCTGCGACTTGCGTTTCTGGGTCTTAAAAACTAAAATCCCCAATCCATGGGCCTCCGGTAACCTCACTCACTCGGCGAAACACAACGAAACCGTTATTTCACGTCGGTTTTCTGTGAGGTCCTGGTATTTGCCCAGTCGAGCCGGCCCATTCATGCCGAAGCGTGGCTCTACCACAGTTAAACTTGTATCAAGAGTTTGAAAAAAAATATATAATTTTAAGTAACCCGCGAATCGCCAAGCAGTGAGCGAGTTGATTATGATGAAATATATCTTAGAACACTCTCGATCGGGTCAGCTTTCAAACAAAAAAAACTAGATCAATATTATCGGTTCATCCGGTAAGGAGCTACGATGCCACGGACACACAGACAGACGGACGGACAGACAGATAATCTTGGCAATGGCATCCTCAAAGCAGATGGTAGGACGGGGATTGAAAATCTAAGAGTTGAACAGTGACCAGTAATAAACCGACAGTCAGATAAAATTGACTGGGTGGACATGACAATGTAGCGCCATTTGTATTTATTTTATTAAAACAGTAACTTTTCTTTTGTACTTCTGACACTTTTCAAAAAGAAGAAATCTTCCTTTTTTAAGACCTTTTTTCAGCTTTCTTCTCTTCTTCAGGGTTCTTCTCGCCGGGGTAGATCCCGAGCCGGTGGTAGGCATCATGTAAATCTACGGGTACTACAGAAAGGGTATAAAAATACCAACTCTGAATAAAACATTTTGACTTTGACTTTTTCTTTAAAATAATTATAAAATCTTACGACATGGTGGACTTGTCTTATTTATTTTGGAAGTTAGTATAATGAATGCTCTTCGCACCTTTATTCGTTACGTTTTAGTTCATTAAATACTTAGTTTTATCATTATAGCTTTTTATGCAAAGATTTAAAAACACAAGATATGCTATGACATGCATTTGACAGAACAAATTTTTATACAAATAAAGTTACGCCATCTTGGTTTTCACCATACTTCAAATTCAAATGTCAAAATGGCCCCAAAATTCTTAATTTAACTGGCGACACTTTTTGCTTCGATATGCCTCGTCTATAATATATATTTTAGGTTGGGGAAAAAGTTTCTTCGCATTTTATATAAAAACTCAAAAGGTTTTTTATAAAGTTAATTTACAAGTGACTAAAGTATATATAGGTGCCATTTTGTTCGATAACTTTTTGCCATCTTGTTGGTAGGTACATGATCCCATTGCTATAAAATTTTTGGGGCTTCTGATGAAAAAACTGCGACAAGTGGTTTTGGCAGTCCTCTTGTGATGTCAACCTGACACTGCCTAAGGAATTCTGCAGCGACCGAAACAGGTGGAAATCTGAAGGTGCAAGGTCAGGACTATACGGATGCATTAACACCTCCCAGCCAAACTCCCGTATTTTTTTCTGAGTGGCTAAAGATGTGTGAGGTCTAGCGTTATCATGGTGAAAAACCACACCCCTTCTGTTGATTAATTCCGGCCGCTTTCTCTCAACTTCTTGCTTTAATCTCATCAGTTGTTCGCAGTACAGTTCAGAATTGATGGTCCTGCCTGGCGGTAACAGCTCATAATGAATAATGCCCTTCCAATCCCACCACACACACGGCATCACCTTGTTGCGAGTTAACCCGGGTTTCGCCACAGTCTGTGAAGCCTGACCGGCCTTTGACCACGATCTTTTTCGCACGTTCTTGTCGTAGGTACGTGATCCACTTTTCATCACCAGTTATCAGCTTCTTCAAAAATGGTTCGGTTTCATTACGTCGTAATAAAGAATCACAAATGAGTACACGGTTCATTAGGTTTCTTTCAGTGAGCTCATGAGGCACCCAAATATCGAGCTTTTTTGTGTACCCAGCTTTTTTCAAATGCGCCAAAACCGTTTTGTGGTCAATCCCCAGTTCTTCAGCTACATCGTAACTACTAATATGCCGATCTTGCTCCACTTTTTCAAAAATGGCAACAGTTTTGTCCGTAACAGGGCGACCAGAGCGACGTGGATCTTTGATATCAAAATTTCCGGATTGAAAACGCTTAAACCAAATTTGCGCTACTCTCACAGATACTGCATTAGGTCCATAAACATCACAAATTTTTTTCGCGGCTTGTGTTGCATTTTTACCTTTTTTGTAATAAAATTTTAAAATGTATAGAAATTCTTCATAAGAATCACTCATTTTAACAATAAGAAAAACAAATGAAAATCTCAAATTTACCTAATTTGAATTTGGAATTGTCTTCTGTAAAATCAAAACTTTTTAATGATAGCAAAATCAGCCAGATACAATTGGTATAGCCCAAGATATTTTATGTCAAGTTCATACATACTATAATGCGAAAATACTTTTTCCCCAACCTATTATACGTCTATGTTTTTATGTAGTTATCATTCAAGTCCTTATCAACGATCCCTAAAACCAGAAAGTTGAAAACATCCGCAGCAATGTGGATTCCCTTACCCTGATCATCATCGGTTTTTGGGTTCCTTACCTCAAAAAAGGAACCACTATAAAATATTTTGTTCTTTGTTATATCTGCCTATAAACCCTCTTTCTTAAAAAATGCGTTCAAGAAATGTCATAGAATGATTCATACACGAAAAAATAACTCAACAGGTACTTGAAACTGCATTTTACGTACTTGTACAGTCATTACTCATTAACGTTAAGTAAAACTGTAAATAACCGCGAACATAATATTTGCCCTGGGTATGTAAAGACAAAGATGTATTTACAAAATTGATTCCAAAAAAAACGACACAAAATAACCCGAAGTTGAATTTCGAAAGTAAGGATGAGCCCCTAGGAACATAAACCTTCTTCGTGCAAGTAAACTGACATTGCGAGTACTTTAGTGTTGTGCAAGTCTCGCGGACGGTATGATAAGTCGCGTTGGCCCCAATGGGCACACACTGGACTGGGCCTGTCCTTATGACAGTAATACACAAGTCATTGCACGAAGTATGCAATTTCGTCGGTAAATTGTAAGTGCAATTCAAAAATGCATTCTGAGTGTGTCGTTTACTTGTTGTTCAATCACTAAAAGAAGCTTGTTTAATGGATTTCTACCATTACTGAGTAAAATATAATCATACTGGACTCGTAAGGGTTGGGATTCGTGTGAGAATGTAGCGTGTTTAGAGTTTTTTTTTCTGGGGCACTTATTTTGCATCACATTGCATTAAAATGTAATAGATTTCATACGGATGTTATGTTTTTTAAATATACCGTAGATTTTTCTATAACACTAATTATTATCAGCATTATAGTTTTATATGAGATCAATGGACCCGACAACAATGCTTAATTTAAATAATAATAAAATCCTACATCATGATGGACTTGTTGATGTTGTTTTGGAAGTTGGTATAAAAAATATTCTTCGCACATTTATTTACGCATCTGCTAAAATTACTTTTTCATAGACTATATTTTACAGAATTCAAAATTAAAACATTTTTATAGCAAATCCTGTTGTAGACGACTTGTATGATAGCTACCATTGCTACCAGCTGCGATGTTCCTCCGAAAAAGCTTTCTGTTCCAAGTCGTAGTAGCTGGAACTGAAATATTCTCCGAGACCTTTTCTCGCTACACCGCTTCCACTAATCGCATCAATACCGCTTCACTCCTCGCTCCGCCGCCCGCTCCGCTCGTGTCCATATCCCGCCTTGGCCCGAGGCGCGTCGGCGCAGTCACGACACGCCGGCCCGCCAATTTGTGGCGGACCCGTGTTGGTTTTGTTGAGGCTAGCGTCTTCATACTTACATACTTTTTTTTGTGAACGCCCAACAAGTTGTATAGATTATTATTTATCTTTTATCTATATTAGATAGGTTTATTATTATTTGAGGTGGGCTATAGACCACACAATTAGGTATTAGAATTAATTCTGTTTATAAAGGAAGGTCTTTTTGTACCAAAATCACTGTAGTTTCAAATCAGTTTTTGATTCAATGAAAAAGATTCAAAATCAGTTTTTGATATGGGATTAATACACACACGACTGTATGTATATTTATGTAGTGTCCGATTTGTCTCATCTTTTAAAATTAAATACATACATCAGCTAACACTCTTCACTTTTTAACTTTAGGAAACCCATATGTAAAGAAGTGATATTAAATCTTATTCATTGTTTTAATTGCGGACCTAATAGCAATTACATACTATAAAAAGTAGTATAGAAAGCCTTTATCGCAAATGATTTATAACCAGAACTATTTGTACAAAGCGTAGTTTGAATAGGGAGTTCCCTAGAGAATAAATGTTAGGAAAAAGTAGAGAATTAACCTACGCTAGTTCCTGGGTAACTGTTATACATAGGTACATATGGTTCGGGTATAGTTAGGTATTTAAAATGGATTAGTGGTATAAAAAACAAGCTTCAATACGATGCCGGTTTGATATTGTATTGAATTTGAGTCCATACATCCTTACAGATAAGGGTCCATCACCATATTATGTCACAGCGGATGGGGGAGGGGGGGTCATACGTCCCTGTACCTGTATTTAACAGGTGACAGTACATGTTTAATACAGGTACAGGGATACTATAAAGCGTGACATAGGGGGGGGGGGAGGTTCAAAAAGTCGAAATTTTGCGTGACGTAATATGTGGATGGCCCCTAACTGGCGATACCGGAAACGCACTTGTAACACCCTGGTGTTGTAGGTATCCAGGAGCAGTAGAAATCACTTGACGTTTATCATTAGGCGACCAGTCTGCTCGTCTGGTGGTATCATTCCACTAAAGATATTTTCTATGTTTTTAAGATTTTGCTCTACGTCCTTATTCTTTTCTATTTAGTGTTGCCACTAACTTTTTTAAGTTTACGCAATCAAGTATCTCAATGCTCCTTAATTAATTATATTACTAAACATTAACAACCAATTTGACATCATAAAACTATATTAAAGTAATTAATAACCAATAATTTAGAAATTATGACATCAAATAGAATCAAGTTTTGGCGAAAAAAAAAACAGTTATAATAGATTTACTAGTGAACATTACAAATCAAAAGGCAAGCGTCATTTAATTCCTCATACCAACACTTTTTATAAAAAAATAAAACTTACAACGATACATAATAATATTTTATCCGATGAAGAAGACTGAAGAAGACGACCTTCTTTCTTTTCTTTTATAATTAAAATTATTTAGTAATCAGTAATTAAAAACTTTAGTCTTCTACTACGTAGAAACGAAATACATAAAGATATCTGCCGTATTTCGAAAATATATATCAGTTAACTGACTTTCACTATTTCCTTCGACATGCCATATAAATTAACTATTGCAAATTTGAAGCAGCTAGTTTTATTACTGTAGTAGTTATTACATTTTCCTGTTCCTGTTCCTTCAATAACGCTCTCCTGAAAACAAATTATTTGGTAGATAGACGTTTATTCTTTGCTGCCGTCGATCTGAACAAACTTATTTAACAATATTTTTAAAAACATTTTTTTAACAATCAAATTAGCTGAAATAATTTTAATTATATATTTACTGTGTCATCGTTTAGATATTCAGTATTACTATGAGTATTACCTATTAATAAAGAATGCCTTAATCCATCATGATTCATGATGCACGATTTTAATTTTACTAGTCTTACATGGTCTTACATAATTTTTATATAATTCTAGAAATGCAACAGTTTATAAGGATGTGTATTTATCGATCTTTCAGGCAAAAATTGAACAACAGATTTAAATGAAATTTGGCATATAGATAGATTATAGTCAGAATTAACAAACAGGCTACTGTTTCTCAGAAAATGAACTTTAATTGATTGATACACCTTTTTTCGCGTTGGTAGCTCCTGTCTACTGTCTACATTTAGATACTAGAGGAAAAAAAGACTTTTTAAAATCGAGTTATAAGCAGCAAGTGACTTGTTATTTGTTTTTATTTTATACTCAGATACTACTAAGTATAAAAACCGTCCAAGTACGAGTCGCACAAAGGGTTCCGTAGAATTTTAAGTACTACTTGTCTATAGAGCACTAGCATTAATATCGAGTCAAAATGGCAGAAAAATCAAAATAGTTGTACTTGTATGTGTATTAAATACTTTCATTTGTTTTATACCGGAAGCAGAAATACGTCATCTGTGAAAGTTTCGACTGTCTAGCTATTATAGGTATAGCCTGGTAATTGACAGACTAACTGACAGGCAGTCTCAGTAATAGGATCTCGTTTTTATACATTGGATAGGGAACCCTAAAAGCATGTAACAGGTCAAGTTAAGCTGGACTCACGTCACTCCGGCCGTCACTGCCTTGCGATGAGTTCATTTCCTCCGAGATATGATTTTTAATTAAGTTTTTGTTAAAAAATCATTAAAAACTCGACGAAGCACATTTGGGCTAAGCTTTGATGTATCAGTGCATATCAATTTAAATTCCTCAAAGTAAATAAGCGGGGCCACTTTTTAATTATTATGTCGGTATCAATCTATTTTGATATTTTGTGCGCGTGTGTTGTTTTACTAAATATAGCAGCTAAATGTTTCTTTTAGTAAACTTGGCAAGTTTTAGCTGTTAATTATTTTAATTATTTTTCTAAGTGGTGTAACGCTGATGATGGATACTTTTTGTAAGCTTTAAAAATGTTTAGATTCCCAACTTTCGCGATGCTCACTGCATCCATTCCTACCTATTAGAAACTGAAGGGTGCAAATCAAAATGTAACACAATGATACTAAGAGCCTGTTCCACAATCACCTAGTTAGTGACGAACAGCATTTTCGGAAGTTTTGTCGCTGCTTACTTTATACTGAGCGACAGAGACAAAACTAGCCACTAAGCTATCTGACACTTATCAGTAAACTAGCTTTTTCCCGCGGCTCCGCCCGCGTATATATATCCCACAGGAAATCTGTAATATGTCGGGATAAAAAGTAGCCTACGTTTAACTCCAGAGCCTAAACTACTAACATGCCGAATTTCACCGAAACCTGTTCAGTAGTTTTTGCGTGAAAGAGTAACAAACATCCATCCATACATCCGTATATCCATCCATCCTCACAAACTTCACCTTTGTAATAGTAGTAGGAGTAGGATTATAAAATAGGCCCTTAATGTCGTCAGTCTTCTCTTCAACTCAGAAGCTTCCAACACCTCAGCTATCAAGAGGAACGTTATAGAAATTCAAAAGTTACAAAACAGTTAATTGAATATTTATCGAGTTTGGAACAATATCAATGCATAATTCAGAAACAATGTGGGACTCGAACCCGCGCTCATTATCCACACGATTGTCATCCAGACTGTCGAGTCACTTGTATCCAAATGTGTCAGCAACTGTCCTTATAGCAGTCCTGTGAATGTCGCCACATTCAACTCCATCCTGTTTTTGAGGTGAATCTACCTTACAGGCGTTTTTTTTTTTGAGATGGGAAAAAACATGCGACACTGTAATACCGTAGCGGTTGCGCGCTGTTTGCTTGTCTGTGCGCTATTGTTTTCAATTATGTTGTCTCTCCCGGAGTGCCAGTGTTTTTAATTTGTTGGAGGAATTAAGATTGCAAGAGCCCTATAATGTCTAACAATATAAGATTGACTAGCTTTTGTGGATCTGTGACTCGGCCATGTGGCTAGTGCCTACTGCATAATATGTCTTAAAAGTGTATGTATTAAGTGTGAGTGCAGTCATGGGTAATAAGTAATAACTCAGTGTTATTTCTAACGCAATCCAAGGCCAGTGGTTTCAAGGTTAAGTGAATCAATAAATCAGGAACAATATATTGTACACTAGATGTTTCCCGCGACTTCGTGCACGCAAAAGTTAATTTTGCAGGAACCGTACACTTTTCCACGATAAAAAGTATACTATGTCCTTCCCTGTGGTCTACTCTATGTCTGTGCCAAAATTCATCAAAATCGGTCTTGTAGTTTCGGAGCCTATTCAATGCAAACAAACAAACAAACAAACTTTTTTTCTCTATTATTAGTACCTATAGAAGATATAGATGAAGTACCTAAAGGTTTCGGTTGTAAGTATTCAATAATATGTAATAATAATATGGTGCTATATTTAATAATATTTTATACACAATCACTTAATGTCTATCATTTTAATATTATGCTAGAGCAAAGAAACATAAAAATATTTCTTTGCTTATTGACATTGACATCAAAAATTATTATTACTAAAAAATAATAATAATTTTTGATGTCTTTTAGAATCCATTTTTAAATCGACTGTTCCATTATTAAATTTTTACTTTTTAGTATCTAAAGCGCTGTCCTTACTTCGAACGTTACTCAATAAGGCATGCTGTGTCATCTCATTTAAAAATCCTGTCAGTGGCTGAGCCGGTCCTGCCTCTAACGTTAAGTCCGTATAAATAATTCTACCTCACATAAATTTCCCCATTTTTTATACTCGAGGGTACAAAAACACCCATTTGACTGCATTCTAACCCTCTTACTAATAAAATATTTACACAACGTATAACTTATATAACGTTATTGTCTTTGTCTGTTAAGTGACTTTTCCAACATTTCATTAAAAGACAGCAACATTGTATAAGTTTAAATCCGTTGTGTAAATTATATATTTTTTTAATAAACCTTTAACCTTCGTCTGACATAATATTATGTATTTAAAGTCAGAACCAGTCAGAACTATATACATAATATGTCAGACAGAGTAAGTAATATTAAAATAAAGCTTTTGGGATCAAGCGTCGTTAACTTCATACCAAACAATGATCACCTAATAACGCCAAACACATTTATTAGAATCCACTCGCATTTTCAACTTAAGTGCGTTGTTTTTTTCCTTCCTAAGTCTGTGATGAGCACATAGATCTTAAGAATTAAGTCTGTGATCACACCAGTGTTTATTGACGAAAATAAAATACTTCTGCCGACGCTCCAGCTGCGACAATGCATCGTACCGTCAGCACCGCGCGCGCCGGCCATTAGTAATATCACTTCAAAGGCGACAACTTTCCTCATATCAGATCGAGTGTGGCACAATCATTTATTTTAACGCTTTTTAATAGCTTTATATTCTGTTGCGTTTGCAGCGATACAGCAGTAAGTTGTAACGTGTTAATACGTTCCTTTTAAGATATTGAATACAGTTTTTTTTTGTCTGGGACTCTCATCGAGCAAATATCTTAGAGTAATAATGAATAATAATCCCTAAAAAAGTCCCTGAAACACATTATGGTCAATTCGCGTTAAGAAGTCTGTGAATCATGCGTACATATTATGTCAAATGCCATAATTGATATGTGAACACAGCATATGCGTCATAGCCTCATAGGTCAATTTTGTCATTTCAATGTGTGATACACTGCCTTCTGAATACGAATAGAGAACAGTTGTTTCGTAAAATATTACTACTATTATAAATGTGAAAGTTTTCGATGATGGAGGGATGTTTGTGACTCTTTCACGCAAAAACTACTAAACGGATTTTGATGAAATTTGTAATGGTGGGTCTGCACACAAATATTGTGTGCAATTTGAAACCATAATATTGACACAAGAAATCAAAGGCCAATTCAAAGGGCCAATTTGACATAATTTTTCACTAAAATTGACGGCTATGTTCCGCGGAAAATAGCGCTGACAATAAAACATAAGCAAAATGGCGACCGCTGGCGTTAAATAAGCAAATGTCGGATTATGTTAGAAGTATTTAAGTTAGCGAACGTGTCCTGACCGATAATTTGTTTTATTTTCTTTAGCGCTAACAAGCGCTTTTTTCGCAGAACACAGCGACTCTACAATTGCTAAAACTAAGACTCGTTTACTTTATGTAATAAGATGAGATTCCAGGCTTCATTTAGTTACACTGACCGTGTCAAAATCGCAGCTTATTAATGTATGCAAAGATGTTTCTTTGCATGCGTTTGTAGAAACGAATAAAAATCATGACGATTGCTTCAAGACAAGTTGCAACGTAAGAATTTATTCGTTTCGGAGTTTTTTCTCGTCAGAACTAATATTGCATTGCAAGCACATTGTAAATAATATTATATAGCTACTTACGTAGGTATTGCAAGTCCTGGCTATAACAATATTGCGTGTAATAGAAGGTGAACACTGAACACAAGTCTCAGCCCACCTTTTTTGGACTGCAACGTCTTGAGCGGCGTTGAGAATGATATTTTCAAGGTCGCGTGACGTCATGATCCGATTTTGATATAACGCCATATGTGGGAAGCTGCTTATACTTTTTACATAACAACTTAAGTGCGGTTCAATACAGAGATGGCGCTAGGTGTAAAAAAATAATTTGTACTATTATATTTTGAAGCGATGTCCTTTAGGCACGATGAGAGTATTTTCAGATTTTATATGATGAAAATTTCACGTCTGCCACGTGTACTTTGTACAGTGTAGGTACACGTCATGTTTTTTTTTTTTTTAAGTTCTAAGATCGCATGAGTCCTAATGGCTCGTTGGATTGTTGGTGAACCTAAGTGCTATGAATAAGGGATATTTTTGCGTCCTTAGAGATAAGGTAACGTTTTGGAACAGTTGTGTGAATGGAAGTCCTGTCGTTTTATTTCATCGTTTTATGACATACGATATCCCCGCTGTAGTGTGACTTTACTTTTGGAGAATAAAGGACAAAGTATATAAATAAACGTTAATAAAGAATAATACGACTAAACCTAGTCAACCTACAAACTTATGTGATTGTAGACTTAAAAAAAACTAAAGAATAAATTGTCTGTTGTTCCTTGAATCGGCACTTAAATTTTTAAATAAACTTATTTTGAGTAATTTTTACTTATTTACATATTTTTTTTCTAATCATAATTATTAGGTTTACGTTTTTTTTTTTGCAAATGTATCTATTTGTTATTTTACAATTGTTGTGTATCGTATCAGCTTTTGTATTATTAGGTATCTTAATATTATTAATTAAAATGCCCCAAAATAAATACCCATGCCCATAAGGAGGCCTTATACTACAGAGTATAAGAACTGAGGCGAACTCCTCGAGGTCCCCCGAGTAGTAAAAAAGGGACGTTATAAAAGATAGTAAAAGAGGGCAGCATGGTGTCCCTACAGAAACAATTTAACCATTTAGCATGTTTAACCAAGACCAGTAACCGCAAGGCAGAAGGGACCCTCAATAAAAACCGATAACGCGATAATTTCTTCTATCTCAAAGAAAAAACGATAAATTCCTACATTTCCGTTAGAAACTCGTTAAATAAATAAACAGTTTATTCCTTTCTATTTTAATAGTTAGTCTAGGAATTATTTCTTGACGATTCCAAGATGCTCTGTAATAACTAAATACGTTTTTATTTTTTAATGGATGTTGCCCGCGACTTCGTGCGCGCAGAAAACGTACATTTTGCCGCGAAAGTAGCCTATAGCCCTTCCCCGTGTTCTACTCTATGTCTGTGCCAAATTTCATCAAAATCGGTTGGTATTAGAAGACAGGAAACTAAGTCTACTAACTAAACTAAATCTGGCAAATAAGTGGATGGTTTAAATACCCTCAATACATAAGAGTTACCGCTATAATAAACTACATTGTTATAGCGGTAGAATAATGAATTTCACAAAAAACATTCTCATGTAATAAGATGCTAAGATGAGACCAAATGACTCGCACTGTTAAAAAGTTATCAGGTCTCATCCAGAGCCAAGCTTCTGACTCTACACGCCCTGACTCTACAAGGCCTAACATTACAAATTCTACATCTTACTTAAAATATGTTTTTTACGTGTCTGACTACTTCTCATGTAGTAAGGAAACGGCCAAGCCACACAGTATAAGAGTTATGCAATCAAAACTTTATATCTATACTAATATTATAAATGCGAAAGTATGTCTGTCTGTCTGTTACCGCTTCACTCTTTAATCGCTGAACCGATTTTTATGAAATTTGGTATAAACATATTTTGGGTCCCGGGACATAGGATTTTTTATCCTGAAAAAGTAGTGTTCCCGCGGGATAATGTATTTACGCGGGCGGGCGTGCACTCAGATAACTGTGAAAACAGTATCCTTCTTCCTCTGGGCAGTGGTGACTTTAAAAGAAGGCTTCTCAAATAGGTTTAAGTTACTTCTACTCTTTAAGGTGACCTCACTTTGAGCAGATATAGCTTAAAACCCGTTCGAATTCGTACCATAGAATTTTACCGGTCAAATAAAAGCGCGTACATATTGGACCACATAAGTCGGCATGTCAAAAACGTGTCCAAATCTACCATCAGCTCTAATAGACAGGACAATGCCACACAGCCGTGTCTAATTTCAATAACGAACACGGCACACAGCGGCTTTATTCTGAAGCATTCTTAGAACCAAACCACCAATATTGACTCTATATATGACTATGTTTGTCCGACGTTGCACTTTAGATCCTATGTAAACTTCCAAGTTACGTGTAAATCAGGCTTTTAAAATGTCGCTGAACAATTTGCAATATTATATTAGGTGTGGTAGAGTCGAGATTGCGTTAAACGATGACTTGGATAGCGATTTGACCAGTAGAAGGCTTGATTAGCCTAAAGCATTGTAATTTGTAACTTTAAAAACGCCAGATAAATCACTAAACACAGATCAGATAATTATAGGTTTCGATCTAAGATTAAGACCTGTATATGCTAACAAATCTCAAATTGAAAATAGGCAACATAAAATTGATTTATAGATTAAATTTCTTAACTAATTCTAAACTTATTTTTACATAAGAAATGCCTGCAATTATTTTGAAATAATTAATTATATAGCGGAATTGCAAAAGTTAATACTAATACTGTTGAAAATAAAAATGAAGCCAAAATATTAGATACTAGATGTTGCGCGCGACTTCGTACACGCAAAAGTTAATTTCGCAGAAACTGTACATTTTTCCGCGATAAAACGTAGCATATGTCCTTCCCGTGGTCTACTCTACATCTTTGCCAAATTTTATCAAAATCGGTCCAGTAGCATCGGAGCCTATTCAATGCAAACAAGCAAACAAACTTTTCTTTTTTTTATATTAGTATAGACTATAGACAAACTATCTAGGATAATACCGATATTCGATTCAAGTGTCTAATACAAAATTAAAATGTTTACACATTGCTTATTAAAATCAGTATAATATAGTGGTACTTTCAATTTAGTATACCTATACAAAGTTTGCATTAAACATACAAATAAAACGTAATTTCTTCGAAGCTGGAAGCTAGCACATAATTTTAACTTGACTTAACATATTTTGTTTTGTATGAGCCGACTGCCGTATAAAGGTTTCTTAGGTGCTTTCTACGGCGCTCTTACGACCAAATTAAAGGGTAAACTTCGCAACATTGTCGGCAATAAATCCAGCAATAACAATAAACGAACAACAATCACTTTTTGTAAACAAACATTTTTGTTATTTGCATGAGTATCTTAATTTGCGAAGTAAACAATAAACAGTTGGAGTCGTAACTTCGAAATTCAAAAACAAAGGGTTGTGTTGTTGTCTTGTAAACAAAATGGCGAATGGAACATTTGCCGATACCTTTGTGTGTCGCAATAACTGTGAAACTTTAATTACCAACTCTTATAATATATTTCTTTCTGCGAAGAATACGATTTATTCAACACAATTTTTTAGTACATAATATGTCGAAATGCGCGAGAGATACTAAATTTCGAAACTAGTATATAGTATACAAACCATGAAAAAACAAAATCATGGTTTTGATGAAAAGACAAACAAAAAATTTGGTAGGCTTACTAAAAGGCTAATCATAATTTAGAGCCCTCCTATTCACAGGGTGTCTCTGTCTCTGCTAACCGAAATGACAAGGACAGCATCTGACTTGAGAGTCACTTAATTTAACTAACATTACAGTATTCGGCCGTTACGCATATCTAATATTAAGATGAAAAATTTAATACGATCATAAAATTTTCTATTTAGCGTTAAAAATAAAATAACTGTTACCTATGTCATATTACGTAAACGTAAATTTATATCATGAAATGTTATATTTTCTAAACACTTTTAAATTTTTGTTGTTTCTTCCATGTCTTAACAATATTGTTACTTATTTTCCTGTTAGACCCGGTTATAGGCCGGTTAGACCCGGTTACTGAGGTTTTAATCGTTAGTTTATCTAATCAATAGCGCTTTTTACTCGATAACACAAACTCGTTAACCGAGTCAAAAACGTTAAATAGATAAAACACCGAAAAAAACCTCAGAAACTACGACGATCGAATCTGTGGCATATCAATGACAATATTACATTAATTCCTGTTAAAATAACTCTAATCTCCATATCTCGAACGATCAAAATCACATAATATTTGTGTAACACACACTTGCTACTTTAAATGTTAATAAAATGTTATTGATATTTATAAAATTACAATCAACTTAAATTCTGTTTTCATAATTATTTAAAGTAGCTTTATCGTTAGTCATTTTGTTAATGAAAATTAATTCCTTCTTTCTGATCTGATTTTCGGGATTTTCTCTGTGCATTTGTTACAATCTGAATTTGTCTATTGGTTTGTTTTTCTCGTTGTTTTTTTTTTTTATCAATTATCTATATAATTATATAAAAGGCAAACCTGACTGACTCATCTATCAACGCACAGCCGAAACTACTGAACGGATTTTGCTGAAATTTGGCAAACAGATAGTTGTAATAACGTAGGCATCCGCTAAGAAAGGATTTTTGAAAATTCGCCCCCTAAGGGGGTGACAAAGAGCCAAGAGTTTAAAATTTTGTATGGAAACCGAACTCCACGTGGACGAAGTCGCGGGCAAAAGCTAATTAGATATAAGTTTCAGCTAGCTGTAGATTAGCTTTTTTACTGGATGCTCTAAAATATTTGTTAGCAGCTTATACGAGTACGTACATAACAAATTATTATCTATAAACTAGGATTAGTTAAAAAAAAATTTACGAAAAATAAGATTCCATTTGTTGTACCCACAAAAAATTATAGACTGACATACCACTTCAGTCTCCCTCGGTAAAATCTCAAACCGAAATGAAACGTTACAAATCAATAGCTGAGGGTCCTTTAAGTGGGCATGACACGTCACTCCAACAAGAAAAATATTGAGACAATCGACCACTCGGCGACATAATGGGTTTTCATTGAATTCTTTTGTTTATCCCATAATGTTTCGATCGGTTATTACTTTAATAACAAAGAACGGGCACAAAGGACGAATTATGGTGTGTTACGGTGCGGTATTCCCATGCCCCTCACGTAGAATAAAAAAGCGCGCTAGTGTGAGAACTCACACATGCATTTTATACTCAAATGCATTTGGTTAGAAAACAAATCTGACTGCACGTTTCTGACCTCCACATATGTTGGGATGTAGAGTAGAGACGGTCAGATGTGACAGGGGAAAGTATGGAAACAGCCTATAGATTTGATAATACCTACCAGTAAGAGCTCCGTGACCTAGTGGGTGTCCGTTTGATTTGCACTCGAGAGAGTGCAGGTTTGAATCGCAGGTTGTGGCGTGTACTAATGAGACTTGTTCAGATCTCAAGTACATTATACGGACGCTCTAACGGTGAAGGAAAACATCGTGAGGAAGCCCGCACATGGTTGGCCCCAGACGTTTTGACCAGTCATACCTCTGGACTAGGCTGACTATGTTGTGAGAATGCCGTATGTGCTTGGGCAACCATACGACATTTAAAAACCTACTGTCCCAGAATACTGTATACCAGTAATAAGTCGGTAGGTTCATCAACAGAGCATTTCAACAGTTGAGCAAAATAATAGTCCTTCTGGATAAGTAATATAGTGAGCGAGGCGAATTTTTGACGAACAGAATATTGTTCATAGTCTGAGTTTACCTACGCCTTTGTCTAATGCCATATCTATTTCTCTTATAACCTCTGGTAAGTTTGGATACGTTGTGGCACGCCTCTTAAGTTTAACTGAATGGGACATTTTAACATTATAAAAATTTAAATAATAAGCTCGTCTACGTATTGTCTTTTGATGTCATAAAGATATTCTGGACTACGTGGATTCCCAAATAATTAGTGACGCTATTTGTATAATAAATTACTTTTTATGGTGTACATTTTAAGTTGTAATGGAATTCATGGGAGCATCTTAACTTGGTTTTAGGAAACTTTTTTGTAAATAATAAAACAAACTATTAAGCCAATTGAAATAAACAAATAAGATAGTAGGTACTTAGAAATCAAGAGGTGAATAAGAACTAAAATATAAATTTGATGTGATTAGGTAGATAAATAAAAAAAATCTATGAGGCATATTGCGTAGTCCCTACATTACGTTACAATAATTTCTTTCCAAACACTACCTACATATTTTAAAGCAATAAGTAGTATTTTTAAAGAAACATATATCGAAATAAATAGTTACTGATAAAGTTTGTGAGGATGGATGGATGTTTGTTACTCTTTCACGCAAAAACTGCTGAACGGATTTCGATAAATTTTGGTATACTAGTAGTTTAAGGCTATGGATTATAAAACATAGGCAAATTTTTATACCGAAAATATATATTATTCCTGTGGGATACTATATTTACGTAGGCTGCGGAAAAAGCTAGTAATACACAATAAAATGTATCCTACTCGTAAAATAATGGCATAGACATATTAATATAGTCATAAAAGAATGGCATAGGCACATGGCATAGGAAACAAAACACATCAGACATTTCTTATTCAATTCCCGTGTAAGGAACTCGGTAAGAGACACATTGAAATTCTCGTGTATAGTCCCCAGGAACGGACCGTGAAAGCTGTTTGATATGGTTATTAGTTCCTTTATCCACGTCGTTGACACATCTCCGCATAGTAAATCTTCCTATAATGAATAGCCTGGTCTATGAATAGGCGGCGTCTTTGGAAATGTAAATTTTGAATTTTCACAAAAACCTAGCGGGTGATGTAGGGGTGTTACTAATTAGTAAATGTGGCTACCGACATAAGTTATTACAACCTGTTTTGATGCAGGGTATGATGAATATGCGTCACACAAAATATTTTTTGCTCCTGGACTATAAATAATAACATTTCCTAAGTCCAAAAGAATATAATATTATAGAAATAAAAAAAGACTAGAAAAGAAATATTTTAATTTTAAAATCTAACTTTCAATCACTTATCTATAAAGTAAAAAATAAAACCTAATTTAGTTGGAATAAGACCCGATGATAAATAAAATTAAATAAATAAACATTTAATTGACACAGTGATACATTTATTACTAAGTCCTTTTTTTGTACTTTGATCTCAAATATATCTTCTTTGGTTAGGAATTCAAATTTCAAATTTATACCGCTATTTACTCATGCGTTTGTGTTTCGAAAACCGTGATTTTTTTTTTCCTTTTTTTGGTTTTTTCTTTGCGTCACTCTGTTTACAAAATGGAAAACTTGAAATATCGTATTATTTTCGAGTACGAGTTCCACCGTGGCACAGTGCTGCAAAAACGGCTTGAAGGATTAATGATGTGTAAGGTTGGCGGTTTCGCAAAAGAAAACACAGTGCGTTTTTGGTTCCAACGTTTTCGTTCTGGAAATTTAGACCTGCAGAACAAGTCTCGTAGACGGCCGGACACCAAAGTTGATAATGAAGAATTGAAGGCTAATGTGGAATCGGATCCATCGCAAACCACGTCCAAGTCAGCTGCAGGCTGGGGTGTTAGTGATAAAACTGTTATAATCCACTTGAAGTAAATTGGGAAGGAGTGCAGCAAACTGACAAATGCGCGTCGACAGCTGCCTTACATTACTCAACCGGCACAATAATGAAGCGATTTTAAATCGAATCATTACCTGTGATGAAAAGTGGATCCTGTACGATAATCGGAAACGCTGACCGCAATGGCTGAACCCTGACGAACCAAAGCCTGCCCCAAGCGAAAATTGACTCAAAAAAATTTACTTGTGAGCGTTTGGTGGACTAGTGCCGGTGTCGTTCACTACAGCTTTCTTGAATCTGGCCAGACGACGGCCGTAACGGCAGATGTCTATTGCTAGCAACTGCAAATCATAATGGAAAAGCTAGCTGCTAAACAACCGAGGTTGGTCATAGCAGTTGTTGCTTCAGGACATCGCTAGACCACACAATGTACAACAGACGGCTACCAAATTAGAGTAGCTTCAATTGGAATGTTCAAGACATCCACCGTACTTCTCGGACCTTGCTCCAACAGATTACCATTTTTTTTAATTTGTATAACTTCTTGCAAGGGAAAAAATCCGACGGGGCAGTCAAAAAAATCGACTTTATGTTCCTCCTTTACAAAACGCCAATATCATGTGTAATGACTTAATATGTATATAGAAGTAATAAGGTATTAATGAAAATGATGATCCAGGGCTCATTCGATTCGGAATGACGTCTAGAAACTCATTCGATTCGGAATGACATCCAGAAACTCTTTTTGAAAAAAATTTTTATTAGCTTTAAGAAAAAATTGCAAAAGATATATTTGCAATTTTTTCTTGCCCCTCTTAAAATTTAGTAAAAAAAGGGGTATGGTTTTTGGAAAATATCTCAGAAACTATTAAAGCTATCCAAATTTTGAAAAAAAATCCTTAAAGAGGAGGAAAATTCCTAGAAAAAAGTCCTATCTCCCGGAACTCACCAATATATTAAGATTAAAATTTAGAGGTGAAAAAAACGCTTAAAACGGGTGATGCGCGCAGGTCCGTACTATCGATAAGCACTTTTTTCACTTAAAAAATACTTATTTAACTTTTTTTACCTACACACTTCTAATCACCATTCGGTAGTTAAACTAGTCTAACCAAACTATCATATTTCTCCATCAAATCAGCGTCAATATGTTTAAGGGGCAAATAGCCCCTAAAGCTTAAAAATCGCTCAGTTTGATTTGGAACTACTCCGAAAAATGGGAATAAAAAAATTCAAAAAAATATACATTTCACACTTCAATCCTTCATCTTTAATATCATCGTTAATTTTTTTAATACGACGAAGATTAATATTAAATAAATTAAAATTAAAAAGCCCTGTTTTCAGATTTCTTTTTCTATCTACTTACTACCTACTACGGCTATAAAGATGGTTCTTTTACGAAAATGTGAAGAATATATTTATCTAACATTTCATCGTTGGGTTTTTCAAAATACCGTTTTGTTTTCAAAATATACGTAAATAACTATTATTTTGTGAAAATATTTGTAAGCGGTGCGTGCGCGGGCGCGCGGGACAGTGAGCCGCTGACTTTCGTACGAGGAGGTTGTGTCACTCTCCGCGGTGCCGCTATTTCGCAATCATTAATTATTTTACTCTTGAAATAATAGGGAACAACATGCCGTAAAAAATAAATTATGAAAACCTTAGCGAGCACTCTGCCTGCGATAGAATGAAAATGTTCGATCGTTGAATGTACTTTTTTGTTCCTTCAACTTCTTACTTGAAATTTTAATAATATATTAATATAATATTATATAGTATATATTATAGTATAATATTTTATTATATAATATGTACTTGTAAATTTCACAGAAAGTGTATAGTTCTATTTCTATGACGACCTCTGTGGCTCAGTTGGTTGAGCGTGTCGTTGCTCAAGCCGGGGGTCGCGGGTTCAAATCCCGCCGACGGAACAAAAAGTTTTCTGTGTTCCTGGGTCATGGATGTGTATTAAATATGTGTATAATATAATAAAAATCTTAATAATGTGTATAGTATAAAAGTATTAAATATACTTCCGTTATCTGGTACCTACCCGTAACACAAGTTCTTCGAGAACTTACCACGGGATCAGATTGACGTGGTGTGAAGCGAAGCATAAATTTAGTAAACTTTATAGAAGAGTGATTTAACGTTAAAATTTTTAGAAAAAAAAATAATTAAAATCACAAAATAGTCGGATTTAGATGGTTTTAACATACATTTATATATCTATATATCAATAAGATACAACGTGTATCTTATTTTTATAGCAATTTTTGATATTAAAACGAGTCATATAGCTTTCGAATTACAGGCAGTTTATGTCGCTTAGGTAAAAAAGTCCTAATTCGAAAAATAGGTAAAATTATCTAAGCTATCAACGAAAGTTATGTAATAGCAAGTAAAATTGTCTACATTTTATTTTACCGGTTTTCAGCAACATGTAAAAATAGATAAGCTATAGATACATTTTCTGTAATAACAGGTAAAAATAACTAATTCCAAACACTTTAAAAAAAATATAGGAGTATTCATCTAAATGGCCTAAGAGTTTATAAAATAAAACAAGATAAGTTACATAAATGTTGCTTACATTAAGAATTTTCTACAGCTAAAGTTATCTTAGTAAATTTATTATTCAATGACATTGTAAATTTTTGCTAATAACTGACAATATTCTCCTTCTTCTTGTTTATAAAAATTAATTGCAGTTCCCTTGTCTGACTAAAACGAGCTAAAACGTTGAAATAATAAAAAATATAGAAGTAAAACCTCAAGGCCTAGGATTTCAGCCCATTGCTTTATAATAATAACTCCCCACACCGATATCGGTGACGGTGGCCGATTTCATTGAAACCAGGCCAGTTACGCAGGAGTAATTTTATAGTGCCCAAGTGTGTGCGCAGTACACAAGAGCACTCTCTCTTCCTTTACTCTCATAATTCAGTGGGACGGATAACCGACACGACTGACGAGAGATCAGGCGCAGGTCCGACTTTTTACATGCCCATCCGACGCATGGATCATCTTTCTTGTCAGACAATCAGGTGATCAGCCTGCATTGTCCTAACCAAACTTGGAAACAACATTTTTTGTTGTTCCAATGCGGGAATCGAACCCACGACCTCCGAGTCGAGAGCCAATGCTCTAACCACTAGACCACGGAGGCTGTTATACTTAAGCTGCGGCCCCATTCCTTGAGTGTTGGTAGTGCTGGGAGATATTCCACATACCGATTCTGGGCATGACACCGTGACACAATTGGCCCAAAGCCTACCCAGCTCATCCGCGGTTTTGTTGCCGGAGATATTGCCGTTGCCTAGAACCCATACCAGACTGATGCTGTTATCTCGTCCTAGCATGTTTAGCGTTTGAACACAAGCCATAACTAATTTAGATGAAAGAAGAAGGGGCATAAAGTCCCCATCCTTGTAGCACTATAAGACATATATCAAATGAAAGGGCTTAAAAAAGTGTCATTGTTTGATATGACGAAAATCCTCTGAACCATGGGAGAAAAAAGTAAATGAGGGTTAAAAAAGTTTAAAAAAATCATTCTATATTATTGCACCGTTTCATAGTGTTGCTACTATGGAAAATTTTTTGGAAAGCAATGGTATACACTCAACTTTAGAAAAGTGTTATATTTTGATAAACTGCCTAAAATATTTTGATGAAATGTATGGAATGATAATAAAATACTAAAAATAAGCTCTTTCCTCAATTTTTTCGCACATACCTAATTACTTTCTGGAAATTGTTTCTTACTTGCAACGCTATCGAATGGTGCAATAATACAAAATGTATTTTTTTCCTAATTTGCGGATTCGAATCCTGGCCTGGAAAAGTGGTTTATGTAAAATCAAATAATTCAGATAAAACAATTACATTAAAATACATATAATTAAATAGCAAAAATAATTTTAAAACGATTAGGTACAGAAAAAAAGTAAAAAAGATATAGAGTACATGGTGAATTATTCTTCTGGGCGTTGTAAGAGAAGTCAAAAAAAATTAGCAATAGCAATTTAGCCCTACGGAATATCGAGGCCGACTTGATGAAAACTTAAACTGCATCATTTTTGATAACTCATTTTTCCTAGACAGGATTCGAACCCATAAATTATGGAAAAAAATACATCCTGTGTACTGCACCTTTAAATAGTATAGCAAGTAAGAAACAATTTCCATAATGTAAGTATGTGACAAAATTGAGGAAAGAGCTTATTTTAGCATTTTATTATCATTCCATACATTTCTTCAAAATTTATCAAAATATTATATTATATATATACTTACATATAATTAAATAGCAAAAATAATTTTCAAACGATTAGGTACAGAAAAAAAGATATAGTACATGGTAAATTATACTTCTGGGCGTTGTAAAAGAAGTCAAAAAAAATTAGCAATAGCAATTTAGCCCTACGGAATATCGAGTCCGACTTGATGAAAACTTAAACTCTTGAAACATGAAAATTTTTAATAACTCAATTTTCCTAGACAGGATTGGAACCCATAAATTATGAAAAAAATACATCCTTTCAATAGTATGGCAAGTAAGAAACAATTTCCATAATGTAATTATGTGCGACAAAATTGAGGAAAGAGCTTATTTTTATCATTTTATTATCATTCCATACATTTATCAAAATTTATCAAAATATTATAAACAGAGGCAATTTATCAAAATATAACACTTTTCTGAAGCTTGCTGTATACCATTACTTCCCGAAAATTGTTCCTTATTAGCAACACTATGAAATGGTGCAATAATACAGGATGATTTTTTAAACTTTTTTTCACTTATAACTCTCATTAACTTTTTTCTCCCATGGTTTAGAGACTTTTCGTCATACAAAAAAATTACACGCTTTTTAAGTCCTTTGATATATCGCACCTTTAGAATTAAAGTGGCGTAACTCAAAAATTTAAGAAATCGACTTTTATACATCAAACGACTTAGAAACATGTAATCTATCGGTCTAATAGAAATAAACAGCCACTTTCAAGCTAGAAAAGGATAAACGATCAGTTATGTCTCTTTCATATCGACCGTTTATCATGCGTTTCTTCACTTTTGAAGGGCCCCTTTTAGTGTTGAGACAATAATGCTAAAAGTTGGGTGCTACGCGGTTACTCTGTAAGTGACCTAAACTGTAATTCATCGTATTAATTGTAAACGTAAGGTAAGTAATTTGTGTGTTATTTATTTTTGTACAGACTCATTTAGTTTTCGGGCGTTTTAAATCTAAATGATAATTATATATGACGCCATATTTGTATTAGTGTCATTTCATTTCTAGACATTTCATAAATGCATGAGCCTGATTATGTGTTACGTCTTTACTTTATAAACCGTTTTTGTGACTACAGCGACGTATACGGAATTATGTCTATTATATTCTACAGAATGATATGAATTGGCGAGTTCAATTGTGATTGAGTCTTTTTATTTTTATTTCAGTGAAAGTTTGAGGTTAATAATGAAAAGACGAGAGCATATTTTGCCACTATTAAAATAAAACCGGAATGAAAATACAATGCGAGAAAAGATGAGTTCAGCAAAACCTAAACGTATAAAAGATATTTATGGCTTGGGTGTTTCTATAAATATAAAAGCATTGGGTATTTTTGGGCCATCAAGTAAGCTATAGTGCGAAACAAGGGCTAGAAGGTATTTGCTAAACTCAATGACTCACGTTGTCATATTTTGACAAAACTCAGCCGCAACTTGCAAGGCACTATTGTCACCAAGAAATCGGAGATTCTCGATGAAGTCGAAATGGGGAACAGTACACCTAAACACGAGCCCACCCCAAACCCATCTTGCACATGATTCACGAGCCCGACTTATGCGCCACCTTACAGATGAAATTCCTGATATTGACATGGGTGAGAGCAGAATAGCTCTCAGGCAGCTTCATAATAATAAAGCACCAGGAGATGACGAAATAACCACAGAGCTGCTCGAGGCAGGAGGAACACCTGTCTTAACTGAGCTGTTTAATTCCGTCATCCACACTGGCACTACCCCGGAAGCATGGAGCAGGAGCATGGTGGTTTTATTTTTTGAAATAGGCGATAACACGCGACTTGAAACTGCCGTCCCATTCGGCTCCTGATCCACGTTTATTAGGTATTATCGAGGGTTATCTTGAATCATCCTTCCCAGAAATTTAGCGACTTTCAGCCAGTGGAGCAGACCGGAAACCACATACATACATCGAGAAGTATAATCAGCCTCTCTGCCTAGCGTATGTGGATTATGAGAAAGCCTTCGATACCGTCGAGACCTGAGGGGCTAAATAAAACCTGCATTAATACAATTACAATCAAGTCTCGATACACTAATCTCAAACTGTGTTTTTATAACCAACGTGAAACGCGCTATAATTGGTCGAAACGTCATAAAGTAAAATGAAATTCTTCTTTAAATATGAAAATTGAGGTTCTGGTCTGTGCAGAAATGCCTCGTTGACTGCCGATAATACGTAATTTTGAGGTTTTAAGATGTCTGTTCAGAGCCACAACAATTACCATCCAAGTAAAAGAACAGACCATAAAACCGATCCAACTTCGCCAAGGAGAAAGACAGGTAGATGTTATCTCTGTGTTTACTAACGCGTTGGAGGACTTTTTCAAGTCGCTTGATTGGAACGGCCTGAGACTGAACATAAACGGCCAATACATCTGACACTTGCAGTTTGCGGATAATAAATAATCATTATGTCAGAATATCTGCAGGACCTGGAAGAGATGCTGAACAGCCGAAGCGATTGTTTAAGATGGGTGCGTCTCGGGATGAACCTTAACAAAACCAAAATTATGCAGATTGAACATTTTCTCCCGGGACCTGTCGTCGTAAGTGGTACTAGTCTTGAAGTTAAGAAGCAAGAATGCGTATATCTTGGGCAAACTCTCATTCAACTAGGGCAGCATGACTTTGAGAACGAGGCAAATAGAAGAATAAGCTTGGGCTGGATTCGGGAAGCTCCGGGACAACTTTAAATCGTCGATCCCACAATCACAATCACGTTTAGTCAAGATTCATTCGATAATTTTGACGGCGAAGTTCGAAAACAAAACGAGGATTTGACGTAAGGCATCGCAAGCAACAAGTTACTTAACGAATACTTATTTCAAATCCGAAATTAAAAACGTAATTTCGAAGTTCGCTGTCGAAATTAGCGAATATTCTTGACTAAATGTCCAGGGTCTTTAATCAATGTGTTCTACTGGTAAAGATACAAGGCGGCGAACTCTGCTGATTGACAACTTCAAGGTTGCTCAGCATGTGATGGAAAGTGCAATGTTGAGGGTATCTGGTGGATAATAAAACTTGCTACGATGTGATTCGACAGAGAACTAAAGTTACCGACATTGCTCATAGCACGCTGAACTGAAAGTGAGCCGGCCATGTTTGCAGACGGACAGACGGTTGATGGCATAGACAAGTGTTAGAGTGGAGACCACGCTTAGGCAAACGTAGTGTAGGATGACCTGCGGCACAATAGACCAACAATTTAAAATTGGTTGGCAGCATAGCTCATCCATCTGCTGCCGAGATCGGGATGGCTGGCGCTTATTAGTGGAGACCTACGTTAAGCAGAGGGTTATCCATATGTCCGTAGGCTGATGATGATGAAGTTTCCCCGTCGAAAATAATTAATATTGCCCTCTGATATTGAAAGGCTTATTAAATTATTGCTTATTTAAATAGCATTTCCTTTTCCTGCATAATAAACATTATTTTGATAGGAAGACGCCACTATACTACATAAAAATATAAGGTACATGTATCTTATATCTTTGTGTACACGGTAAATACGAAAAAATATATGGTACCTAATACATTTTACTTTATATTTAAACAATTATATTAATAAGTTTAGCTTTATTACGCATAAAATAAAAGATTTTTTTCAGTGTCCTCTATACTAATTTACCTTTAATTTTAAAAGGCCACCGTTAATAAACTAGCATATTCCAAAATTTGACACCAAAAGTAAATTTTACATTAGAAATAAATAGCCTATTTTTAAAATAGTAACGTTTTATTTTTGAATGATTGAGTAAAAAATAGACACAAAACTAAATAAGCCAATTAAATTTTAAATATTATGGAAAAAAAGTGACACCTTTTTTTAATGATTAATTAACAAAGGTTCTAATTAATTTAAATCTAATTTTTAATAAGAAATCACTAAAGCAACTATTCACCTACGGCAAATAAGAAAAACTTTAACTACATAAGGCTTACACTTACTATTATAGTCAAAAAACCAAAAAATGACCTATTCTCCAATTACATTTTAGGCGTTTACCAAAAATCAAGAATTTTGGATTAAGCCACTTCAATTCTAAAGGTGCGATATGTCTTGTAGTGCTACAGTAGTGGGTACGGGATCCATACAAAAATGCCCCTTCTTCTTTCTGCTGCTGTCAGTGCCTTCAGCGCAGTGTGATTGTTCTGACAGACTGCGCTGAAAGCATTGACAGTAGCAGAAATGTCATCTAAATTATCCTAATCTTCTCTATAAGATTAGGATGTTTTATGGACAAGGACAATCTGTAGGCTCTGTAGTGAACAACTCATCACAGCCTCAAACATGGTTGTAAATTGTCCTAAACAAGTATATAGGCAAGCCTGTAGGTGGCATGCCCCCGTAGAAGGTCCGTCCACCCGGTTGTCTTTCCTGGATCCGTCCGTGTACCAGACTATGTCATTGGAGTGAACATTGATTCCTATCCTCTACTCCCTAGACGATAGGAAAACCTGGTGTTGCTTTGAGAAGCTATGCACCTTGATCATGTCGTCTGATGGCATGGCCATGATAGGTGTCTTAAGAAGAGACTATTGCATCTGTCCATGAAGGGTGGAAATCCATTAGGCTTCCTGGCCTTGAAAAACGCTACTACCGCCATACATTTGTCATTAAAAATGTACGGTGATAGCAGCTTTTGATGTAACAAAAGAGATGAACAATATTTGTTATATTCTGATAATTTTTTTATGAACATCAACTTGGCAAAATCGCTTTAAAATTTTATCATAGTAACATATTTTGTCGGCAGCGTTAATTCGTTAATCGTTGAAGTTAATTCTTAACCCCAGTTAACGTAATTTTTCCAAGGAATCCACGGAAAACTTTTTATTCTCTTATGGATTCGAACCCACGCCCTCTGGCTTGAGCACTAAAGCGCTAACCACTGAGCCACAGATATCTTCATCTAAACTGATTCAATTTAAGTCTCTATAACTCCTGAATTTATGAAGTTTTTTGGACCGTTATAGTTTTCGTTCAAAGTTTATTACATGGACTACCATCATGAATATTTCACATTTTTAGAGCCAGCCGTTTGGCTTTTAGAGGGGGGGACGCCGTATTTTAACAAGAAATGCGCTTAAAAATGGAATATCGCGCAAACGGATACGTATGTACATCAAAATATAATCACAGAAACCTCTCAATGTTCATATAATGTCTATGTACCTAATTATATCTCCCCTTTTTGTGTAGGTGTAACCAAAAATTATCTTCATTTATTTTAGCACTATGTCGACGTGATAAATAAACTTATCCATTCAAAGTTTCATATTTCAAGCACCACCGTTTGGATGGACAGACGGACGGGCGGACGGTCGGTCGAACGGAAGGACATGAAGAAACTATAAGGATTCCGAGACATGAACTACGGAACCTTAAAAAAGGAATAATAATGAAACCACACCGATTTCAGTGACTGTTGCCAATTTAATTGAAAATAGACCAGCTATAGGAGCTATTTTATTATGTCCAAGTATGTGCGCAAAGTTTACTCCCATAACCTAGTATATTGATATTTTCTACTACCGACAGGACTAACTAGCGAAACATTAGGCGCATAAATATAGAAATATATTTAGCAATGTTTGCGTTCATTAAGGTTCCCACACATTGTAAATTTAATACTTTTAGTTACATTTTATCTAACCGACGACAAAAAAAATATCTAACCGACATACTTAAAAACAAAAGTTTTCAAGTAAAAATATCTACATAGCACGAATAGTTATTGTGTCAAATATGTAAAACTATCTTTACGCCAATATTGTTTTATTTCACTATGGGTAAAATTCTACAAGTTTTTCGTAAAGCACTTTCGTAAAAGAATGGTATCAAATTAAATGCACTGTAAGGACAATTCACAAATAATTTGTATGGAGAAAATGTACAAAGTGTTCACGAAAAGAATTTTTTAAACAAGTAAAAATATTTTTGTGCAAACAAAAGAAAAGTAAAAACATGAAAAATAGACTAAGTAGATTTTTAAAATTCTTCAAAATATCCAAATGAATTTTTTTATAAATAGCTTTTTGTTGTCGCTTAGTGAACATAATATTCAATATTCATGATTTTGTATAAATTTCACCATATCTAAGCGACAAAAAAATCGTCGTAGGAAGACGACGATTAGACCAATCGACGCAGAAAAAAATAATACAAACTCATTGATATAACTCATTTTCGGTATTTTTGTCGCTTAGGAAAGCGAAAAAACACCTAGTGGATATTTTAGTGATTCTGTCAATAGCACTAAGTATTGCATTTTGGTGGGCGTAGAGGTGGAAAATGAAATCAAAAGTGATGGGTTGGAAGCCGCATTGCCTACCAAATAATTTCTAGATTTCGGGAATAACCTGGACCGGCTTCTACAGAAGAAGGAGAAGCGGCTTATACATTCTACGTTTTTTCTTTGCTCATAAACCAGAAATAAATTAATATTTTCAAGTTGCATTTAAATCAATCCTAAAGTCGTATAAAAGGGCCGTTCCTCAGTTTATAATTTGAGTCGCGGCGGCGCGGCCGCGCGCGGAGATCGCGAGCGCTGCGGGGTGTATGCGGGTGGCGCGGCGGGAAGTGTTAGGCCACGCCCGAATCTGTGACGTCATCTACGTATATTTTCGCCTTAATGTAGAATAATTTATAAACGTAACATTAGACCACACGCATTAATAAACTCGGTTAGATAGTTGTAATAATAGCCTATCTGTACCATCTACTAAAGTTTACTCGAGATTAGTAAATGTGGTTTTTTATTCGAAAGCTTAATAAAATGTTTATCTTAATTTTTATTTCGTTTTGATTACATTATGTTATATAAGTAATGTGTTTTGGGTATTTCAGAATGTTTTGATATGGAACGAATTAAAACGATATTAATGATCATTCAATGATAATGCGTTTAATGAAGACAGATAATGATTTTTATTATTTTTAAATGTGGGTTTTTAAGTCTCGAACGGTTGTATTCTGGGCCTCTGGGGTTAAGATTACCACACAACGATATACAACTTTACTGCACGATCATTTACCAACAAATTAGTACTATCCGATTATGTGCAAATTCCCTACAAATAATATTAGAAACGCGAAAGTTTGTAAGAATGTATAGATGTGTTGATGTTTGCTAGTATTTCAAGAAATAACTACTGAACGGATTTTAATGAAATTTGGTATGGTAGTAGTTTAGATTCTGGATTAACACACAGGCTACTTTTTATCGCAGCAAAATGTATGGTTCCCGCAAGATTTATTTTTGCGCGTACGATGTCGCGGGAAACATCTTGTACTTTATAAAAATATGCAAAGCTATATAAGCTGTGCCAATATGTATGTACTATGCTTAAAAAAGAAATGACCAATTGCTAAGGACTCGACAACTATTTTTAAACACATTTCCTTAATTCACAATGGCTGTGAACAACCGCGAACAAACGGACAGGACATTAACTGGTCACTGAAAAAAAATGCCATTATCCTTCAACGGGGGAGAACTATCCGATAAACAATTCAAAACAGCGCATAAAGAATTTGAATATAGAAGGTGCGGAGGGTGTGGTGACCATGATTTAGGATTAACCAGGAAAAGATAAATCGTGCACTACATATTATACAATAATAAATAGCTCCCCACACTTTCGGTGTCGTTGGAAAGTTTCATTAAAACCTGGCCCCCAGCTACCCAGGAGTTATTTTGTATTGTCCAAGTGTGTACGCATTACACAAAAGCACTCTCTCTTCCTTTACTCTCAAAACCTAGTGGGACGGATAACCGACACGACTGGCGAGAGGTTCGAATTTTTACATCCCATCCGACAGATGGATCATCTTTCTTGTCTGATAATCAGGTGATTAGCCTTGCAGTGTCCTAACCAAACCTGGTAAAAAACTGGTTGGTCTAACATGGGAATCGAACCCATGACCTCCAGAATCGAGAGCCAAACTCTGAACCACTGGGCCAAGAAGGCACTAAAATAAAACTGCTTATTTAAAAGTTTCTTCATTTAATGTGATGTTCTTAAAATAAGATACAATAAATCACTTTTCAAAATTGAGTTTGTTTGTGGCCGAATCTGAAACGCTTATGAAAATTAAGAGACTTCCTATTCAAGGGCTGTCGCTGTCTCTGCTAGCCAAAACGACAAGGACAGCATATGACTTGAGCGTCACTTAATTTAACTATCGTTTCAGTATTAGGCTGGTAGTCTTACCTTAACTTAACAGTTTCGTTTCATCGTATAAGTCGTCTTCCAAAAAGAATGGACTTATGCTTGAATTGATAAAAACTTATGATGCAACCAGGTATTAACAAAGGTATCTGAAAGTTTATATTAAACCTGCTACATCCAGAAAGATCCCCACTACTGGAGCACGCATTAAATGAGGATTAGGTAGAAACGCGTATATTTTACGACTATCTCACAAAATCCAACATCATGGCAACCCCAGCGCTGGCTATCAGCAGATCACTCGATGGGACGTGATAATCGCAGGCGCAGGACGTCTCGGACCATAAATAAGCTGGACACAGCCCTGACACCGCATTATAGGTCGCGTAATTATACATACAAACAAACTCTTTCAATGGTCCGTTTAGGGTTGTCAGTTCGGATATAGATATAATCGAGTGATATGTTTACAAAACTACAAGTAGTTGTAATAACAGGATATTATGGATAATAATTACTCTACACGACTAGCTTTACTTTGCATCTCTACGGTCGTTACCTAAATATCTGGCTAAATTTGCTGGATAATCATTTTTTTTCGATTTTTAAAGATGTGACAACCCTACGTAACATACCGAACTCTTTGAAGTACGCGAGTTATTGTAAGAATGCGTATTGTGAGTGTTTATCGCTGATCTCGCGAACGCGGATGTCAACAGCTTCTAGGTTTTACGATTGTGTATAAAAATGTACAGATGCGATATAAAAATAGGTATAATAAGTGTAAGGGAATGTTAAGACGAAGGTTCAAAGAGTACCTACATCCTCCACCTTCATGGTGATTGTATTATTCCTAACCATTAAATAATATTAGTAAAAAAAAGTTTTAATAGTATTGATAAAACTTTGGCAGCTTGATTTTTAAGCACAGTGTTTTCGGACCGAAAGAAACAATGTTTTAGCAGATTAACAGAATAGGCTTGTTTCCACTAAGAATAAATCGGATGGCTTAGAGTTTCTAATGATTAACCATGATAATTAGTAAACAATAAAACAACTTTTTTATTGAAATAATAAAAGATTATTGATATTTTTGGAAAATAAAATCGACATAATGAGTCGTTTTATCACGTGACATTTGTTGCATAATGATGTAACATTATTAAAAAGATAATCTGTCATTCATAGGTGTCACTTTGATGCCTATGAATATTCAGTTAGCCATAAGGCTATGTATAGCTTAGACGTGTGTATGTCTATTTGGCCTCCTTAACATATTATATGTATGATAAGATATACTGTATGGATGTTATATGTAGAACATATGTAATAAAGAAGAATATACAATCATTGTATCATTGAATATCTCCACCGTGAGTTTATGAGAAATGCTGCTGGGTCAACAGATCCAACATACAACATGGTGTTAGAAGTGTGAGGTAAATACAAAAATATATGAACGAAAAAGAGGGTACATCAAAAACTCAATAATAACCACAAAAAAAAAAACTTGAAGGCAGTCGGAACTTAGGAACGATCGGTGAAAAAAGTGTGTGAAGACTGAAGACCTAATAATGGCTGGAAACGGAGTACAGAAACTTGAAATTTCTACCGAAGTTATCAACAATAATGCTGAGAATTTCAAGAAATGGACGCAATCATTCGAGATATACCTGCTGGCATCAGGAATGGAGAAGACAGAAGACAAAAGAAAAATTGCAATCATGCTGCATTCCATGGGAGAGAAAGGTCTAAATATATATAATTCCTTCAATTTGGACCTGGAGAAAGCCACATATCAAGATGTCAAGGCAAAATTCGTCGAGTATTTTGAACCCAAGAAGAATTTGACGGTAGCAAGACACAAATTTTTCACGCTGAAGCAACGTGTGAACGAATCCTTGGAGAACTTTCTTATGGAATTAGAGAATGCAAGTCATGCCTGTGAGTTTGGTACGCTCCGCGACTCGCTGGTAAGGGACATCCTTATTGCGAATATGGCTACAAATTTCTCGCAATTTCGTCAAAAACTCTTACTCGAGCAAGATCTGTCCCTGGAAAGAGCCAAACTTCTATGTAGAACACTCACAATGGCACAAAAAAGTGAAGAATCAATGAATGCAGCAGATGGAAGAGAAGAAGCCACAGTATACAAGCTACACAGAAGTCGTCAGAACAGTCCTTATACACACCAGAAGAGAAGAAAATCTAAATCTCTGTCGCGCCAAGGTCAACCAAGGTCAGCTACGCCTGGATCCAGAACAAAGTGTGTGAAGTGCAACACAGTCCATGGTCACCGCAACTGCCCAGCGTGGAAGCACAAATGCAGGTCATGTTTTAAATATGGACATTTTACTCATTTATGCTTTAAGAAAAATAGTGTCAGGAGTTTAGTCTCTGGGGTAGGCAATATGCATCTCGATGATGAACCGAGTGCTGCTTGCTTAGTAAGCAATGCTCCTACTGAGAGATTCACTATTGGGGCGTTGTTCAATATTAAAAATATAAAGTCACAAAGTACCAGTTCAAATTTGAGTAAAAATGACGTTAATTCCTGGCATTATTACTTAAAAATAAATAACAAATGTGTAGACTGCATAATTGATACTGGGGCAGATATAAATATGATGTCTTACAAAGTGTTTAAAGAATTAAATCTTAAGTTTGACAAACAGAGTAAAAAAATGTGTAAAAAATATAATATCTATGCTTATGGGGGAAAGCAACCAATTCCCATTATGTCAGTGTCAAACATATGGTGTATGTTTCAAAACAAAAAAGAACCTGAAAGTGTTACTTTTGTTATAACAAATTTAAACTGTCCTACTGTAATTGGTTTGCCCACTTGTATAAAGCTAAATTTAGTTATAAAAAACTTTAATTTAAATAATATGTGTAAAGAACCCTGTGACAAAATTGTGACCAAATATAATGATGTGTTTCAGGGTCTAGGCTGTTTACCATATGAACACAGTATTGTGTTAAGAAAAGATGCTGTGCCGTGCATAGATCCACCCAGGAAGGTGCCATTTGCTCTGGTGGAGCCGTTGCGGAAGGAGCTCGAACTCATGGAGGGATTGGGGATCATCCAGAAAGTCCATGAACCAACTCTCTGGGTGAGTAGCTTAGTTATTACCATGAAAAAGTATGGAGGATTAAGAGTTTGCCTAGATCCTAGAAATTTAAATAAAAACTTATTGAGATGTCATTATCCCATTAAAAATATTGATGAAGTAAGGTCTAAATTGTCCGGAGCCTCATATTTCTCACATTTAGATGCATTTTCTGGATTTTATAATATAAAATTAACTAAAGAGAGCAGTGACCTTTGTACTTTTCAAACTCCCTTTGGTAGATATAAATTTTTGAGATTACCTTTCGGAATAAGCACGGCAACAGAAATTTTCTATAAAACTATGATAGATTTATTCGGAGACATTGAGGGAATAATAATTTGGTGTGATGACATTTTAATATACGGTGAAACAATTGAAATACACAATAAAAGATTAGAATTGTTTCTGAATAGGGCTAGACAAGTCAATTTGAAATTAAATAGGGCCAAGTGCAAGTTTCTTTTAGAAGAAATCGCATATTTGGGCTATATTTTCAGTAAAGATGGTGTAAAAATTGATCCAGAGAAAATTAAGGCTATAAAAGAAATGCCAATACCAAAAAATATTAAAGACTTGCAAAGATTTTTAGGTATGATAAATTTTTTAGCACCATTCATAGAAAACTTAGCTGACAAAACTAATATTTTAAGAAATTTGTTAAAAAAGGATGTGTTATGGCTTTGGGATGAGAATTGTCAAAAATGCTTTGATTTATTAAAAGAAATTATAACTAAAGCGCCCGTGTTAGCAAATTATGATTGTAATTTACACTTGACTTTGTCGGTAGATGCCTCAAGATATGCCGTCGGTGCCGCTATATTTCAAAATAAGCGACCCGTGGCTTACAGCTCAAGAATACTGACCAGCTCACAACAAAATTATGCTCAGATTGAGAAGGAATTGTTTGCAATACAATTTGGATGTAATAAATTTCACCAATATATTTATGGCAGTAGAATAACTGTGCAAACTGATCACAAACCGTTGATTTATTTATTTAAGAAGCCCCTACATGAAGTACCTGCTAGGTTGCAGAGAATGATGCTTTCTTTGCAAGGCTATGACTTAGATGTGGTTTATGTACCTGGTAAATTTATGTATATAGCAGATACTTTGTCTAGAGCAGCACTTACTGAAAAATACATACCCCCATATGAACAGGATTTACAGTACCATGTAAATACTATATTTTCTAACCTCTCTGTAAGTAAGCCATATTTGAATTTAATATTAACAGAAAGTAATAAAGATGAATCATTAACTTTGCTTAAGTCTTATATTCAAAACGGGTGGCCTAAGAGCAAAGACAAAATAGCATCTATGGTAAAACCATATTGGAATATTCAAAATGAAATACATATAATGAATGAATTACTATTTAAAGGAAATAGGCTTATTGTTCCTAAATCTTTGCAAAAACAAATATTAGATAAAATTCACTGTGGTCACTTAGGTATAAATAAAACACTTAATATTGCTAGAGAAACAGTTTATTGGCCGAATATAAATGCTGACATTAAAAATTTAGTTGATCAATGCTTAGTATGTGCTAAGTTCAAGCCAAACACAACAAATGAGCCGTTGCAGTGCTACGAGATATCCCATCTTCCCTGGCAACAGGTAGGCGTTGATTTGCTATATTTTGATGGAGAAAGTTTCCTTGTCTGCATGGATTACTATTCCAAGTACATTGAGTTAGCTTCTTTGCATAAAAATTACACTGTGGACGTTGTTGTTAAGAATCTTAAATCGTTTTTTGCTCGTCATGGAATACCGAAATCTCTTGTATCTGACAATGGTCCACCTTTTAACTCCAGTAAATTCAAGTCCTTTCTTGAGGAGTGGGACATTGAACACATAACAAGCAGCCCACACTGGCCAAAATCCAATGGTCAAGCTGAAAGCGGGGTAAAAATTATAAAAAACATTTTGAGAAAATGCAAAGAGGATGGCTCTGATATATACTTGTCATTGTTACATTATCGTAATACAGCTAAGGGAGATTTTCCCAGCCCTGCTTCATTATTAATGTCTAGAAGCTTACGAGTAAATTTACCAATACTAAATAAAAAGTTATATCCTAGAGCAGTTAAATTTTCGACATATGAGAAATGTCACAAACATAGCAGAGACAGAATGTCTTTTTATTTTGACAGGAATGTTAGGCAAAAGTCATATGTATTTCAGCCAGGAGATTATATATATTTTAAAAAAGATCCTAAATCCGTTTGGACTCCGGGAATAATTAAAGAGAAATTGACGTGTGGTAGGTCGTATTATATTGTAGATTTAAACGGTGCTGTGTATAGGAGGAATATAGGACACATTAGACCTAGAAAAAGAGATTTAAAAAACATAAATACTCCTCCTTCTTCTTCTGGTAATGGCGAAAGCAGTGGCAAAAATGACAGTATGGTTACCATACAGGACATTGCTAACCCCATGAGTTCGGTGAATTTCGGAAACGGTCTTTTTCAAAATTGTGATAATGATGAAAGCTGTGTTCCTATGGAGAGTCTAGTGAATACCGATTATGTAACCAGATCTGGTAGAAATGTAAAACGTCCTAAACTGTATATTCATGAAAAATATGATTAGTTATATAGTAGTATGTTTTTAGTTGTGTACATATTGTAGTATTAGTTGCGTTATCTTGAAAAGGGAGGTGTTGCATAATGATGTAACATTATTAAAAAGATAATCTGTCATTCATAGGTGTCACTTTGATGCCTATGATAGAATATTCAGTTAGCCATAAGGCTATGTATAGCTTAGACGTGTGTATGTCTATTTGGCCTCCTTAACATATTATATGTATGATAAGATATACTGTATGGATGTTATATGTAGAACATATGTAATAAAGAAGAATATACAATCATTGTATCATTGAATATCTCCACCGTGAGTTTATGAGAAATGCTGCTGGGTCAACAGATCCAACATACAACAACATTAAACACCAATCAGAGAAGCGTGACGTCACACCTCGCGAAACACTGTGCTTGTAGCTGTGATTTTCGTAAGTGAACAGGATAATTCGAGTAAAACGTAGTGATTATATTCTCTTTGAATTCGAGTTTTCAGCAGTTATGTGGTATATTATGGTAGATTTTGCAAAATTCAATTTTCCTATACATTTATAAATAGATTACATATACATCAAGATATACATCAAGTTGTGTTTAATACTTACATCAAAATGATCTTCACAGAAATAAATTGTGGAAGCAGTTGATAAAGTAAGAGCATATTGCCTCCTTGCCATTTCTAACCACTTTCTTCGTATTTGTTTATTGTACTACTATTGTATACATGTACCTAAATGTATGAATAATTTGTTTGGCGTTTTTATCGTTGTACTTTTACATTGGGGCACTACACAATATTTAAAATACGAGGAATTCATTATCTATATATATAAAAGAAAGTCGTGTTAGTTACACCATTTATAACTCAAGAACGGCTGAACCGATTTGGCTGAAAATTGGTAGGAAGGTAGCTTAGAACCAGGAAAAGGATATAGGATACTATTTATCGCGGGAAAATGTACGGTTCCCGTGGAATACTGTATTTACGCTTTTACGTAAAAACTACTTAACCGATCATCATGAAATTTGGGACAGATATAAAGTAGACTACGAGGAAGAACATAGGTTATTCTTTATTGCATAAAAATTTACGGTTCCCGTGGAATATTGTATTTACGCTTTTACATAAAAACTACTTAACCGATCATCATGAAATTTTGCATATAAAGTAGACCAATGGGAAGGACATAGGCTACTTTTTATCGCAGGAAATGCACGGTGCCTGTGGACAACTGTATTTACACTTTTACGTAAAACAACTTAAACGATCATCATGAAAATCGGCACAGACATAGAGTAGACTACGAGGAAGAGCATAGGCTACTATTTATAGCAGAAAAATATGTTTGGGGATTTAGTAAATAGGGGATTTAGGGATTTACAAATAATGTGATTTACGCGACGATACTCAAAGGAAAATTCGAAGGTGAGGAAGTTCTCATTCCGAAGATCCCGATGATCCCTACCGAATACCGATATGCCGTTTGAGTTCAAACGACTTCAATTTCCGATCCGTCTTGCATTCGCCATGACCATTAATAAGTCACAAGGTCAATCCTTGAAAGTTTGTGGTCTGGATCTACAAAATCCATGTTTTTCACCTGGTCAATTATAATTATGTGGCATATTCACGGATCGGAAGACCATCTGCGTTATTTATTCTTGCGCCTGATAATAAAACGAAAAATGTCGTCTATTACAAGATCCTGTCTGAATATTGCAACCCATGCAACAAAATACATGGCCCATTTTAACGATCATTAAAATAATTGATTTCTTTTTAATTATATCTATTATCCTAATGAAAAATTGCACTTAATGAAATCCAAAATCTGCTCATTTATTGCCTCTAAGGTAGAACAAAGTTTGCCGGGTCAGCTAGTTTACTAATAAACACGATTGACTGTCATAAACAAACACGGCTGTTTCGCGAGGTGTGACGTCATTCAAGACGCCATGACAGTCTTGGCCTTTTTCGCGGTCGATTTCAAGTTAATTTATAAAAACTCCAAAATACTAATGTAAAAGACCTATTTTTCTTAAAATAATATAGTTTTGGGGTAAAATAGATGCTAAGCTATAGTTTTAAACAAATTTCCAAATTTTGTCAACTAGCCTATTCTGATTCGCGTGTAATATAATATTAGGCGGTACAAAGCCTCTTAATTTACATACGCTTCGCAATAAACCTTTTTTATTGCAACCAATACAGATCTTAAAACTATAAATTAAAATACTGAAAAATGAAAATATGTTAATATACAATGTATGTATGTATGTATGTTAATATATCATGATGTTTTTGTAGTCAGTGGCCAAACTTTCAAGAGTGAATATACTCTTGAATGTCAGAAACTTTTACTATGGAATCAATTTTTCTACTTGAAAAAAATCCGCTGTCTATAAAACTGCTATAGCATAGCACTTTCACATTCCATAGTAAAAGTTGCAAAGTATAGTTTTTATCAAGTTAGCTGATTCCATAGTAAAAGCTCCAAAGTATATTCAAAAATATAAATAATCACTCTTGAAAGTTTGGCCTCTTGGTGAAAAACACCCTGTATATAATATTCTTTGATCCTGCTGAAATAGCTATCAGTAACCTGTTCCTTAGGTCTTCTATCTGTGACAATCTCATCCCCGCATCTGCGCTTGTTTTAAAGGTAGCAGCGTAACTTACTAGGGTAGAGCAGACACATCAGTAACACTAGTTACAAAAATATAAAACTAGCTCTGCCCGCGTAAGTACAGTAACCTAAGGGAACTGTATATGTCCCGCGATAAAAAGTAGCCAATGTCCTTTCTCGTGGTCTACTTTATACCTGTGCCTTTCATGATAATAATCGGTTGAGTTGTTTTTACGTGAAACTGTAAATAAATAAAATTCCCATGGGATACCCACAGGAACCATACATTTCCCCGCGATAAAAAGTCCCCTTTGTCCTCTCTCAGGCTCTAGACTATCTGTGTACCAAATTTCATTTAAATCGGTTTAGTAGTTTTGGCGTGAAAAAAGGACAAACATACACACTTTCCTATTTATAATATTAATATGGGCTAGTATGATGGACTATGGGTAGTTCATTTAGGGCCATCTGGGTTAAAGTTAACCCTGGGTTAAATATCGTGTTGTCTCTCTCGTTCTTCGTATTTATGAAAGAGAAGGCATGATATTTTAACCCTTGTGGGCCTTAATTGTTTGTATCTGGTGATATTGAATGCGTATGCTCTTCTCCAGTTTAGGTAATATAAGTCAGTAACATATATACTAACTTATATTACTCGTATGTACAACTATATGTTTTTCCGGGACTTCGTACCTGCTCAAGTAAATCCCGCAGAAACCGTACATTTTCCGCAATGAGAAGTATAGTTGGTGTCCTTCCCGTGGTCTAATCTATATCTGTGTCAAATTTCATTAAAATCGGTCCAGTAGTTTCGGAGCCTATTTAATGCAAACATACAAACAAACAAATCTTTCCTCTTTATAATATTAGTATAGTTATAGATGTACAGATCATTTAATGTTATATTTAAATCATATAGAAAACAGACAAAAAAATTCGTGGCCTTGAATTAGTGAATTCCCCAAATTATGCTTGAGTAGAAGCTGTGATCATAACTCAAATTATATAATGAAAGAGCCATGTTTTAGTTCGCATATTTTAAACAATATCACATTATCTTCACCATCAGCACAAATTAGGTATTACGGCACAAGAAAAAACACATTAATGCTAATATATACTATATCCAAGTCTAATCTTTATCGAATATAATATTTTATAACTGTCTCATATATTCATGTAACTATGTTAAAAGAATTTGTGATATGTGCGAGTTATTTTATTTGTTACCTACATAAATATTTTAGATCACAAAATGCTTTTGTTCTTATTTAGTCTGAAGAATGTTTAGTCCAAAGAATGTGCTAATTTAGTGCTACGAACTTGAGTCTATGAAATATTATCGTTGATTATTGTCGAAATTTAAAATACGGCATTGAAACAATATTTTGACAAAATCAAATGGCAATGTTTGGATTTCATTTTTAATCACTTTTCGAAAAAGTTGGCTTTTACTCATATAATCCTGTCATAATAGTTTGATTAAAAACTTAGAACATTAAAACAACTGTCTAAGATTATAAATTATTTTAAAATAAAACTTCGAACCCTAAACTATACCTTAGAATCTAACTCTCACTACATAGGGTATTTTCCAAGCTTTTGTAAAATATGTTAAATTGTTTATAATAATATATTACATAAGGGGTTAGATAATTATTAAAGCTACCAAAACGCTAAAATGTCATGGCGTCACATTCTTGTAACCTAAATCATAGTATATTTTATTGTAAAGTGTTAGTTAAGTTGGTTTTAAATAATGTTTAGTGATAAAATATCAATAGTAGGTAAGAGGTATATTTTTAATATAGGATAATTGCCTATAATTGTCATACTATTAGATACTCTACCCTACGTGAAGGCTCACTCGTGGTTCGCAATGAATCTCCCTCGCGCGTGAATCCATCTCTTATCAGATAGGAATCCAGCATTCCTCATCCGAGACACCGGCTACTTACCCAATTGTGCTAAATCTATCTATTGTTTAAAATATATGCGAATGTCGATGCCAAATACATTTTTATGTAGATTTTATACAGAGATTTGGAGATAGAATTTTGATAACTTTCAGGCATATATAGACACACACATAGACTAAGGTGTAGAGTTTGTAAAATTAGGCTGGTAGAGTTAAGGCGTTTAGAGTCAGAAGCTTGGGTTTATATGAGATCTTTTAACTTTTTTGTTAATCTTGTACTCTAATCTTGGCATTACTTTACATGAAAATGTTTTTAGTGGGATTTATTTATTCTAGTTATGAACTTGAATAAATAAAGACAAACCATTGTGTATTGGGAGAGCTAGTACCTGATAGATACTAACATATAAATATAAAACCCTTCTAAACTGGCTATTAATTTATCAATCTGTATAGTGACAATAATAATCGTTAAATATTCAATTACAGAATCCTATTTTGCAGCTAGAAACTGCAGATTTACACTAAGCAAATTACATAAATTTCTGCAAATAACTAATAAATTAGTGACTTCATAAAGAACATTTGATTGTACTACTGAACTTCTCACAACGACGGCCAGTAATAAAACTCCGCTAATAAATGGAAATAAATAGAAATTTAACATTGCACTATAAAATATTTGCCTATTTTAGTCATAAAGTTTCCAATCTACGGCCAGTTATTAGTCAACTTACGGGACCTTTATTACGGTCCGTTAGGTGTGCCATAAAATTAGAAACCTAAAGAAAAGGGCACAAAAGTACCATAAACGCTACTTCGCGTACCCTTATTCAATTTGCTAATTTGCAAAAAGGATTATTCCGTTATTTTGCAAGTATTGTTTTAAAAGAAAGTTTTGGTAGCAAAGGGTGAGTATTGTTGTGAAAGAAATCAAAGGGTAGTACAGTTACTAGAAGACAAAACAATACATTTTATGTCATCTTATATTGCATTGCAATTTTTTGTTTATTTTCAAATGGCAAACCCTTTTTATTGTTGCGATAGATACGTCAAGTTTTGTCACCGGTCCCGTTATGTTTATATTTGTTTTGTTTTGTATGAGAATGACTCATATTATTGTTTTGACATTTTCATGTCTAAAACAGTATGTACAATATCGACAAAGCTTCTGCTCGACCAGTTTCTAAACATTTTACGTTGCACTAAGACGCTCCGGACTGCATACGTGGTTGAACTACGTAATCACACGTGAGTATGTGTGCGTTTCAATGGCGCTGTTAAGCAACTTCATCTTATGTCTGGTCGAGCGGCATCTTATTCGATAGTACCTGCATATCTGATGTAAATTACGAAGGGCCTTTGCCAACCCGCAGTAGAATAGCGTTTAGCCTAAAAATTTAGACTAAAATTTAGCCTTAGGACGTTAGCTTAGTGGTGATCAAACACATGATGAAACCAAACATAATGATGATTAATTTTCGTATCACAAAACAAATCGGCCAATAACTCGTTATCGGTAATAAACTTCAATCTTTATACTTGTTGCATTTAAAAATGCAATAAATGAAAAGATTAAAAAAAGACAAGAGCCTTTTTATCTTTACATTTGTTGCAATATGGCGGCAGTATAAAAGGCACGAAAAGTTATTAAAAGGCAATATCAATTTGTCATTAAATATTTTAATTGAAAACAAATTTTATTTAAGTCAATTACTTTTGAATGCTAAATTACTTTCGAAGAGATACAGTGATTATGTTTGTGTGGCCAATAAAAATCGTATGTAAGTTATTTATTACCTACCTTAATATAGGTATATATTTATAGTCTTTCTTTCGGAGGATATGTGCCTATCATAAACTAATTTAATATTATTTCCACTTTGATAATAACTACTATATTTAGAACAATTCTTAGATATTACTTGTAGTCTCATACAATTTTCACAAGTAACGTATCTCTGTTGTACCGTTATAAGAACAAAATACCAAAAACAGCATAAAATAAATATTAGAGGCCAAAAATTCACGTTTGTGGTATGGATACAACAAACGTAAATTTTTTGGCCTTTTTTACGGAGCCCATCTAGCGCAAGGCTGACTCGTACTGGGCCGGTTTCTGTTATTTCATCGAGTTTCAAATCATAGCGATGCTCAAGTTGTTTTCATTTTAAATTATCATACGAAATACTTAGGCCTCCATTCGCATGTCTTGCTCTTGAGTAACATGTTTCGTTCATTATTGGCCACTAAAAAATTTTATGTAATTTTATTATCGCTTGATATTTCATTGAGAGACGTTAAATAACTTAATAACGCAGTTAATTGAATAAGAGGCGTATACTCGTATTGGCAACGGTTTATCTCAATGACAACAAAAAGTTTAAACCAATACAGTGCAGTAATCCATCATTTACATTGCGAAAAAATAAAAGATGAAAAAATAAATGCGAAAGCAACTCTGATTGCTACGTTATCACGACTAAACTACTGAAAGTTGAAACGATTTTGATGATGAATATGTCATTTAATAGGTAGGTACCTACAGTTAAATCATTTAACCATGAGGAAGGACATAGGCTTTTGTCGTGCCAAATGAGTCTATCCTTATCATATTATGCGTACCCGTATATATTCGTTACTATAACAATTAGTTCTCGTTAATTGTAACGAGTAACGTAAAGTACTATTGAGTACTTTACGTTACTCGTTACTTCCGTGGAACGTTTCGTTACTCAGAACTAAAGGGCGCACCCGTTACTAGGTACCGAATATATCCGGTTTGCTACAGCTCTAAAAACTTCTGTATCTGAAATTGCTGGATTTATAAAAAATCTCATGCCATGGTATTCTTTATATTACTAACTAGATGTCTCGTAACAATGCAAACTAAGTCCTAGTCCTACACCTAAATCTACTCCTATGACCTACACCTTTTAAAATATTTTTCACTGTTTAAATCTTCCCTGAACTTCCACAATTATTTCAAGACCAAAATTATCCAAATAGGTCTAGCCGCTCTCGAGTTTTGGGTCCCTCGGGAACGGGATAAATAGTATCCTATGTCCTTCTCCTGGCTTTAAGATACCTCCCCACTAATTTAGTTATAAATAGTGTAACTAACACGACTTTCTTTTATAGATTTTTATGAATATTTAGTAGACCTGCGAATATATAAGGTTCGGTAAAATCAATTACGGATATTTTGGGAATTTGATCTACTACTTATGTATAGACGTTTAGGCAGAAAAATAATTGTCATACTTGAAAAAAAATTTTTCACTTTCTATGGGCGAGTTTGCGTTTTGCGGATAGTCACCCATACATTAGGTGATTTTTTACTTTGAGTAAGACAATTATTTTTTTGCCTAAACGTCTTTATATAAGCAGTGGATCATGTGCCCGAAGTATCCGTAATTGATTTTCGGAGACCTTATATAGTAAGCTATTTTGTATAATCGTATTGTGATAAGACTTTTATCGTATAACAAACGTCGGGTCAGTAATATTAGTAATTTAGTATTTGCTTAAACTTTGTACAGCATAAGCGAGTACTAAATTACCGCACACAGTTTTATGTAGCACTTCCTAGTTTAGTTTAATATATTTAATCAGCATTTATTATGAAGCTATCTGCTTTTTATGGCATAAGGTTTAAATGACAGTTGGGGCAGCTTAAATATGCTGTATATTTATCAATTTACTGACGATAAAATTTATTTTAAATAACTTATAGCAAGAACAAATCTGATTGCTTATTAAGTCATAATTCTGTGGCAATCTTTGGCTTGAAAAAAAAAAAGATTTGCTTGTGTTGTGAGTTTGTGATCAATAATTATTAATCCTTGTGTAAACGAAAAAATTCAATTCGACCAAATTAATTTTATTATAAATAAAATATATTTTATTTATTTAGATTGTAAATTGTAATACAACTAGTGAAATTGTAAAATTTCGAAAGACTGAAGTACAGACCCGAATATTCTACTTATCATTTAACACATTATTTTTCGTTACATTATAAATATATAGCAAAGAATCTTTCGACATATTTTAACAATCAGACTAGTTATATTACAATCTGACGGTTTTTACAATTTTACGGTGACATATAGGTACATTTCTTTAATGCACGGTAAATACGCGACATTTAAACTGGTAGCATAACAGAATTCTGAATAATGATATATAATGATATACTCTCTTTGTTTACAAACAGATTCGATTTGAATAGAGCACCTAAATCTATTGTAGAGTATATATAAAACACTCGAAAGCTAAAAATTTCACTCATTATTCAGTTCACTTTGAAGCAAAAATCTTAAAATCTGAAAGACCAAAAGAATCCTACCACAATAGGCTACACGACTACATCTAAAATATTTAGTTTCATTAATGTACTCAGAAAATTTGAGGCATTACTACTTCGTAAATGCAAAAAATTATAATTTATAATATTTTATTTATAGTTTAGTAATTAGAGACATCTAAAAAGTACAAAAAAATATTATTATTTTGCTAAATTAGTAAACAAAACCTACATCATTAGTTTACTTACTTCATTTACAAAAACTTTTATTATGGTAAGTATGAACTTAAACGCACAAATATCGGAGATATTTACAAATATGTTCCCGCGGCCGTATACTTTATACACTTTAACATGGACGTGACGTCATAGCTACGTACGACTTTAGTATGGAGCGTTTTCACGGGACTTGCGAAATTTTGTAAACAAATCGCTGTACCTTTAAAAATATTGACTTTTGATATACGGTTTCTTCTGAGAAGTTACTCATATTTAAGAGTACTATTCATTTATGCAATAAAAAAATGAGTCGTCTAGCCTATTATAAATGTGAACGTTTGTGAGGATGGAAGGATGGGATGGATGAATGTTTGTTACTCATGCACACAAAAACTGCAGAACGCATTTCGTTGAAATTTAGTATAGCAGTAGTTTATGCTCTGGATTAAAACAAAGACTATTTTTTATCCCGAAAAATTACAGTTTCCTGTGGGATACCCGGGGGAGCCGCGGGAAAAGCTAGTATTATATAAAAAGGAAAATCTATCAACATTGAATACCCTAATTACCTACGTAGATTAAACAACGTTACCTACAGTGACCATAGGCTTACAGTAAGAGCCTCGAACCATATTACCTAACGCGAAATACAGTTAAAATGCATTGCTCATTTCTGTTAAAAGCTTTCGTAAACTAACCCAAAATGATACGTATGCGCATAAAAAAGATAAAAAGATTCACTTAAACCTCAAATTAAAAATCTTGTTAGTAATTAGTGAGAAGGAAATTGATAAACTACTCACGCTCAAATCTATAGCTTTCGTGACGTTATGAATTGCCTTCGGAAACCAATTCGATATAATTACAATAGAGTAATTATATCGAACCGATAGGCCGACAAAACAATGTATAAAAACCTATCCAAACATAATATTTTGATACATAAAATGTTCGATACTACGATCTATAACATCACAGATATATTAAAGTGGATGCCGCAAGCTACATTTTTTGTATAAGAAAGTTTTTTTTTTTCTACGGTAATCGATGGACGTTAGTTTTTTTTTTAGTTACCTAAAAGTGCTACTGTTTTGACCAACTTATATTTGTTGTGTAGGTTCCTTCTGCCCGTATGAAATACAATAAAAATTATTTGTTTTTAAATACCCAATTCCAAATAAAAACACAATATAAATATTAAAACTGAAACTGTACAAATATGCAACAACGCCTTGCAACATTTTTTTCCAGATATGACACGTTATTATTCATATTTATTTTTAATAAAATGATGTACATTCGACTGATCAATCCCTTAAATATTTCACACAGCCTGCTCCGTTCAATATGTATCTGTGGTATGCAGGTGAAGGGGAAAGGGGCAGACCACCGGCGCAGCGTCAGACCATCGGCCGCATAATTACAGACAAACACACATACGCAGGCTCGGCGCAAACGGGCTACCAATGACCGCGACCGGGCGCTAGCGCTACATAATTTCATAGATTTGCCAAATAATTAAATTTCATCCTAGATGGTCTACTGATATATTATTTACAGACGAACACACGTGCACATTCAGACCTCACGCAAACGGGACGATCGCGACTAGCTAGCGTTGGACAATTTTAATAAATTAGTAAAAACAAAATTTTACCTGCAACAAAAGTTTCTCAAAAAGTTTCTACTAATTCTTGAAATTTCTAGAAAAATATTGCAAGGCTTAACTTTCTAATTTTTCTTTCCAAGCTTTCTAATCTACATCAAGCTTTAAGATTCATTTGAAAAAAAAGGGTTGCGAAATGCTAAATAACAAAGACCGATCGATTGAACTGAAAAGTGTGGATAAGATGGTGTTTCATAAATTTCCACATAAAGCACCGATAAAATATAAGAATATGATGTATCTCAAGTCGTTTTTTATTCTCAAGTAGTTAAAACCAAAGTAATTTATTTTAACTCAGATACAGATCTTAAAATTACCGCTTCCTTTTTTTGGAAGTCAGTTAAATAGAAGAGTCACTGCAGCCTGCAGCAAGCGCATTCCGTTGCAGTGTCTGTCGCAGCAACCACGGAACAGAAAACCAAAATGTAAGAAATTTGCGCAACAACTTCTTCATACAATCGGTTTTCGGTAGCCCGTTTGCGGCGAACCTTATCTACTTTATAAACTTCATGGGCATAGCCGGTAGCTACTCTAATTCAACCGCTTTTATGATCAATCATTCTTTCGATAATTAAAACACATAATGCTAGATATCGTAATAGACGTTTAGGGTAGAGCAATTATAACTTAATGTTATCTGTAAGTAAACTTTGTGTTTGTAAATGTTTTTTTATTAACTAGTCTAGAAAATCTAATTTTAGGGTGTAATAATAGGTATTAAATTTATCCTTCATAGGGAAGCCCTAGCCTGTAAAATAGGTAGGGATTTAAATGAGGATCTTCAAATGCATTGCTCATTTCTGTAAGCTTTCGTAAAGTAACCGAAAATGATGCATATGAGCATAAAAAAGATAAAAACGATTCACTTAAACCTCAAATTTAAAATCTTACAAATTAAACTTCAAAAGGTAAGTGGTAAGTGAAACCGATAGGAATGGAGTTATAGGAACCCCACGCCACTGATTACTAATCTTTAAGTTTAAAATCCACGACCTGTAATAGTTAATGCCATTACAATTCCGCGGCTGAATAATGTAAGCCTTTGGCATTCCACATGAACATAAAAAAATGAAGAAGCATTCGAATTTCGAAAACAAAAATGGCTTCTACATGTTCAGTGAAATATCAGATTGTCGTGAGAAAGTCGGGGGATGATCGGATCGCTGTCCAGTCACGCAAGCGACACTTGTTCGTATGTATTGTAATAAGAATTTTAGATCTTCTTGCTCTTTTTAAAATACGAGTATATCACGATGTTGTTTATGACATCACTTTGGACTGGGTTCACGATTTTTAAAATGTTCTTTTGAATAAAACAATAGCACTGCAATATGACTGCAATACACAATCTTACATACAAAAATACACACTTGTGCACGTCAATGAATAACAACTAATGGATAATATTTTACCAATATTACACATTAAAACCGAAATAACACAAACTTAGAGAAAAAACACAAACATTGTGGATGCTGATATTGACATTCCCGGCAAAACTCACTTTGATTTTCAACCAACCTAAATGCAGTTATTTACTGTGCAATACCTAAATACAGTGACACATTGAGTAAGATCGAATTTAATCTGAATTTTCTAATCTAAAAACCCATAGTATGAGTCATAAATCATAAGTCATAACTCACAATTAAAAGGTGTAGAGTTTGTGAAGTTAGGCTTATAGAGTTAAGGCGTGTAGAGTTAGAAGTTTGATAGAGTCCGCAGCTTGGTATATTAGATCTAATAGCTTTTTGACAGTGCGAGTCATATAGTATCATCTTGGCATCACTTTAGATAAAAATGTGTTTGGTGTGATTTCACTTCTTTTTGAAAGACCACGAGAGTAAAAATTTACGTGGGTCTTCTTCTTAATTCTTTTACAAATTTTCATCCCCTTGTTTAAGGAGTTGGACGTTAAAAGTTCCTAGCTTGACAATTTTTATGTTGGGTGCTAAACCTAGCTTACATACCAACTTTCTATGACATCCGGAAGTACCCTATAATTTTGTTGATCGTTAGTGAGTCAGTGACGAAATCAGGGGTTTTTAGATATCAAAACCTTACATTATTCATTAGTCAGCTACTGGGAACATATCCTGAAAATTTTGTGTATCTGGCTTAATTCAAACCCAAGTTATGAGTGTTAAAAAAATCGATTGAACACTTCGAGAAAAGGTGGTCTGGTAGTGCCCTTGCGCTTCGCTCTTGGCGGGGCCACTACCATGCCCCCAGATTCTGACGATAGGCGGTGGACAATATGTATGTAGTTACGTAGTTAATTGATAACATGAACTTAGAAAATACTATCCATCGGGACTTGAGGATGAATGTTCGAGAAATAACAAAATTACTTTGAGTTTGTGGTAACAAAACTAAGTGAAATAATTTTATCTTTTGTTAATTTTAAATTGAATTTTCATTGTGACTTAGGAATTTAATCATGATTCTCATGATCGTAAAACGTAATGCAATAATAATTGTTATTTCATTTGATTTCGCAATATTAACTCACGGTACACTATTTAACAATAAACATTATTTAATAATAACTTACTACTAAATGGATTTTAAGATGATGTAATAATTAAACCGGCCCTTTTACGGCTAAGTCATTGTCTATACTCCTAAATCTTGATCCTATCGAGGCAATGATTTTGAACAGAGGTCACGAATCACGATGTTCCTAATGGAACATGTTTATGGGGAGAGCGTCGACGTACCATATACCGGGATGTCGCATTTATATTTATATCATAGACCAAGGCTGCTCAACCCCAGGCCCGTGGGCCACGGCGTGGCCCGCGCAAGTATGGTTTAAAAATAAGTTGGTAGATTTGTCGCCAAACTTAAGTAAATTATTAAAAGATAAACAATGGCAAAAATCACATTGATTGTATAAACAAGTTACCCTAGATTAAAGTTCAATTTTGTTTCTTTATTTAGATTTTAGAATAAGATACTCTATGTTCCTAATAAGCAATAATTCAATTTTATTTTCTTAATAATTAAGTTTTTATTGCGCTTGTCCTGAGAGTAACTGAAACAGGAAATGTAAGTGGCCCGTCGTTAGCGACTGAATCCATCGTTTGGCCCGACTCTTCAAAAGGTTGAGCAGCCTTGTCATAGACGTATATATTACAGTCGAGGCATGTGGAGGCAAAACATGTTTCCACTTAAATGGCCCCACTTTTGGCGTTGTTTGGGCCAATTCTGATGTTAATTGAGCTGTGGTGAGATCAAGATGGCTGATATTTGAGTTATGGTGAAATCAAGATATCGTAACTTTTTCTTGCATGAAGATTTATTATTTATATAGATATTCTGTCAAATGTATATTAGCCTATCTTTAGTTTTGAAATCTTTGATTTGCATCCATATCGCATACATTAAACGGTCGATATTATCTTCTTAACTTTTACTTCACAAGTGCTTTACTGTCTTTATAGAAGTCCCTTCTTACCTTGAGCATCCGTTTCACTCAAGAAATCTAAGCTAAATAATCTTCCGCTCTATGAGGTTCAAGACATTTAGGCAGTAAAATAATTACAAATTAAAAAATATAATTATATATTACACAAATTATAGGTACCTACTGAGTTCATTAAGCTCATAGAAACAGGTGATTCAAAGAGAAAGAATTCTAAGAATCTACCTAAATAACATCAATACAATCAGTTGTGTGAAATCATAGTACTAAACAACGGCGTGAAGAGCGTATTGTAATTTTGTTCAATAAAATTTTTTCGGAGATTTTAATTATTTTCTGCCTAACCATCTTTACATAAGCAGTAGAGCATATGGCCAAAATATCCGTAAGATTTTGCACAACCATATCGCACACCCAGATCTAAAGAGGTATTAACTCAAAAAAGCACTTTTTTCAGAAAAGGCGAAAAACTGATTACCGTGTCACTGTGCACTGCAGAAGTGTTCTGAATAGAAATATGCTTTTATTACTCAGAAAGAACAAGAATGTTATAGGAAACTTGTGTTTTTATTATGTATAGGAGAAAAAAAATGGATTTTCGGAGTTATTCCCCTATTGCTAAACAATGTATGTATATTTAATTTGATATTTTGAGTTACGCCTGTGTTGGTGAATCAAGTTGTTAGTTAGCTCTGTTTTGAATAGTAACCAGAAGCTTTAAATGCAATAGAATTATGTATTATTTATAATTAGTCCGAGTAATAGACTGCTCTGTGACCAGAAGTAAGGGGTTTGTTGGATAACAATTTAGCAAAACACACTAGTAGTAATGAAAACAATCAATATTGATTATTAATATTACTATAAAATCAATTAATATCAGTATTTTAAGTCGCTTTTATTTATAAAATATTTATCTTTCTTAAAATTATTCATTCGATACGTGGACCATGACACAACGCGATAGAGAGAGATTGGAAGCATTCGAGATGTGGTGTTGGCGAAGAATGGAGAGAATAAGTTGGACTGAAAAGAAAAGTAGTGAAGAAGTTTTGGAATTAGTTAATGAGGAGAGAGATATTAAAGACCATCGAGAACAGAAGAGGAAAGATGTTAGGAGACTTGGTACGGCACGACAACTTTATTAGAGAAATAATTGAAGGGAAGGTAGAAGAAAACGTGGAATGCCGAGAAGAATTTTTATGGACCAGGTGAAGGAGAAAGTGATGGTCGTGTCGTATCAGGAGGTCAAGAGAAGGGCGGAGTGCAAAGAGGAATGGAGAAAGCTCCACCGACAAGAGCGAAGCTCTTAAATTGGAATGAATAAAAATTATTCAACAAAAAATAGGAACTTCTGTTTAAGATATCACATTTCATTTAAATCTTATACGATACATCAGAATTAAACATTGTTATTGTATCAAAATAATACTCATGATACAATTAATTAATATTATGATTTTAAGCAATTTTCCGCGAAATACCCACAACCTGCAAACAAATGTGTGAGTGCACGCATAAGCGTGCGTAAAGCACCTCCCCATACTGCTTATGCGAAACAAGATCGTGCAAACACCACCACCACAAAAGCAGCAATGTCAGCATGATCGTGCAAAGCCTCACACCACCACGCAGGTTGCAAAACTCAACGCGCGTTTCGCCCCGAACCCGGAGCATCCTCAGGAAATGGACCTGCGAACAAAGTTCGTTAGTAAATTCGTGTATTACTAACAAACTTTGTTCGCAGGTCCACCTGCATGGTGGTGTGGGCCCTTGCACAATCTTGCTGACATTGTTGCTTGTGTGGTGGTGGTGTTTGCACGATCTTATTTCTGTGTGTACGCATAAGCAGTGTGGGAGAAGGGAGTGCACTCACACATTTGCTTACAGGTTGTGGGTATTATTTCGCGGAAAATTGCTTGAAATCATGATATTAATTCACTGTATGCTATGGATTTGTGCAAAGTAACGCCTGATTCTATTAACTAATACTCCAGACTTTATCAAAGTAACATGACAAAAGCTTTAACAGTGAAACAGTTTTTCTACTTAATTAAATTAGTTTTAAGTATTGTTGTGTAATAAGGGTGTTACAATACCTACTTAAGTCTTATGACTGAACTTATAAATAGAAGTACCCTTTTTCCCCTGTTTTTCGATTCTGGGATTTTGGAAAATAGTTTCTGAAACTACAGCATTTTGAGGGTCTACTTGCTCACTATCATCTTCTGTATCCGACAAACTAGATTTAGAAGAACTGGACCTGCCACTACTGCGACGATGATGATGAAGATATGATCTTAGGTGGAATATTATTTTTGTGAGCCAAACGAAAATTAGGATCCTCGTCGGAGTCGTCAATATCACTTTCATCGCTCCGAATTGGTGAAATATAATAATTTGGTGCGCCAGAATTTTGTTACTTGGACGTGCTGGAGATAGATGTATCAACCACTGATAAGACGGCACGGATTTCCTCAGATGAGACTTCAAAACTAGATAGCGTTACCATCAAGTCATCTTCCAGAGTTTTATGTTGTGTAGAAATTATGGGTGGAATTATGTTTTCTTTATCCCTATCTTCTACCATATTTACAAAAAACCGGCCACGTCTCATTGTTTTGCTGAAAAAGTATTCCTGTGGGATACTTAATATAAATTTAACATTTTTATCCTATTAGTAATAAAATTATACAGTAATATTTGGGGATACCGTCTAAACAGGTTTAACTCAAAATTTTTACTGTAAAAGGGGAACCAATCCATTAAATTCCAAAATGAAAATAAAATTATACGAATTTGAAAAGATCTTTATTGGCAAACGCAGAATAGTTCAATAATTTAGGTAATTTTTAACAAATTAAAGTGTTTAAAATATGACTCAACAAAACAGAGTCAATTACAAATTCGAAAATGTTTCACCAATATGGCAACAACTCAAAATAAAAGTAAAAAATAATCTCACCTTGCCAACAATACGGGTTTAATTCAAAATATTGTATTAATTTACTACTCAGTAACCACCTACAAAGCGTTAATACAAAATAATACTGTAAAAAATTCAACAATACAGGTACAACTCATAATAACTCCAATTTGGTAACAACTAGCAAGTGCACTTCGCTCGTAATTCTAATCGCAACTAGAAATGTCCCTGTTTTAGCGGAAGGTTAGTGGGGCTCGCTCGTTAACCTAAATGGACACTTGGTGCCATCTAGTATCCAGTTGCAGACATATTTTTAAATTTGTTTTATTGGTCAATAGGCTTCAAGTTCGAGAATTTGATGGTGTGCATAACTCAAAATTGACGATTTTTGAGTTGACTCCCTTTAGATCTAGGTGTGCGATATATGACGCTAGTTTTTTGTGAGGCTGTAGTATCGATGAAGGCTGCAACGTCTTTAAATGTTGTACGTCAACTGTAGAGTCCGGACTCCCGACACGTGAGATATTGTAAAAAAATATTATCCTTTTACGTTAAGAGGCTTTTATGGTTTAATAAAACTGTTACTCTTTGTTTATAGACATTTTAATATATTCTAGAATTTTGGTCACCAAAAATGTCCAGTTTTTATCAGCTTTGAAGTGATAATATTATTCAACAAAAACAATAAGTTCACCTATAAATTTAAATCGTATGACAAACGTTGTGCTACTTATTGTATTTATGTTTAATTTAACAAAAAATTGAGTAAGGACTCTGATCTTTTGACCCGACTACTGCGAAGCTAAAAGGAAGGGTAATGATTTGAGCAGTCTATTTTCGTATATTGTATGTTCCTAAAGCACTCGTTCGATATTTATAGATGATCAATCAATAGATTCGTAATAATAACCTGGGTAACATGAGCTATAATAATTGACGTATCGGGCTATAGCATTTTACAAAAAAAAACTTTTATCAATAATACAGTATGTGTAGCATTTTGAACAAAGGAGGTCAAATTTAAAACAGTTTACCAAGTAAAACGTATTCATAATTCTACACATTGGACCCAAAAGTTTAAATCAAAAGTATTATCTCTAGGACAAGTCCCATAACACATTAGGCAGATAAGAAGGACATTATTTTTGAAATAAACCCTAAATCTGAACGGTCGTGTGGCTACTACAAATGCGTGTTGCGTAGCCATAGATATATTTAAGTGGACCATCCATATTATATCAAACACAAATGACACATGCATAAGTTAAAATTCCTCTTAGGTAAACCCTTACGTAGATATTACTTAAAATATTGTGAGAATGTTATTACCACGACCGATTTTGCAGACACTAGGTTAATAATTTAATAACTGTCAGTTTAAACACATGTTTTGTCTCTGTCTATTTGATATATAGTATAAGTGAGAAAACATAATATAAATAAATTAATATCCAACACGTCCTATTAGAACATTTTTAAAAAAGCGTGAATCCAAAAAAAAGGGTTTATACATTAGCCCTCTTATTAATAAAAATATTTATACAAAAGTCATTTGACTGACAAAGTCAGCAACATTGAATACATTATCCGTTGTGTAAATATTTTAATAGTAAGGGGGTATGAAATTACGATCGTTTGTAGTAACATCTCAAACACGCAACAATCTTGGGGCGTCCATTTAAATATATCTCTCTGTGCGTAACCTTATCAGGTAGTGTATCCCTTGTGTAAAATATTTTTATGGCCCACAGAAGCTTCCGACACTTTACACTATCCCGAAGGCTCCCATTATGTATTCCATAAACTATTTTAATATTCCTCATAAAAGGATTATGGAGTTTATAAATGTTTCAAAAGATATTAATCTTTTGGTAAATGTTGGTACACGATATGTTTTTTCAGATGACAAAGCCTTATCAACATTCGTTAATGTCGTTGTGCCTTTGTTTTCATCAGATATGCAAGTAGGCAATTGAAATATTTGTATAGAATTTGTTTTTTTTTTTTTGTGATTAAAAATGATAATTTTACGTAGAGTAAATAGTTTTGAATCTATTTACACAGTCAGGTTATGATTTTTACAAAAGATTTTCCAACTTTTCTGAGCTTTGACACTAATGCTTGAAGTCTATTTTTGATACAAAACATTCCCTCTTCCTCGCGAAACGGAATGAAATCATCCAGATATTGTATGTGAGATCACAACTATAAGAGAGCGTTCCCGCTATCTAAAGGACGGTCTGGGCTCTGGGCAGGTAGTGTAAACAAACAAAATCAACCAAGGCCGCCGTCCTACACAAGCCTTTTTTAATATGGTCAAGTATTTGAGCACGGTTTGTATAAGCAATCAATTTTATTCATTTAGACGGAACGAGTTTTCTCTACGAGTTCCCTCCGACAAATAAATGAAATAGTATTGGAGGGCCCTTCGAGATGTTTTGCTTGGCCGTTGTTAGGTAAATGCATGAGTTTTGGGTGTTTATGAATTTTGATAGATTAAGTTGACACGTGCTGATGAAATAATCGAAGCATAAATATATACTTTCTTTAACGACAGTCACCAGCAGAATGAGTCGTACCTAAAACAAAATTATCAAATCTTCTACCTACATACTTCAAACGAGACGATCTTGTATATATATGATCGGTTTCTCAGCAACAGATGCAAGTATTACCCTAAAATTTAGTCTGCAGGGAGTTTTGGGGGAGAAAAATCGATTTATCAAGGTCTTATTCCTTGGAAACTGCGCATTTTTAAGCAACGTTGAGCAACAATATATCAATAATTACTACTCTCTTACATCAGTCTGATTGACAGCTTATATGTATAATTTTTGTTTAAAAAAATTTGGAATGTGGTGGGTTCTAATTCCGGTACCTAAGATAAATATTTTTGTGATTCTTATTGTTTCTTTTTCTTTTATATTTTTTTACATTTATTTTTAATCTCCTAGGTACTCTATTATCTAATAAGGAAGCTTTCGCATAAACTTGTTAAATCCATATTATATAAAACGATATTTTGCCAGCGGCTCCGCCCTCGTAAATACAGTATCCCACGTGAATACTTTACTTTTTCGGGATAAAAATAACCTTTGTGTTAATACAGAGCTTAATACTACTGCCGTGCCAAATTTCTTCCAAATCCGTTGATTACTTTTAGCGTGAAAGAGTAATAAACACCCATCCATCCTCACAAACTTACACAACTTTTATAGTAGTAAGATCTAAAATAAATACTTTATGAGTAATAGGAACCAGAGGATCTAAAATTAATATTCTATAAGTAATAGGAACCAGAAAAAAAATCACATAATAAAATGATCAACATTTTTTGTATGCGCCCACGAGTCACGTATTTTGAAAGATATTAGATTCAAAGATATAAGATATTAGATCCGTAACAGGCTGATCATGATCCCATGTACCTTGACCCTTCCCCGTAGCTATTAAGATCTCTGTCTCGAGTCGACTTCTTCATAATTCCGAACGGAACGCTGACAGACGGAGGAATACGTGAGTGGATTACTAACTTGGTCCTTGTGTAACAATTCTAGGTATTTTTTTTGTTCGACAAAAAGGTTCCCGCGGCCGCGGCCGTCTGCTTAGAATTTAACTCGCCATTGTGTACCGATTAATATAATGATATAAAATATATGTATATTTTACAATTTAGTATTTACATCATTCTCTTATTCGCCCGCCGTGCCGCTTGATTTTGCACAACAATAAGTACAAAATAGTATGTTTTGATGCTTCACATTTTTAGGCCTTTGTTGCAGCAAAAGCTAATAATTGCAAAATGGCGGTCTTACAGACATGAGAAAACCATTAAGTTAAGAAGCTAGCCTATACCTTTTACAAGGACAGTCCGAGAAATGTGACAAATATTTCTGATGATGATGACTACAATACATTTCTTTGCGATCTGACATAATCGAATGAACATGATTTCTCGACGATTACAGCCAAAAAATCCGTGTAATCGATACCCTGCTACTCGATACCAGATCGATTCGTGATGAATTGAACGGAAGTCCCACAGTTTGGCTCAGCAAGGTCAGACAATAGGGTTGTCAAACAAATTGTTGAGGACCACAACAATGTCATGGCATCTCTGTTTTTAGGGTTTCCTTGTAGTAATACGGAATATTACTACAAGGAAATCTTAACAATAGTTTTGCTATGTGCGTCCGTCTGTCTCTCTGATAACCGCCTTTTTACATACATACCATACATACATATAATCACGCCTCTTTCCCGTAAGGGTAGGCAGAAACCGCTTCTTTCCCGTAGGGGTAGGCAGAGACCACTTCTTTCCACTTGCCACGATCCTTACACACTTGTTTCGCTTCGTCCACTTTCATTCTTACCATCCATTCCTCCTCTTACATTCAACGTAGCGAAGCGGCTCTCCATGGGCCACTTTTCGCCTCCACGAGAACGAGACGTGATGGGTGGCGAACCACATCGCCGCCATTTTGGATAATTAAATTAATTTTACGATTATCCATTGCATTCTCACGTCTCTCTGATAACCGCCTTTTTATCTTCTGTAATAAGCATGTAAATAGATGTTTGATATAGTTTATATAATGTATATATAGATTAATCATAACAATGAAACGTTATAATTTCAATCTACCTCATCGTGTGGGAAATCGCTGCATTGATTTTTTGAGTAATCGGCCTCATCAGTCCATTTCTAAACTATAAGAGATAGAAACTTGTAAGTCTCCATGCTGATACGTCATGCTAAAACTCTTAAGTAAATTTATTTTGAGAGAAAATGGACAATTACTTTTGAAGTAATTAAAAAAACCTACGGCGCGTTGATAGTTACGAACCCTCCTTAGACGTGTCCCGACATGCTTTTGGTTAGGTTTTTTGTGTAATTTTATAAGCTCGATTTCATTATTTGGCATTTTTGATCACGTAAACTCACACGAAATTTAAATATTCACTTCAACGCTATACCGCAAAATGCCTTTTAAACATACAGTAACTATGTAAATGAAAATATATAGGCAAGATGTTATGTTTTATTATGTTCTTTTATTATATTTAACATATTCTGTCTGATAATTATGACAAACAAAGAGATATGAATGAGGATGAAGAGAAAATAAAAAAAAACGTGTGTTTCATATTATAAGCGGTTTCTGACTACTTGAAATAACAAGATAGTAATTTAAAGTATATTGGCATAAGGAACCATTTACAAAACTGTGCAGTGGACAGCCCTGCACGTTACATTCGGGCACGCCGCACGATGCGGTCGCGGCTCTGTGACGAATAGCTGCGTGCGACGCTCTCCAAGTCTCCACAACCGTCCGATTTATCTAATTAATGTGGATTACCCATGTGAACCGATCTCTTGTCTTATCATCATCATCCTTCATTAAATTATTTGAGTTGTTACTTGTTAGGGTTCTGTAGTAGGTATACTCTCATAATTTCACTCTTTCCGTTCGTCTGTCTGTATCGTTTTATATAAAAAATCTCTTGTCACAGTGTTTGTTAGAGAACTCATCTGAAACAACTTTACCGATTTTTTTCTGTTGTATTCTATAGCTATGAAAATTTGATTTCTTTTTCATACCCCTAAGCGATAAGGTTAGCCCGCCCCAAAAATATCTTTTCATTCTTTTGACATTTAATTTATTTTATTATTTTATGATTTGTCATTAAAAAATAAAAATACATAATACGAGTAATATAACCCTAGTTACGTAATTATGTATGTATTATACAGGAGTAATTTTATAGTGCTCAAGTGCGTGCGCAGTACACAAGAGCACTCTCTTTTCCTTTTACTCTCATAACCCAGTAGGATGGAGAACCGACACGACTGACGAGAAATCAGGCGCAGGTCCGACTTTTTACATGCATAGGATCAACTTTGTTGTCAAACAACCAGGTGATCAGCAACTTGGAAACAAAATTTTTGTTGTTCCAATGCAGCAATCGAACCTCCGAGTCGAGAGCCAAGCTCTAACCACTAGACCACGGAGGTTGTTAAAAATACATAGGTACACAAATAACCGCCTCCTTTTTTGGAAGTCAGTTAAATATAGTATGTATCGTAATACATACTAGTAATTCTTTAGCGTACTAAAGAACGAGTATTTTATTTTTGTGTCGTCAATTTTGCGAAAGATATCCTTCGAAAACAATTCCAATCCCAATTCCCAACATAATATTATGTTAATTATTTTTCTTTGAAATAAAAATAATCGAGAGTTTCGGAGATCATCAGGTGATTATAAAGCAAAAAAAAAAAAACAAAAATAAAACATAACAGGAGCTACATGAAAATTGATACTGGACACGCAACGGTAGCTCGGCAGTCGTAACCCAATATAATACAAAGTGGAAACAGAACGTATTATCTTGTATGAACCATCACAAGTCATTAGCACGAGATTTGAGATTGATTTGGAAATGAGCATCATCAGCGTTCTGTAGACTGTAGTCGTTCTGCAGCGTGTTTACCAAGTTTTTAGTTTTTAATGATTCTGTAGACAACGACGAACACATCACACACACACATCATTATTTAGCAATAGGCGTATTAACCCTTACCCGACTATAGCGAGGCCAAAAGGAAGAGCAATAGGTAATTTTGGTAGTCTATGGATGTATCATGTATGTATGTATGTACACTAAGGCCGATGTATCTTGGCGAGTCTGAGCTTTGCGTAGAAGGTTGCGCAATAACTGTTTTTAAGTGTTTTCGTATTTATTTTATTTGTACTAATAATAATTGGTCGCTGTATTACGGAAATTTTATTAGTACATAGGTATTAAAAAAATACAATAACAGTTTTCTTCACGAGTTGTACATGCGCTAAAGTTTGCAGAGCCTATGTTCAGACTGGCCAAGATACATCGGCCATAGTGTATTTTTTTTTATAAAAATATATAGTTTGTAGAATAATTTAGAAACAATTTTTTGTATTGGCTTATTTAGTTTTGGAATAGAATTTCAATATTTATATTTTTTTAACCTCTTTTTATCCTATTATTTTTTATTGTCAACATTACCTACCCTAACGCTTTATTATTAGCAACCCTGTTCTAATTTTTATGGGGCTCATTACTTGCAGCAAGCTAACATCAATTAGAAGCTAGCATGTACGAAGACACAATTACTTGCCATTACATTCAGCTACCTTTTATGGAGGCTTACAAACAGATAGGGATGGTAATGTCCTGTTTTTAATGGACATTGGGTTATTCAAAATTGGTGGGCACTGGAATACAAAACTTTTAATATTCTTTTTTTTTTTTTGCAAAACGATAGAAGTTAGAGTTTGCAAATTAAAAAGTTTTATAGCAATTAGCAAACTTTATCAACTTTCTGAAACTAGTAAAAATAAAAAATAGTAATACGATAAAATTCGTTATATAAAACGTTGTTTATTTCAAAACTAACTTTTTTTAGTTTTGAAAACTTTGATATTTTAAAAGTATAGTACATTGTTTTGCATATAAGTATATTATATTGCTCTGATTGTGATGTTGCTTTAGTAACTTTTCGCAAAACTTGATAAAAATTTTCTAATATTATTAATTTAATTTGGATAACAAGTTTGCAAACAAAAATAACAAATTACTAATTAGTCTCATTGTGTCCAGCTTTACAGTTAATGTACATACTAGCTTTTGCCCGCAGCTCCGCTCGCGTAAATACATTATCCCGCGGGAACACTGTACTTTTTCGGGATAAAAAATATCCTATGTCATTTCCCGGGACTCAAAATATTATGTTTATACGAAATTTCATAAAAATCAGTTCAGTGGTTAAAGCGTGAAGAGGTAACAGACAGACAGACACACTTTCACATTTATAATATTAGTATAGATATTGTATGATATTATAATATTGGGTTACTGCTTTTCAGTTTGTAATATTATCGACATAAAATTATATTTTAAATTGCATTCTATCAGACGAGATTAAGCATATCAAGGTATTAGACTAAATCCCTCGTTTTATCAAAATCTGTAAGCATCTGTATCAATATCAAAATTAAATACACGGACAACACAATATAATTTCTTCATAAATCGATAAATAACATCGATTATATTATTCGTTTCGCTGACGTGTGTGTGCGGCATTATGTCCGGGGCGCCGCATTGTCCGTCAGTCAGCGGCGCGACAAATGGCTATGTACTCTACGTTCGTAAGTAGTACTTGTCGTCCTTATTACCATGGCAATAAGGCTCAGAAGCAATACTCTGGCACGTCTGCCGTACCTGTACACAAACACTGCCTGAAATTAGCCAAATAAGGCAACTAACGCTACATACGGTCTCCGGTAAACGCAAGGCGACCGTATGTAGCGTTAGTCAATCACCCGTAATTGGTTTTTTTCGTATACTATAATATTATAACGCAATGGATATTCATAAAAATAATTTAATTATTCAAAATGGCGGCGGTATGATTCGCCACCCATCACGTCTCGTTCTCGCGGAGGCGAAAAGTGGCTCATGGAGAGCCGCTTCGCTACGTTGAATGTAAGATGAGGAATGGATGGTAAGAATGAAAGTGGACGAAGCGAAACAAGTATGTAAGGATCGTAGCAAGTGGAAAGAAGTGGTATCTGCCTACTCCTACGGGAAAGAGTCGTGATTATATGTATGTATGTATAATATTATTTGCTTAATCGTCTTTACAAAAGCAGTAAAGTATGTGCCCAAAGTTTCCGTAACAACTTTTGCGAAACGTTAAATTATAAATAGACAATCCATAGGCAATCCACAAGTCGAATTTGATTTATCAAAAAAATAGGGATATAATTAATCGAGCGAACAAAAAATAAGTTGGCGGCTGCACGTGAGCATACTGTATTACTGAATTTGGCAGCGAATTAATATGTTGGAGACTAAATTACTAAACTGGCGAAAACACTCAGGTGACAAAAAATTCAAAAGTCGGCAGATAAAAAGAGGCGAAATTTAATCCAAACTAGCACCGACATTTATAAGTTGGTGACTTAATTTCCGAGTTGGTGACCATTATACCATATAAGCAGCTATAAAACCAGATTTAGTTGATAAATTAATGGCTGCTAAAAATTCAATTTGCAGGCTACGGAAAATCCTATTTTTCGATACTGTTGGAGTATGTTTTTCTTTGGCATGGGTGTCATTTTCTAGGTTTCTGGGGGTGCAGAATAATATGAAAATAAAATCGGTTTTGAAATTCCACAATGGCGAAAATTTTTGTTATTAATATTAATAAGGTTGTCCTTTTCCAAATTTCTGGGGGTTCTGATTACAAAATTGTCTTCCAATTTCATTTTCCAAAATGGAGAACATTCAATCTTCGTAAAATGAATATGAATACTAAATTAAAAGATCTTGGGGATGCTAATTAGGATTGATGATTATTATTATAGTATGTTATGTAGTTCAAGGTACCAGCTATTTATAGAAATATTTCAAAATTCAGGATTCATGAATTTTTCTGCCATTCATGAAGTAAATATGCGATTTCTAGGTTAATAAGGGGGAGGAAATTATCATTATTTTTGCAGTAGGATGCACCGTTTCTGAGATAGAAGCGACTATAGAAAAAAATATGGCAATGCTGAGATACGAGGGGTCTATCAATCTATAGAAATGTTGGAAAATTCAAGATTTCCGATTTTTTTTTTCTCCCGTCATGAAGAAAATATGATGTTGCTGGATTTCTAAGGGGGACGAAATTTTCATTATTTTTTCAATAGGATGCACCGTTTCCGAGATAGAATCAATTTTATAAAAAAAAGAAGTAAATGCTGTACATTGAGATACGACAGATGTTTATAGCTATAGGAATGTTGGAAAATTCAGGATTTTCGATTTTTTTTTCTCCCATCATGAAGAAAATGTGATGTTGCGGGGTTTCTAAGGGGGGCGAAATTTTCATTATTTTTTCAATAGGATGCACCGTTTCCGAGATAAAATCAATTTTATAAAAAAAGAAGTAATGCTGTACATTGAGATATGTATCAATCTATAGAAATGTTGGAAAATTCTGGATTTTCGAAAAAAAAAATCTCCCATCATGAAGAAAATATGATGTTGCGGGGTTTCTAAGGGGGACGAAATTTTCATTATTTTTTCAATAGGATGCACCGTTTCCGAGATAGAATCAATTTTATAAAAAAAAGAAGTAATTGCTGTACATTGAGATACGACGGATGTTTATAGCTATAGGAATGTTGGAAAATTCAGGATTTTCGAAAAAAAATTTCTCCCATCATGAAGAAAATATGATGTTGCGGAGTTTCTAAGGGGGGCGAAATTTTCATTATTTTTTCAATAGGATGCACCGTTTCCGAGATAGAATCAATTTTATAAAAAAAGAAGTAAATGCTCTACACTGAGATACTAGGAATGTATAAAGCTATAGAAATGTTGGAAAATTCAGGATTTTCAAATTTCTTTTTCTCCCATCATGACGAAATATGAGGTTGCGGGGTTACTAAGGAAATTTAAAATGGATGACTTTTTTGTAATCAACCCCAGAAACCAATAATAGGACACCCATATTATTTTTATAAAATTAAGTATGTCCGCTATATTGGAATTTCAAATTGTCATTTTTGTATCCAGCACTCCCAAAAACCTGGTAAACCATATCAATTTTACGAAAAATAAATATCCGCCATTTTTAAATTTCAAAATTAATCTACACCCCCTTAAAACCGAGAAAAATTAAAAATTGGGAATTTTGTACGCTCCTTTATGTTTTTTGTGTGCGCTCGTTTTGCTGCTTGTATGGTTTTTGAGTTACCTACATCAGGGAAAATATATGTGCCTATTCTTAAATTAAATGTACATACATACATATAATCACGCCTTTTTCCCGTAAAGGGGTAGGCAGAGACCACTTTTTGCCACTTGCTACGATCCTTACATACTCGTTTCGCTTCGTTTACTTTCATTCTTACCATCCATTCCTCCTCTTACATTCAACGTAGCGAAGCAGCTCTCCATGGTCCGCTTTTCACCTCCGCGAGAAACGAGACGTGATGGGTGGTGAACCACATCGCCGCCATTTTGGATAATTAAATTATTTTTATGGTTATCCATTGCGTTTCCACGGATTGGTGGAGAGGGTAGGATAGGGAAAGGGAAGGATAGGTGGTGTGGAAAGGAAGATTGGTAAGTTAGAGTGGGAAATAGGAAATGTAGGATATTACCGCCCAGGAGGGCAAGGGAATAGGACAGTAATAGCTAGGGAAGCCGGGGTCGCATACCCGTATACTATAACCACAACTACCGGACAGGTAAGTTGGGATGAGTATCCCATGACATAATTAAATGTGTACTCACAAATTGTCGCCAAGGTGGTTATTTGTTCGCTAAAATATAATCTGTCTGCCAGTTTGGAAAATTCAGTGGTATTATTTTTAGTCACCATATTTGTAATTTTTTTGTTCCTTATATTCATTCGCCAACTTAGTAATTTAGTATTCAATATGGGGTATTTTCAAATCCAAAATTTAATTTTTGTCGCAAGTTTAAATACATGCCAAAAAAATATATCGACGACCTCTGTGGCTCAGTGGTTCAGCGCGTTAGTGCTCAAGCAACAAAAAGAACGCCGCCGAAGGAACAAAAAGATTTTCTGTATTCCTGGGCCATAGATGTGTATTAAATATATAATATACTATATTAAAAATCTTAAATAATATATGTATATAGATTATAGTATTAAAGTATTAAATATAACTGTAGCACAAGTTCTTCGGAAACTTATCACGGGGCCAGATTGACGTGGTATGAAGCGTCTATAGATATTATTATTATATCAGAGTATTCATATCAGTTAACATGGTATAAGCAAAGACAAAACACAAAGCCTTTTCCTCAATGGTAACAAAATATTTGCGGATAATCAACGTATAGAATTTCTAAAGGAAATCGACGAGACGATTCAAAAACGTCACGTTCAATTTAAATAAACACCGTGAGAACTATGAAGTGTATTGAAGGTAATATATTATAAGGTTCGATTAAATCAATTACGGATATTTTGGGCATACGATCTATTGCTTATGTAAAGACGTTTAAGCAGAAAAGTAATTGACATACTCGAAAAAAAAAATCTTCATATGGGCGAGTTAGTGTTTTGCCGAGAGTCATCCAAACATGAGATGAATTTTTTATACTTTGAGTATGACAATTATTTTTTTGCCTAAACGTCTTTATATAAGCAGTGGATCATGTGCCCGAAGTACCCGTAATTGATTTTCGAAAACATTTATTAAGTAGCTTATTGTCAGTTAAGCAAGATGGTCAATAAGTTAAGATTGATCAGGAAAACAAAAAAAAAGCTCTACCTAAAGTTTAGATATTAAACTTATTGAAAGTAATATAGATTAGTTCTTTGGTAACAAAAACCTTGTCAGTTTCGAAATTTATCGAATGAAAGCTCACTAATAAACTAAAACACGCATAATATTACCATTTTATACAGTAAGGTCGCATTATGATTAAAACTACCGGACCCGTTTCAACTAATGAGTCAGTTCGGTTAATTTACACGGTAAACTTTAACCGTTAAAATATTTTATGGTCAAAATATCATAGGAATGTTTTTGTAATGATCATCTTTAATTCCATATTCAGCCATCAAAATACTTATTTTAGCTTTAATCATGAATGCCAGTTATACACTTAGTTTTACTTATTTTTTAAACGATTACAAATATAAAAGTTATGATAATATTCTAACATTATAATTTTATTGAAATCAAATAGAAAACAATTTATAATACAACTTACAAGTGATTTTTTTGCCAGAAAATAACATTTTCTGATCCACAATTAATATTCAAATCCAATCGAACTGATCAAGTCGACAGGACGATAGAGTGCATGGTGTAGGCTATCATAAAATATCACCCATTTCACACATTCTATCTCTCTCTGTTATTATAATCGAAATTAACGACTCTGCTATTCGAGCTTAATGTTGATATGATTTCTCGTTACGTTTCCCTAAGTGGAGAGGAGGTATTAAGTCAAGCGCGAAGATTCCTGGACCCTCATTATTTCGACAGCCAAACACGCTAGCACGCGACCTTGTTAGTGTTTTATTGAGTTATGCTTCTGTATATGAAAAATTATGTTTGAAAGGAACATGTATAGTCAAAGTAGATTTAAACACCATTACAAGTATGTGGAATAACTTATTATCTTATAATAAAGAGGAAAAGTTTTTTTGTTTGTTTGTATGTTTGTTTGTTTGCATTGAATAGGCTCAGAAACTACTCGACCAATTTTGATGAAAGTAGTGTAGTGTAGTAGTAGATGTAGTAGACTACAGGAAAGGACATAGGCTACTTTTTATCGCGGAAAATGTGCGGTTTCTGCGAATATAACTTTTGCGCGCACGAAGTCGCGGGCAACATCTAGTATACGTATACGTTTTTTAGGGTTCCGTAGGATGGAACCCTTAGAGCGGTTACGCACTAACTCCGATCCGACTCCAATCCGAAACCGTGAAAATATGGTCCGGAGTAGCTGTAGAACTATTTCTATGGTAGTTTACGTACTAGATCTGATTTCCGTCATCCGATTTCTTTCCATCATTCTAGAATCTCCATGACGGAAGGAAATCGGAAGAGACGGAGGATTTTTTTAACGGACCGAAGTAGTCCTAGTATTATTTGTATGAACGACTTGTATTTGTATGAGAGGACTCATGATCAACGACGTGAACACTCTGCTGTGGCTCCGCGTTAAATTATGTATTCCAAAAGACGGCTCCTGAATTGCTTGGATTTGTATCAGAGATCGGAGTAGTGTGTAAACAATATCCGAATTCGATCCGAGTTTTCTAGATCCATATTTTCACTTGTTCGGATCGGCTTCGAATCGGGCGTAGTGCGTAACCGCTCTTATAGTTTCGCTCCGCCCGTCCGTCCGTTATTATTTAGAAGTAAGCTTAAGATAGGACATAGCTCTGACTTTTTACAACAGCAATTATGCTGTCTCGTAAATTGAATGTTTGTTTATGAGTAATTAACTTTAAGGCTCACATGCTCGATTAATTAATAGTTTATTACCACAAAGAGATATCACCATTTTCAATTGATAATTGACATGCATCGCAAACAGCTAGTCATTAGTATAAACTATAAGTCGTTAAAAATATAATAAATTGTTATTTTCTTGTTTTTCAGATGTGCGAATAAAGAAGAGCTTAATAAATTACAATATTATAAATGTTACTTTATACATATTATGATTCCAAGTTTTTGAAAAGTACCCTTTAACTGAAAACAAGCAAGATCCATTTCTAATGTCAGGGTAAGGCCAAGTTAGCCTCCAAGAAGCTTGGTGTTCCTAATAGGTTGAAGCAGTATTTAAGTCCGGTCCAACGCCAACAACTTTATAAGGCGCAGGTTCGGCCTCACATGGAATACTGTTCTTATCTCTGGGCAGGGGCGCCAAAGTACCAGCTTCTCCCTCTGGATCGAATCCAACGACGGGCGACTCGAATTGTCGACTGCCAAAATGCTTAATAAAATAGGCTCCACTCCTTGGCACTACTTGGAAATGTAGCATCGCTCTGCATCCTCTCGGTTATATCACGGGAAGTGCTCCGAGGAATTGTTCGGACTTATACCCGCTGCAAGTTTAAGCCACCATTCCACGCAACAAAACGAATGGTAGTTTTGTCGCGTGGCGAAAACTTATACCTATGTACATTGGCGTAGCTAGGAATTTTGTCTAGGGGGGGCAGCCGTCCCTGGGGGGGATATTTAAGTTAGTAATTCATTAACACTGTCTATGGTCTAGGGCTACGCCTATGCCTATGTAAGATGACCTTCGTGGCTGACCTAGTTAGCGCGTCGGCGCTTAAAGTTTTTTATATGTTCCTGGGTCTTGAATGTATATTAAATGTATGTATAGTATAATAAAAAATTTAAATGAATATGTGTAGGTTAGGTATATTCTAAAAAAGTATTAAATATATTTCCGTTGTCTGGTACCTGTGATACAAGTTCTACGGATACTTAGTGAAGGACCAGATTGACATGGTGTAGACTGTAGAAGCGTCCACAGGTACCTTGATGAGTGGCAGCCTCCACCGTTACCCGGAGCTTACAAAAACTTTGGATTGAACTGTCGCTAGCGGTATTTCCGAACCATTACGACCTTCACACAAGAGCGTATTCATCTTTGAAAGGTCGACCTACGCACTTGCGACTCCTCCGGTGTCTATCAGGCAATCCGTCTGCTCATTTGCCCCGATATCATTTTATAGTCTGTTTGAGCTTTCGAGGTTGTTGTACTATTAAGCCTTTATTTTTCATCACTCTCCTATCTGCGATTCTTTATCTTTTATCGCCACATTAGCTTATCGCAGATAGCTTTAAAGATTTTCTATCAAACACACTCATATAGTTTTTGCAATAATGTAAGGTTTTTTCGGCGTGTTTTTCGATCTTATTTCTTGGCAATAAGTTTCAGTTTGACAACCTCTGTGGCTCAGTGGTTCAGCGCTTTGGTGCTCAAGCCAGGGGTCGCAGGTTCGAATCCTGTCGAAGGAACAAAAAGTTTTTCTGTGTTCCTGGGTCATGGATGTGTATTAATTAATATGTGTATAATATAACAAAAATCTTATGTCGTTATCTACACTAATATTATAAAGAGGAAAACTTTGTTTGTATGTTTGTTTGTTTGTTTGTTTGTTTGTAATGAATAGGCTCAAAAAGTACTGGACCGATTTCAAAAATTCTTTCACCATTCGAAAGCTACATTATCCACGAGTAACATAGGCTAAATTTTATTTTGGAAAAAAATAGGGTTCCGTAAGATATTTGGGTTTTTCGGACACAAGGTGTAAAAAATCAACCAGAAAAGTTTCTTATTTTGCGTACGCTGCCTAAACTATAAAAGATAGAACCATAAAATGTTCTAATTAATTGTAGATCTTATAAATATCTACAAAAAAGTCCGCGACACACTATACCTATCTATGTCGAGTGAGGCACAACAACCATTTTTTTATTTAGAAATCTTGAATTTTTTTTGGACTACATTTAAACGCGTTTATTTTACTCATGTTATTAATCCTTATCAAAATAAATTATTTCATTACTAAGTACAGTTTATGTAGATAATATTTGGTCTTTGAATGATTAAAATTGGACGTTTGGTTTTGAAGTTATGGCGAAATTAAAATATTACGATTTCTGCTGCACGGCCCGTTGCGAAGTGGGCGTCACCAAGGCGGGGTGCGCGTGCGGGTTAATTGTTTAGTTTAGTTTAGTTAAATAGTTTAGTTATTTTATAAACATCAAATTGTTAATATCTTAAAATATAATACCTACATTATAATATCTATACATCTATACAGTTAAATACAATTTAAGTGTCTGTTTGTAACTTCAAATTAACAGCTTTTTACTTAATGAATCTGAAAGTATATTCGGTACTTACAATAAAAAACATTTTTTTTTTAATTTTTGTCTGTCCGTCTGTCTGTCTGTCAGTCGGTCTGTCTGTCTGTTTGTTCCGACTAATCTATGAAACGGCTGGACGGATTTTCACGGGACTTTCACTAGCAGATAGCTGATGTTATAGGGTCTAACATAGGCTACTTTTATTTTAGGGTTCCGTTTAAAAAAATAGGATTCCGCTTTCGTTAGTCATAAATAAAGTCGCGGGTAAATTTCAGCGATATCCCAAAGTATAGTTCCACGCGGACGAAGTCGCGGGCAAAAGCTAGTCGTATATATAATACTTTTGTAGTTTTACATATATAAAACTACAAAAGTATTATTATATACTTCCCGTTTTCTGGTACCTGTAACACAACTTCTTCGGATACTTAGCACGGGGCCAGATTGACCTGGTGTGAAGCGTCCATAGATATTATTATTATTAGTTTCAGTTCACACCGCGACAATACACGACGCAATGTGGCGTTGCATTTTTAAGATAGCCATTGAACATTGAACTTTATTCACTACACGTTTCATATGACATCAGTCATATTCGCTATGTAGCACGGTGCAACTTGACATTCGAACTTTTACAATGAAACATGTGTAATGAATAAAGTTCAATTTTGAATATCTTAAAAACGCATCAGCATGTCGCATGTCGTTTCGGTTCGGTGTGAATTGACCCTTAGGTCCAAAAGTGGTACACCGGATCTGTGTGATGTACAGTTTCTCTATGGTCGGTAAGTGACCAACAACAGCCTTTTGACACGTTTTTCTGTAATATTATAATTACGAGGAAAAGTTTGTTTGTTTGCATTGAATAGGCTCCGAAACTACTGGACTGATTTTGATGAAATTTGGCACAGATGTAGAGTAGACTACGGGTAAGGACATTGGCTACTTATTATCGCGGAAAAATGTACGATTTCTGCGAAATTAACATCTAGTCATATAACAGAGTTGCTACACGTGTAGTCGATCGTGGTAACGGAAATGCGTGAAAATTGTGCAGACAGATTAAAACTACAATAGGGAATATGCACGTATTTTTTTTATTTATTTATATAAATCTATCTTGTTTGGTAAACCGTATGGTAAAATCAGTTTTTTGATATCATTAAAAATTAAAAATAACGAGGATATGAACGTTTAAAGTGGTCTATTAGACAGAGAGATCCGACGTGTATCGTGACGTCACATAACACGACTTTCATACAAAGTTCATACTAAATTTCGTTTTGCTAGAAAGAGATAGATTATAAACTTTGACCGCTTATATCTTGCTCATATTTTATCAACAGATATTGAAAATTTTCTCGCCATTTTCTTAATTTTTCTGTCTAGTATCATATTATTATATTTTAAGCTATTTTTATATTTTATGCATATTCCCTATTGGGTGTCCGATTGAAAATAAATGTTTATTGGTAACTGTTGATGATGATGATGATGGACACAATAGAAGATTCGATACAGCAATATCTGAATGTGAAGGATCCACTCAACCAAACTCTGTCTTAGAGCTTAGAGCGCACCCTTGAGGTACTCCAATTCTCTGAGCCATACATGAAACTATAAGTTGTCTCAAATTTCAAGCTCTATTTCTGATGAATCGAGATTTAATTGGAAAATAATGACCTAAAGAAGGCCTGGGAGATGTAAATCGAAGCTATTTTCTTAATTGGCATGGCGACAAGTTACTTATTGCCAGTTTCACGATCTACTGATAAGTGTCAGTTAGCTTATTTGTATGTTTTGTCTCTTTCGCTCGATATAAAGTAAGTTGCGACAAAACTTCCGAATAAGCTATCCGACACATATTAGAAGACTGTGAAACAAAATACGTTAAGTCATGGGATACTCATCCCAACTTACCTGTCCGGTAGTTGTGGTATAGTATACGGGTATGCGACCCCGGCTTCCCTAGCTATTACTGTCCTATCTTTTGCCCTCCTAGACAGTAATATCCTACATTCTTATCTCCCACTCTTAACTTACCAATCTTCCTTTCCACACCACCTATCCTTCCCTTTCCCTATTCCTACCCTCTCCGCTAATCCGTGGGAACGCAATGGATAATCATAAAAATAATTTAATTATCCAAAATGGCGGCGATGTGGTTCGCCACCCATCACGTCTCGTTCTCGCGGAGGCGAAAAGTGGCCCATGGAGAGCCGCTTCGCTACGTTGAATGTAAGAGGAGGAATGGATGGTAAGAATGAAAGTGGACGAAGCGAAACAAGCATATAAGGATCGTAGCAAGTGGAAAAAAGTGGTATCTGCCTACACCTACGGGAAAGAGGCGTGATTATATGTATGTATGTAATGTAATATATGTGAAACAGTCCCTTAGCATTTACGGGAAAAATACTAGAACATTGAAGTTAATAACATTCACGTGGCGAAAAGTTACTTTGCCATGTTATGTCAACAGTCTAAGCATAATGTTGAACAGATTACAAAAACACCTTAGTAATTTAGTTTTAGCTGAACAATGGCGAAACTAAATATAAATGACTGTTACTAAAGATTTCGACGTTGACCTAACCTAATTTATTGACCTGTATGCTCTGTGCGAGTATTTGTCACTAAACGCCGTGAAGAAGTTAACTACAATTGGGGATCGGACTACATCTAAAATATTTAGTTTCATTTATATAGGTACTCAGAAATATTGAGGCATTACTACTTGGTATTTAATATATTATTTTATGTGTAGTTTATTAATTAAATATATCTAAAAAGTACTTTTTTTTTTTAAATTGCCCTCCAGATTTGATAATCCAGAGCCTAAACTTCTACCTTACCAAATTTCATCCGTTCAGTAGTTTTTGCGTGAAAAGACATCCATATTCCATGGTCTATCCTCACAAACTTTCACATAATATTTTATAATAGTGGTAGGATATACAAAACGTCTTCTGTATGAGAATATTATTTTAAATTTTAATAAACGTAATATTTTAAACAGAAGATTGGCAATTTTAAATGAGAATAAAAAAATATTTTCTTTTAATGATGAAATATTCATAAACATAATATATTAATATAAATTACATAAAACTTGCAAATAAATTCTTTTGTTTTAGTGTTATTTGACTAAATTAATAAATTAGATATGCAAACTTCTATGCAAAGTATTTCAAAGGACAATAAATTAATTTATTTTATTGTATAGTGACTTTTTATAAAGAAATCTATGCGGTAGGTTGACTTTACTGTTATTAATTTAATTAATAACAATCCTCTTTTAGTATTTAAACATAAAAGTTCATGTTTAGGAGTCATATTCATAGGTAATTCAATAAATACATAATATAAGAACTTTACATAATCCATTATCTACTTAATTTCTTTTAGATTTATAAAAGCTTAAAGCTATAAAATTCAGTAGCTACTGTATTAATAAACTGCCTGGTGCGGGGTACTTTCCAACTTCGATTGAGTAGAACTATTCATGGAAACGGAAACCTATTTTTTAACAGAACCGTAAGATAAACGTAGCATAAGTTACTCCTTATAATATGAGCAATTTGCCAGTAAAAGTTCGTTCAAAATCGGTCCAGCTGTATCATACTACGATATTAGAACAAAAATGCCTAGCTACGGTCATTTGCATTTAATTTTAAAAAGCTATTAATTTGAAATTACAAACAGACACTTCATATTTATTTATTTGTATGTATAGAATTATAGATACATAAAAGAATGTTCTTTTTAAAAATAATAACAACATAAATTTCTTCCCGGTGTTACAATCTAGATAAGAAAAACAAAAAAAAAAGTCGCGGAAAATCTTATAGCAATTCGTAAACGTGTTGTGTGTGCAAGTCATACGTTTATAGGCCAAGTCAGTTACGCGTCCAATAGCTGTCAGAAGTGACTTGGATGTGACTCGACGAACGTCGAACACAAAAACATAATACTATTCTGTACAGAAATGACGTTATGTTTTATTACTTCTTTTTTGTGAGGAGACAGAAATGATGCGGTACTTCAATACTTGGGTTTTGAAATTTATATTTATACTAATTTTTGCCCGCAGCTCTTCCCGCGTAAATACAGTATCCCACGGGAACACTGTACTTTCTCGGGATAAAAAGTATCCTATGTTTTTAAACCAGTAGAACGTAAAGCTTAAACTACTACCATACCAAATTTCATCGAAATCCATTCAGTAGATTTTGCGTAAAAGAGTTACCAAAAGTTGTGAAATATTAATTAAATTTATATAAAATAAGTTTAATACTAATTCCTACTTCTATTATAAGCTACTGAACTAACTTTTGGTTTGAAATTTGATATTATAGTTGTTCAGGCTCTGGATCATCATCCGATAGGACACTCTTTTTACCCGACTGCGCAACGCAAAGGAGTGGTAATGTGTTTATCAGCCTATGTATGTATGTATGTATGTATGTATGTATGTATGTATGTTCCTTTGAAGCACTATAGAGACCAAACGCCTGGGCCGATTTTAATGATTCACACGTCAATCGATTCCTCTTAGTCCGGGGAGTGTCACTAAAGACATGACGTTAGTGAAAATTCAATATGGCGACTACTGGACGCCATATTGTGAAAATGAAAAAAATTAAAGTCAACAAACTATATCAAGTGGGGTATCGTTGAATAGGTATATAAAAATCATTTTTAGTTTTCTCTCACCATTTTTCGATTTGACTGACCGTTTAGGATCTATATCGATTTAAAATTGCGTAACAACCATTTTCACATTCCAGTGCAATTGTGATATAGTATTGATGCTGATAGGAAATCCAGCCTGGTAAATAACTAAAAAGTATAAAATAAAAAATAATAATTTAAAAAAATTAAAAACCCGACTGCGTAAAAAGTGAAGCAAACTAAGTAGTACATAATGAAAAACTGAAAAGAAAAAAACAAGCACTTAGATGTCCGGTGGTCTAGAATTCTATAGTATATTATTGAATGAATACTATTGAAGAAAATAAAATATAATCTATTATTGGAACATAACAACTGAACAGTCGGGATCCATTATTCGACAGCCAATCTAATTTTTCAATGGATCCTGACTGTTTAGTTGTTATGTTCCAATAATAGATTATATTTTATTTTCTTCAATAGTATTCATTCAATAATATACTATAGAATTCTAGACCACCGGACATCTAAGTGCTTTTTTTTTTCTTTTCAGTTTTTTTATTATGTACTACTTAGTTTGCTTCACTTTTTACGCAGTCAGGTTTTTAAATTTTTTAAATTATTATTTTTTAAGTGTGTGTTTGACTGTCTTTCACGCCCAAAGAGCTGAACCGATTTGAATGAATATTGTTATGGTAGTTATTTAGGCCTTAGATTTACACATAGGCTACTTTTATCTCGTAAAAATTCAGTTTTCCCGCGGATTTCCTGTACGGGAAGTTAGTTTCCGTTATACGCGGGTGCTCCACGTGAGCAAAAGCCTACCTATATAAAATATTACCAACTTTATAACCTCTCGCTTTACTGAAAGGTTAGGCAAATATGTATCCTTTGTACGAAAACACTATCAGGGATTTTAAAATAGAAGATGTTGCATAGAAGATGTTGCATAGAAGATGTTGTTTGATATTTGATGTTGATGTTGCAGAATTCTCACCCTTCTACACTACTATTTCTATATTTATGAAAGACTATTATCGTATGTAATAATTCACTAAGTTTCAATTGCATAATGATGGCACGGCTACCATTCGCTTACGGGCTTACAAAAACTATGATTAGGCTCCTGTCTACAACTTGATGTTCGAACCAGTACCACGAACATAAGTTCCAAACGACCTAAGTTTATAACACCTCCATGTGCGATACATTGCGCGTTGCAACTTACTACAACTACATAAACACAAACCTGGGATTTAAGAGGAAACACCGAGGGTTAGAAATGAAAAATCTATAGGTATTTGTAAAATCTATTGATGTCCCTGTCCGAATGTGTGCAAGTGCGATAGAGACAAATAACTTGAACTGAAAATACCTATTAAAATCAACGATTCGTAGTCCCCTGATTTTTAACCAAACCAACTAGCCACCAGGCTAGTTATAGCCCGATAAAGCTAGAGCGGTCTTAACCCGACCGCTAGCGTAGACCCTATCGAAAAAAAATCCCCTGATTCCTTCTCGAAAACTTAACCGATTTAAGTACTTTTTCATTAAAATTAAAATAGGCTTGAATTGTGTTCCTATGTTTTAATTTTTTATATAATTTAGTCAAAATTGTTTTCTGGATGTTTGAACACAGAGGAAAATCTGGCTATTTTTTTAAGTTTTTGAACGTCCATATCTCTTTTAATAATTAATTTATGAAAAAAAGGAAATCATAGGGATACACTACTCGTATACATAGATATTCAGGAAAAAAATTGTTACTCTACCGGCGTTATCCAGGGAGGAAACATGGGACTACGTTTTTATGTTTTTCCATACGTTTCGTGGCCCTGGTGTTTCCTCTTAAGACGCAATGGTCTATGTGGAAGTGTAAAATTTCAAGACCAAACTGACCATGGATCTCGTTCCCAGACTACATGATAACACTAATTTAGACCTCAGAAAAAAACAAGAATAAAACCACGATTGTTTATTTTGCAATATATTCACATAACTTTGCATTCAAGATTATTTTAACATCAATGACTTCATTTAAAGATTTACAAAAGATAAAAGCGTTAGATTAATTTTTATCTCGTAATTATAATACTAATCGCTTGCTCGGATTCTGTAGATTTTTTGTTGAAGTAGGTATATTTTAGTTAAGTAAATCAAAGTAATGGATATACTTACCTATTGTATTTTTAACTATCGTTTTCCCGCGGCTTCGCCCGCGTAATCGGGTATCCCAAGGGAAAATTGTACTTTTTCGAGATAAAGAGTAGGCTATGTTTTAATCCAGAGCCCAGACTACTACCATACCAAATTTCATCGATATTCGCTCAGTAGTTTTGACGTGAAAGAGTAACAAACATCCATCCATCCGTCCTCACAAACATTTGCATTTATAATAGTAAGTAGGATTTGTCTGTTATCTTTCGCAGACACACAAATGGTCTTTGTCATCTCACGTGTAGCCACTAGCCAGAGTAGCTAGTAGCCGCGAACTATTAGTCTTATACCACTAGTCAGTAGCCACTAACCAATAACTAGCCACTAGCTACTAACCAATAGCCACCAACCACTAACCACTAAACGCTACCCAGCAGCCAGTTAGCCACTCACTACTTCATAAACAACTTACAGTTCCAATTGTCGTCAATATTGAGGCAAAATATTTATTTATTTATTTATTTAAAATCTGAGGCTACTTAATTTAAAAAACGGCAATTTTATATTCAATCTCTTCAACCTTAGATACTTCTTCTCAATCTTAGTGTGTCCATTGGACTATAATACTTTTTTGGTCGCCACTTCTCCAGTAAAATATAATTATTAAGAGCAGTTGTAATAACATTTTAGTGAGAACAACTGAACAAGGTAAATCTATGATTCATTACTCTTATCCGCCTATAGCAAAGAATATATATTACTAACGTACCTATAGTACGCTCAGACGCACATTAATTACTATTAAATCTGTGATCTTGTCCACATAATGTATATTATCTATTTCCTTACCGGTTTTTAATTAAATTATCTTCATAATGGAGTCCGGTAATAAAAATTACATTAAATATATTATAATAAATTAAAGTATTTTATTGCGAAGTTGAAACTATATTTTTAAGTCATCGCTTGTGATGGGCTTAGGCAATTTTAAATAACTTAAAGTTTAAACAGCAATTAGCATCAATCTAGAACGATACAGAAAGATGGCACCAATCTAGAATGATAAAGAAAGATAGAAAACACCTGTAATACAGGCTTAGCCACAATAAAACGTAAGTAATGACTAATGACAGTACGCATTACAAAAACATGGCGTAATTTACTGATAAAAAACATTATTGACATTTCCTGACAACTCTCACTACGCATGGACACCCTCGTACCTACTGCGACGTCGCGCCGGCTTTTAAGGTCACGCGCCCGCCGCGCAGTATCGGTCGCGCGATTATGAATATAATTAAAGTTATTTTTTATAGGATAATATAGTAAAAAATTAAAGTCACATGTATATTGTATAGTGTACACTCCTTGAATAATATCTACTTTTGTTTTGAAGACATTATGTTAAATACTTCTAAATATTATTTATGTTATCGCAAACTTTTTTAGTGGTTCGGTTTAACATATAACAACTATTTTCTTAAGATAATAATAGGTTTTGGTTCCTTTGAAACATGTTTTCTGTACAACCCCAGACTAATTACAACCTACAAGATACATGCCGATGGTGACCTTGAGATGTCATTGAGCTATCGATAGCTGTACGTCCGAGAACGGGTTTCGTTTTAAGGGTTCCGTACCACAAGGGTACAAACGGGAGCCCGTTACTGAAACTTTGCTGTACGTATGTAAGTTTGTCTGTCACCAGGCTGTACCTCGTAAACCGTGATAGCTAGACAGTTAAAATTTTTACAGATTATGTATTTCTGTTGTCGCTTAATAACAAATATAAGAATAAAATAAATATTTAAGGGCTCCATAAAATTGGTTGTAAAACAAAAAAAACATGTTTGTATGTTTATTTATGCTTAGCTCGATATTAATAACGACAACAGAAAGACAGTAGACGCTTGAAATATTCACTGAACATTGAGTTGTATATTAACTTTAAAAATAAATAGAAAAAATTAAAATAATTTGAGTGGGCTCCCAAAAAAACTTGATTTTTACGCTATTTTTTTTTATATACCACTACTGGATATAAGTATCTACTAAAACTTATGTAGATAATGGTACGGATCTCTTCGTACGCGCGTTCAACTCTCATTTGGCTGGTTTTTTCCCCACCCAGTAAATAATTTATGTTTTATATGTAAATAATGGGCATTTCTTTCATATTTGCTTAGCAGTTTTGCAACTGTAGGGAATTTTATACAAGCAATAAAAAATTCTTATATGGAGAAAATGTGAAAATTTTCTGGGAAAGCAAAGTGGACACTAAATTCTATTTTCTTAGGTATAAAAAAAGTATAATTAAACATTGATTAAGTCAAAAATGTCTTATGAAAATGTCGTCGAAACGTACAAGTCGCTGGCGCAAAAACGACAACCTGCATAATATTACGTCAAATTTTGACGATTTATTACAAAACGCAACATTGAGGAGCATCTCATGTCACATTTGGACAATATTTACGATTACAAATGCAACATTCTGGGTCGCAATTACAAAGAAATGGCGTAGTTTGTCTGAAACAGCCTAATTACTCGTGTGTGGTCCAGCCGGAATGCGAACCACCTCGAGCTAACCCCGCGCTCACCGACTAGTATCATCATGCTATCACATTGTGGAGTTATAGTTGCGTGAAGTTAGTTACATATTACAAGTTAGTGATAATACCACACTACGATACGGAATATATTAGGTCTTTACCTATGAAATTGCCGTTTTGTATGAAAAAATTTAAACTAATTTTTTTCATATATTTTTTATTTGTATTAATCGAAGTAATCACCCATGCAATCAATGCATCTTTGCCAACGCAATGGCAGTTTATTGATGCCCTTCTTAAAGAAATAAGCTAGACGGGAGGCAACAAATTCTTCAAATGCATTTTGTACTGCCTCTCGGGTATTGAATTTTTTTCCCGCCAAGAAGTTATCCAAATTCTGGGAAAAGTAGTACTTAGTAGATGCAAGGTCTGATGAGTAGGACGGATGACGGAGAGCTTCCAACCCCAGTTCATGCAACTTGGAGACCGTCTGCTGTGCAGTATGAGGTCACGCGTTGTCGTGCAGGAGCAGCGGAGACGAGCGATTGACCAATGCTGGTTGGAGATGTACCAGCTTCTCTATCATTGTATTCAGTTCTTCACAGTACACATCTGCAGTAATGCTTACCCCGTTTGGTAAGAAGCTGCGATAAATCACACCGGCGCTAAACCACCAAACAGTGACCACTACTTTTCTAGGGGTAAGCTTTCGTTTAGGTCATTGTTTAGGTGCTGAAATAGGATACAACCAACTTGCGGTTATCAAACAGAATTCATTTTTCATCGCAGGTAACAATGCGGTTCAAAATTCCTTCATTTGTGTGACTGTTGAGCAGTGCAAGGCACGTCTCGACACGTACTTCGCGCTGGCGATCATTGAGTTCGTGGGGCACCCATTTGACAAGCTTTTTACCTTGCCAATTTGACGCAAATGGACCAATATTGTTTTGACGCAAACGTCGAAAGCTGCTACTAATTCACCCGTAGATTGGGTATCATCAGCTTCCACGATCGCCTTTAATTCGTCATTGTCGACCAAAGTCTTCGGACGACCGCGAGGTTCATTTTTCAGGTCGAAATTTCCAGAACGGAAGCGAGCAAACCAATAACAGGTGGTGCGTTGGTTTGTAGTGTTAGCTCCGTAAACGTCGTTGATGTTGCGTGCCGCTTGTGCCGCGTTGCTGCCACGACGGTACTCATATTCCATAATTACTCGAATTTTTAACGTATCCATGATGAAGAAAAAGATTGAAATGCGATAAAAATGTAAAGCTGTAATCAATAAACAAATGACTACTTTTGGAAAAAGAATTCCATATTGTTAAAATAAAATTAATTTGAAATTAGAATTCTTAGCCAAACAAAAATTATTTTGATTTGAAATGGCTTATACTGCATAACGGCAATTTCATAGGTAAAGACCTATTATTATAATTTTACCAACGCTATCATCATAGTGTTGGTAGCGTTGGTACGACAAAAAAATGTTGATTCCAAACTTGAAAACACGCTGAACGCTATGAACGCGCTGATGAACCAAAGTTGGTTAGGACAATGCAGGCTGATCCACTGATCACTGATTGTCTGACAAGAAAGATGATCCATGCGTCAGATGGGCATGTGAAAAGATGGACCAGCGCCTGATCTCTCGCCAGTCGTGTCAGTTATCCGTCCCATTAGGTATCGAGAGTAAAAGTATATAGTGCTCTTGTGTACTGCGCACACACTTGGGCACTATAAAATATAAAATAACTCCTGCGTAGCTGGTCTAGTTTCAATGAAACCGACTATCATCTCCGACATAGATGTGGGGAGCTATTATAATTATGATTATGAACTATCACAGCTATCCCAATGAGTTAATAGTGACACGAGTATCACATGGATCATTTCTCAAACTGCACCAGTAAAATAAACCGGCCAAGTGCAACTTTCATCTTACTTTCAATCAATTATTAATTAATCGTCCCGATGTCATAAACTGATTTATAGAGTTTGCACCAATCCAAACGCGTTTGACGTTGGTTTGACGTTTATGAAAATACCATTTAGCTGTTTAACTTATCGACGCTGCATGAAAACTGTATTATTGTAAGATTTAATAAGCAGAATCGATCTACAGTTTAAAAATGAATTTATAAATCATAAAAACTATGAACAACTATCAAGAGTAATCTGCTACCTTAAGATACTTGTTAAATAGGTGCTTAAAACCAGTGACGTTTATCATACACCAATTAAAAAGATATTAACTAAAAATACATTAATTATGTCATTGTTATTTATAGCATGATCGTAGATTTTATAGAAATACGTATCAAATATTAAATTCAAAGAACCACTAGATATTAATGTGAAATATGAATCAAAATACTATTAATATTAAACAGCCTCCGTGGTCTAGGGTTTAGAGCATTGGCTCTCAACTCGGAGGTCGTGTATTCGATTCTCGCATTGGAACAACAAAAAATGTTTCTAATAGGCAATCGGACTATTATTTTAATTGCATAAATGAATAGTACTCTTAAATATGAGTAACTTCTCAGAAGAAACCGTATATCAAAAGTCAATATTTTCAAAGGTACAGCGATTTGTATAAAAATTTTCGCGAGCCTCCTAAAAACGCTCCATACTAAAGTCGACCTACAAATGACGTCACTTGTAGGTTATAGTATATGAAGTAGTATATGAAGTATATGGTCGCAGGAATATATTTGTAAATATCTCCGATATTTGTGCGTTTAAGTTCATACTTACCATAATGAATGTTTTTGTATATGATGTGAGTAAATTAATGATGTAGGTTTTGTTTACCAATTTCGCAAAAAAAAAAATTTTTGGTACTGGAGCGGAGCGAAATTTTGTATACAAATCGCTGTACCTACCTTTGAAAATATTGACTTTTGATATACGGTTTCTTCTGAGAAGTTACTCATATTTAAGAGTACTATTCATTTATGCAATAAAAAAAATCAGTCCGCTTGCCTATTGTTTCCAAGATTGGTTAGGACAATGCAGGCTGATCACCTGATTGTTTGACAAGAAAGATGATCGATGCGTCGGATGGGCATATAAAAAGTGGGACCTGCGCCTCATCTCTCGTCAGTCGTGTCGGTTATCCATCCCACTGGATTACGAGATTAAAGGAAGAGAGCGTGCTCTTGTGTACTGCGCACACACTTGGGCACTATAAAATTACTCCTGCGTAACTGGCCTGGTTTAAATGAAACTGGCCACCGTCACCGAAATCGGTGTGGGGGAGTTATTATAATTAATAATGTAACAAGTAACAACTGTAACAAAAAGTACAAGAAAAGCGATGGACGTTGAGTCGACACTTAAATTAATACATAAGTTTAAGATATACTCATATACAAATCATCATATTATACGTGAAGTAAAAAAATTGTGCTCCGTTTTACAAAAACTATGCAAATAGAGGAGTATGAAATTTGGCACAGTCAAAGTTTATATTAAGGAGCAGGCTGTACAAATATTTTTATAATAATGCTTAAAATACATAACATTTATAAAAATCACTTTACACACACTACCTCAGATTAATTAATAATTCACACTACCATGCGTGTGATACAATTTTGTCGCACGTTGGCGTTTGTCAATATGACGTTCAATACATGCATTTACATTTTTAACCCCCGACGCGAAAAGAGGGGTGTTATAAGCTAGACGTGTCTGTCTGTGTGTCTGTCGACCGTGACATCGTAGCTCCCAATGGCTAGCCGCACACACGCAATATTATTGACACAATAAATCTGTCAATACTAGTTAACCCATCTGCTGCAACGCGACGGTAATATGGCCCGCACACACGGAATATTATTGTCAATATGAGCATTATTGCCAATAATATGGTGTGTGTGCGCCTGTGCGGCCAATCGGAATAATCGTATTTGATTTAGTTTTTTTTTATTTTTTTTATTTGAATGCTGACACTATCGAGTGTTCTTTGCTATAATTCATCATTATCAGTATGCTGACTGCTTGACAATTCGGGGGTTACTCTTTCTTTTTTCTTCGTATCTAAGAGGCCACGAGAAATTTCGACCACGAGGCGACCACTAGTAATAAACTCAATGAGCTAGATGAGTGTAATTATTTTATAATGTATAAAAATCAAAAATAAAATCTAAAAAATATTAGTGAAAGAATTTTTTCGATATCTCAAAAACTGATTTTTTTATTAATTTTTAAAGTTGGATGTTTTTAAAATCAGCGCGAGCTTGACCGCTCAACGCGTGACGTCATTTCGCCGGCTCTGACCGCCGCGGTAAGGAACTCGTGCAGTAATTTTGAAGTTTTATTGAAATTTTTGGAATTATGGTGATAAAATAACATAAAGATATAATTGTATAACACCTTTATGTATAATACAACGGTTAGCACTCCAGAAAAATACTTTTTTCATGTGCCCAACGACAAAATCTGAGAAAATTAGTTGTGTAAAGTGTTGAAAAAAGTGTTATAGCTACAAAAATCAGTAGACATTTATTGCGAAGAATATTTTAATGTGAGTACTGAGTAGGTACCTAAATAAATACGAAACATCTACCTAAATTTTTTTTGCATTACTAAATGTTTGGTTTATAGAATATGCTCAGAATGAATTCAGTATTTTAGTGACAATGTATTTTAAACAATGGGTTTTACATAGAGAAATAAAACACGAGTCACGCAGATATGTTAATTGTTAGGTACCTACTTAAAAAATATATTTAATCTATTGAATGAAACTTAAAAGATGAAATAAGACAATACAAAAAACTCCCTACCTACTTTTTCCCTCGCTTATAACTATGTTTATGGTGTAGTCACTTGTTTGAGATCTCGACAAAAAACTTTATGAACAAAATGTCATAGATTGACTATATATATATATATATATATATATATATATATATATATATATATATATTAATTTCTCACGTTTTTGATCAAAATCAGCCAAATCGGTCTAGCCGTTCTCGAGTTTTAGGGGCCATCCATAAATTACGTCAGACGAATTTCATGATTTTTGACCCCCTCCCCCGTCCTTGTCACATTTGTGAGACCCCCTCCCTCCCTAGCGTGACGTCACATTTTCCAATTTTACATCTAGAAATAATTATTCAATTAAAACAGCAGTTCCGAAATTTGTTTAATTTGAATTGGTGGGACGGATGACCGACACGACTGTCGAGAGATTAAGCACAGGTCCAACTTTTATATGCCCATCTGACGCATGGATCGTCTTTCTTGCCAGACTCTTATGCCCAGGCTCACGCGATCCCGTGGCCCGCCAAGGGTGGTATGGAGTGGAGTACCGCCCAGTTTTTATTGAGTAGGGGCTGCGCCCATTCACCATCTTTTCGGGTGCAGCAGAGTCTCACATACTCACGGGTAGGACCGCTATCCCCTAGTGGGATGCTGAAACGCATTTTCTCGGCGAAAAAAAAAATATGTAATAAAAAAACAACATTATGATCTCTTAAACATCTCTGGGGCTGGGGGGTCTCGACACTGGGGCAATAGCTATCATAATATCATATAGCTATTACTTATGATTACTATATTAGCACTTAGATTAAAATAGATTTTGAAATGTGACGTCACGAAAATTAGGACCCCTCCTACCCCCTTGTCACACAATGTCACACTTCGTCGACCCCCTCCCTCCCCCCTAACGTGTAACGTTATTTATGGATGGCCCCTAATTTGAAATTGGCCCTTTTAGACTTTAGTCACTAAAGTGGAAACCTGATGATGGAATCCATGAGGAATCGAGGGAACTCCTCAAAATGTATAGGTATATCTTTAAGAATTTGGCCAATGTGAAGTAAATTAAGCATATCATATCAAAAAGTAAAATTTTGTGCCAAGGGTATACCCTAGATCCAAAAGCATTGAACAGAACTCAGTCTTTAAAGACACACGTTTGGAAATCGCGTAATAGGTTTTTCAAGTTACTTCAAAAGTTACTATCCGATTTCGCTTAAAATAATTTTCCTAAAGAGTTTTTAGCATGATCTATTAGCATAGAAGCTTACAAGTTTCTATCTCTTATAATTTAGAAATTCTAAGGTAGGGGGGACCAACTTACAAACCACTGGAGGCTGATTACTCGAAATTAGTCGACTTTGTAAAAAAGTAATGTTAAAAGAAACCTTACCTAAATTCTAAAAGACCTATTCAACGATACCCCACAAATGGGGTAGAATGAAAAAATATTTCATCCCCCCTTCAGAGCTACCCCTAAAATATAAAATTATTATTATTTTATTATGCCAAACCTAAGATCTACACACAATCTATAACTGTACCAAATTTCATCCATCAATATTCATAATTACGGAAGTATAACAGACGGACGGACGGAGCGAGCGAAACTATAAGCGTTCCTTGTGTGCCCTAAGTGGAGCCCTAAAAATGGAAAACATTATAATTTTGAAACAAAAAATGAAAACAGACTTCCAAAGTAAAAACGCACAAAAAAGTATGAAAAAAATCTTATTTTCTAAATAATTCCCTTTTTAAATTCGGCAAAAATTTTAATTATTTCTCTCATAGACGTATACTATCTCCAGTTAAATGGTCCCATTTTTGAGATTTTTGGGGCCATTTTGACATTTGAAGTATGGTGAAAACAAGATGGCTAACATTTGAAGTATTGTGAAAACCAAGATGGCGTAACTTTTACTTGATAAAGATTTGTTCTATCAAAATAATGTACTTCATAGCCCATTTTGTGTTTGAAATTATTGATTTCTCTACTCGATTTTCATAATTTTGAAGTTGGTTGCCAACTTAAATGTGAGTTCTATAAATATTGTTTTATCAGGATATTATTTGGGCTGGCACAGACTTCAAAATTAAGAAGATTGAGTAGGGAAATAGTTAAAATTTTAGCCGAATTTAAAAGGAGAATTATTTTTAGAAAATAAAATTTATTTCATACTCTTTTGTGCGTTTTTACTTTAAACGTTGGTATTAATTTTTTGTTTAAATTTAACAATTTTACCTATTAAGTCATATTTATTATAATAATATATAAAAATGAATCGAAATGAACGAAGGTAAGTTTACAGAGCGCGTGTCAAAAACATACTGTATGCAAATTGCATAGTTAGCTAGCTACGCACGGCGATGTGACGTCACAGCCATTACTCGACGGGCGCAATCAGTTTTCGCGCGTTCCCATATTGATTTGCTTATAAAAAACTCAATTTTCGTGATATCAACACAATTTTTTCACAGTTAGTCTTATTATTGCTTAAATTTTTTGTTAGGGCTGAAAAAGGGGAATAAATTTTGATTAACATCTTCCTCATTCAATTCAATTTATTTATTTGCTTTAAAAGTGGTAAGTACAATAAATAGATGGTACAAAATGTATAGGTTCTGGCACTTTTAGCTACATATAGATAGCATGCAAACATTTATAAGATTAATTTAAATTATAAAGCTTCTAAAATACTAACATTATTATATAAATATTCTATTCCAATTATTTCATTTAAATAATGTAATTGATTATATTGTCATAATCATTTCTCAAATTGACTTTCTATACTAGTGGCTCAATTTTGCATAGAGTAGCTAACTAAGAACAACAAGAAGTTTTGAGAACAAAGACATTCAGACAGTCCTTAACATAAATAATAGTTTGAGATTATTGATGATGTGATATCTTGATAGGTTATCTACAATTCGTACGATAATATATCACAAGATGACAATATCTTATTCTATATCTAAACTTAGATATTTATTTACCTAATAAACATAATATGAGTTGAACGGTTGAACCTCGATGGTTTAAAATTCTAGGGTCTATAATGTGTTCAGAAAAAATCAATAATTTTGTAAATAAAATGACAATAGGACACTACCAATTTAAATGTAGCGTACCTGCACGGTACACTACATTTGTAGCTGTAGTTAAAAAATAAAATGCCACATTATTTTGCTTGAATTTATTTTTTTGTCTCACAAGTTTTCATCCTACTAGGAAGCAAAAAGTTTTTTGTGTTCCTGGGTCATAGATAATAATAATAATAATAATAACACTTTATTGCTCACAAATTACAAAAAAGACATATCCATAAAAACTGTTAGACAGATAGATGTGATCTATATATATATATATATATATATATATATATATATATATATATATATATATATATATATATATATATATATATATATATATATATATATATATATATATATATATATATATATATATATATATATATAAAAATGTTATGTTGGTTTGTGTACGCTCAAAAACTCAAAAAGTTCTGCACCGATCGAGCTGAAATTTTAGCATATATAATCCGCATCAAGGATTGTTTTTATCTATTATTTGCATCTGTCACATATCCGCGACCGCGAAAAAACTATATTTACGCGGGTGAAGCCGCGGGCAACAGCTAGTTTCATAATAAAAATCTTAAATATAAGTTTAAATATTAAAATTACCTGGTACCCGTAACACAAGTTTTTCGAGAACTTACCACGGGACGAGATTGACGAAACGTGAAAGCGTCCATAGATCAAAAAAAGTTTAGGCTAACTAAGATAATCTCCAATGGAATATCTTATTTCATTCTTCGTCTCGACCAAATAGATCTCTAGTTACTAGACTCTGCCATCCTTCTAACAGTACATAATAACTGTATACTATATTTATTTTGGTAACAGTTAGATTTTTATCTTATTTACAAATCGGGCGAACACTGCTGCCTGATAAACGCTCTACAATGAGTCTCCGGCCACGAAGACTCGAGTAAGATTGTAATCGACTAATTGATGCCTCAACAAATTCAATAGACGAATCCCGAAGCGCTTCACATTAACGTGGGTACCGTTAACTAAATATCAATATTGATTATGTAGAAACAGCGGATATGCTATGCGCAAAAATGCTGACAAAGTGCTATAAAGTAGTTGGAACTTGGAAGGCCGTAAGGGTAACAAAAAATGAAATAAAACGGTGATAAAATCCATAAGACTGGGACTGATGATCCGAAATCCGACGGGTCCGAGAAAATTCAGAACACTGAAAATAGAACTCTGTGCTAATACAATAGAGTTGAAAATCAAAGTCACAAGTGAATACGGAGGCGGGCGGAGCATGAGTTTTTTTACAGCCAGGACTATCGTTCTCAGGGCTGGCCGCTAGTCGTTCTGTGTTTTGATGTCAAATACGAGTAAGAATTATTAATTCTTGACGACCTCTGTGGCTTTGTGGTTCAGCGCTTTCCTGCTCAAGCCGGGGATCGCAGGTTCGAATCCTGCCAAAGGAACAAAAAGCTTTTTCTGTGTTCTTGGGTCATGGATGTGTATTAAATACCGACATATATGTAGACCGACATATCGCGGATGTGTGTGCGTGGCTGCGCGAATGCGGAGGCGGGCGTGGCAGGGAGTTTTTTCCAGCCAGGACTTTCGTTCACGGGGCTGGCCGCTGGTTGTTTCGTGCTTTGACATAATTTACAGAATAATTTCATAATATCTATGGTAGATTTGTCTGACGCGACATTTAAAATTATTTTGGTATCAACCTTAGGCTTACGTCAGCATGGCTGATATTCGCTGGTGCTCGAGTTGTGATTTGTAGAGAATGTCACTTCTTAATACTGGGCCGATTCCCGTCACAAAATGTCGTTTGTTTTGTAAGCTATTGTAAGCCTGTAAGGGTATAAAACTATAAAGTATCCGTAATGGATATTAATCATAATTTTCACTGACTCAATGACAGTTATTATGTCAGTGAAAAAATATGATACCTTGTGTGTGGTCGTGGTCAGCTACTGGAAAATTACACTGTGACATCTAGGGGTAATGGATTTAAAACTGCTCAAGAGGTAATCGACTTCCTGTTCAAAATAGTTTTCACATTTCGGTCGCTTTCCAAACAATTGTTCGAAACGAGTCTCGTTTGATTAACGAACAAGAAATTACAGTCGTATTATGGTCGTTTAATGCCCGCTACACACGTGACGATTAAACTGCACAGTTCGATTAAATTTAACGGTGTAAACTGTAAACCATGAGTCTGCAACCTTTGGACAGACATGGGCCACATAGTGAAAAAAAGATAAGCCGCACTTGTATGATAATTTTGTACTTATTTAATATCTACCTAGTTATCTATTGTAGGTAAGTACTTTAAATGATATTAAATCAATACAGGTGACAAAGGAGCAATGTAGACAGAATGAGGGGAAAACAAAAACTAAAATAAAAAACAAGGACTTCCAAAGAACAAATCTTTTTTTACATAAATTTAGATAATCAAAAAAAATTTAGTGGTGTTGGCCCGCCCTCTTTTCCGCTTTCCGACCACTGTTCAAACCGAACTATGCAGTTTTATTGTTACGTGTGTAGCGGGTGTAATGGTGTAAAAAACGAATCGAAATGTGCAATGTTCGTTTCGTTCTCGAGAATTTTTCGGCAAATGGCATTAGTTATCAAATAATAATAATCATCAAATTATTTTTTGTTGGAAGCTCACAATCGAATCAAGTAAGTAATGGTAATGACAAAGAAATATTTCTTTGAATCTATACAGATAAATAAAATTGAAGTGTCTGTTTGTAACTTCAAATTAACAGCTTTTCACATAATGAATCTGAAAGTATATTCGGTACTTACAATGAAATACCAATTTTTTAAATTTTTGTCTGTCCATCTGTCTGTCGGTCTGTCTGTCTGTTTGTTCCGGCTAATCTCTGAAACGGCTGGACCGATTTTCACGGGACTTTCACTAGCAGATAGCTAATGTTATAAGGTCTAATATAGGCTACTTTTATTTTAGGGTTCCCTTTAAAGAAATAGGGTTCCGCTTCCGTTAGTTCTGCGCAAACGAAGTTGCGGGCATCAGCTAGTTTATAATATAAATGTGTTGTTGAATTTTTGATGGTTTGTTCCAGAAGGTAGCTTTTTATTCCGACGGCGGGATTCGAACCCACGGCCTCCGAATTGAGCGCCTACACGCTAACCACTGAGCTACAATGGTGGCAAAAATAGGTAGGTATTTATATAAAGGGATAGAGTCGTACTCAGGGGTTTTTCCGCTTCTAATTAGTGTTGGATAGCTAATTCTGAAGTTTTGTCGCTTCTTTATAATATCGTGCGAGACAGACAAAACATCCAAATAAACTATCTGACATTTATCAGTAGATGTTGCCCGCGACTTCGTGCGCCTATTAAAACGCAGCCTATGTCATTCCTCGTGGTCTAATCTATATCTGTGCCAAACATTAAAATCGATCTAGTAGCTTCGGAGCCTATTCAATGCAAACAAACAAATATTTCCCCCTTTTTATTAATCCTACTAATATTATAAATGTGAAAGTTTGTGAGGATGTATGGATGGATGGATGGATGTTTGTTACTCTTTCACGTAAAAACTACGGAACGGATTTTGATGAAATTTGGTATCTTAGTAGTTTAGGCTCTGGATTAAAACATAGGCTACTTTTTATCCCGAAAAAATACAGTTTTCCTGAGGGATACTGTATTTACGCGAGCGGTGCCACAGGCAACAGCTAGTAATATTAGTATAAATTGTGAAATAATAGGCAATCGGACTATTTTTTTTTTTTATTGCATGAATGAATTACTCTTAAATATGAGTAACTTCTCAGAAGAAACCGTATATCAAAAGTAAATATTTTCAAAGGTACAGCGATTTGTATAAAAAATTTCGCGAGCCTCCTAAAAACGCTCCATACTAAAGTCGACCTACAAATGACGTCATTTGTAGATTATAGTATATGAAGTAGTATATGAAGTATATGGCCGCCGGAATATATTTGTAAATATCTCCCATATTTGTGCGTTTAAGTTCATACTTACCATAATGAATGTTTTTGTATATGATGTGAGTAAGCTAATGATGTAGGTTTTGTTTACCAATTTCGCAAAAAAAAATTTTTGGTATTTTTTAAACGTATTTAATTATTATACTACATATAAAATAAGATTTTTTTTACATTAATTACCAAGTAGTAATGCCTCAATATTTCTGAATATATTAACGAAACTACATATTACAGATGTAGTCCGATCCCCTATTAATTATTATCATTCACTTGTTTCGTACTAAAATCGGACGCATGTTAATGTCTCGTCGCTGTGCATGTCATTCGAACTCCCACAAGCCATCCTGGGTCAATTAGGACACTGTCATCTAACAATCTGGCCGCTATAATGACGGGCCCCTGACTCCACTTGCCCTAATTGAAACAATTGCCTCTGATTGCAGCGGACCTGCTGTTTATACACATTTTAACAAGACTACGCTGTAGGTGGTTTTATTGGTCGTATAATTTTATTCATGGAATTACCTGGCCCCAGCCAAAATACGTTTTATATCTTAATCATTGTAATAACTATTCAAACGAGTCGCCGTGTGTGGAAAATTTTGAGTGTATCTTATGTTAGGTGGGGCAAACCAGCCGACGATAGTGAAATTTTCATGGGATACTCATCCCAACTTACCTGTCCGGTAGTTGTGGTATAGTATACGGGTACGCGACCCCGGTTTCCCTAGCTATTACTGTCCTATCCCTTACCCTCCTGGGCGGTAATATCCTACTTTTCCTATTTCCCACTCTAACTTACCAATCTTCCTTTCCACGCCACCTATCCTTCCCTTTTCCTATTCCTATCCTCTCCGCAAATCCGTGGGAACGCAATGGATAATTATAAAAATAAATTAATTATCCAAAATAACGGCGATGTGGTTCGCCAGTCGCCACCCATCACGTCTCGTTCTCGCGGAGGCGAAAAGTGGCCCATGAAGAGCCGCTTCGCGACGTTTTCAATTCAATTCAATTCATTTATTTGCTGTAAAAGTGGTAAGTACAATAGATGGTAAAAAATTTATAGGTTCTGACACTTTTAGCTACATATAGATAGCATGCAAACATTTTTATGATTAATTTAAATTTAATGCTTCTAAAATACTAACGTTATTATATAAATATTATATTCCAATTATCTCATTTTACTTTAAACTAATAATTACATGTCAAGACTTATAAGAGGTTAAGTAAGAAAAATAAAATAAACATAAATACAGAAAAACACAAAAAATCATACAGTTTACATCACACATATAGAATAATAATCACAATCGCAAAAATAATAGTTAGTACATAAAATGTCGTAATAGTAATCGAGTCGATAATAATATTGATTAAACCAGTATTAAATGGCTAGCCGCACACGTGTAATATTATTGACAGAATAAAATTGTCAATACTAGTCATCACATACAAAAAAACGGCAATATGGCCCGCACACAAGAAATATTCTTGTCAATATGAGCATTATTGACAATAATATTGCACGTGTGCGGCCAGCCAATGTAAAATAAACTCATTTTATCATCATCTCAAATGTCAATTCAATAAGTTTATTAATAACAACAATACTGTATGTCAGGATTTTTTATGCTAAATGAGCATCAAACAAAAAAAAATACAGAAAACATACAAACCACCATAAAAATAATAATCATAATAATCGTTGAATGTAAGAGGAGGAATGGATGGTAAGAATGAAAGTGGATGAAACGAAACAAGTATGTAAGGATCGTAGCAAGTGGAAATAAGTGGTCTCTGCCTACCCCTACGGGAAAGAGTAGGTCTCTGCCTAACCCTACGGGAAAGAGGCGTGATTATATGTATGTATGTATGTTTTGCTCGATATTTATAACTAGCTTTTACCCGCGTAAATACAGTACCCCATGGGAACACTGCACTTTTTCCGTATAATAAGTAGCATATATGTTAATCCAGAGCTTAAACTACTACCATACCAAATTTATTTTGTAGCGCTCCCCATTTTTTTTTCTTTTACCTTAAAAACCTCAATAACATATTAGTCTCGCCTGGAGAGTATCTTTTGTTTATTCAAAATTAACCAATATACAACATTGAACAATATTATTATAGTCACATCACCCCCCCCTCCATTTTTTTCTGAGCCACTTACCCCTCCCCTCCAGTGCCCACAAGGGGGCGTTATCGCCCACTTTGGGAATGACTGCAACGGTTGCGCGCGATAGTTGATAGCCACTATTGATAACTCGTTTGTACCATTGGTTTGTACCAACTGAACTACTACACTCTACCACTAAAATTACTTTCTAGGCAATTTTCTTTCTTCTTTTCAGCAAAACATGAATAAATGTGAAAGTTTGTGAGGATGGATGTTTGTTACTCTTTCGCACGCAAAACTACAGAACGGTTTTCGATGAAATTTGGTATGATAGTAGTTTAAGTTCTGGATACTTTTTACCTCGAAAAAGTCGTCGAAGAAGCCGCGGGCGCGGGAACAGCTAGTAAAACATATATAACGTTAATCCGTTGAGCGACATATCTATTAAGGCCCGGCGCTGTTATTAAATTTTAATTTCCTTCAGGCAGATCGGCTGATCACTGCGATTATTAAATCATGCACCAGCCACCTGTCATACGAGTTACAGCTTTTTAAATGTTACTATTAATGTTGGTTATAAAAATAACTCTAAGAAAATATGTAGAGCGCATTACAGTAGGTACTTTGGATAATTATATTTAAATGGTGGAGCACTATGGACTAGATATTTTACTCTTACATAGTTAATAACAATTTATAGTAATAGGCGATAATATTAAATAATATATTATGTTATAGTAACAATCGTTTTAATGGGGGGTTTATCTTAGGTGTCTTACCATTTATCTTTATCTTCAAATTTTTTCCAAAAAGAATAATTCGATAGTAAAAACATCAGTAAATATGAAAGATTTCTTTTCGACGTTCATCACAAATCCAATAAATCAAAAGCCAGAAATCAACACCACAAATGAATATGATATTTTTATTACACTCAGAATACCATTATAATCGAAACGAATAAGCAACTGAACAAAAATAAAATCTACCAAAAATAACTTCTAAATGCAGAAGTCTTTGATCAGAGATTGTTCTGGGAAAATTTAATTATTTGTATGATTCGTCGCTCCAGACGCTCTGAATAACTTGTCAGCAGGCAGCAGTGAGTAGTGAGCGCGTTATTAACTACTAATGACGTACATTCCTGAGATGTGCTAGCCACTAGCACTAGCAACTAGCACTAGCCACGCCGGTTTACCTATGATGAAACTATTACATCTATGGCTAGCCGTACACGTGCAATATTATTGACAGAATAAATTTGTCAATACTAGTCAACACATACAAGAAAAACGGCAATATGGCCCGCACACAAGGAATATTATTGTCAATATGAGCTTTATTGTCAATAATATGGTGTGTGTGCGGCTAGCTAATCACCCTCAAAAACTTTAATCATGCGACATCGAGATGACGATTGAGAGTTGAGACATGCGTCATTAAATTAAAATTAAATTAAATACCGATTATTTGAGGCTGCATAGGCCCATATAAATGAGCATTTCTCAAATTTTTTGACCATAATTTTAATAATCTTCTTAAAATACATTGTATATTTTGGACATATTATGTTAAATGCAGCTAGCTAAAACTAGACAGATTCTGAATTTATGGTTGTTTTTTTGTTTTAATAGAGTTTTTATACAAAAGACCTGTAAATTATTAGTTAAGGGCGAAATAAAAGTTCTTATTTTGTTACTTGGAAATTAATGAAAACCATAAAGAAACATGCAGACTGTATTATAAATTTATCCTTTTCTATGTAGATCATAAATTAAACAACATCTGATAAAAGTAAAAATTGTGAAAAAAATTATTTAAATTGTTTTTAGCAGTACTGAGTATTTTTTGTTACCTTTTTTAAACTTTCTCATCAAAATGTTTAGTTGGGACAGTATCAAAACAAGAAACTTGGGTAACAAAATCGGAAATGTAAGGCTAAGCATACACACACTTGACACTCATTTTATGTACAACAGCATTCGTTTTTCATTTCGTAACAGCATTAAAACTCGCGATACTCATATCGCGAGTTTTAATGCTGTTACGAAAAAAATACTTTTGAGCTTGTGAACGAAAGGAATTGGAGACAAGATTTTGTACACCTTTGTTACCTGTTATCTCCCAAAAGAACCGCGATCCAGGTTCCATGTTTGGGGATTAATCTTACCAGTGTTGGGGGCATACGTAGAAGAACTTTCATGCTTGTGAACGCTAGTAAGGTCTGGCCTTCACGGGCTCTTGGGCCATTAAAGCACCAACAATCCTAGTGTTGAAGCTCGGGTAGGTGATGTTAAACAAACATAAGAGACAAATGCATAAATTAATATTAACAGGGTCCTTAATTTAAAGCTTACCCTTTTTTATTTTAAAATTATATTTGAAAAATAAAATACCTATATACTTTAGTGCTTCGGTCAGCTGATATACGCAACCGTTTTTATTTTGTAATTTATATTATGTGATCGTTATTATTTAGTTTTATCCTGTGTAATAATCTTCAAATTTAGTAATATTATACATAACAAAAGATATATATTTATATAACATTATGGGGATTAAACGAATATAGATACCTACCTACCAGTATGGCAATTTTACGAAATGTGTACTTAGCTTTAAAAACTCCTTTTTTGTTAACCCTCGTTCTGGTTATACGTTACCACGCGAAAGTAACAAAAACAGAAGTAACGAAATGACGGGTACAGATTTTGAATAAAATACATATTCTTTAAAACTCAATACTTAAAACAGTATTTTACATCAAATTGTAGCCCATTAAAAGAACTATTTATCATTTTCAACTAGAGTATTAAGTATCTTGAACTTACCTTCACACAGTATAACAAAATCCAGATCGGATTAGTCGCAGTGCAGAGCACAACGTCAAGCCGCGGCTGTTGTCGACACCGAAATGACATCACAACAAAATGTCGTCAATAGTGTTGCCAAAGGAAAAAAAATTAATTAACTTTGTAGTTTAAAAAATCTTTCGACACAAAAATCGGTAACAAAATCTGAATTCCGTTTTGGAATTTTTTATGGGACAATATTATTTTCCTGAAACTGATTAACTTACGACGTATTTCACTATTATACTAAATAAAATATGTATTCAAATACTCTAAGTAGTGTTTTAAGACAATTAAATAATATCAACGAAGTTACGACAGTCATGTATGTTATTTATGTTATCGTAGTAAAAAAATAATCAAAGACCAAAACATGGGACATCGACGTTGCGGCTATGGTCAAAAAATTTGAGAAATGCTCAAATACGTTATGGGCTAACAAACATATAACTATTTACTATATTTAATAAACTAACACTATTCACTAAACACGTATTGTCTGCGACGTGGGGCGCAAAGTGTTCGGGAGTCGTCCTCTAAATCTTCTGTAGACGACTTCAATCGGCTAGAACTCCTCCTCTCGAAGGTCAGTAAATGATGGGTTGGAACTCTCACCACATAGGAACTAAAATTTACTTTATGACTCTATTTGGTTCTGCCCCTGATGTAGTCCACGACCTGCTCGACCGTCGTGGACCAATGCAGCCGGGACACGTACAGCGGTGTCGCGGGAGTCTCACACCACAACAGCTGCTCGGGTCCTCCGGGTGCGGTGCCGCGATGGTTGCAGACGACGGGATTAATTTTCTTTCTCGACAGCACGAGAGTTATTATGTGGTTACGACAGAAAATACTGCACCGTAAATAGAACTCTGCGCTTACACAATAGAGCTGCAAATGTCAGATTTGACAGATCTACACGATTTTCAGCTCTATTGTAGCCAAGGAATTTGAATGTAGCGCACTAATAACAATGCTGTTTTTATTTTGTTTTTTTTTTTCGTTTGACAACTCCTAAAAAACGCTTGTGGGAAATTAGCTCAAGCATTTAATACAACAGAGTAAAATTCATCGCAAAAATTGAGTAATTAAAATCGCTGCATCCATCCCACAGGAACATGTATCGTGGAATTACCCTAGCTAATTTGTAACTTTAATCAGCTCTATGATTGCCATGGCTGAGTTCCTCCACTATCAGTCATCCTGCGTGTAATTTGTCTACACTACACAATTCACACATTTTATTCTGAAATATTGTATAATTATCAAAATTAATTGTCATGTGTAACGAAGCGTATTAAGGTTAATTTTAACTCAGACGTGTTATAACTTAAATGCAACATAAGATTACGGTGAACATTATAGACGTACCTATATATTAATGAGGCATCAATAATGATATTGATGCCTCATGTGAGGCAAAATTTGAGGCAGTTTCCTGTTAAATGGCCCCACTATTGAGATTTTTGGGGCCATTTTGACATTTGAAGTATGGTGAAAACAAGATGGCTGACAATTGAAGTATGGTAAAAACCAAGATGGCGTAACTTTTTATTATATGAAGGTTTTTTCTGTCAAATGAACTTTGAAAATCAGCTTATCTTGAGTTTTGAAATCTTTGAAAATAAAATATCAATTAATGTAAGTTGTTAATAACATGTTAACTACAGTTGAAAAGGTTTGATGGATTTAGAAAGGTCTGAAAATGAAATGACTGTCCACTAAGGGTCAGGCCACAACGATACGCGACGCCGCGCTGCCTTTTATAGGTAGTGACTCAAAATTGAACTTTATTCACTACTCAAGAACATACACTATTAATTGCAAGAGCGGATCAGCTCGAAATTCTAACTCTTGCAATGAAACGTCTATCTTCTTATGTAAAGATTAGAGAATAAAATTCAATTTTTAATCGCTATCTTAAAATACGGCGTTGCATCGCGTCTCCGTGACTGGGAAATGACGCTTAGTTTTTATAGATTTTGCAAAATATGTGCTTCACCAATATTGGAAATATATTTAAATATCAAAAAGACTTTTAGATCTTTGACTACAGTCTACATCCATGGGGGCTAAAAAATAAAATTGGGCTTTTTAAAAATATTGAGACTTTATCACCTACAATTAAGCACACCTATACTTTAGCAAACATCAGAAGACAACATTTGGAACCAAAAAAAAAGGAAAGCAAAGTAAGTAATACAGAAACAAGTATTAAAACCGTCATCTAAATCGTTCAGTATATCAGAGCAAATCGCTGGATAAAAACATTACTGCCGCCCGTAATAAATACACATAGCTGTCCCCGGGCATTCTACCGACTTGTTTTACTCTATAATGTGAACGCGTTTGCTCCGATACACGCTTGTGTAACTTGTAACGCGTTTAGACAAATGAAGAATGTAAAGGCTTTTAGACAAATGAAGACTAAGACAAAATATGAAGTCTATACCTAATTATTATATACTAGATTTTGCCCACGACTACGTGCGCGCAAACTGACTCGATCCTCAAGAATATCAAAAAACAATAAAAATTTTAACCTCTCCCCCTGAAATTAAAAAACTGAAATCTCGTTTTATTTAGCTAATACAAACAGTTGTTCTTTTCTTAGATTTTTCAAAATGTTTTAATTCATATGTTCTAAGATTCTGATTTTATTTGAAAAAAAGTATTTCGTTGACAACAAACATAAAACTAATAAAGCAACAGAGAAAAAATGTAATTCTAATTTTTACTAACTTATATTCACAAACTAATAATCAAAAAAACCCGACTGCGTAAAAAGTGAACCAAACTAAGTTCATAATGAAAAACTGAAAAGAAAAAACAAGCACTTAGATGTCCGGTGGTCTAGAATTCTATAATATATTATTGAATAAACACTATTGAAGAAAATAAAATATAATCTAATAATGGAACATAACAACTAAATAGTCAGAATCCATTGAAAAATTAGATTGGCTGTCGAATAATGGATCCCGACTGTTCAGTTGTTATGTTCTATTAATAGATTATATTTTATTTTCTTTAATAGTATTCATTCAATAATGTATTATAGAATTCTAGACCACCGGACATCTAAGCGCTTGTTTTTTTTCTTTTCAGTTTTTCATTATGAACATAGTTTGGTTCACTTTTTACGCAGTCGGGTTTTTTGATTTCTTAAATTATTATCTTTTATTTTATACTTTTTAGTTATGAGTAGCTAGCTATTTAGCTAGCTATTTCCTATCAGCATCAGTACTACATCACAATTGCACTGAAATGTGAGAATAGTTGTTATGCAACTTTAAATCGATATAGATCCTAAACGGTCAGTCGAATCGAAAAATGTTGAGAGAAAATTAAAAATTATTTTTAAATACCTATTCAACAGTACACCACTTGATATAAGTAGTTTGTTAACTTTCATTTTTTTCATTTTCACAATATGGCGTCCAGTAGTCGCCATATTGAATTTTCACTAACGCCATGTCTTTAGTGACACTCGCTGGACTAAGAGGAATCGATTGACGTGTGAATCATAAAAATCGGCTCAGGCGTTTGGTCTGTACCTATAGTGCTTCAAAGGAACATACAAACATACATATATACATTGGCTGATAAACACATTACCGCTCCTTTGCGTAGCGTAGTCCGGTAAAAAGGGAAACTTAAACTTAAAAAGCTTTCGTAATTAATTTTATTTATTTCCTATTTCATTTAAATGGGTAATAAAGTTATTATTTATTTACTGACAGACCTTGGATAAATAAAAATGCTTAATTAAGACGGATATTTACACTGGATAATAAAACTGCAATCACGATGCAAATTACAGACATTTTATAAATTGCATCCTTTCTATACATATAATAAATCTGTAGAGGGGTCATGTCTGTACATTAAAGTTATCTAAGTGAAAATCAAAATGGGGGGTCTATAAAGGCCACAGAACCTAAAAATAACGTTTTTGAAAAAAATGTCTGTCTGTCTGTCTGTCTGTCTGTCTGTCTGTCTGTCGGTCTGTCTGTGTGTTTGTTATCACATCACGCCGAAACCACTGGATGGAATAAAATGAAATTTGGCAGGTAGGTAGCTTAGGACCTGAAGGGTAAAATAGGATACTCTTTATCCCGCAAAATTAAAGGGTTCCCATGGGATCTTCAAAAAACTGTACCTACCTGTTTGACGTTATTTCAGGCAATCTACTCGACGTATTTAAATAAAACTTGGCACAAAGGTAGATTGGAACATGAAATAACTAACAGTATTTTTTTTTTCTTGGAAACCAAAACGGTTCCCACGGGATCATGAAAAAACTGTATTTTTGAACTTGCTTCACAAACCGAAATAAATCATCATTTTTCGCATGTTTTCTCTTGAAATAAAACTATTAAATTAAAATTATAAAAATAAATCTATTTTTTATCCTACTCAACACAAATAATAAATAGCGAAGGACAAAACCAATAGTACAAGATCTACTTAAACTAAGAATTTGCTTTGAGCGAGAGGTCAACTTATTTGGTGGTCTTTAATAAGTTACCTACTATTTTTTTAGCTGGTAAAAATGTACCTTGATATTATTTCGTTCAGGCTCTTGAAATATTTGCGTTCGAAATTCAAAATTAAACCGCATGCATAGGCTGTGTTCCGCGGAAAATAAAACGTAGGCAAAATGGCAACCGCTGGTATTAAATAAGCAAAATGGCGGATTATGTTAGTAGCATTATTGAAGTTATAAGCAAAATAGTTAGAAGCAAAATATGTGCCCTGGCGGATAATCTGTTTTTTTTAACGCTAGCAAGCGCTAACAAGCTCTATTTTCGGCGGAACACAGCCATAGTCTTTTTACCGTATTGATATTGACTGAGCAGAATAGAAGAATAACTGTTTTATAATTTCAAATACTATTCTATTCTGTGAAAAAATATTTTCAACTTTTATAACATTCGTCTTCTTTAATTTTAGTGAAATAAACTTTAAATTGATGTTATATCTTTGAGTATCCTACCATATTATAGGTACTAAGTAATTGTATATTAGGTTGAACTTGAAGCTTGGTAGGTATCTTATTACGAATAATGGTGTCTACAGACACACGAATTTGGTACGGAGCGTACAGCGGATCTGGTACGCTCCGTACCAAATTAGAGCGTGTGTAGGGCAGTCCGGTGAACATAAGAAGAAGGCGAAGAGTTCGCAGCTATCCGCATCGGATTTGGTCCGCTCCGTACCAAATCCGTGCGTGTGTAGAACAGTTCGGCGGTTAGGCCGTACAACGGTGTCAGTGTTGCCAACTTAACGATTTACCACCCAAAATTAGGGAAAATATCTACGGGGGTTTACTAGGGGCCAGGACGTTTAGAGTTTACTCCTTATGAATCAATTTGTATGTAATAATAAAACATATTTAAATGTGTGTATATAGTCAGGGATATGAAAATATAATATTGGGAGTGAAATCAGATTAAGACAAGTTAGTTATTCACGCGTAAGTCTTTATGTTAAACACATAACCTTTCTTTCTAGCTTATTATCTCTTAGACCTGTCAATGGTATCAGGGGTAAAGTTTGGGGAGAAATATTTTTGAGAGTTGATATCACTGCCTGTTATCAATGAATTTCGGGAATCATCGCGTCGTCGAAAAACAGCACTGTAAATAGAACTCTGTGCTAATGCAATAGAACTGAAAATCGAACACACGAGTGTCGAGCTTTTCGGTCCACTACATCGTACCAAATCCGTGCGTGTGTAGCGACACCAGATTCGGTCTGCGGATATGGTCCGCTGTACGCTCCGTACCAAATTCGTGTGTCTGTAGATGCCTACTCTACAGCAAACCGCAAAAGTTTTTACAATACCTATACTAATAATATAAATGCGAAAATGTGTCTGTCTATGTCTGTTACCTCTTCACGCTTTAACCGCTGAACTGATTTTGATGAAATTTGGTATAGACATACTTTGAGTCCTGGGAAAGGACACCGTAATTTTTCGGCATAAAAAGTACTCTATTACTTTTTATGCCGAAAAAGTACGGTGTTTCTGAGGGATAATGTATTATTCTGTGTATATTTGACTGTCTTTCACTGCTAAAAGGTTGATCCGATTTGAATGAAAGTTGGTATGGTAGTCATAGCAATCGTCCATAGATATTATTATTATTCTTATTATATTATTATTATTATTATTATGGTAGTGGTTTATGCTTTGGACAAACGCGCAGTCCACTTTTTCCCCAAAAAGATACAGTGTTCCCGAGGGATAATATATTATTTTGTGGATATTTGACTGTTTTTCACTGTTAAAACGTTGAACCGATTTGAATGAAAGTTGGTATGGTAGTGGTTAATTCTTTGGACAAACGCGTAGTCTACTTTTTATTCCAAATCTATACTAATATACTACTATTAATATACTAATATATTATACTTATATACTTAATATTATAAATGCGAAAGTGTGTCTCTCTGTCTGTCTGTCTGTTACCTCTTCACGCTTTAACCGCTGAGCCGATTTTTATGAAATTTGGTATAGACATACTTTGGGTCCCGGGAAAGGACATAGGATTTTTTTATCCCGAAAAAGTAGTGTTCCCGCGGAATAATATATTTACGCGGGCGGAGCCGCGGGCAAAAGCTAGTATATTAATAAACATAATTATTTTTAACCTTTACATCAAGGTTAATAAACGTAAGAAAAGGAGATTTTCTATCAAAATACATATCTAGGTAATTTTTTTATGCAATTTCCGAAAACTTAGGACAATGCAGGTTAATCACCTGATGATCACCTGAGGTCAGACAAGAAAGATGATCCATTCGTCGAATATACATGTAAATAAATAAAATACTAAAAAGTAGGTGCTGCGCTTTATCCCTCGCCGTTATCCAAAAGACGTTAAAGGAAAACAGAGAGCTCTTGTGTACAGCGCACATACTTGAGCACTATAAAATAATTCCTGCGTAGCCGGAGCCGGACTGGTTCCAATAAAACTAGCCACCGCACCGCACCGCATATGATGAGAGAAATCAACCAACTACATCACGGAAATTAATTTTCTCTAAAACTACGCATATCTTTACGGTCCATTCATGTCACACTTCGACATGAATGGGACGGCTCGACCGGGTAAATACCACGCCACGGCCTCACAAATTACTGGCGGAAAATAACGCTTGCTTTGCGTTTCGACGAGTACTTACTCGGAGCTTACCCTCCAGACCTCCGTACTAGGGGGGATAGGGATTTTAGGGACTGGGAACGCAAGTCGTAACTTACTGTAACTCATCTTGTGTTGCGAGTGTCCATGGACGGCGGTACTCACCATCAGGCGATCCGTCTGCTTGTTTCCTGTTTCATTACAAAAATATGTATTCTAGAATTAAGAGCCTATGACTGTGCATTGCCATGGACGTAAAAAAAGGCGGACGGAAGGTGAGCTAAGCATCGAGTGAAGCCGAACAATGGTGGCGACTTACGTTTGTGTAACGACGCTACGATACGGCCGTCTTACTTTGATACCTTCACTATTCATATTACCGAAGCGGTGTCCGCCTTTTTTTACGTTCATGTGCGCATCTTTAATTCTTTAAGATATGAGAAGTCTATAAAGTTCTAGTAGAATCTAATTAAGGTTAGTATTGAGCAACAACACGGACCGCGGTATGTAGTATAGAGCTCATCTCATCAATATTGCATAACATACTTAGTATGGTATTCGTGGCTGAGTATACTTCGTTCCGATTAATGTAATCTAAGGCTGGTACTATATTACCGGAATCTTTCCGACCGGAGAAAATTCAGAGCATTGAAAATAGAAGTCTGGACTCATGGGTACAATACAGTTGAAAACACGACTCTCGTGTGTTCGATTTTCAACTCTATTGTACTAGCGCAGAGATCTATTTTCAATGTTTGGAATTTTCTACGGCCTTCCGGATTCCGGATCACATGGGACAATGTGACTATGTAAACAAAGATCAATATGGGTGGCTATAATGCTACCAATATAAATGTATTTAATACAGAAATATATAATGTCACTGACACGTTAATTTGGTCGAATTTCATTGTTTTATTATAAATCATGAATGGAATCTAGATGGTGTTAGTAAAGTTTTTAAACTTCCTGGCGGTATTGATGTTTTAACGTTTAGGTGTTTATATAACATATATACCTGCACTAGGCTAATGGATCAGATTGTGGTGGACAGGCGTTGGTGGTTGTAATGATGATGATTTATTAGCTATATTATTTTTTTTACTTGAGTAGTGTAAATGAAAAGAAAACGAAAAACAAATTTTCCTCATTTTAGCGAAAGCCCTGTAGAATTTAAATATTATTCTTTATAGGGCTTTATATTCGAATTTGCCGACATCCCATTAACTTAATAAACTCCCCGATCGCCTCCTTTTCGTACATATTCATTATGCAAATAATGAGATTTCTGGTAATTATATGAAAAATCGCAACAATGTACCAATAAATCAGTGAAATCGATGCAGAATTAAACAATCGGTATTCAATGCGCAATGTCAGAGAGCACATGTTTTAAAACAAGAAAAAGCATCCGGCCAACCAGTTATTACACTAATCGCCGATATAATTCCCGAGTCAACTTAAACACAGGTTCCTCGCGAGCTGCGGATCGAAACGCAAACATGGCGGCCGCTTTGATAGCGCGGGAAACGATACGTGCCGCGCCTTAACGCATTTCTGTTTTTTTTTACAAAGGTTGTGGCAAAACAGTAAGCATACTACCTACTTGGTCTACACAGGATTCAGAGCTTATAGCCAAGTTGCCGTCGCTAAATACGACGACGAAGTGCGAAAACAAATGTTTCTAACATGAGCATCGCGATGATGCTTATTTCAGAACATTTTGGTTCCAACTTCACGGCCCACCCTCAGGCCAGGAGTTTAAAAAAAGTACCTGCCTGCTGTTGTTTTGCTTGAGCAGCCACTGTTGGCTATTAACACCGAAACACAGAAGCATTACCAGAACATTGCCAACCGTGTAGGGTGCTGTCGTACAAGCTTTTTAAATAAATTCATGATGATGATGATGTTCTCTAAGATGTCGATGGCGACCCGTCTGCTTGCATGAGCCCGTATATAGATGGAGAAACCGAGTTTAGTCTGAAAGACTCGGTCACACGTTGTGCAGTAATTAGTTTAATAAATAACTCATAGTGTGATTTCTGAATGTCGAAAAAATGACAAAAAATGTCTTTGCGGTTATAAAAACTCCAACAACAAATATCACAACGATTTATTAATTGATTTTGTAGAAGTACTACTTAAAACATAATGACAGCTATTTGGAATCAGTAAAATCCAAAATCTATTTTGGTGTGTAATTAAAAATAATAAATTAACGAATAGATAACCTAGAAAAACAGCTCCATTATACATACATTACCTTCATATTGACGTTGTGTAAGTAACTAATGACTTAACATGTTAATTGGGTGATTAATAGTTTGAACATCGTAAAAAATATCACACTCATAGCAAAATTAGGAAATATTCATAGAATACTAATGTAAAAATGGTATCGTATTAAGACACATAATTGATTTGTGATAGATATCTGAATAATGAATTGATTTCACAAGTCAATAAAAAATAAATGAACACTAATAACATTACACTTCTATGAGACTTGGCAGTCTATTTTAAAAGTTAATTTTCCGTTAGTTTCGATTAGCGTTTAGCACCAATAGAGAATATACATTTGTTTTAAATCAGCAAAAGTCAAAGATTTTCCGAAAGGAGACATAAATATGAATCGAAAAATGCAAAAAGTACAGTAATCAGTTGCTAAATTTGTGTAAATAAAAATATAACAATCATATACCCTTTAGTTACGTCAATTTACGACTATACGACGACCTCTGTGGCTCAGTTGGTTAAGCGTGTTGGTGCTCAAGCCGGAGGTCGCGGGTTTAAATCCCGCCGAAGGAACAAAAAGTTTTTCTGTGTTCCTGGGTCATGGATGTGTATTAAATATATGTATAATATAATAAAAATCTTAAATATGTGTATAGTATAAAAGTATTAAATATATTTCCGTTATCTGGTACCCGTAACACAAGTTCTTCGAGAACTTACCACGGGATCAGATTGACGTGGTGTGAAGCGTCCATAGATATTATATTTATTATATTATAGATATTATTATAATTTTGTATTAATTTCCACACATTTGCAAACTGCGGTTGTGACCAGTGACGTCATTAGTCATACATTTTTGGATAGGGTGTATGGTGTGTAATATAATAGACAGGGTGTATAATAGACAATATTTCCCAGATTATTATGTAGTTTCCAAAAGCCAATAGAAAAAAAATATAGATAAACCAACGGGTTTTAGGCCTTGTAAGTATTTTCTGTGTTTTATTTAAACTTGTTTTGTCTCGTTTGTTTACTTCAAACTTTGTAATTACTCTATTTTAATAATATTTGGGGCATCAATTTCAGCGTAACAAGCCGGCACGCGTTTTCGTCCCGTTTCAGTCGGTCAAAATGCGATCTCTTCGTTTTATATCGCGGACCACGGACGCGGTGCAGATGCAAAATCCTCCATCGTTTTATGTCGTCATAAACGTTATAGTTATTTACTGCGGCCGCTCTGGGTGACCGGCAACTCATCACTCCGTGTCTCCCAATTATTTATACGTTCGACGTTCAAATTTAATTATAACTTGCCAGCATTAAATATAGTGAATTTATTGCGGCTGTTCTTTATTAATCTTTTGTCTTAAGCACTGCCTATTTAATGTTCCACTAAATTGATAACAATTAAATAAAAGTAGATAGTAGATTGCGATGCCTTCAAATGAACCAATGATTCTTGAAAGTACGGACATAAAATCTGCAAAACATATTACTATACCAATTAAATAACATTTATTGGGCCATAATATTCCCTATTTAATTTTTAATCAAGGCCTCGTCATAACATTAAAGTAATGAATATGCATTTGGATCGACATAGTAATGAATAAAATAAAAAGTATCGGAAAAAGCAAGGCTGAGCCGGAAGGCGAACCGTGGGACTGCAGCGACTCGCGGATTACCTAATGCATTTTTAACATTTTCTTATTTATATTCTTATGATAAACTTTGTTATCTATACATATAATAAATCTCTAGAGGGGTCATGTCTGTACATTAAAGTTATCTAAGTGAAAATCAAAATGGGGGGTCTATAAAGGCCACAGAACCTAAAAATAACGTTTTTGAAAAAAATGTCTGTCTGTCTGTCTGTCTGTCTGTCTGTCTGTGTGTTTGTTATCACATCACGCCGAAACCACTGGATGGAATAAAATGTAATTTGGCAGGTAGGTAGCTTAGGACCTGAAGGGTAAAATAGGATACTCTTTATCCCGCAAAATTAAAGGGTTCCCATGGGATCTTCAAAAAACTGTACCTACCTGTTTGACGTTATTTCAGGCAATCTACTCGACGTATTTAAATAAAACTTGGCATAAAGGTAGATTGGAACATGAAATAACTAACAGTATTTTTTTTCTTGGAAACCAAAACGGTTCCCATGGGATCATGAAAAAACTGTATTTTTGAACTTGCTTCACAAACCGAAATAAATCATCATTTTTCGCATGTTTTCTCTTGAAATAAAACTATTAAATTAAAAATAAATCTATTTTTTATCCTACTCAACCAAAGATTTCAACTCAAGATAGGCTATCACGTACATTTAGCCGAAAAAATTTTCATACAAGAAAAAATTGCGCCATCTATGTAAAATCAACGGAACTTCGATGTTCCTTTGATTTTACGATTTTACCATTCCGATGGAACAGTCGCTAGTCGTATGATATAACTTTGTAAGGGCGTACAACGCATACATTTTTTTTAAATACATATCTTGACTAAAGAAATGTTAATAAAATTGTCCGGCGTATTTAATATAAGTTTAGCTCGCATTAATACTGGAATTACTAAAATATTAGCAACAATAAATCAATAAGGCTTACAAACAAATATAAATTTTACAGGTACCTACGTAATGTAATTTAAATATTTCATATTTCTTATTACATTACTCTCATTATCATAAAGCATAGACGAGGCGTGTTGAGGCAAAAAGTGTCCACACTTAAACTGCTCCACTTTTGGGGTTTTTTGGGGCAGTCGAGGTTTCATATTTTGTCATCTTGACATTTCGACATTTGCTTTCCGCAGATTTTTCAGTTCACATTTATTTGAATAAATCTTCTGAAATCAAGATGGCGTAACTTTTTCTTATACGGTCTACATTATTTGTCAAATGTATGCCAAAGATCAGGAACGCACTTTTAACTCCTCTGGTGATTAGTACCCATAGATGACGATAATTACATACTAGAATATTATACAGATATTATATCGGTGTAATAGATTAGTGCAATGGCTATTATGGTGTATGGATACTAGATATTTTAACCTAAGCAAGATATTTTAAAGGATTTTACAAGAAAACCAATTTTTTTCTTCTATACGGCGTATGGACCTAGACCAGACAACAAATTTCTTTATACACATGTGCCGTAGCTCCAGCGGCACCACAGAAGGGGCGGAGCCGTAGGAGCTGTGACGTTTCACAGCCAGCGCTGCAGCAAAAATTACATACAAATCCTAGCGCAACAGCACTTAATATTCCTTTATTACCTAGATAAATAAAACAAGACTCATTAAAAACAAAACTAATTATATTAAGTACCATAAAAAGAATATTGAATTATAATTTATAAAAACTTATACATAATCTAATTCAGTTTGAAAGTAATAATCTACATCTACACTAATATTATAAAGAGGAAAACTTTGTTTGTATGTTTGTTTGTTTGTAATGAATAGGCTCAAAAAGTACTGGACCGATTTCAAAAAATTTTTCACCTTTCGAAAGCTACATTATCCACGAGGAACATAGGCTAAATTTTATTTTGGAAAAAATAGGGTTACCTAAGATATTTGGGTTTTTCGGACACAAGGTGTAAAAATCAACCAGAAAAGTTACTTATTTTGCGTACGCTGCCTATACTATAAAATATAGAACCATAAAATGTTCTAATTAATTGTAGATCTTATAAATATCTACAAAAAAGTCCGTGACACACTATACCTATCTATGTCAAGTGAGGCATAACAACCATTTTTTTATTTAGAAATCTTGAATTTTTTTTGGACTATATTTAAACGCATTTATTTTACTCATGCTATTAATCCTTATCAAAATAAATTATTTCATCACTAAGTACAGTTTATGTAGATGATATTTGGTCTTTGAATTATTCAAATTGGATGTTTGGTTTTGAAGTTATGGCGAAATTAAAATATTACGATTTCTGCTGCACGGCCCGTTGCGAAGTGGGTGTCACCAAGGCGCGAGCGGGAGGGGAGTTTAGATCTATGAGTAACTTTTTTGTTAGGCTCATTTCGTTGTTCTCGAATAAGGCGAGTCCAAATCTCTTTGCGCTCTGGATTATTGGGAAATCTGTAATTTAAATACTATAAATTTCTGCGATGTTTACAACAAATGTTCACTAAATTAGACAAAAGAAAAAAATAATAAACTAAGTATGCCAAAGTACTCTATTTTGTGTAACTATTATACACTGTTTCTCTTGAAACGGATTAAAAAATCACTCGGTATAAAGGTGCTTCCAGTAACATAGTAATATTTCAGAAATATTACTTTTTTTCTCCAAAAGTGCATAATGTTAAATCGGCTGGCCCCTGAACATTGTAGGTGGTTGTTTAGGAGTAGAATAGACAGTAGGTGCAGGTTATAGGTGATCTACATCTAGTAGATGTAGCTTGTAGGTTTTTAGTGGGGTAACTACTGTTTACCTACCAACCTATCACCTACCAACTATAGGTATGTAGTAGGTCTAGATGTAGGTTGTAGGTGTAGGGTATGACTTATGGGTGTAGCAACCTATGCTTACAACCTTCAAGTGTAGTTCTCCCGTAGAAAGAAAATTCTCCCGAGCATTTTTTATTCAATTTCATAATTCACAGAACAACGTCTGTCAGGCCAGATAGTAAATAATATTTTTAAATATAATATGTAAAAATCAAATAAATAGTAAGCCTTAGTTTCATTTTATTTAAATTAATCAAAAATGTGAATACTGACAGGTAAGGTTAGGTTTGGTTAGGTACTGAAAAAAAAAAAAAACTGAATCTCTTATTTCTGTAATTTACAATAATAAAAAATGACGTCCCTACAAAGTTACCTTTTCACTGTTGCGCATACAATAATAACCAGTGTTATATTTCATAGTTGGCCGCCATTTTTTGAATATTTATTTAAAATTCCATAAGTATTTTAATTGTAACAAAAAATATTGTGATAATTACCTGTGATAAGATATCCCGTCTATCTTTTTTACACGTTTGTCATAGTTTTTACAGCCTTTAATTACGCAACTACTCGGCATTTTATGAATTATATGCGGACTGGATAAACTGCATATATAGCAAATGTAGAAATGGTAAGATCACAAGTGCCAAACCTCAACTGTCAAAATGGCCCCAAAATTTAAAAATTGGGGCCATTTTTTTGGAGACACTTTTTGCCTCAACATGCCTCGTCTATAATATACGTCTATGTACTCAACACAAATAATAAATAGCGAAGGAAAAAACCAATAGAACAAGATCTACTTAAACTAAGAATTTGCTTTGAGCGAGAGGTCAACTTATTTGGTGGTCTTTAATAAGTTACCTACTTTTTTTTTAACCGGTAAAAATGTACCTTGATAATTATTATTTCGTTCAGGCTCTTGAAATATTTGCGTTCGAAATTCAAAATTAAACCGCATACATAGGCTGTGTTCCGCGGAAAATAAAACGTAGGCAAAATGGCAACCGCTGGTATAAAATAAGCAAAATGGCGGATTATGTTAGCATTATTGAAGTTAGCAAAATATGTGCCCTGGCGGATAATCTATTTTTTTTAGCGCTAGCAAGCGCTAACAAGCTCTATTTTCGGCGGAACACAGCCACAGTCTTTTTACCGTATTGATATTGACTGAGCAGAATAGAAGAATAACTGTTTTATAATTTCAAATACTATTTTATTCTGTGAATTTTTTTTTTCAACTTTTATAACATTCGTCTTCTTTAATTTTAGTGAAATAAACTTTAAATGTTATATCTTTGAGTACCCTACCATATTATAGGTACTAAGTAATTGTATATTAGGTTGAACTTGAAGCTTGGTAGGTATATTATTACGAATAATGGTGTCTACAGACAACCACACACGAATTTAGTACGGAGCGTACAGCGGATCTGGTACGCTCCGTACCAAATCCGAGCGTGTGTAGGTCAGTCGGGCGAACATAAGAAGAAGGCGAAGAGATCGCAGCTATCCGCATCGGATTTGGTCCGCTCCGTACCAAATCCGTGCGTGTGTAGAGCAGTCCGGCGGTTAGGCCGTACAACGGTGTCAGTGTTGCCAACTTAGGGATTTACCACCCAAAATTAGGGAAAATATCTACGGGGGTTTACTAGGGGCTAGGATGTTTAGAGTTTACTCCTTATGAATCAATTTGTATGTAATAACAAAAATTATTAAATGTGTGTATATAGTCAGGGATATGAAAATATAATATGAAATCAGATTAAGACAAGTTAGTTTTATGTTATTCACGCGTAAGTCTTTATGTTAAACACATAACCTTTCTTTCTAGCTTATTATCTCTTAGACCTGTCAATGGTATAATTATTAAAGTTTGGGGAGAAATATTTTTGAGAGTTGATATCACTGCCTGTTATCAATGAATTTCGGGAATCATCACGTCGTCGAAAAACAGTACTGTAATTAGAACTCTGTGCTAATGCAATAGAACTGAAAATCGAACACACGAGTGTCGAGCTTTTCGGTCCACTGTATCGTACCAAATCCGTGCGTGTGTAGCGACACCGGTGACCGGATTCGGTCTGCGGATATGGTCCGCTGTACGCTCCGTACCAAATTCGTGTGTCTGTAGATGCCTACTCTGCAGCAAACCGCAAAAGTTTTTACAATACCTATACTAATATTATAGATGCGAAAGTGTGTCTGTCTATCTGTCTGTTACCTCTTCACGCTTTAACCGCTGAACTGATTTTGATGAAATTTGGTATAGACATACTTTGAATCCTGGGAAAGGACACCGTAATTTTTCGGCATAAAAAGTATCCTATTACTTTTTATGCCGAAAAAGTAAGGTGTTTCTGAGGGATAATGTATTATTCTGTGTATATTTGACTGTTTTTCACTGCTAAAAGGTTGAACCGATTTGAATGAAAGTTGGTATGGTAGTGGTTAATTCTTTGGACAAACGCGTAGTCTACTTTTTATTCCAAATCTATACTTCCATACTAATATACTACTATCAATATACTAATATATTATACTTCTATACTTCCATACTTATTATAAATGCGAAAGTGTCTGTCTGTCTGTCTGTTACCTCTTCACGCTTTAACCGCTGAACCGATTTTTATGAAATTTGGTATAGACATACTTTGGGTCCCGGGAAAGGACATAGGATTTTTTTTATCCCGAATAAGTAGTGTTCCCGCGGAATAATATATTTACGCGGGCGGAGCCGCGGGCAAAAGCTAGTATCGAATAAGACTGCGGAGAGATATTTCTCGCTGGTTTTCTGTGAGCCCGTGGTATATCGGTAAAGTTTTGTACCGTTGCGCGTTGGCTTCCTCACGGATAAAATTACTAAAGTTTTAGGCTTTAAATTAGTACAAAAAAATCTAAATATTAATAAATTCAAAACAGATTAGGAATCTCATATTGTAGAGAGGAAAGATTTGATTTTTGTATGTTTGCATTGTATAGACTCGAAAAGTACTCGAAGGAATTCGATGAACTTTCCCACAGATATGCCACCAGCCGACGGGGAAGTACAGTGGCTACTAATTATCGCGGCAAATTGTACGGTTCCCATGGAATTTTCCGGTCGCGGGTAACATAAATAGATAAAATTATAGAATAGGCGAATTTTAGGTAGAAAATTAGTATCTTATGAAAAAGTTAAGGCCATCCACTAGACTGTATTTTATAGGACCCTCGGCCGAATCCTGAAACGCAAATCCAAAATTTAAAGCCCTCCTATTTACAGGCCGTCGCTGTCTCTGCTAGCCGAAATGACAAGGACAGCATGTGACTTGAGCGTCACTTAATTTAACTGTCGTTTCAATATTTGGCCGTCTCATACACATAATTATTTAAATGAGTGAAACTGCGATCTCTCATTTAATGTATTCAATGCCATTATTAGCTTCTGAGGCAGTATCCTATAAATTCACGCGAGTCAAAATGTTTATCAACCACTTCTCATTATTTTTCATCATAATCTATACAATTCATTTTAAGTATTAATAATGAAAGCTCAAACTTAACTAATAAACTATATGTTACGGTCAATATATTTAAGACTATAAACATGTCAATCGGTATATCTTGTAATATATGTTAAGCGTAAGCATATTAAGAATCCAGCTATGTTCGGTAATAGGCAAGTTTTTTTAATATACTCACCTAATAATTCTATTAAATGACAACGATATATAACAACATTAGCATTTAACATCATAAAATATTAGATTTAAAAGTTCAGTGAAAATTTTGGCGTAAACTTGTTTGAGGATCAACACAAAGTATAATGAACTCGTGTCGTCTCATTTCTTGGCAAGTCATACTTAATATTATAAAGGTAAGTTTGTTTGTTACGCTTTCACGCGAAATCTACTTAACCGATCATCATGAAACTTTGTACACGTCCTTGGAGGTATTAGAAGTAACATAGGCTATATGGATGGATGGATGGATGTACGCGGGCGGAGCCGCGAGGAACAGGTAGTCTTAAATAAACACAAAATGATATATTATATTATGTACAAAAATAACAATATTATTTTAAATAGTATTAAGAAAAAAATCCCTTTAACGTGTACCTGCAATGGTAAAATATAAATAGGTACATTTTCAATAGTTTAAAAGTTAAGACCAAAAACTTATCTAAGGGTCAATTAACGCCGAAACGAAACTATAAACGACTCGGCGGTTTAAAATTGAACTTCATTCAAAACACAAGACGATAGGTACACATTTCATAGTAAGAGTTCGAACTTCGAATGTCAAGTTGCACAGCGCTGCACAGCGCATGCGCACATGCAGTGTATGATTGATATCAGAGGGCCAATTCTCTTAATTAACTTAGACTATCAACTTACCATCAATTCATTATAAATTTATCATCCTGTTATCATAAATTGACCGAAAGTCGGTATTCTACTACACTATTTTCGTAAATTTAAAATCCCAGCAGTCATTTTGCAATGATATTGACTACAATTTATAAATAAAGCGAGCACAAAGCATCTATAAAGACAGCTGTTGCTTGACGTTTGTACGATCTAGTGTTGCCAATTATTGTCAGCTAAGGCGCGTCTCCTGCTCGTGTTTTTTGAAACATTACACAAAATCATCGAATTTGGGGCATGGCTATGCACATTTGTGTACGCATACACGATTTTATCCTCTTCTGAGACGGACGGAAAATTATTTCCCGCGTGGTCAGAGAGGGGAAGGCAAAAAAAGGGATTTTTGCGTAAAATAAATATTTTTATGTCATGGCATCCCCACATGTCAAAGTGAAAAAAATATCCGGCTGACGGTCGGTTCGAGTCAAATTGGAGTTAAGTTTATAAACATACGAGAATACCATTTTCTATGGATAAGTGGTTCGCTCAATCTATAATCAAGCTGTGATACAATGATAATCGCATCGCGGTGTAATTCGTCGTTTGACGTTTGTTTGAAGTTTAGTTGAATACCATTTTGCTGTTTGATAGGTTCCGGACTGTATCGAAACAGTAACGAAGCTGCATTATTGTTAGATTAAAATAGCAGAATCGACCTTCTGATGTGTATGAGTGAATATAGTTCAATTTTGAATAGCTATCTTAAAAATGCAGCGGTGCATCACGTATCGTCTCATTTCGGTGTCAATTGACCCTAAAGCTAGATTTTCTATAATATATTATTTTAGTAATGTATGATGTAATATTTACGAGTAGAGACATCCGCGTCCATATGCGGGATCTACAAGTCGATTTCTCAGTAAAAATGCAAAACTAGCAGATGCAATAGATACGTTAAAACTGCTACACACGTTCACATAATTCAATGAAATGCTAGCATAAACCGTTTGTCAAGCCATTAGCCAACTAAAATTGTTTAAGACTGAACAAAAAATATATAGCATAAGGATTTCAAATGTCTCTTCTATGAAATCAACATGAATGTTTTTTTATGCGATAACCAACCGTCCATTGACACTCGCAGCACCAAGGAAGTACACTTTAACTCCTCTGGTGCTTCACACTTGCTTTCCAGATCCTTTAAATTATTCCCAAGTTCCAACCCGCATTAGGTTTCCGATAACCTCACTCACTCGACGAAACACATTACACAACGCAAGCGTTATTTTACGCCGGTTTTCTGTGAGGCCAGCCCATTGGTGCATGTCTCTTCCACGTTTATGTAGATATTTCTTAAATATATTACAGAACAGAAGAATATTAATGAGATATAATAATAAGATGCAATTCAAAAACTTGGTGTAATTCGGTAAGATTGAGTCGTCCCAATATATGGATATTGGAACAAACTATTCGAACGTGTGTGCCAGACATAAGACACGATTTGCAATGGCGACAGATGAACATCTCCAACGCAAATCAACTCTGACTCACTACTTACTGTTACAACATAGCACCGGTATGAATTGCGCAAGGTACCGGTCACCGGACGTACTAAATGTCATTATGATATCTCTAGCTTCGGGTTATAGAAATTATTGATAGATGCACAGGAACACCTCACCTCCTAGGCCTTAGCATCACAATACTACCTATGGTGCCTTACCAGCCTCCGTGGTCCAGTGGCTTAGAGCATTGGCTCTCGACTCGGAGGTCATAGGTTCGATTCCTGCGTTTAACAACAAAAAATGTTGTTTCCAAGTTTGGTTAGGACAATGCAGGCTAATCACCCGATTGTCTGACAAGAAAGATGATCAATGCGTCGGATGGGCATGTAAATAGACGGACCTGCGCCTCATCTCTCGTCAGTCGTGTCGGTTATCCGTCCCACTGGATAACGAGAGTAAAGGAAGAGAGAGTGCTCTTGTGTACTGCGCACACACTTGGTCTCTATAAAATTACTCCTGCGTAACTGCCCTGGTTTCAATGAAACCGGCCACCGCCACCGAGATCGGTGGGGAGTTATTAATTACTACCTACGGTGAATAGCTCTATGAATTCTGCAAATAGCTTCATTACTTACGAGATATCTAGACGGAACCACGACATTGGCCCATATTGATTCATTTCCGTTAACGAATTAGCAAATTAAATTCAATTAGATTTAAAAAAAAGGAAGTAGAAAATTTTAGGTTCTAAGCAGCTCCTTTTTTGTGTTCCGTAGTGTGTCACTCTACCTTATTCTCCTTTCTTCCTTCAAAAAACTTATTGCGCGTTAATTTGTAACTCTTCTATGAGTCGTGTACTGAGTGGCACACTCTTGATTAAAAATAAAATTAAAATTAAAAAATGTTTATTTCATAGAGTTAAGTTATCTTCAAATCGAAGCGGTATTTTAAATTCCGGGAAATCAACAAAACTTTCGCATATTCGTATCTAAATTCTAAAATAATATTAACTATAACCGTAACATTAACGAACTTATTATGTTAATACAAATTACAACAATATTTCAGGTAAGTTTTAACTTTTAACGGACTCAGTCAGAAATCAGTAAAAAATAGCCTCAAGATTTCAAAGTAATTAAAACGTCAAAGGCCACTTTTCAATAAAAAATTGACATAATTTTGTTTGACATGGAGCTACGCGGCAACTTATAATTTGCCAATTAAGAACAAGTTGCTCGACCAGTTCGAGGCAATTCCGAGGGACCCCCGGCTAGGCCATGAATATTAGATAATTAAAATGATGTTCTTTTAAGGGGACCTTATTAATGGCTAATATATGGCCCTAATACGGCCAGACAATTCACCCCCCACCAGGCGAACTGGAAATGCTCACGTTTTCAGCCTCGCTGTATCGAGGAGTCTGATTGTTTTTTTTTTTTTTTTTCTCGTGCATTATAAATCATACTTTTTTTTTTAATACATAAATGAATAGTACTCTTAAATATGAGTAACTTCTCAGAAGAAACCGTATATCAAAAGTCAATATTTCCAAAGGTACAGCGATTTGTATACAAAATTTCGCAAGTCTCGTAAAAACGCTCCATACTAAAGTCGGGCTACAAGTGACGTCACTCTTGGATTAAAGTGTATGAAGTAGGTATGAACTATGAAGTATACAGGTGCAGGAACATATTTGTAAATATCTTCGATATTTGTGCGTTAAAGTTCATACTTATCATAATTATTGTTTTTGTATATGATATAAGTAAACTTACATCATTATGTAGGTTTTGTTTACTAATTTCGCAAAAAAAAAATTTACTTTTTAAATGTGTTTAATTAGTAAACTACACATAAAATATTTTTTTTTTACATTTAGCAAGTAGTAATGCCTCAATATTTCTGAGTATATTAATGAAACTAAATATTTTAGATGTAGTCCGATTCCCTATTGTAATATTATTAACGAAGACCAGGGACAACGATTACAGTCGTATAAGTAGTTACAGTAGTAATACAGTTAACGATTACAGTAGTAATAAGGATTAGGATACCAGTGTAACACCTCTGGTGTTGCGAGTGTCCACGGGCAGCTGTAATCGCTTACCATCAGGTAAACCGTCTGCTCGTTTCCATTTCATAAAAATATATAAAAATTGAATAATAACATACGGAAACTGTTCATAATAAAATGGCCACGATTTCTATCAATTTTCTCTGACCTCCCGTGGTGCTCTCCCTAAAAGGCCTCCGTTCTTAGGAGTCCAAATTTGTTATTTATGAAATATCTTAATAACGCGGCACAATTTTTCATATTCAAACAGTGCAGTGGGTTTGAGAATTAAGAAAATGGGGCACTTCATTTGTGTGGTATGATATATTTTAGTTTTGTGATATACAGGTTTTTATGGTTTATGAAATATTATGTGAAAAGTAAAGTTAGCCGCGAGATCAGGGTCAAAAGATACGCGATGTGAAGCTTTTATAGCAAAACAGAATACCTAACTTAATTCTCAAATTTGAAAAAGGTTCGTCTAGTGAACACTAGATGGATCTGCGCCAATTAAACTTAGTTTATCGAGAGTTTAAATGTAAGATCTTCAGAAGCCGGGCATGAGTCGTAGTGAAGAGAAGAAAATATAATATATGAGATGGTTATTTTCGTCTGTAAGTAGATTTATATGGAAAATTCCGTATAATCCAAAATAGCATTTATATGCAACTAGCTTTTGCCCGCGGCTCTGCTCGTGTAAATCCAGTATCCCACGAGAACACTGTACTTTTTCAGTAAACAATTCAACGTGTTAAACCAGAACCTAAACTACTACCATACCAAATTTCGTCAAAATCAGTTTAGTAGTTTTTGCGTGAAAAAGTTACAAACATCTATCCAATACATCCATTCATGCATCCATCCTCACAAACTATCACATTTGACATTTGTAATACTAACTTGAATGATGTCAAATCTTTATTTTGCCACCTTGTGTCATGGGGTACTCTTCCCAACTTACCTGTCCGGTAGTTGTGGTATAGTATACGGGTACGCGACCCCGGCTTCCCTAGCTATTACTGTCCTATCCCTTGCCCTCCTGGGCGGTAATATCCTACATTCCCTGTTTCCCACTCTAACTTACCAATCTTCCTTTCCTCACCACCTATCCTTCCCTTTCCCTATTCCTACCCTCTCCACCAATCCGTGGAAACGCAATGGATAGTCAAAAATAATTAAATTATCCAAAATGGCGGCGATGTGGTTCGCCACCCATCATGTCTCGTTTCTCGCGGAGGCGAAAAGCGGACCATGGAGAGACGCTTGGCTACGTTGAATGTAAGAGGAGGAATGGATGATAAGAATGAAAGTGGACGAAGCGAAAGAAGTATGTAAGGATCGTAACAAGTGGAAAGAAGTGGTCTCTGCCTACCCCTACGGGAAAGAGGCGGTCCTGCCTACCCCTACGGGAAAAAGGCGTGATTATATGTATGTATGTATGTGTTAACGACTTCCGATTTCCGAATCATATTAACGATACATTTGTCAAAAAAAAGGATACACTGTGACATTTATTGATACAAGCTACGAGTATCCTCGTTCTTATCCGTAAGTATGTATTTTTCTTTTTTTTTACAATAGTTATATAAAATTGAAGTTGATTTTTTTTTAATTTTTGTAATGAAAAGTTCATTTGGTGGAAAATAGCATTACAGTGTTTGTTTCATTTAAGGTATATTAAACCAAGCTATAAAGCAAATTTTATAGCTGAACGAAAACTTGATGAACAATAAAGTACTCACATATCTATTAGGAGACATAAAATGTCGCTATATTGTTATTAAATTACGTATGAACTCATAAAACTCATACGATAATACTAATATATGGACGGCGGACGCCAATTCATAAAGCCGAAAGTCATTACTCTTCACTACAGGTAAAAGATTTGTTTAATTGCATTGAATAGACTTGAAAATTTATCGACCGCTTTAGGTGAAATTTGGCACACATATACTTTTTATATATACTATAACGAGACGATACGCGGCGCACACTTATATTAAATTTGATTTTTTTTTTACTTTACAAAAAGTTTAATTGCATGTTTTGTCACTGTCGCTTTATATAAAGTAAGCACTACGGATAAGCTATTCGACACTAATTGGGCGATAGTCAAACAGCCTAAAATAATCCAAAACAATCTATAATTTAAAATGTAGAGACTAGACGCTTTTTGATAATATTCGTAAGCTAATAGGCAATCAGACTAATTTTTTTTTATTGCATAAATGAATAGTACTCTTAAATATGAGTAACTTCTCAGAAGAAACCGTATATCAAAAGTCAATATTTTCAAAGGTACAGCGATTTGTATAAAAAATTTCGCGAACCTCCTAAAAACGCTCCATACTTAAGTCGACCTACAAATGACGTCACTTGTAGGTTATAGTATAATATGAAGTGGTATATGAAGTATATGGCCGCAGGAATATATTTGTAAATATCTCCGATATTTGTGCGTTTAAGTTCATACTTACCATAATGAATGTTTTTGTATATGATGTGAGTAAACTAATGATGTAGGTTTTGTTTACCAATTTCGCAAAAAAAAAAAATTTGGTATAAAGACTCGCGAAATTTTGTATACAAATCGCTGTACCTTTGAAAATATTGACTTTTGATATACGGTTTCTTCTGAGAAGTTACTCATATTTAAGAGTACTATTCACTTATGCAATAAAAAAAATCAGTCCGCTTGCCTATTGTAAGTTGAATGACACATCACCCTAAGTTATTTTACCACTAGCTGTTACCCGCAACTCCACTCTTGTAAAAATACTATCGGATATCCGCAAGAATACTATGCTTTTTAGGGATAAAAAGTAGCATTTTAATAGAGATCCTAAACTACTACCATACCAAATTTTATCAAAATCCCTTCAGTAGTTTTTGCGTGAAACGGTAACAAACATCCATCCTCACAAACTTTCACATTTATAATATTAGTAGGATTAGTAGGACGCAGTGTACGGCTTAAAGTGGGTATGTCAGAGGTGTTACATTTAATTAAATTATAATGCCCGATGTATTATTTAAATATGTTAATCAGCGGCAGCGTCGTATGTGTGATTGTCATTGTGTCACTCGTCCGTGACAGTTATATTTACAATTAGATTTGGGCCTAGCAGGAACATTTGATAACGGCGTTAACGTAATGTTATCGAATGTGAATTGTATTAAAGTCTGTCAAAATCAAAATTTCTGAAACAAACAATGACTTCAGTTTTAATTATTCTCCGTTCCGATTCAATTTGATTAAAATGTATACAAAACTCAATATGGCCGGTTATAATGCTAACAATTTGAATGTGACATGTTCACCACGCATAATGAAATTGACACATTAAATTCTAATTTATTTTTTTGGTTCACGTTTAGATTGCATTGAATTGGAACGGAGTTTAAATTCATAAACATCATTCATTATAATTTATAAACAAAAAACATAAAGCGGTAAAGCGCCCTCTCTTACTCACACAGATTACGATTTGGCAAGCCCCTTACGCAGATTCGCGAAATGTTTCTCTCGAGGCTCACTCAAATTGGAACCTAGGATTAATAAAAAGATGTAATGATAGGCAGATATTAGATGATACGATTTGACATAATATAATAAGGGTCGATTCGTAGAATAGAATCGGATACATTCTCCATCGTAATTATTGGTACACGCCAATTTTTAAAAATGTATGTAACTTACACTGTCTCATAACATAAATATAATATGTATAGTATCTACCATGTCGATGACACCGCATTTTCCAGTTTTAACCACGCGCTATGACGTTTTTTGGCGTGACATGTACATGTGGCGTGTCACAACCATGAAACTGTACATTTTTCCGCAATACAAAGTAGCCTATCTCCTTTCCCATGGTTTACTCTATATCCGTACCGAATGTCATCAAAATCGGCCCAGTGGTTTCGGAGCCTATTCAATGCAAACAAACAAGCAAACTTTTCCTCTTTATTATATTAGAGTTAGACTATACTAATATAATAAAGAGGAAAACGAATATCTATAATTGGTATAGGCTATAGCTAATGACGATTATGATAATAGTGCCTGCATTTCCCATAATAATCGTACAGACATGAGACAATACACTAAACCATAACAATCCATACGTCCAAACATTTACTATTATCCCAACTTACGCTTGCTGATGCAGGTGGCTTAGATCGTGTTACCCAATTGAAGTTTTCCGGCCGGAACTGCGTAACGCCCAGCATTGAATCTGCATTAATTGGCCCAGGGCATTGTGGGCCAAAAGAGGCCCCAATACAGATGGGACAAAAAGCGGGCCCAATACGATTGTATTTGTAACACGATATTCGCAGATGGGGCGGGCGGGAAAACAGGAAATCTCTACTGTCTGCTCCTATTTCGCATTTTTTAGATGTATCGAATGTAGACATGTCAGAATATATTGCTTTATAATAATTTTGGATGTTTGACTATTGTATGACTGATATTTTGGTCGAGATATTAAGTAGCGCGAGTACACTTTACTTAGGATATGATTTTTTACTATTTTGCATTAAGTATCTAATAGTAGTAGCACTAGCAAAGAATCTAATGTTATACAAAGGAAAGATTTGTTTGTTTCTTTGCATTAAATAGGCTCCGAAACTATTTGACCGATTTTGATGAAGTTTGGCACAGATATTGAGTAGACCATTCGGTAGGACATATTTTATTTATTTTTATTTTATTTATACCAAAAGCTACCCCAATATCCCAGTACTCAGTAGGGTAACAGCCTCCGTGGTCTAGTGGTTGGAGCTTGGCTCTCGACTTTGGAGGTCGTGGGCTCGATTCCCGCATTGGAACAACAAAAATGTTGTTTCCAAGTTTGGTTAAGATAATGTAGGCTGATCACCAATTGTCTGACAAGAAAGATGATTAAGATGGGCATGTAAAATGTCGGACCAGCGCCTGATCTCTCGTCCGTCCCGGATAATCGACACGACTGACGAGAGATCACTGGATTATGAGAGTAAAGGAAGAGAGTGCTCTTGTGTACTGCGCACACACTTGGGCACTATAATATTACTCCTGCGTAACTGGCCTTGTTTCAACTGATGGTGAAACCGGCTACCGTTACCGACATCGGTGTGGGGAGTTATATATAGGGTAACTATTAATTTTAGTAACCTGAGGCAGTAGTTTTAAAAGGGTAAGTTTAGCTAATCCCAAAAAAAACAAAAGCCGTATTTGCTAACGACTGACGTGGACGGTCACTTAGCCCTTTATCTCATTTCCTGTCTGTGGATAACTGATGACGTCATCTGTTTGCAGAGCACTAGTCACCCAGACAGGATTATTGACTAATTGTTCCTTCCTACTGTGTCTGTACTGTGTACCCCTTTTTATGTGAACCACTGCGACGCGACGGATTAGCCTACGTACGTCACGACAAAAAAACAGCACTGTAAATAGAACTCAGCGCTAATACAATAGAGTTGAAAATCCAAGTGTAAAATGTCAAATGTCAGATTTGACAACTCGACACTTGACTCTTCGATTAGATATTTCGCATCGTTTCGATTGTGAAGGTACGTACAAGAAATTAGTTGCAAATATTTTCTACTTTTATTTTTCATAAAATACTAATTAAGAGTCTGACAAAATAAAGTGTGTACCAGTGCGATTAGCGAAGGCTGGTTCTGCTTCATAGGAAACCCCAGCCTGTAGGTATAATAGATAGAGTCTTGAGATTTGGATCAGGATCTTCAAATGGTAAGTTGATAGGAATAGAGTTGCAGGAACCCCACGCTACTAGTGTGCACATAATGTAATATTTGAGACAAAATAAAACTAACCTAACCAAGAGCATGTCAGGAGGGACATGTATGTATAAGGACGGTTCCGTAACTATCACCGCGTAATAGGTTTTTTTTTTTCGGAACGAAATCGGTCAGTAGCTTCAAAAGTTACAATCCGATTTCGTTCATAATAATTTCCTATATAGTTTTTAGCATAATCTATATTTATATCCTATAGTTTAGAAATACTAGTAGCTTGTTGTAATAATAGTTGTATGTAGAATGTAGATAGGTAAAATTCATTCAGAATGAGGCAGAATATATCCATAAATTATATTTTTACTTATTTAAAATGTTAAACTGTTTTTCTTAGACATTTTTTGTCCAGCAATCTTGATGGTAAAATGCTTATCTGATAAAGAACTAGTCGTTAAAAGGAAACAACAAAATAATAAAACATTAAAAATACTACCTAGGTATTCGTATTTCGTAGTGTTATGTACGAGATTGTTATATAGAACTACTTCGGTTTAAATTTTGTTCACAGGAATATGTAATTATAAGCCGCTGATTATTTTAATTTTATCGCAAAAAGAACACAAAAAACTTATACATTGTAATATTCACGTTTCTTTAAAATATTGTTGTTTACGTGAAATATTTTATAAGAATTATAATTACTAGCTAGCTCTGTGCTGAGTGTTCTTAACTTAACTGCGTTTTTCGTTAGTGCTTAATTATATTTTTGAACCTTTATTTTAATTGTATTTTGCTTTTATTTTTGTTTTTATCAATAAACATGAAAAAAACTATGTAGATATGCTATTATTTTAATATTTTTGGGGTATACTTGAGTAACTTTTTAATAACAGTGTCAAAAAAGCTGACTATCTTAAAAAATGTCACAGTTAAAGCAAAGAGTAAGTAATATCACAAGTGGTTAAAGTCAGTATAAAAATGTAATAGACATTTTTTTAAATTACGAACCCTCCGTTGCCATTTCCCGGTGGCTTGAAATGTTGACGCCAATATTTTATCCAACATACAGTTTAATAGCCTAACTTAAATCACTTAGAATAAGTTTTAATCCCGATGTACGAACAAACATCCCAAAATACATTAGAATTAAAAGATTAGGGAGACGCCAAACCCGATATATTATGTCACTTCAAAAAACAATTTGTACGTGAGCTTAAAGTTATTTATTTAACGGGATGTATCCCTACTGTCTTTACTGTTCAGGTAAGATTTTTGTTTTTTTACGCGGTTCGTGAGGGTGCGCTTGTCGAATGGATTATTATTTTTGTATACTGTAACATCTGTGTATGTAATTCTAACTAGATACTAATAGATAACTGCGGATGTTTTTTATACTTTTTGGCCCCATTGTTACCAAATGCGCGTTATTTATGAGGGTACCATTGTAGGGTCAAACAGCACTTGCGACCTCATTGTTAATTAAGTTTTTTGTTGTTGTAGTACACTGTACAAGTGCGTTTTATTATTGATTATAAAGTATGAACCCTTTATACCAACTGTGATAAAGTTCATATGGCTACGATATGGCTTCGGCGACTCACCCAATTACTTTTAAAACCCCATAAGTATTTGGTTGTTTTGTACCGAAACAAGACAAATTCTTTCAACCTTTCTAAAACTCGTTAACAAAAACGATTTTTTTTTCTATTTGTCTTCGTTATTAAATTATTAGTATCCATAGATCCTCAAATATCATTAATTTAAAAATGCTACTTCAAGCAAAAAAATTTTGAAAGCTCGGTCTTCGAAGCAAAAAATATGCACAAAAGTTAATCGAGATTGAAAAACTATGGGACGAATCTACACAATAAGTTACCACTAATTATGTATTTTAATGTCCGTGTCTGAAGTAAAAAAATGTGGTATAGCAGCCAGTAGTATTGTCGGCACATCGTAAAGGAAATAAACCTCATGGGTACCCAGTACCGACGCTGCGTTGAAAATATAAAGTCGTAGAAACGATGTTGCTACAAAAATTTTTACACGTTTTGCAATAGTAGAGTAGATAATGGACGCAGTATTTTAAAATGATACAATAGCTATTCCGATACACGTTGTTTTATCTTACCTAAGTATGAACGAGAATAAATAGATACCTACACCTATACCTAAACCTCCATCTACACCTACCAACCTACTGAGAGTTTGTAGTATTTTCCAATTTTTCAATTTTCCCAATATTTCTCACCGTTCAAAGCTTCCCTGAACATTCACAATTATTTTAATGATAAAATTAGCCAAATCGGCTCAGCTGTTCTCGAATTTTAGTAAGAGATTGGAATTGCAATTCATTTGAATATAATATTATTGTATTGCATAAATTGACTATAATAAATAATAATAGACCACAGAACTGGTGGGATCCTCATTCCTCGTTATGTTATAGGTAGATTTCATTGTTTCTTAGTTTAAAGAATTCTGCAAGTCTTGTGTCGTAAAATGTGCTATTCTCCGTCGCTCATTTCAACTAAATTTTTAGTAGAGCAGCTGTTATTTTAAGCAATAGCCACTCCAAAGCTTTCCCTGCGATCAGAGGGAAGGCAATTTTAACGAACTAGGCATTGTGCGAGCGCACTGCTATAATCAACATAATACTCAATTGTATCCACTTAATATTTTGTGACAAGTGTACCTTTACTTTATGAATTATTTATTAACATCTGATATTCGCAATTATAGTCCCTCCGTATGCGACCTTTCACATTGTTTCTATGGTCGGTGCAGTAATCATTTTATTTTTGTACATCCGTTTACAGATACCGCTTCTAAAATAGATTACATTATGTAGTGGAATCATGTTTGTGCGTTTGAATTCAAGTAAGAATGGGCAATGGACGTACCATTGGATGTTGAATGACTTTTCTTGAATTTCCATGCAAGAAAAAGTTACGCCATTTTGATTTTAGAAGACTGTCAAATTAATAAGCATGACGTCTATTACGTTTTCATCATAATATAATCATAATATTAATATTATGCAAAGAAAAAATATATATTAGAGTCTGGCAAACGAAAGTTATTTGCTAACTTTTATCTTGCCAAGTCTTTACGACCTTCAAAATCAATTTGATACACCAAAATTTTACAAAAATGTTGTGATTTTTGCTTAAAAGAGTACAAACCATTTATTTCACATTTTATTTATCATGTTAGTACTTACCTTAGGTTAGTACTAATTAATTAATTATCAAGTAACTCAAATGGATCTAGTACCTATTCCTAGATCCATGGTAACTCCTCAGATTATCTTTTAACTCATCATCATGTAGGAATAGTATTGTTGCCAGCTATCGTTTTTTTTTAATTTGCCGCCATTTATCAAGTTCGACTTTCATTTGCCAGACTGTTTAAGAAAAAGTATATATGTTACGGGTAATGCTAGAAGATAGAGTAAACCTAGGTTTATTTGGGTTTACCTAGGATTACCCAAGCTTTGTGGATAAAGTCCGAATATTTATTTATATTCGGCGTTTACCCGTATACAACTAAGTTTACCCAACACTGGTTGGGTAATATTCGGTGTTGGTCTGAATAATAATTTAAATGTGCATTTATAGCTTTTGTTTAATTGAAAAAACCTACACAAAACAATAATTGTTTTTTTATATATTGGTGATATATTTTCAATGTCGATCAGTTTATCCTGACACACAGAAAACTGGTTCCTTGAGAACATTTCTTCGATAGTTCCACGTTCGTCATTATTATTACGACCAACACCAAACATTACCCAACCAGTGTTGGGTAAACTTAGTTATATACGGGTAAACGCCGAATATAAATAAATATTCGGACTTTATCCACAAAGCTTGGGTAATCCTAGGTAAACCCAAGTAAACCTAGGTTTACTCTATCTTCTAGTATTACCCGTAACATATACATTTCGTAAAAAAAAATTGCACGCAGAAAATATGTTACAACTACTATTATTATTTAATTGACATACATAATTTTGTTTTTTATCTAAGTATACATTTTCAATTGTGTTTATAATCTGGTTGTTTTTTTTTTTAAGCTTTATAATTTTATTGGATCTGTTAGATTGATGTATAGTATGTAAAATGAATTTTACTATTGTTAGTCTATTAAATTACAATATTGCACGCTCTGGCGGAATTTGGATGAACTTAACTGTAATTTAATAACATCTGTAACACCCAAATTCGCAATAAATAAATGATTATGATTATTATTATGATTATATTGTACAGTTTAACTGCAGTTTCCTATAACAATTCCGTATAATGTAAACAATATACATTCTTAACACATAGTGTAAGTATATAAATGGTATCATGTTTTATTAAACTAATAAAGGCGTGAGAATATGAACAACGTATCCGTTTTCTAGGAACCGCGCGTTTTGCATTCACAGCAAATATCGTTGTACAATAAATATCATAGAACAAAGGAATGTCTTCTAAGGACCTAGAGCTAATTTATATGAACATATGAAGCAAATAAGTAAAGTAGATTTAATGCAAGTGTTTGAAGACTTAGGTATTTAAATACTTTAATATCAATATCTATATGATAATTGATACCCTTCATAACAAGATCAACTTAGCATGGGATTCGATTGCCATTATATAATAATTATTATCTATTAATGTTATTCTGTATATATTTTATGAGTATCTGAATAAATAGAAATGAAATTGAAGAAAAATTAAGTGGTTGTTGTGAATGGTTGATAATTTTTTTTTTCTTTTCAGGTATGCGACGAAAGTACAGAAAACCGCAATAATTTTGGCACTTTGCCAATCATCTCAAGAATTTGCTTGTCATTTTCATCATAATATTATTAAACGTCACACACATTTATTCAAGATCACCTACACATAAATAAATAGTGATTCACAATATCTGCGCTTCCAAATAAGAATTTACCTACTGTAGAAGCCACAACCTATTAGGTAGAGACTTGATAGCTTTTTTATTTAATTTGGTTGCTTATTAATGTATAATGTATATATAAAAAATGACAATGAAATAATAAAAAGTATTACAACGATTACTTAGTGTTATGTTGCAGTTTTCATAAAAATTAAAAATGCAAAATCCATGTAGGAATAAAAATCATTAATCTTCATAACTTTATGTCTCTGTCCATACCAAGTTCACAGAGGAAATGTATGTATGTAAACGTTCATTTTACACACTTATACTATTATATACATATTTCTATCAGTAATAAATATATAAGGGTAGTCTGGCCAGGGTCTTTAGTCAAGTTGCATTCGATAATTTTGACAGCGAAGTTCTAAAACAAAATGTATGCGATTTGACATTGGGCATTGCAAGCGACATGTCACATAGCGATGACTTATATCAAATCCCATACATTTTTGATTTCTAACTTCGCCGTCGATATTATCGAATGCATCTTGACTAAAGGCCCCGGAATGTCAGTCCATAAATTGTTTCCGAAAATTTTTATGCTGAGTAGTTGCATGTGTGCGTTAAAAGTATTTAAACGTGTCTCAAAATCGCATACCACTTGAAAATGTCGATGACAGATGACTATGGTACGGCGATGGCGTTAATTATTACATTATCGCCAAAACCACTTCGCGGCTTATCTGCGAAGTTGGGGTTTAGTAATACGAAAAAAATATTTCTATGAATAGAAATAGAGTCTGGCAAACTGGGAAACTTGCACTCTGTTATATCCTTCAAAGTAAAGACAAACCAAATTTAACAAAATTCTGTGTTATTTGCTTGAAAGAGTAAAGGTAGTACTAATAAATTAATTATTAAGTAACTCATCAGGTTATTTGAACTTTTTCATATGAATAAGAATGTTGCCTCTTGCCATCCTTAGATTTTTTTATTTTGCCGCCCTTTCTCAGGTTCAACTTTCGTTTACCAGACTCTTATGTCACCCAATAAAGGTTAAAGATAAAAAGTTACCGCGTGTTCTAACGGAAGTAATTAGAGCTTGAGAAGAGATAAGAAATATGAGTTGTGTTTATAGCTTGTAAGAGTCTATGGGTACATATTATGGATTAGCTCTATGTAAACTCTATCAGTGGCGTGGGGTTCCTATAACTCCATTCCTATCGGCTTCCCTCACTACTTACCTTTGAATGCCCCTCATCCAAAAGTATCCAAATCTCTACCTATTATACAGGCTAGGGCTTCCCTATGAAATAGAATCAGTGAACTCTATATTTCATTTAAAACTGAAAAAGTAATATAATGTAGTTTATTCTTGGCGTCTTAAACTAACACTTTTATGGACAAAGAAATAAAGTGTAAAACGAGAACTTTCTAATGACAAATAGCTTGTGAGTATTAGGTAGGTAGATCGGGATGCTATGCATCCTCCTTTAAAACTGAAAAAAATAATGTAATTTTTTTTCGAGCATAAAAAATATTTACAACAAAGTATTAGCTAACATCACTGGCTCAAATTTTAGAGATACTAGGAATGACTCCTCTATTTACTGAAGCCACAATTACGTCACCGCAAATTTCTTAACTTTAAAATTCCCTATTTAGCACATTTTAGTTATATAGAGTCCTGAATTTTGCTAAATAAAACTGCATTGATATAATTACAATCAACTTCCGATACGCTAAAACTGACAAAAGGTATTCTCGTTACGTATAAACGTTAAGCCAACGAGAAATGCGCTCTTATTGGTCGACACGTCACAAAATTAGCTTATGACAACATGTCGCTTTACTTACAATACAATCAAAGTAAAATGAAAGTCTATTTTAAATACGAGAATTGAGGTTCTGGCTCATACCAAAAGAATTTCCATACCCACCTAATTGGCGCCAAAACTTCATAATCCAGGCACACACGAAAGCATTAATATTTTAAGATTAATATGCACGAAATACTAAAAATATTGCGTGCCTTTGTAGCCATTATTGTAATTGTTCTGTAGAGGGTTTTACGACTTCTAAAATATTTACTATTCAAATAATTTATACTAATAGTAATGTGTAACACGTACTGGCAATTAAAATGTAGGTCATGTTTTATCAACTTATGTAAATGTACAAATGAAAAACAAACAAACGTACTTACTGAAAATAACAGGGAAATCTTAAATTAATATTATACACGCTAACTAGAATAAGTTACCTACTAGTACGAACTTACGAAGTACGAAATGTACATTTTATGATCATACTAATTATGATCATAAAATACCGAGGGGCTTATAGCCTATGGCTTTGGTCCCTTAGATAATTAAGTTTACAATACCATCGTAATATACTTATACACAACAAATATTTATTAATTGAAAACTGGTTTTATATTAATAAACTAGGTATTTTATATATTACGTAAACTCAGATTTCCATGTTGTTTGTCGTGGGAAAACCGATTTAAACTTATTAGGTACTCTAATTCTGTCGTAAACTCAAGAACCTAATCAATATACATAAGTCGGTATTTGTATCAAACGAAAATCTTTGTAGGGAAATAATTGTAGTAATTTTTGATGGTTAAGCCGCTATAAAATGAGGCACCTGCTTAATTAGATACAGACGACATTTGACTTGAAATGGGACAGCTTAAGATTTGTTATCCGTACATTATCTACACTAATATTATAAAGAGGAAAACTTTGTTTGTATGTTTGTTTGTTTGTTTGTTTGTTTGTAATGAATAGGCTCAAAAAGTACTGGACCGATTTCAAAAATTCTTTCACCATTCGAAAGCTACATTATCCACGAGTAACATAGGCTAAATTTTATTTTGGAAAAAAATAGGGTTCCGTAAGATATTTGGGTTTTTCGGACACAAGGTGTAAAAAATCAACCAGAAAAGTTACTTATTTTGCATACGCTGCCTAAACTATAAAAGATAGAACCATAAAATGTTCTAATTAATTGTAGATCTTATAAATATCTACAAAAAAGTCCGCGACACACTATACCTATCTATGTCGAGTGAGGCACAACAACCATTTTTTTATTTAGAAATCTTGAATTTTTTTTGGACTACATTTAAACGCGTTTATTTTACTCATGTTATTAATCCTTATCAAAATAAATTATTTCATCACTAAGTACAGTTTATGTAGATAATATTTGGTCTTTGAATGATTAAAATTGGACGTTTGGTTTTGAAGTTATGGCGAAATTAAAATATTACGATTTCTGCTGCACGGCCCGTTGCGAAGTGGGCGTCACCAAGGCGGGGTGCGCGTGCGGGTTAATGTTTAGTTTAGTTTAGTTTAGTTAAATAGTTTAGTTATTTTATAAACATCAAATTGATAATATCTTAAAATATAATACATTATAATATCTATATATCTATACAGTTAAATACAATTTAAGTGTCTGTTTGTAACTTCAAATTAACAGCTTTTTACATAATGAATCTGAAAGTATATTCGGTACTTTTTTTTTAATTTTTGTCTGTCCGTCTGTCTGTCTGTCAGTCGGTCTGTCTGTCTGTTTGTTCCGACTAATCTCTGAAACGGCTGGACCGATTTTCACGGGACTTTCACTAGCAGATAGCTGATGTTATAGGGTCTAACATAGGCTACTATTATTTTAGGGTTCCGTTTAAAAAAATAGGATTCCGCTTTCGTTAGTCATAAATAAAGTCGCGGGTAAATTTCAGCGATATCCCAAAGTATTGTTCCACGCGGACGAAGTCGCGGGCAAAAGCTAGTCTCTAATTATAACGAAATTATTGTAGAAGATAATTCTAGTTTGAGCCCAGTTAGCGTCCATCTGCCTAGTCAATCTGATGACACAATGATTTAACGCCATAATAAAATAATTCTATTACATTATTTTATTTCGGCTTCTGGAAATTATGATTTTAAGCTGCGGTTGTATTGTCCGGAATCCGTGAGTTCGGGGAAAATTCAGAGCATTGAACATAGAACTTTGCGAGCATAGAACTGAAAATCGAAGTGTCTAGTTGTCATATTTGACATTGACATTTGACTCGACAGTCGACACTCGATGTTTCATTTTCATCTCTAATGTATAAGCGAAGAGTTCTAATTTCAATGCTCTGAATGTTTCACGGCCTTCCGGATTCCGGATAGTATAGTCGCAGCCTTAGTTTCAGGTCTTTTATTGAAAAGGTGAGGGAGTGCATTTTACACAAAACTCTACAAAAATGTTGAATCTCATAAGTTCGGGTTTCGTGAAAAAACTACGGAGTCTTATAAATAGGATTTTTTTAAAGCTTAAAAATCATGAGTTTCTTAAAAAAAGTGACACTCCGGGAGTGCCAACAAAAATTAAAACAATAGCGTACAGCAACGTGCGACCTTCCCTCCCCGCACTACCTCATACCGCGCCAGTGTCGGTAACAATGTTGCGACTTGCAAGCTAAAAAAATTCTCATCTCAAAAAATGCCCAACGCGTCTAAGTAAGTTTAAAAACTTAGGCCTTTACATCCGTTAATGGATGATTTATACAGTATTCTCCGAGCGAAGTATTATAACCACTCTTGAAATACTGTAGTGCCTGGGACAGTTGGTTTTTAAATGTCGTATGGTTACCCAAGCGCATACGGCATTCTCATCCTAGTCTCAACTCAACATAGTCAGCCTAGTCCAGAGGAATGAACTGGTCAATACGTCTGGGGCATACTATGTACGGGTTTCCACACGATGTTTTCCTTCACCGTTAGAGCGTCCGTATCATTACTTGAGATCTGAAAAAGTCTCATTGGTACACGCCACAACCTGGGATTCGAACCTGCACTCCCTCGAGTCCGAACCAAACGGTCTACCCACTAGGCCACGGAGCTCTTACACTTCAAATAACCGTCTTGCATAGCGAAACAAAATGGCGGCAACTTATAATTAACATAATGATTAATTAACCTACGACACGAGACTCGCAATGTAAACATTCTATCCTGAAGCAACAAAAAATTAATGAGCATGTTTCAACTTAAGCATATGCGTTACATTCTTTGCCTTCAACACGTTTGTCCCCCGCAAAATTTAAATTTCGAATCCCCCGTGTCTTCCACCAATGATCGAAGAACATTCGTAAAAAAAAATACTGACTCCACCCAACGGAAGCAGCTGCGAGCTGTAATAATTACTTCGCGGGCTCACGGGCATTGGGCAAAATATAGATAACCAGCTGTAGAAATACTACACACGCAACATGGATGCATGGCTGAAGCGTCTACGACATCCGACGATACATAAAAAAAAGTAATAAGTGATTTTTTCTTGAATTTCCTATAATTTTTATTACTTATAGGTGCTCTGGAAAACAAATATTAGTGTATATTAAAATCATTATTTTTAAAGAAACTGCGTATTGTTTGAAGTTAAAGTGAAAACGCAGCATACCAAAGTCGTACCGGCAGGTGAGGTCACGTGCCTATAGGTTGCAACGAAATGATTGTACGGACATATGCGCAAAATTTCTGATATCTCCGAAGTTTGAGCGTTTATGTTGATCATACTTGCATTAGTAAATCTTTCTGTTTTCGATGTAAAAGACTTATTTAGGCTTATTACACTAACGCTGTAAAAAATATTTAAACTTTTTTAATTTACACTTAAAGAAAAGCTACTAATTACAAAACTGCACATAAAATTATGCAATTCTTTTTATTTATAGCAACTTGTAATACCTAATTATTATCTAGAGTTGTTTTAAAAAAAGTAAATGTTTACATGTAGGTAAATACCTAATTATTTTTGTTTTATTTAGGTATGTACTAAATAAATATTTGTGATCATAAATATAGTCTCTTTACAACTTGATCATAATTATCCTTATATTTAAAGTTCAAGGCTTAGATCATTAAAACTATCCGCCGGTAAAGATAAACCGATCGTTAAAAGTTCCCCAAATAAAACTTATCTCCCACTTTAAATTTAATTCTCGTCGGTCATATTTACTCTGTGAAATTATATTTAAGAGCATATAAAATGATTCATTATCTACGGAATTACTGTGAATTTGAATTTAATTAACTTTCCTGAGCTTAGAAATATTTCTAAGCTCAGGAAAATTATCCTTATATATATATATTAAATTATGTAATAATTAATCAAAGGTTATAGCTATCTAGCTATAACCTTTGATTAATTATTACATAGATACGATATAACCTTACAAAACTGACAATATTTCTGTGCCACGACACACACTGACATGGGACGCGTGTCAATGTGTCAACGTCGCATAGTAACACAAAACACACTATTACTCGCGGAGCACAGTAGCCAAAATTGGCCCGACTCGGGCCAATTCGAGTCTTCATTTTTACGTGTTTATAACATATCTACCTCTTTTTAATATTATATATCTATGGATATAACATTTTGTGGGTGAAGTAGTTTGTGGTAAAGCGTCCTATCAAAAAATTACATTAAGGACCTGTTAGTTAAAGTATCAAACTAGTTGCATTAAGGACCTGTTGTACAATCTACTAATAAGTGTCATATAGCATATTTGCATGTTTTGTCTCTATCGCTCGATATAAAGTAAGCAGCGACAGAACTTCCGAATAAGCTATCCGAAGCATATTAGAAGATTTTGAAACTGGCCCCAAAAATACATAAATTTTACGGATGTCGCAAACATGTAGCCTGGTATCTTGTCTTTTCCTTAAAAATTAAAAAAAAAACTATTCAACCATTTCCAAAGAGGCTTTTAACAGGGACATTTGGTGTCTAAACTCGCACTTAACTCTTCTAACACAGAATACACCTAAACCCTAATATCCATGAACTTTGACTGTTAAGCGTCCAACTTTTAATGGAAAACACCGATAATACGCTTTTATAATAAACCAATCCACGGGACGATATGGTTAAAATCCCCGACCAAAAGGGCATTTATGCGGTCGTAAACGTTTATAGAATCATAAACCAGAGACAATCTATTGTTGGCGACCTACGCCTTGCCGGTATTAATCGAGTACCTTTTGTTCATCCATAGACTATCAATTGTCACCAGAGATTTTACTGATATAGAGCCATATTGAAGGAATAAAGTTAAAGAATCGCAAACAATACATATTATTTCATGTTTTAAGTGAAAAATCCTCTTAAATTGATTTTTATTTAATCACCAGCTGTTGCAATAAAATTAATTGTTTACGGAGTGTATGTGAATTTAATTTTTCAGAGCTTAGAAGAAGACATTTTGTGGCTTAAACTGCTTCACCCACAAAGTGTGTAGTAAAAATACTGGTATCAAAAAATTACCTTAAATTTAATTAAATCGAAATTGAAATTATGAACCCTGTCATTTGATAAGTATCAGATAGATCCCGCAGCTCTGCCCGCGTAAATACAGTATTCCATCTGAACACGGTACTTCTTCGCTATAAAATGTAGCCTTTTTGTTAATCCTATACTACTAGGTACCATACCTAATTTCATCAAAATCCGTTCAGTAGTTTTTGTATGAAAGAGTAACAAACATCCTGATCCATCCATCCTTTCAAGCTTTGACATTTATAATAGAAATAAGATAAAGTGACAAAACTACCGAATAAGCTATCTGAAATTTATTAGAAGATTGTACAACAGGTCTAAATAAATTTGTTATTGAATCATTTTACTAAAATACAAATACTATTTAAGTTTTGGAACAACTTTATAAATAACCAAGAAACTCTTTTAAAGCTTATCTTACTTACCTTGAACCTCTATTTTTTTCAATTTCCACTTTAAAATCAATATCCTTCGAACGGAAACGACTAGCTATACGCTTAGCTCTTTGTTTTGTTGAATTAATACAATCAATTGTGGTGACAGTTCGATCAAACTGGTTTGGACTAGACGATATCGGGTTGCGTTGAAAAAAGGTGATGAGTGGAGGTTGTAACGGTGAGGACAGGAATGAATGAAGCTCACTAACAACTGATAGGGACCATTTGAAACCGATCCGTGTAAATAAACATCTATAAATGAAGAGGGCTAACGAATCTGATGAAAGGAGATTGTCGCCAATGGACAATAACACTATAGGAGTTCATCTCTGTTTTCCTAGAATAGCGTTGCCGTCATATAGCATCCGCAATACAGCGGTTATTAAAGATTTCCTATGTAAAAACCGGTGTCAATACCGAGTTATAGGAAGCCGTGCCATTATCTTTACATAGAAAACTTTGATTACATGTCATACACTAACTCAGAACACTATTACTCGCGGAGCACACTAACCAAAATTGGCCCAACGTCGGGCCAATTTTTTATATAATACATCTATGACGGAAATTGTTCTTTCACCGCTGTATCACGGCCGCTGTATGACGGCAACGGATCCTAGGTAACCAGAGCTTTACAATCGTGTGATAGTGGTAAGTATAAAGTATGATACTAGTGTGATAAGTTTTAGTACGGATAGGTAACTATTCCTATTTATATTGGAAGCACCATCTCATGTACAGTCGCGGACACACGTTAGACATTACTAAATTAGGACCGGTACAGTCAGAAAAAATATCATCTAATGACCTAAAAGTATATAGCTTACGTTATTGAACGATTACACTAGATTGGTACTAGTCTAGTTGAGAGTAATTTAGCAGTTAAACGTGTCTGAAGTCTGAACACAGAAAATCTAGGCGAGTTGGAAGAATTAAGCGAACATTTTCGCTACTAATTTACACGCTACTCGATGACATACTAGCAAAATGCAAACAACTAACAAGGCATTAATTTTGGGTAAGTATAAATGTACGTTTGTATGACATGAACGAATAGCATTTCTCATATTTATTGGCTTCGAACTACTCTCGTCTTTTACTTATCTTAATACTTTACGAAACCAGCCGGTCATCAAATCACATTTATCCAAGCAGGCAATAATTAAGATAATCAACTAATGACCGATCATTAGGAGTTATTAAATTGACTAATTTTTATGATACTTAATAAATTGCTATACATTTCTACTTTTACACCAACATATATTATGTACTTAAATGTTAATTGTATAAAAACGCTTAATAGACACATCAAAATCTAAGCGTTAGTTATTAAACGATTATTCAGACTGTATGTTAAATAATTTATCACTATATTAAATTAATTTATTTAATTTTAACATATCATCGGACGAAGCCTGTTTTAAGTGGAAGACTAATTAAAAAAACAAGTCAAATGCGTGTCGAGTGTCGACTCACGCGCAATTTCGCAGTCGAATTTAGGACTCTACATTTTATAAATTGGTCGATATCTCCACAGCTTGCGAGTCTATTTAATTTTTAAAGAGAGTTATTAAGTTTTGAATTAATTATCATCTTTGAAAAAAAGTTACAAGTAACATTAATTGTCACGGCTTTACCATCTATTAGTAAAATTTGTTACAGATAGAAAAATTTTTGTCAGAGAGCAAAATCATTACTATCTATGCAGTATACTTATTAATTAAACTCTATAGATAATAATTATTTTGCTCTCCGACAAAAATTAAGCAAAGGTATTGTCTGAATTCTGATCTTTGCCAAGTGTAAAAAACATTTATATAGATAATTAATCTATACTATTTTTCTCTCCGACAAACAGTAAGCAAATGTATTATCTGGATTGTGATCATTGTCAAGTGTAAAAAATATTTATATAATTAATTTACTATAAATAATCTATATAGGTAATCGATAACTGTATATAGTCTGTAATCTCGATAATTTATCATAACATCCTTTCCTTTATGGCATGTAAAGGTTCATTATAAAAATAAACGGAGATAGCAACAATGATGTATTGTTAGAGGTGAAGTTAGCTATTTAAATAAGGAGAGACATCGAAGCGCAATCAAAAGTCAATTACAAGGTTTACTCATACCCCGCGCCGGGCTCGCATGATTTATAGGCTCGCAGCGGGCGCGCGCGCAGCGCCGTCGCGGCCATTTTTAAAATTAAAACCTCATGGCCGAGTTCAGATCTTATCCCGATCGATCAATTTAGATAAAATAAATATTTATCCGTTGTATGTGATGTGGATGGGCGAATAATGTTATACAATAAATTGATTGTGACGGTGAATTTTTCATCTATCACGGAGATCGTGAGATATTTTCTCCATTGTTAAACCAATACCGGCATGTTCGACCGTCGACCTGTTGCTGGCCACTTGTAAAAAGAAAACATTCAAAAGTTATAAAGATGTCTGATGTTGAATTAAAGAGAATGAATAATAAGAATACGAAATAATACGCAAAGAGGGAAAGTTCTATTTAGTAGAGTAATCAAGTTTTTCTAAGGTAGAGTTTTGATAGACAAGTTTTGTTTGATAAATTAAAGTAAATTATGTTTAGCTGCGGTAAAATGTAAGTAGGAAGCAGCCTAATTATTATCTTGATTACAGTTACTGTACTCTGTAACCGTTATTGTGATCAAAGTTAGTTCCTAGTATTAATAATTCAGTTAATAACTAAAGACTTTTATAGTAATTAGTAAACTAATGTGTTTTAATATTAATATTAGCTAACAAATATTAATTCAATTGATTAACTTTTAAAATTTGCTTGTACATTTGTAATAACTTAATTTTATTTGAGAGAAATAAAATCCATTGATTGAGAAAATATTAATTTTATTTATACTCTGTATTTTGGAAGCGTAATTAATAAATACGATTTGTTCGATTCATATCTAAATATTACATCACAAATTATATACTTAATTATACTTATACTACAAACTATTTACAATTGACTAGGGTACAGTTCAGTTCTTCCACACTTAAATCCTATATTTACACTGTTGATCAGACAAATAAAATCCTTGCTTATTTTTGAGAGAACAAAAATAATTACTTAGGTCGCTCAAAGTAAAGCGAATCAGAGAGAAATATGCAAGGATTATTTATTTTTCTGGTTATGATTAAGAAAACTATATTACATATTATAACAATAAAATAAGTACCTTATTTATCACAAAATATTCTTTAAAATAAGTATATTACAGACTCTACATAGAGCAGGAACCGTAAACCTCAATGATTTAAGACAAGGAATGTATTACAAATGTTTTAAAAACAGGTACTCTACTTACATACACAAAAGTTTATAAGGTACTTAAATAAACAATCGATCAAAATTTTGTAGTATACACAGCACCATATTTTGTTCGATACAAAGCTTTACATATTCGATCGCAACTTTTTATACAAAATACGTTTTTCTAACATTACCTGGCCTAGTATTAGACATGGGTATTTGTTGAGGAGGCCTGAGCGGTCGCTCCTCGCATTGATGGTTATCTATGGATACATAACTATGATGATGAGGGAGCCTATCGTCGGGTCTACCTTCGCTACTGGCTACTGAGCACGTCTCGTCCTCGGTACTCCTAGCGGAGACCTCGGCGCTCGCGCTGGTGGAATGCATGGGGCTAGACATCATTAGAATAGGCGGCGCCATGCCGTACTTATACCACGGGTCGTGAGACGTCGGTGGGGCGGTGTATCTTAGATTACCATGCCTATTAAACCCTTCTCGATTGCCCGTTTTCACGTTATTCGCGTTGTGAAGCGTCCGGTTCGGTAACGTGATGTCCACGTCGGGCAATCGAAAATTTAGTTTCTCCCAACAGTTTCTCTCCCCCCACACTATCACTGTACACGTTTTCAACAACACTTTCAAATCTGGGTCAATGTTTATGGCACTCAAGTCCGTTGTCACTAAGAAAATTATTTTTTGTCGTCTATGCCTAACGTTAACTGAATTTACAGCACTCTGTACGGCCGCCTTCGACTCGGGCGAGTACCACTCTTGTTGTAAGAAATTTATTGAAAGCACTATCACCAGTCTTTTAGAGCTCTCGGCTGCACTAACTAAACTATCACTAGATCGTCTTTCGATTAATTGTAAGTCTCTATGTTGTAAACACAGAGCATAACCTAAATTTTCTAATTCCGAGCTCACTGCACGAATAACGAAGTCTTCATCGCGTGGGTTGTACACAAAAAAAGCATCGAAACGCTTATTTTTATTATCGTTCATATCTTTCGGTGTTGAACTAAAAATTCTTATACCATATTTAGAATGTAACCACAGCTTGAAGTCTTCACGAAACATGAATAATATTGCGCACATCAGAAGTAAAATGATAAATATTATTAATACTGCAGCAATATACGGTATGTAATTTTCTACGCCATCATTGGTTTCAATAAACAATCTCTTCAGTGTTTCTGTGCCAGTCTCCTCGGTTGTGGCCTCAGTTTTACATTCCTTCGCAACAGTCGCGATTGTTTTATTCATAGGCTGGTCGTGAGCGAAATAACACATCATTGTCTCTGTGTCTTTTGATTTTTTTACGAGCCATTGATTCAATTGTGCCACATCTTTACAATCGCATATCCAGTTGTTGCCATCAACTGAGACGCGCGTGCGAGGATTGTTGTCCGTAATGACCCGCCACGGCATATAATCAACGTAACCGTTATTGTCAAGGTCCAAATACTCTAGAGACGGCAGGTAATTAAAGGTATCGTTCTCTATAATTCGTATTTTATTGTCTTGAAGATACAATTCGTTCAGATTTTGGAGCCTAGTGAATTGTGTATTTCTCAACACTTCTATATTATTGTTTTCCAAATGAAGTACTCGTAAAGATTCGATACCGTTAAAAGTTCTATTTTGTATTGTGTTTACATTGCTGTTGTTCAGATATAAAACCTGTAATCTTTTCTTTCCGATAAAGACATGGTTGCCTAGTTCCTTCAAATCATTTCCGTCTAAATAAATTTCGGTCGCGTCCATTGGTATTTGTTCCGGCACGTGATCGTAGCCGGCGCTGGAACAATCGACCACGTTGGAGTTCCAAGTAAGATCATGATAACACGAGCACTTATCAGGACAAGTCATCTTACAATCACAGGCATCAAAGTCACAACAATGGCACAAAGTGAAACAGTGAGATTCGTACTCACATAAAAATTCAGATGACTTTACCTCTAATAAAAGCATATCAGAGTTGCTTCGAGAATGGGTTAAAGAGCATTGCACACTTTCTAAATCCATTACCCGAGGGCGCTGCCTTTGGTCATTTAATTGGTTTATTCTTTGGAGCCATTCCATTGTGCAGTCACATTCGAACGGATTCTCGCTTATATAGAACTCAGGTAAATCTTTATCTTCAGGAACAGCTGATATCGCAAAAGCACCGACATCCAATGTTTTTATCTTATTCGCGTAAAGCATTACTTTGTTCAGGTTATACTTTTGTAGGAAAGTACCTGGATTTATTTTCTCGATAAAATTATTGTTTATAACAACAGTTTCTACGCTGCTCGGGAACGAAAACTCGTCAATACTTCGAATTTTATTGCTGCTTACATCTAGCATTTTTATATTACTCGTTTCTTTCACGCCATATGTGTCTTCCAATTTCTCTATTTTATTTTCATGCATATCCAGCCACTCAAGATTTGTAGGTATATGGCTGTAGTCAAACCAAAGTAATTCATTATTCGAAACATTCAACCAAACCAGCGGCTGCGTGTTGGTAAAAATTCCTTTTAAATCAACTAATTTATTTCCATCGAGGCCAATAGCTTTTAACTGCATATTTGATGCAAAAGCACCATCGTCAATCTGGTCGATGTTATTCGATGCCAAATTTAGTATTTGTAGTGACGGCAAAGCGGCGAACGTATCTTTAGATATTTTTTCAATTTTGTTTCCCACGAGTCGCAATCCATATAAATCATCTAAGCCGTCAAAATGTGTTGTAGTTACTTTTGTGATCCTGTTCATTCCTAAGTCAAGGGATGTCAAGAATCTCAAAGTTTTAATTGCTTCCGGTACTTCAGATAACTGGTTCCCACTGAGGCCTAAGTCATGAAGCTTCGTTATATTTTCAAACGAACGGGGCTCCACCTTTGTTATTCTATTGCCATCCAAAAACAACTGGTTTAGAACATATAAATTTGAAAAGTGGCCACTATCGACTTCTATGATATTGTTGTGGGCCAGTGATAGAGAATGTAGATTTTTCAAATTAGAAAAAGCGCCGTCAGCGATGCGCGCTATGTTATTATATTCTAAACTTAAAAATTGTAAATTATTTAAATCTTGAAATAACAATGCATCAATTTTCGTGATCCTATTGTGAGACAAATTCAAAACAATCAGCCTGACGAGGCCGGAAAATGTATCTCTGTTCACCCATTCACTCGTTAGTTCATTCGATGAAAGATCTAATATTTGGAGTTGATCTAATCCCTCCAGGAGTCCAGGCGCCAGCACACTTATGGAGTTGTTATTGAGATATATTTGTTTAATGTCCCTCGACGACTGAAACATCTCCGGCGGTAGAGCAGTCAGGGCATTAGTCGATAAATTAAGTATTTGTAAGTCACTTAGGCCCACAAAAGCACGATCCGCCACAGAAGATATTCTGTTGTTCTGCACGAACAACTTTTGCAATGCACGTAAACTTGATAGCCCATTGTCCGGTAGTGAGCTAATTTCATTATACGACATGTCCAACGTTTCTAGAACTGTGTTACACGATTTACCGGGAGCGGTCGGTCCATTTCCCCAGTCGGAAAATCCTAAATTCGATATATCTTGCAGTCTATTTTGTGTTATGTTTAGCTCCTTCAAATTGTACAACGGACAAAATATTTCAGACGGGAGAATCCAAATATTGTTATCACCCAAATCCAGATGTCTTAAATCTGTGAGTCCGCGGAAAGAATCTCGATGAAATTCCATTGACATAGCAGACCAGTCAGTATTGTGTGTTCTTATACTCAAACTTCGCAGGCTGCTGAGCGGCGATAGAACAGCTGATGGCACGTATCTTATTTTGCACGATTCAATTCGCATTTCCTTCAAATTGTGAAACCGCGAGAGAATCTCTGTGCCCTCCTCTTTTCTTCTGCCGACGTCGAGAGAACTTTCGAAGAAAAGAACATCGGTGCAGTGGAGATCGAGCGCGGTGATGCGCTGGGCCTGAGATGCGCTAAGTCCGGCCAGCAGGTCGGTGGCGCCGGCCGCGGTCCGCAGCGAGCAGGCCAGCTGGACCCGCGTGGGCTCCCCCGCGCCGCCCGATACGCGCTGCCACTCGCACTCCTGCGGAGCCTCCGCCACTCGACTAGTCAACGACGCGCCGCTGGCACCCAAGTGGAGCCAGCTCCACAGCGCGTAACACACCGTAAATAATTCCAACGATAACATTTCGACGTTTCACTTTGCGATTGTCACTAATCAATTTATCACAGTTTCGAATAAAATCCACTCACACATAGCTACATAGTCCAGGTGTATTCGGAAAAGTTTACGAATTTTCCGTCAAACTTGTTTCGAGCGCATAACGACTGAAGTGCGCCGCGACGAGCGCTACAACACCGCTCCGATAGAGGCTCGCGAGGCGACTGAATGCCGGCGTGCGTGCAGGTTGAGCGACCGGCCGGCTCCCCGCGCGGACTCCTCCCCCGACAGGGACGGACGATATCGCCGTCTCCGAAACTTAAAAGTTCACAACGGCAACAAGTTGCCCGCCGCAAGATTGGCATGAACAGAAGCGCACTTCGCGAGCTTTTGAGAACGTGGCGCTGCTTACTTTGTTTGTTTTCTCCTAAATAAAGTATCCAGTTGTATGTGATGGAATTATTGATAGCGTAGCGCGTACCGGTCGCATTTTTAAATTAGTTTTGTAATGGTTTTTATTTATAAAGTCTCTATACACGATTTACATTGATGTTCTCTTTGAATTTCATTTCATTGATAAATTCTTAACGCATGAATTACTATGACTGATAAAAATCCAATATAATATAATAATCAAGTCTAACATATCAACATCGGATTTATTCGTACATATTAATCATTTTCCCCCTATCCTAATAAACCATGCTTACTTTTTATTTATAATCACGGGAAAAAATAGTAAAATTACCTTATATTATGCAGTAAACGCATAGCGACTAGGGAGTCAAGTAGAAATTGCGCGTGTGAAATAGGTGATTCCCTAGATAATTGTATGAGTCGAGTTCTCAGAACATACCTGCGCGTCTTTTGTTATCTGTTATCTTGTTCCTGATAATGAAATCACCAGAACGTTCTACTATGACATCATTTTAACAAATTGCTCACCATTGTATTCTAATGACTAAGTTTTAAAGGATTTAGCAAGGGTGTGACGAAAGTTTTTTCCGTTTTTAACACGTTGTTGATAACAGTAATCTATAGATAAAGGATAATGGGAACTAATGGGGATCCACCTACGTGTGAATTGATTCTTTTCTGAAATATAAATAAAAATTGTACACTAGATTTTATTACAGTTTTTCATTTAGAAAACAGACATGTATATGTCACCGTAAAATTGTAAAAACCGTCTGATTGTAAAATAACTAACGAGATTGTAAAAATATGTCGAAAGATTAAAAACCATATATTTATAATCTAATAGTGTGTTAAATTATAGGCAGCATATTCGCGTTGGAAGTCTATCAACATTTTACAATTTCACTAGTTTTATTACAATCTAACGGTTTTTATAATTTTACGGTGTCATATACAATATACATAATATCAAAACTAACTTCCATTAATTATGTTTTCCGTGACTAAACAATAAAAAAATGTCGGTTGATATTTTACATAACGTGCCGACGTGGAAACGAAAGAACACTTAGCTCACTCTGAAAATCAGATAAAAGTAAAATTAAAAATTTTAAAAACCCCCCGACACAAAAAATAAACTCTAAAAAATAATAAATAATATTTTAAACCTATTATAATTATATTATCACATATAATATTAAGTAAGTTGAAATAATTTTATTTTTCAATCGTCGCCTCGTCGGGGGACCGCTAAAGTTTATAAAGTATTTTTACAACAACAGCTAATTAATTATTACGAATTACTTTTAAGTAGGTATGAGCAAATTTTTTTCGGAGTAAATTCTTTTGTTCATTCTGCGACTACACGTGTTTTTTTCACATAGCGGTCCCCCGACGAGACGACGATTGGAAAATAAAATTATTTCAACTTACTTAATATTATATGTGATAATATAATTATAATAGGTTTAAAATATTATTTATTATTTTTTAGAGTTTATTTTTTGTGTCGGGGGGTTTTTAAAATTTTTAATTTTACTTTTATTTTATCCTTTTTAAAGTATTTTTTTTTTCATTATTATTTTTTACTTTCAACGTCATTGAAGTAACATGGTACCAAATTTCGAATCGATAGGACATGTGGACGATCCCTCATCAACTAATAAAGAAAAGATGATCTTCAAACGTCTAATCAGCCCCCTTACTCCCGACACAATCGAGAATCGAATCAGTTCGATCTCAATAGCTTTTGATACTCCCGACACCTACACTAGCGCACGATCACGCGGTGGCTCAATTTGTAACTAACCTGGATCGAGAAGTTCGTTAGATCGTAACTTTTGGTACTCCCGACGAAATCAATCGATTGAGAATCGAATGGCCGGATCGTAAACAAACGTCAAATTACACGATAGCTAAAGAGGTCTCATTTATAGTATCGAGTTTGCTTGTTTTAATGTATTTAACTAAATTATGAGATTTTTATTACAATATGGGTCGTCTTTAAGCATTATTTATTGTTTTTAAAGGACCTAATAGAATAGGAAATGTAAAACTTACGAATAATTACCCGCTTCAACACATTGGCAATGGACATGGATTGTAAGGAATTTCGATGAAATTATCGCCTTAAAAATTATTTATTCGTTTTATTAGTCGCAGATTTAACTCCTCTTATGAAGAAACCAACTCACCGTTATAATATGTAAAGTTACTTAAAACCTTTACGCATTCGTTTACACAATCATGTTTTACAATATATTTTCATTTAAGACAGGGACCGAGACAAACGAAGTCTACATAATATGATCTATATTAACGTACTATCATATTAATATGAAGACTTCTTTTGTCTCAATCACATGTCTTTGAATAAACAAAGTACCTACTATTGACGTCACAACACTCTGACAAATTAAATCAACATTTGACTTTGACATTTGACAGAACGTCAAATAATAAAAAGATTATCAAAACCACGAAGTATAGATAACAAGGAGTCCGAACGTAATGTTAAAATAATGGTCTCAATTACGGGGACAGATTTTTGCCGGTAGAGCGCGCGACGGTCCGACATGCACTCGTTTGAAATTACGCGGGAAGTTTAAAGTTGCTATTGACAGCTCTGGAAAGATTGAAATCTTATTAGATAAAAGTTTTAGGAAATTCTTAGAAACTGTTCTCGAAAAATAGATACCGTAGAACACGGTAATTGCCTAACGGTAATTTAAAAATAATTGTAATAAATAATAGTATTGGCAACACTCGGTATAATAGTATTGGCAACACTCGGTACTCGTCGGTCTCGCACGCCTAGCGGCAGAAAAGAGAACTAAGATCTGGTCCTATTATTGTGTACATAATTATTATTAAAAAGCCTATACCGTTCGGACTCCTGGTATCTATGCTTCATGATCAAAACTATTGTTTTAAACACTTACGGATTTTGTCGCGGTGCACTTTTCTTTTACCCGACGTTTCGTCCGTAAGTGTTTAAAACAATGAACAATATTCGCGTAAACATAAGAAATCAATAAACAAAACTATTGTTTATGGTCACAGTTTTGTTTAGAAAAATAACCTTTATAAACCTATCATTGCATAAGATTGAGACTGATCCATTTGAATAAACAAATATAAAATTATATTTAATGTGAAAAATATATAATTTTTACATATTTTTAATAATCTTCACCATAGACTACGGCACTCAGCTGTAACTTGTTTACTTTGTGGACGTGACGTCAGCAACCGGATACAGCTAACGACGCTGATAAGACACGATCTCAACGCGATCTTGATTTCGATACGATTTTGTTCGGGAGTACGCATCAGGATCGCATCTAGATCAAAATCGAAATCGGATCAGACTCGTAAATCGAAATCGTATCAGTTTCGGGAGTAAGGCCCCAGGTCATGGTTACCTTACCATGTTCTTTAAATATTGTTGAAACAACACGGTACCAAATTTCGAATCGATCGGACATAAGAAAGTTAGTCAGATCCCCTCATCAACTAGAAAAGAGCTGATCATCTTCAAACGGCTGATCTTCTTCCCACCACCAATTTTCTCATCAAATGAAGCTACGAACACTGTCGATTAAGTCATCAATATTATCTTTCAGTGCGCTTTCATTTGAGACCTTACTCGAGTATATTTGCACATTCGGATTTTCTTCCCCGCTTTCACCCCCCACAACTTTTAAACGGCTCAACCGATTTTCATCAAACATGTCTAAGAACACTCGCATGTAAGTCACCTTTAATATAAAAGAAACTAAATTGAAATCGCTTCATCCGTTCGGGAGCTATGATGCCACAGACAGACAGACAGACAGACAGACACGTCAAACTTATAACACCCCTCTTTTTGCGTCGGGGGTTAAAAACAAAACAAAGTGGAAATCTCAATCAGATAGTTTAAATACTGAAAAATGCAAAATAATGGCCGCGTTTTTTTCGAACACAATAAGTAAAGTTCGAGTGCGCTTGAGGTTATTCTGAAAGCATTCGGTATATTTAAAAGGGCTATTCGGCACGGCACAAACAAAATTGGCCAAACTTAACAGATCTGATCGAGGGCTCTCGGGACTCGGATGTGAATGATTGCGAGTAATTTACAAAACAAAAGGTCTCTGTTATTTGAGAATTAAAAATGCTGCATTCTACAATACGTAGATTGTAGAGAATAGAGGTAGAAACTGTTGATGTATAACGCGAGGTAAGTACTAAATTAGGTTTTAAATATGTTATTACAGTAATAGTATTCCACGAGAACCGTACATTTCCCCCACGATAAAAAGTAGCCTATGTCCTTTCTCAGGCTCTAGACTATCTGTGTATCAAATTTCATTTAAATCGGCTCAGTACTTTTGGCATGGAAGACGGACAAACATACACACTTTCCCATTTATAATATTAGTATATGGATATAATTATATTATACTAATACGCTAGTGATAATATATCATTAATATTATAAAGAGGAGAGACATTATTATAGTTTTTGTATATTTGTTTGCGTTGAATAGGCTCGGCCAACTAAAAGGGGTAAATATAGAGTAGATCGCGGGGAAGGACAAAGGCTATTTAATGCGGGAAAATGTACGGTTCTAGCGGGATTTTCTAATTCGCGCACGAAGCGGGCAACATATTATGTTATATATAGCTGTTCTGTATTTAAAAACTGACACTATATTGTAAGCTTATAGTTGAAGGTTTCATAAAATACTTCTAATTAATAATATGTAAACGTGCAATGAATGGTTTAAATGTGCATTAATATATAATTATTATTATTTGGTTATGAGATGAAATGATTTTATAGTTTATTTCTTAGGCATAAGAAATAATATTCAGTGCCATGTTCAATTTGTATAAAAAAATGCAAGATCAGTATCGTCGCTTGTTTGGTATGGACGCCGGGTTTGGCATTATTACCGAGAGACGGCCATGGAGGCACATGTTATGTTAATTTATGGAGAATAAATCCTGTATATTATTTATTTGAAGTTTTAATCACTGGATATGAATAAGGATTTCAGAGAGGACTTTACATTTCAGAAGTGTGATCGGCGAAAATTATATTTTTTTTCGCTCTGAGCCTACGTAAGTATCGTTGTTTATATCGACATTTATTTTGAAAATTTTTCTTTGTTTTTGTGGTACCTAACTACCTACCTAATAATGATTAATGTTATGGTAAACTATAATTAATTGCTTAGATAATAGTAAAGTGAAAAATCGTAATATTATCTAAAGGGATTAAATTAAATTTTTGATGCATATCGTGAAAAAGGGGCATAGAGAATCGGAGGAAATTTGAAAATGGAATACATAATTTATTCTCGAACGTGCTCATGAGTCATGACGTCATATGAGTGCAAAAGAGATAGAATGATGATGGAAGAGATAATATTATTAAAATAAGAATTTAAATAGTAGTTAGTTATAAATAAATAGGTTTTGCGATTTTATGATATTATATCAGATACTTTAATCGAGACGATATTGTTTATACATAATTATTGTTTATTAATATGTAAGTACAATTGATTTTTCGAAAACAGTTGCAAGTATTACCTACCATGAAATTTGCAGAGAAATGTGGGGGAGTAAAATCGATCTCACTAAGGCTTTATATCTGGAGAACTGTGCATTTTTTGCTACATTATGTATATGGTTTTTTTTTCGTCTTGTAACAATGTAATATAATTATTTCTATAATTTTGACTATTATAATTTATAAATGTTATGACAACTTGATCGAAATAGAACTCAAAATAATAATATTGGTTTTTTCGACTGGAGCAAAAGATTTGTATTTATGTTTAAAAGAGCATTTATTAGTTGAACTTCAATATATATGATTTATTAATTTTAATATAGAATAACGCTTAAGATTCTTAATTTCTTTTTATTTGGAGTGACGTGGTATTAAGCTGTATTCTGTCAGTTTCAGATCAGATGGAATTCCGATTACGACTATCTATTTTGGGTATTTAAGGACCCAGGGAGCCCAAAATGAGAATGAAAGTCAGGAAGTTCCTAATACCATTAGAAAGTAGGTACTAGGTGAGAAATTAAATGCCAAAATTAATATGCTAGTTGACCAGGACGACCCGGGTGTAAGCGGTCAGGTCAGCCGGTGGAGCAATACAGAGTGATACCCAGGGAGCCCAAGGTTAATGGGACAGGGTCAGGAAATAGACTTCTGCCGGTTGCTCAGGACGACCCAGGTGTAAGTGGTTAGATCAGCCGGTGTAGCAATACAGAGGGATACCCAGGGAGCCCAAGGTTATTGGGACAGGGTCAGGAAATAGACTACTGCCGGTTGCTCAGGACGACCCAGGTGTAAGTGGTTAGATCAGCCGGTGGAGGTGAGTGGTCAGGGGTGGCGCAGGAGAGTAGCGCTACCGAGACCAGAATTGTAAGGGGATCGGTGGAGGCCGATCCCAGGATTGGTGGAGGCCAATCCAAGACGAAACAAATTGTAAGGGGATTGGTGGAGGCCGATCCGAGACGAAACGAGACGAGGACTGTATTGACGGAGAGCACCTATCAGAGAGTATTGGTGGGTGCCTATTCAAGAGCATTGGCGGAGAGCGCCTATTCCAGACGAGATTTGAGGATGGGATTAATGGAGTGTGTCGATCACGAAACGTTTTGTTTATTCATGGAGTATGAGGAGTGAGGATGGTGTATTTTTCTGCCGTAGCCAGGCCAGATCGTGGGTCTACCGTGGAACACCAAAAGTGTGATAGAGATCAATCATAATTATTTAAGAGCACTATATAGTACTTTCGACATAACAGTTCGAGTAGAGTGGAGAGAACGATATAAAAAAAAATGAATTTGAAACGAGGTGTAAAAGTGAGAGAAGTAAGGTACAGATTTTGTTTGTATGTATCAATTTTATAGTAAGGGATAATATATGAGATTTAAATGAATTTACAGAATCAATATAGAACAAGGTTTTGACAATAATAGTGTCAGTCAATGGTTTGGGTAGACAAAAATTTATTAACCTACTTACTTTTACCACAAATATTGAGTTTGACCCTATGTCTAAAGATAAGACAATGTTAATGTAGCTTATAGTAAGAGATTAAACATATATGAGATTTAAATGAGTTTACAGAATCAATATAGAACAAGGTTTTGACAATAATAGAGTCAGTCAATGGTTTGGATAGACAAAAATTTAGTAACCTGAGATTTAAATGAATTTACAGAATCAATATAGAACAAGGTTTTGACAATAATAGAGTCAGTCAACGGTTTGGATAGACAAACATTTCTTAACCTACTTTTACCATAAATATTGAGTTGACCCTATGTCTAAAGAGCAGACAATGTTAATGTGGCTTACAAGTAATATAAGTATTAGTTATTGGAATGAAAGTTCCTATGGGGCGTTGCGGAGAGGTACTCTAGTCGGCAAAAATAAAAAAAAAGGGTCTAACGTTAAATAAAACCGTAAGATTTTTATGTATTAGTAAAAAGCAAAATTCGATCGATCGATCAATTGACATCCTACATTATGGTCTAGTGGCAAGGATGCCTGGATTCTCACCCAGGAGGCTCGCGTTTGATTCCCGGTATTGGAATTAAACTTTTACATTATTTTAACTCAAATAAGTATTTATAATTATCACTTAATAATAATAATAATGTGACCTACACAAACTTTCTTCACATAAAAATAATATTTTTGCAAACAATGTTACGTAAAACGCCACCTGTGATCTAGAAACGGTACTTTATTAGGGTTCATATCGGAAGCGATCGTAGTTCTTATCGAGACAAAGTACAGTTTTAAAAGGTAAAGCTGATCGACTGATGTATTAATGCACAGACCATTGCTAGAAATTTGAAATTTTGCACATGTATTTCTCATAATATGACAGGAATTGGTTGCGGGGTTATTAGGGTGGAGGTAATTTTCATTATTTTTCAAATAGGATACACCGTTTCTGAGATAGAAGTATTATAGAAGAAAAAAATACGGCAATGCTCTACTTTGAGACACGAACGGTGTATAAATCTGTAGAAAATTTGGAAAATTCAGGAAGGATTTTTCAAAATTCAACCCCCCCCCCCCCCCAAGGGGGCAAAATATTGGATTAAAGTTTAAAACCTAACTTTACGCAGGCGAAGCCCCAGGAAATTAATATTCTTTTCTATAAACCTCAAATAGAACTTGAAATCAAAATTTTATAATGAGGAACTTCGTTCCTATCTGGTGTCCAACGACACCACACGGCTTTTTGTTCTAATGAATCGAATAGAACGACTAGGTATGTAAAAAAATTGTTAAATCGATGTAAGGTTGTGAGCTGTAGATTTTTAACAGCTGTACAGTGTACGGTATAAAAGATAGGGTGATAAAGATATGACGTGAGGCATTAGTAAAATTTTAAAGACTAAAATTCTTTTAAACATGTGTACTTGAACGATTACAATTTGTAAAACTTAAAGAGATGAAACTTTGGATAATTGTCATTCTGATTTGAATAGACAATAACTACTTATCTAAAATGAAAATTTAACTAAATAATTATAGTTTAATATTTTCTTTGGGCTTTGGCTTTGAATATGGGCTTCTGACCGAAATAATAATCGAACTTGAGGATACCGAGCTGGCTGGTTAAAAAATAGACAAGTGATAGAGAAAGTATATTTATAGTATACAATATAAATAATAACGTTTTCTTAGGTTTTTACAGTTTAAATATCACCTTGACCTTGCGGACTATGATAGGTACTAGATGCAAAGATTCCACTTTCTTCCCCTGCATTATCGTAGGAACATCTCCGATCTAGTCTACTTATGTAAAATTATTAACAAAATAGATGTTCCTGACTTACTAATTTGATACAGTTTAACGTTCCCACTAGGTAATCATAGTTTTATGCCTTTTTATGTCTCACCATTTAACACCTATTATCGTCGAAACTCTTTCATCCTTAGATCAAGCGCTCAAATGAATACATTCCTTAATGAAAATCCACTTGAAGATATATTTTCATTAAATCCACCTAAAATTAGGAGACTCCTAACTGATACCCTTCTTCAATTGTAACTAATAAACCATTTTAAATATTAATCTTAATTACTAAACAAATATAAGACTATCAAATAATTATGTGTACGAGTGTAGTTTTGAATGTTAATATTAACATTCATTCGGTTTATTATGTTTGTGGTTATGACTGCTTTTACTTTAAGGTATATATGGATATTTTTTTGACACATTCAGGGGCATAACTTGAGCTTTGCTAATTTGTTTTGTAGTTGTGAAAACTTGTCATTGGTACTTTATTTTTTTTAATATGTTAATTTATTATCATTGTATTTGTTGCTGTAAGCTTTCATAACAAAATAAAAAAAATCGCCCAAGTGCGAGTCGGACACGCGCGCCGAGGGTTCAGTACAAACCGGTAGTGATTTTGTTACACCTTAAATGTACTTTAAACCTGAGTGTTTGATATGAATTTCAATTTAATATCTCTACGCGTTCATGAGGAAAGGGGTAGTAAGTTTAAAATTATTAAAAATATTTTTATTATATTATGTAAAAACTAAAAAGTTACGGTTTTCGTAATTTTTCCTTTATATGTGCTATAAGACGTTACTCTATGTATTTCAAATTTCAAGATTCTGAGTTCACGGGAAGTAGCCTGTTGGTTTTGAGTTTGTGAACTTCAAAAATTTGCGGAAATTTGCGGCATTAACAGCTGTATCTTTTGATTGCATTGGCTTAGAAGTTTGTTTTTTTCACAGCTCTAAAGGACCGTAGACCTTACCTCTACGCGTTCCTGAGAAAAAGGGTCTTGACAGACATTCGGACGGACAACAAAATGATTCTATAAGGGTTTCGTTTTTTCCTTTCGAGGTACCCTAAAAATGAATAAAAATAAAAATTAAAAAAATAATTATAGTAGTAGGAAGCGCAAGTAGAGAGGCAGATTCCCCACGATGCAGATGGTCAGTTTCAAAATTACTACTCAAATAAGTCCCTATCGGGGAGTGTACTGCAAAGTAAATGTAAATTATGTCATACTAGATGTTCATACGCGCAAAGAAAATTTTGTCACGAAAAGTAGCCTATTTAGATACTAGTGGTGACGATGATGTTTCTGAGAATGAAGAAGTGGTCCTAATAGTTATAAATATATTTTAATAACAATAGTCAGTAAGAAATTCATAGTTGTTATCTTTGAGTATATAACCACGTTGTTATATCTCTACCTCTAAATTGTCAAAAGTGTCCATTTTGTATCTGTCGGACTAGATTTCGGCCTAGGTCTAGAAATAGCGCCCCGTCGCATTAAAATGACGAAAACTTCCTAATTTTGTACGAAAGATATAATTATATAAAACATATGTTGTTAGAATCTGTACAATGTAAACTAACAGAATTAATACAAGTTATATTCTTTTACCCTAAAATATTTTGTAATCCTAAGGAGAAAATAGGTGAAAGTAAGTGAAAGTATACGCGAATATTTCGAGTGATAATATAAAAAAAAATCATTCATTCAAATTTCTTATATTCTTCGTACAAATGGATATACTGTTTTACAATAATTCATTAAAAAGAAACAACACCTTTACATACTGTGTTTTTTAAACCACAAGCTTTTTAAAAATATATATTTGGCACATCTATCGATACGCCTGTTTATAAAAACGCCATGAGATGGCATTCGACAGACAAGGGGATATTTCATTAAATTGAGCGTTTTTTGGTAGTTTCTCACTAGAGAAACTACCAAAAAAATAGTTAGTAAACTATTACTAACTATTGTTGTATGTTATAATATTATGATTGTGTGTAGATAAAGTGTTATCTATCTATATAACTGAAGCGAAGGGACTCGCTTCTTGCAGGAAGGCCGAGCTGTAAGCTTATAGTTGAAGGTTTCATAAAATACTTCTAATTAATAATATGTAAACGTGCAATGAATGGTTTAAATGTGCATCCATACTAATATTATAAATGCGAAAGTGTGTCTGTCTGTCTGTCTGTCTGTCTGTCTGTCTGTCTGTTACCTCTTCACGCTTTAACCGCTGAACCGATTTTGATGAAATTTGGTACATAGATACTTTGAGTCCTGGGAAAGGACATAGGATAGTTTTTGTCCCAAAAATTTGCGGTGTTCCCGTGGGATAATGTATTATTATTATGTGTACTTTGATTGTCTTTTACTGCTAAACGGTTGAATTGATTTGAATGAAATTTGGTATGGCAGTGGTTTATGCTTTGGACAAACGCGCAGTGTACTTTTTAACCGACTTCCCAAAAAAGGAGGCGGTTATTTTTTTTTTGTATGTTCAACGATTACTCCGCCGCCTGTGGACCGATTTTCATAGTTTTTTCTGTGATGTATAGGGTGTAATCCCAAATTGGTCCTTTTGATATCAAAGTGGTGACCTGATGATGGGATCCATGAGGAATCGAGGGAACTCCTCGAAATTTATATGGACACATATGGTGATTTTGACTTTTTCTAAAGTAGTTCAAGTATATGCTACCAAAAAGTAAGATTTTGCTCCAAGGTATACCCTGGATCCAAAAGTACAGAACAGAACTCCTGGCTCCTTATAGATACATGTTTGGGAATTTCGGCGTTGTTTAAAGAACTGCAAGCATATGCCACCCTGTCAGTTAGAGTAATCATCATCATCATCACCACTATCACACCATACATCATCAGATTATGATGATATAAAAGGTATTTCTCATAGTATTTTACACTAACACGGATATCTTTGAACATTACTCTGCCGTTTATGGACCTATTTGCAAAATTCTTTTGTTGTTGTAAAGGGTTTAGTTCGAAATTGGTCCTTTAGTCACTAAAGTGGGAACCTGATGATGCGATCCATGAGGAATCGAGGGAACCCCTCGAAATTTATATCCACACATATAGTGATTTTGACTTTTACTGAAGTAACACAAGCATATGCTACCAAAAAATAAGATATTGTACCAAGGTATACCCTGGATCCAAAAGCACTGTACAGAACTTCTCAGTCTTTAACCCTTTCAGGACCATAAGGAAAGTGGAGGGTATATAAATATGAAAGTTGTACAAAATAGTTAATTATGCACATAATAAACATAATCTTTAATAAAAATCAAAAAAATATTTATAGGTTTTTTTGGAAATTGTTGGGAAGCAATTTTCCCTATGGTCCATAATGGTAAAACATTAGCCTTGCAACAGCTACTTTACGTTTTCGATATTTTACCAATATTTGAAGTATTTTTTATTCAACTTTATTAATACTGTAGGAAAAGTATTCATTTATATATAAGTACAATACAAAAACTAGATATTACATAGTACCTAACGAAACAGTGTATTTCATTAGCATAACAAAGAAGACTTTACATAGAACAAAATTCTTCTTAGTCTTGTATATTGCATGGGGGATTTTACCATTAGGTGCAGTCGATACTGCAGCTATCATTGATCGAATACGATAATCTATGTCATAACTCTTTTTGCATCACTAACTTCTGCATTAAGTACTAAAGAAATGTAGATTTTAGTGTATCTGTTCAAATCGAATATATGGCATAATGTTGGTCATAAATGGTACTTCTATACATATAAGGTTATGTAGACCAAATCTTAAAAATGAAACAACCTAATATCTATAAATTAGAAGTAGAAACTTCCATAGAAAAACTATTTATTTACTTGATAACCGAGCGAATCCGGTGACACCATGGAGCAATTATAATTTGCTTCATGGGTGACGCGCAGACAGCTGTAGATGGTGTTGGTGAAGGAGGAATGGGTTCTTGAAATTTACCTTCAATTTCAATACCTTCTTGATCATTACCATGCATCAAAATTATTACGGCTTTTTTGAGTTGCAAATCGTTTTATTCATTACTACTCACTACTACCATCGACCAAGATCAGTAGAATTTCATAATTCTTGAGGTTATATATCTCAAATCCTTTACGGAATATAATATTTCGCTACAATACCGATAAAATATCCAGCGTAATTTCAATTCAATACAAGAATATAGAAATCATTTCATATTAATTGTGCATACAATAGAGTAATATATGGAGGAATTAGTATCCCTTACCGACCATAGGGAAGCTGATTTCCCTTTTGGTTTATGACGATTTATTTCAATATAAATCATAAATAATGGTTTTGAAGTATATCTCAAATATAAAATTACTTACCAGGGAATAATTTTAGCTTAATAAAAAAACAATATAAAACGCTTTAACGTCACTAAAAACTTTTGTAAAAAATACTGAAAACGTTCTAAGCAAACTGTTATTTTCCGATGTCTATAAAAAGTATACTGCAATGCCTACGACATTAAAAAAAATATTAAGGTACCATTCAACCACTAATAAAAGAAAAGTATTTAGGCATTGGCCTTATAACTTTTGATATTTTTCTAATTATTTGTTAGGGAAGCATGTTTCCCCGTGGTCGTCAAAGGGTTAAAGATATGCGTTTGGAAATTTAGGTATTGTTTAATGAACTGCAAGCATATGCCACTTTATAACTTACAGTAATCATCATCATCATCTTAATAGCAATATTTTATGGAAGCTTGGCGCGTATTCAATTATACATTCGATCGTTTAGTTTAGACGTTCTTAAGACGTATTAATAATAACTTAAGAAAATATATCTCTAAAAAGGGTGAAATTATTATTTTTAAACAAAAAATTAAACCGACTTCCACAGTAAAAATACACAAAAAAGTATGAAATAAAACTTAATATCTAAATAATTCCCCTTTCAAATTCGGCTAAAATTTTTACTATTTCTCTACTCAATCTTATTAATTTTGAAGTCAGTACCAGCAAATATGAACGTAAGTTCTATAAAATATTGTAGAATATTGTTTGGGCTGGTATCGATTTCAAAATTAATAAGATTGAGTAGAGAAATAGTAAAAATTTTAGCCGAATTTGAAAGGGGAATTATTTAGAGATTAAGTTTTATTTCATACTTTTTTGTGTATTTTTACTTTTTATCCCAAAAAGATATATAATATTGTTCCCGAGGGATAATGTACTATTGTGTATATTTTTTTAATGTCTTTCATGGCTTAAGTGTTTAAACCATTGAAATGAAATATGGTATGATGGTGCTTCGGACAAACAATTAGTAATTAAAGAGAGAACGTAAGATAAGGAAGATACAGATTTAACTTAGAGTACAGTCGTAAGTGGCCAAAAAACCCCATTTCTCGCGGGCGGAGCCGCGGGCAAAAGCTAGTTAATATATAATTATTATTATTTGGTTATGAGATGAAATGATTTTATAGTTTATTTCTTAGGCATAAGAAATAATATTCAGTGCCATGTTCAATTTGTATAAAAAAATGCAAGATCAGTATCGTCGCTTGTTTGGTATGGACGCCGGGTTTGGCATTATTACCGAGAGACGGCCATGGAGGCACATGTTATGTTAATTTATGGAGAATAAATCCTGTATATTATTTATTTGAAGTTTTAATCACTGGATATGAATAAGGATTTCAGAGAGGACTTTACAATATTCAGAGAACCGTTTTCACACCTCTTATTTTGACATGACCTTTCTTAATTTACTGAAATAATTTTACAGCGGAAATAATTATTTAATTTAATTTTTACTCTCTACAGTTATTAATTATGATTTTTTAACCGCGGGTCGCGCTTGAATATTATGTCGGTGTAGAGCTCTTAAAACTACAAGTAGCGCCATCTAGTTTTGTACACGAGAATCAATAGCTCTACTTTGATCGCAGTCAATAATTCATTATTGATTTTTGATCTGTGTAGTCAAATGGAAGGTATTAATTATTGAACAATATATTTCTAATAAATTAACATCTAAATTTGTATATATGAGACGCGAGTGTAAAATATTTAACCTTTCTACTGCTATTATAAATGTAAAAGTTTGTGAGGGTGGATGGATGTATGTTTGTTACGCTTTCACGCAAAAATTACTGAACAGATTTCGATGAAATTTGGTATGGTAGTAGTTTAGGCATTGGATTAAAACATAGGCTACTTTTTATTCCGAAAAAGTACAGTATTTAGGCGGGCGAAAATATAAATACACTTATAAATTAGCTTCGGTACATACTTTTCCGACAACAATCACTTTCCATTAGGTTCCTTTTGCTCGTTTGCCTTTTATACATATCACAAAAAACCTGTAACTTTCGTGAAAATGTAGAGTTCCCTTTAATAAACTACACAATAATGACACGTATAACAGTAGGAAATATCACATGTTACAAACGGTGGTATTTGCAAATGGTATCAGGTGCCCCGCCCTCCCGTTGAGGAAGTAGTAAATCAAATAGAACAGTTTATGTTAACGATGCACCGGCTTGACCCCTCATTCATTGCGAAAATCATCATCATCATCGGCTCTCTCGACTGACCGATTAAACAAAAGAAGAAAATTGGGTATCTAGTCTCTACATAATACAAGTACTACTTGAAAGCAGAAAGTAGGAGAAAGTAAGGTAATTAGGAATATGATTATTTAAAGTAGATAATCCTGGGTTAAATATCATGTTGTCTCTCTCATTCTTTCGTATTTATAAAAGAAAAGGCACGATATTTTAGATATTCTAGCCCAGGGTTAACTTTAACCCAGGACAGATCTGGATTAAATTTAACCCTTAAAAGTTAAAGCAAGTGGGCCTTAGTGGGTAAGATAGAGTTAATTATTATAGAGATAGAGCAAAGGTTAATTTCGCAGTAACCGTACATTTTCCCGCGATAAAAAGTACCCTATGTCCTTACTCCTTCCCCGTGGTCTACTCTACACCTGTGCCAAATTTCATCAAAATCAGTCCAGTAGTTTCAGAACCTATTCAATGCAAACAAACAAACAAACTTTTCCTCTTTATTATTAGTATAGATAAAGTTTTGTCTGTGAAGTGTTTTTGGTAATAAGCATTGTTGGTTTACACCTATTTATGTTATACATAAATCAATTAAGTAATGACATAAATAGTGCGTTTTTTTTGGTTTACCAAAAGTGGTTAAAATAATTTTGTGTTGAAATTAATAAATTAAAATTGTTATATCCTATTCTTTACATGTTAATTCTAGCTAATCCCCGTAACTTCATTTGTTTAGAACTAACAGAAATGGAACTCTATTTTTTTTAACGTTACCCTAAGATAGAAGAAGAATACGTTACTCCTTGTAACATCAGCTAAATGCCAGTTAGTGAAAGACCCATGAAAATGTATCCAGCCGTTCCAGAGAGTAGCTGCAACAAACAGATAGACAGACGGACAGATAAAATTAAAAAATATATATTTTTGTTATAATGTAAGTAGGTATATATGTGTCACCGTAAAATAGTTAAAACCGTTAGTTTGTAATATTACTAGAGATATTATAAAATGTCGCCATTGTCAAATAAATATGTATTCTTACAGTTTTACACATTATTTTTCGTTATATAGTACTTAATAATTACCGTGCCGATTGGTTAAACGGCAAGTGTTTGCAACGGCATTTGTTAGCTTTTTCATAATAATTATTATAACGAAAAATAATGCGTACAATTGTAAGGATAATTTTTTATTTAACAATCTGTCGATATTTTATAATATCTCTAGTTATATTACAATCTCACGGTTTTTACAATTTTACGGTGACATATATACTTTCATTTGCATTTGTTTATTGCAAGCTGTGAATTTAAAACCGTTTTTTCCGAAATTCCGAAAAAAAAGCTGTGAATTTAAAATCGATCAGAATTAGAATTATAATGTTGGAAATTAGTAACTACGGACTAGAACACAGCAATTAATGTTAAATCGTCTATAATGTACCTAATGTAAGATATTCGACCTACTTTATAGATTGTTTAGTTCAGGGAAACCGAAATGTGTGTTCAACATAATATTGTGGTAATATTATTATTATTATTTATTATTTTTTATTGGTATCCAAGACATACAAAATATATATATTTTTGTTCATAGTCATCATCAGAAGCCCTACAGGGGCTTATATGTTGATGACTTAACAATATTTTTTATAATTTTTAAACTATTTATTAACACTAGTCACTTAACACTAAATTTTATAACTATTTTAATTAACACTGGTGACTTAACAGTAATTGTTGTAACTAACACAATCAGTTGAAGAGTGTGTTGACTGGTGTATATGTGGTGTGTGTGTGTGTGTGTGGTGTGTAAGTGTGTGGTGTGTGTGATGTGTGAGACGTGAGTGGTGTGTGTGTACTATGTGCATTGATGTATAGCACCCTAGCCCTACGACCATGTCTTGGGATCAGTATAAGAACTACTAGGGTGCTTGTCTAGTATATATAATATGTGTTGTCTAGTATGTATATATATATACATATATACATACACACATATATATGATAGTATAATAGTATTATAATTTATATTGCACTGAAATATTTCAATGTATTTGTCACCGCGAAATTATAAAAACCGTTAGATTGTAATACTAAAAATAAAACTAGTGAAATTGTAAAATGTTGATAGACTTCCGACGCGAATATGCTACCTATAATTTCACACATTATTTTTCGTTAGATTATAAATATATAGTTATAATCTAACGTAAATATTTAATCTTTCGACATATTTTTACAATCTCGTTAGTTATTTTACAATCTAACGGTTTTAACAATTTTACGGAGTAGGGAATTATTGGGCATTCTGTCCCACCTCCGTTCGCTCGCGGTGCATAAACGAACAGGAGTTATTGGGCATTCTGACACCGAACCGAACCTCCGTTCGCTCGCGCCCTCGCTCACTTCGGTGTGTCAGAATGCCCAATAACTCCTGTTCGTTTATGCACCGCGAGCGAACGGAGGTGGGACAGAATGCCCAATAACTCCTGTTCGTTTATGCATCAACTGATGGTAAATGAAATGACATGCTCATGACATGCACCTCTGTTCGCTCGCGCCCTCGCTCACTTCGGTGTGTCAGTGTGCCACTTACCGTGGGTAAGATCACGCACCGATCATACTCCTAACTCGTGATCGGTTACGGCCCATGGTATGATCACCTACTTTTTTACCAAAAAACATACCTCGGCTTAAATATACTAACACACTATGATGTTTAGTATGTTTAAGCTTACATTTCAGGGGATAGGAATTTAGGATCTTATCAGTAAATAATAAACACCAGTTTTTATGCATTTATACAAATAAACAAAATAATGTCTTCGTTTGTGTCATGTAGAATTCTTCGTCATTGATCATCCGATCTGAAAAAGAAAACCGAATGTTATGTACATCCACACTTACATAATAATCACCATTTAGAGTCACGAGTACTTTGAAACTACGACGACGATTGAGGATGTTTGAGTAATGTTTCATCTAAAAATTATGGATTAATTATGTTTCTAGACTTAACTTAACTTTGACTTATTGGCATTCAAATAATCTCGAAAATATTAACGTTATATTATGCAATAACAGTTTTACAGGAAATATATTATGAATTTTTATATTTAAATTTGTTATTATTAAAATAATTATTGGTTATTAATTATTATTCTGATTAAATAATTACCTCTAATATGTATCTACTACATAAACCTCATTCAATAAACAAGATACATTTAGATTCAAATTTACTTACAATTAAATAATGCCTGGTCTAATCCTTTTTCTGCGTTCCGCTGTAATTTTTGATGAACTTCTGTAATTTTCAAGCATCTGAAAAAAAAATATTTTTTTTTCCATCAAACAACACACGTAAAAGTGTAATAGTGTTTTATGAATAAGGTAGATATTCATATTATATTACATTATTCAATTAAATTTATAACTCATCCCTGCCATACCATGGTACGCCTGGTCTAATTGCATTAACTTTTCTTTGTAAATCATGAAGCTAAGCTAAAAATACTATTCAATAAGAGTAACACATTAGATTTAAATATTTGATGGGTAACGAATAAATTTAATATATTGGTAATTATTTAATTTTAAAATGTATCAATGTAATAAATAATGAATCGTGTTCAAAAACTAAAATATTATCAATTTAAATCAAAACTTAAATAATTATGTAATGAATTAAATCTATAATGAATACAATAACTACTACACTTACTTTTAACTATTCCTTTATCTTCCCATACTTACACTTTTGATGTACTGAAATCACGATGAACCACCGCGCACCGCGTTGCAAATGAACGAGCCAAGACGGGAAATCATACGAACAGACCGACTGAGTCGCTAGGGTTGTCAAACCTACTATATATTATAGTATCCTACTATTTTAATGGATCAAATACTATGTTTCTAAAAAAATTAGTAGGCGAAACTACTATATTTTGCGTAAAGCAGAATGTAGCCAAGCTAAAATGAATCTTATTCCAATAACGTTGTATTGTGTTGTGTGCGTGCGACGTGATTATTTTATTTTTTCTTTTTTTGCCATCTACTATATTTTTTAATTGATAAATAAGTATTATATATGATAGAAAAAAAGTTGGTAACTCTATTAGTCGCACGCAAATACATGCACACACGATGTTCCTGTGTTAAAACGTGAAGTTATCCATCCCAACATAGTGTTGCGATAATTCAAATTAATAGTTATACAAATAATAATCAGTAAGACACGAATAAATTCGATAAGATTTATCCATTACAAATTAAACCATGCGTCAAATTCATAATTAAGTAAAATAAGGAATTATAAACATCGATAGACCGTGCTTGTAAATAATTTTTGAAACAAATAATTGTCACATTGATGTTGTTATACATATTATATGTGCGTAAATGAATTTAAAGGATGATAATTTTCATAATTTGATTGGAGGTAATATAATCGTGTTTAATACACACAATATTCATTTATAATTTATTGGATTTATAGGGTAAAAACTGATCGCCTCTTAAATTATTTCTTTAATCGAGTTCTCGCTTCTAGTTCACATCCCTGATCTGGAAAAAACTGCAAGCTGTCAAACAAGAATATAATATTGCACATACGTATTGTAAAACCAACACTCGCTTTATAGTAGGGGAGCCGAAGAGGGGATTTCTGCAGTGACTCGAGCGCGTCAGATTAAGCTTGTGTATGCTTCCCACATATTGTCTCTAGTTAACGTGGTATAGAAATCAGCTTATCTGAGTGGGGCGTGAAAAAAATATATTTTAAGTATCAAATTGTTATCTAAGAGATATAAGTATCAAAGAGAACGTTGTGTAGACCCCAAAGAAGCTTTTATTTAAAGCACAGACGACTTAAAGTAAAGGGAAAGATATAAAGACTCTTTGAAAATTTCAAAAACTAAAGTCCATATTTTAAAAACAAAGCCTTCTTGATATTTTTTTTTAATCCTGCTTGACGATTACATGTTTGTTTCCTTAAATTGAATGATAAATTACCTTTAAAGACAATTTTTATATATAATTACTTTTTTTAACTTCTAAATAGCTGCAGTTTATCACTGCCCCACTGTCATAAGATATGCTCTTAATATTTTTTTCTCCTCATTACTTAATCTACGAAATATACTAGGTCCCCATGACACTCGAGTAACTACAAAATTAGCTTACTCGCCTCCCCTACTATGAACAGCGGCAGAGATACAATTACAAAGCATTTCAATGGAACGCCGCAGCGAGCGCGCCACGTAGATTCTTCTTTATTCAATTTTATTTCATATTCAGCTACATTGATCAATAATAAGGTCGAAAGTTGTAGTAAGGCATCATTAGTTTAAATAACGTTTATATTTCATATTTACCATAATATCATCACAATTCACATACACATTAAATATTCGGATTTACTTGCTTATTTAAACAAAATAATTTATTTAATTTTAATCTCTTCTTGGGAATTAGGTATTGGTTCAAGATTAAATTCGCTATAAAAGTATGCAACATTTAACATGCTTAAAAAATGCACAGATGTATAAAGATACCTAGATTTTGAAAATTTGGATGCATGATCAGTCAAATCAAATCAAACCATTTATTTCAGAAAATTTACATTCCATATTATTAATTATTATTTAAAATCAAGCAAAATTATATAACATTAAATTTATGTCAAAATCGAGGGAAATTATATCTATTAAGAAACGTATAATATATTTATCTTATTTAAGTCTTTTACAATTATATATTTTATATGTTTTACATAGCAATGATCAATCATTGATGATGGATTTCAATCTGAATGACTGCTATGGTGTAATTGTTAACATTAAAACGGACAAACATACGCACATACATTACATTAATCAACTCGCGCTTGAAAACTTTTACACATTTTTTGATGACAAAGACCCTTTTCCAACATAAAAGTCGGTGCACGTTGGAACAAGTCACAATTTTTCAAGTGGCTTCGCACCAGTCTTCAACTTCAACGAGAAATAAAAGAATATAAAATGTTAGTGAGTATAGAATTTTTTTTTTTTTTTTTTTGTGATTAATTCGTCAAGATGGGAAAATAATTTATATTTCTTCTTTAATAGGTCCGATTCAGAGTTTGAGGCCCCATCTGTGGTGTCGGTAGCACCGAAAAAGAAGTCAAAGGCGTCAAGCAGCAAACGCAAGGCCGGCCCCGAAAAGCAACGCGACTCATCACCTCCGCTGGAGTTGACCCGCACCTCATCAGACAAAAGTGCTCAACGAAAGCGAAAATACTCCTCGCCGCACGAATTTATCACTACACGGTATGTTCGATTATTATCTACTTTACGTTTGCTGAAATTCTATTTCTGTTTCTGCTGGTTTTTAATTACTTACAAAGTGTCTTTGTAATAGTCGACTGTCAACACAGTCCCAACCACCATAATTCAGTTTGCATACAATGATTTCCTACTTTTTATTATTTATCAAAACTTAGTTCAGTATCCTGTTGAAGTCTGATAAAACTAGGCACCTAATTGTTTACAGCCAAAAGTGAATGTGCAATACACTTATTCCTATTTTGTTTGTTTTCTTACTAATATTTTTTCTCGATTATTTTATTTTAATGATATGTTAATTTTGTATTTTTACAGAACAGGGAGACCGGACTTATTCAATATCTTGCGGGCTGAGGAAGCTAGTTGCAGTGAACCCAAATCTCGTGGCGGGGAAATAATATCAAGCTTCTCCAGCCGAGTTTCTACGGGAACGTCTCGTCGGACTGCGAAGACCGGTGGCGAATATTTTGTGGACCTCAAGATCTACAAAAAATCGGACTACGTGTCTCACGCTGCTAATGTGCGATACAAGACGGCGCTGGTAAGTGTGAAGCTCCAGTGCGACGAGTCATCATCGTCTTGGGAGGCACTGCAAGGCTTCTTAGGACAAGCTTTTACCGAGTTTGAGGAGTCGGAGCCCGTCCATTACAGTGACAAAAAATAAATTTTATTAAGTAGGTTTACAGTTAATCAATTTATAGTAGATATTAATTTTCTTTTTAATATACTAGAATAGATTTATAACCTTTTTATTTTTTTTACATTAGTATCGGTTACTGTATTATTGTTTTGATAGCATTGCCTTTTTTAATAGAATAAAATGCCTTTCTGTTCGACGTGTAACATATCTGTGCATAGTAAATCATGGGTAGGTCATTTGCGAAGTAATTCACATAGAAAAAGTAGTCAGACAATAGAATACAGTGATGGTGTAGAAATCGTCAGCTCTGCATTTCGTAATCGTATTGTAACTTATAAGATATTACCTCTTGATCAACTTCAGTTAGCTTCAGTAGATATATTTTTTTTCGAAATTCGTAACAAGTTAAAATCTCTTTTAGATGAAAACCTTATTAAACATTCATGTGTTAAGGTTAATTTCGAACTATTTGGGACGTTTTTGAAGTTCAACGATAATTCACAAGAAATAAAATCTTTTGGAACCAAAAATAAAATATTACATGGTAATTATGATTTTGAAAAAATATATTTGGAAACAGTTAGTTATTTAAAAACTAGTATAGAGGAATTTGAGGATCGTGACAGTGGGTGGACATTTTTAAATAATTTATACATTGAGATTAATATCAATAAATATCAACCACTTAGCGGTTCGAGTTTTATCAGTTTACCCAAATCAATTCAGGCTAAAAAGGCGTGTTTAAATATTATGAATAAAGATCAGCATTGCTTTCTATGGAGTGTGACAGCAGCCTTATATCCAGCTAAAAATCACCCTGAAAGAATTTCATCATATCCTAATTTTCGTGAATTATTTAATATAAATGGAATGTTTTTTCCTGTAACTTTCCATGACATTAAAATTTTTGAAAAAAATAATCCTAATATTAAGTTCATAATTTATGGTTTAAAAAAAAGTAAAACTATTGTTGGGCCGTTGTATAAATCAGACATTAATAAAACATGCAACGAGAAAATTATACATTTGTTGTATCTAGAAAATAATAACACTTCTCATTATTGTTTCATCAAAGAACCTTCTAGACTGTTTAGAAGCCAAGTTACATCTCATCACAGCAAATTGTACTTCTGTGATTTGTGCTTGATATTTTTCAGTACTTCTAAAGAAGTTGAAAACCATTTATGTGGAGGCGTTGTAACTGTCCTCCCAAATAAGGGCTCAGTAATTAAATTTAAAAACTATGCTCGAAAACAAAACATGCCTTTTTGTATATACGCAGATTTTGAATCGATGCTACAAACCAATACTGAAGCTAACTGTTCTTCTAGCAAAAATACGACTACATTGCACCAACATTTACCTATAGCTTTTGGTTATTATATTGTTTGTCGTGATGACCCTAGTTACAATCGGTACGTATCATATCGAGGACCTGGTTGTGATAAGCAGTTTGTAGATTCGATTCTTAAAGACGTACAAAAAATATTTGATATACTTAGTACACCAGTCCCTAGGATATTTTCTACGGCGGATAAGTCTGATTTTGATAATGCCACACGTTGTCATATTTGTGAAAATTTTATTTTTTCGGACAAAGTCCGTGACCATTGTCACGTTACTGGTCGTTACCGCGGAGCTGCGCATCCGTTTTGTAATTTACAGTATAAACGCCCTTCATTCGTCCCCATTTTTTTTCATAACTTAGCTGGTTATGATTGTCATCTTTTTATAAAAGCGTTAGGTGAGGTTCCTGGTAATATTAAAATAATACCTAAAACAAAAGAAAACTACATCTCATTTACCAAATTTGTACCAGTTACGAATAATCAGTTTTTTCAACTTCGATTTGTTGATTCATTTAAGTTTTTGGGAACAAGCTTAAGCAAATTGTCAGAGACATTAAAACCGGAAATGTTTAAAAACTTACAAAATCATTTCCCTGATGAAGATGAATTCCAATTACTCACTCGTAAAGGCATTTATCCATACGAATATATGAACTCGTGGAAGCGGTATAACGAAAAAAGTCTACCCCCAAAAGAATGCTTTTATAGTTCCCTAACTGATCATGATATTTCTGATGAGGATTACCAGCACGCGTGCTTAATTTGGTCTACATTTCAAATCAAAGATTTAGGTAGTTATACGGATTTATATCTAAAAACTGATGTGCTTTTACTGGCAGATATCTTTGAAAATTTTAGACAGACTTGCAAGCAACACTATCAATTAGACCCAGCTTTTTACTTAACAGCACCCAGTTTATCTTTTGATGCGATGTTATTAAAAACAGGAATACAATTGGAACTTATCGATGACTTGTCGATGGTGCGCATGTTACAGAGTGGTATCAGGGGAGGAGTATGTCTGTGCTCTCATAGACATGCAAAAGCAAATAATCCTTACTTAGAAAATTACAAACCATCAGAATCTCCTTCCTACGTCACTTATATTGATTGTAATAATTTATATGGATATAGTATGTGTCAATATTTACCATTATCAGATTTCAGATTTCTTAATGAACAAGAAATCAACAAATTAAATATAACCGAAATACCGATTGATGCAGAGTGTGGTTATATTCTAGAAGTGGATTTACAATATCCTAAACATTTACATAACTTACATAATGATTTACCATTTTGTTCTGAAAAATGCATTCCACCCGGGGGGAAAACTTTCAAACTAGTTCCAAATTTATATGATAAATTTAAGTATGTTATACATTACATTCACTTGCAAACATGTTTAAAACATGGTTTAATATTAAAGAAAATTCATCGAGTGATTAGTTTTCGACAAAGCCCGTATTTGAAACAATACATTGATTTGAATACTGCTCTGAGGCAAAAAAGTTCCTCAACATTTGAACAAGACTTTTTCAAACTCTTGAATAACAGTGTGTTTGGAAAAACTTTAGAAAATAATGAGAAGAGGGTCAATGTGCATTTAGTTAATCAGTGGGTTGATAATAATAATGTGACTAAGAAAAGGCAATGTGCACAAAAGCTTATCGCTCGTCCAAATTTCCATAGCGCGACGATTTTTACTGAAAATCTAGTTGCGGTACAATTAAACCCTGATCAAATAATTTTGGATAAACCAATATACATTGGTTTTACCGTACTAGAATTGTCAAAAAGTCATATGTATAACTTTCATTACTCTGTTATTAAACCTTTTTATAAAAATAATGTACAAATGTGTTACACGGACACTGATAGTTTTGTATATCATATACGGACCCATGATTTTTATGATGACATAAAAAGACATTTTTTGCCTTACTTTGATACTAGTAATTTTTGTAATACTAATCAATATGATTTACCCATTCAAAATAAAAAAGTTCCTGGTTTGTTCAAGGATGAAATGGCGGGTAAAATCATAAGTGAATTTGTAGGCCTTCGTTCAAAGTTATATTGTATTAAAACCATAAATAGCACAATAAAAAAAGCGAAAGGAATTAAGAAAAATATTGTCAGCAATTTCAATGTTACTGATTACCAAAAAACTCTGTACGAAGGCAACATTGTTCATAAAACAAATGTTTTATTTAAGTCAATAAAACACGAGTTGTACACATGTGCTGTGAAGAAAGTTGCTCTGTCTGGTGATGATGACAAGAGAGTCATATCTAAAGATAAAATTTCAACTAGAGCATGGGGACACACTAGTATATTTAATTTTTAACTAGATTTAATAAGCTGTACCTAATTAATAAATTCTTTGTATTATTTACTTTCGTAGCATAACCTGTGTATTTAGTATGTATATAATTATGTAGATTTAGAAATAAAATATCATTTATTAAATACATTTGTTTTATTTATTATTTCACAACTACATAGATTTTGCAAGCAAACCTGCAGGCTGATGCTAAATTCAAGTAACGTAAAGTTTTATCAAGTTGAAACATGCTTTACTTGAGTAATGTCGGCACTACATATAGGCGAACGCGTTGGCCGACGCGTTGGCCGGCGCGCTGGCCCAATGTGTAGAACGGGCGTTCGCGCGTTGGCGGTAGGTATCTAAATACCGTCTTGTGGGGAGGCGGCATTGGGCCAGCGCGCCGGCCAACGCGTCGGCCAACGCGTTCGCCTATATGTAGTGCCGACATAATCTGAATCCACACGTGCCGCGCGCATGCGCGGTACTGTTTGTAACATGAGTCCTCATTCATAATAATGCCACCTACATGTTGCAATCACTATAATAATGTGAAGACTTTGTTTTAGTATTCATTCTTGCGTCGATAAGCACTGTAATTAGTTACTCACGTCTACATAATTTACAAAACAAACCTTAACTTATATTATAGTTACTCACGTGTACATAATTTACGTATTTTTTGGTAATAGAGTCTTGGACCTGACTACACAACGGTAAGTTGATTTATTATTGATTTAAGTCATTAAAATACATAAAAATAATCGTTAATTCCAAAGATTGCTGATTTGGTGTTAAATATTTTCTTTTTTTTACAGATAATGGAACGCGTAGAAGATTTGACTGCTACATCCGAAGACAATGTCTACCTACATAAATATGGGGATACTTTCCAGTATGCTCAAGATCCTTTGGAAGGATTTACTGAAGAGTTTTTAAAAATGAAAGCTCAGCAAAAGCCGAACGCTAAGATTCGGGAACGTCGTCCAGCAAAATTAAGAAAAAAATGTGTTTCTAAAAGTGCACTAAGTAAACTGCATATCCCAGTTCATTCGTTTGTGGTAAACAGCGTTCCCAAAAAAGGTTTCCGTTTGATAAAGATCTCAGTGTTTGATTTAGATGGATCCCAGCAACATTGTGACAGTATAGACGATGATAATTTTATGTTATCCGCACAATATGTTGTGAATGAAAACGGTGATGAAATAATGGACCAAACCGAGAAGTTAGTCAGTAATATATCAAAAAAAATATGTAATTACAGTTATACGAGTTGGTTTTAGTTTACTTTGGTATTAAGTACTTGTTTTAGCTGTAGGGTCGCAATAGACTTTAGAATGAATAAGTCGATATTGTAAGATATATTTGTATGAAAATAATATAAGTTATGGTTTGTTTTGTAAATTAATTTGTACGTAATTACTGCTTAAATAAATTGCATGTATGATGTGAAAATATTTGTTTTATTTCTATTTCATTCAACTTAAATTATTTAAATAAAAAGCAATAGATATACGGTATTTTTTATTGAAAGTGCACATTATTTTCTAAACACCATTTTTTTAAACATAATACATTTTTTAATGCACAATACTTCTTATGAATAAAACAGTTATACGATTCTTCCTTACAATACAGATCGAACAGAATGTCAAATCTTGGAATGTCTTTGTAACTTATATCTACAATATTATTATGATCACACAATTCTTTCACCCATTTCACTTTCTCTTCACCTTTTACGATAATGTTTCGGTCTTTTAAGTAAGGTTTAATAATTCTTCTGAATTCTCTGTAATCAATATAGCCTTCGCTCCATCGAAACCCTCTATTTCTTTCTAACCACCGAACATTCTTTTTTTCATCATCGGTTAGCGCTGAGAATGGGTATGGTGGTTTAACATAAAATGTATGTGTATGCTGTCGAGTGGCTATACATAATTCTTTTACTAAAAAGTCGTTATTTTTATTTTTAAATCCTTGTAAGTCAACGATTATTGTATTACTATTCATGATATTTTCTTAACGATATTACTCAAAGGCTTATACTCAAATATGCAGTCGTTTAAAATCAGACAATATGCAGCTGTCTGATCAGGTATTTCTTGGTCTGTTTCGATTTCTACTCTCACGTCGATTGAGCCTTTTAACGTTTCGTGCTGTCGCGAACAGTCGATAACGAATAAGGGAGCAACGTCTCTGAATTCTTTCAAACTCATCAACGGCTCTGACCGACGTCCGTGATACGACTGTTGAAATCTAGCATACTGTTCGTATAATAAAGTAAATTTGTCTTCTGTAAAACTGACGTTTAATCCCTCATATGGATAGTATGATGAATTTAAAAACACTCTTACATCACGTACGTGACAGTGATCAAACTCCGCCATCGACAATTCACTGTTGTGTTTGCGGTTGGTTTGTAAAGCTAAGGGGCCCCATACATGGTCCGGTCTACCTTCAGTTCGGCCTGAACGGATGCAAAATCGTATCGTGTGTGTGCAATTTCGGAATCGCATCAGGCGGCCGTACGGACTGAAGCGATTCGTTCCAGTGTTGCCAGCTCTTTTTTTGTGAAACTACTAAACTCGTATCGATTTCTACTAAAACTACTAAAAAACTACTAAAGAGGCTACTTAACTGAGGAATTCCTGAAGCCCCCCAAAAACCACTGCATTTTAGGTTTTATTATATTAAATTTTTTTCATTAATTGAATTTGATTATAAATTTTACCATTAAATTAAAATATACTAGGAAATATTACGTATTTAGTAGCTATTTTGCATATCATTACTGTCTGGCTCTTTCCTACTTAAACACTACTAATAACTAAATTTCTACCAAGGAGGGAATAAAATACTCAATTTAGTAAAATTTTGTAAAATAACTAAGTTGGCAACATTAATTCTGGCCTGACCGATCGGCCTGAACGCGCGGCCTGTCCTGACCGTGTGTGGACAAATCGCTTCAGTTCTTGCCCGACCCGCTGCCGTGCGGGCGTGTATCTTGTACAAGCGTTGTATGAGTTTTCGCGGTGTTTAAATACAAAATTGATAAACACGACCGTAGCGCGCGGCAAACCAGAATGGACTGATGCGACTGTTCCGTGTGTGGGCACGAATCAGATCAGGCCGAACTGACGTAAATTGGATTGGATGCGATTTTTTCCGTGTGTGTGCTCGAATCCGTTCAGGCCGAACTGACGTCAGTTCCAGCTGAAACGATCGGCCTCTCGTCTGTGGGGGCCTTAATACAACAAATCGTGGTTTTTCTATTTGAGATGAAGTTTTAATGGACCAAGTATGTTTACGAGTTTTGGGTAATAATGGATACTCGTATAAATCCCAGTTACGATATGCTAATGTAATAGCTCGATCTTTTTCTAATTGTTTTAGTAAATTTATTCTTTCGCGATCAGATACTTTAATATGAGGTACTCTCCAGATAATTTTACTTATAACAATATCTTCCAAAACTTCTCCTGTTTTCAAAGTGATTGCATTAAGGTTAGTGTTACATCTAAGCAACACTAACTCATGTTTGCAGTTAATGATAATTTTTTCATAATCTTCTGCAAATCCTAATATCTTGTTTAGAGGAATGGATACAGAAAATTCTCCACCACTTGTATTATTTATACCTTCTGGCGACCACCCCCAAACTCGAGCATATTTTGATTCGTTTTCATTTAAGGACAGATAAGACTTTATGGTCGTAGTAACACCTGCGTTTTTTATTTTATCTATTTCTACTCCATTTAATTCATATCTTATGTCTTGAAATAGAAATAACGCTGGATTATTAACGAAATGTACATTTGAAACCTTTTCCTTAGTTGTCCTGTTGTATACAATTACTTTGCCTTCGATATACAAACTGCTGAGCGAAGGCAGCACATATAGGTCTTGTTGATTGATGGGGATTCGTATTTCATCATTCTTGTTGAAACTTGTTACGTACGGTCTGTATGAATGATACTCAAAACTTTCGATGCTGTTGTCGTATGAGGTTTGTTGAGATATGTTTAAAATATTCATTTTATTAAACCAATTAGCTTGAGGTATTCTTTATTGCTTTTAGTAAGCTTCTTTTTTATCTGCTGTCGTGTGTCTTTGTGAGAAGATCTTTTAGGACTGACTTGGACATTTGATATGGTAGGGGTTTTATGGAAATTTATCATTTTTTTCTAAAATGTAAATACAATTGGACCTCTTCACCTCGTAAATTTATTTCTTTGTTATCAGCGTCTAACAGTCTTATATTGATGGAACTAATAGAAGTTTGATTGACTGGAAAATAAATTAAATTTTTTGGTATTTCTATTATTCGATAACCAGGAGGTACATTAGGTACAAATTCGTAAATAATATGGCTTGCTTTTCCGTTTACAAATGAACCACTAACTACATCACATTCAATCCTCACGATAGTTGTTGATAGAATGCTGACAGGATACTGTGAATCAGTGCTTATATTAGCTTTTATTGTTTCCATTCCAAAGCCTAGTATGTTCCCAATTGAATCATCTTTATTAAAATGAACGTCTTTAGAACAAAATATATTTGTTTTCAATGTGTTATTATTGCATCTTAGTTTAAGCAGTGTATTTTTTATGTTAGTTTTCAAATAATCACAAATATCTTGAAGCTCGTAGGACCCTTCAGGAATTTCGATCATTTCATTGTCACCGTAATAAAACTTGTTGTTTCGTCCATCAATATTAGGTATAGAGTTGAAAGTTGAAAAGTACAAAAGACCACATTCATAGTCTCCAAGAAGTTCCAACGTCGGAGAATAGTTTGTCGTCAAAGAGGCTCCGCTCCCGGTTATAGATACAGTGAAAGACATTTTGATACTGACACGTTTATTTATTTTTAATATTATTTAAATGTTTCTTCCAATATTTTTTTAAAAATTTAATACATAGATGACCACAGTTTGTTGTTCCAAATGCTTGATGTCTGTTATAATTATAGTTTATGGGCAAATTATACATATATTTCATCAGTTCTAATGGTGGTTTTAAATTACCAAAGCTATCATAGTATTCTACGTAGCTGTTTTGTTTTACATAGGCTACCCAATGTGTGCCAGGATTCACGTTACTATCTAAATTTACAATTCCACATTCTATTTTTCTAGGTTTTAAAGGCAAATTATCTCTCATGTAAACTCCGCGAAAGTATGGAATATCACCAGCATACTCCAATATGTCTAAATTCGTGAGCGCACGCCTGGGCAGCCGCCTAATTAGTTTTTTGATGGGTTCAAATATAACCCTGCTCCTTTTTTATGAGGTTTAATATATAATCCTTTTCCAAGAGCGACCGCTTCCATCATTCTGTTATGTCTTTCAGATTCTTGGAGACTCTTTTGTGCCGCTTTAGAATCGTTTACGGCTTTGGCTATACCTGCCGCACCTCCTGCTAATGAACCTAACGCCGACAATCCCGCAAAAATAGGAATAAGCGGTAAAAGTCCACCACATTTTGGAAGTGGAATTATACGTGGTAAACATATTCCTTTCTTTTTGCTGAACAGTTTTTTCGCAGCTGCATACGCATATTTTATAGCAGAGTGATGATCCTTGGATTTAAGTTTTTTTAAATGGGCATGTATTTTTTTAATACCTTTCTTAAATGATTTAATACCACTTCCAGCTCTGATTTTTGTTTTCATAGCATTTTTTACTATCCACGAGGCAATCTTTTCTCCCTTACCAGCATCTTTTGATTTCAACCTCTTCTTTGCCATACTCAAAAGTTCTAAATCAGCTTTACGTCGAGCACTAGGATCTTTATTTATATAAGCAATATCGTGATGCATGCAAGCTTCATCCAATTTGTTAACTCCTCGATCGCCTTGTAGTATTCGTTTTTGAAGTTTCGTCCCAGGACCGCAAAATTGATATCCAGGTAAATGCAACTCAAACGGTAAATGGTCTATCAAGTTATTGATTACACCACTGCCTTCCTTCATTGATAAGTATGTATTGTGATATAGCACTGATTATGTGCTTTATATATCTAAATAACTAATTCACTTTTATCTATCCAACTGTTTTCTTCGGCACCCAATCCTAACCACTTCACAAAAAGTTTGTTGCCTCTTTTTTTTAGAACTTTTTCGATAAGATAAATATCAGGAAATTTAGTTTTTTGTAATTCTTTTCCATAAAAACAACCAACAATGTTTTGTTTATGTTTGTCTTGTAATTGATACGTTTGAGGACTAGTTTCGTTGACTTTTATGATGCGAAATATTTCCGTTGACCAATTAGGGGTGTAGCCTTTATAAAAATCTCCTTTGTATTTACTTATACGAACAAAATCGCCAACACGAAAAGACGATTCTTTGCGTACTTTTTTTGGCTGTTGGCTTTTGATAATATTCAATCGAACTGTATTTTGATTTGAACTGTTAACGTCTATTGGTTTATGTTTTGTAATGCGGTGCACAGTATTGTTATAATTCTGCACAACGGACTTTAAATTATTTTTATACCATTCATATTTTCCACATAAACTAAATAATTTGTAAAGACGTGATTTTATAGTTCTTATTACTCGTTCGACGATAGAAGCTTTTTTTACAGAACATGTGGAATAATGATTTATGTTATAAGTTTTCATTAAATGCTTAAAAGAATCGTTATAAAACTCTTTACCTAGATCTGTTTGTAAGTTTTTAGGTTTTCGTGTGGATTCTGATAATATACTGCACATAGCACTTGATACAATTTTTTTAGATTTTGATTTTAACGGTCTAACCCACACGTATTTTGATAAAACATCAATCACTATGAGAACATATTTAAATCCTTTATTAATCGACGAATATTTTTGTAAGTCCACTAGGTCAGCTTGCCATAAATCATCCAGACCTTTAATGACCGTATGTCGACGAACGAAGTTTCGTCTCGCTCCTCTGTGTAATTCATTCACTATATCTTGTTTACTCATTCTGAACAGATTTTGCTGCAATCATGTTATCGATTTCTTGTTTTGTGTAGTACATTTTACTAAAATTTGTAGTAGTAACTTTTTCTAAACTATGGAGAAAGTTTCTGACATTACTTTGGATTTTCATCATTTCATTTTTAAGGGCTTGGACACTTTTATCTACGTATTCTTTATTCACAGCCTCGTCGTCTTTTTCTGGAATTTGCACCCCTTTTAATTTCGATGACTTTAAATCGAATTCTCCTGTATCGGACCTTACCAATGTATCGCTAAGAATTTCAGAAAATTCAGATAATCGTAAACGCTTATGAACGTGATGACCAAATTTGTCTATATTCATTGCCGTCTTGCTAGGTTCTGTAGTGTAATAGTACTGCTAAATTTTCCTGATGGCAGCCTTATATATTTCATTTTTTTAATGATACCAGCTTCTTTCATTTCTTCAAGTATGGCATTAACTTCATTATCTAATCCCGTATTACCAGCTGCCTGAGATGCACATAATATTTTCAGTCTCTCAACTAACTCATTAGGATCATTCCAGTATACTAAATCAGTGTCTTTCTTAACTTCTTTCAAAATGTCGATTCCTTCACCTCGCTGAAGACTTTCTACGCTACTGGTATTATTTCTAGCGAATTTAAATAGTGGCTTTATCACGTGAGTATATTTGAACCCTTTATTACCATTTATTTGGTTCGATCGTTTCCAGTTACGTTTATGTGCATTAGTGTCGATGAGTAGCAATTTATAATTTTGTAAGTCTTCCTCTGTAATAATATCTAAATTAGGTTTTTTCTTGTACAACAGTTCTGCCAGACCAGAAGTTTTTTTTAAAGAGCGGCTTCTAATTTTCAGAACTTTTCCATCATCGTGTAAACGGGTTTTGCCTAGCCACAGTTTTCCTCGTTCACTTCTTGCTCCATATGGTATATCTTCTTTCAGCGCTTCAGACGATACAGACCAAGACAAAGAATCGTTTGCGATACTCGGTGATGATTGAATAGATTTAAATGAGTTCTCATGGATATCATAATCCTCAGAAGGTGATGTAGTAAGCGTTTTGTCAGGTGTTTTAGAACTAAAGTCGTCATTATCTGAATTTTCTTCATCATCAAGATCCGTCTCAGATTCTTCAAATTTTTCATGTGAACCATATTTTGAAGATTCTTCTTCGTCTTCTTCATGACGTTTTTTTTTTCAGTTTTGCTTGCTAATAATTTTAGCGGACTGACGATCGGTTGAAATATCGTCTCCAGTGCCATGTCATTTGTGTTTTTAGTATTTTTTATCATTTCTACCTTTCTTTTCACTGCAGACGCTGATTTCACAATTTGTTCCTTAAGATTCCGCTCCATGTTAAGAATTCTACTCTGATTGATGTCTCAAGTTATACTACTACGTAGTGAGGTACGTATAAGCTTTATAGAATAAATTAATCCACTATTATAAATGTATCAAATTTCATTCTGTAACAACCATTATTTCGTTCACAATCCTTATTGATTACCACATAACTGTACGGTTTACTCCACACAGTTGAACACATTTCACGGAATTGCGACCACGTCATATCAGACCCTACATGTTCATCGTAGATGTGTCTTAGATTAATCTCGTCTTGTTTAAACAATATGATGAGATTAGCATTATCTCTTACTAGTTGTTTGGGTATTTTAGTATAAGTTTGGTTAAGATAAAAGCAATCAATATTTTTGTGACGACCCATAGCAAAATAATCACGTATATTATTTTGATTTTCGCATGCAACATCGTCAAATATGATGATAGAATTAGGTAAGGCTTCTTGTGGACTTAAAATTTCACTGTTATGATTATACTTGTGATACGATGTATCCACAACTTTTTCCAATACTTTTTCTAAAAAGACGTATTTAGGTTGATACAAAGACTTTGAATACACATAAAGGTTTCTGAATCGTGGACCATTCGGGTGTAGTAACAAACTGATTACTAAGTTTGTTTTCCCACAGTTTGACGGACCACAAACAATACTGCGAATGGTATTTGGTAGTAAATTTCCATGTCGCTTAACTTCATTTTTAACTGCAGGACAAACACATTCTAATTTAAGTGATTCTTTTTGTTTCAGAAATTTCATAGCTGTTTAATCCAATCGACCACTGTGATTAGTGGATTATGACAAAATGATAATCATGCAGTGTGTTGACTCATATAAACAGATAACTTCAAACATACGAAATTCAATGTTCCTATAATAGCTCGCTAGATCTTTCAGCCATCCAATCATCGATGAGAAGCGATTTTTAATCACTTGATGCATGAACGAACAGGAGTTATTGGGCATTCTGACACACCGAAGTGAGCGAGGGCGCGAGCGAACAGAGGTGCATGTCATGAGCATGTCATTTCATTTATCATCAGTTGATGCATAAACGAACAGGAGTTATTGGGCATTCTGTCCCACCTCCGTTCGCTCGCGGTGCATAAACGAACAGGAGTTATTGGGCATTCTGACACACCGAAGTGAGCGAGGGCGCGAGCGAACGGAGGTTCGGTTCGGTGTCAGAATGCCCAATAACTCCTGTTCGTTTATGCACCGCGAGCGAACGGAGGTGGGACAGAATGCCCAATAATTCCCTACTTTACGGTGACATATTAATGCCTACTTGCTTTATAGATTAATTGTAGGTACTATTTGTTAACGGTTGCAACTGATTTAACGGATTTCATCGCCGTTTATTGTACCTAATTGTTATTTATTTTTCCCGGAATATAAGAAATACTTTCTTCTTATACTTAAATTAGGATTTTTCGACAACATTTGTTTACATTTTAGGCAGTATTGAACGAGATATAAAGGACATAAAACATTATCTAAATAGATACCGGGAAAAGGTACACGTGTAAAGAATACATTCCCTTGAGAGCTTTACACATTAGCTGTTATCACATTGATAATACACGAAATGATAATATTATTAAACACTAGCCGTTGCCCGCGGCTCGGTCCGTGTAAATACAGTATCCTTCGGGAACACTGTACTTTTTCGGGATAAAAAGTAGCCTATGTTTTAATCCAGATCCTAAACTATTACTATACCAAATTTCATCGAAATCCGTTCAGTAGTTTTGGCGTGAAAGAGTAACAAACATCCATCCGTCTATCCATACATATATCCTCACAAACTTTCACATTTATAATATAAGTAGGATTAGTACTAGTAGTCTTTTAGTAGTAGGTACTAAACATGTAATCATGGAAGTCTTAATCTTCTTTTATTAAAAACGAGCTTTTGTCCGCGACTCCTTCCACGTATTTTCAGTATTCCACGGGAACCGTATATTTTTCTGCGTTGAAAAGTAGCCTATGTCCTTCCCTACTCTAAGTCTATGCTAAATTTCATGATGATCGGTTTAGTAGTTTTTACGTGAAAGCGTAACAACCAAACAAACAAACTCGCATTCATATTTATAATTTAAATTATAAATAATACGATTACAAAGCAAATTTTGTATCATTTACTCTCAGATAATTACCATTTATTTTACATAATATTTTACCTCAGAGAAGGCATATCTAATATTGAAGATGTCTAGAAATATTTGGCAGTTGAGACACACTGAGTACAAAAGTTTAGATTAATTGAAAAATATCTGGCACTAATTTGTGTGGCTAATTTTAATACGTTCTAAAAAACAATATTCAAAAGATAGATTAATTACTTTCTTGTCTATGCTGATAATATCAATATAATTTTATTTTTAGAAATGGAATAGATTTCCCACCTATTTATTCTGGTAACCGCTAAGAGTCGGTGAAAAGTTTATAATGTTTTTACTGCACACACCTGTATCTTTGTTATTCCAATGATTGAGGAGAGAATAAACCTTTCCGGATCCGTCAGGCAACGCGTTTGATGTTTTTTTTTTTTTGGGTATCATACTCCATTCCAAAAACGAAACATAAAAGATCACTTCGTTGTCCGTCCGTCAGTCAAGAGTCAAGGCCCTTTTTCTCAGGAACGCGTAGAGGTATAAATTAAAAATTAATAATTATCAAATGCTCGGAGGTCGATACTGCTAATTAAATCCTGCAATAATACAGTTACGATCCAGTCCTGATTTATGTTAAAACTGCAAAATGATATTCTCATAAACGTCAAACCAACGTCAAATCAGCTTATGATAGCAATGAGATTCAATTATATATTAATTCAATAAAAGAAAAATAAAAATTTAAGTTAAATACGCGAATTAGGGTTCAGTAACATAATATCTATACTAATATTATAAAGGGGAAAAGTTAGTCTGTTTGTTTGCATAGCTTCCGGCAGATGGCGTTATATATCTAAAATCGTGTCATGTCGTTACTTTAAAACATACCTACTTAAAAGTACGTAACCGTCGATGCACGAGTCCGACTCGTACTTGGCCGATTTTTTCTTTGTTACTGACTGTGAGCTATGAATCAGCGGAACAATAACATTTGTTACATCAATCATCGCGCGTATGCCTTTTACAGCCAAAATAAATATTTGTTCAATATCACGTTTGAAATTTTCAGTTGTATCGTTTTATTAGGGATTCCGCTTACTGAATAATGCTTCCTTGCTGTTAAATCTAGCTGTACCTATGTTATTCTGTTTGTCTGCTTTCTGTAAATGTGAAAGTTTGCTTACCTATTCAGCTAATAACACAGCTAAAATGGGTAGGTGTAGGTTTGGAATTAATCAATTATTGATCTTATTATTGATCATCAATAATACACGAAATGTTTGTTATTCATCCAAATTTTTTTTATCACCTTCAAACTATGCAGATTGCAGTATGCTCATTCAGAAAGGATACACTTACGCCAATGAATAATCCGATCATCAAAACATTTTTTAAACGCTGTTTCCGGAATTGAGTTCAGTTCTCGCCGCAAATTCTCCTTTATGTCTTCTACCGATTGAGAACGGGTGCCACGAAGTGGTAATTTGAGTTTAGCAAAAAGAAAGAAGTCGGCTGGAGCCATATCTGATGAATATGGTGGTTACTCGATGGTATTTGTTGAGTGTTTGGTCAATAAAGTTGCGTATACTCTATTCCCTACCCAATATAATTAAAAGATAAAACTTTATCAAAATTTGTCATTGTATTTCTTTATAGCTTGGTAAATAAGTAACATTTAAATTGGTAGTATTATAGCCCGCTATTTTTTCTTTGTTTACGTTGCATCTGAACGAAGTACTTAGGTACTTATAACTATATGATTTTTTGGTAAGTACTTACGTTCTTTCAGTTTCAATATTAATAAAAATACAAATAAACATTGTGGAAAATTCCATATTCTGATTTAATAATGCCAGTGAATATAAATCATTACATCAGTCAATATTGATTCATAGGTTATAAATAGTGTAATCAATTTTAATATCGTTTTCCCGTACCATAGAGAATCGTTTAAAATGTACAACATATGACTTTGATCGCTGTAGCTAACCACATTAAACCGCCAACTGTTCTTGCCCTTGCGAATCTATTATCTGTCGATAAATAGGGATCTATTGTGTAAAAAACCGACACCACACGTTATCCCTAAGGGCCCATAGATATCTCCCGTCACAATATTTGGTGTCATGTGGTAGCATTAGCCCACATTGTTACCGAGTGCATTATTGCCAAATGTGCGTTGTGGTCATGCATTTTTAAATTCTCCAGAAATTAATGGTTTCTCCTTTACGTATAGGTACAATCACGATGGCATTGATATTCTGTAATAATGTAATGCCAATTATTACAGAGATTTTTATGAACAGATTTTGATGAAAAGCGATGTTCAAGAAATGTATGAGGCCTGGGCCTGCCCTACGTACAGTATAGTAACCGTTTCCTATTCTTTATTTTGTTTAATTTCGCTTCGTTTCCATGTACATTTAAATTACCTTCGTCAAGGAGAGCAACACAAAGTAAAATAAAACATGGCGGCTCAGATTAGAATTAACTAACGAATGTCATTTTGTCAATGACATGACTTTTGACAAAGAAAGACGTATGGCATTCAAGACGTCGTCTCTTCGTAAAACTGTCTACTACGTCAAAAGTCAAGTCAAAACAACTATCATGGCCGCCCTAAAAATAGTGTTCTCGCAATAAAAAACTCTTCAAATAATCATTTTTGTACGCATGTACCCTTCTTCAAATTAATTTTTTCGTATTTTTATGATATTCCCATATTTTTTTTCTATTTACCTATGTAGTGTACATAGAACTGGCCCAAAATCAAACATGTCTTTTGGTATCTTAGTAGTTATGGCTCTGGATTTAATCCCGAAAAAACATATTCCGAGGGATACTGTATTTACGCGGGCGGAGCCGCGGGCAACAGCTAGTTCTGTAATAATGGAATGCCATTGTTTTACAGAGATTTTTATGACTGCATTATACATCAATAATATTTTTCAAAGGATTCCACGTTTCCACATTCGATATATCAAATAACACATTACAGACATTAGATTAAAATTTTTGATTCTGTTGAAGATCCTACAAATATAATATAATATTATAAATGTGAAAGTTTGTGAGGATGTACGGATGGATGGATGTTTGTTACTCTTTCACGGAAGAACTACTGAACAGATTTTGATGAAATTTGGTATCTTAGTAGTTTAGGCTCTGGATTAAAACACAGGCTACTTTTTATCCCGAAAAATACAGTGTTTCCGAGGGATACTGTATTTACGCGGGCGGAGCCGCGGGCAACAGCTAGTTCTGTAATAATGTAATGCCAATTGTTACAGAGATTTTTATGACTGCATTGTACATCAATAATATTTTTCAAAGGATTCCACGTTTCCACATTCCATATATCAAATAATACATTACACACATAAGGTGGGTGGACCATGGAAGGCCACTCTAACAAGTAAACGCTTTTTATTCGTTTATTAACTGGATAAATGAATAAAACAAATTATGAAATAATACTTTGTTTTATTGTGTATCATATAAATCACTTTTTTTTAACCTAGCTTTAATCAGTATTCATTAAACTTAAGAGGGCGTATAAAGCTAAATTGTCGATTTTAGAATTGATTTTTACACTTGATATTAAGCTACAAAATATTTGTTTTTTTAAATATAGATATAGCATTATATTTAAAATAAATTGACCAGAGTGAAAACATGAAATTTTAAAATTTTATCGATAGAAAAAAATTACAAAGTTAGGTCTAATTTTCAACTAAAATCAATTTATGTTCAAAACTATGCATATAAACGAGTCAATTTTGTAATATATAATGTAAAATTATATTATCTAGTAATGATATTAGCGGTTTACAAAAATATTGTATATTGTACGAGTTACTAAAATAAAACTATTTCGGCGCTTAATACGTTCTTATTCCGCGTAGAACGATCTCTTTCTGTTTCACCTGGCACGCGTGATTGCCATGTTTTGTTTCATCAATCAGTAGTCATAGATTATACAGATATATACATAGATTATACAGATATATACTAGTCAGTAGTGCTCCGCGAGTAATAGTGTTCTGTGCAGTAGTGTTCGCTCCGTTGAGACGAGAGGACTGTGTTTCTGTATCGAGTGCTCCGACTCTTGAAAATACTTCGATATTATTCTATAAAAAATATGGCTAACCATAAAACTCAAAGAAAATATTCTAAAAGAGTTACATAAAACATTAAAACTTCAACTTATGACTAATTGTCGAATGTTTGTATTTATAATTTTATTGTTTTTGTTGTCACATGTGTAGTATATGCAAAATTTACCGATACTTTGACATCATTTGATACATTCGCGTGTTGATGCGACTATGAATTTCTTTTATGGTATTTAGTAGATGCTAACATAATTTGTATCGTATTATCCTAATATATATTATATTTATTTGTGCGTGTGTATGTCACTGGACTCCTCTTAAACGGATGGACCGATTGTGATGAAACTTTTTGTATATGTTCATATGGATTTAAGAATTAATTGTTAAGATGTATAATTGGGCCAGGTAGGTAGCGCTGCTGTCAGTGCGTCAACAAATTTAAATTGTAAGGCAGCATGAAGTTTGCCGGGACAGCTAGTATTTGTACATTATTTTATCTTACAAACCTTTCATTTATATATACTTTGTATTTCAGAGCGGTTTTAGTAAAAAAAAAAAAAACAAGCTGATGAATGCGAACCGGTTGAAACACTAACACAAAGTTTCATCAACTTTGTAAAATAGATTAAAATCTAGTCTTCGAATTATAATAATCGCACTTTTATAGGTAACTCGTCAAATGCAAAATATGCCTTAACTAATCTCTATAATTATAATATAAAGTAACATGGCCTGACTAATTCATCAACGTCGAGGCAAAACTACTCAAGCTAGAAACGTAATATTTGGACTGTTGCTATCTTTTGTGACATATAGATCGGCGGTCTACTAAGAATATATTTTGCGAAATTCACCCCCTAAAGGGGTAAAAAGGGTTATCAACGTTTATATGTAACTTTTTTTATGCTCAGATCTGTTTGAAATTTCGTGATATTGCTCTTTACCATGATTTACTTAAACTGCAATTCAATATTTACTAAAATTCGATATCTTAAGGGGTAAAATGGGGTACTAAACTTTGTGGGGAAAAAAATATAAAATGAGCATTTCGGCTTGGAACTTTGTAAATGTAGTCCTAAAAGAAAATGAGTAAACACGTGTTTCGGATCATGAACGTTCACACAACATGAACGGATCTCTTCAAGTTCTTTATTTTGATATCAAATACCTTCTGCCGTTAAGTAACATATTATATAGACAGCCAAAATCATTATCCTTCCTTTTGGTTTCGCCGTAGTTGAGTAAAAAGGGTTCCGTTTACATTTACTATTTCGCCGCAAACGAAGTTTCGGGTACCAACTAGTATGTAATAAAGCTCAGAGCAATTAGTATTATCTGGTATAAAAATACAATTTTTGCACTTACTTGTCGAAACATGCCCATTATCTGCGTTTAAAATGCCTATCGAAGAAGCAATAAAAAGAAAAACAAAAACAACGGGTTGCACTTCGGGAGTGCCAGTAGAAGTGAAAAATCTCAAAAGTAAAGTCTCAAAAGTCAAGCCCAATTTAACTGGAGACATTTTTTTATTCATAGTGTTTTCAACTTTTCACCATACGTCAAATTTCAAAATGGCCCCAAAAAAACTCAAAAGTGGGGCCATTTAACTGGAAACTCTCTTTTTCTCCATCGTGTTTTCACCATGCGTCAAATTTCAATATGGCCCCAAAAATCCCAAAAGTCAGGCTACTTTTCGTTAACTGGAGACACTTTTCGTGGGGGGACAATTGAAGTAAAGGTCAATGTAAAGGTCAAAGGTAAATGTGATGGGGACGGTTGGGGTTCAAAGGTCAAGGCCAAAGGTCAACGTATCTGGGAAGGTTGGGGTCAAAAGTCAATACGAACTAAAATAATTTCATGCTCGCGTAAACCAAGATAGCAAACAATTGCAAGTTGCATCTTACGAATTTTCGATCAGGGTCACGTGTTCTGCTCGACTTTAAAAGTTTTTTGAGATGGACTCAAGAAAAGTGCACAGAGCCGCTAAAGCAGTTTTCATTAGGTCACCACTTTAATTTGGTTTCAAATCGAATTATCAAATAGGTTTACAAAAAGCAAAGTAATGTTGAAAGATATCCGTGTTGGTGTAAAATACTATGATACATGGGCGTAGCTAGGGGAGGGTTTAGGGGGTTCAAACGCCCCCCGAAATGGGCCGACTGGTCCATGTGGATGACCCATATACAGAGGCGTATTTAGAAATTTTGCATCCCAGGCCAATTAACATATTTTGCCGCCCCATTTACCCTTTCTGAAAGATGAATTTTTAAAGTTATTTTAGAAAAAAAAAATCAACAGCCTAAAACAGAACTTTAATACTAACTTGTTCTAATATGTATGTGTTTATGTTAAATGCGTTCAAACTGAGAAAGCGATCGAATGTTTTTTACGCTTTAACCTGTTAAAATCTTTTTATACTTAAAGCTATGAAAGAATATTGTACTTTAGAAAAAAAAACAATAAAATCAATAGCCTAAAACAGGGTTCGCCAACCTATGGCACGCGTGTCATCGAATCCTCGAACGTATTGCATGCGACACAATATTTTGGGCACGTCACATATCACAAAATTTTGTAAATATTTACTACGAAAAAATTGTGAAATAGGTATTACATATATTATGACAAACCTAACATAATAAGTTATTTGTCATCTATTTTACAACATCAGAAATTATACTAATTTTACTTTCATTTAAATTACAAGATGATCCTATTTTCACAGTCTTTTAGTTTAAAATTTGGGCAGATTTAACCTATTAAATAGGATAAAAATTTTGATCGCTCGCTTCGCTCGCTCGCGTTTAACATAAAGAACATATTATATTATTTTGTAGCGATTTTCTGTTTTAGCCGGTTCATTTTATGATATTTTTTCGAAGTTCACCGTTATTCAGTGTTTAAGGGGAAACCCTGAAAGCTGTGCTTTAAAGCATAAACAGGTAAAACAAAAAAAATGGGCGCCCATTATTCTAATGTATATTATAAAATAATCCTATTTCCACAGTATTTTAGGGTTTAAGGTTTAAACAGATTTAGCCTATTAAATGGGAAAAAATTTGCTCGCTCGCTTCGCTCGCTCGCGGTTAACATAAAGGACACTACATTATTTATTACCGATGTTCTGTTTTAGCCGGTTGAATTTATGATATTTTTCAGAAGTTTATATTTTAGTTTAACGTTTGAATAGAGTTGAAAGTTTGAACCTGTAAAATAGGAAAAAAATTTGCTCGCTCGCTCGTTTTTGGCTTAAAGAACGTATTATAACATTTTGTACTGACGTTTATATTTGTATTTAAAAAAATACAAATATATATAGTCTAAAACTACATACATACATGATTATATGTATGTAGTTTTAGACTATATATATTTGTATTTTTCCGAATTACACAGTCTTTCAGGGTTTAAAGCTTAAACAGGTAAAAACGAAAAATACATATTCTAATGTGCCTAGGGCCTCTAATAGCTTAACGACGGCCCTGGTTATTATAGTAAGTTTTAATAGACACAGAAAAAAATATTTTAAATGACTCAACTACTTTCTTAGGCAGTCATATAGACTCAAAGCTACAAATGGAATAGTCACATTGAAAATCTTTCATCTAAACTAAACTTGCTGCTGCCTTTGCTGTAAGGAAAATACGTCGACTGACGAATGTAAAAACTGCTAGGCTAGTTTACTTCGCTTTTTTCACAGTTTAATGACATATGGCCTCAGCTGACTTAGATACTATTTTCATTTTACAAAAACAAGTAGTACGGGCTATTTATGAAATTAAATGTTGTGAATCGCTAAGAGCAAAATTTAAAAAAAAAATCTCACTTTACCCGCGCTGTATATATACGAAATTATTATATACACTCGAAAGAATATAGGCTTATTTAAACAAAAATGTGACTTCCACAATGAAAACACTAGAAATAAAAATAAACTACAAGTTCCTATATTTATATTGAGCAAAACAAATAAGTCTTTTATAGGTAAGATTTTATAATAAAATACCAGAACAAATAGTTTGCTTGCCAGAAACAAAATTTAAAAGACGTATTAAAGGAATGCTAATCGAAAAAGCTTACTACAAAATTGATCATTACATAAATGACAAAGATGTTTGGATCTAAATTTTAAATATATCTGAGTGTAGTTCTTCTCAGGCTCTTCATCCACTGATTGACTTGTTATATATTACGAATTGTCTTGTTATGTGTTACTGTAACGGTGTTTCTAATAATTAAATAGTACGTAAGGTTTTATAGAAAAAATATGTTAAGCTTACTAACCCCACAAAAAATATTTTCTTGCCGACTTGAATTGTATTTTAATTTTTATTGACGTCAAAAAATGTTTTGTAAATCTATTTTTAATAAATTATTTATGATTTGATTTGAATAAATCGAGAAGTTTCCTCGATTTCTCATGGATGCCATCATCAGGTCAAAACCCTTTACATAAAAAAAATAATTTTGAAAATCGGTCCACAGACGGCGGAGTAACCATTGAACATAAAAAAATATATACAGCCGAATGTATACCCGCCTCCTTTTTTGGAATTCACTTATAGTGTCCGTAAAATCAGTATAATAATAGCTTTACTTATTATGGTGACACACCCAATTGAATTAACTGTACCAAATTATTAGCGACCCGAACAAATAGTAGAATTATAAGCTTCTCACTAATTAATTTTTGTTTCCACTTAATAAAAACAAAAATGTAATGTTTCTGGAATCTACTGCCGGCGACACCATACTTTAAAGTATAAAGTATTTTTCTCTGTAATAATCGAGGTTAAATTTGGAGCATATTATTTTAAAGTGCTGATAACTGGTGTTTTCACCCTATATTGTCAATTTTATTTTTTGGTTTATGGTGTATTTCCGGTGTATTTTTAGTTACTATTTATCTCTAGTAAATGTACAGACGCATAATCCGACTCGTACTTAGTCAAGTTTTATCTGACTTTTTGCGTATACTATGATCGTACAAAGCGTGACGCGGCCCGCAGAGACGTTTTCGATGCGATGGACGAGTGCGGGCGGTGTGAGGTGCGCGGGTGAAATCAGATTTTTTTCTAGCTTTGTACGCCCTCTTAAGTTTTGTTAAGCTCTTCCAAATGGCCTTGCAAGGAACACGGCTCCAAACAAGGCCAATATTATACATCAGTCGTTCAACTTAAAAATAGAGTTGTAACAATTAATATATTCGCTTTTACTAAAACTACATAATAAGCTCTTTCATTTAAGCAAAACATTAAATGCTCAATATATTTTTATCATATTTTATAAAAAACTCAACGAACATTACTTGAACACCATCGTATAACTAAGAATATATTAATGGAAATTATTTAAAAACAGTACAGTCAATCAGGGTAACTTTGAATCATCATCGACATATTTTTAAACAAACTTTTACTATGTTAAGAATTAGTCAAAAGAGTTTAGTTAATATGTGCTCTCAGGTTGGTTTTCATGCTATAAAGTTTTATAACGTCTTTAAAAATGACTAATTATATTAAAAACTGGCAATTTTGTCGTGTGTCAAAGTTACCACCTAACTTGGGTAACTTTGACACAAACTAACTTTTAATTATTTTACAGCTTCAGGATAACATTAGTTTATGTTTTTATCAAATATTGATGTAGTGGGGTCATAGACAAGTCAAAAAAACCATAAAGTTATTACATTTAAATATGTTTTTATATACCTTGATAGCAGCAAAGTTAACGAGATTTTTTTTTAAAGTTTTGCACTGATTTTTACCCATTATGTTGCGCGCGGTTAAAAACAAAAGTTTTTGATATTATCTTCTTTTGACAGCTGCTTTTTTGTTAGATTTCGTTTACGAAGTATGTTACGTACACAAATTGTTATTAAATTTTAAGCGCTTATTGTTTCCCACATAAAACAATAGAAAAGAATTTTGTGAACAAACTGTCAAAGTTACCCTCGTGATTCAAAGTTACCCTGAATGAGCGTAGTAATGAGTATTATATTGACATCAAATAACTTGCCAACGCGTATTATAATTAAATTAAAAACTTTTTTTTTTTACCTCAAATGGCCTTCTTATGGGTCCGTTCTTTGTAAGGCCAAAATGTTCCTAAGAAGGCCAAACTAAAAATTATCAATGACTTTTAACATGTAAATATTTTTTATATTCGTTGCTTTTCATGTAAATTAGTTTAGTTTATTTTCAGACATAACCTTTCCATAAGAGAAATTTAAATATATACTGATAATAAAATAATTTAAAAAAAAATGTCTATTCAATATGAGTTAAAAAGTTTAATAACCCTTATAAATAAAAATATTATAAATATAAAACATTGTTTTAACTGTAACGGTACGTATTTATAACTAAAGAGTAACTGTTCATATGTTCATGGTTTGTACATGTTCTTTGTAAGGCCCATGTACCCTAGCAAGGCCAACTGTCAAATTTTTGATTGGCCTTATAAGGAACCACCGGCTTTCCTGGGAACACTACCAATATTTTAACTTAAATCGAGGCAAAACTATTTTTTTTCTTTAGTACCATAAACATATTCTTATACGACAATTCACAGTAAAAAAATATGAAATAATAATAGGTTATCTAACTAAAAACTTACGTTTTGCTGTGCGCGCGAATAACAATTGTAACGTCGACGACCGAAGTCTACGAAGCGTGAGATCGCACTGCCACAATAGCGGCGCGAGCGACTCGCCGCCGCATCTGTGGCCTTAAGTTTGATGGATCTAACACCCGTATCATTAGTTGTTTCCTCAGATCCGCCTCGACTCAACCTCATATGAGGTATCCTTGAGAAGTTCCTCGAGTTTGGTATTCTTAAACATAATTTCTACCTCAGCTGTTTTCTCCTCCAGTAAGGTTGAGTGGAGATATGACATCATAGAAAAATATTTTTTTTATGTTAACACCAACAGTAACCATTAAAACTCGATCCAAATTTTACAGAATGATGAATATCTATGCGCTATATAAATTATACGGAATTTCGTAAAGGCAGTGGCGGATTTTCGTAAAGTAAAGATCCAAAAAATTCTCAATGCTTATCTTTAAATAAGTATCCCTCTGTAATTACGTAATTGCTTCAAATAATTCCACTCACTTTGTAAAAAGAATTGATATAAATGTCGGAAATAGACGCTCGAGGGAGCCTCAAGGTACGTCCTGAGGTACCTTAAGTTTGACAGTTGATTCCTCGACTCGCGTAAGGAAATTCCTCAAGTCGAGGGAATTTTGTTGAACTAATGATACAACTTTCATGGATTGAGGTTGAGTCGAGTGGAGGAAATCTGGAGGTAACAACTAATGATATGGGTGTTAGTGTATAGCCGAAGGAATATGTGTTTACATGTCAATAACTACGACTTTTTGATAGTTGGCCTTCAAAGGAGCGTGGCCTTCCATGGTCCACCCACCTTACTAGTTTAAAATGTTTGTTTCTGTTAATTAAGTTAATTTTATAAATGCTTCTTCTCCACTCTGTTTAAGAACTTTGAAAAATAGTAATAATCTTTATTGTACACCACAAAAACATATAATTATGATAACAATAGTACATAATTGTAATAATTGTAGTATAGTAAATAATTGTACCTACTACGAGTATACATGAATCATGTATAGTACTCGTAGTAGGTACAATTATTTTTTTTATAATAATAATTATTTTTTAAAATAAAGGTAAGGTTTCACGCATGACTTTTTTATAAAGTGAACCATTTTCCACTAATCAGCCTTTTCCACTAATTTTTCAGCCTTTTTTATATCTATGGACGCTTTCACACCGCGTCAATCTGGTCCCGTGGTATTAAGTTCTCGAAGAACTTGTGTTACGGGTACCAGACAACGGAAATTATTTTAATACTTTTATACTTATAGATTGTTATTAAATATATACATACTAAATACACTTCTATGATCCGAAAACACAGATAACTTTGTTTCCTGGCGAGATTCGACAACCTTGAGCTTGAGTGCCAACACGCTAACCACTGAGCCACAGCCTCCAAAGAGGATAACAAGCTGCCCTCTGGCATTTCAAAATTATAAGAGGTAAAAACTTGTAACTTTCCATGCTGATAGATCGTGCTAAATATTTACTCTATAGGACAAATATTTTGAACAAAATCCTATAACTTTTGAAAAAAAATATTTGAAAAAAATTAAAAACCTATTGCGCGTTGATAGTTACGGAACCCTCTACCAATATGTCTTGACATGCTCTTGGTATGTAATATTAACTCTACAAAGCTACGAGAAAAGTGTGTCCATTTTTAATGTCTGGTCAGCATTATTTCAAACTAATAATGTCTACAAATTAAAAGCAATTATGAAATTGGCTTAAAATAATAACTGGTTAACAGCAATTCCTACACTTAACTTATTCCAAACTATCATTACACTTCCAAACAAGCGACTTACTTCTTAAGTAATTAAATGATTCATTAAAAATAATTAAGCATTCTATATTTAATTAGAGTTGGTTAGTGCTATGATTGTACGAGTAGGTATACTTTGAAGCCAATTAAGAAACACATTGTTGTGTTTTTTTCGAATTAAGCTTGTTAGGTCAACCGAAATACCTACTATAGAGTTGACGTAAAGAAATTACTATGATAGGGAAGCAAGAACAATTGACAAGTACTTATTCGTATCGTTATCAAATGTCAATTGTATAAAAACAAAATAAAAATTTATATAGGTTATTAAAAAACACTAACTAAATTGTCCCTACGCGACGTGATGCCTACCACCAGTTCGGGAGAGCGAGAAAAACAAAAAAAAAGCATAAGAGAGTCGCACGAGTACAATTCTTAATATTTTGAAAAAGTGGAGGAAAAAGTCAGCTGACGGAGCCAAAGCTGTTACACATGACACTAATTTATTAAAAAGTGCAAATAAATACAACCTGCAAACTTTATCACTAATTTAAAATTTCAACCCAGGAAAAGATACACAATTTGAACTTAATTATATCAGCGGATCACAAGAAATTCGTTTGGAACGGGACACAAAAACGCTCCGAAGATCCCCGAATACTTGACGAAATTCGAATGAATGTAATGCCATTATGATTAGCATTATTTAGGGGAATCCGGTTTCCAGGATAAGCGAATTTTGCCAATACAAAAGCGTTTTTTAAGTATCATGCATGTGGCTTCTAATCGCGTTTGTTACGCCATATGTTATTCATAGTTGAACGGTTAGTATTTTGGTGACAAACAATGGCCTTCTATTCCGTTCGTTTTTCGTTCCGTTTCGTGTTATGGGGTTCCCTACCCAAAGGGTAATGTGGTAAAAAGGGAACTCTATTACTGAGACATCGCTGTTTGTTTGTCTGTCTATCCGTCTGTCCGTCCGTCCATCCGTCTGTCACCAGTCACCACTCACCAGGTTGTGTCATCTTAACCGTGATAACTAGACAGTTGAAATTTACACAGATGATACTCTGTTACCGCTATAACAATAAATACTAAATAGACTATAGAGAATAAAATTAATATTTAAATATTTAACAAACATCATTTTTTTGCCGTTTTGAACGGAACCCTTCCCGCGCGAGACCGACTCGCACTTGGCCGATTTTATAACTATGTGTAACATGGTTGTACAATTATTTTAAAAAATATACTCCATAACATAGAAAAAATTAAATGATTAGTTTTGATGAGCAATTTAGTTACAGTAAAGCTACATTTAAAATAGTACATTTTACAGTATTTTTTTATAACACGGTCATTGGTACACTGGTATCTTCTATTCTGGATTAGATAGCTGCATCTATATTATATTACTAGCTGTTTCCCGCGGCTCCGCCCGCGTACGTATCAGGTATCCCACGGGAAAACTGTACCTTTTCGGGATAAAAAGTAGCCTATGTTTTAATTCACAGTCTAAACTACTACCATACCAAATTTCATCGAAATCCGTTCAGTAGTTTTTGCGTGAAAGAGTAACAAACATCCATCCATCCTCACAAACTTTCACATTTATAATATTAGTAAGATAGGATGTTAGCAGCTTAAAAATACAAAAAAGCTGTGAAAGGAAGACAACAGCTATGGAACCCCAATTTTATATGGTCGGATTTAATATTTATGTGGAGATTTCAATAAATAATTAGGCATAAAAATGTGTAAACAGTGAGCGGAGCCGCTGATCCGGTTTTGTCACAGCTAAACTTGCACTAAATATTATTAGTGACGTTAATGACAAAAGAGCGAATGATTTATTTTACGTTCACGAGTAAAAATTTTAAACGTCAACGTATTATGTTTTATGGCGAGTGACCGTTTTTACGCTGAGCACGAATCACGATTGAGTCTCATAACTCTAAGGACTTTTATACACCTCGCGTCTCGAAATTTTCTTATCAAAGAAACGAGTATTTATATCGTTTCAGTGGGTTATTAAGTATTTAGATTTAAGAATTATCCCTCTTAATGCGTCTACAGAAATATACGTAAATAAAAAAGTTTAAAGCTCAAGGAAAAAATACCCAGAACAAACATAATTTTCCTTCTGAACCGTGTCCTTTACTCTACATGCGCTTGCGAGCTGTCAATGCATTTATCAATTACCTAATCTATCAAAGTCTAAAACTTTACGCTTACCAATTACCAAAATAATAATAATATATTATATTTTCTATGAACTTTAATGCCTCAAATAATTCTATGCAAACGAGTATATTATGTGATAGGAAAATTTAGTTTTTTAACTCGTTCTCTATTCACTATTGACCGCAATACTATAGATCAGAGATAGTATGTACGTGAGCGCGTGTGTAAAATTGAAGTAGCGTAGTTTTTTTGGCTTCACTTCAAACAAACGCCACGCACTATCTTGGTTTTTTATTTGATCTGAGGTCACAACCATCTATTCATCCATCCTCACAAACCTTCACATTTATAATAGTAAAGATGAGAAGGACTTATTACTTTTATGTAAAAAGGTACTAGGTAGGCACTAGATAGTTAGCCAGAATTCAGCCCAAACTAGGGCACAGCACCCCTACGCCTCCATAAAGTAAAAAAGGTGTTCAGTAAAAACGTTATTTGTATAAAATAAAAAAGGTGTTTATTTGTTGTTCCGTTATCTTAAAAGTTGAGGAACCCCTGCTAGGGACTGGTATGTCGTTATTAGTTACTTTGTAAGTAATACTTTAATCGCACCGTGTGTGCAGGCCCTTATTCTCACAACGACGATCTTTGTTTCACAATTTTACTATTCGTTTTAGTAATGCTCCAACTCTAGTTCAAATTACTAGTCAAAACCTATAACTCGAAACGTGTAATGTGGTTGTGCAATGTCACGCCATGTTACACCATCATCATCAGTACTTAAGTCCCTAAAGTATAAACGTTTAGATTACTAGCTTTTGCTTTTATCCCGCTAGCTTGTATCCCACAGGAATACTAGGTATACTTTTTCGGGATAAAATGTAGCCTATGTTTTAAATAATAGTACCGACAAACGGGTAAACGGATCGCCTGATTGTAATTCATTGTATGGGATTCCCGGAGCTAGGAGGAGATAGACGAATTTCGTAATGAGATTGTAAAAAATCTAATTTCTTGTATAATAACAACATTTTAATTATTTTATAATAACAAAATTTAAAAATTGATTTGAATTATTTTTTTTTTCCTTTAAATGTGTACAATTTGTGTCCCACAAATAACTACTTAAATTTTACTAATGCATAATTTAATTGTAACAAAATCGATTAATTAATATGATTATTTTAAGCAGTTTTTCCGCCAAATAATCTGCTTAAAATAATCATATTAATTAATTGTATGCTATGGATTTCCGCAAAGTAACGCCTGATTCCATTAATTATGTAACAAAATCATTGTTGATACACTCAATGAATATAATAATTAAACCGATTTGTCGCACAAAATATAATTGAAATCACTTATGTTACGGATTGAATTCAGCTTTAATAACATTTTAACGTCATTTTGCTGAAATAGGAAACATTATTTTTTAATACGAAAAGAGATACCAATCAGTGGCGTGAGGTTCCTATAACTCCATTCCTATCGGCTTCCCTTACCACTTACCTTTTGAAGATCCTGATCCAAATCCCTACCTATTATACAGGCTACTGGCTAGGGCTTCCCTATGAAGGAGAACCTGCCTTTGCCACTGATACCAATACCATTCTATTTTAGAGATACTTAAAGATAAGTGCCTTCTTTTGAAGACTCCGTAGCTTTCGTAATTTATAAAATAAATTAACCGATAGTAGGCATCACGTAAGGACAATTCCATTTTTTTATAATAATAATAATAAAATAATTGTAACTTATATGGAAATAAAACTTTTTTGATTTGATTTTTTTTTTTGTATTTGAGTTCTTCCTTACCTTTTATCTATGCACAAGACAAGACTTGGCGTTTGCAAATTACGATAGGTACAGATTTTGAATATAAACCACGTATCCTAAGTAGTAGAGCTCTTGATATTTACAAGCATACAGAACTCCCCACACCGATATCGGTGACGGTGGCCGATTTCATTGAAACCATGCCAGTTACGTAGAAGTAATTTTATAGTGCCCAAGTGTGTGCGCAGTACACAAGAGCACTCTCTCTCTTCCTTTACTCTCATAATCCAGTGGGACGGATAACCGACACGACTGACGAGAGATCAGGCGCAGGTCCGAATTTTTACATGCCCATCCGACGCATGGATCATCACTCTTGTCAGACAATCAGGTGATCAGCCTGCATTGTCCTAACCAAACTTGTAAACAACATTTTTGGTTTTTCCAATGCGGGAATCGAAGTCGAGAGTGGTCGAGAGCCCAATGCTCTAACCCAGTGTTTCCCAAAGTGGGCAATAACGCCCCCTTGTGGGCGCTGGAGGCCGAGAGGTAAGGGGCCCAGAAAAAATTGGAGGGCGCTGACGTGAGTGGTAGTATCATGAAGCATAGATACCAAGAGTCCGAACGGTATAGGCTTTTTAATAATAATTATGTACACAATAATAGGACCAGATGTTAGTTCTCTTTTCTGCCGCTAGGCGTGCGAGACCGACGAGTACCGAGTGTTGCCAATACTATTATACCGAGTGTTGCCAATACTATTATTTATTACAATTATTTTTAAATTACCGTTAGGCAATTACCGTGTTCTACGGTATCTATTTTTCGAGAACAGTTTCTAAGAATTTCCTAAAACTTTTATAAAATAAGATTTCAATCTTTCCAGAGCTGTCAATAGCAACTTTAAACTTCCCGCGTAATTTCAAACGAGTGCATGTCGAACCGTCGCGCGCTCTACCGGCAAAAATCTGTCCCCGTAATTGAGACCATCTTTTTAACATTACGTTCGGACTCCTTGTTATCTATACTTCGTGGGTAGTATTATAATTATTCAGTGTTGTATATTGGTCAATTTTAGTGTTGTATATTGGTCAATTTTTAATAGACAAAATATACTTTCCAGGCGAGACTAATGTGTATTGAGGTTTTTAAAGTGAAAAAAATGGGGGGAGGGGGCTACAAAATAACTGATTTTCAAAGTGGGCGTTAGACGAAATAAGTATGGGAACCTTTGCTCTAACCACTAGACCACGGAGGCTGCTTACAAACATACTCTACCTATGGACTGAGATCCCAGCCTGACTACCCTTATATTCTTACTACAGACAAATGTTTACCTATAATATCATAATTATTGTGTACAACGAACGTAAGCATATCCCTATATACATAATAAATTTTAATCGGTTAACTGGTAAGTACCATTTTGTTTGAGAACATTATAGAACGTTGCCGTCAGCGAAACATCGATTGGCTGATAAGAGTGACAAACACGACACATATCGGTCCCGACTCCCGAGTCCCGACAGAACGAATGGCTGACGAGTGACGAATGACGACCGACGAACAAATGAATGACGAATGGTGACCGAGATCGGAAGACCTGATACTATCGAGGACAATATAAAGACATGGCATGGAACACTTTAACATTTTTCGGATACCGAATTTGTATTTCGGTACCTGCATCATACCTATATAATATTACTAGCGACCCGCCCCGGCTTCGCACGGGTACAATACTGATACTAATACTAAAGAATGTCTTTAAACCTGTAACAAAACGGACGAAATTTTATCAAAACAAACAGAAACAAATTAATATAGGCACCTACTAAAACTCAATGAAATAAGTAGGTGGCTATACTTTTATCGTATGAAATACCTAGACTCTTCAGGACTAACAATACAACAAACACTAAATAAATAGGTATTCAAGTATCTATCCATCATCATCATAGTTACAACGAACACAAAACAAAAAATTTACTCATAGAAGTCATAGATCTAAACTCCCCCCCCCCGCACGCGCCTTGGTGACGCCCACTTCGCAACGGGCCGTGCCGTGCAGCAGAAATCGTAATATTTTAATTTCGCCATAACTTCAAAACCAAACGTCCAATTTTAAACATTCAAAGACCAAATATTATCTACATAAACTGTACTTAGTGATGAAATAATTTATTTTGATAAGGATTAATAGCATGGTAAAATAAACGCGTTTAAATGTAGTCCAAAAAAAATTCAAGATTTCTAAATAAAAAAATGTTTGTTGCGCCTCACTCGACATAGATAGGTATAGTGTGTCGCGGACTTTTTTGTAGATATTTATAAGATCTACAATTAATTAGAACATTTTATGGTTCTATCTTTTATAGTTTAGGCAGCGTACGCAAAATAAGTAACTTTTCTGGTTAATTTTTTACACCTTGTGTCCGAAAAACCCAAATATCTTACGGAACCCTATATTTTTCCAAAATAAAATTTAGCCTATGTTACTCGTGGATAATGTAGCTTTCGAATGGTGAAAGAATTTTTGAAATCGGTCCAGTACTTTTTGAGCCTATTCACTACAAACAAACAAACAAACAAACAAACAAACAAACATACAAACAAAGTTTTCCTCTTTATAATATTAGTATTATTATAGTCAAAGATGATAAGAATAATATTAGGTCATTACATAATATGAAATTGGCGTTTTGTAAAGGAGGAACATAAAGTCGATTTTCTAAAACATAATATATTTATGGAATTTTTAAATGTATTTAATTAATAAACTACACATAAAATTTTTTTTTTTTTACATTTACCAACGTGTTTCTTTTTACATTTACATTAAACGTGTAAGTTCTTGTGTAGTGAATAAGGTTCAATTTCGAATTGTCTTAAAAATAAACGCCACGCCAATTTACACCTACCTATCCAGAACCAAGCAAAATGCCTCTTAGCCATTAGTCTCTAAGGTATACAGACAGACATAAAGGAGATCCCAAAAATAACCTACTTACACAATCCTTTTGACAATGAAGGAACAACGCAGGATTGTTCTTACGCACTTGAGTGTTACCATTTGCTCTACTGCATTAAATTTTAATGTCCCGCCTTTGATCTATTTTGTAGTTGGAGATTTCACTCAAAGGCAACATCTAGCTACTAAATATTTAAAGTCCACTGCATTGCGCATTTTGTTTGCGTGTCGTTTCGAGATTCCGTCCGCGTGTGCTATTGTTATAACGCTAAGCAGATTAGCTCGATGGACTTTTCAACTCTTTGCTAATAATTACTGTTTTATGCTTCGTTAAGTTTTTTTTTTTTTTTATATTCATAAAACATTAAAACCACATTAACGGCCGAACACTGAAACGATAGTTAAATTAAGTGACGCTCAACTCTCAAGTCACATTCTGTCCTTGTCATTACGGCTAGCAGAGACAGTGACGGCCTGTGAATGAGGCTCTTATTAAGATTCCCGTGAAACGTACGACGAATGTAGGACGTTCCTGAAATATTTATCTGAGGAATAATTATGTTACGGAAGCAAGGCTTCGTTTTTTTTTGGGAAATAAGTATTTCATACTGTAAAGACATGTTTGATTTTGGGCCAGTTCTATGTACACTACATAGGTAAATAGGAAAAAAATATGGGAATATCACATAAATACGAAAAAATTAATTTGAAGAACGGTACATGCGTACAAAAATGATTATTTGAAGAGTTTTTTATTGCGAGAACACTATTTTTAGGGCGGCCATGACAGTTGTTTTGACTTGACTTTTGACGTAATAGACAGTTTTACGAAGAGACGACGCGACGTCTTGAATGCCATACGTCTTTCTTTGTCAAAGGTCATGTCATTGACAAAATGACATTATTTAGTTAATTTTGATCTGATCCGCCATGTTTTATTTTACTTTGTGTTGCTCTCCTTGACTAGGGCATCGAGACCGGTTTTACCCGAAACCGAAAACCCGGGTTTTCCCGGGTTTTCGGGCCTACAACAAAACCCGGTTTTCAAAATATTGAAAACCGGTTTTCGGTTTTTTCAAGCTTTTTTTCATTATGAAATTCTACAACAGTTTATAACAGTTACAGTCACAAACCGAACGTTATAGTGGCTTGTGATTGTCAATGTAGAATTTTAGAATAATAGTTATAATGTTTCCATGTTGTATGTAGTACATTTGTGGGCACGGTAGTACCCCCGCCCCGCTAGGACGAGTGAGCGAAGAGCAGGGGCACTACCAGACTACCAGTGGCAAAGGCTGGCTCTACTTCATAGGGAAGCCGTAGCATGTATAATAGGTTGGGATTTGGATAAGGGTCTTCAAAAGGTAAGCGGTAAGGGAAGCCGATAGGAATGGAGTTATAGGAACCCCTAGCCACTGCAGACTACCTTTTCTCGAAGCGATTCGTCGATTTTTTGCACCTTAATAACTTGGTATAATATAATATTCGGTTCCATCAGCACTCAGCGCGAAGTGCTCTCCGTTCCCATGATACCCAAAAGTCGAGTGGGCCTAACGGAATCCGTCCCATTGTGTTGAAAATGTCTGCTCCAGAGTTGGCACCGGTCTTAACGCATCTTTTTCGGCTCACCTGCTTATGGCACAGTCCTGGCATCTTGGTAGACAGCTTTGGTGTGCTATCGCCTGCCCTGTTCATACTGCATATCAATGATAATATGTGATGACGACAGTACGGGTGATGCCATACACAGGTCGCCCGAACATCTCTCGGCAAAACGTCATTGAGAGTCGAAATGAACTTGTCTCTCTAATTAAGATTTCATTGGAGAAGATCTCTGAATGGGGTAGACTTAACTTAGTCCAATTCAACACCTCTAAGATATATGTTTGCGCGTTCATCGCTAATAAGTTACCGATGGTCGTATGTCCTCGTTTTGAAAGCATACCCATAACTGTCTCCTCCAACATTGGAAATTGGAATACTTGGTGTTAGCATATCGAGCGAGGTCTAGTTCCGATATCATCTGGAGGGCAAGGCCAAGTTAGCCTCCAAGAAGCTTGGTGTTCTGAACAGGTCAAAGCAGTATTTCAGTCCGGTCCCACGCCTACAACTCTATAAGGCGCAGGTTCGGCCTCACATGGAATATTGTTCTCATCTCTAGGCAGGAGCGCCAAAGTACCAGCTTCTCGCTCTGGATCGTATCCAACGAAGGGCCGCTCGAATTGTCGACTGCCATAGTATTTCAAACAGGCTTTACTTCTAGAGATGAGCATCGCTCTGCATCCTATATCGGTTATATTACGGGGAGTGCTCCGAGGAATTGTTCGGACTTCTACCTGCTGCAACTTTTCGCCACCGTTTCAAGGGACAAAATATTTATCATCCTCATCACCTCCACCGTGTGGCAGTCCTCCACCGTGCACTTTACCCGAAGCTTTCTGCCGCGCACTGTAAAACTCTGGAATGAACTGTCGCCAACAGTATTTCCGGGCCATTAGGACCTGCACACCTTCAAGAAGGCAGCGTATTCCCTCCTAAAAGGCCGGCAAGGCACTTCTGTTTCTACACGCCTTAACTCTACAAGCCTAACTTTACAAACTCTACACTTTAGTCAAATTATGTGGCTTGGCCATTTCGTCAGGCAACGTATTTTGACTAAGGTGTAGAGTTTGTGAAGTTATTAATTACTTTACATGAAAATGTTTATGGTGGGATCACATTTTACCAGTGTAACGTTGTAACAACAGAAAGCAGCTGATAAAAGTAAATTTTCGGATATTCCTAACAAAATTCTATAAAATCAACAAAAAACCCGAAATACCCGAAAAAACCGGGTACCCGGTTTTGAAGATGGCTGGGACCGAAAAACCCGGTTTTGTAAAATATGACCGGTCTTCGATCCCCTATCCTTGACGAAGTTAATTTAAATGTGCATGGAAACGAAGTGAAATTAAATGAAAATATGAAATGAAAATATACTTTATTGTGTACAATCCGCAGTTACACACACATATACAAAATATATAAACTATACACCGAACAAGACGAAAGTACACAAAGGCGGCCTTATTACTAAACAGCAATTTCTTCCAGGCAACCTTTGAAAGAAAGGATTAAATTGCTGGAGAAGGGTACTGTGCTTAAAGTATAATATCTAAAATTTATAAACATATAGTATACATTAAAATAAAATACATAAATAAAAATAAAATAATAGTAATACATACATACATAATATTATACATATTATATATTATAACAACTAATCAATATTTACCATATTAAATATACAAAATTATACTTGCACGATAAATATATACAATAACTACAAATATCATGGATACAAATATAAAATACTTATTAACTACTTTCGACACATACTGAGGTAGTAATCTTTAAGGGCAGATTTAAAAGTGTTTAATGATTTACACTGTCTGATTCGAGTAGGGAGAGAGTTCCATAGCAGAACAGATTGTGTGGAGTAGGAGGAGTGGTAATACTTGGTATGGTGGATAGGTATATCGAGAAGGAGATTTGTGGATGATCGTAGCTCTTGTCTATCTGGAAGACGGAAACTAAAGGTTTCTTTTAGGTATTGAGGGCTGTTGGGATCGAACAAAATGGAGTAAAGGAGCGAAAGTACACGAGCATTACGGCGAAAGCGAATTGGTAACCACTTGAGCTTGTGACGGTACTCGGATATGTGTTCAAATTTGCGCAAGCCAAAGATGAACCTGATAGAAAGATTTTGAAGGCGCTCAAGTTTGTTAAGTTGGTCTTCGGTCAAGTTAATGAAGCAAGCATCCGCATAGTCAAGAAGGGAGAGAAATAGCGATTCGGCTAAAGCCACCTTAGTAGGTACCGGGAGAACATACCGAAGTCGTTTTAAGGAGTGCCATGTTGAATACACCTTCCTGCTAATCTCTTTCAGCTGCTGTGACCAAGATAGATGCTCATCAAAATAAATGCCAAGATTCCTAACCACTTTGCTATATGGTATCGGCGTATCGTTAATGAGTACCGGAGGCAACGTATCCCAGTCAATTCTGGAGACCAGCCCCGGGCTGCCAAGTATTATTAGCTGAGACTTAACGGGGTTAATGAGAAGTCCATGTTCCTTACTCCAGTTACATATGGCCGCTAAATCCTTGTTTATAATACTTACCGCCGCAGGCAACGTATCCAGAGTTGACTGAGTGTAAATTTGTAGATCGTCTGCATATAAATGAAAATGAGACGAAATGTATGAAGTGAAAAGGGCAAAGAGTAATGGTGATAAGACGCCACCTTGAGGAACGCCGGCAGTAGTGTTAGCCCAATCAGAAAAAGCCTCCGAAATTTTAACTTTCTGCCGTCGACCCATAAGGTAGCTTCGAATTAAACAAATCACTGAAGGTGAGAGGTTAAAAGAACTTAACAGACTGATAAGAATGTCATGGTCGATAGAATTGAAAGCGTTACTAAAATCAAGTAAAGTTAGGATTGTGAGCTTCTTATTATCCATGCCGGACCGAATATCATCTGCTACTTTGACCAAGGCTGTAGTAGTACTATGACCCGTCCGGAAGCCAGATTGATATGTACTGAGGAGATTGTTATGCATGACAAATCTTGTAAGTTGGTGATGTATAAGTCGCTCAAAAACTTTAGACAAGAAAGGAAGCATAGATATTGGACGGAAATCGGAAATAACTTTAGGACGGGAGGATTTTGGTAATGGGATTATGTGGGCGGATTTCCAGGTATCAGGAAAAGCACAAGTTGATAAGCAAAAATTAAAAATGTGTAAAAGAATAGGAGCTATTATGTCTAGGATTGGGATAATCATTTTGCGACTGAATAACGGCGAATTTAAACAAAATAAAGAATAGGAAAGGGTTACTATATTATGTAGCTATAATTACATATACTGTACATAGGGCTGGCCCAGGCCTCATACATTTCTTGAACATCGCTTGGACATTCACAATACAAGAATACCAACTGAAAAAAATCAAAGTCAATAAGCAGCCTGATGATATCCGAAAATATCTGTCAATACGTTTAAAAGAGTTCAATTAAAAATCGTGGCCTGCATTCGATTCGTGTCAGTGGCCGTGGTTGAATGGCTCTAATTTTTTATGCCTCGTGGGTTCCTTGGGCTTTGTGATACAAAATTAATGATTTTCGGTCAGTGCAGTGGGTTCTGGGTACAATAGGCGGAGTGACAATGGTACCCCGCGGACAGTCGGTAGGCCGCTAGCCCGCTACCTACCTTTGTGACCAAAACGCTCGTCATGTCGAATGTATTCCATCAAACGATTCTAATTAAAACGAAATGTATCCGGGAGGGATATGAGTATTTATTTAATGAATAAACGGTTTGATTGTGTGAAAATAATAATAACTAGCGACCCGCCCCAGCTTCGCACGGGTACAATACTGATACTAATACTACAGAATGTCTTTAAATCACTAACAAAACGGGCGAAATGTAGTCAAAACAAACAGAAACAAATTAATATAGGTACCTACTAAAACTCAATGAAATAAGTAAGTAGGTGGGTATACTTTTATCGTATGAAATACCATAGATCTAAACTCCCCCCGCACGCGCACCCCTGCCTTGGCGACGCCCACTTCGTAACGGGCCGTGCAGCAGAAATCGTCATATTTTAATTTCGCCATAACTTCAAAACCACACGTCCAATTTCAATCATTCAAAGACCAAATATTACCTACATAAACTGTACTTAGTTATGAAATAATTTATTTTGATAAGGATTAATAGCATGAGTAAAATAAACGCGTTTAAATGTAGTCCAAAAAAATTCAAGATTTCTAAATAAAAAAATGGTTGTTGTGCCTCACTCGACATAGATAGGTATAGTGTGTCGCGGACTTTTTTGTAGATATTTATAAGATCTACAATTAATTAGAACATTTTATGGTTCTATCTTTTATAGTTTAGGCAGCGTACGCAAAATAAGTAACTTTTCTGGTTGATTTTTTACACCTTGTGTCCGAAAAACCCAAATATTTTACGGAACCCTATTTTTTCCAAAATAAAATATAGCCTATGTTACTCGTGGGTAATGTAGCTTTCGAATAGTGAAAGAATTTTTGAAATCGGTCCAGTACTTTTTGAGCCTATTCATTACAAACAAACAAACAAACAAACAAACATACAAACAAAGTTTTCCTCTTTATAATATTAGTGTAGATAACTAAAATTCTTCGAGAACTTGCCACGGGACCAGATTGACGTGGTGTGGAAGCTTCCATAGATATTTTAATAACTAAAGTATCTATTTAATAATAGGACGCTTCCACACCACGTTAATCTGGTACCGTAGCTCGTAGTAAGATCTCGAATAACTTGTGTTACGGGTACCAGAGAATGGAAATATATTTAATACTTTTATACATACATACATACTTACATATAATCACGCCTCTTTCCCGTAGGGGTAGGCCTCCAATCGCCCCCCCACGAAACCTCCCTCCCTCTCCCCCGCCCCGCCCCTCCAAACAAAAATCCCCTCGAGCCATAACTATTCCTTCCTGACCCCTAGACCCCTTAAGTGAGGTACCATTGCAATCGGGAAAACGAGCCCTATATTTTGACACCATTAGATTCCAAATTCCTGATATACCCCAAAAATCTGAAGTGTTAAATTTTTAATCTATACTTAATATAATAAAGAGGAAACGTTTGTTTGTTTGTTTGTTTGCATTAAATAGGTTCCGAAATCCGAAACCACTGGACCGATTTTGATGAAATTTGGCACACATGACCATCGCGGAAATGTACGGTTTCTGCGAAATTAACTTTTGCGCGCACAAAGTCGCGGGCAACATTTAGTGTAATATAAATTGTCATGTGTAATGTTTGTGTAGAATAAATGAATATTTTACCAAATAACTGATAGTACTTTTATACTGATAATTAAAGCAATTCGTGCAAAGTTATTCCCTAACCGGCTAACCATTCCAAAATATCAAAAATGCACAGCGTTAGTATTCAAGTTTTTACTTTTTACTTCTGCCGGCACCCCCGGACAAAGAGAATATAATCACTATGCCCCCGCCTCCTTATTAATAAAAATATTTACACCATGGATAAGCAAATCCAAATCGCTCTCTTTGTCTATCAAGTGACTGTTCCAAACTATCTAACAGAGACAGCCATGTTGGATTAGCTAATCCGTGGTGTAAATAATTTTATTAATAAGGGAGCCGGAGTGCAACCAGTCTTTTTTTGCATTTCTACCAAGGTTTTCTCGTATAAATACATATATAGGTAAGTAATAATTATTCTTCAAAAGTATTCAAGTAAAAAGTGATGTTAAGTCTAGTACAGTAGGACCTCTATAAGTCGAATATCAAGGGATACGTCAAAAAATTCGAGTTGAAGAGATTTCGACATAAAGTAAATTTCGACTAAGGAGAATTTTGTTTCGACGTAAAGAGGTTGAGATTCATTCTTAAAAATTTTGAGCCATAGAGGTAAAATAAATAAAAATACGAGTTGCAGAGGTGACACACATTTGTATTTATTATTAAATCAACATTATTTCAAAACATCCTTAAAATAAAAAAATACATACATACATACATATAATCACGCCTTTTTCCCGTAAAGGGGTAGGCAGAGACCACTTTTTGCCACTTGCTACGATCCTTACATACTCGTTTCGCTTCGTTTACTTTCATTCTTACCATCCATTCCTCCACTTACATTCAATGTAGCGAAGCGGCTCTCCATGGTCCGAAGCGGTTCTACTGTACTATAATTTTTCAAAGTCCGTCCGTAGTTTTTTAGAAAGTGGTTTAATAGAGGTTTGTTAGTTAGTTTTTCAGAAGTAATTTGAACACGGTGACTTTAAAAAGCGTTTACAAATATTTTTAAAATTACATTTTTGATAATTAAGTGGGACTGTATTTTTGGTGTAAACAATTCAACAAATTAACACATAGGAATATACTTTGCGGTATTCCCATCGGAATGGGATTTACGAAGGGTGAAACCGCGGGGCACAGCTATAATAGGTCCATAAAGTGTTCGAAAACGTATCTAAATATAATTTTATCTATTAAACGATTTGATTCGAATAATATATCAATCAATTCGATTCAAGGTTTTCTTTAAAGTTCGAATCATGATTCGAATTTTCGTCGGGTTTTTCGAATTGATAGTTGATACGAATATTTATTTCATTTTCGATTACCGTCACTATTCACTAATCACTATTGACACTCAGTTGAATGTCATTACAAAAATTTAATATTAAAAAACTTCAATCTAAACTTTTCTCTATATCACAATCGACATAGAGATTGTATAGTGGCTGTACGTTTCGACCAAGAATAATGTAGCATTGTGATTGTAAAAGCTATAGCGCGATGTAGCTCCCGCACAGCGACATCTGTTGGCATATTAGGAAAACTCAGCACTCACACCACACGAGGTTTCCAGCTGTACTTACTTACTTAACTCACAGAAATCTTTAATAACTCCCACACCGATCTCGGTGACGGTGGCCGGTTTCATTGAAACCAGGCCAGTTACGCTGGAGTGATTTTATAGTGCCCAAGTGTGTGCGCAGTACACAAGAGCACTCTCTCTTCCTTTTAATCTCGTAACCCAGTGGGACGGATGACCGACACGACTGGCGAGAGATCAGGATAATTAGATAATAATTATAATTAGCAGGACCGACTTTTTACATGCCCATCCGACGCATGGATCATCTTTCTTGTCAGACAATCAGGTGATCAGCCTGCATTGTCCTAACCAAACTTGGAAACAACATTTTTTGTTGTTCCCTTGTGGGAATCGAACCCACTTACTAATAGATTTAATAAATAATTGATAATTTATTCTTGTACTTTTGCACGCCACTAAAATGGCAGAATGTATAGAAACTTTATCTCTAATTTTAAGATCTCTGTAATGTACTACATTCTTCCAATAAATATATTTCATTTCATTTCATTTCACGACCTCCGAGTCGAGAGCCAATGCTCGAACCACTAGACCACGGAGGCTGTGGATATTTATACTAATATTATAAAGCAAAAGCGTTTGTTTGTTTGTTTGAACGCGCTAATCTCAAGAACTACTTTGAACTAAGAACTGGTTTTAATTGAAAAATTATTTTTGTTGTTGGATAGTCCATTTATCGAGGAAGGCTTTAGGCCAGTATTTTTCAACCTGGGGGTCGCGAAGCTTCTGTAGGGTACTATACTGTACGCCGGAGGTCGAGAGAACTTTAGTAAAAAACAAACAATAAAGATTAAAAAGATTGATTTATTAAGTAAGATAATTTTAACAAAAGGATATACTCATAAATAGATCATCGATGTCTGGTAATTGTAAAATAATGTGTTTGGTGTACTATATTATGTACTTATATCCGAATACTAATTATGGAGACGCATAAAATCGTCGTATAGAATGAATATTTGTAACACTGTAACATACACATACATATTACATACAATATGATAAAAATGCGAAGGGTCGGGGGGTCGCGTTTTGACATTGGAAATGTCTTTTCGATCGCTTCAGTATAGGGGCTGAATTTACGAAAAAGTGCGATCCCGTTATATCTTGGAGAGTTGTATTGACATTGGAAATGTCTTTTCGATCGCTTCAGTATAGGGGCTGAATTCACGAAAAAGTGCGATCCCGTTATATCTTGGAGAGTTGTAAAGATATGATACTAAAAATTATTATTAAAAGATGCGTATTCACGAGATCTATAAAGTGCAAAAAGAATTTTTCGAGAAAGTCAAAAACTAAAAAAGTTAAGGCCGAAATAGTGAAAAAAATAATCATTTTTTTCCGAATTTTTGATGTTGGTGCTCGATATTTTCGAAACGAAGAATGATATCAAAATTTTGAGAAAAACTCCTCTGGACAGTTAAGTCAGCTACAATTTGAGCCTAAAACAAATATGATCGGGTTAAGGGTTTGCCCTATAGCCTAACCTTTTGGAAACAAAAAAAAAATATTTTATGCTTTAAGCGAGACCATCTTGTATGTTTATATTCAAAATCTCGACAACGGTTACAAGTATTTACATAAATTTAGTACGCGGTGAGTTTTGGGTGTGAAAAATCGATCTAGCCAGGTCTTATCCCTTAGAAACTGCGCATTTTTAAGCAATATATGTTTTTTTATTTTGACGTGCAACAATATATCAATAATTTCGACTTTCTTACGTTAGTCTCGTTGGCAGCTTGGTATGCGTGCCTACGTGTAACTTTTGCATTGTTTGGAAATTCAGAATGTGATGGGTTCGAATCACGGTAAGAAAATATTTTTGTAACTCTCATTGTTTCTTTTTCTTTTATATTTGTTTTTTTTACATAGATGTATAATATTAAAAAGATGTTTTTATTTATTTTTCTTATTTTATTGTTCTAAAAAACACCGAGCAAAGCTCGGGCTCCTAGGTGCTTTATACTTATGCGCCACATCGACGATTATTCAAACTTCGATGCACGTGTAGAAATTTTGCAATTTGTTTATTCACACGTGTTATGTCGAGGATACTTATGTTAATCTATTAATTTTGTATCTTGTACTCGCTGATCCGGCAAACTTTGTTTTACCATAATATGGTATATATTATGTAAAAAATTGATTACGACTAATTCTCAGACCTACCGAATATGCAAAAAAAAATTCATAAGAATCGGTCAAGCCGTTTCGGAGGAGTGCAGTGGCGATATACATTCAGCTGTATATATTTTTTATTTTTCTTGTGTGTTCAACGATTAGGTACTTCCCCGTCTGTGGACCGATTATCAAATTTACTTTTTTGATGTAGAGTGTACAATCCCAAATCGGTCCTTTTGACCTCAAAGTGGTGACATGATGATGGGATCCATGAGTAATCAAAGGAACTCCTCGAAATTTATATGGACTTATACGGCGATTTAAATTTTTTTCTGACGTAATCCAAGCGTGTGCTACCAAAAAGTAAGAATTTGTACCAAGGTATAACCTGGATCCAAAAGTAATGAACATAACTCCTGACTCCTTACAGATAGATGTTTTGGGGCTTTCGGCGTTTTTTAAAGAACTACAAGCATAATATATACCACTTTGTCAATTACAGTAATCATCATCATCACCATCGTCATCACACGAAACACCAACATAAATTAGGATGACATAAGCACTCACATCAGTTTTGTTTACCAGTATCAATGTCTTTGAAATTGTACTATTGGCAAAATTATATTCGTGATCATCATCATCATCACTATAATATTATATTAATTAATGCTTATTGCTACTTCCTTTTTTTCCACCCACTACTACAATAGATAATAATAATTATTTAATATTATAGTACCTAATGATTATCATCACTGGTGATTGTATATTAAGGTCCACAGTTATGAAATGTTTATTTGGGGAAATACCTCTCAGAAACGCGGCATAAAATAAACGCTTGAGTTCGTATTGCCAAGAGAGTGAGAATAGCGGGGGCGTTTCTGTATTTATAAGTTTCTTAAAATATGTTAATATGTTAAATAATAAAATAATAAATATAACTAATATTATTTTTCAACAAAAACAAAAAGAAAAGAAATATTATTTTTCAACAAAACCGACTTCCATAGTAAAAATGTACAAAAAAGTATGAAATAAAACTTATTTGCTAAAGAATTAGAATTAGGATTAGGATTGGGATTGGGATTGGGATCGGGATCGGGACAATACATGGATGTTATAATAAAATACGTGTCACAATCCCCCTTTTAAAAGAGATATTCAAGAAATGTATGAGGCCTGGGCCAGCCCTACGTACAGTATATGTAAATATAGCTATTCATTGCGTAAAATAATTCCTATTCTTGATGACTAATTTACTATTTAATTTAATTTATTTTTAGCATAATAATTAAGGTCTCTTTCTAAAAATAATAGGAAAATTAATCACCTCAATATATATACGCGTACGAAGTCGCGGCCAAAAGCTAGTCTAGGTATAAAATAATTATCATTTAACTTTGTAGTTTTATTGTAACCTTTTCCTATTATCCCGACTTTCTAGTCACTCAGCGACAATATTTTTTCGAATTCCGTAGATTCATTTCCAATGTGCTCGATAGTCGTGTGAGGCACGAAATCTGTGAATTTTTTCATACAAGGGGGGTCGCATCATGAAAAACGTTCAAAAACACTGCTTTAGGCTATATAGCATCATGCTAAGCTCAATACGAGCGGAGCACCAATCAATGAATGTTTCAAAATGTTTTTTTTTGTCCTTTTGAGAGCTTTTGCTGCGTACGCTGCGGAAACGGTAGTTCCTTTGCCGTAAGGTTGGCACCACTGGGCACTGTCTGTCAAAGATATAAACACACGAAGGCGCTTCTCCTGATTTTATCGGTTTTACTTTGTTTTTCCAACCGTTAATTAAGGCTCGACCGAGATCTCGGTCTCGGTTCTCGGTCTCGGCATTCTCGACCAAAAATCTGGCCGAGAATCCGGTGTCGGTTCTCGGTCAAAATTGGCCGAGGTTCTCGGCCATAACCGAGACAGAACAGTACAGGTAATGAGATCCGAATTGTCGCGGAATACGCGCGCGACCGCGTGACTGGTTAACGTCTCCGCCAACCGCAGCACGCCTTTGTCCGTTCTCCCGCCGATCGTCAGTCGTCACTCACTTTTTAACTGACTTCCAAAAAAGGATATTATATATTTTGTATGTTCAACAATAATTCCGTTATCTGTGGAATTCTGTTTCAATTTTTTTTTTATGTAAATGGTTTAATCCCAATTTGGTCCCATTTTCAAAAAAGTGACCTGATGACCTTTTTTTGTGCTACAACATACATAATGCTGCTGCATTTTGAATATTAAAGCTTTTAATATAAAGCCTTAATTCCATATAAAGTATTACGCAAAATTTGAGTACCTAGTTTTATTCATTTTCCTATAATTCGTCAATTCTCGGTCTCGGTTCTCAGTCTCGGCTGAGACTACATTTTATTTTCGCTCTCGGTCTCGGTCTCGGCCGAGAAAGAAAAACCTGTCTCGATCGAGCCTTACCGTTAATCATGCCCAAAACGAAAAGTGGTGAAAGCAGAATGATGTTGAAAGACTTTTGTGAACGTGAAAAACGTAATGAGTCGCAGATAATTCCGTTTATATGTGTTCAAGCTCGTGATTAGAGATGGTCGTTTAAACGTAAAGCGTTTAAAAAAGTGTGCTTTTATAAATAAGTTGAAAAGTCGTTTAAAAATTTAAGCGTTTATCACTTATACTTATCGTTTATATCGTTTATAGTCATAAAGCCATAAGTGTGGTATGAGCAAAGAAAAATAGTTCTTATGACGAGCGCAATAAGAGTGAAAATTCTTTAATGTAGGTCATCACTTATTTAAACGGCTTATTTTTTGTACTTATAACTAATATGCTTTTTCGTGTTTATTCACTTTTTGTTAGTTGCGGGTTGACGAAAACACGTTATATTACGTTAAGCAATAATTCGTATTTTAATCGTAATAGTGGTGTTTTGGTGGCTTACCGTGAACTTTTAATGTAAATAATAAATATAATAATGGTCCATATGGACGTAATATAAACTTTTCGTGTAGTGTTTTAGTATTAAGTTTATTAAGTTTTTGTCGTAAGATGACGACTAAACGACGTGAATTGGAACAGTAATTTATGGAACTACTTTGAAAGAAATGATGTGGAAAAAGGTTTCGATGTGTAATGTTTGTTATCCTATAAATCAACTATTACTAATGATAAGCAACATTTAAGATTAATGCATATTATCAACATGTAAAAACATTTTTATGAGTTCATATTATTATATTAATAATTATTCAGATTTCAGACAGTCCTAAGGCTGCAAAGTACGAAGGAAAGTTAATTTAAATCAGTTTAAGCGATCGAAAAACGTAACATAAGCGCAAAAAACATTATAACTTATAAGTGGCAATAAGTAGATAAGCAAATAAGCATCTAAGCAGTTAAAAAAAGTTGCTTTTGAATATTTAATAACGGATAAGTTAACTTTTAATTTTAAGCCGTTTATCACATCTCTACTCGTGATGCCGCTTAGGGTTACCAGCTGCAGAGAATAAATTACTCGTTAAGTACCATAAAATACATTTACTTAATAAAATGTTACTAAAATTATTTATATAGTATTTATTACCCTCCTGTTAATAAAAAAAAACTTTTGAGATGTCAGTTTGTAGGAAACTAGTTTTTGCCTGCGGTTTTACCTGCGTAAATACAGTATCACGCGGGAACCGTACCCGCGATAAAAATGTAGCCTATGTCCTTCTCCGTGGTTTACTCTATAACTGAACCAAATTTCATCAAAATCAGTGCAGTAGTTTCCAAGGCTATTCGACTCATACATACGCAGTAGGTAACCTTCCTCTTCTTAATAAAAATATACAATAGATTATTGTTATTTATTATTAACCAGCTTTTGCCCGCGGGTTCGCCCGCGTGGAATAGTGTTCTTGGAGATGGAGAAAAAACTTCTTCAGCAATAGGGAATATGCACGTATTTTTTTATTTTTTTATATAGATCTACCTTGTTTGGTAAATCGTATAGTAAAATCAGTTTTTTGATATCATTAAAAATAACTAAGATATGAACGTTTAAAGTAGTCTGTTAGACAGAGATATCGGACGTGTATCGTGACGTCACATAACACGACTTTCATAGAAAGTTCATACTAAATTTCGTTTAGCTAGAAAGAGATAGACTACAAACTTTGACCGCTCATATTTTGCTCATTTATTAACAGATATTGAATTTTTTTTCGCCATTGGCTTTATTTTTCAGTCTAGTATCATATTATTATGTTTTAAGCTATTTTCATATTTTATGCATATTTCCTATTAACTTGGGAGGCCGGTGCTCGGTAGTAGTGATGCGCCGGATCGTTAAAAATGTATATCCGCGGATACGGATCTGAATACGGATATTTGGTGTCAAGATCCGCGGATACGTACGGATCTTAACTTTCTTACGCAGTCGGTGTCGGTGCGTGCGACCTTCACACATGTTTCGACTTGCATTGCACGGTGGTTCTTTCTTTTGTTTTGTTTATAGTTTTGTGTGACAGTGGACAGCATAGATAACGCTTGTTTGGTATTGGTACATGAGTTTTAAAAAATGACTACAAAGAAGTTTAGTAGTGTAATTTGGAATTATTTTGTGTTAGTAAATGATGAATGTGCAAAGTGTAAAATTTGTGATGGAAAGTATTCCCGTAAGGGTAAAAGCACAACTCTTTAAAAAATCATTTACAAAGAAAACATCCTCAAAAATATTATCTGTATTGAATTTAATAGTTTTTATTGCTAGTCGCTACCTTAATCAGTAATCACTAATTTAAATAATTAATCTATAATTTTAATATTAATAAGGTAAATAGATCCGTAAAAGATCCGCCAAATAGTAACGGATACGGACACGGATACGGATCTTTCTTTTACCTCGGATATCCGCGGATACGGATACGGATATCCGGCACATCACTACTCGGTAGTGCCGCGCATTGTACCTACTATGTCCCTGCATTTTACATCTGTAATATCTTCGAAAATATTCATTTAAATTAAATGCTGTAAAGCGTAATATTGACCAAAAATCTAAAAATTAAACCGACTTCCAAAGTAAAGATACACAAAAAGTATGAAATAAGTAAAACTTAAATTCGGCAAAAATTTTAAATATTTCTCTACTCAATCTTCTTAATTTTTAAATCGGTACCATCCCAAACAATATCCTACAATATATTATATTCTAGGATATTGTTTCGGCTGGAAACTCACGTTCATATTTGCTGGTACCGACTTCAAAACTAAAAAGATTTATCATTGAGTAGAGAAATAGTTAAAATTTTAGCCGAATTTAAAAGAGGAATTATTTATAGAATAAGTTTTATTTTATACTTTTTTTGTATTTTTACTTTGTAAGTCGGTTTAATTTTTTGTTTAAAAATAATAATTTTACCCTTTTTAGTGATATTTGTTAATTTATTATTAAAACATCTTAAGAACGTTTAAAATAAACGATCGAATGTATAATTGAAGACGCGCCAAGTTTACATTAGTTATTGTATATAAGATGATGATGATGATTACTGTAAGTTAGGTACATAGTGACATATTATGCTTGCAGTTCTTTAAACAATGCCGAAATTTCCAAACGCGTATCTTTAAAGACTGAGGAGTTCTGTTTAGTGCTTTGGGATCCAAATTCCAAGAAGGTATACCTTGGTATAACATATTTTTTTCTGGTAGGTACATAATACATATTATGCTACCAGAAAATAAGATTCGGTTCTTGTGTTACTTCAGAAAAAGTCAAACTCACTATTATAATATGTGTCCATATAATTTTCAAGGAGTTCCCTCGATATCTCATGGATCCCATCATCAGGTTTCCATTTTAGTTACTAATGGACCAATTTCGAATTATATCCCTTACAACGACAAAAGAATCATCTATGGTGTGATGATGGTGGTGATGATGATGATTACTCTAATTAACATAGTGGCAATATATTATGCTTGCAGACTGCAGTTCTTTAAACAATGCCAAAATCCCCAAACATGTATCTATAAGGAGTCAGGAGTTCTGTTCACTACTTTTGGACCCAGGGTATACCTTGGAGCAAAATCTTACTTTTTGGTAGCATATGCTTTGACTACTTCAGAAAAAGTTGAAATCATCATATGTGTTCATATAAATTTCGAGGAGTTCCCTCGATTCCTCATGGATACATCATCAGGTCACCACTTTGATATCAAAAGAACCAATTTCGGATTATACCTACCCTATAAATCACAGAAAATTTTTTGAAAATCGGTCCACAGACGGCAGAGTAATCGTTGAACATACAACGTAGGTATAACCGCCTCCTTTTTTTGGAAGTCGTTTAAAAATAGAATGAAGAGAATAATATGGGGGGATAGACGCGAGGTCTATTAAGATCAAAATAGTTTTTGATAAAAATATTTCATATAAGTAGTATGTCTGGTCACACTATAAAATATAATGTTATAATTGTAAAGCGCAGAAATTAGAAATCTCCAACAATAAGCTTGGCCTATAGTAACTTTTACTTAATTAAAGTTTTAATGGCCACAGCGTACGTCGATAAAATTATATCGATATTAGAACCGCATGTATCAAATCGGGAATCGTTTCGTTAAACCGTAAAATTTATCGCTCAAATACAATAGACTAGCCCCAGCGGTGACCACACACCTTCACTATTTACCGAATACGATTGTAAACATGACTGACTTTTTAATTTATGACTGACCACTATAATTTCATTAGCTCCGATATGGCTGTTTATAAATCTGACCACAATCGCTGACTGACAATAAATCGAGGGATTATGTTGTCGATCGAGCGATGGGGAGTCTAAAATGGCGGTTAAGCCAGGGTTAATGGTCAGTTACATGAGATGATGCGTTTGAGCCGCGATTGAGCCAACGATAATTGCTAATGTGAAATCTTAATTAATTGCACTGTCAACAATAAATAATCAAAAGTTAAAAATTATAAGTAATTATATAGCCTATGATACTCATGTCATTATTACGATTAAGTATATTGACACCAGGCCCTCTAGTCAAGATGCATTCGAAAATAAAATGTATGGGACTTGACATAAGGCATCGCAAGCAACATGTCACTTAGCGATGACTTATGTCATATCTCATACATTTTTGCTTCCGAATTTGCCGTCGAAATTATCGAATACATCTTGACTTTAGCCCTTATTTAAAGTCGGATCAGTATAGTTAAGGCGATAGGATCTAACAAACATACATAAATAATTACATAATATAGTCTGCCAAATACCTATAGTCTGCCAGTCTACCTATAGTCTGCCAAAATCATTACCAAGGCTTTGCCGTAGTCGGATAAAATGGACTGGCCTTATCGAATATACTGTCACGTGTTGGGCCATATCGGAGGATTTGGAGATAAAAGCCTGGTGACTCTTTTGAGGACTTTATTTACTAGCACTTGGTCCAACACAAAGCACTAGGTCTAACACTAAACACTAAGTCCAAACACTAAGCACTAAGTCCAAACACTAAGCACTAACAGTGTCCTTAAGTCGTAGCCAAATCGCGGGTTTCACTGGTATTAATCACTGGTATCACTTTTACTTATCGCCTGTTTCGCCTCGAAATCGCCCGAAGGTAGCTCGAAACTGAACTCCTGGTATCGCCTTTTTCGCTTCGAATGAAGCTCAAACTGAACTCGACTCGCTCGCATTCTTCCGACGTATTTATACCGGTCGATACGAGTCCCAGACGATTCCAGAAGGTTCCCGAGTCGCGTGACCGTGTTAGTTTTATTCTGGAACGTTTGCACAGTAGCGCCATCTAGTACTGAGTAGGGGGCCCCACGCTGTCCCTGTTCACACCAAGTGGTGTCATTGGTTGACGCTAGATGGCGCTTTTGTGTGTTCGTAACACTACTCCCCTCTTAGAGATGCTCGTCCCGAGCATCGTTGCCACTGCCATGGTACCGCGCTAGACGATCTATGTGCACCACTTTGAATGACCCTCTTGACACCCAGATGACCTTCTGATACGCCATCATGCATTTCACGGAGAACATCTGGCACTCTCGTTCTTGGGACGATTATCTGAAGATGGAACTCTCTGCCGTTATTTCTGGTAGGGTATTCCGTTTATCAGACTGTCCCATTGCGCCCAGTACGCCTTAGTGATAGCGCCAGTGGGTGCAACCTCACTCCAGATTAGTTTTACGTCACCCCGTTTCTTGCACGTGACGATGTGTTGAAGGTCGTCATCTCTGTCTTGAGCCTGCCTCATAGCATCATTCCTCCCAGAGACCCAAAGGAGTTGAGCAGGCGGGGCCCGGTGGGCGGGGCCAGTGGGCGGGGCTTGGCCCACAGTGAGCGGAGCCTGAGGGGCGTGGTCAGTGGGCGGGGCATAGTAGGCGGGGCCAGTGGGCGGAGCTTGGTCCCCAGTGGGTGTGGCCTCCGCCAAGGGTCGCTCCTCTCCGCCAGGGGTCGCACCTCTCCGCCAAGGGTCGCACGTCTCCGCCAGGGGTCGCACCTCTCCGCCAGGGGTCGCACCTCTCCGCCAGGGGGTCGCACGTCTCCGCCAGGGGGTCGCACGTCTCCGCCAGGGGTCGCTCCTCTCGGCCAGGGGCCGCACCTCTCGGCCAGGGGCCGCACCTCTCGGCCAGGGGCCGCACCTCTCCGCCAGGGGTCGCACCTCTCGGCCAGGGGTCGCACCTCTCGGCCAGGGGTCGCACCTCTCGGTCAGGGGTCGCGCCTCTCGGTCAGGGGCCGCACCTCTCCGCCCGGGGGTCGCACCTCTCCGCCCGGGGGTCGCACCTCTCCGCCCGGGGTCGCAGTCTTCGCCAGGGGTCGCAGTCTTCGCCAGGGGTCGCTCTCCACCGCCAGGGGTCGCTCTCCACCGCCAGGGGTCGCAGTCTTCGCCAGGGGTCGCAGTCTTCGCCAGGGGTCGCTCTCCACCGCCAGGGGTCGCAGTCTTCCGCCAGGGGTCGCTCTCCACCGCCAGGGGTCGCAGTCTTCCACCAGGGGTCGCTCTCCACCACCAGGGGTCGCACTCTTCCGCCAAGGATCGCACCTCTCCGCCCGGGGGTCGCACCTCTCCGCCCGGGGGTCGCACCTCTCCGCCCGGGGGTCGCACCTCTCCGCCCGGGGGTCGCTCCTCCGCCCGGGGGTCGCTCCTCCGCCCGGGCGTCGGTCCTTCGCCCGAGGGTCGCTCCTCCACCCGAGGGTCGCTCCTCCACCCGGGGGTCGCTCCTCCACCCGGGGGTCGCTCCTCCACCCGGGAGCTGCTCCTCCCGCCGCACCTCTCCGCCTGGGGGTCGCTCCTCCGCCCGGGGGTCGCTCCTCCGCCCGGGGGTCGCTCCTCCGCCCGGGCGTCGCTCCTCCGCCCGGGGGTCGCACCTCTCCGCCCGGGGGTCGCACCTCTCCGCCTGGGGGTCGCTCCTCCGCCCGGGGGTCGCTCCTCCGCCCGGGCGTCGCTCCTTCGCCCGAGGGTCGCTCCTCCACCCGGGGGTCGCTCCTCCACCCGGGGGTCGCTCCTCCACCCGGGGGTCGCTCCTCCACCCGGGAGCTGCTCCTCCCGCCGCACTTCTTGAAATCTTCTTTCAGAGTCAATGGCATCTCCAAATCTCACTTCTGACACCAGTTGTCACGTGTTGGGCCATATCGGAGGATTTGGAGATAAAAGCCTGGTGACTCTTTTGAGGACTTTATTTACTAGCACTTGGTCCAACACAAAGCACTAGGTCTAACACTAAACACTAAGTCCAAACACTAAGCACTAAGTCCAAACACTAAGCACTAACAGTGTCCTTAAGTCGTAGCCAAATCGCGGGTTTCACTGGTATTAATCACTGGTATCACTTTTACTTATCGCCTGTTTCGCCTCGAAATCGCCCGAAGGTAGCTCGAAACTGAACTCCTGGTATCGCCTTTTTCGCTTCGAATGAAGCTCAAACTGAACTCGACTCGCTCGCATTCTTCCGACGTATTTATACCGGTCGATACGAGTCCCAGACGATTCCAGAAGGTTCCCGAGTCGCGTGACCGTGTTAGTTTTATTCTGGAACGTTTGCACAGTAGCGCCATCTAGTACTGAGTAGGGGGCCCCACGCTGTCCCTGTTCACACCAAGTGGTGTCATTGGTTGACGCTAGATGGCGCTTTTGTGTGTTCGTAACAATACAAAGGTTTTTATCTATGTAGAGTAGCGAGAAAGTTTTCAATATTGATATAATACACTTTTAACGAGGGGACTTTCTAATTTACGTAATTTAATTAATTACAATACTGATATGTTTTGACATTAATTGTTAAATTTAAGATACTAACCTGATTAAAAAAATATGAACTGATTTAGTAATTATGCTAAAATTAATAAGCAATACGGCCCGTTGTAGATTTCCGCTATGAAAGGATAAGAACTTATTTCAAAATTTACTTTGTCTAAGTTTCGTAGCGTAAATTTTCCCGAATTTAAAGCAAAGCTTTAGGCTAAATCTAACAATATACCAGAGATGTATATGGAATATGGATCATGGGTATATACTTATACGGCCACGTGAATAAAGTTATATCGTAGTATATAGGTTACGGTTTAAGTAAAATTATTTCATACTATCCGTTAGTTTTGACGGATAATTTCGGTTACGGATATTAGGTTTATCCGTTTATGTATTAGTAAAATGCAAAACTCATTTACGTTTTATAAGTTTAGGTCATAGATGTATTATATTAATAAGGTTTAGATAATCAAAAAACTAGTAAGTTGACAGTCGGCACGGCCGGCAAATTAAATAAACATGTCATAATATTATAATATCCGAAATTATTCGAAGCTTTTATATCGGATTCGGTTACGGTTACGGATAGTTTTTTACTTCGGATATCCAATAGTTTCGGTTGCGGTTACGGAGCTCCACAACATCCCTGCAACATACATAAATTAAAGAGTATCATCTATTGACAAAATAGTTACAGGGGTGTTACCCGTAACCCGCATGATAAGCATATGGTCAGCCCCACACAAGGGTCTGAATTGATAGATTCCTGATTGGAACCTATTTACATTAATTAGCAGGTATTTTAATGCCCATCATAGACATATATAGACAAGGCATATCAAAAGTGTCTATACTTAAACTGCCCCACTTTTGGAGTTGTTTGAGGCAGACGAGGTTTGACTTTTGTTATCTTGACATTTGCTTTCCGCAGCTCAATCCATTTAAATCACATATCAGTCCGTATTTAATGGACAAAATCTTCTTTATTTCAAAATCAAGATGGCGTAACTTTATCTCATATGAAGTTATTTTTTTCGTTCAAATATACGTCATAGCCCATCCTTACTTTGAAATCGTTGATGCTCATAGTCAAAACAGTCGTTTTTCATAGTCATTGTAGTAGCACACCTACTATAGGTTTAGTAGAGGCTAGAGAATTATGTAGAGTTCCTAAGATAGGTAAAACAAAATCGCCTGCTAGGATTATTAAAGCAAGGCAACATTTCGCTTAGAAAGGTTAAGTAAAAAGCGCTTAAATTACACCAGTAAACAATAAACAATGAATGGGTAAGTCTATATTCTACTAGCTTTTGCTCTCAAGCCTCAACTTCGTCCGCGTGGAGTTCGGTTTACATGCAAAACTTTAACCCCTTTTTCACCCCCTAAGGGGGCGAATTTTCAAAAATCCTTTCTTAGCGGATGCCTACGTCATTACAACTATCTGTATGCCAAATTTCAGCAAAATCCGTTCAGTAGTTTCGGCTGTGCGTTAATAGATGAGTCAGTCAGGTTTGCCTTTTATATATTTAGATAATATAGGTCTATGCCAGCAAAGTTGAAGTCATTTGAAATAATATATCAGCAAAATAATAATGGGTACATATTATACATAAAAGAACAACACGTTTAAGCCTATAAAACTCCTATTCACGAAATCTATTTGGCATTCCCTTGACGCACCCAAAAGATATACTGAAATTACCAATTTCGAACGTGCGTGGGCTACGAATTGTCTTTATATTTACCTCTCAGTGATACAAGGGCTGTTGAGCATAATGTTACAAAGGTTCGGTTCAATACGTCTAAGTCTGACATGAGTGGTAGTCCTATACGGTGATACTTAGTTCCGAAAGAATAACTTATCTATACTAATATTATAAAGCTGAAGAGTTTGTTTGTTTGTTTGTTTGAACGCACTAATCTCAGGAACTACTGGTACGAATTGAAAAATTATTTTTGTGTTGGATAGTCCATTTATTGAGGAAGGCTTTAGGCTATATAACATCTTTCTAAGCTCAATACGAGCGGAGCACCAATCAAGAATGTTACAAAATCGGGTTTTTTTTCCTTTTGAGAGCTTTCGCTGCGTACGCTGCGGAAACGGTTAAAGTTTCGCTAAAATTATGTATGACAGAACTTTTCCCCTTTAAAAGTTCTAAGAAAAAGTCTGCAACTGTACCCACTATACCCTTTTTATGCTACCCAAATTTGTTTGAAAAGTAAACATTATTTGTGAAGGTGTTTCCATAAAGATAATATTAATCCTTATCTAAGTAAATACGTTATTCATTACAAGCATTTAATCTAGAAGAAATTTGCCGTTAACATCATTTGATGTCAATGAGTACCTATTTTAGAAGATATCGCAGTAATAATATAATCAGGCGCGCAATAATATGTACGGCGCGCGGCGGGCAGTCGTGAGGTGGAAGCGCTTCTCCTTCTACGTAAATGAAGTCGCGGGTAAATTTTAGCAATATCCCAAAGTAACTGTTTCACGCGAACGAAGTCGCGGACAAAAGCTAGTTGCTTATAGAGCAGGTGGAGCAATTTCTTCCTTTGGTCCAAAGGGTAACCCTGAAGGATCCGGAATGGCAAGTGTACGAAAGGTTTAAGGGTGTGAATGAAACAAATAAGACAGGAGCGTTACCACGGCGTCTAAGGGTCAGTTCAACGCGACGATACGCGGCGTTGCATTTTTAAGATAGCTATTGAAAATTGAACTTTATTCACTACACAAAAAGATACACGTTTCATATGACATCAGTCATACACTGCACATGCGCTGTGCAGCTCGGTGCAACATGACATTCGGGGAACTTTGCGTCTCCCTATAGATATAGAAACAAGGAACCACAGCGTAAGTATTTCTTTTTTTTTTTTTCCGGCACCTAGGCGCAGGGGGCACCCGAGTGGTTATGTGGGACTCCCGTATAGGCTAATGAGACCCACGGTATACCAACAGCGGCTCCATTCAAGACCCGAAGGCCCCAGGCACGCCAGATATGGTAAGGTTCCCTCCTCGGCCTCCACCAGTACTGTAGCAGACTCCCCCCGAGTCTGTTACTAGGAGGCCACGGATACCAGCCTCCACAACTGGTACACGGTGGCAGATCTGGGCTATGGTTCTGCCACCGACCACACCTCAGTCGCAGAGGATAGGGCAAGCGGCGCACCGTAATACCAACTTGCCTCTTCCTCTGCGGTCCCACCAATGCCGTTAACCTACGGAACGGCCCCGCCAGCTTATTTAACAGTGTTGAAAACATCAACCAGATAATATTAGGATTTAAAAAGGATTTTACCAATAGTGTCCCGACTCCCGTCACTGTAGTTTGTAGGGGTGTAGATTGCAGAGATTACCAATAAAATTCTCAAACAGATCATAAGAGGATTATATTATATAGGTATGATTATAATATTATTATATAGTGCGATTCAAATGAGAATAATATCGAGTCGGCGCCATATCGTTTCGAATTTAAACTGTGGTAGATAGTTAAATTTATGTTTAGATAATAATTGATTACTATTTAACGATTTTATTTAAATTCGATGCAAGACTATTAGAATTTATTTGCTCATAAGTTTTTCTAAAAATCGCACTTTTCAAGTGATATTTGTCAGGAAAAGGTCATTGACGTTCCTATTCTCATTTAAAATGCGTTATACGGACCTACTAGATCAGTGGTCCCCAACCTTTTTTTTACGCGGGCCACAAACCCGTTGTACTCCTGGTGTCGCGGGCCGCAACCAAAATTTTTTAGGGGCATGAAAATATGTTGTTTAAAAGAGATGTTTGATTTTGGGCCAGCTCTATGTACACCACATAGGTAAATAGGAAAAATATAAGAGAATTTCATGAAAATACAAAAAAAGTAATTTGAAGAAGGGTACAAAAATGATTATTTGAAGAGTTTTTTAATGCGAGAACCCTATTTTAGGGCGGCATTGACAGTTGTTTTGACTTGACTTTTGACGTAGTTGATAGTTTTAGGAAGAGACATCTTCTTGAGTGTCATACGTCTTTCTTTGTGAAAAGTCATGTCATTGTCAAAATGATACAGTCTGACAAGGATTTTTTGGCACGTGGACAAAATCAGAACTAACATCGCCGTCTTGTAAAATGTCACTTTTAATATTGTATTGTTTTGTAGTTGCGACACTTACCTTTTGGCACGTGGATAAAATCAGTACTAACATCGCCGCCTTGTAAAATTTCACTTTTAGTAATAAGTATTGTTCTTATTTGCGACACTCACGCCCCCATCCAAGTGCCAAAAGATCCTTGTACGACTGTATTCTTTGGTTAATTCTGATCTAATCCGCCATGTTTTATTTTACATTGTGTTGCTCTCCTTGACGAATTTATTTTAAATGTGCATTGAAACGAAGTGAAATAAAATAAAATAAAGGATAGGAAACAGTTACTATATTATGTAGCTATATTTACATATAGTGTACATAGGGCCCACGCTTCATACATTTCTAGAACATCTGGGGGCACGGCAGTGCACCCGCCAAAGTCGAGCGCGAAGCAAACACTGCCGTACCATCCTTTACTGGAACCATTTCGCCGCATTTTCAGGCCCCTATTTAAGAACCTCTGGATAAGACCAGAACGCAGAAATTTTCGTCATCCAGTAAGCTATAATCACATACTTAAAATCCAAAATTTCAAGTCTGTAGGTCATTTAGTTCCGAAGTTAAGCGAAAGCAAAGTTTCGCATTTACGACACTCACTCACTCACTCACTCACTCACTCACTCACTCACTCATGATCATCAAAATAGAACTAGTACTTCCCATAAACTCAGAGAGCTGAAATTTGGTACAGAGTTAGGGTTTAACAGCCACATAAAGGGAAAACTATAAAAACTAGGATAATCGATCTGGGGGCACGGCAGTGCCCCCGCCAAGTCAAGCGCGAAGCAAACACTGCCGTACCATTATTTACGGGAACCATTTCGCCGCATTTTCAGGCCTCTATTTGAGAACCTCTGGATAAGACCAGAACGTCGATCTGGGGGCACGGCAGTGCCCCCGCCAAGTCGAGCGCGAAGCAAACACTGCCGTACCATTATTTACTGGAACCATTTCGCCGCATTTTCAGGCCCTTATTTGAGAACCTCTGGATAAGACCAGAACGCAGAAATTTTCGTCATCCAGTAAAGTATAATCACATACTTAAAATCCAAAATTTTAAGTCTGTAGGTCATTTAGTTCCGAAGTTAAACGACAGCAAAGTTTCGCATTTATGACACTCACCCAGTCACTCACTCATGATCATCAGAATAGAACTAGTACTTCCCATAAACTCAGAGAGCTGAAATTTGGTACAGAGGTAAGGTTTAATGGCCACATAAAGGGAAAACTGTAAAAACTAGGATAATCGAAGATCTGGAGTACCTGGTGACCCTTATTAGAAAACACAAGAGCCCAACCAAACTATTAGAGATCGACATACTGCCTTTACAAAAAATATTCAACTTGGTGGGCCACTTCATTTGATGTCAAAAATCGAAGGTCTGAAGTATCTGATGAAGAACCCTCAGCTGGTCTCAGCTGATTAGAGATATGGTAATGCCCCCTTCTACTATTGGTACATAAAAAAATCGACTGTCATTGCAAAAATCCAGTGAAGTAGGACACATCTTCTAATTTAATCTAGCCCTAGCGTCCCACTGCTGGGCGAATGCCTCCCCTTCTGCTTTTAATACGCATATAAATGAAATTAAAGGAAAACTCTGGTTAAGACTGGACTGGCTTTTATACTTATACTTACAAGTTTACAAGAAGAAATAGTCGAACAATTAACTTTATTCTACTCGAACATTACACAAATTAAATAAACAAATTACACTAAAATCTAGTAAAATAAATCAATATTCCTGCGTTTCTACAAAAAGAAGTGAAATCCCACCAAAAACATTCTGTAAAAAACTAGCCAAGTCTCGATGGAGCTGCTTGTTTATCTCTAAAAAGTAATGAAATCTAGACAAAGTCGTGCAAAGTCTAAGGATCCTTACTGCGATTTATTTATTATTATAGTTAATGTTGTGTGACTTGGCCGTTGAAGAGTACACAAGGGTACAAAAGGGGCTCCATGACACCATTGCTCCAATACATGTGTTATACAATCAACAACGCCTAAAATAAGACACTAGCGTCCAATTACCAATACCAGTATGGGCTATTATCTCGCTTAACAAACATAGGTAGTTACAACAGAAACTGATATAACATTACGTGTAAACAAAATTGACTTGTACCCACTAACGTATAAAGAATTTTCAACGGCCAAGTCACACAACATTAACTATAATAATAAATAAATCGCAGTAAGGATCCTTAGACTTTGCACGACTTTGTCTAGATTTCATTACTTTTTAGAGATAAACAAGCAGCTCCATCGAGACTTGGCTAGTTTTTTACAGAATGTTTTTGGTGGGATCTCTTTTAACGATTTAATAATAGAATAACACAAGGTAGTTAAAAGAGTGAAACTAAACATTTAAGATGAGCTAACGACACAAACTAAAATAAAATAACAAATATGTATTATAATAATTATGTTCACTCAGTGAGATTTTTGGAATTGTGAATGCTTTTTCACAACTTTATCTAACGGTTACAGATTTCACGCGGGCCGCAGATAAAGGCCCGGCGGGCCACATGCGGCCCGCGGGCCGCGGGTTGGGGATAGCGGTACTAGATGTTACGCAAGTAAGCATTCTTACTGGCTATGTTAGTACGCTGAAGTCTGAAGTCTGAACACGAATTGTAGCCTGTAGGGTAAACTTAGACTTTCAATGAAATATAAATGAACTTGCTTTTGCCCGCGGCTTCGCCCGCGTAAATACAGTATCCCACGCGAATACTGTACTTTTTCAGGATAAAAATGAGATAAGATTACCTACTAGTTACTACCTCACTATACCTACTACCATACCAAATTTCATCGTAAACCGTTCAGTAGTTTGCCTTAAAGAGTAACAAACAGTCATCCATCTGCATCCTCAGAAACTTTTGACAACAGATTTTTGTAGTTTGGACCAATCAAAACACGTTTGACGTCGGTTTAACGTTTATGAGAATACCATTTTGCTGTTTAAGCATATCATGATATCACAGCTGCATCGAAACTATTATTGTAAGATTTGATTAGCAGAATCGACCTACTGGACTATGTATATAATATAAAAACCTATAATATAATACGTATTACCTGTAGGTACTATTATTTATTCTGTGGTATTACTCATCAACTTTCCCCAAAAAAATTCAGGGCTCAACGCAAAGGGTAATGTCATTACAATTTAAAAGCTCGTTTTTAAAAACATAAAACAATAAATTAGAAACACTTTAGTAGTTAGACTAATGATTCTAATGACGACTTTACGTTGTGTCATTAAGTTTAACAATCGCGTTTAGGTGGACGACATGTTTACGAGACTAGCGACTACACGCGTATCTCCCTCCATTAGCATAATTCAAATGCCTATCTCTCCATTTGTAAGGATAAGGGAATGAGACATCGAGACCTAAGTAATAACTCGTAAGCATTTAAAAAAAACTTTAATGTATAAAACCGTCATATAAAGGGCCATACTCACGGCGCATCCAGCAAATCCAGCACCGGTACTAATAGCCGTCATTAGTGTCAATCATTTAAAATTTTTGCCTACAAATCCGCGGCCTTGAGGCTTGAGTATTAGGGTTTACTAAGTTTTTTTTTTTTCTGGCGAAATATTTTTCAAACCATGGTACGAAATACGAATGGGTCACGAATCACGATGTGATCGAGTGATACCACGGTCTCACAGAAAATCAGCGTGTGCGTTGAAGTCTTCTTTACGATGTGGCAATGACTTACCTAAGGGGCAATTCACACCGAAATGAAACGATACGCGCTGGCGTGGCGCACTTTAAGATAGCTATTCAAAATTGAACGTTATTTGATTACGAGGAAGATACAAGTTTCATTTGTAAGATTTCGAATGTCATGTTTCACAGCGCATGTGCAGTGTAACAGTGTCGAAGGCTGGTACTCCTTCATAGGGAAGCCCTAGCCTATATAACAGGTAGGGATTTGGAGTCATTAGTGAGCCAGTGATCCAAGATCCAACTGAGCCAATTGAGCCAAACTTAGCGCGCGACCGGGCCAAAATCGGGATCAATCAGTAATCGCTCTATCGTAAACGGAACAGTGTATCACATGGTTCATAAGGTTCGTTCATAAATAAGTGAACCAAACTAGTGACTGAATCAAATTAGAACCGCGCGACCCGGGTTTTTTGGTTCGTTCGTTCGCGAACGACGCATGCTTAATTTGGATAAGGGTCTTCAAAAGGTAAGTGGTAAGTGAATCCGATAGGAATGAACCCCTCGCAACTGCAGTGTATGACTGAATATATCTGTATGACCTATGATGAATTGATGACTGAATCACATCATCACATGAAATGTGTAAAAATGCAGCGCCGATGTGAACTGACTCGTAGTCCCCTCTAGAAGTCAACTTTTATTCTATTATTCTACATAGGCACTACTATTAATTAATAAGGTTCATTCGTACTCTTCGCTTACACATTACATTTAATAATAGGAATAATAATAATAATCTGTCCAGGTGTTACTTTAACATAATCCATTAAAGGATACTATACAGACCACACGCACAACAACAAAGAGCGTGTCGTTTTCTGCCAAGAATGGCGGCTATTGTCACTGTCAAAACAAGATCGGTTACAATAAATCTTATTAAAAGTCGCACTATTCATAGGCTTTTTGGTAAAAGGTTGTTTACAGTAAACTTTGGTAACCTTTTGTGGTTTGTGCATCTGCTGTATTCATCCCACAACGATAGATCGAATTATGTCCAATATAAAATATCGATGGCGACAAATTAAAAAAAAACTCACAAAGAGGTTTTACTTTCATGATATTATTTATTAACAATAGTTACGACCTCCTTGCTGAATTTCAACTACGGTGGCCGGTTACGTTGTAACCAGTCAGTAACATAGACTTAGGTACAGCTACTCAGAGTTAAAATAATGGGCTATCGAATGTCCATAGAGGAATTTAAATACTATAAAAGATGGAAAGGAAGTATAATAATAAAATCTTTGTGGCAGCGTGTAGGTACCACCAAAGTATGTTGGTCAACTAAATACTGATACCCACTAATGAGTAAAGAGGTCATAAATTTTGAGATTTTTGAGTTAATTTTAAGATTATGAGTCGATATTAAGTAGTATAATCCGACTACGCAAATTATACAGCCTTAGCTTGGACTTATAACACTACCACAACACTACATAGTTACCCGGGCCATTATTGACACTTCATTCATTACAATCGGATCAGTAGTTTAGGCGGTACAGTGGAACAAACATATTATAATATATACACAATTACATACAAACATACATAGGTACGCACATACATATATATATACTTATAGCTTTTGACAACATTTTGGCAGTCTACACTTTACCTACATTGGCCTACATAGGTACCTACTACATAATATTTAGATGTGCCTTCTTTCTTGTTGGCTTAGGGGCCGTGCATTAATCACGTGATGTTTTTAACAACTTTTTAGACCCCTCCCCTCCCCCTGGTGATACGTGGTGAGGTTTTATACTACCCCCCCTCCCCCACCTAAGATCACGTGTATTTTTTTTACATATTAGGTTGGGGAAAAAGTTTCTTCGCATTTTATATAAAAATTCAAAAGGTTTTTTTATAAAGTTTATTTACAAGTGACTAAAGTATATAGGTGCCATTTTGTTCGATAACTTTTTGCCATCTTGTTGGTAGGTACATGATCCCATTGCTATAAAATTTTTGGGGCTTCTGATGAAAAAACTGCGACAATTGGTTTTGGCAGTCCTCTTGTGATGTCAACCTGACACTGCCTAAGGAATTCTGCAGCGACCGAAACAGGTGGAAATCTGAAGGTGCAAGGTCAGGACTATACGGCGGATGCATTAACACCTCCCAGCCAAACTCCCGTAATTTTTTCTGAGTGGCTAAAGATGTGTGAGGTCTAGCGTTATCATGGTGAAAAACCACACCCCTTCTGTTGATTAATTCCGGCCGCTTTCTCTCAACTTCTTGCTTTAATCTCATCAGTTGTTCGCAGTACAGTTCAGAATTGATGGTCCTGCCTGGCGGTAACAGCTCATAATGAATAATGCCCTTCCAATCCCACCACACACACAGCATCACCTTGTTGCGAGTTAACCCGGGTTTCGCCACAGTCTGTGAAGCCTGACCGGCCTTTGACCACGATCTTTTTCGCACGTTCTTGTCGTACGTGATCCACTTTTCATCACCAGTTATCAGCTTCTTCAAAAATGGTTCGGTTTCATTACGTCGTAATAAAGAATCACAAATGAGTACACGGTTCATTAGGTTTCTTTCAGTGAGCTCATGAGGCACCCAAATATCGAGCTTTTTTGTGTACCCAGCTTTTTTCAAATGCGCCAAAACCGTTTTGTGGTCAATCCCCAGTTCTTCAGCTACATCGTAACTACTAATATGCCGATCTTGCTCCACTTTTTCAAAAATGGCAACAGTTTTGTCCTTAACAGGGCGACCAGAGCGACGTGCATCTTTGATATCAAAATTTCCGGATTGAAAACACTTAAACCAAATTTGCGCTACTCTCACAGATACTGCATTAGGTCCATAAACATCACAAATTTTTTTCGCGGCTGGTGTTGCATTTTTACCTTTTTTGTAATAAAATTTTAAAATGTATCGAAATTCTTCATAAGAATCACTCATTTTAACAATAAGAAAAACAAATGAAAATCTCAAATTTACCTAATTTGAATTTGGAATTGTCTTCTGTAAAATTAAAACTTTTTAATGATACCAAAATCAGCCAGATACAATTGGTATAGCCCAAGATATTTTATGACAAGTTCATACATACTATAATGCGAAAAGACTTTTTCCCCAACCTATTAGTAAGCAGGTCATGTTTGAAGAAAAACTTTAACTTAAAAAACCGTTTAATCAAATAATTTAAGCAATAATTAAAAACTATACGAGTCATTTGTATTGTAAGTATTTAAACAACACTACGAATCTACAGCCGAAAATAATTTCGGTATGCATAGACTAGATTCGAAAATTAATACACGTGATGTCTCCTTATACCCCCTCCTCCCCTTGGTGATACTTGGTGATTTTTTTTCGGACCCCCCCTCCCCCTTTAGGCATCACGTGATTAATGGACGACCCCTTAGCCGCAGTACAGTAAAAAAAGTTCAGGGGATTTACGTGTTGAAAACAAAGGTTGTAAGTAGGTAGGTACTAATTTTTACTGCTTAAAATTTAAAGCAAAAGAAATACCCTCTTTCTCTCCCTCTTTGACTGGCCGTAGCCCGTAAGTAGTTATATTTTTATATTTCATGTAAGAAACTAAGTATTAACTACTCAACATAATTCATTACGGTTGAAAATTGGTCTGATACGGCAACACTGTCTTCATTTATTATAAATTTCATTAAATTATGTTGTAAAACATTTCAAATAACATTTATTTCAGGCAGAAAAATCCATAAAACTAAGTACATATTCTTTAAGTTATATATAGTTTAAGTATATAAAATAACAAAAGATCATTAATAAATAATAAATAACCTTTATTTCAGGCTGCATAGGTTATTAATTATTATATGCATAGGCATAGGACAAAAACATTTGCTAACCGTCTAATAATTTTAATAAGTACCTACCTAATTATGTATAATTAATTTTTTACTTCCCGTTAAGAAAATCTAAGATTTTCAAAAATCGGGAAGTAATTGGTTTTACCCGGTTTTGCAAAAATCGAATTCTCATCAGATCTAAACGTTCTGAGGTCACAGAAGCTTCCCCGACTACCCACGCGATGGTGTCATTTGTCTGTATGAAAGTATGTGTGCGTGTGTGTAAGCCTCTTGAAACTTTTGAACGGTTTGACCAATTTTATTGCGGCTGGCGCCATTCGAAAGGGCTTGGCCAAACTTGGACCGATTCGGACCAAATTGTATTCAAAATATATTTCAATAAATGTCAAAAAAAACTGAATTTTTTCAAGAGTTTTTTTTTAATAACTTTTAAACGGCTTTATCGATCAACTCCAAAAACTAATCAGCTCTTAACCTTGAAAAACCACGTCGATCGCCGCTAATCTGGTCAAAATCGGTAAATTAATCGAGAGATATCGTGAAGGAAAGAAAACCGAAAAAAGTGTTTTTCGTATTTACTCCGTTGTCCGTTTGTTGTCGATTCTTTCAAAGGAAATAAAACACTGCATCAATAGGGAATATGCATAAAATATAAAAATAGCTTAAAACGTAATAATATGATACTAGTGTGATACTAGACTGAAAAATAAAGGAAATGGCCAAAAAAATTTCAGTATCTGTTGATAAATGAGCAAGATATGAGCGGTCAAAGTTTGTAATCTACCTATCTCTTTCTAGCAAAACGAAATTTAGTATGAACTTTCTATGAAAGTCGTGATATGTGACGTCACGGTACACGTCCGATCTCTCTGTCTAATAAAACTACTTTAAATGTTCATATCTTCGTTAATTTTATTTATTTATTTATTTATGGCGTCGGCTTATCACCATTTGCCAATGTCAAGTATATTATTTTCATCAACGTACTGTATTTCTAAATCGTCAAGTCCAAAGTCTAGTCAAAGTCCAAATAAATAGTCACGGTAGTCAATCAGTCAAGTCAGTCGATTCAGTAAAGTGGTAGACGCATTACTGAAACTTCCTAGGAAGTTTTGGCGGGAAACCCAATTTAGCACGCATTTTGTAGAATGTATCACTTTTCCACACTAATGCACCTCAACGAATAATTAATGGTTAATATTCCACCACTATAACACATTAAAAACCGAATTAACACGAATTTAGAAAAATAATACAGAAACACAACATTGCTGATTGACTTTCCCGGCAAAACTCTTCGTTAATTTTAATGATATCAAAAAACTTAGGGCAACTGTTTTCCAATTTTTTTTTTTCATATAATAAAAGGCAAAGCTGATTGACTGATGTGCCTGTCCCTTTGAGACCTGTCCACAAATGAGAGTAAGATAACTGGATGTATCAATGCACTGTGCACAGACCAAACTCTTGGGGCTAGCACATTAAAATTTTGCACACGTATTTCTCATTTAGACGTTTGTACTATGTAGGCATAGCTGGGCATCGTTAATCAAATAGTTAACTTCGTTAATCGTTAATCCGCTACAAAAAAAGTTAGCTTCGTTAAACGTTAAAGCGTTACATTTCGGAAGAATTAACGCAAGTTAACGTTAATCGTTAATCCGTTAATATATTGTGTAAAATTGCATTTTTATATCGATGCGTTAGTGAGTGAACTTATAAAATGGCATGTATTTTAAGCTTGCGACAAAACAATTAAATTTTGGATGTGAAAATACCGAAAATTGAATACTAAATTACCAAGTTGGCGAAAGAATGTAAGGAACAAAAAAATTACAAATCTGGTGACTAAATAATACTACTGAATTTTCCAAACTGGCAGACAGATTATATTTTTGCGAATAAATAACCATCTTGGCGACAATTTGTGGGTACACATTTAATTTAAGAATAGGCACATATATTTTCCCTGATGTAGGTAACTCAGAATACATACAAGCAGCAAAACGATCGCACATAAAAAAAACATAAAGGAGCGTAAAAAAATTCCAATTTTTAATTTTTCTCGGTTTTAGGAGGATGTAGATATTGTGTAGATTCATCTTGAAATTTAAAAATGGCGGATATTTATTTTTGATATGGGTGTCGTTTACCAGGTTTTTGGGAGTGCTGGATACGAAAATGACATTCGTTTTTAAATTCCAATATGGCGGACATACCTAATTTTATAAAAACAATATGGGTGTCCTTTTATTGGTTTCTGGGGGTGCTGATCACAAAAAAATCATTCATTTTAAATTTCCTTAGTAACCCCGCAACCTCATATTTTCTTCATGATAGGAGAAAACTAAATTTGAAAATCCTGAATTTTCGAACATTTATATAGCTTTATACATTCCTAGTATCTCAATGTAGAGAATTTACTTCTTTTTTTATAAAATTGATTCTATCTCGGAAACGGTGCATCCTATTGAAAAAATAATGAAAATTTCGTCCCCCTTAGAAACTCAGCAACATCATATTTTCTTCATGATGGGAGAAAAAAAATTCGATAATCCTGAATTTTCCAACATTTCTATAGATTTATACATCCCTCGTATCTCATTGTACAGCATTTACATTTTTTTATAAAATTGATTCTATCTCGTAAACGGTGCATTCTATTGAAAAAATAATGAAAATGTTGTCCCCGCAACATCATATTTTCTTCATGATGGGAGAAATATTTTTCGAAAATCCTGAATTTTCCAACATTTCTATAGATTACATCCCTCGTATCTCAGTACAACATTGCCATATTTTTATCTATAATCACTTCTATCTCAGAAACGGTGCATCCTACTGGAAAAATAATTAAAATTTCCTTCCCCATATAAACTTGGAAATCGCATATTTTCGTCATGAATGGCAGAAAAATTCATGAATTTTGAAAAATTTATATACATAGCTTGGTACCTTGAACTACATAACATACTGTAATAATAATCGTCAGTCCTAATCAGCATCCCCAAGATCTTTTAATTTAGTATTCATATTCATTTTATGAAGATTGAATATTCTCCATTTTGGAAAATGAAATTGGAAGACAATTTTGTAATTAAAGTAAAAACCCCCAGGAACCTGAAAAAGGACATCCTTATTAATTTTAATAACAAAAATGTATGCCATTGTGGAATTTCAAAACAGATTTTATGTTCATATTATTCTGCACCCCCAGACACCTAGAAAATGATACCCATGCTAAAGAAAAACATACTCTAACAGTATCAAAAAATAGGATTTTCCGTAGCCTGCAAATTGAATTTTTAGCAGCAATTAATTTATCAACCAAATTTGGTTTTATAGCTGCTTTAAATATGATATAATGGTCACCAACTCGGAAATTCAGTAACCAACTTATAAATGTCGGTGCTAATTTGGATTAAATTTCGCCTCTTTTTCGGAAAAAATTATCTGCCGACTTTTGAATTTTTTGTCACCTGAGTGATAACGCTAGTTTAGTAATTTAGTCGCCAACATATTAATTTGCTGCCAAATTTGCAAATCCTGAATTTTCGAACATTTCTATAGCTTTATACATTCCTAGTATCTCAATGTACAGCATTTACATTTTTTTTATAAAATTGATTCTATCTCGGAAACGGTGCATCCTATTGAAAAAATAATGAAAATTTCGTCCCCCTTAGAAACCCCGCAACATCATATTTTCTTCATGATGGGAGAAAAAAAAATCGATAATCCTGAATTTTCCAACATTTCTATAGATTTATACATCCCTCGTATCTCATTGTACAGCATTTACATTTTTTTTATAAAATTGATTCTATCTCGTAAACGGTGCATTCTATTGAAAAAATAATGAAAATGTTGTCCCCGCAACATCATATTTGTTTAGTAATTATTTATTTATTATTTATTTAGTTTAGTAATTTAGTCGCCAACATATTAATTTGCTGCCAAATTCAGTAATACAGTATGCTCACGTGCAGCCGCCAACTTATTTTTTGTTCGCTCGATTAATTATATCCCTTATAAATTCTGTATGTTTAGGTTCTGGAAGTTAAGAGGTTAGGAACAAAACAAAATACTTGTATAATTCAAATGTGTAATTTAATCGTTGGGCAAAAGGTGCATTTTCCCCTTCATGAATATTAACATGTTGTCAAATGTGGCCATGGATTCTCATCAGGACCGCTGGAATCCGATTCTATGTCTTCCATCACTCGCACGCGCCGGCAAAATATATCTAATTTTTTTTGTTTCACTCACTGCCACGCGCCGCCCGTCTGAACCTGTTTTTCGCGCCGCGCCGCGGTGCCGTGCGGTAAATAGTAGGCATTAGATTAACGATTAACGGACTTCTGTTCATATTAACGGAAGTTAACGTATCCGTTAACATTTTTAAGAGTTAACTTAAAAGTTAATCCGTTAATCAAAATGTTAACTTCGTTAATTAACGATTAACGGATTAACGAGTTAATGCCCAGCTATGTATGTAGGCATCCACTAACGAAGGATTTTTCAAAGGAGTACTTAAATAGGGATGAAAGTTTAAAACCTAATTTGACGCGGGCGAAGCCGCAGGCAATTAATGCTAGCCTAATGCTAGTTATTTATACTTACTTGTCGTATTAGCGCCTAAACAATATTTTAGAGCAATTTTTAGAATCTGCGCTTTTCAAGACAAGACTTGTGCAGATATTGCATTATGAATAATATGATAGTGAATACCTATCCAAATAAATGATTAAAGATTAGTTTAATATTATATATCTATGTTAAAGATTGTTTAATTCAAACGGTTCAAAAGCTTATAATGTACACATGAGATTGGTATTACACAGATTGTAAAGGCTGTTCAGAGTTATTTTACCTCTGATCTCTGATAGATCCCTTAAGCCATTGTTTCTCAACCACTGGGTCGCGAGTTTGCGACCCTTGGGGGCGAATTTGTTTTTAAAGTCTGTTGAATACAAACTACGTATAGGTTCGTTTTTCGAACGAATCTTTTGTATCGCACGTCGAAAAAATCGTGACGGGGTCGCAAGACTTTTAAATTAACTTATTGGCTTTTTCGTAAGTCGCGAGTCGCGACATAAAAAAGGTTGAGAAACGATGCTTTAAGCCAACGATATTAAATATCACTTTTAAATAAATTCCGAGGAAAAATGTTTTTGAACGGAATAGATAATAATTATAAACATCTATGGAACGGAGTCTGTCGACTGCTTTGAGTATCCAACTGGATACTCAAAGGTCGACTGTCACACAAAAACAAACGTTTTATTTTTTAATGAAGGTGATAGCTTTGGTACCTATAACGTAAAACATTCTCAATTACTACGTCTTATTATTAAGTTGAAAAGGTTGAAAAAAAGAATTATTACTTTTGTATAAATATAATAACTTATAATAATAATAACTCATTAGCTATAAAGCCGTATGATTTGAAATCTTTGCCTTCCTAGAATTTAATTTAAAAGAACATTTGACACATGACGTTGACATTTATTGTGATTTTTAGACGATGCGTTGCAGGTTGCAACGCGTTTGCTTTGTTATTTTGAAGCTGAATATTTCTCTAAACAAATGTTTTTTTAATAAAAAAATGTGCTGAATTAATTCATTGTCGATCGCAGAAACATATTTCACAACTTTAGGTGTTTCATTTCGAACAATCGGTAAGATTTTATTTGTGTATTTTATGTAAAAACTTTGTTTTTGTTATGTATACGCGATGTTCCATAGGCCTTCTTCGAACTTTTATGAGTAATTTCAAAGATTCAGACATTAAAGTTGTTGGTAAATAACATTTTACTAACATTATATTCGAATTTTATAACATTTTTAATTCACAAACTATATCCCTTATGTAGCATTGTTATCATTTTGTTGTTATGCATTTTTCAACAAATGCATCTCATAATTTCGTCATTACATGTAAAATATTATTATCTCTTTTTCACTCATTGCAAGAATTTAACAAAGATGACTAAAAATAATTCTGAATGGTAAGTGATGTTTGAAATGATAAAAGAAGATCCTAGGTAAATTATATCAGCCAGTTATAATAATTTGTTTGTAAAACGTAGGTACCTATAACTTTTTTACCTGAAAAGGATTTATTACCAAATTAGGATTTCTTAAGTTTGTTTACTGTAAACATTTGGTATGATTTAGTATTAAATTAATACAATTACATCATAAATTCATCTTGTTTTATTGTTAAGTACTTAAGCTTCATACAATATAATATGTTACTACTCTACTCAGTAGTTTAGGCAACTAATATTGCATCTTCTGCTAACCCATCTATACTAAGTAATATAATAAAGAGGAAAGTTTGTTTGTTTGAATGCATTGAATAGGCTCTGAAACCACTGGCTTTGATGAAATTTGGCACAGATGTAGAGTAGAACATGTTACATAGGCTACTTTTTATCACGGAAAAATATAAAGTTTCAACAAAACTGACTTTTGCATGCATGAAGTTGCGAACAACATCTAGTAGCATATAATTTTTTTATTTAATTTTTTTTATAAATTAACAATTATGAATATATCTACAATTAAGATCATTCAATGATTGCTTAACTTTTGCAACTCTTACCATACCTGTAATATAGATAGCAGGTTAATGCTTTGTGCTTATTTGCAATTAAATGATCAGTTAACAGGTAGATTATATTATTGCAATATACTTTTATAATGGTCAAATGAGTTATGACTCATGTTGATTCCTTATCATAAATCCACCACAATTTCCCACGAAAACTAGGTCAAATTCTCAGAATAATTTATTTATATAACTGTGTGCTGAATTTATGAAAGTGATATGAAGGATGTATAAGTTTTTAATAAATCAGTAAAACCTGATTACAGTCTATAGATAGAGAATAACAAATGAGTTGCTAATTTTTAAACCTCCAACTACATGTTTGGACCTGCAGTACAAACCTTGCGATATAACAAGGCATGCATTATTTCACACCATATCCCTATGAGACTGTGGTATCCCTTCAGTTAAGCAGGCTCTTTTGTGCCTTTTTTAATCATGGTTCTCCTACTGTAAATATAAATAAACAATAAGATTTGGGCCTGAACCTCAATTCTCGTATTTAAAGTACACTTTCATTTTACTTTGATTGTATTATAAATGAAGCAACTTGTTATAGTTAACTGATTTTATGACGTTTTATTTATGGCTTTATATGCTGCTTTAACATTTACGGGAATACCGGTTTGACAGTAATTGTATTATTGCAGTTTTTATTTAGCAGAATTGACCCCATGTTTTACCATCTTCTAGAAGTGTCAGATAGCTTGTTCGGAAGTTTTGTCACTGCTTACCTTTGAGTATATCTGCTTACTTTAAAGCGGGCAATTCACTAGACGGACATGCCCGCAGGCAAGCCTACAGGTATGTTCAACAGGCTTCGCTACTATAAGGTCTGTGCAGTGTATTACCGTCGCGGGCCGTCCGCGTTATAGTAGCGAAGCCTGTCGGACATACGTGTAGGCTTGCCTGCGGGCATGTCCGTCTAGTGAAATGCCCGCTTTATCAAGCGACAGACACAAAACATGCTAATAACCTATCTGACACATACCAGTAGATTGTGAAACAAACCCTATGTAAAAATGATATGTCATATTACAATGTCCTTCATAATGTATTACGCAATTTACATGCTCACTACTATATTTCCATAAATATTGTTTGGGGTCGTCCATTAATCACGTGATGCCTAAAGGGGGAGGGGGGGTCCGAAAAAATATCACCAAGTATCACCAAGGGGAGGAGGGGGTATAAGGAGACATCACGTGTATTAATTTTCGAATCTAGTCTATGCATACCGAAATTATTATCGCTTGTAGATTCGTAGTGTTGTTTAACCCTTTGACGACCACGGGGAAACATGCTTCCCTAACAAATAATTAAAAAAAATATCAAAAGTTATAAGGCCAATGCCTAAATACTTTTCTTTTATTAGTGGTTGAATGTTAACTTAATTATGTTTTTAATGTCAAAATAACGTAGGCATTGAGTATACTTTTTATAGAAGTCGGAATATAACAGTTTGCTTAGCACTTTTTCAGTATTTTTTACAAAAGTTTTTAGTGACGTTAAAGCGCTTTATATTGTTTTTTATTGAGCTAAAATTATTCCCTGGTAAGTAATTTTATATTTGAGATATTCTTCAAAACCATTATTTATGATTTATATTGAAATAAATCGTCATAAACCAAAAGGGAAATCAGCTTCCCTATGGTCGGTAAGGGATACTAATTCCTCCATATATATTGTATTGTATGCACAATTTATATGAAATTATTTCTATATTCTTGTATTGAATTGAAATTACGCTGGATATTTTATCGATATTGTAGCGAAATATTACATTCCGTAAAGGATTTGAGATATATAACCTCAAGAATTATGAAATTCTACTGATCTTGGTCGATGGTAGTAGTGAGTAGTGATGAATAAAACGATTTGCAACTCAAAAAAGCCGTAGTAATTTTGATGCATGGTAATGATCAAGAGGTAGGTATTGTAATTGACTTCCAAGTACACTAAGTTCCTCGTTCACCAACACCATCTACAGCTGTATGCGCGTCACCCATGAAGCAAATTATAATTGCTCCATGGTATCACCAGATTCGCTCGGTTATCAAGTAAATAAATAATTTTTCTATGGAAGTCTCTACTTCTACTTTATAGATATTAGGTTGTTTCATTTTGAGATTTGGTCTACATAACCTTATAGGCATGTATAGAAGTACCATTTATGACCAACATTATTCGATTTGAACAGATACACTAAAATCTACATTTCTTTAGTAGGTAATGCAGAAGTTAGTGATGCAAAAAGAGTTATGACATAGATTATCGTATTTGCTCAATGATAGCTGAAGTATCGACTGCACCTGATGGTAAAATTCCCTATGCAAAGTACAAGACTAAGAGGAATTTTGTTCTATGTAAAGTCTTCTTTGTTATGCTAATGAAATACTCTGTTTGGTTAGGTACTATGTAATATCTAGTTTTTATATTGTACTTATATATAAATGAATACTTTTCTTACAGTATTAATAAAGTTGAATTAAAAATAACTTCAAATATTAGTAAAATGTCGAATACGTAAAGTAGCTGTTGCAAGGCTAATGTGTTACCGTTATGGACCATAGGGAAAATTGCTTCCCAACAATTTCCAAAAAACCTATAAATATTTTTTTGATTTTTATTAAAGATTATGTTTATTATGTGCATAATTAACTATTTCGTACAACTTTCATATTTATATACCCTCCACTTTCCTTATGGTCCTGAAAGGGTTAAATACTTACAAGACAAATGGCTCGTATAGTTTTTAATTGCTTAAATTATTCGATTAAATTGTTTTTTAAGTTAAAGTTTTTCTTCAAACATGACCTGCTTACTATGTAAAAAAAAAATACACGTGATCTTAGGTGGGGGAGGTAGAATAAAACCTCACCACGTATCACCAGGGGGAGGGGAGGGGTCTAAAAAGTTGTTAAAAACATCACGTGATTAATGGACGGCCCCTTTAGGATGTACAAATTGGAAATGACCTTGTATGTTATGTGGTCATTGAACTTATCTACACTATACTCATATCGAGTTTTCATGTAGGTGTCACGGCCTCAAGGTTGTATGGACAATCAATCTATTTACCTCCTATTAGTACCTCATGAGTCTTAAAATTATTTTGGTGCTTGTGTACATCTCTGAAAACGAATACTACTGTGTGTTGGCTGTAAATTATCTTATTTAGAATTTATAAAAATAATGTTATATGTCTAGTCTTACATTTTCATGTTTACTTTGCACCACTGTTCATAAGAAAAACTATGAAAAATGCAACCTGATAGTATAATTTTATCATTCAAAAGATATTGTTTTAGATGTGTTTTTGATTTCAGATGAATAAGTCACAAACAAGATGGACCCAAAGTATAGGCTGCTTTTGCAGCGGTACCAACAAGATATAATAAAAGACTTAGATGTTATATACATACTGGATGCACTGCTAGCCAGTGAAGGAATACTTATTGAAGAATACAATCATATTTATGACATGGTAATTATTTTCTTTCTAAATTTTTAATAAAAGTGTTGCAACCAGCATTTTATTTCATAAGGGGAGCTCCTGATAATACAGTCTTATTTTAATTATTTAAAAAAGACTAAACTAAAAAAGACTAAAAAAATGTGTAGGATGATCATCAACCACTGTAGAAATGGATTTTGTGTACAGAAGAACAAACATAATAACATCTCATTTTTTATTATTTCGTTTACAAAACCCATTTGTACGGTTCTAGTGGGCATACTGTTAGATTAAGAAATATAAATAGCATAGATACCCAGTTATTAGCAGGAGGTGGAGACATTATATTGTTCCTTGCTATGCTATGTAAATGAAGAGATGTCAAAAAGCCATGCCATGCCAATTTTTTCTAGGTGTTCCTTGTTTTTGTTGAAGCTTTTCAATACAAATGACATTTAGACCAGTGCCAATAGGATTTGAAACAAAATAAATCCCATTGGAAAAGGAAGAGAATGTAGTAAATTTTTTTACCTAAAAATTTTATTACATACCTACAACTTTTCCCGACCTCAAATCGCCCGTAAATTATTTCTCCTTTTATTTTCGTTATACATATAGAGAATATATCCTTTTCCAATGGGTTTCATCCTCAATCAAAATTTATTTTACTTTTGACCATTTTCAGAGGTAAAAGCACTAGTCTAATTTGTATTGCTATCAATTTAAGATGTCACTTATTAACATTGGAATAAAGTCGTTATTAACATTACAACCAAAGTATTGAATTTTGACAATTTTAGTGTTTGTTCCATGTATAATGTTCTTTCTACCAAGGCATACTATGCATGTAGCTAAGAAAATCCTCTTTACACCAAGTCAATGCTATTGATTATATAATAAAACAACTGACTAATATTTCAGAATGACAGAGCAGATCGTATTAGGTATCTCATGGATATTCTCATTAAGAAGGGCACAAATAAGTCATATCAAGCATTCGTAGACACTCTAGCTAAGGATTATGATTGGTTGTGGCAGAAATTCACGACAGAAGACAGTAAAGACCACATAGAGAACAGTTTTGAAGACATTCTGAGTCGGGGTGACGTACCTCGGTTACCTGAATTCTATGTGCCTCGTAATTCTGTGGTAAGTGGTTTTGTAAGGACACAATAAAACATGTGCACAAATTAAAGGAGATTTTAGTTCTTTTAGTAATTAAAGAAATAAATGATGTTATCTAACAAAGCTTTTTAGGATTCTATATCCAGAAGATAAAACTGGACCTTATTATTAAGACTCTGATTTCTGTCCATCTGTCACCAGGCTACAGCCTACAGTTAATGAGATACATCTCATGAAGCATGATAGACAGTTGAAATTTTCACAGAATATGTTTATATGGTGCTGCTATAACAACAAATAATAGAATGAAAATGAAAAATTGTTTGAAAAACCCTTAAGGGTAAGGTTAAGGGTTGCTTGCTCTTCAATGTACATTTGCTAGCGGGTTACAGTATGGAAACATCGACAGAATAATTTTTTTTTCGTATTAAACTGTTTAAAGTTTTCATATTAAACTGATACAGTAACCAATAATTTACAAGAACGCAATGTTCACTCCCTTGGCAATTATCTTTTTTTACTAAAATCACAGACTATGTATGAAAAACTATGATTCCCGAAAAACATTAAGATCTTGTCTGTACTGTAAAAAAATATTGTTATTAATATGTAGAATCCTTCCACTCACTTTCAGTCATTTGTTAGAGTCATTCTAAGAAATGGAATGGAAGTGTAACACTTCCAGTGCAATGCTACAAAAGTACATATTGTGTCATGTCAAAGGCTACTACACATCATAATAATTATGTTGTTACTGTATGGCTCGTTTTTTTTTTCAGGAAAGAGAAGTAGCGAGTAAGTTGAAGACTCTAACTAGGCATAAGATCCTAGCTCTGTACGGCATGATAGGATCGGGCAAGACTGTGATAGCCATAAGTGTACTGCGCCACAATAGTGGCATTGTCACGTGTAACTTCAATAGTGTAGTGTTTTGGCTCAATCTAAGCAACTGTAAGACTGAAGATGATATTGTTAACCAACAGAAAAAGTGAGTACTATAACCTAATGATATTTTGAAGTGAAAACTTCTTTAAAGGCGTTGTGCACTTTTTTGGGATGGGTAAAAAATGTTAAACTCGCGTCAGGAACGTGACGATCGAAAATTCGTAAGACGTAGGGGGAGTAGACCGCCTGCGCGGCGTAGGAGAGGAAGTAATATCCCACTCTCTTTCTACCGCGCGGCGAAAATGTATATTGTTTCCTGTTGTTTTTCATTTTTAATAATAATTAAATTGTTATTTGCATTATTCACAAAGCACAATACACAATGCGTCATAAATATGCAAATAAACGTAGAATTGTTTTACCGCGGGAAAGTCCAGTAAAACGGCGAGACAAGTTTAAACTCACAGAAAATTGGCGGGAAATTACGTTAAGGGTCAATTCCCACCGAAACGATACGTGACATAGCGCTGCATTTTTAAGATAGCTAATTTGAACTTTATTAATTACACACGAATATACACGTTTCATCGTAAGAGTTGGAATGTCTTGTTGCACCGCACTAGGTCATGTGCAGTGTATGATGGATGTTATATGAAACGTCTCTTTTTTTTATCTAGTTTTTTACAGAGGCTTTTAACACTTAGTGTTAATGCCAATTGCCAGCCTCATAGGTTCAGTCATTGTTCCCTACACAAGGGAGTGATCTATAAAGTTGTAAATTTTGCTCGCCTGTGGGGACAACGGCTCAGAAAGGATACAAGTTGACCTGTCCGTTGTGCGAGCAACCTAAGTCTCCTAAAATCCTAGACCTCAAGTCTGCAGTTCGAGCACACTCCAGCAATACATGTAATAGGTCCTACGGCTTCTGGCACACATCACAGTTAGAAACGTCTCTTTTTGTGTAGTGAATAAAGTTCAATTTTGAAAAAATATTTGTAAGTCGTGGTGTGAACCAACCCTTTCGTTTTGTTCGCCGAATACCTGAAAGTATCGGACGTCTAAGCTTAGGTTGGAGTTTAAGAGCATGGAGAATAGAGGTAAGGAGGACCATCTCGTGTATTAAAAAGTGTCAGTTGAAAGGGTGTGAAGTTGAAATTAAGTGGCGCTATAGTAGAAGTAAAGAATTTTAAAAAGAGCGCCACAAAATGGCCACAATTTATTACAGTAACTAACCAATAACTAACTTTCAAATAACTTCCCTCCATCTCTTATTGCTAACTTCATATCATACTCTCTTCTAACTCTAGCGCCATTTTGGCCAGTTTTGGAACCATTATTTAGTTACTTTTTAGCTTTTCTGTCCTAGAGAGATGGTCCTCCTTACTTCTTTTCTCCATGTTTAAGAGATCAGAAGAACTTCTGTGGTATTTATTGTGCCTTCAAGCATCAGTAATCGCTTCCTATCAGGCAAATCGCCTGCGCATTCACCTTTCTTACTTTATAAATAAAAAAAACGTTCATTCTAAGTAATTTCTTACATATTTCATATTATTCGGTAAAACATAATGTACGGCAATTTTGTACACCAAAACTAACAAGAATAGTCACGCCAAGGTTATACTTGTTAAAGTGACAAACCATTCATTTGTAAGCAATTCTTTTGTAAGCTTCCATTATTTTACGACTCTATTTCATTCACTCACTTAACAGAACTCTTTAATTAATATTATATCTAGCAATATCCCGCGAAAACATACCCACAACCTGCAAGCAAATGTGTGAGTGCACGCATAAGCATGCGTAAAGCACTTCCCTCCTCCCACCCACACTGCTTATGCGTACACTCAGAAACAAGATCGTGCAAACACCACCACCACACAAGCAACAGTGTCAGCAAGATTATTAATTGTCTACTTAATATTATATTCATACCAGCATGGTTCTACTAGGTAAAGTAATACTAATTTTATGTCAACAGATTACACCGCAAGATCTCAACAATGTATCCCGCTCAGAATTCACTGATGAATTCTACAATGTCGATGTCAAGCATCGGTTCCACTGTCGACTCTCTAACGAGCTTCGAATGCACCTGGCAGGAATGGAAGGACAAGCTTAAATGTGTCTTCGAAGATCCAGTACTGAAGGAAGCGTTATTAGTATTGGATGAAGTGAACAAAATTGATTGTTTGAACGCCTTCGATGTTGGCTGCAAAATACTAATAACGACCAGAGACACGAATGTTCTCGAAAACTTTGGCGCCCAGAAAGTCAAAGTAAGTTTATATTATTTTTTTTATGACGATATAGATTGTAGGCAGCGTGCAGACAGATTGCCTGATAGAAAGCGATCATCGCCCGTACACACCCGCAATTTTAGAAAAGTTACCCTGCCGACTTTTTTAACTCTACTAATGTAAAAAATATAAAATTTTATGTGTAGTATTGTAATGAGAATTGTTAGTATAATATTAGTAAAACAAAACCTTTGTCCTTACTTTACTTACATCAAATACAAAACATTTAAAGCCTGTTTCACAGTCGCCTAATAAATAACAAGTAGCTTATCCGGAAGTTTTGTGTCTGTTGTTCAGTATAAAGTAAGCAGGCACTAGAGTACTTTTTATTTATGCAATGAAAAAATCTGCCAAAAAAGCACCCATACATGGGAAGATTTTTTTAGTTTGAGCGTGTCAATAACTTTTTTGCCTAAACGTCTTCACAGAAGCAGAAAATCATTTAACCGAACTATCCGTAATTGATTTTTTGAGACGTAATATTGTTTTGCTACTCATAAAATACATTGTTTCTAACATTAACTTTTTTCTCATTGTAGATAGAAAACCACTTCACCGAGTCGGAATCGTTGGAACTACTGTCCTCGTGTTTAGATGTCAATGTGGACTCCCTTCCTCGGTATGCCAAGAAACTTCATCATCTGTGTGGAGGCAGCCCGTACGATATGGCTCTCTTAGCTGCGGAGTTTGCGGAGAACAGAGAGATATTGGTACATGACACGAGCCGATGGAAATATTACATTGAGAAGTTGAGGAATAGAGAGTTGTTCTCGTGAGTATCAAAAACATTAGTAAATATTTTAATTAATATTATATGTCGCAACATTCCGCGATAAAATACCAACAGCCTGCAAGCAAATGTGTGAGTGCACTCATAAGCATGCGTAAAGCACCTCCCTCCTCTAACACTGCTTATGCGTACACTCAAAAACGAGAATGTGCAAACACCATCATAAAAGCAACAATGTCAGCAAGATCGTGCAAGGCCCCCACCACCATGCAGGTTGCAAAACTCAACGCGCGTTTCGACCCGACCTATAACATCCTCAGGAAGAGGACTTGCATGCAAAGTTCGTTATGTTAAATAATCGAAACTATTGTTATGACTAAACAAAGTATATGAATCAAGGCGTGACTCCTGTTCGAAACATTACACAGAAAACATGAAACAAAAACATTTGTTTCCATTAACAAGCTGTCTCCAGCTACAGAAAATGTTTTTGGTCGAAACAAAACATTTTGTCCAGACACGATCTAAGTTCCGACGAGGAAGACGTATTAGCGCTCGCAGTTTTAGTGATTGTAGGTGTAGAATCTAGGAGAAAAAAGGGGTTCTGAAAAGGCCACTTTAGGTGTTTCATAAAAGTATTTTTTTCAACTCATAAATATGTGCGCCATTTTACGCATTTCTATTGAAAACTGACAAAATTTGTGTTTTTTAATTAAGTCAGGCCGTATATTATGAGCGATCACAAAAACAAACACAACAAGCAAAACTATAACCCTAAAACCTGTACCTAGGTGTCATGTGAACGATGTGAACACTAGTTAAGAAATGAAACATTTCTTCCCCTCTCTACCCGCGCGGGAATGTTTTTCGTCCGTCTCCGAAAACAAAAACATTGTCTATTCCTAGAGAAATGTGTATAGCCACGCCCCAATGTTTCATGTTTTCTGTGTAATGTTTCGAACAGGAGTCACGCCTTCACCATTACACCTTTACCCCCTTACTGATAATATTTACATAACGGATAACTTATATACAATGTTGCTACCTTTGTCTGATACGTTGGAAAAGTTCACTTGTCAAACAAAGTAAAGTTGTGTAAATAGTTTTATTAGAAAGGGAGTTAAAAAATTACATTTATTTTCAGATTTTCGAAACATTCTTACAAACAAATGAAAACGATAGAAGTTTGTATCAACTCGTTGAAACCAGATATACTACCGTTATTTAAAATGCTAGCAGTCTTCCCAGATGATGTAAAAGTACCGGCCAAAGTTGTTAGCAAACTGTGGAACGTAGACATACCAAAAGTTGAAAGTATTATGCGACAGTTGAAAAGCAAATCTCTGATAACCCAGACATATGACTACGAACAGAAGAAGTATCTGTATGAGATCCACTATTTGATAATGAACTATCTACGTACTAGCACAAGCGAAGACACAATGAGGAGATTGCATTTGGATCTGCTCAAAAGTTACAACTATTCAAATGATATGGACATACCCGAGGAAATTCAAGACGATGGATATATAGCTTTCTACGTTGGCTATCATTTGCTGCATACGAAGGACATGAACAATGCATGGAGAATGTTCAATAAATTGTTTTTGAACTTAAAATTCATTGGCAATAAAGTGAGATTAACTGGCATAGCGGATGTCAATTTGGACCTGCAAAACTATGAAGAGAAAATAGTTAATAATAATGTGAGTGAAAAAATTCTGTACAATATTGAAACTATTTTTAATGTTTATATCATACTAGCTTTTGCCCGCGACTTCGTTAGCGTGGAGTTCGGTTTCCATACAAAGTTTTAACCCCTTTTTCACCCCCTGTAGGGTGTATTTTCTAAAATCCTTTCTTAGCAGAATATGTCTACATCATACAACTTTATGCCAAGTTTCAGCAAAAGGCTGTGCGTTGATAGACAAGTCAGCCAGGTTTGCCTTTTATATATTTAGATTTTATCTATTTCCATATTTTTACTGTATTATAAATTATAATAATATATATTATATTTATAATAATATCCAAGCTTTTACACCACGTCAATCTGGTCCTGTGCTAAGTTCACGAAGAACTTGTGATACAGATACCAACCAATGGAAATATATTAAATAATTTTTATACTTATATTTAATATCCTACTACTATTATAAATGTGAAAGTTTGTGACGATGGATGGATTTTTGTTACTCTTTCATGCAAACGAAAGTTTTTACGGCGGTGGAGGCGCGGGCAGAAGCTAGTTTTTATTATCTGTGACCCAGGAACACAGAAAATATTTTGTTCCCTGGCGGGATTCGAACCCGCGGATCTGCGGCTTGTGCGCCAACGCGCTGACCACTAAGCCACAGAGGTCGTCAAAGATAAAGCTATATTTCTGACATGTCTCGTAATTTAATTTCAGAATCACGACAGAGATCTTTTGTACAGTCTGAGGTGTTACTTGAACCGATGCGGCTACGATCTACACAGGTTTCCCTACACGGATATAATACAGAGTATACTTCAAAACGAGAGGCCAGGTATACTGTACTCTGCCGCCATGAATGTGGCGCAAGGGAGATGCGCGAAGAACGAACTTTATTTTGAGTTTCTGTGAGTGAACCTTTCGTTTAATAGCTTTAGTAATAACACTATATATGTATAAGGTTCGATAAAATCAATTACGAATATTTAAGGAATATGATCTACTGCTTATGTATAGACATTTAGGCAGAAAAATAATTGTCGTACTCGAAAAAAATCTTCCTTTATATGGACAAGTTTGCATTGAGTGAAGATCCTGGAATACGTGAGATGATTTTTTTGCTTTGAGTGTGACAATAATTTTTTGCCTAAACGTCTTTGTAATAAGCAGTAGATCATATGCCTAGAATATCCGTAAGGGGCCGTCCATTAATCACGTGATGTTTTTAACAACTTTTTAGACCCCTCCCCTCCCCCTGGTGATACGTGAGGTTTTATACTACCCCCCTTGCCTCCACCTAAGATCACGTGTATTTTTTTGTACATAGCAGGTCATGTTTGAAGAAAAACTTTAACTTAAAAAACAATTTAATCTAATAATTTAAGCAATTAAAAACTATACGAATCATTTGTCTTGTAAGTACATATATAAACAACATTACGAATTTACAACCGATAAGAATTTCTGTATGCATAGACTAGATTCGAAAATTAATACACGTGATGTCTCTTTAAATCCCCTCCTCCCCTTGTGATACTTGGTAATTTTTTTCGGACCCTTCCTCCTCCTTTAGGCATCACTTGATTAATGGACGACCCGTAACTAATTTTACCGAACCTAATATATTGTTATAATTATGTTTTTGTCAACTGCGCATGGTAGACGAAATTGCGAATAGCAAATACATAATATGCTAAATATAGTTATGAACCCAATTTGGATTAAAAATACAACTTCATCATTAGATTATTGATAAATCAATTTCCATACCCAGAAATGGAACCAACTGGTTTTGAAAAAAACATTACACAACCTGTATTATTACACCACTCTAATTAGGAACTAAGGAACAAAATTTGAACGAAAGTAATTATATAGTGTATTCCAAAGCACGCCAACGTCATAACTCATAACTATCTGCATGTCAAATTTAGGTGCAATATGTTTAGTGATTTAAGCTACGTATGTTTTCAGACACGAACAAGACTCGGAGGAATTGAATCAGAAAGTTATAGACGTGGAGGAAACAGTAACTTCAGTGTGTTTCCTCGGAGATTTGGTTCTTGTGGGAACTAGCAGTGGCCTTATAAAGGTATGTTTGTGATGTTTTAGTTTAAAGAACTTTTTTATAATTCAAAAAGATTATTGGTAATCAAAAAAGTCTACTACTGTCAACTAGTCTAGACTCACTAAAGACTGATCAAATAATTATGATGTACAACCGGTCAACGAATTGATCTAGCGATTTTCCTAACTGGTCCTACTATATTATGTTGACCAATTAGTCAAGAGACCCATATATCTAATATAGTTAGCAACCAGCAACAAAGGTTATCGATTAGTGTTACAACTTACAACGGGTACAACAACTAAGCTACTTATTGATAATCTCGTCTACCAATCATCATGGGAACCTTTACATATTATCTTCTTCTTTTTCTTTTGGATTTGCATGCATTGCATGGACTGCAGTTTCTATGTCTCGCTAAAACTCGAGAACAGCAGACGGATTTGGGTAATTTTGATTTTGAAATAATTGTAGAAGTTCAGGGAAGGTTTAAATGGTGAGAGATATTGAAAAAATTACAAGGAAAATACTAAAAACCATACTTAAATTATCTCATACTAACAGGTTCATCAATCGTCATCAAATTCAATCATACAACCTGTCAAACATTATGTTCATTCTGTTGGTAGCGTAAATTCGGGTCTCTAAGTGTGTCACTTACAATAATTGTAGGTGTAAGATGTTGGTGTAGGTTGTACTTATAGTTATTTATTTATTCCAGAACCTCAATTCTTGTATTTAAATTAGACTTTCACTTTACTTTGATTGTATTGTAAGTGAAGCGACGTTATCATGAACTGATTTTATTTAGTTTCGACCAATCAGAGCGCGTTTCACGTTGGTTAAACGTTTACGAGAATACCGTTTGACAGTTTAGCGTATCGGGACTTGATTGTAATTGTATTAATACAGGATATTTAGCAAAATTGACCCCTCTGTTCATAGTTAAGAATCGTCGGATCATAAACAAAGTTAAGTCAGTTAGTTTTAAAATAGTTATTTATATTTACAGTTCTTTCAAATCGATACCAACAAATTGATAAAGGAAATAACAATAAGCGAATCTTATATCAAGTGGCTCGGTGTTTGCCCTGTGAAATTACAACTGGTAGCGTCTTTAGCGGGAGGCGTTATTAAACTGTCGTACATCGATGACATATCTATATCATACCATCAGGTGAATGATAATGATGATGATGACGTCATAGAAGAAGGTATGTTTGAAGTGATTTTATTTATTTGGAAAAGAGGTTGATTTTTGAAATATCCTTCCTGAAGTGGATGCCTACGTCATATGAGAAATACGTGTGCAATATTTCAAATTTCTAGCCTTGAGGGTTTGGCCTTTGCGTTAATACATCAGTCAATCAGCTTAGCCTTTTATGTATATAGAAGATAGAAGATAAAATATTAAGTACAATACTGAAATGTTTAAATATGGATGGTGCTTTTGCGTCATTTCTATACCTATCGTACTTACAATTTTTATTCACCTTTTTTTTTTTGCATTAAAATTGCAACAAAATATTACACAAAATATAATAGACTCTATAACCTGTTACAGAAGCAGAGGAAGCATATAACAATAATTATCCAAGTAACACAATAATCACATCCAAAAATGGACAATTCATAAACTGTCGCTGGGCAAACAATGAGGAGAAACTAATAGCTCATACCGTCAAAACCATCACCATTTATGGTGTCGACGGTAGTGTTATACAAGAACTAGATATGATAGACAAAGAAATACTATGTTGTGTGCCGTGTAACTATGATAATAATGTGATCATAGCGTTCAGTCACAGTTTTTATAGTTTAGAAATGGTCGACCTCAGAACTAATGTACGACAGAGCTTGAGCGAGGAGAATGATATGGTGTTAAATATTTTAACTGTTCCAGGTAAATTTATACTGAATGTTTATTAGATTTTTAATTGACTATGTATTGTTTAAAGTGATATTTTTGAAGTTATACTTCTGTGGCACCACAATCCTGAATCGCGCTATCGAAGACTTTTCAGTTCGGCGTTATATAACGTCTGAAAACTACTACAGTGGGCTTCAACCTGATCTTCCTTTGGGGCTTCCAATACTTCCACACTTCTGTTGCTGTGTTTGAAAAAATATGAGAGTAAAATTGCGATGAGCGCGCACACACCGACAGCCAAGCGACATAATATATCCTTCCCGTGGTCTGCTCTATTTGTGCATAATCTCATCAAAATGAGCCCAGTAGTTTCGAGCCTATTCAATGCATCTCTTTTGAAAACTGTTACTTGGCAATCTGTGATTCACAATAAGCCATTTTTATGGAGGGAACTTGAGTTTCTTGGCTTTAAGAGCCGAGAGAGCCTTTATATTATATTAGTGTAAATTAAAATCGTACATTTTAGGCACCAAGCGTATACTCGTTCTCAAGAAGAGAGAAGTAACAGAGTACATATACCAAAGCCCAAGGTATAGAGGGGAGCGGAGGAGGTCCGTGATCACGAGCTCTATGGTCAGAGACAACGTCTGTTTCCTGTCTATGGTCGTGAACAAGACAGGCACCCTGCTCTTCGTATCTACGGACGATGGACGCATCGTTTGTGTGGATCTCATGACTTATATGTATTTATTCGACTTGCCGAATAGGAGAGGGTAAGTACAAACATTATAATATTTTTGCAGTTGCAAATTGTTATTAAAATATCAGTTTTCAACACAAAGCACACAATCATACATTTGACATAGAATAATTATTCTAGTAAAATAACAACATGTGACATTTCTTTTGTTTAGAGGGTAGTTTTTTTTTTTTGCCCGTATCGTACCATAGACAATTTAATTTAAAATTTACTTTTGCTCCATTCGTAAAATGGTTAACTTTATCACTTTTATAACAATAATTGAATGAGGCGCATGGAAAATTGAAGTAAGGAGCACCATTTCTCTAGGGAAAAAAGACTAAAAAGTGTCCGACAAAAGTAACCAAATAATAGTTCCAAAACTGGCATAATGGCGCTAGAGTCAGAAGAAGGTATGATATGAAGTTAGCAATAAGAGATGGAGTGAAGTTATTTAAAAGTTAGTTATTGGTTAGTTACTCTAATAATTTGTGGCCATTTTGTGGCGCTCTTTTTAAAATTCTTCCACATGCTACTATAGCCACCTTAATTTGTTACCTTTCAACGGACACTTTTTAATACACTGAGATGGTCCTCCTTACCTCTATTCTCCATGATGAGACGGCACTACATTATGCAGCTTTCTTTTCATAGCAAGAAATGCAAAATGCATAATATGCGCTTAGATGTGGCTTATTTATTATTTTAAACATTTTTCTCGAAACAAAATAGTATTATACACTTTGAGCGAATGAGACGCTACTTAAGGTTTGGTAAAATCAATTACGAATACTTCGGGCACGTGATCTACTGCTTGTGTAAAGACGTTTAGGCAAAAAAAAATTAAACCCGTGTAAAAAAAGATACAAACTAAAATTATTAAATTAAAATATTGCAAGAAATTAAATCTTTTGCATAAAGCGTCCGCGCGCTACTAGGACAGCAGATGTAGCACGACAGAGACAGCGATACATATTGCATACACCAGGAAAGGTCATTCGAGTTCATATCTGAACAGTTGTACGCGCGTAGTCGATATAATGCAATAAGATGTAATTTCCTGCAACATAATTTAATTTTGTATAAAAAAATCCAACGAGTTTTAAATATTTTTCTTTTTTTTTGCCTAAACGTCTTTACACAGGCAGTATATGACGTACCCAAAGTTTCCGTAATTGATTTTACCAAACCTTATATTAGGCAGTTATCATGCGCATGCTTAATTTTTTTCCTTGCAGAAATGTAGTGTCAATGGCCATGAGCGAAGAATCGAACCGCGACGACTTCGAGCCAGGCTCCGACGTGCTATTAACTGGTACGGGAACTATTGAGAACTCCGCCAAGGTGTGGTTCTTGGACGCGTCGTTTATAAAGCAAAACGCCGATAAGAATGGGTAAGTACTAAGTAGACTTGGTGTATGGGGCAAATCGTCTGGTAGAAAGTTATTACTGTTCCCCACTACAGAAGGCTCAAGGCACAAGCGCGTTTCCGACTCTTAAAATATTGTAGAACTAGCTTTTGCTCGCGGCTCCGCCCGCGTATATACACCATTCCACGGGAACACTGTACTTTTTGGGGATAAAATATAGCCTATGTGTTAATCCAGATCTTAAACTACCATGTCCAAATTTCATCGTAGTTCAGTAATTTTTGCGTGAAAGAGTAACAAACATCCATCCATCCTCACAAACTTTCACATTTATAATAGTAGTAGAAAATACGTAAGAATTGCACTTAATTTTTTATAATGATTAGAAAAGTTTTGACCTATATTAATAATAATCGACAGGGAAGCTAATCATTAATGCCATTTGCGTGAAAGAGAAAAATTTGGCTATTTTTTTTTTAAGTTATCATTGTGTTGTACTATAATTTGAACATTATATCTATATGTATCTATTAAAGTATATTTTTCTGTGTCTGCTGCCAAAATAGAAAAAAAATAGGTGATCCTAAAAATCAGCGTTAGGTGTATTTGGCCTAGCATAAAGCTGAGGACTAGCTTTTTTGTGTAATACCTATACTGCCAAAGTTCTATTTTCTTTATATCTATTCTTTGTTTTTATCTTTGTTTTATTTTTTACTTTTCTGATGTGTTTTTTTTTTTTTTGTAATTGTTACTTTTGTAAGCAGTGTATTTTCACAAATTAAAGTTTTATTTATTTATTTATTTCAATAACTTTTCAGAAAAGTACCACTCACAAAGAAGTTCGATGCGTCATTCATAAACGTAACATCGCCGTATACACCAAGTTCCGTTAGCAACAGTATCCCTCAGTCGACACATAACACACCGAAGAGGCACCAATCGTTCGTCAACAGTAAGGAGGTGACGAAGAAAGCTGTCCGGACAACGAAGAGTTTGGACCGGCATACACTTAAACCATTGAACCTGAAAGGTATATGTAACGGCAACAGCGAAAGTGTTACTCAACCGTTGATAGCGGTTGTGGATAAGAGTGATAATATACAGGTGATTATTTTTCGTGTTTTTAAGATTCTGTACCAAAAGGCTCATAGGCCCATATTATAAATACATTACAGACTAACATACTTACATATTATATACTTAAAAAACTACACTTTCACACGTGATAACGGCGACGTGATCCGCGCTTCGTTCCGGAGACCCCCGATACTTTCGGTAGACCACACCCGCTGGCCAAAATCCTCCACCTCGAAGGTCGACAGTAGATGCGTCGGTACTCTCACCACAAAGGAACTTAAGTTGACCTTGTGGCGAGACTCCAGACGCTCGACCCTTAAGGCGAGGGACGTCTTCTTACGGATGTAGTCTACGATATCCTCAATCTCCATGGACCAGTGCAGGCGGGAGACATACAGCGCAGTTCGGGATCGTAGGGTGCGGTGCGGTGGTTGCTGAGGGCGGGCTTCCTCTTCTTTTTCCTCTCCACCTGTATGAAGCCCTCCTCATCATACCCCCTGCTCTTGTCCTTGCCAGGTTGAAGAGGCCCAGCTTGCAGTTAAGACTCTGTATAACGCCAGTAACCTTCAGCGTCAAGTCCCGTACTACTTTTGTAGGCAACATGAGCGTATCGCGCCGACCAGAGATTATTGAAAATGGATAAAAAATCGCTATAAATATAAGAGACAAAATTGGCAAAAACTAAAACGACCTTCCCCTGTGTCTTGTCTTACTTTAAATACTAAAATAATTTTCACACTTGTGTGACTTATAGAAGAAAGAAAAGGTTTTAACTTTTAAAAAACGGTGGCCTCAGCATATTTTTAAATCAATATTTAAATAAAAATTTCAATTTATTAAAAGACAGTCCTCAGCTAAATATATTGCAGATTAACACATATTTTTTTGGCTTTTCAATACGACCATGACAGAAAAAAAGGTTCCAAATAACTCCAATTTCAGTTATCCTGCGCACAACCCTAAATAAAAACGACTTTATTGATAGGACTCCACTGGCTGTCTGTCACTGGCTGTATCTTGTGAAACGTGTTAGCACAGATGATGTGTCAACACACCGACAGCAGCTGCAGTAATACGTTGCCGCTATAACAACAAATACTAAATTTATATAATATATAAAAATGTTATGTTGGTTTGTGTACACTTCAAAAACTCAAAAAGTTCTGCACCGATCGAACTGAAATTTTAGGATGATATATAATCCGCATCAAGGATTGTTTTTATCTATTTTTTGCATCAGTCACATATCCGCGACCGCGATAAAACTAAATTTACGCGGGTGGAGCCGCGGGCAACAGCTAGTTCAGAATAAAATAAATATATAAGTGAGTCTCCCATACACCAAACTTGTATGGTGCTGTTTGGTACAGAACCCTTTGTGCTCTTTACTAGTTACCCAAAAAAAATCTAACAATCTGAAAAAGAGTACCTTGAGTACCTTGTGGTTATTTTGATGAAGGCGAACTTTTACTTTGGCTTTAAACGTAGGAACGCCATGCTTCGGCGCGAATGAGCCGGCTCGACCGAATAAATGAGGCAACCTCACAAAAAACCGGCGTGAAGTAAGGCTTGCGTTGTGTTTCGCTGAGTGAGTGAGGTTGCCGGGGGCCCAAGGGGGTTGTTTATTTTAAGCCGAATACTGGAAAGCTAATCAAAATTAAGAGCCCTCCTATTCACAGGCTTTCGCTGTCTCTGTTGTCATGTGACTTGTGCGTCACTTAATTTAACTGTCGATCCAATATTCGACAGTAAGAAACGCAAGTGTGCAACATCGGAGAAGTTACAAGTGTAACTCTGGTGTTGGGAGTGTCCATAGGCGGCGGTAATCGTTAACCATCAGGCGAACCGTCTGCTCGTTTCCTGGTCCATTTCATAAAAAAAATATCTATGTTTCAGGTCATGAGAGGTATGAAACTATTGACACAAATAATGACCAATCAAGACGAGAGAGTCACAGTTTTAAAAATCACGCCGTGCAACCATTATGTCGTATACGGCTTAAATAACGGAACAGTGAGGAAATTCACTATAAAGACCAAGGAGATAATTGATATAATGGATACATACAGCCCAGTGGAGTATTTGAACTTTGTCAACCCACACTTAATGATCGTTGCCGGAGAGAATCAGTGTTTGATGGCTTACCGTTTGGTCGACCATGGGAGATGGGAAACTACAATGTTACAGAAGGGGAAAGCTAATCTTGGATCGCAGGATTTACTTAACGGTATACAAGGTGAGCAGGGATCTTATCACGCTTAAACAAATTATAATATGTAACCAATAGTTTACGTATAACTAATTTGTTAGTTCAATTGGTATTTTAGGCAGGTATGAACGGTTTTAGGGCGGTATTCTTGGTCGATTCTTATTTCTAAGTTCGCCTTATAGACATGCTTTAGGTGACATTTCGATTCACAGTCGTAACTTAAGCATTGTCTTAAGTATTATTTCATACAAATAAGGCGAACTTATTCGAAAATTCTTAAGTCTTTTCTTAAGCAACGACCAAGAATTCCGGCCTTAGATTCTTTGTTTTTTCGACTAAAATATATTATGTACATGTTTAAATTGGTAATTTAAACGTGTACACTTGTACATATTAGATATATTTAATATTTATTATTGATTTCATAAAATCGAAATCCCACAGTAACCTTACATATAATCACGATCAAAAATAGCCAGCATATAATAATCAAAATATTTTTACATATATTTATCCATCGCATCGTTACAAACTTTCACACTTATACACTGTACTTTTTCGGGAAATAAAATAAGTTCATAAATACATACATACATACATATAATCACGCCTCTTTCCCGTAGGGGTAGGCAGAGACCACTTCTTTCCACTTGCTACGATCCTTACATTTTTTGCTTCTTTTACTTTAATTATTCCCTTCATACATGCTCTTCGGTTTAGGGTACTCTTGACCTGGCCTTTTTTCAAGACGTTCATAAATCTACTACTATTATAAATGTGACAGTTTGTAAGGATAGATAGATGTTTGTTACTCTTTCATAAAAACTGTTGAATGAATTTCAATTATTTGTTATGGTAGTAGTTCTTCCTGCATAATAAGTATATTCTAATAATATTTTCAGGTGTGAAGATAAGGAACCGCAACGACAACGAATCTAATAGCAGCGAGGAGAGTGTGGAAAGAGTGTATTCCTACTCCGACGTCAAGTCGCTATGTAAGGGCAGCAACCTGGTGAATAGCTACTGGATACCGGAGATAGGTAATCAACTAATCCATCGTTTCTCAACCGGAGGGTCGCGATCCTTGGAAGGGTCGAGTTTGTTTTTAAAGGGGGTCGCAGTCTTTTGAAATATGATGGTATGAGGAGTCACTTAGGCCACTTCAGTATAATATGTAAAAACCGAGGGAGCAAATATGTAAATGCCCGACTAGAAAAATAAAACAATAAAGCCAAAACATCTGATTATGACAAAATCGTTTGCAGACAAAAAAAACTTATGTTTTTTTTTGTCTGCAATCGATGTCTGTTGAAATTAAAAAATAATTATCAGTGCCCCACTGCACTTGTAGCACGAACAATTGACAAGTAGGTAAACGTAAAAAAACGAAAGAGAAATGTATGAAAATTATGATAGCCTATAGCTATACAATTGACATTCGATAACGTTACGATTACAGGTCGCGCGATCGCTTATCCCAGTATTTACAAACTCTGTTTTATTTCATTTAAATAAGCTTTTTTTTTTCAGGCCTAGTCACGGTAGAATCGAACGCTACAGTGAAAGTGTGGGACAAAGACCTGAAAGTATCGAACGTACTCAACGGCAGAGAGTTCGATGCGTGCATTGAACATTCGGACATGCAGAAAAACACGCTCGTACTCTGCCACAACGGGTACAGTTTTCAGGTTGGTATTATTTTCTATTACAGACTAGCTGTTGCCCGCGACTTCGTCCGCGTCAACTGATTGCACAATAATGCATTAATTTCGACCAAATTAGATTACCATGAAAAAGGTTATAGTGAGTCAATCTTAAAAGATAGACATATACTGTCGCGGACATTTTTTTAGATCATTTAAAGGGGAATAATTCTTTCATAGATATTTTTTGGGTAACTTAAACCGTTTACACAGCGCACGCAACGGAAGCCCTCTAATATGAATAATTTTCCCCGTTTTTGCAACATTTTTCACTGATGCTTCTCTCCTATTGGTCGCAGCGTGATGGTAGCGCAGCCTTAAGCCTTCCTCGATAAATGGACTATCCAACACAAAAAGAATTTTTCGATTCGAACCAGTAGTTCCTGAGATTAGCGCGTTCAAACAAACAAACAAACTCTTCAGCTTTATAATATTAGTATAAAAGAGATGTTCAAGAAATGTATGAGACCTGGGCCAGCCCTACGTACAGTATATGTAAATATAGCTACATAATATAGTAACCGTTTCCTATTATTTATTTTGTTTAATTTCACTTCGTTTCCATGTACATTTAAATTAACTTCGTCAAGGAGAGCAACACAAAGTAAAATAAAACATGGCGGATCAGATCAGAAATAACTAAAGAATGTCATTTTGTCAATGACATGGCTTTTGACAAAGAAAGACGTATGACATTCAAGACGACGTCTCTTCGTAAAACTGTCTACTACGTCAAAAGTCAAGTCAAAACAACTGTCATGGCCGCCCTAAAAATAGTGTTCTCGCATTAAAAAAATATGATACTCCCATATTTTCTTCCTATTTACCCATGTAGTGTACATAGAACTGGCCCAAAATCAAATATCTCTTTTATAAATGCTAGAGGTTGCTCTGTGATCGAAATTCGAACATAATAATTCAGATTTTTTAAGGAACTTGAAAGATATGCCTCTTGATGTTGTGCGTAGTTGATAAACGTCAACATTTTACAAAATTATACCTATCAAACGGACGGTAGTGTGTTAATAACAAGCTTATTTCATTATATTTACGAGTAACGTTTTTAGGGTTCCGTAATACTTAAGGAACCCTTATAGTTTACGACGTTATAGTTTTAGACGTGTGTAATGTGTCGAGCTTGCGAACGGACGCGCTCCGCGTTATACACATGCAGCAAATATTAATTATTTAATTAATATTTTTGCGAATCGCGCGGCTGATTGCCGCTGCACGTGATCATGGCGCTCGTGGTCAATGAGTTGCTGGCGTTTATCCAGCACGCCATCGACACCATGGACGAGGTCAGCATAATGCAGATCTGCAAGTCATCGTTCACCAGCGAGGAGATTTGCGAAGGGAAGCATTTGCTGTACGAGACGCTCGGCCAGAGCGCGAACATGCCATCGCGACGGAGAGATGGAACCGAGAGAAGCGTGCAGGACATCATCTCCCTGCTGAAGCAGACGGATCCGGATGAGGTGCCAGCTTTTGTAGCGAAAAATCTGCATAAGCTGCCGCCTGTGACACTGGACCACGTCGACGTCGTCAGCCTACTGAAGGACATCAAGTTCCTGAAGGAAGAACTGGCCGGAGTTCGAGGTAGATTGCAGGCATCAGAGTCTACCATAAGTGATCTACGTAGTGAATTATCACAGCTAAAAAGTGTTAATTCAATATGTAGGTCACCTGATGCAGCAAACGTCACTCGTCGTCGAGGCGCGCAGGCGGTCACGTTTAGCCCGTCAGCATTATCCGACGGGTCAACGAACATCGTTGCTGCCGCCCCCGCTGCCCGCTCCCCGCCCGCTAAGGAGCCGGTGCCGAGTTACGCAAGTGTCGCCGCTAGCGAACCCCCGCCACCTCCCCCGCGATCGAAAAACAAAGGGAAGAAGGAGGCCCCTGCAAAAGAGCGTCCTCTTTCTAAAAAGGACCGAACGTGCGATGATGACGGGTTCATCAAGGTCGAGAGGAAGAAGAAGAAACCTGTCGTCCGCAACCATCGCGGCACCGCACCCGGAGGACCCGAGCAGCTGTTGCGGTGTGAGACTCCTGCGACACCGCTGTACGTGTCCCGGCTGCATTGGTCTACGACGGTCGAGCAGGTCGTGGACTACATCAGGAGCAAAACCAGCTTCGCCTTGAGGGTCGAGCGGTTGGAATCTCATCATAGAGTGAATTTTAGTTCTTTTGTGGTGAGAGTTCCAACCCATCATTTACCGACCTTCGAGAAGGAGGAGTTCTGGCCGATTGGAGTCGCCTTCAGAAGATTCAGAGGACGACTCCCGAACACTTCGCGCCCCACGTCGCAGACAATACGTGTTTAGTGTTAGTGTTAGTTATATAATATAGTAATATGTATGTTAGTCTATAAGGTATTTATAATATGGGCCTATGCAGCCCGAAATAAATGGTATTTAATTTTATTTAATTTTATTTAATTTAATTTAATAGTTTTGCTCTGTCCGTCTATCTGTCTGTCTGTCTGTCTGTCTGTCTGTCCGCGCCTCTAGCTCCTGTAATTATGAATATAAATTGATGAAATTTGGTGCAGTTATAGATTGTGTATAGATCACGGTTTTGGGATCATAAAAAAATATTTTAGGGGTGGTTCTCCATACATGTGAAGTGGGGATGAAAAATATTTTTTCACTCAACCCCATCGTGTGGGGTATCGTAGAATAGGTCTTTTAAAATAAAGGCAAGGTTCCATACGTCACTTTTTTATAAAGTTGACCATTTTCGAGTAATCGGCCACCAAAGTAGTTTGCAAGTTGGTCCCCCCCCCCCCCTAGCATTTTTAAACTATAGGAGATAGAAACTTGCAAATTTCCATGCTGTTAGATCATGCTAAAAACTGTTTAGGAAAACTATTTTGAACGAAATCGCATCATAATTTCTATTTCTAGAGCAATTATAGAAAAACAAATTAACATAAAGAAAATCTGAATAATTATACATAATGTGAAATGATTATTTAAAATAATGTTTCAAAATTGGTTGCAAAATTTAAAAAAAAAACTGAAATTAACAATTAATAAAAAGAACTTAAAATAATAATAAAATATGAAACGCGCTGTCGGGTTTGGACCTACACCCTAGGACAAACACTGTGATTAACTGAGCTACAATAATCATATTGATTATTGCGAATTTATGTTTCTTTACCAGAATTAGAGCTAAGTTTTGAAACACATAAAATTTTAATTAATAATTAATTTTACGAATATGACGTGCTTCTTTTACCAATTATTACAATAATTTAATAACACTGAAAACACATTAATATATGTTATTAATTACCATAGTATATTATTGTTTTTTATTATAATTTAATGCGTACCTCTAAAATATTAAAAGCTTCAATTTGCTAGTAACTTTACGAAAACTAGGTATATGGCGCTAGTCTCCTGTTTAAATCGTTGATTGTTTTTGAAAAATAATACCAGATGTCGCTGTCTTATTGGATTTAAATTCTGTATCACGCTATCGAAAACCTCGCTGATATTATATAAGTATCTGGTTGTATTCTTCGTACCTGCTTTGAGGTCTCGCTAGAGTAAATATTTTCTTTGATTGTGATAGGCGATATCGTAATAGACTAATAATATGCTCAAATGTTACGTGATTACGATTAGCGAAATATTCGCTAATCGTATATAATATAATTTAATAAAAACTCTTTAAAATATCATCGAAATCGAATAAAAAATTTTTTTAAAGAACATCTGGTTACTATTCACTTATATAATATATTTTGATTATTAATCAACATTCAACATTTACGGAACCCTCCTTAGACATGTCCTGACATGCTCTTGGTTAGGTTATTTTATTTAATTATTATTTTTTATTCATTTTGTCAACTTTTTCTGCTTTGTTATCGTATGTAATTTTATTTACTTTGTATTTTGTAACTCCTTGTATTGTTTATAATTGTGTAATGTATATGTCAAATAAATACTTATTATTATTATTACTTCCAGACATTCAAAGTGCAAAGATGTAGAGACAAGGATGGCATAGAGCTGAAATCTCTCAAGCGGTTCCGTCTCAACAGCCACATAGTGTCGTGCGCGCTCACCGACGACGGCAATATATTAGCTTTGGGGCTCAGCTCGGGCGATGTTGTGGTGAGTCTCAGCACCGGATCTAAGGGGAGGGCAAGCGGGGTCTATGACCCGGGCGGCAAATTCAGGGGGCGCGCGCAAATTAGCACTTTACAGACGAATGGACATCTCATCATTTACTTAACTTTGACGACAGAATAAATCAAGTCGACCCATACCCAGAGGTGCAGAGGTACCTACTTATAATTTTGTTTATCAAAGTGATTAATTAGACTGTAATAAAAATCTAGAATAATGTGTGTTTAGTGTGTAGAGAAATTAGTATTTATATCGTCATATACAGGATGCGGTACCTACTTATAATTTTGTTTATCAAAGTGATTAATTAGACTGTAATAAAAATCTAGAATAATGTGTGTTTAGTGTGTAGAGAACCGTTTTTTATATTATTTTCGCCATTTTGTTTTTTTTTTTTTAGTGGGTGTGAATGACTATTTGACTATGTTCTACCAAACAACCTGTATAATATGTTTTATAGCTATAACGCAATACTTAAGTATATTTATATCGAAAATTGCGTTTCAGATATGGAATGTCCCTAAAAACTGGCAGATGATGCTACTCAAACATCATAAGTCGCGCGTCCAGTGGTGTGGCTGGTCGCCCACACCTGTATCGGGCCCTGACGAACCCCCACTGGTGCTGCTTAGCGCCGCCACTGAGCTCGTGTGGTGGGACATATCGTACCTGCGAACGCGCAGCGGGCAACCGAGGTAAGAGTTGACATGCCCCTACTAAATCCCCTGAAAAATTATTTCATAAAATGTAAATAAGCTTACACTTTTTATTGGGTATAGCCTGACCAGAAAAAAACCTTTCCATGTTGCGAAAAATACGAATCTGAATTGTAATGACATTAATGTCAAATGTTCGAGCTAAAATCAATCACATCAAACCGCCGATTTAAACGACTTTTCGTTGTGTTGCTGCAATAAAACAATCGCACCCTTAGATGACTTTTCGTAGTGTTGCTGGAATAAAAAATAAAACGCTCTCAGTGCTGGTTTTATATAATAGTAAGCATTAAAATAAGCATCCAATATTTGCTATATAAATCATAGCAAATATTGGATGCTTATTTTAATGCCCACTTCAGTATTTAAACAAATCCTAATTTTACTGTCAATATCCGATCACATAAAAAAATTTCTGATACAGGCCAAGTCTAGATGCGGTCACGCCTATGACAAGCCCTGTGGACTCGAGAGGTGAGGACAAACAGACGGACAAGAAAGCCAACTTCTTCTTTGGGGATAGTGTGAGCTTGCACCAGTGTTGGAAACTCAATTGGCGACGAAAAACGTGAGTTAAAATTTCATATTAAAATTCACTTAATCACAGGCCACGGCAAATTGTTAATCGAAGAAAATGTACAGTACATTTTACCGGAATATGTGAGCACTGCTCTCTCAAATCAATTTAGCTGTTTTGAAGTTTATACTAATATAATAAAGAGGAAAAGTTTGTTTGTTAGTTCGCATTGAATAGGCCCCAAAACTACTGGACCGATTTTGATAAAATTTGGCACAGATGTAGAGTAGACCACGTGGAAGGACATAGGCTACTTTTTATTGCGGCAAAATGTACGTTTCCACGAGATTTCCTTTTCGTCGAAGTCGCGCGCGACATCTAGTACAGGATAACTTGTATGACTATGTTTCATACCCTGTATTTAATCTTTTTGTAAAAAGGCTAGTACACTATAATGGTAACGACTTAGTCACTTATGCAATAAAGAAATACAATGACATATTCATTTGGTCACTTTTAATGTTTTAGATTACAAACAAACATTTAATCTATACATATATAATAAAGAGGAAAAGTTTGTTTGTTTGCATCGCAATTTGCAATAGGCTCCGAAACGACGACCGATTTTGATGAAATTTGTCACAGATGTAGAGTAGACCACCAAAGGACATAGGCTACTTTTTATCGCAGTCGCGGGCAACATCTAGTTGGATCTAAATATAGTACACGTATGTAGTACAATATGCCTAAAATAATTTAAAAAAGGTTCCATAAAAACCTCGTTTAGAGAAAATTTGTAAATTGTAATCAACAAAACATAATATAGTGTATGGTAGAGTACTTTTTAATCTCTCTTGATTTTTAGGTTTTTAATTAGCATATGAAAATAGGTAAATTAAGTATATCGTCTATCTATCTATCTATATATACTCGTATATAAAAGGCGAAGCTGATGACTGATGTATCAACGCCAACAGGCCAAGATCCTTAAGGTTAGAAACTTAAAATTCTGCACACGTATTTCTCATATGACGTAGGCATCCGCTAAGGAAGGATTTTAAAAAATCGGACCCCCAACGGGGTAAAATAAGGGATGAAAGTTTAAAACCTAAATTCACGCGGGCGAAGCCGCGGGCAATTAATGCTAGTTTTAATATACATTGCATTGTCTTTTCAGATACAAAGAAGGATCTAGAAGGAAGGAGATTCTATCGTGTATCAAGCTGTCCGGCCTGTACGCGAGTCACGTCTGTCACGACGACAAGTTCGCGTGTTTTGTCACTGTCGACGACACGGGACACGCCCACGTCATGAGTGTTATGGATTCGTAGCGATACTTCTGTCCCACTCGCACAATAGTTGCTGTCCCGCTTACACAGTGGCATTGGCCGTTGCAGGTATATCAACATGACAAATTCGCGTGTTTTGTCACTGTCGACAACACATCATGAATCATGGATTTGTAACTCGATGCATCCTCTTATTTTTAATGTCTATCGGTCAAATGATAGTCAAAAATCAATATCATAGTAATGACAGAAAGGAAAAAGAGACGTGTCTCTAAAGTCGCGTCTCCTGCGCGTGTATCTTTCGAAACATTACACAAAACATCGAAACATTGGGGCGTGGCTATACACATTTGTGTAGGAATAAACAATGTTTTTGTTTTCGGAGACGGACGGAAAACATTCCCGCGCGGGTAGAGAGGGGAAGAGGTGTTTCATTCATAACATTCATAACAACTATTCACATCACTCACATGCCACCTAGGTACAAGTTTTTTAGGATTATAGTTTTGCTTGCTGTGATTTTTGTGATGGCTCATAATATATGGCCTAACTTAAAAACATCATTTCAATAGAAATGCGTAAAACGGCGCACATATTTATGACCTAAAAAAATTACTTTATGAAAACCTAAAGTGGCCTTTTTAGAATTTGTTTTATCCTAAATTCTGCATCTGCAATCGCTAAAACTGCGAGTGCTTACGTCTTCCTCATCGGAAATCAGATCTTGTCTGCACAAAATGTTTTTTTTTTTCGATCAAAAACATTTTCTGTAGCTTGTGTATGAAAACAAATGTTTTTGTTTTATGTTTTCTGTGTAATGTTTGGAAAAAACTTTCGCAGAAGTCACGCCTTAATAAGGGTCAATTCACACTGAAACGAAATGATACATGACATGTCGCTGCATTTTTAAGATAGCTATTCAAAATTGAACTTTATTTGTTACATTAATACACGTTTCATTGTAACAGTTCGAATGTCAAGTTGCACCGCGCTGTACAGAACATGTGCAGTGTATGACTGATGTCATATGAAATGTGTATCTTGCTGTGTAGTGAATAAAGTTTAATTTTCGATAACTATCTTAAAAATTCAGCGTATCGTCGCGGTTACTCTGACTTATAATATCAGTCAGTATATATTTTCATGCACTTTCTTTTTCCTTTCTTATCGGCTTGTAGTGAAATAATATTGGCTGTCATTTTTGTGACGGATATTAAAAATCTGAAGAAAGTTTAGTGCTGTAATAGGGGATCGTACTTTTTTTATTGCATAAATGAATAGTACTCTTAAATATGAGAAACTTCTCAGAAGAAACCGTATATCAAAAGTCAGTATTTTCAAAGGTACATCGATTTGTATACAAAATTCGCAAGTCTCGTAAAAACGCTCCATACTAGTCTAAAAGTTAAAGTGTACGGCCGCAGGAAAATATTTGTAACTATCTCCGATATTTGTGCGTTTAAGTTCATACTTACCATAATGAATGTTTTTGTATATGATGTAAGTAAACTAATGATGTAGGTTTTGATTACTAATTTCGCAAAAAAAATGTACTTTTTAGATGTATTTAATTAGTAAACTACACATAAAATAATATTTTTTTTACATTTACCAAGTAGTAATGCCTCAATATTTCTGAGTATATTAATGAAACTAAATATTTTAGATGTAGTCCGATCCCCTATTGCAGCAAACGGAGCAAAAGCTATGCCACGCAGTGCTAAGTTTAAGCGGCTATTAAATTATTGTTAAGGTAAATAATAAGTACATATTTCATGTACTTCAAAACGTGCTTTAAATATGAAATTATATGTGCACCATAACACAAAATAATGGTCATATCGTTGAACAAAATATATCTAGTAGTCTAATTTTATTGTCTATTGACTACGTCGGTTTCTCGTAATATATTTCATGATCTATGGTATTTTATAGTTTTATGATTTAAGCTAAATAATGTTAAGTTTTAAGTATACCTAAACTTGGTCTCAAATTTAGAACAATGTTAGCAAATTATTTTTTATAAACACTTAGCTTAATACCTTTGTCGATCTGGCAAACTTAATTTAAAAAATGGTTGTCTGTTAAAGTCGGCTTACGGACGATAATTTTACGTGATAACGTCACCACAAGCCGAACGCTTGGGCTGATCGTGCCTCTATCGCTTGTTCCGCGCTCTCGCTTGCACGCTCGGCTCAGACGGAACGTGACAATTTTTCGTGCGTGCAGCCGGCATTCATCGATTTATATCACGTGAAAAAAATAAGGATATTTTTTATCAAGCCCTTCACAACATTTATAAAACAAAGCTATCTTCTAATATTATTAGGATTCTAAGATATATTTAAATTTGTTCATTTATATCATAAAATAATATGAGATTACAGATATTTTAGTACATAATTAAAGCTCTCTGTTTATAACTGTTACATTATAGCGCGGTCGCTGAAATTAATTACTAAATAAAAACAATCGTGCTTGAATCTTCTCAGTATATGCAAATATTCAGCATGAATGCCACAAAAATATGAAGGAATTTACACCGAACAAAAACCAGTAACTATTTTTACCGACCGGGCTATACTGTGTATCAAAGCTTTGCCTCTGTAAATATTTTTTGCAACTTATTGACAACGAAATATACTAATTTATAACGATGATATACTTGAATCAAAAACTTTTATTACAATAATCACTTTTAATCAATATTTTAGTAATTATACATTAATTGCTCAATATAAATTTTAACAGTTCAATTTGCGATAAAATTATGACCGCCATTTTCGCATGCAGCCTGTTTTATTAAACCTCGCCCCTCCTCTCCTCTCCTCTCCTCTCCTCGCCTCACCCTTTCTACCTGTCATCGCACCACTCCTCCGGTTAATCAGTACAACTCCTCTATTATCGTTACAGTCGGCCATCCTGGAACAATTGCGCCGCAATTGGCAAACACACAGATATTAGCTCTCTAATAAATCAATAAGGTCATCTCTAGTAACTACATCTTCATCACTACTCGTTTCGCTACAAGAAGGAGCGCTACGATATGGTCTTAAAGCATCAGCAGCAACAATGCCAGAAAATTTTTTGTAACCCCGCATTCCTACAATACTTCTAATTTCATAACGTCCGTTTCCTAAAACCTTTTGAATAATGTATGGCCCAGAATATAATACTTGTAATTTCGTATTGACGCTCTTTACTTCCCCACCAGTAGGTGCTTGCTTCCATAAGACTAAATCCCCTTTATTGAATGTCTTTTCCGGTTTATGGTGTTTGTCATAATACTTTTTCATTTTGTCTGCTCGATGTAGCAAGCGCTTTGAAGCATTGCTACGTTTCTCTTGTACCGTTATAGAGGTAGAATTATCACCTGTCAAATTAGGAAAAAGCCTGCCCCGCATACTAAACATTAGTTCATAAGGATGATACCCCACACTTTCATTCTGTGTATTATTTATACCCCATACAACATCAGGAATGCATTCGGTCCACATATTAGGGTCCTTTATGCGAGGGCGCATAGCATTAAGCAGTGTCCTATTGAAGCGCTCCACTTGGCCGTTAGCCCTGGGACAAGCTATAGAATTTAAAGTATGATGGAATTGATACTGAACTGCAAAATCTTTAAAGATCCTACTCGTAAAGGCCAGGTTCCTATCAGATACTACACGTTTAGGGTGTCCAAATAGACTAAATACATCTTTAAGAATATTTACTGTTTCTAATGAATTAATTGTTCTAGATGGACGAGCCATTACGAATTTAGAAAAAGAATCTACTATTACTAAAAGATACTGGTGACCCTTTTTTGTTCTACTGAAGGGCCCCAAGTGGTCGACGTGAACAGTCTCCATTGGTGTTGTCGGCTTTGGTATAGGATACAATTGACCAGATGGTTTGCCGTACTCCCCTTTACTATAAGCACACTCAAGACATGACAGAACATATTTTTTTATAAATCTTGTCATTTTTGGAAACCAATAATCCGCTTTAATTAACTCTTCACACCTCTTAAGACCTACATGTCCAATCTGATCGTGAAATTTTTGTAAAAGCTTCCACCTGCCAAATGAAGGTACTACTAATCTATCGCCGTTGATTGTTTTTCGGTATAACCTATCATTTTTTATTTTGAAGTTATTAGTGATATCGCGAGAGGCAGTATTTTCATTGATCTGTTTTATGATATTAGATAATTTATCATCTTGTAATTGTACGGTCAGATACCAATCCTCACTCGAAATTTGAAATAATTTGTAACTATCAATATTTTTATTAGGTAAGGATGCGGAGGTATTTGAGTTTGAAATAGGATTTCTGCTAAGTGCGTCTACGTGTTTCATACGCTCACCGGGTCTATACTCAATAGCAATGTCAAATTCTTGAATTGATATCCACCAGCGCGCTATTCGTGGAATTAAATCTCTTTTTTGTAACGTATACCTAACAGCAGAACAATCGGTAACAATTTTAACAGGTTTACCTAATACATAGACTCTGAAGCGTTTTAACGATTCAACTACTGCGAGTGTTTCTAATTCGTAACTGTGATAGACCGATTCATCGCGTGAGGTTACTCTACTGAAATAAAATACAGGTTTCAATTGGCCACCATGCGGTTTTTGTAGTAATATACCCGCAATGCCATTTTTACACGCATCTGTATGAACTTCACAAGGTAAACTTTCATCGAATAAAGCTAATACAGGACGGGAACATAACCTGTTTCTTAATAAGTTAAAACTTTCTACTTGAGCAGAACTCCAAACCCACGGTTGGTCTTTCTTAGTCAGATCCGTTAAAGGTTTAGCTAGAATGGCAAATTTCTCGATAAATTTCCTAAAATAACTGCATAAGCCTAAAAACTGTCTAAGTTCATGTAAGTTTTTAGGAATTTTAAAATTGGAAACAGCTTTAATTTTATGATTACCCGGCCTCACACCATCGTAACTAATTTCATATCCTAAGAATAATACTTCGGACTTTAAAAATGAGCACTTTTTAATATTTAATTTTAAGTTTGATTCTCGCAACTGCATAAATACTTTTTCTAATAATTTTAGTGCATCGTTATTGTCAACGGAACATAATAACATATCGTCCATGAAACATATTAATTCCTCACTGCCGATCAATTTAACTAATTTGTTCATTACCCGCATAAATACAGACGGAGCATTCGCAAGCCCGAAAGGTACCCTCAAGTATTCATAAGAACCGTCAGGGGTTACGAATGCGGTTTTATTTACAGAATCGGAGTGAACCTTTACATTATAATAGCCCGAATACATATCCAGGTTACTAAATACTTTCTTACCGGCTAGCTTAGAGAGCTGGTCGTCAATATGAGGCAAGGGAAAGTGCTCCTTGACAGTCACAGAATTCAAGGCTCGATAGTCGACGCACAATCTGTAGTCACCATTTTTCTTACGAACCAAAATAATTGGTGACGCATATTCTGAATTTGACTCTCGTATAATGTTACTATCTAACAATTCCTGAACTTTTTTTGCAACTACCCCCCGTTCAGTATGTGCTAAGCGGTAAGGTTTTCTATTTACCGGCTTATCGCTCGTGACCTTTATGTGCATTTCACCCAAATCAGTAAGGCCTATTTCACTTAAGGAGCTAGCAAAACAATCCGAATATATTTTTAGTAAATTAATTAACCTTTGTTTATCTGTAACGTTAACATCGCCTACATCAATATCATTAACCTTTACTCCCCCAATAATATTAAAATCACTTCTACGTAACTCTCCGCTACTCAGTAATAAATTTGCACTCACCTCTGTGATTAACTCGCACCGCTCCGCCCTTGTAATTGTTTCTCCTTTCTTCCAAAAAAATGGCCTTTCACCTATGTTGCAGACTTTTACATATCCGATGCCATTATGTAACACAGAACTGCCAAGTCCGTAGGTCACACCACCCATGCTATACTGCCGTGGCTTTGTACAGAGCTGATTAGATCCTGCACCATCGACATGTACACGCACAAGGCTGCTACCCACAGGCACTTCCGTATCATCTGCTGTAGTGACTCTGTAACGACTCGCTTCATTAAAAACATCCAATTTGTTTAAATTATTATCGATACCCACCTTTGATAAAATTGCACGATTGTGAGATACTATCAACCTCACATTTTTGTCATTTATTATAGGTTGTCCAATTAACAGAACAATATTCCCCATATCAACATCTGTAACGACAGCAGAGGTGTCCGTTTCGATTTCATCGACAAACAACTTAAAACTCACAAGGCCCTTGGCTTTTATGGGTTGACCTGTAAATCCTTTTAGTATAGTGTTCGAAGGTTGGACCTTTAACTTCATTGCTTGCGTTGCCGACTCAGATATAACATTTAATTCACTTCCGGTATCCAGGTAGCATTGTATAGAAATATCATTTAATTTAGCAGTCTTCCTATACACATCGTTAAGCTTCGATAACATTTGTACTTTCTTTTCATTAACCTTTGAATGTACAAGTGGCGTGGTACAATTTGTTGCGACATGTCCCTGCTTCCCACAACGAAAACACTTACGATTTTCTGGCTGCGTACAATCTGGTGCTACATGGCCGCTTTCTTTACACCTATAGCAAACTGGAGGCTTCTTCTGAGCAATGTCACCTGTTTTAGAACCGCTAGCAATTTTCGTTATCAACTGGTGTCCCCTGCTTGATGATTGGTACGATTCCAGGGCGGACAAAAAACCTTCATATAGTTCGTCAGGAGTAGAACACTGAAAAGCCCGAGCATTCGCCTGCAGTTCTAAAGGCAAACCTCGTATTATGCAAGAAATTGAGGCCTGGTCGCTCAGTTGACACCTGTAACACATTGCTAACTTTTCTTGAAAGTATGTTGTCATCGTTTCGCTGTGTAATTTCTTCCTATTTGTCAATTCATCAAGCAACGTGGCATAATCATGATGTCTTGGAAAAGCTTTAGTAACCATGGCTTTCCATTCCTCCCACGTGTGATCGTACGACTCTAAACGGTTGAACCATACTCGCGCCTGTCCTTGTAATTTTGATTGCATATTAAATGATTTTTCTTCGTTCGACCAGTTGTAAATGTCACCTAATTGCTCAATTTTTCTAATCCAATTTTTCACATTTATGTCGCGATTATTAGGGTCAAAATCCGAAATTAGTTTTTCGGTGCTCCTTAACGCTTTACATCTGTCGTTTTGAGTATTCCGAGTTTGTAATAAGTCATTTATTCGTCTATCAACATGCTCCGATATAATCGTAGAAAGGGATGAAGTCGACGATGTATTCGAAGAATTATCGGTATTACTCACTTGAAAGTCCAAATATCTCCTTTTTTTGTACATATTATTGCCTTTTGAATTTTGATAGTCATTTTTAACTCTCTTCATTTTAGCACGTAGGTAGTTAGATAATCCCACTTCTGAAATATAACGATGATATACTTGAATCAAAAACTTTTATTACAATAATCACTTTTAATCAATATTTTAGTAATTATACATTAATTGCTCAATATAAATTTTAACAGTTCAATTTGCGATAAAATTATGACCGCCATTTTCGCATGCAGCCTGTTTTATTAAACCTCGCCCCTCCTCTCCTCTCCTCTCCTCTCCTCGCCTCACCCTTTCTACCTGTCATCGCACCACTCCTCCGGTTAATCAGTACAACTCCTCTATTATCGTTACAAATTGTTATTTATATTACGTACTTCCCATAAATTTTATAGTGCACTTTTAGTCATAAGTATATCTAATTTAGTTGTATCATAATTCTAACCCACCAGGTTGCTTTTATAATTTAGTCAAATACCGGACAATAATAGACAAGCTTTAACCACTGCCAGAAACTGCCAATAATAATATTTTGAACATACGCATTTTCAACTTACAAGACTTGTTAAATAATGTTTAAGCTTGCATTTCATGGCGAGAAGTCTCTACGCTGGAGCGAGAAAGATAAGGCGCGAAAAACTGCCAATTTTCTCGACACGCTTTAAGATTTCTCGGCTAGAATCTGGGCTTTTAGACTACTCGCAAATATGGCACATGCACGAAGAAAATTTATAGTCAGATGGGATACGGGAAAGAGGGCTCCTCTATTGTCTCTCTGAAGAGACAAGTAAGTCCCACTTACCCCATCTGACTAATAAAAAAAATCATGATTTCGAAGGCTGATTCATTTGGAATGTGATCTTATGACGTAAGGACCGTGCCATTTTTATAGAAAATTTTTGTAAATAGCTAAATAGAATAATTTGAATATAATTATGTAGTTAAATGGTGCTATGGAGTATGGAACATTGCCGTATAGTGGATTTTAATGACATTTATTTACTTACCAGTGGTGTTAGGGTATATTGTAGAGTTTTATATCGGTTCATGTGCCTAACACGAAATTCGAAATCTTGCAATGAAACGTGTCTTCTTGTGTAGTGAATAATGTTCAACTTTGAATTGCTATCTATATATAATTGCTCCTGATTTTACTCCCCGTAAATTTTCATACCCCGTACTATTATGAGTATCTGTCACCGTAAAATTATAAAAACCGTTAGATTGCAATATTACTAGAGATATTATAATATGCTGACATCTTGTATAATTAACATTTCTCCATACAATTGTACGTATTATTTTTCGTGTCGATTGGATAAATGGCATGTGCCCCCCACCGCCATATTTGTTTGCTTTTTCTTAATAATAATTATAACGAAAAATAATGCGTACAATTGTATGGAGAAGTGTTAATTTGACAGTCTGTCAGCATATTATAATATCTCTAGTAATATTGCAATCTAATGGTTTTACAATTTTACGGTGACATATTGATTCATAAGGAGTAAACTCAACTCCAAATACACTATTTAGTCGCACCACTGGTTATTTACTTTGCTCAAAGATTGCATTTGTTTTATTGTTCCTACACACTTCAATTTTTATTTCTTCATTGATTTATTATTATATTATAAAACAATAATTTGTGATCACATTAACTTATCGTCCTAGTGAAAAAAATGGCTTTAAGAAGTGTAGAGTACTTATTTTTTAGTTTCGTAAAAAGATATTCATTATTTTAGACAGTATTCAAGATAAGGTTCTTTATGCAATAAACTTGGTACCTACAATTTTTGAAGGTTTAAGATTTTGTTGTCGTTAACTAACCTTCATAGACTAGGACGATAAAAAACTAGGTGCTCACTATTTTCTTCACAAATATAAAAACTATTGTTTGTCACTGATTGTATATAATAATTAAATGTATTGTAATCTCTTTTAAATATTGTTATTTTAATTATGAATTATGTGATTTTTCACATCATATACTTTTATGCAATTATTGAAACTGTATTTTGAAAATGCATTATTTTGTGATTCTTTACATTCTATAATAAAGCATTTTACATAATTTTTATGCAGTTGTTTTATTACATACTAGTTTTCCCCGCGGCTCCGCTCGCGTAAATCCAGTATCCTATGGGAACAATGCACTTTTTCGTTCAGCCAGCGTTTGCAATGTAAGCGCAAAAAAATGTTTATTGAGGATATGTTGATTAGAAACCTCTAAAATTATCTGTGTGCCTCTAGTCTCTACTATTTTATGCATATTATATACCTAAAAACCTTCCCGTTGAATCACTATCCGTTGCGTAGTTTTAAAGATTTAAGCATACCTACATAGGTGATAGGGACAGACAAAAAAGGGACTTTGTTTTATACTTACTAAGCTATGTAATGAAATGATAATGCTATTAATATACTTATTATTTTAATAATTAATAGCTAGTTAATCCTAAATGTTAGTGATATTTAGTTTTAGTTGAGCTAAATAGCAGTGTAAGAACAAATTTCGTCTGTGTACGAATAGCGAGATGGATATCATTTTCATGTTAATGCTCACCACAAATAGGGCTCAGTTTTTCAAATCTTACTCAAAGGGCCTTCTCTTTATTGGTGGCGAGCAAATTTCCCTAGTGGCAGAATTCGGAACTAGGGTATTTTCCAAGTTTTTGAAAAGTATGTCAAAATGTTCCTAATACCTAAATACATTAGCAGTTTGAACCATTGTTTGTGAATTTCTTTCCTTTTCTTGCAAATTAGCCTAAAAGTTGAAATTCATTTTATAGGCGCGAAAACGCTATAATATGTTGCCATGACGTCATATTCTTGTGACATAGTAACTGTCAAGTGTCAAATTACACTGAAAATGCCAAATTCCAGAATACCTACTGTTTACTTTTGTAAATAAATGATAAAAGCCGAATAAAAATGCCTTTTAATTAGATTTAAATCCACGTTTCTCATAATATTTTTTCCAGAGCTGTCAATAGCAACATAACTTCCCGCGTAATTTCAAACGAGTGCTTCTTTTATTGTGGCGCGCAAAAAATCTGTCCCCGTAAGACCATTATTTTAACATTACGTTCGGACTCCTTACTTCGTGCTTCTAGATAACAACTGACTTAATTTTTTTATGTATATATACATAACGTTAATGATTCCGATGCTGGCTATGCTTTATGGAAATCGGGAGGCCATTAAAAAAAGAAGAAGAAGAAGCACAAGAATATGACGTCACATTCCAATCTCGTGCGTTTTTAGTCACGTGGTTAAACGTGAAAAATTCATAATTTTATTTTTGATATTTTATAAAAATCATACATATTTTTGTGTAAAAAGTTGGTTAAATTGGTTTAAATTAATGTTTAGCGATAAAATATCAACAATCTGATGTATATTTCCATCATAGGATAATACCCTATTTATAGCTGAGTAAAAAAAGACGATTTTATTTTTATTTTGAAATAATTCTTTAAAAGTGCGTCATGCTTTCATTGTTGGACATCTACGAAGTGGTAAAAAATACTAAAAAACCCAAAAAAAAATACCACTCTTTGTGAGGGTGAACAAGGGGTGAACAGTAAGTTGAAAGTGGAATGCTATTTTGTTTTGGTGTAAAAGAACGAAAATCTTGAAGTTAGGTGTTAAGGCTTAACTAAACAAACTTCTGGTGTATTTGATTATCCACATGAAGTGAAATGTTATCTAGATACATCAAAACCAGCAGGAACATTTTCGTAGTACTGTACTACCTCATATACGTATTTGACCTACCTACCTACCGTAGAAAAAAAATATGAAACAAAATTATTTTTAAAATAAAAATTAAATGGACTTCTAAAACAAATTAACACAAAAAAGTATAAAATAAAACTAATTTTTAAATAAGTCCCCTTTTAAATTCGGCTAAAATTTTAACTATTTCTCTACTCAATCTTCTTAGTTTTGAAGTCGGTACCAGCCCAAACAATAACCTACAATAATTTATAGAACTCACGTTCGAAGCTCGCCACCAATTTATTTGCGAAACATTCCTAAACGATCTTTGGTTTTGCTCAGTTAGCGCGTTCCACACGGCACTTATTTTGCCCAAAACGCTACGATAATTTTTACCACAAAATGGTGTTTCTTTAGCGAAATAACGTTAATAATGAAAATTTCGAAAATTTCGTTTTTAGCAATTTTTGTGACTAGTGGAACAACTGACAGCTGACGTTAAAAACGTCAAAAAGTGCTAATTTTAACCCAAGTACGGAGCTGGGTAAAAATATGCAAAATGGCGTGATCATTCTTAGCGTTTTTTGACAGATGACAGTTGCGTGTGGAACAGGGGTGAAAACAGTTACGAATGATCATAGTGGTGCTAAAGGAACAGAATGTGAATGAAAATAATGAAAATAACGTTTTGAACGTGCAAATGGAACGAAGCACAGGTCAAAAATCCAGATGCAAGAAATTCAATAATTGTCTATGAAATTTTCGTTGTCAACTGTCAGAGTTTTTTTTGCCGGGAAAGTCAATCAGCAATGTTGTGTTTCTGTGTTATTTTTCTAAATTCGTGTTATTGCGGTTTTTAATGTGTAATATTGGTGGAATATTAACCATTAGTTATTCGTGACGGCACTAATGTGGAGGAGTGATATAGCAACTACAAAATGCGTGCTAAATTGGGTTTCCCGCCAAAACTCCCTAGGAAGTTTCAGTAAAGCGTCTACCACTTTACTGAATCGACTGACTTGACTGATTGACTACCGTGACTATTTATTAGGACTTTGACTAGACTTTGGACTTGACTATTTAGAAATAAGACAAATAAGAAATACCTCAAAATATAAGACTTGGCTTAAAGGTCTAGTTACCAGGGCATTAAATCTTATTAAAAAAAAAAATGTCTGTCTGTCAAATTTCAAATTCTAACGGTCGCCAATGGTTGATTAAAGTCTGTCAACAATCGATTGTGGATTTCGTAAATGTGGGAAAAATAGTGTTAAATTAATGCCGTTTCTCCACAAAGCTGTTGGATTTCTATAATATTAGTTATTTGACCGTTGACGTATTTACGAAAACATAAGTTTTTAAAATTAGGCATAAGCTCACCGAACGAAACATGGCTCAATTCAACTACCTCAACGAGCTCAACAGTTTGGCTAAACTAGACGGTCCTATTACTCGCGGACCGCTCCAACGATGGGTAAAAAAGTCGGGCACGGAGAATATCAACCCGTCGCTAAGCAATTCTTTGAAAAATATATCAAATATTAACTTGAATTCCTGTAACCAATCCATGCAGAAACTATCCATTTCTGGTAATATAAGTTGCAATAACAGTACCAACATTATTACTCCTACACGAAATGAAAATAAGAAAGGTAAAAAAACACCTTCGAAGAATAAATCTCCAGGTAAGTGAATAATTTCTCACAACTTGATCATGTTGGTGTTGTTTCGAATGCTTGCAGTGTTCTTACATTTCATTTGTGTTTACAGGTCGTTCAACAACACCAACACCCAACAAGGCTTCTAAGACACCTAATAAAGCTGACAGATTTATTCCATCAAGAAACAATTCTAACTTTGACTTGTGCCACTATATGGTAATATTTTATTTCTTTAAGTAGTAGTGTATTTCAGCTCGTCAACACTCACTGATGCTTGAGAGACCTATGGGAAAGGAAATTTTTTGTAGTTCCTGACCCCTGATCCCGCCCTGATTGCTGCTATTGTACCTGCTTCCCGTCATTACATTCAGAGTTAGTTTAACCGCTCGGGCGTCGCGCGGCACATAAATACAAATAAAAACCACCCCGATGGGCGTCGGCCGGCACATTTGCCCATTTTTATTGCTATATTTTCTGTTTATTCTCATTTGTAAATATCTGGATTTTTATCTGTGATTGAAATTTATTTACTTAGTACAGGGATAAAACAAAGCTGTTATAGTTTTTTGTCTTTGCTGTTGTACTCAATAATAAAATAAATAATTGTTTGTCTCAGAGTAAAGAAATTTGACACCAATTTCACTCCACTCCACTAATCATTGATGTTTGGTTAATTTTGTGCACAAATCACGAATTTTTTTATATATATCGTTATTTGAACACGTATTTATTTAATTAAATAAAAACTTTCGTATGCGTGTGATATAAATTTTCGCCATAATTTAGCTTCAAAAACCAACATTAAAAAATTCATTTCCAGTGAAATCATGTTTGATATTTTGCATTATGTAGTTTATATTTCTTTTAATTTATTTTTTCATTGTGTAGAACGATTCTTCTAATTTCTAAAAATGTATAATGTGCCAAGGTTTTACTAACAATTCAATAATAAAAATCGAAAAAACAAGCGCGGGTGCCTTCTGGCGTATAATACCGCGTAACGCTCAAGGGGGGTCATGGATTTTTTTTTTACATTGGCCTGTTTTGTTATTAAATAATATGAACAATATATCCACAGAATGTAATTAACGCAAAATCAAATTAAAAATGTTTTTTGTTGAGTTTAAAAACTAAGAATTGGGAAAAAAAAAAACAATTCTTTTGTGTTCACATCATGATTGCTTTTATTCGTTAAGTTTTTTTTAAATTCCAGTTACATCATCATATAAGGAATTTATTCTATTTTCTAAATATATATAACATGCAATAGTTTTAAAATCAATTGATTAATATAATCTTGAAAAACCGGAACCGGAGAAACCGCGCGAACGCCTTCAGTGCCGGACGCCGGACCCGCTGACACCACCCGCTTTTGAAATTTTAACAGTCCGACGCCCGAGAGGTTAAACAAAATCCATGTAGGACTTTTATTTTTCATCATAATTAATGTATGATAGAAGCAAGACCTCTAAAACTAGGTTTATTTTCATGTGCAGCTAAACAAGGACGATGAGAAGTCTGAGGAAGCTGCACCACAGACTGCCACGGGTGAGGCTATTGGCCGAGCCCTGGCGGACACAGACTCGGGCCGACTACTGCAATACACATGCAAGGCTCCGGCTGCCCCAGAGGGATATCAGAACAGATTGCGAGTGGTATATACACAGGTATTTCTCATAGAGGCAGTCTTCTTTCTAAATTTATATATCTATTATATAAAATTTCCATATCACAATGTTAGTTACCGTACTCCTCCGAAACGGCTTTACCGATTTTTACCAAATTTTAAATGCGTATTCAGTAGGTCTGAGAATCGGCTACTATCTATTTTCCATACCCCTAAGAAAATTTAAGGGTCGTTCACCCTTAATTTTTTTTTTTAATTTTTGGATGAATTTTTTTGTTTTTATTTTTTTATAATGTGGCATTAAAAATACATACAAATAATTTAAAAGGCAAAACAATGTATGCCGGGTCAGCTAGTATATTTATAGATTTTACAGATTTACATGGTTTATATTTTACAGTTATTGTGTATATTTTAAAGACCTCATCCAATCTCCATTCCTCCCTATTATATGCCAATCTGGTCTAGGTCTTTTCCTCTATTTCGTCAGTCTGCCTATTAAATTATATTATTCCTATGTTTATACACTTTTAAGCTTTGCCTTACTAACTCACTAATTATTATCATGTGTGTAATGTGTATCACTCTTAGATTACATATCAATTGAATCATTCTTTCCTTTTGTTTTGATTGAAATCATATTATATAAGAAAATTTCTTACCTCTTTTTATGTGGTAATTGTAATCCTTATTACGGTGGTAATTGTAATTATTTTTTATCTTTGTTTGATGTTCAGAAAACAAAACCTTGTTTTTTATTCTGAATAAAAAGACAATTCTTTTTTTATCTAAATGATGCAAACGGAGAAGTATGAAATTTGGCACAGTTTATGTGGAGCAAGTTGTGCAGAAATGTTTAGAAAAAAATAGTAAAAATCACAACACACACTGCCTCAGATTATTAACTCGCACTACCATGCGTTTGATAACAATCATATTTTGTCACAATATTATTATTATTATTATTATTATTCTATGTAAACCACACTAGCAGCTATTGAGTTGATGCGTGTGTATCAAATAGTTTGAAGATAATATTATGTATTTTGTCCAATCGATTTTTAAAACAATTCAATGATGGTATATTGTTGATGTTTGTTAATCTGACTTTCACATTCAATGGCTGGCCGCAAACGTGCAATATTATTGTCAATAATGATCATATTGACTTTTTTTCCTATGTGTTGACTAGTATTGACAATTTTATTATGTCAATAATATTGCATGTGTGCGGCTAGCCAATAGGCAACATTTACATTGTTTATTTCATACCTATCTAAGAGGCAGAAGAACCCTATTGAAGACACGTCTTACTAACCTTACCCTTACTAATAAAAATATTTAGACAGTGGCTAATTAATAATGTAGCTTGAAAAACAAGGACAAAATATTGTATTGCTGTTATTGTATTGTGGTTTTCTTTAAATGAATTTGACTAAAACTGTTCTTAACATAGGTAATGAAAATCCTACTAATTTTAAAACATAAATGTGAAAGTTTGTGAGGATGGATGTTTGTTACCTTTTCACACAAAAACTTCTGAACGGATTTTGATGAAATTTGGTATGGTAGTGATTTGGTATTTGAGCTCTGGATTAACACATAGGCTACTTTTTATCCCGAAAAAGTAGTGTTCCCGTGGGATACCGTATTCATGCAGGCAAAAGCTAGTACATTATAAAGCTAATATTTTTTTTATTACAGGCTAAAGTGCCATCAACAGTGAAAAATACATCAAGATACATTCCACAAGCACCAGACAGAATTCTTGATGCTCCTGAAATTTTAGATGATTATTGTAAGTATTTATTATAAATATTTTTATTAATCCTAGGAATATCTATTTTATACAACTTTAAAACATTATTATAACTCGTCCTTAAATCGCAATTCTTAAAATATCTTAAAAATAATTAAGACATTGTATGTAATTTTTAAGATATTCTAAGATGTATTTATATTTTGCATATTGTGGATATTTTGTTTTCAGATTTGAATCTAGTCGACTGGAGTGCATCAAACATTCTCGCTGTAGCGTTAGGTAGCTCGGTGTATCTGTGGAACGCAGGCACTGGGCAGATAGATCAGCTGCTGGCGTTGGAAGGTTCGGAGACAGTGTGCTCAGTGCAATGGGTACAAGGCGGTGGCTCACATTTGGCCATTGGAACGTCTTCCGCTGTAACTGAATTGTGGGACTGCGAGAAAATCAAGAGATTGAGGGTGAGTTTTTATATGGTTAGAATATCATTACGATAAATATACACCCTGTATTTTTATCCTAATGGAATATGTTCCCAATATTAGGCTACAATAATAAATTGCTCCCCACACTGATTTCGGTGACGGTGGCCGGTGTCATTGAAACCAAGCCAGCTAAGTTATTTTTATAGTGCCCAAGTGTGGGCGCTGTATACAAGCACTCTCTTCCTTTACTCTCGAAACCCAGTGGGACGGCCAGATCAACACGACTGGCGAGAGATTAGACACAGGTCTGACTTTTTACATGTCCATCCAATGCAAGGATCATCTTTCTTGTCAGACAATCAGGTGATCAGCCTGCATTGTCCTAAGCAAACTTGGAAAAATCATTTTTTGTTGTTCCATTACGGGAATGAAACCCACAACCTCTCGAGTCGAGAGCCAAGCTCTAAACGACTGGACCATGGATCATCCATGGTCCAGTCGTTTAGAGCTTGCTTAGACAGTTGTACAGCATCCATGATGTCTGGAGGCTGTCAATTTTACGTATATGTAATGGCGGTGTTTATTTTAATGTGTGGTAAATAACAAAAAAAAAATCAGGCAATGGACGGGCACACGGGGCGCGTGGGTTCGCTGGCGTGGAATCTGTACGTGGTGTCGAGCGGGTCCCGCGACGGGCAGATCGTCCATCACGATGTGAGGCAGCGAGACCACGCAGTCGCTACCATCAGTGCTCATACGCAAGAGGTAAAGTTCATGAGTTCTTCTGTACCCCAAGCAGGAACATTTTGCGGTTTCGTTACGTGTACGTAAACGAGAAATATGAGGAATATTGTATGCAAATTTTAGTTACTTTTACGTCCGCTAGAGGCGCTTTCATGGTTTTCATACAATATTTCTCGCTTACGTACACGTAACGATACGGCAAAATGTTCCTTTATGATGACTTATTGCTTAGGTCCAATTCAATCTTTTTGTAATCAGAAAGACATCAGAATGCTAAGTGTGAGTTTTTCTATTCGCATTCGATCGTGAACACGTTTGGCATTTACTGGAAATTTGTATGTGATTTGTACAGCGCCATCTAGTTGTCGCGTGTACATCTAGGTCAAATCACATACAAATTCCTAGTACAGTCCTACAAGGATCTTTTGGCACTTGGATGACATTGACATGGGGGCGTGAGTGTCGCATTTAAGAACACTACGTAATACTAAAAGCTACTAAAAAGCTTTGAGTATCCAACCATAATAATAATAATAGCTCCCCCCACCGATTTCGGTGATTGGTGGCCGGTTTCATTGAAAACCAGGCCAGCTACGCAGGAGTTATTTTACAGTGCCCAAGTGTGTGCGCAGTACACAAGAGCACTCTCTTTTCCTTTTACTCTCTTAACCCAGTGGGACGAAAGACCGACACGACTGGCGAGAGATCAGGCGCAGGACCGACTTTTTACATGCCCATCCGACGCATGGATCATCTTTTTTACCAGACAATCAGGTGATCAGCCTGCATTATCCTAACCTAACTTGGAAACAACATTTTTTGTTGTTCCAATGCGGGAATCGAACCCACGACCTCCGAGTCGAGAGCCAAGCTCTAAACCACTAGACCACGGAGGCTGTTCCATCCAACCATAAACCTAAAAAGTAATATTTTGCAAGATGGCGGCATTAGTTCTGATTTTGGCCACGTGCCAAAAGATCCTTGTCGGGCTGTAAATGCCAACCGCGCTCACGATCGAATGCGAAAAGAAATCTCACACTTAGCACTCAGTACACTACTGCTACTTATTAAAATGTAATTTATTTATTGTGCAATTAAGAAATTCAAAGACACATTAATTTTGTCGTCTTTAATATTTTTGTTTACATAAAGATTAAATTTTATTTGAACAGAGTATAGCTCAATAGTGGTGATAGTTAAGCTAGTGGAAAAGCAGCTTCGAATCCCACAAGGAGACGAAAGCTTTCAGTGCTAATATTCATTATTATGATTTCCTTAATTATTGCGGACCTTTGATATTTTATTGTGGCCAACATTTTAATGACAAGTCTAAAGTGCGATTAAAATTCTTGATTTAATTCTACGAATTTTGTAAATTGTTGACAATTTCTCGCTCTACGTATAATGTATATAATATATGTTTGCTAACTTACAGATCTGCGGACTGAAGTGGTCGCCGGATGGGAAGTATCTTGCCTCCGGTGGTAACGACAACCTCCTCAATATCTGGCCGCTAGCGCAAGGACAACATTATTCACAGACACAGTATCTGTACTCATTCAAGTAAATACATATTTTTAGTGTTTTATTTTTCTAGATTTTAATAATCAATGCTTAATAAATAAATTATAACATGACCGAGATTAGCTGACAGACAACATAACAAGAACACCATGCAAAGCACAAAGGCTGAAAGTGATAACTATTTTACTAAATACATGGTACACCAACAGAGTTCTACCACAGTGTAATAAAGAGATACAGTGGTCCAACGCGTTTGAAGTCGCGCGAAATGCCGCTTTTGTGTAGGTATTCGTCATTGCTGCAGGGTTGTCACAATAATGTGTTTTATTATAATCTGTTCTACATTTTGTGTATTCGTAGTATGTGTATGTAGAGTACTAGGAATAAAGCAAAAAAATATATATAGAAGTATTAATGAAGAGTTTTATTATAAAAAATACAAATGCGTATACAAAAGCTCAGGGTTCGCATGATATATATATATATATATATATATATATCAATTGATATAATTATATCAGATATATATCAATTGATATTTATGCTTGATATATATCAAAATTGATATTTATATTTAAAAATGTAAAATAATGTTTTAAATGTAAAAAATCTTACATCAAGTCATAGTCTAAATACACAGGTCTTATTTTCCGAGAGTTTCACAAGCCTAGGTCATCAAAAACTTGCTATTTGACACGACATTAACTAATCATTAGGCTTATGACACCCACGTGACCCCCTGTTTTTCGGAAGAAAATTCCTTGTTTGTTATTATACTATTGTTATACCATTTAAGTATACCGTGTGTCAAATTAATTCGACTGATAAAATTAATACACTTTTTTTTTTCTTCTGGTTATAAACAAAAGTCATTTTATGGATTTAAGACTTAAATTGATACTCAAAAGTATCTATCGTTGATTTTTAATTTATTTGAAAACTTTGAATATCAATAATAAATAAATGAGTTTAATTTTACTTCCCTATCTTCAAATTATCGGAGATACAAATTATTTCAATTCAACTATTACGAAAAAACATATCAGAGTATGAAATTTGTATGTAATTTTGAAAATATCAAAAATATCAAAAAATCAAAAATATCGGATATATATCAAAGATATCTGATATTTTGATATTTATTATAAACTAGCTGATGCCCGCAACTTTGTTTGCATAACTTACTTGCCCGTAACTAACGGAAACGGAACCCTATTTTTTATACGGAACCTTAAAATAAAAGTAGCCTATGTTAGACCTTATAACATCAGCTATCTGCTAGTGAAAGTCCCGTGAAAATCGGTCCAGCCGTTTCAGAGATTAGCCGGAACAAACAGACAGACAGACAGACCGACGGACGGACGGACAGACAAAAATTCTAAAAATTTGTATTTTATAATAAGTACTGAATATACTTTAAGATGCATTAAGTGAAAAGCTGTTAATTGGAAGTTACAAACAGACACTTCCATTTTTTTTATTTGTATAGATATCGGATATTTACGAACCCTGCAAAAGCTACAAATGCGAAACTGAAAGGTATTTTCGACATTTGGATTTACTAGTTTTTAGATTGCGATTGTTGAATTTGACGATGTAGTTAGTAAATTCTCATACGTAGATACAATTTTATTAAAAATTCTGACGGGAAACAGGCGCATGGTTTTGTATTAAAATTAATCTTCTTTAGCTGTTCATATAATTGACCATTGTATATAAGTACCTACATACAACTCAAACGAAACACTGTCGCAAACCACTTAAAACAATCAAATTAAAAAGCGTCAACCCCGGCTGACGTGTCCCAAGCGAGTGTATGGCAGGGGCAGCTTGGGCTCGCTACCGCCCCTCTCTCACCCCGCACGCCCCGCACGATTGCTCTGTCTAGACGTGTCCGTTGGACGACTGTAGGTAAGTTCCATAGGCTGTGGTTCTACCATTTGGAAAACTTAATATATGTACAACCTTTATTTAGGGAAGTTATTATCAGTTGCAAATTTCGGTACTATAATAGTACGACACTGAACTCAATTAGATTATTACAATTAATTACACAATAAAGTAGTTCAATAAAAAAAAACCAGCAGTATAAAAACATTTCTACTATGTAAGCTAGCTTTTAAAAATTTATAGAAAACAATGACGGTTTTTAAATTCGTGACATCTGACAACTTTTTGACACGACATGGACCGTCGGTCTCCCAAGCGCCGTCTGATGGCAGAAAAAGAATCGAAAATTCTTATTGACCGTTTTTGATACCACCAACGCCACCAGATGACGCTTTGTGTGCGTTGTGTCTACCCCCTAGTGGCAGAAAAAATATCAAACACCCTCGTTGTATGTGTTCCTTCTGTATTACTAATTATCTGTTTACAGTCAACATCTAGCAGCAGTGAAAGGCCTAGCTTGGTGTCCGTGGAACTCGTCTATCCTGGCCTCCGGAGGTGGTACTGCGGACCGAACTATCCGGATATGGAACGTCAACACCGGAGCTAACATTAACACTGTAGACACTAAATCACAGGTAATATTTTTAGTATGTGAATGTGAATTGTCATGGGATACTCTTCCCAACTTACCTGTCCGGTAGTTGTGGTATAGTATACGGGTATGCGACCCCGGCTTCCCTAGCTATTACTGTCCTATCCCTTGCCCTCCTGGGCGGTAATATCCTACATTCCCTATTTCCCACTCTAACTTACCAATCTTCCTTTCCACACCTCCTATCCTTCCCTTTCCTTAGTCCTACCCTCTCCACCAATCCGTGGAAACGCAATGGATAATCAAAAAAAAAAAAATCCAAAATGGCGGCGATCAAAATGGAATCGCCACCCATCACGTCTCGTCTCTCGCGGAGGCGAAAAGCGGACCATGGAGAGACGCTTGGCTACGTTGAATGTAAGAGGAGGAATGGATGGTAAGAATGAAAGTGGACAAAGCGAAATAAGTATGTAAGGATCGTAGCGAGTTGAAATAAGTGGTCTCTGCCTACCCCTACGGGAAAGAGGCGGTCCTGCCTACCCCTACGGGAAAAAGGCGTGATTATATGTATGTATGTATGTATGTGAATGTGAAACTTATACCCCTTTACTAATAAAAATATTTACCATAGATAAGCTATACAATGCTTTGTCCTTTTCTGTCAAGCGATTTTTCCATTGTATCAGACAGTGGCATAGTGTTCCTATAACTCCATTCCTATTGACTTATCTTTCAGTGGCGTAGGGTTCCTATAATTCCATTCCTATCGGCTTACCTTTTGAAGATCCTCATCCAAATCTCTACTTTTTAAACTATTATGTAAATATTTTTATTAGTAAAGGGGATATATCTGTATAAACTTTAATAAACGATCTACCTACCGAAATAATATCATATTGTGGAAAGGCTAGCACTTAGTAAATACTCATGAAAACATAAGGGCAATCCACTTAGTTATTTTCGGTAAAGTCTCGTTTGGATTGATTTTGGATGATGCTACATTGTGCCAACCGATACAAAAATTTAAAGACAAAAATTACGAGTGAGAGTCCTCATTTAAAATTTTAATTACAATAATAATAACTCACCACACCGATATCGGTGACGGTGGCCGGTTTCATTGAAACCAGGCCAGTTACGCAGGAGTAATTTTATAGTACCCAAGTGTGTGCGCAGTACACAAGAGCACTCTCTCCTTTACTCTCGTAATCCTTGGGACGGATAACCGACACGACTTGAGAGATCAGGCGCAGGTCCGGCTTTTTACATGCCCATCCGACGCATGGATCATCTTTCTTGTCAGACAATCAGGTGATCAGCCTGCATTGTCCTAACCAAACTTGGAAACAACATTTTTTGTTGTTCCAATGCGGGAATCGAACCCACGACCTCCGAATCGAGAGCCAATGCTCTAACCACTACACCACGGAGGCTGTTATACGATAATAATAATATCTTTGTAGGTCTACACAAAAATCTGTCGTTTTGCAGGTCTGCTCAATAGTATGGAGCACGCACTACAAGGAGCTGGTGTCTGGGCACGGCTACGCCAACAACCAGCTGGTGATCTGGCGGTACCCGACCATGGCGCGCACCGCCGAGCTGACCGGGCACGCCGCGCGCGTGCTGCACCTCGCGCTGTCGCCCGACGGCCAGACCGTGCTGAGCGCGGGCGCCGACGAGACGCTCAGGTGTGTATGCGTGGCACCACGGTCATACAGAACATTGCATCAACTACCCATAAGAAATGCCTTAGTATAGGTCAGTGGTCCCCAACCATTTTTTTACGCGGGCCACAAACCCGTTGTACTCCTAGTGTCGCGGGCCGCAACCAAAATTTTTAGGGACAAAAAATACGGTGTTTAAATTTAACGATTTAATAATAGAAAAACACAAGGTAGTTAAAAGAGTGAAACTAAACATTTAAGATGAGATAACGACACAAACTAAAATAAAATAACAAAACATGTATTAAAATAATTATGTTCACTCAGTGAGATTTTTGGAATTGTGAACGCTTTTTCACAACTTTATCTAGGGCTGGCTTGTCGCTGCATGCTATCCTTATTACATCGTAGGCTGTATTTCAAGATATATCATATCTAAAAAACAAGATAAAACAAATAATATAAGGAGAAGCCCTTTTTATGACAACAAAACGCGTTTTTTTGTCCTTTCTTTAGTCGATGGCAATACTTTAAATATTCACAAGATACTAAATTGATTTCTACTCCAATATATAATTCAAAATAAAAATTAATATAACAGGGGTTTTCATAAAAAATACAATTTTTGTCTATTTTTTTTCCTAAAATGGCTTTTCCTTGGCTGATTTTTAAGTTACAGATTTCACGCGGGCCGCAGATAAAGGCCCGGCGGGCCGCGGGTTGGGGATAGCGGTTATAGGTCGATCGTAAATACTTGACGCCTACAACATGTACACATGTTACGTTGTGTGCTGTCTATGCATAGTCATGGCGTAACACGTCACATAATGTTTATATTCACAGACGACACACAACGATACATGTGTACATGTTGTAGGCGCCAAGTATTTACTATTCACCTATACCGCTATAACACACGTAGCCGGATTCATTGAAACCAGGCCAGCGACGCAAGAGTTATTTTAGTGTGTGCGCAGTACACAAGAGCAATCTGTCTTCCTTAACTCTCGTAGCCCAGTGGGGGTGGGGTATCATTGAATAGGTCTTAAAATAAAGGCAGGGTTTCATATAACTTTTTTACAAAGTCGACCATTTTCCACTTCAAAGTGGTTTGTAACTTGGTCTTATCTTAAACTTATAAGTTTCCATGCTGATAGATCATGTTAAAATCTCTTTAGGAAAATTATTTTGAGCGAAATCGGACAGTAACTTTTGGAGTAATTCGAAGAAATCCTATTGCGCGTTGATAGTTACGGAACCCTCCTTAGACGTGTCGCGACATTCTCTTGGTGGTGGAATTCGGTCCTCACATTTTGCATACTCAACAACATATAGTGCCCGCTCTAAAAGAAGTATTTGTAAATGTAAATTTTACTTTTTTCAGGTTGTGGAAGTGTTTTATGCTGGATCCGTCCAAAAAGAAGGAGACCACAGACACCAAAGCGGCCAAATCTCTGCTGAACATGAATTCACTTATTCGGTAATCCTTATACATTGTGGTGATGTTTGACTGAATTTATTTGTGATTCTCGTAGCTAATATTTCGTTTCTTGTTAGGGAATTAGGTTAATACTTTAGTTAGGATATGTTATGTAACAAATGATTATAATGTGTATTTTCATCTGACGGATTCTGATGAGGACGGATTGGAACGAAGACACAATCGCTAGTGGACAAAGTATAATCATCAAAAAGTTAGCTACTGCATGCGGCTTCGCCCAGGCTGCGTTAAGTTGGTTTTTTTTTAACTTTACTTGACACATCTTTATTACTATATTTTATGCCTCTAACAATTTAAAAATCTTGTAAATCAAAAAGCCTATAGTAAAATGGGGAAATCTCTTAGTTTAGTTAATTTTGTTGATGGGCATTGCACGAATGATGCGCTCAGACATCTATTGGCAAGATAACGCTAGTCTTATTGTCCGTATAAAAACCAAGCGTGCCATTATTTTTCTACCTGCTGTGACGTCACAAGAGCGATTTAGTGATGATAACTCCCCGCCCCGAGTAAACGATTCAAAGGCCGTCGCCGTGCGCCGCCCCGTCGCGTTTTTAGTTACTTAATTTTCGTTTGACGTTTGGTACCGAGAATAAAAATGGAAAAAATAAAGGGAGTAATTTTTACTCCTCTTTTACACGCCAAGTTACACACTTGCGTGGTCTGGTTAATGGATGTCAGGGGGTGCCATGTGTGTGTGCATACCATTTCTCGAGTCTCGGGGACTGTAGATTTAACAAGTTGTGTATGCCCCGGGGCACTCACATCGAAGGCATTTTACAGTAGATAGGGCTTGTTCTAATATGGCAGTGATCCCCTACTATTATTAATGTGAAAGTTTGTGAGAATGGATGGACGGATATATGGATGGATGGATGTTTGTTACTCGGTTTTGTAACGGATTTCAATGAAACTTGGTATGGCTGTGGATTTAAACAGGCTACTTTTATCCCGAAAAAGTACAATATTCCCGTGGGACACTATTTACGCGCGCTGAGCCGCCGGAAAGAGCTCAAAAGATATAAGTCATGACTCATTGGGTTGATTTCCAGGCTGTCCCGCCGAATATTTGAACATTTAAAATCATGTTCGAAAGTCATACACTTTATTTATTTAATGCACTGTACAATATCTGTCCACCACCGATTGTATCTTGCGAATCCGTCCTCTTGAGAATCCGTTTAGTAGCTACAGTAGTCCGGTTGAGGAAATAAAAGTTACACTATACAGTAAACTATAGTGGTAAATTATTTGTCTGAATGAAAGAATAATTATATAGTACGATGAGGATTTTTGTTCATAAGCAAGTAATACATCAACGAAGAGGATAATGAATGGAACTGTTGGCTTTTATTTATATGGGCTTGAAAAATACCGATACATACTTGATGACGATTTGTTTGTTCATTTGTCACTTGGATAAATTTGTCTTTGTTCTTCACCATTGTTATCGTATTTTTAATTATAACCTACGAGTTTTGAAACATTTTAATTTTTGACAAGTTAACTAGAAGTTGAGGTCGTAAAATGGAATTTAATCTCTTTTCTTATTATATATAAATTTGTTTTCTCTCTAATAGCTATTTTTAATTTGAATTCAATATCGACATTTCATAACCTCGGCTTCCGTTTCGCTTTAATATTGTATATTTTCCTATGAATTTAATATCTTTAAGATTGTGATGACTGTATTATTTTTGTATTTTTAATAAAGAAATTCTCATTTTATTTGACTACTTGTTTTATTGGCAAAAATCATTACTAAGACTACTTTTTAGCTTTGAGGATTTGGGTCCCATACAATCATAGAATAATATAGATTAGTAATTAATCTTATGAATATAAAATAAGTTGGCGACTACACTGTATTACTACTGAAATTAAACTATCATAAAAAATGTTACTTGTCTAGACATGTCACGTGTGCAAAATGTGTCTCTAATCAGACACTTTAATTTATTTAATCTTTAATTAAATCTAATAAGATATGAACAATGAGTCTTGATCACGGTGAACTATATCACTCTTTTAGTTCAGTCGTTCAGTTAGTCCAGTGTATTGCTGTGTGCATAAGATCTCTTATATTATTCAGGATGTTTGGTGCAATTCGTTTTTTGTACTGACTGTCAGACTTTAAGAATATAAAACACGCTACAACCATTCACTTTAAGGTACATAAAAAATCACACGCGGCTGTAGTAATCGATTTTGATGATTTTTTATTGTAATCTAAGAAAGAAAGAAAAAATTTAAAAAATGCGAGTTTTCGTTTTTTCTTTGTGAAATTGACATGGGTATTAATTTGAAAGTTCTTAGGGATGCTGAATATGATTGATGGTTATCACATAATTTGTAGTTGATAAGAGCGATGTAAGCTGTGAAAATATTTGAATTTTTCAAAATTGATCACTTTTTTGTAATCTGTACCTCCAGAAACTTGGAAAAAGACAACCATATTATTTTAAATAAAAACGAATTTAAAGAAGAAATTGTTTGCTCCCGCAATTACTGTCTATCGTTTTGTGAGATGAGTCACGTTTAAGGAAAAAATATGTGCCCATTCTTGAATTAAATTTATGCGCTCAAGTTGTTGATCTCTCTGCTGGTTTTAAATATTCAGTTCACATAACTGATATTATTTAGTAGCCCGATTTGGTATTTATAGTGCCAACATTTTTCTGTCAACTTTTTCTTGTCTATACTTAAACTAATAAAGGATTAACCTATAACCCTGTACATTGATTTTCATTCTCCCAATTTAGGCGACAAAAGTAAACCTAAGGAAAATAGGGAAACATTATAACATAAAACACATGACGTTCATATAAAAAACGTTTATTAATCTTAGTCTAAGTACAAATACTCGGAATGTAAATAGGCAAATTGAGAACAAACATAAGAATATCAAATGTGATGTTTCAAAAGTGGCAGCCGTTAATTGACTAGAGCTAAACTAAAATTTTGACGAAGCAACCATTTTAAATGCAGTGCAGGAACTATCATAATATAAGCAAGTACTGATAGTTAACTTAGACCAAATGGAAAGTATGTTAATAAAAGTTTTGATGAAGTAATATAGAATTTAGAATTCCCCATAAATCGTCATGTACTAATGGTTAAAATATAATATGCAGGTGGGAGACAAGTATATAATTAAAAGTTTTCTTTCTTCACCTACTTAACTGTTTGTCTTTCCTTTGGTCTAAGACTTATTCTAAACAAAAAAAAATTAAAAAAAACTAGATTATGCTATATTATTATGTTGAACAATTTGTGTAAAATAATAAAACATTACGCACACACTGATGTGATTATTATTAATTATTCAGACTTATTGTATTAAAGTGCTTTAGTTATTAAGGTAATATTCTAACAATTATTTGTTTTAATAAGGCTACATCATGTGTATGACAATTAAAATTATTACCATAAATTATTGTAACATAGTTAATTGTACTTGCAAATTATTATTTGAACTTAAAATTTAACAACATTTCATTGTTATTATTATTTAAAAATAGTTTATAAGTAGCAAATTAAAATTTACATTATAAAATAACAAATATAGCTTATTAAAATAATACACACTAAAATTACTAGTTTTTTTTTTTCATCTACAACAATAACTATCTTACACCTATTAGCACTTTAAGTCTTAAGATATTCGTAAGCTCAGCTTAACATTATTATAGTCTGTAGTACTTCAAGTGGACAACCTATTTTCTTGTTTATTGTGATTTTTAGACAAAAGTTGTCCACCGTATATTATTATTCCATCCTTAAAACTAACAATCATGTATAAACTTTAACCAATAAAATGACAGTCGAAACAACTCTGTCTCTACTAAGTATAAACTCACAAAATATAATGATAAATTAAGAAAATAAGTGTCATTTTACTGATTGTGATTATAAACGCGTTTACCCAGTTAATGTGAAATAAAAGTATATGTTTCATACTAGACGTATGTAGTTCGCAAACGAGTCGTTCAGTTGGACTAGTTCACTTGCGTTATGTCGGTTATTCATTCAGTTTCGATACAGACATATCTTTAGTTCACGTCCATTGCGTCGCCCGTCCCCGTGACAACGAACGAAACGACATAAGCTCATTCGCAGCAAGTAACATTACAAAAACAACTTGTCAAATGAACGAGAAAATCAACAAAATTCCACTTTTTTGAGAAGGGAACAGTGAGATATAACTTAAGCCGTTGCCCATTGGACAGTGCCGTGAACAATTATTTGAAAAACTGAACTAAAAGAGTGATAGATATTATAGTTCACCACGATCAAAAGTTATATCATTTTAGTGACAAATTTTACACCCTTATATTTCTTAGATTTTCCTTTTATTTTTTTTAAATATATAAAAATATAAAATTTCGTGGTCAAAAATTAAAATAATAATTAAGACATACTCGTTGTCAACCTAAACTGTGCCTATTCTCCAAGGCTGGGTTTATAATATGATCCGGAAACCGGCGGGCCCGGAAAGCACTTAAAATAGAACTCTTCGTTAATACTGTTACGAACACACAAAGCACAAAGAAACTAGCGCCATCTAGCGTCAACCAATGAAACCACTCAAAGAACATGAAACCCCCTACTCAATACTAGATGGCGCTACTGTACGAACTTACCAGAATCATCCAACCCGGTCGATCTGGTTCGCGCGAATCGGGTATGTTCTAGAAATTAACTTTCTTCTCGTCTCGGTCAATATAAATAGCCGCAGGGAGGCGAGCGAGTCAGTTCAGTTTTGAGCTACCTTCGAGGCGACTTCGAAGTGAAAACTAGTGATCAAGAGTGATTATTAGTATCACATCGTTAGTGCTTAAGTGTTTGGACCTAGTGCTTTGTGTTGGGCCTAGTGCTAGTGAATAGTCTTCAAAAGAGTCAGCAGGTCTTTCTCTCCAAAATGCTTCGAATCCTAACAAGTAACAATACAATAGAGTTGAAAATCGACGTGTCGAGTGCCGAGTCAAATGTCAATGTCATATATGACAGCTCGACCCTCGACACTTCCATTTTCAACTCTATTGTATATAAGCGCTGAGTTCTATTTTCGGCGCTGTTTTTTTTTTCGGGCCAGATAGATTCCCGATGATATAGTCCGTGTCCTATAGATAATATCTCGAATTAAGTCTTAAGTATCAAACAATAAAAAAGCGTCTAAAGGCACAGTTACACGATTCGTTTTACAGATACTCTCATTGCACTCAAGGCATTTTTTTTTTAAATAAATTATACAATTCATTCCGTTCATAACACATCACTTTATAATTTTCACATAATATTTTTTATTCTTAACACAATTATAAATAGACATATACCAAGACTTAGTTAATGTGATGTAAAGGGTATAAATGTTGATAAACATATAGCTGCAAATATTTCTTTCTTGTACTTTAATATATACCTAGCAACTTTCTTTGTGTAGGTATTTCAGGAATAAGATTTCATTAAAACTATGACAGAAATATTACACAATAACGATTAAGTACATTAAAAATAATATTATTGGCTCATCTGAAATAGGAAAGTCCGCAGCTACTGTTTGTGTTTTTGTTGTATATTATTACTATGTATGACAATAAGTTACAAAAGTGCTTACAAATAAGGAATATCATTCGCTCAGATTTAGTAGCTTACTCCCAGTTAAATAATATTTACTAAAACTTTAATTCTTAACCTAGAATTTAGATCGTGCAAGGACATGGTCCAAAAATCTATACAAAAAACTCAGAATCGACAGCAATGAAATTAGTTCATATTATTATAAATAAATTATATTCGATGTCACCAAAAGGGCAATCCCGAAAAATGCCGAGTATAAAAATTATGAGCATGAATAAAATCCAAAATCATAGTAGGTGGTGTACCATAGTACATCTTCATCTACTATGATTCTATGATTTTGGATTTTAACCATCATATATATGTCGCCGTTAAATTATAAAAACGAAAGAGATTGAAAAATATGTCGAAAGGTTTATAACTATATATTTATAATCTAACAAAAATTATTGTGTTAAATTATAAGCAGAATATTTGCGTCGGAAGTCTATCAACATTTTACAAAATCACTAGTTTTATTACAATTTAACGGTTTTTACAATTTTACGGTGACATATATACATGATGTTCAAAATCCAAAATCATTTTTAATGCTCTTCTACTATCTACACTTTTGTGATGACTGTATTTCGTCAACTTGTGATCATAGATATGCTATTGCAGAGACCATTTTTCCTGGCCTTCTATGTACTTTTCGAAAAGCTAGTAAAAACTATGCATGTTCCACATTGTAAGTGATTTCCATATTAATATACCTATGTATTATTATTATTGTCTTACGTAAAAAATGATAACAAGTCTAAATTTATATGAATTCTTGTCAATATGCTGTAAATTCTAAAATCACATTATTAATATTATATTCTAATGAGAGTACTAAATGCATTAATTGCAAGCTAATTGTAATTATATTCACTATAACACTATACATGTTATAATATTAAATTATTTCTAGTTTAAAAATGTAAGTACATATTCGTATAAAATGTATAACTAACACTTATTACTATTACGTAAAACTATCACCACAAAATATTCATATGTACTTGCTATTATGAGAAAACAATCAAAAATATAAATTTATTGTTAGCTGTCACCAAATAAGGTCATGTGATGTAATAATTTTATATAGTTTAATGATGATAAAAACTTGACTTTAAAAAGTCGTCATCATTGAGACTCAACATTTTCAGTTAATTCATTTTCTTGTTGCTCAATAATACAAAAAAGTAACTGTATATGTATTGTATAAGTTATCATATGAAATCGGTCTTTGTCAGTACCCGGTTATACATGGTGTATTTTTATCCGAATAGGCTACACGACTGATTTTTTTATTGCATAAATGAATAGTACTCTTAAATATGAGTAACTTCTCAGAAGAAACCGTATATCAAAAGTCAATATTTTTAAAGGTACAGCGATTTGTTTACAAAATTTCGCAAGTCCCGTGAAAACGCTCCATACTAAAGTCGTACGTAGATATGACGTCACGTCCATGTTAAAGTGTATGAAGTATATGGCCGCGGGAACATATTTGTAAATATCTCCGATATTTGTGCGTTTAAGTTCATACATGTCATAATAAAAGTTTTTGTATATGATATAAGTAAACTAATGATGTAGGTTTTGTTTACTAATTTAGCAAAAAAATAATTAATTTTTTTGTACTTTTTAGATGTCTCTAATTACTAAACTATAAATAAAATATTATAATTTTTTACATTTACGAAATAGTAATGCCTCAAATTTTCTGAGTACATTAATGAAACTAAATATTTTAGATGTAGTCGTGTAGCCTATTATTTTTTAGGCCATAATATAATGTAAGTAATGACAGAATAACTAAAGATTTTCGTAATTCACTCAACAATAACATGATTAAGATTTCTGACAACTCTCACTAATGGACACTCTCGCATTATATAAGGTTCGGTAAAATCAATTACGGATATTTTGGGCATATGATCTATTGCTTATGTAAAGACGTTTAAGCAGAAAAATAATTGTCATAATAGAAAAAAAAATCCTTTATATGGGCGAATTTGCGTTTTGCGGAGAGTCACCCATACATAAGATGATTTTTTACTTTGAGTATGACAATTATTTTTTTGCCTAAACGTCTTTACATAAGCAGTGGATCATGTGCCCGAAGTATCCGTAATAGGGATGTTGCCTTCTGTGGAATATCACAGTTTTACAAATTAAATTTTATAATTGTTGATTAAAGATACATAAATCTGAAAGAAATAGGTATTTAGAGTGACGCGATTAAAAAATATAAGCAAATAAAAAATATTGTCCATCCCTTTCTCGCAAAACGATTCGTGACGTCACAGCCTGCTACCGCCATACATTTTGTGATGACAAATGTATGGCGGTAGCAGGTTGTGACGTCACAGGCCGATATATCGCTCTCTTTCATATTGTAAATTTCAATGGTTTGTATCTACGTTATTTTTTCAGATATACAAAAATGGGTTCTGGATTGTTTATTAACATGTTCACTAACATCGAATAGACGAAAAATTTTTTTTTCGGCAACATGCCTATTGATTTTCGAAGACATTATATGTACCAATATTATTATGTATTTTCAATTTTGTATCGCACTACACATATTACGTTCCGATATAATTGTTTTGCTGTTTCGCTCATATAAGCGTAGCTCTAGTAGCCAGCGGCTCGGCATTCCTCACCAACCTCTCATGACTACCACTGCGGGTACACCGTAAACTGCGCCGCAAGCTCGCACGCACGCTGCGTAGCGACTCCGCGCGTAGGAACGAGCGCCGCAAATTCGCCCGTGTGAATTGTTCCGTTTCGTGACGTAGTATCGTAGGCGGCGCTTTATTACGTAGATTAGGTAGTTCGTGACGTAAAATACTAGACAGATTTTCGTTGCGTAAGCTAGGTGATGTTTCGTTACGTGATATAGTAGGTAAAGATTCATTACGTATACTAGAGGACACATCACGTACACTAGATGGCATTGAATTACGTACACTAGATTCGTTGCGTAATATAGGCGGTTCTGTTGAATAGTCGGTCAGTATAGGCGGATCTGCTGGTAAGTAGTCGCTTGTGATTGGCGGCTCAGAATGTCGCTCGACGCTCTCGCTCAATGTGATAGGCGCGTGACCGTCGTCGGTCTCGATGCGAGATGATGTTATCCTGTAACATAAAAGATTAGGTTTCATTTTTACCCGACTAGCGCAAAGACAAAATGGGTATTATGTTTTGTCAGTCTATGTATGTATGTTTGTTCTAGCGTAGCACCTAAAGTACTGATACGCTTTTAATGAGTTGACGTTAACGTTGACTGTCAACACATATTATGGCAAATTTGTCAATGTTTCCATGTTAGTGCACGCGACTGTACCTGCGCAGCGCAAAATTAGATCTTCTGATTAATTTCGTGCTAAATCTGTCTTGGGACCCCTTAGCCAAGACAGATTTAGCATGTCCTTTGGGCACCCCTGAGATCATATCAAAGGGTTTTTGTGGTTTGTTACCGCTGTCGATCGGGGCACACAGGAGTTGCAATGGTGGGATGTGTGGGGGGCTAATGCCCGTTTTAATGTACCTGCGCAGCGTGCGGAAGCTGCGGCGCAGCGTGTTGAGCAGGCGCGCTCCAGTGGCGGTGCTGTAGGAGGGGGGCGGCGTGTACTTGGGCGGCGGGTCGGCGGGCGGGGCGGGCGCGGGGGCGGGCGGGGGCGTGCGGCGCGGCGGCGGCGTCGCGGTGTCCATGCGCGGCCGGTACAGGTTCTGGATGCGCTGTAATGAAAAAAAAAATAGTGTGTGCATAAGTAAACTCATATTTAAAGTAAACATTTATTTTCCTTTGTCTGTATTGTAAGTGAAGTGAAATGTTATCGTGAACTGGTTTTATGAAGTTTGGACCAATCAGAGCGCGTTTCAGGTTGGTTCAATATTTACAAGACGGTTTGGCAGTTTCAGCGTATCGAGACTTGATTGTAACTGTATTTGTTGTAGGTTTTATTTAGCAGAATTGACCCACGGAAGTAAAAACTTTATTGGCAATCGTGATCAATTTATGTGTAGCGTAGCGTGAGCGTGACGGATCAGCCTCGCTCACAGCGTACGAAGAAATGTGTGTGCGGCGCTTTGTCGTTCGGGCACACTCGGCGGACCCGAGTTCACCCAATCGAGCCTCTCATCTCAGAGCGTCACGGATCAGTCTCACAGCCTACAAAAAATTGTGTGTCTGATAAGTCTGTTTACGGACGTCGATAATTTTACATGATAATGTCACCATAAGCCGAACGCTTAGGCCGATCGTGCCTCTCTATTGCTCGTTCCGCGATCTCGCTTGTATGCTCGGCTCAGAGGGAACGTCATATTATTTCATCGATTTATATAGTTATCACGTCAAAAGTGTACATGTGTGTAGTAGCAGTGCATGTAGCGCAACATTACGCGTAAAGCCGGGTATCCACTATGTTTGCGACCATCTTGAGCTCCGCGATCCTGCAACCGCTCTGATGGAGACGGTACGCGCATTTACATAGAAACACGTCCACGAACATACAGCTCCTTTGTTCACCGAATTAACCGCCACCTATTGGAGCGCGGAGCGCGCACCGTTTCACGCTAGGGGGGCGCGAGCGTATTCACTATGTAGTATGTGGAGCAGTTGCAGGAGCGCGGAGCGCAAGACGTTCGCGAACATAACAGATACCCAGCTTCATGTATAAACCGCACAGTTAATATGACATGCATTGTTACGAGTATCTAGGTAGCAAATAGCAATAGAGGTCGCCCCGAGTTTGAAATTGGCCCATAATAATTAACATAATTTTTAAGTTTTAAACATTTATATGAGACATTTCGCCTCTAAGACAGAAAAAATTTAAACAATGTAAATGTTGTGATAGATCTATCAAATGCACGCGGCACGAAAGTGTGTGTTAAGAATCCGAGGAAGTGTGTGCTGTTGTTATTTTTGTTAATCATATGTATGTCTAAGCATTATTTAAAAAATATTAGCTTTCTGCACACCTTTCGCCACATTTACTTTAACTGTACCAAATATCATACTCGTCCGTTCGCACAATTCTCGTAAAACTGTACTGGCAGTTTTTGCTTACACACGACGAGGCGATACACGTTTCATAACGAACGAATAAAGTTCAATTTTGAATATCATATCTATAATCTATCTTAAAAAGTGCACATCGCTTCGTATCTCGGTGTGAACTAAACCTAAAGGCCTTTGGAACTGAGCGTCAGTGGCGTCAGTGGCGCCACTGACGCCACTGACGCGACCACGAAGTAGAGATACCAGGAGTCCGAACGCAATGTTAAAATAATGGTCTCAATTACGGGGACAGATTTTTTGCCGGTAGAGCGCGCGACAGTTCGACAAGCACTCGTTTGAAATTACGCGGGAAGGTATGTTGCTATTGACAGCTCTGGAAGCAATATTATGAGAAACGTGGATTTAAATCTAAATAAATAAAAGTTTTAGGAAATTCTTAGAAACTGTTCTCGAAGTATAGATACCGTAGAACACGGTAATTGCCTAACGGTAATTTAAAAAAAATTGTCGGTAGAGGGCGCGACATTAAAAGAATCACTCGTCGCAGCCAGTGACAGAAAAGCGAACTAAGATCTGGGTCTATTATTGTGTACATGAATACTATGGAAAAGCCTATACCGTTCGGAATCCTGGTATCTTCGAAGGGCTTCCTTTAAGTAACACGCTAACAAGACGCGCAATTCGTATAAACGTCGTCTGTAAATTTTAATACGTGTATCGAGAATAAATCTTTACTCCAAATTTATATACTTACCAGTTCATTAAAATGCTCATTCGGTTCGTAATCCTAAGAAGGCATGCAATGTAGAAAAAATTACACGGTCAAATTAAGAAATCACCAAGAGTTTAAAAATTCGTTTAATTCTTCGTGTAGAATGTGAACAGAAACTAGAAAGTAATAGTCGGAGTACATATTTCAATGTCTACGCCAGTAAAGCTCAGGGGTCTGAAAAAGCCACTTTAGGTGTTTTATATTGTTTCTTTTTTTTTTTTCATACAAAAATCATGAAATGGTAAAATGGCTACATTCGTTAGATGAGTCACCTGATGATTTATCTGCATTTTCATTTGTGTATGAAATATAATATTAAACACCTAAAATAACTAGAGCACGGGGAAGGACATAGGCTACTTTTTATCGCGGAAAAATGTTAATTTGTTTTTATTATTTATTTATTTAATTATTGTGCGCACAAAGTCACGGCCAACATCTAGTTTAAATATATGTTGCTAGTGTTCGCTTAGTGATCGAAATTCATACATACATACATATAATCACGCCTCTATCCCGTAGGGGCAGGCAGATACCGTCTCTTTCCCATAGGGGTAGGCAGAGACCACTTCTTTCCACTTGCTACGATCCTTACACACTTGTTTCGCTTCGTCCAATTTCATTCTTACCATCCATTCCTCCTCTTACATTCAACGTAGCAAAGCGGCTCTCCATGAGCCACTTTTCGCCTCCGCGAGAACGAGACGTAATGGGTGGCGAACCACATCGCCGCCATTTTGGATAATGAATTATTTTATGGAATTGATATAATCGAAATTCATATTATAACAAATTAATTTAATTTTTTAGTTAAAATTGTATAAAAGTTCCATCCATATAAGAGACATGGAAAAAACATGTTGTGACATATTGACAAACGTCAACGTATACAGTCCTTTCAAAGTTATTTTACGTTGGCAAAGTCAAAGGTTCTGGCAAAGTTAAAATAAATCTGATCAGACTGTAATCAAAGCCATGTAAGTGTGAGCTATTACTCTGAGATGGTGTGTGTAACGTTATTTTTATTAATTTAATTAATTATTACATAGTATAGCTATGTAATAATTAATTAAATTAATAAAAATGTTATATCCTTACAAAACTGACAATATTTCTGTGCCGCGACACACTTTGACATTTTTCATTACACATTCACTCACACAGCAAAAATTTGTGAAAGGCATGGCATTCTTAATTCAATGGCAAAGAAAAAGATGACTAGTGTGTCAATACACGGGACGCGTAATACGTGCTACTCGTCTACTGGCTCGTCGCATACTTACTAACCCAAAACTGTCCATGACAGTTTCGAGTTTTGACTTTAGCGCGCTCATACCATATCTACCTCTTTTTAATATACAATCCCCCTTACTAATAAACGCTGGTATAAGCTTTGAATAGATATACAGTGTTTTGTTCACATCACACAAGTGACATGTTTAAATTCGATAGGAGACAAAACACTGTGTAACTATTCAAAGCTTTAAATACAGCGTTTATTAGCAAGGGGGTACATCTATGTTTAAAGTATTTTAGTTTTTTATAGCAGTATTAAAAAAAAGTAAAATATCACCTCGAATATATCCGGCGGTCCCTTGCTCATGTACCGCCACGTCTGTACGAAGGCCGTGACGGGCACCAGCAGCAGGATGCCCTGTTGTAACAGGACGGACACCTGCCGCACCCACACCGGCCAATATCTGTGAACAGGAAGATCAACTATTGATATCCAAAGATTACAAAACTCAAGATAGGCTATGACTTACATTTGACAGAACAATTCTTCATGCCATATAAAGTTACACCATCTTGGTTTTCACCATACATCAAACGTCAAAATGGCCCAAAAAAACTGAAAATTGAAAAGTGGAGTGGACATTTAACTGGATACACTTTTCGCCTTAACATGTCTCGTCTATAATATATAATATGTCTATATTTATATCACCAAAGAATTCAAAACTTGTTGTTGTCTACTGATGTGAGTTTTTTTTGTGGTCTATTTATTTTTATATTGTGACTTTGTTTTTAAAGTCTTAAAAGTGTGTAAAGGTTCCCGTTTGTACGGATTAAATTACTAGTCGGTTAGCGCTGAAATATGACTCGTAAATATTACAAATATTATGATATTTTCCTGTGATGAAATAAATGTGACCATGACATAAATGTGGTAATCGCTTACCATCAGGTGATCCGTCTACTCGATTCCAGGTCCATTATATTTAAAAAAAGGTAGGCTAGACGTACATTTGACAGAACAAATCTTCATAGAAGAAAAAGTTACGCCATCTTGGTTTCGCCATACCTCAAATGTCAGCCATCTTGATTAGACAATACCTCAAGTCAAAATGACCCCAAACAACACCAAAAGTGGGGGCAATTAAGTGGGTACCGTTTTTGGCTCAACATGCCTCGTCTATAATATATATAGGTCTATGCATATGACACTAGTCCCCTTACTAATAAAAATATTTACACAACGGATAACATATACAATGTGTCTTTGTCTGATACGTTGGAAAAGTCAATGGACAGACAAAGACAGCGATGTTGTTTAAGTTATTCGTTGTGTAAATATTTTTATTAGTAAGTTAGTTATATGTCATGGGATACTCATCCCAACTTACCTGTCCGGTAGTTGTGGTATAGTATACGGGTATACGGCCCCGGCTTCCTTAGCTATTACTGTCCTATCCCTTGCCCTCCTGGGCGGTAATATCCTATAGTTCCTATTTCCCACTCTAACTTACCAATCTTCCTTTCCACACCACCTATCCTTCCCTTTCCCTATTCCTACCCTCTCCACCAATCCGTGGGAACGCAATGGATAATGATAAAAAATAATAATTATCCAAAATGGCGGCGATGTGGTTCGCCACCCATCACGTCTCGTTTCTCGCGGAGGCAAAAACTGGCCCATAGAGAGCCGCTTCGCTACGTTGAATGTATGAGGAGGAATGGATGGTAAAAATGAAAGTGGACGAAGCGAAACATGTAAGGATCGTAGCAAGTGGAAAGAAGTGGTCTCTGCCTACCCCTACGGGAAAGAGGCGGTCTCTGCGACTCTGCCTACCCCTACGGGAAAAAGGCGTGATCATATGTATGTATGTATGTATGTAAGTGAGTTATATTATAAATGCAAAAGTTTATGAGGAAGCTTTTCTATCTCACGCAGAAACAATGAAAATGGAATTGAATGAACTTTAGCACATTAATGGCTTCTGGATTAACACATGCACTACTTTTGACGTGAATCTATAAAATTTAATAAGCCAAGTGAGGACGGTGACGCAAAGTTCTACAATAGCTGCCAATATACAGGATTATTTTTTCACCAGTACAATAAATCAACATTTTTGTTACTACCCCTTTGGAACAAAAAAACAAAATTATCAATCCCCGAACGTAAACTAATACCCCCCCCCCCCCTACCTCATACCGCACCCGTTGACGCCTTGTAGTTAGTGCGCCCATGCGGTATTAATGAAAAAAAAATATTTTTTTTAATTTGTGAAATGTACTCTATTATCGATACCAATGACGTGGTAAAATTTATTGTACCGATGAAAAAGTATTCCTGTATTTTACATACCCAGCAGTTTTCCTCCAACTATACAGCTGACGCTGTTGCCCCGAACGGAAATCCACTATGCATATAGCCTGTAAAAGACAAAGACAATATTATAAACAATAATATATATTAAAAATGCTTTGGATCAAATTGAAAAAACAGTTTTGTTCCGTCGTCATTTAACTTGAATCTGTTATTGAACGTACGGATGGTTAACAATTCATGTGTTAGATGCGACATTATTATCCGACCAAGTGGAATGGGGGTGTTTGATATTTGTCTGCCGTTAGGGGGTAGATCCAACGCACACAAAGCGTCATCTGGTGGCGTAAGTGGTATCAAAAACGGTCAATAAGAATTTTCGATTCTTTTTCTGACACCAGGCGGCGCTTGGGAGCCCGACGGTTCGTGTCGTGTCAAAAAGTTGTCAAATGTCAAGAATTTAAAAAGCCTCTTAAACAGTTTTGTATGACACGTCTGTTACTTTGGGTTGTTTGAATTTAGAATTATTTTCATTTTAACAGACGATCAATGGCTGTGTTCCGCGGAAATTAGCGCTAACAAAAAAACGTAAGCAAAATGGCGACCGCTGGCATTAAATAAGCAAAATGGCGGATTATGTTAGCAGTACTGAAGTTAGCAAACGTGTCCTGGCCGATAATCTGTTTTTTTTTTGTTAGCGCTTACTAGCGCTAAAAATAAAATGACAGTTGTCTACCAGGAAACGTTTACTAACTTCAGTAGCGCTGACATAATCCGCCATTTGGCTTATTTATTTTGAAATCAGTAGTGTTTTTTTAGAGGATAACGTGTCCTAAAGGAAAATAGCATTTAGCATTGACAGCGCTTACCGCTTAGCAATCGCCATTTTGCTTACAAGCGCTTACACAGTCATTGTTTACATAGCCCCTTACTAATAAACGCTGTATAAGCTTTGAATAGTTATATAGTGTTTTGTTCACGTCACACAAGTGACATGTTTAATTCGATAGAAGGAGACAAAACACTGTGTAACTATTCAAAGCTTATACAGCGTTTATTAGTAACGGGGTTTAATTATATAATTTTAGCTCGTGGTTTTTACTCAATACAATACTCACAGCCACGGCGACCGGCAGCAGCACCGTCCACACGAAGCTGAGCAGCGCAGCGACGGGCGCGGTGGCGGTGCGGGGCGGGAACAGCGCGCGCACCAGCGTGTCCGCGGCGAGCGGGCGGCCGCGCACCGCGAACACGCCCACCGCCAGCGCCGCCGCCACCGCGCCGTGACACCACCCGCCGGCGATCGTGTAGTCCGCCCAGTGGACCAGCCGCACGCCCATCTACGGAATTATCGACGTCGTCATCATCATCGCCACGTGTAAGTAGTTTGAATAAAAACATAGTGCCTGGGTAACCGAGCTTCGATTCGAACCGGAGATGCCAATTTGCCCACAAATTATTATACATACATAAACAAAATTGCCGTTCTGACTGACATTAATAGAGTAAAAATATTGATAAATATTTCACGACGAAAGAAAATACTTTTATAACTTAAAAATGCGCAGTTTTGCAGGGATAAGACCTAGATCAACTATTCGCCCCAAAAGCTAAATTTCATGGAGATACTTGCAGCTGTTTCCGTGATTCTGATTATATTATATGTCATCGTAAAATTGTAAAAACCGTTAGATTATAATATAATTAATGAAATTGTACAATGTCGAAAGACTGCAGACCCGAATATTCTACTTATAATTTAACACACTATTTTTGTTACATTATAAATATATATTTTTACAATCTCGCTAGTTATATTACAATCTAACGATTTTTATAATTTTACGGTGACATATACAAGAATGGCGCGTTTAAAGTACGAGATAGGTTGTTTAGACAAAGAAACAACATAGAAATGGCGTCCTGATAATAATATTATGCTTTCTCGCGTCTGCCTCAAATTTCGCGGCGAGCAGCGAGACTGCGTGCAGGCGCGTGGGCAATCACCACCTTATGCAATAAAATCCTGCTCGCTACCGCGCGTTGCCTAAATACAGTAATTATATAGTTATATTGTTTAGATGGTCAAATCCGGTAGTTGTGGTATAGTATACGGGTACGCGACCCCGGCTTCCTCAGCTATTACTGTCCTATCCCTAGCCCTCCTGGGCGGTAATATCCTACATTCAATTTCCCACTCTAACTTACCAATCTTTCCACACCACCTATCCTTCCCTTTCCCTATTCCTACCCTCTCCGCCAATCCGTGGAATCGCAATGGATAATCATAAAAATAATTTAATTATCCAAAATGACGGCGATGTGGTTCGCCACCCATCACGCCTCGTTCTCGCGGAGGCGAAAAGTGGCCCATGGAGAGCCGCTTCGCTACGTTGAATATAAAGGTAGCCTTTCGAACTGAGCGTCAGTGACGCCGCGTCACTGAATTGTATGGGACGGCGACAGTAGCGACACGCATCACTGTCGCCGTCCCATACAATTCAGTGTCGCGGCGTCACTGACGCTCGGTTCGAAAGGCTACCTTAAGAGGAGGAATGGATGGTAAGAATAAAAGTGGGCGAAGCGAAACAAGTATGTAAGAATCGTAGCAAGTGGAAAGAAGTGGTCTCTGCCTCTTTCCCGTAGGGGTCTACGGGAAAGAGGCGTGATTATACGAGTATGTATGTATCGTTTAGATAAACGAGGTATGGTCTCTTATTTTATAAAAAGAACCAGGAAACGAGCAGACGGATCGTCTGTCTGAATCGTAAGCGTTTATCGCATGTCATGTCATGGTCGTATTGATTTCCTCATATGAAAACGTCATAAGATTTACGTGTCATATTTCAGCGCAACCCGTCCTCAAACCGTCCAAAGGGGTACCATTTACACACTTTTTTTTCGACTTTAATAACAAGTCATAATAATAAAAAAAATTGATCACAAAAAAACTCACATCAGTAGACAACAACAATCCAATGGCCAGTCCGAATACACAGCTGAAGAACGTAATGGTGGTATCCCATATTTTCAGTGTTTCCACATTGAACTCCATAATACCGGTGACGACACAGTGCCATATTGCCAGCTGCTGCGCGATGCCAAACATGATGATGATGAAGTAGAATATCACCGCCCACACAGGTGACAGCTGTAAGAAATAAAATTAAAGTATAATGTTATATTATTTTATAGAATAGCAGTGGCGAAAGGTCCATACATCAGCTTTCCTTATACATATCTAAAACACCTAATGATTGTTAAAATAGTATAATAAAATACAAAAAAAACTTGAGAGATGTCAAGAGACACCCGGATGGAACGAAGTTCCTTTCGATTAATTAGTGAAGGAATTGTAATATTTTTTATTTTTATTTTTTTATTTATTTAATAATTTATGTACACACAATAATATACAAAGAAATCTTAAAACTAGGAAACATTTTAGTACAAAGGTACTACTTATTCCAAAATTGGAATTTCTTCCAGTAGACCCGATACAGGAGAAAATACAGAAAAGTAACATATCTGGTGCGTACGATTCTTACTATAATAAGATTAAGTTCTTTAATATTATACAAATACTTAAATAAAAATATTATAATATACTAATATATACAATAGTTTAAAATAGTGTAGTAAAAACATAACATACTAATACAATAAGGGTTTGATATCATAGTTATCAGGTTAAGCTGAGATAGTGCTCACGTAGTCTCCCTTTAAAGAGCCCCAGTGTCTTACACTCCCGTATATGAGGTGGCAAGGAGTTCCAGAGCTTAGCAGCATGCACCGTGAAGGAGTATGCAAAGAAGTCTGTACGATGGGGAGGGATATTTAGAAGAGTGCGTCTAAAGGGTCTGCAAGATATGTTTTGGAAATTAGGAAAGGAGAAACGCTCATTTAAATAAGAAGGGGATGTAGGACTAAACAGAGTATTGAATAGGAGACAGAGGATTCGGTAGTTTCTGCGTAGACGAATAGGGAGCCACTGTAACTGCTTTCTGTATTGGGACACGTGATCTCGCTTTTTTAAGCCAAAAATAAAGCGTATGGAGAGATTCTGCAACCGTTCCAATTTATTGAGAATCTCTTCATTCGCATCCAAATAGCAAACGTCAGCGTAATCAATAATAGGTTGGATAAGGGTTTGCGCTAAAAGGATTTTAGTAGGAGTAGGAAGAAAGTTTTGGAGTAACTTAAGTGAATGCAGGGTGTGGTACACTTTACGACTAATGTTGTTGGCATTGGCATTCCAAGACAGGTGTGCGTCAAAAATAACTCCCAGGTTTTTGGCAGAGTCAGAGAAGGGTATCGTAGTGCCATTCAAGATAATGGGAGGAAGAGTAGTTTTGTCCAGTAGAGCTAACATCCGTCTGCTACCCATTAATAATGCTTTCGTTTTAGTGGGGTTTACGAGTAGACCAAAAGACTGTGCCCATTCACTTATACGTCTAAGGTCATCATTAATGAGAGCTATGCCAGATGCTGCATTAGGAATAGTGAAATGCTGATATATCTGCAAGTCATCCGCATAGAGGTGATGTTTAGACTCTATTACTTTTATAATGAAGTTAATAAAGATAGAAAAAAGAAGAGGAGAAAGTACTCCACCTTGGGGAACACCCGCATCGAGATCACACCAATCTGAGGAAACGTTATTGATCTGTACTCGCTGCGACCGACCCCGAAGGTAGGAGTTAAGCCAGGATAGGACGGGAGAGGACAGATTAAGAGAGTGAAGCATACCGAGAAGAATATCAAAGTTAATGGAATTGAAGGCACTACTAAAATCTAAAAGGATAAGGATGGTAAGGGATTTATTTTCCATGGCCCACCGAATGTCGTCAGTGACATTTATTAGCGCGGAAACGGTGCTGTGCCCAGAACGAAAGCCCGATTGCATTGAGCTTAAAAGGTTATTTTTATGTAGGAAAGAAGAGAGCTGTTGGTGAACGATATTTTCCAAGACTTTAGATAGGAAAGGCAGTATAGAAATAGGACGAAAGCAAGATAGAGAAGTAGGATTAGGAACTTTTGGCAGAGGAAGGACATTCGCCCTTTTCCAGGCCTGAGGAAAACAGCAAGAGGATAAAGAGAAATTTAGGATATGAGTTAAAATAGGTAATAAAGAAGGGAGAATCATTTTAATCATCTTGGAGGAAACCATGTCGAAGCCAGCAGCCTCTGAAGATATTGATTGAACTGCTAGTCTGACCTTAGATTCAGTACAAGGAATAAAAGAAAAGGATGGACAAGTGATAGGTAAGTTTGACAAAGATTGCAAGGTATTGAGTTTAATGTTATTATTTAAAATGACTGGAGGTTGAGAAAAATGTGTATTGAGGGCATTTAAATCGTAATTATTGGAGTCGGAAACGAGAGTTTTACCAATACCAACTGATTTGAGAAATTTCCAAATGTTGGCAGTGCCACGGTTTTGGAGAGAGGAGTAAAAGTAACGACGTTTGGCATCGCGACATAAATGATTGCAACGATTACGCAACAGCTTAAATTTGGAATGGTTGGCATCGTTAGGAGAAAGCTTAAATTTCTTCTTGGCCTTATCACGTGCCGCCATATGTTCCTTGATAGCATCCGTAAGCCATGGTGCCGGGTTGTGCTTTATTTTAACTCTCTTGACAGGGGCATGATGGTCATAAAGTTCAAGTATAATTTTATTAAAATTTTCTACTTTATCATCAATGTTTGTACTATTAAGCACAGGCGTCCAGTCTAAATTTTCAGCATCTTGCTCAAGCACTTGTACATCGACACTATTAAAGCTACGTAAAAGGAAAGTTTGGGATTTACGTCTAGGAGGTCTAATTTTATAGGACAGGAAAACGAGGTCGTGATAGGAAAAAGGAGCATTGAGCTGTCCATGAGTAGCCACGTTATTGAGAGAAGATACAATGATAAGATCCAATAACGCGGTGCGGCGGATACTCACCACGTCGGCGGATACGGCGAGCGTGGCGGGCACTATCTGCGTGGCCAGCTGGAGAGGCTGCCAGCCGCTGAGGGCCGGCGTGTAGTGCCGCCACACAGTCAGCCCCACTATACTACCGTAGTGCCCGGAATAGCGGAGCACGGTGCCCCCTGGTGGTGGTGGTTCGGTAGTCGGCCATAGGAATTGTGATGACTTTATCGTTTCTATAAATATAAAAAATAAGTATATATTATGATTAGGATATGATTAGGATTAGTTAATGTGTGAGTGCACGCATAAGCATGCGTAAAGCACTTCCCTCCTCCCACACTGCTTATGCGTACACTCAGAAACAAGATCGTGCAAACACCACCACTCACACATTTGCTTGCAGGTTGTGGGTATTTTTTCGCGGAAAATTGTTATAAATGACAATAATAATGAAATTGTATGCTATGGATTTCCGCAAAGAAACGCCTGATTCTATTAACTAGATGCTTTAATTAATATGTGCTTATTTTCATAAAATTGTGTACAGAATGTAATGTCAAAGTTTGTCAAACAAATGTATTATCATTATAATTATGATTATTATCAACTTTTAGCATTAGTTTAGTAGGATTATATTAATCCCTTGTTTTGGTCCTTCGAACCAGATCACACGAAAAATTTACATAACTCACCATAGCTACTCGGTAGATATACGTATCCGTGATTCCTCAGTATTTGAACACATATGTTCGCTAGAAAAGCACCTAGCAGTAGTATAGTGAAGGTGAATATCACTATACAAGTGCTTTCCCTCTGTAGAGTCAAGCTGTTCTTGCGTTTGGCGTCTTTGTGTGCTATGAGTTGCATTATACAAGCGCCAAGTAGACCCCAGGTGAGAAATGTCTCTTGAGCGGCCGCTGCCCAACTCTGAAATAAGAATAGGGAATAGTGATGTTACAACTACAAGCAGTGGCGAATGGTATATCGAACACGATTTATATCGTATTCCCTTTTAAAACAATATTTCTCGTATTATACTAATATTATAAAGAGGAAAGTTGTGTATTTTTGTATATTTGTTTTGAATTAACTCAAAAACTACTAGATCGATTTCAAAAAATATTTTACAGTGAAACAGGCTATATTTTTATCGTGAACGTGCACAAAAACTAACGGATGGTTTCGCGGGTATAAGCTTATTTAGAATATAACAATAATAATAATTAATAACTCCCCACACCGATCTCGGTGACGGTGGCTGGTTTCATTGAAACCAGGCCAGTTACGCAGGAGTAATTTTATAGTGCCCAAGTGAGTGCGCAGTACACAAGAGCACTCTCTCTTCCTTTACTCTCATAATTCAGTGGGACGGATAACCGACACGACTGACGAGAGATTGGCGCAGGTCCGACTTTTTACATGCCCATCCGACGCATGGATCATCTTTCTTGTCAGACAATTAGGTGATCAGCCTGCATTGTCCTAACCAAACTTGGAAACAACATTTTTTTTTTTTGTTGTCGTTCCAATGCGGGAATCGAACCCACGACCTCCGAGTCGAGAGCCAACGCTCTAACCACTTGACCACGGAGGCTGTTAATAATTGTACATATGCAAAACATTCATTATTTCTTTAAAATTGAGTATGCATAAATCTAAAATTTTACATCTACGGTTATGTAAAAGTTATTAATTAATATTATGTATATTTTTCTATATTTCGCTTTCTTTCACTCTATTTTTTTTTAATTATAATTCGGTAATCGGTTTTAAATTCTTCATGATCATTATTATACCTTCCTACTATTATATTTAATGTGAAAGTTTGTGAGGATGGATAGATGTTTGTTACTCTTTCACGCAAAAACTACTGAACGGATTTCGATGAAATTTGGTATGGTAGTAGTTTAGGTTCTGGATTAAAACATAGGCTACTTTTTATCCCGAAAAAGTACAGTGTTCCCGAGGGATACTATACCTACGCGGACGGCGCCGCGGGCAACACCTATTTCTTTATATTTATATTTAGTTAAAGTAAAATACTTACATGGGAGTTAATAAAGAATTCGCTCCATTCAGTCTCTGCGAAGATGTTTGTGACCGCTTCATACGGTATGAGGGTTAGCAGTTTAGTACAAAGTATCAGTATACCGCATATCGGTAGAAATATCAACATGTATACAGCCTGCAAAAAAAACAACATTAAATAAAAAAACAGCAAGTGTAAGACAGACTCGCGCACGAAGCACGGAGGGTTTCCGTACAAAACGGCAATCACGTTTGCAGTGGCGTGGGGTCCCTATTAGAGATGCCACGAATAGTGAATTGGCCGAATACCGAATATTCGGCAACGCTGTCGGCCGAAGCGCCGAATATTTGGCCGCCGAATATTCGGCACGAAATACATACTTGTCGGGAGCGCGTTAGCTGGATTAAGACAAGTTTTCCTGTTTCAACCTGTTTTCCTCGTTGCGTTGGCGCAGCAGACGACTAGCATGTATAGTGAGAGGTTATTTTCTGAGGCTGGTAACATTTAAGATGAAAAGCGTAATCGTTTTCTACCAAAAATGCTGAAAAGCTTGTTTTTATCCATCACAACTTACCACTGATCAATTACTAAAGTGTTGTAATTTGGAACATTTGGAATTTTTACATGATTTGGTATTCGGTATTCGGCCGAATACCGAATAGCAAAAAGAGTGGCCGAATAGGCCGAATACCGAATAGTTGCCGAATATTCGTGACATATCGGCTTCCACTTACCTTTTAAAGACCCTCATCCAAATCTCTACCTATTATAGAGGTTAGGGCTTCCCTGTGAAGGAGAACCAGGATTCGCCACTGCACGTTTGTTGTATGGGAAAAATTAATATTTATTTTATTATTACTAAGCGGCAAAAGAAATACAATATCATCTGGGAACATTTCAACTGTCTAGTTATCACGGTTCATGAGATGCAAGCCTGGTGACAGACAGACAGACAGACGGGCAACGAAGTCTCAGTAATAGAATCCCGTTTTTACCCTTTGGGTACGGAATCCTAAAAACCTATGGATTTTTTAATCTAGATATAATTTATCGTTTGTTACGTAGGTATTCTGTGTAATTTTCGAGGTGGAAACAACATTGTTTTGAGGGTTCCGTAATACTCATAGTTTTACCCTTATAGTTTCGCTCTGTCCGTCCGTCTGTCAGTCTGTCCGTCGGCCCTTCTTTTAATTACCATTCAATATGAATATTCATCATCATCAACTTACCTTTCCGTAAGACCTAATCCCTTTACAGAGTCCAACAAAAACTATCATCCAAAGTACAGCCAAATTAAACGCTATATGGAACTTTATCGTACCATAGCCGTTTGTGGCCGGATTTCGTTTCAATACTTCGTTGTGAAAATATTGTGGCAGTGTCTCGTGTATTTTCACTGTTATGTTCTTCGAGATCACATCTGGAACAAAATTATCATTGTTAACAAGAATTTGAGTGTTCTAGTCTCCTAGTACTATTACTCAACAACAGCCTCCGTGTCTAGTGGTTCGAGCATTGGAACAACAAAAAATGTTGTTTCCAAGTTTAGTTATGACAATGCAGGCTGATCACCTGATTATCTGACAAGAAAGATGATCCATGCGGATGGGCATGTAAAAAGTCGGATCTGCGCCTGATCTCTCGTCAGTCGTGTCGGTTATCCGTCCCAACTGCCAATACATTATGAGAGTAAAGGAAGAGAGAGTGCTCTTGGGTACTGCGCACACACTTGGGTACTACAAAATTGCTTCTGCGTAACTGGCCTGATTTCAGTGAAACCGACCACCGTCACCGATATCGGTGTGGGGAGTTATTAGTTATTATTACTATAGTTTATACGCATTTGCAGTGAATCATATGTGCGAATGTCAAAATGGCTTAATTCAATCAGGGTTATTAACACTTAAACCTCCTTGACAGCAAAGTTTAGATTACGTATATTATATCTATGCAGTATTACGGAAGTTATGACCGTAAGAAGTTTTAAGCTCTTTTTAAATTTCCGCGATAGCGCGCGCTTGCCGTATGGCGTCAGCGGTCCTTCCGCCCGTGCCCCGCAGCCCGCCGCGCCGCCCGCGCCATGAATGAATCTGCCAACCAGCGTTGGCTAGACTCGTGACGTCACAACGCAACCAATCGCTGCGTGCGTTTTTAATTTTTTTTTGCGCGAAAATGCGCAGTTTCATTGTTAATTGCTATTATCTCGGCTATCTTCGCAAATATAATAAAAATTCAGATGTTCTTGTATATTCTTCTATATCACTTTAGTATGTCTATAAAAAATGGTTGTCTGTCCGTTTACGGACGATAGTTTTACGTGATAACGTCATCACAAGCCCAACGCTTAGGCCGATCGTGCCTCTCTATCGCTTGTTCCGCACTCTCGCTTGCACGCTCAGGCAGCCGAGCGTCAGGGGCATATTACACTATCATTTATCTTGGATCATAGATCTATGAGTCAATGTTATTGGATAATGTAATATAGACATATTATGATTCATTTTCTCCTTGATCATAGATTATTGACATTTGCTGAGAGATTGGATCCACTACGGTCATAGAAACAGGTGTTGCTAGTTATTTAATATAAAAAAAAGAGTTTTTAATTTCTTGTTCGTTAATATTAGGTTGGGGAAAAAGTTTCTTCGCATTTTATATAAAAATTCAAAAGGTTTTTTTATAAAGTTTATTTACAAGTGACTAAAGTATATAGGTGCCATTTTGTTCGATAACTTTTTGCAATCTTGTTGGTAGGTACGTGATCCCATTGCTATAAAATTTTTGGGGCTTCTGATGAAAAATCTGCGACAATTGGTTTTGGCAGTCCTCTTGTGATGTCAACCTGACACTGCCTAAGGAATTCTGCAGCGACCGAAACAGGTGGAAATCTGAAGGTGCAAGGTCAGGACTACACGGCGGATGCATTAACACCTCCCAGCCAAACTCCCGTAATTTTTTCTGAGTGGCTAAAGATGTGTGAGGTCTAGCGTTATCATGGTGAAAAACCACACCCCTTCTGTTGATTAATTCCGGCCGCTTTCTCTCAACTTCTTGCTTTAATCTCATCAGTTGTTCGCAGTACAGTTCAGAATTGATGGTCCTGCCTGGCGGTAACAGCTCATAATGAATAATGCCCTTCCAATCCCACCACACACACAGCATCACCTTGTTGCGAGTTAACCCGGGTTTCGCCACAGTCTGTGAAGCCTGACCGGCCTTTGACCACGATCTTTTTCGCACGTTCTTGTCGTACGTGATCCACTTTTCATCACCAGTTATCAGCTTCTTCAAAAATGGTTCGGTTTCATTACGTCGTAATAAAGAATCACAAATGAGTACACGGTTCATTAGGTTTCTTTCAGTGAGCTCATGAGGCACCCAAATATCGAGCTTTTTTGTGTACCCAGCTTTTTTCAAATGCGCCAAAACCGTTTTGTGGTCAATCCCCAGTTCTTCAGCTACATCGTAACTACTAATATGCCGATCTTGCTCCACTTTTTCAAAAATGGCAACAGTTTTGTCCGTAACAGGGCGACCAGAGCGACGTGCATCTTTGATATCAAAATTTCCGGATTGAAAACGCTTAAACCAAATTTGCGCTACTCTCACAAATACTGCATTAGGTCCATAAACATCACAAATTTTTTTCGCGGCTTGTGTTGCATTTTTACCTTTTTTGTAATAAAATTTTAAAATGTATCGAAATTCTTCATAAGAATCACTCATTTTAACAATAAGAAAAACAAATGAAAATCTCAAATTTACCTAATTTGAATTTGGAATTGTCTTCTGTAAAATTAAAACTTTTTAATGATACCAAAATCAGCCAGATACAATTGGTATAGCCCAAGATATTTTATGACAAGTTCATACATACTATAATGCGAAAAGACTTTTTCCCCAACCTATTATGTTTCAAATAATGTAATGTAGTACTTTTTCTAATTATATACTCACATGATTAAGGCCGCGTGGTCCCAATTTTACATGACTTTGAATCGATAATAAACAAACAAATAGTAACTTTAAAAAGCCAAAAAAAAACACATTGTTGTTTACTTAATGTTCTTTTACAATTTGTGGTTCGAAACATAATATTGAAAACTTCACTCGATCAAAAATAATTCCGAAGAGGAGGCTAAATTTGAATATTTTTCTTTTTGTTCATGAAGTTCATGATAGTTTTACTTTCAAAAATCATATCTACGAAAAGCTAATAACTTAAAAAAGAATAATTTCTGGTTACATTTTGCATGTTGGTTTAATTATTTTAACAATAAATTAATATTGAAATGCAGCGTGCGTAAGCCGCTAGAGTCGCCCCACAGTCGCCCGCTAGGCGTTGACGAGGACAGACCTATGTCAGTTTTGCTAGCGCACGCCTTACCCGCGTATTTATCGAACAATTCTTTCGTTTCTAACGCAGTGTAGGAAAGTCAGTTTGTTTTGTTTCTTTTTATTTTTGAACATATCATACACAATAACATGTTATATTTTATCGTCGTCGCGTCATTGCTTTTGCCAGATGAGACGACCCCTGTGGCTCAGTGATTGAGCGTGTTGGTGCTCAAGCCGGGGGTCGCGGGTTTGAATCCCGCCGAAGGAACAAAAAGTTTCCTGTGTTCCCGGGTCATGGATATGTATAATACAATAAAAATCTAAAGGAAAGTCAGTTTCTTTGTATTTTTTTATGTTTCTTTTTATTTTTGAACTAAATCTATACATCTATACAGATAAATATAATTGAAGTGTCTGTTTGTAATGTCAAATTAACAGCTTATCACTTGATGCATATGAAAGTATATTCGATACTAACAATAAAATATCAATTTTTAAAATTTTTGTCTGTCCGTCTGTCTGTCTGTTTGTTCCGGCTAATCTCTGAAACGGCTGGACCGATTTTCACGGGACTTTCACTGGCAGATAGCTGAAGTTATAAGGTCTAACAGAGGCTACTTTTATTTTAGGGTTCCGTATAAAAAATAGGGATCCGTTTTCGTAAGTTGCGGGTAACGAAGTTATGCAAACGAAGTTGCGGGCATCAGCTAGTTATACATATAACCATACACAATAACATGTTATATTTTATCGTCGTCGCGTCATTGCTTTTGCCAGATGAGACGACCTCAGTGGCTCAGTGATTGAGCATGTTAGTGCTCAAGCCGGGGGTCGCGGGTTTGAATCCCGCCGAAGGAACAAAAAGTTTCCTGTGTTCCCGGGTCTTGGACATATAATACAATAAAAATCTATAGGAAAGTTTGTTTTGTATTTTTTTATGCTTCTTTTTATTTTTGAACTAAATTTATACAGATAAATAAAAATGAAGTGTCTGTTTGTAACTTCAAATTAACAGCTTTTCACATAATGCATCTGAAAGTATATTCGGTACTTACAATAAAATACCAATTTTTTAAAATGTCTGTCCGTCTGTCTGTCTGTCTGTCGGTCTGTCTGTCTGTTTGTTCCGGCTAATCTCTGAAACGGCTGGACCGATTTTCGCGGGACTTTCACTGGCAGATAGCTGATGTCATAAGGTCTAACATAGGCTACTTTTATTTTAGGGTTTCGTTTAAAAAATAGGGTTCCGCTTCCGTCAGTTAGGCGCAAACGAAGTTGCGGGCATCGGCTAGTTATACATATTATAACCATACACAATAACATTATCGTCGCCACGTCGTTGCTTTTGCCAGATGAGACGACCTCTGTGGCTCAGTGGTTGAGTGTGTTGGTGCTCAAGCCGGGGGTCGCGGGTTTGAATGCTGAAGGAACAAACATTTTTTCTGTGTTCCTGGGTCATGAATGTGTATTAAATATAGTAAATATACTAAAAATCTTAAATATGTGTATAATATAAAAATTATTAAATATATTTCTGTTGTCTGGTACCCGTAACACAAGTTCTTCGAGAACTTACCACGGGACCAGATTGACTTGGTGTGAAGCGTCCATACATATATTATTGTGTTGTGTATTATGAGAAAAAAGTAGCTGATGCGTGGAGTAGCCTTAGTACATTATTGAATAAGCCAGTAAACGGTTTTTATGAATTTGTAACATCTACCATCTTCTTTGCCGTACTTTTCGTTTCTTTTTATTTCGATTTCTGTTTTTACAATAATAATAATAAATAACTCCCCACGCGACATCCGAGTCGAGAGCCAAGCTCTAACCACTAGACCACGGAGGCTGTTCTATTTACAATAAAATATAAGGATACGAGCTCAACATCTGTCATGCTTGCCTTTGCAGAACACACCAAGTCACTCGCAAGTAGGGGTTGCAATCCGGATACTTCGAAATTCGAAAAATTCGAAAAATCCGGATTTTTCGATTTTTTCAATCTTGGTTACTACTATGAAAATTACATATTTTAATTGTAATTAGTATGTACTCTAGACGTACAATATTTGAATAAGGGATATAATTAATCGAGTGAACAAAAAATAAGTTGGTGACTGCACGTGAGCATACTGTATTGCTGAATTTGGCAGCGAATTAATATGTTGGCGACTAAATTACCAAACTGGTGAAATCACTCAAGTGACAAAAAATACAAAAATCGGCAGATAAAAAGTAGCGAAATTTAATCCAATTAGCACCGATAAGTTGGTGACCATTATACCATGTAAGTAGCTTATAAAGATTTGATTGATAAATTAATAGCTGCTAAAAATTCAATTTGCAAGCTACGGAAAATCCCAGTTTTGGATACTATTGGAGGTTTTTTTTTTCTTTGGTATGGGTATTGTTTTCAAGGTTTTTGGGGGTGCAGAATAATATGAAAATAAAATCCGTTTTAAAGTTCCAAAATGGCGAATATTTTTTTTTTATTAAAAATGGATGTCTTTTTCCATGTTTCATATGCTGATTATAAAATTGTCTTCCAATTTAATTGTACAAAATGGAGACTATCCAATCTTCGTAAAATTAACATGTAGTTTGTAGAGGTACCAGCTATGTAAGGTATAGAAACTTTTCGAAATTCAGGATTTTATAATTTCTTTTTTTGGCATCAATGAAAAAAATATGCGATTTTGGGTTAAGGGGGAGGAAATTTTTATTATTTTTCCAGTAATAGTATTATTTTTCCGTTTCTAAAATAGAAGCGATTTTAGAAAAAAAAATATGGCAATGTTCTACTTTGACACGAACAGTGTATAAAGCTATAGAAATTTTGGAAAATTCAGGATTTTCAAATTTCTTTTTCTTCCATCGTGAAGAAACTATGGTGTTGCGAAGTTCTTAACGGGAGGAAATTTTCATTATTTTTTCAATAGGATGCACCGTTTCCGAGATAGAATCAATTTTATAAAAAAAAAATTAAATGCTCTACATTGAGATACGAGGGATATATAAAGCTATAGAAATGTTGGAAAATTCAGGATTTTCGAATTTCTTTTTCTCTCATCTTGAAGAAAATATATGGTTACGGAGTTATTAAGGGAGAGGTAATTTTCATTATTTTTCAAGTAGGATGCACCGTTTCTGAGATAGAAGCCATTATAGAAAAAAAAATACGATAATGCTCTACTTTGAGACACGAACGATGTAAAACGCTATAGAAAATTTGGAAAATTTAGGATTTTCAGATTTTTTTTCTTCCATCATGAAGAAAAGAAAAGAGTTTCTAAGGGCGAGGAAATTTTCATTATTTTTCATTAGGATGCACCGTTTCCGAGATAGAATCTATTTTATTAAAAAAATATAAATGCTCTACATTGAGATACCGGGGCCGGGATGCATAAAGCTATAGAAATGTTGGAATATTCAGGATTTTCGAATTTCTTTTTCTCCCATCATGAAGAAAATTTGAGGTTGCGTTAAGTATGTCCGCCATATTGGAATTTCAAAATGAATGTCATTTTCGTATCCAGCACCCCCAAAAACTTGGTAACGACACCTATGTTAATTTTGCGAAAAATGAATAACCGTTATTTTTAAATTTCAAAATGAATCTACCCAATATCTACACCAAGTCGAGGAAAATTAAAAATTGGGAATTTTGTACGCTCCTTTGTTTTTTTTATGTGCGCTGGTTTTGCTGCTTGTATGTTTTTTGAGTTACCTACATTACGGAAAATATATGTACCTATTCTTAAATTAAATGTGTACTCACAAATTGTCGCCAAGATGGTTATTTGTTCGCTAATATAATATCAGTCTGCCAGTTTGGAATATTCAGTGGTATTATTTAGTCACCAGACTTGTAATTTTTTATTCCTTACATTCTTTAGCCAACATGGTAATTTAGTATTCAATATTCGGTATTTTCACATCCAAAATTTAATTGTTTTGTCGTGATTGTTTTAAACACTTACGGATTTTGTCACGGTTTACGTTTTACGGTTACGTTTACGTAACGCGACAAAATCCGTAAGTGTTTAAAACAATGAACAATATTCGCGTAAACATAAGAAATAAATATGTTTTGTCGTGAGTTTAAATACATGCCTTTGGATAATTTGATATTATTTGTTGTCCTGTTGAAATTGTTGACACATTTTTCCATTTATTCAAGTTATTTGGTAGAACATAGTCAATCCATTAAATGGAGATGCGAGGGATGAAGATCTGTTAAAATATTATGGCCGCTATATATGTATATATATGGACTGTTTCTAAGATACTTACAATTTTATATTTTTTCAGTAGTAGTACAGTTCATTAATAGGTGATCCAATTTATAAAAACACTGAATATGGTTTCAGTTTCAATTGCACAAGTAGTAAGAAATATAATAAGCAAATCCAAACCCAATTAAAGCTTTGTATTTTTATATTTATTGAATTCTTACTAACGAAAGTCGAAACATATTATTGCAATTTTAATTTCTACAATCATAGAATGCCAAATTAAAATGATAGCTTAAAAAGAAATGTAGTGGTTTAACTATATTTAATTATCTTCTAAATAATGAATATCTAAGTCCAAATACCTAAATATTATCTCTATGATATCAGGAAGAAGTTTTGGAGTCGATAATACCTGACTGGTTGGTTTAAGATTAGAGAGAATTTTGCCGAACGAGTCAGTAGCAAAACTAAATGAAAATCAACGCTCCTGTTTTTGCGTAGAAATAATTATTTTTAGATAATATTTTAAAGATAAGATATAGGTGTCAAAAATAGCACCAACGATTTGTGTAAACCACTGTTATTTTTTTAAGTAATGTAGTTTTCATCTTATAGCGGAAACTTCAAAGTGCAATGAAGAGTAAGATGTTACTGTTTATTTGTAAGTAAAATGTTAAAATAAAGATCTTACAACAGTTATAGGTTTTAAATTGTGCTTAGAATTGCTTATTGTACTTCTGTTAGTTACCGAGGGAATTAAAAACACCATTTACGTGTTCAATTATTACCTAAACAGGTGGGTGATTTTTACTTTCAATAACTCAAAAGTGGTCCAATTTCGTCCATACAAAATTATTTGTTCAGCCCCATGCTTCAAATGATTTGTCTTCACTCCCCGGATCTCGATTTAAAGGATTTTCAGTTTCCTACGTTTTATTAAACTGTATTAATTTTCCTACGTTAGTACTTTCACATAGAAATGGAACTTTACGAAAACGGTAGTGGTGAATATGTAAAAAAAGCGTTAAAAAGATCACAGGCTATTCCAATTTTTTATAATTCTTTCTGCTGGAACATTTAGTAAATAACAATATATACATACCTTATTTAAAATAAAATACTAACTATAAAACTGAACATTGTAGGATTTGAAACGTAATCAAAAATATTTCTAAAAATAAAAAAATATATATAATTAAGTATATAATTTTGATATAATCTCATTATGTTTTTATTTATTCAGATTGTAATTCTAATACTTACAACTTAAAATCAGAATTTATTTAACCCTTAACTGTAGTGGTGAAAAATAGTCACACTTATATAGTCGTGGGTCCACGGGACCCGCCTATTTTTGATTTAAAATAAAATAAAAATGCATTTCCGTTTTAAGATTTATTTTTATTCAACTTTACATTTAAAAATTAACAAACGTTAATGTTAAACAAAATCAACAATATAAACTATTATTCTTATCTACAATGACACTTCTTTAAATCAGTCGGTATTTACTTATAAAATATCATATAAAATTTAAAAACGCAATAAAAAAATAACTGCAACTCGTTTCATGTACAAAAAATAATACTTTTAAAAAGAGTTCAAACAGAAACAAAAAAACTTCTTCCAAAAAATTTTTGAAATTGTAAACTGATGATCAAGTTATAAGCATGAATTGCATACCGTTTTCCCGTAAAAACATCCGGTAGAACTGGTCTGTATATCCACTTCTTTATCTTGGTAAGTGTCTTCACTTTCAGACAATTCAGAGTTTGAGTCATGATCACTCGTCATTTTCTGAGTGGTGGAGGTGAGAGCACTATTTCGAGATGTCGGTGAATTTCTACCGATTTCATCTTCATCACTGTCTGGTTCGTTTAACCAGTGCTCTATTATATCAACTCTATCTGCAGAACTATTTATTTGGTTTGCCATCACAAATAAATAAAAAATAAATTAAATTAATAATGAACAAAAACTAAAAGAAAGTTACGCAACTATAGTGGTGGGTCCGTGGGACCCACATGCACACCAATACTCACCTTTGTAGTAGCGAGCGAAGCACGTCCGTTCCTCTCAAAGCGCTCTGGCGTACTTTCGGAAAGTACCTAGGAGCGGGAGACGCTGAGGCACACGCTTTGTTTTTTACACGCGTTCAAAGATTAAACATGGGTCCACTGGACCCACGACTACAGTTAAGGATTAAATTAAATTATAAAAAAGTAACTCTTTTTTTTACTAATGAGTGTAAGTTTTGCTACAACATAGTAGTAAAATAAACATTAAAGTTTTATAAAATATGCAACAAATTTAAAAAAAATGAAAAAATCTGAATTATCCGGATAATCCGGATTTTTGGGAGAAAAAATTCGGAAATCTGGATTTTCAAAAAGTCAAACGTTTGTGGAGGTTTGAATTTTGCAGCAAGTGGCAAACGTGCGGACTCGGCAGTAGGAATACATTTTTTGCAAGTGTCTGCCTAAGTAGTTACCATCAAATCGTCAGCACCTACCTGATACAGTATTATTATCTCACGAAACGACACGTACTTTAGTGACCACACGAGCTAACGATAGGTACTCGTCTCCTTGCACACATCGAACACAGCGTGTTTTTATACTTGTAACAGAACACTGCATAGAAACTGTCAAAATAATTGAATATAATTTAAGCATTTTTTACTTAGGTAGGTACCTACCTATAATATCTATTCAAATTATGTGTGCTATGTGTTGCATTAAAACAGTTATCTATGGATTTTATTATCTTTTTCAATACAAATAATAAAATAAGATGACCTACTGCCGACACGTCTACACTGTAACACTTTGGGTTCATGTAAGTTCACGCCGGCGACGTAGGCGCGCGGCTCGCTTTGCGGCAATTGCGGGCAACTCTTGGAAGCGTTAAATGCCTATTTCGCTTGGTCTACGTGGCCTTAATCTTTCTGAAATAACAAAAAACAAGCCATTCTAAAAATGACGATGTCCTTTGGCAAATCGAATTCTCTGAGATCCTGGTAACCCTGACATCAATACCTGTCATCAATCTGTCGAGTTCTTTATATATTAATACCTTTTCGTTTTTTTCTTGTATTCCTTTTTTTCTTTTTCTTTTTTAATAGTAAAATAACAGACACTGCCGAAGCAATAGTAGCGCACACCACCGACGCGTTCTCCATTGTAACCACATATGACGTAAAATAGGATCAAAGAACTTTGATAGTGTAATACACAGATATGACTCAATTAGTCAATTAAATTGGATCAAACATATGATCATTTAGATGATCAGAGATATTTGATAATGTAATATCCCACTTAGGCGGAACGTGACAATTTTTCGTGCGTGCAGCCGGCGTTCATCGATTTATAAGACGTTATCACGTCAAAAACATTGGTCAGCCTCATTGGTAATTTTCAACACGGGTTATGCGTCACTGGTAAATTTTGACATTCGCAAACTTAACGCGAATGTATGCACTTTGAAAATAGCGTGTCTCTACATATATTGGTGCTTGTGACATTTTTAGTATGCAAAGGAAACGCTTGTACCGTCAAAATTATGACCGATAAATTATGATAATAGAGTATAGACGATAAACATTAAAACGGATATTAAAATGTTCAATTAAAGTGTGATTAAAATTTAAGTAGGTAAGTAATATCTTTACCAAATAATATTTTTAAAATTAAAAATAATGAAAGTACGTATACGTACTTTATTGTTTTAATTGCATAATTACTTAACATATTTTAATTAGTTTAATGAACAATAAGTAAATCGTAAAAACACTAATATAATTGTACAGTGTAGGTACTAGGGGATCGAAGACCGGTCATATTTAAAAAACCGGGTTTTTCGGTCCCAGCCATCTTCAAAACCGGGTACCCGGGTTTTTTCGGGTATTTCAGGTTTTTTGTTGATTTTGTAGAATTTTGTTAGGAATGTCCTAAAATTAACTTTTATCAGCTGCTTTCTGTTGTAACAACGTAATACTGGTAAAATGTGATCCCACCATAAACATTTTCATGTAAAGTAATTAATAATTTCACAAACTTTACACCTTAGTCAAAATACGTTGCCTGACGAAATGCCCATGCCACATAATTTGACTAAAGTGTAGAGTTTGTAAAGTTAGGCTTGTAGAGTTAAGGCGTGTAGAAATAGAAGTGCCTTTTAGGAGGGAATATGCTGCCTTCTTGAAGGTATGCAGGTCGTAATGGTCCGGAAATACTGTTGGCGACAGTTGGTGATGAGGATGATAAATATTTTGTCCCTTCGAACGGTAGCGAAAAGTTGCAGCAGGTATAAGTCCGAAGTCCGAACAATTCCTCGGAGCACTCCCCGTAATATAACCGATATATGATACAGAACGATGCTCATCTCTACGTAGCTCTAAGGAGTAAAGCCTGTTTGAAATACTATGGCAGTCGACAATTCGAGCGGCCCTTCGTTGGATACGATCCAGAGGGAGAAGCTGGTACTTTGGCGCTCCTGCCCAGAGATGAGAACAATATTCTATGTGAGGCCGAACTTGCGCCTTATAGAGTTGTAGGCGTTGGACCGGACTGAAATACTGCTTTGACCTGTTCAGAACACCAAGCTTCTTGGAGGCTAACTTGGCCTTGCCCTCCAGATGATATCGGAACTAGACCTCGCTCGATATGCTAACACCAAGTATTCCGATGTTGGAGGAGACAGTTATGGGTATGCTTTCAAAACGAGGACATACGACCATTGGCAACTTTTTAGCGATGAACGCGCAAACTTGTGTCTTAGAGGTGTTGAATTGGACTAATTTAAGTCTACCCCATTCAGAGATCTTCTCCAATGAATTCTTAATTTGAGAGACAAGTTCGTTTCGACTCTCAATGACGTTTTGCCGAGAGATATTCGGGCGACCTGTACATAAGGCATCACCCATACTGTGGTCATCACATAATATTATCATTGATATGCATTATGAACAGGGCAGGCGATAGCACACCAAAGCTGTCTACCAATATGCCAGGACTGTGCCATAAGAGCAGGTGAGCCGAAAAAGATGCGTTAAGACCGGTGCCAACTCTGGAGCACACATTTTTAACACAATGGGACGGATTCCGTTAGGCCCACTCGATTTTTGGGTATCATGGGAACGGAGAGCAATTCGCACTGAGCGCTGATGGAACCGAATAATAAATTATACCAAGTTATGAAGGTCCAAAAAATCGACGAATCGCTTCGAGAAAAGGTAGTCTGATCCCTTGCGCTTCGCTCACTCGTCCTGGCGGGGCGGGGGCACTACCGTGCCCCCAAATGTACTACATACAACATGAAAACATTATAACTATTGTTCTAAAATTTTACATTGCCAATCACAAGCCACTATAACGTTCGGTTTGTGACTGTAACTGTTATAAACTGTTGTAGAATTTCATAATGAAAAAAAGCTCGAAAAAACCGAAAATTTTTACCGTTTTATTGTAGGCCCGAAAACCCGGGAAAACCCGGGTTATCGGTTTCGGGTAAAACCGGTCTCGATGCCCTAGTAGGTACTCTATGTTTTTAATCTTTTAACGAGTTAAAAACATAACTCATTATATCTTAATAGTAAAAGATAACAGAACTCAATCATCACGATTGTATAGATAAAATTTGAATTACGTGTCTCTATCAACACTTCAGTTATCTTACCTTCAACATTGAAACCATTAGGAAGTGCCCACTTATACTTGTCTTCCGAGGTTATAAATGAATCTCTGAAGTATACGAAGACCCAGGAAAGACCGATAATACTGTACACCCCTATAAGCATCTGAGCTGCAAGTAGGGCCACACCGATGCCTTGTAGTATGGGCGATATCCTCCACATGTCAATAGGACCGGAGCCCAAAGTCTGGCCCAAGCATAATTGTAGCGTGAATAGAGGTATGCCAACTAGAAGGGACAGTATTATGAATTGTACTATGAAGCTTGCTGAAACAATAGAAAAAATACGAGTTTAATAATTATTTACTGTGCGCTTAAAAACAATAGTAACTGGAAGACCGAGTTTTGCTCGGAGTTTCTAATATACGAATAAAAAGAAAATGAAATAAAAAAAATCGCAAAAATATTTATCTTGCCGGGAATCGAACCCGCAAAAAAAATGTATCGCATTGATTGCTAACTCTTACGAGCTAACATTGTGTTAAATTATTATTACATTGTTGTACGACGAAAAAAAAACATAAAAACTTAAAAATGTGTGGTTTCCCAAGGACCAGACCTTGCTAGATCGGTTTTTCGCCCCAGAACTAAATTTAATGGAAATAATTAAAGCCGTTTCCGAGATGTATAAGATAACGTTAAGGGGCAAATAGCCCCTAAATCGCTCAGTTTGAGTCCTAACTACTCCGAAAAATGGGAATAAAAAAATTCAAAAAAATATACATTTCACACTTCAATCCTTCATCTTTAATATCATCGTTAATTTTTTTAATACGACGAAGATTAATATTAAATAAATTAAAATTAAGTAGCCCTGTTTTCAGATTTCTTTTTCTATCTACTTACTACCTACTACGGCTATAAAGATGGTTCTTTTACGAAAATGTGAAGAATATATTTATCTAACATTTCATCGTTGGGTTTTTGGAAATACCGTTTTGTTTTCAAAATATACGTAAATAACTATTATTTTGTGAAAATATTCGTACAATACGGCCGATGTATCTTGGCGAGTCTGAACTTCGTGCAGAAAGTTGCGCATTAGCTGTTTCTAAGTGTTTTCGTATTTATTTTATTTGTATTAATTGGTCAACTGTATTAGGGAATTTTATTAGTACATAGGTATATAAAAATAATACAATAACAGTTTTCTTCACGAGTTGTACATGCGCTAAAGTTCGCAGAGCCTATGTTCAGACCCGTCAAGATACAGCGGCCGTAGTGTAAGCGGTGCGTGCGCGGGCGCGCGGGACAGTGAGCCGCTGACTTTCGTACGAGGAGGTTGTGTCACTCTCCGCGGTGCCGCTATTTCGCAATCGTTTATTTTACTCTTGAAATAATAGGGAACAACATGCCGTAAAAAATAAATTATGAAAACCTTAGCGAGCACTCTGCCTGCGATAGAATGAAAATGTTCGATCGTTGAATGTACTTTTTTGTTCCTTCAACTTCTTACTTGAAATTAATAATATATTAATATAATATTATATAGTGTATATTATAGTATAATATTTTATTGTATATATGTACTTGTAAATTTCACAGAAAGTGTATAGTTCTATTTCTATGACGACCTCTGTGGCTCAGTTGGTTGAGCGTGTCGTTGCTCAAGCCGGGGGTCGCGGATTCAAATCCCGCCGACGGAACAAAAAGTTTTCTGTGTTCCTGGGTCATGGATGTGTATTAAATATGTGTATAATATAATAAAAATCTTAATTATGTGTACCAATAGTATAATAAAAGTATTAAATATACTTCCGTTATCTGGTACCCGTAACACAAGTTCTTCGAGAACTTACCACGGGATCAGATTGACGTGGTGTGACGCGTCCATAGATATATTATATTATTTCTTTTTTAATTGTCTATTTAGTATATCAACGCTTTGAGCTATATAGTATATGAGGTAAAAATGCCTAAGCGACATTTATTTATTTATTTAACACACATACAACTACTATTACAGACAAAATCCAATTCGATAGCGTAGGAAAGCAAATTCATATTTTATAATATAATACATATTATGATATTTCCAGTTTAAATAATAATAATTGATAAAAAATAATAATTAAAGAAATAATAATTAAAAAAGACACATATGATGCATAAATTTAGTAAACTTTACAGAAGAGTGATTTAAAGTTAAAATTTTTAGAAAAAAAATCATTAAAAATCACAAAATAGTCGGATTTAGATGGTTTTAACATACATTTATATATCAATAGAATACAACGTGTATCTTATTTTTATAGCAATTTTTGATATTAAAACGAATCATATAGCTTTCGAATTACAGGCAGTTTATGTCGCTTAGGTAAAAAAGTCCTAATTCGAAAAATAGGTAAAATTATCTAAGCTATCAACGAAAGTTATGTAATAGCAAGTAAAATTGCCTAAATTTTATTTTAAAAGTTTTCAGCAACTTGTAGAAATAGATAAGCTATAGATACATTTTCTGTAGTAACAGGTAGAAATAACTAATTCCAAACAAAAAAAAATATAGGAGTATTCATCTAAATGGCCTATAAAATAAAACAAGATAAGTTACATAAATGTTGCTTCCATTAAGAATTTTCTACGGCTAAAGTTATCTTAGTAAATTTATTATTCAATGACATTGTAAATTTTTGCTCCAACTGACAATATTTTCCTTCTTCTTGTTTATAAAAATTAATTGCAGTTACTAAAACGAGCTAATTTTGATCTTGAAATAATAAAAAGTATAGAAATATAAAAACTCAAGGCCTAGGATTGCAGCCCATTGCTTTATACTTAAGCTGCGGCCCCATTCCTTGAGTTCTCTCTTGGTAGTGCTGGGAGATATTCCAAATACCGATTCTGGGCATGACACCGTGACACAATTGGCCCAAAGCCTACCCAGCTCATCCGCAGTTTTGTTGCTGGAGATGTTGCCGTTGCCTAGAACCCATACCAGACTGATGCTGTTGTCTCGTCCTAGCATGTTTAGCGTTTGAACACAAGCCATAACTTATTTAGATGAAAGAAGAAGGGGCAAAAAGTCCCCATCCTTGTAGCACTATAAGACATAATATATAAAATGAAAGGGCTTAAAAAAGTGTCATTTTATTGTATGACGAAAATCCTCTAAACCATGGGAGAAAAAAGTTAATGAGGGTTAAAGGTTAAAAAAGTTAAAAAAATCATTCTGTATTATTGCACCGTTTCATAGTGTTGCTACTATGGAACAATTTTTGGAAAGTAATGGTATACACTAAACTTTAGAAAAGTGTTATATTTTGATAAACTGCCTCATACTTTGATGAAATGTATGGAATGATAATAAAATACTAAAAATAAGCTTTCCTCAATTTTTTCGCACATAATTACTTCTGGAAATTGTTTCTTACTTGCAACGCTATCGAATGGCGCAATAATACAAAATGTATTTTTTCCTAATTTGCGGGTTTGAATCCTGGCCTGGAAAAGTGGTTTATATAAAATCAAATAATTCAGATAAAACATTAAAATACATATAATTAAATAGCAAAAATAATTTTCAAACGATTAGGTACAGAAAAAAAAGATATAGTACATGGTAAATTATACTTCTGGGCGTTGTGAAAGAAGTCAAAAAAAATTAGCAATAGCAATTTAGCCCTACGGAATATCGAGTCCAACTTGATGAAAACTTAAACTCTTGAAACATGAAAATTTTTAATAACTCAATTTTCAAGACAGGATTGGAACCCATAAATTATGAAAAAAATACATCCTTTCAATAGTATCGCAAGTAAGAAACAATTTCTATAATGTAATTATGTGCGACAAAATTGAGGAAAGAGCTTATTTTTATCATTTTATTATCATTCCATACATTTATCAAAATTTATCAAAATATTATAAACAGAGGCAATTTATCAAAATATAACACTTTTCTGAAGCTTGCTGTATACCATTACTTCCCAAAAATTGTTCCTTATTAGCAACACTATGAAATGGTGTAATAATACAGAATGATTTTTTGACTTCTTTTCACCTTTGGGTTAAAACTTTTTTCTCCCATGGTTTAGAGATTTTTCGTCATACAAAAAAATTACACGCTTTTTAAGTCCTTTCATTTGATATATGTCTTGTAGTGCTACGGTAGTGGGGACGGGATCCATACAGAAATGCCCCTTCTTCTTTCTGCTGCTGTCAGTGCCTTCAGCGCAGTGTGATTGTTTTGATAGACTGCGCTGAAAGCATTGACAGTAGCAGAAATATCATCTAAATTATCCTAATCTTCTCTATAAGATTAGGATGTTTCATGGACAAGGACAATCTGTAGGCTCTGTATCAGATATCTTCATCTAAACTGATTCAATTTAAGTCTCTATAACTCCTGAACTTATGAAGTTTTTTGGACCGTTATAGTTTTCGTTCAAAGTTTATTGCATGTATTACCAGCATGAATTTTCCACATTTTTAGAGCCAGCCGTTTGGCTTTTAGAGGGGGGACGCCGTATTTTAACAAGAAATGCGCTTAAAAGTGGAATATCGCGCAAACGGAATGTACGTACATCAAAATATAATCTCAGAAACCTCTTAATATTCTTAAAATATCTATGTACCTAATTATATCTCCCCCTTTCGTGTAGGTGTACCCAAAAATTATCTTCATTTATTTTAGCATTGTGTTGACGTGATAAATAAACTTACCCATTCAAAGTTTTATATTTCAAGCACCACCGTTTGGATGGACAGACGGACGGGCGGACGGTCGGTCGAACGGAAGGACATGACAAAACTATAAGGATTCCGAGACATGAACTACGGAACCTTAAAAAAGGAATAATAATGAAACCACGCCGATGTCAGTGACTGTTGCCAGTTTAATTGAATATAGACCAGCTTTAGGAGCTATTTTATTATGTCCAAGTATGTGCGCAGTTTACTCCCATAACCTAGTATATTGATATTTACTACTACCGACAGGACTAACTAGCGAAACATTAGGCGCATAAATATAGAAATATATTTAGCAATGTTTGCGTTCATTTATGTTCCCACACACTATTAATTTAATACTTTAAGTTACATTTTGTCAGTTTTATAAACACTCAGATCATTTAGCTATTTATTCCTGTCTATAAATTCATATGTATTGGAATTTATTGATACTCATGCGACATTTTTGATTTCGTATTGTATCTTAGCGACGTAAGATAATATTTTGGGTACAGGAAAAAATTACATTTTTTTTCGTCATTCTTGAACATTTCAAAGAAAAAAAAGGTATCCCCATAATTTCATTTGGCATACCTCTCTTGGCATAATTTTGTTACGCATACTATAACTTTGGCATACTTAATGGTTTCTTGGCATACTACATCATTAGGCATAAATATAATTTAGACTAATATTTTTTGTCCTAATTTAATGAGACATAACTCGTAAGGCATAATTTTTCTTGTCATAATAATACTTTGGTATAATTGCTTTTTGGCATAAACTCGTTAGGCATATTTTTTGTCATAATAAATTCAAGTAATTCTGTCACAAGGTACAAATATGCATAAAATGGAAGGACAAAATAAAACACGGATAAGGTAATTAAACGCATATTTATATTTATGCTTTTTAATATTAAGCATAAAATATAATTATTCTTAATTAATATAATGCGTAAAAATGTATGCCTTTTATTAAGTATGCCTAACAATTATTATGCGAAAAAAAATTAAGCTAAGAAAATTATGCCAAATGAATACTATGCGACTCTACTATTAGGTCAAATGAAATTATGCCAAGTAAAATTATGACATATGATTTTATGCGAAAAAATAGGGAACCAAAAAAAATATCTAACCGACATACTTAAAAACAAAAGTTTGAAATAAAAATATCTACATAGCACGAATAGTTATTGTGTCAAATATGTAAAACTATCTTTACGCCAATATTGTTTTATTTCACTGTGGGTAAAATTCTACAAGTTGCACTTTCGTAAAATAATGGTATCAAATTAAATGCACTGTAAGGACAATTCACAAATAATTTGTATGAAGAAAATGTACAAAGTGTCCACGAAAAGAATTTTTTAAACAAGTAAAAATATTTTTGTGCAAACAAAAAAAGTAAAAACATAAAAATAGACCAAGTTGATTTTTAAAATTCTTCAAAATATCCAAGTGAATTTTTTTTTATAAATCGCTTTTTGTTATCGCTTAGTGAACATAACATTCATGATTTTGTATAAATTTCACTATATCTAAGCGACAAAAAAATCGTCGTAGGAAGACGACGATTAGACCAATCGACGCAAAAAAAAATACAAACTCATTGATATTTAAACTCATTTTCGGTATTTTTGTCGCTTAGGCATTTTTACCTTTCAAGCGTCGATATGAAACTTCTTTTTTAGGAAAGCGAAAAAACACCTAGCGGATATTTTAGTGATTCTGTCAATAGCACTAAGTATTGCATTTTGGTGGGCGTAGAGGTGGAAAATGAAATCAAATATGATGGGTTGGAAGCCGCATTGCCTACCAAATAATTTCCAGATTTCGGGAATAACCTCGACCGGCTTCTACAGAAGAAGGAGAAGCGGCTAATACATTCTACGTTTTTTCTTTGCTCCCAGACCAGAAATAAATTAATATTTTCAAGTTGCATTTAAATCAATCCTAAAGTTGTATAAAAGGGCCGTTCCTCAGTTTATAATTTGAGTCGTGGCGCGGCCGCGCGCGGAGATCGCGAGCGCTGCGGGGTGTATGCGGGTGGCGCGGCGGGAAGTGTTAGGCCACGCCCGAATCTGTGACGTCATCTACGTATATTTTCGCCTTAAAATAAAGAAGTTTTATTAGTGCGGCCTATGAATTGTTACTTTAAATTGCATCCAAATCGGACTAGGAATTTATGCAAAATGAGGAACAAAATTGTGCGCCACACACACTTAGTTTAACTAGAGTTTTAAGTAAAATCTTCAGAAACCGGGCATAGAAGAGCAGTTGTATGTTACCAATCACCATAGTACAATATGCCATTAACCGATATAGGAAACAGATTTCATTACGGACAATTAAAATGGCGACCTTCTTGCTTCCTAATTCCTTACGCGGTAAACTACGCTAAACAACCTTAAACAATCAACTTTTTGTATTTGCATTTAACTTTATTACGAAAAAATCTAATGGTCATCTTATCAGTTAAGTGTCGTTTTAATCCATACTAATATTATAAAATATGGGAAAGTGTGTGTGTCTGTTTGTCCGTCTTTCACGCCAAAACTACTGAATTAATTTTAGTGAAATTTGGTACACCGATAGATCTAGAGCCTAAGAAAGGACATAGGCTACTTTTTATCGCTGGGAATGTACGGTTCCCGTGGGATACATTATTTACAGTTTCACGCAAAAACTACTAAGCCGATTATCATGAAATTTGGCAGAGATATAAAGTAGACCATGGAGAAGGACATAGGCTATACTTTTTATCACGGGACATATAAGGTCCCGTGGGTTACTTACTGTACTTACGCGGGCGGATCTGCGGGCATCAGCTAGTTTACTTATAAAAAGTAAAAATTAAGATACACATAAATTATATACGTAATTACGTATAGGTTAATTTATAAACTACGAGACGTACATAGTTTTATTTGAATAAGTCCAATAACGTACTTGTAACTCCTTTAGTATTGCAACTTGCACGGCAGTTGCCAGCGGGTAATCGCTTACCATGAAGCGAGTAGCGAATACCATATGGATGAAGGTGGGCGGATGAAAAGTATGTACTAGTGATGTAACGAATGTCTATTTTTTAGCATTCGCGAATGCGAATATCTGCTACCGACATTCGCGAATGTGAATGCGAACGCGAATGCGAATATTCAGTTGTTGTTCATATTTGGCGCCAATTTGTCTATGGTTTGGCGGCAGTCGCGTTCGGACTAGGTTCGTTATGGGTTCGTTACGTTCGTATCTTCCGAGTATTGCCGAGTTCAAACGAACTCATCTATGATCTAAATAAAGCGTCATTCATTCCGCTCCGCTCACTCAAACTTAAACTCAAAATTTTTATTTCCATGTAGGTTATGATATAACGCTTATAGAATTGTCCTACATGATGCCTACCACCGGTTCGGAAACTAGCCCGGCGAGAAGAACCGGCGTAAGAAACTCGCACATTTGCTTTTGTTTTCTGATATACATATTCGCAAAACATTCGCAACAATTTTGCGAATGCGAATGCGAATATACAAAAATGTGCGAATATTCGTTACATCACTAGTATGTACATTGTACATTCAAGTTTCAAAACCTTTAGGTGCCTTTTATCATCTATACATCTATACTCTATACAGTGTCTGTTTGTAATTTCAAATTAACAGCTTTCCACTTAATGCACATGAAAGTATATTCAGTACTTACAAAAAAAAACAATTTTTAAAAAAAATTTCTGTCCGTCCGTCTGTCTGTCGGTCTGTCTGTCTGTTTGTTCCGGCTAATCTCCGAAACGGCTGGACCGATTTTCATGGGACTTTCACTGGCAGATAGCTGATGTTATAAGGTCTAACATAGGCTACTTTTATTTTAGGGTTCCGTTTAAAAAAGAGGGTTCCGTTTCCGTTCTACGCAAACGAAGTTGCGGGCATCAGCTAGTAAAAAATATGATAGTAGGTACCGACAACAAAACAAATTTACCTCCAAAATGTACGCTGAACATGGCGAACCGGGATATATTGAATATGCCGACCGTACAACTGAGGCAAGCCAGCATGGCGCTCAAGCGGTGCGGCCATACGCCAAAAGGCGGGTCTTCGATATCTTCGTTCCTGTAACAAATATTATCGTAAGTAACAACCCCCGTAGTCTAGTGGTTAGAGCTTGGCTCGACTCGGAGTTCGATTCCCGCATTGGAACAACAAAAAAATGTTGTTTCCAAGTTTGGTTAGGACAATGCAGGCTGAACACCTGATTTCTCATTTCTGACTAAGTAACAGCCCCCGTGGTCGAATAGTTAGAGCTTGGGTCGACTCGGAGTTCGATTCCCGCATTGGAACAACAAAAAAATGTTGTTTCCAAGTTTGGTTAGGACAATGCAGGCTGATCACCTGATTGTTGACAAGAAAGATGATGATGAAGAAGTTATGAGAGTAAAGGAAGAGAGAATGCTCTTATGTACTGCGCAAACACTTGGGTACCTACTAGTGATGTGCCGGATCGTTAAAAATGTATATCCGCGGATACGGATCTGAATACGGATATTTGGTGTCAAGATCCGCGGATACGGATATGGATACGCATCTTAAATTTCTTACGTAGACGGTGTCGGTGCGCGCGACCTTCACACATGTTTCGACTTGCATTGCGTAAGATTAAACTTCTTCTTTAAAAAATCATTTACAAAGAAAACATCCTCAAGAATATTTTATCTGTATTGAATTTAACAGTTTTTTATTGCTCGTTGCTACCTTAATCAGTAGTCACCTATTTAAAGAATTCATCTATAATTTTAAAATTAATAAGGTAAATAGATCCGTAAAAGATCCGCCAAAGAGTAACGGATACGGACACGGATACGGATCTTTCTTCTGCCTCGGATATCCGCGGATACGGATACGGATATCCGGCACATCACTAGTACCTACTATAAAATTACTCCCGCGTAGCTGGCCTGGTTTCAATGAAACCGGCCACCGTCACCGAAATCGGTGTGGGGAGTTATATTGTTATCTACACTATCTACACTAATATTATAAAGAGGAAAACTTTGTTTGTATGTTTGTTTGTTTGTTTGTAATGAATAGGCTCAAAAAGTACTGGACCGATTTCAAAAATTCTTTCACTATTCGAAAGCTACATTATCCACGAGTAACATAGGCTAAATTTTATTTTGGAAAAAAATAGGGTTCCGTAAGATATATAGGTTTTTCGGACACAAGGTGTAAAAAATCAACCAGAAAAGTTACTTATTTTGCGTACGCTACCTAAACTATAAAAGATAGAACCATATAATCACAGTGTAATAAAGAGATACAGTGGTCCAACGCGTTTGAAGTCGCGCGAAATGCCGCTTTTGTGTAGGTATTCGTCATTGCTGCAGGGTTGTCACAATAATGTGTTTTATTATAATCTGTTCTACATTTTGTGTAGGTATTCGTAGTATGTGTATGTAGAGTACTAGGAATAAAACAAAAAAAAATATATAGAAGTATTAATGAAGAGTTTTATTATAAAAAATACAAATGCGTATACAAAAGCTCAGGGTTAGCATGATTTATATCAATTGATATTTATGCTTGATATATTATATCAAAATTGATATTTATATTTAAAAATGTAAAAGAATGTTTTAAATGTAAAAAATCTTACATCAACACAGGTCTTATTTTCCGAGAGTTTCACAAGCCTAGGTCATCAAAAACTTGCTATTTGACACGACATTAACTAATCATAGCCGTCGACGCGGCTTGTAACGGCATATGACACCCACGTGACCCCCTGTTTTTCGGAAGAAAATTCCTTGTTTGTTATTATACTATTGTTATACCATTTATACCATGTGTCAAATTAATTCGACTGATAAAATTAATACACTTTTTTTTCTTCTGGTTATAAACAAAAGTCATTTTATGGTTTTATGGTTTATTTAAATTGATACTCAAAAGTATCTATCGTTGATTTTTAATTGATTTGAAAACTTTTAATATCAATAATAAATAAATGAGTTTAATTTTACTTCCCTATCTTCAAATTATCAGACATACAAATTATTTCGATTCAACTATTACGAAAAAACATATCAGAGTACCTATGAGATTTGTATGTAATTTTGAAAATATCAAAAAATCAAAAATATCGGATATATATCAAAGATATCTGATATTTTGATATTTGTTATAAATATCGGATATTTACGAACCCTGCAAAAGCCACAAATGCGAAACTGAAAGGTATTTTCGACATTTGGATTTACTAGTTTTTAGATTGCGATTGTTGAATTTGACGATGTTGTTAGTAAATTCTCATACGTAGATACAATTTTATTAAAATTCTGACGGGAAACAGGCGCATGGTTTTGTATTAAAATTAATCTTCTTTAGCTGTTCATATAATTGACCATTGTAAATAAGTACCTACATACAACTCAAACGAAACACTGTCACAAACCACTTAAAACAATCAAATTAAAAAGCGTCAACCCCGGCTGACGTGTCCCAAGCGAGTGTATGGCAGCTTGGGCTCGCTACCGCCCCTCTCTCACCCCGCACGCCCCGCACGATTGCTCTGTCTAGACGTGTCCGTTGGACGACTGTAGGTAATAGTTCTATAGGCTGTGATATAATGTTCTAATTAATTGTAGATCTTATAAATATCTACAAAAAAGTCCGCGACACACTATACCTGTCTACGTCGAGTGAGGCACAACAACCGTTTTTAGGGTTCCGTAATACTTAAGGAACCCTTATAGTTTCGCTCTGTCCGTCTGTCTGTCTGTCAGTCTGTCTGTCTGTCCGCGCCTCTCCTCCTATAATTATGAATATAAATTGATGAAATTTGGTACAGTTATAGATTGTATATAGATCACGGTTTCGGGATCATAAAAAAATAATAATTTTATATTTTAGGGGTGGCTCTCCATACAATATGTGAAGTGGGGATGAAAAATATTTTTTCACTCTACCCCATCGTGTGGGGTATCGTAGAATAGGTCTTTTAAAATAGAGGCAAGGTTTCATACGTTACTTTTTTATAAAGTTGACCATTTTCGAGTAATCGGCCTCCAAAGTAGTTTGTAAGTTGGTCCCCCCCCCCTAGCATTTTTAAACTATAGGAGATAGAAACTTGCAAATTTCCATGCTGATAGATCATGCTAAATACTCTTTAGGAAAATTATTTTGAACCAAATCGGACAGTAACTTTTGGAGTAATTAAAAAAAAGCATATTACGCGTTTATAGTTACGGAACCCTCCTTAGACATGTCCTGACATGCTCTTGGTTAGGTTATTTAGATATCTTGAATTTTTTTTGGACTACATTTAAACGCGTTTATTTTACTCATGCTATTAATCCTTATCAAAATAAATTATTTCATCACTAAGTACAGTTTATGTAGATAATATTTGGTCTGTGAATGATTAAAATTGGACGTTTGGTTTTGAAATTATGGCGAAATTAAAATATTACGATTTCTGCTGAACGGCCCGTTGCGAAGTGGGTGACATTCTGTAGTATTAGTATCAGTATTGTACCCGTGCGAAGCCGGGGCGGGTCGCTATACTTAATATTATTATCGTAAATGAAAAATTGAATTTCTGAGGAAGAATAATGGGAAGCCCTGATTTGAAGTTTAACTCAAGTGGAAAATCATCATTAGCATCATCGTCCACTTACAGGTTTTAATAAATTATTATATTACTAAATGTTGTCCGCGGCTTCGCGCTAAAGGAAATGCGGGATTTGGCGGGATCCGTACATATACAGTAGCCTATATTATGTCTTTTCCCGTGATTTACTCTATATCTGTGACAAATTTCATCAAAATCGCTACACTTATAGTTTCAACCCCTTACTAATAAACGCTGTATAAGCTTTGAATAGTTACACAGTTTTTGTCTCTTTCTATCGAATTAAAAATGTCACTTGTGTGACGTGAACAAAACACTGTATAACTATTCAAAGCTTATACAACGTTTATTAGTAAGGGGGTATGAGTCTATTCGATGTAAAAAACAAACCTTTCCTCTTTATTATATTAGTATAGTTATAGTAGAAGTATAGATAAAGCAATCCTAATTCCTACTATCCTACTAATATTATAAAATTGAAAGTTTGTGAGGACGGATGGATGGATGTATGTATGGATGGATGTATGTATGGATGGATGTATGGGTGGATGGATGTTTGTTACTTTTTCACGAAAAAAACTACCGAACGGATTTCGATGAAGTTTGGTATGGTAGTAGATAATTTAGGCGCTGGATTAAAACACTACTTTTTATCCCGAAAAGTAAGTATTCCCGTGGAATACTGTATTTACGCGGGCGGAGCCGCGGGCAACAGCTAGTAAAACATAAGTTCCTTTGTTTGTCTATTGCATAGATATGAAGCAAACTTATTCTTTGTCTTCCAGTTGATAAAGACGCATTTAATAAAAAAAACTTTTATCTCCAAATTTATTCGTGACCGTTTAAAGTTTTAAACCGAAAGATAGGTCACGTTTTGTCGGTTTAAAGGTAACATTAATGTAGCCATAATAATTATTTGGCTATAAGGTCACATAAGGCATTTAAATTATAATAAAGCGGATTATTTAGGTACTAGCGACCCTCCCCGGCTTCGCACGGGTATAATCTGTATAATCTATGGGTACAATACTGATACTAATACTGCGGCTACCTCATAGATCTAAACTCCCCTCCCGCACGCACACCCCCGCCTTGGTGACGCCTACTTCGCAACGGGCCGCGGAGCAGAAATCGTAATATTTTAATTTCGCCATAACTTCAAAACCAAACGTCCAATTTTAATCATTCAAAGACCAAATACTATCTACATAAACTGTACTTAGTGATAAAATAATTTATTTTGATAAGGATTAATAGCATGAGTAAAATAAACGCGTTTAAATGTAGTCCAAAAAAAAATACATACAAAGATACAAAGTTTTCGTCTTTATAATATTAGCACAGTGTAATAAAGTAAACATGTGTCGTTCGCGAACGAACGGGTCAAAAAATCCGGGTCACGCGGTTCGCTTGGTTCAATGGTTCACTCGTATAAAATTGATTCGTTCACTAGTTTGGCTTACTGATTTATGAACGAACCATAAGATCGAGCGATCTACTGATTGAGCCCGGACCGGCCCAGTCGCGCGCTGAGTTTGGCTCGATTGGCTCAGTTGGATTACTGCTTCACTAACGAGCTTATGAACCACAAGAACCATATGACTCGTGCGAACCGCGCATGAACCAACAAGTTTGACACGCGAGTCAGCTTGCTTAGATCTTTCAGTTCATTGAACGGTTCGATCGAACGGGTCAAATGAACCGGTTCGTAAGCTCAATAGATCAGTACTGATCTGGTTCGCGGAAATTGAACGAACGACACATGCTTATAATAAAGAGATACAGTGGTCCAACGCGTGCTTTTGTGTAGGTATTCGTCATTGCTGCAGGGTTGTCACAATAATGTGTTTTATTATAATCTGTTCTACATTTTGTGTAGGTATTCGTAGTATGTGTATGTAGAGTACGTAACAGCCTCCGTGGTCTAGTGGTTCGAGCATTGGCTCTCGACTCGGAGGTCGTGGGTTCGATTCCCGCATTGGGACAACAAAAAATGTTGTTTCCAAGTTTGGTTAGGACAATGCAGGCTGATCACCTGATTGTCTGACAAGAAAGATGATCCATGCGTCGGATGGGCATATAAAAAGTCGGTCCTGCGCCTGATCTCTCGCCAGTCGTGTCGGTCATCCGTCCCACTGGGTTACGAGAGTAAAAGGAAGAGAGAGTGCTCTTGTGTACTGCGCACACACTTGGGCACTATAAAATCACTCCTGCGTAACTGGCCTGATTTCAATGAAACCGGCCACCGTCACCGAAATCGGTGTGGGGAGTATTATTATTATTATGTAGAGTACTAGGAATAAAACAAAAAAAAATATTTATATATATAGAAGTATTAATGAAGAGTTTTATTATAAAAAATACAAATGCGTATACAAAAGCTCGTAAATATATCATCATATATATCGTATATATATCATGATATATATCCATTGATATTTATGCTTGATATATTATATCAAAATTGATATTTATATTTAAAAATGTAAAAGAATGTTTTAAATGTAAAAAATCTTACATCAACACAGGTCTTATTTTCCGAGAGTTTCACAAGCCTAGGTCATCAAAAACTTGCTATTTGACACGACATTAACTAATCATAGCCGTCGACGCGGCTTGTAACGGCTTATGACACCCACGTGACCCCCTGTTTTTCGGAAGATAATTCCTTGTTTGTTATTATACTATTGTTATACCATATTTTATACCATGTGTCAAATTAATTCGACTGATAAAATTAATACACTTTTTTTTCTTCTGGTTATAAACAAAAGTCATTTTATGGTTTTATGGTTTATTTAAATTGATACTCAAAAGTATCTATCGTTGATTTTTAATTGATTTGAAAACTTGTAATATTAATACTAAATAAAGGATTTTAATTTTACTTCCCTATCTTCAAATTATCAGACATACAAATTATTTCGATTCAACTATTACGAAAAAACATGAGTACCTATGAGATTTGTATGTAATTTTGAAAATATCAAAAAATCAAAAATATCGGATATATAAATAATCAAAGATATCTGATATTTTGATATTTATTATAAATATCGGATATTAACGAACCCTGCAAAAGCTACAAATGCGAAACTGAAAGGTATTTTCGACATTTGGATTTACTAGTTTTTAGATTGCGATTGTTGAATTTGACGATGTAGTTAGTAAATTCTCATACGTAGATACAATTTTATTAAAAATTCTGACGGGAAACAGGCGCATGGTTTTGTATTAAAATTAATCTTCTTTAGCTGTTCATATAATTGACCATTGTAAATAAGTACCTACATACAACTCAAACGAAACACTGTCGCAAACCACTTAAAACAATCAAATTAAAAAGCGTCAACCCCGGCTGACGTGTCCCAAGCGAGTGTATGGCAGCTTGGGCTCGCTACCGCCCCTCTCTCACCCCGCACGCCCCGCACGATTGCTCTGTCTAGACGTGTCCGTTGGACGACTGTAGGTAATAGTTCTATAGGCTGTGATATTAGTGTAGAAAAACAACTATTGAAAAATGGAACCTAAACGTATGCATTTAACTTTATTAAAAAAAAACTGCTGAAATTTGACTGAATTTGAATATATAGATAAACGAATTATCGTGGAACATCGCGGCATAGTGAACTCTCGGGTCGCGTCGCGCGTCGAATCAAAATTATTTCGCATCGGATTTTAGCATTAGCAACTAGCAATAGCACGATAGCCAGTTAGCACTTAGCGCCGCGGTGCGAACCAGCGCGAAAAATTGCGTTTTTTTTACAATAACAGCTACGCCGCGGCACGGCGCCGCCACGCCGACCAATTTCCCCCGGCGCGCCGCCGCCGGCAAATTTTAGGTCGGCGCCCACCTCTACACCTGACATAGAGAAAACACGTCTAACCAGACATTTTCTACAGCACTTCCATAAGAAAATTCGCATCTCTAACAAAACAAGTTTCCTCGTTTCCACAAACAGGAAAAATATCATACCTAGGACTAGTTACTTTACCTATTCATAGTATGTTCGTAGTTCGTACGATCAGGGGGGGGGGGGGGGGTTAATAGGGGCAAATATAATATATGAATTTGATTTAAATCAGCAAAAGTCATATACTTTCCGCTAGGAAACATAAATATTGACCGAAAAATGCAAAAAGTACAGTACTTAATCAGATGCATTTTTTTTTTTAATCAAAATTTGGTACCATTGAAATCCCAAGTAATTTGTGACATAAACCCTAGTAGTTGTTAAAATCAATTTTGTTTGTTGAAGACAATAAAATAAATTATGCTGCATTCTCGTAAATATTATCGTATATATATGTCACCGTAAAATTGTAAAAACCGTTAGATTGTAATAAAACTAGTGAAATAGTAAAATGTTAATTGACTTCCGACGCGAATACGCCGCCTATAATTTAACACATTGTTTTTCGTTAGATTATAAATATTATAATATAGTTTTTAATATTTCGACATATTATTTTTACCATCTCGTTAGTTATTTTACAATCTAACGGTTTTTACAATTTTACGGTGACATATATAATATATCCCGTATATATTTGTCCCGTTTGGATTTTCAGGCTGTCCCGCTCGCTCGCGCAAGTATTGATGCATACAGGAATTGGTCAGCGCGTGGACCAAAAGCACAGATAAATAATAGTACAAGTACCGAAACGGAATAATATACCTATCAAAAATAGTTAAGAGAATTGAGCTTGAGCTTCTAATTTTTTTAACCGACTTCTCTTTCTATGATGATGGAAGTATCAAAATGAGCAAAATACAACCCGACAAAACTTTGATGATTAGTGTCATAAGATTAGTTAAATCCTATAGCTAATATCCGCAGGATAGCGTTATTAAACAAATTGACTCACGTACAGTTTCTGAGAATTTTCAGCCTAACTAAAAATTACACTTTTAATCTATTGACGCATGTCCGTTTTGTAGAAAGAAACAACTTCAGTTACGTATCAGAATTTAAGTTCTACGTGAAATATTTTTTTTTTTTTGCAAATTAAAGGTTTACACTAACTACATTATTTTTTTTTGGAATTTATAAAATAGTTTGTCTAGATAAAGGCGTGACTCCTGTTCGAAACATTACACAGAAAACATGAAACATTGGGGCGTGGCTATACACATTTGTCTAGGAATAGACAATGTTTTTGTTTTCGGAGACGGACGAAAAACATTCCCGCGCGGGTAGAGAGGGGAAGAAATGTTTCATTTCTTAACTAGTGTTCACATCGTTCACATGACACCTAGGTACAGGTTTTTTAGGGTTATAGTTTTGCTTGTTGTGTTTTCTGTGTTTGTTTTTGTGATCGCTCATAATATACGGCCTGACTTAATTAAAAAATACAAATTTTGACAGTTTTCAATAGAAATGCGTAAAATGGCGCACATATTTATGAGTTGAAAAAAATACTTTTATGAAACACCTAAAGTGGCCTTTTCAGAACCCCTCTTTTCTCCTAGATTCTACACCTACAATCACTAAAACTGTGAGCGCTAATACGTCTTCCTCGTCGGAACTTAGATCGTGTCTGGACAAAATGTTTTGTTTCGACCAAAAACATTTTCTGTAGCTGGAGACAGCTTGTGTATGAAAACAAATGTTTTTGTTTCATGTTTTCTGTGTAATGTTTCGAACAGGAGTCACGCCTTAAGGTCTTCATAACTTATTTTTTATGGTTTCACTTCTATCGTGTGTGAACTGCACAGGAACCGCAGGAAAAAGAGTAAGCATAGTAAGGCTGAGTGGCCTGGTTGTGATGACAAATTGAATAAATAAAAGTAGGCAACAACAAAAATGCCTCTGAAAAATATTGTCGCTTGAGGTAAATGTTAATATATACACAAACATTAATTACACAGATATTTGTTTACATAATAGGTACATAGTAAACCCCATACTTGATAACACAATTTCTGCATACAATAACAACAATCAGAAAGCCTGTTATTCTTTAAAAAAGAACTTTCCTTGTTATTTTCTTTTATCTAGGAAGTTACACAAAGAAACATAAGTAATTAAATGTAGATAGCAAAATATTTTTGCTTACAAAAATTATTTATAACTTAATACTAGAGTCAACATATTCATCATTGTCTAGTAGGTCCTAGAATATTTAAATATAAATAATACGAGCTGATAATTGAAGGTTCTTTAGAATTAGTTAGCTCTTTGTGAGTCTTGTAATATTTATTGTTTTTAATAACACAAATGGACTGTATTAAAATTAAGATAATAGTAGTAGCACAGCCTATAGAACTATTACCTACAGTCGTCCAACGGACACGTCTAGACAGAGCAATCGTGCGGGGCGTGCGGGGTGAGAGAGGGGCGGTAGCAAGCCCAAGCTGCCATACACTCGCTTGGGACACGTCAGCCGGGGTTGACGCTTTTTAATTTGATTGTTTTAAGTGGTTTGCGACAGTGTTTCGTTTGAGTTGTATGTAAGTAGGTACTTATTTACAATGTCAATTATATGAACAGCTAAAGAAGATTAATTTTAATACAAAACCATGCGTCTGTTTCCCGTCAGAATTTTTAATAAAATTGTATCTACGTATGAGAATTTACTAACTACATCGTCAAATTCAACAATCGCAATCTAAAAACTAGTAAATCCAAATGTCGAAAATACCTTTCAGTTTCGCATTTGTAGCTTTTGCAGGGTTCGTAAATATCCGATATTTATAATAAATATCAAAATATCAGATATCTTTGATTATAATATATATCCGATATTTTTGATCTTTTGATATTTTCAAAATTACATACGAATCTCATAGGTACTCTGATGTGTTTTTTCGTAATAGTTGAATCGAAATAATTTGTATGTCTGATAATTTGAAGATAGGGAAGTAAAATTAAACTCATTTATTTATTATTGATATTAAAAGTTTTCAAATCAATTAAAAATCAACGATAGATACTTTTGAGTATCAATTTAAATAAACCATAAAACCATAAAATGACTTTTGTTTATAACCAGAAGAAAAAAGTGTATTAATTTTATCAGTCGAATTAATTTGACACATGGTATAAATGGTATAACAATAGTATAATAACAAACAAGGAATTTTCTTCCGAAAAACAGGGTGTCACGTGGGTGTCATATGCCGTTACAAGCCGCGTCGACGGCTATGATTAGTTAATGTCGTGTCAAATAGCAAGTTTTTTATGACCTAGGCTTGTGAAACTCTCGGAAAATAAGACCTGTGCTGATGTAAGATTTTTTACATTTAAAACATGCTTTTACATTTTTAAATATAAATATCAATTTTGATATAATATATCAAGCATGATATATATACGATATATATCATGCTAACCTTGAGCTTTTGTATACGCATTTGTATTTTTTATAATAAAACTCTTCATTAATACTTCTATATATATTTTTTTGTTTTATTCCTAGTACTCTACATAGACATACTACGAATACCTACACAAAATGTAGAACAGATTATAATAAAACACATTATTGTGACAACCCTGCAGCAATGACGAATACCTACACAAAAGCGGCATTTCGCGCGACTTCAAACGCGTTGGACCACTGTATCTCTTTATTACACTGTGGTAGTAGGAAGGACTATATTATTATGAAATAGCTACACATAAGTAAAAGTATCACACCAGAAATCTTTACACCGGCTAAAGAAACATTACAATATTAATGAATGATCTTACCTCTCATCTACAGTGTTGGCCATGTTTTGATTTACTGGAGACACAACAAGTGATTCCGTAGAAGAGCTAGATGTACTGCTTCTACCTGTACTCCGAGCAGTGGTACGTCCAGTCCAGTCGTTTGTGACGTCACTGTCGCCCGGCGAAGGCAGCGACAGCGTTCTATTCATTAGCAATGTTCTCCTACCGACTATCAATGGTCCCGAGGCACTATCACTACTTATATTAGTCGTAACTTGAAGCTGTATTGGAGCACTAGTTGGTCGCATATTCACATGGTGCTCTAAAAAAAGTATCACAGGTAACGTGAGCGGCTCACACGATGTGTGATCGGTGGTTAATGTCGGCAACACTATCGGATCGAGGCACCTCATTGAGTTTCGTAAGCTATCGTTGACGGTATTCACTCGTTCTATCGGTCGCGTTTCGACATTCGGTTTCAATATCTCGGAAAAACTTTTCGAACGCCCAAATTTTGAGTTGCGCGGTTCTACATTTTGCTGCGAGCTTTCTGTTCTCTGTGGGATTGAGCAATGACTGTTCGGGCACACTACGACTTGAGTATCGTCGTCGATTGAACTTTGAGAATCAGCATCTTCATTTTCTTTAACAATATCCTTTAATTTAAATATTACATCCTCGTCCCCACTGTCGAGAGATTTCGCTCCATCATCTAAACATGCAAGTAGCGACTTATCTAAAACTTCGTCCAAATCATTCAATATATCCATAAATTGGCAGAGAGCTGCCGTTTGAAACTCTTCATCTCTATCTTCAGAAATATCACTAGAAGTTTGTGATGCAAAGTTTAAATCAGACTTGTAACAATCAGGTATGTTCTTTTGAAGATCCTCCCTGAAATCGTCATCATCATCAGTGACTCTATCTGTGTCACTTATCTGTTCGTTACTATCGTTGCTCTCCACAACACTGGATGCTTCACTGTCCATACTGCTTCCAGGCAAGCTTTCACGTTGCTCATAATGGCCTTCATCCATATTCACTATATCCATTTTTATTGCATGCTCAAGGTCATATCCAGCACGTTTAGGTGAGAACCCTACAAAGAATAAATAAATTAAACTGTATTCTGCACCAAAACATTATTGAAATGTAACAATGCGTACAAAATTTATCAGACACAATTTTCCACAGTCTATTCATGGTGAATAACATCAGTAAACTCGAGCAAGATTCACAGGTAAACAAATGTGCTAATTACTCACATTAGCATGGAAAGTGTAAGGCTTAATGTTAACACTCATGTGTCAAAATTGTACACAATTTACTCAATAGTCTAGTTGGCTAATCACTTATGTTCTGGAGATACAAAGGAGATTAAGAATTGTAAAGATACTCTAACCTACTTCAATATTATCTATCTAGAGTTCTAGAACATTAACAATAATTATGTAGCTCTAAAAACCATCTCAAAGAAATAAACTTTTTAGTAGTTGTTTACTGATTACTCAAATATGAACAAAACAAAGAAAATATTATTAATCTATACTAATATAATAAAGAGGAAAAGTTTGTTTGCATTGAATAGACTCCGAAACTACTGAACCGATTTTGATAAAATTTGGCATGGATGTAGAGTAGACCACGGGGAAGGAATTTTTTGTCACGGAAAAATGTAGGATCGATTTCTGCAAAATTAACTTTTGTGCGCATGAGGTTGCGGGCAATTCTAGTATAGGATTAAAATAGGAATTTATTTACACAAACTTTTAATCTTTTTTGTATCTAACAAATGCATTAGAGAAGGTGCATTTGTTTTAAATCAGCAAAATTCTTATATTTTATGCAAAAGTACAGTAATTAAGTAGTGCTAAATTTAAAACTTTTTATTCTTTTTTCCTTGTTTTTTTTTTTTTTTTGCCAAAGCAGTAATTTTCGCTTTGCTTTCAAAAAAGCAAAGCGAAAATTACTGTTCAAATACTTATGTTATGTGTCATTTTTTGTTATTACAATGATATACATAAACGCAGTATTTAAGTTAATAAAATCAATTTTTTTGTATAATTATCTTCATACATCAGCTGTGACTTCACTTGTACTACATTTTTTGGATAGAGCGTTTTTAATGCACTCCAACAATTTCACTTTTGTGATGACTGTATTTCGTTAATTGTTGATCGTACATATGCCATTGCAATGACAATATTTCCTGGCTTATTAGGTATGTCCTTTTTTGAAAAGCCAATAAAAAAAATTATGCATCTTTTCTATTATTGTATCTTTCAAAATGGACATTACAGGCTATCTATCTGTAATCTGGTTCAGTACATTACATTTTCATTGCCATTTATAGATAAAATTATAATGCAATTTAGTTATATTAATATGTAAAATAATACTAAAACACTTTCTGTGTTAATAATATTTTTCATAACTTTTCATAATTAAGCTCCAAAAAAAAATTTTTAATATTTAAAAAAAATATATATTTAAGTATTTCATTATTATCCATTTCTTTTCAGAATGCAATAGCAAAATAAGGTTAAAATATAAAAAACAATCATGAAATAAAATTTAATAAAAAACATTGTACAATCTTCTTCTAAATAACAAATGGATTGCTGTTCCAATGTATCACTAAAACTTGATAATGGCTGGTCCGATTTGACTAATTTTGGTCTTGTATTAATTGACGAAGTTCGGGAAGGTTTAAAAACTGAGAAACATGTTTCTCGGAAAAAAAGAGAGAAAAACTCTAAGAAATATTGACTTTTCCGTTTAGTAGTTGTAGTTTCTTATATATTTCAGTTCATAGTTAAGACAGAACAACTTATAAGTAATTATGAAATGTACCACATTTTATTTTAAACAGAAATAAGTAAACAAAGATTTTATGAGTATAGAGATAATATAACTTTAATTAAATAACAATATTTATTATAAGTAAATGAGATGACTACATAGGAAATTGAAAAACTGTATTATTAAGATTTTTCCAAAAAATATGAGGGTATAAAAGATTGCGAATCTATAAGTAGTAATATAGTTACTACTGACACACTTTTAAAAGTTTAATAGTTTTAATTATAACAGAAATAAATTAACAAAAAAAAATACCTTAGAGAATCATTAGATCCTTAGAGATTTATAATAACACATTCACAAATAATTTTAATTAAGAATAATTTACTTTTTTAATTATAAAAAACACTCTGTGTAAATTATAATTAGACAAACCCATGGGCCATGTTCCACTATCACTTTATTATTATATTGAAACATTTATTAGAAAAGGACACTGCATTAATCATTATTAATTTATTGCACTCTTTACGTAAAATTCGGTAGGTACCTATTTTATTTTCTTGTATTTTATTATTTTTTACAAAAACACGAACAATGGAACAGCTTGTTGACAAATGACAACAAATATTAAATTGAAAATGACAGATTGATTTTTTTTTAAATATGGCGATACGGCATAAAACCATGCCTTGTCAAGCTAAAAAGACGGGGTAGAATTTTCGCCTAAGGCTAGGACTAAATGCAATGCTAAATGCTCCGGAATCCGGAACGCCGGCCGGTGAAAATTCAGAGCATTGAAAATAGAACTCTGTGCTTTTTTATACACTGGAGTCACACTGGATTTACACACAAAAATGGAAGTTTCGACTCTCGAGCTGTCATATATGACATTAACTTTTGTCTCGACACTCATGTGTTCGATTTTCAACTCTATTCTACTAGCGCAGAGTTCTATTTTCAATACTCCGAATTTTTTACGGCCTTCCGGATTCCGGTGCATGTGGACTATATAGTCCCAGCCTAAGTTTTCAACACCGTTTTACTAAATCAGTGTTTTCCAACCTTTTTCATGATGCGATCCCCCTTATATGAAAAAATATTTCGCGACCCCCCGATCCTTCGTTTTTTTATCATGTAAAAAATTCATTCCATACGACGTTTTTATACGTCTCCATAATTAGGATTCGAATATAAGTACGTAATATAGTACGTCAAACACATTATTTTACAATTACATACATCGATGATATCGATGATCGACTTATGAGTATATCCTTTTGTTAAAATTCTCTTACTTAATAAATCAATCTTTTTAATCTTTATTGTTTTTTTACTAAAGTTCTCTCGACCTCCGGCGACTCCCCTACAGAAGCTTCGCGACCCCCCAAGGGGTCGGGGAGAATTCAGAGCGCTGAAAATAAAACTCTATACCTATTTGAGTTTTTATTTTGCATCTAAGTTTTGCATACTGTCGTGAGTGCCGTATGTACCTATTTGATTTTCATATTTAATGTACCAGGGCAGAGTTCTATTTTCAGTGGTGATTTATTTACTATATACCGGAGAGATTCGGGATGCATGTAGATTGTAGTCCCAGCTTAGGCTGGAACTATATGGTCCGGAATCCGTAAGACCGGGGGAAAATTCAGAGCACTAAAAATGAACTCTGCGCCAATACAATAGAGCTGAAAACCGAACACAGATGTCGAGTCAACCGACGGATTCCGGACAATATGACTGTAGTCCTAGCAAAGGCTGGGACTAAATTGATTTGAATTTTCTCCAGCCTTTCGGATTCCGTATCATATATTGATTAAAGTAGGTACAAGCCTCAAAGCAGTCAAAGCGTAAACGCAAATCGGGTTCTAAATACAGTAGTCACTAGTCAGTACCTGAATGCATAGATAATACAGTATATATTATAGAGAATATACCAAGGAATTTGTAAGTATTATATCACAGTGTAATAAAGAGATACAGTGGTCCAACGCGTTTGAAGTCGCGCGAAATGCCGCTTTTATGTAGGTATTCGTCATTGCTGCAGGGTTGTCACAATAATGTGTTTTATTATAATCTGTTCTATATTTTGTGTATTCGTAGTATGTGTATGTAGAGTACTAGGAATAAAGCAAAAAAATATATATTTATATATTATAAAAGTATTAATGAAAAGTTTTATTATAAAAAATACAAATGCGTATACAAAAGCTCAGGGTTCGCATGATATATTATATCAATTGATATATATATATCGGATATATATCATGATATATTATATCAATTGATATTTATGTTTAAAAATGTAAAATAATGTTTTAAATGTAAAAAATCTTACATCAAGCCATAGTCTAAATACACAGGTCTTATTTTCCGAGAGTTTCACAAGCCTAGGTCATTAAAAACTTGCTATTTGACACGACATTAACTAATCATTAGGCTTATGATACCCACGTGACCCCCTGTTTTTCGTAAGAAAATTCCTTGTTTGTTATTATACTATTGTTATACCATTTATACCATGTGTCAAATTAATTCGACTGATAAAATTAATACACTTTTTTTTCTTTTGGTTATAAACAAAAGTCATTTTATGGATTTAACACTTAAATTGATACTCAAAAGTATCTATCGTTGATTTTTAATTTATTTGAAAACTTTGAATATCAATCTACACTAATATTATAAAGAGGAAAACTTTGTTTGTATGTTTGTTTGTTTGTTTGTTTGTAATGAATAGGCTCAAAAAGTACTGGACCGATTTCAAAAATTCTTTCACCATTCGAAAGCTACATTATCCACGAGTAACATAGGCTATATTTTATTTTGTAAAAAAATAGGGTTCCGTAAAATATTTGGGTTTTTCGGACACAAGGTGTAAAAAATCAACCAGAAAAGTTACTTATTTTGCGTACGCTGCCTAAACTATAAAAGATAGAACCATAAAATGTTCTAATTAATTGTAGATCTTATAAATATCTACAAAAAAGTCCGCGACATACTATACCTATCTATGTAGAGTGAGGCACAACAACCATTTTTTTATTTAGAAATCTTGAAATTTTTTTTGGACTACATTTAAACGCGTTTATTTTACTCATGCTATTAATCCTTATCAAAATAAATTATTTCATCACTAAGTACAGTTTATGTAGATAATATTTGGTCTTTGAATGATTGAAATTGGACGTGTGGTTTTGAAGTTATGGCGAAATTAAAATATGACGATTTCTGCTGCACGGCCCGTTACGAAGTGGGCGTCGCCAAGGCAGGGGTGTGCGTGCGAGGGGAGTTTAGATCTATGGTATTTCATACGATAAAAGTATACCCACCTACTTATTTCATTGAGTTTTAGTAGGTACCTATATTAATTTGTTTCTGTTTGTTTTGACTAGATTTCGCCCGTTTTGTTATTGGTTTAAAGACATTCTGTAGTATTAGTATCAGTATTGTACCCGTGCGAAGCTGGGGCGGGTCGCTAGTAATAAATAAATGAGTTTAATTTTACTTCCCTATCTTCAAATTATCAGAGATACAAATTATTTCGATACAACTATTACGAAAAAACATATCAGAGTATGAAATTTGTACGTAATTTTGAAAATATCAAGAATATCAAAAAAATCAAAAATATCGGATATATATCAAAGATAAGTATCTGATATTTTGATATTTATTATAAATATCCTTAGATCTTATACTAATCTAAGTAAATATCGGATATTTACGAACCCTGCAAAAGCTACAAATGCGAAACTGAAACTATTTTCGACATTTGGATTTACTAGTTTTTAGATTGCGATTTATAGTTAGTAAATTCTTAGGCCGGTGCCAGACATAGGTTCACTTGTTTGAACACTTATTTGATTGCTATGTGTGGCATAAGACTTTGAATATGTGTTCAAAGTTTGAACAAACATTTGCATTTTGCCATGCGGTATCGGTTTTTAGCGCACATCAAAGCGTTCAAAGTTGACTGTGTTCAAATGTTTGCGTACCCTGCCACACTCGCGTAAAGTCCAGTTGCGTGTGCAGTGTTGAGCAGAACGGTTGTGTTGTGTGTATGCGCATAAACACGTGCCAGATTTTGCCTGTTTCCTTAGGCCGGCGCCAGACATAGGTTCACTTGTTTGAACACTTATTTGATTGCTATGTGTGGCATGAGACTTTGAATATGTGTTCAAAGTTTGAACAAACATTTGCATTTTGCCATGCGGTATCGGTTTTTTAGCGCACATCAAAGCGTTCAAAGTTGACTGTGTTCAAATGTTTGCGTACCCTGCCACACTCGCGTAAAGTCCAGTTGCGTGTGCAGTGTTGAGCAGAACGGTTGTGTTGTGTGTATGCGCATAAACACGTGCCAGATTTTGCCTTCTTCTCGGACGTTTCCTTAAATATTGTTGCAAATTTAATACATAATTAATTGCGCTTATATAGTATAGGCACACTGCGTCCACAAAATCGTCGTCCATCTTATTTGTTGTCTACCAGCATACTGAGGAGAAAATTATTTGCAAAGCATGTCTGGCAGGTTTGAAAAATATGTGTTCAAATGTGTTGTCAAAGCTCTGCAAAGTCTTTAAAGAAGTGTGCAGATCTTTGAAGCTATGTCTGGCGCCGGCATTAAATATTGTTACAAATGTAATACAAAATTAATTGCGCTTATATAGTATAGGCACACTGCGTCCACAAAATCGTCGTCCATCTTGTTTGTTGTCTACCAGCATACTGAGGAGAAAAGTATTTGCAAAGCATGTCTGGCAGGTTTGAAAAATATGTGTTCAAATGTGTTTTCAAAGCTCTGCAAAGTCTTTAAAGAAGTGTGCAAATCTTTGAAGCTATGTCTGGCGCCGGCATTATACGTAGATACAATTTTATTAAAAATTCTGACGGGAAACAGGCGCATAGTTTTGTATTAAAATTAATCTTCTATAGCTGTTCATATAATTGACCATTGTAAATAAGTACCTACATACAACTCAAACGAAACACTGTCGCAAACCACTTAAAACAATCAAATTAAAAAGCGTCAACCCCGGCTGACGTGTCCCAAGCGAGTGTATGGCAGCTTGGGCTCGCTACCGCCCCTCTCTCACCCCGCACGCCCCGCACGATTGCTCTGTCTAGACGTGTCCGTTGGACGACTGTAGGTAAGTTCTATAGGCTGTGATTATAGTATGCCGGCGCCAGACATAGCTTCAAAGATTTGCACACTTCTTTAAAGACTTTGCAGAGCTTTGAAAATACATTTGAACACATATTTTTCAAACCTGCCAGACTTTGCTTGCAAATACTTTTCTCCTCAGGCCGGCGCCAGACATAGGTTCACTTGTTTGAACACTTATTTGATTGCTATGTGTGGCATGAGGCCGGCGCCAGACATAGGTTCACTTGTTTGAACACTTATTTGATTGCTATGTGTGGCATGAGACTTTGAATATGTGTTCAAAGTTTGAAAAAACATTTGCATTTTGCCATGCGGTATCGGTTTTTTAGCGCACATCAAAGCGTTCAAAGTTGACTGTGTTCAAATGTTTGCGTACCCTGCCACACTCGCGTAAAGTCCAGTTGCGTGTGCAGTGTTGAGCAGAACGGTTGTGTTGTGTGTATGCGCATAAACACGTGCCAGATTTTGCCTGTTTCCTTAAATATTGTTACAAATGTAATAAGTACATAATTAATTGCGCTTATATAGTATAGGCACACTGCGTCCACAAAATCGTCGTCCATCTTGTTTGTTGTCTACCAGCATACTGAGGAGAAAAGTATTTGCAAAGCATGTCTGGCAGGTTTGAAAAATATGTGTTCAAATGTGTTTTCAAAGCTCTGCAAAGTCTTTAAAGAAGTGTGCAAATCTTTGAAGCTATGTCTGGCGCCGGCATGAGACTTTGAATATGTGTTCAAAGTTTGAACAAACATTTGCATTTTGCCATGCGGTATCGGTTTTTTAGCGCACATCAAAGCGTTCAAAGTTGACTGTGTTCAAATGTTTGTGTACCCTGCCACACTCGCGTAAAGTCCAGTTGCGTGTGCACTGTGCAGTGTTGAGCAGAACGGTAAACGGTTGTGTTGTGTGTATGCGCATAAACACGTGCCAGATTTTGCCTTCTTCTCGGACGTTTCCTTAAATATTGTTGCAAATGTAATACATAATTAATTGCGCTTATATAGTATAGGCACACTGCGTCCACAAAATCGTCGTCCATCTTGTTTGTTGTCTACCAGCATACTGAGGAGAAAAGTATTTGCAAGCAAAGTCTGGCAGGTTTGAAAAATATGTGTTCAAATGTATTTTCAAAGCTCTGCAAAGTCTTTAAAGAAGTGTGCAAATCTTTGAAGCTATGTCTGGCGCCGGCATCAGTATGCTGGTAGACAACAAACAAGATGGACGACGATTTTGTGGACGCAGTGTGCCTATACTATATAAGCGCAATTAATTATGTATTACATTTGCAACAATATTTAAGGAAACGTCCGAGAAGAAGGCAAAATCTGGCACGTGTTTATGCGCATACACACAACACAACCGTTTACCGTTCTGCTCAACACTGCACAGTGCACACGCAACTGGACTTTACGCGAGTGTGGCAGGGTACACAAACATTTGAACACAGTCAACTTTGAACGCTTTGATGTGCGCTAAAAAACCGATACCGCATGGCAAAATGCAAATGTTTGTTCAAACTTTGAACACAATATATTCAAAGTCTCATGCCACACATAGCAATCAAATAAGTGTTCAAACAAGTGAACCTATGTCTGGCGCCGGCCTACAACTACTTTCAAATTCCTTGGAATATACTGATGCCTGAATGAAGGTTGTCCGAATGCTAAGAAATCGAAATGTGTATTACGACGCTTAAGTGTGAGTTCAAAGATTATAATGTATTGTTTAATTTTTTGATTTCAACTTTATCACAAAGGTATAGATACTATTATCAATTAAATTTATGGAGATAACTAAGTAAATAACGTTGATAAAATGCCAGTTGTTTGGTTAATTTAATCGACCCTGTGATACTCGTATTGAAATATTTATCATTGTTACATTTTACATCGATCGCAGAGAAAGTTGTGTGATTTATTTAAATAATGATTTTTGTAAGAACTCGAATTATAGCTGTAAAAATGCCGTCGATAACTAAGGTTTGTTTTCCCATAACTTGTCATTCATACTTTCAAAGCTGTTCAAAGTACTGTTATAAAATGAACACGCAGTGATGATTACCTTATTTTACTGCACAGTCGCGCTATGAACGGTTCAGTGGGACGTGCATTGGCTTAGTTTATTAACAGAACCTGGGCTTTGGTATATAAATACTAAACCGAAGTTATTTCCTTGAACTATCAGTATTTTCTAGTATTATTTGTTTGATAGTTTAATACCGCGATGGCAGCGTACTCGACGAAGGCACTGAATGATGTTGTCATAGTATCGGCAGTGCGAACCCCCATAGGATCCTTCCGTGGAAGTCTCGCCAGTGTGTCGGCCACTGAATTGGGCGCGGTTGCTGTGAAAGCAGCGGTTGAAAGAGCCGGTGTGCCCAAAGAAGAAGTTAAGGAGGTTAGTTATTTGCCTACTTTCTCAATTTACTGTTACCCCAAATGACTTCTAGTTATTAGTAAAAGTTATGCAACAATCTTTTAACCTATAAAGAAAAGGTAGATGCTGAAAATTCAAGTGATAACTGGCATCAAGTACATTGATATCAAAACTTTATCTAATAATACAAGGAAGTTAGTACTTGGCATGAAGCACCTCTATATTCTGACTTCATCTTCTTATTGTATCTTATCAGCTGATGTATTATTTTAAATTATAGACAAAATATATGAATTATTTATACATATACTATAGGAGGAAACTAATGTACATTTTATTTTAGGTTTATATGGGTAATGTCTGCTCTAGCAACTTAGGACAAGCACCTGCAAGACAAGCGACAATTTTTGGTGGCCTTCCAAAAAGCACAGTATGCACTACCATCAACAAAGTATGCTCATCTGGCATGAAATCAATTATGTTGGCAGTCCAAGGTCTTCAAGTTGGTTCACAAGATGTCATCCTCGCTGGTGGTATGGAATCAATGTCCAACGTCCCATTCTACTTGAAACGCGGTGAAACTTCTTATGGTGGTATGCAATTGGTTGATGGTATCGTACATGATGGCCTCACAGATGTGTACAATAAGTTTCACATGGGCAACTGTGCTGAAAACACAGCCAAAAAATTAGGCATTTCAAGGGAGCAACAAGATGAGTATGCTATATCGAGCTACAAGAGAAGTGCAGCCGCTTATGAGGCTAAAGCTTTTGCAGATGAATTAGTACCAGTCTCTGTGCCACAAAAACGTGGAGCCCCACCAGTCGTATTTGCAGAGGATGAGGAGTATAAGAAAGTTAATTTTGATAAGTTCACAAAGTTATCTACAGTATTCCAAAAGGAGAATGGAACGGTCACTGCTGGTAATGCTTCAACACTAAATGATGGAGCTGCAGCTCTACTTCTGATGACAGCTGAGGCTGCACAGAGATTGAATGTAAAGCCTTTGGCTCGTGTTGTGGGCTACGCTGATGGGGAATGTGACCCAATTGACTTCCCCATTGCCCCCGCTGTTGCTATACCCAAGCTGTTAGAAAAGACTGGTGTGAAAAAGGAGGATGTGGCTCTTTGGGAGATCAATGAAGCATTCAGTGTTGTAGCAGTTGCCAACCAGAAAGTATTAGAACTGGATCCCGCTAAATTAAATGTACATGGAGGCGCAGTGAGTCTGGGTCACCCTATCGGAATGTCTGGAGCTAGAATCGTCGTCCACTTATGTCATGCTCTTAAGAAAGGAGAGAAAGGTGTTGCAGCAATTTGCAATGGTGGAGGTGGCGCCTCCTCAATAATGATTGAAAAATTGTAAGTCTAAAATAAAAGTAAAATACATTTTGACATTTTGTTATGATGTTAACAATATTAAAATCAGAATATGGTACCTACGCAAATTTTATAAAACTTTATATTTATTTCATAGTTTTTATGTCTGTTCTTATTGGGATATTTTTTATTAAGGAAAATAATTGTTTTGAATTAAGGAAATCAGTAAAGAATGTCATAGTGTATATGAAATGTTTCTTTTTGAATGTGGTATTACTAATTACTATTTTGCACAAAAACACTACCAGTATATAATAATAATTTATAATTATTGCAATAATTAAATCCCAAGGTGCCACTAACTCTGGATTTAATGATACATACCTATAATAATGCTTATACAGTGCCTTCATAATTAATTATTAATTCTGATGGAACTATTTTACATAGCTTTAGCTTATGAATGCATTATCATAATATTATATAAGTATAATAGTATTGTAAAGAATTTCTAAGCATAATGGAAGAGTGATTTATACTTTTATTGTTAATATGTTTTTATAATAAATGTTTATCATGTTAAATCAGATTTTATTTGCTCTAAACCATTTCTAAACTCAATGAATGTCCTAATTTTCAGGGATGAGATTGAAGAAGGTCTTCCAGTTTTAACCTTTTACACAAAAGACCCGTGTCCTCTTTGTGATATAGTCATGGAAGAATTAGAACCATACAAAAATAGATTAGAGATTTGTAAAGTTGATATAACTCTTAAAGAAAATTTGAGATGGTTACGATTGTATAGACTAGATATACCTGTTCTATTTTTAAATGGCAGGTTTTTATGTATGCACAGGCTCAATCATGAAATACTAGAAAGAAGACTTAAACAAATTGAGTCTTATACATAAGTTATTAAGTTGCAAGATGATGCTTCCTGTAAAATAAAAATCACAAAATTTATCTTAAAAGGGGGCAAGGTCAAGAGTTCAAGACTCTTCCTAATAAGTTCTGTTATAAGGGTCCATCCACATATTACGTCACACCTAATGGGGGAGGGGGGGGGGGGGTCATACTAAGTGTGACAGTACATGTTAAATACAGGTACAGGGATACTACAAAGCGTGACATGGGTAGGGTAGGGGTTCAAAAAGTCGAAATTTTGCGTGACGTAATATGTGGATGGCCCCTAATAGAATCTATTAAATCATAGATTTTATAGTTATTTAAGATATAAATAACTGTACTAACACTAATGTTAAAGGTAGCCTTTCGTAGTTGTATGGGACGGCGACAATGATGCGCCGCGACGCTGTCGCCGTCCCATACAATTCAGTGCCGCGGCGTCACAGCTGACCCTCGCTTCCAAAGGCACAATCAGAATTGACAATAAGCCTGATTATTTTATAAAAGTGGTTGAAAAAATAAATTCCAAATATTGAATTGCAGTTTTATTTACCATGTACCATGCATGTACCTATATATTGAAAATTTTGATTGCCTAAGAAAAAAGATAACATCACAGACATTATTTTTTAATAATATTTACTATTAATAAATCATTAATGTAAGGTATCGTATTTTATATGTACCGAAATAAAGCCAGTAGATTTTATTTTTATTGAAATAAACCAGGAAACGAGCAGTGGGTCGCCTAATGGTAAGCGATTACCGCCGCCCATGGACGCTCGCAAGACAGGAGGAATTACACTTCTAACTCCTCTGGTGTTGCAACTTGCGTTCCCAGTCCTTAACATCCCTAACCACCATTGGCCTCCGGTAACCTCACTCACTATGCGAAACACAACGCAAGCGTTATTCACGCCAGTTTTTTTGAGGCCGTGTTAATAACCCGGTCGAGTCGGCCCATTCATGCCGAAGCATGGCTCTCTCACGCACTTGCTAGCAGATAGCTATTAATATAAGGTAAAGCAGTGATAACTTCTTTTTAATAATATTATACATCTATGAAGTATGAGGTAAAGTAATTATTACCAGTAATACAGATTTTGATGGCCACGTCATTAACATCAGAGGAGTTACAAGTGCGTTACCTGCTGTTTTGTACAGGCTACAAGTCAGAACGGAGTGATTTCTCTTTGGTAATTGGTTTGTCCTACAACAATAATTACAAATCTTTGTAAGTAAGTAGCTACGAGTACTTTAGGATATTTTACAGGAAGAAAATATTTTGGATGTAATAGTAGTCAGTACCTACTCAGTGTCTTAAAGACCCCCAATTTAGGGAACTCTCGTCCTATTGTTTTTATCTTACCGACATATTATATTATACTATACTTACACCTCGACCTCGGGTGAACTACTTACCTCTTAGATCATACTTACCTACAAGTAATGGACATGATGTGGCGATGGATGGGTGCATGTGTGAGGAAAAATAACATTAATTTACTACACGTGAAGTCCCATTCCGTAGTAGATACGGATGGTGGATGAGGCTGTAATCCACTAGAAGTTCATTAAGTTATAGATCTTTTATAGATACATTGAGGAGCAATTAATAGCAACCTGGGAACCAGTAGTAGTCCTTAAGGAAATGACTAGAAGAAAGATTTTTACGATAAATCATTTCATAAATAATTATGATAATTATAAAACAACTACATATTAATATTATTATAATTATTATTTATGATAAAGTAAAATATAGTTAAACAAAGCCTGGCTATACGTTTTGTGTAAGTATACGTAAAAAAAAATATATCTTTAGCCTAGTATCCAGCTGTCAAATTATAAAAAAAAAAGTTCACAAAAATGTTCCGAAAATGTTTATTTGTGAATTTATTTCAAAAATACATAAATAAAACACAAATATAACTCAAAAGTCAAGTGGTTGAAAGTAGATCTTTTATTTCTATGTAATGTAACATAAATCAGGTATTAGAAACATTTTTTTTGTCAGGGGCCCTGGAAGTAAACAAACACAATGGACTATTCAGCAATTCAGACACTGGAAACAGCAGCACAGATGTTGATGGTATTTATAAGAGAAACTAAATGGTGATATAAAGTGTATATTTCGCGGTATTAATCAAATTATCCTTTCAGGCGCCGCCGAATTTAGTCTCATCGGAACAACGACATCAAGCAGAAAGTGTATTTCTCCAGTTTAGAAGTACCAAGAACCCATATGAGCTGTGCAGAGAAATACTAGAAAAATCTAGCTCAGACTATGTTTTGTTTGAAGCCGCTAGCTTGATAAAAACAGCACTTATTAGAGAATGGAACCTGCTGAGTGACAATGATATATCTTCATTACGAGAATATTTATTGAATTATCTTCTTAGAAAAGATACACCGAAATTCTTGAAAGAAAAATTATTACAGGTATGTACGGTTATTACAATAATTTACAGTGTTTATTGTCTTTCACGTATGATGTAACTGAACTTGATGTTCATTTTATAAAATGTAAATTTTCTTAAATTTTTTTCAGACCATTGCTGTAATAATTAAAAGAGGCAGTATCACTGACAGTGGGAGAGAGAGGAAAGCACTGCTCGATGAACTAGAGAAAATAATATTAAGCTCAACTATAAATCACCAACAGCTAGCATGTTCCTTGATTTTAGCAATAATGCAAGAGTATGCTATAACAGTGAAGTCAGCTGATGTGGGCTTGGTATGGGAGGTTCATTTTCGACTGAAGAAATCCTTTGAGGCTTTAGATTTAAAGAGGATATTTAGATTTACTGTAGGAGTTCTAGAACAAATTGTCCGTTCGGGACACCGTCCAGAGGGGGAGCAGGCTTTACTTACGAAACAACTTTTGACAATAGTTGAGACTGTGCTTTGCTGGAGCCATGTGTCTCCAATGCTATCAAAGCGCTTGATTGGAGCTTTTGAAGCGATATACGAAAGTGATAACGCACCTGCTCTAAGGTTAAGTTTAAATTGGCGGGATACAATAATGCAGCCTGAACTGATAGCCTTATTTTTTGAGATACACATGTACGTGCGTTCAAATGCTGAATTGGCTAATCCTTCTTTGACATGCCTCGTGCAATTGGCAAGTTTAAGTGGGGTGGTTGTGTCTGCTACTCAGCTAAAACAGCAGTACTTCGAGAATTACGTAAATAGTTTTATGAGAATGCTAGCATTTATACAACCCTTTGATAAGGAAATGTTGGGAATATCTGATATATACAGAAGATTGGTGCAGTTCTTCACACCTCCAATGATTGCTGCCACTCCGCCTGCTTTTCTACAGAATCTCACTACTTATACTGGTCACTGTATTAGGGGTGCCATCATAGAAGAAAGTGTGAGTTGAATAGTTTAAACTCTTTTTAAATTTACAGTAAAAATCTGTTATAACAACATTGAATAGATTGATAAATTATAGCCATAATAGCTTAAAGTATTTATAACAGACATCAAAATTTTGTTGTTATACTCAGTTTGTTGTTATAAATGTTGTTGTTATACAGGGTTTTGACTGTATTTAGTCTTATTGTCATAAAAGTCTCATGACCCCTACAAAATTATAAATATATATAAAATATTAATTATTTTGTTCTTTTGCAATTATAAGTAAACATATAAATAAAATATTTAAGTCAAAGATCAAAGTAACCAAAATAAATGCATTACTGCAACCACAGACTAAACTTATTATAATAAGAATTCATATTGTTAATCATATGACAAACTGAATATAAAAAGTTAAACATAATATTATGCTGTCAATTTTAATTATTTTTGAATGGAAAAAAGTTAAACAATATTAGGTATGATGCTAACAAATTTTCAAAATCTTCGGCATTGCGAGTGTCGATGGGTGGCAGTAATCGCTTACCATCAGGCAATCCATCTTATCGTCTTGTGGTTAATTTCATAAAAAAACTCAAGTTCTTTGAGCATTTACATGGTACCAGATTGTCATGGTCTGGAAGCATCCATAGATTTATTATAAAAAAACTATGAGACTTGAATTTTTCTTGTTTGTAGGTAGTAATTATTCTCTTTATAGAATTTAATTTTTTTAGATGAATGATGATGAAACTGTCTGGAGGACTTCACTGAACAAATTCCTTCACACTTGGAGCTCAATAGTGCAAGACTCCGACGGATTCTCCGATGAGACGTTAATGAATTATTGTATAGAAATATTTAATACATACCTACAGTGTAGATTGGCGCCGCCTGATGGTACAAGGTAATTAAGTTTTAGTTATTACTTATTTCCTAGTAGAAGTAAGATCATCATAGTTATTATCAAACACTATTACACAGACCACCTTTTCTCGAAGCATTTCGTCGATTTTTTGAACCCACATAAGTTGGGTTTGGTTAATACCAGATAAACAAACATTTTTTTTCGTTCCTATAAGAATAGTATAACAGAAAAACAGTCCGTAATTTTTTATGCCCAAGCGTATGTAGCGAAATGGCCAGGCCACATAACTTGACTAAGGTGTAGAGTTTGTGAAGTAAGGCTTGTAGAATTTGGGTGTGTTTTAAATTAGACCTGATAGCTTTTTGACATTGCGAGTCATATGTATGGTCTTGGCATCACTTTACATGAAAATATTTATGGTGGCGCATTTGCAAGTACAACAGCATTTCAATCCAAACGTGTTATTATCAAACATAGTTATTATCAAACACTCAGACCACCTTTTCTCGAAGTTTCGTCGATTTTTTGAACCCTCATAAGTCTTAACTTGGGTTTATTCCAGATAAACGATTTTTTTTCTTCCTACAAGAATAGAATAACAGGAAAATAGTCCGTAAATTTTTCAGGCCACATAATTTAACTCTTGTGTAGTTAGGCTTGTAGAGTTTGGCCGTGGAGAGTTAGAAGTTTGATAGAGTCAGAAACTTGGTTTTACATGAGATCTTATAGCTTTTTGACAGTACGAGTCATATGGTATCGTCTTGGCATCACTTTACATGAAAATGTTTATGGTGGGATCTCTATCACTGGGGGCAGTGTCTCCCCAATTCCCTATTGGGAATTTGCAGAAGTCAAAGATCAAGACAGCCAGGGGGTCAGTTCACGTATTTTTATTGTTTATTTAATCTTGTTTGCGTTGGCAGTTGGCACATAGTCAAATCGCGCATTTGCAAGTATAACAAACAGCATATTATATCAATCCAACCGTGTTTTCATCGAAAATATTTACGTGAATTGGGTTTCTGTATACATATATAAATAACTAGCTTTTGCCCGCAGCTCCGCCCGCGTAAATCACGCGGGAACACTACTTTTTCGTGATAAAAAATATCATATGTTTTTTCCCGGGACTCAAAGTATGTTTATACTTTATACCAAATTTCAGAAAAATCGATTCAGCGGTTAAAGCGTGAAGAGGTAACAGACAGACACACTTTCGCATTTATAATATTAGTATAGATAGCTGTTGCCCGCGGTTCCGCTCGCGTAAATACACCATCCCCCGGGAACACTGTACTTTTTCGGGATAAAAAGTAGCCTATGTATTAATTCAGAGCTTAAACCACTACCATACCGGATAAATACAACGACCTCACAGAAAATCGGCGTGAAATAACGCTTGCGTTATGTTTCGCTGAGTGAGTGAGATTATTGGAGGCTCAAGGGGGATTGGGGATTTTAAGGACCAGGAACGCAAGTCACAACACCAGTGGAGTTACAAGTGTAACTCTTCTAGCGTTGCGAGTGCGAGTGCGAGTGTCCATGGGCGGCGGTAATTGCTTACCATCAGGCGATCCGTGTGCTCGTTTCCTGGTTCATAAAAAAAAAAAAAAAAAACCGTTCAGTAGTTTTCACATCAAAGAGTAACAAACATCTATCCATCCTTCCATCCATCCATCCTCATAAACTTTCACATTTATAACATTAGTAGGATATGCTTGCTGTACAACTGTATAACAAATAAAATATGCTTTCCCCATTATTGAAAACTGATGTAAATTTCAGAGGCGTTGAATCTAGGGACGGGTGCAATGATGACATCAAAGATGACATGGAGGAGGATGAAAGGACTCTACACAGCAACGTGTTGATGACAATCGGTGCAATTGCCAGAAAGGCCCCGGCTCATTGCTCCCATGTGCTGTATACGTTGCTAACCGATAGAAGCAAACGGTAAATATGATAGCTTGAATATTTTTTTTACTATAAAATTCAGATAAATGTATGGTCACCGACAAACCCGCTGTACCATTTTTGGACCTTTTGGATCTGCCAAAGTGATAAGAAGAAAAACCAGGCCAAGTGCGAGTCGGACTCCTGCGCATAGGGTTCCATACAACTACACCAATATTTTACATATTTTTGTTAAGTTGTGTTTTAAACCGAAGACGGACGGACGGACGGACATCCCAAAACCATAAAGGTTCCGAGACGTGAACTACGGAACCTTAAAAACGTTTAAAATCAGTTTCTTACTATGCCGAGAAAATTTGATAACATCTATACTAATATTATAAATCTGAAGAGTTTGTCTGTTTGTTTGAACGCGCTAATCTCAGGAACTACTGGTTAGAAATGAAAAATTATTTTTGTGTTGGATAGTCCATTTGTCGAGGAAGGCTATATAGCATCACGCTGCGACCAATAGGAGCGAAGAATCAGTGGAAACTGTTGAAAAAACGGGGTAAATTATTCATATTTGAGGGCTTCCGTTGCGTGCGCTGAGTAAACGGTTCAAGTTACCCTAAAAATATGTATGAAAGAATAATTATTCCTCTTTAAATGATCTAAAAAAATGTCTGCGACAGTATATGTCTATCTTTTTAGATTGACTCACTATAACCTTTTTATGGTAATCAAATTTGATCGAAATTAATGCATTATTGCGCCATCAGTTGACATCAGTACTACATAATATGCCATAGACTTTACATAATGTTTCGTTACCTCATATTATTAAAGGTTTTAAAGTTAGTAATAAAATCTTGTCCGTGTATTGTTTCCGCAACCTTGAGCATGCGAAAACCGCATATTGCGGTAAATTCAAGGCCACATACTATGCCCCTTTGTATTGAAACTAAGATACACGACTTTCGCAGAAGACCACGTAGGTACACGACAATGCAGCATTTGGAAAGTGAAAACAAATTGTCTAACAATTGCTTAATAACTAGGTACCTATATGAAAAAAAAAAACCGCCAAAGTATCAGTCGGACTCGCGCACGTAGGGTTCCGCACAAAACGGCAAAAACATGTTTGTTGTATGGGAGCACCCCTGGAATATTTATTTTAGGCATGTATTTAAACTTGCGACAAAACAATTAAATTTTGGATATGAAAATACCCAATATTGAATACTAAATTACCAAGTTGGCGAAAGAATGTAAGGAACAAAAAAATTACTAATCTGGTGACTAAATAATACCACTGAATTTTCGAAACTGGCAGACAGATTATGTTTTAGCGACTAAATAACCATCTTGGCGACAATTTGTGAGTACACATTTAATTTAAGAATAGGCACATATATTTTCCCTGATGTAGGTAACTCAAAAAAACATACAAGCAGCGAAACGAGCGCACACAAAAAAAACATAAAGGAGCGTACAAAATTCCCAATTTTTAATTTTTCTCGGTTTTTATTAAAGGGGTGTAGATTATTGTGTAGATTAATTATTTTGAAATTTAGAAATGGCGGATATTATTTTTCGTAAAATTGATATGGGTGTCGTTTATCAGGTTTTTGGGCCTGGCTGGATACAAAAATGACATTTATTTTGAAATTCCAATATGGCGGACATACTTAATTTCATAAAAATAATATGGGTGTCCTTTTGTTGGTTTCTGGGGGTGCTGATTACAAAAAAGTCATCCATTTTAAATTTCCTTAGTAAACCAACAACCTCATATTTTCTTCATGATGGGAGAAAAAGAAATTTGAAAATCCTGAATTTTCCAACATTTCTATAGCTTTATACATTCCTAGTATCTCAATGTAGAGCATTTACTATGTTTTTATAAAGTTGATTCTATCTTGGAAACGGTGCATCCTATTGAAAAAATAATGAAAATTTCGTCCCCCTTAGGAACCCCGCAACATCATATTTTCTTCATGATGGGAGAAAAAAAAAATCGAAAATCCTGAATTTTCCAACATTTCTATAGCTATAAACATCCGTCGTATCTCAATGTACAGCATTTACTTCTTTTTTTATAAAATTGATTCTATCTCGGAAACGGTGCATCCTATTGAAAAAATAAGGAAAATTTCGTCCCCCTTAGAAACCCCGCAACATCATATTTTCTTCATGATGGGAGAAAAAAAATTTCGAATACCCTGAATTTTCCAACATTTCTATAGATTTATACATCCGTCGTATCTCAATGTACAGCATTACTTATTATTATTATTATTGTTTTTATTATTATTATCTGCACTCGCCACACAATCATATAGCAAAAACAGTGAATGTAAATGATATTAAAATAACCGGTCACACGTATGAATGTCTACACATGAACCAATCTAACTGTAGTTGTTCTACGCTCTGCTATGTAGATAACTTTAAATATCTTGGACTTAAAATTGACAAAAACTTTAACTGGGCTTTACATATAACAGAGCTTTGCAATAAATTGAGATCAGTTCTAGGTAAGTTTTATCAGCTAAAGAGTATACTAAATGTTGATACATTAAAAATGGTGTATTTTGCACTAGCAGACTCTCTGATAAACTATGGGCTAATTGTGTATGGGCGAACATTTATAACATATTTACATAGTGTCAAAAATCTACAAATTAGACTGTTGAAATATTTAGTTAGTAAGAAAGTTAAGTATGAATGTAATACAAAATATGAGAAATTATTTAAAGTGTGCAATATTCTGCCAATAGATAAAAAAGTGGAGTACTTAATAGGCTTACAGTATTACTATAGTAACGAATATAAAGTGATAGTAGATAATAAATATAATACTAGAAAAGAAAAGACTGAGTAAACCTAAAATAAAAAACTATTACGGAGAGAGGACAAATAAATATATGGTACCTAAAATATTTAATAGATGGGATATTTTAAGATATGAAGAAAAATGTTCAATAGGATTAATAAAGAGGAGGTTAAGGGCTGAATTGTTAAATTGAATAATTAAATAGGTTATTTTGTCTTGTCTTGTAAACTTTGAACTTTGTAGCTCAAAGTTCAAAGTTTACAATTTTTGGTTTGGTTTGTTTTGTAAGACTTTAATGTTTTGTAAAGAAACTATTCATAATAATGTTAAGTTAAAATATTATAAAAGATGAGCGCATCTCGCCGTCAAACAATAGTTTGGCGAGATACAAACATGTAACTGATTTGTTTAGTATAAATAAATAATAATAATTAAAAAAAAATAAAAAATAAACATCTTTTTTTATAAAATTGATTCTATCTCGGAAACGGTGCATCCTATTGAAAAAATAAGGAAAATTTCGTCCCCCTTAGAAACCCCGCAACATCATATTATTTTCTTCATGATAGGAGAAAAAAAATTTCGAAAATCCTGAATTTTCCAAGGTTTCTATAGATCGATACACCCCTCGTATCTCAGTACAGCATTGTAATATTTTTTTCTATAGTCGCTTCTATCTCAGAAACGGTGCATCCTACTGCAAAAATAATGAAAATTAGCTCCCCCTTATTAACCTAAAAATCGCATATTTTCTTTATGAATGGCAGAAAAATTCATGAATCCTGAATTTTGAAAAATTTCTATACATAGCTGGAACCTTGAACTACATAACATACTGTAATAATAATCATCAATCCTAATTAGCATCCCCAAGATCTATCTTTTAATTTAGTATTCATATTCATTTTCCGAAGATTGAATATTGGAAAAATTTCATTTTGGAAAATGAAATTGAAAGACAATTTTGTAATCAGAACCCCCAGAAACCGAGAAAAGGACAACCTTGTTAATTTTAATAACAAAAATTTACGCCATTGTGGAATTACGAAACAGATTTTATTTTCATATTATTCTGCACCCCCAGAAACCTAGAAAATGACACCCATGACAAAGAAAAACATACTCCAACAGTATCCAAAAATAGGATTTTCCGTAGCCTGCAAATCGAATTTTTAGCAGCTATTAATTTATCAACCAAATCTGGTTTTATAGCTGCTTATATGGTATAATGGTCACCAACTCGGAAATTAAGTCACCAACTTATAAATGTCGGTGCTAATTTGGATTAAATTTCGCCTCTTTTTATCTGCCGACTTTAGAATTTTTTGTCACCCGAGTGTTTTCGCCAGTTTAGTAATTTAGTCGCCAACATATTAATTCGCTGCCAAATTCAGTAATACAGTATGCTCACGTGCAGCCGCCTACTTATTTTTTGTTCGCTCGATTAATTATATCCCTTTATTTTATTCCGTTTTTAGTATTTGTTGTTATAGCAGCAACAGAAATACATCATCTGTGATAATTTCAACTGTCTAGCTATGGCGGTTTTTAGGGTTCCGTAGCCAAATGGCAAAAATCGGAACCCTTATTACTCTTTGGGTACGCGATCCTTAAAAAACTAAGTAAATTATAAGTTACCAAAATTCATCAAAATCGGTCCAGTAGTTTCGGAGCCTATTCAATGCAAACAAACAAACAAACTTTTCCTCTTTATTATATTAGTATAGATATAATATCACTTGCTATACAGTCCATGGAGGTTAGAGAACAGGAGACCGATCGCTGTAGAAAATAGTGTCCCAGAAATATGGACAAAACAAGTGAGGCGCTGCGAACGCTAAGTTGTCTCAGAAAAAGCGGCCCACCAATGCCGTGAAGAAAATAATACTACTTACCGACGGCAGCGCGGCTGGTGGCTGAAAAATGAATTATAAATTCTACAAATTTTCAGGGACAGGCGTCCAATGCTTCAGCACATAGCGATCGGTCTCCTGTTCTCTAATCTCAATGATACAGTCTGTCGTGAACTATCACAGACGGCTATTATTAATGTGAATGTGAGTTTGGTTGTTACGCTACTTAACACGTAAAATCTACTTAACCGTTCATCATGAAATTTGGCACAGAAATAGAGTAGACTGAGGGGAAGGACATAATATGCTACTTTTTATCGCTGTCAAATATAAGGATCTTTGGATACTGTATTACCAAAGCATTTTTATATTTTCATGTTTCGTACTGTAATATGAAATATATCCAGGCATCTTAAGATAAAATAATAAAGTATCTTAGCCGTCTGTGACGCCCTTTAATTTTAATCTCTTCAATTTGGAACTTATTTATTACTTTCAAACAGTCTGGAAGCTCAACTGCAACTAGTACACATGGGCAAGACGAATGTGGCCAATATGGGCGACCAACTGGTACCGCTGTTTGAAGATCTGCACTGGATACTGATGATTACTGGTAATACATACCTACATGTTGGTCTTAATTCGACCATAATTAATTTAATTTTCAAGTTTGAACTTTATTAGGTTTCATGTGCCAAAAGCTTTTCCTCTTAAATACTAAAGTGTAAATGTTGTCTATGGACTGTGTAAGACTGAGTTATGGAGGGTAGAGGAAAGGAGGACTAAGTCCATACATGAAAAAGTGTCCATTATTAAGCGTTAAATAACAGTTCCAAAATCCAAATCCAAAACTAGCCATAATGGCGCTAGGGTCATAACTGAGTGTGATATGAAGTTAGCTATAAGAGATGGAGTAAAGTTAGTTGAGTTTAAATAGCTAAACTACTCCATCTCTTATTGCTAACATCATAGTTCATATCACACCCAATTATTGGCGCTAGGGTCATAATTGGGGCCAGTTTATCTACTTTTGTCGTCCACTTTTTAGCTTTCTGCCTTAGAGAGATAGTCCTCCTTTCCTCTACCCTCCATAGACTGAAGACATAGATCGATAAAGGTGTAATAAAATTGTGTCAAACCAATACTACTGTTATTATACAAGTTCATGGTAGTTTGGGTTATTAATCTGAGCTAACATTGTTTTTATTTATTATAAAAAACCCAGCCTAGTGCGAGTCGGACTCGCGCACGTAGGGTTCCGTACCGTTATACCAATACTTTAGGTGTTTACTTATTATTGCATTATATTTTATAGATATAGCTAATAGCTTTATAACAGCCTCCGTGGTCTAGTGGTTAGAGCTTGGCTCTCGACTCGGAGGTCGAGCGTTCGATTCCCTCATTGAAACAACAAAAAATGTTGTTTCCAAGTTTGGTTAGGACAATGCAGGCTGATCACCCGATTGTCTGACAAGAAAGATGATCCATGCGTCGGATGGGCATGTAAAAAGTCGGATCCGCGCCCGATCTCTCGTCAGTCGTGTCGGTTGTCCGTCCCACTGGGTTATGACAGTAAAAGGAAGAGAGAGTGCTCTTATGTACTACGCACACACTCGGGCACTATAAAAATTGCTCCTGCGTAACTAGCCTGGTTTCAATGAAACCGGCCACCGTCACCGAGATCGGTGGGGGAATTATTAATAGCTTTATGTGCATATTTACTTCCAGGTCACTTCCTAGCCTACGACTGTATAGAGGGCGAAACTGTCAAGATACCGCCCGAGATAGTACAGTACAGCATCGCTCAAGGTGGCAACGTGGAAGCTTCGCTACGGTATTTAGTGGGAGAGTCTACGAACACGGAGAATGTGGACGCTGTGTTCAAGTGAGTATATGGCGGTGTAACGCGTCGCCACGGAATTTTGATGTTTCATGATTTTGATTTTGATGCGAAAATTTTATTTGTCAGACGTGCCATAATGGCTTTTTGGTTGTAGTAACAAATCAAAACGCAAAAGTTTTAATGGTTTTAACTTTTGAGATAATTTTTAATGGGTACTTACTAGAAGTCGCCATATTGTCATGATTCGCCCATAATAATAATTCAACTTTATAAGGGTTCTTTTGCCTCTTAGATAGAAAAAAAAATAATGGGTTGCACCCCGGGAGTGCCGGTAGAAGTCAAAAATCTCAAAAGAGCCATTTAACTGGAGACACTTTTTTCTCCATAGTGTTTTTACCATACGTCAAATTTCAAAATGGCCCCAGAAATCTCAAAAGTGGGACCATTTAACTGGAGACTATTCAGTTCATTGAACGGTTCGATCGAACGGGTTAATTGGACCGGTTTGTTAACTCAATATATCAGTACTGCAGTACTATTCTCTAAGAACATTTTCATATATCGACAGCTATCACCAAGGGGAGGAGGGGGTATAAGGAGACATCACGTGTATTAATTTTCGAATCTACGAATCTAGTCTATGCATACCGAAATTATTATCGGTTGTAGATTCGTAGTATTGTTTAAATACTTACAAGACAAATGGCTCGTATAGTTTTTAATTGCCTAAATTATTCGATAAAATTGTTTTTTAAGTTAAAGTTTTTCTTCAAACATGACCTGCTTAGTGCTTACTATGTAAAAAAAATACACGTGATCTTAGGTGGGGGAGGGGGGGGGGGGGGTATAAAACCTCACCACGTATCACCAGGGGGAGGGGAGGGGTCTAAAAAGTTGTTAAAAAACATCACGTGATTAATGGACGGCCCCATACGAACGTGACGCCTCACCGCGGATTCAGCTGTCGATATATGAAAATGTTCTTAGAGAATAGCACTGCTGATCTGGTTCGCGGAAATTAAACGAACGACACATGCTTAGTGCACAACGCCGCCCGCTTGTTATAAGGCCCTTACGAATTTTCGATCAGGACAGGACACGACGCGAGTTCGAGTTCGCGAGTTAAACAGTTTTTACCCATCCAAAGAAAAGTGCACAACGCCGCTAGTTTTCACTTCAAAAGTAAATGTTGTGTCAGATTGACAAACGTGTTATTTTTATTAATTTTATGCATTTCTAAGCATTATTAAAAAAATATTAGTTTTTATTAGGGTGTACAACCCTCCTCCACATAAACTTTAATTTACCGGCCAAATATCATAATCCTCCGTTCGCATAATTCTTTTAATACTGTACTGAAGTATATCATTTCTATGCACATCTATCTATTGTGATGTTAAAATTGAAATTATATTCATGAAGATATTTTTGTATTCTAACAATGTAGAAAGATGATGTTAGAATACAAACCATATTTAAATTTGAATAATAGTGAATATGCTTAAAAATGTATTAGATGTAATCGGTATTGACTATTATAGAAACATTCTATTATCACCATCAGGTATTTCCGGACTGCTTCTCATGAGTGTAAAAATGCATCTGTGATTCAAATTTCAAGGCACTAGTAGCTCCTTTCAGCTATACTCGTCAGTAAAATAATACATATAACAAACTCGCTTTTGCCCGCGGCTCCACCCGGGTAAATACATTATCCCGCCGGAACACTACTTTTTCGGCATAAAACATATTCTATATCCTTTCCCGGGACCCTATGTCTATACCAAATTTCATAAAAATCGATTCAGCGTTTAAAGCGTGAAGAGGTATCAGACAGACAGACATACTTTCGCATTTATAACTAGTATATTAGTATAGAAGTATAGAAAGTCCAGTTCGGGAGTGAATCGTCAGAGTTCAGACCGATTGATTTGCTTATTAGTTTTTGATTGGTTATTAGGTTCAGATCGTTGTTTTCACAAATTATTCTGTCTCCTAGTTTTTAGTATAGATGAATGAATCCATCCAACATGTTCAGTGTTTATGTTAAAAATAATGAAAACATATTGTTACGTGTTAGGGTTCGGAGGATTTGGAGAGAAAGACCTGCTGACTCTTTTAAACACTTTATTCACTAGCACTAGGTCTAACATAAAGCACTAGATCCAACACAAAGCACTAGGTCCAAACACTAAGCACTAACGATGTCCTATGTCGTAGCCAAGTCGTGGGTTTCACTTGTATTAATCACTCTTGATCACTAGTTTTCACTTATCGCCTGTTTCGCTTCGAAGGAAGCTCAAACTGAACTCAACTCGCTCGCATTTCTGCGGCTATTTATATGGGCCGAATCGAGTCCCAGACTATTCCAGAAAGTTTCCAACTCGCGTAACCAGGTTGGGTTTTTCGGGAAAGTTCGCACAGTAGCGTTATCTAGTATTGAGTAGGGGGGTTCACGCTGTCTTCGTTCATACAAAGTAGTTTCATTGGTTGACGCTAGATGGCGCTAATTTCTTTGTGCTTTGTGTGTTCGTAACAATATTATACAGTGCCTTAAGATCATCTTTGTATTGACTGTGTAACGATTTCAGGTTAATCGGCGAGGTGCTTCGCATAAGCGCATGGGAGTGTGCGGCGCTCCAGGCGGGCCTAGGTTCCGTGTTCAGTCCAGAACTGTCGGCGACTATATCGTGGCTGCTCAAGATATGGGCCAACTCGTACCTACTGCCGCAGACTACGGAGAATTCTGACGTGAGTTAAAATGTTGTGGTGAAGTAACTCATTGGCCCTTGCAGAATACCAGTGCAGCAGGCTTGCTTGCTGCGTATAGCTGAGCTGGGGTCAATTTTTAACATCAAACATCATACATGGTATTTTATATTGTGCCTAATTTTAGTTGATTCTCTTGTATTCCATCTGTGTGTTGTGTGATGATAAAATAAACGTATTCTATTCTATTCTTATATAGCCTGACTAGGAATATAATAATATGTATAAAAACCTCACCATATTGCGGAAAATTCACGAAGGGTGAATATCCAAAATCTTGACTTCCGTTGAGGATAATGACGGCAGGTTTTTTCAGCTATACACGGAATTTTATCGTCTGGCAACCAGTTTATTACTTTTATTGCCATTATTCAAGTAATCTGTGCCTTAAAAAATTGGCTATCAGACTATAAAATTTCGCGTACGTACGTTCTGTACTTATAATATGTAGTTTGTTTTTATTATTTTTCAACAGACTGCGACCGCCCGCCCAGGTTTGCGACCCACCGGTTGAGAAACGATGCTATTTCCTCATATCTTCTTCATTCATACACTTAACCCAAGAGTGACGTCACTTGTAGCCCGACTTTAGTATGGAGCGTTTTTACGAGACTTTTGTATACAAATCGCTGTACCTTTGAAAATATTGACTTTTGATATACGGTTTCTTCTGAGAAGTTACTCATATTTAAGAGTACTATTCATTTATGCAATTTAAAATTTGCGATCCCCTATTTGACTGAAAATATTATATGAACTTTATGTCAAAATCTCTACTAATTAGCTCCATATGTAAGCATTAAATGTCTCTGAGTGGATTTTGGATCTAGACTATAGCAGTCTGATCAGTGTACTAAGTAACTTTAATTTATTCAAACAATTATTCATCTCCTATAAATTATAATTGATGCAGGTAACGTACTTACATAAAGTTACATAATACGTATTATGTACCAAGTACTCCATAATGTAAATATCTTTTGCATAAAATAAATTATATTATTATGCAATGACGCAAGAGTATAATTATGTGTTTGCCATAAGTTTATAGTACTTATTACGATGTATTTCAAGGCTTTTTACTTGTTCATAAATATGTGTTTAACATTTTCTATTTACCTATATCCTTCTTTAATTTAAAAATCTAAAAATATCTTATTTACGTACCTACTCTTCGTCAACTTTTATAAAATTGTTGTGTTATTTGTTTGTCTGTTTTTGAATATCAAGATAAGGCTTAAATTGCTGATCTGAATTCGCATATACTGGGTGATTTTTTAATTATTTAGATATTTTTTTCAGTAAGTTAATAACGCCCTGTTTTTACTGAAAAATGTACCTTTGTACATGAAATAGCTGATATCGCGGCTGATAATGTTACATGCACGTACTACTCGACCAAGCTAAGTTTGCACCTCGCGTCGAGACAAACTGACGCATATGTGCGATCTGCAAAAAAGGACGAAAACTCGTATGACGCGTGTCGGCGACAAATATGCTAACCGTACTGAGCCTCTAGTCAAGATGCATTCGATAATTTCGACGGCGAAGTTCGAAGACAAAATGTATGGGATTTGACATAAGGTATGACAAGCGACATGTCACTTGTCGATGACTTATGTCAAATCCCATACATTTTTGATTACGAAGTTCGCTGTCGAAATTATCGAATGTATCTTGACTAGAGGCCCTGATGCGACAGGGCGATCGCGGGAATATGAGCGGGGAAGCAAATTGTTATAAAATTATTATTCCAGCGAGGTGCAAACTTAGCTTGGTGGAGTAGTAGGTATATTATGTTTTATATTGAAACATATCCGTATCTTTGTCATTACATGACATATCGGTGCGATATCGGTTACGCTCGGGAAAATGTCGACAACACAAGAGCGTCTTCCGAATCTTTAAATTTAAAAATAATCTAAAAATCCGGTTCCGTGAAAACGCTCTACTATGACATACTTAGATTTTTATCTTCTTTTAACTTGGTGAAAATGTGTTTTACAACATTGAACTTCTAAAATAAATTAAAATCATTATTTACTGATTTCTAATTTATAATTAATTTATAGAAAAAATATAAAAAATGTGAATTGAAATTACAATAATAATTGTTATAGTGCGATTCAAATGAGAATAGGATCGAGTCGGCGCCATATTATTTCAAATTTAGACTGTTATGTTAGTTAAATTAATGTTTAGATTATTTATTACTATTTAGAATTTTTATTTAAATTCGATGCAAGACTATTAATATTTATATGCATACAAGTTTTTCAGAAAATCGCACTTTTCAAGTGATATTTGTCAGAAAAAGTTCATTGACGTTCCTATTCTCATTTGAAACGCGTTATACACTATTGACCCCAGCGTGATTGGAGCGTACAATGGCGCACGGTGTGTGAAGTGGTGACACGTAGCTCGCGCAGTAGTATGTCCTAAATTCATTAATATTTTTCAACTTTCTAATACTTGAGCTTTGACACAAATTAGCTTTTGTACCCCCGGATCTATATTTCACGGATTGACCATGTTATAACAAATACCCTGTAATCTGTATATTCTATTTTTGACACAAAACATGCCATATCCCTCTCGAAACGGAGTAAGAAATCACCCAGTATTTGGTAGGCAGATGTAATTTATTATGACAGAGGATTTTCTTAAATTCATCCCCTATATTACACATATCTACAAATTTTTTTTTCCAGTTAACTTAACGGCTTTTCTATAGATATTTGGCCCCCTGATTCTGAAAATGAAAACCGTTTTTTTCTATCAGCTTTAATTTTTGTGATATGACGCTATGTGCATTGTGGTATAAAATGTGAAAAAATTACCACAAACATAAATTAAATAATTCTAAAAATAGTCTTTTTGATGATTTTCTTGAATAAGAAGCTTGAGATAGGTCTCTTTTCAAGCTCCAGCAGTAATCTGCCGTCATGTGCTCATCCCATTTACCTTATATCTTTCCTCCATAGTACAAATTTCTTGGTGAAACCTTTCTCCTTGTTCATCACTAGAGTGACCAAGATTTTCAGGAAAATTGTCTAGAAGGGAGTTTAAATAGTGAAGATTGACGCTCATGTTACAACCAAGATTTTTGAGGCAAGATAACGTAAGTTGAACTAAGTCTTGATAGTTTGGAGCTTTGGTATTACCAAGAAAGTTTTTCATAACGGACACAATCTAGAAGCTAGCAATTCAGACAGTTTTTTTGTCAAATAAAGGTCTCTTAATAACTCATTTAACTCGCTTTGGTCAAATAATTCCTTTATCGGGACTTTAGAGACAAAATCAGGGTCATCTGATTTACTTTCATCTTGTTGTCATCAATTTCAATTTGGCAAGGATCAACTGATGATGTTGAGGGTAAAACTGGTAGAACAGGTTGTTCATCTAAGGTAGTTAACGTAGTTGGTCGTTTGGCCGACGGTAAATCAGGATATATCCATTTATGACGGCTATTTGAATTTATGCCATTTATATCAAAAACACAAAAATAACAATCACCGTGATGGTTTTTAGGTTTTAAACTTTAATTATCTCCTTTTTCCATTTGACCACTGTCGCAAACTAACTACACAATTTTGGAAAACAGTTTTAGGCACCCACGGTTTATCTAAATTACGCACTTGCACTTTAAAGTAGTTAAAATAGGCAGTTTTCACAAAGTCTGTAATCGGTTTTCTGAATTTTTTATAACATATTCACTACAAATAAAACAAAAACACTCTAGATTATATAGACAACTTCTCTTTGACGTAGACAAGGCTTTAAATTTAACTAAACTGATAACAATACATCACTAAACTTGTAAATGTGCTATCCTCAAAAAAAAAAAAAAAAGCTGTATACTAGAAACTAAAGCTGATTGGTGAAAACGGGTGGTATATTTAAATTAAGGATATCGAAATTAATAAGAAAAGCCAAAAAAACCTCCGGAAAATTTCAAGAAGTAAAATTTTGTAGGTATGTGTTATTAGTGCCCTTGCTACCTTTACACAAGATCGCTAAAACTGTCGAATGAAACTGCGGCGTGTGACAAATTTCTACCGCGGGTCATATTATATCGTGACATAGCTAGCGAACCAGAGGGCCTAGTCAAGATGCATTCGATAATTTCGACGGCGAAGTTCGAAAACAAAATGTACGGGATTTGACGTAAGGTATCGCAAGCGACATGTCACTTAGCGATGTCTTATGTCAAAACCCATACATTTTTGATTACGAACTTCGCCATCGAAATTATCGAATGCATCTTGACTAGAGGGCCTGTTAACACTAGCTAGGTAGGTATGTATGGTAAAATTTATTCCAATGAGGGTTTTTAAATTCGTGACATCTGACAGCTTTTTGACACGACAAGGATCGTCGGGCTTCTAAGCGCCGCCTGGTGACAGAAAAAGAATCGAAAATTCTTATTGACCGTTTTTGATACCACTTACGGCACCAGATGACGACGGTGTGCGTTGGGTCTGCCCCCTAAGGGTCCATCCACATATTACGTCACAGCGCATGTGACAGTACATATTAAATACAAGTACAGGGATACTAAAAAGCGTGACATAGGGGGGTGGGGGTTCAAATCGTCGACATTTTGCGTGACGTAATATGTGGATGGCCCCTAACGGCAGAAAAAATATCGAACACCCTTATTCCACCCACAGATTCTGGAGGTATCATTCGGGCGGAGCTCCCGTGGCGCCGCATGGGTGACGGCGGCGGCGGCCCGGCGCGCGGCGCACGTGCTGCGGCACCTTAGCGCGCAGCCTACGCCCGCTACGCACGCCGTCTCACTCCTCGCCACGCTCGCCCACTCGCACCACCGGTAAGTGTATTGCGCCGTCCCGCTCGCACTATGAATCTTGGGTAGGATTCTTACTACTATCCAGCACATTTGCACCACCAGTGAGTGTATAGCACCGTCCCCCTCGCACAACAGCCGTGTGTTCTAACAACTAACTCACTCGCTCCTCCAGTGAGTCCAGCCGCTCTTGCGCTACACGGTTGTAAAGAACCTTGACTTTAATAAATATCTATATATTATACTGAAAACCAGGAACGAATTATTATTTATGTAAACGTTGATCATCTTACAAAAATTCTTAATTCAAATAACTCAAAGTAACATGCGTGTTCGCTTGAGCATTCTCATCTAGGATGAGATCATCATCTAGCGCACGAAGTATAGATATACCAATTGAGGGGACAGATTTTTTGCTGGTAGATCGCGTCCCACTAAAAGAAGCACTTGTTTGAAATTACGCGGGAAGTTATGTTGCTATTGACAGCTCTGGAAAAAAATATTATGAGAAACTTGGATTTAAATCTAAATAAATAAAAGTTTTAGGAAATTCTTAGATACTGTTCACGAAGTATAGATACCGTAGAATACGGTAATACCCTAACCGTAATTTAAAAATAATTGTAATAAATAATAGTATTGGCAACACTCGGTACGTAACAAATTCTTGCACAGCCAGTGGCAGAAAAGAGAACTAAGATCTGGGTCTATTATTGTGTACATAAATACTATGGAAAAGCCTATACCGTTCGGACTCCTGGGATCTCTACTTCGTGATATCTAGCGCCTGAATTCTGAACTTCTGACACATGATTTGTCAAAGTGACAAAACTTTTTTTTTTTTTCAATTTGATCCAATTGCTAACCTGTTAATGTTTGTCTAATTTTTTGGTTCCCGAACCGGGCTGAACCTTTCACTTCATACACTTTTCGCTATTCCACGCAGCTTCGATTTAAGCCTGCTTAACAGAATCTAGACTTCCGGTTCGGCTTCTGTCAAGCGTAGGCGTGTCTAAGTGCGGCGTGTGTTTTTAACTAAAAAGTCATGAAAATACCACCTTAAACGAGTAGAACTGATAACAACAGTGTAGTGTAAACATCCGTGAAGACGATTGGCATTGATTCTTAATCATTAATTAATGGATTCGTGCGCAAAACAGTGAAAATAAAAACGGGAACCATAACAAATAAATTTAACTACCTACACAACGCTAACATTGATAAACGTCAAACTGACAACTCAAACGTCAAGTCCCGTGAAGTGACGACTTCCGCCAATTTAAATTATTGCCATCCTCAAACCGGTGTTACCGACATAACAAATTGAAATTCCAACAAAGTTCCAACAAAGTCAAAATATGGAACAATTACTAAAAGAAATTAGTGAAAAGATGAATGAGAAACTGGAAGAAATTAAGGATGAATTTAAGAGACAAACAGCTACTCTGACAGACAATTTTACCAAAGCTATGGCCCTTACGATCGATGAAAAATTAAACCCTTTCTTAGAAGAAAATCACAAACTCAAAGAAGAAGTGAGGATGCTAAAACAAAAAGTTCAATACCTAGAGAAAAGCAACAGAAAAAATAACATTATACTTCACGGAATAGATGAAAAAGAACAAAACAGAACAGATTTATTAGACATTGTCCTTGTAGTCCTGAATACTATGGCATTGCAAGCAGAAATTACCAGCTTCGATAAATGGGAAATCAGTGAAGTCTACAGACTGGGCAAAAAGAACCTTAATAAGAACCGACCCATCCTAATTAGATTTACCCTGGAATGGAGAAAATACGAAATACTAAGAAACAACAAAAAATTCGAAACAAATACTTACGCCACTGAGGACTACCCGCCAGAAGTTTTGAAAACAAGAAAAGAACTAAAAGTTAAACAACAAGAAGAAAAAGAAAAAGGAAATGTCGCAATAATTAGATACGATAAGCTTATAATAAATCAAAGAAATAATCAGAAGAGTGGTAATGACAAAAGAAAACGGTCCCCATCAAAAACACCATCAAAAAGTGAAAATCAGAATGATACAGGAATTAACAAAATAGCCCCAAAAATCAACAAAACAAACGCATTTCAATACATGAAACATAACAAAATCAACCCCGCCTCCGGAAGCAAACAATAGCAACCAAAGAAACTCAACTATAGACTACCTACCCCAACCCGGCTGGTCCCCGTGGGGCAGTATGACCACTACCCTCCAGAAAATAGCAATATACATATAGCAACATTAAATACCAGAACAAGCCCTAGAATCAATCGAATGGGACACTATAGGACTAAGTGAAGTGCAAAGAATAGGTGAAGAAATAAGGGAGTACCCAAAACTACATCCTATATTACAAAGGGGAAAAACAGGGAATGTTTGGAGTTGGCTTCATTATCACAAAACAACTAAAGAAAAACATATAATTTAAAAGCAGATCGGATTGCCATATTAAACATTGACACACCAGGCCAAAAATCACTTTGGTCGATAATACAGGTCTATACACCCATAGAACTAGCAAGCGAGACAGAAAAGGAAGATTTTATATGACCTTAAATGACACTTTGATCGAAGCTATTATGCATAAAATTGTGATGGGAAGTTCAACAGTCAAATAGGGAAACAAAAGAATGGCGAAAATCTGGAGGAGGCCTATGTCTTAAGACAACCTAACAAAACAAAAAGAAAAATTAAGAAGAAAAAAACAAAATTAATAAAAACAAGATTAAACACATCAATAATATATTAATGCAGAAATGTACATACTATTGCTGGGAATAAAGGCTTATCTAATCTAATCTAATCTAATCTAAACAGAATCTAGCTGAATACTTGTAAACTCATAAATTATTGTTTATCATCCAGCGAAAGTCCACTAGCCAGCTCAGAAGAGTTCCTAGCGTTGGTAGCCTGGGAGGCAGCCGGCAGCAACTTGTCAGGAGAAATCAGAAAAGAACTGCACAGGACTTTTGCAATTGCTGCCACATATGCCGAAGGTGAGTGTTATATTTCTTAATTTTCATACATACATACATATAATCACGCCTCTTTCCCGTAGGGGGTAGGCAGAGACCGCCTCTTTCCCGTAGGGGTAGGCAGAGACCACTTCTTTCCACTTCCTACGATCTTTACATATTTGTTTCGCTTCATCCACTTTCATTCTTACCATCCATTCCTCCTCTCACATTCAACGTAGCGAAGCGGCTCTCCATGGGCCACTTTTTTATAGAAAAGTTAAAGTACATAGTCAAACTAAACTACCACTTTTTAAACGTCGGAGAGTCATGCTTTAGCACGAATTGGCCGGCTCGACCGGAAATTATTACGGCCTCACAGAAAACTGGCGTGAAACAACTGTTTCGCCGAGTGAGTGAGGTTACTGGAGGCCCAAGGGCCACAGCCATGTCACATTTTTTAATTAATTCTTAACAGGTGAAGTGAGGAATCGTCTGCTCACCAGCACTATGGCACTACGAGAGAAACTCGTGCAGATACTAAACTCGGAGATGGATACGGAGCCAGTGAGAAACGCATTGGCTGACACGTTAGATTGCTTCACCGGTGTCACTGAAGGTGTTTTGGAGGTAAAATCTATTTTATGCCATACAATTACTGTAAAAATCACTGTTTGATACATAATATCAGTGTCATAAAAGATAATTCATTTATTGATATGTATTTACAGACAGCAAAAATTCGTTCAGTAGTTTTTGCGTGAAAACGTACATCCATTCATCCTCACAAGCTCACATTTATAATAGTAGTAGGATTCCTTATAATATGTATATTTTTTCATCAGGTGGGCACCCTAGACCAGCAGTTCCTGATGCTGATCTCGGCCCTGGAGAAGGTCCCCGGCATAGTGTACAAATACCACAACTACCCCGCCGTGGTGTTGCCCGCGTTGAATTTCCTCGCCAAGAGCGCGAAACGCATGCTGCACTCCGTGCACACGGATAACGCCGATAAGTAAGTGCTAATTAGTCTACTTGACTCAAATTTAATTTCATACATTGAAGAAATATTTCCTATAGAAATTGTTTTGACACAAGTTTGTTGGTAATAGACTACATCATACATGCCAATACAATTTTACATTGTAAATACACATAGTGTTAAATAAAATTAGTATATTTTTTACTAGCTTTCCCGACACATGTTGTTCTGTCTTAAAATATACATACATACATACATATAATCACGCCTTTTTCCCGTAGGGGTAGGCAGAACCGCCTCTTTCCCGTAGGGGTAGGCAGAGACCACTTCTTTCCACTTGCTACGATCCTTACATACTTCTTTCGCTTCGTCCACTTTCATTCTTACCATCCATTCCTCCTCTTACATTCAACGTAGCCAAGCGTCTCTCCATGGTCCGCTTTTCGCCTCCGCGAGAAACGAGACGTGATGGGTGGCGAACCACATCGCCGCCATTTTGGATAATTTAATTATTTTTGATTATCCATTGCGTTTCCACGGATTGGTGGAGAGGGTAGGAATAGGGAAAGGGAAGGATAGGTGGTGAGGAAGGGAAGATTGGTAAGTTAGAGTGGGAAATAGGAAATGTAGGATATTACCGCCCAGGAGGGCAAGGGATAGGACAGTAATAGCTAGGGAAGCCGGGGTCGCGTACCCGTATACTATACCACAACTACCGGACAGGTAAGTTGGGAAGAGTACCCCATGAGTACCCCATCTTAAAATATGAACTGGAATTATTTATTCCAGTTCATTATTTATATAAATACACCTACAATCTATACCTTTGCCAATATTTCTTACTGTTTAAACCTTCCCTGAATGTCCACAATCATTCCAAGACCAAAATTAGCCAAATTGGTCCAGCCGTTCTCGAGTTTTAAGTCCCTCGGGAACGGGATAAAAAGTATTGTATGTCCTTCTCCTGGTTTAAAGATAACTCCCCACCAATTTTCAGCCAAATCGGTTCAGCCGTTCTTGAGTTAAAAATAGTGTAACTAACACGACTTTCTTTTCAAAAAATCAAAGATTATTAAAAATGTTATATAACAAATTTTATGTTCAGAAGTACATAACGAAAATCCTTTTGAAAAACCACCCTGTTTATTTGTTTCAATAAATGAATACATTCAGTATAGTATATTAATTTGAATAACTTTTTTTCAGATTTCTGGAGATATGTAACACGACGTTCGAGGTATACATGCGATGGAACTCCGGAAAGATATCGAGCATCCCGCAAGACGCCGAAGAGGAGGCTTATGAGGTTATTAATTTATTTAATGAGTTTTACGGAATATAGATTTCAAAGGTCGATTCTGCTAATTTAATCCAGCAATCAGTCCCGATATGTTAAATCTGCAAAATGCTATTCTCACTAACGTCGAACCTATTTTGATTGGTCCAAACAGTTTATGATAACAAGACGATTCATTTGTAATTCAATGAAATGAATGTTAAAGTGTATGTTAATTACGAGAATTGGGATTCTGAGCTCAAGAGATTTCCGAAAGTATTTCAATGACATTAAGCTTTACAATATTTTTACTACCTGTTGCCCGCGGCTCCGCCCCCGTAAATACAGTATCCCTAAGGAACACTGTACTTTATCGGAATAAAAAGTGACCTATGTTTTAATCCAGTGCCTAAACTATCATATTAACAAAAAAAATTCATCGAAATTTGTTCAGTAGTTTTTGCGTAAAGTAGAACAAACATCCATCCTTCCATCCATACATCCATCCTCACAAACTCACTTCACAAACTGTGGGAGAGCCACGCTTCGGCATGAATGGGCCGGCTCGACCGGGTAAATACCACGACCTCACAGAAAACCGGCGTGAAATAACGCTTGCGTTGTGTTTCGCCGAGTGAGTGAGGTTACCGGAGGCCCATGGGGGGGGGGGGGGGGGGGGATTGGGGATTTCAAGGACCAGGAACGCAAGTCGCAGCACCGGAGGAGTTACATGTGTAACTCCTCTGGTGTTGCGAGTGTCCATGGGCGGCGGAAATCGCTTACCATCAGGCGATCCGTCTGCTCGTTTCCTGGTTCATTACATAAAAAAAAAATATAATATTAGTAATATGCCGGTTTTCTTCCACTAGGACATCTGCGCGCTGATGGAGGTCGTCTGCTGCGTTTCGCGCAGCGGCTGCGGCGGCGGCTCGGCGGCGACGTGTGCGCGCGGCCTGCGTACGCTGCTGCCGCTGGTGACGCCGCCGCTGTTGGCGCTGCCGACGCTCGCGCACCGCGCCTACCGCATGATCCGCGACCTCGACGCCGCCGACCAGGTAAAGCCCGCGACGCCGCAACGTTTTGCTGCGGCTGCGGCGGATGACTCGGCCTTTGACACTAGATGACCCACACTATTTGATAATTTACTACATACCTATACAAGGTGTAACAAAAATAAGTGATAATACTAATTAAGGGTGTGTTTGTGTTCCTTATAGAGAGTTCACTGTGAAAGTAGCAGCGCTGAAAGAGCAAAATTTTTTTTGCGATTTGAATGGGAAAGCGCTCTAGCGTCGCGAGTTTCCCCATACAAAAGTGAAAAAAAAATGCTCATTCAGCGCTGCTACTTTCACAGTGAACTCTCTATAAGGAACACGTACACACTCTAAAGTATTATCACTTATTTTTGTTACATGTTGTATACATATAATCACGTCTCCATCCCGTAGAAGTAGGTAGAGAATACTCCTTTCCACTTGCTACGATCCTTACATACTTGTTTCGCTTCGTTCAGTTTCATTCTTACCATCCATTCCTCCTCTTACATTCAACGTAGCGAAGCGGCTCTCCATGGGCCGCTTTTCGCCTCCGCGAGAAACGAGACGTGATGGGTGGCGAACTACAACGCCGCTATTTTGGATAATTACATTATTTTTATGATTATCCATTGAGTTCCCATGGATTTACTGCTTATGTAAAAACATTTAGTTGAAAAATATTACTACGGAATTGCAAAATTAACTACGGAATTTCGGGCACATAATTTACTACTTAACCTTCAAGCGGGCGCGCGGTCATTCGTAATAGCTAAAGATAAATATTGTCATAGAAAATAAAATAATGTTGCTCTCTCTACAACACTGAGAAGGTCATGACCTTACACCGCCTTACAAGACTGCCTAATATCATCAGTTGTGTAACTTTCTCGGTGTCGTCAGAGAGCAATGTAATTTTATTTCGTATAAAATTATTTTAATTTCTGTTAAGTATATAATTAAACGTCTACGTAACCAGTAAATCATATGCCTGAAATAACCGTAATAAATTTTGCCAAACCATTTATAACTTTATTTCATGTACTGATAAATATTGTTATGCTACTGTACATTTTTCTAGAACATCGTTTCTCAACCATTTTTAGGTCGCGACCCACGAAAAAGCAAAAAGTTAAAATTTTGATAATATGTACCTACATAGCGCGTTATTTTTATCAGCTATAAGTACGTTCAGAGGCGGCTCGTCCTAAAGAGCGCTGGTGCAGTGCACTCCCATAAAAAATAGTAACTAAGTACTTAATAAAAATGTATTTTTTAATCTGCTACCCACTTATATATTTTTAACCATTCACATGCACACATAATAGTATTTATTAATTACTAGAATTAATTAACTACGTAAGAAGTTAAAATGTTTTCAAGCATATTTCAAGATTTGCTAAGTCGTTACTCACGGGAGCGCTCGCGATTGCGCTCCTATGAGAACAATTTCAGTACAATGGCTAGTACTGAAATCAATGAGTGCGAAAGAGAAACATCGACACGCCCCGGTACGTGAAACAAAAGATTTCGTATGAGAAATTAGCCTAAATTGGAGCGCCGCTCCTACGACGCGACGTTGCCAGATCGCGGCGAGGTGACAATTGCTGTGGTGTGCCGTGTGGCTAATTATGCGCTGTTGCCTATCTTATGTAAACAAACTTTGCGTCTCATCGTCACCGGTCACTACACTACTCGCGCGAATACGGTAGTTTTGTGATATTCTGCTATTAAAAAAATAGTTTATGTGCGTTATTTGTAAAAATGCAACAATACAATGTATATTTTATTAAATACTGTGAAAAGACTATAGAAAAGCGTCTCGAACTAAAAGCAAAGGGGCCAAAATGTGCTAAAAAACTAAAACTTTTACGCGTGTGTTTAAACCCGAACAGTATTTATAAACACCTTGGATGTGTGGTTGTGAAGAAACCAATAAATTATTTGCATGCATTGTGTATGATAAATTGATAAGCATAGAAAAACGCAGGATAAATTCCATATCCGATTTTCACGAGAAAGTGATAGAGGTCTTCGCTCACCAAAAAGACCGGCGAATGGTTTTTTATACAAATAAATGGTAAGCAACACTTTTTGTTTGTGAACACCCAAAAAAAAAAGGTCACGAGCCGCCTCTGAGTACGTTGTATTAGCCTTCACTCGTTCAAACTTTCGAACGATTTTTTCGACGTTCGATACAAAAGATTCGTTCGAATAACGAATCTTTTGTACATACATATATGTAGTTCGTATTTATTATTTTAAAAGACGACCCCCTTTAAAAACAAACTCGACCCCGCCCCAAGGGTCGCGACCAATCGGTTGAGAAACGATGTTCTAGAATATAATACACGCCAGTGGCGAAGGCTGCTTCTCCTTCATAGGGAAGCCGGAGCCTGTATAATAGGTAGGGATTTCTATGAAGGTTTGCAAAAGGTAAGTGACAAGGGAAGCCGATAGGAATGGAGTTATAGGAACCCTTCGCCACTGATACACGCCTAAACGATTTTATAGAATATAATACTAACACGCCTAAATTTTGTTTCAGCTAACCATTCTACCAATAGAGGATTTCAACATGGTAGTGACTGCACTGCGCGTGGGTTTGACTGCTGTATCTTGTGACGTATCCACACTATGCTGTGACACTATAGTAGGGTTATCTAATAAAGTACGCTCGTTCGGCACCGACAACCCATACGCAATATCCCTGCTAACATTGGCGGAACTACTACTTATGTTGATAATAAAGATGGAAATCCCACCGGACTCCATACCGGCGGCCGGGGCGGCAATATACGCTTTGACGTGTGTAAAACCAGCCCTATTAGAAGGCCTTGCGAGACAACTTATAGAGGCATACGCAGCGAATGACCCAGCAAACGTACACAGATTGGAAGAAGCGTTCGGAGTACTAACCAATGGGGTACTATTCGACGGGTACCGAACACATAAACTACGTTTTCAAGATAACTTCGACAAATTCCTAGCAAGCGTACACGGATTTCTGATCGTCAAGTAATTATTGGTTTGTAATGGGGTAAATCTCCCCTTGTCGACTCTCTTATGAACGTCGAAGGATTTTCTCACATTTGAGAATTGTGAAACTAGTCACAAGTATTCATTGAGCACATATCATAAAGAGTTCTAAAAGCCGGTCCACACGGCGCGTTGCTTCGACGCAGCGCTCCGTCGTTTTAAATACTAAAAACTGTAACGTTCACACGGTGCGCTGCGTCGACACCACCCGCACCCGTGTGGCCGGCATTGCGTTAACATGTTTGCGCTGCGTCGACACCACCCGCACCCGTGTGGCCGGCATTGCGTTAACATGTTTGCGCTGCGTCGACACCACCCGCACACGTGTGGCCGGCATAGCGTTAACATGTTTGCGCTGCGTCGACACCACCCGCACCCGTGTGGCCGGCATTGCGTTAACATGTTTGCGCTGCGTCGACTTCACCCGCACCCGTGTGGCCGGCATAGCGTTAACATGTTTGCGCTGCGTCGACGCAACGCGGCGTGTGGACCGGCTCTAAAGGGCCATACTGACGTCCAGCCTGCAAATCTGTCGATAGTGTCAAATTGGAGCGGAAGACAAAATCAATAAATATTGTCAGTTGTCACTATAGACGGCCAATGAGGGTTTTTAAGGTGGTTCGTTTCCTATACAAAAATACAATGGACATTAATTAGGTAATTTCATACTATTCTACATAAATTTATATGCACATCTATTTATTTTGCAATACAATTGTCGCAAAATATATTTAAAATACTTTATTTCACACAGAAGTCACATTTTTATTGAATTTTCGACAAAAAGTGACATTTGTAACAAAATAAATACGTGATATTCTTTTTTTTTTTGACACGACAAAAACCGTGGAACTACCTTGCGCCGCCTGGTGACAGAAAAAGAATCGAAAAGTCTTATTGGCCGTTTTTGATACCACTTACGGCACCAGATGATAGTTTGTGTGACCCCTAACGGCAGAAAAAATGTCCAACATCCTCATTGACATTATTGACAAGCTGCTGAATTCGTAGGCTAGACCGTGAGTATGGCCCTTGATGGCCCGAAAAATCCGAAACACATTATTGTATTTGTGTAGGTTTTTCGTTTATATGAAATTTTATCAATTTCATTAGAATTGACAACAATTTTACACTAGAAATCAATGGAGATATACCGGATTTCTTCTATACAAAATCACTATTATGACTATTGTGGTATGTCCTCAGTGCAATCGGACGATTTGGAAACAATTGACGACGTCCTTCCTAAGGGCTGTGTTTATTAAATTATTCTTTTAAGGGATGTCCAATTATATTTTCCTGTGTACTGTGGCCTAAATCGAACAGGGTGCCTGCCTCCGTATTGTATATTGTTCCTCGGTCTACGCATAGACAATGTAGCTGTCAATCACAACGATGTTGCTATTAATGATTATTATGAAGTGGGTTGTGAGAGTTTTTAAGTATTATAGCTTGACCGCTGTAAAGTCGACCCTCCCGATGGTCCGCGGGACGCGGGGGCGGGTAGCGCTCAACCAATCAATCAGTCCGATGTCGGCCACCGACGTCGAATAACGTACGCAGCTAGAGCTCGCGCAGTTGTAGCATTGTGCCCGCTACACATGCGATTATTTTACTTAGTTACATCCAACAATAAATCTAACATAGTTGCTTAATTAATTGTGTATATATAAAAATAATATATAATAAAAATAAATATAGAATCAGTATATTATTTGCCACACTCACATGACTCAAACAATTATAATCATTCACCTAAACAATAACACGAATATTTATCTTGAGATATCTCGAGATAAATCTCTGTGGCCACAATGCCGTGTGTACCCGTGCATACCTCCCGCCCCGCGTCCCGCATACCATCGGAAGGGTCGACTTTACAGCGGTCAAGCTATAGCGATAGTACTTTTACATCTATGGTGATTTTTAACGCTAGTTTCGATCTTCCTAGGAACGTAAAGCCCGACCAGGAATATAACCTCAATTTTTTACTGTGGCAACACTACAAATAAGTTGGGATTTATTTGGTTAACACTGGTACTATATGATCCGGAATCCGACTGGCTGGCCAAATTTTAAGCACTAACAATAGAGTTGAAAGTCGAATTGTCGAGTTTCCAGCTGTCGTATATGACATTGACATTTGACTCGACACTTGTGTGTTGTTCGATTTTCAGCTCTTTTGTATTAGCGCAGAGTATTTTATTTTCAATACTCAAAATGTTCCCCAGTCTAACAGTTTCCGGAATATATATGATATAGTTCTAGGCTAAATCTCAAAGTGTTGAAATTAACGACAATTCAATTTAGTTACGTGAATTTTCGTCCGCAACATGGCGAGGTTTTTTTATATTCCTGGCCTGGCTATATTAAGCACTACTCTTGCAATTTTATAGCTGGACTTTTTTCATTATCTTTAATTGTTACTCATATCGAACGATATTCTAGCTAAGCGATGTTAAACGCTAGGTAGTCATAAAATTTTAGGTGACATTTTTCAATTTTATTCAAATAAATTCATGTTAAATTAATGTTTCAACGCTATATAACGCTTGAAATGATTTTTTATATTGTCTTTAGGTTTAGTTAAAATGTATATAGATAAATAAATTCTGGACATTTTTTATGTCGATAGCTGTAGGGATATTTTTGTTACTTAATACCTATAGTATTTGTTCTTATATAATAATTATCATATTATACTAGGAGCCTGTTTCACAATCTACTAATAGGTATCAGATCAAATAGCTTATTTGCATGTTTTGTCTCTGTTGCACGATATAAAGTAAGTAGCGACAAAACTTACGAATAAGCTATCCTAGACTTATTGGAAGAATGTAAAAAAAAATACTAAACTATAATTAATTATAAACAAAATACTATAATATGTATTTTATTCTGTATACTGTATATTGTTTTTATAGAAGAAATCTGCTAAAATATGGCAATATTGTTTAAATTTTGGGCTGTTTATATTCTGTTAATGGTATTTATTAAAGAGACATAAACAATTGAAAAAGTGCAATGTCTTCATAATAATATGCTTGATGATCGTGTAGATCTTTAGTTCAAATAAAAACTACTTGTATGAAACAAAACAAAGCTGGGACTACAGTTGAAGTTGAGTGTTCGATTTTCGGCTCTATTATATTAGCATAGAGTTCTATTTTCAGTGCTCTGAATTTTCTACGGCGTTCCGGATTCCGGATCATATAGTCCGAGCCTATTGTTGACTGTTTGCTTCGCATTCTTCGTAATCTTATTAGTAATAATATTATATAGTCGCCAAAACAGTGACTTCCAACTTTCTCATTATTAGCATAGAAGTAAAAAAAATCTCTCTAAATATTTTTATAACAAAAGTTGTGTTTGGGTGTCATATAGCTGCTGCATCAATAAAGTACTTTGCCCACTAGGTAATCAAACAGATTGATTTAAACAATTAAAAATGTAGGTATTGTTTGTCACACAATTTCAAATACAAAAAAAAACCTGTAGGTATTTCATGTTTGGTTTGAAGCATGAACGTAAAAAAAGTCGGACACCGCTTCAGTAATGTGAATAGTGAAGCAATTAAAGTAAGACGGCCTTACCGTAGCGACACGTGCCGCACGCACACATTCACAGCAAAGTAAGACGATCGGCCGCCAGTACGCCAATGGCAATTATCCGTATGTGCGCTTCACTCAATGCTTAGCTCACCTTCCGTCCGCCTTTTTTTACGTCCACTGTTTAAAGTAAATAAATTCTTAAATTACATACTGAATTCGAAAGAATAAGGTACTTTGATTATTTTGAAAAGGCTTGTTTCTTGCAATGGACTGTTATTTTAAAATAAAACTATTGTTTTTAATAGCTGTGCCATGAATTTGTTTGTTGTATTTTTTATTTTTTTATTTTATGCAATAGAAACTTGAAATATATTCAGTTTTATTTTCATTACATTAATATAAATTTTCTTTTGTAGGTAATATTTTTTACAAATTGGTATGCATAAGTGCTGTCAAAAAACACAAAATTATTACTTTATAATCTACCTGTGTGTACTTGGAGGAAGTTAAGTAGTATGTGTACTTGTTTTTATTTTAAATGTTGGGAAATTTACTGAATAATAAGTTTATTGTACAATTTAAATGTGACTCTGCAAACTCATAATTATGTTTGTTGAAAATCGTTATCGTCGTTATGAAAAAAAAAAAATATTAACGCTCATTGGCGTTCATATTTGTGGAGCGTGCTGCGTGCCTATCAGCCAAAATAAAATGCTTTTGCTAATACAATACAATATGCAACTCTTACCCAACTTAACTGCATAATATTTCTTTAAATAATACAAAAAGTGTCATTATTACTTATTTATTCATAAACTGTATGAAGATAAATAAAAATCCAGTACAAAATATATTAGGACAATTTTTTTTTGTCTTTTTTCTTGCACTGTAGACTCATTTAATTTCAGCGCGCTATATGGTTTCGCATACATACAGAGCAGTACTGATTATCAGGTGGGCACCTGATACTCTGTACCTGATGTTGCTGTAATACTCATACTTAGATGTTTAGGATAAATGTTTAGATTTAAAACAGACGTACGAAAAGTTTCGTTTATTCCGTTATATTATTTTACTAATCTGTTATTAGTTATATTTTCTGTTCAAGCAGAAACAGAAATAAGTCCATCATCTGTATTTTTTTTAACTATACTCTAGTCATATCTATCATGGTTGTGACAGACAGACGGACAGTTTAGTACCAGGGCGAAGGGTCCCGTTGTTCCATGAAAATTGGTATAGTAGTAGTTTAAGCTCTGGATTGAACCATAGGATACTTTTTATCCCTATAAAGTACAGTTATCTCGTGGGTTACTGTATTTATGCGGGTGGAGCCGCGGGCAAATACTACGTATTTAACTTAACGCGTCATGGGATACTCATCCCAACTTACCTGTCCGGTAGTTGTGGTATAGTATACGGGTATGCGACCTCGGCTTCCCTAGCTATTACTGTCCTATCCCTTGCCCTCCTGGACGGTAATATCCTACATTTCCTACTTCCCACTCTACTTTACCAATCTTCCTTTCCACACCACCTATCCTTCCCTTTCCCTATTCCTACCCTCTCCGCCAATCCGTGGGAACGCAATAGATAATCATAAAAATAATTTAATTATCTAAAATGGCGGCGATGGCCGATGTGGTTCGCCATCCATCACGTCTCGTTTCTCGCGGAGGCAAAAAGTGGCCCATTGAGAGCCGCTTCGCTACGTTGAATGTAAGAGGAGGAATGGATGGTAAGAATGAAACTGAACGAAGCGAAACAAGTATGTAAGGATCGTAGCAAGTCGAAAGAAGTGGTCTCTGCCTACCCCTACGGGAAAGAGGCGGTCTCTGCCTATCTTTACGGTGATTATATGTATGTATGTATGTACGTATTTAACTAGACCCTCCGCTGGAAAGCCCCGCATGTCTTGCGGCACCCCGCACTCGCCTTCGTATGGTATTGAGTATTAGCCGATAGCATACCTTCACGATGACGTAGAAGAATGGTGAAGTGTCTAGTTAAGTCACATGGGTTGTAGTATTCTAGAAATTTGTGAAAATTAGATTCTTATGTCTGATAAAGGCAGTTTTTATGCACTTTTTAATTTGACACTGGCAATCATAACTGGCAATAGTTTAATGCCATGAGGCCATATTAAAAAAAAGTTTGACGTTGACACTTGACATTTGACAACTGTGAATTTGTGAAATGTCAATTCGTAAAACAGTTCACAGAAGTTTCCAAGTTTCGTATTGTTTATTGAAAAATATACCTATATTTAAATATATTTAAATTACAAAAAATATGTTTAAATTATTACTATAATTGGGGGGTAAGTGATGTCTGTGTTTTGTTACCTAATTCTTGTACGTAAACAAGTCGGTATACAACTGCTTTACTTTCCAGAAAACAGATGATTAAAGTCAAGTGTTTATAAAAGCTATACAATGGATTTATCAGATCAAAGTCTCAATTTATCAACAGTTTCATCCAAATTTGACGAAGATGCAGAAACGAAAGCAACTAAAAACTATGTGAAAGATCTTTTAAAATCACGGATATTTTTAGGCCGGTACATAGAAAGGCGACTTATAAATAAGCATATTGGCTATCGTGATATCGTTGTAATAAGCGCAGCTGAAATAGAATTAAAGAGAGATTTACTAGCGGCTCAAGAAAAACTGCGGTCTGTGTTTCCAGAGTCACATTGGATTGGTATTTCTGACTCTCATTTGATTGGCCTACAGTCTGGATTGTACCTTTCTACTGAGATAGACAATGAGCCATTGGGGCCTTTTTGGTTCCAAATCAAGACTATCAAGTTTCGTCCCCTAGAAACCATTCTTGTTTTAAAGTGTATAAGGCATATATCTGATGCTTACTTGGAACTGGAACCAATTTTAACCGGTGCACCCAATAAAAGTATAATTGCCAGTATTCCGAGCAACAAAGAGGATGTTCAACACCTAAAAGCTGATATTACAGAAACTTTAAAAGATGTTTTGTCTATACACAATATCAGGGATTTTTTTACCTTTATCTTTGCATTTTTTATTGCTATATTTACTGGGAGTACCTCATTTATAAATTTTTTGGGCAACTTTATTTTAGCATTAATAAGAGAATTGTCTATTCTTGTAAAAAATTCAACACCCATGTTTTTAGGAGTTTTAGATTTCTTCAGTAAAATTGTTGGTGGATTTTATATTTTAATGGCAATGTTTTTTAGACCAAGTAATCCTCCTAGACCAAACAAAAGAGTTATTGGATATGATGAGCCCAATGTTAATTTTAGGTACAGAAACTTTGACTAAAGTCTTTACTCTTAAATCATTGTTATCATGCTTTGCTAAAAAATATTTAAAATTTGATCTCATATGTCAAAGAATCTTTTATATTTTGTAGCATTTAAGAAATGCCACATTTTGTTGAATTACTTATTTTCAAATTACTTTCTATTTATGTACAAGTGTGGGATTACATGGGTGTTGGATTTCTAGGTCTGAACCATTAAACAAGCAATTATTACCATTAACGGTATACAAGATTTAACAATACAATGTAGGTTGTTTTTATAATTACTATTGTGCTTAAGCAATTATATTTATTTGTCCAATATTAGGTATTTTATTTTATTTAAGTTAAATATAATTCTTCTCCACTAATCCCTCTAGTCCAGTGGTCCCCAACCTTTTTTTTTTAGCGGGCCAAAAACACATTGTACTTCTGGTGTCGCGGGCCACAACCAAAATTGTTTAGGGGCAAAAAAATATGTTGTTTTAATTTAACGATTTAATAATAGAAAAACACAAGGTAGTTAAAAGAGTGAAACTAAACATTTAAGATGAGATAACGACACAAACTAAAATAAAATAACAAATATATATTATAATAATTATGTTCACTCAGTTTTTGGAATTGTGAATGCTTTTTTACAACTTTATCTAACGCGGTTACAAATTTCACGCGGGCCGCAGATAAAGGCCCGGCGGGACGCGGGTTGGGAAAAGCGGCTCTAGTCAGTAACTGAGATATTCAATAGAAACTACAGCAAATTACTTTGAGCTACTCCATTATATGCTGTCTGGTGTTAGCTAAAGGTATTCTCAAAATGCTCCATTCTTGTTTTGAAACAAGTAACTTCATATACCTATATAGTGAAAAGAGTTAATTTTTGAAATAATATCTTAAAAATGCCGTGCCGCGTCGCGTCTCGCTGTGGACCTAGTATATATCTGTATAATCTATGGTGTGGACTAACGACGGCAGCATTCCGAGCTTAGCGATCCCGTCGCGAGACCGCGACCAGCAAAAGAGCGAATGAAGTTTTTTGGCCATGCCCACCGGTCGCGGCATTTGTGATATGAATTCATACTAAGCAGTGGGTCGTTCGATCTGGTCTCGGTCGCTGGTCGTAGTTTAAAGACGAATTGACTATTTTGTGCACTCCTATGTAGTGGTAGTGATTAATAGACATTACATGCATGCTAGTGATAATATCAGCAATATTAAAACTACATATAAAAAATTAATAAAAAAAATAAAAATAGTACAATAATTAATACAGTCAAAAAGATGCATGGCTACAGCTCCATCTATTGGTGAATAGCTGTGGTTTTTTTTTGTAATTCACCACTGGATGGCGCGTTTAATATTTAAAAAGAACTTACATGAACATCTACACTAATATTATGAAGAGGAAACCTTTGTATGTTTGTTTGTTTGTAATGAATAGGCTCAAAAAGTACTGGACCGATTTCAAAAATTCTTTCAACATTCGAAAGCTACATTATCCACGAGTAACATAGGCTAAATTTTGTTTTGGAAAAAAATAGGGTTCCGTAAGATATTTGGGTTTTTCGGACACAAGGTGTAAAACATTAACCAGAAAAGTTACTTATTTTGCGTACGCTGCCTAAACTATAAAATATAGAACCATAAAATGTTCTAATTAATTGTAGATCTTATAAATACCTATCTACAAAAAAGTCCGCGACACACGTTACCTATCTATGTCGAGTGAGGCACAACAACCATTTTTTTATTTAAAAATCTTGAATTTTTTTTTGGACAACATTTAAACGCGTTTATTTTACTCATGCTATTAATCCTTATCAAAATAAATTATTTCATCACTAAGTACAGTTTATGTAGATAGTATTTGGTCTTTAAATGATTAAAATTGGACGTTTTGTTTTGAAGTTATGGCGAAATTAAAATATTACGATTTCTGCTGCACGGCCCGTTGCGAAGTGGTCGTCACTAAGGCGGGGGTGCGCGTGCGGGAGGGGAGTTGAGGTACCCGCAATATTAGTATCAGTATTGTACCCGTGCGAAGCCGGGGCGGGTCGCTAGTCATTGATAAGATTAAGAAACTGCGAAATAGTTGGTTACATTCTGGTTACATTGCAAACAATCAATATTAATAAATGTAATCTGGGGGTGTCAGTAATACACAATTTATTTTTGCGAATATTTAAAATATTTGCAATGTTTTTACTGATTTACTGATTATATCTTATTTGTTATTTTTCCTTTTTTGCAATTATTAACTTTGTGATTAAAATGTTTATGAGAGTGGACACCACCAAAGAGAATATAATCACTACGTTTCACATTTGGTAGTGCCTGGTAGTGCCCATTCTTTTTTGAAAAATTCCCAGTTGTGTGTCAACCATAGACTATAGAGATATAGTACAACAGCTACCTTGCTACCATCCTTCTACCATCCCATGAAGCATAGATACCAGGAGTCCGAACGGTATAGGCTTTTTAATAATAATTATGTACACAATAATAGGACCAGATCTTAGTTCTCTTTTCTGCCGCTAGGCGTGCAAGACCGACGAGTACCGCGTGTTGCCAATACTATTATACCGAGTGTTGCCAATACTATTATTTATTACAATTATTTTTAAATTACCGTTAGGCAATTACCGTGTTCTACGGTATCTATTTTTCGAGAACAGTTTCTAAGAATTTCCTAAAACTTTTATTCAATAAGATTTCAATCTTTCCAGAGCTGTCAATAGCAACTTTAAACTTCCCGCGTAATTTCAAACGAGTGCATGTCGGACCGTCGCGCGCTCTACCGGCAAAAATCTGTCCCCGTAATTGAGACCATTATTTTAACATTACGTTCGGACTCCTTGTTATCTATACTTCGTGTACCATCCATTCAGCCACGAAGTATAGATAACAAGGAGTCCGAACGTAATGTTAAAATAATGGTCTCAATTACGGGGACAGATTTTTGCCGGTAGAGCGCGCGACGGTCCGACATGCACTCGTTTGAAATTACGCGGGAAGTTTAAAGTTGCTATTGACAGCTCTGGAAAGATTGAAATCTTATTATATAAAAGTTTTAGGAAATTCTTAGAAACTGTTCTCGAAAAATATATAGTAGAACACGGTAATTGCCTAACGGTAATTTAAAAATAATTGAAATAAATAATAGTATTGGCAACACTCGGTATAATAGTATTGGCAACACTCGGTACTCGTCGGTCTCGCACGCCTAGCGGCAGAAAAGAGAACTAAGATCTGGTCCTATTATTGTGTACATAATTATTATTAAAAAGCCTATACCGTTCGGACTCCTGGTATCTATGCTTCATGCATTCAGCTCTAAGCTCACAATAAATTAAAAAAAAATAGTTTACGAAACAAAGTTTACGTCAAGTTTACGTTGTGGTGCTAATTTATTTTGAATCGGATTTTCGAGCTATTTTAAATAAATTTAGGAATGAACGAACGAATGTATTTGCTTATTAATTTAAAATAAATATGAATTCTATCAAAAAAAGGAATAACGAAAGTGATTCAGAGAACGAGTGGACCAGTTCAGACGGTTCAAAATATTCTGATTCAGAGAGGTAAGATGTTTTTATTTGCATTTTAAAGTTACAATAACTATAACTCCTTATTAATTTTATTAAAGCTCCGTTCCCGAGTGGGATTCTGACGTAGGAGAGGATGGAGAATTGGTTCACATAAAATTAAAAGCCGCAGAATCGAAAGACGATTCTAAAGTTCCTTTGCTCGAGAACTGTGAAACTTTCAAGCTAAGAAGTAATTTTAAGAGATCTTCCACAAGACGGTCGAATAAAGGTATTTTTTTGATTTTGAGAAATTACTTGTAAACTACTGTAATTAAGAAATAGACTTTATACAAGTAAAATAAAATGTGTGTCAAATATTTCAGGCAGGATATTTAAAGTATTGAAGTCAAGAAAAAACAAAATTAAAAATGTCGGGACTAATAAAAATATTGACATCGAAGATAACAACAGATTTGTTGTCATCCAGGTATGTAATAATTATAATTTATTAAAAATTTTGCTTTACAGTGTCCTAAGCCGTAGTTCTCACAAGCTCTTTTTTTTCTTTCCGTTAAGTTAATGCCAGACACATTTTTATATGAGTGCTCTGACGGACACACCTTTTAATCAATTTATCTCATCTATGGCTTAGTAAATATGAAAATGGTGTATGCAAAATTACTGGTAAAATTATTTTGTGTTGCTAGAAATAGAAGGCAAAAACTGACCAAGTGCAAGTCAGATTCGCGCACAAAGGGTTCCGTACAAAACGGCAAAAGTCATGTTTGTTGTATGGGAGCCCTCATTAAATATTTATTTTATTTTGTTTTTATTATTTGTTGTTATAGCGGCAACAGATATACATAATTTGTGAACATTTCAATTGTCTAGCTATTGCGGTTCTTGAGATACAGTCTGGTGACAGACAGACGGGCGCACAGACAGTCTTAGTAATAGGGTCCCATTTTTTCCCCTTTGGGTAACCCTGAAAAACAAAAACTGGATCATAAAAAAACACAGACAGTGCTCATGAGAATGAAGTCTTCTATTTACTTATTGGTTTCTTACTAAAGACTGTTGCAGTATGTCTCTAAATTATATTATTGTAAAGAATTATTATCACTTTTTGTTTTAGGTCAGCAAAACTATGATATTCACAAGTGAAAAGGATTGCCAAATAGAAAAATTGTTTGGCATAAGTTTAGAAACACATTCTGATGGTAAATCATTGGTGGTTGCAAGTTTTTTACCTGAGGCTAAAGCTATTTATACACCTAAAGTGAAGATTGGTTATCTTCTCCTAAAAGTTAACGATACTGAAGCTACATCTTACAACATTAATGGCATTCTGCAAAAAGTTATAGAAGACATAGACAATCCAAAACTTACTTTTCAAGTAGCCACAGGATGTCAAACCATTGACTTGAACAAGTTACTAACAAAGAATGTTGTAGATAATTCTCAGATACAGTTACTAAGGGATTCGATGGTATCTGTCCTGTACATGTGTTGCAATGATACAGAATACCAAGGGAATGATGATAAAGGAGTGCTTTATTGCTTTCCAAGACCATACAACCAGAATTTCCTGTATAACACCAGAGGAGCGTATGTGACTTTAAATCATTTAGCACCAAAATCACTAGGCACAAGCCAGCCGAGCATATCTTCAATTATCCTCAACAATACACTCATAAACATAGCATATAGCCCTCAACATACTGATTTATTTCTTGTAGCTGTTCCGAATAAATTCTTTGACGCTTTTTCTATAAAGTATGTTATGTCAGATGTCGTAAGACTCATAGAGTTTTTGTACGGCTCGTTGAAAACATGTTTTACCAAACCAAACAATGTTGACAAACTGGATAGTTTATTTTCACGAATTTTCTCAATGTTTATATACGGAAGTAGAAATGATGTAATATCAAAGAATAGTTTCACATTTGAAGATGTTTTGGCTGCTCAAACTATATCACTACCGTTGGAAGTCAAAATACAAATTGATAATGCTTTAATGGAACTCGGAGCAGCTGATTACAGAGAATGGGTATGTATGTTAATTTTTAAATATGTCAATTAAACTTTGTACACATTGTAACAATTTCTGACTAATTTATCAAATTATAGTTTAAAGTTATGATTCTGAAAGCTTTCTACTAACCTTATTTTAAACCAACTTCCATAAGACGGCAGCTTAAAGTTGCATAATACATAATAATAACAATTACTGTGGGTTTTTTTTTCAGACTGATGATGTTGAGAATTTTCAAAGATTGTTCACAGTTGTTGGTGAATGCTTATATTATTCTGGACACTTGCTCAGTACACATCTACAAGACGAAGATTTTAAGGAGATAAATGCTTTTCTAAAACTCAATGGCATATTGAAATTGAGCTGCGAGAAGGAATTGGAGAAACTTGTGATTTGGAAGGAAGTATACATAAATGAGCATAGAAATCGAAAGAATACAGATGATGAATACAGGTAATAATAATTACTCATAACAATGCACTCATGACTCATTATAAATTGTTATTTTATTAATTAAATTAAAATACAGTCTACTTGTTTGCTTCATCTAATAACCTCTCGGGCGTCGGACTGTCAAATTTTCAAAAGCCGTTCGGCGTCGGCGGGTCCGGCATCCGGCACTGAAGGCGTTCGCGCGGTTTCTCCGGTTCCGGTTTTTCAAGATTATATTAATCAATTGATTTTAAAACTATTGCATGTTATATATATTTAGAAAATATAATAAATTCCTTATATGATGATGTAACTGGAATTTTAAAAAAACTTAACGAATAAAAGCAATCTTGATGTGAACACAAAATATTTTTTTTTTTTTATTAAATATGGGGGCAAACGAGCAAACGGGTCACCTGATGGAAAGCAACTTCCGTCGCCCATGGACACTCGCAGCATCAGAAGAGCTGCAAGTGCGTTGCCGGCCTTTTAAGAGGGAATAGGGTAATAGGGGAGGGTAGGGAAGGGAATAGGGTAGGGGATTGGGCCTCCGGTAAACTCACTCACTCGGCGAAACACAGCGCAAACGCTGTTTCACGCCGGTTTTCTGTGAGGCCGTGGTATTTCTCCGGTCGAGCCGGCCCATTCGTGCCGAAGCATGGCTCTACCACGTAATAAGAATTGCTTACTATAATTTTATTTATTTGCTTATTTGCTTACTATAATTTTATTCTAAAACAAATTATGTTGCTAGTATTCCAGATGGACGCTGGTTCCTTTTGGTTGTGGGCAAAGGTCACTTTATACTAGCTACTTTAATGGAAGCTGGGGGTTGTACCGAGGATGTAAGTATGTTTTAATAACTGTTTCCCACGAATCTGAATAAAATCCTACTTACGTACTTGTGTTTTTGCCTATTTTTAAATAAGTTTTGCCTATAAATAAAAAAGTATTTTTATTTACATACGTAAAAATAGTACTCTAAAGTTAGTTATTACTTTTTGTTAAAACTTGAGAGATTTATTAGCTAAATTCATTATATCACTTTTTGTGTGCCCGCCCTTCGTAACAAACTTTCATTCATTCATTTTCCAAATGCGGCAAAAGAAGTATACCTTAAAAATATTCTAACATACAACATATTTTATCATATTTTCAGGCTATAGGCGTAACACCACCGTCTCCATTCTATGTGGAGGAATGTGAAAGCTGTCTAGAACTATTATTCGAAGTTAGTTTGGACAAGTACTTTGTCTCTTGGTTCGCATCAAATATACAACCTCAAGTTGAAACATCGCCAGAATATTTGACGAAATATGGAAGAAAAATACGGGAGATAAGTGGTATATAGCATTATTTTTGGCTTTAAGTTATATTTTAATGAAATTGCGTAGTACCTTACAAACACTCTCACATAAAATTGAATATGAGAGTGATCCTTATCCTTGGAATTATGGAGTGTAGAGGAAATAGGAGAACATGTCCATTGTCCATACATGAAAAATTTCCGTAAATAAGCGGAAAATAACAGTTCCAAAATAGGCCATAATGGCGCTAGAGTCAGAAGAGGGTATGATATGAAGTTAGCAATAAGAGATGGAGTGAAGTTACGTGAGAGTTAGTTATTGGTTAGTAATATAGCCTTTTCCTCTGCTTGAGCCACTTGTGGATGATTTTTTTCAACTGCTATTTTCAGCGACAACTAAACACTTTTTCAAGTTGACCCCATACAGAGATAGTTCTCCTTACCTCTACACTCCATACTTGGAATAAAGGTCCTGTCAGAGGTAATATAACTCTTAAATGGACTATACAACTTATACAAGTATACAGTTCGGAGTAATTTTACCTCAGAGTTTCTATGAGGGTAATCAGTGATCCTTAAGTCGTCGGCATAACGGGTCTGTCAGAGGTACAATAACCCTGAAATACTTAATGCATTATTAATTTTTTTTCAATATTTCAGCGTCAAAATCCGATCTAATCAAATCAGCAACACTCAAACTGTCAAAATCTCAGAACGACATAAAAAAGCGTCTCTCATCTGAACAAATAGCGTCCATAGACAATATTATGATCAGCAAACACCACAGTAGCAGCCAACACAGTTTGCACGCGCAGTGGTACAACGCGCCGAAACAGTACCGTTCTAGCGTCGACGTCAGCTATTCCGAAGACTCTGGAAGCTTGAAGAGCAATAGGTAAAATTGCACCTAAAATAATAATAGGCTTGTTCGAATGGATAAAATTATTATGATGTTTCTTTATTGACCTAAAAATTAAATAAAAGGCTTGGTTGAAGTAGGTACTAAGAATTTTACTTTTTATATCAGCAATGAGCAACCTACAGCCGTATAAATCCTTATATTATGTAAGTAAGGAAAAAACGCGGACACTTTGTAATATCTTTATTTTTTTTTCATCAGTGAAATAAGCGAAGACCGTATTGTGGGCAGACGGGCAGATAGAGAGCAGAAGAGTAGACGCAACTCCTCCGGCTCTGACTCAGATTGGGATAGAAGGGTATTAAAATAGTACTAAATACATATCTTTTATTTTACATAGTATAAAACGAAGTTACTTCCTTTCCTGCAGTAATTATAGGTAGAGTTATTCAAGAGGAATAAATAATACGTTGCACTCGTGTGAAGCCTGGGTGGGTTGCTAGTAAATAATATATTGTAACTAGCATTATGCATCGAATAATTAATGAAAGCTAACATGCTATAGCAAACCTTAAACCCAAACATTGGTATAGGGGACTGAATAAAACCACGGTTTTGTATAGTTATGTGCCGCTGGAGCGTTCAAACGTGTGTCACTTGTGCGTGCGGTGGTGCGACTATTGTTCCCGAGGTGTCGGGCAAAGCATTAGAAATTTGAACGTCCCAGCGGTACGACTTTATTCTTTCTGTTATACATATAAACACGAAATCATATTATTCTAAACAAAAGGGCATATAAACAACTTAATTATAATAAGTAATAACAATAACTTATGCCTAGATGAAACCTTATCGTAGTGCGTCGCCTACGATTGGAATAAAATTACTTAATGTCAAAATATTTTAACAACAGGAAGTTGATATTATTTTTTAATTATTTATTTAAAATTCATGTATTTAGATTGGGGTTTGTATTTTTGCAGGATGGCAGCAGAACTAGTATGGATATGTCTGATATAAGAAAATCATTGCTCGACGAAATTGACAAAGCGACGGCACAAAGGTAAGCTATAGAATTGATCAATAAGTCCATGCTTTATATGTAGCAAAGCTAAACTTTAATAATAATCTTATCTTAATCTTTACATAGTAGGTAAATTTATTTCAACCTATGTGTCTATCTCTTAAAAATGGCTGAATTTAATATGGTTTTTGCCCGAAGAGAACGCACATTTTGAAAAAACTTAATTTAATGCGTGTAGAGTAGTTAACACTAGCTAGTTTACTTATAAAATAGCTCCTTATCCTTAAAAGTACAATAATACAAATATTATTATTTATAGAATAACAGTTGGCGAAGAAAATGTACTATTCCATTTTATACATTTGGAATCCGAGAAAGGGGTTTTGATTGCTCCTATGAAGAATATAGAGGCTCAAGCCAACAACGCTCTCTATTCATACATATTGACTACCTTTAGGTGTGCTGTGAAGAAAATTCATGAATTACTACAGAACGGGATTAAGTAAGTTTGAAACTTTAGTTGTAGTTTTTAAAAGTAATAGCAATGCAAGATGAAACTCTATAATGTGTACATAATAATAAATATATAAGGTTTGGTAAAATCAATTACGAATACTTCGGGCACGTGATCTACTGCTTGTGTAAAGACGTTTAGGCAAAAAAAAAATTAAACCCGTGTAAAAAAAAATACAAACTAAAATTATTAAATTAAAATATTGCAAGAAATTAAATATTTTGCATAAAGAATCCGCGCGCGACAAGGACAGCAGATGTAGCACGACAGAGACAGCGATACATATTGCATACACCATGAAAGGACATTCGAGTTCATATTTGAACAGCTTGGTCGATATAATGCAATAAGATGTAATTTCCTGCAACATAATTTAATTTTGTATAAAAAAAATCCACTAGTTTCAATATTTTTTTTGCCTAAACGTCTTTACACAAGCAGTATATATGACGTACCCAAAGTTTCCGTAATTGATTTTACCAAACCTTATATATAGTATAAAGAAAGCTCGATTTCATTAATTAATTTAGCATTTGATAATACTAGACTTCTTTTATAATCAGTAAATATTTCAATTCGTTTCTTTTAAATATATTTTTTTGTTTGATTTGTGTGGCCAACATTTTATTGACTGATTACCTACAGTCAATCAGGGTAACTTTGATACATCATCGACATATTTTTTAAACAAATTTTTACTATGTTAAGAATGAGTCAAAAGAGTTTAGTTAATCTGTGCTCTCAGGTTGGTTTTCATGCTATAAAGTTTTATAACGTCTTTAAAAATGACTAATTATATTAAAAACTGGCAATTTTGTCGTGTGTCAAAGTTACCACCCGTATTGGGTAACTTTGACACAAACTAACTTTTAATTAATTTACAGCTTCAGGGTGACAATAATTTATGTTTTTATCAAATATTCATGCAGTGGGGCCATAGACAAGTCAAAAAAACCATAAAGTTATTACATTTAAATATGTTTTTATATACCTTGATAGCAGCAAAGTTAACAAGATTTTTAAACAAAGTTTTGCACTGATTTTTACCCATTATGTTGCGCGCGGTTAAAAACAAAAGTTTTTGATATTATCTTCTTTTGACAGCTGCTTTTTTTTAGATTTCGTTTACGAAGTATGATACGTACACGAATTGTTATTAAATTTTATGCGCCAATTGCTTCCCACATAAAACAATGGAAAAGATTTTTGTGAACAAACTGTCAAAGTTACTCTCGTGATTCAAAGTTACCCTGAATGAGCGTACCTAAAATATTTTTTTTTACAGATTCAAGAAAAATCAAACACCATCTTTGAATAAAATATTAGTCGCCGTTAAAGAATACGGCTGCCTTTTTGAGGCGCCTCAACAAGTTTTGAGTCAATGTGGTGTTAACAAGAAAAATTTAGAACCATTTCACTTCTGGGTTGTCGGGTAATTGTCATTCATTATGTAACTTGCTGTTTCCCGCGGGTGTCCCGCATGAAGCAGTACTTTTCCGGGATAAAAAGTAGCCTATGTTTTAATCCAGAGCCTAAACTAATACCATACGTATAAATATATATTGTGTTCCTCTGATTGTGAAAAATTGTAATGAAATAAAATAAAATAATAATAATAAATAATAATAAAAAAATAATACTAGGTAAATTTCATCAAAATCCGTTCAGTAGTTTTTGCGTGAAAGAGTAACAAACATCCATCCATCCATCCATCCTCAAACTTTCACATTTATAATATTAGTAGGAACTACATCCGTCTTTTCCTAATCAATCAGAAATTGTTCTTTTTTTTATTATCTATTTATTTTGATTCAAAAAAATTGCTATCAAGTCGTAAACATTTATTTAACTGACGCTTTAAGATTTAAAATTTTCGGCTGTTTATGCATTTTTACAATTGATAAGTACTACAACCATGATATAATTTTCCAGGCGTGTATTCAGCGAGCCGGAGCCAAGAGAACTGTATTTGTGCTATCATGAATCTGTGCCGCAAGATCTTACTGAAGTTGCCTATCTTCTCTCTTATTTGGAGTAGAAAAAACTATTCACCAATTTTAAACATAGTTTCATAAAGAACAAGAGAACAATATTTTCGACAAACTTTAAACTATGTTTAAAAGAATATCGGTATCAGTAGGTATCTGATTTACAAAAAGGCTGCATATGCATTTAAGAGTAGAAATAGTTTACTAATCTGTATGTATGATCAATTTAGCTCTATATTGAAGTAAATTTAGCTTTTTATTGTTAAAGATGTTGTTTCTATATTTCATGTATGGTTTTTAAATTTCAATTCTAAGTGAGTCTTCCTTGATAAAATCTTCATATTAGTATTAAAAATATACAAAATTATTCCGTGGTAGATGTTGACCGTGACTTTGTACCCGCAAAGAGAAATCCCACGTGAATACGGTAGAAAGAAGCCAATGTGTTAATCCAAAGTCAAAATAACCATCATACCAAATGTCATTAAAATCCTTTTATTAGTTAATGCGTGAAAGTGTAACAAACGTCCACACATCCTTACATTCTTACAAACTTTCGTGTTTATAATGTTAGTAAGGATATTAATATAATTCCGTCCAGAAACTGTGATTTTATAGATCTTCCTAAAATGTTTACAATATAAAAATATTATTTTGTACAAAACAAGTTTTTGTTTCTTTTCTATCCTTTCTCACCCCTCAGATTAAACTGGATTAAACAACTGTTTTATAATCTAAATCTCACCCTTTATCTTCTTTACAAAAAATTAAGTGTTATAATATCTATGGACGCTTCACACTACGTCAATCTGGCCCCGTGGTAAGTATCCAAAGAACTTGTGTTACGGGTACCAGAAAACAGGAAATATATTTAATACTTATAAACTAGTGATGTAACGAATTTCTTTTTTTTAGCATTCGCGAATGCGAATGCGAATATTCAGTTTTTGTTCATATTTGGCGCCAATTCGTATATGGCTTGGCGGCAGTCGCGTTCGGACAAGGTTCGTTATGGGTTCGTTACGTTCGTATCTTCCGAGTATTGCCGAGTTCATATGAACTCATCTATGATCTAAATAAAGCGTCATTCATTCCGCTCCGCTCACTCAAACTCAAATCAAAATTTTTATTTCCATGTAGGTTATGATAATTATAACGCTTAATAATAAACACTGTATAACCTTTGAATAGTTGTATAAGCTTAGAAGATGTAGTGACAAAAATTAAGAAAGGTATGCTGAGATGGTTTGGCCATGTTGAGAGAATGAATGAAGAACGATTGACGAAAAAAGTGTATAATGCGAGTGGTTGCGCCTATGTCGCGTTTGAATTTACCGCGTAAATCTTAGTATAGTCGCTGACTTTCTATGTGAAATTAATAAGTTAGATTTAACGTTGTACTCACTTCCTAGTCTCATCTCCTTTTCACACAAACCTTTCTCGGGCGCAAGAGAGAGACAGTTGATGTCCTGTCTGCCTCTGCCCGGCGTCAAATTTGTGGTCAGCCACAAATTTGACGCCGGGCAGAGGCAGACCGCAAGTGTTAGTTGCAATCTGAACTCGTCGCAAGCACCCCGCAAGATTAAGTGCTAGATTGCCAGCTTAGTGGTAAAGGGGACACCGGCTGCGAGTCCAGATTTGGAATTCTATAGAAGACTAGGTACACGTTCTACAAGAAGCTGGTATAGAGGTGTTGCCGTGGCCCGCTAACAGTCCGGACCTCAATCCGATTGAGCATATTATGTGGGATTTGTTAAAAAGAAGTGTTCGCAACACAAATCTACCCGTGCACAATGAAGCACAACTCATAAATGTGCTTAAAACAAGCTGGGAACAAATCCCTCAAGAGACAGTACGACACCTGGTAGAGAGTATGCCTACCAGACTTCAAAAATGCATACAAAAGAGGGGAGGCCATACACCATACTAATAAAAATAAAAAAAAACCTAAAAATGTCTAATATTTTTTAAAGAAATCACTTTTTACTTTTATTTTAGTTTTAAGAATAAAATATGCTTATTATATTAAAAACAAAATAACTGGCGTTTGTTTTTTATTTCAATAATTTCTTTTACGTATTTACATTAAAAAATAATCAATTTATTAAATCCAATCGTTTTTTAACCCTGAAACCTCATAACATTTTTAAAATACCAAAAAAACGCAGTGGCCCTTATTTTGTTTTGACTAGTATATGTATGTATATTTAATACACATCCATGACCCAGGAAAACAGAAAAACTTTTTGTTCCTTCGGCAGTATTCGAACCTGCAACCCCCGGCTCGAGCACCAAAGCGCTGAACCATTGAGCCACAGAGGTCGTTAATATGCTGATTTTAACAAGTAACAAAATTAATTACATAGTGATTGAGTTGCTACTTGCTTATGATCAATATTAGTAAATTAATTTCCGAAGGTTTTACCAGTGATTGATCATCACCTCTTAGACCTTTGTTTAGCTTTTTTTTTTTTTTTTTTTATGAAATAAGGGGGCAAACGAGCAAACGGGTCACCTGATGGAAAGCAACTTCCGTCGCCCATGGACACTCGCAGCATCAGAAGAGCTGCAAGTGCGTTGCCGGCCTTTTAAGAGGGAATAGGGTAATAGGGGAGGGTAGGGAAGGGAATAGGGTAGGGGATTGGGCCTCCGGTAAACTCACTCACTCGGCGAAACACAGCGCAAACGCTGTTTCACGTCGGTTTTCTGTGAGCCCGTGGTATTTCTCCGGTCGAGCCGGCCCATTCGTGCCGAAGCATGGCTCTACCACGTAATTTAAAACTCAAAAAACTAATCAAAAAACCTATATAAAAACTGAGGTTCAAATTTTACCGACATTCGGAAGGGAGTTAGGTTTCACATTTGGATTTTGGTGTTTGTAAAGGTGATATCTGTACCCTCCATTATCTAGTACAAGCAGTGGCGAAGCGTGGGTGTCTGCCGCCCGGGGCGGATGACAATTTTGCCGCCCCCTTACTTAGGTTTTGCCGCCCCCTTATTTAGGTTTTACATATACAATATTATGTCACCGTAAAATTGTAAAAACTGTTATATTGTAATAAAACTAGTTAAATTGTAAAATGTTGATAGACTTCCGACGCGAATATGCTGCCTATAATTTAACACACTATTTTTCGTTAAATTATAAATGTATAGTTTTTAATCTTTCGACATATTTTTATAATATCGTTAGTTATTTTACAATCTAACGGTTTTCACAATTTTACGGCGACATATACAATAAATTACCTACATACATTAATTCTAGAGAACTTTTCGGCAAGAACAGTAATCGTTATTTTGCATTATACAAGTTAGATTTTAAATCACAGAGTACATTATATATAGGGGTATTTTAAATATATAAAATATCTAAGTTTTAAATTAGTTTACTTCAACCATTTAGATGACATTTCAACAAATTTAATGAATACTTGAACTTTATTGAAAATAATATAAGTAAGAAGCTAAAAAGTAAAACCGAACTTTCGTCTTTAATTAAAAAATACGTCTACTTTTTATGAGAATAAAGTATATTATTGCACCATCAATGTCTTTGGCATCACACACCTCTTGCTCAATAGTTAATAATAAATAATTAATATAATAAATGGTTCGACGCATGAGACGTAATTAGTAGTTTAATTATTAAAGTGCCACATATTTTATGAAAAACAAATGAAAAATTTACATAAATATTGCTTTTTCATTATTTCGAAAACTATGAAAATTCGCGGAACATACCTACATGGGGGTGATTCGGATACCCCACGACACGAGGGACCTTATTTTTTTTACGTCAATCTCCCGGCCACCCTGTATAATAGATACTATTTTATTACCTAACACAGGTTTAGGCTAGGCTACCTCATCGCAAAACTCAAGCAACACTACACTACAGGTAAGTAGGTGTATACATAGAAGAGTGAGATTTAAAAAAAATATTAATTAAATTAAATACCATTTATTTCGGGCTGCATAGGCCCATATTATAAATACCTTATAGACTAACATACATATTACTATATTATATTATATAACTAACACTAAACACGTATTGTCTGCGACGTGGGGCGCGAAGTGTTCGGGAGTCGTCCTCTGAATCTTCTGAAGGCGACTCCAATCGGCCAGAACTCCTCCTTCTCGAAGGTCGGTAAATGATGGGTTGGAACTCTCACCACAAAAGAACTAAAATTCACTCTATGACGAGATTCCAACCGCTCGACCCTCAAGGCGAAGTTGGTTCTGCTCCTGATGTAGTCCACGACCTGCTCGACCGTCGTGGACCAATGCAGCCGGGACACGTACAGCGGTGTCGCGGGAGTCTCACACCGCAACAGCTCCTCGGGTCCTCCGGGTGCGGTGCCGCGATGGTTGCGGACGACGGGTTTCTTCTTCTTCCTCTCGACCTTGATGAACCCGTCAACATCGCACGTTCGGTCCTTTTTAGAAAGAGGACGCTCTTTTGAAGGGGCCTCCTTCTTCCCTTTGTTTTTCGAACGCGGGGGAGGTGGCGGGGGTTCGCTAGCGGCCACACTTGCGTAACTCGGCACCGGCTCCTTAGCGGGCGGGGAGCGGGCAGCGGGGGCGGCAGCAACGATGTTCGTTGACCCGTCGGATAATGCTGACGGGCTAAACGTGACCGCCTGCGCGCCTCGACGACGAGTGACGTTTGCTGCATCAGGTGACGGTCTACATATTGAATTAACACTTTTTAGCTGTGATAATTCACTACGTAGATCACTTAAGGTAGACTCTGATGCCTGCAATGTACCTCGAACTCCGGCCAGTTCTTCCTTCAGGAACTTGATGTCCTTCAGTAGGCTGACGACGTCGACGTGGTCCAGTGTCACAGGCGGCAGCTTATGCAGATTTTTCGCTACAAAAGCTGGCACCTCATCCGGATCCGTCTGCTTCAGCAGGGAGATGATGTCCTGCACGCTTCTTTCGGTTCCATCTCTCCGTCGCGATGGCATGTTCGCGCTCTGGCCGAGCGTCTCGTACAGCAAGTGCTTGCCTTCGCAAATCTCCTCGCTGGTGAAAGAAGACTTGCAGATCTGCATTATGCTGACTTCGTCCATGGTGTCGATGGCATGCTGGATAAACGCCAGCAACTCATTGACCACGAGCGCCATGATCACGTGCAGCGGCAATCAGCCGCGCGATTCGCGAAAATATTTATTAAATAATTAATATTTGCTGCATGTGTATAACGCGGAGCGCGTCCGTTCGCGAGCTCGACACATTGCACACGTATTTTGCCGCCCCCTTATAAAAATGCCGCCCGGGGCGGGCCCAACAACCATCACGTACCCTTCCGCACGTTGGCTCCATCATCAATGTGTCATCTTGAGAAGACTTTTTTTCCCAATGACGATTGATCGATTGATATATGCACGATATATTCCTCATCTAAATAAATCTAAGTAAGTCAAAGATTTCAACTCAAGATAGGCTATCACGTACATTTAGCAGAAAAAAAATCATACAAGAAAAAGTTACGCCATCTTGGTTTTCACCATACTCAAATGTCAGCCATCTTGTTTTCACATTTCAAAATGGCCCCAAAAATTTAAAAATTGGGGCCATTTTACTGGAGACACTTTGCCTCAACATGCCTCGTCTATAATATACGTCTATGCTTTAAGTACCTCATTCATACATCCATCTAAACAAATAAATGAATTTGAATTGAATTGAATTGATAAATAAACTATTTTAAATACCTATTTCATTTATTTAATAAATTAATACAACTATTATATGTCTACTTTAATAATAATTGAATATTATTTTGAAAAACAGTTTTATTCTATTTTGAATGTAAATAAAACGCACGGCAATGGAAAAATTACCAAAAAAGTACCGAATGAAAAAAATCCATAGACAAAGAACATAATATATAAACTTCCGCTTTTGTCATAGCGTGATTGTGATCTGTGATTGGCGTGTTTCATGAATCATGATTTGTGCGAGAAGTGCGTAACCCAAGTACTAAGTAGACACCATTCATCGATAAAATAATTATAATTCTTTGTGGGATATTGCAATGCTAAACCTAATTGTTTTATTTCCCTCTAGTGTTAATTTGTGAGTGAGTTTTGTGGTGTAGTGATATACATAATCCTGGATTGAAAAAATGATAACAAAAATGCAGCCACAAACAAACGTCGCTGTGCCGCAGTCTGTCACGACGCAGCCTCAACAAATCGTCGGTGTCCCCGCAAATGCTGTGATCTTGAAAATGACCGATATACAACAAATTTCCACAGTAGGTGAGTAAAGTAATTGCCTACTTGTATTAACAATTAGGTAATCGTTTTTGCAGTTATTCGATGCAATTGCAATGCATCCATATCGATTGTTGTGGTTATAAAATCGTGTCTATCTCAGGGCTTCTAGAATTGGCGCATAGGGAATATCAAGCTGGAGACTACGACAGCGCAGAACTGCATTGTATGCAATTATGGCGACAGGACGGGACAAATACTGGGGTTCTTCTACTGTTGTCGTCTATACATTTCCAATGCAGACGATTGGACAAGTCTGCACACTTTTCCACCTTGGCCATCAAACAGAACCCTTTATTAGCAGAAGCTTACAGGTAAGATACTAAATATTTACAATTAAATATAAGTAATTTACTTTTATAAGTCATTATAACCTTGAACTTGCCTTCTGTAACATGATATAGTCATTATTGAAAATGTTTTTTAATGCACATTAATTCCTTTAGTTTAATTGTTTTAGTTATTTGTACCTTTATGCATTGCTTAAATTACATTCATAAAAAAAGAAACAGCATTGTTCTTTGTTCAAAAAGTGGAAATATCTGGAAAGTCAATTTCAAGCTGTTGTTTCCTTGCAATATAATTCATAAAATAAATAGACCAGCTGTATATATGTCCAGCTAAACATCTATAACCTCTCTACGAATGAAAATATATATTCTTTCTGTCAATATGTCTATGTTATTTGTGACAAAACAGCTCTTTAACAAATACTTATAAACTTAATTATAATTTTAAAACTGTTAAACACACCAAGCTTTCCATATTGGCGCACCTGATCTTGAATGTATCTAATAAATTAATGTAATGCATTGTTTTTATGTAATTACAAAATTTAAATTAACATTATGATAACAATTTCCCTATCAACCTGGGTAATATGTAAAAATATAAATTAATACAATATAAATTTCCTTAGCAATCTGGGTAATGTGTACAAAGAGAGAGGACAGCTTCAGGAGGCTCTGGAGAACTACCGCCATGCCGTGAGGCTAAAGCCCGACTTCATCGATGGTTACATCAACTTAGCAGCTGCCCTTGTAGCAGCTGGTGATATGGAACAAGCTGTACAGGCATATGTCACCGCTTTGCAGTATAACCCTGTAAGTACATGATTGAAAGCCTACTACAGTACAACAGTACTATGGAACATACCCCATAGTTTAGGGGGGAGGCAGTCTTCAATGTATTTTGTTACCAAAAGATGGTTTTGGTTTTTGTCATAGTCAATTCTTCAATTGACTACGACAAATCACCATCTTGTTACCATGTTGATTCTGCAGGTTGGAGATTGTGAGTATGGTACTACACAAAATTTTTACACGATATTATGAGCACAGTGTAATAAAGATACAGTGGGACAACGCATTTGAAGTCGCGCGAAATGCCGCTTTTGTGTAGGTATTCATCATTGCTGCAAGGTTGTCACAATAATGTGTTTTATTATAATCTGTTCTACATTTTGTGTATTCGTAGTATGTGTATGTAGAGTACTAGGAATAAAACAAAAAATATATATAGAAGTATTAATGAAGAGTTTTATTATAAAAAATACAAATGCGTATACAAAAGCTCAGGGTTCGCATGATATATATATATATATATATATATATATATATATATATATATATATATATATATATATATATATATATATATATATATATATATATATATATATATCAATTGATATATATCGGATATATAACATGATATATATCAATTGATATATATGAGCCATTGTAAATAAGTACCTACATACAACTCAAACGAAACACTGTCGCAAACAACTTAAAACAATCAAATTAAAAAGCGTCAACCCGGGCTGACGTGTCCCAAGCGAATGTATGGCAGCTTGGGCTTGCTACCGCCCCTCTCACCCCGCACGCCCTGCACGATTGCTCTGTCTAGACGTGTCCGTTGGCCGACTGTAAGTTCCATAGACTGTGTTATGACGCACATAAATATATTTTAAAACTTTAAGCAATATAGTATACTTTCGGTATACTATGGATGGTCACTGAATGGATGGAGGGAGATAAAATTATGGTAGAAAATGGTCACCTAGTGTGGGTATGTTCCTATGTTTTAAATGGTTTTGACGAACATTTTCCTTAAAACGTTTGTCACTACTCACTACTTTAGAAATGTGATGATTGTCAATGTACAAAAGTCATAATGAAGTACATAATATTTAAAGCATTGTTTCTCGACCATTTTTGTCGTGACCCACGAAAAGCCAAAAAGTTAAGAAGTCTTGCGACCAGTTACTAATTACTATAAATTAATTATAATATGTAGGTCCCTACATAGCGTGCTATTTTTATCAGCTATAGGTAGGTTTGTTGTATTAGCCCTCTCTGGTTCGAACGTTCGAACGATTTTTTCAAAGGTTGATACAAACATTTTGTTCGAAAAATGAATCTTTTGTACATACCTATATGTAGTTTGTATTTATAATTTTCAAACAGACTGCAACCTTTAAAAACAAGTTTGACAGGGGGGTCGCGACCCAGCGGTTGAGAAACCATGATTTATAGTAAGGATTGCCTGATGGTTAGCTATACCGCTGCCCATAGACATTCAACACCAGAGGAGTTACATCTTGTGTTCCCGGTCCTTAAAATCCCCAACCCTCCGTGGGTCTCGGGTAACCTCACTCACTCGGCGAAACGCAACTCAAGCGTTATTTCACGCCGGTTTTCTATGAGGCCGTGGTGTTTACCCGGTCGAGCCGGCCCATTCATGCCGAAGCGTGGCTTTTCCTAAAATTGGTGTTTGTTTATTTATATATAGTGTAGTATTTCTATGGAATATATTTTTCTATTTGATTAAAGTTGTTGAAAATCCAATGATACTTATGGCCTGATTCACAAAATCACAATCGCCTAATAAGTGTGAATAACTTATTCGGTGTCACTGCTTACCTTATATCGAGCGACAGAGACAAAACATGCAAATAACTTAATTTTCTCAAGTTGATAGATTCATGACTTTTCAAGGGCGATAAAATTTTGAAATATGAAGTAAATGTTTTAAACATTTGGTTTTATGACTAAATATAGTCTTTCATCTTTGCATTAGAAATATAAACATATATATATATATATATATATATATATATATATATATATATATATATATATATATATATATATCTGCGCTAATACAATAGAGTTGAAAATCGTTTAGAGTTGTCAAATCGGACATTTGACACTTTACGCTTCGATTTTCAGCTAGTATAGCTTTTTAGGGTTCCGTAATCTTAAGGAACCCTTATAGTTTCGCTCTGTCCGTCTATCTATACACAATCTATAACTGCACCAAATTTCATCAATTTATATTCAAAATTACAGGAGTTAGAGGCGCGGACAGACAGACAGACAGACAGACGTCTGTCTGTCTGTCTGTCCGCGCCTCTAGCTACTGTAATTTTGAATATAAATTGATGAAATTTGGTGCAGTTATAGATTGTGTATAGATCACGGTTTCGGGATCATAAAAAATAATAATTTTATATTTTAAGGGTGGCTCTCGATACATGTGAAGTGGGGATGAAAAATATTTTTTCACTCTACCCCATCGTGTGGGGTAACGTAGAATAGGTCTTTTAAAATAAAGGCAAGGTTTCATACGTTCCTTTTTTATAAAGTTGACCATTTTCGAGTAATCGGCCTCCAAAGTAGTTCGTAAGTTGCCCCCCCCCCACCCCCCCCCCCTAGCATTTTTAAACTATAGGAGATAGAAACTTGCAAATTTCCATGCTGATATAATATGCTAAAAACTCTTTAGGAAAGTTTTTGTGAACCAAATCGGACAGTAACTTTTGGGGTAATTAAAAAAAAAGCATATTACGCGTTTATAGTTTCGGTACCCTCCTTAGACATGTCCTGACATGCTCTTGGTTAGGTTATTTTCCTTTAGTGACATAATAAGCTGATAATTTATTTTTTGTTATTACAATTTCAAACAAAAATCTTGCAAAACAAAAATTCACAAAACATCATACCTATGTGAAGTGTGCATCGACTGCACTGTTCTAAATTTAAATAGGTACTGTTCAGCTTATGTAGTAAGTAATGTAAATGTAAATAGCTTTATTTATCCAAGTACACATTTTCTGTTTTTACATTATTACTTTTAATCATCATTAATTTATAATGTACTTTGGCCGCTATTTGCGGTAATAGCCTCCTCCATTTGCTTCCATTCTTCTCTACACAGTGCTGCTCTACTCCATAGTTTTCCTCCAACTTCTACAATATCATCATCCCATCTCTTTGCTGGTCTACCTTTTTTCCTCTTTTTGTCTATTGGAAACCAGTTAGTCAGTACTTTAGTCCATCTATCATCCTTTACTCTTTGTAAATGCCCGGCCCATTTCCACTTGAGTCTCCGAATCATTTTTACTGCATCTTTTGCTTTTGTTACGTTTCTTATTTGACTATTTTTTACCTTATCTTTTAATTTGAGTCCTAGAAAACTTCTTTCTATACCTGACTGACATACTCTTATTTTTTCCATGTTCCTCTTTGTCAGTGTCCAAGTTTGGCTAGCATAAGTAAGGCAAGGAAGTAAGCATATTTCTAGGGCTTTAGTTTTAAGTTGTGTAGGTAGTTTGCTTTTAAACACGTCTTTCAACTCCCAATATCTATTCCAGGTGTTTTTGGTTCTTCTATCTATCTCTAATTCATTGCAATTTTGCATAGCTATTAAGTGCCCCAGATATATGTAACTTTCTACATATTCCAGATTCGTGTTGTCCATTCTCATCGGTATTTTTGTTTTGTTTATCATTAACTTAGTTTTTTTTTTCTTTATTTATTTCTAGACCGAACTTCAGACTTTCTTTGTTGAGTTCTTCGATCATGCACCATCATGCATGTAGTAAGTAGTAAATATTAATTATTAATTTGTGGTTCGGCTGAGTAAAAAGGCTTGTCTGAATTTCAAAAATCTCACATCAATATGATCACTAAATTTATTCTGTCTAGATTAGTTACAAAAGCAAATAATAACTTTGCTGATATACCTAATTGCTTATCTGATAGTTTGGAAGTGTATCCATTTATCCAACCTTATGAATTGTGATAAAATTTAAGTTATGTTTGGGTATGATTTGTTATCATCTTGTTTTCGTTGGTTTAATTTAATTTACTGGACACTGCGGCTTTCATGAATGTCAAGATATTGAAATGACCCTGAATCCTAATCTGTCTAGGTCAGGGGTGTCAAATCTTAGGTCACATTGATATATTGTGTCAAGTGTTATTTGGCACATGCCTAATGGAGATCTTAATAATTATAATAATTAAAAGAACAATACTTTGGAAAACATATTACATAAGTACTACGGCTGTCTAAACTCTAAACATATTACATACTACGGCTGTCTACACGATGGCGCCGGCCATAACTCGGCAACTCTGCACGCTGGGTCAACATATTGTATAGGCGCTAAAAAGTGCAATGCCAAGTGCATTGTACTTTTTAGCGCCATGCACCCATTAATTTCAGACCGATAATAAATGGTTGACTGATGGTTTCTTTCTGCAAACCTTTATGTGACTGGTGTCATGTATAAAGTAATGATTGGTGACTCATCGTCATAAAAGATAACAATTACTTAACAACGTTATATAAATTATTCCATAGAATCGAGGTCGCTTGAACTTACAATGACTTCCTCATTCTATGTCCGCTTTATAATTTATTGTCCTTATATACTTGCGAATATTGTATCTAATTGTTTTGAAAGAAAAGTTTTTCTAGAATAGTATGCTGTAGGTTAGAAACTTTGTTGGAAATTACGTGATTAATTTAACTCCTATTTCTAGTCCAAAAACATTTTATTATGTATTCAGACTTGAAAACATGTTCATTGAAAATTGATTTATTCCGTCATTCTCGTACTGGTGAATAAATTAAAAAAAACTAAAATATCTATAATCTTTGTTATCAAAGAGGAAGAGTTTGTTTGTTTGTAATTGATATTTGCGTTAATATAAAAAGTAAATAAAAAAAATCTAACTGAAATGAGTCTGATTGGACTCAATGATGGTCAATCATAAATTCATAATACCATGACTGAATCCAAATGACAATAATTAGCGTAAAAATCATTATGTCGTAAAAAAATCGCGATATTATGGAAGAGGATAAGAGTTTAATTCCAACAAAAGTAAATAATTTGCTTTTGTAAATTGTTTGAATGTTTAAATTCGAACAGATGGCCATTGTAATTTATTTCGTATACTAATTAAATAGTAACGTTTCCAGACCTTGTTTTGAACTTGAATCAACATTATTATTAGCGTCTCTTGCTACGGAAATTTTGTAACACTTGTAAGTGTGTATGTGTGTGTTTGTTTTGATACGCAAAATTTCCACTCTTTTGCTAATGAATTATTACAATTTACAATGATGAATATGTATAATAAGCATTTATATGTGCAATAAATCAGCTAAATTGTTCATTAATAATAAAATATGAAGGGAGATCCCAACAAAATTTTAATTTTATACATTTGTAATATGTCTGGATTGTGGTTACATGACGTGCCAAACATTTCCAGGTTTAAAGAATATTAAATCTTTAATTTGGTAGATACACTTTTTATAATGTAATAATATCAGTATCTAGATTAAATTGCAGAGAGAGAGAGAGAGAGAGAGAGAGATCTCAAAGCAAATAAAGTGAAATTGCGTTTGTAATATAAAATTTTTCATATCTAAACTCATAAATATTGAGTACAAACTACAATCCTAGTCTGCGTAATATTCCACGAAATGGCGCATCCAGTAATTCAATCTTGTTGCAGGAGCTTTACTGTGTAAGGAGTGACTTGGGCAATTTGCTCAAGGCCCTAGGACGCTTGGACGAGGCGAAGGTAAACAATTTTGCTCCCCGCTTTCTGGTTTGCTACGGGGCTAACAGGATTCATTTATTGTTGGCTTTGACTTGCATCCGATTGGAGTACTCTCTATTTTGTCAGCGTAATGCAACTGCGTAAATACTTTGGCGTAAATTCCTAATGGTTTCAACGTGGTGGCAATTGCTGTTGTCGAATGTTTAAACCATTAGTGGACAAGGCAGAAACGTGCTGTTTTCCGACTTGTTCGAATGTATGTCACAAAAATAAGTTGGTTGTACTTGAATTTTGTGGCTGTCGTTAAGCGTAACTTATTTCAATCCTCCACACGATGTTTCTTCAATTGACACGGAGTGCGTATATATAAATGCGGAATTAAGGAAATAACAGTTTGCGGAACGCGGAATGTTTCACGGTATAACATTGTGCGGAAGATTATCTGTCTAAAGAGAGAGTATTCTATCACACGAGTAACACCCCACAACCGATCCTGTAAGCCCCAACGATTTACTTAGTCAATGAGGGCCATCGCGTATTTGCCGCTAGGGGCGCTTGTGTAGCATGAGGTATCGGAAATGTCAAATGTCACTGTTTGCGAGTTGGCTACGCGGGTTTATTTTTATTTACATGAATGTTGCGATATTTAGCAAAACGTTAGATTAACCATGGCAAAGTTACGGGTCAATGAATGTGAGTGCTTTAAAAGCTGAGCTTTATTTACATGAATGTTGCGAATATTTAGCAAAACGTTGGATTAACTATGGCAAAGTAACGGGTCAATGAATGTGAGTGCTTTAAAAGCGGAGCTAAGAGAAAAAAATCAGCCTTTTTTTAAAGCAAAATGGGACTGCGCAACACTGGCATTTACTCTACTGTTCGTTTGTAATAAATATGATTTAAATGTAAATTTTTGTTTTGGCGCCCGTAATAACAAGCTTTACTTACTTTAGGACCTCACTCTACAGTGGCGCCACCTGGTGAGACAAAAACGATGGTCCTCATTTCTTGCGCTTGTAGTATGTTAACACAATCGAGGATCGGTCGTAGTATCACTATTCACTAGCGGTATGAAGTAGCATATTTCTGTTTTCATTGATACCATGATAATAATATGGCTCGCCGAACCGCGAGATCGCCGATCCTCACATATGTTTTGCAATATATTAGTACCGATCGGCCGAACTAGTTTGACTCAAAATCAACTAATTCTGTTATATTTTCACAAGGTGTTGACTGGTAAGACAGTAGGTGTGACCGGTGCTGTAAGGGTAATGGGTACCTCCTTGCCGTGACGACAACATTAGCCGCAGGTAATGTGTATGCAGGTTTGCAAGATTATGAACAGGTTTATTGGACAACGCGTGCACTTTTTTTACATTGTCGTGACCATTCCACCATCGGCTAGGAAGTGGAAGCGTACGGTGAAAGTTTCGAGAATTTTTGGATACTAGTGTTCGAAATAGGGACGGTTGCATTTCCTACTGGTGTTTGTCGCTTTCGGCGTAGTATCGACTCGTAGGGAGCAATCTGCGTATTCTTTGTCTTGTAATTTGTGTGGTGTTTGGTCGTTACGGTTTATGTGCGACCAAACCCCACGCAAAGCGTTCGTGCAATGTCTTTGGCGTAAATGCATCTCAGTCATCAATGTAAAATTAATTTCGGTTCAGTATCTAACATGTTTCCTTTTCTGTGTGTAGGCTTGTTATTTGAAGGCTATCGAAACGAGGCCTGACTTTGCAGTGGCATGGAGTAATTTAGGATGCGTGTTCAACGCGCAAAGTGAAATCTGGTTGGCAATCCATCACTTTGAGAAGGCCGTGGCTTTGGATCCCAATTTCTTGGACGCTTACATCAATTTGGGCAATGTACTCAAGGAAGCAAGGATTTTTGATAGGTAAAGTATATTATGATCCCAATATTTTATTTATTTATTTCTTAGCGACCTGCCCCGGCTTCGCAAGGGTGCAATGTATTATATAGAGAGTAATACTAGAGCAAGATTTATATTGTTTCTGAAAACTGTATAAAAATCAGTTGATTAGTTTAAAAGATCTAAGCGAGCACGAAAAAAAGAGATTCATTTACTACTATGTAAAGATTTACGGTTAATTGATAAAATGGTAAAAAAAAGGATGAAAGAGTTATTAAATCCAGACACAGTCATCTCACTTATAGCGATTGGCTTCAAAACTTTTTTATCTTTTGAATAATCAGGGTCAATTCACACCAAAATATACGAGACATTAAGCAGCATTATTAAGATAACTATTCAAAATTTATTCCTACATGAGAAGATATGTACACGTTTCATTGTAAGAGTGCAGTTTATGAATTATGATTGATGTTATGTGAAATGTGAATCTTTTTGTGTAGTACAATAAGTTCAATTTTCAATAGCTATCTTATGCAGCGGCAAAATGCAGCGCCGCGGTGTGAACTGACCCTCATTGGTTCTATCGTTGTGCAAAGTTCTTACAAGAATTCTTTCTCCTCTAGAGCTGTGGCGGCGTACTTACGAGCACTGAATCTATCGCCCAACAACGCCGTCGTACACGGCAACTTAGCGTGCGTGTACTACGAACAAGGTCTGATCGACCTGGCCATAGACACGTACAGACGGGCCATCGAACTTCAACCGAACTTCCCCGACGCGTATTGTAATCTCGCGAACGCGTTGAAGGAGAAAGGCCAAGTCGCCGACGCAGAGGAATGCTATAATACGGCTTTAAGACTTTGTCCCTCGCATGCCGATTCGCTCAATAATCTCGCCAATATTAAACGCGAGCAAGGCTATATTGAGGAGGCTACGCGTCTCTATTTGAAGGCGCTGGAGGTATTCCCTGAGTTCGCAGCGGCGCATAGCAATTTGGCGTCCGTTTTGCAGCAACAGGGCAAGCTCAATGAAGCACTCATGCATTATAAGGAGGCGATCCGCATTCAGCCTACTTTCGCTGATGCGTACAGCAACATGGGAAATACATTGAAGGAGATGCAAGATGTAGCCGGAGCATTGCAGTGCTATACCCGAGCGATCCAAATAAATCCGGCGTTCGCTGATGCCCATAGTAATCTCGCCAGTATTCATAAAGATTCAGGGAACATTCCGGAAGCTATACAATCGTACAGAACCGCTCTGAAGCTTAAACCTGACTTCCCAGACGCGTATTGCAATTTGGCGCACTGTTTGCAAATTGTATGCGATTGGACAGACTACGAGGCGAGAATGAAGAAGCTGGTCAGCATCGTGGCCGAGCAATTGGAGAAGAATAGGCTGCCATCGGTGCATCCACATCACTCAATGCTGTACCCCTTGACACACGAGTATAGGAAGGCCATAGCAGCGCGTCACGCTAATCTCTGCTTGGAGAAAGTTCAAGTACTGCATAAACCTCCGTACAAGTTCCCGCGTGAACTAAACGGGCGCCTACGTATTGGATACGTCAGCAGTGACTTCGGAAACCATCCTACGTCCCATTTGATGCAGTCCGTCCCTGGATTACACGATCACAGCAAAGTCGAGATCTTCTGCTACGCTCTAAGCCCAGACGATGGAACCACTTTCCGCTCCAAAATCGCCAGGGAAGCTGAACATTTTATCGACCTCTCGCAAATGCCATGCAACGGCAAAGCGGCTGATAAGATCTACTCCGATGGAATTCACATTCTGGTTAACATGAATGGGTATACTAAAGGAGCTAGGAACGAAATCTTTGCGCTGAGACCGGCTCCTGTCCAAGTTATGTGGTTGGGTTACCCGGGCACCAGTGGTGCGAGTTACATGGACTATTTGATCACAGACGCTGTAACATCACCCGTGGAACTAGCCAGCCAATACAGTGAGAAGCTAGCGTACATGCCTCATACATACTTCGTCGGGGATCACAAGCAAATGTTCCCGCATCTACAGGAAAGATTGATTCTAAGTGACAAAATTAAATCGCACAACAATTTGGGCAGCTTAGCGGATAATGTGGCGGTTATAAATGCCACTGATTTGTCACCCCTGGTGGAGAACACTGACATTAAAGAGATAAAGGAGATTGTCAGGGCCGCTAGACCAGTGGAAATATCACTCAAGGTTGCAGAGCTGCCGACAACTACACCTATTGAGACTATGATTGCATCTGGTCAAATACAGGTATGTTTTTTATTTTCTCTATGTATCTTTAAATTACATTAAATATAATCTGTTCCGATTCAATGTAATCTAAGTGTTAACAAAAAAAAAACATATTAGTCAGTCATTGTATTTCTTGATTGCGCTTTGAAATTTGAATATGTGACATTTAAATGGGTAGCATTATAACCGTAAAGAGCTTTCTTTACACTTAGATAATAATATCTAAGTGTAAAGAAAGTTTAGATTACTGTAAAGTAATCTAAACTTATTATTATAAATGTGAATGTAAGTTTGTTTGTTACGCTTTCACGCGAAAAACTACTTAATCGATCATCGTGAAACTTTGTACACATGTTCTTGAAGGTATTAGAAGTAACATAGGCTTTTATCCCGAAAAAGTACAGTATTCCCGTGGGATACTATATGTACGCGGGCGGAGCCGCGAGTAACAGCTAGTTAATACATAAATTGATCGTTAGACAATTAGACATTCAATAAAAATTACATTAAAAATCTAATATTAAACGTTCAAAGACTCTAAAATTACCCCCTTACTAATAAACGCTGTTTAAGCTTTGAATATGTATACAGTGTTTTGTTCACACAAGTGACATGTTTAATTCGATAGAAGGAGACAAAACAAGGAGTTTATTAGTAAGGGGGTTACATTATAAAGCCAATATTTAAAGTTTATATCTAAATTTTACAGTGTTTATGTTAATATTATTTTCGCAGGAGAGTAACAAAACCCAAAAAAGTTATTTCATCAACTTTAAATTAATTTTATTAATCGACCATACCCACTAAAAATTTCCAGACGTTTTCATACAAATCAAGTTTAAAGTTTTGTTGATAATTTATCATTGTAATATTGTCAACAAAATCCTAACGATCATTCGCCTAACTGAATTGATATTAATTGCAGACATCGGTGAACGGGGTGATTCTACAAAATGGATTAGCGACGACACAAACTAACAACAAGGCTGCTACCGGGGAGGAGGTAAGGGCCATTGGGCGTTATTGACTCGCTGTTTAAAATAGTGATGGCCAAAATCCGAAATATTTATTAGATTGTACAATTTTCATTCACATTTAACTTCTCGTAATTATTTTTAATCAGAACCATGGAATAGTGTATTCAATACATTTTCAATCAAATGAATAGTCATTTAAAGGAGTTACAATATTATAGTTTTTACCCCACCAACTTAGATATGTCACCGTAAAATTGCAAAAATGTTGATAGACTTCCGACGCGAATATGCTGCCTATAATTTCACACATTATTTTTCGTTAGATTATAAATATATAGTTTTTAATCTTTCGACATATTTTTACAATCTCGTTAGTTATTTTACAATCTAACGGTTTTTACAATTTGACAGATATATGCGACCTATGCTGTTATATCCAGGTGTAATTTACGGCGCGGCCTCTGCGGCTGGTTAGCGCGGTAGCGCTCGAGCCGGAGCTCGCGGGTTCGAATCCCGCCAGGGAACAAAAAGTTATCTGTGTTCCTGGGTCATAGTGTCATAAATGTGTAATAAAAATTGTAATCAAAAATCTTAAATATATTATGTCTATACTTATATAATAAAGAGGAAAAGTTTCGTTTGTTTGTTTGCATCGAATAGGCTTCGAAACTACTGTTCCGATTTTGATGAAATTTGGCACGGATATAGAGTAGACCATGGGGAAGGACATGGGCTACATTTCCTTTAGCGCGCACGGAGTCGCGCGCAACATCTAGTATAGTATAAAAGTATTAAAAATATTTCCGTGGTCTGGTACCGGTAACACAAGTCTTCAAGAACTTGGGACCAGGTTGACGTGGTGTGGAAGCGTCTATAGATTAATAAAAAATACTTACCTACTTTATTATTTACTTTCCTATTAACTTGTCTAGGTACCTCAATCTATCGTCATCACAACGCGCCAGCAATACGGGCTGCCCGACGACGCGGTCGTCTACTGCAACTTCAACCAGCTGTACAAGATCGACCCCCTGACTCTGCACATGTGGGTCCACATACTGAAACACGTGCCCAACAGTGTGCTGTGGTTGCTACGGTTTCCGGCCGTCGGTGAACCGAATTTACAATCTACTGCACAGCAATTGGGTAAGCGTTTTTTTTAACTTTTTAGGTACTAGTAAATAAAAGATTTGGACAAATCCTACTACTGTTAAAATGTGAAAGTTTGAGAGGATGGGATGGGTGGATGTATGGATGGGTGGCCGCTTATTTAATCTTTCACGCAAAAACTACTAAAGGTATTTCGATGAAATTTGGTGTGGTAGTAGCTTTGGATCTGTATTAAAACATAGGCTACTTTATATTCCGAAAAAGTACAGTGTTCCCGTGGGATAGGTATATTTACGCGGGTGGAGCTGCTGGAAAGAGATGGTTAAATATAAAAGTTTGGTAATGATTTACGTTTTGAAGTACGATGGGATAGAATCTGTTGGGCTATTATATAGAGTTTTCTAGATTCCTATTACGTAAAAGGGTAAACGACATACATACATACATATAATCACGCCTCTTACCCTAGGGGTAGGCAGGGACCACTTCTTTCCACTTGCTACGATCCTCACATACATGTTTCGCTTCGTTCACATTCATTCTTACCATCCATTCCTCTTACATTCAACGTAGCGATGCGGCTCTCCATGGGCCACTTTTCGCCTCCGCGAGAACGAGACGTGATGGGTGGCGAACTACATCGCCGCCATTTTTAAATTATTTTTATGATTATCCATTGCGTTCCCACGGATTGGCGGAGAGGGTAGGAATAGGGAAAGGGAAGGATAGGTGGTGTGGAAAGGAAGATTGGTAAGTTAGAGTGGGAAATAGGAAACGTAGGATATTACCGCCCAGGAGGGCAAGGGATAGGACAGTAATAGCTAGGGAAGCTGGGGTCGCGTACCCGTATACTATACCACAACTACTGGACAGGTAAGTTGGGATGAGTATCCCATGACATATACGAACACATGGATATTACCACTTTTACATTTTTCTGTAGACACTTCTAACACCGGGCGTTATTTTAGCGAGGACGTAGTATCAGTCCACTTATATCCATTTTTTGTACCAAACTCATCCAAATATTGTTTCAGGTCTCCCGCCCGGCCGCATAATATTCTCGAACGTCGCCGCCAAGGAGGAGCACGTCCGACGGGGGCAGCTGGCCGACGTGTGCCTGGACACGCCCCTGTGTAACGGCCACACCACCAGCATGGACATACTGTGGACCGGCACGCCCGTCGTCACGCTGCCCGGCGAGACGCTCGCGTCACGGTGAGTGTCACACAGCGCTAAGTGTCGTAATATTCTCGAACGTCGCCAAGGAGGGGCACGTCCGACGGGGGCAACTGGCCGACGTGTGCCTGGACACGCCCCTGTGTAACGGCCACACCACCAGCATGGACATCCTGTGGACCGGCACGCCCGTCGTCACGCTGCCCGGCGAGACGCTCGCGTCACGGTGAGTGTCACACAGAGCTAAGCGTCAGTTACACCGATACGAGACGCGGCGCGCACTTTTAAGATTGGCATCTTCAAAATTGAACTTTATTTTTACTACACAAGAAGACATGTTTCGTGTAGACTTGAGTAAAGCCAAAAGTCATTACTCAAGTCTACACTAAACAGGACAGGGGGCTTACTCCCGAAACTGATACGATTTCGATTTACGAGTCTGATCCGATTTCGATTTTGATCTAGATTCGATCCTGATGCGTACTCCCGAACAAAATCGTATCGAAATCAAGATCGCGTTGAGATCGTGTCTTATCAGCGTCGTTAGCTGTATCCGGTTGCTGACGTCACGTCCACAAAGTAAACAAGTTACAGCTGAGTGCCGTAGTCTATGGTGAAGATTATTAAAAATATGTAAAAATTATATATTTTTCACATTAAATATCATTTTATATTTGTTTATTCTAATGGATCAGCCTCAATCTCATGCAATGGTAGGTTTATAAAGGTTATTTTTCTAAAAAAAACTGTGAGCATAAACAATAGTTTTGATAATCCTTTTGACTGTATTATTTGACGTTCTGTCAAATGTCAAAGTCATAATATGTTATTTGTCAGAAACATAGAAAGTTAACCTGTCAAGCGCCTTGACACTCTTTGACAGGTTATGCAGACAAGCGTCGGGCCTTTTTGCCACCAAAAATTAATTTTCCTTACATTCTCCCGCAATTTTTTTCGCGATTTTTTTTCGCAATTTTAATGTTAATAAGTAAATAAAACCTATGGATGATGTATATATTTAAAAATATAATTAATTTCCTAAGTGATTACGTAATATAGAAACAGATTTATAAATTACAGTTATTAGATTCAGTATAATTAAGTACCTATCCACTTGAAAGTAAACATTTCAAATAACGTAAACACTTGCACTGATTGTTTACTTTTGACTTCGTTATTGACACTCAAGTGGGAACATGCCAAATGATACCTCATCACACACATTACGGAGAGGAAGGAGGAGGACGACCTCATTCCCTCATGACAGAGGCACGGAGTACCGACCTCTATAAATCATATGACGTTTCCCGTCGTGTTTTTCTTCAAGATTATAATGTTTTAATGTGAATAAAACATATGCATGTTATATATATTTAGAAAGGTGATTAAATTTCCTAATTGATAATATAATTGGAATTAAGAAAAATACTAGTTTAATAAAAGAAATCTTGATCCAAACACAACACACGACTTTTTCTTATATTTTTATTGCAAATCTAAACTAAGGCCAAATTTATGTTTCTATATAGTAAAATTTGCTTAATTTACGTAGGTGCACACATTATATATAAAATTTTAATTCAAAAACCGATATAAAATAAGTTACAGTTACCTACTATAAAATTGTCAGTCTAATTTCGATTCCCGCGATTTTTATTTCTCCAAATTATATTGTTATAATTTATGTACTACCTATGCATGTGATATATATTTAAAAAGTAGAATAGATTTCCTAAGTGATGACGTAAATGGAATTTAGAAAAATACTCATTTAATAAATGGAATCTTGATACAAACACATAAACTTCGTCTTTTTTAATATTTTGTTTTAAAACTCAAATAAATATAAAATGTATGTTTCTATACAGTGATTGTTGCTTTATTTACGTAATTGGATATATTATACATAAAAATTTAATACAAAAACAGTTGTACTAACAAGGATTGGAGCAAAACTAATTACAATTACTATGAAAAATATCTGACATAGTACATATTTTGATTGCTCAATAAACTGTAACTGGGACATAATTAAATACATATTTTTATATTTTTATACATTTCAGGATGTTAAATATTACAGTAACTCATTATTTTTTTACAATGTACAATAAGGGAACTCCCTCATTGAACCCTCCGAAACTAGGCCTATTTTGACGGTAATGTCTTACAAAAACAATCATAGTAATAAATTTACTTATTCTTATCCATATATTCTATTCGTAGACTCTAGAATAAATACCGTTCTAATAAAATTTCTACTAAAATGTTCAATTCAAAATGCATTTCACAAGAAAATCATAAACTCACTATGAAATAAAATAGCAATAAAAACGTATATTTTTCATTCGATTTTCTGAAGTAATTTGTAGTAGATTTATGGAAAATACTTCGTATATGCATAAAAAACTTAATATTAATTACATAAATGTATAAATTATGTGGTACAAACAAACCACTTATAAATTAGAAATTTATTCTATGGGCGTGCCCACCTTGCCACCAGGCAGCAAGCGACGCGTGAGAGTCATGCTGTCACTTGCTGCAAGGCAGCAAGTGACGCTTGACAGGATAAGTGTTGTGACGTAGGTACTTTGTTTATTCAAAGACAGATTGAGACAAATGAAGTCATCATATTATTATGATACGTTAATATAGATCATATTATGTAGACTTCGTTTGTCTCGGTCCCTGTCTTAAGTGAAAATATATTGTAAAACATGATTGTGTAAACGAATGCGTAAAGGTTTTAAGTAACTTTACCTAATATAACGGTGAGTTGGTTTCTTCATAAGAGGAGTGAAATCTGCGACTAATAAAACGAATAAATAATTTTTAAGGCGATAATTTCATCGAAATTCCTTACAATCCATGTCCATTGCTAATGTGTTGAAGCGGGCAATTATTCGTAAGTTTTACATTTCCTATTCTATTAGGTCCTTTAATAACATTAAATAATGCTTATAGACGACCCATATTATAATAAAAATTTCATAATTTAGTTCAAATACATTAAAACAAGCAAACTCGATACTATAAATGAGACCTCTTTAGCTATCGTGTAATTTGACGTTTGTTTACGATCCGGCCATTCGATTCTCAATCGATTGATTTCGTCGGGAGTACCAAAAGTTACGATCTAACGAATTTCTCGATCCAGGCTAGTTACAAATTGAGCCACCGCGCGATCGTGCGCTAGTGCTTTTGATACTCCCGACACCTATGTCGGGAGTATCAAAAGCTATTGAGATCGAACTGATTCAATTCTCGATTGTGTCGGGAGTAAGGGGGCAGATTTGTTTGTTTGCACTAAACATGCTTGGAAACTTATGGACCGATTTAGATGAAAAGGAGAATGACCAAAAGTGGTACCAAAAAGTCTCATGCTTCAAGATTAAAATTTTATAGTAATTATTTTCGTAATTTTTTAACGACATTACGCGTCAGGAATCTGATTTTTGAACAGGGAATTTAATTTAAATTATGAAAATTGTTAAATGACTCCTTTTACACGGGGTTCTAACAACCGGTTATAAAGAGATGTGTGCATTATTAGAAACAATATGATGACTCGACTAAACAGCAATTCCAATCGATTTTTTTTTAATATCTATAACGTTTACTTCAAAAACAATTTCCGAATGATAATATGATAACCAAAAAGATAGCAAAGGTATTTTTGCTATCTTTTTGTTGAATAAGAGTAACAATTAAGTAAATCCATTACATACACCAAATCGATTTAGTATTGCTAATTGACATAAAATCGATTATTTTACGATTTCGATTTATCGACCGCATCCCTAAATCCTAGCAGACGAATTTTTGACATTTGACATAATATTTTATATTACCTACCTTTATCTTTGCCATTGCGAATACGTCCGTTGTCTGTATTTTATATTGTTTAGATTAATGATAATCATATAATTTTATCATTATTTTCGTATTGTGTGTTGAGAAGTAGAACTTGTTTATATTTTGTGAACTTTTTTCTGTGTATTTGATTGTGCAAATATGTCAAGAGAAATATGGGGTCACCCGGCAAAACAGATGTACCAATTGTTCATTTTCGATACCCAGAAATCAAAGTACACATTCTATAGAACAAGTGTCTACTCCAATTATTAATTTGTTGCAGTCGTGGATACTCCTACTCAGGTAAGCATGTCTTATTTTACTCTTTGAATAAGATTTTTATATAAAAGACGAAGAACCTTCTATTTCCTAAGTTCCTAACTAATCTTTTACCTACTGAACCATCTATAATCTTACAAAACATTTCTATGGAAAGAAAGAAAACATTTTATAGTATAGGTGTAACATCTATGAATATGTTTCATACATTTTTTCATTATGGTTTTTATTACAGCTGACTACAGAATGTGTGCTTTGTACAGAGTGTTTGACACTGCTTCAAGATAGAGCAAACACAATCAGTGAAGGAAGTTTATCTTTGCCTGCTTTTGGTCATAGAAGAGTATGTTTTTCTTGTGGCAATTCTATTCTACGTTCTACAAGAACATATCCTGTAAGACAAGATCGACTCGAGAGAAACATTTTAATTAGATTAATCCCACTGCACCTGGTAATTATTTTTATTTATGTTAAACTATAATATTTTATTGATATTCTTCATGTTTTTAGTCTTCAATAGTTGATAGTATTAGTACTTTTATTATTGTGTGCCGATAACATGGTTTCATATTGAATTATGTACATGTTTTAACATACATAAATATTTATTACATGTCACTTTTTAGATCTCAAGATTGGAAAGAGTATGTGCTGCTTGCTGGAGGTCAGCTAATAGAGAAGTGCAACGTCGTAATGAGCAAGACTCCAATCGCCCTGGTCTGTCAGGAGATATTTTGACAGATGCTGGATCAAGTGCAGTTCTCAATATTCCTGAGCCGCCTCCTCTTCCTCAGTCAAACTATCGCACCCCTCAAGTCATGACGAACCCAAAAGTTATCTCTTCTGTGTATAAGCGTGCTGCAAGTACATCCAATCATAAAGGAACAGTTGTTACTTAATTATAAATTCTATGTGCCACCGGCAGCACGTATCTGTCGTCACCACCTAGATCATGGCCGTTGGAGTGAATTAACATCCCAGTTAAGAGATTTTACTGGTAGTCAATTTGACATAATTATGAATATGATGCAGCGAGCTGCCAGGTACCATATAGATAACTGATAATATAGAAAGCATAGTAGGTTACTGCTGTAGCTGCCTCGTTGGTAAGCGGACAGTGGGTTGCTGTGCTCATGTAATGACAATAGTGTGGTATTTGAGCTGGGGACGGTATAATGATGTAACTGCGCCTGCGCCGGATTTAGATGATTTTTTTCAGGAATATGATGAATGATTTAAGCATAAGTATTTTAAATCCATATAAATAAAAATGGATCTTTTAAATATATGTATGCTCATAACTTTCGAATAACTGCACCAAATTGTATGATTCTTTGTTTTATGTATTAGTTATTGTTAAGACAAGGTTTGTATAAAATAAAAATTATAAAAAAAGTATGTATTTTATTTTATTTATGGTAATTCTGCCGGGTCAACTAGTACTTAATTATTTTTGTCATTGAATCGCTATTTAAACTTAAATGCACATGTTTGTTTTATTTTTCTATCCCTTACCTAGTCGACGTACAACGTGTCTCATTATGAATAGTATTCTAAGATGATTAAAGAGTTACCTACCTACCTACTATTGTTCAAGGTGCTCTGGCTTAATTAGCGCTAGGTAGAACTCTGGGGGCACACGTGGGCCACGTACACATTTTACTCGGCCACTAGATTTTTGGAGCTACGTTAGATCTACGCCTTGCAAGTTGCAACGCGATTCTACGTACAATTTAGGCATGACCCACATGTGCGTCGGTCTAATGTAGTTCCTGGTTTATTCAATCTCACTGGTCAGGTCACACTTATGGTAATGTTTTATTGGTATTGGTGTGAATTGTGATAGTGTGATCACGGTAGCACCCCTAGATACACAATACCCGCTCATAGTTTAGCAATAGGTATAAATGTTGGGAAACTCACCGAATTTTGTGTCGCGACTGAAAGTCGCTATATAATTCGAAATTCTTACTAATATAAGCGGATTACTCTGTTTTTAGAGCAATAATGTTCGTTCGTGTATGAAAATATTACTTTGATGGTTTTGAGGTTATTTTTGATTTTGTAAAATTACTCCGAAACCCCAGTTTTTTTTACAAAGAAATTTTTATAGGAGATAATATGATAAGGATAGATTATAAAAAACCAAGTTTGGTTTTGACGCAGCTTGGTACGGGATTCCATACATCCATGAGCATTCTCCTTTGCACAGATATACTTTTCGCGGGAAAATTTATACCGAGACGCTAGGCGGCGTACCTGCACTTATTAAAATAACGATTCAAATTTGAGTTCTATTTTTTTCACAAAAAGATAGATGTTTCATTACAAGAGTTTGAATTTCGACCTGCACCGGGCTCTTGTAATGACACTTGTATCTTCTTGTGTAGTGAATAAAGTTCAATTTTGAATAGCTATCTTAAAAATGCCACACCCCGTTTTGTCTCGGTGTGAGCTAACCCAGTCTGGTTACACAAACAAAAAAGTTGATCTAATGTTATACCTTCGTAATGAGGCTTTCTTCGACATGTTATCGATAAATTCTAAAGTTGTCCCACGGGAAACATTCTAATCGTTCTATCTTGTAGTAACTAAGGCTCGGCGGCCGGCGCAGACGGGCGACAAGCGAACGCGATGCGACAATATAATAACGCTTTTTTTGCGTCTCGTTGTAAACTGACCTAAGGGCGCGAGCACACGGTGCATTGCGGCGCCGCAACGCATTACAAACGACATACAATTTTTGTAGCGGCCGGCATCGGTAGCAGCAATTTGTATGGCAAGCCGGCTTCGTGTATTCGCGCCCTTAGGCATCATTTTTGTCGCAAAGTTTAAACTAAACCCTCTCCTTTTTCTGAATACAAAATATCTCGATCCATCGATTATGCCTAAATATAATGAATGTGACATTATTGCATTTACTAATTGCTATGTTATTTACAGAGTGGCTGCATCCCAACTGAACACGCTAGGCTGTCCGGAGCTCATCGCCAGGACGCGGCAGGAGTATCAGGACATCGCAGTCAGACTGGGAACCGATAGGGAATAGTAAGTTATCTGTATTTGTATAGTGCATCGTTTCTCAACCATTTTTATGTCGCGACCCACGAAAAAGCCAGAAAGTAAAAAGTCTTGCGACCCCGTCACTATAAAATTATAATAATAATATGTACATAGCGCGCTATTTTTATCAGCTATACGTTATATTAGCCTTCACTGGTTCTAACTAATTTTTTTTCGACGTTCGATACAAAAGATTCGTTCGAAAAACGAATACAGAAGATTCGTTTTTCGAACGAATCTTAGGCGAAGTTAGAACCAGTGAAGGCTAATATAACGTACTATAGCTGATAAAAATGTTAGTATTTTTCAACATACTGCGACCGCTTTTAAAAACAATGTGGCAGTAGTTTAGGCTCTAGATTAATACATAGGCTACTTTTTATCGCGAAAAACGTGGTAAATTTACGTGGGCGGGAAAAAGCTAGTCGTACATAAAAATGTAACACCATTTTTGCCACATATCAAGATATTTGTACTGTACACCTGTTGTACACCTGTTCAAACCACTAACCTTATTGAGTTATTTTTGTAGGTAGGATTCTTATTTTTGAGTGGATAGTTTTATGTTGCTTTTATATAACTCGAAATAACGAATGCAATAAAAACGGTTGCACGTAAAAGTATGTTGTACTAATATAACCTTTTCTTTGCAGTCTCAAAGCTATTCGTGCTAAGGTATGGGCGGCGCGCTCAGACAGCCCGTTGTTCGACTGCAAGGCGTATGCCACTGGTCTAGAGATGCTATATAATCGAATGTGGTATCGCCACGCGCGCAACGAACGGCCGGATCACATACAGGCGATAGACCAGTAGACCACAAGACGGACGAAAGACCAGAGAAGAGGCAATAGACTAGTAGACAGACAGTGAACTGTCGTCATAGCAGCATCGTTTAGTAAAATATATGACTGAAATACTAGAAGTCTTAAAGACTGGTAGTTAGTAGTAGTAGACAACAAGAGTTCCAACCACTAAGGCTTCCCTCCCTAATTCGAAGACTCGTCAGTCATTATGAGATAAGGTACAATATTTATTTCCATACAAAATATTTGCGTGGAAATAAATATAGATAAAAATGCGTTTTTAAATTTAATATCACAGCGGGATATCAAACTCTTGTTTATGTCATCCGAGGGACTCTCCATGAAAAAAAGGTTGAGAAACCCTGATATATAACAAATAAGTCTAAAAAACAAGTCACTATCGAAATTACTACAATACAAAAATGTTGCTATGATTATGGTTAGACAGTTCGCCCAGTGGAAAACAGTGAGTGAGTTTTGGACACCAGTGTGACAAATATACATTCAGACTGAGGTGTGCGGAGTGTTAATGTTATTTATGTAGGCATCGCTTGGTTATATGTAGAGTTGACGATTAATAAAATCTATACTCTGTAGGACAAATATCAGTATTTAATACTATAGGTATTGAAACCTATAGTAGCTAATAGCTAGTGAAAGCCCTTTATAACGACTTCAGTTGTAACGACTAACCGCATATTGCGACGCAAAATAGAGGACTGCCATGGTGCAAGACATGGTAAAATATTAACATTTTACTATAGGTAATAACGACTATCAGCTATTACGCCCAAAATTAAACTGTTCCTTCAATGTCGTTATAGGAGGATTCACTGTAAATATTTTGACAAAATGTAGGATACATATAAGGAGTTGTATCCTAAACACTTAGTAGTATGTTTGGCTATATTTTATAATTCAAGACTTTAAGTTTCTTATATTATTCATATTTTTATATATAGTATGTATTTTGATCCTTAAAATAGTTTTTGTCTGTTGTCATTGACTTAAAACTGAGTCAGTAAGTTGAAATAAATTATCATTGTTCTCACATTAAATCTTTGTAAATGATATAGCACTAATGTGTTGGTAATCTAGATAGAGTCGCATAATGGCTCGGCAAATGTGATTATAATTGATATAATAACGCCTTTATGATTGACATCATGAAGAGATTACTGTATGACTAAACGTGGAACACCTTGAAGGCAATGTGTGAGTCAAAATAGTTTACAAATTAAATTCTTGAACAGAGACAGATTGTATGTGAATAATTTTAAATCTTGTATTGTATTGTCTTTAAACCAACTTTTTTCTGAATAATTGATTGCAAACTTTAGGATGTCAGACACATGGATGTAAAATGAACTTTTTTAAAAACCAACAAAAATTTCTCTTTTAACGCAACATGGAAAAAAATTAGGAAAGATTTTGATTTTTGGAACCGGATTTAAAATATTTGAAATATATTAATGTATGTAATTTTTATACAATTTACTATGTTTTGTGTTAGTTCCTCTACTCGAAATAAAGTAGCTATAGGTATGATTGTATGAAAGGGACATCGAATTTAACTTTATTATTTTGATTATGCGAATAAATGGACTTGTAAATATGTACGAGTGCTTAATACAATAGAATAGTGCCGTTGAAGATAGCTCCTCCTAGTAAAGTATTTACTGATGAAATTTACACCTACTATTAATGGATTTACAGTAGAATTTCTTAAAAAACACATTATGTAACAGATGTAATCTTTGTTTTACAAAACATTTCTAATTTCTTTACAATTTTTACTGTGTACTTATATTTTTGAGATATATATCTCACTGTCAAAACATTTTTATTTACAACTTTTATCTTTAAAAATTGATTTAAATTAGAAAAGAATAACTTACGTTTAACTGTCTTAAATTATTTCAAAGTAGTTGACGAAATTTTTGTTTTTAAGTGAGAGACTTTGACAAAATGGGTACTGTTACTGGGGTTAGAAAATATTAATAGTAGATGTAATATTTATGTTTTTAAGTTACATTGAACATATAAAGACTTGATTTTTCGCTTTTAGTTAAATGTAGAATAATAAGCAAAATGTTTGTGTTCTTATAAACCGATAATATTTGTAATTTTGGATATTTTAAGCATTACATTTTTTGGTAATTTTAGTATTTTTAAAATTTATTTTTGCAACGTAAATTCCTTGTGGATTTCCTATATAGTATGTTTCAGGGATTTTTGAGGGAAAAACAAGCATACCTACTTAATTATAAAATCCTTTTTACTTTAAAAGTTGTTTGAAACTTGGAGTAATTGTCATTTCATGTGAATTTAGATTTTAGACAGTCATATATTTTGTTAATTTGTGAAAATATTGAAAATGTGATATTAGCCAGTGCGAGCGATTAATTTAATTAGGCTAATGTAGGCTCCTATACCACAACAATATTATGGCGACAAGTTTGTATGCTCGAAGACACCATACTTTTACTTTGCGTTTTTAGTTTTTACTGTAAAATGTAAATAGTTGTAATGTAAGGTATATATATTGTTGAATAATATGTATGAATTGAAATTGTTGTTTTATTGAATACCTAAACAGTACTTTGAGTAATTTAAGCCTATATAATATTAAATATTTTGTAAGCCATGTTATACTTTGACGCGTACACTACTAAAATTTGCGTCAAGTTTACTATGAGTCGTCAACTAGTGTGTGAACACTGCTTAAGCCTTATTGGTCAACCATTGAAAGGTGTGTGTTAGACCAGCGCCGATAATTTTTGAAACAAAAAAAAATATAGGAGGATGATGAAACTTGGATGAAACATGGGAAACGAAAGAGAATATGTAACAAAAATAAAATAAAAAATAGTTTACGGGTGATTTGATGTCGGGAAGTGTAAGTGCCGTTGCACACTGTAAAAAAATACAGTGAGTGTATTTGGGACATACGGTATAATTTCACCTCTATTCGGTATATCTCGTCGGTATAAAGGTCATGTCAGAGGTAAAATAACTGAATGGTCTATAAATAGTATGTACACAAGATTTTGATCGAATCATACCAGACTAGTTATATTTTTACAACATTTTATTGCTGCAGTACTCGAAACTTTCAAGTGCGCAGTTCGATTGATTCGGTTGGAATATTGAGAGGGTCTTGTGGCCTAGTTAGTTGAAATATTCTAAAAATATGCCAAAACTAATTCAAAAGCTTTACTTGCAACTTTTACTATTTTCATTAGCTATTTAAATACCGTAATATTTTAATTCAGTATTATTTAAATACCGTAAGAGCTCCGTGGCCTAGTGGGTAGACCGTTTAGTTCGCACTCGAGAGTGTGCAGGTTCAAATCCCAGGTTGTGGCGTGTACCAATGAGACTTTCAGATCTCAAGTACATTATACGGACGCTCTAACGGTGAAGGAAACATCGTGAGGAAATAAATCATCCATTAACATGTAAAGGCCTAAGTAGAGCCACCGTGGTCTAGTTAGAGCTCTGCTTTCGACTCGGAGGTCGTGGGTTCGGTGTCCGCATTGGAACAACAAAAAATGTTTTCAAATTTGGTAAGGACTATTCAGACCCTTCCTTTGTCCGTCCTTGTTTGTCCTGGTTGTCACCTACCTGATTGTCTGACAATAAAGATGATGATCCATGCGTCGGATGGGCATGTGCAAAAGTGGGACCTGCGCTTGATCTCTCGTCAGTCGTGTCGGTTATCAGTCCCACTGGGTTTTGAGAGTGAATATCAAGTTTTTGCCGTTTCAAAAAAGTCGTAGGTAGATTCGCCAATGGAGAGTGCTCTTGTGTAGGTACTGCGCACACACTTGGACACTATAAAAATTACTCCTGCGTAACTGGCCTGGTTTCAATTAAACCGGCCACCGTCACCGAAATCGGTGTGGGCAGTTATTATATTATTTTAAATACCGTAACTAAGAATTAGAGACCTAAACGCTTTTATAATTATGTCGTAGATACTTATTTAAGTATCTATTACGATACGTATTACGATATCGTAATACATTTGTGACACCTTGTTGCATCCGTCTACGTTATTTTCAGATATATTATCTTCTTTTGTACTCTTAGCCCTGATTTCATCCTAATTCTTCAAGCGCGCTTAATGCTAAACCCAGATTTGATCTCGTCCTCTCATTCAATGTAAAAACAGGAAAGAAAGATCGAAAACTTAGCTTAACGTTAAACGTAGTTTAAATACGTCGGTGAATTTGGGGCTTATTCTCCTTCTCTTAAAACGCCATAATATAAAAAGTACCCCTTAGTAAAGGCCAAACTTTATGCTATGTCTATATTCATAGTCTATGATAAATTGAGATTATATCTTCGCATCAACTTTTGGGGGACCATGCAATTACTGTATTGCGCCGACCGTTCAGCCCTCACAGAAAACTGCGTTGTTTTGCCGACAGCCGTGTGTCCATGAGCGATGGTAATCGGCTTACCATTAGTCGCAAATCGCAATACGCCTGTTCGTTTTCCAGTCTCGTAAAAAAACTAGACTACTATGAAACCCACGGACGCGAAAATAAACACGCTTTATTTTTTTTTGTGAACACATTTTTAAAATATTTTTCGGAGAACAAAAAACAGAATTTAAAAAATCATAATACGTAGGTAAGACGTAGTAGAAAGTAGAAACTGAAAAGATAAATTGATAAAACAATTTACGAACAGGTTGTGAGTTTCTTTTATTAAAAGTGACAAAATTCCAACAATACAAACGCAATATAATTATAATTATAATGATTGTCCCTAAGTAAAACCAAGGGACTAGCGTAGGTATTTTTTTTGCATTTAAACATTTTAACCTACTGTGTTTCTATTGTTTGCATACATAGTTAGGTACCTATAACAGCAGTAGGTAGGTAAACTGTTTGTCAGACGTTTTTCATTCGCGTGTATTGTATGTAAGTATTTTTATAATTGTACCAAAGTTTCAGGTTCTTTAATACCTAGGTTGATCTAGTATCATTAGAGGCAATTTAATTTGCAAAGTAATTTACCAACCAAATTACTTTGTAAGCTCCGTACTTACCTACAGCCGTGTTATTTCACAGTCGTTAAATAGATGATAACGAATACTCCACTAGTTCGGTAGTAAATGTTGTTGGTAGTTTTGCATAATCAATTTCAGTATTATTGGTAGAGTATCTGACCCAATTCTCGTGGAAAACGCCACGAGAAATAACCGATGTCATTATTTTCTGGACTTTTCCAGATATTGTACTATAATTATTCTGAATATTATTGCGATTTGTGTTAAAGTATCCTATACCGACGTAAAGTATACTAGTAATTTATACGTATGACAAATTGACCAAACGGGCCTTATTTTGTTTTTTCAAACGTCAAATTAATTAAATATTTTATTATTGAGCTTTAAATTAAAAAAAAGTGACGAGGGTGCAAGATAGGCTATGCTGCCGTCCTCAAACTAAAAGGCGGTTAAGGCGAAAATATACGTAGATGACGTCACAGATTCGGGCGTGGCCTAACTCTTCCCGCCGCGCCACCCGCATACACCCCGCAGCGCTCGCGATCTCCGCGCCGCGACTCAAATTATAAACTGAGGAACGGCCCTTTTATACGACTTTAGGATTGATTTAAATGCAACTTGAAAATATTAATTTATTTCTGGTCTATGGGCAAAGAAAAAACGTAGAATGTATAAGCCGCTTCTCCTTCTTCTGTAGAAGCCGGTCGAGGTTATTCCCGAAATCTAGAAATTATTTGGTAGGCAATGCGGCTTCCAACCCATCACTTTTGATTTCATTTTCCACCTCTACGCCCACCAAAATGTAATACTTAGTGCTATTGAAAGAATCACTAAAATATCCACTAGGTGTTTTTTCGCTTTCCTAAGCGACAAAAATACCGAAAATGAGTTATATCAATGAGTTTGTTTTTTTTTCTGCGTCGATTGGTCTAATCGTCGTCTTCCTACGACGATTTTTTTGTCGCTTAGATATTGTGAAATTTATACAAAATCATGAATGTTATGTTCACTAAGCGACAACAAAAAGCTATGTATAAAAAAATTCATTTGGATATTTTGAAGAATTTTAAAAATCTACTTAGTCTATTTTTCATGTTTTTACTTTTCTTTTGTTTGCACAAAAATATTTTTACTTGTTTAAAAAATTCTTTTCGTGAACACTTTGTACATTTTCTCCATACAAATTATTTGCGAATTGTCCTTACAGTGCATTTAATTTGATACCATTATTTTACGAAAGTGCAACTTGTAGAATTTTACCCATAGTGAAATAAAACAATATTGGCGTAAAGATAGTTTTACATATTTGACACAATAACTATTCGTGCTATGTAGATATTTTTACTTGAAAACTTTTGTTTTTAAGTATGTCGGTTAGATATTTTGTTTTTGTCGTCGGTTAGATAAAATGTAACTAAAAGTATTAAATTTACAGTGTGTGGGAACCTTAATGAACGTAAACATTGCTAAATATATTTCTATATTTATGCGCCTAATGTTTCGCTAGTTAGTCCTGTCGGTAGTAGAAAATATCAATATACTAGGTTATGGGAGTAAACTTTGCGCACATACTTGGACATAATAAAATTGCTCCTATAGCTGGTCTATTTTCAATTAAATTGGCACCAGTCACTGAAATCGGTGTGGTTTCATTATTATTCCTTTTTTAAGGTTCCGTTGTTCATGTCTCGGAATCCTTATAGTTTCGTCATGTCCTTCCATTCGACCGACCGTCCGCCCGTCCGTCTGTCCATCCAAACGGTGGTGCTTGAAATATGAAACTTTGAATGGATAAGTTTATTTATCACGTTGACATAGTGCTAAAAAAAATGAAGATAATTTTTGGTTACACCTACACGAAAAGGGAGATATAATTAGGTACATAGACATTATAAGAACATTGAGAGGTTTCTGAGATTATATGTTGATGTACGTACGTATCCGTTTGCGCGATATTCCACTTTTAAGCGCATTTCTTGTTAAAATATGGCGTCCCCCCCTCTAAAAGCCAAACGGCTGGCTCTAAAAATGTGAAAAATTCATGATGGTATTCCATGTAATAAACTTTGAACGAAAACTATAACGGTCCAAAAAACTTCATAAATTCAGGAGTTATAGAGACTTAAATTGAATCAGTTTAGATGAAGATATTTGTGGCTTAGTGGTTAGCGCTTTAGTGCTCAAGCCAGAGGGCGTGGGTTCGAATCCATAAGAGAATAAAAAGTTTTCCGTGGATTTCTTGGAAAAATTATGTTAACTGGGGTTAAGAATTAACTTCAACGATTAACGAATTAACGCTGCCGACAAAATATGTTACTATGATAAAATTTTAAAGCGATTTTGCCAAGTTGATGTTCATAAAAAAATTATCAGAATATAATTATACCCTTCATGGACAGATGCAATAGTCTCTTCTTAAGACACCTATCATGGCCATGCCATCAGACGATATGATCAAGGTGCATAGCTTCTCAAAGCAACACCAGGTTTTCCTATCGTCTAGGGAGAGTAGAGGATAGGAATCAATGTTCACTCCAATGACATAGTCTGGTACATGGACGGATCCAGGAAAGACAACCGGGTGGACGGACCTTCTACGGGGGCATGCCACCTACAGGCTTGCCTATATACTTGCTTAGGACAATTTACAACCATGTTTGAGGCTGTGATGAGTTGTTCACTACAGAGCCTACAGATTGTCCTTGTCCATAAAACATCCTAATCTTATAGAGAAGATTAGGATAATTTAGATGATATTTCTGCTACTGTCAATGCTTTCGCTGAAGGCACTGACAGCAGCAGAAAGTAGAAGGGGCATTTTTGTATGGATCCCGTCCCCACTACTGTTGCACTACAAGACATATATCAAAGGACTTAAAAAGCGTGTAATTTTTTTGTATGACGAAAAATCTCTAAACCATGGGAGAAAAAAGTTAATGAGAGTTATAAGTGAAAAAAAGTTTAAAAATCAGCCTGTATTATTGCACCATTTCATAGTGTTGCTAATAAGGAACAATTTTCGGGAAGTAATTGGTATACAGCAAGCTTCAGAAAAGTGTTATATTTTGATAAATTGTCCCATATTTTGAAGAAATGTATGGAATGATAATAAAATGCTAAAATAAGCTCTTTCCTCAATTTTGTCACATACTTACATTATGGAAATTGTTTCTTACTTGCGATACTATTAAAAGGTGCAGTACACAGGATGTATTTTTTTCCATAATTTATGGGTTCGAATCCTGTCTAGGAAAAATGAGTTATCAAAAATGATGCAGTTTAAGTTTTCATCAAGTCGGCCTCGATATTCCGTAGGGCTAAATTGCTATTGCTAATTTTTTTTGACTTCTCTTACAATGCCCAGAAGAATAATTCACCATGTACAATATCTTTCTTACTTTTTTTCTGTACCTAATCGTTTTGAAATTATTTTTGCTATTTAATTATATGTATTTTAATGTAATTGTTTTATCTGAATTATTTAATTTTACATAAACCACTTTTCCAGGCCAGGATTCGAATCCGCAAATTAGAAAAAAAAAATACATTTTGTATTATTGCCCCATTCGATAGCGTTGCAAGTAAGAAACAATTTCCAGAAAGTAATTAGGTATGTGCGAAAAAATTGAGGAAAGAGCTTATTTTTAGTATTTTATTATCATTCCATACATTTCATCAAAATATGAGGCAGTTTATCAAAATATAACACTTTTCTAAAGTTGAGTGTATACCATTACTTTCCAAAAAATTTTCCATAGTAGCAACACTATGAAACGGTGCAATAATATAGAATGTTTTTTTTTTTAACTTTTTTAACCCTCATTTACTTTTTTCTCCCATGGTTTAGAGGATTTTTGTCATACAAAACAATGACACCTTTTTTAAGCCCTTTCATTTGATATATGTCTTATAGTGCTACAAGGATGGGGACTTTTTGCCCCTTCTTCTTTCATCTAAATTAGTTATGGCTTGTGTTCAAACGCTAAACATGCTAGGACGAGATAACAGCATCAGTCTGGTATGGGTTCTAGGTAACGGCAATATCTCCGGCAACAAAACCGCGGATGAGCTGGGTAGGCTTTGGGCCAATTGTGTCACGGTGTCATGCCCAGAATCGGTATGTAGAATATCTCCCAGCACTACCAAGAGAGAACTCAAGGAATGGGGCCGCAGCTTAAGTATAAAGCAATGGGCTGAAATCCTAGGCCTTGAGTTTTTACTTCTATATTTTTTATTATTTCAAGATCAAAATTAGCTAACGTTTTAGCTCGTTTTAGTCAGACAAGGGAACTGCAATTAATTTTTATAAACATTAAGAAGGAGAATATTGTCAGTTAGGAGCAAAAATTTACAATGTTATTGAATAATAAATTTACTAAGATAACTTTAGCCGTAGAAAATTCTTAATGTAAGCAACATTTATGTAACTTATCTTGTTTTATTTTATAAACTCTTAGGCCATTTAGATGAATACTCCTATAATTTTTTTAAAGTGTTTGGAATTAGTTATTTTTACCTGTTATTACAGAAATGTATCTATAGCTTATCTATTTTTACATGTTGCTGAAAACCTTTTTAAAATAAAATGTAGGCAATTTTACTTGATATTACATAACTTTCGTTGATAGCTTAGATAATTTTACCTATTTTTCGAATTAGGACTTTTTTACCTAAGCGACATAAACTGTCTGTAATTCGAAAGCTATATGACTCGTTTTAATATCAAAAATTGCTATAAAAATAAGATACACGTTGTATCTTATTGATATATAGATATTTAGATGTATGTTAAAACCATCTAAATCCGACTATTTTGTGATTTTTAATGATTTTTTTTTTCTAAAGATTTTAACGTTAAATCACTCTTCTACAAAGTTTACTAAATTTATGCGTCATATGTGTCTTTCTTTAATTATTATATTTTCTTTAATTATTATTTCTATCAATTATTATTATTTAAACTGGAAATATCATAATATGTATTATATAAAATATGAATTTGCTCTCCTACGCTATCGAATTGGATTTTGTCTGTAATGGTAGTTGTATGTGTGTTAAATAAATAAATAAATGTCGCTTAGGCATTTTTACCTCATATACTATATACCTCAAAACGTTGATTACTAAATAGACAATTAAAACAGAAATAATATAATATATCTATGGACGCTTCACACCACGTCAATCTGATCCCGTGGTAAGTTCTCGAAGAACTTGTGTTACGGGTACCAGATAACGGAAGTATATTTAATACTTTTATACTATACACATAATTAAGATTTTTATTATATTATACACATATTTAATACACATCCATGACCCAGGAACACAGAAAAACTTTTTGTTCCGTCGGCGGGATTTGAACCCGCGACCCCCGGCTTGAGCAACGACACGCTCAACCAACTGAGCCACAGAGGTCGTCATAGAAATAGAACTATACACTTTCTGTGAAATTTACAAGTACATATTATATAATAAAATATTATACTATAATTTATACTATATAATATTATATTAATATATTATTAAAATTTCAAGTAAGAAGTTGAAGGAACAAAAAAGTACGTTCAACGATCGAACATTTTCATTCTATCGCAGGCAGAGTGCTCGCTAAGGTTTTCATAATTTATTTTTTAGGGCATGTTGTTCCCTATTATTTCAAGAGTAAAATAAACGATTGCGAAATAGCGGCACCGCGGAAAGTGACACAACCTCCTCATACGAAAGTCAGCGGCTCACTGTCCCGCGCGCCCGCGCACGTACCGCTTACAAATATTTTCACAAAACAATAGTTATTTACGTATATTTTGAAAACAAAACGGTATTTCGAAAAACCCAACGATGAAATGTTAGATAAATATATTCTTCACATTTTCGTAAAAGAACCATCTTTATAGCCGTAGTAGGTAGTAAGTAGATAGAAAAAGAAATCTGAAAACAGGGCTTTTTAATTTTAATTTATTTAATATTAATCTTCGTCTTATTAAAAAAATTAACGATGATATTAAAGATGAAGGATTGAAGTGTGAAATGTATATTTTTTTTAATTTTTTTATTCCCATTTTTCGGAGTAGTTCCGACTCAAACTGAACGATTTTTAAGCTTTAGGGGCTATTTGCCCCTTAAATGAGTTTTTGAGGTAGAGCTAAAAAACACGGGATTATTTTGAAATTGATGCTAGTTATTTTCTATAAACAATTGTTAATGTTGTCATGAGACTTTCACGACAACATTAACAATTAATTATACAAAATCACTATCATCAATTTCAGAATAATCTCACGTCTTTTAGCTCTACCTCAAAAACTCTTTTTGTCATTTTGCCGCCTTTTAGTTTGAGGACGGCAGTATGGTACAACTTACAAGTATATTGTATGACTGTGGTCGCTGATATGAGTGGATATTATATTGCTAAGGGACAAAGAAGCAGAAATGTCAAAAACGAAATAATGATGTGGTTACGAGTACCTACCTATATCATGATAAAAGCTGACGAGAAAAAACACTATTAGGTATAGAGAAAAAACACCAAAAGTAAGCCCATATTATAATATCTATTAAACGTTTATAATATCTATTAAATTTTGACGACCTCTGTGGCTCAGTTGGTTGAGCGTGTTAGTGCTCAAGCCGGGGGTCGCGGGTTCAAATCCCGCCGAAGGAACAAAAAAAGTTAATCTGTGTTCCTGGGTCATGGATGTGTATTAAATATGTGTATCATATAATAAAAATCTTAAATATGTGTATAGTATAAAGGTATTAAATATATTTCCGTTGTCTGGTACCCGTAACACAAGTTCTTCGAGAGAACTTACCACGGGATCAGATTGACGTGGTGTGAAGCGTCCATAGATATTATTATTATTATTATTATTAAAAGAGGGTCTACTCCCACGGTTTTCCAAGATGTGGTGATTTCCCTTTTCTTACATTTCTCAATATTACGACTTATTAATTTGACAAATTTTCCTAATTAAGTATATTAGTCGGATAACTAAGGATTATTTTAATATATTTGTGAAACTATATACAAGTTTTTGAGATATTAATAAGCTCTGAACCTGTCCCACCGTCTCATACTTCTTTTCCTGCAGAACTTACGAATTTAACGTGGATCCCGCGACCTCATTTGTGTAGAAGAAAATAAAAAAGGCACAAAATTAAAAATATGTACCTAAATATAATGCCCACGACATTAATATATTTTTAAATTGTGCTTTAAGTATCTAAACCTCCATGAAAATGGAAAATCATGATACTATTGTATCATGAGTCATGACAAGTGAGTCGTAAACGCGTAATGACGACCTTTTGTGCGACCAATTTCTATTGTTAGGCACAAGTGTGCGAAAGGAACGTAGAGTAATTAAAATGTTTTTATTTACGCAGTAATTATTTGCTGAGTACAGAAATGTCTTCATAATATTATTTTCTTCAGAATAAGCAGGTCGAAAAAGGGCGCTTCGAGTGTTTCGTATTCTAGCCATAATTTGTTTCATGTCAGAGACCATTAAGTCCGAACAATGGAGAATGTTCTCTAATTTTTAAATGTTTCAGTATTCTCAGTGTAAAATAAAAAAATACTCGTGAAAGAATTATTTCTATACCTATGTCAATTAGTTTTCAAGATATTTAACTTTAAAGTGGCCCAGAAATCAGAATACTCTGAAAAATCAATTGGTGATAATTGATACCTGATCAGTGATAACTATATTATATATCTATGTACCTGATAATATTATTATGTAGAGTCATGTAGAGTACAAAAATAACCTCTTTTTGCACTTTTTGTTTCTTGTGAACTCATGTGCGTTTAATAATAGTTAAAAAAGAATAGTAAAACAGTTATGGGCAGAGTGATGAATAAAATTTTGCCGAAGGCCTCATATAATTGACTAGCTGTTTCCCGCGGCTCCGCCCGCGTAAATATACTAAAGAGTATCCCGCGGCAACACTGTACTTTTCCGGGATGAAAAGAAGCCTAAGTATGTCTTAATCCAGAGCCTAAACTACTACCATACCAAATTCCATCAAAATCCGTTCAGTAGTTTTTGCGTGAAAGAGGAACAAACATCCATCCATACATTCATCCATACATCCTCACAAACTTTCACATTTATAATATTATTAAGTAACTATACGGCTGATACAGCAGAAGTTACGCCCCTAGTTTTGAGCAAAAGTTTGTGATTTGAGCAAGTACAAGTATCAATATAAAATATTTGCATTCCTACAGGCTACATTGCCAAACAATAAAGAAACAAACCAAGAGCCATTTAAGTTAAAAATATGAGTGACAATATTTGAGGAATGGTGTATAATATTCAATTACACGAAAGCGCCATTAATAAAGGCGACACAACGGTTTTCTTCAAAACTGGTAGGGGGGTTATTTACGTTCCGTTCAGAGCTATTTTACCTCTGATATAACCTTTATGCCAACGAGATAAGGACTACTCTCGTAGAAAGTTAACGGATTTATAGTATACGACGTAACGCGATGGTGCGGTCGTTTCCGCGCCATGGTGTGCCGGTGTGGCCAGATAAGAATTTGTCACTAGATTTGGCGACTTTATTGGAGATTCTAAATTAATGGGGGTGTTTGATATTTCTTCTGCCGCTAGGGGGCAGACCCAACGCACACAAAGCGTTATCTGGTGGCGTAAGTGTTACCAAAAATTGTCAATAAGAATTTTCGATTATTTTTGCGCCGGTCCTTGTCGTGTCAAAAAGCTATCAGATGGGCAAAGATCAGATGTCACGAATTTAAAAACCCTCATTTTAGATATAACCCTTATCAACTAAATTGATGCTTATCTTTCCTGATATTAAACTTAATAAGCAGAAGAGAATACTTATTGTATTTGAGTATACTTATTATACGGGGATGCTTATACACAAAAAGCGTTGAAATATTATCTTCTTGTAGTCTTATTGTACACCAGCTTTTACTGTTACTTTGAGATATCGCTAAAATTTACCTGCGACTTCATTTACGTACAAGGAGACGCGCTTACCCCTGGAGAAGAGCGCATTATTATTGCACGCTTGATTATTTTATTACTGCGACATCTTCTAAAATACTCATTGAAATCAAATTTAAAAAAATAAAAAAAACGGCGTATTTCTTCTAAATTAAATGCTTGTAATAAATAACGTATTTACTTGGATAAGGATATGATCTTTATGAAAACACCCTCACAAATAATGCTTAATTTTATAATAAATTTTGTTAGCATAAAAAGGTTATTGTGAGCCAAACTTAAAAGATAGACATATACAGTCGCGGACTTTTTTTAGAACTTTTAAAGGGAAACAATTCTGTCATACATCATTTTAGCGAAACTTTAACCGTTTCCGCAGCGTACGCAGCGAAAGCTCTCAAAAGGTAAAATAAAAACCCCGATATTTAAAAATTCTTGATTTGGTGCTTTGCTCCTATTGAGCTTAGCATGATGTTTTAAGCCTAAAGCCTTCCTCGATAAATGGACTATTCAACACAAAAATATTTTTTTAATTCGAACCAGTAGTTCCTGAGATTAGTGCGTTCAAACAAACAAACAAACGAACAAACAAACAAACTCTTCAGCTTTATAATATGAGTATAGATACAAGGTTTATATTTCGAATATTGATAACCTAATAGTAATATAAGCTTTAAAAATATATTTCACAAATTGTATGGTTATTTTAATTGTTTGTTTGTATTATTCGTATAATTCTCTATTCTCTACATTATACGTAGAGAGTCCAGTTAGTGTAAGAAATTTTATTTTTTTAAACGTGAAGTCGGGATTACCGTTGTTAAAAAAACAGTAAACAAAAGATTGCGATTACGACTTACGATTTCTAGCGACTTTAATTTTGAACGTGGCGATTTTGAAAGAGGAGGACTGGCAACTCTGGCCCGCCGACACGGTAGTAGAGGGCCGGCTGCCGCGGGGGGAACATGTCTAACACCGTGCGCCCCGCCGCGCGCTCTGTTTACAACCCGCACAATCGCCGCAATCGCATCGTATCACACTCGCACGGACAGTAATATGAACGCGCGCGGCGAACGAACTCTCTCATTCATCAAAGCCAGTTGACAAGTGAAAATGCGATGGACCGAGTGATAATGTTAATCGAAGTGATACTGTTTTGTTTGGTGGCGGTGGTTTCGCCGGACGCGTGTGTGCGTGGGCCGGACGGTGTGGAGTGCGAGGTTCGAGCTCTGTCCGAACGGGACGTGGGTTCGATGCACTCGGACGGAGCGGACCGGCTGCACATACGCTGCCAGCCGCACCCGCAGGAGAGCACGCTGAAGGACCACCACTTCGGCCGGATGCAAGGTTTGACCGAGATCACGATCGACAGCTGCAAGATCCTCCGACTTCCCGGGAACGTGTTCGAGGGTCTCCGCGGCCTCAAATCCCTCACGTTACGCTCGATGAACAACGACTGGGGTACTAATAGGGAGCTGGAGCTGTCCCTGGGCGCCTTCAATGGACTTAGGGAACTCCACACGCTGGATCTAGGCTACAATAACATAAGAAAAATACCCTCGGACCTCTTCTGTGCCCTCGAGAATATAATATCCCTCAATCTCACCCACAATAAACTGAAGTTCGTCGACGAGCTGGGCTTCGGCCACAAGTGCGGGTCCACCCTGCAGACTATCGATCTGAGCCACAACGACATCATGTCACTGCCAGCCGACTCGGAAATATTTCATTTGCGGAGGCTCACGCAACTTTTCCTGCAGAACAATAAAATAAGTGAATTGCCGACGGAAGTGTTCAGTGATTTGTTGTTGTTGAAAGTTGTGAACTTGTCGGAGAACGCGATTAACTATTTGCCGGAGACGTTGTTTCAGAATGCGAAAGAGATCCGTGAGATATATTTGAGTAATAACATGCTGGAGTTGTTGCCTAAAAAATTGTTCAGTAAGCTGGATCAATTGGTAGTGTTAGATCTTTCTGCGAACAAATTATTGGGTGATCACATAGAAGATGAAACGTTCGGTGGCCTGATAAGGTTGATCGTGCTCGATCTGTCGCAAAATCTAATTAGTCGAATTTCGCGCAATATATTCAAAGATTTATTCTTTTTACAAATACTCAATTTAAGCAACAACTCCATCGGTTTCATCGAGGACAATGCATTTTCACCTCTGTTCAATTTGCATACGTTAAATTTGGGCCAAAATAAACTTCGAACTGTTGAAGATTTTGTATTCAACGGTTTGTTTATACTGAATAAATTAAACTTGAATGGTAATTTACTGTCGTATGTAAGTGAGAGCGCGTTTAAAAATTGCTCGGATCTGAAAGAACTAGACTTGAGTTCAAATAAGTTGACGAAAGTGCCCGAGGCGATTTTGCAATTACCGTTTCTGAAATCTTTGGATTTAGGGGAAAACTTGCTTCTCGAAATCTCAAATAATTCCTTTCAAAATTTATCACAACTGACGGGTTTGCGTTTAATCGACAATCAGATAGGAAACCTTACCGCGGGTATGTTTTGGGGCTTGCCTAGTTTGCAAGTGCTCAATTTAGCGAAAAATAAAATACAGTCAATCGAAACTGAAACCTTTCAAAAGAACACTCAATTGGAAGCCGTGCGGTTGGACTCCAATTTTATATCAGATATTAATGGGGTATTCGTGTCACTAACCAAACTGCTTTGGCTGAACTTATCCGAAAATCATTTGGTATGGTTCGACTACGCCTTTGTTCCTCCTAATCTAAAATGGCTCGATATACATGCAAATTTTATCGAGATACTGGGTAATTACTATAAAATACAAAAAGATCTCCGGATTAAAACACTCGACGCGAGTCATAACCGTATCGTTTCTTTATCGGCCATCTCTATTCCCAACAGCGTAGAGTTACTTTTTATTAACAACAATTTTATTACCGCCATCGAAATTGATACTTTCCTAGAGAAAAATTATTTAAAGCGAGTCGATATGTACGCCAACGAGATCGAAACGATGGACATAAATAGTTTGCGCATATCGAGCACCGACGCTCAAGCGTTCCCTGAATTTTACATAAGTGGCAACCCATTTCGATGCGACTGTACAATGAAATGGCTTCTGCTTATAAATTCCATAACGTCTCATCAATATCCACGGGTTATGGATTTGGAGAACGTCATCTGTAAAGAGTCGTACGTCCGAGGCGTAAAATTTCTCCCCGTTAGTTCGTTACACACCAAAGATTTTCTCTGTAAATACCAAAGCCACTGCCTCGACGAATGCCACTGTTGTGATTTCAGTTTCTGTAATTGCAAAATTGTTTGTCCCAACAACTGTTCATGTTATCACGACTCAACCAAAACAACGAACGTTGTCGATTGTTCGGTGAAACAACAGACTGCGATGCCTCGAGACTTCCCGGCAGGCGCGACTCATATTTATTTAGATGGCAATTTTTATAGTACACTCAACGAAACTGTTTTCGATTCGATGCACAGAGCTCTCGTATTGTACCTCAACTCCAGTAGTATTACGAGCATACAGAATGAAACATTTCATGGCCTCGTTGACTTGCAGATATTGCATTTGGACGACAATAAACTAAAACTATTACGCGGCCTAGAATTTGAAAAGCTGAATAAATTAAAAGAGCTCTATTTACAGAATAACCTCATAGAGTCCATTTCGAACGCGAGTTTTTCTCATTTAAATTCCCTGGAAGTTTTGCGCTTGGACGGAAACAGACTCGTAAACTACGGGCTGTGGCATTTAGATAATAACAAGAAATTGCAAACTCTTTTCTTGGGCAACAACAATTGGTCCTGTAATTGTAAATATCTGCAAGGTTTTCTCACTTACATATCACAGAACGTCGAAAAAGTTTTTGATATACATAGCACGTGGTGCGTAAACGAGAGCACTAAAACTAAAAAGCCATTGAACTTGAATGTGACAATTTGCAGTGAAATATCTGATTCGACTGCAATAAGTGCGTTTTTTGTGTCGAATAATATCCCTTTACTGGCGTCGATCCTGACCGGGTTTATGCTTATTTTACTGATATTAGCGCTAGTATTTACATTTAGATATGCCTGTAGGATGTGGTTGTATTCAAATTGCGGCATCAAGCTCTCCCCGCTAACGAGTGCGCTCAGCGACGCCGATAAACTTTACGACGCCTATATTTGTTACAGCCCCAAAGATGAGGAGTTTGTCGTAGAGTCGTTAGCGAGGGAGCTCGAGAACGGTTATCCCTCGTACCATCTCTGCCTTCATTACAGAGATGTGCCGCAATTCGAGGCCACCTACGCACAATTCCCGGATCTAGTTATCGAGGCGACTGAAGCTTCGAGACGTATCATCATCGTGCTGACTAAAAACTTCATACTGACCGAATGGTCTCAGATAGAGTTCCGACAGGCCCTGCAGCGGGCGCTTCATAAGAATCCCCATAAACTAATAATCGTCAGCTCCGGTTTCGTAACGCGGGATCCGGAATTGAAGTCGTATTTGAAATCCGGATTGGAAATCACCTGGAAGGAGAAGCGATTCTGGGAGAGGTTACGGTACGCGATACCGTCGACGAAAAAGCGCGGGCATAAATTAAAGAGACTCAATTACGGGAGAAGTTCGAACACGTACACGATGGATGCGTCCGTGTTGAACAGTACCTGTCAGACGCTCTGCGGTAAATCGGCAAATTCTGCCGAACGTTCGCCCTGCGACCGCCCGCTCTCCGAGCACATATATTCCACGATAGATTCCGATTATTCCTCGAATGATTTCCAAGGCAGGCACCACCCGCAGTCTGTGGTGATGCAGCACACGGTCCAAACGTACCTGGTATAGATCTCAATGTAGTAGGTTGCCGTCTCGCTTTCGTGTTTAATACTGTAAATATATCTTGTACCGTTTTTAGAACTTTTGTACAATAATGATACCAAATTTTCGCATTTCGTAAGATTTGCTTGTAAGTAAATATTTATTGCATTTGTATAGTAATTTAAAATTTATAAGTATTAATTGGAAAGACTGTAAATTATTATTTTGTAGTTTTTAATAAATTATGGCTGATGTTTGTATAGATATATAATAAAAGGTTTATAAAGAGGTCGCACTTGTTTTGTTTCCAACTCGCAAAAGCTTTTAATAGGTATTTCTGTAAAATTTTCAGAAATCAGAACTAAAATATTATCTTTTAATGAATTATTGTTAGCTTGTGTTACATTCTCTTTCATAGCGCATTTAGGTTTGTTTGAATATTACGAATTACCACGTTCGAAACAATCTTCGTTTACTTTTCCAATTTCTTCGTCCATTACAGTACGAAATGAGCGCAAGTTACAAAAACAAACGACGGCGATGAAGCCGCAGTAATATTTCGTCGACAAGCTCTTTCTGTATCTTGTTAAAAATGATTTAAGGGCGTCACAGACGGTGAAGATACTATAATATTTGATTTTTAGATATATATCCTAGATATATTTCATATCACAGTATGTAGTAAATTTATAGTTTGTAATTAGTTTTTTAATATTATATACCTATCTATGTTTTTAATGCTCTATATCGGCCGGAGTCATGACTGACCTTTTCAAGATTGCGTGTCATTTTTTATTTTAACAAAAGCCTAACGCGCATCTATAAAATCGTTCACAAAACCCCAAAAATCAATGTTTTTCAATACATTACCAAATATTGTCATAAATGCAGGTGTACACAACGACTTTAAAAAGCCGATCGCTCGATTAGTCGACGCTACATTAGCTTAGGGGCCGCATGGCAAAGGCCCGCAGGCCGCATTCGGTCTCCGGGCCGCACGTTATTGTTTTGCTTTTAAAATATTATATTAGGTACGATATCTAAGAGCAGGCATAACCAACATCAGACGTTGGTCATGCCTGCTATTTATCGTACCTAATATCTTTTATTTTATATTTAACATTTCTTGTAGCTTATACATTTTAAAGTCACACAATCTGTTTTTTTTTCTTGATTGGTCACTGACATGCAAAAGGCATGTAAAAAAACAAATTTTCATTTTTTTTTATAACAGCTATAAATAATAAAATCTTTGGAATGAATAACCTAACCAAGAGCATGTCAGGACATGTCTAAGAAGGGTTCCGTAAACTATTAAGTTTACTATACACTATAGTACACTATAAAATTTTAAACGTATGATAAATTAATAATAATATTATTATGTAATATGTATTATTTCTTTATTATTTTGAATGTTGATTAATAATCAAAATATATAGTCAATACTGAATATACTACCAGATGTTCTTTAAGATTAATTTTTATTCGATTTCGATGATATTAAATATTTTAAAGAGTTTTTATTAATTTTAATATTGGCTAATTCACTTAATATTTGATTAATATTTGAGTATATTTTAGTCTAACGGCCGTTTTCAATATTCTATCTATCCAAAATCCTTGCTACTAAAGGTAGGCAAATCTATCTTTTTGTCCTTACTTGCGTTTCAATAACCTACTGGCAGTAGGCATTTCCTGTCGAAACAGCACATCCTATCTACGGAAGTAGAAGAAGACGAAGACGGATAGCCTACTAGAGATGGGTAAGCTCATACAAATGAAATGCAGATAGCTTTATCTGCATTTCAATATAAGTTTCAACTTAATCTCCGGTAGGCCGAGCTTACCGAGATACGTCATTTGCTTATCTGCCAAAATCGGGCGTTTTGCCGAGGATAGCAATGTGTACCATGTTGTTCATGTATTATTTTTATGATATTTCGGTTTTTAATTTAGTATGTAATTATTATTTTAATATTTGCGCGACAAAATGTTGCCAGCATTTTTATGGCAGTGTTAGAATACCTTGATGCTGCTGTTCTCCTTCACAAAACTGCTTTAACTTGAGTATCATATATTATGTCTCGGGCAGCACATTTTACAACCTCAAGCATTGTACAAATAACAATTTTCCAAATTTTGTTTCACTAATAACTGTGAATTTGGAGACATCTTCGACTTCTACTAGGTATCGACTATTGACCACTGGTTAAAGATTTCAAAACTCAAGTTCAGCTATCACGCAGTAACATTTGAGAGAACAAATCTTGCATTAGAAAGTTAAGGACATTTAGTCAAGTACGGTTTTCACCATACTTCAAATGTCAGTCATATTGTTTTCACCATTATTCGAATATCAGCCATCTTTTTTTCACGATACTTCAAATTTCATAATGGCCCCAAAAATCTCAAAAGTGGGGCCAACTAACTGGAGACACTTTTTTACCTCAACATGCCTCGTCTAACATATATAACATGTCTGCCACTGGCGTATTTATCAATTTAAACTTATCGTAATATTATTAACTAGATGTCGCCCACGACATCGTTTGCGTGAAAGTTAATTTCTTAGAAACCTTCCATTTTTCCTCAATAAAAAATAGCCTATGTCCTTCCCCGTGGTTTACTCTATGTCTGTGCCAAATTTCATCGAAATCGGTCCAGTAGTTTCGGAGCCTATTCAATGCAACAAACAAACAAACAAGCTATTCCTCTTTTTTATAAACTAGATGTTGCGCGCGACTTCGTGCGCGACAAAAAAAATCCCGCGGTAACCGTACACTTTGCCGCGATAAAAGGTAGCCTTTAGTCCTTCCCCGTGGTCTATTCTATATCTGTGCCAAATTTCATTAAAATCGGTCTAGTAGATTCAGAGCCTATTCGATGCAAACAAACAAACAAACTTTTCTTCTTTATTATATTAGTATAGATTAAAGTATAGATTTCACCGGTGTCGCAAGTCGCAACTGGCGATCGTAATTCGTAAGTATTGGCGTTCGAAATTCAAAATTATACCTGATATTATTATATCGTCTATGCAAACCACATACCTTGCTCGCTCTTTTATCGTGTGTACTCTTTTTACACATCGCCTGTGATTGGTTAAGCAGAAATAGCAGATTAATTTTAAATTTCAAATTACGAAATACTATTCTATTTAATTTGAAAAATTATTTTCAACTTTTACAGAATTTGTTAACTCATGTTTTGTTAGAAATTTGTAAAAAACTAATTTTTAGTGAAGTGAACCAACATCGTAGGTGTTGAGTGAACTCGAAATCATATTTATTATGATGAAACAGTGATTTTGATAAAAACTTCATGTATACTAACCACTGTTTATACATGCTTTAACTCAAAGAATATCGGTGAGTATTTGTATAAAATTTTACCATATTTTAACTTCTCGTTTTATTGAAAAAACGTAAGATTATATTCGTTTGACGGCCTCTGTGGCTCAAAGGTTCAGCGTTTTAGTGCTCAAGCCTGGGGTCGCAAAGAAGGAACAAAAAGTTTTTCTGTGTTCCTGGTCATGGATGTGTATTAAATATGTGTATAACAAAAATCTTAATAATAAAATGTAATATAATTTCATAATTTGCAGGTATTGGATTCCAATTTCAAGGGCACGCAATAATAATTATGACACATATTTCAAGATTCTCATTAGTAGGTATAACGTTACGTTACGCCGCTGTCAATTAATGGCCTGCTAGGCCTACAAAAGTGTACCTACCTACCTATTTTGCACCAAAGGATAACCGCTGAAGTTAATCAGGATATGTTGTTTAATAATGTGGTAATCTGAAATATTTTGGTTACCAACCTTTAGCCTTCGTATCCACGAGAGTTTTTTTGTGGTCGCGACTCGCGAAAGGAAAAACTGCACTGTAAATAGAACTCCGCACCTAAACTACAATAGAGCTGAAAATCAGTTAATATAGTGTAGTTTTTTTCAGTCGCGATCACATAAAAACGCTCGTGGGAATGTAGCCTTACTTTTGTATTTTTTTAATGCAATAAAAAACGATCGAATTATAGTTGTTTTGTTGTTTATTGTTTTATTTACCGTTTTAACCTAATAATTGGGACCTAAACATAAAATTGAAAACAATAACCTACGTACAGTTTTTTTTTTATTCTAGGCTTGAATCTTTTGCACTTTAGAAGATAATACGTAAAAAAGCTAAAGGAAAAGCTTTTTTTATTCCGAGTGCCACCTAAGTTACGTAGTATAGTTACATTCTCATTTCTCTCTGGATTTAACAACTGATATTAAGGCTTCGTTCCCTCGAGCAGTTTTCAAAAAACAAAAAAGAAACACTCGTGGGAATGTAGCCTTACTTATGTATTTTACTTTCTTTAAAATGCAATAAAATGATTGCATTATAGTTATTTTGTTGTTTTATTTAACTTTTTAATACAATAAAATCGACAAAAATATGTACCTGCCCAACGTATTTTATCATTTCAGGCTTGAATCTATTGCACTTTTATATAATGGTTATTTTCTACGTAAAAAAGCTATGTTATAATTTTGAAGTTCGAACACATTTTTTAAATTCGGAGTGCCACTTCTTATTACGTAGGTAGTGTAAAGTTGCTCTCTTTGCTTCGAAATTTGATTTCATTTAAAAATTTACATTCCTTTTCACGCGACTCCTAGCATCAATCTGTTATATTTCACTATTTTATTTAATAAAAAAAACATGATAACTATAGTAAAAAATCATCCCGAGTTTTGATTCACAATTTAAAGACAATATTTATGGTCTTAACTAATAAATATATTAATTGCAAAATAAATATATAATGTTTTCAAACATGAATCGTTATGCAGTTAGCATGGAATGAAACATTTCAAAAGGCTTGCATAGGCGAGAGAGACGGATGCTATTCTTCAATGGTGATTGGACAAGAATAAATAGGTCCTATCTTTGATTGTGAAACGCATTTCCTATCTATTTTTAATCATAGATTGGCTATCTATTGTTAATTGTAGATACGATATTGAAAACGGCCGTAAGACGATATCACCTATCTCAATGTATAAAGAATACAATCAGATACTTATTACATAAACAACATATCAGTGAGGTTTTCGATAGCGTGATACAGAATTTAAATCCAATAACACAGCGACATCTAGTATTATTTTTCAAAAACAATCGACGATTTAAACAGACTAGCGAGTAGCGCCATATTGTTTTCGTAAAGTTACTAGCAAATTGATGCTTATAATATTAAAGGTAGGTATTAAATTATAATAAAAAACAATAATACTATGGTTATTAATAATACATATTAATGTGTTTTCAGTGTTATAAAATTATTGTAATAATTGGTAAAAGATGCACATATTCGTAAAATTAATTAGGTACTAATTAAAATTTTACATGTGTTTCAAAACTTAGCTCTAATTCTGGTAAAGAAACAAATTCGTAACAATCTATATAATTACTGCAGCTCAGTTAATCACAGTGTTTGTCCTTGAATGTAGGTTCAAACCCGACAGCGTGTTTTAGTTATTATTAATTCGTTTTTTTTTATTAATTATTAATTTCAGTTCTTTTTTTATTATGCAACCAATTTTGAAACATTATTTTAAATAATCATTACACATTATATATAATTACTAGCTGACCCGGCACGCGTTGCTGTGGCTAAAGTTTTTGTTATATTACATTATAGTAAACAATCTAAGAGGATCGATAAGAGAACATCAGTCACGGAGTCCACTATGCTTTTTCACACAGATGGTATTCGTAAAAAAATATGGTGATCTCCTTATTTGACTTTCTACTACTATAACCATTTAGTACAATGAAATTATTTACGAACAAAGACGAAAATGTTGATGTTGGTATACAAATTCACAGGATTGAGATTTGAAGGGGAAGTATGTTGAACACAATTAATTAAAATGTTCTTACACTTGATATTAAGCAGAAATCAATACAAAATAAAAATTTATCAGATTTATTATTTCCATTTAATTTTATAACAAATAAGTATATTACAGTATAATACAGTAAATAACATGTGACGCTTAAACTCATGAATGAGGTAGGCAAGGCAGACAGTCTTAAACTTTTAAACATTAATATCTATTTTTTTGAATTATAAATACTTTCAATTTCAATTTAATTTAACCGAACAAAACCCTCGTTAATAAATAAAGATAAAAAAAAAAATAATTTAACACCAATCGATGCACAATGTTTTTGGTTAACCTGTCTTTAGCTAACACAAATAGATTCGACGGTTTCCCAACACGTGAACACGCAACATATAGTTGCCCATGAGAAAAACATGGATTTTCCAAATCTAAACCACAAATGGACATTGTTTGACCTTGAGATTTATTTATAGACATGGCGAAAGCTAAACGAATTGGAAACTGTAGCCTCTTGAAGGGTATGGTAGAATCTGATGGTATCATCGGAATACGTGGCAGCAGGACCACTTTTCCTTTAAACTTCCCAGCCAAAATGGTTGCTTCAAGAATGTTTCCGGTGATCTTTTTGATGACCAAACGCGTACCGTTACATAATTGAGGTGGATTCAAATTACGGAGGAGAATAATAGGGGAACCAATCTTTAATCGAAGATTATGTGGTGGCATTCCAGGGATATCTAATGAATTTAAAAATTCAATCGGAAAATTTACACTTTCATTTTCATCAACAACAGTATCGATTGATTTAATAGACATCAGATCGCCTGGTAACAACTGTTGTATCTGGAAGTTAATTTCGTCGACATCAACGTTTTTGGCTGCCAAAATCGCCCGTTGACTGAGCCATTCATGATTCAAATAATTATTCTGTATATCCGGGAAAATACTCTGAATCAATTCATTTTTATCCTGAACAACAGTGCAAAAATTGTCTGGTAGTTTAATGCATTGCGTATTCGGTTGCAGTTCTATTTTACCGTTCCCAATATCTAGTAGTTGTTCGGAAAATATTTGTGCTGATGGATCATTTTGCAATTGTACTCGCATATTTATGGTCAATCGAAGTGTTTCAACACTTCGCCATAAGAATGATTGTTTCAAACATGCATTAATCTCATCCGCGAAAGTAGAGCGAGGATAACCGGTATGGTCTGCCGGAAGTCACCAGACAAAAGTAAGATAGCACCACCGAAAAGTTTATTATTGCTGTTTAAATCTTGCATAGTTCTGTTTAATGCTTCAAGTGAATATTTGATAATTGAATTATACGGTATTTCGTTCACTACAAAATAAATTTAATTAATTTTATAGCGTCAACAACACGTGGTAATTATGCTGTTAAAAAGTAGCTTATATGACACGTTCATAGATTTACCATAGCAGCGCCATCTATTGATTACTTACTCAACCCAGTCGAAAGGTATTGACATCTGTTAGAATCATTTGGAGTTTAACAGATAATTGTGACTGTCAAATAATAACAGACAAATAATTAGCAATAAATTAAAATTGCGACTATAATTTGAGATTTAAACTATCCTATCTCTCAAGTTGGATCGAACTGCACATGGTGTGCGAATTTTATTATAATCGGTTAAGTGGTTTAGGAGTCCATTGAGGACAAACATTGTGACACGAGATTTATATATATTAAGATTCTTATTTAGCTTTATGTTAATTTGTTTTTCTATAATTGCTCTAGAAATAGATATTATGATGCGATTTTGTTCAAAATAGTTTTCCTAAAGAGTTTTTAGCATGATATATCAGCATGGAAATTTGCAAGATTCTATCTCCTATAGTTTAAAAATGCTAGGGGGGGGGACCAACTTACAAACTACTTTGGAGGCCGATTACTCGAAAATGATCAAATTTATAAAAAAGTAACGTATGAAACCTTGCCTTTATTTTAAAACCTACGATACCCCACACGATGGGGTAGAGTGAAAAAATATTTTTCATCCCTGCTTCACATGTATGGAGAGCCACCCCTAAAATATAAAATTATTATTTTTTTATGATCCCGAAACCGTGATCTATACACAATCTATAACTACACTAAATCTCATCAACTTATATTCATAATTACAGGAGCTAGAGGCGCGGACAGACAGACAGACAGACAGACAGACGGACAGAGCGAAACTATAAGGGTTCCTTAAGTATTACGGAACCCTAAAAACGTATAGTTCATAGAAAGATAATAATCTATACTACGAGTAATATAATAAAGAGGAAAAGTTTGTTTGTTTGCATTGAATAGGCTCCGAAACTACTCGAGTCTCGACCGACTTTTTATCGCGGAAAAATGTACGGTTTTTGCGAAATTAACTTTGCGCGCACAAAGTCGCGGGAAACATCTATAAATAGACAAAATAATGAGGCATGTCGAAACAAAAACTTTTAGTTTAAGTCCACACTTAAAATACCATACTTTTGAGGTTGTTTGGGGCCATTTTGACATTTGAGGTATAATCAAGATGGCGTATTTTCTGTCAAATGTACGTCACATTTAAAATCTTTGGTTTAATTGCTATCAGCGTTCTAGTACTGGTAAAAAGCCAATAAAATCATAAGATGCCAGTATTTTTAATATTAATAATCTCTATCTCTAACTTCTACTGTTTTGAAGCTACGCCTTTATGTGTTAATGTCTGCTTGTAGTAGACATACATTTTTGATGATGAAAGTTGAAACGTACACTAGTTCCACAAACTTGGCAAGTTTGTGTCAGGTCCAAATGAAAACTTGCAGTAGGAACGCTCGTGACTCGTGAGATGAATGAAACACAACTTTGATCTGAAGTTGACATTGAAAGGAGCAAAGCAAAAATGTCACCAGTCTTCAAAATTCACCAGGCTAAGGTGGATTTTAGATTTGTGAATTTTGTCGGCTTTAATTTTGAAAGGCAAAGTCCACAAGTCTTTGTAGGTACTCTTTGACATGTTGTCAACCTAAAATACTTATCGTTTACATCCAAACATACATGACTCTACAGTGAACAGTCTACTCCTACTAGAACGTTATTATTCCTAGACGTCTATACTCTATATTATCACAGTGTAATAAAGAGATACAGTGGTCCAACGCGTTTGAAGTCGCGCGAAATGCCGCTTTTGTGTAGGTATTCGTAGTATGTGTATGTAGAGTACTAGGAATAAAACAAAAAAAAAAAATATATATATATATATATATATATATATATATATATATATATATATATATATATATATATATATATATATATATATATATATATATAGAAGTATTAATGAAGAGTTTTATTATAAAAAATACAAATGCGTATACAAAAGCTCGTAAATATATCATGATATAGGTATATCGTATATATATCATGATATATATCAATTGATATATTTTATGCTTGATATATTATATCAAAATTGATATTTATATTTAAAAATGTAAAAGAATGTTTTAAATGTAAAAAATCTTACATCAACACAGGTCTTATTTTCCGAGAGTTTCACAAGCCTAGGTCATCAAAAACTTGCTATTTGACACGACATTAAGGCCGCGTAGACCCAATTTTACATGACTTTGAATCGATAATAAACAAACAAATAGTAACTTTAAAAAGCCAAAAAAAATACACATTGTTGTTTACTTAATGTTCTTTTACAATTTGTGGTTCGAAACATAATATTGAAAACTTCACTCGATCAAAAATAATTCCGAAGAGGAGGCTAAATTTGAATATTTTTCTTTTTTTCATGAAGTTCATGATAGTTTTACTTTCAAAAATCATATCTACGAAAAGCTAATAACTTAAAAAAGAATAATTTCTGGTTACATTTTGCATGTTGGTTTAATTATTTTAACAATAAATTAATATTGAAATGCAGCGTGCGTAAGCCGCTAGAGTCGCCCCACAGTCGCCCGCTAGGCGTTGACGAGGACAGACCTATGTCAGTTTTGCTAGCGCACGCCTTACCCGCGTATTTATCGAACAATTCTTTCGTTTCTAACGCAGTGTAGGAAAGTCAGTTTTGTTTTTTTTTTATTTTTGAACTAAATTATACAATACACAATAACATGTTATATTTTATCGTCGCCGCGTCATTGCTTTTGCCAGATGATACGACCTCTGTGGCTCAGTGATTGAGCGTGTTGGTGCTCAAGCCGGGGGTCGCGGGTTTGAATCCCGCCGAAGGAACAAAAAGTTTCCTGGGTTCCCGGGTCATGGATATGTATAATACAATAAAAATCTAAAGGAAAGTCAGTTTGTTTTGTATTTTTTTATGTTTCTTTTTATTTTTGAACTAATTCTATACAGATAAATAAAATTGAAGTGTCTGTTTGTAACTTCAAATTAACAGCTTTTCATATAAGGAATCTAAAAGTATACTCGGTACTTATAATAAAATACCAATTTTTAAAATTTTTGTCTGTCCGTCTGTCTGTCTGTCTGTCTGTTTGTTCCGGCTAATCTCTGAAACGGCTGGACCGCTTTTCACGGGACTTTCACTAGCAGATAGCTGATATTATAAGGTCTAACATAGGCTACTTTTATTTTAGGGTTCCGTTTAAAAAAATAGGGTTCCGCTTTCGTTAGATCTGCGCAAACGAAGTTGCGGGCATCAGCTAGTTATACATATAACCATACACAATAACATGTTACATTTTATCGTCGCCGCGTCGTTTCTTTTGCCAGACGAGACGACCTCTGTGGCTCAGTGATTGAGCGTGTTAGTGCTCAAGCCGGGGGTCGCCGGTTTGAATCCCGCCGAAGGAACAAAAAGTTTCCTGTGTTCCCGGGTCATGGACATAATATAATATACAATAAAAATCTATAGGAAAGTTTGTTTTGTATTTTTTATGCTTCTTTTTATTTTTGAACTAAATCTATATACAGATAAATAAAAATGAAGTGTCTGTTTGTAACATCAAATTAACAGCTTTTCACATAATGCATCTGAAAGTATATTCAGTACTTACAATAAAATACAATTTTTTAAAAATGTCTGTCCGTCTGTCTGTCTGTCTGTCTGTCGGTCTGTCTGTCTGTTTGTTCCGGCTAATCTCTGAAACGGCTGGACCGATTTTCGCGGGGCTTTCACTGGCAGATAGCTGATGTCATAAGGTCTAATATAGGCTACTTTTATTTTAGGGTTCCGTTTAAAAATCCGTTCCGTTTAAAAATTATCGTCGCCACGTCGTTGCTTTTGCTAGATGAGACGACCTCTGTGGCTCAGTGGTTGAGCGTGTTGGTGCTAAAGCCGGGGGTCGCGGGTTCGAATCCCGCTGAGGGAACAAAAAAAAATCTGTGTTCCTGGGTCATGAATGTGTATTAAATATGTGTATAATACAATAAAAATCTTAAATATGTGTATAATATAAAAATTATTGAATATATTTCTGTTGTCTGGTACCCGTAACACAAGTTCTTCGAGAACTTACCACGGGACCAGATAGACTTGGTGTGAAGCGTCCATATATTATTGTGTATTATGAGAAAAAAGTAGCTGATGCGTGGAGTAGCCTTAGTACATTATTGAATAAGCCAGTAAACAGTTTTTATGAATTTGTAACATCTACCATCTTCTTTGCCGTACTTTTCGTTTCTTTTCGATTTCTGTTTTTACAATAATAATAATAAATAACTCCCCACGCCGATTTCGGTGACGGTGGCTGGTTTTATTGTAGCCTAGCCAGTTACACAGTAGTATTTTTATAGTGCCCAAGTGTGTGCGCAGTACACAAAGGCACTCTTTTTTTTACTCTCGTAATCCAGTGGGACGGATAACCGACACGACTGACGAGAGATGAGGCGCAGGTCCGACTTTTTACCTGCCCATCCGACGCATGGATCATCTTTCTTGTCAGACAATCAGGTGATCAGCCTGCATTGTCCTAACCAAACTTGGAAACAACATTTTTTGTTGTTCCAGTGCGGGAATCGAAACTAGAACCTACGACCTCCGAGTCGAGAGCCAAGCTCTAACCACTAGACCACGGAGGCTGTTCTATTTACAATAAAATATAAGGATACGTGCTCAACATCCGTCATGCTTGCCTTTGCAGAACACACCAAGTCACTCGCAAGTAGGGGTTGCAATCCGGATACTCCGAAATTCTAAAAATTCTAAAAATCCGGATTTTCATTTAAAAATCCGGATTTTCGATTTTTTCGAATCTTGGTTACTACTATGAATATTACATATTTTAATTATTGTAATTAGTATGTACTCTAGACGTACAATATTTGAATAAGGGATATAATTAATCGAGTGAACAAAAAATAAGTTGGTGACTGCACGTGAGCATACTGTATTGCTGAATTTGGCAGCGAATTAATATGTTGGCGACTAAATTACCAAACTGGTGAAATCACTCAAGTGACAAAAAATACAAAAATCGGCAGATAAAAAGTAGCGAAATTTAATCCAATTAGCAACGATGAGTTGGTGACCATTATACCATGTAAGTAGCTAATGAAGATTTGATTGATAAATTAATAGCTGCTAAAAAATCAATTTGCAAGCTACGGAAAATCCCAGTTTTGGATACTATTGGAGGTTTTTTTTCTTTGGTATGGGTATCGTTTTCAAGGTTTTTGGGGGTGCAGAATAATATGAAAATAAAATCCGTTTTAAAATTCCAAAATGGCGTATATTTTTTTTTATTAAAAATGGATGTCTTTTTTCATGTTTCATATGCTGATTATAAAATTGTCTTCCAATGAAATTGGATTTTCCAAAATGGAGACTATCCAATCTTCGTAAAATTAACATGTAGTTTGTAGAGGTGCCAGCTATGTAAGGTATAGAAACTTTTCGAAATTCAGGATTTTCAAATTTCTTTTTTTGGCATTCATGAAAAAAAATATGCGATTTCCGGGTTAAGGGGGAGGAAATTTTTATTATTTTTCCAGTAATAGTATTATTTTTCCGCTTCTAAAATAGAAGCGATTATAGAAAAAAAATATGGCAATGTTCTACTTTGACACGAACAGTGTATACAGCTATAGAAATTTTGGAAAATTCATGATTTTCAAATTTATTTTTCTTCCATCGTGAAGAAAATATGGTGTTGCGGGGTTCTTAAGGGGAGGAAATTTTCATTATTTTTTCAATAGGATGCATCGTTTCCGAGATAGAATCAATTTTATAAAAAAAAATTAAATGCTCTACATTGAGATACGAGGGATGTATAAAGCTATAGAAATGTTGGAAAATTCAGGATTTTCGAATTTCTTTTTCTCTCATCTTGAAGAAAATATATGGTTACGGAGTTATTAAGGGGGTGGTAATTTTCATTATTTTTCAAGTAGGATGCACCGTTTCTGAGATAGAAGCCATTATAGAAAAAAAATACGATAATGCTCTACTTTGAGACACGAACGGTGTAAAACGCTATAGAAAATTTGGAAAATTTAGGATTTTCAGATTTTTTTCTTCCATCATGAAGTAAATATGATGTTGCGGGGTTTCTAAGGGGGAGGAAATTTTCATTATTTTTCATTAGGATGCACCGTTTCCGAGATAGAATCAATTTTATAAAAAAAATATAAATGCTCTACATTGAGATACCGGGGATGCATAAAGCTATAGAAATGTTGGAATATTCAGGATTTTCGAATTTCTTTTTCCCCATCATGAAGAAAATATATGGTTGCGGGGTTTTTAAGGGTGAGGTAATTTTCATTATTTTTCAAGATGCACTGTTTCTGAGATAAAAGTGATTATAGAAAAAAAAAATGGCAATTCTCTACTTTGAGATATTATGAGCGATGTATAAAGCTATGGAAATTTTGGAAAATTCAGGATTTTCAAATTTCTTTTTCTTTCATCATGAAGAAAATTTGAGGTTGCGGGGTTACTAAGGAAATTTAAAATGGATGACTTTTTTGTAATCAGCACCCCTAGAAACCAACAAAGGGACAACCATATTATTTTTATAAAATTAAGTATGTCCGCCATATTGGAATTTCAAAATGAATGTCATTTTCGTATCCAGCATCCCCAAAAACCTGGTAACGACACCTATGTTAATTTTGCAAAAAAATGAATTACCGTTATTTTTAAATTTCAAAATGAATCTACACAATATCTACACCCCCCCCTAAAGTCGAGGAAAATTAAAAATTGGGAATTTTGTACGCTCCTTTGTTTTTTTATGTGCGCTGGTTTTGCTGCTTGTATGTTTTTTGAGTTACCTACATTACGGAAAATATATGTACCTATTCTTAAATTAAATGTGTACTCACAAATTGTCGCCAAGATGGTTATTTGTTCACTAATATAATATCTGTCTGCCAGTTTGGAATATTCAGTGGTATTATTTAGTCACCAGATTTGTAATTTTTTATTCCTTACATTCTTTAGCCAACATGGTAATTTAGTATTCAATATTCGGTATTTTCACATCCAAAATTTAATTGTTTTGTCGTGATTGTTTTCCGTAAGTGTTTCGTGTTGTGCGACAAAATCCGTAAGTGTTTAAAACAATGAACAATATTCGCGTAAACATAAGAAATCAATATGTTTTGTCGTGAGTTTAAATACATGCCTTTGGATAATTTGATATTATTTGTTGTCCTGTTGAAATTGTTGACACATTTTTCCATTTATTCAAGTTATTTGGTAGAACATAGTCAATCCATTAAATGGTGATGCGAGGGATGAAGATCTGCTAAAATATTATGGCCGCTATATATGTATATGTATGGACTGTTTCTAAGATACTTACCATTTTATATTTTTTCAGTAGTTGTACAGTTCAGTAATAGGTGATCCAATTTATAAAAACACTGAATATGGTTTTAGTTTCACTTGCACAAGTAGTAAGAAGTATAATAAGCAAATCCAAACCCAATTAAAGCTTTGTATTTTTATATTTATTGAATTCTTACTAACGAAAGTCGAAACATATTATTGCAATTTCAATTTCTGCAATCATAGAATGCCAAATTAATATGACAGCTTAAAAAGAAATGTAGTGGTTTAACTATATTTAATTATCTTCTAAATAATGAATATCTAAGTCCAAATACCTAAATCTTATCTCTATGATATCAGGAAGAAGTTTTGGAGTCGATAATACCTGACTGGTTGGTTTAAGATTAGAGAGAGTTTTGCCGAATGAATGAAGGTAATATTTTTTTTATTATTAAAATTAATTTGATTGAACTAAACTAACCTAAACTAACGAGTCAGTAGCAAAACTAAATGAAAATCAACGCTCCTGTTTTTGCGTAGAAATAATTATTTTTAGATAATATTTTAAAGATAAATATAGGTGTCAAAAATAGCACCAACGATTTGTGTAAACCACTGTTATTTTTTTTTTAAGTAATGTAGTTTTCATCTTATAGCGGAAACTTCAAAGTGCAATGAAGAGTAAGATGTTACTGTTTATTTGTAAGTAAAATGTTAAAATAAAGATCTTATAACAGTTATAGATTTTAAATTGTGCTTAGAATTGCTTATTATACTTCTGTTAGTTTCCGAGGGAATTAAAAGCACCATTTACATGTTTAATTATTACCCAAACAGGTGGGTGGTTTTTAATTTCAATAACTCGAAAGTGGTCCAATTTCGTCCATACAAAATTATTTATCCAGCCCCATTTTTCAAATGATTTGTCTTCACTCCCCGGATCTCGATTTAAAGGATTTTCAGTTTCCTACGTTTTATTAAACTGTATTAATTTTCGTACGTTAGTACTTTCACATAGAAATGGAACTTTACGAAAACGGTAGTGGTGAACTGTGGCGTAGATATGTAAAAAAAGCGTTAAAAAGATCACAGGCTATTCCACTTTTTTATAATTCTTTCTGCTGGAACATTTAGTAAATAACAATATATACATACCTTATTTAAAATAATATACTAACTATAAAACTGAACATTGTAGGATTTGAAACGTAATCAAAAATATTTCTAAAAATGAAAAAATAAATATAATTAAGTATATAATTTTGATAAAATCTCAATATGTTTTTATTTATTCAGATTGTAATTCTAATACTTACAACTTAAAATAAGAATTTATTTAAATTAAATTATAAAAAAGTAACTCTTTTTTTTACTAATGAGTAAGTTTTGCTACAACATAGTAGTAAAATTAACATTAAAGTTTTATAAAATATGCAACAAATTAAAAAAAAATGAAAAAATCTGAATTATCCGGATAATCCGGATTTTTGGGAGAAAAATTCGGAAATCCGGATTTTCAAAAAGTCAAACGTTTGTGGAGGTTTGGATTTTGCGGCAAGTGGCAAACGTGCGGACTCGGCAGTAGGAATACATTTTTTGCAAGTGTCTGCCTAAGTAGTTACCATCAAATCGTTAGCACCTATGTACCTGATACAGTATTTTTATCTCACGAAACGACACGTACTTTAGTGACCACATGAGCTAACGATAGGTACTCGTCTCCATGCACACATCGAACACAGCGTGTTGCGTGCGCTATGTAAACGGCTCAAGTTACCCAAAAAATATGTATAAAATAATTATTCCTCTTTAAATGATGTAAAAAAATCTTTTAAGATTGACTCACTATAACCTTTTTTATGGTAATCAAATTTGGTCGAAATTAATGCATTATTGCGCCATCAGTTGACGCGGGCAACAGCTAGTCCATAGTAATATTATAAATGGGAAAGTGTGTGTTTGTCCGTCTCTCACGCCAAAACTACTGAACCGATCTAAATGAAATTTGGTACACAGATATTCTAGAGCCTGAGAAAAGACATAAGCTATTTTATTATCGCGGGGAAATGTACGGTTCCCATGGGATACTTTATTTACAGTTTCACGTAAAAACCACTAAACCGATTATTATGAAATTTGGCACAGTTGAAAAGTAGACTACGGGGAAAGACAAAGGCTACTTTTATCGCGGGGAAATGTGCGGTTCCCGTGGGATACTTTATTTACTGTTTCACGAAAAAACTACTAAACCGATCATCATGAAATTTGGCACAGACATAAAGTAGACCATAGGGAAGGGCATAGGCTACTTTTTATCGCGGGACATATACGATTCCCATGGGTTACTGTACATACGCGGGCGGAGCCGCGGGCATCAGCTAGTAATTGAATAAAATTTAAGCATTTTTTACTTAGGTACCTACCTATAATATCTATTCAAATTATGTGTGCTATGTGTTGCATTAAAACAGTTACATATGGATTTTATTATCTTTTTCAATACAAATAATAAAATAAGATGACCTACTGCCGACACGACTACACTGTAACACTTTGGGTTCATGTAAGTTCACGCCGGCGACGTAGGCGCGCGGCTCGCTTTGCGGCAATTGCGGGCAACTCTTGGAAGCGTTAAATGCCTATTTCGCTTGGTCTACCTGGTCTTAACTAATCATAGCCGTCGACGCGGCTTGTAACGGCATATAACACCCACGTGACCCCCTGTTTTTTGGAAGAAAATTCCTTGTTTGTTATTATACTATTGTTATACCATATTTTATACCATGTGTCAAATTAATTCGACTGATAAAATAAATACACTTTTTTTTCTTCTGGTTATAAACAAAAGTCATTTTATGGTTTTATGGTTTATTTAAATTGATACTCAAAAGTATCTATCGTTGATTTTTAATTGATTTGAAAACTTTTAATATCAATAATAAATAAATGAATTTAATTTTACTTTAGGGAAGTATTCTTCAAATTATCAGACATACAAATTATTTCGATTCAACTATTACGAAAAAACATATCAGAGTACCTATGAGATTTGTATGTAATTTTGAAAATATCAAAAAATCAAAAATATCGGATATATATAATCAAAGATATCTGATATTTTGATATTTATTATAAATATCGGATATTTACGAATCCTGCAAAAGCTACAAATGCGAAACTGAAAGGTATTTTCGACATTTGGATTTACTAGTTTTTAGATTGCGATTGTTGAATTTGACGATGTAGTTAGTAAATTCTCATACGTAGATACAATATTATTAAAAATTCTGACGGGAAACAGGCGCATGGTTTTGTATTAAAATTAATCTTCTTTAGCTGTTCATATAATTGACCATTGTAAATAAGTACCTACATACAACTCAAACGAAACACTGTCGCAAACCACTTAAAACAATCAAATTAAAAAGCGTCAACCCCGGCTGACGTGTCCCAAGCGAGTGTATGGCAGCTTGGGCTCGCTACCGCCCCTCTCTCACCCCGCACGCCCCGCACGATTGCTCTGTCTAGACGTGTTCGTTGGACGACTGTAGGTAATAGTTCTATAGGCTGTGATATTATACTATACTCAGGTTATATAAATACATAATAGCTATACTATAATCTGAGATACTACTGCTGCCCTATTACTTAATTTTATGGACTTCAACTGACAAACTGGGAATGGTCTTCATTTTGATGTTTTTAAAACACAATTTGAAAAGTTTTGGCGTTTTATCTTTATGTTAGATAAAAAAGTCTACTTTATGTTAGATACATAAGATACACAAGACGATACACCATTCATTGTAAGTTCGAATGTAAGGTTGCAGCGCAGTGCAGTGTATGAGTTATGACTGATGTCATTTGAAACGTGTGTCTTATTGTGTAATGAATATGGTTCAATTTTGAACAGCTATCTTAAAAATGCGGCTCCACGTCGTTTCGTTTTGGTGTGAATCGACCATTAATCCAGTTTCAGCCATCTTATAATTTTATTCAAATCAAGTAACATTAAAGTAGGTAACAAACACGTATATAATTAATAATTATATACTTTCGTATTTCCTACACTAATCCTACTAATATTATAAATGTGAAAGTTTGTGAGGATGAATGGATGGATGTTTGTTACCCCTTCACGCAAAAACGACTGAACGGATTTCGATGAAATTTGGAATGGTAGTTTAGGCTACTTTTTATCCCGAAAAAGTACAGGGATACTATATTTACGCGGGCGGAGCCGCGGGCAACAGCTAGTATTATAAAATTTAAAGTTTGTGAGGATGGATGGAATAATCGATATTCCATCCATCCTCACAAACGGATCCTCCTTATGGATGGATGGATGTTTGTTACTCTTTCACGCAAAAAGTACTGAACGGATTTCGATGAAATTTGGTATAAGTAGTATTAGTAGTTCAGGCTCTCGATTAAAATATAGGCTACTTTTTATCCCGTAAAGGCACAGTTTTCCAGTGTGATAGCCGATACAATATTTACGTGGGCGGAGCCGCGGGAAAAAGCTAGTATATATTAAATTATAATAGTGGTAAGTTTCTGCACTAATAACTAATCTGCACCTACTGTCATTTTGGCTATTTATGTCCTAACAATGGCTACCTCAATTATCAGAGATGGAACGCTTCATGTGCGTTTAATTTCACAATTGGCTAAGTCTAGATCTGGAACAATACTTGTTAACGTCAAAAGGAAAATGACCAATAGCCTAGTACGTACTAGAGATGTAACGAATGTCTTTTTTTTAGCATTCGCGAACGCGAATGCGAATATCTGCTACCGACATTCGTGAATGCGAATGCGAATGCGAATATTCAGTTTTTGTTCATATTTGGCGCCAATTTGTCTATGGCAGTCGCGTTCGGATAAGGTTCGTTATGGGTTCGTTACGTTCGTATCTTCCGAGTATTGCCGAGTTCATACGAACTCATCTAAGATCTAAATAAAGCGTCTTAGATCATTCCGCTCCGCTCACTCAAACTTAAACTCAAAATTTTTATTTCCATGTAGGTTATGATATAACGCTTATAGAATTGTCCTACATGATGCCTACCACCGGTTCGGAAACTAGCCCGGTGAGAAGAACCTCGCACATTTGCTTTTGTTTTCTGATATTCATATTCGCAAAACATTCGCAAAAATTTTGCGAATGCGAATATACAAAAATGTGCGAATATTCGCGAATGCGAATGCGAATGCGAATATTCGTTACATCACTAGTACGTACTAGTAATTACTACTAAGTATTACTAGACTAATTACTAGAATGTTTACAGATCTCTATTAATTCAAACGTAAACAAAGAGAAGAAAAGAACGCATAAAGCTACCAATAAAATTTAAATGTCACTTTTCTACTGTGAAAAAAAAACATGTGTACAGAGAACACGTGGCAGAAGTGAAACTTCATACATTATTTAAAATCCAAAAATACTCTCATCGTGTGTAAAGTACGTACTTACATTACTTCAAAAAAAAAAAAAAGGAAAATTAAAATTTGTACGCCTAGCGCCAGCTGTGTATTGAGCCGTACGCGTACGTAAAAAAAGTTAAGTTGTTATGTAAGAAATATGTAGCTTCCGACGGATGGCGTTATATCTTTCAAATTTTACTTTCTAGAGTAAACTCCAGTCGTGTGTCGAAGCTGACACATACTTTTTAATTATTTTTAAATTATAACTAGTGAGCCACAGCTAAGACAATTTCGTATTAATTCTTATGCATGCAGTATTGAAGCAAATATAATTATTTATTAGTAAAATATTAATAAATATTTTTTATAAGTAAAATATTTTATAATTACTATAAATACTTTGACCGATCTTATAAAAAATACAAATTTTCTTAGGCGTCGCTTAGTCGTAGATAACCTTAGAGTAGTTAGTTCTTCATCGTCAAAAAGAGGGAAATATCAAATAAAGTTTTATAATAGGACTAGCTCTTGCTCACAGCTCCGCCAGCATAGACAATATCCTACGGGAGCACTGTACTTTTCCGGGATAATAAGTAGCCTATGTGTTAATCCAGAGCATAAATTACTACAAAAGTAACATAACTCCATCCGTTCATCCATCCATCCTCACAAACTTTCACATCTATGATAGTAGTAAGATATTTACTACAATACATGTAAAATCTGCTCTACATTTTTATAAAGCGTACAATGCTGTGAATTCGTGCTTTTCCTCCGGAGAAAATTCACGAATGTCATAAAAAACTCGTTCTCTACCGCGACTTTAGGCGTAAAATCTATAAATGGTAACACACAAAAACATAACTGGGGCAGGTCAAATATACTTTTCTTTTGGATCATGACAAGTTTTTATAACTTTATTAATTTCTGTCGAACTATCGTCAACTTTAATGGTTCATTTTTATCGGGGCTCTATTGATGAAAATATTTTAATAAATGTGAATAAATTTTGAATGACTCTTTAATGGGGTTAAAATATTTATTGAGTTCCGAGAGTTGGCATTTTAAATCTGATTCATAGTTTCGTACTATTTCCGTATCTCCACGACAATTTTAAAAACAAATGAAAACTTGACTTATTGACTTTATATCATGAAAACAGTAGGTATCCTTTTTATTTGTGTTACAAATCTAATGAAACTAGCTTAGACGTCAGTTCACACAAGCAAGCGACGCAGCATTTTAAGACAGCGATTAAAAATTGATCTTTATTCACTACATAAGGAGATTCATGGTTCATTGCAAGAGTAATGACTCTTGCGATGATTCTTGCAATGACATGTGCATATTTTAGTGTACCTAGTAAGTAAAGTAAAATTTTGAAACGTCGCGTTGTCCCTAAAAATGCCGCGCAGACCCAGTCTGATTTGTTACACACAAAAAGTTGATCGTAATGAGGTTTTCTTCGACATGTTATTGATAAATTCTTAAGTTGTCCCACGGGTAATATTGCAAAACGTTATAATATAATATGTTGTATTAACTAAGGCTCGGCGGCTGGCGCAGACGAGCGAACGCGACGCGAATGTTGATACGTTTTTTATACATTATTTATAAGGTCTCCAAAAATTAATTACGGATACATCAGGCACGTGATCCACAGCTTAAGTAAAGACGTATAAGCACAAAAATAATTGTCATACTCAAACTAAAAAATCATCTAATATGGGCGACTCTCTGCAAAACACAATTCGAGTATGGCAATTATTTTTCTTCTTAAATGTCTTTACATAAGCAGTAGATGATAGATCATATGCCTGAAGTATCGGTTATAATAATAATAATATCTATGGACGCTTCACACCACGTCAGTCTGGCCCCGTGGTAAGTATCCGCAGAACTTGTGTTACGGGTACCAGACAACGGAAATATATTTAATACTTTTTATACTATACTTATATTTAAAATTTTTATTATATTATACACATATTTAATACATATCCATGACCCAGGAACACAGAAAACTTTTTTGTTCCCTGGCGGGATTCGAACCCGCGACCTCCGGCTAAAGCGCCACTGCGCTCACCACTGAGCCACGGAGGTCGTCATCGGTAATTGACTTTACCAAACCTTATAATATAGAGTCGCCGAACACGTGTAGCTGCTAACGGCAACTCAAAATGACGTGTGAGAGCTACGTTTCGGCACGAATGGGCCGCAGAAATCCGGAATGAAGTGAGTGAGTGAGGTTAGGCTGGGACTATATTATGATCCGGAATCCGGTAGGCCGAGGAAAATTCAGAGCATTGAAAATAGAACTCTGCGCGAATACATTAGAGCTGAAAAAAGAACACACAAGTGTCGAATCTAATGTCATATATGACATAACGACACTACACTTCAACTTTCAACTCTATTGCTTTAGCGCAGAGTTATATTTTCAGTGCTCTGAACTTTTCCCGGCCTCCCGGATTGTGGATCATATTTTAGTCCCAACTCCCAGCCTTACCGGAGGCCCAAGGGGGCTCTGGTGTTGCGGTCCATAGGCGACGTTAAATGCTTACCATCAGGCGATCCATCTGCTGGTTTCCTGGTCTATTTCATGAACTTGTTTAGCATGAATGACCGTCTCGTCGCCGTCGCTTGTGGCCCGTTTGCGCCGCCCTAGTAATGGTACTACTCCAACAATCCAGTTTATATAACGGTACGACGCATTTGCTTGGATAATTGTAATCTGTATTACTTCTATGAATAATGTATGTTGTTTTTATTATTATATGTAATTATTTTTATAACTGTGGGAAACATGGATCGGACTCATTTGACACCGCGTCCTTACACAAAACGTTAATACGTCTATATCTGTACCAAATTTTAATAAAATCGGTCCAATCCTTTCAATTCAAACAAACAAACATTTACTCTTTATAATATTAAGTATATATATATAAAACAAGTCCAAATAAGCGTACACACAGTTATGTTCATTAAACTAATTAACAACTGTTTTGGTGGTAATTATAAAGCGACGAAAAAAGTTATCTCAACACCATTAACGGCCGTTTTCAATATCGTATCTACAGTTAAAAATAGATAGCCAATCTATCATTAAAAATAGATAGGAAATGCGTTTCACAATCAAAGATAGGACCTATTTATTCTTGTCCAATCACCATTGAAGAATAGCATCCGTCTCTCTCGCCTATGCAAGCCTTTTGAAATGTTTCATTCCATGCTAACTACATAACGATTCATGTTTGAAAACATTATATATTTATTTTGCAATTAATATATTTAATAGTTAAGACCATAAATATTTTCTTAAAATTGAGAATCAAAACTCGGGATGATTTTTTAGTATAGTTATCATGTTTTTTTTTATTAAATACAATAGTGAAATATAACAGATTGATGCTAGGAGTCGCGTGAAAAGAAATATAATTTTTTAAATGAAATCAAATTTCGAAGCAAAGAGAGCAACTTTACACTAGGTAGGTACCTACCTACCTACGTAATAAGAAGTGGCACTCCGAATTTAAAAAATGTGTTCGAACTTTAAAATTATAACATAGCTTTTTTACGTAGAAAATAACCATTACATAAAAGTGCAATAGATTCAAGCCTGAAATGAAAAAATACCTTGGGTAGGTACATATTTTTGTCGATTTTATTGTATTAAAAAGTTAAATAAAACAACAAAATAACTATAATGCAATCATTTTATTGCATTTTAAAGAAAGTAAAATACATAAGTAAGGCTACATTCCCACGAGTGTTTCTTTTTTGTTTTTTGAAAACTGCTCGAGGGAACGTAGCCTTAATATCAGTTGTTAAATCCAGAGAGAAATGAAAATGTAACTATACTACGTAACTTAGGTGGCACTCGGAATAAAAAAAGCTTTTCCTTTAGCTTTTTTACGTATTATCTTCTAAAGTGCAAAAGATTCAAGCCTAGAATAAAAAAAAACTGTACGTAGGTTATTGTTTTCAATTTTATATTTAGATCCCAATTATTAGGTTAAAAAAGTAAATAAAACAATAAACAACAAAACAACTATAATTCGATCGTTTTTATTGCATTAAAAAAATACAAAAGTAAGGCTACATTCCCACGAGCGTTTTTATGTGATCGCGACTGAAAAAAACTACACTATATTAACTGATTTTCAGCTCTATTGTAGTTTAGGTGCGGAGTTCTATTTACAGTGCAGTTTTTCCTTTCGCGAGTCGCGACCACAAAAAAACTCTCGTGGATACGAAGGCTAAAGGTTGGTAACCAAAATATTTCAGATTACCACATTATTAAACAACATATCCTGATTAACTTCAGCGGTTATCCTTTGGTGCAAAATAGGTAGGTAGGTACACTTTTGTAGGCCTAGCAGGCCATTAATTGACAGCGGCGTAACGTAACGTTATACCTAGTTACTAATAATCTTGAAATATGTGTCATAATTATTATTGCGTGCCCTTGAAATTGGAATCCAATACCTGCAAATTATGAAATTATATTACATTTTATTATTAAGATTTTTGTTATACACATATTTAATACACATCCATGACCCAGGAACACAGAAAAACTTTTTGTTCCTTCTGCAGGATTCGAACCTGCGACCCCAGGCTTGAGCACCAAAACGCTGAACCATTGAGCCACAGAGGTCGTCAAACGAATATAATCTTATGTTTTTTCAATAAAACGAGAAGTTAAAATATGGTAAAATTTTATACAAATACTCACCGATATTCTTTGAGTTAAAGCATGTATAAACAGTGGTTAGTATACATGAAGTTTTTATCAAAATCACTGTTTCATCATAATAAATATGATTTCGAGTTCACTCAACACCTACGATGTTGGTTCACTTCACTAAAAATTAGTTTTTTGCAAATAACAAAACATGAGTTAACAAATTCTGTAAAAGTTGAAAATAATTTTTCAAATTAAATAGAATAGTATTTCGTAATTTGAAATTTAAAATTAATCTGCTATTTCTGCTTAACCAATCACAGGCGATGTGTAAAAGAGTACACACGATAAAAGAGCGAGCAAGGTATGTGGTTTGCACAGACGATATAATAATATCAGGTATAATTTTGAATTTCGAACGCCAATACTTACGAATTACGATCGCCAGTTGCGACTTGCGACACCGGTGAAATCTATACTTTAATCTATACTAATATAATAAAGAAGAAAAGTTTGTTTGTTTGTTTGCATCGAATAGGCTCTACAAGGCGCAGGTTCGGCCTCATATGGAATATTGTTCTCATCTCTGGGCAGGAGCACCAAAATACCAACTGCTCCCTCTGGATCGTATCCAACGAAGGGCCGCTCGAATTGTTGACTGTCATTATGTTTCAAACAGCTTGGACCCCTTGGAATTACGCCGAGATGTAGCTTCACTCTGCATCCTCTATCGGTTGTATCACGGGGAGTGCTCTGATGAATTGTTCGGAATCATACCACCTGCAACTTTTCACCATCGTTCCACGCGAAAAATATTCCATCCTCATCACCTTGATGAGTGGCAGTCTTCCACCGTGCGTTTCTCGCGTAACTTTCTGCCGCGCACTATAAAACTCTGGAACGAACTGTCACCAGCAGTATTTCCGGACCTATACGACCTACAAACCTTCAAGAAGAGAGCGTATTCCCTCTTAAAAGGCCGGCAACGCACCTGCAGCTCTTCTGATGTTGCGAGTGTCCATGGGCGGCGGTAGTTGCTTTCCATCAGGTGACCCGTTTGCTCGTTTGCCCCCTTATTTTATAAAAAAAAAAAAAAGGCTCTGAATCTACTAGACCGATTTTAATGAAATTTGGCACAGATATAGAATAGACCACGGGGAAGGACTAAAGGCTACCTTTTATCGCGGCAAAGTGTACGGTTACCGCGGGATTTTTTTTGTCGCGCAAGAAGTCGCGCGCAACATCTACTTTATAAAAAAGAGGAAAAGCTTGTTTGTTTGTTTGTTGCATTGAATAGGCACCGAAACTACTGGACCGATTTTGATGAAATTTGGCACAGACGTAGAGTAGACCACGGGGAAGGACATAGGCTATTTTTTATTGAGGAAAAATGTAAGGTTTCTAAGAAATTAATTTTCACGCGAACGATGTCGTGGGCGACATCTAGTTAATAATATTACGATAAGTTTAAATTGATAAATACGACAGTTGCAAAGACATGTTATATATGTTAGACGAGGCATGTTGAGGTAAAAAAGTGTCTCCAGTTAGTTGGCCCCACTTTTGAGATTTTTGGGGCCATTATGAAATTTGAAGTATCGTGAAAAAAAGATGGCTGATATTCGAATAATGGTGAAAACAATATGACTGACATTTAAAGTATGGTGAAAACCGTACTTCAAATGTCCTTAACTTTCTAATGCAAGATTTGTTCTCTCAAATGTTACTGCGTGATAGCTTAACTTGAGTTTTGAAATCTTTAAACAGTGGTCAATAGTCGATACCTAGTAGAAGTCGAAGATGTCTCCAAATTCACAATTAGTGAAACAAAATTTGGAAAATTGTTATTTGTACAATGCTTGAGGTTGTAAAATGTGCTGCCCGAGACATAATATATGATACTCAAGTTAAAGCAGTTTTGTGAAGGAGAACAGCAGCATCAAGGTATTCTAACACTGCCATAAAAATGCTGGCAACATTTTGTCGCGCAAATATTAAAATAATAATTACATACACATTAAAAACCGAAATATCATAAAAATAATACATGAACAACATGGTACACATTGCTATCCTCGGCAAAACGCCCGATTTTGGCAGATAAGCAAATGACGTATCTCGGTAAGCTCGGCCTACCGGAGATTAAGTTGAAACTTATATTGAAATGCAGATAAAGCTATCTGCATTTCATTTGTATGAGCTTACCCATCTCTAGTAGGCTATCCGTCTTCGTCTTCTTCTACTTCCGTAGATAGGATGTGCTGCTTCGACAGGAAATGCCTACTGCCAGTAGGTTATTGAAACGCAAGTAAGGACAAAAAGATAGATTTGCCTACCGTTAGTAGCAAGGATTTTGGATAGATAGAATATTGAAAACGGCCGTAACTCACTAACTTGCAATCCGGATCGCAAGGACCACGCACTACTGTATGGGACTGTATTTTTCCACTAGGTTTTCACCGCCGGCTCTGATCAGACTCGAAGATAGCAAGGTTACACCGATTCGGGCAGAGCTGGGGCGTATAAAAAATAACACTGATTTGAGGAGAACATTTTACACGATAAGCCGTTAGCTTACCTGGCTCAGGGCAATGCCGTATAGGGAGCACAAATGTACTCTTCTAATTTCCATATAAGCTATCTCTCTCTTATTTCTCTATACGGCTATTTTTCCATAATTTTCCCTAATTTCCCTTTATCTCCCCTGAGCCAGGATAAGTGAAACGCATAACGTGAAATTCTTTATTTACCATAAAACAATACATAATCACACAGTTTACATAGATACTTAATAACACATAAGTTAAAGTTACAAGTATAAGAAAACCATATATTTTTCACCATTATAATCTAATTTTCTCTAAAACCATTTACATTTCTATTTACCTAAATGTTATTTACTTTAGCCACTAATTTTTCCTATGTACAACACTAATTTTCCAAGCGAAATAAGCTACGGTTAAGAAATTATAAAGAAAATAAACTCGTGACTTTAAAACAATTATTTACCACTATTCTAATGAATTTAACACTTATGTACAACACTTATATTCACTATTTTCACTCTTAAGAGTTTATGTACTATTTACTCACAGTTTTTAGAAACGTTTTAAAGCACTGATAAGTGTTCATTGTTTTTAATTCACTTTAAAACACAGGCGAGGCCGCTGTCCTTAACAATAATACTGTATCAGGTAGGTGCTGACGATTTGATGGTAACTACTTAGGCAGACACTTGCAAAAAATGTATTCCTACTGCCGAGTCCGCACGTTTGCCACTTGCTGCAAAATCCAAACCTCCATGACAAACGTTTGACTTTTTGAAAATCCAGATTTCCGAATTTTTTCTCCCAAAAATCCGGATTATCCGGATAATTCAGATTTTTTCATTTTTTTTAAATTTGTTGCATATTTTATAAAACTTTAATGTTTATTTTACTACTATGTTGTAGCAAAACTTACACTCATTAGTAAAAAAAAGAGTTACTTTTTTATAATTTAATTTAAATAAATTCTGATTTTAAGTTGTAAGTATTAGAATTACAATCTGAATAAATAAAAACATAATGAGATTATATCAAAATTATATACTTAATTATATATTTTTTTTTATTTTTAGAAATATTTTTGATTACGTTTCAAATCCTACAATGTTCAGTTTTATGGTTAGTATTTTATTTTAAATAAGGTATGTATATATTGTTATTTACTAAATGTTCCAGCAGAAAGAATTATAAAAAATTGATTCCAATTCCAAGCCTGTGATCTTTTTAACGCTTTTTTTACATATTCACCACTACCGTTTTCGTAAAGTTCCATTTGTATGTGAAAGTACTAACGTAGGAAAATTAATACAGTTTAATAAAACGTAGGAAACTGAAAATCCTTTAAATCGAGATCCGGGGAGTGAAGACAAATCATTTGAAGCATGGGGCTGAACAAATAATTTTGTATGGACGAAATTGGACCACTTTTGAGTTATTGAAAGTAAAAATCACCCACCTGTTTAGGTAATAATTGAACACGTAAATGGTGTTTTTAATTCCCTCGGTAACTAACAGAAGTACAATAAGCAATTCTAAGCACAATTTAAAACCTATAACTGTTGTAAGATCTTTATTTTAACATTTTACTTACAAATAAACAGTAACATCTTACTCTTCATTGCACTTTGAAGTTTCCGCTATAAGATGAAAACTACATTACTTAAAAAAATAACAGTGGTTTACACAAATCGTTGGTGCTATTTTTGACACCTATATCTTATCTTTAAAATATTATCTAAAAATAATTATTTCTACGCAAAAACAGGAGCGTTGATTTTCATTTAGTTTTGCTACTGACTCGTTCGGCAAAATTCTCTCTAATCTTAAACCAACCAGTGAGGTATTATCGACTCCAAAACTTCTTCCTGATATCATAGAGATAATATTTAGGTATTTGGACTTAGATATTCATTATTTAGAAGATAATTAAATATAGTTAAACCACCACATTTCTTTTTAAGCTATCATATTAATTTGGCATTCTATGATTGTAGAAATTAAAATTGCAATAATATGTTTCGACTTTCGTTAGTAAGAATTCAATAAATATAAAAATACAAAGCTTTAATTGGATTTGGATTTGCTTATTATACTTCTTACTACTTGTGCAATTGAAACTGAAACCATATTCAGTGTTTCTATAAATTGGATCACCTATTAATGAACTGTACTACTACTGAAAAAATATAAAATTGTAAGTATCTTAGAAACAGTCCATACATATACATATATAGCGGCCATAATATTTTAACAGATCTTCATCCCTCGCATCTCCATTTAATGGATTGACTATGTTCTACCAAATAACTTGAATAAATGGAAAAATGTGTCAACAATTTCAACAGGACAACAAATAATATCAAATTATCCAAAGGCATGTATTTAAACTCACGACAAAACATATTTATTTCTTAAGGCGTGACTCCTGTTCGAAACATTACACAGAAAACATGAAACAAAAACATTTGTTTTCATACACAAGCTGTCTCCAGCTACAGAAAATGTTTTTGATCGAAACAAAACATTTTGTCCAGACACGATCTAAGTTCCGACGAGGAAGACGTATTAGCGCTCGCAGTTTTAGTGATTGTAGGTGTAGAATCTAGGAGAAAAGAGGGGTTCTGAAAAGGCCACTTTAGGTGTTTCATAAAAGTATTTTTTTAACTCATAAATATGTGCGCCATTTTACGCATTTCTATTGAAAACTGACAAAATTGGTGTTTTTTAATTAAGTCAGCCATATATTATGAGTGATCACAAAAACAAACACAAAAAACACAACAAGCAAAACTATAACCCTAAAAAACCTGTACCTAGCTGTCATGTGAACGATGTGAACACTAGGTAAGAAATGAAACATTTCTTCCCCTCTCTACCCGCGCGGGAATGTTTTCCGTCCGTCTCCGAAAACAAAAACATTGTCTATTCCTAGACAAATGTGTATAGCCACGCCCCAATGTTTCGTGTTTTCTGTGTAATGTTTCGAACAGGAGTCACGCCTTTATGTTTACGCGAATATTGTTCATTGTTTTAAACACTTACGGATTTTGTCGCGTTACGTAAACGTAACCGTAAAACGTAAACCGTGACAAAATCCGTAAGTGTTTAAAACAATCACGACAAAACAATTAAATTTTGGATGTGAAAATACCGAATATTGAATACTAAATTACCATGTTGGCTAAAGAATGTAAGGAATAAAAAATTACAAATCTGGTGACTAAATATACCACTGAATATTCCAAACTGGCAGACTGATATTATATTAGCGAACAAATAACCATCTTGGCGACAATTTGTGAGTACACATTTAATTTAAGAATAGGTACATATATTTTCCGTAATGTAGGTAACTCAAAAAACATACAAGCAGCAAAACCAGCGCACATAAAAAAAAACAAAGGAGCGTACAAAATTCCCAATTTTTAATTTTCCTCGACTTGGTGTAGATATTGGGTAGATTCATTTTGAAATTTAAAAATAACGGGTATTCATTTTTCGCAAAATTAACATAGGTGTCGTTACCAAGTTTTTGGGGGTGCTGGATACGAAAATGACATTCATTTTGAAATTCCAATATGGCGGACATACTTAATTTTATAAAAATAATATGGTTGTCCCTTTGTTGGTTTCTGGGGGTGCTGATTACAAAAAAGTCATCCATTTTAAATTTCCTTAGTAACCCCGCAACCTCAAATTTTCTTCATGATGGGAGAAAAAGAAATTCGAAAATACTGAATATTCCAACATTTCTATAGCTTTATGCATCCCGGCCCCGGTATCTCAATGTAGAGCATTTATATTTTTTTAATAAAATAGATTCTATCTCGGAAACGGTGCATCCTAATGAAAAATAATGAAAATTTCCTCCCCCTTAGAAACTCCGCAACATCATATTTTCTTCATGATGGAAGAAAAAAAATCTGAAAATCCTAAATTTTCCAAATTTTCTATAGCGTTTTACACCGTTCGTGTCTCAAAGTAGAGCATTATCGTATTTTTTTTTCTATAATGGCTTCTATCTCAGAAACGGTGCATCCTACTTGAAAAATAATGAAAATTACCTCTCCCTTAATAACTCCGTAACCATATATTTTCTTCAAGATGAGAGAAAAAGAAATTCGAAAATCCTGAATTTTCCAATATTTCTATAGCTTTATATATCCCTCGTATCTCAATGTAGAGCATTTAATTTTTTTTTTTATAAAATTGATTCTATCTCGGAAACGGTGCATCCTATTGAAAAAATAATGAAAATTTCCTCCCCTTAAGAACCTCGCAACACCATAGTTTCTTCACGATGGAAGAAAAAGAAATTTGAAAATCCTGAATTTTCCAAAATTTCTATAGCTTTATACACTGTTCGTGTCAAAGTAGAACATTGCCATATTTTTTTTCTAAAATCGCTTCTATTTTAGAAACGGAAAAATAATACTATTACTGGAAAAATAATAAAAATTTCCTCCCCCTTAACCCGAAAATCGCATATTTTTTTCATTAATGCCAAAAAAAGAAATTATAAAATCCTGAATTTCGAAAAGTTTCTATACCTTACATAGCTGGTACCTCTACAAACTACATGTTAATTTTACGAAGATTGGATAGTCTCCATTTTGTACAATTAAATTGGAAGACAATTTTATAATCAGCATATGAAACATGGAAAAAGACATCCATTTTTAATAAAAAAAAAATATACGCCATTTTGGAATTTTAAAACGGATTTTATTTTCATATTATTCTGCACCCCCAAAAACCTTGAAAACGATACCCATACCAAAGAAAAAAAAACCTCCAATAGTATCCAAAACTGGGATTTTCCGTAGCTTGCAAATTGAATTTTTAGCAGCTATTAATTTATCAATCCAATCTTTATTAGCTACTTACATGGTATAATGGTCACCAACTTATCGGTGCTAATTGGATTAAATTTCGCTACTTTTTATCTGCCGATTTGTTGTATTTTTTGTCACTTGAGTGATTTCACCAGTTTGGTAATTTAGTCGCCAACATATTAATTCGCTGCCAAATTCAGCAATACAGTATGCTCACGTGCAGTCACCAACTTATTTTTTGTTCACTCGATTAATTATATCCCTTATTCAAATATTGTACGTCTAGAGTATATACTAATTACAATTAAAATATGTAATTTTCATAGTAGTAACCAAGATTGATTGAAGTAATTTAGTCGCCAACATATTAATTCGCTGCCAAATTCAGCAATACAATATGCTCACGTGCAGTCACCAACTTATTTTTTGTTCACTCGATTAATTATATCCCTTATTCAAATATTGTACGTCTAGAGTACATACTAATTACAATTAAAATATGTAATTTTCATAGTAGTAACCAAGATTGAAAAAATCGAAAAATCCGGATTTTCCGAATTTTTCGAATTTCGAAGTATCCGGATTGCAACCCCTACTTGCGAGTGACTTGGTGTGTTCTGCAAAGGCAAGCATGACAGATGTTGAGCTCGTATCCTTATATTTTATTGTAAATAGAACAGCCTCCGTGGTCTAGTGGTTAGAGCTTGGCTCTCGACTCGGATGTCGCGTGGGGAGTTATTTATTATTATTATTGTAAAAACAGAAATCGAAATAAAAAAAAACGAAAAGTACGGCAAAGAAGATGGTAGATGTTACAAATTCATAAAAACCGTTTACTGGCTTATTCAATAATGTACTAAGGCTACTCCACGCATCAGCTACTTTTTTCTCATAATACACAACACAATAATATATGTATGGACGCTTCACACCAAGTCAATCTGGTCCCGTGGTAAGTTCTCGAAGAACTTGTGTTACGGGTACCAGACAACAGAAATATATTTAATAATTTTTATATTATACACATATTTAAGATTTTTAGTATATTTAGTATATTTAATACACATTCATGACCCAGGAACACAGAAAAAATGTTTGTTCCTTCAGCATTCAAACCCGCGACCCCCGGCTTGAGCACCAACACACTCAACCACTGAGCCACAGAGGTCGTCTCATCTGGCAAAAGCAACGACGTGGCGACGATAATGTTATTGTGTATGGTTATAATATGTATAACTAGCCGATGCCCGCAACTTCGTTTGCGCCTAACTGACGGAAGCGGAACCCTATTTTTTAAACGAAACCCTAAAATAAAAGTAGCCTATGTTAGACCTTATGACATCAGCTATCTGCCAGTGAAAGTCCCGCGAAAATCGGTCCAGCCGTTTCAGAGATTAGCCGGAACAAACAGACAGACAGACCGACAGACAGACAGACAGACGGACAGACATTTTAAAAAATTGGTATTTTATTGTAAGTACCGAATATACTTTCAGATGCATTATGTGAAAAGCTGTTAATTTGAATTTACAAACAGACACTTCATTTTTATTTATCTGTATAAATTTAGTTCAAAAATAAAAAGAAGCATAAAAAAATACAAAACAAACTTTCCTATAGATTTTTATTGTATTATATGTCCAAGACCCGGGAACACAGGAAACTTTTTGTTCCTTCGGCGGGATTCAAACCCGCGACCCCCGGCTTGAGCACTAACATGCTCAATCACTGAGCCACAGAGGTCGTCTCATCTGGCAAAAGCAACGACGCGGCGACAATAAAATGTAACATGTTATTGTGTATGGTTATATGTATAACTAGCTGATGCCCGCAACTTCGTTTGCATAACTTCGTTACCCGCAACTAACGAAAACGGATCCCTATTTTTTATACGGAACCCTAAAATAAAAGTAGCCTATGTTAGACCTTATAACATCAGCTATCTGCCAGTGAAAGTCCCGTGAAAATCGGTCCAGCCGTTTCAGAGATTAGCCGGAACAAACAGACAGACAGACAGACAGACGGACAGACAAAAATTTTAAAAATTGATATTTTATTGTTAGTATCGAATCGAATATACTTTCATATGCATCAAGTGATAAGCTGTTAATTTGACATTACAAACAGACACTTCAATTATATTTATCTGTATATCTGTATAGATGTATAGATTTAGTTCAAAAATAAAAAGAAACATAAAAAAATACAAAGAAACTGACTTTCCTTTAGATTTTTATTGTATTATACATATCCATGACCCGGGAACACAGGAAACTTTTTGTTCCTTCGGCGGGATTCAAACCCGCGACCCCCGGCTTGAGCACCAACACGCTCAATCACTGAGCCACAGAGGTCGTCTCATCTGGCAAAAGCAATGACGCGGCGACGATAAAATATAACATGTTATTGTGTATGATATGTTCAAAAATAAAAAGAAACAAAACAAACTGACTTTCCTACACTGCGTTAGAAACGAAAGAATTGTTCGATAAATACGCGGGTAAGGCGTGCGCTAGCAAAACTGACATAGGTCTATCCTCGTCAACGCCTAGCGGGCGACTGTGGGGCGACTCTAGCGGCTTACGCACGCTGCATTTCAATATTAATTTATTGTTAAAATAATTAAACCAACATGCAAAATGTAACCAGAAATTATTCTTTTTTAAGTTATTAGCTTTTCGTAGATATGATTTTTGAAAGTAAAACTATCATGAACTTCATGAACAAAAAGAAAAATATTCAAATTTAGCGTCCTCTTCGGAATTATTTTTGATCGAGTGAAGTTTTCAATATTATGTTTCGAACCACAAATTGTAAAAGAACATTAAGTAAACAACAATGTGTTTTTTTTTTTGGCTTTTTAAAGTTACTATTTGTTTGTTTATTGTCGATTCAAAGTCATGTAAAATTGGGACCACGCGGCCTTAAAAACAGTAAGGTAAGTTAAACTGAAATTCTTACAAAACCTTCCATGATATTTTAGTAAAATAAAAATGGGATGAAAATTATTTTCTGGACACATTCACATTTCACACCGACCTTACTTACGTTATTAAAACGTCTTTTATTAGTAAGTGTCGGAGTTCAAGCTATCCACAGGCTATTTTTAGAAAATTTCAAGCTTAATGTGCAAATTTTTCGAGTCAAGTGTTGTCCTTTGTTATGAAATATTATGGGTTAAGCACTGAAAGAGTCCCTTAAAATAGGCGCTCTATTTTAAGGGACTCTTCTGATTATAAATGACATACTAATTACGTATTGTGTGAACATTTATTCACAAACTAGCTGTTGCCCGCGGCTCCGCCCGCGTAAATATAGTATACCTCAGGAACACTGTACTTTTTCGGGATAAAAGTAGCCTATGTTTTAATCCAGAGCCTAAACTACTACTGTACCAAATTTCATCGGAAACCGTTCAGTAGTTTTTGTGTGAAAGAGGAACAAACATCCATCCATCCATACAGCCTCACAAACTTTCACATTTATAATATTAGTAGGATTTAGCATGTACTATGTAGCTATGTTAATGCATTGTACTGTAAATTATAATTAGACCATTAAGCGCTTAGTCTAACGAACTACGAAAAAAGCTGCATGTTACGCTGTAAAATTTGAAGCCTTGAAAAATATTACATACGATGTAACTGGACATAAAATTCACGTCTCTTATTCCGTTCCGCGAAATATTAAGACTTATATATGGCAGTTGAAAGGTAATTTTAACAGTAAATGATAGAAACGGTGCCATGGGACCCGGCGTGCCGCAGGGACCATTCCTAGTACCGCAATATGAAAGGCTAAAAAATTTGCTATTCAAATACCACCTCTATATCTATGTTGTAGTGTTCATATTTGGGTATCTAAGTAGATTATATTGGAAAAGCCTGTACAAGGAGGATATTGTGCTAATTTAAATAAATGAAACGTTACTTTCCCGAGTCGCAAACAGGATTAGAGGGAAGTGGTTTCTGTATGAAACTATCTTTTTTATCTCGTTACATTTTCCTCATACCCTTTCCCGGATTTTTACGTAAACATTCGGTTTTCTGTTTTTTCCGTGACGTCACTCCATACTTACTACGTCTTTCTGCGGGTGAATCCCGAGACTACAGAAATCCGTTTAATATAATTATGACTTCTTGCGTCTTGCCCACATTAATGGAATTTGAATGGCTCTCTCAGGATTCGACCCAGGATGGGTCGAGACATTCTTCGTAGGCGAGGCTAGTTTGACCGGAGATATTCTCACAAAAAGACTGACTTCTCGTAAAAAGTCAGATCACATTGCAACGATACGCTGGCTGCAATTTTAAGATAGCTATTGAAAATTGAACATTATTCACTACACAAAAATATATACTATATATAATATGTCACTGTAAAATTGTAAAAACCGTTAGATTGTAATATTACTAGAGATATTATAAAAAGTCGACAGATTGTCAAATAAATAATCCTTACAATTGTACGCATTATTTTTCGTTATATTGTAATATTTACCGTGCCGATTGATTAAACGGCAAGTGCCCCGCGCCGCCATATTTGTTTGCTTTTTCATAATAATAATTATATCGAAAAGTAATGCGTACAATTGAGGAGAAATGTTTATTTGACAATCTGTCGACTTTTAACAATATCTCTAGTAATATTACAATCTATCGGTATTTACAATTTTACTGTGATATATACATAGTTTAATACTCCTTTCCCCTCGTGCACATTCATAGTCGTGGTAAAACTCAAGCAGGTGGTTCGTTAAGGACTAAATACTAATTGAGCTGGCCTGCTTATTTGACATTTACAAAGAACTATGACTAACACGAATGTTAAAGGCCAATTGCATAAAATATGTACAGAGAATTCTAAATATGAGAATTTGTAGGCATAGACTATAGACAACACCTACTGTTATTGTACTCTCTTATAACATGGGTATTGTTATATTTGCTATATTAAAGAGCATAATTTAAATAATATATTTTACAGGTTAAGGCTGTTTTTTTTAATACCTCTGGTAATAAATATTCGTAAAGCAAATTTTATCAGCTTCCCACTAAAGTGCGATCACGGAGCACGTGGTTGTACAATAATAGAGAAGATGCATATTTTTAATGGCTTTTCTAAAAGTTTTTTTTTTTTATAAAACAAGGGCGCAAACGAGCAAACGGATCACCTGATGGAAAGCGATTACCGTCGCCCATGGACACCCGCAACATCAGAGAAGTTGCAAGTGCGTTGCCGGCCTTTTAGGAGGGAATACGCTCCCTTCTTGAAGGTTTGCAGGTCGTAGTGGTCCGGAAATACTGCTGGCGACAGTTCATTCCAGAGTTTTACAGTGCGCGGCAGAAAGCTTCGGGTAAAGCGCACGGTGGAGGACTGCCACTCATCAAGGTGATGAGGATGATAAATATTTTGTCGCATGGAACGGTGGCGAAAAGTTGCAGCAGGTATAAGTCCGAACAATTCCTCGGAGCACTCCCCGTAATATAACCGATAGAGGATGCAGAGTAGTAGTTTTTTTGCAATGGCATATCTACGATCAACCGTTGACGAAATACAGTCGTCACAAAAGTGAGATCGTTGGAGAGCATCAAAAACGGTCTAGATACAAAAACTGTAGCAGGGGTGACGTCACAGCTGTTATGTCACAACGAAAATGTATGAAGACAAATACAAAATTAATTTTGTTAACTTAAAAACTGCGTTTATGTATATTGTATATCATTGTAATAACAAAGAATGTCACAAATAACATGGATTTGAACAGTATGTTTCGTTTTGCGATCAAAGCAAAAAAAAAACGTATTTTTTTTTAAATCCTGTAACTTTTATATTAAATATTAATTGTACTATACTTTAAGCGTTTTTCGGTCCATAGTTATGTTGCCTTTCGGTAAATATAATAATTTTGCTGATTTAAAACAAATGCATGATCTTCTCTATTTATGGCTTCGTGCGCGAGTGAACGAGAACGAAACGATGAGTCAATGTACGAAATTTTACGTGCTCCGCGACCGCATCTTAGTTTCAAAAAGCTCAAAGCTGATAAACTTTTCTTTATAAAGTTTTTAAGAGTTCCGTACCCACAGGATAAAACGGATTTTGAAATTTTAAAAGTGTACTTAGTTTTGCAGGCCAGTACGAGTAGGTATATGCAACGTAAATATTCTGTTATACAAACCGATCCCGGCATTTCAAGATTACTTTGCGAGTTTCCTTGAGTCATTCCTCATCGTCTGAACATCTGAGAATAATGAGCAGAAACCATAGCAGAAACAGAATTGTATTAGTACAAGTTTACAAACTTAGCGAATTACTACAATATCTCGGTAGACTACTTTTTAGGTAAATTACTTGTAAGTCGTGGGTAAAAGTTTTATTAAATTACTTTTTTGTGTTTCTAGCAATATTAAGTATAAACGAGTAAGTTTTGAGGATTTCAATGAATAAAAGTGTGTATTGCGTATGGTTGTAATTTGTATGTATGTAGTTGTCAAAATGTTCTTACTGATAGCTGACGACTATTGACCGCTCCTTCAGGGTGGAGTGGAGCACTCTATCATCTATGATCTATGAGTATGTTCTACTATCCTAAAACTTAGGCCTTTTCATCCGTTAATGGATGATTTATTCAGTATTCTCCGAGCGAAGTAACCTGCACTCTTGAAATACTGCAGTGCCTGGGACAGACGGTTTTTAAATGTCGTATGGTTGCCCAAGCCCATACGGCATTCTCACAACATAGTCAGCCTAGTCCAGAGGAATGACTGGTCAATACGTCTGGGGCCAATCATGTGCTGGTTTCCTCACGATGATTTCCTTTACCGTTAGAGCGTCAGTATAATGTACATGAGATCTGAAAAAGTCTCATTGGTACACACTACAACCTGGGGTTCGAACCTGCACTCTTTCGAGTGTAAAACAAACGGTCTACCCACTAGGCCACGGAGCTCTTCAACTATCCTACTAGTCCTACTAGTAACTAGTAATATAAATGTGAAAGTTTGTGGGGGTGGATGAATGTTTGTGACTCTTTTACATAAAAACTACTGGAAAGCTTTTGATGAAATTTGGAATGGTAGTAGTTTAGTCCTTGGAGTAACATATAGGCTACGTTTTATCCCGAAAAAGTATAGTGTTCCCATGGGATATTATAATTACGAGGGCGGATCGATGTCTAATGTCTATGTCCTGGAATTGGTAGAGCTGCCATCTTTGAATCGGATTCTATATTCAAATGCTATCAGCTAATGATGTTGATTGTTGAGATTTTTAATATTCATAATGGATTCCTCAGGATTTTATACGTAAGGTGGAATTTTTCGCTCTAGTTGTGACACGTTTCAGTATAATTATAGTCTTCCTGGTATTTGAAGATACCACAGACTGGAAATGGTGATAGATACGTATGCCATACGGTAATAGGTAAGTATGCCTTTTTTTTTCGCCGACAGGCGAGAAAATGCGTTTAAGCATTCCACGGGGGTTAGGGGTCCTACCCTACCTACTCACGTATATGAGACTCTACTGCACCCGAAAAGATGGTGAATGGGCGCAGCCTACTCACTAAAAACTCGGCGGTACTCCACTTAATACCTTGGCGGGCCACGGGATCGCGTGAGCCTGCACCGCGACTCCGCCGGGATGACAAAAAGTCTGACAGTTCCAAATGTCCAGACTACTTAGTCACAAAATGCAAACAATAAATTTTAAAATTTACATACTTATGTATATTGTATTGATGAAAACTAGCGTTAAGTTTGATTAATTTACGTCAAACATTTTTGTTTGGAAGATCATATTGTATTTTATGATTGAACTCGTTGACATTGTTTGCGATTGCAAAAGAAAATTGTTTGATTTCGTTGTGTCGATTGTTAAAGAATCTTTTGTTGGGTAGTTTATAAAAGTACTAGCTTTTGTCCGCGGCTTTTAATTTAAATATGTTGAGTAGTTTTTGTGTGAGAGAGTAACAAATATCCATCCATCCATCCTCATTCCTGACAAACTTTCACATTTATAATATTAGTAGTAATTGAGAATAAAAATAACAAAACAGAATTAAGAAAACTTTTCGCATTACATTTTCTAGGAAATGATTTTTTGTCGACTCTACATAATTATGAATCCTACCGTTCATTTCTAGATCTGTGGGACACCTTATACGTTGAAAATTTGCCAACTCTAATAGAAGTTTCATTTCCATAGGATAAATAGAAACGCATTAGGATAATTAGAATACTAATGTTCGCGAGATATTCGGATTGTTTAGACGAGGTATAACGTATAATTACTGTTTGCTGAAACGCTGGAGAAACGTTATACTGTTATACCTCGTTATACTGTGTAACGTTGGTATAATATGCACATGTAAATTGTAGGGATTGTTTGTGTACAAGATTAATTCAAAATGTAGCAAGATGTATCATAATAATAATATCATTTGTTGCTGACTTTGCATTTATCTAAATGAAATTATTATAGTATGTACCACTAGCCTTTGCTCTCGGCTCCGCCCGCGTAGATGCACTTTTTTTTGGATAAAAAGTAGGCTATGTTTTAATCCAGAGCGTAAACTACTACCATTGTGAATATCATCGAAATTCGTTAAGTAGTTTTTGCGTGAAAGAATAGCAAACATCCATCCATCTATTCATACATCCATCCTCACAAACTTTCACATTTATATTATTCAAAATGTGAAGTTTAAGGCTGCGCTAGTCGGTTTTTTCTCCATACAAACGCTGTTGGTGATTAACTCCAAAGTCAAACATTGTAGACCCAAATTCTAGCTTAATATCGATTTTTATGACACTTATCTAGGTCGGTAGGTATTTGCTTATATGTATTTCTGAAATTAAAATTAGTGTAGAAGACAATAACCTCCAAACATCACATTTTTAGCGCAACTTTGAACATAAATAAAAATTAAACGAAGAATGGTAATAAAAAAGCAAGCAAATACCGACACAGTTCGATTATTCAGCAATTAAGATAATTTTACTTCAGACAAAAATATTATATAGTTTTTTCATAAATCACCAACAGCTGCTGAGTGTCGATTTGCGTAATTTGAAGACGCCTTTTCTAAAATACTTTACACAGCTGCATAAATGTGTGCAGTATAGCTTCTCTTATAAGTATAGATTACTATTTTATGGGTATATCATTTTTCCCCCAATATTAGGTGAAATAACAAGCATTTTTCCCGCGCGCAGCACTGAGTTCGAGCCGTTGACTAGCGCACTCTTAAGTAGTACATAAAGTTCAATTTTATTAGCTATCTCAAAAACGCAGCGCCGCGTCGCGTATTATCTCATTTCGATGTGAACTGACTCTAAGAATTGTCAGATTTCGACATTTTTTATATCAATTCTAAACATACCTCTTTGGATGTCGGTTAAAAACTCGACACAAAAAATCAAAATCAAATCAAATCAATACTACTCACGGAATTGTTCCTACGTGATGCCTGTTTGTTCGGGAACGAGAAGAGAAGGTAATAAGGTAACAAAGTGGTCCCTAACTATCAAGATGAACATTGCAGATTAATAAAACGATAAAAATGACGTTTCGCCAAAAGATAATCCCGTCAAACGCCGAGGGGTGTTAGTCAATAAGGAAACTCGATTATCAAACTTGATTTGACGATTTTGACACTTGGGCCCTACCGGGGCCTGCCGGGGAACACCGGAGGCCCCGAGGGGCCCTAAACGAATAAAAAGGCCCCCCGTGGTGCTGCCTATTAAATTTATTGCTTGTAAAACGGCCAGCTAATTTACAGTTAGGTTTTATTGGCGTTATGGCGCTACTAGACGTCGTGTGGTGAAGGACTGTAATTTTAGGTGGCAACTCAATCGGTTAAACTCGTTTATTCATAGTGAAAGAGTTTTTATGAATCTAATACTAGAGTACATTTATAGTATGGCAATTGGAAAGGGATTAAAAAAGAAACAGGCGAGAGGGAGGTCGATGAAAAGTCGCTTAGAAAGGGACATGCCGACCACGGTGAGCTCAGTTGCTAAAGTACAAGTACATGATACGTATTTTTGGTCGCTGAATCCGAATCCGGTATGCTTATGTATAATTTTTGCTTTGTTCGAAAATTCGAAATGGTGGGTTCGAATCCCGGTCAGATAAATATTTTCGTGATTATTTAAATTTATCAGAATTCCGAGCGAGTCTCGGTCACCCAGGTGCTAGTAATTAAGTAAATTATATTTTTGTGTAGGTGACTGCGTCTCAAGATCCAAAATACAAAAAATATTTCTCAAAAGTCTCTACTACAAAGTAAAATAACATTAACACAAATATTCATATGTGTGTATTTACTCACATACATACTGCATACAAAGATAAATCAACACGTAATATACTAGAGCGAAGTTTACTAACACCGTCCTGGACCCACGTCGACCCAAGCCCAGTTTATGTGACGTACGGAGATCCCCAATTTTATAACTAGCTGGTCCCCCCGACTTTAGTTAGAAAGAAATTTCTCTGGGTGATCGAAAATCTATCCTATCCTATGGAAACTGCTGAAAGTATACAACAAAGGTAAGATAAAAAAATCACAGCTAAACTCATGTCATTTATTGTCTCTCAGGAGAGATTATTAAATAAGAATTGACTATTAATTACTCGCAAGGGGAACAAATTGTGTTATTGGACCATAATAAGATTGGCCAAATTTTTGAGGAAAGGTAAGTTCTACTACAGTTTTAAATGTGAAATTTTGTGAGGATGAATGGATTGATGTATGGATGGATCGATGTTTGTTACTCTTTCGCGCAAAAACTACAAAATGTTGATGAATATGGTATGGCAGTAGTTTAAGCTCTGGGTTAACACATAGGCTACTTTTTATCCCAAAAAAGTACAGTATTCTTGTGGTATACTGTATTTACTCGGGCGGAACCATGGGCAAAAGCTAGTATGATATATTCCTATGGTTCGTGCCAAAATTACCATTGTAAAGTGTATCTCACACTTTACAATACTTTTAAAACATAAAAAAATAGTACTTAACTTAGTAAAAATCTTTTCTCAATTGACAGGATCCTTTTAAGATTTTAATCTACTTCCTAACTCTAACAAATCCGGATTTTTTGATAAATCTAAAGATTAAGTTTACGTTTATTTCAATGGATATCTGGAATTTGAATTATCGTTCGATATTTGAATTGTGTCATTCTCACAAATACAAATCTCATACATTTCCCGAATTGTATCATGAAAGTGTACACATTTAGGGAAAATACATTATTTATGCCTAGAGCACACCCACCCTGTTTGCGGAGTAAACGAATTTCAGCTTTATTGGTGTTGTCATAAGGGTGATTCGATGGTAAACAGTGTCGTATTAGCTTTCCGATGTTTTATTAGTCATACTCATAATAAGACGGGGTGTGTTTGTATTTTTATTGCTCCCCCAACGTTCTATTTCTGTTGGCAGTTCACGCTTGTAAAATGCATGATTGCCATGACTAAATTAAATTAGAATAAATACATTTTATTTTACTTCAATTAGACTTACGACCTTTGGGCTAGTGGCGATGGGGTTGCCCCTACTTTAATTAAAATTAATGGATTGAGGACGGAGTGTCGATTACATTATTTTTAAAATACCTAATATTTCACTAAGATGCGAAGGAAGCCGCTACATAGATTTGATGAGTGTGTTAAATTTATAATGTAGGTAGTTATTGTAACTTATAGTAGAATGGTAGTACGTACTAGACACACCATTTTTAGGGTTGCGTACCCCAAGGGTACAAATAGGACCCTATTACTAAGACTGTCTGTCCGTCCGTCTGTCTGTCACCAGGCTGTATTTCAAGAACCGCGATAGCTAGACAGTTGAAATTTTCACAAATTATGTATTTCAGTTGCCGCTATAACAACAAATACTAAAAACTTAATAAAATAAATGAGGGCTCCCATACAACAAACGTGATTTTTTTGCCGTTTCGTACGGAACCCTTTGTGCGCGAGTCTGACTCGCGTTTATTTGGTTAACGTAAGGGTCAGCTCACAGTTCACATCGAAACGAGATTATACGTGATTTAAAATTGAATTTTATTCAGTGCATAATAAGATTCACGTTTCATTGCAAGATCGGCGCCGCGCTATGCAGAGCGGTCTAGTTTGACATTCGAACTCTTGCAATGAAACGTGTATCTTCTGGTGTAGTAAATAAAGATCAATTTTGAATAGCTATCCAAAAACTGCAGTGTCGACGCGCGTATAGGGTTACCAGATGAAAAAATCAAAAGTCCGGAGAAAAGGCCTGATTTCCATGGAAAAGTCCTGAGATTTTCTACAGCTTCAGAATTTTCTCTCAAAACGTATTATTATCTTGCGCACGCGTTTTACGCGACTTTTTTGATTTTAACTGCAATTGTTACCAAAAGAAGATTATTTTTAGTTTGTTTCACTTTGATAAATAAGTATTGATTTTAACTGCAATTGTTACTAAAAGAAAATTATTTTTAGTAGTTTAATAAGAGAGATATTTAAAATGTAACCTGTGTTTTATTGAAAATCCTGAGCTATCACTAGATTTGCTAAATCCGGCCGGAATCCTGAGAAGAGTCGAAAAATCCTGAAATCTCAGGACAAATCCTGAGATATGGTAACCCTACGCGCGTATCGTCTCGTTTCGGTATGAACTGACGCTAACATATACAAACTATGATAAAATTGTATTCAGAGAATGCGTCATCGTAAAAACTAAGATGGATTTGATCCGTGGTTAGTCATTCCAAAATTTTCGCAAGATGCAAAATATGGTCTCGGCCAGAAAGCTGCCAGAGTGTCTTGCATAATGCACTTGCATGTTGCATGCTTGCATGGATGTTTTGATACTCTTTCTCGACGCAAAAACTACTAAATTTTTTTTTTGATGAAAGATATAGGTAGTAGTTTAGGCTCTTGGTTAAAACAGGCTACTTTTTATCCTGAAAAAGTACTGTGTTCCCGTGGGAAGCTTTATTTTCGCGAGCGGAGCCTCGGGCAAAAGCTAGTGACAGATAAAGGCAAGCTATTTTGTCTTTGTGGTCACGGTACATGTGCAACAGACGGAACATAGCAACAATTAGCGGCTTAAATGACGACAAACGCTGTAGTGGTAAGATGAATGGTATTTAACTTGAATTTATGCTGTACCTACGTCTAAATTAGCAGTGTCCGGCAGACGGTTAGAACAAAAGACCGCAACACTATTGTCCAGTGTCCATCTATTACTAAAACGCACCTTATATGTAGTAAACTAGGGTGCAAATTACAATAAAGGGTCGATAGTCGTCGATATACTGTAATAAAGTCCTAGATTAGATCAAATAGACATTTGAGAAGTTCCGATTTATGGTATCAGTGTATTGGTCGAAATGATTTGTAATTTGTAATGCCCTCAAACACAGAATAAATAATAGTACAAGTACCTCAAATCATAATTGTGCATAGACGCGACTTATGTCTCGACTCTCGATGAGAGAATTTTATGTAACGTTCGAGAAAAATCGACAAATAGTATAGGTGTCGAATGTCGATAGGCCGTGACTAGTGAGTCTTGTATCCAATGATTTCAAAACTAAGGATGGGCCAGTGGCGTGGGGTTCCTATAACTCCATTCTTATCGGCTTCGCTTACCACTTACCTTTTAAAGACTCTCGTCTAAATTCGTAGCTATTGAAAGCTAAGTCTTCCCTATGAACGAGAACCAGCCTTCGCCACTGGGATGGGGTATGACGTACATTTCAAAGAACAAATCTTGATACCAGAAAAAGTTACTCCCGCGCCATTGACTGAACCGTACCTCAAATGTCAAAACGTCTCCAAAAACCCAGAAGTCACCCTCGAAATACCTCTTCACTTAATCTGCCATTTTAGAGCTGAAGAGGTTCGAGGCATTTTTTTATGAATTACAGGGGGCAAATGATCAACTGGATCACCTGATGGAAAGCGATTACCGTTGCCCATGGACACCCGCAACACCGGAGGAGTCGCAACTCGCAAGTGCGTTGAAGGCATTAATCTATACTAATACGTCTTATAATAAAGAGGAGAAGTTTATTTGTTTGTTTGCATTGAATAGGCTCCGAAACTACTAGACCTATTTTTATGAAATTTAGCACAGATGTAGAGTACACCACGGGGAAGGATATAGGCTACTTATTATCGCGGAAAAACGTACGGTTTCTGCGAAATTTTGCGCGCACGAAGTCGGGGAAACATCTAATATTTTATAAAATCACAGACTAAAAACTATTTTAATGCTCGAAATACCTTTATTTTGGTGATAATCAAAACGGATTCCAAAATCCATTAACCAACGCGGAAATATAGTTGGGCTATAAATTTACCGACAAGGGGCGCGAAGGTCCAAATTTGTAAAACCGGAAACGCCCTTATCTACTGCCCAATGTACCTTCAAAATTAATTAAAACCGCCACATTAACGCCATGATAAATCTCTCTTTGTCTTTGTGGTGTAGATCAGTGATATGACCATTAATAAGTGTTTATAGTACTGAAGATTTTGAAGTAAAAAAAAAACTTATGTAGCATCGTTTTAATTTGTAGCTTTTTGAAGTGAAAAAGCAACCACAAACAATTTTAAGAAATATAATCTATCTATCTATAGATTATTTAACATTTCCTGACAACTCTACCTACGCATGGACACTCGTTCTGCCGTAGAGCGCGCCAGCTTTGACGGAGAAGCGCTCGCCGCGGTGTACAGACAGCGGCCCGCGTGGTTATGAATAAAATTGAATTATTATAGGATAATATAAGGTCGCATGTTATAAATTATAATATATTATAACATGTGACCTTAAATTATGTAACGCTCGCTCCTTGAAGATCTATTTTTACTATAACTATAAGAGATTCAACCGCAGCTACATAAACTGGTGACTCCTCTCATGTTCTGCTTATTTGAGATTGAGTATATCCATAATTCGTGTGCGGCGGAAATCGCATACCATCTAAACCTCAATTCTCGTATTTAAAGTAGACTTTCATTTTACTTTGATTGTATTGCAAGTGAAGCGACATGTTATCATGAACTGATTTTAAGTTTCGACCAATCAGAGCGCGTTTCACGTTGGTTTAACGTTTACGAGAATACCGTTTGACAGTGTAAGCGTATCGGTACTTGATTGTAACTGTATTAATGCAGGGTTTATTCAACAGAATTGACCCTCAGGTCATCCGCTCTTTTGCAATAAGAAACGGTACCTATTACATATTTAATTTTTAATATTCTATTACGGGTAGGGCTGCCATCCGTCCGGGTTTCCCCGGATTTGTCCTAGTTTAAAGGGCGTCCGGGGAGCGTCCGGGCCGGATTTTATTTGCTATCCGGGTTTTTGTAGGCAGAATTTGGAAGGCCTAAGTTTTTTTGATTTGCAGCAATAATAAATCTTCCTTTCTTTTTGACATTGCCGTAGTCGGGTAAAAACTGTTCTATGCCCGGGTTTTGTACTCCAAAATCCGGGGTTTTCACGCGTCTTGTCCGGGAGTCATATGTAAGAGATGGCAACCCTAATTACGGGTCCATTCCATAAAATTCCATATCAAAACGGTAGCAGGTGACTGCGAAAAAAGGCGAAGTAATAATAAAATTTCGTACCAAGTTTGTACTCCAGCCATAAAAGATTTCATTAAGAGTTGGAGAATTCGTCGTCAAGTTTATTCTTTCAAAAGTGTTAGATATTTTTCCATTTCCACTGGTTCAATTTTCGGCGCTGCGATTCCAAAGTTTTCATTGTTATTAACCACTCGAGTTCTCCCTATTTTATTCGGACTGGCGTTTGTGAGCGTCCAATGTGTTTAATATCTGTTCAGTTCCGATTTAATATAATGTAAACAAAAATACATCGGTACATTATAATGCTACCGATTTAAAAATCACGACAGATTGTAATATGTTTCAGTTCGTTCGATTATAATATAACGAAAAATAATGCGTCGAATTGTAAGGCTGGGCGCACCGGAATCCGGAAGGTCGTAGAGAATTCTGAGCATTAAAAAATAAATCTGTGCTAATATAGAGTTCTAAATCGAACACATGAGTGTAGAGTCAAATGTCAATGTCATATATTATGGCAGCTCAAGTCTCGAAACTTCCATTTTCAACTCTATTGTGTTAGCACAGAGTTCCATTTTCAGTGCTCTGAATTTTCCTCAGCGTTCCGGATTCCGGGGCATATAGTCCCAGCCTTAAGCAGTATGTTCGGGTTCACAATCTGTACTAATATAATAAAGAGGAAAAGTTTGTATGTTTGCAACGAGTAGGCTCCGTAACTATTGGACCGATTTTGATGAAATTTGGCACAGATGTAGACTAGACCACGGGTAAGGACATAGGCTACTTTTTATCGCGGAAAAATGTACGGTTTCTGCGAAATTAACTTTTGCGCGCACGAAGTCGCGGACAACATCTAGTCTTTAGATATTTCACAATCCTACTAATTGTATTTACGGTATTTACGATTTTACGGTGACACATACATAATAGATCGTAGATGTATAATAAAATTAATGCATTCCATAAATATTCATTATTCCCGTTACACCGTAATTTCCCGGGATCCGCGAATCCGCGCGCGCGATAAGAACCGATATCCGCGCGTGCCAAAGACGTGTATTGTTCTAATGCATCGAACAACCACCATTCAATACATGACATTGATGCCGTTATCTAGATCCACTGAATCCCACTAATATAAGGTATAAATGTGAAAGTTTTTGAGGATGGATGGATGTTTGTTACTCTTTCGCGCAAAAATTACTGAAGGGATTTTGATGAAATTTGGTATGTTCGTAGTTTAAGCTCTCGAATAACACATGGGATACTTTTTATCCCGAAATTGTAGAGTGTTTCTCGGGATACTTTGGCTGTGTTCCGCGGAAAAAAGCACGTGTTAGCGCTTGCCAGCGCTAAAGAAAAACCAAACAACAAAACAGATTATCGACCACGTTACGTTTGCTAACTCCTAACATAATCCGCCATTTTGCTTACGTTTTTTTTAGCGCTATTTTCTGAGCTGATCTAAAAGAACAATTTTAAATTAAATTAAAATTAAAAAATGTTTATTTGATAGATTAGGACATAACGACAAGATTTTATATTTAAACATTACAATAAAAACACAATGAAAATCTTACTCTATTTTAATGTTTAAATATGGAATACCGTAAATACTTAACTTTGTAAAAACAAAACAGAATACTTATAGTAATACTAAGTAAGATTTTTTCTCGTAGAAAAAAAGCTTCGATCGTAAAAGCGCTGTAAAGAAAACGCTTGTAAATGAAAACCTTCGGAAAACGGTCGCAGACAGATTCGTCGTACCGATTTTGAACCTTATTGCCCAGTGATAAGTTCGAAAGGTAGATCGCATCCATCCGTACCAATCCTGATATCCTAAAGCAGAGTTCCCCAAACATTGTTCTACTATGGCCCGGTAAGTTTCACACTTAATAATTTTAAACTCAAGCTAACGGAAAGCAAAAATATTACACATATTTTATTAATAGTAAAAATTTTTGATGTACCTATATGTCACCGTAAAATTGTAAAAACCGTTAGATTGTAATAAAACTAGTGAAATCGTAAAATGTTCATAGACTTCCGGCGCGAATATGCTGCCTATAATTTAACTATATTATTTTTCGTTAGATTATAAATAGCTATATAGTTTTTAATCTTTCGACATATTTTTACAATCTCGTTAGTTATTTTACAATCTAACGGTTTTTACAATTTTACGGTGACATCTACAGTATACTACATATTTTGGTATCGGCTTACCGCTTACGAATATTTGAGATGCGCCGATTTATAGTACGTATTGTTTTCAAAACAAGACGGGAATGTTGCGACCCGGTATTTTATTTTGTGGCCCGGTACGATCACGACCTGGCGGTTGAGAAACGCTGCCCTAAAGCAAAAAGGTCGCCCCAACACCGACCTATTTTTACGTACCCCATTTTTGGAGGCGGTCAGATTATGTGGTCAAAATAATAAAATATACTCCTTCGACCTTCTCCTCTATTTACAGATCAAGTGTTATAAGACTGGTGTATTTGGAAGATTTTTATGTATCTCATGGGCACTAAGAAATGCTTAAGATTTTTACAGAAACATTTAGGTATTTTATCTAATCAAACGGAGACACACGCGCTTTAAAAATTATGTCTGTATGTAGTGTACATCTAATTGAAAATGAAAACATTCCTAGGTGCCACCTGTGGGCTAAGAATAATTGACAACTACGTTATCGCTTTTGCGTAAAAGAGTCACAAACATCCATTCATACATACTTTCACATTTATAATAATAATATCTATGGACGCTTCTACACCACGCCAATCTGGTCCCGTGGAAAGGTCTCGAAGAACTTGTGTCCCTCGAGAAGAACCAGGGGGGTCTAAAAAGGCCACTTTAGGCGAACATTAGATGAACATCAGATGAATCATAGATATATAATATTTAAAAGAGGTAGATATGTTATAAACGCGTAAAAATGAAGACTCGAATTGGCCCGAGTCGGGCCAATTTTGGTTAGTGTGCTCCGCGAGTAATAGCGTGTTTTGTGTTACTATGCGACGTTGACACATTGACACGCGTCCCATGTCAATGTGTGTTGTGGCACAGAAATATTGTCAGTTTTGTAAGGATATAAGGTATCTATGTATTAATTAATCAAAGAGATGAATCATAAATGCAATTCCTATTATGTGCGCCATTTTACGCATTTCTATAATCTATTGAAAACTGTCAGAATTGATGTTTCAACTGTCAAAATATATGAAACATAATATGAAACGCATAAAGTGGCCTTTTTAGACCCACTGACAACGGAAATATATTTAATACTTTTATATTAAACACATACTTAATTTTTATTATAAAATACATTTTTATTATAAAATACACATGTTTAATACACATCCATGGCCCAGGAACACAGAAAACTTTTTGTCCCCTGGCGGGATTCGGACCCGCGACCTCCGACTTGAGTGGCAACGCGTTAACCATTGAGCCACAGAGGTATAATAGTAGTATATTATTTATTCATTTAATGTTAACTTATCTATGCTGAATATAATCCACATTGTAATTGGATTCGTAAACATCACCCATACATTCAAACTCTATAAAATTAATATTGAATCTTTAAATATGTGGGTGGACTGGTCTATAGATGTATGTAATATGTATAGAGTATAGACCAGTTACATGTATGCATAGACAAGTTACAAATGATCCCAGTGGAAGTCCGGTGGAAGCTACAAGTCATGCAAGTGTATATGATTACCCTTAATTGATGATGCCACAGATATACTTTCGAAAAGATGGTGCAAGATAATATGTATTGCCACAAACTATTTTTTCAATAATTGAAATTTCCCTAACGATATGAAATCATTATATTCTGTATTATATTTAACAAACCAATATATTATGCCTATCTTGTATTTTAATTTTATGCCCTAAATAACTTGCTTTTATTATATATGTTTACGTTTTTTCTTTTTCTATTAAAATACCATCAATATCCGTGCCATCTGCATCGTCACCAAATACAACTTTAAAATAAATACGCTAAAATCGCTATTAATATTTACATTCAGTATGCTGAGTGTTAGTTTTTACCTGACTACAGCAAAGCAAAAAGTAAGGGTAATGATTTTGGCAGTCTATGTATGTATATATTATGTATGTTTGTTCCACCTTAGCGCCTTCACTACTGGTTCGATTTCAATAAATGTAGTGTCAATAGATTCGTCATTCGTAATAACAGCCCGGGTAACATAGGCTATATAATTTACATAGTCGGGTTATAGTTTTTTTTTAAATTTTAGTTTTTATGACTACTCGCCGTGAAGAAGTAATTCTACAATTTGTATGGCATTGAATCAGTTACCATCGTTTGCCACTAAGAGCGTTGTTTCGATGCCATACAGAAAAGAAGGGGCATTTTTGTATGGAGCCTGTCCCCACTACTGTAGCACATAACACATATTATATCTAATGAAAGGGCTTAAAAAGTGTGTCATTTTATTATATAATGAAAAATCTCTAAACCATAAGAGAAAAAAGTTAATGAGAGTTAAAGGTTAAAATAAGTTTAAAAAATCATTCTGTATCATTGCACCATTTCATAGTGTTGCTAATAAGGAACAATTTTTGGGCAGTAATGGTATTCAGAAAAGTTTTATGTTTTGATAAATTGCCTCATATTTCGAAGAAATGTATGGAATAATAATAAAATGCTAAAAATAAGCTCTTTCCTCAATTTTTTTTGCACATAATTACTTTCTGGAAATTGTTTCTTACTTGCGATATTATTGAATGGTACAGAATGTATTTTTTTCACAATCTATGGGTTCGAATCCTGGCTAGGAAAATTGACGTTTTGTCCCTTATTTGTTGTTAACTTATTTGTTTTTTACGTGGTAGAGCCATGCTTCGGCACGAATGGGCCGGCTCGACCGGAGAAATACCACGGGCTCACAGAAAACCGGCGTGAAACAGCGTTTGCGCTGTGTTTCGCCGAGTGAGTGAGTTTACCGGAGGCCCAATCCCCTACCCTATTCCCTTCCCTACCCTCCCCTATTACCCTATTCCCTCTTAAAAGGCCGGCAACGCACTTGCAGCTCTTCTGATGCTGCGAGTGTCCATGGGCGACGGAAGTTGCTTTCCATCAGGTGACCCGTTTGCTCGTTTGCCCCCATATTTCATAAAAAAAAAAAACTTCTTCTCGGCGAGCGGTGAAAAAAACTCGCACTCAGCACACAGTTCAAAAAGTGGCAGTCGCTCTATAATATAATGTATCAGTGGTAAAAGTCACTTAGATCAGTCAACTGGTCCAGCAACTTTCCGCCTCACTCAACGTAACAAGCTTTTTATGTTCTGTTGGCGCCACTGATAAGGAACCTCTTGAAATTACAATAATTTTAAACTACGTAGAGTACCTGTGTAGAGTTCCTGAGGCGTAGATTGTCAGAAGTTTTTTTTAAAATATTTTTAGAAGGGCTTTCGTTTAAGACATGACAAGCCTAAAGTTTCCACCGTAAAGGAATTTACTCATAAACTTCAACCACCTATTTGTACATAGCCAACTCTGCAGTTTATGTAGATTTGTACAAACAGCTTACGTTGTAATTATTTAGAAAACTGTGAAGCACCTTTGTATGAGGTTTCAATCCAACATCTAATAGATTTACACTGTACTTTTTCGGGATAAAATATTGCCTGTGTTTTATTTCTTAGCCTTAACTACTACCATACAAAATTTCATCAAAATTTTGAATGAAAGAGTAACAAACATCCACCTATCCATACATCTATCCATCCATCCATCCTCACAAAAATTCACTTTTATTATAATTTATAATATTAGGATTTTTCATCCTTACCTTCCCACACTATATTTCATATCCATAAAGCGAACCAAAAATAATATTAGTGCCATTCTCTAGTTTATTATATTTGTCACCGTAAAATTGTAAAAACTGTTAGATTGCAAAATAACTAACGAGATCGAATAAAAATATGTCGAAAGATTCATGACTATATATTTATAATCTAACGAAGAATAATGTGTTAAATTATAGCCAGCATTATAGCGTCCGAAGTCTATCAACATTTTACAAATTTACTAGTTATATTACAATCTAACTGTTTTTACAATTTTACGGTGACATATCCATGTGAGCTGCCATTTACGATAATGTCACATAGTTACACACCAACAAAGTTGGCAACTTCAAAACATAACTTAGTTGCAAGTTGCATCCTACTCAAGTTTTAAAACTTTAATCTTACGTCAGAATCTTAAAAGGGTTAAGATATTAAGTACCTATTATTTTATATGGTTTCATCTACGTTTTTACGAGTCTAGGAATCCCTTGCACGCGGAATTCCAGAAAAACCTGGGAAGCAAAAGTAGCCTTTCCAAGAAGCTTTACTCACATAGGATTTCAATTCTTATATGCCTTGTTGTAAGGTCTAACATCGCATGTGCATGAGTATTCATTTCAAGTTGGCTTGAATTATAACTGGCTTGGACTATTGGCTCTCCGGTGGCTTAAGGCTTGCGTTTGGGATATTTTCCACATGATCGTATTTCCTAGCGCGGAGATTCGCAAATAAATGCTCCAAAAGATGGTTGACTTAGCTCTTACTTCCAGGAATAAAAAATAGCTATGTTTTGTCTCTGTTGCTCGATATAAAATGAAAAGCGACAAAACTTCCGATTATGTTATCCGATACTTATTAGAATATCGTGAATTGTGAAACATGCCCCAACTCTGTTAAATTGAGAATATAAATATTAAATACAGGAGTATATTTTGGTTGATTATGTATAATAATGATTATTATCCATTATAGGTACCAAATTCTCGCTTGCTTGAAATCAAGTCGCAATAAATTAAAATAAATATTGAGTTATCAAAATAATAGTTTACTGTTTTAGTAATAAAATAAATTTAAAGATGTTTGGTAATAAAATCTTATCTTTGTAAAATATTGTAAAATATAAATATTCAGATTTTTACGTTCTATGATAAAAAGTCTCGTAGGAAAATTCGAAATGAAATGAAACTATAAAGATAAGTTTTTACATGTTGGAAATGAATGAAGCTATAAAAGTCAATTCTTATGTTGGGAAAGTAAAAATACTTTTTAGGTAAATTACTAACTTTCTTTTATTCTTAGGTTAATTTAAAAGACATTGGGAGTTTTTACTCGCTTTTGAAAATCACAATCATCATCATCCCTACTTTACTGGTGGTCCCCTAAAAGCTACCCCAAAAACATATTTTTAAAAATTTATTTTAGACAAGTTGTTACCCGTGGCACCGCCCGCGTAAATACAATATCCCTCGGGAACACTGTATTTTTTCGGTATAAAAAGTCCCCTATGTTTTAATCCAGAGCCTAAACTACTAAGATACTAAATTCCATCAAATTCCATTTCGTAGTTTTTGCGTGAAAGAGTAACAAACATCCATCCATCCATCCATACATCCTCACAAACTTGTACATTTATAATATTAGTAGCACTAACCGTAAACGTTTAGTGCTAGAAAGATAACGATAATGTAATAGAAAGATCTAAAGACGGTAAGCCGAAGACGGACAGACAGACGGACATGACGAAACCATAAGGGTTCCGAGACGTGAACTACGGAACCCAAAAAAAAAAACAATATTGCTAATTGTTCATGAAGTCTATGTTCACTGATGGACACGATAAAACACAGTCATTAAATCAACACACGAACACATGTCAATCGCCCGTTATACGTTTAGCATTCAGTGGCACGTGTCACAGAGCCTTTATGGGTGTATGATGTAATGGATGGCTTTGTATGGAAACGAACTGTGTGATATGAATTACATACACGGTTTTTACAACTTGTTTTAACTCTATATATGTATAAGGTTGTTCAAAACATTGTACAGAGATTTTGGGCATATCTAATATCATCATCTACTGCTTAATAAAAGTAAAAAAATTGAAAAAATAAATTAATAACATTGTGCTCACTAAAGCACTGAGATCGTTAACCTCAAAGAAACATGCGATTGAAAGAGGATTTAGTAGATTTTGTATACATTTCCTTATCGAAATTTCTAATAGGTATAAAGCGCTAGCCATAGAGCATAGAGCGCTAGCCTTTGATTAATTATTACATAGATACGTTATATCCTTACAAAACTGACAATATTTCTGTGCCACGACACACATTGACATGGGACGCGTGTCGATGTGTCAACGTCGCATAGTAACACAAAACACGCTATTACTCGCGGAGCATACTAATCAAAATTGGCCCGACTCGGGCCAATTCGAGTCTTCATTTTTACGCGTTTATAACATATCTACCTCTTTTTAATATTATATGTCTATGGCGCTAGCCCATTGTAGGATGGCAGATTCTACGTGCCTTCGAAGGTTGTGAGTCTTCTCAGACACGCTGGTCTCTTTCACCGTTTTGAGCGTCCGTAAATCAGATACATTATAAAATCATAAATCATAAAAAACATACTATTTATTTTATTTTATTTTATTTTATTTGGAAAACTTACAGCATATAAGATATATAACAATAAGAACACATATTAAAAAGCGAAATGCCTAGCTATGCAATATCTATATTTATAATACTATATTTATAATACTATCGGTGCAATACTATGTGTCGAGATGCGCAACGGCGATAATATATCCATGCATCGGTCGAGAATGGTGATCCAGCGAAAACCTGGAAATTCCTAAAATCGCTTGGTATTGGTAAAAATTTAAATCATAACAACCACTGCCAAATCGACATTAACGTATTGAATAAACATTTTATTACTTCTAGTAACTTGGACTCGGCTATAAAATCTCAAACCTTAAATAAAATCTCTCTTCTGCGATCTTCAAACTGCGAATCGTTCTCTTTCGTTCCATTTACTGAGGGAGAGGTTAAGAGACTAGGGATGGGCGTTGAATGAACGAACTGTTTTATTAAACTGTTTATTTGTCATGAACGGGTAAACTAGTTTAGCGCCTACTGATAAACTAGTCTATGCGTGAACGGTTGCCATATGCCGAAACGGTGCGTGCGACAGAGACCGTTCGTCGCGACGCAACGACACGATCGACGGACGGGCGCGGGGCACGAGTCACGACGGTCGACGACTCGGCACGAGCAATACGTCTATCTCTGTTCTTCACAACCGACGACGTGCTCTAGTCTTTGTAATAATTACATTCGTTGAGTGGGCGGTGTTTTAATAAAATGAACTTTAAAGTAAGCTAACAAAGACGCAATTCTAATGACAAATTCTGAAATAAATAAATCTTTGAACTTTGTTTACGTAATTTTACCTATGACATGATGACAATCAAACAGTCTTGATTGGAATGCGATTTGCGTAGGTCAAGGATTCAAGGTTAAAACTTAAATGTTAACGGATATGCAATTTGTAAGCCTGGAAAAAGTATGAAGGGAAGTTAATTTCCACCGCTCACAGATTAAACCGTCTCGTCGTTCGTCGTCATCACTAGTCGCGTCGATCAGCAAACGACAACAAGTTTGTCAAAACAGTTAATGCTGAAAGTCGTTCATTCAACAAAACTACTTTATTTGTCATTGTTTATTGCTCAGTTCAGTATTCGTCGAACACGTAAACTAGTCGAAAAAAAAACTGTTTTTTCAACTAGTTTACGATGAACGATAAACGGTCTCGTTTCGTTAATCGAAAAAGCGTCGACGACCCACCACTATAAGAGACATGTCATGACAATAGCATCGAATTCCGTTGGTGATGATGGAATCAGTCGCAAAATGATTATCCCAATCCTAGACATAATAGCTCCTATTCTTTTACACATTTTTAATTTTTGCTTATCAACTTGTGCTTTTCCTGATACCTGGAAATCCGCCCACATAATCCCATTACCAAAATCCTCCCGTCCTAAAGTTATTTCCGATTTCCGTCCAATATCTATACTTCCTTTCTTGTCTAAAGTTTTTGAGCGACTTATACATCACCAACTTACAAGATTTGTCATGCATAACAATCTCCTCAGTACATATCAATCTGGCTTCCGGACGGGTCATAGTACTACTACAGCCTTGGTCAAAGTAGCAGATGATATTCGGTCCGGCATGGATAATAAGAAGCTCACAATCCTAACTTTACTTGATTTTAGTAACGCTTTCAATTCTATCGACCATGACATTCTTATAAGTCTGTTAAGTTCTTTTAACCTCTCACCTTCAGTGATTTGTTTAATTCGAAGCTACCTTATGGGTCGACGGCAGAAAGTTAAAATTTCGGAGGCTTTTTCTGATTGGGCTAACACTACTGCCGGCGTTCCTCAAGGTGGCGTCTTATCACCATTACTCTTTGCCCTTTTCATTAACTTCATCACTTCATACATTTCGTCTCATTTTCATTTATATGCAGACGATCTACAAATTTACACTCAGTCAACTCTGGATACGTTGCCTGCGGCGGTAAGTATTATAAACAAGGATTTAGCGGCCATATGTAACTGGAGTAAGGAACATGGACTTCTCATTAACCCCGTTAAGTCTCAGCTAATAATACTTGGCAGCCCGGGGCTGGTCTCCAGAATTGACTGGAATACGTTGCCTCCGGTACTGATTAATGATACGCCGATACATATAGCAAAGTGGTTAGGAATCTTGGCATTTATTTTGATGAGCATCTATCTTGGTCACAGCAGCTGAAAGAGATTAGCAGGAAGGTGTATTCAACATGGCACTCCTTAAAACGACTTCGGTATGTTCTCCCGGTACCTACTAAGGTGGCTTTAGCCGAATCGCTATTTCTCTCCCTTCTTGACTATGCGGATGCTTGCTTCATTAACTTGACCGAAGACCAACTTAACAAACTTGAGCGCCTTCAAAATCTTTCTATCAGGTTCATCTTTGGCTTGCGCAAATTTGAACACATATCCGAGTACCGTCACAAGCTCAAGTGGTTACCAATTCGCTTTCGCCGTAATGCTCGTGTACTTTCGCTCCTTTACTCCATTTTGTTCGATCCCAACAGCCCTCAATACCTAAAAGAAACCTTTAGTTTCCGTCTTCCAGATAGACAAGAGCTACGATCATCCACAAATCTCCTTCTCGATATACCTATCCACCATACCAAGTATTACCACTCCTCCTACTCCACACAATCTGTCCTGCTATGGAACTCTCTCCCTACTCGAATCAGACAGTGTAAATCATTAAACACTTTTAAATCTGCCCTTAAAGATTACTACCTCAGTATGTGTCGAAAGTAGTTAATAAGTATTTTATATTTGTATCCATGATATTTGTAGTTATTGTATATATTTATCGTGCAAGTATAATTTTGTATATTTAATATGGTAAATATTGATTAGTTGTTATAATATATAATATGTATAATATTATGTATGTATGTATTACTATTATTTTATTTTTATTTATGTATTTTATTTTAATGTATACTATATGTTTATAAATTTTAGATATTATACTTTAAGCACAGTACCCTTCTCCAGCAATTTAATCCTTTCTTTCAAAGGTTGCCTGGAAGAAATTGCTGTTTAGTAATAAGGCCGCCTTTGTGTACTTTCGTCTTGTTCTGTGTATAGTTTATATATTTTGTATATGTGTGTGTAACTGCGGATTGTACATAATAAAGTATATTTTCATTACTATCTACTTGAGAAGTCCCATTGGTACACGTCTTAACCCGGGAGCTAACCTTTACCTTTCGAGAGCAGCTCGAGTGATCTACATATTATGTAGTCGGCCATAATTGACCAGTGCCAATAGGTTTTGAAACAAAATAAATTTATAGTAGGATGAAACCAAGGAATTTGTAAGTATTATATAATACTTACAAATTCCTTGGATGAAACCTATTGGAAAAGGAAGAGAATATATAAAAATAAAAGCATATGGGTATAAGGCTGAAACTATATTACCGGAATCTTTCCGATCGGAGAAAATTCAGATCATTGAAAATAGTGAAATGTGACACTTGTCAAATTGTGTGTCCAATTATTTTCAGCACTTTTGTATTGTTCCTGAATTCTATTTTCAATGCTCTGTTGAGTTTTCTCTGCGTTGCGTTGCGTCGCTTCGTCGCAACGGATTAACGCATTCTATGCCACACCTGCGTTGCGTTGACGCCTGACATCACAACTCAAGATGTGCGTTCGACGACGCAACACATAAATGGGGCATGCCATAAAAAGCTATCAATAACCTAACCAAGAGCATGTCAGGACATGTCTAAGGAGGGTTCCGTAACTATAAACGCGTAATATGCTTTTTTTTAATTACTCCAAAAGTTACTGTCCGATTTGGTTCACAATAATTTTCCTAAAGAGTTTTTATCAGCATGGAAATTTGCAAGTTTCTATCTCCTATAGTTTAAAAATGCTAGGGGGGGGACCAACTTACAAACTACTTTGGAGGCCGATTACTCGAAAATGGTCAACTTCATAAAAAAGTAACGTATGAAACCTTGCCTTTATTTTAAAAGACCTATTCTACGATACCCCACACAATGGGGTAGAGTGAAAAAATATTTTTCATCCACCCCTAAAATATAAAATTATTATTTTTTTATGATCCCGAAACCGTGATCTATACACAATCTATAACTGCACCAAATTTCATCAATTTATATTCATAATTACAGGAGCTAGAGGCGCGGACAGACAGACAGACAGACAGACAGACAGACAGACAGACAGACGGACAGAGCGAAACTATAAGGGTTCCTTAAGTATTACGGAACCCTAAAAACGACTTGCTGCGACAACGCAACGCACTTATGGAGCCTTATTATTAAATATCTATTAAATTGTTAATCTATTAATCTTTCTTTATTAAATATCTATCGGGTATGAAGGGGTTGAAAATAGTAATATGAATGAATTTTAATGAATTTTGTATTAATTCTCTTGTTTCGAGGAGGGAATACTAAATACACACTGTAAGTAAATTAGAAAGCTCGTTATCCAATCTTAATGACCTATGTTTATTTGCTTGTGTGCTAGCTCCAAACCTAAATACTAAATAATGTTTCTGACGCAATTTCTAGTTTCAATATTTGTCTTAGAAATAATTTACAGTTGTCCAATAAACTAGACAGCTTAATCTTTGACCGGACTGAGCTTAAGTTGGTCTATAAACGCTACTACGATTGGTCATTTGATATATAGCCTGTAATCTTTGAGTATATAACCACCTTGTAATAGTAATAGCAATTAAAATACAAGAAACATTCTCATAAGGTACTAATTTATATATGTAATATGGGCCTATGCCGCCCGAAATTTAATTTAATTTAATAAACTTTCATATTTATAAAAGTAGTAGGAAATGGGAATAGTACTCAGCACAGAGTAGAAAATATATTATAATTTATTTTTATACAGAGAAACAGCTTTCATAGAACCATCCAAATTTGAAAATTATGACGTTCCCTTCAACGGCCAACAATTTTTCCACACAATCGTGGACACGCCGCATACTGGTAGTATAGTAAAGCAATTATATCCAAAGCTAATTATGTAGCTGTTTATTTGTTCCTCTTTCTATAATCTGTGGTAGTATGTGACACTTCCAGATATTTATTGTATCAACTTCTTTTGAGCAATGTGCATTTTTTCACTCATACTTATTCGTAACTGGTATTCAAAAGAGAAAAAATGTCATAGTTTTGAAAATTAGAGCGCAATAGTTCTGACAGTTTTTGAACGTGGAACATCGGGATCCTGTCCGGACTGGTATTGATCGGTCCGTGACAAGAGGAAAAACTGTATTACTTCGGAAATGTCTTGGCCATTATTTAACCGAATCGCAAGGCTTATATTATGTGTACACGTTGCGACATTTTGTCGCGATTTTTGCAAGTTGCGCAACTCTATCGAGATTGTATCGCGAAGTTCTAGGGTAGTAATTTAGTTTGGTAGCAAGTATACTATAGTATATTCACGTTAAGAATGCAGTGAATCATGCGTAAATATGTCAAAATTGACCAATGATGCTAATAAACCATATTCACATACACCAATGAAAGTAAGCCGTTTTGACATAATATGAACGCTTGATTCACTTGATTCTTAACGCGAATATACTACAGTATCACAGAGTATATAATAGTATGCTTACATATAGAGAAACAGCTATCGTAGAACGATCCAAAACGATCCAAATTTGTAAATTTTGACGTCCCTTTCAACACGACAAATTTTCCACACAATCTCATACAACAGTAGTGCAATCAAATCGAAACTAACTATGTAGCTTTTATGTTCCTCTATTTTTTTTTATGAAATATGGGGGCAAACGAGCAAACGGGTCACCTGATGGAAAGCAACTTCCGTCGCCCATGGACACTCGCAGCATCAGAAGAGCTGCAAGTGCGTTGCCGGCCTTTTAAGAGGGAATAGGGTAATAGGGGAGGGTAGGGAAGGGAATATAGGGATTGGGCCTCCGGTAAACTCACTCACTCGGCGAAACACAGCGCAAACGCTGTTTCACGCCGGTTTACTGTGAGCCCGTGGTATTTCTCCGGTCGAGCCGGCCCATTCATGCCGAAGCATGGCTCTACCACGTAAGAGTACCGAATCTTTTTATCTGTGATAGTATGGTTCTGAATTCTTATATTTTGTTTATTAGTTACTGTATACAATATGTTGTCTTTCAAAACACTTGTGAGTTGTGAACTTTACTCGAACTGTAGGGCGAACGATTGTTGCAGTGGCGAATATTTTAGCTATAAAATGCTTGGCCTTAGATACACCAAAAAAAAAAAAAAACTTAGCCCTTTGCATCCTTTACTAGATGATATACGGTACCTATTCTCCAATCGAAGTAACCAATCAAATTCTGTAGTGCCTGGGACAGGCGGTTTCAAAAGTCGTATGGTTGCTCAAGCACATACGGCATTCTCACAACATAGTCAGCCTAGTCCAGAGGAATGACTGGTCAATACGTCTGGGGCCAACCATGTGCGGGTTTTTTCACGATGACGCTACAAACTGGGAATCGAACCTGCAGTTTCTCGAGTGCGAATCATTACTAAAACACTACCCTTATGTAGGTATTTAGGTATATTAGGGTTGATAAACCCAAATTTTACAAACCAGGTTTTGAAGTTGAAAAAAAAAACAGAATGATTCAGTTTAAAAACAGCACGCAGTAATAAGTTCCAACAGATAATTTAAGCACGCTGTTTTGAAACTATCCAGGACAGCTCAGGATACTGTAAAAACCAGGACATGTCCCGGGAAAACAGGAAGGTTGGCTACCCTTAAGGTATATCGCTTCACTGCCGCAGTTGATGCATGGAGAATTGGAGAATAGAGGTAAGGAGGACCATCTCGTGTACTAAAAGTGTCCGTTGAAAGTGGTTGAAAGGGAGCAAATTAAGTAGCGCTGTAGTAGCATGTGGAAGAATTTTAAAAAGAACGCAACAAAATGACCACAATTTATTAGAGTAACTAACCATTGACTAACTTTCAAATAACTTCACTCCATTTCTTATTGCTAATTTCATATCATACTCTGTTCTGACTCTAGCGCCATTTTGGCCAGTTTTGGAACTATTATTTGCTTACTTTTGTCGGACACTTTTTTAGCTTTTCTGCCCTAAAGAGATGGTCCTCCTTACTTCTATTCTCCATGAGTTGATGCAGGAAATGTGTAGGAATATTTGCGACCGTATCGCCACGAAATGTCGCAAAATGTAAAGGACCTTAGCACGGCATATTTGTTAAGGGCAGGACGGCAGGTGCGTGTCTGTAATGTATGGGCGTTTTGCTCCAAGTTTTTCTTATAAATTTGTATTCCGATTTGTTGTATTGAATATTTCATGGCGTTTGCATGCATGTTTGCATGCAAATCGTTTATTTTTAAGTACAGTCTCGAGTTCACGACTCACGCGCTAATATGCGTCGGACTGGTTAAGAATGTCTATAGGTTAAGATGGTACCTACATCAAAAATTATGTTCTTGACTGGATCACTACTAAGGAAAATAAGTCAGGTCTATTTCTGAATAGATTTGAAATAAATGCTTTCAGAATTATCCTACGTGTTGACCTAATGCAGCAAGAATAGGCGAAATTATAGCCTATTCGTTATTCTGATGTAGCCGATACAAAAATCCGTTCAGTAGTTTTTGTGTGAAAAGTTCACAAACTTTCACATGTTATACCTTAGAACAGTAGGATTAGGATATAAGCATAATAACGAGTAAAGTAGAACACGTTGCCTGTAGATACTACGTTAGTAGGACAGCGGAAGTCTTAAGCCTAGGTTACACAGTGCGAGCTGGCATGCGAGCTTGCATGCGAGATGGCATGCAAGCTGGCTTCGTCAGTTACTGTAGTACTGAGTACAGCTCATACTCGCATTGTATCACCGCATCATATACGAGACATGTGCGAGTCGGTTAGTAGCTCGCATCCGAGTTACTAATCATTTTTGATTTTACTCGCCACTTGCCATCCCCCACGCAAGTACTCGCACGCGACTCGGACGTCTGCTCACACATCTTTGCATACAGAGAAGTCGGAAGGCGAGTACCTGTACAGATGCAGCCGCTGTCTAATTTAATGTCAGCAGCTCGCCCTTATGTGAGACGAGTCAAGCTTCTGCCAGGCAAGTACAGGGTTACAATAGCTGGCTGGCACTGTGTAACCTAGCCTTTAGGCGTGAATAATGTAAGCACCGAGCAGCTATTCACGGCTTTGCCTCCTTACCGTGGACTAAAGAGCGCCTTTTTATACCATATCTTGGAATCTCATGCCAATCTCACCTTTGAGTTGTGAATGACTAAAGGGGTCATGAGTGATGTCAGATAAAACAGCTTTGCACTTTCATGCAGATTGCAGGGAGAGGCATTTAAAATGTTAGTCGCTACTCGCTACATAGTGTTGTTGTTAAGAAAGCTATACGTTGCCTTTAAGAAAACTAACTTTGCAAGTAAAGCACAAAATGTCTTTGTAGGTAGAGAATGCAGTTTCCAAGAGTAATAAATAATAATGTTACAACTTACATATTTTCTATATTATGTAACTAAATGAATAAAAAGAAATGCATTTTATCATAACTCCTACACATAATATAGGGCCCATTACGGCAATCGAGGGTCGGGAATATAATAGAATTATACAGAAAAAGATACTCCACAACCTTGAAAAAAATCACACGTCTAGTCAATGAATGTTACTAGCCGCTGAAACATTCGAATTTAAGATAATATTTATGGATAAGTGTAAAAAAAAAACTGAATATCACTGAAAACGTGTAAATCGCACTCTCGTATTATAACAATTGAGTCGTAATTATCAAGAATTATTAAACTAATTTTATCAAATAATAAAGTTAAAACTATAAAGAAGTAGATGAAATTTTCATTTCTTAGTAAATATATTCTTATTTTATGTTAAGAAATCACAAACTTGCCCAATTTTTTCGCTCAAATTCTTCATACAAATTACTATGAACTGGCGAGTTTCCACAAATACGTGTGCGAGCGCTCGCGGCGGTCAGTACGCCACGCAACTCCGAAGAGAGAGCACGTCTCTTTACGCCGCATCCACAGATCGCGATCGAACCACAGTATAAAATATAATAGTAGGTACAAGTGTTCTGTTGAGCAAGTATATTTCTTTTGGAACGAAGTTCCTTATCGCGCGTTGCGAAAAGGCTAGACGGAAAAAATTAAGACCAAAAGATGTAACGACACTTTTTGCTGTAGTCGTAAGCCGTGCGGCGTCTCTCTCTCTCTCTCTTTCTCATCAACCAAACCCAACAACCCTCCACCCCAAAAACCACCCCCACCCCCCATGTAAAGTCACCCCCCCTCAAAAAAAATTTGACCTCACCAATAGCCTTCCCACGAAACCTATACACTATAGAGAAAAAAGTGTCTCCAGTTAAATGGCCTCACTTTTGAGATTTTTGGGGCAATTTTGAAATATGACGTATGGTGAAAATACAATATACAAAAAAGTGTCGCCAGTTAAATGGCCCTACTTTTGAGATCTTTGGGGCCATTTTGAAATTTGACGTATGGTGAAAACACTATATACAAAAAAGTGTCTCTAGTTAAATGGCCCCACTTTTGAGATTTTTGGGGCCATTTTGAAATATGACGTATGGTGAAAACACTATATACAAAAAAGTGTCTCCAGTTAAATGGCCCTACTTTTGAGATCTTTGGGGCCATTTTGAAATTTGACGTATGGTGAAAACACTATATGTATATACAAAAAAAGTGTCTCCAGTTAAATGGCGCCACTTTTGAGATTTTTGGGGCCATTTTGAAATTTGACGTATGGTGAAAACACTATGGAGAAAAACGTGTCTCCAGTTAAATGGCCCTACTTTTGAGATCTTTGGGCCCATTTTGAAATTTTACGTATGGTGAAAACACTATATACAAAAAAAGTGTCTCCAGTTAAATGGCCCTACTTTTGAGATTTTTGGGGCCATTTTGAAATTTGACGTATAGTAAAAAGAACACTATAGAGAAAAAAGTGTCTCCAGTTAAATGGCCCCACTTGTGAGATTTTTGGGGCCATTTTGAAATTTGACGTATGGTGAAAACACTATGGAGAAAAACGTGTCTCCAGTTAAATGGCCCTACTTTTGAGATCTTTGGGCCCATTTTGAAATTTTACGTATGGTGAAAACACTATATACAAAAAAAGTGTCTCCAGTTAAATGGCCCCACTTTTGAGATTTTTGGGGCCATTTTGAAATTTGACGTATAGTAAAAAGAACACTATAGAGAAAAAAGTGTCTCCAGTTAAATGGCCCCACTTGTGAGATTTTTGGGGCCATTTTGAAATATGACTTATGGTAAAAAGAACACTATAGAGAAATAAGTGTCTCCAGTTAAATGGCCCCACTTGTGAGATTTTTGGGGCCATTTTGAAATTTGACGTATGGTGAAAACACTATGGAGAAAAACGTGTCTCCAGTTAAATGGCCCCACTTTAGAGATTTTTGGGGCCATTTTGAAATTTGACGTATGGTGAAAACACTATGGAGAAAAACGTGTCTCCAGTTAAATGGCCCCACTTTTGAGATTTTTGGGGCCATTTTGAAATATGACGTATGGTGAAAATACTATATACAAAAAAGTGTCTCCAGTTAAATGGCCCTAGAGATTTTTGGGGCCATTTTGAAATTTGACGTATGGTGAAAACACTATGGAAAAAAAGTGTCTTCAGTTAAATGGCCCCACTTTTGAAATTTTTAGGGCCATTTTGAAACTTGACGTATGGTAAAAAGAACACTATAGAGAAAAAAGTGTCTCCAGTTAAATGGCCCCACTTGTGAGATTTTTCGGGTCATTTTGAAATATGACTTATTGTGAAAACACTATGGAAAAAAAGTGTGCTAACGTGAAAACACTATAGAGAAAAATGTGTCTCCAGTTAAATGGGCCCACTTTTGAGATTTTTGGGGCCATTTTGAAATTTGACGTATGGTGAAAACACTATGGAGAAAAAAGTGTCTCCAGTTAAATTGCCCCACTTTTGAGATTTTTGGGGCCATTGTGAAAATTGACTCGGTCATTGGGGTATTGGTGACGACTATTGGTGGGGTCAAAAAAATTATGGTATTGGGACACTTCGTCGATGGTACCTGAAGGTTTACCGGTTCTGCTAAGGAGCAGCAGGCTTAGCTTGTCGTTGAGAAACAATCTTTCTTTTCTTCCCGAATTTTCCCTTTCTTTTCTCACAGAAGATTTCCCGACAGCCATTTAAAAAAATATACATATGTCTGTTTAGAAATGTTGATTTCTATTGACAACCTTGTCGCCATGGCTTAAGAACTATTTTGCAACTCACTATTTGGATAGAATATTTCTTCCTTAAATTTATTTCTTCGGATCGCCATGCTAAGCCCACTGGCTGGTGTTCTTGAAAATTATTATACGAGGTGTGTGCATGCGTGCGGAATTGCGGATACCGAAACGTGGCACGTTTGTATGCAGATGGTTTACTGTTCTTTATACTGTGGCGCGAGGCTCGATCGTTGTGAGAGTAGCGCTAAAAACCTAAACTTCGCGCGGCGCGTCTCCGTATACGGCCCTTAATCTAATTTCTTCACTCTAATAAAATTAATTACCGATCTCACAAGCGTGTTTACACGGGAAGTCTCTAACTAGTGTTTTTGTCAGGGATATTATGGAGCTTTGTAACAGTAACCGAAACTATTGGATATCTGAAATAAATTACCATCCGTAACCGTAACCGAATCCGATATAAATAAAACTTCGGATAATTTCGGATAAAGGTGGAGCATAAGACTTGATATGATATATTTATTCAATTTACCCGTCGAGCCGAGCCGAACCAGCTTTTTAAGCCAAATGAAGACCTAAGGCTCGGACTATATGCAACGGAATCCGGTAGGCCGTAGAGAATTATGAGCACTGAAAATAGATCTCTGCACTAATACAATAGAGTTGAAAATCGAACATCCGAGTGTCGAGTCAAATGTCAATGTCATATATGACAGCTCGACACTCGAAACTTCCATTTTCAACTGTATTGTATAAGCACAGAGTTCTATTTTCAGTGCTCATAATTCTCTACGGCCTACCGGATTCCGTTGCATATAGTCCCAGCCTTAACTTGTAAATTGGAAATAAGTATTTGTACTTCACTCACATTCGCCATAAACCTAATTCCCGTATCAAAAATTATCCAAAACTAACGGATAATCTGAAATAATTTAATGTCCCTAACCGTAACCGAAACGGAAATAATTTTATTCCTATATCCGTATCCAGATTCGAAATGCCACATTATTATGAATGAAATGAACATCTCTGATTTTTATGGAATAAGCCAGGCAGACGAGAAGATCGGTAGGTCGGGTAAGCATTATTACCGCTATGCAAGAGGAGTCACAAGTTCTAATATATACTCGACAAAACACAATGCAAGCATTATTTTACGCCGGTTTTCTATGAGACTGTTGCAGGAAACATTTTCATCAAACTTCTCTTCTCCGAAACTGTTGTTTTTCTCTCGAACCGGCCTCCCACGCTAAACTCTAACTAGTTAATAGAAAAATATGTTTTCCTGTATCCAGATCGTTAATGTATTTGTGTCCAGTTTTACAATAAAAGTTTGGGCAATTTAGCACGTCGCATCAGAAGTGCCATCGAGATCAATTCAGATCTTCATTCGAGAGGACACCAATAAATTCGAACTTCTCAATTGATTTTTCACCGACTTCCAAAAGAATGGGTGAACTTCTCGTCAGAATATTTCAGACACATTAGTCATCATATATCTATGTTAATGCGTGAAGTGAAAACTTTTTACCCCTTTATACAAAAATTATGCGAACGGAGGAGTATAAAATTTGACCCAGTAACAGTTTATGTGGAGGAAGGTGTGATGAAAGATATATTTTTTATGGTTTTAGTTTAAGTTGAACTAGGAAAAATTTAATTGTTTTTAGAGTTCCTTAGCCAAATGGGAAAAAAACGGAACCCTTCTTCAAGTCTGTCTGTCTGTCCGTCTGTCCGTCCGTATGTCACAGCCATTTTACTCCGAAACTATAAGAACTACTGTTGAAACTTGGTAAGTATTTTGTGAACCGCATTAAGATTTTCACACAAAAATAGAAAAAAAAAACAATAAATTTTGAGGGTTCCCCATACTTAAAACTGAAACTCAAAACATTTTTTTTCATCAAACCCATACAAAATAATATCGAGGTTTCTAATATCATTTTTTTCAAAACTGAATAGTTTGCGCGAGAGACACTTCCTAAGTGGTAAAATGTGCCCCCCCCCCCCCCCCCGTAACTTCTAAAATAAGAGAATGATAAAACTAAAAAAAATATATAATGCACATTACCATGCAAACTTCCGCCGAAAGTTGGTTTGAACGAGATCTAGTAAGTAGTTTTTTTTAATACGCCATAAATCGGAAACCGCAATTTACCTTTCATTCAATCACCTCAAATACAAAAAAAAAAACATTTCATTACATAAACATAAACCTTATGCATTAACGGTGAACCATTATTTTTATTACAACTTTGTACGGAACCCTCGGTGTGCGAGTCCGACTCGCACTTGGCCGGTTTTTTTCAATATCGCGATCGTGGTGTCGCGGTCGTAACGTCAAGGTACAACAGATGAAAAAATCTCATCAAATCGTAGTCCCTTTCCGTTCCTTTCGTTTCTTTTTTAATTAATTTCCTACCAAATAAACAGTATGAAAGCAACTACTGAATGCAAGGAAGTACACTATACAGCCAGTAGTAGTGACATTAAGTGACCATGGCATTTTACACAATAGCTAACATATCCATTGTACCAACTGGCCTTTTACTTTGAATGTCCAAGTGCTGACCTTATTCTAAATCATAATTGACTCGTGACAATACTGATTGGATATAAATAGGTAAAGGTGAAGTCATTTAAATGATTTATATGGAATTAATACGATTAATTAATATAATGATCATTAAAATATCTATGGACGCTTTCACACCACGTCAATCTGGTCCCGTGGACCGTGGTAAGCTCTCGAAGATTTTGTGTTACCACTACACGGGTACCAGACAACAGAAATATATTGATTAATTTTTATACTATACTTATTTATAACAATATTTTAAACAATATACATATTTAGTAACGTAACAATAACTACCTACTTTCAATTATTTATAGACTAAAAGAATGAAAGAAAAAAAAACTATAAAAGAGAAAACTAAAGTACAAGATAGTTAAAAGGCTATAAAAAAAAAGAAAACCTCTATCGTCGTCCCCATCAGGCAGAGTGCCTATCAGGCTCAAAGAATTTTCTCGCTGGATGGCAATGCTAACTCTTTGAGCCAGATAGGTGGCTCTGGGGTCTGGGGTGGCCTCTACGAGTTTTTTCGAAATTTCTCCGAATAGTTTGTGTGCCCCCGGACTCCATGTGCCTAGGGTTTCAACCCATAAAGGTTCAAATATGAGATCCCTACTAAGGTTCTCATACTTGCGCCGCTCGAGCCGTTTTCTGCCTGATTTGCGACCGCACCTGCAGTACTTGAGGTGCCCTGGACATGGGATGGAGCGAGTGTATCGACGCAAGTAGCGTCCCATACAAGAGCCTGACCCAGTCTCCAAGGGTCTCTTGCCATCGTCGCGTCGATTCGACAGTCCAGAGGGTTCCAGCACAGCCGGCACTCCGGCGATGACAAGCGCCCGACGAATGAGGTCGTTGAGGCAGTGATGGCGGGAGATTCGATCGGCGCTTCGTAGACAGGACAGACCGTTGTGTTCGAGTCTGTCATTTGCACCACAAACGCAACGATGGGGGACGGATGATAGGGGATGACGCAGGGAAGTGGCAATGTGCCCGTATTGAGTGACGGTAGCGCTTGTAGCCAAAGGCCCGCCTCCCATTTCTCCACAGCTAAGAGGCGAGCCTGCTCCGTAGGACTGGACAATGTAGTAGGTGTTGGTTAAGGAGATTTACTATACTTATATATTTACTTACTTATACTATACTTATATTTAAGATTTTTATTTAAACAGAAAACTTTTTCTCCTGGCGGGACTCCGCGGGAGCAAGTTTTCTTAGTTTTATAGTCTTTTATACATGTTTATATTGACTTATGTTCTCAACCTCACCTCGCATAAAAATAGTACTTACATACTTAACTAATAATACCTATGTAATCCTTTTAATCACGGCAAATGTATACCCGACTACGGCTAAGGCAAAAGGAAGGGTAATGATTTTGGGCGATCTGTGTACGTATGTATATTTGTTAAACTGTAGCACCTAAACTACTGATCCGATTTTAATTTATTAGTTACTAAATGTTTCCCGCGACTTCGTGCGCCCAAAAGTTAATTTCGCAGAAATCATACATTTTGCCGCATTAAAAAGTAGCCTATATCCTTCCCCGTGGTCTACTCTACATCTGTGCCAAATTTCATCAAAATCGGTCCAGTAGTTTCGGAGCCTATTCGATGCAAACAAACAAACAAACTTTTCCTCTTTATTATATTAGTAGAGATAAATGCATAGGTAATTAGGTATACGTCCTCGTTGGTAACGAAGATGTGGGTATGGAGTAGTAATTCCAAAGCTTCCGCTTGATTCGATAGAATTACCGATATCGACAAAAGAGCTGTGCTGTAATTAAAATGGCTGACGTGATATGGAATTCACGTACCTACATTTCGGACTGTGATCATCCGTAAATTTTACTGTTTCAGCAAACAGTGTTTCACTGATGTGCTGGAAATTGAGATCGAATTATTCGGTGTTCAACCCCTAGAATTTTTACTGTTTTAGCAAAGCATTTTAGTGATGTGCGGATTATTCGGTGTTCAACACCTAGAATTTTAACCCTCCTACGTAACGTCGCCATAAGGATGAGGGGAAAAATGTAGGGGTTAAAACGTCAGTAACGTTTTAGTAAAAAAACTTATTTTAATGGTAACTTTCAAAAGTAAGAATCTTCTTTCGAAGAGGGAGAAAATGGACATTTAAGACCTTAATATGTTTTATAAAAATCGGCCTTGAGACTCTTTACTCATGGGTGTCATGGGACGCTTTTTACAAAGGGAAGGCTCAAGGCAGAAACTGAGTACCGAGTACCGACCAGCTTCCTGTACCGTACCGATTCTGAATGGCGTATACCGTATATATACGTTGTCAATAGCACGATAACGTGGTAATACTGTAACTGATAGTAAAATAGGCTGTATCCCGGTTTCGTGTACACAACTTGCGATATCGTCAATCGTGATATTGTCGATCAGTGTAAGATGATCCTATGGTAGGTTCGCACTATTCTTAGTCTGTGATTGTTTGAGATGTCCGGAATCCGTCAGGCCAGGGAAAATTGAGAGCACTGAGAATAGAACTCTGCGCTACTAGGACAGAGCTGAAAATCGAACACACAGGTGTCGAGTCAAACGTCAATGTCATATGACAGCTCGACACTCGACACTTCGAATTTCAGCTCTAATGTATTAACGCAAAATTCTATTTATAGTGCTCTGAATTCTCCCGGGTCCGCCGGATTCCGGATCATATAGTCCCAGCCTTAGCCCCACGTTCGGACGAGCGTTTTTTTATCTCAATTCTAGTAATAACAGCGCTGAAAATAGAACTCTACATAAAGTAGAGTTGAAAATCGAACTCACGAGCATCGAGTTTTTAAATTGCTGGCTGTATTCGATTTTCAGTAATATTGTATTGGTGCAGAGTATTATTTTCAGCGTTGTTTTACTAACGTCGCGATAAAAAAGCGCTTGTGAGAACGAGGGCTCAGGCTTAACCCACAATAGGGATGTTGCCTTCTGTGGAATATCACAGTTTTACAAATTAAATTTTATAATTGTTGATTAAAGATACATAAATCTGAAAGAAATAGGTATTTAGAGTGACGCGATTAAAAAATATAAGCAAATAAAAAATATTGTCCATCCCTTTCTCGCAAAACGATTCGTGACGTCACAGCCTGCTACCGCCATACATTTTGTGATGACAAATGTATGGCGGTAGCAGGTTGTGACGTCACAGGCCGATATATCGCTCTCTTTCATATTGTAAATTTCAATAGTTTGTATCTACGTTATTTTTTCAGATATATAAAAATGGGTTCTGGATTGTTTATTAACATGTTGACTAACATCGAATAGACGAAAAAAATTTTTTTCGGCAACATGCCTATTTATCTTTTCATGCTCACTTTCTCACCTATCTTTAGTATTAAACCGGTATCGCGAGATCGTATTTTTATCGTGACAAAAGACGGTTACGAAGCCGATAACTCAGAATATATCGAGGAGAAAATTGGATGTCAAAAGCTCCTAACTTATGCATTCGAGTATTATTATTTATTAATTCATTCAGTCGAGATTTATGTTTAATGTTGGTAATTCTGGTAAGTTTTATCTCGGCTTAATCATGTATATTAATAATTCGTATCTATATGACAGTCTATAATGGCTTTGTGATGATGCAGTTGAAAAAGTTTTTAGTTCCATGTGTCAACGACACGGACTTATTTGCCTAGCTCCAGCCCAGCCTAGTTTAACTTCTTCACGGCGAATACTTACAAAAACTCGCACTCAGCAAACAGACCGACGCTTATGATGATGATGATGATGATGATGATGATGATACAGGCTGTTCTTTTCTACAATTGAACAACACTTTCCTCCACTTTGTAATGAAATGAATTTAATCTCGATCGCTACACCCGACTCTCTTATTTTCCAAGAACAAAACTCTTGTAAGAAAATCAAGCTGAGATTTCATTTTATTTTTAACTACTTCCGAAAGAGTGAGTTCTACCGCTTTTACAACTTTGTGTTAGTTTGAGCACCTAAATCTTAACGTTTCTAGAAAATTACGAAATGTAACGAGATAAAGTTTTAGATTGAAGATATAAGGTTACATCACTTACATGTTTATTCATTTTATATGTATTCATTTCATTGTAGTAGGTACTAGGTCAAGTAGTTATATTTTATTGTATGTACGCATGAGCATACATAGACGTATTATGAGGAGACATGTCGAAGCAAAAACTGATTTAGATGGCCACTTTTAGGGATTTTAGGGCCATTTTGACATTTGAGTTATGTTGAAATCAAGATGGCCTAACTTTTTCTTGTAGAGCGCTTTTTCCAAAAGAGGTTCCACGGCAGTTATGGTGTCTACAGAGACAGACACACGAATTTGGTACGGAGCGTACAGCGGATCTGGTACGCTCCGTACCAAATCCGAGCGTGTGTAGGGCAGTCCGACGAACATAAGAAGAAGGCGAAGAGTTCGCCGCTGTCCGCATCGGATTTGGTCCGCTCCGTACCAGATCCGTGCGTGTGTAGAGCAGTCCGGCGGTTAGGCCGTACAACGATGTCAGTGTTGCCAAGTTAGGGATTTACCCCCCAAAATTAGGGAAAATATCTACGGGGGTATCAATTTGTATGTAATAATAATAAAAAAATGTGTGTATATAGCCAGGGATATGAAAATGTATTGGGAGTGAAATCAGATTAAGACAAGTTAGTTTTATGTTATTCACGCGTAAGTCTTTATGTTAAACACATAACCTTTATTTCTAGCTTATTATCTCTTAGACCTATTAATGGTATAATTATCAGGAGTAAAGTTTGGGGAGAAATATTTTAGAGAGTTGGTATCACTGCCTGTTATTGACAATGAGTTTCGGGAATCATCGCGTCGTTGAAAAACAGTACTGTAAATAGAACTCTGTGCTAATGCAATAGAACTGAAAATCGAACACACGATTGTCGAGCTTTACGGTCCACTGCACCGTACCAAATCCGTGCGTGTGTAGCGACTAGAGATGCCACGAATAGTGAATTGGCCGAATACCGAATACCGAATATTCGGCAACGCTGTCGGCCGAAGAGCCGAATATTCGGCGGCCGAATATTCGGCACGAAATACATACTTGTCGGGAGCGCGTTAGCTGGATTAAGACAAGTCGCAACTCGCAACCTGTTTTCCTCGTTGCGTTGGCGCAGCAGGCGACGACTAGCGTGCAGTGGCGGCCTTAGGGGGTGGCGAACGGGGCAATCGCCCGGGGCCTGGCGCTTGCAGGGGCCTCGCGCAACATCCCAAGCAAATTTTAAAAAACACTTAAGTATATGTGATAAATTAAATGATAAAAAAATCTATATGTATTTTTTGACTTTGATTCTTAATTATTTGTTAAGGTTATAACATTTTAATGGAAAATTAAAATAAATATTTCAAAACATAATTGAAAAATTCATTTAGTGGTACCTACTTGAAAATCGCGCTTTTTAATCCATATCACTCGGGACAGCGCGGAAGTCATGATATAAGGTTTTGCTTATCTATCGCTCAGAGAATCCCTGTGTTATATTTCGTTCGTCAAGTCGTCAACTCTTGTTACTTTGAAATTATTTTGCTTGCAGTATGAGTGACAAAATCATCATCTCTGTATTTGTTATTTGTAAGGGATATAATTAATATTATAAATAACTTGATGACTGCACGTGAGCATACTGCATTACTGAATTTGGCAGTAAATTAATATGTTGGCGACTAAATTACTGGTGAAAGCACTCGGCTGACAAAAAATACAAAAATCGGCAGATAAAAAGAAACATGAGTACTAATTTAAAATTTGTTGGGAATGGTGATTAGGATTGATGATTATAACTAGGTAACACTGAAAATATTTAGAAAATGAAAAACTACTTAATGTAGAAAGTTGCCAATACTTTTATTGTTTTTCGAAGTAATCTCCGTTCCTCTCTACACATAGTCGCATTCGATGGAACACTGAGAAAAGCAGTGGGCCCATTCTTCCTTAGGGGTCTCTTCTATGGCATTTTCGGACGCTTTCATTGTATCTTCAGGGCTCATAAAGCAAATATCTCGAATTTTATCTTTAGTTCTTGGGAATAAATGAAAGTCGCAGGGCGCCAGGTCAGGACTGTATGGTGGATGACTCATTATCTCGACACCTGGCATAGTCAAATATTCAACAGTCCGTTTTACTCTCTACTCTACTCTCTTATCTTCCTCTATCATGCGTCGCACAGCACTAATGTTATCTTCAGTAGTCGCTGTTAAAGGACGTCCCTCAAGCAGATCATCATTGAGATTGCTACGTCCACGCTTAAACTCGTTAAACTTAAAATTTATGATTTTCGAATATCTTTTCATCCCATTATGAAGAAAATATGTGGTTGCGGCGTTACTAAGGAGAAGGAAATTTTCATTACTTTTTCAGTATAGAAAAAAAATAGAGCAATGCTGTACTTTGAGGTACGAGCCATTGCTCGTATAAAGCTTGTCATGCTGTTGCCCGCGGCTACGCCTGCGTAAATGCAATATCCTTCGGGAATATTGTATTTTTCAGGATCAAAGTAGGCAAAATCCGCTCAATAGTTTTTACGTGAAAGAGTAACCTCACAAACTTTCACATTTATAATGTTAGTAGGAAAGATATTATGTTAGAAAAATAATGGCAATTACTTATGCCATTTTTAAATTTTAACAAAACCGAGAAAAATTTAAAATTTCCTTTATGTTTTTTTTATGTGCGCTCGTTTTGCTGCTTACTATGTTTTTTGAATTACCTACATCAGGGAAATCGTATATGTGCCTATTTTTTAATTAAATGTGTACCTACTCACAAATTGTCACAAAGATGGTAATTTGTTAGCTAAAATAATATCAGTCTGCCAGTTTGGAATATTCAGTGAACAAAACTGGTATTATTTAGTCACCAGATTTGGAATTTTTTGTTCCTTACATTATTACGCCAATCTGGTAATTTAGTATTCAATATTCAGTTTTTTCACACCCAAAATTTGATTTTTTTTGTCGCAAGTTTAAATACATGCCAATTTGTAAATCCTTCAAAAAATTTTCGCATCACATAATTTTCACAAAGGACAAAGGGCCTCGCAAATACCTGCCGCCCGGAGCCTCGCAATGGGTAAGGCCGCCCCTGCTAGCTTGTATAGTGAGAGGTTATTTTATGAGGCTGGTAACATTTAGGATGTAAAGCGTAATCGTTTGCTACCAAAAAACGCTGAAAAGCTTGTTTTTATCCATCACAACTTACCACTGATCAATTTTAATTACTAAAGTGTTGTAATTTGGAAATAAATATATAATTTTGAGTAATATAACGTGTCTTTTTTACATGATTTGGTATTCGGTATTCGGCCGAATAGTACGTATTATTCGGCCGAATACCGAATAGCAAAAAAAGTGGCCGAATAGGCTGAATACCGAATAGTTGCCGAATATTCGGGGCATCTCTAGTAGCGACACCGGATTCGGTCTGCGGATATGGTCCGCTGTACGCTCCGTACCAAGTTCGTGTGTCTGTACTCTGTAGATAGTATAAATGGAACTAAATCCTTATTCTTTGATTTAAGGGCAGGTCCCTTGTCGGTAGAGCTTCCACCACTTTATTCTCCACTAGTACCTTCAGCTCTCTATAGGACATGACATTTACATTGAGGGAACTAAGTATATTGAGGTTGTAAAAAGTGCTGCCCGAGAAATTATACTCAAGGTAAAGGAGTTTTGTGATGCAGATCAGTCAAGGTATTCTGATACCTTTAAATAGTTTAAATAATGCTGACCACATTTGTCGCGTAACCTCGGCGCTGCGTCTAGGAGACTTTTTTCGTGAAAAGGACATTATGAAGATTTGTTCTGTCAAATGTACCTACTTCTTAACTCATAGGCCATATACCATCCTTAGTTTTGAAATCATTGCGTACGAGTTAATATTTTACGTCCAACAAAACTTTATTTAAGTAAAGTCTATTTTGTATGCACCAGCAGTCTATTAAATTACTTCATTATTTTAACCAGGACCTCCGCGATTCGTATCATTTCTAGGTAACATGCAATTTTGAAATTATTTTAATGATATATTACGTACAAATAACGATTATTTTTTAGCATACACAACACCTGGCATACGCTAACGACATACAGAAATGTGTTTTTAATGATACATTCGACACCCGTACGTCCGGGATTTGAGTAAAATATCACCTCAACCAATTTTCTATACGCATAAATTATTGTTATATTATTAAGTGGAGACGACACTAGTATGAAGGCTGCTAAGCTTAGTACTAAGCTAAGCTAATCCTAGTACATATTTTGGTGTAACGCGGTTGGAAATCACAAGAAAACTTGTTTGTCGACAGAATTTATCTAAAAGTTAGGGACCGCCAATAACAAAGGCTGTCTCAGGTCTCTACTTGGCAGAATGACAAATACAGCATGCGACTTAAGACTTAAGAGTGATATTGTGGTATGTTGCGTTGCATCGCGTAGTCGCGTCGCGTCGCCATACAATCGCAACGGATGTAGCCATCGTATGACGATGATGCGACATAACGCAACGCACTAAAAGGACATCAGACTTAAGAGGCAATTGCTACTGTCCTAGTAGAATTGGTTCTGAAGTATCTGAACATTTACATATAACAATTACAGAAGTTAGCTGTGAATAGACTGACTAAACTGGGTTCACACCGAAATCGAAACGCAACATGGCGCTGCATATTTTAAGATCGCTATTCAAAAACTTTAATTATTACACAAGAACATATACGTCTAATTGTAAAAGTTCTGACGTCATATGATATGTGTATATTTTTGTGTATCTAGTGAATAAAGTTCAAATTTGAACAACTATCTTAAAAACGCAGCGCTGCGGAGCGTCGTGTATCGTCGTGGTGTGAACTGACTCTAAAGCTGCGCGTCCACTGCATCGGAATCGGAGCGTCCGCAGCGGACGGAGCGTCGGCATTTACAAAATGCCGATGGGGTGCGTCCACTGCATTCGGATTCAGCATCGGCAATTTAGTTATTTTTAGTCCGTCAGCCTGAACGTGCATTTGCATTATGGAGGATAGTGACGAGGATATTGTTGTAATTAGCTGTATTTTATCAGAAGAGGAAAAGAGAAACAATAGGAAACGAAAGATATGGGTTCATAAATCATAATATAAATTCAAAAAGATTAATTTTTGGAGAATTTCATACATTATATTCTGATTTATGAGAAGATGAAAATAGATTTTTTGGGTACATTCATATGACTCGAAAAAAGTTTTTTGAACTTCACTATATTCTACAATTTTTATTTATTATTTGCCCAATTTCATCCCAAATATCGTCTCTCCTCAGTTGGTTATGATAATGTTGATGTTTTAGATTGTAAAGTTCATCATATTTTTCCTCTAAAGTAATTAAAATATCGTCATTCATCGTGAATAAGTATTTATGTATAGCCGTCGCGTCGTCGCAAACACGTCAGAACTTGAAACGTTCGGAATCCGAATGACGGGTTCACTGCCGATGACGTCATCGGCATAAATACCGGTCGCAGGCGCAGAAATGCCGATCCAGTGGACGCAGTACCATAGAAATCCATACAAAGCAACAAATCCGTACACTCCGTACGCTCCGATTCCGACGCAGTGGACGCGCAGCTTAAGAGTTCCTCGTAGTCACTACGGAACCTTAAATAGCGTAGCTCGACTAACACTTAACTTTTCATCTATCCCCTCAACCTAGCATTAAACGTTGTAAGTCACCTTATCACGAGTCAGTTACCAATTACTTATCTCTCCATCTAATTGCATCAGTGGATTCCCATGAACACCATTGTTTACAGAATATAGCAAAAGCTTGACAGTATTGTGTTAAATTGGATTAACTGCCTGGTAGCACAGAATATATATTACTAACTGGTAGTGCAAGCTATAATAATGTAAATATATTTTTTTTATAAAAAACTATAACCCGACTACATAAATTAAATAGCCTATGTTACCCGGGCTATAATAATTACGAATACTGACACCTCATTTTTTAAAATCGGACCAGTAGTTTAGGCGTTATGTTGGAACAAATATACATGCATAGACTGCGCCGCCCGTGTCGGTTAAAAATGGAATGCGACTATATAAACTGAATAAAAAAAATAAGGTACGAATGAACTAAAATTGAAGCTTCCGAAGTAGAAATTAATGTTACATAATATATTTAGAAATAAAAGTAAACTGCTTCAAGTTTGATAATTTATGTAATAGATGGAACCATTATATCAATAATTTACATGTTTATATTATTATTTCGTTATTTTTGTACAAAAATTGTCCTAGAATGCGCTTAATTTTAGAAGTTAAGTCAACATAACTCCTGAACTAACAAAATTACCTATATAAGTCGATATAGTTTATATAGTTTCCTTCAAAGTTCACATGGACTATCATGATGATTTTTTTTATTATGACTTTTTTAAATCTCAAGTTAATTATACTTACGCTCTAACGGTGAAGGAAAACATCGCGAGGAAACCCGCACATGGTTGGCCTCAGACGTATTGACCAGTCATTCCTCTGGACTAGGCTGACTATGTTGCAGTTGTGAGAATGCCGTATGTGCTTGGGCAACCATACGACTTTTAAAAACCAACTGTCCCTGTAAAAAGGCACTACAGTATTTCATGAGTGGTTATTTCGCTCAGAGAATACTGTTATAAATCATCCATTATCAGCTGAAAGGGCCTAAGTTTTTTTTTCAGATTTTTCGAGCCAGCTGTTTAGCTTTTCGAAGGGGCGGGCGGGTATTTAACAAAAATTAAAAAAATAAAAAACCCGACTGCAAAAAAGACATATACCTAAGCAACGCACTAAAAAGACCGAAACAAGTTTGAGAAAACTGACTACACTATGAGCTGAAACCCTAAGTGAAATAATTGACGTTATGTTTGGTAGCAGGCGGGGCCCATATATTTTTGTACGATTTATAATTTGCGAATGGGTCGGGTCGGGTTTTTTATTTTTTTAATTATTTATTTTATTTCAGTCTTTTCAGTTGCTTTTGAATTGTAGTTATCTATGCAGGCGGGCTTTTGTTTTTTATTATTATTATTTATCGTTATATTTAATATAAAACTGCAAGTTATATACATATTTAGAATCAGTGTTTAAAATCCTTCATTTTGATACCCCACTCGATACTTGGTAGATATATTTTTTTTTACCTCACAACATGGCGTCAAACATCCGCCATTTTGTTTTTTTTTAATGTCACCTATCTAAGAACACTTGGGCTATTAAGACGAATCTAACGATACCTCAAATGTGAAAATCCGTTTAGCGGTTCTGAAGATACAAGGTAATAAAGAATATTACATACATACATACATACATACATACATACATACAAGATACGCGCTAAACACATAACCCTCCCGGCAGTCGGGTAAAAAAAGCGCTTTAAAGTTGAATATCTCGCAAACGGATACCTAAAACCAAAAATTATCTTAGGCCTTAGCATTAGCACCCTTTAATGGTTTTTTAGAACTATACATTTCAAGCAGTTTCATTTGTCCGTCCGTCCGTCTTCTGCTTACCGTTTGGACAGTAAGCAGAAGACGGACGGACGGACGTGACGAAACTATAGGGTTTCGAGGCATGAATTTCGGAATCCTAAAAATGAGTAAAGCTATTTTGCTGCACTTCTGTTTTAGGCTATAAATAGGTAGGTAACATAAATAGGTTATATAAATTAGGGTAACGCAAAAAGGGAAACCGCCATTGTACAATTAATTTATCATAACAAAAGCACAGACGCAGTGGCATAATTTGCCTTTAACAGCACATGGCCCAGGCCATGACAAAATCCCGTTAAATTTCGTCACAGCTCACAATGCGCCCAACTGCAGCGATAAACAGTTATCTAAGGCACCGACCACACAGAAATAGATCAAACAGCTGATATTGTCAGTGGCTTTGTTGAATATACAGTAGAGATATGTAAATAAAGAAAAAGTTGGATTAGTTAAAACATGGTCAAAGAACGGTTGGGTTGATTTTGAAACCTAGTGTATTCATAAATTCATACTTTTTTTTAAATACAGATATTTTCTTTTATCATGACCCGCGGCCGCATGGGACCGCAATGGACCTGAACTAAAGATATGTCTGTATTGAAGCTGAATGAACGACATGACACAAGTGAACTAGTCCTATTGAACGTCTCATTTTGCGAACTACATACGCCTTTATTACTAGATGTTGACCGCGAATTCGTGCGCGCAAAAGGAAATCATGCGGAAATCGTACATTTTGCCGCGGTAAAAAGTATGCCAATGTTCTTTTCCGTGGTCTACTCGATATTTGTGCCAATTTTCAACAAAATCGGTCCAGTAGTTTCGGAGCCCATTCAGTGGAAACAAACAAACAAACCTTTCCTCTTTATTATATTTGTATAGATGTCATGGGCGTAGCCAGGGGGGGGGGGGGGTTAGGGGGTTCAACCCCCCCCCCCCCCCCGAAAGTAATATACGTTTTATTTTCTTGAACCCCCCCCCCCCCCCCCCCCCCCCCCCGAAACTAAATCCTGGCTACGCCCATGATAGATGTATTTGCTTGCAGCAATATATTTAGTACAATGCAAGCGAGCGTCAAAAACATCCAGTGGACATAGGTTCTATGTTATACAATGGTTATACCTAATGCTTTGAAATTATCAGGCATTGTACCATTAACGTTCCGGCGGGTAATAAAAAGTGTAACAAATCGCACGTAGCGGCAAATTGTTAAATTATGTTAATTATATCCGCTAAATAATTAGGTCGAGCGAATGCATACGTCTAAGCTAGCACGTTGCTAACTAGGGCTGGTACGAGGGGGTTTGCCAAGTTATTAGAGGGTTTTAGTGTAACCTAAACTAACCTCATATTAGGGGTGTTAGGATTTTGTTATATAATCTAGGTATTATTTATGTAATTTTAAGTTTTCGCACTTGGGACGATTTGTTTTAATCTTTATATAAATGTAGAGCCAAGACATAGTATCTAATAGAAAACTGGCCAAGTGCGAGTCAAACTCGCGCACGAAGGGTTCCGTACAAAATTGGGGTATCGGAGTCATACTTAAATATGTATTTTATTCTGTATTTAGTATTTGTTGTTATAGCGGCATTAGGAAAACATCGTCTGTAAAATTTAAACTGTCTAGCTTATAGCTATCACGGTTCATGAGGTAGAGGCCTTGTGACAGACAGACAGACAGACAACGAAACGTCTGAGTAATAGGGTCCCGTTTTTACCTTTCAGATTCTTAAAAAAATGTCTTTTATATTAAAAACAAGACGCGTTTATAATACTTGAAACTAAGAAAGCAGAAAATTTGAAATGTTACTTTATTTAAACCAAGACACTAGAATCTAGATTAAACTTGCATCCATTTTCTCTTGGTGACAGCCCTAAGTGCTCGACCTCAGTTCAGTTGACTGAAGCTAAATATTTATAAGGTTTATATAGAGCATACTATCTCCTATGATATGTACTCATTTATATTGACTTTTGACCTTCATCTAAATTAATTATTATATTGTCTTTAGCTCTCTATGCGTTCATATACTTATAAGAATACGGAAGGTCGATTCTGCTAATTAAATCCTGCATTATACAGCTACGATCCAGTCCCGGTATATTAAAACTGGAAAATGGCATTCTCATAAACGTCAAACCCGTAAAAAGTAAATAAAACCTAATGGAAAGTATAAGTTAATAACGAGAATTGGGTTTCAGAATAAATCGGATTGTAGCTTTTAAAAATTGTAACCACAGAATAAGAAAAATACCTACACCAGGGTAGCATTATAAAATACTTTCTCTATAGTTTTAGTTCATAGATCATTTCATGAACTAAATACATACCATATATCATCACTAATGTTATTGAATGTTCCGGTGACACGAGTTACGGAAAAATTTCTTCTCTAAACTATCCTCCTCGTAATTTATAGTCGCGAAGAATTCCGTTATTACAAAAGTTGGGGAATGATAAGCGCTTACGGCTTGTCCGCATGTCCACCGCACACATCGGCAACGTAAAAGGTGCGGTGTCGCGGCGCGATAGGTCGACATAACACACTCTACAAATGACACCTCGAGCCTAAGGTTGACAGACATACATATAATCACACCTCTTTCCCGTAGGAGTAGGCAGATACCACTTCTTTCCACTTGCTACGATCCTTACACCTTTGTTTCGCTTCGTCTACATTCTTACCATCCATTCCTCCTCTTACATTCAACGTAGTGAAGCGGCTCTCGTTAGGATACGTGATGGGTGGCGAACCACATCGCCGCCATTTTGGATAATTAAATTATTTCAATGATTATCCATTACGTTCCCATGGATTGGCGGAGAGGGTAGGAATAGGGATGGATAGGTGGTGTGGAAAGGAAGATTGGTAGGTTAGAGTGGGACATAGGAAATGTAGGATATTACCGTCCAGGAGGGTAAGGGATAGGAGTTAGGACAGTAATAGTTAGGGAAGCCGGGGTCGTATACCTGTATACTATACCACAACTACCGGACAGGTAAGTTGGGATGAGTATCCCATGACAATGACAAGGTTCACACCGAAATAATTGTAAACGTCGCGTCACACAAATCTATCATAAATATTCTAGAATGATAACGTCAAAGTACGAAACGATTAGCGATCAGCCCCGTGAACGAAATTCGTGGCTTGCAAAAATCCCGCTCGCTGCGCGCTCCCCCCGCATACGTAGCTGCGAGTTGTCATTCGTGTAAGTATTGAATGACGGTTTTTTACGTTAGTAATGTATTCTACGAAATGCACGTTACGATGCAGCGCCATTCCGTATCGTGTTTCTTCACGCCTCTTGCGCCATTGTATATCTAGCGCCATTTCGCGGCGATGTTGCCATGTCGTAAAAAATTATGACGCGGCAACGCATCGTGCCATGACGCGATGCCGCGACCCCGCACAGTTTTACGTTGACGACATCGTGTCGTGACGTGCGTGGACAATGGACATGTGGACTGGACCTTAACGACGCTCTTGCATTCTGCACGGTGTTTCATATTACTATAATTAAAAAGCAGTCAAGTGCGAGTGAATCATCGGATGTAGAGTTCTGTAGTTTATATTATTATTTAATTAAAATTATTCATATTTCAGGGCTTCCGTTGTCTGTTTGAACGCGCTGATCTCAGAAACTGCTTGATCGATTTAAAAAAATATTTTTGTGTTAGATACTCCATTTATCGAAGAAGGCTTTAAGCTATATAAAATTACGCTGCGACCAATAGGAGCGAAGAATCAGTGGAAAATGTGGAAAAAAAATGGGGAAAATTATTCATCTTTGAGGGCTTCCGTTCGCGTTGTCTGTTTGAACGCGCTGATCACAGGAACTGCTTGATCGATTTGAAAAATTATTTTTGAGTTAGATAGTCCATTTCGAGGAAGGCTTTAAGCTATATAACATTAACCTGCAACAAATGGAAATGAAGCATCAGTGACAAAATTTGCAAAAACGGGGAATATTATTCATATTGGACAGATTTATTGATTTTTTTTGTGTTTGTTCAAGCGGATTCGAGAATGGTTTAGATTTGCAATTGAACCCGGTAGGTGGAGTGGAGCTGCTATTAAAACGTTACCAAATTTAATTCAAAGGCGGTACGAAGTTCGCCGGGACAGCTAGTATGTATATGTCACCTTAAAATTGTAAAAGCCGTTAGATTGTAATATTAGTAGAGATATTTAAAAAAGTCGACAGATTGTCAAATAAACATTTCTCCATACAACTGTACGCATTATTTTTTGTTATATTGTAATATTTACCGTGCTGATTGGTTAAACAGCAAGTGCCCCGCACCGCCATATTTGTTTGCTTTTTCTTAATAATAATTATAACGAAAAATTATGCATACAATTGTAAAGAGAAATGTTTATTTGACAATCTGTCGACTTTTTATAATATATCTAGTAATATTACAATCGAACGGTTTTACAATTTTACGGTGACATATATGTGTAGCAAATATGTGCATATTATGTAGAACGTGATAATTACAATCACGACATCTCAGGAACAGTGATACTTAGAGAAAAAATCATGAAGACTATTTTTGTAGAGAATTTTGAGATCTACAATTTTAGTCTACAGTATTTTTTGATAAAACTTACCGTTTTCGAAAAAAAAAGGCCAAAAACCTGAAATGGAACCTCACATGGGATTCATGGGGACTTTTAAATTTTTATATTTTAGGGTAAACCCAAGATCTCCACCAAAATATGGCTCTGTCCGAATTTTCGTTATTTGACCGCTATTTTTATGTCTAAATTAACCGGAGTAACTTTTCAAATGATATTTGACAGAAATAGGCCATTGACGTTCCTATTCTTATTTGAAACGCATTGTACATAAGTAGTAACAATTTAGTAATCTGCGATATGCTAGTTAAATGACATATCGAAAGTCCCAGAACCGGGTGACCAATCAAGATTATTAAGGGTCCGATCCCATCTTGCCGGATTACTACGGACTAATGTCCAGGACACGCTCGTAAAACATAATGAAGCCTCCGAATAATCCAACTTCACAATGAATCAACCCAAGGCTTTAGTTTTACAGAAAATTCTAGAATGTTTATAGTCGGACACATTCTGAGGAAATGTGTGGTCGTTTTGCTAGACATTTTGTATAACAATCTTTAAAAAAAATCCAAGATACGGCGACTTGTTTATTAAAATTTCGCAAGTCTCGTGAAGACGCTTCATACAAAACTTATGGAGTCATTTGTTCGTAAAGTTGTAAGGGATCGTCCATTAATCACGTGATGCCTAAAGGGGGAGGGGAGGGGGTCAAAAAAAATCACTAAGTATCACCAAGGGGAGGAGGGGGTATAAGGAGACATCACGTGTATTAATTTTTGAATCTAGTCTATGCATACCGAAATTATTATCGGTTATAGATTCGTAGTGTCGTTTAAATACTTACAAGACAAATGACTCGTATAGTTTTTAATTGCTTAAATTATTCGAATAGATTCTTTTTTAAGTTAAAGTTTTTCTTCAAACATGACCTGCTTGCTTACTATGTAAAAAAATACACGTGATTTTAGGTGAGGGAGGGGGGTAGTATAAAACCTCACCACGTATCACCAGAGGAGGGGAGTCTAAAAAGTTTTTAAAAACATCACGTGATTAATGGACGGTTTGTTATTCATGATCATGGCGTTTGTTTGAACTGAGGCCTCAAAACTACGCTACTTCAAATAAACGCACGCGCTCACGCAATAAAAATACGCTACTTTTCGTTCTCGTTTCAGCCTGGTGACGTCCACCAGGGGGCGTATTACAAGCTCTTAATTCCAGCCAGTTTACGCCATAAAACAAACTGGCTTGCATTTTCGTATTATGACCACCTATTGCCAGCCAGTCAGCGGTCACGTGACACTTGACTTGCTTCTGCATTGAAACTTGAATGGTATTTTCGTATTACGACAATTTAACTGACATTAGCTGGCTTGTCTTTACGTCAAACAAAGCCGTTCAGTTTACGCCACAAAATATTAACTTATACTGACTGGTTTATTTTGTAGTGTTCTCTTTTAAAATTATTTTGGGTATTTTAGTAACGAAAAATATCGCTAAAATAATTGCGAATATTTGTTTATGTTTAAGATATAGGTTTTATTCATATGTTCATAGAAAATAATCATGTGTGACGCCTGACGAGCACAGCTGACGAGTTACAAATATGTATTTGAATTTCTAGAAATAATGCCTCACACGAGAAGAACCAAAATCACCAAGCAATTTACCATCCTAGGTACTAATATTATAAATGTGAAAGTTTGTGAGGATGGATGTATGGATGGATGGATGGATGTTTGTAACTCTTTCACGCAAAAACTACTGAACGGATTTTGATGAAATTTGGTATGGTAATAGTTTAGGCTCTGGATTAAAATATAGGCAGTTGCCTATAAAAATATTTAAAAAGTATTTTATCCCGAAAAAATACAGTGTTCCCGAGGGATACCTACTATATAATATATTATACTATCATACATATTCTATTTATAGTTAAAAATACATAACTTTTAAAATACCGTTCCAAATAATGTCCCATATCGCATTAAATACATCATCTAAATATCGCATTATTTTAAATAATATTATTTTAATAAATAATAATAATTCCGGCAGTACAAGTTTTCTGTTATTTAATAACTCTGTGCCTACTAAGAGCATGCCATAAAAAAACCAACTGTCAAATTTGAGTTGAATTTGACGTTTCCGTACGTCACTTTCACGCTCGTATACCAGCCAGCGAGAACCAAACTAGGATGAATCCAGTCAGAGTGAAATGTCGTTGTAATACGAAAAAAGAACCAGGCACTTTAGGGCCGTATATTGAATTGCCTGGAAACTGCCTGGTTTTTTAAAAGATCATAATACGGCCCCAGGACATAGGCCACCCTCATAAATTTCCAGTGCGACCGGTCGCTCGCGACCTGTATCCTGCGACTCCTTAATCCTTCCTGCGACTTTTCTCAGGTCATCTGTCCACCTGGTGGAAGGCCGTCCTACGCTTCGACGTCCAGTTCGTGGTCTCCACTCGAGAACCTTTCGACCATAGCGGGCATCGGTTCTACGAGCTATATGTCCAGCCCGTTGCCACTTTATCTTGCTAATGCGCTGGGCTATGTCAGTAACTTTAGTTCTGCTACGGATTTCCTCATTTCTGATTCTATCACATAGAGAGACACCGAGCATAGCCCTCTCCATAGCTCTTTGAGCGACACGAAGCTTTTGAATAAGTCCCGTTGTGAATGACCACGTTTCGGCTCCATATGTCATCAGTTCATCACTCATCACCGGTAACACACGCTTTTCGTTAGTACCGGACAAGTCGTCGTGCAGAGAAACATTTTATTCAGTCTGAGTAGGTAACAGAAAATCTTCTTACGACCTTTTGCAAAGTGACGACAAAGAATACGCTCTGAAACTGCAACAGTCACTTCACAATTCACATAGAATACCTATATTGAGACATACACTTCCCAAACACACAGTACATTAGGGTATGAATAAAAGATACCACACTCTCCGAATTCGAAATAGACGCTGACTAGTGTTAACTTATTGACTAAGCTGGCGCGCGAAAAAGAAATATTTTGTTCAAAACCAGAGAAATAATATATTATTGACCTAAAGTCTAAACACGTTTATTTTGTGTTCAGAATTTAAGAAATTGGTATAGCGAAAACTTTCAGTACAGTTTTACGTGAATTTTAAAACTGAAAGTGGAAACTGGAGTATAAAATTTGGCCTGCAAATTAAAGTTTATATGGAGGAAGATGTGCAGAAAGCTAATATTTTTGAAGTGAAAATTTCTTTATCATCATTGTGATTTGAAAATAGATGAAACGAAAAAGCGGCAAAAAATAAACAGACACATTTATATGTGTCTCTTTTTACTTTTTAAGACCTTTTTTTCTAGTCTATGACTGTAAGTTTATACCCGCGGCAGCATTTTCTTTTGTGCGCACGAAGTGGCGGGCAACATCTAGTACAGATATATTATATAATACTAGTACGGTAGACGAGTAGCAAGTGTTACGCATCGGGACACGGGTGTCAATGTGTGTCGCGGCACAGAAATATTGATAGTTTTGTAAGTTTTTACGTATCTATATAATAATTAATCAAAGCTCATCATTCATCATCATTTTATAATGAGTATCAAATCATTTGAATGTCAATGCAGTTTACAAGTAGCAAAATACGCTTTAAACTACATCAAAAAAATATTATATAATTAACTAGCTTTTGCCCACGACTTCGTCCGCGTGGAATAGTTACTTTGGGATATCGCTAAAATTTACCCGCGACTTCATTTACGTAGAAGGAGGAGCGCTTGCCCGCGACTCACGACTGCCCGCAGCGCGCCGCACGTCATTATAACGCGCTGATTAATTATTTTATTACTGCGATATCTTCTAAAATACTTATTGAAATCAAATGATGTAAATGGCAAATTTCTTCTAAGTTAAATGCTTGTTATGAATAACGTATTTATTTGGATAAGGATTAAAATCATCTTTATGAAAACACCCTCACAAATAATGCTTAATTTTAGAACAAATTTGGTTAGCATAAAAAGGTTATTGTGAGCCAACCTTAAAAGATAAGACATATACTGTCGCGGACTTTTTTTTAGAATTTTAAAGGGGAACAATTCTGTCATACATAATTTTAGCGAAACTATAACCGTTTCCGCAGCGTACGCAGTGAAAGCTCTCAAAAGGAAAAAAAACATCCCGATATTGAAACATTATTGATTGGAGCTCCGCTCGTATTGAGCTTAGTATGATGTTATATAGCCTAAAGCCTTCCTCGATAAATTGACTATCCAACACAAAAAGAATTTTTCAATTCGAACCAGTAGTTCCTGAGATAAGCGCGTTCAAACAAACAAACAAACAAACTCTTCAGCTTTATAATATTAAGTATAGATAAGCAAATGCTGTAAAATGACAATCAAGTAAATGTCAGCAATTGTTGCTAATTTTAGTCTTGCAAGTTAACGTTCGCTAAATATAAATTAGACCTTAAACCATCTTGTTAACCGGACAATATGTCTGCCGGCTAATTAATATAACGATGAGAATAATTTATCCACTTTAACGTTTAGCCCCCACTTTAGCCAGACACGTAAACGTCTGAGGAAGCGTTAATTGACCGTTGTACGAGTTGCATTAGCTACTTAAGGTGGTTCGTTTCCTATACAAAAATATAATGGACATTAATTAGGTAATTCATACCATTACTACATAAATTTATATGCACATCTATTTATTTTGCAATACAATTGTCGCAAAATATATTTAAAATACTTTATTTCACACAGAAGTCACATTTTTATTGAATTTTCGACAAAAAGTGACATAAGTTACAAATGTCACTTTTTGTCGAAAATTCAATAAAAATGTGACTTCTGTGTGAAATAAAGTATTTTAAATATATTTTGCGACAATTGTATTGCAAAATAAATAGATGTGCATATAAATTTATGTAGTAATAGTATGAAATTACCTAATTAATGTCCATTGTACTTTTGTATAGGAAACGAACCACCTTAACACGTCGCATCGCGTGAAGAAATCGACACCGTGTTACAAACCGTAATTTCGAAAACGGGATACTATCTAGCCGAGTCTGAATATTCTGGTGTTATGTGCGAGTTTTTGTCACCACTCACCGTGAAGAAGTTAACTGCAATTTGTATGACATCGAAACAACGCCCCTAGTGGCAAACAATGGTAACTAATTCGATGCAATACAAATTGTAGTTACCTTCTTCACAGCGAGTGTGACAAAAAGTTGCACTCCGTACAAGTAATTCTTGCGGATAAGTCGATCCCTTACAAAATAAAGTATCGATAAGGCTGGGACAATAATATGCTTCGGAATCCGGAACGCCGGAGAAAATTCAGAACACTAAAATAGAACTGCACTAATACAATGGAACTGAAAATACATGTAACCACAACAATAGCAATACATGTTGCGATTGTTGTGGTTACTAATATAATAAATATTTTAGTACCTAATAAATAAAAAAACAAATCACAAATCACGGTTCTATGTGTATCCGCTTATAACTGTACCACAGATTAAAGGTTTACGCCCGCTAAGTAACGTTAAAAGTTCACTGTGTAGGTGCTAAGGAGAAAGTTTTACAATGCTGAGGCTGTACAAAGAAGTAGCATCGCATTTTCTGAGCCAGTGCAAACGAGCTATTGACTGTTGCGCGCTTCCGCGACCAGGGTTACCATATCTCAGGATTTGTCCTGAGATTTCAGGATTTTTCGACTCTTCTCAGGATTCCGGCCGGATTTAGCAAATCTAGTGATATCTCAGGATTTTCAATAAAACACAGGTTACATTTTAAAGATCTCTCTTATTAAACTACTAAAAATAATTTTCTTTTAGTAACAATAACAGTTAAAATCAATACTTATTTATCAAAGTGAAACAAACTAAAAATAATCTTCTTTTGGTAACAATTGCAGTTAAAATCAAAAAAGTCGCGTAAAACGCGTGCGCAAGATAATAATACGTTTTTGAGAGAAAATTCTCAAGCTGTAGAAAATCTCAGGACTTTTCTAGGAAATCAGGCCTTTTCTCCGGACTTTTGATTTTTTCATCTGGTAACCCTATCCGCGACACAATATTGGATGTGGCATAGTGTCAGTTGTCACATTTTTACAAATTAATAAAAGTTTTGAATAATCAAACATAAATCTTAAAGAAATACTTACTTATTAAAATTTCCCATCTCTTTCTCGCAAAAAAGTACATCACGTATTGTTATTGTCATACTTTATGTATAAAAAAATGTATGGCCGTAGCAATTGATGAAGTCACAGGCCAATATATCGTTTCTTATTGCAAAGGAGCAATTTGCTACTGCGACCAAAGATAAAATTAGTTTAGTTGTAAGCGTAATAATTATACCTGGATTACAATGATATAGGTCGCATATCTGTGGGATGTGGGGTTAGTGAGAAAATGATAATTAAAGATAATTCCTATACAATTAAAAATAAATCCTTAATTATCATTTTCTCATCCCACAGATGATTTCATATATTAACCTGCACTGCATTAGCCAATAACGCCTAGACCCAATTTTGAATCTGTCCAGTTCGAAATTCGAATTTTCATTTAAAAGAGTGTACAAATAACTTTGTCCTGAAGTTAAGATCTGACGCTGGGATCCGTAAGAAATCGAGGGAATCTTTCGATTTTATAAAGACATCAGGGGGTCTAGAAAAACCACTTTAGGCGAACATTAGATGAATCTTATGCAATTCATATTATGTGCGCCATTTTACGCATTTCTATTGAAAACTGTCAAAATTGATGTTTCAACTGTCAAAATAGCTTGTTAATATAGAGTAGCCGGTCACGGCGGCGCGGCGGCTCAAATTGTGGTAGATATTATAAAGTAGCGATAGTGCGGTACACAGCGAAAGCCCAACGTTACTACATGATAAAACTGCACAGTTCGGTTAAACCAGTGGTCAGCTAGTCACTATTAATTTTTTGATGTGAAAACGTCTTATAAATGAATGAACGGCGGCTGCACGCACGAAAAGTTGTCAAGCCAGTGGTCACTCTTAAACCCAGACTACGTCTTCTCACACACCGGGCCCTTATGGGGCCTTGGGTGGGGAACCACGATCAGGGGCTTTGCCCCTCTACGTGGAGAAAATTTTGTAATTTACATCGACCAGTACGAGTACTGGGCGAAGATAGAACCATTTTTTAGGGCAGACCTCCCGCGGCAGAACGCGGGGGGAAACCCATAGCGAGACGAGGGGAAATTCGCCACCAGGCCCGACCTAGACCGGCGGACGGCTCCAAACGGCGCGTGAGGGTCCCGACCCGGAGGCCGAGAAACGTGTTTGGGTCCACTCCCACACGCGTCGCGATTGCCGCCCGCGGACTCGACAACCTGGGAAAGGGTGGGAACAATACTTCCGGACCCCAGCTTTTTTGTAGCGGGGGGGAAGATACGCCCCGGTGGTGACGGGGTGGCATGAGGGCTGCCACACCGACAGACCCCGGGCGAACATAGAAGATTTGGCACCGGCAGTTTTTTTTTTTTTTTTTTGTATTTTTTTTTTGTATTTTTTTTTTTTTCCGGTGCCGGGGGAAAAGGGGGGCTGCGATCCAGCGGTGGATGATGGGCGCAACCTTGCGCCTGGGCACCTCCTCTTCGGGGCGGGGGGTGGCACATCAGTTGTGCCTAGTCACCTCCTCTTCGGGGGCACGGGGGGCGTCGTGACGCCTGGGCTCCTCCTCTTCGGGGGTGGTGGTGCGGGCGGCGAGGCTCCGCAGGGTCTTCCGGGGGAACTGCATCCCTCGGAAGGCGGTGGCGATCGGGTGGGCGGGCGTGCCACGGCGCCAGGTCGGTTAGCTCGACCAGGCGCGAGGCGTCCGCTCGCATGAAGAGGTTGCGGGAAAGGCGGGCCACAAAGGCGTCCACGCTTTCCATCTCGAGATCCCTGGCAATAGTGGTGTTGCGGACGTACCAAGGTGCGCCCGCAATGTGGCGCAGCGCCCGGTGCTGGGCTCTCTGCAACAACCCTTTTTGGGGTGCGGAGAGCAAGTGGTGCCACGCGGGAGCTGCGTAAGTGAGGCGGGACCTTATGTACGTTTTGTACAGGGCCGTCCGCATATTCAGGGGGATCAAGGGAGATGAGAAAGCTGGACGCAGCAGGGCTGTTGCCGACCTTGCTTTGGCTGCTGCTGCTCTGCACTGGGCGACCATGGAGAGTCGGCGGTCAATTAAGACGCCAAGGTGGTCACTCTTATGACGTGAAAACGTCTTATAAATGAATGAACGGCGGCTGCACGCACGAAAAGTTGTCACGTTCCGTCTGTGCTGAGCGTGCAAGCGAGAGCGCGGAACAAGCGATAAGCCCCGTCCAGACAGCTTGTGAAGTAGGCCGAGGAAATGCTCGCGAAGTAACCCTAATTATGAAAACGCGAAACGAAGTATGTGCCCACACTGTCTTATTCGGCCAACCTCAGCCTACTTCGCGAGTAGTCTGGACGCGACGATAGAGAGGCACGATCGGCCTAAGGGTCCATCCACATATTACGTCACACCTGATGGGGGAGGGGGGTCATACAAAGTGTGACAGTACATGTTAAATACAGGTACAGGGATACTAAAAAGCGTGACATGGGGGGGGGGGGGGGGCGGTAGGGGTTCAAAAAGTCGAAATTTTGCGTGACGTAATATGTGGATGGCCCCTAAGCATTTGGCTTGTGATGACGTTTATCACGTAATATTATCGTCCGTAAACCGACTTAAGAGACAACCATTTTTTAAAATTATATTAGGCTGGGAGTCTGCGACTACATTATCCGGAATCCTTTCCGGAAATAAAAGCCAGGCCCGCCGTTGTCTATTTTCACAACGTGGCCCACATCTGCTAAAAGTTTTCCGACCTCTGGTTTACGCCGTTTTTAACCGAAATGTGCACTTTTATCGTTACGTGTGTAGCGGACATTAGCCATGGAATTAAATGGAGACTACAGGATGCAATTATAACCGGCCATACTTGTGTGAGGGAATGTTTTAATTTGTTTGGAGTCTTAGCGTAGTAAGGAGGAAATGAAATAACAGTAGTTGTTACTTGTTATATCTATAAATATTATCAGGTAGCACTTTAATCGTCTTCATAATTTGTTCGTATTATAATAGCATGGCTTTGCCATTGGCTGGCCGCACAGTCAATAATGCTCATATTGACAATAATATTCCTTGTGTGCGGGCGGGCCAGGGTTTTTTTTGTATGTGTTGACTAGTATTGACAAATTAATTCTGTCAATAATATTGCACGTGTGCGGCTAGCCGTTAGGGTCAGCTCAAACCGATTTGAACCGTTACGGGACGCGTTTTAAAAAAATATTCAAAATTTAACTTTTTCAGTAGCTATGTGCACAAGAAGGTACACGTTTCATTGCAAAAGGGGGCCGCGATATGCGGAGCGGTGCAATTTGACATTTGAACTCTTGCAATTAAGGTGACGCCGCGTTAAAGTAAATAACCTAACCAAGAGCATGTCAGGACATGTCTAAGGAGGGTTCCGTAACTATAAGCGCGTAATATGCTTTTTTTTTAAATTACTCCAAAAGTTACTGTCCGATTTTGTTCACAATAATTTTACTAAAGAGTTTTTAGCATGATCTATCAGCATGGAAATTTGCAAGTTTCTATCTCCTATAGTTTGAAAATGCTGGGGGGGGACCAACTTACAAACTACTTTGGAGGCCGATTACTCGAAAATGGTCAACTTTATAAAAATGTAACGTATGAAACCTTGCCTTTATTTTAAAAGACCTATTCTACGATACCCCACACGATGAGATAGAGTGAAAAAATATTTTTCATCCCCACTTCACATGTATGGAGAGCCACCCCTAAAATATAAAATTATTAGGTATTTTTTTATGATCCCGAAACCGTGATCTATTCACAATCTATAACTGCACCAAATTTCATCAATTTATATTCATAATTACAGGAGCTAGAGGCGCGGACAGACAGACAGACAGACAGACAGACAGACGGACAGAGCGAAACCATAAGGGTTCCTTAAGTATTACGGAACCCTAAAAACCGTGTTGGATATGTTTTAGATTGCTTGTTTTCTATGACATGTTGTTTCTATGAGCTATGTTTTCTACAAGCAATGGAACAGCAAGAAATGGAAAGGGCGTAGCAACAAAATGGTTTTTGTCGCGTAATTTAAAAACCATAAATACATTTCATATAAGCTATGGGCAAATTAATGTGTATGCTTGAACCAATCTATGTACAAATTTTGGAAGCTTAAAACACTCTCCTCTGTTGGCAAAATAGGAATCTCTTTTTTTACAGAGGTGTTTTTGATTAATTATTCTGTGTTATAAAAGTTGACCAATCGTGTTATGCTATGGGCAATTCAAAGACAAAGACATGATGAATACTGACAATGAACTTTTAATTTCTTAGCTTTAGTCATTGCTGAGAAAAATCGATATCGTTACAGCCAAATTATCAAGGCGTCGCCTTAATCGTGTCTTCTTGTGCAGTGATTAAAGTCCCATTTTGGATCGCTATCTTAGAAATGCAGAGCCGCTTTTTTCGACCTATCGAATTCTTATTTTTAGAAACAAGACGTGATTAAAAGGTGGTTTTTTGAAAGGCCCGTTTCAGCCTTTCCTTGAGATGTCCCTCAAATATTGAAGAGGTCAATTCATCTACTTTTTTCTGCTCAGATTAACTATGCCGTGTAGAAAACATTAATCTCAACAGGAATCGTCATTAAATGAAATTAATACGTCCACTGCTTTTTTTAACATAGGTCTAAAAATTTGGCGTATACATATTTTACTCTGAAAATTTTCAAACTTTCAGAAACGCCAAGTTTTGTTCACAAAAAGCTCGACTTGAAAATCTAAAATTGCCTTATAGCATTGAAAATGTCAACATAAACGTGCTATATTATTACACCATTTGCCCACAAAATAAATAATTTAGGAACATTTTTAATAAATATCATTACGGAAGATTAAAAACTAGCATTAATATCCCGCGACTTCACCCGCGTGAAATAACGTTTTAAGCTTTCATTCCCTATTCTACCCGTTTGGGGGATGAATTTTGAAATATTCTTCCTGAAGTGGATGCCTACGTCATATGAGAAATACGTGTGCAAAATTTCAAGTTTCTAGCCTTAAGGGTTTGGCCTGTGCAGTTGATACATCAGTCAATCAGCTTTGCCTTTTATATATTTACATAGATATACCTTAGGAGGTATTTTATTTTACAATCACATACAATTAATACCTTGTTAGTTGTTACCCAGACAAGGAGCTTCAACTTTAAACAACACGAAAGAATTCACGAAATTCTCGAAACTTCGACGGAGATAGAAACTGTCATTGTGCCAATTAAAGTCGGGCTAATTAAAGGGATAGTCTTTGTTTTTGTAATTCGAAGCCCAGTAGGGTTGAACGCGTCGAGAAAAAAAATACTTAAAAAATGAAGTTATGTTCGAGTCTTATATTTTTTTGTATGTTCAACGTAACTACGTACTTTTTAGGACTTCGTATCTAAAGGGCAATAAAAACAGGACCCTATAAGACTCCACTGTCCGTTTGTCTGTCGCCAGTCTCATGAACTGTGATAGCTAGACAATTGAAATTTTCACAGATGATGTATTGTTATATGTTGCAGCTATAGCAACAAATACTAAAAACATAATATAATAAATATTTAAGTGGTGTTTAAAGCACAAAAGTATTTTTTTGCTGTCTTGTACGAAACCGTTCGTGCACTCGAACGACTCGAACTTGGTAACTCGGCTATATTGTCAATAACATACGAATTTTTCGGCTTTTAGGCTGCTTTTGGGCAGTTCTTGTGTGACTTGTCATTTGTTAAATTCCTTCCGCCATTTGATTGTCCGGCCATTTTTTCCGCGTCCGGCTTTTAGATTCAAAGAATTAGCAACCCTAGACCCAGACATTTACCTTATAAATATATAGTAAGTCATTGTACCAGCTGCTCGGTTATTATTCTCAAGTTGGTATAATTGTGCTTACAATTTATAGCATCGTTTAAGCTTTGTTGTAGATAAATAAGTGTGAAGGGATTATGTAAGCATATTTGAAACAACGCCAATTCCCCGTTTAGTGGTTGATCATCATCAGCCAGTAGCCATTAACTGGTGTCTATATTTTTATGAAATATATCTGAAGGCCAATTCTGCTAATTAAATAAGAATAAGAATGGATTTATTTTTAGCATCACACAAAACATCTTATATAAGTCAGTGGTACAGTTTGACTATAATATAAATACAATTTTAATTACTATAATGCTGTGTGACGCCAAAAATTGGCCCCAGCTCAGCAAACGCAGCAAGCAAGCCCGCTGCACTGATATTCTGCAGAGGCCAATGAGTGGCTTCACAACGCTACTAAATAATATTTTTATTTGTTTTTTCTCGGTATATTTTGTGTTAAGCACAAAATATACCGAGAAAAAACAAATAAAAATAGTGACAAAGAACTAAATACAAGAAAATACATACAATAAATTTCAATTAAATGTATAGGTGTTCTTGTCTTTGACTTTGAAAAGAGAAAAAAAAATATTAAAAAAAATACGAATTTAAGAAAAAAAATATTGTACAATGGTGATTTGACGTATATAACGCGTTTCAAATGAGAATAGGAACGTCAATGACCTTTTTCTGTCAAATATCACTTGAAAAGTGCGATTTTCACTGCATCGAATTTAAATAAAAACGTTAAATAGTAATCAATTATCTAAACATAAATTTAACTATCATAACAGTCTAAATTCGAAACAATATGGCGCCGACTCGATCCTATTCTCATTTGAATCGCACTATACTCTATGGTTTGACGTCTGCGTTACTAAAACGTGGTTTTTGACGTGGCATTTAATTTACTTGACACTGGCAAAATGTTGCAAAAAGCGATGGCCATTAATAAAAGAAGAAGAAGAAGACGTGGCATTACTAGAAAAACTAAATAAATATCAATACATGAAATATCTAAATAAATTAAGTATAAATTTGTATATGAAAGGTCTTGAGCAGTTCCAAGAGAAGTGGTAATATATACGATCCAGTCCCAAATCCTGATAGATTAAAACTAATAATGGTATTCTCAAAGACGTCAAATCCGTTATGATTGGTCGAAAGTCCAAACTTCAAAAATCATTATGGTATCAATGTCCCCCTTGGGCCTCCGGTAACGTTTAAACAATCATTTGACGAACACAACGCAAGCGTTATTTCATGCTCGTTTTCTGTGAGACCGTGGTATTTATCCGGTCCCATGTTTAAAATGGATATAATTTAAATTTAATTACAGAAACTTTGGACACATAATTTCCTGCTTAAATATAATACTCGTATTAGAAGTAATAAATATAATATATAGGTCTACCAGAATCTGATGGCATTTAAAAAAAAATAAAAATTGTGATTTTCATATGGCAATGTCAAGTATGACCCGTCAAATCAAAGTACGTGATCTGTCAACCGCTGCTAAAATTTTGTGATTATGTTCTTGGAATTTGTTGTTTTTGTGAAAATATCCAAAAAGGCAATTCGATCTCAAGCGAGAAATATTGTTTTCTATGTCTATAGTAAAATACAGAAAGAAGAAGGTGTAAATCGAACTCAATCTTATAATTTAAAGCTCGCGGTAGAGTTGACCGGTAAGTTAGAGTGAGTTGTTTTGATACTTTTAGTTTTTTTTATATTTTCTTAGGTAATTATTGTGACTTCTTTAAAGGTATTTCCAGTACTACTATAAGGTGAATCGTAGCTGATGGCACATCGAATGATGGTTAGTTTTCCATGCCTGGTAAAAGGAGGAGAGGAGGAAAAAAGAAAATCAACATAAGACAGTTTCGATTTATAGTTGATTAGAAATAAAGTAAACGAGTTCTACACAGTTCGGAAGGAAATGCCAACATTAAATAAACTGTTGCCAATTTAATTGTATGTTATTCGTAATAAATCTATACTAATATTATAAAGAGGAAAACTTTGTTTGTATGTTTGTTTGTTTGTTTGTTTGTTTGTTTGTTTGTTTGTTTGTTTGTTTGTTTGTTTGTTTGTAATGAATAGGCTCAAAAAGTACTGGACCGATTTCAAAAATTCTTTCACCATTCGAAAGCTACATTATCCACGAGTAACATAGGCTATATTTTATTTTGGAAAAATAGGGTTCCGTAAAATATTTGGGTTTTTCGGACACAAGGTGTAAAAAATCAACCAGAAAAGTTACTTATTTTGCGTACGCTGCCTAAACTATAAAATATAGAACCATAAAATGGTCTAATTAATTATAGATCTTATAAATATCTACAAAAAAGTCCGCGACACACTATACCTATCTATGTCGAGTGAGGCACAACAACCATTTTTTTATTTAGAAATCTTGAATTTTTTTTGGACTACATTTAAACGCGTTTATTTTACTCATGCTATTAATCCTTATCAAAATAAATTATTTCATCACTAAGTACAGTTTATGTAGATAATATTTGGTCTTTGAATGATTGAAATTGGACGTGTGGTTTTGAAGTTATGGCGAAATTAAAATATTACGATTTCTGCTGCACGGCCCGTTGCGAAGTGGGCGTCACCAAGGCGGGGGTGCGCGTGCGGGGGGAGTTTAGATCTTTGGTATTTCATACGATAAAAGTATACCCACCTACTTATTTCATTGAGTTTTAGTAGGTACCTATATTAATTTGTTTCTGTTTGTTTTGACTAGATTTCGCCCATTTTGTTAAAGGTTTAAAGACATTCTGTAGTATTAGTATCAGTATTGTACCCGTGCGAAGCTGGGGCGGGTCGCTAGTAAGTATATAAAGTAATTCACGATTGATTTATTTTTTATGAAATATCATATTACATAGTATAAAACAAAGTCCCTTTTTTGTCTGTCCCTATGTATGCTTAAATCTTTAAAACTACGCAACTGATTTTGAGGCCGTTTTCTTTTTAACAGATAAAGTGATTTAACGGGAAGGTTTTTAGGTATATAACATGCATAACATAGTAGAGGTACACAGATAATTTTAGAGGTTTCTAAAGTCCTCAAAATCACATATTTTGCGCTTATATTGAAAATGCTGGCTGAACACTACGAGATATATCAAAATTATGTACTACAATTTTATTATTTATCTTAAAAAAGCCTACAAAAAATTCCGCGATGGCATATGTCTATCTCTTAGGGATAACCCACAATAACCATTTTTTTATCCTTTACTTTGATTTTAATTTAATAGCTTATTTACAAAGCTATTTTAAGCAATACAGTATTAATCCTTATCCAATTAAGTACCTTAAATACATTGTGCAATTAAGTTAGATCAATACTGCCCTTTACGGCATGTAATTTAAATGAATATTTTCGAAGATATTACAGATTTAAATTTGCTGCGCGGCGCGGGCGCTCGCGTTTCTACATCGCGCTATCGAAAACGCGGGACGTATACAGTATAAAGAGGTTCACGAATATTTTGAACTGCAGCACAGAATACGTATAATAGTAACTGCAGTTCTTAATTCTTATGGAATATCCAGAGGTGGTTTGCGAGTTTTGTTGGTCAAATAACTTTACTTATTACATATTACATAGTATAAAACAAGTCGCTTTATCTGTCTGTCCCTATGTAGGAATTAGTGATGTAACGAATGTCTATTTTTTAGCATTCGCGAATGCGAATGCGAATGCGAATATTCAGTTGTTGTTCATATTTGGCGCCAATTTGTCTATGGTTTGGCGGCAGTCGCGTTCGGACTAGGTTCGTTATGGGTTCGTTACGTTCGTATCTTCCGAGTATTGCCGAGTTCAAACGAACTCATCTATGATCTAAATAAAGCGTCATTCATTCCGCTCCGCTCACTCAAACTTAAACTCAAAATTTTTATTTCCATGTAGGTTATGATATAACGCTTATAGAATTGTCCTACATGATGCCTACCACCGGTTCGGAAACTAGCCCGGCGAGAAGAACCGGCGTAAGAAACTCGCACATTTGCTTTTGTTTTCTGATATACATATTCGCAAAACATTCGCAACAATTTTGCGAATGCGAATGCGAATATACAAAAATGTGCGAATATTCGCGAATGCGAATGCGAATGCGAATATTCGTTACATCACTAGTAGGAATAGTATATTGTACGAGTACGAGTTTTTAAAATAATAGTCTTTAAGTATTTAGTCTTTAAGATATTATAAGATTATGGTAAAATTTATATTCAAGTGCAATAAATATAATATTATGTAAGTATATTATCAAATGGTCGCGCATGTCGTGTCGAGGTGATAGGGTCCCATTTTTAACAATTTGCATTGGGCAAACCTAAAAAAATTTTCAATATTGTATCAGTAGTATATTGCTGAAAGTAGGTAGAGAATTATTCGCCGAAGTAGTTTTTTCTCCAAGAACACTATTCCAATTTCCACGCGGGCGAAGCCGCGGGCAAAAGCTAGTTTTCTATATTATACACCGAACATTCTTCATACATACATACATATAATCACGCCTTTTTCCCGTAAAGGGGTAGGCAGAGACCACTTTTTGCCACATGCTACGATCCTTACATACTTCTTTCGCTTCGTTCACTTTCATTCTTACCATCCATTCCTCCTCTTACATTCAACGTAGCGAAGCGGCTCTCGATGGTCCACTTTTCACCTCCGCGAGAAACGAGACGTGATGGGTGGTGAACCTCATTGCCGCCATTTTGTATAATTAAATTATTTTAATGATTATCCATTGCGTTTCCACGGATTGGTGGAGAGGGTAGGAATAGGGAAAGGGAAGGATAGGTGGTGTGGAGAGGAAGATTGGTAAGTTAGAGTGGGAAATAGGAAATGTAGGATATTACCGCCCAGGAGGGCAAGGGATAGGACAGTAATAGCTAGGGAAGCCGGGGTCGCATACCCGTATACTATACCACAACTACCGGACAGGTAAGTTGGGATGAGTACCCCATGGCTATAACTTTATACAGTCTTATTATAATTCATGTTCAATAATACTAAAGACATAATTAAATATTAACCAGTATCAAGATCGTTTAATCCAATTTCCCCAGTATTGCACACTACAAAATTTTATTTCCCTATTTGCCATGAGATTCTGGTACACCTATACCTATTATTATTGTAAAAATAAATACAAAACACGAAAACTATTTTATACGAATTAAAATTAGATTGCACTCTTTAACGACACTGAGGTCATTGACCTAACAGCTGATTTCAATTTTTTAAATTATATTAATATTATCATTTCAAACCACTTTCAAACAATTGAAATCTGTGTGAGGGGAATGACCTCAGTGATGTAGACTCATTTCAACTAGATTTTTTTCTGCCATAACTTTATTAAATTATATTCTTCTGTAAATAATAATATTCTCAAAGTTTCTGTTATTGATTTTGATATATTTTATAAAAGCACGGGTTACTCTTTTTGCTGTTGTCTATGATGGCTATAGAATAATTTTGGGTCGCTGGTGTAGTGAGTTTCTGTTGTTAATATAAAAACTTTTTAGGTATTGATTGACATCTGATTGATGGAGAAAGTTAGTGGCGCCCTAGCCATCCCTAAATCAATGTACCTACGAGTATACCTTTTAGATTGGGGACTGAATTATATTGTACTTCTGTCTGTCGTTTCTTGTAACATCATTTTCGGCAAACAATATGTTCAAAGTTATATTTTAATACTAGCTGGTGTTCGGAACTTCGTGCAACTACATATGGAAACGGATCCATAAGATAAAAGTTACATAATATTACATTCAGCTATCTGTTAGTCCGGTCAAATAAGGCAGTTTCAGAGATTAGCCGAAACAAACAGACAGACAGACAGACAGACATACAGATAGACAGACATACAGACGGACGGACAGACATATTGTTTTTTTTTTTACTTTTGGTGTAGTTACCGTACCTACACTGTCATATTACCAATTTACCATACTATCATGATACTATGCATATAATGATTATCTTCAATACTTCAATTTTATTTATTTGTATAGATTATGATAATTTGATTTATACACTTTCTTCCTTAAAATTGTCCCTTTCATTTTCATTACATATATACCTTTATCTATTGGTGAAGTTCTTTATTTCGCCGGACTGCAATAATCAAACTAAGTATACAATAAGTTTTCTAAGTTTTTATAGGCAAAGTATAAAATAAAATGCCATCTGTGCACCGTGCAAGTGTGCAGTCTCAGTGCAGACGGAATTAGTGATGTAGACACATCTGTGGAGGAAATGAGTTGAGAAAATTGTCCGAGGAAATTGCTTCAGTACGCTTAATAAATTAAAGATTTATTGAAGAAGATTGCAGGATTACACCTCGTGTGGAGATTAAAAAGAACTTGCGACAGAGAAAAAATATTGCTAGAGCAATATTAAGCCTGTCAATTTCGCAAATTCGTTCGAAGCATTTCGCGGTTTTTCGTGATTTGGATATTATGGAAAAAAATCGCGCGTATAAAAAATAAGCGATACTAAGTTCGCGAATGCGGAATTTAATCGCCGCCGCGGTGAAAATAATTAACAAAAATGTACCTGAACCTCAATTCTCGTATTTAAAGTAGACATTTAAAGAGTTAATTTTACTTTGTTTGGATTGAAAGTGTAGTAACATGTTATGGTGTCTACAGACTAGGGAATATTATTCGAATATTCGAATATTCGTTTTATTCGAATATTCGACGACTTTATTATTCGAATATGACTGGGTTCAATATTCGAATATTTCGAATAAAACGAATAATAAATTATTTTATTTATTTCTCAAAAATATGTTAATACTAGTAAAAAAACTTGTATAAACCAGAAAAGTTTCGTTATTTAATGCATTATTATTATTATTTATTTATTTTTTCGTCAATGATAATATCCTAAAACACATTTTAGAACACTGTTTGTGGAAGAATACAAAACTTTTTTAAAAAATATATACATTTAAGATGAATACTTCCTACAGACCTCAGCGAAAAACGCCATGCTCACACGCAATGTTAAAATAGCCTAACTAAGAGCGTGTCACGTCGTGTCTAAGGAGGGTTCTATAACTATTAAGCGTAATACGATTTTTATTTTCATATTCTTAAATGGTTATATACTATTCGATTTCGTTCAAAATAATTTTCCTAAAGAGAACTTAGTATGATTTACCAGTTTGGAAAATTGCAAGCTTATAATCTTCATAGTTCAGAAATGACAGAGGAGGTGAAACCAATTTGGAGGCCGGTTACTTGGAAATGGGTGACTTTGTAAAAGCCATGTATAAAACTTTGCCTTTATTTTAAAAGACATAATATTCAACATACACTTCACATAATTATATGGAAACTTGGAAAGCCACTCCTAACTATATAATAAAATTACATTTTTTTTATCAAACCAAAACTGACATCTAGACGCAATATAGAAGAGCAAACAGAAAGATAGACAGACGCGGACAGAGTAAAACGATAAAGGATGCCAAGTTGAGTTGACAACTATAGTATTACACTGGCCTGCAAAACTTAAAATTTCATAATTTTCAGCTTTCTTCAAAAGTAAATTATATATTTTTATCTTTAAACAAAAAAATAACCATTTTAATCTTATTCTTATAGACTAAATTTACATGTAATATTGCGATTTTGAATTACTCGTCGAGGCTTAACAACAGCTTGGAGCGGGTTTGTCACACTGAAAACGAGGTTTTGGATCCGATTTATGCAATAGAATATTGCATAAATCGGATCCAAAACCTCGTTTTCTTATATTAGAGCGTGTTTAGTGCTGTACTAACTGTACGCGACAATCTGCAGCTTCTGACTAACATTCTAAGCTCATCTCAGGGTATACTTAATCGGGTTGAGGTTAGGACATTAAAATGCATTAGTATCGTCCGTCCCCCATACCTATTTGCTAAATACGGCCTAGCGTTCTCTTTGAGAATCTCTTGACCATATCTTTCTCTAGTTAGAGGTCCAATTGTCATGGCCACATACTTAGTGCGGCTACCTAAAGGTATGCCAGCCCATTGTATATGTAGGTACTCTGCCTGAGCATACTGGTCTCTTTCTGAAAAGTAGGCTTGAAGATATCGCCTACCAGGTCACGTTTACTTAGCCTCCTTTTAGAAATCCACTCATCTGGGACCAAAATTCTGGACTCCATCTGTATGTGTACGTACTTCTCGTTCATCCATCTGTATGTGTACGTACGTGTGTACGGATGTATCACAGTGTTAGTAATAGAAGTAGTTAGTGGGGCTGTTTGAGAGGTGAGACCACTCGCCTTTCGCATCGGTCTTCAGGGTTTCAGATTTGCTTAAGCAAGTTTTCTTCAATGTCCTGACAGTAATATAGTCCCTTCGAGTCTGAAGAAGCTGTTGCTATACTTAACTGCATTTAGGTATTGATTTTCAACAAGTGGAAACGATTTAACGGTCTTCTCGAGTGCTGAGTCTGTCATTAAAGTCTTATACGGCCTTGTTAGATGTTTTTAAGTCTCTTTGTACCTTCGCTTCATCTTCTAAACGGTTCGTAACATGACACACTCCGTTTTTGCAGTATAACGCATACTGATGCCTAGTTTCAGAAAAATATTCAGGTCAAAGGGCTAATATACAATTTTAACAAAAACATGGTTAACTTGAAAAAGGAAAAAGATTATTTTTGTTTTTAAATATTAAAGATTTTCCACCCACTTTTTACCAACTATGAAGTTTTTTGTTATGATAACATAACATAAAAATCGTTTTGAATGCTTTTTACTCTATAATGGTTTGTCTTGTTTATTTATATATATGTTACTATAAAAGCTTGAACTACGGTAAATCTTAAGATTTAAGAGTAAATTTTAGGATTTACCGACATGAGTTGGTAAATGTAAGTATTTCTGAAAGTGTTAGAGTTTTCAGCTCTATTGTATTAGAACAGAGCACTATTTACAGTACATTCCGATTTCTGTGCAGTGTTCCAACTCTGCAAATGTATTTCTCCCCAATATTAAATCAACTGATAAATAAATAAATATAAAATATGTTCTATAATATTATTGTTCTTTATACATTAAATAATACTACCTACCAAAAGCTTAATTTTTATAGTCTGACTTTTCAAATCGATTATCTATGTTGCATCGATCAATAGCTTAATTCAATTAAAAACCAGAAAAACCTAATCTCTAACGCAAACCCCAAAAATTCTCAGTAGAGGATTTTTTTCTTAATTTTCGTGAGAAACCCCTTAGTTGGCAACCAAATCCATGGTCTGCTCCAGACCTAAACCGTTTTTAAAAAGTTATTGCAATTAGAATTTTAAGTTAAAATATTTTTTTATTAAAAAGACGTTGATTTTTTGAGAGTAAGTTGTGAAATACTTCACATTTTAATATTATTAAATATGCAGGTATATATAAACGCATTATATTACTTGTATTTAAAGTTAATTGCCATTATTCGTATTATTCGAAATATTCGAATTTATTCGAATAGTGTTTAGCCATTATTCGAATTATTCGAATAGTAAAATTTGTCGAATAATAACATTCCCTACTACAGACACACGAATTTGGTACGGAGCGTACAGCGGATCTGGTACGCTCCAGATCCGCTCCGAGCGTGTGTAGGGCTGTCCGGCGAACATAAGAAGAAGGCGAAGAGTTCGCCGTTGTCCGCATCGGATCTGGTCCGTTCCGTACCAAATCCGTGCGTGTGTAGAGCAGTCCGGCGGTTAGGCCGTACAACGGTGATACCGTTGTACGGCCTAACCGCCGGACTGTTGCCAACTTAGGGATGTACCCCCCAAATTAGGGAAAATATCTACGGGGGTTTACTAGGGAGCGGGCAACCAATTTTTTTCAATTCGTGACATAATTTTCATTCAACTGTCGTAAAATTCATAAAAAAACCCGACCAAGTGCGAGTCGGATTCGCGCACCGAGGGTTCCGCAGTCCGCACAAACCTGTAGGTAAATAAGTAAAAGTTCACCCATCACGACAATCGAGTCATAATAGGGGTAGTAAGTTTAAAATTATTAAAAATATTATATGATGTAACTAAAAATTTACGGTTTTCGCAATTTTTCCTTTATCTGTGCTATAAGACGTTGCTTCGTACCAAGTTGCAAGATTCTGAGTTCACGGGAAGTACCCTGTAGGTTTTGATTCCGTTACGAGTGTCGAAAATTTGCGGCATAAACGTCTGTATCTTTTGATTGCATTGGCTTAGAAGTTTAATTTTTTCACAGATCCAAGGGACAGTAGACCTGAGTATTTGATATTAATTCCAGCTTGATACGTCCACGTGTTCTTGAGAAAAAAGGTCTTGATAGACAGACGGACGGAGAACAAAGTGTTTCTGAGAGTTCTGTTTTTTCCTTTCGAGATACGGAACACTAAAAACACATAATAGCTGCAAGTTACATCAGCGAATGAATTATACTAAAATTAATTACAGGTAACTGCGGCAAATTCGTTATAGGCAATCTATACTTAATTAATAAGTTACCGGTGACTACGTACTTTTTTGCGTGGCGTCCAAAGTGTTAAGGCGAAAATATACGTAGATGACGTCACAGATTCGGGCGTGGCCTAACACTTCCCGCCGCGCCACCCGCATACACCCCGCAGCGCTAGCGATCTCCGCGCGCGGCCGGGCCGCGACTCAAATTATAAACTGAGGAACGGCCCTTTTATACGACTTTAGGATTGATTTAAATGCAACTTGAAAATATTATTTATTTCTGGTCTATGAGCAAAGAAAAAACGTAGAATGTATAAGCCGCTTCTCCTTCTTCTGTAGAAGCCGGTCGAGGTTATTCCCGAAATCTAGAAATTATTTGGTAGGCAAAGCGGCTTCCAACCCATCACTTTTGATTTCATTTTCCACCTCTACGCCCACCAAAATGCAATACTTAGTGCTATTGGCAGAATCACTAAAATATCCACTAGGTGTTTTTTCGCTTTCCTAAGCGACAAAAATACCGAAAATGAGTTATATCAATGAGTTTGTATTTTTTTTTCTGCGTCGATTGGTCTAATCGTCGTCTTCCTACGACGATTTTTTTGTCGCTTAGATATAGTGAAATTTATACAAAATCATGAATGTTATGTTCACTAAGCGACAACAAAAAGCTATTTATAAAAAAATTCATTTGGATATTTTGAAGAATTTTAAAAATCTACTTAGTCTATTTTTCATGTTTTTACTTTTCTTTTGTTTGCACAAAAATATTTTTACTTGTTTAAAAAATTCTTTTCGTGAACACTTTGTACATTTTCTCCATACAAATTATTTGTGAATTGTCCTTACAGTGCATTTAATTTGATACCATTATTTTACGAAAGTGCAACTTGTAGAATTTTACCCATAGTGAAATAAAACAATATTGGCGTAAAGATAGTTTTACATATTTGACACAATAACTATTCGTGCTATGTAGATATTTTTACTTGAAAACTTTTGTTTTTAAGTGTCGTAAGTGTGTGTAAGTCGGTTAGATATTTTTTTTTGTCGTCGGTTAGATAAAATGTAACTAAAAGTATTAAATTTACAGTGTGTGGGAACCTTAATGAACGCAAACATTGCTATTTAGCAATATTCAAATATTTCTATATTTATGCGCCTAATGTTTCGCTAGTTAGTCCTGTCGGTAGTAGAAAATATCAATATACTAGGTTATGGGAGTAAACTTTGCGCACATACTTGGACATAATAAAATAGCTCCTATAGCTGGTCTATTTTCAATTAAATTGGCAACAGTCACTGAAATCGGTGTGGTTTCATTATTATTCCTTTTTTAAGGTTCCGTAGTTCATGTCTCGGAATCCTTATAGTTTCGTCATGTCCTTCCGTTCGACCGACCGTCCGCCCGTCCGTCTGTCCATCCAAACGGTGGTGCTTGAAATATGAAACTTTGAATGGATAAGTTTATTAATCACGTCGACATAGTGCTAAAATAAATGAAGATAATTTTTGGTTACACCTACACGAAAAGGGGAGATATAATTAGGTACATAGACATTATAAGAACATTGAGAGGTTTCTGAGGTTATATTTTGATGTACGTACGTATCCGTTTGCGCGATATTCCACTTTTAAGCGCATTTCTTGTTAAAATACGGCGTCCCCCCCTCTAAAAGCCAAACGGCTGGCTCTAAAAATGTGAAAAATTCATGATGGTAGTCCATGTAATAAACTTTGAACGAAAACTATAACGGTCCAAAAAACTTTATAAATTCAGGAGTTAAATAGACTTAAATTGAATCAGTTTAGATGAAGATATCTGTGGCTCAGTGGTTAGCGCTTTAGTGCTCAAGCCAGAGGGCGTGGGTTCGAATCCATAAGAGAATAAAAAGTTTTCCGTGGATTCCTTGGAAAAATTACGTTAACTGGGGTTAAGAATTAACTTCAACGATTAACGAATTAATGCTGCCGACAAAATATGTTACTATGATAAAATTTTAAAGCGATTTTGCCAAGTTGATGTTCATAAAAAATTATCAGAATATAACAAATATTGTTCATCTCTTTTGTTACATCAAAAGCTGCTATCACCGTACATTTTTAATGACAAATGTATGGCGGTAGAAGCGTTTTTCAAGGCCAGGAAGCAAAATGGACTTCCACCCTTCATAGACAGATGCAATAGTCTCTTCTTAAGACGCCTATCATGGCCATGCCATCAGACGATATGATCAAGGTGCATAGCTTCTCAAAGCAACACCAGGTTTTCCTATCGTCTAGGGAGAGTAGAGGATAGGAATCAATGTTCACTCCAATGACATAGTCTGGTACACGGACGGATCCAGGAAAGACAACCGGGTGGACGGACCTTCTACGGGGGCATGCCACCTACAGGCTTGCCTATATTATACTTGCTTAGGACAATTTACAACCATGTTTGAGGCTGTGATGAGTTGTTCACTACAGAGCCTACAGATTGTCCTTGTCCATAAAACATCCTAATCTTATAGAGAAGATTAGGATAATTTAGATGATATTTCTGCTACTGTCAATGCTTTCAGCGCAGTCTGTCAGAACAATCACACTGCGCTGAAGGCACTGACAGCAGCAGAAAGAAGAAGGGGCATTTTTGTATGGATCCCGTCCCCACTACTGTAGCACTACAAGACATATATCAAAGGACTTAAAAAGCGTGTAATTTTTTTGTATGACGAAAAATCTCTAAGCCATGGGAGAAAAAAGTTAATGAGAGTTATAAGTGAAAAAAAGTTTAAAAAATCATCCTGTATTATTGCACCATTTCATAGTGTTGCTAATAAGGAACAATTTTCGGGAAGTAATGGTATACAGCAAGCTTCAGAAAAGTGTTATAATAGGTTGGGGAAAAAGTCTTTTCGCATTATAGTATGTATGAACTTGTCATAAAATATCTTGGGCTATACCAATTGTATCTGGCTGATTTTGGTATCATTAAAAAGTTTTAATTTTACAGAAGACAATTCCAAATTCAAATTAGGTAAATTTGAGATTTTCATTTGTTTTTCTTATTGTTAAAATGAGTGATTCTTATGAAGAATTTCGATACATTTTAAAATTTTATTACAAAAAAGGTAAAAATGCAACACAAGCCGCGAAAAAAATTTGTGATGTTTATGGACCTAATGCAGTATCTGTGAGAGTAGCGCAAATTTGGTTTAAGCGTTTTCAATCCGGAAATTTTGATATCAAAGATGCACGTCGCTCTGGTCGCCCTGTTACGGACAAAACTGTTGCCATTTTTGAAAAAGTGGAGCAAGATCGGCATATTAGTAGTTACGATGTAGCTGAAGAACTGGGGATTGACCACAAAACGGTTTTGGCGCAATTGAAAAAAGCTGGGTACACAAAAAAGCTCGATATTTGGGTGCCTCATGAGCTCACTGAAAGAAACCTAATGAACCGTGTACTCATCTTCACTTCACAGACTGTGGCGAAACCCGGGTTAACTCGCAACAAGGTGATGCTGTGTGTGTGGTGGGATTGGAAGGGCATTATTCATTATGAGCTGTTACCGCCAGGCAGGACCATCAATTCTGAACTGTACTGCGAACAACTGATGAGATTAAAGCAAGAAGTTGAGAGAAAGCGGCCGGAATTAATCAACAGAAGGGGTGTGGTTTTTCACCATGATAACGCTAGACCTCACACATCTTTAGCCACTCAGAAAAAATTACGGGAGTTTGGCTGGGAGGTGTTAATGCATCCGCCGTATAGTCCTGACCTTGCACCTTCAGATTTCCACCTGTTTCGGTCGCTGCAGAATTCCTTAGGCAGTGTCAGGTTGACATCACAAGAGGACTGCCAAAACCACTTGTCGCAGTTTTTTCATCAGAAGCCCCAAAAATTTTATAGCAATGGGATCATGTACCTACCAACAAGATGGCAAAAAGTTATCGAACAAAATGGCACCTATATACTTTAGTCACTTGTAAATAAACTTTATAAAAAAACCTTTTGAATTTTTATATAAAATGCGAAGAAACTTTTTCCCCAACCTAATATTTTGATAAATTGTCCCATATTTTGAAGAAATGTATGGAATGATAATAAAATGCTAAAATAAGCTCTTTTCTCAATTTTGTCACATACTTACATTATGGAAATTGTTTCTTACTTGCGATACTATTTAAAGGTGCAGTACACAGGATGTATTTTTTTTTCATAATTTATGGGTTCGAATCCTGTCTAGGAAAAATGAGTTATCAAAAATGATGCAGTTTAAGTTTTCATCAAGTCGGCCTCGATATTCCGTAGGGCTAAATTGCTATTGCTAATTTTTTTTGACTTCTCTTACAACGCCCAGAAGAATAATTCACCATGTACTATATCTTTTTTACTTTTTTTCTGTACCTAATCGTTTTTTAACTATTTTTGCTATTTAATTATATGTATTTTAATGTTACTTTTCCAGGCCAGGACTCGAATCCGCAAATTAGGAAAAAAATACATTTTGTATTATTGCACCATTCGATAGCGTTGCAAGTAAGAAACAATCTCCAGAAAGTAATTAGGTATGTGCGAAAAAATTGAGGAAAGTGCTTATTTTTAGTATTTTATAATCATTCCATACATTTCATCAAAATATGAGGCAGTTTATCAAAATATAACACTTTTCTAAAGTTGAGTGTATACCATTACTTTCCAAAAAATTTTCCATAGTAGCAACACTATGAAACGGTGCAATAATATAGAATGATTTTTTTAAACTTTTTTAACCCTCATTTACTTTTTTCTCCCATGGTTTAGAGGATTTTCGTCATACAAAACAATGACACTTTTTTTAAGCCCTTTCATTTGATATATGTCTTATAGTGCTACAAGGATGGGGACTTTTGGCCCCTTCTTCTTTTATCTAAATTAGTTATGGCTTGTGTTCAAACGCTAAACATGCTAGGACGAGATAACAGCATCAGTCTGGTATGGGTTCTAGGCAACGGCAATATCTCCGGCAACAAAACCGCGGATGAGCTGGGTAGGCTTTGGGCCAATTGTGTCACGGTGTCATGCCCAGAATCGGTATGTGGAATATCTCCCAGCACTACCAAGAGAGAACTCAAGGAATGGGGCCGCAGCTTAAGTATAAAGCAATGGGCTGAAATCCTAGGCCTTGAGTTTTTACTTCTATATTTTTTATTATTTCAAGATCAAAATTAGCTAACGTTTTAGCTCGTTTTAGTCAGACAAGGGAACTGCAATTAATTTTTATAAACAAGAAGAAGGAGAATATTGTCAGTTAGGAGCAAAAATTTACAATGTCATTGAATAATAAATTTACTAAGATAACTTTAGCCGTAGAAAATTCTTAATGTAAGCAACATTTATGTAACTTATCTTGTTTTATTTTATAAACTCTTAGGCCATTTAGATGAATACTCCTATAATTTTTTTAAAGTGTTTGGAATTAGTTATTTTTACCTGTTATTACAGAAAATGTATCTATAGCTTATCTATTTTTACATGTTGCTGAAAACCTTTAAAATAAAATGTAGGCAATTTTACTTGCTATTACATAACTTTCGTTGATAGCTTAGATAATTTTACCTATTTTTCGAATTAGGCCTTGTTTACCTAAGCGACATAAACTGCCTGTAATTCGAAAGCTATATGACTCGTTTTAATATCAAAAATTGCTATAAAAATAAGATACACGTTGTATCTTATTGATATATAGATATATATATGTATGTTAAAACCATCTAAATCCGACTATTTTGTGATTTTTAATGATTTTTTTTTTCTAAAAATTTTAACGTTAAATCACTCTTCTATAAAGTTTACTAAATTTATGCGTCATATGTGTCTTTCTTTCATTATTATATTTTCTTTAATTATTATTTTTTATCAATTATTATTATTTAAACTGGAAATATCATAATATGTATTATATAAAATATGAATTTGCTCTCCTACGCTATCGAATTGGATTTTGTCTGTAATGGTAGTTGTATGTGTGTTAAATAAATAAATAAATGTCGCTTAGGCATTTTTACCTCATATACTATATACTTCAAAACGTTGATATACTAAATAGACAATTAAAACAGAAATAATATAATATATCTATGGACGCTTCACACCACGTCAATCTGATCCCGTGGTAAGTTCTCGAAGAACTTGTGTTACGGGTACCAGATAACGGAAGTATATTTAATACTTTTATACTATACACATAATTAAGATTTTTATTATATTATACATATATTTAATACACATCCATGACCCAGGAACACAGAAAACTTTTTGTTCCGTCGGCGGGATTTGAACCCGCGACCCCCGGCTTGAGCAACGACACGCTCAACCAACTGAGCCACAGAGGTCGTCATAGAAATAGAACTATACACTTTCTGTGAAATTTACAAGTACATATTATATAATAAAATATTACACTATAATATATACTATATAATATTATATTAATATATTATTAAAATTTCAAGTAAGAAGTTGAAGGAACAAAAAAGTACATTCAACGATCGAACATTTTCATTCTATCGCAGGCAGAGTGCTCGCTAAGGTTTTCATAATTTATTTTTTACGGCATGTTGTTCCCTATTATTTCAAGAGTAAAATAAACGATTGCGAAATAGCGGCACCGCGGAGAGTGACACAACCTCCTCGTACGAAAGTCAGCGGCTCACTGTCCCGCGCGCCCGCGCACGCACCGCTTACAAATATTTTCACAAAATAATAGTTATTTACGTATATTTTGAAAACAAAACGGTATTTCGAAAAATCCAACGATGAAATGTTAGATAAATATATTCTTCACATTTTCGTAAAAGAACCATCTTTATAGCCGTAGTAGGTAGTAAGTAGATAGAAAAAGAAATCTGAAAACAGGGCTTTTTAATTTTAATTTATTTAATATTAATCTTCGTCTTATTAAAAAAATTAACGATGATATTAAAGATGAAGGATTGAAGTGTGAAATGTATATTTTTTTGAATTTTTTTATTCCCATTTTTCGGAGTAGTTCCGACTCAAACTGAGCGATTTTTAAGCTTTAGGGGCTATTTGCCCCTTAATGCCATGAATCGAGGACAAAACTCCTAAATCTTTCAGTTTTCATCAGCAATGTTTAGATTGTATCTGTCATAACTGCTGTTCCGAGCCATTACACAGACGACCGCTGGCCGCCAGCCAACATACAACATACAACATTTGTCGCAATTACTTACAATAAAACCTTATTTATTTAATTATAAGACGCCGCTTGTTAGTGACAGAGACTTAGTCGAAGCACTCTTTAGTCTTAGTAGGTATGGACTATGGACTTAATGTTTATTATAAAACCCATTACTATTATTTATAAAAATACTAGCTGTCCCGACACGCGTTGTTCTGTCTTACATATGTACTGGAATGAATATCTACACCTACAATGCAACCTACGCCCTAGTCCTACACCTACTCCTACAACCTACACTTTTCCAATATTTCACACCGTTTAAACCTTTCCTGAGCTTCCACAATTATTTCAAGAGCAAAATTAGGCAAATCGACGAGTTTTAGCGATACACTGGAATTTCGATCCATTTTATGTACTTACATAGTACCACGTACATGTCACGTCCCGCAGGAACGGGATAAAAAATATTCTATGTCCGTCTCCTGGTTCTAAGATACCTCCTCACCAATTTTCAGCCAAATCGGTTCAGCCGTTCTTGAGTTATAAATAGTGTAACTAACACGACTTTCTTTTATATACCTACTAGCTGTCCCGACACACGTTGTTCTGTCTTAAATATGAACTAAAATGAATAAATAACTACACCTACTGCTACACCTACTCCTAAACCTTTTCTAATATTTCTCACCGTTTAAACCTTCCCTGATATTCCACAATTATTTCAAGACCAAAATTAGCCAAACCGGTCCAGCCGTTCTCGAATTTTGAGTCCCGCGGGAACGGGATAAAAAGTATCCTATGTCCTTCTGCTTGTTTTTAAGATACTTCCTTACCAATTTTCATCCAAATCAGTTTACCTGTTCTTGAGTTATAAAAAGTGTAACTAACACGACTTTCTTTTATATAATGTCACCGTAAAATTGTAAAAACCGTTAGATTCTCCTCTACAATTGTTCGCATTATTTAACCAATCGGCACGGTAAATATTACAATATAACGAAAAAGAATGCGTACAATTGTTAGGAGAATTTTTTATAAATAAGGGGGTGAGAGGGGAATGATACACTTATAGAGTTAGTTTCTCTCGTTTTAACATTTTTACCCGACTACGGCGTATCAAAAGGAGGAGATGATTTTTGAAGTCTATGTATGTATGTACATGTTTGTTGCACCGTAGCGTCTAAACTGCTGGTTACGTAGTTATCTGTGCTACTGGTCCGATTTTGGTAAACGTCTTAGTTTACGCTTCTGTGGCCCAGTGGTCTACGGTAGTGGTCATCGGTTTGATTCTCGCGATAGAACAACAAAAAATATTGTTTTTAAGTCTGGTTAGGATAATGCACGCTGATCACCTGATTGTCTTACAATAAAGATGCGTCGGATGGGCATGTAAAAAGTCGGGCCTGCGCCTAACCGAAAGGTTAGGCGCAGGCCAGTCATATTTGTCATCGGTTTCACTGGGTTGGAAGGAAGAAAGAGAGAGTATTGCGCACACACTTGGACACTATAAAATAACTCCTGCGTAGCTGGTCCTTATTCAATGAAACTGGCCACCACCACCGAAATCGGTGTGGGGAGCTATTACTCTACTATTATTACTGAATACTGAACTAAACTAAGCACTAGAAATCCCTCCAAAGCAAGTCATAATATAAATATTGACCAAGATTAACTTTGTTATCCGGTGGAACTTGGCTCAATCCGTCCAAACAACTTTAATTCCGGGATAGACAAGTTGGTCGAACAACAGAGATTGCTGGCCAGATGTTGCGGAACTTGCAATAATATTATGTAGTAGTATACTGTATAGGTATTAGGTGTATTAAGGTCGATATTTGCATATATACTCTATTCAGATACAATTTAATCTTTTTGTAAATAATAATCGAGAGTTAAAAACTATAACCCGACTACGCTAAGGGTCCATCCAATTATTACGTCACAGCGGATGGGGGAGGCGGGGGGTTACTAAATGTGAACCTTTCGGTTAGGCGCAGGCCAGTCGTATTTGTCATCGGTTTCACTGGTTTGGAAGGAAGAAAGAGAGAGTATTGCGCACACACTTGGACACTATAAAATAACTCCTGCGTAGCTGGTCCTTATTCAATGAAACTGGCCACCACCACCGAAATCGGTGTGGGGAGCTATTACTCTACTATTATTACTGAATACTGAACTAAACTAAGCACTAGAAATCCCTCCAAAGCAAGTCATAATATAAATATTGACCAAGATTAACGTTGTTGTCCGGTGGAACTTGGCTCAATCCGTCCAAACAACTTTAATTCCGGGATAGACAAGTTGGTCGAACAACAGAGATTGCTGGCCAGATGTTGCGGAACTTGCAATAATATTATGTAGTAGTATACTGTATAGGTGTATTAAGGTCGATATTTGCATATATACTCTATTCAGATACAATTTAATCTTTTTGTAAATAATAATCGAGTGTTAAAAACTATAACCCGACTACGCTTAGACTATGTCCAGAAACTGCGTATTCTTACGCACGTGAGGTCTACGCACGTAGTCGAGGTACTAGGGCCCCATACATTGCGTCCAGGAGCTACGTGCGTATTATTTTAGCTATGCGCGTATCGTACAAAATTCACACATTTTGTTGTATAAGATAAGAATCTCTACGTGCGTAGGTTTACGCAGGCTTACGCACTTTCTGGACAGAGTCTAAGGGTCCATCCAATTATTACGTCACAGCGGATGGGGGAGGCGGGGGGTTACTAAATGTGACAGTACATGTTAAATACAGGTACAGGGATACTAAAAAGCGTAACATAGAGGGGGGGGGGGGGGTCAAAATGTCGAAATTTTGTGTGACGTACTTAATATGTGGATGCCCCTAATTGGGAATTTAAATAAAAAAAATATTGATTTTTTTTATGTACCTATTTTAAAACTTTATTATTAATAATATTTATATTTTATGCGGAACACTTGAAAAAACTTTTTTTTCAAATAGTTATAAAAAATTAAAAATTAAAAAAAAAAAAATGCCAATATTTATGATCGATAGTTGCGATATTCTAGTGAAAACTATATGACGACGTCACACGCGCCCGGGTTTCTTCGGGAGCTGTCGGCGTGTCTTCGGCACTGAGTTCAAAAAAAATTTTTATTTTCATTTATCATTTGAATTATTGCGAAAAATAAAAATAAAGATAGTTTTGTTATATATAACTTATTATGATCTTCCCATTTATCACCAAAAAATATCATTCAAATTCCCAATTACATAGCCTTTGTTACCCGTGCTTACGTAGTAACTATTCAGTGATCTGTGCACGGGGCATCATTATGAATCTATTGATACCTCATTTATTTAATCTGAGTCTCATTCATTAAAATTATGAATTATTTTATAGTGAAGAAGGGTGTGCGTAATAAACAAGAGCACTTTCTCATCTTTTGTTCTCCTAAAGTCGTCCCCATCGGGATGGATGACCGACACGACTGACGAGAGATCTGTACCCCAAGCAGGAACATTTTGCGGTATCGTTACGTGTAGGTAAGCAAGAAATATTGTATGAAATCCATGAAAGCGCCTGTAGCGGACGTAAAAGTAACTAAAATTTTCATACAAAATTTCTCATATTTCACGCTTACGTACACGTAACGATACCGTAAAATGTTCCTGCTTGGGGTATAGGCGCAGGAAAGACTTTTTACGTGCCCATGTGACGCCCATCTTCCCTGTCAGATAATCAGGTGATCAGCCCGCATTGTCCTAACTCCTAACCAGATTTGTAAACAACATTTTTTGGTTTTTATAACGCGGAGATTGAACTCATGACTTCCAGTGTCGAGAGCCAAGCTCTAAACCACTGGACCACGGAGGCATTCGTATTATAGTGACAGTCGCTTGCCGCCAGGAAATATTTAACACGGCCAATAGAATATGTCAATCTGCTAAACATTTAATTTCCTCGACTGTATTTTAATCTCAATTTTCCTTTTACGAAGTAGGAAGAAATTAGTTTAGTTGTCCGCCAAATGAATGAAATGTCGTCATGCAGTTTATAGTACGAGTCTTTTAAATAAGTTCGTTCGTATCATACTTTTTAGGGTTCCGTACTTCGATCTATAATACAATGTTCCGTAGTATTTTAACGAACCATTTTAGTTTCGCTGTGGCCATCCGTCTGTCCGTTTGTCTGTCCGGTCCTGCTAAGTCGAACTTCGGTAATTATGATAAGAAATCGATGTAATTTATTAAAAATAAAAATATATTTTAGCGACCACACAGCCTGAAGTGGGGATGAAATTGTTTTTTTATTTTTCACCATTGTGTGGGATATCTTCGAATAGGTATTTTTAAGTAAGGGCACAGAATAAATATTTGGTAAGAGTAAGATCTCGTACAAGACTGTTAGAAACAATTTTCGAGTAATAGGCCTCCAAAGTGGTTTACAAGTTGTTCTCCCCTCGCAATTATAAACTATAAAAGGTAGATATTTGTAACTTTCAATACTGATACATCATGCTAAATACTCCTAAGCAAAATATTTTAAACGAAATCGGACAATAACTTTTGATGTAATTTGGAAGAAAAAAAAACCTATCGTGTGCTGATAGTTACGGAACCCTCCATAGACATGCTCTAGGTTAAGTTCGTCATAAAACTATGAACTTATAATTGGTAATAATAATAAAAAAAAACAGTTTTTCTCTTATCGTCGACATAAATCTATACTAATATTATAAATGCGAAAGTGTGTCTGTCTATCTGTCTGTCTGTTACTTCTTCACGCTTTAACCGCTGAACCGATCTTAATGAAATTTGGTATACTACATACTTTGGGTCCCGGGACAGGACATAGGATATTTTTTATCGCGAAAAAGTAGTGTTCCCGCGGGATAATGTATTTACGCGGGCGGAGCCGCGCGCAAAAGCTAGTATATTATATACCAGCCGTTTTTAAGACAGCGCAAAACCGTAGCTCACAGATTTTATCGGTGTTTTAATAAAATTTTATAAAACCGTCCATATTTCACGTCCGTTTCGAACGTAGGTAGGTACAAAGATTTTAATATCGATTGTGCTAACAAAAGACCTTTTTAATAAAAAATATGTGACTCTTGGAAAGGTTAACTTCAAAAGGTCGTCATTATGGGAACGTCCTTCCGAGTTTGAAAAAGGATATTATACTTTAGATATTATTTCTTTTTCAGAGAAACATTTTGCAAAAAAAAAAAACTGTACTTGTTAATGTATATCTGTACAACTACATTCTTAATGTCTTGCGGGAATCTTCGTTTTTGTTTTCGAAATGCGATGATTGCTTCTGGGACAAGTAGTTGTATCATTTATAGTCAGGGAGAAGTCAATGAGTACCATCTCTCTAAGGCAGAAAAGCCAAAAAGTGTCCAACAAGTTATTAAATATTAGTTTCAAAAGTGGCCACAATGGCGCTAGAGTCAAAAGGATGTGTGATATGAAGTTAGCAATAAGACAAGAGATGGAGTGAAGCTAGGAGTGAAGTGAGATGAGTTTAGTTTATAATTTTTTACGACTTTACTGAAGTTTAGTAGGTACTTAACTCAGAAAATCATGAAAACTGTTATTACTCGTGTAATTGAAAATATTTGTTTCGGACGGACACTTTTTCATGTATTTCTCAATTAGTAAAAGTACTTCTTTACTCTAGTCTCCATGATTATAGTATTTTATAGGATGGTCCTTAAAAGAAACGGACAAAGTGCGGTTTTACAAAGTGTTTGAAGATGAACGTCAAAATTTTAGCAGTAATATATAAAAGCTTTTTGCGAGTCAGATTCAAATCAACGAAAGCGTTGAAATTGTTTAATCTTCGAGTGGTCAGTAGCAAAAGTTTACTCTCTGTATTTCTTTGTACAGTCGAGTAAGTTAAATGTTTAGCTGGTTGGTTTACGCCTTAAGTTAATCATTTCATTACTTCCCGATAGTAAGCGACTCTCCCCTATTTCTATACATTATAAGGTCATTTCTTGTGTATGATATTTTGGGAATTTGGGCACATCATCTACTGCTTTTGTCAAGACGTTTAGGCTGAAATATATTATAATATAAAATTTCGAAAAAAATAATTAAATAACGCTTAACAGCGCCGCAAACATTACGCTCTTTGCGGCGCTGTTAAGGTCATTGACCTTTTCCGACTTTTTCAAAAAGCATACGAGATAGATACAGCAGTAAATCAGGGTTGGATTTTATAACGAGTCGCCTGAATTTGAGAGTATTGGTGGTGTAGGGGGCTTAAGGGAGTTAGTCTTAAACCCCCCAAAGAAATTTTGGCTGCCGGAGTTGCGTCTAAATATTTTTAAACAATTTTCAAAAATTCTTAAATATTATTGCAATTATGCAAAACGGAACGTAATCTTTATGCTTTAGTACCTACAGGGGGGTGAGCCAAGATCTTTTCTTTATCGCTTCTTTAAAGAATCGCCGAACAAAATGTATGGAATTGAAATTTGGAAAAAGAAAAAATAATCGAGGTAATTATATTTTATATATAATGTGATATAGGAAATGTATGAGAACAGTTATAATTCTTAGGTAATTTATTAGGTATTACTCTGAGCTGGCCCACTACGACTTCATTGGGTTAGGTTGAGCGTAGCGCAGCGAAGCTACCGCCTTAGCCATCGTGGTTATTTTTTTGTAAACCACCCAGAAGTAGGAGCCCCGCGTAGCGGGGCTCCGTCGACTCATAATTGAAGCCAGTTGTTATTGAGGGCCATTGGGTTCTAGGTATGATTGAGGATGGATCTGTAGATTTGAGGTTGGAAGTGTGTCCAGACAATATTCACTCTGCTGAGGTTTTGGTGCCACTTATATTAAAGAATGTGGAAATTGGCACCACCATCCACACTGATTTTTGGAAAGCATATGATTGCTTGTCAGAACATGGCTACATACACAGAAAAGTCAACCACTCGGATTCATAGCTGAAGATGGGACTCATACTCAACGAATTGAGTCCCAGTGGAGGGCCGTTAAAAGATTTTTTAAAAAAGACAATTTTAATAACATAGACAATTTTGCAGATGTTATTTTTGAATATTTGTGGCGGCGAAATAACATGAAATATAGAAAAGATCCATTCGTGGAATTAATAAAAGCTATAAAACATGTTTATAAAGTGGAATAAACAATTTTTGAAAAATATCTGTTTTTTATTTTTTCTAAGGAAATCAAGTATTTTCGGCGGGTGAAAATGGTGAGGGGGGAATCCGACCCTTCCCCCCCTCCCCCCCAACCACTCGCAACCCCTTAAAATGGCGATGTTGTTTATTAAGTGGAATAAACAATTTTTGAAAAATTCTGTTTTTTATTTTTTCTAAGGAAATCAAGTATTTCCGGCGGGTGAAAAACCCCTCCCCCTCCCCCCCAACCACTCGCGACCCCTTAGAATGGCGACGTATTTTAAAATTTTACCCGTAAATCATACTATTATATAATTATGATTCCGAAAAATCTTTTCGAGTTTTCTACAAAAAGGTATAAGTGGGACAGTTGTCCCCCCTCGAGCACCCTCTCCCGCATTGTTTAACACGTACCGGAGGGGTACACAAGGAAACGTTACTAAACATGTAATTATTATTGACTTATACACAACTTTCACCCTTCCCTAAAATCATGTATTAAAACGAAAGACGAAACAATAGTAGACACGGCATTTATTTTTGAACTAGATGGGCGCGCAGTCGCGGCGCGCTAAAGGAAATCTCTCAGGAACCGTATATTTTGTCTCTATAAAAGTAGCCTATGTTCTTCCCCGTGGTCTGTGCCAAATGTCATTAAAATCGGACCAGTGGTTTAGGAGCCTATTCAATGCAAACAAACAAACAAAATATCTTTCTTCTTTAAAATATTATAGTATAATTAAAAAACGCGTGTAAATGTGAGGATAAAATAGGTACATGTGTATTAAAAAAGCATACATTAAACTCTGTGTGCTTTGCAACATACGGATATTTAAAATTGCAATAAGAAAAATAAACAATAATAATACCTATATTTATTTAGAGCTCCGTGGCCTAGTGGGTAGACCGTTTGGTCGCACTCGAGAGAGTGCAGGTTCGAATCCCGGGTTGTGGCGTATACCAATGAGACTTTTTAAGATCTTGTACATTATACGGACGCTCTAACGGCAAAGGAAACCCGCACGTAGTTGGCCCCAGACGTATTGACCAGTTCATTCATCTGGACTAGCTGACTATGTTGTGAGAAAGCCGTATGCGCTTGGACAACCATACGACATTTAAAAACCGACTGTCCCAGGCACTACAGTATTTCAAGAGTGGTTACTTCGCTCGGAGAATACTGTATAAATCATCCATTATCGGATGTAAAGGCATAAGTTTTATATTTATTTTCATATTCTTACAAAAATTAACACAATATTAGGTTTAGAGTTTTAGACTTTAAAACCTAGAGACCACTTTTGTTCTAAGAATGGTATTTAATTCCTATTTCAATAATTATTTCTTGTGGTCTCCATTGTTCTTTATCTCATTTAGTAATCTAGTGTTATTACGAAAAATTACAAAAAAATACTTTTAATTAATATTATGATTTAAAGCAATTTTCCGCCAAATAGGGTATTATTTGGCGGAAAATTGACAACCTGCAAGCAAATGTGTGAGTGCACGCATAAGCATGCGTAACGCTAAAATACTTTTGCTTGTGACATATCTGTAACATTTCATACTCTATATTCAATACCAACTTTTGCAGCTGTTGTCAAAGTTTTTCCTCTTTATTACCTGTCTCATGTCCAAATAAGGGTTAGATAAGGACAGAACATATCATTGGGTTTCCGTGTCAGTACCATCACGTGCCTGTCCCATATGGAAATTACATAATTAGGTATATTATATTCCCTTGACTTTAAACTTTAATACCAGACGCATAAAGTTAGTTTTGTTTTAACTTTGTATGATTAAAAAACGTCTAATTATGCTTTTTACTGTACTAATTATGTTGTTAAAAAAAGGTTATGTTGAAAACAAAATATATATTATACTCGTATATCTTCATACGTAAGCACATGGGAATTGGGATTGGTAGATAAACAGCTGATACGAATGCCCCTAGTAATTCTACACATTTTTAAAATTGTAAATTCAACGATTGTTTTGAAGTACAGTCGTACAAGGATCTTTTGGCACTTGGATGGGGGCGTGAGTGTCGCAAATAAGAACAATACTAATTATTACTAAAAGTAAAATTTTACAAGACGGCGATGTTAGTACTGATTTTGTCCACGTGCCAAAAGATCCTTGTCAGACTGTAAGTACCTACCTACTCGCAAGAACTTCATTTTTACATAGTAAAGATTTGCAATATTTATGTACGATAGAGGAAACTTAACGCTAAGGGTCTATTCACACCGATACGAAACGATACGTGACGTGGCGCTGCAATTTTAAGATAGCTATTCAAAATTGAACACAAGAACATACATATTTCATTGTAAAAGTTCGAATGTACAATACGGCCGATGTATCTTGGCGAGTCTGAACTTCGCGCAGAAGGTTGCACAATAACTGTTTCTAAGTGTTTTCGTATTTATTTTATTTGTACTAATTGGTCAACTGTATTAGGGAAATTTTATTAGTACATAGGTATATAAAAATAATACAATAACAGTTTTCTTCACGAGTTGTACATGCGATAAAGTTCGCAGAGCCTATGTTCAGACCAGTCAAGACTCAAGATACAGCGGCCGTAGTGTAGAGTTATATAATGCAGTGTATAACTGATGTCGTGAAACGTCTATTATCTTTTTGTTTAGTGAATGAAGTTCAATTGCACGCATAAATATGTTGAAATACCCGAAATTAAATAATAAACTTGTAGAAAAATTGATGTTTTTACAACTAGGAACTTTAAACATGACAGTAGACTGTTTTTTTTTACTTATTTAATTTAATTTATGTGATAGAAAATGAAATAATAATAATAAAAAATAGTCCGTAGGTCAGTGCGTCTGTTTGTTCCATCGAAAAAAATATGGGCAATGAAATGAGTGCGTCTGTGCGTGTGTTTGTTTCATCAATTAAGAAAATTATAGGCAATGAAATGAGTTGAATCTTTTTTTAAACGTTTCCGTTTATCCTAAGGATAAACCCTATTTCTTGGCGTTATTAAACTCAGAATGGTTTAAAAGATATTAATCAACATTCTTTGATAGGTTTGATATCTTACGGTTTCCTGATTATAGTATAAAACGCGTGTGAGGCGTGCACTTTTTGGATTTGCCAAATTATTTTGAATAGATATCTCAAAATTGTATGGTCGCGGTATGAACTGACTTTGATATTGTACCAGGCCTGTCCCACTCCCCGTGTAGGTATCAAAAATATAAGTACGTGCAGCGGCCACCCTAAACGGGCCAATTAAAAGGGACTCGCGCGCGAGCAGTGAGCGACGTATGCGTGAGATTTGTTCGTCGCAATGTTTTATGGATTGGATTTAATACCCTATAATCTGTGCACATAATATTACAATACTGTGTTTAAGTTAGGTAAAAATCCCCTGGCCAGCTATAACTATAATACCATAACATAATATTTAATAATATAGTTTGAACTACTGCAATTACTTGATAACCAATATTTAGTGTTTAGGTGTTGGCTCCACCTGAACTATCTGTTCGCGTCTTATGTTATTCCGATGTGATACGATTTGAAGAGTCGTTTGTTGACAAAAGTACCTAGAAATAGTAAGGTGGCGTGATTCAACTTCTTTGAGTAATATCGCCGTGAAGGTACCTATCGAAAACGCTTACGTTTACCTACGCATAATTACATACTTATAGGAATGCGCGAATTTATTACAATTATTAAAGTAGTATTAACACCTACTTTAGGTTTATTTGGAAAGCAATTTGTTCAGTAAAGTACAGTAGGTAGGTACTAAAAAGTTGTAATTAAATATTAAGAAAAAAAAAATATATACGTATAACCGCCTCCTTTTTTGGAAGTCGGTTAATTATTTTCTAAAATGAGACAACCCTAATGTCATTAGAATGGATAAGAATTACGCGATAGAAAGAGACGCAACTTCTAGGTAAATATAATCGTAGGTAATCAAGCGCTGCGTTAGCTGAATTGAACCTTATCGTATCGCAGTAAGAGTCCCTATTTCTTCAAACGATTTGTCGGAGTGGTTCTTCTGTACCTGTAGGTACTATTATTTATTCTGTGATTGTACGCAAATTACATACATACAGTCATATAATCACGCCTCTTTCCCATAGGGGTAGGCAGAGACCACTTCTTTCCACTTGCTACGATTCTTACATACTTGTTTCGCTTCGTCCACCATTCCTCCTCTTACATTCATCGAAGCGAAGTCTCCATGGGCCACTTTTCACCTCGCGAGAACGAGACGTGATGGGCGGCGAACCACATTGCCGCCATTTTGGATAATTAAATTGTTTTTATGATTATCCATCGCATGCCCACGGATTGGCGGAGAGGATAGGAATAGGAAAAGGGAAGGATAGGTGGTGTGGAAAGGAAGATTGGTAATATGGAATAAAACATAGGTTACTTTTTATCCCGGAAAAGTACATTATTCCCGCGGGATACGATACTATATTTACGCAGGCGGAGCCGCGGGAAACTGCTAGTGTAGGATAGTACCGCCCAGGAGGGAAAATTAACTATTTAAAGGATTATAGAAACTCAACAGTGTCAAAGAATATATATTACTGTGGTGTACAATACGGCCGATGTATCTTGGCGAGTCTGAACTTCGTGCAGAAGGTTGCGCATTAGCTGTTTCTAAGTGTTTTCGTATTTATTTTATTTGTACTAATTGGTCAACTGTATTAGGGAAATTTTATTAGTACATAGGTATATAAAAATAATACAATAACAGTTTTCTTCACGAGTTGTACATGCGCTAAAGTTCGCAGAGCCTATGTTCAGACCCGTCAAGATACAGCGGCCGTAGTGTACATAGACTGCTTGCTAGGTAATAGACGGTGACAGCAATAGTAATTAAAATAGAGTGTCTGACATCCCTTCATCCCCTACTTTGCACCCCTCACCCTTCATAGCCCGTAATAATGATTGATAAATGGTTTATTTTTGTGGAAAAATATATATAATATATACAATAACCGAATATAATGGTTTTTATTGTAAACTGTCTTATTTTTCAAAACACTATTCATTATGTGATATAAAATTGCAGGATGGTACCGTATTTTCTGTTCGTTTTTTTATTACGTAAATGAATAGTGCTCTGAGAAATAAGACAGTTTACAAAAAGAATAGTATGCTAAAAATCAATACAAATTTTCAAAGACATCACAGATTGTTTGAAGCACTTTTGTGAGTCTCGTGAAAACGCCTCATACAAAATTCGTACATGCAGGTGACGTCACAAGCTACTAATTTTTAGCTACAAAATGTATGGCCATACATACATACAGTCATATAATCACGCCTTTTTCCCGGTAGGCAGAGACCACTTCTTTCTACTTGCTACGATTCTTACATACTTGTTTCGCTCCATCCACTTTCATACTTACCATCCCATTCCTCCTCTTACATTCAACGTAGCGAAGCAGCTCTTCATGGTCCGCTTTTCGCCTCCGCGAGAAACGAGTCGTGATGGATTAAAATATTTTTATGATTATTCATTGCTTATGGCCATAATATACAAATTATAACAATTGAAAATTGTTCTAAAAAGAATTAGCGAAATCGGTCCACGCGTGATGCCGTGACCAAGGGAAAAGGGGATTTATTTTGTGATCGCAGAGGCAGACACATCACACAATCCTAGTATTCACCGGTCCAACCACTTCGTAAGAACGGAGCTGGAGGAAGCGATCGGTTAGATAGTTTCCCAGAACTCACGAGCCACCGATATAAACTAAGCTTAGTCAAGGAGCCAGAGCGGAATATAAACAAGTTATCTTACTGTAGGGTTCTTTAAACGGAAGAAAATTAGTGTATTTGATGTTCACTAATTTTGTAAAAAGAATGCGAGACTCATTTTGTTGTCCGTCCGTCCACTTTTTTTCATTTTTAAAGGTGCAGTTTTTTTCAAAACTGCTAATAGTAAGTATTAAATAATAATTATTATATTATGGTTGACTAGCTGTGAAGTTACAAGTTAATAATAATAATATATTTAAAAGGTAAAGCTTGTATTATTGGCTGTGTTCCGCGGAAAATAGCGCTAACAAAAAACGTAGGTATTGAAGTTGCTAACTTCAATACTGCTAACATAATCCGCCAGTTTGCTTATTTAACGCCAGCGGTCGCCATTTTGCTTACGTTTTTTTGTTAGCGCTATTTTCCGCGGAACACAGCATTTGATTGTACCTTCTAAAAGTTAATCTACTGGGAGCTCAAGTGCATTTAATTAATAAAATATTTCATATTTTAAATTCATTTAAAGAAGTTCCGCATGAATAAACTGTGTGTCAAAACACTGCACGCTGCGGTCAACGGTCGCTCTGCCAAAGGACAGGCATTTACTATTAATTAATTCATTAATTTAACAGACTTAAATGTGTAAAAATATTGTCATAGTTAATTTATCATGAAATATTTTCTTACATGTTTAAAATTGGTCATTCACAACGGGACTTATTCAAAAGCTTCGTGTCGCTCAAAGAGCTATGGAGAGGGCTATACTCAGGGGCGGATCGTGAATTTGTGGGGCCCTGGGCTGAAACTACGTAGGGGCCTATCTAAGTACTCAACTAATAGCCATGTCAAAAAACTGTTTTTATAATGATATTATAACATATTCTTTAGTGCATAAAAAACATAAATATTACTTAAATCTACGCAAGTAATAGTTGTACAATAGACGACCTTATTGCTGTGGTAGCAATCTCTTCCAGGCAACCTTTGGGTGAGAGAGAAACCGAAATAGTGAATTGGTATGGATTATTAAATAGTAAATTTTCAAAATTATAAACATTTCTTTATAGATGTATAATATTACAAAGACATTTCTTTAATAAATAACCAAATTTAATAAAAATTCTTTGACTAAAATAAAAAGTTAATATTACATTGAGAAAATAATAAATATTTAAAATTAAGAATCTTGTAATATTTAGTTAATAATAATATATATTTTAGTTATCATAAGCCACTGATATAACTGGTGTTCAAGTCATTACCGAAAAATGCTATGGAAGTGGACATAATTTAAAAATAACGTTTGAATAATGAGAGAAATTATGTTACACTTAATGTAAGAAAATAAATATTTATTTCTTTAATTTCAATTCTAAACTGAACTTGATTGACTGTGTTGAGTATCCTTTTCCAGCCCTTTTATTATTTTATTAGTGATAACGACTTATAAATCGATGAATGCCGATGAATAATATATGATGAGTACCGTCGTGGCAGCAACGCGGTACAAGCGTCACGCAACATCAACGACGTTTACGGAGCTAACACTACAAACCAACGCACTACCTGTTATTGGTTTGCTCGCTTGCTGAACACAATTTTTCGTGCACTTTTTACACATATTGCTCGCTTGCGTTCTGGAAATTTCGACCTGAAAAATGAACCTCGCGGTCGTCCGAAGACTTTGGTCGACAATGACGAATTAAAGGCGATTGTAGAAGCTGAAAAAATCAATCTACGGCTGAAATAGCAGCAGCTTTCAACGTTAGCGTTAAAACAATATTGGTCCATTTGCGTCAAATTGGCAAGGTAAAAAAGCTTGACCAATGGGTGCCCCACGAAAACAATGATCCAGCGTGAAATACGCGTCGAGACGTGCCTTGCACTGCTCAACAGAACCACATTGTTACCTGCGATGAAAAATGGATTCTGTTTGATAACCGCATTGGTTGGATCCTGGTTCAGCACCTAAAAAATGACCTAAACGAAAACTTACCCCTAGAAAAGTGATAGTCACTGTTTGGTGGTTTAGCGCCAGTGTGAATCATCACAGCTTCTTACCAAACGGGGTGAGTATTACTGCAGATGTGTACTGTAAAGAATTGAACACAATGATGGAAAAGCTGGCACATCTCCAACCAGCATTGGTCAATCGCTCGTCTCCGCTGCTCCTGCACGACAACGCGCGACCTCATACTGCACAGCGGACGGTCTTCAAGTTGCAAAAACTCGGGTTGGAAGCTCTCCGTCATCCGCCCTACTCACCTGACCTTGCGCCTACAGACTACTACTTTTTCCAGAATTTGGATAACTTCTTGGCGGGAAAAAAAATTCAATGCCCGAGAGGCAGTACAAAATGCCTTTGAAGAATTTGTTGCCTCCCGTCCAGCTGATTTCTTTAAGAAGGGCATCAATAAACTGCCACTGCGTTGGCAAAGATTCATTGATTGCATGTGTGATTACTTCGATTAATACAAATAAAAATACATGAAAAATAGTCGTTTAAAATTTTTCATACAAAACGGCATTTTCATAGGTAAAGACCTAATATTTAATATGTTCAATATATTTAATTTTACTATATTTAATATTATCATATTTAATAATTAAAAATATCCTGAATATATGTATAAAATAACCAAATAGTTTCAATAAATAATATTCATTTTTATACCTAAAAAAATTAATGAAAATCAGCATGAAAACATCCTTTTCCGCCTTACGCGTATTTTCCGCCTTAACTCAATTCACAGAAGTATGTAATTATTTTTACAATATTTTCTTATGACAATATCACGTAAAAATATCGCCCGTAAACCGACTTTACAGACAACCATTTTTAAAATTCAAATTATCGCCTATTGTTTTTAGCGGGGTCTGGGGGCCCCTTGTAACCTCGGGGCCCTGGGCTGCAGCCCAAGTAGCCCTTAGGTAGATCCGGCCCTGGCTATACTCGGAGTCTCTCTACGTGGTAGAATCAGAAATGAGGAAATCCGTAGCAGAACTAAAGTTACCGACATAGCAAGCTTAAAGTGGCAACGGGCTGGACATAAATAGCCCGTAGAACCGATGCCCGCTGGTGCCGAAAGGTTCTCGAGTGGAGACCACGAACTGGACGTCGAAGCGTAGGTCGGCCTCCCACCAGGTGGACAGACGACCTGAGGAAAGTCGCAGGGAGTCGGTGGATACAGGCCGCGAGCGACCGGTCGCACTGGAAATCTATGGGGGAGGCCTATGTCCTGCAGTGGACGTCGCCAAGCTGAAATGAACGATGTTTAAAATGTTAAATGACTTATAATAATGATAAACTTTTAATATATATAATAATAAACAGAGTATTTATATTAGCTAATTTTAAAGGTAGGTAATTGCTTTACAATATCTAGCTGTATTTATACTTTAATTAGTTATTTAAATAATGATTTTAGTCCAACAATTACTGTACATTTGTAAAAAAAAGCTTTGTTTCGCAAATACTGACTCCAGCTCCTTGACTATTTCGCGCCATAGTTAATGTATGTTCCTAATCGTACGTGCAGTTGGAAGAGACAAACTTAGGATTTATATTATACTTGGGCTTAGAGATAATACATGTCCTTCCTGCTATACTTTGTTCCTTGCTCTATTCTCTTTGGAATTATCCGCGCAAACTTGGAAATTTCGAGTTCTCAATTTGATTTTCTAGTTCAGACTTTTAAGAGACCATTGAAACTTCGAATTCTCTTGAGTTGAGAGAGAGTCTTACTTTAAATACAGATTTGAATATTACAAATGCACAAGTCTTTATATATCTTATTTATATAGAGTGTATTAAAAAAACATAGTTATTGAAACTTCAAAGAGTGTGAACAATATATACGATTCTTGTTTTAAAAATATAAATATTACATGACCTTAAATTTTGACCAGATTATCCTTTAAACGTTGATTATTAATATAATCGCGCGGCCGATACTGTGCGTCGATCGTGGGGTCTACAAAGCCGGCGCGGCGGTGTAAGGGTGTCTATATTTAACGAGAGTGCTCAGGAAATGTTATTTTACATTAAATTAAAATAAAACGAGAATCTTGAGATAAACATACTGTCATTACTTATTTAATATTGTAACCCTGGGTAAAATATTTCATTCGGATAAATGCAAAGTTTGTGCTATGATTTTTTTGACGGAATTTCATGGAATTCGACAGATAAAAAACTGTTATTATAGATAACCAATTTTTTATTCAGTAAAAATGTACGGTTCCGTGTGATTCTGGATCAACAATCATAAACTTGGTAATCAGTAAATAGGAATTAGAGTAATATATACAAATATACATGTAACCGCTTCATTTGCCTACGGACAAACACACAAACAATGCTCGTGCGTATTGACTTAAGCTTCGTGTGGGCGGCATATAGGGCTGTCACTTGCTAGTTTCTGGTAGGTAAAGCCGGACACAAGCTTTCAGTTGCTTTGTTTTATTTTAAAACAAAAAGATTAAGGACCGATTCACACCTAAATGGCAGGGGGGGGGGGACCAGCAGCATACCTGTCATATAATTTTAAACTTTATCTTCAAACTGTGTTTTATAGTATAAAACATAGTTTCGCTTGAGACAACCGTCGCGCCGCCGCTCACGACCGCCGGCGATAGATAAAGTTTAAAATTATATTATGACAGTTATGCTGCTGACCGATCCGCTGCCATTTCGGTGTGAATCAGCCGTAAGTGTCAATTTCAACAACGCCTGTTAAAGTTAATCGTTCATTAAACATCATGATAAATCTCTCGTTATGTATACTAATGAAATGGGTGAATGAAATGGTCAAAAGGCGTGATATTTAGATAAACGATTAATATTAACCAAATTAATGTCACTGTATTTCTTTGTCTACACTAATATTATAAAGAGGAAAACTTTGTTTGTTTGTTTGTTTGTAATGAATAGGCTCAAAAAGTATTGGACCGATTTCAAAAATTCTTTCACCATTCGAAAGCTACATTATCCACGAGTAGGGAATATTATTCGAATATTCGAATATTCGTTTTATTCGAATATTCGACGATTTTATTATTCGAATATGACTGGGTTCATTATTCGAATATTTCGAATAAAACGAATAATAAAAATATTTTATTTATTTTTCAAAAATATATTAATAATAGTAATAAACTTGTACATAAACCGGAAAAGTTTCGTTATTTAATACATTCTTCTTATTATTAATTAATATTGTCGTCAATAATATCCTAAAACAGATTTTACTACACTGTTTGTGAAAGAATACAAAACAGTTTTGAAATAAAAAGAATATTTAAGGTGAATACTTCCTACAGGCCTCAGCGAAAGACGTCATGCTCACACGGTTGTCAAAATAACCTAACCAAGAGCGTGTTTGGACGTGTCTAAGGAGGGTTCTGTTACTATAAAGCGTAATATGATTTTTAGTTTCTTAATATGTTCGATTTCGTTCACAATAACTTTCCTAAAGAGAATTTACCATGGTCTACCAGCATGGAAAATTGTAAGTTCCTAATCCTCATAGTTCAGAAATGACAGAGAGGGGTGAAACCAATTTGGAGGCCGATTACTTGGAAATGGTTGACTTTGTAAAAGTCATGTTTAACTTTGCCTTTATTTTAAAAGCTGATTTTGAAAGCTGATAAATATTATCTTTAAACAAAAATTAACCATTTTAATCTTAGTATTAAAGACTAAATTTACGTTATATAAAATTGCGGTTTTGAATAACTCAGGCCTAAAAACAACTTGGAGGAGGTTTATCATACTGAAAACGAGGTTTTGGAGCCGAATTATGCAACATTCTCTCCCATTTCATATCAGGGCGTGTTTTAGTGCTGTGAGGGTACTAACTGTAGGTGACAATTTGCGGCTTCTGACTAGCCTTAAGCCCTAAGAGCTTACTCTTCTCAGGGTATACTTAATCGGGTCAACCCGATCGGGTCGTGGGTCGGGTCCTCAGCTTAAGGTGAGGACATTAAGGAAAATCTTTAAGAATCTCTTGAGCATATCTTTCTCTAGGTAGAGGTCCAAATGTCATGGCCACATACTCAGTGCGGATTCCTGAAGGTATGCCAGCCCATTGTATATGTACTCTTCCTGAGCATAATTGACTCTATCTGAAAAGTAGGCTTGAAGATATCGCCTAGTAGGTCACGTTTACTTAGCCTCCCCTCAGAAGTAAATCCACTCACAAATGAGTAAATCCACTCATCTGGGACGAAAATTCTGGACCATTCTCATTCATCCTTTTGACATTACGACGTACGTTCACAGACGTATCACAGTATTGCTACTTGATACTAGGGCTCTCGAGTTTTGTCTCGAGTCTCGGTCTTTAGGGTTTCAGATTTACTTAAACAAGTCCTCTTCACTGTGCTATCAGTAACATAGTCCCTTCGAGTCTGAAGAAGCTGTTTCTGAACTTAATTTTCAACAAGTGGAAACAATTTAACGGTCTTGCCGAGCGCTGAATCTGTCATTAAAGTCTTGCACGGCCTTGTCAAATGTTTTTCAATCTCTTTGTACCGTCCCTTCATCTTCTGAACGGTTCGTAACATGACACACTCCGTTCTTGCAGTACAACGCCTGATGTCTACCGATTGTACTGATACCTAGTTTCAGAAAAATACAATGTTTAAATCTACTGTTGTCTAACTTTTTGTAATAAGAAGTAAGAATAAGTTCAATAAAAAAAATATAAAATAATGGTATAATCGGTATATACACATGTACCGATTATACCTGGAGCAGATCATTATGACAGCACGATACTCGTGTGTTTAGAGTTTCAGCTGCATTATATTAGAACAGAGCACTATTTACAGTGCATTCCGATTTCTGTCCAGTGTTCAAACTCTGCAAACATATTTCTGTCCAATCTTAAACAAACTGATATATAAATAAAAAAAATGTTCTGTAATATTAGTGTTCTTTATACATTAAATTATACTACCAAAAGCTTTATTTAAAAAGTGAGACTGTATGTCTGACTTTTTAAATCGATTGTTTATGTTGAATCGATCAATAGAACTCAATTAAAAACCAGAAAATACGAACCTCTTAAACAAACTCCAAAAATTCTCTCCCTAGAGGATCTTTTCCTTAGTTTTTGTGAGAAACCCCTTAGTTGGCAATCAAATACATGGTCTGCTCCAGACCTAAGCCGTTCATGTGTTAATAGTTTTAAAAAGTTATTGCAGTTTGAAACTTAAAAGAAGATTTTTTTATTAAAGACGTTGATTTTTTAACAGTAATTTGTGAAACACTTCACATTTTAATATTATTAAATATGCAGGTATATATAAACGCATTATATTACTTGTATTTAAAGTTTATTACCAATATTCGTATTATTCGAATTATTCGAATTTATTCGAATAGTGTTTAGCTATTATTCGAATTATTCGAATAGTAAAATTTGTCGAATAATAACATTCCCTATCCACGAGTAACACAGGCTAAATTTTATTTTGGAAAAAAATAGGGTTCCGTTAGATATTTGGGTTTTTCGGACACAAGGTGTAAAAATTCAACCAGAAAAGTTACTTATTTTGCGTACGCTGCCTATACTATTAAATATAGAACCATAAAATGTTCTAATTAATTGTAGATCTTAAAAATATCTAAAAAAAAGTCCGCGACACACTATACCTATCTATGTCGAGTGAGGCACAACAACCATTTTTTTATTTAGAAATATTGAATTTTTTGGACTACATTTTAACGCGTTTATTTTAGTCATGCTATTAATCCTTATCAAAATAAATTATTTCATCACTAAGTGTAGTTTACGTAGATAATATTTGGTCTTTGAATTATTAAAATTTGACGTTTGGTTTTGAAGTTATGGCGAAATTAAAATATTACGATTTCTGCTGCATGGCCCGTTGCGAAGTGGGTGACATTCTGTAGTATTGTATCAGTATTGTACCCGTGCGAAGCCGGGGCGGGTCGCTAGTGACCTATAAATTAGTAGCATAAAGTATTATTATATCTTTGTTTAGGTACATTTAGATTAAATTGGTTTTTAACGGTATATCGGTTCAACATTAAAAACATTAAAAAAGTAAACCCTAGTTTTAATATTACATGAGAAAATGTTGCAGAAAGTGTTGTGAATCAGATTTTAAGTGAAGACGTCTTTATATTAATAATTTATCGTCAAATGCAACAACAATTGTCATATTTTACATTATGTTGAATACAAAATAATATTATGTCCGGGAATTTAGCTTTCCGGCTATTAAAACCTGGCGAGTGGCAACCCTAGCATTATAGCTGTGAGTTCAATGACTCCGGAAATATCTGGACATACGGGATCGCCGGGATGAAAATAAAATCTTTTTGCGCGTAGATTATCATAGTTATAGACCATAAAGCTGTAATGTGGCTGAAAAGTTTATGGTGAAGCTTTATACTCTTTATTACCCTAGTGAAATACCACTTTGGACCATCGCAATCCAAAAAATAAAAAGTTAAAATGATAATTAAACAGGCTAAGCAATTTTTCGCATTGGCTTTTAGGGTTCAGTACCCGTACGTTAAAACGGGACCCTATTACTTAGACTTCGCTATCTATCTGTCACCAGTATCCTGTGAAAATTTCAACTGTCTAGCTATCAAGTAGAAGATACCACCTGTACCCCAAGCAGGAACATTTTGCGGTATCGTTAAGTACGTGTACGTAAACGAGAATTATGAGGAATATTGTATGAAGATTTTAGTTACTTTTACGTCCGCTAGAGGCGCTTTCATGGTTTTCATACAATATTTCTCGCTTACGTACACGTAACGATACCGCAAAATGTTTCTACTTGGGGTACAGGTGGTATCTTCTACTTGATAGCTAGACAGTTGAAATTTTCACAGATTACATATTTCTGTTGCCGCTAAAACAATAGATACTAAAACCAGAATAAAATAAATATTTAAGTAGGCAATACAAATAACGATTTTTTTGCCGTTTGTCCGGAACCCTTGTTCCGTACAAAAAAGTCCGACTCGTTTTTTATTATAAATGTAAAATTACTATCTCTATCTGTTGTTACGTGGATTATCTTTGCAGTTTGCAGCAATAATAACTTTATTATTGTTTTTAATGACAGTCTTTATCAGTAAATGAGCTACTTAACACTATCAGATTTTTATTCCAAACAGAAGTTCCTAAGATAATTGCGTTCAAATGAAGTATATAATATCTTACTAATATTATAAATGTCAAAGTTTGTGAGGATGTATGGATGGATGTTTGTTCTTCTTTCACGCAAAAACTACCGAACGAATTTCGATGAAATTTGGTATGGTAGTAGTTTAGGCTCTGGATTAAAACATATGCTATTTTTATTCCGGAAAAGTACAATATTCCCGCGGAATACCCGATACTACATTTACGCGGGCGGAGCCGCGGGAAACAGCTAGTTTACAATATAACTCTCATAGCTAGTATACTAAAGCTAGTAACTACTAGTAAACTCTAATATTTAATTTACATTATTTTTATTTTTAACTAGCTGTTGCCCGCGGTTCCGCCCGCGTAAATAAAGTATCCCTCGGGAACACTGTATTTTGTCGGGATAAAATTAAACTAAAATTCCAAATTTCATTAAAATCCGTTCAGTTGTTTTTCGTGAAAGAGTAACAAACATCCATTCATCCATCCATACATCCTCACAAACCTTTACATTTATAATATTAGTAGGATTAGGATAACTAACAACCAAAATTGCTGTTTACTGTTGTGTTGTGATCCCATTTAAATATGTATTGTGTACATTATCCTAAAACCACAAAATATCACATTGGGTTACTCGGAATTATTGTACTACCGCGATTTGTATGGAAACCCATTCAGGTTTTATTAATAAACTCGTCACAGAATATGTACATACAAGTGCGCTAAACAGTTTTGATATTTTATCACGTACATAATTATAATATGATATACTTACAAGTTACTAAAAAAAAAATTAAAACCGACTTCCAAAGTAAAAATGCACAAAAATGTATGAACCAAAACTAATTTTTCAAATAATTCCCCTTTTAAATTCGGATAAAATTGTAACTATTTATCTACTCAATCTCCATGATTTTGTAGTCGGTATATAATATTTTACATATATTTTACTTATTATTACGAAATTTTGTAGTAAGTCTTTGAAATAAGCGCATTTTACAAGTAAGGTATATTTATCAGATACCTACAATGAAAAATCGTCGTTACTACCTCATATTGTTTTTAAAATACTTAGAACTACTGATACCCCACACTACGGGGTAGATGTGAGAAAAAAATAACATCCTTCCACTTTACGTGTAGGCTGGCACGTGAGGTACCCAAAAAAAAAAAATATTTTTTGCGTGATTTTATTGTTATTACTTTGGACGTAAGAAATACACGTCTTATTTCCTAGCACTGACCGTTTGGACGGTAAGCCGAAGACGTACGTATATGACGAAACCATAAGGGTTCCGAGGCGTAAACTACGTAACCCTAGAAAGTGGCTTTTGCAGATTACATGGTATCAATCGTGTGTCTGGGGTTAACTGGCTCTTAGCCTATAGCGATTGTTGGTTACCTATTACATTTAATCATAACCTCAATTCTCGTATTTAAAGTAGACATTCATTTTACTTTGACTGTATTATAAGTGAAGCGATATGTTATCATAAACTAATTTATGAACGTTTAATGTGAAGTTTGGACTAATTAGAACGCGTTTCACGTTAATATAACGTTTACGAGAATACCGTTCGCGTTTAGCAGTTTTAGCGTATCGGGACTTGATTGTAATTGTATTAGTGCACATTTTATTTAGCAGAATTAACCCTCTGAACAAAATATATTATGTTACTAATCTATTACATACTTTATAATCTCATAGTTATAATGATATCTTACTTCATAAGTATACACCTCTCTTCCCTTCTTTGTCAGTTATATGAATAGAAACAATATTATGAGCTATCATTTTACTGAGATTAAAAATTTGAGTTTTCATTATATTTTAATCATTAAAACTGATGTTCAAACGGTTACTTATGTTAAAATAAGATCATGAAAAGAAAATCTCATAATTTTTCTGTCTGCTGAAAAGACAAAATCATGGTGCATAATCAGCATAATGTTAAAAGTTTTACCCTTTTCCACTTCAGCGCATAAGATTGATTGGTTGATACATTTTTTTGTTTTGATATTAAGCGGAATGTAACCGAAATTGTTCGATAACTTTATACCATTGAAATATAAATTGCCAAAAATTTGTAAACTTCGATCGTGATTGTTATGGAAATGAACGGTATGCTCAGACATTACTTATTTTGCCTTTGTCTTTTTGACTTCAACGCCAATATAATTGGTGATGATAAGTGATACCTAAGTCCTCACTCCTACCTAACACAAACTATAACAAACAAGAATTTAACCTGTTTACCTTACGTCTTACGTTGTTAGAATAACAATTAACAGGGTATAGTTAAACTCCCAGAATGAGCATTATACTATGTGTAACAAAAATAAGTGATAATACTTTAGGGTGTGCACGTGTTTCTTATAGAGAGTTCACTGTGAAAGTAGCAGCGCTGAATGAGCAATTTTTTTTTTCACTTTTGTATGGGGAAACTCGCGACGCTGGAGCGCTTTCCCATACAAATCGCAAAAAAAATTTTGCTCTTTCAGCGCTGCTACTTTCACAGTGATCTCTCTATAAGGAACACAAACACACCCTTAAGTATTATCACTTATTTTTGTTACACCTGGATAATAGTGTTTGTTTCTAGTATTTTCCTCAGATTTTTCCAAAACATTTTTTACAGTTTAAACCTTCCCTAAACTTACACAATTATTTCAATATCAAAGTTAGCCAAATCGGTTAGCCGTTCTCGAGTTTTAGCGAGACATATAAACTGTAATTGAATTTTACATATAAGACAGAGCGAAACTATAAGGGTTCCTTGTAGTCGGATTCGGAACCCTAACCCAAACATTTCAATTTGAAATATCTGTGGTTATGCTACAATGGTGGGGACAGGCTCCATACAAAAAAAGTGCTCATTAAAGTCCATTTGCTTAATAAAACCACTGTTAATGCGCATAAAGGTTAGTCACACCGAAACGAAACGATACGCGACATGGGTCATGGCGCTGCATTTTCAAAATAAACTTTATTCATTACATATGATGACGTTTCATTGGCTGTGTTCCGCGAAAAATAGCGCTTGTTAGCTATTTTTCGCGGAACACAGTTAGCGCTAAAGAAAAAAAATCCGGTTTGATAACTACAATACGTTAGTAATATATATTCTTTGACAATACTGCTAACATCATCCGCCATTTTGCTTATTTAACGTCAGCGGTCGCTATTTTGCTTACGTTTTTTTGTTAGCGCTTCTTTCCGCGGAACTCAGCCATTGTTAGTAAGAGTTCGAATGTCATGTTGCACCGCACTGCACAGTTAATGTGCATTGTGCATGACTGATGTCATATGAAACGTGTATCTTGTTGTGTAGTGAATAAAGTTGAATTTTGAATAGCTATCTTAAAAATACAGCGTTGCGTATCGTCACGGTGTGAACTGACCCTAAGATATTTTCAAAATGGCGGATCATCAAAGACGTTTATAGGCAATTTTCTTGCTATCGTCACTTTGAGTTTTCGTTCATAAAATTTTACGAGGTTGACTCATTTGTGCCGTTTCGTGGGTTTGTGGGGTTTCACGGCGTTCTCGGTGTTCGGACAGGGTGTCAAATCTATAATGGAAATCATTTATTGACGTTCATAAAACGTTTCATCAGAGTGCTGCAGGGAAGTTAACATCCTACTAATATTATAAAAGTGAAAGTTTGTGAGGATGGATCACGCAAAAATTACTGAACGGATTTCGACCCAAAGATGAAATTTGGTATGGTGGTAGCTTAAGCTCTGAGGGTCAATTATGCTTTATTAAATTACAATCAAGTCCCGACACGCTAAAACTGCCAAACCGGTATTCTCGTGAACGTTAAACCAGCGGCAAACGCGCTCTGATTGATCCAAACTCTACAAAATCAGTTTCAAGTCGCTTCACTTCTAATACAGTATGTACAGTAAACATTACATATTTTTATTCACCGTACATTATGTTTCTTTGTCATAACAATTAGGTAGTGTCTATGTGCACGCGTAAGCGTAACTATACTATCTATAATAATATCTACGGACGCTTCACACCACGTCAATCTAGCCCCTCTAATCTACTACTAATCAACTTGTGACTTGTGTTACAGGTACCAGAAAACGGGAAGTATATTTAATACTTTTATACTATACATATATTTAAGACTTTTATTATATTATAGAGCTCCGTAGCCTAGTGGGTAGACCGTTTGTTTCGCACTCGAGAGAGTGCAGGTTCGAATCCCAGGTTGTGGCGTGTACCAATGAGACTTTTTCAGATCTCAAGTACATTATACGGACGCTCTAACGGTGAAGGAAAACATCGTGAGGAAACCCGCACATAGTTGGCCCCAGACGTATTGACCAGTTCATTCCTCTGGACTAGGCTGACTATGTTGTGAGAATGCCGTATGTGCTTGGGCAACCATACGACATTTAAAAACCAACTATCCCAGGCACTACATTATACTTCGCTCGGAGAATACTGTATAAATCATTCATTAACGGATGCAAAGGCCTAAGTTTTTTTTTAATTATATTATACACATATTTAATACACATCCATGAGAGTCACAGAGGTCGTCCTGTATGTCGTCGTCGTAGATAGTATTATGTCGTCGCGTCGTAGTAACTGAATGTTAAAAATATTCACAACTTTTTGACGACCTTATATTATCCCTTAATCAGGCACTTTGAAAGGGTATAAAATATGGTTGCAACTAGATATGAGCGCCGCGCCGGCGCGCCGCCGCCGCCGCGAAAATCTATCGGCGCGCCGAGTGAGCGAGAGGGATAGTCATAATGTGAATTTCAGTTAGTGACTATGATCATTCATATTACCCAAGTCATATATTCTATACTAATATTATAAAGCTCAATAGTCTGTTTGTTTATTTGTTTGAACGCGCTAATCTCAGGAACTACTGGTTCAAATCCTTTTTGTGTTTGATAGTCCATTTATCGATGAAGGCTTTAGGCTACATAACATCATGCTACGACCTATAGGAGCGAAGTATCAGTATTGAAAAAACGGGGAAAATTATTCATCTTTGAGGGCTTCCGTTGTTTGTTTGAACGCGCTGATCTCAGGAACTGCTAGATCGAAATGAAAAAATATTTTTGTATTGGATATTCCATTTGTCGAAGAAGACTTTAAGCTATATAACATTACGCTACAACATTACGCTACAACCAATAGGAGCGAAGCATCAGTGAAAAATGTTGCAAAAACGGGGAAAATCTATACTTAATATTATAAAGCTGAAGAGTATGTTTGTTTGAATGCGCTAATCTCAGGAACTACTGGTACGAATTGAAAAAATATTTTTGTGTTGGATAGTTCATTTATCGAAGTAGGCTTAAGGCTATATAACATCATGCTAAGCTCAATACGAGCGGAGCACCAATCAGGAATGTTAAAAAATCGTTTTTTTTCCTTTTGAGAGCTTTCGCTGCGTACGCTGCGGAAACGGTTAAAGTTTCGCTAAAATTATGTATAGCAGAATTTTTCCCAATAATAATGTACGGCGTGCGGCGGGCAGTCGTGAGGTGGAAGCGCCTCTCCTTCTACGTAAATGAAATCGCGGGTAAATTTTAGCGCTATCTGAAAGTAACTGTTCTACGCGGACGAAGTCAAAAAACGCGGACGAAGGCGGGCAAAAGCTAGTATACCTATATAGAACTTCCTTCTTTCATGCTTTAGACGAGAAGAAGGTGTTTAACCTCCACATAACTCATTGAAAGGGAAATGAGCATGAAAGACAACAATATGCTTACTAAAAAGGCACTTCTACTGATACTGCGTTAATGGAGCTCCATTAACGCAGTATCAGTAGAAGTTCCGTAGAAGTAGATCGCATTGATATAGCCATTGAGAAGTTTGCGCTAAGCGCCTTTATATAAATTGAAGGCGCGTTCGATAAAACCTCAAATTCAACCTTGATAGCCTGGCTTCAAGAAATGTAGATCCAACATCATCATCAAATATCATGGACTTGACACTCAGGAGCAAATTGACCCAAAGATTGACAGAAAGGGGAGGGGTACTGTCGCCGCTAGAGTAGTCCCTGGTAGTGAATGGGCTGTTAAAAGAACTGAACGATAGAAGGTTCTATGCTCAAGGATACGCTGACGATCTAATAATAATAATAGCTCCCAACACCCATTTCGGTGACGGTGGCTAGTTTATTTTTCTCGTGCCCTGGTATGTGCGCAGTATACAAGAGCACTCTCTCTTCCTTTAATCTCGTAACCCAGTGGGACGAATAACCGACACGACTGACGAGAATGATTTCTCGACCTCTCATGCCCATCCGATGCATGGATCTTTCTTGTCAGATAATCCGGTGATTAGCCTGCATTGTCCTAAGTTCCTAACCAAAGTTAAAAACAATGTTTTTTTCGTTGTTCCAATGTGGTGATCGATCCCACGACGTTCTAGTTGAAAGCCACGATCTAAACCATTGGACAACGGAGGCTGACAACCTCACGATACTAGTGGTGAGCAAATGCGCATCATTAGTTGCTGGGATAATGTAATGAGTATTGCAGAAAGTCATCGAAAATTGGTATAAAAGGTCAAGCTAACAGTCAACGCTAATAAGACAGTCTTAATAACCTACACCAAAAAGAAGAAGTTGGAGGAACTAAAAACCCCAACAATCTTCGGGAGAACTACCACGTTTGCAAACGAGGTCAAATATCTTGATAATGATTACTTGGAATAAGTACATCGCGGATATTATGAAAAAAGCAAAATGTGCTCTGGGGTTCTGCTCGAGACTTGTCAGCTCTAAATGAGGCCTTCAGTCGAAGGCAATGCTATGCATGGTTATACACAGCTATAGTGAGGCTGATTGTCAGATATTGCTAAGTGTGGTATGCCACACTACGTTGTTCTCAGGGCAATGACGGTAGGTAGGATGAAACAGGCCTCCACTCTATTTGGACAACTGCAACAATCTCTTCTTGAGAGACCTATCATGGCCATGCCATCTGATGCCATGATCAAGGTGCATAGCTTCTAGAAGCTATACCCAGTTTTCATAACTTCTAGGGAGGACTGGGTCCCAATTAATGTCCACCTTAAGAACATAATTTGGTTCACGGACAGATCAAGGAAAGACAACCGGTATAGCGCTCGACTACGGGGCACCTACAGCCACCTACAGGCAGATATGCTTGTTTGGGAGATTTTGTACCGTGTTTCAGGCTCAGATCTCCGCTATTATTGGTTGTTCAATAGAGAGCCTACGCAATCAGTTATATAAATGGCTTCGACGTCAGTTGTTGAAAATGTGAACGTCGAAATTAAATAATAAAGATGACAGTGATAATTCTTTGGAATCAAAGCACAGTTAACTGCCAATTACAAAGTAGTTCCTACTTTGAAATTTTATTATAACGTTGTCTTTTTCATCACTACTAATTATAGTAATTGTAAGTAACCCGAATAAAAGTATTTTACTAGTATAACTAAGAATGAACTTCACTTTTTTTTCTACCAAGTACAAATTTCAATCCTGTCAAGGTCACGCCGCCGACGCCGCCGCCGCCGACCCAAAAAAGCCGGCGCGCCGCCGCCGACCTACCACCCATCGGCGCTCATATCTAGTTGCAACTGTACTAGTCCATGATTATAACATTGTCAGAAATAATTATATATATATATATATATATATATATATATATATATATATATATATATATATTTTCTTTTTTTTTTTTTTTTTTCTATGTGGGAGCTATGTTACCATTGCCCTATTGGAACTACATATTTTTTTAACAAAAAAATTAAAAAAGTAGGTAAAACCTGTGTTTCTTTTCCTAAAAAGCTAGTATATTCAGGGTAAATTAAAACCAGGCTGCTAAGAACTTTTTAATCAATTCATTTTATGAAATTTCTCCCAACATGGAACAAAGCACAAAGGTACCTCACATATTTTACACTCAAAATATGTCCTCACTTCCTTAGCTCTTGTGCTACAGTGCCTGCACCTCCTATAACTTCCTTTTTTTCCATAATGTTCTCCAGGTCTTGACAGCCTGATTTCTTCTGGAACGCTAAGTCCATTTTTCTTTTTTACAAACTTTGCAATAGTGTACTTTCTTTCTTTATATCTGAAACAGAAAACTCTCTGTGAATAAATTGTTGTAAGTTGAAACATGGAAAAAAAACTACCACCATCCAACCCATTAGGGCCCTTGCCAAACGAAGTCTAAAATCACTGTGTATATTATCTCTATCCTTATCTTGACAATAGAGTATATAAGCATTCATTATGGAAGTTTCAAATATAAACCAAAACAAACGAAGCCAGGTTTTTTTTTATTTTCTGCCAATTGGATAGGAACTTCTGAAGTGATCTAATTTATCCACTCCTCCCATGTGCTGAATATATGTAGCTATTGCAGTTGGACAAAACAAATCTTTATATGTGCCATTTTTTTGTCTTCTTTGGACAACAGATACTTCTGATGGGGTAACTGCTGTTGTCAAAACCTTGTTTTGTAATCCACTGTAAGCCTGAAACATTTCTCTATAACATTCTTCATTTTCCTCAGGTATTGAAGTTACATCTGTTTGAGGCTCAGGCAGCACATCATTCATCTCCAGATCATTTATCTGCACATTATTAGTAGAAACAGCCATGGTTTGTTAAGAAAAAAGAAAAAATGATGTGGGAGCTTTTGATTAAGGGTTATTATGATATGTGTTATGTAATTAAATCAATTAAATGTAAAATAAAATGTAATGTACTTGTAATGTAATGTAGGGTCAAGTAGGCAACAGTGACTCAGTCGACTACAGTGGCTCAGTCTCAAGGCGTGACTCCTGTTCGAAACATTACACAGAAAACATGAAACAAAAACATTTGTTTCCATACACAAGCTGTCTCCAGCTACAGAAAATGTTTTTGGTCGAAACAAAACATTTTGTCCAGACACGATCTGAGTTCCGACGAGGAAGACGTATTAGCGCTCACAGTTATAGTGATTGTAGGTCTAGAATCTAGGAGAAAAGAGGGGTTCTGAAAAGGCCACTTTAAATGTTTCATAAAAGTATTTTTTTTCAACTCATAAATATGTGCGCCATTTTACGCATTTCTATTGAAAACTGACAAAATTTGTATTTTTTTATTAAGTCAGGCCGTATATTATGAGCGATCACAAAAACAAACACAAAAAACACAACAAGCAAAACTATAACCCTAGAAAACCTGTACCTAGGTGTCATGTGAACGATGTGAACGATGTGAACACTAGTTAAGAAATGAAACATTTCTTCCCCTCTCTACCCGCGCGGGAATGTTTTTCGTCCGTCTCCGAAAACAAAAACATTGTCTATTCCTAGACAAATGTGTATAGCCACGCCCCAATGTTTCATGTTTTCTGTGTAATGTTTCGAACAGGAGTCACGCCTTCATTTCGACCTGAAGGAATGGCAATATACAGCTGTCTCGCTTAGTGATTCGAAGCGGTTGGTACCCCGACGCGTTCAAACCAACCCACTCGCAGATCGTGCGCCCTATTGAAATGTGAAGCGGTGTTAAGTTTTTTCGCGCCAAAAAAATACTTTTTGAGATAAGTTTCAGTTCTTTTGACGTCTTTGTTTGTTGGAATTGGTGATAACCATTATATTGATTGAATAGTAGGCATGTTATCAATTAATTTGAATGCATGTTTGGTCACATTTGATTTAAATTTCGATTGTTGAGATGAAATATTTTTAAAATGGTGTAGAAGTCTACAGTGACTCATTTTTGAAAGGTACACAGTGGCTCATGAGCCACTGTGTACCTTTGGAGTGTAACGCTCAATAATTTGAATTTAATTATTATATTCGTAAAATGTCGCGACAGAAGACGGATCGAAAAATAGGGAACACTCCACATTAAAAAATCAAAGAAGATTTACGGTTAATAAGGAGAAGTGAATCCATCCAGAAAGGCATCAGAGAGTGTCATTATGAGTGCGCTAGTCAACGGCTCGAACTCAGTGCTGCGCGCGGGGAAAATGCTTGTTATTTCACCTAATATTGGGGAAATAAGGATATACTCATAAAATAGTAATCTATACTTATAAGAGAAACTATACTGCACACATTTATGCAGCTGTGTAAAGTATTTTAGAAAAGGCGTCTTCAAATTACGCAAATCGACACTCAGCTGTTGGTGTTTTATGAAAAAACTATAATCGAACTGTGTCGGTATTTGCTTGCTTTTTTATTATCATTCTTCGTTTAATTTTTATTTACGTTCAAAGTTGCGCTAAAAATGCGATGTTTGGAGGCTATTATCTTCTACAGTAATTTGAATTTCAGAAATATAAGCAAATACCGACCTAGATAAGTGTCATAAAAATCGATATTACGCTAGAATTTGGGTCTACAATGTTTGACTTTGGAGTAAATCACCAACAGCCTTTGTATGGAGAGAAAAGCGACTAGCGCAGCCTTAAGATAAGTGATTAATAAAGTTTCTAACGAAATGAGCACAAAATGAGGGTAGTTATATAATATTTTCTAAGAGTAACGGATTATATCAAATCTCTCAAAAGGTCTTAAAGGCTGATAAAAATTGAAAAAACTAAAAGAGTTAATCAAGAGACTGATATTATTGTTTCGCTATGAAAGTCAAGGAATTTGGTATTTTTTTTAGATTAAAGTGTTTATATTTTTAGAATGTTTTTTATGTTTATTTTTTTCTTTGTAATAAAACAAAGTTTTTCGACATTTTACTTTATTTTAAATACTCCTGAGTCACTGTGTACTATTAGAGTCACTGTGTACTACTGCAGTAGTGAGTCAGTGTGTACACCTAGTGGTACACAGTGACTCAATTCCCATTTTTTTGTTTTAGGTCCCTAGTTTCATTTATGTAGTAAATAATAAAGAATCATATATGCTAAATTAAAATACAATAGAATAACTATAATGTGTGCAAATTTTAGGCCCAATCTATGACAATTTCACCATTTTTCAATCTTCTGAAAAAATCCGAGTCACTGTTGCCTCCTTGACCCTACTTATAACTTGTAATATTTGCATGCCAAAAAATGGCAAAACATGTACTATATTATATATTTAAAATTGTAACACCTTTAATAACATGTTTTATGCGAATAAAGAGATTGATTGATTGATTGATTGATTGATATGATAAGTTACAGCTTTTATTATCAACAGTATCTGGAGACAAAGGTAGCCTTTTAAATGACAACAACCTACAATCTACATAAAATAATACCTTTTACCTAATTTCACGTGAAGAAAGAGGTTCATAAGAAGCTTAACACTGTAAAAACTGCTGGCGTAAAAATTTAACAACCGAGATGTGAAATATTCATATGTTACAGCCAAAGTAATAAATCCGGATATTATATATACTATCCAGCCATTATTTATAATGTCTACTCAATTTAGACAAAGTGATAAATGACACAGAATTAATCACATTGACTGGCAATTTTATATAATATCTTCGAAGAATTGGATAAAGTAATAAAAAAGTAGGTACAGGTAAAGATTATAAAATTGTATTTCAATCTGCCTTTATATAATAATAATTATAATGTTTATTATAATTATTATAATAACATTGTCATATATACAATTTTATTGTGATCTATATAAAGTAATTTAACTTTATGAAATATTTTTTTTATAATAATTTTACCCTTTTTAGGGTTCCGTAATACTTAAGTAACCCTTATAGTTTCGCTCTGTCCGTCTGTCTGTCTGTCTGTCCGCGCCTCTAGCTCCTGTAATTATGAATATAAATTGATGAAATTTTGTGCAGTTATAGATTGTATATAGATCACAGTTTCGGGATCATAAAAAAATAATAATTTTATATTTTAGGGGTGGCTCTCCATACATGTGAAGTGGGGATGAAAAATATTTTTTCACTCTACCCCATCGTGTGGGGTATCGTAGAATAGGTCTTTTAAAAAAAAGGCAAGGTTTCATACGTTACTTTTTAATAAAGTTGACCATTTTCGAGTAATCGGCCTCCAAACTAGTTTGCAAGTTGGTCCCCCCCCCCTAGCATTTTTAAACTATAGGAGATAGAAACTTGCAAATTTTCATGCTGATAGATCATGCTAAAAACTCTTTAGGAAAATTATTGTGATCCAAATCGGACAGTAACTTTTGGAGTAATTAAAAAAAAACATATTACGCATTTATAGTTACGGAACCCTCCTTACACATGTCCTGACATGCTCTTGGTAAGGTTTTAGTGATGTATGTTAAATTATTAACTAACGTTTTAAATAAACAATCAAATATATAATTATTGAATACGCGCCAAGCTTCCATTAGGTATTGTATAGTTGTAAAAATAAGATGACGATGATGATTACTGTAAATTACATAGTGGCATATTATGCTTGCAGTTCTTTGAACTCAGTTCTTAAGTTTGAGTTTGAGTTTGAATGCCGAAATTTTCAAACGCGTATATTTAAAGATTGAGGAGTTCTGATCAAAGCTTATGTGATCATCATGTCACCACTTTAGTGAAAACGGGACAAACCTCGGATTATAATCCGAGGTTGGTCCCGTTTTCCCGAAACGAAAGTAAAAAGACATGCAGAACTTCCGCGGAAGCGGAAGCAGAAGCAGAGTTCTGTTGCATCACTAAGTTGAATCGTGTTTATTACTTTAGCTAACTTTGGCCCGCTATTATGAATAATATCCGGACAAAGTGATTAATTTATCACATTATCTAGACAATATAGTTATTATATATAATGACCAGTCATTATGTATAATAGCTATTTAATCACATTGACTGTAACACATATAATTTTTTACATATTCAGTTTTATATTATACTTTTCACGAGTTTTCATGTCTTTATGTTTTTATATCACCCTTAGAAGAGAGTCTGGATTATACATTTCAAATGTCATCATCATCATTATCGATAGGCCTGAAAAATGCACAAAATGTGAACCATTTAATAAATTCTACTACTATTATAATTATAATAAAGTCATGGGAAACTCATCCCAACTTACCTGTCCGGTAGTTGTGGTATAGTATACGGGTATGCGACCCCGGCTTCCCTAGCTATTACTGTCCTATCCCTTGCCCTCCTGGATGGTAATATCCTACATTTCCCACTCTAACTTACCAATCTTCCTTTCCACACCACCTATTATTCCCTTTCCCTATTCCTACCCTCTCCGCCAATTCGTGGGAACGCAATGGATGATCATAAAAATAATTTATTTATCCAAAATGGCGGCGATGTGGTTCGCCACTCGTCACGTCTCGTTCTCGCGGAGGCGAAAAATTGGCCCATGGAGAGCCGCTTCGCTACGTTGAATGTAAGAGGAGGAATGGGTGGTAAGAATGAAAGTGGACGAAGCGAAACAAGTACCTTTGTAAGGATCGTAGCAAGTGGAAAGAAGTGGTCGCTGCCTACCCCTACGGGAAAGAGGCGTGATTATATGTATGTATGTACTATTATGAATGTGAAGGTGTTAGATGGATGGATGTTTGTGACTGCTTCACGCAAAATCTACTGAACAGATTCTGATAAATTTGACATGATAATAGTTTAGGCTTTGATTTACAATGAATACAGGAAAAGTGCACTGTTCCCGTAGGATACTCTATATTTACGTGGGCTTAACGCGGGAAAAGCTAGTATATCAAAAAATAGATTTTTACGGTACATATCCGAAAACAAGTACATAGATGGTAAGATTTTTCTGCTGTGCTTGGACGGTCGTAACATCAGCGGAGTTACAATAATAAGTATAAGAGAAAATTGCCATAACTACATTTTTTATAAAAACTATAACCCTGTACGAAAATTATAATATACTAGCGACCCGCCACGGCTTCGCACGGGTACAATACTGATACTAATACTACAGAATGTCACCAACTTCGCAACGGGCCGTATAGCAGAAATCGTAATATTTTAATTTCGCCATAACTTCAAAACCAAACGTCAAATTTTAATCATTCAAAGTACAAATATTATCTACATAAACTGTACTTAGTGATGAAATAATATATTTTGATAAGGATTAATAGCATGAGTACCTAAAATAAACGCGTTTAAATGTAGTCCAAAAAAATTCAAGATTTCTAAATAAAAAATGGTTGTTGTGCCTCACTGGACATAGATAGGTATAGTGTGTCGCGGACTTTTTTGTAGATATTTATAAGATCTACAATTAATTAGAACATTATATGTAGAGATGTAATAAGCGGCTTAAAATCAAAAGTTAACTTATCCGTTATTAAATATTCAAAAGCAACTTATGTTATCTGCTTAACTGCTTATCTACTTATTGCCACTAAATGTTTTTTGCGCTTATGTTCCGTTTTTCGATCGCTAAAACTGATTTCAATGAACTTTCCTTCGTACTTTGCAGGCTACGGACTGTCTGAAATCTGAATAATATTAATATTTATTATATCCAATTCCTACGCCTAGTCGTCATTTTTATATTAATCAGTACTTACGACAAAAACTTAATAAAATTAATATAAAAACACTATACGAAAAGTTTATATTCCATTATTTTATTTATTATTTACATTAAAAGTTCACAGTAAACCACCAAAACACCACTATTACGATTAAAATACAAATTATTGCGTAACGTAATATAACGTGTTTTCGTCAACCCGCAAAGCGCAACTAACAAAAAGTAAATAAACATGAAAAAGCATATAAGTTACGAGTACAAAAAATAAGCCGTTTATTAAAACTTTAAATAAGTGATGAGCTACATTCAAGAATTTTCACTCTTATTGCGCTGCTATAAGAACTATTTTTCTTTGCTCATACCACACTTAAAGCTTAATGACTATAAACGATAAGTATAAGTGTTAAACGCTTACGTTTATAAACGACTTTTCAACTTATTTCTAAAAGCACGCTTTTTTAAACGCTTTTCGTTTAAACGGCCATCTCTAATTATATGGTTCTATCTTTTATAGTTTAGGCAGCGTACGCAAAATAAGTAACTTTTCTGGTTGATTTTTTACACCTTATGTCCGAAAAACCCAAATAACTTACGGAACCCTATTTTTTCCAAAATAAAATTTAGCGGCCTATGTTACTCGTGGATAATGTAGCTTTCGAATGGTGAAAGAATTTTCCAATCGGTCCAGTACTTTTTGAGCCTATTTATTACAAACATACAGGATGTCCCAGAAGTCGACGTCGTCCCTTCGAAGGCTGATAGACCACCTTATGACTCACCAGAATATCGTAATATAACCTTAGTAAAAAATCTTTAGTTTTCGAGATATTGGCACTTTTAATAATTTCTTAAAAATTACACCTCATGTCAGTGTTTAGGCTGCCGCAACTACAATTTCCCGTATTGTGGGATACAAATTAGTATTACGGAATCCTGACCAGTTCTGCTATTGATCACGGTTATAAACAAAGCTAATAGAGTTTGAACTTTGTAGAAAAAAAGAAAACTTTTCCCTAATCGTGATTTCAAAAACTTTTTCTCCTAACTTTCACTATCCATACTGAACAAAAAAAATACCACACTAACCTGGGTTGTTACTTTAAAAAGTTGCTCATTTTATGTAGTTTTCGAAATAGTAAAATAGTTGCTATTAAGCTAAGTCAAAAAATTTTTTTGCTATTATAAGTGCACAGAGAACACATTTTGAATGTTTTTCTTTCGTTAGAATTTCGAACAAAAACACTCGTTACATTGAAGTCACCCAGATGTTTACTTAAAAATTGTACGTTGAAGTGTAAGATGCTTACTAAACTTAGAAACTAAACAGAATACAAGGATTTTTTTTAAACTGAATGGAGAAATGCAAAGAAGGAGAACACATTAATAATATCATTTAACGAGTTAGACTCATTAGAGTGAGAGAATAGGTGACGCCTAGCACGTCTTTTGTTTGTTCTATCCATGAGTCTGTTTATTAGTTACAAGTACGTTACGCTATTGATGTGCATCGTTTTGTTGTTTCCTTACTTTTAACGGATTTTGCATTGTAATTTGGACTTCTTTTGCATAGTGACTCGGACTTAAGTGTGCTTGGAGACAGTAAAGAACTGACATGGCTCTCTTATAGACTTTTATGTTTCTGTGATACGCGTCTTCTCCAAGTATGTTACGCTATTGATGTGCATCGTTTTGTTGTTTCCTTACTTTTAACGGATTTTGCATTGTAATCTGGACTTGAGTACCTTAACCTTTCGCGATACAGATTAGCTGCAGCAGCACCGTTACCTCTGTATTCCCCGTAAATGTAATGCATGTTAGCATACTGATGTATACGCCATAATGACTGGTAGAAGACGCGTATCACAGAAACATAAAAGTCTATAAGAGAGCCATGTCAGTTCTTTACTGTCTCCAAGCACACTTAAGTCCGAGTCACTATGCAAAAGAAGTCCAAATTACAATGCAAAATCCGTTAAAAGTAAGAAAACAACAAAACGATGCACATCAATAGCGTAACGTACTTGTAACTAATAAACAAACTCATGGATAGAACAAACAAAAGACGTGCTAGGCGTCACCTATTCTCTCACTCTAATGAGTCTAACTCGTTAAATGATATTATTAATGTGTTCTCCTTCTTTGCATTTCTCCTTTCAGTTTAAAAAAAATCCTTGTATTCTGTTTAGTTTCTAAGTTTAGTAAGCATCTTACACTTTAACGTACAATTTTTAAGTAAACATCTGGGTGATTTCAATGTAACGAGTGTTTTTGTTCGAAATTCTAACGAAAGAAAAACATTCAAAATGTCTCTGTGCACTTATAATAGCAAAAAAAATTTTTGACGTAGCTTAATAGCAACTATTTTACTATTTCGAAAACTACATAAAATGAGCAACTTTTTAAAGTAACAACCCAGGTTAGTGTGGTATATTTTTTGTTCAGTATGGATAGTGAAAGTTAGGAGAAAAAGTTTTTGAAATCACGATTAGGGAAAAGTTTTCTTTTTTTCTACAAAGTTCAAACTCTATTAGCTTTGTTTATAACCGTGATCAATAGCAGAACTGGTCAGGATTCCGTAATACCAATTTGTATCCCACAATACGGGAAATTGTAGTTGCGGCAGTCTAAAAACTGACATGAGGTGTAATTTTTAAGAAATTATTAAAAGTGCCAATATCTCGAAAACTAAAGATTTTTTACTAAGGTCATATTACGATATTCTGGTGAGTCATGAGCTGGTCTATCAGCCTTCGAAGGGACGACGTCGACTTCTGGGACATCCTGTACAAACAAAGTTTTCCTCTTTATAATAATAGGTTGGGGAAAAAGTCTTTTCGTATTATAGTATGTATGAACTTGTCATAAAATATCTTGGGCTATACCAATTGTATCTGGCTGATTTTGGTATCATTAAAATGTTTTAATTTTACAGAAGACAATTCCAAATTCAAATTAGGTAAATTTGAGATTTTCATTTGTTTTTCTTATTGTTAAAATGAGTGATTCTTATGAAGAATTTTGATACATTTTAAAATTTTATTACAAAAAAGGTAAAAATGCAACACAAGCCGCGAAAAAAATTTGTGATGTTTATGGACCTAATGCAGTATCTGTGAGAGTAGCGCAAATTTGGTTTCAATCCGGAAATTTTGATATCAAAGATGCACGTCGCTCTGGTCGCCCTGTTACGGACAAAACTGTTGCCATTTTTGAATAAGTGGAGCAAGATCGGCATATTAGTAGTTACGATGTAGCTGAAGAACTGGGGATTGACCACAAAACGGTTTTGGCGCATTTGAAAAAAGCTGGGTACACAAAAAAGCTCGATATTTGGGTGCCTCATGAGCTCACTGAAAGAAACCTAATGGACCGTGTACTCATTTGTGATTCTTTATTACGACGTAATGAAACCGAACCATTTTTGAAGAAGCTGATAACTGGTGATGAAAAGTGGATCACGTACGACAAGAACGTGCGAAAAAGATCGTGGTCAAAGGCCGGTCAGGCTTCACAGACTGTGGCGAAACCCGGGTTAACTCGCAACAAGGTGATGCTGTGTGTGTGGTGGGATTGGAAGGGCATTATTCATTATGAGCTGTTACCGCCAGGCAGAACCATCAATTCTGAACTGTACTGCGAACAACTGATGAGATTAAAGCAAGAAGTTGAGAGAAAGCGGCCGGAATTAATCAACAGAAGGGGTGTGGTTTTTCACCATGATAACGCTAGACCTCACACATCTTTAGCCACTCAGAAAAAATTACGGGAGTTTGGCTGGGAGGTGTTAATGCATCCGCCGTATAGTCCTGACCTTGCACCTTCAGATTTCCACCTGTTTCGGTCGCTGCAGAATTCCTTAGGCAGTGTCAGGTTGACATCACAAGAGGACTGCCAAAACCACTTGTCGCAGTTTTTTCATGAGAAGCCCCAAAAATTTTATAGCAATGGGATCATGTGGCAAAAAGTTATCGAAAAAAATGGCACCTATATACTTTAGTCACTTGTAAATAAACTATATAAAAAAACCTTTTGAATTTTTATATAAAATGCGAAGAAACTTTTTCCCCAACCTAATATTAGTGTAGATAGCCTATGTTACCTGGGACATTTTTATGGGGCATTTATACGTGTAACATATAAGGTATATCAATCCGAAACCCAGTGATAATACTCATGAAACTGAATAACTTTCCCCAAGGAACGTAGATCGAAATATGAAAAAAAATTTGACCTCCCATACTAATTTGATTTGCTGACCGCGCAGTTTGTATGGATAGTCCAAATTTTTTTTCATATTTCGATCTACGTTCCATGGGGAAAGTTGTTCAGTTTCATGAGTATTATCACTGGATTTCGGCTTGGTATACCTTAAGTGTTACACAAGGTAAATAAATTGCCACTTCATTCATTAAAATCCGATCAGTAGTTTAGGCGCTACGATAAAATTATTCAACTCGATGCGCCATTTTTCATACACGAATGTAATATGTAATAACTAATATTATAACTAATATTATATTATGTATTAGTATTAATTGTTTACATATCAGTGACGTTCATAGAGCTGCTGATACTTTCATTTGAAACAACATGTAATAAAGTATTCAGTATTATCACAGTATTAAATTGGTGGAGCCATTTAATTAGACATTAGAACTGAGGGTCGCTAGATCCCTCTTCATAAAGGTCGAGTATCTTCAACGGTCCAATTTGAATATTAAATGGAATATTCCGGAAATACTTACAGTAGCTATATAATAACTAGAACTTAAGGATTTTTTAAAGAATATGGTTAATCGGTTATGGAAAAAAGTTGGAAATAAGATATAATATATTATATTGTATGTACATTTCACCGTAAAATTGTAAAAACCGCAAGATAGTAGGTAATTTATCTAGAGATTGTAAAAATCTGTCGAAAGATTCTTCAATATAATATATTTATAATGTAACGAAAAATAATGTGTTACATTATAAGCAGAATATTCGGATCCGCAGTCTTTCGACATTTTACAATTTTACAGAGACATCTCTGAATTCTTTGTACTTTTGGTACTCCTAAATTAAGAGCTTCAAATCACCTTTTGTAAGCCCCGACTCAAAAAGGGGGGTGTTATACGTTTGACTGTCCGTGTCTATCTGTCTGTCCATGGCATCGTAGCTCCCAACTCCCAAACAGACTGAACCGATTTTGACCTAGTTTTTCTTGTTTCAAACAAAAAGCTAACATGATTGAGTGTGTTGTTAGCTATAATTCATCATCACTCGATCACTGCTTGACGACACGGGGGCTACGATTTTTTTTTAATTAACCCTCCTTTAAAATATGTAATATCCTGCCTTCTCTTTCATAAATACGTAGAACGAGAGAGATGACATGATATTTTACATAGGGTAACTTTAACCCAGATTAGTGCAAGTGGACCTAAGTAACACAGAATTTTATGTGGCTACTTTATTAAATAATCTGCTTACTAATTAAAATTTGAAGTCGGTAAATAAAATAAATAAAGAAATAGCAAAGACTAACCCTTGCTGGATTATTCCAATTACTTATAACCACCACCTACTCAAAACACATACAGTATCGCATTTCAAAACATTTCACACTAAGGGCCAGCTCACACCGAAACGAGACGATTCCCGACGCGGCGCTTCTTTTATAAAATAGTGATTCAAAATTGAACTTTATTCACTACACAAGAAGATATATTACGTCTCATCGCAAGAGCGGCGCCATGCTATTATAGTTTGTCAGTTTGACATTTGAACTCTTGCAATTAAACGTGTACCTGCTTGTAAACTTGGAGTACAGAGGCGTCACTCTCTACAAATTATAGTGTCTACAGATACACGAATATGGTACGGAGCGTACAGCGGGTCTGGTACGCTCCGTACCAAATCCGTGCGTATGTAGAGCAGTCCGGCGGTTAGGCCATACAACGGTATCAGTGTTGCTAACTTAGGGATTTACCCCTCAAAATTAGGGAAAATATCTACGGGGGTTTACTAGGGGACAGGATATTTAAAGTTTACTCCTTACTTAATCAATTTTTATGTATTAATAAAAAATATTTTAATGTCTGTATATAGCCAGGGATATGACCTATTGGGAGTGAAATCAGATTAAGACAAGTTAGTTTTATGTTATTCACGTGTAAGTCTTTATGTTAAACGCATAACCTTTCTTTCTAGCTTATTATCTCTTAGACCTGTCAATGGTATAAGTAATCAGGGTCAAATTTGGGGAGAAATAATTATTGAGAGTTGGTATCACTGCCCGCTATCAATGAATTGCGGGAATCATCGTCGTCGTTGAAAAATAGCACTGTAAATAGAACTCTGTGCTAATGCAAAAGAGCATAAAATCGAACACACGAGTGTCGAGCTTTTCGGTTCATTGCACCGTACCAAATCCGTGCGTGTGTAGCGACACCGGATTCGGTCTGCGGATATGGTCCTCTGTACGCTCCGTACCAAATTCGTGTGTCTGTAGTCTATACCATTACAGTTCGAGCATCGACGAATGTCAGCCATGTTGACGTAAACCTAAAATGTTGACACCGAAATAATACATATATATATATATATATATATATATATATATATATATATATATATATATGTATTATTTCGGTGTCAACATTTTAGGCGTCAGACAAATATAGTAATATATGAAATTATATCGTCAATTATGTCAAAGCACGAAACGACCAGCGGCCAGCGCCGTAAACAATGGTGTGGACCCAATTTTACATGACTTTGAATCGATAATAAACAAACAAATAGTAACTTTAAAAAGCCAAAAAAAAATACACATTGTTGTTTACTTAATGTTCTTTTACAATTTGTGGTTCGAAACATAATATTGAAAACTTCACTCGATCAAAAATAATTCCGAAGAGGAGGCTAAATTTTAATATTTTTCTTTTTGTTCATGAAGTTCATGATAGTTTTACTTTCAAAAATCATATCTACGAAAAGCTAATAACTTAAAGAAGAATAATTTCTGGTTACATTTTGCATGTTGGTTTAATTATTTTAACATTAAATAATTATTGAAATGCAGCGTGCGTAAGCCGCTTGAGTCGCCCCACAGTCGCCCGCTAGGCGTTGACGAGGACAGACCTATGTCAGTTTTGCTAGGGCACGGCTTACCCGCGTATTTATCGAACAATTCTTTCGTTTCTAACGCAGTGTAGGAAAGTCAGTTTGTTGTGTTTTTTTTTATTTTTGAACTAAATTATACATATCATACACAATAACATGTTATATTTTATCGTCGCCGCGTCATTGCTTTTGCCAGATGAGATGACCTCTATGGCTCAGTGATTGAGCGTGTTGGTGCTCAAGCCGGGGGTCGCGGGTTTGAATCCCGCCGAAGGAACAAAAAGTTTCCTGTGTTCCCGGGTCATGGATATGTATAATACAATAAAAATCTAAAGGAAAGTCAGTTTGTTTTGTATTTTTTTATGTTTCTTTTTATTTTTGAACTAATTCTATACAGATAAATAAAATTGAAGTGTCTATATGTAACTTCAAATTAACAGCTTTTCATATAAGGAATCTAAAGGTATATTCGGTACTTATAATAAAATACCAATTTTTAAAATTTTTGTCTGTCCGTCTGTCTGTCTGTCTGTCTGTTTGTTCCGGCTAATCTCTGAAACGGCTGGACCGATTTTCACGGGACTTTCACTAGCAGATAGCTGATATTATAAGGTCTAACATAGGCTACTTTTATTTTAGGGTTCCGCTTTCGTTAGATCTGCGCAAACGAAGTTGCGGGCATCAGCTAGTTATACATATTATAACCATACACAATAACATGTTACATTTTATCGTCGCCGCGTCGTTTCTTTTGCCAGATGAGACGACCTCTGTGGCTCAGTGATTGAGCGTGTTAGTGCTCAAGCCGGGGGTCGCGGGTTTGAATCCCGCCGAAGGAACAAAAAGTTTCCTGTGTTCCCGGGTCATGGACATATAATACAATAAAAATCTATAGGAAAGTTTGTTTTGTATTTTTTTATGCTTCTTTTTATTTTTGAACTAAATCTAGGTATATACAGATAAATAAAAATGAAGTGTAACTTCAAATTAACAGCTTTTTACATAATGCATCTGAAAGTATATTCGGTACTTACAATAAAATACCAATTTTTAAAAATGTCTGTCCGTCTGTCTGTCGGTCTGTCTGTCTGTTTGTTCCGGCTAATCTCTGAAACGGCTGGACCGCTTTTCGCGGGACTTTCACTGGCAGATAGCTGATGTCATAAGGTCTAATATAGGCTACTTTTATTTTAGGGTTCCGTTTAAAAAATAGGGTTCCGATTCCGTCAGATAGGCGCAAATGAAGTTGCGGGCATCGGCTAGTTATACATATAACCATACAACAATAACATTATCGTCGCCACGTCGTTGCTTTTGCCAGATGAGACGACCTCTGTGGCTCAGTGATTGAGCGTGTTGGTCTCAAGCCGGGGGTCGCGGGTTCGAATCCCGCTGAAGGAACAAAAAAAATTCTGTGTTCCTGGGTCATGAATGTGTATTAAATATGTGTATAATACAATAAAAATCTTAAATATGTGTATAATATAAAAATTATTAAATATATTTCTGTTGTCTGGTACACGTAACACAAGTTCTTCGAGAACTTACCACGGGACCAGATTGACTTGGTGTGAAGCGTCCATAGATATATTATTGTGTTGTGTATTATGAGAAAAAAGTAGCTGATGCGTGGAGTAGCCTTAGTACATGTTTGAATAAGCCAGTAAACAGTTTTTATGAATTTGTAACATCTACCATCTTCTTTGCCGTACTTTTCGTTTCTTTTTATTTCGATTTCTGTTTTTACAATAATAATAATAAATAACTCCCCACGCCGATTTCGATGACGGTCGCTGGTTTTATTGTAGCCTAGCCAGTTACATAGGAGTATTTTTATAGTGCCCAAGTGTGTGCGCAGTACACAAAGGCACTCTTTTTTTTTTACTCTCGTAATCCAGTGGGACGGATAACCGACACGACTGACGAGAGATGAGGCGCAGGTCCGACTTTTTACCTGCCCATCCGACGCATGGATCATCTTCTTGTCAGACAATCAGGTGATCAGCCTGCATTGTCCTTACCAAACTTGGAAACAACATTTTTTGTTGTTCCAGTGCGGGAATCGAAATTAGAACCTACGACCTCCGAGTCGAGAGCCAAGCTCTAACCACTAGACCACGGAGGCTGTTCCATTTACAATAAAATATAAGGATACGTGCTCAACATCCGTCATGCTTGCCTTTGCAGAACACACCAAGTCACTCGCAAGTAGGGGTTGCAATCCGGATACTTCGAAATTCGAAAAATTCGAAAAATCCGGATTTTCATTTAAAAATCCGGATTTTTCGATTTTTTCGAACCTTGGTTACTACTATGAAAATTACATATTTTAATTGTAATTATAATCGGCGCGGCGAATGATGATCCCTATGACAGTTCGTGTTAGTGATGGGTCGTGTCGATTTTTAATTTTTTTTATAGACAAAGGCGTGGTTTGCATTCAGCCACGTTGGTAAACATGTTTTGAAAAATATTATAATGTGCATTTTTAATGTCTGTTATGTTATTGTTGTAGTAATTTAAGATTTTTGGCATAGATTAAATAGGTAAGTAAAACGAAAGGTTCCAACCTTGTCATTTTCTAATAATTTTTAACCCGGTAAATACGTTTTCGCTATATAGTGTATATTTTATCATGAAAATGAATAGCCCCCCTTTAATTATTTTGTTTAAAAATAATAATAAAAAAATTTAAAAAATGTGCACTCATTTCCATTATCGACATTTTTTTATCGAAACTTGCCGCGCTCGTCGATAAATGTCACACGACGTAAGTTTTGCAGGACGTAAACGTAAATTCAGATTGAGATAATTTCTTGTAAATGTTAGGAATTGTTAAAAATTCCAACGGAATATCATTGTAATGGTATAAAGCTACGTAAAATATATAAAATGCATTTTTAGACGCCTCCAATAGGATCCTAATTTTATGGTGACGCCACTACAATGTTATGTCGTGAGATTAACTGTCAGTGTCATAGGGATCAAGGTTCGCCGCGCCGAGTATAGTATGTAGTCTAGACGTACAATATTTGAATAAGGGATATAATTAATCGAGTGAACAAAAAATAAGTTGGTGACTGCACGTGAGCATACTATATTGCTGAATTTGGCAGCGAATTAATATGTTGGCGACTAAATTACCAAACTGGTGAAATCACTCAAGTGACAAAAAATACAAAAATCGGCAGATAAAAAGTAGCGAAATTTAATCCAATTAGCACCGATGAGTTGGTGACCATTATACCATGTAAGTAGCTAATAAGGGGTCGTCCATTAATCACGTGATGCCTAAAGGGGGAGGGGGGTGGTCTCAAAAAATCACCAAGTATCACCAAGGGGGGGAGGGGGTATAAGGAGACATCACGTGTATTAATTTTCGAATCTAGTCTATGCATACCGAAATTATTATCGGGTGTAAATTCGTAGTGTTGTTTAAATACTTTCAAGACAAATGACTCGTATAGTTTTAATTGCTTAAATTATTCGATTAAATTGATTTTTAAGTTAAAAGTTTTTCTTTAAACATGACCTGATTACTATGTAAAAAAAATACACGTGATCTTAGGTGGGGGAGGGGGGGTAGTATAAAACCTCACCAAATATCACCAGGGGGAGGGGAGGGGTCTAAAAAGTTGTAAAAAACATCACATGATTAATGCACGGCCCCTAAAGATTTGATTGATAAATTAATAGCTGCTAAAAATTCAATTTGCAAGCTACGGAAAATCCCAGTTTTGGATACTATTGGAGGTTTTTTTTTCTTTGGTATGGGTATCGTTTTCAAGTTTTTTGGGGGTGCAGAATAATATGAAAATAAAATCCGTTTTAAAATTCCAAAATGGCGTATATTTTTTTTTTATTAAAAATGGATGTCTTTTTCCATGTTTCATATGCTGATTATAAAATTGTCTTCCAATTTCATTTTCCAAAATGGAGACTATCCAATCTTCGTAAAATTAACATGTAGTTTGTAGAGGTGCCAGCTATGTAAGGTATAGAAACTTTTCGAAATTCAGGATTTTCAAATTTCTTTTTTTGGCATTCATGAAAAAAATATGCGATTTCCGGGTTAAGGGGGAGGAAATTTTTATTATTTTTCCAGTAATAGTATTATTTTTCCGTTTCTAAAATAGAAGCGATTATAGAAAAAAAATATGTTCTACTTTGACACGAACAGTGTATAAAGCTATAGAAATTTTGGAAAAATTCAGGATTTTCAAATTTCTTTTTCTTCGATCGTGAAGAAAATATGATGTTGCGGGGTTCTTAAGGGGAGGAAATTTTCATTATTTTTTCAATAGGATGCACCGTTTCCGAGATAGAATCAATTTTATAAAAAATAAATTAAATGCTCTACATTGAAATACGAGGGATGTATAAAGCTATAGAAATGTTGGAAAATTCAGGATTTTCGAATTTCTTTTCTCTCATCTTGAAGAAAATATACGGTTACGGAGTTATTAAAGGGGAGGTAATTTTCATTATTTTTCAAGTAGGATGCACCGTTTCTGAGATAGAAGCCATTATAGAAAAAAAAATACGATAGTGCTCTACTTTGAGACACGAACGGTGTAAAACGCTATAGAAATTTTGGAAAATTTGGGATTTGCAGATTTTTTTTTTCCATCATGAAGAAAATATGATGTTGCGGGGTTTCTAAAGGGGAGGAAATTTTCATTATTTTTCATTAGGATGCACCGTTTCCGAGATAGAATCAATTTTATAAAAAAAATATAAATGCTCTACATTGAGATACCAGGGATGCATGAAGCTATAGAAATGTTGGAATATTCAGGATTTTCGAATTTCTTTTTCTCCCATCATGAAGAAAATATATGGTTGCGGTGTTTTTAAGGGTGAGGTAATTTTCATTATTTTTCAAGTAAGATGCACTGTTTCTGAGATAGAAGTGATTATAGAAAAAAAAATATGGCAATGCTCTACTTTGAGATATTATGAGCGATGTATACAGCTATGGAAATTTTGGAAAATTCAGGATTTTCAAATTTCTTTTTCTTTCATCATGAAGAAAATTTGAGGTTGCGGGGTTACTAAGGAAATTTAAAATGGATGACTTTTTTGTAATCAGCACCCCCAGAAACCAACAAAGGGACAACCATATTATTTTTATAAAATTAAGTATGTCCGCCATTTTGGAATTTCAAAATGAATGTCATTTTCGTATCCAGCACCCCTAAAAACCTGGTAACGACACCTATGTTAATTTTGCGAAAAATGAATTACCGTTATTTTTAAATTTCAAAATGAATCTACACAATATCTACACCCCCCCTAAAGTCGAGGACAATTAAAAATTGGGAAGTTTGTTTTTTTTTATGTGCGCTGGTTTTGCTGCTTGTATGTTTTTTGAGTTACCTACATTACGGAAAATATATGTACCTATTCTTAAATTAAATGTGTACTCACAAATTGTCGTCAAGATGGTTATTTGTTCGCTAATATAATATCTGTCTGTCAGTTTGGAATATTCAGTGGTATTATTTAGTCACCAGATTTGTAATTTTTTATTCCTTACATTCTTTAGCCAAGATGGTAATTTAGTATTCAATATTCGGTATTTTCACATCCAAAATTTAATTGTTTTGTCGTGATTGTTTTCCGAAAGTGTTTCGTGTCGTGCGACAAAATCCGTAAGTGTTTAAAACAATGAACAATATTCGCGTAAACATAAGAAATCAATATTTTTTGTCGTGAGTTTAAATACATGCCTTTGGATAATTTGATATTATTTGTTATCCTGTTGAAATTGTTGACACATTTTTCCATTTATTCAAGTTATTTGGTAGAACATAGTCAATCCATTAAATGGTGATGCGAGGGATGAAGATCTGCTAAAATATTATGGCTGCTATATATGTATATGTATGGACTGTTTCTAAGATACTTACCATTTTATATTTTTTCAGTAGTAGTACAGTTCAGTAATAGGTGATCCAATTTATAAAAACACTGAATATGGTTTCAGTTTCAATTGCACAAGTAGTAAGAAGTATAATAAGCAAATCCAAACCCAATTAAAGCTTTGTATTTTTATATTTATTGAATTCTTACTAACGAAAGTCGAAACATATTATTGCAATTTTAATTTCTGCAATCATAGAATGCCAAATTAATATGACAGCTTAAAAAGAAATGTAGTGGTTTAACTATATTTAATTATCTTCTAAATAATGAATATCTAAGTCCAAATACCTAAATCTTATCTCTATGATATCAGGAAGAAGTTTTGGAGTCGATAATACCTGACTGGTTGGTTTAAGATTAGAGAGAGTTTTGCCGAATGCATGAAGGTAATATTTTTTTTTATTATTAAAATTAATTTGATTGAACTAAACTAACCTAAACTAACGAGTCAGTAGCAAAACTAAATGAAAATCAACGGTCCTGTTTTTGCGTAAAAATAATTATTTTTAGATAATATTTTAAAGATAAGATATAGGTGTCAAAAATAGCACCAACGATTTGTGTAAACCACTGTAAATTTTTTTAAGTAATGTAGTTTTCATCTTATAGCGGAAACTTCAAAGTGCAATGAAGAGTAAGATGTTACTGTTTATTTGTAAGTAAAATGTTAAAATAAAGATCTTACAACAGTTATAGATTTTCAATTGTGCTCAGAATTGCTTATTATACTTCTGTTAGTTACCGAGGGAATTAAAAGCACCATTTACGTGTTTAATTATTACCCAAACAGGTGGGTGGTTTTTAATTTCAATAACTCAAAAGTGGTCCAATTTCGTCCATACAAAATTATTTGTTCAGCCCCATGCTTCAAATGATTTGTCTTCACTCCCCGGATCTCGATTTAAAGGATTTTCAGTTTCCTACGTTTTATTAAACTGTATTAATTTTCCTACGTTAGTACTATCACATAGAAATGGAACTTTACGAAAACGGTAGTGGTGAACTGTGGCGTAGATATGTAAAAAAAGCGTTAAAAAGATCACAGGCTATTCCACTTTTTTATAATTCTTTCTGCTGGAACATTTAGTAAATAACAATATATACATACCTTATTTAAAATAATATACTAACTATAAAACTGAACATTGTAGGATTTGAAACGTAATCAAAAATATTTCTAAAAATGAAAAAATAAATATAATTAAGTATATAATTTTGATATAATCTCATTATGTTTTTATTTAAACAGATTGTAATTCTAATGCTTACAATTTAAAATAAGAATTTATTTAAATTAAATTATAAAAAAGTAACTCTTTTTTTTTACTAATGAGTGTAAGTTTTGCTACAACATAATAGTAAAATTAACATTAAAGTTTTATAAAATATGCAACAAATTTCAAAAAAATTAAAATATCTGAATTATCCGGATAATCCGGATTTTTTGGAGAAAAATTCGGAAATCCGGATTTTCAAAAAGTCAAACGTTTGTGGAGGTTTGGATTTTGCGGCAAGTGGCAAACGTGCGGACTGGGCAGTAGGAATACATTTTTGCAAGTGTCTGCCTAAGTAGTTACCATCAAATCGTCAGCACCTACCTTTTTTTTTTTTTTTTTTTCCGGGGGGGAAAATGCTTTACGCATACCACCCAGGCGCAGGGGGCACCCAAGTGGTGATGTGGGACTCATGGTATACCCACTAAAAACCCCCCCATCTTCCTCCTCACCGCCCTCTGACGGGGCCACGGGCCACACATCCGCGACCCCGCCGGCGGCAGCCGCCAACAAGCGGCTCCATCATTAAAGCCCGAAGGCCCTCCACGATGGGCGCACCAGATGGTATTAGGTGCGCTTCCTCCTCGGCCTCCACCAGTACTGTAGCAGACTCCCCCTGAGTCTGCTACTAGGAGGCCATGGGTACCAGATAAACTGGTACCCGGTGGCAGATCAGGTCTGTGGTTCTGCCACCGACCACACTTCGGTCGCAGAGGATAGGCCAAGCGGCGCACCGCAATACCGACATGCCTCTTCCTCTGCGGCCCCACCAACGCCGTTTCGACGGAACGGCCCCGCCAGCTCGCAGGGGGTAGGGAGAGTGGCGTACCGTAATACCATCACGCCTCTCCCCCTGTGATCCCTCCACGGCCGCAGAAGATAGGGAGAACGGCGCACCGTAATACCGGCACTCCTCTTCTTCTGCGGTCCCACCTCCACGCGCGTCCTCTGCGGGCATGTTCAGCCCGCTGGGAGCGCCCTCCTCGGGCCAGCCGGCGACAAACAGGCCGGCCCCGGTTGCCTCTTAGCTTCACCGTGGGTGACCAGTCCACGGTTACTAAGCCCCACCGCCACGACAAGGCGTGCAACCATCGGGGGGCGTCAGCACCTACCTGATACAGTATTTTTATCTCACGAAACGACACGTACTTTAGTGACCACACGAGCTAACGATAGGTACTCGTCTCCATGCACACATCGAACACAGCGTGTTGCGTGCGCTACGTAAACGGCTCAAGTTACCCAAAAAATATGTATAAAATATATTCCTCTTTAAATGATGTAAAAAAAAAAAAATTTAAGATTGACTCACTATAACCTTTTTTATGGTAATCAAATTTGGTCGAAATTAATGCATTATTGCGCCATCAGTTGACGCGGACGAAGTCGCGGGCAACAGCTAGTCCATACTAATATTATAAATGGGAAAGTGTATGTTTGTCCGTCTCTCACGCCAAAACTACTGAACCGATCTAAATGAAATTTGGTACACAGATATTCTAGAGCCTGAGAAAAGACATAAGCTACCTTTTTATCGCGGGGAAATGTACGGTTCCCTTGGGATACTTTATTTACAGTTTCATGTAAAAACCACTAAACCGATTATTATGAAATTTGGCACAGTTGAAAAGTAGACTACGGGGAAAGACAAAGGCTACTTTTTATCGCGGGGAAATGTGCGGTTCCCGTGGGATACTTTATTTACTGTTTCACGAAAAAACTACTAAACCGATCATCATGAAATTTGGCACAGACATAAAGTAGACCGTAGGGAAGGGCATAGACTACTTTTTATCGCGGGACATATACGATTCCCATGGGTTACTGTACATACGCGGGCGGAGCCGCGGGCATCAGCTAGTAATTGAATAAAATTTAAGCATTTTTTACTTAGGTACCTACCTATAATATCTATTCAAATTATGTGTGCTATGTGTTGCATTAAAACAGTTATCTATGGATTTTATTATCTTTTTCAATACAAATAATAAAATAAGATGACCTACTGCCGACACGACTACACTGTAACACTTTGGGTTCATGTAAGTTCACGCCGGCGACGTAGGCGCGCGGCTCGCTTTGCGGCAATTGCGGGCAACTCTTGGAAGCGGTAAATGCCTATTTCGCTTGGTCTACCCGGCCTTAATACCCGCTCGCCACGCTGCGCCGCGCCGTAGTCTAGCCATGCACACATAACTGCGAGCTATTCGTTGCGTGTCAATCGTTATTCGAGCTATTGAATGACGGTTCTTTACATATAATATAGTAATATATTGTATCACAATCTTTGATTAATTATTACAAAGATACGTTACCTATATCCTTACAAAACTGACAATATTTCTGTGCCACGACACACATTGACATATTGGGACGCGTGTCAATGTGTCAACGTCGCATAGTAACACAAAACACGCTATTACTCGCGGAGCACACTAACCAAAATTGGCCCGACTCGGGCCAATTCCAGTCTTCATTTTTACGCGTTTATAACATATCTACCTCTTTTTAATATTATATATCTATGTATCACAATAAATAAAAGTTACACTTTTATGTAACTTCATTAAATAAAGTTAAATTTTGTATCGCTATCTTACAAATGCAGCGACGCGTCGGGTATTCTCTTATTTCCGCGTGTACTGGGGCTTATTCTACTTATTAATAGTAAAAGGGCGTAGCGTTATACTAGCTAATTAATTAGAATGAGTGTTAACGCTACTGTCAGATAAGCTGGGATGTGAATAGGGTGACCATATTGTAAAAACTTTTGATTATGAAATTACAATGGCTCAACTAACGTTTTAGCATGGTGCTGCGAAGTAAAAGGTGAATATTATGTAGATGAAACAATGTAATGTAATATGTTGGTAATTGTATGCTAATAAGAAGAAAGATAATAATTTGGAAATAAAAACAAATAACAATGTACTTGTAACTTGACTTAGACAAAAAACCACATGAAATTCTACAAAATTGTGCCCATTCTACTTAATAATTACGTTGCGAACATAGTTTGCAACCAACGCTGATTTAATTTCATTGAGCGCCGTATGTGTACTCTAGATTAATAGCGTATGTGTGCGCTAATGTTACTCATTGAAAATAAAATTACTTTCGCGCATAGACATATATTTATAAACAAGGCATGTCGAAGCAAATAGTAGTGTCTACATCTAAACTATGTATAATAAAATGTGGGGTTTTTGGAGCCATTTAGGTATAATCTCAAATCTAAATGGCTCCAAAACCCCCACGTTTTTCGTTGTCGTCTTGACATTTTGACATTTGCTTTCCGCAGTGTATCCTGAAATCAAGATGGCTTTTTTGTGTGAAGATTTTTTCAGTCAAATGTGACGTAGGTACCTACGTCACATTTGACTGAAATGCGACGCCAATCGTTAGTTTTAATTTTTGAAATCTTTGCTAGTAGTGTTTATAGGGACATCCTTCGGTACGCCTGGGATCATATTACTTATCAAAGTGTTTAATTCGAGGTAACTTCTGTTTTTTATGGGTATACAGGAGTTCAAATAGCGTAACAATGTGCGTGGTTTACAAAACTTCTGGAACAGACCGAAAATTATATTTGTCTGCAAAATCATGATAACATGGTTGCCCTAACGATAAAACCGCGGTTCTTAGATATCATTGTGGCTTTTTATCTGTTTTGAAGGCTACGAAGTTACGTTTGTTGAAATGATTTAAAAGTCCGTCGAGTGTTTTTAAACTTGCTTAATTTTTCATTAATTACGCATGTCTAATTTCTTTTTCTGTTAATCTCTATTATTAAAATGACTATCAAAGTGTAAACTTCCTACTAATATTACTTATAAATGTGATAGTTTGTGAGGCTGTAAAGATGGATGGATGTATGTATGGATGAATGGATGTTTGTTCCTCTTTCTCGCAAAAACTACTGAACGGATTCCGATGAAATTTTGTATGGTAGTAGTTTAGGCTCAGGATTAAAACATAGGCTACTTTTTATCCCGAAATAGTACAGTGTCCCGAGGGATACTATATTTGCGCGGGCGGAGCCGCAAGCAACAGCTAGTCAGTTTATAAAATTCTTTCGTGGTTCCGTATCCGTATATTCCGTACTACAGAACCCTAAAAACTAGTAGAATTTGTAGATATCATAAACTTCTATCGTTGTAAATTGTAATACAATGTTGAGCGATAAATACTATTGCGGTGGTCAGCTTAACAAAAGCGTGTCAATGTGGATGTGTATCAGATATCGATGGATAGTTAGATACGTCTGTTCTCAATGTTCTCATATGCTGTGTGCATCTAGATCCCACTGTTTGTTGTGCACGACCATAGCACTTGGAACATGTAGATGTGGCAGAGATTAGCTGCACGATAACCCCCTTACTGATAAAATATATTTACACAGTGGATAAGCTATACAATGTTTTATCCTTGTCTTATATGTTGGAAAAGTCGCTTGACAGTTGACAGACAAAACATTGTATAGCATAACCATTGTTAAAATATTTTTTATAAGTAAGGGCGTAAGAATTCCGTAATTAGTTTGGAACTAGTAAAAATGCTGCATATATACCCCCTTACTAATACTAGACACATGGAACTAGTAAAAATGCTGCATATATACCCCCTTACTAATAAAAATATTTATCCAGTAGATAAGCAAAATTCAAAAAGCCGAAATTTTGCGTGACGTAATATGTGGATTGCCCTTATTGGCCCCTAAGGACAAAACATTGTATTTTTATAAGTAAGGGGGATAGTGTACTATCGAACGAGTTGCCGCTCGACAGTGCATAAGATACATAATTCATAAGTACATAATTCTACCACGTCTGCAGTCGTTGCGGTCACTTCCTATAAATATTTTCAGGCGTCCTAGTGCAAGAGATGTTGTACAATCAAGGTGCAATTCCAGATGTTTTTATATATAAATGCTAAGATTTAATAATCAATATAATGAGTGTATGAAACATCATACACTCATTATATTGATTATTAAATCACAATAACTTGTGACAGCAATCAGCATACTTCTATATACCTAGCTATAATTAATCTATTGCGCTTAGTTTGCACTTTGCAGTGAATCATTAGTGAATATTTTAATATTGGCCAATAATGATAACAACTCCCCACACCGATATCGGAGACGGTGGCCGGTTTCATTGAAACCAGGCCAGTTACGCAGGAGTAATTTTATACTGCCCAAGTGTGTGCGCAGTACACAAGAGCACTCACTCTTCCTTTACTCTCATATTCCAGTGGGACGGATAACCGACACGACTGACGAGAGATCAGGCGCAGGTCCGACTTTTTACATGCCCATCCGACGCATGAATCATCTATTTTGTCAGACAATCAGGTAATCAGCCTGCATTGTCCTACCGGAGGCCCAATCCCCTACCCTATTCCCTTCCCTACCCTCCCCTATTACCCTATTCCCTCTTAAAAGGCCGGCAACGCACTTGCAGCTCTTCTGATGCTGCGAGTGTCCATGGGCGACGGAAGTTGCTTTCCATCAGGTGACCCGTTTGCTCGTTTGCCCCCTTATTTCATAAAAAAAAAAAAAAACCAAACTTGGAAAAAACATTTTTTGTTGTTCCAATGTGGGAATCGAATCCACGACCTCCGAGTTGGGAGCCAATGCTCTAACCACTAGACCATAGAGGCTGTATTGGCCAATGACGAATAATCCGTGCTGACATTATCAAATTAAAGTAAGGCATTCCGACATTAAAATATGACGAGAATCATCAGTACACATTTTGTACTGACGATTCTCTACAAACTTAATGCGAATAGACAATAGTAATATAACATTGGTCATAATAAAATAATATGCTATACTACATAATATGTCTGTGCTAGTGCCAACACCAACACCTAATTAGTGGGAAATCGGCACACATATGCCAGACAACAACTTACTAAACTTGCTTACTATGTTGGCTCATTGACCCAAGTAGAATTTGGGTTCCGATTTGACATATTATTCCATTTCCCCCGGTATTTTTAAATTATAATTTTTTTTTTTCACTTAGTCCAGTGTAGAAGGTGTCACTTCCGTTTGCTCCTTTTTAAAAAATGTATGCCATAGGACCTATCTGAATCTATCCGACTTTTTAAATATTATGATGTCACAACTCACCAAAGACTTCTACAACTCACAGTAGGTATAGGTCGCGCAACGAATTAAGATCTTTCGACAAAAGTAGAGGGGGTATGCGCAGAAGTCAGTTTTTGGGTGTGTTGGCGGTAGCGGGCTCGGGCGGGGAAGTGTGGATGTGCCGAACGTGGCTGCTGACACGCTATTGGTACGTTAGTAATATATATTCTTTGCTATTGGTCACATGCGCGAACGATCCCCTCCACTTTCACTGAGCGCTCATAAACCGTTGCGCGACCTAGTACATCGCCAGTAGTCAGAGCCATAGAGAAGCAGCGTTAGATATGTATCTAACGCTGCTTCTCTATGGCTCTGACTACGTTGTTCCTACAATGTGCTGGCTTTTATGAACCTTTGTGTACAACTTTTCCTTATCTGCTGCCATTGTGTCAAGCGTCTGCTTATACAGAGTGGTTTCGCTTTTATGAGGAAGTTGAAAATGAAAGGCTAGTATTGGTGTATTAAAAAAAAACAATCTTTATAGAGAGTGTCTTTTAAATTAACGATGAGAAGCGAAGTTCACGTAATTATCTTCTCCTTCTTCTTGTATATAAACTGGATTCCAATTTCTCGCTGCTGGGTCGATTTAGCTTTTTTGGTCTAGAAGTAATTGTGGAACTTCAGGGAAGGTTTAAACAGTGAGTAATGTTGAAAATGTATATTTTATTTTATAATTTTCCATTAGATCTAGAAAAATCTTGGAATTCTTGTATTCTATTCCGAAAATAATTTTCGAATTGAGTGATGTAAAAAAATATGAACAGGATCTTTGTTTTCACCCACAGTACTCTGAAAATAACTTAATCCGGTCGCGCAAATTCTTAACAGATTCAATTAAAAACAGCTTAATATTCCGTAGGCGATTTAAGTACTTCAGCAAAAGTAATTAGGGTCATAATTGTTTGTAAACGTAACTTAAAAAGCGGGGAGCGGCGCGCAAAATTAATGTTTCCTGTAGATAAAGTTGCACGCTCGAAATAACGACTACTTTGGCTAGGTTCACGTTCGAAGCTTTGCCCGCAACTTCACTCACGTAATACCAGTCTATTCCACGAGAACCGTGCATTTTGCCGCGATCGAAAGTAGCAGTTCCAGAATGGAGAATGGAGAAGGGAGACTGGAGACTATGTGAAATATATAGTTTACTAGTCAATAATGTGAACTTGAAAGTGTAACATAGCTTTATGCAATGACTAGTATTGTGCAAACGCTTAATAAGTCCTGTTATTAATCAAAATACTTACTAGAGCTAGGCTGGGACTATATGGTCCGGAATCCGGAAGACCGGAGAAAATTCACATCGCTGAAAATAGAACTCTGCGATATGAAAATAGAGATGACAATCGAACACTAATGACTAAAGACATTGACATTTGATTGGACGCTCGTGTGTTCAATTTTCAAATCTATTTTGTATTTTCATCGATATATAATATTAAAAAGAGGTAGATATGTTATAAACGCGTAAAAATTAAGACTCGAATTGGCCCGAGTCGGGCCAATTTTTAACCCCCGACGCAAAAAGAGGGGTGTTATAAGTTTGACGTGTCTGTCTGTCTGTCTGTGGGTGTGTCTGTCTGTCTGTCTGTCTGTCTGTGGCATCATAGCTCCCGAACGGATGAAGCGATTTCAATTTAGTTTCTTTTATATTAAAGGTGACTTACATGCGAGTGTTCTTAGACATGTTTGATGAAAATCGGTTGAGCCGTTTAAAAGTTGTGGGGGTGAAAGCGGGGAAGAAAATCCGAATGTGCAAATATACTCGAGTAAGGTCTCAAACGAAAGCGCACTGAAAGAGAATATTGATGACTTAATCGACAGTGTTCGTAGCTTCGTTTGATGAGAAAATTGGTGGTGGGAAGATCAGCCGTTTGAAGATGATCAGCTCTTTTCTAGTTGATGAGGGGATCTGACTAACTTTCCAATGTCCGATCGATTCAAAATTTGGTACTGTGTTACTTCAACGATATTCAAAGAACATGCTTATGTAACCATGACTTGATCAGCCGTTTGAAGATGATCAGCACTTTTCTAGTTGATGAGGGGATCTGACTAACTTTCTTATGTCCGATCGATTCGAAATTTGGTACCGTGTTACTTCAACGATATTTAAAGAACATGGTAAGGTAACCATGACCTGATTAGCCGTTTGAAGATCATCTTTTCTTTATTAGTTGATGAGGGGATCTGACTATCGTCCACATGTCCTATCGATTCGAAATTTGGTACCATGTTACTTCAATGACGTTGAAAGTATGTATATGGTAAGGTAATCATTATTTATACCTACTTTAAAAAGGATAAAATAAAAGTAAAATTAAAAATTTAAAAAACCCCCGACATAAAAAATAAACTCTAAAAAATAATAAATAATATTTTAAACCTATTATAATTATATTATCACATATAATATTATGTAAGTTGAAATAATTTTATTTTCCAATCGTCGCCTCGTCGGGGGACCGCTAAAGTTTATAAAGTATTTTTACAACAACAGCTAATTAATTATTACGAATTACATTTAAGTAGGTATGAGCAAATTTTTTTCGGAGTAAATTCTTTTGTTCATTCTGCGACTACACGTGTTTATGTGAAAAAAACACGTGTAGTCGCAGAATGAACAAAAGAATTTACTCCGAAAAAAATTTGCTCATACCTACTTAAATGTAATTCGTAATAATTAATTAGCTGTTGTTGTAAAAATACTTTATAAACTTTAGCGGTCCCCCGACGAGGCGACGATTGGAAAATAAAATTATTTCAACTTACATAATATTATATGTGATAATATAATTATAATAGGTTTAAAATATTATTTATTATTTTTTAGAGTTTATTTTTTATGTCGGGGGTTTTTTAAATTTTTAATTTTACTTTTTTGGTTAGTGTGCTCCGCGAGTAATAGCGTGTTTTGTGTTACTATGCGACGTTGACACATTGACACGCGTCCCATGTTAATGTGTGTCGTGGCACAGAAATATTGTCAGTTTTGTAAGGATATAACGTATCTATGTAATAATTAATCAAAGCGTATTTTATAAGTCCAGATTTCAGAGTTCTATTTTCATTGCCCTGAATTTTCTCCGGCGTTCCGAATTCCGGGCCACATAGCCTTACTCATAATTAAGAATATTACGAGTAAAATAATATGGATATTGAATTTTAGGCTTAACTCACACTGACCAGATTCGAAGAGCAATTGGTGACAAACGTAGACGCGTCTACCTTGCACCTTAATAATCGAAAAAAATATAGAGACGATAATTAATCTTTAGGCATATAGACGAGGCATGTTAAGTCAAAAAAGGTCTCCAGTGAAATGGCCCCAATTTTGAGATTTTTGAACCATTTTGACGTTTGAAGTATGGTGAAAACGAAATGGCTGACATTTGAAGTATGCGGCCATCCACATATTACGTCACGCAAAATTTCGACTTGCTGAACCCCCACCCCCCTATGTCACCCTTTTTAGTATCCCTGTACTTGTATTTAACATGTACTGTCATATTTAGTATGAAACCACGCGCTGTGACGTAAAATGTGGATGGACCTTATGGTGAAAACCAAGATGGCGTAACTTTTTATTGTATGAAGATTTCTTTTGTCAAATGTACGTCATAGCCACAGAATACAGAAATCATCTAGAAGCCGTCAACACGCTTGAAAGTGAGGCCGTCACAACCACTCCAAATTGGAATAGTTATCAACACATAATATGTTGCTTTTTTTAATTAATATTTATTGAACACCTAATTGTCGTAATATAACACCGCGATTTGTTTTGTAAGTGTAAAGAGTAAAAATTAACTAACCTAACCAAGAGCATGTCAGGACATGTCTAAGAAGGGTTCCGTAACTATAAACGCGTAATATGCTTTTTTTTAATTACTCCAAAAGTTACTGTCCGATTTGGTTCACAATAGTTTTCCTAAAGAGTTTTTAGCATGATCTTTCAGCATGGAAATTTGCAAGTTTCTATCTCCTATAGTTTAAAAATGCTAGGGGGGGACCAACTTACAAACTACTTTGGAGGCCGATTACTCGAAAATGGTCAACTTTATAAAAAAGTAACGTATGAAACCTTGCCTTTATTTTATAAGACCTATTCTACGATACCCCACACGATGGGGTAGAGTAAAAAAATATTTTTCATCCCCACTTCACATGTATGGAGAGCCACCCCTAAAATATAAAATTATAATTTTTTTATAATCCCGAAACCGTAATCTATACACAATCTATAACTGTACCAAAATTCATCAATTTATATTCATAATTACAGGAGCTAGAGGCGCGGACAGACAGACAGACAGACAGACAGACAGACAGACAGACAGACAGACAGACAGACAGACAGACAGACAGACAGACAGACAGACGGACAGAGCGAAACTATAAGGGTTCCTTAAGTATTACGGAACCCTAAAAAGTGCGGGCGGGGCGGTATTTCGCCATGGTTCTGGACACAGTGCGCTGCATACAAATGTGATCGAACACTCATTCTGCATGTTTGAATTCTGTGGTCATAGCCTATCTTGAGTTTTTGAAATCTTTGTACTTTAGGCACTTGTGATATTAATTACTCTTTGCTTTAGGTAAAAGACATGACACGTCGAGTCGCTTCGACTCCGCGACAGTGTAAGTTGAGCCTTATGAAGTTATGAAGACGAGAATGACGTCACTGAAGGCAGCGATATTATGTAGCTCTTAATAAAGTCTGTATCACATTATATTATTATAATGAAACATGTCTGTAACATACTAAAACTACGCGGAATAAAATTTGGAATTACATTGCCGCCTCGCGTCTTCCATATTAAATTATCTATCTCTACGGCCTCATGTAATATTACCGACTTGGATTTCTCAGACGTTTTACAGTTATATGAAGTTTACTGCAGAAGGAAATGTTTATAGAGTTGTATTATAAAGTTTTATTAACATTTCAACTTCTATAGAATGCTACAATAGGCAAGCGGACTGATTTTTTTTATTCCATTAATGAATAGTACTCTTAAATATGAGTAACTTCTCAGAAGAAACCGTATATCAAAAGTCAATATTTTCAAAGGTACAGCGATTTGTATACAAAATTTCGCGAGTCTTTATACCAAAAAAAATTTTTTTTTTTTGCGAAATTGGTAAACAAAACCTACATCATTAGTTTACTCACATCATATACAAAAACATTCATTATGGTAAGAATGAACTTAAACGCACAAATATCGGAGATATTTACAAATATATTCCTGCGGCCATATACTTCATATACTACTTCATATACAAGTGACGTCATTTTTAGGTGGACTTATACTTATACTTATACTTACTTACGTATGGAGCGTTTTTAGGAGGCTCGCGAAATTTTTTATACAAATCGCTGTACCTTTGAAAATATAACCTTTTGATATAGAGAAGTTACTCATATTTAAGAGTACTATTCATTTATGCAATAAAAAAAAAATTGTCCGATTGCCTATATACAGAATGCTTGAGTTACTCCCATGCTTTAAACTTACAAGCTAAATTTCTATTTAAATTATGCATTGAGCATACATTATTTTACGCATGTTGCAGCAGGCTTAGCATGCGCATAGAAGAAACAACGAATAATAGAAAATATGACAGATTGAAGAAACATTAATACCATTCGGAGCAAAATAGGTCTTATTATAAGGTAGCAAGGTCGATGTATCATCGTTATGAGAAATAACATTTCTTTTCTTCCCGAGCATGAGCGCACAAAATGGCCTGTTTTGACACCTAAAGTAGAAACATTGTCTTAATTTAATGTCAAAAAGTCCCACAGTAATGTCAACCACTCCACATCATGGCAGACCTAGACAAAAAGTTTCTTTACATTGAGTCATATACTTGAATATTTGTTCGTTTTTGACAGAAGATTTCCCGGCAACCATTTTAAAAATATGGCTGTTTAGAAATGTTGACTTCTATTGACGACCTTGTTATCATGGATTAAGAACTATTTTGCAATGAACTGTTTTGGATAGAATATTTCTACTTTAAATGTATTTCTATGGATCGCCATGCTAAGCCTGCTGGTATAGTCAAACCCAGTTTTTTATTTCACATTAGATGTTTCCCGCGGCTTAGTACGCGCATGCCAAATTTTATCAAAATCAGTCCAGTATTTTCGGAGCCTATGCAAAGCAAATAAACAAACAAACATACAAACAAATCGTTCCTCTTTAATACTAAATATGAAAATCAATATAATTTAAAATATATATTTAAAACCAGATCAATCGATATTTTTTTATTAAAATTAAAGTCAATAAGCACAATGAATCCAGAGAGATCTAGTTAGACCCTTACTAAAACTTCAGTTTAATTTATAAGTAGAAGAACAAAATACGAGTAGCCCAGCTGCTTTCTATAGCCCATAAAGGCTGAGGAAAACCGACTCAGCGGGTGAAGCCCAGAAGTTGTTTATACAATGGAACAACTTTGACACATGTTGGTTAAATTACACTGTTGTTGCTTCGGTCATTCCTGACGAAGGCAGTTGTTATTGAATTCTAAAATTACATGAGCATTTTGTCAACAACTTTCCTAAGGGGCTGTCACACTTTCCTAATAAGTGTTGTATAACTTATTCGGAAGTTTTGTGGCTGTTTACTTTGTATCGAGCGACAGAGACAAAACAATTAAATAAGCTGTCTGACAGATACAATTGCCAAAAATATGGCAATGGTTCCTCCGAATGCATATAATATTAAGGCCCGTTGTCAAAGATTTCAAAACTAAAGATGCATACATACAAAGATATGACGTACATTTGACAGAACAAATCTTCATAGAAGAAAAAGTTACGCAATCTTGGTTTTCACCATACCTCAAATGTCACTATCTTGATTTCACCATACTTCAAATGTCAAAATGGCCCTAAAACTCCAAAAGTGGGGCCATTTAAGTGGACACGAGTGTATTAATTTAATGAACATTGGTTGTGACCGGATTATTTCAAAAAGCAAATCCAGAGAAACGCCTAAAGTTTACATTTTGAGTTAAGGTCAGTTCACGCCACGACTATACAATTATACACACATTTTTAAGATAGCTTAAAAGTTTCATTTCGGTATGAATTGTCCCTTATGCGTTATGGGAAAAATATCATATTTTTTCTTACTTTCGTGTGTACTTGTGTTTCAGAAGTGAAAAAGCATATGTATCCACATTTATTAGTCTGTCTAATCTGGTTTTGAAAACGTTTTTTCAATAGAACAAAGGACTTTTAACAAACTAAATTTTAACGGAACGGAAAAAATCTAGTTAGGGGATCGTAAAATGTCATAACTCGTTTAGTTATTTTAGTTTAACATTTGATTGCCTGTGCACAGTTAGTTGAGTTTTTATTTATGACTGTGGTCACCAGACGAGCGGATGAAGTCGGATAGTCTTGTTAATTGCATGTCTGGCAAAATTTGATCGGTCTGCCTGTCGTTTGATAATAATAATTAAGGAGATTAATTATTATCGCTATTTATCTACATTTCCTTATCGCTCTGCGAGCTTTGCTTATCTTTATCACCATTATTACGTTAACCAGGACTAAAAATTAAGGGATTTCCGCTCTTTACCCAAATATCCGAATAACAATCTGTCGGCTGTCCGGCTTTTCAGTAAGACCTTGACACCCCATTCGGGACGCAGTCTGTACGTCACACGTTGTTAGGTCGTCAATTATATTGTGAAATGGAAATCAAATAATTTCGTACTGTCCAATAAATATCTCTGCGTTGACATTGACAAATGCGTTATATAAGCCTCGAAGGTTCTAGAATTATCAATCATACACAGCAGATGGGTTTTATAAATGCTCATTTGGGAAATTGTATTTATCGAAATTAAGCCGGGTCCAGATGCGTGTAACGTGTAATGTAATCTAACGAGTAATGTAACACGAATCATGTGTGTGGACAACACTACGAGCATTACATGTAACGATACACGCGTCTGGAGCCGGTATTAGGGTCGTATCACCCTGAAACGAATGCGCGATGCGGCGATATATTTTAAAGTTAAATAAAAGTAGTTAAAAAAATTAGCGATTCAAAATTGTACTTTATTCATTATACAAGAATATACACGTTTCATTGTAAGAGTTCGATTGTCAAAAAGAGCCATACTATGTCAGAAGTTCAGAACCCTAATTCTCGTATTTATTTATTATATTTGCAGGATTTAATTATCAGAATCGACCTTCTGGTCTTGGGACTTGAGAGTATTGTCAAGCGTGACGCTTTTTGGTACCTCCTCAACTCTCACGCTTATCACGTTGCATTAGTGTATATAACAGTCTCCGACTCGACTTAGGTTGTGGGTTCGATTCCCGCATTGGAACAACAAAAAATGTTGTTTCCAAGTTTGGTTAGGACAATGCAGACCCGATTTTCTGATAACTTGATAAGAAAGATGATCCATATGTCGGATGGGCATGTAAAAAATCAGACCTGCGCCTCATCTCTTGTCAGTCGTGTCGGTTATCCGTCCCACTAGATTACGAGAGTAAAGGAAGAGAGAGTGCTCTTGTGTACTGCGCACACACTTAGTCACTATAAAATTACTCCTGCGTAACGAAACCGGCCACCGTCACCGAGATCGGTGTGGGGAGTTATTTATATTATATTTTGCGCAAATTGACCATTTCGCACATTCCATAAAGCGTGTTCTGTGTCAGCAGACGATAATACCACAATGACGTCATCATGAGTTAAATATTCACCACCGTGACGTCATGTGTAATCCGCAGCATAAGGGAATGAAGCTAACTAATGCGGCAATTATTATCTATGTGAACCGCCACAAAGCGGCGATCCAAGCATTTGCATAGAAATGAGACGGCTTCACACGGAATAAGTTACTACTTACTGCGATCGGTCAGAGATTTATGTTATCTTGATTGTGGCCGAATTTATATACCGCCGCTACCATATTATATTATATCGTTTCTTAGGGTTACGTACTGCAAGGGTAAAAACTGAACCCCAATAATCACTTTCGTGTGCGTCCGTCCGTTTTTCTGTCGTTGAATACCCTTTATTTTGGGAATGCATGGTCTATGAAGGTATCGAGTTCAATAACAATATACTCAAGTCTACGGACCCTTAAAGCTGTGAAAAAATTAGACTTGTAAGTAGCATGTAAAAAAAAGATACATCCACGGATTGCTGCAAGAAACGCATATTTCAACACTCAAGGGAATCAAAATTCATAGGGTACTTCCTATTGACCTAGAACTATAAAATTTGGCAAGTAGCATCATTTAATACTACAATAATTATAAGAAAAAATATAAAAACTTTACATTCGTCTTGTTTGGACAATGTACGATAAAGTAAGATGATCCATATGTCGGATGGACATGTTCAAAGTGGGACCCGCGCCTGGTCTCTCGCCAGTCGTGTCGGTTATCCATCCCACAGGGTTATGAGAGTACCCCCCGATGGTTGCACGCCTTGACGTGGCGGTGGGGCTTAGTAACCGTGGTTTGGACACCCACGGTGAAGCGAAGAGGCAACCAGGGCCGGCTTGTTTGCCGCCGGCTGGTCCGAGGAGGGTGCTCCCAGCGGGCTGGAGGAGTCCGCTGCGGACGCGCTAAGAGGTGGGACCGCAGAAGAAGAGGAGTGCCGGTATTACGGTGCGCCGTAGTCCCTATCTTCTGCGGCCGTGGAGGGATCGCAGGGGGAGAGGTGTGGTGGTGTTGTGCCACTCTCCCTACCCCCCTGCGAGCTGGCGGGGCCGTTCCGTACGGTTAACGGCATTGGTGGGGCCGCAGAGGAAGAGGCAAGTTGGTATTACGGTGCGCCGCTTGCCCTATCCTCTGCGGCCGAGGAGTGGTCGGTGGCAGAGCCACAGCTCAGATCTGCCACCGGGTACCGGTTATGGTGGCTGGTATCCGTAGCCTCCTAGTGGCAGACTCGGGGGGAGTCTGCTATAGTACTAGTGGAGGCCGAGGAGGGAGGCGCACCCTACCATCTGGTGCACCTGGGGCCTTCGGGCCGTGGATGGAGCCGCATGTGTGCAGCTGCCGCCGGCGGGGTCGCGGATGTGTTTACCGTTCCCGTGGTCCCGTCACAGGGTGGCGAGGAGGAAGGTGGGGGTGGTTTTTAGTGGGTATACCGTGGGTCTCATTAGCCTATACGGGAGTCCCACATCACCACTCGGGTGCCCCCTGCACCTGGGTGGTATGCGTAATGCATTTTCCCCTCCGGACACAAAAAAAAAGGGTTATGAGAGTAAAAGAAGATTGAGTGCTCTTGTGTTGGGCACTAACAGTGGCGTGGGGTTCCTATAACTCCATTTCTATTGGCATCACTTACCACTTACCTCTTGAAGACCCTCATCCAAATCCCTACCTATTATACAGGCTAGGGCTTCCCTATGAAGGATTACCGACTTTCGCTACTGTGTACTAATAATAACTCCTGTGTAGCTGGTCTGGTTTCAATGAAAGAGGCCACCGTCACCTAAATCGGTGTGTGGAGCTATATTGTGTAAGTGTATACTTAATCTGTTCAGTCATCATAACTGAGTCTGTATTGAAACTGTTGCAGGACAATTGAATTATAATGACGGGAAGTTGGACAATTAAATGAGGCCTCGTTTCCGACAAAAAAACCAGCTAAGTGGAAAAATCTGATTGATATGCAAATATCTATGCTCGATTACATAAGTCGGACATTTCAACAGAATGATTTCGACGATCCGAATGAAATAATGCAAGTGTAATTAAATTGTGTTTACTCGTGTATTGGATTTTAACACCTCACACCCTTATTAATAAAAATATTTACACCACGGATTAGCTAATCCAACATGGCTGTCTTTGTCAGATAGTTTAGAATAATCACTTGATAGACAAAGACAGCAATGTTGGATTAGCTAATCCGTGGTGTAAATAATTTTATTAATAAGGGCGTTTATGTTTTTTTTTGTAGTGGTGAAGAATCGTATCGTGGTCGCGAAATGTAAAGAGCTACATTAATAAAGCAGACTCCGTTTGTGTGATAACAATTGAAAAGCACGTATTCGTAACGTTAACAAAAGAGAATTGTTTGAAAATTACGACTGTACCTCAGTGGCGAAGGCTGTTTCTCCTTTATAGGGAAGCTTTAGCCTGTATAATCTAAGTGGTAAGTGAAGCCGATAGGAATGGAGTAGTTATAAGAACCCCACGCTACTGCTGCACCTATACAATTGACATTTGATGACGTTACAAATACGTAATAGTCAATTGTCCCTGCGGTATCAGAGGTTACTCCTCTGATACCAGACGTGCCTTGTGACATTCCGTTCAAGACGCGGCACCTCACTATACCACGTCACCACTGTGTTGCGACACCGTGCCGTTTTACGTTGACGACGTCTCGTGATGTTCACGTACAACTGTAGATAAGCCTTTACTCTTTTCGAAATTTAATAAACTTGTGGCGGACCAATTTTCGCCACGATCCTGAATCGCGCTATCGAAGTTTTCACAGTTCGGCAATTTATATACAACAGCTGAAATGCTTACAAGTGGGCCTCGGCTTGACCGAGCATACCATCTCGCTCGGTCGGAGATCTCCCTTTGGGGCTTCCAGCCTTCCACTATTCCCACAAACTCGATCAAGGGCGATGTGGTTCGCCACTGACGTAATTCGGAATTTACACGGTTGACTAAAGCTGCGCGGCGAAAATTGACCGAACGAATGGCAATTCGATCGTCAAAAATGCTCGTATCAAGGGTTCCCTCAATGTCAGTTATAAACGGGCCATAGATTTGCTCTGTAGCTTCTGCGAACCCGTAAGAAGCTAGTTGCTTCTCTGCCTACCCCTATTGGCTAGCCGTACACACACCATATTATTTATAATGCTCATATTGACAATAATATTCCTTGTGTGGGTAATATTGCTGTTTTTTGATATGTTGACTAGTATTGACAAATTTATTCCGTCAATAATTTTGCACCATTGGGATCGGTGATCTCAGCCAACACCTTTTAGGAAATATGCGTGAGCTTATCACAACTCACAGTTTACTCTCTCAATGCGTATTATTTGGTTATACCAAAGTTATACCGTATACGTATGTTTCGCTATTCACACTTCAAAAAAGGTATAGGTGTTTTATTTGAATGTAGGCAGAGCTCGTTAGTTTCGCCAGTAGCTAATACAACACCTACGTTATATTATAGTGAGGAGCCAGGATGAATGATAATCATGTTTCATTCTTGAGTTTGAAGAGTATTTAACACTGTTATGGCAAATACTGCATTCATTGTAAAAATTTTGCTGCCTACTAATACCTAATTAATACTACTATTATTATTATTAGGCTATTATAAATGTGAGGATGGAAGGATGGATGTTTGTTACTCTTTCAAGCAAAAAGTACAGAACGGATTTTTGTGAAATTTGGTACGGTAGTAGTTTGAACTTAGGATTAACACAGGATACTTTTTGCCCCGAAAAAGTAGTGTTCCCGTGGCATACTGTATTTACGCGGGCGGAGTTGCGGGCAAAAGCTAGTCTATACTTAATATTATAAAGAGGTAAAGTTTGTGAGGTTGTAGTGGTAATCTACTGAACCGATTTTGAAAATTATTTTACCAATAGAGAAGCCTACGTTATTTGTGAGTGACATGGGCTATATGGATGGATGGATGGACGTTTGTTACTCTTTAACACAAAAGCTACTGAACAGATTTTGATGAAATTTAGTATAGTAGTTTCGGCTCTGGATGAAAAAAAAGGGTCGTTTTTATCCCGAAAAAGTATAGTGTTCCCGTGGGAAACTTTATTTACTCAAGCGAAGAAGGAAGAAAATGATTATTGACATACCTATTCTTATTTGAAACGAAACGTAGGGTAAATACGCTAAATGTCGGCCACTTACGGATTTTCTAACTTTAGATCGCTCCGGATCCATCAGTTTGAAACGAAAGCATAGCTTGTTATACGGTTTTAGACAGGTTGATAAATCTATTTTATATTTATAGGTATATGGTTGACTTTTCTACTAAAGGGAAAAAGTATTAAGGTTTAAATGCGTCGAAAACGAAAAAACCTTAAAGTCGGCCGTTCACGGCCCAATGGTCGGTCGCGTTTTTCCCAAATGTCGGCCGGGCATAGCGTGTAACCTCTTATAATATTATTAAATTATAATAATACATAATTCAATTTTGAGACAGCTAGTTTGATAAATAAATTAAAAAATGACTATCCAGTACCTACACAAACAATGAAAAATACAAAAATGATCAGCCTGTACAGTAGCATTCGATTCTTAGGCTGGCCGACATTACGATCTTTAATATTTCCAAAGTCGGCCCCTGTTTCGTATAGCTCATTTCTCAAGATTCAGCTTATACCACCCCGGCCGGTTTTCGTAAATTTCGTAGTATTGGACTTTATAAAACATACTGCATTTACCTTAAGTCGGCCCCGGCCAAGATTCCGATTTTCAGTCGAAACTGGTATTCTAATGGCGCCCCCTATTTTTCCCTAAAACCAATTCGCAAAACATTGAAAAAACTATGTCAAAATATAGTAAAAATACCTTTTTAGTGATAGCAAAGCTAAAAACCAAAAAAAGAAATGTCTTACCGTTGTAATATCAATCCCCGAATCGTCGGTATTCACAGCAAGTAAGCTGCTTTGACTACGAACTTCAATGCTTCAACGGCGCTATCGCTACTGACGCTCAGTGTGCGAAGAGCAAGTGACGTAATCGGATAGTAACGGTTTGCACTTAAAGAGTATGAACTAAGCTTGCAATTTCAGTGGCAAAATTACCACTGAATTACCTTTTGAATGAATGCAAGCTGAAAATGTGCAGACGGCCGAGGATTGGAGGGGGGGCGACGTTTGGCGTATTTACCCTACATAGCAACAGCTCCATAGCTATAAATCGACTTAGCTCTATGTATTTTTCTCTATGTTCACCTCTATGTATTATCCTCTATGTTCACCTCTATGTATTTTCCTCTATGTTCAGCTCTATGTATTTTCCTGTAAGTTCTAGGTCTAGATCAATCTCATCACTACATGCACTAGGCTTAAGGCTATCATATCACGTGTGGGCAGATTGTGCTATTGCGAGTGCCTTTCCTTACCACCTACAACACTATCATATTGTAATGACTATGAAAATAACATAATTACATATTGTAAATGCGATCAGAGAATGAAGTAGAGTAAATTAGTACGCGAAATTGCAGTCCCATCTTGCATCTTTTGAACCTATTATATCTACTTGACGGATTTTAATTCCACTGCACTAAAAACCTATCTTTCTAATTTGGTGAAAATGTTTTTTACATCATCGCGCTACTAATTTAATAATATTGTTATTTCATTTCAGAAAAAGGAATGAAAATATTGAAATTACAAATATTAGTCACCCTACTAAAGCTCGCTTCGAAAGGCTATTTTTAGGCTACCCATGAAATACGCTATCCATAGATTTTCCAAATAATTATACACACGATTTTAATACAAATCGGTCAAGTTTCCGATTCATCGGAGTTCGACAAACACTGTGCCACAAGATTTTTGTATTATAATAATGTAAAGTATTCTTATTTACATACTTGTATTTAATTTACACATAGTTCAAACTAATAATCTATTTTTTGGGTCGTTTAATAATAGACTATAGCAGTACTTGTAGGTCAGTTAGTTCACCATATGCCTGCAATTGCAACATGTTCTACTAATATTATTTTATACGATGCAGGTGCGCATTACATCAACATACATTCTGATTCATATATCTGTTCATAGTTCTTATTCATCTGTCTCGCTCTCTCTCTACCAAAAATATTGCCATCTCTTTCTTTTAATAAAACTAGTGAAATTGTAAAATGTTGATATACTTTGAACGCGAATATTCTGCCTATAATTTAACACATTATTTTTCGTTAGACTATAATATATAGTTTTAAATCGTTCGACATATTACTCGTTAGTTATTTTACAATCTAACGGTTTTACAATTTTATGGTGACATAAATAACTTTTATAACCGAGGGGTTTAGCCCCCACCCTACTCGGGCTGTCTTGGATAGAAGTTTATAGCGACTGATGGCCTTTTTACGAACGTTGCTGACGTGGGTGGCTATTGTTACGCCCAGTATTTAATTTTCGTTATTATAATTGATGTCCACACTCCCCACTTTAGTCAGGGCTTATCATATTTCAGTTAGCTTTTGAAGTTAGCACTTACCTTTTGAAGACCCTTATCCAAATCCTACCTATAGTATACTCGTAGGCTAGGGCTTCCCTATGAAGGAGAACCAGCCTTCGCCACTAGTAGATAAATACCATAGCGCGTGTTTTTGTGCTGCAAATTTAATTTATTGTCTTTTCACCATTTATTTATTTTATTTAAGACGTTATAAGCTTTTCCTTCGATTTCCATCCCCTTTTTCCCTTCAAAGACTAACAACTTCGTCGGCAAAAGCCTGGCAAAACACATTCATCTTCTCTAGCATCTATAGCAGGGGTTTCAAAAAGAAGTCCCACAGCATTGGTCCACCTATAGAACCATGCACGCACCCCTTGTTGGTCTCCCTGCTCACTTCCACACCATCCGGCATTCCGGATTCCAAAGCACATAGTCCTATTCTTAGTAAAAAGTCCGTACATTCTACCATTATACCATTAATGACATTAAATGACTACCTCGGTTGCGCCACTTAATATTATTTACTCTATGATTTTATCTGTTGATAGTTTTGGCTCATAACATTAAACTCAAGAAATCAATCCATTAAAGTTTAAACTTACGTTTCTTATATGAAGAAACAAATAAGTTTTAAGAAGTTGAATTAAGAACTTATAGGAATCCGAAGTTCTTGAAAGCAGCTTCATACATTTTGCAAGAACGCTAGTTGAAGATACTTGAGAGGTACTTTAAAATTAAACTTAGCTGATTCATCATTTATAATTTTTATCAATGCATTTTTAAAACTTTATTAAGTACCAAGTTTTTCCGTGGCTCCACCCGCGTAAATATAAGTAGCTAGTAATCAATATACATATATCGGGTATCCCTTGGGAATATTGTAATTTTTCGGGATAAAAAGTTGCCTATGTTTTAATCCAGAGTCTAAACAACTACCGTACCAAATTTAATCAAAATCTATTCAGTAGTTTTTGCGTCAATGAGTAGGTAACAAACATCCATACATCCATCCATCCTCACAAACTTTCACATTTAGAATAGTAGTAGGATATAGCTACATATTAAATTTATTAATTAGGTACTATAGGTATTACTATATACACATAAATTATTTATTTATTGTGTATCGTATTATTAGACATAATGGCGAATAAATGGGATTTGGCTTAGGATAAAAAAAAGATCGCTTTTTATGATATTTACTGAACTATCATTATTTAAGATTTATTTTTTAGAGTTTCAATATTGACGCAAAAGTTCTTTAGCGGTGAAATTTTAAGATTCGATTTTGTATATAATGTTATCTGTCTGAATCTACTTATATACTTCTTAACATAACAACTTAACTTTCTAAAGTAGGGCTTAATACATAGTTGACGCTAGGTGTACAAATTTTATTTTTTCTATTCTTTTTAAAGTGCTGTTCTTTGGCACGCACTTTGGCTGTGACTTTAGGCACGATGAAAGTATTTTTGGATTTTAAATGATGAAGTTATACTTCGGCCACGTGTACTCTGTACATGTATTTTGTCTGCCAAATTTTTCTTTCTAATATGGGTCAGTTCACTCCGTGACGATACGTGACACTACGCGGCGCTGCATTATTAAGATAGCTATTCAAAATTGAACTTTATTCATACATACATACATACATATAATCACGCCTTTTTCCCGTAGGGGTAGGCAGGACCGCCTCTTTCCCGTAGGGGTAGGCATAGACCACTTCTTTCCACTTGCTACGATCCTTACATACTTCTTTCGCTTCATCCACTTTCATTCTTACCATCCATTCCTCCTCTTACATTCAACGTAGCCAAGCGTCTCTCCATGGTCCGCTTTTCGCCTCCGCGAGAAACGAGACGTGATGGGTGGCGAACCACATCGCCGCCATTTTGGATAATTAAATTATTTTTGATTATCCATTGCGTTTCCACGGATTGGTGGAGAGGGTAGGAATAGGGAAAGGGAAGGATAGGTGGTGTGGAAAGGAAGATTGGTAAGTTAGAGTGGGAAATAGGGAATGTAGGATATTACCGCCCAGGAGGGCAAGGGATAGGACAGTAATAGCTAGGGAAGCCGGGGTCGCATACCCGTATACTATACCACAACTACCGGACAGGTAAGTTGGGAAGAGTACCCCATGACTTTATTCACTACACAAAAATCAGTCATAAACTGCACGTGCGCTGTCCAGCGCGGTGCAACTTGACATTCGAACTCTCACAATGAAACGTGTACCTTCTTGTATATTGAATAAAGTTCAATTTTGAATAGCTATCTTAAAAATGCAGCGCCCTGTCGCGTATCGTTTCGTTTCGGTGTCAATTGACCCTAAGCAGCAAATCATGTGCCTTATGTTTTCGTTATATACTTTTACTTACCAATACGTGAGATTTACTCATTTACCATATAGAAATATCCGATAAAGCTTTCAAGTACAAAGCTGACATGAAAATGTTCAGACAGTAAGCCCTCAGAAGTTAATGGGATGAGCGTGGTGTCGCGTTACATTGTTACAATCCTTTAATCTTATCAAGGTTTTTGCTGTGCGTGTTTGGCTTAGGCGCCAATTACACGTGTACGTTCTGTAGACGAATAGTAAGCTTAAGCTTCACTCACTAATGAGCTAAATAAATGACTTAAATTAATTAACGCTCAAGTCACATGCTGCAAGATATTGCAGCATGTGACAGCGTCCATAGCTGATAAGCTATGGACGCTTTCACATCACGTCAATCTGGTCCCGAGGTGAGTTCTTGAAGAACTTGTGTTACGGGTACCAGACAACAAATATTTAATACTTTTATACGAAATTATATGTAAGATTTTTATTATAACTATAATACACATATTTAATTGACATCCATGACCCAGGAACACAAAACTTTTTGTTCCCTGGCGGGATTCGAACCCGCGCCCTCCGGCTTGAGCGCCGACGCTAACCACTGAGCCACAGATGCCGTCAACTTTAAATTCGAAGGCAATATTTCGATAAACGTAAATTTTAGGGTTCCGTACCTCGAAAGGAAAAACCGAAACTCTTATAGGATCACTTTGTTGTCCGTCCGAATGTCTGTCAAGACCCTTTTTCTCACGAACGCGTGGAGGTATCAAACTGGAATTTATATCAGATACTAAGGTCTACGGTTCCTTGGAGCTGTGAAAAAATCAAACTTCTAAGTCAACGCAATCAAAAGATACAGCCATTAATGCCGTAGCAAAATTTCGACACTCGCAAACTCAAAACCTACAGGGTACTTCCCGTGAAATCAGAATCTTGAAATTTGGCACGACACAACGTCTTATAGGCTATAGCACAGATAATGAAAAAATTACGAATACCGTAAATTTTTAGTTACATCATATTATAACAAAAATAAATTTAATAATTTTAAACTTTCTACCCCTTTCCTCATGAACGCGTAGATGTATTAGATTAAAATTCATATCAAATACTCAGGTCTAAAAATACCTTTAAGCTGTAACAAAATCACTACAGGCAAAGAATATATTACTAATGTACTACAGGTTTGTACAGAACCCTCGGTGCGCGAGTCCGACTCGCACTTGCCCGGTTTTTTTTTTGGAAATAATTATATATTTTAAGCTTGTAATTGTAGTACACAATAGCATGATTCCTTAATAGTTACTACGTCAGCATAACATTTTAGAGTTGGTAGAATCATAGCATTTCTTTAAAAAAAAAACACCCATTTAACGGTTCTCTCTATTAAACCATATTCTAAACGTCGCTTACTTAAGCGCTTATTGGCCAGGCCGCTTAAACGAGACGTCCTAGTCTAGGTTTATTATTAGTTAGTAAATACAAGACTGGCTAACGTTAAAATTAGTAGTCAAGTTCTTCAGTACTGGCCCGAAATACTCGCGCGGTACACGGTCGATGCTCTGATACATTTATATCGGCTAAAACTACATGGTTAGGACTTAGGAACGAAGAGATGTGGACACAGAAAAATATGGCGAGATGGGATAAAGGAAAATATGCAACGACCTTTGTGGATCAGTGGTTAGCGCGTTAGCGCTCAATCTGGAGGTCGCAGGATCGAATCCCACCGGGGATACGTTAGTAATATAATTATATTCTTTTCGGGGGATAAGAAAATATATCTGTTTCTGATTTTATATAATACACATACTAAATACACATCCATGAGTCCCTGGGTCATGGATGTGTATTTAGTATGTAGTGTATAATATAATAAAAATCTGAAATATATGTATAGTATAAAAGTATTAAATATATCTTTCATTGTGTGGTACCCGTAACCCGTAGTGTGGTACAAGTTCTTTGAGAACTTACCACAGGACAGGATTGACGTGGTGTGAAAGCATCCATATATTATTATGACTGTGTTCCTTTTGAGGTGAAATATGTGTATAAGTGTGAAAGTTTATGAGGATGGATGGATGTTTGTAACTCTTTCGCAGCAGAAGTCAAAACCTACTGAACGGATTTAGGTGAAAGATATGGTAGTAGTTTAGGCTCTGGATTAAAACATAGGCTACATTTTATTCCAAAAAAGTACAGTGTTCCCGTGGGATACTGTATTTACGCAGGCAGCTGCGGGCAAAAGACAGTAGGAAATAAATAGATTCCGTCAGCATTACGAACTGAATTATGTTCATGCACTCACGTTTTACATAAAAATGTTAAAGGGGATGAAGCATTCAAGATACGCGTAGACGTGTAAAGTTTCCTGGAGCGTTTCTATCACTATCACCAACACTATCAAATCACAAACGGATTGTTATAAACTACTAGCTTTTGCCCGCGGCTTTGCCCGCGTAATTATAGTATCCCACGGGAACACTAAATTTCAGGGATAAAAATAGCCTATGTCTTAATTTAGAGCCTAATAACTACTATAGCCTATGTCTTAATCTAGATTCTAGAGTCTAATCAGTACTACCATACCAAAATTCATCAAAATCCATTCAGTAGTTTTAGCGTGAAAGTTACAATTTACACCGAAACGGCAGCTACATACTTAGAAGACTTAGGATCACTTGCGCCAATCCGGGTTAAAGTTAACCCTGGGTTAAAAATCATGTTATCTCTCTCGTTTTTCGTATTTGTGAAAGAGAAAGCATGATATTTTAACCCAAGGTTAACTTTAACCCGGATTGGCGCAAGTGGGCCTTAGTATCGTTTAAAAGGTTCGATAAGCGCCGGCCGCTGCCGATGCCGGCCGCTGCCATTTCGGTGTGAATCGCCCCTTATAAACATCCATCCATCCATACATCATTCCAACCTCACAAACTTTCACATTTATAATCGTAATAGGAATCATAACTCGATATTATAATGATATTACACAAAGGCGGACTAACTATTAAGGCTGCGCTAGTCGGTCATTTCTCCATACAAACGCTGTTGGTGATTTACTCCAAAGTCAAACATTGTAGACCGAAGTTCTAGCGTAATATCGATTTTATGACACTTATCTAGGTCTGTATTTGCTTATATTTCTGAAATTCAAATTAGTGTAGAAGATAATAGCCTCCAAACATCGCATTTTTGGCGCAACTTTGAACGTAAATAAAAATTAAATGAAGAATGATAATAAAAAAGCAAGAAAATACCGACACGGTTTTATTATTCAGCAATTGAGATAATTTTACTTCAGACAAAAATATTATATCGTTTTTTCATAAAACACCAACAGCTGAGTGTCGATTTGAGTAATTTGAAGACGCCTTTTCTAAAATACTTTACACAGCTGCATAAATATGTGCAGTATAGCTTCTCTTATAAGTATAGATTACTATTTTATGGGTATATCCTTTTTTCCCCAATATTATGTGAAATAACAAACATTTTCCCCGCGCGCAGCACTGAGTTCGAGCCGTTGACTAGCGCACTCTTAAGACCGTATTTTCTTGCGGACAACCTTATGAATGAAGTAATAAAAAAAATGGATATTTTTCCTTTATTTTAGGTCGCATATAATATTTAAAAATAATGTTAATTCAAGTCTTCTGAAATAACAATTTGTTTCTGGAAAAAGTAGATCAGCTATTTTAAATACATTCCCATGGGAAAACTGTACTTTTTTGGGATGAAAAGTAGACTATGTATTAATCCAGAGCTCAAACTACTACCGTACCAAATTTCATCAAAATCCGTGAAGTAGCTTTTGCGTGAAAGAGTTACAAACTTTCACATTTATTCTACTGGATAAAAGTGTTATATACTTCACGTTCTCTGGTCCACGCAACGTAAGTTCTTCTGGTACTTAGCACGGGGCGAGATTGACGTAAAGAGTCTATGGATAAAAAAAATCGCTAAGACCGTCTCTATCAGTTTCCTCAGTCTATGGCTTCGGTATAATTATTATCGGCTGGCTCATTAGATGTTCGATAGACCTAATCATTGTATTGATAGAGCGTGCCGCGTGCGTATGCGTAATCTCATTTCATAGAATATGTTATATGAAACACCCCCGTGGATCGGTGGTTTAGAGCTTGCTCTCGACTCTAAGTTAGTGGTTGCAGAGCCGGACCGTAAGTTTAGGGAGCCCTAGGCTAGTTACTGATACTACATAAGAGCCCAACGAATTGCTCAAAGCATAGGAAGAAATAAAACAATAAAATACTTATGAACTATTTAATTTAATAAATGGACTTTGTCGCATAATGGTCTATTTTCGGATTTGACTTGACTTAGCTGGCCCTTGAATCAACGTGGCCATGGAATGAAATGCAAAAAGCCAAATGGTAGATGCGGCCCTGCGTGTCGGTTCCCGCGTTGGAACATCAAAAAATTTTGTTTCCAATGCGGGCTGATCAACCGATACCAAACAATATATATATTACTAACGTACCGATACTCCGATAAGAAAGATTATCCATGCGTACTCTTTATACGAGCTACAAGGACGGCCGTACATCTTTTTCCAATTGATTTCGCGGCTTTTTATGATAAATAAACCATACCAAGAAAGAGTTTCGTCGAGACTTGAGTATGATTAAGTAATCGTCATAAATCGACGGTGCTTATCTATAATAAGTAATATTTTCCAAACACGCCTGTAATCTTTAAATATTTATACTTAGATATAATAAAACGCTAGCTCCGGTAATAAAACGGAGGCACGTGTTATATACGGATCTAGGGTTGCCGATAAATTATTTCATTAAGGTCATTCAGGGCAATGAGAAAATCATTACGGCTATATATTTTCATTTTATTATCATTTTCGTGTTTTGGACTGAACATTAATATTTACATTCATGGGTACAAGTTACAACGTACGAGTGTATTATTAAATGTTTATGAGTAATTTTATTGCGAATGTAATAAATAATTATTGTAATCAAAAGTATATTACATACTCTGCTTAATGTGAAATTCCAACAAGTGCTTGCTATTTAATTTTGCAACTTTTGTATTGTTTTATCTTTAAATACAAGCGTACATTACTAAATACATGATACTAAGTTAGTTGTATGTCTTACTAGCTATCCCGACGTTGTTCTGTCTTAAATATGAACTGGAATGAATAAATATCTACACCTACAATGCAACCTACGTCCTAGCCCTATACCTACTTTTACAACCTACACTTTTTCCAATATTTCTAACCGTTTAAGCCTTCTCTGAACTTCCAAAGTAATTTTAAGATCAAAATTAGCCAAATCGGTCCAGCCGTTCTCGACTTTTGAGTCCCTTGGGAACGAGATAAAAAGTATCCTTATGTCCTTCTCCCGGTTGTAAGATACTTCCCCACCGATTTTCATCCAAATCGGTTCAGCCATTCTTGAGCTGTTATAAATAGTGTAACTAACACGACTTTCTTTTATATACATAGATTAGTAACCACGCTACGAGAAGCTTCTCAAGCCGCACGTTTAAATAATAACTATTTCTAATACCTAGGCATACCACTGACCGCACAATATACAAAAGCGCACGGCGCACGAAGAACCCGTACAAAACGAGTTTAAATCACGTTTATTGCATGGGAGCCCCCTTATATTAATTTTATTTTGTTTTTAACTGACTTCAAAAATGCAGGTGGTTCTCAATTCAACAGTTTTTATGTATGTTTCCTCAGAACTTTTACGTTGGAAGTCAATTTTAGACAGACGGATGGACAAACCGCGAAGTCTCAGTAATAGGGTTCCGTTTTTAACCTTTATAATTATAATACTTGGTATTAACATATCGAGCGAGGTCCAGTTCCGATATCATCTGGAGGGCAAGGCCTCCAAGAAGCTTGGTGTTCTGAACAGGTCAAAGCAGTATTTCAGTCCGGTCCAACGCCTACAACTCTATAAGGCGCAGGTTCGGCCTCACATGGAATACTGTTCTCATCTCTGGGCAGGGGCACCAAAGTACCAGCTTCTCCCTCTGGATCGTATCCAACGTAGGGCCGCTCGAATTGTCGACTGCCATAGTATTTCAAATAGGCTTGACTCCTTAGAGCTACGTAGAGATGTAGCATCGCTCTGCATCCTCTATCGGTTATATTACGGGGAGTGCTCCGAGGAACTGTTCCATGCGACAAAATTTTCGCCACCGTTCCATGCGACAAAATATTTATCATTCTCATCACCTTGATGAGTGGCAGTCCTCCACTTTACCCGAAGCTTTCTGCCGCGCACTGTAAAACTCTGGAATGAACTGTCGCCAGCAGTATTTCCGGACCACTACGACCTGCAAACCTTCAAGAAGGGAGCGTATTCCCTCCTAAAAGGCCGGAAACGCACTTGCAACTTCTCTGATGTGGCGGGTGTTCATGGGCGACGGTAATCGCTTTCCATCAGGTGATCCGTTTGCTCGTTTGCCCCCTTGTTTTATTAAAAAAAAAATATTTACATAGAATCCTAAAAAGTAACATAATACCTTAAAAAAATTCATTGCTGAATTTCACTAACTTGCATAAGCAGAACAATAAAACTAGCCCCGGAATGTATATTTTTTGGCAACCCTGCAATATATTCATACATTTCAGCTTTACTGGCGCAATGAAATGAATACGAGACTGACCTATATTTTGGTGAACCATTCATAAATATGTGATTTTAGATATTGTATGTGGATTGTGGCATCATGTATAGGGATGTCCCAAATATGTTTTTCATCTGAATAGTAAAAATGATTCATTGCGACGTACTTTCATATAAGCTCTACGTGCTTCTATCAATATGCTCTGCATGCGGTATTCTTAATTTAACATAATAAATCATAAAAAAGATTATCTATCATAAAGTAAAGGGCTAATCATCATCATCATTATCGTCAAAGGGCTAATTCCATATTCAACCCATAGATTTTCAATGTAGCTTAACATGTTTCCAATAAATCTTTGATGTTGAGAACTTATAATAAGCCTTTTTATTTCCAACGACCTATACCCAAAGTGGCGTTCCAACTTGTGTATAAGTGGGGCTATTATAAAAACTGAAAAAAAAACTATGTTGAGGGCCATAAAATACAAACAGTTGAAACAGCGGATAAGCCTTGAGTGTGGCGAGTGGCAAGTGGCAACCCGCATGCAGACGAGACCCGCACGAGTGTTGCAAGTGGCAACCCGCATGACGACGAGACCGGCACACGTGTGGCAAGTGGCAACCCGCGTGCGGACGAGACACGTACAAGTGTCGCAAGTGGCAACCCGTGTGCGGACGAGACCGGCACAAGTGTGGCAAGTGGCAACCCGCGTGCGGACGAGACCCGTACGAGTGTGGCAAGTGGCAACCCGCGTGCGGACGAGATCCGTACGAGTGTCGCAAGTGGCGACCCGTGTGCGGACGAGACACGTACAAGTGTTGCAAGTGGCAACCCGCATGCAGACGAGACCCGCACGAGTGTCGCAAGTGGCAACCCGCATGACGACGAGACCGGCACACGTGTGGCAAGTGGCAACCCGCGTGCGGACGAGACCCGTACGAGTGTCGCAAGTGGCAACCCGCGTGCGGACGAGACCCGTACGAGTGTCGCAAGTGGCAACCCGTGTGCGGACGAGACACGTACAAGTGTCGCAAGTGGCAACCCGTGTGCGGACGAGACCCGTACGAGTGTCGCAAGTGGCAACCCGCGTGCGGACGAGACCCGTACGAGTGTCGCAAGTGGTAACCCGTGTGCGGACGAGACCCGTACGAGTGTCGCAAGTGGCAACCCGCGTGCGGACGAGACCCGCACGAGTGTCGCAAGTGCCAACCCGTGAAAAAACAGCTATATTTAGACGTTAAAAACTATAACCCGCCTACGCAAATTATTTATGTTACCAGGTTGATTTAACGAAGCTATTGACACCTTAACCATTTAAATAGGATCAGTGGTGTACACTATAGAGTGAAATAAACAAACATACATGCATATATAGACTGCCAAGTTGATCACTCTTCCTTTTGGCTCCGCCGTAATCGAGTAAATATTCTTCTTATGAGGTTGGGTCATTATGTTAATGTGACATCAGTGACTGTGACACAGTTTTGTGTCACATTCGACATAAATGGACGATCAAAGGCGTCACAGCGCCATAAAGCCATAGACGATAGTTTAATGTTCTATCTATACGTGATTTAATGTCTGTTATCTATGTTTATAGTCTGTACACAGATCATAAGGTGTTGCCCTTTATAGGTGAGGCCAAACAGGTAAATGCAGGATAGGAAAGAATGTGTATACATCGCATTATCCCTATATACGTATTATAATAAACGGTTTTTCAAAATCAAATACGGATATTTTGGTAATAAAAGCTTCTGCATATGTAAAAACATTTAGTCACAAAAAATAGCAAAAAATAATAATAATTATATTATGAATTATGATATTACATAGCGCTCTCTCAGGCGTTTTTACAAAAACCGTTAATTTAAAGGGGAAGTAATGATTTTGCCTAAAACATAACATCAATACAAGCAGACGTGGGAGGTCAATGACCTTAACAGTGGCATTAAAAGAGCGTACTGTAATTTTATTTAGTATATTTTTTTCGTCTTTACATATTATGCAGTAGATCATAATATATGTCCAAAATTTCCGTAATTGCTTTAACAGAACCTCATATTATAAGTTTATAAGACATCACTTACCTACCTACTTTGGTAAACTTTTGATTTATTGAATGAAATCGGTTGAACAAAAGAAGCGGATACTTAAAAGTTTCATAACTTTAGGTTGAAGATTATTCTTAAGGCTCTTAAGAGCCCTCGCCTCTCATATAAGAAAACAATAAAAATAAATAAAAATAAAAATGTTTATTATCGGACAACTTTCAGATCCATATAATATAGTTTGTTTGTAAAACTTATATCTAGTTGTGTTAGTATAGCTAGTTGTATTAGTATAAAGTGTGAAGGTGACAAAACTTCCGAATAAGGTAGGATTGAAAATCGACCCTCGTTCAAACAAACGTAGATTTTATTTCAAAGTTGTTTATAGGAAAATATATTATTTATTATGTCCATCACACTTCTAACAGTAATCTAGGAGTTTATAAAATAAAAAAGCAATTTTCTCAGTTTGAGAATACACTCAACGTGAGTTTCCTCATTATTGTTGTACCTCGTCAAACTTTGCACGGTTTCATAATTGTATTGACATAGTTCTTACTTATATAATTTATGCTATTTGCTAACGAGCTGGCAATTAACAAGACTCGGTGTTGGTTTAAAAACAAAACAATAGTTTGAATCAAGAACATTGTTATTGAAGTTGATACAGATTACAAAAAAAAAAAATTTAGTGCGTTGTTCATCAAATAAGACCAATAATACAAAGATTTGAAAACTAAAGAAAGGATATGACGTACATTTAACAGAACAAATCTCCAGACAAGAAAAAGTTGGGTCGTTAGTCGTTTCGCACCGCAAGAATTCGAACCACAGTGTGAATCGCCCCTTATGCCACCTTGTTTTCAATTTACCTCAAATGTCAGCCATTTTGATTTCACCATGCTTCAAATGTCATAGTGGCCCCAAACAACTCCAAAAGTGGGAACATTTTTTGCCTCAACATGCCTCGTCTATAATATGTAACATGTCTATTGTTGAGACTGTTATTAACAACTTATTATTATCTATTTATGACAAACCAAATGACGCTTAAAAGAAAGAAACATACTTCAAATGTAAAAGGTAAAGGTAAATAAACCCCTTGTTCCCACGAGAGTTTTAATGTAAAAAACAGCATGTAAAATGTAAAATATAGAACTCTGCGCTGATACAACACAGCTGAAAATCAATATCAAGTGTCAGATTTGACAATTCGACACATGACACCTTGATTTTCAGCTCTATTGTAATAAAGAGCTCCGTGGCCTAATGGGTAGACCGTTTGGTTTGCACTCGAGAGAGTGCAGGTTCGAATCCCAGGTTGTGGCGTGTACCAATGAGACTTTTTCAGATCTCAAGTACACTATACGGATGCTCTAACGGTGAAGGAAAACATCGTGAGGAAGCCCGCACATGGTTGGCCCCAGACGTATTGACCAGTCATTCCTCTGGACTAGGCTGACTATGTTGTGAGAATGCCGTTTGTGCTTGGGCAACCATACGACATCAAAAACCAACTGTCCCAGGCATTACAGTATTTCAAGAGCGGTTACTTCGCTCGGAGAATACTGAATAAATCATCCATTAACGGATGAAAAAGCCTAAGTAATTTTTTTTTGTATTAGCTCACAGATCTATCTTCAGTGCTTTAAAAAAACTGTCGTGGGAACATAAGGTAAAAGCAAATAAAATCAATAGTCAATAGATAAACATAACACATTTATAGAACCTCCTTGCTTATACAGCCTGATACTCGGTATAATAGCATGTTATTTAGTATTTACATCCTGTTCGCCTGTAACAATTACGCACAAGATCTAGATGTAGGTTGCGTAGGCGATGATATGTGTATCCTACACCGAGGTTACACCGAGTAGGAATATTTCAAACCAGATATGAATAAAACAATTCATGGTATGGTCATTAGGTATTGATAAAAGTGACGTTGGAACTATAGGAAGTTCTAGACGTCGAAAATAAAATGTTAGAATTATTATTTTTAAATAAAAAATTAAACCGACTTCCAAAGTAAAAATACACAAAAAAGTATGAAATAAAACTTATTTTCTAAATAAGTCCCCTTTTAAATTCGGCTAAAATTTAGACCATTTCTCTACTCAATCTTCTTAATTTTGAAGTCGATACCAGCCCAAACAATATTTTATAGAACTCACGTTCAAATTTGCTGGTACCGACTTCAAAATTAAGAAGATTGAGTGGAGAAATAGTTAAAATTTTAGCCGAATTTAATAGATATGGATGGAATGGAAAGCATCGGATGGGCACGTAAAATGTAGGCCTCATTGGGTTTCGAACTTACTGTTGCAACGGTGGCCGCGTCACCGAAAACGTTGCGGATAGAAACTGGTGACACTGACTTCTAATAATATTCCATAAAAAAAGAAAACCTAGACGTCGCGTTGTGGGTGGCATATGACGAACAATAAAACAAACATAACAATAAACTAATTTATGTAACAAAACAAACATTAAACTAGTGGACAAGTTGTTGTACAACACGCGGTCCACAAAGTCGATTATAAATTGCGAGAGAAATAGCCGCCATTTTGTTTCTTGATATATTTGCCATGTTCTTTCTTGATAAAGAGTGACAAATTGTGCGGGAGATAATTAGTTTACGCGTTTTAGTCCTACCTTTTTAATGTCGAATAAAAAAAGTTTGCGATTTGCATAACGGGTTTCGAAGGACAATAATCAATATTGATTATGATTATTAACATAGATCTGTACCTAATAATGGGGAACTTGCATTGATTTTTTCTGTAGGCTTTTCGAAAAGTCCTATTATTATTATAAATGTGAAAGTTTGTGAGGATGTATGGATGTTTGCTACTCCTTCACGCAAATACTACTTAACGGATTTAGATGAAATTTGGTATGGTAGTAGTTTAGCTGGATTAAAACATAGGCTACTTTTATCCCGAAAAAATATAGTGTTTCCGAGGGATACTGTATTTACGCGGGCTGAGCCGCGAGCAACGGCTTACATAATAAGCCAGGAAATGCAATGGCATATCCACGATCAAACGTTGACGAAATAGAGTCATCACAAAAGTGAGATAGTTAGAGGGCATTAAAAACGCTCTATACGAAAAAAAATGCAGGAGTGACGTATACGTGATAGCAGTTGATATTGTGATAAATAAAAAATTAATTTTAGCAACTTAAGCTGTAACTTTTTAAATAAGCAATTACTGATTACTGTACTTTTTGGATTTTTCGGTCCATATTTATGTTTCCTTTCAGAAAATATTTAAACACCTCGTCCAGACTACTCGCGAAGTAAAGTGAGGAAGTGCTCCGCGAAGTGTTAATTTAAAACAAATGCATGTTCCCTATTTTACTTGAAACGTTATCTAAGCTAACTTCAAACGGAATAGGATAATTATGGTAAACTGAGTACTAAAATAATATTCCTCCAAATAATAACTGAGCAATGTCGGCTTTTACTACTTTGCCACAACGCCATAAAAATCTACTAAACAAAATTAAATCTCTACCTATAGTCTAAGATCCGTACTAAAATCGTCCTTCACCGAACTCCTTACCAGACAAAAATGATGTTTTAGAGAACAAGATATTTTTTTAAATATGTTTAGATTAGGCAACCCCTTTGGAAATTGTCATTATTATTTTTAATTAAATTTATAATATTTTTTTTTTATTTCAATGGCGTGTCTACTAAATAAAATTAACTCCGATGGAAAGTATATAATGTATACAATATGCTACACCTCAGTTGCAGACCTTTTTTTTTGTCCCTATTACCTGGTTGCTGTGTTTACATACATACATATAATCACGCCCTTTTCCCGTAGGGGTAGGCAGGACCGCCTCTTTCCCGTAGGGGTAGGCAGAGAACACTTCTTTCCACTTGCTACGATCCTTACATACTTCTTTCGGTTCGTCCACTTTCATTCTTACCATCCATTCCTCCTCTTACATTCAACGTGGCCAAGCGTCTCTCCATGGTCCGCTTTTCGCCTCCGCGAGAAACGAGACGTGATGGGTGGCGAACCACATCGCCGCCATTTTGGATAATTAAATTATTTTTGATTATCCATTGCGTTTCCACGGATTGGTGGAGAGGGTAGGAACAGGGAAAGGGAAGGATAGGTGCTGTGGAAAGGAAGATTGGTAAGTTAGAATGGGAAATAGGGAATGAAGTTTATTACCGCCCAGGAGGGCAAGGGATAGGACAGTAATAGCTAGGGAAGCCGGGGTCGCATACCCGTATACTACACCACAACTACCGGACAGGTAAGTTGGGAAGAGTATCCCATGACATAGACATAGTCCCATGACATAGTCCCATGACAAGTTGGTTACAAGTTGCCATGCTCGTATTTATCAGCAACTTCATATGTAAATATATTCCCGTCCGCCAGTGAAGTCCCAAGTCGGCATTTTGTGTCGATAAAAATCAAAATGATGATGAAAATGTTAATCTTTTCATAGCATAAAATGAAGTATTTTATTCCGCTTTATGTTTGCTTAGATCTTTTAAACTACTAAATGAATTTAAATGCAGTTTGCAGCCAATAGATTGAATGATTAAAGTGGAAGATTTATGCGTAATGATCTATGCACCTTTGTGAGGAGTTAATTTTATTAAGTAGACACGCCAGTGAAATTAAAAAAAAATATTTTTTTATAAATTTAATTAAAAATAATAATGACAATTTCCAAAGGGGTTGCCTAATCTAAACATATTTAAAAAAATATCGTGTTCTCTAAAACATCATTTTTGTCTGGTACGGAGTTCAGTGAAGGACGATTTTAATACGGATCCTCTACTACTATGTCTTACTTTGCATTATCTAGAAGCTCTCCGGCTGGAAAAAAAAAACTGCTGACAATTGAACTTGCGCTAATACAATAGAGTTTAAAATCGAACACACGGCATTAATTTAAAAACCCAACGCCCTTGTGTTCGATTTTCAGCTGTAACGCATTAGCACAGAGTTCTATTTTCAGCGTTGCTTTTTTCCGGCCGGAGAGTTCCGGATAAGATAGTCCGAGCCTTAAGGTTAATTCACACTGAAACGAAACGACACGCGACGCGGCGGCACAATCTGACATTCGAAATATTTCATTTCGTATGTCGGATTGCACCGCGCTGGACAGAGCATGTGCAGTCTATGCAGTATGAAAAATATGAATGATAAAGTTTTGTTGGTTTTAGTAGTTTTAAAATAACATTCTATTCTTTTAACTAGAGTGAAAGAGACAACGAACGACATTCTACGTGCTTCTTACAGAATTCACGGACCTTCAAACATACATATCAGATACGCAGGTTTCCTCAAAATTTAAGGGATTGTTCTCTTGAGGAAAATCTCATTGATACATCATACACAGCACAACTCGACATCGAACCTGCACCATCTCGAGTCCAGCCTAAGCATACCCAATAAGCCAAAGATGCTCCTAAGTATAGACGGTGTGTTTAATATAATCAACGTATATTTTACATACATATGGAAATTGCTACACGGAGCACCGAAATGCAAGTTGGCTCGTGTACCTCTCACGGCGAAGTAACCTACTTCTAGTACAAGCCGCTGCAAATAGTTTGCGACTTGTAGTGATGGGAAATAAGACTTACCGATAACCGACAGGCGATACTGATCGAAGATATCAATATCAATATCGGATATTATGAAAGTACTCGTAGTAAGTACTGTTGTAGACTATGTTCTAAACTTCTAAAGTGATCGATTGAAGTGAACAGAGTAACATATAATGTACTTGTACATTTATACATATTGTAAAATAAGTTTTTTTTTTTATTATTTCCATTACCATCGACAATGAACATTGGGTCTGTCAGTATCTAGTAGGTAAATGTCGGGGCATGAGCCTGATCTCTTCTTAATGCGAGAATGAAGTATGCGCTGTATGCGAAGCAGATTAATAATTTTGTTGTATTTCAAGCATAGAGTTTCAGAATTGTATAAAACAATTCACTTTTTTTTCTGTCTGACGTCTCGCGAAACTTATCTTATTTATTCCAAACCGAAGCAAAAGTTTCAGAATATTATGATCCGGGATTCACAGCTGTCCCCTCACTAGGGTGCTGCCTAAGGGATATTATGTGTATTAGGTGATTGGTGGGTTGAATATTCGAACTGATTTACGAGTTTACGTTAGCGTTATATAATAGAGTTGGAACTTAGAGAGTATATTTTATTTACTCTACAGTCGGACAAGGATCTTTTGGCACTTGGATGGGGGCGTGAGTGTCGCAAATAAGAACAATACTTATATTATTAATATTTTTTTTTACTAAAAGTGAAATTTTACAAGACGGCGATGTTAGTACTTAGTACTGATTTTATCCACGTGCCAAAAGGTAAGTGTCGCAACTACAAAACAATACTTATTACTAAAAGTGACATTTTACAAGACGGTGATGTTAGTTCTGATTTTGTCCACGTGCCAAAAGATCCTTGTCAGACTGTAGTTACCGTTACCGTTCTACCATAAAAAGTATTCAATTTTAGTATTTTCCCGAACAAGCTTTCCCTCTGACTTAAACCCATAGATATATAATATTAAAAAGATACTTAAACCCAATTTCACATATTTAGTGTCGAAATTATTGATTTTATATTATTGACGACTTAAGAAGAAACAAATATAGCTTAATTCGCATTTTCCTCACGGATGAGACTGATCGATTTTTCTCCGGCAAAACTCCCTGCATACTAAATTAAAAGGTAATACTTGCAGCCGTTTTCGTGAAACCGATTACATATTATATTATGCAAGATTGTTTGATATTGAAGGCCCAGGGTTGTATTTAAAAGATATTTTTTGATGCTAATCTATATCCTTAATATTATAATAAAAAAATAAGTTAAAAACTATAACCCGACTACGTAATAGAGAGGGGGTCTAAAAATGCCAAAACAAGAAAAAAATTTAGATAGAAATGCATAGGTACAAAAATGGTCAAGCTAGAGCCGTGGTCGCACCCACTAATGGCAATTGGCATCTAAATTCTAAACTGCAGTTTACACCAAGACAAGGCCTAGAGAAGTTTCAGACAGACGGGTGCGATTTGACTTTGACTGTACCGAACCTTATAAAGTGGGTGCGACCACGGCTCTAGCTTGACCATTCTTGTACCTATGCATTTCTATCTAAATTATTTTCTTGTTTTGGCATTTTTAGACCCCCTCTCTATTACGTAGTCGGGTTATAGTTTTTAACTTATTTTTTTATTTCGTATTTTTCCGTTTCCCAATTGAACATGTTTTTGGAATAATATGAATAAGTATGACGCGTTTCAAATGAGAATAGGATTGACCTTTTTGTCAATGACCTTTTTCTGTCAGATATCACTTGAAAAGTGCGATTTTCAGAAAAACTAATGTGCATATAAACATTAATAGTCTTGCATGGAATTTAAATAACAACGTTAAATAGTAATCAATTATCTAAACATAAATTTAACTTTAACAGTCTAAATTCGAAACAATATGGCGCCGACTCGATCCTGTTCTCATTTGAATCGCACTATACTAATGAGCGCGATGCGAGCCAGTTTTTAAGAACGATAATATTAATATAATATTTATAAAATAAAATATATTTTATGAAAGTAAACTAATATGTATAATATAACTGTAATTGGAAAGCACACATTGATTTGATATGCACGAAATTAGATAGGTATTTACTTATGCTCTCAGACGTTTAGCCAAAACGATATCGTTAAATGCTGCTTTGAGTGCATATCATGGACTAGCTTTTGCCCGCGACTTCGTCCGCGTGGAGTAGTTACTTTGGAATATCGCTAAAATTTACCCGCGACTTCATTTACGTAGAAGGACGCTTGCCCGCGACTCACGACTGCCCGCAGCGCGCCGCACATCATTATTGCGCGCTGATTATTTTATTACTGCGATATCTTCTAAAATACAATATATTGAAATCAAATGATGTAAATGGCAAATTTCTTCTAAATTAAATGCTTGTAATGAATAACGTATTTATTTGGATAAGGATTAATATCATCTTTATGAAAACACCCTCACAAATAATGCAAAATTTTAGAACAAATTTGGTTAGCTTAAAAAGGTTATTGTGAGCCAACCTTAAAAGATAGACATATACTGTCGCGGACTTTTTTTTAGAACTTTTAAAGAGGAACAATTCTGTCATACATAATTTTAGCGAAACTTTAACCGTTTCCGCAGCGTACGCAGCGAAAGCTCTCAAAAGGGAAAAAAACACCCCGATTTTGAAACATTATTGATTGGAGCTCCGCTCGTATTGAGCTTAGCATGATGTTATATAGCCTAAAGCCTTCCTCGATAAATGGACTATCCAACACAAAAAGAATTTTTCAATTCGAACCAGTAGTTCCTGAGATTAGCGCGTTCAAACAAACAAACAAACAAACAAACTCTTCAGCTTTATAATATTAAGTATAGATATGTATCCTCCGTCCTGTCATAATATGGCCTTCTATATTTGGGGTAATTCGGTTGAAGCGATAAGAGCATTTAGAATTTAAAAAATGCATTAGGGTGATTTGTCAGGTAGGTTTGAAAGCTGTAGGCCACTGTTCCTTAAATAAGGAATTAATCTACCATTATCTTGCATGTATATTAGGGATATTTGTATCTTCGTAAAAAGACAATCTAGTTATTTTAAGAGAAATGGGGTAATCTATACAGATAGATCTCGGCGTTATCCTGATAATCTATACATACCTCAATGTAACAGCAGTACTTACATGAAAAGTCCTTATTATATGGCTGTAAAAGTCTACAATTTTCAAGAAAAATATTAATAAGTCGCTATTAGAGAAACGTTTTTATGATTTAAAGGATTATTTGCAACAGTCAGATAATAATTAATTTTTAATGTTAGTTATTATTTTGAATTTTAAAGTAAATTTACTAAATTGAAATGAATTTTGTTATATCAGTGATGTAGCTTTTCGTATTAGTTCTCATTCATACTCAAAATAATTATTAACTGTATTAATTAATTAATTTTGTGCATTAAGAACTATTTTATATTTTGCATACTATTTAATTTGTTGGATTTATTGACCCTTGAACGACCTGTAATTGATACCATCTGTCGACTAAACATTCTTGCAAATAAATTATTTATTATTATTAATATAAAAATTATATATTTAAATAGTCTTATATTACGTAATGTTCGAAAATTGGACAACTGGGATTGTAGGTTCGACCGCATTTTCAACGTGCATTTTAAGATATTTGTGCAAGTACGCCATAAATACGTATTATATATACATATTTGTGATGTCCTTGCCAAGACCTTTCTTTTGATACCAAACACGTGATGATTATCTCGGTTTAATTTTTTTAGATGTTAGAATTTGAGGTTAAATTTTCAAAATACAAAATTTAAACAAAAATTATATAGCCTATGTTACCCGCGGCATCATTACGAATCTATTGATACCTCATTTATTAAAATCGGACCAGTAGTTTAGACGCTACGAGGGAACAAACATACATACATACATACATACATACATACATACATAGACTGCCAAAATCATTACCCTTCCTTTTGGCTTCGCCGTAGTCGGGTAAAAAGAAAAAGTTTGTTTGTTTGTTTGAATTGAATAGGCTTCGAAACTGCTGGACTGATTTTGATGAAATTTAGCAAAGACATATAGTAGACTACGGGGAAGGACATAGGCTACTTTTTATCACGGCAAAATGGACCGTTTCTGCGGGATTTCTATTTTCGCGTACGAAGTCGCAGGCAACATCTAGTCGCTTATAAACAGGCGATCCATCTACTCGTATACCAGACTCCACAAAAACAATAAGATTGAAACAATGTTTTTCATTAAATTATCCTAACACTCGACTTGTTTCCAACTGTCTAGTGTGGTGAAGTTGAAAAACTACGTGTTCAGAGTAACGACTTAGTGGCGAGCAGAAAGTCGGAACTAATAATTGCAAACTGATGTACGGAGCTTAAGCGGTTTACTTGTGGAGTTTTAAGTGTGTTTCGTGTTCATCTGTAGTTTATCTATATGTTCCTAATCTTAAGCCTACTGGAAATGAAACAATAATATCAAATTAAATTTGGGTATCCCATATACATGTATAACGCGTTTCAAATGAGAATAGGAACGTCAATAACCTTTTTCTGTCAAATATCACTTGAAAAGTGCGATTTTCAGAAAAACTTACGTGCATATAAATATTAATAGTCTTCCATCGAATTTAAATAAAAACGTTAAATAGTAATCAATTATCTAAACATAAATTTAACTATCATAACTGTCTAAATTCAATACAATATGGCGCCGACTCGATCCTATTCTCATTTGAATTGTACTTTATTTAAAATACCCCCCCTGTTACAATTTAGGGTCAATCACACCGAAACGAAACGAAATGCGACACGGCGCTGCATTTTTAAGATCACAGTTGAACTTTATTCATTACACAAGAAGTTTTCACGTTTTATTGTCAGAGTTTAGAGTTCGAATGTCAAGTTGCACCGCACTGTACAGCGCATGTGCAGTGTATGACTGATGTCATAATATGAAATGTGTATCTTGTTGTGTAGTGAATAAAGTTCAATTTTCAATAGCTATCTTAAAAATGCAACGCCGCGTATCGTCGCGTTGTGAACTGAACCTCAATTCTCGTATTTAAAGTAGACAATTTAAACAGTCAATTTTACTTTGTTTGGATTGAAAGTGTAGCGTCATGTTACCGTGAACGGATTTTATGACGTTTCGACCAATCAGAGCGCGTTTCACGTTGGTTTAACGTTCATAAAAACACCTATTAGGAGTATAAGCAGGCTTTATTTAGCAGAATTGCCCCTCTCATCCTTACCACCATGTTACCTTAAAATAAGGGTTCTTACATTCGTGACATCTGACAGCCTTTTGACACGACAAGGACCGTCGGGCTACCAAACGCCGCCTGGTGACAGGAAAAGTATCGAAAATTCTTATTGACCGTTTTTGATACCACTTACGCCACCAGATGACGTTTTGTGTGCGTTGGGTCTGCCCCCTAACGGCAGAAAAAGTATCAAACACCTTCATTAAATCATAATTCATATTATGTAATGACGCCTCATCATCAAGTCGCTTAGGCTGTATGGTGTGCAAATAATTAAACTGCAAACCGCAATTATAATACTGACCTATGATACTGAAAAATAAAATTGTATATTAAAATATTTTTTTAATAATTAACTAATAAGATAGTGCTTTGACTAAAGTTACTGAAAATTCTACGAAATGTTCATTATTTTAGACGTAAGTTTTGCACCATAATCGTTGTTGTGGATAGTTCAAGAGAAGTTACAAGTTAAAATGTTATAGGCAAAGTTTCGTATTATCTAAATAAGTTTTGCGGTTTCTTCCTCAGAAAATATTAAACAAAAAATAACTATTTATAGTTTTTACATGCCTTAACTAAGGAAGATTATTATTAGGTTGGGGAAAAAGTTTCTTCGCATTTTATATAAAAATTCAAAAGGTTTTTTTAAAAATTTTATTTACAAGTGACTAAAGTATATAGGTGCCATTTTGTTCGATAACTTTTTGCAATCTTGTTGGTAGGTACATGATCCCATTGCTATAAAATTTTTGGGGCTTCTGATGAAAAAACTGCGACAAGTGGTTTTGGCAGTCCTCTTGTGATGTCAACCTGACACTGCCTAAGGAATTCTGCAGCGACCGAAACAGGTGGAAATCTGAAGGTGCAAGGTCAGGACTATACGGCGGATGCATTAACACCTCCCAGCCAAACTCCCGTAATTTTTTCTGAGTGGCTAAAGATGTGTGAGGTCTAGCGTTATCATGGTGAAAAACCACACCCCTTCTGTTGATAATTCCGGCCGCTTTCTCTCAACTTCTTGCTTTAATCTCATCAGTTGTTCGCAGTACAGTTCAGAATTGATGGTCCTGCCTGGCGGTAACAGCTCATAATGAATAATGCCCTTCCAATCCCACCACACACACAGCATCACCTTGTTGCGAGTTAACCCGGGTTTCGCCACAGTCTGTGAAGCCTGACCGGCCTTTGACCACGATCTTTTTCGCACGTTCTTGTCGTACGTGATCCACTTTTCATCACCAGTTATCAGCTTCTTCAAAAATGGTTCGGTTTCATTACGTCGTAATAAAGAATCACAAATGAGTACACGGTTCATTAGGTTTCTTTCAGTGAGCTCATGAGGCACCCAAATATCGAGCTTTTTTTTGTACCCAGCTTTTTTCAAATGCGCCAAAACCGTTTTGTGGTCAATCCCCAGTTCTTCAGATACATCGTAACTACTAATATGCCGATCTTGCTCCACTTTTTCAAAAATGGCAACAGTTTTGTCCGTAACAGGGCGACCAGAGCGACGTGCATCTTTGATATCAAAATTTCCGGATTGAAAACGCTTAAACCAAATTTGCGCTACTCTCACAGATACTGCATTAGGTCCATAAACATCACAAATTTTTTTCGCGGCTTGTGTTGCATTTTTACCTTTTTGTAATAAAATTTTAAAATGTATCGAAATTCTTAAGATAAGAATCACTCATTTTAACAATAAGAAAAACAAATGAAAATCTCAAATTTAACTAATTTGAATTTGGAATTGTCTTCTGTAAAATTAAAACTTTTTAATGATACCAAAATCAGCCAGATACAATTGGTATAGCCCAAGATATTTTATGACAAGTTCATACATACTATAATGCGAAAAGACTTTTTCCCCAACCTATTATTTTGGGGGGTTAATCTTTACGATTAATTTTATAGGTCGTTAGTTAATACTTGGCACCTACAACACGTACACATGTTACGTCGTGTGCTAAGTATTATCTAACGACCTATACTGATAAATGTCAAATAACTTAGGCATGTTTTGTCTCTATCGCTCGATAATAAGCAAGCAGCGACAAAACTTCCGAATAAGGCTGAGATTATAATATGATCCGGAATCCGACGGGTCCGGAAAATTCTGAGCACTGAAAATAATACAATAGAGTTGAAAATCGAAGTGTTTAGTGTTGAGCTATCATAATGCCGCTGCTGTCGACGACCACTGTCTCAGTGGTTGATCATGTTGGTGCTCAAGCCGGGGATCGCTGGTTCGAATCCCGCTGAAGGAACAAAAAGTTTTTCCGTGTTCCTGGGTCACGGATGTGTATTAAATATGCGTATAATATAAAAGTATTAAATATATTTTCGCTGTCTGGTACCCGTAACACAAGTTTTTTGAGAACTTACAACGGTGTGACGTGGTGTGACGCATCCATAGATATTATGATTATTGTATTAAATATAATATTGTGTAATAAAATTGTTAAATATATTTCCGTTGTCTGGTACCCGTTAACAATTTCTTCGAGAACTTACAACGGGACCAGATTGACGTGGTGTGAAGCGTCCATAGATATTATTATTGATATTACGTATATGACATTTACATTTGATTCGATACTTGTGTTAAATCAGCTCTCTGCAATGAGCCATTATATTTAGTTTTGATCTATCCGCCTATTGTTAGTTCTTGGTAGAGTCTTGGTAGAGACTACAGAAGTTTCATTAAATGCTTACCTGACAAATAATTTTGTTTCATCCACTTATATAGGTACTAATAATTTTGTTTCATCCATTCAATATGAATAGACACAACACAAATGATAGTAGTTAAGAAGAATTTATAAACAAACGGAATTATGAATATTTCTGGAATTTAATCAAACGTATTCCGTTACCTTCTCGATAACAAACGAAATCACCCCAGCGCATTATTGCGAACCTCCGAGCTCCGTTGTTTTGTTGTTTTATATTCTCTTCCGTAAATACAGACGATCAACCTGAAGTTATCCGCAAGTGCGATATTTTTAACGACTTCCAATAAAGAAGGCGGTTATCTTTATATTAATACGTAAAGCAAAAATTTCAAGGACCGTTTAGAGAGAATTGTGATACGGATCACTGTGAAATTTGGTACATTTAAAGTTTAAGTGGAAGAAGGCCTGCCGAAAGCTAAAATTTAAAAAAATAATGCTTAGAATTATGAAATAATCAACAACGCACACTACCTCACTCATACTAGCATTTTTGTATAAATTACATTATAGATATACCATAGATTGTTTGATTGATGTAATAGTTATGAATTGTATACCTATATGCTATTTTTGGCATCATAAGTTAATGATAATTTTGTATTTTAGGGGTTCCCCAAACACGTGAAGTGTGATGATTTTTTTCAATTTACCCCATGGTGTATCGTTGAATTTTTAATGGGCGAGGTTTTATATGCATATTATTATGACTTTTTATAATGTAAACCATTTTTAGTGACGATCTCCAAAGTGGTTTAAAAGTAAGAAACTTGTAACTTTGCATGTTGATCGGTTCCGTTAAATACTCGTAGTCTTAAGGAAAAATCTTATCGGACAGTAACTTTCGACGAACAAAAAAAACTAATACGCGTTGATAGTTACGGAACTCTCGTTAGACATATCCTGACTTGCTTTTGGTTATAAATCTTTTCATCCGGAGGATGAAATATTCCTCCGATCGACGACCGTAGGTACTTGCTTCAAAATAGCAATCACGATGATTGGCAGCTTCAAATCACTATTTATTTTATTTAAAGGAGATTCAATGGCAATAATAACGACTAATAATTCTAACTACAATTCTTAACAATGTAGCGCAAATTACAGAATCTCACATTTAAAGATAGATTCTATAAAAGTACTATTAACGGGTGCAATGTATTTTACATATAAACTTTCCTCTGGAATCTAAATAGAGATATCTGGAAATAGAAAGAGATCTAGTACCGAAAATTGCATTAAAATCCGTTGAGCAGTTTTGAAGATCCTAAATTGTGGAACAGGAAATAGGTACAGCACAGGAGTCACTAAAACACGAGACAAATGTTTTTGAGGAGACTAATATAATTATTTAAAAGTCCTATAATTTAAATCAATGTCTCATAAGATCTGCAAAATGTTCTTTACAAAATACGCGTTCAGGCATTTTTACAAACCAAACCTTAATTACGCGTATCCCTCCTCTCCATTTGAGGTATAATACCTCATAGTATAGTTCATTTTCGCTCAACCAAGTCCACTGGAGCTCTCTTTTATCACCTGAGAATAATTAAGCGCTTTATTGTAATATACTTTTATCGTGCTTAAACTCGGCTTCGTATGGAAAATCGATGTTACATGCTTACCTTGGGAAATGTCTGAATACAGTTTTGAATGATGTGAATACAGTGGATTTTTGTAAGCAATTTTTGTGAATATGTCATTAGTAATTTCTTCTGACATGCCAAAATGATCACATGGTATCTAGGAATTACATCAGAAGTATATGGAAGTTCTTAACCCCTATTTAACCTTCAACCTCTAATCCAGAGGTTCCCAAACTTATTCCGTCTAATACCCACTTTGAAAATCAGTTCTTTTGTAGTCCCCATAATTTTTCACCATAAAACTTCAATAATATATTAGTCTCGTCTGGAGAGTATTTTTTTATCTCTTCAAAATTAACCAATAGTCAACATTGAGCAATATTAATACTGCTTACATCAGCGCCCCCTCATTTTTTCTGGGCCCCTTACCCTCAAGGCTTCCAGCACCTACAAGGGGCGTTATCGCCCACTTTGAGAAAGACTGCCCTAATCAATATTTTTTAAATAAACATACACTTCTTCATATTTCTTAAACTGTGTATTTCAATTGGCTTTAACTCGTATATATTGTATCCATCCATCCAAAACAGACACAAATTCAAAATTTTAAGTTGTAATATTATTTTAGCCACGTATACCCTACAAGCGATATGTCACGTGGATTTGTATTTTTGATATGTTATCCGGGTGCCACTGTTATTGATGTTTCGAGATCCTATCTCAGATTCAGATAGCGAGGCAATTTATAAGGGGACTCCCCTAAGTCCTCACACAATACTGCGATGTCGCAACGTAAAACTCTACAAACTCGCACAACGATACGTTCTTTCCTGAAACTCAAAAAAATCTTTGTTTCTTCTTGCAATATTTTCTTATCTATAACAGAAAACGTATGCAACTCTTATCGGTTAACGTTAACCCATATTAGTAAAGTTTTTCCGTAGGCACGGTTAAAGGTCGTCAAAGCTAAACCCCTTGCCCCATGAAATCTTATCACAGTTTTTTGTGTTGCGAATTTGTAGTTTCGTGTGCAAGCCCTAAGTGCTCACTAAAACGAAGCAACGCAACTCGCAACGTAAACGGGAAAAATCTCGTCACTTTACAAGATTAATTAATTTTATGAATCTTTATTGGATTTCACTTTAACTTTATAAGTTTACGTGAAAGTCTTTGTAATTGGGAGCTTCTGTAATACATTTAACATTTTGTAATTGTTTAACATTTAATTTCTGAAATGTAAGCTATTTTAGAGATTCTATTTTTGAAACAGAATTGGATTAAGTCTTTCAAGGTAATTGTTATTATTAAATGAAATTTATCTTTGTACCTACTGAATTTTTAAACGACTTCCAAAAAGGAGGAGGTTCTCAATTCGACCGTATATGTTTTTTTATGTTTTAAAGATATACATTTGGAAATTTCGGCATTGTTTATAGAACTGCAAGCATATGCCACTTTGTAACTTACAGTAATTATCATCATCATCTTATTAACATTACCTAATGGAAGCTTGGCGCGTATTCAATTATACACTCAATCGTTTGTTTTAGACGTTCTTAAGATGTATAATAATAACTTAACAAAATATATCACTAAAAAGGGTGAAATTATTATTATTTTTAACAACAAATTAAACCGACTTCCAAAGTAAAAATACACAAAAAAGTATGAAATAAAACTTATTTTCTAAATAATTCCCCTTTTAAATTTGGCTTAAAATTTTAGCTATTTCTCTACTCAATCTTCTTAATTTTGAAGTCGGTACCAGCAAATTTCAACATAAGTTCTATAAAATACTGTAGTTGTTTGGGCTGGTAGCGACTACAAAACGTAAGCTGGCGCACATAAAGAATTTTTTTTTTTCTATATTACTTACCGAACCTTATATACCTATACCTTGCGTTTTATAGGTATTATTTTTATACCAAAAAGCTCAATATCTGCTTGGAATAATATTATCCAACTATTAAAGCCACATTTTTACCGCACATTTGCACCCCCAGAGGAACATTACGCAATCGCATTGTTTCAACCCTCCTTGTACGGTATCTGGATCGCAATTTAGATAGATCAACTATGTGTTTGATAAGTTCAATGTTCCTTCCATAGAGAATAGAGGTAAGGAGAACCATCTTGTATGGGGGATAACTTGAAAAGTGTCCACCCGTAAAGACCAAATTATAGTTCGAAAACTCACCGAAATAGCGCTAGTGTAGGGGGTGGAAATTATATGAAGTTAGCAATATGAGACGGAGTGAAGTTATTTGAAAGTTGGTTAGTTACTCTAATAATTTGTGGCCATTTTGTGGCGCTCTTTTTGAAATTCTTCCACCCGCTACTATAGCGCCCACCTTATCTTGCTCCATTTCAACGGACACTTTTTAATATACGAGATGGTTCTCCTTACCTCTATTTTCCATGGTTCCTTTATAGCCTTATATTATCAACTACCTACATAGATTACATAGATGATACATTTGAAAGAAGAAAATATTGTGTTACAGCTAATGAAGAAAGACTCGACTCTAGAAAAACTAAAATATTAAAACTATTTTCAAAAAATTTGATAATCTTCAAGGATTTAGTAAGTTTGATGTAATGACTTCAGGCCCTGTAAAGTCGAGAATTTTATATTATTCTCTTACTCAGATTAATTACCTCTCTTATAAGATGGATATTTGTGACTTTTTCACGAAAAAACTACTGAACGAATTTTGATGAAAACTAAGTAATAATGTACGTATTTACGCAGGCGAGCCGCGAGAAAATGTGACTCTTTCACGAAAAAACTACAGAACTAATTTTGATGAAAATTATGTAATAATGTATGTATTTACGCAGGCGAGCCGCGAGAAAAAAGGGTAATGAGTTATATAAAAATGGTTTGCAATTCCAATGTAATAATTCTTAATTAATGGAATCAGGCGTTACTTTGCGGAAATCCATAGCATACAATTAATTAATATGATTATTTTAAGCAGTTTTTCCGCCAAATAATACCCACAATCTGCAAGCAAATGTGTGAGTGCACGCATAAGCATGCGTAACGCACCTCCCTCCTCCCACACTAAGCAGTGTGGGAGGAGGGAGGTGCGTGGGTATTATTTGGCGGAAAAACTGCTTAAAATAATCATATTAATTAATTGTAACAATTCTTATAAAAAAAAAGGAATAATCCTAGAATTTGTTAGAAATATAAAGAGAATGTTGCCTTAGGAATTTTTTTGTTAGAGTTCGTTTATTTGCTATTCTATGCCTTATGATTCATTTACACGAACATGATTTCTGCTTTATTATTTCTAACAAAAATCTTGTAAGAAACACGTTCATCTATCATACAAAATAACTTATGTAATATTTTGTATGATATTTTTTTCGTTCAACATTATAAATGGCCCATGGGGGGATTGGGGATTTTAAGGACCAGGAACGCAAGTTAGGCAAAGAGTTACAAGTGTAACTCCTCTGGTGTTGCGAGTGTCCATGGGCGGCGGTAATCGATTACCATCAGGTGATCCGTCTGCTTGTTTCCTGCTTCATTACATTAAAAAAATACTTAAAATAAAAACATTTTAAAAATATACATTTTATTTCTTTAACGACGTCCGTGTGATTTGTTTTGTGGTAATTTCAGTTAGTCCATTTTGTAGGGTTAGTTTTAGTTCGTTCAACATTTTCTTCCAGTAGTTTCTAGACAATTTCTAGATTCTTCTCTGGGACTGAATGCATTACCTTGTTGATTTGTACGACTAGGGGAGTGATAAGTTCTCTGATTATGGGGTCACCGATTTCCTCTGCGATTTCCTTCCAGTTGATGTCGAAGACTTGCTCTACCAGCTTAGCTGAAATAGGAGTATGAGAGAATTTAGATATTTACTATATCCAAGTAAAAAGTACAGTGCTCCCGTATCCCATGAGAGCACTGTACTTTATCGCGATAAAAGTAGCCTATGGTTAAGATAACATTACACGGTATCTGGGATCACAATTAAGATAGACCAACTATGCGTTTGATAAGTTTATTGTTCATTCGTAACCATGCCAAATTTCATAAAAATCTGTTCAGTCGTTTTTGCGTGAAAGAGTAACAAACATCCATCCATCCATCCATCCAACCTCACGAATTTTCACATATATAATAGTAGTAGCATTGAAGGTTATTTTTAAAACTCTTCCATCCAAATTTCTTCTACACTACTGGATAGTAGAAGTATGATAGAATTAATTACGCTAATTCATAATCTCAATTCTCGTAATTAACTTACACTTTCATTTTACTTTTATTAAATTATTATAAAAGAATTGTCTTGATGTCATAAACTGATTTTTGGAGTTTGGCCAAATAAAAACGGGTTTGACGTTGGTTTGACGTTTATGAGAATACCATTTTGCAGTTTTATCCAAAGATTTCAAAACTCAAGATAGGATAAGACGTACATTTGACAGAACAAATCTTCATACATTAAAAAGTTGCGCCATCTTGGTTTTCTCCATACTTCAAATGTCAGCCATCTTGATTTCACCGTACTTCAAATTTCAAAATGGCCCCAAATTTTTCAAAAGTGGGGCCATTTAACTGGAGACAATTTTTGCATATTGCAGGACTTAATTAGCAGAATCGGAAACTTACCACTAGTCTCATCTCCTCCTAATAGATTCTCCAAGTCGAAGTGTACTTTTTCTTTCACACTGTACTTGTAGTCGAACGACGAGATTTTCCAGTGCTTCTGTCCATCGTCACCGTTCTCGTGTTTGATTTTATACGTAACGGTGAATTGCACTTTATCTGCAAGAAAAAATATAGTACATAACAAGCTGTCTCGACACAAGATGTTCTGCCGTAACTATGAACTAGGATAAATGAGCAACTATTGTACATTTACACTTACAATCTTCCCCTTTAACTACACCTTATGGAGGGTAGAGATAAGGAGTACCATCTCTATACATGAAAAGTGTCCGTAAAAAGCGTTAAATACGGGGGCGCTGAAGGCTTAACGGGGTGTAAAGCGGCAAAATTTAAACAGATAACTAAATCTTAGCATCTTCTTCGGTTATGTTTATAAAAATATATTCGACTACGCGTGTAAGTAGAATATTCACGATTTACTGAATTAACTACTTTTAGGCTGATAAAGTCGTCAAAAATTTTAGATAACTAAACTCAAATCACTTCACTCCATCTCTTATTTCTCACTTCATACCATACCCTTCTTGTGCATCAGCGCCATTGTAGAAGATTTTTGAACTGTTATTTATAGCATACAGCTGGACACTTTTTCAACTTTTCTCCCTTATGAGATGGTTCTCCTTATCTCTACCCTCCATACTACACCTACTCCCTCGTTGCAATGGCCGAAACAATGGCTATGTTCCGCGGAAAATAGCGCTAACAAAACGTAAGCAAAATGGCGACCGCTGGCGTTAAATAAGCAAAATGGCGGATTATGTTAGCAGTTTTGAATTTAGCAAACGTGCCCTGGTCGATCATCTGTTTTTTTCTTCTATAGCGCTAGCAAGCGCTAACATGATTAAAACATGATTTTATTACATTTCTGTAAAAAGAGTTGTAAGCAGTAGAATACCGTGATTATTATCACGGTATTCTACTTCTTACATCTCTACATAGAGTTATTGAACTTTACTTTTCTTTGTTTATTGAGTTCACCATTCATTTAAAATTTCTTTTTCATTTCTCATACTCGGAAAGTAGTGTTGTTTTGATCTGATTATTGGGTGGAAAACGCTACTTTCCTTTCATAGGGAGGGAAAAACTCATACAAATTCATTGCGGCCCTCGGGCCGGAATGAATTTCTATATATTATTATCTTCAAAACTTCAAAAATAGAACTGCTGTCAGGTGTGAAGAGTTTTATGTAAAAAAAAAAAACTATTAAAAATGACATGACTTTCTAAACAGCCAGTGTGAATTTAGCGCAAACTTCTTTGAGCGGAATAGACCGCGAGCGGCAAGTTCCATATTTAAAAATTAAAAAGTCAACACAAATTGCCGGGATACTAAATTACTAATATATATTATTATCAATAAATAGTTTAGATAAACAACTAGTTTTATTTTCCTCATATTCTAAATGAAAAGTAGAGTGTATGCCAGGGGTAAAATAATGAATTCCTATTCGGACTATAGCCTCTAACTACCTCGGGAATTGATTCCTTTCAACCCTAGGCTAACAATCTACTATTTCCCCCTTTCAACGAATATTTAAAAATGGTTGGTAAAAAACTTACTTGTTTTTATTTCACAACGTCCTTTGCCGTGTAATTTCAAAATTAGAATATTGCCGTCAAGGTCGTATTGGCCAATCGCTGTCATTGGCATTTCTGCCTCTACTTTGATTGTGCTTGCTTTAATGTCACGCCTGAAAAATAATAATCTTAAACAAGACCTTCACGAAACAAAATGTTAATTTTGGATAAGTAAAAACTAAATTCGTTAACATACAATAACATCCTAATTGCCTTGATACCTACTTCAACAGTGAAAAAAGTGTTAAGGCAGAGATTAATTAATAGTTACTACCGACTACGCAAGTTAAGATTACCTTTTAATGAAGTAATAATATTCTGTAATTATTCATTTAGTTAAGGTAAGCATTTTTGAAGTAGGTACTCAGATAATAATTATATTTTATTTGATTTAATTCTTCGTCTGAGCGCATGTATTAGAAGTTTAGTTTTTAAGGATAACTTTATCCTTGTTGGCTTTTTCACGTGTATTCGAAGATTATTCTAAACGTAGTCGATTACCTATAGTCTATTCGCGTTTAGAAGATATTGAAATGTAAAAAAAAAACATAATTGACCAATGACTCGACATAAGTCTAAATCAATAATTATAACATATATAACATTAAGTATAAATCAATCATAGTAAGCCAAGTTTACATAATAATATTATGTGCGTGTAATTATTTATCAATATGTGTAAATGTGTATTGACATTTACTGGCTTCTTAACGCGAATAGACTATAGCAATCTTCCACACAGAGAATACAAAATATATACTAAACCTACTACTATTATAAGTCTGAAAGTTTGTGAGGATCCCCACACCGATTACGGTGACGGTGGCTGGGTTTATTGAAGCCAGGCCAGCTACGCAGGAGTTATTTTATAGTGCCCAAGTGTGTGCGCAGTACACAAGAGCACTCTCTCCTCCTTTACTCTCGAAACCCAATGGAACGGACAGACCGACACGACTGGCGAGAGAACAGGCGCAGGACCGACTTTTTACATGCCCATCCGACGCATGGATCATCTTTATTGTCAGACAATCAGGTAATTAGCCTGCATTGCCCTAACCAAACTTGAAATCAACATTTTTTGTTGTTCCAATGCAGGAATCGAACCCACGACCTCCGAGTCGAGAGCCGAGCTCTAACCACTACACCACGGAGCATGGGCGTAGCCAGGATTTAGTTTCGGGGGGGGGGGGGGGTTCAAGAAATTAAAACGTGTATTACTTTCGGGGGGGGGGGGGGGGGGGGGGTTGTGTTTCAAGAAAGAAAAACTAAAAGTACATTAAATACTAGTCTTTGACCTATTAAAAGCCATGGGCTTATTAGCTAATGGGCCCTCATTTTCTTTCGTTTTTACCCCTTTCAGCTTTAAAGCCTGAAAGACTGTGTTATGCGAAAATGTACAAATATCAATAGCCTAAAGCTGAACGTCGGTACTGAACTTTATAATATGTTCTTTAAGCCAAACACGAGCGAGCGATTTTTTTTCCCATTTTACAGGTTAAAATCTGTTCAAACGTTAAGCTAAAATACTAAATAACGGTGAAATTTAGAAAAATACCATATAATCAACCAGTTAAAAGCGAACATCGGTTCTCAATAATTTAATATATTTTTCATATGAAACGCGAGCGAGCGAGCAAATTTTTTTTCCTAGTTGATAGATTAAATCTGTTCAAACTTTAATTCCTAAGGCCCACTTGCGCCAGTCCGGGTTAAAATTAACCTTGGGTTAAAATATCATGCTTTCTTTTTCAGAAATACGAAGAACGGGAGAGATAACATGATTTTTAACCCAGGGTTAACTTTAACCCGGATTGGTGCAAGTGGGCCTAAGACTGTAAAAATAGGGTGATTTTGTAATTTCAATTTAAGTAAATGTAATTTATAGATGACAAAATTAAGTTAGGTTTGTCGTATAATACTTATTTCATACTTTTTTCGTCGTACATAATTACAAAATTTTGTGATCAGTGACGTGCCCAAATTATGTCAAAATATTGTGTATAGGTTCGAGGATTCGATGGCATGCATGCCATAGGCTCACGATTCCTGTTTAGGCTATTGATTTTATTGTTTTTTTTTTTTTAGTACAACAGTCTTTCAGGGTTTAAAGTTTAAAAAGATTTTACAGGCAAAGGAGTAAAAAACATTTGCTCGCATTCTCAGTTTGAACGCATTTAACATAAACACATACATTTAGTACAAATTAGTATCAAAATTCTGTTTTAGGCTGTTGATTTTTTTTTAATTACCTTAAAAAAAATCATCTTTCAGATAGGGGGGCAAAATATGTTAATTGTCCTGGGACGCAAAATTTGTAAATACGCCTCTGTATTATGGGTCAGATCTCTATATACCAGCCGGCCCATTTCGGGGGGGGTTTGAACCCCCTAAACCCCCCCCTGGCTACGCCCATGCCACGGAGGCTGTTTACATAAATACTTACGGAGCATTAACATAAATACTTACTCCACATTCAGCACCTTAATATTCTTAACACCAGTTACAGTCAGATCGGAATATTTGACCACCAGGTTACCACTCTCGAACTTGCCACTCTTGATGTACAGCGGGTCCCATGTTGGTATATCCAGCTCGGGTATACCTTTGGCTATGATGGGTATGACTGCTTGGGTGCTAGAGATTAGACAGGCCTTGTCGTCCCATTTGCACGGTTTTATGAAGGTTGCTGAAAAAATTCAGAAACATTAATTTTTCTCCAGGTTTAGGGTCAGTTCCCACCGAAACGAGATAATACGCGACGTGGCGCTGCATTTTATAAAGATAGTATTTCAAATTTGACTTTATTCAGTATAAAAGAAAATACATGTTTAATTGCAAAACTTCGATATAGGTACTCGTATTTTAATTAGTTTTCATAATTTTGTCTCTTAAAAATAAGTCCACTTATATTTTTATGCTTTTAGGGTTCCATACTTCGAAAGGAAAAAAACGGAATCCTTATAGGATCACTTTGTTATCCGTCCGTCCGTCTGTCTGTCTGTTAAGACCCTTTTTCTCAGGAACGCGTAGAGGTAACAAGCTGGAATTTATATCAAATACTCAGGTCTACCATCCCTTCGAGCTGTAAAAATATTAAACTTCTAAGCCAACGCAATCAAAAGATACAGCCGTTTATGTCGCAAATTTCCACAAATTTTCGACACTCGCAAGGGAATCAAAACCTACCAGGGTACTTCCCGTGAACTCAGAATCTTGAAATTTGTTACGAAGCAACGTCTTATAGCACAGATAAAGGTAAAATTGCGAAAGTCGTAAAATTTTACTTACATCATATAATAATAATAAAAATTATATTATAAAAATAATAATAATAAAAAGTGAACTTTTACTTTTACCTACATGTTTGTACGGAACCTTCAGTGCGCAAGTCCGACTCGCACTTGGCCGGTTTTTCTATTATTAACTAATAACACCTAATAGGTAAGTCAATATATAATATGTGTTAATCAAAATTCATAACATTTAAATGTATGTTCTAGAAATCTAGAACAATAAAAATTAAATTTAATAACTTAATAACTTTATTTAAAATTTTAATTAAATTCATTTAACTGTATGATAATATAACATTTTAAATATTTTATTATACCCGGAACATTTTATTATGCATTTTGAAATAGTATTACCTAATATTAGCAACATAGTGGTAATTTATAATTTTAACGGTAGGCCATTATTTGGCGGAAATATTAGGAATCTAATAATAACCAAATTAATATTGTAATCGACCTCATATGCGCAAAAAATAACCGCGGGAACTTTAAATACTGCGTTAAAAAGTTGCCTATGTGTTAATCCAGAGTCTAAACTACTACCATACCAAATTTCATGGCAAGGACCAAGCTCACAAATGAAATGATTTTCACTACTCGCATGCACATTGTAATAAGATCCTTTTTTGCGTAGAATTATTTTCTATATTCATGTAGAAGACGGTGTTTGCAAGGTATTTTTACCCGACTGCGCGACGCAAAGGAGTGGTAATGTGTTTATCAGCCTATGTATGTATGTATGTATGTATGTATGTATGTTCCTTTGAAGCACTATACAGACCAAACGCCTAGGCCGATTTTTATGATTCGCATGTCAATCGATTCCTCTTAGTCCGGCGAGTGTCACTAAAGACATGACGTTAGTGAAAATTCAATATGGCGACTACTGGACGCCATATTGTCAAAATGAAAAAACTGAAAGTCATTAAACTATGTCAAGTGGGGTATCGTTGAATAAGTATTTAAAAATCATTTTTAGTTTTCTCTCAACATTTTTCGATTCGACTGACCGTTTAGGATCTATATCGATTTAAAGTTGCATAACAACCATTCTCACATTAAGCCTATATGTTAGTGTTCGTATCATCGTATTTTTGTTTTAAATCGACCAAACGTGTGTTGTGTTAAACTAAAAAATCTAAAATAAAATAAATAATAAATAAAATTAAAAAACCCGACTGCAAAAAAAAGACAGATACCTAAGCAACGCACTAAAAAGACCGAAACAAGATTGAGAAAACAGACTACACTATGAGCTGAAAGCCTAAGTGAAATAATTGACGTTATGTTTGTTAGCAGGCGGGGCCCATATACTTTTGTACAATTTATAATTTGCGAATGGGTCCCGCCTGCTACCAAACATAACGTCAATTATTTCACTTAGGCTTTCAGCTCATAGTGTAGTCTGTTTTCTCAATCTTGTTTCGGTCTTTTTAGTGCGTTGCTTAGGTATCTGTCTTTTTTTTGCAGTCGGGTTTTTTAATTTTATTTATTATTTATTTTATTAAATATTATCTTTTGATATATTGTACAAATTACAAAAGTGTTCGGTTCAAATATAATATGTTTATTATATTATTTTGTAAAAAAATATATGGTACCTACTGCTCAAAATTTTACGTTTTAGAAGATAGTGTGATTTTTAAGAGGTGATTTTATGTTTTTTTTATCTCAAAAAATACATTTTTTTTTCAAAATTTGAACGATTCAGTACACAATCCTTGACAGGTACTGACCTGTCAAGGATTGTGTACTTTATCCCATATTTTTTTCCACTTCGTAATTGAACTCTGACTAAGTAGACTAGGTGACGGGAAATGACAAAGTAGGCTATGACCTCAACTTAATATTAATCTGTGCATGTCTTAATAGGCAGTTAGGCCTTTTCATCCGTTAATGGATTATTTATACAGTATTCTCCGAGCGAAGTAACCACTCTTGAAATACTGTAGTGCCTGGGACAGTTGGTTTTTTTAAAATGTCGTATGGTTGCCCAAGCACATACGGCATTCTCACAACATAGTCAGCCTAGTCCAAAGGAATGACTAGTCAATACGTCTGGGGCCAACCATGTGCGGGTTTCCTCACGATGTTTTCCTTCACCGTAAGAGCGTCCGTACTTGAGATCTGAAAAAGTCTCATTGGTACACGCCACACCTGCGATTCGAACCTGCACTCTCTCGAGTGCAAACCAAACGGTCTACCCACTAGGCCACGGAGCTCACTTAATAGGCAATACTTTAATTACTTAGTACCTGGGAGACCGAGCCTTGCTCGCAGTTTTAGCACAACGATAAGATATTAAAAAAAATACTAAGAACGAGATATTATAGGTATTCGTTTGGCCGGGATTCGAACCCGAGACCAATTTGCAAACAACGCACAAATTAGCATTCTATCACCCGGCTGACATAGCATATTGTCGAAATTTTTTATGTTATGACTGTGTTCCGCGGAAAAAAGCGCTAATGAAACATAAAACAGATTATCGGCCAGCGGGTCTAAAAAGGCCACTTACGCAATATCATCGCAATATTGCTATTTGACACTAAAGCAATTCTGCTTGTAAATCTGTCAAATGAATGCATTTCAGCCAATTTCTGCATATGAATTGTATCCAAATCATATTATGAATTGCAATTCAAGTGGCCATTTTACGATCGCTGTCATCTTTCATACAGTAATTCACAACAAGAATTGAAAATGAATTGCCAAAACGGCCTTTTTAGACCTGCAGGACACGTCTGCTACCTTCAATCCTGCTAACATAATCCGCCACTTTGTTTATTTAACGCCAGCGGTCGCCATTTTGCTTACGTTTTTTTTGTTAGCGCTATTTTCCGCGGAACAGCCATTGTTGTCGATAAGAATTAGAAAAAAAACAATGGATTCCTCCCCCGAAACCCCGTACATAAGATTATTTATTTGAAAGATCATTTTATTGTAGGATATCAATTTTGAAAATCACTCCTAGCACTGTAGCGTATTAAAATGGTTAGGTATATTATAATAGAAAACTTGATCCTACAAACCTTCCAACAGCGTTCGTCATATTACAATTTTCATCTCAACCATTTATCTTCGTTATCGCGGACGGAAAAGTTGTAATGTTCACATTTAAGAGTATCTCCCCTATATTTCATTTATATCTTCTTGATTAATTTGATACTACAAAAGTGGGTAACTTTTTGAGAATCCTCCTACTATTAGAAATGTGAAAATTTGTGAGGATGGATGGATAGATATATGGATGTATGTTACTCTAAGCAAAAACTATCGAACGGGTTTCAATGAATTTTAATGGTAGTAGTTTAGGCTCTGAAATCTGGATTAAAACATAGACTACTTTTTATTCCGAAAAAGTATAGTATTTCCGTGGGATCCCCGATACTATACGTGGGTACTACACTGAAAATGTTTAGAACTGGCCAGTTAGAAACATTGCTAATGAATTTTTTTTTTTTGAATTTCAATTTTAGAACTCTTGAGTAACCTAATGTAGTTTAATGCATTCATTTGTCAATTGTTTTTGTGAATTGGCGGCAAATCTAAAACTCTTGTTACACGTGAAAATGAACCTAACGCGAGAAAATTTTCGGTCAATGATTTATTATGACTTTCTTTGTGGGCTTGCTTAACAACAAAGCTGTGATAGGCTGCGATTAGCATTTCTTTATGAAGCCCCATCACGTGCCACTATTTACAATTGGTTTAACTGGTTAAATGGATGGATGGATGTTTGTAACTCTTTCACGCAAAAACTACTAAAATGTTGAAATGAAACTGATGAAATTTGGTATGGTAGTAGTTTGAGCTCTAGATTAACACTAAAGCTAGTTTTTATCCCGAAAAAGTACATTGTTATAAGTACTTTTGAATTAAAAGTACATATAGAAAAATATATCTAAGAATAGATTAACGACCTCCGTGGCTGAATGGTTAGCGCGTTGGCGCTAAAGCCGGTGGTCGCCGTTCGAAACCCGCCAGGGAACAAAAAAGTTTTGTGTTCTTAGGTCATGGATGTGTATTAATTATGTGAATTGTATATTAAAATCTTAAATATGTGTATAATATAAAAGTAATATATTTCCATTGTCTGGTACCCGTTACACAAGTTCTTCGAGAACTTACCACGAGACCAGATTGACGTGGTGTGAAAACATCCATAGATATTATTATTATTATCATGGACCAATAAAACTATTAAAAACTTACCAGAGTATGCCTCCAAATTTAAAACACAGTATAATATTAAACAAAGGAAGAAATATAACTTAATCATGTTTACAACCGTCGTCTCCGTAGCTATAGTGTGTAATGTATTATTATAATATTGATGTTGTACTTTATAAATCATACAATTTATTTAAAATCCAGTTCTATTCATTTCTGTCGACGCTTAGAATTTTTGCCATTTAGTCTCTAGACATAAAAAAACTCGATTAATATAAATAGCTGTTTACTAGTTATTTTAATGGAGTTTTTATTTTTTATTTTTATTAAATTGAAAGTACATAGGCATTTTAATAGTATTTCACACAAAACTGACAAACTGTATGTAATGTGTGTAACGCTATTTTTAAACGACTTCCAAACAAGGAGGATTTTCTCAATTCGACTGTATACAGGTGTCCCAGAAGTCGACGTCGTCCCTTCGAAGGCTGATAGATCAGCTCATGACTCACCAGAATATCGTAATATGACCTTAGTAAAAAATCTTTAGTTTTCGAGATATTGGCACTTTTAATAATTTCTTAAAAATTACACCTCATGTCAGTTTTTAGACTGCCGCAACTACAATTTCCCGTATTGTGGGATACAAATTTGTATTGCGGAATCCTGACTAGTTCTGCTATTGACCACGGTTATAAACAAAGCTAATAGAGTTTGAACTTTGTAGAAAAAAAGAAAACTTTTCCCTAATCGTGATTTCAAAAACTTTTTCTCCTAACTTTCACTATCCATACTCAACAAAAAATACACCACACTAACCTGGGTTGTTACTTTAAAAAGTTGCTCATTTTATGTAGTTTTTAAACGACTTCCAAAAAAGGAGGCGGTTATACGTTCGGCTGTATATATTTTTTTTTATTTTTTTTTGTATGTTCGCGGATAACTCCGCCGTCTGTTGGCCGATTTTCAAAATTCTTTTTTTGATGTAAAAGGTATAATCCGAAATTGGTCCCATTTTCAGAAAATTGGTGACCTGATGATGGGATCCATGAGGAAACGAGGGAACTCCTCAAAATTTATATGGACACATATGGTGGTTTCAACTTTTTCTGAAGTAGTCCAAGCATATGCTACCAAAAAGTAAGATTTTGCTCCAAGGTATACCCTGGATCAAAAAGTACAGAACAGAACTCCTGACTCCTTATAGATACATGTTTGGGGATTTTGGCCTTGTTTAAAGAACTGCAAGCATATGCTACTTTGTCAATTAGAGTAATCATCATCATCACCACCACTATCACAGCATACATCATCACATTATGATGATATAGAAGGTACTTCTCATAGTATTTTACACTAACACGGAGATCTTTGAACATTACTCTGCCGTTTATGAACCTATTTGCAAAATTATTTTGTTGTTGTAAAGGGTTTAATTCGAAATTGGTCCTTTAGTCACTAAAGTGGAAACGTGATGATGCGATCCATGAGGAATCAAGGGAACTCCTCGAAATTTATATCGACACATATAGTGATTTTGACTTTTACTGAAGTAATTCAAGCATATGCTACCAAAGAATAAGACGTTGTACCAAGGTATACCCTGAATCCAAAAGCACTGAACAGAACTCCTCAGTCTTTAAAGATATGCGTTAGGAAATTTCGGAATTGTTTAAAGAATTGCAAGCATATGCCACTTTGTAACTTACAGTAATCATCATCATCATCTTAATAACAATACCTAATGGAAGCTTGGCGCGTATTCAGTTATACATTCGATCGTTTATTTTAGACGTTTTTAAGACGTATTAATAATAACTTCACAAGATATATCACTAAAAAGTGTGAAATTATTATTTTTAAACAAAAAATTAAACCGACTTCCAAAGTAAAAATACACAAAAAAGTATGAAATAAAACTTATTTTATAAATAATTCCCCTTTTAAATTTGTCTATTTCTCTACTTAATCTTCTTAATTTTGAAGTCGTTACCAGCAAATATGAACGTGAGTTCTATAAAATATTGTAGGATATCATTTGGGCTGGTAGCGACTTAAAAATTAAGAAGATTAAGTAGAGAAATAGACAAATTTAAAAGGGGAATTATTTATAAAATAAGTTTTATTTCATACTTTTTTGTGTATTTTTACTTTGGAAGTCGGTTTAATTTTTTGTTTAAAAATAATAATTAAAATAGTAAAATAGTTGCTAGTAAGCTACGTCAAAAAATTTTTTTGCTATTTTAAGTGCACAGAGAACACATTTTGAATGTTTTTCTTTAGTTAGAATTTCGAACAAAAACACTCGTTACATTGAAATCAGCCAGATGTTTACTTAAAAATTGTACGTTGAAGTTAATTAATTAATTAATTAACTTAATTCATGCTTACTAAACTTAGAAACTAAACAGAATACAAGGATTTTTTTTAAACTGTAAGGAGAAATGCAAAGAAGGAGAACACATTAATAACACTGCACAACAGCATTTCTGATGATTGGGTTATGATACATGATATTAGTCCAATTTTCAATGACGATTTCAAATCTGTGACTGAAATGTCTGTATCAGCTCTAGTTTCAAAAATATGGCACATGGGTTATTTTCATAATAAAACGCTATAAATTTAGAGATGATCCCAATTTATTTAAGTTTTAAGTTAAAAAAACCTTCTTTTATTTGATTTTCTTGCTGAAACTGAAGGCAGAGAGCTATTCTGAATGCTCCAACAATAGTCGGCCATTATATGTGCGTTCCAGTAGCCTTGCTAGCGTTCCTCCATGGTACGAAGGCCCTGGTGGAATCGCTCGCCCTGTTCTTCACCCAGATCCCCAAGATTGGCAGGAAAATAGTCTAAATGGTTGTGGAGAAAGTGTAACTTGATGCTCATGTTACATCCGAGCCTTTGAAAGTGACGCATTAGTTCTTGGACGTGTTGAGAAAAGTCCGAACTTTTCTTATTTCCCAAAAAAGTTTACCTAGAAGCCAACATTTCAGAAGCATGCTTTGACAGTCCCAGGTCTCTGATAAGATCGTTCAAATCGTCTTAGTTGAATAGTTTTGGTGCCTTCAACTCACATTCAAAGTCACTATCACTGGTGTCAGTTTTCGCCTCAAAATCCGTAGCGTTCTCCTGAGAAGGACCAGGCAGAGGTTCAGGTGATATGGATAGGACTCAAAGCACGTCTATGTGCAGACCGTATGGATGGATATTCCCATTTGGCTCGATTTTTACGGTTAATACCAGTTATGTTTACCAAACAAAAATAACAGTCATCGTGATGGTTCACGGGTTCTTTCCACATCATAGCGGTTTTGTACCTAAATCTATTCCTTTTCTTATTTGTCCACAAACGTAGAAACTCAACACACATTTTGCATACCTTTTGCGGGATCCAAGGCTTGTCGTTCATTTCCAGGGAGTGTCCGAAGTAATTTTTGTAAGCCCCAATCATGAACGTTGTCACATTTAAACGGCATTCTTTGAACATATATTCTCCGTAAATGAAACAAAAATTATTCGGATCATTCACACAAACTCGTCTTGACGATGCCATATCAAATTATATTAAGAAAACTTAATAAGTTAGAAATTATGAGCAAAGTAACAGGGTAATTCATTGATTTTTTTGTGATAGCTATAATTCGTAAACAAGAGCTGTTACAAAAAAACTGAAGGTATTTCTAGAATCAGCGACGTCAAATTAGTAAACATCAGGTGATAAAAGTCAATCATCAGACAAAAGTTGCAATTTTGTTGTGCAGTGTAATATCATTTAATGAGTTAGACTCATTAGAGTGAGAGTAGGTCTTTTGTTTGTTCTATACATGAGATTGTTTATTAGTTACTAGTACGTTACGCTATTAATGTGCATCGTTTTGTTATTTTCTTAGTTTTAACGGATTTAAAGTCTTAGATGTTTTTTTTGTGTTGGTGATATTTTTATAATTACATAATATATAATCACGCCTCTTTCCCGTAGGGGTAGGCAGAGGCCACTTCTTTCCACTTGCTACGATCCTTACATACTTCTTTCGCTTCGTCTACTTTCATTCTTACCATACATTCCTCCTCTTACATTCAACGTAGCGAAGCAGCACTCCATGGGCCACTTTTCGCCTCCGCGAGAACGAGACGTGAAGGGTGGCGAGCAACATTGCCGCCATTTTGGATAATTAAATTATTTTTATGATTATCCATTGCGTTCCCACGGATTGGCGGAGAGGGTAGGAATAGGGACAGGGAAGGATAGGTGGTGTGGAAAGGAAGATTGGTAAGTTAGAGTGGGAATGTAGGATATTATTACCGCCCAGGAGGGCAAGAGATACGACAGTAATAGCTAGGGAAGTCGGGGTCGCATACCCGTATACTATACCACAATTTCTGGACAGGTAAGTTGGGATGAGTATCCCATCACTGATAATTAAATATATTTTTATAAATAAATATATTTAAATATATCCTTTTTATGCCATTTCAGATAGTATTCATATCGAGAAGAAACATCGCCAATTTTTGACGGCGGCCATTTTGAATTCACAATAATAGTGAATATATATACCAAAATTTAGTAGCAATAAAATAAATGTTAATCTAAATTATGGATATCTAAAAAAAATGGTTTGTGTACGCTTAAAAACTCAAATAGTTCTGCACCGATCGAGCTGAAATTTTAGCATGATCTATAATCCGCATCAAGGATTATTTTTATATATTTTTTGCATCAGTCACATATCCGCGACCGCGAAAAAACTATATTTACGCGGGCGGAGCCGCGGGCAACAGCTAGTATATTATAAAAATAAAAATTATCATAGATATATAATATTAAAAAGAGATTACTTATCACTGAAAATTATAGTGAAAAATATTTTCTTTGTATCGATTAAGTATTAAAAATATATTTTTTACTTTTATGTTTTAGTCTTATAGAATCAATTTTATACGAAACAAAGTTCCAAAGTTTGCAAAACTCCCAGTTTTGTAAGCAGTCAATATACAGCCTGGTAACAGTCAGACGGACGGACAGATAGACAACGAAGTCCCGGCTTCGGTTTTAGCACTACATCCATTCTTTTTTTTACGCAGAAAAAGATTCAAGAACATATTAAGTCACACCATCTTACCAAATCATCCCTATATTTTTAATATTTGTAAACACCTGGTAAATTACTGCATTTATTACAACCTACTAGCGCCATTTACGACGACTGGTCTCGGGAGAACGTGTTCATTATACATGATTTTAGTTTTGTTCAGGTTCATACCGAGACCCACCCGTCTTGAAGAATCGCTTAGGCTGCTCAGCATCTCTTCCAGGTCCTGCAGAGAGTCTGACATAATGACTATGTCATCTGCGAATCTCAGGTGTGAGATGTACTGGCCGTTTATGTTCAGTCCCCGTCCGTTCCAATCGAGCGTCTTGAAAACGTCCTCCAACGCGTTATTAAACAGTTTTGGAGAGATAACATCTCCCTGTCTTACTCCTCGACGCAGTTGGATTGGTTTTGTACTCTGTTCTTGTACTTGGACGGTCATTGTTGCGGCCTTGTACAGATGGCCTCTGCATGGATTCCAGCACAGCCCAGGTCTCGACGGTATCGAAGGCTTTTTCATAGTCCACATACGCTAGGCAGAGAGGCTGATTATACTCCTCGGTCTTCTGTATAATTTGCCTTAGTGTGTGTATGTGGTCCACAGTGCTGTAGCCTTTGCGAAACCCGGCCTGTTCCGGTGACTAAAAGTCGTCAAACTTCTGGGCAAGACGATTCGATATAACCCTCGAGAACAGCTTATACACGTGGCTCAGGAGTGAAATGGGGCGGTAGTTTTCTAGTCGCGTGTTATCGCCTTTTTTGAAAAACAAAACCGCTATGCTCCTGCTTCATGTTTCCGGGGTAGTGCCAGTGTGGATGACGGAATTGAAGAGCTTGACAAGCTCAGTCAAGACGGGTGTTCCTCCTGCCTTGAGCAGCTCTGTGGTTATTCCGTCATCTCCCGGTGCTTTGTTATTATTAAGCTGACTGAGAGCTATTCTAATCTCACCCATGTCGACATCAGGAAGCTCATCTGTAAGGTGGCGCGTGAGTCTGGCCCGTGGGTCATCTGCATGATGGGTTTGGTTTTTTGGGTGTATAATTCCCCATAGAACCTTTCGACTTCAGCGATGATCTCCGGCTTCGAGGTGACGGTAGTGCCTTGTGGAGTATTGAGTTTCGTCAAGTGACAACGGGAGTTATTGGGCTTAGCGAATACCTTCGAGCCCTTATTTCGCACTATGGCTTGCTCGATGGCTTGGGTATTCGCCCGGCGGGTGTCGCGTCTAATTTGCTTTTTAATCTCCCGATTGAGAACTTGACGCTCAAATTATGTGGCATTTATTTGTTCTCGTTTAAATGGCGCTAGTCTCGAAGTTGTGCAAGAATACGTATATCTTGGCCAAACCATTCAACTCGGGCGGCACAACTTTGAGAAGGAGGTGAGTAGAAGAATACGCTTGGGCTGGGCTGCATTCGGGAAGCTCCGGGACATCTTTGAATCGTCGATCCCACAATCCCTTAAGACCAGGGTCTTTGATCAATGCGTTCTACCGGTAATGACATACGGAGCCGAAACGTGGACTTGGTTCATAAGTTTAAGGTTGCTCAGCGTAGGCTTGGTTCATAAGTTTAAGGTTGCTCAGCGTGCGATGGAAAGAGCAATGTTAAGGGTATCTCTGGTGGATAAAATACGTAACGACGTTATTCGCCAGAGAACTAAAGTCACTGACATTGCTCAACGAATTAGCACGCTGAAGTGGAAGTGGGCCGGCCATGTCTGCAGACGGACAGACAATCGATGGAGCAGACAAGTATTAGAGTGGAGACCACGCTTAGGCAAACGTAGTGTAGGACGTCCTGCGGCACGATGGACCGACGATTTGAAGAAGGTGGCTGGCAGCGGATGGATGAGGGCTGCCCAAGATCGGGATGGTTGGCGCTCATTGGGGGAGGCCTACGTTCAGCAGTGGACGGCGATAGGCTGATGATGATGATTACAACCTACGCAAAGCTATTTTCTTTTGTTATTTATTACCTTCATGGGTTATCTAAAGTGACATTTATAGACCGGTTTCTCAGAAGGTACCTACGGAAAAATATCGGGTCAAGTTCAGCTTCAAATCATGGCCATTCTGATACTGTGATCACTATTATAGTGTGACTACTTATATGTATCAGTACTCAGTAATCATTATATTAATACGTGAAGCAAAAATTTCAAGTACAATTATACGAGAATTGTGCGAACGGATTAGAGTGAAAAGAGATGTTTTTTTGGGCCAGCTCTATGTACACTACATAGGTAAATAGTAAAAATATGGGAATTTCATAAAAATACGAAAAAAAATATTTGAAAAAGGGTACATGCGTACAAAAATGATTATTTGAAGAGTTTTTTTATTGCGAGAAAACTATTTTTAGGGCGGCCATGACAGTTGTTTTGACTTGACTTTTGACGTAGTAGACAGTTTTACGAAGAGACGTCGTCTTGAATGTCATATACGTCTTTCTTTGTCAAAAGTCATGTCATTGACAAAATGACATTCTTTAGTTAATTCTGATCTGATCCGCCATGTTTTATTTTACTTTGTGTTGCTCTCCTTGACGAAGTTAATTTAAATGTACATGGAAATGAAGTGAAATTAAACAAAATAAAGAATAGGAAACGGTTACTATATTATGTAGCTATATTTACATACACTGTACGTAGGGCTGGCCCAGGCCTCATACATTTCTTGAACATCTCTTTTCGATAATCGATTGTGAAATAATTCACCTAAATAAATTAAGCCCATATCTTATAGAAATATTTAATACTTTATGGCATGTATTTAAACTTGCGACAAAACAATTAAATTTTGGATGTGAAAATACCCAATATTGAATACTAAATTACCAAGTTGGTGAAAGAATGTAAGGAACAAAAAAATTACTAATCTGGTGACTAAATAATACCACTGAATTTTCCAAACTGGCAGACAGATTATGTTTTAGCGAATAAATAACCATCTTGGCGACAATTTGTAAGTACACATTTAATTTAAGAATAGGCACATATATTTTCCCTGATGTAGGTAACTCAAAAAACATACAAGCAGCAAAACGAGCGCACACAAAAAAACATAAAGGAGCGTACAAAATTCCCAATTTTTAATTTTTCTCGGTTTTTATTAGGGGGGTGTAGATTATTGTGTAGATTAATTTTGAAATTTAAAAATGGCGGATATTATTTTTCGTAAAATTGATATGGGTGTCGTTTACCAGGTTTTTGGGAGTGCTGGATACGAAAATGACATTCATTTTGAAATTCCAATATGGCGGACATACTTAATTTTATAAAAATAATATGGGTGTCCTTTTATTGGTTTCTGGGTTATTGGTGCTGATCACAAAAAAGTCATCCATTTTAAATTTCCTTAGTAACCCCACAACCTCATATTTTCTTCATGATGGGAGAAAAATAAATTTGAAAATCCTGAATTTTCCATTTTTTTCTATAGCTTTATACATTCCTAGTATCTCAATGTAGAGCATTTACTATGTTTTTATAAAGTTGATTCTATCTCGGAAACGGTGCATCTTATTGAAAAAATAATGAAAATTTTGTCCCCCTTAGGAACATTTTCATCATGATGGGAGAATTTTTTTTTCGAAAATCCTGAGTTTTCCAACATTTCTATAGCTATAAACATCTGTCGTATCTCAATGTACAGCATTTACTTCTTTTTTTTTTATAAAATTGATTCTATCTCGGAAACGGTGCATCTTATTGAAAAAATAATGAAAATTTCGCCCCCCTTAGAAACCTCGCAACATCATATTTTCTTCATGATGGGAGAAAAAAAACCCGAAAATACTGAATTTTCCAATATTTCTATAGCTATAAACATCCGTCGTATCTCAATGTACAGCATTTACTTCTTTTTTTATAAAATTGATTCTATCTCGGAAACGGTGCATCCTATTGAAAAAATAATGAAAATTCCGACCCCCTTAGAAACCTCGCAATATCATATTTTCTTCATGATGGGAGAAAAAAAAAAACGAAAATCTTGAATTTTCCAACATTTCTATAGATTGATACACCCCTCGTATCTTAGTACAGCATTGTCATATTTTTTTTCTATAGTCGCTTCTATCTCAGAAACGGTGCATCCTACTGCAAAAACAATGAAAATTTACTCCCCCTAATTAACCTAGAAATCGCATATTTTCTTCATGAATGGCAGAAAAAATCATGAATTCTGAATTTTGAAAATTTTCTATACATAGCTGGTACCTTGAACTACATAACATACTGTAATAATAATCATCAATCCTAATTAGCATCCCCAAGATCTTTTAATTTAGTATTCATATTCATTTTCCGAAGATTCAATATTCTCCATTTTGAAAAATGAAATTGGAAGACAATTTTTTAATCAGAACCCCCAGAAACCTGGAAAAGGACAACCTTGTTAAGTTTAATAACAAAAATTTACGCCATTGTGGAATTACGAAACAGATTTTATTTTCATATTATTCTGCACCCCAAGAAACCTAGAAAATCATACCCATGACAAAGAAAAACATACTCCAACAGTATCCAAAAATAGGATTTTCCATAGCCTGCAAATTGAATTTTTAGCAGCCATTAATTTATCAACCAAATCTGGTTTTATAGCTGCTTATATGGTATAATGGTCACCAACTCGGAAATTAAGTCACCAATTTATAAATGTCGGTGCTAATTTGGATTCGCCTCTTTTTATCTGCCGACTTTTGAATTTTTTGTCACCCGAGTGTTTTCGCTAGTTTAGTAATTTAGTCGCCAACATATTAATTCGCTGCCAAATTCATTAATACAGTATGTTCACGTGCAGCTGCCAACTTATTTTTTGTTCGCTCGATTAATTATATCCCATACTTTATTATCTATCTATCTCTTGGCAAATCAAGATTTTCCATTGCCAGAAGAGTTTTGTCACGAATATTGCTGGTTTTGCGTCAGTCATATCCATACTAATATTATAAATGGGAAAGTGTGTGTGTCTGTTTGTCCGTCTTTCACGCCAAATTTAACCGATTTAAATGAAATTTGGTACACAGATAGTAGTGAGAAAGAACATAGGATACTTTTTATGGCGGGGAAATGTATGGTTCCCGTGGGATACTTTATTTATAGTTTTACGTAAAACTACTAAACCGATTATCATGTAATTTGGCACAGATATAAAGTAGAACACGGCAAAGGACATATTAGTATTTAAATAGTAATTAATCAATAATGGTTGAGCAAGTTGGTGCTCATTTGCTCAAGGTGGGGTTTCGCGGGTTCGAATCCCGCCAAAGGAACAAAAGGTGTTCCTGGGTCATTGATGCGTATTAAATATGTCTATAATATAATTTATTGCAATAAATGATCGATAGATTGATTGATTGAAAATATTAAATATATTTCCGTTGTCCGTACCCGTAACACAAGTTCTTCGAGAACTTGCCACGGGACCAGATTGACGTGGTGTGAAGCATACATAGACATTGTTATTATAGATATATTATAAGAATTATAATACATTAATAATATTCGCCAAAATTTATCGAATGTTTATTCACTTTTTTAACCCCGAGGCTTAACAATCAAAACAAAACTGGCTTTTCAAGAGTTCAAGTTTACAAAAACATAATAAATGAATTACGTGTTGTGCGTTTTTGTGCAGCTTAAATTTAAATATACTACCTACCATTAAGTCTTTTTTGTTTTGTGACTGGATCTTTAAGGATACTGGCGTTTTATATAATGTAAGTATGAAATGATTGAATATTGTATTTGCGTATTAATTTCTGGAGCGTTTTCATATGACACGAACGATTGGGGCAGGATGTCACTTAATAATGCGTCATAAGAGCGATATTATAATATGTCCCTGTGTTTTTCGTGTCTTTTAATAGGCAAGCGGGCTGTTTTTTTTATTGCATAAATGAATAGTACTCTTAAATATGAGTAACTTGTCAGAAGAAACCGTATATCAAAAGTCAATATTTTCAAAGGTAAAGCGATTTGTATACAAAATCTCGCAAGTCTCGTAAAAACGCTCCATACTAAAGTCGACCTACAAATGACGTCACTTGTAGGTTATAGTGTATGAAGTATACAGCCGCAGGAATATATTTGTAAAATTCATTCATTATGGTAAGTATGTAAGTAAACTAATGATATAGGTTTTGTTTACCAATAGGCAATCGGACTAATCCCCTACCCTATTCCCTTCCCTACCCTCCCCTATTACCCTATTCCCTCGTAAAAGGCCGGCAACCACAGAACACTATTACTCGCGGAGCCGGCAACGCACTTGCAGCTCTTCTGATGCTGCGAGTGTCCATGGGCGACGGAAGTTGCTTTCCATCAGGTGACCCGTTTGCTCGTTTGCCCCCATATTTCATAAAAAAAAAATTGCATAAATGAATAGTACTCTTAAATATGAGTAACTTCTCAGAAGAAACCGTATATCAAAAGTCAATATTTTCAAAGGTACAGCGATTTGTAGAAAAAGTTTCGTGAGTCTCCTAAAAACGCTCCATACTAAAGTCGACCTACAAATGACGTCACTTGTAGGTTAATGGTGTATGAAGTATATGGCCGCCGGAATATATTTGTAAATATATAGTTTAAGTTCATACTTACCATAATTAATGATTTTGTATATGATGTAAGTAAACTAATGATGTAGGTTTGGTTTACCAATTTCGCAAAAAAAAAAATATTTTTTTTTGGTACTTTTTAAATGTATTTAATTGGTAAACTACACATAAAATAATATATTTTTTTACATTTACCAAGTAGTAATGCCTCAATATTTCTGAATATATTAATGAAACTAAATATTTCAGATGTTGTCCGATCCCCTATTTCGCAAAAAAAAAAATTTTTTTTTGGTTCTTTTTAAATGTATTTAATTAGTAAACCACACATAAAATAATATATTTTTTTTACATTTACCAAGTAGTAATGCCTCAATATTTCTGAATATATTGATGAAACTAAATATTTCAAATGTAGTCCGTCCGTCCGTTTCAGCCTGGTGACGTCCACTGCAGGACATAGGCCTCCCCCATAGATTTCCAGTGCGACCGGTCGCTCGCGGCCTGTATCCACCGACTTCCTGCGACTTTTCTCAGGTCATCTGTCCACCTGGTGGAAGGCCGTCCTACGCTTCGGCGTCCAGTTCGTGGTCTCCACTCAAGAACCTTTCGGCCCCAGCGGGCATCGGTTCTACGGGCTATATGTCCAGCCCATTGCCACTTTAACTTGCTAATGCGCTGGGCTATGTCGGTAACTTTAGTTCTGCTATCACGTAGAGAGACTCCAAGCATAGCCCTCTCCATAGCTCTTTGAGCGACACGAAGCTTTTGAATAAGTCCCGTTGTGAATGACCACGTTTCAACACACACAACAACGGTAACACACACTGCTCGAAAACTTTTGTCTTCAGGCACTGAGGAATTTTTGACGAGAAGATGTTTCTGAGTTTCCCGAACGCTGCCCAGCCGAGCTGGATTCGACGGTTGACCTCTTTTTCGAAGTTGGACCTACCTAACTGGACTTTGTGCCCTAGGTATATATAGTCGTCAACAACTTCGAGCGTAGAATTTCCAACGGTCACTTGGGTGGGTACAACATGGGCATTAAACATAATTTTCGTCTTATCCATGTTCATACTAAGTCCCACCTGTTGTGAAACTCTACGGAGGTCTTCTAGCATAGTGTTAAGGTCTTCCAGAGTTTCTGCCATAACCACGATGTCATCGGCAAATCGAAGGTGAGTGATGTAGTCACCATTTATATTGATCCCAAGTCCTTGCCAGTCCAGGAGTTTGAACGCATCCTCCAATGCAGCGGAAAACAGTTTCGGAGAGATGACGTCTCCCTGTCTGACGCCGCGCTGCAATGGAATCGCCTTTGTGCTATGCTCCTGTACTCGCACGGACATGGTGGCTTTACTATACAAACACTTCAACACTTCGATGTACCGGTAGTCTATCCGGCATCTCTGAAGAGACTGTAACACCGCCCAGGTCTCAATCGAATCAAAGGCTTTCTCATAGTCCACAAACGCCAAGCATAGTGGAAGATTATACTCCTCGGTTTTCTGTATAACCTGCCGTAGCGTATGTATGTGGTCTATGGTACTAAAGCCTCTTCGGAAACCGGCTTGTTCGGGAGGCTGGAAGTCATCAAGCTTCCGTTCGAGACGATTCGTTATGACTCTTGAAAACAGCTTATAGACATGGCTCAGCAGCGTAATGGGTCTGTAATTCTTCAGCAAAGTCTTATCTCCTTTTTTGAAGAACAAGACTGCCACGCCCCTGCTCCATGCCTCTGGCGTTTTGCCCTCGAACAAGGCGGAATTAAAAAGTCTCTGGAGCATTTTGAGTGTTGGTGTTCCACCAGACCTCAGCAGCTCCGAGGTGATCCCATCCTCGCCCGGCGCCCTGTTGTTTTTAAGCTGTTTAAGAGCCATACTAATCTCGTACAGGCTGATGTCCGGGATATCTTCCGTGTGATGTCGGGTTAGTCTAGCTCTAGGATCTTCAGCCAGATTAACGACAGGCTTGGCAACTGAGGTGTAAAGTTGCTCATAGAAACTCTCGACCTCTGCGAGCACCTCGGGCCCAGCCGACACAACTTTCCCATCCTCTGTCTTCAGCTTCGTCAACCGGCTCTGCCCAACAGACGTGTCTCTTGCAAACACTTTTCAGCCCTTGTTTCGCTGTATCATGTCCTCAATACTTCTAGTATTAAAGAGACGAATATCGTGCCGCAAAGACTTTGATATCTGTCTGTTAAGCTGCCTATAAGACTTAGCATCGTCAGAGGTTTGAAGAGTAAGGGTGCGTCGCCTAGCCATTAGTGTAAACGTGTGGTCGGAGATTTTCTGTGGCTTACCTCTACGGCGGGTTTCACAGTACTTTGACCCAACCGCATGGATAGTCTCTGTGAACCTGTCATTGATTTCGTCCACTGACGCGTAGTTTTCCAGGCTAGCAAAGCGGTTTTGTAGCTCTAGTTGAAAGCTTTCGGGGTTTCTAATTCCGGTTTGAGACGGTCGGAGCGTAGACTTTACCAAGCGAGCTCTTTCGAGTTTGATATTTAGGTTTAATGTGCCTCGCACCATTCTGTGATCGCTGCCGGTTTTCACTTGGTGTATCACGGAGACATCCTTAAATATCTGTCTCTGGGTGCTCATGATAAAGTCTATCTCATTTTTTGTCTCTCCGTCAGGGCTCATCCAGGTCCATTTCCCGTGAGGTGGCTTCTGGAAGAAGGAATTCATCATAAATAGTTCTTCCTTTTCCAGAAAATCGGCCAACCTTTGGCCCCTGGGATTCCTCTGACCAAAACCAAACTTTCCCACTTTCAGCTCGTTTTCACCTCGCTTTCCCAACTTTGCGTTGAAGTCTCCCATAACAACATTGAAGTGAGTTTTCGAGTTATGTATGGCTTTAGATATGTCCTCATACATAACCTCTACTTCTTCATCTGGGTGAGACGAGGTAGGTGCGTAAACTTGTATGACCTTCAACGAATATCTTTGAGATATTCTGAGTATAAGGTACGCAACCCTACTCGACACACTTTCGATGGCCACGATGTTGTTAACAAGAGACTTGTGGACGAAAAACCCGATTCCACCTTGGGACTGTTGGTCGCCTTCCCGGTAGAAGAACAAGTTACCGGATGCCAGAGTCATCGTGTCTTCTCCCTTTCTTCGGACTTCCGATAAACCAACTATATCCCAGCGTAACTTGCTCAATTCTTCTTCCAGCTCTATTATCTTCTCGTCTTTCCTCAAAGTGCGTGCGTTGTATGTTACCAGGGCCAGAGGTCGTCGTCGGGAGTGGTAGCCGGATCTCTGCCGGAGATTCTTAGCACCCCCTGCCCCGCCGTTTCCATGGCCGCTACCGTAGCCAAGACTAGCGGGGCTGCCGGGGACTAGGGGCCTGGTCTCATATCTGGTCCTCATATAGGGGGAAAAATGCCATACTCACCGCGCTTGGCAAACGTGTTGGCGAGCGCAGTATTATGTAAAAATAATAAAGTTCGCGGAAACGCTGCTGCCCATTTCCGGTATGTATTTCCCTTAGTCGCCTCTTACGACACCCACGGGAAGAGATGGTATATGGGGAGGTGCAATTCTTACTCCGGCACCACACGGATGGTCCGGCACCACACGGATGATCATCATCATTCATCATTCATCAGACATCGGAATGTAGTCCGATCCCCTATTATCGAACGCGATGTAAACGATATCGTATCACGTAATGTGAAAACGCTCGCAGAATCTTTGATTTTTAGGGATCCGTAGTCAACATCTCGGAAGTCGGAACCCTTATGGTTTCGTCCGTCCGTCTTGGGTTTACCGTCCAAACGGGTAATGCTAGAAATATGAAACTTTGCATGGATATGTAATAATAATAGATATCTATGGACGCTTCACACCACGTCAATCTGATCCCGTGATAAGTTCTCGAAGAACTTGTGTTACGGGTACCAGACAACGGAAATATATTTAATACTTTTATACTATACACATATTTAAGATTTTTATTATATTATACACATATTTAATATACATCCATGACCCAGGAACACAGAAAAACTTTTTGTTCCTTCGGCGGAATTTGAGCCCGCGACCTCCGGCTTGAGCACTAACACGCTCAATCAACTGAGCCACAGAGGTCGTCAATTTACTATGTGAATAATATGTGAATTTACCATGACAACAAAGTGCTAAAGTAAACTCACGAAAAATACACGTAAGATGAGTATGTTTTTTTTGCTCACGTCTACCCCATACTAGGTATCATTAGATTGGTCTTTTAAAAACATTGAGAGGTTACAAAGACAATTTTTTGATTTAGCTTTCCGTTTACGAGATATTCAACATTAAAGTGCATTTTTTGTTAAATTAATAATTATGTCTCTCGCTCTAAAAGTTAAACGGCTGGCTCGAAAACGGAAAACTGAAAAATTCGTGATGATACTCCATGTAAAGAACTTTGAAGGAAAACTATAAGAGATTATATAATTTTGTTAGTTTAGGAGTTATAATAATATACTTAATTTGTAAAATGCACTTTCTTGGAAAACATCGTAAAAAATAACAAAAAAATTGAACATGCAAAATATTGGTGTACCTAATGGTACGGAATCCTACGTGCGCCAATCTGACTCGCTTGGCCGGTATTTTCTGAAAAGCTTGTTAGTGACAGAACAAAACTTAGATAGTGGCGAATTTTTTTTAGGGGTGTGTGCTTACCCCACATTTTGAGTAGCACAGTTGGTAATTACTTGTTAGATAAGATTGACAGAAATTACAAGCGAAGGGAGAGAATTTTGGGGACGAAACCACACAAAAATATCTATGCGCTCAGTAGCGTACCTTTTGAGAGGAGCGATAATCAAAATCATCAAATGGAAGCCATTGTTGTCTGAACAGTGAGTTACTGTTCAGACTAATCCAGACTAATTCTTATTATTTAATAATATTGTAGAATGTATGAATGTACGTCATGGGATACTCATCCCAACTTACCTGTCAGGTAGTTGTGGTATAGTATACGGGTATGCGGCCCCGGCTTCCCTAGCTATTACTGTCCTATCCCTTGCCCTCCTGGGCGGTAATATCCTATATTTCCTATTTCCCACTCTAACTTACCAATCTTCCTTTCCACACCATCTATCCTTCCCTTTCCCTATTCCTACCATCTCCACCAATTCGTGGGAACGCAATGGATAATCATAAAAATAATAATTATCCAAAATGGCGGCGATGTGGTTCGCCACCCATCACGTCTCGTTTCTCGCGGAGGCGAAAAGTGGCCCATGGAGAGCCGCTTTGCTACGTTGTATGTAAGAGGAGGAATGGATGGTAAGAATGAAAGTGAACGAAGCGAAACAAGTATGTAAGGATCGTAGCAAGTGGAAAGAAGTGGTCTCTGCCTACCCCTACGGGAAAAAGGCGTGATTATATGTATGTATGTAATTATAGTAAGTTCTATCAAATTATTAATAATTTGCCCGCGACTTCGTCCGCGTGGAACAATACTTTGGGATATCGCTGAAATTTACCCGCGACTTTATTTATGACTAACGAAAGCGGAATCCTATTTTTTTAAACGGAACCCTAAAATAAAAGTAGCCTATGTACCCTATAACATCAGCTATCTGCTAGTGAAAGTCCCGTGAAAATCGGTCCAGCCGTTTCAGAGATTAGTCGGAACAAACAGACAGACAGACCGACTTACAGACAGACAGACGGACAGACAAAAATTAAAAAAAAAATGTATTTTATTGTAAGTACTGAATATACTTTCAGATTCATTATGTAAAAAGCTGTTAATTTGAAGTTACAAACAGACACTTAAATTGTATTTAACTGTATAGATGTATAGATATTATAATGTATTATATTTTAAGATATTATCAATTTGATGTTTATAAAATAACTAAACTATTTAACTAAACTAAACTAAACATTAACCCGCACGCGCACCCCGCCTTGGTGACGCCCACTTCGCAACGGGCCGTGCAGCAGAAGTCGTAATATTTTAATTTCGCCATAACTTCAAAACCAAACGTCCAATTTTAATCATTCAAAGACCAAATATTATCTACATAAACTGTACTTAGTGATGAAATAATTTATTTTGATAAGGATTAATAACATGAGTAAAATAAACGCGTTTAAATGTAGTCCAAAAAAAATTCAAGATTTCTAAATAAAAAAATGGTTGTTGTGCCTCACTCGACATAGATAGGTATAGTGTGTCGCGGACTTTTTTGTAGATATTTATAAGATCTACAATTAATAAGAACATTTTATGGTTCTATCTTTTATAGTTTAGGCAGCGTACGCAAAATAAGTAACTTTTCTGGTTGATTTTTTACACCTTGTGTCCGAAAAACCCAAATATCTTACGGAACCCTATTTTTTTCCAAAATAAAATTTAGCCTATGTTACTCCTGGATAATGTAGCTTTCGAATGGTGAAAGAATTTTTGAAATCGGTCCAGTACTTTTTGAGCCTATTCATTACAAACAAACAAACAAACAAACAAACAAACAAACAAACATACAAACAAAGTTTTCCTCTTTATAATATTAGTGTAGATTAGATGTTGCCTGCGACTTCGTTCGCTCAAATGTAAATCTCGCGGAAACACTAAATTTTTCCGCGATAAAAATAGCCTGTCCTTCCCCGTTGTCTACTTTATATCTGTGAAAATGTTTATCAAAATCTGTCCAGTAGTGTAGGAGTCTATTCAATACAAACATACAAACAAACATACTTTTCCTCTTTTCGACACACTTATATACAATCTGAAATCTATAAATGGTATACCAGTACATTTTGAATGTCAACCTCTATAAGCAGTATACCCCTATAAATGAAACAATTATTATAATTAAAATGAAACTGGAAACTGCTGCTGAAAACTGCAAAAAACTGCTTCTCTAGAAAACCGAATAAATGAAAAATGCTACAAAAACCTTGGTTCTTTGAGATCCCAAATAGCCAGGTGTCACTGTATTATGTACTTCTTTTTTATTTTCTATGACGAATTCACAAAAGAGTTGATGATGGTGATGATGATGATGACCTAACTAGCTGTTGGACGTCTCGGAGCAATTTCCACACAACTTGTATCGGATTATGCGATCCTTCGCTCGCTGCTTCCAATGCTTCAATCAACTCCCTATGAATATTTATGTGATAGGAAATTTCTAGATCGGGTCTGAAGATAGGGTGTGTGGGCTAGAATCTTAGATGTACTGAGGAAAGTCTAGATCTTGGATGATGTTTCGGTGTAATTGACCTTAAGATTTAGGTGATGGCAGGGGTTTACTAGCTGTTTTTAGGAATTCCTTAGCACATAATATTATTATTTGACGACCTCTGTGGCTCAATGGTTGATCGTGTTGGTGCTCAAGCCGGGGGTCGCGGGTTCGAATCCTGTAGGAGCAACAAAAAGTTTTTCTGTGTTCCTGGGTCATGGATGTGTATTAATAGGTATGTGTATAATATACCTAATAAAAATCTTAAATATGTGTATAATATAAAAGTATATAATATATTTTCGTTGCCGTACCTGTAACATAAGTTCTTCGAGAACTTACCACGGGACCAGATTGACGTGGTGTGAAGCGTCAATAGATATCTATTATTATTAATATAACGTTTTGCAAAATGTATTACAGTAGTTTTGGACATTGGATTGTTATTGATTGAATTGATAATAAAATATATGAGGTACAATTATTTTTCTAACTAAAAGTGCTAAGGAAATCCTAAAAACAGCTCAGTGTTAATCAGATAGAAGTAAACGTCTGTCATCACTTAAATCTTAGTTATTATGTACTTAATTCTTAGTTATATTCAGCATTCTACAGTTTTAGTATTATACTATCATAACTGGTAGGCAGCAAAACATATTTTGTTATATCTACCGTACAAATTCTGTAACATGTAATCCTACAACTATTCACTTGTTCCTGGAAAAAAAAAAAAACAATTTTTGTCTACAGAGAATTTCAAACGAATGAACAGTATGCCACAAACGAACAAATATTTATTGCCATAGATTTATTGGAGTTGAATAAAATATTTTTCGTGATTCAGAAAACAATAGAAGGCAAACAGGAACTTGTCAGAGTGCAAACTGCATAGTCCTCGGCGGGAACTTGCTGCTCTTTTTGTTTATCCATTTTCTTGGGGACCTTTCGCATTAACTGTCGAAATATCTTGAGAATGTTGCACGTGCCAGCAAAATCTATTTTTGTGAGGTGTCGCAAAGTATTTTTTATTCTTAGACCACAAGTTGTAAGTGTATTTCATAACGAACTGTACAGAACATCAATAGTAGAATAGGAGATCCATAAGAAAATAGTATATGCTAAGAGAGGCAGACTTTTTTTATATTTCTTAGATCTTCTTAGATCATAACCTTCATAAACTGAGGTTCGGACTATACAACTCAATTGACTCTGTCTTTAGAATCTTCTTGGAACATCATTATCATCATATACGTCAAGCAAAAATTTTCAGTACAGTTTTACAAGAATTGTGTGAATGTAGGTTTGGGTGGAGGAAGGTGTCTGACGTATTATAATAAGAATATTATTATAATAAACTAACTCCTAACAGTACCAGTGTATCATTAAAAATGGTAGTAATCTAAAAAAAAATCACTCTACCTGCTTTTGAATGATATTTCCAGCTACAATCTAGGTTGGACATTAATTTAGGAAATCGCAAGGCGTCAATCACTGATGCCTCTTTCTAGATAAATATTTAAGAACTCAGCCCCTCTTCTATACCCCTTATGTGAGAAGACCCTCAGGGCGTCACAGCGCTGTTAAAACTTTTCACTCAGACAATACTTCTAGTTCAATACGACTTTAGCACTTCGCGTCGCACTCTACACTTGAGTAATTATTGCGCATCTAATACATTTAGATCACAAACTAAGGCTTATAGTAGTCATTAATAAGGCATACAATGTTTCAGAAGTAAAACAACATTAATGGAACTCAGCTAAAGCTTATTTTATGTTTTATCTCTGGTACGATGCTCATAAGTATAATTTAGTAAGTTTTCGACGAAATAGCGCCCAGCAGTAGCGTACAGTTCTGACCTCGGGAAATAGAACGCCCCATTCCAACCCGCGCTCAAAGTTTCATACACGACTTTTTTCAAAGTCGAATATTTTTCGAGTCGAGTAATTAGCCACCAAACTCTTTTATAAGTTGCCCCCCACCTGAAATTTTTAAACAATAAAGGCCCCCACAGATGAGAGGCCGATCGTTTCAGTTAGAACTGACGTCAGTTCGGCCTGAACGGATTCGAGCACACACACGGAAAAAATCGCATCCGACCAAACTAGGGTTGCCACCCGCACTTTATAATAAAGTATCGTACGTTATTTCAGGTAAGTGTACTCTATACTTTATGAGAATAATAAAGTACACGAAAATACTTTATTTTCACGATTTGGTTTCTTTAGGATTTTGAAAACTTTAGACATAATAATATTATAATTTTTTTCGTACATATAGTGCACTGCCAAATACATCGATTGCTTAATCGATGACGATTGCATGTTAAGATAATTGAAAATATAAATCTCCAAAAACTTCATGTAGATATGGATGATCTATATAGAAAAATTTATTTACTAACTAACTAGCTAACTTTATTACAATATAATTAAGAACTATCAACTGCACAGTAACGGCAGCAAGTGTTTAATAAGAGCAATGATAATTTTTTAAACTTGTATAAAGTCATTTCATTTTTATTATATATTCTGAAAATGTTCCGAAAATCAATAGCAAATGGAGAGACGAAAGAAACAAAGTGTCTCTGAATTTGATTAAAAATGTATTACTTATTTAATTTAATTTAAATATGGACTGTAAAGGTAAGGTAATATACAAATTTGATACAAAGTGCAAAAAATAATAAAAAGTAGGTATGTAGTTAAACATAATAATGGTAATAAATAGATTGTACTTTATTCCCTACATATAATAATCATTGTACTTTATCTACAAAAAAAGAGGTGGCAACACTAGACCCAACTGACGTCAGTTCGGCCTGAACGGATTCGACATGATACGATTTTGCATCCGTTCAGGCCGAACTGAAGGCAGACCGGACCGTGTGTCCCCTTACGTAATACGAAAAATTAGACAGTAGTGAAGAGATCGAACGATTGATTGCAATTTGTAGTTCCTCGATTGTTCGGTAGAGGCAGTACTGTCGCTAGGTTGCTTCTGCTAGGTTTTTGCAGATACGTAATACGAATTTGCGATTTTTGCGCAAAAATTGCGCAATTTTTGCTATTGCTTGGCTTTTGCAAGATACGTAATAAGTCCGCGGACCATGTATGGGGCCCCTATGAGATACTAGAAAGTTGTAAGTTTTCATGCTAAAAGGTCATGCTAAAACTCTATGGGAAAGTTATTTTGAACGATTTTGGACAATAAAATTAAAAGAAAAAAATAAAAAAAACTATTGCGCGTTGGTAGCTACGGAATTCTCTATAAACATGTCCTAAAATGCTCTTGGTAAGGGTATTAGTAGGTTAGGGTATTAGTCGTAATAAGCACGACAGTTCGATCCGCAGTTCAAACCGCATAGATCCCTCTGCGGTTCGGAACGGAGTTGATCCGAACAGAGCGCTAATTTTTAATTTATAAGGAGTTCCATGTAAAATAATGGAAGTGCCTGCCAAAATACGTTTGAAAACATTTCAGCTATATTGCTATTTTTACCCGACTACGGCGAATCTCAAGGAAGGGTAATGATTTTTGCTATGTATGTAGGTATGTTTGTTCTACTGTAGCGCCTAAACTACCAATACGATTTCAATAAATGTGGTGTCAATAGATTCGTAATAATTGCCCGGGTAACAAGGACTACATTTGCGTAGATGGGTAATAGTTTTTAACTTTTATTTATTAATTCTAAATAATAGTATTTCACGTCGAGCTCAAGCGAACTTCGATGTTGCTACAGACTATATGTAGTTTGCTAGCGACCAAAAGTGTAGGCGTTTTGTTATCAAATTGTTTCCCGAATTCGATATTCAGTCCTATATCAAATAGCTCGCATTTAGTTACCGCGATATCATCATAAATATTAATACGTGAAGCAAAAACTTTCGGTACAGTAGAGTACAGTTTAACGAGAATTGTGCGAACGGAGGAGTATGACATTTGGTACAGTTAATGTTTGTGTGGAGGAAGGTGTGCAGAATAATATTTTTAAATAATGCTTAGACACACATAAAATAAATAAAAAATAACAACTATGTGTTGTTATTTTTTAAAGCCTCAGATTAATAACACACTACCATACCGTGCATTTGATAGACAGAATTTTGTTACACGTTAAAGTTTGTCATTCTGCCACAACATTAACATTTTTGGTTCTGTCTAAAAGCCAAAAGAACCCTTATGAAGTTCAAACTTCAAACTTAAAAGCCTCTGCAATTAGTAGAATTAAGTTGGCCAACTTTGCAAAAACAATCCGCCCGTGAAAAACTAACGTTGCAATTAAAAATCATTCTCAATCTATATTCAAAGAGTTCAATTAATGAACATAAAAATATTCCCCAGTCATTATTCTCTAGTGCTCTTAGTCCCCCATCAGTACCCCACCAACCGACACGTTATAATTATTCGAGAAAGTTCTATAAATGGTCGAGGTAGGGGAATTCTTTTGTGCGCTTACTATTCGCGCATCCTTAATATGTAAAGCGTTTTTAAATGGAAAAGGGTATGAAATTAATAGGTACATAGAAAATGTTTTGATTAGTTTGTTATATAAGTAAAATTATCTGGGTATAACGCGTTTCAAATGAGAATAGGAACGTCAATGACCTTTTTCTGTCAAATATCGCTTGAAAAGTGCGAAGTTTCAGAAAAACTCACTTGCATATAAATATTAATAGCCTTGCATCGAATTTAAATAAAAATGTTAAATAGTAATCAGTTATCTAAACATAAATTAAACTATCATAACAGTCTAAATTCGATACAATATGGCGGCGACTCGATCCTATTCTCATTTGAGGAGCTCTAGTAGATAAAAGAAAAAACGAAACGCAATAATATTTTACCGATGTTCGAACCCACCACGTACCGAATTTCTGAATCCCACCAAAAACATTTCCATGTAAAAAAATTATGCCAAGACGATACCATATGACTAGCACTGTCAAAAAGTTATGAAATCTCATGTAAAACCAAGCTTCTTACCCTACACGCCTTAACTCTACAAGCGTAACTTCACAAACTCTACACCTTAGTCAATATATGTGGCCTGGCCATTTCGCTTCATTCACTTGGCCGTAAGGAGAAAAATTTATAACCGACTGTTTTTCTATTATACTCTCTTATAATAACGAAATGGCCAAGCCACATATAATGACTAAGGTGTAGAGTTTGTGAAGTTACGCTTGTAGAGTTAAGGCGTGTAGGGTAAGAAGCTTGGTTTTACATGAGATTTCATAACTTTTTGACAGTGCTAGTCATATGGTATCGTCTTGGCATAATTTTTTTACATGGAAATGTTTTTGGTGGGATTTCACTTCTTTTTGTAAGTTTTTATAACAATATTATCAAATAATTGAAAAGTGAATGGATAAAGAGCTGCTGCAGCCATGAGTTCCGGAATTATCATAAGTGTCCCCATTGTCAGCACAAGTATACAATTATTGTAGTTCATCCCAGTGAACTACGACATATTTGCACGATAGCAGTTCTGACTTCGAACGCCACCTCAGAGTCAATTTTTTCAAACATTAAATATGTCAAGGAATGGAAGAAATATTCTTTAGTAATTTAAACGGAAAAACATAAAGGTAACATTAACAAGTACAATAAAATATGTCGATATTAGATTAAAAGTACTTATTGTGTTTTTTATTGTTAATAATGGGTTAGGTACATGGTTATATTATTAAATTTTATTTTTATTATCAGATCCCTAATAATAATAATAACCACAACAATTTTCAGACCTCTAGCTAAATTTGTGGACGTGTTATACAATTTTCCTTCCTATAGTTTAAGGGTTTGAATGATAAAAGTTTATATGAGACTTGTAACAATAAAAATAGAATGTTACCTTTGTATGTTCAATTTTCCGTTGAAATTACTACATAATATTCGGGAAACAATTATTTTAATATTACGTCAATTAGTTTATAAGCCAAGCGATAAATGACGGTATATAACTTACATAGTTCATAATAACGCGATAGATGGCGCTAATAATTCTTAACAATAAAAATAGAATGTTACCTTTGTATGTTAAATTTTCCGTTGAAATTACTACAGAATATTTGGGAAACAATTATTTCAATATTACGTCAATTAGTTTACAATCCAAGCGATAAATGACGATATATAACTTACATATTTCATAATAACGCGATAGATGGCGCTAATAATTCTTAACATAATAAAATAGAATGTTACCTTTATGTTAAATTTTCCGTTGAAATTACTACAGAATATTTGGGAAACAATTATTTCAATATTACGTCAATTAGTTTATACTAATTGACGTAATATTGAAATAATTGTTTCCCAAATATTCTTTATATGGATTATAAAATCCAAGCGATAAATGACGATATATAACTTACATAGTTCATATTAACGCGATAGATGGCGCTAATAATTCTTAACATAATAAAATAGAATGTTACCTTTATGTTAAATTTTCCGTTGAAATTACTATAGAATATTGGGGAAACCATTATTTCAATATTACGTCAATTAGTTTATAATCCAAGCGATAAATGACGATATATAACTTATATAGTTCATAATAACGCGATAGATGGCGCTAATAATTCTTAACATAATACAATAGAATGTTACCTTTATGTTAAATTTGCCGTTGAAATTACTACAGAATATTTGAGAAACAATTATTTCTATATTACGTCAATTAGTTTACAATCCAAGCGATAAATGACGATATATAACTTACATAGTTCATAATAATGCGATAGATGGCGCTTTCACAAATAATTAACTTTAACTCCCTTGTTTCAGGGGTTGGAAGATGAAAGTTTCAATTTTGAGAATTTTTATGTTGGTTGTGTACTAATACAATCTTACGTAACAAATTTCAGCTTTCGAGAACATCCGGAAGTACGATATAATTTTGTTGATCATCAGTGAGTCAGTGACGGAATCAGGGGTTTTTAGATATCAATAAAATCTAAAGTATAAGACGTAGGTAATCGAAACTTTACATGTTTAATGAGACCGCTGATGGGAACAAATCCTGAGTTTCATTAATCTGGTACAATCCAAACCCAAGTTATGAGGGTTCAAAAAATCGACGAAACGCTTCGAGAAAAGGTGGTTTGGTAGTGCCCTTGCGCTTCGCTTGGCGTCTTGGCATGGGGGCACTACCGTGCCCCCAGATAGCGCAAAAATTACACATACGCATACGAAACTACTAATCGTACTGACTGCTGACATATTAGAATCGAAATTATTAGTAGGTGCTTGTTTGCATCGAATAGGCTCCGAAACTACTGGACCGATTTTGATGAAATTTGGCACATATGTAGAGTAGACTACGGGGAAGGACAAAGGCTACTTTTTATCGCAGAAAAATGTACGGTTTCTGTGAAATTATCTTTTGCGAGCACGAAGTCGCGGGCAACATCTAGTATTAGATGTACTTATAAGTGGAAAGTGGAAGTGTATTTAATATAATATATATATACTTTTGTTGTACCATAAATACATATATTTCAGTTTTTCACTATAATATTATACACATATTGAATACACACATCCATGACTCAATAATACAGAAAAACTTTTTTGTTCGTTCAGCGGGATTCGAATCTGCGACCCTCCTTGGTGAACAAAGAGCTCAACCACTGAGCCACAGAGCTCGTCAAATGTCTATGAAGTAATATTTTAATGCCTCCCTCAGTAGGGAACGTGGGGTTCTTTTCTATAACAGCGGCTTTTCTTTAAAACATTTTCACCCTTCGTGCTCGATGACGTCATGCATCCATTACACATACCAGCTAGAAAAAAAAAACGAGTTTACAACTTAGTAATTATACTATGTTGTCAATATATTAATTAATTAAACTACTAGCTGTCCCGGCATACGTTGTTGTGTCTTAACTATGAACTGTAATAAATAAATAAATAACAAAACAGTTAAGTTTATCTTTGAGTTGAACGGCCCTTTAAATATTTTACTGTCAAGAAGCTGTCAAGTGACAAATTCTTAATTAACGTATTACGAGTAATATAATGTTAAGAAAGATTACTAGTAGCTTTCATTCGTGCTTCGATGTAATTTAAGCGAGACCCTGCATAGCATTTCACTATATTAAAAAAAAAAAAAAACTGTAGAAGGATTGTTCCACCCATCAAACATTGCGCTGCCGTACCTACCCATGGACATCGGACATCATCGCCAGAGATTTTTAAAACTCTCATTACCAGGGGAGTAGTACCTTATAGAGCAAGAGCCCACGACAGCCAGAGCTTCGTTAAAAAAAGGTGAAAGTTTTTCTGTGCATGTCATACAGGTAAGAACGACCAGCGACTGTAAAGTTTGGGTTGCCTTTACTTGAGCAGGTAACAGGTAGTAAAGGTGTATAAAATAGTACTTAAAATTCGTCAAAGTATAGCTCAATTTTTTATATTTTCTTCGGGATAATGTTAGAAATCTCGTCATCCATTGCCGGACAGACTTTCAATGTGTCTGGCAAGATGTAAAAACCATTAAAACTATCTGGCTATTGAGATAACATTTTTATAGGTCCCCAAGTAACATATATAAAATTTAGCTTTTATACTATAACGAGAGTTTTATAATAATTTATTAAAGTTTAGGGGTGTCTGGCAGGAGGTCGTAACTGCCATAAGTGTCCGGAAATGCATGACGAGATTTCTAAATTTATCCCGAAGAAAATATAAACATATTTGCTTTTTAACGAATTTTAGGTACTATTTAATACTACTACCTACCTGCTCAAGTAACCACAATCCAAACTCTATAGTCGCTGGTCGTTCTTACCTGTATAGGGACATGTACAGAAAAACTTTCAGCTTTTATAAAATAATAATAATAACTCCCCACACCGATATCGGTGACGGTGGCCGGTTTCATTGAAACCAGACCAGTTACGCAGGAGTAATTTTATAGTGCCCAAGTGTGTGCGCAGTACACAAGAGCACTCTCTCTTCCTTTACTTTCATAATCCAGTGGGACGGAGAACCGTCACGACTGACGAGAGATCAGGCGCAGGTCCGACTTTTTACATGCACATCTGACGCATGCATCATCTTTCTTGTCAGACAATCAGGTGATCAGCCTGCATTTATAAAATAATGAAGTTCTGGCCGTCGTGGGCTCTTGGGCTATTATTACCCATACCAACCAATCCAAAGGTTTGGAGCCATTTGGCCTAAAACTACAAGATTATTTCACGCTGGTTTTCTGTGAGGCCGTATTATTTCTCGGATTGAACCGATTCATTACTTCTGAAGCACGTTTCTCCCACGGTTTCTATATTTAAAATGGAAAGAAAATCCAAATAATTAATATTCAACATTATTTTATGATTTGATTAATGTAAGTACCTGCGATGGTAAAAGAACCAGTTTTGTAAAAAAAAAAGTTAATTAGTCGTTCCTAAGTAATTTAATTTAATGGCTTAATTTCGTCGTAAATCACACTATCATGTTTGCTTTTTTATAGTTTATTATTTATAGCATTTTGGCAGATGTTTCATAGTTTTTATGTGTATTATGAGTTATGACACTTCTGGTACTATGTTGCCAGCCAGCATAGGATTTGGCTTCTAGCTTATGGCATTTGCTTCTAGCTTGACGCAAACCAGAGCTGTAGGTATTATCAAAGAAAAAATTACTTATAGATTTAGGGATATTTATATGAGTTTTTGAAAGGTGGGGCTTGAACCTTTTAGCTGTGTGTTTTTAATTCACTTACCTCAACGAACAGACGTTAAGCCTTTGATTATTTTTTTACTCACTGATATTAGATAACTGTTTTCAATATTGAAAACAGTTATCTAAATTCAGTGAGTAAAAAAATAATGGCCTATATATAGGCCATTATTGGTGTAACATAAAGGACTCCCAGAATTGAAGTGAGTATTAGTTCTCGTTTGGATCGCTAATAAGGTTATTATAATATTACCTATACCTTTCTATATTACCTAATTTAGTATAATGGCCCATATATTTCACCTAGGTCCTTATGTCTACAAAAATATTAATTTAAGGCTCAATTTTACTTATACACCGAAGAGGTCATGACTGGTCAAATTAAAACACGATTGTTGACCTTGCAGAAACTCCACATACCTACGTCAAACTTAGTCTTGCAATATTTTTTTCTTTATTTATAAACTAGCAGTAATTGCCAGCGGTTTTACCTGCGTGAAATTGGGTTTGAAACTATTGCACGTATACATTTTTTCAGAGCGACAATAACTTTTTCGCAATCTGTTGAGTTACCTCAGAGGATGATAACATATATAAGAAGTAATATAGAAGTGTGTATAGTATAGTAGAGTGTAGCATGCTCGTAGTGTTTCACGCAGCGTAGGGCGGAATACGTAGGATATATTGTATGTGGAAAAAAGCGCTTATTAGCGCTAAAGAAAAGAACAGATTATCGGCCAGGACATATTTGTTAACTTCAATACTGCTAACATAATTCGCCATTTTGCTTATTTAACGCCAGTTTTTTTGTCAGCTCTATTTTTCGCGAAAAAAAAGAGGGCGGAATAAGACGCGTGTGAACCGCCTCACAGAAGTTTTTATTCACAGATCGGAGCAAACTAAGTGTTTACGAATACTTAGTTTTTAACCCCCGACGGAAAAACGACGGGGTGTTATAAGTTTGACGTGTCTCTGTGTGTGTGTGTCTGTGGCATCGTAGCTCCCGAACGGATGAACCGATTTTGATTTTGTTTTTTTTTTAAAGGTGAATTAGTCGGGAGTGTTCTTAGCTATGTTTGATGAAAATCGGTTGAGCCGTTTAAAAGTTGTGGGGGGTGAAAGTGAGGAAGAATAACTGAATGTCTGCAAATATACTCGAGTGAGGTCTCATGAAAGCGCACTGAAAATGAATATTGATGACTTAATCGAGAGTATTCTTAGCCATGTTTCATGAAAATCTGTTCAGCCGTTTAAAGATCATCAGCTCTTTTCTACTCGATGAGGGGATCTGACTAATATATGTGAGTGTTTTAAACCTAATATATAATCCTTATAGATTAGGTTTAAAACACTCTCTTCAGTCTTACTCGGACTGATTATCTAAGTTTAAAATACATACAGCAGTCTCATCGGTAATACATAGGATTAATTACATTTTTTAAAATCCTTCATTCTCACATCGATGTCCCTTCGCTTCTCTCCAGTATCAATATAAATATTAGACCCAGAGCTTGCATGCATGGTAAAACTTTTTTGCTGGCTGTGGTTAAGAATAATATTTCTTTGAACAACCCCATGATTTCAATTTCTCGCCAGTTCAATGAAACGTTTAAAGTTAATTATAAAGACATACTTAGGCCTTTACATCCGTTAATGGATGATTTATACAGTATTCTCCGAGCGAAGTAACCACTCTTGAAATACTGTAGTGCCTGGGATAGTTGGTTTTTAAATGTCGTATGGTTGCCCAAGCACATATGGCATTCTCACAACATAGTCAGCCTAGTCCAGAGGAATGAACTGGTCAATACGTCTGGGGCCAACTATGTGCGGGTTTCCTCACGATGTTTTCCTTCACCGTTAGAGCGTCCATATTATAATGTACTTGACATCTGAAAAAGTCTCATTAGTACACAACCTGGGATTTGAACCTGCATTCTTTCGAGTGCGAACTAAACGGTCTACCCACTAAGCCACGGAGCTCTTTATAAAGACATAGACATATTTAATATTAATAGAATTTTCCAAACTGATGCCAATTTTTTTTTTAAATATGCTAAATTTCCAACAATATTTATGCGAAAGTGTTTCTGTAACACAACAGTCTGTAATCCGTAACACAAATTCTTCGAGAACCACGGGACTAGATTGAAATGGTGTGGAAGCGTCTATAGATATTTAAAAAATAAGATTTTAACAATAAACGACGCTTAACAATGAGAAAAAATGTGCAGTGACCATGAAATTACCGTACTTATTTTAATTATATTTTATGTTTTTGCTCTACTTGGTAATTAAAAAATCATGCAAATTAAATACCTACGAGGAAAAGTCCTTTTGTCCTTTCCGGCCTTTGTAAACATTGAGTTCAGACTGCCGAATGCAAAATATTTTTTTAATTTTGATGTTATAGGTTAAAGGTGGGACGCACTAGGCATAATTACGAGGCAGCGGAACTACGCGACGCGGCACTTCATTGCGGTATAACTAGTAGGGATTAAGGTAGCCTTTCGAAGCGAGCGTCAGTGACGCCACGGCACTGAATAGGCAATCAGACAAATTTTTTTTTATTGCATAAATGAATAGTACTCTTAAATATGAGTAACTTCTCAGAAGAAACCGTATATCAAAAGTCAATATTTTCAAAGGTACAGTGATTTTTATACAAAATTTCGCGAGCCTCCTAAAAACGCTCCATACTAAAATCGCCACACAAATGACGTCACTATTGGATTAAAGTGTATTAAGTAGGTATAAAGTATACGGCCGCAGGAATATATTTGTAAATATCTCCGATATTTGTGCGTTTACGTTCATACTTACCATAATGAATGTTTTTGTATATGATGTGAGTAAACTAATGATGTAGGTTTTGTTTACCAATTTCGCAAAAAAAAAAAAAATTTTTTTGGTATAAAGACTCACGAAATTTTGTATACAAATCGCTGTACCTTTGAAAATATTAACTTTTGATATACGGTTTCTTCTGAGAAGTTACTCATATTTAAGAGTACTATTCATTTATGCAATAAAAAAAAATCAGTCCGCTTGCCTATTGTATGGCTAGCTGCACACGTGCATTATAATTATTGACAGAATAAATTTGTCAATACTAGTCAACACATACAAAAAAAAAAAAAACTGCAAACCGCAAATTGCAAGATAAAATTGCTAATCAGCAGAATTTTCGTAAAGATTTAAAACAATATTTAATAAATATGGACTATAAAGAAAAATATATAACATAACTCAAAATGCAAATTCTTTGTATGTCATTGTAAGTTAAAGCAGTATAATATGTTGTAATACATAATAAGGATTTTTTTGTAAGCAATTCGTACGTGTTTGTGTGAACTATAGTGCTCAGATAAACCGATACGGTTTGTGGCGCACATATATAGGCTAATTGAAAAATTGTATATTATGTTTTTGAAAATAAATGAAAAAAAAAAAAAAAAAAAAAACACAGGGAATATAATTGTCAATATGGGAATTATTGCCAATAATATTGCACGTGTGCAGCTAGTATAGCCTATGGGAAGGCGACAGTGTCGTGACTCGTGCAGCGTCGCAGCGCATCACTGCCGGTGTCCCATACAATTCAGTACTACCTCACTGACGCTCGCTTCGAAAGGCTACCTTTAGGTACCTTATGAGGCATTTACACGGGACTGCTTTCGCCGTGCGGCGAGCCGTCTGACAAATCGCCTCACCTCGCCGAATCGCAAGCCCATTTACACGGGTGACTAAAGCAGCATGCGGCTTGGTTATTTCCTTCGAAAATGTTGAGCAGAATGGGTGTTCGTGCCGGAATTGAAATTGTTAAGTACTTATGCAATTATTCAAGAACTGCTTGAATAATTGCATATATATTAGTGATTAATATTATATATCTATGATATATATAATAAATAAATAAATAAATCAATCAATAAATCCATAAGCATGGATGCCTTTCATAGCATTCCAAAAACTCGATGGTGTTATTTTTATTCATGGTAGTTAAACAATATGACCTCAATCACGATGTGAATTACGTACGCAAAATTTTCTTGTGTCATGTGAGATTGAGAATTGTGATGTGTACATATGCAACTGATTAATGTTGGTTGTCATGACGACAAATAACATTTTTTTAATATTCAATCAAAATCAAATCAAAATCAAAAATTCTTATTTTCTTTACATTATATGACATATATATTATATACAATATATTGCCTAGCGGCGGCATGGGTCCTGATCGGCTCCGTGATGCTTCACCTCCGCTCCTTCGGGTTGTATGTATAACCACGGGTTAGTTATTGCCTAACTAGAGTGGACCCCTTCCCGTCCCGGGCTCACAAAACCTTTCATCGAAGTTTATGAATTTTTTGTTTTCGTAAAATCTATGGTACCTATATGAAACTTTGCTCTTAAAAATGCTCTTAAAAGGCTAATTAAAAATAAAAGAATTCTTATTTCTCCCATTCCTAGTTTGATTGGCAATAGAAAAAAATCCTGAATAAAGAAACTATGACAAAGTATGGTTTAGTATAAAAAATAATTGCGGAAACAACTTAGTATCGAAGAAAAAAAATAAAGTTTGAAAAGTGAAAAAAAAATTAAATATCTCTCAAAGGATATTTAATACGATGTGTAAGCTTATAGTTGAAGGTTTCATAAAATACTTCTAATTAATAATATGTAAACGTGCAATGAATGGTTTAAATGTGCATTAATATATAATTATTATTATTTGGTTATGAGATGAAATGATTTTATAGTTTATTTCTTAGGCATAAGAAATAATATTCAGTGCCATGTTCAATTTGTATAAAAAATGCAAGATCAGTATCGTCGCTTGTATGGTATGGACGCCGGGTTTGGCATTATTACCGAGAGACTGCCATGGAGGCACATGTTATGTTAATTTATGGAGAATAAATCCTGTATATTATTTATTTGAAGTTTTAATCACTGGATATGAATAAGGATTTCAGAGAGGACTTTACATTTCAGAAGTGTGATCGGCGAAAATTATATTTTTTTTCGCTCTGAGCCTACGTAAGTATCGTTGTTTATATCGACATTTATTTTGAAAATTTTTCTTTGTTTTTGTGGTACCTAACTACCTACCTAATAATGATTAATGTTATGGTAAACTATAATTAATTGCTTAGATAATAGTAAAGTGAAAAATCGTAATATTATCTAAAGGGATTAAATTAAATTTTTGATGCATATCGTGAAAAAGGGGCATAGAGAATCGGAGGAAATTTGAAAATGGAATACATATTTTATTCTCGAACGTTCTCATGAGTCATGACGTCATATGAGTGCAAAAGAGATAGAATGATGATGGAAGAGATAATATTATTAAAATAATAATTTAAATAGTAGTTAGTTATTAATAAATAGGTTTTGCGATTTTATGATATTATATCAGATACTTTAATCGAGACGATATTGTTTATACATAATTATTGTTTATTAATATGTAAGTACAATTGGTTTTTCGAAAACAGTTGCAAGTATTACCTACCATGAAATTTGCAGAGAAATGTGGGGGAGTAAAATCGATCTCACTAAGGCTTATATCTGGAGAACTGTGCATTTTTTGCTACATTATGTATATGGTTTTTTTTTCGTCTTGAAACAATGTAATATAATTATTTCTATAATTTTGACTATTATAATTTATAAATGTTATGACAACTTGATCGAAATAGAACTCAAAATAATAATATGGGTTTTTTCGACTGGAGCAAAAGATTTGTATTTATGTTTAAAAGAGCATTTATTAGTTGAACTTCAATATATATGATTTATTAATTTTAATATAGAATAACGCTTAAGATTCTTAATTTCTTTTTATTTGGAGTGACATGGTATTAAGCTGTATTCTGTCAGTTTCAGATCAGATGGAATTCCGATTACGACTATCTATTTTGGGTATTTAAGGACCCAGGGAGCCCAAAATGAGAGTGAAAGTCAGGAAGTTCCTAATACCATTAGAAAGTACTAGGTGAGAAATTAAATGTCAAAATTAATATGCCAGTTGACCAGGACGACCCGGGTGTAAGCGGTCAGGTCAGCCGGTGGAGCAATACAGAGGGATACCCAGGGAGCCCAAGGTTATTGGGACAGGGTCAGGAAATAGACTACTGCCGGTTGCTCAGGACGACCCAGGTGTAAGTGGTTAGATCAGCCGGTGGAGGTGAGTGGTCAGGGGTGGCGCAGGAGAGTAGCGCTACCGAGACCAGAATTGTAAGGGGATCGGTGGAGGCCGATCCCAGGATTGGTGGAGGCCAATCCGAGACGAAACAAATTGTAAGGGGATTGGTGGAGGCCGATCCGAGACGAAACGAGACGAGGACTGTATTGACGGAGAGCACCTATCAGAGAGTATTGGTGGGTGCCTATTCAAGAGCATTGGCGGAGAGCGCCTATTCCAGACGAGATTTGAGGATGGGATTAATGGAGTATGAGGAGTGAGGATGGTGTATTTTTCTGCCGTAGCCAGGCCAGATCGTGGGTCTACCATGGAACACCAAAAGTGTGATAGAGATCAATCATAATTATTTAAGAGCACTATATAGTACTTTCGACATAACAGTTCGAGTAGAGTGGAGAGAACGATATAAAAAAAATGAATTTGAAACGAGGTGTAAAAGTGAGAGAAGTAAGGTACAGATTTTGTTTGTATCAATTTTATAGTAAGGGATTATATATGAGATTTAAATGAATTTACAGAATCAATATAGAACAAGGTTTTGACAATAATAGTGTCAGTCAATGGTTTGGGTAGACAAAAATTTATTAACCTACTTTTACCACAAATATTGAGTTTGACCCTATGTCTAAAGATAAGACAATGTTAATGTAGCTTATAGTAAGAGATTATACATATATGAGATTTAAATGAGTTTACAGAATCAATATAGAACAAGGTTTTGATAATAATAGTCAGTCAATGGTTTGGATAGACAAAAATTTAGTAACCTGAGATTTACATGAATTTACAGAATCAATATAGAACAAGGTTTTGACAATAATAGTGTCAGTCAATGGTTTGGGTAGACAAAAATTTATTAACCTACTTTTACCATAAATATTGAGTTGACCCTATGTCTAAAGAGCAGACAATGTTAATGTGGCTTACAAGTAATATAAGTATTAGTTATTGGAATGAAAGTTCCTATGGGGCGTTGCGGAGAGGTACTCTAGTCGGCAAAAAAAAAAAAAAAAAAAGGGTCTGTAACGTTAAATAAAACCGTAAGATTTTTATGTATTAGTAAAAAGCAAAATTCGATCGATCGATCAATTGACATCCTACATTATGGTCTAGTGGCAAGGATGCCTGGATTCTCACCCAGGAGGCTCGCGTTTGATTCCCGGTATTGGAATTAAACTTTTACATTATTTTAACTCAAATAAGTATTTATAATTATCACTTAATAATAATAATAATGTGACCTACACAAACTTTCTTCACATAAAAATAATATTTTTGCAAACAATGTTACGTAAAACGCCACCTGTGATCTAGAAACGGTACTTTATTAGGGTTCATATCGGAAGCGATCGTAGTTCTTATCGAGACAAAGTACAGTTTTAAAAGGTAAAGCTATTCGACTGATGTATTAATGCACAGACCATTGCTAGAAATTTGAAATTTTGCACATGTATTTCTCATAATATGACAGGAATTGGTTGCGGGGTTATTAGGGTGGAGGTAATTTTCATTATTTTTCAAATAGGATACACCGTTTCTGAGATAGAAGTATTATAGAAGAAAAAAATACGGCAATGCTCTACTTTGAGACACGAACGGTGTATAAATCTGTAGAAAATTTGGAAAATTCAGGAAGGATTTTTCAAAATTCAACCCCCCCAAGGGGGCAAAATATTGGATTAAAGTTTAAAACCTAACTTTACGCTGGCGAAGCCCCAGGAAATTAATATTGTTTTCTATAAACCTCAAATAGAACTTGAAATCAAAATTTTATAATGAGGAACTTCGTTCCTGTCTGGTGTCCAACGACACCACACGGCTTTTTGTTCTAATGAATCGAATAGAACGACTAGGTATGTAAAAAAAATTGTTAAATCGATGTAAGGTTGTGAGCTGTAGATTTTTAACAGCTGTACGGTATAAAAGATAGGGTGATAAAGATATGACGTGAGGCACTAGTAAAATTTTAAAGACTAAAATTCTTTTAAACATGTGTACTTGAACGATTACAATTTGTAAAACTTAAAGAGATGAAACTTTGGATAATTGTCATTCTGATTTGAATAGACAATAACTACTTATCTAAAATGAAAATTTAACTAAATAATTATAGTTTAATATTTTCTTTGGGCTTTGGCTTTGAATATGGGCTTCTGACCGAAATAATAATCGAACTTGAGGATACCGAGCTGGCTGGTTAAAAAATAGACAAGTGATAGAGAAAGTATATTTATAGTATACAATATAAATAATGACGTTTTCTTAGGTTTTTACAGTTTAAATATCACCTTGACCTTGCGGACTATGATAGGTACTAGATGCAAAGATTCCACTTTCTTCCCCTGCATTATCGTAGGAACATCTCCGATCTAGTCTACTTATGTAAAATTATTAACAAAATAGATGTTCCTGACTTACTAATTTGATACAGTTTAACGTTCCCACTAGGTTATCATAGTTTTATGCCTTTTTATGTCTCACCATTTAACACCTATTATCGTCGAAACTCTTTCATCCTTAGATCAAGCGCTCAAATGAATACATTCCTTAATGAAAATCCACTTGAAGATATATTTTCATTAAATCCACCTAAAATTAGGAGACTCCTAACTGATACCCTTCTTCAATTGTAACTAATAAACTATTTTAAATATTAATCTTAATTACTAAACAAATATAAGACTATCAAATAATTATGTGTACGAGTGTAGTTTTGAATTTTAATATTAACATTCATTCGGTTTATTATGTTTGTGGTTATGACTGCTTTTACTTTAAGGTATATATCAAAGGTATATATGGATATTTTTTTGACACATTCAGGGGCTTAACTTGAGCTTTGCTAATTTGTTTTGTAGTTGTGAAAACTTGTCATTGGTACTTTATTTTTTTTTAATATGATAATTTATTATCATTGTATTTGTTGCTGTAAGCTTTCATAACAAAATAAAAAAAATCGCCCAAGTGCGAGTCGGACACGCGCGCCGAGGGTTCAGTACAAACCGGTAGTGATTTTGTTACACCTTAAATGTACTGTAAACCTGAGTGTTTGATATGAATTTCAATTTAATATCTCTACGCGTTCATAAGGAAAGGGGTAGTAAGTTTAAAATTATTAAAAATATTTTTATTATATTATGTAAAAACTAAAAAGTTACGGTTTTCGTAATTTTTCCTTTATATGTGCTATAAGACGTTACTCTATGTATTTCAAATTTCAAGATTCTGAGTTCACGGGAAGTAGCCTGTTGGTTTTGAGTTTGTGAACTTCAAAAATTTGCGGAAATTTGCGGCATTAACAGCTGTATCTTTTGATTGCATTGACTTAGAAGTTTGTTTTTTTCACAGCTCTAAAGGACCGTAGACCTTACCTCTACGCGTTCCTGAGAAAAAGGGTCTTGACAGACATTCGGACGGACAACAAAATGATTCTATAAGGGTTTCGTTTTTTCCTTTCGAGGTACCCTAAAAATGAATAAAAATAAAAATTAAAAAAATAATTATAGTAGTAGGAAGCGCAAGTAGAGAGGTAGATTCCCCACGATGCAGATGGTCAGTTTCAAAATTACTACTCAAATAAGTCCCTATCGGGGAGTGTACTGCAAAGTAAATGTAAATTATGTCATACTAGATGTGCATACGCGCAAAGAAAATTTTGTCACGAAAAGTAGCCTATTTAGATACTAGTGGTGACGATGATGTTTCTGAGAATGAAGAAGTGGTCCTAATAGTTATAAATATATTTTAATAACAATAGTCAGTAAGAAATTCATAGTTGTTATCTTTGAGTATATAACCACGTTGTTATATCTCTACCTCTCAATTGTCAAAAGTGTCCATTTTGTATCTGTCGGACTAGATTTCGGCCTAGGTCTAGAAATAGCGCCCCGTCGCATTAAAATGACGAAAACTTCCTATTTTGTATGAAAGATATAATTATATAAAACTTATGTTGTTAGAATCTGTGCAATGTAAACTAACAGAATTAGGTAATACAAGTTATATTCTTTTACCCTAAAATATTTTGTAATCCTAAGGAGAAAATAGGTGAAAGTAAGTGAAAGTATACGCAAATATTTCGAGTGATAATATAAAAAAAAATTCATTCAAATTTCTTATATTATTCGTACAAATGGATATACTGTTTTACAATAATTCATTAAAAAAACAACACCTTTACATACTGTGTTTTTTAAACCACAAGCTTTTTAAAAATATATATTTGGCACATCTATCGATACGCCTGTTTATAAAAACGCCATGAGATGGCATTCGACAGACAAGGGGATATTTCATTAAATTGAGCGTTTTTTTGGTAGTTTCTCACTAGATAAACTACCAAAAAAAAATAGTTAGTAAACTATTACTAACTATTGTTGTATGTTATAATATTATGATTGTGTGTAGATAAAGTGTCATCTATCTATATAACTGAAGCGAAGGGACTCGCTTCTTGCAGGAAGGCCGAGCTGTAAGCTTATAGTTGAAGGTTTCATAAAATACTTCTAATTAATAATATGTAAACGTGCAATGAATGGTTTAAATGTGCATTAATATATAATTATTATTATTTGGTTATGAGATGAAATGATTTTATAGTTTATTTCTTAGGCATAAGAAATAATATTCAGTGCCATGTTCAATTTGTATAAAAAATGCAAGATCAGTATCGTCGCTTGTATGGTATGGACGCCGGGTTTGGCATTATTACCGAGAGACTGCCATGGAGGCACATGTTATGTTAATTTATGGAGAATAAATCCTGTATATTATTTATTTGAAGTTTTAATCACTGGATATGAATAAGGATTTCAGAGAGGACTTTACAGATGTATATTCATGTAATAATATAATATTTGCATGTCAGTAATTATGACGAAACATTTGTGACTAAAATAAATATGTAACAATATTTGTTCCTACAATGTTTTAAGCAAAAAGAATTTATTTATTTATAAAATTTGTATCGATTTAGAAGTTTCTATGAAAGCTGTTCCTCTGTACGTATCCTGTACGTTCCTATATACGTTCCTATACATATATTTTTTACTCTTTGCCCACCGCGTTCCGCCGAGCTGAGCACCGTGCTGCAAAAGTCGAATGATACCCAACTTTGGGGCTTGCTGCTTTAGTCACTCGCGGCTTCGCCGAATTGGAATTTTCACGGTCGATTTTCACCGTGCTGCGGAAATCGTGCGGCTAGTCACCCGTGTAAACGCTACAAAAGTTGGGGCTTGCTGCTTTAGTCACTTGCGGCCTCGCCGAATTGGCATTTACACGGTCGATTTTCGCCGTGCGGCTGAAATCGTGCGGCTTTAGTCACCCATGTAAATCCCCCATTAGTCACTATGATATTGTGATTATTTTGATAAACCACAATTTGAACTAAGGGTCAGTTCATATCGCAATGATATGTGACACTACGCGGCGTTGAATTTTTAAGATAGTACTTAAGCTAAGGCAGTACTTCAGCTTTTACAAACATTTACTTACTTTATTTGAATACTAGCTTTTGCCCGCGACTTCGTCCGCGTGGAACAATACTTTGGGATATCGCTGAAATTTACCCGCGACTTTATTTATGACTAACGAAAGCGGAATCCTATTTTTTTTAAACGGAACCCTAAAATAAAAATAGCCTATGTTAGACCCTATAACATCAGCTATCTGCTAGTGAAAGTCCCGTGAAAATCGGTCCAGCCGTTTCAGAGATTAGTCGGAACAAACAGACAGACAGACCGACTGACAGACAGACAGACGGACAGACAAAAATAAAAAAAAAATGTATTTTATTGTAAGTACCGAATATACTTTCAGATTCATTATGTAAAAAGCTGTTAATTTGAAGTTACAAACAGACACTTAAATTGTATTTAACTGTATAGATGTATAGATATTATAATGTATTATATTTTAGGATATTATCAATTTGATGTTTATAAAATAACTAAACTATTTAACTAAACTAAACTAAACATTAACCCGCACGCGCACCCCGCCTTGGTGACGCCCACTTCGCAACGGGCCGTGCAGCAGAAATCGTAATATTTTAATTTTGCCATAACTTCAAAACCAAACGTCCAATTTTAATCATTCAAAGACCAAATATTATCTACATAAACTGTACTTAGTGATGAAATAATTTATTTTGATAAGGATTAATAACATGAGTAAAATAAACGCGTTTAATTGTAGCTCAAAAAAAATTCAAGATTTCTAAATAAAAAAATGGTTGTTGTGCCTCACTCGACATAGATAGGTATAGTGTGTCGCGGACTTTTTTGTAGATATTTATAAGATCTACAATTAATTAGAACATTGTATGGTTCTATCTTCTATAGTTTAGGCAGCGTACGCAAAATAAGTAACTTTTCTGGTTGATTTTTTACACCTTGTGTCCGAAAAACCCAAATATCTTACGGAACCCTATTTTTTTCCAAAATAAAATTTAGCCTATGTTACTCGTGGATAATGTAGCTTTCGAATGGTGAAAGAATTTTTGAAATCGGTCCAGTACTTTTTGAGCCTATTCATTACAAACAAACAAACAAACAAACAAACAAACAAACATACAAACAAAGTTTTCCTCTTTATAATATTAGTGTAGATTTAAATCGAAATTTTACAGCTCCTAGAACACACAGTTCTTGTACGTGACATGTCAGTGGAACTTCAGAATCTGTGGTTTGGTGCGATTTAAGTTAATTTCTTGCACGACCAAACTTTACTTAGAACCCACTGTCAGTGGCTTCGTGGCAGACCTACAAAATTTATAGGTCTTTAGTCTCCAGTAGAATACAAGTTTTTATTTACAGTTACGTAAGGAGAAGCTCACATTAACAATACACGAATAGAAAATATCTGGGGGAACGGTAGTGCCCCCGCCAAGACCAGCCAAGCGAAGCGCAAGGGCACTACCAGACCACCTTTTCTTGAAGCGTTTCGTCAATTTTTCTAACCCTCATAACTTGGGTTTGGATTACACCAGACAATTGAAATTTTCAGGATATGTTCCCAGTAGTGAACTTAATAAGGATGTAAAGTTTTGATTGCATACCTATGCAATCAAAACTTTTCCGCATTGTATTTACTTATGCAATCAAAACAAAATCCGTAAGTACCATATAATTTTGTTGATCATGAGTGAGTTAGTGAAGAAATCAAGGATTTTAGATAATTATCAATAAAATCTAGAGTATAAGACCTCTTATAATTTAGATTTTGTTGATATCTAAAAACCCCTGATTTCGTCACTGACTCACTGATGATCAACAAACGGTGGTATGGTACTTCTGGATGTCTTATAAAGCTAAAATTTGGTACACAAGCATGCATTTGTACACAACCAACATAATAATTGTCAAAATTGGAACTTTTATCCTCCAGCCTCTTAAACTAGGAGATGAAAGTTTGTATGAATTTCAGCAAATTTTGACGCTAGAGGTCTTAAAAATATTGTAGGGATCCGTGTTTTAAATAATAACAATAAAATGTAATAAAATAACCATACTTTATAAACAATAAAAAACACAATAAGTATTTTTAATCTTTATCCACATATTTTAATGTAAAGCATCCTAATTAGTAGTGTGTGAACTAACCTTTAATAATTTTAATGTTACCTTTATGTATAATTCTCCGTTGAAATTATATAAAAATAAATTTTATATATATTATTTCAATATTACGTCAATTAATTTTCAATCCAAGCGACGAACGACGACATAACTAACATAGTTCATAAAATACGCAATAGATGGCGCTTTTAACAAACATTTTATGATTTTTCATCAAAACGATTACTAAGAATGAAGCGAATAATGTCAAAAATAACATGTTATAATATTAGGCCATAAAACAGTTACATACTTTTTAGTTTTTACGTTTTGTAAATAAAAATATTTATTTTAAATAAACAACACAATTTAATCTACTAAAGGAAAATTACATCAAAAGCGCAATCTAGGAAAATACATAGCTAATAAACATGTTGTTCACAGTAGATGATTAAACAAATACATTCTTAGCCTAAGAATGTATGAAATGGTTTCGGTCTCCTTTGTATTGTAATACGTTGTATAAGATGTAATGAGTAGGTATGAAAATATCGTTATATTATTGTTCATTACGATAAAATGATATCATGAAGTACTTTTGTATATCTTGAAACGAGTAGGTAGGTCGCCTGATGAAAAGCGACTACTGTTGCCCATGAATACCCGCGACACCATAGGAGTTGTAAATGCGTTGCCAACCTTTAAAAAAAAAAAAAAGTTTTATTATTTACTAGTACCTCATGTTTCTTTTCTACGTCACATTTCACGCCATAGATGGCGCTTTGATGATACCCCATTATTAAATTGATCTCTTCCAGTTTAGTTATTGTTGTCGGTCAAATGAATAGCTATATTATGTCCTGCTGAATCGCACTAATGTTTGATTGTTAAACCTGTTTGGGTAAATTTTACTTAACAGGTCAAATAATTTATTGGGTTATCTACGTTCTCTTGTGGGCAGGATTATGTAGCACTCTCTATAATATTGAATTTAGTTGTATCAAAGCACAAGTCTAAGAGCCAAGTATCGCCCTGATCTGTCACTTATTTAAATGGTAAATAAAAGGCCAACAAAAAAAAGGCAAACAAAAGTGGGCTGCAAAACCGCCTCTGTTGTGAAAGAAATATACCCTAAAAATAAAATAAAAAAATTACATAACGACTTAGAAAAAGAAGAATCCCACCAAAAATATGTTCATGTAAAACCAAGATAAAACTATACGACTCGCACTATCAAAAAGTTATCAGATCTCATGTAAAACCAAGCTTCTGAAGAGTCAGACGTGTAGAGTTAGGGCGTGTAGAGACACGCCCTGACTCTACAAGCCTAACTTCACAAACTCTACACCTTAGCACCTTAGCAGTTACCTGTACTTACCTGTACTATTATGTATTCTGTGACCTTAGTTTAAATTATGTGGCTTGGCCGTTTCGATCCTACAAGAATTATAGTTTATCAGAAAAACAGTCAGTAGGTGAATTTTTCATCTAAAGCTAATGTAGCGAAATGGCTAGGCCACATATTTTGACTAAGGTGTAGAGTTTGTGAAGTTAGGCTTGTAGTTAGGGCGTGTAGAGTCAGAAGCTTAGTTTTACATGAGCTCTGATAACTTTTTGACAGTGCGAGTCATATGGTTTTGTCTTGGTTCACTTTACATGAAAATGTTTTTGGTGTGATATTATATTATTATACTTTCCAAATTTGAAAATTTTGTCATCCCCTTCAACAGCCCACAATTTTTCCGCACAATCGTATGTTTGTTGTAGTGCAACCAAATCGTAAGCTAACTATTTAGCTGTTTATCTATTCGTCTTTCTTTAATCTGTGCTAAAACAACGCGCCCCGCACGATTGTCACATTTTGTAATACCGTGCGAGCAAACTACCCACTTCAGACTACTAGTGCAGTATCCGACATACTTTCTTGTCATATAAATTCTCACCTAGCAATATAAAAATAGCCTATGATCTAGAAATATTTACAAAAAAAAAATATTCATAATAATAGATAAAGCCTTTCATATGAAAGAGTTCGATGAGATTTTTATAATTATACTGGCTGGCATCCGCAACTTGGTTTGCGTGGAACTATTCATTTAAAAGAAAAGTATCATAAGTTTCTCATTATAATATCAGCTATCTACATGTGAAAGTCTGGTCAAAATCAATCCAGCCGAAGACGGACAGAGACAAAAATTTGCAAAATTGATTTCTTGGTTAGGTTGTGCCTACGCACATTATTGCCATTTTGACTAAGCTAATAGCCTCGTGCGATGTGATGTGTTACTCGCCTTATGATATTATATAAATTGCATGGAAATATATTTTTCTACCCAAAATACAACACAGCAACAAGTCTTTGCTAAGAAACAACAATATAGCTAGCTAGCAATATTATTTTTACGATTAAAATATATATTTCGTATAAAATAATAAACTCTTATTCTTTGCAGTTATTAAATGTATTAATAGTGCAAAAACTTAAAAACATTTATATAACAAAATATTATAAACGTCTATTAACACAGCAAAATCCTTTTATATCTTACTAGCATTAATTGCCTGCGGCTTCGCCCGCGGGAAATTATATTTTTAGCTTTACCCTTCGGGGATTCATCCCCGAAGGGTAAAAATAGGGGACATCCTTCCTTAGTGGATGCCTACGTCATATGAGGAATACTTGTGCAAAATTTCAAATTTCTAGCCTTAAGGGTTTGGCCTGTGGGTTGATACATCAGTTAATCAGCTTTGCCATTTATATACTTAGTATGGATATAAATACTGTTACAATTAAAAATAAACAAAATATTATAGTTGAATTTGGAATCTGTCATTTTTATATTCAGATTGTTCATTGGGTTTTCTCATCTTGGCGCCAATACTTTGTACAATATTTTGCGATATTAAAATGGAGTGGGGACGTGATAAAGAGAACCTAATCGCTGTGATTGCATTATACGAAATAGGTATGGAGCCAAATGCAATTTTTTAAACTCTCCTTACGCTTGGTATTATTATAAATAGGTACAATAAGACATCCTCTGTTTGTAACAGAAAAAGATCTGGCCGTCCACGTAGTGGTCAAAGCAGTAAGGGAAAGAATTCGAAGAAATCCTATTCGAAAGCAAAATATTTTATTTCGGGAGATGAAGATAGCACCTAGAACTGTCGCGTATTTTAAAAGATGACTTAGGACTTGCAGCCTATAAGAGACGTACTGGTCATTTGTTAACTGATAATTAAAAAAAAAATAGGCTGGTAAAATCGTAACAACTACTGAAGCGGTGCGCAAAGGGAGGTCACAGAAAAAAATTGTTTACGGATGAGAATTTTTTTACAATTGAGCAACATTTTGGCGCCAAAATGAGAAAATCCAATAAACAATCATATAAAAATGACAGATTCCAAATTCAAATGTAATATTTTGTTTATTTTTAATTGTAATAGTATTTATAAACAGACTAAGTATAGATACATATTATATTCATTTTATTAAAAATAAATCTTGAAATTTATAAATAAAATCATGTACGCTCCTTTTTTAAGCCCTCAGTTCACCGCCACATTCCTTGTTTATTGAATCGCCTAAATTAGGGAAAAAATAATCCGTGCCTGGCCCATTTTTAAATAAATGTTGTTGCCAAGATACCCATCGGTTTGAATATTCAGTTATTTTTTTTTGAACCAACAGTCTTTCGCCAACTCATTAATTGAGTATGGCAAATTTGTTTTTTTTTTTTCACGCGGCCTATAATTTGTAGGTTTTTTGTAAGTTTTAATACATGATCAAGAATAACTGATTGATTAATTACTAACTTTAGGTTGATATTGAATAACAAGTTTGTATCAACATTTTTGATATTTTTCCATTTTTGATAAACATCCTTTTGTTTTAGTCATTCAGATGAAATGAAAACAATTAATTGATTTTACACAAATAATAAAATACATAATATTATGTACTTATATTTGTCTTGTATTTTCGTTTTTTGTTCTGATTTTATAATGTTCTCATTTGGTCCTAATTTTATGGTAAATTTTCATTCATTATATGGTTACAGGTCATGACTTCATACGTCGCGTGAATAACCATAAAACTATTTTCGTTTCATTGTTTCTTTATTCTAGAAAATTATTCTACTCAATCTTCTTAATTTTGAAGTCGCTAAAATATTTTGTTAAATTTTTATGTATTAATATACATCTTAAGAACGTCTAAAATACAAGATCGATTGTATAATTGAATACGCTTCCATTAGGATGAATATTGTAAATAAGATGATGATGATGATTAATATTAGTTACATAGTGACATATGCCTGCAGTTCTTTGAAAAATGCCGAAATTTCCAAACGTTTCCTCATGAATTCCATCATCAGTTCACCACTTTTTTGGAATCGGGACCAAGTTGGGATTATACCCTATACATCGAAAATTTTTTTTGAAAATCAGTCCACAGACGGCGGAGTAATCGTTGAACATACAAAATACAATACTTACTTCCATATTAAACAATACATCAGGTCCAATTAAGACAGCCAAAAAAATAGACCTCATAATATAAGCATTTTACTGGTTTCTTTCTAGCATTATAATTGTTAAATAAGATTAAAGATTGTTACAAATTAACAAATATTGCGTTCATTATCATTTTTGATGAGACTTCGATACATCGCTACCAAAAAATGTACGTCTATAAACTTTACTTGAGACTTGGAATATTAAATCAACATGTTTTTTCAAATGTTTTTTGTTAAAGGAACCTGTTGCTACACATAAGGTGTCTATAAAAAACAAATTAATACAAAACATATATAAGATGTGGACCGAGCGACATTTCGTTACATTGCAGTTCAAAACACAGGTTGGGACGTGTTAAAAATGTTGAAATATTTTTGTGTATTAGTTTTGGCGTGTTTGGTTCAAAATATATATGCAGGGCCTGGTAAGATTTTGTCTCTATTTATAAAATAAGAGTAAAAAAAGGAAACAAAAAAGAAATAATTACAGAAATGGTCATTTTAAACTCACGAAATTGATAACAAACGAAAAATATTGTAATAATTAAAATATTTTTTTTTGTAGTTCTATTATTAAAACTATTTAATTAATTATTATATTGTTTCCTCGAAGCTTGTTTATTCTTTTAGAATGTTTTTTTCTATACAACTAACGCAGATGAGAAAATTAATAATTAGGAATTGTTACGTTTAAATTAATTGAATTTCAAAGTAATATTTTTTGTCCAATTATGTAACTATTATTATTCTTGGAATATTTTTATTCCATTGCCTATGCTCAAAAATAAATTACTGTGATAAAGTTAAAAAATAATACATGTTTGTCACCAGTTTTTGGCGCATGAACTTCAAGCTTTTAATTATGAAGTTGGCCTTTAGGCAAACTTAGTATATATGTCGCGTAAAATTGTAAAAACCGTTAGATTGCAATATTACTAGAGATATTATAATATGCTGACAGATTGTCAAATAAAATGTCTCCATACAATTGTACGCATTTGTATGGAGACATTTTTATTTGAAATTTGTATTTGACAATCTGTCAGCATATTATAATATCTCTAGTAATATTACAATATTTTTTCAGTACTTATAATTCAATATATAAGGTCTCCGAAAATGAACTACGGATACTTCGGGCATATGATCCACTGCTTATGTAAAGACGTTTAGGCAAAAAAATAACTGTCATACTCAAAGTAAAAATTCAACTCTTGTATGGGTGACTCTCCGCAAAACGCAAACTCGCCCATATAAAGAAAAAAAATTTTTTTCGAGTATCACTATTATTTTTCTGCTTAAACGTCTTTACTTAAGCAGCAGATCATATGCCCAAAATATCCGTAGTTGATTTTACCGAACCTTATATAATGATGATTTTACTGTTTGAATTTATAAAATACACATTAAACTGTAAAGTAAATATAATTTGATAGCTTTCAAACTTATATCTGTAAGGATATTGTTTGCGATTCCCTATCGTACCTAATTGAGTACAACAGCCGAATACGTGCAGCAAATTTTTTATGTATTTTTATTATTTTTAGTATAATTTTGTAATATCATTCATAAAAACTAAATAAGCCGCAACAAAAAATATTAAACAATACTAGATAGGTGTTGGCAATAAAATTATCGAATTTAGATTATGGGCTAGATCGCTAGACAATGGCTTATGAGCCATGAGGCAAGACACGTCAAGGGAAGATGTGAAAAATGTTACCAGATTTTTCGATTTTTTTTTCGAATTTAATGGATGGGATCGACTAATTTCCGTATCGTATAATATAATCGTACAATTTTTATTTAAAATTGGCTAAATATTTACTTTTTAGAGCTCTGAAATTAAATAATCAGGGTTTTATTTCTTTAAAACGATCGATAAGCAAAAATATATTATTATTTTTAACAAAAATATAGTAAATTGCTTGCACCCATAAGGCGCTATTGTACACAAATAAGTACACCCTCCTGTAGGGGAGAGCAATAATTTTCTTAATATTTTTTTATTATTGTGTTTATGTGGCTTATATTTAGTAATTAAGTGTACTTTTTATTTATTTTACTTTGTTGCCTTTAATTTGGCGGTTAATGGGATAGATAGTTTAGATACTTTTTAATATTTTTTACTATGTAGCATTGTAGTAATGATATTATTAAAAAAAATAGATTATACTAAATAAAAAATAAAAAAAGAAAACAATAAAAACTTGTAAAAGATAAAATGTTAAAGTTACTTTTTTAAAATTTATCGATCATCGTTTTTTTACAGCATTCATAACACCATGCAAAGCAAGTGACAAGAAATGCTTGGTGGCCAGCACGCAAAAGGCCTTAGGTGCCTTTGTCAAGGGTCTCCCAGAGTACAACATTCCCGTAACCGACCCATTGTTCGTGGAGGAAGGCAAGTCTGAAAACCCTGGACTCACCGTCTTATACAACAAACTGAACATTTTTGGACTGAGCAAGGCCAAAGTTATTGATGTAGAGTAAGTGTTGCTGTTGTATTTGGACTGTTTACGAAAAATGTTGTTGACGATAAACACCTCATTCACATTTTGGGTCTATTTCACGTCGCGGAAGTTATAATAGTACCCGTGGCTCCGCCAACAGCTGACGAGTACCGCCGAGTTTTTAGTGGGTACCCGCACAAGGGAATCTCTAATCCTCCGCCGGATGTGGAATAGCATTTTCTCGGCGTAAAAAAACGGGTCTGTTTCACGATCGCCAATAATAAAAGTCGAATATATCATCAAAAAAACGCTTGTGGAAACGTAGCTTTATTGGGAACCTAAACGTATTCTAGACTTTTTTCGCTCTGCATTAATCTGTAATAGCGACAATTTTACTATAGTATATTAATGCAGATTTATTAATGGATTTTGACTACAAGTATCTCTTCCTCCCTCTAAAATTAAGAGCTTTAGGGTCAATTCACACCGAAACGATACGCGGTATTGCGCTGCTACTATTTTTAAGATAGCTACTCAAAATCTGTTATCTTAAAGTGAAAAGAAGTGAATTAAAGAGAAAAGAAACAAAATGGCTATTTTTTTCAACAAGTTTATGTCGTGAAGGATCTCTTAGGTTTTGTATTGTATTTGTATGAGAATAGAAACTCGTTGAACTCGTAATACAGGTATCAAACAGGATATATTGAATGATTTTTTAGACATAGACGAGATTATTATACAATAAAAAATAATACTAATAAATAATAAATTCTTCTAACACTGTTTCCGATCAAACATCATAGTGAGAAAAATTGATAAAATAACTTTGATTAATTATTACATAGATACGTTATATCCTTACAAAACTGACAATATTTCTGTGCCATGACACACATTGACATGGGACGCGTGTCAATGTGTCAACGTCGCATAGTAACACAAAACACGCTATTACTCGCGGAGCACACTAACCAAAATTGGCCCGACTCGGGCCAATTCGAGTCTTCATTTTTACGCGTTTATAACATATCTACCTCTTTTTAATATTATATATCTATGTAGGCTCCAATTTAAATAAAAACTGTTGTATATTTCCAAGTTTATTAATAATTTTCACCATAAAAACTTCTTACAAAAGTACATTCACCTTCACCGTTCACCGTACATTAATTTTCCATTTTTTGACAGATACAAAATGACATATCGTTTTTTTTTTTACAAATCAAAATTTTTACAAGCAAAGAACTACTTATGAAATTTAGTCTACAACTCGGCCATCCTGCAATCAGTCTGACCTCAGACTGACCCAAATGTTGCCTTAATGAAACATTTGCTTGAACCATTATTAAAACAGATGCTTTTACAACCTTAAACTTTCAATCATAAACCTTATCTCTACTCTAATATACTACTAACATCTCTACAGACTAACATTTTATTATTAGTTCTACAGGTTAACAACTCTAATACAGAAAAAAAAAACATAGAATAAATATCAGTCAATATTTTTTAACTTTAAATTTTAGTTTCTAATGAAAATGACTACAACTCTACTGAACTTCAATCATAAACCTAAAATATCTCTACATACTAACATTTTATTATTACTTTAACATGTTAACAACTCGAATACTTGTACAGAACATAGAATGAATCTCAAACAATATTTTTAACTTTAAATCTTAGTTGCTAATGAAAATGACTACAACTCTACTGAACTTCAATCATAAACCTAAAATATCTCTACATACTAACATTTTATTATTACTTTAACATGTTAACAACTCGAATACTTGTACAAAATGAATCTCGGACAACTTTAGGTTTTTTTTTTTAAAGAAAGTTAACACAATATAACAGCACCTGAACCAGTCAGCATTTAATCAAGTCAAGGCCATCGTTTCATATAGTCTACACCAGAAGTAGTATTTATAGGACCCTCTTTAGTTCTATCTATTTTTTGAACTTCATACCTGTCCCTTCCTAACTCTTTTATTATTTTATATGGTCCAAAAAATTTCGGTTTAAGTTTTAAAGCATTTCCAAATTGAGTTCTTTGTATAGCCACAATGTCTCCTAATTTATATTTCTCTGCTTCTTTCCTTTTGCTATTAAATGTTCTTCTATTTTCTTCCTGAACTTTAAATATTTGGGCTTTAGCTTCTCTCCTTAATAAATCTCTTTTGTCAACAAATTCAGCTCTATTTTCTTCCTCTAAAAATTCTAATATTTTTAAGTCTTCTTTAAACTTTGTTTTCGTTCCCATCAAAAGTTCAAAAGGTGATGTATTAATTGACCTCTGATAAGTACCATTAATTACTCTCTGAAGCTTGCTTACATGTTTATACCAGTGACCTGAGTTCTCTATACACATTTTTGTTAAAACTGATATAATTACACGATTAATTCTTTCCACTTGTCCATTTTCCCGTGGAATTCCAGTTGTGATAGTAACATGCTCAATAGGCTTGTTTCCACTAAGAATAAATCGGATGGCTTAGAGTTTCTAATGATTAACCATGATAATTAGTAAACAATAAAACAACTTTTTTATTGAAATAATAAAAGATTATTGATATTTTTGGAAAATAAAATCGACATAATGAGGCGTTTTATCACGTGACATTAAACACCAATCAGAGAAGCGTGACGTCACACCTCGCGAAACACTGTGCTTGTAGCTGTGATTTTCGTAAGTGAACAGGATAATTCGAGTAAAACGTAGTGATTATATTCTCTTTGAATTCGAGTTTTCAGCAGTTATGTGGTAGGTATATTATGGTAGATTTTGCAAAATTCAATTTTCCTATACATTTATAAATAGATAACATAATATACATCAAGATATACATCAAGTTGTGTTTAATACTTACATCAAAATGATCTTCACAGAAATAAATTGTGGAAGCAGTTGATAAAGTAAGAGCATATTGCCTCCTTAGTCCTTGCCATTTCTAACCACTTTCTTCGTATTTGTTTATTGTTAGGTACATATATGAATAATTTGTTTGGCGTTTTTATCACTGTACTTTTACATTGGGGCACTACACAATATTTATAATACAAGGAATTCATTATTTACTAAAAAACACGATTGACTGTCATAAACAAACACGGCTGTTTCGCGAGGTGTGACGTCATTCAAGACGCCATGACAGTCTTGGCCTTTTTCGCGGTCGATTTCAAGTTAATTTATAAAAACTCCAAAATACTAATGTAAAAGACCTATTTTTCTTAAAATAATATATTTTTGGGGTAAAATAGATGCTAAGCTAAAGTTTTAAACAAATTTCCAAATTTTGTCAACTAGCCTATTCCCTCTTCGTGACAATACTCTTGAAACTCATTTCCTGTAAAAGCTGTACCTCTATCTGTTATTATTCGAGATGGGTTACCAAAATCTTTTTGATGTAGTCTTAGTTTATCGACGGTTTCTTTTGATAATAAGGTCTTAACCGGATAAATCCAAACAAACTTTGTATAACCGTCAACAAGAACAAGAATATGATTATACATTTTTTTAGTTGCATCTAAAGGTCCTAAATGATAACAGTGTAGCGTAGCCAATGGTAAGTCTCCTTTGTCGATAGGATGTAAAAATCCTTCTTTCCGGCCTTCCTTTCTGTTTGCTAATAAGCATGGTACACACATTGCAATCACTTTTTCAATCTTTTCATCTAATTTTTTTATGTTATAATCTTTTTCTATTATTTCTTTTACTTTCTTTTTTCCAAAATGTCCTAATCCATGTGTTCTTTGAATAATTTCCATATCCATAATCTCGGGTATCACTAATTTCTTTTCGACACCTTTATATATAACACCATTCTCCAAAAAATAATCTTTATATTCCTTTTCGATTAGAACTTCTTTAATCGTTCCTAATTCTTCATCTTCTTCTTGTGCTTTCTTTATTCTTTCATGTAACTCCACGTTAATTAAACATACATTTCTAATTTTCTACTGAGAGAATCAACATGTTGCATGTTGCTGCCAGTTCTATGTTCTATAGTGAAATCAAAATCCTGCAAATACAGGATCCATCGGGCAACTTTGGCTGAAACATCTTTTTTATTCAAAGTCTTCTGGAAGGCTTCCCAATCAGTAACAATTTTAAACTTTATCCCTATGAGATACCTTCTAAACTTTTTAACGCCTTCAATTACCGCTAATGCCTCCAACTCGTAACTACTACAATTTTATTGAGTATCCGTTGTTTTTCTAATCATATAATGAACTGGGTGCATACAACCGTCAATTGGATTCTTTTGTACCAAAATTGCAGCGTATCCATACTTACAGGCATCAGTGTGTAATTCGGTTTCCAAATGTAGATCAAAAATTTTCAAAACCGGTTCACAACATAATTTTGATTTTAAATTAAGAAATGCTTTCTTTTGCTCATCTTCAAAAATAAACTCTCCTTTCTTTAATAAATCAGTTAAGGGTTTTGCAATAATAGAGTTTTTTTGGATAAATTTTCTAAAGTATGAAGTTAGACCAGTAAAACTATGTACCTCTCTCAAGCTTCTTGGTTCAGGAAATCGACTGACAGCTCTGGTTTTTTCTGGGGATGGCCTCTGTGCCATCTGAAATCAAATGCCCTAAACATTCTACTGATCTTTCTAATAACTGACATTTTTTCCAGTTAATATTAAGACCATACTCTGCAGCTACTTTTAATACACTTTTAAGTCGTTCCATGCCTTCTTTCTCATCTTTTGATAGTATAATTAAGTCGTCGATGAAAATTAAAACAATTCCTTGTCTAATTAAATCAGCAAATATTATGTTAATATATCTTGTAAAATATTTGGGACAAATAGAAAGACCAAAAGGCGCTTTTAAGAATTCATACTGACCTTCAGGATTGCTTGTAACGAAAGCTGTATATTTTATAGAATCTTCCTCAATTAGTAGATGAAAAAATCCATTTTTCAAGTCAAGTGTGCTAAACACTCGGGCATTACTCAACTTGTCTATATGATCTTGTATAATTGGCATAGGATATTCATCCTTCACCATTTTTTGATTTATTTTCCTGTAATCAACACAAACACGGGTGCTACCATCTTTCTTTTTAACTAAAACCAAGGGACTGGCATACTCAGAATAGCTTGGTCGGATAACGCCTTGGGATAACCATTCATCTATCTGTAATTTAACTGCTTGTTCCTCCGTAATTGCTAATCTTCTAGGACGCTGTGAGACTGGGATATCATCTTTCAAAATTATTTTTAATTTAATTGGAGCATCTTTAATTTTATGCAAACTGGGATTGTAATTTTTAATTATGTTTTGCAAGGTATCACAATAATTATCATTATCAGAAAAAACACAAACAGAATTCTGGTAGGTATCATCATAAAACTCTGGCCTTATCTTGATAGAACCTTTTTCAATAATAGTAATGGTATTAAAAAGAAATGGTTGACCTAAAATTACTTCATAAGGAATAACACCATTAGGTACTATAATAAAATTTACATTATAAGAATGCTGGTCCACCGTTATAGTTGTGTTAAACTCACCAATTGAAGTCACAGCAGAAGAACCCAAGCCAGTCAACCTGGTCGTCCGAGATTCGTATGGACTGTTTAGTTCTGAAAACATTTTTAAAGTAATTAAATTCAATTCGCTACCTGTGTCGATTAAGGAATAAGTTTTAAAACCTTTGATTGAAATAATTTTTAAGCTTTTATTCACCTTATTTAAATTCATCACCTTGTATGTATCAATCGTGTCATCATCATCATGCGAGCTTACTGCAGGATACTTCTCGTTGTGCTCCTCCTCATCCGTCTTCTGATTTTGGATGTACAACGACTGTCGCTGCTTGCTGACCAATTTATTACAATGTGGACCAATGTGACCGAACTCATCACATTTAAAACATTTTACCCCATTAGGGCAGGCATTTGCTAAATGATTTTTGTCACCACATTTGAAACATCTCTGGTTTACTTGCAATGGTTTATTAATTTTAACTGGTTTTACTTATTCATTCTTCTTACTACTTTTTTGTTTGAATGTATCATATTATAAAGATAATTTTTCCTTTAATACTGAGTATGAAGTAACACCATAAAATAACAATTTGTTCGACTCATAATCTGATATGCCATCAATAATATACTGTATTGCCACATAATCTGGAAATTTTGCTCTTTTTCCAAGCTCTTTCATCTTTAACATATATTGATAGTAAGTTTCATTACCTTGTTTCTTTGTTTTTGCCATTATTTCGTGCATTAATTTGCTGTTAATAGTATCCGGAAGCTCCTTCAATATGGCAGTCTTAAACTCATCATAAGTCTTGAACGTTTTTTCGGCTCTGTACCACAGTTCAGCGGTTCCCCATAGCGAGCGCCTCGCTATAATTAATTTCTGCTGTGGATTCCAACCAAATATTTCAGCATTATCCTCTATATCCTGAATCCATTTTGTGGATGAATAAGTTAAATCGTCACCGTTAAATTTAGGCACCGTATCCATTCCGCATCCGTACTGATTTGCTTGCATAGATTTTAAGTTTATAGCTTCAGCCTCCGCCATTACAACGTGATAAAACAACAATTTTCGCAGCGCGACACCCTGTAATTCTGTGCGCGACACACGTGCACCTGAATGCGTCTTCTTCGGAAATCTTGCAAAATCCAGGGAATCCTTTGAAATATCCCGCCGATCCCGGACGAGAATTTTGTAGGCTCCAATTTAAATAAAAACTGTTGTATATTTCCAACTTTATTAATTATTTTTCACCATAAAAACTTCTTACAAAAGTACATTCACCTTCACCGTTCACCGTAGATTAATTTTCCATTTTTTGACAGATACAAAATGACATATCGTTTTTTTTTTTTAAATCAAAATTTTTACAAGCAAAGAACTACTCATGAAATTTAGTCTACAACTATGTAAAATAATAAAAAAGTTGACATATAGGCCAACCGTGCAACTTCCCGCTAAGCGCTTAAATTTTATCTAATGCGTCATTTTAGACCTGACCGAGCTCAAAAATAAAAGTGCTTCTAAAAATGTTCATTGATAATTTTCTTTTGTTTAATAAATAAAATAAATAAATAAATAAATCTTTATTTCAGACAATTACAGCCCATATGATTTATTAGTAGGTAGATTAGTAACAATTTTTCCTTAGAAGCTATGTTAGTAGGTTAGTAATTATGTATTAGGAATAATATAAATAATTAATTTAAGTTTAATAAAACACAATTTTTTGAAATTTCAAACTGTCATAACTTTAGAATGAATCAACCGATTTTCACGCTATTAGCGGCAATCGATGCAGTTTTTATAGGGCATAAATTTGGACATTGAAAGAATCGACAACAAACATTTTTTAGATAAAAAATTTCGGAGTAATTCCGAAAAAAAAATACTTTTCTTTCCTTCACGATATCTCTCGAAAGAATCAACCGATTTTGACCGAATTAGCGGCGATCAACGTGGTTTTTCAAGGTTATAAGCTAATTAGTTTTTGGAGCTAATCGATAAAGCCATTTAAATGTTATTAACAGTTTTTTGAGATTTCTTGAAATCTATCTGTCTGAATCGGTCCAAATTGTATTCAAAATCTAAGTTTAGCCAAGCCCTTTCGAATGACGCCAGCTGCAATAAATTCGGTCAAATCGTTCAAAAATTATAAGAAGTTTACATACTTACACACACACACACACACATGCACGCACACATGCACGTACTCACGAAAATCTTAGATTTTCTTAGCGGCAAGTTAAAAAATATTTCGCTCAGTGACAATAATATATACTACTAGATGTTTCCAGCGACTTCGTACGCGAAAATCCGTCGAAAACAGTGCATTTTGCTGTATTATTAGTAGCCTATGTCCTTGTCTAGTCGTGGTCTGATATAATATATCTGTGTCAAATCGGTCAAATCATGAAAATCGGACCAGTAGTTTCGCAGCCTATTCAATGCAAACAAACAAATCTTATATCTATAAAATATTAGTATAGATTTGGTACATATGTAAAATTTAGGGCTCCTTACAAACTTTTCCTTTTATAATGAATAATTATTTTGAAACAAAAAATTAACCGACTTCCAAAATAAAAATACACAAAAAAGTATGAAATAAAACTTATTTTCTAAATAAGTCCCATCTTAAATTCGGCTAAAATGTTAACTATTTCTCTACTCAATCTTCTTAATTTTGAAGTTGGTACCAGCCTAAAAATATCCTAAAATATTTCATAGAACTCACGTTCAAATTTGCTGGTACCGACTTCAAAATTAAGAAGATTGAGTAGAGAAATAGTTAAAATTTTAGTTGAATTTAAAAGGGGACTTATTTAGAAAATAAGTTTTATTTCATACTTTTTGTGTATATTTACTTTGGATGTCGTTTTAATATTTTTGTTTAATAAGTTAAAAACTATAACCCGACTACGTAATAAAAAGGGGGTCTAAAAATGCCAAAACAAGAAAATAATTTAGATAGAAATCCAGAAATGCATAAATGGTCAAGGTAGAGCCGTGGTCGCACCCACTTTATAAGGTTCAGTACAGTCGATGTCAAATCGCACCCGTCTGTCTGAAACATCTCTAGGCCTTAGCGTCTTGGTGTAAACTGCAGCTTAGATGTCAATTACCATTAGTGGGTGCGACCACGGCTGTAGCTTAACCATTTTTGTACCTATGCATTTCTGGATTTCTGTCTAAATTATTTTCTTGTTTTGGCATTTTTAGACCCCCTTTTTATTACGTAGTCGGGATATAGTTTTTAACTTATTTTTTTATTTCGTATTTTTCCGTTTCCCAATCAAACATGTTTTTGGAATAATATGAATAAGTATAACGCGTTTCAAATGAGAATAGGAACGTCAATGACCTTTTTCTGACAAATATCACTTGTAAAGTGCGATTTTCAGAAAAACTTATGTGCATATAAATATTAATAGTCTTGCATCGATTTTTATTAACAACGTTAAATAATAATCAATTATCTAAACATAAATTTAACTATCATAACAGTCTAAATTAGAAATAATATGGCGCCGACCCGATCCTGTTCTCATTTGAATCGCACTATACCTATTCAAATCACTTACCCCCTTACTAATAAACGCTGTATAAGCTTTGAATAGTTAAACAGTGTTTTGTCTCCTTCTATCGAATTAAAAATGTCACTTGTATGATGTGAACAAAACACTGTATTCAAAGCTTATAAAACGTTTATTAGTAAGGGGGTTAGTGTAAGTACCTAATTAAAAATAATTACTTTCTTCATGAGAGCGAAGCGAGCTAATTTTTAAGAATGATAATAATAATTTAATATTTATGAAATAAAATATATTTTATGAAAGGAAACTAATATTATGTATAATATACAAATTAAAAATTATATATTTATATAGTCTTATATTACGTAATGTTCGAAAATTGGACAACTGGGATTGTAGGTATGACCGCATTTTCAACGTTTATTTTGAGATGTTTGTGCAAGTATGCCATAAATAGGTATTATGTATACATATTTGTGATGTCCTTGCCAATACCTCTCTTTTGATACCAAACACGTGATGATTATCTCGGTTTAATTTTTTTAGATGTTAGAATTTGAGGTTAAATTTTCGAAATACAAAATTTAAAAAAAAACCCAGCAAAAACATTTTCATGTAAAGTGATGCCAAGACGATACCATATAACTCGAACTGTCAAAAAGCTATTAGATCTCATGTAAAATCAAGCTTCTGACTCTACGAAACTTCTAACTCTACACGCCCTAACTCTACAAGCCTAACTCCACAAATTTCACACTTTAGTCAAATTATGTGACCTGGCCATTTCGTTACATTCGCTAAGGTGCTAAATGAAAAATTTACGGACTGTTATTCTGTTATAATATTCTTATAGAAACGAAATGGCCAAGCCACATAATTTGACTAAAGTGTGGAATTTGTGGAGTTAGGCTTGTAGAGTTAGGGCGTGTAGAGTTAGAAGTTTCGTAGAGTCAGAAGCTTGATTTTACACGAGATCTAATAGCTTTTTGACAGTGCGAGTTATATGGTATCGTCTTGGCATCACTTTACATAAAAATGTTGTTGCTGGGATTTCACTTCTTTTTGAAAGACCTCTAGAGTATAAATTTACGTAGATAAGTCTCTACAAATTTTCATCCCCTAGTTTAAAGGGTTGGAGGATAAAAGTTTCAAGTTTATTAATTTTTATGTTGGTTATGTGCTAAAACTAGCTTACATACCAAATTTCAGCTTTCTATGACATTCGGAAGTAGCCTATAATTTTGTTGATCATCAGTGAGTCAGTGACGAAATCAGAGGTTTTTAGATATCAATAAAATCTAAATCATAAGACCTATAAAATAAAAACTTTACATGTTTCATTAGTCCGCTACTGGGAACATATCCTGAAAATTTTGTATATCTGGTATAATCCAAACCTAAGTTATGAGGATCCAAAAAATCGACGAAGCGCTTCGAGAAAAGGTAGTCTGGTAGTGCCCTTGCGCTTCGCTCACTCGTCTTGGCGGGGGCACTACCGTGCTCCCAGATTATATAGCCTATGTTACCCGCGGCATCATTACGAATCTATTGACACCTCATTTATTAAAATCGGACCAGTAGTTTAGACGCTACGAGGGAACAAACATACATACATACATAGACTGCCAAAATCATTACCCTTCCTTTTGGCTTCGCCGTGACTACGACTACCCGACTGGGTAAAAATAATAATTTTAGCCTTTTAGTAATATTTGTTACATTATTATTAAAACATTTTAAGAACGTTTAAAATAAACGATCGAAAGTATAATAATCGAATACGCGCCAAGCTTCCATTAGGTATTGTAAATTAATCATACTCATACAAATCTACTCATACAAACTACTGGACCAATTTTGATGAAATTTGGTACAGATCACGGGGAAGGACATAGGCTACCTACTTTTTGTCACGGCAAAATGTACGGTTAACCCCGGATTTCGATCTAGTAATTTATAGTAGTAGGATGATTTACTTAGGAAATATCTGTTTTAGGCGTTCAAACTCCAACATCAAGTTGGTCGTGGAGCTCCCTCTGCACTTCGACGGTTTGTACGGGCTGGACGGCAAATTGCTGCTCTTACCAGTTACAGGAAATGGCAAAGTGGATATCAAAACAGGTAAATATGACGTCACCAAAGTTTTTTTATCTCATCCTTGATTTGTAACTTTCCCCTGTGATGGTTACAAAACAAAAAAAAAAAATGTTTTCAAATTAAACTAGAAGAGCTTTTTTTTGAAAACTTAAGAAAAAAGCTACAACCGGTTCAAACCTAACCCGCCGAGAAGAACCGGTGCGCCTAAGAAACTCACACGGGGCTATCTTTTAGCAAAATTCTTTTAAACTGCAATAATATAACAAAAAAACCAAAAAGTACATAGAGATAGACTTGCAGGGGGCATATTATTAATTTCTATTATAATATAATTACTATCACAGATGTATATAAAAATATATGGATGTACTATATTAAAAAGAGGATGTAATAATTAATCAAAGATACATATATATAACTGGAATATTATTTAAAACGTTATAATTAATAACATTTATTGAGAATAATGAATCACTTCTAGATTTTGTTTCAACTTTCCGGTTTAAAAATAATTAATAATTTTGAATAATATACAATACCGGTTAGGTAGGTACCGGTTTGTTTTATCGGCGTCTATTTTGAATGTAGTTCTGTGTATAAACATTGTTGAATATTTTCAGATAGTGTCATACTGACTGTTACTTTGAAGACTACCACTGTGAAGGGTGCAGATAGCAAGGACTACTGGAAGGTCACCGGCTTCGATTACAAATATGATTTCAAAGACAAAGTCCACATCAAACTTACTGGTATTTTCGGTGGAAATGAAGAGAGAGGTAACATCTTACAACTATTATAAATGTAAAAGTTTGTGAGGTTGGATCGATGGATGGATGGATGTTTGTTACTCATTCACGCTAAACAACTGAACAGATTTTGATGAAATTTGACATGGTAGTAGTTTAAGCCCTGGAATAACATGTAGGCTAAATTTTATCCCGAAATATACGTATAATTTACGCCGGTGGACTCAGCGGGCAAAAGCTAGTTTATACTATAATGAAGTCTTTTGTAATATAACGAAGTCTTATGGGCATAAACAATATTGATTGACGAGCAACTTGTAATGCCTATCATATTTGGCAATCTTGCTTGTATAGTAACGCGTGACGCCGACAGCAACAGACAAAGCTTTAAGCGGAGTGTTTCTCAAAATAAATGTACTTTATAATATAACTAGCTTTTCCTCGCGACTTCGTCCGTGTGGAACAGTTACTTTGGGATATCGCAAAAATTTACCCGCGACTTCATTTACGTAGAAGGAGAAGCGCTTCCCCCTCACGACTGCCCGCCGCGCGCCCTACATTATTATTGCGCGCATGATTATTTTATTACTGCGATATTTTCTAAAATACTCATTGAAATCGAATGATCTAAATAGCAAATTTCTTCTAAATTAAATGCTTGTAATGAATAACATATTTACTTTAATAAGGATTAATATCATCTTTATGAAAACACCTTCACAAATAATGCTCATTTTTAAAACAAATTTGGTTAACATAAAAAGGTTATAGTGAGCCAACCTTAAAGATAGACATATACAGTCGCGAACTTTTTTGTAGAACTTCTAAAGGGAACAATTCTGTCATACATCATTTTAGAAAAACTTTAACCGTTTCCGCAGCGTACGCAGCGAAAGCTTTCAAAAGAAAAAAAAAAACGATTTTGTAACATTCTTGATTGGTGCTCCGCTCGTATTGAGTTAAGCATGATGCTATATATAGCCTAAAGCCTTCCTCGATAAGTGGACTATCCAACACAAAAATATTTTTTCAATTCTTACCAGTAGTTCCTGAATTAACGCGTTCAAGCAAACAAACAAACAAACTCTTCAGCTTTATACTGTGCCCCCATTTAGTTCAAAAATCACATTGTTTTTGAAAAATCATACAAAAAAAAACGACACAATTTTGTAGGATGAATATTAATCTTTATGCCTAGTGCTATTACAAATGTAAAAGTTTGTGAGAATGAAAGGATGGATGGATGTTTGTTACTCTTTAATCTGTGATAGAAGTGACTAATTAGTTACAGTTACATCTGAGGACATCTCTCGTAATAATATTTCGTTATATATCTTTTAACAACCTCCGTGGTCTAGTGGTTCGAGCATTGGCTCTCGACTCGGGAGGTCGTGGGTTCGATTCCCGCATTGGAACAACAAAAAATGTTGTTTCCAAGTTTGGTTAGGACAATGCAGGCTGATCACGTGATTGTCTGACAAGAAAGATGATCCATGCGTCGGATGGGCATGTAAAAAGTCGGACCTGCGCCTGATCTCTCGCCAGTCGTGTCGGTCATCCGTCCCACTGGGTTATGAGAGTAAAGGAAGAGAGAGTGCTCTTGTGTACTGCGCACACACTTGGGCACTATAAAATTACTCCTGCGTTACTGGCCTGGTTTCAATGAAACCGGTCACCGTCACCGAAATCGGTTTGGGGAGTTATTATTATTCGTTGCGTACATCTATTTTACCATAGGTACATATTTTATCATTCTACCATACTGAAGTTATTCGATATTTAGCAACACGTTGTCAACATGGCGGCGAACTTATCGAGCATTAGGTATTGTATCCTGGCAGAAATGAGACTAACAGTGTTAGTACCTTCAAAAAATATTTCTCCCCTAACTATAATCAAAAACCCCTAAATTCGCAACAACTACTTATTCCCTCAATTTTTTTATGTTTATGAATATTTACTATGAAAATACTACAAATAATATGTAATACTACAAAAAGTAATTAATAATGTTAAGCATATACTAAAATATGTTCTCTAAAATTATTCTGTCCTTAATTTAAAATATACTTCCAAAAGTTTATTTTCTACAGGTAAACTTACAATATAAAAGTTCAATATCATAATTAATTTATTTAAAAGAAATAAAACCCCTAAGGCCTTAAGGGCTTCACACGCGGCGGCTATAATGTAAAGATATGTATATTATAGCACGATACACTTTATTACATCTTTCCATAGAAATCGTCAGGAGTCCACACACGACAGCTATAATGTATCACGGAATTACAATGTACATATAATAATAATGAATAATAATAGAAATATAATAATAATGTACATTAATATACATTACTAGCTTTTGCCCGCGACTTCGTCCGCGTGGAACAATACTTTGGGATATCGCTGAAATTTACCCGCGACTTTATTTATGACTAACGAAAGCGGAATCCTATTTTTTTAAACGGAACCCTAAAATAAAAGTAGCCTATGTTAGACCCTATAACATCAGCTATCTGCTAGTGAAAGTCCCGTGAAAATCGGTCCAGCCGTTTCAGAGATTAGTCGGAACAAACAGACAGACAGACCGACTGATAGACAGACAGACGGACAGACAAAAATTAAAAAAAAAAGTATTTTATTGTAAGTACCGAATATACTTTCAGATTCATTATGTAAAAAGCTGTTAATTTGAAGTTACAAACAGACACTTAAATTGTATTTAACTGTATAGATGTATAGTTATAATGTATTATATTTTAAGATATTATCAATTTGATGTTTATAAAATAACTAAACTATTTAACTAAACTAAACTAAACATTAACCCGCACGCGCACCCCGCCTTGGTGACGCCCACTTCGCAACGGGCCGTGCAGCAGAAATCGTAATATTTTAATTTCGCCATAACTTCAAAACCAAACGTCCAATTTTAATCATTCAAAGACCAAATATTATCTACATAAACTGTACTTAGTGATGAAATAATTTATTTTGATAAGGATTAATAACATGAGTAAAATAAACGCGTTTAAATGTAGTCCAAAAAAAATTCAAGATTTCTAAATAAAAAAATGGTTGTTGTGCCTCACTCGACATAGATAGGTATAGTGTGTCGCGGACTTTTTTGTAGATATTTATAAGATCTACAATTAATTAGAACATTTTATGGTTCTATCTTTTATAGTTTAGGCAGCGTACGCAAAATAAGTAACTTTTCTGGTTGATTTTTTACACCTTGTGTCCGAAAAACCCAAATATCTTACGGAACCCTATTTTTTTTCCAAAATAAAATTTAGCCTATGTTACTCGTGGATAATGTAGCTTTCGAATGGTGAAAGAATTTTTGAAATCGGTCCAGTACTTTTTGAGCCTATTCATTACAAACAAACAAACAAACAAACAAACAAACAAACAAACATACAAACAAAGTTTTCCTCTTTATAATATTAGTATAGATAGCTGCCGTGTGTGAAGCCTTTTAGGCGTGCGCGTTCCTCGAGCGTGTCAGCGATGCGAGAAGGCAAAATTAACCTAAAAGAACCTTCCACCTAGAAAACAGGGGGTAGACATTTTCTTCCTTAATTTAGGGGAAAAACCTAAGTTGGAAATGACATGAAAATATTTTGAAACGGCTCTATAGTAGGTACCATTTCCAAATCCCTGTTACGAGTGTCACGCTTACTTTTAACAGCTTAGGAATTAGGATGGATTATGATATTATGATCATCTAAGTATCCCGCTAAGTAGCAGAAAAGATAAGCAATACATTATTTTGAACACAATATATACTAATATTATAAATGCGAAATGCGTCTGCCTGTTACTTTTTCACGCTTTAACCGCTGAACCGATTTTAATGAAATTTGGTATAGACATATATAAATATAAAATACAGTGTTCCCATGGGATACTGTATTACGCGGAGCTGCGAGCAAAAGCTAGTTTTTAATAAAAATAAGCATTCTACAAAAACACGCGCAATATTAAAGTATTTTTTTTTCAGCCAAACCCATCTACGACTTACTGGACAACAGCTGGAAGGAGCTGATCGATGAGTTCGGAGGCCCCATCATCAAGCAGCTCCTGGGCGTCTGTGTGAAATACGTCAACAACTTCTTCATCAAGGTCCCGGTTTCCGAGCTTGAGTTGAAGTAAACTGATAGAATTGAATTGCTCAATCGAAGATCTGTAATATAATTTTGAGTTACATAATGCTTGTGTTTTATTTTTTTATTACTGTGTAGCCAACTTACGGTTGGTTCCTGAGGTGAATTTTTCGGTAGTTTATCTACCTACTGAACAGCACTTTTGATTTGTTAAAGCGTTTGGGCATTGGCAGTGAACGGCGGCAATTATATATTTAAAATTGGAACAAAAAAAGTGCATAACGGGCAAAAGATACCCAATCACGACAAGTTTCATAATTATTGTCATTTATATAGCAGAACTTTAATCTGGCGCCTTAAGTTACTAACATAAACCAGTCAGCCATTAGCCAACCTAACGCAGATTTGGATTATAAATTATTTTGGATGTTAGGCGTAATCATATTTTTAGTTAAGTAACAGGTTCCTTACTAATAAACGCTGTATAAGCTTTGGATAGTTATACAGTGTTTTGTTCACGTCACACAAGTGACATTTTTAATTCGATAGAAAGAGACAAAACATTGTATAACTATTCAAAGCTTATACAGCGATTATTAGTAAGAGGGTATAAAATCCTAAAGCTGCCGTACTGATTTTACAAAGACTTTATTTAAGTACCAAAATGAAATATAATTTAACAATTAACCCGAATAAATCTTCAAAATTGCTTCCTAAGAAGGATTGATATGAAGATGCCATGTGCTCAGCTCAGACGAAAATGCTTGCGACTACAAATAAACATTTGCTGATCATCAATCATTCCATGAACCCATTAATTTCGCAGGAATTCCTGTCAAGATTACCCCGGAGTAAACCTACCCCGTCGTAAACCTACCCCTGGGGTAGGCAAATACCAGCACCCGTATCTATCAGGATTCCGAGCATGTTGGTTTTAATTGCGGCATTGCAGACCTGCAAAATCGCCGACGCAGAAGCGAAATAAAATCAAGTTTCATTTTATAATTACTTTAATGTGGCGATATATTATACTAATGGTCTATGTGAAATGAAATATTATATAATTTTAAAAGTAAGTCTTTTAAAAGAGATCTTTGATTTTTATCCAGCTCTATGTACACCACATAGGTAAATAGGAAAAAATATGGGAATTTCATATAAATTAAAAAAGAGAAAATGCGTACAAAAATAATTATGTATTTGAAAAGTTTTTAATGCGATGACGCTATTTTTATGTCGGCCATGGCAGTTGCTTTGACATGACTTTTGACGTAGTTGACATCTTTAGGAATGTCATACGTCTTTTTTTGCCGCCAAAAATCATGTCATTGTCAAAATGACATTCTTTGGTTAATTCTGATCCGCTATGTTTTATTTTACGTTGCGTAATGTGTTGCTCTCCTTGGCGAAGTTAATTTAAATGTAGTACATTGAAATGAAGTGAAGTTAAATAAAATAAAGAATAAGAAACGGTTACCATAATATGGTAACCGTTTAACACTATCTAGCTACATTTACATATAGATAGTGTACATAGTGCTGGCCCAGTACGCCTCATACATTTCTAAAACATCTCATTTGCATTAAAAAAATAAAGAGAATTTAGGGTTTGTTGCAGGACAGGATTTAAATAGGCACACTGATTTATAGACGTCGATTTCTACTGACAAAGTTTTTACTTAGTACTTACTAGGTATGTGCAATATTATGCATAATGCAATTTATTAGAGATAAAGTTTTTAGAATGTCCTAAACCTTCTAATATTTAGGAGAGACGAGCCCTAATATTTTTACGTGTGGAGACTAGCTTATCGAAAGCTTCTTCGGCATTGACGAGTACATCATCAACATCACCAATGACCAATAACCCCACTGCTGAGACTCTGGTCTTTCCTTAATGTAAAGACGATAAAATATAATCCAAAAATTGTATGATGGTATGCTATTGGTCAGTACCGCACAATGGCGATTGCGGAATGCCGCAGGGCATTCCAGCGGAGTGTCTAATTCAGTCGCACGTGTTTGTTCGTAAAAGTGTTCCGTACGAAACGGCAAAAACGTGTTTATTGTATGGGAGCCCTTAAATATTTATTTTGTTTTGTTTTTAGTATTTGTTGTTATAGTCATAGGATACTCATCCCAACTTACCTGTCCGGTAGTTGTATTATAGTATACGGGTATGCGACTACAGCCTCCCTAGCTATTACCACACTATTACTGTCCTATCCCTTGCCCTCCTGGGCGGTTGTATCCTACATTTCCTATTTCCCACTCTAATTTACCAATCATCCTTTTCACACCACCTATCCTTCCCTTTCCCTATTCCTACCCTCTCCGCCATTCCGTGGGAATGCAATGGATAATCATAAAAATAATTTAATTATCCAAAATGGCGGCGATGTGATTCGCCACCCATCACGTCTCGTTTCTCGCGGAGGCGAAAAGTGGACCACGGAAAGATGCTTCGCTAGTAAGTAAGTACTTCGCTTACTTCGAAAGTAAGAGGAGGAATGGATGGTAAGAATGAAAGTGAACGAAGCGAAACAAGTATGTAAGGATCGTAGCAAGTGGAAAGAAGTGGTCTCTGCCTACCCCTACGGGAAAAAGGCGTGATTATATTTAAATTATATTTTATATTATTACAAGTATGTTAAAGCGGCAACAGACTGTACAGTGTACATCATCTGTGAAATTTTCATCTGTCTAGCTATCATGTTTAAGGAGATACAGTCAGACGGACGGACAGCAAAGTCTCAGTAATAGGACCCCGTTTGAACCTTTTGGGTATGGAACCCTAAAAATGTTTTTAAGTACAAAGCCAAATTCTTAGTAAATTGGTTTGCTCGATTTTACCTATTATTCTGAGTAACGTTCGAAATAGCACCGGTTTCGAACTTGTATAAGATTAATAATTGTAGATGATAAACAGATTAAGGCTCATTAGTTACTTGATTAAAATCTCATACATCCATTAAAATAGTATATTGTGATTTAGGTATATTTAAATAATTGTTTCTTAAGATGGATTATTATTAATATAGATGCACTGCAGGCTGGGTATTATAATGAAATACTTATTAGGGCTTCATTCATACTTTATTGAGACACTCGCGTTAGGTGATGGTAGGTCCTTGGTCCTTGTACATACATAATAATAATAACTCCCACACCGATCTCGGTGACGGTGGCCGGTTTCATTGAAACTAGAACATTTACGCAGGAGTGATTTTATAGTGCCCAAGTGTGTGCGCAGTACACAAGAACACTCTCTCTTCCTTTTACTCTCGTAACCCAGTGGGACGGATGACCGACACGACTGGCGAGAGATCAGGCGCAGGACCGACTTTTTACATGCCCATCCGACGCATGGATCATCTTTCTTGTCAGACAATCAGGTGATCAGCCTGCATTGTCCTAACCAAACTTGGAAACAACATTTTTTGTAGTTCCCTTGTGGGAATCGAACCCACGACCTCCGAGTCGAGAGCCAATGCTCGAACCACTAGACCACGGAGGCTGATATGTGCATACATACATACATAACACATAGACACACTGTTATAATCAAATGAGATACTAAAAGGACTGAACCTGTTGTCTCTACATCAGTTAATATTTATGTAATCAATAAAGCTGTGTAAGTAAAGTGCAATTTTGACTAGCTTTCTTAAAAATGCAGCGACGCATATCATTTTGTTTCGGTGCGAAATGACCCTTAGACGGTCATCAAAAGGCTCCGGCGCAAAACCCCATAGTAGCAAAATGGCATACTATCTAAAGCACAAAAATACAGTCGTCAAAATATTAAGTTTATTAGCTTTTAAGTCAAAACCATCAATAAAGTAACAATTAAGTGTTGAACAACGTTTGCATTTTGAAATCGCCGTTTAACAAAATATTTATAATAAAGAGGAAAATTTTGTTTGTTTGCATTGAATAGGCTCCGAAACTACTGGGCCGATTTTGATGAAATTTGGCGCAGATGTAGAGTAGACTACGGGAAAGGATATAGGCTACCTTTTGACTTTTCAAATCGCTTGTCGATGTTATATCGATCAATAGCTTAATTTAATTAGAAACACGAGAATACATATCTCTAAAAATGACCCTAAAAATTCCTCCCCTAAAGAACTTTTTCCCTAATTTTAGGGAGAAACTCCTAAATTGGCAACCGAATCCGTGGTCTGCTCCGGACAAAATTCGTACGTGTGTACTTTAAAGAGGATACTTATAGTATCAACTATTAAAAAAAAACTATATAAAATTCTACTATAAGTAATAATTATAGTTGTCATAACTCCCGAGTCCCGACATACATTGTTCTGTCTTAACTATGAACTAAAATATATAATTATTAACAAAACGCTACCGACGCGGACGGAACGAACGTCAAATGTTTCATAGTTAATATGGGAATATTTAATTGTTGTTTTTGGTATTTCATCACAATCTTTCCAATATTTCACACTGTTTAAACCTTCGCTGAACTTCCACAATTTTAAGCCGTTCTCGAATCTCTTTTTATAGACAAGAAAATATTACTAAATTATAATGTATATTACTCTATAATTAGGCTTTATGTAAATTATTATCAAAATGGCGGACATCCTTAAGATCCTCCTATGATCATGGGTATTATTGGTTTGCAGAATGGCGTCTCATTATTATTCTAAAATATAAATTAGTTATAAGATATAGCGGTTGTACGATTCCTTTATTTAGCATAGTTGTAAAACATATTATTTGCTTCACAAAAACAGTTTCCGACCAAAATATATGATTTATGCCACAAAATCGGAAAGTTGAGTTATGTAGCGAAAAACAAAGAGTTTTCAGCTGTGGTGAGGTGTGAATTCAAAGGATATACATATTTTGCGGTTGGTATTTTATAAACTTTCCAAACCATCCTTCAATTGGATTTTGTATTTTTTACGTTACGTTTTCTGACGTTTTGTCTCATAATAGTTTATGGCTTCACATTTTTGTGCTTATAAACCAAACTTTGAAAATTCTTTTAAATCTGATTGAAGCATCATAATAAATAATTATAATAGAAGAAGGTAGTTATAAAAACTATGTGATGCCAACTGCTAAGAACATATGATTTTAAGACGTAATTGCACACTTAACTTTGGCATTCTTCCATAATATAAAATCTTATTTCTCTTACTTCACTGTTTTCCTTACTGTTTAATTGCAACTGCTCCTTTCCCAATAAATTTTTATTCTCCTATCTACCTTCAATTCCAATTATTTTTTCAGATTTATTTTCTTCCTAATTTTCATTATTTATGTAACCCGACTAAGCTCTTGTTTGTATTATGATTTTGGATGAATTGGGTATTTTCCTACATGTAAAAATTTAGTTTTTTTTTTAATAAATTAAGAAATAATTAGGTGTTACAACTTGATAAAAGTAAAAAGAATTAGGGTTTTATGTGTAGTTTTGTAATTATATGCATTTCGAAGTTACAAAAAAGGTGTTATATTTTTAGGGTTCCGGACCTCGATAGGAAAAAACCGGAACCCTTATAGGAACACTTTGTTGTCCGTCAGACCGTCTGTCAATACACTTTTTCTCAGGAACGCGTGAAGGTATCAAGCTGGAATTTATATTTAATACTCAAGTCTACTATCCCTTAGAGCAGTGAAAAAATCAAACTTAGAAGTTTGATTTCTTTGAAGTTTCATTGCGTTGGCTTCTAAGCCGTTAAAAAGATACAGCCGTTTATGCCGCAAATTTTATCAAAAACTCAAAACCTACGCGGGGTACTTCCCGTGAACTCAGAATCTTGAAATTTGGTACGAAACAACGTCATATAGCACAGATAAAGGAAAAATTGCGAAAACCGTAATTTTTTAGTTACATCATATAAGAATATTTTTAATAATTTTAAACTTACTTACTTTCCTCATGAACGCGCAGAGGTATTAAATTGAAATTCATATGAAATACTCAGGTCTTTAATACAAAGCCGAAATAAATCACTACAGGTTTGTACGGAACCGGTTTTTTTTACAACATTAGTGTAAAAAACCTACATAATTAGTTTACTTACATCAAATACAAAAATATTTACTACGGTATGTATGAACATAGACGCGCAAACTTCGGAGATATCAAAAAATTTGTGCATAATATGGCCACACATTTCGTGGCAACATAAGTGTGACGTCACCTGCTTGTACGGCTTATGGGGCGTTTTCACGAGACTTCGAACAATCCACAATATCTTTTAAAATGTTGATTTAGTAGGTATACTACTCCTTTTGTAAACTATCTTTTGTAACTATTTTTCAGAGCTCTATTCATTTGTGTATTAAGTAACCCCCGACACACCAAATTATAAAAAGTAAATTAATTTATATTTTAGCCTTTCAATATTTGTATAGGATCTTTTTAATATGGTGCGTCGCACAGTGTTTTATAAACCCAAAAAAAGTGACATCGTTTTTTTATTGCAGTTCTTTAAAAATTAGATCAAAAGAAATGCGAGAGTAGAATTCCCGATTTTCTAGTGTGCCTAAATCCGGAGATAGAGGCCTTCGAAAATGCGAAAATTTTCACCCGGATTTACGAATAAAAATTAATTAAAAATAATTGGTGCATATTAGCATCAAGTGGATTTATTTCATCGATGAAGACATTAAAGACGTATATAACTCAGTTACAAAATTGATTTTAAGTTTATTAGAAAATATTTTACAATCATTTCTAACATTTTAGATTTTATTTAATAACTCGAATAGTCCGCAAAATCGAAACTTCTTTCCAATTTATAAATATAGGTATTAACTTGGTCTACACACATAAAGAAAATCAAAGGTCGATCTCGTGAACTAACAGAGTTAAAAGCATTCAAATATTTTTCGTAGGGTTGTCACTTAAACCCGGATTTGATAATATTATGAATTGTAATTTTTTAAACGAAATTTTAAAACTTTATGCATGAGCCAATATTATCATAACGCGTGTATGCTATATTAACCAACAAAAAAAAAGATATTATCAATTTGATATTATAGGGATTGCGTCATTTTCATCTAATATCTATAATGTCCTTCGAATATTTACGCATAATTTAACACAATTTATGCATAATTTGAGTAAATATTTTTTTTTTTGTTAACTCACATAATTATCTTTTGTTGGTAAGTTGTAATTATTTAATATAAACGTCTGTCATAGGCAGAATTGTTTTTGGTTTACTTATTATACTTATTTGTTTGCATTTCGACCACTTTTTTGCAACAGACGTCCCACGCGTTTATGAAACTCTAATTTATAAACCCAAAAAAGTGACATCGTTTTTTCTACAGTTTTACAATTCTTTAAAAATATTAGATTTCGTCTCATTATATTTACTAGCTTTTGCCCGCGGCTTCGCCCGCGTGGAATAGTGTTCTTGGAGAAAAAACTTCTTCAGCAAATAACTTCACTCACTGCTATATACTTCTGTATACAATATTGAAAACGTTATTACGGTTTCGTACCCGATGGATAAAAACAGGACCCTATCATATCAAAGCGATAACGATGCGACGTGTGAGACCGCTTGATATATTATTATATTAAAAGGATGAGTACTTATATCTATACTAATAAGTAATATTATAAAGAGGAAAGGAATGTTTGTTTGCATTGAATATGTTCCGAAACTACTGGACCGCTTTAAATGATATAGATTAGACCACGAGGATGGACATATTAGGCTATTTTTGTAGCGGCAAAATGTACGGTTCCCGCGAGTTCCCGGTTCCTTTAGCGTGCACAAAGTGGCGGGAAACATCAAAAGAAGAATGTAATGAATATGGCGGGAAATTTAAAGTAGGTACGTAAATAATGTATATTATTCATCTTCAGTTAACAATATTTTCTGATCATATCTCGTCAATAAATCCCAACATATATTCATTGGCTTTCAGTAAAGCTAGAGCGGCAGCAGTCAATGACTGTTTTATTTTTTATTGAGCTGTGAGTGTGCAGCAATTATTGGATCTGATGACATGAGCTCTATGGAAAATATCGTGCATAAATTTATTTCTATCAAATTTTCGATATAACATCACTTACAAAAAATGTCATATAACATTACTTACAAAAAAATGTTCCTTGCTAGTAACACTTTCAAATGGCACAATAATATAGGACGATATTTTTTAAAACTTTTTTTGTGATTTTCAATCTATAATATCCCCGTTCATACTGAGTTTAAAGAACAATGGCTTTAGCAAATTTGATTTCTTACATCAGTCTAAAACCAAAAACAATGTTTGATTTATGGCCGCCCGAAAACGAAAAGACTACAAAATCGGCATTGCTATTTGACAACCCTAACCTCAATCCGACCTGGTAATACGCCGGGTGTACGTATAATCGTCATAACTCTGTTAGTTCACGAGATCGACCTTTGATTTTTTTAATACGTGTAGACCAAGTTAATACCTATATTTATAAATTAGAATCAAGTGTCGATTTTGCGGACTATTCGAGTTATTAAATAAAATCTAAAATGTTAAAAATGATTGTAAAATATTTTCTAATAAACTTAAAATAAATTTTGTAACTGAATTATGTGCGTCTTTAATGTCTTCATCGATGAAATAAATCCAGTTGATGCTAATATGCACCAGTAATTTTTAATTAATTTTTATCTGTAAATCCGGGTGAAAAATTTCGCATTTTCGAAGGCTTCTATCTCCGGATTTAGGCACACTAGAAAATCGGGAATTCTACTCTCACATTTCTTTTGATCTAGTCTTTAAAGAACTGCAATAAAAAAATGATGTCACTTTTTTTGGGTTTATAAAACACTGTGCGTCGCACAGTCGGGGGACCGCGGTGTGAAGATTTTTTTTAATTTAGCTACATATAGGCTGTACCTAATATCCAGGTACCAGTTTTAAATATTGTATGTACCTAAAGTAAAAAAAAAGGTCTATACCTTTTTTTTACTTTAGGTAAAACGAAATTTTTTATCCTCTATTTGTTCTAGCTAAAAGAAACATTTTGACACAGACAAACTTTCAGACAGATTCCTTTTTTTTGTCGGTTGTTAAAAAATACAGGAAAATATAATTATAATCTGTTCACATGTTTACAGTACCTATTATCTGTTTGAGGTCACAGGGCAGGGCAGGGAATTCGTGAACTGACTGCTGGTAAGCGATAAAACGCTTAGTCGGAGCCTTCGTCTGCGAACTTCGAGCTTTGTGGCGTTGAATAGAGCTACTTGCGGGTATACAAGGTACAAACTGTTGACTAACCCCCTTATAGATCTACCAGAATCTGATGGCATTTAAAAAAAAAATAAAAAATGTGATTTTCATATGGCAATGTCAAGTATGACCCGTCAAATCAAAGTACGTGATCTGTCAACCGCTGCTAAAATTTTGTGATTATGTTCTTGGAATTTGTTGTTTTTGTGAAAATATCCAAAAAGGCAATTCGATCTCAAGCGAGAAATATTGTTTTCTATGTCTATAGTAAAATACAGAAAGAAGAAGGTGTAAATCGAACTCAATCTTATAATTTAAAGTTCGTGATAGAGTTGACCGGTAAGTTAGAGTGAGTTGTTTTGATACTTTTAGTTTTTTTATATTTTCTTAGGTAATTATTGTGACTTCTTTAAATGTGTTTCCAGTACTACTATAAGGTGAATCGTAGCTGATGGCACATCGAATGATGGTTTGTTTTCCATGCCTGGTAAAAGGAGGAGAGGAGGAAAAAAGAAAATCAACATAAGACAGTTTCGATTTATAGTTGATTAGGAATAAAGTAAACGAGTTCTATACAGTTCGGAAGGAAATTCCAACATTAAATAAACTGTTGCCAATTTTAATTGTACGTTATTCGTAATAAATAAGTATATAAAGTAATTCACGATTGATTTATTTTTCATGAAATATCATTATATTACATAGTATAAAACAAAGTCCCTTTTTTGTCTGTCCCTATGTATGTTTAAATCTTTAAAACTACGCAACGGATTTTGATGCGAGTTTTTAAAATAATAGTCTTTAAGTATTTAATAGTCTTTAAGATATAATAAGATTATGGTAAAATTTATATTCAAGTGCGATAAATAAAATACTTATTATGTAAGTATATTATCAAGTGGTCGCGCATGTCGTATCGAGGTGATAGGGTCCCATTTTTAACAATTTGCATTGGGCAAACCTAAAAACATGTTCAATATTGTATCAGTAGTATATTGCTGTAAGTAGGTAGAGAATTATTCGCCGAAGTAGTTTTTTCTCCAAGAACACTATTCCACGCGGGCGAAGCCGCGGGCAAAAGCTAGTTTTCTATATTATACACCGAACATTCTTCATACAGTCTTATTATAATTCATGTTCAATAATACTAAAGACATAATTAAATGTTAACCAGTATCAAGATCGTTTAATCCAATTTCCCCAGTATTGCACACTACAAATTTTTTTTTCCCTATTTGCCATGAGATTCTGGTACACCTATACTAAGAAACGCGGTATAAGCTTTGAATAGTTACACAGTGTTTTTTCTCCTTCTACCGAATTAAACATGTCACTTGTGTGATGTGAACAAAACGCTGTAGGTATAACTATTCAAAGCTTATACAGCGTTTATTAGTAAGGGGGTAATAGGCAAGCGGACTGATTTTTTTTATTGCATAAATGAATAGTACTCTTAAATATGAGTAACTTCTCAGAAGAAACCGGATATCAAAAGTCAATATTTTCAGAGGTACAGCGATTTGTATACAAAATTTCGCGAGTCTTTATACAAAAAAAAATATATTTTTTGCGAAATTGGTAAACAAAACCTACATCATTAGTTTACTCACATCATATACAAAAACATTCATTATGGTAAGTATGAACTTAAACGCACAAACATCGGAGATATATACAAATATATTCCTGCGGCCATATACTTCATATATTATAACCTACAAGTGACGTCATTTGTAGGTCGACTTTAGTATGGAGCGTTTTTAGGAGGCTCGCGAATTTTTTTATAAAAATCGATGTACCTTTGAAAATATTGACTTTTGATATACGGTTTCTTCTGAGAAGTTACTCTTTGACGCATTTGTATGAACGATATATTTCAAGTATTACATAAATGAATAGTATTTAAGAGTACTATTCATTTATGCAATAAAAAAAAATTAGTCCGATTGCCTATTATTAGAAATTATTGTTCACTGGTACGGAACGGCCGAATACTAAAACGTTAATCAAAATGAAGAGCCTTCCTATTCACAGGCTGTCGCTGTCTCTGCTAGCCGAAATGACAAGACGGGACTTGAGCGTCACTCAATTTAACTATCGTTTATTCGGCCGTCAGATTTACAAACTAGTAGATGGGGATAACAGGTAAGGAATAAATACAGCCTAAATACGCTCGCAAAAATATGACAGTTGAGTAACTGTCTCAAGGTAAAAAGTTTGGACACACGTTTTAAAAGTCTTTAGAACTCTGTTACCTCACGTACTTGATACATAACAAGCGTTATTTCACGTTGGTTTTATGTAAGGCCGTAGTACCTCTTCGGTCAGTCATATCTGTCTAGTATTGCAGGTGTCTGGCGTTTGTTTGTACGTCTAATTTTATTAATAAACGTTGAACAATATCCATAATCCATCAATATGTTCATATTCGTCAACCGCTTATACCTTGAACCACTAAGCCGGTGGGTCTTTACCAGTAACAGCTTTGTTGGTTCGTTACGTCTTCCGTGCATCGGGCGAATAAAGTTTTCTTTGACGCATTTGCATGAACGATATACTTACCATACACTTAGCTTCCATAATAGGAAGCTTTTATGTGATTGAAAAATCTGATTCGCTTCGTAAAAGGATATTTTATTTTCCCTCTTTCATGCTGAAATTTTACTAGATTGAAATGTCTTCAAGTTGTAGATGCTTTTAAAATTCTTGTTATAATAGGTAGAGAATTTTCACCCCCGGCCCGACGGCAACGACGACGTATGTGTGTGTGTGTTCTTAGTTATAATTTATAGTTATTAGCTCACTTTCTGCTTGATTTTTCGTGGAGTTACTTAATTTTTAAAATTTTGTTTATTACTTACTAGTTTATGACGCTAAAAAGAGTAAAAATAAGTTTGACGTGTTTGTGTATCTGTGTGTTTGTCTGTGGAATCATAGCTTCTAAACAAATAGACAGAATTCGATGCTGTTCTTTTAGATGAAAGCTGATGTGATTAAGAAGGTTCTTAGCTATGGCGCATCACCATTAGCTTGCTCGGGAGTCGTTGGTTACATTTTTAATCTGTTTAAATTGATAAGATTTTGAAATGATTGTTCCAAAACATGTATCTATAATATTTTACAATTACTTTGCAAACATTCAATTAAGTAAATAGACTGTTTACATTTCTTTGACAACAACCATAAAAGCACCTTATGTATGGCTACAAATATCTAAGCAATTATTAAAGACCTGGTGTACTTATAAAGCCATATTTTATGGAGTTTAATTTCATTTAGTTCACCTGACGCAGTCCCGTTTTATATTGGCAACATAAATCACGAGCTCGGTAGCTTTTGCGAAATTTTTCATTTCTTTTACGACTATCACGTGTAAAACTATCCTGCTTAATATTATAAATGTGAAAGTTTGTGAGGATGTATGGATGGATGTTTGTTACTCCTTCACGCAAAAACTACTGAACGGATTTTGATGAAATTTGATATGGTAGTAGTAAAGGCTCTGGATTAAAACATAGGCTACTTTTTATCCCGATAAAATACATTGTTCCTGAGGGACACTATGTTTCGCGGAGCCGCGGGGAACAGCTAGGTAATAAATAAGTATTATTTAATAACTGACTTTCGTGTTTATTTTTACCGCATCTGAAGTTCAATCCGGCACGAATGGGTCGGTTCGTTTGGGAAGGTTCACACCTTCAGCCTCACGAAAAACCGGCGTGAAATAACTTGCATTGTGCTTCATCTAGGGAGTGTGGCTACCGAAGACCCAAGGCCTAAAAGACAGGCAGCTCACTTGTATCTCTTTTAGTGTTGCTTATGAACAATCTGCTTATAAAATCTGCTTATAAAAAGTCTATAAATAATATATTTTTTTCGATTCAGAACATTAACTTCGTATGAAATCACTTAATGCGCCTTTGTACTAATTTATCTTCTACACATAAAATAAAAATGAAAGCTTTGTTTGTTGCTTGCAATAAATATACTCCGAAAGTACTGGACCGATTTTCATGAAATTTGACACAGATATATAGTACCTAGACCACGTGGAAGGACATAAATATTCCTTTAATCGCGACAAAATGTACGCTTCCCGTTTGCGCGCACGAGGTCGTGCGGGACAATTAGTAAATATGTAAAGAGGAAAGCTTTGTTTGTTTGCATTAAATAGGCTCTAAAATTACTTTTATGAATTTTTTATGATTGATGTGTAACATCTTTCCTCTCGCTTTCTTGCAATTTGTGGGAGTGATTTCGTGAAATGGGACGGAAGTGTGTTACAGGAAGTCGCGGAAGCGCGCCTTATTTGGATTGACGAATGAGCGTACAATGGTAAAGTTGGCCGTCAGATTCGAATAAAATATATCAGTGAATATTCAAGTTGATCTCTGTCACTGCCTAATGGAAAAGTTTTCGTAATTTTTATTGTATTAGAAAATCATACTAAGCGTTGTGTTATTTGAAGTATTTTCATATGTAACTTTATAATTTTTTTCAGAATATAATTTTAAAATTGCATAATGCTAACGTGAAATGACAAATGTTACACATTATATACGACTACTGTAAGGCTCGCATGTTTTTTTACAGGTGTATAGAAGACCACGTGGAAGGTCACAGATTTCTTATCCTCCGAGATTTCCTTTTACACCCGAAGTCGCGGGCAACATCTGGTGTTAGGATGAGACGACTTTTGCTACGGACAGTCGGACATGGGTAGACGTGTCCTCGGCACGTGCAGGATCCACGTGTACCTAAAAAGGTTCATACATGTGCTACCAAACGAGAGGTAAACCTGATGGAAAGTAATTATCTTCCCAAGATATGGGACTTCGCAGGAAACGTGACAGTTCCTCTATGTATCTGAAACAGTCGTTTATATTTTGTTAGAAAATCTGAGGGATTTTAGGGCTCCCTAGTACTACATACATACATACATACATACATACATATAATCACGCCTCTTTCCCATAGGGGTAGGCAGATACCGCCTCTTTCCCGTAGGGGTAGGCAGGTCCCACTTCTTTCTACTTGCTACGATCCTTACATACTTGTTTCGCTTCTTCCACTTTCATTCTTACCATCCATTCCTCCTCTTACATTCAACGTAGCGAAGCCGCTTTCCATGGGCCACTTTTCGCCTCCGCGAGAAACGAGACGTGATGGGTGGCGAACCACATCGCCGCCGTTTTGGATAATTAAATTATTTCTATGATTATCCATTGCGTTTCCACGGATTAGCGGAGAAGGTAGGAATAGGGAAAGGGAAGGATAGGTGGTGTGGAAAGGAAGATTGGTAAGTTAGAGTGGCAAATAGGAAATGTAGGATATTACCGCCCAGGAGGGCAAGGGATAGGACAGCAATAGCTAGGGAAGCCGGGGTCGCATACCCGTATACTATACCACAACTACCGGACAGGTAAGTTGGGATGAGTATCCCGTGACATAGTACATGAAACAATTTTATTATAGTTTTGCTTTGTCTGTCCGTCCGTCTGTCTGTCCGCACTTCTAATTCCCGTAGTGCTACTTACTGTTATAAATATGAAAGTGCGTGAGGATGGATGGATGTATATAAATATAGATGGATGGATGGATATTTATTACTCTTTCACGCAACTACTGAACAGATTTCGATGAAATTTGGTATGGTAGTAGATTAGATTCTGGATTAAAGAAGAGGCTACTTTTTATCTCGAAAAAGTACAGTATTCCCGTGGGATACTATATCTACGCGGGTGAAGCCGCGGAAAATATCTAGTATGAATGTAAATTGATAAAAGGTATAGTTGTAGATTATGCATGGATCTTGATTTTGGCATCATAAAATAAAAATAATATTACATTTTAGGGGTGATGTGGGGATGCAAAATATTTTTTCATTCTACCCCATTGTGTGCAGTCTTGACGAATAGTTCTTGTTAAATAAAGGGAAGGTTTCATATATTTTAACTTTATTAAAAAGTTAGTTGCCTCTAGCAATTCTAAACTAAAAGAGAAACTTTTACATTCAAAAACTCTTTAGGAAAATTATTTTGAGTGAAATCGGACAATACCTAACTTTTGAAGTAGGTAATTTAAAGAAAACCTATTGCGCAATGATAGTAACGGAATCCTCCTGACATATCCTGAAATATTCTTAGTTAGGTATATTATATTATTAATATCCGCTCCTGATTGATAATTTTTAATGGGAAAAATAATATACAGTAAAAGATTTTTTACCAGTGCAACAAAAATCCAACTCAAAAATGCTATACATATAGTTCTTATACAAAACGCTCGAAATGCCATTAGATCACTGCCGTAATAAAAATAAAAAAATACTGAATTGGTTAGAAAAAAATCTATAGACATTGTAATAATACAAAAACCAGAAAATAACTAGTTCGACTACCTTTTTGACCTCTTTAAACTAGATAGCGTCAAATAGTAATTTGAATTCGCAGCACCACCATACACAAATTTTCTTCCTTATTTAAAACCATTTAAATGCAAAGCCGCGAGAGGTAATTAAGCTCAAGGAACGTACAAAATGTAGTTAAATTAATCCTCTTTTTACTGAACGTCAACTTGAAATATAGTTTAAATGTTATTTTAGTTACGTTTTTGTGGAGAGTTCTAGAATGTTAATAATAATAATATCTATGGACGCTTCCACATAACGTCAATCTGGTCCTTTATTAAGTATTCGAAGAACTTGTATCAGGTACAAGATAAGGGAAATATATTAAGTACTTTTATACTATACACATATTTTTATTGAATTTATACTATATTGGCCTTGGCGTCTTTTACAGACGATTAAAACAATCGTCTGGGTCGTGCATTTTTTGGAGTGACTATGTAATCCGATACGAGAGCGACATGTACGACCACACCAGGGGCAGGTGTGTGGTGTGAATAATGGTAGATTTACGTCAGTGGTGTGTCGCTTTGCTCTCTTGCTGGCTAAAGTTTTGAACCAGGCTTCGTCATGACTTTGTAGACCTTTCTTAAGAAGCGACCTCCACTTAGGTCTATTATTGGCTTGTTCTTCCAAGCTGTCATGGTCGATCTTCAATGGTAACATATCGTGCTTAGCGCAGTCCTTAAATCGTAACAGTGGTCGTCCGACAGGTCTTTTAGCATCGGCGGTAGCACCAAGCAAGGTTCATCATTCATGCGATGAATATGGCCCAGCCACCTTAACCGCTTTACACTGAGCATAGCGGTGATGCTGGGAAATTGGCTATTTCAAGGACTCTTTAGTTGGTGACTTTATCTGACCATGAAATACCTAGAATAGTGGGAAGGCTGCGCATATGGAAGCTGTTGAGCTGTCTTTCCTGTTTGGCATATGAGGTGTATGTTTCAGCTCCGTACATGAGTATACCGATTACCGAGGACGTACGTCTGATACACGAGGACTTTCGTCTTTTACAAGTATTTGTTGTCCCACACTCTGGTGCGGAACCTTCCAAATACAGTTGCCGCCCTTCCGATCCGACGATCGACAACTTCCAAACGCGTGTCGCCCAGGTGTATATGTATGGAGATTCTCCTTACTTAATCTTGTGCTAAAACTGCAGTTGTTTTGGCGTTGATACTTAATGAAAATTTCCAGCAGGCGTCGGTAAACCGGTTCAACATATCCTGTAGCTCGTGTTGTGAAAGTGCCACAAAGGCTGTATCGTCTGCGTAGAGAAGGTTATTAATAAAGAGATCAATGGCGATTGTATCTTAAAAGAGTATGATTGTATAGTTTCCAATCAGACCGTGTGTGAAGGTGAATACCAGTTTGACGATGGTCAAAAGCTGTTTTGATAACAAGGGAGAAAAAATATGCCAAAAGGAGTAGGAGCCAGCACGCATCCCTGTCTAACTCCGTAACAAATACAAAAATGATCCGACAAGTAACCACTGAAGACGATATTATCCATCGTGTTATTGCGAATTGATTTTATGATACTGAGAAGCTTAGGGGGACATCCGATGATTTCGAGCACGTCGTAAAGGCCTTGTCGACTAGGGTATCAAAAGCCCTATTGAGATCAACAAATGCGACGTATAGGGCAGATCTTTGCTCCCTTCTCTTTTCCTGTAGTTGACGAAGCGAAAATATCAAATTAGCTGTGGATCTATCACCACGAAACCTGCATTGGCTCTCTGGGTATACACGATCAGCCAAGCGTTGTCATTTAATGAGAACTACTCTGCCGAAAAGTTTACCGACAATACTCAGAAGAGAAATGTTTCGATAACTGTTGCAGTCATCGCGATCGCCTTTTCCTTTTTACAGGTGACCAATATTTGCGTCGCGTATATCCTGCGGCAAAGTGCCGGCCTCCCAACATTTCGTCAGAAATTTGTACAACATCAAAGAGACACAGTCAAGCTTAGCTACTTCTGGGTCTCTGTTTGGATTTCATCTGAGTAACTGCAGCACGAAATTATTACTATATTATTACATATATTAAATACACATCCAAGGCCCAGAAACATAGAAAAACTTTTTGTTCCTTCGGCAGGATTCGTACCCGCGACCTCAAGCTTAAGGGCTGACGCGCTAACCACTGAGACACAGAGGTCGTCGTATGTACAATAGAATCAAATGTACAACGTAGTGAAGCTCGTGAAGTCGTTCAAAAATCTTCTCGAAATAATAGAAGCTAAATTAAAATAAGGAATAATAGAAGCTAAATAAATCTCAGCTAAATTGAAATAAGGATATTATAACACTCCTGCAAACATTTTCGTATTGTAAAAAGTAGGTAATTTTATTTTATTTTAAATTAGACGTCCCTTTGATGTTGAGAGTTAGGTAAGAGGTAGGTACTATGTGGGGATAAAAATAATGATTTCAGTCTAGTTAGGGTTAACATGTTATGTTCTTAGAGGAAGTATTAGAGCCCTCGTTACGCTTTAATTATGTGTGTATTCTGTGTGAAAGGGGATTTTTTATTCACTTTATAACAAGTTGTTATATGTTTATAAAAAGTACAAACTTGCAGTAAAATTAATAATAGGCGAGCGGACTGATTTTTTTTTATTGCATAAATGAATAGTACTCTTAAATATGAGTAACTTCTCAGAAGAAACCGTATATCAAAACTCAATATTTTCAAAGGTACAGCGATTTGTATACAAAATTTCGCGAGTCTTTATACCAAAAAAAATTTTTTTTTTGCGAAATTGGTAAACAAAACCTACATCATTAGTTTACTCACATCATATACAAAAACATTCATTATGGTAAGTATGAACTTAAACGCACAAATATCGGAGATATTTACAAATATATTCCTGCGGCCGTATACTTTATACCTACATAATACACTTTAATCCAATAGTGACGTCATTTGTGTGGCGATTTTAGTATGGAGCGTTTTTAGTATTATTAGCGAAATTTTGTATAAAAATCGCTGTACCTTTGAAAATATTGACTTTTGATATACGGTTTCTTCTGAGAAGTTACTCATAATATTTAAGAGTACTATTCATTTATATGCAATAAAAAAAATTGTCCGATTGCCTATTCAATAATCTCTATCTCTTCTCTAAATATATCTCTAATTAATATTGTAAGATATTGTAATAAAGTCCTTTGCCTCGTCTACCTATCTGTATGACTGTATGTTCACGATAATCTCAAAAACTACTGAACGGATTTTCATGTAGTTTTCATCTACCGACAGAATCCTTATAAAGGTTTAGGCATATAATTTGTTAAGGTTTCGTACGAATTGATTGAATTATAATGATAAGTTTTGAAGGTATCGGAAAAAATTAAGCCGTCTGGATGCCTTCGATGAAAACGTTGCCTAATACTCGTACGTTGGATATATTAACAAAGCAATGTGTAGTGGGAGCTTAGTGGGAGTGTCTCTATTTTATAGGTCTACAAAAAGTCGTGATGGCACGTCCATTTTTAAGGTCGGCTTACTTACCCATATATTTTCTATGTTTAAATAAATAATCACACTTAATGTGATATTTTCGGAAGCTTTTCCGTATCAAATTAAATACGTTAGTCACTTTAAGGGCTCCACGGAGCGTCAAAATCCCATACAAACGTAGTTTCGTTTTAATTTTAAAACGGTACAACCAAACTTCACCTAACTAAAAAATAGATATGATGCATTGAATTATGTGTACAAAGTTTGGTTTTGGTTTACGTTTGTATGGGATTTCGACGCTCCGATTTCACACACATAATAATTGCGCTATAGGCTGTCATAATATTTGGCGTGCGTATTTCTCTAGAGTTTTAGCGATGCTCACGCAGCGCATACGCCGCGTGCGCGTTCGGTCGTCGCTCAAACGCCCGAGAAACGCGCACCCCAAATATGGGGGAGTCATCCTAAATCTAATATCTTAAAATGAGATAGATATCTTAAAATTAAAAAGTACGCACTATGAAAATTAATTCAAGTGGTATACGGCGCGTGGCTCGACGACTACCGATAGGCTCACTCGATGCAGTTACCCCATGCACCGGCGCCCATATTACGATTTACAAGTGCGTCAGAATTACGGATAGGCTATAAATTATAAAGATAGTCTTTCTCCCGCGGTTCCGGACGCGTAAATATACTATCGGGTAGCCCACGGGAATACTGTACTTTTTCAAGATTAAAAGTAGTAGTTCAGGCTCTGGATTAGAAGTTAGAACATAGGCTTATGTTCTAATCCTATCCCGAGCCTAAACTGCTACCATATCAAATATTATCGAAATCCGTTCAGTAGTTTTTACGTGAAAGAGTAACAAACATCCATCCATCCTCACAAACTTTCACAAAATGTATCGGGAATGGAATATTTCCCCTGTTCCTGTCATATTAAAATCTTTTTAATTTAAAACTCCTTGGTTTTAAAAATCGAATACCGTTTATTTATTTAAAAAAAGATTCTCGGTCTTGTCACAAGGTCTTGTCAAACTTGTTTAGTCGTTGAGAAAATGGAATTGACTCGAGAAAATTCTAGAGCGATGATTTATTATGACTTTCGAAGTGGTTTAACCAAAGATTTCAACTCAAGATAGGCTATCACGTACATTTAGCCGAAAAAATTTTCATACGAGAAAAAATTACGCCATCTCTGTAAAATCAACGGAACTTCGATGTTCCTTTGATTTTACGATTTTACCATTCCGATGGAACAGTCGCTAGTCGTATGATATAACTTTGTAAGGGCGTACAACGCATACATTTTTTTTAAATACATATCTTGACTAAAGAAATGTTAATAAAATTGTCCGGCGTATTTAATATAAGTTTAGCTCGCATTAATACTGGAATTATTAAAATATTAGCAACAATAAATCAATAAGGCTTACAAACAAATATAAATTTTACAGGTACGTAATGTAATTTAAATATTTCATATTTCTTATTACATTACTCTCATTATCATAAAGCATAGACGAGGCGTGTTGAGGCAAAAAGTGTCCACACTTAAACTGCCCCACTTTTGGGGTTTTTTGGGGCAGTCGAGGTTTCATATTTTGTCATCTTGACATTTCGACATTTGCTTTCCGCAGATTTTTCAGTCCTCATTTATTTGAATAAATCTTCTGAAATCAAGATGGCGTAACTTTTTCTTATACCTACATTATTTGTCAAATGTATGCCAAAGATCAGGAACGCACTTTTAACTCCTCTGGTGATTAGTACCCATAGATGACGATAATTACATACTAGAATATTATACAGATATTATATCGGTGTAATAGATTAGTGCAATGGCTATTATGGTGTATGGATACTAGATATTTTAACCTAAGCAAGATATTTTAAAGGATTTTATAAGAAAACCAATTTTTTTCTTCTATACGGCGTATGGACCTAGACCAGACAACAAATTTGTTTTTACACATGTGCCGTAGCTCCAGCGGCGCCACAGATGGGGCGGAGCCGTAGGAGCTGTGACGTTTCACAGCCAGCGCTGCAGCAAAAATTACATACAAATCCTAGCGCAACAGCACTTAATATTCCTTTATTACCTAGATAAATAAAACAAGACTCATTAAAAACAAAACTAATTATATTAAGTACCATAAAAAGAATATTGAATTATAATTTATAAAAACTTATACATAATCTAATTCAGTTTCAAAGTAATAATCTACATCTACACTAATATTATAAAGAGGAAAACTTTGTTTGTATGTTTGTTTGTTTGTAATGAATAGGCTCAAAAAGTACTGGACCGATTTCAAAAATTTTTTCACCTTTCGAAAGCTACATTATCCACGAGGAACATAGGCTAAATTTTATTTTGGAAAAAATAGGGTTCCGTAAGATATTTGGGTTTTTCGGACACAAGGTGTAAAAATCAACCAGAAAAGTTACTTATTTTGCAAACGCTGCCTATACTATAAAAGATAGAACCATAAAATGTTCTAATTAATTGTAGATCTTATAAATATCTACAAAAAAGTCCGTGACACACTATACCTATCTATGTCAAGTGAGGCATAACAACCATTTTTTTATTTAGAAATCTTGAATTTTTTTGGACTATATTTAAACGCATTTATTTTACTCATGCTATTAATCCTTATCAAAATAAATTATTTCATCACTAAGTACAGTTTATGTAGATAATATTTGGTCTTTGAATTATTCAAATTGGATGTTTGGTTTTGAAGTTATGGCGAAATTAAAATATTACGATTTCTGCTGCACGGCCCGTTGCGAAGTGGGTGTCACCAAGGCGCGAGCGGGAGGGGAGTTTAGATCTATGAGTAACTTTTTTGTTAGGCTCATTTCGTTGTTCTCGAATAAGGCGAGTCCAAATCTCTTTGCGCTCTGGATTATTGGGAAATCTGTAATTTAAATACTATAAATTTCTGCGATGTTTACAACAAATGTTCACTAAATTAGACAAAAGAAAAAAATAATAAACTAAGAATGCCAAAGTACTCTATTTTGTGTAACTATTATACACTGTTTCTCTTGAAACGGATTAAAAAATCATTCGGTATAAAGGTGCTTCCAGTAACATAGTAATATTTCAGAAATATTACTTTTTTTTCTCCAAAAGTGCATAATGTTAAATCGGCTGGCCCCTGAACATTGTAGGTGGTTGTTTAGGAGTAGAATAGACAGTAGGTGCAGGTTATAGGTGATCTACATCTAGTAGATGTAGCTTGTAGGTTTTTAGTGGGGTAACTACTGTTTACCTACCAACCTATCACCTACCAACTATAGGTATGTAGTAGGTCTAGATGTAGGTTGTAGGTGTAGGGTATGACTTATGGGTGTAGCAACCTACGCTTACAACCTTCAAGTGTAGTTCTCCCGTAGAAAGAAAATTCTCCCGAGCATTTTTTATTCAATTTCATAATTCACAGAACAACGTCTGTCAGGCCAAATAGTAAATAATATTTTTAAATATAATATGTAAAAATCAAATAAATAGTAAGCCTTAGTTTCATTTTATTTAAATTAATCAAAAATGTGAATACTGACGGGTAAGGTTAGGTTTGGTTAGGTACTGAAATAAAAAAAAACTGAATCTCTTATTTCTGTAATTTACAATAATGAAAATGACGTCCCTACAAAGTTACCTTTTCACTGTTGCGCATACAATAACCAGTGTTATATTTCATAGTTGGCCGCCATTTTTTGAATATTTATTTAAAATTCCATAAGTATTTTAATTGTAACAAAAAATATTGTGATAATTACCTGTGATAAGATATCCCGTCTATCTTTTTTACACGTTTGTCATAGTTTTTACAGCCTTTAATTACGCAACTACTCGGCATTTTATGAATTATATGCGGACTGGATAAACTGCTTAAATAGCAAATGTAGAAATGGTAAGATCACAAGTGCCAAACCTCAACTGTCAAAATGGCCCCAAAATTTAAAAATTGGGGCCATTTTTTTGAAGACACTTTTTGCCTCAACATGCCTCGTCTATAATATACGTCTATGGGTTTAACACAAAAACAGTGTGTTGACCGGATGATTTCTGCATTTGGTGATGAAGCCCCATCCAAAACCACAATTTATCGCTGGTTTGCTGAATTTCAACGTGGACGTGTCAAGCTCAGTCATGATCCCAGTCAAGGTCGTCCAAAAACTGCAGTCACCCAGGAAAACGTTGATGCTGTGCGTGATCTGATTGAGGAAGATCGACATGTGACATACCGCGAAATTCAGGCAACTTTAGACATTGGCATGAGTCAAATAAAAAATAATCTTGCATGAACAATTAGGTGTAAAAAAGTTGTTTTCCCGATGGATACCGCATTTGCTCTGTGAAGAGCAAAAAGCGGCTCGCGTTACTTGGTGCGTCAGAACTCTCGAAAGATTCCACGCAGGATCCTCAAATGCTGTATACAACATCGTACCAGGTGATGAATCCTGGATATACGCGTACGAACCCGAAACAAAAAACCAGTCACGAGTTTGGGTGTTCGAAAATGAGTTAAAGCCAACAAAAATAGTTCGTTCACGGAGTGTTGCAAAAAAAATGGTGGCCACGTTTGTCTCCAAAACCGGCCATGTTGCGACGACTTGAGGGACAAAGAACGGTTAATGCAGAATGGTATGCTAACATTTGTTTGCCACAGGTCGTTCCTGAACTCCGTAAAGAGAACTGCAACCACTGCATCATCCTCCATCAAGACAATGCGAGTTCTCACACCGCGCACAGAACAAAAGAGTTTTTAGAGCAAGAAATCATAGAATATTAGACCATCCGCCGTATAGCCCCAACCTAAGCCCTAATGATTTCTATACTTTCCCTAAAATAAAGAATAAATTGCGTGGTCAGATATTTTCATCACCTGAAGAAGCTGTGGACGCCTACAAAACGGCCATTTTGGAGACCCCAACTTCCGAATGGAATGGTTGCTTCAATAATTGGTTCCATCGTATGGAAAATTTTGTCAAATTTCGCGGAGAATACTTCGAAAAGCAATAAATACATTTTTAAATAGTAATGTTGTGTCACTTCCTTGATTCCCGAAATTTTCAGTGCCGCCCTCGTAGGATAGTATAAAACACGCGACCGAAGTCGCGACTCGCGAGCATAACCTAATAATAAATATTCATAAGTGTACGTATTCGGTATTATACAAGACTAGCTGTTGCCCGCGGCTCCGCCCGCGTATATACAGTATCCCTCGGGAACACTGTATTCTTTCAGGATAAAAAGTAGCCTATGTTTTTAATCCAGAGCCTGAACTACTAAGATACCAAAATGCCTCAAAATCCGTTCAGTAGTCTTTCCATGAATGAGTAACAAACATCCATCCATCCATACATACATCCATACACCCATCCAAACATCCTCACAAACTTTCACATTTATAAATTACTAGATGTTGCTCGCGACTTCGTACGCGCAAAAGTTAATTTCGCAGAAAGCGTACATTTTTAGGCGATAAAAAGTAGTCTATGTCCCTCTCCGTGATCTACTCTACATCTGTGCAAAATTTCATCAAAATCAGTCCAGTAGTTTCGGAGCTTATTCAATGCAAACAAACAAACATACAAACAAACTTTTCCTCTTTATTATATTAGTATAGACTAGCTGTTGCCCGCGGCTCCGCCCACGTAAATACAGTATCCCTCGGGAACACTGTATTTTTTCGGAATAAAAAGTAGCCTGTTTTAATCCAGAGCCTGAACTACTGAGATACCAAAATGCCTCAAAATCCGTTCAGTAGTCTTTCCGTGAAAAAGTAACAAACATCCATCCATCCATCCACCCATACATCCATCCATACATCCTCACAAACTTTCACATTTATGATATTAGTACTAAATAAATTAAATGCTAGTCAGCAAAACGTAGGACAAAAAATACAATGGTACCTACCTGGGTATTTCACCATCCACGATAACGAAGAAAAGGCAAAAAACTACAAAACTCAGGAATCGATAACCAATGGCGAAATGAGCAATCAGGTGTATTGTACGAATGGAAGACCGAGTTTCGCTGAACGAACGAATTGTGATAATCGTTCAATAGAACGAACCGTTCGAGTTTATAAATTGCGGTGCAAGTGCTTAGTGCACTCGAATTGGTCCGACTTGTTTGGAATACAATACAAACGTACAAGTACTGTTTTAATAAGGCCCACATTTTAGGCTCCGTACCCAAAACACGTTATATTAAAACATTTTGTTATTTTTTAAAAAGTTAATTTCCAATAATTTTAAATTTTAACTCCATAATACTCGAATATTCAAGCTTGATCCCCAATATAATAATAATAACTCCCACACCGATTTCGGTGACGGTGACCATTTTCATTGATACCAGGCTAATTACGCAAGAATATTTTTTATAGTGACCAAATGTGTGCGTAGTACACAAGAGAACTCTCTCTTCCTTTACTCTCATAATCCAGTGGGACGGATAACCGACACGACAGACGAGAGAGAGATCAGGCGCAGGTCTGACTTTTTACATGCCCATCCGACGCATGTATCATCTTTCTTGTCAGACAATCAGATGATCAGCCTGCATTGTCCTAAACAAACTTTGTAACAACATTTTTTGTTGTTCCAATGTGGGAATCGAACCCACGACCTCCGAGTCGAAAGTCAGGTCAGTCAGAAACCACTAGACCACGGAGGCTGTTGAAAGTAAACATGTGAGGCAAAATTATTTATTTAGGCAGACATTCAGAAATACTGCTTTAGATTGGAAGTGTGTAAAATTTGAATAGCAGAATCTTGTAGGAAAACGAGACAAACCATATTCATATCCAGACTTTACAGTTTCCACCTTGTAACCTCACCTTTATTCTTTATTCGGATTTAACCAAGTAAACCAATGCTGAGAATTTCTTAAAAATGCCTTTACATTATTAAGATTCTTAAATAAACGTACCGTATTCAACTCATAAAAATCAGTTTTCCTTCCTTCACCCTTAAAATAAGGTAATAAAAACAAAACAATATTATCAAACCCCCAGTTTGCAACACCTGTCGTAAGTCACATAAAATTCGTATTCCGATCGTGTAATCATAGACAATTCGATGCACATCTGCGTCTCTAGAGTCCAGACTGACACTTACTACCATCAAACAAATTTAAACCCTTTTACATTATATTTGAGTGTATTTTTCTCAAGCATCGACTCTAGGGGGATTACTATGCCTACCAAGATGATCAGTCTGGTTTAGTGGATTACAGTTGTCTCATTTGGCAACTTACAATAGGGATGGGTAATTTGTCCGTTATGTGGGTTTTTGATAAATTGTATTGTAAAATTGACATGACAGAGCGTTATTGAATTTAAAGGGTCACCCCTACTTTGGAGCGTACAGTTAGCAAAATAAATTCTTGAAAGTAATAACTTATGACAGCATAAACATATTTTTGCACTGCCCTAAATACATAGCAAGACACAATAAGATTATTTAAGTGGTACTACGCTTGTACCATTTGATATTCTGTCGTTGCACTGGATGTACTGTGTACAGTAAAACCATTTTGCTAATGGCGCTCGGCTAACGTCGTTTTGCTATGGCTCTATGGAAATGTCAGACGACGTATTAAAAACGACGATCGCCGAAAGCTATTGAGATTGTGGTCGTGCTGTAAGTTACTCAGACTTGGAACTTTTTTGACCATACATTTCCGCCTGAAAATTTTCAGTATTTTCAGTTAAGGCGAGGCCATAGGCTACTTTGACATTTCCCGTCACCTAGTCTACCTAGTCAGAGTTCAATTACGAAGTGGAAAAAAATATGGGATAAAGTACACAATCCTTGACATGTTCTGAACCGTACACATTTTGAAGAAAATATATAATTCCTGAGTTACAAAACCTTAAAATCACCTCTTAAAAATCACGAAATCTCCTAAAACGTAAAATGTTGTGCAGCACCATACATATTTTTTTGATAAATAATTAATATGTATATAATATTTCAACTTAAGCCGAACACTTTTGTGATTTGTACAATATTTCAAGAGATATTTAAGAAATACCTTGCAAACACCGTCTTCTACATGAATATAGAAAATAATGCTACGCAAAATTGACTGTTATTACAATGTGCATACGAGTAGTGAAAATCATTTTGTTTTTGAGCTTTGTCCTGGCCTTAAGGTGGTTCGTTCCCCGTACAAAAAAACAATCGACATTAATTAGGTAATTTCATACTATTACTACATATATTTATATGCACATCTATTTATTTTGCAATACCATTATCGCGAAATATATTTAAAATACTTTTCATACCACCTGCTCGACAATGTTTGATTATATATCACGCAATCTCAACGTAAAGCATGTCATTGACTCCCAAGGGAGATAATGTTGTATGAAACTCCCAAGGGATTAAAGTGATTTGAATTTGGAACGTTGAAATTCGTATGAAAATTCCTAATAGATACGTATCTATCATAGAGTTTTTCAATAATAATATTATGGTACTGCTGAGAGTTTTTTCGAAAATCGAACTGGCCACTTATAATTTTAATATTCTCACGTGTCAAAATCGTCAGTCACAAGTTCCTGAATCTTTAAGTACTGCTCAAATAAACTCGACCACAACTTCCATAAATGTTCCTAATAAAAATATTACTCTGTCCCTCCATAACTGGACAAATGTGTCGAATATCAATATTAATTTTTAACAAAATAAATGTTATATTTTTGTAGCCCTTGGTTTTTATTGCCTCGCAGTAGGTATGAAAAGTAGAGTATGCACCTCTGGGATAAAGCCTGTCTTCGTCTTGGGCAGCTTGAACCCCTCGCTTTACTCAGGACTCTACATAACTCCCTCGTTTCACTCGGGAGTTAAGTTTTAACTCCCTCGCTACGCTCGGGAGTTAACTGTAGAGTCCCTCGTTACGCTCAGGATCCAATATGCTACCCGTGACGTAAGACACTGCTTTATCCCCTTGGTGCATAATCTACTATTTCATACCACCTGCTCGACAATGTTCGATTATATATCACGCAATCTCAACGTAAAGCATGTCATTGGCTCCCAAGGGAGATAATGTTGTATGAAACTCCCAAGGGATTAAAGTGATTTGAATTTGGAACGTTAAAATTCGTATGATTATTTTTCCGACCCAAATATCGACCAATAGAATTGCACCATTCGACGTCACGTGGTACAACCTACATGGTATTATACTGAAAATTTTTTGAAAATTTTCTCTGGTCGTTGCTATACAAAACATGATCCAGTCAAATTAACCACACGTCAAACTGACAGGTTGAATTCAATTGTGAAAATTGGAGATTTTAATTGCACTAGCCTGAATCTTAATTAAATGTTGTTTTATTCATTATGAAATTCTTATCTGTACATTTCGTCTCATGGTGCAATTCTATTGGCCGACATTTGGGACGGAAAAATAATCCCCCGAATACCACACGAGCTTCAAAATTATCTGGCATTTCCCTCAAGGTTCCCTGCAAACAAATAAAGTCGTCAAGTTTTTCAGGAAAAATCACTCGCGCTTCGCGCTCGTGATTTTTTAACCTGAAAAACTTGAATCCTTCATTTGTTTGCAACGAACCTATCGGGAAATACCCGATAATTTTGAAGCTCTTGTGGTATTATATGTGAAAATTCCTAATAGATACGTATCTATCATAGAGTTTTTCAATAATAATATGGTATTGCTGAGAGTTTATTCGAAAATCGAACTGGCCACCTATAATTTTAATATTCTCATGTGTCAAAATCGTCAGTCACAAGTTCCTGAATCTTTAAGTACTGCTCAAATAAACTCCACCACAACTTCCATAAATGTTCCTAATAAAAATATTACTCTGTCCCTCCATAACTGGACAAATGTGTCGAATATCAACTATATTTTTAACAAAATAAATGTTATATTTTTGTAGCCCTGGGTTTTTATTGCCTCGCAGTAGGTATGAAAAGTAGAGTATGCACCTCTGGGATAAAGCCTGTCTTCGTTTGGGCAGCTTGAACCCCTCGCTTCACTCAGGACTCTACATAACTCCCTCGTTTCACTCGGGAGTTAAGTTTTAACTCCCTCGCTACGCTCGGGAGTTAACTCTAGAGTCCCTCGTTACGCTCAGGGTCCAATATGCTGCCCGTGACGTAAGACACTGCTTTATCCCCTTGGTGCATAATCTACTATTATTTCACACAGAAGTCACATTTTTATTGAATTTCCGACAAAATGTGACATAAGTTACATATGTCACTTTTTGTCGAAAATTCAATAAAAATAAAAATAGTCCTTTGAACATTTGCACCTGAAAAACAGGCACATATCTTATATTCTTAGTTAATTTAAAATGTAACTAATTGTTGCTTGTGTAGAATTAATAGGCGCATGTTTAATAATATGACAAATACAATATATTTTATTTGAATTTTTGCAAGTAATTCGTGCATGAACCAAAAAAAAATGATCGACGGAAAAACAAACGATTAGTTGTAAGCTGTATCTACTCACAGCATATCATTTTCATCATGCATAAAGGTTTTATGATATTCCAAATCTATTTATTACGTACAAAGAAACTGAAGCTTCATTTTCGGTGAACCACTTTCGCCATTTCTGTGTAAATTCACCGCGGCGATTCGCTCCGCTGAAGTCCCATTTATCCACTAAAAGCGCAATAAACGGCAACACTAGCGGGAAATTAGGGCAACTTATTCGAAATAACCTCTTCCTTTTAGTTAATAAACTCTTTCAGTTTATATTTTTTATCCTTTTAATGTATTACAGTACTGTAGATTAATGATGAAAAAATAAACATCGAAATATATTCTTGCCCATGCCATGTTTGATGGAGTGTCCTGTATTTTTAATAAATAATGGATTACGTTTACTTTTTATATGCAACATCTCTGAGTTCTTTAACCTCAATTCTCGTATTTAAAGTACTTTCATTTTACTTTGATTGTATTGTAAGTGAAGCGACATGTTATCTTAAACTGATTTTGTGAAGTTTGGACCAATCAGAGCGCGTTTCACGTTGGATTAACGTTTACGAGAATACCGTTTGACAGTTTTAGCGTAGACTTGATTGAATGCAGGTTATATTTAGCAGAATTTACCCTCTGAAGTGTTTAAAGTTTGCCTGCGCATTCTTTAAGATGTATATTTATGTATTTACTAGGTTTTTTCCGCAGCTCCGCTCGCGCACGTCGTATCGGGTATCCCACGGAAATATTGTACTTTTTTGGGATAAATGTAGCCATATGTTTCATTCCAGCCCCTTAACTACTACCATACCAAACATCGAAATCCATTCTGTAGTTTTTGCGGGAAAAATAACAAACATCCATCCATCCATATTCCATACATCCATCCGTACAAACTTTCGCATTTATAATAGTAGTAGGATAGATGAAAAGGCATAACTAATAACTATGCATTTTCTAGGCGTATTCGATTCGCGTTGAGGGCACGAGCGGAAAGAACGCAGTGTAGGAAAATAAGGAACCTTTTTGCTCATTGAAGACCACGCTTACAAGACATACGCCAGGTTTCGCGGTTTTCCGATAGATGGGGCTTTATAAATTATTGCGGGTTTGAATCTTGCTCAGGTTTTTTGGCACTAATATAATAATATATTAGGGATACCAAACTGCCAACAACAAAACCCAGCGCTGTTCTTTTTTGTCCAAATACTTATTGAATTCAAGAGATGCGATTGTAAAAAGCAATACTGTCCTATAGCAATTAAATAAGCATAATTTATTATTCTATTTTTTTAGAAATATTAGTATGTATGTACTATACTGGCTCAGGTAACTACTTATTAATTACAATTTAAGACATGAGTAGATATACCGCTTACATCTAAATATCAATAGTGTATTTTCAAAAATATCAGTTTGAGAAAAGAGCATTTGAAGATATTATGAAAAGTTTTTCGCTTTTTATGTAAAATTAGATTGGCAAATTATATAAAATTGGTATCACAATGTAGGTTAGTCAAAGTCAGAACAATGTCCGTCGGGATCAGCTAGCAACAAAATAATAAGTTGAGCAAGCAAGCTGTGTTAAGCAACTTTTTAAAAACCACTTGCGTATTTTATGAACTATTAGGTATTTATTATCTTTAAAAGTTTTAAACTCAATTTATAACTCGAAATTTGAATGTGGTAACTATGCCAAAGAATATAATATTATTATTCATACTAATATTATAAATGCGAAGTGTGTATGTTTAACTGATTGAATGTACTGTTGGTTCTTGGTGGAAATTCATGTTCATAATAATATAACACAACTTTTTATACACACTTTTCCACTTTATTTAGATTTTTACAATAATTTATATATAAACGCGACCGGTTTCGATTAACACCTGATGATGAGTTAATCGAAACCGGTCGTGTTTATATATAAATTATTGTAAAAATCTAAATAAAGTGGAAAAGTGTGTATAAAAAGTTGTGTTATATTATTATGAGTGTGTATGTTTGTCCGTCTTTCACGCCAAAACGACTGAACCGATTTAAATGAAATTGGTACACAAATAGTCTAGAACCTGAATAACCTAACCAAGAGCATGTCAGGACATGTCTAAGGAGGGTTCCGTAACTATAAACGCCTAATATGCTTTTTTTTTAATTACTCCAAAAGTTACTCTCCGATTTGGTTCACAATAGTTTTCCTAAAGAGTTTTTAGCATGATCTATCAGCACGGAAATTTGCAAGTTTCTATCTCCTATAGTTTAAAAATGCTAGGGGGGGGACCAACTTACAAACTACTTTGGAGGCCGATTACTCGAAAATGGTCAACTTTATAAAAAAGTAACGTATGCGTATACGTATTGCCTTTATTTTAAAAGACCTATTCTACGATACCCCACACGATGGGGTAGAGTGAAAAAATATTTTTCATCCCCACTTCACATGTATGGAGAGCCACCCCTAAAATATGAAATTATTATTTTTTTATGACCCCTAAACCGTGATCTATACACAATCTATAACTGCACCAAATTTCATCAATTTATATTAATAATCACAGGAGCTAGAGGCGCGGACAGACAGACAGACAGACAGACAGACAGACAGACAGACAGACAGACAGACAGACGGACAGAGCGAAACTATAAGGGTTCCTTAAGTATTACGGAACCCTAAAAAAAGGACGTAGGCTACTTTTTATCGCGAGGAAATGTACGGTTCCCGTGGGATACTTTATTTACAGTTTCACTTAAAAACTACTAAACCGATTATCATGAAATTTGGCACCGATATAAAGTAGACCACGAGAAAGGACATAGATTACTTTTTATATCGGGACATATACGGTTCCTGTGGGTTACTGTACATACGCGGGAGGAGCGGGCATCAGTACCCCAAGCAGGAATATTTTGCGGTATCGTTACGTGTACGTAAACGAGAAATATTGTATGAAAATTGAAAACCATGAAAGCGCCTCTAGCGGACGTAAAAGTAACTAACATTTTCATACAATATTCCTCATATTTCTCGTTTACGTACACGTAATGATACCGCAAAATATTTCTGTTTGGGGTACAGCTAGTTACATATACATATTACTGTAACTATGCGGTTCATCCACTCAGCTCAGCTATTATGTTCTATTGTAATATAGGTATAGTTAAAAAACACTGAATTACGAAAAATTTGTTCGTTATAACCTCAAGTTAAGCTGTGAAAATATTGTCCGGAACCCGTAAGGTCGGGGAAAATTCAGAGCACTGAAAATAAAACTGCATTAATTTAATAGTATACAATAGAGCTGAAAATCGAAAAAGTAAAATGCCAATGTTAAATTAAATCTAACACCTCGAACCCTTATGTGTTGAATTTTCAACTCTATTGTGTTAGTCGAACAGGAGCTCCGTAGCCTAGTGGGTAGATCGTTTGGTTCGCACTCGAGAGAGTGCAGGTTTGAATCCCAGGTTGTGGCGTGTACCAATGAGACTTTTTCAAATCTCAAGTACATTATACGGACGCTCTTACGGCGAAGGAAAACATCGTGAGGAAACCCGCACATGGTTGGCCCCAGACATATTGACCAGTCATTCCTCTGGACTAGGCTGACTGTGTTGTGCTTGGGCAACCATACGACATTTAAAAACCAACTGTCCCAGGCACTACAGTATTTCAAGAGTGGTTACTTTACTCGGAGAATACTGTATAAATCTTCCATTAACGGATGAAAAGGCCTAAGTTTTTTTGTTAGTCCAAAGTTCTATTTTCAATGCTCTGAATTTTCTCCGACCTTCCGGATTCCGTACAATATAGTTCCAGCTTTATAACTATAAACTACGAATTACGACATACTATTATTATGAACCACTGTGCTTTTAGTTGTGGAAACTTTTCATAACTTGTTTATGTTTTATTTAATTGTACAACCTTGAAGTCCATCCAGATCGTTCTTACAATAATTAATTATTATTATAGTATATTACTACAAATTACAAACAACATAATTTGTCACTCTCGAGTCTTGATAATAATATAAAGGACATGAACTAGGGTAGACAGCCTTAGAAATTTCAAAATTTATATTTTATAGTATTATGTTATAATAGCTGTTAAATATGTTAGGAATGAATTAAATAAATATAGTTTAAATAAACTAAAAAAACACGCTTTTAAAGAATATCGAACTAAAAAGTTGAAAATAATTTTAAAATTTTTAAAACTATACTTAAAACAGTAGTACATAAAAAATACTAGTATATAAATTGAGGGAAAAGCGTGGGTCGTTCGATATACGAAAATTATGGCACAAAGCGCCCCACGCTGTTCCCTCAATTATACTAGTATTTTTTATATACTACTGTTTTAAGTTTATTATTAAAAAAATTAAAATTATTTTCAACTTTTTAGTTCGATATTCTTTAAAAGCGTGTTTTTTTAGTTTTTTTAACTATAATTATTTTCAACTTGTTAGTTCGATATTCTTTAAAAGCGTGTTTTAAAGCTACCAGAGCCGAGGAAGGCAGCAGGCGCGCAAGAGAGAGTTACATACAAGCAAGCAAACAAGCTTACATACAGGTGAAGTTAATATTTAAGCGTGTTAAAAATATTAAAGAAGGAAAGAAATTAGTAAGTATTTGAAAATTTTTGAATTAAAATATTGAGCGTCACAGATTGAGAAGTCACAGATTATTTTACAGTTGTTACCCAAACCCATAAGTTGAACATGACGTGTCAATTTTTATTCTTGATGTTGTAAAAACTTAGGCCTTTTCATCCGTTAATGGATGACTTATACAGTATTCTCCAAGCGTAGTAACCACTCTTGAAATACTGTAGTGCCTGGAGCAGTTGGTTTTTAAATGTCGTATGATTGCCCAAGCATACGGCATTATCACAACAGATATAATTAGACTGCCCCATCGGAGTTGAATTTTTTCGCTTGCAAGAAGTTATCCGAATTTAGAAAAAAAAATGGATATCTCTAGGCCACTGCTGCTTCAGGACAACGCTAGACCATACACTGCACAACAGACGGCTACTAAATTAGAGGAGCTTCAATAGGGGATCGGACTACATCTGAAATATGTAGTTCGTTAATATATTCAGAAATATTGAGGCTAATGCCTCAATATTACTTTTTTTTTATTATACTTGGTAAATGTAAAACAAAAATATTATTTTATATGTAGTTTACTAATTAAATACATTTAAAAAGTACCAAAAAAATTTAGTCCGATTGCCTATTGGAATGTCTAAGATATCCACCGTACTCCGGACCTTGCTTCAACAGATTATCATTTTTTTCGAAATTTGGATAACTTCTTGCAAGGGAAAAATTCAGCTCCAATGGGGCAGTGCAAAGCGCCTTTAAAGATTTATTATTGATTCCTGTCCGAATGGTTTTTTTAGTAAAGGAATCAAATATCAATGAACTACCTATGAGATGGCAAAAGTTGATATCTATGCAAGATAGCAATGGTTACTTTGATTAAATATCAACTTTATGTTCCTCCATTACAAAACGCCAATTTCATATTATGTAATGACCTAATGTTATTCTCCTTTTTATCCCGAAAAGGTACAGTGTTCTCATGGGAAACCGTATTTACGCGAGCGAAGCCGCAGACAAAGGTTAGCACTTTATAAAATTAGTATATAATATTATGGCAATTGAGGACAAACATTTTGGCGTTTTAACTTTAACCTCGTCTCTGGAAGGTCATGTCACGATGTTATGTACTTAGTTATAAGTTAAAAATAACATTTAGTAAAACGTGACGTTGATCAGACGATAGCTAACTTCTGAGAAACGAAACAGCGAAGGAGCAGAGAAGTAAATAACTCTTTGAGATACACGTTATTACAGTAAATATTGATTCTATATTAGGGCTTGTCGCACAATATTTGTATATATTATTTGCATATTTTGTTTCTGTCGCTCAATATAAAGTAAGAAGTGATAAAACCTTCAAATAAGCTATCCGACCCTAGAAGATTGTGAAATAGGCTCTTACACCCGTATCATTAGTTGTTTCCTCAGATCCGCCTCGACTCAACCTCATCTGAGGTATCCTTAAGAAGTTCCTTGAGTTTGGTATTCTTAAACATAATTTCTGCCTCGGCTGTTTGCACCTCCAGTAAGGTTGAGTGGAGATAAATAATCATGGAAAAATACATTTTTTTATGTTAACACCAACAGTAACCATTAAAAACTCGATCCAAATTTTACAGAATGATGAATATCTATGCGCTGTAGAATTATACGGAATTTCGTAAAGGCAGTGGCGGATTTTCGTAAAGTAAAGATCCAAAAAATCCTCCATGCTTATCTTTAAATAAGTATCCCTCTGTAATTGCGTAATTACTTCAAATAATTCCACTCTGTTTGTAAAAAGAATTGATATAAATGTCGGAAATAGACACTCGAGGCGGCCTCAAGGTACGTCCTGAGGTACCTTAAGTTTGACAGTTGATTCCTCCACTCGCATAAGGAAATTCCTCAAGTCGAGGGAATTTTGTTGAACTAATGATACAACTTTCGTGGATTAAGGTTGAGTCGAGTGGGGTAAATCTCGAGGTAACAACTAATGATATGGGTGTTAGTCATTCTGCATTTGTCAGCATCTATATAATACTAATACTAAACACGTGTAGAAAAACTATCCTGGTATTACTTAAGCAAACAATTACGAAAAATAATTTGTGACAACCCTAATAACGTAATGATAATGCGGCTTGAAATTAATCCTTTGATTAATAGCTTGGTGTTTACGTGCTCTTAAATAAATTAATACACAGCCTGTTCGAGACACGAAAATAAGAAAGATATTAGGAACATGGAGGTATCGAGGAGAATAAAGTTTGTTAACTATCCGACTAAGCTCGGTTAATGAACACCATTATATTAATACATGAAGCAAAAATTTCAAGTACGGTTTTACGAGAATTGTGCATACGGATCAGTGTGTTTGGCACATTTAAAGTTTAAGCGGAAGAAGGCCTGCCGGAAGCTAGCATTTTTATAATTAACGCTTAGAAATACATTAAATTTATGAAAATATCAGCCACACAAACTACCTCAGTCATTTTTGTATATATAATACGAGTATTACAGTAGGTTTGACACAGTTGTTAATGAGTGTCAATCTTTCTTTAACAATCTTTATACAACATTTACATATTTTTATTACGTACTTATCTAAGAGGTTAAAGAAACCTAAAAAAGATGGATCTTCAAAATCACAACATGAATAATTATTTTGGGCGAAATTTTTACCACAGGGTGACCTTTAGTTATTTTAATATCATATTACTACTAGTACTAATATATTATTTGAGTTAGAGCTATACCAAGAAACTTATTTGCTCCAATAAACCGTCGACAATAATTGCTGCAAGACTATAGTCTTGCAGCAATTATTGTGGCTTTGACCACTACAAAATACTTTTTACCTAAATAACACTTAAAAAGTTGAAAATACTTCGTGTTTTATCCAAGCAAACATGTATTTTAAAATGCACTGATCATTTTAAAGAATATTTAAATACGTTTAAAGTGTTTGAGGCAGCACTATCATGACACATGGTTCCGGAGCGGTATCTTAAGCACTTAGCAGCGGTTTAACGTTTATTTAGGGTTATTGTAGAGTACTTTTTGCAATAAAAGTATGATTTTCATTAAAATCAGAATATATTATATTTTTATAATCGGAATTTTGTATTTTTTAACAAATGACTTTTGGGCCAATTGACTTGCGAAGGATCGTTTCGATCAAACTGGAATAAACTAATTGTATAGGAGCCAGCAGCCAGGTCTACCCACTAGGCTACGGAGCTACTTTTTTTTATAGGAGCCAGCTAAATTTCAATGTTTGGTAAATTTGTTATAAGTTATAACATAACTAACTACGAGTAGACCGTTCTACTCGGTACGTAATTGTTCAGCACTTATAGTATCGGTTAAATATCGTTTTGATTTTTCAGGCATTCCCGCTCGCGCTCTTAATTTGACGTGTATGCGAATAAATCAGCGCGATGACCGAACCGAGATTATATCGAAAATAGTTAAGAGATTTGGGCTTCTTATGCGTACACGGTGCACCTTGCAAGTCAAGGGAAATCTTTTCTTTTGGCTATAGATTAGCTCTTGTCTAGGTCTCTAGTCAAGATGCATTCGATAATTGCGACTGCGAATTTCGAAAATAAAATGTATGGGATTTGACATAATATCACATAAGTCATCGTTAAGTGACATGTCGTTTGCGATGCCCTATGTTAAATCCCATACATTTTGTTTTCGAAATTCGCCGTCGAAATTATCGAATGCATCTTGTCTAGAGGCCCTGGAATTTACAGTAACTTTGATAAAAAGTTATACTTTTGCTTTTCACAATTGAATCATGTATATACTTATATAATTCCACGAACTAAAGACTGAACTCAAAATATACCTAGAGATTTTATCCTTATACCTATTTATAGTATTAAATTGTTTACAGATTTAAGTGTTTTTATAACTTAATATTTTTTCCTGGAATGCTTTAGGTAGATAATATAATATTATTTATCTACACAAAGCATGCGAATTCTTTATGTAGATAATATATATTTTTAATTTTATTCGAAAGTACCTATTAACCTTTAATTTTAGAGAACGGGATGAGCCTGATAAGAAGATGAAAGACTGACCAAGTGCGAGTTGTTACTCGCGCTCGAAGGGTATCGTCCCAAAGGGCATAAATTCACTTTTGTTGTATGGGAGCCCCACAATAATGTATGTTATAACGGCAACAGAAATCATCAAAAAAACATCATCTATGAAAATTTCTACGGTCTAGCTAGCACGGTCCATGAGATACATCATAATGACAGACAGACGGAAAGACGAACAGACAGACAGACAGCTGCGAGTCTTAGTAATTGTAACTGCTTATGCGTGCACTCAGATGCAAGATCGTGCAAACACCACCATGCAGGTTGCAAAACTCACTTGTTTTGCAACCTGCATGGTGGTGTGGGGCTTTGCACGATCTTGCTGACATTGTTGCTTGTGTGATGGTGGTGTTTGCACGATCTTGCATCTGAGTGCACGCATAAGCAGTGTGGGAGGAGGGAGGTGCGTTACGCATGCTTATGCGTGCACTCACACATTTGCTTGCAGATTGTGGGTATTATTTGGCGGAAAAACTGCTTAAAATAATCATATTAATTAATTGAATAATGTTCAATTTTGAATAGCTATCCTATCCAGCGCCGTATCGCGTATCTTTTCGTTTCGGTGTGAACTGACCTTTAGTTTTATTAGTGTGCAGGACGACACCGAAACATAACATGTAAATATAGTTTAATATCGATATAAGATTCATATTTAGTGATAGGAATGTAAATATTTGTTTAAATACTTACTTATATAAAATACTTAGTCATTCCAATAAGATTTGATAACATAAATTCATATTAGAATCATAGAAAAGTTAGTTTACATAAGTTTTTACTAAACAACTTGTTTAGCCCCCATAGGTTGTACCCCAACCGAGGTTACCTTATAGCTTGTTGTCCCGCTCTTATTGCATATGTGTGACAGAGATGCAATATGTATGGGAACTTTAAAAGTCTTATTAGAATATGTTATTGTTAATTTTTGTAATTGTAAACGTGTTATTTAGCTTCTACTCTATTTTAAGTTTGATAATTAATAATAATCTTTTTACATTATGTAGTAATTTTATAAGAAATTTTGATGTTAAGATTTTGTATTATTAGACAAGATAGGCAATATGTTAGAGTAAGAGGTAGATAGGAACGCTCTTATTGGTGAATTGTAAGTTCATTCTGATTGGTGTATATTTTTGGACCAATAAGAGCTTAGATAATTCTGTGGCCGGATCCATATAAATATTGGATCGATTTTGGCATTCGGCACTTCAGTATTCGGCTACATACCAGTGTAATGAAGAAATAGTAAGAAGAATAAAGGAAGATTTCTGAAAGGAAAATTACTGCCGCTGTTTTCTTCTCTCAATCCCAGCAACAAATGTGCCATAGCGCACATTTATGGTCCTTCGGTCGCCGGATTATAAAAGAAATCCCTGCCCGTCGTATAGAAGAAATCGCTGCTCGTCGTATAGTGTGAAATCCCTGCCCGTCGTATAGAAGAAATCCCTGCCCGTCGAAATCGCTGCTCGTCGTATAGTGCGAAATCTATGCGTGTCAAGACAACTGCCTGTCCACGTATAGTGTCCGCATCGAGTATCCAGTAAACATGCCGGTCACCCGTAAGGCACAACAGTCTATGGGGGCGCAACAGTCTGCGTCGGAGACTGAGCATACATCTGGTGATACACCCACCTCAGGCACCAGTACTACCACACTAACTACCAGTACCGACACAACGAAATCAAACGTCACCGAGATGACTGGTAGACCGGATACTGAGTCAAATGAAGAGCCGCGCCCCTTGACTACTGCCAGTCGGGACGCACCGCCGATAGTACGCAAAGTAAACGCCACTATTGCTGCCAGCAAGCATGAAGAAAGGATACGAGCCGCATCCGTCAAATCAAGAAAGGCTTACAAAATAGCAAAGGCAAAGGAAGAGTTAGCGCGCCTTCAAGTCGAACTAGCCGCTGCTCGCCTCGCCGTATTAGAAGCGGACTCGGATGAAGAAGAAGATGTTGCCTCCGTGTGCTCGAAGATGGAAACCAACACACGGGTCGACACATGGCTGCAGGCTCAAGCAGAGCCACCAGTACTAGCCATAAGCCATGTACCTCATCAACCTGCCACCACAGAAGAAAGGATATTGGGGCAGCCAATCAACACAGAAGACAGAAGTTTCAGAGAACCTGTCATCGTGTCTGAAGAAAGAAGACCGGGGCCACCGAATACAACTGAAGAAAGGAAATCGGAGCCAGCTGTCTTCATAGAAGAAAAATGTAAAGCGAAGCATCCTCAGTCAGAGCTCTCTCAGCTGACTGAAGCCATCACTCTCGCTGTCAAGTCCGCGCGTCCAAGGCTCATGGAACTACCCGTCTTCAATGGAGCTCACCAAGACTGGCTTCACTTCAAAGCCGGTTACGAAGAAACAGAAAACCTCTACTCGAAGACGGAGAACATCAACAGACTTCGAAGAAATCTGAAAGGAAAAGCCAAAGAAGCCGTCGATGGTCTACTTATCACAAACGCCGACCCAGCTGACATTATGAAGACTCTGGAATCAAGATTTGGAAGACCAGAATCAATCGCCATGATGGAAATAGACACACTGCGCACACTGCCGCGCCTCTCCGAGTCACCGAGGGACATCTGCATCTTCTCAACTAGGGTGACCAACGCCGTGTCTACACTACAAGCATTGAACTGCGTCTACTATCTCTACAATCCAGAAGTCGCAAGGGCCATGGTGGATAAGCTAACACCGACACTTAGATACAGATACTTCGATTACTCTGCAACACTACCAAAGGAAGAGCCTGCACTTCTGAAGTTCGAGAAGTTCATGAAAAGAGAAGCCGAACTATGCGGACCATTCGCACAACCGGAGCAAGTGGGTTCACAGCCGCAGCCCGCTGCACCAAGACGTCATCAGCGAGTGAACCATGTCACAGAAAAACAACCAACAGTCAAATGCCCTGTATGCGAGGCCACAGGACACTCAACAAAGGACTGCGAGAAGTTCAAGAAAGAAGATGTTCACAAAAGATGGGACATCGCCAAGAGTAATCGACTGTGCTTCAGATGCCTACGCTACAGGAGCAAGAACCACACGTGTCGTCAACAGACATGCGGCATCGAGAACTGTAAATATTATCATAACCGGATGCTGCATGTCACGAAGAACATTGAAAGGAAAGAAGACGACCAGAAAACAACTGAAGCAATCAATTCCGCCTGGACTTCAGCTACAAGACAATCTTACCTGAAGATCGTCCCAGTCACAGCGTCGGGACCAGCAGGAGCAGTCAACACATACGCCCTGCTGGATGATGGGTCAACAGTAACACTCGTTGACGAGAACCTGGCTCACCGCATCGGAGCAAGAGGACCCATCGACCCACTTCGCATAGAAGCTATCAACGAGTTAAAGACATCCGAAAATAAATCGAGAAGAATCAACATCAAACTGAAGGGAGTAAATGAACATGAAGAAGACATACAAGCAAGAACAGTGAAGAATCTTCATGTGGCCACTCAAAGGGTTCCGAAAGAAAAGATTGAAGAATGTCAACATCTTCAAGACATCAGCGAGTTCATCACATACACACACGCGAAGCCAGAAATATTAGTAGGACAAGACAACTGGCATCTTCTTCTCACGTCGGCGGTGAAGAAAGGAAACAAAGAGCAACCAGTGGCTTCACTCACACCACTCGGATGGGTGCTCCATGGAAGCCACACAAGAAGCTCTAGCATCAACTATATCCACCACCTGAGAGAAGATCCAGCTGAAGACTCCTTAGAAGAACTAATGAAGCAATACTTCGCGATGGACTCCCTATGCATCAACCCTAAGAAGCCAAAGACGGATCCAGAAGAGCAAGCCTTACGAATCCTTGAAAAGAATACAGTCCAAACGAAGACAGGAACATATGAAACGGCGCTCTTGTGGAAGACAGAAGACATCAACCTCCCTGACAACTATGAAAACTCGTTGAAAAGACTTCACAATATAGAAAAGAAGCTTGACAGGGATCCAAAGCTGAAGCAGAAATATACAGAACAAATGGAGGCTCTCATCACGAAAGGATATGCCGAGCCAGCTCCGAAGACGAAGACACCAAACAAGACATGGTACTTACCACACTTCGGAGTAGTCAACCCAATGAAGCCGGACAAACTCAGAGTGGTCCATGATGCAGCAGCCAAGACAAGAGGAACATCGCTCAACGACCAACTCCTCAAAGGCCCAGACCTTCTGCAATCACTACCAGGAGTCGTCATGAGGTTCAGACAGCACACCGTCGCTGTGACTGCGGACATCAAGGAGATGTTCATGCAAGTGAAGCTTCGAGAAGAAGATAGAGACGCCTTGCGGTACTTATGGCGAAAGGACAGAAGAGATGACCAGCCACCGGATGAATATCGGATGACATCGCTCATCTTCGGCGCGTCAAGCTCTCCAGCAACAGCAATCTTTGTGAAGAATATAAACGCAAAGAAATACGAAGAAACGTATCCCGAAGCCGCAAGAGCCATAGTAAAGAAGCACTACGTAGACGACTACTTGGACAGCTTCAAAAGTCTAGAAGAAGCAATACGCATCACCACAGAAGTCCGAAGTATTCATAAAGAAGCCAACTTCGAGCTGAAGCAATGGAAGTCTAATTCAATGAAGCTCCTAGAAGCCATAGGGGAATCAGATGGCCAAGAAGACATCGAGCTCTACAAGTCTGAAGACAGAATCGAGAGGGTACTGGGACTCATCTGGAAGCCAGAAAGAGACGAATTCACCTTCAATCTCGACATGACACGAATACCGCCATCACTGTCCGAGGGAAAGAAGCCAACCAAGAGAGAAGCACTAAGGGTCGTCATGTCTCTATTTGACCCACTTGGCTTCGCCTCACCAGTTACCATCAAGGCCAAGCAAATATTACAAGAAGTATGGCGACGTGGAACATCCTGGGACAACGAGATTGACGAGGACCTCTCGAAAGATTGGCAGACCTGGCTACTCCACCTGAAGAACCTCTCGAATGTGGCCATACCAAGATGCTACCTAGGCTACAGCAACGCCGTGTCTCTTCAGCTACATGTCTTCACAGATGCAAGCGAGTCTGCTTACTCAACAGTACTATTCTGGCGAACGGTAGCTCCGAATGGCGAAATCAACGTGTCACTCGTCATGGCCAAAGCAAAGGTATCACCGTTGAAAGTAACCTCAATACCAAGACTAGAACTACAAGCCGCTGTCATAGGAGCACGACTCGCAGAAGCAGCCATCGATGAACACGAAAGGAAGCCAGACTCGAAGACCTTCTGGACGGACAGCAGAACTGTACTCACCTGGATCAAGACTGGATCCCGCTCATACAAGCCATACGTTGCGCACCGACTAGCCGCTATTGAAGAATGCTCCACAGTAAATGAATGGAGATGGGTTCCGACTAAGCTCAACGTCGCTGACGACGCCACAAGGGATGTACCACCCAACTTCGACAGGAACCATAGATGGTACAAAGGTCCAGAGTTTCTCTACGAGCCCGAAGACTCATGGCCAATGGAACAACCTACCAGTGTGGAGGCAGAAGAAACAGGAGAAGAAAGGATTCATCACATCTCAGTCGACGATACTCCGAAGCTAGCAGAAGCCCTACCCGAGGTCTCACGCTTCTCCAACTGGGACAGACTACGCTACACTACAGCAAGAGTACTCCAATTTCTTCTACTCTGCCGGCCAACAGAACAAGTTCACTACAAAAGGAACTCAAGAAACTCCGAAGCTGACCCGAGTTGGAAAAATACGCGTAACAGAGCAGAAAGAGTACAGCCACGACAGGAAAAGAAGAAAGAAGAAATAAAATTTATTCCAGTTCCTGCAGAACTCCTAATCAAGGCAGAAGAACTTCTCATGCGGTCTTCTCAACAAGAAGCCTTCACACAAGAACTTCAAGACATAAGAAGAGGGAAACCCATCTGTAAGGAAAGCCGACTACATCAGCTGAGTATAGAATACCTGAACGGGGCCCTCAAGCTAAGAAGCCGCATATCAGCCGTACAAGAAGTCTCTGAAGCCCAAAGAAGTCCTATGATCATAGACGGAAATCATCCCACGGTCAAGCTATGGATCAAGAACGTTCACTGCAAGCTACATCACGCCGGGGTAGAAACCACAGTAAACGAGTGTCGCCAACAATATTGGGTTCTCCGTCTACGCCCTATAACTCGCACGATCATACGACAATGCCTACACTGCAGAATGAAGACACAAGCGCCACCCTTTCCAAGAACTGGGGACCTGCCACCGTGTCGACTGGCTCATCATCAACGCCCGTTCACCTTCACAGGAGTGGACTATTTTGGACCCCTCTCAGTCACCGTAGGACGCTCGCACCAGAAGAGATACGTCGCCATCTTCACTTGTCTGACCACGAGAGCGATACATCTGGAAATAGCCGGCTCACTCAGTAGCAGCTCAGCAGTCATGGCCCTAAGAAGAATGATGGCCAGAAGAGGCTGTCCAACGGAGATCTGGTCAGACAATGGGACCAACTTAAAAGCAGCAGACAAGGAACTGCGCCGAGCGATCGACGAGTCAACGGCTGAAGAAGCAGCGAGACGACAAATCCACTGGCGGTTCATCCCTCCTGGAGCGCCATTCATGGGCGGCGCCTGGGAACGAATGGTGAGATCAGTAAAGACATGCCTGACGTCGACACTCCACGAGCAACATCCAACTGAAGAGGTACTCTCAACGCTACTGGCAGAGGCTGAATACACCGTCAACAGTCGACCTCTAACACACGTATCAGTCGACCCAGAAGATCCAGAAGCTCTAACTCCCAACCACTTCCTATTGGGAGGACCAGGAAGAGTACCAGCGTTCGGGCACTACTCAGAAAAGAACACCATCTCGAAGTCCAGCTGGCAAGCCGCGCAGAAGTTAGCAGACACCTTCTGGGAGCGCTGGCTTCGCGAGTATCTCCCCGAACTCCAAAACCGGCGGGAGCCCCACGGCCGAGGCCCCCCGATTCAAGTCGGAGATCTCGTTCTGCTAGTCGACCCGAACTCACCGCGCAACGTATGGCTCAAGGGGAAAGTCGTCGCAACGTTTCCTGGACCGGACAACGTCGTAAGAACAGTCGACATCCGGACCAGAGGCGGAGTACTTCGGCGCCCGGTTCGGAAGCTGGTGATCCTGCCCGTCAAAGACAGCGTCGTCGCAGCACCGGAAGAAGGTGTGACGGAGCCACACGGCGGGAGGAATGTGCAGGACGACACCGAAACATAACATGTAAATATAGTTTAATATCGATATAAGATTCATATTTAGTGATAGGAATGTAAATATTTGTTTAAATACTTACTTATATAAAATACTTAGTCATTCCAATAAGATTTGATAACATAAATTCATATTAGAATCATAGAAAAGTTAGTTTACATAAGTTTTTACTAAACAACTTGTTTAGCCCCCATAGGTTGTACCCCAACCGAGGTTACCTTATAGCTTGTTGTCCCGCTCTTATTGCATATGTGTGACAGAGATGCAATATGTATGGGAACTTTAAAAGTCTTATTAGAATATGTTATTGTTAATTTTTGTAATTGTAAACGTGTTATTTAGCTTCTACTCTATTTTAAGTTTGATAATTAATAATAATCTTTTTACATTATGTAGTAATTTTATAAGAAATTTTGATGTTAAGATTTTGTATTATTAGACAAGATAGGCAATATGTTAGAGTAAGAGGTAGATAGGAACGCTCTTATTGGTGAATTGTAAGTTCATTCTGATTGGTGTATATTTTTGGACCAATAAGAGCTTAGATAATTCTGTGGCCGGATCCATATAAATATTGGATCGATTTTGGCATTCGGCACTTCAGTATTCGGCTACATACCAGTGTAATGAAGAAATAGTAAGAAGAATAAAGGAAGATTTCTGAAAGGAAAATTACTGCCGCTGTTTTCTTCTCTCAATCCCAGCAACAAATGTGCCATAGCGCACATTTAGTAATGACGATACGCTCTACGAATACGTCAAGAGCGCCAATTGACGAACAAACACGCTGACATAATCCAATCAGGATATCGATATATCTATGTCAACAAAAAGTCTAATAGCTTGCAAATAATCACAAGTTCCACCGGAACCTCAATTCTCGAATTTAAAGTAGTAAAAACTACTGAACGGATTTTGATGAAATTTGGTATGGTAGTAGACTCTGTATTAAAAACATAGGCTACTTTTTATCCCGAAAAGTACAGTGTTTCCGTAGGATACTGTGTTTGCGCGAGCGGAGCAGCGGGCAAAAGCTAATTCTTTATATAAAGAAGAAATTTTCAAAGATTCATAACTATATATTTATAATCTAACGAAAAAGAATATGTTATATTATAGGCAGAATTTTCGCGTCCGAAGTCTATCAACATTTTACGATTTCACTAGTTATATTACAATCTAACGGTTTTTACAATTTTACGGTGACATATATAATTCAAGTAGAGTGATTAGTCCTTATTCTTCAAGCCAATAAATCAATATTCGTTTTTTCGAAATCTTCCATGGGTACTATGTCAACATGTCGTATTTGTGCGAAACAAACAAATCAATGTATTTAATACACTGTTCGCCTGAACACATCAGTTTTTAATGTCCTTCTGATTCAAATATGCAAGCCTACTGCAGTTTTGTACTAATCATTTTGTCTGGATGTCTTTTATGTTTAAATGCTGGTATGTTAAAGATTGATTTTTATATAGTTTTAATTATGTATTAAGTTTGGGTTTATCATAGTGTAGCTATTAATTGTAGATTTTTCTTTTTTATATACAGTGAAAGTTTGTTCTTTATAATAATTTTATTATGTTCTCTATATTTACTATGCCTTCGGGCAAAGGCCTCCAAATTATTGTAAAAAATAAATTGCAATGTAGCACTTCTAAAATAGCAATATTGCTGTTTAACGTTTTAAAACATTTCTCTTAGACATATAAGGCCTTCGATTTCATTACAACAAAACAAACTTTCGTAGCGCCATCTCTACAAAAATGTAAGAAGGAAGACAGTCAGTGTCTTAAAGAGCTGGTTCAAGCCATGATTACAACCGTGGCAGAAGGGAGTCCACAATATGGCTTGACTCCATTGGATCCAATGTATATTACCCATATAGACTCCAGTTCATCGAATCTTCAGCTCAACTTGCAAGATGTCGTAGTGACTGGCCTGAAAGGATGCGTCGCTAAGAAAGTCAAGTATGTTTTTACTATCTTTGAACAATTTCAAGAACAGTCGAGAAAAAAAATTCAGATTGATTGTTCTCACATTTTTTTCATATTATGTTGTCTGTCGTCATCAGTCGATTCCCGTCGCGTCGTGAAATAATGACATGACCAAAAAAAGTAGGTGTAATACTCTCAAACAGCTAACCATTAATTATTGTGATTACTATGTATACCTGTACAAAAATTTGAACAAATATATTCTAGATGTTGTAATTCGAAACTGATCTGAGATGTTGTAGCTTATTGCAAAAAATTAAAAAAAAAAAACGGCGATGTTAAGAACAGTTCCGTTAAGTTTTTTTTTATCCTATAACTTTTAGCACTAATTAGTACAATACGGCCGATGTATCTTGGCGAGTCTGAACTTCGCGCAGAAGGTTGCGCAGTCACTGTTTTAAGTGTTTTCGTATTTATTTTATTTGTACTAATTGGTCAACTGTATTAGGGAAAATTTTATTAGTACATAGGTATATATAAAAATAATACAATAACGGTTTTCTTCACGAGTTGTACATGCGCTAAAGTTCGCAGAGCCTATGTTCAGACCCGTCAAGATACAGCGGCCGTAGTGTAATTACTGTATTTTTTGCATTTTTCGGTCCATATTTATGTTGCCTTTCGCAAAATATAATTTTGCTGATTTAAAACAAATGCATGTTCTCTTTTACATTTCCCGATAGAAGGTACATTATATTATATGTCACCGTAAAATTGTAAAAACCTTTAGATTGTAATATTACTAGAGATATTATAAAAAGTCGATAGATTGTCAAACATACAAGTACGCATTATTTTTCGTTATAATTAATATTATGAAAAAGCAAACAAATATGGCGGCGCGGGGCACTTGCTGTTTAACCAATCGGCACGGTAAATATTACAATATAACGAAAAATAATGCGTACAATTATTGTAAGGAGAAATGTTTATTTGACAATCTGTCGACTTTTATAATATCTCTAGTAATATTACAATCTAACGGTTTTTACAATTTTACGGTGACATATACAATTGTATTCTTAGGTACAATACAGAGAAAACAAGTCTTTTTATGAAGCTAATGTGCTCGGTGGATATGGACGGCCAATACGAAATGAAGGGGAAGCTGCTATTTCTGCCTATCGAAGGAAATGGGAAAAACCATGTCACGCTCAGTAAGTGTTAATTATATCATTACTAGGTTTTGCCACCATGGTCTAGTGGTTAGGGCTCGGCTCTCGACTCGGAAATCGTGGGTTTGATTCCCGCATTGGAACAAAAAACAAAATGTTGTTTCCAAGTTTGGTTATGACAATGCAGACTAATCACCTGATTGTCTGTCACCGGATCAGGGTGTTGTATTACACTAGATTTTGCGCGCGACTTTGTCCGCGTCCACCCCCATTGCATCCCCGTGAAGTATCAATTTCAAAATAACGAATGTCTAGTGTCTACGTCATAATATCTATCTGCGTGCCAAAATTCAAATCCAGTTGTTGATAGTTCACTATACAAACTTGGACTCCCATTTCACCCTTAAGGGACGAAGTCCAAAAAACTATTGAATATGTAATCAATTATTTGTATTTATTAGCTCAGTCATTAAATTTCATGGAATTCGGGGCAGATTTTAAATATTTTTCTCACAAACTCTCAACCCTTATTTTACACCCTGAGAGGGTGAATTCCTATTCAAACCTGAAATATTTAATGAAACATTTTAAGAGCATAAATCAAAATTTTCAACAAATCGTTACAATTTATATATTCCATTATATATTCCATACAATTTTTTACGATAAACTTTTAACTCCTATTTCACCCCTTTACGGGTGAAAAGGAAAATATACTATCTGAATTTCCCTTTAGCTTTTGCCAATAGCGGCGCCTGTGCGTGCGTTTATATGGATGGGAGTCAGTGGGAACATCTCCTTTTTAACCCCCGACGCAAAAAGAGGGGTGTTATAAGTTTGACGTGTCTGTCTGTCTGTCTGTGGGTGTGTCTGTCTGTCTGTCTGTCTGTCTGTGGCATCATAGCTCCCGAACGGATGAAGCGTTTTCAATTTAGTTTCTTTTGTATTAAAGGTGACTTACATGCGAGTGTTCTTAGACATGTTTGATGAAAATCAGTTGAGCCGTTTAAAAGTTGTGGGGGGTGAAAGCGGGGAAGAAAATCCGAATGTGCAAATATACTCGAGTAAGGTCTCAAATGAAAGCGTACTGAAAGAGAATATTGATGACTTAATCGACAGTGTTCGTAGCTTCGTTTGATGAGAAAATTGGTGGTGGGAAGATCAGCCGTTTGAAGATGATCAGCTCTTTTCTAGTTAATGAGGGGATCTGACTAACTTTCCAATGTCCGATCGATTCAAAATTTGGTACTGTGTTACTTCAACGATATTCAAAGAACATGCTTATGTAACCATGACTTGATCAGCCGTTTGAAGATGATCAGCACTTTTCTAGTTGATGAGGGGATCTGACTAACTTTGTTATGTCCGATCGATTCGAAATTTGGTACCGTGTTACTTCAACGATATCTAAAGAACATGGTAAGGTAACCATGACCTGATTAGCCGTTTGAAGATCATCTTTTCTTTATTAGTTGATGAGGGGATCTGACTATCGTCCACATGTCCTATCGATTCGAAATTTGGTACCATGTTACTTCAATGACGTTGAAAGTATGTATATGGTAAGGTAATCATTATTTATACCTACTTTAAAAAGGATAAAATAAAAGTAAAATTAAAAATTTTAAAAACCCCCGACACAAAAAATAAACTCTAAAAAATAATAAATAATATTTTAAACCTATTATAATTATATTATCACATATAATATTATGTAAGTTGAAATAATTTTATTTTCCAATCGTCGTCTCGTCGGGGGACCGCTATGTGAAAAAAACACGTGTAGTCGCAGAATGAACAAATTAATTTACTCCGAAAAAAATTTGCTCATACCTACTTAAATGTAATTCGTAATAATTAATTAGCTGTTGTTGTAAAAATACTTTATAAACTTTAGCGGTCCCCCGACGAGGCGACGATTGGAAAATAAAATTATTTCAACTTACATAATATTATATGTGATAATATAATTATAATAGGTTTAAAATATTATTTATTATTTTTTAGAGTTTATTTTTTGTGTCGGGGGTTTTTAAAATTTTTAATTTTACTTTTATATACATTACTAGACGTTGCCCGCGACTTCGTGCGCATAAAAGTTAATTTCGCAGAAACCGTACATTTTTCCGCGATAAAAAGTAGCCTATGTCCTCTCCCGTGGTCTACTCTATAGCTGTGCCAAATTTTATAAAACCGATCTTGTAATTTCGCAGCCTATTCAATGCAAATAAACCTATCCTCCTTATTATATTAATAAAGATTATAGATTATTATAAACCCACGATCTAGTATCTGGCGCCAATTTTGTCGAATTTTTGTTCAGGACATCAAGGTTTCTCGAAGGAGCGTTACATAATTATCTTCGCGTCGCTTCTACACTCAATGGTGCTAGGAAATTGGAGGGCTGCACTATGAATATATAAATTCAATCATTCCATTACATAAGAAGATGACAAGGAAAAAGGTTTAAACCTTTTTCCTTGTCATCTTCTTATGTAATTTAATGTTAATACGGTCGTAAAATAATAATTAATTGAATGGTAATAAAATAATGAAATGGTAGTGGATGATTAAACAAATCGATGTGATCATTCTATTAAAGAGGAATATTAGTAAGGACATTATGTGAACTGTTTTTAAATCTTATTATGATTCTTATTACCTAACTATCTTTTGCGCGCGGCATATATATATTATCCAGCGGGAAAACTACTTTTTCGGGATAAAAAATATCCTATGTCCTTTCCTGGGACCCAAGGTATGTCTATACTAAACTTCATAAAAATCGGTTCAGCGGTTAAAGCGTGTAGAGGTAACAGACAGACAGACAGACATACATACTTTCGCATTTATAATATTAGTATAGAAGTATCTAAGATGATAGTTGTAGTGTATGGCTGTGTATGTAGCATAGATATTATACTGTCTCGAGTGCTCTTGCCAGAGATGACAGTAGACTTGTCACAGTGACATTGACACTTAAGACATCAGTCCTGATAGAGAGGCCATGCGGGCAGGGTGTGTGTCAATGGCAGAGCATCGGCGAGCCAGTATTGTTGCGTGCTAGAATACTACATGTGGCGACGAGGAAAAAAGGTCAGTGGTTAAAATTACAAAAATATACAAAAGATTATCGTATCTTACAAATCCGCATTGAAAATAACAAAGGAGGGAAGTAATGGACGGACCAGTCAGTTGTAGCCTGTAGGTGCAGTCAATCTTGTAGATTATTTAAAACAAAGAATATCGTATTGCCCATGCAGGCATATAGCAGCGTCCGTGGTCTAGTTGTGGGAGCTTGGCTCTCGACCCGAGGGTCGTGGATTCGATTCCCGCATTGGAGCAGCATTAAATGATGTTTCCAAGTCTGGTTGGGACAGTGCGGGCTGATCACCTGATTGTCTGACGGTTAACGGTCGGATGGGCATGTAAAAGGTCGGACCTGCGCCTGATCTCTCGTTAGTCGTGTCGGTTGTCCGTCCCACAGGGTTATGAGAGTAAAAGAAGAGAATGTGCTCTTGTGTACCGGGCACACACTTGGGCACAGTAAGGTGACTCCTGCGTAACTGGTTCGCTTCAATGAGACCAGTCGCCGTCACCGAAATCGGTGTGGGAGTTTTATATTAAATATAGCAAAATGTGCTAAGTAGGTGTCGCATCAGTTATTGTTTAAAATTTAATCACCTAATGTACACAGCCTCTTTGCTTAATTCTTGTTACATTTTCTATGTGCGGGTCAAGATAAGGAATGACCATAGTTGTGGTGAGCTGCTAGTATACTAAAAGATTCCATGGCAATAATTTTATTACTAATACGTTGTTATTTACAATGAAAATAAGTTGTTGATTATGTCAAGAGTTATATTTACAATAATTATTTCACGTTATTATGGTTTATTAAAAGCCACCGACATTAAATAGTGGTAAGTAAGCAGGACTCCAATCCAAAGGCCACTATGATTATTATGTTTAAAATATAATTATTTTAATATATTATAATATGTTGGTTACATAAGCAATATTAGAACTAGAATCTAAATATCACTAGGCATAACTAATCACAGTTTAAGTGTTAGTGAAACTTGCATAATTACTGTAAGTTTTGATACCATGTTTTATATTGACACAGGCATTTTGTACTTGATGTATTTTAACTAATGAGTACTGGCTACTTACAAAACTTAGTGAATTAACAGAATCTATAGTAGCAGATAATTGTTGCAGTTACCTGTAGGTTTTAAAGTGTTGAAGTATATGACCTTATTATATTAAGTTTATACTCCAAACTATACTTTTCAGTGCAAGGGATAAATAATAAAATATTATTATCAGGTAATAATTTAAGGTTTCCAAATCATAAAACCAATTGCAAAACAATTGTTTGACTGAGTTAGTGTTACTGCTCAGTAGGCACATCTGTAAGGATTGTGATATAGAAGCGACATGTCGCTGTACCTATATATATTATTAGATCGGGGGGCACGGCAGTGCTCCCGCCAAGTCGAGTGATTTATATACTAGGTATACTGCATAGTAATGAAATGGCAATGTAAATAACCTCAGTATTTGCTTACGTATTACTGCATAATAATTATGCAATCATCATGTATTGCTAAAAATAAAGAAAAAGTGAAAAAATGTAAAGTAATATGTTGTTACCGATAACCAAGTAAGATAAGAGTATTCTGCTACTGCAGATGTTTACTATTGAACGTACTATAACAAATGAGATCTCCGAAATATTACACGAGCCCACATAACGATACAAGTTCATTTGTTTTATCAAATAAGAATGCAATATGTAAAATGTATGTAGTTTTAATAAACCTAATAGTTTTTATGAATAATAATTGTTAAAAAGTTTAAATGTTGCGTTTGATAGCTATATTAATAAAAAATATTACATTGCTTTATTGTATCATAATATCAATAACATACAATTGTGCATTATATTGTCATCTGTTTTGTGACTTACAACTTAAGTAGAAGTTATATAAATTCTACTTATGGTAGGTAATGGGTATATTCTAATTATACCCACAGGGTAAGGTTCAATAGTGGGAAATTTACTAGGATTTCAATTTAATTCAATATAATAATATTATGCAACCAGTGGGAAACGTGAAAGCGTAAATTCTCGCGTGAAGCTTAAAAGGCAGCGCCTCGCGAGTGCAGGCTTTGATGTGTGTATGTTTGTCCGGGCTTTATTTATAAATCTGAGTCTACTGCTTATGAGCATAGCTAAAGTTGACTTACTAAATGTGTAATGTCACGAATATAACATATAGGTTTTAAGCAGTATAAATGATCATTAAATTGATAATGTCAAGTGATATTTTAGCAGTATAACTGATCATTAAATTGATGACGTTATGAAGGTTACATACTAGCACAGCGCATCATTAAATTGATGACGGTTAAAAAATGTATGAAAGCAGCAAAGCTGGCTGATGATCATTGGTTAAAAAGTGTATAAAAGTAGCAAAGCTGATAATTAGTACAGCTCATCATTTAATTGATGACGGTTAAAAGTTTTATGAAAGCAGCAAAGCTGATCATTAAATTGATAACGTCACGAAAAGTTATATTAAAAGCAGTATTATTGATCATAAATACATACCAGTGCAGCGCATCATTAAATTGATGACGGTTTTTAAAATGTTAAGAGCAGCATAGCTGACCAGTGCAGCGCATCATTAAATTGATGACGGTTTTTAAAATATTAAAAGCAGCATAGGCTGATCATTAAATTGATAACGTCACAAAAGTAACAAAGCAGTATATAGCTGATCATTAAATTGATACCGTTATAAAAGTGTAAAAAAAGCAGCATAAAAGCTGGTAATTAATTAATATAATAGTATACTAAATGATAATAATCATTAAATTACGTTATAAATATGACTTGGAAGTGGTATAGCCAATCATTAAATAATTATGGCCATAAGGGTGACACGAAAGTGGCAACGCTAATAAGCGAATTGATAAAGTAATAAATTACATGAAATGTAAGCCGCGGGCTGATTATTGAAATTGACATGTAAGACATGTCAGCAATATAGTTGATCATTCAATTGATAAGTATCACTTCTAAGCAACAAAGGTGATTATATAGTAATTGGTAAGGTCATAAGAATTACAGACAAGCTGTATGAGTGATTATAAGATTGATGTTACTTTGTTTAAAAACAATAAATGGTTATTACTTTTTGGTTGCTAGAACTAGCAAAAAGTTTTTGTAATATCGCCGATTATAGTTGATCCGTATTTTGCATAAAAGCAGGGTCCAGTTTCCGGTTCGCCTAGTTAGGCAACATAACAAAACATTATGAACACAAGATTTGATTTGATAATGAGGAGGAGCGAGGATGCTACGAATAGGAGATTCACTAACATTTAGTAAAGTGGAGTTCATGAGACAAGGAAAAAATGTTAACCAACATTGTGAGGTTCGTCATTTTGTCATAGACTTAAATTATAAACCTGCGAAATTTACCTGGAAAAATGGGGTATTGTCGATGGTTGTCAATTCATATTATGTCAGACGCTAGATAATAATCGCACGGACTACAGTCCGTCCAAGTGAAATTGCTAATATTGTTTTCGAATGACAATGATAAGCTACTCTGGGTTGAGTGGTATATAAAAAACATTTATACGAGAATTGTGCGAATGGAGGAGTATGAAATTTGACCAGTAAATTAAAGTTTATGTGGAGTTAGGTGGAAAGAAATTTAATATTGTTTTAAATAATGCTTAGAAATAAATACTTTAATGAAAATAACAACAACACGCACTACCTCAGTTACTACCGCGCGTTGGATAGATTCAATTTTGTTACACTTTGATGTTTGTGAATCTGCCTGTCTGTCACAAATCCATAAAGTAAATTATTCTATGCACAAGTTACAATATTTACATATTTTTAATAATTTATATTTAAGAGGCAAAATGGCCATAAAGTTGAAACAAAAAAAAATGATTTATTATGGGTGAGTTGCGACCATGGGACGATCTGTAGTATGGTTATTATTATTCTCTTTCGGGGTTATTGCTTCAATAATATATGCGTATCAGGCAAGTACGCTTAATGACTTTGACAAGTGAAAGTCATGAGTCATGAAGATGGGAAAGGAAATTTTTAAATTCATTTAAATTGAGGAATGTGCAAGTTGAACATAATTTCAGATAGTTTTGCTTACATACATTAGCTACTTTTGAAAAAGGAAATGATACATATAGTTGTGGGATGGAGAACAGATGATTTATTATTACAAGATAGAAGTAAAGAGATTAGATTTATTTTATTAGATTAGATTAGAAAGTAAAATTGCAGTTCGACTTTTAATTCGGTATTGGAAATTGATGAAGATAGTGAATTGTAATGTGATATAGGCTGGGGAACTCACAGTACAAAAGTGATTTAATTGATGGTATATCCAATATAGGTTTTCTGTGACAAGGCATTCAGGGGGGCAAACAGACAACATCATCAGTAACATTGTACACAGTTGTTAAATATCCAAAATGACATACTAATCCCGGTTTCACAACCACTACAGAATACGACCGAAGGAAGAGTCGGCAACAAGATCAGAGGTTTTAGGATAAAATATGCATTCTAGTATAAGCTACAACTACACTAAAGGTGAGAACCACCGAGCGTGCCGGGGGTAGACTTAAGACATCAATGTAATGGGAACTTTTCGGAGTGGAATTTTCTTGTCATTTGAGGCGGATCAAGTTAGAAGTTACGGTAAATGTTACTGTACGATTTCCAGTTTAAGTTCCACAAAATCTTAAACAGATATTATGCAGTCGTTAAGGAAATACATCGGAAATAACTGCGTAGTTATAACCAAAATAAACGAATATAACTCTTTTGTACCGTGCCCTATTAGACACAGAAATAGGGAAGTTGAGCGTGAATTTGAATGACTTATGGTCATAAAAGCTGAAAATACTATGCAGACGGAAAAGGGTAAGAAGAAGGGTGCTACGTAGGGCCAAGGGATAATCTTAATAAAGAAACCAAGTTAAGCGTTAATTTGGTTTTCGAATCTGGAAAAAATACAAATTGAGATATAGAAGTTTGGAATAATTTAATAGGGGAAAAAGTACCAAAACGAAGTGTAGTATACTTTATATGACAATGGAAGGTTTTAAAAGAAAGAGAGGAAGGTAGAATACACGTCGATCGGATAAAGGGTGGAGTGTGGAAATAATTAGGAAGGTGAATGTATTGATTTGAATTGATAGCAGATTACTTGTGTTTTCTAAATTATACTTTATTGGTCACTTAATATGATGCTGAACTGCTGATAAAATAACGACGTTACAATAGAGACATTACAGCATAAATTTAGGGCATTCTTATTCATGGTTACTGATTCAATTTTGACAGGATACAAGTAGAATATAAATGCACAAAATAAATTATAACAAGAAAGGGATGTAGTGTATGGCTGTGTATGTAGCATAGATATTATACTGTCTCGAGTGCTCTTGCCAGAGATGACAGTAGACTTGTCACAGTGACATTGACACTTAAGATATCAGTCCTGATAGAGAGGCCATGCGGGCAGGGTGTGTGTCAATGGCAGAGCATCGGCGAGCCAGTATTGTTGCGTGCTAGAATACTACAATAGTAATAAAAAATATTATAGATTTTTAACATGTAAAGTTCGATAAAACGGAAGTTCGACAGTTATTAGCAAGTAGTAGTAGCCATATTTATCAAGTACCTAGTAGAGCACTTATTATAGCGTGATGCAGCAGCAGCAGATCCCTGAGAGCAATATGTATTGATACAAATAAGGGTCAGCTCATACCGTGGCACGACGCGGTGTTCTTTTTTCAAAGAAATAAAACGTTTATCTTTTTTTAAATCGCTATCTTTAAAAGTGCGCGCCGCGTCGCGGTAATTATGAACATGAACGGATCGCAAAAATCGAAGCAGATATCACAATAGACAATCGGACAATTTTTTTTATTGCATAAATGAATAGTACTCTTAAATATGAGTAACTTCACAGAAGAAACCGTATATCAAAAGTCAATATTTTCAAAGGTACAGCGATTTGTATAAAAAATTTTGCAAGCCTTATAAAAACGCTCCATACTAAAGTCGACCTACAAATGACGTCACTTGTAGGTTATAGTATATGAAGTAGTCCAGAAGCGTAGCGTGCCTTGACGGGGCCACGTATAAAATTTGTTTGGGGGCCCTTAGGAAGTATAAAGATTTCTCACAAAAGAAAAAAAATTGCATATAATTAAAATAAATATTTATTCATCTTAATTATCTATCTGTCACTTTTTCGAAAATTTTTACACACAATTCAAATTAAATATACACTCTCCTTGCCTTTTTTTCGGCAAACTGATTAATAAATCATATTTAAAAGCTGATGATGAAATGAAGATGAAAATAAAATTTGGGAAGTTTTTATTAATTTTTGCTTACGCACGTTGGGGGCCTCCGTAGCCCGGGGGCCCCGTATAATTGATACGGCGGTAGCTACGCCCCTGATTCAGTCCTGAATGTTTGGTCACTGACTGAAAAAACATCCTGTATTTCCAGTGATCTGAATTTTCCCCGGCTTTACAAATTCCGGACAATATAGTCCCAGCCTTAAAAGTGCCAGACTGGGTTTGTTGTCTGAACGACGGAGATAATATAATAAACAACGCGCAACAAAAACTTGTATTCCTGGTTAACCAGATATTAAAAACATTTATTTTGTTGTAGACAAAGATTTCAAAATTCAAGATAGGCTATTATGACAGAAAAAAAATCATACAAGAAAATATTACGCCATCTTGGTTTTCACTTTTCACCGTACCTCAAATGTCACTGCATCTTGATTTCACCATACTTCAAACATCAAAATGGCCCCAAAACTTCAAAAGTGGCGCCATTTAAGTGGGGACAGCTTCGGCTTAACATGCTTCGTCTATCTATACCTACTAATATAATAAAGAGGAAATTTGTGTGGTCGCTGAGGCCCGTTACTATTTATTTTGTATTTAAATGATATCAACAAATGTTTTCATAACAGTAGATTTTTATTATACGCAGATGATCTCAAGGTGTTTAAAACCATCAAATCTCTAGATGATAGCCGTCTCTTGCAAAATGATTTAGATAGACTATCGGAATATTGTGATAAAAACAATTTGAAGTTAAGTATTAGTAAATATAAATATGTAAACTTTACAAAAAATAAAAAAGTGTATAATTTTGATTATTAGTTATGCAATGAAATATTAATTAGAGAGACTCAAATTTGCGATCTTGGCATCCTTCTAGATTGCAAATTACATTTAAATTTGCACGTCGATAAAATAGTTGTCAAAGCGTTCCAAATGTACAACCTTGTTATGAGAGTATCATCAGATTTTAAACTCGAAAACACCTATCGTTACCTTTTCAACTCCTTAATACGCCCACAGGTAGAATACGCATGTATGATATGGGATCCATATTATGCTAAATATGACAAGAAATTAGAGAAAATTCAACGAAAATTTGTTAAAACCCTGCAATATAAATGCCATAATGAAAATCGTTATATTTTAACATATGAAGAGTCACTAGCTAGACACAAATTATTAACCCTGAAATCAAGACGCTTGTTGCTCCAGGCCATGATGCTCCATGGATTAATAAATAATAAAATTGATTGTCCGGAATTAGTTAGCAATATATTTTATGTTGTCCCTAGGACTATAATAAGACGAGAGGCGCGCATTTACCCGCTCTTTGCAACGACTATGTGTCGTACAAATGCTGGTGAACGTGCACCCTTGTATAGACTAGTTAAAATATATAATAACAACTTTACTAACATAGATATATTTGCTGCAGGAAAATATGTATTTAAAAAGCAAATTACAGATGCTTTAATGACACAGCAAAACATCTAAAGCAAATGTATACTGTTTTGATGTATTACATTATATTGCATTGTGTACTTGTAATCCGTGAAAACGTAGTGGAGTGTACAGTAACTGAACCATGAGATAATATGTAATTTGATTTGTAATTCATCTGTATACTTGTTTGTTTTCCTAATAAAATAAAATAAAATAAAAGTTTGTTGGAATTGAATAGGCTCCGAAACTACTTAAATTTGGCACAGATGTAAAGTAGATCACAGGGAAGGACATTGGCTACTTTTTATCGCAGAAAAATGTACCGATTCTGCAAAATTAGCTTTTGCGCGCATGAAGTCGCGGGCAACATCTAGTAATATATACGTCTATGGGTTAAGGCCCTCCCCCGAGCGAAAGACCTTGAGGCGGTCAGCCGCATAACTCAGTTGAAAATTTTTCACATAACTTAGTTCAAAATTGACCAAAAAAAAAATTTAAACGGCGAATATCTAGCTTATGAAATTGCCTATCTATTGGTGTGTGTCCCAAATAAAATTAACTTGTAAATACTATGGAGACGCTGAAACTATAATTGAATGTTCATTGAATTATAGTTTCAGCATCTCCATAGTATTTACAAGCAAACTTTATTTGGGACACACACCAATAGATAGGCAATTTCATAAGCTAGATATTCGCCGTTTTAATATTTTTTTTGGTCAATTTTGAACTAAGTTATGTGAAAAATTTATGCGGCTGACCGCCTCAAGGTCTTTTGCTCGGGGGAGGGCCTTAACTAGATATTAAAGACATTTATTTTGTTGTAGGTAAAGCTATATTTGGCGTAGATAGCGTGCTGTCCAAAGTTACCGACGCACACGGAAGGGAACATTTGAACATCGTCGACTGGACACATAGCTATGATCTGAAGGGCAAAGCTGAATTGCACTTTGATAACTTGTTTAATGGCAATGAAGTTCTTGGTAAGTTAATCTTTACATACGTAATTGGTCCGCCTATTACGTATGGTCTAAGCCTATAAGGACTAGAAAGCTTAAAGGACAGAAGAATGATTTTTAATTATAAGTACCAATAATTATAATATCCATGGACGCTTCACACCACGTCGATCTGGCCCCGTGCTATTAAGTTTCCGAAGAACTTGTGTTATGGGTATCAGACACTGGAAAGTTGGTATATTTAGTACTTTTTATACTATACATGTAGATATATACTTATATGATTAAGATTTTTACTAAATTAAACACATAATTATATCTTTTCCTCGGCGGAAACCGTGACCTCCGGCTTGAGCGTCAACGCGCTAACCACTGAGCCACAGAGGTCATAATTATGTAGCCTGTATACTGCCTACGCTAAAATATACAATATGAGTATTACACTAATGTTACTGCACAAAAATTATATGTCAAACGTTTATAGGTCTACACAGACTACAAGTTTAAAGTATAGACATACGAAAAGAAGAAAGGACGATGTAGAAGAGAAGGAGTTTAGCTTCTAAAACGTTAAAAATGATGTCTAGTAACAAATTAACACCGATGATAATAATATTCCGTTGCTATTACTTATATTTTATGTAATAGACTCACAATCATTTGTTGACACAATTTATTGAAATTTGCATTTTTAGTTAAAGCTGTCTGTCTCGCCATACAAGGTTGTATTTATATTAATAATTCAGTAAATTTGTACTGTAAAGTGACCCTAGTAGGAAAGTTTTGGGGTAGTTCTGATTTTTTCATTCCATATGTGTTTTGGGGTGCTAAATCCGAATCTGAGGTTTGCGGACAAAATTTCGTGACGCAACATTAAAAAAACCAGAAAAAAACCGGTTTTTTTTTGCTTTTTTCCGGTTTTTTGCTTAAAACTCGAAAACTATTAACTTTTGGTAAATGGTCTGTTTACAGAAATTAAAGTACTTGAAATTCTCTACAAATAACAGTATTTAGTTTTTTTTTCATACGAATCGTTCGGTTTCTAGTGCGAGTTGAAAATTGTAAATTTTTAGCAGTTTATACAAAACCCACTTTTTACATTTCAATATTTAATTTTTATGGATGCTGTCATTTGATAAATGTCACCTGGTTTTCCACACAAGTAATTAAAAAGAAAAAAGGCAAAAATTATGCAAATTCAGTAGGTATCAAAAAAAGGTAGAACTCGTAACGAAATAAAACTTAAAATCTCGTTATTTATGATCATATATTATTATGATTATAAATTATAATATGCAAAATTTATATGAGCCGTTGTCTTTTGGAAGGCCCTGGCTGAGGTTCTTCGATAACGATGTGTCCTGGTTCCTTGGTTGCTTGTTCTGGAAAATAAAAGTTTAAATCAGTAAAAATCAGCTCTGACATAGACGTAGAAGAAACTGAAGAAAGAGAGAGAGGTATGTTGGATCTCACAAGTTATTTTGTAGTCATTCATCTCTCCTTGATATATGATATGTGTCTCACCTCTTTTTATTTTCCAGGAGAACGACTCCCGACGCTGACGATGGAGCAGTCAGACCCTGAGCCAGGACCCGATGCCATCGAAGAACCTCTGTACGATGCGGAAGGTATGTTTAATCCCACAATCTATTTTGCAATCTTCATCTCTTCTTGATAAATGACTTAACTTTAAACTTTTATTTTCCAGAACAAGCAGAACCAGGACTCATCGTTATCTAAGAACCTCAGCCAGGGCGTTCCAAAAGACAACGGCTCATATAAATTTTGCACATTATAATTTATAATCATAATAATATATGATCATAACTAACGAGATTTTAAGTTTTATTTTGTTACGAGTTCTACCTTTTTTTAATACCTACTGAATTTGCATAATTTTTGCCTTTTTTCTTTTTAATTACTTGTGTGGAAAACCAGGTGACATTTATCAAATGACAGCATCCATAAAAATTAAATAATGAAATGTAAAAAGTGGGTTTTGCATAAACTGCTAAAAATTTACAATTTTCAACTCGCACTATAAACCGAACGATTCGTCTGAAAAAAAATTAAATACCTACTGTTATTTGTAGAGAATTTCAAGTACTTTAATTTCTGTAAACAGACCATTTACCAAAAGTTAATAGTTTTCGAGTTTTAAGCAAAAAACCGGAAAAAAGCAAAAAAAAAAACGGTTTTTTCTGTTTTTTTTTAATGTTGCGTCACGAAATTTTGTCCGCAAACCTCAGATTCGGATTTAGCACCCCAAAACACATATGGAATGAAAAAATCAGAACTACCCCAAAACTTTCCTAGCAAAAATACAATTTAACTGAACTATAAGTTGATACTGTTTAATGCGTAGGATTTTTTATATCTTATATTACACTTTAAACGAGACGACTGACATAATCGGTTTCATGAAAACGTATTATATGTATTACGATGAAAGAAGAAGGGGCCAACCGTCCCCACCCTTGTAGCAACTAGCACTACAAGACATAATATATCAAATGAAAGGCCTAAAAAGTGTATAATTGCACCATTTTGTAGTGTTGCTAATAAGAAATAATTTTTGGAAAGTAATGGTACGAGTATACAGCAAACGACATAAAAGTGGTATATTTTGGTAAACTGCCTCATATGGAATAATAATAAAATGCTAAAAAAAGCTATTTCCTTATTTTTTTCGCACATAATTACATTCTAGAAATTGTTTCTTACTTGCGACGCTATCGTATGGTGCAATAATATAGAATGTATTTTTAGCATTTTATTATTATTTCATACATTTCTTCAAAATATGAGGCAGTTTACCAAAATATACCACTTCTATGACGTTTGCTGTATACCATTACTTTCCAAAAATTGTTCCTTATTAGCAACACTATAAAATGGTGCAATAATATAGGATGATTTTTTCAACTTTTTTTAACCTTTAACCCTCATTAACTTTTTTCTCCCATGGTTTAGAGATTTTTCGTCATACAATAAAATTATACACTTTTTAAGCCCTTTCATTTGATAATGCCTCATTCCATACAAATCTTCTGTATTCGAGGAGTGGAGTTTGGTGGAGAAAAATCGATCTAGCTAGGTCTTATCCATGGGTAACTGCGCATTTAAGCTATATATTATTCTTTTTCTTTCGTCGTCAAACAATATAACAGTATTTTATAACAATATTTCGACTCTATTATGAAATGTGGTGGTTTCCAATCCTGGTCCCTACCCTTTTAATTTTTTACGTGGAAGCTCCTTTAGCGGCGTTGTGCACTTTTCTTGGGATGGGTAAAAACTGTTAAGCTCGCATGACCCTAATCAAAAATTCGTAAGATGCAGTTTGCCGTCTTGTTTGATGTTTCTCTTACGCGAGTATGAAACTATTTTAGTTCGTATTGACTTTTGCCCCCAACCTTCCCAACACATTGACCTTTGACATTGACCTTAATAAAATTGACCCCAAGCATCTCCATCACATTGACCTTTGATCTTTAAATTGACTTTTACCTCCAACCGTCCCCGCATGAAAACCATCTGAAGTGTTAAATTTTTAATTTTTAATGTAATATAAATTGTCATGTTTGTGTACGATATAGCGCAATAAATGAATATTGTATTTTACTGATAATAATTAAAGCAATTCGTGCAAAATTATTATATATGTCACCGTAAAATTGTAATAACCGTTAGATTGTAAAATAACTAACGAGTTTGTAAAAATATATCCAAAGATTCATTACTATATATTTATAATGTAAAGAAAAATAATATATTAAATTATAGGCATTATATTCGTATCCGAATTATATAAAAATTTTACAATTTCACTAGTAATATTACAATTTAACGGTTTTTACAATTTTACGGTGACATATAGATATAACGTCATGCCAATTCACATCCATACACGGTCAGTTCTAACTTATCCAATCGGCAGCGTCACGCCGATTGAACAATGGGCTGTATAGTGTAAGGCTACTCTTACTTATTTCAAACAAAAAAGTTTGTATGTTTTGATGTGTTATATATAATATATTATGTAATCTATGACATTGAAATCCGGTTGGTTTTGGTTCGAACCGGTTAGCAAAAGCCAGAAGGTGGTAAAATTGTTGCTAAGCTCAAATGAAAACAAGATGAATAATAAGACGATAAGTAGAACTATTATTAAAATATTTGATGCCAATTTTTTGACACAGACCACGTCGGAGAAAGACATTGGCTCTTTTTATCGCGGAAGAATGTACGGTTCCCATGGGATTTAACTTTTTGTCGCAGTCTACTAGAGGAAAAGTTTGTTTGCTTTGAATAGGCTCCGAAACTACTTGACCGATTTTGATTAAATTTGTCACAGATGTAAAGTAGACTACGGGGAAGGACGTATGCTACTTTTTATTGCGACAAAATATACGGTTTCTGCGAAATTTACTTTTGCGCGCACGAAGTCGCGGGCAACATCTAGTGCTAAATAAACTGGTATACTGACAATCAGAGAAACAGTCAAATATATATTTTAATACGCTATGTAAGATTTCACGTGTAAATTGAAAAAAAAAACGAATTTAATCAGTTATTTTGTGAAAAATCTTTATTTCAGGTAAAGCAGCCCAAGACGTGATAGAAAACAATAGCAACGAGATAGTGGAAGAAGTGGGATCTCCTATAGTCAAGACCATTATTTCTAAAGTAGTAGAATCAGTCCAGAAGATGTATGATGTTATACCACTGGAAGACTTAATTATAGATACGTAGAAAATAATGTTTTTAATATAATATATTTTTACAAAATTTTTGTTTATTTCGAAAATTCGGAATGTGGTGGTTTTAAATCCCGGTCCCTACTCTTTTTATTTTTGAAGTGATAATCTTTAGCGGCGTTGTGCACTTTTCTTGGGATGGGTAAAAACTGTTAAACTCGCATGACCCTGATCGAAAATTCGTAAGATGCAACTTGCAATTGTTTGCTGTCTTGTGTCCCTTACGCGAGCATGAAACTATTGTAGTTCGCATTGACTTTGTCCCCAACCTTCCCAATAAGACAAAATTGATCATAGGTGCAGTTTATTACAGACTGGTTTTTATGATGATATATTCTTTTATGTATGTAAGTACCTACCTGTTTTTGCAATGACCGATCAGTGTTCACCTGTACGTTTAGCATAACCACCGTGTAGAAATGAGTTTTTTCCAGGGAAGTATAGAAAAATATTGTTCGTCGTAAAATAGTTCTTAAATCTTAATACAAGGTAGAGAAGTCAACATTTCTTTGCGGCCATATTTTACTGTCTACTTTTGACAGAAGCGAACATTTTTTGATTGGTTGCGAATGTTTTTAGCGGGATCTTTCTCAGTTCACGGTTCATAGCTTTGAAGCGCGGCAACCAACCAACCAACCAAACCAACCAATCGTCGTACGGGAAAGTTATCGAATCGTACCTTGTGAATAGTCTCGCAGAACGGATAAAAAACTGTTTTCTTGGACCACCATGTTTAAGATTATTTGACATTTTTAAGAAGAAAGTGAGAAACGTTTTTACTCGTTGCTGTCAAAAGTAGACGGCAAATTAATGACTATGGTGCCAGTTCGTGCTTGATCGTTGTTTAAAGTAAAGAAACATTGTCTTCTCTTGACAAGAGCTGTACAATGATGCTTCGATCTTGCTGCGTTACAATTACTGTTTTTCTACGAATGGTATTAATAATTTTTCTACAATCTATCATTTCACGTGTAGAATAAACTCATGTTTAGGATGGTCATGCTAATCCCGCTGATCAAAATCAACAACATAACATCGGTTTTCTGCGAGACCGTGGTATTAGCTTAGGCAGGCAAAATTATAGTCGTAAACGTGTCATAACTAATTACAAAACCAGCACAATAACTGGGACACACGTTAAAACTTTCAACGCGAGAATTTCTCTGTGGGAGGTAGCTTCTTTAACAAATCGAATCTAAATTAGAAAACATGAATCCACATGTTAGAGATACGATGACAGCTCTATGGCATATTTGTTCTAATCTGGTAGTTTTATGGTCTGAACACAATCGCAGAAGCCGATGACAATTTGATGTTCAAATTATTTGAATTATGGGACGGTGTAGTTTTTTTGCCCGTTTTGTATGATATGGAATTATGCTAACGTTTTTATAGACAAATTATTAACTAACTTAGATTACAAAGTCGAAACAAATTAAACTACTTGTACCTTTTTAGTACCTAATTTAAAAAATGTGACTCCCAAATTGTCAAACAGCGAGCGAGCAAGCGAACATCATAATGATGAAACATAGCTAAGAACACTCGATCACCGCATCTTAGTCGGACCTTTCGTTTGAGAGCTACAATGCCACGGATAGACACACAGACACCTCAAACTTATAAAGCCCTTCATTTTGCATCGAGGGTTAAAAAAAAAACAACCACTACCTAATACTAAAATCATTTCCACATATCCGATAATGCGATAGTACGTTTATTTTAAAAATCAGTAAAATAAAACCAAAATATATAAATAAAAAAACCGGCCAAGTGCTAGTCGGACTCGCGCACCGAGGGTTCCGTACAAACCTGTAGGTATATAAGTAAAAGTTCACCCATCACGACAATCGAATCATAGTAGTGCTAGTAAGTTTCAAATTATTAAAACTACTTTTACTATAATATCACAGCCTATGGAACTTACCTACATTCGTCCAACGGACACGTCTAGACAGAGCAATCGTGTGGGGCGTGCGGGGTGAGAGAGTGTGGGGGTAGCGAGCCCAAGCTGCCATACACTCGCTTGGGACACGTCAGCCGGGGTTGACGCTTTTTAATTTGATTGTATAAGTGGTTTGCGACAGTGTTTCGTTTGAGTTGTATGTAGGTACTTATTTACAATGGTCAATTATATGAACAGCTAAAGAAGAGTAATTTTAATACAAAACCATGCGCCTGTTTCCCGTCAGAATTTTTAATAAAATTGTATCTACGTATGAGAATTTACTAACTACATCGTCAAATTTAACAATCGCAATCTAAAAACTAGTAAATCCAAATGTCGAAAATACCTTTCAGTTTCGCATTTGTAGCTTTTGCAGGGTTCTAAATATCCGATATTTTGAATAAATATTAAAATATCAGATATCTTTGATATATATTCGATATTTTAGATTTTTTGATATTTTTGATATTTTCAAAATTACATACAAATTTCATACTCTGATATGTTTTTTCGTAATAGTTGAATCGAAATAATTTGTATGTCTGATAATTTGAAGATAGTGAAGTAAAATTAAACTCATTTATTTATTATTGATATTCAAAGTTTTCAAATAAATTAAAAATCAACGATAGATACTTTTGAGTATCAATTTAAGTCTTACATACATACATACATATAATCACGCCTCTTTCCCGTAGGGGTAGGCAGATACTGCTTCTTTCCCATAGGGGTAGGCAGAGACCACTTCTTTCCACTTGCTATGATCCTTACATAGTTGTTTCGCTTCATTCACTTTCATTCTAACCATCCATTCCTCCTCTTTCATTCAACGTAGCGAAGCGGCTCTCCATGGGCCACTTTTCGCCTCCGCAAGAAACGAGACGTGATGGGTGGCGAACCACATCGCCGCCATTTTGGATAATTAAATTATTTTATAATTATCCATTGCGTTCTCACGGATTTGGGGAGAGGGTAGGAATAGGGAAAGGGAAGGAAAGGTGGTGTGGAAAGGAAGATTGGTAAGTTACAGTGGGAAATAGGAAATATAGGATATTACCGCCCAGGAGGGGGACAAGGGATATGACAGTAATAGCTAGGGAAGCCGGGGTCGCATACCTGTATACTATACCACAACTACCGGACAGGTAAGTTGGGATGAGTATCCCATGACAGATTATAGAGAATTTAAGTCTTAAGGCGTTCTTACCCTAAAAATACGCTTCTTTAAAAAAATTTTTGAGATGAATGGATACATTTTAGTGCAGCAAAAAAATATATGTTAATTTTGATCATATTTGCTAGGGGACCTTCATTTTCAAAACACGTTATCTGAACATTTTCTCGATAAAAAAAAATCATAAAGTAACCATTAAAATAGAAATTCTTGGAGTTGTAACTGTACTATTTGTGAACAAAAATGAGAAAATTATTTGCAGTTTCGTAAAACATAATAAAAGGAAGGGAATTGTTGTTTTGATTTTTCGATAGGAATAAGATACTTGTTAGTATTAATTTATTTCAATAATAAATAATTCGGACGAGTCGAATGAAACATCGCGAAATGGCTACCTGTCATTCCTTCTCTTTCATATCTATGGAATAAGACAGTACCGGCTTAGGCCTCTTGCTAATGAGACGTATGTCAAATTTTTCCCCTTTTTTCTGCTCAAAAATCATTCGAATTTAATGTTGAAATCCGTTCAAATTTATTTTACCCCCGACTTGACCTTTATGTCGTCTGCATAAAGGTCAAGTTGGGGGTTAATATTTGTTTTTCTTTCATCGTTTAATACTAATAAGATATGCGTAATTTCGCTATCTGACGTAGGGCGCTCGGTAGCCCTTTGGCTTTTTGCGTTGTTGCGACCAATTGGTCTCGGGTTCGAATCCCGGTCAGACGATTTTTTTTTCTTTTTCTTTTTCTCGCACTATAAAACTCCGAGCTTGTTCTCGCAGTAATCAAAGTATAATATTGTTAGTTATGTACTTATTTTATTATTAGTTACTTTAAGTTGTTGTAAATATTAGTGTAGATTATATTATAAAAAATATGAAAAGATTGTATTCGATGAAAGTGCAAAAACCGTATTTTAAGATGGAAGTACAAAAACTCTTTATAAGTAGGTACTAGGGAGACCGAGCTTTGGTCGTAGTTTTAGTACTTACAACGATAAAATTTAATTAAAAATAAATAAAAAATATTAAAGAAAAACAAATACATTATGTATAAGAATCACAATAAAATATTTATCTTACCGGGATTTGAACTCACCACCAAAAATCAAACGTAGGTACGCAAACCGAGCTGCCAGTCAGACTGACGTAAAGTAACCGAAATAATTGATATAATTTATTACACGACGAAAGAAAAAACATATTTGATTCAAAATTGACAACATTGATTGACATCAAAATTGGTAATTATATATATCCCTAAATATTATTCTGTTGGTTTGCAAAGTTTATACACAATAAAATTATATCAATTATTATAATCAATTCTAATTCTAATTACCATGAGCAATAAGGAACATGTATTCAGTAATCTACGTTTATTTTTACTAGCTTTTCCCGCGACTTCACCCGCGTGAAGTTCGATTTACATACAAAATTTTAACCCCTTTGTTACCCCAGTAGGGGGCGAATTTTCAAAAATCCTTTCTTAGCGGATGCTTACGTCATTACAACTATCTGTATGTCAAATTTCAGCGAAATCCGTTCAGTAGTTTCGGCTGTGCGTTGATAGATGAGTCAGTCAGCTTTGCCTTTTATATATTTAGACTAGGTGTTGCCCGCTACTCGGAAAAGGAAATCTTGATGGAACCTTACATTTTTCCGGATTAAAAGTATGCCTATATGTGCTTCCCCGTAGTCTATTCTTTTATATATCTGTCCTAAATTTCATCAAAATCGGTCCAGTAGTTTCCGAGCCTATACAATGCAAACAAACAAACATAAACACAAAAAAACCTCTCTGTATTATAGTAGTATAGATTAAATAAAACAATATTTACAATAAATATGATGTAGCCGAAGAGACTATTTGGTTAAACCACTAATATATGTAATATCAGAAACTAGATAGGTACCTATTTGAAATTGTAATTTTTTGGGTGTCAGATAGCCGAAGTTTCTTGTAAGTAGGTAGAAGGGGAATATTGGATATTAAATTTTTATTCAATATTTATGTATTGTATAAAATAATTTAGCTTTGTGCTACGCGAACGAAGTTGCAGGCAAAAGCAAGTTTAGATTTTGTAATCGCTGAAAAATGCGAATTAAATAAAATTTTGACATACTGTCTTAGAATTAAACGTCAATGTGTGTAATGTGTATTGTCGTAGTGCGTATTCCGCAGTACTTCAACAGCATAAGTATTATAATAATACTAGCAGCTGTCCCGGCAAGCTTCGTACCGCCTTAGAATTAAATTTGTTGACGTACTGATAGCAGCGCCACCTACCAGGTCCAATTGCAAATCTAAACCACCTGAAGACACAAAAATTTTCATTAAAATCGGTCCAGCCGTTTAGGAGTTCAGTGACATAATATTATACACGCATAGAAGAAATATAATATATAAATATTAGATTTGCATTTTATTATTTTAAGTAATAAATCCATGAAAAATGAAGAAATTAGGATATAGATTAGATAGGTATATAGATTCTTTATGACTAAACAATATTGAATACGTGAACTTTATTTAACAATTAGGTTTTTTAAGCCTTTTTAGCTTAGGGAAACTAAAAAGATTAATTTCTCAAATCGCAATGGCTAAATTTAGTACAAAATTAGGAATTAGACTTCTTTTAATGGACCTAGACAGAAAATAGACATTTTGAAATTTTGAATTTAAAAAATTTGAATTTGAAATTTTGAATATTTAAATATATAATTTATTTGTGTTGAGTTTTGAACCTAGACGCTACGCGTCGCACTAGGCGGGTACAATACCGCCAGGCTATGAAGCTCATTACGACTTTGTCGAAATTACGCTTTTGTACATTATGGACACATCACTTTGACGTAAATCGCATGAAGCCCCCCGCAGTCACGGGGGCGGCACGTCCCCCACTCATCTCCTTCACCCCCTCGAATACTTCATAGTTGGCTACTCACAGCGCCTTAAATCCATAAAATGACTTTTGTTTATAACCAGAAGAAAAAAAAAGTGTATTAATTTTATCAGTCGAATTAATTTGACACATGGTATAAATGGTATAACAATAGTATAATAACAAACAAGGAATTTTCTTCCGAAAAACAGGGGGTCACGTGGGTGTCATAAGCCGTTACAAGCCGCGTCGACGGCTATGATTAGTTAATGTCGTATAAATAGCAAGTTTTTGATGACCTAGGCTTGTGAAACTCTCGGAAAATAAGACCTGTGTTGATGTAAGATTTTTTACATTTAAAACATTCTTTTACATTTTTAAATATAAATATCAATTTTGATATAGGTATATCAAGCATTAATATCAATTGATATATATACGATATATATCAATTGATATATATCATGCTAACCCTGGGCTTTTGTATACGCATTTGTATTTTTTATAATAAAACTCTTCATTAATACTTCTATATATATATTTTTGTTTTATTCCTAGTACTCTACATACACATACTACGAATACACAAAATGTAGAACAGATTATAATAAAACACATTATTGTGACAACCCTGCAGCAATGACGAATACCTACACAAAAGCGGCATTTCGCGTGACTTCAAACGCGTTGGACCACTGTATCTCTTTATTACGCTGTGATAATATGATGTCGCTAAAAATTTACGGTTTTTGCAATTTTTCCTTTATCTGTGCTATAAGACGTCGTTTCATACTTTGGTATGAAACGACGTCTTATATATTTTAAGATTGTGAGTTCTCTTGTGAAGTTATCTTTCAATATTGTGAGTTCGCGGTAAGTACCCTGAGTTTGATTCTATTGCGAGTGTCGAAAATTTGTGGCTCCAAGGGACAGTAGACCTGAGTATTTGATATAAATTCCAGCTTGATACCTCCACGCGTTTCTGAGAAAAAGGGTCTTGACAGACAGACGGACGGACAACAAAGTGATCCTATAATGGTTCCGTTTTTTCCTTTCGAGGTACAGAACCCTAAAAAGTACCTGAGCATGTATGTACTTACAAAACATGCACTAAAATGCGTCATTTCTGACCTTTCGTTATTTGGAGTTACCAATAGATAATTCGTTTGTTATGTCATTATTATAGCTAGTGACATATTATGGTAATTTGCGCCATTAAATTAACGATTCAGCTGCCTTCGGTGATAAGATAATCGCGGTGTCGTAAATTGACGTCATCATCATAAAATTTCCTTTCTCAATGTCATGAGGTCATGAGTTCATGACCCATGTTGACTAAAAATAGGTATCATAATATTAAAATACCTACTTGCAGGGGAGGAAAGCATGTCTACAGACCAGAAGATGACTAAAACTGATAATGGTGAATGTAAAAGTTCTGTATACCTACATATTAAATCAAATTATTCATTATTTTTAATAAAACTAATTTAAATCATAAAAATAATTTTATTATCTAACATGGCGGCACATCGCCGCCATTTTAGATAATCCATCACGTCTCGTTCTCGCGGAGGCGAAGTGTCCCACGGAGAGCCGCTTCGCTTCGTTGAATGTAAGAGGAGGAATGGATGGTAGGAATGAAAGTTATTATTAATTAATTAATATCTATGGACGCTTCACACCACGTCAGTCTGGCCCCGTGGTAAGTATCCGAAGAACTTGTGTTACGGGTACCAGACAACGGAAATATATATAATACTTTTTATACTATACTTATATTTAAGATTTTTATTATATTATATACATATTTAATACTCCGAAAGAAGACGTCTTTCACCTTAAGGGTCGAGCGTCTGGAGTCTCGCCACAAGGTCAACTTCAGTTCCTTTGTGGTAAGAGTACCGACGCATCTTCTACCGACCTTCGAGGTGGAGGAGTTCTGGCCGACGGACGTAGTCTACCGGAGGTTTCGGGGAAGGCTCCCCAACGAAGCGCGCATCACGTCGCCGAAAAAAGACAATACGTGATAAACTACAGTGTGTGTGTAAGAGTGAATGTGACTAATATAGAAAATAAGATTTATGTATAGTATTGTATAGTATAGAATTGTGTGTGTATAGTATAAAAATATATATCCGTTGTCTGATACCCGTAACACAAGTTCAACTTAGCACGGGATCGGATTGACGTGATATATCGCACCTTTAGAATTAAAGTGGCGTAACTCAAAAATTTAAGAAATTGACTTTTATACATAAAACGACTTAGAAACATATAATCTATCGGTCTAATAGAAATAAACAGCCACTTTCAAGCTAGAAAGGGATAAACGTACAGTTGTGTCTCTTTCATATCGACCGCTTATCACGCGTTCCTTCACTTTTAAAGGGCCCTTTTTAGTGTTGAGTCGATAACGCTAAAAGTTGGGTGCTGCGCGGTTACTCCGTAAATGACGTAAACTGTAATTCGTCGTTTTAATAGTAAACGTAAGGTAAGTAATTTGTGTGTTATTTATTTTTCTATAGCCTCTTTTAGGTTTCGGGCGTTTTAAATCTAAATGATAAGAATATTTGACGCCATATTTGCTATAGTGTCATTTCATTTCTAAACATTTCATAAATACATGAGCCTGATTATGTGTTATGTCTTTACTTTATAAACCGTTTTTGTGACTACAGTGACGTATACGGAATTATGTCTATTATATTCTAAAGAATGATGTGAATTGGCGAGTTCAATTGTGATTGAGTCTTTTTATTTTTATTTCAATGAAAATTTAAGGCTAGTAATGAAAAGACAGGACCAAATTTTGCCACTATATAAATATAACTGGAATGAAAATACAATACGAGAAAAGATGAGTTCAGCAAAACCTAAACGTATAAAAGATATTTAAGGCTTGGTTTTTTCTATAACTATAAAACTATTGGGCATTTTTGGGTCATCAAGCAAGCTATAGTGTGAAATAAGGGCTCGACGGTATTTGCTTACTCTATGACTCACATTGTCATATTTTGACAAAACTCAGCCGCAACTTGCAAGACACTATTGTCACCACGAAATCGGAGATTCTCGAGGAAGTCGAAATGGATTCCCCATACACCTAAAACACGAGCTCACCCTAAACCCATCTTGTAGATAATTCACGAGCCAGACTTATGCGCCACCTTACTGATGAGATTACTGATATTGACATGGGTGAGATTAGAATAGCTCTCAGGCAGATTCATAATAATAAAGCACCAGGAGATGACGAAATAACCACAGAGCTGCACCAGGAGGAACACCTGTCTTGACTGAGCTCTTTAATTCCATCATCCACACTGGCACTAGCTATCCCCGGAAGCATATAGCAGGAGCATGGTGGTTTTATTTTTTTAAATAGGCGATAACACGCGACTTGAAACTACCGTCCCATTCCGCTCCTGAGCCACGTGTATTAGCTACTATTGAGGGTTATCTGAGGGTCTGAGGGTCCCAGAAGTTGAATGACTTTCAGCCAGTGGAGCAGACTTATAATCAGCCTCTCTGCCTAGCGTATGTGGACTATGGAAAGCCTTCGATATCGTCGAGACCTGGGGGTCTAAAAAGGCCACTTTAGGTGTTTCATATAATCTTTCATATATTTTGACAGTGTTCAATAAAAATCCGTTAAATGGCGCACATCACATGAATTGCATATGATTCATCTAATTTTCACCTAAAGTGGCCCTTTTTGGACTCCCTGAGGGGCAATTCTGCTAAATAAAACCTGCATTAATACAATTACAATCAAGTCCCGATACGCTAAAACTCTCAAACAGGTATTTTATAAACGTTAAACAACGTGAAACGCGCTCTGATTGATCGAAACGTCATAAAATTATTTCATAGTAACATGTCGCTTCACTTTCAATCCAATCAAAGAAAAATGAAAGTCTACTTTAAATACGAGAATTGAGGTTCTGGTCTGTGCTGAAATTCATGCAGAAATGCCTCGTTGACTGCTGATAATATTTTGAGGTGTTAAGATGTCTGTCCAAGTGATCTCTGATCCAACTTCTTCAAGGATTGAGACAGGTAGATGTTATCTCTCCAAAACTGTTTACTAACGCGTCGGAGGACGTTTTCAAGTCGCTTGATTGGATTGGCCGGGGCCTGAGACTGAACATAAACGGCCAGTACATCTCACACTTGCAATTTGCGGATGAAACAATCATTATGTCAGAATATCTGCAGAACCTGGAAGAGATGCTGAACAGCCTAAGCGATTGTTCAAGACGGGTGGGTTTCGGAATGAAGATTAACAAAACCAAAATTATGCAAATAATTTTGGTTTTGTTAAGTATTGAACATGTTCTCCCAGGACCTGTCATCGTAAATGGCACTGGTCTTGAAGTTAAGAAGCAAGAATATGTATATCTTGGGCAAACTTTGAATCGTCGATACCACAATCACAACCACCTTTAGTCAAGATGCATTCGATAATTTCCACGGCGAAGATCAGAAACAAAATGAGGATTTGACATAAGGCATCGCAAGCAACAAGTCACAACGATTACTTATGTCAAATCCAATACATTTTTAATTTCGAAATTCCTGTCGAAATTAGCGAATGTTCTTGACTAAAGGTCCAGGGTCCTTAATCAATGCGTTTCTTTACCGGTGTAAAGAAACACGGCAGCGAACTCTGCTGATTGACAAGCTCAAGTTTGTTCAGCCTGTGATGGAAAGTGCAATGTTGAGAGTATCTCTGGTGGATAATAAAACTTGCTACGATGTGATTCGACAGAGAATTAAATTCATTGACATTGCTCATAGAATAAGTACGCTGAACTGGAAGTGAGCCGGCCATGTTTGTACTCATTTGTAGACGGAGAGATGGTTGATGGTGCAGACAAGTGTTAAAGTGGAGACCACGCTTAGGCAAACGTAGTGTAGGACGACCTGCGGCATTATGAACGGATATGTTCTGGATGAGGGCTGTCCGAGATAGGGATGGTTGGCGCTCATTAGTGGAGCGTTAAGCAGTGGGCTATCCATATATCCGTTGGCTGATAATGATGAAATTTCCCATCGATAATAATTAATATTGACCTCTGATATTGAAAGGCTTATTAAATTATTGCTTATTTAAATAGCTTTTCCTTTTCCTGTATAATAAACATTATTTTGATAGGAAGACGCCGCGGTAACTTAATTAACTTATATTTTATGTACACAGTAAATACATAAAAATATAAGGGAGCTAATAAATACAAATTAGGTTTAAGATTAGCTTTATTACGCATAAAATAATAGATTTTTCAGTTTTCTCTATTCTAATTTACCTTTAATTTTAAAAGTCAACCATTAATAAACTAGCATATTCCAAAATTAGTCACCAAAAATAAATTTTACATTAGAAATAAATAGCCTATTTTTAAAATAGTTACGTTTTATTTTTGAATGCTTTAGTAATAAATAGACACAAAGCTAAATTAGTCAATTAAATTTTAAATATTTTGGAAATAAAGTGACACCTTTTTTTAAATTATTAATTAACAAAGGTTCTAAATAATTAAACTCATATTTTTAATAACAAATCACTAAAGCAACTATTCACCTACGGCAAATAACAAAAACTGTAACTACATAAGGCTCACACTTACTATTATAGTTAAAAAACCAAAAAATTACCTATTCTCCAATTACATTTTAAGCGTTTACCAAAAATCAAGAATTTTGGATTAAGCCACTTCAATTCTAAAGGTGCGATATAATATTATATTATAATGTATATTTGTTCTGTATATATTTTTATGTGTGTTTGAATAAATTGATAGTAACATCCATGACCTAGGAACTCAGAAAACTTTTTTGTTCCCTGGCGGGATTCGAACCCGCGACCTCCGGCTAAAGCGCCACTGCGCTCACCACTGAGCCACGGAGGTCGTGTGGGCGAAGCGAAAAACAAGTATGTAAGGATCGTAGCAATTGGAAAGAAGTGGTCTCTGTCTACTAGGGAATGTAAGAACCGGTCTGATTTTGAGAACCGAGAATTTCGGGACTGGGCAATTTCGGAACCGGGATTTCCCGGGAAATTCGGGAATTTCGGGACTGGTGTGAAGGCATGAAATACAAGTATAATTACTGTCTAAAAAGTAATTCAAATTATAATAATAACATTTTATAGTACAATTACAAATTATGGCAACTCGACAACTCAGCCAACATGTCATCGCCATATTAATGACAATACTACTGGCGATAGTAAACAGCCGTATGTTATTTTAGTTTATTAGCATTTATTGGTGGTTTTTAAATATGTTATTTCGAGTTATTTGATTTTTGCAAAACATCAAATAGTTGGGGTGCCCAGAATGCTATTAGTGTACATGCTCGAACGTCTAGGTAACCTATTAGAAGTGACAAATTAGATAATTAAAAGACTAAATAACCAGACACATATGACAATAGCTGACACACTATAGGAATAGTGTGTCAGCTTTTAGCAGTCGTCGTCCTGCGTGGTTAAAAAGTTGTAAAAATGACCATGACATGGATATGCTGAACGCGTCAGATTATAATTAGTGTTGTTCATGCGCAAATAAGTCTCTGATATAAAGTGTATATTAATCAGACGATTTGCGTGAAAGGTGAGAAGGGGTAAAAAAAATTTACTCGAGTGTCAGAAGTTCAATTCAGTGAATCCTACAGATGCTCCAATTTGAAATTAAAATTTTAAAATTAATATAATGCGTAGCTATTTTTATAAGGACAATAAAGAGTATTTAAAGGACAATAGGTAAAATCCATCTAAACTGCTCACCAACCCCAAAAGCAACCAATATGAATATTAGTAGGTATACGAATATATACGTATATATTTATCAAAAAAAAAAAACAGACGCTATACAGACCTTGTAGGCCAAGTCCCAAGATGTTCTATTTAATCGTCAATATCATTAGCTCCAGTATCGGCTACTATGTCAGTCGATGTGTGGTGCTATCATACTACATATTAATATTAAATACGGCATAATATTATGGTTATTATTTCCTCGCACCGCTCACAGTTAACTTTTATGTACAGAATCTATTATCTAATATTATGAACTACTCATTCTATCCTTTTATATATTTTTCATTTTTGTCTTTAATTCGCTTTCGGAAATAATTAAAAAATATTTTTAGCTAATATTTACAATTACCGATGATAGTTTACTTAAGTATTAGGTTGGGGAAAAAGTTTCTTCGCATTTTATATAAAAATTCAAAAGGTTTTTTTATAAAGTTTATATATAGGTGCCATTTTGTTCGATAACTTTTTGCCATCTTGTTGGTAGGTACATGATCCCATTGCTATAAAATTTTTGGGCCTTCTGATGAAAAAACTGCGACAAGTGGTTTTGGCAGTCCTCTTGTGATGTCAACCTGACACTGCCTAAGGAATTCTGCAGCGACCGAAACAGGTGGAAATCTGAAGGTGCAAGGTCAGGACTATACGGCGGATGCATTAACACCTCCCAGCCAAACTCCCGTAATTTTTTCTGAGTGGCTAAAGATGTGTGAGGTCTAGCGTTATCATGGTGAAAAACCACACCTCTTCTGTTGATTAATTCCGGCCGCTTTCTCTCAACTTCTTGCTTTAATCTCATCAGTTGTTCGCAGTACAGTTCAGAATTGATGGTCCTGCCTGGCGGTAACAGCTCATAATGAATAATGCCCTTCCAATCCCAATTCCCACCACACACACAGCATCACCTTGTTGCAAGTTAACCCGGGTTTCGCCACAGTCTGTGAAGCCTGACCGGCCTTTGACCACGATCTTTTTCGCACGTTCTTGTCGTACGTGATCCACTTTTCATCACCAGTTATCAGCTTCTTCAAAAATGGTTCGGTTTGATTACGTCGTAATAAAGAATCACAAATGAGTACACGGTTCATTAGGTTTCTTACAGTGAGCTCATGAGGCACCCAAATATCGAGCTTTTTTGTGTACCCAGCTTTTTTCAAATGCGCCAAAACCGTTTTGTGGTCAATCCCCAGTTCTTCAGCTACATCGTAACTACTAATATGCCGATCTTGCTCCACTTTTTCAAAAATGGCAACAGTTTTGTCCGTAACAGGGCGACTAGAGCGACGTGCATCTTTGATATCAAAATTTCCAGATTGAAAACGCTTAAACCAAATTTGCGCTACTCACAGATACTGCATTAGGTCCATAAACATCACAAATTTTTTTCGCGGCTTGTGTTGCATTTTAACCTTTTTTGTAATAAAATTTTAAAATGTATCGAAATTCTTCATAAGAATCACTCATTTTAACAATAAGAAAAACAAATGAAAATCTCAAATTTACCTAATTTGAATTTGGAATTGTCTTCTGTAAAATTAAAACTTTTTAATGATACCAAAATCAGCCAGATACAATTGGTATAGCCCAAGATATTTTATGACAAGTTCATACATACTATAATGCGAAAAGACTTTTTCCCCAACCTATTACTTGTAAATTTTAATACAATTTGTTCGGTACCGAAAGTACCGAAATTCCCGGTTCAAAATTTTTGATTCCCGGTTCTCAGAGCGATTCAAAATTTCGGGAATTCCCGGGAATTTCGGGACCGGGATTTCCCGGTTCCATACCCTACTGTCTACCTCTACGGGAAAGAGGCGTGATTATAATATGTATGTATGTATGTTTAATAAAACTTAATGCATATTAATTTATGAACAAAATATATTCTACTAGCTATCCCGAGTCCCGACTGACGTTGTTGATATAAATATGAACTTGAATAAATAAAATTTAACTGACTACCTAGACACAACTGCAATTTCTTTACCAAAAACAACACCTACGCCTACCTACTACCTACAAGGCTAGGCAACCTACACATACAATCTACACCTTCACCAACAACCTACACCTTCACCAATAATATACACATACACGTACCTACTTACCTAAGACTACATTGGAAAAAATAATATTATGGCCGTTAATTTTTCTTATACTTTTCTAATTTTTGCGAACCTTTTCGTGTCAATAACAAAAGCAACAAAAAAGAATTATCGAAATCTGTGTAGCAATTTATGAAATTCCATGACCAAGAGATATGGGAATTAATTTTTATTACAATATAGTATATAATTACTAACTACGAACTAAATCTGAGACTTGGGGTCGGCCGTTTCAACACTAGACACTTTTATATTATACTTTTATATTGATTGTACTGTAGGTTCTTGGTGAAAATTCATGTTTCATAGTATAGGTCGCGCAACGGTTTATGAGCGCTCAGTGAAAGTGGAGGGGATCGTTCGCGCATGTGTACCAATAGCAAAGAATATATATTACTGACGTACCATAAGCGTGTCGGCAGCCACGTTCGGCATGCGTTCGGCGCATCCAAACCTCCCCGCCCGAGCCCGCTACCGCCAAACACACCCAAAAACTGACTTCTGCGCATACCCCCTCTACTTTTGTCGAAAGATCTTAATTCGTTGCGCGACCTGTAATAATACATAATATTATAACTTCTTGCACTGTTTCCACTCTATTTATTCTTTCTACTCTATTTCTAAGGAAGTATTTATTTTAAGTAAATAATTATAAAGATTAACACTACATCACTAAACAAATCAACGTTTTAGGTATGTCTCTGTAATTAATTAACTAATCAAATCAAAATGTTTTATTACCATATAGATTACGAAGCAACGCTTACTGAATTGTCACTATGTGATGCCTACCACCGGTTCGGGAACTAACCCGGCGAGAAAAACCAGCGTAAGAAACTCGCCCGGGGCCATCTTTTAGCAAAAAGATGGATTTTTTTTTAATATTTATATATTTTTACAATATGAAAACTTAATCTATATAATATTAACAAAAGTCAGATACATAAAGTACCAACATAGAAGTATCCTTGCAGCGGGTCTAAAAAGGCCACTTACAATAGTATTATAAGTGGCCTTTTTAGACCCGCTGCAAGGATACTTATACTTAGCAATATCATCGCAATATTGCTATTTGACACTAAAGCAATTCTGCTTGTAAATCTGTCAAATGAATGCATTTCAGCCAATTTCTGCATATGAATTGTATCCAAATCTTAATATAAATTGCAATTCAAGTGGCCATTTTACGATCGCTGTCAGTAATTCATAACAAGAATTGAAAATGAATTGCCAAAACGGCCTTTTTAGACCTGCTTGTGGCCATCCTTTTCCCATAGTTTGCGATCGTCAATAAAATCAGTAACCCTATAATAAGTTTTAGCACACAAACGTTCTTTAACTACTTTTTTTATTGATGGAAAGATTTTGAACGTTTTCTGGGACTCTATATAGGCGTACCTACCGCGTATACATTGACCTTTAAATGATAAAATATGATTTGCTTACTTAATCTATAGCTTGTGCTTATTTCTAGTGTTTCTACAGTGATTGTCGCTTTTACTTTTAAAATTGCTTAAGTTATTTCAAACACATAATATCAAAAATGTATTGAGATTTCTATTTTCTTATAATTAAATTAATAAGACAGAACCTCTTGTATCTACTGCCTTAACTTTAGTAGTTGGCTATATGCTGTCGCGGACATTTTGTAATCTTATTTGTTTATGAGAAAGTATTTTTTAGTTAACACATATAATGTGAATAATATGAATATATAAAATTAAAACACATATAATGTTATTTAATGTTGTACTCGACGTATACCATTATTTTTAACCGACTTCCAAAAAAAGGAGGCGGTTAAACATTTGGCTATTTTATTTGAAAATTCGGCGATTTTTACACCATATGTCACATTATTGTAATTTTACCAGGTATACCAATTTTTATCATTGTAATATGTAAATGTAACTCTGTAATGGGAACTATCTCTAACGGTAATTTTTTTGTATCGGTGATTTGACGTGAGTCGGTAACAAAGATAGAAAAAATACAAATCTTTCCTCTTTATAATATTCGTAAAGAATATAATATTATATAGATAAAACACTTGAAAGTTGAATAGAGTGATATTATAATGAGTTGATCAAAAGATTTTATTTATTTATATTTTCACGGTCACAAAAAAGCAAAAACTAATATGATATGTATGTTATTATAATATTTTACATCCTACTACAGGAATCCTAATACACATAATGTAATATTACATCCTACAAAAAGTCGAGGTCGGCACTATGCAGAATATAATAATAATATGTGGTAGGTAATATTTTTTCCTTATAAGGTTTCTATAGACAATGAAAAAAAAAAACAGACAATAGCTCTGTTCCGCGGAATGGCGCTTGTTAGCACTTACTGGCGCTAAAAAGAAAATGACAGTTGGCGGCCAGGACACGCTTACTAACTTCAGTAGCGCTGACATAATCCGCCATTTTGCATATTTATTTTGAAATCAGTAGTGTTTCTTAGAGAATAACGTGTCCTAGAGGAAAATAGCATTTAGCATTGACAGCGCTTACCGCTCAGCAATCGCCATTTTGCTTACAGGCGCTTACATGCGCCTTTTTCCACGGAACACAGGCATTGAATAACATGTCGTATTAGTGACTTAATTATGCCTCAATCATTAGAATATTATCTAGTTACAACAATTACGTTCTAGATGATTATAATGAAAGCTTATACTCCGTGGCCTAGTGGGTAGACCATTTAGTTCGCACTCGAGAGAGTGCAGGTTCAAATCCCAGGTTGTGGCGTGTACCAATGAGACTTTTTCAGATCTCAAGTACATTATACGGACGCTCTAACGGTGAAGGAAAACATCGTGGGGAAACCCGCACATGGTTGGCCCCAGACGTATTGACCACTTCATTCCTCTGGACTAGGCTGACTATGTTGTGAGAATGCCGTATGTGCTTGGGCAACCATACGACATTTAAAAACCAACTGCCCCAGGCACTACAGTATTTCAAGAGTGGTTACTTCGCTCGGAGAATACTGTATAAATCATCCATTAACGGATGTAAAGGCCTAAGTTATAGGTACTGTAGTTTTTTGTAAGGTAGCATGACAAGTTATCGCCAGATAATTTGACATCTTACACTTTAAACGAGAAATTCTTGAATATATATAATCAGAATCTTGGAAACGGCTGCAAGTATTTCCATTAAATTTAGTATGCAGGAAGTTTTGTGGGATAAAAATCGATCCAGTCTTATCTCCAGGAAAACCGCAGATTTTTCCTTGTATAAGTTTTTTTTTGCCGGAAATAATATAATTTCAATATTTTTGACGCTTTTTTAGGGTTCCGTACCCAAGGTCAAAACGGGACCCTATTACTAAGACTGTCCGTCCGTCCATCCTGTCACTAGGCTGTATCTCAAGAATTGCGATATCTAGACAGTTGAAATTTTCACAAATTATGTATTTCTGTTGCCGCTATAACAACAGATATTAAAAACTAAATAAAATAAATATTTAATGAGGGCTCCCATACAACAAACGTGATTTTTTTGCCGTTTTGTACGGAACCCTTTGTGCGCGAGTCTGACTCGCACTTGGCCATTTTTTTTTTATTTAACAAATTTATTGTACACACAGAAAACTTACAATTCAATTAACAAAGAAATATGATACAAAGGACTGCTTATTTATAAATAGAAATTTCTTCCAGCAGTTTACGAAACTTAAACGTGACTTTTGTTAGAGAGAGATTAAGTGTTAAGTGATCTAAGTAGAGCTGTAGCAACCAAATGTATTCGGTACTGAGTAACGGGCGCCATCTAGTACCGAGTAACGAAATGTTACACACAAATACATTTCGTTACTCGCATTTTCCGTAGTATCGTGTTATAATAGACGTATGGTAGGTGGTAACAGAATTCAGAAATAACGAGTAACGTAATGATAGTAACGAGTACTAATTGTTATAGTAACGAATGCATAAGGGTACGCTTTTTTTTGTTACTTTTACATCTCTAGATCCAAGTAATAACCTATCCTGCGACGTAACCGAAGCTAAGGGCATAATTTATCCATACTAACTTGTAAAATATATTTCACCACTAAAATGCACTTTATCTGCCCCATTCAACATAAAATTATTCACCGAATGATTTACTAGCTAGCCCATGGGACTTTGATTGTTCAGATACAACAGAATTGTGGGGTATCCCTCACTGTTAATGGTTCCGGCACGTGTCACAGACAAACATACAAAAACACGGATTTTCGTTATATTTCCTGTATAATATTGGGATTCCATCCACTCTTCTATGTAACCTCACAAACTTTCTCATTTCTAAGTACAATAGGGGATCGGACTATATCTGAAATATTTAGTTTCATTGATATTATATTCAGAAAAATGAGGCATTACTACTTGGTAAATATAAAAAAATATAAAATTATGTGTAGTTTACTAATTAAATACTTTTTTTTTCGAAATTGGCAAACAAAACCTACATAATTATTAGTTTACTTACATCATATACAAAAACATTCATTATGGTAAGGTATGAACTTAAACGCACAAATATCGAAGATATTTACAAATACGTTCCTGCGGCCGTATACCTATACCTACTTCGTACACTTTAACCCAAGAGTGACGTCATTTGTAACCCGACTTTAGTATGGAGCGTTTTTTCGAGACTTGCGAAATTTTGTACACAAATCGCTGTACCTTTGAAAATATTGACTTTTGATATACGGTTTCTTCTGAGAAGTTACTCATATTTAAGAGCCAGTAAAATCAGTTCGCTTGCCTATTGTTAGTAAGTACACTTGCGCAGAAGTTAATCCTACGTTAAATATCATGTTATCTTTCTCGATGTTCGTATTTTTACACAAGAAGGCATGACACTTTAAACGAGGGTTAACTTTCTGCTAAATAAAACCTGCATTAATACAATTATAATCAAGTCCCGACACGCTAAAACTGTCAAACGGTGTTTTTATGAACGTTAAACAAATGCAACGTGAAACGCTTGGTCTCTCTGACTCTGATTGGTCGAAACGTCATAAAACCCGTTCTAGTAACATGTCGCTTCACTTGCAATCCAAATAAAGTAAAATGAAGTCTACTTTAAATATGAACGGATTTTATGACGTTTCGACCAATCAGAGCGCGTTTCACGTTGTTTTAACGTTTATAATAACACAGTTTGAGAGTTCTAGCGTATCGGGAATTAATAGGCAAGCGGACACATTTCTTTTTATTGCTTAAATGAATAGTACTCTTAAATTTGAGTAACTTCTCAGAAGAAACTGTATATCAAATGTTAATATTTTCAAAGGTACAACGATTTGTATAAAAAATATCGCGAGCCTCCTAAAAACGCTCCATACTAAAGTCGACCTACAAATGACGTCACTTATAGTAGGTTATAGTATATGAAGTAGTTTATGAAGTATATGGCCGCCGGAATATATTTGTAAATATCTCCGATATTTGTGCGTTTAAGTTCATACTTACCATAATGAATGTTTTTGTATATGATGTGAGTAAACTAATGATATAGGTTTTGTTTACCAATTTAGCAAAAAAAGAAAATTTTTTTTTGGTACTTTTTAAATGTATTTTATTAGTAAACTACAAATAAAATAATCTCTTTTTTTACATTTACCAAGTAATGTCTCAATATTTCTGAATATATTAATTAAACTAAATATTTCAGATGTAGTCCGATCCCCTATTGTAATTGTATTAATGCAGGTTTTATTTAGCAGAATTGCACTTCAGATCTGCGCAAGTGGGCCTATTGTTTACAAGCTATGAAATATTTAAAAATGTCTTATATACGCGTATTGTCTATGGATATGTTAATAAGAACTGATTTAAAATTATAACTGTTGAAAATTCTACTACTATTATAAACTATTATACTATTATATTACTGTTTGTGAGGATGGATGGATGTATGTTACTCTTTCACACAAAAACTACTGAACAGTTTGCGAACAAAATTGGTATGGTAGTAGTTTATACTAGGGATTAAAACATACGATACATTTTATCCCGAAAAAGTAATGTTACCGTGGGATACAGTATTGTAGAGCCGCGGGAAACAGCTTTACTTATATCATTGCAACCAACCAACCAACTAATAAAAGTTTTACTTATATTATTGAAAACGGAGAAACATTTTTTATTTAATAAATATTTTCTATAGTGAAATTATAAAAAATAACTGAATCTGTATTTCCATGTGACTGAATTTATGGACTGAATCACGGTATCCAAATGTCCACGCATGCAGAAACGCCACGTAAACTGTTAATTAATATAAAATTTAAACCCTGTTAGGGATAACGGTTAAATAGGTAGTTAGTTTTAAAATATCAGGTAAAATTTTATGGGATTTCCATGAACTTATATGATACTTATATAACTTATAGCTACTAATTTTAACTTATATAACTTATATTTTAGCCACATTATGATAGGTATAAGGAAATATTTTCGACAAAGTACATTTAAATACTTACTTGTAAAATATGAATACTTTTATGATTTAGGCATGATAACTATCTTAGTAAGGTCTGTCTAGTTTCGTGCTCTAACCACTAACTAAAGGTTAAAATCCAGTCTATATGACCATTTGATGTTGATATTAATCCATACAAAATCTGATGGCGTAGACGAAGCGGCGCGCCGCGTGTGTGTTAGGCGTTTATGTGACCCTAAACGCCTAACTCACGTGTCTTTTTGTGTAGTGAATAAAGTTCCAATTTGAATGGCTATCTTTAAAATGCAACGCTGCGTCGCGTATCGTCGCAGTATAAACTGACCTTTACACTCCGCCTGCCGCGCCGCGTGCGATTGCCGCGAACTCATAAACTGCATTTTTCACGAATCACAATTCTGACGTGCCGAGCGCCATCATTCATTACTTTTCAATTTTACACAGGTCGACGAACTAGAAACTGCGACGATAAAAATATTTCATGTTCATGTAAAAATTTTACAAAAAATATTCACGAGAAAACTATAACGTTTTCAGAATTTCACAAAATAATCATACCTACTGCAATAAAATCACAATCTTATGTTTTTGAGAATTTATTCTCTATTGTGCTTTTAAAAGGCTCCATGCAGTTTGACAACATTTTTGTTTGTTAAAATACACAAAATATTTATATTCATGTAAATAATATTATTAGTAATAATAATATATAATTACAATAATAAATAAACTTAATCATTGTTCTGGAAAATCTTTTAAGTAATAATAAGGAAATTAAGTGCGTAGTTATAATAATTGAAGCAGAATATAATTATTATAATCATCACCCAGATTAAATTTATTTATAATCTGAGAATCATTATTAAAATTACATACTTATTAATGTATTTTTGCATTAAAGGTACTTTTGTAAGGATAATGGCGTTAGATGTACATAATTGTTATGGTAAAATACTGTAGGTTATTATAATAACGCTTATTGAATTGTAATTTTATTATTATTGTAAAATTATTGAATTAATACTTACCTAATAACAATTCCATAAAATAACTGGTAAAACTAGTGTCTAACTAATAAAAGTTTTATTCTACCGTATATGGTTTGATAAAATCAACTACGGATATTTAAAGTATAATATGATCTACTACATAAAAATAAATAATGAAAATTTAGAGTACGTAGAAGAATACATATATTTAGGAAAACAAATAGGATTTAAAAGAAATAACAATATATTGGAAATAGAAAGAAGAATTAAGAACACATGGAACAAATATTGGAGTTGCACAGAAGTATACAAAAGCGATATGATGCCTATACAATTAAAGAAAAGGGCTATGGATACGTGCCTTATCCCATGTCTGACTTACGGATGCCAAACATGGAAATTCACAAATATCGTAAAGAATAAAATAACTACCTGTCAGAGGGCTCTGGAACGCAGCATGGTAAACGTGAAAAGAATTCAAAAAATCAGACATGCAGAGATAAGATCCAAGACAAAAGTAATAGACGCTCTAATGCACGCACAGAAGCTAAAGTGGAAATGGGCAGGACATGTTATTAGGTCAACAGACCACCGTTGGACGAAAACAGTCACCACATGGAAAGGGCCACAAGGAAAACGACACAAAGGTAGGCCATTGGCTCGCTGGGATGATGATATAAAAAAGTAGCCGGGTCAAAATGGCACAGCGTGGATCATGACAGGGAAAAATGGTCTAGTTTGGAAGAGGCCTTTACCTGAGAGGGGTTCCTCACTGAAAGAAAAATTAAAAATACTTTCACCAGCTATGTACCACCTATTATTTTTAGTTATAATTTACTAGTATTAGATAATTTAGCAAGTAGTACATAGATTCATAAATTAATACAGAGTTATTTTTCTGCTTTTAAATATCAATAACAGCTATGTATAATATTAGGTAAATTTTGTATAAAATACTATGTAAGAGTAAATGAGAAGTAGTGTAATTTAGAGGAAATAAAAGGCTTTTTTATTTTTTTATTTATTTATTTATTATGATCTACTACTCATGTAATGATATTTAGGCAATAAAAATATTGTCATACTCAAAATAAAACAATCTCATTATGGGTGAATCTCGCCCGTATAAAGCATCTTATTTTTTTCTTTGAGTACAACAATATTTTTTTCTGCCTGTAATACATAGCATAAGATCATATGCCCAAAATATCCGTAGTTGATTTTAATGAACCTTATATAAGGTTCGGTAAAATCAATTACGGATACTTCGGGCATATATGATCTAGTAGGTTACCCACTACCCTATATTATCATACTAACTTTAGCCCGCGACTGCGCCCGCGTAAATACAATATCCCAAAGGAACACTGTACTTTTCGGGATAAAAAGTAGCCTATGTTTTAAGCTAGAGCCTGAACTACTGCCATGCCCAATTTCTTCGAAACTCTTTCAGTAGTTTTTACGTGAAAGAGTTACAAGCATCTGGATGGATGTCTGCATGGATGTACGGATATGCATCCATGTCCATCCATCCATCCTCACAAGTAGGGGAAAGTGGGGGAATTGGGAACGGCGGGTAATTAGGAACACGTTAATAAGTAGAGATGTGATAAACGGCTTAAAATTAAAAGTTAACTTATCCGTTATTAAATATTCAAAAGCAACTTTTTTTAACTGCTTAGTTGCTTAGTTGCTTATTTGCTTATCTACTTATTGCCACTTATAAGTTATAATGTTTTTTGCGCTTATGTTACGTTTTTCGATCGCTTAAACTGATTTAAATTAACTTTCCTTCGTACTTTGCAGGCTTAGGACTGTCTGAAATCTAAATAATTATTAATATAATAATATGAACTCATAAAAATGTTTTTACATGTTGATGATATGCATTAATCTTAAATGTTGCTTATCATTAGTAATAGTTGATTTATAGGATAACAAACATCGCCACTTTTTCCACCTCATTTCTTTCAAAGTAGTTCCATAAATTACTGTTCCAATTCACGTCGTTTATTCGTCATCTTACGACAAAAACTTAATAAACTTAATACTAAAACACTACACGAAAAGTTTATATTACGTCCATATGGACCATTATTATATTTATTATTTACATTAAAAGTTCACGGTAAGCCACCAAAACACCACTATTACGATTAAAATACGAATTATTGCGTAACGTAATATAACGTGTTTTCGTCAACCCGCAAAGCGCAACTAACAAAAAGTGAATAAACAGGAAAAAACATATTCGTTATAAGTTAAAAATAAAATAAGCCGTTTAAATAAGTGATGAGCTACATTAAGGAATTTTCACTCTTATTGCGCTGTCATAAGAACTATTTTTCTTTGCTCATACCACACTTATGGCTTTATGACTATAAACGATATAAACGATAAGTATAAGTGATAAACGCTTAAATTTTTAAACGACTTTTCAACTTATTTATAAAAGCACGCTTTTTTAAACGCTTTACGTTTATACGGCCATCTCTAATCTCTATTAATAAGTCACACTTCCACTCCTACTACGACTCCGTCCCGCGCCTATTCAAGGTACGCTCCCCGCGGCCTTCAGTGCGCAAGCGACAGTTGTAGCAGAAGACCGCACGCATCTTGTCACGGTAAGTCAAACATTTTTTTTTGCATTTTTGTTATAATTTTTGTGTTCTCATACAACGGATGTAAATGTCATACTTCTGAGTACAATGGCTCTATATTTCGTAAGTTTATTGTATGGATTATCCTTTTACAAATGCCACGTGTCTTTAAATTCACTAAAGAGGTTATCGAAGGTCGCGACTATTTTGATTCAAACTGTCGCCTGCGGGTAATTAGGAACAGTAGGTGGCGTGTAATTGGGAATGTTCCTAATTACCCCTCATATTCTAAATAAATCTAGTGTTGCTACTCAATTTTATATTTTTAACGTTATATTTTTAGATGCCTCGAAAATACATTCGGAAGACCGAGAGATGGTACTCAATCGAAGATCTTCGCCGTGCAGTTGAAGAAGTTAAGACTAAAAGACTCACGTTGGGTAAAGCAGCTACTCAATTCTCAGTACCCAAAACAACTTTGTTTAAACAACTAAAAGAAACAATGGTCAAGACACCAAAAAGAGGTCGGTACGCAGTGTTTAATTATGAGCAAGAACAACAGCTTGAAACATACATTATTCAATGCTGCGAGTCTTGGCATAACACCAAGTTCTTTGCGCCGAATTGCTTTTCGTTTTGCTGAGGCCTATGTTGAAAAATTAATTTCAACAAAACCACGCAGCTAGCAGGGAAATATTGATATTACGGATTCATGGCTAGACATCCATCTATCAGCTTACGTGTGCCAGAAGCTACCTCTCTTAACGGAATAGCAGCTTTTTACAACATCTCGGCGACAGAATAAAAAACATGCTCAGATTTTGTCCAGCACACCAATCAAGACTCAATTAGATGAAAAACAAAAAAGGCAAAATACAAGAATGTAAATGATAGAAAGAAAGAAAGTACAGAAGAAAGTCTCAGTCAAAGGTAAAGGAGTAAAAAATTTAAAGAAAGTTTTAGGAGGAAATGAAAATGATGAAGAGTATTTTTGCATAATGTTCAATGAGAAATATGAGTCTCCACCGGCAGAAGACTGGATAATGTGCTCCATTTGTAAGCTTTGGGCACACGAACAATGCACTACGGGTGAAACCAGCAAAGGTTACGTGTGTGATTTGTGTCGCGGAAAGTAATTATAATTTAATTGTACCTTTTTCCTACGTCATATCTATTTACCCCATGTCATCCTCATTTGCCCCGCGGGCTGATCTCAATTACCCCATAGGGTGTCGGGTAAAAAGGAACGACAATGTTTTTTGTTTTCATTAATATGTCTAATAAAAAGTTGATTATTAAGAGATTTTCTGTCAGTTATAAGAAGATAAATAAGTAATGTGTAAGTCTAAATAAAAATTGATTATTTTTTATATGTAAAAAGTTGTTTTTTTTGCCATCTAAGTTAAGTGTTCCCAATTCCCCCACCTTCCCCTAAACAGCGACTACACTTCCGAATAAGCTATCCGATACTTATTAAACGATTGTTAAACAGGCTATAAATAAAACAACAAAGTTCAACAATCGTTTAGTAAGTGTCAGATAGTTTATTCGGAAGTGTAGTCGCTGTTTACTTTATACCGAGTGACAGGGACAAAACATCCAAATAGCTATGTCACATGTGAAATAGAACCTTAATTCTTGTATTTAAAGTAGACAATTTAAAGAGTCAATTTTACTTTGTTTGGATTGAAAGTGTAGCGACATGTTACCGTGAACGGATTTTATGACGTTTCGACCAATCAGAGCGCGTTTCACGTTGGTTTAACTTTCATAAAAACACCGTTTGGGAGTATAAGCGTATCGGGACTTGATATCCCCTCAGGCCTTTAGTATTTTAGTATATATCCGCCTCCGTGGTCTAGTGGTTAGAGCATTGGCTCTCTACTCGGAGGTCGTGGGTTCGATTCCCGCATTGGGACAACAAAAAATGCTGTTTCCAAGTTTGGTTAGGACAATGCGGGCTCATCACCTGATTGTCTGACAAGAAAGATGATCCATGCGTCGGATGGGCATGTAAAAAGTCGGACCTGCGCCTCATCTCTCGTCAGTCGTGTCGGTTATACGTCCCACTGGATTATGAGAGTAAAGGAAGAGAGAGTGCTCTTGTGTACTGCGCACACACTTGGGCACTATAAAATTACTCTTTCGTTTCGATGAAACCCGCCACCGTCACCGACATCGGTGTGGGGAGTTATTAAATATATCCGCCTCTACAATCCACCTAGTAAATTAGAATACCGCTGTATTCGCTTATTAAAGGTACTCCGTATTTTCGCAATATTTTGGTTTATAAGCGCATACCCTTACTATTAAACTAAGCTCTTTTGATTTTTCCTACAAAGAAAAATACCTGCGCTACAGCTTAGCACAATTACACAATTACTTCATCACATATTTTATCGAGAGTTGTTCACAACTTTACATTTTCACAAAATATATTTTTTATTCATTGAACAGAAATAAAAAAGTTTGTTTTGTATGAATTGCAAAGATTAGTAACTAACTACCTACATACATTTTTTTTGTTTCATTTGTGGTCTTGCCGCGAATGACCGCGAAAGCCATAACATATTTTTTGTACTATTTGTTATTAATATTGACGAAATTGAATCATTATTAAAATATAATGACGATGATTGTAGGTACACCTATTCCCAATGCCCGAATAACACTCCATAAAAGAAAAAAAATATAGCAAAAAAAATAAATAATAATACAACTTCCATATTTTATTCTAATAGGCTTCTTATAAACTTAAGCCCGTGCTTCATTGACGGGGATTACTCCAAACAGTTTATTAATTCTTATAACAATCCCATCAATCACTGCCTTTATAACTGGAGATCCCACTTCTTGTATAATTTAATTGCCACTTCGTGAAATCACTTCTTTTGCTGTTTTAGCTGAAACATGACACGTTTTGCAATTAAACAAATAAATACCGACCGATTTCATAAATTCTTCTACCACTAAAATGATACAATATCACAATTATAATGCTATAAGGTTTCGCAATTTCAACTGCGTATACTTCGGAGTTCGAACACATGAATTGCTTGAGTAAAGATGTTTATGCAGAAAAAAAATATTGACATAATAAAATATAATTTAATGTATGGCTGACTCCCCGTTAAACGAGAACTCGCCCATATAAAAATGATTTTTTCTTTTCAGCTATAAAAATTATGTTTCTGCCCGTTTATATCGTATATCGTCATGTACCCGAAGTATCCGTTGATTTTGCAAAAACTTTTTTTTAATATTTGGTGTGGACGTGCATTAAAAAAAATAATTAACGCGGCCATGGCATGGTAAAAAGTAGTTAGTACTTTTATTTAGAAACTCGCTGTTGCGCGCGGCTCCGCCCGCGTAAATATAGTATCCCTCGGGAACACTGTACTTTTTCGGGATAAGAAGTAGCTTATGTTTTAATCTAGGGCCTAAACTACTACCATACCAAACTTCATCAAAATCCGCTCAGTAGTTTTTGCGTGAAGGAGTAACAAACATCCATCCTCACAAACTTTCACGTAAGAACATCTTACTAATATTATAAATGTGAAATTTTGTGAGGATGTATGGAATATGGATGGATGTATGGATGGATGTTTGTTCCTCTTTCACACAAAAACTACCGAACGGATTTCGATGAAGTTTGGTATGGTAGTAGTTTAGGCCCTGGATTAAAACATAAGCTACTTTTTATCCCGAAAAATTACAGTGTTCCCGAGGGATACTATATTACTAACTACTTTTTACCGTGCCATAGCTGCGTTAATTTTTTTTTACACAAACATTATTATCCCAAACTATTTTTATCTCGAAAAAGTACAGTATTCCCGCGGGATACCCGATACGCGAGGGCTTTTACCGATTTTCCCTTAGGTATTAAGGGCGTGGCACATGACGAAGAAATTATACTTATTATCCTAAGATGCCTGGATATATTTCATATTACAGACGTAATATGAAAATATAATATAGTATAATATTTGGTTTGGCCGTTTCGTTCCAACAAGAATAGTAATAACAGAAAAACAGCCAGCAAATTCAAAACCTTACGCCCAAGCGAATTTAGCAAACTGGCCTGGCCACATAAATTGACTAATGTGTAGAGTTTCTGAAGTTAAGTGTAGAGTTAGAAACTTGGTTTTAAGGGAGATCTGATAACTTTTTGACAGTGCGATCTTGGCATCACTTTACATGAAAATGTTTTTGGTGGGACCAATTCTACATGTTCTATTCGTTTTGTTTTATTCGCGTTAGGTCATTTCTTTCGCGTTAAATAAACTAATAAAACCGTGTGCTACCTCATGCACGTCAACGGTTCGTGTGGAGTGATACGACATTGCTCGGCTCACATGTAAATTGCTGACGACTTATGCACGCTGCATGCCGGCACCAACCTCGCTGATATGTGTCGTCTAGTCCAACTAGACATTAATTAAGTTGTCAAATGGTCCCATGACAATGGTATCATTCTAAATTCAGATAAGACCAAATTATTAATTATTCATTCACCCTACCCACGTCCAGCAGATTCTCCTCCAGCAATGTTCACCCACAGCTTTTCATGTTTACATAATAAACTGATAAATTGTAGCTGTAAACCTATCGAAAAAGTAGATTGTGTAACCTATCTCGATGTAAAAGTGGATCTCAACTTTTCCTGGTCTAATCATATAGAGTATAATATTTGTAATAAATTAAGAATACTACTCGGTAAATTCTATCACCTTAGGTTTAAAGTTCCTTCTAGTACACTTAAATGTATTTATTTTGCATAAGTGGGCTCCATTTTGAGCTATGCACTTGATTGCTATAGTTTAACATTTAAAACATATATTGACAAACTTGAAACAATACAAATTAGATTCTTAAAACTACTAGTAAAAACAAAAACTAAAAATAATTGTAAAGGTGATTATTATAAATTATTCAAGATATGCAAAATATTACCCGTCCACCTAAAGCATAAATACCTCTTGGCTGTTAATAATCATTGCAATCGGGAGCATAGACACTCTCTGGTTAGCCATAGTCATATAACAAGACAGGTATATTCAGGCAAATTATATGAAATCCCTAGAGTGACTAATTACTTTGGTGACAGAACAGTTAAAAAAATACTACCATATCTTTTTTACTACCATATCCACCTTGAACAGAATAAAATGTTATATAAAAGAAAACTAAAAAAACATTTGCTGGATTCACTTCCTGACTAGTCTTGCCAGAAGGTGAGTCTAGTAAATGTCTCTTATTATGTATAACTTAAAATAGTTTACCATAAAAATTATTAAAATCACACATCACTCACATCACCTACAGACAAACTGTGTAAGCAGTTTTGTAGGACATTGCATAATTTAAAAATTGTAAATTAATGTTTTTAATAAATAAATAAATAAAATAAAAATAATGTACAAAGAAAACACATATTTAGAATAGTACATTTTAATAGCAAAAATATTCTTCATTCATTGTTAGATACTTTCTCAGTTGTTGTACCAAGTTAAGCATGTGTTTCATCAACAGGAATCTCTTTGAACATTTTGTTTAATCGGAAAATGGTCTCATCGATCGCTGCCCTTATAACTGGAGGTCCAACTTCTTGTATGATTTCATTCCCACTTTGCGCAATTACGTCTTTTGCTGTTTTTGCTGAAACATAATATTTTTTAAATAAGAAGAAAAAAATTGTTTTTTTTCTACTATGGATTAAAAAGATGCCAGAATTAGGGTCAGATTACACCGCAGTAATACGCGACTCACGCGGCGCTGCATTGACAATAGAACTATTCAAAATTGGACTTTATTCACTACACAATAAGACACACGTTTTATATGACAAGTTAGACAGCACTGTGTAGCGCTGTGTATTTGACAATCAAACACTCTTACAATGAAACGTGTATCTTTTTGTTTAATGAATAAAATTAAATGTTGAATAGCTATTTGAAAAATGCAGCGCCACGTTGTGTATCGTTTCGTTTCGGTGTTAATTGATCGTTATATATTGATATTTTGAGTAACAAAGAAAATGTTACTAAACTTATATTGTTTACCTTTCCTTATATAAAAAAACTGCCACACGAGAGTAACGAAAATTATATTAGATTTAAGTTGAACAGCCTACTGTGTAGTGCTACAAACCAAAATTGTATAGTTTTAAGTAACACTCAACCACATATAGATGTGGTTGACATTAATAATATTATAAGTTTTAGATTTAATAATCTAACACGTGATAAGTATTTCTTATCACAGTTTTTTACTAGACGCATAGCTAGATGGCTATTTCATTTTTTAGTTTTAGGACAAGCCAAAGAATTGGCTAAACCGACCACTGCTTTTATTGAGCAGAGTCATTATTCTGACAACTATACAGTCAGCAGCTTGGAATATGTTCCAAATAATTTAAATTAGTTTCTAAGACAACAGAGGTTCACTCTAGCAATGTGATAATCAATAATATAAATTATTTAAATGTATTACCTATCTTACCTACCAAAAATGTTAACAAAAAATGTAATTTCAATGTAAACCTGGTGCACCAAAATTTGCAAGGAATGGTAGGTAAAGAATTAGAAATTGAGTTGTTTGTTAATGAATATAACATTGATATTATGTGTATATCAGAACATTGGTTTAGAAAACATGAATTAATATTTAACTTTTGTGGTCACCAGGTAGCTAGTTCGTTCAGTCGAGAGAATGCCATTAGAGGTGGTTCTTTAATATTAATTAATAAAAAAATTCAATTTAAAGAACGTAAAGATATTATAAGACTCTCTACTGAACGAATAATTGAGGTAGCCTGTATTGAGTTGAGCCATCTTATTATTGTAAGCGTATACAGGCCTCCATCAGGTTTATACGATTCCTTTGAACAAATCATGGAAGAAATGTTGACAAAAATATGTGCATCTAACAAGAAGATTATTGTATGTGGTGATTTCAACATTAATTTATTAGACTCAAACTCCACCACTGTTAGATTCACATCATTGTTAAAATCGTATAACCTCAGTAATTTATTTTATGAACCGACAAGAATATGTGATACAGCAGCTACTTGTATTGATAATATTTTCACTAATATTACTCCTTATAAAAAAGAAATAATTAATGCGCTTAGCTCTGATCACTGTGGACAATTTGCTTCATTTAATATTAATTGTGAAAATAAACCTCAAGAAAAGCTTGTTTATATTCCTGTGAATACAAAACGTATTGAGAAATTTAGAGGTAAATTAGTTTCAAATATTCAACAGTTAGATGGGTTTAATAGCTCAGATGAAGCGTTTCATAAACTATTTAAAATAATAAGAACCCAGTATAACTCTGTATTTACTTCTAAAACGGTCAATTTAAATAATAGAAAAAGTAATTTTAAAACCTGGGCAACTGCAGGAGTTATAATAAGTAAACAGCGATTATATGATTTGTATAACGAAAAAACATTTAATAGGAGTGAATCTTTTAAACTGTATGTCAAGCAATATTCAAAAATGTTTAAAAAAGTATGTCAAGCAGCGAAGGCACTTCACATAAAAGAAAAAATAATGAACGCTAAAAATAAAGTGAAAACCACTTGGAAGATAATTGCAGATGAGACTGGAAGAGGTAAAGGCAGTCGTAACTCTAAATTTGAACTTTGTATTAATAATAAAAAGGTAAATTCTGACCTAGAGGTTGCGACAATCTTCGAAAAATTTTTTGCTGACATTCCGGTCTCAACTACAAAAAATTTAAATTCTTCACCTGCAGTTGCTGAAAAAATACTCAGAGAAAATGTCAAGGAATGTGATGTCAATTTTAATTTTAAAGAAATTGACTCCAGAGATATTATTAAAACCTTTAAATTACTCAATATTAAAAATACTACCGATCTCTGGGGTATGTCTATAAAAGTTATAAAATCAATAATTGACATCATTGCCCCCTATCTAGCCTTAGTTTTCAATAATTGTATAAAGAATGGTGTGTTCCCTGATCTAATGAAGCATAGCAAGGTGATGCCTCTTTTTAAGGCTGGGAATAAGTCTGACCCAGCAAATTATAGACCAATATCTATACTACCGACTTTCAGTAAAATTTTCGAGAAAATAATCTTAAATCAATTGCTAGCCCACTTTAACATAAATAATTTATTACATAGTAACCAATTCGGGTTTACTAAAGGTCGGTCCACAACAGACGCAGGCATCAGTCTTCTATGCAGCATATTTGGGGCATGGGAGGGATCGCATGATGCACTTGGTGTCTTTTGTGATCTATCCAAGGCTTTCGACTGTGTCGAGCATGCTACGTTGGTCAAAAAATTATACCATTATGGTATAAGGGACACGGCACTTAAACTTTTAGATTCTTATCTTAAAAATAGAACGCAGAGAGTAGAAGTTAATTCTACAAGGTCTACTGGGACCAAAATAGAATTAGGTGTGCCACAAGGGTCAATTTTAGGCCCGTTTCTTTTTCTCATCTATATAAATGACCTTCCTTATCTAGTTAAAGATAAGCATGAGATAGTACTCTTTGCCGATGATACTTCACTAATTTTTAATGTGAAGCGACGACAGTCAAATTATGACGAGGTAAATAGTGCTCTCTCAAAAATGGTACATTGGTTTAATGTTAATAATTTACTTTTAAATTCAAATAAAACGAAATGTTTAAAGTTTAGCCTCCCAAATGTTAGGCAGGCACAAACCAATATACTATTAAATGATGAGAAAATGAACTTAGTGGACACCACTGTATTTCTAGGAATAACACTAGATTGTAAATTACAGTGGGGTCCCCATATTGCAAATCTGGCAGATAAGCTCAGTTCTGCAGCATATGCAGTCAAAAAAATTAGAGAAATTACCGATGAGGATACAGCGCGGCTAGTTTATTTTAGTTATTTTCATAGTATAATGTCATATGGCATTCTTCTTTGGGGAAACGCTGCGGACATTAATACAATATTTGTGCTACAGAAGCGAGCTATACGTTCTATTTATAAGATGTCATGTTTTGAATCTCTGAGAGAAAAATTTAAAGAAATAGGTATTCTGACCGTTGCTTCTCAATACATTTTGGACAATGTGTTGTATGTCAGAAAGAATTTAACGAATTTTAAAAAGAAAAGTGACACACATTGTAGGAATACTAGAAATAGGAACAAGTTAGAAATACCAGTGATCAGACTTAGTAAAGTAAGTAAATCTTTTAAAGGTCAATGTATACGCCTTTACAATAGAATCCCAGAAAACGTTCAAAATCTTTCCATTAATAAATTTAAAAAAGCTGTTAAAGAACGTTTGTGTGCTAAAGCTTATTATAAAGTCAGTGATTTCACTAACGATTGCACACCTTGGGAATAAGATGGCCGCATGCAAGGCTGCTTTTATGTACTTAAGTATGTTCTATGTACTTATGACTAATGTTATATAGATTAAGTTACAACATTGTAAAATATTTTTTGAAAAGAACAATTTTCCCATCTTTTTGCTAAAAGGTGGCCCCGTGCGAGTTTCTTACGCCGGTTCTTCTCGCCGGGCTAGTTTCCGAACCGGTGGTAGGCATCATGTAGGACAATTCTATAAGTGTTATATTATAACCTACATGGAAATAAAAATTTTGAGTTTGAGTTTGAGTTTGAGTTATTTTAACATGCCTGATGTATTTTTTTCTTATCAAAAGGTTAACTTTAAAATAATGCTAATATTGTACTTGAAGTTTCTGTGTCCCTTTTAATGCTATTTATTATAACTTATTCTGAAAGAATGTTAAACGTACCCAGAAGTTCATTGCCATTGAAAAGATTTTCGAATACCACATCAGATTTGTCTTTGAGTGAGTACGTGTGACTCTTGTACTCAAAATTCCAATGAGGCTTACCATCTTTGCCAGTTTCTTCCTTATAACCCAGAAGTAAATTGACTTCCATTTTACCTGGAAGAAGAAGTGGTTGAGAATCATTTAGGGGAACATGTGGTACCTTGGAGCCAGGAGTACCTTGGCCAACTAGCCAAAGTTCATGAATACCTAGAAAAAGCAACTGCTTTTCTAGGTATTTATGAACTTTTGAATTTTAATGACTAGATTGTTCGCTACGTTGCTTACGATCATCTTATGGAGTAAGTCGTTTACCGCCATTACTGGCGGTAAACGACTAACCCGCCTGCGTAAATATTGTATCGGGTATCCCGCGAGAATACATGTACTTTACCAGGATAAAAAGTAGCCTATATTTTAATCCAGAGCCTAAACTACTACCATACCAAATTTCATCGAAATCCGTTCGGTAGTTTCGCGTGAAATAGGAACAAACATCCATCCATACATCCTCACAAACTTTTACATTTATAATATTATTAGTAAGATGTCTCTTTTACTAAGACTTACGAATTATTATTAATTGACTTTTTATATATTTTGCGTCTTAACAAATAAAGAGATCTGTTTCATTTTAGACTAAATTTGCTATAGACACTTAGTAGTGATAGCCAAGTTCGTTAAAAAAGTCAAGTTAAAAAACAACAAAATACTTACGAAGTATCACATGTAAAGGACCCTTTCCTTCCAGAGGAATGAATAGCAATTTTCCGGACATTTCATACTGGCTCTCCAAGTTGCTGTTAAACAATAGCTTCAATACCACAGTTGATTTAGATTCGTCGAACCTAAAACAAAAATAATTAATTACTAACTGTCCCGACACTAGTTGTTCTGTCTTTTATTACCTGGAATAAATAAATAAAATTTTATCTATTTCTTTACTCAATCTTCTTAATTTTGAAATCGGTACCAGCTCAAACAGTATCCTACAATATTGTATAGAACTCACGTTCAACTTTGCTGGTACCGACTTCAAAATTAAGAAGATTGAGTAAAGAAATAGTTAACATTTTAGCTGAATTTATAAAGGGAATTATATAGAAAATACGTTTTATTTCATACTTTTTTGTGTATTTTTACTTTGGAAGATGGTTGAATTTTTTGTTTAAAAACAATAATTTTACACTTTTTAGTGATATTTGTAAATTATTATTAATATAATATTTTAAGAACATTTAAAATAAACGATCGAATGTAAAATTGAGTCAAGCTTCTATTAGGTATTGTAAATAAGATGATGATGATTATTATTGTAAGTCACAAAGCGGCATATGCTTGCAGTTCTTTAAGCAATGTCGAAATTTCCAAACACGTATCTTTAATGACTGAGGAGTTCTGTTCAGTGCTTTTGGATCCAAGGTAAAACTTTGGTGAAAAATCTTATTTTTTGGTAGCATATGCTTGGACTACTCAGTAAAAGCCAAAATTACCATATGTCCATATACATTTCGAGGAGTTCTCTCGATTCCTCATGGCTCGCATTATCAGGTTTCTACTCTAGTAAATAAAGGACCAATGTCGAATTATATCCTTTACAACAACAAAAGAATTTTGCAAATAGGTCCATAAATGGCAGAGTAATATTCAAAGAAGTACTTTTTATACCATCATAAAGTGATGAAGTATGGTGTGATGATGATGGAGATGATGATGATTACTCTTGTTGACATAGTGGCGTATGCTTGCAATTCTTTAAACAACGCCAAAATCGCCAAACCAAACCAGGGGTCAGGAGTTCTGTTCAGTACTTTTGGGTCCAGGGTATACCTTAGAGCAAAATCTTACTTTTTGGTAGCATATATTATGCTTGGACTACTTCAGAAAAACTCGAAATGCTTTATTTTCACGATTTGGTTTCTTTAGGATTTTGAAAACTTTAGGCATAATATTATTTTGATTTTTTTCGTACATATAGCGAAATACATCGATTGCTCAATCAATGTCGATTGCATGTTAAGATAATTGAAAATATAAATCTGCAAAAACTTTATGTAGATATGGATAGTATATGGAAAAAAAAAATACTTATATCGCAGATGTTAAACACCGCCGCAACAACAAATCTGCAATTTGCGAACACACACTGGATCAACCTCGCCATTACATAAGATTTGATAAGCCACAAGTACTGGCAAAGGAACAACGTTATCGCCCTAGATTGATACGCGAGGCTATAGAAATTAAAAAGTACCCTAATTTTAACCGAGAAGATGGCTGGGTGCTGCCATCTAGTTGGGATCCAGTGATAAATAAAATAAAATTCAGGTCAAAAACACCGCGGCTTCAAGATACTGTTAGTATGTTTTGCGTGGATCGGAACACAAATAATAATTGAAGAATCTTCGGGTAGTTTGAACAACTTCAACAAATAGGACAACTGACACCTCAGTCCTCCCGTGACCACGGCTGCTGGAAAGTAGCCGAAACGTCGGGTAAAAGAAAAGTGCACCGCGACAAAATCCGCAAGTGTTTAAAACAACAAAAAAAAAATACTTACTATTTAGCTAACTTTATTACAATATACTTTAGAACTATCAACTGCACAATAAATGCAGCAAGATTTTAATAAGAGCAATGATAATTTTTTAAATTTGTATAAAGTCATATAATGTTCCGAAAATGTTCTGTGATCAATAGCAAATGGAGAGACGAAAGAAACAAAGTGTCTCTTAATTTGATTAATAATGTATTACTTATTTAATTTAATTTAAATATGGACTGTAAAGATAGATATACTAATTTTGCATCCGTTCAGGCCGAACTGAAGGCAGACCGGACCGCGGTCTCACCACCAGTTGTGACTTAATGCGACCATAAAAAGGTCCAGTTCGGCTTTGGCAACTTATGCCGTATTACGCCGCAAATATACATGACACAGGTTTTCAACTAAACTGAAAATATAATCTATACTTCTATACCAGCGATACTCAACCTTTTTTTTATAAGGACAACAAACATATCTTCGTCATAGTGTCGAAGGCCGCAAAGAAAAACTCTTTAGGTTTTTATGAAAATGTAATTTAAAATTAACGATGAATTTACTTTATTAATGTTTTTTTTTTCAAAGATGTAAAAAATATAGCTATGTATTTTAATGCGATTTTTGAAAATATGAACACTTTTTAAAAACTTTATCAAGATTTTAAAAAGGAGCTACAATGTCAATTGGTGAAAAAATGGTTTACATACAACATTTACTCCAGATGGGCCATTAACATTGGTCCAGCGGGCCACATGGGGCCCGCGGGCCGCAGGTTGAGTATAGATGTTCTATACTATCTAATAGGTGTAACAAAAATACGTGATAATACTTTAGGGTGTGTACGTGTTCCTAATAGAGAGTTCACTATGAAAGTAGCAGCGCTGAATGAGCATTTTTTTTTCACTTTTGTATGGGGAAACTCGCGACGCTGGAGCACTTTCCCATACAAATCGCAAAAAAAAATTTTGCTCTTTCAACGCTGCTACTTTCGCAGTGAACTCTCTATAAGGAACACAAACACACCCTTAAGTATTATCACTTATTTTTGTTACAGATGTATATATGTACTACATACATACATATAATCACGCCTCTTTCCCGTAGGGGTAGGCAGAGACCACTTCTTTCCACTTGTTACGATCCTTACATACTTGTTTCGCTTCATCCACTTTCATTCTTACTATCCATTCCTCCTCTTTCAACGTAGCGAAGCGGCTCTCCACGGGCCACTTTTCACCTCCGCGAGAACGAGACGTGATGGGTCGCGAACCACATCGCCGCCATTTTGGATAATTAAATTATTTTTATAATTATCCATATGTAATTTATCAATATGTACTAATATTATTATATTATTATACGCAAATATGAACGTGAGTTCTATAAAATATTGTCGAATATCGTTTGAGCTGGTAGCGACTTCAAAATTAAGAAGATTAAGTAGAGAAATAGCCAAGTTTAAAAGGGGAATTATTTAGAAAATAAGTTTTATTTCATACTTTTTTGTGTATTTTTATAAACTTATAGCTTTCTATGGCGTATAAAATGTTTAGGTAAAATTGATTTTGATTATCACATACCTAATCCTTTTAATAATTGTATTAGTGAAGCCGGTAATGTGTACATCTGTGAGGATCAACTTTAGAAGATTGTTACTGGAGTCGATACGTTTAACAAGCAGGGGATCACTCCGCTCCAGACCTAACTCTGGAATGCCAGCTGTAAACTTTGGGACAAACTCCTGCGCTGCCTTCATCACACATTCTGAGTCGCTCAAAACACATTTTGCTGAGAAATATCCTGTAAAATGAATATTTTTTAAAGTAAATACACAAATCATACCTAAAGGCGCTAATCACATTTAAGAGGCTCAACAATATTGTTGATCCATAATAAGAGTGTCCGCCCACTTCATACTTTTTGTAGGACCGATAATCGGTCAGATTTTTCCTCCGATTCGTATGACCGATATTGTGACCGATTCAATGCACACGGCCTTCACTTTGTCTTTCGAGGGAGTAGTAGAGCGCATGCGGCTGACTGTCGGTGGGCAGTGTGCGTTAACGCATACATTTCCGGACGTTCCATTTTTCACCGACAATCGGATCGGTTAAGATGCACCGATTTTATTTCTGATCGACTTTTTGTATGACGTGTGCGTTGCACTATTGCAATCAGTATGTTTTTCTCCTACAAAAAATCGGTAACTGATTAACGAACGTGGGCGGGCATCCTAAATAAAATTTGGGACTTATTAACCCCCTTTATTGACAACTTACGCCTGAATACTGAAACTCTAATCAAAATTAAGAGCCCTCCTATTCACAGGCTGTCGCTGTCTCTGCTAGCCGAAATGACAAGGACAGCATGCGTCACTAAATTTAAACCAATGAGTATAATTTTATTGTATTACGAGTACAATGAGTTACATATTTTTTGCATCTAAGAATAAACCTGTTTCGCATGATTATTTTACAATTACGGTATAACATACATACATACATATAATCACGCCTTTTTCCCGTAGGGGTAGGCAGGACCGCCTCTTTCCCGTAGGGGTAGGCAGAGACCACTTCTTTCCACTTGCTACGATCCTTACATACTTCTTTCGCTTCGTCCGCTTTCATTCTTACCATCCATTCCTCCTCTTACATTCAACGTAGCCAAGCGTCTATCCATGGTCCGCTTTTCGCCTCCGCGAGAAACGAGACGTGATGGGTGGCGAACCACATCGCCGCCATTTTGGATGATTAAATTATTTTTGATTATCCTTTGCGTTTCCACGGATTGGTGGAGAGGGTAGGAATAGGGAAAGGGAAGGATAGGTGGTGTGGAAAGGAAGATTGGTTAGTTAAAGTGGGAAATGGGGGATGTAGGATATTACCGCCCAGGAGGGCAAGGGATAGGACAGTAATAGCTAGGGAAGCCGGGGTCGCGTACCCGTATACTATACCACAACTACCGGACAGGTAAGTTGGGAAGAGTACCCCATGACATACGGTATAAACAGTACCCAATTAAATAATGTTGCCATCAAGATGTCGCATGAAATGATTTTCAACTTTAGTCTTGTAATTGAAATCAATTTAAACAAAATTAATGTCAAAATCATATAATTTTTATAATCTATGCTAATAATATAAAGAGGAAAAGTTTGTTTGTTTGCTGACATTGAATAGGCTCCGAAACTACTGGACTGATTTTGATGAAATTTGGTACAGATATAAATTAGACCAGGGAAAGACATAGGCTACTTTTTATCGCGGCAAAATATACTGTGCTGCGAAGGCTGTTTCTCCTTCATAGGGAAGGACTAGCCCGTAAAGCCTGGTAGGGATTTTGATGAGGGTCTTCAAGAGGTAAGTGAATAACCACTTACCTCTTGAAGAATAGGCATGGAGTTATAGGAAGCCCACGCCACTGCAAGGTAGGTACTATTATATACCTATATGGAGCAGGAAAATTAACTCAAATAAATAAATAAAAAGTTTTGTGGTCATTATCAAGAGCATAAGATGCTCAGAAATTCACTCTTTATAAGCGTCTGTCTTAGTCTGTTCTCAGGATATTAAGGGCTCGTAATTTTAATGTTACAATGACTAACGATTTCTTTTATCTCATGTACCATCTTTTTACCTGACTACGGCTAAGCCAAGAGGAAAGGTAATGATTTGGGCAGTCTGTTAATTTATGTATGTACGTATGTATGTATGTTTGTTCTATCGTAGCACTTCAAGTACAAATCCAATTTTAATTAATGAGGTGTCAATAGTTTTCTTTTTATAGCCCGTGTCACAAAGTCTATAGATTTGCGTAGTTGGGTTGTTATTTTTACTTTTGATTAATAAAATGTTTTATTCTCATGTCACTTTAGTCTTCATAATTTGTTTTTAAGTTTTTACTGAACACAAGCTGTTGCCCGCGGCTCCGCCCGCGTAAATATAGTATCCCTCGGGAACACTAATTTGTCGGGATAAAAAGTAGCCCATGTTTTAATTCAGGGCCTTAACTGCTACCATACTAAATTTCATCGAAATCCGTTCAGTAGTTTTTGCGTGAAAGAGCAACAAACTTCCTTACAAACTTTCACATTTATAATATTAGTAGGATACTCTTCTTTTACTTATCATAGTAAAATTTAAAGTTACATACCATTACTTTTAAATAATTTATAAGGAGTTTTAATATAATATTGCAAATAATATCAACATTTTACCTGCGTCCACGGTGGCGATAAGGAAAACATTTAATGCAATTAATGATATAAACCACATTTTAGTTGTGACTTGTGCCTGGTGCAAGCACTAACATATGGACACTAAAAGCTTAAATCAAAACGTTCCGTATTTATAGGACTAATAAGGAGCAATAGTTTTAGGGTTCCGTAATATTCAAGGAACCCTTATAGTTTCGCTCTGCCCGTCCGTCTGTCTGCTGTCTGTCTGTCCGCGATTCTGGCTTCTATAATTATGAATATAAATTGATGAAATATAGTATAAGTATGTATATATAATTATAATATATCGGTTTTGGTACCATAAAATAATAATAATTTTATATTTTAGGGGTGGCTCTCTATATTTTTATATAGGCAGATATGTGAAAAAAAAATGCATCCCCAGCATTTTTTTTCATTCTACCCCATTGTGTGGGGTATCATTGAATAGGTATTTTAAAGTAAAGGCAAGGTTTTATGCATGACTTTTTTACAAATCGGCCTCCAAAGTGGTGGTAAAAGTTGGTCTCGCCCCGGCATTTCTAAACTATAAGAGATAGAAACTTGTAAGTTTCCATGCTGGTGTAACATGCTAAAACCTCTTTAGGAAAATTATTTTGAGTGAAATCGGATAATAATTTTTGAAGTAGTTTAAAAAAATTACACGTTGATAGTTACAGAACCCTCCTTAGACATTACCTGACATGCTCTTGGCTAGGTTTTATGCTTTTCATTCAATTGTGCTACAAACAAATACCATTTGAGTCTTGTGATTGTTACATCCTTACCTACACAGTAATACAAAAAACCACAAGTGTTTATACTTTACAGTGAAATAGTCAATAGAATAGGCAATCGGACTGATTTTTTTTATTGCATAAATGAATAGTACTCTTAAATAAACTTCTCAAAAGAAACCCTATATCAAGTCAATATTTTCGAAGGTATAGCGATTTGTATAAAACATTTTGCAAGTCTCGTAAAAACGCTCCATACTAAACTTAACCTACAAGTGACGTCGCTTGTAGGTTATGGAGTACGAAGTATATGGCCGCAGGAATAAATTTGTAAATATCTCCGATATTTGTGCGTTTAAATTCATACTTAGCATAATAAATGTTTTTGTATATAATGTAAGTAAACTAATGATGTAGGTTTTGTTTACCAATTGAGCAAAAAAAAATTTTTTTTGGTACTTTTTAAATGTATTTAATTAGTAAACTACACATAATATATTATATTTTTTTACATTTACCAAGTAGTAATGGCTCAATATTTCTGAATACATTAATGAAACTAAATATTTCAAATGTAGTCCGATCCCCTATTGCTAGACCCAACGTCGTGCTTGAAACACGTGTCATATTTAGGGTTCCGTAATACTTAGGAACCCTTATAGTTTCGCTCTGTCCGTCTGTCTGTCTGTCTATATGTCTGTCCATCCGCATCTCTAATTATGAATCTGTAATTATGAATATAAATGTAGAAACTTGGTACCTATAGGGTAAAAGCGGGATATTTGCCTTGGTTGGATACTTGCCTCGGTTCTGAATTCGCTTTGTTAGGAATGTTTTTTTGCGGAAATCTTTGTTTATGATTGGAAGTCCCTTATCTGAAGACATTAATTCCACAAAAAATATTATTTTAGGCGCACCTGTTTTGTCTATGTGAGCAAAAATCTTTGTAATGGCAGCTCGCGTCATTCGTGTAAATCTCGCCACTACTCACCACTAAAAATGCACACATATTGTGCATGGAAATGAGAATGTGAAGGCAAGCCAGGCGTATCTTTTTCCAGCCAGGCCCTCTAGTCAAGATACATTCGATAATTACGACGGCGAAGTTTGAAATCAAAAATGAATGGGATTTGACATAAGTCATCGCTAACTGACATGTCGCTTGCGATACCTTACGTCAAATCCCATATATTTTGTTTTCGAACTTCGCCGTCGAAATTATCGAATGCATCTTGACTAGGCCCTCAGAACTTTTGTTCACGGGGCTGGCTGCTGGTCGTCGGTGCTTTGACGTCCTTAGTGAGGAGTTACTTAAAAACTGGTTGCGATGCGAAATCGAAACGTAGAAAACTCACGCGATTTTTAACAAGGGTTTTACTTAGATGATCATTCCTTTAATGACATTCAAAGGTCATCTTGTATTATCTGAGGGCACGGTAGTGCTCCGCCAAGACGAGCCAAGTGAAGCGCAAGGGCACTACCAGACCACCTTTGCCCATCTTTGCTCGAAGCGTTTCGTCGATGTTTTTAACCATCATAACTTGGGTTTGGATTACACCAGATAAATGAAATTTTCAGGATATATTCCAATTTCCAAGTAGCAGATTCAGTAAACTTGTAAAGTTTGATTGCATAAGTTATACTTTAGATTTTATTGATATCTAAAAAACCCTGATTTCGTCACTGACTCACTGATGATCAACAAAATTATATGGTACTTCCAAATGTCATAGAAAGCTGAAATTTGGTACGTAAGCTTGTATTACATAACTAACATAATAAATGTCAAAATTGGAACTTTTAACCTTCAATCCCTTAAACTAGGGGATGAAAGTTTGTATGAAACTTGGGCAAATTTTGATGCTAGAGGTCTGAAAATAGGGTATTTTCCAAGTTTTTGAAAAGTATGTCAAATTGTTCTTAATACCAAAATACATTAGCAGTTTGAACCATTCTTTGTGAATTTCTTTCTTTTCCTTGCAAATTAGCCTAAAAGTTTAAATTAATATTATAGGCGCGAAAACGCTATAATGAGTTGCCATGACGTCACATTCTTGTAACATTGTATCTGTCAAGTGTCAAGAGTCAAATTACACTGAAAATGCCAAATCCCAGAATACCTACTATTTACGTTTTTAAATAAATGTTTTAAGCCTATTAAAAATGCCTTTGTGGCGGACCCACACCTTACCACGATTCCCACACCTTATAAATGGTACGTAGTGCCAAAATGCACTAATACGTCTATTAAAACACCGGGGAAAATCTTTGTGACCATACCAAAGAATACTGAAATGCGGAAAAAGTGGCTATTACTCGCTGACGCATGACGTTAATGATTCGATGCTGGCTATTATTTATGGAAATTGGGAAGACATTAATAAAAGAAGAAGAAGTACAAGAATATGACGTCACATTCCAATCTCGTGCGATTTTAGTCACGTGGTCAAACGTGAAAAATTCATAATTTTATTTTTGATATTTAATAAAAATCATACATATTGTGTAAAAAGTTGGTTAAATTGGTTTAAATTAATGTTTAGCGAAAAAAAAATCAACAATCTGATGTATATTTTCATCATAGGATAATACCGTATTGTTGTCGGGATCCGTGTTGTCAATAATAATAATAAAATATAATAAAATAACCATGTAATCCTTATTTAACAACAAAAAACAATAAGTTTTTTAATATTTATCGACATATTTTGATGTACTTTATCTTAAATAGTAGTGTGCAAGCACCGCTTTAATAATTTGAATGTATGCGCTGTAAGAACTCTGCATCACACTATTGGAGTACCGACAGTGATGATAAAAGTAACGTTCATGATGATTGAATTGTATCATTTGTATGCGCTCTCATTATTCCTACGCTGCATAGTAATTGCTTCAACCATTACTTTTCAACATTATATGACTCGCACTGTCAAAAAGTTATCAGATCTCATATTATATAACCAAGCTACTCTCTAGCCCAAACTCTATGAGACTAACTTTACAAACTCCACACCTTACTCAAGCTATTATGTGGCTTCAGGCTTGGCCGCTTTGTTCCTACAAGAGATTCAGAAAAACAGTCAGTAAATTTTTCACCTTACGCCCAAGTACCTAAATGTGGCGAAATGGTCAAGCCACATATCTTGAGTAAGGTGTAGAGTTTGTAAAGTAAGTCTAGTAGAATTAGGGCATGTAGAGTCAAAAACTTAGTTTTACATGAGATATAATAACTTTTTGACAGTGCGAGTTATATGGAATCTCTTGACAACATTTTAAAATTAATAATTTAAGTTCTGCATATATTTAATGTTTGTGTTTTAAGTTATATCATCTACTATACCTATGATTGTAGAGTAAATAAAAAGAACACGTAACATATAAGTTATTTATTTATAAAGGAACAACATTGCTTTCTTACTTAATACGTAACTCATCAATTGGCTTCGCCAGAAATAGTCCATTGACTCGTACTAGTATGCTGTCGATCACACCCTTAATCACTTCAGATCCAACTTCTAATATTATTGCATTACCATTTTCGGCGATAGTTTCTTTGGTTGCTGCGGCTGGAAAATAAAATGTGTATTGGTTAATACTTACTAAGAGTAAGTCATACCAAGACGCAACGATATTAAGATAGCGATACAAAATTGAGCTTTATTCCCAACGCAATAAGGTACACGTTTCATTGCATAATCGCCGTGCTACGCAGCTCTGTTGAAATTCGAACTCTTGCAAATTGCAATTAAACGTGTATCTTCTTGCGTAGGAATCAGGAAATTAACTGTGGGAGAGCCACGCTTCGGCACGAACGAGCCGGCTCGACCGGGTAAATACCACGGCCTCACAGAAAACCGGCGTGAAATAACGCTTGCGTTGTGTTTCGCCGAGTTAGTGAGGTTACTGGTGGCCCAAGGGGGATTGCGGATTTTAAGGACCAGGAATGCAAGTCGCAACACCAGAGGGGTTACAAGTGTTACTCCTCTGGTGTTGCGAGTGTCCATGGGCGGCGGTAATCGCTTACCATCAGGCGATCCGTCTGCTCTTTCCTGGTTCATTACACAAAAAAAACTGCTGAACTATGGCCAAATCTCGCTAGCATGGAGGAGAGACATAGGGTTAGCTCACAGATTTGTAATAAGAAATAATGACACTATGTTTATTGCAATAGCGCCATCTATCAAGTAATATTCACAAGGGAAGCCGATATGCCATTGAGTTGTATATATGTCACCGTAAAATTGTAAAATATCTAACGAGATTGTAAAAATATGTCGAAAGATTCATTTTTGTATATTTATAATCTAACGAAAATAGTATGTTAATTGTTAAATTATAGCATAGAATACATAATAAAAAGTTAAACATAACTTAAGCAGAATATTCGCGTCTGAAGTTTATCAACATTTTACAATTTCACTAGTTATATTACAATTTAACGGTTTTTACAATTTTACGGTGACATAATATTATACAAGTCACGCAACTGATGCGGACCTGTTGCGGGTATAAAAACATGATGAAAACTTGTCTAATGTCTGTTGAAAAAATGTCGTATGATTATGACTCATCGAAAAATGTCGTAAAATTTTATAAAAACTTAGCACAACCCGTGACTTGCTTTGTAATTTTATTGTGTTAATAATAATTATTGTTTACCACTTATAACATTGTGGGTTTTGGCTACATATCATATACGTATAAATTATAATATAATACGATAGACGAGGCATATTGAAGCAAATTGTCTCCACTTAAATAGCCCATTTTAGAGTTTTTGGGGCCACGACTGACATTTGAAGTATGGCGAAAACCAAGATGGCGTAACTTTTTCTTGTATAAAGATTTGTCCTGTCTTTAGTTTCTTAAATGTCCGCCCTTCATAGCAATAATTTCGAATAAGGAAAACTTACCTAGAACTTCGTTTCCATTAAAAAGATTTTCGAATGATACATCAGATTTGTCTTTAAGTTCATAATTATAGTCTGTAAGCTCGAAAGTCCAGTGTTTTTGTCCATCTTTAACTTGTTCTTTAATGCCTGCTTTTATATTAAGAGCTAGTTTACCTGAAACAGAAAAATATTAATTTACATATAAGGTTGCATTTTTAAGGTAGCTATCAAAAATTGTACTTTATTCATTAAACAAGATGATACACGTTTGAGAGTTCATTCAATATCAGAACCTCAGTTCTTGTATTTAAAGTACACTTCATTTTACTTTGTTTGGATTGAAAGTGTAGCGACATGTTATCATGAACGGATTTTATGACGTTTCGACCAATCAGAGCGCGTTTCACGTTGGTTCATAAAAACACCTTTTGAGAGTTTAAGCGTGTCCGACTTTATTGTAATTGTATTATGCAGGTTTCATTTAGCAAAGTTGCCCCTCAGGTTGCACCGCACTGCACAGCGTATGTTCAGTGTATTACTGACGTCATAATAATATGTAACGTGTATCTTTTTGTGTAGTGAATAAAGTTCAGTTATGCATCGCGGTGTAAATTGACCCTTACGTAGTGTTGCATGCAGAGGTCCCTCTCCTTCAATAGGCAGGAACATCAAGTTTCCTTTCATATCATATTGACCTTCCACTTGAACGTTGCCTTGTAGTTTTATTACAACAGTTTTTGCAGCTTCATCAAATCTGAAATCAGCAGTCATATTACAATACCTATCAAGGAATTCAACTAGAGTTTTTATAGAACTGATTTTACAACACATATTGTTATTGTAATGATTTTTGTCAACTTCATTTTTTTTTCAAAAGAGTTATAACTTCGGTTTTAGGTAAATGGTAAATAATTCTTAGTGTTTAATCATTTCGTAACGAAAATCTTACTTGATGTTCTTCACTATCATGTGACTTAGACCAGTGATGGTAAGGTCTTTTGTGATGAGCTTCAGATTGTCAGAACTGGCATCAATTCGTTTGATGTGTAGAGGATCACAGCTTTCCACGCCAAATTCAGGAATACCAGCTGCGAATGTTGGCAAGAAGTCTTGCGCAACTTTTTTGATACAGGCACTGTCGTCTATTTTACATAGCGATGAAAATGATGCTGAAAATAAGATTAAGATAATAATTATTTTTAATAGGAGCTTAGAGTGAATAAGGACAATATTCTTGGTCGATTCTTATTTCTAAGTTCGCCTTAAATACATGCTTAAGGTGACATTTCGACTCACAGTCGTAGCTTAAGCATTGTCTTAAGTATAATTTCATTTAATTAAGGCGGACTTATTCGAGAAATTCTTAAGTCCATTCTGTTTGATGATCTCAGCTAAGTCGTTAGCCAGTTGGTGCTCAAGCCAGAGGTCGCGGGGTCGATCCGCCAGGAAACAAAAAAGGATCCTGTATTTCTGGGTCATAACCCATAAATGTGTATTTAATGTGTGTTTTATATTTTAATAAAAATATATACTAATATTGTAAAGCTGAAGAGTTTGTTTGTTTATGTTTTGAACGCGCTAATCTCAGGAACTACTGGTTCGAATTGAAAAATTATTTTTGTGTTGGATAGTCCATTTATCGAGGAAGGCTTTAGGCTATATAGCATTATGCTAAGCTCAATACGAGCGGAGCACCAATCAAGAATGTTTCAAAATCGTATTTTTTTCTTTTGAGAGCTTTCGCGGAAACGGTTAAAGTTTCACTAAAATTATGTATGACATAATTGTTCCCCTTTAAGAATTCTAAAAAAAAGTCCGCGACAGTATATTTTTATCTTTTGAAGTTGGCTCACAATAACCTTTTTATGCTAACCAAATTTGTTCTAACATCATGATAAAACAATATATTTTAAAATAGAATTCACGTTTAAATTTTCTGGTACAGACTTCAGAATTAAGAAAATTATGTAGAGAAATAGTTAAAAAAATTGCCTAATTTAAAAGGGGAATTATTTAGAAAATAAGATTTTGTGGCGGACCAATCAGCGCACAGTCCTGAATCGCGCGCTATTTCATACTTTTTGTATTTTTACTTTAGAAGTCGGTTAATTTTTTGTTTTAAATTAATATTTTTTCCTGTTTTAGTGATATTTTGTTAAATTATTATTAATGTACGCGTATCTTTAAAGTCAGAGGACGTCTATTCAATGCTTTTGGATCCAGGGTATACCTTGGTGTAAAATTTTTTTTTGGTAGCATATACTTGGATTCAGAAAAAGTCGAAATCACCATATGTATCTATATAAATTTCGAGGATTTCCCTCGATTTCTCATGTATCCCATCATCAAATCACAACTTTGATGTCAAAAGGACCAAATTTGGATTATACCTCAATCCTACTATACCTACTATACATCAAAAAAAGAATGTTAAAAATCGGTCCACAGACGGCGGAGTTAAGAGAGAACTTACCACGGGCCCAGATTGATGTAGCGTAAAAGTGTCAATAGATGTTACTATTTTTAAGTGTTTTATTTGCAAAAATATTTTTTTGCTCCAATCGCCGGTTTTATCGTTAAAAATTTAAAAGGAATTTATTGTGAAACTTTAGAAATTTTATGTGTATCATAACAATTTTTTTTCTGATCTAATATTTAAAATATTTTCAGTAATTATTGTGCTTATAAATAACTTATAATAAAATTGTGCTTATAACACAAAACGACAATTAAAAAAAAAGCAAAGTACATATTTCATCAAAATACATAAACAAACTAATCGATATTTTTGGAGATTTCTGAGGTCATTTTGACATTTGAAGTATGGTGAAAACCAAGATGGCGTAACTTTTTACTGTAATGAAGACTTGTTCTGTCAAATGTCTTATTAGATTAATCTAGCCTAACTTGAGTTTTGAAATCTTTGTCCAAATATCAAATTCGATAAGGACACAACAATTAACAATTTAAACTATAGAATAAAATTGAATAGTTTACCTGCTTCAATATTTATAAAGAACAAAATATTCAATGCAAGCACAGACGTCACATATAAACTCCACATTTTGAATCGTATGGCCACAGAAATATTATTATACAGATATATTATACTAGTACGTATGGCTCCGGGCCTACTTAGGTTACTAATACTTAGGTTCGCTAACAAATCGCTCTATATATACTCCGCGTTATAATCGCTAAACATTGTGTGCTATTAAATAAGATTTTTTTTCTTTGTAAGTCAAACTCGAAATAAATTAGTTTGATGTATACAAGTATATCTTATATTATAAATAATAATTTTAAACAGGAAAACTTTTTGTATGCCTAAAACGCAATACAATTAACCATTATAGAATGAAGTCTAAATTAACTCACTTTACATGACCATTTTACACTATTTTCAAAGCTATCTGTTACAATTTTATTTTATACTGACCCGGCAAACTTTGTTTTGCCATATATGAAAAGAAAAAAAATTAATTTGTTTTCTATATGTCACCGTAAAACTGTAAAAACTGTTAAATTATAATAAAACCAGTGAAATTGTAAAACGTTGATAGACTTCCGACGCCAATATGCTGCCTACAATTTCACACATTATTTTTCGTTAGAGTGTAAATATATAGTTTTTAATCTATCGACATATTTTTACAATTTCGTTAGTTATTTTACAATCTAACGGTTTTTACAATTTTACGGTGACATATACAAACCATCACCTGGCTATGCCAGACTGACATATCCAAACGACTGCACCAAATTGGATAAATCTATGGATTTATCCAATTTGGTGCAGTCGTTTGGAATTTATGCGCGTAAAAACATTTCAGTAATTCATTTTTAGGTTTAAGTATATAATACTTGAGGAACCCTTATAGTTTCGCTCTATTCGTCCGTCCGTCCATCCGTCCGTCCGTCCATCCGTCCGTCTGTCTGTCTGTCTGTCTGTCCGCGCTTCTAGCTTCTATTATTATGAATATAAATAGATGAATTTTGGTATAGTTAAAGACTGTATAGAGCTCGATTTTTCCACCATAAAATAATTATTTACATTTAAGGGGTGGCTCTCCATACACGTGAAGTAGGGATATTTTTTTTCATTTTACCCCATCTTGTGGGGTATCGCTGAAATGTTTCATACATGACATTTACAAAGTTAACCATTTTTGAGTAATCGGCCCCCAAAGTGGTTTGTAAGTTGATCCCTCCCTGGCATTTCTAAACTAGGTGATAGAAAATTTTAAGCTTCCATGCTACAAAAAAGAAAACCTATTCCGCAATGATAATCATGGTACCCTTATAAGACATATCATGACACACTCTGGGTAAGGTTTTATTTATATAGATCAAAAACCCCAAAAAATAATTAGTTTGTTTATTATACCTTTGGTATTTGCAATTGTTGGCCTAGCTTTCTACCAGAAGCTGATACATACTAAAATTTTACTTTCCAGGCCTTAATTTGGTTCGGTCGCCTTCCCCTAAAATATTATAAGGCCTACTAACTTAAATTATAACTAGATGTGATTAACCTAAAACACCGAAATTACTTATAATTTTCACGAAATTGATTTCGTTCTCTTTGCTGTTTTAGACAACAAAGATTTTATAAATATAGATATTTGTAAAAAATGTGCTCAAGGTTCAATCCGGTTTAGCCTGTCTTGTTTGTTTGCGTCAAATATTAATTTCACACCCGTTCTGACAATAAAACAATATTATATCATCAGTATGTTGTTGTCGTCCTCGATAGCGTTATTTTCCACTATAAAAGCTTACTTACTTACCTTATCTCTCTAACTTGTCTAGTACCTACCTTTTATTGACTAATATATCCCACCCCTATGTTCTTTACTCAATTTAGCTGGTTTATAGACATAAACGTAGTTCCAAGCGGAAGAGTGTTTCTCTTCCGTTTTAAATGTCGCTTATATATTTTGATTTTTGATTCACATTAAAATAATTATTCAGCTAATTTTTATTCATAACCCGATCGAACATACTTACAAAATATCATGTTCGGAAAGGAAAAAATACCAACCCTTTGAGTATAATAATATATTGCGTACGAAACATTTTGTGGTAAGAACTGATCATGAGGAACCTTGATCTTACTCCGTTTTTTCTGGAAAGTTTTGCGATTTTGATGTGCTCTTTTCGAATTTCAACTTTGCCACCTCCTAAATTAACCGCTAGCACCGCCATCTTGAAAATTGCATCTTGAAGTAGTTTTACAATAGATGCTACCTTAATTCCGACTCATTTTGTGATAAAATATATGTAGTACAAAAATAAACAAGCAAAAAATCCCTACAATTTATCCTAGTAATGTTTTTATAAAATCAATAGTTCGAGTAAACGTGATGAACTAGATCTTAAATATAAGAAAATCTATTTCAAACTCAAACTCAAAACTCAAACTCAACATTTTTATTTCCATGTAGGTTATGAAATAACGCCTATAGAATTGTCCTACATGATGCCTACCACCGGTTCGAAAACTAGCCCGGCGAGAAGAACTGGCGTAAGAAATTCGCACGGAAACTCGCACGGTATTGGCTCCTTGGTAAACATTCTAAGATGTCAGTACGTAATAAAATACTTTTATATAATCAAGTCGTTAAGCCAGTATGGACCTATGATAAACAGCTCTGGGGCTGTACCGAACATAGCAATATACAAATAATACAAAGATTCCAAAACAAAGTACTCCAAAGCATTGAAAAAGCACCATGGTACATAAGAAATGACGATCTACACAGGGACCTTAAAGTGGAACCTATCGCTAGCGTAATTAAAAAAAATTGCCGAAGCTCACGAAAAACGACTTCATAACCACGTTAACGTCGAAGCTATTCAGCTCTTGGACGATACAAACATAGTTAGAAGACTAAAAAGGACTATGCAGTATACGAGTAATTAGCCTATACGGGAGTCCCACATCACCACTCGTGTGCCCCCTGCGCCTGGGTGGTATGCGTAATGCATTTCCCCCCTGGAAACAAAAAAAAAAAACAAAAGTATACGAGTATATAAGCGTTTGTCTAAATTTAGCTAATTTTCATACATTTTCCGGTATGTTTATAAAGTCAAATTATTTAGTCTAGACTACATTCTTATTAGGTATGATTTTATTTAAATAAAATTATCAAATCTGTACTATACTGTCATCACATCGCTGATAGCCAACGTGTTTTACATAGGAAGGCGTGATGTTGATCAACTTGTACCTACCTATTACGTCTAGTGGTTCGAGCATTGGCTCTCGACTCGGAGGTCATCGGTTCGATTCCCGCATTGGAACAACAAAAAATGTTGTTACAAAGTTTGGTTAGGACAATGCAGGCTAATTACCTGATTGTCTGACAAGAAAGATGATCCATGCGTCGGATGGACATGTAAAAAGTCGGACCTGAGCCTGATCTCTCGTCAGTTATCCGTCCCACTGGGTTACGAGAGTAAAAGAAGTGAGAGTGCTCTTGTGTCAATGAAACCGGCCACCGTCACCGAAATCTGTGGGGGAAGAGTTATATACGAAGAAGTAATAAGGGTTTTATGAGCATTCAGTAAGAAATGAATTGTAGGTAAATTTACGTAATTCGGATTACCGTTTCCTCAAACGGTAATCCGAATTATTTGAAAAAAACAAGCTAATCCTACTATGACGTTAGATATACATAATTTTGCTATAGCTGATACACGATAGTATACGCCTTGTTAAAAAAAGTAGCAAAATCATGGTTAGTAAGGAAAATACATATATTTATAATTTATGAAAATGTTGTACCCTGTGGACAGCAAAATTACTTGATTACGAAATGTCCAAAATATTTGAAACGGAAATGTCTTTGCAATAGTAATATTACCCTCATTAAAATTAAGTACAACATAAAATTACTATTATGTTCCTTTTTCAGATGGCTGGAACAAAAAATAACTTAACCAAGAGCACAGTAAAGAAATATATTTATTTACGGTCAAGAGCTTGTCAGGAAGTCTAAGGAGGGTTCCGTAACTTTCAACGCGCAATAAGTTTTATTTTTAAACTAGCTGTCCCGATAAACTTTGAACTAAAATTTCTCATCGTTTAAATCTTCTCTGAACTGATACGATTATTTTTAGATCAAAATTAGCCAAATCGGTCCAGCCGTTCTCGAGTTTTAGCGAGACTAACGAACAGCAACTCATTTTTATATACAAGAAAGAAGAAGAAAGAAGAAAAAGATTACTTCAAAAGTAATTTCCAATTTGGGTAAAAAAAAATCATAACCACAGACACTTAAAAGTTTCTATCTCTTACAGTTTTTAAAGGCAGGGGGGGGGGGGGGGGCGACCAACTTATAAAGCACTTTGGAGGCCAATAATATAACGGAGAAGATGCATAATTTTTTTATTGGCTTTTCGAAAAGTACAGTCATAATATGCCAGGAAATATTCTCTTTGCAATAGCATATCTACGATCAACCGTTGACGAAATACAGTCATCACAGAAGTGGGATCGTTGGTGAGCATTAAAAACGCTCTTAGATAAAAAAAAATGTAGCAGGAGTGACGTCACAGCTGTGTGTCACAACGAAAATATATGAAGATAAACATAAAATTGTTTTTATTTACTTAAATACTGCGTTTATGTATATCATTGTAATAACAAAAAATTACACAAATAATATAGGGATTTGAACAGTAATTTTTGTTTTGCGATCAAAGCAAAAAAAAAATCGTCGTTTTTTTAAATACTGTAACATTTAATTTAACACTGATTACTGTATTTTTCGGGTCATATATATTATGTTGCCTTTAAGGAAATATAAGAATTTTGCTGATTTAAGACAAATGCATCTTCTCTATTGTAAAAAAAAATACGTATAAAACATTGCCTTTCACACCCGTTTAAAAAAATCCTATTCGACGATGGGGTAGAAGGAAAAAAAAAACTTTCATCCTTACTTCACATGTGTGACTGAGGAGTTATGTTCAGTGCTTTTGGAACCAGGGTTTACCCTTGGCACAAAATTTATTTTTTGGTAGCATTAAGCTTGACAAAAGTCAAATCCCTATAGATGCCCCTATAAATTTTGAGGAGTTCCCTCGATTCCTCATTGATGCCATGTCATCAGGCTGACACTAATGGTGTCTACAGACACACGAATTTGGTACGGAGCGTACAGCGGATCTGGTACGCTCCGTACCAGATCCGAGCGTGTGTAGAGCAGTCCGGCGGTTTGGACGTACAACAGTATCAGTGTTGCCAACTTAGGGATGTACCCCCCAAAATTAGGGAAAATATCTACGGGGTTTACTAGAGGACAGGATGTTTAGAGTTTACTCCTTATGAATCAATTTGTATGTAATAATAAAAATTATTTTAATGTGTGTATATAGCCAGGGATATGAAAATGTATTGGGAGTGAAGTCAGATTAAGACAAGTTAGTTTTATGTTATTCACGCGTAAGTCTGTATGTTAAACACATAACCTTTCTTTCTAGCTTATTATCTCTTAGACCTGTCAATGGTATAAGAAATCAGGGGTAAAATTTGGGGAGAAATATTTTTTAAAGTGTTGGTATCACTGCCCGTTACCAATGAATAGGCTACACGAATGAATTTTTTTTATTGCATAAATGAATAGTACTCTTAAATATGAGTAACTTCTTAGAAGAAACCGTATATCAAAAGTCAATATTTTCAAAGGTACAGCGATTTGTTTGCAAAATTTCGCAAGTCCCGTGAAAACGCTCCATACTAAAGTCGTACGTAGCTATGACGTCACGTCCATGTAAAATCGTATGAAGTATACGGCCGCAGGAACATATTTGTAAATATCTCCGATATTTGTGCGTTTAAGTTCATACATACCATAATAAAAGTTTTTGTATATGATGTAAGTAAACTAATTATGTAGGTTTTGTTTACTAATTTAGCAAGAAAAAAAAAATTTTTTTTTGTACTTTTTAGATGTATCTAATGACTAAACTATAAATAAAATATTATATTTTTTTACATTTACGAAGTAGTAATGCCTTAAAATTTCTGAATACATTAATGAAACTTAATATTTTAGATGTAGTCGTGTACCCAATTGTGGGAATCATCGTCGTCGTTTAAAAACCGCACTGTAAATAGAACTCTGTGCTAATGTAATAGAGCATAAAATCGAACACACGAGTGTCGAGCGTTTCGCTTCACTGCACCGTACCAAATTCGTGCGTGTGTAGCGACACCGAATTTGGTCTCCGGATATGGTTCGCTGTACGCTCCGTACCAAATTCGTGTGTCTGTTGATAGCATTAGTGACAATAGTACCAATATAAAATTATACCCTTTACAAAAACAAATTATTTTTGCAAATAGGTCTACAAACGGCAAAGTAATGTTAAAAGATATCCGTGTCGGTGTAAAATACTATGAGAAGTACTAATTATATCATCATAATGTTGTGGTATTAGTGGAAACCCAGTGCCAAAGAGTCCCAGTGAGTAGAAACTGTGCTGCTGCTGCACAGGCTCCAGTGAGTCGGAGTGCTGCCGTGATGGGCCGATGCTGACCAGGAGCGATGTGCTCCGCTTGCTGACCGGTCGTTGTAGTGAGCTGACGACCGGCCAACAAGCCGATGAAGCCAATGAGGGTTCGACCAGACCGCGGTGCGTTGAGGCTGGTGGTCGAGGTACCCGATGAAGCTGAATGCTGGCAGGCGTGGTGTGGAGGGGTGGGCAGTGATGATGATGATGTCTAGAAGGAGGCGTGTTCTGTCGAGGGTCACCAATGTGGGTATAGTGGCAAGCCCCAAAGGTTTCAGAAGTTATGTATATACCGTCAACCTTAGAAAACTTCGATAGCGCGATTCAGGATTGTGGCGCTAATTGGTCCGCCATAGTGTGATAATGTATATTCTGATGATGGTGGTGATGATGATGATTATTATAATTGGCATAGTGTCATATATTTGCGGCTTCGCCCGCGTAAATAAAGTATCCCAAAGGAACATTATATTTTTCGGGATAAAAAAAAACCTATGTTTTAATCCAGCGCCTAGACTACTACCATACCAAACATCGAAATCCGTTTAGTAGTTTTTGTGAAAGATTAACATCCATCCATCCATCCATCCTCACAAACTTTTACATTTATAATTTTAGTAGGATTTTCTATAATCTGTTGTTAAAAAGTTAAAAACCTTTTTAACTTTTAAACAACAGATTATAGAAAGAAAAAAAATACCTTCAGGTATTACTTGGTAGACCAAAGAGAAGAGCGGCATATTTTCAACTTATTACATTTAATTTATCTTTTCTATAAATATAGTTACCTATAGAGGAAAAGTTTGTTTGTTTGTTTGCATTATAATAAGCTCTGCAAGTACTGGACCGACTTTGATGAAAAGAGATGTTCAAGAAATGTATGAGGCCTGGGCCAGCCCTATGTACAGTATATGTATGTAAATATAGCTACTTAATATAGTAACCGTTTCCTATTCTTTATTTTGTTTAATTTCAGTTCGTTTCTATGTACATTTAAATTAACTTCGTCAAGGAGAGCAACACAAAGTAAAATAAAACATGGCGGATCAGATCAGAATTAACTAAAGAATGTCATTTTATCAATGACATAACTTTTGACAAAGAAAGAGGTATGACATTGAAGACGACGTCTCTTCGTAAAACTGTCTATTACGTCAAAAGTCAAGTTAAAACAACTGTCATGGCCGCCCTAAAAATAGTGTTTTCGCAATAAAAAACTCTTCAAATAATCATTTTTGTACGCATGTACCCTTCTTCAAATTAATTTTTTCGTATTTTTATGTTTCGTATTACATTTATTTGACATAATGAGACATTACACTACAAATAATTACTTACATATAAAAATCACAAAAACAAGACAGAAAATCAACATAACATGGATAAATTAAAAATAATAATAATAAAAAAATAAACTCGAACATAACATTACGTAGGTACCATGAATAGGAGTAGGTACGCAAGAGGTAATATTATGGATCAGAAGGTAGGTAGTGTAATGTCTAACTGTCAATAAAATATATAATTAATAATTAAAAAAATAAAAACCAGACTGTAAAAAAAGAAAGATACCTAAGAAACGCTATAAAAAGAACGAAACAAGATTAAGGAAACAGACTACACTATGAGCTGAAAGCCTAACGGCCGTTTTCAATATCGTATCTACAGTTAAAAATAGATAGCCAATCTATCATTAAAAATAGATAGGAAATGCGTTTCACAATCAAAGATAGGACCTATTTATTCTTGTCCAATCACCATTGAAGAATAGCATCCATATCTCTCGCCTATGCAAGCCTTTTGAAATGTTTCATTCCATTATAACTACATAACGATTCATGTTTGAAAACATAAAATTATAACAATAAATATATTTATTTTGAAATTAATATATTTATTAGTTAAGACCATAAATATTGTCTTAAAATTGAGAATCAAAACTCGGGATGATTTTTTACTATAGTTATCATGTTTTTTTTTATTAAATACAATAGTGAAATATAACAGATTGATGCTAGGAGTCGCGTGAAAAGGAATGTAAATTTTTAAATGAAATCAAATTTCGAAGCAAAGAGAGCAACTTTACACTACCTACCTACGTAGGTAATAAGAAGTGGCACTCCGAATTTAAAAAATGTGTTCGAACTTCAAAATTATAACATAGCTTTTTTACGTAGAAAATAACCATTATATAAAAGTGCAATAGATTCAAGCCTGAAATGAAAAAATACGTTGGGCAGGTACATATTTTTGTCGATTTTATTGTATTAAAAAGTTAAATAAAACAACAAAATAACTATAATGCAATCATTTTATTGCATTTTAAAGAAAGTAAAATACATAAGTAAGGCTACATTCCCACGAGTGTTTCTTTTTTGTTTTTTGAAAACTGCTCGAGGGAACGAAGCCTTAATATCAGTTGTTAAATCCAGAGAGAAATGAGAATGTAACTATACTACGTAACTTAGGTGGCACTCGGAATAAAAAAAGCTTTTCCTTTAGCTTTTTTACGTAGGTATTATCTTCTAAAGTGCAAAAGATTCAAGCCTAGAATAAAAAAAAAACTGTACGTAGGTTATTGTTTTCAATTTTATATTTAGGTCCCAATTATTAGGTTAAAACGGTAAATAAAACAATAAACAACAAAACAACTATAATTCGATCGTTTTTATTGCATTAAAAAAATACAAAAGTAAGGCTACATTCCCACGAGGGTTTTTATGTGATCGCGACTGAAAAAAACTACACTATATTAACTGAAAATCGTGTACACTTGACACTTCGATTTTCAGCTCTATTGTAGTTTATGTGCGGAGTTCTATTTACAGTGCAGTTTTTCCTTTCGCGAGTCGCGACCACAAAAAAACTCTCGTGGATACGAAGGCTAAAGGTTGGTAACCAAAATATTTCAGATTACCACATTATTAAACAACATATCCTGATTAACTTCAGCGGTTATCCTTTGCCAGTGCAAAATAGGTAGGTAGGTACACTTTTGTAGGCCTAGCAGGCCATTAATTGACAGCGGCGTAACGTAACGTTATACCTACTAATGAGAATCTTGAAATATATGTCATAATTATTATTGCGTGCTCTTGAAATTGGAATCCAATACCTGCAAATTATGAAATTATATTACATTTTATTATTAAGATTTTTGTTATGTACACATATTTAATACACATCCATGACCAGGAACACAGAAAAACTTTTTGTTCCTTCTGCAGGATTCGAACCTGCGACCCCAGGCTTGAGCACTAAAACGCTGAACCTTTGAGCCACAGAGGTCGTCAAACGAATATAATCTTATGTTTTTTCAATAAAACGAGAAGTTAAAATATGGTAAAATTTTATACAAATACTCACCGATATTCTTTGAGTTAAAGCATGTATAAACAGTGGTTAGTATACATGAAGTTTTTATCAAAATCACTATTTCATCATAATAAATATGATTTCGAGTTCACTCAACACCTACGATGTTGGTTCACTTCACTAAAAATTAGTTTTTTGCAAATTTATAACAAAACATGAGTTAACAAATTCTGTAAAAGTTTTTTTTTTTCTTCTTTCTTTTTGGCAGCTCTGTAAAAGTTGAAAATAATTTTTCAAATTAAATAGAATAGTATTTCGTAATTTGAAATTTAAAATTAATCTGCTATTTCTGCTTAACCAATCACAGGCGATGTGTAAAAAGAGTACACACGATAAAAGCGCGAGCAAGGTATGTGGTTTGCACAGACGATATAATAATATCAGGTATAATTTTGAATTTCGAACGCCAATACTTACGAATTACGATCGCCAGTTGCGACTTGCGACACCGGTGAAATCTATACTTTAATCTATACTAATATAATAAAGAAGAAAAGTTTGTTTGTTTGTTTGCATCGAATAGGCTCTGAATCTACTAGACCGATTTTAATGAAATTTGGCACAGTTATAGAATAGACCACGGGGAAGGACTAAAGGCTACCTTTTATCGCGGCAAAGTGTACGGTTTTTTTTTTGTCGCGCACGAAGTCGCGCGCAACATCTAGTTTATAAAAAAGAGGAAAAGCTTGTTTGTTTGTTTGTTGCATTGAATAGGCTCCGAAACTACTGGACCGATTTTGATGAAATTTGGCACAGACGTAGAGTAAACCACGGGGAAGGACATAGGCTATTTTTATTGAGGAAAAATGTAAGGTTTCTAAGAAATTAACTTTCACGCGAACGATGTCGTGGGCGACATCTAGTTAATAATATTACGATAAGTTTAAATTGATAAATACGCCAGTGGCAGACATGTTATAATATATGTTAGACGAGGCATGTTGAGGTAAAAAAAGTGTCTCCAGTTAGTTGGCCCCACTTTTGAGATTTTTGGGGCCATTATGAAATTTGAAGTATCGTGAAAAAAAGATGGCTGATATTCGAATAATGGTGAAAACAATATGACTGACATTTGAAGTATGGTGAAAACCGTACTTCAAATGTCCTTAACTTTCTAATGCAAGATTTGTTCTCTCAAATGTTACTGCGTGATAGCTGAACTTGAGTTTTGAAATCTTTAACCAGTGGTCAATAGTCGATACCTAGTAGAAGTCGAAGATGTCTCCAAATTCACAGTTATTAGTGAAACAAAATTTGGAAAATTGTTATTTGTACAATGCTTGAGGTTGTAAAATGTCAGCACATTTTACAACCTCAAGCATTGTACAAATTATATACATTGTACCGAGACATAATATATGATACTCAAGTTAAAGCAGTTTTGTGAAGGAGAACAGCAGCATCAAGGTATTCTAACACTGCCATAAAAATGCTGGCAACATTTTGTCGCGCAAATATTAAAATAATAATTACATACACATTAAAAACCGAAATATCATAAAAATAATACATGAACAACATGGTACACATTGCTATCCTCGGCAAAACGCCCGATTTTGGCAGATAAGCAAATGACGTATCTCGGTAAGCTCGGCCTACCGGAGATTAAGTTGAAACTTATATTGAAATGCAGATAAAGCTATCTGCATTTCATTTGTATGAGCTTACCCATCTCTAGTAGGCTATCCGTCTTCGTCTTCTTCTACTTCCGTAGATAGGATGTGCTGTTTCGACAGGAAATGCCTACTGCCAGTAGGTTATTGAAACGCAAGTAAGGACAAAAAGATAGATTTGCCTACCGTTAGTAGCAAGGATTTTGGATAGATAGAATATTGAAAACGGCCGTAAGTAATTAATTGACGTTATCTTTGGTAGCAGGCGGGACCTATTTTGCAAAGTATAAATCGTTAAAAAATATAATGTGCCTGCTAACAAACACAACGTCACTTATTTCACTTAGGCTTTCAGCTCATAGTGTAGTTTGTTCTCTCAATCGCGTTTCGGTATTTTTAGAGCATTGCTTAGGAATCTGTCTTTTTTGCAGTCGGATTTTTTTTTTTTTTAATTATTTTTTTTCATTTAGATTTTTTAGTTTAAGCAACACACGTTTGGTTGATTTAAAGCAAAAATACGACTACCTATTTGAATGCATTGCTTACTAATTTATTCGAATTATTTAATTAAAATGGTAGTAATTATTCCTGATTGAATTTAAATACATTACATAATATTATGTATTTTTGAAATCTCCTTGGGGCCAAAATCCGTTATTTTGTATTTTCTCTTTGAACTAGCTATCTAAGGGCACTTGGGTTATTGAGACAAATCTAACGATTTTAATTTTTGAAACCCATCCAGCCATTTGGAAGATACGTGGGAATAATGGAATTTACAAACATACATATAGGTACAAGGTTTGGTAAAATCAATTACGGAAACTTTTGGGGACGTGATTTACTGCTTGTGTAAAGACGTTTACGCAACAAAAAAATATTTGAAACTCATGGAAAAAAATTTATACAAAATTTTATTATATTGCAGGAAATTAAACCATTTGCATTATATCGTCCGCGCGCGAACAGCTGTACCGATATGAACTCGAATGACCTTTCCCGGTGTATGCAATATGTATCGCTGTCTCTGTCGTGCTACATCAGCTGTCCTTGTCGCGCGCGGACGCTTTATGCAACAGATTTAATTTCTTGCAAAATAATTTAAATTGTATAATTAATTTTCCACGAGTTTCAATTTTTTTCTGCTTAAACGTCTTTATAGACGCAGTAAATCACGGCCCCAAAGTTTCCGTAATTGAATTTACCAAACCTTATATACATACATACATACAAAAACTTAACATACGCGCGAAAATCATAACCCTTCTTGACAGTCGGGTAAAAAGGAGACCGCTTGGCGTATCACTGCGGCGTAACACCACAGTTCCCAGTATTATGCGGTTTCATATTGTTGTCGTTCTGTTGTACGGGATTACTATTTTCCCTTTTTAAAAAAGATTTATTACAATTAACTGAAATAGTACTTCAATAAAACAAAGAAATTAGAATTGAGACAACTGTCGCGGTCAGGAGTCAGAGATGGAGTGCCCTGAAGGGGTCTGGACTGAAGCGTAGGACGATAGGAGATATGCGGGATCAGCAAAGTCGGAAAGCTAGGGTGAGCATGATAGGGTACAGATGCGGGATATAACACCTCCCCGGGGTAGACTAAACTTCGGGGTCGAAGTTTATGGAAAATGAAATAAAGGAAATTAAACATGGATTCTAAGGCTGGGGAGTAGGAATAGGTTTAGGTTTAGCTTTGTCTTTAGATAGGTCTTGAAGAGGAATGGAAGGAGGAGAGGAGCCAGAAGAAGAAGCAGAAGAAGATTCATCTTGGGTTTCCTGTGTTGGAGATGGATTGACGGAAAGAGTTTGGGAAAATCGTGGAAGAATATAAGGATGGCGACAGTTGTACCTTTTTATTAAAACTAAACATTTAAAAACACAAAATACAAAAATAATCAAAGAAATAACTATAAGAGTGGAAGAATAATGTGCTTCATATTTAATGAAGCTGTGTTGATTAATGATTTTGTCAGTTTCTTTTGTTAATGATTTCAACTTTAATATATTTCCATTACTAATCGCGTCTAGATCGAAATTTTGTAAATCTATAGTATGAAACTCACTATTCTCTCCATTATTTATCTTAAAATTACAACATGAATCATTTATTATATTGACATTAGAAAATATCTTATTTACTCTAAATTTCACAGCTTGAGATTTAGGTATTAATTTTGTATGTTTAGAACAACCAATACAATTATTGGGTACATAAACAATTCCTGTACCTATTACATTTAGATCAACATTTGTTTTGTTACGACATTCAATTAACACTTTAGTGTAAATGGATTGTACAAATATCCATTTATTGTTCGAGATAGATTTCCAAATATCGATTTGGCCGTTAACACTTTCGGTTTTGCACTGCACTGGTAGAGCTTTTATGGTATTCACTAGTAATTCACTTTCACAACTCGGATGCTCGCTGATGGAGAAGATCGTGGTCACGTCGCAGATATAGGTTCGGGCATTCATCGCTTTGCATTCCCGTAGTGAGTCTAAGTTACAATATGCACTTTTGTCATTGGTCATTGCAATATATTTACTACTAGGTACAACATAAGTATAATAACTAGGTTTAGATACATCATGTGGTGTCGGAAGAGCAATATTATGATATAGATTATATTCTTTTAAGGATACAAGAGGAATTCTAAGGATAAACACAACTTTATTGCTAACGCTATAACTAAATATACTAGAGACATTAATGAGAGTAAACATTTCATTTAATTCTAGGTTTACAGGTAATTTCGCATCAACAGGTAAGTGACGAAAGTTATCGACAAGCTCCTGGTATAAATGACTAGGCGGTAATATAGCTGGATGTAGTATATTCTGGCTACTAAACATAATTGCATTAACAATATCCTCTATTTGAAATGATAAAGTTATAATACTTGCTTCTAGACTATTTAATATAGTAATCATATTAGTTTTCATTATTAAGCTTTTAGACATCGTAGATATATTATTTATTTTGTTAGAGAGGTTGTCGATAGCTTCATTAAGGTTGTCTTCATTAACTTTTATTTTTCTTAAAGTAACGTTAATATTCGTTAAAGTAGTAGTTGTTATGAGAATATTATCTTTGATTAATGAAGCCAACTCTTTTTGATTTGATTGTACATTTCGTATAGCTTCATCGTATTTGATGGCGTCATTTTCATCAAGAGTACCAAAAATGGTTTTAAAAGCAGAGCCTACACCACCAAACCATGCAGATCTACGGAATCTGTGATCAATTAAATGTGATATGGAATTATAATCTTTTACCAATTCGTCATTTCTAATGGTAAGTGGTTGTAATACATTATGACATTCTAGGGTATCGTCAAATTCTATTTCTACTTTGTTGCATAAAAATCGTAATGTGCCAAGAATTGAATTTATATCGGTTATATGCGATTGAAAATGCGATATGTCTACTGGAGTGACAACATCTAAATAATCTGAACATATTTTTAATTGTCCTATTGGATCAAAGTAAATTCCCGGACTTGAATTTATTTGTTGAATAAAGTCTTGAGCCGCTAAGGCTGAAATGCTGAAATAGAAAGAAATTTACTTAAAATTATTTTACTTTAACTATTCTTACTATAAAGATTGAACCGATGCCGGTTTGATTTGATCAATATGATGTTTAACATGTCTACGGTTAATAAGCAGAGAAACAGTATTATAGCCATGAACTTTAACAATTTTGTATGGACCTTTCCATTGAGGGGATAAGGCCTTCCTTAAGCGTAAATGATTTTTTAAATAAACCAAATCTCCAACCTTATAAGACACGGGTCTCGTTTTGTTATCATAATAGGTTTTTGAATTTTGTTTTGACTTAATGATGTTCTCAATCGCTTTCTCCCGAGCATGCTTTAATCGATGTTGTAACATTCTGACATATTCTGGATACGTGGCGTCATTGATGTTTGAATTATAAACTGAATCTGGAAGATACGGCTTATGGCCAAATACGAGTTCGTAAGGTGTGAATTTTGTAGTGGTATGAACAGCCGTATTATAAGATAGCATAGCTGTGTATACATATCGGGACCAATTATCTTGATTTTCATTTACGAAGGATTTGAGATACTCCTTGAGTGTAGAGTGACTACGCTCAAGTGCTCCTTGAGTTTGAGGATGGTAAGGAGTTGACCAGATTTGTTTTATTTTCAGAAAGTTGCAAGTCTTTTTGAATAAATCAGCAGTAAAATTTGTTCCTTGATCGGTAAGTATTGTTTTTGGGATTCCGAATAGCGAGATAAAATGAAGCAGACATTCGCTGGTTTCTTCAGCTGTTATTGTTCTAATGGGATACGCGACTGAATATTTTGTAAGATCGTCCTGTAGAGTCATAATAAATTTGATTTTTGCGGTGCCTACTTCCGGTAAGGGTCCCACAATGTCAAGAGATATGCGTTGAAACGGTGCGGTAGAAGTTGTAGTAATTTGCATCGGTGCTCTATTTATTTGTCTGAAAGCTTTGTTTTCTTGACAAAGAGTGCATGATTTAACGTAATGTTCGACGTCAGCACGCATACGTTTCCAATAATACTTTTCTTTTATTCTGTCATACATTCTATTTGCTCCTAGATGACCGGAAATAGGTAAATCATGGTTATCTTTTAATATCTTTTTAATTTCGCTTAATGACGGATACATAATGTTATTATGATATATGTGTAATTGAATATTTGTGGAGTCAAAAAGATATCCTATTATATTATATATTTTAACAAAAGAGAACTTATCAAATGGACTTTTAAAATCAGTTATAGCGACTTGATGTGATGTAGGGTAAGACATAATTATTTGATCTCGTGTATACTTCAGCGCTTTGAATAAGTCTGGGTAAGTGCATTCATCAAAATGATTCACTTTAAAATATAAAAAGAGATAAATTTTGTCTTCGATGACTAAAGGGTTAAAAGTATACAATTCTCTTTCCATTTTCAGAAATTCCTCGACAATAGGATTTGAACAACTGCTTAACAAATCTTGCACATATGGTACCGACTCGTCTAAGTCTATTGAAGTAGGTACAATTAATAATTTTTGCGATGATTTTAGAAGAGTTTCATTGTGTTCATGGATTATGGTATTGTAAGATCTAGTAGGTGATTTTAAGAATTTAGAATAATTTTCATCGACGACAGGTAAGTCAGGCGTAGGAGGTTTATCGACGATCATAGGTAAGTTAGACGTAGGAGATTCCATTGGTATTGAAGATCCTGGTTCGGGGTAAGTAGATACGTTTTCATCAATGTTATCAGGAATAGGAATATCAACAGGTATAGAAGATTCCGGTTGTGCTGAAGTTTCTGGCTCAGGGTGAGTATTTACATTTTTATTATTAGAATCAGTGTAGGGAATAGGATTTTCAGTGTCTGTTACAGGTTGAACCACTTGTTCTTCGACAACGGGAAATTCGTGATCAGTCATAGGTAAGTAATCTAGTATGTCATGTTGGAATTCTGGAAAATCGATGTTAAAATCAATTGGAGACATAGATAAGTCACGCGCGTCGTTATTTGCGTCAGCAGGCGATGTTGGATTCGGTGGAGTAGATAATAGCTGGGAATCATTATTAGGATTGGTAAGTTCTGTATTTTCAGGATAAATCGGATTAACTGGGTACCTTGAGAGTGCGTCAGCCGCTGAATTAAGTTTGCCTTTTCTGTAAATAATTTCATATTCGAATTCTTCTAATTTTAACCTCCATCTTTGCAGTTTACTACTAGGATCCCTGTGATTAAATAACCATTTTAATGGTCTATGGTCTGTGACTATTTGAAATTTACGTCCGTAAAGGTAAGGTCTAAATGTTTTGCAGCCAAAAAGTACGGCGAGCAATTCTTTTTCGGTAGTACTGTAATTACATTCACTTTTGTTTAAGGTGCGAGATGCAAAAGCTACTGGTTGATCTTTACCAATTTGTCCTTGTGATAGGACAGCACCTACTGCATAATTTGACGCATCACAAGTAAGTATAAAAGGTTGTGTGAAATCAGGATAAGCTAAGAGAGGAGCGGTTGTTAGTTTGGACTTTAATGTCTCAAATGCTAACTGTTGTTGGTTCTCCCAGTTAAATGGAACATCCTTTTTTAGTAAATTAGTAAGAGGCTTGGAAATAGTAGAGAATTCAGGGATGAATCGGCGATAATAGGAAACTAACCCTAAGAACGATTTTATGTCTTTAGGGCACTTGGGAATAGGAAAATTTGTAACAGCTTTGACTTTGTCAGGATTTGGTTTCACGCCTTTTTCAGTTATTACATGTCCTAAGTAGCCTACCTCTCGTCTCAGGAATTCACATTTGTCCGGTTGAAGTTTTAGGTTAAATTTACGCAGTCTTTGAAAAATAGAAGTCAAATTTAAAATATGTGAGTCTAAGTCATAAGAATAGGTTACTATGTCGTCGAGGAATACATAACAGCGGATACCCTGAAGTCCAGTTAATGCTGTGTTCATAAGCCTCTGGAAAGTGGCTGGGGCGTTTTTAAGCCCGAAAGGCATTCTAAGAAATTGGTAGTGTCCTTCTGGGACGTTGAAAGCGGTTTTTGATTTATCGGACTCATTTAAGGGAATTTGATGGAACCCGGAGGCTAAATCCAGTGTAGAAAAATATTTGCAATTGCCTAGTTGATCAAGTATTTCTGTAATTTGGGGAAGTGGATAAGTATCACCTATTGTTACGTCGTTGAGTTTACGATAGTCGATCACGACTCTCCACTTCTGTTCGTTAGATGCGTCTAATTTTTTTGGAACCACCCATATGGGTGAAGACCATGGTGAATCAGAGGGTTCAATGATATTTTGTTCTAGCATTTTTTCAATTTGTTTACGAACTTCGGCCTTGTGGACTTCAGGGAATCGGTAAGACTTAGTATGTATTGGTATATCAGAAGTCGTTTTGATTTCGTGTTTCAGGGCATTAGTATGTGTCAAGCTTTCGTCAGGTAAGTGAAAAATGTCAGAGAAAGTTGCACAGAGATTAAAGAGAGCAGATTTTTCTTCGTTATTTAAGTGTGATACTCTAAGTTGATTAAGAACTCGGGTCGTCCGTCTTAAATTATCCGTAGGTTGTGTTCTATCAATTTTATTTACAGAAACAGTGGGATTTTTGTCAAAGTCTCTTATATCAAATGGTGTCAATTTTAATTTTAAATTCGAGTTGATTGTAGCTGATTCTTCGGAAGTATTAACTATTGTTATATTAATGCGATTATTTGATTTGACTTTTACTAAGCAGTTTGCTACTAATAAATTATTTGAAATGTGCTGGTCTAAAATTAATCCTTCTTTAATTTCGGGGTTTATGACGGAACATTCAACGACGGTTTCACTTCTAGCAGGAATAATGTAGGCTGGATCTCGGAAGTATAGTGGAAGAGACATTTTTGTGAATAACAATAAATTTTTATTATAATCGATTTTGCAGTTATTAGAATTTAGCATGTCCGACCCTATTATGCCATCGTATGGTAAGTGTATATTTTCAATAACATGGAATTGGTGAGTAATACCGGATTTAGCTAATTTGATTTTAAGATTAAAATGTCCCAGAGTTTGTATGGAATCGACTGAGGAATCTACTCCTTTTAAATTAATAAATTCTTTAGTGAGTTTAGGGAAATTGGTTAGGCAAGATTTTTTTAATAGGCTTACAGAGGATCCAGAGTCTACTAATAAGGTAAGTGGGAATTCTGAAACAGGGGAGTCAACCAGGACATATGGTAAGAGTGTTTTTGTAGGATCATTAACTATCTCAAAAATATTTGATTTGGATTCAGAGGATTTAGGATTAATAGATACAGTGGAATTTGGATTTGACACAGTGGATTTTGAACACGATACAGTGGATTTTGAACTCGATACAGTGGGTTTTGAACACGATACAGTGGATTTTGAACTCGATACAGTGGGTTTTGAACACGATACAGTGGATTTTGAACACGATACAGTGGATTTTGAACTCGATACAGTGGGTTTTGAATACGATACAGTGGATTTTGAACTCGATACAGTGGGTTTTGAATACGATACAGTGGATTTTGAACTCGATACAGTGGGTTTTGAATACGATACAGTGGATTTTGAACTCGATACAGTGGGTTTTGAATACGATACAGTGGATTTTGAACTCGATACAGTGGGTTTTGAATACGATACAGTGGATTTTGAACTCGATACAGTGGGTTTTGAATACGATACAGTGGATTTTGAACTCGATACAGTGGGTTTATGCAACTTGCCCATGTAGCGGGGTTGCGTAGATTTAGTAATTGCACCACTTGTGCGTTGATTTAGTAAGGTGTCGATTTTAGATTGAACTTGTCCCGCACGACACCGGGACGAGACTTTAATTAGTTTTTTGGGACGTCGTCTACGGTATCATAACCCTCTTCGGCATTAATTTGTTCACGAGGATTTTCGTCGTTAAAGGATGTAAAATTAACTCGTTGGTAATTTGGTCTATTAAAATTTTGATTTCTATTATTATTGTACTCCCGTTTCCTACACTCATCTATCGTGTGACCAATATTCTTACAATAACGGCAAACCGGGGGTGAGTTAGTGCCACTCTGGTTTTGAACGCGGTTGCTATTATTATTATTGTAACGCATATTGGGATTTGGGAAGCGATTATTATAATTATTAGAATTTTGATTTTGAAATCGGCGGTTGGCGTTAAAACTAGGCCTGGAAGAAAGCGATTTAGGTTGGGGATTTTGTTTGTATAAAAATTGCTGAATTTTCTCTTCGGAAATGGCTATATTTATTGCTTCGTTTAATGTTTTAGGTGACTTGCACCTCACTACGTTTGATATACGAGGTACAAGTCCCATTTGAAAATGATGGAGAGCTAGCTCTTCCATTGCTGCAGTGCGACCTATCATTTCTCTGTTTTTGCTACCGTGTGCAATTGAAATTTCTGTTAATAATTGTGACAGACATGTTTCGACTCTTAGGGAATATTGACTAACAGATTCGTTTATTTGCTGTTTGCATTCTTGCAAGTCTGTTAGCAAATGTGCGTAGTGTTTCCGTTCACTAAATTGTATTTTAAGAAAATCTTTTAGTTGTGACCAGTTTACAAATTCTTTTATTGAACAGGTTGTTTGGGCTCTACCCTGTAATTGACATAGGATATATTTAAAAACGATATCTTTTTGTTGTTCGGAAGCTAAATCGTGGGCGTTACTGCAGTTAACAAGAAAATAATTCAACGATTCCCTAGCGCCATCGTAGGGTTTTATGAATTTAAGTAAGGTAGAGAGATCTAACTCTACTTTTGGCGAAGTAGTGGTCTGCGTTTTCTTTTTGGACCTGGTGACAGGCCCAGGTTGAGAGGATGGGACTGTTTCGTCCTCGGGTTCGTTTATATTTACTTCAAATTTAGGACTAGGCGCTCTAGATTCCGACATTTTAAATTTATACAAAACACTTCAAATAATAAAGATACAAAAACACAAAAGAAATTGCAATGACCAAAGTAGAATAAATGAACGACTCACAGGAATGCGGCGATAAGGGCTTGTATAAACATCCGTGCGGCGTGCGGCCGGCGTCGGCTGCTGGACTTCGTGGAACTCGGCGCGCTGGACCCGGCGAAATTGATGTACCGAACAGGAACTCGGGAACCGCGGACTCGTTACACTTTCGATTTGTTGAGGATTTAGAATATTGGAATTCGATTTAGGTATTGTTCATGAGGCGTACCCGGGATTATCTTTTAAAATCCCCTTGAGCTGCCACCAATTTGTTGTACGGGATTACTATTTTCCCTTTTTAAAAAAGATTTATTACAATTAACTGAAATAGTACTTCAATAAAACAAAGAAATTAGAATTGAGACAACTGTCGCGGTCAGGAGTCAGAGATGGAGTGCCCTGAAGGGGTCTGGACTGAAGCGTAGGACGATAGGAGATATGCGGGATCAGCAAAGTCGGAAAGCTAGGGTGAGCATGATAGGGTACAGATGCGGGATATAACAGTTCGATGGATGATTGCATAAATGAAATAAGTAAACGTACAAATTATTTGATTTTAGTATGTACACATTCTTTTACATTTTTTCAATTTTGATGTTGTAAAAATTACCCCACTTTTGGTGTTCTTTGGGGCTATTTTGATATTTATAGTGAAATCAAGATGGCTGACATTTGAAGTATGGTGAAATCAAAATGGCGCGCGTTACTTTTTCTTTTCTGAAGATTTGTTCTGTCCAATTTACGTCATAACACTCATAACGTAGATACATTTGACAGAACAAATCTTCACAAGTTACCAATAGTACTCGTAATAGCTAGCACAAATGCTACGCTATGAATGTACGAGTATCTTGAATTACCCAATCGCACCCAAAATCTATCAAAATTAAGATAATATAATTCAACACACTACGCTGCTGTTAGGGTAAATACTTTAAAAAGTAATCAACTCTGCTTGCCTTGTGAAGATGTAATATCTAAAATCATTAGCTTTAATATCAAATAAGAGCAGTACTTTTCTATCTGTTATATAAGGTTCGGTAAAATCAATTACGGATATTTTGGGCATATTATGGTATATTGTTAAGACGTTTAAGAAGAAAAATAATTGTCATACTAGAAAAAAATCTTATTCTTTATAAGGGCGAGGTATGTTTTGCGGAGAGTCACTCATACATGAGATGATTTTTTATTTTGGGTATAATTATTTTTTGCCTAAACGTCTTTACATAAGCAGCGGACATGTGCCCGAAGTATCCGTAATTGATTTTCGGAGAGATTATAGAAGTAACTTTAGTAGGTCTAACAGTTTTTAAAGAAAGCGGAGAAACGAGAGTGGTAAAATATAATTTTATAGTTTTTTATCTCTAATTTATTTTTACTTATTTTGTAAATAGTTACAATTTTGTGTTTTCAAAAAAATGTCACGACAGGAAATCGTAGATTCCCATAATGTTATCACAATTATTGGAATTATCTAAGTAGAAACTTAAATAATTTCATTACAAAACTTACATTACAGATTTTAATTTTATTGTTACACTGTTTACTTAATTAACTTAAATGTTAATGGATATATATGTCGTCGGCTTCGAAAGATACAAGAAGTTTGTTGATGTGCTCAATAATGGCGTCGATCACAGCCCTAACGAATGGAGATCCGATGCTGAGGACAACTTCATTCGCACTGTGGTGCATCACTTCTTTAGTTGCAGAAGCTGAAACAAACTTTAAGTTACAATATGTGCCTAGATTTCGTGGTAATCGCCATATGGTAAGCCCCTCCTTGGACACTCGCAATACTAGTGGAGTTGGTATCCCGACATACTGGTTCTCCTTAAGGCCGTTGTATTTCTTGACGCCGACTTGAATCATAGCTCAGTCACATTATTGTAATATTTAATTCATGGATACTTTTGTAGCCTCAATTATATCTAGTTTATCTATTTAAGGTTAATCTGTTTACTTACCAAGTACTTCGTTGCCTTCGAATAGATTTTCGAATATGACATCAGCTTTATCTTTCAACACGTACGAGAAATCTTTGTACTCAGCACGGAAATAAGTTTTTCCACCTTCAGTGAACCTTGATACTGTGACGTACACAGTGACTTCGATTTTACCTGAAAAATAAAATGTATGTTTATTCCTCTTTTCATTAAAAAAAAAAAAAAAACAACGGGTTGCACTGCGGGATTCCGGCAGAAGTGAAAACTTGAACTTAAACGAAACAATAGGAGTAGGCATACATTTCCGCCTCGCGGTAGAAAAAGAGGGGGATTACTTCCTCTCCTACACTGCGCCGGCGGTCTACTCTCCCTCTGTCTTAAGAATTTTCGATCAGATCACGTATGCTGACGCGAGTTTAACATTTTTACCCAACCCAAAAAAAGTGCACATCGCCGCTAAGGAAGTTTTTAGTTCAAAAATAATAAAGAATGATCTTTAATATATTTTTTTCTATCATACAACATAACATTCTCAACTTAATCAAACGTTGTGTACTTGATACTTATATATGTTACCGTAAAATTGTAAAAACCGTTAGATTGTAAAATAACTAACGAAATCGTAAAAATATGGCAAAAGATTTAAAACTAGGTATATGTTTAAAAATAATGTGTTAAATTATAGGCAGAATATTCGCGTCGGAAGTCTATCAACATTTTACAATTTCACTAGTTTTATTACAATCTAACGGTTTTTACAATTTTACGGTAACATATACAATGTTTACGCTGATCAGCCACAAAAAATGGCACGTGTCTTTTCTCTTAACTACGTAAAATTACTACCTATCACTAATTGTACACATTGTATGTTAAATATATAAGTGTGCTCTCGATTGTTATTTTAAGATGATTTTTTAATTGTAAAGAATCATTAATTTTTTATCAATTAGGTAACTTCATTGTAGTAAATATAACTTTTATAATTGTAATTTAAGACATGTGATATTTCATAGTATTAAAAAAAAATATTAAAAATTATTGTCTTGTTTGTGCGAGTGACTATTTGTTTAAATTCGATTATTAGTGTGGATGTATGGAACTTCTATAGAAAGTTTGTTGCAATATTACTTAGTAGGAAGATAAAAGAGTCCTATCTTTTAGAAGTTCTGAAACTTTGCTCTTCTTTTAGGTTTCCGTAGTACTACAAGGAACCTTTATAGTTTTGCTGTGTCCATCCGTCTATCTACCCCTACTAACAAGGTGGCTAGTGGCTACTATATTATGTGAAGTGGAAATGAAAAAATGTTTCTCAATTCTGTGGGGTATCTTCTAATAGATCCTTTTAAATAAAAGTTAAGTGCCCCCCCCCCCCCCCCTCAAACATTTCTAAACTATATCAAGTAGAAAATTGTAACATTTTGTACTTGAGTTTTCTAGAGTCTATCGATCTATACTCTTCAGAGAAATTATTTTGAACAAAATCGGATAAAAACATTTGAAGTGATTATAAGAAAACCCTATTGCGCGTTGACAGTTACGGAACCTGTCCAAAGGCTCTCGACTCGGAGGTCGTGGATTCGATTCCCGCATTGGAACAACAAAAAATGTTGTTTCCAAGTTTGGTTAGAATAACGCGGGCTGATCACCTGATTGTCTGACAAGAAAGACGATCTATGCATCGGATGGGCATGTAAAAAGTCAGACCTGCGCCTGATCTCTCGTCAGTCGTGTCGGTTATCCGTTCCACTGGATTATGAGAGTAAAGGAAGAGTGAGTGCTCTCGTGGACTGCGCGCACACACTTGGGTTCTATAAAAACTCTTGCGTAACTGGCCTGGTTTCAGTGGAACCGGTCACCGTCACCGAGATCGGTGTGGGGAGTTATTAAAGTTTTGATAATAAATTACTTACGTAGCGTAACAAACAAAGGTCCCTTTCCTACGATGGGCATCATCAGTAGGTTGCCTGAAGTGTCGTGTTGGCCGCTCAGGTGTAGATCTACCAATAGCTTTATCTTCAGAGTTGTTAAGGTCTTGTCAAATCTGTACAATACAATACAATAAAATACAATAACACTTTATTGCACACCAAAATCGGTCGGTTCGGTTTATGAGATAAGAAAAGATAGTGTAGGTGTACAAAAAATGCTTCATTAAATTTAAACATTATAAAAGGTATTATAATATACAATTACAACAAATTTATAGCTTATAATATTGCAATGAATTAATCAATTTTTACAATAAATTTTACATAAAATGATGTACAAAAGGCGAACTTATTGCTAATAAGCAATCTCTACAGCCAACCTTTTGTGAGATCGGTCATATAAAATGAAAAAATGGTGTAAGTGTACAAACTAAGAAAGCTTCATTAAATTTAAACATGATAAAATATTTAATATACAATAACGACAGAAACAAATTTAGAGCTTATAATATTGCAATGAATCGAAAATTAATATCAACCTGGTTGACTGAATATGAATACATGCCTAATACAACTTCATATAATATTATATATACTAGATTTATTTTTTTTTCGTCAAATTATTGACATTTCAGTATAACTGAATGTAGAACATTCGTTCTTTTTTAATCAAAACTTACTGTATAATAGCTTATCAAAGCTTACTGTATAATAAAAAAACTAATTTGGGAGTAAACTCTTTTGATCTCTAAATAGCTGACTGTCCTTTACATCAAAATGTAACGGCCGAATATTGAAAGGCTAATCAAAAGTAAGTGTCCTTCTATTTATAGACTGTCGTCGTCTCTGCTAGCCGGAATGATAAGGACAGCATGTGACTTGAGCATCACTTAAATTAAATATCGTTTCAATATTCGGCCGCTAATATCATCACTAAAATTACGAGTATTATCATAACAAATTACTTGATTACAGCCTCCGTGGTCTACTGGTTAGAGCATTGGTTGTCGACTCGGAGGTCGTGGGTTCGATTCCCGCGTTGGAACAACAAAATAATGTTGTTTCCAAGTTTGGTTAGGACAATGCAAGCTGATCACCTGAGTGTCTGACAAGAAAGATGATCCATGCGTCGGATGGGTGTGTAAAAAGTCCGACCGGCTTATGATCTCTCGCCAGTCATGTCGGTTATCCGTCCCACTGGATTATGAGAGTTATAAAGGAAGAAAGAGTGCTCTTGTGTACTGCGCACACACTTGGGCTCTATAAAAATTACTCTTGCGTAACTGGCCTGGTTTCAATGAAACCGGCCACCGTCACCAAAATCGGTGTGGGGAAGTATAAAAAAAATATTACTTGATTTCTTTTAGTTGAGTCCCTTTGAATCCCAAAATGGTCACATCGTTCGCAATTAACTTTAGTCCAGCCGTGGATGCGTCTATACGTTTAATGAACAGTGGGTCCAACGCTTCGACTCCAATCTCTGGTATACCAGCGACGAATTTTTGAACGAAAGCCTGGGAAGTCTTCGTTAGACATTCTGAATCGTCGAGCTTGCATTTGTTTGGAAAAGGCACTGTAAATAAATGTTATTAATGTTTGAATATAAGTTGATAAATTTACTTCAGTTGTAGACTTCAAGGGTCTTCAAAAATTTAGTCTTTACAGACAAAATGGTTCGATGATTTCCTGGACTTTTAGCCGTTCGTGTTATTATCATCACTAGCCTATAGCGTTTCTCTGTTGTGCTTTTTCCTAATTTCCATTGTACATAAATCACACATACATACAATCTCGCCCTTTTCCCGTAGGGGTAGGCAGATACCCGTGGGTACGATGCTTACATACTTGTTTCGCTTCGTTTACCTTCATTCTTACCATCCATTCCTCCTCTTACATTCAACATAGTGTAGCGGCTCTCCATGGTCCGCTTTTCGCCTCCGCGAGAAACGAGACGTGATGGGTGGCGAACCACATCGCCGCCATTTTGGATAATTAAATTATTTTTATGATTATCCATTGCGTTCCCACGGATTGGCGGAGAGGGTAGGAATAAGGAAAGGGAAGGATAGGTGGTGTGGAAAGGAAGATTGGTAAGTTAGAGTGAGAAATATGAAATGCAGGATATTATCACCCAAGAGGGTAAGGGATAGGACAGTAAAAGCTAGGGAAGCCGGGGTCACATATCCGTATATTATACACCACAACTACTGGACAGGTAATTTGGGATGAGTATCCCATGACTATTGTAGCTGAGAAAAATCTTAAAATTACGCCATAACTGGAAATTGAACCTGATACCTTCCGAGTACTAATGGTACCAATTTATAACTAGGCTACAACAATATTAATTAAAAAAACATGTCTATATTGCCCATATAGATGATTAAAATTATGTAAATCCTAGTAATATAAATACATCAGCACTTATTCTAAAACTTACATTCTATACAATCCATGTATAAAATTGAATTAACAACGAATAAGAATGTTAACTTCCACATGGTAATAACTGTGATAATTGGCACTTCAAACTATAGATGGTGTTCCCGCAAAGTTTAGACTTGTAGTAAGTCAAAACTTATAACAATAGTCCAATATATACATTGTTAACGCTAGTAATAATAATAAGCTTATTATCGCAGATGAAGTGTAATTGTAGGTAGGTATAATAACGAGTGTGAAACGAGGTGTGAACCTGCAAAACTGTTATTAATCTTTATTTGACTAGAATATAATATATTATAGGTACTGTAGTCAAATAAAGATGTGATCCAATCTATACATAATATTATAAATGCCAAAGTGTGTCTTTCTGTCTGTCTGTTACTTCTTCACGCTTTAACCGCTGAACCGATTTTTATGAAATTTGGTATAAACATACTTTGACTCCTGGAAAAGGACATAGGATATTTTTTATCCCGAAAAAGTATAGTGTTCACATAGCATAATGTATTTACGCGGGCGGAGCCGCGGGCAAAAGCTAGTAACTTATAAGTTATTGGATCACATTGGATTGAATTATTTTTATTTAATTGCAACTCTGTATCGGACTATTATAGGAAGATAATATTATGTTATATGTAGGTAACTTTTATAATTTCAATTACTGGATTTGTTCGACAAATTCACTAGCGAGATATAATGCACCAGAGAGTTATTTTGACTTGTGTCGCGTTTACAAAGCAAATTTATTGTGCTAGATCGGCAGGGTGTTAATGTAGGCCTCAAAATAGGCTACTTGACCTTGTTTTTATTTATGTCCTAAACGCTTCATAATTGATTCAGTACACAAAAAGAAATTACATTATTTTAAGACCTAAAATCCTACAAAAAATATTTTAAAATACACATTTTAAAAACCGCCGATAACACTATTCGCCATGTTGGTTCATAGATTATCTGTGCTGTGTCGTCATACTAGTACTATTTGTAATCTGTGCTATAGTCCGTAGTACAGCCTGATCTGATCCTGATCTTGTCAGACAATCAGGTGAGGCTGATCACCTGATTGTCTGACAAGAAAGATGATCCATGCGTTGGATGGGCATGTAAAAAGTAGGACCTGCGCCTTCTCTCGTCAGTCGTGTCGATTATACGTCCCACTGCATTTATTATGAGAGTAAGGGAAGAGAGAGTGCTCTTGGGTACGGCGCATACACTTGGGCACTATAAAATAACTCTTGCGTAACTGGCCTGGTTTCAATGAAACCGGCCACTGACACCGAGATCGGTGTGGCGAGTTATTAAGTCCGTAGTTGTAAAATGGCGGTGTGACGTTCCGTTTGACGTTTTGATATAAAATTAGGTAAAAAAAGTTAACAATTTTAGAACAAACATGGAAAAGAATAAAGGAAAACCATTTTGAGTTAATTCAATAGGTTTAGCATGGGATTAGAGGATGCAAAATACAAAATAATGACTATATAAGACGTCATGAACTATAAATTTACAGAAACGTTGCGTTTCACTACTACATAATATGTGCTTAGTATGTTTGTGTCGTCACATCCTTTCCGGAAGTTACTTCGAGGTGTTTTCATCAGTAGAAATTAAAAAACAAAAATACATATTTTTAAATCAACTATTATGATATTGCTATAATACGTTTTCCTAAGCCAAGTACTAAGTAAAAACTCCTTCAATATATGAAATTAAATATGAGTCAAGTGGCCTATTGCAGCATTATACCTAATGTGGTAATGTGGTGTGACAGCCTCCGTGGTCTAGTGGTTAGAGCATTGGCTCTCGACTCGGAGATCGTGGGTTCGATTCCCGCATTGGAACAACAAAAAATGTTGTTTCCAAGTTTGGTTAGGACAATGCAGGCTGATCACCTGATTGTCTGACAAGAAAGATGATCCATGCGTCGGATGGGCATGTAAAAAGTCGGACCTGCGCCTGATCTCTCGTCAGTCGTGTCGGTTATCCGTCCCACTGAATTATGAGAGTAAAGGAAGAGAGAGTGCTCTTGTGTACTGCGCACACACTTGGACACTATAAAATTACTCCTGCGTAACTGGCCTGGTTTCAATGAAATCGGCCACCGTCACCGATATCGGTGTGGGGAGTTATATACCTAATGTATAAGTTAAATATTGATCTATAAATCAAAACTAGATATTATGAGATTTTAAATTTTATTAATAAAGTTATAGTCTTGCGGCATTCATAGAAATACGTTGATAATCCAAGATATTCTAGGAAAATTAATTATAAGTGGATTTATCAGTTTTAATTACGCGAACGAAGTCACGGATAGTACCTAGTGTTCACTACAACGTCATGTTCTGTACATAATGGGGTATTTCCTATTAGGATCAAACTTTTTGCGGCAGGTTGTCATGGTGCGACAAGTTGACATGACTTGAACCCTATTGTATTTTTAATAAAATATTAGGTATTTTTTAATATATTTTTGTTCTTAGTTCATATTTATTTACGTCGTTTATAAGTTCTCTTTGTAAACAGGAATTTAAAATTGATAGATATTCCCTGATAAATCCTGAGGCAGCTGTTGCAGTTACATTAAAATTTCATTGACGTTACAATACGATTTCTATTTAGTATTGGATCATGTATGATATTTTGGGGGTTGGATTTTATAACGAGTCCCCTGAATTTGAGAGTATTGATGGTGTTTGGGGCTTAAGGGAGTTAGTCTTAAACCCCCCAAAGAAATTTTGGCTGCCGGAGTTGCGTCTAAATATTTTTAATCAATTTTCAAAAATTCTTAAATATTATTGAAATTATGCAAAACGGAACGTAATCTTTACAAGGGGATGAGCCAAGATCTTTTCTTTATCGCTTCTTTAAAGAATCGCCGATCAAAATGTATGGAATTGAAATTTGGAAAAAGAAAATACAATCGAGGTACAGTCAATCAGGGTAACTTTGAATCATCATCGACATATTTTTTTAAACAAACTTTTACTATTTTAAGAATTAGTCAAAAGAGTTTAGTTAATCTGTGCTCTCAGGTTGGTTTTCATGCTATAAAGTTATAAAACGTCTTTAAAAATGACTAATTATATAAAAAACTGGCAATTTTGTCGTGTGTCAAAGGTACCACCCATAAATGGGTAACTTTGACACAAACTAACTTTTAATTATTTTACAGCTTCAGGGTGACAATAATTTATGTTTTTATCAAATATTGATGCAGTGGGGTCATAGACAAGTCAAAAAAACCATAAAGTTATTACATTTAAATATGTTTTTATATACCTTGATAGCAGCAAAGTTAACGAGATTTTTAAACAAAGTTTTGCACTGATTTTTACCCATTATGTTGCGCGCGGTTAAAAACAAAAGTTTTTGATATTATCTTCTTTTGACAGCTGCTTTTTTTTAGATTTCGTTTACGAAGTATGTTACGTACACGAATTGTTATTAAATTTTATGCGCCAATTGCTTCCCACATAAAACAATGGAAAAGAATTTTGTACACAAACTGTCAAAATTACCCTCGTGATTCAAAGTTACCCTGAATGAGCGTAATTAATAATTATATTTTATATATTATAATCAAAGATTTCAACTCAAGATAGGCTATCACATACATTTAGCAGAAAAAAAATTCATACAAGAAAAAGTTACGCCATCTTGGTTTTCACCATAACTCAAATGTCAGCCATCTTGTTTTCACCATACTCCGAATTTCAAAATGGCCCCAAAAATTTAAAAATTGGGGCCAATTTACTGGAGACACTTTTTGCCTCAACATGCCTCGTCTATAATAGACGTCTATGATTATAATGTGATATAGGAAATGTATGAGAACAGTATATAATTCTTAGGTAATTAATAGCAATGTATTATTCCGAGTTGGCCCAATACGACTTCATTTTATATATTTTTTTATAAACCACCCAGAAGTAGGAGCCCCGCGTAGCGGGGCTCCGTCGACTCATAATTGAAGCCAGTTGTTATTGAGGACCATTGGGTTCTAGGTATGATTGAGGATGGATCTGAAGATTTGAGGTTGGAAGTGTGTCCAGACAATATTCGCTGCTGAGGTTTTGGTGCCACTTATATTAAAGAATGTGGAAATTGGCACTACCATCCACACTGATTTTTGGAAAACATATGATTGCTTTTCAGAACATGGCTACATACACAAAAAAGTCAACTACTCGGATCGTGACAACCCATTCTTAGCTGAAGATGGGACTGGTTCCCTATTTTTTCGCATAAAATCATATGTCATAATTTTACTTGGCATAATTTCATTTGACCTAATAGTAGTTTCGCATAATATTCATTTGTCATAACTTTCTTAGCATAATTTTTTTTTGCATAATTACTAAAAGCATAATAATTTTTAGGCATACTTATTGTAAGGCATATATTTTTTTACGCATAATATTCATTAAGAATAATATTTTTATGCATAATATTAAAAAGCATAAATATATTTACGCATAATGATATTTAAGCATACTATTATATTTACGCATACATCTTTGTAGCATTTTTTTCACATACTAATGAATGATAAATTCTACTGCGTGTGCGAGTTAAGACAAAATAACAATTATAATTGTAATTTTCGACTGATTACGAAATTAAATTCGGACAAAAAACACGAACTGCTATCTAAAAACATGCCGAGCTAATTATTTTAAACATGTTAGCGGCTTACGGGTGGCCCAAGGGCCACCCCGCCGCAACTTAACCTACTGTTACACATGTTACACTACGTATATGAGTGTAATACCTACTTTTAATGTTTTATAAATATGCGTTTAATTACCTTAACCGTGTTTTCATTATGTCGTTCCATTTTATGCATATTTGTGCCTTGTGACAGAATGCCTTGAATTTATTATGACAAAAAAATATGCCTAACGAGTTTATGCCGAAAAACAATTATGCCTAAGTATTATTATGACAAGAAAAATTATGCCTTACGAGTTATGCCTCATTAAATTAGGACAAACAATATTAGTCTAAATGATATTTATGCATAATGATGTAGTATGCCAAGAAATCATTATGCCAAAGTATTATTATGCGTAGTAAAATTATGCCAAGTGAGGTATGCCAAATGAAATTATGACAAATGAAATTATGCGAAAGAAGAGGATCCCGATGGGACTCACACTCAACGAATTGAGTCCCAGTGAAGGGCCGTTAAAAGATTTTTCAATTTTAATAACACAGAAAATTGTGCAGATGTTATTATTGAATATTTGTGGCGGCGAAATAACATAAAATACAGGAAAGGTCCATTCGTGGAATTAATAAAAGCTATAAAACATGTTTATAAAGTGGAATAAACAATGTTTGTACAAATTTCTGTTTTTTATTTTTTCTAAGGAAATCAAGTATTTCCGGCGGGTGAAAATTGTGAGGGGGGAATCCAACACCCTTCCCCCCTCCCCCCAATCACTCGCAACCCCTTAAAATGGCGACGTATCTTAATTTTTTTACAAATTTCTGTTATTTATTTTTTCTAAGGAAATCAAGTATTTCCGGCGGGTGAAAATGGTGAGGGGGGAATCCAACCCCCTCCCCCCTCCCCCCAACCACTCGCAACCCCTTAAAATGGCGACGTATTTTTAAATTTTTACCTATTTTGGTTTGTATCTGTTTTAAGGGTTCCGTAATACTTGACCCTTATAGTTTCGCTCTGTCCGTCCGTCTGTCTGTCTGTCTGTTCGCGCTTCTAGCGTCGTCGGTAATTATAAATTTAAATGGATGAAATTTGGTATAGTCATAGATTGTGTATAGATCTCGGATTATATTATAGGGGTGGCTCCCCATACATGTGAAGTGGGGATGAAATATTTTTTTCTTTTTACTCCATCGTGTGGGGTATCGTTGAATAGGTATTTTTTGAGTAATCGGCCTCCAAAGTGATTTATAAGTTGCCCCTCCCCCTCGTATTTCTAAACCATAAGGCTTAGAAACTTGCAATTTTCTATGCTGATAGATCATGCTAAAAACTCTTTAAGAAAACTATTTTATCTTCACAATTCTTGCTGTCTCCCGCTTTGCTTGGGGAGGGAAACTGGAATACTTCCTACTCCTCCTACGATCTTCTGAATAATTTCGTTGCGGGTTCCAAGACAGATTTAGCCCGGAACGACAGACGACAGATTTAGATATGTCCCCCGGGCACCCCTGAGATCATATCAAAGGGTTTGTGGTTGGTTACCGCTGTCGATCCTGGCTACACAGGAGTTGCAGTGCCGGGCAAGTGTGGTGGGACAATTGCCCGATTTAAAAAAAAATATTAACATTAAACCAGTGTACTTTTTGTGATTCAGCACTATTTTGTCTTAGAGTAAGTTGACTTGGCGCCTCGCATAAAAAAAAGTGTGAAATAATTAATTGTAAGGGCGTATGTGCACTACACTGAGTTTTTACCATCCAGCATCCGATTTTCTATTTATAACGCTCTTATGTTAGATATTTGCATAGGACGTTATAATGGCAAAAAATCGAACTGCCAGACGGTCAAATGCCGTGTAGGGCACAAAGTACACCGTCATAACCTGGCTTGACCCCACTAACATTGACATTAATTATTAAATAAAATGTGCAAAAGCATACTATGAACATTAAAACTAAATTTATGTATGTTTTGCTCCAAGCAAGTTATATTAATTATTTCATTGCAAAAAGTTACTTATATTATATTTATTCTTATATTATTTTATCACAAACTATTATTCTCAAAATACAATATATTTATTTATTTTAGTGTATTTACTAGTATCCATAGTTTGTTGGTACCGGTATTTTAGCATTACTGCCAGGTCCTTTAGAATGTGTAAAGTCATAACACAGTATATTAAAATCAATATTTTTAAACTTTACCATTTTTTCCATTAGGTAAATTACCAAAATAGATTAAAAATATTTACTAATTAATTTTAATTATCTCGTATAAATATGAAATTACCTAAAACTATAATATAACTAGTTTTTACCCGTTGCCCTCGTAAATACAGTATCCCACGGGAACACTGCTTTTTTGGGATAAAATTAACTTACGTGGTAGAGCCATGCTTCGGCACGAATGGGCCGGCTCGACCGGAGATATACCACGGGCTCACAGAAAACCGGCGTGAAACAGCGTTTGCGCTGTGTTTCGCCGAGTGAGTGAGTTTACCGGAGGCCCAATCCCCTACCCTATTCCCTTCCCTACCCTCCCCTATTACCCTATTCCCTCTTAAAAGGCCGGCAACGCACTTGCAGCTATTCTGATGCTGCGAGTGTCCATGGGCGACGGAAGTTGCTTTCCATCAGGTGACCCGTTTGCTCGTTTGCCCCCATATTTCATAAAAAAAAAAAACATTTTATCCCGAAAAATTACAGAGTTTCCAGATCTCAAACTACTATCATACTAAATTTCATCAAAATCCGTTTTGTAAATTTTGCGTGAAAGAGTAACAAACATCCATCCTGAATCAATACATCTATCCTCACAAACTTTCAGATTTAAGTAGGAAATAACGGGATTACTAAAATTGATAATTTTCAAATTCACCCGGATTTTTTGTTAAAGAGATTAATAATAATAATCTACCTAGCCGTTTTCGGCTTCAGTGACTTTGTGATATTTTTAAATATTGTACTTTGCCCCAATATGGCTAATGTATTATATTGTTTGATAGTTGTACTCCTATGTTTTTATTAGTATTTCGACCACGTCTATTTGGAATGTACAGGCAATCTTGTTTACTGCCTCCCATAATTGTCGGAGTGAGCATTTCCTTGGGACACCTTACCTAGCCCCCTCCCCGACCGAGAGAGAAAAGCAGTGCCTATCATATTAGAGCTGCTTTGTCGCTAAGGGTGCTGCCGAGCCACACAGTCGCCCCAATGCGGTGCGAGAGCGACCACTCTCCCTCAGCCGCCCGTGTGCAGGTGTCAGAAAAAGCCCAGCATACATCCATGCCAGACCTCTCTACCTCCACCCATCACTACGGGATTTTTAATGTCGAAGTCCAAGAAACATAACCAAGTTATATACGCAGGAGATATTTAAGTGCACAACTGTGCGCGTAATACCCAGGTGCACTCTCTCGTCTACTCGTTCTTGCTCTAATGGACCGCTTCATTAGAGCAAGAACGAGGAGACATCACATAAACAGCATGTGTGTTAGTACTGGAGCCCACTCTACCAGGCTTAGCCCACGAGTCGACGTAGTGTCCCGGGGAGTGGCCGCTGCGTGCTAACAGCTACTTGGAGCCACTGGTGAAACTGGTGGATTGTAGGCTATTAATGAGTTTAACAATACCTCCTGTACCATCTGAGGCAGTCGACTAATAGAAGTAGTCGCTAAAAAACCTACTACATCCCAATGTTGTAGTAATTCTGAACAGAGATTCAGAGCTACAAAAACCTACGTGTTAAAGGTAGGTAAATAAATTGATAATATAGGTATTTAGTTTAAGATCACTCGTTAAATTATCACAATAACAAAAAAACATTGCCTAGATTAATTAAGATAATAATATCATCTATTGCTGCAAAATTATAATGATACGTATAAGCTTTCGAATAAAATTGTATATTGAAGTATTGAGAAAAAATATTTGTATCTGTTTTGAACCCCCAACGCAAAAACGACGGGGTGTTATAATAAGTTTGACGTGTCTGTGTGTGTGTTTGTCTGTGGCATCGTAGCTCCCGAATAGATGAACCGATTTTGATTTTGTTTTTCATTTTGTTTGAAAGGTGAATTATTCGGGAGTGTTCTTAGCTATGTTTGATGAAAATCGGTTGAGCCGTTTCAAAGTTGTGGGGGGTGAAAGTGGGGAAGAATAACCGAATGTCTGCAAATACAAAAATGAGTTTCATTTTATACCTTCTCTAAAAAGGACAAAATGAAAGTAAAATAGTCTAATATTTATTGCGGCAAAATATACCGTTCCCTCGAGATTTTCTTTTGCACGCACGAAGTCACGGACAACATCTAGTCGTTAAATAAGTCGGTTATCTTTATTAAAATTTTAAAAACCCCCCGGACACAAAAAATAAAAAGAATTTCTAATAATAAAAATATGAATAATAAAAACTAGTCCTGTTTTTCTCATTCGACGCGAAGACGCTTGGAAAATAAAATATTTGAGTTTTTAAAGTTTATTTTTTGTGTCGGGGGGGTTTTAAAATGTTTAATTTTACCTTTATCTCTTAAAAATATTTTTGCATTTAATTCATTTAAATACGGTTTAACAATCGGCGTCAAAAATACTTATTTAAAATTCTGTATTAAAATTTAAATTAAAGTCAGAAAATGTATTCATGTATTTTACTTCTTTTTAATATTATAATATATCTATGATTTTACTATTATCAATGTTATAGAATGGGTTCTACTTTAACATAAATATTTTCGGATTGTTTGTTTGATTGTTGCATACTTACATTTGTTTTTGTCGTGGATTTATATATTTTCACTTTTGTGTTTTTTTTTTGTGATTTATATACTATAGTAAGTATGATAATTTTATGAAGATATACTGTTACAAATCTGAAATATCTTATGATGCAATTATTATCATTTCATGTTTCAAGGTTGTACCAAATTATGTAATTTATTATGTTAGACAAAGTAATCCTGCCAACTAATTGTATATTAATATGTCATACATCGTAATAACGTATAATAAGCAAAAACCAGATATTCGGCAATGTCATTATTGTTCAATGTAAAATACGTCTACCTACATTCTACAATATTTCTGAATACTATAAAAAATTGCGGCCAGTAAATAATGCTTTTCTTGCAGTTCTAAGTCGTGTAGATAAACTTTGCAATCTTTGTTTCTCCGTTGAACAGGTATTACGAAAATACTCATAGAAAATGGTAATTGGTATGAAAAATATATAACCTAACCAAGAGCCACAGAATTCAAAACATGCGATCACATTTGTATGCAGCGCACTGTTTCCAAAACCATGGCGAAATACCGCCCCGCCCGCACTTTTTAATTTTTATTCTTTACACTTACAAAACAAATCGCGTTGTTGAAAATGGTTGACTTGCCTTTATTTTAAAAGACCTATTCAATGATACCTACCCCACACGATCGGATAGAAAAAAAAAAAACAATTCACTTCACATGTATGAAGAGCCACCCCTAGAATATGAAATTATTTTTATTTTATGATGCCAAATCCGAGATCTATACACAAGCTATGACTACACCAAATTTCATCCATTTATATTTATATTATTTAATATTACGTGCACGTGCTGTAAATTTGGAAAATGATAGGACCAACTGACAGATCTGGGGGCACGGCAGTGCCCCCGCCAAGTCGAGCGCGAAGCAAACACTGCCGTACCATCCTTTACTGGAACCATTTCGCCGCATTTTCAGGCCCCTATTTGAGAACCTCTGGATAAGACCAGAACGCAGAAATTTTCGTCATCCAATAATCTATAATCACATACTTAAAATCCAAAATTTCAAGTCTGTAGGTCATTTAGTTCCGAAGTTAAGCGAAAGCAAAGTTTTGCATTTTCGACACTCACTCACTCACTCACTCACTCATGATCATCAAAATAGAACTAGTATTTCCCATAAACTTAGAGAGCTGAAATTTGGTACAGAGTTGGGGTTTAATGGCCACATAAAGGGAAAACTATAAAAACTAGGATAATCGATCTGGGGGCACGGCAGTGCCCCTGCCAAGTCGAGCGCGAAGCAAACACTGCCGTACCATTCTTTACTGGAACCATTTCGCCGCATTTTCAGGCCCCTTTATTCTACTCGAACATTACACAAATTAAATAAACAAATTACACTAAAATCTAGGAAAATAAATCAATATTCCCACGTTTCTACAAAAAGAAGTGAAATCCCACCAAAAACATTCTGTAAAAAACTAGCCAAGTCTCGATGGAGCTGCTTGTTTATCTCTAAAAAGTAATGAAATCTAGACAAAATCGTGCCAAGTCTAAGGTTCCTTACTGCGGTTTCTTTATTATTATAGTTAATGTTGTGTGACTTGGCCGTTAAAGGGCACACAAGGGTACAAAACGGGCTCCATGACACCATTGCTCCAATACGTGTGTTGTACAATAAACAACAGCCTAAAATGAGACACTAGCGTCCAATTACCAATACCAGTATGGGCTATTATCTCGCTTAACAAACATAGGTAGTTACAAATGTAAACAAAATTGACTTGTACCCACTAAAGTATAAAGAATGTTCAACGGCCAAGTCACTCAACATTAACTATAATAATAAAGAAACCGCAGTAAGGAACCTTAGACTTGGCACGATTTTGTCTAGATTTCATTACTTTTTAGAGATAAACAAGCAGCTCCATCGAGACTTGGCTAGTTTTTTACAGAATGTTTTTGGTGGGTCTTATCTTACTGGTACAATCTTTGATTAATTATTACATAGATACGTTATATCCTTAAAAAACTGACAATATTTCGGTGCCACGACACATATCGACAACGTCGCATAGTAACACAGAACACGCTATTACTCGCGGAGCACACTAACCAAAATTGGCCCGACTCGGGCCAATTCGAGTCTTCATCTTTACGCCTTTATAACATATCTACCTCTTTTTAATATTATATATCTATGGGTACAATAGTATAAATAAACCATATAATCCAAAATAATATATTAAAAGATATTGAAATAGGCATGTTGCCTAAAAAATATATTTTTTCGTCTGTTCAATGAAACACAACATGATAAAAAGCAATGTGAAATCCATTTTATTAAATTTTATAAAATAACGAAAATGCAAACAATTTAAATCTTAGATATAAATATTGTATAAAAGAAAGTTACACTATTTACAACAGCTCAAGAACGGCTTAAAAGTGGGGAGGTAGCTTAGAACCAGCAAACGGACATAGGACTTTTTATCCCATTCCCGAGGGACGTGACATAAATGATAAAACGTGGTATCATCATTACATATAGTATAAAACAAAGTCCCTTTCAAAACTCAAACTCAAACTCAAAATTTTTATTTCCATGTAGGTTATAATATAACGTTTATAGAATTGTCCTACATGATGCCTACCACCGGTTCGGAAACTAGCCCGGCGAGAAGAACCGGCGTAAGAAACTCGCACGGGGCCACCTTTTAGCAAAAAGATGGGAAAATTGTTCTTTTCAAAAAATATTTTTACAATGTTGTAACTTAATCTATATAACATTAGTTATAAGTACATAAAACATACTTAAGTACATAAAAGCAGCCTCGCATGGGGCCATCTTATTCCCAAGGTGTGCAATCGTTAATGAAATCACTGACTTTATAATAACCTTTAGCACACAAACGTTCTTTAACTACTTTTTTAAATTTATCAATAGACAGACTTTGAACGTTTTCTGGGATTCTATTGTATAGGCGTATACATTGACCTTTAAAAGATTTACTAACTTTACTTAGTCTGATCACCGGAATGTCTAATTTGTGTTTATTTCTAGTGTTCATGCAATGATTATTACTTTTCGTATTGAACATATTTAAATTTTTTCTAACATACAACTTTTTTAACCGACTTCCAAAAAAAGGAGGCGGTTATACGTTCGGCTGTATATATTTTTTTTGTCTTTTTTTTTTTGTATGTTCGCGGATAACTCCGCCGTCTGTTGGCCGATTTTCAAAATTCTTTTTTTAGTATAAAAGGTATAATCCGAAGTTGGTCCCATTTTTAGAAAATTGGTGACCTGATGATGGGATCCATGAGGAAACGAGGGAACTCCTCAAAATTTATATGGACACATATGGTGATTTCGATTTTTTCTGAAGTAGTCCAAGCATATGCTACCAAAAAGTAAGATTTTGCTCTAAGGTATACCCTGGATCCAAAAGTACAGAACAGAACTCCTGACTCCTTATAGATACATGTTTGGGGATTATGGCGTTGTTTAAAGAACTGCAAGCATATGCCACTTTGTCAATTAGAGTAATCATCATCATCACCACCACTATCACAGCATACATCATCACATTATGATGATAAAGAATGTATTCTCATAGTATTTTACACTAACACGGAGATCTTTGAACATTACTCTGCCGTTTATGGACCTGTTTGCAAAATTATTTTGTTGTTGTAATGGGTTTAATTAGAAATTGGTCACTAAAGTGGAAACGTGATGATGCGATCCATGAGGAATCGAGGGAACTCCTCGAAATTTATATCGACACATATAGTGATTTTGACTTTTACTGAAGTAACACAAGCATATAGCTACCAAAGAATAAGACGTTGTACCAAGGTATACCCTGAATCCAAAAGCACTGAACAGAACTCCTCAGTCTTTAAAGATTTGCGTTAGGAAATTTTCCGAATTGTTTAAAGAACTGCAAGCATATGCCACTTTGTAACTTACAGTAATCATCATCATCTTTATAACAATACCTAATGGAAGCTTGGCGCGTATTCAGTTATACATTCGATCGTTTATTTTAGACGTTTTTAAGAAGTATTAATAATAACTTAACAATATATATCACTAAAAAGGGTAAAATTATTATTTTTAAACAAAAAATTAAACCGACTTCCAAAGTAAAAATACAAAAAAAGTATGAAATAAAACTTATTTTATAAATAATTAATTCCCCTTTTAAATTTGGCTATTTCTCTACTTAATCTTTTAAATTTTGAAGTCGGTACCAGCAAATATGAACGTGAGTTCTATAAAATATTGTGGGATATCGTTTGGGCTGGTAGCGACTTCAAAATAAAGAAGATTAAGTAGAGAAATAGCCAAATTTAAAAGGGGAATTATTTATAAAATAAGTTTTATTTCATACTTTTTTGTGTATTTTTACTTTGGAAGTCGGTTTAATTTTTTGTTTCAAAATAATAATTGTCTGTCCCTATGTATGCTTAAATCTTTAAAACTACGCAACAGATTTTGATGAGGTTTTTCTTAACAGATAGAGTGATTCAACGGGAAGGTTTTTAGGTATAATAACATAGTGGAGGTACCTACATAGATAATTTTATAGGTTTCTAATGTCTTAAATAAACACATTTTTTTGCGCTTACACTGTAAACGCTGTCTGATCCCTACGAAATAGATCAAAATAATGTACTACAGTTTTGTTCATCTTAAAAGAGACTACAAAAAAATCAACGATAACATATGTCTATCTCTTAGAGATAAGCCACATTAACCATTTATTAACCTTTATTTTAATTTAAATTTAATAGCTTATTTACGAAGCAATTTTAAGCAATACAGCATTAATCCTTATCCAATTTATTACCTCAAATACCTTGTGCATTTAATGTAGATTAATATGGCCCTTTACAGCATGTAATTTAAATGAATATTTTCAAATATATTACAGATTTAAAATGCAGGGATTTAAATCGTCGGTACTTGCGACTAGGGTTACCAGGGGTTGAAATCGAAAAACATGTCTTGTCGGGGTCCCATTTTTAATAATTTGCATTGGGTAAACCTAAAAACATTTTAGTTATTTAACAGCAGAAGTATATTGCTGTAAGAAGATAGTAGTAGTTTTTTCGCCGAAGTAGTTTTTTCTCCAATAACACTATTCCACGCGGACGAAGCCGCGGGCAAAAGCTAGTTATGTATGTCGGAGAAACGTCGTCCTCCACATCATTTTCAGTAGCGGTTGCTCGTGTGGGCGTCATCGAGGGTAAAATGCGGGCACAAAACACAATGATCACTGGTTAACACTAATTTATTAAATGTGTAACAGTATTTTTACTACTCACTAATTTATTTTTGGTAAAACAGTAATTTAAAATTATTTTAAGATCGTGCAGTGGGTTCAGGGCACCGATCTTACTTTAGTTAGTAAGCACAACATATATTCCTCAACTACGATCCAACTCGATCGACAAATCACACTCAAATGTATCTCAATCACTGTCCGCACCTCTAAAGCAAAGATGGCGCCTCGACCCCACTCGAGGCGCGCGCGCGCTCTGCTCTGATTGGTCGTTAACAAATAATTACGATTTAATTTTAATTAAGGCTTTTACGTTAGATAAAGATGTTACAAATTATCTTAAATTAAATAACGAATTTAACAGTAATCAAATGAATTTTAAGGCTAACTAAATTGTAAACAATCAGTATTGCAAGCAATCAAGACACAACTCGACTCATGACTTCCTCTGACACGGCCATCCTGACGTATTACACGCCCTCGTGTGATTGTGCGTTGAAGGCCGTGCATCATCAGTATCTGCAAAAAACAAAGAGTTTTTAGTATTGTCGGTACATGCGTTCGGCTATTCCTGACCGAAGTAATAACCTATACTGCCACAATAGCCACCTCGCCTTTTACATAGCTACACATACTACACAACACACCACTATGAGGCCAACTCGCCTTTACCCTTTAATTTATTTCTCGGGCCACCTCGCCCTTCAATGGCCACCTCGCCTTTTATTTGATTGGCCACCTCGCCCTTGATTGGCCACCTCGCCTTTGATTGGCCACCTCGCCCTTCGTTCAAGCCTAGCAACCACCACGCTGCATGAAAATCTTATACAGAGTCCTACTACTCAATCATTCACTTAACAAACACATTCACTCACCATCATTATCATCTGACATACATGGATCCAGCTCAGTAAGGACGTATGATTGGGGCAATAGACGTAAGTGGTCTCTCGCGTACTTGTATGTACGATTACAATTCAAACTTTTAAGATGATACCTGTCAGCATCGAGTAATTCAATGACCTCATAAGGTCCCTTAAATTTAGGATCCAATTTTGTCTGATTCCGTTCGTCATTTTCAATCAAAACGCCCCCCTACAGAAAAAAATGTGACTTTCGCTTTATTTTTATCGAAACGTGTTTTATCAAGGAATGCGTTATCACTTATTAGTCTATTAGCTTGTTTCCTAACCTCTTAAAAGTTAACCTCAACCTCCTGATCATCAATCGTTAACAAATGTAATGGTCTAGCTACTCTACCTATTAATAATTCTAGGGGGCTTGCTTTATTGGAGCTATGGATCGTCATATTTAAAGAGAGCTGGACATCTAATGCATCTTGCCAAAACCTACTTGGGCTTACTTCGATGACGGTTAACATATTCTTGAGCGTGTTCATGATACGCTCCACCTGGCTATTGGCGCGACATGAGCCGGTTGCTATTAAGTGTAATTGGATATTGTAACTGGTACAAAAGTCTTTAAAATCTTTGTTTGCAAAACACCTACCTTGATCCGCGATAACACGTACGTGTTGATTCTTGTGAAATTCCTGAGTAACACGTATTTGATAAAAGCGTCTATAAGAACAAAAACATATTCTCTTTGATCGTTTTTACCGCTAAGCTTAACAGTGGCGTCAATGTGGATTGTATGCCACGGAATACTAACTTTAGGTATCGCGACTTAGCTACTTTACACGGTATACAATTATCAACAAATTTTCGGACATACTTTGACATGTAAGGGAACCAATAATGCTGATAAACCTTTTCCAACGTTTTATCGCATCCCAAATGAAGAATTGACTCGTGAATGTGGTTTATAACCGACCAACGAAAACCTCTAGGTACAATTGGTAGCCAAATGTTACGGATTGTTTCTTTGAATTTTTCTATAAAGCACATTAGAACGCAATTCATAGATTCGACAACTCTCTAAGTCCAGATCGTCGCTTTCGAGTTTAGTAATAATGTCTTTACATTCAGGATTCTGTCGTTGTTCCGCTTGTAACCAATTCGAAGATAACTCAGTTATATTAACGCGCTTCTCTTCTACAAATTTCTCCCTACCTACGCTAGAAGTTTCGCTTCCGACAGTGTTATTCGCCTCGGGCAAGTGATTTTTAGAGAAAAGTCAACGTGGGCCATTATTTTACCCTCCCTATATTGTATGTCAAAATCGAACGCTTGAAGGAATGCCTACCACCTGTGAAGTCTAGAAGTTAAGTCTACTTTAGCTCTCGAAGCTTTCAGAGAATTATAGTCAGTAACGACTGTGCAAGCTCTGCCATAGAGATAATGATGAAAGTGTTTAACCGAGTTAACGACGGCCAATGTCTCTAATTCATAAGAGTGGTACCGAGATTCCGCGGGTGTAGTGCGTTTGCTATAATACTCTACCGGGTGCAATTTTATACCAGCCCTCTGAAAGAGAACTGCGCCGTAACCTTCACTACTGCCATCCGTGTGCAACTCTATAGGCAGTTCGGGGTTAAAAAGCAATAAAACGGGAGATGAAGTTAATACCGATATTACATACATACTTTTTTACGTGGTAGAGCCATGCTTCGGCACGAATGGGCCGGCTCGACCGGAGAAATACCACGGGCTCACAGAAAACCGGCGTGAAACAGCGTTTGCGCTGTGTTTCGCCGAGTGAGTGAGTTTACCGGAGGCCCAATCCCCTACCCTATTCCCTTCCCTACCCTCCCCTATTAACCTATTCCCTCTTAAAAGGCCGGCAACGCACTTGCAGCTCTTCTGATGCTGCGAGTGTCCATGGGCGACGGAAGTTGCTTTCCATCAGGTGACCCGTTTGCTCGTTTGCCCCCATATTTCATAAAATAAAATAAAAAATCCTGCCTAATCTTTATGTATTCTGTTGTCCAAATTATTTTAGAATTCTTATTAGCTAAAAGACGGTGAAGCGGTTCCATTTGAAGCGAGAAGTTGTTAACAAACTGTCTAAAGTAGGATGCTAAGCCCTAAGGAAGGAGCTAGTTAACGCAATTATTTTACGAGAGTCAGGTCTGATTTCACCATCTGATATTTCATACCCTAAAAATTGAACCTGTTTGTTTAAAAACACACATTTTTTCATATTGAATGAAAATCCAGCATCACTAAGAGTTGTAAACACAACACGTAACTGCTCCAGCCCTTGCTTTATACTGTTCGCGGGTATAACTAAATCATCCATGTATGCGATTATGTAAGAGTGCGCCAAGTCACCTAAGGCTGCATTAATAGCTCTCTAATATACCGAAGGCGTATTTCGTAGACCAAATGGCATGACAGTAAACTTGTAATGAGCGTCCGGGGTGATAAAAGCCGTTTTTTTTTTCTATGGAATTTGACTCTACATTTCCACTAGCCATGTCGAAACAGGTATAAAATCGCGCACCTAATGGTATGGCGCACCAAAATGGTACCGGTCGGGAACTGTGTTCGAGTTTAACTCTCGGTAATCTACGCACATTCGGTCCATGCCATCGCGCTTCTTCACCAAGAGTATTGGACTGAAGAAAGGCGATTTGCTTGGTCTTATAACGCCAGCAGATAAAATTTCAGCACACTTATTACGCACTATAGCTCGCTCTTCAGGGCTCAAGTGATAAGGCCGCCGTTGCACAATTTTGCTAAATTAATTTCTAATTCACCTGTCTTTACTCTACTAGTAGGAGTACCTTCAACGAATGAGTCCCGAAAGCAAAAGTAGCCAAGAAGTTGCACCAATTGTGTTTTAAAATCGTCAGGTATATCGGTATCTATGTCCTGAAAGTCAGTCACCGCGTTGCCTATACTGCAAATATTAACCAAAGAAGGCTTCTCAACTATAGTAAGCTTATCACTAATTATATGAACTGACAACCCTAAGGCCAACAAATCGCATCCAATCAAAATATCGTTATTTAGGTAATCATCAGGTATAATGTGAAATAAAATTTGTACATTGTGACCACTAAGAACCACTCTACATAAAACTTGTAAGTCACATAAAACACTAGATTTGACTACACCAGTAAGAGTAACAACTGCACGTTGCAATGTGCCAACAAGCTTACGAGAGACGCTTTCTTTAAGTAAAGAACAATCAGCACCGGACTCAAAACAAAATGAAAACTGCTCACCAAATTGTGTAATTATTCCAGTGACAGGTTTCACACCACAAACGTCCACTCACTCTACAATGCTAGATGCCGCGGTGGGCTGTGCGCTAGTGCTCGCAGATGTTTTGGAGCATTGCGTTGCTACATGACCTTCAGCATCACATCTGTAGCATGTCACCAGGGGCCGCGTAGCGACGGCCGTGTTGGGGCGCTCAGAAGTCGAAGGCTGCTTATCATGCGGTCGGCTGAAACATTCAAAAGATTTATGAGCTTTCCGCAATAGTAACATTTTGAGAAACAGAACTTAACCTAGGGCGTTTATTTTCCTGCGTACAACGAGCAGTGGTCTTCCCTATTTCTTGGTAACTGCGCTTACCATAAGAATAAGCCATAAGCATTTTAGTGCGGGTAGTAATTTCTTCGAAAAAAATGCAGCGTTGTGAGTAATGTAAATAAACGGCTTGCGTATGCGGCAAGACACTCGCCTTCCTGCGGTTTACCAGTAAGCATCTTTAACACTGTTCCAGCACATGTATCGAGCGTATCGAAACGCGAAAAAAAAAAACTTTTAAACCTACCCATTTCTTATTAGGAAAAGCTTAGTAAAACAAACCAAGTTGCGGCCGAACCTTTCATAGCCTTACTAAGTATAAAAATTAATTTACTTCCCTGTATCGATTCGATAGGCAAATGTCCGCCGTTGCCAGCCAGGCCCGGGCGTCAGTGTCCGCATCTTCCGGATGGAATTTAGGCAGGGTGATACTCTTGTCTTCCACGTTCGGTGGGTTAGTAAGCGCCTCTACGAGTAGCCTCATTCTGGTTTGTTGTGCTTCAAATAACGCTCGCCACCCATCAATCGCAGCTGCCGGTTCGCTCACATTTTGTGCCTGCACCGATCCCTACTTCTGATGTCGGAGAAACGTCGTCCTCCACATCATTTTCAGTAGCGGTTGCTCGTGTGGGCGTCATCGAGGGTAAAATGCGGGCACAAAACACAATGATCACTGGTTAACACTAATTTATTAAATGTGTAACAGTATTTTTACTACTCACTAATTTATTTTTGGTAAAACAGTAATTTAAAATTATTTTAAGATCGTGCAGTGGGTTCAGGGCACCGATCTTACTTTAGTTAGTAAGCACAACATATATTCCTCAACTACGATCCAACTCGATCGACAAATCACACTCAAATGTATCTCAATCACTGTCCGCACCTCTAAAGCAAAGATGGCGCCTCGACCCCACTCGAGGCGCGCGCGCGCTCTGCTCTGATTGGTCGTTAACAAATAATTACGATTTAATTTTAATTAAGGCTTTTACGTTAGATAAAGATGTTACAAATTATCTTAAATTAAATAACGAATTTAACAGTAATCAAATGAATTTTAAGGCTAACTAAATTGTAAACAATCAGTATTGCAAGCAATCAAGACACAACTCGACTCATGACTTCCTCTGACATGTATATAAAAATGGATTGCAATTCCAATGTCTCGCTAAACTCGCGAACGTCTGGACCGATTTGGCTAATGTTAGTCTGGAAATAATTGACAACATTTCAAATATTTTTTGTACTTGTTTTATGACGAAATATAAAAGTAGGGGTTAAATTAGGGGACCCATATTTTTTTATTTTTAAAAATGTGGTCATTTTAATTTATAAAACTTGGTTTTTAATTCTGATCATTCTAAAATGACTTAAGCGCCAAATGACGTCATTGGTACGGTTGAACAACAAAATACCTTTGCACGTCATATCTGATTTCTTAAAAAAAACTGTCAGTACTGTCACCACTGTCACTGACTTTGTGGTACTTTACTTTGAGGTTAATGAATTTGTTATTGTGTTTAGATCTGCATTATTTTCGAGCGAGCAAAGGTGTGTATCGTATTCTGCCGTACCAATGACGTCACAAGTGGATTTTTCGTTTTAATTTTTTTTCTCGGAAATTAATGATTAAAAAAAATCTGTATTTTTTTTAGGACTTCGGAAATAAAAACAAAGAAATGGTATTTTTTATTTTTGATGATTAATTAAATGAAATGTTGTCAATTATGGAAGTACAGGGTAGGTTTAAACGGAGAGAAATATTGGAAAAGGTGTAGAATGTAGGAGTAGGTGAAGGTGTAGGACTAGGACATAGGTTGCATTGTAGGTGTAGTTTCCAGTTCATATTTAAGACAGAACAACGTGTATCGGACAGCTAGTTTATAATAATAATTATTCCTTTTAATTAGTAAAATTGTGATTATCGACACTAGGTAACATCCCCATTACAAGTGATGTGGTTAACAAAAAAAAAATGTAAAGAAAAATTATGTAAAATTATTATTTATTTTCACAACTTCTAATGGATGTAAAGTTCATCGGCTTCAAATGCTTTGAGTAATTCATTGATTCGCACAATTATGCTGTCGATCACCGCCCTTACGATTGGATCGGCCATTGTCTCGATGACTTCGTTTCCATTCTGGGCGATCATCTCTTCTGCAGCAGCAGCTGAAAATATAATAGTTTTAATTAAAAACATGCTACATAGGTACAAGAAATATTATTAGAACTCTGCAAGTTACGTCTATACCACTGAAAAGGTCGAGATTGTGACTTAATTCACACCAAAATGAAATAATACGAGACATCACACTTTATTTAAGACTAGAATTTGCGCGCGACTTCGTGCACGACAAAGGAAATACCGCAGTAATCGTACATTTTGCCGTGATAAAGTAGCCTATGTTCTTCCCCGTGGTCTATTCTATATCTGTGCGAAATTTCATCAAAATCGTTCTAGTAGTTTCGGAGCCTATTCGATGCAAACAAACAAACAAACATACAAACAAACAAAAAAACTTTTCCTCTTTACTACATTAGTATAGATAGCTACTCAAAATTGAACTTTATTCATCGCACAAGAAGATACACGTTTCAATGTAAGTTTTAAAGTCAGAAGTTGACTGAATATGTAATATATTAAAACGTGTATCTTATATTATATAGTGATAGAGTTTAGTTTTGAATAGCGATCTTAAAAAAGCAACGCCGCGATGCTTATAAAACACTAAAAAAGGTGAACGTGTACAATGTCTTGCCATCTCACTCTCGCACAATAACTTCATGAGAGAAGACTTTTTGCGATACTTCTCGCAGTGAATTTCTAAAAAAAGTGAACGTGTACAATGTCTTGCCTTCTTCTCACTCTCGCACAATAACTTCATGAGAGAAGACTTTTTGCGATACTTCTTGCAGTGAATTTCTGCAAGACTTCTCGCCGTTTGAATGATGATTAAATTCGTGATTTTTATGCCCTAACGGCTAATCGAAGACTCAAAATTCTTAACTAAATCGATTCGATTTTATTCTATTTCTATTTGATATCGTTAGTTCACGAGGTAATTCTTTACATTTACTATTATATTGTATATTGCATTATTGTTATTAATTATTATCGAGTGTTTTAATTATTATGGTTAACAATAAGCAATGTTACGTAAACGATAAGCATCATTTTTGTATGGAATTTGAGCATTTTCCTGTTAGTCTCTTTGATTAACCTTGGTTTTTTCGACTTTGGTAGCTAGGTAATCTTAATTTTGAGCATAGAGTTTCATGCAGTTCACAGTTACACTAGATGTCGACCGCGACTTCATGCGTGCAAAAGAAAACTCTACCTATGAACCTATTTCTTAATCAATTTAATCAAAATCGGTCCAGTAGTTTCATAACCTATTGAAGCAAACGAATAATCAAATAATATTTCATATTTAAAAATATTAACTATCATTATTAAAAATAGATAATGTTGGATCAGATTGACATGGGGCATAAGCGTTCATAGATGTAAAAGATTATCTATGCTTAAAAAAAAAACTATCATTTTTAATACGTATAGATAATCTTTAGGTTTTGAACGCTTATGCCCCATGTCAATCTGATCCTATGGTAAGTTCTCGAAGAACTTGTGTTACTGATACCAGACAACGGAAATATATTTATTACTTTTATACTATACATTTATTTAAGATATTTATTATATTATTATAAGAGCTCCGTGGCCTAGTGGGTAGACCGTTTGGTTCGCACTCGAGAGAGTGCAGGTTCAAATCCCAGGTAGTGGCGTGTACCAATGAGACTTTTTCAGATCTCAAGTACATTATACGGACGCTCTTACGGTGAAGGAAAACATCGTGAGGAAACCCGCACATAGTTGGCTCCAGACGTATTGACCAGTTCATTCCTCTGGACTAGGCTGACTTTGTTGTGAGAATGCCGTATGTGCTTGGGCAACCATACGACATTTAAAAACCAACTGTCCCAGGCACTACAGTATTTAAAGAGTGGTTACTTCGCTCGGAGAATACTGTATAAATCATCCAATAACGGATGTAAAGGCCTAAGTTATTATATTATACACATAATTAATATCGATGACCCAGATAGAAAATAAGGCAGACACCGCTTCAGTAATATGAATAGTGAAGCAATCAAAGTAAGTAAGCCGGCCGGGCCGTATCGTACCGACGCGTGCGGCACGCAAACATTTACAGCAAAGTAAAACGATCGACCGCCAGTACGCCAATGGCAATTATCCGCTATCTCACACAAACGTAAGTCGCCGCCATTGTTGGGCTTCACTCAATGCTTAGCTCACCTTCCGTCCGCCTTTTTTTCTATGTCCATGTGACCCAGAAACACAGAAAACATTTTGTTCCTTTGGCAGGATTTGAACCCGCGACCTCCGGCTTGAGCACCAACGCACTCTAGCACTAAACCACATAGGTCATCCTATTTTTATAATACATAAGTACATACCGAGTGCTTTGTTGCCGCTAAAAAGATTTCCCAGTCTAAGTTCTAATTTACTCGGAATTGAATAATAATGGTCCTTGTATGTCCCCATGAAGTAAGTTTTTCCGTTTTCAGTTTTCCTCAATATGTTGATGTTCACTCCTACTTCAAATTTTGCTAAAACAAAGTATATCAAATTTAAAGTCTTCGTGCACTGATGTAATTTGCGTACTTGAGAATCACAAATAAAATAAATGGTTTTTATACTGACTTAAATAAACAGATAGTAGCGGAGGCCGTGCTGTTAAAGTTATTCGAGCGTTACATACTTGTAGGTTGGACAGGGCCTCTAGTCAAGAAGCATTCGATAATTTCGAAGGCGAAGTTTGAAAACAAAAATGTATGGGATTGGACATAAGGCATCGCAACTCGCAAGCGATATGTCACTTAACGATGACGTATGTCAAATCCCATACATTTTTATTTTCGAATTTCGCCGTCGAAATTATCAAATGCATCTTGACTAGAGGCTCAGGAAATCCCTGCTTGGGCTCCCTTAGCTAAGACGAGAATAGAATACTTACGTATTTTAATCGTCATAGGTCCTTTTCCTTCGATGGGTAGAATGAGTAAGGTCCCTGACATTTCATAATCACTCGTGTAATCGAGGCCCACGAGAATTCTCAAAGAAATTGTTGTAATGTCTTTATCAACTCTAAAAAAAATCATAAAAATGTATATTAGTATAGGAAAAATACAAAAAAAATATCTACCTTTAGATAGAAGAGGTGTAAGAAATAATAATTTAGCATAGGAAGTATACAAAAAAATATCTACCTAAATAGTCACAAGTAAGTACCTATAATTGTTGCTATGGGAATTTAAATAAAAATGAATGACTCAAATTAATTATTATTTTTAAACAAAAAATTAAACCGACTTCCAAAGTAAAAATACACAAAAAAGTATGAAATAAAACTTATTTTATAAATAATTCCCCTTTTAAATTTGTCTATTTCTCTACTTAATCTTCTTAATTTTGAAGTCGCTACCAGCCCAAATGATATCCTACAATATTTTATAGAACTCACGTTCATATTTACTGGTAACGACTTCAAAATTAAGAAGATTAAGTAGAGAAATAGACAAATTTAAAAGGGGAATTATTTATAAAATAAGTTTTATTTCATACTTTTTTGTGTATTTTTACTTTGGAAGTCGGTTTAATTTTTTGTTTAAAAATAATAATTTCACCCTTTTTAGTGATATATCTTGTTAAGTTATTATTAATACGTCTTAAAAACGTCTTAAATAAACGATCGAATGTATAACTGAATACGTGCCAAGCTTCCATTAGGTATTGTTATTAAGATGATGATGATGATTACTGTAAGTTACAAAGTGGCATATGCTTGCAGTTCTTTAAACAATTCCGAAATTTCCTAACGCATATCTTTAAAGACTGAGGAGTTCTGTTCAGTGCTTTTGGATTCAGGGTATACCTTGGTACAACGTCTTATTCTTTGGTAGCATATGCTTGTGTTACTTCAGTAAAAGTCAAAATCACTATATGTGTCGATATAAATTTCGAGGAGTTCCCTCGATTCCTCATGGATCGCATCATCACGTTTCCACTTTAGTGACTAAAGGACCAATTTCGAATTAAACCCTTTACAACAACAAAATAATTTTGCAAATAGGTACATAAGCGGCAGAGTAATGTTCAAAGATCTCCGTGTTAGTGTAAAATACTATGAGAAGTACCTTCTATATCATCATAATGTGATGATGTATGCTGTGATAGTGGTGGTGATGATGATGATTACTCTAATTGACAAAGTGGCATATGCTTGCAGTTCTTTAAACAACGCCAAAATCCCCAAACATGTATCTATAAGGAGTCAGGAGTTCTGTTCTGTACTTTTTGATCCAGGGTATACCTTGGAGCAAAGTCTTACTTTTTGGTAGCATATGCTTGGACTACTTCAGAAAAAGTCGAAACCACCATATGTGTCCATATAAATTTTGAGGAGTTCCCTCGTTTCCTCATGGATCCCATCATCAGGTCACCAATTTTATGAAAATGGGACCAACTTCGGATTATACCTTTTACATCAAAAAAAGAATTTTGAAAATCGGCCAACAGACGGCGGAGTTATCCGCGAACATACAAAAAAAAAAAAAATATATATATATATACAGCCGAACGTATAACCGCCTCCTTTTTGGAAGTCGTTTAAAAATGAAACGAAACAAAAGTAAGTAGGACTCGCACACCGAGGGGTTCCTTACAAAGTAGGAACATAATAAATAAAAATAGTTCGACATCGAATCTCGAATTTTTTGTCAAGCCTGAAAATGGGTGAAGATGGGTTTGTATGGAGAATCTATTATTTATGTCATGAAAAATATACGTTCCAAGAAATTAACAAAATGTGTTTGTTTTGGAATACTCACATTCCTTTCATATGATACCCCCCCATTTTAACTAGTAGCTCAACTTGAAATTTCGACCCCACTCCCCTCTTAGATCATAGACCTCCTATTTTTTGGGATTTAATTACAAATTTGCGGTTTTTAGATTTTTTATTGTATTTGTGGTATATAACGATGCTGTTTGCCAAATTTCATACTTATAGGTCATCGGGAAGTACCCAAAGAATTTTGATTCCCATAACAGTGTCGAAATATGTGACTTTGTGACAAAAACGACTGTATAATAATTACTTAAAAGTCTGATTTTTTCACAGCTTAGTCAAGTCCGTAGTTTTGAGTGTGTGTTTATCTCGGAAATTCCACGTGTTCTAGAAATAAAGGGTCTTGAGTCTTGACAGACAGACGGACGGACGGACGTGATATTTTATGGGTTCCGTTTTTTCCTTTTGAGATATGGAACCCTAAAAATGGCCGTTGTTTAAAATAAGTTATATAAAAGAGAAAGGTCGAAAATACTACTTTTTCGCACATTACTGTCATCATCCTGCAGTAGCTGAATAGATGAAACTGAATGACTCACTTGATTTCCTCCATTTTGGTGTTTCTGAAGCCAGTTATTGTGATGTTTTTGGTTTTGAATTTCAAAGCGGAGTTGCTAGCGTCAACATAATCTATGTGAAGGGGGTCCATAGCTTCTAAACCGATTTCTGGAATGCCTGCTGTGAAGGTAGGAATAAAGTCTTGTGCTGTTCTCTTCAGACATTCAGAATCCTGGAGTTTACATTTTGATGAAAATGTCACTGAAAATATAATAAATATAAAATAATCACCCTACAGTTCTAATTCAAAAAGCAAAATTCTAAATTTAAACCAAATAAAAACCATAAAACTTGCAGGTTTCTTAATAGATACGGTTTTATCATAGTATTTAATAATAGGTAAAGCAAAAACTTTCAGTTGGTACAGTTTTAACAGAATTATTCTAACGAAGGAGTATGATATTTGGTACAATTAAATTTTATGTGGAGGAAGGTGTGCAGAAAGCTTGTCCTTTTTTCAATAATACTAAGAATTACATAAAATTAATCAAAATAACAACAACACACACTACCTCAGATTATTAATATAACTATACTCGTATATATAAAAGATCTCCGTGGCCTAGTGGGTAGACCGTTTGGTTTGCACTCGAGAGAGTGCAGGTTCAGTGGCCCTAGACGTATTGACCAGTTCATTCCTCTGGACTAGGCTGACAATGTTTCCACTACTATCGCATTAGGCATAACCTGTAATGATAGTATAAGCACAGTGTAATAAAGAGATAAGTTCTATAGGCTGTGGTATAAGTGTGTTTGAAGAAATAAAATAAATAAATAAATTAATTAAAAAATCCACGGGCTTATAAATAGTCTCCTTTTATTGGAAGACGGTTGAAAAAAGTATTTCAAAGATTAATATTTTTAGGATTAATATTTTTAGATTTGTAAAAAACAATTATTATGCATAGGTAATGTAATCGCCTGGTAAGTTTATGTAGCAACAAAATAATATTGTATTTTGCACTGTTGCTCTATCGGCTTCTGTCTGATATTAAATTGATATTGAGTCGGTCTCGTGAAGGTAATTATATATTTTATTACTGTTCTACTATGACGGTAGTTATAAATTGCAATTTTATTCAATGCTTTTACCACTTAATTTTTCAGGGTGAATGAGTTTTCAATTCACTATTAAGTTTAAATAAAAACATCAAAATACACATCTCCTTTACAAAATTCATAGCAAAATGGTTTTTTAAGACTTCCTCAACCACGATTTAATTAAAATTCGTTATTATGATAATATTTTCTATTGTAAGGCAAAAGTGGTTAATATAACTAGGAGACAGCTTGTAAAATTAAATAGTTTATTAGAAAATGCTTATAAATGTGAATTTGTGTTTGGTTGTCAGGCTTTCACGTAAAATCTACTTAAAAGATCATCATGTAATTTGGCACATATATAAAGTAGACCACGGGGAAGAATAACTCTACTTTTTATCTCGGTAAAATATACGGTTGCCGTGGGATACTGTATTTATGCGGGCGAAGTTGCAAACAAAAGCTAGTATTAATAAACTGGAAACGAATGCTTGTACCTAACAATTATCGTAAAAAATAAAAATATGCAAGACTGTTTTCTATGGCACTTTAATCAACATACAAATCTTCGGCAGGTACAGCTTTTAGGAACTCATTAATACTCTTGATGATAACTTCAATTACTGCTCTCACGGCTGGTCCACCGATTTCTGTGACAATTGCGTTACCGTTCTGAGAGATCATCTGCTTGGCTGCTTGAGCTGAAATTTACCAAAGTGCATTAGTTTTTTGACATAATCATCATCGTTAATTAATAGTTAGAATCAGGCGTTACTATGCGGAAATCCACACATTTGCTTGCAGGTTGTGGGTATTATTGTTGCTTGTTGGTGCACAAGTCGTCCCGAATCCCGCTGAAGAAACAAACAGTTTTTCTGTGTTCCTGGGTTATGTACGCGATATTATAATAAAAATCTTAAAATATGCGTATAATATAAAAGTATTAAATATATTTCTGTTGTCTGGTACCCGTAACACAAGTTCTTCGAGAACTTACCACGGGACCAGATTGATGTGGTGTGAAAGCGTGCATAGATGTTATCTCCGGTAGGAGTATTCTGTGAATATTATTTTCATTGCTATATGTGCGTGACATCGCACAGCTGTACAACACACGGTGGCCAGAGCTAACAGAGAACGGCGAGCATAATTATAATAAATAACAAGCTGTTGCCCGCGGCTCCGCCCGCGTAAATATAGTTTTTTCGCGGTCGCGGATACGTGACTGATGCAAAAAATAGATGAAAACAATCCTTGATATCATGCTAAAATTTGAGCTCGATCGGTGCAGAACTTTTTGAGTTTTTAAAGCGTACACAAACCAACATAACATTTTTATATACAGGATGTCCCAGAAGTCGACGTCGTCCCTTCGAAGGCTGATAGACCAGCTCATGACTCACCAGAATATCGTAATATGACCTTAGTAAAAATTCTTTAGTTTTCGAGATATTGGCACTTTTAATAATTTATTAAAAATTACACCTCATGTCAGTTTTTAGACTGCCGCAACTACAATTTCCCGTATTGTGGGATACAAATTTGTATTGCGGAATCCTGACCAGTTCTGCTATTGATCACGGTTATAAATAAAGCTAATAGAGTTTGAACTTTGTAGAAAAAAAGAAAACTTTGCCCTAATCGTGATTTCAAAAACTTTTTCTCCTAACTTTCACTATCCATACTGAACAAAAAATACACCAAACTAACCTGGGTCGTCACTTTAAAAAGTTGCTCATTTTATGTAGTTTTCAAAATAGTAAAATAGTTGCTATTAAGCTACGTCAAAAATTTTTTTTGCTATTTTAAGTGCACAGAGAACACATTTTGAATGTTTTTCTTTACTTAGAATTTCGAACAAAAACACTCGTTATATTGAAATCACCCAGATGTTTACTTAAAAATTGTACGTTGAAGTGTAAGATGCTTACTAAACTTAGAAACTAAACATAATACAAGGATTTTTTTAAACTGTAAGGAGAAATGCAAAGAAGGAGAACACATTAATAATATCATTTAATAAGTAGACTCATTAGAGTGAGAGAATAGGTGACGACACGCACGTCCTTTGTTTGTTCTATACATGAGTTTGTTTAATAGTTACAAGTACGTTACGCTATTGATGTGCATCGTTTTGTTGTTTTCTTACTTTTAACGTATTTTGCATTATAATCTGGACTTGAGTACCTTAACCTTTCGCGATACACATTAGCTGCAGCAGCACCGTTGCCTCTGTATTCCCCGTAAATGTAATGCAGGTTAGCATACTGATGTATAGTATATGCCATAATGACGTAAGACGCGTATCACAGAAACATAAAAGTCTAGAAGAGAGCCATGTCAGTTCTTTACTGTCTCCAAGCACACTTAAGTCCGAGTCACTAGGCAAAAAAAGTCCAAATTACAATGCAAAATCCGTTAAAAGTAAGAAAACCAGAAAACGATGCGCATCAATGTGGAAGTGGATTTTCATTTAAAATTCTAAGAGTATCGAAATTCTTTTATGATATGGGGGGAGGGGGGTTGTTATATATATAATATAATAACTCCCCACACCGACACACACTCTCAGTGACGGTGGCCGGTTTCATTGAAACTAGGCCAGTTACGTACGAGTAATTTCATAGAACCCAGTGTGCGCAGTACACAAGAGCACTCCCTCTTCCTTTACTCTCATAATCAAGTGGGACGGATAACCGACACGACTGACAAGAGATCCGGTGCAGGTCCGACTTTTTACATGCCTATTCTACTCATCCGAGTCGAGAGCCAATGCTCTAACCACTAGACAACGGAGGCTGTTTAGGAGGGGGTATTTTTTAATTAACATTAGGGTCGCGCAACGCTGAATTTTTAAGATTGCTATCAAAATTCAAACTTTATTCACTATACAAAAAGATTCACATTTCATATGATATCAGTTATATACTGCATATGCATGAACTCTTACAAAGGAACGTGTATCTTCTTTTCTAACGAATAAAGTTCAATTTTAAATAGCTATCTTAAAATGCAGCGACATTTCGCGTATCGTTTCGTTTCGGTGTGAATTGACAGATTAAATTTATTTTTACCTAATACTTCATTTCCATCGAAGAGGTTTTCGAACACCACATCGCTTTTCCCCTTGGTGTAGTACTTGTGGCTTTTGTACGAAACAGACCAGTGTTTTTTGCCATCCTCTCCTGTCACTTCCTTCAGGTTCATATTTAGATGTACCTCCAGTCCAGCTAGAATTACAAACAAATTATTTATTTTATTGTTTATTTTTTAAGTAAATACTTCTTTAGCGGCGCTGTGCAATTTTCTTGGGATGGGTAAAAACTATTAAGCTCGCGCGACAGGTCACGTGTCCTGATCGAAAATGCGTAAGGTTCAACTTGCAATTGTTTGCTGTCTTGGTTTACGCGAGCATGAAACTATTTTAGTTCGTATTGACTTTTGACTTCAACCTTCCCAACATATTGACTACACCATTAATATTCAAGTTTTTACTTCTGCCGGTACTCCCGGAGTGCAACCCTTCTTTTTATACTCTATAATATCATGAGAGACTGGCAGCAGTAGCCCAAGCAGACACAATGGACAACTAAGTATTCGTAACGTTACCGAATGTCTATATATGGGCGCTTTAATATTTTTCATATAAATCATTTTTGCTTTTCCGTATTCGTATATATCAATATCCATTTTCAAAACTGCCGGAAAGCTTTCTAGGTAAAACTAACAAATTACTTATAAACAAATTACTAACACGACTTTCTTTTATATATATGTCACCTTAAAATTGTAAAAACCGTTACATTGTAATATTACTAGAGATATTATAAAATGTCGACAGATTTAAGGATGAATCTATATAGATTCATCCTTATGTATAATATATTTACCCAGCTTAGTGTGCAAAGGTCCCTTTCCTAGGATGGGCAGGAACAGCAAGTTGCCTGACATCTCGTACTGGCCCTCCAGCTGAGAGAACACAGTGTATACGATGGACATCGTAGACTTGTTCTCGTTAAACCTGAAATGTTAGAAAGTAAATTTTACTTATTTGTACATACCAACCAATATTAGGCCACAATATTACATAAGTAATGGCAGTACGCATAACTAAAAATGTTTGTGATTTACAGAAAAATAGCACGATTAATATTTCCGGTAATTGTTCACAAGTGAGGCTACACCTTGAAACGACTGCAATTTTTTTTTATTGCATATTTTCATTATAAAACAGTCTGTTATGCAATATTACGGTGGCGGAAGATAAAAAAAAAATGTATAAAAAAATTATAAAAAATATGTCAACCTCAAAAATACCCAGCGTAAAATAATGTTTGTGTAGTTTTGGGTTAGGTTAGTTAGGTTAGAACTTTTTTATCTTGTTCAAAACGTCTTCGGAGTGGTAACACGGCCTCACAAAAATCAGGCGTGAAATAACGTTTATGTAGTTTTGGGTTAGGTTAGTTAGGTTAGAACTTTTTTATCTTGTTCAAAACGTCTTCGGAGTGGTAACTCGGCCTCACAAAAACCTGGCGTGAAATAAACGTTTATGTAGTTTTGAGTTAGATTAGTTAGGTTAGAACTTTTTTATCACGTTAAAAACGTCTTCGGGGCGGTAACACGGCCTCACAAAAACCTGGCGTGAAATAACCTGTATGTAGTTTTGGGTTAGGTTAGGTTAGAACTTTTTTATCACGTTAAAAACGTCTTCGGGGCGGTAATTTTTTTTTACTTTTTTTTTTGATCTTCCGCCACCTTAATATTGCATAACAGACTGTTTTATAATGAAAATATGCAATAAAAAAATGCAGTCGTTTCAAGGTGGAGCCCCACTTGTAAATATTTACCATATTTCCTGACAACTCGCACTTCGCATGGACACACTGCCATACAACGTCGCCGGCTTCAAGGTCACGCGCTCGTCGAGTAGTACGGACGCGCGGTTATGAGCAGAATTTTAGTATTTTATAGGATAATCTGGTCAAAATTTTTTTGGAACGAGAATTGAACACTGATTACGCTCCTTGAATTACTTAATTGACTATCCTGTATTTATTTTGATTTCAAGAATACTCTGTTGATTTACCTTAAGATTAACGTTATGAAAATACTTATGTATACTAGTTTTACTGATTTCATCACAGCTTATCGCAATATATTTATCCCGACGTTTCGTTTACTTTTGCACCTGCCGTGTTAATAGGAGAAAAGGTGACTCGTGTTCTATGTGTAGAAATTATTTGAACCACCTGCACATTTCATTTATTTAATTTGTGTTTCGATCCACGCAAAACGTGCTTACAGTAAAAGTAGAAACGGGAATTCCATTTGAACACTTTGTCTATGACGAGAGAATTAGGAATTGGGTACACGACTACATCTAAAATATTTAGTTTCATTAATGTACTCAGAAATTTTGATGCATTACTTCTTCGTAAATGTAAAAAATTATAATATTTTATTTATAGTTTAGTAATTAGATACACTTAAAAAGTACAAAAAAAAGGGTTTTTTTGCTGAATTAGTAAATAAAATCTACATCATTAGTTTACTTACATCATATACAAAAACTTTTATTTTGGTATGTATGAACTTAAACGCACAAATATCGGAGATATTTATAAATATGTTCCTGCGGCCGTATACTTCATACGCTTTAACATGGACGTGACGTCATAGCTACGTACGATTTTAGTATGGAGCTTTTTCACGGGACTTGCGAAATTTTGTAAACAAATCGCTGTACCTTTAAAAATATTGACTTTTGATATACGGTTTATTCTGAGAAGTTACTCATATTTAAGAGTACTATTCATTTATGCAATAAAAAAAATTCAGTCGTCTAGCCTATTATTGTCATTTAAAAAAAATATTTTCAACTTTTTTTCTACGTCCCGACGAAAACACAGTTTTAAGTTTGACGGGTGTGTATGTATGTCTGTGTATCTGGACGTGACTACGATAGCTTCCAAACGGATGAACCGATTTTGATCTTTTTTTTTGTTGGAAAGTTGACATGATCAACAGTCATCTTTGCTATAACTCTTCATAATCAGATGGCTCACAGTTAGACATTTCGGGTGTTACTTAAAAAAAATAATGTTTACATCTACCTTTTAACCTTATTTATAGGTTTGGTGATGTCCGTTATTGATTTTACCAAACCTTATAAGTATACACAGAATACAGAACATCCAGAATGAGTGTTCGATCACATTTGTACGCAGCGCAGTGTCTAAAACCATGGCGAAACACAGCCCCGCCCGCTCTTTACTTTGTTTTGCTCGGTACACTTACAAAACAATCGCATTATTATGTTACGTCAATTAGGTAAAAAATTAATAAAATAAAGATAAAAAGTTGGGTAAAATATTCCGTTATTGTGTGGATAGCTACTCAGCTAGCTTTCAAGCGCGTTGACAGTTTCTGGATGTTCTGTATTCTGTGCTGCATTCTGTGTAAGATATTAACCGTTTAACTTCACATTTATCTACTTACTTAATAGATTTAATCTTTGAATCCTTCCAGTCCTGTCATATGATTTTCAGTCATGAGGAATTTCAGTATACCAGTGGAAGCGTCAATGTACTTTATATACACTGGGTCTAGCGGACTAACTTGAAGCTCCGGGATCCCGAGCGCAAAGGTGGGAATCAGTTTGTTGGCTTCATTTACTATGCAGCTAGAATCGCTGAGTTTACATTTTGAGAAAAGTTCTAAAACAATAAGCTGTATGGTAACACATGGATTTTGGATAGTGATAATATTGCCATAAGTCAAAACGTGTGTAGCAGTGAAGAAAAACTTATAAAATGTGCTTTTATTAATCAGTTATTTTTTATAAATTTTAATTTTATTGTTTATTGTGTCAAAAACAAAGCTTGATAAACATAAAATAAAATAAAAAGAATATTGGCCAAGGTCTTTTTTTTCTTGTTCTCATTAAATCCGAATAGCAGCTGTAGATTGAAAAGAAGTAAAAATGGTAAATAAAATTAAAACAAGCTAAACATTGAAAAAAGATTGGAAGCTTGCTTTTTAATTGGCTCTAGACTTTTTTATTGTTAAACAGACTATTAACCTAGTAAGTGTAGTAAAGAAAGAAAATACCTGCGTTGACATAATTCAACAACAGTAAGTTCACAACAACAACGAGGATTTTCGCAAAACCCATCTTGCTCTTATCTGGATAACTGACCACTAACAAATACAAGACACAACTAAGAAATGCAGAAAATCGCTTTATGTATGTCTTATAAATGACTTATAACAACAATAATAAAGTGCAAAAAATATTCATCCATACACATACCGGTTTTAATCAAGGTAAAAAATAAAGAAAATGTTTATTATCAATTTGAAATAATTGTCAGACATTTAGGCCGGGCGCATACGCTCAGTTTCCTGATTAGGTTTCCTGATCAGGAATTCAGATTTGGAAACCTGAATGCTCCATTTACATACACAATGTTCAACAAGGCGCACATGCCCTTACTATTTCCGAACGGAAAAAAAACCCGACGTACGTTTCGGAATTCATCCGTGCGTTTGGTAGTTAGAACGGAAAAGAACCTAATGGCGTCACCCTAAATTGAATAGAGAAATAGTTAACATTTTAGGCAAATTTAAAAGGTTATTTATTTAGAAAATAAAATTTATTTCATATTTTTTGTGCATTTTTTCTTTGGAAGTCAGTTTAATTTTAGTTTAAAAATAATAATCGTTACTTTTGCTCCTCTGATAACCATAAATTACCTGACTTAAGGCAATTTCAAGCCTTCACTTTTTGCGCGCTCATCTTCTATGGGTATTGAGAATGTGTAATAAATTAAAATGCAATTTCGGCGACAGTTCGGCAAAATTAAATGTTTTTTTTTTACTTCGCTATTTAAGACAAAAAAATGCAATAATTAGCCACGCGATTACCTTAAAACGGTAATTTTATAGCATTATTCTACTTTAGTGTACAGAAAATCATTTTTACAATTATAGTGTATTTTTCTGTGCTAAAATATAAAACGAATACCTAAGACAATGTGTCAAACGTAAATCGAGCGTATACACTCGGCCTAAAAATACTGATTCGTGGGGGCCTGTCAGTTTTTGTCTACAGTAAAAATATAGTTAAAAACCTGTCAGTACTACAGTCAGTACTCAGTACTACAATATTTTAAAGATACTTTGAAGCTCTTCAAACTTTGTATTTAGTTTATTTTTATCAGAAGGTAAAAAAGGAAAATAATGGCGGGTCACATTTTAGAATTACAGAACGGCTGGACTGCATTGAAATTTGACAAATGTATATTTCCTCAAGTTAAATAGTTTTTTTTTAATAAATAATATTCCTCGAAAATACGTACCTACCTGTAAATTAATAAATCTTATATATTATAAAATTCTCGTGTTATAGTGTTTGTTAGAGAACTCTTCCAAAACGACTTGAAAAACCTTTTTTATGAAATTCCCATTATAAGTAGATGAAAATTCGAAATCCCTGTCACGTGTCAAGTTCTAACAACTTAGACATGCACTTTAAATTACTTAAAATGCCACGGTCTGATAAAGATCTCCACATTAATTTCAGTTTAGGTTTACAAAAACATAAAATACCTTAATTCTTATTTTGCATACGACTGCAATTAAATATAATTTATTTTGTATTTCAAATGGTGTTTTTCGTTTGAGAATTATTATTCGATTATATATTGCGTTTGACATATCTTAGGTATTTTTATATTTTAAGACAAAAATACATTTTAATTGTAAAAATTATTTTCTTTATACTATAGCAATACAATGTTTCATCTTAAATGGCGTAGTAAAAATACATATAAATTGGCGAAACTGTCGTCGCACTTGTTTTCTATGAAAATGTTTTCTAATGACAGTGTATGACCAAAATTAGCTCAGCTCTTAAATATGATTAAAACTCATAAATCATCTCAGCATAATATTATATTTTCTCAAACTCTAAACGGTCCTGCATTTATTGTGTTATTTAAATTAAACAATTTTACAATAAAATAATAATAACTACCTACTTTAAATTATTTACATACTAAAAGAAAGAAAAAATAAACTAAAAAGAGAAAACTAAAGTACCTACAAGATAGTTAAAAGGCTATAAAAAAAAGAAAACCTCTAGGCCATCCCCATCAGGTAGAGTGCCTATCAGGCTCAAAGAATTTCCTCGCTGGATAGCAATGCTATCTCTTCGAGCCAGATAGGTGCCGGCTCTGGGGTCTCGGGTGGCCTCTACGAGGTTTTTTGAGTTTTTTTATCATACAGACTCTGCAATTTCAGATGTTTTGCTACTTGTTCATTCTGCTTTTATGTCATTTAGCTGAATTGGCTTTCGGCTATATAGGTACCATGCTTTTATGTCAATCTAACTGAATTTGTAATTATGCGAAAAAAACATTATGATAGTGACCCATTCATATTTTTATCGCAAAAACCCTAAGTTACATCATAATGATTTATTGTAAATTACAATATTTTTATCTTTTTTAAATAAATTGACAGTGATCGAAAATTCGATTTTAAGAATAATTTTATTTTGGCCGTAGCTCCGTGCGCGTTGATGTCTAATTCGATACATTTTAGCAACGCCGCTGGTAAAAATTTTTTTTGGCTCTTCAATAATTATAGTTAGTTGTTGTCAGTGATTAATACTAACATCATTATCAGAATGTGATTCATGTGATAGAAACATTAATTTCACAGAGTTTCAAAATATCAGAACGAAGTTAGGTACAGAAGTATTAATTTAAAAAAAAAAGTGAATATAATAATAATATAATATACATCTATAGACGCTTCACACCATGTCAACCTGGTCCCGTGGTAAGTTCTCAAAGAACTTGTGTTACGGGTACCAGACAACGGAAATATACCTAAGTAAACCATATTTTTTTATATTATATTTATATTTAGGATTTTTAATATAGTATAGACATATTTAATACACATCCGTCATGGATGATGGAACACAGAAAACATTTTGTTCCCTGGCGGGATTCCAACCCGCGTCCTTTAGCGCCAATGGGATAACCACTGAATACTGATCCACAGAGGTCGTCTAAGTGAGTACTTAGAAATGGATTTTAAGCAAAAATCTTTGCATAGTCAGGCGTTTTAAATAAAACGTGTCGTAAACAAGAAGTTAATAAGCAGACAATTGAATTACTATTACCTACTGTGTTACATAACATTTGCGTGTCTAGTAATAATTTATATCATTTAATTGTTGTTGTTTCACAATTTATATGTTATTAGTCATTATAATTTACATACGAATAATATTATGTTAAATAATAATATAATAATAATAATATTGTTCGAACTATGTAACAAATAAAATTATTATGATCAGTTAGTTTGTTTTGCAAAAATAAAATATACTGTGTTCATTTCTGGGAAAGTGGAAAAATTGGATAAACTAGACCGTTGAAAATTAAGGTTTCCGAAGAATTACTACTTAAGTCAGATCGACCAAAAAGCATAATAGTAGATAACCTATCTACACTCAAGGCTCCACCAAGCACCAATAGCTTTTAAAAATATGTATTATATGTATTTTAAAAGCTATTTGTGCAGAGTGATTTGAAATACAGTTTGCTGGGATAAAAGGTTCCTATGTAAGAACCTTTTATCCCAGCAAACTGAATTTCTTACATTTTGACTACGGCGACGCCAAATGGTATTGATTTTATCAGTCTATGTTTGTATGAATGTATATTGTTTGTTCCACCATAGAGCCGAAACTATCGTTCGTATTAATATCGTTAATATCGTATTATATAAATACGATATTAACGATATTAATACGAACATATATTTATATATACGTATATTTAAGATTTTTATTATATTACACACACATTAAATACACATTCATGACCCAAGAACACAGAAAAACTTTTTGTTCCTTCGGCGAACTCGAACCCACTTGAGCACCAACGCGATGAACCACCAGCCATAGATGTCGTCGATTGACGTGAGTTATAGTTATTCGGTAATTATTATCGCCAGCAACCAGATTCTATGTTGTACAGTAGTTGTGCAAAAACAGTAATCGTTTGTAGCAAAATAAGAATTAAGAAGCAAAAAAAAAGGTAAGAAAAAAAAAAAATAGTAAAAAATCTTTGAAGTGGTTTTTATATCTTTAATTTTTAATTGTGACTCTGAGATCCGGGTACATAGTATGTAAAAAGGTATGATGACCTACGGTCAGGTGTTGTGATAGTCAGGATTGTATACTTAATTATGATGAGTTTTTTCATCAAATATATTTTAATGAAAAAACTCATCATAATTAAGAAAACAGAAAGTGCCTGCGACTTCACATGCGCAAAAGGAAGTAATAAAAAGCAGCCTGTATCCTTCCCCGTGGTCCACTCTATATATTTTATTTTTACGTGATTTTCTTCTATGCACATTATATACCTAGTCATATAAGAAAAAAATGTAGTTATAACATTAAGTATACCTACGGAAAATAAAAATCAATGTTTTGCTTAAATAATAATATATTTCATAATACATATTTTCAGTAATTAAAATAAATGTCATATTTAATAAAATATTTAAATTAATTAAGATGTAAAAAAATGTATGCTGCAATTTTAACATATATTTATTGTGATTCTATAAAGGCCAAATACTCAAGCCTATCTTATAATTAAGGGGCTCCTACGTCTCTTTATGCTGATGAGGTAGAGCCATGCTTCGGCATGAATGGGCCGGCTCGACCGGAGAAATACCACGGGCTCACAGAAAACCGGCGTGAAACAGCGTTTGCGCTGTGTTTCGCCGAGTGAGTGAGTTTACCGGAGGCCCAATCCCCTACCCTATTCCCTTCCCTACCCTCCCCTATTACCCTAATCCCTGTTAAAAGGCCGGCAACGCACTTGCAGCGCTTCTGATGCTGCGAGTGTCCATGGGCGACGGAAGTTGCTTTCCATCAGGTGACCCGTTTGCTCGTTTGCCCCCTTATTTCATAAAAAAAAAAAAAAAAAAAATGAGGTCATCGACCTTCATTTACTAAGACTTAGTAGGTTCTTAATGGAAAAGCCATGCATTGTAGCAATTTCTACGTGAGGTTCACATCGCAACGATACGCGGCGCGCACATTATAAGATTGCTATTGAAAATTGTACTTTATTCCCTACACAAAAAGTTACACGTTTCATGTGACCCTACTACACTACTTTTATAAATGTGAAAGTTTGTGAGGATGGATGTATGTATGGATGGATGTTTGTTACTGTTTGACGAAAAAACTAAAGAACGGATTTTGATGAAATTTGGTAAGGTAGTAGTTTACGCTCTGACAACAAAGGATACCTTTTATCCCGAAAAAGTACTGTATTTGCGCGGGCGGATCTGCGGGTAACAGCTAGTCAATCATATAGGTACAACATGACATTCGAACTTTTATAATTAAGATCTACTTGTGTTATGAATAAATTTAAATGTTAAATAGCTATCTTAAAAATGCAGATTTCCGTTTGTTTCGGTGTGAATTGACCCTTAGACTAAAATACAAATGACAATGTCATGACGTCGTGTCATAATAAAATTCCTAAAATTATGTCATAAAGAAGTTTATGACTCTCAACTTTAAGTACTTATTGACGACACTGATAAGTTTCTTCGCGTGGGCGTACCACACGGGCTCTTGGACGAGTTCAGCGACCTCCTTCCAGTTCTCGTTGGCGAATTTGTGAAGAGTATCAGCTGTAAAAGGAGAAAAGAAAGTAATGTTAAAATACTGAAATAGTAAAGGGAAAGGGAAGGCGGAAGGGATAAAGAAATGTTTGTAAGGAAAGAATGTCTAAGAAGTGTCTATAGTGTACTACATCTGGCAATTGCGAAGCGTTCGTTCCGTTGAATGGTGGTAGGCAATAGGCATCATGGAGACCGATGTTCAGGGAGTGTATAAAAATACTAACAATTTATTTTTTTACTTTGACTAGGGCTTTTACCTCTGAAATTGGTCAAAAGTAAAAAAAAAATAATATAGTCGGATGAAACCCATAGGAAAAGGAAGAGAATATAACAAAAATAAAATGAAAAATAATTTACGGCCGATTTGAGGTCGGGAAGTGAAGGGGGTGAGTTTTTAAGGGTAGAAAACGGTTTATCTCGATTTCAGGCAAAACTACAAGTCCTATGGAAAAAAGGCAAATGGCAAAGTTGTAGGTAATAAAAAGATATATGTACAACTTTTGTATTTACACTTTTTTCAAATGACCTCAAAATTTATGGGAAAAATTCAAATAACAAATAACAATTCAACTTATCTTGTATTAAAAAAATATTTGTTTCACGAAATTTGGTGAAAACTATTGGTATCTACAAAACTCTAATTAATAAAACCTCTGTATTGTTAACAGTTTAAAAAGTGAATTAATACTTTGACTTATATTGTCAATAATTTTATCTATTATATTCGAATACATATTCTAATTCAAGCTTAACGTATTTTTTATTTTCTCGTATATTCTATATTTTCGTCTTTTTTTCTATTATTTTTGTTATATTTTCTTTCTTTTCCAATGGGTTTCATTCTACTATAAATTAATTTTGTTTCAAAACTTATCTGCACTCCTCTTTTTAATATTATACACCTATGTCTGCACTGGTTTATAGTTACTATATAGATTTTTTTGTCAATCATTATAGTAATAAAATTGTAAGAATAACATTATTATTATCTCTATATTACTCTTCTTAGTATAACTTGTCTATAATTATGAATTAAAAAATAAGTTATAAATACCCATAGACAATAAGGTACGGTTAAAAATAAAATAAAACAATAGAATATGTAGTTATATTATCTGGAAAATTCTATTATTTTTTACACTGAACTAAATAACTAGATACTAATAATTATTATTATCATATAATTAGTAATTATCGTTAAATGAGAATTATAGTACGAAATTTTCGAATATTATGTTGTATTGAATAATATTATGTTTTGTTACTTTATTTTGTTAATATTTAAATTATAAATTAATTATGAGGGGGACAAAGCCTAGATTACCTAGGGCAAAGGAAGGGATCGAAATCTGGTACGTAGGAATGAGGGGATAGGTAAGAGGTAGAAGGGTAAGAGGGAAAGCTGGAAAAAGACACGGGAAAATACACAGGAAAATACACGGAAATACAAGGTAGGAAATACAATAAAAAGAAAGGAAAAGTGAAAGGAAAATGCAAAGGATTACCAATTACTTCGAGCTGTGGTGAGGCAGGGATTCCTTGTTGACTTGTCGACTTGTCGGAGCGAAGTACGATTTGTATGGCGATTGGCCCTATCTTTATACTAGTCTGACAATCAACCTTCTAGAACATTCCATTCCTCACCCCCTTAGCTCGAAATATCGTTTATTTTACATCAAGACATCGTTATTTACATGAAATACATTTTTCTTAATATTCTAATACATATTTACAACTTATTTTAATATGAATAAAACTTGGAAAACTGTCGGGAATTGAGTGAGCGAGGAAAATAGGTTTTTCCAGTATTTATATTGCCTCGTCCTCCCCTGACTTAACGGGCGTTCGCTCCGTCCCTGTCTAATAGTAAGTCTCTCTCGAGACCGAGGCGCTCCCTAGTAGCAAAAATTTGCAACTATGGACTTTCTTTCTAGATAACTCACTCAACCCCCGCATAGCTAATACCCTTACATTAAACTAGGTCACATTTTATCAATTTTAACAATATTTCACTAATTATTATCACAATGAATTGAGAACAATGGACAAAGTTATATAATCATAAGTATGAGTCTAATAAGAAGGTTAAAACAATGGCTTTTGTGAGACAATGGCATCTAATAAGATTTTACATGTACTATTGTTATTTGTTACGTATTACGCAACGAGTTTCTACTATTTTTACTTTATATTGCAAGCTCTAAGTTATAACGAATTGTTATGTTTTTTTTTTTTAAAAATTAACTATTTACATGGTTTTATAACTAATTCGCTACCTTCTAATTGTTCGTCGTGAACATTTCTCCCGCCGGTCGCGCAGGCGACACTACTCCTGGCAGCACGACGATCTTCTTGCAGGGCCGCCGGAGCACGTGGCCGTTGCTGGTCTCGATGTCCACTACTCGTACCACGCCGTCTTGTCCCGGATACGTCTTCTTAATGCGGCCTCTCGGCCACACGTTGCGGGGCAGGTTGGGGTCGCACACTATCACGACCTCGCCGACTTCGGGGGCGGAGCCAATGGAATGAGGCTCCCGCCGGTGTTGGAGCAGGGGCAGGTACTCCTTGACCCACCGCCGCCAGAACTCGTCCGCCAGGTGCTGCGCGCGCTTCCACAGCTGGCGCGCAGTGATGCCGTCGTCTTCTGAGCGCACAGGCGCCGGGACGTGGCAGTTGGACCCCAAAAGGATGTGGTTTGGGGTCAGTGCCTCTTGATCTTCGGGACTCACGGCCACATGAGTGAGGGGCCGCGAGTTCACGACGTTTTCGACCTCCACTAGTAGGGTGTGGAGGGTCTCGTCGCTGGGATGTTTCTCGTGCAGCGTGACTCGTAGGCCTTCTTTGACGCTCCGCACCAGTCGTTCCCAGGCGCCGCCCATGAAGGGAGCGGCGGGGGGAATGAACCGCCAGTTGATGCGACGGGCGTTGACCTCTTCTTCTAACGTTCGCCAGGCTTCTTTCAGCTCCTTTTCTGCTGCCTTGAAGCACGTTGCGTTGTCCGTCCAGAGCTCCGTCGGTTGTCCTCTTCTTGCGATGAACCTCCGCAGCGCGGCTATGGCTGAATCCGCGCTGAGGGAGGTCACCACCTCCAGGTGGATGGCTCGCACGGTGAGGCAGGTGAATAGGGCCACCCACCGCTTCTCTCGGTGGCGACCGACGGTCACCTCGACCGGCCCGAAGTAGTCGAGCCCGGTGAAGGAGAAAGGGCGCGCATGGTGTGTGAGGCGCGCCGCTGGTAGATCGCCCGTGGCTGGGCTGATCGGTTTCGCCTTTCTCAGGCGGCAGACTTGGCAGGCACGGATGACACCTTTAACAGTGGGGCGAATACGGGTTACCCAAAACCGCTGTCGTAGCTCGTTCACCGTCGCCTCGACGCCGCCGTGTAGTAGCTGCTCGTGCACGTGTTGTATGTATTTCTTTGTGTACTCGTGGCCGCCGTCCATAATGATCGGGCAGACGGCCTCTTTACTTACATTTTGCGCGGCCGCGACTCTTCCTCTGAGCTTGATTAAATTGTTTTCCACCTTTACACTCAGCGAGGCGAGACGATCTCCCGCCGGTGGGGTGCGATGGTCTTCTATTCTTTTCTTCTCTGTGTGATAGCAGTCTGCTTGCATTTTTTGAAGCCAAAGCGTCTCGGCGCGGTCTAGGTACGCTGCGTCGAGACACACGTATCTTTTTTCGTTGCGTGTAGGGATTGCATTATTTTCTTTACCTTGTTTTTTGCGCCGAGGATCCCATGTCGCGTCGCGCTCCTTATTTTTCAGCGTGCGTTTTCTCGTAACGGCAGCGATGTGCTTTCTCGGCCGACACAAATCTATAAACTGTAACACTCGGCCGGTGGCGCGCAACAATACTTGCCATTTTTGTATACGCGTTATGTCGGGCAAATAGTCGCGTCGCACCTCCGTATGCGTCGCGTGGCACCTTTCTTCGCCGGTAATTACCTTTTCACTTTTCTCCTCGGTCGGCCAGTGTTCCTCTTCGTATTTTAGGAACGCAGGCCCGTGAAACCATCTGTGTTCTCCGTTGAAATCGGCCGGCGTCGCTCGGGTCGCGTCGTCGGCTACGTTTTCTTTTGTAGGCACCCACCGCCACTCACTCACCTTTGTTACGTCCTCAATTTCGGCGAGGCGGTGCGCGACGAACGTCTTGTAGGCCCGAGGCTCAGCTCTGATCCAGGCCAGTACGGTTCTCGAGTCGCTCCAATAAGTTTTTCTTACGAATTTCCACTCGTGTTCGTTTTCTACGGTTTTCGCTAGGCGCGCTCCTAATAAAGCCGCTTGAAGTTCCAACCTGGGGATAGAAATCGGTTTTAGAGGGGCTACGCGGCTTTTGGCCGCCACTAGTGCGATGTTGACCGCCCCGTCGTAGCGCTGGCTTCTAACGTAGACCGCCGCGGCGTAGGCCTCTTCGCTGGCGTCTACGAAAGTGTGTAGCTCCCTCGTAGCGATAGACGGGCTTGTGTCGTAGCAGCGCGGTATCTTAATTTTTTCAACTGCGGCCAGCGTTTTTGTCCACGTGGTCCACCTCGGGGCGAGCTCCTCCGGTATCGGCTCGTCCCACGCGGTACCGTACCTCCAGGTTTCCTGCATAAATTTCTTTGCCGGCATCGTAACCGGTGCCAGCAAGCCGAGAGGATCGAAGAGGGACATGATAACGCTGAGGGCTTCTCTTTTAGACGGGACTCGCTCGTTATTTATAATAAATGTGGGTACCTTGTCGCGGTTTATTTTGAAGCTTAAATTGTCCTCCCGGACCTCCCACGTTATTCCTAAGGTTTTCTCAGCGCCGGCTTCTCCGAGAGGGACGACTGCGCCTTCATTTTCACTCGCGAAGTGTCGTTGTAGTGCCTCCTTATTAGACACCCATCCTCGTAGCTCGAAGCCGGCGCGGCGGTGAATGCGGTCCACGCCCTTAGACACCTCTAGTGCCTCCTCCTCGTCTGTAAAGCTAGTTATATAGTCATCCATATAGTGGCTTTTCTTTACCTCCTCCGCGGCCCTCGGGTACTCTTTAACGAAATCTTCGGCATTTCGGTTCTTAATATAGAGTGCGGTGCACGGCGACGACGTAGCACCAAAAACCAGCGATGTCATTTGATATTCTTGAGGCCTTTTTTCCCTTTCGTTGCCTCTCCACAGGAATCGTAGCGCATCGCGGTCCTCTTCGCGTATTTTGATCCTCATGAACATTTCCTTTATGTCCGCTGTTACGGCTACTGGGTACCTCCTGAACCGCATAATTACTCCCGGCAGCGACTGCAGGAGGTCTGGACCGGACAGCAGCATGTCGTTGAGGCTGCGGCCATGGGATCTGGCGGCAGCGTCGTGTACCAGACGAATTTTCGGTTTCGCCGGGTTACATACCGGGAAGTGAGGTAGATACCAGGTGCGTCCGGACTTCGGGGCTCCAGGCGCCGGCACAGCATACCCCGACTTCAGCAGGTTTTCTATCCTTTCTTCATATTTACCTTTCAATTCGCTGTCACGGTCCAGCTTTTTCTCCAGGGACTTCAGTCGCTTCACAGCATCATGGTAGTTGCTCGGGATCTCTTCCTCTTCATTTTTCCATAGGAGAGATGTCTCGAAGCGGCCGTCAGGAGTCCTTTTGCTGTTTTTTCTCAAGATTTCTAGGGCCCGCTCCTCAGGATCGTTTCTGGGCTTGCGTGGCTCTATTCCTAGACTTTCTAAGTCGAAGAACCTCTTCATCATGTTCTCCATACCTTGTTCCTCACTTGCCGCGACGGTGTGACCGCAGAACGCTACTGGCTTGTCGTAGGACGTGCGATAACCGTGCAGCACCCATCCTAGCCGTGTGCAGGAGGCGACCGGCTGGTTCTTTTTTCCTGTCCTTACCTCGAGGGCTACCAGCATCTCCCAGTTGTCCTGCCCGATGAGTATCCTGGGGCGGGCATCCTGGTACAGCAGCTGGTCTTCTATATCCCTCAGGTGTACGCAGTCCTTGAGGTCCTTCTTTTCGACCGTTTGACTGGCGAACGTCAGCTTGTTGACCGTTCGCGCCCCTTTCATGACGTACTCGTTGCCGCTGTCTCGCCCTTTAATTCTGACGTCTACCTTTTTGCTGTCCTCATGCTTGACAGTCTCGCTGACGCCCTTCACCCACATGTTGTCGCGTGGGCCGTCGAGGTCCAGCAGGTCAGCAAGCCGCTCGTCGATCAGCGTCACCGTGCTGCCGTCGTCCAGGAGGGCGTAGGTATCCACCCTGGTGCTGTTTTTACCTGTGACGGTGACAGGAGCGACCTTCAGGAAGGCTTGCTTGTCCTTGATGTGGCTGGCTATACTTACCACCTCGACCGTTGACGCCACTTCTTCCGTTGGACTGGCTGGTGGTGACGCTGCTGGTGCTGTCGGCGCTGCTTGCGGCCTGGGGTGGTGTAGCAGGCGGTGATGTGCCATGCTGCATCCTTCTTGGCCGCACCTCTTCGCGTTGCAGCTGCCGCGGCGGTGTGTGCTCCGCAGACACTGGTAGCAGATGCGGTTCTTCTTCGCCACCTCCCAGCGCTCCTTCACGGATGTGTTGGTGAAGCGTCTGCAGTCGGCGAGGTAGTGTTCCTGTTGACAAACTGGACAAGATTTTTTATTTACAATCGCGGTTGAGTACGTACGTTCGAATCTTTTCTGGCGGGGCTTTTCCTCGTTTATTTCTTCGGGTAGCGCGTAGGCGCCGCATTTATCCGCCTCTTCATTGAGAAATGACGTCATCTTTTTCAGGTCTGACGTATCATCTTGATTTTTCGCTGCAAAATCATACCACTTATTTCTCAATATAGGTGGCAGCTTCTCTACAATGTTCTTAACCAACTCCGGGTTGAACAAGTAGTGCACCTTTTTTAATGCTTCGATTGTGGCTACAACATTCGCAATCTTGTTTGCGAACACGCACAATTCGCGCGGACTATCGTTAAGTCTGTGTAGCGCCTTAATTTTTTGTATCTCGTTCATTGCCAGTGTGTCCGGGCGGCCAAATCTTCGCTCCAATGCTTGAAGAATAGTTCGCGGCTCCGGCTGGCTAATTAGTAGGCTATTGACCGCTTCTAAGGCCGCACCTTTAAGGCTTCTTCTAAGCCTCGTAATGTTTTCCGTGCTTGAAAACATGCTTTCCGTTTCTTCATACGCCGCCCTGAAGCCGAGCCAACCTGTAGAATGTCCGGCGAACAGGGGCAACTCTTGCAGGAACCTCGGAGCATCCCTGGACATGCGCACAGCCTGTGTGAGGGCCGCTGCCAGCGAGGCGATGTCTCCTGTCGGCATTTTCCCATTTTCTTCGAGCTTCCGCTTATTTTCCTGAAGCTTTTCCTCGTTATGTCGTACGTCGGCCGGCGGACCTATATTCCGCCCTTGCGGCCATTTTTCCGGAAGGTTTTCCCTATTTTCCTTGGGTTTTCCTTCGTTGTCCTTCAGCTTCTCTTCATTTTCCTGAAGCTTTTCCTTGTTATGTCGTACGTCGGCCGGCGGGCTTGTTTTCTGCCCCTCCAGCCATTCTTCCACCCGGCTAGCCTGGTCTTCCTCTTCACCAGACTGACTGTCCCCATCTTCGTCAGCAGCCAGCGCCCGCTCCTTGGCCAGCCTTGCACGGGCCAGGACGAGGGCCGCCCGGACTTCCTCCAGCTTCAGTTCCGCCAGCTTTTCTTCGGCCTCCGCTATCCTCTTGTATTTCCTTACACGAGGCGCACGCTTCTCTATAATCGTGTCCTCCTCGTGTCTCGCCGTTTCCCCGCTGGTGGACGTCGCTGTGGTCGTCTGATCTGTCGTTATCATGGTGGATGCCGTGGTGGGCCCTTCAGCAGCCTCTTCTGCCGGTGGTGGTGGTGGCGCGAGACGTGTCGCTTGTGCGCCGCTCCGCGTCAGCACTCCTTGTTGGTGGTACGCCCGCTCTGCCGCGTCGACGATGCTCGATGTACCGGATTTCGGCATCTTGATTGCCCGCGCTGGATTTTATACTTACGTGGATTTTCTATCCGGCTCGTTAAGGACCATGAAATGAGGGGGACAAAGCCTAGATTACCTAGGGCAAAGGAAGGGATCGAAATCTGGTACGTAGGAATGAGGGGATAGGTAAGAGGTAGAAGGGTAAGAGGGAAAGCTGGAAAAAGACACGGGAAAATACACAGGAAAATACACGGAAATACAAGGTAGGAAATACAATAAAAAGAAAGGAAAAGTGAAAGGAAAATGCAAAGGATTACCAATTACTTCGAGCTGTGGTGAGGCAGGGATTCCTTGTTGACTTGTCGACTTGTCGGAGCGAAGTACGATTTGTATGGCGATTGGCCCTATCTTTATACTAGTCTGACAATCAACCTTCTAGAACATTCCATTCCTCACCCCCTTAGCTCGAAATATCGTTTATTTTACATCAAGACATCGTTATTTACATGAAATACATTTTTCTTAATATTCTAATACATATTTACAACTTATTTTAATATGAATAAAACTTGGAAAACTGTCGGGAATTGAGTGAGCGAGGAAAATAGGTTTTTCCAGTATTTATATTGCCTCGTCCTCCCCTGACTTAACGGGCGTTCGCTCCGTCCCTGTCTAATAGTAAGTCTCTCTCGAGACCGAGGCGCTCCCTAGTAGCAAAAATTTGCAACTATGGACTTTCTTTCTAGATAACTCACTCAACCCCCGCATAGCTAATACCCTTACATTAAACTAGGTCACATTTTATCAATTTTAACAATATTTCACTAATTATTATCACAATGAATTGAGAACAATGGACAAAGTTATATAATCATAAGTATGAGTCTAATAAGAAGGTTAAAACAATGGCTTTTGTGAGACAATGGCATCTAATAAGATTTTACATGTACTATTGTTATTTGTTACGTATTACGCAACGAGTTTCTACTATTTTTACTTTATATTGCAAGCTCTAAGTTATAACGAATTGTTATGTTTTTTTTTAAATTAACTATTTACATGGTTTTATAACAAATTCGCTACCTTCTAATTGTTCGTCGTGAACAAATTACATCAATTTTGTTTCAAGGTAAATAAAATATACCTTGGTATATTTACCTTGTTAAGGTAAGGACCTTGTATAGCAAATATCACAATTAGTACGGAAACAAAATATTTTTACATAGGTAGTTTATTATTAATAATTATAGAATTGTCAAAAAAAACGACGAATATGTGGTGTTTAGAGGAAAAAAAAAATTGAATGAGTTCTTTACTAGTATATATATCGGTATAATCTACGGAGTTCTTAGTCATTACCGACCCACACAAAGTATGTTAACTTTATAACGAGTATGTGCTTGGGCAACCATACTACATTTAAAAACCGACTGTCCCAGGCACTACAGTATTCCAAGAGTGGTTACTTCGCTCGGAGAATACTGTATAAATAATCCTTTAACGGATGAAAAAGCCCTAGTTTTTTTCACAATCTCTTATTAAGTGACGAATAGCTTTTTACTTACACATTTCTTTTTGACCATTGAATAAATTGTCTAACGCAAACACGATAGGCGCAGTCGGCGTCTCTTTCAGCCTGTACGTGTGTATATGTAGGTGTTTGGTGCCGTCACTTTCATCAATCTCGTCTATCTCACATTCTGCTGAGATTTTGTAGCCATCTGAAATTTAATTTGTTTTTGGATTAACTTGGGTCATATAGTGATATTTACCAACATAAATTGGAATTGCCTAAGAGTCAGTAACACAGCAACGAATGAATATAGCTTGTCGAATTTAAACTCTATTCACTGCACAAAAAGATACCGGTTTCACAAAACATCAATCACGGTGCAGCGCAGTACAACCTGACATTCAAACTCCTAGACAATGAAACGTGTATCTTCTTGGGTAATGGATAAAGTTCAATTTTGAATACTTATCCCAACAAGCAAAGTAATCCTATAACGAAAGAATATAAGTCTACCTCTTCTTATAATGTTCTTATTAAGCCATTGGTGCAGACAGTGTCTCTTATAATAGCATAAGATAAGATCTAACATACTCAAGAGCATTAGGATTTATATCTCAGTCTTATAGTTTGCTACACGACTACTTACAAAACAGTTACAGGACTTTTTTACTTATAATAACATTTCACAAGCGTATATATTCTCAAGAGCATTTGTTTTTATTACTCAATCTTATAGTTAATTACAAGATTACCTTATAAACCACTAATAGGAATATGTATCCTATAATTGTCTGCAGAAAGATTAAATAGTCTTGAATCTTATAGCAGCATTTTGTAAGAAAAGAAGATATTATAACACTCTTAGCGAAGATAATTATAAGTTAGTCTCTTTACTGTCTTGTTCAAGACTCTTTTAAATGTAATAGTGCTTAATAAGAGCGTTATAAAATCAAACAACCATATAAGCTACTTGATCAATCACATTATTAATAAACATTACACGTCTAGCTTTTCTAATTTGTCCTGAGAAAATAGTTTATTATCAGTTTATTATAGATATGGAATTGTTTTCTAGCAAAGTAAATTGAAAAATAAGTAAGTAGTCCGATTACATGAGGAACCCTAAACTTGTTTAAATATGGAGGGCATGTATCTTAATCGAAACTACTATAAGTACTAATTTACTTAAAATTGTTCTATAACATACTCAACGCAGAGTATTTAAAGAAAATGGCGAATGTTCGTAAAAATCGTTGAAAAATTATTTTACAATAAATACTATAACTGCTAGTTTTCAAAGCGCGTTGTAAAATTAATCAAATCTTAGCCCACATTTACAATAAAAATGACTTCCCCGTCGAGTTCCCACACGGTATATATATTATTACGAGTGTTAACGTTATGCAGTTACTATAAATTAGAATGAAGAATACTTACATATTTAATATTTCGTTTTATCACAAGCAATAACCAAAGTTTATAAAATGTACTTATAACTAATAACTTAAATAAGTATATAACTAGAGCATTATAAACAAGATTGCTTTAGTAAGATATTTATGTCAGATACTAATAAGAGTGTTTGTACTTAAAAATGAGTAGTCTCAGAACATTATAGAAGTAATTGCGCTTCCTTAAGTATACTATAGGGCTAGTTGACATTCTATAAGTTGATTACAAGATAGTTATAAGAAAACAATGCTCCTATAACTGCACCCAAATCCAGCAATGTAGTAAACTATAAGTATCTTATAAGCACAAGAAAAAGTAGTGTTGAAGAATACTTCAAGTACTGATTTTGCTTGTTGGGATATTAATGCGCCGCTATGTCGCATGTCGTTTCGTTTCGGTGTGTACCCTAAGAAGCCCTAAAAGAGACCTGAGCCATAATTTTAATTATGTAGAGCGACACTTAGCAATGTCCTTGAAATATAACCTACGATTTGAGCGTGTCCGAGCGGAGCGCTAGGGCTGATACGTCTAAAAAGAAGGCGTTGACAGCGCGCAAGTGTCGCGTTACAACTAACAAAGTAGGTAGTGCTCAGTATTATTGTTTATTACAATCGTTAGAATTCAAAATATAATTTTGTATGTTGTAAGTACTAACAATAATAATGAAAGGGTAGTACAAATATACCAACGCGTGTCTATTTTGTAGTCCCCCTGTCCTTTGATGGGTAGAATAATGAGTCTGCCGTCAATCTCATACTTCCCATTCATCGTGATTGGCCCGCAGTTCACGTCGAAACGGATCAACGAAGCTTGGACATTCCAGCTAAAATGCATAAATTCGAGTCATTGAATAAAAAAATAAAGTTAAAAAGGAAACAAAAGTCTATTGAATCAATTTATAATTACAAGGAACTCTAATAGTTAAGGAATTCTGTAATAATGAATAATATTATAAATAGATGAATTAATTTAGTCCAGTTATTACAGTTAGTACCAAATTTCAAGATTCTGAGTTCAGAATTCTGAGTTCAGAGAGGAAGTACTCTGTAGGTTTTGATTCCCTTGCGAGTGTCGAAAATTTGCGGAAATATGCGGCATAAACGGCTGTATGCTTTGATTACGTTGGCTTAGAAGTTTAAAATAAAATTAATTAATATTATTATTTAGAGCAATGTTCCGTCAAATAATACCCACAACCTGCAAGCAAATGTGTGAGTGCACGCATAAGCATGCGTAACGCACCTCCTCCCACACTGCTTATGCGTACACTTAGATGCAATATCGTGCAAAACCTACCACCACGATGAACTTTGTTCGCAGGTCCACTTCCTGAGGATGCTCCGGGTTCGGGGCGAAACGCGCGTCGAGTTTTGCAACCTGCATGGTGGTGTGGGGCTTTGCACGATCTTGCTGACATTGTGGCTTGTGTGGTGGTGGTGTTTGCACGATCTTGCATCTGAGTGCACGCATAAGCAGTGTGGGAGGAGGAGGTGCGTTACACATGCTTATGCGTGCACTCACACATTTGCTTGCAGGTTGTGGGTATTATTTGGCGAAACATTGCTCTAAATAACAATATTAATTAATTTTATGCTATGGATTTCCGTAAAGTAACGCCTGATTCTATCAACTATTTAGAAGTTTGATTTTTTTCACAGCTCCAAGGGATAGTAGACCTGAGTATTTGAATAAATTCCAGCTTAATACCTTCACGCGTTCCCGAGAAAAAGGGTCTTGACAGACAGACGGACGGACAACAAAGTTTTTTTTCTTTCGAGGTACGGTAGCCTAAAAATCAATATCTGGTCTTCTGCCTTCTTTGACACATCTTCACCATAATTTGTAATAATAAATTGGCTTGTTCTTTCAATTTATTTTAAATTTGAGATCTGATGAAGTAGTTTTTTAAGGTTGTAAAACTTACTCGAGATTGCTAATCTTGCACGTATTCAAGCCCACGAAGGTGGAGTTCATGAATTTGTACTTCAGTATGGACAGGTTGCCTTCTATGAGCTCATGATGTAGAGGCTCGTGGGGCTCTATGTGTCTCTCTGGGTCTCCGTTCATGATCATCTGATATAGAGTGTTAGCGTTCCTTTCTACACACGCCATATCGTTCTGTTTGCATTCTGTTAGGTCACCTGAAAATAGACATAACGGGCTTTTTTTCTCGGCTTCGCTCGAGTAAAATAAGTATCCCACGGGAAAACCGTATGTTTGGGGATAAAAAGTAGATTATGTCTTAATCCAGAACTGAAATTACTACTATACCAAATTTCATCAAAATATGTTCAGTAGTTTTGCGTGAAGGGGTAACAAATATCCTCACAAACTTTCACATTTATAATATTATTATTTAGTAGGATGATAAGCAAAATTAAAAAAAAAATAGGAAAACAGTTGACCTAAAGGCCACCCGTGTAACTTCTTGCTAAGCACTTAAATTTTATCTAATGCGTCATTTTTGAGCTTATCGAGCTCAAAACTAAAAGTGCTTCTAAAAATTTTTACTGATGATTTTCTTTCATCAGACTTTTGAGCTCGAAGAGCTTAATAAAACACTATTTTTTGAAATTTCAAACTGTCATAACTTTGCAATGAATCAACACCTAAATAGGAAAAAAATGGGAATTTCATATAAATACAAAAAATAATAATTTGATGAGTTTTTTTATTGCGATAACCCTATTTTAGGGCGGCCATAACAGTTGTTTTGACTTGACTTTTGACGTAGTTGACAGTTTTAGGAAGAGACGTCTTTTTTAATGTCATACGTCTTTCTTTGACAAAAAGCATGTCATTGTCAAAATGACATAAAAAGTAATTTTGATCCTTAGAGTATATATACCTATTTTGATCTGATCCGCCATGTTTTATTTTACGTTTTGTTGCTCTCCTTGACGAAGTTATTTTAAATGTAGGTACATAGAAACGAAGTGAAATAAAATAAAATAAAGAATAGGAAACAGTTACTATATTATGTAGCTATATTTACATATAGTGTACATAGTGCTGACCCACGCCTCATACATTTCTAGAACATAATATATTTTCTGTGGAAACTTTTGCGAATTCCTAATTCAGAGATGATTTCTGTATTCGGTGTTCAGATCATAAATAATATCTTAATTCAAAGAAAAACAAATGAAAAATAACAAAGGTTTTATAAATTAAAGCACATTGCGAGTGTATGCAAATATTGTTAATTAAAAATAGAAACTACATAAATATCGCCTTTATATTTAAATTAGATGTAACTCACTCATAAAATATTACAATGTAGTAGGTAGGATTGTGGGTTTTCGGAATTATTATTATTAATGTAAAAATACAATTTTATTTATAAAAATTTCAAAGTCATTATAATTTAAAAAAAAAAATCTTTTAATCTCGGGGGTTGCATAAAATTGAAAATAAAACATGACGTATACAGACTACAGAAGTCAAACTTCATTCATAGTTTAAAATCCCAAAAGTACTCTCTCGTGCCTAAAGTAGGTATATGGCTTCAAAAAGAATATAACAGTTTAAATTTTTACATCTAGCACCACTTGTGTAATTATATGTATGTGTATGCCAGCTGTACTTTAGAAAGTTACGTTTTTATAAGTATAGTAGCTTCCGACAGATGACGTTATCTCCAAAATCATGTCGTGACGTGACCTTGAAATTTTACTCTTAACGCCGCTAAAAATGTTTTTTACCCCTACCGTACTAATTATATATTACACCGTGTCAGAGTCACGCTTCAGCAAGAATTGACACCAGGTTGACCTCAGAAATGAAATGAAATATCGAATTCTTTGTGTTTCGTTAAGTAACATGTCTGTAACTGTCGACATATTGTGTCCGTTGGCAGCGGTAATGGCTTATCATCTGATGAACCATCTGCTCGTTAGCAGGACTTATTTAAAAATACTTTCTTTCTTTTTCTAAAAAGAAACTAATTTTGCTACTCGTATTTTCAATGTGGATTAGTACATTATTTTATTATTTTAAAATACTAGCTGTTGCCCGCGGCTCCACCCGCGTAAATATAGTTTTTTCGCGGTCGCGGATAAAAAATAGATAAAACAATCCTTGATGCGTATTATATATCACGCTAAAATTTCAGCTCAATCGATGCAGAACTTTTTGAGTTTTTGAAGCGTACACAAACCAACATAACATTTTATATATAATAGCTGCTACCCGCGGCTCCGCCCGCGTAAATATAGTTTTTTTGCGGTCGCGGATAAAAAATAGATAAAACAATCCTTGATGCGGATTATATATCATGCTAAAATTTCAGCTCAATCGATGCAGAACTTTTTGAGTTTTTGAAGCGTACACAAACCAACATAACATTTTATATATAATAGCTGCTACCCGCGGCTCCGCCCGCGTAAATATAGTTTTTTTGCGGTCGCGGATAAAAAATAGATAAAACAATCCTTGATGCGGATTATATATCATGCTAAAATTTCAGCTCGATCGGTGCAGAACTTTTTGAGTTTTTGAAGCGTACACAAACCAACATAAATTTTTTATATACAGCGTGTAGGAATAAAGGAGTGATAATATTTAAGGGTGTGTTTGTGTTCCTTATAGAGAGTTCACTATGAAAGTATCAGCGCTGAATGAGCAATTTTTTTTTCACTTTTGTATGGGGAATCTTGCGACACTGGAGGGCTTTCCCATACAAATCGCAAAAAAAATTTGTGTGCGTTACGATTGCTCCGCCAAGTTAACTAAACAGAAAAAAACTTAGCCAAAAAAATTGTCGAAATTTGTCAAAATCGAAGGAAACAAACCAAAAATTTGTCAAGGTAGAAACAAAGAAGTTACAAGGATTTAAAGTTGGCCGCGCGAACGTTACGTGGACGATTGCGCGGCCATGAAGGTCTCAGGAATCACGTGGGTCAGAGAACTAATTCATTTTGTCATATGAAGACTGAATTTGTCAAAAATTGTCGAAAAACGCATTATAAACTGTAATTCAATATTTTAAGAAATATTTAACTTAGAAGTTATGGCCGCGCAATCCTTCACTTGTAATTTTTTAATGTTGATTATTTCTTTATAACTTAAGACTTAGTACAAAAAACTGTTACAGGAAGAAAGGTCTTAATTTGTCGAAACTAGTGAAAGCAATAAATACTACAAAAGCTTAGTTAAACAGACAAATCAGTCCGAAACAAAAAATTCATGGCCGCGCGGTCGAAACGTTACTTTATACGTTGATATCTCAATATCTGTAATTACTAGGATTTCGGTGTGAATACCCATTTATTCGACATATTAACCTGATTAGAATGACATATCGTTTTACCCTCAGAACAGTTTTCAACGCGTGTAATCTCGAAAAATATGTTCTCTCGTACAATGTTCGAGGAGGGTAACCATAATTTTGATTTAATTTGGGAATACCTCTAACTGGAGACTTGCAATTATATTGAACAACATCTAACTTAATTTGCAAAAGTATTAGTATTGTGGCGGACCAATCAGCGCACAGTCCTGAATCGCGCTATCGAAGTTTTCTAAGATCGGCGATATATATAGAACATCTGAAAGCCACTACAGTGGGCTTCGGCCTGACCGAGCATAGCACTTCGCTCAGTCAGAGATCTCCCTTTGGGGCTTGCCACCCCTATCCCCACATTGGTGACCCTCAACAGAACACTCCTTCTGGATATCATCATCATCACTCCCCACCCCTCCGCACTACGCCAACCAGCTTCAGCCTCTTCGGGTACGTCGACCACCAGTCGCAACGCAGCGCGGCCTGGTCGAACCCACATCGGCTTCAACGGGCAGTCCACTACACGGACCGGTCAGCAAGCAGAGCATGAAGCACCTCTCCTGGTCAGCACACGTAGCTATAACGATCAGTAAGCAGAGCACTCGGCACCTCTCCTGGTCGTCACATGTAGCTACAACTATCGGTCAGAAAGTAGAGCACACCTCTTATGTTGCGATCCGAATAAACACAATTCACACAGCCGAGTTTTAAACAAGATTAACGGCTCATTTTTAAAAACCTAAGCGCCTATCATTCGGTTGGTGGTCCGCTGGCTAGCAGTTGTGTGAGTGAGAAATCATAATGATTGCCTTTTGCACTCTCACTCTAATTAATATATTTAAGTTAGAGTGAGAACCCAAAAGGCAAACTCGCATCGATCCTTCGCAGATAGCTTTCGCGCGACCGAATGGATCAACCAAGACCGTCAGTCCACCGGCATATTTTGTTATGCTAACATCTTAAAACGTTGTCATATAAAAATTTGAAGTTTTTCTCTATGTAAGATTATTTTATTTATATTAAATCCTTACCCCTTTACTAATTAAAATATTTACACAATGGATAAGTACGCTGTACAATGTTTTGTCCTTGTCTGATATATAGAAAAAATAGCTTGACAGAAAAACTCTTTTTATTAATTATTAGTAAGGGATTTAATGTATACCTTTTTATTATTACATTTCCTCCTTCACTGGTCTAGTTGAGTATTTCTAAAAATAATAAAGGCTCTTCAGGACGGAAGATATATTTGGGGTTAATTAATTACCAGGAGGCATTGATGTATTATATTCTGCCAGGAGGTCTTAAATAATAATATTTTTTAAATAGATAAAGTTTATTAATAAGGTAGGTACACAAAATTTACAAAATGAATGTGTTTCAATGTGAGATAAAATTATAAGTTAAAAAATTTGACATTACTGTTCTAAATTTGAAAACATTAATTTAAAAATAAAAATATAATGTGCTAATATGAAAATGATAAAAATTAAAACCAAAATCAATAAGGCAAAAACAAATAAAACAAAAAAAAAATAACAATTGTTAACAAAGGCACCAAACCACTCTATGGAACTGCTTGTCTTTATTACATAATACGGCAGTTAACGATACTGGCCACTTGATAATTAGCGAAAATCAACGCTCATTGACCTGGGTCTGCAATCGACTTGACAAAGATAGCGATCGCTAAGTTCTTTTTTTTTTTTAACTCATATTAACTTACCAAATTTGATTTTACGAGTAAATGGTCGAAATTCGTCTATAGGAAATGTCTGTGACCAAATTGATATTATTGATGAAATATTTACATTTTCGTCTAGTTACTAGTAGATCAAAAGGTATTCCCAAATTAAATCAAAATTATGGTTACCCTGCTCGAACATTGTACGAGAGAACATATTTTTCGAGATTACACGCGTTGAAAACTGTTCTGAGGGTAAAACGATATGTCATTATAATCAGGTTAATATGTCGAATAAATGGGTATTCACACCGAAATCCTAGTAATTACAGATAATGAGATATCAGCGTATAAAGTAACGTTTCGACCGCGCGGCCATGATTTTTTTATTTCGGACTGATTTGTCTGTTTAACTAAGCTTTTGTAATATTTATTGCTTTCACTAGTTTCGACAAATTAAGACCTTTCTTCCTGTAACAGTTTTTTGTACTAAGTCTTAAGTTATAAAGAAATAATCAACATAAAAAAATGACAAGTGAAGGATTGCGCGGCCATAACTTCTAAGTTAAATATTTCTTAAAATATTGAATTACAGTTTATAATTCGTTTTTCGACAATTTTTGACAAATTCAGTCTTCATATGACAAAATGAATTAGTTCTCTGACCCACGTGATTCCTGAGACCTTCATGGCCGCGCAATCGTCCACGTAACGTTCGCGCGGCCAACTTTAAATCCTTGTAACTTCTTTGTTTCTACCTTGACAAATTTTTGGTTTGTTCCCTTCGATTTTGACAAATTTCGACAATTTTTTTGGCGAATTTTTTTTCTGTTTAGATAACTTGGCGGAGCAATCGTAACGCACACAAAAAATTTTGCTCTTTCAGCGCTGCTACTTTCACAGTGAACTCTTTATAAGGAACACAAACACACCCTTAAATATTATCACTCCTTTATTCCTACACGTTGTATAAGATAAGATAATGTTATTTTGATAAAGAGTAGACTTATTATAAAGTACAAGTTGTTTTACGAACCTTTCTAAATTTTTATTTGATCAAGCAGAATGTTCATTAATTTAAAAGTGTAGGAAAACTCACTTGGATGAACTACTAGGTACCTAATCTTTTTCTTTCCTCCTAAAAATCATGATCACATTCTTTTAATCATGAACTTTTTTATACTGACTAAAATGTGGGTATTGAAGAAGAAAATGGTATTAATGAGTGAACTAAAAAATATTTAACACAAGATGAAATGTGCTATTATGTATTTGAGTCTTCTGAAAATTATTAAGATTGGTCCCTTATTATAATTTTGTTTAACAGTACATCTACTTACACAGTACATCTACAGCTTTTGCGCGCGGCTCCGCCCGCATAAATACATTATCCTGCGGGAACACTACTTTTTCGGGATAAAAAATATCCTATGTCCTTTACCGGTATGACTTTACCGAATTTTATATATTTTCGCATTTATAATATTAAGTATAGATTATCAATCATAACTTACTGGATTCAGCTGAAGTACAAACTGATAGAATGAAGAGTAGCAACTTTGTGAACAAAACTGAAAACGAAGACATTTTTGCGACCGCACACGGAAAGGTTTTACAAATAAATAAATAAATTTCCACACTGCGATGGTAAAATATAATGCATTTGTTTTTAGTTTTTCTTTCCTCTTTATCCATAATGTGTTTTGGTACTTAAATAAATTTACATACTTAAAAATTAATTGTATTTCATAAAACCTGATGAAAATTTCATTAACTCTAGTAGTGCAATATGATTTTATAGCGTCAAAACGCGATCATACGACGAAATAACATATTTATTCCATTTTCACTAGTTATTGTAAATTTTTTTCAACAATAAATAATTCTTAAATTATTTCTAAGAACTTAATAAACTGTTTTCAATATTAAATCCTACTAATATTTTAAATGTGAAAGTTTGTGAGGATGTTCCTAGAATAAATACGCTGCTGTTTGTGACCATAGATCCCGATCTACTATGCAGGCAACGGACGCAAGCACAAATATTAAAAAGGTTTTACCAGATCAGATCAGGAAATAATTATCAAAAATTAAATAACACTAGCTCAAAATTAAGATTCTATATTTCCAACAGATATTGGCTTAAGACATTTGTTAATGTTTTTAAAGAGTTGCTTTATCACGGCGTATACAGCTGGTCCTTGGACGAATTCTGACACTGGCTTCCAATTTGAGTTGATATACTTGTGTGCTTCCGTAGCTGAAAAAAACCAGCAGTTTTTGTTACACAAAGCTACACTACTATAAAAATTGCAATACAAATGAAATACAGTATTTCGATGAAGAGAACAAAAATGATAGACTCAACATTAGATAGTAAATTCGATAGTTCTGGCTTATAAATAAGGGACAGAAGTCTTTTCGAGAACTTTAAACAGGCCTTTACGTTTTTCAACAGCAAACTCGACGATACATATTATACATGTGTAACAGGGTTTTTGCAATTTTAGCATCTTTCCGAAAATAAATTACACTTTCGGATGTGAAAATTTATGTTAAAACTCAGAATAACTGATAGTAGGTACTAAGACTCGAGTAGTTAAGGGTCCCACGGATAATCGAAATCTCATACAAACGTAGTTTCGCTTTAATTTTAAAACGGTACAACCAAACTTCACCAAACTTTGTATATGTCACCGTAAAATTGTAAAAACCGTTAGATTGTAATAAAATTAGTGAAATTGTAAAATTTTGACCGATGTATTTATGCTGCCTAAAATTTAACACATTATTTTTTGTTAGATTATAAATATATTGTTTTTAATATTTCGACATATTTTTACAATCGCATTAATTTTTTACAATCTAACGATTTTTACAATTTTATGGTGATATATACATAATACAATGCATCATATCTTGTCTTATAATTAGGTTTCGTTATAATAATAATAATAATATAATAATAATAATATAATTTATTTGCAAAATATGGTACAATAAGCTGATACAGTTTTATAGCGTCTCACATATTTTTGTCGAAATTTTCTCGACGTGCAAATGTCGTTGGTTATATTTTGTTTCTTTAGTCAACATTAGTTAGTCAATACATCATAATTAATAATCATTACAACATTACAAAATAATAATACCCTTATACCTAATTTATCAATACATTATTAGTCATATTATTATTAGTCATACATACATTATTTAGCCAACGTTAGTTAGTCAATACATCATAATCAATAATCATTACAACATTACAAAATAATAATACCCTTGTACCTAATTTATCAATACATTATTAATGTTACCTAAGTCAATTCAATATGTTAATATAAATAATACAATTTTAATGAATTCATATTTTTTAAAATAGTTACATAAAATTATAATTTAACTGTCACAATTACATAAGCCAAACTTTTTTTCATTTTGCCTGTCTTCAAAGTATTCTTTATTTGAGTAAAAACATTTTTCTAATAGCCAGGAGAATAGCTCATTTTTAAATTTATTGTATATTAATATATCTTTTATATTTTTTGGTAACATATTATATATTTTTATTGACATACAAAATGAATTTCTACGATATATTTCAAAATTTTGTTTAGGTACCCAAATTTTATTTCTATGTCTACTTGTTCCTTGGTTATGTATATCTTGATTGATTGGGAAGAGATATTTGTGCTTTCTAATAAATAGACAGACCTCAAATATATAAAGACATGGGAGTGGAAGTATTTTAAAATTTTTAAATAGGGGTTTACAATGATCTAAATAACCAGCTCCTGCTATAGATCTGATGCATTTTTTTTGAACAATAAATGCTTTTGAGACATCAGAAGAATTCCCCCATAGTATTAACCCATATCTCAGTATCGCTGCCACATAACCATGATATGCCATTAATGCTGTGTTGACAGAAGTTATAGTTTTAATTCTCCTTAATGCAAATATCCGTTTCAGCCTGGTGACGTCCACTGCAGGACATAGGCCTCCCCCATAGATTTCCAGTGCGACCGGTCGCTCGCGGCCTGTATCCACCGACTTCCTGCGACTTTTCTCAGGTCATCTGTCCACCTGGTGGAAGGCCGTCCTACGCTTCGGCGTCCAGTTCGTGGTCTCCACTCAAGAACCTTTCGGCCCCAGCGGGCATCGGTTCTAAGGGCTATATGTCCAGCCCATTGCCACTTTAACTTGCTAATGCGCTGGGCTATGTCGGTAACTTTAGTTCTGCTACGGATTTCCTCATTTCTGATTCTATCACGTAGAGAGACTCCAAGCATAGCCCTCTCCATAGCTCTTTGAGCGACACGAAGCTTTTGAATAAGCCCCGTTGTGAATGACCACGTTTCGGCTCCATATGTCATCACCGGTAACACACACTGCTCGAAAACTTTTGTCTTCAGGCACTGAGGAATTTTTGACGAGAAGATGTTTCTGAGTTTCCCGAACGCTGCCCAGCCGAATGCAAATATAAACCGATTTAATTTATTACACACATTCTCAACGTGTTCTCTCCACTTAATACCACTGTCAATAGTAAATCCTAAAAAATTTGCTGTAGTAACACACTGTATTGGGTCTAAATCATGATCATTCTTATCAATATTTTTGTTAAATTTAATAATTTTTGTTTTATCTAAATTAACTTTTAAATTATTCCTATTTAGCCAATTTATTATATTATTTAATTCATTTTTAATTTCTTGATTTAGTTGTCCTTTTTTACATTTAATTAATAGAGTAGTGTCATCAGCGAACATTATACATTCATTGGAAAATATTAACCAAGAACGAAAGAAGAGCGAATTTATTTTCTGGAGGCTGAAAATAAATTCGCTCTTATTTCGTTCTTGGTTAATATTTTCTAACCAAAACTAATTATAAGACTAGATATGATGCATTGTCTTATGTGTCCTAAGTTTGGTGAAGTTTGGTTGTACCGTTTTAAAATTAAAACGAAACTACGTTTGTATGGGATTTCAACGCTCCGGGGACCCTTAAGTGCCTTACTTAAAGCTGCATGCAATCGTAATGCAGTGACGTCGAACACATTGCTTGTGTTACTGCAAAATTCACAACGACTAGGTAGGTATCCTAGGTATCTTTCTTACCTAAAAATTCGTTTCCATAGAACAGATTAGTCAAGTTATACACCACTGGTCCTCCATAATAAGACGTCGGTGTAAAGTTTTTAACTTTGACGTGCTGTTGGCCATCTTTTCCAATATATTCCTGGAGTTTACCGACAAGTGATAAACCGTATTTTTCTGTAAATTGAATACATGAGATTATTGAGACTACAAGTAGCGTTTATTGTCATGATACTGGGTGCTATAACCTTAATAATATAAGTTAATTCTTTAACAGCAGTTAAATTGTCAACATATTTGCTTACATATCTACGATTTCATAGAAAATTTGCATAAAATAATTTATGGAGAATTTTGGGTACCAGAGGCCTAATTTTATTTGTACACACTACTCGATGGTTACGGTTTTTCATGGGCGGTAAAAATCGCTTACCACCAGGTTTTTTTTACGGGAAAACGACCCTCCACATATTTCCACCATTGCAACTCCTAGCCAAGGACAATAGCTGCAACCAAACACATAAACCCTTTGATATGATCTCAGGGGTGCCCGAGGAACATGGAAATTAATTAGAAGAAAGGTAGGAGAAGGAGAAAGAAGTATTCCAGTTTCCCTCCCAAATCAAAGTGGGAGATAGCCAAATAGTAATGACAAAAATTGGCAGAACTAGAAAGGGAAGTACCACGGGAATAATACGAGTATAAGTTATGAGGCCTACTTAACTTAACTTATAATATGTTATGACGAATTATGTCGTAATTTAAATGACACTTATTTATAATGGCAAAATAATATTGGATTTTTTTCAATATTTTTTACCATCATGTGACCCATCTGTACGTTTCGAAATTAAAATAAGTTTTACTTACGTAGCGCAACATTCACGTCTCCTTGCCCTTCGAGAGGTAAAGTAATAACAATTCCGTTAACATTGTATTTACCAAGTAAGGTCAATTGTGGACAATCCAAATATATGCCAAAGTCCTTAGAATCCAGATTCACGCTGAAAGTTAAGAAACGGGAATAAATTTTAAAAAGATAGATCCATAAAATATGCTTGCTGTATTCTTAAATGGATGTCATAAAAATTCAACATACTACGGGAAAAGCACGATGCCGCAGAAATGGGCCAACTAGAGAGGAGAAATACCTCGCCCTTACTGAAAATCGGCCAGAAATGACGCTTGCGTCAAATAATATAATAATATAAGGTTTGGTAAAATCAATTACGAATACTTCGGGCACATGATCTACTGCTTGTGTAAAGTCGTTTAAGCAGAAAAATAATTGTCATACTCGAAAAAAAAATTTTTCTTTATATGGGCGAGTTTGCGCTTTGCAGAAAGTCACCCATACATGAGATGATTTTTTACTTTGAGTATGAAAATTATTTTTCTACCCAAACGTCTTTACATAAGCAGTGGATCATGTGCCCGAAGTATTCGTAATTGATTTTACCAAACCTTATATATAGGGTTATAGTTGCTGCTAAATCGATGTTGATCATTTAAGGGGTTGTAGTTGTCATAATTACAAATATTATTTTTATTCCAAAATTAATATAGTACGAGATTTCGGACTTTTAGGTTTAAAGGAAAAAAACGCTGTCGCATAAATGAACCGGCTAGACAGGAGAATATACTTAAAGAAAAAACGCTTGCGTCAAAGAATATTATAAACAGGGTTTTTTAAACCATATTGTATTTATTCGATGTTGACCATTTATAAGGGTTGTAGTTCCCCTTTTTGATATTTATTTTTTCAATGAAACCCATACCCTTAAATTAATTTTACGAGATTTTGGACTATTAAGGTTTTTTTTTTAAAAATACTTTTATCCCTCTTCTCCATTTTTCACAATTCTTAATTTTAATTGTTTGTTTTTCTAGTTTTTACCAAAAAAAAACATTTTTTTAAACTTAAAAGTCATAAATGACGTAAAATAATAATATTCGATTGAGGGTTGAAGTGTAGAAAGTATTGGAAATAATGGGAACTACAGCCACTTAAAGGATCAACATCGATTGAACCTATTAGGTACCACGTATATAACTAACGTACTTGAGCAATGTTTACAAAAGATGCGCTTTAACAGAGGGGATTTCTCTTCTGTTACTGGTGCACAATGTCCATGGCAGTAATCTGTTACAATCATGCGATCTCTTTGCAGGTTTTCCGATACATGACATTGCTAGCAACTTATATATGATTCCCCACACCGATTTCGGTGACGGTGGCCGGTTTCATTGAAACCAGGCCAGTTACGCAGGAGTAATTTTTGGGCACATGTGTGTGCGCAGTACACAAGAGCACTCTCTCTTCCTTTACTCTCGTAACCCAGTGGGACGACTCACCGACACGACTGGTGAGAGATCAGGCGCAGGTCCGAATTTTTACATGCCCATCCGACGCATGGATCATCTTTCTTGTCAGACAATCAGGTGATCAGCCTGCATTGTCCTAACCAAACTTGGAAACAACATTTTTGTTGTTCCAATGCGGGAATCGAACCCACGACCTCCGAGTCGAGAGACAATGCTCGAACCACTAGACCAAGGAGGCTGTTAACAGCTAGCAACTTACTTGGATGACTTCAAGGCACATTTCGATAGATTTGTCAGGGTTACGTCATCAAGGGTGTAATCGAATCCGATAAGACTGGACGTTATATGGTCAACGTTGATTGGCTCGGAAAGCTCCATGCCACATTGTACAATAGATGAGAAACTCTTTCTCAACTCTCTCGTGTTTATGCTGTCGGTGGGGTCATCGTCGTCAATTTCAACAGAATGTAACGGCGTCGATACAGCATCTAGGAAATAATAATCATGAATTGACCACCTTCTTAGTTTATTCGTATTATAATGACTCTTATCGTCATAAGGTGTATATATTTATTATACTTTGATATAATATTTTAAAGCTTATATTAAAGCTTTAGATGATTTGATAAAACGTAAATAATGTCTAATAAGAACAATTAAATTCACATTTCACTGCGGTTTTATATGGGATTATAATTCGTCAATGACATCTATCACCAGGCTGTATCTCAAGAGCTGCGATAGTTAAACAGTTGAAATTTTTACAAATTCTGTATTTCTGTTGCCGCTTTAACAACAAATACTAAAACAAAGCAAAATAAATATTTAACGAGGGCTCCCATACAACAAATGTGATTTTTATGCCATTTTGTACGGAACCCTTTGTGCGCGAGACTAACTCGTAATTGGCCATTTTTACGTTGTAAATTTTTTTTTTAATTAATGATACCAATTCGAATTCAAATTTCATTCTTAAGACAGAACAACGTTCGTTCGGATCAGCTAGTCTGTCATAGTAACTATTATGTAGGATGTAGATAATTATCCCACAATAAACGTACCTACAATACGGCCGATGTATCTTGGCGAGTCTGAACTTCGCGCAGAAGGTTGCGCAATAACTGTTTTTAAGTGTTTTCGTATTTATTTTATTTGTACTAGTTGGTCAACTGTATTAGGGAAATTTTATTAATACATAGGTATATAAAAATAATACAATAACAGTTTTCTTCACGAGTTGCACATGCGCTAAAGTTCGCAGGGCCTATGTTCAGACCCGCCAAGATACAGCGGCCGTAGTGTACATAGTACCAACTAAATTATTACTAATGTACAAGCTTTGAGTTCTTGATACAAAATTTGTCAGTTAGATGCATCTTTGAACATAGCTGCCACGCCAAGCAAAATAAAATACTATGATGCTATGATAACTAAAATACTATATAAAATACCGGCGTTCTATGTGTTAATATAAATAAAATTAAAACAATTTATTTACCTTTTTCCTCGCATACTGCATTTTGGAAGAAAACCAAAATGCACACAGTTACAATAATTTTTAACATTTTTGGCCCAGGTACACCCAAAAATGAAATTTCCAAGACAGGTCCACGCTTTATATGCATAGCATGGAAATTAAAAAATGAACCGGTTCATACAAAATATAATTTATTGATTAAAAACTTCTTTTTGGGCCGCATCTCATTAGTAGGTTATTTTACTAACTTAAGATTTGAATAATATTAATACTAAGTTGTGTTAGGTACTGACATTCAAATGACAATTTGATTGAGAGCCTTTAATAAGATATATTTTATTGATTTCAGGTACTATACCTAGGTTTTTGGTGGAAATTTGTGCTTCATAGTAATAATAGTCCAAATTCTTAAGAACATCACAGACAGCGAATATACAATATATAATATTTAATGTTAAGACAAAATATAGCTTGCTAAATAATTTGTTTGAACTATTAAAGACAGTTAAGATACTATATATTTTTATATTAACTATTATAAACTATTACCGTCTGTGACAGCGGTATAGCTTAAAAACCATTGCCAGTATCAAATTAAAAAGGCGTGAGAATCGAATTTTCGTTTTAATTTTTCAAGACCGTTTTTCGGAATCTTCAAATCCAAAGTCTAGTCAAAATCCAAATTAATTGTCAGTGCACAGCGAACACTAAACAGTTACAATGGAAAAATTCGATCGTGGTTTTTAGTATTTGCGTTGTAATTTTTCCAATATTTCTCACCGCTTAAACCTTCCCTTAATTAGTTTTAGCGGGACATTGATATTGCAACAAGAAGAGAAGATTATGAAATTCATGGAATACCAATTTTTTATTTCAGTTTTTATTTTTCCAATTTATTAGTTGCGCTATATGAAATTTTGAAGCAAAGCTTCTATTCTATCGCTGCGCGATCACTCCATCCCTGCTAAGCGTCAGAATCTGACATCATCTGATGTTTTTCGTTACCGATACCGAGAGCGTACGTTCTCGTAATGGAACATCAAGCATCTAAAACATTATTTATTGCTTAGTTGAAAAATAAGAAATAAGATAAATATCATTTATCGATAAAAAATTAAGAACAACAGAAAATAAACATTGTTCCTCACATATATTTAAATTAATCAAAATGGTCACAGTAACTAGTAAGAACGAAGATCTACTTTTTTTATCTAGGTACGTACAACAATCGTGAAAGACTAAACTTATAATGTTACTTAGAATTTCGAAATTAAAATGTACCGGCTCATCTAAATATTAATTGGATATCATTTTTATTGTTTAATCGAGTTTTGGATGCCCCTTTGATTTAAAACGATCAGTTCGATTTGAACAACCTCGAGTAATAATATCAAATCATTATAACCGGTTGGTACGATGTTTATTGATTTTCGAAATAACCAAGAGCATGTCAGGACATGTCTAAGGAGGGTTCCGTAAATGTTGAATGTTGATTAATAATCAAAATATATATAAGTGAATAGTAACCAGATGTTCTTTAAGAATAAGTTTTATTCGATTTCTATTTAATATTCGCATTTCGCTAATCACATAACATTTGAGCATATTATTTTAGTCTATTACGATACCGCCTATCACAATCAAAGAAAATATTTACTCTAGCGCACTCTAGCGAGACCTCAAAGTAGGTACGAAGAATACAACCAGATACTTATAAAAATTTTAAAGCGCGACACCTGAGAGGTTATACATATCAGCGAGGTTTTCGATAGCGTGATACAGAATTTAAATCCAATAACACAGCGACATCTAGTATTATTTTTCAAAAACAATCCACGATTTAAACAGGAGACTAGCGCCATATACCTAGTTTTCGTAAAGTTACTAGCAAATTGAAGCTTTTAATATTAAAGGTAGGTATTAAATTATAATAAAAAACAATAATACTATGGTAATTGATAACGTAATTATATTCATGTGTTTTTAGTGTTATTAAATTATTGTAATAATTGGTAAAAGAGGCACATATTCGTAAAATTAATTATTAATTAACATTTTACGTGTTTCCAAACTTAGCTCTAATTCTGGTAAAGAAACGTAAATTCGCAATAATCACTTTATTTACTGTAGCTCAGTTAATCATAGTGTTTGTCCTTGGATGTAGGTTCAAACCCGACAGCATGTTTTATTTATTATTAATTTAAGTTATTTTTATTAATTGTTAATTTCAGTTTTTTTTTTTAATTTTGCAACCAGTTTTGAAACATTATTTTAAATGATAATTTCACATGATGTATAATTATTCTGATTTGCCTTAATATGTTAATTTGTTTTTCTATAATTGCTCTAGAAATAGAAATTATGATGCGATTTCGTTCAAAATAGTTTTCCTAAAGAGTTTTTAGCATGATCTATCAGCATGGAAATTTGCAAGTTTCTATCTCCTATAGTTTAAAAATGATAGGGGGGGGGGGGACCAACTTACAAACTACTTTGGAGGCCGATTACTCGAAAATGGTCAACTTTATAAAAAAGTAACGTATGAAACCATGCCTTTATTTTAAAAGACCTATTCTACGATACCCCACACGATGGGGTAGAGTGAAAAATTATTTTTCATCCCCACTTCACATGTATGGAGAGCTACTCCTAAAATATAAAATTATTATTTTTTTATGATCCCGAAACCGTGATCTATACACAATCTATAACTGCACCAAATTTCATAAATTTATATTCATCATTACAGGAGCTAGAGGCGCGGACAGACAGACAGACAGACAGACAGACAGACAGACAGACAGACAGACAGACGGACAGAGCGAAACTATAAGGGTTCCTTAAGTATTACGGAACCCTAAAAAGATCAAACGTCAACTTATCTAACAATTTTAAAAACTACGATGGAGACATCTGTTTAAAAAATAATATATTAAAATGTAATACATTTACTCTCAGATTATTAACATTCTTTCAGTGTCTTTCTCTCTCTTTTGCTCCAAAATTAGGTATTGCGATATAAAATAAACAAAGTTATCATTAAAAAGCTTTATTTACGTTATATAATTATGGCATACAATGTGAAATCTGAAAAATCCTTCATTTCCTTTCACGTAACTAGTGGAACGTGGACAGACGACCTGAGAAGTCGCAGGGGTCAGTGGATACAGGCCGCGAGCGACCGCTCACACTGGATATTTATGGGGGAGGCCTATCTCCAGCTGGCCGATTCTGTATCGTACATTTTATCAGTTAATCACTGAGTCAGTAACGAAACGGAGGAGTGAGTAACGGAAAGTCTCACTTTTGTATTCACTATAATACAAAAGTGAGACTTTCCGTTACTCACTCCTCCGTTTCGTTACTAACTCAGTGATTAACTCACAAAATGTACGATACAGAATCGGCCAGCTGCAGTGGACGTCACTAGGCTGAAACGACGACGACGAAGAACTAGTGGAACGATAGTTTTCATTATTCCCCGGTTATAGAAATTACCTCCTACTACTAAAAATATTTACAAGACCGATTAGCTATTGAATGTTTTTGTCTGTCAAGTGACTTTTCTGACGTATCAAAAAAGCAACATTGACTAGCTACTCAGTAGTGTGAATATTTTTTATTACTAGGGTTAATATCTGGTTTAAATTTGTTCGTGTTTCAAGTATTTATTAACAGCGGCTATCAACTTCTTCGCATGCGCATACCAAACAGGGTCTTCTACTATTTCAGCTACTTCCTTCCAATTCGCATTTGCGAATTTATGCAGGGTGTCAGCTGGAATGGAGAGATAAGGTTTATGTTACTTGAGGTTCGTGATATGAACTCCGTGGCCTAGTGGGTAGACCGTCTGGTTTGCACTCGAGAGAGTGCAGGTTTGAATTGGTTGTGGCGTGTATCAATGAGACTTTTTCAGATCTCAAGTACATTATACGGACGCTGTAACGGTGAAGGAAACACGCACATAGTAGGCTCCAGACGTATTGACCAGTCATTTCTCTGGACTAGGCTATGTTGTGAGATTGCCGTATGTGCTTGGGCAATCATAAAACATTTAAAAACCAACTGTCCCAGGCACTACAGTATTTCAAGAGTGGTTACTTCGCTCGGAGAATACTGTATAAATCATCCATTAACGGATGAAAAGGCCTAAGTTAGTTACTTAAAATGGTGATAATATTTTATTTTGATTTCCTTTAAAACAAACAGCTCCTTTATCTTATTCAATTGATCACTTACGTTTCACGTCTAAGCTACGGAACAGAAATATTTTAGCAATTCATAGCCTGTTAACATTACAGGCTACTTCTTACTAATATTATAATTATTATAATATATTATACATGTGAATGTTTGTGATGATGTATAGATGGATGTTTGATCCTCTTTCACGCAAAAACTACTGAACGGATTTGAATGAAGTTCGGTATGGTAGTAGCTTGAGCCCTGGATTAAAACATAGGCTACTTTTTATCCCGAAAAAGTAATGTGTTCCCGAGAGATACTGTATTTACGCGGGCGGAGCCGCGGGAAACAGCTAGTATCTTATACAAATGAATGAGAAAACTTAGGAGTTAGTGCTTACACAGATCCTTTTGGCCGTTAAACAGATTCGCGTAGGAAAAAACTAAAGGACCAGTAGCATCGGCGTTTAGCTTATAAGTGTTAATGTGCCAATGTTTGGTACCGTCAGCTGTCTCAACTATATTCATTCCACACTCAAGTTGCAGGTTGTATCCATCTGAAAAATAAAAAAAAACGTGTTTACTTTAAATGTACTCATGACTATACAAAAAAATATGTTTATTTCAGGCATAGCCCATACTATATGACTATGGGTACAATCGTTTTTTTTTTGCACACTGTATAACAGAGATATTATCACACCAAGAGTCGTTTTTAGGGATCCGTAGGTAACCCGTATGATTTCGTAAAAAATAGTACATGTGATGAACTTTTAAGGAAAACTATAACGGCTTATATAGCTTTGAAAAACTTCGTACAATTTGACACTAACTAAATATGTAATAAGAAATATACACACGAAATAAGTAAACATGTAAAATATATTTTGTTATAATTATACGGAACCCTACGTGCGCGAGTCCTACTCGCACTTAGTCGGTTTATTTCTATTGGGTGCGTATGAAAAAGTGTAATAAGTACATCAATTGTTATTCTAGCTGCGTAATAAGTTACAAGTACGTAACACATACATATTATAACCTTAGTAGGAAAAGTTGATGATGAATCTGACAAAAACGAATAACTTCATTTTCCTCTTCGCCTATTGACATTTGAAATGAATTTGCATTTAAATAAGCATAAAAGGAATCATTTTTAAAAACATAATTAATACATTTATCTCTCTCTAATCTCGAGTATGACAAGTTTAGGAGGTATGTTACATGGGTTTAGTAATACGAAGTACAAACCATGTTGGATAATTAACCAATCCTTAATATCATGTTTTGTCATCATGTTCTGTCTGGAATAAATAAATAACTACTCCTGCAGCCTACAACAACATCTACACTTAAACCAAACAACATACATACATACATATAATCACGCCTTTTTCCCGTAAAGGGGTAGGCAGAGACCACTTTTTGCCACTTGCTACGATCCTTACATACTCGTTTCGCTTCGTTCACTTTCATTCTTACCATCCATTCCTCCTCTTACATTCAACGTAGCGAAGCGGCTCTCCATGGTCCGCTTTTCACCTCCGCGAGAAACGAGACGTGATGGGTGGTGAACCACATCGCCGCCATTTTGGATAATTATTTTTATGGTTATCCATTGCGTTTCCACGGATTGGTGGAGAGGGTAGGATAGGGAAAGGGAAGGATAGGTGGTGTGGAAAGGAAGATTGGTAAGTTAGAGTGGGAAATCGGAAATGTAGGATATTACCGCCCAGGAGGGCAAGGGATAGGATAGTAATAGCTAGGTAAGCCGGAGTCGCATACCCGTATACTATACCACAACTACCGGACAGGTAAGTTGGGATGAGTATCCCATGACATGTACCAACATGACACCAAACAAGTAAACGTCTATAACTCTAAATATCACTAATTTAGAAGTGAAAACTTATAACTGGCTGACTGGATACTAGAATAATATCTATAGAATTGATTTAGCTGTAAGTGTTTCATGTTATTAAATAAACAAATAAATATTTAACAGTAAGTGTCAAATTGGACGCAGTAAAAACAGTTAATATGGGAAAATTTAATCGACATTTTTAGTACTTTTCCTAAAATGTTTCCAATATTTCTCACCAGTCCTTTTTAACCTTTCCTGAACTGTCTCAATACTAAAATTAGTCAAATCGGTCCAGCCGTTCTCAAATTCGAGACATTGGAATTGCAATTCATTTTTTGTTTTTATTATATTAATTCCTATTTATTATATTTAATAAAGATTACTTAATATAATAAAGAGGAAAAGTTTATTTGTTTGTTTCTATTGAATAGGCTCCGAAACTACAGGACTGATTTTGATGAAACTTGGCACAGACTAGACCATATGTAGACCTACTTTTTATTGCGGAAAAATGTACGGTTTCTGCGAAATTAACTTTTGCACGCATGAAGTCACGGGAAACATTTAGTATATGTATAAAATAATAATAATATTAAAATTTAATTATTCACACCATTTAAATTGTCCACAAAATATTAGAAACAACTTACTTGTCTGTATTTCATAGTCTCCCTTTCCTTCGACGGACAAAACAATAAGTCTGCCAGTGATTTCGTACTTCCCGTCTATTTTGATCGGTCCACAGTTGAAGTCAAAACGCATCGTAGTTGATTTTTCAACCCAACTAAAAATTTATTAGAATTTCCTTAAATCCGTTTAACAATTTTGGTGATTTGAAATTTGATGAAACGAAAAAAGACATACTCGTAGAGACTTTCATAATATACAAATTATCACCTAATATTACATTTCATATCACACAGTGAGAAAGTTATAAAGAAGCATACATATGAAGGATTCATTTCTATCATATTATGTAAATCTTGCTTTACTGTAAAATTCAGTATTTTTAACCACTTTAAACGTAGGTACATTTGTATAGGTAATTTAGCATTGAGGGGTAACCACACTTCTTGATGTGAAGTATCTTATTAATACAAAACTAGCGACCCACCCTGGCTTCGCACGGGTGCATTGTATAATACATATAAACCTTCCTCTTGAATCTCTCTATTCTTGTGTGTATCTCTTGAAGTGACTTCATTTTATATATGTATACTAACATAATTAAGAGGAAAAGTTTGTTTTGTTTGTTTCGCCGCCTATAATCGGCGGCTAAGAATCCGCCCATATCTGGAACCACAGCTTCAGCCAGCTCACCATCAAAGGTCAGTGCTAGATCTAGTATTCTCCAAATAACCCTAAATCTCAACCCAAAAACCCCAACTCTCCGCGTTTACCTACCTATTTTCAGCTCATAGTCACGTATGCGCACACTCGCGCAAACAGCATTGAATATAATATATTGCAATAGGCTCTGAAACTACCAGACCGATTTTGATGAAATTGGGCACAGATATAGAGTAGACCACGGAAAAGGACATAGGATACTTTTTATCGTGGAAATATATACAGTAACAGCGAAATTAATTTTTGCACGCACAAATTTTCTCTTTTCTAGGAGTTTTGTCAAAATTGGTTAGCGAATTATGTTTCTTACTTCACATTGCTGATCTTGCAAGTATCCATTCCAGTAAACGTTGAGTTGTAGTACTTGTATTTCAACACGGAGAGATTTCCTTCGATGTATTCCTGGAACAACGGCTCATGGGGCTCGATATGTCTTCCTGGATCTCCCTTCATGATAATTTGGTAAACTGCGTTCGCCTTTTTCTCCATACAAACCACGTCGCTGGATGAGCATGATGGTATTATGTTGCCTGTTGATATATTGTACATAATTAAGTTATGTTTAAATGGTCAAATAGACAAATTGCCTGATAGTAAGCGATTACCGTCGCTAATGTAAACCTTCATCACTTAAGGGATTTTTTATAGGTACCTCAGTCCTCACTCATTTACTTTCTTATACTGACTGAAAAATTATGGATTACCTTCAGATAAAAATTAGTTACTTTCATATTATTTAGAAGAAGTTTTTTTTTCGTAACTTAATTAAATAACTTATTAATTAAAAAATGACCTTTGTACTTACTCGAATTAGCATCCGATATTGATGAAATGAAGTACATAAGGAAACACAAAAACAAACGTAACATATTGACGTCTAATCTACTAACAGCACCGAACACTTTTAAATATAGTTTTAATTATGTGTAATTGATATGGATATGAGGAGGATACTAACGCATACTAAGGATATTTAAACGCTAAATGTGTTTTCATAATTGCAACAAAAAATAACAAGCGTAATATTTCAAATTTTTTTGCTAATTAAAATATTCGACCAAGGTGGCTTTATTTATTTATTTTATTCCTTGTATACACAGTAGATAATTATAAAAAAAAAACTTATAGACTAAATACAAATGAGATGGTACAAAGGTGTGCTTATCTCTATAACTGGGTACACGACTACATCTAAAATATTTAGTTTCATAAATATACTCAGAAATTTTATTATAATAAGAATGTATTCGTTTCTTGATTATTGTATTTGTCAATAAGGATTTTAAAAAGTAAACTAAATTGCTACAATGGAAAGGAAGTCATTCTGTCCTTGTTTATTTTTCTATTCTAGTGTGATTACATATGGCGCTTACTTTGAAATTTACCCTGTTCCTACTGTGGCGCGACCCTTATTGAACACATTTCAGCAGACATAGGTACCTTCTACTGTATAAATATGAGGGTAAACAAAATTCAGCTACCTTCAAAGTTGTCAATCTGACGTCCATCGTTTTCTTCTTCTTTTTAAAATGGCACCCTCTAGGAGCACAATGGATTTTAAAAAGTGAACTAAATTGCTACAATGGAAAGGAAGTCATTCTGTCCTTGTTTATTTTTCTATTCTAGTGTGATTACATATGGCGCTTACTTTGAAATTTACCCTGTTCCTACTGTGGCGCCACCCTTATTGAACACATTTCAGCAGACATAGGTACCTTCTACTGTATAAATATGAGGGTAAACAAAATTCAGCTACCTTCAAAGTTGTCAATCTGACGTCCATCGTTTTCTTCTTCTTTTTAAAATGGCACCCTCTAGGAGCACAATGGATTTTAAAAAGTGAACTAAATTGCTACAATGGAAGGGAAGTCATTCTGTCCTTGTTTATTTTTCTATTCTAGTGTGATTACATATGGCGCTTACTTTGAAATTTACCCTGTTCCTACTGTGGCGCCACCCTTATTGAACACATTTCAGCAGACATAGGTACCTTCTACTGTATAAATATGAGGGTAAACAAAATTCAGCTACCTTCAAAGTTGTCAATCTGACGTCCATCGTTTCTTCTTCTTTTTAAAATGGCACCCTCTAGGAGCACAATGTGAGAGTGCGTTTGCTCTACACTTAACTATACACGCATGTATTAATCAGTTTTCTAAATATTTTTATTAGCAGGGGTCAGGGGCCCAGGGGGGTTAGTGTTTATAAACTTATTCTAGTCTAATGACATATATGTCATTAGACTGGAATAAGTCCTGCCCGTTTAAGTGTAGTGGATTTGATGTGACTGGCTTTGACTAGTATACCATCTGAAAATTTTAAAGCATTAGTTTTTCTATGACAAAAATTACCTGTTTTCAACCGGTTCACTTGTTTTTATTAGATTGTATTAAAATTGTAATCAATGCATTTAGAAGTATACTTAAATTTTATGAGGAACAATTAAGTGTAGGACATATTTTATTCTAACAGGAAATATAAAATAAATAAAATATTTTGTTATTTGTTTTATTGCTTGAACGCTATCGTACATTTATCTAGGCAATAAAATTGTCATTTTTTCGGTGATTATATTATAAACACGAATAAATAAGGTTAGTTCTTAATTTATAGCTTTGTACGCTTAATTTAAGGTACGTAGTGTTAAAAATGCACCGTATGGCAGCATAGTACCTAATAAAAGCGACCTCTATATTTTAAAACAATAACTGTCTCTTTTCTACTCCTAAATCATGGAGCAAAGAGTAACAGGAGCAACATCTCTCTAAGGCAGAAAAGCTAAAAAGTGTCCGACGAAAGTAATTAAATAATAGTTCCAAAACTGGCCATAATGGCGCTAGAGTCGTAACAGGGTATGGATAAATGAGCTTAGGAATAAGAGATGGATTGAGTTGAGTTTAGTTATTTAAAATTTTTGACGACACACTAAAAGTTGTTAATTCAGTAAATCATGAATATTCTACGTCTTACTCTCGTAGTCGAATATATTTTTATAAATATAACCGAAGAAAATGCTAAGATTTAGTTATTCGTTTAAATTTTGCCGCTTTACACCCCGGTGCGTTTGTAGCGCCCCCTATTTAACGCTTTTTACGGACACTTTTTCATGTATGGAGATGGTACTCCTTATCTTTATTCTTCGTATCCTAAACAAACCGAAGATATTGGCCCCGCACCTGCGTTAGAAACAGTATTTTCTATGGCACTCCAGCGGAAATTTCACGATCAGTTCTATTAGACCTGATAACGCAATGAATATGCTAAATCGAGCAGACGGTATTTCACAAAAATACGGTTCAACACCCTTTAGCAGTAAAATTGTAAGTACTTAATTTGCCTATACTACAAATGAAGTTAAACGCAAACGTGATAGTTATAACAGTGACCTAACGGCCAAGCCACATAACTTGACTAAGGTGTAGAGTTTGAGAAGTTAGGCCTGTAGAGTTAAGGCGTGTAGAGTTGGAAGCTTGGTTTCACATGAGATCTGATAACTTTTTGACAGTGCCTGTCGTAATTATAGTATCGCCTTGGCATCACTTTACATGAAAATGTTTTTGGTGGGATTTCACTTTTTTTAGGGTTCCGTACCCAAAGGGTAAAAACCTATTACTAAGACTGCCTGTTCGTCCGTCTGTCTGTATCTTAAGAACAGCGATAGCTAGACAGTTGAAACTTTCATAAATTATATATTTCTGTTGCCGCTATAACAACAAATACTAAAAACAAATAAAATAAATATTTAACGAGAGCTCCCCATACAACCAACGTGATTTTTTTTTGTCATTTTGTACGGAGCCCTTTGTGTGCGAGTCTGACTCGCTTGGCAAGTTTTTAAAGTTGTTATGACAATTTTTTATTTCCTTTCTTTATTTCATTGTTACTTTTTGTAACACGGTTCCATACAACTGTTTTGAGACCTCTGGAATAAAATTTGCGTAAGTATTTTACAAATTTTCATAAGTTTGACAATTTTTATGTTGTTTATGTGTTAAAACTTACATACCAAATTTTAGCTTCTAGGACATCCGGATGTACCCTATAATTTTGTTGATCATCAGTGAGTCTGTGCCGAAATAAGGGGTTTTTAGATCAATAAAATCTAAAATATACGACCTAAGTCATGAAATCTTTACATGTTACGTACTCGTATATATCTTGACATATTGTACGATCACGTATTTACATGTACGTAATAAGCTCGCTACTGGAATTATATTGTCCTGAAAATTTAATTTATCTGGTATAATCCAAACCCAAGTTATGAGGACTAAAAAGTTCGACGAAACGCTTTGAAAAAAGGTGATCTGGTAGTGCCCTTGCGCTTCGCTTAGCATGCCTTGGCGGGGCACTACCATGCCCCCGACTTACTTTTTTCGTTATGGCATCTACAGACACACGAATTTGGTACGGAGCGTAAAGCGTGTGTAGGGCAGTCCGGCGAACATAAGAAGAAGGCGAAGAGTTCGCCGTTGTCCGCATCGGATCTGGCCCACTCCGTACCAAATCCGTGCGTGTGTAGAGCAGTCCGGCGGTTAGGCCGTACAACGGTATCAGTGTTGCCAACTTAGGGATGTACCCCCAAAAATTATGGAAAATATCTACGGGGGTTTACCAGGGGACAGGATGTTTAGAGTTTACTCCTTACGAATCAATTTGTATGTAATAATAAAATAAAAAAATGTGTGTATATAGCCAGGGATATGAAAATGTATTGGGAGTGAAATCAGACTAGGACAAGTTAGTTTTATGTTATTCACGCGTAAGTCTTTATGTTAAATACATAATCTTTCTTTCTAGCTTATTATCTCTAAGACTTGTCAATGGTATAATTATCAGGGGTAAAGTTTGGGGAGAAATATTTTTGAGAGTTCATCATATCATTGCGTCGTTGAAAAACAGCACTGAATATAGAACTCTGTGCTAATGCAATAGAACTGAAAATCGAACACACGAGTGTCGAGCTTTACGGTCCACTGCATCGTACCAAATCCGTGCGTGTGTAGCGACACCGGATTCGGTCTGCGGATATGATCCGCTGTACGCTCCGTACCAAATTTGTGTGTCTGTAGATACCATTACTTATCTCAAAACAACGAAATAAATAAGCAGTAGAAATTTGGTCTTTATTATCATAAATACCTAATTTCTACTACCTATTTATCTATACCAATATATAAAGGGGTAACTTGATTCTTTGTTTGCATTGAATAGACTCTTTTATAGACTGGACCGATTTCAATAAAATTTGGCCGAGCATACCACGGGTAAGGACATGCTTGCTACTTTTTATAGCGGCAAAATTTAATATATTTTTGTATGCCTGCAGGCTTAGCATGCGCATAGAAGAATAGAAAATATGACAGATTGAAGAAACATTAATACTATTTGGAGCAAAATAGGTCTTATTATAAGGTAGCAAGGTCGATGTATCGTCGTTATGAGAAATAACATTTCTTTTCTTCCCAAGCATGAGCTCACAAAATGGCCTCTTTTGACAGCTAAAGTAGAAACGTTTCCTTAATTTAATGTCAAAAAGTCCCACAATAATGTCAACCACTCCACATCATGGCGGTCCTAGGCAAAAAGTTTCTTTACGTTGAGTCATATGCTTAAATATTTGTTCGTTTATGACAGAAGATTTCCCGGCAACCATTTTAAAAATATGGCTATTTATAAATGTTGACTTCTATTGACGACCTTGTTGTCATGGATTAAGAACTATTTTGCAACGAACTGTTTTGAATAGAATATTTCTTCTTTAAATGTATTTCTATGGATCGCCATGCTAAGCCTGCTGAAGTTTCGGACAACGTTAGTTTTAGATAAATCTATGTTTATGAATAATACTGATAATACGAAGGATTAGGTACAATTGATACGAATATAATATTATGTAAACTATGAAAAAAAAAAACTATGAAATTGACATTAATAATATATTGAAATCTATTATTTCTTGGCTTAATAAAAATTACCTAAAAATAAATCTAGACAAAACTAATATTATACACTTTACACAAAGAAAAGCACCACCAGTAATTCATGTCCAATACAAAAATAATAAAATCAATAATGTAAATAACACAACATTTTTAGGATTGACAATAGACAGAAAACTAAATTGGAAACCACATTTAGAGCAATTAGGCAAAAAGATAAGCAGCTGTTCCTTTGGCCTCCGTCAATTAAGTTCCATAATAAGTACAGATGGAATACTATCTGCGTATCACGGATGGTTGGGTCACTACTACGATATGGCATTATTTTCTGGGGTAACTCCTCTGATAAAGATCTAATTTTCAAAATGCAAAAGCGATGCATTCGGGCAATGTTTAACCTGGGAGCGACTGATAGCTGCAAACCATATTTTACTAAATATAAGATTCTGTCACTTCCATCACTATACATATTAGAAATACTACTGTTTGTTTATAAAAATCGAGACCTGTTTCCCAAAAATTGTGATTACATAAAAAGAAACAGACGTGATAACAAAAAGTTATTTACCAATTGCTATAAAACATCACTAGTGTGTAAAATATATTGGGTATGTCATCAAAATTATTTAACAAACTACCTACATCAATAAGAAAAAATGATGATAATATTTTTATTTTTAGAAAAACAGTCAAAGATTTGCTTTTGCAAAAGTGTTATTATAGCCTTGAAGAATACCTGAATGATAATATTGACATGTACCTGAAATCAAATTAATTACAATTTTTTTCTCATGTAATCAGACTTTTACAGTTTATATGGCGGTAGATTCCCTTCCAATTGACTAATGAAATTAATGACATTATTTAAATTTAATTTTAATTTATAAACTTTGACTAATTTATTGACATTAATACTTTATTCTATTATCAATTATTAATTAAAATTTTACCCCTATGACATTACTTTCATTAAGCATACTTAATAATATGACTAATTATAATCTTTTAATCTGCTAATCTACTGTGTGTTTTGTCGTCCTTCTATTTCGTAGTTTGTGACATCTGGGTGCTGAAAAACAAAATTAAATAGTTAGAAAATATTTTAACCGTATTAAAGTACTAGTAAATAAATATAGATTACCTGTATTTCTTGCACCACATGTAAGGTCACAGGTTTGCGTTCAATTTGGATGCTAAAATAATAAACACAGTTCAGGGCAGCACTATAAATAACATAATTATCAACAATTTATAGTATAAATCAGAACAAAATGAATACCTTTATTGAGCGCATCTCGAGTAAGTGAACGGCATACGGAGCGAATCATTGTATTTGGATAGCAGTTCAGTAATAATTTATCTTCTTACTTTCTAACATAATTTGGACAAATTTATAATACATTAAGTATAAGTACTATGTTTTTGGCTGCCACGTTGTAGGGTTGTAATAGGCCATGCTTAAAAATTATAATTTATAACCTCTCTTCGACACATGACACTTTTTTTTTTAAATAACATTTGAAATATCTAATGTTAATACTTATTATGTTAATGTTCAATATCTTTATTTTTGACTTTTGTGATATTGCCTCTTGTAATAATTTTGCACGCCACTGACAAGGCAGAATGTTGGATCCATATAAAGCATCATATTGTAACACCTTTATAAACCACATTTCATGCAATAAATGTTATTCTATTCTATTCTATTCTAAAACATACGTTAAATACAAAACAAACTTGACTTAAGTAAGTAAATATTATCTATTAAACTTAAATAAAATAAATTAATACCGTTATTAAAGATCGATTGACAAAAAAAAATATGTAGAAGTAGTGTTTAGATATTTGCCAATTTTTCTACACACTATAATATGACCTATATATACTGATTTTGTTGTCAATTAAAACTTGAAAAACGCTATTTAATCTGTTATGTACCCAGATTATTGCTGTTTATTTCCACTTTCGAATTCTTTTGAACGGAGTAATCCAAAGAATCTTATGAATCCTTTTGAAAAATAAACAAAAGTAAAGCAAGGTTCGGTTTCGGTTTCAATTTTTTATTGATTCGTCCGTTCCAAACCTCAACGAAATATATTGAAAAAAATACCATTTATTATGGAAATTTGCCTATATAAGATCCATGATATTTCTAATTATGTATTAAAAAATAATAAGTACTATTTTAGGGTTCCGTATATCGAAAGGAAATAACGGAACCCTTATAGGGTCACTTTGTTGCCCGTCCGTCTGTCTGTCAATACCCTTTTTCTCAGGAACGCATGGAGGTATCAAGCTGGAATTCATATTCTCAGGTATTTTGTCCTTTAGAGCTGTAAAAAATCAAACTTATAAGCAAACGCAATCAAAATACACAGCCGTTTAAGCTGCAAATTTTCGACATTCGCAAGAGAATCAAAACCTACAGGGTACTTCGCGTCAACTCAGAGTAACTTGAAATTTGGTACGAAGCAACGTCTTAGGTATCGCACACATAAAAGAAAAATTGCGAAATCATTTTGAACTTACAACCACTTTCCTCACGAACGCGTAGAGGTATTAAATTGAAATTCATATCAAATACTCAGGTCTAAATACCTTTAAGTTGTAAAAAAATCACTAAAGGTTTGCACGGAACCCTCGGTGCGAGTCCGACTCGCACTTGGCCGGTTTTTTTTTTCTTATCTTCAGTGCATTCCAACCATCTAACCCAAAGGAAGGTAGTCTGCAGGGAGATGCGCTAACGTGATACTACAACGACAAAAGAAAAATGTAAAGAAGTCGACAGTTTATAAACTTCTTTTGGTGTTCAAAAAATTTTAACACAAAAGACGTGACCGCAACGACTGCTGACGTGGTTGGAGTCCCTATTTACACGTGAGGTGTGCGAGCGCACGATTCATCGGCACTGCTAAGCAGTTTTCGTCGTATGACTGGTCGTGGGGAATATTGTTCGATACATAGATACATTTGTACATAGCTTTACGTAGGGGTATATATTCTTTCATCGCTTGATTCATAATCTAGTGAGTAAATGTTCGGATCTAATCTTGGCACCTGACTTAATATAAAGGTGCGTCCACACTTGTAACATTTTACCGAACATTATCCCGTAACTGTATCAGAAACGCGTGTCAGTACCGATAGTGTGGACGTATTTTGGTACGCGAACAATTGTTACAAGCCGCAGTTACGCTTCAATCCATTCCGAACACTGGAAGAAACTGCTAGACACGGACTAAACGGCAAGAAAATGTACGGAGTTACGGTCTACTTACAGTGCGGACCGTATGAGCTCCGTGGCCTAGTGGGTAGACCCAGTGTTGCCAACCCTACTGTTTTAACAGTAGATTTACTGTTTTCGGCCTGACATCCCTGTTTTCTGTTTTAGTTCGTATTTCTACTGTTTTTAAAATAATAATTAATTCCAAATGGAAATAAGTCATAACCAACAGGTCAAACCGGAACAATCTTTTAGAGAAAGCAATAAAAATAGTTCTCGTATGCGTCGGTCACGCGCCTTTTTACAATTGTGAATTGTCATTTGTCATCAATAGCGGGCCTCTTGCAGGCTGTAGCATAGGGGATCCCCCCTTTACTGAGACAATCCTTTTGACTTACAGTAAAACAGGATAGCTACATTCGTAGTATAATATTATGTGGAACAAGAATAGCTGTGCTTTACTTGTATTTGGAAAATTATTTTAAATTAAATTTTGACTTTATTTACTTTACAATTCCTAGAAATTTCTTAAATAAATTCAATTTGTGGTAAATCTAACAGTAGTTGTATAACTTTTTATCAATTCTCCGAATGTTATGTCGGACAGTAGTAGATTTGATGTCTTGAAATTACTATTTTACTGTTTTCTGCTGTTTTTTCAAGTACCATTTACTGCTATTTGCTTTCCTGAGGTTGGCAACACTGGGTAGACCGTTTAGTTCGCACTCGAAAGAGTGCAGGTTCAAATCCCAGGTTGTGGCGTGTACCAATGAGACTTTTTCAGATCTCAAGTACATTAAACGGACGCTCTAACGGTGAAGGAAAACATCGTGAGGAAACCCGCACATGGTTGGCTCCAGACGTATTGATCAGTTCATTCCTCTGGACCCGCTGACTATGTTGTGAGAATGCCGTATGTGCTTGGGCAACCATACGACATTTAAAAACCAACTGTCCCAGGCACTACAGTATTTCAGGAGTGGTTGCTTCGCTCGAAGAATACTGTATAAATCATCCATTAACGGATGTAAAGGCCTAAGTTAGTTAGTTACAGTGCGGATGGTGGTCTGTGTTCTGTTACACATCTATGTCACGTGTTACGAGCCGATCCAACGAGAGTCGGTTTTTTTCAAAGCAGTTTCGCTATTGTCTGCGTGACAGGTGACGTCCACACTTGCATTATATGACACGCGTTGAAGTACGTCCGATGATACAGATACAGACACAGGAGTGGATCACGGCGTGACGTGTCCCACCGCCACATTACGTAAAAATAGCAATTAGCAAAAATCTTGCAAAAATAGCGATTGCTGAACGTCAAATAAAATCGTATTACCTATGCGATCGATTGCTAATCGCTCGCTGTTGTGTTTGAATGCACTTTGCTTCATTTTCGCTTATTATTGCTAACTGACAGTTCAAATCGCTCGCTGATTGCTTTCGCTCTGCTGTAAAAGTCATACGTAATACAAAAAATTAGACAGCAGTGAAGAGATCGAACGATTGATTGCAATTTATAGTTCCTCGATTTTTCGGTAGAGGCAGTACTGTCGCTAGGTTGCTTCTGCTAGGTTTTTGCAGATACGTAATAAGAATTTACGATTTATGCGCAAAAATTGCGCAATTTTTGCTATTGCTTGGCTATTGCAAGATACGTAATAAGCCCGCCGGTCGGCACGTCGCACCTCGCCGCCTCGCTGTTCGCTCATTCTCGCAGCGATGCCATGCCACGCAGTCTAGTTCAACACCATGCATCTACACTTAACATTTCATCGTAGTACATGGTTTGTGACCGTGTCAGCACGACCTATAGACCGTCCACATTTAGCGTAACATGTCTTGTACGATGCCACATAGTCCGGTCCGTCGTCATGTCACAAGTGTCGACGCACCTTAAGTCCGCTACAACTGTGACTTTTTATAAAATGTATGTCTTGGCTTTTGTTGGGAAAAAAGACAAACAGGAGTGCTTCCTATATCCGCATGCTGTATATAATATGTCACCTTAAAATTGGCAAAAAACCGTTAGATTGTAAAACAACTAACGAGATTGTAATAATATGTAGAAAGATTCAAAACTATATATTTATAATCTAACGAAAAATAATGTATTAAGTTATAGGCAGCATATTCGCGTTCGAAGTCTATCAACATTTTACAATTTCACTAGTATTATTCGGGTCTCTTTGCCACCAATAGTCGGGCTAACAAGTTCCAATAAAAGAGTACTTCGTTATAATTAAATATAGTTATTAGTAAATTATAAAGTTATTACGTCTGCATTAAATTTAAGACCTAAAATATATTATTAATAAAAGTAATTTGATTGTTGAGTGAGTTGTGGACACCATAATAAACTCTGTTTTGTATTAGCGAGTTTTTCTTTAACACTAGTTATATTAGAATCTAACGGTTTTTACAATTTTACGAAGAAACTAAGCTATTTTGACTCCAGACGATTGAGAGATTGAAACAATTTCATAACTACCTGATGGATTCTAACTGTTTTTCAGAGGTATGACTGGGCAAGTCATAAAAATAGGTTTCGGTTAAATATCCCCTAAAAATATTTTCATCTACCCTCAGGGCGAGATTTCGATCTAACCCGATAAATCAGGTTAGTTTTAAAAAAAAAACGTACTTTTTAATATTTATTTGTAGTCATTTAGTTATTGATTTATGGGTTTTCCAGTTGTTTGCTCTACTTAAAATGGTGACACGTACTCATTGGTAACAGGGGATTCGTTTTCGAAAATTGCAGTTTTCAGGGAGAGGTTCAGGTTGTTAAGGAACTTCTTGCAGCAGGCGAACATGATTGGCTCCTGTAGAATGTCACCAAAGGCCTTCCAGGTGAGAGTGGTGAACTTAGAAGGATCGGAGGCTGAAAACAAAGTATTTTTAGTTATTTTTAGCCAGACAATTAAAAGCTTAAATTACGAGGGGAAAAATGAAACAAAACATTGTGCTTATATAATTTCTTTCGAATTTTTAAAGAAACTTCGAACTTAACAGTCAGGTGATAATTCTCAACCTATATTCTACGCTTTCCGATTTCTTTGAGGAGACATTTTTTTCTTAGCGAGCTGATGATGATGAGTTATAACATAGTTGAGAACCGTCTCAATTGCTTCAGTTTTCAAAATACAACTTAATAAAAACTGCATCAAATTCTGTATATTACGAGCCATGATGTCAGTTGCCACACACAGACATGACATACTTATTAATCTGATTTGGGATTAATATAATAATTAAATGAAAAAAAAAAAGTGACCTTTGTGTCTCAGTGGTTGAGTGCATCGTGTTTAAGCCGGAGGTTTGCAGGTTTGAATCCCGCCAAAGAAACAAATAAAAGTTTTCTGTGTTTCTGTGTCGTGGATATGTATGTCGGCGCAGGTGTTGTTGAACATGCTGTTTGTCATGCCCACGTGCAATATTACTCATAGAACCACTCTGACAACTCATGAATCCGCAAAGTGGGGATACCCCACCATTCGCCCTTTCTATGAAGTGGGGACTGCTGCGTGTTCGCCAGGAAGATTATTATTACCGGGACGTTGGTCCAAGCAACATCTCATTATTAAAATTGTTATTAATTAGCTCGTCAGAATCATTATATTTCTTTTGTTATAATTATTTTATTGTTCAAGTTTAAAAGTTAAGTAGAGTTTCGTGTTTTAAGTGTAAAAGTTATTCTAAATGTTGCAAGATGGATTTTGATAATTTCAGTTATCCTATGAATAAATGTTATTAAAATAACTAGAGTTTTAATTAAAATAAACGAGTGAAATGTCAAAAGGTAAGTCTGGTATTGACCTTCCACAACACCAGAAGATGAATAAATGCAATCCTGAGTCCCTCCGAAATGTATTAATTATGTGTAGAACTTTTTTATGTATTAATATTATTTATTGTATTATATCTATTAAAATATTTACAAACTATAAAAGTAGTACTAAAAAAATAATTAATAACTACTCCAAAACTTAACGGCTACAAAAAAAAGAAATCTTCCAGGTCGTCCCCACCAGGCAGAGTACCTTTACTTACTTACTTTACCAGTTCACTCTCTGGGCCAGGTAGGTGCCGGCTCTGGGGTCTCGAGTGGCCTCAATGAGTTTTTTGGAGATTTCTCTGAAAAGTTTGTGCGCACCCGGACCCCATGTACCTAGTTTCAACCCCAAACGGTTCAAATATGAGATCCCCACTAAGGTTCTCATATTTGCGCCGCTTAAGGTTCTCCGCCTGATTGGCGGCCACACCTGCAGTACTCGAGGTGCCCTGGACATGGGACGGAGCGAGTGTATCGACGCAAGTAGCGTCCCATACAAGAGCCCGTCCCACTCTCCAAGGAACCAGGGTCATATCGTCTGGTCTGTGTTATAATGTTATAATTTATTATGTAACATTTTTATAAAAATGTTATAATTATTATATTTACGTTGTAGCGGCAACAGAGCACTCGGTATGTACTAATATGTATCATAAGAATAGGACGCACTCTGTGGTTCAGTACTCAAGTGCGTCGGTGCTCAAGCCGGAGGTCGTGGGTTCAAATCCCACCAAAGGAAAAAAAAAGTTTTCTGTTTTCCTGGGTAATGAATATGTATGATATTATAATAAAAATCTTAAATATAATAATTATGTATCGTATAAAAGTATTCAATATATTTCCGTTGTCTGGTACCCGTTTGCCCTAACACTTCTTCGAAAACGCGAGAAGAACTTCGAGAACGCGAGAAGAACTTCGAGGATGCGAGAGCACGGGAGCAGTTTGATGTGGAGTGAAAGCGTCCATAGATATTATAGTCGGTTACTTTTAGTAGGTACTTACTGATGAGGTCGGTGTAGATTGCTTTGGTTGGGGTCTTGACTTGAGCCTTGGCGACGAAGTTCTTGATTTCCGGGTAAATGGTGAAGTCGTTACGGATTTTCTTTGAGAATTTGGCATCTAGGTTGATCTTGAAGGCTCCTGAAATGAAGATAGAATATGATTGGATTGGGCTTACTAAGAGATTAATTGTAAAGAAATATTTCTTCGGAACACTATCAGGAAACTTAAAATTGAAAACCTGTATGAACATGCTTAGGTTTTTAAATTGGCCCTAGATACTAATTGGCCTACTTTATTGTGTAGAAAAATAATAATGCCCTTGCGCTTCGCTTGACGTCTTGGCATGGGGGCACTGCCGTGCCCCCAGATATGGCTATATGTATAATATTACGAGTATATTATACATGGATTTTGTTTGTTTGTGGCGTGATACGATTACACAATATATGAGTATTATTCATTTAAGTTAGTAATGTTTTTTTTTGTAAAAAATATATAAAAAAACTGACTTCCAAATTAAAAATGCATTAAAAAGTATGATATAAATCTTATTTTAATAAGTAAATCTTATTTTTCAAATAATTCCTCATTAAAAATCGGCTAACATTTTAACTATTTCTCAACACAATCTTCATTATTTTAAAGTCGGTACCAGCCCAAACAATAATAGAAAATAAGATTTACATTTTTCTGCGTTTTTAAACGACTTCGAAAATGCTATTTGGATGGGTTTTTATCATCATTAAATAGCACATGTATAAGATAATGGTTCTGAATTCTTCAATATTTTTAATATTTTTTGATCTATTAACATTAATTATATGTGTTATACCTATCAGTATTATTAGTAATACGTACCGAGAGTAAATTCGTAATCTCCGTTTCCGGAGATAGGACCGCTGAAGATGCGACCGTTGATGTAGAACTTGCCAACAATCTTGGCGTCAGCGGGGCAGTCCAGCGTAAGGTCCAGTTTCTGGTTGTCCCAGTTGGTCCTAGAAATAAAATATATTTGTCTTTAAAAAGAATCTGGATGGAAGGTGGTCCAGAGAAACTGTCACTACTACGAGTATATATCGAACTAAGTTCAATTACAAAAAACAGAATAGTTTAAAATAAACGTATTTTTTATTTGGCATGCATTTAAACTTGAGACAAAAATTGTAGGTGTAAAAAAACCGAATATTGAATACAAAATTACCAAGTTAGCGAAATAATGTAAGGAATAAAAAATTCCAAATCCGGTGACAAAATAATACCAGTTTGTTCACTGAATATTCCAAACTTGCAGACAGATATTATATTAGCGAATAGATAACCATATTGGTGACAATTTGTGAGTACACATTTAATTTAAGAATAGGTACATATATTTTTCCTGATGTAGGTAATTTCAAAAACATAATAAGCAGCAAAACAAGTGCACAAAAAAAATGAAAAAAATCAATTTTTGGGGGCGCTTTAAGGCTGCTTTATGCGTATAATGGTGACTAACTCGGAAATTAAGTCGCCAACTTATAAATTTCGGTGACAATTTGGATTAAATTTCGCCACTATTTATCTGCCGATTTTGTATTTTTGTCACCTGAATGAATTCGCCAGTTTAGTTATTTAATCGCCAACAAATCAATTCGCTGCCAAATTCAGTAATACAGTATGCTCACGTGCAGACGCCAACTTTTTTGTTCGCACGATTAATTATATCCCTTTTTATTATAATGATGATCTACCTATTTATGTAAATTCACATCGTCGTTTCAACATAAAAACATAGCTTAATCAAGCAAAGACAAATGTAACTTTTAACTAGTGACTGCTTGGTACGTCGTTAGATGATATAGATAAAAATCGTCGTTAGATATAGAGATCAAATAGAGATAGACTTAAGACAAATTAAATAAAACCTACTTGGTGTTCACGATCTTGCAGTTCTTGAACCCTGTGATTGTGCTGTTCTCCAGTTTGTAGTCGATGATGGTGAGGTTTCCTTCGACGATGTCGAACTGCAGGGGGTCGACGGAGTCGATGTAGAGAGAATCATCGCCGGTGATGATCACCTCGGTGGCCTTGGTGAACACTTTGTTGGCGCACTCGTTGTCGTTGAGCTTGCATGGCTTGTCCAGGAGTGCTGGAATTTTTATTGATAAAGATGATGATGATATCCAGGATGATGTGAAATGTCACCAGTAGGCAATAGGTACATGAGAATTGTATGAAAATCGGCCCCTATACAATCTTCATTTGATAAATGTTGCGAATATGTTGTTGTCAATTGTTCCTGCTAAGCCCGAATGTATTGAAAAATTGGCATGGTGATGGTCTAGAAGATAGAGTTAGAGCAGAACTCTATCTTCACTTTTTTTTATCTGAATTTATAGAACGTACAAAACGACGTTTATTTTAATTTATTGAATAGGTTTGTTAAAACATATTATTATTATCATGATACAAAACAGTTATACTGTACCTTTTTACGTTTTTAAAATCAAAATATTTGTACCGCCTAGCGATAGCGGTAACGCGGATTTTTTTAAAAGCTTCAAAGGAAAATGGTTAATTAAAAAGTACCTATGAATGGATTAAAAAAAAGTATTTCGACTAATTGGTATACAGAATATGTGGGAATAAAATGTAGTAGATATAATATGTTAAAAGTAGATCTCAAAGCATAAAAATAATAAATATTCATGGCATATTAAAAGTTGTAGCTGTGAAAAAACTGATTATGATTTCAAATTATATATTCATACAGTATGGATATTTAATTCATTTATTAAATACAGGATTTTAAAATAATCATAACACAAATATTTTTGTTGGGCTATAAAAGGTTTTCTCAATACTTATATACGAAATGCTGAATTAAACTTTATAGAAATAACACTAAAATCGTTGTGGAGAGTTAGCTATTACATTTTAGTTCATGAGAAAATAGTATAAAATATAAAAATTATGGTCGACAAAATATGTGTGAATTCATTTTGTGACATCACGTTTCGCCAGCCATAATTTGATGACGTTAACTGGCGATACGGATGTTGTTCATGCATGGGTCTGTTTGTTCCGTATTGTGTCCTAACTCCTTAAGCGCCCCCGAGACGATCAAACGGTTTGACTCAAACACGTTGTTTTGAGTCAAACCAATTTGATCTACAAAGCTAGTTTGAACGGTTTGTCACACATATACGGGTTTGAAGCTCTTTGATAGAATTACATATTTTTGTTTTGTTTAACAGTGATTTGACAGTGAAACTAAACAGGCCACTTTAGATGCTTCATATTATGTTTCATTATATATTTTTTCCATCAATCCAAAAATCGTGTAATGGGACCTACATGATTAATCTGATTTCAAATATTAGAAAACATAATTTTTGACAGTTTTCAATAGAAATGCGTAAATGCGCACGTCATATTATGGGTTGAAAGATATATACGAAACAATATGGAACACCTAATGTGGCCTTTTTAGACCCCCAGTACCTTTTGACAAGCCGATGAAGCCGACGTCAAACGGTTGCATCAAACACGTAAGGTTTGACTTTTGAATCAAACCGTTTGATCGTCTCGGAGGCCCTTTAAGTTGCTACACTAATTTGTGACAGTATAAACAAGTGTCCCGTGGGCGCGATTCGCGACACGAATTGCTTGTCGTGTGGACACTCTAACCATATTATGTTTGGAGTGGAAGTGTATTATTATAATACTAGATGTTGCCCGCGATTTTGTGCGCACAAAACGAAATCTCGAGGGAACCGTACATTTTTCCACAATAAAAAGTAGCATGGCTTAGATATATAGACCAAGGGGAAGGACATTCCCCTTGGTCTATATATCTAAGCCAAATTTCACCAAAATCTGTCAATTAGTTTCGGAGCCTATTCAAATCAACAAACAAACCTTTCCTCTTTAATTAGTAGATATAGATTATTATCATCTCTAATAAATATGAGGTGTAGCTGCTTAAGATACTTTGTTTCCATCCTAAATCACAGACTTAAGTTATCTAATAATGAAACATCAGGTGTTTCAAGCAGACGCTAGTACTAGCCAGGATGGTTTCCAGATAGCTTAAATGCTCATGTGTCCCATTTATTCATTTACTTTTAGGGAAAATCACATGTAAAGATTGTCTCCTAAGCTAACTGTCAGGCCTACCCCAAAAACTTCAGTAAGTTGTAGTACTGTATAATAATATGGTCCAAGATCCTACATCTGCAAAATGTTACTATGTAGTGATGTAAAATGGCTGAAACATAGTATGCATCAGTTTTAATTAACAGAACCAGAAAGCTATCAAGAGTATGTTTAAATCCAAATTCATCATAGAGAATTGTTATAAAGAAAAACACGGTAGATTTATACAATCTTTTGATTGGGATAATTTAATATTGTATATTAAGTAAAATAAATATATTATTAATAAGTAATATATTAAAGGGTTTATATTTATTACTATAAAGCTTTTGAGATTATAAATAATTAAAATATTAACAAGTTACGAACTCTATATTTTATACACTATAATTGAAAAAACTTCCTGCGAACTCTTGATTTTCCTTTTAAATTTCCTTTAACATTAAATTAAAATATTTTTTTAACTTTAAATTATAAGTGACAAGATCCTTACCTGGCTCTGAAACAACGCCATTTATGAAAAGAAAGGCGGCAACGAAGAAAAATTTGGAAACCATTTTGTGTGACAACCTTCCACCAGGTACTCAATAACTAAATTGATCAAATATTTCCTGATCAGATGATATATTTCGTGTCGTATGTACACAGAGTCTCCAATGTAACCTTTAAGATACACCGGTTTTTTGATAAAATTGTCACCTTATAGACCAAGAGCCTACGATAGTATTATTGGCCTAATTATATTAAGTACCGCTTTCACCGTAGGAATACATTTTGATACGTTTGTATTAATCGTAAATCGTAACATCTTGTTTCGATCCAAAATGAAATCAAACTTAAATAGGGGGGAAATTCTTGTAATTAGTATTGATTATATCTTATTTATAAATATGAAATTTAATTTTCTTTGAAAAAAAAATTAAGGCCTCTAAAGTTATTATTTTCCAGTCTATTAATTTACTTGAAAATACGAAAATACTCTATGAATCTTACTTTTTTAATTACATGGTAAATTTTATTGTTTTCATAAAGTAAATCATCAAATTGGTTATCAAAAGATATATTATTATACTAGATGTTGCCCGCGGCTCCGCCCACGTAAATAAAGTATCCCTCGGGAATACTGTAGGTACTTTTTCGGGATAAAAAGTAGCCCATGTTCTAATCCAAAGCCTAAACTTAGTAGTTTATATATACCATACCAAATTTCATCGAAATCCACTTTGTAGTTTTTGCGTGAAAGAGTAACAAACATCCATCCATCCATCCTCACAAACTTTCTCATTTATAATATTAGTAGGATTGCCTAAAGTTTTCCATTTTAACTGTAAATATCTGAAACTTTAATATAGTAAAATACAATCTTAATTATTTATTACTTTTACCTAATAATTTTGTAATGAGGCACTTTGTAGGCAAATACCCAAAATTATGATAAAACTAAGCATTTAAGTAGAACATCGTGTCACAAATCATAATCCGCAATCAAAAAAATACATAAAATTGTACTACATTTAATTAAATAATAATTACACTAATACACTTATTCCTTGGCTCTTAGACTATTTTCAGGTGTTCCGAAGCTCCGGGATGAATAATCAATTAATGTTTCTTTTTTTTCTCTCTTTTTAATTGCTTGCTCTAATAATCCAGCCTTTCAACTTTAGCTTTTAAAAGGTGAACTAGAAACATATTTAAATAGTGAATTTATTTCCCCAACATGATATCATGTATCATCATCAGCATTTCGCTAACAGTTTGAAAAGTTTTATTTATTCGATTTGAGAAAAAATATGACATGGATGAATGATTTAATTAATTATTAATTAATGAAATGTACTATGTACTTCATTGTACTTCTTAAATTACAATACATTATTGAAAGTGAACAATGATTATTATTAGATATTAATAATCATTAAAAAATAATAATCATTATACCATAATAATACAATACCTTTAAGATATTATTAGTAATAATATTATCGATATTAATATATTATTTTGATATTAATGATTTAATTACTATTATTAAATCATAAAGAATGATATCATATTCTTTTATTAATGATGACAATTCACATACTTTATTCAATGATATTATATTTATTATTAATGATATAATAAAGTATCAGTCTTGACATTTAATGTAATAGATGGGGCTTCAAAGTTGTTTACCTAAATTGCTCACGTTTTCTAAGACAAAATGAAGATTAAAACCAGCTGAGGGCCCGAAAAAGGTTTGAGAATCTCGTATTATTGTACAGCAGGTGGTTTTAAAATAATTTGGGATTCAGTGTGTAAGTAAAATTAAGTTTGAAGCTAACATCATTCTTTACTTTACCTCTTTATTTGTCAGGTGAATTTTCAAAAATCAATTCTTAGCGGATGCCTACGTCATTACAACTCTCTGTATGGCAAATTTCAGCAAAATCCGTTCTGTAGTTTCGGCTGTGCGTTGATAGATGAGTCAGTCAGGTTTGCCTTTTATATATTTAGAAGAAGACTAGCTGGTGCCCGCAACTTCGTTTGCGTTGATGTATTAATGGAAACGGAACTCTATTTTTTAAACGGAAATTTAAAAGTAGCCTATGTTAGGTACTCCTTAAAATATCAGCCAGTGAAAGTCAGACGGACAAAATCTTAAAAATTGATTTTATGTGTATGTAGGTACGGTAGGTATAATTAACTATCATATTAATATGCATTTCGTTCAAAGCTGTTAATTTAAAATTACAAACAGATACTTTTATTTACTTATTTGTTTTTATGAATAGATTAAGTAGATATAGTGGCTGTAATGTGACTTGACTGAGAATTGCCAGTGACATTTTTTCTAAAGCACCTATATATTATGTCTAGTTATGTTTTGTCCAAGTTCATTAGATACTTAAATAATTAACCCTTGGCATGCCTGGTGGGTCTGTCAGACCCACACCAACGCGTGGTCCGTTGTAGTTCCTTCAAATTTGAATTGCGCACCTCGCCGTTCTCAGTAGCTTACTGTTACTAACTGCGGAATGTTTTCCGCCTGCTTCCCCAGGTCGCAGCTAGCTAGGAGCGTAGAAAAACGTGCGTAAAGTGTGCGCGGGTCCCATAGACCCCACCAGGCATACGACGTGACATTATTATGTTAGTATTGATTTCTTTTTTTTTTCTTATGTTAATTGGTATTTGTGTGTTAAAAGGTTGTAGTTTTTACATATTTCAGATTCAACATGAATAAACGTTTACCAGACGAGGGCATAGCCAGATTTTTACTCTAAGAGCTGAATGAGGTAGATGAAATTGTATTTAACTCAAGTGGAGAGAGTTTGACATAGCATTGGAGAATGATGAAGAATCTGATTCTGAGATGGAATATAATGATAAGATCGCAAAATCCAGTATATTTGTGAAACTTGTACTAGCCATATTTGTCTTGACCATTAAATTTTTCAATATTAAAAGTGTTATCAAACTAAAGCTCTAGAAGATAATATACAAGTAATGCAGACTAATATTTTGTTTGCTACATTAAGTATATATAAGTGTCTTACACTTTATAGAAGTCTGACAAAGATATCTTTATTTTTAATACTTATTATTATGTTACCAAAGTTATGATATCTAAATTTTGTTTCAAAATATGATTGTTGTTTAATTTAAAAAATATAAATAAAGTTGGTTTATTCCTAATATGATTTGATTTATTATCGTTTGTTTTCCTTTTAAGCATACGTTTTAACGCCTTAAATCACTTTACATAATACAATTTACATAAAAAAAATCTATTTGAAAATCTGGGTCTGACAGACCCACCAGGCATGGCGTGTAACTTTTGCCCACCAGGCATGCCAAGGGTTAAATTCTATGTTTATTCGGCTAATTATGTAACATTTAAATTATTATTCAAATTAATTGCTACCGGTCAAGGATGTGTAGAAGAATATTGAAAGTTTGATAAAACATATTAATATTTTCTCATTAATGTAGTTTTTGTTTAAAAAAAAAGCATTTAAAATAGCATTTCTTGCTTCTTGTCAATTTTCATGTGCATGTTTTATGGACCACTTTTTGCAAGTAATAATATTGAGTGAATGGCAATAATAATAATTATTATTAGATGATATGAAACATTTTCCAGTTCGTCACATCATATAATTTAATAGCGTTTATTTATTACAGTAACGTATTTTATTTTAATATTTTAAAGCCAGTAGTTGGCAGACATCAAAGGTGATCTCATAAACAAATTAAGAAGTGGTTGGTACAAGTTTTTATCGCTTACCAAAATTATAATATTTTCTTATTCATGATACAGCGATAAACCCATACTAATATTATAAAGAGAAAAGATTTTATTGTTTGTATATTTGTTTTCGATGAGTTGGCTCCGAAACGACTTTACATATTTTAATTAAATTTGGTACATATATAGAGTTTACCACGGGAATGGACAGGCAACGCACGTCGCATTGGCAACATGCGGGAAAATGTATAGTTCCCGCGGGATTTTTCGCGTACGAAGTCAATGGCAATATTTAGTTATTTAATTTACCGCCATCGCTATCGTATTTAAAAATTACACAGAATTCATACGTAGACAAATATAGCAGTAGAAATCGCACATACTGAAAATATATTGATTAACATCGCTAACAGGTATATACAGGCAGCCACGTCACCATCATAATTATAAAGTAAAAACTTAGAAAATCCTGAAGCTTCGTCGAAGCAGACTTGATCGAGTATTCAAGCGCAGAAAGTCTATCAAAAGTGTGTCAATTTTTTTAAAACATAGGCCGGTGACGGGCTGGCCATAATTGATTAAATGTAAAAAGAGACTAAGAATACGATAATTTACTTTATAAGTTGCGATCAAAATTAAACATTTAAACGATTCATAAAATGTATTTCATTTGAAATATCAGTATACAACAGGCACTTTCTTCATCAATCTGTTGGCGTGGCCCAGTATTCTCTTCCACGATCCTTCATTTATCGGTCCTTGTATAAATTCGGCCACGGGTTTCCAGTTGTCATGTAAGAATTTGTGGAAAGACTCAGCTGCAAAAAGAACGAGTATAAAATTATTCCCTCCGGCGTAACTGGACGCAGTAGCAACCGGACGTTTTCTCAAGATGACGTATTCGCAAGAGATGACACTATCGCTAGTGGACAGGAAATTGTATAGACCGTGATATAAATAAAGTGTATCATTTTCGAACATGGTTTTAAATGTTTGTCCGATTTGGCTCAAAATAATTTTCCTAAGAAGTATTTTGGTAACTTATCAGCATGGAAAATTACAAATAATATGAACACACATTATAGATACAAACCTTCCTATTGAATCACTGTATCTATTTCTCAAAACTGCATAAATATCCGTTGACTAGTTGAAAAGGTCTAATCGAACAGGAATGGAAGCGACCTTATTTCATGGGTACATAGAAATTTTGACGGGCTTATCCAACTACTATTATGAATATAAAAGTTTGTGAGGATAGATGTATGGACGGATGAATGGATGACTGGTTGTTCGTTACTCTTTCACGCAAAAACTACTAAACGGATTTTGATGAAATTTGGTAGGTACCTATGGTAGTAACTTAAGCTCTGGATTAATACATAGGCTGCTTTTTATCTCGAAAATGTGCAGTATTCCTGTGGGATAACCGATACTATATTAGCAAGTAGCAAAAAAAAGCTAGTTTCATTGTTCAGTAATCTATTATCCAACTATGTTATTTATACTAATTTATGTATAAATTAGGATAAATAACTAAGCATACTCACATAAACCTTTCTGTCCTTCAAATAAGTTATTAATTTGCACGTGGAACGGGCTCGTGACTGTCGCGTTTGTTTTGAAAGTATTAATCCTAAAATAATCTTTGCCATCTTTGTCTTTTTTCTCCTCTAAATTCATTTGCAAAGTTGTGACAAACGCTCCTGTTGTAATTCAAGAAATAAATTCCAAAAAAAGATATCCAAAATTGTTATATAATTAGATAAAACAAAACTCCCGTAACTTATTTCAAGAGCGTACATAAAAATACTGTCAAAAGAAAATAGAATGTAAAGCAGATTGGCATACTGATGATGATCATAGTATAACTATTTCCTGAAACATTTAATCAGAAGCCCAATTCTCCTAACTATTATCGATATAATGTCGATTCAGTCAATGAGCTGACTCATTCGCATACGCGTCAAGTGGTGTGCGCGGGAGCGAGACAGCCCGAAAATTCGAACAATATTCTGATAATAATTACGAGAATTGCCATTCTGATGCTGATACATCATTATATAATATATAATCTCTCCACACCGATCTCCGTAACGATGGCTGGTTTCATGGAAACCAGGCCTGTTCCGCAGGAGTAATTTTATAGTGGCCAAGTGTGTGTGCAGTACATAAGAGCACTCTCTCTTCCTTTACTCTCATAATCCAGTGAGACAGATTACCGACACGACTGACGAGAGATCCGGCGCAGGTCCGACTTTTTATATTATCCCCATCCGACGCATGGATCATCCTTCTTGTCAGACAATCAGGTGATCAGCCTGCATTGGCCTAACCAAACTTGAAAACATAATTTTTGGTGTTCCAATGCGGGAATCGTACTCACGATATGCGAGTCGAGAGTGATGCTCTAACCACTAGACCACGGAGGCTATTCAAGGAATACAATACAAGGAAGAAGTACTGAATATTAATTTTACTGACTATATCTTGAAAAGATTGTAACTAACTAGGTACATATGAAAAAATATAATATGCATACCGAGTGAAATAACATAATCTCCTTTTCCTTTGATGTTCCAGTCAAACAATCTTCCGCTAGTTTCATAATCACCAACCACTTTTACATTCCTTGGACAACGATAGTCGAAGCCTATGAAAAGTGCTTTTACGCTAGTCCTAAAAAAAAACAAAAGGAAAATTGTTGATATCAAAATGTGTATGAGTCGAGGAAAAAATATACATGCTTCTAAAATTGGTCATTTAACTATTATACGACTGTAATCAATAGGCTTATTCTTATATTTAATATAAGTTGACTAATATTTAATTACATACATTTAAGGAGTATTTCCTTTAAAACGTATTCTAGCGATATTATAAACTAAAAGCTTAAGAGTGATAATTAAAGTTGATTTTAAAATAAGTATTTTTGTTTTAGGTCTTTTAAAGGGTTGTTTAAGGTCAAGTAGCTTATTGATGATGACACTACATCATATAAAAAAATGAAAATGGAAGGTCCAGCTAAACATTCCTTTTCCCTTTTTTAACACGCTTATATTAACTTAACCTGTATGTAAGCTTGTTTGTTTGCTTGTATGTAACTCTCTCTTGCGCGCCTGCTGCCTTCCTCGGCTCTGGTAGCTTTAAAACACGCTTTTAAAGAATATCGAACTAAAAGTTGAAAATAAATATAGTTTAAAAAAAGTAACAAAACACGCTTTTTTAAAGAATATCGAACTAAAAAGTTGAAAATAATTTTAAAAATTTAAAAAATAAACTTAAAACAGTAGTATATAAAAAATACTACTATAATTGAGGGAAAAGCGTGGGGCGCTTTGTGCCATAATTTTCGTATATAGAGCGACCCACGCATTTCTCTCAATTATACTAGTATTTTTTATATAATACTGTTTTAAGTTTATTTTTAAAATTTTTAAAATTATTTTCAACTTTTTAGTTCGATATTCTTTATTTTACCAAAGTTTGCATAGTGTCAAAATACATACCGTAAATTATTTATTTTGCACCTTTCAATACCAGTGACCGTAGTATTATAAAGTTTGTAACTCATAGTCAGAAGATTTGCATCCACCGAATCCAAGTAAAATGGTCGAACTATACCGTATGTTGGGCTCATAAGTACCTTCTCGATATCAAGTATAACATCTTCCAAACACGCATTGTTTCGCTTACAATACACCTTGTTTTCTGAAATAGCAAAATACTAATTTATTTTTTATACACGAATAATATTGAATATTGTCTAAAAATCATAATTAATTTATCTAGTGTCTCATACCTTAATAGTCTATCTTTAATCTTTAGCTAACTCTTAATAAAATTTTAATTATTTAATAGCTGAAATATTGTGTTGCTATAAATATAATAGCAAAATACTAATTGACCGTTGCTATTTTATTTTTTATAAACTAATAATATTTAATACTGTCTAAAAATCATACTTAATTTATCTAGTGTATCATTCTTTAATAGCCTATCTTTAATCTTTAGCTAACTCTTAATAATCTTTTATTATTTAATAGCTTGAAATATTGTGTTGCTATAAATAAGTAGGTATAACAGTAAAATACTAATTGACGGTTGCTATTTTATTTTTAATACACTAATAATATTTAATATTGTCTAAAAATCATACCTAATTTATCTAGTGTATCATTTAATAGCCTATCTTTAATCTTTAGCTAACTCTTAATAATCTTTTATTATTTAATAGCCTGAAATATTGTGTTGCTATAAATAAGTATAACAGCAAAATACTAATTGACGGTTGCTATTTTATTTTTAATACACTAATAATATTTAATATTGTCTAAAAATCATAATTAATTTATCTAGTGTCTCATACCTTAATACATACATACATACATATAATCACGCCTTTTTCCCGTAGGGGTAGGCAGGACCGCCTCTTTCCCGTAGGGGTGGGCAGAGACCACTTCTTTCCACTTGCTACGATCCTTACATACTTCTTTCGCTTCGTCCACTTTCATTCTTATCATCCATTCCTCCTCTTACATTCAACGTAGCCAAGCGTCTCTCCATGGTCCGTTTTTCGCCTCCGCGAGAAACGAGACGTGATGGGTGGCGAACCACATCGCCGCCATTTTGGATAATTCAATTATTTTTGATTATCCATTGCGTTTCCACGGATTGGTGGAGAGGGTAGGGATAGGGAAAGGGAAGGATAGGTGGTGTGGAAAGGAAGATTGGTAAGTTAGAGTGGGAAATAGGGAATGTAGGATATTACCGCCCAGGAGGGCAAGGGATAGGACAGTAATAGCTAGGGAAGCCGGGGTCGCGTACCCGTATACTATACCACAACTACCGGACAGGTAAGTTGGGAAGAGTATCCCATACCTTAATAGCCTATCTTAATCTTTAGCTAACTCTTAATAAACTTTTAATTGTTTAATAGCTTGAAATATAGAGTAATATAGGTAATCTTAATATAACAAGACATTAAACTTTCAAAATTATTTAGAAAGACTTTTACTCGTTTGTGTTATCGGCAAATAGTGACCTATTTTTGTTATTATGAAAATGATATAATTATATTTTATTTATTCATATAATAAAATTAAGTCACAAAATATCACTTACCACTATTTGCAAGGTTTATGCCAAACAATACAAAGAAGAAAATAAACACAGGATTAAAATAAGACATTATCAGGCCTGGTGCTCTCTAGCGTTCCAGAATAAGATCTAGTTAGGATAACGTACAATTTCATTTATATTGCTAGCAAGTGGGACAAAAGGCTAGTTCGAGCATAACTGTAAAAAGTAGGTTGCTGGATACAGGCTGGTTGTAAAATTGCATATCATAATATTGAAATCAGCAAGTCAAATGTTTAATTTAGGGATATAATTAATCGAGCGAACAAAAAATAAGTTGGCGGCTGCATGTGAGCATACTGTATTACTGAATTTGGCAGCGAATTAATATGTTGGCGACTAAATTACTAAACTGGCGAAAACACTCGGGTGACAAAAAATTCAAAAGTCGGCAGATAAAAAGAGGCGAAATTTAATCCAAATTAGCACCGACATTTATAAGTTGGTGACTTAATTTCTGAGTTGGTGACCATTATACCATATAAGCAGCTATAAAACCAGATTTGGTTGATAAATTAATGGCTGCTAAAAAGTCAATTTGCTGACTACGGAAAACCCTATTGTTGGATACTGTTGGAGTAAGTTTTTCTTTGGCATGGGTGTCATTTTCTAGGTTTCTGGGGGTGCAGAATAATCTATACATCTATACAGATAAATAAAATTAAAGTGTCTGTTTGTAACTTCAAATTAACAGCTTTTCACAAAATGAATCTGAAAGTATATTCGGTACTTATAATAAAATACCAATTTTTTAAATTTTTGTCTGTCTGTCTGTCTGTCGGTCTGTCTGTCTGTTTGTTCCGGTTAATCTATGAAATGACTGGAACGATTTTCACGGGACTTTCACTAGCAGATAGCTTATGTTATGAGGTCTAACATAGGCTACTTTTATTTTAGGGTTCCGTTTAAAAAAAATAGGGTTCTGCTTTCGTTAGTTCTGCGCAAACGAAGTTGCGGGCATTAGCTAGTATGAAAATAAAATCTGTTTTGAAATTCCACAATGGCGTAAATTTTTGTCATTAATATTAATAAAGTTGTCCTTTTCCAGGTTTCTGGGGGTTCTGATTACAAAATTGTCTTCCAATTTCATTTTCTAAAATGGAGAATATTCAATCTTCGTAAAATGAATATGAATACTAAATTAAAAGATCTTGGGGATGCTAATTAGGATTGATGATTATTATTACAGTATGTTATGTAGTTCAAGATACCAGCTATATATAGAAATTTTTCAAAATTCAGGATTTATGAATTTTTACACCATTCATGAAGAGAATATGCGATTTCTAGGTTAATAAGGGGGAGGTAATTTTTATTATTTTTGCAGTAGGATGCACCGTTTCTGAGATAGAATCGACTATAGAAAAAAAAAATATGGCAATGCTGTACTGAGATACGAGGGTTGTATTCTATAGAAATGTTGGAAAATTCAAGATTTTCGATTTTTTTTTCTCCCATCATGAAGAAAATATGATGTTGCGGAGTTTCTAAGGGGGACGAAATTTTCATTATTTTTTCAATAGGATGCACCGTTTCCGAGTTGGAATCAATTTTATAAAAAAAAGAAGTAAATGCTGTACATTGAGATACGTCGGATGTTTATAGCTATAGGAATGTTGGAAAATTTAGGATTTTCGAAAAAATTTTTCTCCCATCATGAAGAAAATATAATGTTGCGGAGTTTCTAAAGGGGACGAAATTTTCATTATTTTTTCAATAGGATGCACCGTTTCCGAGATAGAATCAATTTTATTAAAAAAAGAAGTAAATGCTGTACATTGAGATACGACGGATGTTTATAGCTATAGGAATGTTGGAAAATTCAGGATTTTCGAATTTTTTTCTCTCCCATTATGAAGAAAATATGATTTTGCAGAGTTCCTAAGGGGGACGAAATTTTCATTATTTTTTCAATAGGATGCACCGTTTCCGAGATAGAATCAATTTTATAAAAAAAAAAAGAATTAAATGCTGTACATTGAGATAAGACGGATGTTTATAGCTATAGGAATGTTGGAAAATTCAGGATTTTCGAAATTTTTTTTCTCCCATCATGAAGAAAATATGATGTTGCGAGATTCCTAAGGGGGACGAAATTTTCATTATTTTTTCAATAGGATGCACCGTTTCCGAGATAGAATCAATTTTATATAAAAAGAAGTAAATGCTCTACATTGAGATACTAGGAATGTATAAAGCTATACAAATGTTGGAAAATTCAGGATTTTCAAATTTCTTTTTCTCCCATCATGACGAAAATATGAGGTTGCGGGGTTACTAAGGAAATTTGAAATGGATGACTTTTTTGTAATCAACCCCAGAAACCAATAAAAGGACACCCATATTATTTTTATAAAATTAAGTATGTCCGCCATATTGGAATTTCAAAATGAATGTCATTTTCGTATCCAGCACTCCCAAAAACCTGGTAAACGACACCCATATCAATTTTACGAAAAATAAATATCCGCCATTTTTAAGTTTCAAAATTAATCTACACAATAATCTACACCCCCCTAAAACCGAGAAAAATTTAAAATTGGAAATTTTGTACGCTCCTTTATGTTTTTTTTTGTGTGCTCTCGTTTTGCTGCTTGTATGGTTTTTGAGTTACCTACATCAGGGAAAATATATGTGCCTATTCTTAAATTAAATGTGTACTCATAAATTGTCGCCAAGATGGTTATTTGTTCGCTAAAATATAATCTGTCTGCCAGTTTGGAAAATTCAATGGTATTATTTAGTCACCAGATTTGTTATTTTTTTGTTCCTTACATTCTTTCGCCAACTTAGTAATTTAGTATTCAATATTGGGTATTTTCACATCCAAAATTTAATTGTTTTGTCGCAAGTTTAAATACATGCCTTTAATTTATATTCGATAGCAAGATATTGAAACCATCAAAAAATTATTAAAAATAAAATTTTAAGTAAAAATTAATTTTATGCAAAACGATAACGAATCGAAAGTGCTATAGATAAATTATCCGCCAAAAACCTCAGAACGCGAGTATACGCCTTAAGACGTCATGTCATGAATTATAACCAAATAAAAACCTAATTCAAAGATAAAAAAATAATAAATATTTTAGATAAATATAGAATAAGAAGATATTATGGCATTAAAGAAGTAACTAACGAAATGTAAAATAGAAGACATAATATTTGCGAGACAATTCAAATGACAGTCTCATTCTAATATTTTTCGAGCTTACAAAAGTAGGAAACAAAATATAACTTAATTCAAATTATAAGAAAGGTAAAAGTATATTGACAGAAGAAGTCCTTAGTCCAATGACATAATTAATGTAAACACTAAACAGCCTGTAGCAGAACTTACTATTAACTGAAGCCAGTATTCCTAGCTTCTATTTATAACCAATCTCAGCATCTAGTTACCTGAAAGGTTAATAACCAGACTCGTCATCATCATGAGTCCATATTGTGGCACAGGTCTTCTCAATGTGAGAAGTTTGTAAACGCACATGTAATTATTATCATAGCAACAAGAAGACATACTTTTACATACAAAAGCGATGTTCAAGAAATGTATGAGACCTGGGCCAGCCCTACGTACAGTATAAGTAAATATAGCTACATAATATAGTAACCGTTTCCTATTCTTTATTTTGTTTAATTTCACTTCGTTTCCATGTACATTTAAATTAACTTCGTCAAGGAGAGCAACACAAAGTAAAATAAAACATGGCGGACCAGATCAAAATAAACTAAATAATGTCATTTTGTCAATGACATGACTTTTGACAAAGAAAGACGTATGGCATTCAAACATCGTCTCTTCGTAAAACTGTCTACTACGTCAAAAGTCAAGTCAAAACAACTGTCATGGCCACCCTAAAAATAGTGTTCTCGCAATAAAAAAACTCTTCAAATAATCATTTTTGTACGCATGTATCCTTCTTCAAATTAATTTTTTCGTATTTTTATGATATTCCCATATTTTTTTCCTATTTACCTATGTAGTGTACATAGAACTGGCCCAAAATCAAACATGTCTTTTAAAGGACATGCTATTTATTTTTACGCCTTTGTAAAAATACTACCTATTCAAATAATTTTATCGGTTCCTGCAGAATGCACATTAGCAAAGTCTAATGCCCGTAACGATGGTAAGTTTCTTACTTCTTAGATATCAATTGATATAAAATATCACAGACCAGGGATGTCAGACGTACCAACTTCTTGGTATACATACTAGGTTTTGGTTCCACGTACCATGTACCAAGACTACTCAGTCCTTGTACGCAAAAATACCAAGATTGGCCCTTGACCGACAAAAATACACTGACCATATAAAATAACCGGCAAATTTCAAAGATGCATGTAAAAAAAAAATCCAATCAGATTTCCCTCATAATATAAAACTTTTTTATAGCAAGCAGTCTCGATAAACACTTACCATTTTCCATGAGTTAATTTGAAATATGCTTGATGGCGTAATGGTAAGATGCTCCGCTCTCAATCTAGAGGTCCCGGGTTCAAATCCCTCGAATTTTTTTTTTTTATTTTTTTTAATATTTATCTACGTTTTTCAATATATTTTACATTTTATACCCGAAATGCAATATAATATCAGAAAGTTATGTTTAAAATGATATTTCTTCCGTGCGTTCGACAAATACTGCCCTCTATTAAGAGTATACGAAATTAAAATATTATTTTTATTCACTGGGATGCGACTTCCGACACAGATTATCTATCAGTGTTTGCAGCGCCAGAGCGGAGCGCAGGCGTACCAGTTTGCCATCTCCAATACCAGTTTTCAGCCAGCTCGGTACAAGGATTTCCAAGTGGCGGTCTGACATCCCTGTCACAGACTTCTATTGACTAAATAGCGCAACTCTCATCGTCTGTATAGAAACCAAGTGTGCCATATTTTCTACCTACTGTGATGTCACAAGAGCGATTTCGTTTCGAGCGGCTGCCCCGCCGCGTTTTACCTAACAATATCCTACAATATTTTATAGAACTCAAAGTTCAAAAGAGATGTTTTAGAAATGTATGAAGCGTGGGCCGGCACTATGTACACTATATGTAAATATAGCTACATAATATGTTAACCGTTTCCCAGTGGCGTAGCGTAGCGCGGAGGGGGGGGGGGGGCCCGCCCCGGGTAACACTTTTAAGGGTGCGGCAAAACCTAAGTAAGTGGGCGGCACAACCTAAGTAAGAGAGCGGCAGAATCTAAGTAAGGGGGCGGCAAAATTGAGGTCTCCGCCCCGGGCGGCAGACACCCACGCTACGCCACTACCATTTCCTATACTTTATTTTAATTAATTTCACTTCGTACATTTAAATTAACTTCGCCAAGAAGAGCAACACAACGTAAAATAAAACATGGCGGATAAGAACAGAACTATCCAAATAATTTTTTTGACAATGGCATGATTTTTCGCATTGAAAGACGTATGACGTTCAAGAAGTCGTCTCTTCCTAAAATTGTCAACTACGTCAAAAGTCATGTCAAAGCAACTGCCATGGCCGACCTAAAAATAGGGTTATCGCCAATATAACATTAAAAAACTTTTCAAACAATCATTTTTGTACGCATTTTCCCTTCTTCAAATAATTTTTTTTTTGTATTTTTATGAAATTCCCATATTTTTTTCATATAATTTACCAATGTGGTGTACATAGAGCTGGCCAAAAATATAATATCTCTTTTGCTGGTACCACTTCAAAATTAAGAAGATTAAGTAGGGAAATAGTTAAAATTTTAGCCAAATTTAAAAGGGGAATTATTTAGAAATTAAGTTTTATTTCATACTTTTTGTGCATTTTTACTTTGGAAGTAGGTTTTAATTTTTTGGTTAAAAATAATCTGGTTTCCTTATTTACCTAAATTTATTATTTATATTATTATAAACTGATTTTAAGAAAGTTATAAATACTAAAAAGCCTCCGCTATTTTCACTCTATCGGCAAAATAAATCAAGCGTTATTTCATGCCAGTTTTCTGAGAGGCCGTGGTATTTTGGCAATAGCAAAATTACAAAGGCATTGATATCGGTTCACAAAACTGATGAGTAGTTAGTACCTATGTCACGATAGTAATAAATTATGTTGGTGTTATGTGTGAAAATGGTGGTGACTGGTGATGATGATTACTGTTATATAAGTTGTATGATGGCATATGCTTGCAGTTCTTTAAACAACGCCGAAATCCCCAAACATGTATCTAATATCTATACGTACCTACTCAGGAGTTCTGTCTACTACTTTGGATCTAGAGTACACCTTGGTGCAAATCTTACTTTTTGGTAGCATATGCTTGGACTAAAAACTTCAGAAAAAATCGAAATCATCATAATATGTGTTTATGTAAATTTCGTGGAGTTTCCTCGATTCCTCATGGATCCCATCATCAGGGGGGCAATTCTGCTAAATAAAACCTGCATTAATACAATTACAATCAAGTCCCGACACGCTTACACTCTCAAAAGGTGTTTTTATGAACGTTAAACCAACGTGAAACGCGCTCTGATTGGTCGAAACGGCATAAAATCCGTTTACGGTAACATGTCACTACATTTACAAAACTAATGAAGTAAAATGAAAGTCTACTTAAATACAAGAATTGAGGTTCAGGTCACCACTTTGATGACAAAACGTCCGATTCAAAAAAGAATTTTGAAAATCGGTCCACAGATGGCGGAGTAATCGATATATGTTTGGCGTTATTATGACTGTGTCGATATCTCAAAAGTGTGTTAAATTTTTTAAAACATAGGTCGGTGACAGGCTGGCCGTACTTAATAAATGTAAAAAGAGACTAAGAATACCATGGTTTCTGTAAAAGTTGCGATCAAAATTAAACAATTAAACGTTTCATAAAATGTATTTAATTTGTAATATCAGTATACAACAGGCACTTTCTTCATCAATCTGTTGGCGTGGCCCAGTATTCTCTTCCATGCTCCTTCGTTTATCGGCCCTTGTATAAATTCGGCCACGGGTTTCCAATTGTCATGTAAGAATTTGTGGAAAGACTCAGCTGCAAAAAGAACGCTTATAAAATAATCCGACTCAACTGGACGTAATCGAACAGGAATGGAAGCGACCTAATTTTATCGGCCGACTACAAATTAGAAAGACGGGCTTTTATCCTACTATACGGATGGATGTATGGATAGATGGATGAATAGATGTTTGTTACTCTTTCATGCAAAAACTACTAAACGGATTTTGATGAAATTTGGTATGGTAGTAACTTAAGCTCTGGATGAACACATAGGCTGCTTTTTATCCCAAAAAAGTGCAATATTCCCCTGGAATAACCGATAAAATATTTACGCAGGTAGAGCCGCATCCCCCCGATGGTTGCACGCCTTGTCGTGGCGGTGGGGCTTAGTAACCGTGGACTGGTCACCCACGGTGAAGCTAAGAGGCAACCGGGGCCGGCCTGTTTGCCACCGGCTGGCCCGAGGAGGGCGCTCCCAGCGGGCTTAACATGCCCGCAGAGGACGCGCGTGGAGGTGGGACCGCAGAAGAAGAGGAGTGCCGGTATTACGGTGCGCCGTTCTCCCTATCTTCTGCGGCCGTGGAGGGATCGCAGGGGGAGAGGCGTGATGGTATTACGGTACGCCACTCTCTCTACCCCCTGCGAGCTGGCGGGGCCGTTCCGTCGAAACGGCATTGGTGGGGCCGCAGAGGAAGAGGCATGTCGGTATTGCGGTACGCCGCTTGCCCTATCCTCTGCGACCGAGGTGTGGTCGGTGGCAGAACCACAGACCTGATCTGCCACCGGGTACCAGTTTATCTGGTACCCATGGCCTCCTAGTAGCAGACTCAGGGGGAGTCTGCTACAGTACTGGTGGAGGCCGAGGAGGAAGGCGCACCTAATACCATCTGGTGCGCCCATCGTGGAGGGCCTTCGGGCTTTCGGGATGGAGCCGCTTGTAGGCGGCTACCGCCGGCGGAGTCGCGGATGTGTGTATCGTTCCCGTGGCCCCGTCAGAGGGCGGCGAGGAGGAAGATGGGGGGGGGTTTTTAGTGGGTATACCAGAGTCCCACATCACCACTTGGGTGCCCCCTGCGCCTGGGTGGTATGCGTAAAGCATTTTCCCCCCGGAAAAAAAAAAAAAAAAAAAAAAAAAAAAAAAAAAAAAAAAAAAAAAAAAAAAGGTAGTGCCGCATAATACTTAATAAATAACTAAGTATACTCACATAAACCTTTCTGTCCTTCAAATAAGTTATTAATTTGCACGTGGAACGGGCTTGTGACTGTCGCGTTTGTTTTGAAAGTTTGAATCCTGAAGTAATCTTTGCCATCTTTGCCTTTTTTCTCTTCCAAATTCATTTGCAAAGTTGTGATAAAAGTTCCTGTAGTAATTCATGAAATAAATTAACAAAAATTGGATAGGTCCAAAATTGTAATTTATTTAGATAACACAAACTAAAGAAAATAGAATGTATAGCAGATTGGCATACTGATGATGATCATATTACTATTTCCAGGCTCCTAGTAGAAGCCTAATTCTCTTAAGTCTTAACTATTTTAGATATGATCTCTGTGTGCTGACTTATTGTGCTGATATATAGGTATATTCGCATATACGTCAAATGGTGCGCTCGGGAGCGAGACAGAACGAAAATTCATATCGGTAATATCTCGTATGACAAGAATCTCATAATACAAGAATTGCCTTTCTGATGACGATACATAATTGTACGAGGAAGAAGTACTAAATATTAATTTTACTGATTATATATTGAAAAATGTTGTACTTATAAGAATAAGAAATATTAGATATACCAAGTGAAATTTCATAATCTCCATTTCCTTTGATGTTCCAGTCAAACAATCTACCGCTAGTCTCATAATCACCAACTAGTTTTATATTCTTTGGACAGCGAAAGTCGAAGGCGAAGAAAAGTGTTTTTACGGTAGTCCTAAAAGAAAACAAAAGGAAAGTTGTTATCAATGTTTATCAGACATGCTTCTGAAATTAGTCATTTAACTATTTTAAGACCGTGAGCAGATCATATTATCAAGTAACTTAATTTACTAGTTTCATTTGTTTGATTCTCGACAAGCTTTTATATCATATAAATTGTAATTATTTGTAATAACGTTATAAGATGTTAGTAAAAATTTTAAAGGAAAATATTATTTTATTCTTTTTGGTGCATTCAAAAAAATACTTTTAATATATTTTTTTTACTTTTTAGTTATCGCTAGACCTAGGTTTCTTAGTCTGTTCATCTCATTCAACGCATCATTGTTGCATAGTCGCTTGCCGGTTAATTTTGTACAGTCTAGCAAGAGCTAGACTGTACAAAATTAAATCAAAGAAGACTTTGATTTCTTTGAGTTGTCCTTCTCCTAGACAAGTTGCAAACCAATACTGTTGACGCCTATCTCACCAAATTACACAAGTCAAAGTAAACCAACTTGTGCTACAGACTCCAACAATTCGACCTCAGTAAGGACCTCAAGAAGCCCCAACACACCATACTTTCCTTTGACACCATAATATAGTAGGAGTCCGAACTGACTTGTCGGAATCTTGGATGTTCCGCCATGTTGGACTTAGAAAGATGTCGCATAACTAACCATTGTCATCCAAACTAAACGTGTATACAAAATTTCAACTAAATCAGTTGAAGATGTCAGTCTGCTTTAAAATTGAGTTGCAAAATTCCACCCGAACAAAAGACATACATTGCAAGTTAAATAAAATCTTGTAAAAAGATGACATCGTTGGTTCTGTTAAATATTCCTTTCCCCTGACGGTAGCTACAATATATTACATTACCAATAATAATATTATGCTAAAGTTTGTATAATTCATAATACATACCGTAAATTATTTATTTTGCACCTTTCAAGGCCAGTGACTGTAGTATTATAAATTTTGTAATTCATAGTCAGTAGATTTGCATCCACCGAATCCAAGTAAAATGGTCGTACTATCCCTTGTGTAGGACTCAGAAGTACCTTCTCGATGTCAAGTATAACATCTTCCAAACACGCATTGTTTCGCTTGCAATACACCTTGTTTTCTGAAATAGTTTAAGTACCGTAAAACACCATCACCATATGTTTGTTCCACCGTAGAAAATTCTACGGTGGAACAAACATACATACATGTTACAAACAGACTGCCAAAAACATTACACTTCCTTTTGACTTTTAACAAAACGTTAAACTTTAAACACACAAACGTTAAACGTTAACACCGACAAAGAGACCGTATGTCCACCGCAAGCCCGTCACCCGAGCGCTGTCCGTCATCCCGTCCGTCCGCCGAATTATAACTTAGGGGTCGTCCATTAATCACGTGATGCCTAAAGGGGGAGGGGGGGTCCGAAAAAAATCACCAAGTATCACCAAGGGGGGGAGGGGATAACGAGACATCACGTGTATTAATTTTCGAATCTAGTCCATGCATACCGAAATTATTATCGGTTGTAGATTCGTAGTGTTGTTTAAATACTTACAAGACAAATGACTCGTATAGTTTTTAATTGCTTAAATTATTCGATTAAATTGTTTTTTAAGTTAAAGGTTTTCTTCAAACATGACCTGCTTACTATGTAAAAAAAATACACGTGATCTTAGGTGGGGGAGGGGGGGGGGGGGGGTAGTATAAAACCTCACCACGTATCACCAGGGGGAGGGGAGGGGTCTAAAAAGTTGTTAAAAACATCACGTGATTAATGGACTTAGTTCGGCGCTACCGCTAGAAATCGGCCCGAGATTGATATTAGCGAGTGATTTTTGGATTTTTTTTTTGTGGAAATGTAGGTACTCACAGGAGGTTGCAGCCAATGTTTTGTCACTTAAAGTCCTAAAATGAGTATTCTAACATTTCAACGATAAACAAACGTCTGGTTTTCAAAGACAACCATGTACCGAACTACGGCATGATTTTTTTCGGCATGATTTTTTTTCGAAATCGCAGTTTTTCCCAATTTTCTCTTAATTCGTGGATTATTGTACTATGCATATTTTACCGTCAAAATTTATTCATCAAAAAACTCTACTACGGTTCGAATCGACTCATTCTAAAAACGTCTTGGGTATTTCGGACTTCGACGCGAATCGACCCATTCAAAAACAGTGCTGAGGCGATTCACACGGCGTTAATCCTTGTGCGAAACGACTAATGACCCAAATAGTGACCTATTTTTGTTTTGTTATAATGAAAATGTTCTAATTATCTTCTTGTATTCAGGTATTCATTTAATAAAATTGAAATAAAAGTCATAAAAGCTCACTTACCACCCTTTGTAAGATTTATGCCAAACAATAAAAAGTATAAAATAAACACTGGATTAAAATAAGACATTCTCAGTCCTGGTGCACTCTAGCGTTCCAGAATGAGCTCTAGTTAGGATAATGTACAATTTCATTTATATTGCTAGCAAGTGGGATAAAAAGACTAGTTCGACTTTAAAGTATAACTGTAAGAAATGGGATACTAGATACAGGGTGATTGTAAAATTATATATCGGAATATTATAATTAAAAAATCAAATATTTAATTTATATTCGATAGCAAAATATTGAAATCATCAACTAAATTATTAAAAATTAAATTCAAAGTAAACATTAATACTATCGGAAACGTTAACCAATTGAAAGCGGTATTGAATAGATAAACTACCGACAAAAACCTCAGATACCGGGCTTTAGACGTCAACATGAATTTAAAAACAACCAAACAAACAAAATCAATAATATTATGTACGTGAATCGCTATTTTCCAAAAAATACGGGTACCTAATATAGAAAGTAAGTTACGAAATCTATACTTTAATACTAATATAATAAAGAGGAAAAGTTTTTTGTTTGCATCGAATAGGCTACGAAACTATTGGACCGATTTTGATGAAATTTGGCACATATATGGAATAGAATGACGGGGAAGGACATAGGCTACTTTTTATTGCGGCAAAATTTATGGTCTACTACTAATACTAATACTAGATTTCCTTTTGTCGTCTAGTTGTAATCTAGTGTAAAATATAAGGCATATTCGCGAGACAATTCAAATGACAGCCTCATTCAAATATTTTTCAGGATAACAAGTAGTAACAAACAAAATATAATTTTACTTTATATTATAAGTAAGATTGGTAAAAGGACTATTGAAATAAGAAGTTCTTAGTCTAATGACAAAATTAATGTAAACAGCCTGTAGCAGTTAGGTACTACTTACCGAAGCCAGTATTCCTAATTCTATTTATAACCCACCTCTACATCTGGTTCAGGTGGTTACCTGATAGGTTAATAACCAGTGCACCAATGCAAATTTAATAGAAATTAATATCATCATCATCATCTGTCCATACTATGGCACAGGTCTTTTCAATGTGAGAAATTTGTAATCGAACCTCTAATTTTTATTATATCTACCAACCAGAAAAAAAATTTAAAATGTACCTACTCTAAAACACACAGTTTTGCAAAAAAATTTAAAGGACTTGATATTTATTTTTAAGCCTTTGTTAAAAATATTATTCAAAATTCTATCGGTGCCTGCAGGATGCACAATAGCAAAGTCTGATGCCCGTTACGATAGTAATTTCTTAGATAACGACAAAAATTAATATTATATTTATTTACACTCTAACAGTCTAACTAAACGTGGAAATAAATTTCAAACAAAAAATAACAATTGAATAGTAATTGATGTTTTTCATTACACTTTGCTTTTAGTTTGATATGTAATGTAAATAACGAAGTAATGAAAAAATATCACTTTGTAAATATGCCTTCAATTTAAGAATAGCAATACTGACCAAAAAAACCAATTATTGTTATATTTTAAATTATAATATTATACTTTTAGTCCAAAATGTATTTTGACTATTTTTCATTAAATATAGGGGTAAACGAGCAGACGGATCGCCTGTTGGAATGCGATTACCGTCGTCAAAGGACACCTTGCAACACCTGAGGAATCGCAGGTGCGTTGCCGGCCTTGAGAATATTCAAAAACTGCTAACGTACACGCCTCTAATCCTATGACCCTAATCCTACTGGATACCTAAATAAAAAAAATAGGCTTCATGTCGCAAATCTACACTAATATTATAAAGAGGAAAACTTTGTTTGTATGTTTGTTTGTTTGTTTGTTTGTAATAAATAGGCTCAAAAAGTACTGGACCGATTTCAAAAATTCTTTCACCATTCGAAAGCTACATTATCCACGAGTAACATAGGCTAAATTTTATTTTGGAAAAAAATAGGGTTCCGTAAGATATTTGGGTTTTTCGGACACAAGATGTAAAAAATCAAGCAGAAAAGTTACTTATTTTGCGTACGCTGCCTAATCTATAAAAGATAGAACCATAAAATGTTCTAATTAATTGTAGATCTTATAAATATCTACAAAAAAGTCTGCGACACACTATACCTATCTATGTCGAGTGAGGCACAACAACCATTTTTTTATTTAGAAATCTTTAATATTTTTTGGACTACATTTAAACGCGTTTATTTGACTCATGCTATTAATCCTTATCAAAATAAATTATTTCATCACTAAGTATAGTTTATGTAGATAATATTTGGCCTTTGAATGATTAAAATTGGACGTTTGGTTTTGAAGTTATGGCGAAATTAAAATATTACGATTTCTGCTGCACGGCCCGTTGCGAAGTGGGCGACATTCTGTAGTATTAGTATCAGTATTGTACCCGTGCGAAGCCGGGGCGGGTCGCTATAGAATAATAAAACGTCAAAAGATTTAATTTATATAATAGCAATTTTAAATTATTAATACGTCTTCAACTGGCAGAGTTTTGAGGAACTTGTTGACGTTTTTGAATATCCTCTCCCAGGCTGGCTGCATCACCGGCTCCTGGAGTACGTCAGCCAGGTCCCTCCAGTTGTCATGGGCGAAGTTGTGTATTGCGCTGGCTAAAAAAAATTAGTTATTGCCCGCGAATTCGCTTACAAATTATTATTGGGGGAACCGTACATCCTCTGGTATTAAAAGGAGTGATGTCTGGATGGGAACTGGATGAGAAAAATCGAATCAAATCTGGTCAGCAGTACCACATCTATATCTATATATACCACATATACCACATCTATATATATAAAAGAAAGTCGTGTTAGTTACACTATTTATAACTCAAGAACGGCTGAACCTATTTGGCTGAAAATTGGTAGGGATGTAGCTTAGAACCTGGAAAAGGATATAGGATACTATTTATCGCGGGAAAACGCACGGTTCCCTTGGAATACTGTATTTACGCTTTTACGTAAAAACTACCTAACCGATCATCATGAAATTTGGCACAGATATAAAGTAGACTACGAGGAAAAACATAGGTTACTCTTTATTGCATAAAAATGTACGGTTCCCGTGGAATACTGTATTTACGCTTCTACGTAACTACTTACCCGATCATCATGAAATTTGCTATAGATACAAAGTAGACCACGAGGAAGGACATAGGTATACTTTTTATTGCAAGAAAATATACGGTTCCCGTGGAATATTGTATTTACGCTTTTACATAAAAACTACTTAACCGATCATCATGAAATTTTGCACAGATATAAAGTAGAGTGGTAGAGCACGGGAAAGGACATAGGCTACTTTTTATTGCAGAAAATATACGGTTCCCGTGGAATACTGTATTTACTTACGCTTTTACGTAAAAACGACTTAACCGGTCATCATGAAATTTGGCACAGATATAAACGTAGACAACTGGGAAGGACATAGGTTAATTTTTATCGAAATTGGTATGGAGGTAGCTTAGAACCAGGAGAAGGATATAGGATACTATTTATCGCGGGAAAATGTACGGTTCCCGTGGAATACTGTATTTACGCTTTTAGGTAAAAACTACTTAACCGATCATCATTAAATTTGGCACAGATATAAAGTAGACTACGAAGAAGAACATAGGTTACTCTTTATTGCATAAAAATGTACGGTTCCCATGGAATACTGTATTTACGCTTTTACGTAACTACTTACCCGATCATCATGAAATTTGCTATAGGTAGATACAAAGTAGACCACGAGGAAGGACATAGGCTACTTTTTATTGCAAGAAAATATACGGTTCCCGTGGAATATTGTATTTACGCTTTTACGTAAAAACTACTTAACCGATCATCATGAAATTTTGCACAGATATAAAGTAGAGTGGTAGAGCACGGGAAAGAACATAGGCTACTTTTTATTGCAGAAAATGTACGGTTCCCGTGAAATACTGTATTTACGCTTTTATGTAAAAATTACTTAACCGATCATCATGAAATTTGGCACAGATATAAACGTAGACCACTGGGAAGGACATAGGCTACTTTTTATCGCGAGAAATGTACGGTTCCTGTGGACAACTGTATTTACGCTTTTACGTAAAACTACTTAACCAATCGTCATGAAAATTGGCACAGACATAGAGTAGACTACGAGGAAGAGCATAGGCTACTATTTATCGCAGAAAAATATGTTTGGGGATTTAGTAAATAGGAGATTTAGGGATTTACAAATAATGTGATTTACACGACGATACTCAAAGGAAAATTCGAAGGTGAGGAAGTTCTCATTCCGAAGATCCCGATGATCCCTACCGAATACCGATATGCCGTTTGAGTTCAAACGACTTCAATTTCCGATCCGTCTTGCATTCGCCATGACCATTAACCCGGCGACACTCGCTACTGGGTAAAAAATACCACAGAGTACTTAATTTAGGTTACATCTTTTTTTTAATGTTTCTAGCGTCACGCTATTTTAAGTACCATCGAACCGATAGATAACACACCCGCACCCCGTGTGGCAATCAGTTCGCGTAGGTCGCTTGTCAACAACGGACATACAAAGTGAGTATGGGTGAAAAATACCCGGTAGCGACGGTTCTTGTCATATTATTTTTCGGTATATTATCAACTTTATTTTAGTTTTATAGGTTATTACGATGAATACACCACTGAGAGATAGCATAATAGAACAATTACTTGCTGAAGAAGATAGTGAAGAGGAAAATGTGTCGGAAATTGAAGATTATGAGATTAGTGAACACGAAAGTGCTGTATGTGAATGGAAGAAGGGCCGGAAAACGAAAACAATTTGCGAGTTATGCTTCAAAAAAATGTGCAAAGAGCATACAACCCCAATTTGTGGAGATTTATATGATAAAATAAAGCAGTAGTTACTACAATGTTTGAAGCCGATTTTCTCAAAGTTCATTTATTATGAAAATATTATTATTTTGTGTTATTTTGGTAGTGTATTAGGTCTTATTTTGATATTGACCTCGACTTTCAATAGTCCCAAAGAACAAATAATAATTTTGTTTATTTTTCTAAGATTGTAACCAAAAAAGTTAATATTTTTGTTGATTTATTAGGATAAGCTTTAATTTCGAACTAATAAACATTGAAACTTCCATTTGCGTTTTTATTTATTCAAAATAATGTAAACAACAATAGACCATAACAAAACTTTGAAATTTCCAGTTATTTTCTTAAATAGCTGTACTATAAACTCTGTGGTATTTATTACCCGGTAGCGAGTATTCGTGTCTGTAAATACCTAGCGAGTACTGCAGGGTTAATAAGTCATAAGGCCAATACTTGAAAGTTTGTGGTCTGAATCTACAAAATCCATGTTTTTCACTTGGTTAATTATATGTGGCATATTCACGGATCGGAAGACCATCTGCGTTATTTATTCTTGGGCCTGATAATAAAACGAAAAATGTCGTCTGTTACAAGATGCTTTACTGAAGATTGCAACCCATGCACCAAAATACATGGCTAATTTTAACAATCATTAAAATAATTGATTTCTTTTTAATTATATCTATTATCCTAATGAAAAATTGCACTTAATGAAATCCAAAATCTGCTCATTTATTGCCTCTAAGGTAGAACAAAGTTTGCCGGGTCAGCTATTATAATATAAAAGGTTTCTTTAGTATATTAGTAGATATAGGTATTTAATATGGACTTCATATAATATCTATTTAAATAAAAGAAGCCGTGTTAGTTACACTATTTATAACTCAAGAACAGCTGAACCGATTTGGCCGGAAATTAGTGGGGTAGTATCTTAAAACCAGGAAAAGGACACAGGATACTTCTTAATTCTTATCCCATTCCCTAAGGACTCAAAACTCGAGAACGGCTGGACCGATTTGGCTAATTTTGGTCTTGAAATAATTGTGGAAGTTCAGGGACGGTTTGACAAACAATGAGAAATATTGGAAAAGGTGTAAGTTATGGGAGTAAGTGTAGGATTAGGACGTAGATTATGATTATTAGAATAAATTACTACACCTACAATGAGGTGTAGTCATTTATTAATTTCAGTTCATATTTAAGACAGAACAACGTGTGTCGGGACAGCTAGTAAAATATAAAAGAAGACGAGAAAAAGATGGCAAGTTTATATGACCAGAACCTCAATTCTCGTATTTAAAGTAGACAATTTAAAAAGTCAATTTTACTTTGTTTAGATGAAAGTGTAGCGACATGTTACCGTGAACGGATATGATGATATGACGTTTTGACCAATCAGAGCGCGTTTCAAGTTGTTTTAACGTTCATAAAAACACCGTTTGGGAGTATAAGCTTATCGCGACTTGATTTTAATTGTATCAATGCAGGTTTAGCAGAATTTCCCCTCTGGGCAGAGCATAGCAGTTGTCCTCATATAAAGTTACTTACATAATTCTTTCTGACCGTTAAATAGGTTTTGGAACTCGAAAATAAGCGGCTCCCTGGGGTCATATTTAACTTTGAAAGTCTTGATACTCAAGTAAGTTTTTCCGTCGCTGCCTTTTGTTTTTTTCAAGTCAAGATTGTATTCAAAAAGAAATTTTCCTGAAAAGTAAATAGAACTTTATTTAATTTACCTAAACAAATAAAATGTCAGATGTTATTTTTGGTAATTATTTTTTGTGTTTAGAACATATATTCTAGTCTGGTTAGAGAACCAGACTAGAATATATGTTGAGAATACATATAAGAATGTGAGAACTGGAGGAGAGCCTCCAGTTCTCACATTCTTTTGGGAATTAGACTTCCTGCAACTTCCTACTTTTGTTCAGCCGGACCTAAACTGGTTTTTCAATGCAGAAGGTGGGTCGGACTCATGTACTTGACTGACAAAACTCTAAAACAATAATTAGTGCAAATAACATATACCTATTCAGTTAACTGATGAGTCAACTGCAACAGTTTTTTATTACTGCCAAGCTTGAAATGGGAAATTCAAATAATTACTTCTATTCAATTCGTAGTTGGGTTCCAGTGTCAGAGCATGCTATCGCCACGTGCACACTCGATTTGATGCACGTGTGAGTGCGACAGCATTTGCTGACAGAATTGAACAGAAAAAAAAAACGTAAATTATACTTCTTCATGTGAGAAGATCTCCTTATTAATGTGATGTTAGTAGATGATAATGATGAATACCTCCCGTCATAGTGAAATCTCCCTTCCCTTTTACAGGTATGATAAGAAGTTGACCATCGAGCTCGTATTTCCCTTGTTGATGTAGATCGGAACAATCTAGTTGATATTGAAGGTTTGTGAGATCAGGATTGAGCCTGTAAATAAAATAGAATAAATTTACATGAGATTGGGAAGAAAGGTTTTCTAATTATAATTTGGAATAGCGGTGCAAATACATAATGATACTCTGTAATATGTATATTATATATAAGTGTAATTTATGAATGAAAGGAGGATAATAATCATGCCATTCTTAATTTTTTTATCAAAAAAAAAAAAGAGGACAGAACAATTAATCGTAGTTAATGAAATATTCATATTAGCATCCCGCATAGTAGTAAAGAAAATTTGAAACTAAAAAGTTTGAGTGAAATTATTATTTTGTATAAGCACAGATTAAAGAAAGAGGAACAGATAAACAGCTACATAGTTTTGATTGCATTACATTTGATTAGATTTGATTTCACTACTACATGCACACGGTGTGTCCGCGATTGTATGGAACAATTTTGTGGGCCGTTGAAGGGGACGTCAAATTTTTTAACTTTAGATCGATTTGAATCGTTTTATGAAAGCTGTTTTCTTGTACGTAAGTATATAACTGCATTTTCTACTCTGTGTTATTGTCCGTGCGTTAACAAGTACGAGTACGTTCTCTATTTCTTAAGTTTCGCAATCATGTTCGACGAATACCTGATACTAAGGACGAAATATCTAGGGCAGGACAGTTATACCTTTACATGCCTTCGGATGCATTTTATTTATAACCATAATATTATTATTTCATATTTAAAACATACATTGAACTGGGCCTTATTGTTTTATAGATAGATGGCCCTGGCCAGTAGCATAAAATTACGGAAATCATTGATGTAAATACCTTAAAAAACACAATAAAACCTTTTAATATGTAATTTGTATCTTATATAATATTTACATTAGTTCTTGGTAGATTGGATTAATATTAGTCTATTATTACGACAACATTATTAAAATCAATTCAACTTACTTTATTTTTCCTACATGACAATTCTTTAATCCACCAAGAGTTCGATTTATGAACTTGTAGTTGAGACTTGCAACAGTTCCTTCTTGCACCTCTATCAGTAGAGGATCCAGCGGCTCTATACCAAGTTCAGGAACTCCAGGATATAGATATTTAGCTGCAGCGTTCGCTAGTTCTTCTATACATGCTGAGTCGTTTATTTTACATTGTTTCGTTACTGAAATGTTAAAGAAGTATTTTGAATGAGTATAATTCTTAATTCGGTGTGACGTTATTCACTATGATCATACTATTAGTTTGTTTGTAACTGTTATTCTACCCAAATAACAAACAATATTTTAGAGAAGACCATAGGACTAAGGATTTGAGGATTGGAGATTAGTCTCCTCTTAAAAATTGTATTAATACTAGTACTATGTTATAATAAATATAATTCCCATTTCCACGATCCATAAAAGTAAAAGTACATTTTATACAAACTGTAAACTTTTGCATCCCAATACTCACTTGAAAACGATAAAATGGGGCTCACAAATCCAAATAATAAAATACAAAACATTGCTACAAAATTCTCCCATACACCAGTTCAAAAGATCCTCACACCGAAAGCCTATATTTGAATATTCTTTGATAATACTGGAACAGTGGCTTTTATCTTAAACTTTTTTGGAACTTAAAAACAAATCTATGAGTTTTTGCAGATATAAAAACAACTTAGCACGTATCAGCGCTTCAAATATACTATTTAAGGCTTCATGGAAGTTTGTACACACGGTTCTATGAACTTTTTAATACGTCCTTTTGACTTGGAGTCGCGAGACGGTTTGGTTTCCTTGCTCGAGTTGACCTCATTATATCCGTAACCTTAACACTAATTATTGTTATTGTAGGTAAACAGCTTCAGTATATTATTTATCTTTACAGAAAGGTTTATTAGCAAGCTTTTGTAAGGTAGATTAATGGTTCATTTGTCCTCTATTAATATACTTATTTTATAGTTCGGATTTCCTAGAATTTTGTTCATAAGTGATGTGACAGTGAAAAATTTGCTTGTTTCTTCTATTATCAAGAACACTAATATTATAAATAAACATTTTTTTATAGCTTCACTTTGATGACACGCCTAAATTTTTTCGCACAAAAAAGTATTTTATAAATAGCTCCCCACACCGATCCCGGTGACGGTGGCCGGTTTTATTCAAACCAGGCCAGTTACGCAGGAGTAATTTTATAGTGCCCAAGTGTTTGCGCATTACACAAGACCACTCTCTCTTCCTTCACTCTCATAATCCAGTGGGACGGATAACCGACACGACTGACGAGAGATCAGGCGCAGGTCCGAATTTTTACATGCCCATCCGACGCATGGATCATCTTTCTTGTCATACAATCGGGTGATCAGCCTGCATTGTCCTAACCAAACTTGGAAACACATTTTTTGTTATTCCAATGCGGGAATGGAACCCACGACCTCCGAGTCGAGAGCCAATGCTCTAACCACTAGACCACGGAGGCTGTTAATTTATTATTGTAGTAGCACTCCTGCTCATCAATTAAACAAAGTAATGTTTTTGAGGAACTTGGACAATTTTCTATTTATATACTATACATAACTAGCTATGGAAAAGTTTTAGGGCCTGTTTCACAGTCTTAAAATAAATATGGAATTTCAGAAAAGGTTTAAACTTTTAAAGGGTGAGAAATATTGGAAACAATTGCGTAAAAAATAAACGACGGATGAATTTTTCCATATTTGTCACTTTACTGTCAAATATTTTTTAAAGTTTACTATCTTTTCCCGTGGCTCAGCGCTCAGCTGGCGTAAATTCTCACGAAAACGCTGTACTTTTTCGGGGTAAAAAGTAGCCTATGTTTTAATTCAGAGCCTAAACTGCTACGATACCAATTTTTTTTGAAATCCATTTAGTAGTTTTGCAGAAAGAGTAACAAACATCCATCCGTATGGATCCATATCCGGATGGATGTATATCCGTCCTCACAAACTTTCACATATTTTATAAATTAATAGTAGGATTTGAAAAAAATCGGCCGGGCCCAGTACCTAGGTTAGTAGGTGTAGACGTAGATTTAGGTGGTTGTAGGTGAAGATGTTAGTGTCGGTTGTAAGTGTAGTTATTTATTTATTCAAAGTTTAGAGAAATATCCGATCATCCATCCATCTATGATTTTCATATAATTTCACATTTACGAGTATAGTAGTAGTACATTAGATTTCCGTTAGATGGCAGCATTCAGTCTTTTTAATTTCAATAGTCTCACGTATCATTCATAGACGGTACCGCTGTTTTTTAGGGTTCCGTAATACTTAAGGAACCCTTATAGTTTCGCTCTGTCCGTCTGTCTGTCTGTCTGTCTGTCTGTCTGTCTGTCTGTCTGTCCGCGCCTCTAGCTCCTGTAATTATGAATATAAATTGATGAAATTTGGTGCAGTTATAGATTGTGTATAGATCACGGTTTCGGGATCATAAAAAAATAATAATTTTATATTTTAGGGGTGGCTCTCCATACATATGAAGTGGGGATGAAAAATATTTTTTCACTCTACCCCATTGTGTGGGGTATCGTAGAATAGGTCTTTTAAAATAAAGGCAAGGTTTTATACATTACTTTTTTATAAAGTTGACCATTTTCGAGTAATCGGCCTCCAAAGTAGTTTGTAAGTTGGTCCCCCCCCCTAGCATTTTTAAACTATAGGAGATAGAAACTTGTAAATTTCCATGCTGATAGATCAAGCTAAAAACTCTTTAGGAAAATTATTTTGAACCAAATCGGACAGTAACTTTTGGAGTAATTAAAAAAAGCATATTACGCGTTTATAGTTACGGAACCCTCCTTAGACATGTCCTGACATGCTCTTGGTTAGGTTATTTATTATTATTTATTGAATAAATCAAACATTTAAATAGCCGAGCCCGAAGAAAGATATATTAAACTATATAAGTTTCTTGCATTAATATAATAATATTGAAAGGATAATCAAGTTTAATATAAATATTTAACATTTAATATAAGATTGTCAAGTTTAATATAAGGGTGAGGTTGATCTTATATGATAATATTATGTATTATTTAAGTACTCGAAAATAGAGGTTTTATTATGACGGTGGTGATCTGGTACATATCTCCATTCGAAGTAGAACCTGACATTGGTTTTGTTGTCACATTGTTTTTAAGTCAGGTTTATTTTCATAATAACATGATAGAGTACCTTACCAGATAATATTGTTATGTAGACTTACCTTAGGTAAGATCGTTTACATAAGTTATATAATTATCTAGACGACTTGCGAAAAGCGACATCTAATAGAAGCTAATGGAACTATATCACCTGGAGCCTTCAAGGCTTCACAATTAAAAATACTAAGGTTCGTATCTTTCGTTCGTGACAATCTCTGTGGCTAAGTAGTTAGCTAATATATATCTGTATTATCTATGGTAGTTAGCACGTCGGCGCACAAGCTGAAGGTCGCGGGTTCGAATCCCGCCTAAGTAACAAAAAGTTTTCTGTGTCCCTGGGTCATGGATGTGTTTTAAATATTGTGTATAGTATAATAAATATATGTGTAGTATAAAAAGCGTTAAATATTTTTCCTTTGTCCGTCGGTGTCAGTAAGATTTAAATTCTTCGAGAACTTACCATGGGACCAGATTGATGTAGTGTGAAAGCGTCCATAGATATTATTATATCTTTAGTCGTATTAATTGAATTTGTAATTAACATTACCTAAATAATAATACATAACATGAGGTAATAATAATAATTATGTAATTTTATTACATCATCAATTACAATTATGATGACTGAAGTAACATGATGCTTTAATAACTTAATTATAATATTACATACTTACTAGCTTTTGCCCAAGGCCTCGCCCGCGTGGAATAGTGTTCTTGGAGAAAAACATTTTTCAGCAAATAACTCTATGGCTAGCCGCACACACACCATATTGTTGCCAATAATGCTTATATTAACATTATTATTCCTTCTGTGCGGGCCACATTGTACGAGTATGTGTTGACTAGTATTAACAAATTTATTCTGCCAATAATATTGCACGTGTGCGGTTAGCAAATCTATCACTGCAATATTATATAATTCAGTATACCTACAATATTGAAAATGTTTTTAGGATTTCGTACCCAATGGGTAAAAACGGGACCCTATCACCTCGAACGCTACGTACGAGACCGTTTGATATATTGTAAAAACCGACTTCCAAAGTAAAAATGCACAAAAAAGTATGAAATAAAAATTATTTTCTAAATAAATCCCCTATTAAATTTGGATAAAATTTTAACTATTTCTCGACTCAATCTTCATAATTTTGAAGTCGGTACCAGCCCAAACAACATCCTGATAAAACAATATTTAAAGTAGAACTCACGTTCAAGTTCGATGATACCGACTTCAAAATTATGAAGACTATAATATAGTCAATATAGTATATCTGTGCCAAAATTCAAAATTATCGGATAAGTAGTTTTTACGTGAAAGCGTTTAATACAGTATTAAAAATAAAAGTAGCTTATATCCTTACCCGTGGCCTAGGTACTCTATATTTATGCCAAATTTCATAATGATCGGTTAAGTAGTTTCTACGTGAATGCGTAACAAACAGATGTCCCATGGGAACACTGTCCTTTTTCGGGATAAAAATTAGCATAAAATGTGTTATTATAACCCTCAATAATATCAATTTTCATTTAAATCGGTTTATCCCTTTAGGCGAGAAAGATAGTGAAAAATATTCATATAAATACACTATCCCACGGGAACACTGTCCTTTTTCGGGATAAAAAGTAACCTATGTCCTTCCCCGTGGTCTATTCCGGTGCCGAATTTCATCAAAATTGGTCAAGTAGTTTCGGAGCCTATTCGATGCAAACAAACAGACAAACTTTTCCTCCATATTATATTAGTATAGAAGTATAGATGATAATAGTAACTTTGAAATAACAATTGCTACAAAAAATATTTATATAAGTACCTGAAGGCTGAAAATATAAAAAATAGTTGGAGATTTTTTGAAAATTAGTTTGCGCTTACGGCAATCTATTCAACCTAATAAATATAAAGCACATAATACTTAGTTCAATATTTAAGGAACGAGTTATTTCTTCAAAAAAATATTTTTAAGTACCTATTGAATATAATAATAAATAGATGGAGATTTTTTTAGTTTGCGCTTACGTCAATCTATTCAACCTAATGAATATTAGCGCATAATAATATTTTGTTCAATATTTAAGGAACGAGTTATTTCTTCTAAATATAGAGAAAACCTACTATCTGATTTATAATATTATGTTAGTAAAATTAAAAATAAAATTGTTAGAGGGACTCCCTTGAAAAGGGAGGATCAAGGGTATCCCTTTCTACTTATTTCCTAACTTTGATCTATATCTCCCCAAATAAAGTGTACTTATGAAATTAAAGTAAGGATTAATTTTAAATATGTATCGTCTTAAATATGTATAGTTTCAAAACAATTGTTTAATCAGAATAGAAACATACAAATAAAAGTTGATTGCGTCAAATATATATTTTCGTCCTCCACTTAAAAAGGTGTTATATCTGACGATTCTACTCATTTGGAAATGTACCTAGTCTCCTTTATGGATCAAGTGTATCTCCTGAAAACATTTATGAAATTCTTTTTAATTTGGTATTTTGTTTCCGAACAAAATCACAGAACTTCATATAAGTATTTAAATAAATAATAAATTATTATATTTTATTTATTTATTCTTCATGTAAATGACAAAATCAACTAAATATTACAAAATATATAAAACAAATGGTACATAGGCGTGCTTATCTCTAACATCTCTCTGCCAGCAGACCTTAGACAATTTCAGGAAAAATAAAATAAGAAAGGATACAGGTAGTACAGCAAAGAATAATTACAGAGGAAAGGAGACAATTACTTACTAATAATAATTATACCTATTACCTACCTAATTTACATTATATATATAAACTAATAAATATACATATATACTAATACTAATACATGTTATATATATATATATATATATATATATATATATTTTATAATACCTACATAAAATAATAATATAATATAATATAAATAATTAATAAACCTAATAAATAATAATAAAAATAAATAACTAACCTACATAAACCTACATAAACTATTTTGATGCTGATGACAATAATAAATGATTCTTCAGCCTAGTCTTAAACGTGCCCACTGTTCCCAAGTAACATTTTGGTAATAAGAATAAACGCTAAATGAGCTACTTAAGAGAAACTTAAAAACCTAAGGTTCTATAAAAGGTCTAACAACTAGTGGTATAGCGCGCTATAACTATCTTATAACCCTGGAATGGGCCCACAATTTTAGAGCTTAAAGTGACATAATAGTTGTAGAAAAGTGATAAAAAGGTGGAAATAAAGAGTTACAATAGTGCTATTGAAGTAGTATTCACCATTTTAGGTGTATTATAAGCTATACACAGGTTACAATTGCACCCTTTAGTAATAAATAATTTATAAAATTCACTCAGTTAACTTTTTTAACTAAATATGAGTGCTCCTACGATACTATTTATAGCTCAATTGTATATTGTGCATATTAAGTCGTAATAAACTTCACCCAAAGTTTTTTTTTTACTTTACGTTTCAATTACCGTGAAAAATGATAAAATATAATAGCAGTGCGCATATTCATGGCCGACAATCATGGCCGATATCAATTAATAATTTTATACATTATCGGTTTCATAATTATGAATTATCACTGCGGTGATAAGTATTCTGTGATAATATATACTAGTTTTCATCTCAATTTTGAAGCGCCTCAAAAATAAACAACATTTCATATTATTAGGTAAAATAAATCACTGCCACGGCATTTATTTTTATTTTAGTTGTGGTTGTAAATAACAATTCTCAGTACGTCTATGTATATTTTAATTGAAAACAGTAAATAATGTAAATCAATGTCGGAAAATAATATTTTGACCATAAATTTACTTTTAATATTTTATAGGTTATGTTTATTTAATGGCGTAAAATCTACATTACCTAAGGTTCCTGATAACTCTTTTATTCCTAACGCAGTGTTAAAGAGACCATAGCTAGCTTTTTAATGCCACTTGGACTTTTATAATGTGGGAGTAAATCCTATTATACAACCTGTAATGATTTAAAGGTGGTTTCTGACACTTGCAGCATCTAGCTCTATAATACCTATAGTTATCACTTCTTTAACTTCTATAGCTCTATAATACAAATAGTTATCACTACTGTAACTTTCTTTTAGCTCTTAGGGCTCCATAGAACTCGTTAGGTGGTACAAGGTATTGACTAACTCCATTTAAGAACTTTAACCGTTTTTAAGTATTAGCAGACACCTTACAATTGGTGCTAGTGTTTTACGTTTCCTAAAGATGTAAGAGTAAGTTATACAAAAGTTCTGACAAACTCCAAGTTAGCACCTTAAGTTATATATTTTTCCTTTATTTCTATTATGCCTCTTGAAACTTTAATTATTTATTCCTAACGTCGCAGTAGAGTCCAAAGCTATTGTCAGAGCTCTTATATTATGTCGTTTATAATACTTTAAGTGTCAAAAAAAGTTTCCCTTAGCGCCAAAATGTTAGTTGGGTTGGACTCTGCCGCACCTGTTCAGGCAAGGCATTCCACAGCTGGGCAGCTCGGACAGTAAATGAGTTGGCGTAGAAATTAGAGTTACACCAAGGAGTGTCGAGTATCTTTTTACCCGACTGCCGGGAGGGTTATGTGTTTAGCGCGTATCTTGTATATATGTATGTATGTATGTAATATTCTTTATTACCTTGTATCTTCAGAACCGCTAAACGGATTTTCACATTTGAGGTATCGTTAGATTCGTCTTAATAGCCCAAGTGTTCTTAGATAGGTGACATTAAAAAAAATGGCGGATGTTTGACGCCATGTTGTGAGGTAAAAAAAAATATCTACCAAGTATATCGAGTGGGGTATCAAAATGAAGGATTTTAAACACTGATTCTAAATATATAACGTATAACAAAAACCCGCCTGCATAGATAACTACAATTCAAAAGCAACTGAAAAGACTGAAATAAAATAAATAATTAAAAAAATAAAAAAACCCGACTGCAAAAAAGACATATACCTAAGCAACGCACTAAAAATACCGAAACAAGTTTGAGAAAACTGACTACACTATGAGCTGAAACCCTAAGTGAAATAATTGACGTTATGTTTGGTAGCAGGCGGGACCCATTCGCAAATTATAAATCGTACAAAAATATATGGGGCCCATTTGCTTAGGTATATGTCTTTTTTGCAGTCGGGTTTTTTTATTTTTTTTTATTATTTATTTTTTTGGATTGCAGGTACGCAAAGGCCTGTCGCTCGGGGCAGTATATGAAAACCGTTGGAATAAGTAAGAAGGAGAGTTGGAAAATTTTAGGATTTTAAACAACAGGGTTAAGATGTGAAAATTTCGACGAAGGCTGATGGGAAGCCATTGTAATTTGTTGCGAAACTCGGTAATATGATCAAATTTGCGCAGTCCGAAAATAAAACGTATGCACAAATTATGGAGAATTCATTAAATACATGAATTTTTGTTCTTTTTTTGAAAGTGTCTAACATAGATAACTTTACCTAATTACCCACGCCCACATATCGAGTATCGACCATAATGCTATGACAGTAAGATTCAAAAGTACACCACAGGTATCCGTGTACCATTGAGTGTAGGACTTTCAATTAATTTTGAATGAACTACAAGCCCATGATTTACTCTATAAAAGACCACCACAGACATTTTTAATCTATAGCAATATTTATATTGAATTTTAACAATAAATTGCAATATCCCATTAAAAGTGGCCGTAAAAAAACCTTGTTGTGAGTCCATGCGCCTATACTCTTTGTTTGGTAATCCCTACGGGTTGTTGCAGCAGAAAAAATGTGGGAACACGACGTTAGTTTTAGTGATGTGTAGAAGTATCGATAAGGTATTGTCGATAGTATGTTTTATACTTATAAGGAGACTATAATATCGGATTGCAAAATATAAAACGATAAAACGTAAAGCTTTCAACTTTAATGTTTTTTAAGTTGTCGTTTCTGTAATTCAATATTGTACTGTCGTCTCTTAAGTATTGACAATTCCGTACAGGTAGTGGACCGTGACACTGCCTCACAAATAAAACTGTACAATTACAAGCGCATTCAAATAATTATTTGAAATAAATGAATATCTGTATTGTGTTATGTGTATATGTCACCGTAAAATTGTAGAAACCGTTAGATTATAATATTACTAGAGATATTATAAAATGTCAACAGATTGTCGAATAAAAATTTCTCCTTACAATTGTAGGTACGCATTATTTTTCGTTATAATTATTATTATGAAAAAGCAAACAAATATGGCGACGCGCGGCACTTACCGTTTAATCAATCGGCTCAGTAAATATTACAATGTAACGAAAAATAACATTTAAAATTGTAAGAAGAAATTTTCAAATATTATTTATAAATAGCTTCAATTATTATTTACATGTTTTAGTAATTTTAATGTAATTTTTTAAAAACAAATCGATAAAACTATGATTAACATCCATAGCAAACATCACTATTAAACGCAACAGATTTGACAGTGACGCGCCCACCTCGACTCGCCATTCAAACGCAAGCCCACATTGACAAAAGCATGGCAAATAGCCATTATTATTAACGCAAGCAATAATAATATTATACCATTATACATCCAGGATTGTTGAAGACTAGGTACTATAGCTATACAAACGAAGGTATAATACAATATCGCTATTTCAAATATTAAGCTCAATGTGCATATTAAGCACGTACTGCATACTGCTTATTATGCTTCATAATAGTTCAAACTAAATCAATTGTATCCAAATCATGAATTAAATCTGATTATTTGCAGAAATGTTAAATGTAATGTAGACTTCAATATGGAATTGTTAGTTTTCTATAATAAAGCTCGCGACGTATCCAAAATTTTTGACGACCTCTGTGGCTCAGTGGTTCAGCGCGTTGGTGCTCAAGCCGAAAAGTTCGAATCCCGCCGAAGGAACAAAAAGCTTTACTGTGTTCCTGGGTCATGGATGTATATTAAATATGTATATATAATATAATAAAAATCTTAAATATATGTATAGTATAAAAGTATGTATTAAATATACTTCCCGTTTTCTGGTACCTGTAACACAAGAACTTCGGATACTTAGCACGGGGCCAGATTGACGTGGTGTGAAGCGTCCATGGATATTATTATTATTTTATTATAACAAAAAAATCTATCATCTAAAAATTCAAGATCTGCTTGCAGTTTACTTGAAAATCATTGTAACATTCTGCTTATGATTAAAAAAACTGCTAAGTTTGGAATCGACGGTTTAATATCAAACTTTTGAGTCCCTAGCGATCTACAATAGTCCTATGCTTGTTCTTGATGACCTCCTTTTTCGACCGTGAACGCTAGCTCCTCTACCTGAATCTAGTTTAGAAGTTTAATAAAATTTAAAAATAAATAAGTATTTTTTCTTGTTTTTTTTTAAGTTAAAGAAGTAAATATTTTTATGGAGGAAGTGCCCTAGTGGTTGATTAATGCTATAATAGTTAAATTATAAAAAATCTATTTTAGGTTTAGCGCCCAAGTCTGCCTAGACAACGGTAATACAAGCCAAATAATACCTGAAATACTTAAAATTTCATACAGTTACGCGATATTACAATGTAAGCGAGTTCGAAAAGGTTTTCATGAAATTCGAGGTCGAAAACTTCCGTATTTAGGCTAAACTCTGCTATAATAAAGCTAAAACAAGTGTCTAGTTACATGTCAACATTATATATGACAGCTCGACAATCGACACTTCGACTTTTCAACTCTATTGTATATTATTAGCGCAGAGTTCTATTTTCAGTGCACTGAATTCCCAGCCATTCCCGGGACCGCCGGACTCCGGATCATATATTCCACGCCTTAGATATAATATTTTTGTAATTATTATAAAAGAATTCTTAAATAAGAGAAAATAAAATAAGAAATTAAAAAAACATAGGTATTTCTATTTCAAGTTTATTTCAAGTTAAATATAGTCTATTTCAAGTTAAAAGCTTTCTATTTCAATGTTAGTGCCTGTGATAGTAGTATGTAATTGTAGTAGCTGTAGTAGTTATAGTAGTAACTTGTAGAAAATTAATCTTGTTTAGAGGACACAATAAGTGTTAAATTAAACTCACTAGTTATAACTTATAGTTATATCCTACAACTACACATTGTAAATGCGAAAGTTTGTGAGAATGTTACTCTGTCACGCTAAAACTACTGAACGGATTTTAGTGAAATTTGCTATGATAGTAGATTATTCTCTGGATTAAGACATAGGCTACTTTTATCTCGGCAAAGTACAGTCTTGCCGTGGGATACTGTTTTAACGCGGGCTGAGCCGCGAGCAAAAGCTTGTCTTATAATAATCTTACCTATTATTAAATAAATAAATAAAAGTTTATTTGCAACTAAGCACTTAAACTATTAGTATGTAGGTATGTGCATCAAAAGTTAATTAGCAGCTGCAAATTGGCTCAAGCTCGGCAATGCTAGCACACCAAGGCATACTCAGCGCCGATCTTCCGCAAGAGCCATTTTGTAACTTCACAAGCACCACACAAGCGCTACCTATATAAAAATATACTTAACTAATTACGACACATATTTAGAAATACGAAAAAACATATTGGACAACAAACATATTATAATAATGACTCACCACCGATCTCGGTGACGGTGCAGGAGTAATTTTATAGTGCCCAAGTGTGTGCGCAGTACACAAGATCACTCTCTCTTCCTTTTACTCTCGTAACCCAGTGGACGGATGACCGACACGACTGGCGAGAGATCAGGCGCAGGACCGACTTTTTACATGCCCATCCGACGCATGGATCATCTTTCTTGTCAGACAATCAGGTGATCAGCCTGCATTGTCCTAACCAAACTGGGAAACAACATTTTTTTTGTTGTTCCCATGTGGGAATCGAACCCACGACCTCCGAGTCGAGAGCCAATGCTCGAACCACTTGACCACGGAGGCTGTTAAACATATTATACTAAATAATATAAATTACAAAGATAAGAACAAAATAAAGAACCAAAAAATTATAGATGTTTTTTCATACGATTCGCTTAGTGCAATTGTGTTTTGATGCCAACTGCCACTAACACGCCTACATTAAATTATTATAACCGTTGCCACCTTCCTGACATTGTTTAACAACATTATGATTTTTAGGGTTCCGTAATACTTAAGGAACCCTTATAGTTTCGCTCTGTCCGTCTGTCTGTCTGTCTGTCTGTCTGTCTGTCCGCGCCTCTAGCTCCTGTAATTATGAATATAAATTGATGAAATTTGGTGCAGTTATAGATTGTATATAGATCACGATTTCGGGATCATAAAAAAATAATAATTTTATATTTTAGGGGTGGCTCTTCATACATGTGAAGTGGGGATGAAAAATATTTTTTAACTCTACCCCATCGTGTGGGGTATCGTAGAATAGGTATTTTAAAATAAAGGCAAGCTTTCATACGTAACTTTTTTATAAAGTTGACCATTTTCGAGAAATCGGCCTCCAAAGTAGTTTGTAAGTTGGTCCCCCCCTAGCATTTTTAAACTATAGGAGATAGAAATTTGCAAATTTCCATGCTGATAGTTCATGCTAAAAACTCTTTAGGAAAATTATTATGAACCAAATCGGACAGTAACTTTTGGAGTATTAAAAAAAAAGCATATTACGCGTTTATAGTTACGGAACCCTCCTTAGACATGTCCTGACATGCTCTTGGTTAGGTTACCTATTTTATTTGTTAACAAAATAATTATTTTACACATTTACAAGGTCTTACTGTTTATTCCGTGTTCAACCACTTAATTTTCAATTTCCTTATTAGAACGATACATAGGGGTTTGAAAATTTTGGGTTTGAACACGGAATAAATGGAGACGATGCACTATAAAACAAAGAAAATACATTTTCAAGTTCTATAAATAGATACTGACAACAACTTTTTTGTATGAAATATTTTTGCGACTTCAAACAGTTTTTTGTGGGTTGTTTTGTTACTAAAATTTATAAAACCTGTTAGACGTGAACAAGATTAACATTATTAATACAATTCCATGTTAGAAGCTTTTGATAAAACGAAATTCAAAATTTTAAGTAACCTCCGAATTGTCAACCAGTGAGCGAGCTCATGATAATAATTTGAGCTCAAAATAATCTCGATCACGTCAACTTTCAAACAAAAAACACAAGATCAAAATCAGCTCATCTGTTTGGGATCTAAAATGCCAGAGATATAGAGTAGACCTCGGGATAGATACTTAGGTCTTTTCATCCGTTATTGTATGATTTATACAGTATTCTTCGAGCGAAGTAACCACTCTTGAAATACTGTAGTGCCTGGGACAGTCGGTTTTTAGGGTTCCGTAATACTTAAGGAACCCTTATAGTTTCGCCGCTCTGTCGGTCTGTCTGTCTGTCTGTCTGTCTGTCTGTCCGCGCCTCTAGCTCCTGTAATTATGAATTTATATTGATGAAATTTGGTGCAGTTGTAGATTGCATATAGATCATGGTTTCGGGATCATAAAAAAATAATAATTTTATATTTTAGGGGTGGCTCTCCATACATGTGAAGTGGGGATGAAAAATATTTTTTCACTCTACCCCATCGTGTGGGATATCGTAGAATAGGTCTTTTAAAATAAAGGCAAGGTTTCATACGTTACTTTTTTATAAAGTTGACCATTTTCGAGTAATCGGCCTCCAAAGTAGTTTGTAAGTTGGTCCCCCCCTCGCATTTTTAAACTATAGGAGATAGAAACTTGCAAATTTCCATGCTGATAGATCATGCTAAAAACTCTTGAGGAAAATTATTCTGAACCAAATCGGACGGTAACTTTTGGAGTAATTAAAAAAAAAAGCATATTATGCGTTTATAGTTACCCTCCTTAGACATGTCCTAAAATGCTCTTGGTTAGGTTTTTAAATGTCGTATGGTTGCCCAAGCACATACGGCATTCTCACAACATAGTCAGCCTAGTCCAGAGCAATGACTGGTCAATACGTCTGGGGCCAACCATGTGCGAGTTTCCTCACGATGTTTTCCTTCACCGTTAGAGCGTCCCTATAATGTACTTGAGATCTGAAAAAGTCTCATTGGAACACGCCACACCTGGGATTCGAAAATGCACTCTCTCGAGTGCAAACCAAACGGTCTACCCACTAGGCCACGAAGCTCACGGATAGTTCATAGGCTACTTTTAATTGCGGCAAAATGTACGGTTTCCGCAGGATTTGCTTTTGCGCGTACGAAGTTGAAGTGCGGTCAGTGAGTAGACATCTAGTTTATTAAAAACGACAGTTAATCCGAAGGTAAAAAAATTCAGTACATAACATATTTTCTCTTGTTTTGTGCGGGAAGGAACTATGGGGAAGGCACGAACATATTTTAACATCAACGTATTCGTATATTTATCGAGTGAAATTTGTATAGGCGCTATCATAATTTTCATTTATTTCTCATTGTTGTCAAGTGTTCGACGTTCGTGCTTTCCCCACTAAACTACAAGGGACCTAGCAGTAACATTTGACAGCGGTATAAATGTAACGATATACAATGAGTTTTGTATGGGCGCTATCATGATTTTCATATAATTCTCATTGTTGTCAAATGTTCGACGTTCGTGATTTCCCCACTGAACTACAAGGGGCCTAGCAGTAACATTTGATAGCGGTATAAATGTAACGATATACAATGAATTTTGTATGGGCGCTATCATGATTTTCATATAATTCTCATTGTTGTCAAATGTTCGACGTTCGTGCTTTCCCCACTGAACTACAAGGGACCTAGCAGTAACATTTGACAGCGGTATAAATGTAACGATATACAATGAATTTTGTATAGGCGCTATCATGATTTTCATATAATTCTCATTGTTGTCAAATGTTCGACGTTCGTGCTTTCCCCACTGAACTACAAGGGGCCTAGCAGTAACATTTGACAGCGGCATAAATGTAACGATATACAATGAAATTTGTATGGGCGCTATTATGATTTTCATAGATTTTCATACAATTCCCATCCATCTCTGTCTTCCCATGTATGGAAATAGGCATTTAGTGCATAACCCTATGTACGGTTACTGACAGATCCGGTGTACCACTTTTCAATCTTAGTTTTTGGCAATAAGATCTAAATAGTACATAATATTAAGTTTTCCAAATAAAATAAAAAATAAAATAAAAATAAATAATATATTGCGTATGTTTATTTTTGTATTACTAAGGAACAAGGATCAAGGTTGACTGCAATTATTTATAACAAACATCCCTAAAACCTTCGTTATTAAACATTGTTGTTATACCTAATAACAATTAATTTGTTAAATCAGGCTTTTTATGGTGATATACGCTCGTATTACTTTTTGTTACTACATTCTTTTTTGTTAACAGATTTTCAGAAATCCGTAGCTTTACAAGGAATCCTTATAGTTTCGCTCTGTCCGTCCGTCTTTCCGTCTGCCTATCTGTCTGCCCTTCTAACTTCTGTAATTATGAATATAAATGAACTAAATTGGTATAGTTATAGATTTTACATCGATCTCGGTTTTGAAATCATAAAATAATAATAATTTTATATTTTAGGAGTGGCTTCCCATAAATGTAAAGTGGGGATGAAAAATATTTTATATATAGATGTATTATACTCTATTGGGTGGACAAATAGGTATTTTTAAATAAAGACAAGGTTTTATAGATGACTTTTTACAAATTCAAACATTTTTGAGTAATTGGCCTCCATAGTGATTTAAAAGTCGGCCCCCTGGCATTTAGCTAAGCTATAAGATGTAGAAACATGTAAGTTTCCATGCTGATAGATCATCCTAAAAACTTTTTAGAAAAATAATTTTAAGCGAAATCGTATAGTTAAGTAAGTAGGTAATTTAAGGAAAACCTATGATGCGTTGATAGTTACGGAACCCCCCTTAGATAATATGTCCTTGGTTAGGTTGTTTCTTATTAATTTAAATTTTAATGAGGTTATTTAAATCTACTAAAATTATACGAAGTCGAGAAAATGTTTCTTAAAATTATATTATTATGAAGATTAGGAGTTAGACTCTAGTTACTAGATATTGTATCCTCGACTTCATTAAAACTGTCTGTTTCTCAGATACCGTACATTTAACTGAGATAAAAACAAGTAGCCTGTGTTGATCTAAGCTAAAACCACGAACGAACCATCCTTCAGTGGTGAACCACACACACCCTCACAAACTTTGACATTTTTTATATGATTACTATTATAAACTTTACAAAAGTACCCACACAATCCACACAATAACCTAAGATGTCTCCCGACGCAGATACGATCAGGCAATTATGTAACAGACGATTGAAAGCTCAAGGCAAAAGTATAATCCGTAGTCCAAACACGTGCTGATCTTAGATATGCGACGCAAAAAACTATGTGCCTCGCCTTATCCGTGATCTGTACACATTTGTAACTTGTGTTAAGAATTTAGTTATTAGTTGAGGCTTCTAAGCGTGGCTGTTTAAAAATTAGTCTCGATTAGATGTTGCCTGCGACTTTATGCGCACAAAAGATAGTCTTTCGGAAACCGTACATTTTTCCGTGACTAAAAGTGGCTTATGTCCTTCCCCGTAGTCTACTCTATATCTGTGCCAAATTTCATCAAAATCGGTGCAGTACTTTCGGAGCCTATTCGATGCAAACAAACAGACAAACTTTTCCTCTATGTTATATTAGTATAGAAGTATAGATGATAATAGTAACTTTGAAATAACAATTGCTTCAAAAAATATTTTTATAAATACCTGAAAATATAAAAAATAGTTGGAGATTTTTATAGTTTGCGCTTACGTCAATCTATTCAACCTAATGAATATAAAGCACATAATACTTAGTTCAATATTTAAGGAGCGAGTTATTTCTTCAAAAAAAATATTGAATATAATTATAATAAATAGTTGGAGATTTTTTTAGTTTGCGCTTACGTCAATATTAGTATAGAATTATATATTAAAAATCTCCGAAATCCGAAAAAAAATTAATATTAGGGTCAGTTCACACCGCGATGATACACGGCGTTCATGTTAAGCTATTCAAAATTGAACTTTAATGCCTACACAAAAAGATATACGTTTCAAATTACATCAGACATACACTGCACATGCGCTGTGCAACACGGAGCAGCACCACATTCGAACTCATAAAATGAAAAGTGTATCTTCAATCTTCATGTGTAATAAATAAAGTTCAATTTAGAATATCTATCTTAAAAATGTAATGTCCTGTAAGTATTTCGTTTCGGTGTGAATTGATGCTTAGTTATTATAAATCACCATTTCGCGGTCAGTATAAACTACTGAGCCTGTTTATATAATATATCAATCATTTTTGTACAATTTTCAACTTTATTTATATTTAATACTAGCTGATGCCCGCAACTTCGTTCGCGCAGAACTAACGGAAGCGGAACCCAATTTTTTTAAACGGAACCCTAAATAAAAGTAGCCTATGTTAGACCTTATAACATCAGCTGTCTGCTAGTGAAAGTCCCGTGAAAATCAATCCAGCCATTTCAGAGATTAGCCGGAACAAACAGACAGACAGACAAAAATTTTAAAAATTGGTATTTTATTGTAAGTACCGAATATACTTTCAGATGCATTATGTGAAAAGCTGTTAATTTGAAGTTACAAACAGACACTTCAATTTTATTTATCTGTATAGACTGTAGGTACTATTATTTATCCTGTGGTAATACGTAATATTATACTTGTACTTTCTATTTTATTATCTTTATTAGAGAAAACACTATTAACTAAATCTTATTATACATGGTTTATATCCTTTCCATTGTCTAAGAGATTACTTCGTGTGGGGCACCGGGCAAATGCATCACTGATCTAGTGATAATGACCTGAATCTATGCGTATGCGCATTATAACATTCCTCCGGCCATGCGTCACGATGACAATAATTTGTTTGTCCTTTTTGAATTCTTCGTCATTACGTTTAAGGGGCAAATAGCCCCTAAAGCTTAAAAATCGCTCAGTTTGAGTCGGAACTACTCATATAATACGGAATAAAAAAATTCAAAAAAATATACATTTCAAACTTCAATCCTTCATCTTTAATATCATCGTTAATTTTTTTAATAAGACGAAGATTAATATTAAATAAATTAAAATTAAAAAGCCCTGTTTTCAGATTTCTTTTTCTATCTACTTACTACCTACTACGGCTATAAAGATGGTTCTTTTACGAAAATGTGAAGAATATATTTATCTAACATTTCATCGTTGGGTTTTTCGAAATACCGTTTTGTTTTCAAAATATACGTAAATAACTATTATTTTGTGAAAATATTTGTAAGCGGTGCGTGCGCGGGCGCGCGGGACAGTGAGCCGCTGACTTTCGTACGAGGAGGCTGTGTCACTCTCCGCGGTGCCGCTATTTCGCAATCGTTTATTTTACTCTTGAAATAATAGGAAACAACATGCCGTAAAAAATAAATTATGAAAACCTTAGCGAGTACTCTGCCTGCGATAGAATGAAAATGTTCGATCGTTGAATGTACTTTTTTGTTCCTTCAACTTCTTACTTGAAATTTTAATAATATATTAATATAATATTATATAGTATATATTATAGTATAATATTTTATTATATAATATGTACTTGTAAATTTCACAGTATGTGTATAGTTCTATTTCTATGACGACCTCTGTGGCTCAGTTGGTTGAGCGTGTCGTTGCTCAAGCCGGGGGTCGCGGGTTCAAATCCCGCCGACGGAACAAAAAGTTTTCTGTGTTCCTGGGTCATGGATGTGTATTAAATATGTGTATAATATAATAAAAATCTTAATTATGTATATAGTATAAAAGTATTAAATATACTTCCGTTATCTGGTACCCGTAACACAAGTTCTTCGAGAACTCACCACGGGATCAGATTGACGTGGTGTGAAGCGTCCATAGATATATTATATTATTTCTGTTTTAATTGTCTATTTAGTATATCAACGTTTTGAGGTATATAGTACATGAGGTAAAAATGCCTAAGCGACTTTTATTTATTTATTTAACACACATACAACTACCATTACAGACAAAATCCAATTCGATAGCGTAGGAGAGCAAATTCATATTTTATATAATACATATTATGATATTTCCAGTTTAAATAATAATAATTGATAAAAAATAATAATTAAAGAAAATATAATAATTAAAGAAAGACACATATGACGCATAAATTTAGTAAACTTTATAGAAGAGTGATTTAACGTTAAAATTTTTAGAAAAAAAAATCATTAAAAATCACAAAATAGTCGGATTTAGATGGTTTTAACATACAACTAAATATCTATATATCAATAAGATACAACGTGTATCTTATTTTTATAGCAATTTTTGATATTAAAACGAGTCATATAGCTTTCGAATTACAGGCAGTTTATGTCGCTTACGTAAAAAAGTCCTAATTCGAAAAATAGGTAAAATTATCTAAGCTATCAACGAAAGTTATGTAATATCAAGTAAAATTGCCTACATTTTATTTTAAAGGTTTTCAGCAACATGTAAAAATAGATAAGCTATAGATAAATTTTCTGTAATAACAGGTAAAAATAACTAATTCCAAACACTTTAAAAAAATATAGGAGTATTCATCTAAATGGCCTAAGAGTTTATAAAATAAAACAAGATAAGTTACATAAATGTTGCTTACATTAAGAATTTTCTACGGCTAAAGTTATCTTAGTAAATTTATTATTCAATGACATTGTAAATTTTTGCTCCTGACAGTATTCTCCTTCTTCTTGTTTATAAAAATTAATTGCAGTTCCCTTGTCTGACTAAAACGAGCTAAAACGTTAGCTAATTTTGATCTTGAAATAATAAAAAATATAGAAGTAAAAACTCAAGGCCTAGGATTTCAGCCCATTGCTTTATACTTAAGCTGCGGCCCCATTCCTTGAGTTCTCTCTTGGTAGTGCTGGGAGATATTCCACATACCGATTCTGGGCATGACACCGTGACACAATTGGCCCAAAGCCTACCCAGCTCATCCGCGGTTTTGTTGCCGGAGATAATAATAATAATAATAATAATAAAACATTTATTCAATTCAATTTGGGCATTAAACCACGAAAAGTACATAACATTTAGAATACAGACAAAAATAAGAAAATATAACTACACACAAGAAAAAAAAAATAATAATAAAAAAATAAAAAGAGATTGATGAGGATACACTGTTGTAAAGGAATAGTCGGTAGGTGGTGTAATGCTCAAATTATTGAAATGGAGTCCACTCAGGTAAATGACTGTGGAATCACAGTCCCTGATATTCAGTGGATCCATACTGTCAGATATTGCCGTTGCCTAGAACCCATACCAGACTGATGCTGTTATCTCGTCCTAGCATGTTTAGCGTTTGAACACAAGCCATAACTAATTTAGATGAAAGAAGAAGGGGCAAAAAGTCCCCATCCTTGTAGCACTATAAGACATATATCAAATGAAAGGGCTTAAAAAAAGTGTCATTGTTTTGTATGACAAAAATCCTCTAAACCATGGGAGAAAAAAGTAAATGAGGGTTAAAAAAAAAATTAAAAAAATCATTCTATATTATTGCACCGTTTCATAGTGTTGCTACTTTGGAAAAATTTTTGGAAAGTAATGGTATACACTCAACTTTAGAAAAGTGTTATATTTTGATAAACTGCCTCATATTTTGATGAAATGTATGGAATGATAATAAAATACTAAAAATAAGCTCTTTCCTCAATTTTTTCGCACATACCTAATTACTTTCTGGAAATTGTTTCTTACTTGCAACGCTATCGAATGGTGCAATAATACAAAATGTATTTTTTTCCTAATTTGCGGATTCGAATCCTGGCCTGGAAAAGTGGTTTATGTAAAATCAAATAATTCAGATAAAACAATTACATTAAAATACATATAATTAAATAGCAAAAATAATTTTAAAACGATTAGGTACAGAAAAAAAGTAAAAAAGATATTGTACATGGTGAATTATTCTTCTGGGCGTTGTAAGAGAAGTCAAAAAAAATTAGTAATAGCAATTTAGCCCTACGGAATATCGAGGCCGACTTGATGAAAACTTAAACTGCATCATTTTTGATAACTCATTTTTCCTAGACAGGATTCGAACCCATAAATTATGAAAAAAAAATACATCCTGTGTACTGCACCTTTAAATAGTATCGCAAGTAAGAAACAATTTCCATAATGTAAGTATGTGACAAAATTGAGGAAAGAGCTTATTTTAGCATTTTATTATCATTCCATACATTTCTTCAAAATATGGGACAATTTATCAAAATATAACACTTTTCTGAAGCTTGCTGTATACCATTACTTCCCGAAAATTGTTCCTTATTAGCAACACTATGAAATGGTGCAATAATACAGGATAATTTTTAAACTTTTTTTTCACTTATAACTCTCATTAACTTTTTTCTCCCATGGTTTATAGATTTTTCGTCATACAAAAAAAAATTACACGCTTTTTAAGTCCTTTGATATATGTCTTGTAGTGCTACAGTAGTGGGGACGGGATCCATACAAAAATGCCCCTTCTTCTTTCTGCTGCTGTCAGTGTCTTCAGCGCAGTGTGATTGTTCTGACAGACTGCGCTGAAAGCATTGACAGTAGCAGAAATATCATCTAAATTATCCTAATCTTCTCTATAAGATTAGGATGTTTTATGGACAAGGACAATCTGTAGGCTCTGTAGTGAACAACTCATCACAGCCTCAAACATGGTTGTAAATTGTCCTAAGCAAGTATATAGGCAAGCCTGTAGGTGGCATGCCCCCGTAGAAGGTCCGTCCACCCGGTTGTCTTTCCTGGATCCGTCCGTGTACCAGACTATGTCATTGGAGTGAACATTGATTCCTATACTCTACTCTCCCTAGACGATAGGAAAACCTGGTGTTGCTTTGAGAAGCTATGCACCTTGATCATATCGTCTGATGGCATGGCCATGATAGGTGTCTTAAGAAGAGACTATTGCATCTGTCCATGAAGGGTGGAAGTCCATTTGGCTTCCTGGCCTTGAAAAACGCTACTACCGCCATACATTTGTCATTAAAAATGTACGGTGATAGCAGCTTTTGATGTAACAAAAGAGATGAATAATATTTGTTATATTCTGATAATTTTTTTATGAACATCAACTTGGCAAAATCGCTTTAAAATTTTATCATAGTAACATATTTTATCGGCAGCGTTAATTCGTTAATCGTTGAAGTTAATTCTTCACCACAGTTAACATAATTTTTCCAAGGAATCCACGGAAAACTTTTTATTCTCTTATGGATTCGAACCCACGCCCTCTGGCTTGAGCACTAAAGCGCTAACCACTGAGCCACAGATATCTTTATCTAAACTGATTCAATTTAAGTCTCTATAACTCCTGAATTTATGAAGTTTTTTGGACCGTTATAGTTTTCGTTCAAAGTTTATTACATGGACTACCATCATGAATTTTTCACATTTTTAGAGCCAGCCGTTTGGCTTTTAGAGGGGGGGACGCCGTATTTTAACAAGAAATGCGCTTAAAAGTGGAATATCGCGCAAACGGATACGTACGTACATCAAAATATAATCTCAGAAACCTCTCAATGTTCTTATAATGTCTATGTACCTAATTATATCTTCCCTTTTCGTGTAGGTGTAACCAAAAATTATCTTCATTTATTTTAGCACTATGTCGACGTGATAAATAAACTTATCCATTCAAAGTTTCATATTTCAAGCACCACCGTTTGGATGGACAGACGGACGGGCGGACGGTTGGTCGAACGGAAGGACATGACGAAACTATAAGGATACGGAACCTTAAAAAAGGAATAATAATGAAACCACACCGATTTCAGTGACTGTTGCCAATTTAATTGAAAATAGACCAGCTATATGAGCTATTTTATTATGTCCAAGTATGTGCGCAAAGTTTACTCCCATAACCTAGTATATTGATATTTTCTACTACCGACAGGACTAACTAGCGAAACATTAGGCGCATAAATATAGGAATATATTTAGCAATGTTTGCGTTCATTAAGGTTCCCACACACTGTAAATTTAATACTTTTAGTTACATTTTATCTAACCGACGACAAAAAAAAAATATCTAACCGACATACTTAAAAACAAAAGTTTTCAAGTAAAAATATCTACATAGCACGAATAGTTATTGTGTCAAATATGTAAAACTATCTTTACGCCAATATTGTTTTATTTCACTATGGGTAAAATTCTACAAGTTGCACTTTCGTAAAATAATGGTATCAAATTAAATGCACTGTAAGGACAATTCACAAATAATTTGTATGGAGAAAATGTACAAAGTGTTCACGAAAAGAATTTTTTAAACAAGTAAAAATATTTTTGTGCAAACAAAAGAAAAGTAAAAACATGAAAAATAGACTAAGTAGATTTTTAAAATTCTTCAAAATATCCAAATGAATTTTTTTATAAATAGCTTTTTGTTGTCGCTTAGTGAACATAACATTCATGATTTTGTATAAATTTCACTATATTATCTAAGCGACAAAAAAATCGTCGTAGGAAGACGACGATTAGACCAATCGACGCAGAAAAAAAAAATACAAACTCATTGATATAACTCATTTTCGGTATTTTTGTCGCTTAGGAAAGCGAAAAAACACCTAGTGGATATTTTAGTGATTCTGTCAATAGCACTAAGTATTGCATTTTGGTGGGCGTAGAGGTGGAAAATGAAATCATAAGTGATGGGTTGGAAGCCGCATTGCCTACCAAATAATTTCTAGATTTCGAGAATAACCTCGACCGGCTTCTACAGAAGAAGGAGAAGCGGCTTATACATTCTACGTTTTTTCTTTGCTCATAGACCAGAAATAAATTAATATTTTCAAGTTGCATTTAAATCAATCCTAAAGTCGTATAAAAGGGCCGTTCCTCAGTTTATAATTTGAGTCGCGGCGCGGAGATCGCTAGCGCAGCGGGGTGTATGCGGGTGGCGCGGCGGGAAGTGTTAGGCCACGGCCGAATCTGTGACGTCATCTACGTATATTTTCGCCTTAAGGGTCAGCTCAAAAGTGGATGTAACACGTTTCATTGCAAAAGTGGCGTCGGTGTAGCTCTAAGTTCGAACTCTTGCTATGAAACGTAAATCTTCTCGTGTAGTGAATAAAGTTCAATTTTGAATGGCTATCTTTAAAATGCAGCGCCGCGTCGTATCGTGTCTTGGTGTGAAGTGAAGCTAAGCGTTAAGAACGGTTGGATATTTAATAATTGCTTCTTGAAGTGGCCGTGAAACTAGTATCAAATAATAATTTGAAATTTGTTTCTTAAAAAAATTTGCAAATAAAAAATTAAGATCCACTCGCAAAATTTTAACTTTGAGGCATACTTTTAATTTTACCCGCGACTTCTGTGAATAATCTGAAAATCTAAAAGGGGAGTTAACGCAAGTCTAGAACACATAAGAGTTGTAGAACTTGCCGTGGTAGAGCCATGCTTCGGCACGAATGGGCCGGCTCGACCGGAGAAATACCACGGGCTCACAGAAAACCGGCGTGAAACAGCGTTTGCGCTGTGTTTCGCCGAGTGAGTGAGTTTACCGGAGGCCCAATCCCTACCCTATTCCCTTCCCTACCCTCCCCTATTACCCTATTCCCTCTTAAAAGGCCGGCAACGCACTTGCAGCTCTTCTGATGCTGCGAGTGTCCATGGGCGACGGAAGTTGCTTTCCATCAGGTGACCCGTTTGCTCGTTTGCCCCCTTATTTCATAAAAAAAAAAAAAAAAAAGATGAAACGAATTAATTCTACCTACAGGTTTTGTCGCAATTTCTTTCAAAAGTTTTCTTATGTTTCGGACACGCAAATAGTCGCGAGCGGACTGAATAGCGAAGTTATTCCATCAAAAAAAAAAAAACGTTATTTTTGCCAAATTGTCGGTATATTAAAATAACAACCAAAGTAAATACTGATACGTCTCATTCATCCTTATTGGTATTGTTAGTTCGGCATATCCTGCGGTTGACAGACCCCTGAGCAAACAATCTTCTGTCTATTGTCGCATTAGAACTAATCCCAGAAACAACTTTGCGCATTGTTGCAAATTCTTTGTAAACATTCGCGATTGCAATTGTTCGTGTGCAAAGAATTTTGGATTATCCTGTGTCAGCGAAATTTACAGAGACCTTCCAAGAGGATTTGAGATGAAAGCTGAAATAATAGTTTTATGTAAAAGTAGTAAGTGGCCGTAACTTTGTTCGCGTGGAACTATTCATGGCAACATACCCCTAATTTGATAAACGGAACCGTAAGATAAAAGTCGCCTAAGTTACACATTATAATAGGTATCGGCCGTGAAAGTCTCTTGACAATCTGTCCTGCCGTTTCAACGATTCGCTGGAAAAACAGTCAGACTACAATTAAAAAAGTAAGTAGGTACCGTATAGGTATACTTTCATATGCATAAAGTGAGAAGCTGTTAATTTAAAATCACAAACAGACACTTCAATTTTATGTATTTGCAGATTATGAATATGGGGACAAAAGACAGGTAGCTAAACTCCAGATAAGTATTTATAATTAGCTACCTTGGGAGTGCTGGCTTTGGGTGGTCGCCGGAACTCTCGCAAAACAGTCAAATCATGGCGTTTAGTTACGACTTACGACTTGTCATGGTTAGATAACTAAAACACATGACGTATTTAAATACCTTTTAAAGCAAAATACCCGTGCAATAGGCAATCGGACTAATTTTTTTTATTGCATAAATAAATAGTACTCTTAAACATGAGTAACTTCTCAGAAGAAACCGTATATCAAAAGTCAATATTTTCAAAGGTACACCGATTTGTATAAAAAATTACGCGAGCCTCCTAAAAACGCTCCATACTAAAGTCAACCTACAAATGACGTCACTTGTAGGTTATAGTATATGAAGTATATGGCCGTCGGAATATATTCGTAAATATCTCCCATATTTGTGCGTTTAAGTTCATACTTACCATAATGAATGTTTTTGTATATGATGTGAGTAAGCTAATGATGTAAGTTTAGTTTACCAATTTCGCAAAAAAAAAAATTTTTTTTGGTACTTTTTAAATGTATTTAATTAGTAAACTACATACAAAACAATATTTTTTTTACATTTACTAAGTAGTAATGCCTCAATATTTCTGAGTATATTAACGAAACTACATAGTTCAGATGTAGTCCGATCCCCTATTAAGTTTTCATAAATCATAAGAGGTCAACGCACGATTTTATTAAATTCTACAAAGACGATGTGATCTTGAATTTGAAATTAGAATTACATTAGTACGTACTGTTTTTTGTTGAATCGTTACTGGATTCAAAAAATATCTTCCTTTGGAAATATAAAAATGGATTGCAAATTGTAATTCCAATGCCTCGCTAAAACTCGAGAATGGTTGGACCGATTTAGCTAATTTTGATATTGAAATAGTTGTCATCCACAACTTAACAAAATTAGTCAAATCGGTCCAACCTACACCTACAATGTAAGCCTACTACTTTATCTACATGTTTGGTTGTTTATTTTCAATTCATGGTTGAGACAGAACAACGTCTATTAGGGCAATTGTATTAAATAAAATTTTAAATAGATTCTATTCTATTGGCATGTTATGTGTCAAAATAATACCTTAATAATATGCCAACATTTGCCAATATGTGTGTGCCTCCACACACCTAACACTTTGCATGTTATGGATATTTTGCGCGCCATTGTGATGGCAGAATGTTGGAACCCAGCTAATATAATATTTTTAAGACCGTATGTATACCACATTCTTTCAGGCCATTTTAAAGAAGAATAAGAAGAGAAGAAGTATAACGTTTTTAAGTACTAATCTCATAACTATAAACATTAAGTATCAGCTTCTACGTATTTTTTTAACATAATTGTTAATCCCATATAAAAGGATACGCACTAATCTTTATTTTGAAGCACGTTTTCTAAAATATAAGTCGGCATTTCGACATCTAAAAAACAATGAGGTATAATATAATTTGTTTTGCTCACATATTGAACATCACAATGTTTTTGTTTATATTATATTGCCCGATGTTCCTTGCAGATGGCGCAGCATAATTAAAATAGACAAGTTTACAAGCGGCGCACGTTATTTGCTGGTTTATATTAATTGGCTGGTTCATTAGACAGCACAATTGCCCTGCCATTCATTTAATTAATTGTGCAAGTATAACCCATTGGGTTATAGATAACATTGTTTTGCTATTATTATTAATAAGGCGAATTTTAAGCGCCTGAGACATACTAATAGCAAAAATAACTTTTGACCAGCAGCTGTAGGTTTGTAGTTTTAATGGAAAGGATCCGTCTTATATTCTTATTGTTGTCTGATAATATCTACTGATCTGATAGTGATATATTATATTTTTACCCAACTACTGCGAAGCCAAAAGGAAGGGTAGGATAGTTATAGCAGTCCATGCATGTATGTACGTTTAAATTATGTTTGTTCCACCGTAGCGCCTAAACTACTAATCCGATTTTAATGAATGCGTAAAATTTAAGTAGTTGGGTTACAGTGTTTATAAAAAAATTTAGTTATACTATATAAACTCAAATAAAAAAGCCAAAAGTAATTAATAAGTTAATATTATATCATTTATGACATCATCGACTACATCACAATCGTTGATGAATAACATAGTTTATGTCATTAAGCTCTTAGTTATGAAGCGGAGTAAATGAAGCAAGAAAAATTACCACGGCATTTTCTGTAAGCGTTACCTGCGTTCCCGTCAAGATGATCTGTCTACGTTCAAGCTCATTGTTGCTGGCTTGAAAGGCGCGACCCAAATATTGTCACAATAGAACATAGAGCCTGTGGGACAAAGAGTACGTATAATTAATGACTGAGACCACGAGATGTCTTGCGCCGACGAAATGACGCAGGACAACGAGGAAATGGAGAAGACTACTTAGGATTTTATCTCTAGCCTACTCTTAGGATACAAGGTCTTATATTGTTAAAGCTGCTATTTTCGAATGACGGTAAGAGTTTTCAGCTCTTAGCAAGCTACGGTAAGATCTGAAGACCTTACTTTCATTGCAAAAAATGGAATTTACGATAGAAATACCTCATGAGAAAAAGAAGCTATATTATATTTTTAATAAAGTTTGTAGTTGGAACCTACCTAGAGCCATCCTATAAAATATTTTTCTTTACCTATTGAAAGTTGACTAAAGTTGACCTATTGAAAGTTGAGGTATTTATTTCCAAATAAACTTAATGTACATTTGGAAATAAATACCGTAAAAACATTTTTTTAATTATTTTGTGCCTATACGATAGATCAGTATACCGAATAAAATATAACATCTGATTTAGGTAGATATACTAACGGGCAAATATATCTTACAAACTTTACCGTGATTTAAAAATATAATAGCAATAACTACTCCACGCATGGCCATCAAGTTTCGTCGCAGCGTCGCTTATATCGTTAGATTAAGATAAAACTAAAACAATAATCCTTTTCATTACGTTCGTTCCCTTTTCAAGCTATGAAAGAAGGCAAAAAAAAACGCGTAGGATGCGTTTAGAGGCTTTATATCTTAACATATTGCTATTAAACCAACTATCAAGATTACTCGGCGTTCTCTCATTAAGTCTGAAGATTGTTCAATCGCTTTTATTGCGGCATTATAAACAAAGGCATATTTACGGTGATTTTATGTTGTTGGTTTATGTGCTGGATTTATCTACAAGTTCGAGTGAAATCGTAACTGTGTACTTTATCAAGTTGTTAATGTTCCAAATGAATAGTTACGATTGTAACGCTTTATTGATGCAGGTTGTAAAAATTACGGTTTTCGAGCCGGTGATAATACGAATTTCGTTATAATATTTCTCATTGTAAACATTATTGACTGTAAGTATTAAATTACTAAATTTAAACTTGATGACACGAGAAACATCCGAAGCTGTGACCACATTTAACTTTATTTCTGAAGATTCTATGTATGTCGCATCTGAACTATAGACATAAGTTTTATACCATTATTACCATTGAATTACCATTACTTTATTTTATTACCATTCAAGTACCTATAACTTACAATGTAAAATAAATTTTATATAGGTAATTTTCAAAAATTATAAAATTCTAGAATCTGTAACGAAGCTTAGAAATAATTACGGTTGCCCTAAGGAAATCCCACATCAACTTACTGAAGAGAGAAGACTTGTAACGAAAACTTATATGATACTAATGAACATTGTTAACAATAAGTCCGATATTACTGTTACGGATAATTTTGGGTGACCCGGGGTGAGTGATAATTCAATGAAACGATAGATCCCAGGATCTATAATATTATATATTCATGCTAAATTTTCATAGCCACATGCGGTTTGCCATTGCATTATTTAGCAGAATTTTTGTTTTAAAAAAGCTAAATATTTTGATGCAAGAACGAAATAAAGCAATTAAGTTCCAAATAAGCGATGAAACTGACTAATACCTAAGTATCGACTTTGATTCCTATTTATGGCCCCTGGCTGCGGTTTCTTAATAAAGCAAAGGTGTTTAATTGACTGACAAACTGCTTGGAAAGCAATTACGTCGCGGTCTGGCAAAGATTCAAACAACTCGTCAATTTCGCTTTAGTGTTGAGAAAAGTGAGTTTCAGAATGTTGTGGATGTAATTCTAATAACACCTTTTAGTGTTACTTCAATTACAATTAAGAATTCTCTAGTAGTATTTTGTTTCATAGCCTAAAATTAGCTGTATGAGTATAATAATCTATGATGGAATTTCCACTACCATACCCGTATCATTTAGAATTGCACGTAGTGAATTAAACTATAAAGGCATTAATAACTTAATTCTACTAACTCGTAAAAGTTTTATAGCTGCTTTATTGGCAATCATCAGGCTGATAGAACAATTGTGAAAGGAAAAATAATAATCAACTTATTAATATAATCTTAAAGACAGATCCATCGTAGACGTTACTTACTCTTTTACGCGTAAATTGTTATAGAGATTTTAATGAATTTAGCATATAGATAAGGTAGGGGTTATAGATTCACATACAGCCTATTAGTATCACGTATGGTTCGTAGGAAAGGCATATATTTGTAGGTACTATAGAACAGGTTGCTCTTTGAGGCATAAGATGAAAATCGTTTAACACGTGTAAATACATAGTTCATCTACGTCTGGAGTCGTTTCGGTCACTTCCTATGTGTTTAAAATTTTGAAGCTTTCTAGTGCAAAATAAATTGTTTAGAAACTGGTCGAGCAGGATCTTTGTCCATACTGTATATAAATGAATTCGCAATCAAAGCCAAGTTGAGGCGCATATCTTCATCTAGATGTTTCCTTATTACAATGTTTTTCAAAATCAAAATAAAAAAAAATATATTCAAAGTTGGTATTATCATACTCTTTTTGAACGTCGATATACATGATGCCTACCACCGGTTCGGGAACTAACCCGGCGAGAAGAACCGGCGTAAGAAACTCGCGCGGGGCCATCTTTTACCAAAAATATGGAAAATTGTTCTTTTAGAGAAAGAAAGGTATATAACAATGTTATGACTAAAACATTTTATTTTTGATGTCACACGTATTTAAATTAGTATTCGTTACCTTAATTCTATTCTTGTTAGCTTTATTTATCATCGACATTCTCTTCTCCCTATAGAAACTGTCAAACTGCAAGTCGCGTGCGGTGGCCGCGTTGAGCAATTGCTTCCATTGTTCGCGCCTCCGTGATAGGCTTAGTTCCACAGTAATAGCTCTATCTGTGCACTTTTACCTCCTTTTTGATCAGTTAATTATTCTTCGTTGTTAATTTGATTCATCATCACATTATTTTTACTGACAACTGACTTACTTAGCTAATGGAGTAAAAACTGGCCAAGTGCAACTCGCGCACTCGCGCACAAAGGTACAAAACGGCAAAAAATCATGTTTGTTGTATGGGAGCCCTCGTTAAATGCTTTGTTTTTAGTATTTGTTGTTAAAGCGGCAACAGAAATACATTATTTGTGAAAAATTCAACTATCTTGTTATCGCGGTGCTTGAAATACAGCCTGGTGATAAACAGACGGACGGACAGACACTGAAATCTTAGTAATAGGATCCCGTTTTAACCCTTTGGGTACGGAATCCTAAAAAGGCTATTTCAAAGAGATTTCTTTTTTTGGCTGTTCCAGATAAGAGTAAATAATAATTATTGTTCAAAGAGTAGCAATGTTTAGCTTCTATGTGTGATAAGCTATAAGTTATTCACTACTTTCAAAGAAAATACCAGTAACTTTTACGACAATATTACCAACCTCAACAAGATTGTATATCATGTGAAGTAATTCATACATCGCATTACATACATTTACGCTCATCCCATTACTCCCGCTAATATTGGCTTGTTAGTAACGTTACGACATTGTTTATAATAACGACAGTAAGTTACGAGACACCGGGTAATGGTATATAAATATGAGCCATTAATGCTCACAATATACTGGACCCAATAGATGATTTCTCGGCTTACGGCTATTTAACACTTAGTAATGTATACTAATTGCAATCGTAGTCTTCATTTTATAAATATATATTTTTTAATTTATATGCTGTAGCGATAAAATATTAAACTTAATCGATATAAGTTACTTGAAAATTACTTTTTACTGTTGATTCAAAAGTAGATACTTTGTATTCTTATTGTTAATCTTCTTCTTCTTCTTTCTTATATTCTCTTCTTCTTCTTATATATTATAAAAATTAATTGTTGTTCGTTAGTCTCGCTTAAACTCGAGAACGACTGATTTTGATCTTACAATAATCGTATCAGTTCAGGGAAGGTTTAAACTTTGAGAAATTTCAGTTCATAGTTAAGGCAGAACAACGTTTGTCGGGACAGCTAGTCTATATAATATAATATTTAAAAAGAAAGTCGTGTTAGTGCCACTATTTTAACTCAAGAACGGCTGAACCGATTTGGCTGAAAATTTATGTGGAGGTATCTTAAAACCAGGAGGACATAAAAGGACATATAAAAAGTATTTTATCCCGTTCCCGACAGACTCAAAATTCGAGAACGGCTGGGCCGATTTGGCTAATTTTAGTCTTGAAATAATTATCGAAGTTCAGGGAAGGTTTGAATATTGAGAAATATTGGAAAAGGTGTAGGTTGCATTGTAGGTGTAGCCATTTATTCATTCCAGTTCATATTTAAGACAGAACAACGCGTGTCGGGTCAGATTGTAATAAAATATTAGCATTGTGAATAATGATGACCTCTGTTGCTCAGTTGCTAGCGCGTTGGCATTCAAGCCGGAGGTCGCGGGTTCAAATCCTGCCGATGGAGCAAAACTATTTTATTGTTCCTGCATCATGGATGCTGGATGTGTATTAAATATATGTATATGTATGTAAATAGTAAAAATTACCTATAGTGTAAAATTAATTAATATACCTATTTTCTTGTTTCGTACCTGTAACACAAGTTCTTCGGATAATTATCACAGGACCAGATTGACGTGGTGTGAAGCGTCCATAGATATTACATTACTAAAAACGTAGTTAACAACAACATAATAATATCTTGGGTATTTGGATACTAAGCATAATTCCCACAGAATTTCGCAGAAGCAAAATCCTAATCTCGTTCAATATCCGAGTCTCAACAGCAATTATTTCGACCCCAACATGGATGAAACTAATAACGTTACCTATGTTTATGCCGTTTCAGAATTTCCAATAATCGTAGCAGATGTCAACAAAGAAAGCAAACTTCCGAAAGAGTTGAAAAGTAATATCGTCCTCCCCCGAGTCAATAAACAAGGGGCATTTGATACACTTGTAAACTAATAACCCTCCCTTCCAGCTCTTTTATTAAACAATAAACTTGTGACAAACAATTCGGTGTTCCGAAAGAAAAATATGAATCTTGACAAATTGGAACATGATTTCATCAATTCTATATTAACTCATTATTGGCATTGCAAAGTTCTAGTAATAGAACAAGAAAGTAGCAAATTGCTTTCTTACTTGAGTACTTGGAGTAATAAAAGTATAGTATCACTATTGCTTAGTACAAAATTAAATCCTAATAAAAATTGCATTAAATTATAGGACAACCATAGACGTATATATTATTATAGACGAGGCATGTTACGACAAAAAGTGTCTCCAGTTAAGTGGCCACACTTTTAAGATTTCTGGGCCATTTTACATTTGATGTTTACTGAAAGCAAGATGGCTGACATTTGAATTATGGTGAAAACTAAAATTTATTTACTTTTTCTTGAAAATTTTTTTCTGTTAAATATACGCCTATCTTGAGTTTTGAAATCCCCAAGATGACAGTATTTATATATTTTGTACTGCAGTCTTTTATTAAGAAACATAATATCAACTAAATCATAGCCAGTGTTCACTTAATTGATGGGACAGTATGACAGCACCGAGTCTAAAGTAACAGCAATTTGATCGCTTTTTGTCCCGCATATATCATTACTGTATGATTTATAGCCGATATCGAGCAATGTTTAAACCATATTATGCATAATCAAGTAGATTGTATGTTATTCGGAAATTAAATAGCTTTATCAGAATTGAAATTTACTGACCGCATGGTTCTTGTCACAAAATGAAAGTAAATGCAGAGGGCGTGTACATTTTTAAATTCATAAACAGTAATTTAAAGAAACATGTAAGAATAATAATAGAATAGCCGGCCACCGTCACCGATATCGGTGACGGTGGCCGGTTTCATTGAAACCAGGCCAGCTCTGCAGGAGTTATTTTTATAGTGCCCAAGTATGTGTGTAGTACAGAAGAGCACTCTCTCTTACTTTATTGTCATTACCCAGTGGGTTGGATGTCCGACACGACTGGCGAGAGATCAGGCGCAGGACCAACTTTTTACTTGCCCATTCAACGCATGGATCATCTTTCTTGCCAGACAATCAGGTGATCAGCCTGCATTGTCCTAACCAAACTTGGAAACAAAATTTTTCGGGGGACAAACGCGGGAATCGAACCCATGACCTCCGAGTCGAGATCCAAGCTCTAAACCACTGGACCAAAAAAATAAAAGAAGGAAATGAATAAATAACAATCACCTTATACCGATAGCATTAAAAAATAAGAACATAAAGGTATATTTTGATAACACTAACAAAGAGTTCTAATTTTATGTAACATAGGCAAAGCAGAGGCAAAAAACTAGATATCCTAGATAGATGCCATTAACAAACTAAAACAGTAAACTTTAACTACCAGCTATCATTATGAACTTAATTGTATCTCAATGGTAGGGAGGGCTTAATATTGAAACTCGAAAGCCTTAGACATTGTGGTGAATAACTAACTAATGACAGGATCAGAAATTGCCAAGTTTCATTGAACCGATAAATAATCCGTTCTATTCCCATGTCGCTTATAGTTTCAAATAATCAAGTTTCAGATACAAAATAGGGACTGAAATCTCAATTTGTGTTCTAGAGTAATAAGTGTCTATGATACTTGAATAATATTATTATGTGAGCTGTATCGAATATTATATTACATGCAAGAAGGTTTTTTTAGAACAGACTTTGTAGGTCTCGTTTATGAATAATATTGTATTTTAAATTTAAGGGATATATTAGCATCTTCAGCCCAACAGTGGCACAGGCTAGTTCTCCTTCATAGGGAAGTCCTAGCCTTTATAATAGGTAGGGATTTGGATGAGGTTCTTCAACAGGCAAGTAGTAAACTAAGCCGATAGGAATGGAGTTGTAGGAACCCCACGCCACTGAAGACCAATAAAAAATATATTGTCTTGAAAGTAAAAGGATACATAGCTTCAACTTGAATTATTCGATTCGAGGTACAGTCTGCTACCCCACAGTACCCTAGTGTGGTAGTCTTACTACAGCCTAATTCTTTGCAAGATGCTCAGACACGGTCTACAGTATCTGAGCATCTTGCTCTGTCTCTCTAGAGTGATGGATAATTTAGTTAGTTTCTGAAAGCATAAAATTAGTTAGAAATAGTGGTAACCATTTGTGGTAGATTCTGTAGTAGAAACTTCATTCGATTCTAGATACAGTATGCTACCCCACAGTACCCTAGAGTGGTAGTCTTACTACAGCCTTATTCCTCGTAAGATGCTCAGAGACGGTAGAGAGTGATGGATAATTTTGTGGTTTTCTGAAAGTACATAAAATTAGTTCGAAATAATGGCAACCATTTGTGGTCGATTCTGTAAAAGAAACTTCATTTGCTGGCACTAAATTACTTCTGCAGAATTGTTTAGATATGTGTTTATACTTTAAAAAATAACAAATAATTAAAAAAAAAACAATTGTTACTTGTCCTGAGAATCTAAATAGAAGTTTATAATTATATTAGTGCTAGCTCTATTTTTGTCATAGAAAGATTAAAAATCCCAAAAAATAGCTTTCTGTTGCAGTGGCAGAATTTATTTCATTCATTTTGTATGTGACATAACAATATTTTGCAGCTAACAAACTAGAAACATCGGCTGTTGCATTCAGGTAAAGTAATAATTGTTAAAATTATTCTGTGTAGGTAGATCCGAATGTTTGATTTTTAACTTTCGATTTAGTTTAAATATCGAATGATTGTTATGTTATGTGGTAGGCATCAAGTAGGACAATTCTATAAGTGTTATATTATAACCTACATGGAAATAAAAATTTTGAGTTTGAGTTTGAGTTCGTTTTAGGTATACAATTTAGATGCAGTCCATGGAAAATCGGCCTGTTTCCGATACGCAATCACTCTATTGGTATTATGTAATTATTATTTGTTTTTGTGGTTTAATCTAGTACTTTGCCTTTCATTTTTAAAACTGAGACACATTTTCAAAAATAGTCTTTTGCTTATACTATAATATATTATAGTTTTTATATACTGATGATCAAAATACATCAAATAATATCGAACCTCAATCATCACGTTCGATATTATTTAATGTACCTATTTTGATAATTATTTAGCCCTTCGATTGATATCGAAGGGCTAAATAACTAAACGTCTTCTTATTGCGTGCCCGTTCCGTAAGATCAGTTCCCAACCTTTACACAGTTTCTACTCCGCTTATAATTTTACTAAAACCCGTTGACCTCACATAAATAAAACAATCGGTGGATCGCAACAAGAGCAAAGTGTGGCCCAATTAAAGTTGACACACGCGGTTCCCGACGTGTCAGCGGAATCGGCTGCACGCGATCTTCTCGACGTCCCCTTAATCGATACCATTAATTTTCTCCGTCGGATGTTACGGGAAATATTTAAATGAACACCGATACCTAATCTAGATTTACAAATGCTTTTTTTAATCAGTCCAATTTGGTCGCGCTTTACTGTATGACGAAATTCGGAGATTGTAACCTATAAATTTTTAATTTAATAAAGATATTTGATTGAATTATTTTGAATAGGTAGATCTAATTACCTTTTTAAATCGTAGTAAAATAATGAATACTCGTAATTAAAATGATGTTTACTTATCAAGCCCAAATGTTTGTATGAATGATCGAAGTATTGCACTAAAACGCTTTAGAAGTCTTTGACTTAAAACTAACCGGATGATAGATATGCCGTAACCCCTATAATGATCAGAATTCACACCCAAAATAAATATCGAATTTCAAAATTCAAAGGGGCAGATACGTTAGTCGACAAGGTGTAGGGTGCGTAATTAAAAGAGACGCCTCGCGACGGTCGTGAGGCGCATGGTGTCTTATCGGCCCGCCTTAATTTGAGGCTGGCATGAGACACGCGAGCGGATCACGCGACAGAACGCACCGGTGTCCAACACACAACTACGAGGACCACAGACATATATTTAAGAAGATTAAACGACGGCAAAATAAATTCAGAACGAGTCATAAAACATAATGTTAAAACAATATTTCTCAAATTTGATTTGGTGATTAAAAACATACTCCAAGCGAAGTAACCACTCTTGAAATACTGTAGTGCCTGGGACAGTTGGTTTTTAAATGTCGTATGGTTGCCCAAGCACATACGGCATTCTCACAACATAGTCAGCCTAGTCCAGAGGAATGAACTGATCAATACGTCTGGGGCCAACTATGTGCGGGTTTCCTCACGATGTTTTCCTTCACCGTCAGAGCGTCCGTATAATGTACTTGAGATCTGAAAAAGTCTCATTAGTACACGCCACAACCTGGGATTCGAACCTGCACTCTCTCGAGTGCGAACCAAACGGTCTACCCACTAGGCCACAGAGCTTTGGAGGTGATTACATGTATTTTATTTCAACTTCTTTATAAATATTTTGCAGATGACTGTCAAATGAAGAGTGTATATCATACGTTTAAATAGCAAGACACGTACTATGTACACTTATTGCTGCATCTACTCAAATATACGTCTGTGACACCCGCATTTAAAATTTATATTTCGTTTTAATATTATTATCGGCCAATCGGCAGTTGCCAGCAACATTTAAAATATTTAATTATTATCTGTACGTGAGCTGGTTCGAAATCCGATTTGTTTTTATTTTTATACAATGCTTAGCCCTCCTTGTTGTATAGCGAATTTATAAATGATAAATCATATATCGAATACACAATGATAATTAAACAAGCGCAGGCTAAATTGAAACAACTAAATTCTACGTAGTGAGAATTATTTTAATGATATGTAATAATTAATAAAAATTCTAATGATGAAATTATTACCGTAACACATATAATGATATATATGAAATAGTGAAATTAGAAAATCTAATTTCAGATTAGCTAAATGTGAATGATTAATGTGTATATAATAATCTTATTAAAAATGATATATTGTAAAGGAGTAATGCAGGAGGCCTATAAATCAATTTCTTTCTACCTCGGGACAAAGGCAAAGTTCGGAAATGAGATTTTATGTTGTTTTTCGGTAACTCCTGCTTGCGTGACGGATTGTAAATAATAAGCTCAGTCGGCCGTGCCTCCTGGGACTATTGTTTGTTTAAGGCTTGAAAAATGTCTTCCTTAATCGATGATATCAATTAATATAAAATAAAGCGACAAAGCTTTAGATCGATGGAAGTTTTGAACTACTGGCATCTTATGGTAGTAACAATAATTGTTTACTAGGTAGAGTATAAGAATAATAATATATTTGGATGTTTTCACACTACGTCAATCTGGTCCCATGCTAAGTATCCGAAGAATTTGTAAGTGGTAATTTCTCGAAGAACTTCTTTTGTTAGACAACCCGTGACCTCCAGCTTAAGCACCAACGCGCTATAACCAGTGAAACACTGAGGTCTTCAATGTGTAATAACTTTAACAGAATTTAATCAAAATTACAATTAAAGGCCAAAATTAGTTTCAAAATTAGTCAGGGAAAAATTAAAGGCCAAAATGCCTGTGTGTAAATAAACATTCAAATATATTATGTTCTTAATCTACCAAGAATACGATACGGATTATGGATCTAAACGTCCAATGATATAGATACGAAAATCTAGGTACAGTTGATTACAGGCGTCATAATATTGACTCCTATGACAGATAGTTTCTAATTATACCCTGCAATTATATCCCCAAGGGTTTATCGAGTGCTTTCGTCGGTAATCGATACCAATCTAATTTATCTAACGGTCATCCCGTTGAATGTGACTGTCTATGAATTACAAGTAATAAAGAGTAATTTAAGTTTACAGGTGCGTTTTATGTATTGCAAACAAAATTTACCGAATTGGCACTAATAATATTTTGTTCCCAGTTATTATATTATTTTGAATACGAAAGTTTATGAGGATGTGGGTATGGTCTTAATTCTTACACGCAAAGGCCGCTGGGTGTATGCATATAGTAAAATTTTCGATTTCACTGTTTAGATTAACCCTCCGCCCGTCGCGCTTTTTTCGTGACATGAACTGTCGCGTGGGGTCTTCAGAGACCCCAAATATAGAAAACAAATAATTAGTATTTGAACATACATTTTTGATATTATTTTGAAGTATAGTTGTTTCATAGGATTGTATTAAAACAAAATGTAAAAAATATTACAAATTAGACTTGTAATTTATGATAAAAAGACTTAAACAAAAACAAATCACGTCTTTTTCTTATATTTTTACCCAATAAACTTAAAATTAACTTAAAAATAAAAAATATTAGGTAACTTCTTTTTACCTTTTAATTATTTGAAATCAATCAACTAAAGATGAAAATAAAACATAAATCAATTATAAAACATAAAATAAAGTATATACTTTTAGTAAATGAAAGTACCCTAATAATTTCTTTAAACATACTCGGTGCATATGGCTTTTGGTGTGATTGGGACAAATGTTACCTTTGCAAAAGTATATAAATCGATTTAAATTGCCTATCTGTACGTCTTGGACAGTTGATGCATCGTTTTCTCATAGGTGCCAAACTTAGCATCATCAGAAGGCAATTCCTGAAGAGGAGGTACAAATCGTTGTATAGACACTGTTTCAAATCCCTAAGTTGCTTTGGTTGCCCGTGACTGCAATTCTTGTTGACACAGTTTAAACGCCAATGTTTTCAAGAACATTTCCACTGGATCTTGTTTGATGGGTTGACTGTATCCAATATTATATGAGCGTTGAGCGCCCCAATATTGAGGAAAGTAAACAGAAGCCTCAGAGGCCAGCAGTTACAAGTTCGTGCAACTGAGTAGGTACCAACGAGTTTGTCGATGTTTAGTTGTTCAGTACGATCATCTTCTTCTCAATCCTGTTCTGAGTCTATGTTATGATCACCTACTTCATCCGGATAAACAGCAATATCTTTATATCATCACCTTCACCACCAACAATATCCTCATCTTCTTCTTCCAACCACCTGAGGATACGTTAAGTTTGTTGACAGTCCATTTTAGCATTATAATAAATATCCTAGAACAAAAAATATACAAAAATAAGCACTAGAACAAAGAAAACCTATTAAATGAATAATAACAGTTTACTTACGTCAATCGTCGCGTGGGGTCTCTGAGAGCCTTGCGCAGAAACACACGTCTGTACCTGTCATCCCGTGCGCGCAAATTAAGTGCCGATAGCTTGAGCGTCAAGCGTAATCCTTTTTAGGAGGCTACCTAAAGTTAGGGATCCGTAAACATATTCTAGGAGTACATGTTTTGTCATTTTCTAAGACCTGGGCTTTGAAAGACCCCGCGCGACGGACCGAGGGTTAAGACATAATATAATGCTAAACAGAATTCCTTTTTCGCGATTGACAGGCAATATCTAGTAAAGTAATTTTAAATAAACTAGAGTATTCAAATAAGAAGCTAATAAACTGGATATGGGGACAGAGTTTGCCTTGTATAACTGCGACGTGTCAACTAATTGAGTACACCACGAAACGGCAATTAACTGTATCCATTCAGTTGAGGCTTAAGGCCTTCTTTAGTTCTCGTAGATGGTTAATAATAACTCCCCACACCGATTTCGGTGACGGTGGCCGGTTTAATTGAAACCAGGCTAGTTACCCAGGAGTAATTTTATAGTGCCCAAGTGTGTGCAGTACACAAGAGCACTATCTCCTCCTTCACTCTCGAAACCTAGTGGGACGGATAAATGACACATCACGAGATCAGGCGCAGGTCCAACTTTTTACACATGCTCATCCCAAGCATGGATGGATCTTTCTTGTCAGACAATAATTTTATTAGGAGAATCAGCCTGCATTGTCCTAATTAAACTTGGAAACAAATTCTTTTGTTATTCCAATGCGGGAATCGAACCCACGACCTCCGAGTCGAGAGCCAAGCTCTAAACTACTGAACCTCGGAGGAGAGTTTATAACCGCAGAAGAGAATTTTCTAGTAACTTCCTTTATTTACTTAATATGAACGTTATTTTGTATACTACTAGAAATTAGATAATTAAAAAATTAAGTTTGGGCTTGTCCGTAATATTTCAAATATACCGATTACATTATACGAAAATTAATATCACATTTGCAACGTTAAAAAAATCACAAAAAACTACAACTTCATTAAAGCATTAATTAAAGTTAAATTACGTGAAAACGGTTTTAAAGTGAATCGAGATTAAATCGTGGTGTAATTTGAACACGTTGAAAGACTGGCTAACCAAGAATAGTCAGTCCTAATTGCAATCCAATTCTCCTATTCAATCCGCTAAGTGCATGGACAGAGCTGGAACCCAGGGGATTTGGGGCACGGACGCTATCGATTTTCATAGTTATAAATTTAAGTCTTCACTAAGCTCCAATTGCACTTTTAATGCTTGATACGTGTTAGTAATTAGGATTATCTTCGGACCCTCAAAACGATTCATTGAACTAGGTAAGGCTTAAAAAATATGCTTTAAAATATAAGTTTTGTAAAACCGTCTCAAAGTTAAGTTTAGATTTTAGCATTATCCTCAGCTAGGCCTTAAACAATACGTAAACAAAAGTTGAATATGTAGATATTATTATTAATGAACATTAAACGTGTTCTAAAGCTTTGTTAACTATGCTTTGCTTAAATCATACTAAGTTATTGTTCAATCTGTATCTAGTATTATGTGTAAACATTGAATATTTTAACAGTCTGCGAACAGTATGGTAACAACGAGAACATAATTATTTATATTCCATTTTGGGTACGTATTCAGTAATATTTAATTTGTGTTCAATGGCATTGTTTTAGTTGCTGCTTCATATAGATGCTTAGATATCATCATCATCATCATATCTTACATTCATTCGTGACGTGACTCTCATCTTCTAAGGTGTGAAATATTGTTTCCAAGTTTGGTTAGGACAATACAGGCTGATCACCTGATTGTCTGACAAGAAAGATGATCCATGCGTCGGATGGGCATGTAAAAAGTCGGACATGCGCCTGACCTCTCGCCAGTCGTGTCGGTCATCCGTCCCACTGGGTTATGAGAGTAAAGGAAGAGAGAGTGCTCTTGTGTACTGCGCACACACTTGGGCACTATAAAATTACTCCTGCGTAACTGGCCTGGTTTCAATAAAACCGGCCACCGTCACCGAAATCGGTGTGGGGAGTTATTATTATTATTATTATAAGGTGTGATCAATAAGTCCTGTTTGTACCCGACTATGACGAAGCTAGAAGGTCGGGTTATATTTTTAAAATATTAATTATTCTAGTGTACATAATTTTCGTCTTAAAGATAAAAAAAAAAACAAAATAGGCAGAAAACTTACTGCTTACAATCACGTGAACCGTCTATCTCTGTCGGTTTTTCCCCCTACAGTGGAGTGAGGTTCGTAGAACTCCATTCCTATCGACTTCACTTACCACTTATCTTTTACCTTAGACCTTCATCTCACCTCTTCACCTCAGACTAGAGTTTCCCTATGAAGGAGCATCAGCCTTCGCTACTGCCCCTTATGTCATAAAAAAGATAATTAATGTTTGTATATACATTTATTTATTTATTTTTAAGACCATGTGGGTTGTGCATCTTTGGTAATTAAATTTAAAACACCATTGTGATATTTTGGTCATAAAAAACTCAATTAATACTCTCAAATAGAACACTCGGCACATAAAACTATCTTTATCGTAAAATGCTACGCATACTTTTCATTAGTGTCCAACCAAACACTTAAAAGCATTTTTATAGCGTCTATTACCTACTACTATCTTAATTGGATTTATGATTTAGCATTCATACGATAATTACAAAATATAATGGACGAAGCTGCTGTAAAAATTGCTTCTAGTGTTGGATTGAATTCGTTGATTTGGACCAAAGATTTTACAAGTATCGATATGCTATGACGTACATTTGATCCATCTTGCCATCTTGGTTTTCACTATAACTCAAATGTCAGCCATCTTCTTTTCACCGTACTTCAAATGTCGAAATGGACGCAAAAACTATGAAAAAGTGGGGCCATTAAAGTGGAGACAGTTTTTGCCTCAACATGCCTCGTCTATAATCTATAAAATAAAATTAAGAGGAAAACTTTGTTTGTTTGTTTGCATTAAATAGGCTCCGAAACTACTGGATCGATTTTGGTGAAATTTGGCACAGATGTAGAATTGACTACGGGGAAGGAGATAGGCTACTTTTTATCGCAGTAAGATGTACGGTTTCTGCGAAATTAGCTTTTGCGCGCACGAAGTCGCGGGCAACATCTAGTAATATATACGTCTATGATATTTGGACATTCAGAAGTCCAAACGGCTGTATAATGTCATTCAATTTGTAGTGACGCTGACGTCTTTCTATGCGCAAGTTTTGTAGCAAGTCATTAATAGTATGTGGTACCTGCGTAATATTATTTCATGATTTGTATATACTATCTACTACGTGGTTTATAATGAACATCAATATAAAAAAATACTTAATCCAATAATTGGTGGTTTATACAGTATTCTCCGAGCGAAGTAACCACTCTTGAAATACTGTAGTGCCTGGGACGGTTGGTTTTTAAATGTCGTTTAATTGCCCAAGCACATACGGCATACTCACAACACAGTCAGCCTAGGCTAACTCAGTCATTCCTCTGGACTAGTCCAGAGGAATGACTGTTCAATACGTCTGGAGCCAACCATGTGCGGGTTTCCTCACGATGTTTTCCGTCACCGTTAAATAAAATAAAAAATAAAAAAGCCTTTATTTCGTAGAAGATACAATATAGAACTAATTAATATACATACTAATAAAATAAATTAATTTAATCTTCTAGAACCCCTCCGCGGGTGAAGGCCTCCTCCAGAGAAGCCCATTTTTCACTATCTCGGGCTGTGTTTAACCATCCTGGACCAGCTAAGGATCTTATGTCATCCACCCATCTCATTGATGGTCTACCTCGGTGACGTTTCCCAATTGGGCCGTTCCACCGTGTCGTTCTTATAGTCCATCGGTCGTCAGACAGTCTGGCTACGTGGCCAGCCCACTTCCACTTTAATTTCTGAGCGAAACATAGAGCGTCCGTGGCTTTCGTTTCGTCCCTTATTTTTGTGTTTCTTATTTTTGAAGTCTCTTAATCTTTAACATGCTTCTTTCCATGCTTCGTTGGCACGTTATAATTTTCCTCTTAATTTTGGCTGTGTATTTCCAGGTCTGGCAACCATAAGTTAGGCACGGTAGAAGGTAGCTCGTCATGGTTTTGGTTTTTATCTCTACTGGCAAGTTGCTTTTAAAGATCTCTTTGAGACTCCAGTATTTATTCCATGTCAGCTGGATCCGCCTCTCTATTTCTAAATGGTTGCTCTCCTTTGCGAAACTGATTTGTTTTCCGAGATATACGTATTGCTTTGTATAGTTAAGTGGTACATTGTCTACTCTTATTATCATTTCTGAGCTGTTTGTCATAATCATTGTTTTAGACAAATTCATCTCTAAGCCTACCTTCCTGCTAACTGTATTTAGCGATTGTATCATAGCTTGTAGTTGTACTCCTGACTCTGATAGAAGTGCCAAGTCGTCGGCAAATCGAAGGTGGCTTAGGTATTTCCCGTCTATGTAGAGTCCAGTAGTTTTCCAGTCCAACTTTCTTATAATCGACTCTAAGATGGCAATAAACAGCTTTGGTGAGATCGGGTCGCCTTGTCTTACTCCGCGCTTTATGGGAAAGCTTTGGCCAACTCTATCTAGCTTAACTCTACCGATGTTGTTGTCGTATACACTTTTTATAACTTTTATATATTCTGTCTCTACTCCTTGCTCTATAAGCGCTTTCCAGATACTACAATGAGAAACAGTGTCAAATGCTTTTTTGTAGTCAATGAAAGCAACGTAAAGAGCTCTCTGTTTTTCTTGGTATTTTTCAATTAGTTTTTCCAGGGTGTGTATATGATCAATAGTTGAGAAACTCTTTCTAAATCCTGCCTGTTCTAAAGGTTGTTCTGCTTCCAGGGTGGCGCTTATTTTTTGGTTAAGAAGAGAGGAGAACAGTTTGTATAAACATGGGAGTAAGCTTATAGGCCGATAGTTTGCTATATCACAAGGGTCACCTTTTTTATAGATTAAGATTATATCTGACTCCGACCATTGTGAAGGAATTTGTGAAGTTTCCAAGATGCAGTTGAAAAGATTAGTTAAGGGTAAGGCCAGAGATGATTTGGCCGCCTTTATAGCTGTGTTAGTTATGTTGTCGGAGCCTGGGCACTTATTTGTTTTTAATTTCTCTATTGCTTGAGTAGTCTCTTTTATGTTAAATGGTGTAATATCCTTAGAATTTGCGCTTGACCAATGCACACCATTAAGGTCAATATTTTCGTGTTCTTGGGCGCTGTAAAGTTCCTTGTAGAAATCTGTTGCAATTGTAATAATATCGTTACGACTGTTTAGGGTTCTTCCCTCCCTATTTAGCCCATCTATCCAGCTCTTGCTTGTTTTAAGCTCCTTAAAAGCTTTCTTTGAGCTTCCTGACTGGGTTAGGTGTTTATTAATAGTCTCTAGTCTGTACTTTGTGTAATCGTATGTAATTCGCTTACTAACTAATTTATACAGGGCTGTGAGTTCGTTTTTCATTGACCTGGTCTTGTTTTTTGTATGTTGAAGTATATGCCTTCTCTCCATGAGCGCTAGAGTATTCTCTGATAATATTTTGTGCCTTTTATGACTATTTATTGTTGGTGGTCGGGCGGACTGAAGACTTTGAGTGATAGCATTTTGTATAAAGTCGTGGTATGTTTGGATTGGGATATTTTCTTGGCGCTCTAATAAGTTTTTTATATGGGTTTTGATACACTCATTGTATTTTGTCGTTTCTTCTGTGGTCTTCAATGTAGAGTATTGATTGTTTTTAAAGCCAGTGCGGTTCTTTTTTTGTTCATACAGTGTTATGGTTGCTCTAACAGGTCTGTGGTCAGATGGAAAATTTATATTTAATACTTCAGTGTTTTGAACTATACTAGGTTTGTTTGTCAGGATAAAATCAATTTCGTTTTTATATTTTCCATCAGGTGAACGCCACGTCCATCTATGCTTGGGTTTTCTTTTGAAATATGTATTGAGAATTGCTATTTTATTTTCGAGTGCGAAATCTACAAGTCTTTGGCCTCTAGAATTTCTTTCGCTGTATCCGTTTGACTTCATTATTAAGTATTCGTTGACTCTAGGTTTGCCTATTTTGGCATTAAAGTCACCGTCACCGTTACACTTGTGATATTATTTACTCTTTGACCATTAGAACATCCGTATAATATACTAGAGATCTGAAAAAGTCTCATTGGTACACCCCACAACCTGGGATTCGAACCTGCACTCTCTCAAGTCCGAACCAAACGGTCTACCCATTAGGCCACGGAGCTCAAGAACATCAATATGAGTATCAGCCAATAGCGACACCAGTCACCACTGCTAGGGCAGAGAATTCTCCTTAGAGTTTCAAGAATTAGACTTAAATACTACACGTCGAGCCTACAGTTGACTAGGTAGATCCTACTTATTATCATCAATGTAAAAGTTTGTGAAGATGGATGGATGCATGAATGGATATTTGTTACTCTTTCACGCAAAAACTACTGAACGGATTTATATTAAATTTAGTATGATAGTAGTTTGAGCTCTGGATTAACACATAGATGACTTTTTATCCTGAAAATATACAATTTTCCTGTGGTATTTACGCGGGCGGAGCCGCAGACAAAACCTAGTAATAGTATATCATTTCTAGGTGGAAACTACTAATATTTAGAAAATACCAATATAGTAATATAATTAATAGCTTTATTGAAAAACTTTTCATTGGAAAGAGACACTATGTTTGTTCTACGATACCTAAATATTAGATTTTATTAAGGTTTGTATTGTTTCAACAGCTTTATCAATAGCTAAGATAGACATTAACCAACTTTTTAATTAAAAGTTCCTAACGATTTTTTCCTTCTGAAAACTTTTCTCCCCATTGTTATGTCACAATTAAATGGTATTTTGTAAGAACAATAGGATAGCATTGCGCGCGTAGATTAAACGAAATACCGGACTTGGGGTCACTAAAGTTGTTTTTAACTCGTTTACTTGGATTTTATTTTGTAACTTTAAGAATTTTATTGGGTTCCATATTATTTTTGTAACTTTTGCATGCGACATCGTCCCGGTGGGAGATTAACTTACAAAAAAATATTTTTTAATGGAGTTACTTACTAAAATTCAACGCAATTCGTCCAGATATCTAGATAGGTTACTAGACGAAATGCGTTAAATTTTTAAATAGATATCTATGTATAATATACTCGTAAAAAGCAAAGCTGATTGACTGATGTATCAACGTACCGGCTAAAACCTTAAGGCTAGAAATTTGAAATTTTGCAGACGTATTTCTCATATGACCTTTTTTTTTTGATATCGCAGGGGAAAGCCTGCGGATTGCCATCAGCCGCTATAATGGGAAGTGTCCCGGATCTGTCTAACACAGGACACCCCCCGCGACCTATATCTCAGTAGGTCTACCTAGGCATCCACTAAGGAAGAATTTTTCAATATTCAACCCCCAAGGGGTTGAGATAGGAGAAGAAAAATGTAAGTCTAATATCACCCGGGGAAGCCGCGGGCAATTGATGCTATTTAATTTTTATGACCTAGAAGTACTTAGATTTTAATTTCATGTAATTGGTGATTTAAAATTTTTACCATACAAACTTTCAACCCCTTTAAGCGTGGAATTTTTCAAAATCCCTTCATAGTGTACGTCTATATTGTAAATTAAAGCTTTTGTCCAAATTTAACGTTTCTACCTTTAGCGGTTACACCTGTGCGAACGTCTATATAAATATTTTAAAAAATATTTATATTTTAAAAAGACTTTGTATAGGTTAAAACGTTTTTATATGGACGTGTGTTAGTTTTTCATATTATTATATTATGTCTTAATTTATCATATACTAGAATTGCCCGCGACTTCGTGCGCGCAAAAGCTAATTTCCCAGAAACCGTACATTTTTCCGAAATGTACAATAAAAAAAAACCGTACATTTTCAAAAATCCCTCAGTGCCTGAAGACAAAAGTTTTCGAGCAGTGTGTGTTACCGGTGATGACATATGGAGCCGAAACGTGGTCATTCACAACGGGACTTATTCAAAAGCTTCGTGTCGCTCAAAGAGCTATGGAGAGGGCTATCTACGTCTCGGAGTCTCTCTACGTGATAGAATCAGAAATGACGAAATCCGTAGCTGAACTAAAGTTACCGACATAGCCCAGCGCATTAGCAAGTTAAAGTGACAATGGGCTGGACATATAGCCCGTAGAACCGATGCCCGCTGGGGCCGAAAGGTAATTGAGTGGAGACCACGAACTGGACGTCGAAGCGTAGGATGGCCTTCCACCAGGTAGACAGATGACCTGAGAAAAGTCGCAGGGAGTCGGTGGAGACAGGCCGCGAGCGACCGGTCGCACTGGAAATTTATGGGGGAGGCCTATGTCCTGCAGTAGACGTCACCAGGCTGAAACGAAAGGAAGAAGAAGTACATTTTTCCGCGATAAAATGTAGCCTATGTCCTTTCCCGTCGTCTACTCTACATCTGTGTCAAATTTTATTAAAAGTGGTCCAGTAGTTTCGGAGCCTATTCAATGCAAACAAACAAACAAACTTTTTATATTAGAATAGATTTTGCAATAAGGGTAAGGCGTTAGCGCAATACCTTGGACTTAGTTGCTATTAGATATACCTAATACGAACAATAGTTCCTGCCATCTAACTACTTAGCTAACAGTTGCAACAAAAGCGTTTGTGTATTACATACTTAGTATGCAAATACAACAGTTGAACGGTTATCGTCCGCACAGTATGAACCATACTGCACTAATGTGTTGCCTTGCACTACTGAGTGTTATGATGATTTTAGAGCGGAAGGTATAAATCATAAGCGGAATCCCTTGTAAGGGCTAGTACACACTTACAGTAGACTTTTTTTGGAATCCTTTTAGGTGATACAATTGTTTGACTTTATAAAGTATTCTTATGAGAAACTAGATGTAAGTGTATTTTTTAAATTATATTTATAAATTTAGCCATGTTTATAAATAACAATTAATAGAAAACTCATTATGAATATTGAATATATCAATTTATTCAAATTAAATAATTGCAGTTATTGTTGTGTAATATTTTACTACAATGCTATTATTAAAAGTCTGAATTATCTCTAGACTTATACCAAAATATCCCTAATTAATTCAATTACATTTTGCTTCGTAAATATTTATGTTACTTGTAAAATGCCGTCTTATTTGTACTAACATAATTATCAGCTAGTACGCAATGTTATCTTTCTACTACTATTATAAATTTGAGAGTTTTTGAGGATGAAACGGATGTTTGTCACGCAAAAACTACTCAACGGATTTCGATGAAGTTTGGTAGTTGTTTGACCTCAGGATTAACACATATGCTGCTTTATTCTGAGCCGCGGATAAAAGCTAGTGTTTAAATAAAAGCTGTAAACAGTGTATAGTGTATACCCTGCTTTACTTTTAATGTGTCATTAGAGAAACGTGCCTACGTTACCTACAGCGTCGCTTGTCACTCAAAATTGTCGTCTCTCATCAGATCCGTGATCTAAAAATATATCTTTATGGCAGCAATCTATTTAAGTATCGATTAAAATTACTCCACGTTTTAACGTACACTTAATGCAATAAAGCAGATAATTATATTTTGTAATTAACGGACATTTTCAGGATGTAACGCGGGTTTTATATTTTAAGATTTACAGCTCGTATCAAACCTACATCATTTTAAATATTGTCAGATGTGGCGATATGCTATACCTAAGAGTAAAGATGGCGGTGACATACGAAATCATACTTTTTTTATGAAATGAACAAGGAAACGAGCAGACGGATCGCCTGATGGTAAGCGATTACCGCCGCCCATGGACATTCGCAACACCAGAGGAGTTGTACGCAAGCGTTATTTTACGCCGGTTTTCTGTGAGGTCGTGGTATTTATCAGGTCGAGTCGGCCCATTCCTGCCGAAGCGTGGCTATCCCACAGTTACTACATATACTACATATCTATTTTTATAAATGAGAAAGTTTCTGAGGATAGATGGATGGATGTTTGTGACTCTTTAGCGAAAAAACTTTTTTATACAAAAATATTGTGATAAAATTCTATAAATCAATAAGCTTTAGGCTTTGGATTAAGACTTAAGCTATTTTTATCGCGTGTTCCCGTGGGATGCTGTATTTACAAGGAATGCAGCCCAGGGCAAAAACAAGTGTAATATATTTTATTCTAAATTGTAGGTTTCATTATTACTGCATAAAATTCGATAGCCAAAACAAAAAATTATGAGGGTTCCATCGTAATTATATCACATTAGATGTTATTGTTTATTAATTTAACTTGAGCCTCCTTGGAAATTGTAGCCATCGGAGAGAAGAATGTATCTATAATTGCTACTGTCCTTTAAGTTGATACCAAACCCGAACATTTTCGAAATACTTCTGTAATAGAGCTGTAATCTTGTCTATACAACCTTTATAAAACAGTATTAGTTAGCCACCGGTCACGTTTGCCCGTAAGGAATTTATTACTTTGATTACTCGAATTAGTTCCACCTTGTATCAAATCAAAGTTACCTTAATCCTTTTACGAGTACGTACTTAAATCTGTAGGTAGGAACTTGGTAGCTCACATTTCTTTGTTTAAAAAATCCAAGCAGACAATTTGGTATGCATCATATTATGGACACCTGCAATAGTGGTAGTTGTCGTCTTTTGTGCCCACTGGTACCCACGAAAATTCAACATAATTAAACACAAGCATTTACTAAAAATCCACGAAAGGAGACTTCAGCCGCATGCGATTTTTTCATCAGAGTGCCTAGTGCGAGTTTTTCAAAAGTGATCGAATAAATTTACCATTGCGTTAATCGAATAAACTTTTTACTTATCGAGTAGCGAGATGTACGAGTGTGAGTCACCATTCAGCCAAACCACTCGTTTTGCGTTTACTCACCGTATAATATACCGTTGGTTAATCACTCAACGAAACAATGCTCGCCATATAAGTATAGGTCGATAGTAAATACTTGGCGCCTACAACATGTACACATGTAACGTTGTGTATCATCTGTGAATATAAACATTATGTGACGTGTTACGTCATGACTATGCATAGACAGCACACAACGTAACATGTGTACATGTTGTAGGCGCCAAGTATTTACTATCGACCTATACTTATATAGCGAGCATTGTTTCGTTGACTGATTAACCAACCATTTTCAGAATGGAGTGAGTTCCCAGCCCTTCAAGCCCTCTGGTACCCACAACCATTTAACAAAAATACAAGCATTTATTCAAATCCACAAAAGGAAACTTCAGCCGCATGCGATTTTAGTTATTTGTATGAGTGGGCATACGATGCGGCGTGGTGAGTCGATTTGTCAAATGACCCATGAAAATTCTTTAATAGAATTTTTAATAAAATTTCGATAGAATAATATAAAGAGATTTTTAATTACTCTTTTATTCGTAAATAAAATGTATTAACAATTGCTTTAAATAAGTGATTTTTACCTCATCGGTTAATAGAAATTATTTGAAAAAAAATATACAGCCCACATTATGAATAATGATTCACTGCTTTTCGATTATATTCTGTAACTAGCGACCCGCCCCAGCTTCGCACGGGTACAATACTGATACTAATACTAAAGAATGTCTTTGAACCTCTAACAAAACGGGCGAAATCTATTCAAAACAAAGAGAAACAAATTAATATAGGTACCTACTAAAACTCAATGAAATAAGTAGGTGGGTATCCTTTTATCGTATGAAATACCATAGATCTAAACTCCCCCCGCACGCGCACCCCCGCATTGGTGACGCCCACTTCGCAACGGGCCGTGCAGCAAAAATCGTAATATTTTAATTTCGCCATAACTTCAAAACCACACGTCCAATTTCAATCATTCAAAGACCAAATATTATCTACATAAACTGTACTTAGTGATGAAATAATTTATTTTGATAAGGATTAATAGCATGAGTAAAATAAACGCGTTTAAATGTAGTCCAAAAAAAAAATCAAGATTTCTAAATAAAATAATGGTTGTTGTGCCTCACTGGACATAGATAGGTATAGTGTGTCGCGGACTTTTTTGTAGATATTTATAAGATCTACAATTAATTAGAACATTTTATGGTTCTATCTTTTATAGTTTAGGCAGCGTACGCAAAATAAGTAACTTTTCTGGTTGATTTGTTACACCTTGTGTCCGAAAAACCCAAATATTTTACAGAACCCTATTTTTTTCCAAAATAAAATATAGCCTATGTTACTCGTGGATAATGTAGCTTTCGAATGGTGAAAGAATTTTTGAAATCGGTCCAGTACTTTTTGAGCCTATTCATTACAAACAAACAAACAAACAAACAAACAAACATACAAACAAAGTTTTCCTCTTTATAATATTAGTGTAGATATAAGAAGAACAAAGTACATTTTAAATTAACCGTTTCCTTCCTTGTATTCCCTCCAAATTGTATCAGTCCCAAAATAATTGACTAATTATTTATAATGTAGCTGATATTAATAGTCTAATGGAGGTTATGCGATCGATGTAATTTTGAATAATGCTAACATTTTCAGCGATAGAATTTTACTTACATTTAGTTAAAACGACTAATAGCTTCATGACTCCTTAGCTAATATGCCATCGCTAATTACGATGACAAATAAGATAAGTGGAAAAGCGTTGTATATGTCACTTAACGAAACTTATGGCATATTCCATACATTTAGTTTTTGAACTTCGTCGACTTAATTAGCGATGATACTTTGACTAAGGACTCAGTTTCAGTTATGTCATTAGAAAACAGAATTAGTTCGCAATCAAAATAATAACTTATTGTTTTTTTTACACAATTTTTAAGGGAGAGTAGGTATCTTAAAATAAAGAAAGATACTTAAGATTCAATGAAAGAAAATCAATAAAAGCTTTAAGCTTTAACCCTTGTTTCAAAACACAACACGGTAAAACCAAATGGCTCATGTATTTTGAGAATCGTCGTTTTTAATACATCGATTGTCATTACTATAGAAAAATTATACACGATGTACGTATTTATATTTATTCGTGGTTTGTCACCTAGTAAATGAATGTCATGTGCTGTTAACAGTCATCGTCGATATAATATGGCAGTTAAACTGACGACGTTGAACATTCAAAATCGCGACAATCAACGGCGTTTCGCTTCAGTGTGGCCCCAACTTAAGACAAATTGAATGACTCGCATGACTCATCCGACTCGCGACACGTGCCCCGAACGTGACGTTACTCCGTGACGTGCGTACGTCAGATAAGACTTAACTGAATGAATGACCAAATCTGAATGTTCCTTGTAGTACTTAATATCTACTGTTACCGTTATCCCTTTTATTGTAAGATCATTATTATAATTATATAGTCAGTCCAACCAATGAGATCCAACTGGATCACAATTCACAACCCAAAGATGTTTTGCCGATAAAATTAAACCTCAATTCTCGCACTAAAAGTGGACTTTCATTTTACTTTGATTGTATTATGTGTTGAGCGACATGTTATCATAAACTGATTTTGTGAAGTTTGTACCAATCAGAGCGCATTTCACGTTGGTTTAAGTATTATCTGCTATTAAAGTCTCTTATCGAGACAACATAGACTCGACTACTTTTAACCTCAGCAGAAACCGTCAATGCGCTTGAAAGTGAAGCCGTCACGACTACTCCAAATTGGAGTGGCTATCCACACATAATATGTTGCCACAGAATAACGGAATGTTTTACCCAATATTTTTCAATTAATTTTTATTGAATACCTAATTGTCGTAACATAATAACGCGATTTGTTTTGTAAGTGTAAAGAGTAAAAAAAGCGGGCGCGGCGGTGTTTCGCCATGGTTTTGGACACAGTGCGCTGCGTACAAATGTGATCGAACACTCATTCTGGATGTTCTGTATTCTGCGCTTTTAACATACATTTATACTCGTATAACCAAATGCAGCTTATCACTTACCCAAAGGCCAATTAACCAAAATCAGCATAAAATTCCTCAAAGCCTACCAAAATGCCACCGCCCAAAACATTCCACCAGCGTCGTGCACAACATAAAATTAATAGCCGTACAATTTAAAGATACGAGTAGTAAGTAACATTTAATTAGTATAAAATGTCCCCTTAAGATGGTCGTGATATGTATGCGATGAACGTGACCAAGCATGTCATGATTCGTGGCTACTATCTGGGTGATGTAGCTAAAGTGTACTGGCATAAAGCCGCTTCGAAATGTTTTTGGGTTAAAACGGGTGTAACAGCAGATTTTTTTTTGAGACGAAATTCAAATTAACACACATTTTACTTAAGGTTTTACTTGGGAGTGGAGTCAAATGTAGAGGATAGAAAATCGATTGAAAACTAATTAAAATCATACATTTTTTTTTGTTTTTTTTTTTATACTAGCTATTTCCCGCGGCTCCGCCCGCGTAAATATAGTATCCCTCGGGAACACTGTACTTTTTCGGGATAAAAATAGCCTATGTTTTAATCTAGAGCCTAAACTACTACCACGCCAATTTTTATCGGAATCCGTTCTGTAGGTTTTGCGTGAAAGAGGAACAAACATCCATCCATCCATACATACATTCATCTGTCCATACATCCTCACAAACTTTTACATTTATAATACTAGTAGAACTAGATGCTTCCCGCGACTTCGTGCGCGCAAAATATAATTTTGCGGAAACCGTACATTTTTCCGCGATTAAAATAGCCTATGTCCTTCCCCGTAGTCTATTCTACGTCTGTGCCTTTCATCACAATCAGAATAGTAGCTGTTTTGGAGTCTATTTAATGCAAACAAACAAACAAACATCCAAACAAATAAACTTTTCTCCTTATAATATTAGTATACTTAGATAATTTAATTTATACAATTAAACTTATTATATTTAGCTTCTTTTATTTTAACAAAAACTTAGGTAGGTCTTGTTTTTTTATCACGATTCAATGCACAGAAGAAAGAACAGACGTATTTTCAAGATATAAAATATATACGGACATAAGGATTTCCTTTCCAATAAACCACACCAACCCTTTAAGCCTCACTGCGTAAACACCCTAAATTATTGTGTTTATGTTAGTTTAATGAACCGTTACTGAAAATTAATGAGCTCTCTCTAATGGCATACAATATGCACGTGAGATGACACGAATATCTTGGCTTCTGCCACGTCATGTATAACTTACAGCAGATTATGTTATTTACATTTTTATTTACATTTATTTACATTTACATTATTAGCGGGGGGGACCCGAGTCCCTCCCGTCCTAAAAATAGCTTACCCGTAGCTGTCCCCAACGACCGATCTGAACTTCACCCGGGTGAAGTTAGGGAGGGCCAACCCTCCCATTAAACTCTAAACAAACCAACTAGCCACCAGGCTAGTTATAGTCCGATTACGCTAGAGCGGTCTTAACCCGACCGCTAGCATAGACCCTTTCGAAAAAAAAAAAAAAAAAAAAAAAAAAGTTATTTACAGCCCTCTTGTAATGATGATTACTGATTTTTCAATTATGATTTTGTTTTGATAATCTCTTAGTTATTATAATAATATTATTTTTGTCTGTTACTAAATTTAGTGTGTTAGTTATTTAGTGATAATATTGAAGTTATCAGGTACCATCAAAATACTTATGTACTACAAAACAACTTTTGATTAAGTACCTTACCGATTTTAAGTTATGCTAAAGTTTAACTTATGTAGTTTTTTAATTTGAGAAATTTATATAGGAATTAAAGCACGCGATAAAAGTATGGCAATTCACTTAGCACAAATGCCAATAATGAACTTTTATTAGATACTAGCTTTTGCGCGCGGCTCCACCCGCGTAATTATCCCGCGGGAAAACTACTTTTTCGGGATAAAAAATATCCTATGTCCTTTCCCGGGACCCTAAGTACATTATACATACCAAATTTCATAAAAACCGGTCCAGCGGTTAAAGCGTGAAGAGATAACAGACAGACAGACAGACTCACTTTCGCAGTTATCACATTAGTATAGATTACTTTTATTAAGTAAATAAGGATTATGGAAGTCTTGGATAAAAAAATGCACGTGCATATTTTAATACCCCGACTTATTACCCTAAAACAGATGATGGTGACAAAATTCTTACCCTCAAGGGGGAAAAGGATCAATTAATCAAATAGTCACAGCATGACTTTGAAGATCCGTTGTGAATTGATGACATTATTCCCCCGTTCCATCGATGGGCGTATTTCAATTCTACCTAATGCAAATTTAATATTCTACCGTAGGGCAAAGAGAGTTTGTTGTCTATTAGGTCTATTGAAAAAATGTAAAATTGAAGAGAGTTGCAACGATTTGTCAGTAGAGGGGTCGCCTTTTATTAGATTGGTTCTCAATCTGTTCTGTGTTATGCAAATACTGTTTTGTACAAATTGCATTTATTATTATGATGATGTAGGTATTTCTTCTGTTCTATGTTATAACATAAGTATTGTCATTTTTTAGTTTTCCTTGCATGTTTGTTTCCCATCGCGTGTGTTTGCTTTTTATAGTTTTCAGTTACTTCGGTACCCTTATCCATTTTCAGCCCTACAAGTTCATTACTATAGTCAATAGAATCAAGCTTAACATTTTTCTGAAAAATATTCGTATTATTCGTTTGATTAACTTCACTTTATGTGCTTCTGTATTCGTATGTCCCTTCCATCGTTTCAATGGAGATTGGAGTATGTAGATGCTTTAGATGTATTCATCTACAAACATTCATACATAAATAACTACAAAGGAAGTAGGTATTGTTTGCTGCTCGAAAGCTTCAAACTTAGTGATATATAAGTAAACTTGCCTTTCAAGGCGGACGGATAAGACTGAAGATACGTACATTATGATAGTTAATAATTTAGTTTTGATGCTACTATATTCTGTACCACCGGGGTATCTTTAGTAGGTTTGTGTTTTAGCAAGAGTTAAATATTACTAAAAGTTTGTACATTGAAAAAAGATACTTGTCTCTTTCTGGCGCTCACGAATATATTGCTATTGCGCTTCTATCGCGTCTGTATGTAATTAATGCGATAGCAATAATATATTCGTGCGCGAGTGAACGAGATAATGTACGAAATTATACGTGCTCCACTACTGTACTACAGTAACAAAAATTTTGCCCAAAAAAACTATGGACGTTTCCACACCACGGTCTGTCTGGTCTGGTCCTGTACTAAGTGTAGAGATGGCCGTTTAAACGAAAAGCGTTTAAAAAAGCGTGCTTTTATAATTAAGTTGAAAAGTCGTTTATAAACGTAAGCGTTTAACACTTATACTTAACGTTTATATAAGTGTGGTATGAGCAAAGAAAAATAGTTCTTATGTCAGCGCAATAAAAGTGAAAATTCTTTAATGTAGCTCATCACTTAGTTAAAGTTTTAATAAACGGCTTATTTTTTGTACTTATAACTTATATGCTTTTTCATGTTTATTCACTTTTTGTTAGTTGCGCTTTGCGGCTTGACGAAAACACGTTATATTACGTTATGCAATAATTCGTATTTTAATTGTAATAGTGGTGTTTTGGTGGATTACCGTGAACTTTTAATGTAAATAATAAATATAATAATGGTCCATATGGACGTAATATAAACATTTCGTGCAGTTTTTTAGTATTAAGTTTATTAAGTTTTTGTCGTAAGTACTGCTTAATATAAAAATGATTTTTTTTAGATTTCAGACAGTCCTAAAAAACGTAGCGCAAAAAACATTATAAGTGGCAATAAGTAGATAAGCATATAAGCAGCTAAGCTGTTAACATAAGTTGCTTTTGAATATTTAATAACGAATAAGTTAACTTTTAATTTTAAGCCGTTTATCACATCTCTAACTAAGTGTCCAAAGAACGTGAACCACAGGTACCAGACAACGGAAATATAATAATTAAATACTTTTATACTGTACATATTAATATTTGATGATGACCCAGGAACCAGGACCATGACCTAGGAACACAGAAAAGCTTTTTGGCCCTTCGGTGGGATTCGAACCAATGAGTTCCAGCTTAAGCGCAGACGCACTAACCACTGAGCTACAGAGGGCGTCAAATAATATGGATACATTATAAAGATTAAGCGAATAGTATAGAAATATAAACGACTCATCTGTCATTACGCTTTCAACTTTTACCCAAATCAATGTGTCGCAGTTTGTTGAATAAGTAAATTGCACTTAAACCAGTAGAGAAACTATAGTAAACTTAGGCTATATTTTATCCTAACGGAATAATGATACGGACATCCGTCTTGCACACAAAAGCATACAAACTGCATCTGCTAATGACTTATATAGGTCGTTGTGGGCAACTGTTTTGTCTGTTTTTCTTCGTCGTAAATCAGATGTAATAAAACTATAGTTACTGAAGAACTCGCTTCCTTATGCCTGGTCTACATTTTGATGTCTAGTTTATAAATTGCGTTTACCGATTTTTTTCTGAATTTCTGATCGGGATCAACACTGATTAGATCAGTCGCAAATTTTTTGGGTTCGAGATACATCTAGAGAAATGAAAATTTTTGGAGGTAAACCACAAATTAAAAATCAGTTTTTGGAGGTACACCACAAATTAGAAATTATTTTAATTAAGTATTTTTCTTACCCTTACATAACATATAACTCCCCACACTCATTTCTGTGACGGTGGCCGGTTTCATTAAAACAAGTCCAGTTACGCAGAAGTAATTATATAGTGCCCAAGTGTGTGCGCAGTAAACAAGAGCATTCTCTCTTCCTTTACTCTCATAATCCAGTGGGACCGATAACCGACACAATTGACGAGAGATCAGGCGCAGGTCCGACTTTTTACATGCCCATCCGACGAATGGATCATCTGATGATCATACTTATCAAACAATCGGAATATGATCAGCCTGCATTGTCCTAACCAAATTTGGAAACAATATTTTTTGTTGTTGCTCGATGCTCGAACCACTAGACCACGGAGGCTGTTAAGGGAAGTGCCTCACTTACCCCTACTTACTTACTAAAAATAAGTTTTTAAGATAACCGTATTTTCCCAAAGCACACCAACTAATGTCCACGTTAAACACTTTGCAGAATACTAATCCAGAGTTAATGATAATGAGGTCAGATTAGAAAAATTACGACCTACAATCTCCTTTTTCTCTTAAATAAAAATGGATTGTAATTCCAATGTCTCGCTTAACTTGAGAACGGGTGGACCGCTTTGGACAATTCTGATCTTGAATTTGTAGTTTGGGAAGGTTTACACAGCGTGAAATATTGGAACAATAAGGTGTTTGATATTTTTCTGCCGCTAGGGGGTAGACCCAACGCACACAAAAAGACATCTAGTGGCTAAGTGGTATGAAAAACGGTCAATAAGAATTTTCGATTCTTTTTCTGTCACCAAGCGGCGCTTGCTAACCCGACGGTCTTTGTTGTGTCAAGAAGCTGTCAGATGTCACGAATTTAAAAACCCTTCATTGTGGAGAAAATCTAAAAACGATTGAATTTTTCTTTATTTACTCACTGTGTTCAATTTGTCAATTGACTGTCAAATATGTACATAGGTGCATTCAGTTATCAGTTTTCCTGTTTGGTTTTTATTTATTCCAGTTACTACGAGTAGTAAACACACAACAATTTGTGTCGGGATAGCTAGTCTTGTATGAAATTATTTTTGATAAGTCTACACTTGCCTTGCCTAAAATTGACTCAGATTAATCACATAATATAATATTTTAACAACAAACATAGTCAATATTAAGAATACTATAATGTAAATAGCCTATAATTTCTCTACAGTATCCGTCTTACATGTAAGTATCGAAATCCAAGGGGAGGCTTTCAACAAACTGGTTACAGAAATCGGTTTAAGTGACAAAGTGACGTTATTATTATCCTGACAGTCTGGTAGAGATAATAACATACAACAATCCATTGGCGTCATCGGCTTGCCATTAAAATATTTTAAGTGCAAAATACAAAAAAAAAAAATAGCAAGAAAACATGACCAACCACAATTTCAAGAAAAGTTTTTGCATTCATACAGAAAAACGAGTGCGATAATCTCTTATCTTGCAAGTGTTTAAGCGCTAAAAGCAAAAGTAAATATTAGAACAATCGTGTCTTACTTTAGGGTCAGATTAGTGAGATAAGACTAAGTGGCAATTTATGGCTAAAGTTAAAGTTAATTGTCGATTATATTATATCATGTTTTCTCTCTCGTTCTTCGTTTTAATAAATGAGATAGCATGATATTTTGACAAGCGATTAGCACTAATAGTCCTTGGTAAAATTGGAACTAAACCGGAAATTATAACAATAGGATTACAATTAAGCTGTAATTTTTGTTACTTTGTTACTAACTTTTTTTCAATATTAATGGTTTCATTATTTTCTAGAATATTCTAGACGGATTATTATTAGCGGATCTTGTCTAAGCTTACAATGGTTCTACTTAAACGGATTTAGGAAATACAAAATGTTACATTTGTAATCATTAGATTATTTTTATGGGAACAGGTAAAAGTATTTTATCGAAGCAGACATGGATATTAAATAGTTAGTTTGTATTGTGAGATACAAATAATTGCCCAATATGATGTACCTTTGTGCCAATTTTTTTTAAATATTCCAACTTCCAAGTATCGAATACAAAAATATTTTGATTAGAAAATTCTGTATAGTTAAGGAAATAAACGACATCTAAATAGAGACATAAAAAGTAACTTCAATAAACAGTACTGTTATCTTTAACTACGGATAAGATTTCCAAAATATTCCAACCACCCATAATACTAAGATACTATTTTATGAATTATAAAACAGAGATAATTCTGTAATAAAACAGATCTCCATTCATATGTTTACAGTTGTAAATCATAATATTGTACATTATATTTATTTATAACGTGTTGTTTTTTAAGTTGGGTTTAAGTAATTTAGCTCTGGTGTGGCGCGGAAACTGTCTACCGCATTTGCGGTTGAGACGAAAATATTCCAGATTTTAGGGTTCTCTAAAGTATTAACAAAATTCCATAATCTACAAGTTTTCACTTATACATAAAAACAAGAATAATATGTTATCTCTACATCCTTATAGTGTCATTTAATATATTATTTAATATTATAAATGAGAAAGTGTGTCTGTCTGTCGGTCTGTTACCTCTTCACGCTTTAACCGCTGAACAGATTTATATGAAATTTAGTATAGACATACTTTGGGTCCCGGGAAAGGACATAAGATATTTTTTACCCCGAAAAGATAGTGTTCCCGCGGGATAATCTATTTACGCGGGCGGAGCCGCGGGCAAAAGCTAGTAGTGTCATAAAATCCTACTACTATTATAAATATATGAAAGTTTGTGAGGATAGATGGATTGATTCATGTTTATTAGGTATTCTATCACGCATAAACTACTGAATGGATATTGATGAAACGTTTGGTAGTGGTACTTCAATTTCTGGAAAACAAATGGAAATTTTTACCTCGAAGTACAGTGTTCCCGTGGGATACTGTATTTACACGGGCGTAGCTGCGGGCATAGGCTAGTCTAATATATTTTGACTTAAAAATAACCTAACTGAGCTATGTTTACTATTGTATTGTAGATAATATTTATTGTGTTCGAAGAAAAGAAATGTGTCACAAAACTCACAAAGGAGTTCAAAGGACAATCTTAACGACGAATATAAAATTTTATCATTAAAACACAATAATATGTCTAACAGAACTCATTAATTGAATATATATAAAAAACATACTGAACCCACACAGAAAGTTGAACTTTATCGTGATAAGTTCGAAACATACTTTATTAACATCATTATATTTTTATGTTGATTTTTAATTAGTTTTCGTTTTATTTGGTTTAACGTTTTGTTTGAATAAACAGAGCGATTTTATGATGTAATGCAGTAGTCGAAGTTATTTTATGAATTGTGGTTTCGTTCGATAAAGTAGTGCACTATATTAATAGTATTAATACTAATGGATACATGATTATTTATTGGTAGTAAATTAAAAACTAAAAGTAGAATATTTCGACGCTTTTATTGTTTAAATACAATAATGACTCTTTCAGTAATGTCTAACCCCCTTTAATAAAGCGTTTATTAGTAAGGGCCCCCCCCTTACTAATAAACGCTATATAAGTTTTGAATAGATACACAGTGTTTTGTCTTCTTCAATCGAATTAAAAATGTCACTTGTGTGACGTGAACTAAACACTGTATAACTATTGAAAGCTTTCACAAAGTTTCTTACTAACGGGGTAAGGGTTAGATTCTCGCGATGCCAAAATTAAAATTGCTGGTTGCTGTTTGGACACTCTCTTTTCCAATAAACATCTGTTCTTTGTTATACTGTATTGTCTATACTCTATACTAATATAATATTAAAGAAGAAAAGACTGTTTGTTTGTATTGAATAGACACCGTAACTACTGGACCTTATGTTGTTAGCACAAATGTAGATTAGACCACGGGGAAGGACATAGTCTACTCTTTATCGCGGAAAAATATATGGTTTCTGCAAAATTAGCTTTTGCGCGCATGAAGTACTACTAAAAGTTCTGGATTAACCAGCTCTGGATTAACACATAGGCTACTTTTTATCCCAAAAGTGACTTACAGTGTTCCCATGGGATACTCTTTTACGCGAGCGGATCCGCGGGCATAAGCTAGTAACCTATATTTTGATAATAAGCGTTACTCTCCTTTACTTTACACTTTAAAAAGGGTCGCCCAATACAAATTAAAAGGCCTGAGCATGCACTTCATTACCGATTGATCTGGTGGAATTAATTGTGGCCAATCACGAATTAAGACAAACGAGGCGGTGAGTATCAATTAGGTTACCCTTTATTCCAATTTAAGGTTTACTTGTTAAATGCAAAGATACTAATGATCAAGTTGATGATGAAAGCTTATTTAGTATTTTAATGATGACTTGATGATGCAAGTCCTATTTAAGTAATTATTTTTGTTAAATTTTCAATCGGGTCTAGTTCTAACACATGCTGTGGCACTCATACATACATACATAATATAATCACGCCTCTTTCCCGTAGGGGTAGGCAGAGACTACTTCTTTCCACTTGCTACAATCCTTACAAACTAGTTTCGCTTCTTCCACTTTCATTCTTGCCATCCATTCCTCCTCTAACATTAAACGTAGCGAAGCGGCTCTCTATGGGCCACTTTTCGCCTCCGCAAGAAACGAGACGTGATGGGTGGCGAACCACATAGCCGCCATTTTGCATAATTTTTTTTTATGATTATCATTTGCGGCACTCGCACCGAATTATACGTGTGCGAGTGTGACAGTGAATTATTGATCATGAATTAATAGAATCCCAGAAAACGTTTAAAATCTTACGATTAATAAATTTAAAAAAGCTGTTAAAGAACGTTTGTGTGCTAGAGCTTATTATAAAGTCGGTGATTTCATTAATGATTGCACACCTTGGGAATAAGATGTGCCCCTGCAAGGCTGCTTTTATGTACTTAAGTATGTTCTATATATTATGACTAATGTTAGTTTAAATTGTATTTTTTTTTTTGAAAATAAAAAATTTCCCATCTTTTCGCTCAAAGGTGGCCCCGTGCGAGTTTCTTACGCCGGTTCTTCTCGCCGGGCTAGTTTCCGAACCGGTGGTAGGCATCATGTAGAACAATTCTATAAGCGTTATATTATAACTTACATGTAAAATAAAAATTTTGAGTTTGAGTTTGATCCCCAGACTCTGAGTTTTTGCAATAAATCTGTATGTACTTAAATTATTCCGCAAATAAATATATTGTAATATTGAAATATAAAATTATAAAACTTTACGCAAATATAAACTCTATGACCAATGTACTAGAATACACGCTGGTGATACCTGTCGAATCCGTAGAAGACACGACTTCGCGCCGTGTAGATCCATTTTCGGGAGAGAAACATTGAATTTAAAATTTTATTCCTGCGGAAAGTTAGACGTCAGCTTGCAGTCTTGTACGGATTTACGTAATAAATATTTGAACAACACTTTCCTGGAGTTTGGAGTGTATGAAACCCACTAGCTAGTTCTGATTTCGTAACGCCTGTCTTCTATTTGCATTAATGGCAAGTAATAATAATAATGTTAACATTCGGTACGCGAATAAACAGCAGTAAAATATTATTTTGTTTTAAAATATATCTATACAAGTATTGAAGTCTCTACTACATTCAAAACAATATTACAAAGATAGCAGTCGACTGTATTATTACAAAGATGTAGAGAAGCTACATCTTTGTAATAATACAGTTTCATAAATTATATATTTTTTATCTAAATATGAATAGAAGATGTGAAGTTTTATCTTGGAATTGAGTAAGAGATAATAATTGGTGCATCAAAGTTTTTACTACTAGCTACTAGATGGCAGCACCAATACCACTGAGCTTGTATTATATATTTAAATTATTATAAAAACGGCATTTAAAAGATTAACTTGCATTTTTTTTTCTATAATAATATTTAATAAAATTCTATTAAGGATGTTTTTGAATTGTACTTCGATTTTCAAAAGTCCTTGGAAAGGACTTAGAATATTTTTATCCCGAAAAAATAGTGTCCAGCGGGATAATGTATTTACGCGGGCGGAGCCATCCAATCCATCGCCATCCACGTTGAAACATGTTAAATACATATTGTGTGTACTTGCAACAAACATTTGTAACCAATGAGTCAAAATAATTTACTACAATAATAAATACTAGGTACACCAAAATGCTATAGTATAAAATAGGTACAATATCTATCTACCTGCTGTCAAAATTTGGACTTGAAGATCGCATTTTCAATCCAGGTGAGTGGTCCTTAGTGTCACAACATGAAAGTCAGGTTAGAATGGTTCAAAGGACAAATTTGAGTACTGTGTGTATTTTTGTAAATGAGGTAAATATAGGTAGTTGGCTTGCATGATGGTAAGTGGCATCAGTATTAATAGATTTTTGTGACTATTCGATAATTATGTTCATCAGTCAGCTTAACCAGTAAACCAGCTTGTAATTTGAAATCTATACAGATAAATAAAATTGAAGTGTCTGTTTGTCACTTTTTCTTCACACAATTACCATCTTTTCACATAATGCATCTGAAAGTATATTCGGTACTTACAATAAAATACCAATTGGGTCGTGGGTTCGAATGACGACCTCTGTAGCTCAGTTGGTTGAGCATGTTGGTGCTCAAGCCGGGGGTCGTGGGTTCGAATCCCGCCGAAGGAACAAAAGTTTTTCTGTGTTCCTGGGTCATGGATGTGTATCCTATCACTCCATCCATCCTAGCACTCTGAGAAGACCAGATGGCACCTACACAAAGACGGTGGAGGACACACTAAGGCTACTTGCCGAGGTGCACTTCCCCAACAGTGTTCATCTGGACGTGAGTGAAGCCTTCTCCCACACATCCCTTAAAACCAGACCAACTTTGGACGACTGGAGAAGAGCTTCTATGATTTTTAAACCTGACCGAGTCAAATGGGCAATTGACAGCTTTAAGCCATATAAGACTGGTGGCGAGGATAACATATTTCCGGCCCTTATCCAACAGGGCAAGGACATTATCCTCCCGGCGCTAATAAAGGTATTTAGAGCGAGTTTTGCGTGGGGCTACATTCCTCTGGCTTGGACAAAGGTAAAGGTCTCATATATACCCAAAGGTGGAGATAGGGACAAAGCTTTACCCAAGTCATATAGACCCATAAGCCTCACTTCTTTCATGCTCAAAACGATGGAGAAGGTGGTCAACCTTCACATAAGGGACACCTATCTCACTGAAAGGCCTTTGCATGAAAGACAACATGCCTACCAGAAAGGCAGATCTACTGAAACGGCGTTGATGGAATTAGTAGATCGCATTGAAAGAGCCATTGAGGATAAGGAGTTTGCACTATGCGCCTTCCTAGATATTGAAGGCGCGTTTGACAACACCTCAACATGCTCTATTACGGATAGCCTGGCTTCAAGGAATATAGATCCAACCACCATAGAATGGATCAAAGCCACGCTCAACAACAGAGTAGCGTCATCTACTATCATGGGCTCTACGCTCAGGAGCAGGCTGACCCAGGGATGCCCCCAAGGAGGGGTGCTGTCACCGCTGGAGTGGTCCCTGGTAGTGGATGAGCTCCTAAAAGAACTGAATGATAAAAGGTTCTACGCTCAAGGATACGCTGATGACCTAGCGATACTAGTGGTAGGCAAGTGCGCACCAGTAGTCGCTGGGCTAATGCAATCGGCACTGAGAGTCGTCGAAAATTGGTGCATGAGGGTCAAGCTAACAGTCAACGCTGATAAGACAGTCTTGATACCCTTCACCAAAAAGAGGAAGTTGGATGGACTAAAACCCCCAACACTCTTTGGGAAAACTATTACGTTTGCAAGCGAGGTCAAATATCTAGGAGTCATCCTAGATAAGGGACTCACTTGGAATAAGCACATCGAGTACATTACGAAAAAGGCTAGATGTGCTCTGGGATCCTGTTGGAGACTTGTCAGCTCTAAATGGGGCCTTCGGCCGAAAGCAATGCTGTGGCTTTATACAGCAGTAGTGAGGCCGATGGCCACTTACGGCTGCGTAGTATGGCACAAAAAGGCTCTACAGGTGAACTGCATCGCAACGTTAAATAGTGTACAGAGACTGGCGTGTCTGATAATTACGGGTGCGCTTTCGTCGGCACCCACCGCCTCACTAGAAGCCTTGATTGACCTGATTCCTCTTCCGCTGCTTGTACAGATGGAGGCTAAGAGGGCAGCTCTTAGGGCCAGGACGGCGGGCAAGACGAAATGGACTTCCACCCTACTAGGACAGTTGCAGCAGTCTCTTCTTGAGACACCGGTCATGGCCATGCCATCGGATGCCATGACCAAGGTGTACAGCTTCTCGAAGCAATATCAGGTTCACATACCTTCTAGGGAGGACTGGGACGGAAACGTCCCAATTAATGTTCACCCCAATGACATTGTTTGGTTCACAGATGGATCCAGGAAGGACAACCGGGCGGGCGCTGGATTCTACGGGGGCATGCCACCAACCGGCAAATATGCTTGTTTGGGAGAATTTGCAACCGTGTTCCAGGCTGAGATCTTTGCCATTATTGGTTGTTCACTAGAGAGCCTAGAGATGGCCTTAGTCCATAGAAACATTCTAATTTTCTCTGACAGTCAGGCTGCGCTGAAAGCATTGACTGCAGCTGAAATTTCATCCAAATTAGTTCTGAACTGTGTTGAGACGCTAAACATGCTAGGCCGTGACAACAATATCCGTCTGGTATGGGTTCCTGGCCACAGCAATATCCCCGGCAACGAAACTGCGGATGAGCTAGCCAGGCTAGGAGCCGAAAGTCTCATTTACGGACCAGAACCAGTCTGCGGAATATCTCCCAGCACTTCCAAAGGAGCACTCAAGGAATGGGGCTGCAGCTTAAGCATAAAGCAATGGGATGCAATCCCGGGCCTTGTGCACTCCAAGGCGCTAATCCCGGCCTTTAACAGAAAGCATGCGGAACTAGCGCTGTCAATGAGCAGGAATCAACTAAGAATCCTTACCAGAACCCTAACTGGGCACTGCAAGCTCCACAAACACCTCAACAAAATAGGAGTTGGTGACACAACGACTTGCAGATTCTGCAAGGAGAAGGATGAAACTCCCATTCACCTTCTCCTTGACTGTCCGGCACTCCACAAGAACAGAAACAGGTACCTTGGGCAGCACGAATACTCCACCACAGACGAAATTCGTGGCACCAACCCCAACCACATCGTTCAGTTTATGAGCAGCATAGGCCTGGGGCAGGTACTGTAACGCGAAGGAGTCACAATAGATCCACTTGGGTCGCAGTGACGTCAGGCTCGATCTTGACCTGCCTTCGGAAGGAAAAAAAAAAAAAAAAAAAAATGGATGTGTATTAAATATGTGTATAATATAATAAAAATCTTAAATATGTGTATAGTATAAATGTATTAAATATATTTCCGTTATCTGGTACCCGTAACACAAGTTCTTCCAGAACTTACCACGGGGTCAGATTGACGTGGTTTGAAGCGTCCATAGATATTATTATTATTAATTTTTTAAATTTTTGTCTGTCCGTTTGTCTGTCTGTTTGTTCCGGCTAATCTCTGAAACGGCTCGACCGATTTTCACGGGACTTTCACTAGCAGATAGCTGCTGTTATAAGGTCTAACATAGGCTACTTTTATTTTAGGGCTCCGCTTAAAAAAAATGGTTCCGCTTCGTGTGCGCAAACGAAGTTGCGAGCATCAGCTAGTAGATAATAATAGTAAAGTATCTTTCGACATTTTATTTCGACTTTTATCTTAAAACCTTCTTTCCGAAATGAACTAAAAGGCACCATTATTATTTACTATTTCAAACTTATCTAATCTCCCGAATTTTATTAATAGTAAAATATCGTGAGAAATGCTAATATATTTTGTTATAAATAGATAGGCGATATACATATTCATTATTCCATTAATGTATGCCGTTAGGACCGCTACCTCAGAGAATAGCTTTGTTACAAAAACTATTCACGAAGCGTGGAATAGTTAATGTTAATAAAAACTTATCTGCAGATTCCTAAGTTTTTTCATGTCCGTAGCGTTTTATGTAAAGAACTAAAGATAGATGTTTAGATATCGACTAACTATCCTATCTTCGGATTTAATCCATACTAATATTATAAATGGGAAAGTGTGTATGTTTGTCCGTGTTTCACGCCAAAACTACTGAATCGATTTAAATGAAATTTGGTACACAGATAGTATAGAGCCTCAAAAAGGAAATAGGCTACTTTTTATCGCGAGAAAATTTACGGTTCCTGTGGGATACTTTATTTACAGTTTCTCGTAAAAACTACTGAACCGATTATCATGAAATTTGGCACAGATATAAAGTAGACCACGGGGAAGGACATAGGCTACTTTTTATCGCGAGACATATACAGTTCCCGTGGGTTTCTTACGCTGGCGGAGCCGCGGGCATCAGCTAATATAATATAAACGTAGAAGGTATATCTAATATCAGATACCTAGATAAATTAGGTATAGTTTTCAATATCGCGCTAATATTATTTTTATGGCAAAATTATTACAATGCGTTTCAAATAAGAATAGGAATGTCAATGACCTTTTTTGTCAAATCACTTGAAAAGTGCGGCTTGTAGAAAAACTTATTTGCATATCAATAATAATAATCTTGCATCGCATTTAAATAAAAACGATGTATATGATAAAAAAATGTAATTCTTTACATGATTTCAAAATATAGAGCATCAAAATAGGAAAAGATAAGCCTTAGATTACAAAATTTTGTTCTATATGTTAGCGACAAAGGGAACAATATTTTGTGATAAGTTAAAAGGTAATAACAAAAAAATATTATGAATATTTTTAGTAACAGGAAGAAATATTACATGACAACAATAACAATATTTATAAATATTTCAAATATAAATCAAAGTTTAATTTAAGTTAACATTAAATAATTAAAGTTAGCAAGATAAGATTTTTTTAAAAACATCTAGGTAGATAAATTAATATATATATACATCGCTATAGTTCAATTTCTCATTATAAAAGCATATTACCATAATCTTTCAACACATTTCTTCTAGTTCAAGATTTAAGTAAAAGTAAGATTACGAAACTTGAGTAATATTGTGACGTATGTATTATTATAATGCAGGTAAAAACATCAACAATGCACTGTAAAAGGCTAACCCAAATACATCTATTGTGTTACAAAAGAAGGAACTCAACAATGGCTAGACAGTGGGAATATAACTTGATACTTCCACTCACCGATAGATGGCAGTAAGCGGTGCTATTGTGTACGAGAGAGCTTTTAACGGTACGCGGGGGGAGGGGAACTAAGTTGCGCGCCCCACTGTACTTCCACGAGTTAAGCGTTAAGCCCGACAGTCAGAACGCAACCGCGCCGCGGAGTGGTCGCGTCACATCTTCCGACCCTCTGTAACACTCGCAATAAACAGTTCATAACATAAATCTAACTAATCGTCGACTCTACCGATGTGTGATAAATAAGTTCCGCAAAGACAATTTTGAAGATCGGGGTATTTTGATTTCGACACCAAAAAAGTGAAATGGAAGCGAATTTTTCTTTGCTGCTGCAGTAGTGCTACGTACTTTGTTTCGGAAATGGTGATATCGACCCACAGGGAGTGTTTATGAGACGTTCAGTAGTGTAATGAAATATCTGTGATAATGTATGCCATAGCGGCTGTGTTTTGTGCGCTGCTGCATGTCGGGTGGTCGGCGCTGCCCTATGGCTCGGACAGGTGTATCCGTACTACAATAAGAGACTCTGAAACTAGTGCTACATGTAAAATACGTACTCTGGAAGGCGACGGCAGCAGCATATCAACAGTGCCGTCGGATGCCAATCATCTTAACATAGAATGCAATCATCTGCTACTATTTGAGAGTGCTTTGAGAGCTCACTACTTTAGTTCTCATGAAAGCCTAACAGATATATCTATTCTCAACTGTAAACTTTTGAGTTTACCCGAAAACACGTTTAGAGATTTGAAGAAATTAAGAAGATTGAAAGTACGTTCTAAGAACTACGAATGGAGCCCTACTAAGAATTTAGAGCTTACACAAAACTCGTTTAATGGATTATCGGAAATACAATCATTAGATTTAGCCGAAAACAATATAAAGTTCGTGCCTTCAGGTGTATTTTGTTCCTTGGAGAATTTAAGTACGTTGAATTTGACACGCAATAGAATAAGAACAGTTGGCCAAATTGGATTTGGGCAAGGATGTGCCGCGAATTTACACACTTTGGACCTGAGCCATAACGAGATTAAAACTTTGTCAGAAGACTCTGAACTACTGAAGCTAAGAAGTTTACAACATCTCTACCTGCAACATAACAATATCACAGACATATCAAGTGAAGCTTTTAATGGTCTCGTTTCTATGCGAGTTTTGAACATATCACATAATCGAATTCATACTTTACCTGAAGGCCTGTTCGCTTATTCTAGAGAATTGAGAGAAATATATTTGAATGATAACTCATTATTTGAACTTGCAAGAGGAATATTTCATCGCCTAGAACAATTGATTGTATTGGAATTATCTGGAAATCAGTTGACCAGCAACCACATAGATGATGGAACGTTTTTAGGATTAATTCGACTGATAGTATTGAATTTATCGAATAATGCTTTAACGAGAATTGATGGAAAGACATTTAAAGATCTGTTTGTGCTACAGATATTGAATTTAAAAAATAATTCAATTGGTTATGTTGAAGACAATGCGTTCCTGCCGTTATATAACCTTCACACTCTGAACTTAGCTGAAAATAGACTTCACACAATTGATGAAAACTTATTCAATGGACTCTATGTCTTGAATAAATTAACGCTCAACAACAATTTACTTGTCAACATTGATCGAAAAGCGTTTAAAAATTGTTCCGACTTAAAAGAATTAGATCTGAGTTCTAATCAATTGATTGATGTTCCTGATGCACTATGGGAGCTGCCCTTTTTAAAAACACTGGATTTAGGAGAAAATCAGATATCTACTTTTAGAAATGGATCATTTAAAAATCTTAATCAATTAACCGGATTAAGACTCATTGACAATCAAATTGGAAATCTTAGCGTCGGCATGTTTTGGGATTTGCCGAGTCTACAAGTATTAAATATAGCTAAGAATAAAATACAATCAATAGAACGAGGAACTTTTACCCGAAATTCTCAACTGGAAGCTATACGACTGGACGGAAACTTCTTGTCTGATATTAATGGTGTGTTCTCAACGTTGGCGAGTCTATTGTGGCTAAATTTATCCGAAAATCATTTAGTGTGGTTTGACTACGCGTTTGTGCCTAGTAATTTAAAGTGGTTGGACGTTCACGGTAATTTTATCGAACACTTGGGTAACTATTACAAGTTACAAGATGAAATCCGTATAAAGACACTCGATGTGAGCCATAATAGGATAGCGGAGGTATCGCCGATGGCGATACCTAATAGTGTTGAACTCTTGTTTATAAATAACAACTTCTTGAACAATATACATGTGAATACTTTTTTCGATAAAAAGAACTTGACGCGAGTGGATATGTACGCGAACGAACTTGTGCATTTAGAACTGAATAGTTTGCGTTTATCGAATGTGCCGGCAAACAAAAGTTTGCCTGAGTTTTATATCGGTGGGAATCCTTTCCAATGTGACTGTACTATGGAGTGGTTACCAATAATAAATAATATGACCGCTATGCGACAGTACCCGCGTGTGATGGACTTGGAAAATGTTTTGTGCAAAATGACAAATACGCGTAGTGGAACACATGTGCCCTTAACCAATCTAAAAACATCTGACTTTTTGTGTGAGTATGAAACACATTGTTTTGCCATCTGCCACTGCTGTGATTACGACGCGTGTGACTGTGAAATGACTTGTCCACAAAATTGTACTTGCTACCACGATCCGTTATGGAACACTAACGTCGTTGATTGTTCGGGGCAATCATCAATGGAAATACCTCAGAAAATACCCATGGATGCCACTGAGGTTTTCCTCGATGGGAATAACATAAAAGAGTTACAGAACCATGTATTCATAGGGAGACAAAAGATGCGTTCCCTGTATGTCAACAATAGTAACGTAGATAGCATACAAAACAGAACTTTTGCCGGACTGAACTCTTTACAAATTCTACATTTGGGAAATAATAAGCTGCGCGAGTTAAAAGGCTACGAGTTTCATCAATTGAACAATTTGAAAGAACTATTCCTACAAAACAATCTAATAAGCCATATCTCGAACATATCGTTTTTGTCACTGAAATCTTTAGAAATTTTACGCCTAGACGGTAATAGACTAGTAGATTTTGGAGTATGGAGTTTTAATAATCACCCTAATATAAAAGCGCTTTCACTTGGAAATAATTTGTGGTCATGCAAATGTCGGTATCTTCAAGAACTGACTGCTTATTTGGCTGAAAATGCGCAAAAAATAATCGATATTACTGACGTTTGGTGCTGGAATGGTGATGCCAAGCCGCCTCATAAAAAAGAACTTAACTTAAACGGTACCGCCTGCAGCGATTATTACGCCGATAATTCAGTCATCGGAAACATGCTGGTGTCAAACTATGTTCCCATGATGGTCTCGACTCTCACAGGCTTCATGTTAATTTTATTAGCCTTGGTCGTGCTTTTTCTTTTTAGAGACTCGTTACGATTATGGCTCTTCACTAACTGTGGGATACGTGTATTCTCATTCGCCGAGCCCTTTGAAGAAAGCCAAAAGCTTTATGATGCTTACGTGTGTTACAGTCCTAAAGATGAAGAATTTGTTATACAATCGATAGCTAGTGAATTAGAAAATGGAAATCCGTCATACCATCTCTGTTTACACTACAGAGACATTCCGCACCACGGGGCTGAATATTTACAATGTGCACCACCAGTCATTGAAGCTGCTGAGGCATCTAAGAGAATTATATTGGTTCTTACAAGAAATTTCCTGCAAACGGAATGGTCCCGTTATGAATATCGTCAAGGCCTACATGAAGCGCTAAAAGGGTGTATCTACAAGTTACTACTTATTGAAGAATGCTCTGTAGTAAATGACGCACTGAGAGATCAAGATTTGAGGCCATACTTAAAAACTGGTGCCCGTACTACATGGGGCAACAGGAGATTCTGGGAGCGGCTAAGATACCTCATGCCTGACACGTCTCATGGCCACCACAAAGTGCGATCTCATCATTATAGAAAAAACATAAATACTTATACCCTAGATTCCACCATTCCTAACGGTGGTCGGTCTATGCCAATGCCAGATCAGTCACCAGTATTGGGACACGGGCAAGGCGCGAGTGCTCCTCCAGAATACAGTATGGAAGTCCGTCAATCGCCATCAGCCGTTAGACAGACGCAGGGAGTCGCTTATGGTCCTGATGGTCGGCCAATTTCTGACCATATCTACTCCTCTATAGACTCGGACTATTCCTCCCTAGAACAAGGAATGGCCCCCGGCAGACGACGAGAAATGAGACAGTGGCCCCCGCCACCACCGCTAGTAGACACAGGCAATGTGCAAGCTTACCTAGTCTAAATGGGTGCAAACCCCCTTCCAGTCACAATGTATATATGTAGTATAAGTTCTGTTGTAAATATTGTAATTACATACTAGTATTTATGTGCTATACCAAAATTTATGTAAGTGATCTTACGTTTGCCTGTTCGTTATTCCTGTGTATAGAATTCATAAAACTTTAAAGACTGCTGTAGAATATAAATATTGTAAATAGCAAAGACACGTGATCATATTATAAATATCATTAATATGTCGTTATTTATACACTAAAATAAAAATGATGATTTATAAAAAATGTATTTTATTTTAACAGCATTAGGTTACCTTACAAAATTTCTTGCAGTTATAAAAGTAGTTCAATAACTTTAAAGATTTAATGTTTTCAGCGATTTTGACTCAAGCCCTAAAGCTTTACCTTAATTAAAAAAATAGATTTATATAGGCTTTAACATAAAATATAGAGTTGTTAATAACAAATCGCTGTAGTAATTTATAGAATACAGACACTTTAATATTTAATGTCTAAATAATTTAATTGATTAGATAAATTTAATAAATTATTATTTCATAGTTATAATTATTAGAAGTAACAAAAGTAATTTACGTGATTACTTTACAGTAGCTAGTAATTATGGCCACTTAATAAATTGACTATAATAATTATTACAGTTCCAATAGAAATTAAATTTTATTAAGTAATCATTTATATAACAAAATTACTTTTTGATATTTTGCTACATTTGATCAATCTTGTTACTAATGGAATATACGAGTATAATACATACCTATACATTTTAATTATTGTTACAATAATGAACATCAAAATTTTAGCATCTTTTTGATATTTTAAAATTTGGTATTTCATAGAAATTTTGTATCTATGTAAATTTAGCTACATAATTTAGCTACATAATATATCAACACTCTGGGAACTTTTATCAAAGTACTAATCAATTGATTTTCACATTCTTATCATAATTATTAAAGCAATAGGTACGATTTGAGTTATTCATTTAAAATCTTAACAGGTTTTAAAATCGATCCAATAGGTATGCTCATATAATTAACTCGGTGATAATAATGATTTTTACATAAAAAAACTCAACTTGGCTTTTTAATAAATTCCTTAAGATAGTGGTATCTAACTCCAAGTCTTTAAATCTAGCTATAAAGATAAAAACACCATCTATAAGAGAATTATCATTCTCAGCTATGTATTCATACAATTATCTTAAGATTTCCATTACTGATTTTAATGTTGTCTGCTATAATAATTGTAGGTTCTTAGATATTATTCATGAAGACCAGAAACATTAAATTTTATTTTATGTGGGATGTTGAATTCAACATTACGGTATGTATGTGTATAAGTAATAAAACATTATATTTGCCACTAACTTTCGGCCGCGGCTTTGTGTCACATTGGGGTTTTAAAGATACGTTTATAATTTATAGTCTATTATTCACTATATCTGATATATAAGATATCATATTACTATACATATAAGATATCATATAATAGTAAAGTTTCATCAAAATCCGTTCAAACTTTCTATCCTTTATCTATCCTTTCAAACTTTCACATCCTACTAATATTATAAATGTAAAAGTTTGTGAGGATGTATGGATGGATGTATGTATGGATGGATGTTTGTTACTCCTTCACGCAAAAACTACTAAACGGATTTTGATAAAATTTGGTATGGTTTAATGCTCTGGATTAAAACATAGGCTACATTTTATCCTGAAAAAGTACAGTGTTCCATTGGGATACTGTATTTACGCGGGCGGAGCCGCGAGCAAAGCTAGTTTATATTAGTAGTAGGATGACTACCATGGACATTAATAAGATAATCTTACAAAATATATATTTCATAAACAATGGAATTTCAATATTTGATAAAAACAAGGTCAAGTGTAAAGTGACTAAAAACCCCAGCAGTGAGAATGTAGTGGTCAGTAATAATGATGATGATACCTTGCTTCTGGCTGGTAGCAAATCAAGAGACATATAAAATAACACGTAAGTTTTACTTCAAAACAAAATTTTTCATCTACAATTTATATAATCGTAATGTTACTATGATTATAAAAACCTTGTGTTTTTCGTAGCAACCGGACGCCGTATCCGTTGTGGTACGTGACCGGCTTTGGACTAGTACTGGGCATGAATGTATAATTCCCTATTAGTTCATACACCTTGGATTCACTTATATTTAGAGATTATCTGATACAACTTCGTTTGCGCAGAACTAACGGACACGGAACTCTATTTTTATGGAACTCTTAGATAAAAGTAGATAAAAGTAACATCAGCTAGCTGTCAGTAAAAGAGACCTGACTGAAACAAACAGGCAGGCAGATAGACAGATTTTTTAAATTGTTTTTTATTTACTTTCAAATGCATTTAGTGAAAAGCTGTTAATTTAAAATTCTAAACAAGACACTTCAATTTATTTTAATTTTATTTTATTTTACAATTTATGTTAAAACATTACTTAAATAAAAAAAAAATATTTTGTACACAGGTACATCTTATTCCACAATGGAATGTCTTCCAGACGACCTGTATGATATAGGAATAGGTTGACTAATGAAAAGCAAAAATTAGCATGTAAGATCTTTAATTATTCTTAATTTAACAATTTAATTTATTTGTACAGATTATTTTACAATTGTTGTAATATTGTTATCTAACCCGTAGTCGAAGAGCGTGGTGAGATTTTAGGAAGGATTAGGCTAATCTCACTTTGCGAAAAAAACTAGCGCCCAAAAAATAGAGGTTGATGATAATTAATAGAGTTCTCGATTGTCAAATTCCTTAAAATTTTTAGTAATTAGATGGCAACTAGAAAAGGATTACTATCGACAGATTTTTCTGAAACAAACCAGAAAAGGACAAAAGGTATTTTGTTCTCAAAATTCCTCTCAATAAAAATTATAAATACATATTTCTTAATAGCTTAATTTACATATAATTATTATAATCACATTTAGGTTTATACAACAAGATTTTGCACTGTTTAAGTTATTCATTACAGATTAATTTCTTATGGGAAACTTCAAGTAACATCTCCAACAGTTAACAATTGTAATTTTCATATCAAATTAAAATAAAGAAAGTTAGCACCTTCTAATGACTAACTTTATCTTAATAACTCTTTTATACAGTCACACACTCCGATTCTCATGATTAAAGCATTGTAAGAAAATAATAAAAATATTATTATAACAATAAGCAATTATAACAGTTTAGGTATATGAAAATAAGCTTTTTTTAAAGAAAATTAAGCATACCAAGTAGTGAGAATAAAGGAAAAAGAGGAATTATTATATTATAATTATAAAGTTGAGATAAACTTGCCGTTCCAATATGAATCGCCTTTTATAATTTATGGTATTAAAACAGGCCAAAAATTTGGGCATTCCTGTTATAATTGTAGCCACGTAATGAAATTTGGCCTCACATGACCTATGAATAAGCCGATTTACAATTCTGGCCTAGCGTGGCAAAGTCATAAGCGTTATTTACTGGGGTCGTTAATAACGGCCGCGACAGAACAATTTCAAACGTTTGCGTTACATTAACACCGGTGTTTGTCAAATAACGCTATTGCACATGAAGAGATTTACACCATCCGATACGATTGTTTGACGTTTACGGTCATGACGTTCCTGAGGGGCAATTCTGCTAAATAAAACCTGCATTAATACAATTACAGTCATGTCCCGACACGCTAAAACCCTCAAATGGTGCTTTTATGAACGTTAAACCAACGTGAAACGCGCTCTGATTGGTCTAAACGTCATAAAATCCGTTCATGATAACATGTCGCTTCACTTTTAATCCAAACAAAGTAAAATATAAATCTACTTTAAGTACAATAAGGTTCACAATATTACTAAACAATACATTGTATTGACCAATGTGCGATCCCAGCTAAAACTAAATTTAGTTCTATTATATTAATATTATTATGTAATTAAAAGCTGAAACAGACGGCAAAAGTGTGTTGTTTTGCATTCGTTTGTATATGTCACCGTAAAATGATTTTAAGATTAATTAATGATAGTGTTAAATAAAATTTACAGAGTACGATTTTACTAATGTCCGTATTGTATATATATGTCACCGTAAAATTGTAAAAACCGTTAGATTGTAATAAAACTAGTGAAATTGTAAAATGTTGATAGACTTCCGACGCGAATACGCTGCCTATAATTTAATACGTTATTTTTCGTTAGATTATAAATATATAGTTTTTAATCTTTCGACATATTTTTACAATCTCGTTAGTTATTTTACAATCTAACGGTTTTTACAATTTTACGGTGACATATATATACAATACGGACATTAGTAAAATCGTACTCTGTAAATTTTATTTAACACTATCATTAATTAATCTTAAAATCACAAATCAATCATTGTTAGATAAGTTAGAATTATTTTAGGAAGATGGGGTAAATATTACGTACAATACATTTTACCCCTGGGAATCCGGGGCGGGTCGCTAGTCTTTATAAATTTGTTGTGCGTAATATACAATTTGGATATGTAAACCTTCCTCTTGAGTCGTGCTCTATCTATTTCAGAAAACTGCGTTATAAAATCCGTTGAGTGGTTTAAAAGATCTAAGCAAACAGGAAAGGAAGTGACTTTATTATAAGCTATGTAAATATGATATCATTTTATTAAAAAGATGGTTACTGACTGAATTTTTTTATTGCATAAATGAAAAGTCAATATTTTCAAAGGTACAGCGATTTGTATACAAAATTTCGCAAGTCCAGTGAAAACGCTCCATACTAAAGTCGTACATAGTTGTGACGTCACGCCCAGGTTAAAGTGTATGAAGTATTGTGGCCGCAGGAACATATTTGTAAATATCTCCGATATTTGTGCGTTTGAGTTCATATCTACTTACTATAATTAATGTTTTTGTATATGATGTAAGTAAACTAGTGATGTAGTCGTATTGTTTACTAATTTAGCAAAAAAAAATTTTGTACATATGTACATATTATATACACGTTTAAACTACATATTTTAGATGTAGTCGTCTACCCAATTTCTATTATAATAATTTTATGTGTCTTTTGAAGTCTAAGTTTTAACAATAATTTAGAAAACAACCTGTTATAATATCAGAAGGTAATGTAAAATTTAAACAGCGTAATATTATTTTAAATCCAATTTATTTTAGTTAGTTAAGTTCTTTATCAGCGTCGTGCCAGCTACTAAAGCTTAATAATCTCAACACTTAATTTACTTTTCGTTTAAAATTCTTTGAAATTGAACTTATCGTTAATACATTATTAATTATGAGGATGTTTTGAAAGATAGCTAACAAAATATATTATTTAATATTCAAAACTAGCGAAGGCTTACCATACAAAAATATTTATAGTTGTTTATGTCAGTGAATACTAGTACGAGTATATAAAAATATTAATGTTATTATTTTATGAAAACAAGATTCAAAATTAAATAAAAAAAATCAATTTAAACATCGAATTCATAAACAACTAGTGATTTTTCCCGCGACTAAACGTAAAGTAAATTTCACAGACACCGTACATTTTTCCGCGATAAAGAGTAGCCTATGTCCTTCTCCGTGGTCTACTCTGTGCCAAATTTCATTAAAGTCGGTCCAGTAGTTTTGGAGCCTATTCAATGCAAACAAACAAACATTTCCTCTTTATTATATTAGTATAGATTAAATTCACATCTGTAAAAAAATACCTACGCACAATTATACCTTATCTAAAATCTGTTATGCTCAATCTAAATAGATTTAATATACACGAATACTCATTAAAAATCCTTTCTCTATCATTAAATTGGCAACACAAATAAAAATAATAACATGTCATCACATTTAGCGTCCCTAATAGTTACTTTCACTATTAAAACGAATTCAACTTGCACTAACATAAATATAGTACTTTCACTAGTAGGTACTTTAGCCAAATTAAAATGCATTACTGGGATACTAAAAATTTAAAAAATACTCTCTGAGCTTTCATTTGTAGCAATTTAATATCGGAAACATTAAAATTACCTATAAATTATATTGTGCTTTCACAATTAATAATGTCGATATTTTTATATTTTCTAGTTTCATTAGCAATTTTATGTAACTTTTTTTAGTTACATCAACTTCTATAAAATCTTTTACTTGCACCCACGGTCATAAGAAACTGTATATCCTTTGGTTTTTTTTGTAGTAGACACGAACCTTTTTTAGGCTTGTCGGTTGCATTACAACATCAACAAGCAACTATCCAACAACTAAAAGAGTTAATCACTTCTATTAACGATACACACAATATATTGTAATATTCGCCTAGCATTATTTTGATGTAAAGAAATACACTATTTTGATGCAGAATATTATGTTAATTTTTCTCTTAAAATGAACGAAAACACTTCTGTAACCGTAACCAAATCGCCACGGATCACGGTTGATTAATATTAACACCGTAGGCAAATAAATGACTCCGCTATTGACGTAACGCAATGGAACGAGACGAAAAGAATTAGAATATAAAGAAAGTACGGGATGCACTTCCCGTGTTGAAAGTGTTTCTAAGATTAATGGTTCAATATTTCTTTATAATTATTATTTTTAAACGCAGACCACCGATTTCGGCTATACAAACCGGTTTTGTTGAAATATTGTAAGATGTATTCATATTTATTATAAAAGTAGAATGCAATAGCTGCAGTTACTTTTTTCCACTGTACCTTAATTTTAGAAGTGTGAAATTGAAATAAAAATTGAATAGTCAATCAGCAAATATGTGAAATGAAAATTATATCACTTAAAATCAACATCATTCGTCTCAATTTAACATCATTACTAGATTAGATGAAACGAAGCCAGTAATTTTACAGAAAAAACGTTACATAACTCTAAATAAACTAAAACGTTTCTGTCATGTCGTCGACAGTAAAACAATTGACCATAAAATTCGTCGTACGTGTTTCTTATGAAAAGAGAAAGCCTGGAGCGTTTCTGACAACCCATTTCTTAGAACATTATGTCTTATTTAAAAAGATGAAGCAAAAAATGTGGACAATATGGCTTGTGAAAATAAAAGAGCTACTGGTCATAGAAATGTTTTGGTTATAAAATTGTTTTGCGTCGCTGCATCTTTGTTCTTTTAAAGTTGACAAAAGATAAAATATAATGTGTCCTTTAAGAGAACGCAACAGTAGTTAATGTTTACAATGTCCATTGTAATTTTGTGACTAATGCCCATATTTTTGCGCTAGTAGTTCCTAACTGTAAATTTAAAACAAACAATTTGTTTCCTTTTCGTAATTGCACCAGTTTAAACAAGTTTATAAGTAGACATTTCGCTTCTGAAAATCATGTCAGGTGTTAATTTTTTTCTGTCTTTTTCTAATTCATAAAATTGTATCGTTGTTATGATAATTGAGACATTGACATGAAAATGTTTGATTTTATTAATATTGATCGTCTACATTTCTGATAATACGGCACGTGGGTATAAAAAGATGCAGTTCAGCCATCAAATCCAGCAGCCAGTCAACAGTATCAAATCGAAGCAGACTATAGTAGGCAAGAAATAAAAATGATTGACACGATTGACACTTATGACGGTCATAAGCTAAGTTGATGTGAACGGAGGAGTATATTTTACACAGTAGCAGTCTTATTAATAAAATTATTTACACCACGGATTAGCTAATCCAACATGGCTGTCTCTGTCAGATACTTTAGAACAGTCACTTGATAGACAAAGAGAGCGATTTGGATTTGCTTATCCATGGTGTAAATATTTTTATTAATAAGGGTGTTAAAGTTTACGTGCGAGCGTGCGCGTAAAAATTAATTTCGCAGAAACCGTATATTTTCCGTGATAAAAAGTAGCCTATGTCCTTCAACGTGGTCTACTCTACATCTGTGCAAATTTTATCAAAATTGGTCCATTAATTTCGGAGCCTGTTCGATGTAAACAAAAAAAACAAACAAACTTTTCCTCTTTAGATATAGATTAATAACTCACACTACCAAGCGTTTGTTTAATAATGTCAGTAGGTGTTGGTTTGACACAATTCTCAATATTTCTTTCTCACTCCATATATACTTTTATTGCATATTTAAGAGACAAAATAACTTTAATAACTAAACACTTGAAACTTTAAATTAAAATAATATGAATTATGGTTGATTTTCGACCAGGTGACTTCTAGTATCTATAAATAGGCCATAAGCACCGGTGCTGGATTTACATGGACGGTCAGTATGGGCCATTAATGTTCGCGAGATGCTGGAATAGATGCAAGAGTATTCATAATTCACACGTCATCAACAAAATTTATGACAAGTTGTTTTTTTTTTCTTTCTTTGTCGGCACTACACATGTGACGAGGATTCGTGTCGCGTACTTCGGTTTTATAGCTAGTAGCTAAAGACGTCCTGTTTTCGAATCGTCCTATTATTGTTTTAGACAGCGTACGAGGAATAATTATATTCTAAGCGAGGAAATGTAACAGACTAAACCTAAAAAACTGTCGCGTCAGTGTCGCTCACGTCGAACACAAATTGGCTAAATTTGAAGAAAGACGGTAGAGCTCTTGTAGAATTTTATTGGAAACAAAATAGGTAGGCATATATAAATCAATGCAAGATTTACTGTATTTATTTAATTACCTACTCTCTAATTGATAATAAATTAACTATGAACTTTATCTATCCTTGCCAGAACCCAAATTATTACCATCGTGCGATGAAATATAAATTCTTGTCCTTATTAGGATTCTTATCATTAAATTACTCCATTTTACTGGATTCCATGTAAGGGACTGTCGTCAATTCGACCAAATCAATACCATTTATGGTATTTAAGTTACAATTAAGAGACCTAAGTCCCTGACTGATGGCTGATGGTGAAATGAGCGATTAAATGCCGTATGTAAAACTTGTTTTTAAATAGTGATACAGGTTGATAGCTTCACAGTGTGACGTGAAAGATTATCTCCTCAAATATCCATCCACAATGAATGTATTAGATTAAAAAATATGGATAATGTCCCCAGTGTCTTGTACAAAGCCTTATGAGCTAAATTTGGAAGTTGACTATTGTGTTAGAATTTATTTTATTTTATTAGGTAGCATAAACCATGATACAATGAACTGAGTCACAGTTGTTCGAATTCCGCCTTGGGAGCAAAAGGTTTTCAATGTTCCAGGGTCATGGATGTATATTAAATTATATATGTGTATAATATACTAAAACCGTTAAATATATAATAAATAAAGTATAAAAGTATTTTCCCCTTACTTCCCGTTGCCAGGTACTTGTAACACGAGTTCTTTGGATACTTAGCACGGGGCCAAATAGACCTGGTGTGAAGCGTCCATATTATTATTATTATAAACTTGCTTTAGACAGCAAGGTAGCTAAAAGCTGGTGTTAAATTTTTCCGACAAAATATTAAATAAACCATTAAAAATAATTTCTCGTACGAGATGGTTATATAGTTTGTATTGGATTAAATCTGCTTTTAAACAGATAACAGCAAGAATGAGTTCATAAATTAAAAGCTCGTTTGATTGAATAGTAATTTATCAATTCCAATATCACAGGAACAATTATGCAACTCAATACACTATAAAAGGGAAATAAGCTGAATATAGCAATGAAAATTGATTCGAAATCAATTAATACACAAATTAAATTAATTATTCACTGTGAACCTTATGATAATTACGTTAAAGAATAATAATATGTGAAATATTAATAATAATTAACATGCTTGGCAAGCTTAAAAAGTTGTATATAAAATAATCCAAATCGTTTCTTAATTTTATAGTAAAACCCCTTGAAACAAAATTTAGATAAAGAAACTAATCAATGACGTTAGAATTCTTAAAACAACATCTAAGTGAATGTTAGTTTTTTCTAGTCTCTAACTCTAGTCAGATATTATTATAAACGTCAAACTAACGTCAAACGTGTTTTGATTGGTCCAAACTCCAAAAATCTGTTTATGATATTAACGAGATGATTCATTTATCTTATTTTATCTTCTCTAATTAAATATATATAAGGCAAACCTGACTGACCCATCTATCAACGCACAACCGAAACTACTGAACGCATTTTGATAAAATTTAGCATACAGATAGTTATTATGACGTAGGCATCCACTAAGGAAGAATTATTGAAAATTCTCCCCCCTAAGGGGGTAAAAAAAGGGGTTAAAATTTTGTATGAAAACCGAACTCTACACGGAAGAAATCGCCGGTCGCAATAAAAATGAAATGAAAGTGTAAGTTTATTACGAGAATTGGGCTCTGAGTCCTTACGCGAAAAACTAGATACTTATGTGAGTGTCAAAACACAAGCATGCATCAGGTTATCCATAAGTTTGTTTGCCTGTCTATAACCTTTCTTACGATCCGTTTCAATAACCTATTTATCTATAACTATTCGTTAAAAACGTCTACATCAACCATTTGCCGGTATTTCGCGACACAAGGTTTACGTTTCTAATAAATGGTTATAGATAGGTTATTAAAACAGGCCGGTCAATACGAGTAGAAGTGACACCTTTTTACTCGATTACGGCGAATCCAAAAAAGTTTAATGATTTTGGCAGTGCCATGTATGTTTTTTGTTCCACTGTAGCTTCTAAACTATTGATCTGATTTTAATGAATGCAACTTGTTATTAGATTCGTTCTAATAATAGCCAGGGACAGGCTCTATATACGTAGATTATAGTTTTTTTTTTTAATCCCAAATAAAGTTCAATGTACTAGAACCACATAAAGTCGAGGAAGTAAAGTTGTTTAATTGACTTTATATTACAGTTCCCCATGTGATACATTATCTCCCATACACATAAAATTGTCTTCGCCTACTCCAGGACACTTTGAATAGATGGAAGCAATTGTTTCACTCGCTCGTAAATCATTGGAGCACTTTGCTACTTGTTTTATGATTCTTTGTGTTAAAACTTTTATTGGCTCACCCGAAAACTTAATTTATTCAGGGTGTTGGACCTTTTTTGGTACGTATTGTTTAAGAGGGTAAAAGCAATTGAGAATATTATAAAAAGTTCTGTTTAACGATAATATCGTGTTTTATGAGTTATGACAATACGTAATTCAATATTTTACTTACAATTTCTATCTTTAACACATTTACTGATATAATATTTAATGATATTTACGATATTTAAGAACTACATAAAGTATTTTGATTAACAGGAAACAGGAACACTTGAAACAAAATAAAAATTTAGGGCCTTTAATTGTCAATTCACTGATTGACGATTTGAGAGTATCTTTGTCCTATTTATCTATAACTATTTGTTAATAACGTCGTCATTTAATCATTTGTCGGTTTTTCGCGATACAAATATGACGTTTCTAATACGAAACGAACGATAACGAAACGTCAAATTTGTATCTTGAAAAACCGGCAAATGATTACATGACGACGTTTTCAACAAATAGTTATAGATAGATATGTTATTGAAACGAGTCGTAAGAGACCTTCATTAATAGGATGTTTCTCGATATGACGTTTCTTAGCTCTTAGGAACGTGAATAATACCACCTGTTTCAACTCCAGAATCAACACACATATTTATTGGATTCACTAGAACATGAATTTCTACAATCTTGATAACAACTTAATTATCAAATGCTTTCTAGACCACCTGCTATAGCATCTTTGTACTCAGTTATAATCAACATTTAAAAGCTATCACCTGCGTTTTACTACTTTTGTATCATTAATTGTAATCAAAATTGCATGATACGTGAGAAATGGACTTTGGAATTGTAATATATAACTGTTGATACGAAAGCCACAGCACAGAGTATAAAATTTACCTAATATAGTATATTATAAGTTATAACTTCCGAACTGAAATTGACAAGTTTTCTGAACGTGAGCTGTCAACTTGACATCTGGTTGGAGCGGTTTTCTCTCTTCTGCCGAGGCTTGGATCTGCCACGTGCGTTTTGTCTAAAAATGGTTAATTAATGTACTTTTACAATAAATACATTCTACAACAATCGGTTTTAATTACTGAAACTTAACACTGGCGACGAGGAATCCACGCACACTGCGTAAAAATGGAAAACGAGGGTGATATTGAAGAAGCCGCAAGTTCAAACCGAGTTCCGCCGAACTTCATTGAATTCTACGATTCAAAAAACAAATTCGAGCGCTGGGTGCAAAGATTGGAAGGGGCTTTTTCCATTTACGATATTTCTAGTGCCTCATCTAAAAATTCCTATTTCTTACACTATATTGGTGCTGACCTATACGAAATACTATGCGACTTAGTTTCACCGACAAGACCGGAGCAACGGATTTATACGGAAAATGTAGGTACATTACGGAAGCATCTCGACCCAACACCGCTAGAAATTGCAGAATACTTTAAGTTCCACCACAGACACCAGAAAGAAGGTGAGCCAGTCAAGGATTACGTTGCTACATTAAGAAAAATGGCTACTACTTGCAATTTTGGAAATTTTCTGTCGACTGCTCTGCGAAATCAGCTTGTATGTGGTATAAGATCACAGAGAATTAAAGACAGACTACTGGAAGTACGTGACTTAACTTTGGAGAAAGCCATTGATATTGCTGCAGGAATGGAAAGTGCCTTAGCAGAAGGTTTTCATACAAATGCTCAAGAAGTTCAGGCAATTAATATTAAAAAGAAGAATATGTTTTCAAATACTAACATACATAAAACTCCTGTGGGAACTAAACAGATAACTTGTTACCGATGTGGGGCAAATCATTTTGCAAATAAGTGTCCCATGATGCATGCAAAATGTAATTACTGCCAAAAAATAGGCCACCTAAAGAAAATGTGTTTGAAGTCAAATAAAGTGAATGCTGTGGATACTGTCAATGATGAACAGGACGAGGAAGAAACTCTTTTTATAAATAATTGCGGAATGCGTCCGGCTACAGAGAAGTTTTGGATAAAAGCTAAAATTGAGAATTCTGAGGTGCTTATGGAATTTGACAGTGGTTCTGCTGTATCGGTTATGAATGAAAATGATTATAAAATAATCAGCAACCACAAACTTCAGTCAACTAAAATTAGATTATGTACTTATGCTAATGAGTTTTTAAATGTTTTAGGTGTTGCCAACGTCACAGCTGCCATTGGAAAGGAAATTCACAAAGTAAAGTTATACATTATATCAGGGAGCCAGCATCCACTCTTAGGACGAGATTGGATACATGTTTTTAATGCTTTTAAGGGCTTCAAAGATTGTATGACACAAGTAAATCAAGTGTCATCTTCAGGTAATGTTCCACATGTTTCTAATTTACAAAAGCTTTTTGAGAGGTACAGTGTCTTGTTTGATAACAAAAATGTAGGTGAAATAAAAGGGGATCCAGTGGCTTTACATCTTAAACCTGAAGCGAAGCCAATATTTTTTCGTGCCCGGCCAGTTCCATTTGCTTTAAAAGAAAGAGTTGAACAAGAGATTGACAATTTAGTGCGTGATAAAATATTGGTAAAAGTTGATTATAGTGAGTATGCAACACCAATAGTGCCTGTTGTTAAACCTAACGGTAAAATTAGAATTTGTGGGGATTTTAAACTAACGTTAAATAAACAATTGCTTGTGGATGAACACCCTTTACCTACATCTGAAGAGTTGTTTAATGGTCTGGCTGGGGGGGATAAATATACAAAGATTGACCTGCGTAATGCTTACCTTAATTGGCGGGTTAGAGAAGAAGACCAACAATTGCTAACTTTAAATACGCATAAAGGACTCTATAAGTGCACTCGCTTAATGTTTGGACTAAATTGTGCACCTGCTAAATGGCAAAGAAAAATAGATAGCATATTGAAAGGTATTCCAGGGGTGCATTGCTTCATTGATGATATACGGATAACTGCTAAAAATGATGCTGAACATTTAGAGAGACTTGAATTAGTTTTTAAACGATTGATGGAGTATGGCTTAAAAGTTAATTTAGATAAATCTGAATTTATGAAAGATGAAATTGAATATTGTGGGTATAAAATTAGTCGAAAAGGCATTCATAAAATAAAAAGTAAAGTGCAAGCAGTAGTAGAGGCTTTAAATCCTAAAAATATCAGTGAATTGCAATCCCTTCTTGGCCTTGTAAATTATTATGGGAGATTTTTACCTAACCTCAGCGATACCTTAGAGCCATTACATAAACTTTTGCGTAAAGGTACTCCTTGGAATTGGTCATCAGCATGTGAAAAAGCTTTATTAACAATAAAAAACCAAATGCTCTCAGACACAGTGCTCGCCCATTACTCACCTGACTTACCTCTTATTTTAGCTACTGATGCCTCTCCGACTGGGGTAGGTGCAGTTCTTTCGCATCGCATGCCGGATGGTACTGAACGTCCTATTCGTTTTGCATCCCAAACTTTAAACTCTACACAACGCAAATGGGCACAAATTGATAAGGAGGCTTATGCTATAATTTTTGGTGTAAAACGTTTTTTCCAATATCTGTATGGCAGGAAATTTGTCCTCTTTACTGATTACTGATACTGCAAATATTCTCTCCTTCAAAGGCTTTACCACATTTATCTGCTGCACGCATGCAACATTATGCAATATTTTTGCAAGGTTTTCAGTATGACATTAAGTATAAAAGCTCAAAAGACAATGCTAATGCGGACGCGTTTTCTCGTTTTCCAATTCCGGAACAATCCAACGAAGAAGATGATTCTGACATCTTCCAAATAGGAATGATTAGTATACTACCTGTTACAGTGAAGGATATTGCTGCTGCTACTAAAGATGATGATACGCTACAACCATTGCTTATAGGTGTGTCCACGGGAAGAAAAGTATCTCATAGTGACAGATTCGGAATAGAGCAATCAGAATTTTCACTATTAGAAAATTGTCTAATGCGGGGTAATCGTGTAGTAGTACCGACTAACCTCAGAAATACTATTTTAAATGACTTACACTCGTGTCATTTTGGTATTAATAGAATGCTTGTCTTGGCTCGTAGTTACTGCTGGTGGCCTGGGATGGATAAGGATATTAAAGATGTAGCAAAAAATTGCAGAGAATGCTCCTTACATCTTAACTCTCCACCAGAGGTAGCTTCGAAACATACCTGGGAAATGCCATCCAAACCTTTTGAAAGGGTACACATAGATTTTGCTGGCAAATTTCAGAATTTATATTTTTTGTTAATTATTGATGCTCTGTCCAAGTGGCCAGAAGTTCACATATTAAATCGCATTGATACTAATTCAACTATTGAAGTACTGGATAGGGTTTTTACTACATTTGGTTATCCACACATTCTTACAAGTGATAATGGCACTCAATTTGTTAATCCAAAATTTGAGGAATATCTTAAATATCATGGGATTACTCATAAACGTTCTGCTCCGTATAACCCTGCTACAAATGGCCAAGTAGAACGGTATGTTCAGACCTTTAAAAGAAAACTGCGCTGTCTTAATACCAATAGAAATACTGTACAAACTAAATTAAATGAAATTTTGTTTCAATACCGTATTACTCCACACCCTACTACTGGTCAGTCCCCAGCTGATATGATTTTTAAGTACCAACCTAATTCACGTTTCTCCTTGTGTTGTCCGAACAAGTCTACTGTACCATCTCGGAGAGAGTTAAAGGTGAAGCATGTGCGAAATTTATTGCCGGGGGAAAGAGTGGTTGCTAGAAATTACAACGGGGAAGGAAATTGGAAATTAGGGGTTGTAGATAGGGTTCTTGGGTCACTGCATTATTTAATAAAACTTGACAATGGCAACTTTTGGCGGCGGCACATTGATCAATTACGTCGGGTTGGTAGTAATGTTCCTATTGTAAACGAATATACTGTAGATGATTTCAGTTATGATGATGCTCCTACTTCCAAAACAAATATTCCAAGTGTACCAGTAGAGATACCTGCTGCAGTAGGTGAGAAACCATCACTGAATGATTCTGAAATTGGAGCTGAAAATATGGATTTACCGGATAGGAATCTAGCTACTGACAGTAACTTAGCTACAACACCTAAAGTACATAATTATATTCCTTCTGATTTAGAGGTTCCTTCTGAACCAATGTTACGAAGAAGTAAACGAATTGTAAAACCTGTTGTTCGTTTAAATTTATAAAGGTTTTGTAAACTATATATAAAAACAGGATTGATAAGTTGATTTGTATTCTCATAATTATCTATAAGTGACTGTTTATGTTAGCTTGTAAATTATTATTACATTTGTAAACTAAAATATGCAGCCTCTTCTTAGTGGGGGAGGAAACTGTTATAACTTCCGAACTGAAATTGACAAGTTTTCTGAACGTGAGCTGTCAACTTGACATCTGGTTGGAGCGGTTTTCTCTCTTCTGCCGAGGCTTGGATCTGCCACGTGCGTTTTGTCTAAAAATGGTTAATTAATGTACTTTTACAATAAATACATTCTACAACAATCGGTTTTAATTACTGAAACTTAACAATATAGTAACATACAGAGAAACATCTGTCATAGAATGATTCAAATCGATCCAAATTAGAAAATTTTGACATCCCCTTCAACGGCCAACAATTTTTCCGCACAATCGTGGACACACCGTATGCTTGTAGTAGTGCAATAAAATCGAAAGCTTACTATGTAGCTGTTTATCTGTATGTTGTACTAGCTTTTGCCCGCAACTTCGTCCGCGTGGAACAGTTACTTTGGGATATCGCTAAAATTTACCCGCTACTTCATTTACGTAGAAGGAGAAGCGTTTCCGACTGCCCACCACGCGCCGTATATTATTGCACGCTCGATTATTTTATTACTGCGCGTGCGATATCTTCTAAAATACTCATTGAAATCAAATGATTCTGTCTTCAAATTCATGCAAATTTCTTCTAAATTAAATGATTGTAATGAATAACGTATTTACATGGATAAGGATTAATATCATCTTTATGATAACATCTTCACAAATGATGCTTAATTTTAGAACAAATTTGGTTAGCATAAAAAGATTATAGTGAGCCAACCTTAAAATATAGACATATTCATTCGCGGAGTTTTTTTAGCACTTTTAAAGAGAAACAATTCTGTCATACCTAATTTTAGCGTAATTTTAACCGTTTCCGCAGCGTAAGCAGCGAAAGCTCTCAAAAGGAAAATAAACCCGATTTTGAAACATTCTTGATTGGTGCTCCGCTCGTATTGAGCTTAGCATGATGTTATATAGCCTAAAGCCTTCCTCGATAAATGGACTATCCAACACAAAAATATGTTTTCAATTCGAACCAGTAGTTCCTGAGATTAGCGCGTTCAAACAAACAAACTTTTCAGCTTTGTAATATTAGTATAGATTTCTTGAATCTGTAGCTGCTGCCTGCAACAATTTAGTAAAAAATAACAATAATTATTGATATCTTACTTAATAAATTAAATTATTATCTTGAAAAGATTGTGTATGTCTTCAGTATTGATAAGTTAAGGTACGAGAAAATTTATCTTGAAATATTTAAATTGGAACTACACTGGTTTTGTGTGGTCATCTTATCTCTTGCAGCTTATCGAAGAGATTTGGCTCAGTAGCTGCCGCGTGGTACATAAGGCTGATTAGCTTAATTTGAGCTTGAAGGGAATATGTGAAAGTTTCGGATCAACAAAATTGATAACGTCTTTACTTAGGTACCTGACGTAAATAGATATTAAAACTACTAAACTTAGGCCTTTTTCATCAATAATTGGATGATTTATACAGTAGGTACTACCTGATGCCCGCGGCTCTGCCCACGTAAGTACGGTATCCCACGGGAACCGTATATTTTCACCGCGCATTAAAGAAATACAATTACACATTAATTTGGTCGAATTTCTATTTTAGGGTTCCGTACCTCGAAAGGAAAAAACGGTACCCTTATAGGATCACTTTGTTGTCCGTCCGTCTGTCTGCCAAGAATCTTTTTTTCAGGAACGCGTGGAGGTACTAAGCTGGAATTTATACCAAATACTCAGGTCTACTGTTTCTTACAGCTGTGAATGAATAAAACTTCTTAGTCAACGCAATCAAAAGATACAGCTATTTATGCCGCAAATTTTCGACAATCGCAAGGGTATCAAAACCTTTAGGGTGCTTCCCGTGAACTCAGAATCTTGAAATTTAATACAAAGAATAGTATTATAGCAAAGATAAAGGGAAAATTGCGAAAACCGTAAATTTTTAGTTACATCATATAATAAAAATATTTTTAACTAGATGTTGCACGCAACTTCGTGCAAGCAAAAGGAAATCCTGCAGTAACCGCACATTTTGCCGCGATAAAGAGTAGCCTATGTCCTTTCCCGTGGTCTAATCTATATCTGTACTAAATTTCATGAAAATCGGTCATTCGGAGCCTATTCAATGCAAACAAACAGACAAACAAACGGATGTTTTGCTATTTATTATTTTATTGTAGGTATAAGGTATAAATTCGATACACTTTTTATAAAATACTAGCTGTTGCCCGCGGCTCCACCCGCGTAAATACAGTATCCCACAGGAACACTGTACTCTTTCGGGATAAAAAGAAGCCTATGTTTTGATCTAGAGCTTAAGCTACTACCATACTAAATTTTATCAAAAACCGTTCAGTAGTTTTTGCGTGTAAAAGTAACAAATATCCATCCATCCACCCTACTAATATTATAGCTGTGAAAGTTTGTGAGGATGGATGGATGGATGGATAAATGGATGTATGGATGTTCTTTAATATTGTAGAACATACTTTTCTTCTATTCTCAATAGTTTCCGCAGCGCATTAGACACATCTTTTATGGCATTTTTTTACACCTTGGGTTACGTTACTAAAGTTTTAGTAACTAGGATCCCTAATCTTGTCTAGCAATAAATATAGCCTATGTTACTCAAGGTGAATGAAGCTTTCTAATGGTGAAAGAATTTTTAAAATCAGTACAGTACTTTTATTTATTTTATACACACACACACAAAAATACAAATCTTTCCTCTTTATAATAATATTAATTATAGTGTAGATTGACGCAGAATATTTATATGGCAAAAGCTATATAAGTATTCTGCCTAATTGAGTAAAAACTAAAGTTACATTTGTATTCTGTAGTTACACAATATTACATACACATCGAGTACATGTGTAATATTGTGTAACTACAGAATATTTCGTAGGTACATAATTTTACGGGTATAATATTTCATTGATATAAAATATAAGGTATGTGTCAGTAATAGCCCTATTTTTGTATTACCAAACAACTTTAAGAGTTATTAAGGCAAATTGCCCACGTGAAGAGTAATCAATACTGCTGATGACTGCTACACAAATAATTGTGCCTTCCGTAAAAGCGATTATCTTTGATTTAGTAGCTACAGCTATTACAAACTTTTTTGTTCTAACTTTTACTAATGTGTTTTGGTTGTTTCGTTTTAATATTTTATGTATGTACCTAGTTATTAAGGCGCTTTTACTGAATCTGTTAAGTACTGTTTCGATTTATTCATGTCTATTTCACACTTCATACGTGTTTGTGAATTGTGTCCTTTACATCTGTGAAACCATATCTAATAATAATTAATAGCACCCCAAATCGATTTCGGTGACAGCGACTGGTTTCATTTAAACCAGACCAGTTACAGAGGAGTTATTTAGTGCCCAAGAGTGTGCGCAAGAGCACCCTCTCTTCCTTTGCTCTCGTAACCCAGCGGGACGGACGACTGACACGATCACACGACTGGCGAGAGATCAGGCGCAGGACCTACTTTTTACATGCTCAAATAACGCATGGATCATCTTTCTTGTCAGACAATTAGATGCTCAGTCTGTATTTTCCTAACCAGAAAATAATATTATTGTTAATCAAACCCACAACCCCCGGATGCAAGAGCCTACCTCTAAACTACTGGACCACGGAGGACCTATAATTGAGATAACGACAATGATTTGGGACCTTGTAATATCACTTAACGTTTTAACAATTGATTTGTTATAGTTATATTTAATGTAGAATATTTTTGCCTTTGATATCAGTGCAAGAACTCGAATTACTGCGCTAGACTGTGTTACAGCTCACAAGTCACAGCATCTAATGCAGTGACATTAACGGTTGAATACTGACGCGTGTTTATGAATAAATACATAAGTTAGAACAGATTTAGCTTTTAAGGGTTAGATCACACCGAGGAGCAATGCAACGGCTTGGAGTTTACACCGATTTCGATGACGGTGGCTGGTTTCATTGAAACCAGGCTAGTTACGCAAGAGTATTTGTTAAGGACAGCGGCCTCGCCTGTGTTTTAAAGTGAATTTAAAGACAATGAACACTTATCAGTGCTTTAAAACGTTTCTAAAAACTGTGAGTAAATAGTACATAAACTTTTAAGAGTGAAAATAGTGAATATAAGTGTTGTACATAAGTGTTAAGTTCATTAGAATAGCGGTAAATAATTGTTTTAAAGTCACGAGTTTATTTTCTTTATAATTTCTTAACCGTAGCTTATTTCACTTGGAAAATTAGTGTTGTACATAGGAAAAATTAGTGGCTAAAGTAAATAACATTTAGGTAAATAGAAATGTAAATGGTTTTAGAGAAAATTAGATTATAATGGTGAAAAATATATGGTTTTTCTTATACTTGTAATTTTGCTTATGTGTTACTAAGTATCTATGTAAACTGTGTGATTATGTATTGTTTTATGGTAAATAAAGAATTTCACGTTATGCGTTTCACTTATCCTGGCTCAGGGGAAATAAAGGGAAATTAGGGAAAATTACGGAAAAATAGCCGTATAGAGAAATAAGAGAGAGATAGCTTATATGGAAATTAGAAGAGTACATTTGTGCTCTCTATACGGCATTGCCCTGAGCCAGGTAAGCTAACGAGTTAATGTGAAAAATGTTCTCCTCAAATCAGTGTTATTTTTTATACGCCCCAGCTCTGCCCGAATCGGTGTAACCTTGCTATCTTCGAGTCTGATCAGAGCCGGCGGTGAAAACCTAGTGGAAAAATACAGTCCCATACAGTAGTGCGTGGTCCTTGCGATCCGGATTGCAAGTTAGTGAGTTAGTCGCGTGTGATCCGAGATACAAGATTGAAGAAATTTTCGAAGTCCAATACCAGTTGAAAACAATCAAGACGACACTTAGAAGAATTTATTGATGACGGAACATAGAAAAATTTACTGAACATCGGACATAGAAAAATTTTACTGAGCCAAGGAGATAGAAAAATTTATTGAAGACCGGACTTAGAAAAATTTACCGAACACTGGACATAGAATAATTTCATCGAGCCAAGGACATAGAAAATTTTTTGAAGAAAATTTATCAAGCCGAACATAGAATTTTGGAAGAAAGGAATTCAACACCGGGGATCGACGGACTCAGATTAGAAGATTGGACTCGAAGATACAAGACAACACCAAGGAATAGGGAAGCAAGGATTCGCAGATTTTTCGCCTGAAAAACCTACCGAAGATTCTTGAAGAGTCGTGAAGACTCTGAAGATATTTGGAGTTTGAAGACGAATATTTGAAGATTAATTTTTGATTTGAGGATTTAACTTAACGTAACATTTAACTTAAACTATGGTCATCACAAGGAGTCAGAGCGGGGCCGAGGAGAACCAACCACAACAACAACAACCGCGAAGATTTCCAGATCCGCCACGATCGCCGTCTGCTGCCGCCACGAGCCAGCCGCCGCCGACCGAGGGAAGGGCAGATCTGCTTCAAACAATTTTAAAACCGAGACCAGGTACTAGCAAGGCACCTGTAGCTCCGGAAGTGCAAACACTAGCCAGGAAGAAGGCTATTTCAATTAGGTCGCGTCGATCGACAGCGAGTGTCGTCGCACGCATGCAATATGAGGCGGAAGAGAAGCTGGCCGCTCTCCGTAAAAAGGAACTGCAAATAGAAGCAGAACTTATCAAGAAGAAACTCGTCGCCGACGTCGCCGCTGCAGAGGATGGAAGCAGCCCCGATGACGACGAGCCGTCTGAACAGGTGGAGCAACGTGTACGAGCCTGGCTAAGCGAACAAGGACCCGACCATGAAGAGGCTAGACAAGAGCCGGTCGTGTTAGAGGAGAGAGAGACGCCGAAGCCAGAAGACATGCCACCAACTGGAGGAAGACGCGAAGGCCAAAGGACGAGATTTGAGTGGCCGGAACAACGCCGCCCACGCTCACCCACACCGCCCACGTCTAGGGCCAACGGGGTGGAACATCTCGCTGAAACGTTAGACAAGCTGCTGAATCAACGCCAGACGCGCCACACAACGGAGCTGCCTACATTCTCAGGGGCTCCCACCGAATGGTTATCCTTCAAGGCAGCAATGGAAGACACCACTGCATTCTACAAGCTGAAACCGATCGAGAACTTAGCTCGGCTGAGGAACTGCTTGCGGGGAGAAGCCAGGGAAGCCGTGGCACCACTGCTGAGCGTCGCTACGCCACCCGAACAAATCATGAAGACTCTAGAACAATGCTTCGGACGTCCAGAAGTTATGGTGGACCGCATGATGGAAGACCTGAAGAGGCTACCGAGGCTCGGAGGTTCGGCGGCGGAACTCAACCAATTCGCCGTGAAGATTCAGAACATGGTGGCTATCCTGAAGAGGCTGAGGCACGGGTACCTTTTCAACCCGTTGCTCACGAGAGACATTCTAGAGAAGCTCAGTCCCTACGAGAAAAGCAAGTGGTACGACTACGCAGAAGAGACGTCGCGCTTCAGGAACGAGCCCGATGTCGTCCTTCTCTCTGAATTCTTAATGAGGGAAGCGGACAGGGCACTGCGCTACGGATTCAGCACGACATCGAAGAGAGAAACACCGCGTCAACCTCCGAACAAGAGTGAAACCAGAGCAAGAAGGCCAGTCTTCGCGGTGACAGATGAGGGCAGGGGTTCGCCGAGCCACAGCCAACCCAAGAAGGTACGCGAGGAAGCAATGAAGTGCCCGGTATGTGCCAATGATCACGCTCTGCCTCGCTGCGCCGCCTTCAAGAAAATGAGCGTACCAAAGAGATGGGACACAGTCAGGAAAGAGGGGCTGTGTTTCCTGTGCATATCGAGTCGACACAGAAGATTCATCTGTAAGGCGAAACGGTGCGGCGCACAGGGTTGTAAGCGGCTGCACCACACGTTGCTGCACGAGGAGAGGTCCGGCGGCGCTCCACAGGCTGAGGACGCCGTTATTACCGCATCGGTCACGTCCGACCGTGCGGTAAAACTCAAGATGAGAAGGGTTCAAGTCGTAGGTCCACGGGGCGAAGCGGACATCTTCGCGCTGTTCGACGAGGGCTCGACAGTGACTCTGCTGGATGAAGACGTCGCGAAGGCTATCGGCGCAGACGGTCCGTCGAAAGTGCTGCGGATGCACGGGATCAATGCCGAGAGAAATGAGGAAAAAAGCCGACTCGTACAACTGGGCGTACGGGGTCACGACGGTACCAGGCACGACATCACTGCGAGAACGGTGGGCGGATTGAACTTGCTCACTCAATCCGTTCCGGAATCATTGCTGCAACTCGCTCACCTGCACGATCTCAGGGATGAAGAGATGTGTTATGAGAACGAGAAACCCCAACTTCTCATCGGTACGGACAACTGGCAGCTCATCGTGTCAAGAGAACTGAGAATCGGGAAAAGGAACCAGCCTGCGGCCTCAAAGACCAAACTCGGCTGGGTGATCCATGGCAGCATCCCGAGGCGCATCATAAGGCAGGATGATGAGAGTATCCTGCACATATCCACAATCGAGACCAGAGGCGAACGGCTCGAAGAAATGGTGAAGAAACACTTCGATATAGACGCATTGGGAATAGCGGCTAAGGCGAGGCTGACAGACGGCGAGCAGCGGGCCATCGACCTCTTTGGCAGGACGGCCAAGAGAACGGAAGACGGTCGATTCGAAGTGGGACTTCTGTGGCGCAAGGACGGCGTCAAATTACCCCTCAGCTACAACAATGCGCTGAAGAGGCTTAAGAACTTAGAACACAAGCTCAGGAAAAACCCAGAAGACGAGGCGCAGTACCATGGGCAGATGAAAAATCTCATAAGCAAGGGATATGCGGAAAAATGCGACGGGACGGAGGCCGGAAGCGACCGTACATGGTACCTGCCGCACTTCCCGGTCAAAAACCCAAACAAACCGGGTAAGCTGCGACTGGTTTTCGACGCGGCGGCGAAGACAAGCGGCGTGAGCCTTAATGATCACTTGTTGGAGGGGCCTGACCTTCTGACGTCACTGCCAAGAATCCTGTTCCGGTTCAGGGAGGAAGCTGTGGCTGTGAAGGCCGATATACAGGAGATGTTCCTTCGTGTGAAAGTCAGACGAGAAGACCAGCCGGCCCAGATGTTCCTGTGGAGAGAGGACCCGAACGAGCCGCCGACCAGGTACAAGATGGTGGTGATGATTTTTGGAGCGTCGTGTTCGCCGTTCCTGGCACACTCAGCCCGGAATAGGAACGCGGAAGAATTCGCTGAGTCACACCCGGAAGCCCATCGCGCTATTTCCGAAGCCCATTACATGGATGACTACGTGGACAGCTATCCAGACCGGGAGAAGGCCAAGCAGGTTGTAGAGCAAGTGGACCAGGTGCACAGGAAAGGTGGCTTCCACTTAAGAGGCTGGACGAGCAACGACCGGAGGGTGCTAGAGGAGCTGCCTGAGGACCGCCTAGCTGAGAATACTACGCAGCACGTCACCAAGGACGAGCAGAAGACCCTGGGCATGCTGTGGGACTCCAAAGGTGACAAACTAAAATTCAACACGTCGCTATCTAGAGTTCCTGTGGAGGTCCGTGAGCTGCAGCGCGCGCCGACGAAAAGAGAGGCCCTTAGCACCGTAATGAGTATCTACGATCCGCTGGGGCTACTTAGCTGTTACACCATTACCGCCAAAGTCATCCTACAAGGCTTGTGGCGTCAGAAGCTGGACTGGGACGAGCCGCTGCCAGCTGAGTCAGCCGAGGACTTCACCCGCTGGCTGACAGACATGGAATACATCAGCCATCTCGAGCTGCCCCGGAGCTACAACGGGGGGAGCCCGACGAGGAGCCGGCAGCTGCACGTATTTTGTGATGCGAGCAAAGACGCATACGCCGCAGCCGTCTATTGGAGGATGGAACAGGAAAATGGAGATGTTCGAGTCGTGTTGGCCGCAGCCAAGGCCAAAGTAGCGCCGTTGAAGGCCCAAACCATACCGAGGCTGGAACTACAGGCCGCCCTGGTCGGAGCGAGGCTGGGAAACGCCGTCGTAGCAGAGCACAGGTGGAAAACAGATACCGTTTTCTACTGGATTGACGCACAGGTGGTGCTGTGTTGGATACAGAACGGCAGCCGGAAATACACGCCGTATGTCGCGCACCGCCTGGGGGAAATCGCCGAACTGACATCCGTCCACCAGTGGAGGTGGGTGAGCACTAAGAACAACGTCGCGGACCTAGCCACGAGAACGGGCTATGTTCCGAGGAGCGACGAGGACCCATGGTTTAAAGGGCCAGACTTCCTGCGCAGGCCTATGAGCGAGTGGCCCGCGGAGAGTCCCGCCCAAGTTGAAGATAAGGAAGAACACGTCACCTTTTACACCACAAGGGCGAGTGAGCTGGATTGTCTACCGGATGTGACGCGCTTTTCGAGTTACGAGCGCCTCATAAGAAGCACAGCGATGGTTTTGTTATTCTTAGAAAAGTGCCGAGATCGTCGAGCCAACCTCGAGGTACGACACCTAGAGCGGGCCGAGACGTTGTGGTATCAGAGGTCACAACGGGACAGCTTCACGCAAGAAATTGAAAAGATCACAAGTGGCAAGACGGCGCCTAGGTGGAGCCCCTTGTACCGGCTCAGCCCAGTGTACAAAGACGGGCTGCTCGTACTAGACGGAAGAATCAAAGCAGCGCAGGTTGCAGCGGAGATGAAGAACCCAATCATCCTGGACGGAAGACATCCGTTCACGAAGCTCCTGGTGGCACGGGAGCATGCCAGGGCAGGACACGGGAGCCGTGAGAGGGTCGTGAACGACCTCAGGCAAAGGTTTTGGATCCTGAAGCTGCGGCCGACGGTGCGCAGCATAACAAGTAAGTGTGCGTTTTGTCGGCTACGACGGGCGCACCCGAGAACACCACAAACTGGAGACCTGCCGGCGGAGCGCCTGGGGGCGTTCCAGAGACCATTTTCGTACTGTGGTCTCGACTGTTTCGGCCCGATGACGATCACCATCGGCCGACGTCACGAGAAGAGATGGGGAGCGCTCTTCACCTGTCTGACGACGCGGGCCGTGCACCTGGAGCTGGTGGCCTCGCTGTCGACAGACTCAGCAATAATGGCCATGAGAAGGATGGCTGCGCGGCGAGGATGGCCGTCAGTCATGTACAGCGACAACGGGACGAACTTCAGAGGCGCGGACGTCGAGCTGCGGCAAGCGTACGCTGAGTGGGCACCGGCTATGGCTCAGCTGGGCCTCACGCACCGCATGCAATGGAAATTCACCCCGCCGGGGGCGCCGAGTCAAGGAGGTGCCTGGGAACGGATGGTGAGGTCAGTGAAAACCGCCTTACTCGCTACGCTGAACGAGAAGTCGCCGAAAGAAGAGGTACTCCAGACCCTGATGGCCGAGGCGGAGTATTCCGTGAACGCACGACCGCTAGTTCACGTTTCCGTGGACCCCAGCGACCCGGAGGCAATCACACCGAACCATTTCCTCCTGGGGTCGTCCGCCGGACTGCCGTACGTCGGACCGTGTGTGCCGGCGGACAAGAAGACTTGGAGAGTCGCGCAAGCCCTTGCCGACGAGTTCTGGAGGCGCTGGGTGAGGGAATACCTCCCCACGCTCACGCCACGCTACGGGGCGCCGCAGAGCAGCCGTGCCCTGGTTCCGGGCGACCTGGTCGTGGTCGTAGATCCGGCGCTGCCGCGTAATACGTGGCCGCGCGGGGTCGTGCACCGGGTCTACCCTGGCCCGGACGGACAGGTGCGTTGTGCGGACGTTCGCACGCGCAGTGGTGTGTTCCGCAGGCCCACATCAAAATTGGCAGTGCTGGAGGAGGCGCCGCAGTCGCAACCGCGACCGCTGGCGGAGCAGACGGAGCCGGGGGCGTCGCCGGGCGCGGAACGAGCGCCGGGGCGAGCTACAGACAGCTCGCAGTCGCCGGAGCGAGCTACACACAGCTCGCAGTCGCCAGGGCGAGCCACAGACAGCTCGCAGTCGCCTGAGCGAGCCACAGACAGCTCGCAGTCGCCTGAGCGAGCCACAGACAGCTCGCAGTCGCCGGAGCGAGCCACACACGGCTCGCAGTCACCATCACGAGCTGTAGCGAGCACAGACAGCTCGCGGTCGCAGCCAGTTGCAGCGGGCACGGTCAGCCCGCAGTCACCAGAGCAGTTTGCGGCGGACACAGACAGCTGGCAGTCAGCGGAGCAGTCCACGGCGGGTCCAGCGAGCCCGCGGTCACCAGAGGAGGCTGCGTAGAACCTGGCTACTGCGCCGGGGGGAGGATGTTAAGGACAGCGGCCTCGCCTGTGTTTTAAAGTGAATTTAAAGACAATGAACACTTATCAGTGCTTTAAAACGTTTCTAAAAACTGTGAGTAAATAGTACATAAACTTTTAAGAGTGAAAATAGTGAATATAAGTGTTGTACATAAGTGTTAAGTTCATTAGAATAGCGGTAAATAATTGTTTTAAAGTCACGAGTTTATTTTCTTTATAATTTCTTAACCGTAGCTTATTTCACTTGGAAAATTAGTGTTGTACATAGGAAAAATTAGTGGCTAAAGTAAATAACATTTAGGTAAATAGAAATGTAAATGGTTTTAGAGAAAATTAGATTATAATGGTGAAAAATATATGGTTTTTCTTATACTTGTAATTTTGCTTATGTGTTACTAAGTATCTATGTAAACTGTGTGATTATGTATTGTTTTATGGTAAATAAAGAATTTCACGTTATGCGTTTCACTTATCCTGGCTCAGGGGAAATAAAGGGAAATTAGGGAAAATTACGGAAAAATAGCCGTATAGAGAAATAAGAGAGAGATAGCTTATATGGAAATTAGAAGAGTACATTTGTGCTCTCTATACGGCATTGCCCTGAGCCAGGTAAGCTAACGAGTTAATGTGAAAAATGTTCTCCTCAAATCAGTGTTATTTTTTATACGCCCCAGCTCTGCCCGAATCGGTGTAACCTTGCTATCTTCGAGTCTGATCAGAGCCGGCGGTGAAAACCTAGTGGAAAAATACAGTCCCATACAGTATTTTTATAGAGCCTAAGTGTGTGCGCAGTACACAAGAGCACTCTATCTTCCTTTACTCTCATAACCCAGTGGGATGGATGACCGATACGACTAGCGAGAGATCAGGCGCAGGACCGACTTTTAACATGTCCATCCGACGCATGGATCATCCTGGTGATCACAGCCTGCATTATCCTAACCAAACTTGGTTACAACATTTTTTTTTGTTCCATTGCGGAAATCAAACCCACGACTACGGAGGATGTTGACACAACAATATACACGTTTCATTGCAAGAGCGGCACTGCACTGCGGTGTAGCTCGAAATTCGAACCCTTGCAATCTTATTGCGTAATGAATAAAGTTCAATTTTGAATCTTAAAATTCCACGCTGCGTCGCATCTCGGTTAGAATTGATGTTTAGAAATAAAATAGACCAGAAGGTCGATTCTGATATTTAAAGCTTACAATAATAGTTTCTATACCATATCGATCTCATCTTACACCAAAATAGTATTCGCATAAACGTCAAACGCGATGCAAACATTAATGCATCGAAGCCTGACTGTATATTGAACGAACCTGTCAATATTTGACTCGAACTTTATTACTATCATAGTTTCACACAAATAAATTGACATTATTGTACACATACAAAGATTTACTTCAAAGCTACTATTGGTAGTGAATAATTAGGTTTCTTGTAAGGCATGGCTTGGCAATATTTTTATGTGTATTGCATGGCTTGATTTCTGAAACCCAATTCTCGTATTTAAATTACACTTTCAATTTACTTTCAATGAATCGTCTTGTTATCATAAACTGACCCAAAGTCGGTATGCTGCACTATTTTTATTACAGTAGAAATCACAAGTCAGTAGTTTAAAAAAAAAATAGTTCTAGAAATGTCTTCCCATCCCATGTAAATAGTAGAATATACATTAAGTCATTGTCAGAAGGTTCCAGAAACCAGTTCTCACCTTCTCGTGTTACACTAGATGTAAAAACGGCCATTAAAAACGGTATTTTTGAGGAATTTCAACGTTGCTAATTAATAAAATATTTATTCAAACATTGTAGTCAGAGGATGTGTTGCAAAAAAAAACTATTTTTAAATATTGGGTTATTAACGAGAAGGTAGCGTTATTTAATTTTAAATTGTTCTTAATTAATATTATAAGGTAAAATGATTTATTACTAATTAATGAATTGAGCAAATACACTTTTAAGATTTGGCCCACAAAAAATGTGTTTTTCCTGATTTTGAGCCCTTTTCAGCTTTATGTATTATAAAAAACTAGATAATTCGGTGTCTTAGAAACGGCAAACTTAGAAATGATCGATTATTAAATTACACACATAAAACTTATCTATCATCATTTGGGCGAGCGACCGCGCCGAAATCGTTATTTAATGTGAAAAAATTAAGAATACTTTTTTATTCTAGCGTTCTGGTTATGACCATCTTAATTACCGGCTTACTATGATTTATTGTATAATGTTATAATAATTTTTAAGTCCCTCCAATGACGTATGACCGCTCTCAGGGAACAGGTTAGCCAGCCGCCGGCGTTAGGGACAAAGAGTATATAAATAGACTGGAAAGTTCTGTAATAATTGTATACAAGTTACTCTATTATATTGAAGGTATTCGTAATTTTAAATGACAAATATTGTTATTACTAAGTTAGGTATAGTCTTTATTACTTATTTTTTGATTAAGTTAACTTTAATACAAAAGGTGAGGATGCGGTGCGAAGAAACTTTGACATTGATTTCAATATTATAAATAACAAATGATTGGAACATTAATTTTACTAACACGTCTTTTACGAACGAAAGTTCTAAAATACATCATGTATTTTAGAACTTTCAAGAAGAAAGTTCGATTCCTCACATTAACAATATGTTTTTAAATAAAAAGGAAATAATGATTATTATTATTAGTGTGTTCTTTATTGGCAATGAAAGCGTTTGTATGGTTATTGATTAATTTTATTAATAAGCTTAGGAAATGGACTTCCGTATTCAATGCAGTCTAACTGAAGAGTAAAGAACATAAAAACACGTAATAAACTCTTTTTTCAAATTGTTAGTGATAAGATATAAGCAATTACTAACTTTTTCTTCTGTATCAAATGAAGCGTCTATTCCTTTTAGTCTATGTGCCGTGCGCATGCGGTTCTCTTCTATAGCATTATAAATAATGCTATAATGACAAGGAATTATCATACCCTATTCCGAATAGATGTAAGACATTCTAACTCTTCGATACCAACTTGTAATAAAGGTCCAGCACGTATATTGACAGGAATAGATTAATAATTTATATTGGCGTTACAATATTGATGATGTTGTTAGCATCCTTGATTAAAGTGGGAAGGATGAAATTTGCTATTGTAATTATCTCAAAGTAGAACCTAATTACACTGTCTCGGGAATCCAAAAGTGACTGGTAGTCACGGGTGCAAAAATACCAATAACAAATGATGCCTGAGGTAAATCCTAGATGCAAAAATTCTATGAAATATAATTTTAATCTTTAAACATATTAGGTACTTAACTTGTAATTATTCGTACTATTTTGATGACCTTCTAAAATGAAAGCCCATCAGGCAATCATAATTATTGACAATAACAAACCAAATTTTCAATAGTGAATAAACTCTTAAATATGATCAACTTTTACTATGCAATCAACTTTTCTACTTGAAAAAAAAATCTACTGTTTCCTACAAGTAAGAGTATGGTGTGTTCAATCTTGAAAATTTGGATATTGAGTGAAAAAACACTCAATATAACGTATGATAACGTGATCACAAAAATTAAAATGACGACAGCGGCGATGATATTCATGACGTTAAATTTCAAGCAAAATATTACGACTAATTCAGAACAATTCTCGATTGTTCTAGGACAATACAGAACAACGTCAGAGGCATGTATTAAGATACAATTACCGATTGTTCGTCTTAGAGCACGTCAGAGGATCGCATTACCACACAAGAGCATATTTATTAGGTCTGGACTACTACAATGTTCCCTCGCATCGTTAATTATAAACAAACACGACCGCTCATTGTTTATGTACTGGCTCAAGTTTTATATTCGAGATGAATTTATTTGACTACCCAGTTTGTAGTGGCTAGACCTCTGGCTATTTTGCATCGTATATTAACTGTTATGTTAATAGGCTAATCGACAGATTTTTTGATTGCAAAAATAAATAGTATTCTTAAACATGAGTAAATTCTACAAAAATTCTAAAAAACAGTATACATACTGTTTCCTATAAAAATATAGTTTTTTACAAGAAATCTATATTTTCATAGGTACAGCGATTTGTTTTCGCAAGTCTCGTGAAAACGCTCCATACAAAAGTCCTACCTAACTATAGCGTCACCAGTAGGTAAAAGTGTAAGAAAAATAAAGCCACAAGAACACATTTGTAAATTTAGGTATGATACTAAGTATACTGAATGCTTTGTATATGATGTAAAAAAAAACTAACGTGAAGGTTTTTTTTACTAATTTAGGAAAACAAAATTGAACCGTTTTTATATTTTTTTTTACTAACTACTAAACTAGAGCTATACTTTATTTTTTACGTTTAAGTTATAAGTGTTACAAGTTATAACTCAATATTTCCAAGTTTATAAATGTTTTACATGTAGTCATCTATAGCCAATAGAGGACTATTATCAGTGTTACCTACGAGTATAATCCTCATTCTCTACATTTCATAATCGTTTTGGTACACATTTGTGGTACACGTTTTGGTAGCATTTGGTACCAAGTTGTAAACTAAATTATTAAAGCTCACTTTTTCTGTGTCAGCATTGCTGAATGGCTAGCCGCACACACACCATATTATTGACAATGAAGCTCATATTGACAATAATATTCCTTGTGTGCGGGCTATATTGTCGTTTCTTTTGTATGTGTTGACAAATTTATTCTGTCAATAATATTGCACGTTGGCGGCTAGCCATTCGTTTCTGCAACTTACTACTTTACCGCGTGGTTTTTTAAATGCCTTTAGCGGCTCGAGAGCTATAAAGTTTTGTAGCTGAAACACTACTTTACTGCTTATTTGAAGTGGTGGGTACTAATCGTTTACACATTACGTATTCGATTTATTTTATAGTAGCATTCAATTTAAATGCTCCTCGAATGGCCGTTTTATGACACTCTGACGATTTTTTGTCGACGAAAACAATTACGTATGCCTCACGTAAGACTTTTACAAGTGTAACTACCAGTACTAAGGAAGTTGAAACCTAAGAGACCCCCCACACTAGCGTTTTTCGAGCGTCGTCGTCGTGCCAGCGTCCACACAGCGTCGACGCCGCGGCGACCTGAATCCGCACAGCATCGACGCCGCGGCGAAGCGACGCCGGTACTGGCCGGCTACATAACGCATTGCTGGCGCCGCGTAAGCCCATCGCGTTCGGTAGGCGGCCAGCGCTGGCGTTGCGTCGCTGCGGCGTCGATGTCGCGTCGACGCAGCGCAGACGCTGACACGACGACGACGCTCGAGAGACGCTAGTGTGGGGTGTGCCTTAAAGTCTTAGATTACAACCAAAAACAGGTGAGTTTTACAGCTTTTGTTGTTGAGTCGAAACACAGTTTTAGAATCATAAATTAAAATATAATATACACTTTCTTGAACTTCTTCTCAATCAATATACTTACCTATAGATTTTATTTAATTTTAAATGTATATAACATTTTGGATGCAAAGAGAAAAAATGTCGTTAAATCGAGCAGCAGACACAAAAAAATCTAGCACTAAAAGTGCTCTGTTATAAACATTCCAAATTCAGAATTCGTTACGCATTTTTATCGCCGCATAAAGTCGTGTCTAACAGAATCGGATATTTTATGGGAATGTGTTTTTGTTTTTTTTACATTTGACGTCTGTCAAGTGCACCGGCCATGTCGTATTCGCATAACTGATTCGGGTCATGCCGGATTAGTTTACTCAAAAACTGACGTGGAAATTCCTATAGCTTTACGTGTTCCATAACATGTTACAATAGTCTAACATCAATGCGGTTTTTTATCCTTCTTTCTAAACGAGCGTACCTAAAGGTACCGTCTTTAAAAATTAAGAAGATAAATAGTTAAAATTTATTTAGAAAATAAGTTTTATTTCAGTGTACAAAATTGTTGTTGTCATAGTTGTCATGGGATACTCATCCCACCTTACCTGTCCGGTAGTTGTGGTGTAGTATACGGGTCGCGACCCCGGCTTCCCTAGTTATTACTGTCCTATCCCTTGCGCTCCTGGGCGGTAAATGGTAATATCCTACATTTCCTATTTCCCACTCTAACTTACCAAACTTCCTTTCCACACCACCTATCCTTCCCTTTTCCTATTCCTATCCTCTCCGCAAATCCGTGGGAACGCAATGGATAATTATAAAAATAATTTAATTATCCAAAATGGCGGCGATGTGGTTCGCCACCCATCACGTTTCGTTCTCGCGGAGGCGAAAAGTGGCCCATGGAGAGCGACTTCGCTACGTTGAATGCAAGAGGAGGAATGGATGGTAAGAATGAAAGTGGATGAAGCGAAACAAGTATGTAAGGATCGTAGCAAGTGGAAAGAAGTGGTCTCTGCCTACCCCTACGGGAAAGAGGTGAGATTATATACTGTATGTATGTATGTATGTACAAAATTAAAAATAAAAATACAAGAGCATGTCACGACATACCTAAGGAGGGTTCCGTAACTATCGGCTCGTAAGAGCCAATAGGTTTTATCAAAAAACTTCAAAAGTTATTGTCCGATTTCGCTTAAAATAGTTGTCTTAAAGAGTATAAAGGAAGACCCATCAGCATAGAAAGTTACAAGTTTCTACCTCTTATGAAACGATAAGTACTAAACAGTAATGTTAAGATGGGTCGATTACTCGAAAATGGTATATGGTACATAAAAAAGCCATTTCCTAAATGTCACTTTTATTTAAAAAATCCTATTCAGCGATATCCCACACGATGGGGTATAATGAAAAAAAGAAAAATAAAACACATCCCAACATCACATATTGTATGATACGAAAAATAAAGTCTATAATATGGAATCTATAACTATACATAATTACGTCTATTTACATTCTTATTTACCAAAGTTATCAAGGGATGACAGACGGACGGTCGGACGGATCAAACGCAACTATAAAGGTTCCTTGTAGTAATTACGGAACCCTAAATAACCTCAATAAAAATGTAATGTACAAATTTCAGTTTCTTAGTTCCTGATCTCAAAATATCCAGATGGAAACCAGAGATGATTTTAACAATACATGCGTGTAAGTAATCGTTAGTTATCTCAGGAGATTCTGCGTCTACGATAACTGGTTAGCAGTGGGAGATAATTCTAACATCACGCGAACTATGAGTTACTGCTGCTTTACAATTCTACAATCGGGAGCTTATCTATTCTAGATTTTATATAGCATCGATTTATTAACGCACATTATCGCTGCAGGTGCGATCACTGTTCTTCCTTTTATACCTATAGTCTATTCGCTTTAAGGAGTCAGTGAACTATGCGTGCACATAACAACATGGCTTACTTTAACTGGTGTCATTGGATTTTTTTACATAGTATGTATTCACAGTGTGTAAAATATAAATGGCTACTAAGCAACCACGTTGGCAAATAATTTAAATTACTAACGTACGTGGGTGTGTAAATAAACTGACAAACCGGCAACGACTTTGTTGCCAGGTTTGTCAGTTAATTTTTAGGTCTTATCTCTTACGCCTCATAAAATTTTGTATGTAAATATTATAAAATCAGTACTACATTAATTACTATTGAGATTATCCACAAACCCGGCAACAACTTTATTGCTAGGTTTGTCAGTTAATTTTTTAGCCTTACCTCTTGGGCCTTATAAAATTGTATATGAAAATATTATGAAATCAGTGTTACAAAAAGTACTTTTAAGATTATCCACAAGCCCGGCAACAATTTTTCTGCTAGGTTTGACAGTTAATTTTTTGGTCTTATATCTTGAGCATAAATTTGTGTATGAAAATATAAAATGAGCATAACAATAATTTTACTTTTAAGATTTAGCACAATAAACATAAAATATAATTTAATTACCTACTACATTTTACATAATTTTTAAAAACCAAAAACGCTGCTTCCATTATATTTGATCAATTCAAAATCCTAAGTAAATCTAGGTGTAAACTGTAAATTGTTACCAACTTCTAATGTATATCGAGTACACGTATAAGGAGTGGAAGCTGAACCATTTATGATGAGGAATGTCGCGTTGCACGTTCTTTGAATAGTATTTCACTTGGGAACTTCTGTAGTTTTTTTTTTACTCTTACCACATTTTGTATAGCTGTGATGTTACAATTTACACTTTTCTCGGGTTTGATGAATTTACATAATTATAAAGTTACGTTAATTTGATTTTTAAATCGAAAAAATACTTTTATTTGATTTTTTATGACTTTCTTTTTGTCAATTCAATTCATTTATTCTCATGAAACATATAGTTTTTAAAATTTAATTGTAGTTAATCAAGAAACATTACACCTTGACGTTAAATATCTGATATACTTCTTTAGTGTAGTAAATTTTTTATAGTACAGTAAGTGGTAAATCAAAATATGCACTTTACGGCTACGTAATTACGCGATGAAACTTTCTATAAATAAACCATATTATTATGAATCGTGACCACCGTAACCTGTTGGACCATCAAACTTTATAGCTTATATAATACTCGTAAACATTTTAGTTACATTCAGAGCAATCGAGTCAATATTCATACTCCATTTTAAAACGGTATCCATGCCACCGTTAATGCTACCACAGATATACATTGAAGTAGACACCGCATATACAATGCTGATTTTTTAGGGTTCCGTAATACTTGAGGAACTCTTATAGATTCGCTCTATCCGTCTGTCTGTCTGTCGGTAGCGTCGGTTATTAGGAATATAAATGGATGAAATTTAGTATAGTCATAGATTGTGTATATATCTCGGATTTGGCATCATAAAATAATTATAATTTTATATTCCAGGGTAGCTCTCCATACATGTGAAGTGGGGATGAAACATTTTTTTTCTTTCTTAAGAATATTCCACACGATGGGGTAGAAAGAAAAAATTTGAATGTTGAAGGTTGAGTAGGTCTTTTAAAATAAAGGCAAGGTTTTATACATAACTTTTTTATAAAGTCAACCATTTTCGAGTAATCAGCCTCCAAAGTGATTTATAAGTTACCCCTCCCCCTTATAAGACTTAGTAACTTGCAATTTTCTATGCTGATATATCATGGTTAAAACTCTTTAGGATAATTATTTTGAATCAAATCTGACAGTAACTTTTGAAGTAATTTGAAAACTTATTACGCGTTTATAGTTACGAAACCCTCCTTAGACATGTCCTGATATGCTCTTGGTTAGGTTACTTAAATTATCTAGTTTCAAGGTTACACAAGTCGTAATTTAATTAATGTGCTGAATATTTTTTTATCAAATTTGTAGACTTTCCTATATGAAAAGTTTTGTTTTACACATTGACGCATTGAGTACACATATTTTGATGATATATTTACTCGCTAGGCGAGCAGCTTAGTGTTTTTGTTCTCCGGTGCTGAAAGCGTCCGCTTCGTGATTCTATACTTATTAGCTTTGTAAGTATATCCACGCTTTCTTATTTCTGCGAATACCACGAAATTTCGACTGAGCTAAGGCTCATGACTGGCAAGTGGCAACTCTTTCAAAGTTTTTATGTCTACATTCTACACGCCTATTCAAAAGTGTGGTTGATATAAACCATACCTTTTCCTTATTTTTGTTGTTTACAATTTTGCGGCATCTACATAAATGTGTATCTGTGGGCTCCGAGACCGACACTCAGAAATTACAGACTTCTGCATTATAACGGATTGTATCTACAAAAGGCGACATTTGCGGGGAATGCGTCGCTTATATTGCCCCGTAAACTTCGCTCGACATTTTTCTACAACGCTAAATGTTACATAAAATGTTTCTTGTGTTTACAACTTGGAGTTTCTACCGGGAAATATAATGAGTTTATTTTGCGACTTTCTGCTATGTTTATAAAGTTAACGTTGACTTTAAAACTGGTACAGTATTTTTTATATTCATTACCGCTTGCTAGAAAAATAATGACGTTAAAATTATAAGCTCGGGTCTTACACTAGAAAGGAAAATATTATATTACAATTTTCATATTATGAAAATTGTAATATAATATTTTCCTTTCTAGTGTAAGACACGAGCTTATAATTTTTTTATCTATTTTCATCATGAAAGTGAATATTCTTGTGTGAGGAATTCACAAAATTGTTAAAAAAAAACAAAACTTATGCAAATAAAAAAAACGTATTTTGGTGTAAAATTATGTATTGGCAATAACATTTATTAATTTCCTCGACATGTTGCTAAACAAGTGTAATTGGATATCAAAACACCTGGCAACACCGTAATAAATTCCCATAAAAACATTACCATATTGAATAGCTTTATAATAGAGTTAGGGCGACAATTATTATTCTTGATATTATCAAAATGCCGTTATGCAAAGTGGAAAACGCCTGGAGCGGCCGGGAGCGCCAGCGCGGCGGTGTCTCATATTGAATCTTGGATCTAATGCCGTCTGTGTGCCGCAAAAGTTTGCTGTAGCGTGTTATTAGTGGTAAAAAGTAAAAAAAAATATAGTAAGATGAAACCCATTGGAATAGGAAGAGAATATAACAAAAATAAAAGGAAAAATATGTAAGGGAAAAGGAAAATAATGTAACAAAAATAAACGGAAAAATAATTTACGGGTGATTTGAGGTCGAGAAGTGTAAGGGTCACCCAGGATGAAACCCATTGGAAAAGGAAAATAATGTAACAAAATTAAACGGAAAAATAATTTACGGGCGATTTGAGGTCGGGAAGTGTAAGGGGGTGAGTTTTTAAGGCTAAAAAAGGTTTGTCTCGATTTCCGGCAAAACTACATATCATATGGAAAAACGTCAAATATTCGACAACATACTCAAAATATTGTAGATGTCTTATTGGGGTTAGGCGGGTCCATAGGTAACTTAGGGGGGTAAAACGGGTAACATAGGACTTTTAGTTTTGCCGAAAATCGAGATAAACCTTTTTTACCCTTAAAAACTCACCCCCTTACACTTCCCGACCTCAAATCGCCCGTAAATTATTTTTCCGTTTAATTTTGTTACATTATTTTCCTTTTCCAATGGGTTTCATCCTACTATATTTTTTTTTGGTTTCAAAAATTATCAGCACTGGTCTATACCCAATGATTACAAAATTTAATTAACATAATAATTATTTTAAAGACTTCTCATAAGTGTCGAATTGTCGAATTTTGTCACTTTCTTACTATGTTTATATATAGTTGAGTGATATATACGTAACTTTCAATTACTTTCAAGTTATATACCTAAAAATTTTACCTTACAATAAGATTGTGTAACAGACTAACAGTATCTAACTTGGACCATGTTGCGAAGAATCGCAAATGCAGGTGCCTCGATGAAGGCATAACAGAATCGTCAGTTACCATCACACGCAGAGTAATCAAAGGGTCAGTTCATACTAGCGACGAATTGAAGCGAAACGCAGCTGAATATAGAATAACCTAACCAAGAGCATGTCAGGACATGTCTAAGGAGGGTTCCGTAACTATAAATGCGTAATATGCTTTTTTTAATTACTCCAAAAGTTACTGTCCGATTTCGTTCAAAATAGTTTTCCTAAAGAGTTTTTAGCATGATCTATCAGCATGAAAATTTGCAAGTTTCTGTCTCCTATAGTTTAAAAATGCTAGGGGGGGGGACCAACTTACAAACTACTTTGGAGGCCGATTACTCGAAAATGGTCAACTTTATAAAAAAGTAACGTATGAAACCTTGCCTTTATTTTAAAAGACCTATTCTACGATACCCCACACGATGGGGTAGAGTGAAAAAATATTTTTCATCCCCACTTCACATGTATGGAGAGCCACCCCTAAAATATAAAATTATTATTTTTTATGATCCCGAAACCGTGATCTATACACAATCTACAACTACACCAAATGTCATCAATTAATATTCATAATTACAGGAGCTAGAGGCGCGGACAGACAGACAGACAGACTGACAGACGGACAGAGCGAAACTATAAGGGTTCCTTAAGTATTACGGAACCCTAAAAATCACCCTAATGTCCACAACATAATGCATTTATTATTTCTGATATAAAAAGGAGACGTGTAAGTTCGCACGAATTCGCACGGCTTTGATTGACCAATGCTTTACATTGTGTGGACATTTAAAAAGTAAAAGAGATATTTTAAAAATGTATGAGGCGTGGGCCAGCGCCCAGCACTATGTGCACTATATGTAAATATAGCTACATAATATGGTAACCGTTTCCTATTCTTTATTTAATTTCACTTCGTTTCAATGTACATTTTAATTAACTTCGCCAAGGAGAGCAACACAACGTTTAATAAAACATGGCGGATCAGATCAAAATTATCCACAGAATGTTATTTTGACAATGACATGACTTTTGACAAAGAAAGACGTATGTAGACGTAAGAAGACGTCTCTTCCTAAATTGTTAACTATGTCAAAAGTCAAGTCAAAGCAACTGCCATGGCCGACCTAAAAATAGGGCTATCGCATTAAAAAAACTTTCCAAATAATCATTTTTGTACGTATTTCTTCAAATTATTTTTTTTATATTTTTATGAAATTTCCATATTTTTTTCATATTTACCTATGTGGTGTACATAGAGCTGGCCCAAAATCAAACATCTCTTTTGCTATATTACTTATTTAACATTTTGCTTATGAATTGATACTAAGGGCCAGTTCAAACGCGACGATACGCGACGCTACACGGCGCTGCATTTTAACATAGCTATTCTAAATTGAACTTTATTTACTATACAAAAAGCTACACGTCATATTATGACATCAGTCACCACTACACATGCGCTGTGAAGCGAACTGCCACTTTAAATTCGAACACTTACAATAAAACGTCTTTCTTCTTGGGTAATAAATATAGTTCAATTTGGAATAGCTATCTCCGTAGTGTGAACTAACCCTAAAGCAACAGAGCTTATTGATAAAGTTAGTTACTATAGTATATTTGCTTTATAATTGCACAATTATGGAACAGTTTATTTGATTAAAGTGTAAATATCAGCAAATTGTTGAATGACTATTGTAGCGACATTATTTTCATTGATGACTACGTATGTATGTTTCATGTTTAAAAAACCGGCTAAGTGCGAGTCGGACTCGTGCACCGAAGTGCACTCGTGCAGTGAATCATGTGCCCGAAGTATAAATACCTTAATTTTTTGGGAGGTGTCGTTTTTGTGCAACTCAGGCTGATACAAATTACAATGTCATATGTGTAGAAAAGTTTGCCGCGTTCCGGTTAATAATATGAAAACTCATTACATTAAAACGATTGTGCTCATGAGTGTACCTATTCTGTACAGTTGTACATGACTTATCGGAACTGATACCGATAATACGCCACACCACACCACATTCTATTTGGCAGCGTGTCGTGTTTCACATTTCGGACAAACATTAACGACCGCACACGTATTATTGACTCCAATTCTGGCTACTGACATTGTCGCTACTGCTTATTTGACTGTCAATATTCATGAGTACACGTCTTTATTTGTTTACATTATTATCTAGGCTATCAATAATCTCTACTGTACTACAAACTTTAAAGTTTAGACACGGGGATTTGAATCCGCCATCTTTGAAAACAAAAACCGAACTTACACATTACAATTTTTATCTAAATAATAATCATTATGTAAAGTAGTTTTTTATATTCATACACATTCATACTTTTGTTCATACTAGGGTTGCCAAATGCCAACCTTCCTGTTTTCCCAGGACATGTCCTGGGCTGTCCTGGATAGTTTCAAAGCAGAGCCCTGGTTTTTTAAAGCGCTGTGATAAAGTCATGTATTTTAAAATTTGCAGGCCACTTTTAAAATTTTAATTATTACTTATTATTCAAATACTTTTATGAAAAAATATGATTACGTATTAGCATTACATTTAATAATACAGTTAACTGTCGCAACTACATATATCACTGCGTCCTTTTTTTAAACTGAATTGTTCAAGTTTTTTCAACTTCAAATCCTGGTTTTGTAAAATTCGAGGGTTGGCAACCCTAGTTCATACACATATTCATACATACATACAAGCATAATTTATACGGATATGAGCCGGTAGCTTCGCTTGGGTGGCGTGAGTGCGGCACGCGAGCGATGCGCCTACACCGGTCGGGCCCGCCTCTTTCACAATATCACAAAGAGTAACGTAACAGAGAGTGCGATTTTCAACGGACATCGTGTGAGGAAGATGGATGTATGATTTGTGAATACACAGAGTGAGATAAGAAAGGGATTAAATCGTTTAACTGCCAGTTTCACTAACTTACCTATCTATCTATAACGAGTTGTTAAAAACACCGTCATTCAATAATTTGCCGGTTTTTTCGTAACACAATTTGACTTTCTAACCAATAGTTATAGATAGATAGGTTATTGAAACGGGCCGTAAGTCAGTGTCAATCGCAACTGTGCTATCATAGTATCATAAAAAGTTGTATTTTTACTTTTATTTTGCCCAAATTTTTTTATAACTCTGCAATACAATTATGTGTTTAGAATTTTGATTACATATTCTTATTTATCTGAAGTTCTTCTATATCTACTGTAGTACATAGTCATCTACAACTTTATATAAATAATGAAATTGTTATGTACTGCATGACATTTTAACTAGCAATATACATTATGTGCTAAAAGACACGAACAATATCAATTTATCATGCCTATTTGTCGCCTCTATACTCCTCATCACCATGGCCTTGCCCAGCGAGAGCCAGCCCCACCATGCGCGCGCGCACTGAGAACTTCATCTACATAATTACTCCGAGCTCATTGGTGACTATTAAACTCATAATATCTCATGAGTCCGAGTCCGGCGGCGTTTAATTAATACTGTATCTTGCTGTCAGATAAGACATAATGACAGTTGATGGTTTATGCCTAAAAACTTTTGACAGAATTACACTAATGTAGGTATTAATTAAATAATTTAAATGCTTGCTCGATTTGGTTTTTTGGTAGGTATAGAGATTGGATTGTAGCACGCAACTCTATCTTCCATCGGGCTACGATAGAATAATGTATTATACCATGTATATTTTTTGCAATGTTTTTGTTTAATTCTATCACTGTCAGTTTCGCAATGCTGTAATTACTGGAGGAATGAGCGAGACAGCCTCGACACAAGTACTAATATAATTCGACACAAGTAGGAATACCTGATGATTATTTGTAGTGGTTAATTTTGCGAAAGAAAGATATTTATTATTTATTTATTTGTAATAATTATTATATCATTGCAATCCAAAGGAGTTTTTCTAGTTGGTATTCCAATTATTAGATTGTGAATTAGCTCGGTCTAGCCTTTTAACGTTTAAAGATCAACTTCATATAGAATAAGCAACTGGCGGGTGAACGGTGATATTATTAAGATTACAATTTTTTATAGAGCGACCGGCTATGATGACTTATCTATACATCTATACAGATAAATAAAATTGAAGTGTCTGTTTGTAAATTCCAATTAACAGCTTTTCACATAGTGAATCTGAAAGTATATTCGGTACTTAAAATAAAATACCAATTTTAAAATTTTTTGTCTGTCCATCTGTCTGTCTGTTTGTCGGTCTGTCTGTCTGTTTGTTCCGGCTAATCTCTGGAACGGCTGGACCGATTTTATAAGGTCTAACATAGGCTACTTTTATTTTAGGGTTCCGTTTAAAAGAATAGGGTTCCGCTTCCGTTAGTTCTGCGCAAACGAAGTTGCGGGCATCAGCTAGTTCTAAAATATAAAAAAACGGTTTTGGAAACCTCAAGATATTAATTGTTTAGAAGCTCACACTAAACATTAGATTTTTTAAAATGTTTGTCAATAAAACCTTGACTTTATTTTAGAAATCAGCCATGGCATGCCTTGCGCTCTTTACAGCAACCCCATACCACTTGCACATGGCAAATATTCAGATAAAATAACGCTTGTACTTGCATTACAACCCGTTGGTTTACTCACTACGTTAATCCCACTAAATTATAATCTACGACATCAAGCACCGTTAATTAGCATGACACATGAGGGAGTAGGGACGTCTGTATCAATTCAGGGTTCACGAACCATGTCTACATAGCTACTTGGGATGTGTATAGGAATATAGGTCACGATATAGAGTAATAGAGAGACGCTAAGCGCTGAAATTGAATGTAGAGTTTTCAGATTTTTCAGTAGTGTTTAACTAAATACCTATATTGATGATTAGACCAGTCATACTCAACCTTTTTTTAGAGGGGCTACAAACAGGGTTCAGTCATAGTGTCGAGGGTCGCAAGCAAAAACTATTTAGGTTTATGGACGGTCACCGAGAGGGGAGGGGTAATTCTTAATGCTCTTTTTTGGGTTAGGTTCATAATTATTACAAGGATGAAGGAATCCTTATAGATTCACTGTCTGATCGTCCATCTGTCCACCCCTAAAACTTCGGTAATCTATATCTATATATAAAAATAGAGGTGTGTGTCCCGATATTTTTTCACTTTGCAGCTATAGCTGCACGATGCAGACGCATAGTGTTCGTATACGTCGCAAGACTCCCATCGTGCACTATGTTGGTTGCAAATTGATACCTATAATCTTGTAACTTGCTTCCATGCTAGGCTTATTGCTAATTAATACTCTTTAGGAAAATTATTTAGAGCGAAATCGGATAACTTTTGAAGTAACTAGCATTATTTAAACTTTCATCCCCTATTTTACCCCCTTGGGGTTGAATTTAGAAAAATCCATTAGTCATTACAACAATATGTATGCCAAATTTCAGCGCAATTCAGTCAGTAGTTTCGGCTATGAGTTGGTAGATGAGTAAGTCAGGTTTGCCTTTTATATTATATTTAGATTATAAAAAAAAAAAAAACTTTTTCTTAGCCGTTACGGACCCTCCGTAGACATATCCTGACATTTTTTAGTTGGTTATTTCACAGTGCTTTTCTTCACCGTTTGAACGTTTATTCTACACAATCTGTAAGCTCCAACACCCAAGTTTACCTAATTTTTTTAATGATGTTTTTCTAATGTAGTATATCACATACTCCAAACTTTTTTCAGACCGCGCATTAACATCTTCCAATGCGTCCCACAAACTTCTCATAATTTTTCAATCTGTTCCTACGTTTCTATTGTGTCCCACAAATTGTCTAGCTCTAGGTAAACAACGATTAGTATAACCTTTATCGCCTTGTCACAATGCCAACAGAATATGGTGCGGATGAATGCTAGTTGAATTTTGAGCTTTTAAATTCCATATGTATTTAGCGCGTTACCGCATAATAAGACAATCGGGATGATATTTTTTCACCAAAATCTTATCACTCAATTTTCCATCGTATTACGGTACGACAAAGGTTACAATAGCCTGTGCTATTATCCTGGTCGTGCGTGTTAAATTCTGTTCATTGTACCGGAATATTTGAGGAGTACACAAGTGTAAAACCTGTGTACACATTATATTAATTCTTCACGGGAAATGAGATGAAACTTAAGTCAACAATAAAACAACTCAACCGAATGATTACGAGTGTTCCACAATTTTAAACTTTATAGCAACGGAATAAAGGTTGATTCTGGTAGTTTACATTTTATTTAATAAATGAATATTACTTGCCACGACTTTGCTGATAAGAATTTTATTGAATACTAGCTCTTGCTGGTGACTTCTAACGTCTGATGCATAAAAACTCATAATATTATGCTGTTTTTACAGAATCCAAATGATTGAAGAAATCATCCATTTTGTTTCTAATATCGCAAATCGTAATACTTTCCTTGCGTTACCATTTCATCTTTTCGTTCATCACTTTTCCTTGATCATTTCATGATTCATAAATCATAATATATTATTATTTTCTCATTTTCATTATGTGACATAGGCAACTTATTTCTATAGCAGCCGAATATTCAGTCTCTTATAAAAATTATATTTTTTATCAACCGACTTAAAAAAGGAGGTTATTTCGTAATATGAAGCGGAAACCTTTAGTCACTGCGAAGCGTGCAGTCAAATTAAATGAACAAAAAATTAACGAAACGTGAACACTTTTTGTGTTAAAATAAACAAAATTAATCAAAAAAAAAAGAAAATCGATCACACCGTTAGACAATCACCGAAGTTGCGTCATTCTGGTGTAAAGTTGAGGCGTGTACACACTAAGGTATGCGAAACATGCAAATTTTGAATAAATTTCTTCAGTGTACACTAATATTATAAATAAGAAAGATAGTTATGTTTGTTTGCATTGGTTATATTTGGCACAGATGTAGAGTAGACCACGGAGAAGGATATAGGCTACTTTTTATTGCAGAAGGATATACGGTTCCCGCGAGTTTTTCTTTTGCGCGTACAGGTTGCAAAATACCTCATGCCTGAAGAACGTGACCACGAAGAATATCATTTCCGAACCTCAATTCTCGTATATTTCAGAGTATACTTTCATTTTAGTTCGATTGTATTGTAAGTGGAGCGACATGTTATCATGAACTGATTTACTGAAGTTTCATCCTATCAGAGCGTTTCACGTTGGATTAACGTTTACGAGAATATTATTGCAGGATTTATTTATCAGAATTGACCCTCAGGTAAAGGTTCGTTAAATCCATTCCTAGGCCAAAAATACCTCCTGCAACATGCATTGTGACTGTTCTACAACCGCATCAACCCTGCCTTACTTTCTTCCTTTCCATTCACCCATATAATATTATTTTAAGGCTACGTTCGAACGAGCATTTTTAGTGGTCGCGACAGAAAAAACATCACTGTAAAAAGAACTGTGCGTTAATACAGTAGAGCTGAAAATCGTGTAGAGTTTGCAAATCTGACATAATATATATATATATATATATATATATATATGTCAGATTTGCAAACTGCAAATCGGCACCACCGCAATGCGCCCAATTTCGTCACGGATTTTGAAGACACCGACATTTGTTTTAAAATGGCGGTTAGACCAGAGACAAGATAAGTGTTGTCAGAAATGAAAAAATACCATATTTTAGGGGAATATTGCATCAAAGTATGAAAATTTTACCGTGACGATAACCGGAATTCCGGTTTTGTCATATTCCTGGGACAACAATAATAAATCAATTTGAGATATTTCAAGCCCAAATTGGTACAATACAGAGCTCTAAACTGTATTATGAGTTTATCATACGTCCACAGAGCCCAAAATAGTGACGTTTTTTAATTAATCTAATCGTACCTAAGGCTTGAAAGTTTCAAACATGTTGGTGGGACATGCATATTTTACACTTTTTTGTTCTTAGTTTTACGATATTTTAACGTCAGTGATAGTAAAATTGCATATTATTGTCAATTTTGTAACTTAAATGTGTAACTATTAAATAAATGTGCAGTTTGTTACAGTATGGTGCATACAAAAATTATAAAAAATAGCTAAAGTCTTGGACACCCCAAATTCGCAAATGTACATATTTTTTGAAAAACGCCCATATAACACTTGATACATATATTGTTAGTATTAGCGAAGAGTTCAATTAACAGTGCAGAGTATTCTGTCGCAATCACGAGAAAACTCTCGTGCGTACGAGGGCTTAAGGCTTTTGGAATCTCAGCTAACTATAACCTTAGTGACCTAAGAGGAGACCTTATACAATTGTTTATCATATAGAAGTTATAAACAAAAACTACCCACCTCAACGTCTCTTAGCAAAGATGAGACAACATGTCGCTTCTCTTTGTCGCGTAGTCCGTACATAGCCAAGGAATCGGCGCCTTTGACGGCGTTCGGAACTACAAGGTTGTAATTTGATAAAGTAGAAACGCCTACCAACAAACCTTTCTTTGAGCCCAACGCAGGTTTTGTGGCGCGCTTACACGATACTTTTAACAAAAAAAGTTTATATAATTTTGGCGCCAAATTCAAAACAAAAAAATCGTTTAAAAAAGAAGGACCTTGAATTAGTCAAAATTTTAAGAGTCAGTTGGAGTCAGTGTTCAGTAAGCTAACTTAACTTGGTTATAAGTTATTGTTGTTATTTACAAAATCAATCAAAGAAGTCCTCATCACGCCTAAACAAATCATAATATATATAAAAAATAAAAAAAAAAACAAAGATTTCTACTACTAATATTTACAGCTTGACAGGTGCGTTTAAGCTGATTTTTATAAGTTAACAACTCCGTTAACCTGTTAGCTGTTGTTTCTGTCACCAGCGTGTGAAACTGCCGACAAGAATCGCCAAGCATCTGGTTCTGTTATGTATAAAGTCAACGGTACATTTTTAGGCAAAAAATTAAATCGACTGCTAAAGTAAAAATGCACAAAAAGGTATGAAATAAGTTTATTTTCTACATAATTCCTCTTTTAAATTCGGCTAACACTTTAACTATTTCTCAACACAATCTTCATAATTTTGAAGTAGGTTTAACCTTTACATAAAAAAAAGAATTTTAAAAATCGGTCAACACTCAACAGACAGAGTTATCGTTGAACATACAAAAAAATACAGTCGAAAGTATAACCGCCTCCTTTTTTGTTGGAAGTCGGTTAAAAAGTACTATACGCAGCATGTAATTTCAACAACCGAAAAGTTAGTAACAATATTATGTACCACTTACTAAATGCACTAGGTACTTAAATACTTAGGTTTTCTTATGAGACAATAAAAAAACTTAGGCCTTTACATCCGTTAATGGATGATTTATACAGTATCCTCCGAGCGAAGTAACCACTCTTGAAATACTGTAGTGCCTGGGACAGTTGGTTTTTAAATATCGTATGGTTGCCCAAGGACATGCGGCATTCTCACAACATAGTCAGCCTAGTCCAGAGGAATGAACTGGTCAATACGGAGACAGTATGATATGGAATGATGCTCGTCTTTTATGAATTGGAGCCTAATTTTCGTGAAAATCCTAAAAGCCGCAACGTTATGTAACAATATTAATATGTATAATTTAGTAAACCATATTACAAGTAAAGAATTTGGTACAAACTACTAAGCTAGCCTGAACTTAACATAACAATGCCTAAAAACTATTATATTTTATAAGTAAAAATTCAATGCTGCATTTATCACAAAAAAATTACCCCTCATTTATTTCAACTTAAGTACAGGGTGTTTTAAAGTTTTAAATTCGTGAAATATGACTAGACGCGGTATGTAAAGTAATATGGAAATGTTAAGATCCGGAGCATTCGGGCAGAAACCGCGTTGCCTTCGCAAAGCTATCACATTACTTTACATAAATTGTGTCAGTCCCAGAGTTTGTGAGATATGTATGCAGAAGAATATTTGCAGTTCGCACGCGATAGAAGTTAAACCTTCAAAAGCATGTTTCATTATCTCGTACTTACGTTATATCAGACGTAAGCTGTTGTAACTAGATTTCTAATTCTCTTACACGTTAATGTGCATGCAATCTTTATCGAGCTTCAAATCCTAACGATGCTAATCTGAAGAAGAAGATTTAGAAGAAGTTAGAAAAATTCAAAACTGAAAAAACTTGGAAAATCACTGTAATCAATATAGTTCATATTTGCGTGCAATGCAACTTGCGTGCAAGCAGTGTAGGCAATATTACGTAACAGTTACGTACTAGTTGGTTTCCTCTATTTCGGTTTCAATAATAGTAAAAAAAACAATCTTATCCAAAATTCCTATAATCTTCGTCCTCTCAAAATTATACAGGTTTGATTAAATCGATATTATCCTAGGACCTTATAGTCATTTACGGTCACTCCATTGTCATTATGTTGTTGAGTTTTTAGAAGGTCCTGAGGGAATTCCGTTTGGAATTCATTGGATTAATGTCAGCTTGTCAAAAATTTATTCAATGGAATGAGTATACCTGCTTCACTGCATGTCTGTCAATATTTAAATGGGATTATTCCTTTCTTGTTTGGGGCTGTGTTTGCGAAATTTAAATAAATTAATATTGTTAATATTACCTAATTCTGCGACTAAATGATGTTAATTTCACACATACGAAGTAGATAGGTAGGTACTAGGTACAGTCGCTAGCACGAATGAAACTTTGAATGAAACCTACTATCGACTCATTTTGTTTTATTTTTCATCTTCCTACTTTATAATTGTGAAACTTTATGGGGATGGATGGATGGATGGATGAATAGATAGGTGGATGGACGGATGGATGTCTGACTCTTTCACGCAAAAACTACTCAACAGATTTTAATGAAATTTGGCATGGTAGTAGTTTAGACTCAGGAATAAAACATAGGCTACATTTGTCCCGAAAAACACACTGTTCCCGTGAGATACTATATTTACGCGTGCGGAGCTGCGGGCATAAGCTAGCTTCTCATAAATGTGTCCCGTTTGTTTATATTATGCTGACAGTAATTTAGATTTCTATAAAATTCTGAGACATATTATTCTTAGTTTCTCTAGCTGCACCTACATTTTATTATACAAGTGAGGAAGCAAAGCGCAAACAGCCCATCGGATAATAAGAGAAAATTGCAACTGACTATTAAAGTAGACATACACTTACGAGAATAGTACCTCCAGAGAATTTGCTAGAACCTGCAATTGTTACTCTTCAGAGGAAATGCACAAGTATTTTTAGCTATAAATTGTCACATTCTTACAAAATTTCCACGTAGCGTAATAAAGGAATAATACATTAGGATGTTATTTTATATGAATATTATTTTGAATTACAATTTGTACCTACTGTAACAATTGCGTGTATCCTATGTTTTATATATTAATCAATGTGTGCATTAAATATCTAAGGGTCAGTTCATATTATAGCGATGCGTGAAACAACACGGTGCAGCATTTTTAAAATAGCTATTCAAAATTGAAGTTTATTCACTACACGAAAAGATACACGTTTCATGCATTATATATGTCATCGTAAAATTATAAAAACCGTTAGATTGTAATAAAACTAGTGAAATTGTAAAATGTTGATAGACTTCCTACGCGAATATGCTGCCTTTAATTTCACACATTATTTTTCGTTAGATTATAAATATATAGTTTTTAATATTTCGACATATTTTTACAATCTCGTTAGTTATTTTACAATCTAACGGTTTTTACAATTTTACGGTGCAGTGGCACATGAGCTGTGAAACGAGGTGCAACCTGACATTCGAACTCTTACAATGAAAAGTGTAGCTTCATATGTAATGAATAAAGTTCAATTTTGTACAGCTATCTTAAAAATGTAGAGCTTTGTCGTGTAGCGTTTCATTATTACGTAACTTGACCACTAAGAATAAATAATTTATAAGTAAGTAGGTACTAGGTACTACCAGCAACCGTAGTCACGGCCTCACGGGAAGACTGAAAATAGCTTCTCAAGGATTATTATTTTCGTGCTCGTAGTATTCGTAGTAAAGTTTTATCAATGTTCCAAAACACTTAATTATATAAAACTTAATACAGGCAAGTTATCAAAAGTCACGCGCTGCGATAAGTCGTAATTTATTCCTATAATAAATTATTAAAAATAATGTCGACCTTCGAGCGCTGCCTAAAATAATACTGAAAGACCTTAGAAATGTAATATTTTTTATGTATTTTAAGTACCTGGGTAACTGAGCTTTGCTCGGAGTTCACGTAGATTTAAATAATAAAAAAAAATACAAAAATATTTATCTGACCAGTATTCAAACCCACCATATTCCCAAATTACAAACAACGCAAAAATTATTTATAAGCATGCCATTCTGCCACTCGAACTGACGTCTATGTAGTCCAAGTTATTGATATATTATGAAATGACGAAAGAAAAGAAATAAATAACTTAAACATGAGCAGTTTCCCAGGGATAAGACCTAGCTAGATCGATTTTTCTGCGCCAAAACTCCCTGCATATTATATTTCATGGAAATACTTACAGTCTCGTTAGAAACGATACCATTCCCGGGATTAAGATTATAATATGATTGTCTCGTTTAAAGTATAACATTATCAAAATGTTATTTATGACTGTATAGTATTTTCCGACACCTAAAACTACAAATTTAGTATCAGTGAAATATAATTTTTATTTCAATAAAAATTAAAAAATTGCCTCTACTGTGTACCCAGATCAAAAATTCATCCGTATTGTTCATTCTCACGAACGTTTACAATCCACCCATCCAAATATCCAAACTTTGCATTTGTATTAGATCCCCTAACGACTAAAACGCTAAACCATCCTTAATTAGCATAACAATAAAACTATGCGTCTGGAATCCTTATCGCGTTCTCGAGCAAACACTAATCTGTTTTTAATCGTTCAAACATCGAGAAAACTTTGTTTGGGCTATAAAAAAATATATAAACACAGTTCAAGTTAGTTATTAACAAATAGAACAGGTATATTGGAAACTAAAATTCGGGTCATTATAATAATTACAGAGTCTGTTGACGGCAAATTAGAGCCAATGAATTTTTCTACCTGCTTTTTTATTTAATTGTTAACGCTTGGGTGTGTAGTTTAAGAGTACAAGTTAAATACTTCCGGGAATATTTTAATTTAAATTAGTCTAATAATCTAAATAGTGTTCTCGCTAGGTGGTCTTAATTTACTATTGCGCATAAATGAAGAGGTCGCTTGTGGTCAAAATTCACTGATAATAATAATTATTATACCTATTTTTAAGTTTTTACTTCATAAGTTGCCTAACATAACTTGCGTAACCTATTGCCTTTAGATACAATAAAAAGTAAGTACTGTGATAGACTGAAAACCTTCAACGTGTAACAAAATTGTATTGTAACAAATGCACAGTAGTGTGTTAATAATAATCTGGGGTAGAACTAGAGTGTGTTGTTATTCTTACAAGTTTTATATATTTCTAAGCATATAAAAATGTTAGCTTTCTCCATACCTTCCTTCATATCATCATCATCTTTAACTGTGCCAAATATCATACTCTTTCAGTCGCAGAACTCTCGTAAAACTGTACTGTAATTTTTTTCTTCAGGTATAAATAAATAGTAATGGACTAAATAATTATAAACATGCAATTGAGTAATTAGTAAAACAACAAAAAATTATGTAGGAACAAAAATAACATGACTTAAAATATTACAAAGAATTTTATTTATTCAAAGAATATTTAACTTAAAAGACAAAGCAGTAAAAAATTAAGGTGAATTTAAGTCCAAAAACAACTCCGTCTTATCTTACAGAAGTGTATCATAGACAGTTAGTTATAACACACTTATAAGTCAGATATAAAACTAAGAAGTAACAGTTACAGACCTTATAAAGTGATATAATAACATATACAGGACATTTCGCAATGATAGGGCATGATGTAAGGCGCGAATATCAACGCCATATTTAGTATAGGAAGTCAACCAGTTGTTAGCCTGAGAAAATCATAACTTGCACAAGAAACTAAACCATAAAGATTTGATGAACGAGGAAGGAACACAGTTTTGCAACATGTCGGATGTTCTATCCTTGTTTGGCGCACGAGATAGAAGGATAAGAAAGATGTAATTAGATAGAACTTACTCGAGGGGATTTCTTGCAGCATAAAAACCCTATGATAGCCAACACCGCGCATTTAAAGATGTTATTATTGAACACACACACGCACACCTTTGAAGTAAAACAACAACCAGTCTTAGGGCTTGAGTAATGGAGTTTTTAGCGATGGTTACGACGTGCGCTGGTTTTAAAGATGTTTGAGTAGCGAATGAAAACGTTTTTTGGACTTTCTGGTAATTAACTCTAATTTGGTTAGTTATAATATATTAAATAAAATATTGAAGTACACATTAATAAATACATACTTTAAAGTTCATAGTTTTAATACAATAACGTATTTCTATATGTTTATAGAAAAGTGTGAATTATTTACGTAGGTATGTTACTATTCACATTTTGTAAATAGCTAAAAATTAGAGTAAAATATTTAACGAGATAAAAGTAATAAGAACGCGAAAAGAAAAAATTTGATATGAAGCATTTAATTACATAAAAGTATCAACCTAGTCAGTATTCTGCTTAAAGCTTAATTAAAATAGCCAGACAGAAAATAGATACAGAAAAGGCGACAGAACGTGTGTCCGGCGAACCGATTTGAGGACTTCATTTTCTAGAACAGAAAACGTCTGTAACGAATTCACAGCGGACGCAATCTACGAAGTTAAAACAAACAATTACTTTAGTTTATTTGAAAAGGAACAAAAAATGGAGCAATCAAAACGTTGCAGCTACTGTGCGGCAAAAAACACGTCATGGGCCACGGCTAACGGCCGATGCAGTGTAATATAGAAGCCGGTTAAAACTGCCTTTATTATAACCAAACCAAATTACAGGTGATATGAGTAATAAAGAAATTGAAAATTATTAACTTTACAATTTAAAATTGCTGGCTTAAGACGTTGATCATGAGTTTTTATAGGATAAATACAACAATGAAATTAAATATATAGCAACGCAACAATAATAATGTGTTGTAAAATAATACTACGTACTCAATTTTACTGTAAAAGAAATCAAAGGATTCTTACAGAAAAATAAGCAGAATGCTCCAAGCATCTGAGGCATACAATTTGAATAGGCAATCGGACAAATTTTTTTTTATTGCATAAATGAATAGTACTCTTAAATATGAGTAACTTCTCAGAAGAAACCGTATATCAAAAGTCAATATTTTCAAAGGTACAGCGATTTGTATAAAAAATTTCGCGAGCCTCCTAAAAACGCTCCATACTAAAATCGATATACACATGACGTCACTTGAATATGAAGTAGTATGAAGTAGTATATGAAGTATATGGCCGCAGGAATATATTTGTAAATATCTCCGATATTTGTGCGTTTAAGTTCATACTTACCATAATGAATGTTTTTGTATATGATGTGAGTAAACTAATGATGTAGGTTTTGTTTACCAATTTCGCAAAAAAAAAAAATTTTTTTTTGGTATAAAGACTCGAAGAAATTTTGTATACAAATCGCTGTACCTTTGAAAATATTGACTTTTGATATACGGTTTCTTCTGAGAAGTTACTCATATTTAAGAGTACTATTCATTTATGTAATAAAAAAAAATCAGTCCGCTTGCCTATTCCTAATAACAAAACATGTATGATCTAAACCCGTATCTAATTCTAGGCAAGGTGACACACTTCTTTGCTAGCTCTGATCGGCAAATGCCTTTCATAAACGTACCCTAGAAGATTTGTGAACAAATAAAATGATTCGTCTCGGCCGAACCAGCTGCGTTAAGGAGCAGAATCGTGCGATTTGCTACGCGCCTCCATCAAGCTTTATCAAAAGGCAGGCTAATAAAGTTTAGCAGATGTGATTTTCTAAACGAGACGATAACAAATGGAATCCGAACCTAGGATAAAAATGTGATGAATGAATTCTTATGATAGATGAGAACTCGAATTTTTTATTGTGCATATCTGTCTTTAACTAAAATGAAATTTTCAACAAAGTATAGTGAATAAAAGTTAAAAAAGAAAAAGAATTAACTTAGTAAAAGAATTATCTTAGTTTCTAAATCGGTATTTTTAATATTATAATGTGAACTTTTTATGTTATTACATTAAAATTGCAGGTGCACTTAGTAAAATCATAATGTTTAATTATTGTTAGTTAAATCTCATAATACCTACTTAAGATTGTTACAGAAGACTGATAAAAATAGCTAATGAGCCTTACAAAGATACAATCAATAGACTATCTCAACATAAAATTGACACAATTTATATTAGGGAAACAGGACTTGCCAAAAATCAGAACCAAAAATACCTCCAATATCGGAAACTGTAAGCAAGACTAACAAATGTAAGGCATTTGTTAGTCTTGCTTATAAATAAGTAAAATTATTTAAATTATGCCATGCCGCTAAGGTAATTTGAAATTCAAACACAAATACTCAGATCGGCATGTGAATTATTTAGCAACACAAATATTGCAAAAACAATACTGGCCCATTTCGCTTTCGTTATCGCCACACGATCGCTATCAAAAGGATTTTGAAATTTTTTGATTCCAACGTTAAAGTCCTCATCGGATTCCGCGCGGCCGACATTTTGACAAAGAAACTGACCTGCATCATTAAAGCCTATTGTAACTTAAAAATTTACAAAAGCGAATTCGTCAAACGTAAAACAATTCGATACGCGTTTGAATTCGTTGTTCGGCCTGACTTCAATTCAATTTCTTAGCCGAAAACGTTCTTGTGAATCGGGTCGCGCAAATGCCCGTCCTTTGGGACCAAAATGTTATTTTTTTTCACACAGATTGCTCGTTCTTTGATCTCCAGAATGTGTGTGTTAAGCATTTCCTACGCTTTATGCTGCGAATATAATATCATAGCCCGACAACACCCCGCGGGTTGTAAAAATGAAGTAAGAGCGATTCGCTATGATTTTTCCTTTTTTGCCTTTGCAAGGAAATTTTATTATAATTTTAAATTTATTTACCGTCGGCGCACAGATTCTTTCATCTTTTTCTAAATGTTTCGAGACGGTCTTTCGACGTTTCGTTCTAAGATATTTAAAATAATTGTTTTGTAAGGATGATTTAATATTTTTGTCATATGGACGGTAAAACATCTTTGTGTTTTCGACCTAAACATAAATGTATATTATTATGGACTAGATTTTTCCCGCGACTTCGTCCGCGTGAAGGACGGTTTTCATTTAAAATTTTAACCCCTTTTTCACCTCCTTAGGTGGCGATTTTTCAAAAATCCTTTTTTAGCGAATTTCAGCAAAATCCGTTCAGTAGTTTCGGCTGTGCGTTGATAGATGAGTCAGTCAGGTTTGCCTTTTATATATTTAGACGAGGCATGTTGAAGCAAAGTGTCTCCAGTTAAATGGTCCCACTTTTGAGATTGAGGGGCCATTTTGACATTTAAAGTATGGTGAAAACAAGATGGCTGACATTTGAAGTATGGTGAAAACCAAGATGGCGTAACTTTTTATTGTATGAAGATTAATTGTTCTGTCAAATGCGTATCATAGCCTATCTTGATTCTAAAATCTTTGAACCTGAATGCAATAAAATATTCGTGAGCTAGCCTGTGTAAAATCATAACGGTTTGAACTCTAACGGATTTATTAATGTCGGTAATTAAATCTGGCATTTTCAGTTATGATGATACAAGTTGTGCGAATCCATAAATATTTAGAGGGATCTTGTAATCAGCTTCGGCCTTGTTCTGCCCACGATCAAACGAGCACTTTGCACGTCACCACTACATCATAACAAATCTATTTTCTTGCATTGACTGATTTAATGTTAGGAGAAGCGTAAACTGAAAATTCTTGTACCTTGTTTCCAAATTTATAACGAAGGGATTATTAGGAGAAAAATATGAGTCAAATTTGGAAAATAGATGCTAATATTATATAGTTATTTATTCTATTATTATTAATATTTTTAAGATTTTTCGTAAATTTTAATCATCTCACAACAAAAATATTCATCCGATAGTTATAAAACATTGTATCGTTGCTTGCACGTGCAATAAGGCCAAAAACATTAACATAATGTCACTTTAAACATAATATCTGTTACAATATTGCTACAATAAATCTGCAGCTCATTTCATAATTAAATTCATGATAATATAAACATTAGACATAAAATACAATTTGAACAAAATTACTGTAGAAAACCAACAATTTCGTGAACCTTTACGTAGTCTTTTTAATGAATAATAAAATAATAAAACTAAAAGTGCAATGTAGAAGGCACTATATAAAACAATCTCTTTATATCCGTTGGCAAAGTAAATAATGTAATAAACCTTTTCTTCTCCATTATGAAGTTCAGTAGTGTACGGGCAGACTTATTAGGGGAGCCACATAAAATGCCCGAAGTAATCTCGAACGAACGTAATGGATACTAGAATTTACGACGTGCTAAATCCTGAATCTGGATGAAGTTATTTTCATAACACTCTACCGAATTAGGGAAAGCCCTCGTCTGAAATTCATTGGGATACCTGAAATAGTTACGGGAGCAAAGGTCATAGGAGTAAAATTACTGATGAAACTGTTAGGCCGCTAATAAATAGTAATAATAACTCCCCACACGGATCTCGGTGACGGTGGCCGGTTTTTTGAAACCAGGCCAGTTACGCAGGAGTAATTTTATGGTGTCCAAGTGTGTGCGCAGTACACAAGAGCACTCTCTCTTCCTTTACTCACATAATCCGGTGGGACGGATAACCGATACGACTGACGAGAGAACAGGCGTAGGTCCGACTTTTTACATGTCCGTCCGACGCATGGATCATCATTTTTGTCAGACAACAAATGATCAGCCTGCATTGTCCTAACCAGACTTGAAAGCAACTTTGTTGTTCCAATGCGGGAAAATGGGAATAGAACCCACGACCTCCGAGTCGAGAGCCAATGCTCTAACCACTAGACCACGGAGGCCGCTAATACATATTACTCTCTTAGGCCTACTCGCACAGACCTGGGTTAAAGTTAACCCTGGATTAAATATCGTTTTCTTTCTCTTTCTTCGTATTTAAGAAAAAGAAGGCATGATATTTTATGTTGGGCTTTATGAAATTATAGTGCTAATTTTGTAATTTATGTTCTTAGTTCTAATATAACTTGCTATAGTTTAAAATTAAAACATTCTGCATTAAATGAATTATAAGTTAATAATCACATTGTGCTTAAAGTCTAATATGATAGAATCAGAGATTAGAGTTTACACAAAAAACTTTTCGCATTCAAAGTTATTAAAATAGCAACCTACAGTATTTATTACTTGCCAGGTTTTATAAATGTTAACCTACTTCTCGTGCCAGGACTCCATTCAATTAATACCTGTAGAGCAGTTACAGTTTTGAACAATGTCAAGAAGTGAAACGAGTGCACGCTGTAGGACACGTTTGCGCTCTTACCCTGGATTAGACTTGGCGCTTTGAAATTTGGCACAAAGTTGTTAGTAATTTCGGCAACTTTCGACAAAGGTAACACAACGCTGTTTGTATCAGAAGCAGCTAAGATAATTTTCGATGAGCATATTGTGCCTGATTTTGAAGGTTCGAACCTTTGTAGTGTATTTGACTTTTTGTGTATCAAAGAAGCAAGTCAAAGTAAATATTATAATAACCCCCCACACAGATTCCGGTGACGGTGGCTGGATTCATTGAAACCAGGCCAGTCACGCAGGAGTCATTTTTATAGTGCCCAAGTGTGTGCGCAGTACACAAGAGCACTCTCTCTTCTACTCTCATAACCTAGTGGGATGGAAGACCGACACGACTGGCGGGAGATCAGGCGCAGGTCAACTTTGTACATGCCCATCCAACGCATGGATCATCATTCTTGTCAGACAATCAGGTGTTCAGCCTGCATTATCCTAACCAAACTTAAAAACAACAGTTTTTGTTGTTCTAATTGACAACTGAACCCACGACCTCCAAGTAGAGAGCCAAGCTCTAACCACTAGACCATGGAGGCTGTTAAAATAAAGTAAATATTATATAAATATTATGTGTTATTTATCGAGTAGATTTATCTACATCTACACTAATATTATAAAGAAGAAAGATTTGTATTTTTGTGTGTGTATAAAAAATGAATAAACTCAAAAACTACTCGGATTTCAAATTTTTTTTTTCAAAAATTCTTTCACCATTAGAAAGCTACATTCATCCTGAGTAACATAGGCTAAATTTATTGCTAGAAAAAAAAGAGATCCTTACTTAAGCTTTAGTAACGTAACCCAAGGTATAAAAAATGCCAAAAAACATTTTTCGTTGCATGCACAACGGAAACTATTGATGATAGAACAAAAGTATGTTCTACAATATTAAAGAACATCCATACATCCATCCATTCATCCATCTTCACAAACTCTAGCATTTATAATATTAGTAGGATGGATATTTGTTACTCTTTCACGCAAAAACGACTGAACGGATTTTGATGAAATTTGGTATGGTAGTAGCATGAGCAGGATTAAAACATAGGCTACTTTTTATTCTGAAAAAGTAGCCTATGTTGTGGGATGCTGTGTTTACGCGGGCGGAGCCGCGGGCAACAGCTATTTTTGAAATATACTTAGATATATTTCTTCAGGAACAAATCCTTTATCAAAATGGTATTATTTGATCGCCTCCTATGTCCAGATCACCTAGGAGCTGTCACAAATAATAAAACGTTTAAATAATCTTAAAATTCCTAATGATTGTAAGTGTGAGAATTCGTAAATTGTAATACATAAGTTTTATTCAATTACAAAGACTACACAACTTCCTTTCAATTTCACACTGTGAGGTCGTGTAATATTTCATTATATTTACTAAATGATCACCATTGGAGGCCAAAATACGTATTGTTGCGCGTGAGGTCCCCTATTTCGGCTCAGGTGACGCTGGCGTTACTAATTTGGCTATAGATCTTTACGCCGATAGAGGTCCGTTTAACGAAAAAAATATTTTCAATGAATTCAACAACTCGTATAAAACTCAATTTGATTTGCCTGTCCGTAGCGTAAAAGATCGCCGCGTCTATTATGTTAAATTTAAGTGTACGTAATTTACAAAGTGACTTAGGAAACATTAATTTAAAACAGATCGTAAAATATAAGGCCAGAAGTCAAGTATTTGGGCATATATCACATTTTGAATTTAATTGTAGACTAGTCAGTACCTTTCACTGGTCGGAGTAACAGTTTTAATCATGCTTCATAACTTATCTATATACTATACTATACTAGAGATACTATCGCCTTCGATAATATCTTTAGTTATTGTAAGATTAATAGTATTTGCATAAAAATATTCCTAGCTAATAATAAGATTTTTGTTTCTACATGTTAAACCGAGAAAAATCCCACACAGAGTGATAATTTTAATTTCTTATCTATCTACTAGATGTTGCCTCAAAATTTGTGCGGTAAAAGAAAAAGGGAACTGTACATTTTTTCTATGTCCTTCCCATAATCTACTTTATTTCTATGCCAAATTTCATCATAATCGGCCAAGCAGTTTCGGAGCCTATTCAATTCAAACAAACAAACATAAAACAAACAAATATTTCCTCTTTATAATATAAAATATTGGCGGCAAATTGCAACAAAGTATCTTAAAGACCCGGTTTCATCGAAAGTTTAAGTTTGTGGGTGTGGGTGGGTGGGTATTACTGGTATAATCATTCGCTTTAGTTCAATCGTCTCGCCATTTAAAAACAGCGCGCATCGGAACTAGAACTAATCTCACAAAAACGACAGGTTTTTGAAATCGCGAGCATGCTGGGCGGTATTTTCGCGACAAAAGGATTCACAGTTAGAAATGTCAAACGTATAGAATTAATGACAGCAACCTTTTATTCCGAACTATTGTTTTGTGTAACATTCTTTTGTCTATTATAGCGTTCATAATGGCAGTGTTTAGTATCATTGCTTTTGTGATTTTTTGAAGTTCATTGTGGCCACGTGGCGCGCTCTGCGTGACTGCGTCCTAGATGTTTCTAGAAAAAGTAAATGGCACAATGGACCTTCATGCTCATTAAAACAAAATGGCGATCCGTTACGCACTCAGAGATTTATTTTAGTTGATGTAAGTAGAAATTTGTAAAATACTATGTCTAATCGGTGATTTTGTATTTTATTTGCTACTTAAACTAGATAATCCATGACAATCCAACATTAAAATAATAAAAAATTGTGTCATCTAATTTTTCAAAGGTAACTTTTCACTTTATAAAAATGCTTTATTGTTCTTTTTGATTGTATCCTTTTGGATTTATTATAATATAGTAATATAATAAATCCATCCACTAATATTAATGTGGTTATATTGTATTGGTAATATTAAAATTCATGGTAATAAGTTAATAATAATAATAATACCATGAAGTTTGTAATTAATTGATAAACTTAAACATTGTTTTAATATCACATAATATCTTAGAATTATTAATAATGTTTTCATTATTAATTATTTATGCTAATATAAACGATTACATATAAAACATATTATCAAAATTAAGACCGTAATAAATTAATGGGCTCAAAGGATGGACATTAATAAGAATTCTATTAATGACTCAACTGGGACTTGAAACGAAAAGCGTTCTCGGATGAATATTTAATAATACTAAATCATCCTTTCGACTCCAGCATTCCAACATAGCCGAAATATTGTAACATCTCCATAAAATTACTTTTAAATTATATTCTGACAGCTGATAGTTAAACTTTTTTACTTTGCGGATTATTTCTGAGACAAGCTTTTGACATTAATATACTAAAGTCTAAACCAAAAACACAGTTACTTTTTATTTTGCATATTAGTTTCGGCGTATAAGACACGCAAAGGATTCCATCTGATAGACACAGGATGTTGTATTAACATAATTTGGCCGTATGCGGTATGCATATGGATGTTATTTGATTTTTTTTATTTACAGTTGTATTTTGGTGCCAAGGATTGGAGTAAAAACTCAAAGGTTAGATAGATTATGAAGATCGTCTTCGGATAAGAGGTACAATCGCTAAGAAAGTTGCAATAGGTTTAACTCACAATTTTAAAATTTACATTTAAGATACTCGTAAAATATTCAATGAAATAATAACCTAACCAAGAGCATGTCAGGACATGTCTAAGGAGGGTTCCCTAACTATAAACGCGTAATATGCTTTTTTTTTAATTACTCCAAAAGTTACCGTCCTATTTGGTTCACAATAATTTTCCTAAAGAGTTTTTAACATGATATCAGCATGGAAATTTGCAAGTTTCTATCTCCTATAGTTTAAAAATGCTAGGGGGGGGGGGCAACTTACAAACTACTTTGGAGGCCGATTACTCGAAAATGGTCAACTTTATAAAAAAGTAAGGTATGAAACCTTGCTTTTATTTTAAAAGACCTATTCGACGATATTCCACACGATGGGGTAGAGTGAAAAAATATTTTTCATCCCCACTTCACATGTATGGAGAGCCACCCCTAAAATATAAAATTATAATTTTTTTATGATTCCGAAACCGTGTTCTATACACAATCTATAACTGCACCAAATTTCATCAATTTATATTCATAATTACAGGAGCTAGAGGCGCGGACAGACAGACAGACAGATGGACAGAGCGAAACTATAAGGGTTCCATAAGTATTACGGAACTAACGTCTATCTATCTATCTAAATACTATATAAAAGGCAAAGCTGATTGACTGATGTATCAACGCACAGACCAAACCGCTAAGGCTAGAAGTTTGAAATTTTGCACACGTATTTCTCATATGACGTAGGCATCCAATAAGGAAGGATTTTTCAAAATTCAACCCCCGGGGGGTCAAATAGGGGATAAAAGTTTAATGGAAGTTTAAAAAGCGCGCCAGTTAATGCCAGTTTCGAATATATATAAAAAGGATTACTTTAATTTTAACACCAACAAGTAATTGGAACAATTTTATGTTTTACGGGATTATGCTTCGCCTAATCCTACCTATTTAGAATTATGTTCATTATAGATACCTAATACGCAGTAATCCTACCTAATTTTCAACGTGATTGTACTGTCGGTGTGCGGCTTACACTAATAGTGCTAATGACCATATGGATTATGGCTGCAACCCTTCCTGTTTAGACAAATTCATTTTAAAGGTTTTTTGCATCTCCATTGTTGTAAGCAACATGAGTCACACCAAAAAGGTTTTTGAAGTCTACAAGAATTTATGCTTTAAATTATATTTTAATTTGTTCTAATTACGCCTTACTTATTAAGAAATCCAATGCCAAGAATAAGCTTTGGATGGACTGGTTTGGCAGTTTGAGAGTTAGAACACTCTTTAATGATGAAAGAAAGAGAAGTGAGAAGATTCAATCTACATGACACATTGCTTTTTGAATAAATTTCTGTTTACTTAGGATGTACTTGTATGTGTATGTTTGAAATCATTGTCATAGTTATTTATAGTGAAGTACACAATTACGATGCTTTTAACAAATAGCTCATTATACGCAAAACATTAGGGTGACCATTATATCTAAGAATGTTGAGCACATCTTATTTTAAGCGCACATTTATTACGAACTCGATTTTTTTTGCTACATAATATTATTATATAAAATAAATAATTTAGCAAATAGCAAAAAACCTACTTGTAAATATTTGTGCGTTATTACTAAGTTTTGTGTTAAATAATTAATACCGTCTGTTAAAAGCATCACACACGGCGAAGATACAATAATATTTTATCTTAAGATACCTGGATATATTTCATATAACAAATTATAATACGTAATATAAAAATATATAGTATAAATTCACCATCTGCGATATTTCATAAGTGTTAAGCAAGCGACACCTTATTATTTTACCTTAACATAAAATATTATAGTATCTTCGCCGTTTGTGATGCTCCTTAGAGCTAGTTGCTGATCAGCAGCTGAGAAAGGGTTACTTTAAAAGATTGTTCTTATTATGTAGGTATATCATGAATTCATGAACGACTTAAGTAATTGTATAAAAAAATACATAAATATTACGTCTCTTAGCTACAGCTTTGAGTATCATATCAGTGTCCTCATTTATCCAAATTTTTGGTGACCGTAAGCAGAACGCAGTACTATCGTTTAGTATGAAAGGTCCGTTGTGTAAGGTGCAATAGGGATGTCGAAAATGAAACAAAATATCGATATATCGATACATCGATATTTGAAAAAATATCAATATCGGTCTCGATATATCGCGAAAAAAATATCGATATATCGATATATCGGTCAAAATTTTTCGACCAATTTGCAACAGATTTTTATGTAATTATCTGCCTTACTTAAACACTATTCAGCCTTTTTTGTCGCATTTCCTCATTGTTGAGAAATCTATAAAAACTGTACCTATAATATTATCATACTCGACTACACACGTTTTTTTCTCAGTACTTACTACGATTCTAGGCGAGTCGCTACTGACTAGTTTATAACAAAACGTAGTACAGCTGTTATAACTCTTAATAACGTCAGTTGCTTTAATGTTAACACTGTTATACTAAAATAACTAGACTAACATTACATTTAACTTACTAATGTTACTAATAAACGAAATATTGCAACCAGCATAACTTTCACTTCGACAAGAATATAATAAACATTTTTTCACCATTTTGACCTAACCATTCAGATCTAACAGATCATCAAATAAATAATAAAAACATAGTTACGGAGATATATAAAGTAAGAAATAAAAACTATTTTCAATTTTAATATTACCCGGTGTTCAGCATAAAATATGTGTAATGGCGTATCTATTGTCTTGCGAATGATACCATCTAATTAAAAAGAAGGAAAAGGATTTATTGTAAATTGCATTTTTATTTAGTATTAAATGACTATTTCTAACTTTTTTAATTAGAATTTAATATACTTAGTTATAAATATTTGTTAAAATAATAATAAAGTACACTCGTTTTATCTAAGACTTTTCAAGTAACTTTTTATAAATACCAACATTTTTCTGGTTGGCAACATGCAAGAACGAGACACACGGCCTCCCTTCTGGCTATTTCGCTCGGCTCGGATTTGCCTCTATGATACGTGCATTGTGAAATACACTCTATTACCAAGGTAATATAGTTCTTTTTAGCAATTACAAAATTCGGAGTCTTCTATCCATAGTTACTAGATCCATTCAGTTTTCAGGGCAGTTAGTTACGCACTCACTATCACAGATTAGATTAATGGAATTCTGCAAAACAATAACTTTTTTTTTCAATATTTTACGGCTTTGAATTCTAGCGAATTTAGTTACATCGTCATGAGATGATAAATAAAAAAAATATCTATTTTGATACGAATTTCGATATTTGTTTTTTTGTATCGATGTATCGATATATCGGATCAAAAAATATCGGCTAAAAATATCGATATATCGAACACAAAATATCGATATATCGATATATCGATATTTTTTCAACATCCCTAAGGTGCAATCGACCACCCAACGCGCTTGCATTGTGTAGCTCGTTAGCTTAGGTAGCGCGAGCGCAGGTTATTGGGTCATCAGATGGAATTACCTAATATTGATAATAATTTCATAGGCCAAGGCCAAATAAGCGATATTTAAAAAGGCCTTTTAAATTGAGAAGAATATAAAAAAATGTGGTCCAGAACGACCACTGCGCATAATATCATCCTAACGCCATGCCACCAACAGGACAAAAATTTTGAAACAAATCTACTTACAAGTTAGACAACTACTCTATGATAACGATAAAGTAATTATCTAGTCTGTAGGTAGGCTGAAGCCTGTAGTATGTAAATAAAGTTTTTATGGTATTTCTTCAGGCTCTTAATACTCCCAATTTATAATCATTTTTCGTATTGCACAATTTATGCACTTTTGTGGTTTAATATGTAAAGACATATATTTTTTTTTCTATTCATGTCTAAATGTGTTATCAATCATAAAGTGGTATTTTATTCACATTAATAAAAATAATAAAATAATCATTTTCATGCGTAACTTCATGAAAAAATGTTAGATATCTTAATGTAGTAGTAAAGTATTTTGTTGGTGAGCCTAGTAGTTATAACTTTTGTACCGTTGATCTTTACTATCCTTATTACATTTATTACAACACGTACAATCTCATTCAAACTTCTCCTCAATGGTGAAATAGAACTCGTTACGACATTTATTAGTTATAAGTAATTACTCATTGGTTAACATGTGCTCGCTACTTAAGATTCAGAAACCAGACGTCACGTCAATCAATTGAAGATCCCTTTAACATTAAGCATATGCTACAAGCGTGAATAAGTACATTAATAAATGGCCCTACTACACGTTACATCCTGGATCGTGTTCTTAACTTGTAAGCGTAGACAACTCGATATAAGGTTAAAATCCTAATAAAAGAAAAAAAAAAGTTTAAATATTGTAGTCAAAAAAATCAGAAGCTGGAGAACACAATCGTCTTTAAGATTAATTAGTTTTTAGTTTGATAAAAACTAATTAATCTTAAATTAATCTTAAAAAAATCTGTATTTTCTCTGTCTGTTAATAGTAAGAGACAGTCACTAAACATAATGATATTTAATGTTTGATAGCAAACTATATAAACCAATGTGTCAACAAATAATGATTCTATATTTTTTGTCAATTCGAATGAAACTCGATGTTAAACATTCGACTCTACATAGTAGGGGTAAATAACATTAGGTGGTTGTATTGTCGCGACCTATTTATCAAAGTCGAATTAGTAGATGACATTGAGGCGCAAAACATATGGACTATTACCCTGCGGTTTGTGGATCATTATATCAAAATTAGGTGCTAAGTAAATTATATAAATCATAGCTATGATTAAGGAAGTCACAGTTGGCAGCGTAATACGTTGGATGAAAATTATACTTTCGAAGTTGTAAATGAATTCTTTAGCCGAATCGAAAAAGGGGAGTTCTCATTACGTAGAAACATTTTTGCATTTTTCCAGAAGAACTTAGATTTCGAGATCACTAATGGCTTTTATGCAAGACTTGTTTAGTGTACCTTAGTTTATTAGACAGTTTTTATGGGAAGTAAATAAGGGATCGGATTTTTTCGCATAATTTTATTTGTCATAATTTCATTTGGCATTCCTCACTTGGCATTATATTATTACGCATAATATTACTTTGGCATAATGGTTTCTTGGTATACTACATTATTAGGTATATCCTATAAAATCTGTTAGTACTTACGTCTTATATTAAAAAATATCCTGCTTTATAGTCCCGAGTACAACATAGAGTATAGACAATATGTATGTATATAAATTATTTTGATTAAAATGTAAACTACTAAATTTTTTTTGTGCATACGAATTACAAACAGTCTAACATATATAGTATATGGGTATGTTAGACTGTTTGTTATAATGTTAGTGGTCATGAATTTCTAGACCAAATGACCATGAGAATCCCGGGAGATCTATAAAAATGTCAGAGCTAAATATTTAAAACCGATATTCTTTTTGCAAATGATTTAGTAAAGGTCAAAAACAGATTTATGTTCCTTTTGGGACCAACCGTCGGACGATTTATACGTTGTAGCGAACTTGATAATCACCGTTTAATATAGCCTGATTTGTCAATATTTACATAATTTATTAAGTGTTTGATTAAAATGTGGTGTTATGGAAGTAGTTTAGACACTTATAATCTACGAGGAACTGTTAATACCACGTCGAGGGAAGTAAGCTTAGGTGTGTAATGACCTCATACTGAAACGATAATAAAAATTATGAGCCTTCCTATTCACAGGCTGTCGCATTCTTTGCTAGCCGAAATGACAAGGATAGCGTGTGACTTGAGCGTCACTTAATCTATCGTTTCAGAATTCGGTCGCATGATTACAAAATTTTAGGAAAATTTGTAACAATTTCAAATAGTAATGTGGTATAAAACTATCTCAAAGAATGGGTATAGCTATGTATTAAAAACTATAACGCACTCGATTCATATTTTATTAATACATGCTTGCTGGTTTGTTTAACTTAATAATACAATGTAACATATTGTAAGCGAATGTAACGTATGTAAAATATCAGAACATAAATTATAGACACAGATAAATTCTCAATTTATTGTATCAAACAGATAAATAACAACACGGGTGGCGTATTCCGAGTAAATTATTCAATCCGAAAAAAAAACGCTAGATAAAGCAGAAAAAAAAACCCAGATACGCCAGAAAAAAGCACTACCAGATATGATACCTTTAATGTGCAAATCTTAAAGGATAATCTACATGCCTTGTTATGGTAGCTAAGGTATCGTGCGCGGTGTATCAACCCACAATTTACAATCGGACCTCACACTGTAAATGTATTCGCAATTTAATTTTAATCTATTCAATAATAAACTCACTGGTGGTATTTGTGTGTGTTAGCTTTATAGGAATTCATTTCCTGTTTAGACAGCTAAATTTGTGTTTCATTTAATTAAAATTAACGTTTCAAGTAAAATTTTGTAAATTAATAATTTCATTTCAGTTTAAAATAATTGTTAAATTGTTATTTTATAAACTTTAATTAGTGAAAGTGATTTTTACTATAAATAATAATTTGTGGATTTATAATAGAATTATTTAAGTCAACCGGAAATGTTGGACGATTTGGTTTTGACAATTAGTAAGAATAAAAAATACATTTAATGTGAAACTATTTAAAGTATTCGTCTTATAAATCGTACTTTAATTATTTTGAGTTATTTTAATAGAGTACTGATTTTTACGGTGAGTTTCAGTTTATTCTAAAAGGGCGCCAATGTCTCATATCCGTTTAACTAACACTCAACCGATTATGGAGGAACTATAAAAGGCCGTAGTCGGCAGCAAACGGGGATTCTTCTATCGACAGATCTCTCGGAGATAGTTTTAAAAAGTACTTTAAAAGTGTAAAGTGTTAAAGTATTAATAATTACAGTGTGAATGTGTGTCAAGTTAAGTAATATAAATAAATAAGTGTGTATCGAGTGTGAACAATAAAGTGGAACAGTGAAGCAGTCGACTCTTGCAGTTTTATTTTACAATTCAGAAGCGGTACGACACCAAGGAAATTCAATCCTTTGTGCTATCTCACGCCCAAATCTGAAAGATGTCGACCGAACGAACTGAACGAACACCACGAAGCCCTAGCATTATATTAGGGCGGAGGATCCCTAGCGTGGTGTTGGGGATACCAACTCGGAAGAACCCAGCTGTCATGAAGAAGTCTTCAAGACGCAGCCGATCTAGAACACGTGATAGGCTGAGTCATCGGGCAGTGGATGAATACCACCATGACCACACCATACGTTACAGGAACAGAAGATCTACTTCAGCCAATTCACATATTATCAGCAATCGAAGTCTCCGGTCCAGGTCCCGAAGCAGGTCAGTCACAAATCATTTTGAATATCGTGACCTTAGATCTAGAAACCGTAGCCGTAGCAGACGAGAATATCGTCGATTGGAAACTCCATTTACTGATAATAATGATAGATCACGTAGTCCAGTTCATCATAAAACGCCTTATGCTACTAATGATCCTAATATCGAGTTGCTAAAATGTATTAAAAATTCATTGGAAACTATTTCTACCATAAATTCACAGACCAAGGAAAGATTTACAAGTATAAACGTAGTTCCAGAGTTTGATCCAAAAATGAAAAATCAAACTATATCCACTTGGTTAAGTAAAGTAAAGGAATGCTCTGAGATTTATGGCTGGGATAGTAAACAGACAGCTCATTACGCCCTTCCAAAATTAGCTGGTACGGCAAAAAGATGGTATGAAGGGCAACCGTCTTTACTGCTTACATGGGAAGAATGGTCCGTAAAACTTATGTCTGCTTTTCCGTCTTACGAAAACTATGGTCATTTACTTTCTGAAATGTTATCAAAAAAAGCTAAATTTGGTGATGATCTTGAAGAATATTATTATGAAAAATTAAATTATTTAAATCGCTGTGGTATTACTGGTAGGAATGCTATCGATTGCATTGTTTATGGGATTGAGGATAGGTCAATACGGTATGGTGCAGAAGCAGTAGGATTTGAAGATGCTGATAAATTATTAGGCTATTTAAGAGGTGTTAAGCATGAACGATTAGATAGGTTCAATAAAAAACCAATACGGTTCTCGAATGAAAATTCTCGTAAAATAATAAAAAATGTAAATAACAGGGAAGTAAAGTGTTTTAACTGTCATGAAACGGGTCATATAGTATCAACATGTAAAAAGCCAATTATTAAATGTCAAAAATGTAACCGTGTTGGTCATGATAATCCTCAATGTAATAAGAGTATCTGGGTAATGAACTCCGAAGTTAAGACCATATGACTAGATGAAAGTAGTAAAATAAATAATGATGAAAAATTTATTAAATCGGTTAAAGTTAATAACATACAATTAACAGGATATATAGATTTTGGAAGTCAATGCACATTGATTAAAGAGTCTGTTATGAATAAACTTACTTCGTTTCAAACATGGCAACTAAACGATCTGCCATCGCTTAAGGGTTTCGGAAATACTTATGTTAGGGCCTTAGGTAAATGTAACATTATTCTAATAGTGGATAATGCTAAAATTAACGTAGAAGCAATTGTTGTTCCTGATCATTATTTGAACTATGATTTACTAATCGGTCAAACTGCTACAGAACAGCCTCACGTATGGGTATTTAAATCTAGTACAAATTTATTTATAACTGATAAGGGAAATTCGGACAATAAACGCCTTGCTCTAAAATCTTTTCAATCAATTACGATAAATGGTTGTGTGTCAGTTAAGGTGTTTAGTGATGTTAATAATTTTTCTGGTACGATTTTTGTAGAAAATGGCTATCGGCTAAACTTTACTGTTGAGGTTGGTAGTTATGAAATTAAAAATAGTGTTGGTTACTTAACAATAAATAATTATGAAAATAGAGAAGTTAAATTAATTAAAGGTCAGATTTTAGCTCGAGCTTTTGTTTATAATGTTAAAAATATTAATAGAATACAACAAATATTTAATAGAGCCCCTCTAGTGTTAGGTGACCTTAATATTGATGAAAATTTACACGACCTTCAAAGAATACAACTACTAAATACTTTAAATGAATACCGCGATTGTTTTTCTTTGAATTTGTCAGAATTAGGACAGTCAACAATATCTGAAATGGATATTCAACTAGTAGATAAGGAACCAGTTGTTTATCGCCCATATAGACTTAGTCATTCAGAAAGGGAAGAGGTCAGAATACTTGTTGAGGAACTATTAAAAAACAATATTATTAGGGAATCTCAATCTCCATACGCAAGTCCAGTATTGCTAGTAAAGAAAAAAACCGGTGATAAGCGCTTATGTGTAGATTATAGGGCATTAAATAAAAAAACTATTAAGCAACACTATCCATTGCCACGTATAGAAGATCAAATTGATCGTTTAGCTGGAAACAAATATTTTTGTGCCTTAGATTTAGCATCAGGGTATTACCAAATACCTTTAACAGAAAACAGTAAAAATAAAAGTTCATTTGTTACACCCGATGGGCAGTTCGAATTCAATAGAATGCCTTTTGGCTTAGCAAACGCGCCCGCGGTTTTTCAGCGAACTATCAATTTGGTCTTAGGCAACTTACGGTATAATATTGCATTAGCATACATGGATGACATATTAGTGCCAAGTAAATCATTCGAAGAAGGCATTGAAAGAATAAAAATTATTTTAGAAAAATTTAGAGAAGCTGGATTAACTTTAAAACCACAAAAGTGTTATTTTTTTCAAAAGCAGGTTGATTATCTAGGTTTTGAGATTTCTAGTGAGGGGATAAGGCCAGGTAGTAAAAAAATCGAAGCAGTTAAAAATTTTCCTAAACCTAAAGATGTACATAACGTAAGACAGTTTATAGGACTTGCTAGTTTTTTCAGAAGATTTATTAAAAACTTTGGCGAATTAGCACGACCTCTCACGTTTTTACTAAAGAAAAATTCTTCTTGGGTGTGGTCGCAAGCTCAAGAAGAATCATTTGAAAAATTAAAACATGCACTTGTATCAAGACCAGTATTAGCATTATATAATCCTAAATACGAAACTCAAATACATACGGACGCTAGTAAGCATGGTGTAGGTAGTATATTATTGCAGAAACAAACTGATGGACTTTTTAAACCAGTAGCTTATTATAGTAGACAAACATCTCCAGAAGAATCTCATTTTTCCTCTTATGAATTAGAAACTCTTGCAGTTATTTCGGCATTAGTTAAGTTTAGGACATACATCTTAGGATTAAGCTTCACTATCGTGACTGATTGTAACTCATTAAGAGCCACTTTTCTTAAACGTGACATGATACCACGAGTAGCTCGATGGTGGAGCTTAATTCAGGAGTATGATTGTAATATAGTGTATAAATCAGGTAAAGGTATGATTCATGTAGATGCATTAAGCAGAAATCCGATGACAGAAAATGCTGGAATAATTAACACTATTGACTCTTGTAATATTATGACTATAACAGATGATTGGTTAGCAACCGTGCAGTCGGAAGATAGTGAAATTCAACGAATTAAAAATATTTTGGCTAGTGAGGACTTTAACAATATTGTAGAGGTACGCAAAAATTTCGTACTAAAGCGTGATAGAGTATACAAAATCACTGACGACGGATTAAGATGGGTGGTGCCAAAAGGCTGCAGGTGGCAAATATTAAAAAAAAACCATGATGAAATAGGACATTTTGCTTTAGAAAAAACGTTAGATAAAATAAAACAAAATTATTGGTTCCCACGAATGCGAAACTTTGTAAAAAAATATATAAATTCTTGTTTAGAATGTGCTCACAATAAATTACCAGCAGGAAAGAAACAGGGCTTTCTACACCCTATACCCAAGGAACCTGTGCCTTTTCACACCATCCATATTGATCATGTTGGGCCGTTTGTTAGATCAAAAAGAAGAAATTGTTATATACTTGTTATTATAGAATCATTTACTAAATTTATCGTTTTAAGAGCCGTTAAAAATACTAAAACAAATTCGACCATTGTGGTTTTAAGAGATTATTTTGGAACATTTGGCGTACCAAAGCGATTAATAAGTGATAGGGGAACGTCATTTACTTCAACTAAATTTAAAGATTTTGTCAATGAATTAGGTATAAGTCACATTAAAAATGCTGTCGCTACTCCTAGAGCCAATGGGCAAGTAGAGCGATATAATAGAACGATTTTAGACTCAATAGCTTCTCAAAATCATGGTAAAAATGAGAAACTTTGGGATGAATGTCTTTTGCAAGTACAATGGGGACTGAATAATACCATCAATAAAGGTACGGGTAAAACTCCTGCAGAAATTTTATTTGGTTTAAGGTTAAATGGTGTAAGTGATAGTAAATTAGTTACTGAAATAAATAATGACGTCATTGATACAAATGTTATAAATGTTAGCAGTGACACAATATCTAAAATTAGGAAGCAAGTAGACAATTACACAAAAGATTCACAAGAAAAACAAAAACAACAGTTTAATAGTAAAAGAATGGCTCCTCGAAATTATAAAGTTGGGGATTTGGTCAGAGTAGAAAGAACTACGCATACTATAGGGAAAAGTAGAAAACTTTTACCAAAATGCTTAGGACCATACCGAATTATAAAGGTTTTGGACCATGATAGATATGAGGTAGAAGATACTCCTATTACAAAGAAAGGGACAGTAAAATATAGGGGCATATTTTCTATTGACAAAATATATCCCTGGCTTTGTTTTAATAAAGATATTGATTCTGCGAGCGATGATGATGATGATGATTAAAATACTTTTGATTTTGTCTTATTAGGTATGTAAAATAGATCAAGTCAAAAATATAAAATAAATTAAATAAATAATTAACATAATTTATTGATTAGTTATTTTTTTTTACATATTTAAAATGTGATTTTATTAATATTAATATTTAAAATGAATTGTTATTAAACAAGATGTGTTTAAATAAGTATACCTATCGATTATTAACGTTGATAATGTATCGGAATTAGTTATACCAGAATGCAAAGTAGGATCAATGTTACAATACAGTGTTGTTTTAAAATATTATTTCATTTTAAATAATCTTATTGTTACCATGTAGTAGTAGTAACCTGCTTTTAATAATAATTAAAAATAAAAGGTTACATGTAATAGTTTGTAAGGCTAAAATCATATTATATAATATGATGTTTATATTAATAAATATTCTTATTCAATAAATTGCTTTTAATAGTACAATGAGTACAACATTTTTACACTCGCATTGTTATAGTACAAGTACAAAAGTGTACAGTAGGTACATTGCTTACAACATAATATTTTTCTAATATTGCAATGAATTTTAATTGGTTGTTACTAATATTTAGATAATATGTTATTATGGTAGCTAAAGTTTTCCTTCTGAAGATGAGAAATAGTGAAAAGTTCACTATAAAAAGTGTTTTTTGAGCAAAAGGAAGCAAAGTGCTCCCGCGCAAGGCGCACACATATTACGGCCACGTATGTGCAAGGTGTACATACATATATTACTATGATCAAGGAAGTGCAAGGTGCACAAATTATACGACCATGTTTTCAAGTTGCTCGTCATATTATTTGGTATATAAGGTATGGTAAATAATTATGTTCGCGAGGACGCGACATTTGTCAGGATGGACGAATGTTAGCTTTATAGGAATTCATTTCCTGTTTAGACAGCTAAATTTGTGTTTCATTTAATTAAAATTAACGTTTCAAGTAAAATTTTGTAAATTAATAATTTCATTTCAGTTTAAAATAATTGTTAAATTGTTATTTTATAAACTTTAATTAGTGAAAGTGATTTTTACTATAAATAATAATTTGTGGATTTATAATAGAATTATTTAAGTCAACCGGAAATGTTGGACGATTTGGTTTTGACAATTAGTAAGAATAAAAAATACATTTAATGTGAAACTATTTAAAGTATTCGTCTTATAAATCGTACTTTAATTATTTTGAGTTATTTTAATAGAGTACTGATTTTTACGGTGAGTTTCAGTTTATTCTAAAAGGGCGCCAATGTCTCATATCCGTTTAACTAACACTCAACCGATTATGGAGGAACTATAAAAGGCCGTAGTCGGCAGCAAACGGGGATTCTTCTATCGACAGATCTCTCGGAGATAGTTTTAAAAAGTACTTTAAAAGTGTAAAGTGTTAAAGTATTAATAATTACAGTGTGAATGTGTGTCAAGTTAAGTAATATAAATAAATAAGTGTGTATCGAGTGTGAACAATAAAGTGGAACAGTGAAGCAGTCTACTCTTGCAGTTTTATTTTACATGTGAATTGTGATATGCAAGTCCAAAGGGAAATTCTACTACAGATTATGTTTAATAAGACATTTCATCTAACTATCCTACTAATATTATAAATCCTACTAATATACTAATATCATAAATGTGAAAGTTTGTGAGGATGTATGGATAGATGTTTGCTACTCCTTCACGCAAAAACTACTGAACAATTTTTTTATGAAATTTGGTATGGTAGTAGTTTAGGCTCTGGATTAAAACGTAAGTACATATTGTAATTGAACTTTATTAATTACACAAGAATATTAATTTATTGTAAGAGTCCGAATGTCTGAACCTCAATTCTCGTATTTAAAGCAGACTTTCATTTTACTTTAATTCTATTATAAACGGCATGTTATATTAAGCTGATTTTGTGAAGTTTGGACCAATCAGAACGCGTTTCACGTTGGTTTAAACTTTACGAGAATACCGTTTGACAGTTTTAGCGTATCGGGACTGCATTGTAATTGTATTATTGCAGGTTTTATTTAGCAGAATTGACCTTCAGGTTACACACTGCGCAGCACAGCACATGTGCACTGTGCTGTGTATGACTGATGTTAAATTATTATGAAACGTGTATCATTTTGTGTACAGTCAATCAGGGTAACTTTGAATCATCATCGACATATTTTTTAAACAAACTTTTACTATGTTAAGAATGAGTCAAAAGAGTTTAGTTAATCTGTGTTCTCAGGTTGGTTTTCATGCTATAAAGTTATAAAACGTCTTTAAAAATGACTAATTATATTAAAAACTGACAATTTTGTCGTGTGTCAAAGTTACCACCCATAATGGGTAACTTTGACACAAACTAACTTTTAATTAATTTACAGCTTCAGGGTGACAATAATTTATGTTTTTATCAAATATTGATGCAGTGGGGTCATAGACAAGTCAAAAAAACCTAAAGTTATTACATTTAAATATGTTTTTATATACCTTGATAGCAGAAAAGTTAACGAGATTTTTAAACAAAGTTTTGCACTGATTTTTACCCATTATGTTGCGCGCGGTTAAAAACAAAAGTTTTTGATATTATCTTCTTTTGATAGCTGCTTTTTTTTTAGATTTCGTTTACGAAGTATGTTACGTACACGAATTGTTATTAAATTTTAAGCGCCAATTGCTTCCCACATAAAACAATGGAAAAGAATTTTGTGAACAAACTGTCAAAGTTACCCTCGTGATTCAAAGTTACCCTGAATGAGCGTAGTGAAATTGGTTCAATTTTGAATAGCTATCTTAAAAATGCAGTGCTGCGTAGCGTGGCGTATCATCACTGTGTGAACTGACCCTTAGAGTAACAGAAAACGCAAAAGCACAAATTTTAACAATCGCATTTAAATATTAAAGTAAGATTAGCCTGTTCTCTAAGATCTTCTTCTGGCTTTCTGGCTAATTTTGATCCTAAAATAATCGTATTATTTCAGGGAAGGTTTAAACGGTGAGAAATTTCAGTTCATAGTTAAGGCAGAACAACGTTTGTCGGGACAGCTAGTCTTTCAATAATATTATTTGCCACACCATTTTAACTTTATAATCTACATCTATACTTATAATATTATAAATGCGAAAGTGTGTCTCTCTATCTGTCTGTCTGTCTGTTACCTCTTCACGCTTTTACCGCTGAACCAATTTTGATGAAATTTGGTACATATATACTTTGAGTCCTGGGAAAGGACATAGGATACTTTTTATCCCGAAAAAGAACAGTGTACCCGAGGGATACTGTATTTAGGGCGGAGCCGCGGGCAACAGCTAGTTTCTCATAAAGTAATCTTATTCAATATCGTTTTACCATACTGTCTTCATAATTTGCCATAAACAGACATGATGTATGGTAAATAGGCTGTTGCTTCGCATATTAGCCAATGCTCAATAAATTCCCGACGAAGTATAATTGGAAACGCTCCGTATTGATAGAACCCGGTGCGGCCTGTCAGAGCGGACTTCATAAATTTGCACCAAGAGGCAAGATGGCATGCCATCTACTGTAGCTGATGTAATATACTATGCTATTGCTATGCTGGGATTGCTATGTGTATTCAGGTACTGCTCATACGTTGAATTATTGTGCTATGCAGTAAGAGTTAGGATTAACAACCCCTCTAGGACAATGGAGAATGTTCACTAATTTTAAATATAGGTAAACTTTGTGTGTTCTATTAGAAATTAGAAAATATATACATATATATAATCGCGCCTCTTTCCCGTAGGGCTAGACAGATACCACTTCTTTCCACTTGCAACGATTCTTTTATACTTGTTTCGCTTCGTCCACTTTCATTCTTACCATCCATTTCTCCTCTTACATTCAGCGTAGGGAAGCAGCTCTCCATGGGCCACTTTTCGCTTCCGTGAGAACGAGACGTGATGGGTGGCGAACCACATCGCCGCCATTTTGGATAATTAAATTATTTTTATGATTATCCATTGCGTTCCCATGGATTGGCGGAGGGGGTAGGAATAAGGAAAGGGGAGGGTAGGTGGTGTGGAAAAGTATTAAAAAGATTGGTAAGTTACAGTGGGGAAAAGGATATTATTGCCCAGGAGGGCAAGGGATCGGACAGTAATAGCTAGGTAAGGCGGGGTCGCATACCCGTATACTACTTATACCACAATTACCGGACAGGTAAGTTGGGATGAGTATTCCATGACAGTAGAAAATACTCGTGAAATAATTGTTTCCATACGTCAATGAGTTTTTAATATATTTAACTTTAAATTGGCACATACAGTAACTTACGAGTAAGCAGTGCGTAGTACTAAGACTATGTCCAGAAACTGCGTATTCTTACGCACGCAAGGTCTACGCACGTAGCCGAGGTACTAGGGCCCCATACATTGCGTCCAGAAGCTACGTGCGTATTATTTTAGCTATGCGCGTATCGTACAAAATTGACCTATTAAACCGCTTTGGTTGATTCAGGCACGGATCCAGCTCTCAAAAGAAGATGTGGCCCGAAAATTTTGATTTTATTATTTCCGCGATTTTATTATACGCGGTCGCATCCTATTCGTGTCATATAAAGTCTATACTTTAGCCTATTCACGTTATGAAGGCAGTGAATCATGCGTACCCACATACTATTGACGACCTCTGTGGCTCAGTTGGTTGAGCATGTTGGTGCTCAAGCCGGAGGTCGCGGGTTCAAATCCCGCCGAAGGAACAAAAAAGTTTTTCTGTGTTCCTGGTTCATGGATGTGTATTAAATATGTGTATAATATAATAAAAATCTTAAATATGTGTATAGTATAAAAGTATTAAATATATTTCCGTTGTCTGGTACCCGTAACACAAGTTCTTCGAGAACTTACCACGGGATCAGATTGACGTAGTGTGAAGCGTCCATATATATTATATTATTATAATTATTATATTATATGTCAAAATGGCTTACTTTAATAGGTAAGTTAATGTAATCACAGCTAGTGCGTCAATTTTGACATTTGTATGCATAATTTACTGCTTTTTTTAACACTTACAGACTATAAGTTATTTCGTAGATATCTAGAGGGTAAAAACTGTATGTCTGTCACCAGGCTATGTCTCATGAGATCATAATCCTTGATAGCTAGACAGTTAAAATTTTTAGATAACCTTTACTAAAAATAGTCGATTTCGTAATAAAAAGGAACTCTTATAGTTTTGCTCTGTCCCTCTGTCTGTCTGTCTGTCCACGCCTCTAGCTTCTGTAATTATGAATATAAATGGATGAAATTTGGTATAGTTTTTTGTATATTATATTATCTCGGATTTAGCATCGTAAAATAATAATAATTTTATATTTTGAGGGTGGCTCTCCATACATGAGAAGTGGGGATGAAAAATATTTTTTCATTGTACCCCGTTGTATTGCATAACGTTGAATAGCGCTTTAAAATAGAGTCAAGATTTCATACATGACATTTTTTCAAAATTTTCGAGTAGTTGTAGAGTAGTTTTCTAAATTATAGGTTAAACTTGTAAGTTTCCATGCTGATACTATGTATAATGCTTAAAACTAAGGGAAAATTATTTTGAACCAAACCGGACTGTGACTTTTGAAGTAATTTGAAAAACGTATTACGCGTTGATAGTAACGGAACCCTCCTTAGACACAACAAACGTGAATTTTTTGACGTTTTTGGCGTGAATCTTTAATGGCAAGTTGGCAACAGGTAGACGCTTGCAATAAGAATTTTGGTTTTTTATACAATACATTTTTTATACCAATAAGTGATAGGTCAGCTGTAATTAAATAATAATAGTATATTATATAACTTATCGTCAAGCAAATCAATTGCATATTTAAATAAAACAAGCATAAAACCCCCCCTAATAACCCCTTCAGATACCTTTTCTCCCTAAATTTAGGGAAAAAGTCCCAAGTTGGCATCACAGATAGACCGGCAGAAATTTTGTTGTGATAAGATAAGAATCTCTACGTACGTAGGTTTACGCAGGCTTACGCACTTTCTGGACAGAGTCGACTCTGTCCAGAAAGTAGTAGTAGTAGTACGGTGCGAACTCCGGGCTGTATGGCCGAGGTGTAGAATCATACATACATAATATTTTTAAATAAAACAAAAACTAGTGAGTTTGTATGTATAAAAGCTTTACTGTAACAAATTTTCAATCGATTTTATATATCTAGTAACATTCACCAATCTTTTCGATAAGCGAATACTAGAGTCCGACCGAAACTGGTTTTCCGGCCGAAACCGAAACTGAAACCGAATATTCGGCCGTGGCTTCAGTTTCGGCCGAAACCGAAACCGAAACTCACGTGGTCAAGTAGAAAATTCCTTAAAATACTGAAATTTGGTGCATTTTATCCATTATTCTGCATTAATTAGGACATTAAATGGAAACACGGTATATTAATTTTGTTGTAATCATTTATTTAATATAATATTATGAAATTTATTTAATATTATAATATTATGAAAAAAATTTAATGAAATTTTAATTATGTTTTCAAATTTAGTTCTCATAGCAAAACATTTTTCAGTTATCAATAATCAAATTAGTAATTATTACTGTTTCATTAAATATTGGTATTTTGAAATCTTATTAACTAATACTTCTCTTTTAGTTACCTTTTATATAAAAATAATAATTACTAAAATTACTATTACCTACACTCTTAAGTTCCAGTCTCAACAAAGATAATTAAATCACACATTTAGAATTAACAAAGATACCTAGATCACAATTAGTAGGACTGTCATACTTACATTTAAAATTAAGTAACTCACTACTAAACTATAGTAAACATTTAAATTGAAAACAATTATAAAATTAAATAAAAAAAACTTCGAAATATCTTATTGGTTTTTCGTATTATTCATATTCATAATTAAAAAGTGTTATATTGTACGCCAAGAAAAGCAGTTTGTCTACGTTTTCGCCACGTAAATTATTGCGACGATCCGAGTATATTTGGCCAGTAGCACTGTTCAGCTGCTCACTCTGGACACTGATAGGTGGAGCTGAAAGGTATTTTAAAACTGCAATTCTCAATATAGGATATGGACTGCTATTCCAATAACTGTATATGTCAGCATTGCGTTGTAGTAATGGCTCCGACAGATAAGACTGAATCTTTACTTTCAGAAAGTGTTTTATGTCTTCTTCAGATTCTGTGGTCTCTGTTTGACTAGACGTATTATCGTGCATATCCCAAAGACTCTCTTTTTCTTGCTGTATGTGGTGAGCTTGTGAGACGCATGTAGTTGAAGCCGAAGAAACATTGCTGTTATCAGTGCTGTGGGATGATTGCATGCTGACTACAGACTCAGTTAAGAAAGATATTAGCTCTGTAACAGCAATGTCCACTTCATTTGAATTAAGGTATTTAGACTTGAACCTTGGGTCCAATATTGTAGCTACCATCAACGAAGGGAGTTTTTTCAATGACGAAAATCTGATGTTCATGGACTCGTACCTATAGTGAATTATTCATGTTGGTCATCATTTCGTTGTCGTTGTCATCATCGGATTTTTTCTCTTTGCGACATTTTAGTCTGAAACAATTAAAAATAAAAATAAAACTGTAATAATAACCCTAATACAACAAAACTATATCAATAGGTCATCGGAATGAAAAACAAGTCTTGAAATAAGTTTACCTATACAACGTAATTTAACAAATTAAACACTTCACATTTTTCATTTATAATCTCTTTTTTACATGTGACTTGATTTGTTAGTAACAACAAAACAAAGTTACTAACTCAATATTTAACTATATAAATCATTCAAGTACAGAAACGAAACAAAAACTTACATGTTATCAGTTCCATCAAAACAACCTCTAAAGAATTTTTGCGTCGGGCGATAACGCACTGACTAAGTTGTGTTGCTACAGAGCTATCCGAACGGCGCACGACAATTCCCGAACAGGGCCGCCAGCGTCCGCCAAAGCGTTGCCGCAAGAAACGAAGTTAGGCGAGCGTGCACGACAACTTCCGAAATCAGTTTCGGTTTCGGCAAAAGTTTCGGCCACTTTTGGCCGAAACCGAAACTGCCGCCGAAACTTGATTTTTGGCCGAAACTCGGCCGAAACCGAAACCGAAACCGAACTTTCGGTCGGACACTAGCGAATACCTCTAAAGTCTAAAGCCATACAATTGATGCATATTACTAATATAATGGTATGTGTCGCATTTTGACAACTTTTCGACTAATTAATTGCGCTGAATTTATCAAGGGAGGCTATGCCTTGGGATGCTAGCATGACCATAATAAAACAACAACCTTTAAGAAAATCAGACAGACAGAGGAAGCGGTTGGGTCATTTAAAAGTCGGGGTACGATTTTTAACTCCCTTTGCTTACCTGCCCTATAAGTATATTAATCATAACTCCCCACACCGATCTCGGTGATGGTAGCTGGTTTCATTGACACCAGGCTAGTTACGGAGGAGTAATTTTATAGTACCAAAGTGTGTGCGCAATACACAAGAATACTCTCTCTTCCTTTACTCTCGTAATCTAGTGGGACGGATCACCGACACGACTGGCGAGAGATCAGGCGCAGGTCCGACTTTTTACATGCCCATCCGACGCATGGATTATTATATTTCTTGTCAGTCAATCAGATGATCGGCCTGCATTGTCCTAAACAAACTTGGAAACAACATTTTTCTGTTGCGGGAATCAAACCCACGACCTCCGAGTAGAGAGCCAGCGCTCTAACCACTAGACCACGGATGCTGTTATTAAGCAGATGACAGACAAAATATAAGTACCTACTATACAAATTTAATGTGTTTAGTAGCATTTTAATTTGATTTATTTAGCTATTCGTACTTGGGAGGATGTCGGTCGCGACCTTCGCAATAAATAAACAAAAAAATAAATAAAAATTGCCGGAAATGAGACAAGCCAGGACCTGTTTATTATTTTCTGAGCGGATATCAAATAGCAAGTATCCTGTTGTGATAAAATACCGACAGTGTTAATTGCTTATACAGCCATCTTATCATAAAAAACTTTTTTGTTTCTATTTTATGTGATTTTTATTAATTTTGCAACTTTACAGCTTACACAGTATCTTTCTTTAGATACAAAAAGGTTTGTATTATAAAAACCAAAAATTATCAACATGATATACCACTGACGTGGGGGTTACGTCATTACGTTAACATACTGTGGATAAACGGATATTCCGAAGACAGTTTTTCTTGGATTTTCACAGTTTTAACGTCCGCGTCTATGTCAATAGGAAGTTTATCAAATAGAAAAATATATCTCTATGTCATCGGCACTCAAACCAGCACCCCCTGTGTGAAGTCAAGTGATATTTTTCAGTGCTGATTCATTTGGAATGGTAAAAAAAAATATAGCTGAACGTGTCAAATAGGATCAAAATAAGAAAATTAAAAATTAAAAGGATAAGTCAGAATGACCAAAATAGCTACTATCAAAAGGATACTAAGTAAAATAATAAAAGCATTGCTAAATAGTTTTATTGTACAAAAGTTTTCCTTATTATAATAATAAACACTGATAGTTTCAAATCATAACCTAATTTATCAACTAAAATTACCTTTTATCAAAAACTGTAACCAAATGTAGGTAATAGGCAAATAAAGATACAAATAAAGAAATACTGATTATCATAGTCTATAATAACTAATTGGTATTTTATTTACTGTACATGTTATAACAAATTTAATCACAATAAGAAATACTTATAATATTCTTTGATAAGTTGATATTTTATATCTGTACGAGATAAGTATAGCAATTTAAACCATTTACATTAAATACCAACACTTCGATAAACCTATTTATAATGTAATTCCAGAATAGAATTCTAAATATTCGAAACAAAGTAATTATTAAACCAAATTACTAAAAATAAGTATTAACTAACATCATTAACATCTTAACACTATAATTTTAAAAATCATCAAAATCAATCATCAAATAAGACATAAAACATATAGGTACATAATAATTTAGCCACTACTTATAAAATAGGTTTACTTATCTTTAATATATTGAACGATCAATCTCACAGCTTCGCCAAGACTGCCGCCTAAAATGGCGGACCAACAATTTATAGGAAATAATTGGCGGTTAAAACCACACCGGAAGTTACTAAACTTACAGGTAAGAATTTACTAAAATTGTCATACAAAATATGTTTCCAATGCTTGATAATTTAGATTAATTTATTGATTAAGAGAAATTAAATAGCTTGATAATTTAGATCAATTATTTAACATTATTAAATTTTAAACAGTAGATTGTAAAACAGGAAATAATAAAATGATATTGTGACATAACAGTCAAAGTATAAAAATGATAAATTTAGCTTTTGAATGAAATTTATTTTAAAGGTATATTACTATAAAAATACCAATATTCTAACACGGCCATACTGACAGGTACTTCGTTCTCTGAAGTACCAAATTTTATTTTATTCCAATACACTTAAATCATAAGCTACACATGGAGCACTGACTTTAGAAGTCTTTTAATTGTAACTTATTCTAACATTGCAATTGCCACTGTGGCTCGTAGCAACGCTCAGTGATACATTAAATTACTGACTCCACATGTCCTGCTACACATGTGTCGAGCCTCAAGTACAGCACTTACTTCAGCAGTCCCTTAATTGTAACTTATTCTAATATTGTTCATTGCCCCTGTAACTCGTAAGCAACACTCAGTGATACATTAAATTACTGACTCCACATGTCCTGCTACACATGTGTCGAGCCTCAAGTACAGCACTGATTTCAGCAGTCCCTTAATAATTGTAACTTATTCTAACATTGTTCATTGCCCCTGTAACTCGTAAGCAACGCTCAGTGATACTCTAATTGTACTGGCTCCACATGTCCTGCTACACATGAGGCGAGCCTTGAGTAGAGCACTGACTCTAGCAGTCCTTAGATGTAAGTGAAAAAAAAACAAATTTTATACGATTTATTTATTACCGATATCATACATTACTTAACACAAAATCAACCTTTTCTTAAAATAAATTGACAAAATTACTTTATTTCCAAAATTATTAAGATTGACACAGCCTAGGTATATTGCATATAGGGTGTTTAATTGTTATGTTAATTTATGCATAAAATGAATAACCTTAATAATTTTAGACTTCCTCGCTAGTCATAGTCCTGATTTTTTTCTGTATTATGATTTTAATAATTCATAATACCCGTAGCATGATTTAAGGCAAGGACCAAGCTCAAAAACAAAATGACTTTCATTTCTCTTATGCTCATTGTAATAAGATTCTGTTTTGCGTAGCATTATTTTTTTATATTCATGTAGACGGTTTTTGCAATGTATTTTTTTTAATATCTTTCGAAGTAGGTATTGTACCAATCACAAAGGTGTTCGGTTTATGTTTCAATATATATATATATATATATATATATATATATATATATAAATTTTTAACAAAAAAAAAATATCTTGTATGGTATTGCACAAAACTTTACGTTTTAGGAGATTGTGTGGTTTTTAAGAAGTGATTTTATAATTATTTTTTTTTCACTCAGGAAAAATATGTATTTTTTTTAAATGTGTACGGTTCATGACGCTTCAAGGATTGTGTACACAATCTTTCTTCAAATCCACGGGTCACTTCTATCCACTTCCCATTTTTTTTTTGTAATTGAACTCTGACTAGGTAGACTAGGTGACAGGAAATGACAAAGTAGGCTATGACCTCGCCTTAAGAATGTACCTACATTGTGTCTAACACCAAAATTGTTCATTTCCAAGTTTTACCGAAATTGTCAAACTGTTTCATAATTTGTTATATCTGAATAAGATATGATGTTCGTTAGATTTTACTATTTACTAATCTAACAATAAACCCAGACTAATTTAGTTCGATATATTATTCGGTTAGCTACTTGAAATATCATAAAATAGTGGCTCACTTGTTACTGTGATTTATTTGAAGTGAGAGAAGGTCAGTCATCGTACACTAGGGTTGTGTCAAAAAGGAAACTAAATTGTAGTCATGATTTACACGACAGTACAGTAAAAAGAAAAAAACAAACTATCAATATTTCTTGACTTATTGTCAAAAATTCAACAATATTTTGTTGCTCTTTTTTTTTTTTTTTTTTTTCACGGAAATGGCAGACGATATTTAGAAACGACGATCCAAAAGACATGAAGATCGTGGCCGTACCTACTCAATAATTGTGATATTTATCACACTACTCATACTTCCGTTCGGCCAATCCGACATTACTAATTTTCCAAAAATTACTCTTCTGTCGCAACAAAATCCATTTGAAACATATTATATAATGTTGGTATTACAATAAAAAAATATATTTATATATATAAAAATTGAACAAAACCTATTTGTTTCTGTAACAAGAGGCTTTTATATATTATACGTTATAAGTATGTAGAAGTGACTTTACATAAATATTTAACGAAGTTATACGTAGTTCTTATTGTTTCTACAGTAATTATTATTATTAATGGTTAACGAATTGCTCAGTTCTGTCATGTCATCATGGTACTCACAGCCCAGACAAACGGTACCGTAGACTATAATAGACTTGTGTTAAGTGGCGTCTTTGGGTACTATAATGGGGCCATGGTGCCAAATTTCTAAATTTGTCTCTGTCTCAAGTTTCATTTCAATTTATGAACCTCATATCCAACCGTGATCTAAGTCATTTATTTTAAAACAAATTTAAGTAAGTATCCTGCGATCCTACAAAAATTATTTTAAGTATAATATATTGCTAAAACAACTATTCACCTACGGCAAATAATGAAAACTAACTAAAGAAGGCTCACACTTACTATTATAGTCAAAAAACTAAAACAAATGGTCTATTCTCCAATAGATGTTTACCAAAAATCAAGAATTTTGGATTAAGCCACTTCAATTCTAAAGGTGCGATATATATTTTGCTTTTGCTCCCAATGTATTACGTCATCATAATTATTAGTCTCCTTTAATACAATGTAAACGGATTGCTGTGATGAAACGAAAAGTAACTTGAGATGAAACGTACTTACTTTATAAGTTTATTTTTCTTTTGTATTTTTTTTAACAAAAAAAAATATATAATTATATTAAGTAGGAATAATTAGTGTACAAAAGAAATGTTCATGGCGAATAGTTACAGAGCATGGTTATAATAATTAAATTATCTATTAATATATTAACTCTGATAAGTAGAACAACAGTTATTTGAGTATTCCCTTATCGATTTATGGGCACATAGCGTAGCGTCACTACATGTTAAATAGTATTGTAAATAAACCTAAATAATAATCAGTAGGTACTTATTATTTATGCTGAATCTATGTAATATACTACTTTAAATTGTGTCAATTTAATTGCCTATCGCATTTCCCTTATTCCCAGGTCATTATTGTAATAAAAAGTTATTTATTAGATAGTACGACAGTTAATAATCATTTACTTAATCTGCAGATTAAACTCCCGTGAACAAATTCATCAAATTATTGGTAAAACAAAGTAAAAGATCGCAAAAGCGATTTGATACCAATAAACCACAAAACTTGCAGGGTAATTCACTGGTATTTACTTGCATTAACAGTATGTATCATAAAATTACAAATGTTTAAGACGGTAATAAAAAGTTATTTATTAGTACGATAGTTAATATTATTTATTTAATCCGTAGATTAAACTCCCGTGAACAATTTCGTCAAATTATATTGTAGATGTAACAAAGTAAAAGATCGCAAAAGCAATTTGATACTAATAAACCACAAAACTTGCAGGATAATTCACCCGGTACTTACTTGGCTCTAATAGTCCATACGGTTAAGGTTTTAAAACACTTATTTATCACAATGACTCACAATTCACTTTACATGAGAAAATATTTATAATTAGTTACACAATACAAGGACTTGGAACATACAGTGACATGTCGCAAATAAAATTTACTTCACAAATTAATAGTCAGTCTTAACATTCACTATCAAACACAATGAGGGTAGTTAGTAAAACATTGTACCTAAACAGAATAATGTCAGACATATTTTGCTATTTAATATCGTAATTTAAATATAGGTAATTATAATAGCAGTTTGTATGGGTAGAATTTATAAATTCAATTTTCAATGTATTTATGATAACTTGTACCTTCCGTGGAATCCCGTAATTGGTACCACACTGATTAAGATCCTCGTTAGGCCTAGACAGCCTGGAGACCGCCGATACAATTGGCCGACCTGCCGTTCCCAATGCAGGTAGGCGCCACGCATGGCCGCCGGCGCTGGCAGGAGTTCCGAGCTGCTTGAATGTCCACCTGAAACATATAAAAATACGATTAGAAAAATGAAGTGGAAATCGCGGGATGGAGAGCTATCCAACTTCTGATGTCAAATAGGATCAAAATAAGAAAATTAAAAATTAAAAGGATAAGTCAGAATGACCAAAATAGCTACTATCAAAAGGATACTAAGTAAAATAATAAAAGCATTGCTAAATAGTTTTATTGTACAAAAGTTTTCCTTATTATAATAGTAAACACTGATAGTTTCAAATCATAACCTAATTTATCAACTAAAATTACCTTTTATCAAAAACTGTAACCAAATGTAGGTAATAGGCAAATAAAGATACAAATAAAGAAATACTGATTATCATAGTCTATAATAACTAATTGGTATTTTATTTACTGTACATGTTATAACAAATTTAATCACAATAAGAAATACTTATAATATTCTTTGATAAGTTGATATTTTATATCTGTACGAGATAAGTATAGCAATTTAAACCATTTACATTAAATACCAACACTTCGATAAACCTATTTATAATGTAATTCCAGAATAGAATTCTAAATATTCGAAACAAAGTAATTATTAAACCAAATTACTAAAAATAAGTATTAACTAACATCATTAACATCTTAACACTATAATTTTAAAAATCATCAAAATCAATCATCAAATAAGACATAAAACATATAGGTACATAATAATTTAGCCACTACTTATAAAATAGGTTTACTTATCTTTAATATATTGAACGATCAATCTCACAGCTTCGCCAAGACTGCCGCCTAAAATGGCGGACCAACAATTTATAGGAAATAATTGGCGGTTAAAACCACACCGGAAGTTACTAAACTTACAGGTAAGAATTTACTAAAATTGTCATACAAAATATGTTTCCAATGCTTGATAATTTAGATTAATTTATTGATTAAGAGAAATTAAATAGCTTGATAATTTAGATCAATTATTTAACTATTATTAAATTTTAAACAGTAGATTGTAAAACAGGAAATAATAAAATGATATTGTGACATAACAGTCAAAGTATAAAAATGATAAATTTAGCTTTTGAATGAAATTTATTTTAAAGGTATATTACTATAAAAATACCAATATTCTAACAAACGTATAACCGCCTACTTTTTTAGAAGTCGGTTGAAAGTGTCAGACATTTGCATTCGCCAACGGCCACCTACAAAATTCGCTCACATAAAATTGACTTCTGTTTTTATATTTTAACAATAATGACTGTAATGTTATGCGAAACAATGACATTTTTAGTTTTACACTTTTGTCTCGTAATACCCCCTAATGCTAGTCATACACATCACGGTATAATTGATAGGTTTGCCTGTACAGGTAAACCGAAGTGTGTATATTACACAACTGTACAGGTTCGCATACAGTATGACCTTGCTTACCTAACAGGTGTAATTGTGCAAGTAAATCTCTAAGGTAAACCCTTACACCTCGTCCAGACTGCTCGTGAAGTAGGCCGAGGAAGTGCTCCTCAAAGTAACCCGAAGTAGGAAAAGACGAAGCGAAGTGCGTGCCCACAGTACTGTCTTATTCGGCTAACCTCGGCCTACTTCGCGAGTAGTCTGGACGAGGCTTTACGTGTAGCTGCTAGCTTTAAAGGACGTAGAATTACAGCTAAAACGTTTCTTGTACTAAATGTACTATCGACAAAGTTCCTGCTCGACCAGTTTCATAACATTGTCTTGTACTAAGACGCCTCAAATTAATTAAACACAAAGGAAGTGACCGCCCCGACTGCAGACGTGATTGAACTACGCGTTTACACATAGGTATGTTTGCGTGAACACGATTCAACGGCAATATTAAGCGATTTATATCGTATACCAGGGCGTCTAGTCAAGATGCATTCGATGATTTCGACGGCGAAGTTCGAAAATAAAATGTATGGGATTTGACATAACGCATCGCTAGCGACATGCCACATAACGATGACTTATGTCAAATTCCATAAATTTTTGATTTCGAAGTTCGCCGTCGAAATATATCGAATGCATGTTGACTAGAGGCCCTGGTCGAGCGGCAACGTTGTCGATAGTACATATCTCTTAAAAATTATGCATATTATCTGAGTACAAGTTGCTCGTAACTCTAGTGAATAAGTGACTACTTCATTTCATAACTGACAATATCAAAATCTTATAAATATAGAAGTAGTTACAAAACTTTATTGGAGACATAGAATTAGTTTACGAGATATTGAACGAGTAGAATGTCACGCGATACTATATAAATGCTGCTCCACATTAATCATAGTTTCTTATGACAGGAGCTATATTTATATATATATACCCCCTGATTATAAACGCTGTATAAGCTTTGAATAGTTACACAGTGTTTTGTCTCCTATCGAATCCAAAATGTCAGTTGTGTGATGTGAACGAAAGTTATACAGTGTTTTGTTCACATCACACAACTGACATTTTGAATTCGATAGAGGAGACTAATCACTGTATAACTCTCAAAGTTTATACAGTGTTTATTAGTAAGGGGGTTAATGTATTTTTTTAAATAATTTAACTACTTTCGTTAATATACCTGTCTTGCCATAAATACTGAAACAAAGAAAAAAAAATCTATTGCAAATAACATTTATTACTTCAGTGTATTAGTTTAATACATAAATATAAAACCATTTAAAATATAAAAAGCTTATTCGAAGTGGTCTCCATTGGCTGCAATAGAGTCCTTTAAACGTTGAGACCATTATCATAAGTATAGACTTTATTCGTAGTCGGTTATTTAAATACTAACACAAATTGCTCGCGGCTTCGTCCGCGTGAAAATATGTTTAAAACTTTCATCCCCTATTTAATCCACCTAGGGGGTGAATTTTAGAAAACGCTAAAATATGTAACTCGTTATTTTTCCGTACACAATTCAATACAAAATATCATGCAAATATGTCCAAGGAATAAAAAAGTTTAATACAAAATTTTATCACCTATTTGACCCGATTGGGTTGAAAAATCCTTCCCAAATGGTAGGCATCCATCCGTCATATTATGAGAAATACGTTCCTAGGGATATAATTATTTAACGGCTTTATCTATCGTACTGTGACATATATACTAGATGTTACCACGGGAACCGTATAATATGTCCCGTGATAAAATGTAGCCTATGTCCTTCCCATGGTCTACTTCATATCTGTGCCAAATTTCATTATAATCGGTTTAGTAGTTATTACGTGAATCAGTAAATAAAGTATCCCACGGGAAACATACATTTCCCCGCGATAAAAAGCAGCCTATGTCTCTTCTCAAGCTCTTGACTTTCTGTGTACCAAATTTCGTTTAAATTGGTTTAGTAGTTTTGGCATAAAAGCAAGACAGGCAGATACATTATTAGTATGGAATGTATGGATATGTAGATAGAAGATAATCACGTAAAAACATCTAGACAAGCTTCACTATTTTTGAGTAAAGGATTTTGCCATTTTCAATTAGTTTCAAAGTAAGGACTATTGGTCCTTAATTAAGGGAGAAAATGTTTATTCTCTAAATTTGATTTAGTATATTTGCCCTAATAATTTTTTAGCAAAATAGAAACTATTTCTTTATTTATTTAATTGTGAGCATTTCAACTAGAGTTATGTTGATGGTATAAATAATAATTTGCCTGCCCCTAACTGTCAAAGTAATGTATGCATATTAATTTAGTTAATTATTTGTAAAATTCCAACCACTTAAAGGCAATTGATAAAATGCCTGATAAATAATTGTCGTATAAATCGTCAGATAATCGCGTGTCTTAAATCAGATAGTAATATTAACTTAAGACTTTATTCTACATTGCGTGAGACCTTTGCATAGTCGTCTATTTATAGTATATTAAGATATGAGATAAAAGATGAAAATATAAATTGAAAAATACAAAAATATTATTTTTCAACCACTTGATCTTTTTAGGGTTTCGTATCTCGAAAGGAAAAAACGGAACCCTTATAGGATCTTTTTGTTGTGCGGACCGTCTGTCTGTTAAGACCCTTTTTCTTAGGAACACGTGGAGGGATCAAGCTGGAATTTATATAAAATACTCAGGTCTACTGTCCTTTCCAGCTGTGAGAAAAATGAATCTTCTAAGCCAACGCAATCAAAAGATACAGCCATTTATGCCGCAAATTTTCGACATACAACATTCGACGTGAACTCAGAATCATTAAATTTGGTACCTAACAATATCTTATAGCACAAGCACAGATAAAGGAAAAATTGCGAAAATGGTAAAATTTAAGTTACATCATATAATAAAAATATTTTTAATAATTTTAAGCTCGATTGTCGTGACGGGTGAACTTTTACTTATATACCTAGGTACAAGTTTGTACGGAACCCTCGATGCGCGAGTCCGACTCGACTTGGCCGGTTTATATTTCGCTTTTCACACTTTTTAACTCATACAGTGAATTTAAATACTGTTCCCAACAGCAAAGTATCGCTTATATTATATAAACTAAATAATAGTTAAAGTTACTTAAAAAAAATAACATATTTTATGTAAAAACTAAGTCAAACTAATAAAACTACAGTTGCTAAACACTACGATAACGTACATACTAAATGATCGAATGTATGATACCAATACGCCGAAAAAATTCAGTTACAATGCTTTATCTCAAAAGCACTAAATCACCAAAACAAAATTTATTAGGTCCAATATAGATAAGGCTGGTAATATTGGACCATTATTATTAGGAAATTTGATACGATCTGCTTGAATTAGGCATAAAAGATTTTTTCAGAAATGGAATCTCATTAGAATATCTAATGGATTGATTATTATAACAATAATAATAATAATATAATATCTATGGATGCTTCACACCACGTCAGACTGGCCCCGTGGTACTTTATCCGAAGAACTTGTGTTACGGGTACCAGACAACGGAAATATATTTAATGCTTTTTAAACTATACTTATATTTCAGATTTTTATTATATTATACACATCCATGACCAAGGAACACAGAAAACTTTTATTTGTTCCTTGGCGGGATTCGAACCCGCAACCTTCGGCTAAAGCACCAATGCGCTAACCACTGAGTCACAAAGATCGTCATTCATTCAATTCGTTCATCAACAATCATAGGAGATACAAACACCAGAAGAGTCACAAATGCGTTGACGGCCTTTTATATCTCCAACAACCTTTGGACCTACGTCAGTCACTTGGTGAAACTCCCAAACATTATTTCACATCGGTTATCTGTAAGGCCGGCTTATAAGATGAGCAGCCCATAGGAGCTGCAGCATGGCTTTCTCACGGTTCAAATTATTATTTCATAAATTACTATCAATTTAGTTATAGCACATAAGTTTCTATCTTTAAGTATCTAACCAACTTATTGGATACTCAATGGTTTCTATGTAAACAACACACTCGAGTATAATTCTTCAAGAAATGTAAATTCCTCAAAAGCAACTGACTTAATCGTGACTACATTACATTGAATCTTATGACCTTAGCCGTGAAATAGACAAAGGCACATGTAGTCACTCGACGTCTACCCGTCTTGCCAGACTCTTCAGTAAGGCATGTTTATTGTCTGAAAACAAAGACGACGGTTCAAGGCTTAGTGACAGCGTCTAGAAGGCAACGATAAGATGCATAGATGTGGTATAAAAACTAGAGCCCGCGCCACCAAAGAGGTCCGGCGGCAATTAGTGGAACTAAATTTGTTAAATTGTTATTACAATGCCTGAGGTTGTAAAAAGTGTTGTCCGAAAAATTATAACTAAGGTAATGGAGTTTTGTGAAGCAGAACAGCAGAATCAAGGTATTCTGCTGCCCTTAAGTAATGCTGACAACATCTTGTCGCGCGATCGCAGCGCCTCGTCTAGGGGACTTCTTTGGTTGCACGGACTTTAGAGATTATGGAGAAATTATGACTATTTTAAACCGACTTTCAAAAAAGGAGGCAGTTATTCAAGTGTACTAAATAAGATATCATTATGGTAGCGTGGGGGGGCTTAGCCTAATTATTTTAATATTCAGCACAATATTATATTAACTGTGATTAGGAATACTAATGTAATTTTTGGAATTTAGTTACGATTTCGATAATTTCACAAGTTGTTTTCCATTTACTTATTTTAGTAGTTTATAAAGTATTTGGGTACTTATCTTATCTTACTTTATACGAGACAATCTTGTATATAATACCCAAATACTAAATGTTAAATCGTTAAAATTATTCAACAGTTCCATCTAGCCAAACGATAAGGGCTAAGGATTACTCATCCTTTAAAGGAAAACACATCACACCATTGATATTATTACAATAATTAATAGATAAGCTGAAATATCTATCCTCCTACATCGTTGGTAGCGATACAACGGCATGCCAATTATCAAGCTAACGTTGTAGAAGCAAGCCAGCGAATTCGTGTCTAGGAACCGCCCCGGCTTGTGTATGTTTATGAGTGCAACTTATCTATGCACTTCCTCCTGCACGTTTTGTTTGATCATATTTATCGTGTTTCGCTCCCGGTCGCATTACTTAGAGCATCTCATTAGCATCCAGAATGTTCTAATCTAAACTGATCGTCTTGTTAGTTGTATCTGTAATCTGCAATGCTGATGTGTTGATAGCTTCTTTGACTTTAGCTGTTTATTCCAGGTGGAAGTCAATCGTTGGGATATCATTATCTACTACTTATCTCCACACTTCTGGATCATGAGCTACTCCTCCAAAGGCAGATTTCCGATCCGATCTCGGTGACGGTGGCCGGTTTCATTGAAACTAGGTCAGTCACGCAGGAGTAATTTTATAGTGCCCAAGTGTGTACACAATAGAACTCTCTCTTTCTTTACTCTCATAATCCAGTGGGACGGATGACTGACACGACTGGCGAGAGGTCAGGTGCAGGTCCGACTTTTTACATGCCCATCCGACGCATGGATCATCTTTCTTGTCAGACAATCAGATGATCAGCCTGCACTGTCCTAACCAAACTTGGAAACAATTTTTTTTTGTTCCAATGCGGAAATCGAACCCACGACCTCCGAGTCGAGAGCCAATGCTCTAAATACTAGACCACGGAGGCTGTTACTACATTTTGTTGTCTTCTACATTTGCTTCTATGGGTATGCCTAATTGTAATGCAGTAAAATTTTATGAGTCGGTATTCCAAAAGTTCCTTTTTACATCCCTGATAATTTTTACAACCGTCTCAAGCTTAATAGATCATAAGAATTTCAACCCTAAATGAGTCACTAAGTGAAAGTAAACATTCTCTATGTTTTACCACTCGCCTGTAATAAAACTTAAAAATTATAATAGACAAGATACCTCTAACATTTTTATAACCGTGGATAGCTCCACCATGTGCTCTTTAGAGCATAATATTACAAATACCATTGAAATAGCACCATTTAGATTTTAAACATAAAAAACATATTTCATTCCGTAAGAAAAATATTGAAGGTAACTTAGGTTACCTTCAATATTTTTCTTCATATTATATTATATCTTCTCTATTCAAGTTATATTAAATAAAGATAGACTATAATTATAGTCTATCTTTATAGTTAAATTAGATCAAAAGTTAAAACATGAGTTTCAATGAAATCTGATACAGAAGATCTGAAAATTCCAACTTACAGAGCTAGCAAAACAAACAAGTAAAACGTCAGATCCGAAATTAGGTTACACTCCGCAACCCTTAATCTATCAAAGTGCCGCACTATCTTCTTTTAACAAATCCAAGTCACCGTATCGTCTTTTGTTTTTTACCGTAACGCGTTACAAGCTACAAATTGAAATGATAAGAGATTCAAGAAGCGAAACACTCAGAAAACGTACATTTATGGGATCACAAATTGAGGCTTTTAATGTCTTTATAAGTGCTGTCTGGGCTCTGCGCTAATGAAATAGTACGGTTTATTGATCTACCTGTAGTGACACGAATCCGACCACGTCTAACCCAGCATTATGTTTTTTCTTTAAAATTATTCTCTGTCTTACTCCAACGTGTTATTTTTGTTTGAGTGAAAAGGGATGGGAGATGCATTAGGTCGTTTCATTTCGAAAGGCGACCCCCGTCATTTGATAAGCCGTTGATGTATTTTTTAGCGTTAATCCATTAGACTGTCATCTTATTTTTTTCAATATTACCATCACCAGTGTGTGGTTAAGATTGTTTCGAAAATTCTTTAACTCTTATAAATAGTACAATAATATTTTTATCAAATTATTATATTAAGTTGTAAGTTTTGATTTACTTAATATAATAACTTGATTTTCTTAACTTGCTTAATGTCACATCTACATTATTAAGTTTTTTCTAATGTCTCAATTTAAAGTAAAATTATTGGGAAATTATGTAGACATATTTCATAATAATTGCATTTACAATGTATTTTTTTTTATTACTTACATTTACAATGTACATTTTTTATTCATTCTTTGGATTATGTAAAAACGCTGTTTGATTTATTTCATTATTGCTTTAATCTCTTGTAAATTACAAACAGCGTAGACTAAAACAATGAAAATCAACTTTTCACTTCCACACAATCAGACAGTATTTCCATAATTTTATCACAATTTATTTCGGGATCAACAAGCTGTCGCCACCCGCATTCCAGACAATTGATACAATCATCGCCAATGAGATTTTGGGGTGTGTAAAACAGGATAATTGCATTGGCCACCGACCAAATTATTGTTATAGTCACTATTCACTGATAATTTTATTTTGGAACTGCGGGCCTAGGTACTTAGTAATAACTTATTTTATCAAATTACGTTAGAATTGGTTCGTTAAGAACATTTGGGGTGAATAAATAGCCGTTTTGGCAATTAAACGAAAGCACATAATTTGTTCGTTTTGGTGATGAGCATAAAGTTATTACAATATATTTGTAGCTTGCGTTTTTGTCAGGTCCTAGTTAGTTCTCATTCTTTCATCCGATAATTAATGATTTATACAGTATTCTTCGAGCGAAGTAACCACTCTTGAAAAACTGTAGTGCCTGGGCCAGTTCGTTTTTAAATGTCGTATGGTTGCCCAAGCACATACGGCATTCTCACAACATAGCCAGCCTGGTCCAGAGGAATGACTGGTCAATACATCTGAGGCCAACCATGTGCGGGTTTCCTCACGATGTTTTCCTTCACCATTAGAGCGTCTGTATAATGTACTTGAGATCTGAAAAAGTCTCATTGGTACACGCCTGAGATTCGAACCTGCACTCTCTCGAGTGCGAAACAAACGGTCTACCTACTAGGCCACGGAGCTCACTAGTACTAGTACTAGCACTCATTATTATAAGTTCAATTAAAGAAATTAGTATAATCTGATGACAAAACCAGCATTAGTATAATTGTTAGCTCTTATAAGTAGGAAGTTCTTCATAGGTACTCGAACCTCCATCCTTATTATCTGTAACTCACTGATCAGACAAAAAGTAAAAGCCCCTGTTTCTAATAAAACCATAATCCGCCTTCAAGCTGAAGTTTCACACATGGCTCGATAAGACGCGCCTTGTGGACGCCAAATTGTTCTGGCGCCTTAAACAATGGTCCAATAAAAAGGTGTTGTCTTTAACAATTCTATAGTACAGGAAGTATTTAACTTTTAGCAGAAAACAAAAGGTTTAGACTTTAGGCTAATCTGTTTCTACCTGCAGGTAATTAGTCTTAAAAAATAAATTTTCTGTGTGGTCCAAGATTATCCCGTCTGGTCTCTGGAATGTTCTTATCAGGATTACTATTGTCTGTAATAGCTGTTATCTATAGCTTCACTTAGCAAGTGTAGAAAATGAGTAAAATGAAAATAATAACATTAATCTGAAGATTATATAACATTTATGTCCTAACTCCTAAGCTATCCTGTCAAATATTATATTAAAAAAAAAATCACCAAAAAAAGAACATTAGCTTTCCTTAGGTCCTGTTTCACAATCTCTAGCGCCCTTACTAACAAACGCTGTATAAGCTTTGAATAGTTGTACAGTGTTTTGTTCCCGTCACACAAGTGACATTTTTAATTCGATTCAAGAAGACAAAACACTGTATAACTATTCAAAGCTTATACAGCGTTTATTAGTAAGGGCGTAGGTGTCTGATAGCTTTTTTACTAACCCCCTTACTAATAAATGTTGTATAAGCTTTGAATAGTTATACAGTGTTTTGTTCACGTCACACAAGTGATATTTTTAATTCGATAGAAGGAGACAAAACACTGTATAACTATTCAAAGCTTATACAACGTTTATTAGTAAGGGGGTATATATCGAGTGGCAGAGACAAAATATACAAATAAGCTCATCAGTAGATTGTGAAATAGTAATTAGTATATCCCAAAAGTTAGGTATTATACAACTTACTAAGTATGTCTATACTAATATTACAATAAAGAGGAAAAGTTTGTTTGTTTACACTGAATAGGCACCGAAACTACAGGACCGATTCTGATGAAATTTGGTACAGATATAGATAAGGCCACGAGGAAGGACATAGGCTACTTTTTATTGCGGCAAAATGTATAGTTACCGCGGGATTTCCTTTTGCGCGCACGAAGTCGAGTGCAACATCTAGTCATGTATAAGATGAAGCGTATACCGTGCATTAGAGATGTGTAGGTACTGTGAGTAATGTATTACGCGTAATATAGCACGACCGCGTACTGAAGCAGTACGCATTACGCGACAAAATTTAGCATGACGTATGACATTAAACATGGCATGCGCCGCATGCCCCGGCGGCCGGCATGCTCTACGATCGGCGCGGCCTGCCGTGTTCTGATAGTACTCGGGTGTCCGTCGGATAATATCGGTAAGGTTCGAGTACAAGTGACGAGGAGTCTAGTCCGCCAGACGGGATACTGTCTCCGCCACACGGATTTGTTTCCTATATACATAAAATATACCTAATTACCTACATGCCTGTTGCCAAATACATAAAATATACCTAATTACCTACATGCCTATTGCCAAAAATGCCATGTTTCAGGCTAAAATTACCTCGCATCAGTTGAAAAATAAAGTGTAATATTGCCAGTCTAAGCCTGGAAACTCTTTTTGTAATTTTCTAGTACTTATCTCATGATAATCAGGGTTAAGTATGAAGGGAAATCAATTTTGTCAAAAATAAAGACTATATAATATAATAATAATAAAAGGCCTACCTATTACACAGAACATTCAGTACAATCACAGGTATACGACATATTATGTAATAGCAGGCCGTTCGTATAGCGCGTCATGTCAGGTCATGTTTAGTGTTCTGCGTACTGATAGCATGCCATTTGACGCGATGCGGAATGTCATGCTATATAGCATTACACTACAGGGTACTGTTTTGAGCATGTCTACCGTGCATGCGTTTTGTAACGTATGGCCTGCGGGTGTGCACTCCGACTGCACCTTGCATGGACGCAGAGCTTATTACGTCGCGTCGCGTTCACATTGCGATTTCTTTTTTTACTGCCACGTCAAAATATATTATTTTAAATAACATAATGTTTATTTCCAGCGAGGCTAGGAATGAAAAGGTAAAAATAAATTCTACATACGTTCCGGTTATTTTCTATTTTACGTAGACCTTACATTTTCTTTCAATTCAATGAACTAGTCTTATTTTCTGATTAAGAAAAATATGTTAATTCGGCTTTTGCGCAGTGGCAATATGACCTACTAAGTGATTGGATTCTGGAGGCAGACCGTGTTTTGAATTCGAACAAAATACACACCCGACCCAATGTTTACAAATTGCTTGAAAAGTTTTGTTCTAGCGAATACTTGTATTTGTACATGTGTTGAATATGTATTATCTACGGGTGTAATTTATACCTTGTAGTATAAAATATATTGTCATAAAGTTTATACGAGTAATACTTAGTTGTAGTAGGTATAAAAGGTATTGTCATAAAGTTTATTATATTATGAGTAACACGTTGTACTAGGTACGTTTCAGGTATTTTTATTAATAAATTTTCTGAAATAAGTTATACAATTATTTATATTAATCGGTCAGTAAAAGGTACCTTTTTGTTATTCATGGATTTTTTACTACTTTGTTTACTCTTATTTGTAAATCTATGACTAACTATTTATTTATGCATTGAATTTTATGTTCGATCTCCACAACTGCGTCATTTCACGACCATTCCACGTCAATATTTGACGACCTCTGTGGCTCAGTTGGTTGAGCGTGTTGGTGCTCAAGCCGGGGGTCGCGGGTTCAAATCCCGCCGAAGGAACAAAAAGTTTTTCTGTGTTCCTGGGTCATTGATGTGTATAATATAATAAAAATCTTAAATATGTAGGTATATAGTATAAAAGTATTAAATTAATATCCGTTGTCTGGTACCCGTAACACAAGTTCTTCGAGAAATTACTATTGGATCAGATTGACGTGGTGTGAAGCGTCCATAGATATTATTATTATTATTATTTTCAGATTAAAATAATCCTTTTTTAACTCCCGACGAAACAAAGTGGTGTTGTAAGTTTAACGTGTGTCTGTGTATCTATCTGTCCGTGACATCGTTTTTCTTTTCGTTTGAAAGCTGATAATATGATTGAAGTATTCTAAGCTATAATTCATCATCGTCAGCTCGGCATCATTCACAATTCGGGGTTACTCACATTTTTAATTTTGTTTATATATCTTTTAGTTACGAAAATTCACAAAAATCTTATTATATTTTTTTTACAAACAACAATATTTATTCAGTTTTATAAAACTACTATATTAATAAAATTTTGCATTAACCATAAAATAATGGACCCTTATCCTAGGCTTCGCCCTTAACACTTAGAAATTATTGCCGATTATTATTCTCATTGCAGTACTAATTTTAATAAGTAAAAACTTGGGGAATGTTCCTAAAATATAACCACTTAAGATGCAAAATATTACCAAAATGAACGCCTTTCCTCACAATATGGCGCGGAAAATTTCCATCTTTTATGAAATATTACAGATTACGTAAACGGCCATTCCGAGAAATCCAATTTTAATTAAAAATAAGAAAATCGTAATTAATAAATTGTGTCTCGACGGTACAAGATGAACAAATTATTTGGGACTTTTGAATAAATTGTATAACTTAGTTATTGTTTGAATTAACATAATCCAAATTCATATTCTTTATATTATCTTTATCATGTAAAAGTATAAACTTTAATAATTTCATGTATACTAATACTATAAACAGGAAATATCTGATTGTTTGTTTACATTGAATAGTCTCCGAAACTACTGAGCCGATTTTGATAAAATTTGGCACAGATATAAACCACGGTAATAGACATAGGCTACTTTTTAACCTGAAAAAGTACATTTTTCCCGTGGGATATCAACTGTATTTACTCGGGCGGTGCCGCAGGTAACATTCAGTTACATAATAATTTGATACATAAATATGCAATGGCGACTCTTGATAAGATCAATTCATTCCAATACATAATTACTTGTTGACATAATAAAATCACATAGATAATATTTGGCCATTAATTTAAATTTTAATTGACTCAAAATATCTCAATTTCCGAACGCCCCCAGCCTATATTTTATTGGTTCCACTGCGGGTCTAATATTTAAGGGCCTGCACAGACACTAACATTGAAGATAATGACATATAATATACTAGATTTTGCCCGCGACTTCGTCCGCGTGGAGCAGTTACTTTGGGATATCGCTAAAATTTACCTGCGACTTCATTTACGTAGAAGGAGAAGCGCTTCCCCCTCATGACTGCTCACCGCGTGCCGTACATTATTATTGCGCACTTGATTATTTTATTACTGCGATATCTTCTAAAATACTAATTGAAATCAAATGATGTAAACGGCAACTTTCTTCTAAATTAAATGCTTGTAATAAATAACGTATTAACTTGGATAAGGATTAATATCATCTTTATGAAAACACCCTCACAAATAATGCTTAATTTTAGAACGAATTTGGTTAGCATAAAAAGGTTATTGTGAACCAACCTTAAAAGATGACATATACAGTCGCAGACTTTTCTTTAGAACCTTTAAAGGGAAACAATTCTGTCATACATAATTTTAGCGAAACTTTAACCTTTTCCGCAGCGTACGTAGCGAAAGCTCTCAAAGGGAAAAAAAAGACCGATTTTGAAACATTATTGTTTGGTGCTCCACTCGTATTGAACTTAGCATAATGTTATGTAGCCTAAAGCCTTTCTCGATAAATGGACTATCCAACACAAAAAGAATTTTTCAATTCGAACCAGTAGTTCCTGACATAAGCATGTTCAAACAAACAAACAGACTTTTCAGCTTTATAATATTAGTATAGACTGGTCTGGTAATCTAAATAAAAAAAAAACACAATGGAAAGAACTCTCGCTGGCATTAAACATCATAATATTACAGCTTTCGATAGTGCTTGAGTTTTTTTCTATTTAGACAAAATCATCAAAATATTATATGTCATCTCTTTTCAAGTTGATATAAACAAGATACTCCAGTATTGCGGAATTTTATGTATGACTGTTTGTTTGTGACTGTGTGAAAGTTGATGATTGTGAGGAGAAATATTTGTTCTTCTTATGAACAAAAACTACTAAACGGATTTTAATGTAATTTGGTATACCTCGTAGTAATTTAAGCTCTGGTTTAACACTTAAGCTACTTTTTGTACCGAAATAGTATGATGTTCTCCTGAGATACTGTATTTATGCGGACGAAAGCTAGGATCACAATATAGGGCAGTGTGTGCCCTTCCTAAGCGAATTTATTGGATGTCATCGGCGAGTTGTGATTTAAGGGCCTACGGTCTGACCCTTTATTTAGATTATCCAATCTAATGTACAGCATCCCTTTCAGCTGGGCCCAGCGGATGATTTGTTTTTTTGTAAATAAGATAAGTATCACCATAATAATATTATCATCGCTACGGCCAAGAAGGTACAGGAAGAAAGCCTAGAGCGTCACTTGGTTTGTACTTGATATGGTACAGATTCGACTACGTCCACGAAGACCGGAGCAACTCTAGAGTATCGCTTGAATTGTCCTCGATATGGTGCAGATTCGATCCAGGTTGTGTGGCAACATCGAGGTCATACCCGGTGGAATCGTAATGGTAATCATTTTAACTCCCCACGAAAACAGAGTAGTGTATGTTATAGGTCTGTGTATCTGTGTGTATCTTTCCTTAAACGGATGAATTGATTTTGACCTAGTTTTATTGTTTGAAAGCTGATATGATCGAGAGTGTTCTACAGCTTGTGTTAAAATTCGGAGGATACCAAAAATTTTTAATTTTGTTTATTTACTTTATGTTACACACAAAAATTGTCAAATTATCCTTTAATTTCTAAAATTTGATTTAGTATCATTACAATTATATTGTGCGTTGAGCGAGCTAGCGAACGGTACACATGCCGTAATAAATATTAATTAATAATGAATATTTGTCATCGTCATTATCACAGACAGTCATCTTGGCGCTCGTAGCCAATGACTTGCTGGAGTTCATACAACACGTCATCAACGCCATCGACGAGGACAGCATCGTGCAGCTCCGCAAGTGGACCTACACCAGCGAGGAGATCTGCAAGAGCAATCTGGTGCTGTACGAAGCGCTCGGTAAGACGGCGGGGATGACATCTCGAAATAGAGATTAGGACGGAAAAGGGACAGCTAGTGATATTATAAATGATGAACAGCCTCCGTGGTATAGTAGATAGAGCTTGGCTCTCGACTCGGAGGTCGTGGGTTTGATTCCCGCATTGGAACAACAAAAAATGTTGTATCCAAGTTTGGTTAGGACAATGCAGGCTGATCACCTGATTGTCTGACCAGAAAGATGATCCATGCGTCGGATGGGCATGTAAAAATAATTCAGACCTGCACCTGATCTCTCGCCAGTCTGTCGGTTATGCGACCCACTGGTTTATGAGAGTAAAGGAGGAGAGAATGCTCTTGTGTACTGCGCACACACTTGGGCACTATAAAATTACTTCTTCGTAACTGGCCTGGTTTTCAACGAAACCGGCCACCGTCACTGAAATCGGCGTGGAGAGTTATTATTAAATAATGAAAGGAAACACCACCAGAATCCTGTGTATCTCAGAAACCGTACATATTCATGCGATAAAAAGTAGCTCATTTCCTTCCCCGTGGCCTAATTTATTTCCGCGCCAAATTCCATCTAAATCGGTTAAGAAGTTGCGGAGCCTATTCAATGAAAACGAACAAATCTTTAATCTTTTAAATAATATTAGTGTTGATGTGAAACCTAAAAACCTACGGTAGGATATCAAGAGGGACTACAACGGCAACCTCCTTACATTTTAAAGAAATAGACTAGTAAACGAGCTGACGGATCGCCTGCTGGTAATTGATTAACGCCGCCCATGGACAGTCGCAATACAATAGGAGTTCCTGGTCCCTAAAATCAGTCCTCCGTCCTCCTTGGTCCTCCGGTAACGTAACTCACTCAGCGAAACACAACACAATCGTATTTTCACGCTGGTTTTCTGTGAGGTAGTTTTATTTATCCGGTCGAGCCGGTCCATTTATGCCGAAGTATAGCTCTCCCACGTACCACGCATCGAGCAAAAATCCGAGTCTCGGTGCTGACTTTAAAACTATGTCTATAAATGTATTTTAATGTAAAAGTTTTGAAATTCCACAAATGTGTTATTATTTTAAAACCGTATGTACAAATGAACTAAAAATACCTAATAGGCCCTTTCGTTACTGATATATTATTCACAACAATAGCAACTCGTTGGTAATTGACTAACGTTTAAAAAATGTCGTTTACATAGCGTTTATTATTAAATCGAACTGTGGCTTGAAATACGTATTTTTAACTCGTTACATACTATATTTGGAAAATATTACTTAATAATACTTCTAAATATTATATCAAAAAGGGTACTATTTACAGGCGCATAAAAACTTACGAATCTAAAGACTTTTTGTTATTGTCCCTCAAAAATAGAAGAGATAAAATGTTATGGTACTTTTTTACTACACAAACTTTATTACTGAAAAAAAGAAGGTCTAGAAACATCCGCATCAGAAATGTATGAGAAAGTACTTTAAAAGTTTCACGTAAGATGTGACCATAGATAATGATGAAATAGACATGCCAATTTTCGGTGCCTAATGTTCATCCCAGAATCTTTTAAGGTTTTTAGGTTTAGTAGGTTTTTAAAGTTACAAAATATCGAGCTGTCACTTGTTTCAAATAAGAGTATCTACTTAATCAAGAGTATACATTTTGTAAGCTTAGGTATATATTTATGTGACTTTTTTACCGCCGACGAAAATAGAGTTTAAGGTCTCTCCCTCTCTCTGTGTGTGTGTGTGTGTGTGTGTGTGTGTCGTACACCTATGTGGTCTAGTTTTTTTTCTAGCTGAAACCTATTTAACATTTTTAATTTTGTTTATCGTTATCTACTTTATATTAAACAGTAATTTAGTAATGATAACATCCTTATTTTAACTTTTATATAACGAATTCTGTTTCGAAATACGTGTCTCATCCTTTTCAAGATCTATGTTTATTTCTCAAGGCCTTAACTCGTGATATATTTTACTTTTTTGCATGCTCTTTTATGCTTTAACAGTAGACACCAGAGGACATTTTGCTGTGCTATCCAATAAATTGTATTCTTGTTTCTTATATAAATACAAAAAAGGACAGTATTATGGTAACATGCTGGAACAGTTTGATTTTAGAACGTAACAGCTCTGTAGGGACGAGTTTAGAGAGAGTTGGGTCTTATGGAAGCAACGACAATTCTCTGCAGCCGGAATATAACCTAACTTATAACTATTATATATATCCTCAATATTACTAATTAAACTTTTGTGTATTAATAGTACAATAAATAATACGAGTATATACTTCCTACTAATATTATAAATGTAAAAGTTTGTGAGGATGGATGGATCGATGTTTATTACTCTTTCACGCAATAATTTCTAAATGGATTTTGATGAATTTTGGTATCGTAGTAACTTGAGCTGTGGATCAAAACATAGGATTCGACGACCTCTGTGGCTCAGTTGGTTGAGCGTGTTGGTGCTCAAGCCGGGGGTCGCGGGTTCAAATCCCGCCGAAGGAACAAAGGTTTTTCTGTGTTCCTGGGTCATGGATGTGCATTAAATATGTGTATAATATAATAAAAATCTTAAATATGTGTATAGTATAAAAGTATTAAATATAGTTCCGTTGTCTGGTACCCGTAACACAAGTTCTTCGAGAACTTACCACGGGATCAGATTGACGTGGTGTGAAGCGTCCATAGATATTATTATTATTATTATTATTATTATAGGGTACTTTTTATCCCGAAAAAGTACAATGTTCCCTTGTAATACTGTATTTACGCGAGTGGAGCCACGGGCAACAGCTAGTAGGTAATATTATAATTATGTAATCTAAAAATACAGATTGGAATTTAGACATAAGATGGTGTTAGAAATAGGCTTAAAGCTTCTTAATCCTACTATTATTATAAATGTGAAAGTTTGTGAGGATGGATGGATGGATGGGTGTATGGATGTTTGTTACTCTTTAACGCAAAAACAACACAACGGATTTCGATGAAAATTGCGCTGGTAATAGTTTAGGCTCTGGATTAAAACATAGGCTACTTTTTATCCCGAAAATATTCTTGTGGGATTTAGGATTATTTACGCGGGCGGAGCCTCGGGCAAAAGCTAGTGCTGTAATAAGTAATTACTTATGATTAGAGATGGCCGTTTAAACGAAAAACGTTTAAAAAAGCGTGCTTTTATAAATAAGTTGAAAAGTCGTTTATAAACGTAAGCGCTTTACACTTATACTTATCGTTATATCGTTTATAGTCATTAAGCCATAAGTGTGGTATGAGCAAAGAAAAATAGTTCTTATGTCAGCGCAATAAGAGTGAAAATTCTTTAATGTAGCTCATCACTTATTTTAAGTTTTAATAATCGGCTTATTTTTTGTACTTATAACTTATATGCTGTTTCATGATTATTCACTTTTTGTTAGTTGCGCTTTGCGGCTTGACGAAAACACGTTATATAACGTTACGCAATAATTATAATTTTAATCGTAATAGTGGTGTGTTAGTGGTTTACCGAGAACTTTTATTGTAAATAATAAATATAATAATAGTCCATATGGACGTAATATAAACTTTTCGTGCAGTGTTTTAGTATTTAGTTTATTAAGTTTTTGTCGTAAGTACTGTTTAATATAAAAATTAATTATTCAGATTTCAGACAGTCCTAAGCCTGCAAAGTACGAAGGAAAGTTCATTGAAATCAGTTTTAGCGATCGAAAAACGTTACGTTTTTCGATCGCAAATAAGTGCAAAAAACATTATAAGTGGCAATAAGTAGATAAGCAGATAAGCAGCTAAGCAGTTAAAATAAGTTGCTTTTGAATATTAAATAACGGATAAGTTAACTTTTGATTTTAAGCTGTTTATCACATCTCTACTTATGATATAACGGTCAAATTCTAACGAACTTCATCATAAAGAACTTAATTTATCCAACTTCTACTCCATGAAAGACAAAAGCAACAGATACTTTTTCTTCGCCGGAACTATTGAATCCGTTCGCAATCGTTTAAAATGACAAATGTCGGCGGCAGCTACTTATTTATAGCCACGTTCCTGGTAAACCCGCGATTGGTGTAACGAAAGATTAATCTCTGTTTAACAAATTGTTGGTATTGACCAAGAATTTGTCTTTGATGTGACTAAAATGATACTCATAACGAGAATTAGGTCGCTTTGTTCTGTTACTTGAATTCATATATCATGCGACTTATTCGTTTTTAAACGAATCATAATAGATTTATGGTACATCCAAAGGTCTGGATCGGTAACTCAAATGATAAATAACTATGACTTTTTTATACTTAAATCCGAATTGGGCTCACGAACGGTTTTGTATCATTATCCATACAACTATTGGCACTAAAGTAAAGCACTAGTTTGTTTTTAATTCTTTAATTAAAATAATCTTCCTGATAAGCTATTTGTCACTTATTAAACGATTGTGAAACAGGCCAGGCAAAAAATTAACTTAAATCTTAATAATATCGAGTAAAAAACAACGAAAAAAATCAAGCTTTTTGTATGAGATTAAAATTTATTTTATCTATATCTTCTATACTAATATAATAAAGAGGAAAGTTTGTATGTTTGTATTGAATATGCTCTGAAACTACTGGACCGATTGTGATGAAATTCGGTACAGATATAGATTAGACCAAGGGGAAGGATATAGGCTACTTTTAATCGCAGCAAAATGTACGGTTAACTCGAGATTCCTTTAAGCGCGTGGATAAGACAATATTCAGTATATTCAGTGTGTATGTGTGATGATATTATTAATATCGTGCAAAAATCTACACTAATATTATAAAGAGGAAAACTTTGTTTGTATGTTTGTTTGTTTGTTTGTTTGTTTGTTTGTAATGAATAGGCTCAAAAAGTACTGGACCGATTTCAAAAATTCTTTCACCATTCAAAAGCTACATTATCCACGAGTAACATAGGCTAAATTTTATTTTGGAAAAAAATAGGGTTCCGTAAGATATTTGGGTTTTTCGGACACAAGGTGTAAAAAATCAACCAGAAAAGTTACTTATTTTGCGTACGCTGCCTAAACTATAAAAGATAGAACCATAAAATGTTCTAATTAATTGTAGATCTTATAAATATCTACAAAAAAGTCCGCGACACACTATACCTATCTATGTCGAGTGAGGCGCAACAACCATTTTTTTATTTAGAAATCTTGATTTTTTTTTGGACTACATTTAAACGCGTTTATTTTACTCATGTTATTAATCCTTATCAAAATAAATTATTTCATCACTAAGTACAGTTTATGTAGATAATATTTGGTCTTTGAATGATTAAAATTGGACGTTTGGTTTTGAAGTTATGGCGAAATTAAAATATTACGACTTCTGCTGCACGGCCCGTTGCGAAGTGGGCGTCACCAAGGCGGGGTGCGCGTGCGGGTTAATGTTTAGTTTAGTTTAGTTAAATAGTTTAGTTATTTTATAAACATCAAATTGATAATATCTTAAAATATAATACATTATAATATCTATACATCTATACAGTTAAATACAATTTAAGTGTCTGTTTGTAACTTCAAATTAACAGCTTTTTACATAATGAATCTGAAAATATATTCGGTACTTACAATAAAATACATTTTTTTTAATTTTTGTCTGTCCGTCTGTCTGTAAGTCGGTCTGTCTGTCTGTTTGTTCCGACTAATCTCTGAAACGGCTGGACCGATTTTCACGGGACTTTCACTAGCAGATAGCTGATGTTATGTACCTATGTACCCTACATAGGCTACTTTTATTTTAGGGTTCCGTTTAAAAAAATAGGATTCCGCTTTCGTTAGTCATAAATAAAGTCGCGGGTAAATTTCAGCGATATCCCAAAGTATTGTTCCACGCGGACGAAGTCGCGGGCAAAAGCTAGTAGATAATATAATAATTATTATCATATTGTGTAAACATTTTAACAGTCTAGCTATCACGACTTACGATATACAGCCTGATGACAGACAGACATACGGACACTGAAGTATCAGTAATAATCCCTTTTTTAGGGTTCCGTGCCCAAGGGGTAAAAAGTGTCTGTCCTTCTGTCATCAGGCAATATCTCCTTAACTGTGATGGTTAGACATTAGAAATATTCACAGATGTATTTCTGTTGCCAACAGAATAAAATGAATTTTCAAGAAACATGTTTACGAATTAGATTTCTGATAGTACATCTTACTATAATTATTATACTTCCTATACCTACTAGAAGTTATTAGATTCAGATAGATTTTACATCTTCTTAATATACATACAAATGCAATTATACATAGAAATACAATAAAACAATAAATAAGGATGTACAAAGGGCTGTGCAAGAAAAGAAGAAAGCGTGGTTGGATTGGTTAGCAACAAGGGCTAACCAAAAAGTCCAAAAGGCAACGGATGATGAGATAAAGGAAGCAAGATCGAAGTATAAAAGATTGAAATCAGCAGCGAAAGAAGTTGTGTCTAGAAAGAAAGAAGAACGAAAGGATGATTTTGATAGGAGACTCACTGAAGATTTCCAGTCAAACATCAAGTTTTTCTGGAAATCCATTAAAACAGTCAGAGGAAAATCTTCTACCTCGGAGCTGAGTACAATCAGGAGTCAAGATCGAAGCATTATAAAAGGAGAAGAATGTGTGTTAAAGAGATGGAAAGAGTATTTTGAAAGTTTGTTTGAAAGAGAGGAAGTGCAGGTACAACATCCGGCACCTTCCATGGAAAATAATATAAATGGTGATGAAAGTGAGATAAGCATTAATGAAATAGTGAAAGCAGTGAAAAGTATGATATTAGGTAAGGCTGCAGGATATGACAGGGTTACCGTCGAGATGCTGAAGGCTGGACAGGGCATAGCGGCTAGCCAGCTGTACCGCCTTTTTAATTTATGCTGGCGAAATGGGCAAGTACCAGGAGACTGGTGTAAAGCCGTAATCGTGCCATTGTATAAGGGAAAAGGGTCGCGGCAGGACTACATAAATTACTGCGGTATAAGCCTTCTCAGCGTCGTCGGAAAATTATATGCGAAAGTGTTGATTGAAAGAGTTGTGAATGAAACAGATGAAAAAGTATGGGATGCACAAGCGGGATTCAGAAAGGGAATGGGATGTACGGATCAGGTCTTTTCCTTGCGGTGCATAGCCGAAAAGTGTTTAGCTAAAAACAAGAAGGTCTACTGCGCGTTCGTGGATCTAGAAAAGGCCTATGATAGAGTGATGAGGAATGAATTGTGGTCAGCTTTGTCCGTAAACGGCGTGAGCAGTATCCTCATACGAGCATTACAATCTCTTTATAGGGATTCTAGTGCTTGTGTAAGGATAAACGGGGCATACACTGAATGGTTCAGTATCGAAAAAGGTATTAGACAGGGATGTGTAGCGTCACCGTGGCTGTTCAATCTGTTCATGGACAATTGCTTGACAGATTTAAAAGAGAGTGAAAGTGGGCTGAGAATGAATGAGTTACTCGTCAAATGTTTTCTCTATGCTGATGACCAAGTATTACTTGCGTCTTCGGCCGAGGAGTTGCAGGAGATGGTAACTGCGATAAGTGGAGCTCTAAGTAGAAAGGGAATGAAGATGAATGTAAAGAAGACGAAAGTGATGGTGTTTGAAAGAGATAAGGCAGTGACAGACTGCAATATCGTGATTGGAGATGAACAAATTGAACAGGTGAATGATTTTGTGTATCTTGGGTTCAAAGTTTACAAGAGATGGAAAGTGTGAGAGTGATATTGAAAGAAGAGTGAATGCAGGAAACATGGTGAATGGAGCTTTGCACTCCTTTATGAACAGTCGGAAGGTGTCTAATAAGGCTCGTTTGGCATTGCATGCGGGGGTGTTGGTTCCGACACTCATGTACGGAAGTGAAAGTTGGGTATGGCAGAAGAAACATGAAAGCAGAATAAATGCAGTTGAGATGAGAGCATTAAGAAGCATGATAGGAGTTAAAGGAGTGACAGGATAAGAAATAGTGAGATAAGGAAACGTTGTGGTCTGAAAGAAGATGTAGTGACAAAAATTGAGAAAGGTATGCTGAGATGGTTTGGCCATGTTGAGAGAATGAATGAAGAACGATTGACGAAAAAAGTGTATAATGCGAGTGTGAATGGAAGTGTTGGAAGGGGTAGACCTAGGCGGACGTTCCAAGACCAAATCGGGGACGTCTTGAAAAAAGGCCAGGTCAAGAGTACCCTAAACCGAAGAGCATGTATGAAGGGAATAATGAAAGTGGATGAAGCAAAACAAGTATGTAAGGATCGTAGCAAGTGGAAAGAAGTGGTCTCTGCCTACCCCTACGGGAAACAGGCGTGATTATATATATGTATGTATGTACAATAAAACTCGAGAACGGTTAGACCGATTTGGCTAATTTTGGCCTTGAATTATTAGTTGTAGTTCAGGGAATATAGAAGATTTAAGCGATGAAAAAATATAATATTAAAAAATGGCGGGGAAAGTAATTAATAGTCGATTGAATTTTCCCATACTTAATGTTCACTATTTTCAATTTGTTACTTAACTGCAAAAAAAATTGGTCCAGACTCCAGTTTACGTTTGTATTTCAATGTTTTTTTTAAGTAAAATGTCGGCCGGCTCAAGTAAGTTGGTAGGTATATAATATGTTGGTGTAAGGTTTAGGTTAGGTAGATATGGTGTAGATGTTGTGTAGTCATTTATTTATTGCAGTGCACAGTAAATACAGAATAATGTGTACCGGGATAGCTAGTTTTTGATAAAAATATTTTGGAGCTTACAATAAATTCACGAATAGTTAATAAAGTTATGATTTGTAACAGGTAACCGTAATGCTTGCAATAAATATAAAAGTTATAGCCTTCAGGAGCCCGGTGAGGCCACAAGCGGATTACCGACATTACTCATGCGGCATGCCTACCGCCCTAGGGCAAGGACTTTGGTTATTCATTTACTATTAAACAGATGCTATCTTTTTTATACTTTTTCTAGATTTGCGTTGTTCTCCGGTTTTATATAGATTTTTGTATGACATTACTCATGCGGCATGCCTACAGCCCTAGGGCAAGGACTTTGGTTATTCATTTACTATTATAACAGATGCTAGTTTTTTTATACTTTTTCTAGACTTGCGTTGTTCTTCGGTTTTATATAAATATTTGTACAGAACAGTAAAGTACGTTCGATTTTTGTATGGGGCGTTTAAAAATCGGTTGATGATGATTTGTACAGTTTTCTCCGAGCGAAGTAACCGCTCTTGAAATACTGTAGTGCCTGATACTGTCAGTTTTTAAATGTCGTATGGTTGCCCAAGCACATACGGCATTCTCACAACATAGTCAGCCTAGTCTAGAGGCGAATGACTGGTCAATACGTCTGGGGCCAACCATGTGCGTTCCTCACGATGTTTTCCTTCATCGTTAGAGCGTCCGTACTTGCGATCTGAAAAAGTCTCATTGGTACAGGCCACAACCTGGCCACAACCAAACGGTCTACCCACTAGGCCACGGAGCTCGTTGGGGCGTTTAATAAGACACATAAAACCGCTTCAAACAATCAGCAGTTTCTATAAAATATTGAGTTTATTATTATACTATTCCTATTGTAAACTTTTTTATATTCATTATGTAATAAAATTTACAAGCAAGTACACTATTCTGTGAAATAACGTAATGGTTGCATGTGAAAATGAAATAAGTCAGAGCTCGAGCATTCACTACCGGTAAAGCCTACTCCACTGTTATTAGTTTTATGTGGGTAATTGAAAAAAATGGTAATCGATATTAAAGTTCCTATCCTCCCCTAGACAAGTGGTTAACGCTAACAAGGTACCTTTTTAAAGGGAATAAAAATGTATGCTGTACGTATTTTGTTTTAATTTTTATTCTGATTTCGCCTTCCTTTTGGCTTTGTCGTAGTCGGGCGTAGACGAAGCCAAAAGGAAAGCGAAATCATTACGATTTTAGTATCCATGTATGTATGTTAGTTCCACCATAGCGCCTAAACTACTGATCCGATTTAAATGGAAGAGGTGTCAATATATTCGCAATAATGTCTCGGATAGCATAGGCTATATAATTCATATAGTCGGGTTGTAGCTTCTATAAAAAATGTTGTTATTTAGAACAATCACGTGACAGTTTCCTTTTTAATTGTGCCTCTATTAGCTTTTATGTAATAAACGGCAAAAGGTTGTGAAAATAACATGGATTTTACAATTTTCTTTATTAATTTCTGTATTTTGCGAGCTACATAACAGGTACATAACAGCTTCATAACAGGTACCTACTTACTTTTTAGGATTCCGTAATACTCAAGGTACCCTTATAGCTTCACTCCATCCATCTGTCTGTCTGTCTGTCCTTCTACCTTCTGTAATTATGAATATAAATTATTTAATAGTGACTATAATTAGTCATATACTGAGTATAGATCTCGGTTTTGGCATCATATAATAGTTATCATTTTATATTTTAGGGGTGGCTCTGTATACGTGTGAAGTCGGATTGAACTTTTTTTGATTCCAACCCGCACTGCCGCGCTGTACCACTGCGCCACAGAGGGACGTTAGTAATATAATATATTCTTTGACAGAGGTGAGCTAGTCAGGTCAGGCTATAGCTTTCATCACTTATATAATCTACGACCGACGACCTCTGTGGCTCAGCACCAACGCGTTGAACCACAACGCGTTGGTGCTCAAGCCGGGGGTCGCGGTTTCGAATCCCGCTGAAGGAACAAAAAGATTTTCTGTTCCTGGGCCATGGATGTGTATTAAATATGTGTATAATATAGGTAATAAAAATCTTAAATATATGTATAGTATAATAGTATCCATACTAGTCCATACTTTTTATAATATTATAAATGCGAAAGTGTGTCTGTCTGTCTGTCTGTCTGTTTGTCTGTCTGTCTGTCTGTTACCTCTTCACGCCCAAACCGCTGAACCGATTTTGATGAAATTTGGTATAGGGATACTTTGAGACCCGAGAAAGGACATAGGATACTTTTTATCCCGGAAAAATGTACGTTCCGACGCGATAAACGAATTTTGGCGCAACGGAGTTGCGGGCGTCATCTAGTTAAATATATATCTTCCATTTTCTGGTACCTACCTGTAACACAAGTTCTTCGGATACCTAGCACGGGGCCAGATCGATGTGGTGTGAAGCGTCCATAGATATTATTATATTATTATTATAATCATATAATATGAAAACATTGTCAAAGTTTACCCCATGTGCCATTTAAAACATGACGTATTTACGAACCCTTTACGACAAAAGTTTTAAACAATTGGCAACTTTGACAGACATTTTGAAACGACAAAAAGGATTAGATATACGCGATTGAGCAAACTTTAACAAAGCCTCAAGTTATCATACACTTGCCATTCTCAACCTTATTCCCATGTTATAAGATTCAGTGCAAATTGAAAAGCAGTAAAGATTTTGCTTTGTGGTTCAAGAATGGCATTTTTTCAGCTGGTGTCTTGGGAACTAATAAATTAAGGGTCCCTTACTCGGTTTCTTCAACTTTGTAGTTTCAAAATTACAATTTCTTTAGTTACTCGATATATTAGTGTTAGTCCGACTTATTTTAAGGGTTGGAACTAAGGGTAAAGTATTTTATTTGAAAAAGACTTTATTACCGAAGCACGAAGTAATGTTTAATCAATTTCCTGTGTTATTTTATAAAATTAGATGGAAGAATACTTTTAAGATCTTTGTACTTACACACATATTTTAAAAGTATTCTTCACCTATGTAGTGCAGTTCCATAGCTCAAATCATCCAGTTACATAGTATCTATAGTCTATTCGCCTTAAGAAGGTAGTGAATCATGCATACATATGTCAAAAATGACCAATGACGCTTAAGCCAGATGTACATTCAACAGTTAGTTAACCATTTTGACATAAAATGAGCACATAATTCACTGTCTTCTTAATGCAAACAGACTATAGTAGGCAACGTACTATATATCTACTGATAAGCATTAGATAGCTTATTTGGATGTTTTGTCTCTGTTACTCAATAAACTATTCGATACTCATTAGGCGACGCAGGCTCTTGGTAGTCTTATGCCTAAAGCCACATCCTTCTAAGTTGCGTATTAAACTCAATTTAATTTAAAATATATAGAGAACCCGCATGTTTATTTTGTGGTTTTTTTTTGCGTTTACACTTTAAAATCAATAATACTTAAACTGTCTATTGTGTGGTTAGTGGTTTGTGTAAACAAGGCTTTGTTCAAGTTTTTGCGAGCTTTTCAACTTCGCACAACAAATATTTCAAAATTTTGTTCAACTTCATATAATATGAAAAAAACTTGGGTTTTGTGATTTTGATTCGAACTCACAGAATATGTCAACAATGGAAGATTAGACGATAAAAATTAAAATTATCTGTTTCATAAAGAAATAAAATAATTTTTTCACCCGAAATATTTTTTTTAAGTATTATACTTTATGCATTGTTTATGAATAATAAAGGTTCATTGATCCCTGCAATGATTTGATAAAAATAAACTATATTATATTCTAAATTAATTCTTAATGCATTGACTTAAATTCCATTTTCCTCTGGGGACAATGATAGTTTGTTTGCACGGAATAGTGTCTGTTTTTCTTGTGTTTGTGCCTGAAGAAGTCTACAAACAGAACGTGCTTTTCGATTGATGAGTGCCTACTTATATTGACAAGAGCTATGTCTTGTTAGTTCACCATCGACGTTCAATTCTAGGCATAGAAGAAAGAGAATGAACAATTGATCATTGTAGTAGTATTTCACTGTATCCCTTTAAAGCGTTGAAAGTTTAAACTTCGTACTTGTTCTCGAAATTGATTTTTGTACTTCGTGCACGCAAAAGTTATTTTCGCAGAAACCGTACATTTTTTCGCGATAAAAAGTAGCTTAGTCCTTCCCCGTGGTCTACTCTACATCTGTGGCAAATTTCATCAAAATCGATCCAGTAGTTTTGGAGCCTATTAATGCAAACAAACTAACAAACTTTTCCTCTTTATAATATTAATATAGATTAGTATAGATAATAATCGAAATATAATAATGAACACCTATTTCTGTTGGTTACGCTGTAACTTGAGATCGGCACGACCGTATTATCTAATTTTGGTATTGAAATAATTGTGTTCATAATTTACTAAATAATTGAGTAAAGTTCATGGAAGACTTAAAAGTGTGAAACATTGGAAATATTGTGGAAAAAATACTAAAAACGACGATATACTTTTTCCAATACTGTGTTCAATTTGTCACTTGAATCTTACTATAATAATACTATAAATGTGAAAGTTTGTGAGGATGTATGGATGGATGTTTGTTCCTCTTTCACGCAAAAACTACAGAACAGATTTTGATGAAATTTGGTATGGTAGTAGTTTAGGCTCTAGATTAAAACATAGGCTACTTTTTGTTCCGTAAAAGTACAATGTTCCCGCGTGGTATTTGATAGTATATTTACGCGGGCGGAGCCGCGGGAAACACCTAGTTTCGAATAAAAAAATTGGCTGACACGTAGACTACGTAGATGTAGATGTAGTTGTATGTGTAAATGTGGGTGAAGTTATTTATATATTCCATTTATTTGTAAAATTACTAGCTCACCCTGCAGCTTCAAAGTTTTCTGAGTTTTTAGTAATTAATTTAAAGTTTCGTGCTTAAAAAATATATTTTTTTAACACGATTGAATTATATATCTATTTATTATGAACACATCGATGGCACATAATGAAATTCTCTGGATGGCTTCGTTTATGGAGCATGCTGCATGACTCTACGTATGTAAGACTTATTTGCTGAACATACACTCATTCAAGATTTTTTTCCATACTCAGGAACTCCGAGCGTAGTTACAGCATATTTTTTTTATTCCTGTGCATATTATTATGGAAACTTCCGTAAACCGTTATAAATATTCGATTTTATAGAGAGACGGTGAACTAAAAATATGGACGTTTTGGGTAACTAACTTCTGCGATATTATAGAGCTATTTTTTGGATCTCATGACTGATAAAACCTAACTAAAGGCATGTTAAGACATGTGTTAGGAGGGTTCCGTAACGATCAATGCTCAATAGGTTTTTTATAAAATTACTACAATATTTATGGTTAGACTAGCTTTTGCCCGCGACTTCGTCCGCATGGAGTTCGGTTTCCATACAAATTTTTTACCCCTTTTTCACCCCTTTAGGGGCCGAATTTTCAAATATCCTTTCTTAGCGGACGCCTGCGTCATTACAACTATTTGTGTGCCAAATTTTAGCAAAATTCGTTCAGTAGTTTCGCTGTGCGTTGATAGATGAGTCAGTCAGGTTTGCCTTTTATATATTTAGGCTACAGAATTTATTTATATTATTAAATAAAATCATTTCACTCAAAATGATTTTCATGAAGAGTACAAAGCAGGAACTACAAGCATGGAAACGTACAAGTTTTTATCTCTTATATTTCAGAAATGCCAGAGGGAGACCAAATTGTAAACCACTTTGGAGGCAGATTACTCGATAAGTATACTATAATATTTTATCTTAAGATGCCTGGGTATATTTCATATTAAAGTAGTTAATATGAAAATATTTTAGCCGTCTGTTGTAGTTCACATAAACTTTATGGCAAAGCGATATTTTATCTTAACATAAAATATTATAGTATCTTAGCCGTCTCTAATGCCCCTGATTGTTCACTTTTAAGGAGAGTCGTGTATCTTCGCCGTAATTTGTACCCCATTTGAACCCCATCATTGGGTAGAATGAGAAACATCCCCTCTTTACACGTTTAATGTCAAAAACAAAAGTCTAAATGAAATCTATAATTCTACAAAATTTCATGAGTTAGAAGGGCGAATACAAGGAGACAGTCGGACGGACAGAGCGATATAAGATTCCTTGTAGTTTAAGAATCTTAAAAATAATTAAACAATATCTTAAGAAACCTAGATATAGCTATACAACTTTTATATACATAAAAAGCCTATTTAAGTAGCGTAGCTCGAAGCTAATATTTTAGTAGCCATTATTTCTACAGAAAATTTGTAGCTACGACTAATAAAATCTTAAAACAGCCATAAAGAAATAAATGCGTGTCATGTCAGTCGTATTTAAACGCAGGAAAAAGTAACTACCCTCATTATGTCTGGTACTGAAACTTTATGGACTTTCGTTTCACATTTGAAAGGTTATAAACACAACATACATTGCATAAATTGTGTGCTGACATGTCATAACTGTTATTATAAAATTTAAATTAGGTGGAATTGTACACAAAGGCAATTGAATCGAAATAAAGAATCTTCTTTTGTTAAAATACGTTAATATTGTTTTAAATTGACCTTATTTGTGGCAAAAGTTATATCATTACTTAAAAACGATAAATAAAACATGATATAATCGAAGTTTTATTAGATTTTGAGAGCTTACTATACTTATACAAATAAATGAAACTGAAATGTTTGTTTGTAATTTCAGATTAACAGCACTAAATGCGGATATGGTACCTACCTACACCAAAAAAAATAATTTTAATTTTGTCTGTCTGTCTGTTTGTCCTAGTTAATATCTGCGACGGCCGGATTAATTTCTACCGGATTTTTACTGGCAGATAGCTGATGTTAGAAGGCGTAATTTGAGTTACCTTTATCTTATCGTTCCGTTTGAAAAACTTGGGTTCTATTTTCATTAATAGTTCCACGCAAACAAAGTTACGGGCACCAGCTAGTACATACTAAAAATAAGTTATAAGATAAACGTTTCGTTTCCATACTAAGTAAGGTAAAGAGCCAAATTATTGATTTTATTAACCTACTATTATTTTTCGTGTTGCAATACCAAATAATAATTGACATCAATCTTGGTCATAGGAGCAAGCAATTAGTCAGGTGTCCTTACCGCCATAAAGCAATAAGTTAAAAATAACTAAATACAACATGTGCAGAATGGAAGCGCTGGCATTTGGCAAACACATGAAAGTAAGTAAGTATGTTATTTTTAGCAATAAAGTGACCGCAATGAAAACAATTTATTTTATAATGATCAACCGAAAACAGCATTAAATAATTTACTGTTACACCGCATCAAGTAATAAAAGCTCTTATCCCGCATGTATAAATGCTAAATTCCCGTACTACGATCTCACATGCTGTAATATAGAGTATCATTCTATGGGCGGTCATTAAAATGGCCACACTATGTCATTATTCTCGAAACAACAAAAAAGTAACAGTGCCACATATCATCGCGGAAACTGGCACTTAGGCCCGTAGTTTCTATCGTAAATCAAAGATATTAAAGATGGTGGAACCTCTTTCGAGTTCACAATATAAATCATCATACCTTTGCATACATAAATCTTATAAAAATAGTTGCACGCCCATGTTTCTCGATACTCTTGTTGTGGGGTGCTTTTACTTTTGTTAGGGGTCGCATTGGTTGACAACCTTTTGGTTTATAGAAGTGATGCGAAAAATAAAATATATTTTAAGGTCTTTGAGACGCGGGCAAAGGTTCTTTACGGTATCGACTAGAAAGCCTTCGTAGCTTGTAAGAGATGACTAGACATGATACGGAAGAGCTGAGAATCTTTTATCTTATTTTATATGGATCGCTGCCTTAGAATTTATATTTTAAAATATTAAAATTTAAAATAACAATATTCGTTTCGCTAGGAATACAATCTCATAATATTATGAATTTATTCTACTTATATTATAAATGTGAAAGTTTGTGAGGATGGATGTATGTATGATGTTTGTTACTCTTTCACGCAAAAACTACTGAACGGATTTTGATAAAATTTGGAAAGGTAAGTATTATTCCTCACATGAAAGTCGGTCCTGCGCCGGATATATCGATTCTTGCCAGTCGTGTCGGTCATCCGTGTCACTGGTGGTACGAGGGTAAAGGCAGAGAGAATGTTCTTGGGCATTGCGCACATACTTAGGGAAAATAACTCCTTCTTAGCTGATCTGGTTAAAACGAGAACGACCACCGTCACTTAACCGGTGTGGCAACAATTAATAATAATATTATTATGGCGTGTAACATCAAATTGATTTAACCTTAAAGTGCACTTTACCAAATCAAAGAGCAAAATTATCAATACTTTATTATTATGTTATGTTTCTTATGTTATTTAATTATTATTATGTTATGTAATTATTGTTATGGCGTGCAACATTAAATTGTTTTAACAACTTTACCAAATCAAAGCGAAAAATTGTGAATACTTTCTTATTATTGCGTTACGTTTTTTATTATTATGTTATGTAATTACTATTATGGCGTGTAACATTAAATTGTTGTAACCACTTTACCAAATCAAAGCGCAAAATTGTGAATACTTTCTCGCACGTGCTGTCTATATTTTCGTGATCGCTTCATTACTTTCGTTTTCCGATATCAAATATTGCTTTCTTTATATGAAATAAATTCAGATGAAGATCATTGAATTCACTTTCGACGGCACGATCTCGAATAAAGCTCGTCTTGACTGAGCTGGGTGAAAAGGTTTGAGGCTATCACACGAGATCTCAGAACGTGTGCGTATTTGTAATTAAAGTTTTACAGAGATATATTTTATTTATTTTGAGAATTAGTGTATGGAGATTTTTCGAATACATATTTTATTAAATATAGATATTGCCCGCGACTTCGTGCGCGCAAAAGGTGATTTCGCAGAAACCGTAACTTTTTCCGCGATAAAAAGTAGCCTAAATCCTTCCCCGTGGTCTACTCTACATCTGTGCCAAATTTCATCAAAATCGGTCCGGTAGTTTCGGAGCATATTCGATGCAAACAAACAAACTTTTCCTCTTTATTATATTAGTATACATTTCGGACATTATTTAATAAATATACGGCTATTACGCACTAGTTTCATTTCAGTACGTGATATAAATTATATAATAATGTATATTTGTTCTGTATATATCTTTATGTGTGTGTTTGAATAAATTGAAATTAAAATTGAAGTATTTTCATTACAAATTTTTGCGTTGACAAATTTAAATTCAATTGCACTAATTAAAAATGAAATCTAAAACGAATATTATTACATGTACAAAACAAGTAATTTTGTTTTCAGGATAGACGTCTACTTAAAGTGAATATAACATCAATAGTAGAAACAATATTTAAACTTACGTTTCCACTGCTTCGTGTGAAAGACATCACATTCATTGTATCATAACTAATATCAAAGCGAAACGTCGAGTCACCAACTATTATAGAAGTGTTACTGTTTTGTAGAAACGTCTTGTTAGAATCGTGACGAGATGACTGAAGATAAACCACAAGCAACAGTTTACAGTTGACATGGACACAAATATTTTATTGTTAGATACAATACATCTTTTGAACATACATTTTGCAGTTTTCTAAAAGGTGTGATGTTAGAAAGTTTAGAAACAGTGTATTCCTTTGTTATTTCTTATAAGACCATTCGAATGAGTTCATTTTGTGGCGTTATTATTTGTTGTACAATTATAATTTTGTTTGGTTTTATTAGTTTTATTGTCAAATTCAGTAATAAATGTTGGTATTCTTTTCTTCGTTAATCCATAAGCGTCCATCCCACTATTCACATAGGACAGCTGCAAGGAAATCGCTTAAAATAAAATTTTATACACGTCTATTAAATTTTATTTTTTTCATGAACTCAGCAATAGCACGTAAGAATTTGATGTGCGCTTTTAGCTCACATCCAGTATACTGTTATTGAGCTCATTTGAGTGTGAGCACTCGCTCAGATGTTGAGGAAAAACACTTGTACTGCTCAACGTACACTGAGTCTAGGAATTAAGCAAGAAATACTCGATTTTTATTTTTACGTTCCATTTTAATATGGAACAGCTTGTATTATTTATTTTTATTTTATTTCATATTGCGCTGCAGATTCTTATTTGTATTGGTACTTTTAGTAAGTACAGCTGATGTTAATTTAAGATTTTATTTGTTAAATTCCTACACTATGATGGTATAAGAGTACCTACGCAAGTGTGGTTACATTATCCACATAATATTATTATAAGTATAGTACTTAGTACTCAGAGCTCCGTGGCCTAGTAGGTAGACTGTTTGTGTCGCACTTGAAAAGGTGCAGGTTCGAATCCCAGGTGAGCCAATGAGCCTTTTTCAGATCTCAAGTACATTATACGTACGCTTTAACGGTGAAGGAAAACATCGTGAGGAAACCCGCACATAGTTGGCCCCAGACGTATTGACCAGTCATTGCTCTGGACTAGGCTGTCTATGTTGTGAGAACGCCGTATGTGCTTGGGCAACCATATGACATTTAAAAACCGACTGTCCCAGGCACTACAGTATTTCATGAGTGGTTATTTCGCTCGGAGAGTGCTGTATAAATAATCCATTATCGGATGAAAAGGCCTAAGTTTTTAGTACTTAGTCAAAACAGCTGAAGAGAAAACGCTTATTGCTTTACTTCGTTACTACAGATTTCAGATTGTCAGGTTCTTATAAGAAAACAAAATAAAACTCACATCAAGCTCTTGTAAGCAAAGTTTGAACGTTCATAAATCTACCGTAAAAAGCTAATGTTAGCATTTCACGTTCACAAAGCACATTCACGTAATCTAATATAATGGAAACCTTTCGATCACAAATTGAAATATATGTTAAAGGTATTCAATATATCTCAGAGAAAAACATGTGACATCATTTTAACACACATCCGAGGCTAACATAGATAAATCGCTCGGAAGCCTTCGCTACATTGACTCTCTTAACGACCTTTATTCGAAATCAGTTTTGCGTCGTTGATGTGCCTTTGAAAGTATTTTTGTTCGAAATTCGAAAGTTTGGTTGTTTTTTTTTAAGATTATTTTGGCCTAGATCAGTCATTCCCAAAGTAGGCGATAACGCCCCATTGTGGGCGCTAGAAGCCTAGAGAGGGGCGGTAAGGGGCCCAGGAAAATTTGAAGGGGCGTTGATGTAAGCAGTATTATTATTGTTCATTGTGGATTATTGGTTAATTTTGAAGAGATAAAAAATAATCTCCAGGTGACACTAATAGTTATTGAAGTTTTATAATGAAAAAGGTGGAGGGCGCCACAAAATAACTGATTTTTAAAGTGGCCGTTAGACGGAATAAGTTTGGGAACCTCTGGCCTGGTAACGGGGTGTTCTAGTACTCCTTGTGATTAAAGACTCAGAAGATTTTCCTTCTAGATAATTTAAAACAACTTAGAAATTTTTCTTCTTTTGAGGCTCCTAAGAAGGGGATCAACTTTTAATGAGCTGTCAAATGTCTGTATAATATCACCTGGCATAAAAAAAAATTAAGCATGCCGCTCTTTTCTTTCTAGATATTAAGAGATTAAGAGCCTGTTTCACAATAATCTAATAGAGTAATGTATATCTAATAATATAATAGAAGTAATGTCGTTGTTTATTTTATACCTACTGGGTAACAGAGACAAAACATCCAAATAGTAGCTTATTTGGATGTTTTGTCTCTGTCTCTCAGTTATCTGATGCTTATCAGTAGATTGCTAAACAGGCCCTTAGAAGAAGGAAGGGCTGGTCTTGGTCTAACTAAACATATCACAATTTGCAATCCAACTGGTAGTAGATAGTAGTTATAATAGGCCTTTCTAAATTAACTGAATCTGTAATCAGGCTAAAAGAATTTTAAGTATCTTAATTAGGTACTTCTTACTGATTTTATGAGTTTACGAAAACAAAACGATAGTCGTTCACTGGACTAAAATTACAAGCTTCCAATAAATACTACTGATTAATTAAGATTTATAAATTGAATACCAAGGAACGCCTTCATTAGTTAGGCCTAACCTTCAACATTAATAGCTTATTGACGACCTCTGTGCCTCAGTGGTTCAGCGCGTTGGTGTTCAAGCCGGGGGTCGCGGGTTCTAATCCCGCCGAAGGAACAAAAAGTTTTTCTGTGTTCCTGGGTCATGGATGTGTATTAAATATGTGTAGGTATAATATAATAAAAATATATGTATAGTATAAAAGTATTAAATATACTTCCCGTTTTCTAGTACCTGCAACACAAGTTCTTCTAATACTTATCATGGGGCCAGATTGACGTGGTGTGATGCGTCCATAGATGTTAAAATATATTATTATATTATTATTGTGGTCCTAAAAATATCTTTGTAATATTTCGTAAAATATTAAATACCTTCTAGTACATTGTTTCTTAACCTGTGGTCCGAGAACCCATGAGGTCCCGTAAGTATATGTATGGGGGCCCGCAGTCTCATTTATTTAAAAATTCAAATAAACAAATTGTACCTAGTCTCGTAATCACTACGCTTAATTAGAAAAATGCACCAGCAGGCGGTGTCTGAGACTGACTGAAGTGAAGAGTGAGTGAAGTAAATTGTCCGAAATTTTTTGATGTTTCTTTTTATTAAGCCTTGAAATTTTGCTTGATTTTCTAGGGGTCCGTGGACTGAAAAAGGTTAAGAAACGCTGTTTTAGAACCTATTGTATTAGTACAATAGGTACAATTTTCATATCGGTGCTATTTTATAAAAATTGCAAGAACTTATTCTGTTCTTAAAATTTATAAATGATCTTGTAATTTTTAATTATACTTAAAAATTATTAAAATCGCAAAAATATTCATCTGACCAGGATTAGAACCTGAGATGCTAATTTGCTAACAACGCAAATATTATACCTACTACTGAATCGACATATTGTTACGAAAAAAAAAAACAAAAAACATAATTATAATAACTTAAAAATGCGCAGTTTCTCAGGGATAAAATCTAGCTAGATCGATTTTGTTCCCCCCAATAGCTACGAGTAGATCGATTGTATACTAAATGTCATGAAATGACTCGAAGCCACTTCCGAGATTCTGATTATATAATATACAAGAATTGCTCGTTTAAAATGTAAGATGATTGTAATTTTTGTCTCCAGATATAAAGGTATTGTTATTTTTGATTTAGAAACCGATGACTGGTTTTGTCTTTGAGTGGGTATTCTCCCCATCAGTGTTAACAAATGTGGATGCCACATACAATGTGAAGATATATTTGTGGGAACTGCTTTTGTAATTTTTATCAAACGCTTCGAATATACGGATCCTAAGAATGACGAAATTTCTACGACTGTTCTATATATATCTTTTAATATATTTTTTTTCACTGCGTTATATTAAAATCGAACATTTAGTAATAATCTATACTAATACAATAAAAAGGAAAGTTTGTTTGTTTGCATTGAATATACTCAGAAACTACTGGACCGATTTTGATGAAATTTGGCACAGATATAGAGTAGACCACGAGGAAGGACATTGGCTCCTTTTTATCGCGGAAAAATGTATGACTTCTGCAAAATTAACTTTTGCGCACACGAAGTCACGGGCAACATTTAATTTCAAAATTATTTTTAACTCATTCTTAAAAAACCTTGAGATATATTTTTAAATAATAGTTAACAGCAATGGCGTACATAGTAATGTAATTTATTAACAAAAACCTTAGTTAGTTTGCTTGTCCACAAGAAGAACGAAGCACATTTTTTGAATACAATAAGATATATTTTTTTTGAAAGATAGTGTTATTTAAATCAATAAAATGAAGCTCTGATAGTTACCTTCTTACAAGCGAACTAAACAATTACTTTTACTTTGTAATGTCTTAGCATGTTCGACATTACATGCGGCAGTGTGTCCCATAGAACAGTTTCATGCAATAGTCCTTTTGTATTTGACACCCCCTCACTATTTGATTTATAGATTCGTTCGTTGACTTGTCTCTTTCGTTTTATTAATGAATTTATTTAAACGCTAATGAACAAGTTACTTTCAGACAAGTGAAACCAATTTATCTGGATCAAGAATGAAGTTATTTCGAAGACGTAATTAGACTGGCTTATAGTCAACGTGTTTTGCAATTGTAATATGACAAGACGTATGGCTTGTAAGAATATGTTACTGAAATGGAAGGTATAACAATGATAGATAGTGCTTATTAATTTTGGACTTTAATTGTCAGAGCATAACTTTCTCAGGCCTTGGAGAACTCATCACATACAGCAACATTATGAAATAGTATTCTATATCCATAGTTGTGTTGCATACTTTTTGGAATTATTGAAGTGAAAACTACTTTAGCGGCATTGTGCACTTGACGTGACACGTGACCTGATCGAAAATTCGTAAGATGCAACTTGCAACTGTTTGCTGTCTTAGTTCATTTACGCGAGCATAGCACAAAACTATTTTTTTAGTTCGTATCTTTTAGCCTAGATGGCGGTTTTGCCAATTTAATATTCAAGTTTTCACTTTTCCGGCACCCCGGAGTGCAACCCGTTGTTTTTATTTTTCATACTTGTAACATAAACATTTTTCCTGCTTTCGGTGTTAATGAGAACATGGAACAATATATACGTTATAAGTATAATCTTTTGTAACCAAAGCTTTTTGAAGCGCGGCTCATCAATTTTAAACACACGGCGAGTCAGTGCATTCAAAGGCTGGCGCTTTTTACTAATGCTTTCAGGAGCTTAATTAACATCCTCTCCTGTGAATAGGGATACTTAATTCGAGCTGTAAGTGAGGGCATAGACTAAGTAATTGAGTTGAAAACTGACAACTTCATGAGCTTAGCATACCTTTTACATCGTTTGAAGTATGACTGATTTTAAATGCATTTCATACTATTGCCCATTACATCCGTCAGGACTCAGGCCATCGATCTAAATTGGAGACTACATTAAATAATGTAGCATATATTATAATACTAATCCAGATTATAAGTTTATAATCTGGAATAGTATTATAATATATACAGTTGTGTATTAGAATCAGAAAACAGCGCGGGTAGCACCATTCTGAATTCCGGGGCTACATGTATTTAATTATAACGTTGTTTTAACTGTCTAGCAACTGGCGCATTTCCATTTATTTTCTTTCTTCCTTTTTTCAACAAATAAAGAGTGTCACCGCGTATTCACCCAAGTCCCAACAGAAGTTTTTGTGGTTAGTTTAGGTTTTACTCGCTACTCGAGTGCATGTTACTTCAAATTAAAGTAAAAGCATCAAAGTGGAATGTAAAATGCATAAAAGAATTCACGGTAGCCAACGGATGAAGATTTTTTGCATAGTTTTTGTTGTAAGCTTCTGAAAGAACCAACTATTTCTATACTGTTTCGATGTTCATTGATTTTTAGAGGTATAAAATATATTTCAATTTCTGGACACAAGCCATTTTGTTGAAAGGGTGAGCAATGAACCAACGAACTGTGACTGTATGACAAGGGTAGATATAAAAATTTCGCGGTAATATTAAAGTAAAAAATATCAACATAGTATTTGCTTCGTATTTTAGTAATCCCTTACTAAAGGCCCATTTCCAAGGGACAGAACAATCTATTGATAAGTGTCAGATAGGTTATTTACGTGTTTTGTCCCTGTCGCTCGTAAGTAGCAACAAAACTTCCTTATTCTATTTGACACTTATTAGAAGCTCGTGAAACAGGCCCTAAATGTAATTAGTAATAATTGTGACAATGTGTGACTACAGCTAACTGGGATAATAACTAAAACTTATGTCCTTTCATCCATTAGGTATTGGATGATTTATACAATATTTTTCGAGCGAAATAACCACTCTTGTAATACTGTAGTGCCTGGGACAGTCGGTTTTTAAATGGCGTATGGTTGCCCAAGCACATACGGCATTCTCACAATACAGTCAGTCTAGTCCAGAGGAATGAATGTACCCATCAAAACAAAAAAGAAACAGACATACAAACAAACCTTTCTCCTTAATAATATTAATGTATATGAGTTGTGTCCTATGGTTCTACGAATATTAATTAAATCCACAAGTTTTATAAGTCGATGTCAAGTAGGTATATCCACTCATTCTTATAAACTTTCGGATATAATTTTATGTTTGTTAGTCTTTCACAGCATTTGGCATGAAGTCACTAAGTCAAGTAGTGTGTTGTATTATTTAATATACATTTTTATTAAACTAAAGGGCCAAACAAAGAGATGGATTACCTGATGGAAAGCGATTACTGTCGCTCGCCATGAACTCCGGAGGAGTCGTATGTGCATTGCCAAGTTTATTCCGGATAAGTACATCGGTTAGATTTTTCACGCAAATAAAATCGCGGGCTACAAGTTAAAAATACATACATATAAACATATAATCACGCCTCTTTCCCATAGGGGTAGGCTGAGACCGCCTCTTTCCCGTAGGGGTAGGCAGAGACTACTTCTTTCCACTTGATACGATCCTCACATACATGTTTCGCTTCGCTCACTTTCATTCTTACCATCCATTCCTCCTCTTACAATCAACGCAGCGAAGTGGCTCTTCATGGGCCACTTTTCGCCTCCGCGAGAACGAGATGTGATGGGTGGATAATTAAATTATTTTTATGATTATCCATTGCGTTCTCACGGATTGGTGGAGAGGGTAGGAATAGGGAAAGGGAAGGATTGGTGGTGTGGAAAGGAAGATTGGTAAGTTAGAGTGGGAAATGGGAAATGTAGGATATTACCGCCCAGGAGGGCACGGGATAGGACAGTAATAGCTAGGGAAGCTGGGGTCGCATACCCGTATACTATACCACAACTATCGGACAGGTAAGTTGGGATGAGTATCCCATGACATTTTTAATTAAAGTTAAAAATACTAGAGTATTTATTGTCGTCAAAGTATCGAGTCGTACATATTTTACAAAGTTCCCCGACTGAAACACTCTGTCCATCCCAAGCTTTAACAATTTTACCTCTATAAAATAGAATTCGAAACATTCTTGTACCAGAGACTAAATTCAATTCTTGGGGCTAAAGTCCAGACTAATACAAAACATTAGATTTAAACTTCAATATGCTTACATAAGTTTAACATTATGATATAATAACTGATATTAGTTTTGGAAGTTTTCTATTCAGATATCTTTTTGGCTTCAGTGTGATACTTAATTGAATCAATTAATGTATATGTATGTGTATAAAAATAGACTTAAAATCATTATTATATAATATTGCTTTATTTTTTTTATTAGTTTTTAAAACTTTTCAGAATCATTGAGCTGGCACAAGAATGAAACACATTAAACCCATTAAGCCTTTTAACAAAAAAGTTTAGCCAGCTAGCAGTGTCTACTTTTCAAGATGCTATTCCCGTTGTCCTCCACCATATTTAATCCACTGGTGGACATCGGGAAAAAAGTTAGTAGACATATAGTGGGGGTCATCGGAAATAAGCCTTTTCAAGTGTCAACGATTGCTTTGATGATAATAATAATATGCAAAACGGTCAAACATTTATTATACGCGACTTTTTGACGTTTACATAACATGCATCGCATAATATGGATATAAATAGCAATTCAAGCAAAAAGTAACATCAAAAGCAGTTCACGGAAACGTCGGATACTCCCTTTATGATGCCGCTTGCTTTTTACGCTGATTTCCATTCCAATTATTACCAAGTGTGGATTCCATGTTTACATTCAGCCGAAGCTACCCGGATTTGTCCCACATTATCCGTCCCTTTCATAAACGTGTTGGAGGACGAGGCAGAAATAGATTCTCATCTCAAATGTTGTCACAGATATAATATGAGTGATGCTAGGTTCAAAGAGATGGAATTTTAGTGAGTAAATCTTGCAGCATGTGGTAATAAGTATCCACAGTAGCTAGTATAGATAACTTTAAAATTTCAGATGATTTTTGGATGTATCACTACTGTCGCCTCAATAGACCAGTTGTAGTTTAGAGCTTGGCTCTCGAATCTGGTCATGGGTTCGATCACCGCGTTGGAAAAACAAAATATGTTGTTTACAAGTCTCGTGGAAGGAAATTCAGGCTGATCACCTAATTGTCTAACAAGAAAGATGATCCATTATCGGATGGGTATGAAAAAATTTGGTCCTGGATCTGTTAACTCACCGATCGTGTAGGTCACTCGACTCACTGGGTTATGAAAGTGAAGGAATAGAGTGCTTTTGTGTATTGCGGCAAACACTTAGGTACTATGAAAATACTCCTGCGTAGCTGGTCTGGTTTTATTGAAACCGTATACCACCACCGAAATCGATGTGGCAGACATTATATTATTACTGTCTAAGAAGTAAAACATATTATAATCCTACTTTCTGTTTAATATACTTGACTAGGCAAATGTCTTAACATCAGCACATGGAAGTTATAATCCCTTTGCGTGGGTATATAGAAGTTACCAGCTCATGCAAGCTAATCGGACTATTGCAAGTCACCGACTTACAGTTCTATTAGACATTAAGGTTCATTGTTCTCGTATCCTCCTTTGTTGATTAAGTAGTACTTACTCTAGATATCTTTAATACCCTGCACATGTTCAAGTAGGTGAGTAACATATCACATATCAAAATTATAGGGGATTAAATAAAAATGTTAATTGTTGTTTGCCTTTTTGAGCGTACCTACACAGCAGTCGTTTTTTTTTTTAATGTAATGAATCAGAAAACGAGCAGACGGATCGCCTGATGGTAAACGATTACCGCCGCCCATGGACACTCGCAACACCAGAGGAATTACACTTGCGTTCCTGGTCCTTAAAATCCCCAATCCCCCCCATGGGCCTCCGGTAACCTCACTCACTCGGCGAAACACAATGCAAGCGTTATTTCACGCCGGGTTTCTGTGAGACCGTGGTATTTACCCGGTCGAGCCGGCCCATTCATGCCGAAGCATGGCTCTCCCACAAATAATTTGACAGTATTTGTTTGAACTATTAGCCAGTTTAATCAAATTAGTTGAACATTTTCTGTGGCTATATTCCTACGTTTCCGCATATAATTATATATCTCCAGAAGCTAATATTATTGTACCTTAATCTGTTTCTTACTCTTTGTTATTTTATATCTTACGTTACTCTTCTAGTTTCTAACTCAACTCTATTTTCTATTAGTTAGATAATATATCAAACGTACAAACCTACATATACAAAATAGGGATTAAGTATATGTAATTGATTGTACTGTCGGTTCTTGGTGGAAATTCATGTTGAACAGTAATAAAACACTCTAGATATAACCGGTAAAAAACCGGTCGTGCTATTTGTTAAAATTTATAATTATATCATAATATAGTGGAAAAAGTCCACGAAAAATTGTGTTTTATTAGTGTTCAAAATAGGGATTATCTTGATAAACTATTTGTGCAGTCGTGATTAATTAAAAATTGAAAAGCGCTAGCATATTATAAAGTTGAATAGCTCTTAATGAATTGCTATTGCGAAGTAGGTCGCAACTTGTAATTGGTGGAAATGGTGACCGCGGCTGCACCAATTTTAGGTTTATTGTTCTGTAATTACTCTGAGGAAAATCTGGAAAACTTTGCACAATTAAATTTAAATTACAATAACCTCTTTGTTCTTTAAAATAATGTTGAGTAAATAGGGCTTTTTACGAGGCGTCGCGCGTCGAGCGTATTTTGGGTCAGCGTTTTTGAAAGGACTCTTTCAATTTTTCTCCTGGATGTGACAATGCATATGCATTCTTATGAGAGTAGGTACACTTAATGTGAGTAAAATTAATTGCATATTTGGAGAATGTTCTTTTAAATAAAATTAATAAAAACATATATTTATTAAAAAGTTTGAAATTAAAGGATTACTTTTTTAATATTGAATGTTTTTAACTAAATTGTAGTTATAAACCTTAATTTTATAATAATTAACAAATTAACAATAATAGATTCAAATCATAAATAAATTTAATGTTCCATAATACCACATAGAATTTATGAATAAACAATAATATGATCGTAAACATTATTAAAACAAATTTCATTCACACGTCCAACATCCGATAACATTCCACGGTGGTCAAACGATATTTTGAAATATTCAATAGTTATCTAAAAGAAACTAAAATAGTTACAGTGACTAATGTACATACGCTTTAACCATAAGATTACAGTTACACCATTTAAGCTGACTATCTAACCGGCATTAAGACGAAAACTCGATAAATTCTTTCTTTTTAATATCTGACCATAATCGTTCAATGCTGGCTGTACTAAAGGTGATTCTGATAAAATTTATGAATATTGCGCTGTACTCATTTATCATTTAACAATAACACACATTAAGGTAAATTATCTACATTTGACATTCCTATATTTTTCATTAGATGATTACTTATATTTACATGGAGGAGATTAAGGACACCCACGTGATCAATAATCCATTATAAAAACGCAAACAATAAGTAGTTATCAGTTATATGGGTACCGGAGATTTGATTAATGACCTTGCAGCCATATTAGAAGACATCGATAAATAAAAGTATCTAGATGCTATCTGAGAGAAACCTGAGATAGTACCGGTCCAGTACAATTGAATGAAAAAGTGTTACGATACAAACGGTTTGACGTGATCATGCGTTATTAACTAAGCTTGCGTACTCATAACACATGACAATAATTTGTTAAGTAACTTATAAAACTTACATTCGATAAACGTCATCTTTAAAAAAATTAAGATGGTAAGGTGCAGCGCAGACGACACACTTTTTGTGCGATCGAGCCTGCGTCGCACAGAAAGTCTACATGGCGCGCACAAAGTCGTTCGCGGAAATTTCACAGACTCAAAGCACACGACGCAATCTTCGATCATTCTGTCGGCAGAACAGTAAAGTAACACGTTCACGTGTACTATTTTATACTTGAAGTACAGAAAAAGAAGAAGAAATAGAGAATGTTGGGTAAATCCTATACTTTTGGGGAGATTACTGAAAGGACAGTTCTATATTATTAAACATTCAAATCTGAAAATAGATCCGGATAATTTTTTCAAATTTTATAAAATGTCTGTTTCCAAATTTTTTGAGCTGCTATTGCTGGTCTGTTTTGTATTTATTGTATTAACATCGTTACATCGATCTCTGGCGCCATGGTATTATATATGTGATATAATAGCATGGCGCCAGAGATCGACGTTACGTCCATCCCTAACATATGCAGAGTGCAAACTAAATTGTGCGCCGTGTGCGTTAGCCTACGTTGAAGCAAACGTTTTATTTTTTTTGCACACTTTTTGTGAGCGATGTGGTCTGCCCGAATTACACGGATTTTTAGTGCGCCGGACTTTTTGCGCGTCGTATGCGTTACTGCATATAATTCCATAGGTTCTACTTTCACAGACTAAAAAGTGCATTACAGACAGTCTGTCGTCCGCGCTGCGCCTGATAATAAAAGCCTAACTGAAAGCGCCCCGTTGTAATGATTTTTTTTTTAATTCTATTTCTTGTTTTTTTTTTGATAAAATATATGCACAGTATAAAATGTAGAGAGAGAGCATAAAATTTGCTATAAAACCTTACGCCACTATCAAACAAAACGTTCACTAGCATCAATTAAAAAAGGAACCGCTCATTTGTGTTGGTCATTGTACCAGACGCGGACTATTTAATATGCGATAAATAACAATATCTCATTGATAATTAAAAAAAATGATCTGTCTAAAGTAATGAAGCGTACACGCTTGAAACCGGTAGCGAGAGATAAGTACGTTTAATGATAGTCGACTAATCTCGGAGACTATAGCCATCAGAGTAGCTTAATATGACATAAAAGTATCTATCGCCAAGGATATTAATGAAATTAAAAAGTTTAAATCGATAAAGCTAAGGAATAATTAATCTACTTGTATAAGTAAAGATATAGGAGATATTGTTCGGCAGTGATGACAGTAGAATTTAAGCTTTGAGATAAGAAATATGTACTTATAAAATTCAATTGAGCGACCTCAGGTAAATAGTAGATAAAAAAAAATTGTCATAAAAAAATACAAGCGACGGATATGTATCAGGTGAATAATCGAACTTGTTTTATAATCGAATAAAAAAATTCTTATCAAAAATACACATTGCAACCACAAAATACAACGATGTTTTAGATAAGTTTTTTAACAAAAAATATGTAACATATTTGGGAAAAATCTTATCTTAAAACACGGATATTATAATTGGGCTAGAATAGTTTTTGCTTACAAAAAAAATTACAACGGACGCACCGTTCCGGACCGGTGGTTGAATAGAGACAACTCAGACTTGTGACCAGCTAATTAACCAAAGACGAAAAAAGATCCAAACAAACTTTATGGTGAATTAAAACATCCGTTTACACAGGCCATAATTAACACAGACTCTATAAATTAATTTAAACTTAAAACGTAATGAAGCACTTCTTTATTATTAAAATTTGTTTTAATTTAAACGTCAACGCCACCAAATACACGGCTATTTTATTTATACTTTTTTTATTCATATTGCAATAAAATTGTGACAAGATTTTATTTATGTTCCCATAGGTATTGCCTAAGAATATTCCATAACTTCTAAATCTTATATCCGTTTTCTTGTATTTGAATATTAAATTCTTTAATGCTTACCAATTATATAATAATAACAAAGAAGTCATGCCCTCATTACGTTTTAAAAAGCAAAATCACTATTACCTCCAACATGTTATCTATTATGATTTGATAAACATAGCCACGTTCTATGTTATTCAAATCTTTGAATAGAATACTTCTAACAATATTCCTTACAAGCCAAAGCTCTTTATGGATGACTCTTAACCTTATCTTATAAAAATATCGATATGAAGAATGCTCCTACCTACCCCCGTGGCACGTCGTTAAGATGTTATCCCTTCAACGAGAAGTAATCTGTAGTTGCGAGTGTTGGGACCAACTACAATAGTAGGGTCGGCATAATGGGCAAGTTTTTTAGTATTTTATTGCTTTGAACCCTCAAGGGACGCTCGTGTGACAGATCGATGTTATAGCTAAAAAGAAAAAGTGTATTTTGACACGGCCTTCCATTTCGAAGATATTTCCTTTCGTTGTTGTGCTCTACTGAGGATATGGGATTTTAAAAAATGTCTCATATTGTTTTATATTCATCATTGTCGCGCTTCTGTGAGTTTAGATTTAGGAATACCGGCTAAATGGATCTTCCGTCGTTTGTGGCCTTCTCACGCTATATTTGTTTGATATTCTTCTCGACATGCCGCATTTTATATAAGTTTATTTGTGTCTATAAAATTCGTTTGTATATATTTTGTTGTTATCAACTAACATGAATACTGTTGCTGGCCAATGGAGCTATAGGTTATATCTTAATAAATTTATTTCTTTTGCATAATATTATGTACGCTTACAAATACCGTTTTTGTTATTTGTATAAACGTTATCTCAAACTTTTCCATGATTCTTCATTATATCATCATTTATCGTATATTTTCCTTTTCATCATTTATCCAAATGTCATGACTATGTAAACAGAAGACGTAAATGAACACGACGACCGCCTTGTTTGTACATCCACCGTCCATACTATCCATAGCTAATTTAGGTAGCATTGTGCGCTATACCTGAATGAGATTATCACGGAACCCGTTGGGAGTCATTGCTCATAAATCATATCCCATAAAATACATCTGACAATCATCTATCCAAGCTTCCTAGATGGATACCATAATAGTAATGAACCTTATTACCGTTACGTTAACGTTCAAAATATGATGATCAACTAGATATTTCGATAGCTAGAGTGTATCGTTAAAATGACAAGCGAACTTAATATTCCATTTGATCGGGACAATTGTTAGTATTGTGTATAACATATTTAAAAAGCGAAAAAAGTTTTGAAACTATTTGAAGGATTGAAGTCATAAATCACTGAACGTGCGTGGATGATGTATAGTATCAAAATTGCAAGTTTCACAGAAATGGTTTTAGGCTTGGACTATTTCGTTGAAAGTATCAATCATTCTCAAAATTTGTTGGCACATAGAAAATTCAGCTGGAAAATAGCATTTTCAATGAACATCACAAAGTGCGCTATGCGCCATTGTTTATTCTATCGTGAAACAAACACGTATAAAAATTGTTGCGATATGATATGATTTTTTTTTATCTTATTAATAAAAATATTTACACCATGGATAAGCAAATCCAAATCGCTCTCTTTGTCTATCAAGTGACTGTTCCAAAGTATCTGACAGAGACAGCCATGTTGGATTAGCTAATCCGTGGTGTAAATAATTTTATTAATAAGACTGATTATGTCTTTAGAATGGGATGTCAACATATTTGATAATATAGATCGCAAATATATATTTTAGCAGTGTCTTGTCACCACGAGCCAAATCTTAAATCACATCTCGAAGTCGCAATAAAGATCCAACGTAATAGGAGTCCACATTATCCAAGGGAATTAGATCTCGCGTATTCAAAACTTTACTATTGAGACCTCGGAAGGGAACCGAATCTGATAAGGTAGATCGACGATAGGGCCCCTTTTTCTTTTCGCGACACCTTTGTCATGACAAAGGGGCTGTTTGGTTGAGCGGTGGCATCTGAATGGGCCTGCTATAACGCTCACATCCCGCAAGATCGGCCGCAGATATACATACTCAGAGATTTATTAATCTCCTCGTTCACTGGAACAATGCTTTTGGTAGGCACCTGGTCCTTTTTTACTTGATATGCTCGCCGCTGCCTGCTTAGTGTTTGGGCAGCGAAATTTATAAATATATAAAGTGATTTTTTTAGAAAAATAATGTGAAAACTTACATATTTTAATTAATTTTAATTCTGCTCAAAATAAATACCTACTTAATGTTTTAAGGAGAAATTATTTGTTTGTTTGTTTACATTGAAAAGGCTACGACACTTATACTCGGTCGATTTTAATAAAATTTGGCACACATATTATATTATACAATAGAATAGATGGAAAAGTCATAGAGTACTTTTAATCGCGGGAAAATGTACGGTACAGATGGAATTTTCATTTCCATATACGGAGTTGCGGAAAGCATCTAGTCGGTGGTACGTTATACGTGTTAAATGTATAAATATTTTTTTATATTTTACAACAGTCAAATATGGATGTAAAAATTTAAATATTTTCCTGTTACTACGTTATATTCTTCTTGCTCGATGCAGTGTAGAGTAATAACTTTTATTTAAAGGACTATCAGTTGTCAGCATCTCCGCCCACGTAAATACAGTATCCCACGGGAACACTAATTTTTCGGGATAAAAAGTAGTCCATTTGTTAATCCAGAGCTCAAACTACTACCATACTAAATTTTATCAAAATTCGAATAGTAGTTTTGCGTGAAAGTGTGACAAACATCCATCCATCTATCCTCAGGAACTTTCACATTTATAATATTAGTAGAATGTAATAATATCATCACGTACCTTTATTCACACTTAATTCAAAGAAAACTTAACCTTTGTCACCTGATACATCAACTGCGTTAGTTTAATTAAACCACAGACCATCCTCTTGCATATAATTTGTCCTCACCGTGTCATATTGTAGCAGGTAACAGGTATAAATAATCTGATATCGTAATATCAAGGGTCGTAGACAGAAATTCTTACGCGTCCTTTCGCTGAAACTCAACGCTTTATTCGTGCTAGTTTATCTCACGTACGTAAATTTTAATTATTACCCAGTGAATACGATCCTTTCAGGTGAATCTTGGGACCGATTCCAACGCATTTTATCTCGAAAGGTTTCTTGGAGGGATAAATTGTAAAGATTCCCAACTTTTCCATTCCTTAATTAAATTCGGAGTAGTCGAATGAGATTAAAATATAATTTAAAATTGTGGTTTTTGTGTCTCAGTCGTAATTCTCTGATTAAAACGTCTGCTAATAATTCTAGTTCTTCTTATTTATTATACCTTCCTCTTTCTTATTTATTAGTGATCATCATCATTATTATTTCTCACCTTTATTTTGTATGTATCCAGAGCTCAAGCTACTCTAGCTATACCAAATTACATTAAAATCCGATCTGTAGTTTTTGCGTGAAAGAGTAACAAATATCCATCCATCCATCATACTAATATTATAACTGTGAAAGTTTGTAAGGATGTATGGATGGATGGATGTATGGATGGATAGATGTATGGATGTTCTTTAATATTGTAGGACATACTTTTGTTCGATCATCAATAGTTTCCGTAGCGCATGCGATGTTTTATGGCTTTTTTTACACCTTGGGTTACTAAAGTTTTAGTAAGGATCCGTAATATATTTAAGCAATAAATATGGCTTATATTATTCAAGGTGAATGTAGCTAATGGTGAAATAATTTTTAAAATCGGCACAGTAGTTTTTGACATTACACGTTTTATTCATTTCAAACATACACACAAAAATACAAATCTTTCCTCTTTATAATATTAAGTATAGATTTTATTCTACTAGTAATATTTCAATGCCTTCTATAATTGCTATACCAGTGACTTAATAGTTCTATGCAGCTGCTTCGATGCCACATCTTGATAAGAACACCCGCATTTGGCAAATAAACCTCAGCGGGAAGTCATCACAATATTTTACCGTCCATGGCTTATTTGAAAAACACATTGACATATTTTTTGTTGATAACTATAAATCGATAAAATCCAATAAATTTTTGAGACAGCATCAATGTGAAAACAGCTCGAACCTTCTTCTTAATGCAATTGTAATAGACAGCGAAACATACGTAACTTAAACAATATTTGCAAATCTGACTTCTGTAAAAAATAATATATTTGAGATTACTTAATAAAAGTAATAAATAATATATTTGAGATTACTTTTGCAATTTGAGGTCTACCTGAGCTTAAAACTTACATATTTTTACCATTTATATTAATAACTCCCACACCGATCTCGGTGACGGTGGCCGGTTTCATTGAAACCAGGCCAGTTACGCAGGAGTGATTTTATAGTGCCCAAGTGTGTGCGCAGTACACAAGAGCACTCTCTCTTCCTTTTACTCTCGTAACCCAGTGGGACGGATGACCGACACGACTGGCGAGAGATCAGGCGCAGGACCGACTTTTTTACATGCCCATCCAACGCATGGATCATCTTTCTTGTCAGACAATCAGGTGATCAGCCTGCATTGTCCTACCCAAACTGGGAAACAACATTTTTTTTGTTGTTCCCATGTGGGAATCGACCCACGACCTCCGAGTCGAGAGCCAATGCTCGAACCACTTGACCACGGAGGCTGTTTAGTGTTTAGTGTTTATATTATGCATTAAACCAAAGAGAATTAAACGTCAAAACAATGGATTTTTACGTCATCAATATAATTCAATATTTAAGCAACAAAAATAGATAATGTTTGGGATAACGCATGATCGAAGGGTAATTACTATCTCATCTACTGGCACGTGTAAGATTGGGGGTCACATAATATATTTACAATCCTTCTGTTTCAAAAAATAATATGTTTTATGATTTCAACAAATGCCTGGATCTAAGAATGTGTCATCACGCACGCTCGCAACTGGAATTAAGCTCTTCTAAATAGCTATGATGCTGGTTAAAATTAATTAAATTTACATTCCGTTAATACCACGCCATGTGTCTAAAGCGTTTTCAGAAATCACATAAACGGAATGACTGCGGTTTACCAGAGGAATAAACCTTTTCTCGGTAATCGTATAAATCGTAATAACCAACACAATGTTGCCATTCATAAATCCGAATTATCCTGTCCTTCTCGAATGTAACAGTAGTAAAATTTTATATTAAATTTTCTTAGATAAAGTCTTTGATAGATATTTTTGAAATCTCTATTGGTTGTAAATAAAAAAAATATAAATATTTTACTGAAAGTATTTCGCTTTAAATTTCTACTTAGGATTAACTAAATTTATTACTATCTTTTCAGTGATGCTAAAATCTACTATCTATACTAATATAATAAAGAGGAAAAGTTTGTTTGTTTATTTGTTTGCATTGAATAGGCTTCGAAACTACCGGACCGATTTTCATAAAATTTGTCACAGATGTAGAGTAGACCACGGGAAAGTACTTTTTATCTAAGAAAAATGAACGGTTTCTGGGAAATTAACTTTTGTGCGCACAAAGTTGCGGGTACCATCTAGTTTAAAATAAAACTACTTTACTAACAGTAAAATATACTACTTACGAAGTTCAAAAATAAGATGCCGTTTGCTATTTCTGGCCTTTACAATTTATTTATAATTTTAGTCAATATACTCAAAAACTAATAAATAAGATCCATGTTGTGATCACTCCTTTTGAGGACACGCCATACAAAAGTCGGGGATAAAAACTTGTGTCCATTGTGTTTATCAAACCGCCCTTTTCAAATTTATTGTCGAATGATTTGATGTCTCTATGTGGTTCTATTGTAAGCCACTTATCTAATCTATTATATTTAATATATTGTCCTTCGCGTTCTGTTCATATACAATTTCTAAAACACTTCAAATTTTGTGACAGTTATGGCTTAGAACTGTGGTTACTAACAAAAGATTTTTTTACATTTTTTCGAAGTATTGATTTTTAGTAAAACCGAAATAACTAAATCGATTTTCTCATGGCAGTGTTAAAAAATACGGTCATTTCTTTCAGTAAGATTTACGCATGATATTAAATATTATATTACTAGCACTCAATTCCCGCGGCTTCGCCCGCGTGAAATTAGGTATTAAATTTTCGTCCTCCGTTTTATCCCATTGGAGGGTAAATTTTGGAGAATCCTTCCTTCTTGGATACCTGCGTTATTGAAAAATACGTGTGAAAATTTTAAATCAGTCAATCAGCTTTGTCTTTTATAAATATAGATTGTGGTGTGATCATAAACACCCTGTTAATAGGCACGTCATTGTCAAAGCGAGATTAATGGTCAGCTTACAATGAGACGCGACGCGATGCGCAATTTTTTAAATAGCGATTCAGAATTAAACATACCCAAAAAATAGATATTATACGTTTCATTGCTAGAGCCGCAGCGGCGGGCGTCGCACTGCACACTCTTGCAGTGAAACGAATATTATTGTGTTATTTAATATAGTTAAAAAAGTTTAAATTTGAATAGCATCTTAAGTTGACCAAAAATTGTATCCTTCTCCTACCATTTGCATTCCGATTATCGACTTTATACCACGCGAAATAGAGTCAACTTGCCGCAAAACATGACCATATAAAGGAAAAAATAATCGTTTTCCTTTATAATGTCATGTTTTTCCAAAATCACGAAAAGTTAACTCTATTTTGCATGCGCATGCACTTAAAAATACGTCGCATAGCGTCTCAGTGTGAACTGACGATAACGCGTCGCCGCGTCGGCTTAGCTTGCGGTCGGCAACAAATCTCTCGTTTAGTATTCTGCGGCTTCGGTACTGATCAATCGCGGTGCAGTTTAAAATACATGTTACGTTTATAATGTAATCCGCTTAAAGAAAATGTTACATAAAATAATATCTAATATATAAAATTCCCGTGTCAGTCAGGGGACACACTCCTGCGAAACGGCTTGACCGATTCTTATGATTTTTTTGCATATTCGGTAGGTCTGAGGATCGGTCGTTATCACATACTTCTATAAATCTGTGGTCGTAATCTATTTTTATATGCGACAAAACAACGTTCAGCTATTGAATATAATTATCATAATCATCGATCACAAACATTCTATTTCTATAAATCTTTGGTCGTAATCTGTTTTTATTTGTGGCAAAAGAACGTTTGCCGGGTCAGCTAGTATTGAATATTCATCATAATATTATTTAGAATTTGAAAAGAATCCATCGACTCCCTGCGACTGGGGTGGATACAAGCCGCAAGCGATTTTTAGAGTTTGGACCGATCAAAACGGGATTGATGTATACGAGAATACCATTATGCAGTTTTAACATATTGGGATTGGACAAGTTGCAACTGTATAATATAGCAGGTTTAAATTAGAACAATCGACTTTCTGATTTTGTTGGGGATTAAGTTGTATTGGCTTTAGGCGTAGGATGGTAGATTTTATTTATTTATTTATTTATTTATTTATGATTAACAGTAAACATAGTTGTTTCCATTTTTATGTTGATTTGAAATTGGCCTATTTAAAATCAGCAGCTTTTAAATAGGCCATAGGTAAATTTTTGCAAAAAGCAGGGTCTAGCAATTTAATGTTGTGTAGGTACTTGTATACCTTGTACCTACCCCATGTATTTAGAGAGCGAGCAATACTTAAAAATACACTGATATATCAATTACTTGACATTGTATAACAATGCTTGTAAAGGCTTTGCTCGTTCTTGGAGGCATTTTTAGCTATTTTACACCTTATTTCTTTGACATAAAGTCTATTTTTAACTTTAAAAATTCCTAAGAAATGCATGCATTTGAATAATGTAACCTGTCTTGAAGGAGGCCAAGAGATGACTAGACATAATACTGCACGGGAACTTAAGTAATTTCAATTGTATGAATATGGATAAGACATGAAAAATTGTGAAATTCTTGAATAAAGAATTCATGCGAATAAAAATAGTTTTATTTAGCGAGTGTATATGTTACGGGTAATGCTAGAAGATAGAGTAAACCTAGGTTTATTTGGGTTAACCTAGGATTACCCAAGCTTTGTGGATAAAGTCCGAATATTTATTTATATTCGGCGTTTACCCGTATACAACTAAGTTTACCCAACACTGGTTGGGTAATATTCGGTGTTAGTCTGAATAATAATTGAAATAAATTTTAATTCGAAAACCCATACTCACCTAGGTCTACCCAAGACAGGCTGGGTAATGTTAGAATAATTAATTAAATTAAAAACCATGTGCATTTATAGCTTTTATTTGAAAAAACGTACACAAAATAATCATTGCTTTTTTATATATTGGTGATATATTTTCAATGGCGATCAGTTTAATCTGACACACAGAAAACTGGTTCCTTGAGAACATTTCTTCGATAGTTCCACGTTCGTTTCCTAGCTTGTAAAGATCATCAGTAATTTCTATAAATGCCATGAGCACGTTCCGAAAATCTCCTCTTCCTTTATCAACATTATTATTACGACCAACACCAAACATTACCCAACCAGTGTTGGGTAAACTTAGTTATATACGGGTAAACGCCGAATATAAATAAATATTCGGACTTTATCCACAAAGCTTTGGTAATCCTAGGTAAACCCAAGTAAACCTAGGTTTACTCTATCTTCTAGTATTACCCGTAACATACATATAATTTTATTCAGAGAGTTATAATATGTTTCCTATATTGAACAACTATTTTATTAGATTGAATAATAAGCAAGAAACTATTACCTAATTTCTTGCAGAATAGTACATAATATTATGGTAAATGTTTAAAACATAAATAAATAATTTAAAAAAATATCAGATCTCATTATTAAATTAGGAATCTAAACATGCAATCGTTAAAATAATTCATAATAATATTATCATTCCAAACTAGCTCCCATCTTGGTTCGTAACGCTTACGCTTTACCATCATAACTTAGGAGTATCCACTGTACCATAACGTTATTTAAACTTTCTTCGAACCAGGAGCAGACAACAAATTATTCCTCCCACATATGTAGGAGCATCTGAATCAATCACAACAACATTCGTTCCGCCTTTATGCAGCTGTTACGCACAGATTGGTAATGTGATATGCGATAGGCTAGTAATGGAAAACTTGTATTAGCGATGTACTATACTCCGTTTCGATTCAATGTGAATAAAAAGTAAACAAAGCTCAATATATGTATTGGCTGTATTCCGCGGAAAATAGCGCTTGTTAGCGCTAATGGTGTCTACAGACACACGAATTACGGAGCGTACCAGATCCGCTGTACGCTCCGTACCAGATCCGAGCGTGTGTAGGGCAGTCCGGCGAACATAAGAAGAAGGCGAAGAGTTCGCCGTTGTCCGCATCGGATCTGGTCCGCTCCGTACCAAATTCCTGCCTGTGTAGAGCAGTCCGGCGGTTAGGCCGTACAACGGTATCAGTGTTGCCAACTTAGGGATGTAACCCCCAAAATTAGGGAAAATATCTACGGGAGTTTACTAGGGGACAGGATGCTTAGAGTTTTCTATTTATGAATCAATTTGTATGTAATAATAGAAATTATTTTAATGTGTGTATAGCCAGGGATATGAAAATGTATTGGGAGTGAAATCAGATTAAGACAAGTTAGTTTTATGTTATTCACGCGTAAGTCTTTATGTCAAACACATAACCTTTCTTTCTAGCTTATTATCTCTTAGAACTGTCAATGGTATAAGTAATCAGGGGTAAAATTTGGGGAGAAATATTTTTTAAAGTGTTGGTATCACTACCCGTTATCAATGAATTGCGGGAATCATCGTCGTCGTTTAAAAACAGCACTGTAAATAGAACTCTGTGCTAATGTAATAGAGCATAAAATCGAACACACGAGTGTCGAGCTTTACGGTCCACTGCACCGTACCAAATCCGTGCGTGTGTAGCAACATCGGATTTGGTCTCCGGTATGGTCCGCTGGACGCTCCGTACCAAATTCGTGTGTCTGTAGATAGCATTAAGAAAAAAAAAATCAGCCAGGACAAGTTTGCTAACTTATTGAAGTTTACTTTAGCAGTATTGACTGCTAACATAATCCGCCATTTTGCTTATTAAATGCCAGCGGTCGCCATTTTGCTTAGGTTCTCTTATTAGGGATATTTCCGCGGAACACAGCCGTTATGTCCCCAGATATAAATATTGAGTCCTTTAAGATAATTCAAAAAAATGTTTCTTTTCCAGCAGCGTCCCCAGAGCGTCAATTCTGCTTAATAAAACCTGCAATTTTACAATAAAAATCAAGTCCCAGTACGCTAAAACTGTCAAACTTATCCTCGTAGACGTTAAACCAACATGAAATGTGCTCTGATTGGTCGAAACTTCATAAAATCAATTCATCATAACATGTTGCTTCAATTACAGTACGATCAAAGTGAAATTAAAGTCTACTAAATACGAGAAATGAGGTTCAGGTGATAAATAGCTTAAAGATAGTCTCTAAAAGATTTCTAGTCTGTAAATAATAACTCCCACACCAATTTCGGTGATGGTGGCCGGTTTTATTGGCCAGCTACGCAGGAGTAATTATATAGTGTCCAAGTTTGTGCGCAATACGCAAGAGGACTTTCTCTTCCTTTACTCTCGTAACACAGTAGGACGGATAACCGACACGACTGGTGAGAGGATCAGGCGCAGGTCTGACTTTTTTTACATGCCCATCCGACGCATGGATCATGGACAATCAGGTGATCAGGCTGCATTGTCCCAACCAAACTTGGAAACGACATATTTTTTTGTTCTAATGCGGGAATCGAACCCAAGACCCGAGTCGAGAGCCAATGCTCGGACTACTAGACCACGGAGGCTGTTACTATACTATACTATGTAAAAGCAAAATATGTTAGTAGATACCTATAGATACCAGTGTTATTTTGCTATTGCATCCAATATTGCATCATAGTATCAATTTACTATTGGAATAAAGCTAGTACCTAGTACTGTTAGTAACATTATGGTAAGTGTTTTTATATTGACGACACAAGTTCAATTCGACGACGGACCGTCAAGACACTCGGCAAGACAGTAATATTTGCCGTCATAATAGACCACGGTCAAATCGAAATATTCTCGTAGTAGATATTTGTCTCAAATTATAATACTATGACTAGCTGATTCCCGCGAAGCCGTAACTGTACTCAATAACCCACAGGAACCATTTGTCTCACGATAATAAGTAGCCTTCCTTCCCCATGGTCTACTTTATATCTGTGCCAAAGTTCATGATAATCGGGTTAGTAGTTTTTACGTGAAACTGTAAATAAATTATCCCACGGGAACCATACATTTTCCCGCGATAAAAAGTAGCCTATGTCCTTTGTCAGGCTCTAGGCTATCTGTGTACCAAATTTCATTTAAATCGATTCAGTAGTTTTGACGTGAAAGACGGACAAATAGACACACACTTTCCCATTTATAATATTTCGGCGGGCAACATTAAGTATCCATACTAATACTTAATGTTGCCCGCGGCTCTGCCCGCGTTAATATAGTATCCCAGGGGTTTACTGTACTTTTTCGGGATAAAAAGTAGCCTATGTTTTAATCCAGAGCCTAAACTACTACCATACCAAATTTCATCGAAATCCGTTCAGTAGTTTTTACGTGAAAGAGTAAGAAACCTCAAAAAGAGTAACAAATCCATTCATCCATCTATCTGTACATCCATCTTAACAAAGTATCACATTTATAATATTAGTAGGACACGATTTTTGCGTTCATTTTAATATGATTGTTTTTTTTTTTTCATAAAAATCGACTGACCCCAGTAGGTTGGTAGGTGTTGGTAGGTTTAGGTGTAGGTGTACAAGTGTATTTTTGGTATTGTTATTTATTTATTCATGTTCCGTGACACAACGCAGTAAAGACATAATACCTACTGTGCGTTGGAACAGCTAGTCAATGGCTGTGTTCCGCGAAAAATAGCGCTTGTTAGCGCGTGCTAGCGCTAAAGAAAAAAAACACATTATCGGCGACACGTTTTATAACTTCAATATTTCTAACACAATCAGCCATTTTGCTTATTTAATGCCAGCGGTCGCAATTTTGCTTACGTTTTTTTGTTATCGCTATTTTCCACGGAATACATCTAATAATAATATTATTAATCATACGAAAAGTACAAGTTTACATAGGAAATCAGTAGGTTGGCATGATGGTTTACAGCCTAACCCTTCATTGAGGATGGACCCGAGCCCAAGTAGTGCGGACGTTAGTAATAATGATGGTAGGATTGTAGCAAATACTAGCGCTAGAGTGTGGATAACACCCGTTATCTTCGTTATTGTACTTGTAATCTGTACACAAATTAACGGATTAATACAATTTGTATTTATGATCCGTGTTCAATATTGATATGGTTTTGTTTGTGTTTGCCGGGTAATGAAATTATTGTTGATAAACGTGACACATATAAACGCAGTGCTTTAGTGAAATGGTTGTTGTGAGCGCTGAATATCAGGATTACATGGGCTCAACGGTATTGAATTCTATGGACACTGAGTACGATAATAGGTAATAAAGAAACATAGATGCATTTTCACTTATCAATCTACCATCTACAGATTTAACAAATATTATATGTTGCACGTGACTTCGTGCGTCCAAAAGGAAATCCCGTGGTAACCGTACATTTTGTCACAATAAAAAATGGCATATGTCCTTCCCCATTGTCTAATATATGTCTGTAGCAAATTTCATCAAAATCGGTCCAGTAGTTTCGGAGCCTATTCAATGCAAACAAATAAACATTTTCATTTTTATTACCTATATTAAGTATAGACTACCTTCTATTAATCGTTTTGTCTGGACTTATTTAATACAGGCTGTCTCGACACACGTTGTGTATGAACTATAAACTGGAATAAATAAATAGCTACACCTACACCTACAACATACATCTACACCTACATCTACATGGTCTTAATCTAGACCAACACCTACCAACCTACTGGGGCCGGCCCATTTTTTTTAATAGGTAAATCAAACAGATAAACTGAACGCACCTATAAATATGTATTTGACAGTCAAGTGGCAAATTGAACACAGTGAACAGTTAGTACCTATAGGTATAGGAAAATTAAACCGTCGTTTTTAGTTTTTTAATATTTTACCTGCAATATTTGCAATTTTGAAGTTCAGGGAAGATCGAGAAATCTCGATCTTCCCTGAACTTCGACAATTATTTCAAGACTAAAATTCGACAAATCGGTCCAGCCGTTCTCAAGCTATTGCATTACTAGAAGAAATAGATTATAGAGCTTCATTTTTATATAAATTATTATTTTTAAACAAAAAATTAAACCGACTTCCAAAGTAAAAATACACAAAAAAGTATGAAATAAAACTTAATCTCTAAATAATTCCCCTTTCAAATTCGGCTAAAATTTTTACTATTTCTCTACTCAACCTTCTTAATTTTGAAATCGGCACCAGCCCAAACAATATTCTACAATATTTTATACAACTTACGTTCATATTTGCTGGTACCGACTTCAAAATTAATAAGATTGAGTAGAGAAATTGTAAAAATTTTAGCCGAATTTGAAAGGGGAATTATTTAGAGATTAAGTTTTATTTCATACTTTTTTGTGTATTTTTACTTTGGAAGTCGGTTTAATTTTTTGTTTAAAAATAATAATTTCACCCTTTTTAGTGATATATTTTGTTAAGTTATTAATACGTCTTAAGAACGTCTAAACTAAACGATCGAATGTATAATTAAATACTCGCCAAGCTTCCATTAGGTATTGCTATTAAGATGATGATGATGATTACTGTAAGTTATAAAGTGGCATATGCTTGCAGTTCTTTAAACAATGCCGAAATTTCCAAACGCACATCTTTAAAGACTGAGGAGTTCTGTACAGTGCTTTTGGATCCAGGGTATACCTAGGTACAATATCTTATTTTTTTTGTAGTATATGCTTGTGTTACTTCAGTAAAAGTCAAAATCACTATATGAGTGGATATAAATTATGAGGAGTTCCCTCGATTCCTCATGGCTCGCATCATCAGGTTTCCACTTTAGTGACTAAAGGACTAATTTCGAATTAAACCCTTTACAACAACAAAAGAATTTTGCAAATAGGTTCATAAACGGCAGAGTAATGTTCAATGATCTCCGTGTTAGTGTAAAATACTATGAGAAATACCTTTTATATCATCATAATCTGATGATGTATGGTGTGATAGTGGTGATGATGATGATGATTACTCTAACTGACAAGGTGGCATATGCTTGCAGTTCTTTAATCAACGCCGAAGTCCCCAAACATGTATCTATAAGGAGTCAGGAGTTCTATTCTGTACTTTTGGATCCAGGGTATACCTTGGAGCAAAATCTTACTTTTTGGTAGCATATGCTTGAACTACTTCAGAAAAAGTCAAAATCACCATATGTGTCCATATAAATTTCGAGGAGTTCCCTCGATTCCTCATGGATCCTATCATCAGGTCACCACTTTGATATCAAAAGGACCAATTTGGGATTACACCCTATACATCACAGAAAAAATTTTGAAAATCGGTCCACAGGCGGCGGAGTAATCGTTGAACATACAAAAAAAAAAAAAAATATATATATACAGCCGAACGTATAACCGCCTCCTTTTTTGGGAAGTCGGTTAATTACTTGATCAATTTAAAAAGTACTTACACTTTATTCGATTGAAAATTACTCTATTAGGTAATAATATCCATTTGACCTTTCAGCCATAATTTACTTTCTATCGAAATATCTCTTTAGATATGTATGAAAATAATTTGAATCCACTTTTATCTGAAAAATTATGGCCAGGCCTCATTCATACTTATCAATTATTCAAAATGGCTTCGTATATGTAATCATAGGCTGCTCACTGCTTATTAAAATACAATTATGCATAATTTCTAGATTTTCGAAGGACACAGATTCTATTCTTTGTGATAATGTAAAACGATATTTTTCTTTAGATTTGTCTACGGATTCATAATGAACTACATTAATATTATCCCAAAGATTTACAAAAACTCAACATACGCTATGAGGTATATTTGGCATAACTAATCTTCATACAAGAAAAAGTCATCTTGGTTTTCACCATACTCAAATGTCAGCCATCTTATTTTCACCGTACTTCAAATGTAAAATTGGCCCCAAAACTTCAAAAAGTGGGGCCATTTTAGTGGAGACAGTTTTTACCTCAACAAGCCTCGTCTATAACATATACGTCTATGTATTAAACTAAGGCCTTTTACATCTGTTATTGGGTGATTTAAACAGTATTCTCCGAGCGAAGTAACCACTCTTGAAATACTGTAGTACCTGGGACAGTTGGTTTTTTTAAATGTCGTATGGTTGCCCAAGCACATATGGCATTCTCACAACATAGTCAGCCTAGTCTAGAAGAATGAACTGGTCAATATGTTTGGGGCCAACTATGTGCGGGTTTCCTCACGATGTTTTCCTTCACCGTTACAGTAAGAGCGTCCGTATAATGTACTTGAGATCTGAAAAAGTCTCATTGGCATACGCCACAACCTGGGATTTGAACCTGCACACTCTCGAGTGCGAACCAAACGGTCTATCCACTAGGCCACGGAGCTCTGTCTATGTATAATTCACAAAATATCCATGTTCACTAATCAGAATATATCTTTCCATTTCTTTATCTATACATAGATCATTCACTTGCTATTACCTAGTAGCTATTGCTACTAGTACCATGCAAAACAAGTTTCAAACTAGTTAAGACGAATGCTGGTGTTACGGCTGCCTTCACCCTTAACAGTTGTATATGGCGTCATTGTTCTCAAGGGATTGAATTGTATTGTCTCATCGATTGATCCTATTTATAGGTGAACAATGTCATAAGTGGTGTAAGTTGGAAGATGTAGAGTAATTTTACTGCGGCATAGCACAGTGTTGAAACAGAATATAATATCTTATTCTTTTTAATTAATAAGAGTTATATTTTAGCTTTATATGTATTGACCAATACATTTATTCCCTAAACAGAACGTGTGATGCCTACTCCAAGTTGAAAGTTGCTGAAAAATATAAACAGGGTTATTAAGTCATTTGCAATATCTTCGCCAATCACGTTAAAACTAGCTTTTGCCCGCGACTTCGTCCGCGTGGAGTTCGGTTTTCATACAACATTTTTAACCCCTTTTTCACCCCCTTAAAGGGCGAATTTTCAAAAATCCTTTCATAGCGGATGCCTACGTCATTACAATTATCTGCATACCAAATTTCAGCAAAATTCGTTATGTAGTTTCGGCTGTGCGTTGATAGATGAGTCAGTCAGGTTAGCCTTTTATATATTTAGATAGGTTCGTTTAATCAATTCACCTTTGACGGTTTCATACAAATTTCTAATTTCAAAATGTGAAATGTGAAATCATGGAATAAATAAAATATCTATGACTATTCAAATAAATCAAGATACACGAGACATTGACTAAGTAGATAATTACACAAAAAACAATATCAGCTCATGCCTTGCTATGCTCAATAAGCGTAATGGTATATTCGGTGGCATAACATATGACTCTTCAACACACAGGAGACATGGGTGGGTCACAGAGATTTGTAGTTGACACCAGGAATAAAGAATTCCATTATGTCATGCTATTTTAGGGACATAGTTTCTGTTGGTACGTCGACGAACAAAATAAGTTTACTTTAATGGTAACATTCTTATGAGAGTTTGGTTTTCATCAATTGTTATAATAAACATTATTTTTATAATTAGCTGTTGCCCGCGGTTCCCCCCGCATAAATATACGATAATTATCCCATGGGCGTAGCCAGGTTTTAGTTTCGGGGGGGGAAATAAAACGACTACAAGTACATTAAATAACCAGGGCCGTCTTTAACCTATTATATGTGCCTAACATTAGAATATATATTTTTTTAGTTTTTACCTGTTTAAGCTTTAAACCCGGAAAAGCTTTAAACGTCAGTACTAAATTTTATAATAAACTCAAAACTCAAACTCAAAATTTTTATTTCCATGTAGGTTATAATATAACGCTTATAGAATTGTCCTACATGATGCCTACCACCGGTTCGGAAACTAGCCCGGCGAGAAGAACCGGCGTAAGAAACTCGCACGGGGCCACCTTTTAGCAAAAAGATGGTACGAATAGGTTTTTTAAGCCAGAAACGAGATAATAATTATCCCAAAATAACACCTGTACTTTTTCGGGATAAAAAGTAGCCTATGTTTTAATCCAGAGCCTAAACTACTATCATACCAAATTTCATAGAAATCCGTTGAGTAGTTTTGGGTGAAAGAGTAACAAACATCCATGCATCTATCCATACATCCATCCATCATCATCAGTTCCTCACAAACTTTCACATTTATAATATTAGTAGGATTTGTAACATGTTGTTAAAAATCAAATTATAATAAATTTATTCAAGCAATAGCAATAGCAAAATAATTATAATAAATATTTTATTTTAATTTGATTTTTTAATTGATAAATAGTCTTCAACCTTGATAAATAGTTTTCAACCACGAGATTTTGCGTTATTTTTTTCAAGATGATACAAAAATACAAAATACTTTATTTCATTTACTATTTTACATCCCTTTTCACCTAAGTGATTTTGTCATTATTTGGAGATATTTATGGAATCTCTTTTGTTTTAGACAATTGTTTGTTTTTCCCATGAAATATGGCCAAATCCCGTATCTAACATGGGTTGAGCTAATTTAAGAATTGTTTAGATAGATTAATTCAAATTTGGTGGTTGCGTGGGCGCCCACAGTGTGAAGCTTCGAGTAGAACAATATGATAATTACACACTTTTGTTTTGTATTTTGTTTGTAACGCATTCTTTAACTTTTTTATGGTTATAATTAAAGTTGTCTTGGGCGTTTAATTTAATGATTTGTTTTTATACAGTCAAAACTGTTGGATAACCTTATTTGGTGTGTATTTAGTCTTGTTTATATGTTTTGTAATAATGTGTTGCTTCTACGTGATATTTATTTCGATTCTAATCTTGAGGAATCGTACGAATCACACGCAAGAATCCAAAAAAAAAATGCTTTAAGCAACAAAAATATTTCTAAGTTCTAGAATATATCCAATATCTTTTCACAGTTGTAACTTATCTAATAATATCCACATTTTCCTTATCGGCTACAACAACGTCTCGTATCTATCAAAGAAAGCGGCTTACCTGACTAGAGGCAATTTCTCCGTCCACTGGTTTTAGCAAAGAGAATTGTGTGCTGAGGTTCTTTGTGTAGCCAGACCTACTGTGATACAAATGTTCAAGTTAGATGGGTACAAAATCTTTTCTATATTACTTTTACGCTCTACATGTTTCACGTATTGCGATAAATATTTTTACATCCATCTTATCCTTCGGCTATAACTACAAATACAATCTTACACTTTAAACGAGCAAATCTTGTATATATAATCGGAATCTCGGAAACGGCTGCTAGTATTTCAATGAGATTTAGTATTCACGGAGTTTTGGGTAATAAAAATCGATCAACCTAAGTCTTAAGGAACACTGCGTATGTTTAAGTTATCTGCTTTTTCTTTCATTGCATTTTAAGATAAGTATGAGTGATTTATAAATATCATATCCGGTTGACGGGTTGGTTAGCACTTTTCTTTGATGTAAAATTTTCTCGGGTTCGAAACCCCGAAAGAACGAATATTTTGTGTATTTTGGATATTTCTATTATAATTTTTATTTATTTTTAATTTTTATCGTTTTACTAAAACTACGAACAAAGCTTGGTCTCCCAGGAATAAGAAAACTTATTCTTATAAGACACAAGTGAAAAGAAAAACATTTTTGTTACATCCAAGTTTTTTAATTCGCTTTCAAATAAAAAGATTTTATAAGCCATACCAACCCCAGTAAACAGTCTGCACTTCAGAGTGTTCGGATCAAAAGTCTAATAGTAAAAGGACTTAAAAGGGATTTTTTTGACCAAGAGTCACAGATTGATTTTATCAGTAAATGAATTTGAATCTGCAAGTTTATGTTCTTTTATCCGCTAGCATTTCTCTTCTAGTTATTGGGTTTTTTGAATTAAAAAAAAATAGGAAAACAGTTGACCTAAAGGCCATCCGTGTACCTTCCCGCTAATCGCTTAAATTTTATCTAATGCGTCAGCTCAAAAATAAAAGTGCTTTTAAAAATGTTCACTGACAATTTTCTTTCATCAGACTTTTGAGCTCAAAGATCTGATGAGAATTCAATTTTTACGGGGTAAAACCAATAACTTCCCGATTTTTGAAAATCTTAGATTTTCTTAGCGGGAAAAAACAACGGACAAAATCTTTTAAATTACAAATTATTATATTTTATCTACTAATGTGAATTTTCACAAAAGAATACATTGACGTTTCTTTTAGTTTTAGACAAAAAATTCATCATAGAGTAATTTTTTCAACTTTTATCTATCTTTATGTTAGATAACTGTAGATTTTCTGAGCGATTAATATTCTTTTTATATGCACATTCGCAGGTACAACGCTACAATACAGATAAGACCTAAGTTTTTTTTTAATGGCACACCATACATCCGGTTTCGCATATGGCAAAGGAGACAGTTAAGTGCTTCAAGAGGTCAAGGTTTTTTGTACACAAATACACTAACAAGGATTTCAACGTCCAGAATAAGAGCAATAAACTTTTTCAACGTCTACCCAAATGACACATCGTCACATGTGCGCAAAACCATATTTTACAGATTATAAATAACTGAATATAATTCTCTCATAATTAAAATCTAAGAAATGAATACAAATGTTTATTAAGCTACTTTTTCCTATCCTACTACTATTATAATAATTGTGAAGGCTTCCATGGTCTAGTGGTTAGAGCTTGGCTCTCGACTTGGAGGTCGTGGGATCGATTCCCGCAATGGAACAACAAAAAATTTTGTTTCCAAGTTTGGTTGGGACAATGCAGGCTGATCACCTGATGATCCATGCGTCGGATGGTCGTGTAAAAAATTTGACCTGCGCTTGATCTCTCGCCAGTCGTGTCGGTTATCCGTCCCACTGGGTTATGGGGATAAAGGAAGAGAGAGTGCTCTTGTGTACTGCGCACACACTTGGGCACTATGAAACTACTCCTAACTAGCCTGCTTTCAATGAAACCGGCCACCGTCACTGAAATCGGTGTGGGAGTTATTATTATGTGAAACTTTGTGAGAATGGACGGACGGATATTTTACACAAAAAGTACTGAACGGATTTTGATGAAATTTGGTATGGTAATTTAAGCTTTACATTGACGTAAACGCTACTTCTTATGCCGAAAAAGAAAAAAAATCCTGTGGAATACTGTATATTTACGCGGGCGGAACCTCGGGCAAAAGCTTTTATAATACTAAAAAGTTTATATGATTGACTTAAGTTACTTAATCTATACTTTTTGCAGTCGCAGCAATAACTAATTCGATACTTATAGAGAATCAACGTACTCATACACAAAACATAACACGTTGTTGATGATGATAATGATTGCTGATGATAATACTATCATTATTATTATTATTTTGATGAAGGCATTATCTTCACACCTTATTATGTTTCAATTCTGCGAATTATTTAACAATTCAGAGACAGCGCCAACTTTCACGAGTATTATTTAGTGGTCGTAGTCCATCACGTAACCACTAACCACTGTTCTTAATCGCGACTCGGCTTCATTTCACCACTAATGTATTATTAAATGGTATGAAATTGTAAGCTACTTTTGTTATTTGTATCTCTATTATCAAATTCTTATTATGATCCAAGAGCTCCGTGGCCTAGTGAGTAGACCGTTTGGTTTGCACTCGAGAGAGTGCAGATTCGAATCCCAGGTTGTGACGTGTACCAATGACACTTTTTTATACGGACGCTCCAACAGTAAAGGAAAACATCGTGAGGAAACCCGCACATACTTGCTCCAGACGTTATTATCCAGGCATTCCTCTGGACTAGACTGACTGTATTGTTAGAATGCCGTATGTGCTTGGGCAACCATATAACATTTTAAAAACCAACTGTCCCAGGCACTACAGTATTAAGAGTGGTTACTTAACGCTCGGAGAATACTGTATAAATCATCCATTAACGGATGAAAAGGACTAAGTTTTTTTTTATTTTTATTATAATCCAAACATACGCCATTCAAATATACACTTCTTACTGTGAATGAACCAAACAAAGATATTACGTTTGTGGCTATTGCTAATTATTATTATAGTAGGTATTATATGTATTTTTTTAAAAGTTAAAAAAACATGGGATACTAATCCCAACTTACCTGTCCGGTAGTTGTGGTATTATAGTATACGGGTATGCGACCCCGGCTTCCGTAGCTATTACTGTCCTATCCCTTGCCCTCCTGGACGGTAATATTCTACATTTCCTATTTCCCACTCTAACTTACCGATCTTCCTGTCCACACCACCTATCCTTCCCTTTCCCTATTTCTAACCTCTCCGCTAATCTGTGAGAATGCAATGGATAATCATAAAAATAATTTAATTATCCAAAATGGCGGCGATGTGGTTCGCCACAGTGGAGGCGAAAAGTGGCTCATTGAGAGCCGCTTCGCTACGTTGAATGTGAGAGGATGAATGGATGGTAAGAATGAAAGTGGTCGAAGCGAAACAAGTGTGTAAGGATCGTGGCAAGTGGAAAGAAGTGGTCTCTGCCTACCCCTACGGGAAAGAGGCGGTCTCTGCCTACCCCTACGGGAAAGAGGCGTGATTATATGTATGTATGAATGTATATGTATTTTTTAAAGAAGCTTAAAAATACAGTCCAAATCTATACAAATATTTTGCCCTTTGTTCCTTCCTATATTAGAGTTATTATTGTTTATTGACTTTCACAAAAAACTCAAGCATTTAATTATTAACACTCCAGATCGTATCACCAGGTGTGTTATAATGTGCAATGACTCCACTAGTTTAGTCTATTAAAACAATTTAGTAGTTCTATTGTATATTCACCAAACCAGAATACGACTCCCTGTGGCGATTCATAATGAGATAAAATATATTGCTATAATATAAATGAAGTTATCACATAACAAACATGTGTTAGGCGAAAGTCATTAATTTTTTTTGGCAATTCTTTACAATGATCCGGTATAATTGTTGTTTTAGAATCAGTTTTGATATAAGGTATCATATTGCAAGAATTCAAACACAAAACATCAATTATTCAAATCTGGATTTTGGAATGAATAAAAATTATAATATTCACACTAATTCCGTGATGTAAAATTGCCTGTTTGATAATAATCTTTATAAGTATTGTATAAAATGTAAGAAAAAATATACGGGCGTCTCTACTTACGGCCAGTTCCAATAACCTGTCTATCTATAATTATTTGTTAAAAACATCAAATTTATTACGCGGAAAACCGTCAAAATATGATTGGATGATGACGTTTTTAACAAATAGTTATAGATAGATATGTTATTGAAACGGGCCGTAAAACGTTGAGATGCTATAATTGTCTAAGGACTGTGACATAATCACAGTTTGGGTTTACACAGCGACGATACACGACGCTGTATTCTTAACATAGCTATTCAAAATAAAAATTTATTCACTACACAAAAATAAAGGCGTATTTATTTAGTTAAACACTGCACATGCGCTTTACAGCGCAGTGCAAGTTGACATTCGAACTCTTACAATGAAAAATATTGTGTCTTCTTGTGTAACGAATAAAGTTCTATTTTGAAAAGCTATGTTGAAAATGCTGCCCCGCACGCGTATCGTTTCGTCTCCGTGTAAATTAACCCTTATATTAACAAGAAAGGAAATAATAACCATAAAAAGGCAGAAAGACTGCAGCAGAACTCAAAAAATATTATTGTGGTAGTACATACCACAAAAGGCAAAACTATGGTAAGTTCAGTCACACTGCCGTCTAAGCAAAACTAAAACATTTACCGCAGTTGTGTACACAAAAATCAATACACCACGCAGCTTCGGGCGAATTGCTAATGAAAAGCATTGAATTCAGTAGCACCTGCATAAATTATGAGCCACTGTAAAAGCAGTTGTAGCGAGCGTACTTGTGTAAACAGTGCCGGCCACCCAAAACACTTCAGCCTTTAGAAAACAGATGTCAAATAATATTATCATTGTCATCATTATCAGCGACATATATTACAGTAATAAATCTACAGAAACATAATATTATGATATTTTTTATTTAAGCTTCGAGTTACGAGAATATAGAATGGGAAGCTTTGAATATGTTTTTTTTATATATAATGTACATAATATTATGTACATAACATTATTATTAATATCTTAGCAACTCTAAGATATAAAAAGTAACAATAGATACCTACTTTTTCTTTTTAATAACGTTCAACTTGCCCTTCAAACACATTTTATAGATATTCAAGCTAAGCTCTACAAGTCCTGTTTAAAACGTTACATAGCAATAAAGAGTTAGGAAAACATGTGACTTCACCAGTGTTCTTAAAGATTTAAAGTGTACAATTTTCATTTTATTTATACTGCCATTCAAGTACAGAACACACAAAATGCCAGACTTTAAATATTAGTGGGGATTACGCTAAGCGCCCACACACACGCCGTGGAACGTGCTCGAACATTGCTCGGACGAAAAAAAACAAAAACAATTTGTTGCACTAGAAAAATGTCACGTAACGTTTTGATTGTGTTATGTCTCGCCACATTTAAATTAATTCGGAAATGAAGACAAATATAAGATCTGGTAAAATCAATACTTCGGGCATCGGATCTGCTGCTTATGTAAAGACGTAAGATAAGCAGAAAAATAATTGTCATACTCAAAAAAAAATTTTTTTTCTTTATATGGGCGAGTTTGCGTTTTGCGGAGAGTCATAATATGATTTTTTGTTTGAGTATGACAATTATTTTTCTGTTTAAACGTCTTTACATACATACCTAGCAGATCGTATGCCCGAAGTATCCGTAGTTGATTTACCAAACCTTATATATCAGAAAAGAGCTTTATGTGCATTTTATCGGTAAAAAACAGAACATTTTCCAAATTGCTTGCTCTCTTCCTAATTTTGTCGAAACGTTTTCCGCCATTTGATTTCTGTTGTTATCTTGGTTTATACTTGTTCCCCTCGTCGTACATGGATTGCAAAAACTACGGGAGTCCAAGCGGCGATAAATCATACTCTTCAGAGTGTCACAGTTGATTGGATCGCCGAAAATGTTAGGGGAGTAAATTATGCTCTGGAGTTAATAGATCTAAAAGTGACGCTGGACGCATCATTAAAGTAAAACTTTGATAAGAAAACATTTCTTACTGTTGTTATTATTTCCACGCTTACAGGTAATCTATCCATCTCTCCGTTTGAAATCTAATGAAAAAAGTAATCCCGCAGATGTTGTTTTTGATTCAGCATCTATTATTTTTATTGAATGAAGGCTTGAATTCCAACTTATATATATTTATATTTTGCACTCGTTTATTAGTAGGTACTCGTCGGAAATATCTGCGAACCTCGCTAGAATGCGCTTCCCTCGCGCTTTACCTGAGTTCGTCCTGTTTTCGCGCCTATCCAGTAACGTTGCCAACGCAATTACCGACGTACGTGTATTACCTATTTATTTTCGCTTTAGTCATCGCATTATTGTTCCTCTGTTTGGTGATATATTCATATCAATTTGCATGACGTCACTAAGCCAGGTTCGCAGATATTTCTGACGGGTTGTATGTATTTGACTTGAAGTCTAAACATTACCAGTGTAAAATTTCTAATCAAAGAAAAAAATTTCCATCCAAATGTGGTAAGAGTATCAAATCATCCCACGATCCGCCTCCGCTTTTCCTTTGTAATCTGAAACAAAAAGCCAGGAACTTATTGATCTAAGAAAAATAGCCCGTGGTCTGTTCCCCTAATGACGTTTGGAAAAAATGTAATCTACTGATAAGCCAACAACCGCTTCTCATTTTTATTTTGTCCATTCCTGGAGCCTGCGAGCGTTTTACGAAAATGGTCCAAGTAAATATTTAATTTAATTTCTCAAATATTTTAATATTATTTTCAGTTTCTAATTATTTACGTTCCCAAATTATTAATTTCATTGTTTTATATTTTAAGGTTTTAAAAATTTACTTAAGTCATTTTTCACTTCAAGTCAAACTTAATTGCTTTCAAAAGATTTTATTTTAAATTAATTAAGTTCTTTTTAATTTTATTTATTGATCATCATCATCATCTTAATATCACTAGATACGCGCAACGACAACTGACCGCTTGTTATTTTATACGATCCATTTCAATAACCTATCTACCAATAACTGTCTGTTAAAAACGTCAGTATGGCAAAAAACCAGTAAATGATATAATGACGAAGTTTTAACAAATAGTCATAGTTTATGTTATTGAAACGGGCCTTTAGACAGTAATCAATTCTACGACAATATTGCTAAGGTATCGCTAAGTCCAAAATAACTTCTTTAAACTAGAAACAGCGAGTCTACGGCCCATATCTATAGTAAAAGTATACATCGAATGGAATAACAATGGATACATTTATCTACTAAGTAAGTACATAATAAGTGAAAAGTAAGTACCTTATATGCAATCTAATATATTCTATATGTCAGAGAGTGTAGTAGAGACGTATCAGCTATGATAATTATATTTAGAAACACCAAGTAGGTTCTACTTTGTTGAGGTTGATGCTAGCGAAATAAGTCAAAGGAATAAGTCATGGTTGCCTTTCTGCTACTGCTTGGGCACTAGCAAACGAAAGAACTTGGACACTTGAAAAATTAATTATTTTAAGTATAGTATTAGTTTGGAATACGTTGAATCGAACTCGGCACGTTTATAATCCGTTAGCATTTGATCTACTAAATAACGATTTTGGTCCCTATTGTCTTTTAGGAGTAGGTACATAAACCGCTCACCATCTCAGAAGTATTGCCTTCTCCGATCTTCGTCAAGCCTTAATCGTCTTCTCCGTCATACGTTTTATTCTTTAATCATTTTTTGAAACTTCAAGTTTAATCTATGAATAAATCTTCTTCCTTGTACCACATTCATGACGATGCATTCGCCTCCACAACCTTAATCTCCGTATGATGTGCCCGCGATAAGGCCACAGTTGTTACGGAACTAAGCTGAATACAAACGAATTAAATCTATGTATTCTTTCATTGAACATTTGTTTGGAAACATTTATCTTGCTTCCATAATGTATCAGTAAATGTACCATGCAATCCTCTTTGATGTTCCGTTGAGGAAGTGTCTTTATTTTTTTTTAATTTTATATCATAACATAAGGCTTGAAATTACGTCACCAACGCCATCTACATCACAAATATAAAAAAGCAACGCTTAACCCCTGTTCAGCATTGAACATGTGAACATCTAGTTCGCGTATAAGCACAATCATCACGTTCATACTCTACATAAGTTAACCTACTCTAAATAATATGCTGACCACATAGCCTGTACATATTTGTGTGTGTAAAGATGCTTGAGTATATAATAAGAGAAATGATCACAATAAATCAGATACCAACTTCTTGTTGTGTCTCACTCATCTCCCCTTCCCCTAAACACTCGTCCAGGGCTACTCTCTGGAAGTGTTCCGACCGACTCCCAAATCCATACCGACGACCTCTCACTGTGGCCAAGACACCCTTAGCCTAACCACAGTCACCTGAGTCTAGGTGATTGACAGTGAGAAAATCATTTCCATACTTATACCCATATCCTTCCAACTTTCCGTCTGTTACCTTAGGGCTCACGGTGCAGACATCCCGCACTTATTATATATATTTATTTATACATCAAATCTATGGTTAGGGCTAGGGCTGTAGGGCGTTAGGGCATTAGGGGTTAGGACTCTTAGTGTTAGGATACAGCTCTCCCCCATAGTTTAAAGTAGAATCCTATCCTGGATTTTACATTTGGTCCTTCGATCCTTTAATTAAAAATTGAACCGCGAATCCTCTTGTCCTATTAGGAAGGAACTGGACTGACTGACCCTTTGGAGTACTACATGCTGGTGTACCAAACTACGCATCAGTATTGCGGTATTTCAAAGTACATATAATACGTGGTGTTCCCTGAGAAAGCACCCGTACAGTATAGCAATCGGTCGTTGGCCTCCCACAAGCGGGTCTCACCAATTGATTGAGAAGGTGCTAAGTACTGTATACGAGGGCGCAGGGTCACTACGTATTGACTGAGCTATTACGAAGTTTTAGGAATAGAATAGGGCAAGTAGGAAGTCAAGAAAGAAGACAAGAAGACACAATGGACATCGAGACTATCAACGACCTTATCATGAGCCAGGAAAACGACCACATGGAAATAAAAAGGATTTGGGAAAATATAAAAAAAGACTCAAGAACCAGGAAGACACAAAAATATATAGACGACAGAAAAGCAACTTTAGACAGCATATTTCAAAGAGCGTTGCAAAATCACAACCTCTTAGAAGACCAAGACATACTATCAACACATAAGTACATAACATTAAATTACTTCGACACAAACATAAAAAATTACTATGACGCCGCCATGGATCACTTATCGACTCATGAAAATTACCTCAAGCTCCAAATAGACACCGCCGAGATGCAGACTACGTCCGGCAGACAAATCGACTCCAAAAACAAGACTCCAGACGCCGAGATGCAGACTACATCCGGCAGACAAATCGACTCCAAAAACAAGACTCCAGACGCCGAGATGCAGACTACATCCGGCAGACAAATAGACTTCAAAAACAAGACTCCAGACGCCGAGATGCAGACTACATCCGGCAGACAAATAGACTCCAAAGACAAGAATTCAAAGCTATTCATTCAAAAGTATAGATTGAATCAGCTTAATAAGAAAATATTGACCGCACAGACAGCCATTGCCGAAAATAAGCCGGCGTGGCACCTACAAGCATTAATAAGGACTCTTGAAAAGAATTTTCAAGAAATAGACGAAAATCACATGTACTTATTATTGGAGCAAGGTACAATCAACGACGAATATTTTACATATGACTACTTCTCAGACGCACAAGAAAAGTTCGACTCCATTATGGAAAAATTACAAGAAAAAATTATTCAAGACGACAAACCATGTAACAAGACTTTATCGACTAAGTTACCAAGAATAACAATCCCGATTTTTACGGGCAGCTATGAATCATGGAATTCATTTTACGATTTATTTATAAAAATTATTGACAATGACTGTACTATTACAACGACAGAAAAAATGCAATATTTAAAGACGCATGTACGAGGCGACGCGGAAAAGCTGATCAAGCATTTGTCAGTAAACGAGGTCAATTATAAAGCCGCGCTCACACTACTCACAAACCGTTATAAAGACGAGCGACTTATTTGCCAGACATTTATAGACAAATTATTAGACTTACCAAAAATTCATACTTCAAATGAAAAAATGTTACGAAACATGCATGACTGCATTAATGAAAGTCTGGAGGCACTGAAAAATCAAGGTATAGATATTTCGACCTGGGATCCGATATTATGTCGTATTGTGAGCAGGAAATGGGACTCGGATACCAATATGAAATATGAAGACCAGCTTGAAGAACCGAACAAAATCCAAAGATTCGAAAAGTTGATGAAGTTCTTAGAGAAACGGTTTAAGAGTATAGAATCCAGCAAACAGACACCTTCAACTTCGAGTTTGTCTTTCAGACCTTCATTACAAAATCATGACAAACCTATACATTGGCAAGAAAAAAAAGGATTTTGTTGGTATTGTAATAACGCTCACAGTATATATCAGTGTGAACAATTTAAAACGCTTCACGTGAACGACCGCATTAGAAAAGTACAAGAAAAACAAATGTGCTATCAGTGTTTAATGCACGACGCAAAAAAAGAGTGTGTCAGTCAAAATTATAAGAAATGTGAAATATGCAATAAGGCTCACTCTACACTGTTACATCGGAATCTTAAAGAATTTTCAACTAGACCACAAGGACAAAAATTCATCAATAAAACGCATACAAACTTCTCGCAGCCAAATACATTTAGAACATCAAATTATAAGTCACAATCAAAAGACAGTCAAGTACAACAAAGAAGTTCAAATACATCTATGCAACAGAATGAGAAAAATAAAACGGTACTTCTGGCTACGGCCTTAGTACAGACAACAACTTATGACGGAACACCTCAGTTATTACGAGTTTTATGTGACCAAGGGTCTGAAGTTTCCTTATGCACACAAGAGACAGCACAACTATTAGGGTTCCCTAAACAAAAAATAAGAGCCGAAATAAAGGGTATTGCCGACGAGCAACCAAAAACCTCAAATTTTATGATTGACGTCACACTAAAACCAAGATTTCCGAGTGCGTACAAGCTAGTGACATCACTTATTATATTACCTAAGCTAACCGGAGCATTGCCAAAACAAGACATAAAACAACTAGAGAAACAAAATATGACGAACAAAATAATTGCTGATCCTACATATTACAAGCGCGGCCCAATTGACATCATACTGGGCGCTGAAGACTACAGTAAATTATTATTGGAAGGGTTTGAAAAGTTAGATAATGGAATTATAGCTCAAAATACACAGTTAGGGTGGATTTTATCAGGCCTATGCTCCACAGAACAATCCAGCCAAATAAAAGTATTAAGCTTAATGACACGCGCGGAAGAGATTGAATTAACAAAATTTTGGGAACTGGAAGAAATTACAGAAGACTATCAATTAAATAAGGACGACCAATTTTGTGAAAATTATTATAAAGAAACGACTCAAAGAAACTCCGACGGAACTTACACAGTTAGACTTCCATTTAAGGACGCATCCTTAGAGTATGGGGAAACGCGTCAAAAAGCAGCCGCCAGACTCATACAGCTTGAAAAGAAACTGGACAAGAACCCTGACCTAAGACAACAATACAACGACTTCATGAATGAATATTTACAAATGGGACATATGAGAAAGGTAAACAAAGCAAATTACGGTCAAGGAAAATTTTATATTCCACACCAGCCGGTAATACGAGCAGATGCATTGACTACTAAGCTACGTTGCGTTTTCGATGCGAGTAGTAAATCGAACTTGAACTTAAGCCTTAATGACAATTTATTTAAAGGTCCACGTTTGCAGCAAGACATGGTTAAATATTATTACGGAAGCGAAAACATAAAATTACATTTATGGCTGCAACCGGTTACTATTGTTATGAAACTCCTAGTACAAGAGATTTGGAGCACCGGGATAGGCTGGAATGACAAAGTATCCGACGAAATAAAGAAAAAATGGACAAATATTCAACAACAATTAAAATACATTGAAAACATTAAAATACCGCGATGGATACATTACAATGGAGCGAAGATCGAATTACACGGCTTCAGTGACGCATCGGAAAAAGCATACGGTGCGGTAGTATACTGTCGGTCAAAGGTGGATGACACATATTACATAACATTATTGCAAGCTAAAACAAAAGTAGCACCATATAAACACAAAACGACCTTGCCACGTCTCGAATTATGTGCAGCTGTTTTACTAACGAAGTTAATAGATAAAATAAATAAAGCGCTCAACTGCATGGATACAAAAATTTATTGTTGGACAGACTCAATGATTACATTAGGATGGATAAGAGGCGAAGCAGACAGATGGAAAACTTTTGTCGCGAACAGGGTATCGGAAATACAAAAAACTTTACCTCAAGCAATTTGGAATCATGTGATTTCTTCAGAAAATCCAGCTGTCATTATAAGCAGAGGCTTGGAACCTAGTAAATTACCTAATTATGAACTATGGTGGACTGGGCCAAAATGGTTACAGTCAAACATTCCACCAAACACCATAACTCCTGTACCGGTACCGATATACGAAGTGAAACATTGCTTATTTTAAGACAGTAATTGAAAATATAAAGTGCAAAAACGAAGTTTTCGAAAGATTTTCAAGCTTTCAAAGGATGACCAGAATTTTATCATATTGTTTACGGATTAAAAGTCGCCAAAATATATCAAAAATACTATCCTGCGAGGAAATTAACATAACAAGAAGGCAGATTTTATTACAAGTACAAAAAGAGGCTTTCCAGCAAGAATACAGTTTACTTGAAAAGGGACATACTTTTTCGAAAGGACACAAATTATCGTGCTTAGATCCATTCATTGATGAGGATGGGCTCATCAGAGTAGGAGGAAGACTACAAAATTCGGAATTGCCATACGACCAGAAGCACCCTGTATTATTACCATACGATCATCACGTCACGGCAATAATAATTCATGACGCACATGAGAAAACATTACACGGAGGAAATCGACTCACTCTGTCATATTTACGACAAAAATATTGGATTCTAAGCGGAAAACGTAAAGTTAAAAGTTGTATAAATAAGTGCATTAAGTGTATCAGGTACAACGCTGAAGCAGCAAAACAAAAAATGGGATCACTTCCAAAACCTCGTGTGACGCAATCATACCCATTTAGCCACACAGGATGTGACTATGCAGGTCCAATACAAGTACGAGCAATGAAAGGACGAGGACATAAATCATATAAAGGTTATATTGCTGTATTTATCTGTCTGGCTACCAAAGCGATACATTTAGAGTTAGTGGGAGACTTATCTACTGAATCTTTCATCGCTGCACTACGTAGATTCATGGCTAGACGAGGTCACGTGTCCCATATGTATAGTGACAACGGTACGAACTTTACAGGAGCAGCAAATTTTTTGTATAAAGAAATTTTAGAAATTACGCAATCACCAGAATTTCAGAATTCACTAACTAACATAGGCACTCAATGGCACTTCATACCGCCCGCTGCCCCACATTTTGGAGGCATTTGGGAAGCGGGAGTAAAATCTATGAAACATCATTTAAGACGAGTCATAGGAGACAGCACTTTGACATATGAAGAACTTTCGACATTATTATATCAAATAGAAGCATGTCTGAATTCAAGACCATTATGCGTTCAAACGGACAACATTAACGATAATGTAATATTAACTCCAAGTCATTTTGTTATCGGCCGTGAGGCAGTCGGTATACCAGACCCTATTAATAACATAAATACAGACTTGATAAACCGTTGGAAACAAATACAAAAAATGAAGAAAGATTTTTGGAATAGCTGGACTCAAGACTATCTACACCAATTGCAACAGCGTTATAAATGGAAAGAAAATAAAGAAAATTTGCAAATCGGCACAGTAGTTCTTATTAAGGACACTAACATAAGTCCTAGTAAATGGCCGTTAGCAAAAGTCAAAGAGATTCATCCTGGTAGCGATGGCGCCACAAGGGTAGTCACGCTCGAAAGATCGCATGGAGGAGACCAAAAACGAGCAATTCATACGCTAATACCACTCCCGGTAAATCATAATTTAGAAACGCCTATAAAAAATTGCACAGCAACGGCAAATGTAACATTTAGTCACAAAAAGACGGCAGGCAAATTAAGCCTTACTTGGTTAATGTTGTTTTCTTTGTTACAACTATGTACATCAACCACAGCCACACATTCTATCAGAAATCTGAAACCAGGATTGTACCTGGAACAAATGGGAAATGCGACATTAGACAGAGGCACATTTAGAATCGAGACATCTTACGAAAGACGTATACTAGAGGAGAATGTTCAAAAGACAAAGGAAGTATTAAACCAGTTCGACTCATTGTGTAAATATGCGAAATCTTTCGACAGCCAGACTCATTGTAACCAATATTATCATCACTTGCAAGAAGAAGTACGAAAATTCGAAAGATCACACGAGTATTTAATGGAAATAAATCAAACTAGAAAAAAGAGAGGTTTTATGGGACAGATAATGACATCAATATTCGGAGTCAATGATGACGTATACAGGGAAATCGATTCCTTACAAAAAAACCAGCAAAATCTCATCGACGCAGCAAATCATCAAACTAAATTTATGATTTCTACCATATCAGCAGTAAATGAAACAGAAGAAAGAATACGTAATAAATTAGATAGATTTCAGACCAAACTCAATGAAGCTTTAAACTATTTAAATAACAATAACCAGTGGTATAAAACAATTGACAGTAACAGAATTCAATTAAAAATACTTCAATCCTATCAACTGGCATACAATTACATCGATGAAATACAAAATTATAACTCAGGCATTGTTCAAATATATATATCAAGATCCACAGTGTATAGTGTACTAAACCCAAAATACGTTGCAGACATCATAAAAAAGGCGAATAACAAGTTACCATAAAACCTTAATATAATACAAAATCAGTTAATTGACACGAGATTATACGAGAATGACACTCACATTAGAGTATTAGCCTATTTTCCCATAGTAGAGAAAACAACATTTACAATGATACATATTACACCAATTCCTAACAAAAATCAAGACGGGTCTTTCCAAAGCATTGACGTACAGCAAAAGTTTATCGGCATGGACTATAATAATGAACGGTATTTTGAGCTAACACACAAAGAATTTAGAGACTGTTTACATAGGCGAAATAATTTCATTTGTTTTCCTGTGGCGGTGAAAAACATGCAATTTGATCAAAATTGCATTGTTCGATTAATAACAAAGAGCGAAAACAGAACAGAATGCCCCTCTCGACTTTATAATATAACAAACAAAATATTATGGAAGCAAGTGCAAATGATAAACACATGGATATATGTTACAAAACAACCTGAAACTGTGTCAATAGTATGCGACGGACAAAGAGAAGAGGTAGAAATCCACGACGTAGGAATTATAAAAATTTCTGAAAATTGTATTATTACAACAAACTCGATTACATTAGTAGGAAGAAGAGTAGTATCAACCAGTGTTTTAGCTTCATTTAATAAATATTCTGAATTTAAATTATACAATAATAGATCATTAGGTAGTTATCCAAAAGACCTTTCTAAAGAGCAATTACTGTTAGACAGTTCTAAAGACATTTTTAGTTCTATTATCAACGACGTAAATACTTTACAAACAACCCTAGACAATACAGTTTGGAATAGTATACCTACAGAAACTTATGTAGCTAGTTTTTCGACTATAATCATCATTGTCATGTTATTAATATTAATTTATTTCTATGGGCCATCACTGATGCGACTGCTGCGAGCGCTACTGGTGACCAGACGAAGCCAGCCGAGGGGAAGCGACGACCAGACCTCCAGCATCCAGCCTGCACCTCGGCCTTCGACGGTACCTCAGACTTACGCGGTACCAGTCAGGCGGAGCTCGACCAATCCAACACAACTGTACGAGTTACGGACTTCCTGAGTCTCATACTTGAGAGCCGCCAGAATGTTCAGCATTGAACATGTGAACTAGATCGCGTATAAGCACAATCATCACGTTCATACTCTACATAAGTTAACCTACTCTAAATAATATGCTGACCACATAGCCTGTACATATTTGTGTGTGTAAAGATGCTTGAGTATATAATAAGAGAAATGATCACAATAAATCAGATACCAATTTCTTGTTGTGTCTCACTCATCTCCCCTTCCCCTAAACACTCGTCCAGGGCTACTCTCTGGAAGTGTTCCGACCGACTCCCAAATCCATACCGACGACCTCTCACTGTGGCCAAGACACCCTTAGCCTAACCACAGTCACCTGAGTCTAGGTGATTGACAGTGAGAAAATCATTTCCATACTTATACCCATATCCTTCCAACTTTCCGTCTGTTACCTTAGGGCTCACGGTGCAGACATCCCGCACTTATTATATATATTTATTTATACATCAAATCTATGGTTAGGGCTAGGGCTGTAGGGCGTTAGGGCATTAGGGGTTAGGACTCTTAGTGTTAGGATACAGCTCTCCCCCATAGCTTAGTTTAAAGTAGAATCCTATCCTGGATTTTACACCCCTGTTTAACAACTGTTAGTTTTGTTTACGAATTTTAATTAGCTATACCATTATTCTTTTATATTATTTCTTTATGCAAAAATTACAGTAATCACTTCAAATGTCTTAACACCGTCTTAAGTTTAACCGACCAATTATTATTATAGCAGTATACATACTGCTATAATAATATTACAAATATAGTGTAAAATATCTCAGTCTTCATATTAAGCGCGTTCTCGGGGTTATTTATGTGGTACATTTGTATTACGTGGCATATCATTATGAGGTAAACACGATATTGAATTAACTATACAAACATGAGACACGTCTGTCTGTTCAACATGGTTAATGTAGAATTATGTGGAGACTCTTCCAATTACACCGAGAGTATGAAATGAACCTTAGCCTTGGCTCTCTTTGTTGACACTGTCTGCATAATTTGAATTGGATTTAAAATAGTGTCTCCCGGACTTTAAGTTATTTTAATTTTTAAAAGACTTTTCTGTCTGAATGTTTTTTTCTTGTTTACTGTTTTAAAATATTGACTGTAAAATATATAATTTTACATACAAGTAGACCATTTTTTTTATTCTGGCACTAGAAGCTAAAACTTCTTCCAACCAAATAAATCTTACAATAATTTCAACGGTTACAAATGCGATGCAAATTGCCTAGTGTTAAAACAAAGGCAGATGTTGAATAAGTTGAGTTTTTTAATAATTTAAAACACATTTAATAGACACTAATGGTAAATTATTGTCATCGGTTTTAAATTCAACGTCAGGGGCATTCTTCCCTTTTCTATAAGGCTACAATGGCAATTTTAAATTCATTTTCTTATACAAGCCTACAGATAGCAAAGGAAATAACCCATTTAATAACAAATTAGGCTCCCATTAGGATGAACGCACACTTCATCACGCAAATTGAATGGTATTTATAAGTATTTTATAATTCCTTACTTTATTGTATTAATTATCAAAATAAGAGTCTGTGAACATTAAAAATAAACATTGTACCTATATGAATAGACTAGTTGACTGATTTTTTTATCTTTTTGTAAGTTTGATTTGTGCCTTATTACAAAACTACTTATATTTTATATTATATTTTTTACAACAATTAAGTAAGTAATAATATTTCTGAATATACAAATTAAACTAAATGTTTTACATAATAATATAGTCAAGTATTACACCAGCACCTTAATACACAATAGAATAATTGCGCTGATGAGACTCAGTTCAATTTTAATTGCGTTGCTCAGATCTTCATTACAGCATGAATTATTATTATATCAACTAAAGCAGTTTGTTTGAAAACTTCTACGAAAAAGTGATGTCCAATGTACGTTCTCCTTTTAAAAGGTCGCGTCACATCCATTAGACCTTGCGGTACCTTTTGGTTTTTTATGGCATTGTTGCCGAGTTTTTATTAAGGGCCCAAATTAATTTGAAATTTTATTTTGAGGCCTCGCTGTCGTTTGGTTATGTAAGGCCTGACGTAACATCGAGCTTATTTGAGAATTCATTTTTTTCATCAGCGTGTTCCATTATGTAACATACTGGAATCATAACAAAGGAGGAACATAACAGTATTCTGAGCGAAGGATTTAATAAAAAGGATACGACTTCTACCACTCTGATGTTGATAGTTGATTTTCGTGTAATCCTAAGAGTTAGCTGTAGTATAATAATTACTCCCACACATTTCATTGAAACCAGGCCAATTATGCAGGAGTAATTTTATAGTGCCCAAGTGTGTGCGCAGTACACAAGAGCACTCTCTCTTCCTTTACTTTCATGATCCAGTGGGACGGATACCCGACACGACTGCCGAGAGATCAGGCGCAGGTCCGACTTTTTACATGCCCATCCGACGCATGGATCATCTTCCTTGTCAGACAATCAGGTTTAGGACAAGCCTGCATTGTCCTAACCAAACTTGGAAACAACATTTTTTTCGTTCCAATGCGGGAATCGAACCCACGACCTCCAAGTCGAGAGCCGATGCTCGACCTCTAGACCACGGAGCTCTAGTATCTAGTCTGTCTGTCTGGCTGTTGCCTCTTCACGCTTTAACCGCTGAACTGATTTTATGAAATTTGGTATAGATATACTTTGGGTCCCGGGAAACGACATAGGATACTTTTTATCCCGAAAAAGTAGTGTTCCCGCGGGATAATGTATTTACGCGGGTGGAGCCGCGGGTCGTATTTTCTATCTAATCTAAGTATTTGATGAATATAATGTCCCAAAATGAAATTATATGTATTTGACGGCCTCTGTGGCTCAGTAGTTAGCGCGTCGGCGCTCAAGCTGAAGTTCCTCGGCGGGATTCGAACCCGCGAGGGTTCGAATCCCGCCGAGTAAACAAAAAGTTTTCAATGTTCCTGGATCTCTTATGAATGAAATCTTAAATATACGAGTAATGAGTATGCATACAAGTATTATGTTTACAAGTATTAAATATATACTTCCCGTCGTCTTGGCCGCATAACAAAAGTACTTCGGGTACTTATCACGGGGCTAGATTGACGTGGTATGAAGCGTCCACAGATATAATACTCGTATACATATATAGTTCTACACACTCTATTGTTACAACTACCCAAAAGATCTTTCTTACATCCTTCAAAACACACCCATGTCTAATTCCAAGCCTTATTTAACCTTCGCAAGCGTTAATGTTAAGCAAAATCGTGTTTATGAAAGCAGAATGATGCATTCTGTTTTAAGGGAATCCATTGAAGATAAAACCAACATTACAAGCCTAAGATGGCTAATCAGAGCAACATTGTGTTTGTTAACATGAATCTTATTACCCCTTGCTTTAAAAAGATTGGAGATTACATTTTCTAGGCGGTCTGCTTTTAATTTTATATACTTTTATAATTAACTAGCTGATGCCCGCAACTTCGTTTAAATAACTTCGTTGCCCGCAACTAACGGAAAGGGAACCCTTTTTTTATACGGAACCCTAAAATAAAAGTAGCTTATATTAGACCTTATAACATCAGCTTTCTCCCAGTGAAAGTCCCGTGAAAATCGGTCCAGCCGTTTCAGAGATTAGCCGGAACTAACAGACAGACAGACAGACGGACAGACAAAAATTTTAAAAATTGATAATTAATCGTTAGTATCGAATATAATTCCATATGCATTAAGTGAAAAGCTGTTAATTTGAAATTACAAACATACACTTCAATTATATTTATCTGTATGTATGTATAGATGTATAGATGTTTTCCTTGAAATTGCACTGACCAAAGACTCAAAAATAAAGCAGCAAATATCAATAACAATCATCTCCTGTTATTATTTTCTAGGGAACTCTTAAAATGTGTTTACTTAATTGGGCGGTTACCACGGTGCGGTACAAGAACATGATATTATTTTAATAAGCAACATACATTGGTTCTCCTTTAATGATACCCGATTTGCATATAATACATAAATTTTATGTTAAAAGTCGAGCAAAAACAAAAGGTTTCTTTCGATCGTTAACATTTTCTCACGTCTTATTAGGAGTTGGTGTAAAAAATGTGAAACGTTAAAAATATTCTAAGAAGGCGGCCATACTCAAAACAATGTTATCTTCTCACTTATCAGACGTGTTAAAGCTCCACTGAATTTTTGTATCTGATTTCTGCAATACCTTAGCAATTTAGCTACTGATTTATTATCAATTTGTTTCAATGAAATTAAAAAGTAAAATGTCAATTTATTTAGCGTTAGGTTTATTTTTAGAATGGATTTCGGAAGGTTGGCCTTAATTTGGCCTTTTAAACTTTGGCCTTTGATGTGGCGAAGGACTCTCAAAAAGCAATTCAGTGTCGAAGAGAATATTATGTTCATTGCCTAATGCCTATGAAACTTCTATGGAAGACTATAAGAAAGATTCTTTGAAAAATCCATAGAAACTTAGGCCTTTTCATCCTTTAATGGATGATTTATACAGTATTCTCCGAGCGAAGTAACCACTCTTTAAATACTGCAGTGCCTGGGACAATTGGTTTTTAAATGTGAAGCTTAGGTATAATAATCCAGAATAATCTAGCTAATCCAGAGATTACCGTGCCAAATTCCATCAAAATTCGTTTATTACTTTATGTGTGAAATAGTAACAAACATCCATCTATCCATCCATCCCCACAAACTTTCACATTTATGAAATTAGTAATATACGCGAGGCACAAATGATGCGGCTGAATCGGAGAGATAGATATACGGCCTCATAGAAAAAGTGAGAATAAGGGTGAATTGCTCTATCGCTGGGACTATAATATTGTCCGGAATCCGGTAGGCCGGAGAAAATTCAGAGCATTGAAAATAAAACTGCGCTAATACAATAGAGCTAAAAATCGAACACACTAGTGTCGAATTAAATATTATTGTCATAATATAAGACTGCTTAAAACTCGATACTTCGATTTTCAAGTCTATTGTACTAGCGCAGTGTTTCTTTCAGTGTTCTTAATTTTACCCGGTCTACCGAATTCCAGAACCTCAATTCTCGTATTTAAAGTAGACTTTCATTTTACTTTGATTGGATTGAAAGTGAAGTGACATTTTACCATGAACGGATTTTATGACGTTTCGACCAATCAGAGCGCGTTTCACGTTGGTTTAACGTTTATGAAAACACCGTTTGAGAGTTTTAGCGTATCGGGACTTATTTGTAATTGTATTAATGCAAGTTTTATTTAGCAGAATTGCCCCTCAGATAATATAGTTCCAGGCTTAGATATTATAAATAAAACATATCAAGCAGGTTAATAAAGTCTTCCAGCAGTCCCGAGCACCTAATTAATTGTAAACACAAACGAAATTTGAAACGGTTTGAAATTTATACATTCAGGTCATGCGAGACGTCATCTACCCAGGGGGCTACACATGTTCACAGCCGAATAAATACAACTTAAGATAACAACAGCTATTAATAGGTAACCTGAGACATGGGAGTGTGAATAAAAGCATAGAAATATAGTAAAATAATAATAATAATAATATCTATGGACGCTTCACACCACGTCAATCTGGCCCCGTGCTAAGTATCCGAAGAACTCTTGTTACAGGCACCAGACAACGGGAAGTATATTTAATACTTTTATACTATACATATATTTACGATTTTTATCATATTATACACATATTTAATACACATCCATGACCCAGGAACACAGAAAAACTTTTTGTTCCTTCGGCAGGATTCGAACCTGCGACCCCCGGCTTAAGCACCAAAGCGCAAAAAATGATTACATAATAATTAAATCTGTGTTCCAAAAAGTATCTACCTGCTTGTTTTTTTTTTAGTTGGAAATTATTAAATAACTAGTATAAGTAAAAGTACAACCGTAATTACTAAAATACCCAGGAACACAGTAGTCAGAAAACTGTTGTTTGCTCGCTAGCGTAATTTGAACCCGCGTCGCCGGCTTGAGCGCCAAGGCGCTAACCACTGAGCCACAGGGATTGTCAAATATTACCTACATTTTAGTAGGTACCTACCTAATGATTAAAATTAACCTAATCAAGAGCATGTCAGCCATCAGGACATGTCTAAGGAGGGTTCCGTAACTATAAACGCGTAATATGTTTTTTTTCAAATTACTTCAAAAGTTACTCTAAAATGGTGGACTTTATAAAAAAAATTTTGTATGAAACATTGCCTTTATTTTAAAAGACTTATTCAATGATATACTATACGGCGGAGTAGAAAGAAAAAAAAATCATCGCCATTTTACATGTAGACAGCCACCCATAGAATATATATTTTTTATTATTTTATGACGCCAAATCCGAGATCTATACATAATCTATGACTATACCGAATTTTATCCATTTACATGTATAATTACCGACGCTAGAAGCGCTGACAGACAGACAGACGGACGGACGGACAGAGCGAAACTATAAAGGTTCCTCAAGTATTACGGAACCCTAAAATCATGAACAATTAGTTTGCATAATATCTACATAATAATAGATGAGTTCTTTTTGCGCGATGTAGTCTTAAAGGAAACACTTATCATTTTTAAATATTATGCGCTTTAGTATAATAAAGTTGAAGTTCATTATAAAAAAAGACTACACTAAAGATTAAATCGAATGTGTTTGAAATATAAAATGATTTAGTAAGTACCTATTACAGTTGCGCAAATGCGAAAATAATTTAAAACCAAGAATGTATATTGTTAATGATAATTAAAACGCCTTAACCTTTTATGATAAAAATATTAAGAATCAAACCAGATTTTGTTGAGATAGGTCACTTGAAGAAAAGTTAGGTTTGAAGGCATCCCCCCGATAGTTGCACGCCTTGTCGTGGCGGTGGGGCTTAGTAACCGTGGATTGGACACCCACGGTGAAGCGAAGAGGCAACCAGGGCCGGCTTGTTTTCCGACGGCTGGCCCGAGGAGGGCGCTCCCAACGGGCTGGAGGAGTCCGTTGCGGACGCGCTAGGAGGTGGGACCGCAGAAGAAGAGGAGTGCCGGTATTACGGTGCGCCGTACTCCCTATCTTCTGCGGCCGTGGAGGGATCGCAGGGGGAGAGGCGTGGTAGTGTTGTGCCACTCTCCCTACCCCCCTGCGAGCTGGCGGGGCCGTTCCGTACGGTTAACGGCATTGGTGGGGCCGCAGAGGAAGAGGCAAGTTGGTATTACGGTGCGCCGCTTGCCCTATCCTCTGCGGCCGAGCAGTGGTCGGTAGCAGAACCATATACCAGATCTGCCACCGGGTACCGGTTGTGGAGGCTGGTATCCGTGGCCTCCTAGTAGCAGACTCGGGGGGAGTCTGCTACAGTACTGGTGGAGGCCGAGGAGGAAGGCGCACCTTACCATCTGGTGCGCCTGGGGCTTTCGGGCCTTGGATGGAGCCGCTAGTGGGCGGCTGCCGCCGGCGGGGTCGCGGATGTGTTTATCGTTCCCGTGGCCCCGTCACAGGGCGGCGAGGAGGAAGGTGGGGGGTGGTTTTTAGTGGGTATACCGTGGGTCTCATTAGCCTATACGGGAGTCCCACATCACCACTCGGGTGCCCCCTGCGCCTGGGTGGTATGCGTAATGCATTTTCCCCTCCGGAAACAAAAAAAAAAAAAAAAAAAAAAGGTTTGAAGGCATTTTAAATCATTATAAGTTATGTGTAATATGTTTTGATGAGAGCTGATAAAAATGTAGCATAGATTACCAAATATATTACCGTTGTCTGGCACCCGTAACACAAGTTCTTCGAGACCTTACCACGGGGTCAGATTGACGTGGTGTGAAGCGTCCATAGATATTATTATTATTATTTAAAAAATGCATAGACTAGATATTATAGACACGGCATGTCAGGACAAAAAGTGTCCGCGCTTAAAATTTCTTAATTTTGGGTTGTTTGGGACAGTCATCTTGACATTTTCTTTCTGCAGAATAATCAGTTCTCATTTATTTGATAAAATCTTATAAAATTAAGATGGCGTAACTTTTTTCTGTAGTTTATAAATTATAGTCCACACTTAGTTTTGCAATCATTGTAAAACCACCTGGTCAGTTGTTTTGACCTATATAGACCAGAGCCGATAACTTTTGAAACCGAAAAAAATTATAGTAGGTCATCCTGCTATATTTTTTCGGTTGTAGATCTTTTTATTACCTACCTACAACTTTGCTATTTGACTTTTTTCCATAGGACATGTAGTTTTGTTGGAAATCGAGATAAACCGTTTTTTACCCTTAAAAACTTACCCCCTTACAGTTTCCGACCTTAAATCGCCCGTAAATTATTTTTCCTTTAATTTTTGTTATATTCTCTTCCTTTTCCAATGGGTTTCATCCTACTATTTTTTTTTCACTTTTTACCATTTTCAAAGGCTCTAGTCTAATATTTTACTGTTGTTTTATTATTATGATGGTGGATCCCGGAGTTTTGTGGCTTGCAAACATCAAAGTTGCTTCTTATGTCGTTGAATATGTCATGATTTTTCATTCCGCGCCAACAATTTCCCAAGTTGATGTCAATATAAAATTCTCTTGACAATAAAGACCCGATTGTGCCTTCGAAGTTTGAATGTGTAAAGTAGATAACAATACAAGTGCCGTTCATCCTAGATAAAGTTTTAGCTTGTTACCGGATTTCCATGAAAGAACTCCGAATAACACTCCGATTCCTCTTTGTTTCAGCTCCATTCTATTACTGGAAAAGTCTTTTACATCGGATTTGGAATTGTCTATTCGATCAGATTTTAGGGTCAGTTGTCTTGGAATTAGGCCGTGTATTTTTTCGTTTTGATTGACGTTGAATAAAAAATATATTGTTTTTTTTTATATAATACGTATATCCAATATGCTGTCATCTTCTAAATATTATATAAAAGGTAAACCTGACTGACACATCTATCAACGCATAGCCGAAACTACTGAACGGATTTTGCTGAAATTTGGCATACAGATAGATGTAATGACGAAAATATTTTTGGAAATTCGCCCCCTATTTGGGTGAAAAGGGGGTTAAAATTCTGTATGGAAAACGAACTCCATGCGGACGAAGTCGTGGGCAAAAGATAGTATTGGATATAGTTCAATTTTCTCGTTGTTACTGGACAAGAAACTTGTCATGTTTAAATTTTTTAGATTACTAAAGTGCACCCACTCTCTTATGTGCATGGAATATTAAATCTGGGGTACGACTATTTTTTATTTCTAATCTTTCTAAAGGAATGAAATTAATTTGAGGTGCATTTCCGAGAACACGAATCAACTGCAACGATTATTTCATCGTAATTCTCGAATCTTGATATCGATGAATCGAGTTGTTATCGAGATCGCCGAAATTTCACCGACAACATTGCGATCGCGCCCCCCGCTGCGTTGCCAAAACACAACAACACATAAACCATACAGAATTGGATTTTGAATTTTATTAACACTTGATTAAGTGCTCATGTTCGTCAGGGTTTGGCACTTGTAATAATTCTGTCAACATCTCTAAATAATGTGTCGATTTTATCAGTGTTATAATGAAATGTCAAATGAAGAAATGAAAAATATATCATTAAAGATTTATTTTGTTTATTGAGATGCCTGCTTGATTATTATTAAAACGTGAAAAAACAGCTTAGACCAAATAAAAAAGTGAAGTCAGAGTTCTGCGAACCACACAGTGAGGCTGGTCTATACTACCCCACACTTAGAGCATCCAAATGCTCTAAGACCCCACACCGTGTAATTATAGTGTCACGCATACACTTGTAACGAAACTACGCCTAACCTTAACGTAAGGCAAGCTGTCTGAGTGTGTGGTTTTTATCTATGTACTGCGGACTAAAATCCAGCTTCAGTTTTTGTTTAACAAAGCTCTGTTTTCACTCTTTTATTCGGTCTACAGTAAAAATATTATTCTAAATTATTTAATATCAACAAGTTAAATAGGAACAATGCCATATGTATTAGACAGGCGCGAGTCGCAATTCACTAGTACGTCAAAATTTTCAACATTTTGCTTGAAATTAACTAACAAATTTTCTTAACTAACTCATTTTCTTGTTCTATTTTAAATTTTTATGTTTCGTAAGAAACGATTACGGATTTACATATACCGCATAGAAATTGCTCGAAGTGGGACATGTTTGTTTTAGCAAGTGTCCCACAAAAATGGACGTCTGACTTGGAGTGTTCCTAACTGGGTCAGACCAGACGTGGTCATTAAAACAAGAGTCTAGGAATTGTACAAGTCTAGAACAATGGATTTTAAGATAATATTTCTTATGTAGCAAAATTAAATGGTTCCATTGACAAGAGTATGTGGGCAGGTTTATTAAATTTTAATAATTTATCATACGAAAAAGAAGTTAATATGTTTCATATTGCGAAAGATATGAAATTTTGTACATTTAAAAGCATTTGTATTAAAATATACAACTGAAAATTGCAGCAAACCCACATTTTTGAAATGAAATGGATGAGAAAACTAGCAGACGGATCGCTAATTATTTAATCTTTTAATTTTTCCCTACTAGTCTAAGCAACAAATACATTATTTATAGATGGAGGAAGTGTTTGACGGAAAATACTTTTGGTCCCATTATTATTTTAGAAGGGGAGTAAGGCCGTGTGGCTAACCTCAATTTCTTCGTTTAATCCATAATATTATCTGCTTAATGATTGTAAACAGTTTACTTTTATGGGGCAATTTTCTCTATCCTCTGAAAATGGAGGAAAACAAAAGTGGTGTTTATTTTAAGCTGCGAAAGAAAATAGGTACGTGTTACATTAATTTTTCACGTCATGAAGAAATCTTTGAAAGTTTTGGTGCATATGTTTATGCCTCATACTATTACGATTCGCCTATAATTCTGCTTATTAAATCGAGTGTTTTAATATTTTAAACCTTATCAAATAAACTTAACTATCGATAGTTTCTATGAAATCTCTGCAATATGTAGAATGTACATTGTACAGCATTAAAATTGAACAAAAAGTTATTATGTTAGTCGTAGGTTATTAACTAGAATTTTTACATAAAAAACGATAACCAGTTATTTACAGAATAATTCCCCATACCGATCTCGAAGACGGTGGCCTGTTTCATTGAAACCAGGTCAGTTACGCAGAAGTAATTTTTATAGTGCCCAAGTGTGTGCGCAGTACACAAGATCACTCTCTCGTTCTTTACTCTCATAATCCAGTGGGACGGATAACCGACACGACTGACGAGAGATCAGGCGCAGGTCCAACTTTTAACATGCCCATCCGACACATGGATCGTCTTTCTTGTCAGACAATCAGGTGATCAGCCTGCATTGTCCTAACCAAACTTGGAAACAACATATTTTGTTGTTCCAATGCGGGAATCGAACCCACGACCTCCGAGTCGAGAGCCAATGCTCTAACCACTAGTTACAAACATACATACAATTATACATACATACATACATTGTCTTGTAATCATAAAAAAAAAACATGTTATTCCCAAGGTGCTTCCCCTTTAATTCTGACTTTTTTGACATCACAATTTTTGTTGTCTCCCGCTTTGCTTGGGGAGGGAAACTGGAATACTTCCTACTCTTCCTACAATCTTCTGATTAATTTCGTTGCGGGTTCCAAGACAGATTTAGCATGTCCCCCGGGCACCCCTGAGATCATGTCAAAGGGTTTTTGCGGTTGGTTACCACTGTCGATCCTGGCTACACAGGAGTTGCAGTGGTGGGTAAGTGTGGTGGGCTAATTGCCCGTTTAAAAAAAAATACATATATACATAGACTGCCAAAATCATTACCCTTCCTTTTCGCTTCGCCGTAGTCGAGTGAAAACCAATGTGACACTTATCAGGCGTACGCAAGCAATCGACCGTTGTAATGACTCCCAGTGATATTGCGCGTCGACGCACGATTTACCACTACGCGCTATTTGCCGCCCACCAGGAGCTTGATGTATGTCCGGATACAACGACTTTTGTTTTAGATGTTGAAATATAGCGCGCGGTCGAACGCGTCTTCGGCAACGGATGTTGCTATTGAATGGGGTGGGCGAATCATTAATTTTATGGGCTTTCTGATAGTAATATTAACTACTAGCTGCTTGCAATTTTCACTGCCTACTTAGGCGGTATTTAACATAGTCATCTCATAACAGCCACCGTGGTCTAGTGGTTAGAGCTTGGCTCTCGACTCGGAGGTCGTGGGTTCGATTCCCGCATTGGAACAACAAAAAATGTTGTTTCCAAGTTTGGTTAGAACAATGCAGGCTGATCACCTGCTTGTCTGACAAGAAAGATGATCCATGCGTCGGATGGGCATGTAAAAAGTTGGACCTGCGCCTGATCTCTCGTCAGTCGTGTCGGTTATCCGTCCCACTGGATTATAAGAGTAAAGGACGAGAGGGTGCTCTTGTGTACTGCGCACACACTTGGGCACTATAAAATTACTCCTGCTTAACTGGCCTGGTTTCAATGAAACCGGCCACCGTCACCGAGATCGGTGTGGGGAGTTATTTTTATTATTATTTATCATATTCGCTTAGTAAAATTAAACAAATTCTTTGAAATGATGAAATAAATATAGAGCGGTCCAAAGATTCTTGTAACGGAGCTGATATTGAATGGGGTACTCGCCACTCGGTACAGAGTACAGACTCGCCGTCATTAATTTTATAGGATTGGTGTAACGCGCACACATGTAACGAAACTACGCTTTACCTTGTAAGGCGAGCTGTCGCGGTGTGTGGTTTTTAATTTTTGTAGAGCGTAGCTGTACTATAAGTAGTAGCATGTGCACTACATACTTACATACATAAAAAACCGAAATAAGTTTTTGTTTGACAAAGCTCTGTCTTCACTTTTTATTTGGTCTGAGCTCTACCTATGTATAGATGGATAATTAGATTTTGTTCAGGATGTTGATATATTAGCGCGCGGTCTAACGCTTCTTTTTCAACGGATTTTATTATTGAATGGAGTAGGCGACTCACTTTTTAGGATTCCATAGTACTCAAGGAACCGAACGAATGTAAGGTACAGTCACACTGTTGACCGTACAAATATCTTGTCATGTTGATTGAATAAATCCCACAGTAATAAATACTTTCCGCGATGACATAAAAATAAAATAAACAAAGAAAATAGCTTCTACCCTTGATAATAAATAAAACAATCCTGCAAAGAGGGCGTCAGTAAACTAATTAAGCCTGATAACATAAAAAAACTAAAGATAGCAAGCAAAACTAGTTTAAGTTGTTAATTGAGTAGTGTTTTAATTACTTTATTTGGTTTTTGATTACCGACGTGTTTTTAGATAAATATTTATTGCCTACTAAAAAGTTAATTATATGGTGACGCCGAAAAATCGGGTCAGATAAAAAATCTATCAGTATTATCAGTGTTAGTATGTTGGTTCCACCGTAGGGTCTAAATGAACTACTGATCTTATTTTAATAAACGAGGTGTTAATAAATTCGTAATAATGGCATGGATAACATATGTAATTAGGTTGTTCAAATCAATATTTTGGGCATAATGTGATCTACTGCTTATGTAAAGATGGTTAGACAGAAAAATAATAAAAAAAATCGAAAAGAATACTAAATAAAATGTTAATACTCTCTTTACACCGTTTTTAAGAACATTATTGACCTCTTACAGCTGCTTGTGTTGATGTTATTTTGACAAGTCTTTGCTTCCACTTTGTATGTAGAGAGCGCAATGTTAAATTACATTAATAGACAAAAATGGAAAATTTTAGTTATTTTTCTGCCTAAACGTCTTTACGTAAACAATATATACGCCCAAAATATCCGTAATAGAGAAGATGCATATTTTTTAGTGGCTTTTCGAAAAGTAAATAATAAGCCAGGAAATATTGTCTTTGCAATGGCATATCTACGATCAACCGTTGACCAAATACATGAATTGTTGGAGTACATTAAAATGCTCTATACAAAAAATGTAGCGGAGTGACGTCATAGCTGTTGAAAATGTAGATAAATATAAAATTGAAATCAATTAATAATAAAATAAAATAAAATTATTAACGTAAATACAGCGTTTATGTATATTATTGTTATAACAAAAATGACACAAATAACAGAAGGATTTGAACAGCTATTTTCGTTTTGCGATCAAAGCAAAAATTCGTCATTTTTTTAATCCTGTTACTTTTTAATTTAGCACTAATTACTGTAGGTACTTTTCGGTCCATATTTATGTTGCCTTTAGTAAATATAATAATTTTGCTGATTTAAAACAAATTCATCTTCTCTATTGAATTTGAACAACTATAATCTATATCTATACTTAATATTATAAATGCGAAAATGTGTCTGTCTGATACCTTTTCGCGCTTTAACCGTTGAACCAATTTTGATGAAATTTAGTAGAGACATACTTTGAGTCCTGGTCAGTGACGAATTAACCCTTAATCAAATTAAGCAATTGCCTAGGGCATCACGTCTGGGGGGGCACCAGAATAAGCACAAAAAAAAATCCGTCCTTAGGGCATCACATCTTACTCTCACGTCACCAAAAACCACACCAAAAAAAGTTTTCTAGGCCTAATTTGAAAATTCGCGCGTTTTATGTTCTTTCGCACGTTCTTTTTAAAAATTAAAAATATAAAAAAATGAAAAAAGGAGAAAGTTGATACAAGAAAGGCTCGATAATTTATTGATAATATTATAAATAGAGTCCGATCTGTTAAAAACGTAGACGTCATGGGCGTAGCCAGGGGGGGTTAGGGGGTTCAAACCCCCCCCCCCCCGAAATCGGCCGGCTGGTATATATACAGAGATCTGACCCATATACAGAGGCGTATTTAGAAATTTTGCGCCCCAGGACAATTAACATATTTTGCCGCCCCATTAACCCTATCTGAAAGATGATTTTTTGAAGTTATTTTAGAAAAAAAAAATCAACAGGCTAAAACAGAGCTTTGATACTAATTTGTACTAGTATGTGTTTATGTTAAATGCGTTCAAACTGAGAATGCGAGCAAATGTTTTTTACTCCTTTGCTGGTTAAAATATTTTTAAACTTTAAACCCTGAAAGACTGTACTAAAAAAAAAACAATAAAATCAATAGCCTAAAACAGGAATCGTGAATCTATGGCACGCGTGCCATCGAATCCTCGAACCACGAAGTATAGATACCTCAACACAAAGTATCTATCTATACTTCGTGCCTCGAACGTATAGCACAATATTTTGGGCACGTCACTGATCACAAAATTTTGTAATTATGTACGATGAAAAAAGTGTGAAATAAATATTATATGACAAACCTAACTTAATTTTGTTATCTATTTTGCAACATCAAAAATTACGCAGATTTTACTTTAATTGAAATTACAAAATCATCATATTTTTAGTCTTTTAGGGTTTAAAGTTTAAACAGATTTAATTTATTAAATAGGAAAAAAAATTTCTCGCTTGCTTCGCTCGCTCGCATTTCACATGAAAAATATATTAAATTATTTAGTACCGATATTCTGTTTCAGCTGGTTAATTGTATGGTATTTTTCTGAATTTCACCGTTATTCAGTATTTTAGTTTAAAATTTGAACAGATTTTAACCTGCAAAATGGGAAAAAAAATTGCTCGCTCGCTTCGCTCGCTCGTGGCTTGGCTTAAAGAATATAATATTATAAAATTCAGTACTGACGTTCAGCTTTAGGCTATTGATATTTGTATTATTTCACATTACACAGTCTTTCAGGGTTTAAAGCTGAAAGGGGTAAAAAAGAAATTATGCTTTGGTTTTTATTGTTGTCATAATTACTCCACTTCTAAGGTACGTTACATCTCATCATCTTATTTTATCATACAAAAAACTAATGTTTTTAAGCGGTAAAGGTTTAAAGACCGTTTCTAGTTGACATACGGATAGAGGGGCCCACAGGCGTGGATTGCTTAGGGCATCAAGTAGTTTTAATCCGTCACTGGTCCTGGTAAAGAACATAGGATACTTTTTATCCCGATAAAGTACAGTGTTCCCGAGGGATAATGTATTTACGCGGGTCGAGCCGCGGGCAACAGCTAGTAATCTATGAAGTCGGGTTATTGTTTTTAACTTTTAATTATGTTTAAAAATATTATACGTAAGGCTTCATACAGACAACACGGTCAAATAGTCAAATGAAATTTAATCATCTCAGTTCATCAGTATCCAGAAAAAATTTAGCACACAATTTGAAATTAACTCAATTCTAAATTTAGATTTCTAATTTGAGACCCTTTGAATGTTTAATGATTCTGGTGGTTATTTAGGATTCTGTTTCATTTCAGTAGCTAAAATTAGTTTAGGTCTAGAGAGACCTAGGCTAATTTTAGCTACTGAGACGAAGAACTGTTTATACGAGTAATATTACGAACATCAAATTATGTCGTAATATCTATCTCAAGTTATTAGCAAGATGGTTATTAATTATTATTCGCCAATATTCAGTTTATAAAGATGTTATTATTAAGTCGGTGGATTTGGTATTCTTATGCCTTGCATTCTTTCACGGTAAGTACAAACGTTAGTTAGGTTAGTAAGTTAGGTATCCACTTTTAACTTTTTAATCTAAGTATCTTCCGTAGAAGTAGAGTGTTTATAGTTTTTGAACTTAACTGAATTCTACGCTGTCGATGGTGGAGTAAAAGCTATACTACTAAATACTCTACTAAATATGATTTTACTTCTATTTTAAGACTTTTCACTCGCATCATCAGATGACAGTGAAAAACCTCCTTACCTTCGCCATATTTATAAAATGCCGAAAGCATAAACGAGGCGGGTTTTTTCCGATTTCTTATTCGAGTGTACGAAGTTTTTGCGCATCTGCCAGCGGTTTTTACTCGGCGAGGTTGTGGACATTTTTTGCGCACCTTCGAGTGTCCATATTTTTCCTCTATAATTGATTGGATTCGTCGTAAGTAGCCGTTATTTTTTTAAACGTCGCCAGTATTCAATTGACAGGCCTTAAACCAAACGAATGACACTTGTTAAGACGTTTTTGCTAGATGACAATGATGACAATGCCCATGATAACACGACTTGGAAGAAGGATATATTATATACGATGAAATAATAAAATGAGATTCGTTGTTTTTGACGTATGGCATGTTACTGGCATGATTTTACGGATATGGTAAGGATTAAATACAGCTTTTGCCGGGAATGTCAACCAGCAATGTTATGTATTTGTGTTTTCTTTTCTTAATTTCTGTTATTTCGGTTTTTAATGTGTACTAGTATAGAATATTACCATTAGTTATTCGTTGACGTGCCCAAGTGTGGGCAAGTGATACAACTACAAAATACGTGCTAAATTCATGGGTTTCCCGTCAATACTCCCTAGGAACAATAAAGTATGACATGATGAAAATTTGAACGAATATTCTATTTCCCGCCTTTTTTGCTTGACACTGACAAATGGTAATAACCCGACGCCATATATAAATAAATAAAAAAAAAGGATTATTCTGTTAATTTTTTTTTTAACATTAAAATCTATAACAGTACTATACTCGTAATACACCTCTTGTGCGGCTATAACTTAGTACACGCATCAGATCAAAATGATGTGTCTAAATAATGTTATTTAAGTAATGTGTGTACTGTTGGAGTATCTTAATAAATGAGTAAATCCATATTAATATTATAAATGGGAAAGTATGTATGTTTGTCCACCTTTCACGCCAAAACTACTGAACCGATTTAAATGAAATTTGGTACACAGATAGTCCAGAGCCTGAGAAAGGACAAGGGCTACTTTTTATCGCGGGGAAATGTACGGTTCCCGTGAGATACTTAATTTACAGTTTCACGTAAAAACTACTAAACCGAGTATCATGAAATTACACAGATATAAAGTAGAGCACGGGGAAGGACATAGGCTAATTTATATTGCGGGACATATTATATGGTTCCCGTGGGTTACTGTACGGACAGAGCCGCGGGCATCAGTAAAATAAATATTTGTTTAATCGTACACACAATTTTAATACCTTCCTGTATCGCATTTCATAATCATAAGCGAAGAATCTCAATCGATATATCGCTTCGATGATACGTTTCCAATATTTATTGCATGGGAAGTGTACAAAGAATGTATGTGATTGTATGATAACACTTAAGCAGGAGGCGTGACGCTAACGCCAGTAATAAAAGTAGTAAATCGTGAGTCAATATTTAATATTTGATTATCACTGATAACGCAAGTTATTGGTGTTCGAATCCCGCTAAAACAAATATTGGTATGATTAATGTTTGAACGTGGCTAACTGTATTTGTTTTTCTTACCTTCATGTTGCTACTTTCCTTTTATGTTATACCGTATGTTGTAACTGTTTCTTCTGAATTTAAGATACCAATTTTAATGTTATTTTCTATTATTGATGTCATAAGTACTAAACTTTAATTTGCAAATATTATATAATATTATATAATATTGTAATTACAAAAATACCTACCGATTTTAAAACTAGTAACTAAATTATTATTTAAACTATATTTAAGTTAAATATAAACTAAATTATTATCCTACTAATATTATAAATCAATGGATAAGATTATAATATCCTACTAATATTATAATCTTCATAAAATTAAGATCCATTGATGTATCAATTAAAACCTAGCTCTCTGCATACAACATACGCCAATGTAATTACATATTATAATGTCCAATGTAATTTTTTGTTTGTAACTCTACCTAGTTATATCTAAGTTTTTTTTAAATCTATTTCTGAAACTACATTTTTTTTTCTCATCATAAATTAATATATTTTTTAATTTAACTTGTGTAATGTGATTGCATGCAGTACTACACCTGTAATTAAGGTTGCATTTATCTGTATTTTACCTATGTACGTATTTTCTAAGATTGTATTAATGTATATATATCCTTGTTGGTGTGTCTAATAAATAAAATAAAAAAATAAATGTAAAAGTTTGTGAGGATGTGTGGATATATGGATGGATGTTTGTTCCTCTTTCACGCAAAAACTACTAAACGGACTTTAATGAAATTTGGTATGGTAGTAGTTTAGGCTCTGGATTCAAACATATGCTACTTTTTATTCCGGAAAAGTACAGTGTTCATGCGGGATACACGATAGTATATTTACGCGGGCGGAGCCGCGGGAAACAGCTAGTCTGAACAATATTTAAGTTAAAGGGCTATAGGTTAACAACTTAATTAAGGTCGGACGCTGCGGGTCAGCATTGCCTCGCTGTATGGCCAAATTGATACGTTGGCCGAGGTAAGCGCCAGCCTTAGGGTCATTTGTTTTGTCGACCAGTCTTTTCGTCAAATCCCTGAAAAGATGCTTGACATGAGGGCCCCATGAACCCACAATTTCGATACATAACTTTATAGTGACAAATATTTTCACATTGGCGAATATTGCAAAACTACCATACAAAAATGGCGTGTCTATTATTTTATTCAGAACAAAAAGCAACGAACCCATTACACAGGCTTTACACAGAAATCCCTTTAACGAATCCACGGATATATCACATAAACACGAATATTTAAAAAAACGCAAGCGTAAAAGTGCTTACTTCCAACTGGGGTGCCTTAAGACCTTTCAAGTTTCAACGCATTAACCTCTGGGGGTCATTTATAGGCGTTATGTAAAACGTGTAAGTACTATAGGTAATGATTTCAAAACTATAGATGGGATATGCCGTACATTTGACAAAAAAGATCTTAATACAAAAAAGTGACGCTATCGTGATTTAAGAAGAATAAGTAAATTATGTGGCGAATTGATTATACAGCGAAAAGCAAATATGTAAAATTGTCAAAAGGTCAATTATCGACTTCTTGATTGTTTGACAAGAAAGATGATCCATGCGTCGGATGGGCATATAAATAGTCGGACCTGCCTGTCTATTCTCTAAGAACATTTACAAATCTCGAAAGCTGAATCCGCGGTGAGTGTCAAATTTATATATGATATTTGACACTCACCGCGGATTCAGCTGTCGAGATATTTGAAAATGTTCTTAGAGAATAACACTGGATTATTAGAGTAAAAAAGAGAGAGTGCTCTTGTGTACTGCGCACACACTTGGACACTATAAAATTGGCCTGCGTCTGGTCTGGTTTCAATGAAACCAGCCACCGTCACCGAGATCGGTGTTATACCTACAGCCTAAAGGTTATGATTGCTTAATTAGAACCTTTAAGCAATCATGGTAATTTTTTAATGATTTTGACTAAATGGTGACTTATTTTTTTTATTAATCGGTGCTTTTAAGCGCATTCTAAGAGATCTAGTTGGGGCTTACGCACATAAGGCTTTTCAACCCTAAAAAGGCTAAAGCAATATACCTACTTCTTATCTCCAAATAACCACTTTTAAACAGAGGTCCCTAATCCCGTAAGAACTTTTAAATGACCTAAGACCGAGAGACAAACGCACGACTGGAAATAAAAACACGATAACCCCTTTCAACTCGCCCGTTGTTTCTATTATCATTGCTTTTTCGAGGGGCTTTTTTTCGAGCAAAAACCCGAGAGCCGGATATGGAAGCCGTTTCCCATCTGTTTTATTAAAACTGCGATATTGATCTCAATCATCGTCGGCTTGCCGAGTATTGATTGGAATGATTTAAGCAATAAGGATTTATGATTCGGGCATGCCTTTTTGTTGTTGTTTTTGTTGCAACGTTGCAAACCGCAAACGTTTTTGTGCAGTTATGCAACTGATTCAGTTAGGTTATTCAACTTAACGTATTTACATTTATTATAATGTACAAATTATATTAACAGATGATGCGCTACAAAAATTAACCCTTGTTGCAGATTTTAGTAACAGCATTAATTGCCCGCGGCTTCGCCCGCGTGAAATTAGGTTTTAAGCTTTCATCCCCTATTTTACCCCTTTAAGGGTTGAATTTTGAAAAATCCTTTGTTAGTGGATGCCTCTGTCATATGAAAAATACGGGTGAAATTTTTCAAACTTCTTGCCTTAAGGGTTTGGTACATCACTCATCGCTGTACGCAGTGAGTTGATATACATCAGTCATATTAAATACAAGCTTGTTCCGTTTAAGGTATAAGATGTGTGACTTGAAACTTCGGGTAGATAGGTTATATTGCACTTTGCAAATACGTGCAATTACATATTTTAGATATATCATCATCAAACATAATGCCTCATACGAAACATTATTTTATGGCTGTACTTACAACTTTATTTGTATTCAAAACATAAAATCTGTACATTTTCACAGTTACAGCACTACAGTTTGAAGCTAAAATTAATAACATACTAACTCGCTTTTATGTTCACGCATAAAACGAACGTTTCGTCCTTACAAATGATAACAGGATCGTTAAAGCTCTACACTTAGAACGTATCGTAGTTTTTTTATATACCGAAAAGGGGACGAAAAATACATAAAACTGTGTCCCTTTCACGATTGACGCACAAGAATTTATACACAATTTCGTATACAATATAAACAGTGAAATATTTCGTCAAAGATTAACGAGTTCTAATTAGAGTAGAAAGTCTATATCGAATACGAATGCTTTTGCAATATGATATTTAAACTTCTTATTAGATTTTGCGCTTTGCATCAATTCATAATAATTTACAAAAAGAACTCGCATTTAATCAAATTAATAACATAGGTATACGTTGTGTTTTCAGCTTAGAATAACGTAAATATTTTCACAAACGAGGAAGATAATCTCCTGTCCTCTCCTATTTTCTTCTGAGAGTCAGAACATATATTATTTTAGTATCTACCTCAGTAACAAATAACGCAAGATTTAAATATTTGTTTCAGAATTTAGAAAAACTTTATAAATAGCGACTTATGCTATGAATCATAATGATGTTAACTCTTTACAGTTCATTATGATTTTAACTCTTCACGCACTACTATGCTTTTCGTGTTGCGACAAATTGTGTTTATCTATGTTTAATTATGAGAATTTTTTACACAAGCTGTTCCTACACAAGTAAATAAACAAAAATATGCAAATAAAACAATCCCCTTATTCTATGACGATTAGGGCTAGGCCGCTAGGCTCGCGTGTCAGGCGCGAGCACGCACGCTGTCAAATGATAACTCCGCGTCTATCAATTTCCAGAAGGAACGTAGTGGCCTTCGTAGATAAGTTGAAATAATATGTCACCGACCTGGTATTTTAGTGTTGACCGACTTTTATGTCAATAAAAGTCTTTTTGAAATGAACGAAAATAATTAGCATGTTTGCTGTTTGGAATGTTCAAACGCACTAACGGCTGAAAACTGAAGCACTAATCAAAATTAAGAGCCCTCCTGTTCACAGGCTGTCGCTGTCTCTGCTAGCCGAAATGATAAGGACAGCTTGTGACTTGAGCGTCATTTAACGAACTTAACTACTATCGTTCCTCCTTAGCGTTATTCGTATATTCTACTTCTATTATAAATGTGAAAGTTTCTCATGATGGATTGTTAGATGGATGGCTGTATATATGGATGTTTGTTACTCTTAGATGCAAAAACTACTGAACGGATTTTGATGAAATTTGGTACGGTAGTTTAACCTCTGAAAAAGTACAGTGCTCCCGTGGGATACTGTATTTACGCGGGCAGAGACGCGGGTAAAAGCTAGTACAATTATAATTTTCATCCGAGCCTAAGGGAATTCTTCACAATCATCTAATAAGAGTCGGATAGCTTATTTGGAACGAGTCGGACTCGCGGACCGAGGGTGTCGTACAAACCTGTAGATATATAAGTAAAAGTTCACCCATCACGACAATAATATAGAGTCATAGTAGAATTGGTAAGTTTAAAATTATTAAAAATATTTTTATTTTAAGATGTGACTAATAATCGTTTAAAAGGTTATCGCAATTTTTCCTTTATATGTGCTATAAGATGATGCTTCGTACCAAATTAGGTTTTGATTCCCTTGCGAGTGTCGAAAATATGCGGAAATTTGCGGCACAATCGGCTGTATCTTTTGATTGCGTTCGCTTAGAAATTTAATTTTTTCACAGCTTCAAGAGACAGTAGACCTGAGTATTTGATAAAAATTCAGCTTGATACCTCCAAGCGTTTCTGAGAGAAAGAGTCTTGATAGACAGATAGACGGACAACAAAGTGATCCTGGGTTCCGTTTTTTTCTTTCGAGGTACGGAACCCTAAAAATACTCTTAGACTTACTAAAATTACTCTGTATTGTCTAGCCCCAAAACAACCCAGTCATTAATTTCTTGTTTCATCCTGAAATCTAGATATTTGTGACGAATACCTACATAAAAAGTTTTTGATAATGAATTCAATGTTTATTATTTAATTATTATTCATTAATTCCCAAAAACGTAAATCGGCCACTTTGACAGAATCTACAAAGCCATCCACGTTCAACCTAAAGTCATTAAAACCTCACATGAATAAGTTGGCTCACATGTAAAAACTACTCAAATTAGTATGCGAGACCAAATAAATATTTTATTAGGTACACGGGAACAATTCTGAAGGCTTATGATAAGCAAGTATGAAATGTTTTACTAAGAAGCAAAAAAAAAATCTAACTGTGGGAGAGCCATGCTTCAGCATTAATGGGCCGGCTCGAGCGGGTAAATACCACGGCCTCACAGAAAACCGGCGTGTAATAACGCTTGCGTTGTGTTTCACCGAGTGAGTGAGGTTACCGGAGGCCTATGGGGGGATTGGGGATTTTAAGGACCGGAAACGCAAGTCGCAGGAGTTACAAGTGTAACTCCTCTGGTGTTGCGAGTGTCCATGGGCGGGGGTAATCGGTTGCCATCAGGCGATCCGTTTGCTCGTTTCCTGATTCATTACATAAAAAAAAATCTAGAAATCATAAACAGCATAGACTTAATAGTAAATACTGGAGGTGGTGTAGAGTGTTGCGTTATGGGATTTTGACATCTAAGTATATAATATAATATTAAAGATGTTTGGGTTGATCTTCTCTTAGACACTACTAAGTACCTATGTATAACAATATAGATGTTTGAGTTGATCTTCTCTGCGCACTAGTAAGTACCTACTTACATTTTTTTAGATTTACGCAGTCTCTTCTACGTCGTTTTATACCATTTAATTTAACCAGAGGGCATATCATCTTTATTTACGCGTACAAATTAAGCCTTGTTAAAGCCGGGAGCGTTCGATTTTTTTTTGCAACTTAATACTTTCAACGTCATTACAGCAGCTGACGATTCATAATTAAAAATTATTACTGGGTCATCGAGCAAACGGCGAAAAGATACAGTGGCTTCGGAAAGTTAGAGCAGGTAAAAGTTAATAATTATTATGGGGAAAGGACTAGAAAGTATATAGTGTTAAAGTTATGTAATAAATATAAATTATTAAGAGATGAAAAGAAAATTCAGTGTAAAATTAAATTAAAACAAAAATTAAAAGAATAATATTAAAGAAATTTCATTGGAATATTCTTGGTATTCTAAAGGATGCATCTGTATCCTTTAGAATACTAGGAGTCTCTAATGTTATATAATATTATCTCGTGCTACTAGATATATAAAAACATTTTATATAATAATTTAATACGTAGATATACATATATATCTGTATACTATATATTTACCTATTAAATGTAACTTGTAAGTGTAATTGGCATGGCAAACTTTAAAGTATTTTGTTATTGTAGTAATTAAAAGTATTTAAGTAAGTGTAACAGAATGAGCGGAACGCCTACAAACTGCTTGATCAGTTTGGCGTATTACAGTATATTGTAAAAAGTGTATCTTAAATAAATAAATAAATAAAAAATAATACAGAACATCCAGAATGAGTGTTCGATCACGTTTGTACGCAGCGCACTGTAACCAGAACCATGGCGAAACACCGCCCCGCCCGCTCTTTACTTTACTCTTTACACTCACAAACAAATCGCGTTATTATGTTACGACAATTAGGTATTCAATAAAAATTATATTGAAAAATTTGGGTAAAATATTCCGTTATTCTGTGGCAACTTATTATGTGTGGATAGCAACTCCAATTTGGAGTAGTCGTGATGGCTTCACTTTCAAGCGCGTTGACTGCTTCTGGATGATTTCAGTGGCATTTAAAATAAATTATTGACCATACAATATTAAATCAATTTCAATAGTTTGTTTCGCAAAATGTTACTCCTGAATTCTGCTATGCTAGTTTCGGTTTATTAGTTAATAGGAGTACAGAAATAAATGATGATGATTAATATTGCTCTCTATACAACATTATTAGTGAATATTAGTATTTATGAGGGGAAGAACATTCATATTCGTAGTATGCCAAACTCGAAGTCAGATAAATACGTTAACCAAAATTTATGTTAAAATCTGTCTATTCGCTCTTAAACTATAATGATATATAGGGTGTTACAGAAGTAATACTAGGCGGATACATATATATATATATATATATATATTTACCAATGTAACCTCTGCGAATTATGTTCGTATGAGCTATATTCATACGAATATTTTTCGTAAATTTTAATAGTAATACGATCCACCATATAACATAACTTCAATAATTACTGTGACAATCATAATTTTAGTTTATACTTTGAAAATTATAAAACTTTTTATTTGAGTCATTGAATTAATCCAAATTCCAAATTACTTGTCTTTACAAAGTAAATTTTGTCAAATAATAAATATTTGTGTTGATTTCCATGAAGCTTCATGAAATTATCGTCCAAGTGAGTTTTATTACGAAGACGGCTTTTTAATAAAAAACAGATCCATTTAGATATTTAAAAAAAAACTAATTTAGAATACCCCAGCGTTAAATCCGTAAATTAGTCTGGAGTCGGTGTCAACTGTCAACAGTTGCGTTTGACAGCTGGCGTCTGGTGTGACGTCATAATTGTGTTCGGGGCATTTAGAGGGCACTGCACTCTAGAATATTCCATTTTTTTATAAATATAAATGTAGGTGGTAATTACAATAATTACTACCATTATGTTATTACTTTTCAGCGATGGATTTTAATTTTTTCATTATGGTTTTATTTTTCCTTGCAGTGGGAAAAAAATACTCAAAATTTTATTAAAAAATCCAGTTCTGGGACAAGGACAGAGTTAAAACACAAATGAAAATCTTAATTTATTTTTATGTAAGTAATCCACAAAAACTTATTCTCTACTATCTTTACTATTTATGATACTCCTATAAATAGTAAAGCTGGTTATAGATCCTTAGTATCTGCTGGGATTACAACTGTCTACTAATTACTATCCATAGGTACAGTAGCGAAGGTTCTCCTTCACAAGAAAGCTCTAGCCTGTATATAGCGAGGTAGGAATTTGGATGAGGGTCTTCGAAAGGTAAGTGAAGCCGATAGGAATGAAGTTTTAGAAACCCCACGCCACTGATAGGTATATAAGTAGGTATACATAATATTTTCGTTGCAAAACTCCCATAGGACGGAGCACCTAAAAAGTAATTCTTCCGTGCAAGCACGTAGACACGTACGGTGTATGAAATAAATTTAATGGAAAGGCTATTTATATGAAAGCCAGCGTCGCTTCACGGTGTTTGCAGCTAACAGCATTTTGCATGACTGTGTGTATAATTTCTACACGCCACGGTAGAAATATTAAAAATTCCGTTTCTGTTGTACCTATATTTCGACGTCAGTTCCTGAAAAATAGAAAATAGTTTTATTGTTGGGTTAATGAATGAGTTAAATATATACAAGGTTTTAAGAGTATATAAAGTCTTGAAAGTTTGGCAAGTGACTGGAAAAACATCCTGTATACTTGAACACTTATTAAGCCATAGAAAACTATACTAGAAAGATTACTAGGAAATAAGAAGGCTATGAGGTAGACACTTTTGTATTACTTAATACAAAGAAATACATAATAATTACTTAAAATGTAAGGATCCTTTACAATTCAAAACTTAAAGGTAGTTAATTTACTTTTCTAACACACGAAGATAAAAACAGTTTGTGTGTTTTTACTTTTTATATTCTGCACTCTTGTGTACATTAAAAATTAAATATAAAGCGTTTTTCAGCTAAAACCACATAATTATCCATTTCAAATTATGAACAATTTGATTTTCCTCGAAAATTCTTGTTCTCTAAAAAAAGATTTACATTAAAGAGGTAAAAAATTCGTTGGGCTTAACAATTTTTTACACGACTACAAATAATTCCCCAAGGTGATGAGTGCGTTGAAAGACGCCATTTTGGTGTTTTCGCTAACGAGAAAACGTTTTTCGAGATTTTGTATACTTTTCGTAAAAAATTATTGACAATAATTAATTTGTGAGCGTCTTCTCAAATGAATCAAGAAGACTTGTTCTTCGTAAAAAATTAAAGTCTCAGCTGTTGGACCTTAAACTCTTTAATATCTATGCTGATATAATAAAGAGGAAAGGTTTGTTAGTTTGTTTGCATAAAATAGGCTCCGAAACTACTGGACCGATTTTGATGAAATTTGGCACAGATATAGAATAGACCACGGGGAAGGACATAAGACATTTATTGCAGCAAAATGTACGGTTCTCTAGAGTATAGTATAGTATAAGCATCTAGCACTTTTATAAATTAAATTGATGATCGTTTGGCTTAGTAATCGCGAAGTTTTTTATCGTTATTCAAATGAGAAATACCTTTTAAAATCACCATATCGTATTTTTCGATCGAGTGGAAATTTAAGCGTCATTAACTTTTGTTTTCAATATAGGTCATTAGCTTTTAAGCAACATGAACCTAAAAGACTAAGCCAATATAAATTATAGGCTATTATTTTATGGCTTTTTAAAATTATATTACCTACATACCAAAAGAGTTCATGAACTAGATCCCTAGTAGTTACCTAATCGTTTGGATTACTCTTGCTAAGGTACATTAGATCCCGGGATCTTTTCTTCCGGGATAGTCTTATTATCATCACAGGCCGATATTCGCATATCAGCGTATGATAATAATACTTTAAGTACTAATATTTTACCTGTTATTTAATGTATATGGACTCTCAAGCGGCAAAAACAATATCGTAAGAAACCTGCGAGTTTTGAGAATACAATCTCCGAAGGCAAGACACTACGTATTACCCAATCCTGCTCACAAATAAAAAACACGAGCCACAGCTATTGGCGAAACTAGTAAATGATGATGATGATGTACTTACAAATACACAACAAATTAATATTCACAGCTTCAGTCGCAATCAAACCAAATTACAGGGTCTGTATGCGTCGGATCGCCCAAGATGAAGATGAGACAATCGTGACAATGAATTAATTACACTCGTATGAATGGCGTCTTATTTGCTAATTACCCTGTAGGTTCATTGACATACAACAATGATAATTTATAAAAACAATATAGCACTAAATTATGATACGTGGGTGTGTCTTAGGCAGGGAATATTAGTCCACGAACGAGTGTATTTTTATTTGCAACTAGCTGGCCCGACACTCGTTGTTCTGTCTTAGAATATATAAACTGGAATGAATAAATAAATACACCTACAATGCAACCTATGCCTTAGTGCTCCCGCACACTTCCAATTTCGAGTCTGCAGACTGTCTAACAACTAAATTGGGTACGCTTCCAATTTAGTCTGACAACTAAATTGTGTCGGTGACCAGCCGCAGACTGTATCGATTTAGTCGGCGACGGTGTTGCCAACGAAGTGACGTGTGCTTGGAAATGAGGAAAAAGATGACCTCTGTGGCTCAGTGGTTAGCGCGTAGGCGCTCTTCAGCTTGACACATATATAGTGATTTTGACTTTTACCACAGCTTTTACTGAAGTAACACAAGCATATTGTCAAGTGTTAGGGTTCGAAGGATTTGGAGAGAAAGACCTGCTGACTCTTTTGAAGACTTTATTCACTAGCACTAGGTCCAACACATAGCACTAGGTCCAAACACTAAGCACTAACGATAAATATGGCAATGATGTACCAATAGATACGAGGGATGTATAAATCTATAGAGATGTTGGAAAATTCCGGATTTCAAAAAATTTTTTCTTCCATCATGAAGAAAATATGATGTTGCGGGGTTCCTAAGGGGGAGAAATTTTTCATTATTTTTTCAATAGGATGCACCGTTTCCGAGATATAATCAATTATATAAAAAAAAATGTAAATGCTGTACATTGAGATACGAGAAATATATAAATCTATAGAAATGTTGGAAAATTCCGGATTTTCAATTTTTTTTTCTTCCATCATGAAAAAAATATGGTGTTGCGGGGATCCTAAGGGGCAGGAAATTTTCATTATTTTTTCAGTAGGATGCACCGTTTCTGAGACAGAAGCCATTATAGGAAAAAATATGGCAATGCTCTACTTTGAGACATGAATGGTGTATAAATAAATCTATAGAAAATTTGGAAAATTCCGGAATTTAAATTTTTTTTTTCTTCCATCATGAAGAAAATATGATGTTGCGGGGTTCCTAAGGGGGAGGAAATTTTCATTATTTTTTCAATAGGATGCACCGTTTCCGAGATAGAAGCCATTATAGGAAAAATATGGCAATGCTCTACTTTGCGACATGAATGGTGTATAAAGCTATAGAAAATTTGGAAAATTCCGGATTTTCAAAAAAAAATTTCTTCCATCATGAAGAAAATATGATGTTGCGGGGTTCCTAAGGGGGGCGAAATTTTCATTATTTTTTCAGTAGGATGGACCGTTTCCGAGATATAATCAACTTTATAAAAAAACTATTTGATGCCCGCAACTTCGTTTGCATAGAACTATCGAAAACGGAACCCTATTTTTTTAAAACGGAACCCTAAAATAAAAGTAGCCTATGTTAGACCTTATAACATCAGCTATCTGCCAGTGAAAGTCCCATGAAAATCGGTTCAGTCGTTTCGGAGATTAGCCGGAACAAACAGACAGACAGACGGACAGACAATAATTTAAAAAATTGGTATTTTATTGTGAGTACCGAATATACTTTCATATGCATTAAGTGAAAAGCTGTTAATTTTAAATTACAAACAGACAATTTTATTTATCTGTATAGATGTATTAGATATATCGTTTGGGCTGGTAGCGGCGCGGGGAAAACGCGCGCGCGCGTGTGGTCCGCTTGCATTTTGCCGTGCGACTGGCCGACAAAGTTGGATAGTCTGCGGCCTCTCATAAGGTACCAGTGCTAATAGGCAGGTGGCCGACAGTTGGACGACTTTTTAGTTGGATGCGATCGGAAGGGAATCTTGGATCTGATACGATCGGTGTCCAATTATTTAGTTGGACGACTTAGTTGGATATAATGTGCGCGCTCCCATATAGTTACTGGTATTATAGCATACTGTCCAACTTAGTTGGCAGACTTGAAATTGGAAGTGTGCGGGGGCACTTAGTCCTACATCTACTCCTACAGCCTACACCTTTTCCAAAATTTCTCACTGTTTAACCTTCCCTAAACTTCCTTTATTATTTCAAGACCAAAATTAGCCAAATCGGTTCAGTCGAGCCGAGCTCGAGTTTTGAGTACCTCGGGAACGGAATAAAAAGTATCCTATGCCTTTCTCCTGGTTTTAAGATATCTCCCCAGTTAAATCGATTTAGCCGTTCTTGAGGTATAAATAGTGTAACTAACACGACTTTCTTTTATACTCGTAGATATTGTCAATTATGATATGATTAGTAACTTCCAGGTGAATAATTATAATCTGTAGAGAATCCCTGATATCTCTTTTATCCCCCAAGGAAATGAATAATTTAATTCGCATGACAACACGCAATATTGAAAGATATTTAAAAATTGCGTGCTCTCCTCGACTAGGCAAAACAAAGTTAATTTAAAACACATTTTATCCCTAGAGGCGTAAATACTCCTAACGTTTATTGGCTAAGTGTTAGTGAGCTTGAAGCAAAATATTAAAATTCATGAATATTAATATAATAGCCGAAGTATTACGTGACCTGTCACAAACATTACTTACTCATAACTCACGCGCAAACTTGTACAACATTTAGACCATACGATACGATATTTCTCGAAGAAAATTGGAAGTAAAATAACTAGAGAAGACGTTATTTTCTTTCTAGAATATTTTTTCAAAAATGTAAGAATTCTTGAGCAAAAAGTCACTTTTTTCACTAAAAGCTAATTACTATCAAACTAGCAAACTAACTATAATAATTTTGATATTAATGAGTGAATTATAATTTAGCTTTCAAAAAAAAAACGTTATAGAGATAATGTGGAACGGTTTACAGTATTTTTGAGATAGCTATTCAAAAGTGATCTTTATTCACTACACAAAACGTTTCGTATGAGATTCGAACTCTTACAATGAAACGTGTATCTTCTTTTGTCATTAATAAAGTTCAATTTTGAATACGTATCGTTTCGTTTCGGTGTGATTGACCCTAAGAGTAGACAAAAGATAGATATTGTCTTTTATTACTATCATAATAAATATTATATAAATTCTAACGCTATAGGTAGGCTGCATAAGTTATCAAAATATCTGATCGGATCGTGTAAAAAAATTTATAAAAATATCATTTCTTATCGTCGTTTTTAACTAAGCAATTAAAATCGAATCCTTCATGAATAAATAATAATTAATAGTTCCTTCGTATTCATTACATGCTTTTTATAGAGTAGGTATCGATGATTCGGTGTTAAGATTTAAATATTTTTTAGTTAAGTTCTATTATTTAGGTAACGTACAAAAGTATCAAAAACACTGGACTGGAAAGTATCAAAGTTACATTTAAGCTACATTTTAAATAAACATGTGACTTAAACAAAATATTCAAAATTAAGAAACAAATCCACGAAAATAAAGGTACAGAATTAATGACTGAGTTGTTAGTTAATACGAGTAAAGTAGAAGTGTCTAACCCATAGGACAATTATATTTGTTGAGGTCTGAAGTCTTTACCTAAGCGAAACAGGCATATGTTACATAACATGATAATTATTTAAGAGCATGTTATGTCAATGCCAAACTTCGTACTGTCACTTTGATGCCTATGATTGTTTATTCAGTTAGCCGAAAGGCTATGTATAGTATAGACATGTATTAGTATGCTCCTCTGTTATATGAGTTATATATTAAATGTATCTGTTGTACGTGTAGTAATAAATCAACATATTGTGATGCTATGATTTGTATCATTTGTATCTCCATGTAACTTATAAGAAGAATCCCCAAGATATTCAACGTAGAGATCCTGGCTGGAACATCAAACATGGTGTCAGAATCAGAACCTGAAGCTAAAATATAATAAAAAAGAAAAACAAAATATTAACCGAAGAGTGGGTACTTCAACAACAACTTCTGCGGGTGTGGCGTTTTCGAAAAGAAACGGTGGTAAAAAAAAGAAAAGTGAAGACCTTACAATGGCTGGAAACGGTGTACAAAAACTTGAAATATCTACCGAAATTATCAACAATAATGCTGAGAATTTCAAGAAATGGGCGCAATCATTCGAAATATATTTACTGGCATCGGGTACAGAGAAAACTGAAGACAGAAGAAAAATAGCGTTAATGCTACATTCCATGGGGGAAAAAGGTCTAAATATCTACAATTCCTTCAATTTGGACCTAGACAAAGCTACATTTCAAGAGGTCAAGACAAAATTCGTCGAGTATTTTGAACCCAAGAAGAATCTGACGGTAGCAAGACACAAATTTTTTACGTTGAAACAACGCATGAACGAGTCTCTGGACAACTTTCTTATGGAATTGGAAAATGCAAGTCATGCCTGTGAGTTTGGTTCGCTCCGCGATTCCCTAGTAAGGGACATCCTTATTGCGAATATGGCCACAAACTTCTCGCAATTTCGTCAGAAACTCCTACTAGAGCAAGATTTGACCCTAGAAAAAGCCAAACTTTTGTGTAGAACCCTCACCATGGCACAAAAAAGCGAGGAATCAATGAATTCAACAGACAAGAAAGAAGAAGAAGCCACAGTATACAAGATACACAGAAGTCGTCGGGCCACTTCATATCAGAAAAGAAGAAAATCAAGGTCTCCGTCGCGCCAAGGTCAACCGAGATCAGCCACACCTGGATCCAGAGCAAAATGTGTGAAGTGCAACACAGCCCATGGTCCGCGCAATTGTCCAGCTTGGAAGCACAGATGCAGGTCATGTTTTAAATATGGACATTTTACCAATTTGTGTTTTAAAAAGAAGAATAGTGTCAGGATTATAGCTTCTGAAATAGGGAAAATGGGTCTCGATGATGAATCGAGTGTTGCTCAAAACAATACTCATACTGAGAGATTCACTATTGGGGCGTTATTCAATATTAAAAACATAAATTCTCAAAATACCAGTACAAATTTGATTAAAGAAAATTCCTGGCATTATTTTTTAAAAATAAACAATAAGAATGTAGATTGTATAATTGACACTGGGGCAGACATAAATATGATGTCTTATAAAGTTTTTAAAGAATTAAATCTTAAATTTGATAAGCAAAGCAAAGAGCAGTGTAAAAAATATAATGTCTATGCTTATGGTGGAAATAGAGTTCCCATATTGTCAGTGTCAAACATATGGTGTAATTTTGAAAACAAAACAGAACCTGAATGTATTACTTTTGTGATAACTAGTTTAGATTGTCCTACTGTGATAGGCTTGCCCACTTGTATAAAGCTAAATTTAATATTAAAAAATTTCAACTTAAAAATAGATCAAAAAACTTGTGACAAAATTGTAATCAAGTATAATGATGTGTTTCAGGGTCTAGGCTGTCTCCCATACGAACACAGAATAGTGTTAAGAAAAGATGCTGTGCCGTGCATAGATCCACCCAGGAAGGTGCCATTTGCTCTGGTGGAGCCGTTGCGGAAGGAGCTCGAACTCATGGAGGAATTGGGGATCATCCAGAAAGTCCATGAACCAACTCTCTGGGTGAGTAGCTTAGTTATTACCATGAAAAAATATGGAGGATTAAGAGTTTGCCTAGATCCTAGAAATTTAAATAAAAACTTATTGAGATGTCATTATCCCATTAAAAATATTGATGAAGTAAGGTCTAAATTGTCCGGAGCCTCATATTTCTCACATTTAGATGCATTTTCTGGATTTTATAATATAAAATTAACTAAAGAGAGCAGTGACCTTTGTACTTTTCAAACTCCCTTTGGTAGATATAAATTTTTGAGATTACCTTTCGGAATAAGCACGGCAACAGAAATTTTCTATAAAACTATGATAGATTTATTCGGAGACATTGAGGGAATAATAATTTGGTGTGATGACATTTTAGTATATGGGGAAACAATTGAAATACACAATAAAAGATTAGAAATGTTTCTTGACAGAGCCAGACAGATGAACTTGAAGTTAAATAAGTCAAAATGCAAATTTATTTTAGAAGAAATAGCATATTTGGGTTATATTTTTAGTAAACAAGGTATAAAAGTTGATCCAGAGAAAGTTAAAGCTATAAAAGACATGCCCATTCCTAAAAATATAAAAGATTTACAAAGATTTTTGGGCATGGTAAATTTTTTAGGATCCTTTATAGAAAATTTAGCGGATAAAACTAGTATCTTGAGAAATTTGCTTAAAAAAGATGTAGTATGGCTATGGGATGATAATTGTCAGGAATGCTTTAATTCATTAAAAGAGGTCATATCCAAAGCGCCCGTGTTAGCTAATTATGATTGTAACTCACCTTTGACTTTGTCGGTAGATTCATCAAAGAATGCTGTCGGTGCCGTCATTATGCAAAACAAACGTCCCATTGCGTACAGTTCAAGAACGCTTACAAGCTCACAACAAAATTATTCTCAAATTGAAAAGGAGTTGTTTGCTATACAGTTTGGATGTAATAAATTTCACCAATATATTTATGGCAGTAGAATAACTGTACAAACTGACCATAAACCGCTTATTTATTTATTTAAAAAACCTCTTCATGAAGTACCTGCTAGGCTACAAAGAATGATGCTTTCATTGCAAGGCTATAACTTAGATGTGATACATGTACCTGGTAAATATATGTACATAGCTGATACATTATCACGAGCATCACTTAGTGATATCTATATACCTGAATATGAACAAGATTTAGAATTTCATGTAAATTCAATTTTTTTCTAACATATCTGTGAGCAAGCCATATTTGAATTTAATATTAACAGAAAGTAATAAAGATGAATCATTAAATTTGCTTAAATCTTACATTCAAAATGGTTGGCCTTCCAGCAAAAACAAAGTAGGCTGTTCGGTGAAACCATATTGGAATTTTCAAAATGAAATACATATAATGAATAACTTACTATTTAAGGGAAATAGGCTTATTATTCCTAAATCTTTGCAAAAACAGATATTGGATAAGATTCACTGTGGTCATTTGGGTATAAATAAAACGCTAAATGTTGCTAGAGAAACAGTTTATTGGCCTAATATAAATGTAGATATTAAAAATTTAATTGATCAATGTTTAGTATGTGCTAAGTTTAAGCCAAACACAACTAATGAACCGTTGCAGTGCTATGAGATGAGTTACCTGCCTTGGCAACAAGTCGGTGTAGATTTATTATATTTTGACGGTGAAAATTTCCTTGTTTGTATGGATTATTATTCCAAGTATATTGAGCTAGCTTCGTTGCACAAAAATTACACTGTAGACAATGTTGTCAAACACCTAAAGTCTTTCTTTGCTAGACATGGAATCCCAAAATCATTGATATCCGACAACGGTCCACCATTCAACTCATGTAAATTCAGATCTTTCCTTGTTGATTGGGATATTGAGCACATAACTACTAGTCCTTATTGGTCCAGATCCAATGGGCAAGCTGAGAGCGCTGTAAAGATAGTAAAAAATATTTTAAGAAAATGCAAACAAGATAATTCTGATATATATTTGGCTTTATTACATTATCGCAACACGGCTAAAGGAAATTTTCCTAGCCCCGCGAAGTTATTAATGTCGAGAAATTTGAGAATAAACTTACCTATTATAGAAAATAGATTAAAACCTGAAATTGTAAAATTTTCAACATACGAGAGGTGTTATAAACAAAGCAGAGACAGAATGTCTTTTTATTTTGACAGGAAGGCTAAGCAAACGTCATATTTCTTTCAGCCAGGGAATGACATTTTTTTTTAAAGAAATCCCAAATCCTGCTGGACGCCGGGAATTATTAAAGAGAAATTGAAATGCGGTAGATCTTATTATGTAGTAGATTTAAATGGTACTGTTTATAGGAGGAATAGAGGACACATTAGACCGAGAAAAAGTGACATAACAAACAAAAATCCTTCTCCTTCTTTTTCTGGTAGTGAACTGAGCGCTGGCAAAAATAACGGTGTGGTTCCCCTAATGGATATTGTTGACCCCATGAGTTCGGCATACCTCGGAAACGGTCCTGTTCAAAATTGTGTTAATGATGATAACTGTGTTCCTATGGAGAGTCCAGCCAATAACAATTATGTAACCAGATCTGGTAGAAATATAAAACGTCCTAAAATGTATATGCATGAAAAATTTGATTAGTTATGTATAGTAGTAAGTTTCTAGTTGTATAGTTCAAAATATTAAGTTGTATTCTTCTTGAAAAGGGAGGTGTTACATAACATGATAATTATTTAAGAGCATGTTATGTCAATGCCAAACTTCGTACTGTCACTTTGATGCCTATGATTGTTTATTCAGTTAGCCGAAAGGCTATGTATAGTATAGACATGTATAAGTATGCTCCTCTGTTATATGAGTTATATATTAAATGTATCTGTTGTACGTGTAGTAATAAATCAACATATTGTGATGCTATGATTTGTATCATTTGTATCTCCATGTAACTTATAAGAAGAATCCCCAAGATATTCAACGTAGAGATCCTGGCTGGAACATCAAACAGCATATTGCAATCAGAATATTATTATTTGAAAGTGATGATGATTATAGAAATGCTCCAAGCGTTTATCAATTTGATAAATATGATTGCTGTAAAAATATTGTTGGTTTTATAATACTTTAGATGTTATCTGGAGGATGTCTTACTTAAATGATATATAGAGTTCTGACCCGGAGCGTCCAGAAGACTTTATCACGAATGCTTTACGAGCCTTTTGTGATGACTTACGACGTGACAAAGGTGGTGATCAAACATTTTTTGATGATAATTTTAATGTTTATGGGACAATTTTAATTGAGGTTTTGTTTATGAAGTGATATTAAGTATTGTTTAATTAATTTAAGTATGTATGCTGTATAGTTATAATCTGGTTATGGTTTCTGTAATAGACGTTTTTGTCTATTAAATACTCACTATCGTCTGAGCGGCATAAACAATATTATACTTACGTAATATTATAGTTACTAGTTTTAATCATATTTACAAGCACTAACCATAACAATAAGTGATTCACCATGTGTAATACGTAAGGTTGCGTAAAAACAGTAAAATATCCAACAAAAGTCAACTATTTACAGCGTAAGAAATCTGCAGTATTTAGCAAAAAAAATACGCAGGTTATGTTTTGATTTTTTCGACGTGACATTCTGAAAGCCCTCAAGTTTATGGCTTTCACACTAAACTATGAATCGGCACGATGAGTATTGGCCACTCAAAAAATATTACTTGGAAAGTTCTCTTTTACGTGTTTTCAATTATTTTACTAAACTAAATATATCCCATATAATTGAGTATCTTCAAATTATTAAGTGTCAACCCCTAATTACGTGCCTAAAAGACGTAGCCTTATCCAAATGTCCTTACATTCCTTAATTAATTATTAATACCTTAATAAATTATTTATATATATTACCTTAATAAATTATTCCTTAATAAATGATACCTATTCAATAATAAAATTACGTGATAAAAAAGTTATACATTTTTTAAATTAAAAGAGATTTTCGTTATAACCACTGATTTAACAACACAATTTAAGTCAAAAGGAAGGGTAATGATTTTAGTAGTCTATGTATGTATGCTGCACCGTAGCGCCCAAACTACTGGTCCAATTATGATGAATGAAGTGTGAATAGATTCGTAACAATGGCACAGGTAACATATTCGTAGGCTATGCAATTATGTAGTCGGGTTATATTTTTTATAAAAAATGTAGTTACATCACTGTTTAGTTTGAATTTTTTTTATCTTTAATAATTATTAATTAATGTTTCAGTGTAAAAGCCATGCCATTTAGCAGGTTGTGCCGTATGCGCTTATGCGGTTTCATTGCGTGCAGGAAATTCGTGAATGAATCTGCGTAGGGTCGTTTTTTGCATTCCCACGCTCCTCTCATTGAAGGGTTACGAAGATTTTTGTTTTATTTTACGAAAACATTTCCATTATATTAAAACATATGACTAATATCAAATGTCGATTACATTGTCTGAAGTATAAAGGGACTTCGTCATATTTTACAGATTTTAAGATGTGGATTGTTTTACGTGATATATTATGTTCCTATATATTATAAGGTTCATTTAGTATGTATCTACTTAAAAGGTCTAAAATAAAAAGAGTAAATTATCAACTGAATATCTTGAGTCTTTGATGATAGAGGCACCGGTTTACGGACAAACCCTTCAGGTTTTTGTGACACCGACTACCGAGTTTATTTTGTATCTACTTGTGTAAGATTTTGAGAAAATTAATAAATAATAATAATAATGATTTTGCCTAATGGCCGAATACAATAAATTAAAAGATAACTAGCCTGAAACTGATATCAAATCTACACTAATATAATAAAGAGGAAAACTTTGTTTGTATGTTTGTTTGTTTGTTTGTTTGTTTGTAATGAATAGGCTCAAAAAGTACTGGACCGATTTCAAAAATTCTTTCACCATTCGAAAGCTACATTATCCACGAGTAACATAGGCTAAATTTTATTTTGGAAAAAAATTGGGTTCCGTAAGGTATTTGGGTTTTTCGGACACAAGGTGTAAAAAATCAACCAGAAAAGTTACTTATTTTGCGTACGCTGCCTAAACTATAAAAGATAGAACCATAAAATGTTCTAATTAATTGTAGATCTTATAAATATCTACAAAAAAGTCCGCGACACACTATACCTATCTATGTCGAGTGAGGCACAACAACCATTTTATTATTTATAAATCTTGAATTTTTTTTGGACTACATTTAAACGCGTTTATTTTACTCATGCTATTAATCCTTATCAAAATAAATTATTCCATCACTAAGTACAATTTATGTAGATAATATTTGGTCTTTGAATGATTAAAATTGGACGTTTGGTTTTGAAGTTATGGCGAAATTAAAATATGACGATTTCTGCTGCACGGCCTGTTGCGAAGTGGGTGTCACCAAGGCGGGGGGGGGGGGGGTGTGTGTGCGCGCGTGCGAGTTTAGATCTATGAGTAACACTAATATTATAAAGAGGAAAACTTTGTTTGTATGTTTGTTTCTTTGTTTGTAATGAATAGGCTCAAAAAGTACTGGACCGATTTCAAAAATTCTTTCACCATTCGAAAGCTACATTATCCACGAGTAACAAAGGCTAAATTTTATTTTGGAAAAAAATTGGGTTCCGTAAGGTATTTGGGTTTTTCGGACACAAGGTGTAAAAAATCAACCACAAAAGTTACTTATTTTGCGTACGCTGCCTAAACTATAAAAGATAGAACCATAAAATGTTCTAATTAATTGTAGATCTTATAAATATCTACAAAAAAGTCCGCGACACACTATACCTATCTATGTCGAGTGAGGCACAACAACCATTTTATTATTTATAAATCTTGAATTTTTTTTGGACTACATTTAAACGCGTTTATTTTACTCATGCTATTAATCCTTATCAAAATAAATTATTCCATCACTAAGTACAGTTTATGTAGATAATATTTGGTCTTTGAATGATTAAATTAGACGTTTGGTTTTGAAGTTATGGCGAAATTAAAATATGACGATTTCTGCTGCACAGCCTGTTGCGAAGTGGGTGTCACCAAGGCGGGGGGGGGGGGGGGCGCGTGCGAGTTTAGATCTATGAGTAAATTTTTTGTTTCGTGTTCGTTGTAACTATGATGGATAGATACTTGAATACCTATTTATTTAGTGTTTGTTGTATTGTTAGTCCTGAAGAGTATAGGTATTTTATACGATAAAAGTATACCCACCTACTTATTTCATTGAGTTTTAGTAGGTACCTATATTAATTTGTTTCTGTTTGTTTTGACTAAATTTCGCCCGTTTTGTTAGGCCCACTTGCGCCAATCCGGGTTAAAGTTAACCTTGGGTTAAAATATCATGCTTTTTCTTTCACAAATACGAAGAACGAGAGAGACAACATGATTTTTAACCCAGGGTTAACTTTAACCCGGACTGGCGCAAGTGGGCCTTAGAGGTTTAAAAACATTCTGTAGTATTAGTATCAGTTTTATACCCGTGCGAAGCCGGGGCGGATCGCTAGTATATTATATATTAGCTTTTGCCCGCGACTTCGTCCGCGTGGAGGTCGGTTTCCATACAAAATTTTAACCACTTTTCCTTATTAGCGAATGCCTACGTCATTATAACTATACGTATGCCAAATTTCAGCAACATTTTTAGTATTTGTTGAAAAGTAAAAAGACTATAAAATTACAAGAAAACAACCTAGCCAAAAGTATTAACTTTATTCAATATAAATTTCGGCAAAATTTGAAGTAATATGCGCAGAGGACACCGGATTTCGGCCATGAACAAGGCCGTTCGGCCGTGATAAATGCCTCCGTTGGCTGCCATCTGTCCACGTCATATAATTATTATCATCAAATAACTTGAGATTCTTATAGGCTTTGATGTAAAAAAATATTCATTTTGCTTATTTTAATACTATTTACTTAAAATAAACTATTATTACTAGAAACGAATTTTATTTATTTCCGTATCCAAAAATATTTTAAAACTGAACTTTGAAATCTAACGGTATGTAGTCTACCGGTACTACGGGATGATGACTACATCAAAAATATTTAGTTTCATTAATATACTCAGAAATATTGAGGCATTACTACTAGGCGTGACGTCACACTAGGAGCGTTTTCACCAGACTTTGAACCTTTGAAAATATTAACTTTTGACATACCTACTGTCTCTTCTGAGAAGTTACTAGTAAGAGTACTATTCATTTATGCAATAAAAAAATAAGTAGGGCTCAAAAGTATGTCGCTGAAAATAGAAAACAACTGGTCAGCTTTTTATCGCATGAAACTCACTCCCTCCATTTTCCATACCATAAACGGGATCAACAATAAAATAAGGCTTCTTGCACACCATAAAAATAACCATCCAATAAAATTGCCCCGGAACCCAACCCTTCGATTTCTATTTACACCTATTGGCGTGGATATTATTACACAATGGTCCGTAGCGAGTACGGCGCTTCCAGTCTAAATTTGTACCATTCCGAAATACGCTAGCACGGACACATTATCCCAGTTTATGACCTATAAAAGTCAGTACGTACTACGTTTGCGGCGGCCCTTATTTTCAGGACCTAATATAGCTTTTTCTTTATTGCTCGTGTATATTTTATTGCACGAACAATGCATAGATTTATAATGTAATATTTACGGTAATGACGTTTTTTATGGAGGAAGGGAGGATTGATAGATAACGAAATAAATCCTTTTTATTCTTTTTAAATAAATACCCAATACTCAGGTATTTACGTCAACATAAAATTGTAATAACCGTTAGATTGTAATATCTATATTAATAACTAGCGTGATTTTAAAAACTCTGTCAAAAGTTTCTTCTTTGCCAAAAGATTTTCCAATATTTTTCACTGTTTAACTTTAAATATTGCCTGCATTTCCACAATTCCAAAATCAGTCAAATCGGTCCAGCCGTTCCCGAGTTTTGAGTCCCTCGGGAACGGAATAAAAAGTGGTGTGGACACCTTGTACGCATGGAGTCTTCCAGATTACCAAAAAAAGTATTTTACTCTGAGCTTATCTCAGGTAAACGAAAGCCTGGAGGACAGTTTCTGCGTTACAGGGATGTCTTAAAACGCCACTTGACTGCAATTGGCATGTCTAGTGAGTCATGGGAGGAGCTTGCAACGCAGAGGTCGGAGTGGCGAACTGCTATCAACACGGGTATAGAAAACTTTGAGCGTTCCCGTCTTGAAGACCTTGACGCCAAACGCCTAATCCGAAAAACTCGACCCAAGCCCTCCTACAACTATACTCGCAATTCAAGTAGGTCTCTTTACTGCGCTTCTTGCAATAGGACCTTCAAAACAAAATTTGATTTTGCGAATCATGCTCGCGCTCATGCAAGAGCCCAGGCGAAGACAAGCTAAGGGTGTCACCGTCGACGGATACGTCAGGGAGGACATCATCATCATCATCATAAATAGTGTAACTAACACGACTTTCTTTTTTATATGTAGGTACTCGTAGATACTAGCTGTTTTCCGCGGCTCGGACTGCGTAAATAAACTATCGGGTATCCCGCGGGATCACTGTACTTTTCCGGGACAAATAGTAACCTATGTTTTAATCCAGAGACTAAACAATTACCATGTTAAATTTCATCAAAATCAGTTCAGTATTTTTTTGCGTGAAAGAGTAACAAACATCCATCCATCTATCCATCCATACATATATACATCCATCCTCACAAACTTTCACATTTTTAATATTAGTAAGATATAGATTTCAACGATCGACATTGTAATTAACGATGGATTTTGACTAAGCCCTCAGTTTCGATATTTAATTAATATCATTACGTACCCTCTGCACTTAAAAGTCACACCTTCGCCGTATAAAGAGATATAAAAAAATTACGAGCTTCTATTAGGCTACCCTAATATGATTTTATTGAAATTCGTAAATTTTAAAGCGCTCGTTAAATGTTATGTGGTGTGAATATGGTGATATAGACACAGCTGTTTTCTAAATTAATATTTTTATGACAGTCTAGTGCGTTTAGGTCGTCTCAAGAACGACTACAAAGGTGAGGTCAGAGATTTCGGGTTAATATTTAAGTGAATACGGCAAATACTTTTTTTTATTAACAAAAATAATTATGAACTCAATATTTTGGAAAAGATACAACGGTTTTAAATCATATTAATTTGTTGGTTGTATTGCGGTAAATTTCGCCTTGTCCGGTAAAAACAATTGAATCATCTTTAGTAGGTTTAATAAAAATATGAATTTTTGGTAGTTGGTACCAGGATTACGAAAAAAGAACAGAGATCTTTCAGATGCGGTCGACCATTAGAACGATGGCTATTTTCAATTAAATTTCATTATTTTTTGGGTTCCTTAGCCAGATGACAAAAAACGGACCCCTTACAGATTCGTCAAGTCTGTCTGTCAGTCTGTCTGTCTGTCTGTCCGTTCGTATGTCACATCCACTTTTTTCCGAAACTATAAGAACTATACTGCTGAAAATTGGTAAGTAGATGTATTCTGTGAATCATTAAGATTTTCACACGAAAATAGAAAAAAAAATAATAAATTTTGGTATCTGTGGATAGGTCTTCAAAAATGATATTATATTGAGGTTTCTAATATCATTTTTTCTAAACTGAATAGTTTGCGCGAGAGACTTCCAAAGTGGTAAAATGTGTTGCCCCCTATAACTTTTAAAATAACAGAATGATAAAAGTAAAAAAAAAATGATGAAATAGATGTACATTACCTTGTAACAAGTTTGTACGGAGCCCTCGGTGCTCGAGTCCGACTCGCACTTGGCTGGTTTTTTAATAATTCAAGTGCCATTGTCATTGAAATTTAATAAAATTTTCACTGAAACGAAATAAAAGCCAATTAGATTAAAAATTATAAGAGCTTTAAAATTACTTTCCCTCTAACAATATTCGGAATTTCCCGATTTTGGCATGTTATTATTCGTGTTGTAAAGTCGAAAGTGAAATTCAATGGAATTCTGATAATAAATTATGTGTTGATATCATCTTCGATTTTTTTTTACTTAAGTAATATAATCATTAATCCTTTCGTCGAAGCAAAGATGTCTGACGACCTATGTGGCTTAGTAGTAAGCTCGTCAGCACTCATAGCTGGAGAGCTACTAAGAAATTTTGAGTAGGTATTTGAGGCACGTTGAAACCTTGTCCTGTACTTCTCCTATTGTACCTCAACACGAGAATGCAGGCCTGGCTGGTCAGAAGCGGAACTTAGCCAAAATACAAATTTTTGAAAAGTAGATTTTTTTATGCCCGAAAAACATGTTTGAGGCATTATGAAATTTTGATATACTGTTAGTATAATGTATCCCACCAAAAACATTCTGTAAAAAACTAGCCAAGTCTCGATGGAGCTGCTTGTTTATCTCTAAAAAGTAATGAAATCTAGACAAAGTCGTGCCAAGTCTAAGGATCCTTACTGCGATTTATTTATTATTATAGTTAATGTTGTGTGACTTGGCCGTTGAAAATTCTTTATACGTTAGTGGGTACAAGTCAATTTTGTTTACACGTAATGTTATATCAGATTCTGTTGTAACCACCTATGTTTGTTAAGCGAGATAATAGCCCATACTGGTATTGGTAATTGGACGCTAGTGTCTTATTTTAGGCGTTGTTGATTGTATAACACATGTATTGGAGCAATGGTGTCATGGAGCCCCTTTTGTACCCTTGTGTACTCTTCAACGGCCAAGTCACACAACATTAACTATAATAATAAATAAATCGCAGTAAGGATCCTTAGACTTGGCACGACTTTGTCTAGATTTCATTACTTTTTAGAGATAAACAAGCAGCTCCATCGAGACTTGGCTAGTTTTTTACAGAATGTTTTTGGTGGGATTTCACTTCTTTTTGTAGAAACGTAGGAATATTGATTTATTTTACTAGATTTTAGTGTAATTTGTTTATTTAATTTGTGTAATGTTCGAGTAGAATAAAGTTAATTGTTCGACTATTTCTTCTTGTAAACTTGTAAGTATAAGTATAAAAGCCAGTCCAGTCTTAACCAGAGTTTTCCTTTAATTTCATTTATATGCGTATTAAAAGCAGAAGGGGAGGCATTCGCCCAGCAGTGGGACGCTAGGGCTAGATTAAATTAAAAGATGTGTCCTACTTCACTGGATTTTTGCAATGACAGTCGATTTTTTTATGTACCAATAGTAGAAGGGGGCATTACCATATCTCTAATCAGCTGAGACCAGCTGAGGGTTCTTCATCAGATACTTCAGACCTTCGATTTTTGACATCAAATGAAGTGGCCCACCAAGTTGAATATTTTTTGTAAAGGCAGTATGTCGATCTCTAATAGTTTGGTTGGGCTCTTGTGTTTTCTAATAAGGGTCACCAGGTACTCCAGATCTTCGATTATCCTAGTTTTTACAGTTTTCCCTTTATGTGGCCATTAAACCTTACCTCTGTACCAAATTTCAGCTCTCTGAGTTTATGGGAAGTACTAGTTCTATTCTGATGATCATGAGTGAGTGACTGGGTGAGTGTCATAAATGCGAAACTTTGCTGTCGTTTAACTTCGGAACTAAATGACCTACAGACTTAAAATTTTGGATTTTAAGTATGTGATTATACTTTACTGGATGACGAAAATTTCTGCGTTCTGGTCTTATCCAGAGGTTCTCAAATAAGGGCCTGAAAATGCGGCGAAATGGTTCCAGTAAATAATGGTACGGCAGTGTTTGCTTCGCGCTCGACTTGGCGGGGGCACTGCCGTGCCCCCAGATCGACGTTCTGGTCTTATCCAGAGGTTCTCAAATAGAGGCCTGATAATGCGGCGAAATGGTTCCCGTAAATAATGATACGGCAGTGTTTGCTTCGCGCTTGACTTGGCGGGGGCACTGCCGTGCCCCCAGATCGATTATCCTAGTTCTTATAGTTTTCCCTTTATGTGGCCATTAAACCCTAACTCTGTACCAAATTTCAGCTCTCTGAGTTTATGGGAAGTACTAGTTCTATTTTGATGATCATGAGTGAGTGTATAAGTGAGTGAGTGAGTGTCGTAAATGCGAAACTTTGCTTTCGCTTAACTTCGGAACTAAATGACCTACAGACTTGAAATTTTGGATTTTAAGTATGTGATTATAGCTTACTGGATGACGAAAATTTCTGCGTTCTGGTCTTATCCAGAGGTTCTTAAATAGGGGCCTGAAAATGCGGCGAAATGGTTCCAGTAAAGGATGGTACGGCAGTGTTTGCTTCGCGCTCGACTTTGGCGGGTGCACTGCCGTGCCCCCAGATAAGGAGTTGGGGAAAAAAAAGCCCCGTAATTTAGTCGGAACTTTAACCTAGCCATGTCAGTTTAAAAGTAAATAGTTTAAAGGTTAAAAATAGGTGTGTGAGGCACTTCGAAATTTGAGTAGGGTATTATTTATTATTTTTAAAAAATACTGTAAAAAATACAGATAATTTTATGGGAACTTTCCACCTGCCATGTGACTTAGAAAATCGAGAAAATCTGGCTTTTAATTCATGATTTTGTGACATCTATCGGTCATTTTATGAACTGCAATATACGTTTGAAAGGAGATGCGACATCTAGGAAGCTCTCAAAGAACTACGTGGTCAAAAAATAAAATTGCGTATTGTGCAATAAACTAACTCACTACGTCAAAATGTATTTATAAAACAAATAGGTATTAATTAAATAGAAATGGCATATGAACCAGCCTAATCTACCATTTACATTAAGTACATAAACGTAAAAGCGACATCTAGGAAGGCATCAAGGAACTACGTGGTCTTGATAATTTTCGCAAAGTCGATATGAGTCGTTTTTAATTGATTTTCCTATAAAAATCGAAGACATCCATTCGTTGTTTATACAATATTGTGTGCAATAAAATTACATATTGTGCAATAGTCTAATTTACTAGACAAATTGATCACACTGATCGTTTTAATTGCAACTATAAAGTTTTTAGCGCCTGCGCGTATGTATCTGTATAATCTATGGCATGCGTTGTAAAATACCAATTACAAAACTTTATTTTTGCTTTAAATAATTAACCTTATTACCGTGCCATAGAGATGAAAACGGACTGTAACGAGAACATCGAAACTCATGTTTTTACCCTGATAGGCGGTGATTTCTTTGATGCCTTCCTAGATGTCGCTTTTACTTTGGTAGGTAATGTAGACCGTAGCCTGTTATTCGTATGCTATTTCTATTTAATTAATACCTATTCGTTTTACGAATACAATTTGTCGAGTAAATTAGACTCTATTGCACAAAACGTATTTAATTTTATTGCACACAACATCGTATAAACAACGAATGGAAATTTTCAATTTTTATAAGAAAATCAATTAAACTACTCATAATATCGACTTTACCAAGATTATATTTTATCAAGACCACAAAGTTATTTGATGCCGCGTTCGAGCATTGGCTCTCGACTCGGAGGTCGTAGGTTCGATTTCCACAAGGGAACAACAAAAAATGTTGTTTCCAAGTTTGGTTAGGACAATGCAGGCTGATCACTGATTGTCTGACAAGAAAGATGATCCATGCGTCGGATGGGCATGTAAAAAGTCGGTCCTGCGCCTGATCTCTCGCCAGTCGTGTCGGTCATCCGTCCCACTGGGTTACGAGAGTAAAAAGGAAGAGAGAGTGCTCTTATGTACTGCGCACACACTTGGGCACTATAAAATTACTCCTGCGTAACTAGCCTGGTTTCAATGAAACCGGCCACCATCACCGAGATCGGTGTGGGAGTTATTATTATTTATGCCTTCCTAGATATCGCTTTTACGTAGATAGGTAATGTAAATCAGCGTAGGTCAAGCTGGTTCGTATGCCGTTAATAAATACCTATTTATTTTATAAATTTGTCGAGTAAATTAGACTATTGCACAATATGTAATTTTATTGCATACAATATTGTATAAAAAACGAATGGATGTCTTCGATTTTTATAGGAAAATCAATTAAAAACGACTCATATCGACTTTGCGAAAATTATCAAGACCACGTAGTTCCTTGATGCCTTCCTAGATGTTGCTTTTACGTTTATGTACTTAATGTAAATGGTAGATTAGGCTGGTTCGTATGCCATTTCTATTTAATTAATACCTATTTGTTTTATAAATACATTTTGGCGTAGTAAGTGAGTTAGTTTATTGCACAATACGCAATTTTATTTTTTGACCACGTAGTTCTTTGAGAGCTTCCTAGATGTCGCATCACCTTTCAAACGTATATTTCAGTTCATAAAATGACCGATAGATGTCACAAAATCATGAATTAAAAGCCAGATTTTCTCGATTTTGTAAGTCACATGGCAGGTGGAAAATTCCCATAAAATTATCTGTATTTTTTTACAGTATTTTTTAAAAATAATAAATAATACCTACTCAAATTTCGAAGTGCCTCACACACCTATTTTTAACCTTTAAACTATTTACTTTTAAACTGACATGGCTAGGTTAAAGTTCCGACTAAATTACGGGGCCTTTTTTTTCCCCAACTCCTTATACATTATACTAACAGTATATCAAAATTTCATAATGCCTCAAACATGTTTTTCGGGCATAAAAAAATCTACTTTTCAAAAATTTGTATTTTGGCTAAGTTCCGCTTCTGACCAGCCAGGCCTGCATTCTCGTGTTGAGGTACAATAGGAGAAGTACAGGACAAGGTTTCAACGTGCCTCAAATACCTACTCAAAATTTCTTAGTAGCTCTTGGGCTATCAAGGTGGAGGTCGCGGGTTCGAATCCCGCCGAGAAAAACAAAAAAAATCAATGTTCATTGGTCATGGATGTGTATTTCTTTACTAAAAATCTTCAATATAAGAATTATGTACCCACTATAGTATAATAGAATATTTCCGTTGTGTGGTAGTGGTAACACAAGTTCCCCGTAACACAATTTCTTCGGATACTTTACATGGGGTCTATGCGCCCATAGATATATGGGCTCACGTAAATAAAGTGTCGGGTGTCCCACGGGAATACTATACTTGTTCGAGATAAAAAGTAGCTCATGCTTTAATCCAGAGCCTTAACTACTACCATACCAAATTTCATCGAAATCAATTCAGTAGTTTTTGCGATGAGAATTGCATAGCTTAGACATAAAAAAATAAAACGTTGATATAAAACGATTTCAACTTTATAATTGATACAGTCAATAAGGAAAATAACCAACCAATTTAAAATCTATAAAATAAAGAATAAAAAGTGTGATTATAAACAAAATACAAATATCTATATTTGTAGACAAATTAGTTTCGGTTGCAATTAAGTTAATTTGCTTCCATTTGTGAAGGCGGTATATGATTTAGCACAGCAATTCACACTTCAATCGATGTTCTTCAAATAGGTGGCAACAGAGACACTGACAAACTGGATTGATCAAATATATTTCGTAAGAAATGAACCATATGGTTTTTACCTACGATTATATATACTTTTCTAATCAAAAGTCAAAAACTATAACCAGACTACGCAAATCATTAGCATCAGTATTCAATAGTCAACAGTAACAAACACGTACAGACAAATATATAACACACATACATAGATACATATACTGTCAAAATCATAACCCTTCCTTCTGGCATCACATTATAATTTTTTTCTTTCAAATTTAGACATTTGTGTTGTCATGTAAAAAATAATAATATGTAATTTTGTGAGAATGCTGTGTCAAACAATTCTGACTCAATCTTGCTACCTAACCTACCTAACCTTTGCAACGTAATCTTATAAAATTAAAACAAATAGAGAGCAGCAATTTTTGTTTGCAAAGCTACGATTATATCCAAGTGTGATTAAATACCATTTACTTTTTTTATTAGAAAAAATAATTGATATTCTAAAATTAATACAAATAAATATTATCAAAATAAACACAGTTGCACTTGACAGCTAAGTTTCTTTTACAGCTCAATCCTTCTCACAACTAGTCTGTGGCGCTGAACGGTCGAGGTGTGAAATGACACATTTGACACGTACTACTATTGGCTACGACTTTGTAGTACAAAGGATTTTATTACCAACTGGTCATTTCGCTATATGCTAATTAACCGTAGAGCTATCTTCACCATTCGTTCCTGCAGTAAATGCTAATACATCTTAAAGCAACGCTTCCGTCGCGTCGCTAATTTTTTATTAGTTTTAGCAACGATCAGGGTCTTGCAGAAACATTTGACGGCGCGTAAACGCGTAACGTTATCTAATGAATTTTGTACGGGTGCTGTACTGGTCGGCACACTTAATACGGCCGAGACAAGTACTGGTCCTATGTGGACTGTTTACGATGCTCTTCCTCTTCGATAGCTCAGTGATCAGATTGAAACGACAATAACAGATTGAAACGCACATTCTTTTATTTTCCCTGATACTACACAATTCACATAGAGCACTTATTCTAAGAGCACTATTTTCTTCCAGAGTTTTCTTCCAGAGTCTTCTTCGAATTCAGATCATTCGGACCGAAGACTGTTTGACTGAAACAGACTGTTTCCGACACTGAAGTTCCGAAGTTATACAATTCTCATTCGATACGCTTACGCCAGAATTTACGGGACAGAACCATTGAAATCCAAATTCTTGTATGTGCTCTGTCCCTCTCACAATTCGTTATTATAGCGAGAGTGTCGGATATTAAGGTGTAATAAGCAACACGTGCTTACACCTAACTAGAAAAGACACCGAAAACAGACACATTACTAGCATCGAGCAATTAGTTCGCTCGTTTGCCACGTTACGTTACGTTTCGTTTATGTTCAAATATGTTTCTTTCGTTATTACAATTATTATTATTAATTATTATTATTACTGTAGTGCCTGGGATAGGCGGTTTTTAAATGTCGTATGGTTGCCTAAGCACATATTACGGCATTCTCACAACACAGTCAGCCTAGTCCAGAGGAATGACTGGTCAATACGTCTGAGGCCAACCATGTGCGAGTTTCCTCACAACGTTTTCCTTCACCGTTAGTGCGTCCGTATAATGTATATGTACTTGAGATTTGAAAATGTCTCACTGGTAGGTAGGTACAAGCAACAACCTGAGAATCGAACCTGCATTCTCTCGAGTGCGAATCAAATGGTCTACCCACTAGGCTACGGAGCTCATACAGAGTTAACTACAACATGAGCATTTAGCCAAGTTAACATTGCTAATTACGACGACGAAGTTCGAAAAAATGTATGGGATTTTATATAAGCATCGCTGACTTATATTAAAAAAAGTTGGACTTGCGTCTGATCTTTCAGACGTCAGTCGTGTCAGTTATCCGTCCCACTCGATTATGAGAGTAAAGGGAGAGAGAGTGCTCTTGTGTACTGCGCACACACTTGGGCACTATAAAATTACTCCTGCGTAACTGGCCTGGTTTCAATGAAACTAGCTATCGTCACCGAGATCGGTGTGGGGAGTTATTATTAGTAGTAATCGATGATATGACGTTTTTCTGACGACTTCGTAACGACGAAGTTACATGTGTATGTCCGTTAATCGTTTTACGAGTGATTATGATGGCCACGATTATGTTCGAGCGTTAAAAGTTATCGATATGACTAACGTTTATAATGCCCATGAAAGTATAAATAACTATAACTAGTTTTATGAATGCGCTAACTAAAACTTGCGGCTTTACTCGCGTGGATGGAAATTGTTGATTTTCACGTACTTTAAATTTCTAAATTAATGTGACACACTTTGAACAACTTTTATAGAATACGAGAAATTGCCCGCGGCTTCGCACACACTAAATGAAATCACGCGGGAACTGTTCATTTTGCCCCCATAAAATAATAGCCTATGTTAATCCAATACCACCATACCATACACAGATATTTCACTAAGTACTTTTCCAAATGTACAAACTTTCGAGTTTGTAATATTTATAACGATATTTATTACTTTAAACTTGATAGATAACTTTTTGTGGGAAGGTTGGCAGTTAGGCACTATGTCAAATGAATCGTGTATCTTCTTGTGTAACGAATAAGGTTCAATTTTGAATAGCTGTCTTAAAAAAAATACAGCGATATGTCGTATTGTTTCGTTTCAATGTGATGAGAGTGATTGGACCCTTAGTATAATAACTGAACTATAGTATTAATATTCAAATACTATTATAATTAAACGAACATTTGATTAATTATTACATAGATGCGTTATATCCTTACATACATATAATCACGCCTTTTTCCCGTAAAGGGGTAGGCAAAGACCACTTTTTGCCACTTGCTACGATCCTTACATACTCGTTTCGCTTTATTCACTTTCATTCTTACCATCCATTCCTCCTCTTACATTCAACGTGGCGAAGCGGCTCTCCATGGTTCAATGGCTCTCCAAAAATATTTCTCCCCAAATTTTACCCCTGATTACTTATACTATTGACAGGTCTAAGAGATAATAAGCTAGAAAGAAAGATTATGTGTTTAACATAAAGACTTACGCGTGAATAACATAAAACTAACTTGTCTTAATCTGATTCCACTCCCAATACATTTTCATATCACACACATTAAAATAATTTTTAGTATTGCATACAAATTGATTCATAAGGAGTAAACTCTAAACATCCTGTCCCATAGTAAATCCCCGTAGATATTTTCCCATATTTTGGGGGGTACATCCCTAAGTTGGCAACACTGATACCGTTGTACGGCCTAACCGCCGGACTGCTCTACACACGCACGAATTTGATACGGAGCGGACTAGATCCGATGCGGACAGCGGCGAACTCTTCTTCTTATGTTCGCCGGGCTGCCCTACACACGCTCGGATCTGGTACGGAGCGTACCAGATCCGCTGTACGCTCCGTACCAAATTCGTGTGTCTGTAGATACCATTATATTTCACTCACACGGCAAAAATTGTGAAAGGGATGGCATTCTTAATTCAATAGCAAAGAAGAAGATGACTAGTGTGTCAATATGCATGCTACTCGTCGACCGGTTCATCGCATACCTACTAACCAAAAACTGTCCCACTAGGGCAGTTTCGAGCATTGATTTTTGCGCTCTCATAACATATCTATATCTTTCTATTAAAATACATCTATGATACAAACACTAATTTTATAAATATACTAAAATATTAGTATATTGCAGGAGTCATATCATAATAACGCTATTTTGTGACCACTTTAGATTCGCCATAGAAAATGTGATGTGGTCTTAGAACGTGCTTATAGCCGGTATAATAAAGATCTAGTGAGAAGTTTAAAGGCGTTGTTAAATGTTTTTGATATGTCAAATATCATCACATTTTACGGGTTAGCGGATTTTTAATATAATGATAACAATATATATTATATAATCGTATCAAAATAGCAACAATGAGGGTGTTTGATATTTTTTCTGTCGTTAGGGGGCAGATCCAACGCACACAGAGCGTCATCTGGCGGCGCAAGTGCTATCAAAAACGGTCAATAAGAATTTTTAATTCTTTTTCCTTCACCAGGCGGCGGTTGGTAGCCTTCCTTGTCGTGTCAAAAAGCTGTCAGATGTCACAAATCTAAAAACCCTCATTGAAAAACTAATCTAGTGGTAAAGAGGTGAGATTTGAATCCGTGACCGGCTTGTAGATTTCGTATTCCTGCAGCACTGTTTGACAACTGAGCCATACTCTGAGACTAACTTCACAACGTGTAGAGAAGTCTCTTAAACTCAAACTCAAACTCAAAATTTTTATTTCCATGTAGGTTATAATATAACGCTTATAGAATTGTCCTACATGATGCCTACCTCCGGTTCGGAAACTAGCCCGGCGAGAAGAACCGGCGTAAGAAACTCGCACGGGGCCACCTTTTAGCAAAAAGATGGGAAAATTGTTCTTTTCAAAAAATATTTTACAATGTTGTAACTTAATCTATATAACATTAGTCATAAGTACATAGAACATACTTAAGTACATAAAAGCAGCCTTGCATGGGGCCATCTTATTCCCAAGGTGTGCAATCGTTAATTCTTATGCATAAAAGCCTCTGACACAAGTTACTGCGAGATCACATCGCTTTGTGAATTGCGTTAATTATTGGGACTACCAAAATTACAAGTTGAGTCGTAAGTGGCTTTAAGTCGCACTAGCATTTCATCATCGTCGACCGATGACGTCTAAAGTAGGTAGTTAGTTATTCAATGCACCACAGATCGCACCTGAATCAAAGAGCATATTATATTATATTACTAACGTAAATAACCGTCGTTCAACTATTTACACGAATGACAGCTCGCGCCTGTATGTGGGTGGCTAGACGCTGCGAGAGCAGCGCGGTGCGCGCGGGACGTGGGTTTTTTCAATCCAGGACTAAGCATTCACAAGCTTGTTTGATACTTTGACATAATTTTATAATATTTATGATAGATATGCCTGGCGCATCGTTTGAAATTATTTTGATGCCAACCTTAGGCTTACGTCAACATGGTTGACATTTCCTGCTGTTCGAGTTGTCATTTATAGAGAGTGTCGCCCGTGTGCTTGAATGTTAGTAGGAGTGCTTACTCCTGTTCCTGTCGCTGTTCTTATATCAACGATTTTAGCATCGTAGAAATATGAATAGCTTACTTATCTACTGTTAGTAAGCATATTTCCCATGCCTACGATTTTTTTTTTACTCGTGACTTCAACGTTTTCCGTCTACCTTAAGCCTATTTTACGTACTTTCGAAGTTTGGTAATTTAGTAAGATGTGCAGATTCACTCCAGAAAATATAATACTGGAAATGTCCATGCGAAAAACATTATCACCCTCTACCAAACACTATCATTAGTGCTACCTGTGCGAGTGAAATAACTACGGGGTGTTGATTAGTTTAGTTATGGAATAGGCGCTCCACGTGCGGTCACCGGAACGTGATCATCCTGTGATTTTCACCCTAAATGCTAAAAAATCATTTGAAAAGTAAGCGGTGAAAGTTTTTAATTTCCACCCTTAGATTTTTGAAATGCCATTTCAGTTTTAGATTGTTACACGAAATTGGAAAAGATTTCAGTTTTGTTGTCTCATGTCTGACATTTTGGGGATTTAAATTGACAAATAAGCTTGCAGATAATTTAATAATAAGCTTTTAAAATAGCTTCGCTTTTTTATAAACTATGGACATCTGCGACACCGGTGAAATTACAAGTGCGTTACCGGACTTTCACGCTTGTTTTCTGTGAGACCGCGATATCTGTCCTGTCGAGTTTGCCCCAATGATGCCGGAGCATGACTCTTCCGTACTTTCTTATTTAAGACTAGATGTTGCGCGCGACTTTGTGCGCGACAAAAGGAAATCTCGTGGAACCGTACATTTTGCCGCAATAAAAAGTAGCCTATGTCCTTCCCCGTTGTCTTCTCTATATCTGTGCCAAATTTCACCAAAATCGGTCCAGTAGTTTCGGAGCCTATGCGATGCAAACAAACAAACAAACTTTTCCTCTTTATTATATTAGTATAGAAGAATAATATTATGTTAATAGATATATAAACACTAGCTGCCCCTACAGACTATTCTGTTATAAGTTATTGATTTCTTTAGGAAAAGAACTTTGGTGATAGATTTTTCTCCTCTTACGTAGAGCCACTCGTCTTAATTCGTCAACATATTTGGCGATTCATTTTTGTTTTTAAATAAGTTAATTATATTTATGTAATAAATATAATCTACATATTTATATGTAAAGCAAAAATAAATTTCAGTATAGTTTCAGTTTTCACGATAATTATGCGAACGGAGATGGCACACTTTATACGGAGGGTGGTGTGCAGAAACTACTTTTATAATAATGCTTAGAAATACATGAAATTAATAAAAATAACAATAACACACACTACGTCAGATTATTATTAAATATTAATAGACGTACCTATAGGTACATTATAGACGATGCATGTTGAGGCAAAAAATGTCTCTAGTTAAATGACCCCACTTTTTGGAGTTTTGGGGCCATTTTCACATTTGAAGTATGGTGAAAACAAGATGGCTAAAATTTAAAGTATGGTGAAAACCAAGATGGCGTAACTTATTCTTGTATGCCATAGCTTATCCTTAGTTTTGAAATCTTTGATATTAACACAATAAAATATTACCGTGCGTTTGATAGAAACAAGAAAGAAAACAGCCTACGTTGGGTAGTGGTTAGAGTATTGACTCTCGGCTCGGAGGTCGTGGGTTCGATTCCCGCATTGGAACAACAAAAATGTTGTTTCCAAGTTCGGTTAGGACAATGCAGGCTGATCATCTGATTATCTGACAAGAAATGATACATGCGTCGGATGGGCATGTAAAAAGTCGGACCTATGCCTCATCTCTCGTCAGTCGTGTCTGTTATCTATCCCAAGTCCAATTATTTTACTCTCATAATCCACTGGATTATGAGAGTAAAATAAAGTTCAAACTTAAAAATTATAAGAATCAATATTAGCCAATTTCGACCACATTGCGGTCTCTAGTTTTATTAAAATACTACGATATAAATGTTGAATGAAATGCATAATATTCATTGATAGTTTATGAAACCAAAGTAAATATTGAATGAATTTTAAAACGTATAACCCGAAATTATTCCGGAAATTATTTGGACTTTTCAATCAATATGTCAATTCGTTTAATTAGAGGCTGAAAGGTTGTCTTTTCGTTTAATTTCCATTCCGATTAATTATATGAAGTTGATGAAACAAATTTTAATAAAATACACATTATCATTTAAGTATGTATTTGTGTGTGTAATATCGAATGCGGTTTAAAATGAAAAAATAACAATAATATGATTAATAAAAGTAAAAAAAATACTTACGGAGCTGTATGTAATAAAGCATATACAACATAATAATAATAATATACTAATTTAACAGCTTCCATGGTCTAGTGGTTAGAAGCATTGACTCTCGACTCTGAGGTCCTAAGTTCGATTCCCGCATTGGAACAACAAACAATGTCGTTTCCAAGTTTGGTTAGGACAATGCAGGCTGATCACCTGATTGTCTGACAAGAAAGATGTTCCATGCGTCGGATGGGCATGTAAATAGTCGGACTTGCGCCTGATCCCTCGTCAGTCGTGTCGGTGATCCGTCCCACTGGATTATGAGAGTAAAGATAGAGTGCTCTTGTGTACTGCGCACACATTTGGGCACTATAAAATTACTCCTGCGAAACTGGCCTGGTTTCAACGAAACTGGCCACCGTCACCGAAATTGGTGTATGGAGTTATTATTATAATTAGGTCGCCGTTTCACAATTATATTTTGATAAGTGTCGGATAACTTATTCAGAAGTTTTGTCGTTGCTTACTTATCGAGCGACAGAGAAAAAACATGCAAATAACCAGTCTGGTAGGTACTTATCATTAGATTGTGAAACAGGCCCTTAGAGTTTAATAATAATCAGTTATAGATCATAATTATTGTTTTAATATTTAGCTTTTAAAGCGCACTTAGTTTTAACATAGATATCAACAGATAAGAAAAGATGAGGGAACAACAAACATTAAACTTCCAAAAGTTTTTAATATATTTTTTATATTATCACATTTTTATGTGTTTCTTTTTTTTTGCTATACTTTATTCAAGTTCAGGGCCTAGGTGATAAATCATTATCATCACTATCACAACAAAATGACAACAAAAGGCAGTCAGCACTATCTACGAATCTAACCTTTCGTTAGATGAGTATCGTTGGAGATGACCGAATAAACAAATGAACGCGGCCGTTGAACTGATATCTCATCATTCAAAACTAGGGTTGACAATTTTAAGTTATTTTAAACAATATTAAATATTTTGAGCTTAAAGCTTTTGAAGAGTCTAAGTAAGAGTAATAGTTAAGTATGGGCTACGTCTCAAAGTTATAAAAAAAAAGTCAGATGATTGTTGATATCTTTTGTAAATAAATATGTTTCAACGGTAAAAAATATATTTTAACTCTAGTCTCTACATTATTGAATTAATAATATCTGTAACATTTTAATCCAAATTCCATCTAAACTCCTTTAATAAGCACATGGAGAAATTGTTATGCACTATGTACCTAACCCCAAATCTATACAAAATTGAAGTGTCTGTTTGTAACTTCAAATTAACAGCTTTTCACATAATTAATCTGAAAGTATATTCGGTACTTACAATAAAATAGCAATTTTTAAAATTTTTGTCTGTCCGTCTTCTGTCTATATGTCTGTTTGTTTTAGCTAATCTCTGAAACGGCTGGACCGATTTTCACGGGACTTTCACTAGCAGATAGCAGATTTTATAAGGTCTAATATAGGCTACTTTTATTTTAGGGTTCCGTTTAAAAAAATAGGGTTCCGCTTTCGTTAGTTCTGCGCAAACGAAGTTGCGGGCATCAGCTAGTATATAATATTGTAGTACATAATTTAACTAACGTGTAACCTAGCAACCCTGAACGTAACACGTAATAGAAACCCATCCGTCCAATAATAACTCATTGTCTATCTTTTTATTACTAATCACTTTATTGTTTTCGTCTGTAATCAATTATTCGATTAGGTTTCATAAACGTCGGCGTCCTCTCAAATGCCCCACGTCGTCCATTATATTACTTTTTTGTTTAATTGTTTTTTAATTCTAGGCGATGGAGAGAAGACAAGCGAAATGAAATAGTATACCATAAAATGTGGGAGAGCCTCGCTTCGGGTAGAATGGGCCGGCCTCACAGAAAACCGGCGAGAAAAAACGACGAACGAGAAGTTGTGTTTCGCCGAGTGAGTGAGGTTACCGGGGGTCGGGGATTTTAAGGACTGGGAATGCAAGTCGCAAAACCAGAGGATTTACAAGTGTAACTCCTCTGGTGTTGCAAGTATCCATAGGCGACGCTAATCGATTACCATCAGGCGATCCGTCTGCTTGTTTCCTGGTTCATTTCATTAAAAAAAAAACACTATACTGGCAGCCGAAGTGCTCGCCGCGACAACTAAAGTAGTGCGCGCACTGGCAACAGATTGTCTTCTTCCTCCATCATTTGCATTCCGAATTTCTACTTTATAGCACATGAAATAGACTTCACCTTTCCGCTAAACATGACCAATGACCGTATAGGAAAACAATCATGTTTTGTGGAAAATTTTCCGTGCGCTTACTATAATCGGAATGCAAATAGTGGGCGACAGGAGCAATTTTTAAACGACTTCCATAAAAGAGGAGGTTTCTCAATTCGACCGTACATACAGGAATACTTTTTCATCGGTACAATAAATTTTACCACGTTATTGGTATCGATAATAGAGTACATTTCACAAAAAAAAAAAAAAAAATCATTTCAATTAATTTAGCCTCTAACCAATCTACCGCATGGGGGCACTAACTACAAGGCGTCAACGGGTGCGGTATGAGGTAGGGGGCGGCGGGGTGGGGTAAGCGATCGGTCGGGCGGCGCACGAGTTAGCAACAAAGCATCGATAGACGCGTAATGCATCCACATTTTGTATTAGTTTAGCGGATAAGTTCGGGGATTGATAATTTTGTTTTTTTGTTCCAAAGGGGTAGTAACAAAAATCGCTAGTATTTTTTATTTTTTGACAACTATTACGTATGTTGATTTATTGTACTGGTGAAAAAATAATCCTGTATATGCTTTTTTTATTATATTATTTATAATAGTGTATATTTTTACTCTGTGCTATGGTGTCACCTAGTGCTGCGAACCCTCCTTATATCCTCCATTTTGATTTCTATGGATTTCAGCTGCACAAAACAATAAAGTAGTTAATTAGTAATAAACGCTTTAAATTTCCCAATGGGAAAGAAACAACGTTAACACATATTTAAATACTGGCAATTACAAGTTCAAAACATTTTAAAAGTATCATGTAATGAGTGCATTTTTAAATTAATTTCTTGCCTTCCATTAAAATTTAAATAATGTGAAAGATAAACGATTTTTAAAATAACAACAGTTTTGAATTACCATAATATCTAAATAAGGATGGCCAGTGGTTGTGAGGTAATTTTGATATTTAATAACATTATATAGCATTTAAGGGCAGTCGAGCAGAATAAAATCCCGGTCCACTGTAGCATGGAAAACGCAATTTTATAAACTTAGGATGACTTATAACCATTGTGAAATAAAAATTGCACATGGTGTAGAAAAAAACAAATACAGCTAAGAAGCGTTTCCATGAAACAAAAAGTAATTAGATGCTAGATTTGTGATGTAGATATTGCAATGCTTTGTTTTTTTTTTCAAAGTACCAAAAGGTAATTATGGCACTGTATGTAAAAAATTGTTAAAGTCTATTGAGTATAATGTGAAAAGAACCTAGCAAAGTGTAATATAATATCTTCACAAACTTTTGCATTTTTGACATCAGTTAAAGGATGGTCAACGCAAGCGAAGTCCCAAGATTATTATAATTTAAATACTTTGCTCAGTCCACGCTTCTGTCCTTGAATCAGAAACGGAAAAAATATATCAGTCTTTAGTCCCACACTCAATAATTTGTATGACGGTAAGCGGATTACTGGAAGCTATAAATTTGGGCATCTTTATAATTCCCAGACGATTTCTTATCGCCATAAATTGAATATAGTTATGTACTTAAATATACATTTAAGTTATTTGATCTTAAGAAACCTGTAGAGTGTGCACACAGAATTTGAGAGGCTCAATGTTCATTGTTCATCTTCTATCCTACGCTTATTGAAACAAGTAAACTCAGGTTTGGCAACAGCTGATTCTGTTAAAATAAATCTCCTGCAAGATGTTAGAAAATCAGAAAGCACTGAGCTGTATGTTAGTACAGAAGTAAAAAATATTCGCAGAGTGCCAAACAAGCTTCAGATAAACCCCCTTACTAATAAACGATGTATAAAGCTTTGAATAGTTAAGTTAAGTGTTTTGTTCACGTCACACAAGTGACATTTTTAATTCGATTGAAGAAGACAAAACACTGTGTAACTATTCAAAGCTTATACAGCGTTTATTAGTAAGGGGGATAGTGTACAAACTTAACAAGGGTCCGAGGTGTTTTGTATGCAACAGATATGATCATAATAGTAAGAATTGTAGGAGCAAGAACTAATTGAAGTATGACACTTTCTATGTGGACAACTGAACAATAGCAGAATAATAGCATAATAGGTTTCTTATTATAAATAATGTTGTAAAACATTTTTCAAATCACGCTCAGTATGAAGATTCATTTCTAACCTTTTTTTTTCGGATCCAGTGACTGGATCTGGTATCACAACTGTCTACTGGTCGATTTTACTACAATTTCCTGTGGCCTGCTGGTAGCTTATAATAATAATGTTCTTCTTTATCTGTTGCAAGAGAAAGCATCACAAGGAGATACTTAACAAGAACTCTAATATAAAAAAGACTAATTACGAATTAAATGACTATTAAAATCATCTTAATTTTATCGTTCTACTTTTCTTTTGAATGTCTCTTACAAAATTCAATATGAAAAAAGTGTTATTAAATCGCTTTCAAAGGAAACTTTGTTCAATTTCTAACGTTCTGAAAGTCATTCTAGAAATGCTATATTAAAGTTCCTTAATGAAAAATCTTGGTAGATTAAAATTTTTGTCAGCGGAAATCCTTTAGAGAACATCTTGTTGACTGTTTGATACAATAATAATAGTATCACGTCGTACGCACTAACCTTTGGAACATAGAAAGATTTTTATCGTGTTTAAAATATTTATTTCTTTCAATCAATATGTTAGAATACGAATATATAGCATCCATTTTGGTTTAACCTTAAATAAAAATTCCTGAATTTTATAATATTATTGTTAAATATTAACATTTAACATAAATGTAACAATAATATTTTATAGCAATAAAATATTTATAAAACATGTATAGGTACATGGCAGATAGAAAAGATATATTTTGGAGCTGGAAATCTTATACTTTAAATTAGATAATATTATGATCGGTTTCTCGAAATCTGCTAGAAGTATCACCATGAATTTAGTATACAGGGAGCTTTGGGGGAAAATAATTGATCTAGCTAGGTCTATATTAATATATATACCTGAGAAATGGAAAAGGTATTAAATAATACGTTTTTTTTTCTTTCGTCGTGCAACAATATACGGTCCATCAATAATTTCGACTCTAATATTATGTTAGTCCCATTGGCATTTTGGGATATGTAATCTTTGCGTTGTTCGAAAATTCGGATATGGTTCGAACCTCGGTAATTTTTTTTGGGTTTTCTTTTTTTTTTCTTTAATCTAGTAATGCTCCAAGCAAAGCTTGGTTACCCAGGTACTGTACCTTAAATGTTAAGTAAGTATTGAAGTTCGGAATTTCTTTTTGTGATCGTACTGCAGCTTATAATCCGTACGGACATGCAGTAATTTAATAAAGTACAAGCCTACGCTAAAACAAATACAGTGCGTGTGCGCAGTAGGGGAGTGATAATGGCTGTAAAATGTTGCTCAGCCCGTCCGGAGTCCCGCAGGGCGCAGCGTCGGGCCCGACTTTATAGCTTAATCTTCAACATGCTATATCAATAAATAAACTTAAACAAACACATCCTTAGAAAAAACGGTGTACTTTTTTGTTTTCTAGCCGTGGATGTTTCAATTTATTATCCTGTTTGCGGCGACGGCGGAGTATGTAGAATTATTACGGGGGTCAACGTGACAGGGAGTAGGGACTACGGACTGAGCGTTGTTAGATTAAAATGATTCTAAATATAAATATAACTTCTGGTCTGATCTATATAAAATATATAGATTCTAAAGCTGTCCCGACATACGTTGTTCCGTCTTAAATATGCACTGGAATGAATAAATAACCTAAAATGCAACCTACGTCCTAGTCCAACACCTACTCCTACAGCCTTAGCCTACCTTTTCCAATATTTATCGCCGTTTAAACGTACCCTGAACTTCCGCAAGTATTTCAAGACTAAAATGAGCCAAGTCGGTCCAGCCGTTCTCTCCGTTATATAAGTTTGAGTTTTGAGTCCCTCGGGAACGGGATAAAAAGTATCCTATGTCCTTCTCCTGGTTTTAAGATACCTCACCATTAATTTTCAGCCAAATCTGTTCAGTCGTTCTTGAGTTATAAGAAGTGTAACTAGCACGACTTTCTTTTATACCTTTATATAAGACATAGATATAGATATTAATGTTAAAACATATTGTACAGCCATCAGACATTTTAATCGATTAAAAATAATTATTTCTGCTATATTCTAGAAATTAATAATTATAATAATCAATCCTCACTATTATTTTAGGAACTTCCTTTGAATGAATCGTCACGGTCGTTATATTCATATGACCAGTTGTATTTGTCGAGGGATATCATTGTTAACATCTCGTAAATGTATATTTAGAACTTCAAATAAATACCATCTTAACACGTTCCAATTCGTTTTAATCCTCGAATTAATTCATTTCTCAAAACGCATCAGTCGCAAGTGATGACCCAAAAAGACTACAACTAATGAAAGCAAACTTTGATGTACGAATTGTTTTATTTCAATCAATCTTTGTGTCTTTGTAATAGAGTACACGTTTGCTTGGCACGACAGAATAAAATGAAGATGCTGTTTGTTTTCATAAAGATGTCACTCATCCAAACTTGAACGATCAACCTAATGCTTTCAACTGTTCTTCAAATCCTCAGGACGTGACTATAGCATCAACAAATTCAAAAAACGATTTCATTCCCTGAGCTGTAATACCTTCTATGGCCACCTTTTGAACTTCAGATCTATGTATTTTATATGAGCTTAATCTTTTGTTCGTTTTAATAATAAATTCATTCGATCACGTCTTTTATAAGAGAAGTCTACACAAAGTTATTTATCTCAAATGTCTACAGGATTTCAACGAATCCTATTTTGTTAGTGTCCAATAAGAAATTATTTATGTTATAGATTTTTTCTTAACGAAATTCTTAAGAACTGATTATAGGCCTTATTATTAGAAAGTACAATTTTTTATAAACTTTTAAGTTTCCTTAAGATATAATTTTTTTAATTGCCAAATGGTAGGTAACTTAAATGTGTTTTCGTAATGAACGACGTACGTATTTAAAATATTAGTAATAAAAGGTTATTTTAAGTAATTAAAAAATACCCATTACCACTTACTTTACATTTTGTAATATCATATGAGCATTAGCTTACATGACCGGCAACACAATATGTAATGTAAGCAAAACTATTATAAGGAAATGTACCTATCAGTAGGAACTTCGTTTTACAGTAATCCGTTCAATTCGAGAGTTAGATGCGAACTTTACTGGCGAGTAAATGAAGTAAATTGGATTTCATTTCCGACTCCGACTACCGTTTGTGATTCTACAGTCACGAATCTTTCTATCAGCGTTTCACGGCGGCTCATAGGGGGATCATTGTAAATTGTGTTCTACTGATAGGTTTGCAATTTAGTTACAACTCTTTTAGTTCCGAGGCCAACGTAACAGGCTATAACCCTGATTGTCATGATTGTAAACGGCGATAGTTACTGCGTTTACCTATATCTATACTATATTATAATGTAATAAAGACTAAAAGTTTGTTTGTTAGAATCGAACAGGCTCCGAAACTACTGGACCAATTACCGATATGAAATTTGGCACAGATTAGAATAGACCACGAGGAAGGTCATAGGCTACTTTTTATCGCGGGAAAATGTACGATTTCTGCGAAATTAACTTTCTAGTCTAGTCTAGTCTTTATATATTTATAAATAATTATCTGAGGCTACACCCACGGACCATGTTTTGGCTGTAGTGAAAATTATTACGTTTACCGAATTCCTGGAAAATATAATAATATATATTATAGTAATATATAATAATATATATTATAGGATAAGTTGTAAGGTACAATAATATTTGACATTGTTACTTGTTTATGTATTTTTCCTAGCTATTGCCCGCGACTCCACTCTCGTAAATATAGTATTCCTCGGGAACACTTTACTTTTTCGGGATAAAAAGAAGCCTATGCTTTTAATCTAGAGCCTAAACTAGGTACTACCCAAATTTCATCGGAATCTGTTCAGTACTTTTTGCGTGAAAGAGGAACAAATATCCATCCATACATCCTCACAAACTTTCACATTTATAATATTAGTAGGAATTTGCAGTAATCGTTTTTGAAATTTTTTGCTGTATTAAACATCGTTTTTAGGAATCCATACCCAAAAGGGTAAAAACGAGACCATATTACTGAGATTTCACTGTCTATCCGTCTGTAAGTCTGTCTGTCACCATGTATCTCCTTAACCGTGATAACTAGACGATTTAAATGTTCACAGAAGTTGTGTTTCTGTTGCCACTATAACAATAAAATATACTAAAAACACAATAAAACAAATCATTAAAGGGGGGCCTTCCATGTAACAAACATCGATTTTTGCACTTTGGTAAGGAATTTTGCGCGAGTCCGACACGCACTTGGTCAGTTTTTTTATTTATTTTACTTATTAAATAACCAACGACATAACACTATTATGCACTTAAAGCAAATAAGTATTATAATTTCAAGAATGTAAATCGTGCTAATGAAATCCCTTTACGCTACTCGTAGGATTGCCGTTCGGTAAGTGACTGATTGATAAAATCGTGTTCGCTGGATCGGCACGACTGTCGCGTTTGTGCAAACGAGATCCGATCTTAATTAAAAGTTTCCAAATCGCAGTATTGACGAACCGAACTGGGTTAATTGACTCGAGTTTAAACAATGTGTTTTAAACTTTCGCACACTTACCCGAACTTGGAAATGTCCTTGCTGTTTATCGAATGTTTTGATTGGAGAGAAATAAAGATTTTGCCGTCATGTTTAAATGAAAGCATTACTTTGTTTAAAATCATCGCCATCGTGTTTGGCCACGAACGTATTGATCTCTCCGTTTTCTTTTGTTTTGCCATCATTTTAATCACCATACGTAGCGAGCTTTGGAGATATCACGTTGTCTACTTTTTTATTTTTTATTATTGAAATACTCGTAGACAGGGCTTGTTTTTTGCCATTGCTTTTGTCCTTTAATTGAAATATACAATTAAATATAATACAGTTTAAAATTACAATAAATTACAATACAATTAAAACCACAATATAAATAATACAATTTCAATAAAGAAATAGCTATTCGACAATTTAAAATACCCTACAAGATTTAATCACTAAGTCTTCTACTGTTTCTTTTATTTACTATTTTTACTATTTTTATACAGTATCTACTGTAGAAACAGCTTGCTGCCTTCTCCTCCAGGATGCTTGGCAACCCGTCATCGCGGTGCCCAGTTTCTGCTCAATTTCATACCTATTGCTGGCAATAATCGGGCACTCGAGTAACAAGTGAGGAACCATCTCCGCAACTCCGGGCTGACACAGGTACGACGGGTCCTCCTTCATCTTGAATCCATTCAAGTAGAAGGCGAACCCCACCGTGTCCACTCAGTACTTGTGTAGCAATTATTCTGCGTGCAGTAGCGGCTGTGGGGAAAAAGAGCTTCGTGACTCCGGCCGTCCCGCCCGACACATATCTCCTGTCCCATTCCCCAATCTATTTAAGATATTTCCGTACTATTACGACCCGCAAACCTTCAAGAAGGAGCGTATTCCCTCCTAGCCGGCAACGCACTTGCAACTTCTCTGATGTTGCGGGTGTCCATGGGCGACGGTAATCGCTTTCCATCAGGTGATCCGTTTGCTTGTTTGCCCCCTAGATTTATTAAAAAAATGATACAATTGTTTATTCACAATACTTTTACCCTCTTGTCGAGTATTTCATGATAGTAATAATGATAATCAATTAGTGAAGGTATAGTAAATTATACAGTCACAGTGAGTATAATTTTTTTATTTATTGTAATAATATAATAATATTTATTGATATATTATATCTAGATAAGTACGATAAGAAGAGCCTGAAGGACGTTTAATATAACATTGAACTGTGAAAGGTTTTGTTACTCATATCTGTCATGAGTCAAATTCTAAACCAAATTCTTAAACCTGACATTTAGTTCATGTTTGACCTAGGACTTTACCCACGAATTCGCCATTAAGATACCTCAGAATTTAGATCAATCGAATAAAAGATAGTAAAAATACCAAATAAAATCCATTTGAAACAGGTATGTGGATAAGAATTACTACAGCTTTAACGTTTGAGTGCCCGTGAGTATATTTGTAGAGAAGAATTATGGAAATCAATTTAGGAATTATAATATAAAGGTAATAAGGACTAAATAAGGAATACAGTTGAAGGACCTTTTAAATTAACATATAAATGATTTTAACTTCTTTATTATATTAGTACCTTTGTTATCGACGGGGGTCCTTAATAAGAGTCCGATTGTACCAATAACTCCATAAAATTTAAAAGGTATATTACTACTCGTACGTTTTGAAACGTACGAAGGCCGAAGGGCGTAGTTTTCTTTAATTATTTCTACTCGTGATTTGATTTTTATCAATAATAACTAGAAAAAAACAGCCCACTAGCCACCGATTTAAATTATTAAATTCTCAATTTTAACACAAATTGTTAAAAACTGACGGTTATCCATGTTCTAAACTACTGTCAGCAAGTAGCATAAGGCCTGCTACACACATTTATGCGTATTCAAACAGAAATAAAATAACCTAACGAAGAGCATGTCAGGACATATTGTCTAAGGAGGGTTCTGTAACTATCAACGCGTAATAGTTTTTTTTATAAATCAAAAGTTACTATCCGATTTCGTTTCAACTTAGCTGTCAGGATGAAAAATAACAAGTTTCTTTTTCAAAATGCGAGAGCTATTTTCAAAGATTCACTTCTATCCCGTATGAAAAATATACGTATTATTCCGTTTCTTTACTTATAAATTCAAACTAAAAGATAAAACTTATTTATAGTATAAAATTTATGTAATTTTATAGTTAAGATTCGTTCGTATGTTTTAAATATTAAAGAAAATTATTCAGATAACCAGTACAAATAAATCCTGCAGGGATACAAAAGAACCAAATTACTTATAAATGGTTTTATAATCGTTTTTCAATATTTATTTAAGGTATCCAAACAAATTTTATTCAAATTTCAAACACGTAATTGGTTCTTCCAAATGCCATATTATAAAGATATAAAAAAATACTTCAAAACCCTTCAGGACACCCTTGGATTAACAGGGGTACATAAACTTTTTTGGAGTGATTCAATTAATTTTACCCACCTTGTGATAATATTTTGATCACATGCTGTTTATTATAGGCAGAACCATCCCCCATTGAGATAGGCTCATTTAACGCCGGGTGGTTTTACTATAACAAAGTCATGTTAGACAACTAATGTAGATGTTCGTATTGACTTTTATTATGATTTATTTAATGACATCATCGAAAATATCATATTTGAATAATATTAACGTTCGTTAAATACGTTTAAGAATGTACATTTTCATTATTTGACAGCAACTGAATTCTATTATTACGAAAGTATGATTCCTTGTTTCTTTAAAAAAATGCTATTTAGACAAACTTCAAAGAAGACCGGCATGTTGCCATACATTTCTTGTCTTGTTTTTAAAACATGCGTTCACAAAAAGTGCTTATTGTTAGGTGTACTTAATCATTATGGTAAGAAAAAAATAATAAAAATAATATTATAAATCAAAGACTGTGAATAAAATAAATTTCATTCAATATATCTATACTAATAATAAAGAGGAAAAGTTTGTTTGTTTGTTTGCATTGAATAGGTCCCGAAAATACTGGACCGATTTTGATGATGATAAGACCGAATTTGGTACAGATATAGATTAGACCACGGACACGGACATAGGCTTATTTTTATCGCGGCAAAATATACGGTTACTACGAGATTTCCATAGGTAGCCTATTGTCCAATCATGTCCATTATGCAACATTTAAAAACCAACAATGAAGTTGATATTGACAGGATAACAACCTTACCACAGAAGTATTACAGTATCACGCCTTACCCATTCTTGCTATGATTGGCCCGAAAACAAAATAATGTGCTAACTTTTTTTAAAGATTTCCAACTTCTTTTTTTAAAGAATTACTTTGTAAGAACTACAAAACTATATTAATATGTTAGAAACTTGAACGCATTTTATTTTGTATACAGCGAAAATCACCAGTTAATATAGATAGGGTCAAAAGGCTTGAGTCTGAATGCTACATTAAATACTTGTCTCTGAATCATCTCTTGAGAGAAATCCTAAGAACTTTTGGAGATTCATTAAACATCATTCTAAAACTAATATGCTTCCAAAAAATCTTACTTACAACGGGACTACCTTCTCATCAGGTGAGTCAGTATGTGATTCCTTTTCTAATTATTTCTTCTCATCTTTTCTTAAACCTGAAAATGTGGCAAACGAAGATGAACTCACAGGAATCGTTACATATAAGTTGAGTATGATAAATCATACTCAACTTATATGTAACGATTTCTGTGAGTCAACCACATTTTTGAGCTCCATTGAAGTCACACCTGAACTAGTCAAATTTCATTTAAAGAGTCTAGACCCAAATAAACTAGCGGGGCCTGACTATCTCTCCCCTAAATTTCTCATTGGTTGTAATGAAACTTTAGCCTCACCAATCTCAATACTATTTAAAATGTCTCTTTCTTCTTGCTCAGTTCCCAAAATTTGGAAATCCGCCTTTATTACACCTATACATAAAAAAGGTGATAAATCACAAATTACTAATTACAGGCCGATTTCCAAATTATGTGCTATTGCCAAAATACTTGAACGCATAGTATATAATCAAGTTTATGCTACCTTAAAATCCTCTTTTAGCGAATCACAGCACGGGTTCCTAAAAGGCCGGTCTTCTGTTTCAAACCTTATATTATTTAATGACTACTTAACAAATAAAATGGACAGCGGCACTCAAGTTGATGTCATATACAAAGACTACAGTAAGTGTTTTGACCGTATTGATCACAACCGTCTCAAAACTAAACTTTTTAACATCGGAATTCGTGGCGACCTGTATAGATGGTTTTGCTCATACCTGGACAATAGGTCTCAGGCAGTTGTAGTTAACAATTACATATCTAGTTGGATACCCATACCTAGTGGCGTCCCTCAAGGATCGCTTTTGGGGCCTCTCCTCTTCATCATTTTTGTTAATGATATCGACTCATGTTTCAGCTATTCTCGTTCTCTATATTTTGCTGACGATATGAAAATCTTCCTATCTATATCATCACCAGAAGATGTGGAGAACCTTAAATCCGATTTAACCCGACTTGATTATTACTGCCTCATCAATAACCTCGACTTGAATCCATCTAAATGCTCGATAACCACTTTTTCCAGGAAAAGAAACAGAATCCTAACCTCATACCATCTTAAGGGACACGAAATACCTAGAAGTTCTATTGTACGGGATCTCGGTGTATATCATGATGAAAAACTGCTATTCGATGCGCACATTGATAAAATCATTGCAAAGGCCTCTAAGGCTCTTGGTTTCATAATGAGAGTAAGTTCTTCTTTTAAGCTAGCCAAAACTTTTAAAATACTGTACTGTAGTTTTGTCAGGAGTCATCTTGAATACTGCTCTCAAATATGGAACCCATACTATGACCATTATATTAGTCGAATCGAAAAGATACAGAAACGATTTATCAGATTTCTATGCTACCGACTCAAAATAAATTACAGCTCTGATAATTATATTGCACTTTGTAGGAAATTTCACATCCAGCCCTTAACTAACCGTCGACGTATTGCTGATTGCACATTTATTCTTCAAATCTTAAATAACGAAATTGACTGTTCTAATCTCCTCTCTAAGCTTAATTTTAATATTCCTTCCAGATCCCGTAGATTTAATCCTCCACTGTCAGTCCCAGTCTATAATACCAACTATAGAAGAAATTCCTTCTTGGTGCGAGCAAGTAACACCTTTAATGCATTAAGTAAGGAACTAGACTTAGACCCCTTTGCTACTGGTGTTGCTAAAGCAAGATCTGAATTTAATAAACAATTTTTTGTCATTGATGATTGATGTAATGATATGGTTGTATTATTCATAAGTATATTAGTAAAAGAAACTTTTTAAACTTCAATTTCCATGTATTTAGATCTAGGCTTATTTAATTATTATTGTTAATAACTTGTGTTTGTTGTCAAGTTTGTATACTATATATTCTATAGCTATTAGTGGAAACCTATTATTGGCTTAACTCTAACTGTGCTGCTTTCTACTTTCTTAATTGTAAGCTGTTGGTTTCCCGAATAAATAAATAAATAAATATTTTAATTCTGCTTATGTTAATATTCTGCTTATGTTAATACTAGCTTTTGCCCGCGGATTCTCCACCCGCGTAAATATAGTATCCCTCGGGAACAATGTACAGTTACGTTCAAAAGTCCAGTAGCAATCGAACGCAGCGATAGCGTCAACACTCAACGTTACTTGTGACCTTTTTCCATCAAGACAATTCACACACACACATACACTTTGTTTGTCTGTATATTCATATCGTCAATTTTGTCTCAATACGTGAGCACTGCTGTGGCCCAGTGGCATAGCATGTGCGTCTGTTAACTCGTATATCACCAGCTAAATTGCAGGATCGAATCCGACCCACGAGTTACGTAAAACACTTTTTGAGAAATATTTATAGATTATTATGAACTATAAGTATTGATACAACTATGTAGAATATAAAAATTACCTTTCTAACTAAAAGCACAGTAACTTGTTAAAAACGTAATATTCTAGTCACAGCAAAGAATGTGAGGGTAGATTAAAAAAAAGGCTTGGACAAAACAAAATATTAAAAATAATGTTGTTGGTTGGTGAACTCAGTTACGAGTGTTTGTGTTCTTACTTATCTTACTGTTGCGTTTTACAATTTATCCAATATGCATGCAAATATTAATATCGAAGCAAGAGCTAATATTGTGGCCCTATATTCGAATAGCCTGAATATTACTCAAATTTCTAACGAAACCGGCTTCTCAGTAAGTAGAAATTAATTATATTATTATGATGTGTATTTTCCATTGGTAAAAATCGTCTTTTACAATTTGTTCTTTTTTTTTAGAGAAATACTGTAAGTCGATGGGTAAAAAGATACGAGGAAGAAGGTGGCTTGCAGAGTCGTAAACGAAGTGGAAGGCCACTTCTTATCAACCAGACTCAGCGGCGTTATATGGCAGCGGAGTATGAAACGTGTGGTTTCATACCGACAAGACGTTTTGCCGATGAATTTAACACGTCATTGGCTACCGTTCGTCGTGCACTTCATGACGAGGGAATACACCACCGAAAGCCGGCGAAAAAAACCGTTTTTGACTCAAAGGCATAAAGACGAACGGTTACGCTTTGCACGAGAGTATTTAGATTTTGATTGGGAAACAACAATTTTTTCGATGAAAAGACTTTTAAATCCTCTCAAAAAGGAAGACTACATTTATGGCGTAAAGATAACACCCGTTGGTGTGAAAATAACGTAGTGTCAAACACTGAATCTGGCAGAATCAGTATGAACATGTGGGGATGGATAAGTGCGCAAGGGCCGGGTGAACTTGAATTTATACTTACGCGAGCCAACAGTGCAAATTATGTAGAAGTGTTAGAGGACATTATGTTGCCTACTGTGCGAAATGTGTATGGTGATAGTGAAATAAGTTTTGTGCATGATAATTGTCCAATTCACCGAGCCTCCGTAGTTCGCAATTGGTTCAGTGATCATTCTAATATTAAGGTTATTCCGTGGCCAGCACGATCCCCAGATTTAAACCCGATTGAAAATATATGGGGTTTAATGGTGCAAAGATGGCGAGCACGCGATGAAAGATGTCCGGAGCTGCTCAAATCCCATTGCATGCAGTTGTGGGAGGATTTACGTGGAACAGATATTTGTAAGAATATTGTGGCTTCCATGCGCAGACGTCTTCTTAGTTGTATTGAAAATAATGGAGGCTACACAAAATATTAATAATCTTAATACTTATTATTAAATTAGAAATGTATTTCTATGTCGCAATAATTAGTGTTAATTGTTATACTTAATATTTATATTTTGTAAGTTTCAAGTAGTTGGGTATGCTACAAAGGAACGTGCTGGCCAATAATTGGTAGGTAAGGTTGAGGTTAAGTTTTAATCCTCTTTTCCTCGGAAAACGAATAATTAAACTATAACCTCAATTAGCATGAAATATTGATAACACAATAGATATAATATTATGTAATAGGTATTATAATATTATTGATTTGATAGATCTGTGGATCAAACATTTTACCGTCAATAATAATTGTTGTGTCATTGAAATAAATATATATTTTATTTTTTGAAAGTGTTGTTTTATTATAATATTTAATACTTAAATATATCTTTAGTTATCTAAGACCTAAGTAACCAAAATATAATAATATTATCCTTCCTTAAAAAAACTTTTAAAATAGTCATTTTATTAAAATATAATAATATGAGTTTTTAAGAATAAAAAACAATACGAAAACTTTATGATGATAACTGAGGTTTGAACCGTGACCATCTTAACTTATATGCAATGCGAGGCCGACTATTTACAGATGGAGCTACTTAGACTATGTCCAGAAACTGCGTATTCTTACGCACGTAAGGTCTACGCACGTAGTCGAGGTACTAGGGCCCCATACATTGCGTCCAGAAGCTACGTGCGTATTATTTTAGCTATGCGCGTATCGTACAAAAATTCGTCAAAAAGAAACGATAAGATAAGAATCTCTACGTGCGTAGGTTTACGCAGGCTTACGCACTTTCTGGACATAGTCTTACTGTCTTACGTATCCAACGAAATTTTTGCATTTATCGACACAGTGCAGTGCATAAATGAAGAACAATGAATGAAGAAGACAAACATATGTGTTATCTTTGTCTCTCATCCACACATGCTTAAACTTTGTTGTATTGATACTGTACGACATTTAAGTGTGTGCACGGTAACACGGCGCACACATAAAAACGCACTGTATCGGCAAACGAATATGATCGTTACGGTGCTACTGGACTTTTGAACGCTGACTGTACCTTTTCGGGATAAAAAGTAGCCTATTTTTTAATCCAGGGCCCATCATCAATTCAATTTCATCAAAATCCGTTCAGTAGTTTTTGCGTGAAAGAGGAACAAACATGCATTCATTCATACATATATCCATACATCCTCACAAACTTTCACATTTATAATATTACTAGCTGTTTCTCGCGGCTCCGCCCGCGTAAACATAGTATCGGGTATCCCGTGGAAATACTGTACTTTTCCGGGATAAAAAGTAGCCTATGTTTTAATCCAGAGCCTAAATTACTACCATACCAAATTTCATCGAAATGCGTTTAGTAGTTTTTCCGTGAAAGAGTAACAAACATCCATCCATACATCCTCACAAACTTTCACATTTATAATATTAGTAAGATAGCAGGATAGTATTATTAGTTTGTTTGAGTTAGACCTAAATAACAAATTGAATGTGATTACCAGGAATAAGATAAATGACCATCCTCCGGGCTAATGAGTATCTATGTAACAGTAGAGTCACACAAAATGTTCACGAAGTCTCACAGAGGGTGTGAGGATAGTACTTAGAATATATTAAATCGTCCAATAAAACGATGTCGCATAGTGAACTATCTTAGTAACGATAGTAATATAATAATAATAACTCCCCACACCGATCTCGGTGACGGTGGCCGGTTCATTGGAACCAGGCCAGTTACGCAGCAGTAATTTTTATAGTGCCCAAGTGTGTGCGCAGTACACAAGAGCACTCTCACTTCCTTTACTCTCGTAGTCCAGTGGGACGGATAACCGACACGACTGACTGACTTTACATGCCCATTCGACGCATGGATCATCTGTTTTGTCAGACAAACAGGTGATCAGCCTGCATTGTCCTAACCAAACTTGGAAACAACGTTTTTTATTGTTCCAATGCGGGAAGCGACCCACGACTCCCGAGTCGAGAGCCAACGCTCTAACTACTAAACCACGGAGGCTGTAAACGATAGTAATATAACTAAGTAAATATCCGCGAACAAATTCAGGATTAGCATATTATGTATATCTGATATTCATTTGGTATCATTATTATCAGTATCTCCATTGAAATTTTTCATATACTGGAAAATAGTTGTTTTACCTTAAAAAAAAAAATTAAAAAACTGTCATAGTCCCGAAAACACTGCGGCGCAAAAACTACTTTAAACCGGATCAGTTGCGGTAAAAACTGGTTTAGTGCGGTCAGCGCTGAGGTTCTACTGGCCAACTTCGTATTTACTGTTACCTATATATAACATTTTTTTTGTTATATGGAAGTACTGATTGTTTTCGTTTTCCGGAACGTAATTCGGTGTAATCTAAATATATAAAAGGCAAACCTGACTGACTCATCTATCAACGCACAGCCGAAACTACTGAACGGACTTTGCTGAAATTTGACATACAGGTAGTTGTAATGACGTAGGCATCTGCTAAGAAAAAGATTTTTGAAAATTCGCTCCCTAAAGGGGTAAAAAAGGGATTAAAATTTTGTATGGAAACCGAATTCCACGCGGACGAAGTAACGGGCAAAAGCTAGTTCAACATAAGAGACAAAGTCACATTTGCACTTTATTAGGAAACTAATTGTTTCGCACCATTTCTTGTTGCGAAGGATTCGCTTGTCCCTCTGTTTGACTGTATATTCGCTCTAGTACCCATGTCCGTTCCATTAATTATGGACCCTGCTATATATTCCGCTTAAGAACGTTATAGTTAAATTAAAGGCCAAGGCGGTCTAATTGTAAGACGTGACCAGGTTTCCGTGCCATACGTGTGTTCATTTCCCTGGAATTATAGGAATTCTGAATGGATGCTACTCAATATTCTAATACGTAGTCAAATTCATAGAAATGTCTGGAGGGGTTTCAATTTAAATTTCTGTGAAGCCATATTTAAATTATGTATTGGTTTTAAACATTGAATTTTCTCACTAGAATCAATCGGTTGAAGGTGAATAAATGAGGTTCAAAAATTTAGTTCGATAGTTTTGTCTTAGGTACTGTCAAAATTTTAAAGAATCTAGCAAGGTTCTTAAATAATAATAGCTCCCCACACCGATTTCGGTGACGATGGCCGGTTTCATTGAAACCAGGCCAGCTACGCAGGAGTTATTTTATAGTGCCCAAGTGTGTGTGTGTGTCACAGTACACAAGAGCACTCCTTTACTCTCGAAACCCAGTGAGACGAACGATCCGACACGACTGACAAGAGATCAGGCGCAAAACCGACTTTTTACATGCCCATCCGACGTATTATGGATCATCTTTCTTGTCAGATAATCAGGTGACCAGCCTTCATCGTCCGAACCAAACTTGGAAACGACATTTTTTTGTTCCAATGCGGGAATCGAACCCACGACCTCCGAGTCGAGAGCCAAGCTCTAAACCACTGGACCACGGAGGCTGTTCAGCCTCCTCCAAGCCTCCAACAAGGTTCTTAAGCATAATATTATTATACATATTATTCAATAATTATTTCAATATTTTTGGTTCTACCACGGTACTTTAAATATAATTTTGCGAACTAACACAATTAAATATTAAATCACCTCGGGAATACTCTCAGCTATAATTAATTACAGTAAATACCGCTTAACTATTCCAAAGATAATCCAAACGACCTTTGGCTTTCCTGAATATTTTTGTAGGACGAATTAATGAATAAAATGTCAAGATGTCACCTTGCTTTTATAAGCCTTATTCATTTATCACACGTCAGGTTTATTTTAAGCGATGTTTGCCTAACCCCATTATTCACAAAGAAAAATAATAAAGGGTGCTCCGAAACCCCTAAAATGTTACATTCTGTTACGAGTTTTTCTCTAATTAATATGTGTGGGGGTGAAACGTTTTTTGCTTATTTTATTATCCCAGTCACTTGAGATCGCACAGGTTCGATGCCAGTTGCGTTACGTGTCTTTTAGGCTTCACCTATTAGGTCCAAGACTACTAACTACATTGATGGCAAACAAAACTAATTTCATGCATTGCAGACTAATGCTGATGATGACATCATCATCAGTCTATCACCATCCACTGCTGAACGTAGGCCTCCCCCAATGAGCGCCAACCATCCCAATCTTGGGCAGCCCTCATCCATCCGCTGCCAGCCACCTTCTTCAAATCGTTGGTCCATCGTGCCGCAGGACGTCCTACACTACGTTGGCCTAAGCGTGGTCTCCACTGTAATACTTGTCTGATCCATTGATTGTCTGTCCGTCTGCAGACATGGCCGGCCCACTTCCACTTCAGCGTGCTAATTCGTTGAGCAATGTCGGTGACTTTAGTTCTCTGGCGAATAACGTTGTTATGTATCCACCAGAGATACCCTTAACATTGCTCTTTCCATCGTACGCTGAGCAACCTTAAACTTATGAACCAAGTCTAGTGAATTATATCACGATTTCTTTTAATTCTGGTTTTACTGATGTTTCATAAACTTCATAGCCACTATACTGTGTTCATGAGAGCACTGTTCTACGTTGCTAATAAAGCAATATTATCTGGATTCAAATAGAAATATTTCGTCATCAAAACAAATATCGGTCATCTTATGAAAATTACATACCCATCTTGGAAATCGGATTACGAATGTTATTAAATGTATGCTTTTGGAAGCGGCGGACGTTGATTTGAAGGGACAGCGATACTTCGGCCGCGATAAACTGAATCAATAAATCCGCGCGTAGGGCGCCTACAGACGTTGTTTACCGGATTTTCTTACGGATATTAGAGGGTTAATTCTGCTAAATAAAACTTGCATTAATACAATTACAATCAAGTTTCGATACGCTAAAACTGCTAAATGGTATTCTCGTAAACGTCAAACCAACTTGAAACGCGTTCTGGTTGGTCGAAACTTCATAAAATCAGTAAGATAACATGTCGCTGCACATAAAATAAAATCAAATTACAACGAAAGTCTACGTTAAAAACGAGAATTGAGGTTCTGATTAAATATTTTAATGCAGTTTTATTAAGTTTATTTACCAAAAATGCCAGCAAGTTCTTCTTCTGTCTATATTAGCATTCATGTTGTAAATACATTCGTTATTAGCCTATAGCTCTCCTTATGCTCCATGGATATTAGACATAGTGTAAAATATAAGGTAACTTGGTGATTTCTTTTTGTGGTTATAAATTGTGTAATGAAATAAATCTGTCGTTTTTTTCTTTTTCTAATATTTTTGGATCGGTTTATTTACCTATTTTGGGAATCAAGGAACTTAGTCACAGGAAACAATGAAAATAAAGCTTACTAAAATTAAAATATTATACAAACATGATCACCTTTTTTCTGTGCACACAAAAAATATTAACCAAATTCCGCAAGATTAGTGTGTAGGCCGCCTTAGCGGAGCGTTTCTAACTTGTCATATAATCCGATTAGAGGCTAAACGGAGAGTAACGGAACGACATTGACTGTGCGGACTGACATGTACTGACTTCATTTTGTAAGGCTTTTGGGTTATCGAACGTGGATTAGTTGGACTATATGTAGAGCTTTATATAGGCAAGTTATTTGAAGTTTGGCCCTCAGGTTTGGACAGGTCGTCATTCTTGTTATTCACTCTGAGATATATCTGTGGCGGACCAATCAGCGCACAGTCCTGAATCGCGCTATCGAAGTTTCTGAAGTTCGAAAGTAAGCATAGAACATCTTAAATGCATACAAGTGGGCGGCCTGACCGAGCATAGCACCTGGCTCGGTCAGAGATCTCCCTTTGGGGCTTGCCACCATGTTCCCACAATCTATTGTTATTAACGTCATTTACAAACTTACAAATAAAAAGATTCATTCCCTATTAAATAAAAAAAAACTAACCTATTATCGTAATCACATCATATTTTTACCCTTACCAAGCAGTCGAGTCAATAATATTAATTTTTGCTAAACAAATTCATTCAACAGTAATGATTTTATATTTTATCAGGTAAATTTAATTTCCACAATATGGTCCACGCTATCACACAGTAAAAATCTATATAAGTATATACCTACATATAGATTTTTATTCTTTTGCCTTTTGGCAAAACTGATTGACTGCAGATGTATTAACGCACAGACCAAACCCTTATGGCTAGAAATTTAAAATTTTGCACACGTATTTCACATATTATGATGTAGGCATCCACTAAGGAAGGATTTTTCAAAATTCAACTCCCGATGTATTAAAATAGACGATGAAAGTTTAAAACCTAATTTCACGCAAGCGAAGGGCAATTAATGCTAGTAAATAATATAATATACTGTAACTGCTCCACCCTGAACTCAGCATACAGAATACCTATTTTCATTGTAAATACGCAACAACTTTTCGTACACAGCAAAAACTGCAAAACATTAACTCCTAAAACGTCGCAATAAAATACATGTAAAAGTTTCAAAAGAGAATAAATCGCTAAACGGACATTAGAAAGGCGTTTTGGATAGCCAAATGCGATAGAACCATACTGAGTTATCACTACATACACTTTATATGGACGTTTACCCGTTATTGTACATAATTGTACACAATTTGAAACAATTAAAAAATCTCTATTTGCCCATGCTGCATTCCGTTTATCTATTATTGAAGTAATTGTGCTTTTATAGCTTTATAATGTTTGGAATTTTTAGGCAATATAGGTAGATGGAAAGTTTTGTATTTTATTATTTGTAGTACCTACGTCATACAGCGATTAGTTTGTAGCCTAGTCTTGTTTCAGCCTATTTTATAAAGAACTAGCTGTCCCGACAAACGTTGTTTTGCCTTAATATGAACTGAAAATTCTCATCCTTTAAACCTTCCCTGAACTGATGCGATTATTTTAAGATCAAAATTAGCTAAATCAGTCCAGCCGTTCTCGAGTTTTAGCGAGACTAACGAACAGCAATTCATTTTTATTAAGAAGAAGATAAGAAGAAGAAGAAGATAAGAATATATCAAAGCTTGAAAGTCAATTCACATTTCACACCGAAACAAAACGATACGCGACGCGGCGCTGCATTTTTTAAGATAGCTATTTAAATATGAACTTTATTCATTACACAAGAAGATACATGTTTCGTTGTAAGAGTTCGAATATCTGAGGAGCAATTCTGCTAAATAAAGCCTGCATTAATACAATTACAATCAAGTCCCGATACGCTTATACTCCCAATAAGTGAACGTTAAACCAACGTAAAACGCGCTTTGATTGGTCGAAACGTCATAAAATCCGTTCACGGTAACATGTCGCTACACTTTTAATCCAAACAAAGTAAAATTGACTCTTTAAATTGTCTACTTTAAATACGAGAATTGAGGTTCTGATCTAACCTTTAGTGTCTTCGTATCTTTCTTAACTTAATTCTCATGGATTGGTAAATTTCCAATCGTCGATTTGACCTTTAGAGCTTCAATTCACTTCACACTCAAAACGAATAATGAAAACTCTTGCTAACTTCATTCCAGGGTCTCTAGTCAAGATGCATTCGATAATTTCGACGGCGAACTTCGAAAACAAAATGTATGGGATTTGACGTATTGCATCGCAAAAAAATGTCACTTAACGATGATTTATGTCAAATCCCATACATTTTTGATTTCGAAGTTCGCCGTCGAAATTATCGAATGCATCTTGATTAGACGCCCTGGTTATTCTAATGTTTTTTACCTTTGTGAATCCTGTTAAAGTAGAATTTTATATTCACAGACGAATGTTTTAGAGAAGGCCCACGCGCTGCAGTCAAAGGTTTAGTGTCAACTTTTCATATTCATGCAGTTTATGAATAAATGTAGGTGCGCAATAATAATATAAAATATCAGGTAACTCCATATAAATGGTTCGATTGCATTTCTGTATCATTAATATCAAAAATGTATCTGCTATATGCAGTTGTCGTGAAAGGCACTTCGTTCTGTAGTCTAAGTTACGGTGTACATTGTATGTGGTTACACCTGCATTCGTGAAGAAAATTAAAGAACGAACACACTATACACTAAAAACTGAAATAATGATTTTCGTATTATACCGCTTGAAATTTTCATTAAAGCGTTTTTATTTCCTCTGCCTCTCTTTGTATTGACTCAACTTTAAATAATTCACATTAATAAAATATAATTTGGGCTACAATTAGTTAAGGTTCCGTTTCATTTTTTTTTAAGATCCCGAAGCGCAATTAAGTATTTTCATCCTTTCACTTTGCCTCTTCTGCTATTATAATTATAATTATATCTTTAAGTACCTGTTGCCCGCGACTTCGTCCGCGTCAACTGAAGGCGCAATAATGCATTAATTTTGTCCAAATTTGATTACTATAAAAAAGGTTATAGTGAGTCAATCTTAACATTTACTGTCCCGGATATTTTTTAGATCATTTAAAGAGGTCCATTCTTTCATACATATTTTTTGTGTAATTTTGAACCGTTTACGCAGCCCACGCAACGCAAGCCCTCAAATATGAAAATTTTCCCCGTTTTTGCAACTTTTTTCACTGATGCTTCGCTCTTATTGGTGGTCGCAGCGTGAAGTTATATAGCTTAGTGCCTTTCTTGATAAATGGACTATCCAATGAAAAATAATTTTTCAATTCGAACCAGTAGTTCCTGAGATTAGCGCGTTCAAACAAACAAACTCTTCAGCTTTATAATATAAGTATAGATAATATAATTATTTGAACGTACTTCATGATTTATTTGCATATACTTAAAACATTATATTTTGATTACAATTATTATTAGAATATTTTTTAAGTGATAAAGAAAATATAAAATAAGTTGCACACAATATTCTAGTCCCTAGTCTGTCTCAACGTTTACGTACATTCACGAACTGTCTGTCGAATAAAATGACATACAGCCTACTTACCAAGCCAGAATTCGGTGACGACCAGCTCAGGTTACTATGTGTATCACTTTACAGAATTCTAAAGGTGTTACACCATAAGCAATGATTTACAGTTATGACACCCGTCTATTGATTTTGTGGTCAGATTCCGTCGTTGGAAATCAAGATATTTTTTTAATTGTGTCATTCAACGGTTTAAAATAGTTATGATAAATTGCTTAATAAATCGTCCGGATCTTATCAAAAGATAAGATCCGGACGATTTATTTGATGATATTATTAGTCTGGCTTGTTGGAGAAGTACCTAATATGATTTTCCACTAAATAATAATAATATCTATGGACGCTTCACACCACGTCAATCTGGCCCCGTACTAAGTATCCGAAGAACTTGTGTTACAGGTACCAGAAAACGGGAAGTATATTTAATACTTTTATACAATACATATATTTAAGATTTTTATTATATTATATACATATTTAATACACATCCATGACCCAGGAACACAGAAAAAAATTTTGTTCCTTCGGCAGGATTCGAACCTGCGACCCCCGGCTTGAGCACCAAAGCGCTGTACTACTGAGCCACGGAGGTCGTCATAAATAAAATATTGGATTTTCGAAAAGTACATAATTAGCCACGAAATTATTTACAGTCGTCTTTGCAATCGTAGGTATAGCTACGATAAACCGTAAACAAAACACAGTCATCACAAAAGTGAGATCGTTGGAGAGCATTAAAACGCTCTATACAAAAAATGATGTACGAGTGACGTCACAGCTGTTGAAAATGTATGAAGATATTATGTACAAAATTGATTTTATTAACTTAAATACTACGTTTAGGTATGTATTTTATTTTATAACAAAAAATGTCACAAATAACTTAAGGATTTGAACAGTAATTATCTTTTTTCAATCATAACAAAAAAGTAGTTTTTTAATTTAGCAACTGATTACTTACTGTACTTTTTTCATTTTCCATTTTTCCATATTTTCGTTGCCTTTCGGAAAAAATGAGAATTTTTGCTGATTTACAACCAAAATATATTTTTGGTTTTAAATCAGCAAAAGAGGGATATATGATATTATATCCCGCTTCCCAACTATTCACGATGATTATAATATTTTCATTCGTTACGAATGTTTGTGACATTTTTAATGTTTGTATATGTCACCACAAAATGCCTGCCTATCCCTACGGGAAAAAGGCGTGGTTATATGTATGTATGTATGTATGTAACTATCGGTACATTAATGATTAAAAATTCACATGATAGTGTTTAAAAGATATTAGATAGATAATATAAAACACTTTTGTGTATATGTCACCATAAAATTATAAAAACCGTTAGATTGTAATATTACTAGAGATATTATAATATGCCGACAGAATCAAATACAAATTTCTCCATACAATTGTAACCATTATTTTTAGTTATATTGATATATTTTACGTGCCGATTGGTTAAAGGGTATGTGCCCTGCGCCGCCATATTTGTTTGCTTTTTCTTAATAATAATAATAACGAAAAAGAATGCGTGCAATTGTATGGAGAAATTTGTATTTGACAATCTGTCAGCATATTATAATATCTCTAGTAATATTACAATCTAACGGTTTTTACAATTTTACGGTGACATATACACAAAAGTGTCTTATATTATCTATCTAATGTCTTTTAAACACTATCATGTGAATTTTTTATCATTAATGTACCGATAGTAACATATATTATAATATTATAGAATATTTAATTTTTGTAAAGAACAACATAATTATTTCCCAACTTCAATAATAATACTACTTACTAACTCAAAATGGCTAGCATGGCTCGATGATGACGTGTCACACTCACACGACATCAAAGTCAATAGCATTAAGAAGCCATTTAACTGTTATCAATTAGACCAGTTAATATTAATTAGATTTAATTAACTAAGCGCGATTTCAGACACGATTCACACGTTGCCGTATCACATGTCAGTATAAATAAACTAAACTTGAACTGACATTGTCTGACATGCGTTTTAAGGTCAGTTATTCGTCCCCAATGATCATAAAAACTAATATCTAGATTAAATAGCAAATTATCTATTATCAGAAAAAATCTATATTCTATACATACTATATACAGATAAATATAATAAATATTGCATTGCATCGCGGTACAACCTGCCACACGAACTCTTACAAAGAAACGCGATGTCCTTGAATAAAGTTCAATTTTGAATAGTTATCTTAAAACTGCTGCGTTATGTCGTGTATTATTATGTGAATTGACCAGAAGAAAATGGTTTACACAACTTTTTACACTTTGAAGAACGTAGGTTCTTAGGCAATCTTTATTTAAGGGTTTTATCGCAAATCGATTATGACATCCGAGTTCATAATCATATAGAATTTACACATTATAAAATAAATAATTAAATAAAATAAAAAAATAAAAACAAAATCAATAACGCTTGATTAATAAAAGTCTGTACAGTTCCCTGGCCAAATTAGACAGAGGATCTGTCAAAGCACTGTTACAAAAAAAAATAGGAGCTATTTATAATATGAAAGTTTAAGATACAAGAAGATTTTACCGGTCAAGGAATTTTCATCGTGTTACTATTTCTCGACTAGCAAGTATTGTAAGCATTGCAATGACAACAACAACCAACAAAAAATATGAACAAATTATGAGGACTATCGAACAGATAAACATTTATTTCCTTCTACCATACTTTAAGTATAATTAAAATTTATTATATTTTAAACTCCATTTTATACGAGGTTTTTAATTAAAAAATAATTGAAGGAATAGTTAAGAACAATGCCCCATTTCTTCCTGGCATGAAGTGCTCAGGAAAATAAAACGTACACGCTTTTTCATCGTCGGCAAAAAGCCAAAAGTTCGTTAAGATTCCTGACCTATATTCAATAATTTGGAACTTTTTTATAAACATGAAAATACCTTCAAGTTCCAGTGCAACCTATCAAAAGTTGAGCATGTTGACCAGAAAAGTAATAATACTATTCTTTTTAATCTCACTTTAGTATCGGTTACAAGATTCCCTTTCGACCAGTTGTTAAATATTTTCATTTGCAATAGGGTTCTACTACACTACACTTCCCTGAAAATATTTAAGCACAAAGGAAGCGACCGCAACGACTGCAGACGTGGTAAGTACGTATTTATACGTATTAGTATGTGTGCGTGCGCTGTTAAACGATTTTGATCTTATGTGTGGTTGAGCGGCAACTTTTTTGAGAACACATAAATTAAAGAAATATAGAGATCGTGAGGATGTTTGTCAAAAGAAATATTCTATACAAAAAGTAGATAGTAAACTGCAGAGTAATTAGTCAGGTCAGGAGTACGATAAATAAAAATAATTACAATAAAAATAAAACAAACAGTTCGTAATAAAGTTTAGATTACACAAATAATTATGAAATATATCCTTATTAAACTCAAGTAAATTGAATATAAACAACATAAATAAAAATGCACTTTGCTGCGAATAAAGAATATTTATTTGGCGTTAAGTTTATTAGTTTATACTTAAGCAATATTGCACATAATTATATATTTATAGCATTGATTGCCCAGGGCTTCGTCCGCGTGAAATTAGGTTTTAATCTTTCATTCCCTATTTAACCCCCTTGGGGGTTGAATTTTTAAAATCCTTCCTTAGTAGATGCCTACGTTATATGAGGAATACGTGTGCAGAATTTCAAATTTATAGCCTTAAGGGTTTGGCCTGTGCGTTGATAGTTGATACATCAGTCAATCAGCTTTTACCTTAATAATAATGTACAGTTGGAGTATGTGTTGTGTAACATGTAAAATATTGGTATAATGGGACGGATCACGGAACCCATCGTGCATGAGTCCATGTCGCACTTGGCCGGTTTTTGCCTATTTTTCATACATTTTGAACATGTAGAACAAATTTAACAAAATTCGATTATTGCTGAAAACAAAATAATTGTAGTTTGATTAATGATAAAAACACAATATTTGTTCTAAAAACAAGAAAATTAACACGCACATTGAAAATGCGGCATAATAAGCAAGTTGCCGCAAAACGTTCATCACTAAATCGCTTTCCTGAGCAAGTAGCATCGTATCTGACCAGCATGAAACTAGTATCAAGAGAAACAGGGTGCAAAAGTTAAAAAGCTATGTGTTTGACAGGGTGAGAGAAAGACCAAAATTTTTAATTTATTTTTTCTGTGAGCTAATGCTCATAGCGCACTATATCGCGGCTTAAGGAGACATCGCTAAATTCCCGGAGTTACTAGAATAAAATTTATTAACCCTAGATTATCTTTATGACCCTTGTAGAACAAGTTACAAAAACGTCCTTGAGAATTTTAATATGTAGTACTGAATCATTTTCAACACTGAAGAACAACAAGGGACAATTTAGTTTTAGTAACATAATATTTTGACTAATGTGAAATTCACATAGATTTACTATGTCTATCGCATTCAAAAACAACTACGTACATTTCTGTTCTAATAGGCATAGACCTATCAATCTTAGTCTGTTCTTTTAAATGAAAAGAAAATCATTCAAATCTATGTTAGTTCTTAATTATAATACTATCTTGCTTCCTTAGCCACAGGAGACAGCCTCCGAGGTCCAGTGGTAAACCACTTGAGCTTGGCTCACGACTCGAAGGCCGTGGGTTCGATTCCCGCATTGGAACAACAAAGAATGTTGCTTTCTAGTTTGGTTAGGAACACAGGCTGATCAACTGATTGTCTGACTAGAAAGATGATCCATGCGTCGGATGGGCATGTAAAAAGTCGGACCTGCGGCTGATCTCTCGTCAGTCGTGTCGGTTATCCGTCCCACTGGATTACGAGAATTAAGGAAGAGAGAATGCTCTTGTGTAGTGCGCACACACTTGGGCCGAAAAAATTATTCCTGCGTAATGAAATGAAACCGGCCACCGTCACCGAGATCGGTGTGGGGAGTTATTATATCTTACTATACAGTAGCAATCCCAAAGTCATAATTTAAGTTATTAACAAGGATTTCTATGTGAAGTCAAGTAAGCTCAATAACTTAATATAAACTTCAAATCTACCATATCTGTACATTTGGATTTAAAGGCTTTGTCGAAGATAATCCTCGAAATTATGAAGTTGGGCCCATATTAGTTTCTAATCCAGATTGCTGTGAAAGTGACGTAACTAATGTCTCTATAGAACATGATAAAATATGGTATGATCCAGTATTTAACGATATAAATGTATTATCATTCGCTTAACTTTATGAGCATAAAGTATTAGGTAATAAAATGTATATTTTATACCTAATACTTGTTTATTGTTACCCGTTTTTAAGCGTAAGTTATATCTGATGTGCTGAGATTTTAAATCAAATATATTTACAAGCAGGTACTAAGTACTAATGAATTAAACAAAAAGTTAAATTTAAGATTTGTTTGAGTTAAGAGTAAATACATTTTCAAATAACCAGCCACTGGTCTGACCATTTAAAAAAATAAAACCAAAAAATAAATTGAAACAGTAAATTCTTTTTCTGTATTGCCTTACAAATTAGCATTTACAAATTCTCTTTCTGTCAAAAATATCATTTTAATCTAAAAGTAATTTAATTTAAAGCACAATATATAACGAAGTAACTCAACTAAAAGCCGAAAGATAAATGACAAAGTAATTATCATATTTCCATATTACCGTTGGCCAGTGGAGCGTAATTTAAAGGGTTTAATCTTGTTTTAATTCATGGTGAACGCACACCGATCCAGTTTTATGTATCGCGAACTTAATTAGGTTTTGCGTCATTCAAAACCTTTAACGGAATCAAGATCGAGATCTACTTTGCATCTTTGTGCAATGAGTATGCGCACCACCGATATGCTAAGATACACAAAGCTACGGAAAGCTAAAAAATCTTTGTGTGATCATATTTTATTCATTCATATTTATTCTCTGCCAAATAAGTTTGTTTTACAAGTTACTGCAAAATATTACTTCGGCGTGTTTCAACGATAAATATCTATAGCTATTTGTTAAAAATATCTTCATTCAATCATTTGCCGATTTTTCGCAATACAAATTTGACGTTTCTAACAAATAGCTGTTATAGATAGGTAGGTCATTGAAACGCGCCGTTAGTTTATAGATTTTTTATTCCGTCTGAAGAAGGAAAATAGTAGGTAACATTACCATAAGTTTTTTGAATCAAAGCACAAGTATACGAAACTTAGAAAATCTAAATAAGAACATACATCTTTTCACTCTTAGTAGTACTGGACTACTGGTATATTAAAAGTAATAGAAGGCTGCGCGCAGGCGATGAAGAACGGCAAACGACCAGTTAAATGAAGTCAACAGGAGTCACTAGGGTGAAAATTATTTGTAACTAATTTTTTTTAATATTCAAATTTGTTAACGTCACAGCTGTTGAAAATTTATGATGATAAATACAAAATTGATTTTGGAACTTAAATACTGCGTTTATGTATATCATTGTAACATAGACTAATCAAATTACATTGTTATAACAAAAAATGACACAAATAACAGAAAGATTTGAAAAATTTTTTTTTTGCGATGAAATCGTGTATTTTTTTGATTTAGCATTGATAACGGTACTTTTTGTATTTTTCGGTCCATATTTATATCACCTTTCGGAAAATATAAGAATTTTGCTGATTTAAAACAAACGCATGTTATTGTATTTCATATTTGATATAATAAATTATCAATATTTAAACAGATTTCAGAATATTATCTACAGTAAAATTGCACATTTTTATTTTACTGCTAGTAAGCTTAAACATAGCTAAAGCTTAGCTTACTATTGAATCAATCACTATCAAAATCAATATCGCGAAATCTGCATCTCAGATTCTCGGGACAAGTTCAAACCATTACCGGCTACCATAATTGACAGTGTGAAGGCGATACGATTTATTTTTCAACTCCTGTCAACGTACAATCTGGAGCAGTTTCATTTTACGGAAACGTTTAATTTGGAATTAAAACAATTTATGCGGTCGAAGGGACATATTCGGGTAATTATATCACGTACCCTGAGGGTATACGAGAATGTCTTGGTATTTTAGTGTCAAGAAATAATGACAGACATATTTTTATGTAACTGTATAGTGACTTTTTAATTCAAAAAATGTTTCAGATAAACCACTAAGTAAAACCTTTCCATGAGAATAATGTTGCTTATAAAATCGAGACCAATTAGATACAATATGATGTAATTAAAATCACTCAAAACACGTTTTTACAACCTCAAAGTCTTATATTAGTACACTAGCAGGCTTAGAATGGCGATCAATAGAAATACATTTAAAGAAGAAATATTCTATCCAAAACAGTTCGTTGCTAAATAGTTCTTAATCCATGATAACAAGGTCGTCAATAGAAGTCAACATTTCTAAATCGCCATATTTTTAAAATGGTTGCCGGGAAATCCTCTGTCAAAAACGAACAAATATATTCAAGTATATGACTCAACGTAAATAAACTTTTTGTCTAGGACCTCCATGATGTGGAGTGGTTATTGTGGTATTTTTTGACATTAAATTAAGAAAACGTTTCTACTTTAGCTGTCAAAAGAAGCCATTTTGTGAGCTCATGCTCGGGAAGAAAAGAAATGTTATTTCTCATAACGACGATACATTGACCTTGTTACCTTTTAATAAGACCTATTTTGCTCCGAATGGTATTAATGTTTCTTCAGGCTGTCATATTTATTATTCTTCGGTGTTTCTTCTACGCGCATGCTAAGCCTGCTGTTAGTCATACAGAATAATAATATCTAGATATTATAGTAAATAGACGATCGTCATATAGGCAGGCTACATAATAACTTCTCTACTACAGGGTCAACAGTTACCATAGCAATTACGGATGCCTGTCCCGAAATTCCTCGTAAAGGTTCATTATTAAAGGTCCTAGCAATCAAGGATCCTAACTATCCAGTTATTACTTTTATAGGCTATATCGACTGATACCGACTTGTAGAACGTAATAGTTTTCGTATAATGTTTCTGTCAGTCGCCGTAAGTTTAGTAAGATAATGGCTTTGTTCCCCGGAAAAAAGCGCGGAAAAACAACATATTATCGGCCAGGACACGTTTGCTAACTTCAATACTGCTAACATAATCCACCATTTTGCTTATTTAACGCCAGCAGTCGCCATTTTGCTTACGTTTTCTTGTTAGCGCTATTTTCCGCGGAACACAGCCAATGTTATATCTACAAGTGACATGCTTGATGCTTCTATAATAAAATTGGTCATGATAGAGCGGTTGGTATTTTCATCGATATGATACCTGAACACAACTAAAATATAATTATAAGTACCTTCATTAAAAATAATTATGTGTAATACTGATTTTTATAAATGTAAAAACGTCAAGAAACAATTTTTTTTGGTAAAGTTTCCGTCAAAGCGTTTTCTTTTTCGAACACAAAGATCTTGACATGGCATAAATCATGATAGACAATCCATTAAATGAGTTCGCATACAAGAAAGTAATTCGCGGCTCTTTCACATGACGCCAGCAACGTATTAGTGTTCCCTACTTCTTTCACCGCTGCCTTATCTGTACAATTTATCAGCTATATCTGCTGTACTGTTTGTATGCTAATGACTGGTACCGTCGGTAAAAACGTACAATATTTAATAAATTTACTCTGAATTTCTTCCATAATTGGAGCATACCGTTGGCTGTTTGACCTCAGGAGCCTATCAGAAATGAGAGCAGAATTTCATTTTGCACTTTTAAGTTCGGAGAAAAGGATAAAATTAATAACGAGTACATTTGCAAATTGCAATTACGTTACAGATGTAAAAATTAATTATAAATAAAGGTAGCATTCTGATCTTTGCGACCGCAATCCGCGACCACGACTGCGACTAGCGAATCACCGAATGATCTTTGATCACGCCCACGGGTTGCACGATGCGTCACGGGATTTATTTAGTGGTCCATTCAAATTGATACAAAGCAGTTGCCGGTTGCGGTTACTAAGATCGGGATGCTACATGAAGAGTCCAAAGGAATTGGTCTAAAATTGTCCCAAAGTTGACAGCAATAAAACGTTCACCTATGTGTTCACTGTTAAATTTGCTTTATTCATTATTATTAATATCGTATCTGAGTTATTTTATGAATTTCACAGAACTTATTTCTGATTTAATTTCCCCAAAACTTGTGCATAACAAATTTCATGGAAATACTTGAAACCGTTTCCGATATTCTGATTATATATTATTATAACATACCTACAAGAATTACTCTTTGAAAGTATATAATATATTATATATCACCGAATAATAGATATCACCGAAAGGGAAATCTGGAAATATGCCGGGTATAGAAGTTATGAGCAAGTTACGTTAGTTTTGCTGTTGTAGATGGATTTTGATGTACTGACATCAATTTCATTGATGTCTGTTCTGGGTTTTTTTAATGAATTTTAGACCATGTCCTTTGTGAAATGAGAAATCAAACTTAATATTAATAAAAATAAATAATTAATTATTTTACCCGCGGTAAATTGGATTGGAAAATAATTTAATTTTTAATCTGTGACAAATAATGTGGCTTTCTATTAGAAAAAGAATTTTTAAAATCGGTTTAGAAGATCTGGAGGCACGGCAGTGCCTCCGCCAAGTCGAGCGCGAAGCAAACACTGCCGTACCATCCTTTACTGGAACCATTTCGCCGCATTTTCAGGCCCCTATTTGAGAACCTCTGGATAAGACCAGAATTGAGAAATTACCCCTTATAACATCAAAACTTACAAACTTTACCTCTTCATAATAAGATATCTAAATAACCGTAAAAGATTTTTGGGTAGGTATGAGCCGGTTTGACTGGAGAAAACAGTCTCACAGAAAATGGAAAAAGTACTTAAAATAAAACTTAGTGTTACGTCGAGTAAATGGCGTGAGTAATTCTAAGTCGGGATTTACCGAGTAACTCATCTGGTATTGTGGGTGTCCAACTGTCCACTATCGATGGGTGTTCATACGGCGAATCTCCAAAAAAGTTTACTTCCGTTGAGGATAATGACGGCAGGTTTTCTACGCGAAATTTTATCGTCTGGCAGCCCATTTTTGTATAGAATGTCTAATTTATACAGACTGTGCTAATAATTATGGGTAATACAAAATAAAGAGACGATAAAATTCCGTGTAGTGCTAAAAAACCTGCCATCATTACCGAAAGTCAAGTTTATTGGACATTCATCCCATGACGCTTTCAAACTCCGACTGTTCGTTTCTCTACTACAAAAAAAGCCTACTGCTTTCTGAGTCTCTATTAGTTTTTTCTGGTGACTATTCCACAAATTGTACCTAGTATTTTTGCACGATATTTTCGAGTGCAACCGCCTGTTTTTTGTTCGGTACAGGTTTAATTGCTACTTTCATAGTGGACACTGGACAGCCATTATCATTGTCCATGGATACGTATCGCGACTATTAATAACACGTTAAATTAAATTCCCCTGCCTCTGCACTTATAATTAAAACAAACATGTCCGTTGCGAAATCTGCTATTAATATAGCATTTACATGTTAAAATTTGAAAAAATATGCAAGGGAAAAAAGTAAGTAAAATATGAATCAGATTGCTCCAACAACTTGAAATGAAAATATTATTGATGCTTCATTATTGTTTTCAAAAACAAATAAATACATAATTGTAGATTGTTCAAAATATGTTAAACTATATTATACCCCTGCCTCCGTCCACGTTAATACAGAATCGCACATGTACCTACACTGTATAAAAATTAGCTACTATCTATCCATGTGGTCTACTCTATATCTGCGCCTAATTTTATCAAAATCGACAAAGTATTCTCGGTGCTTATTCAATACAAACGAACAAAATAATATTTATTAACACACAAGTATAAACGAACACAATAATAATCATATCCAGTCCAGCAATTTTTTTATATGGATCAAAAACCTTTAATCTAGCACTAGAGTTTATTTATTGATAATACACATATATTTTAATACTTTTACAAAACTTAAATAACACAACTTTTTATAAAGCTATAACCTCACAACACAATTATTTGGCCTTACCAGGGCATTGGGCAATTAAATATGAAACTATTGACACATCATTCATTAAAATCGGATCAGTATTTTAGGCATAACGCGTTGTATATTGTATATATGTCACCGTAAAAATGTAAAAACCGTTAGATTGTAATATTACTAGAGATATTATAATACGCGGACAGATTGTCAAATGAAAATTTCTCCATACAATTATACGCATTATTTTTCGTTAAATTGTAATATTAACCGTGCCGATTGGTTAAACTTTATGTGCATCGCGCCGCCATATTTGTTTGCTTTCTCATAATAATAATTATAACGAAAAATAATACGTACAATGACATATACATACAACACATATATGTATAAGTACGTTCCACATACATTATTACATACATACATAAACTGTCAATATTTTCCTTTTGGCTTCACTGTAGTCGGGTAAAATTACAAATGTCACAACTCACAAGTCACCGAAAGCGAGACAGACAAAAATATTGACGCGTCACAGAATGGAAAGCTTTTGCAAAACAATAAAAATTGTATAACAGATGCGTTAAGTAGGACAAAGGCCTTTCTAACATCGTCACTAATAAGTTGTGGACACTTACACGCTTCTACTTTTCTTATGGCCTATAATTTTACAGGTACAATGAGATGCATTAGTGAGAATTCTCCGCGTAATGGGGGTCTTTGGATCGCTCGTATATAATTTAGCCGAGAAGGCATTCGTTCCGCAATATCAAATATTTTGTCATTATATAATATACTGCCCAATTTATGTGCAAGTTCTATTGAATAGAAATATAAGGTACGCTGTAATTTTAACATTATTATATTATGTAAATGTTATGGCAAAATGTATGATTTAGTTTGTAACTGCCGCCTAGCGCCAATGATGTAAGGAACCTTTGTTTTCTAGTCTTGGCCTGTTTCACGATCACCTCAAAAGACGTATAGCTTATCAGCAAATTTTGTTGCTGTTTACTTTATTCTGAGCGACAGAGACTTAACTTCCGAATAAGCTATTCGCCACTTATAAGGCGATTGTGAAATAGGTCCGTGTTATTTATAAAACACTAAAAACATAGTTTATAATATCTATAATATAAGGTTCGATAATATCAACTACGGATATTTTGGGCATATAATCTATTGATTATGGAAAGACGTATAAGCAGAAAAATAATTGTCATACTAAAAAAATGAGAGATTACAGCAATGAAAACATATGTAAATTTAAAAAACACTTAGCGAGTATTACTTTTAATGACACATATAAACTAGTTTGTCCTGATAGGGCATATTATGACTCATTTATAGACATATTTTTACTATTATACAATCTTTGTTTTCCAATATACAACATTAGAAAAAGGGATAATGTTCAATCTAGGTGGCTTACAAAAGGAATAAGACAGTGCTGTAGGAAAAAGAGGACATTGTTATGGAATTACAGAATTACAAAAGATCACAAAATTAAAAACTACCTGAAAGAGTACACAAAAAGACTAAAAAAAGTAATAAAACTGACACAAAAATCACAAAACAGCTATTTTATTAATAATTCAAAGAATAAATCTAAAGCAACTAGGAGCATTATTAATAAAATTAAAAAAAAAAAAAATAAACAAACAATATCTAATATTAAATTTAATAACAAGATAGTGAGTAATTCGCAAGAAATTGCAGAACATTTTAATAACTACTTTATTGAATTAACTAATTTTAAAAATAATCCCAATAATTCTAATGACATTAAAAATAATAATAATAATATAATGAATACATATTCTAAATCTATTTTTCTAACCCCCACTGATCCAAGTGAAATTTTAACAATAATAAACCAACTCAATAACACCCGTAGCACTGAATACGATGGAATATCGACAAACATTATAAAAAAGGTAGGAGGTATTATAAGTCCAGTTATAAGTTACATGGTAAATCAGTGCCTACTTTCAGGTGTGTACCCAAGCAAACTGAAATCTTCAACAGTAAAGCCCCTCTTTAAAAAAGGAAACAAAGAAAGTGTGGACTCTTATAAACCTATTACTATAAATCCTGTTTTTTCAAAAGTTTTTGAAAAAGTCATTTACAATCGAGTTAGCATATTTTTAGAGAAAAATAATATTCTTTGTGAGGAACAAATGGGATTTAGAAGAAATAAATCTACTAACTTGGCTATATTCAATTTTCTTCATCATATATTACCTAGCATAGACAAGGAAACCCCAGTTGTGGCTATTTTTATGGACATGTCCAAGGCTTTTGATCGTGTACATCATGAAAAATTGTTAAATAAATTAGAATGTAGTGGCATCCGCGGTGTAGCCCTAGAACTCATGAGGTCTTACTTAACAGGTCGAAAACAACAGACTGAGATAGTGAACATATGCCCAAGAAAACACACTGAGACTAAGTTTATATCTAAATACCGAACTGTTACATGCGAAGTCCCTCAAGGTAGTGTCCTAGGTCCACTTTTATTCTTAATATATATCAATGATTTACCTAGAGTTACTAGTGATCCGATGATTCTTTTTGCCGATGATAGTACAGTTATTTTTAAACAAATTGATAATAACTTTGAAAACCACATTAATATGAACATTATAAGAATCATAAAGTGGATGCAAAGCAATGACCTAATAATTAATTTGGAAAAAACTAAAATGATACAATTTCATCAACGCACTAATAAAATTAAACTAAAAATAGAATATCACGATAAACCTATAGAAGATACTCAAACCGCAAAGTTTTTGGGTATTACGATAGATGATAAACTTAATTGGAAAGCTCATTGTGACTTGTTGTGTAAAAAACTACATCAATATGCTTACGTTCTTTATATGCTGAATAGTATTTCTCATACATCATCTGTTATAATTGCTTATAACGCATATGTTATGTCTTCATTGAGATACGGAGTTGTTTTTTGGGGTAATTCATCCAACAGAGAACTTGTTTTTAAAGCACAAAAAAAGTGTCTTAGAGCTGTATTTCATTTGAAACAGGATGAAAGTTGTGAACCATATTTCAAAAAATATAATATACTCCCTCTTCCATGTATATATATACTTGAAAGTGCCTTATTAGTTAAAACAAACATTAATATGTTCCCAAAACTCAAAAGCAACCGACTTAAAAGAGTTGGGACTATAGCACGTAACACTACATTTATGCAAAAAGGAGTACTAGGTATGGTTACATCAATTTATAATAAATTACCCATTGGCATAAAAAATATTGAAAGTGTTATTTTGTTTAAGAGAAAGCTTAAGGAATTATAATATATATAAGTGCTACTACAGTACAAACGATTTTCTTAATGAAATGCAATGAATTTGTAAGAAATAAGTAGACATAAGACATAATAAAATCGACATATTAATTTAATCTATTGAATACAATTATAATGATGACGATTAAAGAGTAATAATAATGGATTTTTGTTATGTCTAATTAAAGAATAAATTATAACTAACATGACATGCACTATATTAAATATTATTATTTTATATAACTTTGACCTAGTAGGTATAAAAATATAACATAATGTAATGAATAGTCATAACTCATAAGACATAATAAAATTGACATAATATTTAAATTGACATACTAAATTAACCAATTAAATATAATTATAATGATTACAAACAATTTTAACAATTAAAGACGATTAAAGAGTAATAATAATGGATTTTGTTATGTCTAATTTCAGTATAAATTATAAGTAAGTAACATGACATTCTTAGACTATATTAAATATTATTTATTTTATGTAACTTTGACCTTAGGTATTAAAATGTAACATAATGTGCTTAGTATATATTAATAATTGTAATACATATTTAGTTTTATATAATAATATTAAGCTAGACATTTGCATGCCCAATTGGGCAAATGTGATGAACTTTTGTTAACCTTATGTAACATCTATAATAACACACATATTGCAAATAAATAAATAAATAAAATAAAATAAAAAAATATTTATATGGGCGAGTTTGTGTTTGCGGAGAGTCACCCATACATGAGATGATTTTTTAGTTTGAGTATGATATTTATTTTTTTGACTAAACGTCTTTACGTAAGCAGTAGATCATGTGCCCGAAGATCCGTAATTGATTTTCGTAAACATTATATAGGTACTATTATTATCTATCTATATTTACGCATATGCATAGGCAAAGCTGATTGACTGATGTATTAACGCACAGGTCATAACCATTATGGCTAGATATTTGAAATTTTGCACACGTATTTCTCATATGACGTAGGCATACACTAAGGCAGATTGTTTCAAAATTCTACCCCCAAGGGGGTAAAAGAGGGGGTGAAAGTTTAAAACCTAATTTCACGCGGGCGAAGCCGCGGACAATTATTAATGCTAGTTTTAAATAGTATATTATATACTTACAGTTAAAATTTAATAAATCCTACATTAAAAATTCTTAATACGTATTTGAAGGTACCTGTCTATCACTAACCCGATGATATCAAAGCTCATAAACTAGTCACTTTTTTACGGCGCGTGATAAATTCCTTGTAGTTTTAAGCATCAGCTCACAAATTTTGTTTTATTGGAACATGAAACATTTATTACCTCGAGATATGTAAGGAAACAATGCAGCACCTCAGAAGTCTCAGAATCCTTTTATTTTACGCTTAAAAGGGATATAATACATTACTGGGTATCTCGTAACTTTAAAGATTGTATGAACATGAACCTGGTTTTTTTGAGTAACTTCTTTTCCTTTTTTGACCATTTTACTTATGGAATGTTTTCGCAAGCACTACTATTTTACCCGATGAAAACAAGGGGGTATTATTGTTTGATGTGTCTATCTATGTCTTACTATCCGTGGTATCCGTAGTTCCTAAACGGAGGTACCTATTTTGATCAGGTTTTTTTTTCGTTTGAAAAATTATATTATTGAGTGTTCTTAGCTATGATTCATTATTATTAACATGCTCAATTTGAAATTCAGGGGTAACTTAATTTTTTTAAGCTATTGCATAGATTTTATCGCGGGCTTTGAGCGCGGCGACCGAATCAAGAAATTCCGTAACGAAAAAAAACCTAACACCGCTGAGCTGGGGTGGGGGTCTGATTAATTTGGTTACAATCGAGCCGCTGGTACTGTGCTGGTGAGCTATGTGAGCTATACTATTATTGTATTTATATTTTATGCAATAGCTTTACCGTGGCAATCCCCGAGTGCCACACATCTTTTTTTTATGTTGCTTAATGTGTTTATATTTAGGTAAAATCGAATGTTGCAGAATTAGGGAACATTGTGTGTAGTTCACAAGCAATGAAAGAATATACAAAAATTATAATATTTCCTTCTATATCGAAAACACAATTTTTTAATCCCCAATAAAAATAGAGGGGTATTATAAGTTAGATGTGTCTGTCTGTATGTGTCTCTATCTGTAGCATCGTAGCTTCTAAACGGATGAATCGACTGTGATCTATTTTTATATTTTGTTTGAAGAACGTCATAATCGAAAGTGTTTTAGCTATAATTCATCAACGTTAGCAATTGACAGTTCTAGGGTTTTTTTTGTATTGTATTTCCTCCTACATGATTTCTGTCTACGTTTTAATCTATACCCTACTAATATCATAATTATAATTATGTTATTCGTACTACATACTACAAGTATTAGTATACTATAATTAATGTCAAATTATGTGAGGATGGATGGATGGATGGACGGATAGATGTTTGTTAATCTTTAAAGCAAAAACTACTGAACTGATTTCGATGAAATTTGGTATGTTAGTTGTTTAGGCTCTGGATTAAAACATATACTACTTTTTATCCCGAAAAGTTCAGTATTCCCGTGAGATAGAGTCTTTACCCGGGGAACAGCTAGTTTTCTCTACATCTCTTTTAATTTCGCTTTTTTGTTTCGATTTTAATAATAACATAACGAAGGTAAAGAAGTTTCCACGTCAATTAAATTTAATTGGAACGTGTGAAAATGTCTTATTTATAACTTGTCTCATACATATTTTAGTAATTACATTATGAGTAATGTACTAATATTGATACCTGACACTGCGTAACAGAACACCTTGAGTAAGCTGTGAATTTAGTTTCAGAGCTAATGGTTTCACAGCATGTGGCTTACACATAAAACACTACACCTTTTTATGGACACTTGCGTACGAAACTTGAGAAAATGATTTTACGAGCGAACGCCGCGCCGGAACTAGGAAAAGTATTAATGCTATCTCCCGCGGCTTCAGGGATCCGTGGTGGATGTAAAAATAAATTTTGCATGTACTGTACATATTTCGAATGCCACACAGAGAAATTGAGTATTCAGTATATTAACAACATATAAAATTAATACATGAAGTAAAACCTTTGTTATCCTTGTTACGAAAATTATGCAATGAGTATGAAATTTAGCACAGTCATGACATGGTATTGTGAGTTATTATTCTTAAAATGAATAATATAAGGTTGTTTCAAATGATCTACTGCTTATGTAAAGGCCTAAAGGCAGAAATGTATATAAAAAGTTCGAAAAAATATAATATACATATCTACATACTTTATAAAATCACATTAAGCTCTTTACGGCTTAAAGTAATTGACCTCGCAGCTAATTGTATTGATGTTATTTAGACAAATTTATTATTTAAGTGCCTCCGCGGAGCTCCGTAGTCTAGTGGTTAGAGCACTGGCTCTCGACTCGGAGGTCGTGGGTTCGATTCGGGCATTGGAACAACAAAAAAAATGTTGTTTGCATTTCCAAACCAATTAGGACAATGCAGGCTGACCACCTGATTGTCTGACAAGAAAGATGATCCATGCGTAGGATGGGCATGTAAAAAAACACAAAAACAGGTCCGACAACTGTGCCTGATCTCTCGTCAGTCGTGTCGGTTATCCATCCCACTGGATTATGAGAGTAAAGGAAAAGAGAGTGCTCTTGTGTACTGCGCACACACTTGGGCCTTATAAAATTACTCCTGCGTGACTGGCCTGGTTTCAATAAAACCGGCCACCGTCACCGAAATCGGTGTGGAGAGTTATTTATTATTTAGACAAAGGCTTTGCTTCCACTTTAAATCGCCTGTTTCTATGAGGATAGTTACCTCAGCGCCTTAGAGAGCTCTATGTAATTTTATTTAGTGTATTATATGTTATTTTTCAAAAAAAATAATAATTTTTCTGCCTAAACGTCTTAACACAAGCAGTAGATCGTAAATCCAAAATATCCGTATGTAACTAGCGAAGTGCTAAAATATCTAATTACACGTAAATGATTTAAGTAAAGGATTTACATAAAAGATTATTTTTCTAAACTTCTACCCTACTTCAAAACAAGTTATACATAAAAAAATAACTTACCGAATAATTTCTAGCGCTCCCCTTACACCCTCAGAACCTAAACAAGCTACTGAAATGGCATCTTATACAATCGTGCTAAAAGCTTGCCAACCTTAACGAGGGTTCCGTAGTAACTACAATGAACACTTACTGTTTTACTCTGTCCGTCTGTCTGTCCTTTCATTTTTAAGAGAGTCAGAATAAATAAATTCAAGAAAAAAAAAGATTGCGGATTAATATTACGGAACCCTCCTTTAATACAATATGTCTTGACACTCTCTTGGTAAAGTTACAAAATTTTAATTTGTCGCACTTTTATAAGATATATTTGTAAAATAAGATAGAACTATATTTATGAGAAAAATTATGTAACTTAGCAAAATATACATGGTAGTAGTTTTAGGCACTAGTAGCTTTGAATTAAATAGGCTACTTTTATTCCGTTATTCCGTCCGGAGCCGCAGTAAAAAGTTAATTTAATTTATATTTTGTCTAGTTGCAGCAATATCCCGCGAATTTTTTTGTATGGAAATGGTTCTTCAAACGATAACCTTTTCTTTCTTTTGGAGGCTTAAAGTAGCCTCTACTAAAATGTAAGAGGTAATTTGGGCGTTAATAATAATGATACAAATCGCTATTCCCCTTCAAGGGATCGATGAGTTGGCAAATATTGACAGAATCGCTCCACCCATTACTTCCGGTAATATAATATTAGCCGATACCCTCTAGAGGTCCTTTTACACGTACGGAGTACAGCCAGGCTTGTTATCTATACTTATAGGTATACTAATAATAGCTTTTGCCCGCAGCTCAGCCCGCGTAAATACTGTATCCCATAAGAATCGTACATTTTTCCTCAATAAATAGCAGCCTATGTCCTTCCCCTTAGTCTACTCTACATCTGTGCCTAATTTCGTGATGATCGGTTTGCATAACATTATAATTATTTAAGAATATGTTATGTCAATGCCAAACTTCTTTCTGTCACTTTGATGCATAAGATACTTTATTTAGTTAGCCGAAAGGCCTATGTACAGCATAGACATGTATAGGTAGTTTGCTCTGTTATATGAGTTGTATGTTAAATATATCTATCGCATGTGTATGAATAAAGAAGCACATTGGAATACTATAGATTGTATCATTTGTATCTCCACTGTAACACAAGAAGAATCCCCAAGAGATTTATAACCATTTTAGATGAATTTTGGCATATGTACTGTATATTAAAGCGTATATCACAGGGAAAGGTCATATTTTTATTGTGACAAAATGTATGGTTTCCACTCGATAAGATTCTGCGCGAAAGGAATGAAAATGTAATCTGTGCATTATAACTATAATCCCCACACCGATTTCGTTGCCAGTGGCTGGTTTCATTGAAACCAGGCCAGTTACGCTGCAGTATTTTATAGTATCCAAGTGTGTGTGTGTGTACACAAGAGCACTCTCTCTTCCTTTACTCTCATAACCCAGTGGGAAGGATAACTGACACGACTGGCGAGAGACCAGGCGCAGATCCGACTTTTTACTTGCCCATCCGACGCGTGGATCATCTTTCTTGTCAGACAATCACCTCATCAATCAAGGACCTGGGAGTCACCTGATCAGCCTGCATTATCCTAACCAAACTCGGAAATAATATTTTTTTGTTGTTCCAGGCTGGAATCGAACCCACGACCTCCGAATCAAGATCCAAGCTCTAGCCACTAGAACATGGAGGCTGTTAAGGTGCATTATGTTATTAGTTAATCTACATTTTTCAACCGTTTTTGCAATTTTTTAAGTTATCGTCAGTTGAGACAAGATGGTATTTTGGATTTTTAATTTTTTTATTAAAAATAAAAATAGGTTCCACATAAAATAATATGTATACCCGTGTAATAAGTATAGAAGTTACTATTTATGGTTATCATGATAATGCATTGTATGTCGATCAAATTTAATAATACGTATAGTACAAGCGACATTTGGCATACAAGGCCATCATGGCCTACAAGGTAATCAGTGTTTATTAACTAGTAATCCAGTGTGTCATCTAACGTCTGTCTATTAGTTCTGTGTCGGAGTTGAGTTACTACAAGAATGTTATAATGGAGTGAATATTACATTAATGTATATTAGTTAGTAGGTACTTATCTGCGTCTTAGGAATGAAAATTATTATTAGTTGACAATATAATATTTGAAGTAATTTTCTTAATTTATAAAATAATAATTATAATAATAAAAATAATAATTATATAAAATTAAAACCAAATTAGATAAAAGGTACTGAAAGATGTCACACGCCTTTTGATGAAAATGAACATTAAGAATGTCAGAAATGAAGAAATTAATAGAAAAAGGAGAAATCACTAACGGCCCGTTTTAATACCTAATCTACCAATTTGTGAAAATCGTCAAATTTGTGTCGCAAAAAACCGGCAAATTATTACGAGTATGACGACGTTTTTAACAAATAGTTATTGGTAGATAGGTTATTGAAACGGGACGTAAGTGATCGAAATTGGATTATATTATTCGAAAGTGTGGCCAATAAGAAATGTTTTCGGAAACTTTAGACGACCAGAAGTATTTGTTAAAAGTGACAGTCTATACTCTATCTTGTCTCTCATTTCCAACATAATAATGTATACCTTATACCATAGGGTTTTACTCTAAAAGTATGGGGTTTTCTTACCCCAAAAATACCCGTATCGACGCGGTAACATTATCCAAATTGATATGACCGATATCATTAGTCTTTTGATTCATAATACTTGACGTCTCACCCTTAACTTAAACCTGCATTTCCCCTGAGCCTGTTATCTCGTCTCCTCCGAGGCATATGCTATTGACATGCTCGCCTTCTCTTTCTAATGCCACCGCAAAAAGAGGGATGCAATATTTTAGGTAGCTATAAACATTCGTGTAGGTGACTCGACCCCAAAGTTCTAACTTCCCCTAATAAGCCATTTCACCTTAGGGTGCAATCATCAAAGAATTTTTCAATATATTTTCTGCGTTTGTAGGGATATATTTTGTTTGTATTTCGATTTCAAATGTATTTTTGTAAGCCAGAAAATAAATAAAATAAAACTCAGACACGACAGAATTATATACAATACTTAAGCAATTCGTTTTGGAAACATTGTCACGTTAACGTTAGTGAGATTTTTGAATAAATAGCTTAAATTTAAGTTGAAGATCTTTCTGATACTGCACTTTGAAGTGAGACTATGCCCATTTGCACTAAACTTAAGGATCGCCTAAGTTCTTTCCTAACTTGGTTAGGCTGCTCCTAGCAAAAAATACTATTGCGCTAACCTTAGGCCATTCCTAAGTCCACTTAGGATATTCTTAACTTTATGAGCCCGATTAGGAAGTGCGTAAGCGTAGGCAACACATAAGTCGGGAGTTTTATCTAGTCTTGTAGATTATTTGTAACTATTGATATAGTTTTATATCAATAAAACTATAGAGATCTAGCCTTAGATGTATTACAATAAAAAGAGGTATATTTTTAGCAGATTTTTTATTATAGTTGTTTTAAAAATTCAAAGCTTAAAATAGTCAGATCGCAATCACCATGGCAGGGGATATTTATTGAATTTCCTTGATTTTGTAGAAGTCGATTTTCATAATGAACGACACGCGAGAACTAGAATAACAAGGTCACGACCAAACTGCTTCCAAAATTTCGATGAAATCGACTTCTTCAAGCGGTATAGGATGTGCAAAAGAATTATTTCTCTTTATTCGTCGTGGCATCGTGAGAAGTTACTTTCGATAGAATGCACGGGCCTTCGTCGCACAACAATCGCACAAAATTTATTTTTTCCTCCGCCGTAAAGTTTGCGGTTTTCACTTTTTCTTTTAATTTATTTGCCATAATAGGTATATTAATAACGATTCGAAATCAATCGTAATGTATAATTTTAGTCAACAGTAAACACGTATATATCTGTTTATTCTATGAAACATACACCGAATTTGATACAATATGACAAGACAATTGACAGCCTCTTGGTGAATTTACGTTACCAAACAAAATAAACCAAGGTCTTATCTTTTGTCACTTTTTAACACACGACAGAATCAATGTAAAGAGAAGGCCAAAATATTTTCTATGGACTACATTACTTAGCCGGTTTATAAAACCATAAACAACCAATCTTTACATTCGTTCAATCATTCACTTAACTAAGCAATGCCTAAGCTACGACCTATATAAGTAATATCTGTTAGTGCAAACAAAATGTTTAGCTAGGCTGTTCTTATGTTTAAGTGTATCTTAACTAGGACAAGCTTAACTTACGTTTAGTGCAAATGGGTATAAGTGCCCGTTCCACAATCGCCTAGTAACTGTTGAATAGCTTATTCGGAAGTTTTGTCGCTGCTTACTTTATACTGAGCGATGAAGACAAAACATAGATTGTGCTGTTGGCTCTTATTTTGTTGAAAAGTAGAAATATTATTTTATTGTATTTTTACATTAGTACCCTCATTCATTATTTACTTTAAAGGTACACTTCAAAAGAATGCTAAAGCAACTAGAACACACGTTCTAAAAGCACTACTTCCCTTTTTTTAAACTAAGCTGTAATTTACACAAAGGCGTGCTTTTATGATTTGCAAAATACCATTAGTATATGTAATGCCGTCAAAAATCCACTCAAATGAGCTTTTAGCGTTAGCTGTAGTCGTTATAAACGTTATGTTTTATTTACTTTAATATTATTTAATAAATAAATTATCCACAATCCACAGATATATTTACATCATATCTTTGGACGCTTTCACATCACGTCAATCTGGTCCCATGATTAATCGGAGAACTTATACGAGACAACAGAAATATTATATTTAATGCTTTTATACTATATTAGACTACGCGACTTCGTACGCGCAAAAGTTATTTCGCAGAAACCGTAAATTTTTCCGCGATTAGAAGTAGCCTTATGTCCTTTCCCGTGGTCTACTCTACATCTGTGCCAAATTTCATCAGAATCGGTCCAGTAGATTCGGAACCTATTCAATGCAAACAAACAAACAAACTTTTCCTCTTTATTATATTAGTATAGACTATCTTATCCATACTTGAAAACAACAGTTTTATTAGGGATCCGTATCCAATGACGGCGGCTTTTAAGTTTAGCTTAGTTATTGTTCTTGTGTATAAAATTAAAAGGTACTTATTTATACCTAAACTAGCTTTTTCCCGCGACTTCGTCCGCGTGGAGTTCGGTTTCCATACAAAATTTTAACCCCTTTTTCATCCCCTTAGGGAGCGAATTTTCAAAAACTCTTTCTTAGCGGATGCCTACGTTATTACTCCTATCTGTATTCCAAATTTCAGCAAAATCCGTTCATTAGTTTCGGCTGTGCGTTGATAGATGAGTCAGTCAGGTTTGCCTTTTATATATTTAGATAAGTACAACAGCTATGATTACCATATTGTATAGGAAAATTATTTATATGTATGTAAATAATAAACTAAGTTTTTATTTAAAGTAGTACTTATTATGTGCTAGATATTTAACACTAATTAATAATTATACACTTTTTTACACTTTTTTATCGTAGGAATGGATGGGTACATAATATTAATTATTGTCCGTCTGATCTGTCTGTAGAATACTCTTTGCGGAGGGTGAGTGGTCACGTGATGAATGTGAGGGGTCCACGTCGTGCCACACTATGATCATCAACAAGTTGCGAATTAATCGCTGACCCCTAAGATGTTACGTTAATGGGTGCAGTTACGGGTACTTGCATAGGCATACTTTGTACAGAACCAATAATAATATAACCTTTTTATATACGAGGCTAGCTTTGTCCCGCGGCTCCGCCCGCGCAAATTTAGTACCTGGTATGGGAATAATGTACTTTTTCGGGATAAAAAGGAGCCTTTGTTTTAATCCAGACCCTAAACTTCTACCGTATCAAATTTCATCGAAATACTACTGCACGAGTAGTTTTTTCGTGAAAGAGTATCAAATATATATCCATGCGGATTCCATCCATCCTTACAAACTTTCACATTTGTAACTGTAATAGGAAGACGACCAATACAGTATAATGCTACGAATTGAAGTGTCACTCATTAACCGTGTAATAAAGATTATACAATGACCATAGATGTGTATATTACAGACCATAGACGTATATATATTTTTTTGATAAATAATTCATATATATATATATATATATATATATATATATATATATATATATATATATATATATATATATATATATATATATATATATATATATATATATATATATATATATATGAATTGTACAATATTTCAAGAGATATTTTAGAAATACCTTGCAAACACCGTCTTCTATATGAATATAGAAAATAATGCTACGCAAAAATAACTCTTATTACAATGTGCATACGAGTAGTGAAAATCATTTATTTTTGAACTTTGTCCTGGCCTTAAATGGACCATTAACTCTTGAGATTTTTGGGGCCATTTTGACATTTGAAGTATTCCGAAAACCAAGATGACACTTTAATTTTCGTTCCGTCAAATGTACCTACGCCATTTTTTACCAACCTATCTTGAGGTTTGAAATCTTTGACAATGACAAATTAATTTCGTTGCATTTAATATTTTAATGTTTTTGTTTACAAAAAGATTAATTAAAGAGTGGTGAACAGAGTACTTAACACCCCAGTACCCAACTTTACACAAAAACGATATTTAATGACACAAAATAAAAATATGTGTTTGTGTAAAATTCACGGTTCGTAATTTCATAAAAATGACGTAGATATTTCATTAAAAGTAGTTCTCAAATAAGGCAATGTAGCAGAAATTGCTGATTTTTTTTTCTGTAACTTTGATTGCCCGAAGTAAGGAATTTTCTATCGACCAGAACTGTACATTATTAAATAATAAAAGTAAGTAATCTCTACTTTATTTTTATTTTTATATAATACAACACACTAATGCGATTATTACATAATTAGTTATGATTATAATGTTGCGACGAATCAATCATTTACACGTCTTTTGTGTGCGCTTCGATTTTTTTATCAATACAAAATATTCCATCGTAAACAAAGAAATTATAAATTTAAATTCGTTAAACGACTCTAATCCATCATCTTCACGGCTATCGTGTCACAATCTTCACAGAGCCATTCACACTATAAACCAAGCTCGTGTAAAACCAAAATAGCATTTTACACTCCAGTTGCAACAACGGTATTTAAAGGTATATTATACAGCGTCAGAGTGTGTTAGGTTATCTCCTTGTATCGTGTCGCGCTAGTGCGTCATGCTTGAAGATACGCGCTAGTAACTTGCTCTAGAGTATTGCTTGCCTTTCAAGTAAGTTGGATTAACGCACTTGCAACAGTTGCACAGGTTTATTGCATCTACTATTATGAATGTGAAAGTTTAGGATGGATGGATGGTTGTTAGTCTTTCATGCAAAAGTTACTAAACGAATTTTAATTAAATTTAGTATAGTAGTTTAATCTCTGGATAAATATATAGATCCTGCGGTGGGATGCTATATTTATTCAGGCGGAGCGGGCAAAATCTAGTGAAACATAAAGGATAACATGATTTTAGTTCATAGTAAATATTTTACATGGCCAATCACAATAATAATTTACTTTTGAAGTGTTTGTTGAAGCTGTCGAATCCTTATTTTCTACAAGAAGTCATTGAAACCAAAATAAATAATAATGTATGTACTTACAAAAAGATGACTTCAAAGAACTGATAATGTAAAGGAACCAGGAAACCTTCAAGGAAAAGTGCAAAGCTTGCGATATTGTCAGATTGGTTAGTTTCTTATTTCTAATGATCCTTATCTTCTTTGTCATCTTAATTCAATATTTCCTCGACAGGCAAGCAGCTTGGCAAGAAAGCAAATTATTTTGTTCACCGGTGGTGGTGCATAAGCAAGTTTGCAAGCTGCTGGCACAATTGACACTATTATGTGTATCAGAGCCGTTACTCTGAATACAATGTATCAAGGTGAGACGCAGATAGCATCTCTTTATAATGTAGGAAATGTGTTCTTGTTCATATTTTTGCACTTGATGTGTCATGTTTAAAATGTTTAAAATTAGTTTATGCTTTATTCAAAAGCCTTGTTATAAAGAGCGTTTACATGACTAGGAAAAAAAAGTAAAATAAGTCAAATTGACATTTACAAAGTTTAGAATAAATACTCGTAGTAGGTAATCCTACAATATTAAGAATTATAATATCATCATCATCACTGACTATACATAAACATATTTATTATTAGCTTACTACGGATAGGCTAGGGTAATAGTAAGTGCAAAATAATTTCACTTTACTTAAAAAAAAACATACCCACTAATTTAAAAAATGCACTACAATTTAAACTATAGTAACAATAAATTATTGTACGGTGGTACAAGACTTCGCCTGGTTATAAAATCTAATGCACCCGTAAACTCGGAAGTCTATAGCGAGTGCGAACTAAATGGTCGAAAGCCTTAGAACGTTCACTACACAGTAACAGTAAGTTCAAATATTTCTATGCTATCTAGATTCTAGATCAAACCTAATATTCTAACTTCTATGAACGTACTTTGACTATAAATTATGTTTCTATTAGCTATTCTACTTTATACTGTCGTTCATTTTAAGTATTTGCATTTTAGACTTTCAAAATATATAGTTTTTGATGATTGCGTACATACCAAAAGCTATATATGAATTGTGTGTAAAAAATTGTGTGTAAAAAAGTTTAAAATATAAAAATGATTCCATTATTATGAGTTCCTCTTTTTTTACAGAAAATAGGCAACAGAAGTAATGTTGCTTGGGAACAATTTTACCGTAAAAATCGTATCAAAATAGAAATAATAAAAAAGCTATGTTAACCTGAGTAGGTACTATCTATATCTATATCTATACATCTATACAGATAAATAAAATTGAAGTGTCTGTTTGTAACTTCAAATTAACATATTTTTATATAATGCATCTGAAAGTATATTCGGTACTTACAATAAAATACCAATTTTTTAAATTTTTGTCTGTCCGTCTGTCTGTCTGTCGGTCTGTCTGTCTGTTTGTGCCGGCTAATCTCCGAAACGGCTGGACCGATTTTCACGGGACTTTCACTGGCAGATAGCTGATGTTATAAGGTCTAACATAGGCTACTTTTATTTTAGGGTTCCGTTTAAAAAATAGGGTTCCGTTTCCGTTCTATGCAAACGAAGTTGCGGGTATCAGCTAGTTTGCTATAAAATCCGTAATCACTCCGCAAAAAACATAATAACACTTAACAATCTAACATTATAAAAGCAATTATTCTGGAAAACGAGGTATTCGCGCGATCCAAGACATTATTGTAAAAAACATGGCGGCCTATTTAAAATCACGACATCCTGCGCCATAAAACATTCGCTTACGTAATGAACGGTAATTTATTCAGACGGAAAGTATCTATCTTGACTATAGTAGACTAATACAGCGGACCACACACTAGCTCCCCCTAGGATTGATCTTAGATTAAGCTTACAGGTTACGACATATCGGCAGATTTAACATTGTCAGAGAATATTATAATTGTGATACGTTAAATATATACTAATAGAATAAAGAAGAAAAGTTTGTTTGTTTGTTTGTTTGCATTGAATTAGCTCTGGACCAATTTTAATAAAATTTGGCACTGATGTAAAGTAGACCACGGTTAGGACATAGGCTACTTTTTATCGCGGAAAAATGTACGGTTGTTATGAAATTAACTTCTGCGCGCACGAAGTCGCGAGCGACATATAGTGATAAATAATTAATAAGGTAGTATGAATTACAATAATGTTTTTGTAAATAATGCAAAAGTAACTCAGCGCAAATCATTGAAAAAGGTCGAATAAAGTAAATAATAGAGGTATTTCAGATTACGTTGAAGTTGGGCACGTAGATGGCAATAAAAAGGATTATGACAAAGGCATCCTGTGAAGGGATTAAAGATTTAGTAATTCCACAGTTATTAATCACTTATTGCAAGCCAAGCTGCAGGTATAAGTTAAAAAGAAACAATAAGCCGATACAACTCATTAAAAACCAAAACTCAAAATTCCGACAGCGGAACATGCATCAAGAGATTAAATTAAGCTTCCGTCGTATCGTGAGGTGTGGAGGCCTTTAGAAGTCTGTTCTCACTCGCTGCCAGATGTTATCTTGAGCATCTGAAGGCTCCAGATAGAGGTATTTCAGTTAATTATCACTACGTTTTACCTGACGTCAAATTAATACGAATCTTACTTAATGTGATGGCTGTGATTAATATTTATTGATCAAATATCAATTTAATTAGTCGGACTTGATACGTTAAGCTTATTAAGTCTGCAATTAATATTTTGAATTTAATGATTGTATTTCATTTCTAAAAGGTGGAGTGATATATTTTTTAACAGCACTGTCTTTCTAGAGATTTAACATTTAAGTAATTTGAAAGATATTTAAGCTTGCCATTTTGTTCTTAACTTACTTTAGGCTTAGGCTAACGGTTGCATCGATTTTAAAGTATTTAGCACAAAGTTTGAATTGCTGATTCCAGCTTATCTCAACAGGTTATATAAAATAATAGCCCAAATTAAAAATATTCACAAATCGATATCAAAGATGAACTAAATGCTTTACATAACGGAATGATTGGCACGAGTTGCTCAATAGGAATGATCCCCTTAGAAATTCCTCTTCGACTTGTATCTAACTGCGATATTGGATTTAGATTCGAATTTATCGGAATCGCTTCGGCGGTGTCAAAGCACTCGTCTGACGATATCAAAAAATTATATCACAACTTTTATCGACAAAGCAAGTGGCGTACGTTTCCATTGAACTTTCACAAGTGATATTTTTTGTTTCACGGCACAAAAAATATTTTGCGAAATTCTAATGTTAAAGTTCTAGGACGTTGTACTGTAAACCAGATCGCGGGTTCTAATTTACCAAACGGTGATGATAAAGATAAAGATTGACATTAAGGTAGAGAAAGATTGGGTAGCCAATAACTAATGTAATATTATTAAACCCTAAATTTATTTAAGAAAAACACGAGTTCGTATAACGCTTCTCCGGGCACTTTTTTCATAGTTTATAATTTTTTAGTTTGTTAGACACATTTTCGTGATACAATGCTAGTAAATCTTGCAAAACAAATTTTCATTGGAACGTTAACGTTGAAATCACTCGACGGGTGCCGTGTGGTAACGGAAAAGCGCAACCCCCACCATTGTGAATAGTCGAGGGTGCGGATTCGCTGGATCCTAACGTTATTTCACGCCTACATGTCATGCATGCATATTTCATTGTAGTTCACAACTTCGCCGTGGGAAATCATGGGTGTAAGGGGCGATCGCATGATAGGTTATTTTCGATATGAATTAATGCAATAGGCACAGCCCCAGGTATTAGGCTGGGTGAAAACAGTCCAACTGTGTATTATGTGAATGACATTTTCGACATACCTATTCCACTAAATGTTCAGTACATTTTTTACGAGAACTGTGCGAACGGAGGAGTATGACGGTGTGCATAAGGGTAATTCTTTTTGAATAATTGAATAATGCTTAGACATACATTAAATCAATAAAAGAACAACAACACACATAACCTCAGATTATTAACATACAAACCGAAGCGTTTAATGGAAACAATTTTGTAACATTTTGATGTCTGAAAATTTTATCATTGTTTTGATCTATCTGAGACAAACTTTGAGTATCCAACCATACGGAGATGGCATTGTCAGGCGTTCCCCGCTGCCAAAGGTTAGACCCACCGGTCGTGAGGGTTATATAAAACTAGTTGCTGCGCGTTTTTGACGTATTCAGAAAATTACAGCGAGGCGGAACGAACCGGAGCAAAAAATGCCGACTTGCTGTATTTTTTCCTGCAAAAACAGATCGGAAACATCAAATAAACAAAAGGATGGTGTTACTTTTCATGTGTATGTATTATTTTGCCTAAATATTAACAATAATTGCGATAAATTAGCAGAAATCCAAAAATTTTACTCGATGAATAAATGTTGCTACTAAATCGTACAACATCCAAATTTAGGGTAATATTTAAAAGTAGTAATATATAAAAACTTCTATTTCATATTCGTTCTTGTTTTTACTATTTTATAATGAAGAAACATGACTAATTAATTAGTACACTATTTACAATTTACAATTGAAGTTTCATGTTTTATTGTTCAGGCGAACAACAGGAGGAGATTAAAACAGTGCGCCTTGCCAGCTTTGAAATTATTAAAGGTGAATTTTATTATTAACTAGTTTTTGCCCGTGAATTTGAACCAGTATTTGAACTACTTATGGTGAACATTGGTAAACATTGAGGTGGAGCAGAACTATTATAAATGCAAAAAAAAACGTATTTAGGGTGGACCCTAGTTATCAAAACGATTCCGCATTTTTTTATAGCTCTACCTTTTTAACCGACAAAAAACCGAAGGAGATTCTCAAGTCTTTTTTGGTAATATATATTTTTTATTTAATAATATAATATATTTTAAATATATATGGATGCTTCACGTCATGTCAATCTGGTCTCGTGGTAAGTTCTCTTGAAGAACTTGTGTTACGGGTACCAGACAACGGAAATATATTTAATACTATACACATACTTAAGATTTTTATTTTATTCTTCACACATTTAATACACACCCATGACCTAGGAATACAGAAAAACTTTATTTACTTCGGCGGGATTCGAACACGCTCAATCACTGAACCACAGAGGTCGTCTCATTATTATTGTAAAGATTTTACTTCTAAATTCATCCTATTGTCACTAAATGGTAGACCTGGTAGTAGAATTCATGAGGAATCCACGGACTCCTTTTTTACAACAACAAATAAAAAGCGTGAAGCGTGCTAGATAATGGGTTTCAAAACGTATGAGACTAATTCTTGAAGCTATTATCTATTTTACTTTAGTTATTACGGCTGCTCCACCCGCGTAAATATACTATCGGTTATCCCGCGGGAATACTCTACTTTTCCCATATAAAAAGTAGTCTATGTTTTAATGCAGAGCCTAAACTACTACCATACCAAATTTCATCAAAATCCGTTCAGTAGTTTTTGCATGAAAGAGTAACAAGCATCCATCTATACATCCAACCATCTATCCATCCATCCATCTTCACAAATTTTCACATTTTATACTAGTAATAGTATAAATATCCTAGTAATAGGATAGGATGTGAAAGTTAGTGAGGATGGATAGATGGTGAATGTATGGATGGATGGACGTATGGATGTTCTTTAATATTGTAAAACATACTTTTAAAGTAAATTAAATTAAATTTCATTTATTTCGGGTGACATAGGCCCATATTATAAATACCTTACAGATTAACATACATATTATATACTTCAAAACTACACTTTGTCACGTGTTGACGGCGACGTGATCCGCGCTTCGTTCTGGAGTCTCCCCCGGATCCTCCGGTAGACCACACCCGTCGGCCAGTACTCCTCCACCTCGAAGGTCGACGAAAGATGCGTCGGCACTCTCACCACAAAGGAACTGAAATTGACCTTGTGGCGAGACTCCAGACGTTCGACCCTCAAAGCGATGGACGTCTTCTGGCGGATGTAGTCCACGACGTCCTCGACCTGCATAGACCAGTTCAGGCGGGATACGTACAACGGCGTCGCGGGTACCTCGCACCGCAGACGCAGTTCCTTTACGTAAGGTGCGGTGCCGGTGACTTTGTAAAAAGGTAATTTATGAAGAATTCATTTTTAAAATACCTATAAACTATACAACATTCCATTTATATAAATTCATAATTACACATGCTAGAAAGACGGACAGACAGACGGATGGTCAGGGCAAATTTATTAGGGTCTCTTGAGTATTACGGAATGCTACCAATTAGTTGTACACACCAGCCGCTCCGCAACTAAGATATTCGCAACACTGCTAAAATGCTAAAATTTTTCTCCACGCTGGATGACGCTTCCATTTTTGCATGTCTCAACATTTTAATACTTATTTACTTTATGATACTGAGCGAAACTGTAAATTAAATATTGTGGTTAATTTATAATAGATATAATTTTTAAAATTTACTTTTGCCACACATAATTATTACTAGCCGAACTCATCGATAGTAAAACATCGATAGTGTGAAGCACTAGCGGTGCGGTCGCCCCCCCCGCAGAAAGTGGCGAGACTTTTTCGCATAGAAATTAGCTGTCATGTCGTCTCCGTATAGTTGGATACTCAAAGGAGACAAAACACCCTTATAAAGTTCAAACAACACTAAAAAATATATGAATTGTAAAACCTCTAGTAATTTTTATATTTCATAAGTATGATATAATATTTCAAGAGTATTGGCATATTGACATTATCATCACTATCATCAAACATTTTCGTGTTTGAAGTAAATTCATAGACGTATATATTATAGACGAGGCATGTTGAGGCAAAAAGTGCCTCCAGTTAAATGTCCCCACTTTAGAGATTTTTGGGCCAATTTTGACATTTGAAGTATGGTGAAAACAAGATGGCTGACATTTGAAGTATGTATGAAGATTGGTTCTGTTAAATGTTCTTCATAGCCCATCTTGTGTTTAGAAATCTTTCTCAACGCTAGATTTTCAGGCTAACGTGTTTGTTTTATTGAGACTTCACAATGTTTTTCCTCAGTAAAATATTACATGATCAGTCCTTATGCTATTCTGGATGATACTTTCAAATTTAACAATCACAAGGAAACATTACAAAGAGACATGAACGTAGACAATATAATAATTATTCCAAGAAAGACGTGGATAGTCAAAGACAAATTCGCAGCAATTAATGGCTTGTAAGCGAGTACTAGGGTACATGATAAATTAACAATACACGATCTACTTGCGGCGGTAATGGATTAGCACATCAGCGACGAGATTAACGGCCTCAAATCTCAACAAGGCAGTAGGCACATACAGATTATTAGATGCTTAATGTATTACACTCATGTCGGTGAGGTACCTTAATATGTTTCTAACAATATACGCATCAGATACATAGACAATTATAATATTGGCAAACTCAATAACCATAATAATAATAAAGTTTCGTCTATTTTTGATTGTTAAACAACAATTAATTTATACATACATAATATAACCACGCATTTTTCCCGTAGGGGTAGGCAGAGACCACTTCTTTCCACTTGCTACTATCCTTACATACTTGTTTCGCTTCGTTCACTTTCATTCTTACCATCAATTCCTCCTCTTACATTCAACGTAGCGAAACGGCTCTCCATGGTCCGCTTTTCATCTCCGCGAGAAACGAGACGTGATGGGTGGTGAATCACATCGCCGCCATTTTGGATAATTAAATTATTTTTATGATTATCCATTGCGTTCCCACGGATTGGCGAAAAGAGTAGGAATAGGGAAAGGAAAGGATAGGTGGTGTGGAAAGGAAGATTGGTTAGTAAGAGTGAATATTACCGCCCAGGAGGGCAAGTGATAGGACAGTAATAGCTAGAAAAGCCGGGGTCACATATCCGTATACTATTCCACAACTACCAGACAGGTAAGTTGGGATGAGTATCCCATGACTGATTAAATTTAAATAAATTTGCTTAGGCATCGCTTTCTAAGAAGGTGTTTTTAAAAAACAACCAATGTCAAATTGATCAAACTTTACAGGGATTAAGTAAAACTTCTAAAAATGAAAATATGTGAATAAAAAGATCTTTTGGAGTTAAAAACTTTTTACAAGTACTTTGAAGTCATTATTTTATATTAGTATATTTTTCAACCCTCCTAGAGAATTGTTGCCATACTAAAAAAAAATAATTTGATTTCCTCAACAAAGCTATTACAATTTTTTTCGTTGGCCGGCTACTTGACCTCGTGGCCCAAAATGATCCTTGTCCTATATGGCTACGTTACCACAAGAGTTTTTTAATGGTCGCGACAGAAAAACAACACTGTAAATGAAGTCATCGACACAACATTATTGGAATTACTGAAGAACTTTAGCTGGTTAATCTATCCATCTGTAATATAATTTCCTTTTCTGAATTTTTAACCATGTTATTTTTATTAAGTTTTTCATATTGATTTAACTTCTAATAATTCTAATACATTTGAAATAAATTCTAATGATTTGAATATTTTTAAGTACCGAAAGTAATGCAGTAAGCTGACATGTCAGAATACAATTGTCTGTCTTAGGAGAGGGTCCTGCCAGCCTGCCCTAAAGCACTCAAGGGAGAACTTTGTCAAATAAAAAGATATCAGGCTATTAAAATGTTTATTTGGCTTGCTCTTTTAATGCTCGAATGACTATATAACGTCTCCGAAAATCAATTACGGGTACTTCGGGCACATAATCCACTGCTTATGTAAAGACGTTTAGGTAAAAAAGTAATTATCATACTCAAAGTAAAAAATCATCTCAAATTGTATGGGTGCCACTACGCAAAACGCAAATTCGCCAATGTAAAGATTTTTTTTTCTAGCATGAAAATTATTTTTCTGCTTAAACGTCTTTACATAGGTAATAAATAGATCATATGCCCAAAATATCCGTAATTGATTTACCGAGCCTTATATTTCTGGCTAAAACTTTGTGATTGAAAATTTTGTATTTTATAAAAAATAGACATTTACAACCGTCGATCACATTAATCTGAGTCCATATCATTAATTTTTTGGATAAAACATAGCAACATTGCAAAAATATTATAATAGTAGAACGTGAAGGTGATGATAGTTTTCATATAATATAGTAACAGTGTTTTCAAACAGATTTTCATTTTAATGAGTGACTTTTGTGGGTTATTGTTTACGCAATGCGCAGCGAAAAGCCCTAATTGGGGCAAGGTAACTTTGTAATCTCTACGTGACGTATTATTATATTTCATTACTAGTGCTTTATGGTTGCTTTCTTATGGTGTACAAAGATAAGGTGTTTATGGGCTTTAATTAACTAGCCGTTCCAAGTAGCTTCGTTTGCGTAGAACAAATAGATGGTTATTTCCTGGAAACCATAGTGCAATATACAATTAAAAATGAATAAGCAGTTGCATCAAAATCTAGTAGCCATCTTCATAAAGTATTGTAAACTAGCTGTCCTGACACACATTGTTCTGTCTTAAATATGAGTTGAATGAATAAATTAACTACACTTACAATGTAACCTAAGTCCTAGTCCTACACCTACTTCTACAACCCACAATTTTCCAATATTTCTCACTGTTTTTAACCATAGGCGAGGCGTGCATACAAGCCGGCTTCCCTATTATGTAAGCTTAGGGAAGGTAAAAACTTTTTACCATCCCTAAGCTTGCATAATTATTTCAAGACCAAAATGAGCCAAATCGGTCCAGCCGTTCTCGAGTTTTGAGTCCCTCGGGAATAGGATAAAAAGTATATGTCCTTCTTCTGTTTTAAGATACCTCCCCAACAATTTTCAGCCAAATCGGTTCAACGGTTTGGCTAGTAAACCGAATAATGTAACTTACACGACTTTCTTTTATACATAATATAGGTATATAGATGTACAAAAGTAGCATTTATTTATTATTCCTTCGGTTTAAAATATTTTAGTTACTTACAACTATAATTATGCTTTAGTAGGCAGGTAGTAGGCTTATTAGTATCTAACATAAATCAAGACAATCTTGTATAATATATATTATACCTAATCCTAATCTGGGATACAGCTGTAAGTATTTCCATGAAATTTAGCATGCAGGGAATTCTGGGGGAGGAAAATTGATCTAGCTAGGTCTTATCCTTCGAAAACTGCGTATGTTAAGATATATAATATGTTTTTTTATTTCGTCGTGCAGTATATCAAAATATATCAGTCCGACTCGCAATTTGGTATCTGTATGTGTAATTTATGTGTTGTTCGAAAATTCGGAATGTGGTGGGTTCGAACCCCGGTAAAATGTTTTTGTGATTATTATTTTTAATCTAGTAAAGCTCAATTACCCAGGTACTTTTATAATTATTAAGCATATTACATACCATTTACTATATTGTTGTATATTAATTATCAAGCTTTAATAGCTGTATACTTGAAGAATTTTAATGATTGAAAAACATTATTTATATCCGAAAATGAGTTGATGAATAAAATCCAATTATATAATATTTAAATACCCTTCTTGGTAATTAATTTTAAAGTGTACAGTTCCGAATATGGTGAATCATGCAGCTGACGATTTCTCACACAATTGGGATTCTCATTTATTACGGGCACATTAACATTAATTAAAATGGTAAATATGTAGTTTAATTTGTTTGAATATTGGTTAGTCCACCTATAGGATTATGTGGTTAACTGTGACATCTATTTTTGTTTTTAATTAGAAAGAATACTTTCATATATTTCGGATGATTTTTGGTGGATCTTAGGTTTGTAATTTTACATTATCAATAACCTAATTAAGAAAAAAATTCAGATTTAAAACGTAAAATACTCATGATGACTATATCGAAGCTTTCTGCCGCGCACTGTAAAACTCTGGAATAAATTACTGTCGTCAGTAGTATTTCCGGACCATTACGACCACAGAACACTATTACTCGCGGAGAAGAAGGTCGACTTCATACAAAAAAATTGGGACCAAATTAGCGCCTCTAGTGAGCTGCCCCCTCAAACTTTTAACCGCCTTCCAACAAAAGGAGGACTATAATATATTTGACTATATGAATATGGCGGGAAATTGAAGATACATAATTAAAGTTTAAGTGATCGTTAAATTTCTCTTTAGAGTTATATTTTACATTCCAACAAAACCGGGCAACCACCTCCACAGTCCACGACCAGATCATAACTACTACGTAATAAATCGTTCGTGAGCCCTTATATACATACGTGTAATGTTTTCGATAGCGCGATCTAGAACCGGCATAGTATCTGTTGTGCGCCATCTGTTGTGGTTTTTAAGTAACGTTTATGTAATATTAACCATGTAAGACAGAGAGCGATATATTGAAATATAACCATTCTTGTCGCACCGAACTGCCCCCTTTTTGGTCCAAGGTCATTCATACAAAGTCGACCACCCCTGATTACGACCTGCAAACCTTCAAGAAGGGAGCGTATTCCCTCCTAAAAGGCCGGCACCGCACTTGCAACTTCTCTGGTATCTACGGGCGACGGTAATCGCTTTCCATCAGGTGATCCGTTTACTCGTTTGCCCCCTAGTTTTATAAAAAAAACCTAACTACGATAGATAGTTGTTTATTATTAAAAACTATAAGTAAGAAAAAAAAGACTAGTAACACAGTGACTGTTAGGCTGGGACTATATGATAGGGAATCCGGAAGGCAGGGAAAAATTCAGAGTATTGAAAATAGAACTTTGCGATAAAACAATATGAAAACAGAATATATACAAGTGTTGAATCAAATATCAATGTCATATTATATAGCTTGAAACTCGACACTTCCATATTCAACTCTATTGTATTAACGCATAATTCTATTTTCAATGCTCTGAATTTTCCCCAATCTACAGTATTCCGGACAGTATTCTTCCAGCCTGTAATCATGTGATACCTGGTGATAGTGATATTATATTAAAAGTGACGTCATTAAATCAGATTCGTATTCGAATGAACATGGCGGACTGTGAACAGTTTTGAAGATTTATTTTATTAATTAAATTACAAATCTCGCATTATAATATAAGACTTACAATATTTCTATAAATATTCATCATATTATTTATTGGTAGACAAATACAATAATATTTTGGTGATTTTTTACTACAGTCATCATGGCTATTACAACGCGAAAAATTGTAGCGTGAAACATTTATGTCACAATTGTTTGACACAAATGTTTTACCGTAATTACAGTTAACGAGTAAATCTGACACGAGCGCACTTGACCCAGCGTTTCCCGCCATTTTGCGGAGAACATAAAATGAACAACTGAATGGATCATTGCCACAATTATGCCGATTCAAAAGAATCGTGCTTAGGGTCACCCTCTGTCTAACCTATGTGTGGTACAAGTACAAGCTTTAGCTTCTACGTCTACGCTGAGTAAAAAAATCTTTTTAATGTAATAAATATGTTTTATTTGAATTATCTTTGTATATATAAAAATAGAGTTGTGTGTCCATATATTTCACTCTGCAGCTAAAACTGCACGTCGTAGATGCATAGTGTTTTTATGTCGCAATAGGTACAAGGCCCCCTTCGTGCACTATGGTGGTTGCAAGTTGAAATCTATAAGGGTGAAGAAGATACGGGGGTTGAAACATATTGTGATTTCTAAAAATGTATGAATATCGTTAATCTAAAATTTGATTTGAATTTTGAATTCTAGAAAATTTTATAATGATCTAGAATATTTCAGAATGATTGAGAAAACTCTAAAATGGATACCACGGTTCTGAACGATCAATAATGTTCTAGAAATTTGAAATTGAGAAGTAATGATAGATTATTAACATTAATAAGTAACTTTATAATTAAAAATGACCCAGCGAAGGGGATATTCACTAGTTAAATAATAAAATCGCTAACGATTGTGATTTAGGTACACAGACATCACGGTAGAATTAGTGGCACAGACCTCTGTAACACGAACCGGCATACACATGGTCTTCACTTCAATAAGGGTTGACAATAACATTAAATTCATGTCATACTCCTGATGCCCTCGACTGACATTTGTATTAACGATACAGGATGCTCCATTATTCGATTTAAATATGGCATAAAATTTTTGAGTGTCTATTACCGACATTAATTTAATTTAATAGTGTCACAATAATTTATATTATTGAAATTTTGTGCTAGTACTAAAAGGGTTTCAATTTAATAAATATTAAATCATATATGAAGAATATTTCTTAACAAACTTGCAAAGTGAAATAAATTAATGTATATTAAAAAAACCTAACCAAGAGTATGTTAGGATATGCCTAAGGAGGGTTAAAGTTACACTAGTTAAACAAGGAAAATAGGTTTTTCAAATAACTTCAAAAGTTGCTGTACGATTTTGTTCAAAATAATTTCCTAACAAAAAGTACTTATCATCTCAAGTCTCATAGTATAGAAATGCCGGCGGGGGGGACAACTTACATACCACATTTTTGAGGCAGATTTCTAGTTTTAAAAGAATTTTCAACAATCCCCCACTTCACATCCCCACCCCTAAAATAATAAAAAAAGATTATTTTAATACCAAAACCTAGATCTTTACACAGTTTTTATTGCGGAAACTTAAAAAGGGTCATTACTTATTTTATATTATTAAGTACCTAGTAGGTATGCTTACGATAATGGTACAAATCTCAATGGTCGTCTATATTTTTATTATAAAATCTAATATTACACATGAATCTACTTGACAAAATTCACTCGTCACTCTTTAAGCGATTTCTAAATAGATATTAAAATATTAACTTATTTATACTAATATAATAAAGAGGAAAAGTTTGTTTGTTTGTTTGTTTGCATCAAATAGGCTCCGAAACTACTGGACCAATTTTGATGAAATTTGGCAAAGATATAGAGTAGACCACGAGAAAGGACATTTTATCGCAGAAAAATTTACGGTTTTTGCGAAATTAACTTCTGCGCACACGAATTCGCGGCCAACGTCTAGTAAATAAATAATTTTGAAGGATCTACAAATTTAAATCTGATAGTGTGAAAATTGAACTGAAATATTCGAAACAAAACCCTAACTGAAACCTAACAACTGAATATAAATTATCACGGTCACTAGACAAAACGTAGAAACGCTTTAAATAGATATTAGTTTGAAACTTCTAATGAATACGAAACAGAATATAAACTCGAACAAAAACGAAACAGCAACAGAAATAAAATTGAATAGAATTATTAATAACTTCATAACAAAGTAACAATCAGCCCCAGGAGAGAGTCCTGTTGGTTACAAGGATATAAATCGATAGATATGCAATGAGATTAAAAATAGACGCTAGAAAATGTAGCATTGACGTGACGTAAAATACATTAATTAAATAAGTATATTGTATGATCGTATGTTAACTGATCTCGTCTTAAATAATATAAATTTTATACATTAGTTTATAATTGCTTTCAGTGAAAAAAAATGCGCTTTTTCGTTTTGCAAACACTAATTATTATGCGCAGTCACATTATATTATGAAGGGCTTATCTAGCGATTTAAATCTTTGGTAGGCTATAAGCGTCGAGGTTAATCATTTTATTCAACGGTGTCGTATTGCTTCAAATTGTAAGTGTCAATAATAATTATTATCGACACACCAACTGTTAGGGGCGGGGTTGTGTGATTCGAAAATCAATATGTGGGGTTTCTGTAAGATATTTATTTGTATGATACTTCTATTATTTTGGTAGCAGTTGAAACTTATGAGCATGTATTTGATGGAGCAGAGTAGTATTTTGCCAGTGTTTATACTGTTCCGTCTATTGTACAGTCCTTTATCAAATTGATTTTAAAATCTTACAAACTTGCTCTTTGGCAAGAGACACAATATGCTAACATTTTAAAACCAACCAAAGTGCAACATTAAATTGATGCAATCCACTAGCGGCAAATTGCAAGAAACTAGCGAGCATTAATTAATATGTATGAACTTATAAATTAATACAAAATAAATGTTGGTGGTGTTTCAAACTAGATATTATGCATTACAAACTAAACGTATCTGCCGAAACAGCGTTCAAAACATATACAACAATATAAACAAAGCGAGCGTAAGGTAATGAAATGCAAACGCACCACAGGCATAGAAGAAGGATTGCGCTGTTATTTAACAAAATCTTTTTAAAATTAATCACCATATTTTGTCATTTTATGGTGTTTGAGAGGCAAAAAGAAGAGATTTACCATTATTCAGACAGCTGTTTTGAGGCCATGGTTGATCCGCACCATTTATGCTTCAGCATGACTCCCCAATCTGCTAAGTCCGTTGTTGATTTTTATAACGCATTATTATATTTTATTGTTTGCTAGTAAAAGTAACGGATACTGTATTGCACCATCCTTATATCTTTATCAAGAGAAAATAGCCAGCTGCAAAATGGTATATTACAATATTTTAATTTAATACTTATAATACATTACTCAGTCCGTTTTCCATATCTATGGCATTACCGAAACTATTGCATACATTAATAACAGCATTCGAAAGTTTCACTTTAAACTGATGTAAATATGAATATCCAACAATATGGAAATTATTTGCTAGAAATCTTTTAGTCATTTGTTTCCTTATTTTCTTTCTGATTATTAGTCGATTTCCGCATATTTTGATGTTATAAAATTTTGTAAATATTTATAAAGTGTACAAATTAATTTATGGATGTTTTTCTCTTTTAGAAAATTTAATCAGTAATGATAATGTGTAATATAAATACAAAGTCAGTAATAAAATATAATACTAGGAGGCCCAGAAAATGTTCACACGTTGATATAAAAAAGTTAAGTACAAATTTTCAGACTAATCGAATAATTACACAAATATTTCATAAAAATTAATCAAACTGTTTCGGAAAACTTTGGTAACAAATTACGTTTTCTTGGTGTCACAAGAATTTTATATTATATATTGTATTAGAAGAAATAGAAAGATATACAGACAAAGATAGGAAGAGCACAAAATGTTTTATTAAGTAGCTCAGGTAAAACAACAGGTACCTATTATTCTATAATCTGAGGTAAATAGATTGTAAAATTAATACAATCAGTGTGCTATGGCGTACCTACATCTAGTAAATAAAAAAAAAAATTGCGGACAGAATTCTCATATGAAACCCTATCGAGATTGAAATCCTTGTCTATATTCTTCATGTTCTTCAGGTCTATAAAAATTCTCTACTTCCGAATAATCTTAACTACCGAAAGGAACTCAAAGGGTAGCGAACTTAAAGGCTCTGAATGTTTATTTATAATTAAATTCGTATTACAATGTAGACAGACTTTAATACAGTTATAATCAAAGTGAATAATTTCGTACGGAGCGCTTCCGCAAATTATAACGTGTTCAATCTACCCGCAGCTAGGGCTGACAGATCTTTAAATAAAAATCCAGGACAGTTTCCGTATGATAACTTGAAATTTGGGTAAAAAACTGAGCAAAAGCATAACAAAGGAAGATAGACCTCGGATCATATAATTCAGCCAGACTAACAGCTTAAAACAAAATATATTATGCTCGCTTTTCTGCGCTCTTGCCATCCCTACTCGCAGCAAAGGAACAAAATCAATTCCAAAGTTCCGAAGCGATCGAGATCTCAGTTCGTCATTAACTCGATTTTATCGAGAGATTTTAATAATAATTGGAATACTTTTCAGATTTTGATGCCAAGTGGATTTTTCTTTGCTCTGATAATGCTTTGGTTGAAAATCACTTACATTATTATCTTTAGATATTCATTATAGATTGTGATGTTTGTGCGTGCTTGAAAGTAGCGGAAGATATTGATTTAGGTTTTAAAAAAAAAGGTGTAACTATTTTTAATATGGTATCTATAAGTAAAGCAATTACTAAATTATAAAGACTTTTTAAGTATTTTTCATATCATTTCAACTTTAGCGCGCAATATTAATTAACAGTCTCAAAGCTATCATCATGTCATTTGAAACGCTTTATAAAATGTTTGGACTAATCCACCAAAATATTGTATTTCTTATTGATCAGATAATCGATACTATTTCCAGAAACGATACTGCCAAGCACCTAAATGTATAATTTTCGAATAAAACTTGTAATCGAGCAATATTCACCGCATTCAATATCTCTTCCACTTATCTGATCCAGCCAACAATCGCACTCATTCTAAGGCCTCCTTAAATTCAAATGAGCCTATACACGGGGCTTCTAAAATGCTAATTTTACTGTAATATAAAATGAAATTGGCTATAAATTAATAAAATCTAGTGTATTAGAGGTAATAGGTCTAGTAAATGGAAATTGATTGGTCCCATAAAGACCTTTATAGCTGGGTATAATGACGAAGTACGGTGCTTAAATTTCTGCAGATATTCTTAATCTAAAAAAGTTACATAATATAGACAAACCATCTAGTATGTTAGTTAATTTTGTGCAAAATATCAATTGAATGACTTATTATGTATTAAGTACTTTTTAAGATGACACAATGATGATGAGGCCGGCCTGATCATGGTATAAGTTGTACTATTATTTATTCTAATAAGGCTATTGTTCGTTTTGGAAACTAAAATCACTTCATCGCTTTTGATGAGTTATTTTATGTCATTAACGATTTTTTATTGTGTAATGCTGTTAAAATTATAATAGGTTGTGAATCCTTACGTTAAATTTTATTTTCTTTAGTAATTGGTGACAAAATCACGCACCTCCGTAACCGAAATCTCTTATGCGTCGTAACTAAATTTACATTGTTTAATTCACACATCATTGAAAATTCTTGAAGCGTTACTCAGTAGCAATACAAAAAACCAGCAATAATATGCCTCAAGTTCACTTAGCCCAGAAACTATTTCAAAGTTTGTGCTTAAAATAGACCAGTCCATTATAACAGTACCAGACCAATTGGAGATCGCATCGATTCGCTGCCAAGCGGGACATATTGAATTAGTCTCGATGTTGAGAGTTGAGAGTCTCTTATTCAGTTGGTTTTATAGCAAGATCAAAAGTTTCCCCTTTAATTTCAAATGCTTTTACAGTCATATTTTTTGCAACTTCTTCAGATTGAAAAGGAATTTATAATTATCGTAATTGAACAATATATTGGTTTGGTTTTGTTTTCCAATAAAATACTACGGTCACTATTTTTATAATTATGTGGAGTTGCAAATAACATAACTTTTATTTTTTTTTTCTTTTGCCCCGCTCTTTAAACATAGAATCTAGGAAAAAAAATTAATTAATGGTATATATACTTAACTGTATCTTATTATATCCCTATGTATAGGGAGGAAACGAGCAAATCTTCAGAAGTGAAGTGATTATCGTCGTCTTTAAAGTCGAATATAATATCGAAATCCAAATGACTAAGTATAACTTTCAAAGGCTGTTATGGCATAAGATTTTATCTCAGCCCGAGCGTTTCGTAAATAAAATCGGTCGCTCTAGTTGGAATCGAATTGCAGGGAGAGCCGATCGGTAGATATTTCTGATAATATCTCCGGTTGCATAATTATACACTGGATCGTTTGCAAATTATGCTTTCGGTGAAACTCATACCTCTTGTAATTGTACAGTAAAAGTATAATTTGTGTTGTCCAGTGGTAGGACTTTTAAAGAAAATTTTATTGTTTTTAGTCTGATCTTTTTATTGTGAAATTATTCTCTTGGACTTTATTTTGTTATTATTTAGTTTATATTTTTTAAGATAAATATTTTGGAATCCCTTTATTAATCAAAGTTTAAACTTTACCAAAAATATGATACGCACTGCATAACGTTTGTGCATCAGTGTCAAAGAATATATATTGTCAGTGTGGTCAAATCTAAGAATATATGCCAAGGTAACCAAACCTTGCTTAAAACCTCTAAGGTAAAATATACTTTATTTATAAACTGATTTGAACAAAGGTCTCTGAGATGAGAAGATTAAAAACAGAAACCGATACGAAGACAATGGAGCATACAAAAAAATTACCAGAATACAATGCAGTATTTGGAAGTAAATATATTGGATTCGATGTTGATGACTAGCGTGGAATAATAAATAAAACTTAAAAGATTAGAATTAAGTTCTAATAAACGTTACAAAAATCTGATTTAGCCTTTTTAGAATTTACGATTTCTGTAGTATTGAAAAGGTAAAATTATCAAATAATTTAGTCGAGACGGGCTTTGCTTGTATTTGTCTAAGTTGATATATTATGTATGCACTGAAATTATGTAAGAAAAATAAATAGATATATGAGATATTAATGAGTCTACAATAAGTATAAACAAAACAAAAACTTAATTGCATTTTTTTTTTCATGATTCTTACACCACATTACATAATATTGATATCCTTGTCCTGTACTAAGAGTTAAGACGTATCCGAAGAACTTGTAACAAGTACCAGACAACGAAAAGTTATTTCATACTTTACAAATCAGTAGCGACCAGTACTTACATATAACACGATTCACACCGGCTTTACGTTTAATTAAGATTTAATAGCTATATATATCATCAATACACTTGTAATTACGGACACGTCAGTTTTGTGTCCGAGGTACTAAATTTCAAAAGGCACTAAAATACGTTCTGCAACTGATCTTACATCTACAGGCTAGGGCTTCCCTATGATGGCAAACCATCGATCTTTGAATCCAGCCTCTATAGTCCAGCGGTTCAAGCATTGATCCTCAACTCGGAGGTCGTGGATCCGATTCCCGCATTGGAACAACAAAAAATGTTGTTTTCAAGTTATTTCCAAGTTAAAGATGATCCATGCGTCAGATGGGCATGTAAAAAGTCGGTCCTGCGCCTGATCTCTCGTCAGTCGTGTCAGTTCCGTCCCACTGGATTATGAGAGTAAAGGAAGAGAGAGTGCTCTTGTGTACTGCGCACACACTTGGGCACTATAAAAATTGTTCCTGCGTAACTGGCTTGGTTTCAATGAAACCGGCCGCCGTCACTGAAATCGGTGTGGGGAGTTATATTTTATGTAGTATGTGCCGATGCACTAAACACTGAACCTCAGAGCTCGTCCTATCATTATCACAATAATTTCAATCATTAAACATATTGTCATTATCACAATTTCAATCATTAAACACATTTCACTTAGAGAAGTCAATTATTGCGGTGTGCGCCGGGGTTTTAAAGTGTTGCGTAAGGGTTGAAATGCGAGTGCGAAATGACGTGCTTCGCATACGAAACGCCCCTATTAACTCACATCTCTTTTGAGATGCAAATCATTTTTTTTTCCATTGAATATTTCAATCCACGATCCAGTTCTTTTGAATGTTAAGAAAGTATTAGAATTTGGACAGGTAATGATGTAATGAAAATATACGATTGCCATGTGCGATTTTTTGCCCTTAAATTACGTATGTGATAAACCAATCAATATAGAAACTACAACATAATCATCAGAGCTTACTAAACTGTTTGTGGGTGTTACTCGTGGTGTTACTGGTGTTACTATTTTTTATGATATAGACCAAGAAACGAGCAGATGGATTGCCTGGTAGTAAGAGATTACCACCAGAGAAGTTGCACTTGTGCGGCGCACTTGCTTTTCTGGTTCTTCTAAATTCCGAACTCCCCTTGGGCCTCGGGTTACTTCACTCACTCGGCGAAACATAACGCACGCGTTATTTCTTGTCATTTTTCTGTGAGGCTGTGATATTTATGCGATCGTGCCTGCCCATTCGTGCCAAAGCAACGCTCTCCCACAATTAATAATTAGGTATATTTCCAAATAAGCCCCTTTATTTCTTAACAATATTGTGGACTTGTAATGTTTGCAATAGACGCTTGTCTAGGTAGATAAAATTGTCAATTGAAAAAATTGGTACTCCCGAACAAAAATAGATACCTATATTGAATTTAAAGTGAGAATAGAGGGAAATCGAAAAAATAATACAAATATACTTTTATTTAGGTACACTTTTTAATGATTATATTTTTATGCCTAGTAACACAATCACATTTGTTTAGAGAATTTTATAAAACAGTAATCTGAGTTTGAATATAAGTTTACTAGCGAGAGATTTTTATAATATTCCTCTACATTGTTTTACGTGAGTTTAATTATTTCAACGTCATAAGACTGCGGAATATACCGGGCTAAATTCATGCATCATTATGATGGACGATATTCAGAGCGCTTCAACATCGTGGGTATTAGGAAAACAATATCTTGAAGCAATAAATTTCTTGTACCTAATGGTTCGTAGTTTAAGTTACGATTTCTAATTTGATTTATATTAATATTTGATTAATCTTCTAGTGAACTATCGATAAGATCTATATACCTAACGTTATAAAGATACATAATATACTATCTACGCATTGAAATTTAACAAGTGTCGGTTTTTTTCGTAGGAGCGAATATTTAAAGTATAGCAAGTGTTGGCAATTCTCTATTGTGTTCTATTCTAAATCACTTTTTCTATTTGGAATCGTAAGTGCAATCACCACAAAGCTTTAAATATTCACTGCCTAACCATGTGTTTAAATTTTAAAGAGGCAATCTGCGGTAAAGTGCCCCAGCATTGAGCGATATTTACGAGGCCTATACTTTATTATCTAAAATGCGCATTTACATATTCAGTAACCCAAAAGAGAATGATCGGTCATTGTGCGAGCGCGCGCCCCTGTTGTCACATAATGTCAGTATCGGGGGCTCAAAGTGTCACCCCTGTCAGACAAGTGTACTTACTATCCTGTGCTATACGGTGCTCTGAATGACGACTAATTCCATTGTCACCGTCGGCATATGGGTAGCATGGGGGTGTTTCAGCAGATTGCCAATATTTAAGAGCATTGTTTGAGATTATTATTTATTTCGCTGGCAGAGGGCCGAGATGGATCAATTTCGTAGATCTGTTTCGACACATTTGTTTTAATCCTGCCATGTGCCACTTTTACAATTTATCGCCTTTGTTACGTTCCTAAAATTCTTGTATCACCGTATTTATTTTGTTAAAAAACAGAGGAATTAGAAGAGATTTCAAAAGATCTAAACTCAGTTATTTCGAGTTACGCAATATAATTCTGGTTTATTACATTGGACTTCCATTTGGCTTTATCCTAAAAATCCAGTCATAAATAAATATAAGCACGGGACATAAAACAATTAGCTTACACACATAATTAATTTTAAAAGCTCCGAAAAAGCGGAACGTATAAATGATAATATGGCAATTGAATCAGAATTTTCAAAAGCGCTCTTAAAGCGGCAAACAAAAACACAATTAGAGGCACGGGGGTGACAGAACAATGGTGCGGTCAGCATATGGCTGGGTTACCCTAATTCGTTGTTGCCCAGTCTACTCGCGGTAGCCTTATGGTTATAAAGTACTTAGCTAATTTTAATAAAAGATTTATGTTTGACCAGCTGTGCTTGTCGAAGGTCAGTGTTAAAGGTCAAAGTTTTATTACTAGTTTTGTTATTATTGATGATGGTGATGATATTGTGAAACGTCTTTCCTCTCGCTTTCTTGCAATTTGTGGGAGTAATTTCGTGAAATGGGAGGGAAGTGAGTAAACAGGAAGACGCGGAAGCGCGCGCTATTTGACTTGACGAATGAACGCACGGTGGTAGAGTTGGCCAGTGTTTAGCTTTTTTAAATTTTGAGGTTGATTTCTGTCACTGCTTAGTGGAAATGTTTTCATATTTTTTATCATCTATACTAATATAATAAAGAGGAAAAATTTGTTTGTATGTTTGTTTGTTTGCATCGAATAGGCTCCGAAACTACTGGACCGATTTTGATAAAATTTGTCACAGATGTAGAGTAGACCACGGGGAAGGTCGTGGGCCACTTTTTATCGCGGAAAATGTACGATTTCTCCGAAATTACCATTTGCGCACACGAAGTCGCGGGCAATATCTAGTATTAGATAATCGTACTGAGCATTGTGTTTTTACTAAGGTGAGACGTCAAAAACACATCATATGCGACTACTGTTAGGCTCATTTATTATTACTTTACTCAGAATTTAATTCTCTTTCTCCAAGTCAACTTTAGATATAGAAGTGAATTTTAAACGCAATGTGTTGTTGCCGTGTTGTTAACAGACGTAACTATTTGCACATTATTATGTAAGGTATAAACAAAGCTATAATCTACCAGTACCCGCTGAGAGCAATATTTTTCCAACAAGTCAAATACAAAATACATCGTGAATTATTGTTTACTTTAACAAATAAAATGTGCATTCGAGTAATCTACAAATCGATAGAGCGTAGGTGTACCATTATTCAACATTACCGTAGGAATACATATTTGCGGGCCGCGTTCATTTGTTAGACATCGCCTTGCAAGCCATTTGCCAACATTATGTTCCTGATAAGAGTGCTCTTGGGAAAACAATATTAATCTTTCGACGATTCATCTTTTATCGTCTTGTGTTTACGTTTGCTGATGGCTCGTGAATTATGAGACTGCATTTACATTGCAATGTTTATCGAAGTTTAAAACTTGTTTATTTCGACCACTTTGTTAATGTCTCTCAGCAATCTCCGTTTTCCTATGGAAGCGACAGACGTATGCAAAACGTCAATTGCCGAAATATATTTGCTACGTAGTGATACTGTAGCTGATGTCCTACTGCTATTATAAATGTAACAGTTTGTGAAGATGGATAGATGGATGTATCGATGGATGGGTGTATGGATAGATGGATGGATGGATGGATGTTTGTTACCTACTCTTTCACGCAAAAACGGCCGCCGTATTACGTAAAAATAGCGATTAGCAAAAATATTGCAGTCATCGCGCGATAGACGCGCAGTCGATTGCTGAACGTCAAATAAAATCGTATTACCTATGCGATCGATTGCTAATCGCTCGCTGTTGTGTTTGAATGCACTTTGCTTCATTTTTGCTTATTATTACTAACTGACAGTTTAAATCGCTCGCTGATTGCTTTTGCTTTGCTGTAAAAGTCTTACGTAATACGAAAAATTAGACAGCAGTGAAAAGATCGAACGATTGATTGCAATTTATAGTTCCTCAATTGTTCGGTAGAGGCAGTACTGTCGCTAGGTTGCTTCTGCTAGGTTATTACTGATACGTAATACGAATTTGCGATTTTTGCGCAAAAATTGCGCAATTTTTGCTATTGCTTGGCTTTTGCAAGATACGTAATAAGCCCACCGATTTCGATAAAATCTGGAATATTATAAAATTTAAACAAAACTTTTACCACCATTCACTTGGCAAATCTTAGGATTTACATAAAAAGCACGGTAAGTGTTGAAAAACATTATGTTTTTTTAATACCTACAATTAATTGTCTTTTTTTACTTTGTTTGTTAAAAACAAATAATAAGAAGAATAATGATTCAATTAGACTAGCTTATGTAAGCGTTATGATTGTATTTCGTTGTTAAATGCCAAATAGAAAAATACCGATTCAGTTAGATTAGCCAATGTAAGCGTTATGTTTGTGAGAAAATAATTTTACTTGTGTTATTTTTTACTACTTAGGAAGTATTTCAAAGATTTTAAAATAAATATTTCCTAAATTTATTAATCAAATAATATCCGAAATGAAAATAATTTAAGTAGGTTAGGATTAGTTATTTAATGATTATCGTTTAATACCTAGGTACCTACATAATAATATGTACCTAAGGTTTTGACTAATAGTTAATTGAAATAAATTATAAAGAATCACTCTTTGTTTTATTCCTAAAACCAACATCTACCAGCTGACAGCGGTAAAACCTAGCATTTACTGAATTCGAATGGTAAAAGCCCGAAAAAGATCATCCCTTTTTCAGAAATACTTACATTTACCACCTCATGTCGGAAAATCCTAAAACTTACTGTTAAATCTTAAGATTTACCGTAGTTCGAGCTTTTACAGTAACATATACACACGATCGGTTTCGATTAACTCAATCATATGATGATGGTGATGATGTATATAAAAAGTTGTGTGATATTATTATGTAAAGGGGTATTGTTATGTTATGTAACTTTATTAATTAAATAATCAGAATAGGGTTCCGAACCGGTGGTAATGGTAATTGTAATTCTTCTATTTTTTTATTTTTTTTTTGTTTGACGTTCGGAAAACAAAACCTTGTTTTTTTATTCTGAATAAAAATATTTTTATTTATTATTTATTTGGATACCTTACAAGTTTAACGGCCTCGATTTTTAGGGTTCCGTACCGGAATGCGACGCGACACGGCGTTGCATTTTAAATATAGAGATTCAAAATTGAACTTAACTGCAATGACGTGTATCTTCTTGAGTAGTGAATAAAGATCAATTTTGAATGGCTATCTTATAAGTGCAGTGCCGCGTCGCGTTGCGCCCCGGTGTTAGTAGACCCTAAGAGCAAGCAGCTAAATCTTGTCTTGTCAAATCCTTGTTCATGCTATAGTCGGAGAGGTGGCCGTTAAAAGCCAGGGTCACCATAAAGCAATAAATAACGCATTACTTTACATAGAAATTGAGAGTTCATTCACAATCTTTAAAAGATATCTGCTCGTAAATCACGATGCTCTCCCAATTCGATGCAAGCTAAGTAACCACAGAGTAGAGTTCCTATAGAGATTTCTTGCTCATTTTATACATAATATATCGTTTATTGTATAAGCGTTTGCAAGAGTATGCTATTTCAATAAATCTATCAGTATTTGGAATAAAAGTCAAAACACTGAAATCGGAATTTAAAAATAATAGGTAAGTGCACTAGTTTTTACTCTCTTTTGTAAACATTAAAACGGTAAACAATTTAATTAATTACACAACAAACCTATAACAGTGTTTAAAAATATTATTCTATCGAATATATTTTAGGGAAATTAACTATGATTTCATGAGTATTAATTATGTTTTATAGAATATGGATAATACTTTATGAAAAACGATATTTTATATAATATGTTATATATATTATGTCAATGTATAATTGTAAAAACCGTTAGATTGTAATAAAACTAGTAAAATTGTAAAATGTTGATAGACTTCAGACGCGAATATGCTGCCTATAATTTAACACATTATTTTTCGTTAGATTATAAATATATAGTTTTTAATATTTCCAGATATTTTTACAATCTCGTTAGTTATTTTACAATTTTACGGTGACATATATACCATGCATTTTTTTTGTAGGTATTTGATGTAATTTTCTTTTATCAAAACGTAAATACTTCCAGTAGGAAGAACCGTTGCCGATATATTATTATAGTAATATCGCCTACGGTTTTTAATTTAAATCAATAGTTAATACAATTTTCATCATCATCAGCCTATCGCCGTCCACTGCTGAACGTAGGCTTCCCCCAATGAGCCCCAACCATGCCGATCTTGGGCAGCCCTGAACCATCAGCTGCCAGCCACCTTCTTCAAATCGTCGGCTCATCGTGCCGCAGGACGTCCTACACTACGTTTGCCTAAGCGTGGTCTCCACTCTAATATTTGTCTGCTCCATCAACCGTCTGTCCGTTTGCAGACATGGCCGGCCCACTTCCAATGCAATTTTAATGGTTTTAAAGTTTAAAAATCGTAGAGACCGAACAGAAAAATTTTAAACCTCTGTCGCACATTACTCTTTAACCATATTGATAAGGAGAAACAATACCACTGTCACCGCGCGATAGACCCGAACGATTTGTCGCGCGATATCGAAACTCATAAATCGCGCTTACTGGTAAGTACGATATATTATGACGGGAACGTCTACGAAATAAAAACAAATATGGCGTCCGATGTCCACCTTCAGGGAATAAGGATTTTTTTTAAAAAACGAGCAGACGGAACCTGTGGCGAAGGCTGGTTCTCCTTCATAGGGAAGCCGGAGCCTGTACAATAGGTAGAATTTTGGTTGAGGGTATTCAAAAGGTAAGTGGTAAGTGAAGTCGATAGGAATGGAGTTATAGGAACCCCTTGCCACTAGACGGAACGCTTAATAGTATTTTTACTGCCGCCCATAAAATATTCCCGATAATAGCTCCTCACACCGACGTTGACGGTGGTCGGTTTCATTGAAACCAGGCCAGCTACGCAGGAGTTATTTTATAGTGCCCAGGCGTCTGCGCAGTACATAAGAGCACTCTCTCGTGCTTTACTCTCAAAACCTAGTGGGACGGAAACATACTGGTGAGAGATTAGGCGCATGGTCGACTTTTTACATGCCCATCCGACGCATGGATCATCTTTCTTGTCAGACAATCAGGTGATCAGCCTGCATTGTCCTAACCAAACTTTGAAACATTTTTTATTATTCTAACGCGGGAATCGAATTCACGACCTCCGAGTCGCCAAGCCAAGCTCTAAGCCACTGGACCACGGAGGCTGTTTTTCTGATATTTATAGTCCAAAACCTTATTTAAGCTTCCGGTATCCTCTCTATTTTTTGTTAGGTTAGGTTAGGCTTCGGATACCTTTCCGAAGCATAGCTCTTCAATTTTGATAAATTATACATACCTAAAAGAAAATAATGTTTAAAGCAAATATCCTCTTAGTCTCTCCCAATAAAATATTTGCTCTTAAGCTTTTGACAAATTTAATCGGAGACTCCCTTAAAAATGTCATAATCATGACGTTTATTTAAGAGAAACTCCCAGCTAAAAGAACTCCCCATTCAGCAAAACATATTTATGCAAATTAAGATTTAATAAATTGTCCCCTCGCATTCTCATTTTATTTGAAGTCGGAGTCCGCCGTCCGGGTTCGTCTAGACTCCATTCAAGAAATTTCAAAGTTCAACTGGCGGGGTAATTTGAAAAAATCAACACGCTTCTAAGAGAATTTCGTAGTTTGAGCGAACTAGAAATAAAATTACGTGGAGGAACTTGACTAATTTGCAGAGATTTTTGAATCTACCGTAACTATTTTAACTTCATATTTTTTTTAGCCGACGAAATAACTGGAGGAGATTCTCAAGCCGATGCGTATAATTATTATATTTTTTTTATGTATGACAAGCTGTTGCTCGCGGCTCCGCCGGTGTAAATACAGTATCCTCCGGAAACACTATACTTTTTGGGATTAAAAGTAGCCTATGTATGTATCCAGAGCCTTAGCTACTACCATCATAATTTCCTCAAAATCCGGTGTAGTTTTTGCTTAAAATAGTAACAAACATCCATCGATCCATCCATACTCAATACTCATCCATCCTCACAAATTTCCACATTTATATTATTATTATTATTAATATATTAATAAAGGAGGAATATTAGTAGGACTACGCATAACTTTTTTGGGGTGTCGGATTTTAAGATGCAAGATGCACTTTCGTAAAGTCCTAAAGTAATAATATAATAATAATAACATAATAATATCTATGGACGCTTCACACCACGTCAATCTGATCCCTTGGTAAGTTCTCGAAGAACTTGTGTTACGGGTACCAGACAACGGAAATATATTTAATACTTTTGTACTATACACATATTTAATACACATCCATGACCCAGGAACACAGAAAAACTTTTTGTTCCTTCGGTGGGATTTGAACCCCCGACCTCCGGCTTGAGCACCAACACGCTCAACCAATTGAGCCACAAAGGTCGTCAAAAGTATTTGTCTAACGATGTTGTTATATAAATGTATGAAAATTCGTACGCCTGCTGCGTTTGCCTAGTGGGGAGAAATAAATTCATACTTTTTTTAATTAGGTACTTAAAAGTTTTAATTTCTTTTTCTTGTGACTCAGCTACACGATATCTTGACCATTTATGATTTAACCCTAACAAGGTGTTAGTAAATAAACGATAACAATCTTTTCAATCGGTAGGGGCATTTTTATCATTAAATCGATAGGCTATAAATCACTTGGGCCACTATTTGCATATGGACAAAAGAACAAAGGGTTTTTGGTACCCCATTGAAAATCGCCGAAGTTTATCTTCAAATACTAAATCATCTTGTTTTAAATCGCCCATTTATCAGTGATCTTTTGGAGACTAAGGTCAGAGATATTTAACTCACTTCCTTTGAGGGAAAGGATTTTATAATTAGGTAGTGGATTTAATAATATAATGGTAACTAGTGTTAATAAATTGTAATTTAATTTAATTAAATTCAATTCATTTATTTATTTAAATTAATTACACACGAAGATATACTTTCATTGTAATAGTTCGAATTCGTTTAAGTTGCACCGCATGTGTGATGACTGATGTGTGTCATAATATTATTATGAAACATATCTTTTTTATGTAATTAATGAAAATTAGTTTAGAATAAAAAAAAACTTAGGCCTTTTCATCCGTTAATGGATGATTTATACAGTATTCTCCGAGCGAAGTAACCACTCTTGAAATGCTGTAGTGCCTGGGACAGGCGATTTTTAAATGTCGTATGGTTACCCAAGCACATAGGTACGGCTACGGCATTCTCACAACATAGTCAGCCTAGTCCCGAGGAATGGCTGGTCAATACGTTTGGGGCCAACCATGTGTGGATTTCCTCACGACGTTTTCCTTCACCGTTAGAGCGTCCGTATAATGTACTTGAGATCTGAAAAAGTCTCATTGGTACACACCACAACCTGGGATTCGAGTGCGAACCAAACGGTCTACCCACTGGGGCACGGAGTTTTGAATAAGTATCTCAAAAATTCAGTTTCGCGTCGCATCGAGTCGTTTAGTTTCAGTGTGAACTGGTCCTAAAGCTAATTTAAAAGATAATTACGTATGTATGTATGTATGTATGTATGTATGTATGTATGTATGTATGTTCCTTTGAAGCACTATACAGACCAAACGCCTGGACCGATTTTTATGATTAGCATGTCAATCGATTCCTCTTAGTCCGGCGAGTGTCACTAAAGACATGACGTTAGTGAAAATTCAATAAGGCGACTACTGGACGCCATATTGTGAAAATGAAAAAAATGAAAGTCAACAAACTATATCGAGTGGGGTATCGTTGAATAGGTATTTAAAAATCATTTTTAGTTTTCTCTCAACATTTTTTGATTCGACTGACCGTTTAGGATCTATATCGATTTAAAGTTGCATAACAACAATTCTCACATTAAGCCTATATGTTAGTGTTCGTATCATCGTATTTTTGCTTTAAATCGACCAAACGTGTGTTGGTTAAACTAAAAAATCAAAAATAAAATAAATAATAAATAAAATTAAAAAACCCGACTGCAAAAAAAAGACAGATACCTAAGCAACGCACTAAAAAGACCGAAACAAGATTGAGAAAACAGACTACGCTATGAGCTGAAAGCCTAAGTGAAATAATTGATGTTATGTTTGTTAGCAGGCGGGGCCCATATATTTTTGTACGATTTATAATTTGCGAATGGGTCCCGCCTGCTACCAAACATAAGATCAATTATTTCACTTAGGCTTTCAGCTCATAGCGTAGTCTGTTTTCTCAATCTTGTTTCGGTCTTTTTAGTGCGTTGCTTAGGTATCTGTCTTTTTTTTTTGCAGTCGGGTTTTTTAATTTTTTTTGACAACTTTATAAGCTTTTATAATATCTTACTAGTTGTTGCCCGCGTAAATATAGTATCCCAAAGGGATGTACTTTTTCGGGATAAAAATTAGCCTATGTTTTAATCCAGAGCCTAAATTACTACCATACTAAAATTCATCCAAATCCGTTCGGTAGTTTTTGCGTCAAGGAGTAACAAATATCCATTCATCCATCCTTACATTCATCCATCCATCCTCATAAACTTTCACATTTATAATGTAGGATTTTCAGCCCATAGACTAATGATTAGCAGTGTTGCCAACCTCAGGAAAGCAAATAGCAGTAAATGGTACTTGAAAAAACAGCAGAAAACAGTAAAATAGTAATTTCAAGATATCAAATCTACTGTCCGACATAACATTCGGAGAATTGATAAAAAGTTATAACACTACTGTTAGATTTACCACAAATTGAATTTATTTAAGGAATTTCTGAGAATTGTAAAGTAAATAAAGTCAAAATTTAATTTAAAATAATTTTCCAAATACAAGTAAAGCATAGCTATTCTTGTTCCACATAATATTATACTACAAATGTAGCTATCCTGTTTTACTGTAAGTCAAAAGGATTGCCTCAGTAAAGGGGGGATCCCCTATGCTTCAGCCTGCAAGAGGCCCGCTATTGATGGCAATTCACAAATTTTGTAAAAAGGCGCGTGACCGACGCATACGAGAACTATTTTTATTGCTTTCTCTAAAAGATTGTTCCGGTTTGACCAGTTGGTTATGAGTTATGACTTATTTCCATTTGGAATTAATTATTATTTTAAAAACAGTAGAAATACGAACCAAAACAGAAAACAGGGATGTCAGGCCGAAAACAGTAAATCTACTGTTAAAACAGTAGGGTTGGCAACACTGATGATTAGTCTCGCTGGGCGCTCTACTAGACCGAGCCGACGTGCTTGTCAAATACACACTAAATACTAAGCTGAGATCGGCTTACACGAGCCAGTCATATTGAAAGCTTTATGACAGTTGTACATCCCGAATATTTTATTACATTTTAGTTAAAATTGGAAACAAAATGCCATGTTGTGTAGTGAAACTATGTAAAAACAATTCGACAAGAAATAAGAAGGACACTTGGATCACATATCATCAGAGGCGGCTCGTGACCTTTTTTTTGGGTGTTCACAAACAAAAAGGGTTTCTTCACAACCACACATCCAAGGTGTTTATAAATACTGTTCGGGTTTAAACAGACGCGTAAAAGTTTTAGTTTTTTAGCACATTTTGGACCTTTTGCTTATAGTTCGAAACGCTTTTCTATAGTCTTTTCACAATATTTAATAAAATATACATTGTATTGTTGCATTTTTACAAATAACGCACATAAACTATTTTTTTAATAGCGGAATATCACAAAACTGCCGTATTCGCGCGAGTACCTACGTAAGTGTAGTGACCGGTGACGATGAGACTCAATGTTTGTTTACATAAGATAGGCAACAGCGCATAATTAGCCACACGGCACACCAATAATTGTCATCTCGCCGCGATCTGGCAACGTCGCGTCGTAGGAGCGGCGCTCCAATTTAGGCTAATTTCTCATACGAAATCTTTTGTTTCACGTACCGGGCCGTGTCGATGTTTCTCTTTCGCACTCATTGATTTCAGTACTAGGCGTTGTACTGAAATTTTTCTCATAGGAGCGCAATCGCGAGCGCTCCCGTGAGTAACGACTTAGCAAATCTTGAAATATGCTTGAAAACATTTTAACTTCTTACGTAGTTAATTAATTCTAGTAATTAATAAATACTATTATGTGTGGATGTGTATGGTTAAAAATATATAAGTGGGTAGTAGATTAAAAAATACATTTTTATTATGTACTTAGTAACTATTATTTGTGGGAGTGCAATGCACCAGCGCTCTTTAGGACGAGCCGCCTCTGCATATCATCAGTAATTATCGTATAAATTCGAAATTTCAACATAAAATTACGTAATATCAAAACGCCATTCAGTGTTGCCGCGTATGCAAGAATCAAGTTCCCGTAGTTGATAATTTTATGACGTGATTTTATAATCGTCATTGTATTTATTATAATCTAATAAGATACAATGAAATAAATTATATCCTTGGTATTTCATTTACCTAACTTATTTATTGTGATTCTTCAGGATTCTTCCCATGAAACTAAATAACTATTCGAAAAGATCAAAAATACGAAAAAATTAAAACGTCACAGTCTTACTAATAATAAAAATGAAAAAGTTTGTGAGGATGTATGGATGTATGGATGGATGTTTGTTACTCTTTCACGCAAAAACTACTGAACAGATTTTGATAAAATTTGGTATGATAGTAGTTTAGGCTCTGGATTTTTATGCCAAAAATGTACAGTGTTCCCGCGGGATATTCGATAGTATATTTACGCGGGTGGAACCGCGGGTAACAGCTAGTTAAATATTATATTATTACTAGATGTTGCACGAGACTTCGTACGCGCAAATGGTTATCCCGTACATTTTACGGTAACCGTACATTTTGCCGCGATAAAAAGTGGTGGAAATGCTTCCCCGTGGTCTAAACTATAATATCTGTACCAAATTTTATCACAATCGGTCCAGTAGTTTCGGAACCTATTCAATGCAAACAAACAAACAAACAAACTTTTCCTCTTTATTATTATATTATTATATTAGTAAAGATGTGTAATATTATTATCGTACTATCTGCCTCGACGCACGTTATTCTGTCTTGATTAATAAATAAATAAAAATTAGACCTAATCATTTGTTTACATAATTATAACCTACCATTTTTCTAAAGAAGAATTCAGGTGGAGCCGCGGGCAAAAGCTAGTTTTATCTTACCTGAATTTATAACCAATAACTTAAGTAATAGACTAGAGCATAAGATATTTTTCCCGTCAAATCAGGCAAAGGTTGAGTAGCTGGCATCACAATTTTTCACGCACACTAGAATTTGTCACATGTAAGTCAATTGTCACTTTACACACTACAATAATTTGTGGCCGCATTGACAAGGTGTCATCTCACAAGTCATTCTTTGTGAGTGCTCTATCTAGTTGAGCGCCCAGCGAGACTAATGATTTATCTATGTTTCAGCCTTTAAAATTTTTACTTATAGTCGAGGTCGCAAGAAAAACGTAATAGGTATTCGTATATCTGGATTTCAGTTAACCCTCGGTTAAAATATCGTGCCTTCTCTTTCATGAATACGAACTAGAGAGACAACATGCTATTAGTGGGGTTTCTATAAGTATGTTCCTATTATTATTATTATTCGTTTGGGTGGGTTACCACTTACCTTTTGAAGACCCTCATCTAAATCCCCAGCTATTATACCTGTATAATAGCTCCCTAACCTGTTAGGGATTCCTTATGAAGGAGAACCAGACTTTGCCACTTCATGCTATTTAAACCAGGATTAACTTAAACTCAGATTTGCGCAAGTGGGCCATACAAAAACAAATCATTAAACATTTTTTGTAAGATTTATTAGTCTCTACTCTAATACAACTGTATGTTTTTGTTTGTAGCACGAGTTGATCCGTCAGTTTCGAATAGGCACACGTCATTGTATGGATTACATACAAAACAGTACACTCGCGTCCACATGTGATTAAAATATTCACAATGGCGCCGGCGGAATCCCGTTTTATTTACAATTTTCGAATTCACTATCAGAATGTTTTAATCCGTAACAGTTGAATGAATATACTAGTTTTTATAAATAATCTACATAATCATTAATGATCTTTCGTTACAAATTTGTTCTGAAAATAATAATAATATATTGTAGCTTTTGCGAGCCCCATTGCATCTCCGTAGTCCGTGGTGTATATATTTTTTTTAAAAATCCTTTTTTATATTTCTACGTCATAATAACTATCTGCATGTCAAAATTCAACGCCATCCGTTCAGTCGTTGATATTTAAGTAAACAAACTTTGGACCCCCTTTTCACCCCTTTAGAGTGTGAAAAATTTCAAAAAACTGTAAAATACATACTGAATAATTTGTATAATATCACTTCGGATATTAAATTTCATAGAAATCGGTCTTGATTTTAAATGTTTACCATACAAACTTTCAACCCTTTTGACACCCTCAAAGGGTAAATTCGAATTAATCCTGAAACACATAATATGTAATGAATTGTATTTATAAGCATGAATTACAATTTTCACTGAAATCGGTTAAGAATCCGTACAACCAATCTCAATATTACCCTACCTATCCAAAGTCCTCGAACACATTGTCAGCACTGTTACAGCACTGCTAAAAGTCACAGACGACCTACGTCTAGCTATGGAGAAAAAGTGTGTGTCCATTCTGGTTCTACTTGACTTAGCAGTGCTTTCTACTCAGTAGACTTTGACATCTTCCTTTCCGTCCTTCGCTCCCATAACATATCCTCCTCAGTGATAGACTGGTTCAACTCATATCTTCGGGGACGTTCGCAGCGGGTCCGCTTGGATGAGGCTACCTCAGGGTGGTGTGATCTCGAAGCGGGCATTCCACAGGGTGGTGTTCTTTCTTCTCTTCTTTTCTCAATTTTTATTAATACAATCTCCTTAGTAATATTATCATGTAACTTCCATCTTTATGCAGACGACCTGCAGATTTATCGTCAATCACATATTGATGATATTATTTCCGCAGTCAGTGATATCAACGCTGATCTGCAACGCATACAATCAGATTGGGCTGAATCTTTTGGTCTGTTGGTGAATCCAAAAAAATCACAAGTTATTATTATTGGTAATAAATATATAGTCCATCGACTACATAATATGGCCAGAGTTATGTATAATGGTAAACATCTCCTTTTATACAATTTATAGATGTATAAATTGCTTTTTATCCTCTAGATGAAAACATATTTCTACTATCTCAAAGAATATTTTATTAAGTTTAAAACATTCTAGCTTAGACTAAATAAAAGTGTGAAGACAGATTTCAGATACCCACACAGTGAGCGGCTGGTCAAAACTACGGCTCGCTGTGTGATTACACTGTGTTATGTACACGCATGTAACGTAAGTAAGACGTAGGTCTTACCTTGTAAGGCGAGCTGTCGTAGGCTTGTGTCGGTTTTTTTGTATGTAGTGCATGAGACCGGCCTCAGTTTTTGTATGAGAAAGCTCTGCCTTCACTTTTTTATTTAGTCCGAGCATTCTAGTTTAAAATTAAATTTTAATTAACTTAGACACTCATTTTATGCGCGTTTCTATTTTATGATCTGTCTAAGTATCACTTTGAGTAAACTGATATTGGTAGTTTCAAATTTCATTTCTTTTGGACTAATCACTTATCATCAATTATTGCTTCACTACAATTTAAATATAATGTTTTCCCACTAATTAGTACTGGTAATAATATTTTTATCGTGAACTTGATTCTTGAATAAATTATTTATTTAATTCTCAACATACTTAAAATTGTACGTACTGGCTTATAGTTAGATAAGTATTATTTATGTATTGAAACTTTTCTAATATTTTATAAACTTAATAAAAATGCCATGACTGCCAAATTTTATTTAAATTATATTGAAATACAATTACGTGATATGAAATTCATTTAATCTCGATTTAAGCTAAGCGTCCTTTTCGGTATCGTACGCATCGGACGCATCGCATTTCTAAGATTGACCTTCTATTCAAAATTGACCTTTATTCATTACACAAAAAGATACACGTTTCTTAAGACATCAGTCATACACTGCACATGTTCTTTGCAGTGCGGTGCAACTTGAAATTCGAACTCTTACAATGAATTAATGTGTATCTGTGTGTGTAATGAGTAAAGTTCATTTTTAAATAGCTATCTTAGAAATGCAGTCGCGTATCGTTTCGATTCGGTGTGAATTGACCTTAACAATACGAATATCAACTGCAACATTAATGATTTTTGATGCTTAGGCAAATATCAATTAGTTGTAGATAAGATTACGATACTTTTAATAACAAGAAAGGTTTTAGAAAACAATACTGCCAAAATGCTTAATTTACTTATTATGCACTTTTTTGGTTTCGAACATGCGTACAAATAAAATATGTTTAAGTTTGTTACAAGTGTACGAAGATGTTATGTCAATACAGTTTTTAATTAGTATTAATTTTCTTTCTTTAAGTTCATTAGGTGTCATAATTATTTCTAGAGATAGATTGACCATGCCACATCGAATATATTCATTAAAAATATCATTTATACATCTCTAACTTAATACACAACTTAAAATAAAACTTTGTAGACAGTATTCCTCGTGATTGTACGTCAAAAATCAAAAAGTTTGTTTTTACATTAGAGACGATTTAACCAATTCCCTCACGTATAAATGGTTCTCTAATTGAATTTTAAATTTCTGTTGGCGCTTAGTCTTTGTGTTTATTATTTATGTTTCCTCTTACGCTGAGGGACCCAATTGTTTTAAAAATCCACGAAGATACGAAAAATTTTAAGCTAAATTCCAATCTGGTTTTTCCATGGGCCCTTGAATATAATTGATTTTTAAGTATTTTAGTTAATTAAAAGTATTTTGTACAGTTATTATTTAAGAAAATGTCAAAATTAATTGCATGATAATGTTATATTTGTACTTTTATTTGTGTCTTTTGTCACAAAATCTAACAATAATAATATGATAGTCCAAATATGCAATTTTAGGAAATAATAGGTGTGTGTGAAGTGTGTGTGTGTGTATGTGAAGATGCTAGTATACAAACAATGTTTAAAATTATACAGGTGGCATCGTTAGGACTAAAGGCAAAAATTCAAGAAAGACGAATAGATAAACAGCTACATAATTATAATATGCATACAAGCATATGGTATCCGTCCGTGGACAAATTTGGGGCCGTTGAAGGGGACGTAAACATTTTCAAATTTAGCTCGATTTGGATCATTCCAAATCATATGAAAGCTATTCCTCTGTACGTAAGCTTATATAGTATTTTCTACTCTGTAATATAGGTTAAAAATATTTCTGGAGGTGGCGACGCTTTCTTTGCCACCGTAACATCCATAGTCGAACTGACCGTGGTTATCAATAAAGATAATATAATAAATTAGATACACAATTAATTTGAACATAAACACGTCATAAGCATCAGATACAGCCAGTAAATAATCATTACCATCAGCGCGGGAAGCGATCCATCAAACACAACGTGTGGAACATTATAATAATTATAAGGCGCTACACTGAACGGGCCTACCGTTTCCTTGCCTCATGCTAATCGCCCAAATATTTTGATGTATTGTTCTAGATCTTTCGATGGCCTTCTACGGCTTTGGATTATATTTGAGAAAATGATTGTCTATTGCTAATATTGATAGGAGACTTATAATAATTAATTATCTATGGACGCTTCCACACAACACCAATCTGGCCCTGTACTAAGTCTCCGGTACCTGAAGTAAGAAATATATTTAATACTGTTATAGATACTATAAATATATATAAGATTTTATTGTACTATACATATTATATTTAATACCCATCCAAGACCTAGGGATATAGAAAATCTTTTTCTCCCTTCGGTGGGATTCGAAACCGCAAACTCCGGCAGCGCCGAAGCGTTAACTACTGAGCCACAGAGGTCATCAAACCTTTGTTCCAATAAAGACGAGGTTGTCGACGAAGGTGATGGTGATGATAGCAGATTTTCATCTCGCATTGATATAAAAGCAAGACCATAATATCTTTAATTAAGATGAGGAAATGAAGGTGCGGTGATAAAACTCAACATCTACGATTACTGTGCAATTATTTCATGAACTTGCATTATAAAACCTTCATCCAATACTAGTTATTATTTTATAAATTACGTGTATACCGATAAAGACATTAAGTAGACCGTACGAGAATATATGGGCCACATAAAAATCGCGAATTGATTCTACTACCTCGAGGCCAGTAATTAAAATGCAAACGGAACTCGTATAAACGCCCGCCTTTGATGCGAAGAAAAAAGGTACAGTATTGTATTGGGTTTCATTAGTAAACAGTCCACTTTGATGATACAGTATCTTTGTGGATAGACGGAAATTAAGAAATTCTTCATTGTGGCTCTTTTTGCGTCGTCGTTTGGGACGTAATTAAAATTATCATTTCAACTTTTTCGCTTTCGATTTTATTCACTATGCAATTTAATATTCAAACTGGTAATCCTCGAAATCATGTTATTTTGTAGTATTTGAAATTTAACATGACTGTTTGAGAATGGCAACTGATGTGTATCAAAGCCCAAAAGGTGAATATTCACAGAAAAAAAATCGATTAAAAAAATAATATATAAAGTGAGGTCTTATGAATAAAGGTGTTTGATATTTTTTCTGCGGTTAGGGTGCAGACCCAATGAAACAAAGCGTCATCTGGTGGCGTGAGTGGTATCAAAAACGGTCAATAAGAATATTCAATTCTTTTCTGTCACCAGACGGCGCTTGGTAGCCCGACGGTCTTGTCGAAAAGCTGTCAGATGTCACGAGTTAAAAAGATTAGACGGAGTCAGGATAAACTTTAGGTTTTCCTTTATCAAGGCGAATATATTATTATGTTCCCGGGCGCCTCATATTAGATTAACTATATCATACCAAATAGTGCATATCTTCAAAGTTTGGCCACTATTAGTATGCATCGCGGCATCTTCGAAATATTGAAGTTGAATTTTGGAATTCGATATTGTATACTACCTTATTCAAATATTCAATCCGTGTAGGTTCTGAATTATGAGGTCGTTGATAACCCACCCGGGCCTGAATTAATTAAATAATTATGACATATTGTGCGACCATTTCAATGGAGGGGTGTGCTTGATAAGACATTATTTATGAGTAAGGTTCACATAATGCTGAAAGGTATAGCTATAGTATCGAATTATGTTTTATTAGGTTAAGTAATTTATGTTGTTTGGATGGTTATCCCCATTGGGACCCGTATATGGAACAGATAAGCGTAATGATAGCATTATAATAGCCAATTTTGCATAAACACTAAACAGGGATAGGAAAGTGCGGACAATTTAAAATGAGAGAAGTTTAAGTAAATAAAATACAGTGAGCGTTTTTGACCCGCTGTTTAAATAAGTGGCAATGGCAAAAAAGTCTAATTTTCATTCTCATTTCATTTCCCATAATTATTTTAATTCAGATCCATGGAGAAGTAGAGATATCAAAAATTGTTATTCATAATCTATACTAATATTATAAAGCTGAAGAGTTTGTTTGTTTGTTTGTTTGTTTGAACGCGCTAATCTCAGGAACTACTGGTACGAATTGAAAAATTATTTTTGTGTTGGATAGTCCACTTATCGAGGAAGGCTTTAGGCTATATAGCATCATGCTAAACTCAATACGAGCGGAGCACCAATCAAGAATGTTACAAAATCGGGGGTCTTTTTTTCCTTTTGAGAGCTTTCGCTACGTACGCTGCGGAAACGGTTAAAGTTTCGCTAAAATGATGTATGGCAGAATTGTTCCCCTTTAAAAGTTCTAAAAAAAAGTCCGCGACAGTATATGTCTATCTTTTAAGGTTGGCTCACTATAACCTTTTTATACTTACCAAATTTGTTCTAAAAGTAAGCATTATTTGTGAAGGTGTTTTCATAAAGATTATATTAATCCTTATCCAAGTAAATACGTTATTCATTACAAGCATTTAATCTAGAAGAAATTTGCCGTTTACATCATTTGATTTCAATGAGTATTTTAGAAGATATCGCAGTAATAAAATAATCATGCACGCTATAGTACGGCGCGCGGCGCGGGCGAGCAGTCGTGAGGTGGAAGCGCTTCTTCTACGTAAATGAAGTCGCGGGTAAATTTTAGCGATATCCCAAAGTAACTATTCCACGCGGACGAAGTCGCGGGGAAAAGCTAGTATTTTATATGAATATTCGTTAGAATATCAGAGTATTTACCCGACTTCCTAAAGATATGTGACCTATGGCGTAGTAAGCCAGGTGCAATCACGCTTACACAATATGTAACCTAATTTTATCTTTGGTCGCTGTGTCTGATGGTTTCATAGTAAAATTTTCCATGTCCTTTGCAAAATAAATACTGCTATTACAAAGTCACAGTTATCAAACTCCAACAATCCATTCCTTCCAACCAAAACTTCATTATAATATTTAATTTGACTCTGATTATGAACATAGTCATATTGATAAGAATCTTGAGAATCTTAAGTTTCAAACGAGGAAGTATTACTATTAAATTTAGTATATAGGGTTTAGTAAAATTTGATTTAGTTAGCTCTTATCCTTGAGGAACCGCGCATTTTAAGCTATAATTGTTTTTTCTTTCGTCGTGCAACTAATAAAATCCCGGTCAGATAAATATTTTTGTGATTCTTTAATATTTTTTTAAAATTAATCAGAACTCCGATAAAAGCTTGTTAGTATGGGTGCTATACATTACATGAAGGTAAATTTAGAAGTGACGATGACGACTATAAACTTTATTCATAACTTACACGACAACTGTCTCTGTTCGGAAGGCTGTACGACAAGCAGAAGATCCGATACAGTATTGATAGAATCGTTCGGAAACTGTGTTACACGTAACGAACTCACATGTAAATTATGTAACACAGATGTTACCTTAACAATGACCGGATTAGATATTGTTTTATTTACTAGTTATCATATCTAATCCTACTAGTCCTACTTAATACCCTACTATCCTACTAATATTATAAATGTGAAATTTGTGAGGATGGATGGAGGTTTGTTACTCTTTCACGCTAAAACGACTGAATGGATTTCGATGAAATTTTGTATGGTAGTAGTTTGGTCTCTGGATTAAAACATAGGCTACTTTTCATCCCGAAAAAGTACAGTATTCCCATGGGATACTGTACAACTCAATATTCAGGGAATATTTCGAGCATCCACCTAATTAATATCGAGCAAAAGGTGGCAAAATAACACATTTGTTGTATGTGAGATTAATGTTGTTATAGCGGCAACAGAAATACATCATTTGGGAAAATTTCAACTATGAACTAAAGTCTAGTGACAGACAGACGGACAGATGGACAGACAACGAAGTCTCAGTAATGGCCCCCGTTTTTACCCTTTGGAGACGGAACCCTAAAAAATAGAATAATATATTCTTACGTCTATATAAAACTAGTTTTTACCCGCGGCTCCGCCCACGTAAATACAGTATCCCTCGGAAACATTGTATTTTTTCGGAATAAAAAGTAGCCTATGTTTTAATTCAGAGCCTAAACTACTACCGTACCAAATTTTATCAAAATCTGTTCAGTAGTTTTTGCGTGAACGTGTAACAAACATATGGATGTTTGTTACTCTTTAAAGTTTGTGAGGATGTATGGATGGCCATACATCCAAACATCCTCACAAACTTTCACATTTATAATATTAGTAGGATGTGAAAGTTTGTGAGGATTCTCATGGGATACAGTACAACTCAATATTCAGGGAATATTTCGAGCATCTACCTAATTAATATCGAGGAAAAGACGGCAAAAACACGTTTATTGTATGTGAGCTTCTACTGTATTTCAACTATCTAGCTATGAAGGTTCATGAAATACAGCCTAGTGACAGACAGACGGACAGACGGATGGACAACGAAATCTTAGTAATGACCCCCGTTTATACCTTTTACGTCACACATTTCTAAATATATTTTAATCTAAGTGTTAAGTAATAGCCATGATATGATAATTATTTCTAGATGTAAAATTGTAAAATGTGACGTCACACTAGGCAGGGGGGGGGGGGGGGGGGCTCACAAATGTGACCAACTGTGACAAGGACGGAGAAGGGGGTCAAAAATCGTGAAATTCGTGTGACGTTATCTATCGATGGCCCCTAACATGAAATTTGCAACTGATCTAGAGACGCTCGGTTTTCTTAGCCTACACTAAAATTGTAGTGAAAATATTATTTCATAGCCAACATGAAATCTGCAACCGATCTAGAGACGCTCGATGCTCTAGGCTAGGATCAGCTTCCAAACACTCGACTACTATCACAATAGGTTTAAGCACTTTTGAAACATTGAAGCCTACTTAAGTTTTACAGTAGATCCTTCATAATGTGAAAAAATACTTTCTGCAAAAGACGGCTAAAATGTACCTAATATTCGTATATTTTTGTTTTAAAAATAAATAATTTAGATACCTTCGAACGAATATTGTTCCAACTTATACCTGCTGCAACTTTTCGCCACCGTTCCATGCGACAAAATATTTATCATCCTCATCACCTTGATGAGTGGCAGTCCTCCACCGTGCGCTTTACCCGAAGCTTTCTGCCGCGCACTGTAAAACTCTGGAATGAACTGTCGCCAGCAGTATTTCCGGACCACTACGACCTGCAAACCTTCGTGAAGGGAGCGTATTCCCTCCTAAAAGGCCGGCAACGCACTTGCAACTTCTCTGATGATGCGGGTGTCCATGGGCGACGGTAATCGCTTTCCATCAGGTGATCCGTTTGCTCGTTTGCCCCCTAGTTTTATAAAAAAAAATACCTACTCCGTTTGAAACAAAATATATTAGAGGTATCGCATGTTGCGATGCTTATTACTTTATCGAAAAGGTTTAACAACTTTTTAAGGGTACAAGATTATTTTCTGTCTGAGACTCTATATTATTATTATGTATATGAGTGAATCTACGATAAGCTTTTCAAAAAAATTTTTTGGGTCTGGATAAAATAAATATTGCTTATCTATGAAAATAATATTATTATAACAACCCTTTTAAATATTATCATGATATTTCGATTTTGTAGCTTCTTCGCTTGTATCTACATTAATAAATGTAAGTTTTCACATTAATAAACATTGTTGAACTTCCATAAAATATAAAATATATATCGCTTATATGCGAATAATTTACCGCGAAAAGATTATTCTTTTCTCGTTTATTCTACGTGCTAAAAGGTGTCGCCGTTGAAGATTACTTTGTTGTTTGATGTTACAGCTTTTTCATTCGCTCCACATTAGGTTACATTAACAATTCATAGTATCCGATCGATACAGTAATGGGGGATTTACATGGGTGACTAAAGCCGCACGATTTCAGCCGCACGGCGAAAATCGACCGTGTAAATGCCAATTCGGCGAGGCCGCAAGTGACTAAAGCAGCAAGCCCCAACTTTTGTAGCGTTTACACGGGTGACTAGCCGCACGATTTCCGCAGCACGGTGAAAATCGACCGTGAAAATTCCAATTCGGCGAAGCCGCGAGTGACTAAAGCAGCAAGCTCCAAAGTTGGGTATCATTCGACTTTCGCAGCACGACGCTCAGCTCGGCGGAACGCGGCGGGCAAAGAGTAAAAAATATATGTATAGGAACGTATAAAGGAACGTACAGGATACGTACAAAGCAACAGCTTTCATAGAAACTCCTAAATCGATACAAATTTTGTAAGGGATGTCATAGAAGATTAGGGTAAATTAAAGTCTAGCGTTAGTACAGAGTTATTGAGAAAGTCTTATGCACACCACAACCCAGCATCGAACCTGCACCAGCACGTGTGTGACTCAAGGGGTCTATTCACTAAACTGTAATAATTATAATAAAGCAAGCCTATTATTGTTTATATGAGTAGTTTGGTTTCATAATTTGTCAAATCCCAAAATACACCTTTTTAAACTGACAATGCAGCTATATTCACTTTGTAAAAATAAACCATTATTTTTATCTCAAACCCGGCCAAATCCTTGCGTTTGCCTTTAAAATAGACTTCAAATGTGATATTGGTATCAATAACGGCCAAATCCTGGACAGTTAATTATCAAAATTAGACAAATCCACTTCAACCAATCAGGGATGAGTTCTTAGTATGGGACCAGCAGCCATTTTGAATTCTTGTCCTTGACGTAGCTTGCCACGGAGAGTGTTTCTCCGCGTTTTTTATTGAATAAAAATAGTTAAAATGGAAGAATCGCTAGAGAATATACAAGAAACAGAAGGTAATTTATCGAGAAAACGGATTCCTCAAACAAAAAAGTGGAAGTGCAATGAGAAAAAAGTTTCTCGGTAAGTAAACTTTTTGCTTCACCTCGCCGAGTATTTGCCAGCAGGGTAGTTCAACATTTTAGTTTTTGGTTACCTTTTGTGTGAATATCTGATAGAACTGGTACAATGTTTATTTTTATGAGCTTAATTTATAATAATTTTTTTTTGAAAATGTTAACAATAAATTAAATTTCATTTGAAATATGAATGGAGCTGTGATTAGGTTTAAATAAATAATATAATTAAGGATTAAGGTTAAATAAATATACTGCATTTTTATTTCTATATTATTTTCCCTTCCATATAATGTAACTTTAATATTTTTGACCACATTTGGCAACCCCTGGCTGATACTGTCATTGAAGTTCAAAACTAGCCAAATCCTTTTATGAACTTTCAAATTCAGCCATATCCAAAACGTAAACTTTCAAATCTGGTCATATAATGACTTGAGAATCAAAATCAGACAAATCCAAATTTAAAACATAAACTTTGGTTTTTATTCATATAGGAACAAGGCTTTATTCCCTGTACGTTTTATATTGATATCGCATTAGAATTACCCGCTTCAATCTTTGTTTGGTTGGAGGTGGCCATGTGAAAAATATTGAAATCTTGCTATTGTATAAAATGACCTAAAATGGACTTGACCAAATTTGATACCAAACCACTCATATATTATACTAGCTTTTGCCCGCGACTTCGTCCGCGTGGAATAGTTACTTTGGAATATCGCTAAAATTTACCCGCGACTTCATTTACGTAGAAGGAGGAGCGCTTGCCCGCGACTCACGACTGCCCGCAGCGCGCCGCACATCATTATTGCGCGCTGATTATTTTATTACTGCGATATCTTCTAAAATACTTATTGAAATCAAATGATGTAAATGGCAAATTTCTTCTAAATTAAATGCTTGTAATGAATAACGTATTTATTTGGATAAGGATTAATATCATCTTTATGAAAACACCCTCACAAATAATGCTTAATTTTAGAACAAATTTGGTTAGCATAAAAAGGTTATTGTGAGTCAACCATTAAAGATAGATATATACTGTCGCAGACTTTTTTTAGAACTTTTAAAGGGGAACAATTCTGTCATACATTATTTTACCGAAACTTTAACCGTTTCCGCAGCGTACGCAGCGAAAGCTCTCAAAAGGGAAAAAAACACCCCGATTTTTAAACATTATTGATTGGAGCTCCGCTCGTATTGAGCTTATCATGATGTTATATAGCCTAAAGCCTTCCTCGATAAATGGACTATCCAACACAAAAAGAATTTTTCAATTCGAACCAATAGTTCCTGAGATTAGCGCGTTCAAACAAACAAACAAACAAACAAACTCTTCAGCTTTATAATATTAGTATAGATGAGACATTTTAAATATAATTTTAATATTACCCGACTGCGCGACGCAAAGGAGCAGTAATGTGCTTATTAGCCTTCGAATGTATATACCTATATAATATGTATGTGGATTGTACCTTTGGCCACTATTTAGACCAAACGCGTAGGCTCATTTCTTTACTAACTACCGTAAGTATACTTTCTATATATTTATATTTTTTATACTAGAAACTATTTCATTGTTAGGTATTCAATATAATTATATTTAGGTCAAAAGTCCCGACTACTGGACTGACTTTTTCTTTTCGTTTTTACGCAGTCGGGTTTTCTTTTATTTTTTCATACACATGCCATTTGCAAATTTTAAATCATACAAAAATATATGATTTTTAGGGCCGATAGTTTAATAAAGCACTTATTATACTCAGATACAAAAAGAGGTCATGTTTAGAATAATTTTTCTGGTCTTCTGTACCTTATTTGGTGGCTTACTCTGTGGCTCAGTGGTTCAGCGCTTTGGTGCTCAAGCCGGAGGTCGCAGGTTCGAATCCTGCCGAAGGAACAAAAGTATTTCTGTGTTCCTGGGTCATGGATGTGTATTAAATATGTGTATAATATAATAAAAATCTTAAATATATGTAAGTATAAAATTATTAAATATACTTCCCGTTGTCTGGTCAGGCACAAGTTCTTCGGATACTTAGCACGGGGCCAGATTGACGTGGTGTGGAGCGTCGATAGATATTATTATTATTTATTATTAATATTATTATTATTTTTGTTTAAATATACCCAATAACAGCGGATTTATTGACCTTAAATTTGGATAAAAAGAATCTAACAATACACAGTGTTTTAGAAATCCTCAAAATCGGACATTTCTAAACTAAGTGCATAAGTCGATGCCGTCTTGTATTCCAAACTTAAGAGTAGAACACCCGTGTACCAATTCTACTTAGTTTTTGAGATAAATAATTTGGAAGATGGGCATTTTTTCAAGTCATCAGTTCATAAAATTAATTTATTACGTCAATTACGAGGCGTTGTAAACTTGTTATAACACCAGTTAGATGCGCATTTATTATACTTTATTACGTTTCTGCCACTTGAGTCCTTTTAGAGATATTTAATTTTTTTCACTTTTCAAACTTTATTTTTTTTTCTATACTTAGTTGTTTCCGCAATTGTTTTTATACTAAACCATACTTTGTCATAGTTTCTTTGTTCATGATTTTTTTCTATTGCCAACATAGATATATAATATTAAAAAGAGGTAGATATGTTATAAACGCGTAAAAATGAAGACTCGAATTGGCCCGAGTCGGACCAATTTTGGTTAGTGTGCTCCGCGAGTAATAGCGTGTTTTGCGTTACTATGCGACGTTGACACATTGACACGCATCCCATGTCAATGTGTGTCGTGGCACAGAAATATTGTCAGTTTTGTAAGGATATAACGTATCTATGTAATAATTAATCAAAGATTGCCAATCAAACTAGGAACGGGAGAAATAAGCATTCTTTTATTTTTAATTAGCCCCTGACCTATTTTTAAGAGCAAAGTTTCATATGTCCATAGATTTTACGAAAATAAAAAATTCATGAACTCCGATGAAAGGTTGTGTGGAGCGCGGGAAGGGGTCCACCCTAGTTAGGCAATTGATAAAACCCCGTGGTTATACATACAACCCGGAGGAGCGGAGGTGAAGCATCACGGAGCCGATCAGGACCCATGCCGCCGCTAGGCATAAGGCAATATATTGTATATAATATATGTAAAGAAAATAAAGAATTTATAATTTTGATTTAATTTTGATTGAATATTAAAAAAAAATGTTATTTGTCGTCATGACAACCAACATTAATCAGTTGCAAGTACACATCACAATTCTCAATATCACATGACACAAGAAAATTTTGCGTACGTAATTGACATCGTTATTGAAGTATACCGTGAATAAAAATAACACCATCGAGTTTTTTGGATGCTATGAAAGGCATCCATCCTTATGAATTTATTGATTGATTTATTTATTTATTTATTAAATATATATCATTGATATATAATATAAATCACTAATATATATGCAATTATTCAAGCAGTTCTTGAATACGAGTAATTGCATAAGTAACAATTTCAATTCCGGCACGAACACCCATTCTGCTCAACATTTTCGAAGGAAATAACCAAGCCGCATGCTGCTTTAGTTACCCGTGTAAATGGGCTTGCGATTCGGCGAGGTGAGGCGATTTGGCAGACGGCTCGCCGCACGGCGAAAGCAGTCCCGTGTAAATGCCTCATAAACAGAACTGAGAATCACGTCCTCCCACGCCGATCTTAATTATTCGATTCAGTACTACGTGTGTCAATTAATCGTATATATGTAGCGAAAATTTAAATTACTTTTTATACGTGTCCATTTTGTTAAGTCATTGTGAATTGGTTATACTACTGTTGTTTAAAAACTTTTAGGTAGATGAAAATGAAAGTAGATGGAAACTCAATAAAGAATAAAGACAACATCAAAGGTGTAATTTGAAAGTATCAAAGTATCAAAATATTCAATTAGTAGGTATAGTGCGATTCAAATGAGAATAGGATCGAGTCGGTGCCATATTGTTTCGAATTCAGACTTTTTTGATAATTAAATTTATGTTTAGATATTTAATTGATTACTATTTAACGTTTTTATTTAAAATTTATGCAAAACTTAATAGTTTTAAAATATTAATATATTTATATGCACATAAGATTTTCTGAAAATCGCACTTTTCTAGTGATATTTGACAGAAAAAGTAACACAACCAACTATGAATATGAATTAACATTCATATTTACTACTACCATATTAAACATCAAAATCCGTTTAGTCGATTTTGCGTGAAAGAGTAACAAACATACATCCATCCATACGTCCATCCTCACAAACTTTCACATATTTTATAATAGTAGTAGGATTAAATGACATATTTTGTAAAACAAATTAACAGTTCGATGTGTGTTTGCTATAATTAGGAATTAATTTTAAAAAAAATCAGTGGAAGAGAAATCCGTAGAATACAAAATTTATATTCATACACTCCTCTCATATAGACTTTAAATGCCTGTTCACCTGTGGTTTGTTGTACTTTCAATAAAGTACAACAAACCACCGCTTTAGCAAACATCATAATCATTGAAGCTCGCAGTAGTCAACAATAATCTCTAATTAGCCATTACGAAACAGATGATAATAAACATAAATATAAAATGTAAAACGAAGCCAAGCCTGTAAAAGAATTCTTAACTTATGCTAATGCGGAGTTCTACACCGTTTACAGCGTTAAAACACCAAGATCACAACATTAACTTTGAGAATAATTGCCGAAGCGGTTTGTGTGAGGGCAGTTGAAATAATGGCTCAGCTCCTTAGATACAATCTTGTCGCTTCTCGCTCGGCGCTATAATCGAGGCTTTAGTATCTACAGGACGTTGCAAATCTGACTCGTTAGTTTTTGTCTATTCTGGAAAATCCAACAATGCCTTATCTCTGCATTTTTGTTAAATTCTTGGTTTATTCGCACATTTTTGTCTGTGTGATAATAGAGCCACAGTTTTGTTTGAAATTTCTTTATTAATAGTGTAATTTTGTTTGTGTTTGACATAGTAATTTCGTATTAGGATGTTACAAATAAGATTGAGAAAATCGTTATTTGCACGAAACATGCACATAAGATACATTGCAAGTCTAATTATATCTTTGGTGCTTTTATGAAAAAAAAAACTGTTGTTACTCTCAGGACTAAGACGAATCTAATGATACCTCTCAAGCTTAAATACGACAAGCCGTTTAAGCTTTAGAGCGTGTCAAAGAAATATACATACATACATACCTTACATACACTCGAAAAATATAAACCTCCTTCTGGCGTAGTCGGATAACCAGACATTTCACAACATTTCCTCTAACGATATAGTGATAATAATATAAAACTAGATAAATCGATTACTTTGATGACGCTACATCAGTATGCAGAATATAAGGAAGTTATATACTCACTTTGCTGATAACTAATCGCATATCAATGAAGTGTGGGATTATTAAAATTTGCATACTAATAGGATTACCCTAAATCCCAATAGGTATTTGAAGTGATATTTTCAGCCTTATGGCCCAAGAAAAAAGAACTAAGCTTTTATTAGTGAAAATGTTACGAAAATCTTAAATCAAACTGAAATGTTAACACTTGAAACTTGACTTTTTTTTTTACTTGGGGAAGTGCTTTGTGGATCCCCGGAGGATTGGGGACATCGGCTGGGGTATGTGGGACTCTCCCGGGTGCGTGATTAATGCACCCGGAGATACCACACTAAAACCCCAAGGTGCCTCCTCCTCCGCTTGTTGATGGGCCACCGGACCGAACGACCGAACAGCAGCGGCCCAGTAAGCGGTATCTGTTTTCATCAGCAGAACCATCACACCAGCCTGTCGACGATAGCCACTATTCCTAATTTGACCTATGAAAGGTTGTGATAGGTAAATGGGATAATAAAAAAAAATGTGTAATCAAAAATAACAATAATCTAACGAGGGTAAAACTGCACGCAAAAGCCAGTTCGACATATTCGCAATAACTTAAAAAAGTAGTCCAATTTATAAAACGTATCCAACGTTTATATTTTTCAATAAAAATAAATTCTAGCTCAGCCCGTAGCACGAAAAGTCCGCTATATTTTACGTAATACGATCCTTGCATATTTGCGAGTTCAGAGTCCATTTTTATACCGCCGATGCAGCACTTCTGCGCTCCCAGTAATTGGTTGAAGTTATCTACATCATTACATCTCGATCCATCCTTTTTTCACCACTTTAATTTCTTTTTTTTTTTTCTGTGCAATATTCGTTTGTTTTTCATTCAATTAGCCTTAAACGTGTTTTAGCGAAGGGTACGGAACTTTTGAGATTGCTTTTCATCTAGATTTTAATTTGATGGAATTTCCTTTATACATAAAATGTAATATTATTTGAAATAGGTCATTTGTTTCATGAAGTCAAATTAAAATATGTTATGTTAGGCTTTTATTTTTATTAAATGTTTCATAGTTTTATAATGTTACATATTCAAGGATTTGATACTATGATACTATAATCTATCTAAGCTATTCTATATCGTAGTATGTAAAATATCAGACCTAAAAGTAAAACATTTATCCCTTTATAAACATTAATAACCGTAATAGTCTTAAATTTTTCTTCACTACAATTTACATGTTTTAACATTTAATTACTAATTTGCATTTGGTCTAGCCACAATATTCTTAGGGGACATAACTCATGCACTATCTCATTTTGATCGGCATTTACTAAATGAACGTCTCGATATTTATAGCCGAGGTGGACATAATTTAATAAACAAAGCAGAGGCGAGCCGACGTTTTAATGCCACCCCGGGCATTGGATCTGATAATGCATCATAACAGGTTTCTTAGTCCCGGAGATAGCATTGTAAGAAGCTAGTCCCACTTCGTTATGTGCTCCCGGTACCACACTATCGTTATGCGAACATCGTATCATCTGTGAAACTATTAATATAAATAATCTGATACCTTTGTGCCTTGTTTAATTTTTATTGGGCTACTGTTGCTCAAATGGGTTTCTGATAGCATCTTTCTAGGACATTTTTTTTACTATCGGGAAGGATTTGAGGTAGGAAGACTGATGGTTAACGTTTACGTGTCTTTTAAATAATTATTGCTTATTCTTCCAAGTATTATTATTGCTATGCTTATTTTTGTCAAGTGGCCCATGGAGAGCCGCTTCGCTACGTTGAATGTAAGAGGAGGAATGGATGGTAAAAATGAAAGTGGACGAAGCGAAACAAGTATGTAAGAATCGTAGCAAGTGGAAAGAAGTGGTCTCTGCCTACCCCTACGGAAAAGAGGCGGTCTCTGCCTACCCCTACGGAAAAAGGCGTGATTATATGTATATATGTATGTTATGTTTGTCAATGATAAAATCATAATTGTCACTATAAAATTAAAGTTGTTATACTTTTTATCTGCAACGATATTTTAATAATCTTAAATATTTTTTAAATAGTTGTCAGCATAACAGGTGCAGCATATACCTACGCAGCGAATGAGCAGTGAATGCCAAGATAATAACATGTCGTTTACATTATTTTCTCACGTCCTCTTTGATATGATCATTTTCTCTATAAATCCAACATTAAAAATAGCCAAGGAAACAGGTCTTCTATCTGGATGGTCATGACTCATGTCTACATCATACAATAACTGTAAATTGGCTTACAAAAAAATCTGACATTGCACGAACAACTACAAATCGTTTTGGATAAAGTGTAAAATAATGTATGTATAAGATTTCCTGATGAGATCGTTTTTATTTATTTTATGAAATGAACCAGAAAACGAGCAGATGTATCGTATCGCCTGATGGTAAGCAATTACCGCCGCCCATGGATACTCGCAACACCAAAGGAGTTACACTTATAACTTCTTTGGTTTTACGACTTGCGTTCCTAGTCCTTAAAATTCCCAACCTCTTTGGGCCTCCGGTAACCGTGATATTTACCCGGTCGAGCCAGCCCATTCATGCCGAAGCGTAGCTCTCCCACAATTAATAAGATGTAATGAAATTAACTAGGTAGGCACAAACGCGCATAATATGGATACCTAAATTTTACACATTCACACACAATATCAAACTTTTGTTCTTTACATAATCGTTCTTTTTTTTCGTAGAGTACCATGATATTAACTATAACATTCCTTTATAACAACGTCTCTTATTAATAATTCTACGTCTTTTACATGTTTTCTACCCACACATTTCGTATGTTTCAATAATAATTGTGAATATAATAGTAATTGTGCACTGTGTAATGTTTAAAAACCAAATATTAAAAAAAAAATCGAGTTCACGATTCCCGTTGTGTTTTATCAGACCAATCCGCTTAGATTACGTCTAGTTACAAACAATTATCTAGGAATACGTAACAAATCGTTCACAAAATGACTGGCACATAGATGGTATCATGTAGACGGGGAATATAAACATTTACTTTGAGGCGTGTGCTGTACGAACCTCAATTTCAAACTTATCTGGCTCTCTTTGTTTTCTTGACAGATGCATTAGTGTGGTATCATACAACAATTAAACGCGTCCGTGCTTCATCATACTGAGTGTATCATGGCGATTGGATGTCGATTTGATTAAGGAATTCCTTTGTTTTGAAGTTGTCTCGTTCGTTTTGAGATTCCAAAATAGATGGCGTAACTACTGCAGCTTGTCTGTTTTTTCTTCGTTTAATGAGGTATAATATTTCTCATAGATAGACTAAGCGGCGAGGTTTCTACGTATGCTATCAAAATTGATTATCATAATATGGAAGAAGCATAGCTTTTGTTTCGGTAAGAGGTGAATCCTTTTAATAACTTCAAAAGGTTTCTATATACTTACATAATATTATAGAAGATATCCGCACCGGCTAACTGACATAGACGTACGCATAGCCGTAACTGCTAATGGTAGAAAAGCGATGTTCAAGAAATGTATGAGGCCTGGGCCAGCCCTACGTACAGTATATGTAAATATAGCTACATAATATAGTAACCGTTTCCTATTCTTTATTTTGTTTAATTTCACTTCGTTTCCATGTACATTTAAATTAACTTCGTCAAGGAGAGCAACACAAAGTAAAATAAAACATGGCGGATCAGATCAAAACAAAGACTTCTAAAGACGGAGCTATAGTTTTTGAAAGTTGGTACTATTGTTTTCTGTTGCTCTGTCTTACTAACGATGTGTCAATACGTGTGTATGAGAGAGCTTATATCGGTGTATAAACGCGTGTTTCGTGTCATGTAATGACCAGCTCAGTAGGCCATCGCATAGCAGTAGCTCTGTGTATTTGTTGTATTTTATCAATAAAAATAAATGTGTAATGGATATTTGAACATTTAACAAGTAAATAAATGTTGCTCCGCTGCATATTGTGCCTCAAGAATGACGACAGAAGGTGTCAAATACTTGGAATTATCATTTTACACGTAAGGTTTTAACAATGTTTTGTGAACTAAATAATGAGTATTTTTATAATATAAACAGATAATCATTAAGTTTAACGAACCCTTTTTCGTACTATATCACGCTTTAATGATGAATATCACGTAATGAGTAATAATTTGTGGAAAATAAAAGCTTTGTTTTTCTGCGTATTTTGAGTGATGTACCCTACTGACACAAGAGTTTATCGATAAAGATAATAAACTTTTACTAAACGGTTTTATTAGGTCTCGGAAATGTTCCGGAAGAAGAGGCGAATATATTGAAGCAGTTAGATGCGAGAATTAGAAGAGTGTGTCCCACCAGTGAGACAGCTTGGTGTGACGGTACTGATACGTTGAAGATATTTCTATTTTACCGGACAATTAAGAAGAGTTACAATAATATATACTTTCTCAAACATATTTTTTTTATTTAGTTTCCAATTATTTTACATTATCCGATCCGGATCGAATACGATATCGGTATCGAATGCCGATACAGTAGTCGATAGTCAATAGCCATGCAAGGGCAAGTAAAATATATGAAACACATAGGTCTTTCACATTATTGGTTTGATATCGGATCGAAAAGCACTTTTCTTCCTGTAAATATGGGCCTAGCAGGAACAATTGACAGGTGCGTAAATGCAATGTTATCGAATGTCAATTGTATGAGCGCTGTCATAATTTTTATACAAATCTCTTTCGATAACGTAACGTTTACGCAATTGACAATTGTTCCTGCTAGGCCCCCAAGCAAGTGAGTAATCTGAATGACTCAGCTAATCTCTCAATGTATTTAGATGCTAATCGAAAATGCTAATACAATAGAAAGAGAGGAAATCGAACGCACTATTTTTGTGTTGTCAGATTTGACATGAGACTCGTGTGTTCGATTTTCAGCTCTATTGTATCAGTCCAGAGTTATATTTTCAATACTCTGAATTTTCCCCGGCCTTCCAGATTCCTGATAGGTAGTATGTCCGTAGGGATATATTATCGGGTCGGTATTACTAAGGCTTACTTACTAATAAAGAAGAGGTTATGTGTTCGGCTGTATATATGTCACCATAAAATTGTAAAAACCGTTAGATTGTAATATTACCTACTAGAGATGTTATAAAATGTCGACAGATTGTCAATTAAAAATTTCTTCTTACAATTTTACACGTTATTTTTCGTTACATTGTAATATTTACCATGCCGATTGGTTAAATGGCAAGTGCCCCGCGCCGCCATATTTGTTTTCTTTTTCATAATAATAATTAAAACGAAAAATAATGCGTACAATTATTGTAAGGATAATTTTTTATTTGACAATCTGTCAATATAACATAATATCTCTAGTAATATGTATTACAATCTAACGGTTTTTTAAATTTTACGGTGACATATTATATATTATAATAATATCTATGGACGCTTCACACCACGTCGATCTGATCCCGTGGTAAGTTCTCTAAGAACTTGTGTTACGGGTACCAGACAACGGAAATATATTTAATACTTTTATACTATACACATATTTAATACACATCCATGACCCAGGAAAACAGAAAAACTTTTTGTTCCTTCGGCGGGATTTGAACCCGCGACCCCCGGCTTGAGCACCAACACACTAAACCAACTGAGCCACAGAGGTCGTCAAATTATTATATACAGCCGAACACAGAACCTGCTTTTTTAAAGTCGGCTAAAATATTTATGAACGGTCTATTTCTATTACAATAGTGCAGAATTGTTAGGAATTGTAAACTTTCAATTGGTAGATATAGGGAGTAATTTTATTTAATGTAAATAGTTATTAATAAATCGTTTTCTCATAATACTTATTTTATAATTAAAATACGCAATTGACTGAATAGTGTGAAAGAAATATACTCCTAATTATTTCATACATTTTACTCGCCTTTGGCTATTGCATCGATATACAATATCGATAAAGAATGCCGATGCTATCAGCATTACTAGATGTTGCCCGCGCCTGCGTGCGCGCTAAAAGAAATGCCGTGCCGCAAAAATGTAGGACACTTTTGTCTTCTCTATATATGTGCAAATTTTCATCAAAATCGGTCAATTACTTTCGGAGCCCATTCGATGCAAACAAACAAACTTTTCCTTTCATTAAGTAGTATATTAGTATAGAAGTATATATTATTTTTTACACACTAATCTAAACATCTAATAAAATCTTGTTAATTTCAAATACCTTTATCTTAAATTAAAAAGGTAGGTACCCAATGAGTTTTACACATTATAAACAGATGACATAAAACTTAAAATGTGTTTATAAAATAAAAATTCAGAATTATAAAAACAAACGTCGATAGGAACCACAAAAAAGTCGAGTAGTTTATCGATACTATATCGATATACGTTACATCCCTGCACGTACACTAATGCAATGCACACAAGCAGAAAAAGGACACGCGATTGCTGGCTAAAACTCTCTCTAGTGGTTATATACTCAAAGGATCAAAATTAACTAAATAATGTCATTTTGTCAATGACATGACTTTTGACAAAGAAAGACGTATGGCATTCAAGACGTCGTCTCTTCGTAAAACTGTCTACTACGACAAAAGTCAAGTCAAAACAACTGTCATGGCCGCCCTAAAAATAGTGTTCTCGCAATAAAAAACTCTTCAAATAATCATTTTTGTACGCATGTACCCTTCTTCAAATTAATTTTTTCGTATTTTTATGATATTCCCATATTTTTTTCCTATTTACCTATGTAGTGTACATAGAACTGGCCCAAAATCAAACATGTCTTTTATAAAGTCATTTTAATTCGTGACGTAGACGCACACTTAGAAGTGATTTTGAACAATTTCACCATTAAAGGGTTGAAATACCTTGAAAGTTGAAGTTTAAATTTTTAAATATCGTAGTAGATACCCATTTTTAAAATTATTTTTCTAAACTCACCCACAGGGGTGCAATATACTTCTAGTCGAATGATAAACTAAGATGACCAGGTTTGTAAGAGTAGAAAAGGTAAAAGCGTGGGATGTTCTCGTACCTTGATAATGTTTCACCAAATAAGTATTTATTTCTGTTTTATTGACTGTTTGCTTATCCCTGATTGTGCATTTACGTGGGTTACAAACTCGCCTATTAAAATAACATATTTCCACGCACCCATACTTAGCTTTTATTAGAAAGCGGGTTTATTACTTTTAAATGGCGACTGAAGTAGATGAGTCATAAAATAACTAGAGGTAAAGCTGTTAACGCATAATAAAACTTAAATTTTCACTCAGTACCTACCTAATGATAGTATGTTTGAATCACAATATTTACGTAGAGCGTTCTATACAAAAATTATGAAAATTAAAAACCTCAAATCACTTCCTCAATTAAAAACGCCACACACAGAAAGAAAAACAACCTAATGTTGATAAATAAGTTTTCACAATTTCATTCCAGGTTTATACTTGATCTTACTTGAAGTCTAACAAATTAGATATTTTGGGGTCTAATCTTGAGTACGGTTAATTCTCTTTTGACATATATTTTATAGCTTTTCATCTACTGTAATGAATGTCTTTTTAAAGTGGAATAGAAATTGTATAATTTATTTGATTTTAAAGTTATTATATTCTGATCTACACCGACTCGTTAATGGCATAAAACATCATAAATAATGTATTTAAGTAAACGTGTGTGGGCTAAAGTGGCATTATTCGAAACTAACCTTAGAAAATTAGTAATATATCACAAGTAGTATTTAAGATGGACATTAGTAATTAAGTCGACTTTAAATATATTATGAAATATACTATAATATTTAACAGCAAAATCGTTTCTCAGTATATTTTGGACAATTTTTCGGAAGAAAAGTAATAATAATCATTGTCTAAACACTATAAATAAACATAATCTATATGTACCTGTGATAAGACTTCGTAAAGTATGTAAATATTTTAAGGGCGTTTTGTATACGCCTATAAAATAGGATCCCAGAATACGTTCAAAACTTTTCCATTAATAAATTTTAAAAGATAGTCAAAGAAAGTTTGTGTGCTGAAGCTTATTATAAAGTAAATGATTTTATTAACGATGGGACACACCTTGGGAATAAGATGCCCTCTATTAGGCTGTCTCTATGTACTTGTGTAGGTACTTTTTGATATTTGTTCTATCTAACATAGATCAGGTTTACAGTGTAAATTTTTTTTTTCAAATAACACACCATCTTTTTGCTAAAAGATTTTTTATGCCGGATCTTCTCGGCGGCTTAGGGTTGAACTGGTGGTAGCTTTTCAGTTGACTTTCCGAAAAAGGTCTTAAGTTTCAAGTAACCTTTTTTTTTTTTCATTTTCATTTTCAACACATTCTCTTCACTCAACAATTGTGATACTTAAAATTATTAAACAACCGCAACACTCATTTTCAACAGCAAGGATTTCGTAGGCGTAGTTTGATTTCGTCATTGGTATGACCTTAATATAGAAACAAGAACACAGCAGGTGGACGCTATATAATAGATACCCCTTAATAAAGTTATTATAATAAGAGCACAAGATATAAATAATATTATATCAATAGAAGTAAAAGACAACCACCCACCAGTAAATTCTCACGCGATAAACGTCGGTATAAACTAACCAAATTATGAACCGAGATTACACAAAGTCAGTGTACATGAACAGCCTGACCACTCATACCATAGATTAACGCACAGAATGAAAACTTTCGTAGGTTTTGCTAGTAGGAAGATGGACCTACAAAGAGTAGATTGAAAGATAAAATGCATATTCACTACTACTATTTCCTTTACTAAAAGCAAAGTAATAATAACTCCCCACACCGATTTCGGTGACGGTGGTCGCTTTCATTGAAACAAGGCCAGTTACGCAGGAGTAATTTTATAGTACCCAAGTGTGTGCGCAGTACACAAGAGCACTCTCTTCCTTTACTATCATAATCCAGTGTGACGTATAACAGACACGACTGAAGAGCGATCAGGCGCAGGTCCGACTTTTTACATGCCCATCCGACGCATGGATCATCTTTTTTGTCAGACAATCAGGTGATCATCATGTATTGTCCTAACCAAACTTGAAAACAACATTTATTTTTGTTATTCCAATGCGGGAATCGAACCCACGACCTCCGAGTCGAGAACCAATGCTCTAACCACTAGACTACGGAGGTTGTTAATTATTAAATTAATTATTAATTAGTGTATTAGTGACGTATTAGGTTATTTAGTAACTATAAAGTAATCCATGCAGCTGTATCTGTAAGACTGTAGTTAATTAAAATATAAGCTTGTATTTTTTTTATGTTTGAAAGCTGACATGATTGAGATCATTTTAGTTATAATTCACCATCATAATCTCTCTCACTGCTTGACGATTAGGGGGTTACTTTAAAAAAAAATGTTATCAGTATGAATTATTTACTGTTCCCTATTGAACTATAAAATCAACCATATTAGTTTTCTATACTATAAGTTATTACTAACAAAGTTACTTCCTTTGTCCATAAATTCGAGACATTGTATGCAGTGTTCACTCTGTACCTTTACTCGGCCGCGTAGGCTGCAAATGGTAGTGAAACGAACATACTATATGAGACATTGAATCATTTGCAATTACATGTTATTGTGCCTTTGTACTATTTAATGTCTGAGGGTTAAGAATGTGGTATTGTAAGCAAAACAGTACACTGTTTATTTCTGTCGATTTGCGATAGAAGCAATTTAGGGTTGGCCTTTGAAGCCACTTACCGATTGACGCTCCTAATTGCGTCGCTTGTTGCGAACCGCAATAGAAAATACGAGGGAACGTTCTTAGGAAGTAATGTTTAGGACTGTTTAGTGTTCGGTCTTCAAGTAGGATTTAGGTACGATATACGTGATCTGAATTTATTGAATCTAACGATAGAGAAATATCGTGTTCAAACCTGAGTTTCTGAAAAAAACTTACAAATATATTTAACATAAAATTTCAACGCGTGAAATTTACGTTTTACTTGGGATAAAACTTACATTTAGAATTTAAAATAGCCTATGTCCTTCCCCGTGGACTACTCTATATATCTGTGTCAAATTTCATTAAAATCGGTCCAGTTGTTTCATAGAATCATTGCAAACAATCAATTCCCTCTTCGTTGCATTAACACGAATTCAACTAAGAGGAATTTTTATCATTGAAACGAACTCTAGCAACTAGCACATATTGTGATGGACTACTTCCTAGGCATCTTAACAAGGACCGTAGTGACTCTTGACGATGTTGAATTGATAAATATTATAGAACTAGCTGTCACGGCAAACTCCGTACCGCCTTAGAATTAAATTTGTTGACGTACTGACAGCAGCGCCATCTACCGAGTCCAATTGCAAATCTTAAAATAATAAATATAGAAACGTTCTTTGGGTCATGCACAACAACTTTGCTAAAGATCATCACATGATCAAATGCTTAGTTTATGATTCTATAAAGGACATACAGACAAACATTCATTTTTATATAATTAGATTTATATTAGCTGTAGTGGGACATGCAAATTTTAACAATTGCGTAATTAGGGAAATGTGTAAATAAATTTTTTCATTATATTATCGACTAGATGTTGTCCGTGGCTTCGTGAGCGCAAAAGTTAATTTCGCAGAAACCGTACACTTTTCCGCGATAAAAAGTAACCTATGTCCTTTCTCGTGGTCTACTCTACATAATAAATGTGCCAAGCTTCCTCAAAATCAGTCCGGTAGTTTCGGAGCTTATTCAATGCAAACAAACACACTTTTCCTCTTTATTATATTAGTATAGATATCATATTATTCTTATAAAAACTATAACTTGCTACTGAAAACTTTCTGTTTAGAAATGAGCTGTACCTTTGTGTCATCTTTCTTAGTTAATTGTATTCCTATAATTTTCGGTGTGTACAATAAATTGTTAACTAAAAAAAACCGACTATACGTGGCCTATGTTACTAAGGGTATTTTTATCTATCGACACCTCAGTTTAGGCAGAAAGTAGCTTAGACGCAATAATAGTCTAAAACCCCCTACACCCTTCCTTTGCACCAGTCGATTAAAAATAAGTACTTATGAAATGATATTCGCTGGGTGCGAAGTACTAGGTGGGGGTATCATAATCGATCGCAGCGCTCATGGTGGCAAAAAGAAGTAATAATGTAGGCTCTGTCATGTCAATGCCGAAGCAATCTTTAATTTTCTAAAATTCTAAAAGCATTTTTTATGGTATCAAAGTAACAGATGTTTGTCTGAAAATGCGAGCTTGTAGTATAGAACTCTGTCCTTGTTTTGTTCTTAATTCCGCTATATCTCGGACATGTCCAGCAGATACCAACAATTTCCCTTTACAAACGGTTTGTGGTTGAAATTTTATATTGAGTGATACTCACAAACCCGGTCTTTAAAATAATACTCATTTTGACCTGAAAATAATATTTAATTTATTACTAGCGATACAGAAACAATTATATTATGTTTAATATCATTTAATAAAACCATTAAAGTAGCTTTATCTTCTTGTTTTACAGTAAAACTACAATTAAAAAAGAAGTAAGCAAACCCAGATATAACCAAAATAAAATACACTTTTGAATAGATTTTACATACCACATTTAATTTGAATGCCCAAAAATGAATACAACACTGTCCACCCAAATCACAGTAATTTTGAAGTTTACATTAATAACACAATAGTATTTTTAGGGTTCCGTAATACTTATGGAACCCTTATAGATTCACTCTGTCCGTCTGTCTGTCTGTCTGTCCGCGCCTCTTTTAGCTCCTGTAATTATGAATATAATTTGATGAAATTTGGTGCAGTTATAGATTGTGTATATATCACGGTTTCGGGATCATAAAAAAAGAATAATTTTGTATTTTAGGGGTGGCTTTCCATACATGTGAAGTGGGGATAAAAAATATTTTTTCACTCTACCCCATCGTGTGGGGTATCGTAGAATAGGTCTTTTAAAATAAAGGCAAGGTTTCATACGCTACTTTTTTATAAAGTTGACCATTTTCGAGTTATCAACCTCCAAAGTAGTTTGTAAGTTGGCCCCCCCCTAGCATTTTTAAACTATAGGAGATAGAAACTTGCAAATTTCCATGCTGATAGATCATGCTAAAAAAATCTTGCTAAAAAGTCTTTAGGAAAATTATTGTTTTAATATTTTATCACAATGCCGCCAAAAAAAATTAAAAACGCCTGAACGGTCAGAGCCAACAAAGTTGCGAACGCTAGGTGGCGCTGAAGTCGTGCACGGAGCGAATAGGTAGCGTTTTCGTTTGCACGTTCTTTTTCTTCACTGCCCACTGGAGCTAGTCAGTAAAAGTGTACAATAAGCATAATATGTTCCGACGCGCTTGAGTACTCGAGTTGATGAAATTGACATAACAACAACTTAACAACAATGATAATTTTACACTACAGCAAGTTCGCATATCACAATATTTATGCAATTTTCACATAATTTTACGACTGGTTACACCTAAGTATGCAAATTATAGTATTAGATGGAACACCGCTTATTATTATTATGTAACTGACAGCAGAGGTTGATAGGTTTTTTCAACATGTCTCTTAGTCTGAGTCACAAGATCCCTGTCAGTGAATTTCTGTCCAAGGGCACCGAAAATGATGGCATTTTAGGCATTTTAGGTGCCCTTGGACAGAAATGCACTGGCAGGAATCTTGTGAATAAGACTATCTTTCCATATAGTTAATATAAATTTTATCTACAATAAACAAAATTATATAAATATATTTTTTGTATTTATGGGCGCTTCAACACCACGTCGATCTGGCCCCGTACTAAATATTCGAAGAACTTGTGGTACAGGTACCACACAACGGGGAATATACATATTTGATACACATCCATTACCTAGGAACTCAGAAAACCTCTTGTTCCCTCAGCGGGATTCGAACCCGCGACCTACAGCATGAGCGCCAACGCGCTTACCACTGAGCCACATGTTGAGAGTATGAAATCGGAAATCGTAAAACAAAAAAATATTAAATTAGTCTTAACCTCATAACTTGAGTGATTATTACGAAGATAGTAGAATGAAAAGAAGTAAATAATAACGAAGAAGCACTGAGCCCAAATTTATTAACTTTGTTAGTTCAAAAAGGTATAAATATTAATAAAGTATGCATAAAATTGATCTGCTTAGCTCCAATATGCTAAAAGTCAATTATTATAATACCTATAATAATCGTTTTAAATATCCACTTAATTTTGAATGACAATTTGTATTCGCAAAAATTCAGAGCAGATTAATTATTTAACTGGCAGCTTATTAATATTTATGTAGAGTAATAATTTGTTTATTTATATAATTGATTTATTTTATGATAATGATCTCTCTAGTGGTGGTATCAACAATGACTATTATAGTGATGATAGTACTTTGGTCTAAACTATACTGTGGCACCATGCCACAGTAGGTATAGTTTTATAACTATTGCAATACGTATTATTTGCGTATTTTTGCTAAATTTTCAAAAGAAAGTATCTAAAGTATATATGCTGTTATTAGTGCAATATACATAACCAAATGTTGTCATGCGACTTCGTTAGCGCAAAAAAGTAGCCATTGCGTTTAATCCAGAGCCAAAACTACAACCACCAAACCATATTTCATCAAAATCCATTCAGTAGTTTATGCGTGAAGGAGTCACAAACATTAATCTCTCCTCACGAACTTTAACATTTATAATAGTACCTACCTAGTTAGCATGGAAACATATTTCTTTCGGATCATCTTGTAGGTCAACACAAATTGTAACAATACTTTATATCACCTGACTTTGTACATAATTTAAAAAAAAAACAGGCAAATGTGAGTAGAACTCGCACACCGAGGGTTCCGTACAAATCTGTAGGTATATCGGTAAGTATTTCATATGAATTTCAATTTAATACCTCTACACGTTCATGGGGAAAGGGGTAGTAAGTTTAAAATTATTAAAAATATTTTTATCATATGATGTGACTAAAAATTTACGGTTTTCGCAATTGTTCCTTTAACTGTGCTATAAGACATTGCTTCGTACCAAATTTCAAGATTCTGAGTTTACGGGAAGTACCCTGTAAAGACTTTGATTCCCTTGTCGAGCATTTGCGGAAATTTGCGACAGAAATGGCTGTATCTTTTGATTGCGTTGGCTGAGAAGTTTGATTTTTTCACAGCTCCAAGAGACAGTAGACCTGAGTATTTGATACAAATTCTCACTTGATACCTTCACGCGTTTCTGAGAAAAAGAGTCTTGACAGACAGACGGACGGACAACAAAGTGATCCTATAATATCGGTTATACCTTTCGAGGTACGGAACCCTAAAAGCAATCGACAACATCCAAAACGCTCAAGATATCATATTCTAAAACATATTAGCCATCGGCTGGGGAATAATCCCGTCACTCCCAGGGGCTCAGCGGAGACTCACGTTTGCATTGTGCTCGTTTCATTTGACTGACAACATCAATTAGTTGACGCGGCATAAGATTTCAAAGGGATCCAATAGATTGTCCATAATAGTCTATCAATATTAACGTTTATCCTCTTAGCGCTGGGATAAATTTGTCCATACGATCTCGTACATGCCTACATTATGTTTGGGTTGGAGGATGGAACAAAAAAATTGAATATGTAAGCATAGATCCTAATATAATAATTATTAGTAACTACCTATATGAAATAATAAATAAGAAAACTGAAAAAAGTTGGACACATTGTTCATGTAACATGTATAGTCAAGTTAAAGTTTACATGTATAATTATAGTCCTATTCATTCATTTAAAAAAGTAACCACTTGAAAAATCCCAATAAACTATAATATTTCTATCTACCTGTGTAACTTTGTGATAATATATACAGTTAGTCTATATTTGTATCTTACATCGATAAATACCGTAACATCGGGGTACATTGTCCCAAAATTATGATGTTTTTTACTTCTCGTTTGAGTACTACCATTCAAATGGCATTAAGACTCTTTTATAGTCATATGTGTTTAGTTGTGGATATAATCAACCCATGCAGATACGAAAAAAAATAAAAAAACAACCCTTAAGTATTTTTTTTATTTTTGCGAAATTTGGGCCAAAATTGCACTTTGAAGCGCGTTTCTTTGGCCCTGGGTTTTTTATTTACTAAAACGTAACTGTTTGCAATGAAAGCACAAAGAAACCTGTTGAGTTTGATTGCATTTTCAAAGAAATACATAGTATCTTGATTAATTTGTTTTTAATGCACAAAAAAACTTCAAAACAATCAACACAAAGTAATAAATCTGTCAAATATAGTTTTTTTTATTAATACTTTGCTGAAACAAACAGATTTTTTTTTTAACTTATTTATATAATTAAAAGAAGTAGTTAACATTTGTAACTATATTTAAAATAAAAAAAAATAGGTAGGTTTTCTATCAAATTATTCAACTAGGTCAACATTTTGTAACAGGCAACTGTAACTAATCAGTCTTCAAAATTGAGAATCATTATATAAGATATCAGAGTTATGCGTACCTAATAATTAATATTTAACAAGGACTTAACTAAACATTATCAATTACTTAAAACCCATATTCGGATAATGCTGTAGCATGGGCAACAAATGCTTGTTCTTCTTCTGTAGTAAATACTGTGGGGTGGCCAGGTTTATTTAAGTGTTTATTCTGTAGTTTATTATTTATAGTGCTGCGAGGAATATTATATATAAGATATAATAGCTGATAAAAAGAATTTAGAAACTGTAAAAAATATTGTTGGGTTACTTTGGCCCATGGGTCAAAGATACCCGAAAACGATAGTCAAAGAATACTGTGATTTTAATAATCATATACTTCTCACATAAATGTCTTAAACTCTTTGATTTATATCACATTCGGATCCCAGATACATATCTGTTACAATTAACAACAATCAAACACTTTAAACTTACCTGCTTTATTTGTTTCGTGAAAAAGTTTGCACATTATAAATTTGCGTAGTTAACTTGTAGCAACTTGTCGCCGACAAGATGAATTGACCAATCAGCTTTGTTAACGTTAAACTGTTTTATCCACCCGCCCCATACCCTATCTATCGATGTGTAGCGCGAACTACATCGCTAGCCCCTGATGTGCGGCGAGGCGGGAAGTTTAAACTTTTTTCCATTTTGGGCCAAAGTTGACCCCTAGAGCTAAAGTACCCCGATGTTACGGTATCTTATAAAAAAATAACTTCTTCATTTGATAATATCTATTATCTTAAACTTAGAAAACTAATCGAACTCGGATAAGCCATTAATAGAAATAAATATGGTCTTGGGAATATAGCTTGTGGAATCGAATTTGTGATTGTTTTGTATCAAATGTTTAATTGGGCGAGAAATGAAGGGATTAAGCAGCTGATCCCAATAAAACTTCCAGGACTCCGGGATATGTTCTTTTTGCCAGGATCAAATTCAATTACAAATCTAGCTAGTTCGGTACAGTGATGGATTGCGATGGAAGTCGGACTTTATTTTCACTTGAATTCTATTTCCGATGCCGAAGTCTTAAAGCGCTTAGTATTTTTTTATTTCCAGCCAATTCTAGACTGTTGGTAGTTGAGTTAGATTCTACTTTTTACTTTCCTATGTCCTTTTTATTATTTTTTTATAATGTTGGTCTTACCGTAATTTGATGATTTATATTTGGTTCAAAATTGTTAAGCACTCAGTGTCTAATAAACAATATTTATTACTAGGAACTTTATGTATACAATATACATATAAAACAAAATAAAATAGAAGTGTCTGTTTGTGACTTCAAAGTAAGAGCTTTTCACTAAATGCATATAAAAGTATAATTTAAGACACATAACTCAAAACGTCAATTTTAAAAACGTATTTCTATTTGTCTGTCTGTTTATTCCGGTTAAACTCTGTTCACTAGCAGATAGCTGATATTGTAAGGAGTAACTGAGGCAAATTTTTATCATTAACGTAATTTGTCTCATGTTATCTTTCTTTAAATTTTCTCACCGTTTAAACCTTCCCTGAACTTCCACAATTATTTCTTTCGAAATTAGTCAAATCAGTCCAGTCTAGTCTCAAGTTTTGAGTCCTTCGGTAACGGGACAAAAAGTATTCTATGTCCTTCTCCTGGTTTTAAGATACCTCCCTACCAATTTTCAGCTAAATCGGTCCAGCCGTTCTTGAGTTTAAGTGTAACTAACACGACTTTCTTTTTATTATTTACTGGAATTAATAAATGACTACACCTACTCCTACAACCTACACCTTTTCCAATATTTCTCACCGTTTAATCCTTCCCTGAACTTCCACAATTATTTCAAGACTGAAATCAGCCAAATCGGTCTAGCCGTTCTCGAGTTTTGAATCCCTCGGGAACGGGATAAAAAGTATCTTATATCCTTCTCCTGGTTTTAAGATACCTCCCCATCAATTTTCAGTCAAATCGGTTCAGCCATTCTTGAGTTATAAATAGTATCACAAACACGACTTTCTTTTATAAGAGTATACCTATATAATAATTATTGTTAAAAAAATCTGAAGCAAAATCTGCAATTTAAACGTGACCATCAACTCCCAACTCTACTTTAGCTATAATTTTTTCATAATAACTACGCATTAAACATGAAAGATCATAAAAATATTAATGTTGAAAATTTTACTCGATAGCCAAAAACTTTATCGTTATGCCTCCCATAAGTTAACTATCGCATTAAAGTTATGAATACATCGCAAACGAGCCAATAACCAATATAATACGATCTATAAAATGTTTGCAAACTCTGCAAAAATTGACTTTTATTACACCATAAAGCTTTTGAACATGTTTTTGCGATCGAATTTGTAAACGCAGGAAATTACCTCAATAATGTAAGGTGTAATATACTGCCAGAGCCCATAATATATTTAATGGACAATATTAATAAACGGCATAATTTGTTTGTACATTCGTTATCAGTATAATGCAGAAACTGCTCGACGAGGAGTCCTTCTTAAAAATATAGGCATTACCACGATCTCCTTTTGAGGGTTATTGTTTATTTTACTAAACTAAGATAAATCTAGAACTGTTTTTTAATGTCATTAAAAATATCCAATACACAATATTAAATTACGACGTTTCTTGTTTATATGGCATTAGTTAAATCAGAGGTTCCCAAACTTATTTCGTCTAACGCCCGCTTTGAAAATCAGTTATTTTGTAGCGCTCCCTTTGTTTTTCACCTTTAAAACCTCAATAACATATTAGTCTTACCTGGAGAGCATCTTATGTCTATTCAAAATTAACCAATATACAACATTGAGCAATAATAATACTACTCACATCAGTACCCCCCAATATTTTCTGGGCCTTTTACCTAGGTAAGGCCTAGGCCTCTATGCCTGCAGCGCCCACAAGGGGGCGTTATCGCCCACTTTGGGAACTGAGTTAAATAGGTTCCATAAATTTTCGTTATCACACCTTGCCTTTATAGCTTAAGCCCACTACGCATCAGTATTAAACGCTAATGGGGAAAATATTAAACATGTTTTATTAAAACGCAATCCGTCTAATCCAAAGGAAACACAATCGGAACACGTAAAAGGATTTAACAAAAAGTAACTCTAAGAGTTAACCATTTAATTTTAAACTCTAAATCGAAGCTATCAGAGCTTACTTTTATATTTATGGATTTACGCTGCATGGTCGTAAAACTTATTATCCTTTATATTGCATTTCAAATCGTTCAACTATTAAAACTTTACGATTTTTAACGTTCATATCGACAAGAAATACTATAACGATAGTATTATCGATAGGATCAGGTTTATTACCTATAAAATTGTCTTATTGGCGATATTATTTGTCATTGTGAAATACGGCCGGAGATATTATTACATTCCAAGCATTCGCTACTTGAGGTTTACAACTAACAAGGTTCGTTTTTTTAGCTTTATATTTAGGTAAACTATTAGTTATTAGTTGCCAGAAACCACCACGCTATTGTGATAGACTAATAAAATCAGATCATTTTTACGTTTGTCATAAAAAATCTGTAAAATAATTGAATAAGTTGTCACCGAAAACAGGTTGGTAATTGTTTTTTCTAATTTTAAACAATACCTATACATCAATTCTCCAATAAATAATGAACACCTTATACAAAAGTCTCGATTGCATATTTTATTGATTTCTCTTCCCTTTTCTATCGTTCTTCTAATAATCATGAAATCTATTTTACACATTAAGAGTATTTAAGTCTAAACAAATATAATATGTTGTAACGCGTATCGTACGCGTGACAAATTTATAATTCAACACTTTGTCTATGGAATTCAGTGCGACTAATTGAATCGGCCCTAGCGGGTTTCGATATAAAAGGAGTTAATATTTGAGTATTATTACAGATTTTTAGGGAATTGATTTTTATGATTTACATTAATCATAACACATACTGGGGCGATATAATTTCTTCATTATGTGTTGGCAAATTTCAAGTACTTAAATTGGAAGGATAATTTGATAATATTTAAGTTTATCACGCTTTATTGTATTATTTGATTGTTCAAAATCATTTTATGTTTCGCGACAGATTTTTCTTTCTAAACATGCTTTTCTTAATATGTATTATCTATGTAATTTAAGTTATAACTACTATGAGTTAATGGAAAACTAAACTAGCCTCTCTCAGTCTTGGCTAGGTTAATAATGTAAATGGAAAAAATTTCATAACAAATTTTAAAAGTTGTTGCGTTCATTTTTCTACACTTTTTCCTAGAGTATTCATCAATAGCTACTAAATATAAATTCATCGCAATCTAAAATTCAATCGAACACTTTTTTTTCGAGTAAACAAACATAATATTACTATTTATTTCTTGATACAGACATCTTAAAACTTGTAATTATCAAAAATCTCAATCAACATAATCAGATAATTAAGTTTGGGACTAGTGAAGATATCAATTACATTTGAGATCGTAAACATAATTTTTATATCTTTAATGATGTAGATCGAAGATAGTGTCGATTGAGATATCAACGTTAAACATGTTGTATTATAGCATACATTATGTATATTATAACAGTATCAACAGTGCGAGAATTAGGCATCTATTACTAATATTATGAAGAGGTAAAGTTTGTTTGTTTGCATTGAATAGGCTCCGAAACTACTGACACGATTTTGATGAAATTTGGAAAAGATATAGCGTATACCATTGGGAAGGATATAATCTACTTTTTATGGAGAAAATTTTACAGTTACCGCAAAAATATCTTTTGCGAGCACGAGGTCACGGTCGACATAAGCTGATCTTCAATATTTAAAATACGTGTCATATTTTTTTGGTATAATGTGCTTTAAACCTATTTGAGAAGATATTATTTTAAGATTTTCAATTTAACCCTGTTTACATTTTGGAAATCGCGGGTTAAGAACCAGAGTAGCGTAAGGGCAAAATGACATCTTTACAGGAGAGCCGAAAAACGACACGAATTTATCTACCTTTATCTCATCGCTCTTATATTGCAGAATCTAAGTACCTTAGATGAGATAAAGGTAGATAAATTCGTGTTTTTTTCGGCTCTCCTGTAAAGTTGTCATTTTGCCCTTACGCTACTCTTGTTCTTAACCCGCGAAATGTAAGAAATATTTTTAAATATTATCATAGAAAAAGTCGAATACAAAACCGTGTAGCAAATTAAAAACATAATAGATATTACGGATTAGGGGTTAAAAAAGAAACATAACGATTATTTTGAGCAAAGCAATAAAATTCTAAACAATAATAATAAAACAAAGTAAGTACGATAATTTAATAAGGACATCTCGTATAACGTGGAATAAAATAAACCAGCTGTTTTATTTAATATCATTAGTTTTTCTGAATCACAAAAATATTGCTCCGGTTTTTTTGGTTGCACGATGTTGCCGACAACATTTAGCAAACTATAAACCTGTAACTTTAGGCTGTTATTGTTACTGTTAGTTACACTGTAACTAACAATACCTTACAATTAAACTTGATTATCCGAATGGCAGATATTATATGAAACAATATAAAGGTAACGATACGCTGATTTTTATCAAAATTTAAAAACGACTGCCAAATGAAATAAGGTCAAACGGGAAGGAGCCGGCTAAACATAGCGTAGATGTAAGATTTTATAATGACAGCCTAAAGTTACAGGTTTATAGTTTGCTAAATGTTGTCGGCAACATCATGCAACTAAAACAAATTCCTCGGGAAGCGTACATTTTACGTGTTTTAAAGTTATAGCCTATGTCCTTCAACATATTTCGATCACGTAAGATGCTGTTGAAAAATAAGAGCTTGTACCAAATCTTTCATTCAATTTCAAAAACACCAAAGATGATGAATTAATAGAACTCTCTAACATATAATTTAAAAATGATAAAGATCAAAGAACCGGAGCAATATTTTTGTGATTTGTCTTTAGATAGATGTAGAAGCTATTCTGCATCACAATAGGTATGTGCCTAGACTAAAATACTTTCAAGAAAAAAAATCAAGAAGGTCTACCTCAAAATCGTTAGAGATTGAACTGATACCTGAGGATGACCTATGCCCGGGTCAGATTACATAGCCTCAATACTAAAAGAGTAACGGCCTTCAAGCGGCCTTATTTTTTCTTAAATAGATACTTAGGGTCAGTTCACACCACGACGATACGCAACGCTACGCGACACTGCATTTTATAGATCGCCCGCGCCATACAAAATTCAACTTTATTTACTAAACACGTTTCAAGTCAACACCTACACTCATCTTCTTACTAATATTATAAATGTGAAACTTTGTGAGGATGTATGGATGGATGGATGTATGTATGGATGGATGTTTGTTCCTCTTTCACGCAAAAACTACCGAACGGATTTCGATGAAATTTGGTATAATAGTAGTTTAGGCTCTGGATTAAAACAAAAGCTACTTTATATCCCGGAAAAATACAGTATTCTTGCGGGATACCCCATACTATATTTACGCGGGTGGAGCCGCGGGAAACAGCTAGTCAGTCATACACTGCACTTGCGCTACGTTAGTAATATAATATTATATTTAGTGTTGCCCAAATCAGTCTTGGTCTTGGTCTTGCAGCAAAAGTCTCGCAAGAGTCTCGCAAGTCTCGCAATTACCTATTAGCCTATTGCTATTTATTAAACGTTATTTTAGATCTCAGAACAACGTTATAGAGTAGGTATTACGTTACGTTGTTATATTAAGTTGTTCTAATATCTAAAATAACGTTTAATAAATAGCAATAGGCTAATAGGTAATTGCGAGACTTGCGAGACTCTTGCGAGACTCTTGCGAGACTCTTGCTGCAAGACCAAGACCAAGACTGATTTGGGCAACACTAATTATATTCTTTGCTTGCGCTGTGCAGCGCGGTGCACCCTGACAATGAAACGTATATTTTTGTGTAATGAACAAAGTTTAATTTTAAACAGCAACTAAATAATATAGTGCCATCTAGCGTATCATTAGGTTGGGGAAAAAGTTTCTTCGCATTTTATATAAAAATTCAAAAGGTTTTTTTATAAATTTTATTTACAAGTGACTAAAGTATAAAGGTGCCATTTTGTTCGATAACTTTTTGCCATCTTGTTAGTAGGTACATGATCCCATTGCTATAAGATTTTTGGGGCTTCTGATGAAAAAACTGCGACAAGTGGTTTTGGCAGTCCTCTTGTGATGTCAACCTGACACTGCCTAAGGAATTCTGCAGCGACCGAAACAGGTGGAAATCTGAAGGTGCAAGGTCAGGACTATACGGCGGATGCATTAACACCTCCCAGCCAAACTCCCGTAATTTTTTCTGAGTGGCTAAAGATGTGTGAGGTCTAGCGTTATCATGGTGAAAAACCACACCCCTTCTGTTGATTAATTCCGGTCGCTTTCTCTCAACTTCTTGCTTTAATCTCATCAGTTGTTCGCAATACAGTTCAGAATTGATGGTCCTGCCTGGCGGTAACAGCTCATAATGAATAATGCCCTTCCAATCCCACCACACACACAGCATCACCTTGTTGCGAGTTAACCCGGGTTTCGCCACAGTCTGTGAAGCCTGACGGGCCTTTGACCACGATCTTTTTCGCACGTTCTTGTCGTACGTGATCCACTTTTCATCACCAGTTATCAGCTTCTTCAAAAATGGTTCGGTTTCATTACGTCGTAATAAAGAATCACAAATGAGTACACGGTTCATTAGGTTTCTTTCAGTGAGCTCATGAGGCACCCAAATATCGAGCTTTTTTGTGTACCCAGCTTTTTTCAAATGCGCCAAAATCGTTTTGTGGTCAATCCCCAGTTCTTCAGCTACATCGTAACTACTAATATGCCGATCTTGCTCCACTTTTTCAAAAATGGCAACAGTTTTGTCCGTAACAGGGCGACCAGAGCGACGTGCATCTCTGATATCAAAATTTCCGGATTGAAAACGCTTAAACCAAATTTGCGCTACTCTCACAGATACTGCATTAGGTCCATAAACATCACAAATTTTTTTCGCGGCTTGTGTTGCATTTTTACCTTTTTTGTAATAAAATTTTAAAATGTATCGAAATTCTTCATAAGAATCACTCATTTTAACAATAAGAAAAACAAATGAAAATCTCAAATTTACCTAATTTGAATTTGGAATTGTCTTCTGTAAAATTAAAACTTTTTAATGATACCAAAATCAGCCAGATACAATTGGTATAGCCCAAGATATTTTATGACAAGTTCATACATACTATAATGCGAAAAGACTTTTTCCCCAACCTATTATTTCGTTTCGTTGTAATTAACCCTGACTTACCAAATATGATGTCGTTAACAGATTTCATCTTTCTTTAAAAAATAACTGCACCTAAAATAAAATTTAAAAAATAAAGCTAACAAACATAATATGAGGCCACAAGAGACTTAAACCAAATAAATACCAACACGATAGCATGAGTAAACATCCTTAGAGTTCCAAGTTCTACTTCCTACTCAAATTATTAACGATTTGTTTAAGATCCATTTATGTATTAATATGTGCTACATATATCATAAATTGCATTATATCATATTGTCAAAGATATATAAGCTACGAGGGTTAACTATTTAGTATCAACACCAAGCAAGCCAAGTCCGCTTACCCAAATGTCTCCATTAAACTTTCTTCCATAAAGGCGGCGCTAACATTTTGTGTCATCAGAAATTATCGTTTCATTTCAACACTATAAACCGAAAAGCTTAACGCTGTATATTTGGAGAAGGAGTTAGCAAAATAAAGCTACAATTTTATAATGGATATGTTTGGTTTTTAGATAAAGTGTTCTTGTGTGTTCTCGTAAGCGGCTTAGCTGTTTGATTTTAGTTAACGTTGGATAAAAGTTTTGTATTTTGTTGCGATTTTTCACGTTGCTTTATCTACAACTAGATGTTGCCCGCGACTTCGTGCACGCAAAAGGAAATCCCGCGGTAACTGTACATTTTTTCGCGATAAAAAGTAGCCTATGTCCTTTCCCGTGATCTAATTTATATTTGTACCAAATTTTATCAAAATCGGTCCAGTAGTTCCGGAGCCTATTTTATGTAAACAAACAAATGAACTTTTCCTCTTTATAATATTATAGTATAGACTAGATGTTGTGCGCGCAAAAGGAAATCCAGCGGGAATCGTATACTTTTCCGCGACAAAAGGCGTAGCCTATGTCCCTCCTCGTGGTCTACTCTGTCTCTGCGCTAAAATTTATCAAAATCGATCCAGTAGTTTCGATGGCAATTAATGCAAATAAACAAACGAACAAAAAACAAACTATTAAATATTTCTTATTCAAAATATTATAAGTATATATTATATTGTTCCTCCTATTTCTTAATTCTTTAAATTATAAACTGTTTATAATTTTCTGTGAGTGCTGTAGCACACTGGAACACAGGAACTGGCTACATATTATGTAGCCAGTTCCAAACTTAAAAAAAAGAACATAAAAAAATAAAACGATCATCTTGTCTAGTGCTTAATAAGCACTAGACAAGATGATCGTTTTATTTTTTTATGTTCTTTTTTTTTAAGTTTGACGTGTTTTTTATCAAAATCATTACAATAGATAAATATTATACAAATCTGTTTATATTAATAACAATAAATTTAATCACATCATATTACAGACATGCATAAAAACCTCGATATAATATCACACAGTTATGGGCAATTTTCGCTAATGATGCCCACAAAAAATCTGACACGCGTCAGTTTACGATACTATTTTACGTCATGATAATATAAAGTCATGGCCAGTCACGGTCAATATACGCTGCGCTGTGAAACGATGAAACAAGGGAGAGGCGGAAGCGTGAATCTTTTGGGTATGTAGCATGGTATTTAATTTTAATCTTTTTGTTTTTTTAATATAACGTTATGTAAAATCTGTTACAAAAAATTTGGGCACATGATTTACTGCTTAAGTAAAGACGTTTAGGCAGAAAAAGATTTGAAACACGAAAAAAATATTATTATTTATCTAATAATACAACAATTACTTTTTGCTACACAGTATAAGCTGATTTACATGACAGCTGATTTTAAACCCCTTTTTTAATAAAACTTATAAAGTCAGCTGATAGTCGGACGCCAATGCCCTTATCGGTGTACATACTTGTTTCATGACATTTTGTTTTTCTACATAAGTAGTAAATCATGTGCAAGATTTTCTGTTATTAATTTCACATAATCATTAAATTTATTGGGTTTTCAAATAGCGAAGGAGACAATTGGTGCACGAAGGTGTAGCAATTTTTTCACGCCAGTCATAGGGTTAACATACAGAAACCTGTGCCTTGTGCTTCCAAGGCAGCAATGATATGGCGCGCATCATCGGTCAATTACAAAACGTAATCCCGGGAAGGCACTTAATGAATCATTACTGGCGTGCTGGATTTATAGTCCGGCATATTTTTATAATTTTATAACCGTGGACCGTGGTCCGTGCTTGACGCTCGTAGGTACAGATTGCAAAAAAAGTATGACGCGGTGAAAGCGAGAACTATAAAAATATTTTAATCTCAGATTGGATTGGTATACCTATTTAATTAATTATTTATTTATTTAATGACAATTATAAATATCTATCATGGATAATACAATTGATGAAAAGGTTGCTCATTCGTTATTTGTTTTTTCTAAAATGTGTCATTACGCTGAAAAATAAATAAGATTAAGGATAGAGTAATTGCGTAAATGTATTATTATTATAACGCGTATATCCTTGTCTTTTCATTTTGTTTTAAATAGGTAGATACGTGTTTTATATTATTAAATCAACACATAGCTATAAAGAATTACTATAACAAAAATCATTATTTTTTAAGGTTATATACCGTTGTAATCACAAAATTATTTCTTATAAAGTATATTTCATAACAGTAAAATTCATAAATACTGTTCATTTTGTAAAATATATTTACTAGCACTATGATTGAATAGACACTAATATCAACAAATACGTGAATCGAAGACTATGAATACAACATGGAGCTGACGTTTGAGCGACTCGGAGTCAAAGGCGACCGCAGACAACATCAGTCATGTTGTGACTTTGTGTGAGGTGTGGGTGTGTGAAAGTTCATCAAAACTTTTTATGTTAGTCAAGAAATAGTACATACATGAGTATAATACTGTAAGGCACTGTTTTAATAATTTCGTCCTCCGAAGGCTTGAGCATCCGTATTATCTTTAGCTGTACTTAACTATTTTAATCTTAGTTTATTTGTTAGTTAGTTTATTGCCATATAATTATGTCAGCATAGAGCAGCTTAGCACTAGATACGCGATTAGCACTGTTTAAGGACATTATAATATTAAGACCAGAGAAGTTACAGTTGCGTTGATTTTACATACCTTGAGCCTTCACTAAGTAAGAGAAGAACAACCTAAAACCTGGCATATTATAAATCTATCTATATATTATGTGACTTAGAAATTTGAAATTTTGCACAATATAATATTGTATTTATCATAATTATGACGTACGCATCCACTAAGGAAGGATTTTTCAAAATTCAACCCCCAAGAGGATAAAATAGGGGATGAAAGTTTAAAACCTCATTTCCATGCAAAGCAATTAATGCTAGTTTGCAATAAATAGTTCAAAATATTATATATTTGCTTCTAAGCTTGAAGTACTTTAGCAGTGCTTTGTAGTTACTAAATAAGATTTTATCACTGCACCAGTAGACATAATGTGAATATATTATTAACATTGAAGTCTGGTAAACGTTTTAAGTGTGTCATTTCCTCGCATTTGGAATGGCTTTAAGATAACGTAATTTAGAGTAATTGTTTTGGGAAGTCTCCATTACTTCATTGATTTGCAAATTAAGACTTTGAGGCATTGCCACTTAGTTGAAATTCGGTAAAACCTCGATTTGTTTTGCCTTGGGGTGTAATGAAGTAATATCAGGTAAATTACTTACATTCAAACTTTTAATGTTGTTAAGTAATATGCAGTTGCAACATTTTAGGCAAATTGTGTTGCACATTCCGTAAAGTCTTTCTGAGAAAAGGGGGAGGGGAGGAAATTACAAAAACATTGTAGTTAATTCATATAAATGATATGAAATAACTGCAATATTTTGTAATTATATGGTTTCTGGGGCCGTTGGTACCGATGACGATAATGATGAAGATGAAGATATCGATGATGATGGTAAAGCGATGTTTAACAGTAATGCAATGGGTAAGGTAAATATTAGGTTGGGGAAAAAGTTTCTTCGCATTTTATATAAAAATTCAAAAGGTTTTTATATAAAGTTTATTTACAAGTGACTAAAGTATATAGGTGCCATTTTGTTCGATAACTTTTTGCCATCTTGTTGGTAGGTACATGATCCCATTGCTATAAAATTTTTGGGGCTTCTGATGAAAAAACTGCGACAAGTGGTTTTGGCAGTCCTCTTGTGATGTCAACCTGACACTGCCTAAGGAATTCTGCAGCGACCGAAACAGGTGGAAATCTGAAGGTGCAAGGTCAGGACTATATGGCGGATGCATTAACACCTCCCAGCCAAACTCCCGTAATTTTTTCTGAGTGGCTAAAGATGTGTGAGGTCTAGCGTTATCATGGTGAAAAACCACACCTCTTCTGTTGATTAATTCCGGCCGCTTTCTCTCAACTTCTTGCTTTAATCTCATCAGTTGTTCGCAGTACAGTTCAGAATTGATGGTCCTGCCTGGCGGTAACAGCTCATAATGAATAATGCCCTTCCAATCCCACCACACACACAGCATCACCTTGTTGCGAGTTAACCCGGGTTTCGCCACAGTCTGTGAAGCCTGACCGGCCTTTGACCACGATCTTTTTCACACGTTCTTGTCGTACGTGATCCACTTTTCATCACCAGTTATCAGCTTCTTCAAAAATGGTTCGGTTTCATTACGTCGTAATAAAGAATCACTAATGAGTACACGGTTCATTAGGTTTCTTTCAGTGAGCTCATGAGGCACCCAAATATCGAGCTTTTTTGTGTACCCAGCTTTTTTCAAATGCGCCAAAACCGTTTTGTGGTCAATCCCCAGTTCTTCAGCTACATCGTAACTACTAATATGCCGATCTTGCTCCACTTTTTCAAAAATGGTAACAGTTTTGTCCGTAACAGGGCGACCAGAGCGACGTGCATCTTTGATATCAAAATTTCCGGATTGAAAACGCTTAAACCAAATTTGCGCTACTCTCACAGATACTGCATTAGGTCCATAAACATCACAAATTTTTTTCGCGGCTTGTGTTGCATTTTTACCTTTTTTGTAATAAAATTTTAAAATGTATCGAAATTCTTCATAAGAATCACTCATTTTAACAATAAGAAAAACAAATGAAAATCTCAAATTTACCTAATTTGAATTTGGAATTGTCTTCTGTAAAATTAAAACTTTTTAATGATACCAAAATCAGCCAGATACAATTGGTATAGCGCAAGATATTTTATGACAAGTTCATACATACTATAATGCGAAAAGACTTTTTCCCCAACCTATTATTATCAATTTATGATTTACAGTACAGTCGTAGATCATTATTATGCTACAATATTTCTAAATAAAATGTCGTGAACAAATCAAATGATCTAGTTATATAAGGCACCAATTACCTTAAATTACTCTTAAATATATAATTTGCTGAGTTTAGAAAATTATAGACTGACCACTTAACTATGGCCTGCCATGTCGAACAACACTCACAAACTACCGAGACCAATGTTTTGTGGAGCATTCATTACAGAGCCAAATACTGTTGAACTGATATTAAGAATAAAATTAAGTGTGTTTGAGGTCGTAATAAAATGGTTTTAAAGATCGCTTGAAGCCAAATATTCTTAATTATATCATGGGATAGCATTTAATGTGATGATTTCATTGTGCTTTAAGTTTTCTATTTCGAATCGGGACACGTATTTTGATACTGGTTCAACAATTTACTTCACGTCCATTTTGGCTCAAGGCGTTTTAGTAGGAAGACTATTTTCGTGTATAATTTTATACACACTTAACTACTCCAACATTTATATCTCTGAAATGAAATTCGTAAAACTCATCCCGCCTGGAGCAGTCCAATTGTTTCCGAAAGGATTCCGATTCGTCGAATTAAAGTGATACGGGTAAATCTGAACGCCACATTAGAATAAAATATATTTGAATTTTACATAATAATCTTTTTGAACTATCTCATTTAAATTAATAACAATCAGCTAGCACGGACGTAGACTTGTGCTTTTTACATCGATGAACATTGAACATGATATATAAATATTCGTAAGAGTCAGAAAGGAAAATAGGTAAATTGAAATAGACTAAAGTAAAGATAAATCTCATCGTCATCAAAAAAATTCTCCTCCAAATACACCTACTTGGAATTTCCTTCACTCAGGAATCATCTGATACTATTTAAAGGGCATCATCAATTTTCATTAGTTAGCGCTCAAGTCGCGTTTCGCTCATAATGCCCCTGACAAATGGCGTCAAAAATTAGGTCGGATTAGTGATTTTACGGAATGTTACGAGATATTGGGTTACAAGCTACCGCAGATGTGAGCGGAACTGACAAAAACTTCCCTTGATTGGAGCAACATGTTCCAAACCTTTTTTGGACGTAACTTTTTAAAGAAATCATTTAATGCAATGATACAATGCAGGAAGACCAAATTTGGAAAACCAAATAAAAGTATAGGCCCATAGGTAGTATAGGTAAACGATCAAATAATTTTACTTTTATTTGAAAAACTCTACGTTTTCTTTGTTCTTTGTTTGACAAACCGGTTCAAACAAAGCCGCATATCAAAATATTAGAAAAATACGTTTTTTGTTAACAAAATTTGAAAGTTTTCAAGGCGCTTTTGGCAGATCATCTGAGAGGCTTTTTGTTGTTATCCCTTAAAGACCTGCGACGTAAAAATATACGCCGTATTAGTTTGAAGTCAGAACTATTTAATTATAAGCTATTAAATCCAAGCAACTAGTATATTACATTGAAATATCGCACGTTACGTTTCACGACTACAATTACGAGTATATTAAGAAAATAAACTCTCCTAACTCCTTGTAGGTGTAAAATACTAGACCTATCTTTATTTAGCATAAAACCTGTAATATTAGGTCACTGTCATAGGGTATCGTGTCTCGATAATACTGATGGCTTATAATCTTTGCTTCATAGTTAACAATCACTCCGGCTGAGCGGACGGGCGTAAATTGTCCCCTCGGGGCTAAAATAACGTACAAACTGTATCACTGATTTATTCTTTCACTCGAAAGTATACTTTATGTCACCGCTATAGGGGTTACTTCTATGTGGCGCGTTTGTGATAATAGTGATGAATGTATTACAGGTATTAAGGTGCGCGTGTAGAAAAATCATATGGGCTTGAGGCTACTATCAATTCTCCTGTAACTGGAGCTCAGATGGATTTTTCTTGTTTGAATTGTGAATACATTTTTATCAAATGTCCAATTTACGTGTTTCGCTGTTAGCGTATTTAGTGTATTTCTTTTACTTTTATCATAACCCTTTTATGATTATCTTGAAATCAAAGTATCGTCAGTGTCGTAAACTAGTTAGTTCCCACGGCGTCGCCCACCTTGGACTAGAAAAATACCATAAATTTTAAGTTGTGTTTGTGATAAATACCAATAAAACATACCTACTTGTAGAATGTGAGTTACTGCATTAAGTTGTCTTCAGATTTGCTTTAGATAAAAAGTTTTAAATATATTTTCTATAGTAACTAGTAATACCTAACAGCTAACAAAACGCTATATATTTATTTTGAACAAAATGCAGACACTGAAAACTAAAAACAAACTTCCTCAAAACAGTAACTTAGGGTCGTATTACATAAGTCTCGCATTATCAAAAATAACATAAAGAAGAAGTGTATTGTAAAGACATAATTGGCCGTTCTCATAAACAATAGTCTGGCTACCGCCTCCAGCATGGAACAAATGAAGCATGCTTTCACGTAAATCGCGTCCAGTTAGAAAGACCTCATGTCTCCCTTCAAAAGCCTCCCGATCCCCCCGATCCACAAGCGCAGAAGGAGGCAGGGGAGGTCAACTTAAACTGGCAGACTGTCCGTATAACAGCGTAATGCAACGTACGGAACTAAAATGTTGAAAATTCCGGACTCCGTTTAAAGTGAACTAAAGAAAATTGGACTATATTGTAGAGTTTACATTTACGAGTAACATTGCTCGTTTAATGAAGGAGTTTCATAACAATTTCAAAACATGGAGATCATTACTGCGTTGTTCTTTTTAATAACGTCTTTTAGGATCATAAAACATGATTAACTTCCCTTTGCTTTGTTCCAAATTGCTTTGTGATGTTTATGTAAAAATTTAATCAAGGCACTCGTCTATCTCTGTATAATTTTATATACTGTCTGCCAATTTGCAAGTACGTTTTAGTTTTTATGATGCATAAATATAATATGAGATATGATGATTTAAAAAATTATAGGCTTTCGTGAGCCTTCACACGCCATGACTTCTTCATTAACAGCCTTATGAAGATCTTATAAACATTTTTACGATGAGCAAGGTATTAAAACGTAACACATTTCTTACACTTATTCCGACCTCTTTTATTTATTCCTGACGGGCAATTCTGCTAAATAAAACCTACATTAATACAATTACAATCAAGTCCCGACACGCTTATACTCTCAAACGGTGTTTTTATGAACGTTAAAAAAACGTGAAACGCGCACTGATTGGTAGAAACGTCATAAAATCCGTTCATGATAACATGTCGCTTCACTTTGACAATCCAAACAAAATAAAATTAAGTCAACTTTAAATACGAGAATTGAGGTTCTGATGCCTCGTACAAGTAGTTTCATGTTGAAAAAAATTAACAGCTAATTTTGTTATTTTTTCTTTTTCTTATTTTAATGAATGCTAGATGGTGTATTCATAATCTGCCTTTTATTCAAGAATCTCAAACCAAAAATAACATTCGTTTCTAATATTCCTACAAATCTATCTAATGTAAATGAGCTTTAACTATTCCTATCTTTTTTTGGGATGTTTATTTAACAATAATATGATTAGCATATTGTAACTCGGCTTCTGTTTGGCAAGGCTATTGTGTGATCTATAGATCTTAAGTAGCGTACTTGTGTAAGATCAATATGGTTAAATATCAATTGAAAATATTACTTAATCATGGCCTCAAAGATCTTTATAAAGATTGCGTCTAACCTCATTTTTCAATAGTGTTCATGATAATATCACGGTTATTGAGATACCTACTATTTGCCTAGCAATTCATAATTATTAATCACCTTGGATGATCCCTCAATCGAGCAGACTGATCGTCTAATGGTAGGTATGGTATCGTCTACAGAAAACCGAAATACCTACGTAGTCAGTCTGTTTTACATTTTGTGTATGGATGTGTATGTGTCTGTGTGTGTTTGAATTTTTGTGTGATTCTTAGGCTAAGCGCGCACCACGATTTTTTTTAGTGCGACTATTTTGTCGCATAAATGCAACGTATGGGTTTATTTGTCTGTGCGCGCATATGTGCGATTATTTTGTCGCAGAAATGTATGTAAAATTTCTGCGTCAAAATAATCGCACTACAAAAAAAATGTGGTGCGCGCCTAGCCTTACGGTCATTCATGCCGAAGCTCTTCGTTGACGAATATATTTTTACAAAACAACTTATTATTTTTCTTTGCTTTTTTGCTTTGCTTTGCAAAGCACAGATTAATAAATAGTTACTACTTAAGCCAAAGTCACAATATTCAGATTGAATGCACAGTCAGCACTATAATTACTGACCAGATGTTTGGCCACAAGGACAGTCGGCACCGGAATATGAAAATTATAGGGCTGCCCATCATTATTGGACATGTTGAATTAGGGTTTTCAACTTTGTGGTGAAGTATAGTCAGCAAATTAGTTGACTAACGGTTTATATTGTACAGAGCAGTTCGTCCGAAGCATCACAAAATACCAGCTTTCCTAGTTCCAAGTTTTCTATTCGTAGTAACAAACTGTACTTTTTAATATTTACTGAAAATCATATAAAAATTATTACAGCATATTTTTCTTAGTGTCAAAATAATTCTCAAAAGCTAGAAAGTTTATGCCTCGAGCTAGAAATAAAATTATCTAACATTATATCTCTTTACATAAAATATATACCTAATACCTATAATAAATAGGAAAAGTTTGTTTGTTTGTTTGCATTGAATAGGCTCCAAAACTATTGGTCCGATTTTTATGAAATTTGGCACATATTTAGAATAGAGCACGGGGGAGGACATAGGCTACTCTTTATTGCGGCAAAATGTACGGTTCCTTTTGCGCGCACGAAGTCGCGGGCAATATACAGTATATTATATTACTAGATTCTTGCTAGCTGTACATTTGTACAACCAACCCCGCTGGTAACTCTGAATCAGCCAAGTGTGCCAACATAAAAATATTGCGACATTACATTCTACAATTGCTGTGAATTTTACTTTTTTCAATGAAAGTTGTTAGCACTGGACAGGAAAACTATAATTATATGTTATAATTATTATTTCTAAAAATATTTCAGTTGTAATTTAACTTTTTTTATGATGGGAATGAATGAAACTAGGCGGCGCGTTTGAGCTAAAGAATGCCCATGTCCACAATTATTGTTGCTAGTTTATTTAACAAAAAACCACATTGCTGTTATATATTATAGAAATAAATTGAAGATTCCTCAAGTATTTGTATCTTAATTGTGTCAGGCTTTAATGTCATAGGTACAGAATGGTTTTCTTTATAAAAATATAATTACTTTAAAAGACAAGTCGCTAATTTCTATTTTTAACATTCTTATAATAATTACCTATATTTTAAATAATCTAAGTTTTAAAATAAATTGCCTAGAAAATTGCTTTAACCACAGTAAGAAACTATGTACCTACTTTCTCTTAAGCAATTTTCGACTTCTTGCATAGTAAAACATGCATGTTACAAGTACAGAAACTAAAATTGTGGTTTTAACACCTTCTATGTGGCCTCTACATTTTCAATCAATGTACTTTGTATATAAAACGTGTGACTTTATTTTGTGTGACATTTTAGAGTTTAGACACTACTACAGGAGGCTTAGCAGGAACATTTGACAGCGCCGTAAATGTAACGTAATCTAATGAAATTTTTACGGACGCTGATTTTGACATATTTTCATTCGACAACGTTACGTTTACGCCCATGTCAAATTTTCCTGCTAGGCCCTGCAGAAGCACAAAAAACTAAACGGATATAATGATGTAGAATAGAATTTATTTTTAAGTCTCATTATACTAAATTTCCACATGGAGTTGTAAACAGATTCGCTAAAAGTTATGTTTTAAATAAACTAAGTCGTATGCACTTGTTGTACGATTGTGGTCGCTGTTCTCGTGTGTTTAGCGACCACAATGCTCTGCAATAACGGGTTGTCCGTCTGAATAAAACATACTGAATTTAGAGTTCAAATAACAAGCGAGAGCGACGTATTTCATTCAAGTTCCCGCCACATTTTCACGACTTGTGAGTCTTGACGATTGAATAAATTTTATGAACCATAATTTTTTTTCTTTAGCAATTTAAAATATGATGCTGTGGCAACTTCCTTGCAACTTAATGGCTAGCCGCACACGTGCAATATTATTCATGGAATAAATTTGTCAATACTAGTCAACACATACAAAAAAACGGCAATATGGCCCGCACACATGGGATATTTTTGTCAATAAGAGCTTTATTGTCAATAATATGGTGTGTGTGCGGCTAGCCATTAGGCATGCGGTTAATTTTGCACTGGTTTATAGTTATGAGCATTTTTTTCTGATATCTGTACCATAGCTTTCTTATTTCTGATAAAATATATTTATTCTCAAGTTACAAAAGCCGGACATAATATTAATATTATGGAAAAGAAGGAAGGAAATTTAACGCAGATAGATCGAGTTATAAGATTGTTAATTCTACTAGTAGTATTATAAATGTGAAAGTCTGTGAGGATGGATGAATGGATGAACGTTTGTTACTCTTTCACGCAAAAACTACTGAACGATTGTGACAAAATTTGGTATGGTATTAGTTTAGACTCTGGATTAAAACTATGGCTACATTTTATCCCGAAATAGTATAGTGTTCCCGTGGGATACTGTATTTACTAGCTTTTATTTTCTTTATAATTATGACCGCTAGATCATCGAAGAGGAAAGAAAATTCGAAACGCTGTCTCCTGAAACATAAACCACTACACAGGTTAAAACGTTTCACTTTGCACAATAGACTTGGTTTGTAACCTAAATATCGGATTGCAACACCGGTCGCGCGGAAACGCCGATGTTTTGGCTAATAAAATATTTTACTATTGACGACATTTTGTGGCCAATCCTAAAGCAGTTTCCGATTAACTAGATACTTCCCGGCGTTTTAAATTTTAACTGTGTCCATAGTAAAGGAAAATGATGATTGCTGTTGACTTTGGAGTTTGGACTTGAAAATTTGTTAATATAAGAACTAATGATATTATAGATACGTACCTAACTAGCTATGATGCATCGGTTATTACAATTCTAAATATATTTAAAATAAAAGAAAAAATCAAAATATAAACTTAATGTATTTTTTCTGGACGTCAATATAAGTAGGTACAAAGGTTTTTAAACATAAAATGAAACCAACTTCCAAAGCAAATATGTATGTAAGCACTAAGCAAACACAAAAAATTATGAAATAAATCGTATTATTTTCTAAATAATTCCCCTTTTTAAATTCGGATAAAATTTTAACTATTTCTCTACACAATCTTCATTGTTTGTAAGTCGGTAAAAGCCAACTTAAACGTGAGCTCTATGAATTTTTATTTAAAAATAATAATTTTTCACTTTTAAGTGATATTTGTTAAAATTTTATTAATATATTTTAAGAACGTTTGAAATAAATGATCGAATGTATAATTGAATACGCGTTAAGCTTCCTTTAGGTATTGTAAATAAAATGATGATGATGATTACTGTAAGTTGCTTACAGTTAAACAATGCCAAATTTCCAAACGCGTATCTTCAAAGACTGAGGAGTTCTATTCAGTGCTTTTGGATCCACCTTTGTGCTAAATCTTCTTTTTTGTTAGTATATTCTTGTGTTTCTACATAAAAAGTCAAAATTACTATATGTGTCCACGTAAATTTCGAGAAGTCTCCTTGATTCCCAATGGATTCCATCATCAGGTCACCACTTTGGTAAAAAGGGACCAACTTCGGATTATACCCTTTATTTGATATTTAAAAAAGAATTTTGAAAATCGTTCAACAGATGGCGAAGTTATCGTTGAACATACAAAAAATATATAATAAATATACAGTGGAACGTCTAACTGCCTCCTTTTTGTGGAAGTCGGTTAAAAAGGTAAAAAGTATATGGGTACAAAGAAAACACATCATTATTTGCGTTTGAAGATGCTATGTTTCAGTAAAAAGTTAGGGATACTTGAAACCTTTTGTAAAAGCCAGGTTCATTAAGGGTCAGCACATACCGAGGCAAGACACGACGCGGCGCTCACTTTGTAACAGCGATACAAAATCGAAATTACGCGCGGCGTCGAGCGGACGCATCGCTATTTGTTTTGAATATTATTACAACATCTTCAAACATAGTCGCGTCGTATCGTGTCTCGGTATAAAATGACCTTAAGCACAAATTAAAGTAAGAGGGACAGATAAACAACTAGGTAGTGAGATTTTGATTTGAGAGCACTCCTACAAGCATACGGTGTGTCCACGATTGTGTGGAGAAACTGTGGGCCGTTGAAGGGGATGTGAAAAGAGATGTTTGATTTTGGGCCAGCTCTATGTACACTACATAGGTAAATAGGAAAAAGTAATGGGAATTTCATAAAAATACAAAATAATTAATTTATTATTATTATGAACAAGGGTACATACGTATAATAATATTAATTTGAAGAGATTTTTATTGCGAGAACCCTATTGTTAGGGCGGCCATGACAGATGTTTTGACTTGACTTTTGACGTAGTTGATAGTTTTAGGAAGAGACGTCTTCTTGCATGTCATACGTCTTTCTTTGTCAAAATTCATGTCATTGTCAAAATGACATTCATTACATAATTCTGATCTGATCCGCCATGTTTTATTTTACGTTGTGTTGCTTTCCTTGACGAAGTTATTAATTCAATGTAAATTGAAACGAAGTGAAATTAAATAAAAGAGAAGACCATAATATGGTTCCCTATTTTTTTCGCATAAAATCATATGTCATAATTTTACTTGGCATAATTTCATTTGACCTAATAGTAGTTTCGCATAATATTCATTTGTCATAACTTTCTTAGCATATTTTTTTTCGCATAATTACTAAAAGCATAATAATTGTTAGGCATACTTATTGTAAGGCATACATTTTTTACGCATAATATTAATTAAGAATAATATATTTATGCATAATATTAAAAAGCATAAATATATTTACGCATATTGATATTTAAGCATACTATTATATATACGCATACATCTTTGTAGCATTTTTTCCACATACTAATGAACGATAAATTCTACTGGGTGTGCGAGTTAAGATGAAATAACAATTATAATTGTAATTTTTGACTGATTACAAAATTAAACTCGGACAACAAACACGAACTGCTATCTAAGAACATGCCGAGCCATAACCACGAGCCCAATGCACTTAAGGATAAAGTAAGTTTTGTTTTTGATTAATAACCTTTCGTATTAATTATTTTAAACATGTTAGCGGCTTACGGGTGGCCCAAGGGCCACCCCGCCGCAATTTAACCTACTGTTACACATGTTACACTAGGTATGATATGCTTTTAATGTTTCATAAATATGCGTTTAATAACATTAACCATGTTTTCATTATGTCTTTCCATTCTATGCATATTTGTGCCTTGTGACAGAATACCTTGAATTTATTATGACAAAAAATATGCCTAACGAGTTTATCCCAAAAAATAATTATGCTTAAGTATTATTATGACAAGAAAAATTATGCCTTACGAGTTATACCTCATTAAATTAGGACAAAAAATATTAGTGTACATGATATTTATGCCTAATGAATTAATGATGTAGTATGCCAAGAAACCATTATGCCAAAGTAATATTATGCGTAATAAAATTATGCCAAGTGAGGTATGCCAAATGAAATTATGACAAATAAAGTTATGCGAAAGAAGAGGGTCCCCCATAATATACTCAAAATATCCGTAGTTGATTTTACCAAACCTTATATACAGATATAGATTATAGTGTATATAATTGGTGGTCAAAACTGTTCCTCATATCACTTTGCGGTGGAAGTAATCGACAGGACAACAGACAGCCAGACAATTCGATCCTATCCCGCTGAATAGCCTATTTTATACTCGTATAATATGTACTACCTTGGTTAACTAATATTATTATATTATTATTATTATTACTACCTTGGTACTACCGTATGTATTTAGGTATTAAATTTGTATATTATTTTCAAATTACAGTCTTCTGCTAAAATAATTTCTTTGCTTGGCCCGCTTTGATTTTTTACGAACCCAAACGAAAAATGAAAAAAAGGGAAGAGTGGAACCAGAACATCAATTTTCGTATTTAAAGTAGAGTTTCATTTTACTTTGATTCTATTATAAGTGAAGTGACTTGATGTCATAAACTGACTTTGACGTGTTTCACGTTAGTTTAACATTTACGAGAATACCGTTTGGCAGTTTTAGCGTATTGTAAATTGATTGTAATTGTATTATTTAGCAGAATTGAAGTGTATATGTCACCATAAAATTGTAAAAACATAATAGATTGTAATAAAACTACTGAAATTGTAAAATGTTGATAGACTACCGACGCGAATATGCTGCCTATAATTGAACTACATTATTCTTCGTTAGATTATAAATATATAGTTTATAATCTTTCGACATATTTTTACAATCTCGTTAGTTATTTTACAATCTAACGGTTTTTACAAAACTGTTCATATCGTTACTATTTGCAAATTCCTCAATGTAAAGTTGACCAGACTGTTATAGCTCCCTACACCGATTTCGGTGACGGTGGCCGGTTTCATTGAAACCAGGCCAGCTACACAGGAGTTATTTTATAGTGCCCAAGTGTGTTCGCAGTACACAAAAGCACTCTCACTTCCTTAACTCTCGTGGCCCAGTGAGACGGGTGACTGACACGACTGGCGAGCGATCAGGTGCATGGATCGTCTTTCTTGTCAGACAATGAGGTGATCAGCCTGCATTGTCCTAAACAAACTTGGAAACAACATTTTAGTTGTTCCAACGCGGGAATCGCACCCACAACCTCCCACAGTCGAGATCCAAGCTCTAAACCACTGAACCACGGAGATTATGTAGTAATATGTGGTTATTGTCCACCCAGTAATTTGTCAGCCTATTGCAGGATAGCAATTAGCAGCCGTGCGTTCTCTTTCTCGATGTGAATGACCGATTCTGCACTTCATGCAAAATAATGTCTTATATTAAACCTTCTACGCTTAACTCTAGTGACTCAATTCTGACGACCTCTATGGCTTAGTGGTTGAGCGCGTCTGTATTCAAGCCGGATGTCACGGGGTCAAATCCCGCCGATGGAAAAGTTTTCTATGTTTCTGTGTCATGCATTAATTGTATAAAATATCCCCGTTACTAATAAAAATATTTACACAATGTACAAGCTAAACAATGTCTTTGTCTGTCAAGCGACTGTTCCAACGTATCATACAAGGACAAAACATGGAATAGCTTATCCAGTGTGTTAATATTTTTATAAGTAAGGGGGAAGTGTATAGATAACAGAAGTTCTACGAGAACTTAGCACCTGATTTGTTACACTTTCACGCAAAAACTACTAAACGGACTTCAATGAAATTTCCTATGGTAATAGTTTAGGCTCTGGATTAAAATATAGGCTATTTTTAATCCCGAAAAAGTACAGTATTCTCGTGGGATACTCAATAACATTATATTTACGTGGGCGGAACCGCAGGAAAAACTAGTTCACAATAAAATGAACTAGGTTGTGTTTATTTCAAGAGTCTTCGATACATTCCCTCGCGTCGGCATTACGCGTCACAAAGATTTCTTTCGCTCGAACGATTGTCGCAGAACAACAAGTATATAATTACTCGCCTACATCTGCTCATCAAGTATGTACAGTCGCTAAATACGGTGTATCACTTTTTGAACCTTATTGCCGAGTAATAAGGTCGAAATATAATCTGTCGAGGCCATACAGGTGGCTTTGATGGTGTATTGCATAACTAGTTTTAACCTGTGAAACGGTCTGTGTGAAAGTGATAAAGTAAATCTAATTGCGTGGACAGTAGGTATCTATGTGTCAAATATCGTACTCCTCCGTTCGCACAATTCACTTAAAATTGTACTAGAAGTTTTTGGTTCATGAATTAATATAATGTGGAAGAGCCACGCTTATGCATGAATGGGCCGGGCCGGCTTGGGTAAATACCACGGCCTCACAGAAAACCGGCGTGAAATAACGCTTGCGTTGTGTGTCGCCGAGTATGTGAGATTACCGGAGTCCCAAGGGGGGTTGGGGATTTTGAGGACTGGGAACGCAACACCAGAGGAGTTACAAGTGTAACTCCTCTGGTGTTCCAACTGTCCATGTGTGGCAATAACCATACTTACCACCAGCCGACCGGACTGCTCGTTTCCTGGTTCATTTCATTAAAAAAATGATTTTATTTTATATTTATTTTCCATTAGATGAGCACAATGTCTTAATTCATATCAAAACTGTTTTAAAATCATGATCTTTTGATATATTTATTTCTTTTATGATGGCTAAGCTTGATCAAAAGTTAAACGATTATGTTACTAAATAAACAAATAACCACATTTTTTATAAAATAAGAAAATAAATTATAAATCCTATGTTACCCGGGCTATTATGATACGAATTTATTGACAATTTGACACCTCATTTATTAAAATCGGACCACTAATTTGCTCTAAATAGCGCCTGCTACGGTTGAACAGACATACAAATTACAATATACATATTATACATATTACATACATAGACCGCCAAAATCACTAACCTACCTTTTAGCTTGGCATTGTCGGGTAAAGAACCTATGCAAATCCTGAAAAAATTGCGGACGCTTTGATTAATTCCAATAAAGTGGATTTGACCCCATAAATATGTTTTCGGTATTCAAATAGCAGTATCGGCGGCCCGCAAATCTTTACCAATAAATTCTGCACCGGCCACTATAATCCATTTTCGGTCGTCCATCCCTATTTATGGGGGTTTGGGGATATTTTTGTACCCATAAGACCACCAAACGAAAGCACAGGCTATACTCGTACGTAATATGATGTTGAACTCGCTTATTATTATAATAATATTATTATAATCGGCAGATAGTATTCGCTTAATATTAAAGGTATTTCAAATTGCTAAACATTTATATATAGTTTGTACATATTTGTGCCATAAAATGTAACTCGTATCATGTTCAGGTGTAATGTTAAATAAAAAATAAATAAAAAAGTCCTTGGCTGTGTGAAGAATTTCCATTTTTTATATTCAACGAAGCTAGGTCTGTAGCTAGCAATGACCCTCGTAGCTAGTCATATTTATAGCAAATTATTTTAATAGTTACAAAAATTAATACTTTAATTGTGCCCCCTTATTTTCATAACAAAATAATAAATTATAATGAAGTAATGAAAATTCATTTTTAATTATACTAAAACATAAAGCTTTTGCTATAATATGACTGTAACTCATACACGCTACACATACACGTAACTCCATCTATGGGCAAATAGTGGAGGTGAAGGCTGGAGTTACGTGCATACTGCATAGTGCTTAATATGGATACTCTGTTCAAATGTAATTTAATAAACGTAAACAAAAAGATAAAAGTCGACCAAATTAAAGTGTTGTTACTTATTGTATTTCTTTATTGGTGGCGTTTAAATTGGTGTTAGCATTAGGTATAATATTAAATATTGTGATAAATTATTGTTATCTTTTGGTAGTATACTATTTAATTTTGACACTACATTTTTTGTTATTACTTATTATTTTAATAATCATATTATTATCAAAGTGTGGTAACTTGCAACATTAGCGTTATATTTTTAAATATATTAAAATCATCTACCTAAATATTTTTTCATTTATAATTAAAGCCATAAAGTATAACTAATACTGCAGGTACGTTCGAGGCCGTATTTGATCAGATGATAGGTGGACGTTATGTGATAATTATAACTTCTTTATTATTTGCACCAATACTATATTATATACATGAATTAGAACTAGCACATCCTACGTCCTACGCACCCAGTCCCACTCAGTATATTTTTGACGTAGTGGATGACATGAAATTTATTTATTCTAAACATAAATATTCAAATCTTGTGAGCCTGGACCCTTCAAGGAGTCCAACCACAGTTATCCGCTACATTACCTATATTATACAACACAATATATTGCTACCCTTATTATGTACCGTATATTTAATACTAGATGTTGCCCGCGGCTTCGTGCCATACCATACATTTATCTGCGATAAAAAGTAGCCTATGTCCTTCCCAGTGGTCTTCTCTATCTGTGCCAAATTTCATCAAAATCGGTTCAGTAGTTTCGGAGCCTTTTTTTTTTTTTTTTTTTTTTTTTTTTTTTTTTTTTTTTTTCTCCCGGGGGGGAAAATGCTTTACGCATACCACCCAGGCGCAGGGGGCACCCAAGTGGTGATGTGGGACTCATGGTATACCCACTAAAAACCCCCCCATCTTCCTCCTCACCGCCCTCTGACGGGGCCACGGGAACGATACACACATCCGCGACCCCGCCGGCGGCAGCCGCCTACAAGCGGCTCCATCTTGAAATCCTCCACGATGGGCGCACCAGATGGTATTAGGTGCGCTTTCTCCTCGGCCTCCACCAGTACTGTAGCAGACTCCCCCTGAGTCTGCTACTAGGAAGCCATGGGTACCAGATAAACTGGTACCCGGTGGCAGATCAGGTCTGTGGTTCTGCCACCGACCACACCTCGGTCGCAGAGGATAGGGCAAGCGGCGCACCGCAATACCGACATGCCTCTTCCTCTGCGGCCCCACCAACGCCGTTTCGACGGAACGGCCCCGCCAGCTCGCAGGGGGTAGGGAGAGTGGCGTACCGTAATACCATCACGCCTCTCCCCCTGCGATCCCTCCACGGCCGCAGAAGATAGGGAGAACGGCGCACCGTAATACCGGCACTCCTCTTCTTCTGCGGTCCCACCTCCACGCGTCCTCTGCGGGCATGTTCAGCCCGCTGGGAGCGCCCTCCTCGGGCCAGCCGGCGGCAAACAGGCCGGCCCCGGTTGCCTCTTAGCTTCACCGTGGGTGACCAGTCCACGGTTACTAAGCCCCACCGCCACGACAAGGCGTGCAACCATCGGGGGGAGTAGTTTCGGAGCCTATTCAATGCAAGCAAACAAACTTTTCTTCTTTATTAAATTAGTATAGAATGAAATGCAGTCAACATTAATTTGGACGAATTTAAACTTTGTTAAAATTTATATGAAATTTAATCTGAACAGAGTAAGTAGGTACATGGTACAGTACCTTTAGGTACCATAACAATAAAGTAAAAAAAAAAAAGAATACATTATTCGTTTTATGAAAAAGGGGTATTTTAACAATAAAGTGGAGCGTCCATCTTGAACTTCCGGTGTCGTCTCGCATGTGCGATCACTTCCGGTCGTCCTCACTCCTCAGAAAACAAAGTGTCCACGTTTTTGGATAAAAAAGTGTTTTTAATAGTTTTATAAAAAAAGGAGTATGTGAGTTGAGGGCATGAAAATACTTTAAAATATTTTGTTTTAACTTTCTTATGACATAAGGAAGCAAATAATCGGAATGACATCTGCATGTTAGTAATTAGGTACTAATTACTATCCACTGTTTAGTTTTTATAGCATAATAATATTAATAACTCCCCACACCGATTTCGGTGACGGTGGCCGGTTTCATTGAAACTAGGCCAGCTACGCAGGAGTAATTTTATAGTGCCCAAGTGTGTACGCAGTACACAAGAGCACTCTCTCTTCCTTTACTCTCACAATCCAGTGGGACGGATAGCCGACACGACTGACGAGAGATCAGGCGCATGTCCAACTTTTTACATGCCCATCCGACGCATGGATCATCTTTCTTGTCAGACAATTAGGTGACCAGCCTACATTGTCCTAACCAAACTTGGAAACAACATTTTATTTGTTCCAATGCGGGAATCGAACCCACGACCTCCGAGTCTAGAGCCAATGCTCTAACCACTAGACCACGGATTATTTTATAGCATACTCAAGAGGTAACGCAAGTCTTGGTTTATACCTACCGCCACCCAAGATATACGCAACACCAGAGAAGTTGCAAGTGCGTTTACAGCATCTGTGGCGCACTACCTACGCATTGTTTTAGTGTAATGATTATTAGGCCGACTTAATACGTTTAATAACACTAGCTGATCCCCGGAACCCTATTTTTTAAACGGAACTCTAGAATAAAAGTAGCCTATGTTAGACCTTATCTCAGCTAACTGCCAGTGAAAGTCCCGAGAAAATTGGTCCATTCGTTTCAGAGGTTAGCCGGAACAAGCAGATAGACGGACAGATATTTTTTTTTTATATTTTTTTACCGTCAGTACCGTTTATACTTTCATATTATGTATTGTGTGAAAAGCTCTTAATATGAAATTACAAACAGACACTTTAATTTTATTTATCTGTACTTTCAGAACAGTTCGACGAGAATTGTGCAACTGAAGGAGTATATTTTGGACGATAACAGCCGCTAAAAATATTATTCCAAATTAAATAAATATTATATTTTTCGAACCGTAGTTAAGTTGGAAGTATTCAACGAGTCACCGCGGTAGTGGTAAAGTATGGAACACGTTTGCCCACCACCAGAGCTCCTGTTAGAGAGCAACTCCGTCAGACGGGTTGACGCCTGGAAAAAGTGGAAGACACTTTAAATAAAAGTTTATTAAAAGTTTAGGTGTGCAGAAAGCTAATATTTTTAAATAGATACTATTAGAAATACATAAAATTAATAGAAATAACAACCACACACACACTAACGGCCCGTTTCAATAACCTATCTATAACCATCTATAACTATTTGTTAAGAACGTCAAATTTGTATCGCGAAAACCGGCAAATAATTGAATTGACATTTTTAACAAATAGTTATAGATGGAGGCAAAATAACCTTTATAACTCAAACTAAAAATTAAATGAATTGTTAAAGGCGAATTTAGACCACAGAGCGACCTCTAGTGTTATTAAAAAGCTATTTTCTATTAGTTATTTTTAAATTACATATTTTGCTATAGACAAATTGACATTTAAAATGACCCTCACATGCCAAGATAGTTACTTGCGTAAAATTCAAACACTCGTATCTAGGTTACTTATTGTCAAATGCAAGTTACCTGTGCTTCGTAACAAGTGAAATATGTCATTATTGTGCAAGTAAATATTAAAGCGCGTTTCGACGACCTCTGTGGCTCAGTGGATAGCACATATAAATCCCAAATAAATAGAGATGATGCATTTGTTTTAAATCAGCAAAAAATCTTATATTTTCCGATAGGCATATATAAAACATAAATCTGGACAGAAAATTGCAAAAAGTCTAATAATTAGTGCTAAATTAAAACGTTACAGAATTTAAAAAAACGACGATTTTTTTTTGCTTTGGTCACAAAACGAAATTACTGTTCTAATCCTTATATTTGTGTAATTATTTGTCATGACAATGATATACATAAACGCAGTATTTAAGTTAATAAAACCAATTTTGTATATTTTATTTTCATACATTTTCAAAGCTGTGACGTCACTCCTGCAAAATTTTTTGTATAGAGCGTTTTTAATGCACTCCAACAATTTCACTTTTGTAATGACTGTATTTCGTCAACGGTTGCTCGTAGATTTGCCATTGCAATGACAATATTTCCTGGCTTATATTGCCATTGCAACGGCATATCTATACTTATTAATGTTGTATCTTCACTATTATAACTGTTTTAGTTTACTTAGGCCCACTTGCGCCAATCCGGGTTAAAGTTAACCTTGGGTTAAAATATCATGCTTTCTCTTTCACAAATACAAAGAACGAGAGAGATAACATGATTTTTAACCCAGGGTTAACTTTAGCCCGGATTGGCGCAAGTGGGCCTGAGTGACACAGATTACATTTTTTGATTGACGTCTAAAAAAGCAGGTGCATTGAAAATCAGTGTGACGCAGACTATCAGTTACAATCTCACCGATCCTTATCATAATTGGTTAAGTTATTATTTAACTGTGTAGAACATAGAAACGGTAAGATGGCACAAGAAAACTTAAAACATTACACAAAGTATTGTGACTAACTTTATAAAGAGCAAAGTAGGCAAAGCAAACAAACAGTGTTTTAAATAACCTAAGACATCATCTTAAAATTGGTAACAAAACATTCAACAATATTAAAAATTTGTTTGGAAAAAGCATAAAAAGTAGGAGACTTTTTCACTTGTTTTGACTATTTACATGAATAATAATGTGTTGCAATGTGGTTTATTTTATTTGGCCATTGTTTGGATTTATAACTCAAAACATTTATAATATAATATTATAAGGTTCGCTAAAATCAATTACGGATTGGGCATATAATTTATAATAATTTTGGGCATATCATCTATTGCGTAAAGACGTTTAAGCAGAAAAATAATTGTCATACTAGAAAAAATAATTTCATATTTAAGATAATTTTTTACTTCAAAAAAAAAAAATTGTCATACTCAAGTATGACAATATTTTTTTTGCCTAAACGTCTTTACATAAGCAGTGGATCATGTGGCCGAATTATCCGTAATTGATTTTCAGAGCAATATATTTGCACTCTATACTGGGGTAGGTACTTGTCAAACAACTTTTAGTAAACGCGTGCTAAGTATTAATTATTTAAACAATCTTAATACTTTGGCATATCTAATACATGTCTGTTCTACGTTTACTACTTATTGCCTATTACATCGAGCGCAAATCAATTACAAGCATCAAAACCGCTTGACATCGTTACGCAATGGCTGCCCTTACACGAACAACTGTTTTGTAAAGAACCGTTTACATTGTAAGTAATGCAACGGTTTATAAGTTGTATCTTTTGATAGTATCGTATCGAATCAATCTGGAGATATTCTTTCTCTTCATTACAAGTATACATAAGAAGTAGAAATTACTCTTATTATTGCTTTCAACACATTGTTCGCATAATAAATTATTATTTAACTCAAAAAATTATAAGAGTAGAGCGTACCACTGTATAGGACTGTGGCTTCAAAATATAATTCACGTAAAACGAGACGCTTATCTAATAAAAAAGCATGACGTGTATGTATACATGAAAATTTAAAATTAGAAAAACTGTAATCGTGCCTTAATAACATCACTTTAAAAGAGAATAGAAATATTAAAATTCATGCACTTAGCGCCATCTGTGTATTGAACTTAAGAAAGTTAAGTTGTTATGTAAGAAGTATAAGTAGCTTCCCACGAATAGCGCTATATCCAAAATCGTAACATGACGCGACCTCAAAATTTGACTCTCAACGCCGCTTAACAGGTTTCACTTCAAAAATAAATTGATAACTTCTATTTAGGAGTCCTTATTAACCCGTGTCTACGCATATTCAGTGCAGTCAAAACCAGTCACGAGCATAACCATAAGCAATTTCTCAGTTGCGCTATTTTACGTCGGCATTAACGTCACTTCCCAAGTAAAAGGCGGTAAGTTCAGCGATCGCCGTCCATTTGTCACGATCGTCTGACACCGTGTTAATGTGTATCGGTGTATATTTATTGCTGATTGTATTTAGGAAATGTAAATTAATTGCTTGCTAAAATCGCAAACTGGACTGAGTTGTTACTCGCGAGTGTGGCGTAACCGTTCCTATTGGAATTAGTAATTACTTATAGGCATGTGTTTCTTGTTACTGTAAACCGATGGATTGGCCTTTATTATTTTTAACTAGATGTTGCCCGTGACTTCGAATCTAAATCTATACAGATAAATAAAATTGAAGTGTCTGTTTGTAACTTTAAAATAACAGCTTTTCACATAATGAATCTCAAAGTATATTCGGTACTTACAATAAATACCAATTTTTAAATTTTTTGTCTGTCCGCCTGTCTGTCTGTCTGTCGGTCTGTCTGTCTGTTGTTCCGGCTAATCTCTGAAACGGCTGGACCGATTTTCACGAGACTTTCACTAGCAGATAGCTGATGTTATAAGGTTTAACATAGGCTACTTTTATTTTAGGGTTCCGTTTAAAAAAATAGCGTTCCGCTTCCGTTAGTTCTGAGTTGCGGGCATCAGCTAGTATTATATAAAAGGCAAACCTGACTGACTCATCCAATAACGCACTGCCAAAACTACTGAACGAATTTTGCTGAAATTTGACATAAGTTAGTTGTAATGACGTAGGCATCTGATAAGAAAGGATTTTTGAAAATTCGCAGCCTAAAGGGGTTAAAATTTTGTATGGAAACCGCGACTCTCGAAACTCCACACGGATAGAGTCCTGGGCAAAAGCTAGTACACTAAATAAAAGGTGTCCCATATTCCCCGTGGTCTACACAATACTATCTGTGCCAAATTATATCACAATCGGTCTATTTGATGCAATACAAGCAAAAAATTAATCTTTCGTCTACATCTATAGCAAATTATAACAAAGCTTGTAAGTAGGATTTACATACAACCCATCTGACACAAAGATACTAATGTGATTTATAGCTGAAAATTAATTTTCATAACAAATAATTACAGTAACTGATACTTACGAACCGAAAATAGTCACAGGCAAATATTACACACATACTTAATTAAAAAAAACAAAACAATATGAAAGTACAAAACCAAGCGAGCAATACACAACTCATAGAGTCACCTGATATTTTGACCCCCGCCATAGCTCAAGATACACGATACGCCCACATAAAATACTGCCGCGACGTATCAGGCAGGTGCAGTTTTGATAAAATACCCCGTCCTTAGTAACTGCAAAGTGAAATCGATAGTTTACGGCGCGTTGGTGGTGACTAGTGGGTTAGAATTTAGGGAGTAAGAATTTAACTCGCGGGTTGAAATCCAGATTTTTTAACGGAGTCATAGATTTGTAATTAAATAAAGTAGGTAATTACGTAAATTATTAAACATCACTATCATCATTTTAAAAAATGTACCTAATGGGACTGTATGTAATTGCTAATGGACTAGCGTGTTTGAATGTAGCCTTATCTATCAGAAAGAGCATTTACTCAGTGTACTGAGAACAATACAGTGAGTTAATGCCCTTGCTGATGAAAATGTCGATGGTGATGATGATTATAATAATACACATTGTCGGAATAATATTCGAGCTCATAAATAGGTTTATCTGTGAATGGCAATAGGCTGTGACGAAGAAAACATTTGCGAAATTCACGTAATCTTAACATGCTTATATATTTTTTTTACATGCGTGTGTATGTCACTGAACTCCTCCTAAATGGCTGGACTGATTTTGATGAAACTTCTTGTATGTGTTCATGTGGACTAAAAAATGATTTGGATTTACAATTGGACCCAATAGGTGGTGCTGCTGTCAGTGCGTCAACAAATTTAATTCTAACTACTAAGGCGGTACGAAGTTTGCTGGGACAGCTATAGTATGTACTAGCGACCCGCCCCGGCTTCGCACGGGTACAATACTGTACTAATACTACAGAATGTCTTTAAACCTCTAACAAAACGGGCGAAATTTAATCAAAACAAACAGAAACAAATTAATATAGGTACCTACTAAAACTCAATGAAATAAGTAGGTGGGAATACTTTTATCGTATGAAATACCTATACTCTTCAGGACTAACAATACAACAAACACATAATAAATAGGTATTCAAGTATCTATCCATCATAGTTACAACGAACACAAAACAAGAGAAGACCAAATATTATCTACATAAACTGTACTTAGTGTTGAAATAATTTATTTTGATAAGGATTAATAGCATGAGTAAAATAAACGCGTTTAAATGTAGTCCAAAAAAAAAATCAAGATTTCTAAATAAAAAAATGGTTGTTGTGCCTCACTCGACATAGATAGGTATAGTGTGTCGCGGACTTTTTTGTAGATATTTATAAGATCTACAGTTAATTAGAACATTTTATGGTTCTATCTTTTATAGTTTCGGCAGCGTACGCAAAATAAGTAACTTTTCTGGTTGATTTTTTACACCTTGTGTCCGAAAAACCCAAATATCTTACGGAACCCTATTTTTTTCCAAAATATAATTTAGCCTATGTTACTCGTGGATAATGTAGCTTTCGAATGGTGAAAGAATTTTTGAAATCGGTCCAGTACTTTTTGAGCCTATTCATTACAAACAAACAAACAAACAAACATACAAACAAAGTTTTCCTCTTTATAATATTAGTATAGTCCAAAAAAAAAATCAAGATTTCTAAATAAAAAAATGGTTGTTGTGCCTCACTCGACATAGATAGGTATAGTGTGTCGCGGACTTTTTTGTAGATATTTATAAGATCTACAGTTAATTAGAACATTTTATGGTTCTATCTTTTATAGTTTCGGCAGCGTACGCAAAATAAGTAACTTTTCTGGTTGATTTTTTACACCTTGTGTCCGAAAAACCCAAATATCTTACGGAACCCTATTTTTTTCCAAAATATAATTTAGCCTATGTTACTCGTGGATAATGTAGCTTTCGAATGGTGAAAGAATTTTTGAAATCGGTCCAGTACTTTTTGAGCCTATTCATTACAAACAAACAAACAAACAAACAAACAAACAAACAAACAAACATACAAACAAAGTTTTCCTCTTTATAATATTAGTATAGATAAATACAAGAAAATATCTGCTCTTTTATAACATTCGCTACGTCTCCTTAAATTAATATGTATCAAGCATACAGAGATTCTGTAATATAAGTGCAGAATACTTTACAAGTTTAAGTCATAAGAACAGTGCTTAGTTCCACAAGATATCCTTAACTTTATGAATATGACACATTTTCTGCAGTTTGCTCTTGGCTGGATCTTGCATACGTTCCTTTGTCTTACTTCTTTTGTTCAATACGTGGATAGAACTTTTGTTGGCGACTTTATTACGTTTGATGTGAACTAGTCATATCTTTCTTTATATAGAGTAAACAGCAAAAGTAAAAGTGAATGCTTTATCACGAAAAGCGTTGCCAGACGTCCCAATTTTGGCGGGGAGTCCCGGCAGGCTTAGCAGGCAGATCGGATTATAGGGTATATCTTTTATAATAAAAATTGTAGTTACTACAATACTTCACCGTTTTACGAAAAATGATTATTACTTAAAATATATCTAGGAAAATAAATACCACAACAATAACATCGATAACAGCAATTTCCAGTTTGTACCAAACTATTAAGTTTTAGACATGGCGTAACGTAATTCAGCGGGCTCCAAACTTGGCGTTTCATTGTATGCGAACTTCGAATGTTTGAACTTAGCGAAGGGTGCACTTGTAAACAAAACCGAAACTTTTAATTGCTGCATATTTACCGATAGTGCTTTCACGTCAAAAATTTTACTGTACTTTATAAAGTATATTAGAGTCAAATCGAAATTTAGTAAATGGATAATATGGTGTAAAAGTAATAATAATTAATCATTTATTTCTCCTCACAATGTTTACTTACGACATATATAGAAAAATATTAGCGAATTATCTTATATTTATGTGAGGAGCTGGTGTCTGAATTAGTCAGCAACCATGGTGTAAAAGTGATTTAAATAATGTAAATTTTGGGTGAAGATTTTCTGGAAAATTTGTTTTTGATATACTAAACATCATATTTTTGTACAATATTTTTAGCCGTTTATAGTTTTGTAGAATTTGGTTTCATTTAGTCGCAAAATTTACCAAAAAACAGCCAAATTATGCTAAATTTGTAAACGCGCCCTTTAATTTTCAGGTTTAATCACGTGATTAAAAAAACACGGGGCTAGCTGAAGCAAAAGTATCGTCATCTGCAGTGATAATACATCTATGGTCACCTGCATTTAAAAAATATCTTCAAAGTTTTGTACGGAATTTTACTTAATTTTGAATTGATTGATCAATCAATTCATTTTCAAATATTGAATTTGAAAAATACAATAGTAAGTAATTACAGGCAGTTGACGTCACGTGATCTGACATTGCGACTTTTTAATTTATTTAAACTTTATACCTACTCCTTTTCAAGAAGAGGACAGACATTCACAAAAAGTTGTCCAGCCTGGGAATTAAGAATAATAAATTCTAAGTATTATGATCAATAGCTTACTAATATTATAAATGTGAAAGTTTGTGAGGATGTATGGATGGATGTTTGATACTCCTTCACGCAAAAACTTCTGAACGGATTTTGATGAAATTTGGTATGGTAGTAGTTTAGGTTATGAATTAAAACATAGGCTACTTTTTTTCCCGAAAAAATACAGTTTTCCCGAGGGATACTGTATTTACGGCGGGCGGAGCCGCGGGCAACGGCTAGTTAGACATATTTTTCAAAAACTTCAGAATTGCCATATTGCAGTCAGTCAACGAAATAAATAATTGAATATTGAACAATATTATGTTAACGACACTGTACTGGTTCACAAGCGCTTTGTGTCTCGGCTTTATCTGGTTCACACAACGGCTACTATGTATTTTTCTTTTAAGGCATGAGAGAAAGCGATTAGTTAACTTTATTACGCCATAATTACAGTTTTTTGTATCTAGGTACATGAAAGGGAAAAATATTGGAAAAATTGCGAGAAAAATAATAATAAAGACAGTTAAATTTTCCCATACTAACTCTTTCTACCTGTCAAACATAGTTTTATGTTCGTTACATTGGTAGTGTAAATTCTCACTCTTTCTATCTCTCCTTTCTCTCTCTCTAACGGTCTCCAGTGTCACTCGACTGTATTATTAGGTGTTTGGTTGGATTGCAAAATAATTCTATTTTAAAAAAATATCCCTGCAGGATGTAGTAACTGTTGAAACTGTAGGCATGGTCCAGTAGGTAGGTAGTTTTTTACGTAGGTACAATAGATAGGTAGGTGTAGTTGTAAGTAATAATAATAATAATTGGTGGGCTCAACCGGAAAAGTACCACGGCCTCACAGAAAACCGGCGCAAAATAACACTTGCATTGTGTTTCGAGTGAGTAAGGTTAACAAAGGCCCAAGATGGTTTGGGGATTTTAATGACCAGGGACGCAAGTACGCAACACCAGAAGAATTACAAGAATGACATCTCTGGAGTCTGGTGTCGCGAGATTCCATGGGCGATAGCTCGCTCGCCCGCAATCGCCGCTATTTACTTGTTTCTTGGTCCATTTTATAAAAACATCGTAACGTAGCACATTCAACAACAAAAAATCCTTAATCGCATTACGCCACAGATTTTTAAATCCATAGTTATTATCATAATATAGACGAGACATGTCGGGGCAAGCGTCTACTCTTAAACTGGGGTGATCCACATTTGGGGGTTATTTAATGTTTGTGGCAGTCGAGGTTTGACATATTTTGTCATCTTGACATTATGACATATTTGCTCTGTGGTCTAGTAGTTAGAGCATTGGCTCTCGACTCGGAGGTCGTGGGTACGATTCCCGCATTGGAACAAAAAAAATGTTGTTTCCAAGTTTGGTTAGGACAATGCAGGCTGATCACCTAATTGTGTGACAAGAAAGATGATCATTGCGTCGGATGAACATGTAAAAAGTTGGACCTGCGCTTGATCTCTTGTCAGCCGTGTCGGTTATCTGTCCCACTGGATTATGAGAGTAAAGGAAGAGATAGTGCTCTTATGTACTGCGCACACTTTTGGGCACTATAAAATTACTCCTGTGTAACTGGCCTGATTTCAATGAAACCGGCCACCGTCAACGAAATCGGTGTGGGGAGTTATTATTTTTTATATTAATTGTTTTCCGCAGTATTAGTTCGCATTTAATTGACGAACTATTCTTAAAACAAGATGGCGTAATATTTTCTTGTATGAAGATTGTTTTCTATCAAATCTAGGTACGTCAGCCCGTTCTTAGTTTTGAAATCATTGTTTACTTCGCTTACGCCTGCAACTTGAACCAAATTATCGATAGCTACTTGCACTAAGGAATGAGCTATATTATTTTACGACCTTCCTTTCTAAAGCACAGCTACATGTTCAGAATTACTTAATAATATATCAGTCAAGGTTGGTTCTATTTTGATTGCTACGATAATATTGTAACCGGATTTATAATTACTGTCGGATTGTCTCCTAATCTTTTGTTCTTATCTATTTGATCTTGCGTAACGTTGATATAAGATAACTGATTTGTCAATGTCAGTTGACATTTTTAATAGCAAGTAGGTACCGGCCACCTGATTGCAGTAGCTTAAATTCTTTTAATTATATTTCGTAAGCTTATCTAAATGCTTATAGTCATTACAGGTTCCTACTTTGTAAAACTATAATTGTGATTAAGAAAATATGAACTATACCAACATTTACAGCGACCATTAACTACCAAATTTTCTTACACAGTGTATAACATCCTAATACTATTATAAATATTGTGAAAGTTTGTGAGTATAGATGCATGGATGAATGAATGTTTGATACTCTTTCACAAAAAAAACTACAGGATGGATTTCCATAAAATTTAGCATGGTAGTAGATTCAGCTGTAGATCATCACATAGGCTGCTTTTATCCCGAAAGAGTGCAGTGTTCTCGTGGGATACTGTATTTACGCGGACGAAGCCGCGAGCCAAAGCCAGTGAACAATATTTTATCAATAGAAATAAATATTTTATGAAGATACAAAAGTCACTCAAATTACATAGGAGGCTCAAAGGTGTATAATTAAAAATCTCTTTGCCCCACTGGAAGGTAATTAAAACAATTAAACGTCAAAGAGGGCTCGAAAACGGATGTTGTTGCGTAATGGATAATAGATGGGTTTTTAATAAAATAGCCGCTCCTCCTATCTTGATCTTGAACTAGTCTGCAGCAGGTATTTTGGAGAGGAGATCTTGTGTGTGGGAGGATAAAACAATAGAGAATCGGACTAGATTTGAAATATTTAGTTACATTAAAATATTCAGAAATATTGAGGCATTTCAACTTGGTAAATGTAAAAAAAATATATTATTTTATGTGTAGTTTACTAATTAAATACATTTAAAAAGTACCAAAAAAAAGTTTTTTTTTGCTAAATTGGTAAACAAAACCTATATCATTAGTTTACTTACATCATATACAAAAACATTCATTATGGTAAGTATGAACTTAAACGCACAAATATCGGAGATATTTACAAAATATATATTCTAGCGGCCGTATACTTCATACCTACTTCATACACTTTAACCCAAGAGTGATGTCACTTGTAAGCGTTTTTACGAGACTTGCGAAACTTTGTATACAAATCGCTGTACCTTTGAAAACATAGACTTTTGATATACGGTCTCTTCTGAGAAGTTACTCATATTTAGGAGTACTATAATTCATGTGTGTAATAAAAAAAAACAGTCCGCTTGCCTATTGCAATATTGTAGCCACTATTAGAATTCTTCTTGGTGTAGCTACAAATAAAGATTCTATGCAACCGCGACCAGCGATCCGCAACCACGACCAGCAAATCAGCTAATCTGGGCCTCTAGTCAAGATACATTCGATAATGTCGACGGCAAACTTCGAAATCACAAATGTAAGGGATTTGACATAAAAGAAATCGCTAATCTATCTAATAAATATATATAATAAATAATAAAGCTAATAGCGATGCCTTATGTCAAATCCCATACATTTTTGTTTTCGAACTTCGCCGTCGAAAATATCGAATGCATCTTGACTAGAGGCCCAGGTTCTCTGGTCAGACCCACCGGTCGCAAGACGCGGTCGTCGGGGATTGTTTAGTGCTCCATATAAATACGTACTAATAAGCAGTGGCCCTGCAACCCTTTTTCGACCTCTGCGCGTGGTCTCGCGTCGCGTGTCGTTTGCGTCGTGGATACGTTAATGCCCCGTCCAGACTGCTCGTGAAGTAGGCCGAGGAAGCGCTCCGCGAAGTAACCCGATGTTTGAAAATGCGAAACGAAGTGCCCACACTGTCTTATTCTGCCAACCTCGGCCTACTTCGCGAGTAGTATGGACGAGGTGTAAGAGCCGGTCCATACGGCGCGTTGCGTCAGCGTTGCGTCGACGCAGCGCTGTCGCTCCGTCGTTTTACATACTAAAAACTGTACCGTTCACACGGTGCGCTGCGTCGACGCAACGCTGTGACGACGCACGAACAACGGACAGCATCCCCCGAGACGACGCGGTCCCGCGTCGTCTCGGTGTTCTAAAGCACATTTATCTATCTACCAATAGAAATTAATAAAGAACAGTTAAATAAACTTACCAATAATGACACAGATGAGCGTAAGTAAGACTGATAATTTTTTTGCACAAAAATCGGCACTGCGTAAGATCCGTGAATATTGCAAAACAAAATGGCTGTACATTGACGTCTGTTTGACACTGACATACGACTGTCAGTGTTGCCAATTTTGAAGCGGCATTTAACAAGAATAATGTATATTTTCAGCATAAACGTCGTTATTCAACCTGATGTTACGAAACTAAAAAATATGATGGTAGATTTAAAATATGTCGAATTCATAATAAATTCATAATAACTGAAATGAAACCTATTACAATGTAATGTAAGGGTATTTTACTATAAAGTTTTATGGAATACAAAGAAATAGATATATTTATAAAATATATTTTATTATTGTTCAATATTCAACTAATGGTCGGACATAGACAAGGTACATTCATTCTGCATTTCACCCGGGAGGGGTAACCACGTTACGTTTACTTCGCAACAACGCTGCGTTAACGCAGCACCCGTGTGGCCGGCATTGCGTTAACATGTTTGCGCTGCATCGACGCAATGCGCCGTGTGGACCGGCTCTTAGCTGGCGATCGTTGGCCACTGCTACATAATTTTCATATGCTTTATCTGGGGGCACGGCAGTGCCCCCGCCAAGTCGAGCGCGAAGAAAACACTGCCGTACCATCCTTTACTGGAACCATTTCGCCGCATTTTCAGCCCCTATTTGAGAACCTCTGGATAAGACCAGAACGCAGAGATTTTCGTCATCCAGTAAGCTATAATCACATACTTAAAATCCAAAATTTCAAGTCTGTTGATCATTTAGTTCCGAAGTTAAGCGAAAGCAAAGTTTCGCATTTATGACACTCACTCACTCACTCACTCACTCACTTATACACTCACTCATGATCATCAAAATAGAACTAGTACTTCCCATAAACTCAGAGAGCTGAAATTTGGTACAGAGTTAGGGTTTAATGGCCACATAAAGGGAAAACTATAAAAACTAGGATAATCGATCTGGGGGCACGGCAGTGCCCCCGCCAAGTCGAGCGCGAAGCAAACACTGCCGAACCATTCTTTACTGGAACCATTTCGCCGCATTTTCAGGCCCCTATTTGAGAACCTCTGGATAAGACCAGAACGTCGATCTGGGGACACTGCAGTGCCCCCGCCAAGTCGAGCGCGAAGCAAACACTGCCGTACCATTATTTACTGGAACCATTTCGCCGCATTTTCAGGCCCCTATTTGAGAACCTCTGGATAAGACCAGAACGTCGATCTGGGGGCACGGCAGTGCCCCCGCCAAGTCGAGCGCGAAGCAAACACTGTCGTACCATTCTTTACTGGAACCATTTCGCCGCATTTTCAGGCCCCTATTTGAGAACCTCTGGATAAGACCAGAACGTCGATCTGGGGGCACTGCAGTGCCCCCGCCAAGTCGAGCGCGAAGCAAACACTGCCGAACCATTATTTACTGGAACCATTTCGCCGCATTTTCAGGCCCCTATTTGAGAACCTCTGGATAAGACCAGAACGTCGATCTGGGGGCACGGCAGTGCCCCCGCCAAGTCAAGCGCGAAGCAAACACTGTCGTACCATTCTTTACTGGAACCATTTCGCCGCATTTTCAGGCCCCTATTTGAGAACCTCTGGATAAGACCAGAACGTTGATCTGGGGGCACAGCAGTGCCCCCGCCAAGTCGAGCGCGAAGCAAACACTGCCGTACCATTATTTACCGGAACCATTTCGCCGCATTTCAGGCCCCTATTTGAGAACCTCTGGATAAGACCAGAACGTCGATCTGGGGGCACGGCAGTGCCCCCGTCAAGTCGAGCGCGAAGCAAACACTGTCGTACCATTATTTACTGGAACCATTTCGCCGCATTTCCAGGCCCCTATTTGAGGAGCTCTGGATAAGACCAGAACGCAGAAATTTTCGTCATCTAGTAAGCTATAATCACATACTTAAAATCCAAAATTTTAAGTCTGTAGGTCATTTAGGCCCCTATTTGAGAACTTCTGGATAAGACCAGAACGTCGATCTGGGGGCACGGCAGTGCCCCCGTCAAGTCGAGCGCGAAGCAAACACTGTCGTACCATTATTTACTGGAACCATTTCGCCGCATTTTCAGGCCCCTATTTGAGAACCTCTGGATAAGACCAGAACGTCGATCTGGGGGCACGGCAGTGCCCCCGCCAAGTCGAGCGCGAAGCAAACACTGTCGTACCATTCTTTACTGGAACCATTTCGCCGCATTTTCAGGCCCCTATTTGAGAACCTCTGGATAAGACCAGAACGTCGATCTGGGGGCACTGCTGTGCCCCCGCCAAGTCGAGCGCGAAGCAAACACTGCCGAACCATTATTTACTGGAACCATTTCGCCGCATTTTCAGGCCCCTATTTGAGAACCTCTGGATAAGACCAGAACGTCGATCTGGGGGCACGGCAGTGCCCCCGCCAAGTCAAGCGCGAAGCAAACACTGTCGTACCATTCTTTACTGGAACCATTTCGCCGCATTTTCAGGCCCCTATTTGAGAACCTCTGGATAAGACCAGAACGTTGATCTGGGGGCACAGCAGTGCCCCCGCCAAGTCGAGCGCGAAGCAAACACTGCCGTACCATTATTTACCGGAACCATTTCGCCGCATTTCAGGCCCCTATTTGAGAACCTCTGGATAAGACCAGAACGTCGATCTGGGGGCACGGCAGTGCCCCCGTCAAGTCGAGCGCGAAGCAAACACTGTCGTACCATTATTTACTGGAACCATTTCGCCGCATTTTCAGGCCCCTATTTGAGGAGCTCTGGATAAGACCAGAACGCAGAAATTTTCGTCATCTAGTAAGCTATAATCACATACTTAAAATCCAAAATTTTAAGTCTGTAGGTCATTTAGTTCCGAAGTTAAGCGAAAGCAAAGTTTTGAATTTATGACACTCACTCAGTCACTCACTCATGATCATCAGAATAGAACTAGTACTTCTCATGAACTCAGAGAGCTGAAATTTGGTACAGAGTTAGGGTTTAATGGCCACATAAAGGGAAAAACTATAAAAACTAGAATAATCGAAGATCTGGAGTACCTGGTGACCCTGATTAGAAAACACAAGAGCCCAACCAAACTATTAGAGATCGACATACCGCCTTTACAAAAAATATTCAACATGGTGGTGGGCCGCTTCATTTGATGTCAAAAATCGAAGGTCTGAAGTATCTGATGAAGAATCCTCAGCTGGTTTCAGCTGATTAGAGATATGGTAATGCCCCCCTTCTACTATTGGTACATAAAAAAATCGACTGTCATTTCAAAAACCTAGCGAAGTGGGACACATCTTCTAATTTAATCTAGTCCGTAGCATTCCACTGCTGGGCGAATGCCTCCCTTTCTGCTTTTGATACGCATATAAATAAAATTAAAGGAAAACTCTGGATAAGACTAGACTGGCTTTTATACTTATATTTACAAGTTTACAAGAAGAAATAGTCGAACGATTAACTTTATTGTACTCGATCATTACACAAATTAAATAAACAAATTACACTGAAATCTAGTAAAATAAATCAATATGCCAACGTTTCTACAAAAAGAAGTGAAATCCCACCAAAAACATTCTGTAAAAAACTAGCCAAGTCTCGATAGAGCTGCTTGTTTATCTCTAAAAAGTAGTGAAATCTAGACAAAGTCGTGCCAAGTCTAAGGTTCCTTACTGCGATTTCTTTATTATTATAGTTAATGTTGTGTGACTTGGCCGTTGAAGGGTACACAAGGGTACAAATAGGGCTCCATGACACCATTGCTCCAATACATGTGTTGTATCAACAACAGCCTAAAATGAGACACTAGCGTCCAATTACCAATACCAGTATGGGCAATAACATATAATAAACGCATAACAAACATAGGTAGTTATAACAGATATAACATTACGTGTAAATAAAATTGGCTTGTACCCGCTAACGTATAAAGAATGTTCAACGGCCAAGTCACACAACATTAACTATAATAATAAAGAAATCGCAGTAAGGAACCTTAGACTTGGCACGACTTTGTCTAGATTTCACTACTTTTTAGAGATAAACAAGCAGCTCTATCGAGACTTGGCTAGTTTTTTACAGAATGTTTTTGGTGGGATACGCTTGTCGCCAAGTGTTACATTTCCATGAAAAATAGCAGTATCTATGTAGGTATGTTAATGCTCGTGACTATATATTACCGGTCCAGTTTTGCGGTTTGTAAAATTCTTGGAATATATCAATCACTTTTTAACATTTTGAACACCGACAAAAGAGTAATAAAATTGTTAATATGTTCTGCGGTTCTCAGCGTTTAAAGTTTTAGCTTTTTTGTTTGTAACAATGATTAATATTGTGCGGTTACGTTATAGCTTTTATTTAACTAGAATGTTTTATTTGATTGAGGCAAACTTGTTTGTAATACTTTTTCATTGTTTGCTTTATTTATTAATTGGCAAATTATATAATTAATCTTGCGTGTTTTGACTTTAATCATAAAATAATAATTATAAAAATAGCAAGACACAGTAGTCGCCATCGTAGTAGACATTTTATCTTAGTAAAAAGCAATTTTAAAATTATATTCTTATAAGAATGATAAAGTTATAAAAATAAGAAACCTTTTTATTAAGCAATGGCAGAAATCAACTTAAAAGTTTAAAACAAGGAATTTTTAAGTAAAACAGCGGTACCTACCTATACTTACAAATTCCTTGGTTTAAAAAGCTAAATACTGAAATATTTTTTTCGAATCTGACATCTCTACCACCGTGCGCTTATTCGTCAATTCAAAAAACGAGCTTCTGCGACTTCCTGTTACACACTTTCGTCCCATTTCACGAAATCACTCCCACAAATTGCAAGAAAGCTAGAGGAAAGATGTTACACATCATTTACCCTTATTTTTTCTGCAGTAATGATTTTTGTACTAAAGTTATTGTTACAATACAGCTGTAGCTGCAGCAAGGAAAAATTATCACATAATGTATTACTTTTTAACAACTATTTTAATAATATATTCCTCTTGGCTCTTGCAGGAAATTCTTGACAAGCCAATGACTATAGTCTCCGGCCGTTTTATTAAATGCATAAATCAACTCTAACGCGAGATTGGCGAACACAAACAGACATACATACCTACGAAAAGAACACGACAATTGGCGGGGTATCAAAGCAACAAATATTTGAAAATGTCTTCAATACAATTTATGGCCGAGTGCGTTTCTTGTAGGGTGGCCATTTAAGCTGAGAAGTTTGGATACTATATAAGGTGCATAACCGTCTAAAAATTAGAAAGACAACTAACCATTTAAGTCTAAATGTACAAAATATCCTGAAGCATACTTAGAAAATTATAATTATTGAATGATAAAATAAAGATAGGACTGGTTCAGAAAAATCAAAGAATATGGTAACATCACTTGCAATGAACGTCTAACAGATATCTATTGGCTAAGTATTGTTAGATTATTTTCAATGATTTATATTCAACTATGATGTTTAAAAGTTTGTAGACGAGTGATTTATTTGTCTAGTTGAAAAATTTCATAGATTTTTATTATAAACTACTATATTAAGGATAATTTTGACTTCAGTTTCTTTAAAATAATCTCATTAAAATATAAAAGTGACTTCAAATATGCCAACGAGGAAATCTTAATTAAAAAGTAACGTATCCTAAAATTCTTCAAAATCGAAGGACAAAGAATTTTAATTCCAAAAACTAAATGAAAATGTTACACTTGAATAATTAATTTTCACCTAATTAATAAACATTGAAGTGAAAATCTTTAAGATTATATCTCGTCTAATGCCCACACATTAGTGTTAGTGGGTGTATCAGGTCTAATTAATATGACGTTGATTGATACTAATGTAGTTTAGTGGAGTCAAGCGTGGAATAATTGATTGTCACAACATGTACCAAAGCTTCCGACAGAGACATTACATAAGGGATTTACTTGGACGAGGAAGGGTGAACAAAAAATTGTACGAGCCACAAGGAAGAAATATTATAAGAGATAAAGAGGAGCGAAAAGTAAGAGAAAAAGGTAGTAGATGAGGGGGAAGAGTATATGAAAAGTTGTCTTGACCTGCAATTAGAAATTTACTATTTGAAACAAAAATAAATATCTATATTTTGCCCGCGACTTCGTCCGCGTGGAGTTCGGTTTCCATACAAAATTTTGTATGCCTACTTTCAGCAAAATCCGTTTAGTAGTTTCGGCTGTGCGTTGATAGATAAGTCAGTCAGGTTTGCCTTTTATATATTAAGAAGATTATAGAGTTCCTAAATAAATGCCAAACTAGCTTTTGTCCGCGGCACTGCTCACATAAATAAAGTGTCCCACGGTAACACCTAAGCCTAAGTTTTAACACAGAGCCAAAACTAATACCATATCAAATAAAAATCTGTTCAGTAGTTTTTGCGTGACAGAGTTACAAACATTCACCCATCTATCAATACATCCTCACAAAGTTTCACATTTATAATAGTAGTAGAATTAACGTTTTGATGCGATTTTAGACGTTAAATAACAATATAGCCATGAATAATTTGCGTTAATTTCCAGCGGCGATATAGATGCCGATTACCAGTAGCTGAAAATTCGGTAAGACGTCGAAACACCTTTACGTAAGGAAAACGTATTTTAAGGCTTTTCAATGAAATCTGAACATCATAGTTATAATAATTTGCTAAAGCCCTTTGAAAGTTCCATATTTATTTGTTAATCTAATACCTAAGTTTAATACAGATTTATAATATAGATTTACTTAAGGGCCTAGGTTACACAATCGCCTTATTGCTTCCGCTTCGTCCGCTTCGCTTCGCTTATCCGTTTGTCGGTGCTTACTTTGTACTGACCGACAGAGACAAAACTTCTAGTCAAGCTATTTGTCACTTATTTGGCGATAGTAAAACAGGTCCTTTTAATAATCTATAACTTTCATGTCTGTAGAAATCGCATGTTGTATAAGTCCGGTCGGAGTGACACTGGTTGCGCAAACTGGGGCTAGCCTACGGCTGGCTCATTAGTCTGGCAATTACGATCTCAAAATGGCCGCTTATTACAGCCCAGAGTCGCCAGGGGCTTCTGCATTGTGCAAGTATTGATGGACATATGGTCAAAACGCTTGTGGCTTTTCTTTTGCGTGGGTTGAAAGACATTGATTTTGTGACATAAGTTCTTGAATTTTTCAAAATTGGCCCGTTAAATGACACCATCTGTCCAGAAAATGGCTGAATATTTACGTATTATGAAATGCTATTGATGCGTTGATTTCAATGACATAAATGAAGAAGGTTTTTTTGTAACTCTTTACATGTCCTTTCCTTTTATGAAGTGATGCTTAAGAAATCTTACGAGGCAGACGACATTTAAAAATAATGACTTAATATTTATAATAAAGGTTCTTAACATGAATCTATATAAATGTTGAATTTCATAACACAAAGAGGCTTAGTTAAATATGGAAGAACGTAATCTTATTATGTACGCTCTAAAGTTTACAGTTGAGGGAACGGTCTTCAAGCTGAAGACGCGTAAGTAAGTGGTAATATTATGTTTAGTGGTTCATATACAGGGTAAGATCTTATTAATATTATAGGAGTTTCATATAGGAATTTTATTACTCAATCATATTCTAAGCAGCTGAATTGACCCAGATGTATCTTGGCACAGACGAGGAAAGTTGATGTTTAATATAATCGTTGCTAAACTTTGTTCAAATTATAATATAGTACCTGGGTAACCAAGCTTTGCTCGGAGCTGTAGTAGATAAAAAAAAGTACTACAAAAATATTTCTCCAGGGTTCGAATATATACCTACCTAACTTAAAAATGCGCAGTTTTCCAGGGATAAAACCCACCTAGACCGATTTATCGCTCCCTAAACCCCCTGTATACTAAATTTCATGAATATCGTTGGAGCCATTTCCGAGATTCAGATTAACTTACCTAACTTAAAAATGAGCAGTTTTCCAGATATAAAACCTACCTATACCGATTTATCGCCCACGAAACTTCCTGTATACCTACTATATTTCATGAAAATCGTTGGAGCCGTTTCCAAGATGTAGATTATATATGCTTATATATGCTTATTTTAGATTATATATGCTTTATTGCTCGCTTAAATATATATTGTCATTTTCAGTCGTACGTAGTTCAAAATAGTAACAAGTTCAATTTATGAAGCATGTAAAGCTGCTAAGCATTTTCACACCATTTTACTCGACGACTGTACATACATAAATACATGGGCATTTTTAACTGAACTAGAATTCATCCTGTAGTCGAAATTCGCCCTTAACAATTCATATCATTATAATTTTAAAGTTTGAACTTATAAAGGTTCTTTTGCCTCAAAAATTGTGTCAGATTGACAAACGTCAACATGTAACAAATTTGTAGAGTTTTGCCGGGAATGTCAATCAGCAATGTTGTGTATTCATGGGTTTTTTTTTTTTTGCTAAATTTATGTTATTTCGGTTTTTAATGTGTAACATTGGTAGTATATTAAAAATTATTCATTCGTTGACGTGCACTAATGTGGGCAAGTGATACATTTACAAAATACATGCTAAATTGCGTTTCCCACCAAAACTCCCTAGGAAGTTTCTGAATACCCTGACTTGACTACACCGACTATTTATTTCGACTTTGACTAGACTTTGAACTTGAAATAGAAATACGGTGATGAACATTTGAATGAATATTCTATTTCCCGCCTTTTTCACTTGACACTGATAAGTAAGTTATTAGCCGACGCCATATTTATTTAAATAAAAAAATGTATCAAACACACGGTAGTGTGTGTTATTGATCTGAGATAGTGTGTGTTGTTGCTATTTTTATTAATTTTATTTATTTTTAAGCATTATTTAACAGTTACTCGCGGAAATTAAAGAAACAACCTATCATAAAAGAAGTTATGAACTAAAAGGCCTTGCATATAAAGAAACTTACATAACGCTTAATAATACCAAAATGTAATTAGAAGATAATTATAACTTGAAAGCGATCGAAGTATTGCGATCTAGTCATATATTACTACATACAGTAGCCTTTGCGGTAACCTTTAAATATTAATTCCTATTGAAATCGATACTATGATTACGATGACGAAGGCACAAAGCAGCCGATAATTTTGTCTTCATTAGCCGTAATGAAATTGCGCAAATTGCGCAACGTGCATGGTATCATACAAACTTAATACAGAGGCTAGATTTTAGTGTTCCTTAGACAATATATTAACTCCCTTACTAATAAAAATACTTATACAATGTATAAGCTATAAGTTTTGTACATGTCAGCACTTCAGAGCAGAGGCAGAGACAACTTCTTTCCACTTGCTATGATTCTTACATATTACTTGTTTCGTTTCGTTCACTTTCATTCTTATCATTAATTCCTCCTCTTATATTCAACGTAGCGAAGCGGCTCTCCATGGGCCACTTTACGCCTCCACAAGAAACGAGACGTGGATAATTAAATTATTTTTATGATTATCCATTGCGTTGCCACGAATTGGTGGAGAGGTTGGGAATAGGGAAAGGGGGGATAGGTATTATGGAAAGGAAGATTGGTAAGTTAGAGTGGGAAATAGGAAATTTAGGATATTACCGCCCAGGAGGGCAAGGGATAGGACAGTGATAGCTAGGGAAGCCGGGGTCACGTACCCGTATACTATACCACAACTACCGGACAGGTAAGTTGGGATGAGTATCCTATGACTATTTATTGCTAGTGCTAAAGAAAAAAAACACAGATTATCGGCCAGGACACGTTTACAATTCCGTAAACTTATCCGCCATTTTGTTTATTTAACGCTCAGCGGTTGCCGTTTTGCTTACGATTTTCTCTTTGCGCTTTTTTCCACGTAATACAGCCATTGTATAGCTTAAACACTGTATCAATATTTTTATTAGTAAGGGCTAAGGGGGTAAGTTTTTAAAAAGTATTACATTTTAATCCTCCTTTAAGTTCGGCTTCTGTGAGGTCTTAGAAATGAAGTTCTAATAGATACGACTGTAGTAGGTTAATGCGTTAAAATGAAATGATTACTAAACTTTTACAAAGTATATCAGGTATTGATACTGATATGTTAGACTGGTACATTATTGTCCGGAATCCGTACGGCTGGGAAAATTTCTGAGTACTGAAATTAGAACTCTGCGCTAATACAATAGAGCTGACAATCAAACACACAAGTGTCGAGTCAAATGTCAATGCAATATGACATCTCGACATTCGACACTTCTATTTTCAACTCTATTGTATTTGCGAAGAGATCTATTTTCAGTGCTCTGAATTTTTCCAGCTTTACGGATTCCGGTCTACGTTCTCCTTAAAAATATGGTCTCGTCTATTTCCTAATGGCTAGCCGCACACGTGAAATATTATTGTCAATATGAGCTTTATTGTCAATAATATTGCACGTGTGAGGCCAGCCAAAAATACGAATAAATTATAATAATACGAATCTATATTTTAATATGATAAAGAGGAAAAGTTTGATTGTTTGCATCGAATAGGCTCCGAAACTACAGGACCGATTTTGATGAAATTTGGCACAGACGTAGAGTAGACCACGGGGAAGGACATAGGCTACTTTTTATTGCAGAAATATATACGGTTTCTTCGAAATTAACTTTTGCGCACACTAAGTCGCGGGCATCTAGTAAATTATAAAGACGATCATACTACTGAAAAATTTCTCTCCTCGACTACATATTCCCACTATTTAATCAAACCCAGTACATGTTCCGACTCAAGCTTGGTCTATTAATGGTATTTTAATGTGTTCTGTAATGGATGTTGACAAAAAGCCTGATGTATGTAAATCTATTACTCCTTTATTGAATAGTTGGGTAAGACTTTTTGCTGATCCTACTATGTGGTTATAAATGATTAAACCTATGTTCAGGCTTTAATTTTAGTGTGGGATATTGATTAAATTTGTAGCAAAATACATAATATACTTTATCTACTGCAAAATTTTACTTATTACTTTATTGCAAAATTGTATACATCCACATTTTACATATTTTTTATTAAATTGTTAGAAATAAATTTTTAATTGTTCTTTATATAAGGTTTGGTAAAACCACTTACGGATATTTTGGGCATATGATCTACTGCTTATGTAAAGACATTTAGGCAGCAAAATAAGGTAAAGGCACCTATTAACGCGGTATGCAAAATTGGCATCAATTACCGATGTATTCGTATTTTCGTATTTTAATTGAATAGCAATAACTTTAGCACAATATTATTTCGGACATGTTTTAACTTGTAGTATTTTACATCGAACTGATGAGCGCTAGTTGGCATATCACTCTATGAACGGATCAAAAATCATCAGTTTGTGCGACGGCAGCGCAGGAGCAGGTTGTGTGCATACAAACACGTGCCAATTCATGTAAGTGCATACAAATTTTTGTTACGTTATTTAAAAGTAATACACTTTATAACTGACTATGGATATTGTTTACTGGTTTTTGTGTTTTTATGGGAGTATTATCTCGTACTTTTCATGGTGAAATTTAGTATAAATACTTAGTTACATTGAGAAATACAATTCGCGGTAATAGATGCTTAAAATTGGGAGTAGCATCTAATACCGAGGGTACCCTCGGTAATGGATATATTGAGGGTTCTATTTTGTTATATATATTTATGATAATTAACTGTCGTTGTAGTAAAAGTTGAAAAATCTGCCTGTCCTTATGAATTCTAAAAACGAAAAATCAATTTCCGATGTATTCAAAATCCATTAAAAGTAATTAATTTTTTGAAAAACAACAGCTACTTAAAGTATAGGTTTTGTACTGGGTGTCAAAAACGTCATAAAAACATTTGTAATATTGAATTGACAAAAGATTGATAATGCGGCATATCTTGTGATTAAAAATACAATTTTCCATGAAAATTTAAATCTGTTTATGCGAAATGATACCCGAAAATCATACATGTATAATTATAACAGTCAGAATTACATTTTAAAACATTTGTTTCTACTCCCATTACCGCGGCATACCTCGGTAATAGATCCTACCAGAATCTATTAACGAGTGCAAAGTACTCGGTAATACAGATTTCATACAAAATCTATCACCGAGTGATACGGCTACCAATATTCATATTTAGGGTTCCGTTATTGAATAAATTCTCACTATTTTATTTAGTTCTTTTTCATATTCAGAAATTAGATACTAAGTGTGGATTGCACCATGATTGTCATATGTCATACTACTACAAATTATATTATATTGAATCTATTTAGGCATACTATAGTGGGGCCAAGCTTGAGAAAAGTTGTTCAGTTTTATTGTGAAAATCGTCTCAACAAAACGATTTAAATTTCATGTTGTATAATGTCATTTTAAACTTGATTGATTGATCCATTACATTAATGTTTTATGTATTGTTTTAATTTTAATATATTTAATTTTATACAGAACCATCAGGATAAAATAGTATTTTATTTTTCTACACTCGGTATTAGGAGGCGCATACCGCGGTAATAGATAAAGTCATAGGGCATGCCTCGGTAATAGGGGAAATCGTATTCCTGTCAAAAAAAAAAAAATGAATACAACTCTTTAAAATAAATAAAAAGAAGTTAACGGGGTACCATACAAAATGTCTATTAAACGTTTAAAAAAATCCTAATTTGCGGAGAACCGTCTTGATTACGAAATATTTCCCTCTAAAGTCAAATTCGGCGATTTACCACGGTAATAGGTGCTTTTACCTTAATTGTTATACTGGAAAAAATTGCGATGTTTTTTTTTAGTATGACTATTATTTTTTTGCCTAAACGTCTTTACATAAGCAGTGGATCATATTATGCCCATAGTATCCATTATTGATTTTTGAAGACCTTATACCTATTATTAATGTTTATATTTTTAATTAATTAATTAATAAGTTATGTACTTTTAGTAAGTTTAGTAACTATCCAGCTTAGTAGGTATTCTTAATTTCAAAATGGAAATCGTGTAGGTATATATATACGTAGTAATTTCTTGAATCTTCAATATTTTGCTAATGTATACTATACTAGCTGTTGCCCGCAGCTCCGCCCGCGTAAATAGAATATCCCTCGAGAACACTGTACTTTTCCGCGATAAAAATTAGCCTATATTTTAATCCAAAGCCTAAACTACCACCATTCCAAATTAAATCGAAATCCGTTTATTAGTTCTTGCGTGAAAGAGCAACAAAATTCCATCCATCCATCCATCCTCAAAAACATTCACATCTTATATCTATCTTCTATATATAAAAGAAAGTCGTGTTAGTTACACTATTTATAACTCAAAAATGGCTAAACCGAATTGGCTGAAAATTTGTAGGCAGGTAGCTTAGACCATGGGGAAGGATATAAGTTACTTTTTACTATGAAAAATGTACGATCCAGCGGAATACGGTATTTACGCTTTACGTAAAAACTACTTTACCGATCAGCATGAAATTTGGCACAGGCCTATGCCGAGACTACGGGGAAGGACATAGGCTACTTTTTACCATTGGAAAATATATTTCCATGGGATACTGTATGTACGCGAGCGTAGCCGCGGGCAACAGCTAGTTTATAATATTAGTAGGATTACTACTGCTAGAACAAAACAGTAACTGTTACATGACACTTAAGGGTCAAATCACACCGAAACGAAACGATACGAAACATGGCGCAGCATTTTCAAAATAGCTATTCAAAATTGTACTTTAATTATTACACAAGAAGTTACACGTTTCATTGTAAGAGTTAGACAAACACTACAATACATGTAAACATATTGTAATAAAATTCTAAACGACTGTCAATATGAACATGGATCTTTGCTCCTCCTTTTATGTAATTTATACTCCCAAAATGTCAAATTCGAAACTGGGCCTCTAGTCAAAATGCATTTGTTAATTTCGACGGCGAAGTTCGAAAATAAATGTATGTTCGCAATCGACTTGTCACTTATTGATGACTTATGTTAAATCCCATACATTTTTCTTATCGAACTTCGCCGTCGAAAGTATCGAATGCATCTTGACTAGATGCCATGTACGTTTTGCATGAGCCATTGGTCGATGTCGCAATACCACTCTATTAAATTTGTCTCACTACAAAATAATTTGCGTGACCTAACTGATCATAGATTATAATACGATATCTTACAGACACACAATAATAAACCTTATATCTGAGTGTACAAAAGTTAGAATTGCATAGCGAAATACTTTAGAAATAATTGTTGCAGTATATTTCGATATTCAAGTCTTTGAAATTCAATTCAATAAGATAAAATAACTACGTATCATTTCATAAAATTCCTTTTTAACTGACAAGGATATTTGTTCCGTATTCTGATAAAATTTTCCTTTAAACTAAGTTTCCTTTGAGTTGCTTAGTTCTTCTAAGTTTACACTTAGCTTGGTTTAGTTTACATAGAAAGTATCACAATATAACATGTAGGTAAGGGTCAAATCAAACCGAAACAAAACAATAAACTTTAAAGATGCTATTGAAAATTAAAACTTTATTTACTACACGTTTCATTGTTAAGCGTTCGAATGTCTAGTTCTTATGGTAGTAGTTTAGACTCCGTATTAATACGTAGGCTACTTATCGCTGCAAAATATACCACGAGATTACTTTTTGCACGTGTGTGGGCAACGTGGCTTATCATTATGCTCTGGATGAGAGTGCCTTTTTAATTCTTTACGATTTTGACCTTTGATTGTGTTTTGTCGACAAGCTGTGACAAAACACTAACAAACCAAAACGTTAAAACGAAGTTTGAAATGGTAAGTAACTCTCGACAATATCAAACAGCAAGCGAGCTGATGATGATGAGTAATAGCTAAGAACCATCTCATAAGTCTCCTTTCGTACAAAAATAACTCGATCAAAATTGGTTCATCCAGGCTAGGTATACTCCAGAAAGCTCATCCAATATGCCATCGCCCATCGTCAAATGCAATGACGATCTTCAAAATTGCAAATATATGGGAGGGAAATAACATTAGTTAATGCCCGGCTTCTGACGTTTTTTGTGGGTACTTTATCTAGTCAACAGCGTTTTTGAATGGTTAACACATTTGCATCATCCAATCAAAAGCGCTATGGAATAACTAAACTATAACTGACAAAAAACATTAGAAACCGCGTATAAGTGACAGCACCTGATAAGTCAATGCCATATTTTTTGATTTCGAACTTCACAATCGTAATTAAAGAAGTGACTCCCCAAAACCCCGAAAATTCCAAACTTATAACATACTGGATGTTGCCTGCGACTTCGTATGATCAAAAGGAAATCCCACGGGAACCATACACTTTGCCGTGATAAAAAGTAGCTTATGTCCTTCATCGTAATCTACTCTATATCTGTGCCAAATTTCATCAAAATCGGACGAGTAGTTTCGGAGCCTATCCGATGCAAATAAGAAGCTAATATAATAATATACTAAGAAGCTAAATAATTTAGTGTAGAGTCGGGGAAAACATATTTAAACGCAATTTTAAAATATACACAAAACAGCCTGATGCAACAGTGAATTTTTATTTAGGTACTACACTGATGTTGTCACACCAGAATTATTTCATCAAGTTGACGTAGACATTGGAATATTTTCGATACATTAAAATTCTTAAATTGAGAATAATCGTAGCAATCCGAAGTCACGACAGTACAAAATGAGATCCTCACCGCATACGTATATTATAAAGATTACGCAATTTGTAAATTTATCTCATTTTTGTTGCAAAATTGGAGATAATCTTTATTATCCTAATACGTATGACTTTTATACGATATTGGCAGACTTTATATAAAATCAGGTAGATGTTAAAATAATGTAAATACATACCTAAATGTAATTAGTAGACAGGTAGAAAATATTATCAAAATGAAATGTTGCGTTGCCCGTCTTTTATGCCCATGCTTTCGGCATCTGGTACTATTCAATCGATGAATAACAAAGCTATAGCGTTTTTCCACAACACTTCTTTGCGAGGCCGCGATATCTCTCTGGTCAAGTTTCTCGGGCATTTGGTAATGACAAATAAATAAAACATAATATAAAATATATAAATTCCATATCGAATGTAAACATATTAGGCACTGAAACAATAAATAAACATTTCATTACCCAGATTTCATGACCCCATGAAGTAATTTTCCCAATTTTCGTGTCCATTTTGCTCATTAATTAATTATCATTAAATGAATAATTTTTATACAGTCCCATTTCATATATGTAGTTTCATTATCACTAAACAATTCATTTTCATTCATTTCCAAATACGCGATGCGGTTTTAATTAATTAAATGTAAACATCGGATTGGATAGTGTTGTGATTCTAAAATATCGATAACTATAACCTATTTCTGTTTCCATTCAGGTAATTACTTGATCAACTTACATGTGCTTTTATAAAGGAGGTTTCACAGACTTATTTTGATATAAAAACATGACGTGTATTAAGAGTAGACGTGGCAGAAGTGAAAATTCATTTGTCGTTGAAACCAAAAAATACTCACATCATGCCTAAAGTCAACATCAATTCAATGAAGAATAGAAAAATTTAAATTTGTACACCTAGCTCTATATTCTCTGTATTGAGCCTTACTTTAGAAAGTCAACTTATTATGTGAGAAGCATAATATGTTTTTTTAAACATGGCGTTATGCCTAAGATCATGTCGTTACACAACCTTGAAGTTTGACTCTCAATGCCGCGCGCCGCTGTGTCACTTCAAAAACGCCTTTTTTGTTTTATATCAAATCACAATGGTGCGAACCATTGTGATTTGATATAAAACAAAAAAATCAATACTATATTAAATTATATCACACACATATACGATGAAGACGTAATAGAGTGACATCACAATTTATAGAATTTACTGAGAAATAAAACGCGCTAAAAATACTTAAAAGTATTTGAAAAAATATAGATATTATGAAGAAGAAGAATTTATGTTGTTTAACGTTTCATTCATAAATTACGCTATACTCTACGATAGTGAACTCCACAAAATTCGTACGACAAAATCACGAAGTTAACGACTAATGGATATTACATCGATATTAGTGATGGGTTCTTTTTCTAGTCTAACCTACATCGATGACTTATGTAAGTCAAACATCGGATTCATTAATTATGCTAATGTTCAAACATCAAGATTGAAGATATTTCCGTATCCCAATGACGTTTGAATCAGATTTGTGTAACAATTTTTTTACTCCGCCAAACGAGCAGCCGAATCTCCTGAAGGTAAGTGATTACTGAAACGGATGAGTGCTTGCTGAACTTTTAAATTATTTAAGATATTTATATTACTAAACAAAACTTTGTGCTAATTTATGAACAATAGTTGTAGCGTGCATATTGAGAATGTAATGGATAATGTTGCTTTATTATATTATGCCATTAAAATAGGCCAAGAAAAAATAAATTATTGTTCACGGACAGCCTAATCATTTACGTATCCTTTTCTTTGAAGGTTGACTTTAATTATTTCGACGCAATTTTAGGAATTTCTCGAGATTTCCAAATTCAAATTAAACACTTATTCCGAATTCAAATTTTACACTCGAATTATGAATTTTAATTATAATCGTTGAAACGTTAACGCTAATTAACGCCGGGACCGATTGGCATGAAATAATAAAACAGGCTAATATTTTGCTCAAGAGACCAAAGTACAAACAATGATGAAATTCGATACTGTGTTTTACGATGACGAAAGAATTATACGGATTCAAAATTGAGGGACTTAAATTTTTTATTTGCTCAAAACTGCCTTCAGAATTTGTTCTCCTTCGCATATATGCATGGTATGTTATTACTTGCCAGAATTTGTTTCTTATAAGCAACACTCAAATGGTGCAATAATACAGTGTAAGCATTTTTTGAACCAGTGTATAGTAAATGTTTGCTTTTCTTATCAAAATAGAACTCAAGACCCCCTTGAGTACTTTTAGCTTAAACTCATCTATGCAAAAACTTTGACCTGTATATTTCTTTAAACCAGTGTTCGAGAATTGTTGCCGTAGTAAAAAATATTCAGTTTGATTTCCTTTATAAAGCTAGTACGGACTGATTTGACTGATTGACTACCATGACTACCCTGACTGGACCTTGACAAGACTTTGTACTTGACGATTTAGTAATACGGTGATGAAAATTTGAAAGAACATTCTATTACCGGCCTTTTAACTTAACACTGGCAAATGGTTATAAGCCGACGTAAACAAAAAAAAAGCTAGTACGTTTTTTTTTGGTCGGCTGTACCTTTGAAAATATTGACTTTTGAAAAAATATTACGGTTTCTTCTGAGAAGTTACTCATATTTAAGAGTACTATTGATTTATGCAAAAAAATCAGTTCGCTTGCCTATTCTTCTTATTATATTATATTCAAAAATTTCCAGTATACTATTAAATTAAACAAATATTCACATCTATTTTTTTTTGTCCTAATGTAAACATAATAAATATAAGCTTGAAAATCCCTTACATTTTCTCTGCAAATATTAAATTCTAGTAAGTTAGTCCCTTTCTTATCCCCTTAATTCTCACAGGCTGGAAAGGATTTTTATAAGAACAATGGTGATGTTTTGAAGAATTACATTACAGATTCATTAACTCACTTACGTGCCGTGTCTTATTACTCTGTTTTTAATTAACTTGCGTGCTTTGGTATAATGGTTTTTGACATTCGTTTGTAAGCTTAATCCCGTATGCCATACCTTTGGAGGTTTTAATGTCATCAGCATAGGTTCTTCAACTATTAAAACAGCTCCTAAGGTCTGTCGGGTACAGATAATCATAGGCTATAAAGGTAGTATAAAATGAACTACTTCATTTACCACAAATTCGTGCAATGCTGGTGCTATAAATGGGCACATTACTTTAAATTTTTTGTAATATTTGTGTCATTATTTGAAAATTTAGCACTATATTATACTTCGGCATCTTATATAATGTCTCCAAAAATCAATTTCGGATACTTCGGGCACATGATCCACTGCTTATATAAAGACGTTTGGGCAAAAAAATAATTGTCATACTCAAAGTAAAAAATCATCTCATTTATGGGCTTTGTTTATGGGTGACTCTCCGCAGAACGCAAACTCGCTCATATAAAGATTTTTTTTTTCTTTCTTGTATGACAATTACTTTCTATATACTTCGCCATCTTATATACATCATCTTTATAGGCGAGCGTTCATTTGGCACACGACAGTCTTAAGACAGTATATTGTATTATAAAATGTATTAGGATGTGCACGCTTAAAACAAAACGAATCATAGACAAAATTGTCTAGGACGGACACTGTCATAAAACTGTGTGAGTTGTCTATGTGAGACAAAACTTTCTTAAGACTGCCATGTCCTAAGTGAGCGCTCGTGATAAGTATCAATAAATGCTGAAGATTTATTAGCAGCCCTATGTCATGTAAATGTATTAAGCTCAACAATGTGAAGTTATAAAAGTACCACGTAAATTTTGCAATCTGTTCCATTTTAGCATGTCAAGGCCGAAACTCGCCAGCGAAGTGAAACGGTAAAGTTTCTTAGAAATATAGAACAGGCTTCATATTATAATAGAAACAGCGGTATAAGGGTCCACACAAGTGCTGGAACAGACTTGCTTTTATAAACTTGGTATGCGCAATTTCTTGAAAGCAGTTGAGGCGTTTGTAAGAAAAAAAACCAATGTAAGAATTTTTGATTGTATTGTGGGGTTTAAATTTTTTGTCCCACCTGAAAAAATAATGTTAAAGAAGATAAACTACATACAACATTCTTAATAGAAATCAAAAACCTTACACAGGTCTGTTATACGTGTTTATTTTATTGTTATGTTACAATTTACAAAGGGAAAGTCCAAGCAATTAGCAGAGATAATCAATGGCTGTGTTCCGAGGAAAAAACGCTTGTTAGCGCTTGCTAGCGCTAAAGAAAAAAAAACAGACTATCGGCCAGGACACCTTTGCTAACAGCTTCCATAGCGCTAAAATAATCCGGCATTCTACTTATTTTACGCTAGCGGTCGCCATTTTGTTTACGCTTTTTTGTTAGCGCTTTATTCGTGGAACACAGCCATTGATGAAAATAAAAATTAAATATCTATTTCGTGACTTGTCGTTTCTAGTAAGGGATTAACACAGAACAACGTCGAAAAATGAAATGCATGTCTTATGTTTGCGCCGGGAAATGATAATAAAAATATACACCGGACTGATGCATCCACATCTCTGGAGAATTCGACAGACGTCAGTATTGGAAAAGTGTTTCTATGTTATGATTCTTCGTATTATTCTCTCCTCTTTGATATTCTTATTTTATATTGACGAAATGACAGAAGGAGTATATTGAGCTGTATCTCATCTTGAGTACAGTTCAATCTCTTATTCTGTTGGTTTGATTCCTCTTGATGGAGTGTACCGATGATATTTTTCTTTATGGGCTCCCAAACGATGAAGGAGATCTTTGAAGATCTGTGATGTCTGTCAACTCGCATAGGACGTGGCAAAGTAAGTACATCTACTAGATGGACAGCTATTAGGAAATTAAGAGCAGGTATTTGGGGCAAGCGAAAACTTGTCCTGTACTTCTCCTATTGCACCTCAACACGAGACAGCAGAACAAGCTGGTCAGAAGCGGAGTAAAGTCAAAGTTGAGCTCCACCAGTAAGTGGTTGGTAGACGGCTAATGAAATTCTCCGCCTAACATCACAGTCAGTGATGATAGGAGATCGAAAAATATCTTTCGAATGACGAATGCTTCATTAATTCTTTCACCTGCTTATTATTATGATCTCGTTAAAATACTTTAATTAACTTTTCCTTATAAGCCTACACAAATATAAAGGGATGATTCAGTCGATGGTTCCAAGTAATCTAGTTGTTATAATATAAAGTCAGGCAATAAATTTCAGATTTAATTACGTTGTTATGTTACATGTTCTTGTGACAAATAAATTCTTCATGTGGGAAAGCCACACCGGAGGCTACATGAAGTAAGAATGTGGCTTGGTCCTGTTGGTTTATGAGTTTAAAGTTGTAATTCTCACGTAGAAAAATGCATTAAAAACTTTTAAAGGCTAGAATATCTTCGAGTTCATTAATTATTATTTTAATTCTTATTTTCTATTAGAAATATATTAAAAGAAATATTATATTACGGTTCGGCTACCTATTAGGATTTTTACAAGATGAGTCAGTATTAAGACATCAGATCTAAAATTACGGATTTAGTTGAGATAGGTTTGACGTTGCCCTGCTGTGCTTTTGACTTTAAGCTCAAATATGCCAGTAGGTACTATGAGTGCTAGTAGGTATACCACTAGGAAGCACTCATAAAGATAATAATATGTGCCAAATTACTAAAGAGGATAAGTTTATAACTCAGAATCTTACTAAGTTTTTACTGTATGATTTCATAAAATTCTGTTGAAAAACTGTATAAACACGTAATAAATCTATATTTATATAATTATAATAAAGAGGAACAGTGTTTGTTTGCTGTGAATAGGCTTTGAAACTACTGGACCGATTTTTATGAAATTTAGTACAGATATAGATTAGACCACGGGGAAGGACATGGGCTACTTTTTATCGCGCCAAAATGTACGGTTACCGCGGGATTTTCTTTTGCGTGCACGAAGTCGCGTGCAACATCTAGATACATCTTATTTATAATTGAAATATCTTTTGAATATCTAGAACTAAGCGAATATCCGTCGATACTTTTAAGCTGCGCATCCACTGCATCGGAATCGGAGCGTACGGAGCGTACGGATTTGTTGCTTTGTATGGATTTCTATGGTACTACGTCCACTGGATCGGTATTTCTGCGCCTGCGACCGGTATTTATGCCGATGACGTATCGGCAGTGAACCCGTCATTCGGATTCCGAACGTTTCAAGTTCTGACGTGTTTGCGACGACGCGACGGCTATACATAAATACTTATTCACGATGAATGACGATATTTTAATTACTTTAGTGGAAAAATATGATGAACTTTACAATCTAAAACATCAACATTATCATAACCAACTGAGGAGAGACGATATTTAGGATGAAATTGGGCAAATAATAAATAAAAATTGTAGAATATAGTGAAGTTCAAAAAACTTTTTTCGAGTCATATGAATGTACCCAAAAAATCTATTTTCATCTTCTAATAAATCAGAATATAATGTATGAAATTCTCCAAAAATTAATCTTTTTGAATTTATATTATGATTTATGAACCCATATCTTTCGTTTCCTCTTGTTTTTCTTTTCCTCTTCTGATAAAATACAGCTTATTACAACAATATCCTCGTCACTATCCTCCATAATGCAAATGCACGTTCAGGCTGACGGACTAAAAATAACTAAATTGCCGATGCTGAATCCGAATGCAGTGGACGCACCCCATCGGCATTTTGTAAATGCCGACGCTCCGTACGCTGCGGACGCTCCGATTCCGATGCAGTGGACGCGCAGCTTTAGTAGGGGAGCTCTACCAGGACATTCTTGTAGTAGCTCGAGCGCGTCAGATTCAACAATTACTATCATAGGCTTCCTAACTTTGATGGTCATGGCTGTATCAGGCAATCTGCGTTGTGATACGGATATTATGATTAATAAGATTATCTATGTAGGTATCATAGTTAGTGACTAAGCCTGAATCAAAAGTAGAACTCCACGAAATGACTCAGAGGGCGGACAGGCGTACGAAATTCGGAACGTTTGCCTCGACATGGGTATACGTAGAACTTGCGGTCACATAAAATTATTAAAATTTGCTCTAGATATTAAAGTTTTGTTGCTTAATAAAAACGATGACAAATTATTCAGATAAGGATACGATAAGCGTGCCAAAGCCAACTTTCTTAACCGTGATTATGCTGTAATGAAAATAAAAAATATTATAAAAGTAATGGGAGTGTCAAGGGGAAAATGTGCTGGATATTAATTCCAACAAAATAACTGTTTGCTAATAATAATGTATATGTTTGCTAATAATAGTATGATTGATGTAACAATATATTTTAGAAAGTGAAGTAAATATTATCTAAGAATATTTTAGGGTTTCGTAATACTTGAAGAACCCTTATAGTTTCGTTCGGTCCGTCCAACTGTCTGTAATTTTTCATACATGACTTACAAAGTCAACAATTTTTGAGTAATCGGCCCCCATGGTTTGTAAGTTGGTCCCCCCCCCCCCCCCGGTATTTCTAAACTATAAGAGATAGAAACATATAAATTTCCATGCTAATAGACCATGCTAAAAACTCTTGAAAATTATTTTGAGCGAATCCGATTTCGCATTTTAATAGTTTTTCAAGTAAATCAAAGAAAACCTAGATATTTACGGAATCCTCCTTAGATATGTCGTAACATGCACTTGGTTAGGTTATTTATATCTTACTTTTAATTTTCACGGGATGCAGTATTTTTAGACTTTTAGGTTAAATCAAGTTATATCCTATCATATAACCTCAGAAATATTTAACCCTTTGATCAAGATCAACAATATCAGCGAAACTGTATCAATCCTAGGCCATGAACTACAGTTAACTATTCTGATCTCCCATTATTATGTGGGGCACTGTTAACTGGGTGTTTAACTATAACGAAGTGTAGATAATGAACTAGAGGTAACTTATCGATAATAAGATACATAGCGTTGATGCTATGATATAAACTAGATAAATTACTTATTTTGGTACCTAAATGTTTGTGTCCACAAGTATTGATAAATTACATAGTACAAATAAAAAAATATATCAACTTAAATCAATTGGAGTAGGAAAACAGGGAATGTGGATTATATATAAAAACTTTATTGCTCAGAAAAGGGAATGTAAAATATGATGGACATTATGAAACCAAAAACAATGAATTGAAATTATTTAGGTTAACACAATCTAAGTTAATACATATTAAAAAATTTACTCAAATTAGGTAATAGACCTATTACCTGATTTGAGTAAATTTATATAATATAGTTATTAAAAATATGGTTTGGTAAAGTCGATTGTGGATACTTCAGGTATATGATCTATCATCTACTGCATAAGGTAAGACGTTTATGCAGAAAAATTATTGTCATAGATACTCGAAAAACATTTTTTCTTTATTTTCTTAGTTTGCGTTTTGCGGAGAGTCACATGAGATGTTTTTTTTTTAATCTGAGTATGACAGTTATTTTTCTGTCTAAACCTCTTTACATAAGCAGTGGATCATGTGCTTGATTGTATCCGTAATAGATTTTTGGAGATCTTACATATTCAAATAGCTATTGTAGCGATTATCTACAGACTACACCATACTTATGAGATGTAATATCATAATTATATTTATTTACTTATGATAATATTACATCTCAAAAGTATATTAAAGGTTTAGTACAAGTATAATAAAGGTTTAGTATATCTAGCATCTATTCTACAACATCGCTGTAATACACTGACCTATCTCATTACCGCTGACTCACTGGTCAGATCGTTTAAGTCACAAAGAATCACCTGATATTGATTTGGGAATTAGGTTTTTACATTTAAAATAGATTTTGATCTATGCTCTCGTTTTGGTTTCTAGTAACTTCTTCAAAACAAATAGAACATGACGTGTACAAAGTACACGTTGCAGAAGTGAAACTTCACACATGATTTGAAATCCAAAAATACTCTCATCGTGCCTAAAGTACATCATTTCAAAACGAATATAATAATTATGTGCACCTTCGTGTTAAGCCGTGCCTACTTCAGAATGTTTAGATATTATGTACGAAAAAACCTCCAACAGATGACGTTACGTTTATCCAAAATCGTGTCGTGATATTGTATAAACTTAAATTTCAGTCTCAACGCCGCTAAAGCAGTTTCACTTCAATAATCATATCACTACACGCCAGGCATAATAGTCGTCACTTAGCGTGATTGTACCTACCACCAATCTCTTTTTTTATCTGTCGCACTTGTATCAAAGGAATTCAACATAATATCTACTGTAAGAAAATTCAACTACAAGTTTAGAGCTACCCATTTTCCATTGCGAATAATCTAGATCACCGTTATACTAAAATCTATACTGAACATAATATCGCGACCGGTCTAGCAGCTGGTATTGCGGACATTGGAACTGGCCCACCTGAGACAGTTGACTTAAGCGATACGCAAATGTGGGTCACATTATAATTTTACGTAGGGAAATGTAGCAGGAAATATTGGTCGGTTGGAGATAATTTGAATAAGAGACAGGCGAAACGGTATGTCTAAAACTGAAATTCTGATAACAGTATTTAATTTTATATTCAACAGGTATATAAATAAATTTTCTATTATGGCACCCGCATATAATAATAACTCCTCACATCGGTATCGGTGACCGTGGCCAGTTTCATTGAAACCAGGCCATATAATTTTATAGTGGCCAAGTGTGCGCAGTACACAAGAGCACTCTCTCTTCCTTTAGTCTCATAATCTAGTGGGACGGATAACTGACACGACTGGCGAGAGAGTCCGTCATCATGTATGGAAGATTACTTATTATTTAATTTTATTTACTAATACTTTATTTTATTTACTAGTACTTTGCATTTCTGTCCATATAATATTTGTGTTACATATCTAAAAATAATATACTACTTTTGATGATTTGAAATATTATAGGTAACTATTATCTTCCTTATTGAATATTTTGATATTGCTCCACACACAGGCTAAAAACTAAACAGGTCACCCAGCGGCGTTCCGGACGATTTACACAGGTAAAGCAAAACGGATCCACCGTATGTACTCAGCTTTACCTGTATAGGTAAAACTGAGCAGGGCCTTTAGTCAAGATGCATTCGATAATTTTGATGGTGAATTTCGAAAACAAATGTATGGGATTTGACTTAAGACATCGCAAGCGAAATGTCACTAATAATAATTATCGATATCTATGTCTAATAACATTTTGTTTTCGCTTGGCCTCTAGTCAAGATACATTCGATAAAATATTACGCGGCGAAGTTTGAAAACAAAATGTATGGGATTTGACATAACACATCGCAAGCGATATGTCACTTAACGATGACTTATGTCACATCCCATACATTTTTTATTTTCGAAGTTCGTCGTCTAAATAATTATCGAATGCATCATGATTATGTCAAATGTCTAACCGACATTAAGCCGTACACTACGGCCGCTGTATCTTGACGGGTCTGAACATAGGCTCTGCGAACTTTAGCGCATGTACAACTCGTGAAGAAAACTGTTATTGTATTAATTGTATATACCTATGTACTAATAAAATTTCCCTAATACAGTTGACCAATTAGTACAAATAAAATAAATACGAAAACACTTAGAAACAGTTATTGCGCTACCTTCTGCGCGAAGTTCAGACTCGCCAAGATACATCGGCCGTATTGTACGTAGTTAAAACGTTTAGTAAAATTTCATTTATTTGTACAAAAGAAATCAATTTTAGCGATTAAACTTTCATAATCAAATGGAATAATTTGAGTGAATGTAATAAATTTGCTTAATGACTTTAATTGGGTTTCTGCCTTCCATCAAACAGAATTTATCTGGAAGGACGAAGTTTTATTAAATTCCTAATGCCCGGGGCGGGTACTGTGATTTCTTGTATGCATATCTTAAGACGTTAAGATTGGTTCAATATTGATCTTATTATGTGAAATATTATGTGTAACGAGTATTTTGTTATAAACATTTATAAGCACGAATTCTTGCAACTTTGAGTTTATATATTTGTTTATTTTATTCGTATCCCAACTCTGCTAAATCAGCTGGTTATCTATCAAATCAGTTTTTCTTTACAATGTTAACTGGGTTCTAGAAATTTTAATTAAGGCTGAAGATAAAAATAATTATGGATTCTTTTTACCAGATTATGTGAATGTGGAATCCTCAAAGGGATCTCCGGCCGAATATATCTATATAGGCCTGAACTGTGAAACTGCTCAGATTCGGATTCATGTTCACTTTCCATGTGGAAATCTGGATCAACTTGCTCGTCATCAACATCGCGAAATCAACCTCTAGTTCCTGCTCTAACCACGTTTGTACTAATTGATCAAAGTCTGGAGCCCTGTTAGATACCACTTTTCTTCTTTTATAACTACTTCCAGAAGTACTTGGTTCGTTAGTGACGAGACGTTCATGAGACACTTCTAAATAATCACACAAACAAGGACGTGACGTCCAAAAAAAATATAGAATACACTATACACTAATACTGACCTCACGTCTCTGAGACACCAAAGCACCGTACACGAGAAACTCGACTTGAGCGCGAGCTCGACTAACCAATGGGAATCCCAAACCGCGAAGTTAACGGGGCGCGCGGGTGAAAAATATTTAAAACGACAAAGTTACGAACAAAATTGTCAATACGTCGTCTGTAGGTGTCCTACAGACGACGTATTGACAATTTTGTGGGTGGACAAGTTTGACGTGGGTGTCCACGTCACTACTTAAAGGTTAAATATTATATTTCCAAAATTAAATGTTTATATTTGAAATACAAACTGTATCTTGTTACCTAATCATCTAAGGCAGATTTAAGAAAAATAAAAGAAAATTTCTGGGAATCTTAATTAATATTTTCTCTTTACTTAGCAAATTATTAACAACCTCTCCTAATTAATCTTTTGACGTTCAATCATTTGAATTAACCCTTGATTGGGAAAGTTATTGATGTAAATAAAATAAATTATTTTAAGTAATTACATATCTTAATCTTGGTTTAATTGGAACTATAGGTATGATAATATATTATATTATATAGAGATAGTATGCATAATGCAGTACAAGTAATTCACAATATAAAGATATTACTCGTATTATAAAACATACGTCTTGTTCTAAAATGAAAGCTACTCGTATTTATTTTTATAATTTGGAACTTAATTTGCTTAAATCTACCTAACCCAAAAGCTTCCCACAAACCAAAATATTATTCCCCTTACTAATAAAATATTTATACAGTGTACAAGCTATACAATGTTTTGTCCTTAGCTGATACGTCGAAAAAGTCATTTGACAGATGAGGACAAAACATTGTATAGCTTGTACAACGTATAAATATTTTTATTAGTAAGGGGTATATATACCTAAACAATGAACATTTATTTTTGTGCGTGGTATAAAGTATTGCTAATGGTTCCAAAACAATTGTAGAGTCGATAACATAATAATTTAGTACCTAACAGCCTCCGTGGTCTAGTGGTTAGAGCATTGGCTCTCGACTCGGAGGTCATGGGTTCGATTCCCGTACAACAAAAAATGTTGTTTCTAAGTTAGGTTAGGACAGTGCAGGTTGATCACCTGATTTTCTGACAAGAAAGATATTCCATGCGTTGGATGGGCATGTAAAAAGTCGGACCTGCGCCTGATCTCTCGTTAGTCGTGTCGTTTATCTGGCCCACTGTATTACGGGAATAGAGGAAGAGAGCATATTCTTGTATACTGCGCACACACATGGGCACTATAAAATTACTCCTGCGTAACTGTTTATATTTGTATCAATGAAACCGGCTACCGTCACCGAGATCGGTGTGGGGAGTTAGTTATTATTATAGTACCTACTACATTGTAAGAGTCAACCTACCTACAATGCATAATATAAAGCTATTTTTACGTCTTAGACCATAAACAAAACAAATGGGGTAAGCACGGTAAACATTCCCGATCCGGTAATCCACAACCGGACAAAAACTTAATTAACTGAAATATATTATGGGGTACCCCCACTCATGGGAGTTGCGGTGATACCTCCGTGTAATGACTGCCAAATGAGAATGTTGTGAGATATCGTTGATCGCGTTAATAGAAATACTGGAAGAGGTTAATCCTCTTTTATATTAAACTAGCTTTTGCCTAACTTTAGCTATTAAACTGATTTTAGTGCAACGTTAACCGTTTCCGCAGCGTACGCAGCGAAAGCTCTCAAAAGGAAAAAAACGATTTTGAAACATTCTTGATTGGTGCTCCGCTCGTATTGAGCTTAGCATGATATTATAATATAGCCTAAAGCCTTCCTCGATACATTTGTCGAGGAAGGCTTTAGGCTATATTATAATATCATGCTAAGTTCGAATTGAAAAATTAATGGACTATCCAACACAAAAATAATTTTTCAATTCGAACCAGTAGTTTCAGAGATTAGCGCGTTCAAACAAACAAACTAACTTTATAATATTAGCATAGATCAGTTACATAGTGTACCTGGGTTACCGAGCTTTACTCGGAGCTCTAGTTTAAATTACATACAGGTGAAGTTAATATAAGCGTGTTAAAAAAGAAATAAAAAGAATCACTAAAATATTTTATAAGAGTTCGAACACACCACATTCCGAATTTCCGAACGACACAAAAATTACACTTACGCATATCAAACTGCCAATTGCACTGACTAAATAGAGTCGAAATTATCTTACCACTGATATAAATGTGAAAGTCTGTGAGGATGGATGGATGGATGTATTTTTTTTTCTCTTTGACACAAGAACTACTTTCATAATAAGATTTCAATTAAATTTAATATGGTAGTAGATTAAAACATACGCTACATTTTATCCCGAAAAAGTACAGTGTTCCCATGAGATACTGTATTTATGCGGGCGGAGCCGTGGACAAAAGCTAGTAAGATAATAAGTACGACATCTAGGACACAATATTATGAGGATAATAATGAAGTAAAGGAGATACATATCAAAGGGCATTATGAAAAATGGCGGATATGGCTTCAAACACTTGTCCATTTTCAACAGCAGAAGGCATTGGCTGTGTTCCGCGGAAAAAAGCGAAACGTAAGCAAAATGGTGACCGCTGATATGAAATAAGCAAAATGGCGGTTTATGTTAGCAGGATTGAAGTTAGCAAACGTGTCTTGGCCGATAATCTGTTTTTTTCTTTAGCGCTAACAACCGCTATTTTCCGATCGGCTTATAATTTTACTAAAATTAAGCATATTATAAAAACTCAGAGTACTTAAAATAGAACTCTGTGTTAAAACAATACAGTTGAAATCGAAGTGTTCAGTGTTAAGCTGTCATATAATTATGACATTGATATTTAACTCGACACTTGTATTAGATTTTCAGTTCTATTGTATTAGCGCATAGTTCTATTAACAGTGCTCTGAATTTCCCTCAGCGTTCCGGATTCCGGATCAAATCATTCTAGCCTCAGGATATTTAGAAAAATCCAACTGTTCAAGGTAAAACTGTTTAAAACATTACAGCATGCCTCTAACGTCCACATTGCTGCGACATTAATCTCTTCTCAATATGAGATGCAAAAATAAAATAAAAAATAAAAAATCCTCGAAAATATATCTCAAAACTCCCACCGGAACAAGGAATATCTAGTACTCCTCATTCCTAATTCCAACATCCTCGGGAGTCGGGAGCTCCTTAATTCATACGCGTCACGTTTCGCGGGGCGGCGCGGCGATACTCTAGTGTTATTATTGTTCACGTGTTTCCGTAAATTAACGATTTCAATTCAATCAAAGGCGTTTTCAATTCAATTAAAATCATGCCATTGCGGGATGGCCGGCATATATCATGATTCATGATCCACTAAATTATCATCCTTATTAAATCTAAATATATAAAAGGCAAACCTGACTGACTCATCTATCAACGCACAGCCAAAACTACTAAGCGGATTTTGCTGAAAATTGGCATACATATAGCTGTAATGATGTAGGCATCCGCTAAGAAAGCATTTTTGGAAATTCGCCCCCTAAGAGGGTGAAAAAGGGGTTAAAATTTTGTATGGAAACCGAACTCCACGCCGACGCGGACACGCGGTGCGAAATTTCATTAAATTCGGTGAAGTAAACTACTTCACGGTGGCTATTCGATGCAAACAAACAAATAAACAAACTTTTCCTCTTTATTATATTAGTATAGATATTCAGTAGAATGAAATAGGCATATTATTTTTTTATATAATATTACTAAATATGCTCTAAAACACACTATTTAAAATTTGAATATTATTATTCCCTTTCTAAAATTCGTTTCCCAAAAAGAGATGTTTAAAAGCACAAACACGTTATATGTTTAAGAAAATCTTTTCACAAAACTGTGTATGGCCATATTTAATTCACCAAACGCAAAGTCAATGCGACTGAATGAATTTTAACTCTTTTTAAAATTTTTCACGTAGCATTTTCGAATGCCACTTCTTATTCAGCTCGGAAATACATAACTCGGGAATTGTGAAAAATATTTCATTCATTTCGCCCCTTTCCATTTTTCACACACGTTTGTATGTTAATGCCGGACTCCATTGCACATACTTAGCTGAAATTATGTTTATGCCAGTAACTCGCATGCTACTACCATAAACCATTTTTTTAATTGGATTTTTCTTTACGAAATGTACTTCTTTTCTTTTTTGTTACCTTACCAGACTATACCATTATTGTCACAGATCTTTAATTATTTCTTATACTAAAAGAGTAGCTAATTTTAATATCGAGATTATTTAAGTGCTTATAATAATTTGTGATATGGCTTGATTTCACTGGTGATGGACTTTATTAAGTCCAGTACAGTTCACACCGCAATGAGACGCGACATGACGTGGCGCTGCACAAGAAGATACAGGTTTCAATAAAGTTCAATTTTGAATAGCTATCGCAAAAATGCGTCGCGTCGACTATCATTGCTGTGTTAATTGACCTTAACGGTTAGATGACAAAAATGTTGGGTAGATGAATATTTCTAAAATGTGACTGGAAAAACTGATTTTTCTCACTGAAATGCTATTTGGAATTTTTTGTTTCGGAAATTAAAAATTATTACGATACATATAAAAATTCTGTTCGTAATACATTTTTTTTTTCTTGCGATAATTTGAGAACTTGTACAAACTTCTGCTAGTCGCTAGCACGTTTTAAACGGATTCTTAATATTAAATTTATATCGGTATATTTAATACCGTTCCCCGATCTTAAAAGCGGAAGCCTTTATTTTTGAATTAAAGTCGTTAAATATTTACAACTTATTACAGATATTTTGTTATACCAGAAACTACCCGCCACTCTTCGAAATTCAATCCATTGTATGTGAACAAGTGAACATCGTCGAAAGTGCATCTTACTTAAATATTTATTCGGTTTATACCATAATTCATTATGATCTTATTTGGTTGGATGCTCTAAGTGATCTAAGCGTAGCATATAGGAAACAAACGGAGAACCGGGGGAAGGTCGTTGACTAATTGAAGTTTGAGGTAGAGACAATGGCTGTATTCGGCGAAGAAAAGCGCTTGCTAGCGCTAAAGAAAAAAAAAACAGATAATCGGCCAGGATGCGTTTAACACCAGCGGTTTTGCTTACGTTTTTTGTGAGCGATATTTTCCACGGCACACAGCCATTGATCTATCATCTTGTACAACTTTTTGTCAAACTTCCAAAATCATACTTTCGTACAGAAAAAAAGCTTTCTTAGAACGATCCAAATCGTTCCAAATTTGAAAAGGTTGACGTCCCATTCAACGGCCCACAAATTTTCCACACAATCGTGGACATATCGTGTAGAAGTGCAAATAAATTAAAACCTAACTATGTAGCTGTTTATCTGTTTGTCTTTATTTAATCTGTGCTAAATTATGCGAGCTACTAGCATGAGCTACTACTGGCAACGTCCACATGCACTGCACGCACTCTAATATCTCCGTAATATGAATATTTGTCTCAATGAAAATGGAATTACGCCCAAACACCCCACACCGCAGAATTTATGTTCTAGACGTTGGAATTTATAAATTTTTTGCCCGTGATAAATTGTTATGACGCGTATGAAAATAGTAGGTAGGTACTGTCTTGTTTATTTCAATATTATAATATAAAAGGTTTCTTTAGTATATTATTTTGTATGGTAGATATAGGTATTTATGTACTTCATATAATATCTATTTAAATAAAAGAAGCCGTGTTACACTATTTATAACTCAAGAACTGCTGAACCGATTTGGCCGGAAATTGGTGGGGTGGTATCTTAAAACCAGGAAAAGGACATAGGATACTTCTTAATTCTTATCCCATTCCCTAAGGACTCAAAACTCGAGAACGGCTGGACCGATTTGGCTAATTTTGGTCTTGAAATAATTGTGGAAGTTCAGGGACGGTTTGACAAACAATGAGAAATATTGGAAAAGGTGTCTGTCTTAAATATGAACTGAAATTAATAAACGACTACACCGTTGCATTTTGAACCATATTGCTGAGAAATAAGATCGATAAGTAATACACGGGAATTGTCGATGACCGTACCTCCTTTATATTTTTATTACTGCTAATAAGAATTATTATTGCATACACATTACCACTTAATAGAAAAGTGTAAAATTGTTATGGCGCTAAGTTCGTTAAGGCATATATTAATATTAATATCGACTTAGCATTTCCAACATATCTGTTAACATCACCGTTATTGCACTTACTGTAATTCGAAACTTGTTATACTAAGCCACAGTATAAACAGAGCACATAATCCGACCGCTAAAATTTATAGTATCCCAATGCGGTGCTATTAAATTATTTTATGCTACGACAATTTCCAACAATATGCATAAAGCAACTCTAAAGTAATATCAATCTATTTTATACTCTACCCGGTTGACTTTCGATTGCAATTTGCGTGTGCGTCATTTGGCATATGCTTAACGCGGTGTGTCGTTGGGAGATTATAAAGGCATGGATGCCTCTTCCCCTCCATTAATAAATGAGTCTAATTAATCCAGAGTGGCGTCTGTCATGCTGAAGAATAGTCAGGACGCCCCTAGGCTACAAGTTAGCGACGCACAAATAATTGCTTTTGTTGAATCAAGAGTTACTTCGAGGTAAATAGGGCCTAAATCGTAAACTGACTATTTTAGGATCCAATTTAAAAACTATGATAGTAATATTGCATGCCTCGGGTGTGTTTTACTCTCGAAAGCCCGCGTTGTAGGTTGTGACAAGTTCGCAACATAAATCTGTTGAAATACCCGAAATTAAATAATAAACTTATAGAAAAATTGATGTTTTTACAGCTTGGAAATTCAAACATGACTGTAGACTGTCTTTTTACTTATTTAATTTAATTTATGTGATAGAAAATTAAATAATAAAAAAAAATAACGCTGTCCGTAGGTCTGTGCGTCTGTTTGTTCCATCGATTAAGAAAAATATAAGAAAAATACGTCTCCATTTATCCTAAGAATGAACCCTATTGCTTGGCGTTATGAATGGTTTAAAATATATTAATCAACATTTTTTGATAGAATATCAAGTTTTAATTGTACCCCGTAAAACGCGTGTGAGGCGTGCACTTTTTGGATTTGCCAAGTTATTTTAAAAATGCTTAAAGTATGTACTTATTACTTTCTGCACGTTGGATAATATTATAATTTATCTTCAAATAGTACTAGTTAAATAGCCTTAGTAATTAATAATTATAAAGAAAAATAACTCCGGGAGAGCCACGCTTTGGCATGAATGGGCCAGCTCGACCAGATAAATACCACGACCTCACAGAAAACCGACGTGAAATAACGCTTGCGTTGTGTTTCGCCGAGTAATTAGTGAGGAGACCGGAGGCCCATGGGGGGTTGGGGATTTTAAGGACCAGGAATACAAGTTGCAACACCAGACGAGTTACAAGTATAACTCCTTTGGTGTTGCGAGTGTCTATGGGCGGCGGTAGTTACTTTCTTGATTACCATCACGCGATCCGTGTGCTCGTTTCCTGGCTCATTTCATTTACAAAAATAAATAACAAAACTTCGCTATCATAAACATCTTCGGTACCTAAGTAAAATCCTCATTTTTAATACTCTGCAGTCTGCAGTAAAAAAAAATCAGGATTTATAAATGTCACTGTAGCGATATCAACGAAGACATTTGACTTATTAAAAAACTTTTGGGTGACAACAATGATGATTGATAGCGAGGGTATTTTTCATTTTTCTTTCGCAGAACTTTGAAAGTGTTTCGTAATATTTTGTCTTCATCTTTCAAATTCGATACTATCTTAGTTGAGTTTCATTATATTTTGCCTTTGTTTGTCTTTTACTTTACTTTTTCGGGATGAAAAGTATCCTATGTTTTAAACCAGAGTTTAAACTACGATAGACTACCATACCACATCGAAATCCGTTGAGTAGTTTTTGCGTGAAAGAGTAACAAACATCCATCCATCCATCCTCACAAACTTTCACATTTGTAGTATTAAGATAGTAATCACGTGAAACATAGGTTTCACAAGAACTAGGTAAGGGTTACTATAGGCTTAAAAACTTTCAATGGTCAATAGGGAATATGCATGTATTTTTTTTATTTTTTTAAACGTTTCTACTGTTTATAACATTACCAAAAATATATATATAACACATCGAAAATATTATTCATTAAGCTGGAAAAAATGTTTCAAAATCACTATAATTTTTGCGAGGTTTAAACACGCCATTTTCGCGGGCTTGGGTTGTGACGTCATCGTACACGAAAAAGACAGTTAACAGTTAAAATCATAGATGAGTCAGAGCATAAAATTCAATTTAACGTCAGTCATGTCATTGTCATGAAAGACAGCGTCGTGTAGTGTGACGTGATGACGTCACACATACGCGTCGGTTTCGCGACTCGCGACCAATGGTGACGCGTTTCGCAATTTTAAATATCCAGGGCTGATTTTGCATTTTTTATATATATATTTTTTTCGGTTTAAATAAGAACAAAATTTTAAAAAATTCCTTTTAGTTGTAATGTGACGACAATAAAGAACAGGGAAAAAAATATTTCAGGCAAATTAAATTTTCATGCATATTATCTATTCACACCGAAACGGAAGATATGCGACGGGGTGCAGTATTTTTACGATAGCTACTCAAAATTTACTTTAATTATAAAAGTTCGAATGTGCAATACACATGCGCTATGAAGTGTATGACTAAAGTTATATGAAGCGTGTATCTTTTTATATTTAAAAAATACAGCCCCGCGTCGCGTATCGTCTCATTTCGGTGTGAATTGACCCGTATGCGGTATGGTATTTTTCATTCAAAATCATGTCATCCGCACTCAAATAAAAACCAACGCAAACCTTAGCATTCGACTGATTTATTGAGCAGAAATCATTACGAATTCCTAATTTATGGGCTAAGCAGTACTACAAGGTATTTAAAATCACTTTATAGCTCAAAGCCTCGCGATAGAGACCATAAATCGTGGATACTCTGTGGGCATAAATTTGACTTTGATCCAATGATTTCGAAACCAAGGATGAGCACCCGAGAACATTTTATGTTATACGTAATATTGCAAACGCAAAATTGCTAACAGCCTCCGTGGTCTAGTGGTTCGAGCATTGGCTCTTGACTCGGAGGTCGTGGGTTCGATTCCCGCATTGGAACAACAAAAAATATTGTTTTCAAGTTTGGTTAGGACAATGCAGGCTAATCACCTGATTGTCTGACAAGAAAGATGATCCATGCGTCGGATGGGCATGTAAAAAGTCGGACCTGCGCCTGATCTCTCGCAAGTCGTGTCGGTTATCCTTCCCACTGGGTTACGAGAGTAAAGGAAGAGAGAGTGCTCTTGTGTATTGCACAAATACTTGGGCACTATAAAATTACTCCTGCGTAACTGGCCAGGTTTCAATGAAACCGACCATCGTCACCGACATCGGTGTGGGGGAGTTATTTTACTAAAATCGTTAGAGCTCTTACAATCTTAAAACTTCCACAAAAAAAATTGCCTAAAACTTATTTATATAATAATTAAAGTGACATTGGTTTGTCCTGATGACGTTGCGCGTGCAGCGTTAATTACTTTAATACTACAAACAAAGATTTTCTGACTGTTACAGTTTAGCCACACGGGGGCACACACGTTGGAGACATTGTAACACATAGGCAGGGCCTATTCTTACGACAGTAATTTATACTCGTAAGTCAATACTTTGAACTATATCTGACTGAAGTCCTCAGGCGAAGCGTGCGAAGGTTAATGCTATTTATAGCGTGAATTTGTGATCCTGGGTAGAAAGGTTAGGAAACTACAAACTCACTTGCTATTATCCAAAATATAAAACAGGTCGACGTCAAAAAATAAATAGTTAGCTCTTATCCATAGATGTATATAAAAAAGAGGGCTCTATCTATAAAATATTATGTAGACAATAAAATCGTAAATAATATTAACCGCTTTTTATCTTAACACAGATAAAAAGGCTTTAGACATTATACTCGTATAATATTTTATGATTTTTTTTACAAATTAATATTTTTATCACATCATTTTTAACAAATAAAAATAATTTTAACGTCAAAAGAAGCTTAAAATAAAGTGCCCCTTGCCTTTTATTATTTGACAAACACTGTGACGTAAATCACGAAAAAATGGAGTATACTCACGAATACACACGAACAGTCTGGAAACAATAGAAAAACATTATACTGCCAACCATCCAATTAAGGGAAAAAACAGTGGCCCTCGATAGAATTCGTATTCGATAGTACGTTAAAATTGATGCAAAGGGTGCGGTTGCACTTATAGCGACATAGCTAAATTTAAAAATTGTTTTTTTTTAAGTAAAAAAAATATGTGTGGCACTCGGGGATTGCCGCGGTAAAGCTATTGCATAAAATATAAATACGATAATTTAAATAACACATAGCTCACGTTACACTAGACGGAAAGCGATTCAGTACCAGCGGCTCGATTGTAACCAAATTTATCAGACCCCCACCTAGGCGGTGTTAGGTTATTTTTTCGTTACGAAATTTCTGGATTCGGTCTCCACGCTCAAGGCCCGCGATAGAAGCTATGCAATAGCTTAAAAATGTGCTAACTTTTTCACTTAAAAACATATTTTAAATTTATACGAGTATATGTCTCTGTTTTTAAGTCAAAAATTTCTCTACAAAAGTATTAAACTAGTAGTACAAAAGTATTAAATAGTTATACAGTGTTTTGTCTTCTTCAATCGAATTAAAAATGTCACTTGTGTGACGGGAACAAAACATAGTATAACTATTCAAAGCTTATGACAGCATTTATTAGTAAGGGGGTTAGAGTATTAAACTGCTCTAAGATTAGGCCGCATTCGTTTGCAAAACCTCTTGATAAATAAATGATACAAAATCTGTAATGACTTTTGCAAAATACTTTGGAATTAGACTGAAAATAAAGGACAAGAATTCAGTTTTTCCCTCTTACCAAAATATACAACGCTTCCAGAAATCAATTATGGATACTTCGGGCATAATATGATTTACTATTCTTGAGATAATCAGAAAAATAATACTCGAAACACAAAAACATTTTTTCAATTGACAAGTTTTTATATAGTGAGAAGAAATTATTTTGTTATTAGTATGGCAAAACAAATGAAAATTATAATTATTTTCCGCTTACGTGTAACATAAGCAGTGAATAATATGCCAGAATTATCCTTAATTGATTATTATCTATACTAATATTAGCAAGAGGAAAACTTTGTTTGTGTGTTTGCATTGAATACGCTCCGAAACTACTGGACCGAATTTGATAAAATTTTGCAGAGCTATAGCTTATATATTAGCTTTTTATTGCGACAAAATGTACGGTTTCCTGAAGAATAACTTTTGCGCGTACGAAGTCTTGGACAAGATCTAGTAGGGTTATATACGAAATGCTAAAACCTCCGCTATCACTGAGGCCCCACGTAATTTGGCCACACGTGCACGACCTGCCGGCTGCCGGTCGTCTTGAAATACACCACCAATTAAACCCGACACCAGCGCGCGCCTCCGTTCTCACCTCGCACGAAAGCGAAACGGTTCTCACATAAAACGCATATTTATTCCAGGATCACCTAGTAGATTTTGAATGCAAATCGAAATAGGAAATTTCGATTTTTTAAACTCTCTATCTAGTAATCGTTACTGTCTAGTAATTGCAATATTTTGAAAGTAGTAAAGTGCCTTTTTGTACTATCGTGTACCTAAATATTGTTCTACGTATTGTTTTTATCAGCTGTGTATATGTGTTACTTCTGATTGTGAACATTTTTTTTTTTCATTTTCATTTTACACTATAATATATACTAAACAAGTGTAATTCTATTCTATTGGCCAAAATAATCAACACATATTATGAAAATAATCATTCAAATTTGCTAAGATGATGAGATTAAAAAGGAACAGAGAAACAGCTACGTAGCTCGCGATTTGGTTGCACTACGACAAGCATACGGTGAATGTATGCGTGTCCACAAATCTCCTATCGCGTACCTTTACGCTAGATTGTGTTTAATTTACCCTTATCTTTTGTGAAAAACCTGACAAAATTTGGATCGATTTAGAAGCACCACCTAAGCAAGGTTCTTTGTACCAAAATTCTTTATATTTGCGGATTTTCCGAAAAAATGCTACTTAGTACAAATATAAAGAATCTCCAGGTCAATAACCCACATCCATTTCACCCCAACATTTCCCTAATGTAGCCGTAGTAACCTGCGATAAAAGGTTCTATCCGGAGATGTATATACATTTACGTCTGATTTACAATGTACCCATCATTCATTCTTGCATACTTACCTATATTTTGTATCTAAAAAGCAACTATTTTTCAACTTCAACGGTATTCATAATTTGTATACAGTTTTTCGATCTCCTAGTTTATTTATTTTACAAAAAAGTTTTCTGTGTTCCTGGGTCATGGATGTGTATTAAATATGTGTATAATATAATAAAAATCTTAAATATGTGTATAGTATAAAAAGTATTAAATATACTTCCGTTGTCGGGTACCCGTAACACAAGTTCTTCGGATACTTACCACGGGGCCAGACTGACGTGGTGTGAAGCGTCCATAGATATATTATTATTGAAATACTAAATAGGTTTGGGCGCAGGTGCACAAAGAGTATTTTCAAAAAAGTTTCGTCGTAAAAAACTAGAGCACCAGCTTTTGTTACAGTTTCGATCAGACTGTCAACTCAATTCTACTGTAACCACCATTTAATGTTTATTTTGCATTCCTCAGATTTATAACTATAAATAGCATATATTATATTTTCGACGAGAGAAGAGAAGAAGAAGATATATTGTTCCTGATTCTCTGATAAAGAGATGTTTAATAATAATTGGTCCATATATCAACATATCACTTTTGTTAAAGCTCCCCTTTTGTTGAAGGTTTTCGTACACAAATGACATTTAAAAACCACCAAAACCATAACCAAACCAAAAACCTATTAACTTGTTGTGTTACTTTCATGTATTCTTGCAAGTCAAATACTCGTGATAGAAAAAAAAGAATTTGACATGGACAGCTGTAACACGTCAAAAATGTCGGCTCCTTCTTCTTCTCGCAATTATGAAACCCAATACGTAGGCCAAAGCTAAAGCAAAACTCCATACTTTGTACATTTTTACGGCAACAATATCCCGGTTTTACGACTAGGTTCAGCTCGTGTTTTATTTGTCCTTCTCATATCAGTTTCCGTTTCCATATTTTATTGTAGCCATTAATATAAGATAAGTGTGATGGTTTTGCAATAAAATGGTACCCAGATGAAACGTTTTTAAAACTTAAAATTCAGGTAACGTAGGGGACTAGCGATATGGAGTTTGGAATGATAGGCACAGTTTATTGACTATAAAATTATAGTCAAGTGTATAAGACCACCCACCCGCAGAAGAGTTCCGTATATATTTTTGATGTGTAACATCTTTCATCTCGCTTTCTTGCAAAGTGATTTCGTGAAATTTGACGGAAGTGTGTAACAGGAATTGACTGAAGTGCGCGCTCTTTGAATTGACGAATGAGCGCGCGGTGGTAGAGTTGGCTGTCAGATTCGAATAAAATATTTCATTAATTAGCTTTTTTAATAAATTTTAAGGTTGATTTCTGTCACTGCTAAATGGAAATGTTTTTTTTTTTTATCATATCAGAAAATCGCACAAAGCATTGTTTTTTGAAATACTTTCATAAAATATTATGCGACTATTGTAAGGCTCGTTATAATAATAATATTAAACTGTCTACCTCATAGACATCGCCATACCTAATTCACACAACCTCACTACCACACACACAACCAAAGTCACAAAATATATAGACCTAACAATTGAACTAAAATCGCAATGGAAAGTTAACGCAGTAAAAACCATACCAATCATCATATCAAGTACTGGCATTAAAACACTAAATATCCATCCACTTACATACACCACCCTGCAAAAGGCAGTGATCCTCAATACATGCCAAATCGTCAGGAAATTCTTGTCCTTTACTTAATTGTATATACGAGTACTTTACCTGAAGTTGCTTGGCCACAAGCCCGCAACTTTAGTAATACCCCTAAAGGAGAAAGAAAAAAATTAAAAAACATATAAATAATAATAATATCTATGGACGCTTCACACCACGTCAATCTGATCCCGTGATAAGTTCTCAAAGAACTTGTGTAACGGGTACCAGACAATGGACTTTTATACTATACACATATTTAAGATTTTTATTATATTATACACATATTTAATACCCCTCCATGACCCATGAACACAGAAAAACTTTTTGTTCCTTCGGCGGGATTTGAACCCGCGACCTCCGGCTTGAGCACCAACACGCTCAACCAAATGAGCCACAGAGGTCGTTAGTTTTTCTTTTTTTTTTAATGTACAAATATTTTAGCCATTTGCCAAATTTTATCATTGAATTGTCATCATAATATTATTATGTATATATCTATAATTAGATACTATTATAGTAGATATGTATCAATATTAACAATTATTGCCCACTTCAAACAACGTTACTTATAGCAAACAAAGTTTATCTTACCTTTTAAACTATTCTATTCCAAAACTGATGATAACGATGATATCAGCATTCAGCAGGCAACAACGTAAATTTTCTATAAATAAGAAATTTCATTACTGAAACATTTTAAACAAAGTATTTACCGATAAAATAAATTTTTGAAACAATGTAAAATTCGTTAAATATTTAAACTTGAACTAGTAAATTCATAATTAAGTCTTGTTTAAATGTTGAAAGTTAAACAACTATCGTTCATAAAGCTAATTTGATGTTTACAACATAATTTTAATTAACCAGATATTTTTTTAACTAAATGCCAACATAAAAACCATTGTTTTTATGTTGGTACTTAACTAAAAATATCATTAGGATGGACTTTTAAAATAATGTGGTTGCATACAGGACAAAACATGAATTTTGACCTGATTTATTCTACTTAGGCCCACTTGCGCCAATCCGGGTTAAAGTTAACCTTGGGTTAAAATATCATGCTTTCTCTTTCACAAATACGAAGGACGAGAGAGATAACATGATTTTTAACCCAGGTTAACTTTAACCCTGATTGGCGCAAGTGGGCCTTAATAAGCAAGAACCTACCAGCATGGGTATATATATATATTATTATAACCTATAATACCTACCAGCATGGGTATATATATATATATATTATTATAACCTATAATAATATATATACCCATGCTGGTAGGTTCTTGCTTATTAAGTAGAATAAATCAGGTCAAAATTCATGTTTTGTCCTGTATGCAACCACATTATTTTAAAAGTCCATCCTAATGATATTTTTTAATACGGATATAATTATTGAATGAAAAAGGTGGGTTCTTACAAATCACATTAATCTCCACAATAACGTCATGTGATTCGAATCCACGAGTCCAGCTTTCCTACTATATAACCTGTCAAGCGCCTTGACACTCTTTGACAGATTATGCAGACAAGCGTCGGGCCTTTTTGCCACCAAAAATTAATTTTCCTTACATTCTCCCGCAATTTTTTTCGCGATTTTTTTTCGCAATTTTAATGTTAATAAGTAAATAAAACCTATGGATGATGTATATATTTAAAAATATAATTAATTTCCTAAGTGATTACGTAATATAGAAACAGATTTATACAAAATTAGTTATTAGATTCAGTATAATTAAGTACCTATCCTCTTGAAAGTAAACATTTCAAATAACGTAAACACTTGCACTGATTGTTTACTTTTGACTTCGTTATTGACACTCAAGTAGGAACATGCCAAATGATACCTCATCACACACATTACGGAGAGGAAGGAGGAGGACGACCTCATTCCCTCATGACAGATGCACGGAGTACCGACCTCTATAAATCATATGACGTTTCCGTCGTGTTTTTCTTCAAGATTATAATGTTTTAATGTGAATAAAACATATGCATGTTATATATATTTAGAAAGGTGATTAAATTTCCTAATTGATAATATAATTGGAATTAAGAAAAATACTAGTTTAATAAAAGAAATCTTGATCCAAACACAACACACGACTTTTTCTTATATTTTTATTGCAAATCTAAACTAAGGCCAAATTTATGTTTCTATATAGTAAAATTTGCTTAATTTACGTAGGTGCACACATTATATATAAAATTTTAATTCAAAAACCGATATAAAATAAGTTACAGTTACCTACTATAAAATTGTCAGTCTAATTTCGATTCCCGCGATTTTTATTTCTCCAAATTATATTGTTATAATTTATGTACTACCTATGCATGTGATATATATTTAAAAAGTAGAATAGATTTCCTAAGTGATGACGTAAATGGAATTTAGAAAAATACTCATTTAATAAATGGAATCTTGATACAAACACATAAACTTCGTCTTTTTTAATATTTTGTTTTAAAACTCAAATAAATATAAAATGTATGTTTCTATACAGTGAATGTTGCTTTATTTACGTAATTGGATATATTATACATAAAAATTTAATACAAAAACAGTTGTACTAACAAGGATTGGAGCAAAACTAATTACAATTACTATGAAAAATATCTGACATAGTACATATTTTGATTGCTCAATAAACTGTAACTGGGACATAATTAAATACATATTTTTATATTTTTATACATTTCAGGATGTTAAATATTACAGTAACTCATTATTTTTTTACAATGTACAATAAGGGAACTCCCTCATTGAACCCTCCGAAACTAGGCCTATTTTGACGGTAATGTCTTAGAAAAACAATCATAGTAATAAATTTACTTATTCTTATCCATATATTCTATTCGTAGACTCTAGAATAAATACCGTTCTAATAAAATTTCTACTAAAATGTTCAATTCAAAGTGCATTTCACAAGAAAATCATAAACTCACTATGAAATAAAATAGCAATAAAAACGTATATTTTTCATTCGATTTTCTGAAGTAAATGTTGTAGATTTATGGAAAATACTTAGTATACGCATAAAAAACTTAATATTAATTACATAAATGTATAAATTATGTGGTACAAACAAACCACTTATAAATTAGAAATTTATTCTATGGGCGTGCCCAGCTTGCCACGAGGCTGCCGTGCAGCAACTGACGCTTGACAGGATAAGGTACTACTATAATAAATGTGAAAGTGTGTGAGGATGGATGTTTGTTACTCTTTCACGCAAAAATTACTGAACGGATTTTGATGAACTATGGTATGGTAGTAGCTAAAGCTCTAGATTAAAACATAGGCTACTCTTTATCCCGAAAAAGTACAGTATTCCCAGGAAAATGATAGTATTTCATACGTTGAGCTAAGAATCTCTTTAGCCTTTAACGCACCATCACGTTCATCGCTCAATATTCATAGAATTTTGTATTACATTTTGTGAAGCATTTTTTAAATATACCCTCAATTTTGTTTGCTTATTTACAGCTAGCGGATATTAAGACTTTATCCTCACGAAGTTTTTCTCATTTCCTGATTTTTCTAGCGTGTTATTTCACTATTCAAAGCAGTTGTTTCGCACAAGTCTTTTACATTTTCAAGTAAATTTTCTATTTATTTTTATAAAAAACTAAAATGAACGCTTTTAAATACCGAGGTAAATTTGAGTACTTTTTGTTGGGGTTAATTTGGGTTTACCTGTTTCATAATAATTAGATCCATCACTAATATCTCAAGCTCGTTTCAGACTACGCTATACTATTGTGCTATATAGTATAGCAGAGAAGGACCTAATGCTATACTATATAGCATGCCGTTCATATAACGCGATATTTTCGCAAGCATTTATACTTTATAGCAAGCTTAGTTGACCAATGACTCGGAGGTGAGGGAGGAGGAAGAGGGTGGCGCGCGAAAAAGAACAGCATGAACTCGTATCGCATCATATTATAGTGTATAGTAAGCCATTAATATAATATAGTACAGTACAGTGTGAACGTGTCCATAACAAATAACAATGTATGGTGCGCGATATTGTTGTGCTATGATCTATATACTAAATAAACATACATACATATAATCACGCCTTTTTCACGTAGGGGTAGGCAGAGATCACTTCTTAACACTTGCTACGATCCTTACATAGTTGTTTCGCTTCGTTCACTTTCATTCTTACCATCCATTCCTCCTCTTACATTCAACGTAGCGAAGCGGCTCTCCATGGTCCGCTTATTACCGCGAGAAATTATACTATATGCTAGTATATTAAAGCGTAGTCTGAAAGCCGCTAAAAAGGAGTTGGCCATAATTTCGAAATGGAAAAGTTTACAAATGGGAAGGAGCCAAATCATACAATATAAATTTGCAGTATCCCATGGGAACACTGTACTTTTTCAGGATAAATGCAGCCTTCGTGTTAATCTAGATCTTAAACTACCTACTACCACACCAAATTTAATCAAAATCTGTTCAGTAGCTTTTGAGTGAAAGAGTAACAAACATCCATCCATCCATACATACTGGTACTTTCACATTTACAATAGTAGGTAAGTAGAATTACAGTACAGCTGACAGCCCGCGGATTGCTGGTGAGGTGGACTACAGGCTTACCCTCCTCACATTGAGGCTCTGGCCTCACATTGAGGATCGGGCCTCATATAATGTGAACTACAATAGGTAGTTACTAGATCCTAACTGCAGTTCAGTTATTTGGTGTGGTAGAACTTTAAGTCTAGCAGTAGCTCGTGCTGCTAGTGATGATGATGATGTTGTAAATCTGATAAATGTACACAGCATTACACTGTTATAAAGCATTGAATACACTCATTTGGTAGGTACTTATTAAGGCTCCGCCGTATACGGCGATAGATTTGACAAGATACGCCGTACGTGACGCACGCTATCTGTGCTTGGCTTTAATTGAACACGGCTTGACCAGCAGGTAAAATGGCCACATCTTATACTTTAAATGAGACAATCTTGTATATATATGTCACCGTAAAATTGTAAAAGCCGTTAGATTGTAATAAAACCAGTGAAATTGTAAAATGTTGATAGACTTCGGAAGCGAATATTCTGCCTATAATTTAACACATTATTTTTTGTTACATTATAAATACATATATAGTTTTCGACATATTTTTACTATCTCGTTAGTTATTTTACAATCTAACGGTTTTTACAATTTTACGGTGACATATATATGTGGGAATTGTCGGTGCAAGAAATAATCTGGGGGCACGGCAGTGCCCCCGCCAAGTCGAGCGCGAAGCAAACACTGCCGTACCATCCTTTACTGGAACCATTTCGCCGCATTTTCAGGCCCCTATTTAAGAACCTCTGGATAAGACCAGAACGCAGAAATTTTTGTCATCCAGTAAGCTATAATCACATACTTAAAATCCAAAATTTCAAGTCTGTAGGTCATTTAGTTCCGAAGTTAAGCGAAAGCAAAGTTTCGCATTTATGACACTCACTCACTCACTTATACACTCACTCATGATCATCAAAATAGAACTAGTACTTCCCATAAACTCAGAGAGCTGAAATTTGGTACAGAGTTAGGGTTTAATGGCCACATAAAGGGAAAACTATAAAAACTAGGATAATCGATCTGGGGGCACGGCAGTGCCCCCGCCAAGTCGAGCGCGAAGCAAACACTGCCGAACCATTCTTTACTGGAACCATTTCGCCGCATTTTCAGGCCCCTATTTGAGAACCTCTGGATAAGACCAGAACGTCGATCTGGGGGCACTGCAGTGCCCCCGCCAAGTCGAGCGCGAAGCAAACACTGCCGTACCATTCTTTACTGGAACCATTTCGCCGCATTTTCAGGCCCCTATTTGAGAACCTCTGGATAAGACCAGAACGTCGATCTGGGGGCACGGCAGTGCCCCCGCCAAGTCGAGCGCGAAGCAAACACTGCCGAACCATTCTTTACTGGAACCATTTCGCCGCATTTTCAGGCCCCTATTTGAGAACCTCTGGATAAGACCAGAACGTCGATCTGGGGGCACTGCAGTGCCCCCGCCAAGTCGAGCGCGAAGCAAACACTGCCGTACCATTATTTACTGGAACCATTTCGCCGCATTTTCAGGCCCCTATTTGAGAACCTCTGGATAAGACCAGAACGTCGATCTGGGGGCACGGCAGTGCCCCCGCCAAGTCAAGCGCGAAGCAAACACTGTCGTACCATTCTTTACTGGAACCATTTCGCCGCATTTTCAGGCCCCTATTTGAGAACCTCTGGATAAGACCAGAACGTTGATCTGGGGGCACAGCAGTGCCCCCGCCAAGTCGAGCGCGAAGCAAACACTGCCGTACCATTATTTACCGGAACCATTTCGCCGCATTTCAGGCCCCTATTTGAGAACCTCTGGATAAGACCAGAACGTCGATCTGGGGGCACGGCAGTGCCCCCGTCAAGTCGAGCGCGAAGCAAACACTGTCGTACCATTCTTTACTGGAACCATTTCGCCGCATTTTTAGGCCCCTATTTGAGGAGCTCTGGATAAGACCAGAACGCAGAAATTTTCGTCATCTAGTAAGCTATAATCACATACTTAAAATCCAAAATTTTAAGTCTGTAGGTCATTTAGTTCCGAAGCTAAGCGAAAGCAAAGTTTTGAATTTATGACACTCACTCACTCAGTCACTCACTCATGATCATCAGAATAGAACTAGTATTTCTCATGAACTCAGAAAGCTGAAATTTGGTACAGAATTAGGGTTTAATGGCCACATAAAGGGAAAACTATAAAAACTAGGATAATCGAACATTTGGAGTACCTGGTGACCCTGATTAGAAAACACAAGAGCCCAACCAAACTATTAGAGATCGACATACCGCCTTTACAAAAAATATTCAACTTGGTGGGCCGCTTCATTTGATGTCAAAAATCGAAGGTCAGAAGTATCTGATGAAGAATCCTCAGCTGGTTTCAGCTGATTAGAGATATGGTAATGCCCCCCTTCTACTATTGGTACATAAAAAAATCGACTGTCATTGCAAAAACCTAGCGAAGTGGGACACATCTTCTAATTTAATCTAGTCCGTAGCATTCCACTGCTGGGCGAATGCCTCCCTTTCTGCTTTTGATACGCATATAAATAAAATTAAAGGAAAACTCTGGATAAGACTAGACTGGCTTTTATGCTTATATTTACAAGTTTACAAGAAGAAATAGTCGAACGATTAACTTTATTGTACTCGATCATTACATAAATTAAATAAACAAATTACACTGAAATCTAGTAAAATAAATCAATATGCCCACGTTTCTACAAAAAGAAGTGAAATCCCACCGAAAACATTCTGTAAAAAACTAGCCAAGTCTCGATAGAGCTGCTTGTTTATCTCTAAAAAGTAGTGAAATCTAGACAAAGTCGTGCCAAGTCTAAGGTTCCTTACTGCGATTTCTTTATTATTATAGTTAATGTTGTGTGACTTGGCCGTTGAACATTCTTTATACGTTACAAGTGGGTACAAGTCAATTTTGTTTACACGTTATGTATATCTGTTGTAACTACCTATGTTTGTTAAGCGAGATAATAGCCCATACTGGTATTGGTAATTGGACGCTAGTGAGTAGTGTCTCATTTTAGGCTGTTGTTGATTGTAGAACACATGTATTGGAGCAATGGTGTCATGTAGCCCCTTTTGTACCATTGTGTACCCTTCAACGGCCAAGTCACATAACATTAACTATAATAATAAAGAAATCGCAGTAAGGAACCTTAGACTTGGCACGACTTTGTCTAGATTTCACTACTTTTTAGAGATAAACAAGCAGCTCTATCGAGACTTGGCTAGTTTTTTACAGAATGTTTTTGGTGGGATAAATATTAATCGGATAAACACTTTTATTTCACTCTTTTTCAAAAACACAACCGTTCGTCTTTTACCACTATCCGCCATATTTTCGTTTTCATCTCTCGCTTTCACTCACATACATCACATACCATTCCTATCTCTTTCACGCTCATCAGCTATCATCACTATCAGCATTCACCATCCCACATTCGGCCATCCTGCAATCATGACTGTCCCCAGTCATGCATCATTCATACAACTTAAAACATAACTTTACATGTGACAGAGGAATCTTAAAATGTTAGTCACGACTTCACAATATGTTAGCTACAGTAAAGATTTTTACTAAAACTTTTAGGTTACACTCTAGTCTTACAGCCTATTACACATTTCAACAAATACAAATAGTCTTAAACAGTTTTAAATCCTTAATAGTCTTAAACAGTTTTAAATCTTAAAAAGTCTTAAATAATTGTACATCTTAAATAGTCTTAAACAATTTTAAATCCTAATAAGTCTTAAACATTTCTAAATAACAAACCTAAATAGTCTTAAATAATTTTAAATCTTAATAAGTCTTAAACATTTCTAAGTAACAAACCTTTCCCTTTATAATTTCTTTCAATCCTATCAAGATACAATAGTATACTTACAATAGTTAAATTATAACAATAAAGTGAATACAACATGGTTACAACTAAAAAAAAACAGTAAATAGTTACATCATACCTTTCATTCATCTATACTTTCAAAATTAGCTTCGCTAGGATCAGGCCACTCTTTCATTTGGTCTGCCGAGCTAGATGTTACAATAGGTCCTTCCTGATTCCTATCAATTTTCTCTACATCATAACGATCATTTCTCTTAACTTTAATTATTTTATATGGTCCAAGATACTTGGGCTTTAATTTTAAACCAGATCCATATTGGGTTCGCTTTATGGCAACTATGTCTCCTAAAACATACTTATTACTCGGTTTTCTATTTTTATTAAACGACTTTTGATTTTCCATTTGAATCTTTAGAATTTGTTCTTTAGCATTTTTCCTTAAATCTTCTCTATTTTTATCAAATTGTTCTACATTTTCCTCCTGTAAAAGTTCCAAAATATTCAAATCTTCCTTTAATTTTAATTTTGTACCAATCAACAATTCACAAGGAGTCATTTTTATACTTCTTTGGTAAGTGCTATTCAATACCCTTTGTAAGCGACTTACATGTCTATACCACAAACTAGGCTCTTCTACACAGAGTTTGGTAAGAACTGAAAGTACGGTGTACCCGCTCAACTTGACCGTTCCCTCTCGGTACTCCAGTTGTTATGGTAACATGGTGAATTCCTTCCTCCTCACAATAGTCCTGAAACTCTTTACTAGTAAACGCAGATCCTTTATCAGTAATTATACGGGTTGGGTTACCAAAACACTGCTGGTGTGCAGGACGACACCGAAACGCGACATGTAAATATAGTTTAATATCGATATAAGATTCGTATTTAGTGATAGGAATGTAAATATTTGTTTAAATACTTACTTATATAAAATACTTAGTCATTCCGATAAGATTTGATAACATAAATTCATATTAGAATCTTAGAAAAGTTAGTTTACATAAGTTTTTACTAAACAACTTGTTTAGCCCCCATAGGTTGTACCCCAACCGAGGTTACCTTATAGTTTGTTGTCCCGCTCTTATTGCATATGTGTGACAGAGATGCAATATGTATGGGAACTTTAAAAGTCTTATTAGAATATGTTATTGTTATTTTTTGTAATTGTAAACGTGTTATTTAGCTTCTACTCTATTTTAAGTTTGATAATTAATAATAATCTTTTTACATTATGTAGTAATTTTATAAGAAATTTTGATGTTAAGATTTTGTATTATTAGACAAGATAGGCAATATGTTAGAGTAAGAGGTAGATAGGAACGCTCTTATTGGTGAATTTTAAGTTCATTCTGATTGGTGTATATTTTTGGACCAATAAGAGCTTAGATAATTCTGTGGCCGGATCCATATAAATATTGGATCGATTTTGGCATTCGGTACCGTGTCTCGCGCCGCGCCGCGACCGTCGCGCCCCCTGTAGGACGATCGTTGCGACCGCTCGCATCGTCCGTCTCTTTTTTGGTGCGAGCCCTCTGCTCGCACCCCGTCGCGTAGCGCCCGCCGCGCAGGACGAGCGTGCGACCGGTCGCATCGTCCCTTCGGTTTTTTTAGCGTGAGCCTTCTGCTCACGCTCCGAGGTGTTAGTGCTCGCTAGTGTTAGTGCTAGTGCCAGTGCTAGTGCCCTTTTTTGGATTGCGTTCCAGCCTCCCGGAGGAACTGTAAGTACCGTGACACGGTTAGGCACACTACACGAGGAGGGTTTCCTCCCTACACACCTCCCCTCCCGGATGCCGGGCGGGGCTGTACCCCCAACCATTCGATTTTAGAGAGCAGAATCCCCCAACCGGGATAAATTTCTTAATTATGGCGGAAGCTTTAATTAAGAAATTCCTGGTTTTTCTGAGCCATGAGCTCCCCGACGCCGCGACTAAGTGGGAGCGCTTTCTGCGCAACCACGACGCTGACTCTCCGGCCTCTCCGGATGTAGATACCCGCCCTTTAGCGGAAGAAATACCCGTCATTTCCGGGGCCGTCTCCGGAAATGACAATTCCGACATGTCTTGCTCGGAGCAAGACTCTGACCGTAGTGAAGGTGAATTCACTACAGTCAAATATAAAAAGACTAAAAAGAGGAAATGCCCAGAAGGCACTTCCTCTCCAGTCTCCTCCCCCACTAAGCCGGCCCCTAAAAAGGCCATAAAAGCCAGGAAAACCCTGCAGGCTAATAGCCCTTCACAGGCCCCTCCGGCCTCCCAGGCCCCGCCGCTGTCTCAGGTGCCTAACACCTCTCAGGCCCTCCCAGCCTCTCAGGCCCTCCCGACCTCTCAGGCCCTCCCGGCCTCTCAGGCCCCTCTGGCCACCCCGACACCCAAACTTCCGCCTCCTGTAATTGTACAGGAGAAAGAAAAATGGAGCTTAGTAAGTGCGGCGCTTAGCGAACATAAGCTTCGCCCTGCTTCTGCAGTTACTATTACTCCAGTCGGAATTAAAGTTCAGACTAAGACTTCGGAGGACCACCGCCTCCTCACTGCGTTTCTACGCACTCATAGCATAGGTTATCATACCTATGCCTTAGAAGACGAGCGCATGTTGCGCGTCGTAATAACAGGTGTAGACAAGTGTCTGTCTACATCAGAAGTACTCTTGGACATTCAGTCCCAAGGGTACCCTGCCATGGAGGTACACAGGATGTACCATCCTATTAAAAAACACCAGTACAATATGGTACTGGTAACGCTCCCCCTGACACCAGAGGGCAAGGATATTTTCAATATCCGAGCCGTCTGCCATATCACCGGCATTCGCGTCGAGCCTCCCCGTAAAAGGGGCATCCCTGGCCAGTGCCACCGATGCCAACTTTACGGGCACTCGGCGCGAAACTGCCAAGCACGGCCACGCTGTGTCAAGTGCCTGGGCGACCACGGCACCTCTGACTGCACTCGCAAGAGCCCAGCTGAGGAGGTCGAGCCTCCCAGCTGTGTCCTCTGTAAGACACAGGGCCACCCAGCCAACTACAGAGGGTGCAAAAAAGCACCCAAAGTAAAAAGGCGCATTGCACCTCAAACTAGAGGTGCCCCGCCAAAGCAGAGATTCGTCCCTGCTCCCCTACCCACTAAATCGGCGTGGGCCAAACCCACCCAGCCCCCTTCTCAAGCGGCTTTCCCCGCTTTCCCTAAAAAGGCCTCGCCCTCCGCGCCACAGGCGCCAAAGGTCACGCCCCCTCCGACTTCGAAATTCGCTGAGGAACTATCGTTCGTCACCGATTTTCTGAGTGAAATGGAGCCAATCGACCCGGTTGAGCTCTCTATCCTTACCGCGAAGCTTAAAGGCTCGAAAACAGACCGCATTATGGCGTTGTCAGACCACGCAGACTTGATCAAAAAGATCAAGGCATCCCCCGCCGGTAATTAATGGATCCTTCGGGAAGGATTAAGCCGCACTCATTACGCGTCGTGTCGTTCAATACGAACGGCATCCGTAATAACATTGACGAAATCCGCGATTTCGTCATCAGGCATAATGTAGATATTCTTCTAGTGCAGGAGACGTTCTTAAAACCTAGTATGAGGAGCCCAAAAATAGCAAATTACAAAATTATCAGAAATGATAGAACTCGATCCCAACTCGGAGGTACTATTATTTATTATAAAAAATCCCTCCATTGTATTCCTTTAGAAGTACCGACCCTAGAAACAATGGAGTGTTCCATTTGTCACTTAAGTATGTCCGGCCATGAGCCCATTGTTATAGTAAGCGCGTACCTTTCAGGTACTAAAAAATTACTTTCTAGCGATTTACAATCGCTTTTCGACTTAGGTAACGCCGTCCTAATTGCAGGCGACTTAAATTGTAAACACCGCGAGTGGGGAAATGTTTATAATAATACAAACGGCCTTATACTACAAAGGCTAATCGACTCCTTTAACTTTGCTATTCTAGCCCCAAATGACCCCACTCGATATGACACAAACCAACACATCAACGGTGTCATATACGATCCTAGTACTATAGATATAGCTTTAATCAAAAATGTTTCTCTCAATATCTCTATTGAGACTCTCCACGAGCTTAACTCGGACCATAGACCGGTTATGATTACACTTGGTAATTTTAACCCAAATTATTCCAGTACTAGAAGGATCATAGACTATAAATCCCTGGCGGAGAACATTAAAGTCCTTCAATCGAGTCACCTCGATAAGATTCCCGATATAATAGATAGTAAAGAGGTCGCCATAGAGGCCGCCTCCCACTTGACCGAACACTTGGTAGCGACCATAGAAAATTCATCTAGGGATGTGTCAACGAACCCCAAAGTTCGCTGGCCCCTCCCAGAGGACATAAAGGAGTCCATCAGACTCCGGAATGCGGCCAAACGCACCTATGATCGCTACCCGTCGGAAGAGTGGAGAAAAGCCCTCCGCCATTACGAAAGGGAAGTTAAATATAAAATAAAACAACACAAAGCCGAGAGTTGGGATCGACTTCTCAGTGATTTAGAGCCGTCACACGTGGCCTACTGGCCGCTAGCGAGGGCCCTCAAAAGTAATACGGAGAGCGACATGCCTCCATTAGACAGATTAAATCGACCTCCTGCACTAGAGGATATCGACAAGGCTGAATGTCTAGCCGATAATTTAGAACAACAGTGCCGGCCGAGTACCCTCCCGATTGATCCCACGCACCTTAGCTTAGTGAATAGTGAGGTCGAAAGACGACTTTCGAGGCCACCTGATGACGACAGGGTGAGGCCGGTGGACTCGGAGGAAGTCCAAGACATTATTAAGTGTTTAAATGCCAGAAAGGCCCCAGGCCTCGACGGTATTTCTAACAAAACACTTAAAATGTTACCGTCTGAACTAATTCAACTCCTCGTGAACATCTTTAACGCCCTCTTAGTAGGATGTTCATTCCCAGACTTTTGGAAAGTAGCTATTGTTATAGGTATCCATAAACCGGGGAAACCCCGGAGGGCACCTGGTAGCTACAGACCGATCAGTCTAATTAGCTCCCTCGGAAAAGTCTATGAAAGAGTTATTCTAAGACGCCTCAATGACGTCATCACCGACAAAAAACTCTTCCCAGACGAGCAGTTTGCCTTCCGCAAAATGCACAGCTGTCCCGCTCAGGTACACCGCCTAACGGAGTACATTATCTCTAATAAGAATGACAGGAAGATGACATGCGCCGTCTTCTTTGATATTGCAAAAGCCTTTGATAAAATTTGGCACAACGGACTGTTGTACAAACTTTATCAAATGGGCATACCCGATAGTTTGGTACTGTTAATAAGTAATTATTTAAAAGACCGTAAGTTTCATTTCCGCGTGGAAGGCGCACTGTCATCGCCAAGATATATGGAGGCGGGAGTCCCGCAGGGCTCGGTCCTCTCGCCCTCCCTATACAACCTGTACACTTATGACATCCCAAAACACGCTAAGGTGCAACTAGCCATGTTCGCGGACGATACAGCCCTCTATTTCGCGCATAGGGTCCCCTCCTACGCTTCTAAAAAACTCCAGGAGTCAGTCACCGATCTCGGTGAGTGGTTCTCCAAATGGAGAATTGAAGTAAACCCCGACAAAAGTCACGCCATCCAATTTGACAGAAAGGTGTCCCAAATCATACATTATGGTGCCCGTAGAAATATGAGTCCTATTAGCCTGCACGGTAATATCATCCCAGAGACTAATAAAGTCAAATATTTAGGCGTAGTACTAAACAAGTCGATGACATTCACGAGTCACATCTCCAATACGTTACGGAAAGCGAAATTTGTACTTCACAAATTATATCCGCTACTAAATTCGCGAAGCAAAATGTCCCTAAGACATAAGCTTACTTTGTATAAGGTTTGCATTAGAACGATACTCACTTATGCGTGCGTCTCTTTCGCACAAATAAGTGATAACCAGATGGACCGATTGCAAAAAGTCCAAAACCGGTTTCTGCGCATGGCAACAGGTGCCCCCTGGTACATGCGAAACATCGACTTGCATAGAGACTGCGAACTAGTCACGATTAAAGCGTATATCAAAGAACTCGTAGAGAGATTCTTTGATAGAAGCAAAGTTCACCCAAATCCTCTCATTCGAAAGGCCCAGGACTACGAACATGACGCAATGACATTTAGATACCCCTGCAAACGGCCTAAGCATATCTTAGCCGATCCTATAGACCCGATCACAAAATACGTAACGTACTGTGTACAGTTACGTAAACACAAATCACACGCACCCGGTTTGTTAGTAAAGCACCGGGGTCGACGCCGGCGCCTACCCCGAGGACCCATATCAAACACTGACACACGTACCAACGTACAGACCGACCCAAACACGGGACCGAGCCCGAGCCCGAGCTCGAGTTCGCATCCCAGTAGCTTAGTGTCACTACAAAATAGTGTCCGCGACCGCGATATTGTTATAGAGAGCTCTACCAATACCACGAACCTCATCGACATTAGGACTTACGCGCGCGAGTCATCCCGACCGTACGCGGAAGGGGAGAGGGACGGCCCTCTCAGTTCCGAAATCATAAATAACACGAGCTTCTCTATCGCGATAACTCCGCCGCTAGTTTTTGCTACCGCGCGCGAGCAACCTCACTCATCAGAGAGTGAGGAAGGGGTCGGACCCCTTAGCGGGGGGGACCCGAGTCCCTCCCGTCCTAAAAATAGCTTACCCGTAGCTGTCCCCAACGACCGATCTGAACTTCACCCGGGTGAAGTTAGGGAGGGCCAACCCTCCCATTAAACTCTAAACAAACCAACTAGCCACCAGGCTAGTTATAGTCCGATTACGCTAGAGCGGTCTTAACCCGACCGCTAGCATAGACCCTTTCGAAAAAAAAAAAAAAAAAAAATGGCATTCGGCACTTCAGTATTCGGCTACATACCAGTGTAATGAAGAAATAGTAAGAAGAATAAAGGAAGATTTCTGAAAGGAAAATTACTGCCGCTGTTTTCTTCTCTCAATCCCAGCAACAAATGTGCCATAGCGCACATTATGGTCCTTCGGTCGCCGGATTATAGAGAAGAAATCCCTGCCCGTCGTATAGAAGAAATCCCTGCTCGTCGTATAGTGTGAAATCTATGCGTGTCAAGACAACTGCCTGTCCACGTATAGTGTCCGCATCGAGTATCTGGTGAACATGCCGGTCACCCGTAAGGCACAACAGTCTATGGGGGCGCAACAGTCTGCGTCGGAGACTGAGCATACATCTGGTGATACAGCCACCTCAGGCACCAGTACTACCACACTAACTACCAGTACCGACACAACGAAATCAAACGTCACCGAGATGACTGGTAGACCGGATACTGAGTCAAATGAAGAGCCGCGCCCCTTGACTACTGCCAGTTGGGACGCACCGCCGATAGTACGCAAAGTAAACGCCACTATTGCTGCCAGCAAGCATGAAGAAAGGATACGAGCCGCATCCGTCAAATCAAGAAAGGCTTACAAAATAGCAAAGGCAAAGGAAGAGTTAGCGCGCCTTCAAGTCGAACTAGCCGCTGCTCGCCTCGCCGTATTAGAAGCGGACTCGGATGAAGAAGAAGAAGATGTTGCCTCCGTGTGCTCGAAGATGGAAACCACCACACGGGTCGACACATGGCTGCAGGCTCAAGCAGAGCCACCAGTACTAGCCATCAGCCATGTACCTCATCAACCTGCCACCACAGAAGAAAGGATATTGGGGCAACCAATCAACACAGAAGACAGAAGTTTCAGAGAACCTGTCATCGTGTCTGAAGAAAGAAGACCGGGGCCACCGAATACAATTACAGAAAGGAAATCGGAGCCAGCTGTCTTCATAGAAGAAAAATGTAAAGCGAAGCATCCTCAGTCAGAGCTCTCTCAGCTAACTGAAGCCATCACTCTCGCTGTCAAGTCCGCGCGTCCAAGGCTCATGGAACTACCCGTCTTCAATGGAGCTCACCAAGAATGGCTTCACTTCAAAGCCGGTTACGAAGAAACAGAAAACCTCTACTCGAAGACGGAGAACATCAACAGACTTCGAAGAAATCTGAAAGGAAAAGCCAAAGAAGCCGTCGATGGTCTACTTATCACAAACGCCGACCCAGCTGACATTATGAAGACTCTGGAATCAAGATTTGGAAGACCAGAATCAATCGCCATGATGGAAATAGACACACTGCGCACACTGCCGCGCCTCTCCGAGTCACCGAGGGACATCTGCATCTTCTCAACTAGGGTGACCAACGCCGTGTCTACACTACAAGCATTGAACTGCGTCTACTATCTGTACAATCCAGAAGTCGCAAGGGCCATGGTGGATAAGCTAACACCAACACTTAGGTACAGATACTTCGACTACTCTGCAACACTACCAAAGGAAGAGCCTGCACTTCTGAAGTTCGAGAAGTTCATGAAAAGAGAAGCCGAACTATGCGGACCATTCGCACAACCGGAGCAAGTGGGTTCACAGCCGCCGCCCGCTGCACCAAGACGTCATCAGCGAGTGAACCATGTCACAGAAAAACAACCAACAGTCAAATGCCCTGTATGCGAGGCCACAGGACACTCAACAAAGGACTGCGAGAAGTTAAAGAAAGAAGATGTTCACAAAAGATGGGACATCGCCAAGAGTAATCGACTTTGCTTCAGATGCCTACGCTACAGGAGCAAGAACCACACGTGTCGTCAACAGACATGCGGCATCGAGAACTGTAAATATTATCATAACCGGATGCTGCATGTCATGAAGAACATTGAAAGGAAAGAAGACGACCAGAAGACAACTGAAGCAATCAACTCCGCCTGGACTTCAGCTACAAGACAATCTTACCTGAAGATCATCCCAGTCACAGCGTCGGGACCAGCAGGAGCAGTCAACACATACGCCCTGCTGGATGATGGGTCAACAGTGACACTCGTTGACGAGAACCTGGCTCACCGCATCGGAGCAAGAGGACCCATCGACCCACTTCGCATAGAAGCTATCAACGAGTTAAAGACATCCGAAAATAAATCGAGAAGAGTAAACATCAAACTGAAGGGAGTAAATGAACATGAAGAAGACATACAAGCAAGAACAGTGAAGAATCTTCATGTGGCCACTCAAAGGGTTCCGAAAGAAAAGATTGAAGAATGTCAACATCTTCAAGACATCAGCGAGTTCATCACATACACATACGCGAAGCCAGAAATATTAGTAGGACAAGACAACTGGCATCTTCTTCTCACGTCGACGGTGAAGAAAGGAAACAAAGAGCAACCAGTGGCGTCACTCACACCACTCGGATGGGTGCTCCATGGAAGCCACACAAGAAGCTCTAGCATCAACTATATCCACCACTTGAGAGAAGATCCAGCTGAAGACTCCTTAGAAGAACTAATGAAGCAATACTTCGCGATGGACTCCCTATGCATCAACCCTAAGAAGCCAAAGACGGATCCAGAAGAGCAAGCCTTACGAATCCTTGAAAAGAATACAGTCCAGACGAAGACAGGAGCATATGAAACGGCGCTCTTGTGGAAGACAGAAGACATCAACCTCCCTGACAACTATGAAAACTCGTTGAAAAGGCTTCACAATATAGAAAAGAAGCTTGACAGGGATCCAAAGCTGAAGCAGAAATATACAGAACAAATGGAAGCTCTCATTACGAAAGGATACAGCGAGCCAGCTCCGAAGACGAAGACACCAAACAAGACATGGTACTTACCACACTTCGGAGTAGTCAACCCAATGAAGCCGGACAAACTCAGAGTGGTCCATGATGCAGCAGCCAAGACAAGAGGAACATCGCTCAACGACCAACTCCTCAAAGGCCCAGACCTTCTGCAATCACTACCAGGAGTCGTCATGAGGTTCAGACAGCACACCGTCGCTGTGACTGCGGACATCAAGGAGATGTTCATGCAAGTGAAGCTTCGAGAAGAAGATAGAGACGCCTTGCGGTACTTATGGCGAAAGGACAGAAGAGATGACCAGCCACCGGATGAATATCGGATGACATCGCTCATCTTCGGCGCGTCAAGCTCTCCAGCAACAGCAATCTTTGTGAAGAATATAAACGCAAAGAAATACGAAGAAACGTATCCCGAAGCCGCAAGAGCCATAGTAAAGAAGCACTACGTAGACGACTACTTGGACAGCTTCAAGAGTCTAGAAGAAGCAATACGCATCACCACAGAAGTCCGAAGCATTGATAAAGAAGCCAACTTCGAGCTGAAGCAATGGAATTCTAACTCATTGAAGCTCCTAGAAGCCATAGGGGAATCAGATGGCCAAGAAGACATCGAGCTCTACAAGTCTGAAGACAGAATCGAGAGGGTACTGGGACTCATCTGGAAGCCAGAAAGAGACGAATTCACCTTCAATCTCGACATGACACGAATACCGCCATCACTGTCCGAGGGAAAGAAGCCAACCAAGAGAGAAGCACTAAGGGTCGTCATGTCTCTATTTGACCCACTTGGCTTGGCCTCACCAGTCACCATCAAGGCCAAGCAAATATTACAAGAAGTATGGCGACGTGGAACATCCTGGGACAACGAGATTGACGAGGACCTCTCGAAAGATTGGCAGACCTGGCTACTCCACCTGAAGAACCTCTCGAATGTGGCCATATCAAGATGCTACCTAGGCTACAGTAACGCCGTGTCTCTTCAGCTACATGTCTTCACAGATGCAAGCGAGTCTGCTTACTCAACAGTACTATTCTGGCGAACGGTAGCTCCAAATGGCGAAATCAACGTGTCACTAGTCATGGCAAAAGCAAAGGTATCACCGTTGAAAGTAACCTCAATACCAAGACTGGAACTACAAGCCGCCGTCATGGGAGCACGACTCGCAGAAGCAGCCATCGATGAACACGAAAGGAAGCCAGACTCGAAGACCTTCTGGACGGACAGCAGAACTGTACTCACCTGGATCAAGACTGGATCCCGCTCATACAAGCCATACGTTGCGCACCGACTAGCCGCCATTGAAGAATGCTCCACAGTAAATGAATGGAGATGGGTTCCGACTAAGCTCAACGTCGCTGACGACGCCACAAGGGATGTACCACCCAACTTCGACAGGAACCATAGATGGTACAAAGGTCCAGAGTTTCTCTACGAGCCCGAAGACTCATGGCCAATGGAACAACCTACCAGTGTGGAGGCAGAAGAAACAGGAGAAGAAAGGATTCATCATATCTCAGTCGACGATACTCCGAAGCTAGCAGAAGCCTTACCCGAGGTCTCACGCTTCTCCAACTGGGATAGACTACGCTACACTACAGCAAGAGTACTCCAATTTCTTCAACTCTGCCGGCCAACAGAACAAGTTCACTACAAAAGGAACTCAAGAAACTCCGAAGCTGACCCGAATTGGAAAAATACGCGTAACAGAGCAGAAAGAGTACAGGCACGACAGGAAAAGAAGAAAGAAGAAATAAAATTTATTCCAGTTCCTGCAGAACTCCTTATCAAGGCAGAAGAACTTCTCATGCGGTCTTCTCAACAAGAAGCCTTCACTCAAGAACTTCAAGATATAAGAAGAGGGAAACCCATCTGTAAAGAAAGCCGACTACATCAGCTGAGTATAGAATACCTGAACGGGGCCCTCAAGCTAAGAAGCCGCATATCAGCCGTACAAGAAGTCTCTGAAGCCCAAAAAAGTCCTATGATCATAGACGGAAATCATCCCACGGTGAAGCTATGGATCAAGAACATTCACTGCAAGCTACATCACGCCGGGGTAGAAACCACAGTAAATGAGTGTCGCCAACAATATTGGGTTCTCCGTCTACGCCCTATAACTCGCACGATCATACGACAATGCCTACACTGCAGAATGAAGGCACAAGCACCACCCTTTCCAAGAACTGGGGACCTGCCACCGTGTCGACTGGCTCATCATCAACGCCCGTTCACCTTCACAGGAGTGGACTATTTTGGACCCCTCTCAGTCACCGTAGGACGCTCGCACCAGAAGAGATACGTCGCCATCTTCACTTGTCTGACCACGAGGGCGATACACCTGGAAATAGCCGGCTCACTCAGTAGCAGCTCAGCAGTCATGGCCTTAAGAAGAATGATGGCCAGAAGAGGCTGTCCAACGGAGATCTGGTCAGACAATGGGACCAACTTAAAAGCAGCAGACAAGGAACTGCGCCGAGCGATCGACGAGTCAACGGCTGAAGAAGCAGCGAGACGACAGGTCCACTGGCGGTTCATCCCTCCTGGAGCGCCATTCATGGGCGGCGCCTGGGAACGAATGGTGAGATCAGTAAAGACATGCCTGACGTCGACACTCCACGAGCAACATCCAACTGAAGAGGTACTCTCAACGCTACTGGCAGAGGCTGAATACACCGTCAACAGTCGACCTCTAACACACGTATCAGTCGACCCAGAAGATCCAGAAGCTCTAACTCCCAACCACTTCCTATTGGGAGGACCAGGAAGAGTACCAGCGTTCGGGCGCTTCTCAGAAAAGAACACCATCTCGAAGTCCAGCTGGCAAGCCGCGCAGAAGTTAGCAGACACCTTCTGGGAGCGCTGGCTTCGCGAGTATCTCCCCGAACTCCAAAACCGGCGGGAGCCCCACGGCCGAGGCCCCCCGATACAAGTCGGAGATCTCGTTCTGCTGGTCGACCCGAACTCACCGCGCAACGTATGGCTCAAGGGGAAAGTCGTCGCAACGTTTCCTGGACCGGACAACATCGTAAGAACAGTCGACATCCGGACCAGAGGCGGAGTACTTCGGCGCCCGGTTCGGAAGCTGGTAATCCTGCCCATCGAAGACAGCGTCGTCGCAGCACCGGAAGAAGGTGTGACGGAGCCACACGGCGGGAGGAATGTGCAGGACGACACCGAAACGCGACATGTAAATATAGTTTAATATCGATATAAGATTCGTATTTAGTGATAGGAATGTAAATATTTGTTTAAATACTTATATAAAATACTTAGTCATTCCGATAAGATTTGATAACATAAATTCATATTAGAATCTTAGAAAAGTTAGTTTACATAAGTTTTTACTAAACAACTTGTTTAGCCCCCATAGGTTGTACCCCAACCGAGGTTACCTTATAGTTTGTTGTCCCGCTCTTATTGCATATGTGTGACAGAGATGCAATATGTATGGGAACTTTAAAAGTCTTATTAGAATATGTTATTGTTATTTTTTGTAATTGTAAACGTGTTATTTAGCTTCTACTCTATTTTAAGTTTGATAATTAATAATAATCTTTTTACATTATGTAGTAATTTTATAAGAAATTTTGATGTTAAGATTTTGTATTATTAGACAAGATAGGCAATATGTTAGAGTAAGAGGTAGATAGAATAGAATAGAATAGAATAGAATAAGCCTTTATTGCCAGTTTCACAATATTGTAAAGGTAGGTACAATTCATTAATTTACTTATTAGATTTCATTTTACATGAATTAATATTATTTTGTTTTATTATAACTAAACAATTGTATTATCATGTCTGTAGTATTATATTGTATCATTATAATTGCATTTTATTTTATTAATTTTAACCTAAGTACCTAGGTATTATTATTTTAGTTACATTCATACTTTTTTTTTTTTTTTTAATCTCTCTCTTTCCTGGCTTGTCCTTGGACATAGGCCTCCTCCAAGGTTTTCCATTTTTCTCTATTTTGAGCTTCTCTTGTCCATGTTGCTCCCGCTATTCCTTTAATGTCATCCTCCCATCTCCGGAGTTGTCGGCCTCTCTTTCTTTTGCCTTCTCTAGGGTACCATTCTATAATCCTTTTTGACCACTTATTTATTTTTCCTCTTAGAATATGTCCTGTCCATTTCCATTTTATCTTTTTCACTGTGTCTAAAATTCTTACTACTTTCGTTTTTTGCCGGATACAAGTCAGCCTGATTTTGTCCTTTTTGATGTTCAGCATGCTCCTCTCCATATTATTTTGACATACTACAAATTTTGACATAGTTTTTGCAGGTTTTTCTTAGTAAGAGCCCAGGTTTGGCTGCCATAGGATAGTATTGGTATCACACATGTATTGAATATTTTTGATTTTAGAGCTATTGGGAGTTTGTCATTCTTCATAATTCCTTTCAGTGGCCAGTATCGTTTCCATGCCTGACATATTCTGTTGTCTATTTCCTTTTCAGATAGGTCTACTGGTGAAATTGTCTGTCCTAAGTATTGGTATTCATCAACATATTCAATGGTGTTGTTGTCTACTGTAACCGGTGTTTTTATACTGTTCGTCATTAATTTTGTTTTTGTGGCATTCATTACTATCCCTCTGGATCGCTAACTGAGCGCACGTGTTTATATCCGTTTCGCAGTTAAATTTAATTCATAATTTCAATATTTTGGCCGAAAAATTCATAGTTAAATAATAGGAGTGCATAGTATCGGAGGAGCTTAGAGAGTGACGTAAACGACGCGTACGCGATCAGCTACGAGCCTACGACTGCTACAAACCAGGACATCGGCTACGCGTAATACTCCTATTACATCCTGTGAGCCTAGTACATTTTTACGATGCCGCTTAAGCGTACTCCACCGCCCATGATCCATTTACCGTCCGCAGCCCCCTCCACCTCGGGCTCCTCGCTCGCTCAGCCAACTATACCGCTACAACATGCGGGCTCGGACTCTGCGTTAGACAATATCACTCAGAGAAACAAGCGGAAGTTTGTAAGTGAAGAAGAAAGTTTAATGACCTCGTGCATGGACCAGATGAAGAAAATGTTTCAACATTTCGCTGAGCTGCAGGACCAAAAATTGTCAGTAATTCAAAATTCTATATCAGAAATAAAACTCCAAAACGAAGAAATGATTAGCTCGCTCGACTTTTTGGGCAAAAAGTATGATGATATGCGTGTGGAATTGGACAGTTACCGGAATGAAAATAAAGAAATTAAAAAGTATGTAAGTTATCTAGAAAATAAAATAGATCAATTAGAAAGGAACTCAAAGACGTGCGAAGTGGAAATACGAGGCATTCCCAAAGCCCAAGAGGTCGAGAAAACACAAGACCTACATCATTACTTTGAAAAAATATGTACAACGATAGGAGTAAACATAAATCAGGATAAAATAAAAAACATTTATAGAATTAATACTAAAAACCAATCAAATATGCCTATAATTATTGATTTCATAAACATAGAATGTAAGCAAGATTTATTAGCAGGAGTGAAAAAATATAACTACCAATATCCAGCCAACCGACTTAACACCAAACATCTACAATCAAATGGACCCGTTAACCACATATTTATTTCGGAGTCATTAACTCCTAAGTCCAGAAAAAATTTCAGATTGGCGCGTGATTTCGCAGCCAAAAATAAGTACCAATTCTGCTGGACATCAAAAGGCATGGTATTTTTAAGAGAAAAAGAAGGTTCAAAAATAATAAAAATTCAGTCTGAAACGGACCTAAACATTAGCAGCACTAGTACAAAATGACTGAACAGGTTAGCACCCTTAAGTCATAGTAAATTTTTAAGTTTAATAATATTTCTAACTTTAGATATAATTGTATTAAAACTAGTTATAGATTTAATATTATTTTATATATTTTTACATAAACTAGCCAGCTTAGCATGCACTTATAGTCAGTTTTTCATATTAAAAATGTTATACACTTTAAAGTTATATACACTTTACACTTTACATAGTAAATTTTTAAGTTTAAAAATATTTCTAACTTTAGATATAAATGTATTAAAATTATTTCTAATCCTAGATTTTATACTATTTTATATATTTTTACATAAACTAGCCATCTTAGCATGCACTTATAGACAGTTTTTCATATTAAAAATGCTATACATTTTAAAGTTATATACACTTTACTACATTGTTACCTACTTACTAAGTTTAGCTGTACAAATATATCAAATAATACGTGTATTTCGAACACCGAAACTTATCTTAGGTTTTATTAGATACTGCTTTATTGTTATCTTTATGAAAAGCGTATTCTCTTTACTTTTACTTTTAAATTTCAAATTAAAACAATATGGGCAATCTTCTGATGTATTATCATGTATCCGAGATCACTCTATGACAAAAATTATCTACATTAATATACTACCTTGTTATAACACAAACATAAATATAGCCGGCATCTATCAGTGTCATAACTATTCATTAAATAAAATTCGATAATAACGATGATCTTAGCATACAAAATGATTTAGACAGTATAAAAGTGGCAGACACGAATACATGTGCGATTGAGGACTGCAGAGAGCTACTATTAAAACACCCAAAATCACTATCAATTCTAACCCAAAACATACGGAGTATTAAGGCCAACTTCGATGACTTACAAATCGTACTTTCAAAAGCCAATATCCTATGGGATTTCATTGTCCTTACGGAATGTCGACTGTCACAATGCCCGTTTATACCCACGCTTGAGGGGTACAGATGCGTCAGTACCGTGAAAAATTATTTACAAAATGATGGCGTTACAGTTTACTATAGTAAAACTCTAACTGTAGCTATACATGAGCCTAACCTAGCAAATGCTAATTGCCTCGTCCTAACTACAGACGAAACAGCTATCGTGGCAGTATATCGCTCTCCGTCAGTACAAAACATCCAAGGATTTTTGAGTTCCTTAAATGGAATTCTGCAAGACCTGAAATCATATAAAACGCTTATGGTGGTAGGCGACATAAATATAAATATTTCCGAATTATCTACAGACCCTCGTATGGATGACTACCTTGAATTGCTTGCAAGCTTTGGAATGATTCCAGCTCATACTCTTCCTACACGAGGTGGTACTTCCTGCCTTGACCATATTATTCTTAAAACAAAAAGACGTGCTGCCTGTTACGTTGCCGATACATCCATAACGGACCACGACAGTGTCATCATGTTCATCCAAAAACCAACTCATAGTACCAAACCTAGAAAACAAAAATCAATAACTGACTTCGAGAAATTGGAATCAGACCTCAAAATTCAAAATTTTGACTCTGTCTTTGAGACACATGACGTTAACGATGCACTATTTATTTTTGAAAATATTATTAAAACTTTAATTGCCTCCAACACAATAATCAAAACAGTGACAAACCGTTACAACCTTTTGAAACCGTGGATGACACCAGGGCTTTTAAGATGCATTAAGAATAGAGACACACTACATAAAAAATTAAAAAAAGAACCAAATAATGAAATCACAAAAGTAACATATATTAGATATAGAAATTATTGCAATAGGATTTTAAAGAAAGTAAAACTAGAATTTGATAAAGGAGAGATTCAGAAGGCAGGAAAAAATAGCAGATTAGTTTGGAAAGCAATTAAAAAAGCTACATTTACGGAAACAGACAAGAGTGTACCCACGGAACTTTTAAAAGGTTGTAATAATAGGGATGATGTCAATAAAGTTAATTACTATTTTTCCGAAGTTGGCAAAGCTCTCGCTCAAAAAATCAAACCACCACCTCAATCTAAATGTTATGAGAATCCTCCAAATCTAAATTCCTTTATTTTGCTCCCAACTACTGAACAAGAAGTTAAGTCGATTCTATTAAACCTTCGCTCGGATTGTGCAGTAGGACATGACGGAATTCCAAGTTTTATACTTAAGAAATTTGCACCTATTCTAGTTTCTCCTCTAGTCCACATTTTTAATTTATCACTATCATCTGGTGTCTTTCCTGACTCTTTTAAATTAGCTCAAATAATCCCAATTCATAAATGTGGATCTAGGGACCGTGTCGAGAACTATAGGCCAATCGCCATACTTCCCGCACTATCTAAAATATTAGAAAGAATTTTAAATAATAGACTTGTAGGCTTCATTAACAAATATAACATATTCTCTAAATCTCAATACGGTTTTAGGACCGGTATTTCAACTATGGATGCAGTACATGACCTAACAGACTATATAGTGCGGGGGTTAGATAGGAAGGCTAAGGTTATTGGCATCTTTTTGGATCTGGCTAAGGCTTTCGACACGGTCTCTATACCCATACTAATCTCAAAATTAGAAAAAATTGGCGTAAGAGGGCTCCAGCTCGCATTGTTTCAAAGTTATTTGACCAACAGGCGTCAAAGAGTAAAAATTGGCGAAACAATAAGCGATGAGCTCCCCATTGAATACGGTGTCCCTCAGGGTAGTATCTTGGGCCCTACCTTGTTCCTTGTATATATAAATAATCTGTGTGAGTTAGATCTACCCTATGGCAAAATATTTACATATGCTGACGACTCAGCCCTTGTCTTCCAATCTGAATCCTGGGAAAAAACGTTCAGTTCCGCTCAGCTAGGCCTAAACATGGTTTCTAAATGGTTAACCAATAACTATCTCACTCTAAATACTGACAAGACCAGCTATATTAGATTCTCCTTAAGAGGGGCGTCACAACCCACATCTCATCTTAATTTAAAAGCTCATTTATGTTCAGATCACACATCCAACAATTATTGTAAATGTAGCCCTTTGACGCGAACGGAATGTGTTAAATACCTAGGAATTTTTATAGATAGTAGAATGTCATTCGATCACCATATTGTCACAACTATTAAAAAGGTACGTAAACTCACTTTTCTTTTTTATAGACTGAGACACATTTGCGATAAAAATTTAATTAAAAAAATCTACTTCGCACTTGTACAATCTATCCTCTCTTATTGTATTGTCGTATGGGGTGGCGCTCCAAGAACTAGAATGTTGCGTCTGGAAAGGTCACAAAGATGCCTTCTAAAAGTTGGCTGGAAATTACCAAACCTCTACCCCACTGATGAATTATATGTAAAATGCGGAGTTCTAAACGTACGCCAACTGTTTATTTTAGCCTGCATCACAAAAAAACATTCTTCTATAGACTACGACAGACAATTAAAACTTAACTCTCGACGTAGATTAAAGATATGCCCTAACATGGATCACATTTTTAAAACAAGTTTTGCCCAAAGATTTTTCTGCTTTCTTGGTAGTTTCCTATATAATAAGGTCAATGAAATTTTGTCAATTTATCACAATAATAGAACCAAGTGTAAACAGAAAGTGACACTCTGGCTAGCTAACCTAAATTATCAGGATACTGAAAATGTTTTACTCAGACGAATATGATAATTTAAATATATATGGTAAAAGTTTATTATATGTATAAGTACAGAATATGGCATTTAATAATTATTAGATACTAATAATTTTAAGTTAAAAAAGTAGAATAGATTTCTAGGTTAAAATAAGTTAAAATACACTAAATTGTTAAAATAAGTTAAAATAGTTGTGAGGGGGGGCCTGGGGCACCAATATACAGGCTTCGGCTTAGTTTGGGCTCCAAGTCTCCCACAAATTACTAGATTGTAATTTTTGGGAGAAAATAAATAAATTATTATTATTATTATTATTACTAGTCCAACTTTTTTGCTATGCATGACTAGTTCAGAGATCATTATTTGTAAGGAGCCTGGGTCGTTGCTTAGGAGTACTAGGTCGTCTGCGAATCTTAGGTGGTGCAAGAGGTAGATAGGAACGCTCTTATTGGTGAATTGTAAGTTCATTCTGATTGGTGTATATTTTTGGACCAATAAGAGCTTAGATAATTCTGTGGCCGGATCCATATAAATATTGGATCGATTTTAGCATTCGGCACTTCAGTATTCGGCTACATACCAGTGTAATGAAGAAATAGTAAGAAGAATAAAGGAAGATTTCTGAAAGGAAAATTACTGCCGCTGTTTTCTTCTCTCAATCCCAGCAACAAATGTGCCATAGCGCACAGCTGGTGTATCCTTAATTTATCTAAAGTTTCTTTGCTCGTAGTACTCTTGGTCGGAAATATCCATGTAAATTTAGTAAAAGCATCAATCATTGTAAGTATATAATTATATTGCTTTTTAGTCTCGGTGAGTGGTCCAATGTGATCCAAATGTAAAGTATGCAGTGGTATACTTTCCTTCTCTATAGGATTTAAATAGCCTTCTTGTTTTCCTGACTTCCTAGTAGCTAGTAGACAAGGTATACAACTCAGAACAAATTCCTGCAACTTTCTATCCAAATTTTTAATAAAGTAATTTTTACCAATCAACTCTTTCATTTTTTTAACAGAAAAATGGCCCACGCTATGCACTTGTTTTATAATTTCTTTTTCTAAATTCTTGGGTACTACCAATTGCTTTTGATCGCCTTTATATAAAAGATCATTATCTAACCAGTAATCAAAGTACGAACCATTCTGTAGCAGCTCTCGTATGGCTTTAATTCCATCATCATCCTCTTGAGCTCTTTTTATTTGTTCATGAAGACTGTTGATAGCCAATACTTCACAATTCTCTCTGCTTAGTGCATCTACATGTCTCATTCTAGAGCTGACACGATGCTCAATCTTAAAATCAAATTGATCCAAGAAAAGTACCCATCTAGCAACTTTGGCTGATAAGTCTTTTTTCTTCAAAGTTTGTTCAAAAGCTTGACAGTCTGTAACAATTTTGAAATTAATACCATGCAAATAATGCCTAAATTTTTTAACACTTTGTATAATTGCAAGGGCTTCTAACTCGTAACTGGAATATTTTTGCTCTGCTTCGCTAGTTCTCTTACTCATGTAATAAACTGGATGCCACCCATCTTTATGTAACTGCAGCAGCACAGCTGCATATGCAACACCTGACGCATCCGTATGCACCTCTGTGGGTAAATTTGGATTAATAATCTTTAAAACAGGCTTAGAAGACAATTTACTTTTCAAAATGTTAAATGCTGCATGTTCGTTAGAACCAAAGATAAAAGTAATACTCTTTTTCAATAAATCAGTTAAAGGCTTAGCTATTACGGCATAATTCTCAATATATTTTCTAAAATAAGATGTTAAGCCGACAAACCTTTGTACTTGTTTAATATTTTTTGGTTCGGGGTACCTAGACACTGCCTCAGTTTTGTCTGGGCTTGGTCGCACCTCACCATTCTTAATTAAATGTCCTAAATATTCAGTTTCACGCTGCATAAGTCTAGCCTTCTTCCAGTTTATTTCTAGGCCATACTCGGAAGCAATATTAAGCACTAACTCTAAACGATAGGCTGCTTCTTCTTCGTCTCTTGCTGGAATCAGAATATCGTCGATAAAGATTAACACAATGCCTTGACTAATAAGATCTCTGAAGATTACTGACACAAATCTCATGAAGGTTTTTGGAGAAATTGATAGTCCAAAAGGTGCTCTCAAAAATTCAAACTGTCCATGATGAGTGACGAAAGATGTATAAGGTATAGACTCTTCACTTATTTTCAAATGAAAGAACCCATTTTTCAAATCAAGTACACTAAATATGCTGGCGTCCTTAAGTTTATCTATAAGGTCTTCAATGATAGGCAACGGAAACTCATCCTTTACAATTTTCTGGTTTAATGCACGATAATCAATACACACCCGCGTAGAACCATCACGTTTTCCCACCAGTACTACAGGACTGCAATATTCAGAGAAACTTACCCGAATTATCTTCTTTTCCAACCACTCCTTTACCTGTTGTTCAACAATTTCTTGTTCTTTGAGTGACAGCCTTCTAGGCCGTTGTGCTATGGGAATATCATCCTTAAGTACAATTTTCAATTGTATAGGAGCTTCCTTCCTTTGTTGTGGGTTATAAGTCTCGATCAGCTTACACATCTTTTGCCTAAGATGAGAGTTGGACATGAAACCTAAAACAGAATTAGACATACACACATCATTAAACATACACAACATCCACTCATCACAATCGGAGAAACATTTTACCACTCCGTCTTTCATTACCATAGTTACACCATTTAAAAACTCTTGGCCTATAATTACATCGTATGGTAAACAAGTTTTACTAATCACATGAAACAATATACACTCATAGCGCTTATCGTCCATTATTATGTCTAAATAACATTTTCCATGCGATTGCACAATTAACGATTGTCCCAATCCAGTTAAGTTTAAACTGTCTGACGTTAACGTAGGACTTCCAATAGAAGTATATAATTCCGTTGAAATTAAATTGACATCGCTCCCCGAATCAATCAAAGCTTCGATATTTTTTCCATGTATTATAATAGTTTTAAGAGATTTTCTCAATTTTCGGCTATCTTTGTTTTCAATTTGAAGAATTTCGTATTTTTCTTCTTCTTCGCGAGCGACCGGAGTGAAGTTGGATTTGAACTCAGTGCTGCCAACTTGCTCTCCAACCATAATTTGTTTTCCGTCATGTTGGCTGAATTTGCTGTCGATCACTTGACGTTGACGTACTTCATTATTGTTCGACCGCGACGACTGTCCGAAGCGATCCGATGTATCCCGAACGAAGTTTTGTCTTTGTTCGTGCGCTATCGGCCTTTCATAATGCGCGCTTGAGTTGCATGTCGCTCCAACATGGCCGAATTTATTACACTTAAAACACTTTAAACCGCGATTCTTGTGTGGACAATTGTATGATGCATGATTCAGCTCTCCGCAATTGTAGCATCGAATCGGCTTTTTCTTTTGTAACTGCTTAGGTGATTCGGAATAATTTCGCTGCATGGCCATCTTGCTTTTGATAGTTTCATAAATTTTCAACTTTTCTTTCAGGTCGCTATATGACGTAACGCCATATAATATGCTTTTGTTCGATTCAATGTCTTGTATTCCCTTGATAATATATTTTATAGCTACATAGTCTGGCATTTTCCCTCTTTTGCCTAATTCCTTCATCACCAACATGTAATCTATGCAACTTTCGCCATCTTTTCTTTTTCTACGACTCATCGTCTCGTGAATGGCCTTTACATCGACGCTGTCTGGAAATTCCTTGCTTATCGCTGCTTTTAGATCATCCCACGATTTATATGGCCGTTCTGCTCGTAACCACAGCGCCGCTGTTCCCGCTAACGATCTTCTGGCCACCAATAATTGTTGCAGTGGAGACCATCCAAATATTTCTGCGTTGTCTTCAATCTCCTGAATCCATCGCGCAGCTGTGTATGTTGGATCTGTACCCGTGAAAGTGGAAATTAAATCTGAGGTCATTTGCAACAGGCCGCCATTGTTCCATCGGTCCGATTTAGCGTCGTCGAAGCTTTCCTGTCTGCTTTTTCGCCGTTCCATCGCTTCTTTTGGCATTTTCTCGTCGTTTCAGGGCTGAATAGTGGATAATACACAAGTTTTCTCCGTCGTTGTAAGTCCTCTTCGAAATATTACCGAACACGACACACGCCACCACGTGCACGCCGATGTCCAATTTTCACTAAGTCTTGAAATTGTCCGATTTTACTTGCACCTTTTATCCCGGTCGAGCCCCCAAGATTTGTGGGAATTGTCGGTGCAAGAAATAATAAATATTAATCGGATAAACACTTTTATTTCACTCTTTTTCAAAAACACAACCGTTCGTCTTTTACCCCTATCCGCCATATTTTCGTTTTCATCTCTCGCTTTCACTCACATACATCACATACCATTCCTATCTCTTTCACGCTCATCAGCTATCATCACTATCAGCATTCACCATCCCACATATATATAATATAATCGGTTTCTTGAAAACGGTTGTAAGTGTTACTATGAAATTTATTATGCAGGGAGTTATTGGGGGGAGAAAAATCGATCTATCTTATCCTTGGGAAACATTATTAGCTATTCATATTTTTCTTTCGTCATGCAATAATTTCATCTCTATTATGTCAGTCCGACTAGCAATTAGGTGTGCGTATGTATAATTTTTGTGTGGAGTGAAATTTGGAACTTGGTGGGTTTAAGTCCCGGTCAGATAAATATTTTTGTGATTTATTTTTATTTTTTAAATTTACTGGAACTCCGACAGCTATTGTTATACGTCACCAATTATAAAAACCGTTAGATTGTAAAATAACTATAAGGAGATTGTAAAAATATGTCGAAAGATTCTAAACTTTAATATATTTATAATCTAACGCAAAATAATGTATTAAATTATAGGCAGCATATTCGCGTCCGAAGTCTATCAACATTTTACAATTTCACTAGTTATATTTATAACTAGTGAAATTGTAAAATGTTATAGCAATTACCAAATTTAAGCGCCAATAAAACCAAAAATATAATATCAGACTGTCAAAGTATGTAAAAGAGGTCAAACTATTCGAAAGTTGAAATTAATCAAACTATCTCTACAAAACCGGGAGTTCCAGCGGCTGGCAAGGTCGAATCCGCGATTAAATGTGCTGGATTTTTTTCCAACTTTTCAATAAATAAATTACAATAGGTAGGTATATAAATTTCAATCTTCTTAACTTAACCTCGCTATTGATCACCCAGGTCTGCTTTTTGGTTACGTGGTCCGTCCACATATTACGTCATACAAAATATCTACCTTCCTTCCCCTACGTCAATCTTTTTTGTCCCTAAACCTGTACTTAACATGTAATCTCATGTTTAATATGTCCTGTAATACAAAGGCCTCTTCCAGCTGCTTCCTCTCTATTCTATCTGTCCTTTCTCATCTTAGTAACTTCTCCTACTTTCCTGGTATCATCTGACCACCTTTTTTGCCTGTGTGCCTCTTTTTATATAAAAAAGCGACCAAACTCACAAATATGCTAGCCGAAATTTACTTATTAGAGTCCTCTTTACACTGTGACATATGTGGATGGACCCTTGGGGTTTATTAAAAGAGATAATATAAGACAAGTTGCCGGGTTATATAATAACCTATATAGCATAATACCACGAATACTCTAAAATTGGTAGTAGCTCTCGGGCTAGTTAAGTTAGGGCATATTTGTTTGCAGATAAAGGCAATTTATTTCACAACGAAAGGTCTCGCTTTCAAACGACATTGGTTGGGAAAACACAAAAGATTTTTAATTACAATCCTAATTACACGCCCAACAAAACATTGCGCATAACAAAATAAATAACCTGTCATAACAAAATAGCAAGTTAGGCGATTGTGGTCGATAATAAAATAATTTGACTTGTACCCACGACCACCGAAATTAGACCTACATACCCGATAACTATCCTAAAGCTTAGAGACCATCAATCCTGGCGTATCATCAGAACGTGATGTGCGAGTGAGTTTCAAAATGAACAATTTTTAATGAATTCCTCGATACACGATAATGTACTCTATGCCCTTGAGGTAGAGTGCACATTTCAATGGTCGTGTGATAGGTGGAGACATTTTCTTTTACTCGTATGTTTTTAATTACTGTCCGTCAATATACAGTAAGACCATCAATCAATAAGTCAAGAAGATTGATGAATTGGCCTGTAAAATCAATTTGTGGTGAGGATGTTACTATAATATTAATAATGTGACGCTAATAGTATGACCTACAGCATAAAAACTTTATAATATTTTTCTACGATAAGCCTGTGGTGTGTGTTTAATTATGAAATTCCTATGCTAAAGGCTATCCCATGATCAGCATTATGGCGGTTCGATGGTCTTTGACGTGTGTTTTGTATAATATGATATTGTAAAATATAGACTACGGATTTTACGAAAAGAATAGTGAAAGAAAATGCACAAGCGAGACTAAACGTTAGTTATTTACTATTAAATTGCAAGGTACTTTGATAATAAGTTTCTGTTTCTAATTGTTAACTTTGATAACAATTTTTCTCTACATAATTATCGTAAGGTTACATTCCCATGAGCGTTTTTTGTGGTGGCACAGAAAAAAAACAGCACTATAAACAGAACTGTGCGCTAATACATCTAAAAATTGTGTTGAGTTGTCAAATACGACATTTGACTACTTACTACCACATAAAATTTACACTAGAGCAGCAGCGCTATCAGTATACGAATTTCACACCTCACCCCGGATTCAGCTGTCGACTGTCGAGATATGAAAATGTTCTTAGAGAATAGCACTGCTGAACATCTAAGTGTCAAACTTCGATTTTTAACCGTCTTCATAAAAAGAAGGCACTTAGCTCTATTGTATTAGCGCAGAGGTCTATTTACAGAGCAGTTTTTTTCTGTCGCAACCGCATAATGACTCTTCTGAATACGAGGTCTAACCTTATTGTGTTAAGGTAATAATAATATCTATGGACGCATCACACCACGTAAATCTAGTCCCATTGTAAGTCCTCGAAGAACTTGTGTTGCGGGTACCAGACAACGAAAATATATTTAATATTTTTATAGTATACACACATTTAAGATTTTTATTATATTATACACATATTTAAGACACATCCATGACCCAGGATACGAGAGACTTTCTGTTCCTTCGGCGGGATTCAAACTCGCAATAGTTATACCCGAAGGTAGTTCTAATTTCTATGTTTAACTTGCCAGATAATAATTGAACATCACAAGATCCAGATCATTACATCAGACATCTAAAGCGCGTCCAAAGCGTGGCGCATACTGCATTATTCAAATTTAAAAAGATAAATGTGACGCGCCATCCGTCCAAATATCCAACTGAATAGTACAATGAAGCCTTAAATAACGTCCCTGGACGTCGGTCGGCGCCTGTGCGACGTGGGGATGGACTGACGCACAATGGCTCAGGCCTGACTGCGGAAATTCAATGGCCTGGCTAGTGTGAATATGATAAACCAGTTTTTATAGCTCAATTGAAGGTTTATGTAAATAGTGAGATAGATTCTAGAACACTTGAAATATCAATTATATTTAGAAGTGAAGCCTGGATAATTTAAATATGGAACACGGGTATTATGTAGAGTATGTACAATAAGAAGACCATATTGTGTACCGCCTCTGTACCATATTGTGTGCATAAAGTAGGTATAATAGATAAATAAATAAATAAATAAATAAATAAAAGAAAACATTTATCCCACAATTTAATGTAAAGTGATTACATAATAATTGTACTGTTAGAAAGTTAACAGATTTCATGAAAAACCAAGCTTCTGACTCTACAAGTCTTAACTCTACAAGCCTAACTTCACAAACTCTATAATTATTTATAATCATATATCTCCTCAAGCCGATCTCGGTGACGATGGCCGATTTCATTGAAACCAGGCCAGTTACGCAGGAGTAATTTTATAGTGCCCAAGTATGTGCGCAGTACACAAGAGCACTCTCTCTCTTCCTTTACCTACTCTCATAATCCAGTGGGGCGGATAACCGACACGACTGACGGGAGATCAGGCGCAGGTCCGACTTTTTACATGCCCATCCGACGCATGGATCATCTTTCTTGTCAGACAATCAGGTGATCAGCCAGCATTGTCCTAACCAAACTTGGAAACAACATTTTTTGTTGTTCCAATGCGGGAATCGAACCAACGACCTTCGAGTCGAGAGCCAATGTTCTAACCACTAGACCACGGCGGCTGTTGTTGTCGCAAACTCCACACCTTAGGTTATGTAGCCTGGCCATTTCGTTACATTTGCTTGGGAGTAAGATGAAAAAATTACTGACTGTTTTTCTGTTATACTATTCTTGTAGGCATATAACGGCAGAAATATCTAGAGTAACTGATGTGTGAACTGAGATGTGGCCCGGCAACTTCGTTTGAGCAAAAAGAATCCCGCAAGAACCATAATTTTAGTCACAATAAAAATTAGCATATGTGATTAATGTATAATATTAATCTAGATCCTAAACTATAACTACCATACCAAATTTCTTCTAAGTCGTTCAGTAATTATTGTGTGAAAGAGTAGTAAACATCCATCAATCCCTCCATCCATCCAGCCATCTCATGCAGTACTACAGTATTCATGTTATTATTATTTTATGCTCGCGAATTTATCTAAACTTTTACTGAAAAATAAGAAATATAACATATACGTTTCAATAATGTAACGCTTACACATTAGATTCATTTAAAGTTATTATTAGGGGGAAGTCCCGTAACGCCGGACGGCACCTAGCGCCGGACACTCGTTATATCTCGACAAACGTCAACGCGATCTATTCATATATCGGTGAAAGGGGTGTGGGGGAACATATCAATACAGGATCACGCGACGCAATTTGCCAGTGAGGTGCACTTACACACACACACTACACAACTTATAAATCACTTTGGAGGCCGATTACTTGAAAATGGTTAACTTTATAAAAAAGTTATGTATGAAAACTTGCCTTTATTTTAAAATACCTATTAAACAATACTCCACACGATGGGGTAGAAAGAAAAAAAATTTCATGTCCACTTCACATGGATGGAGAGCCACCCTTATAATAAAAATTATTATTATTTTATGATGCCAAATTTGTGATCTATACACAATCTATGACTATACCAAATTTCATCCATTTATATTCATAATTACCGACGCTAGAAGCGCGGACAGACAGACAGACAGACAGACAGACAGACAGACAGATAGACAGACAGACAGACATGAACGGATGGACGGACAGAGCGAAACTATAAGGGTTCCTCAAGTATTACGTAACCGTAACAAGAAAGGAAAATGGGATCAGCAAAGTTTAAAAACTGCGATGGACAAGATTAAAAACTACTTGTTTAGTGTGTTAAGACGACCATGACGTTGACTGGATACAATGCTCCTGCTGCCAAGAATGGGCCCATGAAGCATGTGCAGACGTTCCGGAATGTGGAGATACCTACATATTATGTGTTAGAAGCACAAAATTATAGAATGGAAACGCTTGGGGTTCGAAGATTACCCGTCCGGTACTAGGTGCCAATTTCAAAGACTTAATTTTTTCTTACCAAAACTTAATTAACATTCCTAGATTATGTTTACGTTGAAGTTGTATTTTTGTTGTTTGATTTTGATTAGTGTTTTGTTAAGTTAGGTAATTCATAAATAAATACATATTTCTCGATGTACTTTTGATTTTATTACCTGAAAACCATGTGTCCGGCACTAGGGGACTTCCCCCTACATTAACCATTAGATTCATTTAAAGTTATTATTATTTTCGCGGAATGGTTGTAAAAGAAAAAGTTTTTCCTTTGCAGTAGGTACATTTATCAAGAAGACGAATGTATTTTAAGGAATTTTCAAATGCTAACTTAATAGTTTAATATAACTTAGTAGTTTACTCGTAGTAGCCTTTAATTAGCCTCATATAAAATGTTTTCGAAGAAATTTTATCTATACTAAAATAATAAAGATGAAAAGTATGTTTGTTTGTTCGTTTGTTTGTTTGCGTCGAATAGGCTCCGAAACTACTGAACCGATTTTGATAAAATTTGGCACAAATGTTGAGTAGACTACGGGGAAGGACATAGGCTACTTTTTATCTAGGAAAAATGTGCGGTTTCTTAGAAATTAACTTTTGCGCGCACGAAGTCGCGAGCACAATCTAGTACTTCAATACTCCTAACATAATCCGCCATTTTGCTTATTTAACGCTAGCGGTCGCCATTTTGCTTACGTTTTTTTGTTAGCGCTATTTTCCGCGGAACACAGCCATAGGTGACTCAAGTGACAGTGACACCCCCGTGACACAAACAACAAACAAAACATTGCTTTGATAAGGTTTGATCGATGAATCGTGGTTTTGGGGAGACGGAAAATCGTTTTCATTACACTAAAAGTAGGTAAAATAGTAAACCATTTTCCGGTTTGTGATTAAACAAATGTATTTTTGGAAATATGAAATAAATTAATCCTACTAATGTTATAAATGTGAAAGTTGAGGATGGATGGTTGTTTGTTACTCTTTCACACAAAAACTACCGAACATATTATTTAGATGAAATTTGGTATTCGTTTAAGTTCTAGATTAAAACATAGGACCCGAAAAAGAACAGTGTTCCCATCGATCGTGGTATTATTGATCGAAGAGTTTTCCCGTGAAATACTGTATATATACGCGGGCGGAGCCGCGGGCCACAGTTAGTCTATACTTATATAATAATATAATAAAGAGGAAAATTTTATTTGTTTGCAAAAGTACTGAACGTTTTTGATGAAATTTGGCACAGATGTAGAGTAGACCACGGGGAAGGATATAGGCTTCTTATTATCGTAATGTACGCTTTCGGCGAAATTAACTTTTGCGCGCACGAAGCCGCGACTTCTATCTAGTTAATTATAAGAAACTAAACGCTTCTTAAGTAATGAAAGTCCAATCTTTTTAATAGTTCGCTACTAACGCAATTTAAAGTTTTTATTAATTTAGAGTTTGTTCTTGCGAGATCTGCGAATCACGTTGCCAGCGTATTCGCAATCATACTAAAAGCTTTGTAGAACTTAAAAAACATGCATATTATTGGACATCAACAAACTTTTCTCAAGTAGGTACAATCTCGACAGTTCAGACGATCTCTGTGGCTCAGTGGTCCGGCGCATAAGCCGGAGGTCGCGGGATCGAATCCCGCCGAAGAGACAAAAAGTTTTTCTATGTTCCTGTGTCATGAATGTGTATGAAATATATTACAGAGTAGCTACAGTAAAAATCAAAAGATGTATCTATACTTCTATACTATATAGGTAGTAAAGAGGAAAAGTTTGTTTGCATTGAATAAGTTCCGAAACTACTACACCGATTTTTTTTTTATGAAATAAGGGGGCAAACGAGCAAACGGGTCACCTGATGGAAAGCAACTTCCGTCGCCCATGGACACTCGCAGCATCAGAAGAGCTGCAAGAGCGTTGCCGGCCTTTTAAGAGGGAATAGGGTAATAGGGGAGGGGATTGGGCCTCCGGTAAACTCACTCACTCGGCGAAACACAGCGCAAACGCTGTTTCACGCCGGTTTTCTGTGAGCCCGTGGTATTTCTCCGGTCGAGCCGGCCCATTCGTGCCGAAGCATGGCTCTACCACGTACAAATTTTGATGAAACTTGGTACAGATGTAGATTAGACCGCGGGGTAGGACATAGGCTACTTTATATCGCGGAAAAATGTACGGTTTTTGCTAAATTATTTTTTGCGCGCACAAAGTCGCGGGCAATATCTAGTATACTCGTAGTATAAAAGTATCAATTAATATACCTACTTCCGTTGTCTGGTGCCTATGACACCTACTCCTACACCTTCTCCTACAACTTACACCATAGACGTATATTAAGACGAGGCATGTTGAGGCAAAAAGTGTCTCCAGTAAATTGGCCCCAATTTTTAAATTTTTGGGGCCATTTTGAAATTCGAAGTATGGTGAAAACAAGATGGCTGATATTTGAGTTATGGCACAGAATAGATATGTTATGGTGAGAACCAAGATGGCGTAACTTTTTCTAGTATGATTTTTTTTTCTGCTAAATGTACGTGATAGCCTATCTTGAGTTGAAATCTTTGATATAAACAAAAAAGTAAAAAAACCTATACCTATATATTTTATGTTCGATAATAACGTCACTCAATTGTTTTGCCTTTCCGGAACTACTAACACTTGAACTTCGAATTGACTTTTAAGTATTATTACGAATCGTTTGTATGAGAGTATGGAAAAGTGTTGTTTTTAGACTTCTTCAGGCAATTTTTAAATTTTTCTCTCCGTAAGAATCATCCTCGTTCTTCAAGGATATTCTCAAAGAGGAATTAGCGAAATTAGTTCAGCTGTTCTCGAGATTTGCGCTTAGCAACACATTCAGCGATTCATTTTTATATTATAGATATTATATTTACGATTTTTATTAAATTATACACATATTTAATACACATTCATGACCCAGGAACACAACATTTTCTTCCCTTGGCGAGATTCGAAACCGCGACCTCCGGCTTGACCGCCAACGCTAACCTAACCGCAGAGCCACAGGTCATCAAAATAAAAATATATGCCTGAAATAAAGGCTTTTAATTTTATTTATTCATTAAAGCTTCATTTGCAAAATCATCGCATGATAGATGCCTATGTCGGCACTCAGCAGTCTGCTCCAATATTAATAACCTATACAATAAAATAAACAATTAAAAAAATAAAAAAACCCGACTGCAAAAAATACATATACCTAAGCAACGCACTAAAAAGACCGAAACAAGTTTGAGAAAACTGACTACACTATGAGCTGAAACCCTAAGTGAAATAATTGACGTTATGTTTGGTAGCAGGCGGGACCCATTGGCAAATTATAAATCGTACAAAAATATATGGGCCCCGCCTGCTAACAAACATAACGTCAATTATTTCACTTAGGGCTATTAAGACGAATCTAACGATACCTCAAATGTGAAAATCCGTTTAGCGGTTCTGAAGATACAAGGTAATAAAGAATATTACATACATACATACAAGATACGCGCCAAACACATAACCCGCCCTCCCGGCAGTCGGGTAAAAAGGAAATATTTCATTTATTTTATTTAACAGGAAAACAAAACGGTAATTAAGTAATAATAAAAAATCTACATTGATAAAAAGATACACAATTACAATATTGTTTTCGAATATCTATACTTTTATTATAAAGCTGAAGAGTTTGTTTGTTTGTTTGAACGCGCTAATCTCAGGAACTACTAGTTCGAATTGAAAAATTATTTTTGTGTTGGATAGTCCATTTATCGAGGAAGACTTTAGGCTATATATCATTACGCTGCAACCAATAGGAGCGAAGAATCAGTGAAAACGGGGAAAATAATTCATATTTGAGTGCTTCCGTTGTTTGTTTGAACGCGCTGATCTTAGAAGCTGCTAAATCGAATTGAAAAATATTTTTGTGTTCGATAATAGAATTGACGAGGAAAGCTTTATGCTAGATAACATTACGCGACCAATAGGAGCGAAGCATCAGTGAAAAGGGTTGCAAAAACGGGGAAAATGTTTCATATTTGAGGGCTTCCGTCGCGTGCGCTGCGAAAACGGTTCAAATTACCCAAAAAATATGTACGAAAGAATTATTCCTCTTTAAATGATCTAAAAATGTCTACGATAGTATATGCCTATCTTTTAAGATTGACTCACTATAAGCCTTTTTATGGTAATCAAATTTGGTCGAAATTAATGCATTATTGCGCCATCTAGAGATGGCCATTTAAACGAAAAGCGTTTAAAAAAGCATGCTTTTATAAATAAGTTGAAAAGTCGTTTATAAACGTAAGCGTTTAACACTTATACTTAAATCGTTTATATCGTTTATAGTAATTAAGCCATAAGTGTGGTATGAGCAAAGAAAAATAGTTTTTATGACAGCGCAATAAGAGTGAAAATTCTTTAATGTAGCTCATCACTTATTTAAAGTTTTAATAAACGGCTTATTTGTTGTACTTATAACATATGCTTTTTCGTGTTTATTCACTTTTTGTTAGTTGCGCTTTGCGGGTTGACGAAAACACGTTATATTACGTTACGCAATAATTCGTTTTTTAATCGTAAAAGTGGTGTTTTGGTGGTTTACCGTGAACTTTTAATGTAAATATAATATAATAAATATAATAATAATGGTCCATATGGACGTAAAATAAACTTTTCGTGTAGTGTTTTAGTATTAAGTTTATTAAGATTTTGTCGTAAGTACTGTTTAATATAAAAATGACGACTAGGCGTAGGAATTGGAACAGTAATTTATGGAACTATTTTGAAAGAAATGAGGTGGAAAAAGTGGCGATGTGTAATGTTTGTAAAAAGTTATTATCCTATAAATCAACTATTACTAATCTTAAGCAACATTTAAGATTAATATTTAATTAATTTATAATTTTATTTATAAGATTAATACAACATGTAGAAACATTTTTATGGGTTCATATTACTTATTATATTAATATTATTCAGATTTCAGACAGTCCAAAGCCTGCAAAGTACGAAGGAAAGTTCATTGAAATCAGATTTAGCGATCGAAAAACGTAATATAAGCGCAAAAAACATTATATGTGGCAATAAGTAGATAAGCAGTTAAGATAAGTTGCTTTTGAATATTCAATAACGGATAAGTTAACTTTTGATTTTAAGCCGTCACATCTCTAGCGCCATCAATTGACGCGGCCGAAGTCGCGGGCAACAGCTAGTTATATAATATTTAGGTAGGTAGGTACACAAAACATTCATAATAACACAACAGACGGCGTAATATCTCAGCCGGCGGACGCGACGCAATCCCGACGTCACGTCACGTCTGACATTTCTTGTTATGCACTTTGCCTACCGCGGCTGCGAACTTTAATTAAACGCCGTGTTTTAGACAAGTGTCTGTGTTTATTGTTGGCCCTGGAGTTTGAAGAAACATAACAATTCTACTATAATAAAATATCCTTCTATACTATAATGTCATAAAGAGGAAAGTTTTTTGTTCGTTTGTTTGCATCGAATAGGCTCCGAAATCACGGGACCGATTTTGATAAAATTTGGTACAGATATAGATTTAATCACGGGGAAGGACATAGGCTACTTTTAATCGCGGAAAAATGTACGGTTTCTGCGAAATTAACTTTTGCGCGCACGAAGTCGCGGGCAGAATCTAGCTCTATACATAATGTGAAAGTTTGTGGCGATGGATTGATGGATGTTTGTTAATATTTCTACATATGATAATAGAAGGGTAATCATCGGCAGTCTGTATATGTTTGTTTGTTCCACCGTAGTGCCTAAACTACTGCTCCGATTTTAATAAATGAAGTGGCAATATATTCGTATTAATGGCCCGGGTAACAAAGGCTACCCTAATGATCAAATCCCATACATTTTGTTTTCGAACTTCGTCGTCGAAATTATCTAATTGACTAAAGACCCAGGAAATTAATGTAGTTTAAAAACGTTCAAGACTATCTGCCTCTATGGTTGTCTTTGTGCGTCTAACGTAACCATTAAACTAAAGCACAGAAGTAATAATTTTTGCTCAACTGAATCTGAACGAGGAAAAGTTTGTGCATAAATTTAATATTTAAAAGATTTTAGCAGGGAGATTCTAGGAAGTTATCGTGAAATTTAATAAGTATCTGCTCATAGTCTTCTAGTGATTAAATTAATAAAATTAGTAATTACTCTTACTACTACTTGGAATATTTTTATCAACACTTACACTTCTCGTATTTTGATGCTTTAGATATTTTACGTCAGCAAACATCATCAAAACACAAAATTTTAGTCATCAACGTCAATAGTGGATTACTATGATGGATCAATGGATAGATGGATGTTAGTTGCACTTTCACGCAAAAACTACGAATAGATTTTGATGAAATTTGGCATAGTACCTACTACCTACAAGTGTAGTTTCTGGATTAAAACATAAACTACCTACTTTTGATTCCTGTGAGATTATTTATTTACGTATCCTGAGCAACATAAATAAATAGATTTTATTAAATAAATAAAAAAATATCATAATTCCCTCCAGTTATGATAAAATTAAATGCCATTACAAAACCAGGGCTACGCAACATCGGTTCCCACTTGAGAATGCAGCTGAAAAATAAGGGGTATTATTCGAAGCACTCAAAGAACTTCGTTATGATAATTTGGTATAAGGACGCGGCCATAATGGATGTTAAGGAGGCTGTCTCGTGACGCACCCTTGCAATTCCATTATACAGATATAATACAGCCTCCCGACTCCCCCTAATACGATTTTATATAAAGCACGTTTTTCGGAATGATCATTTTTAATATTTCAGCTTCGCAGCTGCTATTTTGAAATGATTGAGTATTTTTTCGAGATTGTTATTAAGCCCGTTTTGTCTAAGCAGATTTCGAGTTTTTCGCGACGGGCTAGTTTCCGAACCGGTGGTGTATCATGTACAATTATATAAGTGTTAAATTATAACCTATATGGAAATAAAAATTATGAGTTTAAGTTTGACACTCTAATACTTAAAAACAACGCAGATATAGTGCGATTCAAATGATATGTTATATTATGATAGTTAAATTTATGTTTAGATAATTGATAACTATTTAACGATTTTATTTAAATTCGATGCAAGACTATTAATATTTATATGCACATAAGTTTTTCTGCAAATCGCACTTTTCAAGTGATGTTTGACAGAAAAAGGCCATTGACGTTCCTATTCTCATTTGAAATGCGTTATACCTATAACTTTCGTCTTGTTCTGTGTATGGTTTATAATTATTATGATGTATGTGTGTGTATTTCCTGCTTGTCGACAATAAAGTATATTATGATATTTAATTTCATGCAATAACACTTAGCTTATTCTATTATTAATTTTATGATTCAAATTTGTTATAATAATAATTATAAGTATGTTATTAATAGATTAGTTTAATTTTCATCCAAATGTAATGACATATTCAATAGTCAAACCCTTTTTATATTCAATAGTAAGATTATAATTGTTCCATAGGAAAAAGAAAAAACGATACAATCATCTAGTTATTTCATATTCACATAATTACTTGTACCGTGAAAATATTTCATCATTTACGACGTACTACGCCGAAATTGTGGCTTCAGTTAAGCCTGGCTTATTTTTCAACGTCATTAGTCCCATCAGAATGTGAAAGGATAATGCATTCTTTGCAATAACGTGTCATGATATATGAGGAACATGCAATTTTATGAGGGGAAAAATTCCATTTTATTAAACGGCTTAGTTACCTGTACGAAAATGTTGCGGATTTCTGTTTTCTTTGTTTCACGTGGTTAGGTACTATCAAGGCATCTAATTCATAAGCAGGTGCAGTATTTTCATAATTTATTTGCAGGTACAGTATATCATAATGACGACAAGACATAATAATAATACTTGTAATCTAAATATATAAAAGGCAAATCTGATTGACTGATGTATCAACGCACAGGCTAAACCCTTAACCATATGACATCTAAGGCATCCACTAAGGAAGGATTTTTGAAAATTCAACCTCCAAGGGGGTAAAATAGGGGGTAAAAGGGGGTAAAAAATTTTGTATGAAACTTTTTATTCCTTGGACATATTTGCAAGATATTTTGTATGTATTGAGTACGAAAAAAATAATGAGCTATATATTACAGAGTTTTCTAAAATTCATGCCCTAGGTGGGTAAAATAGGGGATGAAAGTTTAAAACTTAATTAAATCTTGTTTGGTAACCATACGGTTTACCAAACAAGATCTATCTTGTTTGATAAGCCGTATGGTAAAATCAGTTTTTGGATATCATTAAAAATAACAAAGATATAAACGTTTAAGGTAGTCTGTTAGATAGAGAAATCGGATGTGTATCGTGACGTCACATAACATGAATTTCATAGAAAGTTCATACTAAATTTCGTTTTGCTAGTAAGAGATAGATTAAAATCTTTGACCGCTCATATCTTATCATATCTTGCTCATTTATCAATAGATATTGAAAATTTTCTCGCCATTTCCTTTATTTTTCAGTCTAGTATCATATTATTATATTTTAAATTATTTTTATGTTTTATGCATAATATGCATTGCATATCCCCTATTCCAAATTAAAAATTTCAAAGCACTTTAAGTTTCTTTTTTATATTTTCTAGCAACTTGATGACTTCTAGCAAATAGTCCTTCATTCAAAGAACGGTCGGGGCAATTAATGCTATTAATTTATATAATACTAAAAGATGAAATATGTATATAATATTAGCAATTCCAAATTAAAAATTTCAAAGCGCTTTAATTTTTTTTATACTTTCTAGCAACTAGATGACTATGAGCAAATAGTCCTATTCAAAGAACGGTCGGACTTATTAGATTTATGCGGCATCTCTATCAACATAGAGGACATTCTTTTTCATTAACCGTCCACCCCTCGCCTTTGCGTGTCGGTATGTGCTTATTTATATACGAAATGGTCTTCTCATATAGGACGGAATTTTCAACCTAGATTCGTGGTGGTTTTCCGCGGTAGTATAAAATAAAAAAAAACTATATTTAAGTTAACTACTTAAAGATTTGGTTCTCTATGTAAAAAATTAATAGACGAATTTTTATGTTTTAATAACTATTTTGACTTTGACTTTGAAAATTTCAAAACAAACTTAACAAATCTAATATTTCAGCATCTATTGATTATATTAGAAGCCTATATACCTACTAGATGTTTTCCTACTACTATTATAAATGTAAAAGTTTGTGAGGATAGAATGGATAGATAGATGTATTGATGGATAGTCTGTCACTCTTTTGCGCAAAAACTACTGAAAGGATTTTAGTGAAATTTCGTATGATAGTAATTAAAGCTCCGGATTAACACATAGGCTATTTTTTATTCGAAAAAAGTACAGTGCTCCCGTGGGATACTGTATTCACGCAGGCAGTCGCCAGCAAAAGCTAGTCTATTATAATAAAAATAGCCTTTGCAACCGTAACACCCAGTCAATGTGAAAAAGCAAATTGTAGCACTAAGGAATTTCTTACAGTTTACAAATTCCCTGTAAGCTAAGGTATATTAATTATGTCTAAACATGCGAACCTAATAAAAACTGAAAACTTAGCAAGAACACGAAATAAATTAAAAAACTCCATTTCTACGAAGCTTTTTCAAATGTAGAAATATTATTTTAATATATCTCATAATGAGGAATAACTTCTTTTTCCTTTTGAGCTTTGCTTTTGTTTTAATAAGGACGGCGAATTTTGTGTACTTTTATGTTCTTTTTTGCGATGACGTAGTTTTTAGGGTTTCGCAGCACTACAAGGATCCCTTATAGTTTCTCTCCATCCGTCCGGCTGTCGGTTTATGTATTATAGTATATTTAGTTATATCTCGGTTTTGGCATAGTAAAATATTAAGTTGGGGTAAAAAATATTATTTTATTATATCCTATGGTGTATCGACGAATAGGTCTTCTTAAATACAGGTATAAGGCTTCATACATGTATTTTTACAAAGATAGCCATTTTCGAGTAAGCAGCCTCCAAAGTGTTTTATAAGTTGGTCACCCCTGGAGGGCTAGACAAGATGCATTAAATAATATCGACGGCGAACTTCGTGAATAAAAAATGTATGGGATTGACATAAGCGTGCGTTAAATGACATATTCAGTCGTATCGTTAAAAAAATTGGTAGCCAAGCAGCCACTTTGAACGAATACGCTAACGATGCACTCATATAACGAATTGCTCTAACGTGTTTCTCCATACAATGCCTAGACAAGCGGCCGTAAGTGACATTTAGTAGATCGTGATCTTTATCTTTATCGACCTAACGATAAAGATACCCAGGGGGCTACCTTTATCGCCTCAACGAACAATATGGCGAATTTTTATTGATCAGCTGTTATTTGTAAATAATAATGATTTGCCTAAAGTTGCCTAAAGGGTCTATACAACACCTTCTGCTAGTAGTCTATATTGCATAAAGTCAAAAGAATTCAATCTAAAGTATTCAATAAATCACAATTATTGTCAATACCTAATATGTAATTCATCGTATTCAAGTATAATTCAACACTTTGTTAAAATATAAATTTCTTAATTTGTAGCTTACTTGCAGTTTTTAATCTTTACACGCTACTATATCAGCTGAAAGCAATCTTTAGGTGTATAGTAGGTACCTAAATTATAGTAGGTAACAAATGGAGTTCATAATTAAGCAAGTTTCTCTGAAATTTCCTTAGAAATAAAGATTTGTATTTAGTAGTTAAAATTTATAAGTTTTTCAATGTAATGATATTTTATTGTCATCGATGCTCAACACCTTCGTCTTATAAATGGGTTAGAAGGACACAAACACCTCATAAAAGTTTTGAAATATTTGCTAAGTATTATACTTTGATTAATTATTACAAATTTAATATTATATATCTATGCTATTATACCTACACCTATTATATACAGTCAAGTAGTGTTAACCAATTAAATACTTAATATTTAATCTCTATAGTATATTTGTGACTAAATAATTGAAAGTCTTTACAATTTTACAGAACTATAACGTTAAAGGAAATGTTATTAAAGTACCTTGACTGTACAGGGTACTATTGCAATAAATAAGTAAACCTAACACTTACCACATATTGTAGACAAAATATTACAATGCGGCCATAGCACTTTGAATTTGTTATAAGCATTGTCTTGCTAGAATTATTCATTCATTCTAATTTAAGAGCTTTGCTCTTGTCAGTGATGCTTTCTCCATTCATCTCTACACTCCGCCCTTCTCTTGACCTCCTGATACGACACGACCATCACATTCGCCTACACCTGTCCATAAAAGTTCTTCTCGGCCTTCCATGTTTTCTACTACCATCCCTTCAATTATTCCTCTAATAAAGTTGTGCCGTATCAAGTGTCCGTATTAGGATTGATTAAATAATAACAATACAAGAGTATCTACATTTTATTTTACTTTTTTAAGTAAGTTTTACATGGTTTTAGTAAGAAAATAAACTTAAAATGTAAAAATATTTTTATTTCTTGCAAAGGAATTACATAATGCAGATTTCTTTAAATAATCTTGAAGTCACATAACAAATAATAACATTATACAATTTAAAAATCAACACAGCTAATAATAATTATTATTTATACAAACTAGTTAGAGCCTGTCACAGAATGAATACAAATTAACTTAGGTTGGTAGCGGTTAATTACATTATGATTTATATCACTTCTCACTATCAGTGGCGAAGGCTGCTTCTCCTTCAAAGGGAAGCCGGAACCTGTATCATAGGTAGGGATTTCTATGAAGGTTTGCAAAAGGTATGTGACAAGGGAAGCCGATAGGAATGGAGTTATAGGAACCCTATGCCACTGCACAGATACAGAATCGGCCAGCAGATCTCAAGTACATTATACGGACGCTCTACCGGTGAAGGAAAACATCGTGAGGAAACCCGCACATAGTTTGCCCCAGACGTATTGACTAGTCATTCCTCTGGACTAGGGTGGCTATGTTGTGAGAATGCCGTATGCGCTTGGGCAATCATACGATATTTAAAAACCAACTGTCCCAGGCACTACAGTATTTCAAGAGTGGTTACTTCGCTCGGAGAATACTGTATAAATCATCCATCTTCGGATGTAAAGGCCTAAGTTAGGTAAATTGTTATTTTGTTAACAAACAAAAATTATTGTACTTCATCTTCTTCTTCTTCTTCTTCTGGCCAGTTTAAAGTGTTACCAGGACATGGATATAGTCCTAAGGATAGAAGACTCCGTATTTTGTAATTGCTAAAAAGAACTGTATTGCTTTGGTAATAGAGTGTATTTCACAATGCACGTATCATAGAGGCAAATCTGAGCCGAGCGAGATAGCCATAAGGGAGGCCGTGTGTCTCGTTCTTGCATGTTGCCAACCAGAAAAATGTTGGTATTTTTAAAAAGTAACTTGAAAAATCTTAGATAAAACGAGTGTACTTTATTATTATTTTAACAAATGTTTATAACTATATCATATTCTAATTAAAACAGTTAGTAATAGTCATTTAATACTAAATAAAAATGCAGTTTACATTAAAACCTTTTCTTTCTTTTTTATTAGATGGTATCATTCGCAAGACAATAGAATAGTACGCCATTACAGTCGGACAAGGATCTTTTGGCACTTGGATGGGGGCGTGAGTGTCGCAAATAAGAACAATACTTATTACTAAAAGTGAATTTTTCAAGACGGCGATGTTATTACTGATTTTATCCACGTGCCAAAAGGTAAGTGTCGCAACTACAAAACAATACAATATAATACTAAAAGTGACATTTTACAAGACGGCGATGTTAGTTCTGATTTTGTCCACGTGCCAAAAGATCCTTGTCAGACTGTACACATATTTTATGCTGAACACCGGATAATATTAAAATTCATAATAGTACCGGTGCTGGATTTGCTGGACGCACCGTGAGTATGGCCTTTAGTGTAATCTCTTAAAATCTGTTTATAATGTGTGTCCTATGACCATTTGGCAAGAAATCTGTATAAAATCTGTATTATCAATGAAAACTAGAAGATAATTAATTAAATAATGTATTATATAATATAATTATTCAAAATAGAACTCTGGAGTCATACAATAGATAAACAGTTATCCAATTGTGTGTCTAATTTATAATCCTCTGAATTTTTCCCGGTGTTTCGGATTTCGGTGCATATTGAAGTTCCAGCCCACGAAGTATAGATAACAAGGAGTCCGAACGTAATGTTAAAATAATGGTCTCAATTACGGGGACAGATTTTTGCCGGTAGAGCGCGCGACGGTTCGACATGCACTCGTTTGAAATTACGCGGGAAGTTTAAAGTTGCTATTGACAGCTCTGGAAAGATTGAAATCTTATTATATAAAAGTTTTAGGAAAATCTTAGAAACTGTTCTCGAAAAAAAGATACCGTAGAACACGGTAATTGCCTAACGGTAATTTAAAAATAATTGTAATAAATAATAGTATTGGCAACACTCGGTATAATAGGATTGGCAACACTTGGTACTCGTCGGTCTCGCACGCCTAGCGGCAGAAAAGAGAACTAAGATCTGGTCCTATTATTGTGTACATAATTATTATTAAAAAGCCTATACCGTTCGGACTCCTGGTATCTATGCTTCATGTTCCAGCCTTACAACCGTAATAATCGGCCTTGTTAAATAAGTACCTACTTTATTCTTTTTGTAAATTTCTACACTTGAAATTTGATTCCATTTTATACAAAACACTCCAGGAATTTTCAATAAAACTTCTAGGTACCGTTTTACTGAATCGACTGACTTGCACTGACTATTTGTATTTTGAACTTTGACTAGACATTAGACTTGAAAATAATACGGTGTTGAAATCATATAGGTACCTACATTAAATCTAGTTGTCTGCCTTTTTAACTTGACACTGACAAATAGTTTTATGCCGTAACGCCATCAATAATTAAAAAAAAATATATATGACATTTGACAACTTCACAACTGATGGCTAAATTCTTGAAATCATAAACAACTAACGTTTGAGCAATTCGTTGTTGCGATTCGAACAACAGTGTGCGTTTGGCTAGGCACAAAATGTCGTGATCTCAAAAGAGAAGTCGATACGACAGATCTTTCCGAATTTTAACGAAGGTAATTTGTCTAGGCGCCCTGGTATTTTTAAACTATAATAGGTAGAAATTTGTAAGTTTCCATGCTAATATAATATGCTAAAAACTCTAAGAAAATTAATTTGAACGAAATCGGCAAATAACTTGTAAGAAACCCTATTGCGCGTTTATATTCATAGTTACTGAACCCACCTTAGACATGTCCTGACATGCTTTTGGTAATATTATTTTATGTTTAATTAAGTAAAAGGTCGGATGTGACGTCGTTCGAAGAAAAATATAAATAAAGTGTCCACGTTATGTTTGTAATAAAATTATTAATTGTGCCTCGAAATCATAAAAGCGTGGACATCTCAGCGATGAAAGCGGAGGAATTAATGGCGCTAATAAAATAAATGTGAGACATTCGTTTACACGTTCCGTTGTTTATGTCTCATTTAAGGACTTTACAGCCTTCTCATAAAACGTCACGTGGACAGGGTTGACAGGACACAAATGATACAGTGTAGCCGGACAGACGAACATTTGGGTTACGTAATTAATAAAAATTTAATTACGTTAGTAATATGGTCAGACATTTCATAGCTGAACACGCCATCCAGTGCCATCCGACGCGCAGATTCACATTCACAGGTACCATTTCGTCCAAAACCTAACCTGGACCACCGAAAATTATGATTTTGGTCTCATTCTACATATTCGGAATGGCATCTAAAACAAACCTTAAAAATTACAACAGTTGCTGAAAAAAAAATATGCAAAAGCTACAAACAATAACGTAATAAAAAAAAATTGTTTTTTTTATATTTCAAAAACTATTTGAGATAATCTTAATTTGAAAAAAGGTCCATAAAGAACAGAAAAGTTTATAAAAAAAATCTTACCTTCCGGAACTGTTATACGGGACTTCCGGATAATGTTTATAATTTTAATTTAGCGGCGAAAATAAGGGTGAAAACGTGTGGTTCGGCTGCCGCGCGCATCACCCGAATCTTGTCACATTCATGAACACAAAAATATATATTAATTGACTAAATATTAATATTAAACAAAAAAAAGTGTCATCAAAAATTTTTGGAAAATAGGTAAAGGTTTGATAGGCCAAAATATTTTAGGCTTAACCATGAAATTGGGTTTTAAATCTTTACTTATAAGTTATAGCCTATATAGGTAGTGCATTTGTGTTCTGATGTAAGACTACTGTCATAATAATTATCGTCACGGGTGGAGTACCTGTATATCTGAATATTCGCCATGAATTAAGGTTCGACGTAATCGGTAGACACAGCTGAATAATTTTCATACTATTCCAGTTGGCAAGACAGTTTTGAGACTTGAGGATTTCACACTGGACGCTGTGGTCGATCACTCTTTTGCGCACATAAACTGACAAGATTCTTTAGACATAAGCCTGAGCAAATGCTCCGAAATATCCAAAACCATCTAACAACCCTGCAGCCTTTAGGAAGCCAATTCATTCTATAATACTTGTTTATTACATGCTCGTTACTTGAGAAACTTTACGTACCGTGTAGTCCTGAGTGTCACAAGTTTCAGCTCTAACGATAAGTGTTCCTAAAATGAGTATCATGCTATTTTGGAGTTGGAGTTAAATGTGTTATTTTGTGTTATTTTGTGTGCCAAAATATTTGTCAAGATTGAAGAATTGATAAAGACATGAGCTTAATTTTGAAAATAAAAACCGGAAGAGCTCATAAATGAGAGCATTTTCCATAATTAGATATCTAACTAATATAATAAAGAGGAAAAGTTTGTTTGTTTGTATCGAATAGGCTACGAAACTACTGGACCGATTTTGATGAATTTTGGCACAGATATGGAGTAGACTACGGGGAAGGATGTAAGCTACTTTTTATCGCAGAAAAATTTACGGTTTTTGCGAAATAAAATTTTGCGCGCACGATGTCGCGGGCAACATCTAGTGTATGATATGAATGATCGTTTCAAGAAAAGAAAAAATATACAAAACTAAGCAAAGTTATGAGAGACTGCGAAACAATTATTACATAATATAATATATTGTAGTGGCCGTTATAATTTATATATTGTATAATGATTATACCAATGTTCTTTCATCAATGCTTCTTGTCAAAAATCGAAGTAAGAAAATCGGTAATTCCCCAGTAATTTATAGGCTACAAATCACAATTTACCCGAATCACGTTACGGCGCGAAAACATCCATTATCTACTGTAAGTATTTAGTTAGCGAATGGTTGAATTTTGTTTTAGAATAACTTTGTTTAAACGCAATATTCGTAAAAAAGAAGCGTAGCTTATTGTCGTGGCTTACAAGCCATATTATTTACAAACAATAGCTGGTTCTTACGAAAATTTTAAGGCTGCTACTGTATGATCCGAAATCCAGCATGCCCGGGAAACTTCAGTGCACTGAAAATAGAACTCTGTGCTAATACAAAAGAGTTGAAAATCGAACATGTGAATGTCGACTTGACAGATTTGACATTGACATTTCACTTCATGACACTCGTATGTTCGATTTTCATCTTAACATTATTCGCACAGAGCTCTATTTTTTCCTCGGTCTTACGAATTCCGGGCAATATACTCGTAGTCCCAGCCTTACGGGGACGAAAAAGGAACAATTACGATTATACGTTTCCTTATATAAAACAACTGAATAATAACTAGAAAACTTATTTATTCACTTTAGTTGCATTACAAAAAAATGACATAGGCAAATAACAAGCCGAGCTGCGGCACAACGGTTCCGGAAGTCATAGACAGTGGCCATAGACAGTGTTGCCACTTGCCACCTAGTATCTTAGTTAAATTTTGTTATTTATATCCAACAGGAACAAAGTGTACGGTTCACGTATTATTTCAATATATGATTACCTAACGAAGCTCATTATACGATTGCTAAGTGGACTGACATTACTAAACCTTGTGAACTGATAGCTATCATAAGTCTAACGTAATAAGCGAAGTAGTACATCTGGGGAACAATAATAGTATCAACACGGTGTGCGAATTGTGCATACAATGTCATTATGCAAGTGCTCGCAACGTTTCGTAAGATGGGAAAATTTAAGAGCAATTTACGTTCTGCCAAGTGCCTGTTCGTATTTTCCTTAAACTGTGAATGTGAATGAAAATGGTTAGTATTATATGACTGAGTTACTTAACATTTACTAACCGACTTCAAAACAGGAAGTTCTCAATTCGGCTATATTTCTATTCGACTGTATTTCTATTTTATGTTTGTTAACTCAGAACTTTCAACTGGGTGAAGCGATTTTGATGATTATTTTTTTAATTGAAAGCTGGTGCTTCTCGTGTGATTCCGTTTCAATTTGATCAAGTTCTGACAGCGGCATCCATAAGAAAATCATATAAGTCAAGTGTTACTTTGACAGTCGCTTTTAATTTTTCGTGAATATTTTTAATTTTTAACACTCGGAAAAAACACATTATGACGTGGACATCAGATAATAAAAAGACCGAAATTCCCTTTATGGAATAGAATAGGGATATAGAACCCCAAAAGCTTAATAAACATTTTAAATGCAACAAACTAAGAGCGACACATCATAGTAAGTCATTAACATTTAGAATCGCAAGGGGAAACGTTCAAAAAGTTGTTGATTAATTTTGAAACCCTCTTTAGCACTGTGTAGAGTGTGTAAATAGTGAGTAAATTGTTTTTAATGTTTGCTAATGTGGAGACAGAAAAGACAAGTGACGAGAATTTTTAAGCACTCGGCACTAATAGTACAAGACAAATTTTATCGTGATTCATATTGTTAGATACGTACAAACTTTAAATTCCGTTTAGTGAAAATTATGCGACCGAAGGAGTATGATTTTTGGCACAGTTAAGTTTATAATATGGATTTAAAAAAAAAGTTCCCGACTGCAAAAGATGACAAATACCTAAGGAACGCACTAAAAAGAACGAAACAAGATTGAGAAAACAGACTACAGTATGAGCTGAAAGCTTAAGTGAAATAATTGACGTTATGTTTGGTAGCAGGCGGGACCCATTCGCAATTTATAAATCGTACAAAAATATATGGGCTCCGCCTGCTACCGTCCAGCCGTTTGGAAGATACGTGGGAATAAAGGAATTTACAAACACACATACAAGATACGCGCGAAAAATATAACCCTTCTTGACAGTCGGGTAAAAAGAGAGCAGTAATATTTTTTATAATAATGCTTAAAAATACATTAAATTAATAAAAATAACTTTACACCCACTACTTTATATTAATAACTTACACTATTATGCGTTTGTATTATAATAACAATAGGTGTCGGTTCGAGCTCAGAATTCAGATTAGTAAAATTACTATTTTGCTTCCAAGGGTTTGACACAATAATTTTGTGAGCCTTTCTTTCTGATTCCATATTGTTTATTGCTCAAGAGGACGTGTATATTAATAAATGTGAAAGTTTATGAGAATGGATGGGATGTTTGTTACTTTATTATAGTACTTTATTATTTGGTATGGTAGTAGTTTAAGCTCTGGACTAACAGATAGGCTACTTTTTATCCCGAAAACGTACAATACTTTCCTTCCTGTGGGATACTGTATTCATGCGGGCGGAGCTGTGGGAAAAAGCTAGTTTAAATATTTGAATAGAAAATAATAATAATAATATTTTCTATTCAAAAACATATAATAGAAAACACATGTATGACCATGCATGCATGCTCCCATAGAATTACGTGACTTTTCCTATGAAATAACCACATCGTAAAAAATTCTGCATCGAGCCTTGCATTGCCTTTGAAAAAATCGCAGCAACTTACGCATGCTGCTACGTTAAGCAGTGCTGCCAAGCCAAGCTTGGGGGTTTTGCTCCTAAATTTGAAGGCAACAATATCTTCTTTAGAGTAAGAATGTTTAAGGGTTTAGGGGTTTTTATTTACTTGTTTTTAATTAAATTTAGCTATAGAACTGCTACCTCGACAAGCGCTTTGAAAGTCAAAATACAAATTTAAACTTTTGGAAGTATATTTCAAATATTATTCAAATATTCAATTCAAATATATAAATTAGTGGAAGAATAATTATTTGAATTTAAAAACGACTGACTAATATTACAGAAAATTATTTTTATCATTTGCTTATATTAATGATTGACTTATGTAGTATGTATAGTATTCTTCATCATACAAAAAACTACGATTATTTTCAAGTAATTGTTGCGATTTTGGGGGATTTTGACTTGAGTTTAGCGAAAAATGTTTTTAAGAGTTGGTAACACAAACGTAAAGCTACCAGTATTGGATTTCTCTCTAATTCTGCTACCCGAGAGCTTAATTACTATATACGAGGTACAGCGAACGTTTATTTAACAAATTGTAGTCTATACTAATAAAGTTCTTTCGAAGGTATGTCTGTGCATTAATGATATTTAAATGGGGCTCAAGTTGCAGGGTGAAATGTTTAGGGCGCTGTTTTCTGTGATAGAACAGGAGCTGCAGTGCTGATAATATATTTTCGTCTTTTTAGGGTTCCGTACCACGAAATAAAAAACGGACCCTTATAGGATCACTTTATTGTCCATCTGTCTTTCTGTCAAGACTCAAGACCCTTTTTCTCAAGAACGCGTAGAGGTATCAAGCTGGAATTTATATCAAAAACTTAGGTCTACTGTCTCTTGGAGCTGTGAAAAAAATCAAATTTCTAAGACAACGCAATCAAAAGATACAGCCGTTTATGCCGCAAATTTTCGACACTCACAATGGAATCAAAACCTACGGGGTACTTCCCGTGAACTCAGAATCTTGAAATTTGGTACAAAGCAATGTCTTATAGCACAGATAAAGAAAAAAATGCGAAAACCGTGAAATTAAAACGGCCGGTTTTTTGTGTTAACTATTAAAAACTAGAACTTCATAAAATGAAAACAACAATCATTTCATAAAAGGTACTATGAAAGATTACGCTCCTACGGCTGGCCTAAACTAACCAAAAGCACCAAGAGCATGTCCTAAATATGTCTAAGGAGGGTTCCACATTATGCAACTATCGACTCGTTAAAGTTTTTCATTAAATGACTTCAAAGCCTATTGTCCGATCTTGCTCAATATAATTTTTCTGATAGTTTTTAGTATGATTAACCAGCATAGAAAGTAACAAGTTTATATCTCTTATAGCTTAAAAATGCTAGGGGGGATCAACTTCTAAACAACTTTGGAGGCCGTTTACTCGAAAATGGTTGACTTTGTAAAAAAGTCATGTACGAATCCTTGCCTTTATCTTGCCTATTCAACAAAAACACGATGGGGTTAAAATGAAAAAATATTTTTCATCCCCACTTCACAAGTATGGAGAGCCAACCCTAAAATATAAAATTATTATCATTTTGTGATGTCAAAATCTATTCACATTATATAACTGTACCAAATTTCATTCATTCACATTCTTAATTACAGAAGCTAAAAGGACGGACAGACGGACGGCCGGACACAAGCGAAACTATGGGGATTCCTTGAGTATTACGGAACCCTAAAAAAGATAAAGTAACTACAAGAAAGGTTCAACAATACTCCACGTAATAATACAAACAACTATTACACAGTCGTTACGATGTCAACAATGCTTAGATTTTATAATGATGTGATTCTTACGTCGATAGCACCAGTATAACCTGAGCTCGCATTACTTAGGTTTCCCATACAAATACATACCAATGAAAACGGGGTTATGTTCACTGTATGAGTTTACATAATAACACTTGTTTCTAGTCGTAACAGGCGATTATTAGGTACCATTTCTAAAGCAAACTAGATTAAGGTAAAACATTTGAACTATTACCGTTTAGAAGATAATATTTTAATTTTTGAGTGAATAATGGAAAAACACTATTAATTTATATTCATACTAATATAGTAAAGAGGAAAGGTTTGTTAGTTGGTTTGCATCGAATAGGCTCCGAAACTACTGGACCGATTTTGATGTAATTTGGCACAGATATAGAGTAGAGTACGAGGAAGGACATATGCTACTTCTTATTGCGGCAAAATGCAAGGTTCCCGTGATATTTTTTTTTGCGCGTACGAAGTTGCGGGAAACATCTAGTACATTACATTTTCACCCTACCATTCTTGAGCATTCAAACAAAAACGGTTTTAGTCATTTTAACGTATTATGCCTTCCATTTACAACAGAAATATTAAACAATGGTTGTCGTAGCGATTCGCCTTATTTCAATCATCAGTCACACCGTCACACGTCCTCCACCCAAACACTAAACAATATTTTACATTCACAAACGTGAAAATGTAGTTATTCTGATATGTTACGATATTTATCAACAAAACTTTACGTTTTTAACACGCTTATATTAACTTCACCTGTATGTAAGCTTCTTTGTTTGCTTGTATTTAACTCTCTCCTGCGCGCCTGCTGCCTTCCTCGGCTCTGGTAGCTTTAAAAACACGCTTTTAAAGAATATCCAACTAAAAAGTAGAAAATAAATATAGTTAAAAAAAAAACTAAAAAAACACGCTTTTAAAGAATATCGAACTAAAAAGTTGAAAATAATTTTAAAAAATTTAAAAATAAACTTAAAACAGTAGTATATAAAAATACTAGTATAATTAAGGGAAAAGCGTGGGGCGCTTTGTGCCATAATTTTCGTATATCGAGCGACTCACGCTTTCAAGAAAAATATCATCAAATCATTTGTTATGTATTTCATCACACACACGTCAGCCGCCCAAAACACTTCACGTCACTTTAACATTCACAAACATTGTAACATTGTAACAGGGTAGATATTCTAATTGGTTACCGGTTTTTGTTTGCATAAGCCGGGTAGAGCGTTCTGCTTTTATTTTTGCACGTACTCAATTTCCTGGCTCACTGGGTGTCTTGGAGAATAGATATTAATTTACATGAATAAATAAAATTTGCATTAAGAGCGTACAAGGGAGAGGTATAGTGTATTATTGTGGTGTGCGATTATTTAAAAAAAATAGTAATATTCATTTGAAATTATAATTTTCACAGTTAATTTGTAAGTCGCTACAAAATGTATGGCCATTGGTCATATGCGCAATATTTCTGATATCTTCGCAGCTTGAGCGTTTATGTTCATACATACTAATTACGTAGATTTTTTGCATTTATGTTGTAAAACATATTCCAACTTAATGTGACTTTGAAACTTTACGAAACTACATAATATAAACTTTTAATTCTTTTTACTTTTATCCAATAGCATAATTATTTTTTAATGTTTTAAAATAAACTATTTCTTTGTATGCCGGTAAATATTCAATTCTGACAACCCTAATATCGCATGCGACATATTATCGAGTGTGTTGAGAATAGCAACATATTAAGTTAAAATTACACCTCCCTCGTGCTAGTAATTTTGGCGCACTCGGCTGGTTTGTTATTTCAGAATGCACTTCTGTTCCGTCTACTGCTCCCATAGGGTTGCCAAGTGGATTTTATTTATGCTAATTCTATTATGGGCCGAAAATTGCTATTTCCCTTTATTTTTCCTAATAGCATTTAAGTTTAATATTGTAAAAAATATGAATGTAAATTGAAAAAGAAAAAATCGTAAGTATAAGATGTACTACGTCTTATATCTACAGGAAATTTAATTATTTTATTGAGGGCTCATATAAGTATTCTGATAAGTTTCCCATAGCCAAGACATATAGAGTATTGCACGCTCGATCCTGATCGAAGCTATCTCCCAGTGAAAGTCCCGTGAAAATCGGTCCAGCCGTTCCAGAGATTAGCCGGAACAAAAAAACGGACAAACAGACATGCTGACAGACAGACGGACAGACAAAAATCTTGAAAATTGTTTTTTATTATTAATACCGTATACACTTTCATATGCATTAAGTGCAAAGCTATTAATTTGAAATTACAAACAGACACTTTAATTTTATTTATCTGTATAGATCAGTTAAAGTAAAAAAAAAAAAAATCGCTATCACTTTAACCGAACTCATAAGTTTTAGACTGAACACATTTTGACTTACATCACTAACATAAATTAAAAAAAAAATCTTTTTTAAAATGGCGTTTATAAAGGGCTCGTTACTCAGCCGTCCGGTCAAGTTTTCTTTATACCCCTTGTTCGGGTGATAGATTGCCTGTTGCCCAATAAGCCTGAATAATTTCAACAAAAAAATACCCAAATAAATAATTTGAAAGCCTTAGAGAACAAAAAATATCGTGTTCAATTTTGTGATCAAAGGTTTTTAATTTTGATAAAACTGGTAAAACGTATTTTTTTAAACAATATTATTTTAAGATGGATCGCTGGATTTTATGTTATAGTAGCTTTGTCACGCGGCTCTACTCGCGTGAATATAGTATCCCACTGAAATACTGTTCTTATCAGCATAAAAAGTAACCTATCCAGAGCCTAAACTCATACCATACCAAATTTCATCGAAATCCCTTCAATAGTTATAGCCAAACAACAAATACCTAAATGGCTACTAACGCAAGCGCTTAAAATAGCAAACATTGATATTGGAGGCTTAGGAAATTTTCTGGAAGTGAAAAAAGTCGTTAGTATTTTACGACTTAGGTATTCTACGATTAGGACGGTTCAAGACAGACGTTTAATTAGATAGCGCCCGCTTACGAACTAGACCCAAGTTTTACATTTATTTTACGACTTGAACATAAGCTTTCGGATCAGTTGATTTATTTCGTTGTATTTTCAATGAAGAAATGAAAATGAAAAAATGTAATGCAACCCAATCCCTTAAGAAGACATAATATGAAAATTACATTTTAAAATCTCAAAGTAAACTCAATAAATTGAAAATTTTAACTGACGTGAAAGTATTCAAGAAAACATTACCCTCCCTGCAGCGGTAATAAGACAATCTTATCAAAACAAACTCCTCTCATAACCAGGTTTTCCTCGTTTCGTAACCTGCCCGACCTGCCCCTCAATACACCCCTTGAAATTATGAAAGTGTATAAACATTTTCACGCCCTCCTTTCGCCCCCTAATTTCCTGCATTATTATTATCAAATCAGCCCATAGATACCTAGATAACCATGTTATTCCCCCATAATGGGGAAATAAGGTTGCGTTCCGTATCTAAATCATTGTTTTATGATACTATAATTTTGTTCGAGGGGGCCAAATTGTTATTGAGGAATTAAGTGTTTTGTGCTTTTAAAAAGATTATTGTAAACATTGGTTTGGACAAAATCGAACAGAGTGTTTTATTTGTCTGCAAAGGTCATGTATACAAAAGTTTGTACGAGGTTTAAACTAAGAGGAAACACCATTTATGTATTGCGATGATGCATCATCATTATTTCTTTTACTGTTGTAACTAGCTGACCCGGCAAATGATAAAAATAATATTGTTTTGCCATTTATATTATTTTTATCATTTAGAGGTTGAAAACATAGATTACGAGCGATTCTCAGACCTACCGAATATGCAAAAAATTTTCATAAGAATCGGCCTAGCCGTTTCGGAGTGTCCCCAAATTAGTATTTAAAATTCGTCATAGTTGACATGAGAATTTTATATATTAGAGGTTCGTAATTTGTCCATAATAATTCATATGTTTTAAGTTTGAACATTACATTGGCTGTGTTCCGCGTAAAATAGAGCTAACAAGAAAACGTAAGCAAAATGGCGAGCGTTAGTATTTAATAAGCAAAACGGCGAATTATGTTAGCAGTATTGAAGTTAGCAAACGTGTCTTGGCCGATAATCTGTTATTTTTTCTTTAGCGCTAGCAAGCGCTAACTAGCGCTAATTTCCGCGGAACACAGCCAATACCTTTGCCTTTTAGATAGAAAAAAAGAATGTTAATGTGACAGATTAACAAACGTAAATGTGATTTAAAATTTGTCTGTATCAAACGTACAGTGATGTAAGTTAATAATCTGAGGTAGTGTGTATTATTATTTTTATATGTTAGTTTTCTGCACACCTTCCTCTACATAAACTTTAACAGTGCCAAACAGTCCTCTGTTTCGTAAAAAGGGGCACTTAATTACTTGTTAATATATAAAAGTGTTCACACCACCATTGAAATACCGCAACAATATCGAAGTTTTTAGTATAACTTTCCTCTACATTTTCATCAAACAATGTATTTTCATTCGTTTGACGGAGTTTTGAATTCTTTATCGCGTCTACAGTCTACAACTCTACACATCCCACCCCTCGCCAATCGCCATATTAAAATGCATTCAACAAATGATTAAGTGCGGGCGTTTGTATAATCCGTGCATCAAATTCCGTTAATTTTCTTTTAATGTTCAGTCGTCAGCTGCTAACATTAATCTCTCTGTTTAGCTGCAGTCTGGCCGCCTCTTTAGGTATCTAATACTACTTAGGTGTGTTTAAATTTAATCATAATAAAAATACATAAAAGTGAGAGTAAATAATAAAAATAATGTCAATGTGTAAAATGTTAGGTAAAGCGGATTTTTTTAGACATAAAAGATTTTAAAGGGTTTTTTTTTCAGGTATTATAGTGTGTACGGGTTGTTGCCAACCGTACATGAATAATTTAAGCACAATAAGCATTTTCTTCGTTTGTCGCAGCGTGTCGTATGCGCGCTTGCAAATTGTATTATATTCATTTTATTAATAAAGTAGTTATCATTCAGCATTCAACCGGAACGGTTTTATTTATCATTCCCGATCGTTCTGACTTATCAAATACTTATCATACATCTTTTATATTATTAATGTACTGGAGGCTGCAGCAGTAGCCCCTACATTATAATTTTTTTTTGGTCCTTCGTAAATTTAAATATTATCATTTATCAGAACTTTTATCAAAACCTATCAGCGAGTGTGTGTATTTTTTTTTTTTTGAACTTTCGAAGTATTTTATCAAGACTTTTATCATTTAACTTTGCATCAGAACTTTATCATAGTATCAGTTTAGTGACTTTTCGCAAAGTTTAAACTGTGGTGTACTTTGTGCGCATGTGTGGAGTTTTTTTTGTGAGGTGTTATCATCATTTGGCGGGCCGGGAGGTCTGCTGATCATCGCTAATCATCAACGCGCCGCCGCAGGTTTGCTGTTTCGCATCCCGACCAGAGCTGACTCAAGTAAGATTGTTCCTTTTTTATCATTTTTATATTTCTGATTTATCATAATGGAAGAACTATTTCAACGTCAAAACGAAATTATCAAGACGGTTAATGGTATCAAAACAAACTTCGGGAAGGATTCCGCGAGTAGAAAAACTCCAGAATATATTCAAAGGAGACTTGACACGCTTGAGGAACTGTGGGTAGAATTCGAGCAGAATCACGAGCTTTTGTTAGGGAGTGCAGACAAAACTAATCCATATTTCAAGGAAAATCACTTTGAAAAATTGGAAGATCTTTATCATACCCTTAAGCACACGTTGTTGTCTTATCAGCCTAAAGAAGATAAAGCTACGGTGGCTCCACCTGAAAAGATTCAGGAATCATTATCAAAGCAGCGCACTAATTTTAGAGCATTGAGCCGCTTAATCAACAGCATCAAAATAGAAGAAATTACAGAGAAGTGGGAGATCGAAGATGAGCTTCGAAACCTGAAGAGTCGGTGGAATATCATTGACACACAGCATCTAGAACTAGATGACTTCCTACGGGGTGCAGATTTAGAATATGAAGAAGAATATAGCACGTACGAGAAGGAATATAAAGATATCAAACGAGCACTCCATCGAAAATTATCATCCACGGCTCATACGCAGCAATCAACTCCGCAGCTGGAGATACCTATCTTCACCGGTAAATACTCTCAGTGGCCTACCTTCTATGATTTGTTCAGTGAAGCTATACACAATAATAGCTCGCTGACCAACGCGCAGAAAATGCAGCATCTAAAAGGGAAGGTAAGAGGAGAAGCTGAACGGCTGATCCAACACCTGCATATATCATCAGAAAATTATACAACAGCCTGGGATATTTTAGTTCATAGGTATGACAATAAGCAATTACTATTCACGAATCAAATTGAGACACTACTTAATCAACCCAGTCTTCAGAAGCAGTCGGCCTATGAAATTAAAAAATTACACGACACGTCTGTCGAGTGCATCCACGCTATTCACAACCTGGGGGTGGACACAAACACCTGGGATCCCTTGCTGGTACATTTACTATCAAAAAAGCTTGACTTCGAAACTTTGAAGGATTACAAGGAAGCAAGAAGGTCACCGCGTGATCTGCCAGAATTAGCAGAATTTATCACATTTTTAGAATCGAAGTTTACTGCGTTGGAACCGATTCATAAGAAGGAGCGGGATATTTTGCCATCGACATCAAAGCATGTAACCAACCCAAGGCCATCATTATCATCATATCATCCTGCAAGAAATTTTAATCGCGAAAAGTATCAGGGCAAAACTTATCATACACGTCCCACAAAATGTCCATTATGTTATTTTAATCATGATTTATTCCAATGCAGGCGATTCAGTAACATGACACCAGCTTTAAAGTTAAAAACAGTTGTGAAATATCAGGATTGCAGGAACTGTTTGTATAAGCATTATGAAAACCCGTGTATGTCGAGCAAACGTTGCAAAGAATGTCAGGGTGACCATAATTCCCTATTGCACGAGGCTTTTGTAAATAATTCTAGTTCTAATTCCAAATTAGTTTGTCCTGAAAATTATCAAAATGACACCAAGCAAAGTACTAAGCAGCATAACGTTAATTTTGTCGCCGGAGAAGATGAAGAAATTTTGTTGACTACGGTTTTATTGAAGGTTATATCAGCTGATGGCTCTCCTATCACGCTTCGAGCGCTTTTAGATCAGGGGTCGCAAATTTCTTTGATATCAGAAAATGCGGCACAGATGTTAGGACTCCGACGACATAAATATCATGCATCTGTTTCGGGTATAGGCTACGGATCAAAACAGAGTAAAGGATTGGTAGATATTGAATGTCACTCCATATACGGTGACTTTAGTTTTACGACTCAAGCGATGGTCATATCACGAGTTATCAATAACTTGCCGAATATTTCTTTTATCAAAAAATCATGGTCACACTTGCAGCATGTAAACTTAGCAGATCCAGATTATAATATTTCGCGCCCTGTTGATTTATTATTAGATGCCAGCGTATATTCCCAAATTTTGATGAGTGGACTTATCAAGGGGCCTCCTCAGGCTCCTATTGCACAGCAGACTAGACTAGGCTGGATTTTATCGGGTAATGTTAGGACATTTAACTGCCACGTGGTCCTTAATGATATATCAGATTTATCAAAGTATTGGGAGATGGAGGAGATCTCTACACAAAATTCATCATCACTATCAGCCGGAGAACAGTTCTGTGAAGACTTATATACTTCTACTACAAAACGCCTGGACAACGGCATGTATGAAGTATGTCTTCCTATGAAACAAAATTTTGAGGAAAAACTTGGTTTATCACGTCCTAAAGCAGTTGCTCAATTTTATCAGTTGGAGCGGAAAATGGCTCGTAATCAAGCATTTTCGGACAGCTACAAAAACTTCATGAAAGAATATGAAGAACTAGGAGACATGGTACCATATACCAAGTCTAGTGAGGGTCCATCATATTATTTTCCCCATCACGGTGTACTCAATTTAAACTCCACTTCTACCAAATTGAGGGTGGTCTTTAATGGCTCATCCAAGACATCATCAGGTCTGAGTTTGAATGACGTGATGGAGCAAGGCCCAAATTTACAAGCCGACCTGCAGGCTCTTATCATATCTTGGCGCCAATATCAATATGTGATGACATCGGATGTAGAGAAGATGTTTAGAAGAATCCTTGTCCAAGCATGTCACCAAGATCTTCAGTCAGTGGTCTGGAGAAGCTCTTGTAACGCTCCACTTCAAAATTATCGACTTACCACTGTGACGTACGGCACTAAGGCAGCACCATTCCTGGCAATGAGGACGTTGAAGCAGCTGGCCATGGATGATGGTGAAAAGTATCCCTTAGGTGCCTTGGCCTTGAAAAATAGGTACTATATGGATGATTATTTGGGAGGCTGTAACGATCTAGAAACAGCGAAAGAAACCCAGAAGCAATTGATAAACATTTTACGCGGAGCTGGCATGAACCTACGCAAATGGTCAAGCAACGAAAAACAGCTTCTACAGGACTTGCCATGCGATCAATTAAATAATCCGTATGAATTCCGTTGCTCAGAATCCCGTAAAACCTTAGGCCTTAAGTGGAACCCATCATCAGATACATTTACGTACGACTATCAATTTGAATCGGAGCCTAAACATCATACTAAGCGGGAATTGTTATCAGACATTTCGAAGTTGTTTGACCCGATTGGTTGGATATCACCTTTATCAATTAGGGCTAAGTTGTTGTTTCAAAAAGCATGGGTTACAGTGGAGTCGTGGGATGAAAAATTATCATATGATATCATTCAAGAGTGGACAGAATTACGAACAGATTTTAAAAATATCAACAACATTAAAATCCCACGATGCATCGGTAACCTTCAACATACGTATCATATACACGGATTTAGCGACGCATCAGCGAAAGCATATGCCTGCGCCGTATATTGTGTCGCAACAGGCTATAAGGGCGAGCGCACATCGCACTTGATAGCTGCTAAAACTAAGTTAGCGCCTCTTAGCAAGAAATTGTCGCTACCTCGACTTGAATTATCAGGTGCATTACTTTTATCACAGCTTATCAATAAAATCAAAATCACACTGCCGAGCACAAATGTTAAAATTTACGCATGGACGGATTCGAAGATAGTTTTAGGATGGATTCATGGTGAGCAATCAAGGTGGAAGCAATTTGTTGCGAACAGGGTGCAGCAAATTAAAGAAATTGTACCTTCGTCGAACTGGAATTACGTGCAATCAGAATCAAATCCAGCAGATTGTGCCACGAGAGGAGTATCAGTTAAGAAGTTGGCAGACCTTCGTTTGTGGTGGGAAGGGCCAGAATGGCTTTCTACTTTCGAGTCTGACCAAATCACTCAACGCTCATATGCAGAACCTGACTTAGAAATAAAAAATATCTCTCGCAGTGTGAACACAGCCTTATATTGTCATAAGGTACAATTTATATTAGAATTATTAAACAATCAAAGCTCTGTTACTTTTATTGTAAGAACAGTAGCATGGGTGTTACGTTTCATCACTCGAACTCGGAAACAATCCGACACAGCAAAATCGTTGACACTCGTGGAAATTAACCATGCTTATAATATTATCATTAAAACTATTCAAGCTATAGATTTTAGCGAAGATTTATCATTTATCAGATCAAAAAAGCATGTCCATCAAAATAGTAAGCTATCATGTTTAAATCCTTTTATTGACGAAAATGGAATATTGAGAGTTGGCGGTCGATTGAAAAACTCACATATAAGTTGGACCGCAAAGCACCCTATCATACTAAGTAGTCATAGTAGATTTACTTCTCTTATCATTTATCAAGCACATATCACTACGCTACATGGTGGAGCACGGCTTACACTAGCTTATATCAGGAATAATTATTGGATTATCAGCGGAATGTCTACTGTTAAGAGGGAGTTAAGGCGCTGTGTTAAATGTCGTCGATTTAGTCAATACAAGTATCAACCAATTATGGCAGACTTACCTCAGCCTAGAGTGGTTCCTTCTAGACCTTTTACGCATAGTGGTGTTGACTTCACCGGGCATGTTGACCTGAAATTAAATAAAGGCCGAGGCGTACGAACGACCAAGGGCTACATTGCAGTTTTTATCTGTTTATCAACGAAAGCAGTTCATCTAGAGCTGGTATCAGATTTGAGCACACAATGTTTTCTAGCTGCGTTTCGAAGATTTTGTTCACGGCGTGGAGTTCCATCCCACGTCTATAGTGACAACGGAACCAACTTTATAGGCGCTAGCAAACTTCTTAAAAGGGAATATCAGGAGATTGTAGCTACCATCAACCAGGATTTCTTTGACAACATTGCTGAAATGAAGGTAGAGTGGCACTTTAATGCTCCTTCTCATCCTCATGCTGGAGGCTTGTGGGAAGCGGCTGTAAAAAGCTTAAAACTTCATATCAAGCGAGTTATCGGCGAGCAGAAACTCACATACGAGGAGTTTATCACCGTGCTACATCAAGTGGAGGCCTGCTTGAACTCGAGGCCACTCTGCGCTCTGACTGAAAACCCAGAGGATCCTGTTTTAACTCCGGGACATTTTTTGATTGGTGGTCCGATACTCACCAAACCTCAAACAGAACCTGAGTCCATATGTTTATCAAAGAGATGGCAGCTGGTTCAGTCTATCAATAAGCAATTTTGGAAATGTTGGTCGTCAGATTATTTGCAGCAGCTGCAGGTTAGATCTAAATGGAAAAAGGAAGGAAAAAATATTAGTATTAATGATATTGTATTAATTAAGGATGAAAACTTACCTCCTGGTAAATGGGCCATGGGTCGGGTGCAAGAGCTACACCCCGGTAGAGATGGACAGGTCAGAGTAGTATCACTGAAAACTAAAAATAATATCATAAAAAGGCCAGTTATCAAATTAGTACCTTTATTACCTGGGGAGCTAGAAGACCAGGCATCAGCATCTATCAGTCAGGAGATACCTTCTGCTCCAGAGTCAAGCCGCACGAGATCTCGTCGTCCGCGTCGTATCAATTTGATAAACTTTTTCATGACTTTTTTCTTGTTCCTATCATTATTTTTATCACCGAGCTTGCAACAAGCTCAGAAGGATTTTATTATCACGCCTGTAAATAATAATCAAAGTATTTATTTTGACAAAATCGCGGACCTGAAACATATCAGAGACGAATGGACTCTTGTTATTTATTATAACATGTCTACATATTGGCAAAGTTTTGAAAACATTAAAAAATATGTTGCGCACATAGAGGAGAGTGGTTCATCAAAAGATTATCAAGCCGTCACCTTGCAACTAGGACATGAGCTTAGTGAGATAGATCACTATAATCAGCTGCTGAAAAATCAATTGAACAGAAGACGGAAGAGAGGATTAATTAATGGCATTGGTTACATTGCTAATTCCTTATTTGGTGTCCTAGATGAAAGGTTCGCCACGCAGTATCAGCAAGACATCGAGCACATTCAGCAAAATGAGAACCATTTACATACTCTTCTACGCAATCAAACACTTGTGATAGAGGCAGAGTATAATATATTGAAAAGGCACGAGAATATCATGCAGAAACAATTAACTCTTATCGAAAATCATATCAAGGATTTAGCTGCCGAGGTATATCAAGCTAAGCAGTATTCGTCACGTTCTACTTATATCACTTTTTCGTCTTTGGCTGCCCACATTATCATATCCAACCTTAGACGTATTCAAAAAACCTTAATTAGCACTCTCACTGATATTAGTCAAGGTCATATCAATACTAACTTTTTATCACCGGAACAGCTGCAAAATCAAATTAATATAATATCAGGTCGCTTACAAAGGGAACTCGTGCTACCGACGGACGGGTCCAATATCATTCAGCTGTATAAGCTACTGAGAGTTTCTGCGAGAGTCACGGATAAATTTCTTATTGCTGAAGTTAAGATTCCTATTTTAAACAATGAAATTTTTGAACTCGACAAGATCATAAGCATACCTAAGAAGAAAAATCAGAAATATTATCAGTTAATTTCGAAATTTCCTTATATTGGATTTAATATCAACAAGGATTCGATCGTATTTTTATCACACTTAGATCTTCAATCGTGTCGTCATTTATCAGCAAAGAAAGTTTTATGCTTTCTTAATAGCCCTGTTTATACTACGAAGATTAAACAATCAATTTGTGATGTCAACATAGTGGACGGTGGCACTGACCTACCGCTATGCAAGTCGGAACTATCCAGTTGCAAAGAGAGCTGGATTAAGTTACACGCAGATAACGAGTGGCTGTACACCTGTTGCGAACAATGTAGTGTCCGGCTGATTTGCCCAGCTGGGATTACGTCACAGGTACTGATAGGCAGCGGAGTCATTCGCTTAGGTCCGATGTGCATTATGAAGGGTAATGATTTTACAATATATTCTCATAACTACTATAGCAACAGATTGGATATCAACCAAAAGCTCGAAATACCCCAGTCCTCCGTCTTAAATAATATCATGAATACTTCATCTATTGACATACCGAAATTTGAAAATCATGAAAGTGAATGGGAAGTTTTAAAGACGGAAATATCAGAAATTAAGGAACAATCTAGTAGCGAGTTGCGAGTGCATGATGTTCATCATTACGCTCTGGGGTACGTCATAGTCAGCTTATTTGTTATCATCGGCGGTGTCGTGTTGTTCCGATGGCTTCGTCGGAGGCGCCAGCTGGCGGGCGGGGAGGCGTCCCGCGGCACGCGCGACACGGCCGCCGCCGCCGCCCCCGCCCCCGCCGCTGGCTCAGGGGTCCAGCGCAGTGTTAGTGTTAGTGATGTGCATGTGAATGTAACGGATAAAAAGGCAATTAAGGAAGTGTTTTCGAGTGTCCCTAATATTCAAAAGGTGTCTAGTGAAATCAGCCAATCAGTGTTGAGTCTCGATAAAAGCACTTCCCCTATGTTTAGTCGTTCCGTTCGATTAAGTGCATTGAATGACTAGAGACATTAAAATATTAGTTCATAAAATAATTTTAGGTTACGGACATTTATATTTTTGTTTTTATATACCAATTATATATATCATTTTACCTATCACTTTTTGTATTGTGTATTTTTACATTTTGATATTTTTGTATCAAATAATTTTTGACTTTTATATATCAATTGGTTTAATTATCATCATTGTATTATCATATAGTTTATCAACTGAATCAATCTCGTCTCTCTTTCGGGGGGCGCAGGATGTACGGGTTGTTGCCAACCGTACATGAATAATTTAAGCACAATAAGCATTTTCTTCGTTTGTCGCAGCGTGTCGTATGCGCGCTTGCAAATTGTATTATATTCATTTTATTAATAAAGTAGTTATCATTCAGCATTCAACCGGAACGGTTTTATTTATCATTCCCGATCGTTCTGACTTATCAAATACTTATCATACATCTTTTATATTATTAATGTACTGGAGGCTGCAGCAGTAGCCCCTACATAGTGGTATGTAATATTTGAAAGAGAATTAACTGGAGAAATTTTTAAGCAGGTTTTAATTTGTTTTAATAAAAAAGTGAGCTCCGTAGCCTAGTGGGTAGACCGTCTGGTTCGCACTCGAGAGAGTGCAGGTTCGAATCCCAGGTTATGGCGTGTACCAATGAGACTTTTTCAGATCTCAAGTACATTATACGGACGCTCTAACGGCGAAGGAAAACATCATGAGGAAATCCGCACATAGTTGGCCCCAGACGTATTGACCAGTTCATTCCTCTGGACTAGGCTGACTATGTTGTGAGAATTCCGTATGTGCTTGGGCAACCATACGACATTTAAAAACCAACTGTCCCAGGCACTACAGTATTTCAAGAGTGGTTACTTCGCTCGGCGAATACTGTATAAATCATCTATTAACGGATGTAAAGGCATAAATTAATAAAAAAAGAAATTAGATTATACAAATGTTTTGCGTGTTAAGCAATCAATTAAATGTTTTTTTTTTTTTTCAGATTTAAATTGTACTTAGATTAGCTAATTATACTCCCGTTATTTCGAGGCAATTAAAAAATTGACAATTTAAACTGTTTTCAGTGTTTTATTACGACAGAAATAAGTTTGTCCACCCACTGCTGAAAAAAATACAAAATGACAAATATTTCAGAAACAGTTCAATATCGACCATGCAAAAGAAACATATTTTATTGACTACATTCTACCAAACACTATTTTTTTCCGAGCATTCTGTATGTATATAAAATTATCATCCGTAAATTGACTAACGGCCAGTTTCAATTTATTATTATTATATTGAACGGGCCGACCGACAACCATCTTTTTTACGAACCATCCACTTTTATCTCGGTCATACACTACCAAGCCATGTAAGCGTACAGGTAGGTACGGGGAAACCTCCTCCTTCCAACCTCCAGCTTTGGATTAGGACCTAAATGGTTAGTTTAGGTCCTTTTTTTTTTGTTTCCGGGGAAAATACATTACGCATACCACCCAGGCGCAGGGGGCACCCGAGTGGTGATGTGGGACTCCCGTACAGGCTAATGGGACCCACGGTATACCCACTAAAAACCACCCCACCTTCCCCCTCGCCGCCCTGTGACGGGGCCACGGGAACGATACACACATCCGCGACCCCGCCAGCGGCAGCCGCCCACAAGCGGCTCCATCTAAGGCCCGAAGGCCCCAGGCGCACCAGATGGTAAGGTGCGCCTCCCTCCTCGGCCTCCACCAGTACTGTAGCAGACTCCCCCCGAGTCTGCTACTAGGAGGCCACGGATACCAGCCTCCACAACCGGTACCCGGTGGCAGATCTGGGCTATGGTTCTGCCACCGACCACACCTCGGACGCACAGGATAGGGCAAGCGGCGCACCTTAATACCAAATTGCCTCTTCCTCTGCGGCCCCACCAATGCCGTTAACATATGGAACGGCCCCACCAATGCCGTTAACATACGGAACGGCCCCGCCAGCTCGCAGGGGATAGGGAGAATGGCACAGCACCACCACGCCTAGCCCCTGCGTTCCCTCCACGGCCGCAGAAGATAGGGAGTACGGCGCACCGTAATACCGGCACTCCTCTTCTTCTGCGGTCCCACCTCCAAGCGCGTCCGCAGCGGACTCCTCCAGCCCGCTAGGAGCGCCCTCCTCGGGCCAGCCGGTGGCAAACAAGCCGGCCCTGGTTGCCTCTTCGCTTCACCGTGGGTGTCCAGTCCACGGTTACTAAGCCTCACCGCCACGACAAGGCGTGCAACCATCGGGGGGTTAGTTTAGGTCCTAACCTAACCCTAACCATTATCTAATGATCCCAGGATTCACACTTTAATGTCTTAGTCCTCTTTATCTCCATGGCAATAAAGCCAGATTTTATTTGGAAGGCTGATGTTTAGAAATAAATATAAATACCAAATACTTCTAATTACATCGTGTAAAGTTCAAAACTGTTATATATTAAGGTACAAAACATTTATATATTAAGGTGTAAAGTCGCTCCCCCTACCAAGGTCTTGCTCGATTGTATTTTATCACACTATAATGACTCACTAGTAGGTACAACAGTAACGCAAATGAACTAACACCAACTACTGCTTACAATAATATGGGGCAATGGAGCAAGATGTGATACCAAAGGTTCAGAGCATAATAGAGGATTATTTTTTCACCAGTACGATAAATTAACATACGTAATAGTTGTCAAAAATAAAAAATACTAGCGATTTTTGTTACTACCCCTTTGGAACAAAAAAATAAAATTATCAATCCCCGAACTTATCCGCTAAACTAATACAAAATGTGGATGCATTACGCATCTATCGATGCTTTGTTGACAACTCGTGCGCCGCCCGGCCGATCGCTTACCCCACCTCGCCGCCCCCTACCTCATACCTCACCCGTTGACGCCTTGTAGTTAGTGCGCCCATGCGGTATTAGATTGGTATAATAGGATAAATTAATTGAAATGAAAAAAAAAAAAATATTTGTGAAATGTACTCTATTATCGATACCAATGACGTGGTAAAATTTATTGTACCGATGAAAAAGTATTCCTGTATATCATAGACGTTTATAGTTTCATAAACATATTTCGTATAGTACCTAATCTTTGTATATCTACGTTGTTGTAAATTGTTCACGTTAAGCCCACAGGTTAACATGGTAACATTTTCGTGACAACAACCTCCGTGGTCTAGTGGTTAGAGCATTGGATCTCGACTCGGAGGTCGTGGGTTAGATTCCCGCATTGAAACAACAAAAAATGTTGTTTCCAAGTTTGGTTAAGACAATGCAGGCTGATCACATGATTGTCTGACAAGAAAGATGATCCATGCGTCGGATGGGCATGTAAAAAGTCGGACCTGCGCCTGATCTCTCCTATCCATCCTACTGGATTATGAGAGTAAAGGAAGAGAGAGTGCTCTTGGGTAATATAAAATTACTCCTGCGTAATTGGCCTGGTTTCAATGAAACCGGCCACCGTCACCGAGATCGATGAGGGGAGTTATTATTATTTTCGTGAAAACTCGTAAACACGTCGAACTCGTAGTAGGACCTCTGATCAAACTCTCATTATAACTTCTCCACTTTTAATTGCAATACGTTTGATATCACTCTGTATTTAGTTAAGGGAATATTTCTCATTAAAGCATCTTAACTTTGGATACGTTTAATGTACTCAATTTGGCTTGAGATATAATATTACCTTGTTATTTGTTCAAAAAGTAACTATGTTGTACCTTGTTATATAATTTAAATAATTATATAAAAAGAAAAAAAAAGTAATTTAAGGTTCATTTAAATGAATTACTGATAATTTGGGTATAGAAAGAAGATAGAAAGACATTTAGCAAAGAAAAAATGTATGAGGGAATCTCCGCTCAATACAATCTCGCCCATATTGTATAGGGATCTTTTTTTCGAGTATGCTAATTATTTTTCTGCCTAAATGACTAAACATAAGCAGTAGATCATATGCCCAAAATATCCGTAATTGATTTTACCAAACCATATTATAACATTTTATTAAACACACTAGTATTAATTGCCCGCGAAATTAAGTTTTAAACTTTCATCCCCTATTTTACCCCCTTGGGGGTTGAATTTTAAAAAATCCTTCCTTAGTGGATAGTGCCTACGGCATATGAGGAATATGTTTAAAACATTTAAAATTTCTAGCCTTAAAGGTTTGGCCTGTGCATTAATACATCAGTCAATCAGCTTCGCCTTTTATATAATATGTCACCGTAAAATTGAAAAAAACCGTTAGATTGTAATAAAACTAGTGAAATTGTAAAATATTGATAGACTTCCAAAGCGAATATGCTGCCTATAATTTAACACATTATTTTTTGTTATATTATAAATATATAGATTTTAATCTTTCGACATGTTTTTACAATCTCCTTAGTTATTTTATAATCTACCAGTTTTTACAATTTTACGGTGACATACATAGATAGATAGATAGATAAGATCACACATCCAAAAAGAGAAACAAAACAGAAATTAAAACACACTACAGCGCTATAATCAATTTAACTTTAATACTACAACAAAATAACTTTATGCTTGAATTAAAAATGAATCTATCTTAAGAGAGCCACTTGGCTCTACCAACTTCACATCTTAAATACAAAAAGAATTATTTTACATTATCCACATACAATTTAATTAATTAACTTATTTGGTATGTGTTAGTTTATCTACCATAATTAATTATTTTACCAAATTTATAAATTATTTTACCTAATTTCATTCTCGTGTACAGTATTTATAGAAACGACTTGACTGATAAAACTTTGCAGGTGTGTTCGGTAGGTATGATAAAAGGTTGTAAGTTTTTTTTTTCATACCCAAAATGTTAAGTGATTACCGTCAATTTCCACCCTTCTAACACCAACCCTTATTAATAATCTTCAATCCTCAGTGGTTGATAAATAGGTTGTAGGAGTGTATACTAGGTAGTGGGTGTAGGTTGTAGTCATAGGTAGGCGTAGGTAAGTAGACTGTAGGTGTATAGTGTGCTAGTGTAAAACCTGTAGGTGTATGCACTATGTCAGTCGTTATTTATTAATTATTTCAGTTCATACTTTAGACAGAACAACGTCTATTGGGTACAGCTAGTTATTTCAAAAATAATAAACATTGCAGACAATATTAAAATGCGAAGTGGACGTAAAATAGTATCTCTGCTTCGCATTTTCAAAATCATATTATCTACATATATGATAATGATGCCACGCTTCCACTTGACACTGGTGTACTTATATAAATGCTTATTTACTGTTATAAACTGGAGAGCCAGCTCGTACAAAGTACTTAACCCTCTTTTTGAAGGGGTGCGGCTGTGTTTTTAATATAGCGCTTTAAATGGTGTTTCATAATTGCATACTATTAATTTTGTTTAAATTTTAATGCTCTTTTTGAATACAAGCTTTCCCCACGGATCCACGTATTTATTTTACGTTTCATAATTTGCCGTTGACTTTTTAATAGGGTTAGCATCAATCAATTTTATTGGAGCAGTGTCTGTTGGCTTCGCGTTACTTCTTGCCGTAGCGAAGGTAGTGAAATGGAAAGAAGTAACTTCTTTAATTAGCTGTGTAACGTCTCATTCGCTTTACCATTGACATATTTCCTACTCCTATTTATTTTAACTTCAAACTACAAGCATGTGAAGTCCTGGTCTCTGAGATATTATTTGAAATATGTTTACTAAAATTGTCGCAAAATCTGTAGTGCTTCAAATTGCCCTATAAACTTGTCTCTCTTAGGGCTTCGCTGATGAAGCACAGTAGCAAAACATAAACCAAATTTACCGTAGTACTCTAGGGATTTTGTATTTACATGAAACTAATAGCATCCCACTAATGTAAACAGTTCAAACATGAGGTCTTGGAACGTCTTTCAGACTACCTTCACTTCTCTCTCGTGGCTTCGTTCGCGAAGGCAGTAAGAATTACATCTACAACACCATTAAAAGCATGACGTATTATACACGTGCTTGGCCTGTGCGTTGTTTTTTTTTAATAATATTGTAATGTTATTAACTTGCCTCTTCGAGCGGCTCTGTCTTATATCCGACTACCGCGGCTTCCTTCTCAAAACGAAATTGCAAATCCTCACGAAACACATCTATCATAACATTCTCATAGATTAAATTATGTATGAATCTAGTATTTACACGAAACTACAGGGTGTAGCTCAAACATACCGAATATCATTTGCAATTTTCGATACAGATGTCGCTGTTTGCAGTTAATTACGGTAATGGATTGCAGTTTAAACACAGTCTTGTCTGGTGTTTGCGTTCCCGAATATTCGGCAACTTCGGTTCACCGTAACTGAGACATTGTGGACACTTCGTGTTTGAGTATAGTCGATGTTGATGTTTTAATTATTCTAATTTGTTTGTGCTAGGGTTAGGATAGTGGCGTTTAGAATAAAGTTTTATTTAAACAAGGGAGTAGATAATTTATTGCTGTTTCTGTGTGTTTTAAAACAGATTTGATAGGTAAACTTTTATGTCTTTATAACTTTAACTGAAAAAATTAACCTCAATTCTGATATTTAACTTTCATTTTACATTAATTGTATTATAAATGAATCGTATTGATATCATAGGCTGATTTTTAGGGTTTGGACCAATCAAAATGGATTTGGCGTGGGTTTAACGTTTATCAGAACGACATTTTGCAGTTTTAACATAACGGGGATTGGATTGTAACTGTTTTATTGCAGGATTTAATTAGTAGAATCGACCTTGTGGTCGCTCGTCGCCCGTGCTTGGCCCAACCATATCGCCACCATGTCACATGGACGAACTTCAGACTAGACTCCGTCAATGCGCCATCTAGTAGGTGTAGTAAAATCGTCAAATCAACTTCTCAACTATTGATATTTCAGACATGTTACATTCAAGTTTAAAGTAAACAAAGCTATTATATTAGTTTATGAGCCGCCGTAAAGGATAAGCCCTCATACATAGTGGAGGTAATGAAGGGGTGTAAAATATATTTTTATTGATATATAAAACATTATGATATATTTACGTAGGCCTAGAAAATGCTGTATCGTTAATGATGCTATAACCGTCTATGGGATTGCCTGTCATTGCTATTATAACTCACGGTAGGTTTTAACTACCGCTGCCGCTTATCGTAAAATTTTATAATATAATTAGCGTTTATTGTTTAAGTAGGGATAAAGCCCTACTGTAAAGTCTTGAACAATACACAATTGAAAACTTGAAAAATGTTTAGATGTTACTCGTATTTATAAAGTATAAATAGACTTACCATAAAAATATTAGTTTTTAAAGGGGGAAAAATAGACACATATAGACGCGTTCAACTGAGTTTCTCGAGTTTCTTACGCCGGTTTTTCTCGCCGGGTTAGTTCCCGAATCGGCGTAGTTGTAAACCACTGCATTTCATCCAAAATTAAAAAAAAAGTGTTTATTAGCTCTTTATTTTATTTCTAGGTCTTTAGATAAGAGTTGGCGCGTATAGCATGTATACATGCTACGCCGTCCTCTATGAATAATCATGACGTAACACATCACGTTAAGCTTATAATATTCATAGACAGCACACAATGTAGAACAACAAGAGTTGGCGCCTACATCAGTTACAGTAGACGCCGACATATCTAACCACATTAATATCCTCGTTATTAGCAAAATGAAATGTAATTTGGTTCAGCTAGTTAAGTATTATAATATAGTCCACGAATATGAAAATAGGAAAGTAAAAGTATCAATCACAAAAAGAAATCTAACTAAAAACGAACATAAAACAAAAAATATGAGTCATTACGACACAGTGTGGTCTAGTACTAAAAATGGGCGAAGTAAAAGTATCAAAGATAATAAATCCTCGAAGGTATCTGTCAAACTAATTGCAAAGCTGTGTTTGACGGGGGCTATAATTGAAGTGGTCATATTTTAGCCAGCCATTGAATCTTTTATGTGCTGACCAGAAGTCTAATATTATCTATTTTAATTATAGACTCCGTAATATATAGTAAAAGTATATTTGACGACTATTATATTGGAATTACTAGATGCTGCCTGCGACTCATTTTGTGGAATCATTTTTTTTTTGAGTAAAAATGCGTAATACAAGGTATTATTCGTTTCGTTTTTCGTCAAAGTGTTGGCAATTTTAGAAGAATCATACAACTAGCGCCACCTATTTGATTAACCGGATGTAGTGAGAATAAAAGATGGCAACATGGAAGCTATAAGATGGGCGGCATCAGTTTTATTCGGGTCTTTTGCCGCCAACCGTTGAGCTAGCAAGTTCGGATAAAAGAGTACTCTGTTATAATATTAAATTAAAAAAATAGTTATTAAATAATTATTAGTAAATTCTAAAGTTATTACGTCTACATTAAATTTAAAAGCTAAAATAAATTATTATTAAAAGTTATTTGATTGTTGAGTGAGTTGTGGACACTATAATAAACTTTGTTTTGTATTAGCGAGTTTTCCTTTTAACATCAGAAGTGACAAGAATCCACTTTTTGTATTTTCACAATGGGTAAACGATCGAGACGAAAAAGGGCGCGATCGATTAGTTCTAGTAGCAGCAGTAGTAGTGCGCGAACACCATCGCCGCCATCCAGAAGGAGTAAGGTATCACGTAAGGCTGATACCTCTACTGTGAGTACGAATAATAGTTTTATACTCAACAACATTATACCCGAATTTGACCCACTAAGAGATGATATTAATGCTTGGCTTGGTATATTAAAATCTTACTCTCAAACGTTTAATTGGTCGGATGAAATGATACGTTATCAGGCGCTAAATAAATTAAAAGGTTCTGCGAAAGTTTGGTATGATTCTTTGTTGCGTACAGAGCGCGAATGGCCTTCGTGGAAATGGAGGGATTGGAAAAAGAGATTAGCATCGAGTTTTAGAATACAACGTAATATGTTCGAACATTTAAAGGAGATATTAGAGAAAAAACCAACCGAGAATGAATCTTTGTACGAATTCTATTTCGATCAAAAGTGTAAAATTGACAGACTCGCCTTAGATTTTTCAGAACAGGATATAATTTCAATAATTATCGGTAATATCGGTGACAGTAACATAGGCGCGTCCGTTGAAGCGAGTAATTTTGTAACGTGTGACAGTTTAGCAAGCTTTTTGCACGGTCGTTATTATAAGTCTAAAACGTCTAGTAAACAAATTAATATAAACCCACGAGAAATCCCTAATAAAGTAAACAGTAATCAATTCGTAAAACAGTCGATATCTTTATCGTCACCGAATGTGTCAAGTCAATCTTACAAGTCGGAATCGAACAAAGATTCCGGTCAGGTGCTCACGCGTAAACAAATTAGATGTTTCGCTTGCGGCGGCAATCATAAGAGGAGTCAATGTGAGTCCAATAAGTGCGACTTTTGCGGTAAACGAGGTCATTTAGAGTCCGTATGCTATCATAAGTTAAATTCTGTTAAGGTAGACAAACAAGAGACGAAAAATATTTCGACAAACGATTCCCGTAATAAATTCATTAAATTAGTTAATATTAATGATTTTAGTTGCGAAGCCTTTATAGATACTGGTAGCAGCTGCTCGTTAATATCGGAAAATTTAGCAAAAAAATATTCGCTAGAATTTTTACAACTACCCACACCTGTGCATTTACAAGGTTTTTCAAAACAAAGCTCAAAGATTATTTCCGAGAAAGTGACAGTTAATGTAACTATTGATTCTGTTTCATTATCATTGATAGATTTCTATATTATTGACGACTTAACAGATTGTGAAATTTTGATAGGTAGAAATATAACTGAACGGCCTGACCTTATGTACTCGCGGGTGGGAAACGTTCTTAAGTTTGACTATGCAAACAAGTTTACAGAATTTACTAACGTGATAAATCATCTCGATATCGATACAAATGTCCGCCAAAATGAATTAATAGCTTTGTTTCGTGAATATAGTGACTGTGTTGCGTCCAACATAAAGGAATTAGGAAAGGTTAATAATCACGAATTTACAATTAAATTGACTAGTTCTCAACCGATTCAATGCAGACCCTACCGGTCTTCACCTGCTAATAGACAAATAATACGAGAAATGATTAATGAATTGTTGGAAAATAAAATCATACGCGAAAGTCACTCGCCTTATGCGAGTCCTGCGCTCCTAGTTAATAAAAAGAACGGTGAAAAACGGCTCTGCATTGATTATCGGCAATTAAATAAAATAACTATCAAAGATAAGTTCCCCATGCCACGTATCGAAGATCTTATAGATCGTTTGCAGGGTCGTAAGTGTTTTACAAGTTTAGACTTAAAATGCGGATATTACCAAATTATTATTAACGAACACTCCATAGAAAAGACCGCGTTTATAACAGAGGATGGGCACTATGAGTTCCTTAGACTTCCTTTCGGTTTAGTAAACGCACCATCGTGCTTTCAACAGATGATGAATAAAGTCATGGGTAACCTTAGATTTGAAGATATAATTTTGTACTTGGATGATGTTTATTTAGTGACTGAAACAATAGACGAAAATTTAAAATTGTTAAAAAAGGTATTAAAAATATTAAAAGAAAATGGTTTAACTTTAAATTTAAAGAAGTGTCACTTCTTTAAGACAGAAATTGAGTTTTTAGGGTACAAAGTGAAACCTGATTGTGTGATGCCTAACGAAACTAAAGTAGATGCAGTCCAAAATTTTCCAAAACCCAAAACAGTTCACCAACTTCGACAGTTTCTGGGCCTCATCAGCTATTTCCGCAAATTTATTAAAAATTGTGCAATGATCTCGGCACCTTTATCGAAACTGTTGAAGAAGGACGCTGATTGGGTTTGGAACATGGAGCAGGAAAATTCTTTTCAGTCGCTCAAAAATAAGTTAACCTCAGAGAGTGTACTTTCTATTTTTGACCCCAATAAAGGTAGCATTCTGTATACTGACGCGAGTAGAAACGGCATTGCCGGGATTCTTATGCAGCTTACTGAACACGGCGAGAAACCCGTACATTATTACAGTAGGCAAACTACAGCTGACGAAAAGAAGTACCACTCATTCGAGTTAGAACTTTTAGCCATAGTATGCTCACTGCAAAAATTTCGCCTGTACCTTTTAGGATCACCGTTTAAAATTGTTACGGACTGCAATGCAGTAAGATATGCTCTTACTAAGAAAGAGATTATTCCCCGAATAGCACGGTGGGTTCTAGCCACACAAGAATTTTCCTATGAGATCGTTCACAGGGAGGGCTCACGAATGCAACACGTTGATGCATTAAGCAGAAACCCCGTGTCATCCGGAGAAAAATCGGAAGTAGAAATTATATTGGCAATAACTGAAGCGGATTGGCTTTTATCTGTTCAGCTACAAGATTCTGGTTTGCAACGCATTCGAACCATTTTAGAGTCCGGTGACATTGATAATAATAAAGACATTTTTAATAAATATGATCTGTTAGGTGCGAAAGTTTACAGAAGAACGTCCCAGGGGCGACGATGGGTAGTACCGAGAAAATGTTTCTGGCAAATAATTAAATATAATCATGATGACTTGGGACATTTTTCTGTAGACAAAACTGTTGAAAGAATAAGTAGTCAATACTGGTTTCCCCGAATGCGCCACATAGTAAAAAAATATATAAAAAATTGTTTAAGCTGTATTTATTACAAAAATAAGGGTGGTCCGAAAGAAGGAGAATTATATCCATTGCCAAAGTATGCAGAGCCATTTCACACTATTCATTTGGATCATTTAGGTCCGTTTGTAGAGACCAAGGATGGATATAAATATTTATTGGTCGCGGTAGATGCGTTTACAAAATTTGTATTTATCTCTGCTGTGGAATCAACTAAAACATCGTATGTAATTAAAGAATTAGAAAATATAACGAAAATATTTGGTAACCCTAAACGGATTATAACAGATGCGGGGGCTGGTTTTACAGCAGAGGAATTTTCTCGCTATTGTAAAGATAAAAACATACGCTTGCATACGGTGGCAACGGGTATGCCTCGCTCGAACGGCCAAGTAGAGCGGTTTAACAAAACTATTTTAGAAGCCTTAAAAGCTATAGGGGCTAATACCACTGACGATAATTGGGATTCCTATATTAAAGTATTGCAACAAGGGTTAAATAGTACATTACATAAAACCACAAAGGCCGTTCCTAGTGAGATTTTCTTCGGATATCGTTTGAGATCTGACAGTGATCGCCTAGCTCCTCAAATGGAAAACGATAAGATTTTTGACGTGACTGGTTTACGTGAGAGAGTAAACGAAAACATAAAAACTAATGCCAAGCTGCAAAAGCAAAGATTTGACAAGGGTCGAGCAAAGGCTAGAACATATTCTGAGGGTGAATTGGTGTTAGTAAAAATTCAGAGTCAAAGCAATGACGGAAGGAGCTGCAAATTACTACCAGCCTTTAAGGGCCCGTTCAGAGTTAAGAAAGTTTTGGGTAACGATAGGTATGAAGTGACAGATATACAGGGTAGTGAAAGATGTAACAAAAAGTACAAAGGAATATCCGCTGCAGAAAATATGAAACCTTGGATACGGATAGATGATTGGATGTCTGATTAGACTACGTTTATCTATTTTTAGTTTTATCCGTGTTGGCAAGGTAATATTCTTTTGTTTTATACAACATATAAGTATGTACATATTTATTTATATTTAAATACCTACAAAATGAATTTTATTTTTATTAAAATGTATTCTTAGTTAATATTAAAGTGATGTTATACAACACACATTACACGCTTAATATACATATATATGTAAAAAGAAATGAGTTTGGGGTTGCGAGTGAAGATAAAATTCTTCAAGTTTTGATATGTTAGTCAGATACTGTACCTGCCTCCGTTATAAAATAAGCAGCAGGCTTAGAGCGAACTTGGTACGCTCAAGTGAGGCACGGTGTGCCCTTTGAGTGCAGGTGGCTTTAGGACCTGGGAACCATTTCGAACTTGGGCTCTTAAGTGAGGCATAGTCCCTTTAAGTGCAAGTCGTCTGGTGAAAATCTGTGCATGGATGAGGCGCAGGTGTCTGATGGCGATAACAAAACTTGAAGGCATGGAAAATGGCGATATCCTAATTACGTTTAACTGTTTCAGCATTTTATCTAGACTCGTGAGGTGCCTGGGACAGTCACCGAGCAGAATGGCCGTGTTGGCAATTTTAGAAGAATCATACAACTAGCGCCACCTATTTGATTAACCGGATGTAGTGAGAATAAAAGATGGCAACATGGAAGCTATAAGATGGGCGGCATCAGTTTTATTCGGGTCTTTTGCCGCCAACCGTTGAGCTAGCAAGTTCGGATAAAAGAGTACTCTGTTATAATATTAAATTAAAAAAATAGTTATTAAATAATTATTAGTAAATTCTAAAGTTATTACGTCTACATTAAATTTAAAAGCTAAAATAAATTATTATTAAAAGTTATTTGATTGTTGAGTGAGTTGTGGACACTATAATAAACTTTGTTTTGTATTAGCGAGTTTTCCTTTTAACAAAAGAGAATCAAACTCAATATACACATTCTCATTTAACTTCACATTATTATGGTTAGTATTTAGTAACATCTATCAGTGGTGTGAAGGCTGGTTCTCCTTCATAGAGAAGCCCTAGCCAGTAGCCTGTATTATTTATTTATTTATATAAATCTGTATAATATTACAATCTGACATAACTGCCTCTAGCCCTTATTAGAGTTGTGTAGACAATATACATTGAGTTCACTAGGTAGGGATTTGGATGGGATTTGGGGTCTTCAAGGTAAGTGATGCTGATAGGAATAGAGTTATAGGAACCCTACGCCACTGATATCTATTGTATTTGAATTTGGAAAAGATTATATTATTTTCAATACAAAAAATAATATTAATCATTGAATAATACTAGATTTGACGTAACTACAGTTCCATATTATGATTTATTAAGCCGAATTACACGACCGACATTGCTGACACCTCTAGCTAACTTAAATGGCCCATTTTATTGATTTATCCTTTCAATAACTTAAGTCCAGCAGTAAAGTTAGGCCTGATTTTAAAAATGCATTCAGATTTTGATCAAACAGAGATAGATCTCTGTGGCTCAGTGTAAAGCGCGTTGGTGCTCAAGCCGGGAGTTGCGGGTTCGAATCCTGCCAAGGGAACAAAAAGTTTTCTGTATTCCTGGGTCATAGATGTGTATTAAGTATGTGTCTATCATAATAAAAATTAAATATATAAATGGATGAGTATAATTATAATAGTATTAAAGTGTATAAATGTGTGTATTATAATATAATACACATATTTAATACACATCCAGGTCCCAGGAACACAAAACTTTTTTGTTTCCTGGCGGGATTCGAACTCGAGACCGCCAGCTTGAGCGCCGACGCTCAAACCACTGAGCTAGCTACAGAGTTCGTCAGAATTAATGGACGGATGGCAAAGGCGCTCTCCTCAATCTGCCTGACTATACCTACTCGTAAGTCTGTTTTACACTAAATCTACTTTTGTAAATAAGTATTTTAACTCTGATATTAGAATAACCAGCAAGTAATAAGTACCAGATTTTGATCCTAAATGAATAGACCGTGAAAGTGTGTAGTCACATGGCATGGTCATAGGACATTTATAGGTAGATATACGCTTCTGAATGATAGCATTATAAGGCGCTATTGTTTCTTTGTTTACGTTTAGATTTTAAATTGGATCTGGTATCAACACTAAGTCGAACCAACGCATTCGTGCCGAAACATGGTTTCCAACCGTTAAAAATTACTTACTATGTGATGCGCGGAATATTTGTTTGGTAAAACCCAGGACAAACCGACGTATATTTCTATCATAACGCGATCTGCAATATTGATTGAAATGTAAAAATCCACGTCAAGCTTTGAGCTGACAAGCGATTTTTTGGTGTTCACCACGGACAATAAAATCATATTTTTACGGTGCCAACGAAATAGAATATTGATGAATTTTCAAACGGTTTCGTATATTTCAACCATTAATTCGGCACCAATAACGGCAGAAATTCGTACTTCTCATGGGCATCGTATATCTGTTAATGAAAGATTTATTCGTTTCATTTCATATTTATTCAACGAATGAAAAATTTATTTTGAAAATTGCAATACTTTTAAATATATTTTTAAATCGATAGCTATTTGAAATGAATTCAAATAATTTTAATTCTACAATTATTTTTTTAATTATTTAAACTTGTCAACTGTGAACTATCTTACAACACGGTATATCTAACACCTACAACAATACCTACAAGTGTTAAAGACACATCTATTTTTATAAATCAATATTGGTTGTAACGAACTTCTTTGTGAGTCGGACGCTTATATCATTGCAATTACTGGCTTTTTATCCGGCATGGAACCGCTGAATGGGCTATTAGGTATGAAAAAACGTCGCAGACCACAGGAAAAAACGTCGCCGCGCCAAAATCGTAATGTCATCCGTGTTTTATCCGAAAGTCTCCCAAAGATTTTTTTGCTTTCAAAAAAAAAAAAACGAAAAACACGCATTGTCTCAAAGATTCGGCAACCAATACCGATAATATATCTTAGTTATGGGGATCTTCGTAAGTGTGAAATATACGACTGTTCAATATTTATAGGATTTTTATTTGTTTCGTTCATGCAGGAGCCACGTTTTGCGAAGACAAAAGAAGGCTTTCTTTTTTACCTGCATTCGTTTTGGATGTCTTAGGTGGTATAAATAATGCATTATCACGCGTAGGGTCGCGACACGAACGGACTGGCGAATAAAATTATTTGCACGTATCATACAACGTCTACGCCGGTACCGATAGCAAAATATTAAATATATAAAAGGCAAACCTGACTGACTCATCTATCAACGCACAGCCGAAACTACTGAATGGATTTCGCTGAAATTTGTAATGATATAGGCTAAGAAAGGATTTTCGAAAATTCGTCCCCTAAGGGCGTAAAATAAGGAATGGAAGTTTAAAACCTAACTTCACGCGGGCGAAGCCGCGGGCAATTAATGCTAGTATTAAATCATTTCAAAAGTTCAAATAATCCGTAAAGTAAGAAAAAATCGCAAAATGTTGTCGCTCAAGTATGCGAGAAACTCTTTGCATTGTTTAGATACAATTTTATCTAAATACCTACTAGCTGTTAACTGCGGCTCCACCCGTGTAAATACTGTATCCCTCGGGAACACTGTTCCTATGGGGATAAAAATATATTATGTTTTAATTCAGAACCTAAACTACTACCATACCAAATTTCATTTAAATCCGTTCAGTAGTTTTTGCGAGAAGGTAAAAAATATCCATCCATATTTACTAACTAAAATAATATGTTAATAATATTTTATAATAGGTTTTTAATGATAGTAGACTCATTTGTTGAACATATTAGTTAGTAGTTTTTTTCGTTTGGCAATCAACAGCCTTATGATACCTTATACCCGATTTCTGAGGTTTTTGTCCGTAGTTTATCTATTCAATAGCGCTTTTGATTGGTTAACACGTTTGTGTCATCCAATCAAAGGTACTATCAAAATTACAGATAAAAAACCTTAGCGACCGGGCACTAACAGCATAATGGGAGTAGAAATGTTTCAGTTCATAGTCACAAATAGTTCTAGAAATAAATGCACAAAGAGAAATAGCAAAATTAGTCCGTATTAATTTGAAAGCTGAAACTCATCTTAATAAATTAACAGTGTACATTTACGAGACAATAAATAAATAAAAGACAAGCGAACGCCATTAACGTTATTACAATTTTACGGCGGTTTACGGTCCTTGTTTTATTTATATACCAAGGAATATCATAAGGCTGAAGAATACCATTGATGTAAAGTTATAGATACGTTTTGTATTGCGTAATTAGAACCAGATGTGATTTTATATTCACACAGCTTCTGCTAGTTACAAATGCAAGTGGTAAGGAATATTGTGGCGAACTGCCATTGATATAAATTTATTTATGTGTACGTTTAGTGTTTTAAAATGAAAATTAAGAGGTCGTAACATAATATTTAATCAAACGCAATAATATAACGCAACGTTGCCATGAATGTATTTATTGTTTTCAGCTGATGGATAAAATGTATTTCGTAAAAGTTAAAGGCTACTTCGACTTTTTGGTCGCAAAAAACATATACCGGAAAACAGCGAATATATTATGTCAAATTTGGAAACGTGAGCTTAAATTTAGCTTAAATTAAAGCAGAATAAATACATCTATAGTAATATCATTGGTTTTTTGTTACAGAAACTTTATTAGCACTTTGTTTATAAATTAATTAAGTACGTAAAGTGTATATTTTTATAATAGTAATAAAAAATATTAATAACTAAAGTGTGATTAATAAAGTGGCTTAGGTTTTATTTGAAATGGTGATTCGATGGGTCGACAATTAGTAATTTTTACACTATCTAGATTGTAAATTGTGTTATAATTTTTAAAAACAACTTTAAATAATATTCGGCTTATCATAATAGTAATATCTATAGTATACGTTCCACACAACGTAGTACGGAAGTACATTTTTGTTGTCAATCTCGATTCTTAAGAGGAAACAGGAGGGCCACGCAATGTATGGAAAAGCATATAAACGTAGGCCCCTGTTAATGCCGGTAGAGTAACAATTTTTTTCTATATATCTATGGATACTATTAGCATGTCCTTATGATTTCCCTTTTTTCATAAATGAATTATTAAACGAGATATGGACGTTCAAAAACTTAAAAATATTGTCAGATTTTCCGCTATGTTCAAATATACAGAAAACGAATTTGACTAGATTACATAAAAAAAAAAAAACATATTGAACACATGCGTGGTTTTCATGTACTTAGGTAATCGCACAATTTCAATGTAAACCTTTTTTTCATTTTCACTTGGTACTGGCAGGTTATAAAAACATAAAAAAGCGGATTTATTTCTTATCATGGAAAAATGGAAAGACACTGATGTGATATGAAAATATTTTATTAGTTATGCTAATTATTATGAAACAGTTCTAATAGAGCTTAATTTTTTTATCTGATAGGAATGGTTTGAATAAAGTAAGTATATATTTTTTTACTGTAAAGACGAAGCTATATTAGTGGATAGAAGTCGTTACATAAGATTATATAAAAATTAGTAGATACACACCACGTATTTTTATTAATTATTTTAAAGTTTTGTACTATGTCTAATAAGTCACTTAATAGACGGGTCTGGATAAGTTTTGAGGGTGCAAAAATTCTAAAGTCTTTTATTTTTTGCATATAGTTTCCGGACCTTCTTCTTAGTCTAAAATTTGATTTTGTGCTATTTTGGATGGCTGCGTTTGTAGCAATTTAGGTTTTTGTGTCTTTCATGGATATTGGCCCAAAAGTAAATTATAGCTAAAAATTTTACTTTCACGATATTAAGGAAAGAGTAACCGATGCACATATGCAGTTTGAGTCGTATCCAACCAGGGGTTTCCTGGTATTCGGCTACTATATAAAACATGGTCCCACCAGGCCCACAACTATTCTAATGTCTGACAAATCTTAAAAAACTGTTCAGAGTGTTAACATCTGAGTCTGTGAGAAAGTTGTGCCACATTCGGCAATTTCGTATAAAGATATTCCATTTTTTTTTTCTCAAACTCGCTATAAAAACTACTAATGAAACTTTTAGTTAGTAGAGTTCATATCTATATGATGATTATGGTGTTACAAAACACTTTCTATAAGTTTAATCATGTTTATCCGCGGGATTTTTTATTAGAATGTAAAAAACCAACTTTTATCATGTATCAATGGCGAATACGGGGTGCGGGCCTCTCGCCACGCGGGGAGGGGCCCAAGTTTCATATTTAATACGACAAAATGAAATGACAATTTATGTGACAACTTGACAAGTAATAATGTTCTAAATGCGAAATTTATAATTTCAATTTTAAATTTATTTCACGTTTAATGATGCCAAGACGAGACCATAATATTATGACTCGCCAATAAAAAATGTCTTCAGATCTCGTCTAGAACCTTCTGACTCCACTCTACGTTCTCTAACTCTATAAAGCTTGAATTTACAAACTCGTAAAGTAGAAAATAGGCTTAAGGTAAAAAATATTTAAGTCACTGTTCATAGCTTTTCTGTTAGAGAACACAATGTTCTGGCACAACGACGACGCTCAAATATTGCTAGTGTGGGGTGTGCCTTATACAAAAGCTCATGAAGTAATGAAACGCTCAAGCTATGCATTTTAACTCATTAGACGGATCGCGCTTTTTAGCGCGCGCGGATTTTTAGTGGGAAGTGGAAAAATTCTAATGTTGCTGAATTTTTTCTGTACCTATATGTAGTTGATAGAGTAGTCCCTAGGGAGTTAATAATTAAGTTTTGTGCCATGTCTGCCTATTGCCTTTTCAGCAATTCGATTATTTGTAGTTAATTTTTCCATGGCTGCGTAACGTGAGACTTTAAAAAAATAAAAAGTCAAGGAGTGTTCCCAAAAAGGCAAGCGAAGTTTAAAATTGATGTAATTCAAAGGTCAGTTACACAAAAAACAAAATAACTTAAAGATAAAAAAATCATAGCTTCTAATACTACTTACTGTACCTACGCGGGCGGAGCTGCGGGCACCAGCTAGTTTTAACATAAAACTAACAAGCAATAATAAATAAATAAAAATTCAAAAATAAAAAACCTTTTATTTCCAGTTTCACAAATTAATGATTTTTATAAATTATAATAAAATTACAAATTAAATTAAGACTAACGTTAGGTATTATAAATCAATATTTTATAAGACTAACATTATTAAAAATTAATGCTAAACATAGTAAACATATATCGAAAAGCAGTACAAGGATCGGTCCACATTCGTACGTAGTGCTCTGATGTTTCACTAGGCTCGACTTGGCGGGGCCCTGCCGTGCCCCTAGATATAAAATTGTCAACGGGATGAATAACAATATATACAAATATTATTTTGTTGGTTTGTAAAATGTATTTAATTATATAAATTATTACAATCAATTAATAACCTAATAAATAAGTCCTTAACCACGAGTATTAGAAACATGTATTCAGCAACCTACGTATAAAATTCAAGCGTTGAAATAATTTATTTATTTTTTATTAAATAATACTATATATACAATAAATATGATGTAGCTGAAGAGACTATTCGGTTAAACGACTAATTTCAAGAACTAAAATTAGGTATTTGAAATTGTAATTTTTTTGGTGTTAGATAACCGAAGTTTCATGTGGAAGCCTATCGGATATCAAATTTTATTGTGCATTTATGTATTGTATAAAATCAGGCGACAATTACATTCAGCTTCGTCATTCGTGCTACGCAAACAAAGTTGTGGGCAAAAGCAAGTTTAAATTTTGTAATCGCTGTAAAATGCGAATTATATAAAAATTTTGAAATGTAGTCGAATGAATGACATTTTATCACACACATTTACGTATATGTGTAATGTGTATGTTGTAGTGCGAATATTCCACAATACTTCGACCGCATACTTATTATAATAATATTATTTTTGCATTTTATTATTTAAACCCTACATGAAAAAGGAACAAACTTGGAATATAGATTCTTTATGACTTAATAATATTGAATACGTGAACTTTATTTAACGATTATGTGTTTTTGGAGCGCTTTTAGCTTAGGGAAACTAAAAAACTTAATTTCTCGAATCGCAGTCGCTTAATGTGGCACAAAATTTGGAATTACGCCTATTTTAGTGGTCTTAAACAGAAAATAGTCGTTTATCACACTTTAGAATAATTTTTGCCGGTACTGTTTTCAAAAAATTACCCTAAGTCATTTTTTACTAGACGAAAACGACGCAAATTAAGTCTCCATACTCTGGAAGCTGTCCCAGTTAGATACCATTAATATTTTAAACTTTAAATCAATATTGCCAATTTTATCGTCATATAAAAAATCAACCACAAATAATGGAATTGCTGAAAACGCAGTGGGCAGAAATGGCACAAAACTTAATCATAAGCTCCCTATGGACTACTTTATCAACACACAAAAATTCAGCGACTTTAGAATTTTTTCCACATACCACCTCGAATACGCCTAGCGCGACCCGTCTATAAACTAAAAAAAAACTAAACAGTTCATACTTCATACCAAAAGGCAGTACAAATACCAATTTAAAAGGGTTGTCTCTTTTTAATATAACATAATATTTTCGTACTGTTAAATTCACACCTAATAAATAACACTATAAACACGAGAACCACGCCTAAAAAGCATCGTGTTAAGAAATTAGCATGTTTTGAACACACAACCGTAAAATTTACAACTTCAAATTAAACACTAGCACTTTATTATAGGTTATTATTATTTAGTTTATAAATCTTTCAATTTAAATGAAATAAAAACGTCGCATAGATGAAATACGATAAGAGTACATAAAATACCTTACCTATTAAAAAAATAAGGGATTTATATATATAAGGTTCGGTAAAATCAATTACGGATAATTTGGGCATAATTATGATCTATTGCTTATGTAAAGACGTTTAAGCAGAAAAATAATTGTCATACTCAAAGTAACGTCTTTATATTAGCTACTATCATATTGTGGCCGAAGTATCAGTAATTGATTTTCGGAGACATTATATATTATCTATTAAATTATTCTATGAGTATGAAATAAAATAAAAAATATGAATTCTAAATTAGATCACAAAAGAAAATAATAAAATATCGCTAATAATTTGAGCTCTGGATAAATCTTAATTCATATGACAATTTTATCAGAATATTAATATTATGCATAATTTAATAATAAAAATTGGAAACCAAATCATTTAAAATAATTTATTGATTTTTTAAGAGTATGATGATAAAATCTAAATGGCAAATATTTTATAACATAGATAAAGCAACGTAAAAGTACACCACTGCTATATTTTACAAATACTAAAATTGATATCAATGAAATGTCAAAAATAATCATTTTATTTTTCCATAGACATAACGTCCGTATAGACATTTTTAGTAAGCTTGACGCTTGCTTTACGGTTCATAACTTATAACTCTTTGCTGATTCATTCACTGAATCATCAAAATATTATTTTTAAGGTTTATCTTGCCAGAGCAAAGTACGATTTATCCCCTAAAAATATTTCAAGTGGCGCTGACATTCTATTTTTAATTTGGCGAAGTAAATGTTGCTTTTCCTTGTGATCTCCTAAACGTTTCACGTTTACGGTCTCCCAGCCCAAAGAAATTCGATTAAAGACAACGATCGCATTTCCTATCGGGTTCGGTTGCAGTGACGTCACGATTTCCATCTACCCTCTGTTTGCTTACAGCCTCAGTAGCGGAACCGAACCTATAGTCTGTGAAATTTGCAGGTAATCTCGTGGATCTATCGAATTTGAAATTTTATGCATCAAGTGCATGGAAAATAAATGAAATGGCTGAATTTAGTAACATTTTGATACAGTCGCCAGTACGTATAAAAAGACAAATAATGCAATAAAGTATTTGCGAAAGATAAATCATTTGTGCTTGTGATTGTCTATTGCCAATTCTATGACCCACTTCTTATCTAAGTATTATATATAAAAGGCAAACCTGACTGACTCATCTATCAACGCACAGCCGAAACTACTGAACGGATTTCGCTGAAATTTGGCATACAGATAGTTGTAATAACGTAGGCATCCGCTAAGAAAGGATTTTTGATAACCCCTAAGGGGGTGAAAAGGGGTTACAATTTTGTATGTAAACCGTACTCGCGTGCATAAGCTAGAAAAAAATATATAAACAACTGATTTGATATTCAATGTTGCTATGTTTGTCTGTCGAGTGACTTTTACAACGTAGACAAAGTCAGCAACATTGAACAGCTATATAAATCTGTTGTGTTAATATATTATATTTATTAGTAAGAGGGTATATATTATTTTGTTTTGATGTTTAAAATTCGTCATCTTTATTACCCGTTATAGTTTTAAACTTCAAAGAAAAGACAACTGATGTAGATGCTGTTACGTTTTCAAACAAAATAATACTTTTAATTATTACTAGACGTTGCCCGCGACGTCCATAGGAAATCCGCCGGAACCGTATATTTTGCTGCAATAAAAAGTAGCCTATGTCCGTCCCTTCCCCGTGATCTACTCTATATCTGTGCTAAATTTCGTCAAAAATGGTCCAGTAGTTTCGGAGTTTATTCGATGCAAACAAACATACAAACAAACAAAACTTTCCTCTTTATAATATTAGTATAGATAAACATTAAACATTAATTTCATTTTTACACATAAAAATGTTTAAACTTTACCATGTAATACGATGGAGCTTTTGTCACACCCACCCCATTATCCTGTACAAACACCCAGCATTTGTAATAACATGATAATATTATGTGGACGACTCATCATTTGCATTTTTCCCAGGGATTATCTTGTTTGCTACATAGTGAAAGGCTTACTTTATTATGTAAAAGTTAAAGAAAACTTTGTACCTGATGAACAAGACGCGTTTAGTCTATACTAATATAATAAAGAGGAAAAGTTTGTTTGTATGTATGTGTGTTTATTTGTTTGCATTGAATAGGCTCCGAAACTACTAGACCAATTTTGATGAAATTTGGCACAGATGTAGACCGACTGGGAAGGACATAGGCTACTTTTTATCGCGGAAAAATGTACGGTTTCTGCGAAATTAACTTTTGCGCGCACAAAGTCGCGGGCAAAATCGAGTAGTGTAAAATTTATAAAATTATGATAAATAGTTAAAAAGTAATGAGACAAAAGATTTAATAGCAACGTAGCTAATAAATCTACTCAATTTAACATGATAAAACTTAGTTTTTGTTTTTTTATGAGCCTATATCGTTACGTTTTGCGTTTTCGGACGTCAATTTTAAGTAACCCCGTGGCTCGTCGTTTGTTACAACATTTGAATTTCAGCTTTGGTGTAGCCAGAAATCGAAACAATCAGAATATTATAGACTACTTTTTGTCGCGGGAAAATGTAAGGTTTCCTTGAAATATTGAATTTTTTTTTTTTTTTTTTTTTAAATGTTCCCCCAGCCATTAGCCAGGACAATTGCTTGCTATGTCTATTTTTTACATGTGTGTTTTGTTTCTTTTTTTTTCTACTTTTATGTTACAATTCCATGTATATTACTATTTCCTATCTCACAGTCTCATGTTTGTCTACATTTCCATACTTGTATTTTACGGTTATCTATACAATTTTCTTTCTATTTCTCATACCCCTATATTATTACATTTTGCTATCATTCATTTTCATTACATTTTCTATTACAGTTGCATATTTCATTTACATTTCTAATTTACTACTCTTATTATTATTGTTCCTTCTCAGACCATTTGTTATTTTACTTAATATGTTTTACATTTTGTGTCAATCTTTCATGTTTACAACTTTTCTTACGACGACATTGTTACATTACATTTTAATTTACAATTTTTCCAATATATTACAATTACATTTTTTATTTTGTTTTGTTACATGTCTACGTTTATACATTAATTTATTATAATTTTTACTACTTTACATTTTACATACATACATTTTAATTGAGTTAACATTTGTTCCACTCGCACCGAGCGCGCAGCGTCCGGCCGGCGGTTATTTGCTTAAAAATTATTATCATAATAATTTGTTGCAAGCGGTAGTCTGCAAAGCGCACCGCCACTGGCAGTGACATGGTAGATTTTCCTACAATAGCAGCAGCTCACATAGTTTATTTAACCACATACATAGAATTTATTTTACAATTTATAACGCTTAAGCTATATATGCTGTTATTTCCATTATAACCATATATATGCTAAGTCTAGTTTTTTTTTTTTTTTTTTTTTTTTTTTCCTACTATGTAGTCTACTCCTTGGTTCGTTCCGTTGGTTCATTTAATTACTACACTAATTTAAATTCCCAACTCCAGCCCTCTCTGCTTTCTGGTTTGCTGCTGCTATTCTACGACAATCTTGTCCTCTTGGTTACTATACTCAACGGCGGCTCGCGCTATTGCCTCCCACCTTAGCCTCACCGGGCACCACGCGCTAAATGCGTTGTGGTCTATTTCTTTATTTCTTTACAATTTTCTCTTTTGCAGTTAATGCACGTTGGATTGCTTCCCTCTCTTTGGCTGTCGCACTGGGACCGGTGGTGATCCCCGGAGCAGTGGCTACACTTTACTTCGGTGTTGCTGTTACAATGTCGCCTTCCATGTCCGTACCCTAAGCAGTGTGAACACTGTATCAGGGGGGACTGGTCGGCGACACGAACGCGCTGCATGTTTACATACATGCAGCCTTCCTTCGTAAAACGCTGCCACAGCCCCGGAGACACCGTCAGCACCACATGCTCAGTTTGGTCGTCTTTGCCTTTTCGTCTATACTTCACTGCAATCCTATTTTCTGACCCGTCAGGGAGTGGCTGCATGAGGTGCCCATTCTGTGTCTTTATCGCCTCGAGGATTTCCTCATCAGTATTCGGCTTGAGCACCCCATACAACACTACCTGCGGGTCTTTATTCTTTATCGTTTCTACTTCAAAATTACTTTTACTACTTTCTATTTTACTTTTTATTCTATTTCTCTCGTTTTTATCGTTAAACCCTATTATAATTTTTCTATCCTTTCCCTTACGGATCCTATCTATTTTTATTCCTTCCTTCCTTGCTTCTATAATCTCTCCTATTCCTGCTATTATTTCAGATCCTGTCATTGTATTGTCCTTGTCCGTGACAATCAAAGAGTGGAGGGTTTTGTACTTTGGTTCCGGCATCGATGCCACACTCGCGTACGTCGCTGGTTGCGGCTCCACCGGGACCCCAACCGTCCACTCTTCGACTGCCTTTTTTACATTTTCCGCGTTTTCCTTTACTGATTCCTGACTTATCTGCTTTATTTCATCTACTCTTTCACTCATTACTACTTTCATATTCTTACACTCCTTCATTGTTTCCAGATTTATGCTATTTATTTCTCTAAGTTTGCTACTCGTTTCATCTCTTACTTGTTTACTTAATTCTTTTACCCCCCCAACCAATTTACGCATGTCGTCTATGCTTTTCCTATTTTCGCTAATTTCTTCTTTGACTCCTTTGACTTCCTGTTTTATTATCTCTGTCACCACTTCAATTGTACTATCATGCTTTTCTTCTACATACTGTTTCAGTTCATCTATCCTTGTATTCATCAATTCTATCATTCTAGCGTACACTTCCATAAATAGTTCTTTACAATCACACTCTTTCACAATATCTTGCACTACATCCCTATGACACTGTACCTCCATATCCCTAGTATCACTGTTTTTCCTCTCATCCTTCATTCTTTGACTGTTTAATGTTGCCACTTTACCTATTTGATTTGATATTTTTGTCAGATTATCTGCTAAACCAGCCTTCAACTCCCCCCTCATGTTTCTGGTTTGGTTTAGCAGGTAAATACTATTTTTAATTATGTTTTTTGTATCATTCAGAAGGATGTCAAGATGGTCAGCGGGGCCTCGAATCTGGGACTCCGTCGCTGGGCTATTTCGTTGGCTATTATTTTTATTACTACTATTTGAGGGCCCAGGGCCCTCCAGGGACAGTCGTTTGGTAGGTTTTCTGGGGTTTGGGTTATGAGGGGTATGTACCATAGCCATTTTACAATTGACCGGGGGAACGCGTCAATTATTTGTAAAATTTTTTGTTTGTAAAATTTGTAAAATATTGTATTTACACTTTCGTGTTTACAACTACCCTAACAATTATCATATAATTTGCCTCAAACATAGAGTAGACTACGAAAAAGAACATAGGCTACTTTTTATCGCGGGAAAATTACAGTAATAACTATGGTTGCCCCAGAAAGCTTAATATATAAAAGGAAAACCTGACTGACTCATCTATCGTTGAAAGCCGAAACTTCTGAACGGATTTCGTTGAAATTTGGCGTACAGATAGTTGTAATGACGTAGGCATCCGCAAAAAAGGATTTTTTTTTTAATTCGGTCCCTAAGGGGGTGAAAAAGGGGTTAAAATTTTGTATGTATACTAAATATATAAAAGGCAAATCTGACTGACTCATCTATAACCGCACAGCCGAAACTACTAAACGTATTTCGCTGAAAATTGGCACACAGATAGTCGTAATTACGTACGAATCCGCTAAGAAAGGATTTCAATAAATTCGCTCCCTAAGGGGGTGAAGCCCTTCTTCACCCCCTTAAAATTTTGTATGTATAAAAGGGTTCCGTTTCCATTTACTATTTCCACGCAAACGAAGTTGCGGGCACCAGCTAGTTTACTATAAAACACTTCTTCCTCGAGTGGCGTAACTGAAAATATGCGCTTCCATAGGACGTAGCACTGACTTCCATTTGTCGCCACATTTATCCTTGTTCAAGAGTTTGTGTTTTACTCGCTCAGTACTTTGTTTCTATGTTTACTGTTATTGTACATTATTTTATGGGGTCAATTTGTTTGGTTCTCTTAAAATATTTTTTTTTCATCTCTTTTTCTGAAAATTCTAAAGCGATAAATGGTGTGCGATATTGGGAACTTTTATAGAGGTAAGCTGAAGTACAATTATTAAAAATATTATCAGCCATAATAAATGCAGATGCTCTTAGTTAACAAACCAGAAAAAAGTCGCTAGTTATAATTGGACAAAGTATAATTAATTCAAAAACTTAGTTAGGATCTCCCCTTAACAAAAGCATAACTTCCGAATTCAAAATTTCAAGTTTCGAATCTTCGTACAAGTAGGTAGTATTAAAATAGACCAAGAGTATAAATTAAGCGTATTGTAGTGAGTTTGCGACGGTGCAGTCGATTTGTCTGAGCCCCGCCTCCCCTAAGGGAGATAGGGGAGACCTAATGAATATTAACGTGGTACCGGGGTCTCATAGTAACGGTATTTATTTTTAACTTGCTCTTTGTTCTTTAAAAGTTGTAGACAAATTGTAATCGGGCATCGACTGTGGTCCGTTCAATTTTGCCAAATAAACGACTGCTCCTACCAACCAATCAACCAAATTTGGAGATACACTTCGGGCTGTCAGATGTCATTTGTATCTTACAACTATAGATAAAATTATGGTATGATCTCGAAAGGTACTATATATTTTGTTTGAATTGAGCTTAGTTTGAATTTGATTGAACAATATAATTATAATATTACAGTAAATATAATAATAGAAAACGTTAATACATCCATAATACTTATTAATATGTTTAGCTTCTATTAATGTAAGTGTATTCTTTCTAAATGCTTGTTATGTATTAACTTTGTATTCGCAATGAGTAAACTAGCTTTAACTAGAGTTTCAAAACTTATTTAACCTTTTCTATGTATTTATTAAGTCCTTAGTGAAGCTCAGCAGAATAACACATTCATATTTTTCCGCTTCAGTAAAATTTTATGTGTTTAACATTATTTTGCGCCATACGTAAAACAAAATATAAAATGACGTAAAAGTAATAAAACGAAAGGCTTTTTTGTTTTTGAAACTTACAGGACTCGGGAGGTAAGAAATATGTGTTAATTAGAAATTCATTTTTTCGCATCTTTTTTGGCATACATCAATAGGCATAATTTTGTTATAGTAATACTTTGGCATACTTGTTTATTGGCATACTATATAGTATGGGCATAAATATCATTTAGACTAATGTTTTTTGTACTAATTTAATGTGGCACAACTCGTCAGGTATATTTTTTGGCATAATTAATACCATAATAGGTTAATAGGTTAATCCGGCGTGAAATAATTAATGTTTGTGCAGTTTTGGGTTAGGTTAGTTTAATTTTTTAACATGTTCAAAATGTATTCGGGGTGGTAACACGGCCTCATAAAAACCCGGCGTGAAATAAGTTCGTGTAGGGGTTAATTTAGGTTAATACTTTTTCATCACGTTCAAAACGTATTTGAAGTGGTAAAATGGCCTAAAAAAACCTGGCATGTAGTTTTGGGTTACTTTTGGTTAGGTTAGATTAGAAATATTATGTTTATGCTTTGTAAAAGTATTCTTAAATATCATTATGAGTAAATAAATGTGGCTTAACAATAAGTATGCATTATGATTATTATGCTTAAAGTGATTATGTCAAAAAATGTATGCCAAATTAATTATGCCTAACTATTATCAGGACAAATTATATTATGTCTAGTTAAATGACGTATGCTGTTATGCAAAAATAAGGAACCGTCAATTTACCTCAGCGATTTGCAAAACTAATGATATTTAATGATAATATTATCTTAAAACAAGCACACGGATAGTGTTACGCTTTGCTACCGCTGGACCGTTCTCCGTTTTCCATACATGAATTACATCTTACAAGTATGTTGCATTTTAAAAAAGAAATACGCTTTTTTATACTTGTTTTTTTTTTTTTTTTTTTTTTATGAAATAAGGGGGCAAACGAGCAAACGGGTCACCTGATGGAAAGCAACTTCCGTCGCCCATGGACACTCGCAGCATCAGAAGAGCTGCAAGTGCGTTGCCGGCCTTTTAAGAGGGAATAGGGTAATAGGGGAGGGTAGGGAAGGGAATAGGGTAGGGGATTGGGCCTTGTTTTATGGTTGCTCTTGCATTCAACCGTAACGAAAATTAAATCCCGATTGTTCGAATGGCAAAATCGATGTCTGTCCCAGTGAACCGATTTTGCTTAATCAACGTTTGGATTGGAACTATTCGAACTATTCCAAGTGATTGGAGCGGCACTCGAGTTGACGACCAATCTTCCAGTAATATCCTTCGTGAGAACTCAATTACAATATGCGAACACCTTTTCTCGCACGTCACTAGTTTGTTGTTTTACTGCAGTTGTTTGTTGTTCTGCAGCAGAACTGCTGCGGTGATATTTCGCAATTGCGTTGCATACCAGTAGCAAAACTATTTAAGTTTTTTAGTATATTTTATTAATATAAGTTTTGTATATTTTAGAAAGGCTGTAAGTCATGAATATTACAAAATAATAGGTTGGGGAAAAAGTCTTTTCGCATTATAGTATGTATGAACTTGTCATAAAATATGGGCTATACCAATTGTATCTGGCTGATTTTGGTATCATTAAAAAGTTTTAATTTTACAGAAGACAATTCCAAATTCAAATTAGGTAAATTTGAGATTTTCATTTGTTTTTCTTATTGTTAAAATGAGTGATTCTTATGAAGAATTTCGATACATTTTAAAATTTTATTACAAAAAAAGGTAAAAATGCAACACAAGCCGCGAAAAAAATTTGTGATGTTTATGGACCTAATGCAGTATCTGTGAGAGTAGCGCAAATTTGGTTTAAGCGTTTTCAATCCGGAAATTTTGGTATCAAAGATGCACGTCGCTCTGGTCGCCCTGTTACGGACAAAACTGTTGCCATTTTTGAAAAAGTGGAGCAAGATCGGCATATTAGTAGTTACGATGTAGCTGAAGAACTGGGGATTGACCACAAAACGGTTTTGGCGCATTTGAAAAAAGCTGGGTACACAAAAAAGCTCGATATTTGGGTGCCTCATGAGCTCACTGAAAGAAACCTTATGAACCGTGTACTCATTTGTGATTCTTTATTACGACGTAATGAAACCGAACCATTTTTGAAGAAGCTGATAACTGGTGATGAAAAGTGGATCACGTACGACAAGAACGTGCGAAAAAGATCGTGGTCAAAGGCCGGTCAGGCTTCACAGACTGTGGCGAAACCCGGGTTAACTCGCAACAAGGTGATGCTGTGTGTGTGGTGGGATTGGAAGGGCATTATTCATTATGAGCTGTTACCGCCAGGCAGGACCATCAATTCTGAACTGTACTGCGAACAACTGATGAGATTAAAGCAAGAAGTTGAGAGAAAGCGGCCGGAATTAATCAACAGAAGGGGTGTGGTTTTTCACCATGATAACGCTAGACCTCACACATCTTTAGCCACTCAGAAAAAATTACGGGAGTTTGGCTGGGAGGTGTTAATGCATCCGCCGTATATTCCTGACCTTGTACCTTCAGATTTCCACCTGTTTCGGTCGCTGCAGAATTCCTTAGGCAGTGTCAGGTTGACATCACAAGAGGACTGCCAAAACCACTTGTCGTAGTTTTTTCATCAGAAGCCCCAAAAATTTTATAGCAATGGGATCATGTACCTACCAACAAGATGGCAAAAAGTTATCGAACAAAATGGCACCTATATACTTTAGTCACTTGTAAATAAACTTTATAAAAAAACCTTTTGAATTTTTATATAAAATGCGAAGAAACTTTTTCCCCAACCTAATATTATAAATATTACAAAAACTGCTATTTATCGGTAAAAAGACCAAATTGCGATCAATTACTCATAAATTAGATAAATTATGAATTCAAAACAGCGTCTCAATTCCAGTCAAAGTGGAGCTTGTCAAATTGGTTTATTAATTTCTTTAATTTATAAACTACCAACGTTCAATTTTTCCATATTTCATCAATCATTATTATCATTCAGTTCACTTGCAATAAAGTAATAAAACCAAAAATAATCCACATAAATTCTTTTTATCGGGAGTCATAAATTTTCTTATTACATTCCGATTCTAGTAAGGCTTTAGTTATATGCAGAAGATAATTTGAATAGAACACGCAATCGGGCTTGTCACTGCTCCGAATGGGACTGTATCGGGAACGGCCGCGGGTGTCGATTAGAGCGATTCCTCCGGCGATAGAAGCACGCAAGTGAGGACATAGAGCAAGGGACAGAGGGAATAGGAGGAATAATTTCGAGGCACTCGAATTATGGAGCGTAGAGTAGGAATAAGATAATAAAATACTGTTAGTATACTGTAATAGCTACGTGTATGGCAATTCCCATGAAAATCATCTTCATCTCAATAATTTCCAATTCGGACTGCCGTACATCGCGCCGGCTTTGAAGCTCACGTACAGTATCGACCACGCGGCTTACGTTTATTATTTTACTACTATTTGTCCGTGGTTCCGCCCACGTAAATATGTTAACTCTCGGGAACACTGTATTTTTTCGGGATAAAAAGTATCCTATGTTTTAATCCAGAGCATAAGCTACTACCATACCAAATTTCATCGAAATCCGTTTAGTAGTTTTGCGTGAAAGAGTAAAAACATCCATCAATCCTCACAAACTTTCTCATATTTTATAATATTAATAGAATAGGATAGTCAGGTCAAATTTTAAGGCCATTTGCTATACATATATGTTTGCAACGAGAATCGAACACAGATCACGCTCAATTTCGCTTCTACGATTGTTCATCTTCGAAATTGAAGTGTCGTATCTACATAATACATTCTTCTCCGATAAATTGCTTCTAGAGATAAGCCCATCTATGACATACTAATGTTATTGCGGCGTGCGAATGGAATAAACTTAATACATTCAGGTCTGAGGGCTGCAATCTCGGGATCTCGTTGATATACGGTGGCAGGAAGCTAATGCTGTACCAGTTAGACTTTATTGTTCTGATACTTTAAGGTGGTTCGTTTCCTATACAAAAAAACAATGGACATTTATTAAGTAATTTCATACTATTACTACATAAATTTATATGCACATCTATTTATTTTGCAATACAATTGTCGCAAAATATATTTAAAATACTTTATTTCACACAGAAGTCACATTTTTATTGAATTTTCGACAAAAAGTGACATTTGTAACTTATGTCACTTTTTGTCGAAAATTCAATAAAAATGTGACTTCTGTGTGAAATAAAGTATTTTAAATATATTTTGCGACAATTGTATTGCAAAATACATAGATGTGCATATAAATTTATGTAGTAATAGTATGAAATTACCTAATAAATGTCCATTGTTTTTTTGTATAGGAAACGAACCACCTTAAGTCTGGTCTTATAATCATCAATACCACGAAGTATAGATACAAGGAGTCCGAATGGTATAGGCATTTCCATAGTATTCATGTACACAATAATAAACCCAGATCTTAGTTCTCTTTTTTGCCACTGGCTGCGCTAGAATTTTGGACGTACCGATGCTATTGTGGCGGACCAATCGGCGCAGTCTTGAATAGCGCTTGGTACTTCTTTTTTTTTTTTCTTCAAAAATGGCGCGCTCTGCCGGCAAAAAATATGTCCTCTAAATTGAGACCATTAATTTAACATTACGATCGGTCTTATAATCGTCAATACTATAGTGAAATATCAGGAATATATTAATACGTATAAAACTTTTACACTTGACAAAAAGTTATTATAAATCCAAAGATAATATAGAATAGGCCTCTAGAATTGCCAGAAGTCTATAGTAAATTCGGTGTCAGTTTAGTACACATCTTGATATGACACAAAACGTTTTATAACGGCTTATGTCACTTTCATCCCGAAAAGAAATAATATTGCCGTTCCGAACATTAACGAGAGATTTATATAAGTCTTGGCCCGTTTTCTCCTAAAAAGATCCTTAAAAAGATATTAGAATAGTTCCACTAGATATTCGGGCCACGTTGCTCGCAGCCTGTGACAACTACTGCAAAAAAAATACACGTACAAACCCCACAAAAGTAAGCAAAGTCATTTATCAACCGAGCTAAGAACTCTCGACATCTAAAGTTTGATACAGGACCGAGCCAGAAGACATTAATATAAGGGATATCACACGTCGTGTTTTTAGACGTATCCGTGTTTTATCACTTAAGTGAGGAACATCTACGTAATGCCTCTTTATCTTTCAAATTAGGCTTGTCTCGCTTCAAAATTACTCTTTCAATTTTGAATACTTAAGACAACAAATGAAGGACTAAAACAAACATTGAATATTTCATATCGAATAATAATATTATCTATGGATGCTTCCACACTACGTCAATCTCGGCGAACTGCAGGTCTAAAAAGGCCGTTTTGGCAATTCATTTTCAATTCTTGTTATGAATTACTGACAGCGATCGTAAAATGGCCACTTGAATTGCAATTCATATTAAGATTTGGATACAATTCATATGCAGAAATTGGCTGAAATGCATTCATTTGACAGATTTAAAAGCAGAATTGCTTTAGTGTCAAATAGCAATATTGCGATGATATTGCGTAAGTGGCCTTTTTAGACCCGCTGGTAACACGTACCAGATAACGGAAAAATATTTAATACATAATATACTACTATTACTACTATACAGGATTATTTTTTCACCAGTACAATAAATCAACATATAATCACGCCTCTTTCCCATAGGGGTAGGCAGATATCGCCTCTTTCCCGTAGGGGTAGGCAGAGCCCACTTCTTTCCACTTGCTACGATCCTTACATACTTGTTTCGCATCTTCCACATTCATTTAACGTAGCGAAGCGGCTCTCGATGGGCCACTTTTCGCCTCAGCGAGTAACGAGACGTGATGGGTGGCGAACCACATCGCCGCCATTTTGGAAATTTAAATTATTTCTATGATTATCCATTGCGTTTCCACGGATTAGCGGAGAGGGTAGGAATAGGAAAAGGAAGGATAGGTGGTGTGGAAAGGAAGATTGGTAAGTTAGAGTGGGAAATAGGAAATGTAGGATATTACCGCCTAGGAGGGCAAGGGATAGGACAGTAATAGCTAGGGAAGCCGGGGTCGCATACCCGTATACTATACCACAACTACCGGACAGGTAAGTTGTGATAAGTATCCCATGAATCCCATGATACGTAATAGTTTTCAAAAATAAAAAATACTAGCGATTTTTGTTACTACCCCTTTGGAACAAAAAAAAAACAAAATTATCCTTACCCCACCCTGCCGCCCCCTATCTCATACCGCACCCGTTGACGCCTTGTAGTTAGTGCGCCCATGCGGTATTAGATTGGTTATAGGATAAATTAATTGAAATGAAAAAAAAAAAAAAATTGTGAAATGTACTCTATTATCGAAACCAATGACGTGGTAAAATTTATTGTACCGATGAAAAAGTATTCCTGTATATAATATACTATACATAATATATTTAAGATTTTTATTAAACTATACTTAAATATAATATATTATTTAATACACATCCAAGACCCAGGGAACATAGAAAAAGTTTTTTTGGCCTTCGGTGTGATTCGAACCCGCAAATGAGCCACAAAAGTCCACAGAGGTCGTCAAACCGATAGAAAAAGTAAATAGATACCTAACGATATAACTTTTCGCCTGGTGTCCTATTGGAGGATATATGCCTTACATTGTAATTAGCTTTCGCTGTACCATCATGCAAACGTCATTTGCCGCATTGGACGGTCACTCATCATACATTTTGGGTTTCTATCATACAACCATCAGTCGTCATTTTTAAGTCGTTTTAATCTAAGCGTCTTAGTTCTAAAGTAATTCCAATTTCCATCCACTATTCATAATACTACATTGCCAACTTATATTATGGCGATGGCTTAGCGTGAGTAAATGTGTATAATTACTGTAAACATCCAAAAAGCAGTTGTTACTCGACCATGACATGATTTGAAATGATCGGCCATAGCGGAAACGTGAATAATTGATAGCCTCTGGCATTGATTTAGCGTCGTAACTGCGCGATTGACATTTAGTATGTAATAGACGTCATTTTGTATTTTCTGTAATTCGATTGGCATAATCGCTAGACTCACTGGTGCCATTATGTTGCAAAATTTAATTTCAGCGTTCGATCGGACTCTAATCACGCTGTCTGAATTAGCATTTTATCATTGAATGTTTGATATGAAGATTGGCTGTGTTCCGTGGAAAATAGCGCTAACAGAAAAACGTAAGCAAAATGGCGAACGCTGGCGTTAAATAAGCAAAATGGCGGATTATGTTAGCAGTATTGAAGTTAGCAAACGTGTCCTGGCTGATAATCTGTTTTTTTTTAGCGTTAGCAAGCGCTAACAAGCGCTATTTTCCACGGAACACAGCCAATGATAATAATACACTGTCGCAACTGTAATTTATTTTATATCATAAGTCTTTTAGTTTTTTAACATAAGAAAACACTTATTTCCTAAGCTAAAATGACATTCAAATAACTTTCGTATACCTACACATGGTTTCTCACAAGATTATACTATTATCAAATAAGAATATATCTTCTAATTAGACATGTCGGATAGCTTATTCGGTAGTTTTGTCCGTGTGTACTTTATACCCAGCGACAGAAACAAAACATCAAATGCCAGACATTTATCCGGCACATCACCATTATATTGTGCAACAGTTAAGGGCGTCAGTATATACTATTATATATGCGTCTTAAGATGCCTGCATATAAAAAGTTATATGAAAATATATTACAGTATCTTAACCATCTGTGATAGTTCATACAAACTGAATAGCAAGTGATATTAGCTCGAGTAATATATTAAAATTAATGTAAAATACTTATTAAAGTGAAAATAGTGCAAGAAGTATTGTGTATTATTACTGTGAAGTGATATTCTATCTTAACATAAAATATTATAACATTCACTTCACCGTGTGTGATGCCCATTGTAATTCTTAATTTATAGATTACTAGCTTTTGCCCGCAGCTCCGCCCGCGTAAATACGTTATCCCTGGGAACACTGTAGGTACTTTTTCGGGATAAAAATATGTCCTTTTCCGGCACCCAAAATATGTCTATACCAAATTTCATAAAAATAGGTTCAGCGCTTAAAGCGTAAAGAGGTAACACAAAGACAGACACACTTTCGCATTTATAATATTAGTATTATATTATATTGTAAAAGTCCACCGCCATGATTAGGTCAATCCCGACCCGTTTCTAAATTAGATAGTTGAAGTAAATCTATTACTTACATTTAAATATTATTTACAAAATAAAGCAATGTCTATTAACATAGCGTTAATAATGATGAAATAGTAAAGGAAGTCATAATAACAAACAAGTTAGCTAAACATCTGTATACACTGTAATTAGCTGCGGAACTTTCGTATTCTATCTGTTACGAACTTTAAGACCGTAAACGACTTTACGTGTCGAACGAGGAAATTAAATTAAGAACTCCATCTCACCTTCGCAAAGGTATTTGACACTCCGAGTAGCCTTTTGTAAATTCCTTACGAGCCAAATAGCCCAAATACGGAGGGGTTATTGCGTCAATCTATCGGCTATCCCCACTAAAGCATGACTAAAGAATTCAATAAGAAACTACAAAGGCAATAAAGGACAATACAAAATACTTTTTGTGCTTAACGTGTTTTGTTTCTGGACCTTTTCTATTCCCCCGTGACACTGACGCTTCTTAATGTTCTTAGTTTTAGATTTTAGTATTATGTTTAACGTAAACGTATTATTTCTTTTTAGAAAAATACTTTTTCCTTGTAATTTTTTTTTTTAGTCTCGATGTTTTAATTGCTTCTTTTAAAATCGATAGGCCCTACCTACGAGAGTTTTTTTCTGGTCGTGTGCCGTGACAGAAAAAAATGCACTATAAATAGAACTTTACGCTAATGCAATAGAGCTGAAAATCGAAGTATCAACTATTTGACAACTCTACACGATTTTCAACTCTATTGTATTATCGCACAAATCTATTTACAATGCTGTTTTCTATCGCGACAACTAAAACGCTTGTGGCAACATTGCTGATGCATTGCATTGCAAACTCTGATGCATTGAAGCTGTACGTTAAGTTAATTAATTTTCAATTATAACCTACATACTTTGTCGTTTTTTCAATTCCGTACCCAAATAGGACCCTATTACTGAGACATAGATGTCTGTTTGTTTGTTCTTCAGCCTTCTGTCTCTCTGTCACCAGGGTGTATTTTGTGAATCATGATAGCTAGAATTTTTTCCCGATAAATTACTATTAGTATTTGATTTTTGTACTAATAGTAATTGTAAATATTATATTAGTACTAGTAGTGGTACGGACCCCATCGTGCGCGTGTCTGACTCGCACATGTTTTATAAATCTACATCTAAAGCTTGACTGATTCTGCTACTATTAGAAAATTGAAAGTTTGTGAGAATGGATAGATGGATGTTTTTTAAACTATCACGAAAAAAATGCTGAACAGATTTTGATTAAATTTAGTATAGTAGAAGTTTATTAGAATTAACACATAGGCTTCTTTTTATCCTGAAAAAATACAGTCATGATCCCGTCAGATAGTGTATTTACGTGGGCGGAGCAACGTGCAAAAGCTAGTATTTAATAAGTGGAGTATAATATTACGAGTAGGGAATGTTATTATTCGACAAATTTTACTATTCGAATAATTCGAATAATGGCAAAACACTATTCGAATAAATTCGAATAATTCGAATAATACGAATATTAGTAACAAACTTTAAATACAAGTAATATAATGCATTTATATATACCTGCATATTTAATAATATCAAAATGTGACATGTTTCACAAATTACTCTAAAAAAATCAACGTCTTTTTGATAAAAAAAAGTTTTAAGTTTCAAACTTAAAATACTAAATCGTAATTACTTTTTTAAAACTATAAACAGTTTAGGTCTGGAGCAGACCATGGATTTGGTTGTCAACTAAGTGGTTTCTTCAAAAAATCAAGGAAAAGATCCTCTAGCGGAGAGAACTTTTGGAGTTTGTTTTAGAGGTTCGTATTTTCTGGTTTTTAATTGAGTTAAGCTATTGATCGATTCAACATAGTCAATCGATTTAAAGAGTCAGACCTACAGTCTGACTTTTTGAATTAAATTTTTGGTAGTATAATTTTATATATACCTATAAAGAACACGAATAATAAAGAAATATATTATTTATATATCAGTTTGTTTAGGATTGGAGAGAAATATATTTGCAGAGTTGGAACACTGCACAGAAATCGGAATGCACTGTAAATAGTGCTCTGTTCTAATATAGTGCAGCTGAAAACTCTAAACTTACGAGTATCGTGCTGTCATAATGGTCTGCTCCAGACCTAATCGGTACATGTGTATTATAAACCGTAATAAGTAAACAAGATAAACCGTCAAAATAAAAAGCACTCAAAAAAGATTTTAATGTTATGTTATCATAACAAAAAACTTCATAGTTGGTAAAAAGTGGGAGGAAAAATCTTTAAAACAAAAATAACCTTTTTCCATTTTCAAGTAATCCGTGTTTTTGGTATCTTTATGTTTTCAATTTTTCAACGATGAGCCTTATTACAAAAAGGAAGTTAAAAAACAATAGATCTAAAAATTGTATCATAGCCTCGCTGAGTATGAGTTGATGGTTTTTCTGAAAGTAGGCATCAGTGCAGAAGTAAGCATCAGGCGTTGTACTGCAAGAACAGAGTGTGTCATGTTACGAACCGTTCAGAAGATGAAGCAACGGTACAAAGAGACTGAAAAATATTTGACAAGGCCGTGCAAGACTTTGGATTGAATGGCAGACTCAGCGTTCGGCAAGACCGTTCATTTGTTTCCACTTGTTGAAAATCAACACTTAAATGCAGTTAAGTTCAGAAACAACTTCTTCAGACCCGAGGGAACTATGTTACTGACGGGACAGTGAAGAAGTTTTGCTTAAGTAAATCTGAATCCCTTAAGACCGAGGCAAAGAGCGAGTGGTCTCACCTCGAGACCAAACTCGAGAGCCCTAGTATCGAGTAGCAACACTGTGATACGTCCGTGAACACATACAAAAGGATGAACGAGAATGGTCCAGAATTTTGGACCCAGATGAGTGGATTTACTCACTAACTTCACAAGTTAAAGTGAACTTCTGAAGGGAGGCTAAGTAAACGTGACCTGGTAGGGGATATCTTCAAGCTTACTTTTCAGATAGAGTTCAGTATGCTCAGGTATAGTACATATACAATAGGCTGGCATACTTTCAGGAATCCGCGCTGAGTATGTGGCCACATAATGACAATTGGACCTCTACCCGGAGAAAGATATGGTCAAGAGATTGTTAAAGATTCTCTTTAATGTCCTCACCTCAACCCGATTAAGTATAGCCTGAGAAGAGCTTAGAAGGCTAGTCAGAAGCCGCAAATTATTACAGCCTACAGTTAGTACCCTCGCAGCACTAAAACACGCCCCGATATAAGAATGGGAGAGAATATTGCATAATTCAGCTCTAAAACCTCGTTTTCAGTATGACAAACCACCTCCAAGCTGTTGTCAGGCCTCGAGGAGTTATTCAAAACTGCAATTTTATATAACGTGTAAATGTAGTCTGTAAGACTAAGATTAAAATGGTTAATTTTTGTTTAAAGATAAAAATAACATACTGATATATATATTTTATTACTTTTAAAGAACACTAACAAATCTTGTTATAATATTTTGAAAAGTATGAAATTTGAAACGATTTGTTAGTACAAGTGTTTTGCAGGCCAGTGTAATACTGTAATAATCAACTTAACAGGTATCCTTTATCGTATCACTCTGTCTCTCATTCTATCTGCTCTTCTAGCTATATTGCGTCTAGATATCGGTTTTGGTTTGATAAAAAAATATAATTTTATTATATAGTTATAAACACTTCACGTGTATGGAAAACCATCCCGGTTGCCAAGTGTGTTGAATATTATGTTTTTTAAAATAAAGGAAAAGTTTTATACATGACATTTACGAAGTCAACCATTTCCAAGTAATCGGCCTCTAAATTGGTTTCACCTCTCTCTGTCATTTCTGAACTATGAAGATTAGGAACTTACAATTTTCCATGCTGGTAGATCATGGTAAATTCTCTTTAGGAAAGTTATTTTAAACGAAATCGAACAGTAAGGTTAAGAAACTAAAAATCGTATTACGCTTTATAGTAACAGAACCCTCCTTAGACACGTCATAACACGCTCTTGGTTAGGTTATTTTGACAAGCGTGTGAGTATGGATTTCTTTCGCTGACGCCTGTAGGAAATATTCACCTTAAATATTATTTTATTTGTATATTCTTTCACAAATAGTGTAGTAAAATCTGTTTTAGGATATTATTGACGACAATATTAATAAATAATAAAAGTAATGTATTAAATAACGAAACATTCCGGTTTATGTACAAGTTTATTGCTATTATTAACATATTTTTGATAAATAAATAAAATATTTTTATTATTCGTTTTATTCGAAATATTCGAATATTGAACCCAGTCATATTCGAATAATGAAATCGTCGAATATTCGAATAAAACGAATATTCGAATATTCGAATAATATTCCCTAATTACGAGTTAGTAGCTGTTGTTACTTTCATGGCAGGCTTTTCATATTGGCGGTTATTCGATTATGAAAACATTACATAATTGTGCGAGCGGGCGCGCAAGTGGCGCCGTGTAACGTGTTACTATGTAGACTATAGAGTATAGGGTGCGGGGGACAAATATTATAGTCGGAGGGGCGGCGTAGAGCGCACCACTCTCGCCCGCTACTGATTCGAACCGCCTTGCGTCGTCAGTCGCACGCTAACCATCATGAGGTCGGCACGCGCTCGCGGTGCACAAAACCCGATGTTTTTACGATAGCGAAACGTAAACATTGAGTCGCGAGTGTGAGAACCAATGTGAAACCAATCAGGACGTTCAAATAAAGTGAATTAGTGACGGAACGATTTTCAAATACCGAATAAGGACAAATGTTTGGAAAATATGTTCCGGTTTATGACTTTTCTGTTTGTGACCTTTGGTGCCAGTGCTGTTAGTGGTCTAGATAATTGTATAAAGGATGGCGAGGATAGAACTACGCTGTGTCGCGTACGTACACTCGAATCTAATGGGTCAAGTTTAGTTTCGGCCCACCCAGAAAATACAAAACATCTAAAAATAGAATGTAACCAACTTCTGCTTTTCGAGAGTTATCTCGAAGCGAACTATTTTCAAAAGTTCTCGATACTCGAGGATTTATCCTTGCGAAACTGCAAACTACTTAAGATCCCTGGCAATGCATTCGAGGGATTACGTGAACTTAAAAAGTTGTCGGTGCGATCTAAAAACGATGATTGGAGTTCGAGTAAAAATTTGGAACTCTCACTCGGAACTTTCAATGGCTTAAGAGAACTTCAAGCGCTCGATCTTGGGCAAAACAATCTGAAAGTAATACCGCCAGATGTTTTCTGCGCTTTAGATAATTTACAACTTTTAAACATTACTCGTAACAAAATTAAAAGCGTGGATCGTCTTGGTTTTGGAAACACATGTGGATCGAGCCTACAAAGTTTGGACGTCAGCTTCAATGAAATAAAATCGTTAAGCGATGAATCTGAGATAACCGGATTGCGGCGACTTCAAGAACTGAAATTGCAGAATAATAATATTAGTGATATATCTAGTGAAATATTGAATGGACTTATATCGTTAAGGATTTTAAACATTTCATACAATCAACTACAGTTCATACCGGAGGGTACGTTTGCTAATAATAAGGAGTTGCGTGAATTGTATCTTAATAATAATATGCTGTTTGAATTAGCCAAAGGCGTATTTCACCGATTAGAACAGCTGCTTGTGTTAGATTTATCGAATAATCAACTCTCGAGCGCTCATATCGATGGCGGAACATTTATTGGCCTTATACGCTTAGTCATTCTCAATTTATCCAATAACGCCTTGACGAGGATAGATGGTAAGACGTTTAAGGATTTATTCTTCCTACAGATATTAGATTTAAGAAACAATTCAATCGGATATATTGAAGAAAACACTTTTCTTCCATTGTATAATTTGCATACATTGAATTTAGCCGAAAATCGTTTACATACTATTGACGAGTTCCTTTTCAACGGATTGTTTGTATTAAGTAAATTAAATTTAAATAATAATCTGTTAATTAATATTGACATAAAAGCTTTTAAAAATTGCTCAGATTTGAAAGAATTAGATTTAAGCTCAAATCAATTAACTGAGGTTCCAAATGCCGTTTGGGAATTGTCTCTACTTAAAACTTTGGATCTTGGCGAAAATCAAATAACGGATATTAAAAATGGTTCTTTTAAAAATTTAGACCAATTAACTGGTTTGAGATTAATAGATAACCAAATTGGTAATCTTAGTGTCGGTATGTTTTGGGACTTACCTAGTCTTCAAGTATTAAATTTGGCTAAAAATAAGATACAAGCTATAGAAAGAGGCAGTTTTCAACGTAACAAACAATTAGAGGCTATTAGACTAGACGGTAACTTTATCTCTGATCTGAATGGAATATTTTCGACTCTGTTAAGTTTGCTCTGGCTCAATCTTTCAGAAAATCATTTAGTATGGTTCGACTACGCTTTCATTCCGAGCAATTTAAAATGGCTCGATATACATGGCAATTTTATCGAGCATTTAGGAAATTACTATAAACTTCAAGATGAAATCCGTATAAAAACTTTGGATGTCAGTCACAATCGTATCGTAGAAATATCTCCGTTTGCCATTCCTAATAGTGTCGAGCTTTTGTTCATAAACAACAATCATATTAATCAAATTCAAGTTAATACGTTTATAGAGAAAACCAATCTTACAAGAGTTGATATTTATGCAAATGAGATATCTCATTTAGATATCAACAGCCTCCGGTTATCTTCAGTCCCCCTAAACAAGTCATTACCAGAGTTCTATATCGGAGGGAACCCCTTTGAATGCGATTGTTCTATGGAATGGTTGCCTTTAATAAATAATATGACAGCAAATAGGCAACATCCAAGAATAATGGATCTTGAAAATGTTTTATGTAAAATGACCCATACAAGGGGAGTCACCCATATACCATTGAGTAATCTAAAATCTACAGACTTTTTATGTAGCTATGAAACACACTGCTTCACTTTATGTCACTGTTGTGATTACGTCGCTTGTGATTGTCAAATGACTTGCCCGAATAACTGTTCGTGTTATCATGATCCGACCTGGCATACAAATGTTGTAGATTGTTCTAATCAGAGAGCAGGCGACATACCAGAAAAAGTACCTATGGACGCCACGGAGGTATATTTGGATGGTAATGACTTTAAAGAATTGCAAAATTATGCGTTTATAGGGAGGAAAAATATGAGATCCCTTTATGTAAATTCAAGTGAAGTCGAAAATATACATAATAAAACATTCGCGGGATTATCGTCGCTGATACTCTTGCATCTTGGAAATAATAAGTTAAAACATCTTAATGGTTTTGAATTTGAGCATATGACACAGCTAACCGAACTTTATTTGCAAGATAATTTTATTACTCATATTCATAACTCTACATTTTCTACTTTACACCAGTTAAGAATATTACGTTTAGATGGCAATAGATTAGTAGATTATTCACTATGGAGTCTCACAGTAAACACTAATTTGAGAAGTTTATCGATTGGAAATAACATGTGGTCATGTAAGTGTAGATACTTACAAAAGTTTACATCTTACATGTCGGAGAATGTCCATAAAATTAAAGACATACACGATATCAAGTGCTGGAACACAGAAACTCGCTTGCCACAAAAGAAGGAATTAAATCTGAACGGTACAATATGTAGCGATTATTATGCGGGCGATTCGTTCACGGATAACATGATTGTTTCGGATTACATGCCCGTAATGGTGACTACGTTCACTGGGTTTACGCTTATTATCTTAGTCACCCTAGTGACTTTCTTATTTAGGGATACAATACGTATCTGGTTGTATACGAGTTGCGGAATAAGGCTGTTCCCATTCACTGGAGCATACGATGACACTGACAAATTGTATGATGCTTATATTTGCTACAGCCCCAAGGATGACGATTTCGTGATACAAACCCTAGCCGCTGAGCTGGAAAATGGAAGTCCTTCGTACCACCTATGTTTGCATTATAGAGATATTCCACAACACGGAGTTCCTTACATGCAATGTACATTACCATTACCTGAAGCCGTAGAAGCTTCGAAACGTATTATTCTAGTGCTCACACGAAATTTCTTAGAGACAGAGTGGTCCCGTTTTGAATTTAGACAAGGCTTACACGATATACTAAAGTCTAGATTCTGTACGCTACTAATAATAGAGGATAGCTCAATATTAACCGATATTGAATGTGATCCCGACTTGAGGCCATATTTGAAAACCAGTGTGAGGATTAGATGGGGCCAAAAGAAATTTTGGGATAAATTGAAATACGCGATGCCGGATCGACGATATAAGACAAAAAAGTCTTCTAGCTACAGAAATAATATAAATTCGTATACAATGCGGAATAGCATGCAAAACGGGACGATGAGATCATTTTCATTTACTGAAAAAATCAATGAACCAGGTGGTAATGACGTACCAGAGTTTATTCAAAACAGGCCCCCACAACCTCAGCCGATCTATGCGCCTGACGGTAGACCTCCTTCGGATCATATCTATTCCTCTATTGATTCAGACTATTCCTCATTAGAATTAGGCGGGAATAATCCTAATAGAAGGCGGGAGTTTAGGCACTGGCCCCCTCCACCTCCGTTAATTGATACCCAGCATTCAGGTCAAGCTTACCTCGTCTAGTCTAAAGCTTATAATCGTTATAGTCAGCTTTTTGTGTATATTGTATCATCTGCCACGCTTTACCAAATAATTAAGTCTATTTTTGTAATTTCGAGCTATTTTGTTTTGTAATTTTGTTGTAAATAACCTTCTATAAGACTGCTGTAGAATACGTGAATTTGTATATATCGTGTAAATAAATGTCCATATGAATTACGAGTACATATTTATATACTTTAATAAAGCCATTGTGATAATTTTTGCACACAATTATTTTTATTTTATCCTTACCTCATGTTTTTTTTTTCAATTAAACATCATCAATTCAAATTTTGATAAAATCAAAGTCTACTTCAGCCTTTTCTTTTTTTTACGTTAACTTGTGTTTCAAGCATAATGTTTCAAAGGAATTAATATAAAGTGGTTACAGCTAAAAGCGTAAACTCATGCACCATAACTTGAAATAAAGATGAAAAAGAGTCTAAAATCTGATAAAGAACACCAAAGCGAACGTGACTGGAATGTTTGGGTCATCTAAGGAAATTCATATCAAAATAACAAGGTAGGGCGTCTGCTGAATTTTAAATTAATATTTTTATCAATCTACAAAAGAACCGCTGGTTATCTGATTTAAATAAAATAAGTGGCTTTTTGTAAGTAGTAAAATCTAAATTGGTGGGTGATTTTGTAAAACACCATGAAATATTTTGATTGTTGAAACACAGGTAGGAGAATTAATATAACATATTATTAGAGGCTATTTAGGCTTTCATTGAAACTATGAGTTTATTAAATTTTCTATAGAAAAATGTAGAAGAAAAAAAATTAGCAAGGTTTTTTGTTTTTTGTCGACCATTTATTGATTTAATCAATATTAATTAAATTTTTGACAACAATGGAAACGAATGCAACCTACAAAAATAATAACTAACACACTGAGGCCCACTTGCGCCAATCCGGGTTAAAGTTAACCTTGGGTTAAAATATCATGTTTCTCTTTCACAAATACGAAGAACGAGAGAGATAACATAAGTTAAATATCATGAAATTTAACTCTTGATTCTTCAACCACTTATTCTTATCGCTGGTTGTTAAACAAACGTTAATCTTTTTTGTAAATTACGTAAAGATGACGGCGTAAGATATGAGATGTTTTATTATGTTTTCTAAATTTAGGTAGATATTATCATAAAGGTTGGACATCACTGGTCCTTACGTGTCCACTCATTGTAATGTTTTGAAATCTAGAAAGAAGAGACCACAACGAGATTAAAAACAAAGATATGGTAAGCTTCTGCCGCTACATGTGATTGCAATGTTATGTACATTTTGCATTCACTTATACTTAAACCCCCTTACTAATAAACGCTGTATAAGCTTTGAATAGTTACACAGTGTATTGTCTCCTTCCATCGAATTAAAAATGTCACTTGTGTGACGGGAACAAAACCAAAGATTTCAAAACTCAAGATAGGCTATATTTGACAGAACAAATCTTCATACAAAAAAAAGTTACACCATCTTGGTTTTCACCATACCTCAAATGTCAGCCATCTTGTTTTCACCATACTTCGATTTTCAAAATGGCCCCAAAAATTTAAAAATTGGGGCCATTTAACTGGAGACACTTTTTGCCTCAACATGCCTCGTCTATAATATACGTCTATGAACAAAACACTGTATAACTATTCAAAGCTTATACAGCGTTTATTAGTAAGGGGGAAATAGTTTTAGGGTCAATTCATACCGAAACGAAACGATACGCAACGTGGTATTGCATTTTTAACCGTCTTAACCCGCCAGAAGGAGGGTTATGTTTTTCGAGAGTATGTATGTAATATGTATGTGTAATTGTTTGGCACGCTTTGCAGTCTGAACGGCTTGATGGATTTTAGCTTGAGATATGTCAACGGCTAGCCGCATACGTGCAATATTATTGACAGAATAAATTTGTCAATTCTAGTCAACATATACAAAAAACGGCAATATGGCCCCGCACACAAGGAATATTATTGTCAATATGAGCATTATTGCCAATAATATGGTGTGTGTGCGGCTAGCCATTAGATTCGTATTTACTGTGAGAGTGACACTGGATACATCAAAATTATTTGACGCAGTCAAGTTTTTTTTAGTTAAAAATAGATATTCAAAATTGAACTTTATTATTATATGAACATAAGATTAACGTTGCATGGCAAGAGTTCGACTGTTAAGTTGAACAGCGCTGCACAGTGCATGTGCAATGTAGATACTGATGTCATATGAAACGTGTATCTTTTTGTGTAATAAACTAGATTTTGATTAGTTATCTTAAAAATGGTCCGCTTTTCACCTCCGCGAGAAACGAGACGTGGGTGGTGAACCACATCGCCGCCATTTTGGATAATTAAATTATTTTTAATTATCCATTGCGTTTCCACGGATTGGTGGAGAGGGTAGGAATAGGAAAAGGGAAGGATAGGTGGTGTGGAAAGGAAGATTGGTAAGTTAGAGTGGGAAATAGGAAATGTAGGATATTACCGCCCAGGAGGGCAAGGGATAGGACAGTAATAGCTAGGGAAGCCGGGGTCGCATACCCGTATACTATACCACAACTACCGGACAGGTAAGTTGGGGAGAGTATCCCATGACATACAATAAACTAGATTTTGATTAGTTATCTTAAAAATTCAGCGCCGCGATATATATCGTCTCTTTTCTGACCTACCTATTTTTTAGACAAATGCTAAAGCACATTCTGATTTCATGTTACCGTGTCGTTAATATCCTTTACGTACGTATGCATGAAATAAAACTCCACCACACCGATCTCGGTGACGGTGGCCAGTTTCATTGAAACCAGGCCAGTTACGCAGGAGTCATTTTATAGTGCCCAAGTGTGTGCGCAGTACACAAGAGCACTCTCTCTTCCTTTTACTCTCATAATCCAGTAGGACGGATAACCGACACGACTGACGAGAGATCAGGCGCAGGACCGACTTTTTACATGCCCATCCGACGCATGGATCATCTTTCTTGTCAGACAATCGGGTGATCAGCCTGCATTGTCCTAACCAAACTTGGAAACAAAATTTTTTGCTGTTCCAATACGGGAATCGAACCTACGACCTCCGCGTCGAGAGCCAATGCTCTAACCACTAAACCACGGAGGTTGTTGAAATAAAATGTGTCTATTACATCCCAACTTTACTTGTCTTTAACAAAGGACAATGAAAGGAGGTGTTTATAATACAAAGCTTTCTTGAGTTTACTATCTTTTTACGGCGTCGACTTACAATGACTCATAACTATTCACATGTTTATTGTTCCGCTTATTACTACTAGCGCTACTAGAGTGAGGACAAAAGACGGTTAACTTTTCCCACTTGGGAATAATAAAAAGGATTTGTAAGTAGATGACGAGTTAGAATTTCTATAATATCACTTCTGTAATAATAATATATAATATCTATGGACGCTTCACACCACGTCAATCTGGCCCTGGGCTAAGTATCCGAAGAACTTGTGTTACAGGTACAGGTAGGAAGTATATTTAATACTTTTATACTATACACATATTTAAGATTTTTATTATATTATACACATATTTAATGCACATCCATGACCCAGAAACACAGAAAAACTTTTTGTTTCTTCGGCAGGATTCGAACCTGCGACCTCCGGCATGAGCACCGAAGCGCTGAACCACTGAGCCAGAGAGGTCGTCAAAACTTCTGTCTCTTTTTTTTTCATATTTATTTGATTTTGAGGATTTGCAGTAAACTATTGATCGTTAGATATTTAATTTGAATGCTTTGTCTCTGTTGCTCAGTACTAAGTAAGAAGCGTCAGACCTTCCGAATAACCTATTTAAGTTTATTAGACGATTTTAAAACAAGCCCTGAAATTTTCAAATAATAACTCACCTAATATCCAGTTATAACATGAATATCTTTATATACCATTATTATAAAGAGGAAAATTTTTTTGTTTGTTTGCATTGAATAGGCCGAAACTACTGGACTGATTTTAATGAAATTTATTATAGACTTTTTATGGTGACAAAATACATTTTGTAACGGTTCCCGCGGGATTTCCCTTTGCGCGTGTCAAAAAGATGAAGATAAGGGAATAAAAACTAAAGATAATTCAGAATGACCAAAATAGTTACTATCAAAAGGATAAGAAGTAAAATACTAAAGCATTGCTAAATACATTTATTGTATAAAGGTTTTTCTTATTATAATAATAACAAATCAAATCATTTTCATAATGTACCAATACTTCTGACTAACATTATTAATATTAACATTTTGACATTATAAAATATAATTTAAAACAAAATTATCAATAAGACAATTACTTGATAATCTAGCTATCTAGCTATAATTTATACAATAGGTTTTAGACAATGTTATACTTATTATAATATTCTTTGATAAGTTGATATTTTATATCTGTACGAGATAAGTATAGCAATTTAAACCATTTACATTAAATACCAACACTTCGATAAACCTATTTATAATGTAATTCCAGAATAGAATTCTAAATATTCAAAACAAAGTAATTATTAAACCAAATTACTAAAAATAAGTATTAACTAACATCATTAACATCTTAACACTATAATTTTAAAAATCATCAAAATTATCATCAAATAAGACATAAAACATATAGGTACATAATAATTTAGCCACTACTTATAAAATAGGTTTACTTATCTTTAATATATTGAACGATCAATCTCACAGCTTCGCCAAGACTGCCGCCTAAAATGGCGGACCAACAATTTATAGGAAATAATTGGCGGTAAAAACCACACCGGAAGTTTAGTAGGTAAGAATTTACTAAAATTGTCATACAAAATATGTTTCCAATGGCCATTAAATAGCTTGATAATTTAGATCAATTATTTAACTATTATTAAATTCTAAACAGTAGATTGTAAAACAGGAAATAATAAAATGATATTGTGACATAACTGTCAAAGTATAAAAATTATAAATTTAGCTTTTGAATGAAATTTATTTTAAAGGTATATTACTATAAAAATACCAATATTCTAACACGCGCACAAAGTCGCAGGCAACATCTAGTATAACATTATAAAGACGGTAGCAAGTATTATAAATATAATTAATACCCAAATAATTCCTAAAAGTAATAATTAAAATAGGCTATAGGAATTCCATGAAAATCTCTAAAGTTATTTATTTTAATAACTTTGTGTTATTTACTCCAAATACTTGAAATAAAAACTTATTTAGCGAACCTTTGTGATTAAATAATACAATTATTCATCGAATCAACAAAACTTCATGACGATCTCGATTGAAAGTTCAAAGTTACGAAAGACTCATCAGCGCTCCATTCATTAGTTGTTAACTTTTAACAACCTCTTCAATAATTACACAACGCACTTCATTAAATTGTCACTCACATTTTTCGTAATGAATTATGTAACTGACACCACGTGTCATGATCACAGTGCCGTTACACACGTTCCGGTTGCCGGGTAGCCGGTGCCGGGTAGCCGGTCGCGAAATGTATGGCCATGTACACCGGTACGCGTGAAATCTATCGTACATGTCCATACACTTCGCGACCGGCTACCCGGCACCGGATACCCGGCAACCGGGACGTGTGCAACGGCACTAAGGGTAAATTCACACCGAAACGAAACGATAAGCGGCGCAGCGCTGCATTTTAAGATGGCTATTCAAAATTGAACTTTATTCATTATTAGCTTTTGACTGCGGCTCCACCCGCGTAAATACATTATCCCGCGGGAACACTGTACTTTTTCGGCATAAAAAATATCCTGCGTCCTTTCCCGGGACCCAAAGTACGTCTATACCAAATTTCATAAAAATCGGTTCAGCGGTTAAAGCGCGAAGAGGTAACAGACAGACAGACACACTTTCGCATTTATAATATTAGTATAAATAGTATAAAGTGTATATAATAAGTTTTGTACAGCGCTGTACAGCGCATTTTATACGATGTATGACTGATGTCATATGAAACTTGTATTTTTTGTGTAGTGAATAAAGTTCAATTTTCAATAGCTATCTTATAAATGCAGCGCCGCGTAGCGTTGCGTTAGATCACGGTATGAACTGACCCTGACAGAATTTTGTAGATATAATACAAGATTTTTTTAAGCAGACTGACATACCTCTAGATTTGGTCAGGTCAGACAATAGTATCTAGCAAATATCTAAAGTAATACAAAATTTTACTTACGTTTTGGTTTTGTCATATAAAATTTATGAAAACACGTGCCTATTACAAATAACGAACACACTTATAATATTAAATAAATAAAACATTATGTGAAATGAAAAAATGAGCCGAGAAAGAAAGTGATATGATGAATTTTTATAAGCCTTCAAATAATTCTTCAAAGTCGAAACAAAAGAAGGTTAAAATATGTATGAATGTTCAAAGCAAAGTAATGGATAAAATAATTTATTTAGATTTGTTTAAGTGTAGTAAGGATTTATTTTATAGTAAATACAAGGCACAAATATAAGTCAATATTATTAAAACGAGATCTTTAAAATACTAACTGGCATTGCTTTTTACTAAGCTTTACGCCCTCCGTGTATTAAATATGTGTAATATATAAAAAAACCTAAACATTAGTATAAAAAGTATTTTTATATATTTTTGTTGTGACCAACACGTAACACAATATTCTTATTAATATTATGTTTCGGCTTATTCCTATAGAAGATGCTTTTTGGGACTTATATTATATCTATAAAAGATTAGATAGTCTAATGTGAGGTAAAATTAGTTTTTCGATAGATTTGTGGGTTTTAGATAATACAAATCGTAATATAATTATTTTTGGGTAGGTATAACTAACCCTTACTATTTTTTCTTTCTAAACGGATAAGCTATTTATATTGTTATTTAGGGATTTTATTCTATGATGCTCTCTTCGTCTGATGCGTCGGAAAAGGCCTATTCCCGATGTCTCCCACTATTTTCCACAAGTCACCACTGGTGAACATCGAAAAAAGTAACTAAGTAGTAACTATTTTTCAAAAGTCACTTGACAGACAAAGACAGCAGCATTGAATAGCTTCTATCTCTCTCATTTGTGTAAATATTATTAGTCAGGGGGTTTATTTTACCGTAAGTAATAACTGTAATCTATTAAAATAAAATAAACCTACCAACTGCGCCAGTTATTAAAATTAATTTCGTCGGCTGGGTGTGGCAAATGTGAAGCGATAAAGCCGGCCGAAAGGAGTTTATGGATCACGTAGTACGTATAAACAGAGCTTTTTATTTGCCCGTTGTCAACCTGTTCTGTTTGGATTGAGGGAGTTAATGTAACAAAACGGGTACCTGGAAGTGACACGGCTTAGACGTTGAATTTTAGATGCAGCACGGAGATAACAAATATTTACATCTGAATTTTTTGTTGGTATAAGATGTCTTTTTTATATTATGTTGACGCAAAACGTACGTGTGATATAATATGATTTAGATTAGTAAGGTTTAAGTGAATTTCCTTAATTTTTGTAAAACAAAAAAAAAACAGTATCTAGTATATTATTAAACTAGTAAATTGATTATTTCAAACATAGGCAATTTTCCTCTGAAAGCTTTTCTAAAAATCCGTGATACCGATATTAAAAAACGTACCTAAAAGAGTGATTTATCATCAAAACGGTAGTTACCTGCGGGGAACCCCAGGCTGTTGGCGCTAGCAGTAACGCGGATTTTTTAGAAAATTTCAGTGGAAAATAGCTGATTGCTCTCATGTTTTTCATTCTCATGAAATCTGATATTTTATTTCATATACCAAGAATATTTAATACGTAAATAAAATATATTACATCAAAATATCTATTTAGGATCGTATTTAATTTAGACATGAGTTGGTTTGTTGGAGTTGGCGTCAGAATCAAGTTTCTAAGAATATTTTACTGTTAAGTAATTAGAATTTCTCTTAAGCTTGTATTAGCCTTTTAGCGACGGAAAATTCTTGGAAAGTTACGAAATATACATTTCTCTGGAAAATAATTGAATTTAGGAATGTGAAGTACATCTTTGCTATTAAACACCTATTGTCATCACCAACGCGTAAAACTCACAAACTCAAAATGATTTTATTAGTCAGGTGTACGAGATATTTCTCGTTTTTTTTTTATTAAGTATAAAGTATTAAAAACAATCTCTGTGGCTTAGTGATTACGCGCCTTGGTGCTTAAGCTGCGGTCGCGGGTTCAAAATCCGCCAAACAATAAAAAAACTTCTGTTTTCCTGGGTCATGGATATCTTAATATATATAAATCTCGTGTCACAATGTTTGTCCTCAATGGACTCCTAAACCATTTAACCGATTATAATAAAATTCGCACACCATGTGCAGTTCGATCCAACTTGAGAGATAGGATAGTTTAAATCTCAAATTATAGTCGCAATTTTAATTTATTGCTAATTATTTGTCTGTTATTATTTGACAGTCACAATTATCTGTTAACTCCAAATGATTCTAATTTCGACTGGGATGAGAAAGTAATCAATAGATGGCGCTGCTATGGTAAATCTATGAACGTGTCATATAAGCTACATTTTAACAGCATAATTACCACGTGTTGTTGATGCTATAAAATTAATTAAATTTATTTTGTAGTGAACGAAAGCGTTTGGTCATCAAAAAGATCACCGGAAACATTCTTGAAGCAACCATTTTGGCTGGGAAGTTTAAAGGAAAAGTGGTCCTGCTGCCACGTATTCCGATGATACCATCAGATTCTACCATACCCTTCAAAAGGCTACAGTTTCCAATTCGTTTAGCTTTCGCCATGTCTATAAATAAATCTCAAGGTCAAACAATGTCCATTTGTGGTTTAGATTTGGAAAATCCATGTTTTTCTCATGGGCAACTATATGTTGCGTGTTCACGTGTTGGGAAACTGTCGAATCTATTTGTGTTAGCTAAAGACAGGTTAACCAAAAACATTGTGCACCGATTGGTGTTAAATTAAATTGAAACTGAAAGTATTTATAATTCAAAAAAATAGATATTAATTTAAAAGTTTAAGACTGTCTGCCTTGCCTACCTCATTCATGAGTTTAAGCGACACATGTTATTTACTGTATTATACTTATTTGTTATAAAATTAAATGGAAATAATAAATCTGATAAATTTTTATTTTGTATTGATTTCTGCTTAATATCAAGTGTAAGAACATTTTAATTAATTGTGTTCAACGTACTTCCCCTTCAAATCTCAATCCTGTGAATTTGTATACCAACATCAACATTTTCGTCTTTGTCTATCTATACATATAATAAATCTGTAGAGGGGTCATGTCTGTACATTAAAGTTATCTAAGTGAAAATAAAAATGGGGGGTCTATAAAGGCCACAGAACCTAAAAATAACGTTTTTGAAAAAATCTATACATATAATAAATCTGTAGAGGGGTCATGTCTGTACATTAAAGTTATCTAAGTGAAAATAAAAATGGGGGGTCTATAAAGGCCACAGAACCTAAAAATAACGTTTTTGAAAAAAATGTCTGTCTGTCTGTCTGTCTGTCTGTCTGTGTGTTTGTTATCACATCACGCCGAAACCACTGGATGGAATTAAATGAAATTTGGCAGGTAGGTAGCTTAGGACCTGAAGGGTAAAATAGGATACTCTTTATCCCGCAAAATTAAAGGGTTCCCATGGGATCTTCAAAAAACTGCACCTACCTGTTTGACGTTATTTCAGGCAATCTACTCGACGTATTTAAATAAAACTTGGCACAAAGATAGATTGGAACATGAAATAACTAACAGTATTTTTTTTTTCTTGGAAACCAAAACGGTTCCCACGGGATCATGAAAAAACTGTAATTTTGAACTTGCTTCACAAACGGAAATAAATCATCATTTTTCGCATGTTTTCTCTTGAAATAAAACTATTAAATTAAAATTATAAAAATAAGTCTATTTTTTATGCTACTCAACACAAATAATAAATAGCGAAGGAAATAACCAATAGTACAAGATCTACTTAAACTAAGAATTTGCTTTGAGCGAGAGGTCAACTTATTTGGTGGTCTTTAATAAGTTACCTAGGTACTATTTTTTTAGCCGGTAAAAATGTACCTTGATATTATTTCGTTCAGGCTCTTGAAATATTTGCGTTCGAAATTCAAAATTAAACCGTATACATAGGCTGTGTTCCGCGGAAAATAAAACGTAGGCACAATGGCAACCGCTGGTATAAAATAAGCAAAATGGCGGATTATGTTAGTAGCATTATTGAAGTTAGCAAAATATGTGCCCTGGCGGATAATCTGTTTTTTTCTAACGCTAGCAAGCGCTAACAAGCTCTATTTTCGGCGGAACACAGCCATAGTCTTTTTACCGTATTGATATTGACTGAGCAGAATAGAAGAATAACTGTTTTATAATTTCAAATACTATTTTATTCTGTGAAAAAATATTTTCAACTTTTATAACATTCGTCTTCTTTAATTTTAGTGAAATAAACTTTAAATTGATGTTATATCTTTGAGTATCCTACCATATTATAGGTACTAAGTAATTGTATATTAGGTTGAACTTGAAGCTTGGTAGGTATCTTATTACGAATAATGGTGTCTACAGACACACGAATTTGGTACGGAGCGTACAGCGGATCTGGTACGCTCCGTACCAAATCCGAGCGTGTGTAGAGCAGTCCGGCGGTTAGGCCGTGCAACGGTGTCAGTGTTGCCAACTTAGGGTTTTACCACCCAACATTAGGGAAAATATCTACGGGGGTTTACTAGGGGCCAGGATGTTTAGAGTTTACTCCTTATGAATCAATTTGTATGTAATAATAAAAATTATTAAATGTGTGTATATAGTCAGGGATATGAAAATATAATATTGAAATCAGATTAAGACAAGTTAGTTTTATGTTATTCACGCGTAAGTCTTTATGTTAAACACATAACCTTTCTTTCTAGCTTATTATCTCTTAGTCCTGTCAATGGTATAATTATCAGGGGTAAAATTTGGAGAGAAATATTTTTGAGAGTTGATATATAAATTCATTGATAACTGCCTGTTATCAATGAATTTCGGGAATCATCGCGTCGTCGAAAAACAGTACTGTAAATAGAACTCTGTGCTAATGCAATAGAACTGAAAATCGAACACACGAGTGTCGAGCTTTTCGGTCCACTGCATCGTACCAAATCCGTGCGTGTGTAGCGACACCGGATTCGGTCCGCTGTACGCTCCGTAACAAATTCGTGTGTCTGTAGATGCCTACTCTGCAGCAAACCGCAAAAGTTTTTACAATACCTATACTAATATTATAAATGCGAGTGTGTTTGTCTATCTGTCTGTTACCTCTTCACGCTTTAACCGCTGAACAGATTTTGATGAAATTTGGTATAGACATACTTTGAGTCCTGGGAAAGGACATCGTAATTTTTCGGTATAAAAAGTATCCTATTCCTTTTTATGCCGAAAAAGTACGGTGTTTCTGAGGGATAATGTATTATTCTGTGTATATTTGACTGTCTTTCACTGCTAAAAGGTTGATCCGATTTGAATGAAAGTTGGTATGGTAGTGTTTTATGCTTTGGACAAACGCGCAGTCCACTTTTTTCCCAAAAAGATACAGTGTTCCCGAGGGATAATATATTATTTTGTGGATATTTGACTGTTTTTCACTGCTAAAAGGTTGAACTGATTTGAATGAAAGTTGGTATGGTAGTGGTTAATTCTTTGGACAAACGCGTAGTCTACTTTTTATTCCAAATCTATACTTCTATACTAATATACTACTATTAATATACTAATATATTGTACTTCTATACTTAATATTATAAATGCGAAAGTGTGTCTGTCTGTCTGTTACCTCTTCACGCTTTAACCGCTGAACCGATTTTTATGAAATTTGGTATAGACATACTTTGGGTCCCGGGAAAGGATATAGGATTTTTTTATCCCGAAAAAGTAGTGTTCCCGCGGAATAATATATTTACGCGGGCGGAGCCGCGGGCAAAAGCTAGTTCGTAAATAATTTCATTGTACTAAAGGGTTATAGTAGTAGAAAGTCAAATATATCACCATATTTTTTTACGAATACCATCTGTGTGAAAAAGCATAGTGGACTCCGTGACTGATGTTCTCTTATCGTTCCTCTTAGATTGTTTACTATAATGTAATATAACAAAAACTTTAGCCACAGCAACGCGTGGCCGGGTCAGCTAGTAAATTATATAAATTATTATGTGTTTTAAAAATTAATTTTAATTTGTCAAATGAAGCATTTTGGAAAACTGATAACTATAGTCATAAAAAAATTAACTGCCAAAAAACAAAATTGTTGTACCTATAATCTAGAAAGCTAGAAAGATAGATTACCATAAGTATCTACAGGTGCTAGCTCAATATTAAGTTATTAATATTGAGCTAGCACCTGGTAGATCCAGTATCCAGATAGACGGTGGCTAGTTTCATTGATTGAAACTGGCCAGGCTAGTTATGCAAGAGTAATTTTATAGTGCCCAAGTGTGTGCGCAGTACATAAGAGCACTCTCTCTTCCTTTACTCTCTCATAACCCAGTGGGACGGATGACCGACACGACTGGTGAGAGATCAGGCGCAGGTCCGACTTTTTACATGCCCATCCGCATGGATCATCTTTCTTATCAGACAATCAGGTGATCAGCCTGCATGTGACGATCTCTGTGGCTTAGTGGCTAGCGCGTTGGCGCTCAAGCCGGAGGTTGCAGGTTCGAACAAAAAAAGTTTTCCGTGTTACTGGGTAATGGATGTGTATTAAATATGTGTATGATATAATCAAAATCTTAAATATATCTGTATAGTATAAAAGTATTAAATATATTTCCGTTGTCTGGTACCCGTAACAGAGGTTCTTCGACAACTTACCACGGGACCAGGTAGACATGGTTTGAAAGCGTCCATAGATATTATTAGATATTATTATTGTCCTAACCAAACTTGGAAACAACATTTTTGTTGTTCCAACGCGGGAATCGAACCCACGACCTCTGAAAGCCAAGGTGCTAAAAATAAGAATTGCAGTAAGGAAGAAAAAAACAATCGCATGCTGTATCTACGTTGAGATATCTATGTAAGTATAAATTATATAGTGTGGACAGGCCGAACGGATACGCCTTTGCTTTTATCTTTTCAAAGTAAAATTAATAATTAAACAAACACACCTGTAGAAAGTTCATGGTCTTTGATAAAAAGTTTTCTGGAAAATGTGTCCGTCAGAGTATGTAGTTTATTTCTATCTGTCGCCAGGTTGACGTCAAAAAGTTGGAAATATTCAATTCAATATGAATTGAAAATGAATTTCGATGATCAATATGAATTGAAATTCGATGAATAATTACTGTCGGAGTTACTTGGAAAAAAATGTGATTTAAATTCAGTTTTATGCAAGATTTTAAGAAAGAAGAAGAAGACGACCTCTGTGGATCAGTTGGTTCACCGTTCAGCGTGTTGGTGCTCAAGCCGGTGGTCGCGGGTTCAAATCCCGCCGAAGGAATAAAAAGTTTTTCTGTGTTCCTGGGTCATGGATGTGTATTAAATATGTGTACCTATAATATAATGAAAATCTTAAATATTATGTGTATAGTATAAAAGTATTAAATATATTATTTCCGTGTCTGGTACCCGTAACACAAGTTCTTCGAGAACTTACCACGGGATCAGATTGACGTGGTGTGAAGCGTCCATAGATTATTATTATTATTTTGAAATAACTAGTCTATTTGGTTGAATAAATTGATTAATTAATATTATTATCAATTCTCAAAACACGAAGTAGTGTTGAAGCAGGTATTTATTTAGTAAACAATATTTTAACCATGTTTAATTTTATAAACAATAATTTTTACTTTATATTATTAACTAACATAATGAGGACAAAATTATGTTTGCTTATATTGAACAGGCCCCAAAACTACTAAATCGATTTTGATGAAATTTGGCACAGATAAAGAATGAACCATGGGCAAGAACATAGGCTACTTTTTATCGTAAAATGTATGGTTCCTACGGCGATTTACACAAAGTCGCGGAAAACATCAAGAGTTATTAATAACTATAATTATTTATTAAAGAACAATTTTCATCAATTCTGGAAGAAATCTCTTTTAGCGGTAGGATCACCACTTTGCACAATTTTCCCTTACTTATAAAGTATTTACACAACTGATTAGCTTTTCAATGTTTCTGTCTTCGTCTGATTCGTTGTAAGCTTGACAGACAAAGACAGCAACATTGAATATCTAATCAGTTGTGTAAACATTTTTACTAGTAGGAAGTTTATGTTTAGGTATTCTGTTATATTTCATTTTTGTATTTGTGCAAATTAATCTACACTAATATTATAAAGAGGAAAACTTTGTTTGTATGTTTGTTTGTTTGTTTGTTTGTTTGTTTGTTTGTTTGTAATGAATAGGCTCAAAAAGTACTGGACCGATTTCAAAAATTCTTTCACCATTCGAAAGCTACATTATCCACGAGTAACATAGGCTAAATTTTATTTTGGAAAAAAATAGGTTTCCGTAAGATATTAGGGTTTTTCGGACACAAGGTGTAAAAAATCAACCAGAAAAGTTACTTATTTTGCGTACGCTGCCTAAACTATAAAAGATAGAACCATAAAATGTTCTAATTAATTGTAGATCTTATAAATACCTACAAAAAAGTCCGCGACACACTATACCTATCTATGAAGAGTGAGGCACAACAACCATTTTTTTATTTAGAAATCTTGAATTTTTTTTGGACTACATTTAAACGCGTTTATTTTACTCATGCTATTAATCCTTATCAAAATAAATTATTTAATCACTAAGTACAGTTTATGTAGATAATATTTGGACTTTGAATAATTAAAATTGGACGTTTGGTTTTGAAGTTATGGCGAAATTAAAATATTACGATTTCTGCTGCACGGCCCGTTGCGAAGTGGGCGTCACCAAGGCAGGGGTGCGCATGCGGGAGGGGAGTTTAGATCTATGAGTAGGTACCCGCAGTATTAGTATCAGTATTGTACCCGTGCGAAGCCGGGGCGGGTCGCTAGTAATGTATAAAGAACCTATTATAGCAAATATGGTCTTACAATCGCTAATTTGTTAAGGCCATGAGAAAGATCATTTAAGTAGAGTAATGCTAGCCTAACACGTAACGGTGTACCTGACAGATTCGCCTGTACAGGTAAACCGGAGCGTGTATGTTGCACGACTGTGCAGGTTTCCGTACAGTATCAGCTCAAGCTTACCTAACAGGTATAACTGTACAGGTAAACTTGTCAGCGCGCAAACCCTTGCGTGTATCAGGTATCGTTGAAAATTACAAACAAATACTAGGCAACAACGTTGCAATTCAAATCCAATTTTAAAGCGACGTGATAAAATTCCCAAGGTTGCTGCAGGCACTACTGCCTACTACCTATACCTATACCCACTATCACTTCATACAAAAAACCGGCCAAGTGCGAGTTAGACTCGCGAACGAAGGGCTAAGTATAAAACTGCAAAAAAATCACATTTGTTGTATGGGAGCGCCGCTCAAATAATATTTATTTTATTCTGGTTTTAGTATTTGTAGTTTTAGCGGCGGTAGAAATACATCAACTGTGAAAATTTCAACTGTCTACGTATTATGGTAAGATCACGGTTAGAACTTAGAAGATTACAGCCTGGTGACAGACTGATGGATAGACAAACAGTGAAGTTTCAGATACAGGTTCCCGTTTATACCCTTTGGGTATGGAACCCTAAAAAACGTTAGTGGTCGATACGTAATGACTTGATGATGATTAAATTTCCAAACGAAATTACTAACATAAGAAGCAGCATTTCCTGTTACAATAGAAATAAAAAGTAAGTACAGCTACATACGAAAAAGGTAACAAATAGCATAAAAATTGGTATCGTTAGAATTTTCTGGTACCTACATAATTGGTATAATCATACATACATACCTGTTATTTTCCTCCACGACTTGTTGAACAATTGAAAAGCTGCCATTATTTTACCATCTAATTTTCATCGTGCAAATTTTAATAAGGCACACGAATGCATTAGGGCTTAGGCAATGAATACAATGTTTTTGTTTTAGGCAAAAAAAATATTTTTGTAGCCCTCACTGTTTTGGTGACGGTGGCCAGTTTCATTGAAACCAGGCCAGCTACGCAGGAGTTATTTTATAGTGACCAAGTGTGTGCGCAGTACACAAGAACACTTTATTTTCCTTTACTTTCGTAAATGGGACTGATGACCGACAGGACTGGCGAGAGATCACGCGCAGGACCGACTTGAAATGAGTACCTACAAGTAGGTATTCCTGATCTATAATTCGTCAATGTTGTAGGTTACGCTTACGAAGTTTCAAATTGTACTTTCATAGTTATTGTAGGTTAATTAAACGTGAAGCCGGTGTGTATTGTGTTGTATATGTCACCGTAAAACTGTAAAAACCGTTAGATTGTAAAATAACTAACGAGATTGTAAAAATATGTCAAAAGGTTCATAACTATATGTTTATAATCTAACGAAAAATAGTGTGTTAAATTATAGGCAGCATATTCGCGTCGGAAGTCTATCAACAATTTACAATTTCAATAGTTATATTACAATCTAACGGTTTTTACAATTTTACGGTGACATATACAGGAATATTTTTTCATCGGTACAATAAATTTTACCACGTCATTGGTATCGATAATAGAGTACATTTCTCAAATAAAAAAAAAATATTTTTTTATTCATTTCAATTATTTTATCCTATAACCAATCTAATACCGCATGTGCGCACTAACTACAAGGCGTCAACGGGTGCGGTATGAGGTAGGGGGCGGCGAGGTGGGGTAAGCGATCGGCCGGGCGGCGCACGAGTTGGCAACAAAGCATCGATAGATGCGTAACGTATCCACATTTTGTATTAGTTAGCGGATAAGTTCGGGGATTGATAATTTTGTTTTTTTGTTCTAAAGGGGTAGTAACAAAAATCGCTAGTATTTTTTATTTTTGACAACTATTACGTATGTTGATTTATTGTACTGGTGAAAAAATAACCCTGTATAACGTCGCTACTGCTGCTTACTTTAGGATACAACGTGAGCAACATTTTCGCTCTAGTTTTGTATTTAAGCTACTGTTCAAGCCATCCCAGTACTTGTGTGTTTGGATGTACACAATATTATATTATTTTTCCGTTAACTTGTATAATAAAAGTACATTGTTTCAATTTCTGAGGTCTCTGAACTTATAGAAAACTAGCGTGTTCATTATAATTTTCACTACCATAGAATAATTATATTTACATTCACTGAAGTTGTGGTATAAATTATAATACCAAGTGTGTTCCAGTCTTTATCTTATCGGCCCTCGCTCGACAAACACTCGTTACTTAGCACACGCCTGTTTTAATGTATTTTTATTTTTAATAATACGAATTTGAAGAGCAAGGGTAAGGGTTTTTTATTTATTTCTTTTCAGTTTAATACCCGTAGAACAAAAATTAGGAATACAGTTGACCTTTAGGTCAACTGTTTTCCTATTTTTTTAATCCAGGTTGCCATCCGTGCAACTTTCCATTCGGAGAGCTGCTCGGAGAGCTCATAAGTCAGACACACATTTATAATCTATATATATAAAAGAAAGTCGTGTTATGCAATAAAGAGTAACCTATGTTCTTCCTCGCAGTCTACTTTATATCTGTGCCAAATTTCATGATGATTGGTTAAGTAGTTTTTACGTAAAAGCGTAAATACAGTATTCCACGGGAACCGTACATTTTCCCGCGATAAATAGTATCCTATGTCCTTCTCCTGGTTCTAAGCTACCTCCCTACCAATTTTCAGCCAAATCGGTTCAGCCGTTCTTGAGTTATAAATAGTGTAACTAACACGACTTTCTTTTATATATATGATACTATTTATCGCGGGAAAATGTACGGTTTCCGTGGAATACTGTATAAAAAAATATATCACGTTTCAAAAATCCTAATCAATGTCTTGTCTATTTCATATGTTGGTCTATGGAAATATGGGTTGCATATTAAAATATAATGCATTGCATATTGCATATTATTTGAATTTGTACTTCATGAGCGTACAAGATTTTGAATTGTTTGTATTGGATATTAATATGTTTATTTAATGTTAATTATAAACAATTATATTTGTACAAAATACATTTAATTTATTATTTATTAAAAAACAGTATGCAATGTTTTACAAAACAGTCAGTACAAAACAATGATTTTGTATATAAAATGTAAATTATTGAATTATCATTTTTCAAGCTACGAAACAGAAATAAACGTATTTATATAAATCTATATATATAAAAGAAAGTCGTGTTAGTTACACTATTTATAACTCAAGAACGGCTGAACCGATTTGGCTGAAAATTGGTAGGGAGGTAGCTTAGAACCAGGAGAAGGACATAGGATACTATTTATCGCGGGAAAATGTACGGTTCCCGTGGAATACTGTATTTACGCTTTTACGTAAAAACTACTTAACCGATCATCATGAAATTTGGCACAGATATAAAGTAGACTGCGAGGAAGAACATAGGTTACTCTTTATTGCATAAAAATGTACGGTTCCCGTGGAATACTGTATTTACGCTTTTACGTAACTACTTACCCGATCATCATGAAATTTGCTATAGATACAAAGTAGACCACGAGGAAGGACATATGCTACTTTTTATTATAAGAAAATGTACGGTTCCCGTGGAATACTGTATTTACGCTTTTACGTAAAAAAATTTGGCACAGATATAAAGTAGACCACTGGAAAGGACATAGGCTACTTTTTATCGCGGGAAATGTACGGTTCCTGTGGACAACTGTATTTACGCTTTTACGTAAAACTACTTAACCGATCATCATGAAAATTGGCACAGACATAGAGTAGACTACGAGGAAGAGCATAGGCTACTATTTATCGCAGAAAAATATGTTTGGGGATTTGGTAAATAGGGGATTTAGGGATTTACAATTAATGTGATTTACGCGACGATACTCAAAGGAAAATTCTAAGGTGAGGAAGTTTTCATTCCGAAAATCCCGATGATCCCTACCGAATACCGATATGCCGTTTGAGTTCAAACGACTTATATTTCCGATCCGTCTTGCATTCGCCATGACCATTAATAAGTCACAAGGCCAATCCTTGAAAGTTTGTGGTCTGAATCTACAAAATCCATGTTTTTCACCTGGTCAATTATATGTGGCATATTCACGGATCGGAAGACCATCTGCGTTATTTATTCTTGCACCTGATAATAAAACGAAAAATGTCGTCTATTACAAGATGCTTTACTGAAGATTGCAACCCATGCACCAAAATACATAGCCCATTTTAAAAATCATTAAAATAATTGATTTCTTTTTAATTATATCTATTATCCTAATGAAAAATTGCACTTAATGAAATCAAAAATCTGCTCATTTATTGCCTCTAAGGTAGAACAAAGTTTGCCGGGTCAGCTAGTAAATATATAATTAATGAATCTTTCGACATATTTTTACAATCTCGTTTGTTACTTTACAATCTAACGGTTTTTACAATTTTACGGTGACATATAGTCATATACATAAATTGCCACTAGCTCTCTAGCTACAAGGACAGATGTGATTATAACATTACAGCTGCGGTCACGCGAATCTTTTGACGCGAGGTTGTTAGCTCCGTAGTCGTTACGGTTGAAAAGAAAACTGTCACAAGATTGTTGTCACAAGTGTGAGCTTGTACTAACAACTCTGGAATAGAGACAGACTGACAAGGGTTCTCCTTGTGGTTGTATTTTTATTAAATTAAATCGTAGGAGCTTGGGTTATTGTATATTCGAGACCAGTGTATAAGCGTGTTAGAAATCTACAATATGATAAAAGTACGTCAGTTTTGTTCTGGGGAATAAGACATAGAGCTTAAAGCTTATTATATAGAAAACATAAGTGGTTAAAAACAGTTTTAAAATAACGGTGTTTTTAGGGTTCCGTAATATTCAAGGAACCCTTCATAATTCATATATGTAGCTTCGCTCTGTCCGTCCGTCTGTCTATCTGTCTGACTGTCTGTCTGTCCTGTTCGCCTTTCTAGCTTCGGCAATTATGAATATAAATAGATAAATTTGGTTTAATCATACAGTTTGTATAGATCTCGGTTTTGCCATCATAAAATAATAATAATTTAAATAAAGTGGGGATGAATATTTTTTTTTTTTATTCTACCCCATCGTGTTGGGTATTGTTGAATAGGTATTTTCAAATAAAGGCATAATTTCATACATGACTTTTCTACTTAATCAACCAATTTCGAGTAATTTCTAAACTATAGAAGGTATAAACTTTTAAGTTTCCATGCTGATAGATCATGCTGAGGGATATTATTTTTAGCAAAAACAGAATGTTACTTTTGAAGGAATTTAAAGAAAGCCTATTGCGCGTTGGTAGCTACGGAACCCTTCACATATCTTCAGTGAGTTCTGACATGCTCTTGGTTAGTTTTTTATTAATGCATTAAATGCAAATGTTAAATAAAGGAGATGTTTGATTTTGGGCTGGCTCTATGTACACCACAGGTAAATAGAGGAAAATATGGGAATTTCATAAAATACCAAAAAAATATTTTGAAGAAGGGTATATGCGTACTAAAATGATTATTATTTGAAAAGTTTTTTAATGCGATACCCCTATTTTTAGAGCAGCCATGGCAGTTGTTTGGACATGACTTTTGACGTAGTTGACAGTTTTAGGAAGAGATGTCCTCTAGAAAATCATACGACAAAAGCAATGTCATTGTCAAAATGACATTCTTTGGATAATTATGATCTGATCCGCCATGTTTTATTTTACTTCGTGTAGCTCTCCTTGACCAAGTTAATTTAAATGTACACCGAAACGAAGTGAAATCAAACAAAATAAAGAATAAGAAACGGTTACTACATTATGTAGCTATATTTACATATAGTGTACATAGTGCTGGCCCACGCCTCATACATTTCCAGAACATCTCCTTTGACATAAAGAATTAGGAAACTCTCATTTTGACTCGAAGATTTTGTCACTTGTGTACAACCAATGCCCAAATAAATCTGACTATGAATTTTGTTATAAATATAAAATAAGGGCTTATTATGTAAATAGTGCTCCGCCTTAATGGCGCCAAAGCACTATTTCACATTATAAATAATAAATAATTAATCACTAACGGAATATACATACTTACATATGATTAACATAATTAATGTCTAAAAAAAACAAACTTGAATGCAATCTTAACTGCTTTCGCATTTATTCATAAATAAATTAGTTTATCTTTATAATACGTCAAAATAATAATTTCATTACATACCTTTAGTAACTTACAATATTATGTAGTTGTGACTTGTATACATACTTTTAATATTAGTGTGAAAATATATACATATTATTATGTACCTAGTTTTTTACTTCACAAATTTTAACGCATAATGAAGAATGTTCACTCATTTTGTATTTTAGCTTAATGTATTCTCTGTAAAAAAAAATACATGTGAAAGAATTATTTTGATACGTCAATTAATTCCCAAGTTATAGAATTTAAAGTGAGCTTGCGACCGCTGGGCCACGCTCCTGCCGCGTGACGTCATATTGTAACACTCACGCTGCCTTACGTTTCCCTAAAGATCATTGGATATGTCCAATCCTAATTCTCGGAAATACTGTGTTGTGCCAAAATGTACAAGTACTACTATCAAGACGCCGGAAAAGTTCTTTTTCCTAGTTTCAACGGACTTAAAAATACGAAAATGGTTACCTTAATGCCATGAAGAGGTTAGATCCTATTAGTGAAAAAAGAATGGTTTATTGTTGTGAAGATCATTTTGACGTAAGTATAGTATACTTTTATGTAGACATAAGTATATTATTAAAATCTTTTGTAATTTTCATTTACTTGTTGTAAATATAGATAACCATAGAATGAGGTTAGAGGTGCAAAACCTTTGGTATCAGAAACTTTATTTCGCTGTGTTTATACAAAGGTACTAACATTTAGTTTAACTACTTGTACTAATATTTATTCTGTGGTTTAACTGACATTTGAAGAGGACATTATTATTAATAAATAATATTATCTTGGAATCAATAGTGCTATTTTGTATTACATTTTTGGGTTGCGTACCCAGTGGGTAAAAACCCTATTACTAACTTCAGTCAGACAGCAACATTGTTATAAATTTGATTAATATTTTTAACCGACTTCCAAAAAAAGGAGGCGGTTATACGATCGGCTGTATAATATATTATATTTTTTTGTATATTCAACGATTACTCCGCCGTCTGTAGACCGATTTTCAAAAAATTTTCTGTGATGTATAGGGTATAATCCGTAATAGGGAATATGCATAAAATATAAAAATAGCATAAAACATATTATGATACTAGACTGAAAAATAAAGAAAATGGCGAAAAAAATTTCAATATCTGTTGATAAATGAGCAAGATATGAGCGGTCAAAGTTTGTAATCTATCTCTTTCTAGCAAAACGAAATTTAGTATGAACTTTCTATGAAAGTCGTGTTATGTGACGTCACGATACACGTCCGATCTCTCTGTCTAATAGACTACTTTAAACGTACATATCTTAATTATTTTTAATGATATCAAAAAAACTGATTTTACCATACGATTTACCAAACAAGATAGATATATATAAAAAAATAAAAAAATACGTGCATATTCCCTATTGGTCCTTTTGACATCAAAGTGGTGACCTGATGATGAGATCCATAAGGAATCGAGGGAACTCGAAATTTATATGGACACATAATATGGTGGTTTTGACTTTTTCTGAAGTAGTAGTATACCCTGGGTCCAAAAGCACTGAACAAAACTCCTCAGTCTTTAAAGATACGCGTTTGGAAATTTCGGCATTATTTGAAGAACTACAAGCATATGCCACTATGTAACTTACAGAAATCATCATCAACATTTGACGACCTCTGTGGCTCAGTTGGTTGAGCGTGTTGGTGCTCAAGCCGGGGGTCGCGGGTTCAAATCCCGCCGAAGGAACAAAAAGTTTTTCTGTGTTCCTTGGTCATGGATGTGTATTAAATATGTGTATAATATAATACAAATCTTAAATATGTGTATAGTATAAAAGTATTAAATATATTTCCGTTGTCTGGTACCCGTAACACAAGTTCTTCGAGAACTACCACGGGATCTGATTGACGTGAAGCGTCCATAGATATTATTATTATTATTATTAGTAGTATTATTACCTAATAGAAGCTTGGCGCGTCTTCAATTATACATTCGATCGTTTATTTTAAACGTTCTTAACATGATGTATCCTACTAATATAATAAATGTGAAAGTTTGTGAGGATGTATGGATGGATGTTTGTTACTCCTTCACGCAAAAACTACTGAACGGATTTTGATGAAATTTGGTATGATAGTAGTTTAGGCTCTGAAATAAAACATAGGTAGTACTTTTTAACCCGAAAAATACAGTGTTTCCGAGAGACACTATATTTACGCGGGCGGAGCCGCGAGCAACTGCTAGTTAAGAATAAATTAACATATATCATTAAAAAGGATATAATAATTATTTTGAAACAAAAAATTAAACCGACTTCCAAAGTAAAAATACACAAAAAAGTATGCAATAAAACTTATTCTCTAAATAATTCTCCTTTTAAATTCGGCTAAAATTTAAACTATTTCTCTACTCAATCTTTTTAACAGCAAATATGAACGTGCGTTCTATAAAATATGTAGGATATTGTTTGGGATATTGTTTACGTGAAGAAAGAATAGTAAACACTGCGCGGGACCTTATAGATTAGGAGGTCACGACATTTTTGGTAACGATATCCAAAATGACTTATTATAGATTGACAAGATAAAGAGCAACTCTCTGATGCCAAATATGTCGGTCTGCCTGCGTAAAGTAGTTGCGTTCTCTGTATAGGGCGCCTGAAAACCCAGTTATCATGACCAAAAAAATAAATGATAAGGTAAATGGCTGAGTAAGTTATATTAGGTAAGTACTAGTTGTTCTCATATCAGTAGCGTAAAAACTGACCAAATATTCGGTTGCGTTATGAAGCAACAAGCGTTCAAACGTGATTTATCGTGACCAAAAAAAAAAACGATCAGTTAAATGGCTGAAAACAACATAGTGTAAAGTATCAGTATGTGCTAGCTTAGTGACACCAAAACTGACCAAATATTTTGTTGTAATTCATGGGTATAAGGTTGTTTAGGTTACAGTTATAATATTTTATCACTATCACTTTTGTTTGAGTTTGAGAAAAGTCTAAAGAATTTCGATGCTTCTTCAATGCCGCCTTCTAAAGTAGAATTAGATCAGCAGATTTTACGTGCAAGATATGTGTCTAATATATGGAGTAATGCCTGCAAAGAAACTCCCACTAGTTTGTCGCCAGTTGATCACGGCTGGAAGGAAGTCTGTGAGAAGTACATTCCTGTTTGGTACACAGGTAATCAGCTGCCAACTCCGTTTCGTAGTCTAACAAATAAGAACAACCTAAGTTTGAAAACGCAGACAAGATTACGTGTCATTGTAAAGAATCTAATGGCGTCAGAGGGGGAGCTGCAAAGTTGCGCGTACTGGTGCCTATTTTAGTAGGTATAGATAAGTAACTAGCGATATCAAAATTTACGGTTCAGCCTTTTTACGTCTTAATGCTGGGGTGACCTACTCTGATAAAGTTGATACATGCATGTTTTCGTCACGGTGCTTTCCTCCACCGTAAGAGCGTCGGTTACTATGACAAGAATGAATATAACTTCTGAAAAACTTATTGGTATAAGGTCCGGGTTGGAATTCGAACCCACGACCCTACGATCACGATTATTGGGATCATGATAAGTACATAATATGTAAATCGAAGAATCTCACCTGTGTGGGTATCTTAACACGCTTTTTTATTAGCTTCACCTGTAACTGAGTCACAATGTAAGAAAATCTTGGAATTCAATTTCAGCCTACTTCTAATTATCGTATCGATTTGAAACTTTGTAAGTTTATAACACATGTCACAACTGGATGAGGAGGGTACAAGATCGCCGTAAAGGATGGAAATGGAAGAGGCCTATCTCCAGGAATGGACTCTTAGTGGCTGACGATGATGATGATGATGAAGTTTATAAGAGTCCGTTGATAATTGCAATTGCTACCATCGAGCTGATCGATGATGGTGTCGTGGTGGGCAATATAACTCTTCCATGGCTGTTGCGAAACCCCTTGAGCTTGGGCTCATTTGTTTTCTACTGATGACCTAATTCGCTACACTTGGTTGGTGGTGAGAGTCTGATGACGGAGCAGGGTGAGATTTCAGATTTTTAGCGATTAGATATTTTAATCATCGATGAAAAGTTTCCTCACCGGTCATAAAAGCGTGTGTTTTTCGTTTTTAAACCAAGCACTTTACTAGTAAAATACTTAAAGAATATACGTTCAGACATAGGTCGCCGATAACTATGAATTGCAACCAAATATTTGGTCAGTTTTGGTGCCAATAAGCTAGTACGTACTGACAGTTTACGATTTGTAATTTTCAGCCATTTACCTGATCATTTTTTTTTTGGTCACAATAAGTCACGTTTGAACGCTCGTTGCTTCATAACGCAACCGAATATTTGGTCAGTTTTTACGCTACTGATATGAGAACAACTAATACTTACCTAATATAACTTACTCAGCCATTTACCTTATCATTTTTTTTTTGGTCATGATAACTGGGTTTTCAGGCGCCCTATACAGAGAACGCAACTACTTTACGCAGGCAGACCGACATATTTGGCATCAGAGAGTTGCTCTTTATCTTGTCAATCTAAAATAAGTCATTTTAGATATCGTTACCAAAAATGTCGTGACCTCCCGTAATATTATACACTGCCACTACACGGAGCGTTAAAAAATGACGTCATCGGCTGTTCAGTGACTTCTAGCGGGGCAACAAATTTACGCGAACTTTGAATGATTGTAAAATTTAAACCACTAGGTATTTTTTAATAAAACAAAAACTAGTGTATTTGTATATAAAAAAGCTTTACTGTAACGAATTTTCAAGTGATTTTACATACCTATGAACATACCTCATTCATTCTAAGTATCCCTGTTATACATATAATGTCTCCGAATCAATTACGGATACTTCGCGCACATGATCCACTGCTTATGTAAAGACGTTTAGGCAAAAAAATAATTGTCATACTCAAAGTAAAAAAATCATCTCAGGGTGACTCTCCGCAAAACGCAAACTCGCTCATATAAAGATTTTTTTTCTAGCATAAGAATGTTTTTTCTCCATAAACGTCTTTACATAAGCAATATATTATACTATGCCCAAAATATACGTTATTTATTTTACCGAACCTTATATAGTAGTAAAATTAAATTAGCCCATTAAAACTTGACCATAATAATTACAGGAATAACAATTCTTTCAATTATGGAGTCATTCAGACCAAATAATAATAGGGGTTTGTTGCACAAATTCACATGAGCGTCAGATTTCTTTAACTTATTAATTACTAGATGTCGCTCGCGACTTAATGCACGCAAAAGTTAATTTCGCAGAAACCGTACATTTTCCGCGATAAAAAGTAGCCTATGTCCTTCCCCGTCGTCTACTCTACAAATTTGTAAATGTGCCAAATTTCATCAAAATCGGTCCAGTAGTTTCGGAGCCTATTCAAACAAATAAACTAATGCAAACAAACAAACATACTTTTCCTCTTTATTATATCACTATGGATTAGCATCTTTTGTCACTGTCCCTCAGTATAAAGTGAACAGCGACAAAACCTCCGAATAATCTATTTCAAACCTGACTAACTCATCTATCAACGCACAGCCGAAACTACTGAACGGATTTTGCTGAAATTTGGTATACAGATAGTTTTAATGACGCAGGCATCCACTAAGAAAGGATTTTTGAAAATTCGCCCCCTAATTGGTGAAAAAGGGGTTAAAATTTTGTATGGAAACCAAACTCCACGCGGACGAATTCGCGGGCAAAAGCTAGTCGCCTAATAAGTGTAATTAATTGTGAAACAGGCCCTAATTCGAAATGACGTCGTTAAAATATCATACATACTATTTTCGTGCAACTTATGTATGAAATAAAAGAATAACTATACAAACAAAATCATATACGGCCAATACAGTTCAACAAGTTTATGAGGAAAGCAACTTTGCGGCAGTGTTTGTCCAATATAATGGGTCCAATGTTTGCCCACTGTGATTGATGTGTGCTACCTAATGGATCGATACCACACTTGGACGTGATTCTGAAGCCTCGTCCAAAGTACTCGCGAAGTAGGCTGAAGTTGGCCGAATAAGACAGTGTGTACACACACTTCGTTTCGCCCCCCATGTCACGCTTTTTAGCATCCCGGAATCTGTATTTAACATGTACTGTCACATTTAGTATGACCCCCCCCCCCTCCCCCATCCGCTGTGATGTAATATGTGGATGGACCTTTACTTCGGCTTCGCGAGCAGTCTGGACGGGGCATTATAGGGTTTAACACTTTATTTTACCGTTACATCCTACTATTATTATAAAAGTGAAAGTTTGTGAGGATGAATGGGTTTTCGGATTTCGATGAAAAGTACGGTAGTAGTTTGGGCTCTGGATTAAAACATAGGCTATATATATATATATATATATATATACATCTTGCGAATCATGTTGCGTCCTACATGGCGATTTTTACGAATGATGCCGCGTCCGACCGACTTGTTGCGTCCGGTATACGGACGCAAGATTAACCGACCCTCATTTTTCGTCCAAGGGTGTCTTTTCATCATTAGAATGCATAGACAAAAAATTGGCATGGACTCAATTTCATCACTAGAATGATTTTCAGCGTATTTCGTAGTTCAGCCATCGGCCGCGTGGAATTTCGAGGGCGCTACTGAGAAGCGTATATTTTGTACCGTATATTGAGCGTTTAGTTTACCGATTACATTGCGTCTCCCTGAGTATACACTAAAAGTTTTTTTCACTTCTCTACGAGCATCATCTTGCGTCCAAAATTTTTCTTACATCAGTACACCGCCTAGATCATACTGGGGCCTTTTAGGGTGCACGGGTGTGGGGCGTGCGGGGGGCGGGAAGTGAGCCGGTCGTCAGCGCCAGCAGCGCGGTCGCATCGCATATTTTGTTAACCGACTTCCAAAAAAGGAGGCGGTTATGTATTCGGCTGTATAATATTTTATTATTATTTTGTATGTTAGACGATAATTCAGCCGTCTATGGACCGATTTTCAAAATTCTTTTTTTGATCTAAAGGGTATAACCCCAAAGTCCCGTTTTAAAAAAAGTGGTGACCTGATGATGGGATCCATGAGGAATCAAAATTTATATGGATACTTATGGCGATTTCGGCTTTTTCTGAAGTAGTCTAAGCATATTATGCTACCAAAAATTAAGATTTTGCGCCAAGGTATACCCTGGATCCAAAAGTACAGAACAGAACTCCTGACTCCTTATAGATACATGTTTGGGGATTTCAGCGTTGTTTAAAGAACTGCAAGCATATGCTTCCATGGCAATTAAGTGATCATCATTATCACCACCACCATTACACCATACATCATTACATTATGATGATACAAAAGGTACTTCTCCTAGTATTTTTCACAAACACGGTGATCTTTAAACGTTACTCTACCGTCTATGGACTTATATTTTGTAAAATTATTTTGTTGTTGTCATTAACATGGAAACTTGATGATGGGATCCGTGAGGAATCGAGGGAACTCCTCAAAATTTATATAGACATATAATATAGTGATTTAGACTTTTCCTGAAGTAACTTAAGCATATTATGCTACCAAGAAAATAAGATTATACCCTGTATAATAAGAAGGTATTTCCTGGATCCAAAAGAACTGAACAAAACTCCTCAGTCTTTAAAGATACGCGTCTGGAAATTTCGGCATTATTGTTTTAAGAACTGCAAGCATATGCCACTATGTACGTTACAGTAATCATCATCATCATCTTATTTTAAAATAGTGTCTGACCGAAGCTGGTTTTTACAACCGAAACCGAAAACGAATTTCGGCAACGGTCTCAGTTTCGGCCGCAACAGAAACTTCCGTACAAGGATCATGTTTTGAGAGAAAAATAAAGGAAACGTTAGTTTAATCAGTCAGTCTTTTTAGGGTTCCATAGTATTCAAGGAACCCTTACAGTTTTGCTTCGTCAGTCAGTCTGTCTGTCTGTCCGCCCCTCTAGCTACTGTAATTATGAACATAAATGGGTGAGATTTGGTATAGTTTTATATTGTGGATAGATCTCAGTTCTAGCATCATAAAATAATAATAATTTCATATTTTAGAGGGGTGGCTCCTCCATACATGTGAAGTGAGCATGAAAAATATTGTTTCATTCTACTCCATCATGTGAAATATCGTCGAAAAGATCTTTTAAAATAAAGGCGTGGTTTCATACATGACTTTTTTTACAAAAAACCATTATCGAGTAATCGGCTTCCAAAGTAGTTTAAAATTTGGTCCCCCGCTGGCATTTCTAAACTATAGGAGATAGAAACTGGAAAGTTTTTATGCTGATAGATCATGCTAAAAACTCTTGAGGGGATGTATTTTGAGTGCAATCGGACTACAACTTTTTAAGTAATTCAGAGAAGGCCTATTGCGTGTTGATAGTTACAGAACCCTCCTTAGACATGACCTAATATGCTTTTGATTTACTACCGCTTAGTAGTTTATATACAAATCTGTGTTGCGAGCAAAACAAGAAAAAGCACTATAATATTTACAATTGTTTATTGTAAAACAGCAATACCTTTAAGCTTTACGAAACGAAACGAAACGACTCTCTCGTTATACCTAAATCAAATCGCGAAGTAGGTAACGAGAGTTAGCCTTATTAACTAAGCATGGCTTTCCCACAATTATGAGAAAATAGAATATCGTAAAAGTATCATTGTCGTGTACGGTCAACGGTGTGACAGTTAATTAATATGGTCAAACGTTCCATCATTCTAATCTATGAACAAAATTTCAGGCATACAGTGAAGTAGTTCTTAAGCGAATTAGGCACAATGCAAGCTAGTCAAACACCTCGTAAGCCCAATAGACTAGTGCTTTTACCTTTGAAAATGGTCAAAAGTGAAAAAAAAATCTTATAGTTGGATGAAACCCATTGGAAAAGGAAGAGAATTTAACAAAAATAAAAGAAAAATTATTTTACGGGCAATCTGAGGTCGGGAAGTGTAAGGGGGTGAGTTACAAGAGGTAAAAAACGGTTTATCTCGATTTTTTGCAAAACTACGAGTCCTATGGAAAAAAGTCAAATGGCAAAGTCTTATACAAAAAAATTCACGACATTTGGTGAAAACGTATCTTTGCGTTTCAAATATATTGTATTTATTTTTTATTTAAAATATTTATTTTTTCACCTTAATTTGACTTAATATCGAAAAATTAACCCTAATTTTCAATCGAAAACTCTCACGTCAAAATATCAGTTTTATAAAGTCGGTGGGCTTTTTATTCGTTGAAATCTCTCCTTTCTGATAATGTAAAAAAATATATATTACCACAGTAAAAGTTCTCACAAAATGCAAAGAAAAGAACAGGTAGTGAGCAGTACAGCTAAACCAACATTTATTACACCACTGAGACAGGAGTTTCCCGACATTACAGTATGTACGGGGCCCATACGGCACCGAACCAATAACTGGCACGTATCGGACGACAACTCCATGTCCGATCATTGTTACATCAGGTTTGACGTACACAACAGTATACCTGGGCAAAAATTTCATATAGGAATCCCAAGGCCACCAACTGGAAAGCATTTAGGGAGGATCTGTAGTCAAACCTCACAACAAAAAAAAACAACACAACAAAGGACCGTGGAACACTTAGAGCAAACGGTAGGAGAGCTAGAGTTAAGTCTAAACGAGGCTTGTCTCAAAAACTGTCCTTTTAAAAAATCAACAAGTAAGCGCAACGTACCTTGGTGGAGTGGTACTCTGGCGCGTCTCAGAAAGGAAACCCGAACTCTATTCAATAGAGCTAACGAGACGGGAATTGGGACGCGTACAGAACCGCCCTTACGACGTTCAATAAGGAGTTAAGGAAAACCAAAAGACGCTCTTGGAGCAGGTTCTGCGAAGAAGTGAACAACACCTCGCAAACCTCTAAACTATATAAAATAGTATCCAAAGCCCCTTGCTCCCATCCTAGCACTCTGAGGAGACCAGATGGCAACTACACAAAGACGGTGGAGGACACACTAAGGCTACTTGCCGAGGTGCACTTCCCCAACAGTGTTCATCTGGACGTGAGTGAAGCCTTCTCCCACACATCCCTTAAAACCAAACCAACTTTGGACGACTGGAGAAGAGCTTCTATGATTTTTAAACCTGACCGAGTCAAATGGGTAATTGACAGCTTTAAGCCATATAAGACTGGTGGCGAGGATAACATATTTCCGGCCCTTATCCAACAGGGCAAGGACATTATCCTCCCGGCGCTACTAAAGGTATTTAGAGCGAGTTTTGCGTGGGGCTACATTCCTCTGGCTTGGACAAAGGTAAAGGTCTCATATATACCCAAAGGTGGAGATAGGGACAAAGCTTTACCCAAGTCATATAGCCTCACTTCTTTCATGCTCAAAACGATGGAGAAGGTGGTCAACCTTCATAATATAAGAGACACGTATCTCATTGAAAGGCCTTTGCAAGAAAGACAACATGCCTACCAGAAAGGCAGATCTACTGAAACGGCGTTGATGGAATTAGTAGATCGCATTGAAAGAGCTATTGAGGATAAGGAGTTTGCACTATGCGCCTTCCTAGATATTGAAGGCGCGTTTGACAACACCTCAACATGCTCTATTACGGATAGCCTGGCTTCAAGGAATATAGAACCAACCACAATAGAATGGATCAAAGCCACGCTCAACAACAGAGTAGCATCATCTACTATCATGGGCTCGACGCTCAGGAGCAGGCTGACCCAGGGATGCCCCCAAGGAGGGGTGCTGTCACCGCTGGAGTGGTCCCTGGTAGTGGATGAGCTCCTAAAAGAACTGAGTGATAAAAGGTTCTACGCTCAAGGATACGCTGATGACCTAGCGATACTAGTGGTAGGCAAGTGCGCACCAGTGGTCGCTGGGCTAATGCAATCGGCACTGGGAGTCGTCGAAAATTGGTGCATGAGGGTCAAGCTAACAGTCAACGCTGATAAGACAGTCTTGATACCCTTCACCAAAAAGAGGAAGTTGGATGGACTAAAACCCCCAACACTCTTTGGGAAAACTATCACGTTTGCGAGCGAGGTCAAATATCTAGGAGTCATCCTAGATAAGGGATTCACTTGGAATAAGCACATCGAGCACATTACGAAAAAGGCTAGATGTGCTCTGGGATCCTGTTGGAGACTTGTCAGCTCTAAATGGGGCCTTCGGCCGAAAGCAATGCTGTGGCTATATACAGCAGTAGTGAGGCCGATGGCCACATACGGCTGCGTAGTATGGCACAAAAAGGCTCTACAGGTGAACTGCATCGCAACGTTAAATAGTGTACAGAGACTGGCGTGTCTGATAATTATGGGTGCGCTTTCGTCGGCACCCACCGCCTCACTAGAAGCCCTGATTGACCTGATTCCTCTTCCGCTGCTTGTACAGATGGAGGCTAAGAGGGTAGCTCTTAGGGCCAGGACGGCGGGCAAGATGAAATGGACTTCCACCCTACTAGGACAGTTGCAGCAGTCTCTTATTGAGACACCGGTCATGGCCATGCCATCGGATGCCATGACCACGGTGTACAGCTTCTCGAAGCTATATCAGGTTTACATACCTTCTAGGGAGGACTGGGAGGGAAACGTCCCAATTAATGTTCACCCCAATGACATTGTTTGGTTCACAAATGGATCTAGAAAGGACAACCGGGCGGGCGCTGGATTCTACGGGGGCATGCCACCAACCGGCAAATATGCTTGTTTGGGAGAATTTGCAACCGTGTTCCAGGCTGAGATCTTTGCCATTATTGGTTGTTCACTAGAGAGCCTAGAGATGGCCTTAGTCCATAGAAACATTCTAATTTTCTCTGACAGTCAGGCTGCGCTGAAAGCATTGACTGCAGCTGAAATTTCATCCAAATTAGTTCTGAACTGTGTTGAGACGCTGAACATGCTAGGCCGTGACAACAATATCCGTCTGGTATGGGTTCCTGACCACAGCAATATTCCCGGCAACGAAACTGCGGATGAGCTGGCCAGGCTAGGAGCCGAAAGTCTCATTTACGGACCAGAACCAGTCTGCGGAATATCTCCCAGCACTACTAAAGGAGCACTCAAGGAATGGGGCTGCAGCTTAAGCATAAAGCAATGGGCTGCAATCCCGGGCCTTGTGCACTCCAAGGCGCTAATCCCGGCCTTTAACAGAAAGCATGCGGAACTAGCGCTGTCAATGAGTAGGAATCAACTAAGAATCCTTACCAGAACCCTAACTGGGCACTGCAAGCTCCACAAACACCTCAACAAAATAGGAGTTGGTGACACAACGACTTGCAGATTCTGCAAGGAGAAGGATGATTCCCCATTCACCTTCTCCTTGACTGTCCGGCACTCCACCAGAACAGAAACAGGTACCTTGGGCAGCACAAATACTCCACCACAGACGAAATTCGTGGCACCAACCCCAACCATATCGTTCAGTTTATGAGCAGCATAGGCCTGGGGCAGGTACTATAACGCGAAGGAGTCACAATAGATCCACTTGGGTCGCAGTGACGTCAGGCTAGATCTTGACCTGCCTTCGGAAGGATAAAAAAAAAACAGGTAGTGAGGCCCAGACCAGCTTAGCCCGTTCCCTACTTCTCTTTGAAATACCTTTTGATGGGCTAAAATTATCCGTAGGTCACTCATGTATATAACCTATCTTAAAATAGTAATAAATAGGCATCAATGAATATAATTTAATCGCCCGTAATTTATTTTTCCCTTATGTTTTGTTATATTCTTTTCCTTTTCCATTCGGTTTCATCCTACTATACTTTTTTTGTTTAAAAAATTATCGGCATTGGTCTACAATAGCTATTTCAAAATGACGTTTAGACAATGCGCGAGTTAGTGGTTTTTTTAATTATGTACCAACCGTAAATGTGTAAAATCTAATACCTACTATTACTATTTTTACCCCATCTCAAGTAAATGCAACTGAGTTTAAATAAATCATGTCCTGTAACAAAACTTTATAGAATGTCATCGTCGCGTCGCGCGTCGCTTAGATGGAATTTAAAAATGCGTCGAACATTACCGATCACAGCCCGAGAACTCCATGCACATGCAGAATGCAGTTTCGGTTTCGGTCGTAGTTTCGGCAGGTTCTTCACCGAAACCAAAACTAAACCGAAACACGTTTTTTGCCGAAACTTGACCGAAACCGAAACCGAACACTTGGTCGGACACTAATTTACAATACCTAATGGAAGCTTGGCGCGTATTCGATAATTATACATTCGATCGTTTATTTTAAACCTTCTTACAATATTTTAATAATAATTTAACAAAAGTCACTGAAAATTGTAAAATTATTGTTTTTAAACAAAAATTTAATGTCGGTCGTCAGTCGCGTTGTTTTTTTTTTTAATTATTATTCGATTTAAATCAAAAAGACGACTATTTAAATGCTTTGATTACAAATATATTCAAATGATTTTATTAAAATGGTTGTAATTATTCCTGATTAAATTTAAATACATGACATAATATGTATATTTTTGAAATCTTTTAATTTCTTTTTTTGAACTACTTACAATTTGGCGCGAAAATTCGCCATTTTGTATTTTTTTTTTTGAACTACATAATATCTAAAGACACTTGGGTTATTTAGACAAATAAACGATACTTTAATTGTCGAAATCCATCCAGCCGTTTGGAAGATACGTGGGAATAAAGGAGTTTACATACATACATACAGACATACAAGATGCGCGCGAAAAACATAATCCTTCTTACAAAAATACAAAAACAGAAGTTCGGAATCACAATCTCTTATAAGATCAGGGTGTAGTTTTATCTGCATAATGTTGGTAAGTAATTCGGAATCATAATGTCTTATAACATTGAAGGGTGTAGCTTTATCTGCATAATGTTGGTAATATATGTAGGGCATTATACGGAATTGATTTGAACAAATTGATGGGAGGTAAGAGCATCCATGCAGTGTATAGAAGTATACGGATATATACTGTGTGCTGGATAGCTTTGGTGGTGAACGGAAGTACTAGCATCCATGCAGTGTATAGAAGTATACGGATATATACTGTGTGCTGGATAGCTTTGGCGGTGAACGGAAGTACTAAATGACCTGGAAATTTCCAAAACTGAATATTCATATTTCATTATATAACGCGATACCAAGTCGACTCTTGAGATCATACAGATAAAAACTACACATATACGCATTAATAACAAGTAAAATCTTGCCACATACAGTGGACGCTACAGGGTGGTAGTTTGTAAGGACGCAAGAAGTCTTCGTCGATTTAAATATATATATATATATATATATATATATATATATATATATATATATATATCTCAAGAGTCGACGTGGTATCCCGTTATTTTATGAAATATTAATATTCAGTTTTGGAAATTTCCTGGTCATTTACTACTTCCGTTCACCACCAAAGCTATCCAGCACACAGTATATATCTGTATACTTCTATACACTGCATGGATGCTAGTACTTCCGTTCACCACCAAAGCTATCCAGCACACAGTATATATCCGTATACTTCTATACACTGCATGGATGCTCTTACCTCCCATCAATTTGTTCAAATCAATTCCGTATAATGCCCTACATATATCACCAACATTATGCAGATAAAGCTACACCCTTCAATCTTTTATGAGATTGTGATTCCGATTACTGTTTTTGTATTTTTGTAAGAAGGGTTATGTTTTTCGTGCGTATCTTGTATGTATGTATGTATGTATGTTAAATAGTCGTCTTTTTGATTTAAATCGACCAAGTGTGTGTTGGTTAAATTTAAAAAATCTAAAATAAAATAACTAATTTAAAAAAATAAAAACAACCCGACTGACGACCGACTTCATAATTTTTTTGTGTATGATTACTTTGGAAGTTTGTTTAATTTTTGTTTAAAAATAATAATTTTACAATTTTTTGTGACGTTTGTAATTATCGAATACACGCCAAGCTTCCATTAGGTATTATAAATTAGTGTCCGACCGAGTGTTCGGTTTCGGTTTCGGTCGAGTTTCAGCAAAAAAACGTGTTTCGGTTTAGTTTTGGTTTTGCCGAAACTACGACCGAAACCGAAATTGCATTCTGCATGTGCATGGAGTTCTCGGGCTGTGATCGGTAATGTTCGACGCTTTTTTAAATTCCAACTAAGCGGCGCGCGACGCGACGATGACATTTTATAAGGTTTTGTTACAGGACATGATTTATTTAACTCCGTTGCATTTACTTGAGATGGGGTAAAAATAATAAAAGTAAGTATTTGATTTTACACATTTACAGTTGGTATACATAAAAAAACACTAACTCGCACATTGTCTAAACGTCATTTTGAAATAGCTATTGTAGACCAATGCCGATAATTTTTGAAACAAAAAAAAGTATAGTAGGATGAAACCCACTGGAAAAGGAAAAAAATATAACAAATAATAAGGAAAAAATAAATTACGGGCGATTTGAGGTTGGGAAGTGTAAGGGGGTGAGTTACAAGGGGTAAAAAACGGCTTATCTCGATTTTCGGCAAAACTACGAGATCTATGGAAAAAAGTAAAATAGCAAAGTAATTATAGGTTATAAAAAGATCTACAACGTTTGTACTTATTTACAGTTTTTTCACATAACTTCATAATTTATGTGAAAAATTCTACTAACCAAGTGTTTGTTCTTTTTTCATATTTATGTTATTACAAAAAAATTCACGACATTTGGTGAAAACGTACCCGTGTGTTTCAAATATATTGTAATTTTTTTTATTTAAAATATTTATTTTTTCACCAAATATCAAAAAATTTACCCTAATTTTCAGTCGAAAACTCTCACGTCAAAATATATATTTTTTTTATTTTAAAGTCGGTGGGCTTTTTATTCGTTGAAATCTCTCTTTTCTGATAATGTAAAAAAAATTACATAACCACAGTAAAAGTTCTCAAAAAAATGCAAAGAAAAGAACAAGTAGTAAGGCCCAGACCTGCTTAGCCCGTTCCCCACTTCTCTCTGAAATACCTTTTGATGGGCTAAAATTATCCGTAGGTCACTCATGTATTTAAGCTATCTTAAAATAGCAATAAATAAGCATCTATGGATATAATTTAAAGACGATTGGACAACTTACACAAAATATTGTAGATGAAGACATCTACAATATTTTGTAGATATCTTCTACTAAAATATTTTGTGCCTAGCTTCAATAAGAATTGAGGCTAGGCGGGTCCTAGACCCGAGATGTGAAAAAAATATAAATATAAAGTTTGCACGCCTCACACGCGTTTTATACTATAATCAGGAAACCGTAAGATGAAAAATCATCGCTTAAACAATGACTGATCTACCACAGCGTCAATACATATCCTTAAATAGAGCCAATAATATTATATTACACTAAATTATAAACAGTTTATTTGAAATATTGATATTTTTTTTACATCTCTATCATTATCATCTAGTACAAAATAATTTATGTATGCATTACGAGTATGATACATCAGCATGTGACCCCTCTTGCCCCCATTAATACCGTATTTTGATGATTTTACAATAAAACAAGGTATGGTGACTACAATAAATATTTCTTAGTGTTTTGTCATTTTTTATATATTTATTTACGTTTTTTTTTCTTGCATCCGTTGCACATAAAATATATAATATGCATTAAATGAACAATATAATGTAGCAAATATGTAACAAACAATATAAAAAAATATCGGCAAGCGGTATTGAGAAATGGGAAAATAATAAAAGAGAACGGGGAACGAATAAAACTGGTTATTCTATCAAAAAAATGTTAATTAATATATTTTTAACCATATAGAATTTAATAATGCCAAGCAACAGGGCTCATCCTTAGGATAAACGGAAACGTTTAAATAAAGATTCAACTCATTTCATTGCCCATATTTTTCTTAATTTATGGAACAAACAGACCTACGGACAGCTTTAGTTTTTTTTATTATTTCATTTTATATTACATAAATTAAATTAAATAAGTAAAAAGCAAAACAGTCTACAGTCATGTTTGAAGTTCCTAGTTGTAAAAACATCAATTTTTCTATAAGTTTATTATTGAATTTCGGGTATTTCAACAGATTTATGTTGTGAACTTGTCAACGCGGCCTTTCGAGAGTAGAGCACACCCGAGGCGTGCTTAAAGGTGTAGATCTTTCTATTAGGTACCTACAAATTTGCCATTTGACTTTTTCCATAGGACTTGTAGTTTTGCCAGAAATCGAGATAAACCGTTTTCTATCCTTAAAAACTCACTTCCTTACACTTCCCGACCTCAAATTGCCCGTAAAATACTTTTTCCTTTTATTTTTGTTAAATTCTCTTCCTTTTCCAATGGGTTTCATCCTACTATAAGTTTTTTTTTTCACTTTTGACCATTTTCAAAGGTAAAAGCACTAGTCTATTAGGCTTACGAGGTGTTTGACTAGCTTGCATTGTGCCTAATTCGCTTAAGAACGACTTCAATTTAAGCCTGAAATTTTGTTCATAGATTAGAATGATGGAACGTTTGACCATATTTAACTGTCACACCGTTGACCGTACACGACAATGACACTTTTGCGATATTCTATTTTCTCATAATTATGAGAAAGCCATGCTTAGTTAATAAGGCTAACTCTCGTAACCTACTTCGCGATTTGATTTAGGTATAACGAGATAGTCGTTTCGTGAATTGGGCTAAGCTTAAAGTATTTAAGATCCGTTGTACATAATAATATAGCTGTTTCACAATAAACAATTGTAAATATTATAGTGCTTTTTCGTGTTTTGCTCGCAACACAGATTTGTATAAATAAACTACTAAGCGGCAGTAAATCAAAAGCATGTTAGGACATGTCTATGGAGGGTTCTGTAACTATCAACGCGCAATAGGCCTTCTTTGAATTACTTAAAAAGTTGTAGTCCGATTGCGCTCAAAATAAATTCTCTAAAAGGTTTTTAGCATGATCTATCAGCATACAAACTTTCCAGTTTCTATCTCCTATAGTTTAAAAATGCCAGCGGGGGACCAAATTATAAAACCACTTTGGAAGCCGATTACTCGAAAATGGTTCTTTGTAAAAAAGTTATGTATGAAACCACGCCTTTATTTTAGATCTTTTCGACGATATCTCACACGATGGAGTAGAATGAAACAATATTTTTCATGCCTATTTCACATGTATGGAGGAGCCACCCCTCTAAAATATGAAATTATTATTATTTTATGATGTAGAACATGGATCTATACACAATATATAACTTTACCAAATCTCTCCCATTTATGTTCAAAATTACAGTAGCTAGAGGGGCAGACAGAAAGAAGGACTAACTGACGACGCAAAACTATAAGGGTTCCTTGAATACTATGGAACCCTAAAAAGACTGACTGATTAAACTAACGTTTCCTTTATTTTTCTCTCAAAACATGATCCTTGTACCTACGGAAGTTTCGGTTGCGGCCGAAACTGAGACCGTTGCCGAAATTCGTTTTCGGTTTCGGTCGTAAAAACCAGCTTCGGTCAGACACTATTTTAAAATAAGATGATGATGATGATTACTGTAACGTACATAGTGGCATATGCTTGCAGTTCTTAAAACAATAATGCCGAAATTTCCAAACGCGTATCTTTAAAGACTGAGGAGTTTTGTTCAGTTCTTTTGGATCCAGGGAATACCTTCTTATTATACAGGGTATAATCTTATTTTTTTGGTAGCATAATATGCTTAAGTTACTTCAGGAAAAGTCTTAATCACTATATTATATGTCTATATAAATTTTGAGGAGTTCCCTCGATTCCTCACGGATCCCATCATCAAGTTTCCATGTTAATGACAACAACAAAATAATTTTACAAAATATAAGTCCATAGACGGTAGAGTAACGTTTAAAGATCACCGTGTTGGTGAAAAATACTAGGAGAAGTACCTTTTGTATCATCATAATGTAATGATGTATGGTGTAATGGTGGTGGTGATAATGATGATCACTTAATTGCCATGGAAGCATATGCTTGCAGTTCTTTAAACAACGCTGAAATCCCCAAACATGTATCTATAAGGAGTCAGAAGTTCTGTTCTGTACTTTTGGATCCAGGGTATACCTTGGCGCAAAATCTTAATTTTTGGTAGCATAATATGCTTAGACTACTTCAGAAAAAGCCGAAATCGCCATAAGTATCCATATAAATTTTGATTCCTCATGGATCCCATCATCGACCTGATGATGGGATCATCACTTTTTTTTAAACGGGACTTTGGGGTTATACCCTTTAGATCAAAAAAAGAATTTTGAAAATCGGTCCATAGACGGCTGAATTATCGTCTAACATACAAAATAAGAATAAAATATTATACAGCCGAATACATAACCGCCTCCTTTTTTGGAAGTCGGTTAACAAAATATGCGATGCGACCGCGCTGCTGGCGCTGACGAACGGCTCGCTTCCCGCCCCCCGCGCGCCACACACCCGTGCACCCTAAAAGGCCCCAGTAGGATCAAGGCGGTGTCCTGATATAAGAAAAATTCTGGACGCAAGATGATGCTCGTGGAGAACTGAAAAAAACTTTTTGTGTATATTCAGGGAGACGCAATATAATCGGTAAACTAAATGCTCAATATACGGTACAAAATATACGCTTCTCAGTAGCGCCCTCGAAATTCCACGCGGCCGATGGCTGAACTACGAAATACGCTGAAAATCATTCTAGTGATGAAATTGAGTCCATGCCAATTTTTTGTCTATGCATTCTAATGATGAAAAGACACCCTTGGACGAAAAATGAGGGTCGGTTAATCTTGCGTCCGTATACCGGACGCAACAAGTCGGTCGGACGCGGCATCATTCGTAAAAATCGCCATGTAGGACGCAACATGATTCGCAAGATGCATATATATATATATATATATATATGCATCTTGCGAATCATGTTGCGTCCTACATGGCGATTTTTACGAATGATGCCGCGTCCGACCGACTTGTTGCGTATACGGACGCAAGATTAACCGACCCTCATTTTTCGTCCAAGGGTGTCTTTTCATCATTAGAATGCATAGGCAAAAAATTGGCATGGACTCAATTTCATCACTAGAATGATTTTCAGCGTATTTCGTAGTTCAGCCATCGGCCGCGTGAATTTCGAGGCGCTACTGAGAAGCGTATATTTTGTACCGTATATTGAGCGTTTAGTTCACCGATTATATTGCGTCTCCCCGAATATACACAAAAAGTTTTTTTCAGTTCTCCACGAGCATCATCTTGCGTCCAGAATTTTTCTTATATCAGGACACCGCCTTGATCCTACTGGGGCCTTTTAGGGTGCACGGGTGTGGGGCGCGCGGGGGGCGGGAAGCGAGCCGGTCGTCAGCGCATCGCATATTTTGTTAACCGACTTCCAAAAAATGAGGCGGTTATGTATTCGGCTGTATAATATTTTATTATTATTTTGTATGTTAGACGATAATTCAGCCGTCTATGGACCGATTTTCAAAATTCTTTTTTTGATCTAAAGGGTATAACCCCAAAGTCCCGTTTTAAAAAAAAGTGGTGACCTGATGATGGGATCCATGAGGAATCAAAATTTATATGGATACTTATGGCGATTTCGGCTTTTTCTGAAGTAGTCTAAGCATATTATGCTACCAAAAAATTAAGATTTTGCGCCAAGGTATACCCTGGATCCAAAAGTACAGAACAGAACTCCTGACTCCTTATAGATACATGTTTGGGGATTTCAGCGTTGTTTAAAGAACTGCAAGCATATGCTTCCATGGCAATTAAGTGATCATCATTATCACCACCACCATTACACCATACATCATTACATTATGATGATACAAAAGGTAATTCTCCTAGTATTTTTCACCAACACGGTGATCTTTAAACGTTACTCTACCGTCTATGGACTTATATTTTGTAAAATTATTTTGTTGTTGTCATTAACATGGAAACTTGATGATGGGATCCGTGAGGAATCGAGGGAACTCCTCAAAATTTATATAGACATATAATATAGTGATTTAGACTTTTCCTGAAGTAACTTAAGCATATTATGCTACCAAAAAAATAAGATTATACCCTGTATAATAAGAAGGTATTCCCTGGATCCAAAAGAACTGAACAAAACTCCTCAGTCTTTAAAGATACGCGTTTGGAAATTTCGGCATTATTGTTTTAAGAACTGCAAGCATATGCCACTATGTACGTTACAGTAATCATCACCATCATCTTATTTTAAAATAGTGTCTGACCGAAGCTGGTTTTTACGACCGAAACCGAAAACGAATTTCGGCAACGGTCTCAGTTTCGGCCGCAACCGAAACTTCCGTAGGTACAAGGATCATGTTTTGAGAGAAAAATAAAGGAAACGTTAGTTTAATCAGTCAGTCTTTTTAGGGTTCCATAGTATTCAAGGAACCCTTATAGTTTTGCTTCGTCAGTTAGTCCTTCTTTCTGTCTGCCCCTCTAGCTACTGTAATTTTGAACATAAATGGGAGAGATTTGGTAAAGTTATATATTGTGTATAGATCCGTGTTCTACATCATAAAATAATAATAATTTCATATTTTAGAGGGGTGGCTCCTCCATACATGTGAAATAGGCATGAAAAATATTGTTTCATTCTACTCCATCGTGTGAGATATCGTCGAAAAGATCTAAAGTAAAGGCGTGGTTTCATACATAACTTTTTTACAAAGAACCATTTTCGAGTAATCGGCTTCCAAAGTGGTTTTATAATTTGGTCCCCCGCTGGCATTTTTAAACTATAGGAGATAGAAACTGGAAAGTTTGTATGCTGATAGATCATGCTAAAAAACTCAATCGGACTACAACTTTTTAAGTAATTCAAAGAAGGCCTATTGCGCGTTGATAGTTACAAAACCCTCCTTAGACATGTCCTAACATGCTTTTGATTTACTGCCGCTTAGTAGTTTATTTATACAAATCTGTGTTGCGAGCAAAACACGAAAAAGCACTAAAATATTTACAATTGTTTATTGTAAACCAGCTATATTATTATGTACAACGGATCTTAAATACTTTAAGCTTAGCCCAATTCACGAAACGACTATCTCGTTATACCTAAATCAAATCGCGAAGTAGGTTACGAGAGTTAGCCTTATTAACTAAGCATGGCTTTCTCATAATTATGAGAAAATAGAATATCGCAAAAGTGTCATTGTCGTGTACGGTCAACGGTGTGACAGTTAAATATGGTCAAACGTTCCATCATTCTAATCTATGAACAAAATTTCAGGCTTAAATTGAAGTCGTTCTTAAGCGAATTAGGCACAATGCAAGCTAGTCAAACACCTCGTAAGCCTAATAGACTAGTGCTTTTACCTTTGAAAATGGTCAAAAGTGAAAAAAGAAACTTATAATAGGATGAAACCCATTGGAAAAGGAAGAGAATTTAACAAAAATAAAAGGAAAAAGTATTTTACGGGCAATTTAAGGTCGGGAAGTGTAAGGAAGTGAGTTTTTAAGGATAGAAAACGGTTTATCTCGATTTCTGGCAAAACTACAAGTCCTATGGAAAAAGTCAAATGGCAAATTTGTAGGTACCTAATAAAAAGATCTACTACACCTTTAAGCACGCCTCGGGTGTGCTCTACTCTCGAAAGGCCGCGTTGTGACAAGTTCACAACATAAATCTGTTGAAATACCCGAAATTCAATAATAAACTTATAGAAAAATTGATGTTTTTACAACTAGGAACTTCAAACATGACTGTAGACTGTTTTGCTTTTTACTTATTTAATTTAATTTATGTAATATAAAATGAAATAATAAAAAAAACTAAAGCTGTCCGTAGGTCTGTTTGTTCCATAAATTAAGAAAAATATGGGCAATGAAATGAGTTGAATCTTTATTTAAACGTTTCCGTTTATCCTAAGGATGAGCCCTGTTGCTTGGCATTATTAAATTCTAAATGGTTAAAAATATATTAATTAACATTTTTTTGATAGAATAACCAGTTTTATTCGTTCCCCGTTCTCTTTTATTATTTTCCCATTTCTCAATACCGCTTGCCGATATTTTTTTATATTGTTTGTTACATATTTGCTACATTATATTGTTCATTTAATGCATATTATATATTTTATGTGCAACGGATGCAAGAAAAAAAACGTAAATAAATATATAAAAAATGACAAAACACTAAGAAATATTTATTGTAGTCACCATACCTTGTTTTATTGTAAAATCATCAAAATACGGTATTAATGGGGGCAAGAGGGGTCACATGCTGATGTATCATACTCGTAATGCATACATAAATTATTTTGTACTAGATGATAATGATAGAGATGTAAAAAAAATATCAATATTCCAAATAAACTGTTTATAATTTAGTGTAATATAATATTATTGGCTCTATTTAAGGATATGTATTGACGCTGTGGTAGATCAGTCATTGTTTAAGCGATGATTTTTCATCTTACGGTTTCCTGATTATAGTATAAAACGTGTGTGAGGCGTGCAAACTTTATATTTATATTTTTTTCACATAACCTAGACCCGCCTAGCCTCAATTCTTATTGAAGCTAGGCACAAAATATTTTAGTAGAAGATATCTACAAAATATTGTAGATGTCTTCAATCTTCATCTACAATATTTTGTGTAAGTTGTCCAATCGTCTTTAAATTATATCCATAGATCCTTATTTATTGCTATTTTAAGATAGCTTAAATACATGAGTGACCTACGGATAATTTTAGCCCATCAAAAGGTATTTCAGAGAGAAGTGGGGAACGGGCTAAGCGGGTCTGGGCCTTACTACCTGTTCTTTTCTTTGCATTTTTTTGAGAACTTTTAGTGTGGTAATGTAATTTTTTTTACATTATCAGAAAAGAGAGATTTCAACGAATAAAAAGCCCACCGACTTTAAAATAAAAAAAATATATATTTTGACATGAGAGTTTTCGACTGAAAATTAGGGTTAATTTTTTGATATTAGGTGAAAAAATAAATATTTTAAATAAAAAAAATTACAATATATTTGAAACACACGGGTACGTTTTCACCAAATGTCGTGAATTTTTTTGTAAGAACATAAATATAAAAAAAGAACAAACACTTGGTTAGTAGAATTTTTCAAATAAATTATGAAGTTATGTGAAAAAACTGTAAATAAGTACAAACGTTGTAGATCTTTTTATCACCTATAATTACTTTGCTATTTTACTTTTTTCCATAGGACTCGTAGTTTTGCCGAAAATCGAGATAAGCCGTTTTTTACCCCTTGTAACTCACCCCCTTACACTTCCCAACCTCAAATCGCCCGTAATTTATATTTTCCTTATTATTTGTTATATTTTTTTCCTTTTCCAGTGGGTTTCATCCTACTATACTTTTTTTTGTTTCAAAAATTATCGGCATTGGTCTACAATAGCTATTTCAAAATGACGTTTAGACAATGCGCGAGTTAGTGTTTTTTTATGTACACCAACTGTAAATGTGTAAAATCAAATACTTACTTTTATTATTTTTACCCCATCTCAAGTAAATGCAACGGAGTTAAATAAATCATGTCCTGTAACAAAACCTTCTAAAATGTCATCGTCGCGTCGCGCGTCGCTTAGTTGGAATTTAAAAAAGCGTCGAACATTACCGATCACAGCCCGAGAACTCCATGCGCATGCAGAATGCAATTTCGGTTTCGGTCGTAGTTTCGGCAAAACCAAAACTAAACCGAAACACGTTTTTTGCTGAAACTCGACCGAAACCGAAACCGAACACTCGGTCGGACACTAATTTATAATACCTAATGGAAGCTTGGCGTGTATTCGATAATTACAAACGTCACAAAAAATTGTAAAATTATTATTTTTAAACAAAAATTAAACAAACTTCCAAAGTAATCATACACAAAAAAATTATGAAGTCGGTCGTCAGTCGGGTTGTTTTTATTCTTTTAAATTAGTTATTTTATTTTAGATTTTTTAAATTTAACCAACACACACTTGGTCGATTTAAATCAAAAAGACGACTATTTAACATACATACATACATACATACAAGATACGCGCGAAAAACATAACCCTTCTTACAAAAATACAAAAACAGTAAACGGAATCACAATCTCATAAAAGATTGAAGGGTGTAGCTTTATCTGCATAATGTTGGTGATATATGTAGGGCATTATACGGAATTGATTTGAACAAATTGATGGGAGGTAAGAGCATCCACGCAGTGTATAGAAGTATACGGATATATACTGTGTGCTGGATAGCTTTGGTGGTGAACGGAAGTACTAGCATCCATGCAGTGTATAGAAGTATACAGATATATACTGTGTGCTGGATAGCTTTGGTGGTGAACGGAAGTAGTAAATGACCAGGAAATTTCCAAAACTGAATATTAATATTTCATAAAATAACGGGATACCACGTCGACTCTTGAGATCATACAGATAAAAACTACACATATACGCATTAATAACAAGTAAAATCTTGCCACATACAGTGGACGCTACAGGGTGGCGGTTTGTAAGGACGCAAGAAGTCTTCGTCGATTTAAATATATATATATATATATATATATATATATATGTATTGCCTATGTATATATATATAATATATATACATAGGCTATATATATATATATATATATATATATATATATATATATATATATATATATATATATATATATATATATATATATATATATGCATCTTGCGAATCATGTTGCGTCCTACATGGCGATTTTTACGAATGATGCCGCGTCCGACCGACTTGTTGCGTCCGGTATACGGACGCAAGATTAACCGACCCTCATTTTTCGTCCAAGGGTGTCTTTTCATCATTAGAATGCATAGGCAAAAAATTGGCATGGACTCAATTTCATCACTAGAATGATTTTCAGCGTATTTCGTAGTTCAGCCATCGGCCGCGTGGAATTTCGAGGGCGCTACTGAGAAGCGTATATTTTGTACCGTATATTAAACATTTAGTTTACCGATTATATTGCGTCTCCCTGAATATACACAAAAAGTTTTTTTCAGTTCTCCACGATCATCATCTTGCGTCCAGAATTTTTCTTATATCAGGACACCGCCTTGATCCTACTGGGGCCTTTTAGGGTGCACGGGTGTGGGGCGTGCGGGGGGCGGGAAGCGCCGGTCGTCAGCGCCAGCAGCGCGGTCGCATCGCATATTTTGTTAACCGACTTCCAAAAAAGGAGGCGGTTATGTATTCGGCTGTATAATATTTTATTATTATTTTGTATGTTAGACGATAATTCAGCCGTCTATGGACCGATTTTCAAAATTCTTTTTTTGATCTAAAGGGTATAACCCCAAAGTCCCGTTTTAAAAATAGTGGTGACCTGATGATCGGCTCCATGAGGAATCAAAATTTATATGGATACTTATGGCGATTTCAGCTTTTTCTGAAGTAGTCTAGAAGCATATTATGCTACCAAAAATTAAGATTTTGCGCCAAGGTATACCCTGGATCCAAAAGTACAGAACAGAACTCCTGACTCCTTATAGACACATGTTTGGGGATTTCAGCGTTGTTTAAAGAACTGCAAGCATATGCTTCCATGGCAATTAAGTGATCATCATTATCACCACCACCATTACACCATACATCATTACATTATGATGATACAAAAGATACTTCTCCTAGTATTTTTCACAAACACGGTGATCTTTAAACGTTACTCTACCGTCTATGGACTTATATTTTGTAAAATTATTTTGTTGTTGTCATTAACATTGAAACTTGATGATGGGATCCGTGTGGAATCGAGGGAACTCCTCAAAATTTATATAGACATATAATATAGTGATTTAGACTTTTCCTGAAGTAACTTAAGCATATTATGCTACCAAAAAAATAAGATTATACCCTGTATAATAAGAAGGTATTTCCTGGATCCAAAAGAACTGAACAAAACTCCTCAGTCTTTAAAGATACGCGTTTGGAAATTTCGGCATTATTGTTTTAAGAACTGCAAGCATATGCCACTATGTACGTTACAGTAATCATCATAATCATCTTATTTTAAAATAGTGTCTGACCAAAGCTGGTTTTTACGACCGAAACCGAAAACGAATTTCGGCAACGGTCTCAGTTTCGGCTGCAACCGAAACTTCCGTAGGTACAAGGATCATGTTTTGAGAGAAAAATAAAGGAAACGTTAGTTTAAACAGTCAGTCTTTTTAGGGTTCCATAGTATTCAAGGAACCCTTATAGTTTTGCTTCGTCAGTTAGTCTTTCTTTCTGTCTGCCCCTCTAGGTACTGTAATTTTGAACATAAATGGGTTCTACATTCATAAAATAATAATAATTTCATATTTTAGAGGGGTGGCTCCTCCATACATGTGAAATAGGCATGAAAAATATTGTTTCATTCTACTCCATCGTGTGAGATATCGTCGAAAAGATCTAAAATAAAGGCGTGGTTTCATACATAACTTTTTTACAAAGAACCATTTTTGAGTAATCGGCTTCCAAAGTGGTTTTATAATTTGGTCCCCCGCTGGCATTTTTAAACTATAGGAGATAGAAACTGGAAAGTTTGTATGCTGATAGATCATGCTAAAAATCTTTTAGAGAATTTATTTTGAGCGCAATCGGACTACAACTTTTTAAGTAATTCAAAGAAGGCGCGTTGATAGTTACAGAACCCTCCTTAGACATGTCCTAACATGCTTTTGATTTACTGCCGCTTAGTAGTTTATTTATACAAATCTGTATTGCGAGCAAAACACGAAAAAGCACTATAATATTTACAATTGTTTATTGTAAAACAGCTATATTATTATGTACAACGGATCTTAAATACTTTAAGCTTAGCCCAATTCACGAAACGACTATCTCGTTATACCTAAATTAAATCGCGAAGTAGGTTACGAGAGTTAGCCTTATTAACTAAGCATGGCTTTCTCATAATTATGAGAAAATAGAATATCGCAAAAGTGTCATTGTCGTGTACGGTCAACGGTGTGACAGTTAAATATGGTCAAACGTTCCATCATTCTAATCTATGAACAAAATTTCAGGCTTAAATTGAAGTCGTTCTTAAGCGAATTAGGCACAATGCAAGCTAGTCAAACACCTCGTAAGCCTAATAGACTAGTGCTTTTACCTTTGAAAATGGTCAAAAGTGAAAAAAACTCATAGTAGGATGAAACCCATTGGAAAAGGAAGAGAATTTAACAAAAATAAAAGGAAAAAGTATTTTACGGGCAATTTGTGGTCGGGAAGTGTAAGGAAGTGAGTTTTTAAGGATAGAAAACGGTTTATCTCGATTTCTGGCAAAACTACAAGTCCTATGGAAAAAGTCAAATGGCAAATTTGTAGGTACCTAATAGAAAGATCTACACCTTTAAGCACGCCTCGGGTGTGCTCTACTCTCGAAAGGCCGCGTTGTGACAAGTTCACAACACAAATCTGTTGAAATACCCGAAATTCAATAATAAACTTATAGAAAAATTGATGTTTTTACAACTAGGAACTACAAACATGACTAGACTGTTTTGCTTTTTACTTATTTAATTTAATTTATGTAATATAAAATGAAATAATAAAAAAAAACTAAAGCTGTCCGTAGGTCTGTTTGTTCCATAAATTAAGAAAAATATGGGCAATGAAATGAGATGAATCTTTTTTTAAACGTTTCCGTTTATCCTAAGGATCAGCCCTGTTGCTTGGCGTTATTAAATTCTAAATGGTTAAAAATATATTAATTAACATTTTTTGATAGAATAACCAGTTTTATTCGTTCCAAGTTCTCTTTTATTATTTTCCCATTTCTCAGTACCGCTTGCCGATATTTTTTTTATTGTTTGTTACATATTTGTTACATATCACTTAATGCATATTATATATTTTATGTGCAACGGATGCAAGAAAAAAAACGTAAATAAATATATAAAAAATGACAAAACACTAAGAAATATTTATTGTAGTCACCATACCTTTTTTTATTGGGGGCAAGAGGGGTCACATGCTGATGAGTCATACTCGTAATGCATACATAAATTATTTTGTACTAGATGATAATGATAGAGTTGTAAAAAAAATATCAATATTCCAAATAAACTGTTTATAATTTACTGTAATATAATATTATTGGCTCTATTTAAGGATATGTATTGACGCTGTGGTACATCAGTAATTGTTTAAGCGATCATTTTTCATCTTACGGTTTCCTGATTATAGTATGAGGCGTGCAAACTTTATATTTATATTTTTTTCACATAACCTAGACCCGCCTAGCCTCAATTCTTATTGAAGCTAGGCACAAAATATTTTAGTAGAAGATATCTACAAAATATTGTAAATGTCTTCATCTACAATATTTTGTGTAAGTTGTCCAATCGTCTTTAAATTATATCCATAGATGCTTATTTATTGCTATTTTAAGATAGCTTAAATACATGAGTGACCTACGGATAATTTTAGCCCATCAAAAGGTATTTCAGAGAGAAGTGGGGAACGGGCTAAGCGGGTCTGGGCCTTACTACCTGTTCTTTTCTTTACATTTTTTTGAGAACTTTTACTGTGGTAATGTATTTTTTTACATTATCAGGAAAGAGAGATTTCAACGAATAAAAAGCCCACCGACTTTAAAATAATAAAAAAAAGATATTTTGACGTGAGAGTTTTCGACTGAAAATTAGGGTTAATTTTTTGATATTAAGTCAAAATAAGGTGAAAAAATAAATATTTTAAATAAAAAAAATTACAATATATTTGAAACACACGGGTACGTTTTCACCAAATGTCGTGAATTTTTTTGTAATAACATAAATATAAAAAAAGAACAAACACTTGGTTAGTTGAATTTTTCACATAAATGTATGAAGTTATGTGAAAAAACTGTAAATAAGTACAAACGTTGTAGATCTTTTTATCACCTATAACTTTGCTATTTTACTTTTTTCCATAGGACTCGTAGTTTTGCCGAAAATCGAGATAAGCCGTTTTTTACCCCATGTAACTCACCCCCTTACACTTCCCAACCTCAAATCGCCCGTAATTTATTTTTTCCTTATTTTTTGTTATATTTTTTTCCTTTTCCAGTGGGTTTCATCCTACTATACTTTTTTTTGTTTCAAAAATTTAGTATTATAATTAGTATTTTTTTATGTATACCAACTGTAAATGTGTAAAATCAAATACTTACTTTTATTATTTTTACCCCATCTCAAGTAAATGCAACGGAGTTAAATAAATCATGTCCTGTAACAAAACCTTATAAAATGTCATCGTCGCGTCGCGCGTTGCTTAGTTGGAATTTAAAAAAGCGTCGAACATTACCGATCACAGCCCGAGAACTCCATGCACATGCAGAATGCAGTTTCGGTTTCGGTCGTAGTTTCGACAAAACCAAAACTAAACCGAAACACGTTTTTTTGCTGAAACTCGACCGAAACCGAAACCGAACACTCGGTCGGACACTAATTTATAATACCTAATGGAAGCTTGGCGCGTATTCGATAATTACAAACGTCACAAAAAATTGTAAAATTATTATTTTTAAACAAAAATTAAACAGACTTCCAAAGTAATCATACACAAAAAAATTATGAAGTCGGTCGTCAGTCGGGTTGTTTTTATTTCTTTAAATTAGTTATTTTATTTTAGATTTTTTAAATTTAACCAACACACACTTGGTCGATTTAAATCAAAAAGACGTCTATTTAACATACATACATACATACATAAAAGATACGCGCGAAAAAAAATACCCTTCTTACAAAAATACAAAAACAGTAATTCGGAATCACAATCTCATAAAAGATTGAAGGGTGTACCTTTATCTGCATAATGTTGGTAATATATGTAGGGCATTATACGGAATTGATTTGAACAAATTGATGAGAGGTAAGAGCATCCATGCAGTGTATAGAAGTATACGGATATATACTGTGTGCTGGATAGCTTTGGTGGTGAACGGAAGTACAAGCATCCATGCAGTGTATAGAAGTATACGGATATATACTGTGTGCTGGATAGCTTTGGTGGTGAACGGAAGTACTAGCATCCATGCAGTGTATAGAAGTACACGGATATATACTGTGTGCTGGATAGCTTTGGCGGTGAACGGAAGTACTAAATGACCTGGAAATTTCCAAAACTGAATATTCATATTTCATTATATAACGCGATACCACGTCGACTCTTGATATCATACTGATAAAAACTACACATATACGCATTAATAACATGTAAAATCTTGCCACATACAGTGGACGCTACAGGGTGGTAGTTTGTAAGGACGCAAGAAGTCTTCGTCGATTTAAATATATATATATATATATATATATATATATATATATATATATATATATATATATATATATATAAGTATTTAAATATATATATATATATATATATATATATATATATATATATATATAATCAAGAGTCGACGTGGTATCCCGTTATTTTATGAAATATTAATATTCAGTTTTGGAAATTTCCTGGTCATTTACTACTTCCGTTCACCACCAAAGCTATCCAGCACACAATATATATCTGTATACTTCTATACACTGCATGGATGCTAGTACTTCCGTTCATCACCAAAGCTATCCAGCACACAGTATATATCCGTATACTTCTATACACTGCATGGATGCTCTTACCTCCCATCAATTTGTTCAAATCAATTCCGTATAATGCCCTACATATATTACCAACATTATGCAGATAAAGCTACACCCTTCAATCTTTTATGAGATTGTGATTCCGATTACTGTTTTTGTATTTTTGTAAGAAGGGTTATGTTTTTCGCGCGTATCTTGTATGTATGTATGTATGTTAAATAGTCGTCTTTTTGATTTAAATCGACCAAGTGTGTGTTGGTTAAATTTAAAAAATCTAAAATAAAATAACTAATTTAAAAAAATAAAAACAACCCGACTGACGACCGACTTCATAATTTTTTTGTGTATGATTACTTTGGAAGTTTGTTTAATTTTTGTTTAAAAATAATAATTTTACAATTTTTTGTGACGTTTGTAATTATCGAATACGCGCCAAGCTTCCATTAGGTATTATAAATTAGTGTCCGACCGAGTGTTCGGTTTCGGTTTCGGTCGAGTTTCAGCAAAAAAACGTGTTTCGGTTTAGTTTTGGTTTTGCCGAAACTACGACCGAAACCGAAATTGCATTCTGCATGTGCATGGAGTTCTCGGGCTGTGATCGGTAATGTTCGACGCTTTTTTAAATTCCAACTAAGCGACGCGCGACGCGACGATGACATTTTATAAGGTTTTGTTACAGGACATGATTTATTTAACTCCGTTGCATTTACTTGAGATGGGGTAAAAATAATAAAAGTAAGTATTTGATTTTACACATTTACAGTTGGTATACATAAAAAAAAAACACTAACTCGCGCATTGTCTAAACGTCATTTTGAAATAGCTATTGTAGACCAATGCCGATAATTTTTGAAACAAAAAAAAAAGTATAGAAGGATGAAACCCACTGGAAAAGGAAAAAATATTACAAAAAAATAAGGGAAAAATAAATTACGGGCGATTTGAGGTTGGGAAGTGTAAGGGGGTGAATTACAAGGGGTAAAAAACGGCTTATCTCGATTTTCGGCAAAACTACGAGTCCTATGGAAAAAAGTAAACTAGAAAAGTTATAGGTGATAAAAAGATCTACAACGTTTGTACTTATTTACAGTTTTTTCACATAACTTCATAATTTATGTGAAAAATTCAACTAACCAAGTGTTTGTTCTTTTTTTATATTTATGTTATTACAAAAAAATTCACGACGTTTGGTGAAAACGTACCCGTGTGTTTCAAATATATTGTAATTTTTTTTTTATTTAAAATATTAATTTTTTCACCATATTTTGACTTAATATCAAAAAATTAACCCTAATTTTCAGTCGAAAACTCTCACGTCAAAATATCTTTTTTTTTATTTTAAAGTCGGTGGGCTTTTTATTCGTTGAAATCTCTCTTTTCTGATAATGTAAAAAAAAATACATTACCACAGTAAAAGTTCTCAAAAAAATGCAAAGAAAAGAACAGGTATAGCTCTACCAGAATCTGATGGCATTTTAAAAAAAATAAAAAATGTGATTTTCATATGGCAATGTCAAGTATGACCCGTCAAATCAAAGTACGTGATCTGTCAACCGCTGTTAAAATTTTGTGATTATGTTCTTGGAATTTGTTGTTTTTGTGAAAATATCCAAAAAGGCAACTCGATCTCAAGCGAGAAATATTGTTTTCTATGTCTATAGTAAAATACAGAAAGAAGAAGGTGTAAATCGAACTCAATTTTATAATTTAAAGTTCGTGGTAGAGTTGACCGGTAAGTTAGAGTGAGTTGTTTTGATACTTTTAGTTTTTTTATATTTTCTTAGGTAATTATTGTGACTTCTTTAAATGTGTTTCCAGTACTACTATAAGGTGAATCGTAGCTGATGGCACATCGAATGATGGTTTGTTTTCCATGCCTGGTAAAAGGAGGAGAGGAGGAAAAAAGAAAATCAACATAAGACAGTTTCGATTTATAGTTGATTAGGAATAAAGTAAACGAGTTCTATACAGTTCGGAAGGAAATTCCAACATTAAATAAACTGTTGCCAATTTAATTGTATGTTATTCGTAATAAATAAGTATATAAAGTAATTCACGATTGATTTATTTTTCATGAAATATCATTATGTTACATAGTATAAAACAAAGTCCCTTTTTTGTCTGTCCCTATGTATGCTTAAATCTTTAAAACTACGCAACGGATTTTGATGCGAGTTTTTAAAATAATAGTCTTTAAGTATTTAATAGTCTTTAAGATATTATAAGATTATGGTAAAATTTATATTCAAGTACTTATTATGTAAGTATATTATCAAGTGGTCGCGCATGTCGTATCGTGGGTGATAGGGTCCCATTTTTAACAATTTGCATTGGGCAAACCTAAAAACATGTTCAATATTGTATCAGTAGTATATTGCTGTAAGTAGGTAGAGAATTATTCGCCGAAGTAGTTTTTTCTCCAAGAACACTATTCCACGCGGGCGAAGCCGCGGACAAAAGCTAGTTTTCTATATTATACACCGAACATTCTTCATACAGTCTTATTATAATTCATGTTCAATAATACTAAAGACATAATTAAATATTAACCAGTATCAAGATCGTTTAATCCAATTTCCCCAGTATTGCACACTACAAATTTTTTTTTCCCTATTTGCCATGAGATTCTGGTACACCTATAGTAAGGCCCAGACCCGCTTAGCCCGTTCCCCACTTCTCTCTGAAATACGCATCTATGGATATAATTTAAAGACGATTGGACAACTTACACAAAATATTGTAGATGAAGTCATCTACAATATTTTGTAGATATCTTCTACTAAAATATTTTGTGCCTAGCTTCAATAAGAATTGAGGCTAGGCGGGTCTAGGTTATGTGAAAAAATATAAATATAAAGTTTGCACGCCTCACACGCGTTTTATACTATAATCAGGAAACCGTAAGATGAAAAATCATCGCTTAAACAATGACTGATGTACCACAGCGTCAATACATATCCTTAAATAGAGCCAATAATCATATATTACAGTAAATTATAAACAGTTTATTTGGAATATTGATATTTTTTTTACATCTCTGTCATTATCATCTAGTACAAAATAATTTATGTATGCATTACGAGTATGATACATCAGAATGTGACCCCTCTTGCCCCCATTAATACCGTATTTTGATGATTTTACAATAGAATAAGGTATGGTGACTACAATTAATATTTTTTAGTGTTTGTCATTTTTTAATATATTTATTTAGGTTTTTTTTTCTTGCATCCGTTGCACATAAAATATATAATATGCATTAAATGAACAATATTATGTAACAAACAATATAAAAATATATCGGCAAGCGGTACTGAGAAATGGGAAAATAATAAAAGAGAACGGGGAACGAATAAAACTGGTTATTCTACCAAAAAATGTTAATTAATATATTTTTAACCATTTAGAATTTAATAACGCCAAGCAACAGGGCTCATCCTTAGGATAAACGGAAACGTTTAAAAAAAGATTCAACTCATTTCATTGCCCATATTTTTCTTAATTTATGGAACAAACAGACCTACGGACAGCTTTAATTTTTTTATTATTTCATTTTATATTACATAAATTAAATTAAATAAGTAAAAAGCAAAACAGTCTACAGTCATGTTTGAAGTTCCTAGTTGTAAAAACATCAATTTTTCTATAAGTTTATTATTGAATTTCGGGTGTTTCAACAGATTTATGTTGTGAACTTGTCACAACGCGGCCTTTCGAGAGTAGAGCATACCCGAGGCGTGCTTAAAGGTACCTCTTTCTATTAGGTACCTACAAATTTGCCATTTGACTTTTTCCATAGGACTTGCAGTTTTGCCAGAAATCGAGATAAACCGTTTTCTATCCTTAAAAACTCACTTCCTTACACTTCCCGACCTCAAATTGCCCGTAAAATACTTTTTCCTTTTATTTTTGTTAAATTCTCTTCCTTTTCCAATGGGTTTCATCCTACTATAAGTTTTTTTTTTTCACTTTTGACCATTTTCAAAGGTAAAAGCACTAGTCTATTAGGCTTACGAGGTGTTTGACTAGCTTGCATTGTGCCTAATTCGCTTAAGAACGACTTCAATTTAAGCCTGAAATTTTGTTCATAGATTAGAATGATGGAACGTTTGACCATATTTAACTGTCACACCGTTGACCGTACACGACAATGACACTTTTGCTATATTCTATTTTCTCATAATTATGAGAAAGCCATGCTTAGTTAATAAGGCTAACTCTCGTAACCTACTTCGCGATTTGATTTAGGTATAACGAGATAGTCGTTTCGTGAATTGGGCTAAGCTTAAACTATTTAAGATCCGTTGTACATAATAATATAGCTGGTTTACAATAAACAATTGTAAATATTTTAGTGCTTTTTCGTGTTTTGCTCGCAACACAGATTTGTATAAATAAACTACTAAGCGGCAGTAAATCAAAAGCATGTTAGGACATGTCTGAGGAGGGTTTTGTAACTATCAACGCGCAATAGGCCTTCTTTGAATTACTTAAAAAGTTGTAGTCCGATTGCGCTCAAAATAAGTTCTCTAAAAGGTTTTTAGCATGATCTATCAGCATACAAACTTTCCAGTTTCTATCTCCTATAGTTTAAAAATGCCAGCGGGGGACCAAATTATAAAACCACTTTGGAAGCCGATTACTCGAAAATGGTTCTTTGTAAAAAAGTTATGTATGAAACCACGCCTTTATTTTAGATCTTTTCGACGATATCTCACACGATGGAGTAGAATGAAACAATATTTTTCATGCCTATTTCACATGTATGGAGGAGCCACCCCTCTAAAATATGAAATTATTATTATTTTATGATGTAGAACACGGATCTATACACAATATATAACTTTACCAAATCTCTCCCATTTATGTTCAAAATTACAGTAGCTAGAGGGGCAGAAAGAAGGACTAACTGACGAAGCAAAACTATAAGGGTTCCTTGAATACTATGGAACCCTAAAAAGACTGACTGATTAAACTAACGTTTCCTTTATTTTTCTCTCAAAACATGATCCTTGTACCTACGGAAGTTTCGGTTGCGGCCGAAACTGAGACCGTTGCCGAAATTTGTTTTCGGTTTCGGTCGTAAATACCAGCTTCGGTCAGACACTATTTTAAAATAAGATGATGATGATGATTACTGTAACGTACATAGTGGCATATGCTTGCAGTTCTTAAAACAATAATGCCGAAATTTCCAAACGCGTATCTTTAAAGACTGAGGAGTTTTGTTCAGTTCTTTTGGATCCAGGGAATACCTTCTTATTATACAGGGTATAATCTTATTTTTTTGGTAGCATAATATGCTTAAGTTACTTCTGGAAAAGTCTAAATCACTATATTATATGTCTATATAAATTTTGAGGAGTTCCCTCGATTCCTCACGGATCCCATCATCAAGTTTCCATGTTAATGACAACAACAAAATAATTTTATAAAATATAAGTCCATAGACGGTAGAGTAACGTTTAAAGATCACCGTGTTGGTGAAAAATACTAGGAGAAGTACCTTTTGTATCATCATAATGTAATGATGTATAGTGTAATGGTGGTGGTGATAATGATGATCACTTAATTGCCATGGAAGCATATGCTTGCAGTTCTTTAAACAACGCTGAAATCCCCAAACATGTATCTATAAGGAGTCAGGAGTTCTGTTCTGTACTTTTGGATCCAGGGTATACCTTGGCGCAAAATCTTAATTTTTGGTAGCATAATATGCTTAGACTACTTCAGAAAAAGCCGAAATCGCCATAAGTATCCATATAAATTTTGATTCCTCATGGATCCCATCATCAGGTCACCACTTTTTTTTAAACGGGACTTTGGGGTTATACCCTTTAGATCAAAAAAAGAATTTTGAAAATCGGTCCATAGACGGCTGAATTATCGTCTAACATACAAAATAAGAATAAAATATTATACAGCCGAATACATAACCGCCTCCGTTTTTGGAAGTCGGTTAACAAAATATGCGATGCGACCGCGCTGCTGGCGCTGACGAACGGCTCGCTTCCCGCCCCCCGCGCGCCCCACACCCGTGCACCCTAAAAGGCCCCAGTAGGATCAAGGCGGTGTCCTGATATAAGAAAAATTCTGGACGCAAGATGATGCTCGTGGAGAACTGAAAAAAACTTTTTGTGTATATTCGGGGAGACGCAATATAATCGGTAAACTAAATGCTCAATATACGGTACAAAATATACGCTTCTCAGTAGCGCCCTCGAAATTCCACGCGGCCGATGGCTGAACTACGAAATACGCTGAAAATCATTCTAGTGATGAAATTGAGTCCATGCCAATTTTTTGCCTATGCATTCTAATGATGAAAAGACACCCTTGGACGAAAAATGAGGGTCGGTTAATCTTGCGTCCGTATACCGGACGCAACAAGTCGGTCGGACGCGGCATCATTCGTAAAAATCGCCATGTAGGACGCAACATGATTCGCAAGATGCATATATATATATATATATATATATATATATATATATATATATATATATATATATATATATATATATATATATATATATATATATATATATATATATATATATATATATATATATATATATATATATATATATATATATATATATATATATATATATATATATATATATATATATATGTCGGAGCGTGTTAAAGCTAAGATTGTCTGTGATTGGAAACGTCAAGTAGTTTTACTATTTGGACTCGGTCGATGCCAGTGTTGATGGATGTCATAGGAAATCGTTGTCATGGAGATTTGATTATTATTTGTTTGGATTTGGAAATGACTGGATGAGAAAATCTCAGGATAAAATACGGGATATGTGGCATCGAACTTGTCACGTTTCTGATCGTTCAGCATTTGAGCTATTCGATAATATTGTAATAAATATCTTACCATAATGGAGTCTTTGTCATCAGAAGTGCGAAGAAACTCACGACCCACATAGAAAGACCCTTCGGAGCATAACGTGCAAAGGGCAGAATGAGAATGACACGCATCGGATGAGCAAATTGCTTATATCGCAAATGAACAAATGCGTAGGGTCCAAAACGTGGAGAAAACTAAAAGTTGTCCGACGAAAGTAATAGAATAATAGATCGAAACCGATCAGAATGACACTAGAGTCAGAAGAGTGTATTTACATGCATTGGGTGAATCTTCATGGTGTGAAAGCAAGATGAAATAATCAGACTGCATTCACTTTCCAATTACAAAGGATATTGGGTACACTTAATCCGTAGCGGAGACTTAGTACACAAGATTCTTGAGTTGAAGTTGAATTGTATTGATCGCTAAAAATATAATAATAACAAACATAAGATATGGAAAGCCAAAACTAGAGATAGATCCTGTGGTCAACACACTGCTCGCAAATGCTTTGTTTGTGGTTGATAGGGACACAAGTCGATTGTCCTGCATGAGGAAAAGTTTTGTTAAAGACGTTTAGCTGCATCAGAACATCAAAGCTAGTTTAATAGCAATTCTGAGATATGTCATGTATTGTTTATTTTTATTTTACAGCGGGAGACAAGGACACTATATATTGACATACTTGGAGGGAATTGACGATAAATCACGTGGCAGATTGTAACGGAACGTTACATGACTTGCGTTTATTAGACATAGTTAATTAAAAATATATAACAATAGAACTATTTTTTTTTTCACTAATAAAAAATAAATAAAAAATAATAATATTATAATTAAGAAGATTGTTAGCGCTTAAAGGATAAAAAATTAAATCGCTTAATCCGTGTAAAACAGTGTCAGAAATTTAAAGCCAAATAAAATCACGGTGTACAGTGAATTTATATATATTCAGTTAAAATTACAATAATATACCCGGTAGGTGAGACACAAAATTTATAGGGACGTGGTAAAGAGCCTACTTGATCTTGTCACCTAGGAATGTAGGGCTACTCTCCTGGTACAACCGTGGAAGGGGGAGAAGATGACAACAGCTAGGACGCTGGAGGGACTCTGCTTCCACCCGGACGGAGACAGCAAGGCAATGGCGTCGGATGGCGTCGAAGATTGTGAATCACTCTTGACGCTTGTGCACTGCTTTCTTCCACAGCCAAGTCAAACCAGAAGACCAACGGTAGCAGGAAACCCTGGAATTGATACGGTCTCCACCTTAGTCCATTGTCCACAACTGTCTGGCGGCCCAACCACGATGCCCGAGAAGAGCGCCTACTACCTACAGCGGTAGCGGTATTGTCGTGGTGGGCCGTCAGGAAACATTTATTTACAAAAAATACAATTAATTATAGCAAATAACTATCGAATACAACAAACGAATGTATCAATAAAGTTTTGTGAAGCAGAACAAAGGAATTTTTAAGCTAAGATAATATGTAATGTCGGTAGGTAAAAAAAAATACTGTATCTTTAATTTTACAAATTCTGCATCAATTACTTATTTAAGAGTTATGTAATTACGAACTAAAACAAAATAAAAACTGTTCACAATAATTAAATACGAAAACTATAGTTTTTAAAGCAAAATATTGTGTGCTTATAAACTTACCCTAACACGGGGACTTGTCCAGCTTAAACTGTTGGAACGTTTAGATGAGTAGCAAATTTGTATTTGCTAAATATTAAACAAAAGAAAAGTACTTATAAAGATTACAAAAAATTGAATTAAAATATCGGCAGCGACGCGAAGGAATGCGTAGTGACCAGCTCGCAGTCTAGGGCCGAATGATGACGCGACAGGCGAAGCGGCGCTCGAGTCGGTATACGCCCTCATCTATTGTTCGACTCTGCGAGTACAGTCGCTAACAATCTTCTTAATTATAATATTATTATTTTTTATTTATTTTTTATTAGTGAAAAAAAAAATAGTTCTATTGTTATATATTTTTAATTAACTATGTCTAATAAACGCAAGTCATGTAACGTTCCGTTACATTACCCGCCTCGCCCCGCAAGGATTTTGTCCTATGCCTTATGACAAAATCCGAACTTGAAAGAAGCAGGTAAGCAACTCACTTAGACCAGGCAAAATTACATTAAAAGAGAATTAAGTGTTATGGCCAACAATTTTTAAATCTTTAATATGCCAAGTACCTAAATCTTTACCAGACATGTTTTCTAAGACATAAACGAGCGGGGACAGCTTTTGAGTTACGCGACATTTGATAAATTTAGGAGCTAATTTCCTACTGAAGTACTTATCTTTATCACTAAGTACATATGCTCGCTTATACACAATATCACCTACTTCAAACTCGAAAACCTTCCTCCGCAAGTTATAATGGGATGTGTTTTTCACATGTGCATGATACAAGGATTTTTGGACCTTATCAAAAATGGAACTGAGACAACCACGATTCTCCACATATTCCTCGCGAGGCAAAAACAAAACCTCCTTACCTAACTCAGTGTCAGTGTAATGAGTGCCACATAACACCAATTCTCTGCCGAATACAAGGAACGATGGTGAGAAACCAGTTGCTTCGTTCACGGAATTATTTATCGCAAACTGTACCTTCGGAATAAATAAGTCCCAAGTTCTATGATCGCCCTCAACGAACGTGGAAAGACAAGTTATAATTGTTTTATTATAACGCTCCACTGTATTTACCTGGGGCGTATATTTAGGCGTAAAAAACACATTCGGAATTTTGTACTTTTCGAACAAGGATTTAGTTTGCTCGCTAATAAACTGAGAACCATTGTCCATAAAAAATACTTTGAGGGACACCGTGTACAAGAAATACTTGCTCCTCAAGTAATTTGACAATAATGTCTGACGTGGCTCTCTTTATGGGGAAAATCTGACAAAACTTGGAGAAACAGCACGTAACTACTAGAATGTAACTATTCTGCTTGCGTGTTACAGGAAGGGGACCCATCAAATCTATCGAAATCATCTGAAAAGGACGACAACACTGCTTTGGACGTCCCATTTCTCCAAGTGTTGCATGATTTTGGGGTTTGTAAGCAAGGCAAACGGAGCAAGAGCTCACAAATTGCGATATGTCGTTGTGCATATTGGGCCAATAGTACCTAAGTGCAACACGCTTATATGTTTTAAATATGCCCATGTGACCTGCTGTAGGTTCACTATGGTTTTCGGAGATAATTTTATCGCGCAATTCTAATGGAACCACTTCTTTCCATGAGAACTCATCCGTAAGCTGGTGTTTATTTTTACTTAGCCGAAAGAGCGTATTATTTTTAATTTGGAAATTTAGAAAGTTCTCTGGTTTCACGAGGCAGCCATTATAAATATTTTTGTACCAATCATCACTAGTAGTCGCGATGGAATTGGCAGAAGTCAAAGCTGAAACGGGGACAGCTCTGGATAAAGCGTCGGGAATAATATTATCCACACCACGTCGGTGCTTCAAAACGAAGTTAAAGGATGAGAGCCGAACCCCCCAGCGAGCGAGCCTACCAGTTGGGTTATCCAAGGACAGAAACCACTTAAGCGCGCTATGGTCTGTGTAAACTGTGTGAGTTTGACCATTCTCTAGATAGCAACGCCAATGTTCCAAGGCAACGAGAACAGCCAAAGTCTCACGTTCAGTGATGCTATAATTCTTTTCTGGCCCAGTCAAGGATCTACTCATGTAAGCTATGGGGTGCTCCTTTCCATCTATAGTTTGAGTTAGCATTGCACCGACCCCATAGTTACTAGCATCCTTATGCACTTCAAATGGAAGATCATAATTGGGACAGGAAAGAATAGGCGCCGAGACCAAGCATTCTTTGAGTTTCTTAAATGCTACGTCAGCTTCCTCAGTCCACTGGAAAGGAGGTGCAGACTTTTTATTGGAAGTCAGCTTATTGAGCGGTCCAGCGATCGTGCTAAAATTTGGGACAAACCTGCGGTACCAAGTTGCCGTACCTAGAAAACGTTTTAGGTCCTTGCGGCACGTAGGCGTTGGATAATTTAATATAGCCGCTACTTTGTCAGGGTCAGTCCGCAAACCATTCGCATCAACCACATATCCTAGATATTTAAGCTGACTTCGAAAGAATTCACATTTTTCCAGATTGACTGTTAGGTTGGCTTGACGTAGCTTCTCAAAGACGCGTTGAAGAAGAGATACGTGCTCTTCAAATGTACGACTTATTAGGACAATGTCGTCGAGATACGCAAAGGCCTGGTGGTCCATATTTCCAAATAGTCGGTCCACTAATCGTTGTTGCGTGGACGGCGCGTTAGTCAATCCAAACGGAGTAGTTTTAAAACGCAACGTACCTCGGCCCGGGACGTAAAATGCCGTCTTATCCCTATCCTCAGGAGCTATTGGTATTTGCCAAAACGCCTTCGATAAATCTATGCTACTTAGATACCTAGCGTCACGTAAATTATCTAAGATTTCGGATATGTAAGGTAAGTTATACGCATCCCGTTTTGTGACAGAGTTTAGTTTCCTGCTGTCCAAACAAAAACGGGGCTGACCGTTCTTCTTTGTAACTAGTAGAACTGGAGATTGCCATGCACTTTCGCAAGGTTCCACCACATCAAGCTGCAGCATTTCATCTACCTGTTCCGTTAAAATTTTCTGTTTAACAGGCGAAAGCCTATAATAGCGTTGCCTTACAGGAGGTGAGTCGCCAGTGTCAATGTGGTGAGTAATTAAGTGCGTACGACCCAATCCTACACGTTCAAATGATATTTCCTTAAATTTTTGTATGATGTCATCAGCAATGGCCTTCTGAGAGTTATCTAAATTATCGTATGACTGTATAAAGTTTGTTGAACTATCCGTATGTAAGTCAGCTAGAGGGGCGTTAGTTACATTCAGAGAGCCCAAATATTTAGGACAAACTTTGAAAGCGCGCCAGAAGTCAATCCCTAAAATCAGCGATGATTGGACTTCTGGAACTACATGTGTCTTAATAATGTGGAACTGGTTATCAAAATGGACGGGCAAATTTATGTAACCTAAACTGCGCAGATTCTGTCCACCAGCTGCCACGATTGTTACTAAATCATCGGTACACAACTCCAAACCACGACTAACTAAAGCGGTATGAGCATTGTTGCCTAGAATGGTAACAGCTGATCCCGAGTCTAGAAGGCCTGAAGCTGTCATATTATTAATTTTAATATTGACGTAAGGTCTTGTGTCATTAGTAGGTTTAGTGTGCAGAATTGTAGCAGCCTTGTATCCACTGAAAAATAATCGAACAGACTTAACCCAGTTATTCAACTCTTGCTTACTAGTTCGGATAATATTATTCTTCAGTGTAGAATTGCCACAATTCTGCCTAATTAGTTTTTTTGTATTCTGAATATTAGTGCAATTAGGGCAATCCGGCTTCTTAACTCCCTTGTGACCACATTTGAAACACATTATTTCAGTGTTAGTGCACTGTCTCAAATTGTGTGTATTATTACGACACCTAGGACAGTATGGCATACTTTTGTTAGTTTGAGATGTGCTTTTTGTAATACTATGTAAATATTTTTCGTTAGTGTTAAAATTTTGTTTAATATTAGTGGTAGTTTTATAATCATAAGTAGATTTAAGTTTTAGGTTTTTGTATGCAAATTCTGGTGCTAAGGTATCAGAAGTTGGTGCTAACGGTTCTCGAAAGTGGGCAAGACGAGACTGCACGGTTTCATAATTCCTGCACAAGGTTCTCACCTGATCGATATCGCGAATGTCAATTGCGGAAGCTAGAGTGCTTGCGTAACAAGGGCGTATATTGTGCAAAACAATCTCGAGCTTGTCCTCCTGCGACAACGGTTTTGAAAGCCTTGAAAACATTCCTGAGAGAATCGATAAATAGATTGTTATATTTTCCGTCTCGCCCTGAGTTCTAGCGCGGATCTCAGATAATAGGCGATAGTCATAATCAGGCTTATCGAAATCTTGTTTTAAAAGGATAACCAGATCGTCCCAAGATGATACCTGGTCCCTTATACTTCGAAACCAATGTAAAGCGTCCTCTGTAAATATTTCGGTACCAAATGAAATTAATTTCGAGTCAGGTATGTTTCGAGCCTCACTAAATTCACTAACTCGTTGAATAAAAGACCGAACGCACGACTTGCCATCAAATTTAATTTTACCTAGCTCAGAAGTAACACTTTTGTCACAAGTGACTGCGACGTTAATTGAAGGCTGACTACCAGAATGTGCAGTAGCAGAGTCAGTCGATTCTACCTTAAGTGGATCTATTAATTTATTTAGACTCTTAAGGTAAGATTCATAACAGCTTCTATAAAGAACAACGCAAGCCGCGTATGTATCTTTTGCGTCACTTGGGTCTATTCTATGTATCCTATGATAAACGTGATGTAGAATATTTTCTGTACGCGAAAGTGTTCCTTTGTCATACGAGCCTGTCTCGAGAGTGCAACTAACTCTATTTAATATTTCTGTTACGGACAGAAGATCCTCTACTGGGTCAAGGTGAGAAGAGGCTATGTCCTCAGCTGGAAAATTTTGTACTAATTTTGTAATCTGTTTCCTAAGCTCGGCAACCGTACTGCCTGGTGTTTCGCCTCTAATCGCCACCTCATACTCCAATTCGGGTTTTTGTAATGATAGGTACTTAATTGGATAAGCCATTGTTATATATATGAACTTAGGGTAAATTTTAAGAGCACACAAACAATACAAAAATAGTAATAATTACTACGTAAGTTTAAATTTATCCTAAACTTTAAAAAAAAAACTAAGTAACAGGACTATACAATAACTTAATTAGGTTAATGACTGTACCTTTATAAACTATAATGAAGGTAACATGAAACGAAATGTTTTACAAATACAAGACTAATAAAAGGATAATGGAAATAAAATATACTTATTCTTTGTTTTACAGACCCTAAGCATACATTAAGAAAGGAATTAAAACAATATTTATAACTTATTTGTAATCACAAAAACACGGAGTACAAGCACAGACAAGACACACGACGACAATTTTCACATTTAACACACAATTGACAAACAATTTAACAAAATTTGACACAAAAACGAAAACAAGACACTAACAATCCGCTACCACTTCCAAGTGACAAAATGCAAGTTAACCACGTTTGTGGGCGCCAGTGTCTAAATTGTTCTTAAAGGATTAGGCGGTTCTGCTCTATAAACTATTAATTAAAGGAGTTGATAATATATTGGGCATAAAGATTCCAACTTGGACACTCAATAACTGTGGTGAGCGTATTCCTTCCATTACGATATTTTTCTCGAAATATTGGTAGAATTGATCTAGTATTATTTATGAAGTCTCTTTCATTTGATATACATAGCGAAATTACCTAGCTAATAAAGATCATATAAGATGTTGCTTCTCTTGTTGCTAATGGCTTCATGGTCTAACCGAGTTAGCGCATCTCAAACTAAGATTTTAGGTTAGATACTAGTTTGTGTATCGAACGACTGCATATGTGTGTACCTACCTACTTATATAGCGACGCGTAGCCTGTTGAAGTCTAAGACGATGTGCATGAGTGTAATAATTTACTTCTTACAGTGTACTGCTATTTTGCAAATGATGCTATACGTGCTATAAGAATGTATGACATAGTTGTTAAAATTTTGCAAATTTAAGTAATCTTTGTTATGATATAGAAGGAGCGTGATCTTGCGCGTTCTCACGAATAACATTTTTATTTGAGTACATAATAACTTACAATTGATTTCATGAGACACAAGTAAAAAGAATATTTAAAACGAACATAAAATTATAGTACTTCGCAACCTTTGGATCAAATTGAAAATACAGTTTTGTCCGTTTATCAAAATCTAACTTTGCAATAAGGATTCGCATGATACTTTAAGATAGTAGTTGAAAATTCATGTGTCAGGCGCTAGATTATTATCTAACCAAGTGAAATTGTTTATTAATTTGGAATGACACGTATGTATTTTGGGATGATTTTATTTTGACGGATAATTATTGTTTGCATAAATTATTTTCTCTCTTGGTTTTGTTCATTAGGTACAAGGGGGTAGTTCGGTGCAACGAGAATGGCGACATTTCAATATATCGCTCTGTCTTACAGGGTTAACGTTACATAAAAGCTACTTAAAACCACAACAGATGACACTATGTCGCTTCTGCCTCGCGCTATCGAAAACGCTAGACTTATGTACATGAGGCTCACGAATAATTAATATATTGTACCATAAAGACTAGCCAAATGGCAGTCACCACTCACCAGTCCGATTAAGTTAAAACAACTTAAATGACATTAACGTAGCCCCATTCGAAAAAAAGCAAGAAAAAAAAATGAACATATTGTTCTGCAGTATTAATGAATTGTTTATGGAGATGGTTAATCGGTTTTGTTGGAATGTCAAATTGTATTCGAAAGAGGAATTTAACGATATCTTAAACTATAATTACGTATCTTAAATTTATCGCCATATTAATATAATCAAATCAATTATGTAGTCCTTCTTTGTTGGAAGGCGGTTAAAATTTTGAAGAGGCAGCTCATTAAAGGCGCTTATCTGGTCCCAATTTTTTTTTATGAGGTCGATATTCTTCTCTGTAATAAGTGTTCTGTGATTAGGTAACGTAGTAGACTGATGCAACTTCCAGTTGATGAGAGATCCGAGCCCCAGCGTTGGGAATGTTAGTGATCAGAGCCGAGCCATTGAAAAAATGTTTACTTAGAACAAAGAAATAACAACTTATTTCGATACGATACGCATAACTAAATTTTTTACTATAATATATCGAAATGACGAATCATCTATCTTCTGAACATAGGTTCCTGTTTTAAGAAAAAGCAGGTATAATGAAAAAGTTAATATCCGATTTTCCTAATAATTATTGTTTTCCTAAGGTCTATGGAGTATTTGGTATAACGGCCCCCAAACCTTCAGAAAAATGAACCACTTGAATCTAACCGGAAATGTCAACCTATGGCAACGTCATCTTAAAGACACAACATACATACTCTAGTTTGCGAAAACGGACATGAAAGCAAATCACCAATCTTTGTCCTGATCTTACTTTTTCTGATATTTATGAGCTATTTGATTTTATAAATATTGTCAATTATTGATCGGTAATGTTTTAAGTAGAAAGTAATGGAAAAGTTTCAGAAGCCTGAATTTCCTTGCGCATATTAAAACCGTGGATTTAAAATTGCAGTTACTTCCAATGAAGTTAAAGGATATCGACCAGAAAGTAACAGATGTAGTAAGCTTATGAAATGTCAGGAGGAGGTTTTTCACTACTGGTATATTCAGTCATCTCTGTGCCAACTATTAGTTATTCTGAACCCCAATTCTCGTAGTTGACTTACACTTTTAGTTTGCTTTTGTTGAGTTGTGGATGAGTCGTCTTGATGTCATGAACAGATTTTTGGAGTTGTGCCCAATCAAAACGGGTTTGACGTTGGTTAGACGTTTGTGAGAGTGCCATTTTTGCAGTTTTAATATATTATCAGGACTGTATTGTTACGGAATTTGATTAGTAGAATCGACCTTTTGGTTTACTTTGTGGGCTTCGAATGTATATTGTTACACATGCTAAAATCAAATTGCCTAGAATATTGTGGTACTTAGGTAAAACCAAAAATACTTAAAAATTGCGCGACAGGAGACTTAAGATTATCTTAACGACTAGCAACGCATTTATGACTCTTTTGGTATGGTAATAAAAGTGACGACTATGGTTATTTTCCATCAGCAATCCAATTGCTCATCTGTAAACGTGAATATGAACCTCGAGTAGAATACCCTTGTCGTTCGTTATAAACGCACCAAAGTTGCTTACGACCAAACGATTATTGAATTTATGAGAAAGAAAGGAATTATTTCCATCAGAAACTTTGAAAAATCAAAAGTTTTATATTGATATCAATCTTCAGCGTAATCGTACTAATATGTGTTATGTTAACTTAGTGTAACAAGTTAACTGCTTACATTCGGCGGGAGTATTGTGAAACACCTGACCCTTCATTATTAATTGCAGTTCGTATAACTAGAACTGTAACTTTCTTTTTGTTCGCTCCAGTGCAAGCTCCGATTTCATGAAAAACTAAGATTTCCTTATATCGTGGAAAGTTGTGAAGGATATGATATTCAAAAAAAAAAAGCTCAAAAGACGCGTATTCACGAAAAAAAAAAAAAAACGAAAAAAAGTTAAATGCAAAAATATTTTGTTAAAAGTTCGTGACGTGTATGCAATACGACGGCTCTGTTTAGCACTAAAGTAAAATGATATTAGCTTTTGGTTTAATAGTAGGTTTAGTTATTTCACCAAGATGTTCGGCGCGCTCAATCCGGTAATAATCTAAGCGGTCCGAAAGACATTAAGATTTTGAAGTACATTGTAAACTGTCTGTTAAAATGTAAACTGTGAATATTTTGGTTTGCACCTGTTAATTGCAACTGTAGATTGCGAATGTGAATTGCGACTGCGGATTGCGAGCGAGGATTGTGATTGGGTGCCGGACGGAGGCATCCCATTAATTGATGAGAGTAGGCACCGGAGAGAGGTGGCCTTGTGAGTGGATGCCGGATGGAGTCAGCCCATTGCTTGATGAGAGTAGGCACCGGATAGAGGTGGCCTTGTATTGTACCAAAGCTGCAGTGGTTGAATATAGTTAACCTGGATGGATTCGGCTCTTTAGCTGCCTACCGGATGGGAATATAACATCATCGTTTTTCGATATTGAGATTGGTATATGTAAAGTGTGAAGTGTGTGGTAAAGCATGTCATGATTTATTTGGTAGCAAGATTATGGTTGATATTGTGTTGTATCTGTATACTTCGTGTGTGTTTAATCTGAGAGTATAAAATGTAAATTAAAACTTAACTCTGAGAACACTAAATAGAGGTTAGATGAAGGATGTTAATTAGAGTGTAATTGACACAGGAAGGAGGTATTGATGTGTTAGAATATGAGAAAATTAAATGTTATGTCCATGGATTAAAGCAGTTCTTATTAATTTTCCGAGGTCAGGTTGACCGAGTGAGAACATTTTACTGTGCTGTCAAATGTTTTTTTCAGAAGCTTGAAACGAAGACGTGAGACGCTTCACACGGGGACGTGTGCATGGACAGAATAGCCGTGTCGGAGCGTTGATGCACATAAATATTCTTCACACAAGGATCTCAGAGTCGCCAGGGTGATCTTGTCGGAGTGTCAACGGATTTGTTTCGCACAGGGACGTGCGAATTGTCAGAATGGCCGTGTCGGAGCGTGTTAAAGCTAAGATTGTCTGTGATTGGAAACGTCAAGTAGTTTTACTATTTGGACTCGGTCGATGCCAGTGTTGATGGATGTCATAGGAAATCGTTGTCATGGAGATTTGATTATTATTTGTTTGGATTTGGAAATGACTGGATGAGAAAATCTCAGGATAAAATACGGGATATGTGGCATCGAACTTGTCACGTTTCTGATCGTTCAGCATTTGAGCTATTCGATAATATTGTAATAAATATCTTACCATAATGGAGTCTTTGTCATCAGAAGTGCGAAGAAACTCACGACCCACATAGAAAGACCCTTCGGAGCATAACGTGCAAAGGGCAGAATGAGAATGACACGCATCGGATGAGCAAATTGCTTATATCGCAAATGAACAAATGCGTAGGGTCCAAAACGTGGAGAAAACTAAAAGTTGTCCGACGAAAGTAATAGAATAATAGATCGAAACCGATCAGAATGACACTAGAGTCAGAAGAGTGTATTTACATGCATTGGGTGAATCTTCATGGTGTGAAAGCAAGATGAAATAATCAGACTGCATTCACTTTCCAATTACAAAGGATATTGGGTACACTTAATCCGTAGCGGAGACTTAGTACACAAGATTCTTGAGTTGAAGTTGAATTGTATTGATCGCTAAAAATATAATAATAACAAACATAAGATATGGAAAGCCAAAACTAGAGATAGATCCTGTGGTCAACACACTGCTCGCAAATGCTTTGTTTGTGGTTGATAGGGACACAAGTCGATTGTCCTGCATGAGGAAAAGTTTTGTTAAAGACGTTTAGCTGCATCAGAACATCAAAGCTAGTTTAATAGCAATTCTGAGATATGTCATGTATTGTTTATTTTTATTTTACAGCGGGAGACAAGGACACTATATATTGACATACTTGGAGGGAATTGACGATAAATCACGTGGCAGATGCGGTTCTGCTCTATAAACTATTAATTAAAGGAGTTGATAATATATTGGGCATAAAGATTCCAACTTGGACACTCAATAACTGTGGTGAGCGTATTCCTTCCATTACGATATTTTTCTCGAAATATTGGTAGAATTGATCTAGTATTATTTATGAAGTCTCTTTCATTTGATATACATAGCGAAATTACCTAGCTAATAAAGATCATATAAGATGTTGCTTCTCTTGTTGCTAATGGCTTCATGGTCTAACCGAGTTAGCGCATCTCAAACTAAGATTTTAGGTTAGATACTAGTTTGTGTATCGAACGACTGCATATGTGTGTACCTACCTACTTATATAGCGACGCGTAGCCTGTTGAAGTCTAAGACGATGTGCATGAGTGTAATAATTTACTTCTTACAGTGTACTGCTATTTTGCAAATGATGCTATACGTGCTATAAGAATGTATGACATAGTTGTTAAAATTTTGCAAATTTAAGTAATCTTTGTTATGATATAGAAGGAGCGTGATCTTGCGCGTTCTCACGAATAACATTTTTATTTGAGTACATAATAACTTACAATTGATTTCATGAGACACAAGTAAAAAGAATATTTAAAACGAACATAAAATTATAGTACTTCGCAACCTTTGGATCAAATTGAAAATACAGTTTTGTCCGTTTATCAAAATCTAACTTTGCAATAAGGATTCGCATGATACTTTAAGATAGTAGTTGAAAATTCATGTGTCAGGCGCTAGATTATTATCTAACCAAGTGAAATTGTTTATTAATTTGGAATGACACGTATGTATTTTGGGATGATTTTATTTTGACGGATAATTATTGTTTGCATAAATTATTTTCTCTCTTGGTTTTGTTCATTAGGTACAAGGGGGTAGTTCGGTGCAACGAGAATGGCGACATTTCAATATATCGCTCTGTCTTACAGGGTTAACGTTACATAAAAGCTACTTAAAACCACAACAGATGACACTATGTCGCTTCTGCCTCGCGCTATCGAAAACGCTAGACTTATGTACATGAGGCTCACGAATAATTAATATATTGTACCATAAAGACTAGCCAAATGGCAGTCACCACTCACCAGTCCGATTAAGTTAAAACAACTTAAATGACATTAACGTAGCCCCATTCGAAAAAAAGCAAGAAAAAAAAATGAACATATTGTTCTGCAGTATTAATGAATTGTTTATGGAGATGGTTAATCGGTTTTGTTGGAATGTCAAATTGTATTCGAAAGAGGAATTTAACGATATCTTAAACTATAATTACGTATCTTAAATTTATCGCCATATTAATATAATCAAATCAATTATGTAGTCCTTCTTTGTTGGAAGGCGGTTAAAATTTTGAAGAGGCAGCTCATTAAAGGCGCTTATCTGGTCCCAATTTTTTTTTATGAGGTCGATATTCTTCTCTGTAATAAGTGTTCTGTGATTAGGTAACGTAGTAGACTGATGCAACTTCCAGTTGATGAGAGATCCGAGCCCCAGCGTTGGGAATGTTAGTGATCAGAGCCGAGCCATTGAAAAAATGTTTACTTAGAACAAAGAAATAACAACTTATTTCGATACGATACGCATAACTAAATTTTTTACTATAATATATCGAAATGACGAATCATCTATCTTCTGAACATAGGTTCCTGTTTTAAGAAAAAGCAGGTATAATGAAAAAGTTAATATCCGATTTTCCTAATAATTATTGTTTTCCTAAGGTCTATGGAGTATTTGGTATAACGGCCCCCAAACCTTCAGAAAAATGAACCACTTGAATCTAACCGGAAATGTCAACCTATGGCAACGTCATCTTAAAGACACAACATACATACTCTAGTTTGCGAAAACGGACATGAAAGCAAATCACCAATCTTTGTCCTGATCTTACTTTTTCTGATATTTATGAGCTATTTGATTTTATAAATATTGTCAATTATTGATCGGTAATGTTTTAAGTAGAAAGTAATGGAAAAGTTTCAGAAGCCTGAATTTCCTTGCGCATATTAAAACCGTGGATTTAAAATTGCAGTTACTTCCAATGAAGTTAAAGGATATCGACCAGAAAGTAACAGATGTAGTAAGCTTATGAAATGTCAGGAGGAGGTTTTTCACTACTGGTATATTCAGTCATCTCTGTGCCAACTATTAGTTATTCTGAACCCCAATTCTCGTAGTTGACTTACACTTTTAGTTTGCTTTTGTTGAGTTGTGGATGAGTCGTCTTGATGTCATGAACAGATTTTTGGAGTTGTGCCCAATCAAAACGGGTTTGACGTTGGTTAGACGTTTGTGAGAGTGCCATTTTTGCAGTTTTAATATATTATCAGGACTGTATTGTTACGGAATTTGATTAGTAGAATCGACCTTTTGGTTTACTTTGTGGGCTTCGAATGTATATTGTTACACATGCTAAAATCAAATTGCCTAGAATATTGTGGTACTTAGGTAAAACCAAAAATACTTAAAAATTGCGCGACAGGAGACTTAAGATTATCTTAACGACTAGCAACGCATTTATGACTCTTTTGGTATGGTAATAAAAGTGACGACTATGGTTATTTTCCATCAGCAATCCAATTGCTCATCTGTAAACGTGAATATGAACCTCGAGTAGAATACCCTTGTCGTTCGTTATAAACGCACCAAAGTTGCTTACGACCAAACGATTATTGAATTTATGAGAAAGAAAGGAATTATTTCCATCAGAAACTTTGAAAAATCAAAAGTTTTATATTGATATCAATCTTCAGCGTAATCGTACTAATATGTGTTATGTTAACTTAGTGTAACAAGTTAACTGCTTACATTCGGCGGGAGTATTGTGAAACACCTGACCCTTCATTATTAATTGCAGTTCGTATAACTAGAACTGTAACTTTCTTTTTGTTCGCTCCAGTGCAAGCTCCGATTTCATGAAAAACTAAGATTTCCTTATATCGTGGAAAGTTGTGAAGGATATGATATTCAAAAAAAAAAAGCTCAAAAGACGCGTATTCACGAAAAAAAAAAAAAAAACGAAAAAAAGTTAAATGCAAAAATATTTTGTTAAAAGTTCGTGACGTGTATGCAATACGACGGCTCTGTTTAGCACTAAAGTAAAATGATATTAGCTTTTGGTTTAATAGTAGGTTTAGTTATTTCACCAAGATGTTCGGCGCGCTCAATCCGGTAATAATCTAAGCGGTCCGAAAGACATTAAGATTTTGAAGTACATTGTAAACTGTCTGTTAAAATGTAAACTGTGAATATTTTGGTTTGCACCTGTTAATTGCAACTGTAGATTGCGAATGTGAATTGCGACTGCGGATTGCGAGCGAGGATTGTGATTGGGTGCCGGACGGAGGCATCCCATTAATTGATGAGAGTAGGCACCGGAGAGAGGTGGCCTTGTGAGTGGATGCCGGATGGAGTCAGCCCATTGCTTGATGAGAGTAGGCACCGGATAGAGGTGGCCTTGTATTGTACCAAAGCTGCAGTGGTTGAATATAGTTAACCTGGATGGATTCGGCTCTTTAGCTGCCTACCGGATGGGAATATAACATCATCGTTTTTCGATATTGAGATTGGTATATGTAAAGTGTGAAGTGTGTGGTAAAGCATGTCATGATTTATTTGGTAGCAAGATTATGGTTGATATTGTGTTGTATCTGTATACTTCGTGTGTGTTTAATCTGAGAGTATAAAATGTAAATTAAAACTTAACTCTGAGAACACTAAATAGAGGTTAGATGAAGGATGTTAATTAGAGTGTAATTGACACAGGAAGGAGGTATTGATGTGTTAGAATATGAGAAAATTAAATGTTATGTCCATGGATTAAAGCAGTTCTTATTAATTTTCCGAGGTCAGGTTGACCGAGTGAGAACATTTTACTGTGCTGTCAAATGTTTTTTTCAGAAGCTTGAAACGAAGACGTGAGACGCTTCACACGGGGACGTGTGCATGGACAGAATAGCCGTGTCGGAGCGTTGATGCACATAAATATTCTTCACACAAGGATCTCAGAGTCGCCAGGGTGATCTTGTCGGAGTGTCAACGGATTTGTTTCGCACAGGGACGTGCGAATTGTCAGAATGGCCGTGTCGGAGCGTGTTAAAGCTAAGATTGTCTGTGATTGGAAACGTCAAGTAGTTTTGCTATTTGGACTCGGTCGATGCCAGTGTTGATGGATGTCATAGGAAATCGTTGTCATGGAGATTTGATTATTATTTGTTTGGATTTGGAAATGACTGGATGAGAAAATCTCAGGATAAAATACGGTATACGTGGCATCGAACTTGTCACGTTTCTGATCGTTCAGCATTTGAGCTATTCGATAATATTGTAATAAATATCTTACCATAATGGAGTCTTTGTCATATATATATAAAATTGTAAAAACCTATAGATTGTAATAAAACTAGTTAAATTGTAAAATATTGATAGACTTCCGACGCGAATATGCTGCCTATAATTTAACACATTATTTTTTGTTAGATTATACATATATTGTTCATAATCTTTCGACATATTTCTACAATCTTGTTAGTTATTTTACAATATAACGGTTTTTACAATTTTACGGTGACATATACATAGTACATACATAGGCCCGAAAAAGTACGATATTCCCGTGGGATATCCATGTGTAGCCGAATACTCAACCGCCGATTTAATTAAGTGTTACTCAAGTAACATAATAATATTATCATTGTAGTTGGACAGCCAAGCAGAGACATAGAAATCCTGTTATTTAGATAGCCCCTAACTTTTTCTACCTGGGAGAGCCATGCTTTGGTACGAATGGGCTATCTCGACCGGATAAACACCACGGTCTCACGAAAAATGGCTTGAAATAACGCTTGCCTTGTATTTGTGAGGTTACCGGAGGCCCAAGGGGGTTGGGATTTTTTTAGCCCAAGGAGTGTTTCGAGTGTCCGTCCATGGGCGGCGATAATCGCTTACCACCAGGCGATACATGTGCTCGTTTCCTCATCTATTTCATAAAAAATAAAGGTAGTGTAGTCTGTATTGATATCTACATACGCTCCTTTTTATCTCTTAATTAATAAAAGGTTCCTGTGAATAGAAATATTTTCTTTTATCCAAAAAAAGCGTGATTGTTAATGTGATGTGAATTTAAATGTTTACACACAAAAAAATATTGACATACAAATGGACTTTGGCCTATAAGTTCATGCAAGTATAATTTTGCAGAAAGTCTTTATTGGAAACATAATTAAATTTTTTGTAAACCGAGCACCAAAGAAAATCTGGTAATGTTAAAATTAGAGTTTGAAAAAAATTATGTTTCGTCAAAGGGGCCGGACAATAGATTCTTCTCATTAAAATTTGAAAAACCTTAAAGTCTAGACGACGTTACGACTTGAAATATTTATAGAACGAGTGAATTTAGGTGTTGCTTGAAAGCCTTTTAAACGTCACCGTAAAATTGTAAATACCGTAAGATTATATTACAACTAGCGAGATTGTAAACTTTCGAATATAATAATATGATCATACTGCTAACAAATTACAATTTAACGCATTATTTTTCGTTATATTATGATCTATAGAACTGAAATAGTTATATGACAATATGTTTCTCGTCAAATTGTCAACTGTTATAGCAAATTTATTACTCAAACGGCACTTTGGTTAATCACAGATTTATTTTACTCCTTTGATTTTGCTTCTACAACAAAACTAGTGTAGGTAACTCATTCTAAATCTTATTTTAAGCGAATGTATAATATAATTTATACCATGCATAAAATATTATCTTTATCTTTATATCTTTAGTGGCAAATAAACATCATATCACAGTATTAACCCGCTGAACTGTGTAATATTTATAATCTTTCGCACGATTTCTCTCAATATCTTAATAATATGATGACTCTCTCTATTTAATACGACGATTTCTGGTCTAGTACATTGTATTTCTTTTTATTTGACGAGTACATTATAAGTATCTCTTCTCCTTGTTTTGATCCCAAATATCAAAATATATAGATTGATTGAAGGATTAATTTTTGATGGTTAGTGCTCAAGCCGGGGCTCGCGGGTTCGAATCCCGCAATCAAGGAACAGAAGGTTTTCTGTGTTCCTGGGTCATAGATGTGTATTAAATAAGTGTTATACACTTATAAAAATAATAAAAGTCTTAAAATATATGGTATAAAAGTATTAAATATAGTTCCCGTTTTCTGGTATCCGTAACACAAGTTCGGATACTTAGTACGGGGCCAGATTGACATGTTGTGAAGCGTCTATAGATAATAATAGGCAATCGGACAATTTTTTTTATTGTATAAATGAATAGTGCTCTTAAATATGAGTAACTTCTCAGAAGAAACCGTATATCAAAAGTCAATATTTTCAAAGGTACAGCGATATTTATAAAAAATTTCGCGAGCCTCCTAAAAATGCTCCATACTAAAGTCGACCTACAAATGACGTCACTTGTAGGTTATAGTATATGAAGTATATGGCCGCCGGAATATATTTGTAAATATCTCCGATATTTGTGCGTTTAAGTTCATACTTACCATAATGAATGTTTTTGTATATGATGTGAGTAAACTAATGATGTAGGTTTTGTTTACCAATTTCGCAAAAAAAAATTTTTTTTTGGTATAAAGACTCGCGAAATTTTGTATACAAATCGCTGTACCTTTGAAAATATTGACTTTTGATATACGGTTTCTTCTGGGAAGTTACTCATATTTAAGAGTACTATTCATTTATGCAATAAAAAAAATCAGTCCGCTTGCCTATTATTATTAAATAATGACATTTTATGTTAAGGGCCTGTGTTACAATCTACTGAGAAGTGTTAGATAACTTGTTTGTATGTTTTATCTTTGTCACTCGATAAAGTAAGCGGTGACAAAACTTCAGAATAATTGGCCCACCACACGTACCCACCACTGCACCTCCTGTGTAGCCAGGATCGACAGTGGTAACCAACCGCAAAAACCCTTTGATATGATCTCAAGGGTGCTCGAGGGACATGCTCAATCTGTCTTGGGAACAACGCAATTAATCAGAAGATTGTAAGAGGAGTAGGAAGTTTCGAATAAGCTATTCGACACTTATTTCAAGTTTGTCAATCAAAAATACAATCTTCTAATATCTAGCATTAGTTAACCCACACAATGTCGTCGGTTAAGACAAAACACCACAACGACATGTTACGCAACACTAAACTTCTATAAAACAATACTAAATCTATTTAAGCCAATTATCTTATTGCTTTTGTTTAAAAACAATAGACGAATTCGGCATCTTATCGTGTGAAAATCAAGAAGTGGGGGCCAGAGCAGTAATTTAATACTTTCTACTGGTAAATGTTGCATTCATAGAAATTACACGGTGACCGCCCACCTGACATCGGCTTTGACAGCTCAATTTTTGGTATAGAAAACATTAGACCGGGTGCACATTAGTAGAGACGAGTTAGAAGGGGAGCTATACTTGTAAGAGCCTCCGTGGTCTAGTCATCTAGTGGTTAGAGCGTTGGCTCTCGACTCGGAGGTCGTGGGTTTGATTCCCGCATTGGGACAACAAAAAATGTTGTTTCCAAGTTTGGTTAGGACAATGCAGGCTGATCATCCGATTGTCTGACAAGAAAGATGATCCATGCGTCGGATGGGCATGTAAAAAGTCGGACCTGCGCCTGATCTCTCGTCAGTCGTGTCGGTTATCCGTCCCACTGAATTATGAGAGTAAAGGAAGAGATAGTGCTCTTGTGTACTACGCACTGCGTAATGGCTTGGTTTCAATGAATCCGACCACCGTCACCGCGATCGGTGTGGAGGGCTATTATATACTTGTAACTCCTCTAGTGTTGCGACTTGCGTTTCTGGTCCTTAAAAAAACCCCCCTTGGGCCTCCGGTAACCTCACTAACTTGGCGAAACATAACGCAATAATATTATGATTTATTATTCATTATTTCACGCCATTTTTCTGTGAGGTTGTGGTATTTAGTTATTTACCCGGTCGAGCCGACTCATTCGTTTCGACACGCTCCTTATGGCTCTCCCACAGTTATCACTTAACAGTTATGGTTGAATATATGTGAAAAAAAAACAGAATTGGAAGAACACAAAAAAATCTTATATGGGCTATGAAAATGGACTTAATATTGATGTTGAAATGAGTAACTGATAAAAAATCCTACCATCTACGTCACCACGCCAATTTTAGAGGTAAAATCGACGGAATCGCAAATCACAAAGTCGCTTAAAAAAGAAATATCATACCAGTGATTATGTACATAGTGTAGACAATACTTTACAATTGAAATTGTAAAACAAAGAAAAAAAAAGACATTGCCGACAAACGCAACAGGGAGCTCGAAATGCATATTTCGTGGGCAGTTTATGTAAATTAATTCATAATGAATATTTTGATTTTATGCTAACGAATAGTCGAAGATCGAACGTTTTATAAAACTCTTTTGTATTTCCTTACGCTCGGTCTGTGAGTTCTGTGAACCGACTAACGGCTTTATAGATGATACTTTTTTCGTATTGTTACATTGTTTTTTTTTTTTTTTTGTGAAGGACTATTATAATTGATATTGCCATTTTCTCTTGTAAGTTTTTAATGAAACAAACTTTAACTTAATTATAACTGTAGAGAAAATGTCTATTTATATTTTTCTATTGATCGGGTAATATTATTTATTTTATCATATTTTTTTTAGAAAATGGGTGTCTTGTATAAGTAATTTTTAAAAACAAAAAAGAGCTTAGATAAAGACGTAGTTACCATAAAATTAAACTTTACCTACCCTTTTCAAAAACATTGTGAAAACACTACTTACGTTCTAAATTTAATAACTTTACTCTTTGTTTGCTAACTATTTAAGTTAAAATTTTATGTTACGAAAGCGCTTTATAGTTTATAAATGGCAAAATCTCTTTAGTACCTATATACATTCAAATGCGAGAATTTGGGACAGCCCTTTATGCTTAGTTGAGACAAGTTAATGTTTGTGACTGAGCTTACAGAATTGCTCTAAATTGTACAGGTATTAAAATTTTTAGAGTATTTTGTATATTTTCCTGGCATTCCAACATAGTACATTATAGTTGGTAAGAAGAGTTTTTACTTTTAAGGGAATGTAATAATATAGTATAATATTACTATTGTAATATTATTTTCACTTAGGAATTAGGATTATTTTTGCTGAGGGAAAATTTTAATTAAATTAAAGGAGAAAATTTACAATTACCTATTGTATAACAGAAAAGAACAAAAACCGACAAAGTGCGATTCGGACTCATGGAGCAGTTCCACGTCTATACAACTATTAGTAGTTACTAATAGTTGTATAGATAATCATGCGGACCCCTTAATTAATACTAGTGCTCTATATTAGTAGGTATATGGAGCACTAGTATTAATATCAAGTAAATAAACAGCGAAACAATATATTTTTGCATGGGAACCCTTTAAATAATTATTTTATTCTATTTTTAATATTTTTTGTTATAGTGGCACCAGAAATACAACATCTGTGAAAATTTGAACTGTCACGGTTCACGAGATACAGCCGTGACATACGAACAGACGCAAGGACAGCGAAGTCTCGATTGATAGGCCCCCGTTTTTACCTAATGGGTACGAAACCATAAAAATGTGTGCATCTTCTGAGTTCGAAATTCAAAACAGTAGTCAGGTAAGGTATATATTTTCTTTCTATTCTTACAACGTGTCTTGAAAGATGCATCAGGTAGCCAATTTATTAACACATTATGGACTAACGCCCTGTCCGAGCCATGAAGACGTCTTTATACCAACCCTCATCCCACTTCTGATTCTAAGCACGATCGACAATACGTAGTTAGGGGTTGGTAGAGTGCAGTGGAAAATTCTAGAGACCAAAAATATTGCTTACTACATGTTTCCCTCGACTACGCGCTAGTAAAATCCTACTGGCACCGTACATTTTCCTTGGTAAAAAGTAGCCTATGTACTCTATAGCTGTGCCAAATTTCATTAATTAATGATCATGAAATTCCTATTCAATGCAAACAATCAAACAAATACTAGATGTTGCCCGCGACTTCGTATGCGCTTAAGTCAATCTCGCCGAAACCGTACATTTTTTCTCGATAAAAAGTGGCCCCTTTTAAAACAAAAAGTAGTCCCCGTAGTCTAATCTATATCTGTGCCACATTTCATTAAAATCGGTTTAGTAATTTCGGCGCCTATTCAATGCAAACAAACAAACTTTTCCTCTTTATTATATTAGTATAGATTATTAGGTAAGTGTAGAAAAGTTTGTAGTTTATGAAGGTGCAATACCACTAGGTACTCTTAATGTCTCTCGGTAATCATCACATGGCGGCGACGATTCAAAATAAGCTATTTTTTGCGGGGAGATAGTATAATATTAATATTGTTGTTCTGTATAATGGTAAGAATGATAAAATATTAGGTCCTTTAGTCAAGATGCCATCGCTAATTACAATTACGAAGTTAGAAATAAAAAAGTATTGACGTATCGCGCCACAGAGCTAGAATATCGCGCGATATGTCACTTAGCGAACGTTATGTCAATGCCATTTCTTTTTTGTTTTCGAACTTCGTCATTATACTCGTAATACGCGATCATTCATCTTGGCTAAGGGCTCAGAGTTTTATATCATGTGGCCAAGAAGAAAAAATAATATTTTATTTCGTTTTCATTTCATGCATAATTTTACACATTGTTCGATAAATTTTTATTCGAGATCAAATATTCAGTTGGAATATTTTTACAGAAAATATTTAGTAACGATAAAATTTTACAGAGAAAATGTTACATTTTTATAAACTTGCTTTTGTGTCTTTTTGAGTTGAAACTAAAACATGATATTATTGAGATATTTTAAATAAATGCTTTGAAATAGAAACTTAAGAATAAAATGAGTGACTCTTTTTAAAATTTGAGATATATTACGGGTGTAAGGAACACTTGATCCTTATGGGAGACTGGGTGCACTCAGTTTACAATGCATATAGTATGGGCAATACCTAAAAAATGTACAGTGACTATGTGACGGTCGGTATTACACGATACCGACAAACTTTTCCGAGTAGAATCGTCAGATATGACGCTTTTAAAATGATGGATGCGATCAACTTAAATTTTTTAAGCTTCTATTAATTTTATTTGGAACACTTATAGCTGACAAATAATAACAAAAACTTAAATTACTAGAAAACAAAAAGCCAATAACACATTTCCAGTAACAGAAAACTAATTAGATAAGAAAAGTGAAAAGTCAAATAAGTACCTAACGAGGTACAGCAGAAAATATAAATAAAAATTTAATTACAAAACTGAAGTTAGCGTACTACTGGGTTATGTTAAAAAATCGTACTAAGATTAGGAATAAAAAAATAACCGTGTGGTACCGTGGGACACCAGATAGGAACGAAGTTCCTTATTATAAAATATTAATTTCAAATTCTATTCGAGGTATAAAGAAAATAATTATTCGGGTATACATTTTTTTATAGATAAAAAATAAGATAAATAAGGTGTTAACTAACACCTCTTATTATATATACAGTGATTTATAAAAATTTATAATAATAATAACAGTCATCACGTAGACTATACACGACACACTGTATAGCCATCATACATAGACTATACATAAAAATCTCACGCTTTTTTTTAATGTTACGGAACCTCCAAAAAGGTAAGTTTTTTTATTAATAAAAAAAGCCATCGGAAAAGCGAAAAATTAATTTCGTATTAGTAGCTATACTGTTATTTTTCTTAAATTAAAAATTCAATACACAAATCAAAATGTACTGCATAAAAAACGCGAATTTAAAAACTATATATTTTAAGATGTGTATGTATATAAAGTGAATCCTTATCTATGTGCCCTTTTCTCGCTCAATATAGAGGACTCTTGGTTGGGTTGGACACATAATAATTCTTGAAGCTAGGTAAACTCCATGTATTTCCATGCATTTTTTTCCATAGCCACCGGAAAATGGATTTTTTGGAATTTCCATAGAAAATAGGAAAGTAGTAGTTAGGAAAAAGGAGATCAAACTGTGTCCCCAGTTTTCCCTATAATCTAAAGCATGATATGAAAACAAACTTGTGAAACTTTCTATCAGCACTCACACCTATAGGTTCCTACAAAACACATAATTATGAACTAGTTCTCAGTTCAGTTCACAGAAGACCCTGTTTTAGTCCGGGATGAATAAACTATTCAAGTGAACAACTTACCCAAACAGATCCGTTTCTTAGTCACTTGATAGTAACGTTTACTTTGCCAAGTTGATTATCGACTTAGAAATCTCCAAGGGTCTCTGCAAAGTCACTATAGTTAAATTCTAAAGTCCCAACTGACTCCCAGTAATTCCTTTGATGCTACAATTCGCTTTGAAATTGCTCATTATTTTATCTGCTCTCAAAAGTATTTAGGTAATCTTCGCACAGTGAAAATATAAAAAACTAGCTGTAGCCCGCGGCTCCGCCCGCGTAAATCCATTATCCCGCGGGAACAGTACTTTTTCGGGATTAAAAATGTCCTATGTCCTTCCCCGGAACCCAAAGTATGTCTATACCAAACAAAAATCGGTTCAGTGGTTAAAGCGTGAAGAGGTAACAGACAGACTTTCGCATTTATAATATTAGTATGATGATGATGTCCTCCACGACGCATCCGTCGACGGTGACCCTTAATGCCTCCTTGAAGAGCCCGTATATGGCTGGAGAAACCGAGCTTGGTCTGAAATACTCGGTCACATGTTGCGCAGTATAGCTGACCAGTGGAGTTGTACGTATGGCATCCAAATCTTCCATACGAGCTTTTTCGAAGTTCTCGGTGCCTTCTTTTACAGCTTTTCGCCAGTCAGGCCTCACACGCGCCAGCTCCTGCCAGGTGTTATCTTGTAAGCCACACGCAACCAAATGCCGCTTGAGAACATCCCTATAACGCAAGTACTGGCCCCCAGGCTTACGCTTCCCAGTTGTTATCTGCGAAAAGAATACCTACGCTCTTAGGTAAACGGGTGTCGCCTCTAAGTTGGCCTTGCATGAGAAGACACTCCATACCAGACATTTTTGTGCGCCTTAGAATCTCAGTGTTTGGAACTTTATCTTGTCATTTGACTCTAAGAATTGCACGTAGACACCTCATGTGAAAGCTATCGAGACGTTTGATATCAGCCTTGTAAAGGCAACATGTCTCGGAGGCATAAAGCAACAGGGGTAGGATAATTATTGCTTTGTATACAGCAAGTTTAGTCTGTAGGCGTAAGTCGTGCGAATTCCAAACTCTTTGATCCAGCATCCTAATGGCACCAGCAGCTTTCGAGATCCTTGAAGAAATGTCCGATTCTAGACGGTTGTCACTTCGTATAAGTCTGTCCGTCTCTCCGTGCGGCCGTTTGTCCGTTTCTTCGTCTGTCCTTCTATCCGTCGGTCAGTCTGCGAAGTTAATTCAGTGAAGTGGGGATGAATGTTTTTTCATTCTACCCCATTGTGTTGGGTATCGTCAAATAGGTATTTTTAAAATAAAGGCAACAAGGTGTCACAATAAATATTACTTTATTAAAGTCAACCATTTTCGAGTAATAAATAGGCTTCCAATGTGGTTTATAATTTGGTCCCCTCGTCCTGACATTAATTTGTAAACTATAATATATAGGATTTTATAAGTTTCCACTCTGATAGGTCATGCTGAAAACTGTTTAGGAAATTAATTTCGAGCGAAATCGGACAAAAGCTTTTGAAGTAATATAAAGAATATTGCGCAATGATAGTTATGGAAGTCGGAAGCCACCTTAGAAATATCCCGACATGCTCTTGGTTAGTTATTTCTTCTTGTTTTAGTTTCAAATCAAAAGGTACTAAAATAAAATCATTAAATTAATATAAATAATATAACGTAATTATATTCTATAAAATACCTGAAATAAAGCGTTGAAAATATCTGAACTGAGTCATTATGGTAGAGATAAGCTCAGAGTTTATTGTTTGGAAATTGTACATTAAAACCTGTGTCCTACTTTACTTGCGACATTATTTTTAAATGGATTCTGGTTATACTCGTATCATAAAAATATCATTATTTTCTTCTAAAATTTTATGAGAGTTGGTTATTTTTTTTATCTTAACGAGGAGATATAGTATTCAAACGACAAATTCAGAGTAATAGCTAAGATAACTTAATAGTTATGTTCTTTTCGTCATATTCTAGACTTATGATCTATCGTTAACTTAGTGACAATATTTATAATAACTTTAAATTTTTAGGTACAATAATGTATTAAATGAAATCTTTTGTTAAATACAAAATATCATAGTTACCAACCAAATTCAAACCCGTATGAAAATATGTGCAACGTAAATGTTTTTTTGTTTTTTCGGACAAAAAATTCAGCCTAGTTTAGTGTTGCCCGCGACTTTATGCGTGGAAACCATACATTTATCGCGATATAAAATAGCCTATGTCCTTCCCCGTGGTCTATTCTATATATGTACCAAATTTCATCAAAATCGGTCTAGTAGTTTTGGAGCCTATTCAATGCAAACCAACAAAATGTATTTAATCTTTTATAATGTGTAGCTATATCAAATTAAGTAAGTAATACAGAAAACATCTGAAATCCTAATAAGATTAGTAATGGTAAATGAAAAAGTTTTAACAGTCAGTGAGACGTAAGAGAATTAAATAAATTCTACCCAAACGGGTACTTTTGTTTTTACTCTGGCTTGTGATTTATTGAGCAAATGTTTTACTTCATTTGGGATAATAGTGTTTCGATTTTGACCCTTATAGCAACGTAAAAGGATCCATGTGAGATTTATTCGAACGCTTATATAGAATGTCTGTAAGTATTGAAATGTTCGGTTTTTGCGATGTAAGCTGAAGCTACTGACACATTTTTTTCATTCCAAGCCCAAAACTTCCAATCACTTTTTGTTCATTCTTCAGCGTCTCTTGTTAGTTAGGAAATTAATTATGAAGCGGCTACTTTTTAAGGTTTCATTGAATTACGTCTTGATGAGTTTTAATTCTTGATGTGAAAAGAAAAGTTATAATCATTTCACGACATTATTATAACCAATATTATTTTTACTACTCGACTGGGTTAAGTTTTTCGCACGTATCTTGTTAGTATGTATGTTTGTAAATTTCTTTATTCCCACGTATCTTCCAAACGTATGGATGGATTTCTACAATTAATGTATCGTTAGATTTGTCTCAAAAACCCAAGTTTTCTCAGATAATTGAAAGAAAAAATACAAAATGGTGCCAAATTCTGGCCTCAAATTGATCATTTTTTTTTTCTAAATCTTTGATATAGGAAATTAAAAGGAGATTTGAAAAATATGTAACATGTATTTAAATTTAATCTGGAATAATTATAACATTTTAATTAAATCATTCGAATGTAATCAATGCATTATAATAGTCGTATTTTGCTTTAAATCAACCAAGTACTATGTGTTGGATAAACTGAAAAATCTAAAATAAATAAATAATTTAAAAACAAACTGGACTGAAAAAAAGACAGATACCTAAGCAACGCACTAAAAATACCAAACAAAATTGAGAAAACAGACTACACTATTTGCAAATTATAAATTGTACAAAAATAAATGGGTCCCGCCTGCTACCAAACACAACGTCAATTATTTCACTTAGGCTTTCAGCTCATAGTTTAGTCTGTTTTCTCAATCTTATTTGGTCTTTTTAGTGCATTGTTTAGATATCTGTCTTTTTGTTGCAGTCGGGTTTTTTTATTAATTATTACCTATGGGTAATATATAATATTCTTTACCTCTGATGTTTAGATGGTAGTCGTTTATTTCAGCTTTCTAATCAACACATCTTGTACAATATTTAAAGAATTTTAAACTTATTCTATGTCTGATCTTATTTCTTTGGTATAAATTATCTCATATCATAATAAGATAATATGCAATAGCCTAAAAGTGCATAGGTAGAGTTACGAGTTATTTATGTATACATCTAACATACTCACATCAGATTTCGGTTGCTACTATAGAATTAATTACTACAATATTAAGTATTTAAAGAAAACGTACAGGATATCCTACTAATATTATAAATGTGAAAGATTGTGAGGATAGATGGATGGATGTTACTTCTTTTTTTACTCTTTCATGCAAAAATTACTAAACGGATTTTGATGAAATTTGGTATGGTAGATTAGGATCTGGATTAAAACATAGGATTCTTTTTATCCTGAAAAAGTACAGTGTTCCCATGGGATACGATATTTACGCGAGCGGAGCCGCGGGCAACAACTAGTATCTATTATTTTGTGCTCTAAATCTTAGCATGTTACTGATACACATTTAAGAAGTGAACCAATACAAATTCTATCAAAAAGGTGCAATTGTAATTAAAAATATGTAAGGCCAAATTGGGATTATGGCCTATCGAATTACTCTTGTAATTGGCCTGGTCTGCCAGCCATGGCTAATACAACAATTTACGCATCAGCTAATCTGCAAATTGGCGCTTTGTCGGCGGGCTGTGTGCACCCGGCTTTATGGTTATGTAACTAGTTTGGATTATATGTACGTAGGTTTAGTTTGAAAATTCAAATTTTGGTATTTTAGCTTCTAACAAGTATTAATTTCTAGTGAGCAAAAACATACAATTTGAAGTAGGTACCTCAGTATTTATACCACTAATATTATCTATAGGTACCTATATATTTCTTATTAGTGTATGTATTTATAAAACATATATTTATTTATACATTTAAGCATAATATATATAAAATATTTTGTATTGATAGTTTCATTAATTAATATATTTTTGCACATCGCCTATTGTCCTAAATATTATTTCCAATGTCATCCAAAAGGTTGCCTGGAAGAAATTGCTTTAAGTAATAAGGCCGTCTTTGTGTGCATGATTGAATATTTTTTTTAATGTATTGTCATTAAGTTTTCTGTTAATTTTTTTTGTGCACAATAAAGTATATTTGAATTAGGTATTTTCACATTTACACAATTTGTTAAAATTATACCGATTTTAAACCCAGTCGGTTAAATGACAGCCCAAGCATAGATCTATATCTTCAAATGGCAAATAAGAGACACGAAGAACATAAAACTTTCCCTGAATCAGTTTACTTGAGATTATAAATCGCACTATGGTGAAGGTAAAAGAAAGAAACGTAGATTTAAACTTACTAATATGGAATCTAATAAGACTAGATTAAGGAACAATTTCTCATAGATTTCCTGGGGCATATTGTATTATGTACTAGGGCTCCAGCAAGCACAGAGAGTTCCCCTTTCAAGTACTCCGTACGGTTCGCCATAATTATTGGGAAGCTGCTCAAATATCGTACATTTGCGTTTAACTATGCCACGATTGGCTCGTATTCTGCACGCTTGCGTTAATTAAATTAATTATAATATTTGGTGGTTATACGAAATATATTATGCAATTTGGTTTAAAAGTCTTTAAAATATAATAAATTTTAATATCCGCAAATTTAAAACACGAGATTTTTGTTTTTCTAAGACTTTAGTTTACCCTACCAGTGCAGTGGTGACACAAAAATAATGTTTTGATTGTCGCTTTTGGGCGCTAAACTTCGAACTAACAATACAATACAAATAAATAATAATTCAAGTGTCTGTTTGGAAATACAATATTAACAGCTTTTCAGTAAATGCACATGAAAGCCTATACGGTACATACATTAACAAAATAATTATCACGATTTGTGTCTGACCTTCTGTTTGTCTGTCTGTTTGTTTCGGCTAATCTCTGAATCAGCTGAACCGGTTTTCACGGCACACACTTCAATTTCAATGGCACATATCTGATGTTATAAGGAGTAACTTATAATACTTTTATCTTAGGGTTCTTTAAAAAAATAGGGTTCCGTTTCCGTTAATTCTACGCGAACGAAATTGCGGGCACCATGCTAATAGCATAATATAATATTACTAGCATTTATTTTTTTCCCCTATTTTAATGCCTTCGTCATACGAGGGATACGTGTGCAAAATTTCAAATTTCAAGAGTTAACGGTTTGGCCTGTGGGTTGATTCATCAGTCAATCAGCTTTGCCTTTTATATATACAGATAGATATATAGATATAGCTATTTCCATTTCTGTAGCCACATAATAACATTATGTACTTTGCGCGAATATCGAATGTTATTTACGTCATTTAAAATTATACCCTGGCACTATCTTTTGCTTCTTAAATTAAGTGCTAAAAGCTGTGACCTAAATAAAACTAAAATATTGTATAAATATTTAATTTCTTAAAACATATTTTAATTACACTGTATACCGTTGGAGAAACTCCACTCAGTTTATATTTTCAGGAGTTTTTTACTGAAAATATTAAAAATTTTAAGTAACAACGGCAGGAGCGGAAATTAAACAATGCGGGCATCGTTTTAAATATTAAATTAATCATAGTAGAAATACAACATCATCAGTCTACCATCAATCATTTTAATAGGGGATTATTGATAGTAAACTAGACACCAGTTGCGTCTATGACCGCATGGACTAAATTAATAAATATATTATTATAATACACTAGCTTTTTCCCGCGACTTCGGTGAGAATTGACCCAGGTATTCCATGAAAGTTTAGTTGAACAGCGTGTGTACTGCACAAATGTACAAGTTTCCATACAGTACCAGCTCAAGCTTAACTGTGCATGCAAACTTGTCAGGTAAACCCTTACGTGTATGGCTAGCTTAGGCCCACTTGCGCCAATCCGGGTTAAAGTTAACCTTGGGTTAATATATCATACTTTCTCTTTCACAAATACGAGGAACGAGAGAGATAACATGATTTTTAACCCAGGGTTAACTTTAACCCGGATTGGCGCAAGTGGGCCTTAGAAGACCAGATGGTACTGATGTATTATTATACAGTAGGCTGTTGTATTATGTTTATTGTATGTAAAATACAACCTGTATTTTAATATAAAAGGCAAACCTGAGTATCTCATCTATCAACGCATACAGATAGTTGCAATGACGTAGGCATCTGCTAAGAAAGGATTTTTGAAAATTCACTCCCTAAGGGGGTGAAAAAGGGGTTAAAATTTTGTATGGAAACCGAACTTCACGCGGACTAAGTCGCGGGAAAAAGTTAGTTAAAGAATAAACAATATAAACGTAAACTATTATATCGATCAGCAGTAGCCCGATTTTGAACTCCTAGTTGAAGACATTTTGGAGATACAAAACTTGAAATCATATGACCAAACCGAATAAAAACCGCCCAAGTGGTAGTTAGACTCGTGCACGTGCGTTCCGTATTAATAAACCTACCGATATTTCACCGACTTCTTATTTCGTTATTTTTGCATGAAGTTTTCGAAGTAAACGTATTTTACAAGTTAGGCCTTTATAACTCCTGAACTAAGTTAACTAATATTTTTAAACTAATATTTTTCGTGATTTTATTTTATCGACGTGGTAAATACACATTTCACATACCTATGCAAAGTTTAATATTTCTAGCACAAATCGCTTGGACGGTAAGCCGAAATCGGACAGACAAACGGACATGACGATACCATAGGGTTCTGAGAGGTGAAATACGGAACCCTAAAAAGGAAAACTAACGAGACGAAGAAGATCACACAGAACCAACAACGACTTTACTAACCATAATCGCTTTTCATTTCTCAACATTTGACTGCCGTCATTAAAATGAAATATTCCACATCTGAAGAACACCCAGACTCAATTAAACCACATTTAAGCACACCTGGCCGAGATAAACATCGCAACTATGGAAACCCGAGAAATCCGAGCCACAATTTTGACAACAAAAAGGCCATAATCGATTTTGGGTACACAAAGGGAGTATTATATTTGACAAGTCGACTGTGGAGCGATGTTTGCGGTAGAGATTATTTCGGTTGGAATGAATGAGTAAAACACGTATGTAATTGAAATCCGTGGAACACCCTCAAGATTTTTTTTGAATTTCTTTCTTTGGTTCGAGTTCGAGTGAGGTTTTGGAGTCTCAAATAGAATTTCGGTTTGATGAGTACACTGGGATAGCTGAGTAAGAAAATTATTATTTCATTTTTGCTTACCAATTGCTTAAAGAAACGAAGCTTAGAATGACTCTTCTCTTTGCCAGTTAACTCTATATCAAATTATCAAAAAGCTAGAAAATAGAAAATATCTACTATGCTTCGGCACGAATGGTCCAACACCTGATAAATACCACAGTCTTACGGAAAGCCGGCGAGAAATAAGACTTGTGTTGTATTTTGTCGAGTTAGCGAGGTTACCGGAGGCCCAAGGGGGATTGGGGATTTTAAGGACCTGGAATGCATGTGCGCCACCAGTGTCCATGGGTGGTGGTAATCGCTTGCTATCAGACGATCTGTCTGCTCGTTTCCTGGTCCACTGATCATGAAAAATGCATTTAGAATGCCGTAGAAGCTTTCGTAGAAAACACTAATTAGTAACACAGGTAGGTATCTACAATATTAAATTTTTGCCACGGTTTATATATTATAATAAATTATTGAATTCGGTGCAACATCAAAAATATATGTCAACCATCCATTTCACTAAAGCTTTCATAATATTTTTCTTTCTCTGTGCCAGTGTGCGTCGCTCCCTATCGTCCCCTTTTTTTCAATTTCTTGAGCCGTCAAACGCAATGTCATATTTTGGGTGTAAGGAATTTACTCTTTTTATTGTATTTTAAAAGGTGTAAAGAGTTTAAGCCTATTCACTGATTTGCTTTGAAAGGTACGTATACCCAATGTAAAGAACAATATTGATAATATTTTTATGAAATATTTTTTTTCAATTTGATCCATTTTACATTGATTCAATGATTCGATATATATCCTATCACCAGATATCAAACTCGAAATCGAACTAAAAGTAGTCGTAAATGAATTATATTTTAAACGTTTGTGTTCAATGTCTTTACAAAAAAACTAGTTAACACCATAAATACAAAAAGAATAGAATGTCCTGACTGTGGGCGCCATTATGAAATAATTTAAAAATCTTTCCTATTACTTTTGATTAATAGTCATCTTCAGGCACAGGAAATACCCGGAGGCCTTACACCTGAGGGTTGTAGATAATGATTAATAACGTTATTTGGCCCATGTCATCGTTCAGGCCCTCCCAGGGTTGCCGCCTACACGTTGACTCTCCCAAAATGTGGGTAGAAATTTTCCTATTTTTGTCAGCCCTACGCTTAACAGTCAAATTACCAGGTGGTGTTTATCTGATCTTCAACCGTAAAAGGGTTAAAGCTTTGTTTTTTGACCCTTCATTAAAAGAATAAATTATTTGAATACGAATTTTGAAAGGGTCATTTTTAATGTCGCTCGGACTTTTTAAATTAATTCGAATGTTGACCGCTGGGAAATTGAACATTTTAAATGGGAGCTCATTTAAAAATATTATAAATTCCGCCGGTTATTATGGTGGAAAAATTTACAAATAAATATTCATACTTATATTTAAAATACAGCTAGTATGTATTATCCAAAAGGTATAAATATATTTTGTATTGTAGTAATATTATTAATATTTGCAATAAAAACTGGAAGGCAACAATATTTACTTCCTTCACATAAAACGAAGTTCATGGTTTTATGAAGTTACGAATTGGTTTTAAATAATAAGGATTTCATATCATACTTTATTATAATTATTACTAATAACTTTTCAGATTTCTCCTACTCACAGGACACAGACATTTGAAATACCTACGTAATGTCAAATTTAATTACCTATACAAACTTTTTCTCCTTACATATTTTTTTTTACATTATATATATATTTTTTGTCTTAAACATTGTTATGATACGAAAAACGTGTTCATTGTTAAAATAAATGTCATTGAAAGGTCATTACTTTTCTTTAAATTATTCTCGAGTGTTTTAGAAGGTTTTATTTTCCTTTTTGTTACATTAATAAATATTTTAATATAATGTAAAATGAAATAGCTATTTTTTACGTGCGTAACCATTGTTAAAGGAAAATATCTAAATATATAAAAGGCAAACTTGACTGACTCATTATTGAACGCACAGCCGAAACTACTGAACGGATTTTGCTCAAATTTGGCATACAGATAGTTATAATAACGTAGGCTTCCGCTAAGAAAGGATTTTTGAAAATTCGATCCCCAATGGAGTGAAAAGGGGTTAAAATTTTGTATGGAAACCGAACTCCACGTGGACGAAGTCGCGGGCAAAAGCTAGTTTATAATAAAATCACTTTAATAAACATTTAGTTATGGTTATGGTTTGGTATAATATACCTTTGATTTCAAAGTGCTTAAAAATCGACAAAACCTACCGGTATCTTTCAAACTCGAAAGCGATTCATAATTAATAATTCGAACGCGGGGGGCAAATGGGTTGATGGCCACATTCCGCTCCCGTGTAACTTACGCACATCGTTCATCAACGTTGACAAGCGTTAATCCAGTTTCCGGCGATGTATCATTGACAACTCGACTCGAACTCACTTTGAAGTCTGGAGATGATCCAGAGAGAGTTACAGCCGTGTTGTTCTAAAGGTGAATTTATTAAATGAATAGCATCAAGCAAAATGGAGAGATCTGATTTAATAAACTTTATGGATGGAAATAAGGACTGTTTTTAAGGTTCGATTAACGCATGAGATCAAAAATAATTTCATATTTCGTTAAACAATAATTTGCTATTTTTATGTTTATATTTAGTTAGAACTTTTATGTATAGTACCTTATCTTTATCTTATGGACCAAATAGAGATGAGAGTTCTAACGCACTACAGATAAATCAACTTATTTGTGCGCGTGGCGCTATGTGTGAACCAGAAAACGAGCAGATCGCCTCATCATTAGTCATTACCGTCGCCCATAGATACTCGCATCACCAGAGGAGTTACACTAGTTACACTTGTAACTCCTCTGGAATTGCGGCTTGCGTTCCTAGTCCTTGTGAAATTCCCAACACATCTTGGGCCTCCAGTGGGCAGTGACATCACTCACTCGGCGAAATACAACGCAAGCGTTATTTCACGCCGGTTTTCTAAGAGGCCGTAGTGTTTACCCGGTATAGCCGGCTATTCATGCCGAAGTGTAGCTCTCCCACGTAAATTAATTAAAGCTGTATATTACAAGCGCACGGAAACAAAATAAGTGCGTAAAAATTTCTTACAGAAGTGAATTACTTCAGCAGTGGCTTAGAAAACATTTTAAAAACATCTACACTATGACCGATGTATCTTGGCGAGTCTGATGATCTGATCATAGGCTCTGTGAACTTTAACGCATGTATAACTCGTGAAGAAAACTGTTATTGTATTTTTATATACCTATGTACGGATAAAATTTCCCTAATACAGTGTACCAATTAGTACAAATAAAATAAATACGAAACACTTAAAAACAGCTATTGCGCAACCTTCTGCGCGAAGTTCAGACTCGCCAAGATACATCGGCCGTAGTGTACCTGAGGGCCTAGTCAAGATGTATTTCTATAATTTCGACGCCGAAGTTCGAAAACAAAATGTATGGGATTTGACGTAAGGCATCGCAAGCGACATGTCATTTAGCGATGACTTATGTCAAATCCCATACGTTTTTGATTTCGAAGTTCGCCTTCAAAATTATTGAATGCATCTTGACTAAAGCCTCAGGTTCGAAAGCACATCGTAGGGCCATTTCAAACTGTCCCCGCCCCGCCAAATCTCGATGACAAATCGTTGCGTAAATGATAGTGTACGCTCGTATGCGCGTCGAGTTTTTGTTGTCGTCTGGCTGTATGCTATTGTTTGGGGACTCGGATTGCATATTTTTTGCTTTTCCGCTGCATCAAAAACTTGGTCTATGAAAGTATTTTGGCTTGTCGATTGACTCTTTTGTTACTTCGACCATTGTGTTTTTGTTCATTTGGGATGCTGAACAAAATATTGTATTAAATTGTATTTTGATACAGGAAGCATGTTTACTAGTGTCATGTGGCTGACGTGTCTATTTCGATGAGGGTTTGATGATAAAAATATTTGGTCATATGGATTGTGGAGTAAAAGAAGAATATTTTTTAAACAATTAAATTTTAAGTACCTTAAAACTGAAAGGAGATGTTTGATTTTAAGCCAGCTTTATGTACACCACATATTATGTAAATAGGAAAAATATGGGAATTTCATATAAATAAATACAAAAAAAATATTTATATTTGAAGAACGTTTTTGTAAAACGTTAAATTGCGTACAAAAATGATTATTTGAAAAGTTTTTTAATGCGAGAACCCTATTTTTAGGGCAGCCATGACAGTTGTTTCGACAGGACTTTTGAGGTAGTTGACAGTTTAAGGAGTATACGTCTTGTTGAACGTCATACGTCTTTCTTTGCCAAAAGTCATGTCATTATCAAAATTACATGTTTTGGATAATTCTGATCTGATTCGTCATGTTTTATTTTACGTTGTGTTTCTCTCCTGGACGAAGTTCATTTAAATGTATATTGAAACGAAGTGAAATTGAATAAAATAAAGAATAGGAAACGGTTACTTTATTATGTAGCTTTACTACTACCTACACAATACACATAGTGTACATAGTGCTGGCCCACGCCTCATAATTTTTAGAACATCTACTTCAACCTAATATTATTAGCTACATATACGTCTGTTGATCCCGCGATGAAACTCGGCGTGCACTTTTAAGATAGCTATTCAAAATTGAACTTTAAACACAACAACAAAAATATACACGTTTCATATTATGACATCAGATACACTGCACATGCGCTGTGCAGCGGTGTAACTTGATATTCGAACTTTTACAACGAAACGTGTATCTTACTGTGTAATAATTAAAGTTCAATTTTGAATAGCTGCATGGTTAATGCAGTGTCACATCGCGTATCGTTTCGTTTCAGTGTGAATAGTAAAAATCAACATTCGTTACCCTAATAAGCTTTGGCTATTCAATGGCGATCCACTGAATTAAGTAAAAAAAAAAACAAAAACACAAGAGGAAACTAATACAAATTGGCATCCGCTACGCAGCGGCGAACCATTTTTTTCGAAACCATTCTGGCTGTTAAACTAAAAACTACCTACTACAGTTTGAATAGAGTATAAATTCCCATAACTAACAAAGTATTGGTAATATTGATGTTGACGTTCGTGATGAATACGAGGCACATTATTCAAACTGTGCTACTATAATGCTGTTTTATTGTATTGTTTCTAGTATTGTTTAAAACTATTCTTGGATACTTCACATGGATATTACTTAACAAAACTTTTTGTGCGCCATTTTATTATTATTTAACAAGATGGCTCCCTGAATTCGATTGTTTACGCCACACGTAGTCTTTGTTCTGTTTCTATTATTTCATTGTCTTATATTCTTTGTCTATTCTAATATTTATGACTTGAGAATTTGGCACGTGGATCTTTATGTGATGAATTGTTGACAGCTAATTTACAACAATATTGTCACATTTTTACGGCAATTTACATTAAAAGAAATGCATTTAGTTCCTTTTCTATAGTAAGGGCAAAGAATATAATTATATTACTAACGGTAAGGGCTTCATAAGGTTCATGAGCAAGATTGAAAGAAAGCATTTGAATATATTTTGTAATAACAATTCATAATTATTACTAGTCGGCATTGAGTGTAGGTATTATAATATTTATGAGAGTAAAGGAAGAGAGAGTGCTCTTGTGTACTGCGCACACACTTGAGCACTATAAAATTACTCCTGCGTAACTGGCCTGGTTTCAATGAAACCGGCCACCGTCATCAAGATCGGTGTGGGGAGTTATTTAATAGGTATTATAAATATACTATCGTAATCTACTCAGCTTCCCTATTACAGGAAAATTTAATTGCATTACAAGCCTTATTCGATTGCGGCCCTTATATTATAAAGTACTCTCCATTACCTATTATAAAAGTACTATATTATATTATTATACTCTATGCCTATGGTAATCATAAAATCTCAAGAAGCTCTGCACGTAATTATTAAATAATTAAAAAGCTAATACTCAATTATAGATGGTAATCTGTATAGGACTATTGAAGTGACCCCCGGCCATAGACATATTTCACTGACGTAAGGACAGGTACTATCGAATCATTAAAATGTCTCCAGTGTGAGTGCCCCAACAGAACTTGTCATGTTGGGTTAGCAGGACTCGGGAACTCAACGCGCGCCATGACGAGATTTTGTCAGTTTACTTCATGGACGTAAAAAAGGCGGACGGAAGGTGAGCTAAGCAATGAGTGAAGCCCAACAATGGCGGCGACTTACGTTTGTATGAGATTTACGGATAATTGCCATTGGCGTACTGGCGGCCGATCGTCTTACTTTGCTGTGAATGTGTGCGTGCGGCACGTGTCGCTACGATACGGCCGTCTTACTTTGATTGCTTTACTATTCATATTATTGAAGCGGTGTCCGGTCCGGCGGTTTTTTACTTTCATGGTTTACTTTATATTAAAATAATTTAATTATCCAAAATGGCGGCGATGTGGTTCGCCACCCATCACGTCTCGTTCCTCGCGGAGGCGAAAAGTGGCCCATGGAGAGCTGCTTCGCTACGTTGAATGTAAGAGGAGGAATGGATGGTAAGAATGAAAGTGGATGAGCGAAACAAGTATGTAAGGATACGAGCAAGTGGAAAGAAGTGGTCTCTGCCTACCCCTACGGGAAAGAGGCGGTCTCTGCCTACCCCTACGGGAAAAAGGCGTGATTATATGTAACTTCCTGTAAAAATGTATGTTCCTAGGGACTCATCCTTAATATCTAAATCATTGCCCCTTGCTACATAGAGCTATTCTTAAGGCTGGGGGTAGATTTATAGTTTAATCACGATACTCACCGGCACAACGTAAATTGTGGCGGCCAAATCGGTTGATATACTATTTTAATTAAATGTTTATATTAGATGTATTTAATCCATATTTATTTTAGCAATCCAACGGAAAAAGTTAAATAGAAAGAAATAATAATGTTGTAAGTAGAAGCCAAAAGATAATTTTAAAAAAGCGGAAGTCAAAAAAAATAATGGAAGCCAAAAGATGATGACCTGTAGAATATTTTCAAATTAGAATTGAACACTAAATATTAAAAAACTTATCAGTTTCAGTTTTACAGAAATTAACAGTACGTAAAGTCTACATCTATACTTCTAATATATTATATTTAGTTAATATTATAAATGCGAAAGTGTGACTGTCCATATGTCTGTTACCTCTTCACCGCTGAACCGATTTTTATGAAATTTGGTATAGACATACTTTGGGTCCCGACTCCCAGGAAAGGACATAAGATATTTTTTATCCCGAAAAATTTTCAACAATGTTCCCATGACAACAAATGATATATATAAGGATAATGTATTTACGCAGGCGTAGCCGCGGGCAAAAGCTAGTTTATAATATTTGACAAATTTTTCAACACTAAATTAATATAAAATTTTTAATGATTTCCAATTGGTTTTTTGACTTAGAAATTGATTTTTTATACAACCTACTAACTAAAGTAAAGGTAACTAAAGGTTGTGTCGTTAAATTCATAAACGAAATTGTTAAATTGTTACAGTCTATTGTTTTTACCTTTTGCACCAAATAAAGTGTCCGTGAAGCAAAGTGAAGTTTTACCAACATAAAGTGACTGAAACGAAATAAATGTTTTTATTCAAACTCAGTGAAGGGTGACCACGAAACAATGAAAATTAAGTAATAATTAGGACATAAAACTTAGGGGAATAAAATTCCGTATGCTTGAGTAATCGGAAGCGTAAAAACTGTAATGTAATAAATAACAGTGTGTGGTCTGATCACTCAAGATTAGATTTTATCGGCAATAGTAAAAGACCTCAAGGGACCAAATTCCGAGGGGTCACAAAAGGTACATTCAAATTTGACACCGAAATTAATCCCATTACCTTGACACATGTCGGCTTGGTTACCTTAAGCTTCTTAAAAAAAAAGAAAAAAAAAACATTCTTCAACCACCGATTAATTGTTATAAAATGTCACTCTCCCATCCTCTGGGACTTTATCAATTTGGAATTTACAATAAAAGGGGTAGAGAATTTTCAAGATGGCCGCATCATGCTGTCTTTGATTTTGTGCTTCTGTGTGTGTGTTTTTTTTTTAATTTATGCCCATATTATATTGTAGACGTTTAACATAATTAACGGATAATAATTTGAGCTGGTTGCAAATAAAAAAATACGTATTTCGCTAATCAGAATCTTTACTAATATTGACTTTAAATATACGCGTTACTTGAGAAAATATATGGGTTCCCTATTTTTTCGCATAAAATCATATGTCATAATTTTACTTGGCATAATTTCAATTGACCTAATAGTAGTTTCGCATAATATTCATTTGTCATAACTTTCTTAGCATAATTTTTTTTCGCATAATTACTAAAAGCATAATAATTGTTAGGCATACTTATTGTAAGGCATATATTTTTTACGCATAATATTCATTAAGAATAATATTTTTATGCATAATATTAAAAAGCATAAATATATTTACGCATAATGATATTTAAGCATACTATTATATTTACGCATACATCTTTGTAGCATTTTTTTTTTCACTTACTAATGAATGATAAATTCTAATGGGTGTGCGAGTTAAGACAAAATAACAGTTATAATTGTAATTTTCGACTGATTACGAAATTAAACTCGGACAAAAAACACGAACTGCTATCTAAAAACATGCCGAGCTAATTATTTTAAACATGTTAGCGGCTTACGGGTGGCCCAAGGGCCACCCCGCCGCAACTTAACCTACTGTTACACATGTTACACTAGGTATAATGAGTATAATACCTGCTTTTAATGTTTCATAAATATGCGTTTAATAACCTTAACCGTGTTTCATTATGTCCTTCCATTTTATGCATATTTGTGCCTTGTGACAGAATGCCTTGAATTTATTATGACAAAAAAATATGCGTCACGAGTTTATGCCGAAAAACAATTATGCCAAAGTATTATTATGACAAGAAAAATTATGCCTTACGAGTTATGCCTCATTAAATTAGGACAAACAATATTAGTCTAAATGATATTTATGCCTAATGATGTAGTATGCCAAGAAACCATTATGCCAAAGTATTATTATGCGTAGTAAAATTATGCCAAGTGAGGTATGCCAAATGAAATTATGACAAATGAAATTATGCGAAAGAAGAGGATCCCAAATATATGCGCTCAAAATATACTGTTACTCCAAATATACGCCAAAAATATACGGTTTTTTGCCATTATATATATTGTTATTTGTTAAGACTGAATAAAAAACTGAAACTTTTTAGATGTAAGTATTTAATAGATTAATAGATTAGAAAACAGGTTATTTAATTTTTAGAAATAAATTATTCATTGATAGTAAATTTATTTTATTATAAGAAAAAACCTCAGCAGATGCAATTTTTTAAACAATTTCATACCATTTTGAAATAAAGCTTTAAAAAGATAAAAATATAATTTATGTAAAATACTCAATTATTACGTTTTTTTTATTTTATTAGGGTATATCCAAACTAAAATCGCATAATCGCGTGCTTAGCAACGTTTATTATGGGTAGGTATAATAATAATTTATTGCTAATGGCTTTATAATATTGGTTTTTGTTTTAATAATGATAAGAGGCTTTTTACTACAATTTAAAACTACAAAGTCTAAGGCCGTTTGACTCACCCGTTACTACAAGATTCCTCAATTAAATACCAGCTGTAGTTTGCATTGAATAGGCTCCGAAACTACTGGACCGATTTTGAAAAAAAATAGCACAGATATAGAGTAGACGACGAGGAAGGACATAGGCTACTTTTTATGGGGGAAAAATGTACGGTTTCTACGAAAATAATTTTTTGCGCGCATGAAGTCGCGGGCGCCATCCAGTTAGTACTAAATTGATAATTATATTTATTTTTTCTTACGTTAGTCTTATACATTCATGCATCGTATTCATCCTAGCAGGAGTACCTATGCCCTACCTATATTTTTTATGAACGTACAACAGTAAGGGTCAATTCACACCGAAACAAAACGATACGCTATACAGCGCTGCATTTTTAAGCCATCCAAAATTGAACTTTATTCATTACATATGAAGCTACACGTTTCATTGTGAGAGTTCGAATGTCAAGTTGAACCGCGCCGCACAGCTCATGTGCAGTGTATGACTTATGTCATATGAAACGTGTGTTTTGTTGTGTAGTGAATACAGTTTAATTTTGAATCGCTATCAATATAGTCTATAGTCGTGGTTGTTACACGCCGAATTAAACAGGTATTTTATTGAAGTATAAAAAAGGCATAACACATTACACAATTAAACGTTTGGTTTGATTCACAACGACGCAAAACAATTTACTATACCAATTTTCAGTAGCAGTTGAAACGAAATACATTAACACGTGAATTAAAAACTTTGGGGCCTAGTAGAAACATTTGATAGCGGCGTCAACGTAATGTTATCGTATGAAATTTGTATGGGCGTTGTCATCATTTTTACAGACTTTCATACTATTCTCATTCAATAACGCTACCTTTACGGGGCTGTCAAATATTGCTGCTAGGCCCCCTGGACAATATTGGGAAAATTGTGCGGACTTCCGTTCCTTTTTTAGGGTTCCGGACAGGAGAACCGTTTCTCGAAAGGAAAAAAACGGAACCCTTATAGGATCACTTTATTGTCCGTCCGTCTGTCTGTCAAGACCCTTTTTCTCAGGAACGCGTGGAGGTATCAAGCTAGAATTTATATCAAATACTTAGGTCTACGGTCCCTTGGAGTCAAACTTCAAAGCTAACGCAAACAAAACATACAGCTGTTAATGCCGCAAATTTCCGAAAAACCTACAGGGTACTTCCCGTGAACTCAGAATCTTGAAATTTGGCACGAAGCAATGTCTTATAGCACAAATAAAGGAAAATTTACGAAAACCGTAAATTTTTAGTTACATCATATAATAAAAATATTTTAAACCTATTAAAAATATTTTTATTATTTTTATTAATAAAAATATTTTGAACCTATTAAAAATATTTTTATTATTTCCTTTCCTCATGAACGCGTAGAGGTATTAAATTGAAATTCATATCAAATACTCAGGTCTATAATACCTTTAAGCTGTAACAAAATCACTACATATTTGTACGGAACCCTCGGTGCGCGAGTCCGACTCGCACTTGGCCGGTTTTTACAGATTTTCTTACTATTCTTATTAATTGATAACAAATGTTGCCGCTAGGAGGCCCCCTGGATAGTTTTACAAGAATTGTGCGGACATGAAAGTCTTTTTATTTACGTTTAGAATTTAGATTAATTGGATCAACAAAGTATAATTTATAGTATCTATCTATAAAAAACTTCATGTAAGTTACGGTTGCGACATAATTATGATATCAGAATTTATCATAAAGTAAGACGATGCTGCACCTTAGTTTGGATAGTAAAGAAACTAAAAAAAACTCGCCCGGGGCGAAAGAATTAAGTCACGATTACGCCCGTGGGGCAAAACTCTACCGATGTGGCTGTATTAACATAAACATTCCCGGACCTCACAATACATTTTGTGCCTTTTTATTACGTCAATAATTTCAAGTATTAAAGTGTACTTTAAGTACTGTCAGAAACAAAAGTTTTTATTATAATATTATTTTATGAAATGGACCAGGAAACGAGCAGACGAATTACCTGATGGTAACGATTACCGCCGCTCATGGACACTCGCAACACCGGAGGAGTTACACATGTAAGTCCTCTTTTGTTTCGCACTTGCGTTCTTTTTCCTCAAAATCCCCGACCCCTTCGGCCTCCGGTAACCTTACTTACACAGCAAAACAAAAAGCGTTATTTCACGCTGGTTTTCTGTTACACAAATTTTCTTATTCTTCTAAAAAAAACTTAATATTTTTTTGTTGCTAACGTTATAACATTTAAGCGACTAATTTTGAAGATAGTTTAATAAAATATGAATTAAATATAAGAGGCGGCGAGAATTTCTTCTCATAAATAGTTTTTAGATGTTTCATTAATTTCAAAGTAAGATTCTCACTAGAAACTCCTAAAACATAATAATATTAACATCATGTTTTAGGAGATTCTAGTAAGAATCGTGTTGAAAATGTAAAGAGTACAATCTGTAACACCGTAAAAACTAACAATACAATACACACTTTTCTTGCTAACTATACTTTTCTAATACCGTTAACCCGCGGATGATTTCGGCTGTACACGCGATACGCCACTACCACTAGTCACTACAATTATAAAATAAGTTTATCAGACAAAATAATGTAGGTTAAATACTATTCCACGAGTTTGTCTTTAATGTGGATAATGTTTGTCTCAAAATTCCTTACATGCTATATAGGTTTTTTTTTTTTTTTCATTAAATCATTAAGTCACTTTGCGTTGCGACTTGACTTTGCTTATTCGTTACATTATAGGTAGGTACACAATTTAGATTTTTCCGGAGCCAATTAAGAGCTCAATAAAAAGATAATGTCATATACGAAGCCATATTGGAAAACTAATCTCATCGCGGAAGCTCAAGTAATAAATAAACTTCAAAGAAATTCACTAAACAAATAAGTTACAATGTTAAGTCGTAAAGCATTGTTCTTAACGGTCATACGAGACGGGTCTTAATGACCCATTAGAGTTTTGTTTCACACCCATTACTAAAAGCCGGGGTCAAAGCGGCCGACGTGTTCCCTCGCTTTTACGTGTTAATTGTATTCGAATATCAGATAAGGGTATTCTTTTAATGATAACGTAAAAGGTATCTAATGTTACGTCTGTTTTATAATTTAATTATTAGGTTACGATATTGAAACGAAAATTCATTAAAATGCCATTAATATCCCGCGCCGGTACCTTAGGGTCAACATTTTTACTTAATGTCGATATAATTTAAGTTGTCATGGGATACTCTTCCCAACTTACCTGTCCGGTAGTTATGGTGTAGTATACGGGTATGCGACCCCGGCTTCCCTAGCTATTACTGTCCTATCCCTTGCCCTCCTGGGCGGTAATATCCTACATTCCCTATTTCCCACTAACTTACCAATCTTCTTTTCCACACCACCTATCCTTCCCTTTCCCTATTCCTACCCTCTCCACCATTCCGTGGAAACGCAATGGATAATCAAAAATAATTTAATTATCCAAAATGGCGGCGATGTGGTTCGCCACCCATCACGTCTCGTTCTCGCGGAGGCGAAAAGCGGACCATGGAGAGACGCTTGGCTACGTTGAATGTAAGAGGAGGAATGGATGGTAAGAACGAAAGTGGACGAAGCGAAAGAAGTATGTAAGGATCGTAGCAAGTGGAAAGAAGTGGTCTCTGCCTACCCCTACGGGAAAGAGGCGGTCCTGCCTACCCCTACGGGAAAAAGGCGTGATTATATGTATGTATGTATGTATGTAATTTAAGTAAGTAACAGTTTACACTAAGACGCGATGCGGCGTTGCATTTGTATTAAGATAGAGATTCAAAATTGAACTTTATTCACTAAACAACTCTTGCAATGTGGGTGTTTGATATTTTCTCTGCCGCTAGGGGGCAGACCCAACGCACACAAAGCGTCATCTGGTGGCGTAAGTGGTATCAAAAACGGTCAATAAAAATGTTTGATTAATTTTTCTGTCACTAGGCGGCGCTTGGTAGCCCCACAGTCTTTGTCGTGTAAAAAAGCGGTCAGGTGTCACGAATTTAAAAATCTGTGGATCTTATTGTGTAGTGCATAGAGTTTAATTTTAAATAGCTATCTTAAAAATGCAGTTACGCATCTCGGTGTGGGATAACCCAAACTTGGATAGCAATGTGAGAAACAGTAATTTTTATCGGAATGATTTTCTCGATAAAAATATTTCAATTTATGGAGCAAAAATTTTAAATGACAATTTTTACACCTAAGTACTAACACTGTATCGATCGTTCTAAAGATAACGTCTATTTGCCCTATATAAATTAGCTGATCTTTATAAACTTTGAGGTTAGCTTAATAAAATTGAACTTATAAAAATTGCTTAAGAAGTTTTTTTACAAAGTTGCTGAGGTTGGAGGTAAACCGCAAAGTTTAAACGATTTTAAACTCGTTGTATGGGACTGTATTTTTCCACTAGGTTTTCACCGCCGGCTCTGATCAGACTCGAAGATAGCAAGGTTACACCGATTCGGGCAGAGCGGGGGCGTATAAAAAATAACACTGATTTGAGGAGAACATTTTTCACATTAACTCGTTAGCTTACCTGGCTCAGGGCAATGCCGTATAGAGAGCACAAATGTACTCTTCTAATTTCCATATAAGCTATCTCTCTCTTATTTCTCTATACGGCTATTTTTCCGTAATTTTCCCTAATTTCCCTTTATTTCCCCTGAGCCAGGATAAGTGAAACGCATAACGTGAAATTCTTTATTTACCATAAAACAATACATAATCACACAGTTTACATAGATACTTAGTAACACATAAGCAAAATTACAAGTATAAGAAAAACCATATATTTTTCACCATTATAATCTAATTTTCTCTAAAACCATTTACATTTCTATTTACCTAAATGTTATTTACTTTAGCCACTAATTTTTCCTATGTACAACACTAATTTTCCAAGTGAAATAAGCTACGGTTAAGAAATTATAAAGAAAATAAACTCGTGACTTTAAAACAATTATTTACCGCTATTCTAATGAACTTAACACTTATGTACAACACTTATATTCACTATTTTCACTCTTAAAAGTTTATGTACTATTTACTCACAGTTTTTAGAAACGTTTTAAAGCACTGATAAGTGTTCATTGTCTTTAAATTCACTTTAAAACACAGGCGAGGCCGCTGTCCTTAACATCCTCCCCCCGGCGCAGTAGCCAGGTTCTACGTAGCCTCCTCTGGTGACCGCGGGCTCGCTGGACCCGCCGTGGACTGCTCCGCTGACTGCCAGCTGTCTGTGTCCGCCGCAAACTGCTCTGGTGACTGCGGGCTGACCGTGCCCGCTGCAACTGGCTGCGACCGCGAGCTGTCTGTGCTCGCTACAGCTCGTGATGGTGACTGCGAGCCGTGTGTGGCTCGCTCCGGCGACTGCGAGCTGTCTGTGGCTCGCTCAGGCGACTGCGAGCTGTCTGTGGCTCGCTCAGGCGACTGCGAGCTGTCTGTGGCTCGCCCTGGCGACTGCGAGCTGTCTGTAGCTCGCTCAGGCGACTGCGAGCTGTCTGTGGCTCGCTCAGGCGACTGCGAGCTGTCTGTGGCTCGCTCAGGCGACTGCGAGCTGTCTGTAGCTCGCTCAGGCGACTGCGAGCTGTCTGTGGCTCGCCCTGGCGACTGCGAGCTGTCTGTAGCTCGCTCAGGCGACTGCGAGCTGTCTGTGGCTCGCTCAGGCGACTGCGAGCTGTCTGTGGCTCGCTCAGGCGACTGCGAGCTGTCTGTAGCTCGCCCCGGCGCTCGTTCCGCGCCCGGCACCGCCCCCGGCTCCGTCTGCTCCGCCAGCGGTCGCGGTTGCGACTGCGGCGCCTCCTCCAGCACTGCCAGTTTTGATGTGGGCCTGCGGAACACACCACTGCGCGTGCGAACGTCCGCACAACGCACCTGTCCGTCCGGGCCAGGGTAGACCCGGTGCACGACCCCGCGCGGCCACGTATTACGCGGCAGCGCCGGATCTACGACCACGACCAGGTCGCCCGGAACCAGGGCACGGCTGCTCTGCGGCGCCCCGTAGCGTGGCGTGAGCGTGGGGAGGTATTCCCTCACCCAGCGCCTCCAGAACTCGTCGGCAAGGGCCTGCGCGACTCTCCAAGTCTTCTTGTCCGCCGGCACACACGGTCCGACGTACGGCAGTCCGGTGGACGACCCGAGGAGGAAATGGTTCGGTGTGATTGCCTCCGGGTCGCTGGGGTCCACGGAAACGTGAACTAGCGGTCGTGCGTTCACGGAATACTCCGCCTCGGCCATTAGGGTCTGGAGTACCTCTTCTCTCGGCGACTTCTCGTTCAGCGTAGCGAGTAAGGCTGTTTTCACTGACCTCACCATCCGTTCCCAGGCACCTCCTTGACTCGGCGCCCCCGGCGGGGTGAATTTCCATTGCATGCGGTGCGTGAGGCCCAGCTGAGCCATAGCCGGTGCCCACTCAGCGTACGCTTGCCGCAGCTCGACGTCCGCGCCTCTGAAGTTCGTCCCGTTGTCGCTGTACATGACTGACGGCCATCCTCGCCGCGCAGCCATCCTTCTCATGGCCATTATTGCTGAGTCTGTCGACAGCGAGGCCACCAGCTCCAGGTGCACGGCCCGCGTCGTCAGACAGGTGAAGAGCGCTCCCCATCTCTTCTCGTGACGTCGGCCGATGGTGATCGTCATCGGGCCGAAACAGTCGAGACCACAGTACGAAAATGGTCTCTGGAACGCCCCCAGGCGCTCCGCCGGCAGGTCTCCAGTTTGTGGTGTTCTCGGGTGCGCCCGTCGTAGCCGACAAAACGCACACTTACTTGTTATGCTGCGCACCGTCGGCCGCAGCTTCAGGATCCAAAACCTTTGCCTGAGGTCGTTCACGACCCTCTCACGGCTCCCGTGTCCTGCCCTGGCATGCTCCCGTGCCACCAGGAGCTTCGTGAACGGATGTCTTCCGTCCAGGATGATTGGGTTCTTCATCTCCGCTGCAACCTGCGCTGCTTTGATTCTTCCGTCTAGTACGAGCAGCCCGTCTTTGTACACTGGGCTGAGCCGGTACAAGGGGCTCCACCTAGGCGCCGTCTTGCCACTTGTGATCTTTTCAATTTCTTGCGTGAAGCTGTCCCGTTGTGACCTCTGATACCACAACGTCTCGGCCCGCTCTAGGTGTCGTACCTCGAGGTTGGCTCGACGATCTCGGCACTTTTCTAAGAATAACAAAACCATCGCTGTGCTTCTTATGAGGCGCTCGTAACTCGAAAAGCGCGTCACATCCGGTAGACAATCCAGCTCACTCGCCCTTGTGGTGTAAAAGGTGACGTGTTCTTCCTTATCTTCAACTTGGGCGGGACTCTCCGCGGGCCACTCGCTCATAGGCCTGCGCAGGAAGTCTGGCCCTTTAAACCATGGGTCCTCGTCGCTCCTCGGAACATAGCCCGTTCTCGTGGCTAGGTCCGCGACGTTGTTCTTAGTGCTCACCCACCTCCACTGGTGGACGGATGTCAGTTCGGCGATTTCCCCCAGGCGGTGCGCGACATACGGCGTGTACTTCCGGCTGCCGTTCTGTATCCAACACAGCACCACCTGTGCGTCAATCCAGTAGAAAACGGTATCTGTTTTCCACCTGTGCTCTGCTACGACGGCGTTTCCCAGCCTCGCTCCGACCAGGGCGGCCTGTAGTTCCAGCCTCGGTATGGTTTGGGCCTTCAACGGCGCTACTTTGGCCTTGGCTGCGGCCAACACGACTCGAACATCTCCATTTTCCTGTTCCATCCTCCAATAGACGGCTGCGGCGTATGCGTCTTTGCTCGCATCACAAAATACGTGCAGCTGCCGGCTCCTCGTCGGGCTCCCCCCGTTGTAACTCCGGGGCAGCTCGAGATGGCTGATGTATTCCATGTCTGTCAGCCAGCGGGTGAAGTCCTCGGCTGACTCAGCTGGCAGCGGCTCGTCCCAGTCCAGCTTCTGACGCCACAAGCCTTGTAGGATGACTTTGGCGGTAATGGTGTAACAGCTAAGTAGCCCCAGCGGATCGTAGATACTCATTACGGTGCTAAGGGCCTCCCTTTTCGTCGGCGCGCGCTGCAGCTCACGGACCTCCACAGGAACTCTAGATAGCGACGTGTTGAATTTTAGTTTGTCACCTTTGGAGTCCCACAGCATGCCCAGGGTCTTCTGCTCGTCCTTGGTGACGTGCTGCGTAGTATTCTCAGCTAGGCGGTCCTCAGGCAGCTCCTCTAGCACCCTCCGGTCGTTGCTCGTCCAGCCTCTTAAGTGGAAGCCACCTTTCCTGTGCACCTGGTCCACTTGCTCTACAACCTGCTTGGCCTTCTCCCGGTCTGGATAGCTGTCCACGTAGTCATCCATGTAATGGGCTTCGGAAATAGCGCGATGGGCTTCCGGGTGTGACTCAGCGAATTCTTCCGCGTTCCTATTCCGGGCTGAGTGTGCCAGGAACGGCGAACACGACGCTCCAAAAATCATCACCACCATCTTGTACCTGGTCGGCGGCTCGTTCGGGTCCTCTCTCCACAGGAACATCTGGGCCGGCTGGTCTTCTCGTCTGACTTTCACACGAAGGAACATCTCCTGTATATCGGCCTTCACGGCCACAGCTTCCTCCCTGAACCGGAACAGGATTCTTGGCAGTGACGTCAGAAGGTCAGGCCCCTCCAACAAGTGATCATTAAGGCTCACGCCGCTTGTCTTCGCCGCCGCGTCGAAAACCAGTCGCAGCTTACCCGGTTTGTTTGGGTTTTTGACCGGGAAGTGCGGCAGGTACCATGTACGGTCGCTTCCGGCCTCCGTCCCGTCGCATTTTTCCGCATATCCCTTGCTTATGAGATTTTTCATCTGCCCATGGTACTGCGCCTCGTCTTCTGGGTTTTTCCTGAGCTTGTGTTCTAAGTTCTTAAGCCTCTTCAGCGCATTGTTGTAGCTGAGGGGTAATTTGACGCCGTCCTTGCGCCACAGAAGTCCCACTTCGAATCGACCGTCTTCCGTTCTCTTGGCCGTCCTGCCAAAGAGGTCGATGGCCCGCTGCTCGCCGTCTGTCAGCCTCGCCTTAGCCGCTATTCCCAATGCGTCTATATCGAAGTGTTTCTTCACCATTTCTTCGAGCCGTTCGCCTCTGGTCTCGATTGTGGATATGTGCAGGATACTCTCATCATCCTGCCTTATGATGCGCCTCGGGATGCTGCCATGGATCACCCAGCCGAGTTTGGTCTTTGAGGCCGCAGGCTGGTTCCTTTTCCCGATTCTCAGTTCTCTTGACACGATGAGCTGCCAGTTGTCCGTACCGATGAGAAGTTGGGGTTTCTCGTTCTCATAACACATCTCTTCATCCCTGAGATCGTGCAGGTGAGCGAGTTGCAGCAATGATTCCGGAACGGATTGAGTGAGCAAGTTCAATCCGCCCACCGTTCTCGCAGTGATGTCGTGCCTGGTACCGTCGTGACCCCGTACGCCCAGTTGTACGAGTCGGCTTTTTTCCTCATTTCTCTCGGCATTGATCCCGTGCATCCGCAGCACTTTCGACGGACCGTCTGCGCCGATAGCCTTCGCGACGTCTTCATCCAGCAGAGTCACTGTCGAGCCCTCGTCGAACAGCGCGAAGATGTCCGCTTCGCCCCGTGGACCTACGACTTGAACCCTTCTCATCTTGAGTTTTACCGCACGGTCGGACGTGACCGATGCGGTAATAACGGCGTCCTCAGCCTGTGGAGCGCCGCCGGACCTCTCCTCGTGCAGCAACGTGTGGTGCAGCCGCTTACAACCCTGTGCGCCGCATCGTTTCGCCTTACAGATGAATCTTCTGTGTCGACTCGATATGCACAGGAAACACAGCCCCTCTTTCTTGACTGTGTCCCATCTCTTTGGTACGCTCATTTTCTTGAAGGTGGCGCAGCGAGGCAGAGCGTGATCATTGGCACATACCGGGCACTTCATTGCTTCCTCGCGTACCTTCTTGGGTTGGCTGTGGCTCGGCGAACCCCTGCCCTCATCTGTCACCGCGAAGACTGGCCTTCTTGCTCTGGTTTCACTCTTGTTCGGAGGTTGACGCGGTGTTTCTCTCTTCGATGTCGTGCTGAATCCGTAGCGCAGTGCCCTGTCCGCTTCCCTCATTAAGAATTCAGAGAGAAGGACGACATCGGGCTCGTTCCTGAAGCGCGACGTCTCTTCTGCGTAGTCGTACCACTTGCTTTTCTCGTAGGGACTGAGCTTCTCTAGAATGTCTCTCGTGAGCAACGGGTTGAAAAGGTACCCGTGCCTCAGCCTCTTCAGGATAGCCACCATGTTCTGAATCTTCACGGCGAATTGGTTGAGTTCCGCCGCCGAACCTCCGAGCCTCGGTAGCCTCTTCAGGTCTTCCATCATGCGGTCCACCATAACTTCTGGACGTCCGAAGCATTGTTCTAGAGTCTTCATGATTTGTTCGGGTGGCGTAGCGACGCTCAGCAGTGGTGCCACGGCTTCCCTGGCTTCTCCCCGCAAGCAGTTCCTCAGCCGAGCTAAGTTCTCGATCGGTTTCAGCTTGTAGAATGCGGTGGTGTCTTCCATGGCTGCTTTGAAGGACAACCATTCGGTGGGAGCCCCTGAGAATGTAGGCAGCTCCGTTGTGTGGCGCGTCTGGCGTTGATTCAGCAGCTTGTCTAACGTTTCAGCGAGATGTTCCACTCCGTTGGCCCTAGACGTGGGTGGTGTGGGTGAGCGTGGGCGGCGTTGTTCCGGCCACTCAAATCTCGTCTTCTGGCCTTCGCGTCTTCCTCCAGTTGGTGGCATGTCTTCTGGCTTCGGCGTCTCTCTCTCCTCTAACACGACCGGCTCTTGTCTAGCCTCTTCATGGTCGGGTCCTTGTTCGCTTAGCCAGGCTCGTACACGTTGCTCCACCTGTTCAGACGGCTCGTCGTCATCGGGGCTGCTTCCATCCTCTGCAGCGGCGACGTCGGCGACGAGTTTCTTCTTGATAAGTTCTGCTTCTATTTGCAGTTCCTTTTTACGGAGAGCGGCCAGCTTCTCTTCCGCCTCATATTGTATGCGTGCGACGACACTCGCTGTCGATCGACGCGACCTAATTGAAATAGCCTTCTTCCTGGCTAGTGTTTGCACTTCCGGAGCTACAGGTGCCTTGCTAGTACCTGGTCTCGGTTTTAAAATTGTTTGAAGCAGATCTGCCCTTCCCTCGGTCGGCGGCGGCTGGCTCGTGGCGGCAGCAGACGGCGATCGTGGCGGATCTGGAAATCTTCGCGGTTGTTGTTGTTGTGGTTGGTTCTCCTCGGCCCCGCTCTGACTCCTTGTGATGACCATAGTTTAAGTTAAATGTTACGTTAAGTTAAATCCTCAAATCAAAAATTAATCTTCAAATATTCGTCTTCAAACTCCAAATATCTTCAGAGTCTTCACGACTCTTCAAGAATCTTCGGTAGGTTTTTCAGGCGAAAAATCTGCGAATCCTTGCTTCCCTCTTCGTTGGTGTTGTCTTGTATCTTCGAGTCCAATCTTCTAATCTGAGTCCGTCGATCCCCGGTGTTGAATTCCTTTCTTCCAAAATTCTATGTTCGGCTTGATAAATTTTCTTCAAAAAATTTTCTATGTCCTTGGCTCGATGAAATTTTTCTATGTCCGATGTTCAGTAAATTTTTCTATGTTCCGTCATCAATAAATTCTTCTAAGTGTCGTCTTGATTGTTTTCAACTGGTATTGGACTTCGAAAATTTCTTCAATCTTGTATCTCGGATCACACGCGACTAACTCACTAACTTGCAATCCGGATCGCAAGGACCACGCACTACTGTATGGGACTGTATTTTTCCACTAGGTTTTCACCGCCGGCTCTGATCAGACTCGAAGATAGCAAGGTTACACCGATTCGGGCAGAGCGGGGGCGTATAAAAAATAACACTGATTTGAGGAGAACATTTTTCACATTAACTCGTTAGCTTACCTGGCTCAGGGCAATGCCGTATAGAGAGCACAAATGTACTCTTCTAATTTCCATATAAGCTATCTCTCTCTTATTTCTCTATACGGCTATTTTTCCGTAATTTTCCCTAATTTCCCTTTATTTCCCCTGAGCCAGGATAAGTGAAACGCATAACGTGAAATTCTTTATTTACCATAAAACAATACATAATCACACAGTTTACATAGATACTTAGTAACACATAAGCAAAATTACAAGTATAAGAAAAACCATATATTTTTCACCATTATAATCTAATTTTCTCTAAAACCATTTACATTTCTATTTACCTAAATGTTATTTACTTTAGCCACTAATTTTTCCTATGTACAACACTAATTTTCCAAGTGAAATAAGCTACGGTTAAGAAATTATAAAGAAAATAAACTCGTGACTTTAAAACAATTATTTACCGCTATTCTAATGAACTTAACACTTATGTACAACACTTATATTCACTATTTTCACTCTTAAAAGTTTATGTACTATTTACTCACAGTTTTTAGAAACGTTTTAAAGCACTGATAAGTGTTCATTGTCTTTAAATTCACTTTAAAACACAGGCGAGGCCGCTGTCCTTAACACTCGTCTTAACCCATTTTGAGCTATAATCAACTAAGTAAAAGCGACCGTAAGCTGATTTATGTTTACAATACAAAAAGTAGACATCTTAGGGACTTTTAAAGATTCTAGTAGAGTTTATTTATGGTATGTATTTATGGTAAATACGTGACATGACATTTTCTTTGACATTAAGACAACTGTTTAAAACACAATTGTTTTAAAAAAGTTCAATAACTTAATTTATTCCACAAGAAGATACAGAAGAAGAATTGTAAGAGTCATAATCGAAGGCGGTGAAATCACTGCACTGCTCAGCGCATGTGCAGTGTTAGCTTCACAAGATGCATTTCAGTGAATTTCTGTCCAAGGGCACCGGAAATGATAAGGGCTCATTCTATTTGGAATGACCTCTAGAAACATTAATCCTTAAAGATAAGGAAATTTCCTAAACAAAATCCTGACTCCCGCAGCTCGATGACCAATATTTATAATTTTAATTTAGAGGTGAAAATAGCGCTAAAAGCGGGTGATGCGCGCGGCGCGCGACATGCGGGTCCGTACTATCGGTCTGCGCGCGCGGGACGCGCATCACATTTTTATTTATTTTAAGGCGAAAATATACGTAGATGACGTCACAGATTCGGGCGTGGCCTAACATTTCCCGCCGCGCCACCCGCATACACCCCGCAGCGCTCGCGATCTCCGCGCGCGGCCGCGTCGCGACTCAAATTATAAACTGAGGAACGGCCCTTTTATACGACTTTAGGATTGATTTAAATGCAACTTGAAAATATTAATTTATTTCTGGTCTATGAGCAAAGAAAAAACGTAGAATGTATAAGCCGCTTCTCCTTCTTCTGTAGAAGCTGGTCGAGGTTATTCCCGAAATCTAGAAATTATTTGGTAGGCAATGCGGCTTCCAACCCATCACTTTTGATTTCATTTTCCACCTCTACGCCCACCAAAATGCAATACTTAGTGCTATTGATAGAATCACTAAAATATCCACTAGGTGTTTTTTCGCTTTCCTAAGCGACAAAAATACCGATAATGAGTTATATCAATGAGTTTTTATTTTTTTTTCTGCGTCGATTGGTCTAATCGTCGTCTTCCTACGACGATTTTTTTGTCGCTTAGATATAGTGAAATTTATACAAAATCATGAATGTTATGTTCACTAAGCGACAACAAAAAGCTATTTATAAAAAAAATCATTTGGATATTTTGAAGAATTTTAAAAATCTACTTAGTCTATTTTTCATGTTTTTACTTTTCTTTTGTTTGCACAAAAATATTTTTACTTGTTTAAAAAATTCTTTTCGTGAACACTTTGTACATTTTCTCCATACAAATTATTTGTGAATTGTCGTTACAGTGTATTTAATTTGATACCATTATTTTACGAAAGTGCAACTTGTAGAATTTTACCCATAGTGAAATAAAACAATATTGGCGTAAAGATAGTTTTACATATTTGACACAATAACTATTCGTGCTATGTAGATATTTTTACTTGAAAACTTTTGTTTTTAAGTATGTCGGTTAGATATTTTTTTTTGTCGTCGGTTAGATAAAATGTAACTAAAAGTATTAAATTTACAGTGTGTGGGAACCTTAATGAACGCAAACATTGCTTAATATATTTCTATATTTATGCGCCTAATGTTTCGCTAGTTAGTCCTGTCGGTAGTAGAAAATATCAATATACTAGGTTATGGGAGTAAACTTTGCGCACATACTTGGACATAATAAAATAGCTCATATAGCTGGTCTATTTTCAATTAAATTGGCAACAGTCACTGAAATCGGTGTGGTTTCATTATTATTCCTTTTTTAAGTTTCCGTAGTTCATGTCTCGGAATCCTTATAGTTTCGTCATGTCCTTCCGTTCGACCAACCGTCCGCCTGTCCGTCTGTCCATCCAAACGGTGGTGCTTGAAATATGAAACTTTGAATGGATAAGTTTATTTATCACGTCGACATAGTGCTAAAATAAATGAAGATAATTTTTGGTTACACCTACACGAAAAGGGGAGATATAATTAGGTACATAGACATTATAAGAACATTGAGAGGTTTCTGAGATTATATTTTGATGTATGTACGTATCCGTTTGCGCGATATTCCACTTTTAAGCGCATTTCTTGTTAAAATACGGCGTCCCCCCCTCTAAAAGCCAAACGGCTGGCTCTAAAAATGTGAAAAATTCATGATGGTATAGTTCGGCCGTTCAGAGAATGCGTTTCTGACACGTCTCGATTGAACTGACGACGTAACTTTGTAATGGCGTTGCAGATACGATAAAAATATTTTTGTTGGTTGTTTACCGTTTTAACAATTGATGAGCATGAAAACAACATTATTATATCAATAATTAATGAATGTTATAATTTTGTGCCTAACTAAGTGTCAAATAACTTGGTAAACAATATTTTTCTAAATCTATACTGCGCTATTACAAGGTTATGTCAGCGCTTTATATTTGTAAAATAGTGCTGTGCTAACAATAACAGGAAATAATAGTATCGTAATCTGTTCTTATACAGTTATACTTTATAAAATAATACGTTTTGTTTTTCTTTTTAAGAATTTGAAAATAATGGACTATAAGATAACTTTTATGAAATGTCACCGATGTCAGTTTGAAAAACTTTTCAAACTGACATCGGTGCTAAATCGGACTTCGATTGTGTTGTGTATTGCGTTCTTTTTACTTTTGGTGCATAATAATGCCTAAACGTGGACAAACATTGAAAAGTGGAGCCCGTGAGTTAATCATCAAGCTGCAAGATTACTTTGAGAGAGAGCGGCAAAATTGCGGACCCCTGGTACCTGTCGAACAAGTACAAGAACGCGTCTCTAAGGCGCTTGGAGTTAGCAAACGAACGATAACAAATATTAACAAAGAAAAGTTCGGCTCTACTGGCACGGAAGATAATATTTTACGTACTCCGAAGAAGAAACGTAGAACTAAACCCGTGACAGATATTGACACCTTTGACGCCGATGCAATCAGAAATCATATATATGGTTACTATTCCAGAAATGAATATCTCAACAGGAAGAAGCTTTTGGCATCGTTAAGAGAAGCTGGACTGTTTAGCGGGGGTAAAACTGCTTTAACCAAAATCTTAAAAGATATTGGTTTTTCGTATAAAAAAACAGACAAAAGAAAAATTTTATTAGAACGATACGACATTATTTTAAAACGGATAAGTTTTTTGAGAGAAGCAAAAAAAATGATAACTGGGATAATGTCGTGTTCATTGACGAGACATGGCTAAACGCCAATCACACGGTTTCCCGTTCTTGGACAGATGATACACAAGCGTCGACGTCGAAAGTACCAATGGGTAAGGGGGCCCGTCTGATAATATGCCACGCAGGTTCTGCAAAATACGGCTTTGTGGAGAACGCATTACTGGCATTTCAATCAAAAACCACAAATGACTACCACGAGGAAATGAATGCCACTACATTTAAAGAGTGGTTCCAGAACGTGCTTTTGCCCAGCCTGCCAGAGCCTTCTGTAATATTCATGGATAATGCCTCCTATCACTCGTTTCAAATACAGAAACCACCTACGCAAGCTAATAAAAAAGAAGAAATGGTGGCTTGGTTACAAGCAAAAGGCATTGACGCAAATATACAGATGCTAAAAGAAGAGCTAATTAAATTAGTTAAAGAAAATAAAGCGGCAAATGTGCGATACGAAATCGATGAACTGGCTCTGGAGTACGGTCATCGCGTTCTAAGAATTCCACCGTATCATTGCCAATAAAACGCGATCGAGCTAATCTGGGCTCAAATAAAAGGTTACGCCGCCCGCCACAATACTTCCCCGCCATTCAGCACGAAAAAGATGATGGGGTTATTAAAAGAAGCCTGCGGGGAAGTCACAAGAGATGACTGGGCAAAGGTTGTTGAGAAGAGTAAAAACTTGATTTTGGAACATTTTGACCGAGATATAAGGATTGATTCTGTTATTGATAATAATATAATTATACATGTAGGCGAAGATGATGATGAAGACACCACCTCCTCAAGCGAATCGGAGTCTGATTAATATTCTGTACGCACATAATATTCAATGTACTTTATTGCATAGAAATACAGATTGTAACTTTGTAACAAAGAATAAATAAAACAATTTTATTATATGAATATTACCTTTTTTGGTTTCCAATTAAATAACTAAAATATAAATTTTAAATGATTCCGCCAATTTAAAACGAAAATAATCTTAAAAATAATGCGGCGGTTCATTTTGGAGGAACGGTAACGAACTCAGTGTTATGTTGTGCCCATCACTAGTCGTGACTAACTGATAGGTGTCAGGAACGCATTCTCTGAACGGCCGAACTATAGTCCATGTAATAAACTTTGAACGAAAACTATAACGGTCCAAAAAACTTCATAAATTCAGGAGTTATAGAGATTTAAATTAAATCAGTTTAGATGAAGATATCTGTGGCTCAGTGGTTAGCGCTTTAGTGCTCAAGCCAGAGGGCGTGGGTTCGAATCCATAAGAGAATAAAAAGTTTTCCGTGGATTCCTTGGAAAAATTACGTTAACTGGGGTTAAGAATTAACTTCAACGATTAACGAATTAACGCTGCCGACAAAATATGTTACTATGATACAATTTTTAAGCGATTTTGCCAAGTTGATGTTCATAAAAAAATTATCAGAATATAACAAATATTGTTCATCTCTTTTGTTACATCAAAAGCTGCTATCACCGTACATTTTTAATGACAAATGTATGGCGGTAGTAGCGTTTTTCAAGGCCAGGAAGCCAAATGGACTTCCACCCTTCATGGACAGATGCAATAGTCTCTTCTTAAGACACCTATCATGGCCATGCCATCAGACGATATGATCAAGGTGCATAGCTTCTCAAAGCAACACCAGGTTTTCCTATCGTCTAGGGAGAGTAGAGGATAGGAATCAATGTTCACTCCAATGACATAGTCTGGTACACGGACGGATCCAGGACAAGGAAAGACAACCGGGTGGATGGACCTTCTACGGGGGCATGCCACCTACAGGCTTGCCTATATACTTGCTTAGGACAATTTACAACCATGTTTGAGACTGTGATGAGTTGTTCACTAGAGAGCCTACAGATTGTCCTTGTCCATAAAACATCCTAATCTTATAGAGAAGATTAGGATAATTTAGATGATATTTCTGCTACTGTCAATGCTTTCGGCGCAGTCTGTCAGAACAATCACACTGAGCTGAAGGCACTGACAGCAGCAGAAAGAAGAAGGGGCATTTTTGTATGGATCCCGTCCCCACTACTGTAGCACTACAAGACATATATCAAAGGACTTAAAAAGCGTGTAATTTTTTTGTATGACGAAAAATCTCTAAACCATGGGAGAAAAAAGTTAATGAGAGTTATAAGTGAAAAAAAGTTTAAAAAATCATCCTGTATTATTGCACCATTTCATAGTGTTGCTAATAAGGAACAATTTTCGGGAAGTAATGGTATACAGCAAGCTTCAGAAAAGTGTTATATTTTGATAAATTGTCCCATATTTTGAAGAAATGTATGGAATGATAATAAAATGCTAAAATAAGCTCTTTCCTCAATTTTGTCACATACTTACATTATGGAAATTGTTTCTTACTTGCGATACTATTTAAAGGTGCAGTACACAGGATGTATTTTTTTTCATAATCCTGTCTAGGAAAAATGAGTTATCAAAAATGATGCAGTTTAAGTTTTCATCAAGTCGGCCTCGATATTCCGTAGGGCTAAATTGCTATTGCTAATTTTTTTTGACTTCTCTTACAACGCCCAGAAGAATAATTCACCATGTACTATATCTTTTTTACTTTTTTTCTGTACCTAATCGTTTTAAAAATATTTTTGCTATTTAATTATATGTATTTTAATGTAATTGTTTTATCTGAATTATTTGATTTTACATAAACCACTTTTCCAGGCCAGGATTCGAATCCGCAAATTAGGAAAAAAATACATTTTGTATTATTGCACCATTCGATAGCGTTGCAAGTAAGAAACAATTTCCAGAAAGTAATTAGGTATGTGCGAAAAAATTGAAGAAAGAGCTTATTTTTAGTATTTTATTATCATTCCATACATTTCATCAAAATATGAGGCAGTTTATCAAAATATAACACTTTTCTAAAGTTGAGTGTATACCATTACTTTCCAAAAATTTTTCCATAGTAGCAACACTATGAAAAGGTGCAATAATATAGAATGTTTTTTTTTAACTTTTTTAACCCTCATTTACTTTTTTCTCCCATGGTTTAGAGGATTTTCGTCATACAAAACAATGACACTTTTTTAAGCCCTTTCATTTGATATATGTCTTATAGTGCTACAAGGATGGGGACTTTTTGCCCCTTCTTCTTTCATCTAAATTAGTTATGGCTTGTGTTCAAACGCTAAACATGCTAGGACGAGATAACAGCATCAGTCTGGTATGGGTTCTAGGCAACGGCAATATCTCCGGCAACAAAACCGCGGATGAGCTGGGTAGGCTTTGGGCCAATTGTGTCACGGTGTCATGCCCAGAATCGGTATGTGGAATATCTCCCAGCACTACCAAGAAAGAACTCAAGGAGTGGGGCCGCAGCTTAAATATAAAGCAATGGGCTGAAATCCTAGGCCTTGAGTTTTTACTTCTATATTTTTTATTATTTCAAGATCAAAATTAGCTAACGTTTTAGCTCGTTTTAGTCAGATAAGGGAACTGCAATTAATTTTTATAAACAAGAAGAAGGAGAATATTGTCAGTTAGGAGCAAAAATTTACAATGTCATTGAATAATAAATTTACTAAGATAACTTTAGCCGTAGAAAATTCTTAATGTAAGCAACATTTATGTAACTTATCTTGTTTTATTTTATAAACTCTTAGGCCATTTAGATGAATACTCTTATAATTTTTTTAAAGTGTTTGGAATTAGTTATTTTTACCTGTTATTACTGAAAATGTATCTATAGCTTATCTATTTTTACATGTTGCTGAAAACCTTTAAAATAAAATATAGGCAATTTTACTTGCTATTACATAACTTTCGTTGATAGCTTAGATAATTTTACCTATTTTTCGAATTAGGACTTTTTTACCTAAGGGGCCGTGCATTAATCACGTGATGTTTTTAACAACATTTTAGACCCCTCCCCTCCCCCTGGTGATACGTGGTGAGGTTTTATACTACCCCCCCTCCCCCACCTAAGATCACGTGTATTTTTTTTACATAGTAAGCAGGTCATGTTTGAAGAAAAAATTTTCCTTAAAAACCGTTTAATCGAATAATTTAAGCAATTAAAAACTATACGAGTCATTTGTATTGTAAGTATTTAAACAACACTACGAATCTACAGCCGATAATAATTTCGGTATGCATAGACTAGGTTCGAAAATTAATACACGTGATGTCTCCTTATACCCCCTCCTCCCCTTGGTGATACTTGGTGATTTTTTTTCGGACCCCCCCTCCCCCTTCAGGCATCACGTGATTAATGGACGACCCCTAAGCGACATAAACTGCCTGTAATTCGAAAGCTATATGACTCGTTTTAATATCAAAAATTGCTATAAAAATAAGATACACGTATCTTATTGATATATAGATATATAGATGTATGTTAAAACCATCTAAATCCGACAATTTTGTGATTTTTAATGATTTTTTTTTTCTAAAAATTTTAACGTTTAAATCACTCTTCTATAAAGTTTACTAAATTTATGCGTCATATGTGTCTTTCTTTAATTATTATATTTTCTTTAATTATAATTTTTTATCAATTATTATTATTTAAACTGGAAATATCATAATATGTATTATATAAAATATGAATTTGCTCTCCTACGCTATCGAATTGGATTTTGTCTGTAATGGTAGTTGTATGTGTGTTAAATAAATAAATAAATGTCGCTTAGGCATTTTTACCTCATATACTATATACCTCAAAACGTTGATATACTAAATAGACAATTAAAACAGAAATAATATAATATATCTATGGACGCTTCACCCACGTCAATCTGATCCCGTGGTAAGTTCTCGAAGAACTTGTGTTACGGGTACCAGATAACGGAAGTATATTTAATACTTTTATACTATACACATAATTAAGATTTTTATTATATTATACACATATTTAATACACATCCATGACCCAGGAACACAGAAAACTTTTTGTTCCGTCGCGTCGGCGGGATTTGAACCCGCGACCCCCGCTTGAGCAACGACACGCTCAACCAACTGAGCCACAGAGGTCGTCATAGAAATAGAACTATACACTTTCTGTGAAATTTACAAGTACATATTATATAATAAAATATTATACTATAATATATACTATATAATATTATATTAAAATTTCAAGTAAGAAGTTGAAGGAACAAAAAAGTACATTCAACGATCGAACATTTTCATTCTATCGCAGGCAGAGTGTTCGCTAAGGTTTTCATAATTTATTTTTTACGGCATGTTGTTCCCTATTATTTCAAGAGTAAAATAAACGATTGCGAAATAGCGGCACCGCGGAGAGTGACACAACCTCCTCGTACGAAAGTCAGCGGCTCACTGTCCCGCGCGCCCGCGCACGCACCGCTTACAAATATTTTCACAAAATAATAGTTATTTACGTATATTTTGAAAACAAAACGGTATTTCAAAAAACCCAACGATGAAATGTTAGATAAATATATTCTTCACATTTTCGCAAAAGAACCATCTTTATAGGCGTAGTAGGTAGTAAGTAGATAGAAAAAGAAATCTGAAAACAGGGCTTTTTAATTTTAATTTATTTAATATTAATCTTCGTCTTATTAAAAAAATTAACGATGATATTAAAGATGAAGGATTGAAGTGTGAAATGTATATTTTTTTGATTTTTTTTATTCCCATTTTTCGGAGTAGTTCCGACTCAAACTGAGCGATTTTTAAGCTTTAGGGGCTATTTGCCCCTTAAACAGGGCTTTTAGTCAAGATGCATTCGATAATTTCGACAACGAAGGTCAAAATAAAAATGTATGGGATTTGACATAAGTCATCGTTAAGTGACATATCGCTTGCGATGCCTTATGTCAAATTCCATATATTTTGTTTACTAAATTCGACGTCGATATTATCGAATGCATCTTGACTAAACGCAAACGCACCTTAGTCTCATACTAGCTTACATAAGGTAAAAAATAGTTTATTAAAAAAGGGTTAATTCCTCTAACAACCCCACTACTGAGGCTAGGTCCTCTCGTCAATTTAAAGAGGGTTAGATTGTTATCCAATGCAGGAGCCTACTGTAAATTGCTTCTTTTATGACATAACGAGCGAAGCAGTCGGACTGACTGTAATGCAAGTGTCCTATAAACCTGATTTTATTGAGGACTTGTCCGGATGAAAGTTAGGCCGCTGCCTCGAATATCGCGGTGAGCGGCGCGGCAGCGGGCAGATACTGCAGCGGCAATGCGCGCAGACTAGCGCCATAAACACCGTTTGGAAGAAATGCACTTCTATCAAGCGGTGTTTATCTATGGCTATGGAAAGTAGAGGAAAGAAGAACTATGTTCATACATCAAAAATGTCCGTAAATAAGTGAAAAATAACAGTTCCGAAACTGGTCATAATGGCGCTAGAGTCAGAAGAGGATATGATATGAAGCAATAAGAGGTAGAGTGAAGTTAAGCCGCTGCTAGCGCTACTCGTAGACGATTTTTTCAACTAATATTTTCAGCGACAGCTGGACACTTTTCAAGTTGCCCCCATATAGAGATAGTTCTTCTTTCCTCTAAAGAAACTTAGGCCTTTTCATCCGTTAATGGATGAATGGAGTATTTCAAGAGTGGTTACTTCGCTCGGATAATACTGTATAGTATTATCCGAGCGAAGTAACCACTCTTGAAATACTGTAGTGCCTGGGACAGTTGGTTTTTAAATGTCGTATGGTTGCCCAAGCACATACGGCATTCTCACAACATAGCCAGCCTAGTCCAGAGGAATGACTGGTCGATACGTCTGGGGCCAACCTTGTGCGGGTTTGCTCACGAAGTTTTTCTTCACCGTTAGAGGGTCCATATAATGTACTCAAAGATCTGAAAAAGTCTACACGCCACAACCTAGGATTCGAACCTGCACTCTCTCGAGTGCGAACCAAGCGGTCTACCCACTAGGCCACGGAGGTCGATCGCTCCTTTCCTCTACCCTCCATACAAATGGCAAAGAATATATTATACTACTAACGTAAAGAACCGTCCTTTGACGATTTACACGAATTATAGCTAGCGGCGTATGTATGCGCGGCTAGGCGAGATCGGGGGCCGAGCGACATGGGGTTTATTATGCCTGGATTTGGTTCACGGGGCTGGCCACTAGTTTTTTCGTGCTTTGACAATATTGACACTAAAATTTCTCAATATTTATGATAGATATAGCATTAATTACCCGCGGCTTCGCCCGCGTGAAATTAAGTTTTAAGCTTTCATCCCTTATTTTACCCACCTATTAGGCTTAATTTTGAAAAACGCTTTAATATTAATTCATTATTTTTTCCGTACTCAATTCATATGAAATATCATGTAAATTATGTCCTTATGGATTAAAAAGTTGCATACAAGCTTTTAGCACCTGTTTTACCCATTGGATGTTGAATTTTGAATCCTTCCTTAGTATAAACGAATAATATAGAAATAAACCATGAAAGGTCCCCTAGCGGACGTAAAAGTAACTAAAATTTTCAAACAAGATTTCTAATATTTCATGTTTACGTACACGTAACGATGCCGCAAAATGATCCTGCTTGGGGTACTGATTGTCAGACAAGAAAGATAATCCATGAGTCAGATGGGCATGTAAAAAGTCGGACCTGCGCCTGATCTCTCGTCAGTCGTGTTGGTGACCCTTCCCACTGGATTATGATAGTAAAGGAAGAGAGAGTGCTCTTGTGTACTGCGCACACACTTGGGCATTATAAAATTACTCCTGCGTAACTGGCCTGGTTTCCAGGAAACCGGCCACCGTCACCGATATCGGTGTGTGTGGGGGGGGGGGGGGGGGGGGGTTATTATTGCCCGCCGCGCCGCCCCGCTGCCGCGAAGTTCGAGGTAGCGGCCTTATAGATAGAAACAAAAGTTATAAATACTACTAATATCTAGTCGTAGGCGTAATAAACGTTTATTAAGTAATAGCGACCCGCGGGGGGTCATTACGTTCATGGCGCAAGACTGCCGAGGGAATAAAAAAAAGCTAACTATAAGTACATTTAAGGTCCAATTATACTTATCCGTTACGTTGTTACACAGAAGAAAAGCACTTTCAATTCAATCAATTATAAATTAATCATCTTGATATCTTCGACTAATTTTGGAGTTTGGACTAATCAAAACGCATTTGACGATGGACACTTATGCGAATAGTATTTTTCTGTTAGCATAGTGATGGTGACTGAATCGAAGCTGTATTACTGTAGGATTTACTTTAAACCCGTCGCACTAGCCTTTTTTGAGGCGGTATGTGGAAAATATTTTAAAGTCACTGAATTTTTGCGTGTTGATAAAGTAGACCCTAAGCCTAGAGAGCTTATTATTAAGTTTTGTGCCATTTCTGGCCATTGCGTTTTCAGTAATTCGGTTATTTGTGGTTAATTTTTTTAAGTGGCCATTAAAATGGAAAAATTGATTTAAAGTTTAAAATATAAATGATATCATATCTGAAACAGCTTGCAGAGTACGGAGACTTAATTTGCATCATTTTCGTCCAGTACAAAATTGTTTTTCAGACTTATTGTCATTTTTCACACCCGCACTCGCTCAGTATTCGCTATTCACTATAAAAGTAGGTTGAAATTCTAATTAAAAAAAATATATATATTTAAACGCAATTGACGAATGTCGCACAACTTTCGTACTGACTCATATATTAATACTCTAAACAGATTTTGATTTTTTAGACAACAGAATGGTTATGGACCTGATGCATTGAGGTATATACATGGAGGGGCCCTTACAGTTATATACATACTAGCGCTTATACAAATATGAGACAGACGGTGAAATATCATTTGGTCTCTTTCTATCTAATGCAATAATTTTCATGTTAGAAGAAACAGCAATATTTTTGTTTTTGCTCATTTTAGAAACATTAGACTTCAAAACTTTGACAATTAACGAAATGTGGAACGAGCCGCCATTATTTGCTCATTAACTGTCAATTAACTGTGGTAGGTCTCCTGTCAAAAGGTTGTTTATGTTTTGTTTAATTAAGAATTTTCAAGAGATTATAAGGACTTATTCTTTAAAATTTTATTTGAATGTTGTAAAAGTGATAATTAACATGCCTAAACGTTATATTGCAAGGTGCAATGCATTAAAGAGTATAAATCAACCTCAATTGTATTTACGCAGGTTAGTAGCCGGTTTTATGCAATACTATAAACATTTCATGAAATAATTGCGTTGCAATTTGATTTTTTCATTTATTATATTCATATCCACTTAAATTTCATTAGAACAGTCCTTTAAATTGCATTTTAAGTCATTAGATTTATTTACGTAATTGAAAAGTGTTGTACCTACCGTTTGTAATAGTTATCGATAAAGGTACAAATAATAATTACATCGATAAAAACATAATAATTACATTTGTGTTATGTCTCAAAAAGCAATCTGAATGTATTCGATGTGGTTTTAAAAATATAAGTTTAATAGCTTTTAATAATATTGTTGTGACCAAAATTATTTGACAAATGATAAAACTAATAATACTTGTTTTTTATAGGTTTCCGAAAAGTGATACAATAAGCAAATTATGGTTGAAAGCTGGAGAAGAAAATATTAATCCCCGGACCCAGTCAAGAGAATAGCATAGCCAGTTTTTGAACAAACTTAATTTTATTTAGAAATGGATAGACTTATTTATTTTAATATAAGTGGATATATTCCTTTGTCTTTTATTTCTATTCCACCTTAGATAGTTCAAAAAGTTTTTAGTTCCATCTGTCGATGCCACAAGGACTTATTATTTGCCAAGCTGTAAAAATGTAACACCTATTAATTGTAACCATATTTTCACCAAATAAAGCATCTTGTCATTATGTATAAGATTAGGTTACGATGGGACTGACTTACGCTGTACATCAAAAGTCCCTAAATAAAGAATAAAAAAAAGCACCATTTCATTTCATATACCAATTTATACAGTTGGCTCAGCTCGTATGAAAATAAATATTTAACCATATTATAACCTCTAAGGACCTAGGAGTTAAAGTATCCTTAAATAATAAAAGATAAACGTGTTGACTTCAATAAAGAAATGGCACTTCTTTCCCATGGTAAATAAAGTTAAGTCTTACTTGATTAATAAAGGTATTACAATTTTTTTTGAAAAAATGGTCCAGTTAGAACAAATAGAATAAACTATCCTCACCAATCAGCATAGAATACTCAGGATGTCGGTTAAAAGATATTATTGATTAATAAAAGTAGTTAAATGTACAATGTCATTAGTAAAATAAGTTTTTTTACTTACGTATGCATAAATTAAGAATAAAAAAAGCATAATTTTTATGTCATAAACCAATTTATACAGTTGGCTCAGCTCGTATACAAATAAATATTTAAGAATCTTTTAACTCCTAGGTCCTTAGAGGTGTGGTGGACCAATCAGCGCACAGTCCTCAATCGCGCTATCGAAGTTTTCTAAGATCGGCGATATATATAGAACATCTGAAAGCCACTACAGTGGGCTTCGGCCTGATCGAGCATAGCACTTCGCTCGGTCGGAGATTTCCCTTTGGGGCCCCCACAATTCCCACATTGGTGACCCTCGACAGAACACGCCTCCTTCTAGACATCATCATCATCACTCCTCACCCCTCCGCACCACGCCAGCCAGCTTCAGCCTCTTCGGGCACCTCGACCACCAGTCGCAACGCAGCGCGGCCTGGCCGAACCCTCATCGGCTTCAATGGGCAGTCCACTACACGGACCGGTCAGCAAGCAGAGCATGAAGCACCTCTCCTGGTCAGCACACGTAGCTACACGATCAGCAACAGAGTACGCGGCACCTCTCCTGGTCGTCATACGTAGCTACAATGATCGGTTAGCAAGCAGAGCACGAAGCACCTCTCCTGGTCAGCACGTAGCATCGGCCCCGCACGGCAGCACAGTTCCGACTCACTGGAACTTTCTGGCACTGGCGACTCTAGCAAGAAGTCAGAAGACTCAAAAATTCGACCTCCGATCTTAGGGGGGAGTGATGTGGCGTACCAATCAGCGCACAGTCCTGAATCGCGCTATCGAAGTTTTCTAAGATCGGCGATATATATAGAACATCTGAAAGCCACTACAGTGGGCTTCGGCCTGACCGAGCATAGCACTTCGCTCGGTCGGAGATCTCCCTTTGGGGCCCCCACAATTCCCACAGAGGTTATAATATTATAACCTATAAGGACCTAGGAGTTAAAAGATCCTTAACTAATAATTATACTTAAGCGTGTTGACTTCAATAAAGAAATGGCACTTCTGTCCCATGGTAAATAAAGCTAAGTCTTACATGATTAATAAAGATATTTTGAAAGTGGTCCAGTTAGAACAAATAGAATGTATACCTAAATATATCGTCAGCATCGAATACTTTTTTGGATGTCCGTTAAAAGATATTATCGATTAATAAAAGTAGTTAAATGTACAATGTCATTAGTAAAATAAGTTTTTTATTTACGTATACATGTAAGTTATTGTAAAACTTATGAAAATTTAAAATATCGATACTGTCGATACCCATAATTGCAACTCTAGTTCGGCAGCCATTTTTTGCTCATAATCAGCTGATAAATTGGACACGTTTTTGTCATAGGTAGGGCCACGGGCGTAGCCAGGTTTTAGTTTCGGGGGGGGGTTCAAGAAAATAAAACGACTACGGGGGCGGGGGGGGGTCTAAAATAACTTCAATAATCATCTTTCAGGTAGGGTTAATGGGCGGCAAAATATGTTAATTGGCCTCGGGCGCAAAATTTCTAAATACGCCTCTGTATATTGGTCAGATCTCTGTATTATTTATACCAGCCGGCCCATTTCGGGGGGGGTTTGAACCCCCTAAACCACCCCCCTGGCTACGCCCATGGGTAGGGCCTGTCCTTTGAATTCTTTAGTCATTGACCTGATGGGACCATATTTTTTATAGTAGCCAAATATCAAGAACCCCTGGTTGGATACGACTCAAAATGCATTTGTACATCGGTTACTCTTTCCATAATATCTTGAAAGTAAATTTTTAGCTATAATTAATTTTTCGGCTAATAGCGAGGAAAATTAAAATACCTAAATTGCTACTAATGCAATCATCCGAAATTACACAATAGACTTAGAAGAAGGTCCGGAAACTATATGCAAAAAATAAAATACTAGAATTTTTGCACCCTCAAAACTTATCGAATCGATTTACTGACATTACACAGGAGCAAAATGTTTACTTACAATTTAATTTTCAAAACATAATAAAGAATATAAATTTATATAGCAACATAGAAAGTATGGGGCAAATCCAGCATAAGTAGTAAATTATTATTAAAAAGATAAATACAACTGGAGCACAAGCCACAAGAGAATATTATAAGTAAGGACAATTTAACAATCTTCTAATAAGTGTCAGGTAACTTAAGGGCCCAGTCTCGTAAAAAATGTGTTTTCACAATATTTACAGCCAACAAAAAGTTGTTTTTTAGTTATTATAAAAGCAATAAGTGAAACACATTTAACTTTTCTTTAAAGTGTATGATTTGAGATTACCTATTAACGATTTTAATTAAATTTTGGTGTTTAAATTAATACATTTATTAGACGCTAAACATGCCTATGATTAGGTGACATGCGCGAAAGATCTTATTGAAGCCCGTGCTACTTAAAGACTATAATAAAAATAAGAAAAGTATTCAGACAACATTTATTGCCATACTATCGAGAATAATCTTATCTAGCCATTTTTTTTTAATGTGTATTTTGTCTCTGTCAACTACAAAGTAACAACTTAAGAAGCGACAAAACTTCCGCTTAAAGCATATCCGGACACTTATCAGTAGAATTTGGAACAGACATTAGTATCATAAAATATTGTAAAGTATAGTACTTAGTATAGGTAGTTTTATTGGTCCATGGTATAGGTATAGAAGGTACGGAGGACTTAATTTCCTAATTAGGAATAAAACTGCCAAACTATACCGCTAGAGGCGCCACCGCAGTATTATAATAATGACATAATTATGATTTGTTACTTTTTGTCGACATCAAAAAAGAGAAAATAGGAAATAGCGTGCAATAATTATTAAAATAAAATCGAAGTTTAAAACAAAACACTTCATACTTTTGAATTTTGTCGCGCTATAAAATACTGTTTACGTTATATTTAGGTGGCGCCCTCTACGATTAGTTTTGCGTAATATTCCTAATTGAAGACGACAAACTATCACTACACGGTAATAAAGATATCAAAAACTATATATCATAAATAAAGCAATAAACCCACTAAGCCTAATATCATCAAATTATGCACACCTACGCACTCCCAAAATTACTTACAACTCCCACTAGAAACATTATGTTCAATTAATAGACCGGCTTAATTTATACACTCTTACATATATTCTCATTATGGAACATCTTAATAGAGTTCGAAACGTATACATTTAAATGATGATAGCGACGAAATCCGGAATCTATCTGTAAGTCGTAGATTTGGTTATGACATAATGTAATTTGGTTTAATTGTTTTCGAAAGTGAAATTTTTAATGGAAATAACGCATTGGACTTCTAATGTCCTAACGTAAGTGCTTCGTTGGAGCCAACAAGGCTTGTCATCATTATACTACTAGATGATGTAGATGTGCACACAAGAGGAAATCTCGCAAAAACAACTTTACATTTTGTCGCGATAAAAAGTATCATTTGTCCTTCCCCGTGGTCTATTCTATATCTGTACCAAATTTTTCCTCTTTATTACATTAAGTTATAATATTAAGCATAGAAGTATAGATAAAGGTCTATTCACACCGAAACGAAACGATACGCGAGATGGCGCTACATTTTTGACATAGCACGAATTTTATTGTAAACAAAACCCATCTTACGCTGGTCATGCCATAGATTAAAGAAAGCTAGCTAAAGCCAGGTGCTCTATTACCTAATAATAAAGACTTCAACTGACAATTGGTAATGGTCTTCATTTTGATGTTTGAACTTTTAAAAAGGTCAGTTGAAGTATACCCTAGGAAGGTAATAAGGCAACAGATAAACATATGTACATAAAAATAGATTGCATTACCACAAGCATACGACGTGTGCACAAATTTCGTACATGGCAATAGTGTTAAAATTTGTTGTGCTTTCTCAAAGGTACGTCTAAATTGTTAAATATCGTGTTTTAATTTTTTATGACATGTGAGATTGAAAATTATGTGTTGTTGGTTGTCATGACTACATACTGACTCTAGACTTAGCTTAATTTACTTCCATCTTCTGTAACAGCCCTGACAAAAGTTAAATCGTTCTATGAAAGGTGTTTCTCTGTACGTAAGTATATATTTTTTTAATATGTCGTCATGCAGCATGCTACGCCTTCGTAGCTATATAGCTATCTCAAAAATGTAGCGCTATATATATCGTATCGTTATACTGACAGATTGTAACGACAAAATGGCAGAATATTTCCTTTGTCAATCCTCATTTTGTCCATTCTTCCGTAGAAAGAAAAGCTTTCTACGATAGTATGATGACTACTGTCGAAAAGTTAAATACAAACAATAGTAAATTCGAAAAAATACGAAATGATAAACTCGAAGCCATTTGAAATGTAATTCCGAGTCATTTTTCACTGAAATCCGTTACAGTGCTGATCTTGATTAATCGCTTACGACTTACGATTCAGGAAAATGAAATATTTGATAAAACGGTAAAAAACTCAATAGCCTAGCACGGTACCTTGTCAAGTAAGTATCAGTACCTGGATTACCGAGCTTTGCTCCTAAAAGATTAAAAAACAATGAAACCATGGCCATACTACCTGTTATTTTCTTTGCATTTTCTGAGAACATATACTACGGTTATGTATATTTTTTACATTATCAGAGAGGAGAGAGAGAGACGAACAAAAAACCACCGACTTTTATAAAAAAGCTGATATTTTGACGGGAGAATATTAGATTGATTATAATTAGGGTTAATTTTTCGATATTCAGTCAAAATAAGGTGAAAAAATTAATATTTTATATAAAAAAAAATTACAGTATATTTGGAACATAAAAAGGTTAGCTTTCACAAAATTTCATGAAAAAAACATTTTTTCAAAGATAAAAATAAAAAACCAAAAGCTCGGTTATTTGAATTTTTCACATAAATTTTGCAGTTATGTGAAAAAAGTGTTAATACAAAAGTTGTAAATATTTTTATTACCTACACTTTGCCATTTAACTTTTTTACATAGGTCTTACAGTTTTGCCGGAAATCGAGATAAACCGTTTTTTAAAAACTCACCCCCTTACACCTCCCGACCTCAAATCGCCCGTAATTTATCTTTTCCTTAATGTTTATTATATTTTCTTCCTTTTCATTGGAAAAGGAAGAAAATATAATAAACATAGGAAAGGAAAAAAAAATAGTTATATGAAACCCATTGGGGTTTCATTTAACTATTTTTTTTTCCTTCAAAAATTATCGACATTGGTCTACTGTTATTAACATTGATCGCATATTTCCACTGACGATTTTATTTACAAATATGTAATGTTTTTAGACGGATATTAATATCTCATTCCATCCCGGATCTTGAGGGTCAAAAGGCCAGTCGCTCCGGGCATTTTTAGGGGGACGTCAAAATAGAACCTAATTAAAGTTCTGTTTTGAACCCGCATCCCCACGACTTCCGGTGAAGGAATTTTCGGAGTGGAAAAATTCGGTGCCCTCAGCAAAGCAAATCTCTTTTGCAAAGGAAAGCTTCGCACTTATATTCTCTGCTGTTATAGGCGTCTTTGGGTGATTATGGCTTTTCATCAGATGATCTGATGCTACATAAATAAAAGACGACATCAATATGAATGAGTTGTCGAGAACTTTGCTTACTTTTTTCCCACCATATTGCAAAGTATTGCAAGTTTTATATAAAAGTAAAATAGGAGGCGCAAACTTAAATCATTCATTCACTTCAATCAAATCTTAGTTCCTTTAGTTCCAACACTGGCCTTCGAATCAATCATTGATTACATATTTTATTCAAGGAAACAAATAATTCAAAGGATCCCAAATAATTTATTAACCGAAGAAGGCTCGGTAGTCCGAAATCCAAATATCTAAGGGGATTTCCTCGCTAAAGGGTATCCGGGGAACTCCCGTCCAATGTTCATCTGTAATGAGATTCCGTCAATGTTATCGCGATGACAACGGATCCCTAATTGTGGTCCATCTTGTATTGATCCAGCAAATCTAAAATAGCTGGCTGATTTTAATAAGGTCAAACACGCGTCTATAAGCCTATAGGATGATAAAGCTTTTTAGGTAAAAGGTAACAATATTCTAAAACTGAACATTCGATGTGTTTTAATAAAAGGGGAGTGCTAAAACTTTGAAATTAAATATAGCAACCCATTTACTATGTAATTTATTTATTTTTTTATTAAATAAAAAGTATATATTGTAGAATACTACGTTACTATATTGCTAATATACTATTTTATGAGTACGAAACTATTTATCTACTTACACGAAAATCCTTACATTATGAAAGATTTTGATGAAAACTTACTTAGGCTGAAGCTGATTAATACATTATATTATTTACTAGATTTTGCCCGCGACTTCGTCCGCGTGGAACAGTTACTTTGGGATATCGCTAAAATTTACTCGCTACTTCATTTACGTTGAAAGAGAAGCGCTTCCACCTCACGACTACCCGCCGCGCGCCGTACATTATTATCGCGCGCTTGATTATTTTAGTACTGCGATATCTTTTAAAATAGGTACTCATTGAAATCAAAATTTATTCTAGATTAAATGCTTGTAATAAATAACTTATTTATTTGGATAAGGATTAATATCATCTATATGAAAACACCTTCGCAAATAATGCTTACTTTTAGAACAAATTTGGTTAGCATAAAAAGGTATAGTGAGCCAACCTTAAAAGATAGACATATACAATCGCGGACTTTTTTTTAGAACTTTTAAAGGGGAACAATCCTGTCACACTACTATACTAGGCAACGAATTCTTTGATTCTTAATAATATTATGTAACTGTAATTTTAAATATAAATAGCACAATTAACATGCCTATATAAAAATTTTAATTTATTGTTTTTAATAGTTTAAGTACTTTTTTATTAAACTGTCTTGCAGTGTGTTATAATTTAACATTCACCTATAGCTCACACTTTCTTATATAGAATCTGTCTTCTAAACGTGAGATTTTGTAATTGGCTGTCTAATGCTATGACTTGTACCTAATGTATTATTAATTTTTGGCTGTTGAATCTCCTGTGATTAAATAAATAAAAATAAAAATAAATAAATACATAATTTTTGCGAAACTTTAACCGTTTCCGCAGCGTACGCAGTGAAAGCTCACAAAAGGAAAAAAAAACCGATTTTGTAACATTCTTGATTGGTGCTCCGCTTGTATTGAGCTTAGCATGTTGTTATATAGCATTAAGGCATCCTCGATAAGTGGACTATCTAACACAAAAATAATTTTTCAAATCGTACCAGTATGTAGTTCCTGAGATTAGCGCGTTCAAACAAACAAACAACATTTATAATATAAGTATAGATAATATAATATTATAGTTATTGTAAGGCACTGTAGGTATTTACTTATTAAGGTTCTTCGAAAACACTGCGAACTTTCCTTTACGAGTTATTAATTGTGTTAGGTATTTATTGATTGACAGAAACTCCGCGAATTTGCTATTTAGCTAATGTCGTAAATATAATAAAAGATTTTTGATTTTTCCTTCACTAAAATATATGTTTTTGTCAGCAGTTTGACAAAAAGGTGTCGAAAAACAACAGGTAAGTATAAAATATGTAAAAGACATAATACTTATAACTAAGATATCAATACATTTTGCTTAAATGCAATATTAAAATATCACAGACTTATACTAAATAGTTTAAAAATATTCCATGGAGATTTGTTAGCGTTTAAAAATGGCACATAGCACCGGTAACAGCCCCTAGCTGACGGAAAATTAAAAAGCAAAACGAAGAGTTCGCCCGTTCTTTTTAATCTTTTCCAACGATACGATTCATTAAAATTTTCAACACGCCAACCCCTAGATTTATTCGATACGAAATGACGAAGTTGGCAGACTGATATAGAATTTTCGATGAGTACGTATTAAAGCCAAAATGAGAATTTAGATCGATCGAACGATTGTAGAACCGAACCATTATCTGATCGGTGGAGGCTTCCAGTCAATTTTTAATTTCCCCGATTACAATTAACGACGTAAACTCACCGTTTTGAGTTTTTTGTTTATATGACTTTATACGTCTAATGGAATTTTCACACTCCTGCTTTATAAAAAATAATAAGCATCATAATAAATAAATAAATAAATAAATCTTTATTCGGAACATATTAGACATTACAGGACAGTAAAATAGTGGTACCATAGAACAAGACAACGGAAAAAATAGACACAAAAAAAAACAACTAAAAATACCAAACAATTTGGGTTGGTTAGCATGAGTGTAATGTCTAAAACCGAAATGGAGACCACTCAGGTGTATACCACGGCGCGGCGCGCAGCCTGGTCCTCCGTGACCCCAAGCCGTACGACAGACTTAGCACGCATAGAAATACATGATATAAGAAAATATCTTACAATAGGAAAAAAAATATATAAAAGAGATTTGATGTAAGCATGGGAGAGTAATATATTGCTGAGTAAGTAATCTGTGATCAATGCTAGGGAGCAGGGACACTACACTTCTTACAATCCTTCCTAATTACTAACTCAATTTCTGTGTATTGTTACCTATAACATTAACATCATGCTTTAAAACTCGCCAGCAAAATTTGGATAAGCCCACTTGTATAGGTTAGGCAAGTGCTTCGAAAAAAAAGGGATAAAAAAAAGGACATTGGTACTTTACTGTAAACAAACCACAGAAAAGCTCTTGAAGACAAATTAAAATGATTCTATCAAAGCCAAAACGAAGTCGCGAGGAAATTTTACTTATGCAAGTAAATTTAAACAAATAGCTCCAGCAATATAAAGACTCGTAAAGCGATTTTTTCACAAAGTAGAAGTTATGGCATTACGAAATAATAAAGAAACGGAACTTGGCTCCCATAAATTTGCCATAATCTTCTTAACATAATGCCTAAGTAAACAGGATTCGAACGGGAAATTAAAAATGCGGCTAATAGTGTCCGTAATAAATGGTTATAAGCTAAAAATGGGGGAAATGTATGTACAAAATCGGCAAATTTCGTACTCGACCAGTTGCTAAACATTTTCTTTTGAACTAGGTGGACTCAAAATATTTAAACACAAATAAAGTGACCGCATCGACTGCAGACGTGACTGTAGTTCATATTTACACGTCAGTATGTGTGCGTGCGCACGATTCATCGGCGCTGCCAAGCGATTTCGATCTTATGCATGGTCGAGCGGCAACTTTTTCGATAGTACGTACCTATATTTAATATGATCGTAAGGGAATCCTTTGGGCCTTTAAACTGTGTGGCATTAATTAATTTTATAAGTTTAATGTTATTACGGCTGGACCGATTTTGATGATTTTTTTTGTGTATGTTAAGATAATTACAAAAATAGTAGTAGTTAGTCCACTGAATGATGTGCCCAAAAAAGTGATAATGGGACAGCTAGTTTAATCTCAATTCTTTGAGATAAAACTTCTTGAAATTCGGGGAGAGCAGAACTTGATTATTTTTTTTACATATTATTGACGAACTAGTAGATAACGTTAAAAACGTTAACACTTTTAGCAAATATATTTACAATTTCTAGACAACATTAATCGCTTCGATAAAGAACAATTTATAAAGTGTTGATGATAAAATATTGCTAATAAAATCTATAATTAAAATATATGTGTGACTTGGAGCGAATTCGTATACACAAATCATTATTTTTTGACATCGTAGGTATAGTAATAATAATGATTAATTAAAGACATACAATTCGGTCAAGTCATTATTTGTACAACATTCATCGGAGCCGTAAGTCACTGGGCGAAACGAAACCGTATTAGGCATTCATTAATTGGAATTATGTAACGTGGTATAAATGTACAGTGGCTGACAAAAGTATTATAACGCGTTTCAAATGAGAATAGGAACGTCAATGACCTTTTTCTGTCAAAATATCACTCGAAAAGTGCAATTTTCAGAAAACCTTTGTGCATATAAATATTATTAGTCTTGCATCGAATTTAAATAAAAACGTTCAATAGTAATTAATTATCTAAACATTAATTTAACTATCAAAACTTTCTAAATTCAAAACAATATGGCGCCGACTCGATCCTATTCTCATTTGAATCGCACTATATGTTTTTTAAGTTTATAAATAAAAAAATATCTAATAGACTAGACTCTAGACATATCCTGGTTTTTATTTTGTTAAATATACATTTCGGGTTTGATACTATGTAAAAAATATACTTTCAAATCCAAAATGTATTCTTAAAATAATCTAATAATATTAAAACCGAAATAGCTCTAGAATAAAAAAAAAACATTTAAAATACCTAATACTAGATAATTATGAATTTAAACATGATGAAATTGCAACTAAACTTAGGGCCGATTTTTCAATCGGCAGATAACTTACCTGAGGAATGTGACTGATAGATTCTTCATACAAAATCTGTCCAAATCACATATTTATTCCTCAAGTAAGAGTTATCTGACAATTGAAAAAACGGCCCTTAGTTAAATAAATTCAGATCACCATTATAAATTCAGTAAGAGTTTAACTTTAGCAATAGGCAAGGTATATGGGAAACGAGATTTACCTAAATGTTTTGTTTTTAACCCCCGACGCAAAAAGAGGGGTGTTATAAGTTTGACGTGTCTGTCTGTCTGTCTGTCTGTCTGTCGGTCTGTCTGTCTGTCTGTCTGTGGGTGTATCTGTCTGTCTGTCTGTGGCATCATAGGTCCCGAACGGATGAAGCGATTTCAATTTAGTTTCTTTTGTATTAAAGGTGACTTACATGCGAGTGTTCTTAGACATGTTTGATGAAAATCGGTTGAGCCGTTTAAAAGTTGTGGGGGGTGAAAGCGGGGAAGAAAATCCGAATGTGCAAATATACTCGAGTAAGGTCTCAAATGAAAGCGCACTGAAAGAGAATATTGATGACTTAATCGACAGTGTTCGTAGCTTCGTTTGATGAGAAAATTGGTGGTGGGAAGATCAGCCGTTTGAAGATGATCAGCTCTTTCTAGTTGATGAGGGGATCTGACTAACTTTCCAATGTCCGATCGATTCAAAATTTGGTACTGTGTTACTTCAACGATATTCAAAGAACATGCTAATGTAACCATGACCTGATCAGCCATTTGAAGATGATCAGCTCTTTTCTAGTTGATGAGGGGATCTGACTAACTTTCTTATGTCCGATCGATTCGAAATTTGGTACCGTGTTACTTCAACGATATTTAAAGAACATGGTAAGGTAACCATGTCCTGATTAGCCGTTTGAAGATCATCTTTTCTTTATTAGTTGATGAGGGGATCTGACTATCGTCCACATGTCCTATCGATTTGAAATTTGGTACCATGTTACTTCAATGATGTTGAAAGTATGTATGTGGTAAGGTAATCATTATTTATACCTACTTTAAAAAGGATAAAATAAAAGTAAAATTAAAAATTTTAAAAACCCCCCGACACAAAAAATAAACTCTAAAAAATAATAAATAATATTTTAAACCTATTATAATTATATTATCATATATTATATTATGTAAGTTGAAATAATTTTATTTTTCAATCGTCGTCTCGTCGGGGGACCGCTATGTGAAAAAAACACGTGTAGTCGCAGAATGAACAAAAGAATTTACTCCGAAAAAAATTACCTATACCTACATATCGCTGCTTCAATTGAAAACTACCACAAGTCAAAATTACCTTTTTTTACAGGAGAGCCAATCAAAGAAAATGAATACCTTTTTTTGTCCAATACTTACTTGTTCTATATCTAATATATACATGTTATACATCATTGGAAGCGTATTTTTAAGCACTGTTATATGTTGTAGGTAGTAACATACTAAAATGAATACCAGAGGAGGTATAAGCAAATAAGTTACTTTTGAATATAAAAAAAATGCTTTAAATATACTAAATGTGGAATAAAACCACCACAAGTGATGAATATTTTAATTGTATTAATAATGTTTTTTAAAGAACAAGTTAAAAATCGCCATGCAATATAAAGTAATAAAGTAGAATATAATAAAGTAATTTAAGTACTGTCTGAGTCTTAAATCAAATCAAAGATTATTACAATTTAACAAACTAAAATCTTCGAAATTGTTTCAATATAATCATAACAATGTTTCAGTTCTTTTAAGACGATGAAAAAGTAACGTAAAAGTATATTAAAATAATGATTTAAACCAAATTATTTCGCAAAAACAGTTTTAAAAAATCTAAACTATAAATAAAACAAAGACTTTTGACACAAACTTTTAAAAATAGTTTTAGACCATTATTCTCTTACTTTACTTACTTACTACATCAACAATAACTATTATCTTATATCTAATTATTACAATACGAATAGTATATTAAATGTGATAAAGGAACATTTTAGTGATCTCAATGAATAGGATAGATAAATAGTGATCATTTGCACCTGGTGATATCACTAACATACAGCAGACGTATCGTGTTTGGGCTCCTTAAAAAGGCTCCAATGAATAGGATGATAATCTGTAAATTATGTATGGTGATAATCTGCACCTGATGCTGCAGCATGATACTGGAACCTCGCTTATAACATTAAAAAATGTATGCAAATTTTATAAGTGATGGTCAAAATGTATTCTATAGTTGTCTTCGCGTCATTGTATCTATTAAGTCTAAGGAACCTTACACTTATGGTCAATTGGTCAGTGGTAGAATGGGTATTATCAGAATTTCAAATAGAACGGACTTCGCAGAAACCAAATAAAAAAATGTTATAATTAATAAAAACAACATTAATTAAGAAACTTATTATTTACTTTTTTATATATTTTTTGTGTCGGGAGTTACATAAAGCATTTCTCTGTCTTCGTTAGTACATAAATGGGCGATGATTTTAAGCTTTAAAGCTCGAGCTATATTTTTTGGATAGTGGAATAATCATTGAACACGCAATTCCAGTTCCAAAAACATCCACAAACTGGCTAACCAATATTTTCTAATATTTTTTCTAAATTTGCGGAAGATTTCGAAAATCTCTAAGATTATCACTTTTACTTCCACTGTTATCTTCTACCTTTTGTAAGATGTTGAGTATTCTGTGTATACCTACTCATATTCTGTAAAAAATGTAAGGTTCGGTCAGAAGGTTTTATGGGAAGAGTAACAAATATAATAATATATAGGTAATATTATATTTATACATCCCTGCATCTCTACATCCATATATGTACATCACATATATCCCATATACATACACCCACACATCCATACATCCATGCATCCATTCATCCACACATACAAACTTTCGCGTTTATAATATTAGTAAGGACAAAAACGCAGTACAAATTTTATAATAACCGACATTGATTACAATGGACAAAAAAACAAACATTATTTAGTCACAGTCTTGAATTAAAACAAATATTCACAAACAAATATTTTTTTAAATTCAAAACGCGTGTATTCCTGAGGTAATTTTTATTTAAAATGTTATTAATTATATGTTTTTTTTAATATTCAAAATAAACTACATATATTTAATTATTTATATTACTATATAATTATGGTACCTCTTATTCAATAATTTAAACGGAAAACGAATATAATATTGTCTCGTATGTTAACTTTGATTTAAAAATTTAAGTTCATTTATGTATATTTTCGGTGCAAAACAACCCCTTTTTGTAATATGGTGGTTTTGATTTAAAAATATAATCTTACTTACATGAATCCTTTCTTCAAAACAGAAGTATTACGAAATGTGGTTTTTTTCTGTATAAAATTATTCAGAATTATTATATTATTTTGAGTTAGGGTACTCTTGCATAAAAAATATATGCTTATAGCTCGATTGTCGACGCGCAACTCAAAATATGGTGGTTTAGATTATAATTCGCACGTAAAACGCAATAATTCAAAAAAAACTTTTGTGTTGTTTATGTGTCTTAAAATGAGGAATCAACGAGTGTATTTTTGAATATAAAAATATGAACTATTACAATTGTATTTTTGCAATAAAAACATTTTTACATTTTTTTGACTTGTGGTACTTTTGAATTGAAGAAGCGATATACCTACTTAAATGTAATTCGTAATCATTAATTAGCTGTTGTTGTAAAAAAAAATTATAAACTTTAGCGGTCCCCCGACGAGGCGACGATTGAAAAATAATATTATTTCAACTTACATAATATTATATGTGATAATATAATTATAATAGGTTTAAAATATTATTTATTATTTTTTAGAGTTTATTTTTTGTGTCGGGGGGTTTTTTAAATTTTACTTTTATTTATGAAACCTTTTTTGATCTTGTATCACTTTTATGCACGATTATACATGCGTAGGTGAACACAGGTAAAGAATTTAGATACTTAATTTATCTCTAAATGTATCAGTATATAAATTGGCAATTTTCTTTGGCGACACATCCCGAGATTTATGATGAGAGATAACTAGAAAACTGGTTAGAGCGAACTAATATGGTGCCCATTTGTAACAAAGTGACATTATTATTACGGTGAGAAAGAATTGTAGGTGCTATCAAGATGAATTGAGCATTATTTTGCCATTTATTTTTCTTAAACGGTCTTTTGCTTTGCAAATCTGAATTAGACTGGAATTTTATGGTCCTTGTTTTAAGTTGGCATGTATATTCGATATCATTTGTCTATGACTAATATAATAAAGAGGAAAAGTTTGTTTGTTTGTTTGCATTGAATAGGCTCTGAAACTAATGGGCCGATTTTGATGAAATTTGGCACAGATGTAGAATAGACCACGGGCAAGGACATAGGATACTTTTTGTCGCGGTAAAATATAGGTTTCTGCGAAATGAACTATTGCGCGCAAGCAGTCGCGGGCAACACCTAGTATAATATAATAAAGTACCTTAAGAACGAATAGACTTTGATAAAAGAATACTATTATATTAACTAGCATTCCGTTGAAATCAGAATTACATACATACATATAATCACGCCTCTTTCCCATAGGGGTAGGCAGAGACCACTTCTTTCCACTTGCTACGATCCTCACATACATACATCGCTTCGCTCATTTTCATTCTTACCATCCATTCCTCCTCTTACACTCAACGTAGCGAAGTGGCTCTCCATGGGCCACTTTTCGCCTCCGCGAGTACGAGAAGTGATGGGTGGCGAACCACATCGCTGCCATTTTGGATAATTAAATTATTTTTATGATTATCCATTGCGTTCTCACGGATTGGTGGAGAGGGTAGGAATAGGGATAAGGAAGGATAGGTGGTGTGGAAAGGAAGATTGGTAAGTTAGAGTGGGAATTAGGAATGTAGGATATTACCATCCAGGAGGGCAAGGGATAGGACAATAATAGCTAGGGAAGCCGGGGTCGCATACCCGTATACTATACTACAACTACCGGACAGGTAAGTTGGGATGAGTATGACATATACATATATCAGAATTAGAGCGGGTCATAAACGTTCTATGAGAAGAGATATGTGTCATGAGTCATGGTTTGAAGTCAATGATGATGATTGATAATGATGATTATGGTGGTAATTACAGATACGATGACTAAGAGACTCAAAACAACGCTTTATTTTTTTACCAATTTTTTTCTATTAAAGCTAATCAAATCTAAAGAACCCAAGATCTAGTTTTGAAGCTTAGATACTTTTTACTGAAGCCCATGATTCTAGTTTCGTTTAATATATAGCTTTATAATCTTGTTAACATTTAGAATTTTGGCTAAAATTTGACTCTGTTCCAGTGCTGAAACAGGCCCGATACTAGGCTATTACATTGTAACATGTGGTTGGCAGCTGTTGACCTATTTTTTAATCGCCAGTTTAATAGTATTGTGGGACTAAACGTGTGTAATAATTAATTATTTGCATGTAATTATTAATTATGTTGGCAACATTTGCTTATTCTATTTCCCACGATATTTTCGCTGATATGTTATACCTTATATTATGTCATACCTTCACTAGTATGTTTATACTAGAATTTGTTTATCTACACTAATATTATAAAGAGGAAAACTTTGTTTGTATGTTTGTTTGTTTGTAATGAATAGGCTCAAAAAGTACTGGACCGATTTCAAAAATTCTTTCACCATTCGAAAGCTACATTATCCACAAGTAACATGGGCTAAATTTTATTTTGGAAAAAATAGGGTTCCGTAAGATATTTGGGGTTTTCGGACACAAGGTGTAAAAAATCAACCAGAAAAGTTACTTATTCTGCGTACGCTGCCTAAACTATAAAAGATAGAACCATATAATGTTCTAATTAATTGTAGATCTTATAAATATCTCCAAAAAAGTCCGCGACACACAATACCTATCTATGTCGAGTGAGGCACAACAACCATTTTTTTATTTAGAAATCTTGATTTTTTTTGGACTACATTTAAACGCGTTTATTTTACTCATGCTATTAAACCTTATCGAAATAAATTATTTCATCACTAAGTACAGTTTATGTAGATAATATTTGGTCTTTGAATGATTAAAATTGGACGTTTGGTTTTGAAGTTATGGCGAAATTAAAATATTACGATTTCTTCTGCACGGCCCGTTGCGAAGTGGGCGACATTCTGTAGTATTAGTATCAGTATTGTACCCGTGCGAAGCCGGGGCGGGTCGCTAGTCTAGTATAAATTTAGTTAGTGGGCTCAAAATCTAACAATACGTCACACAATGCAATCGTAATGTATCAATGTTCATATTTGACAAGATAAAATTCACAGCAACCGAAAACAATAAGTCATACCGAAACTCCTAACAGATGTAAAACATACATTGTATATATCGATGGTAAACATCCAAATAATTGTATATACTGTTGTAGCAACGCGTTAATTCGCTACAAAACAGACTGTGCGACCCGTCGCCATAGTCTTTGCAAAGCAAAAAAGCGTATGCAAATATTATAATTCAAAAATCTCAACATCAATCTCTTTGAAACTAATGACGCAAATAACCCTATGGGTACTTCACACGCAAAAAGAACCTCGACGAAATTACACGGCACCATAGTAATCCCGTCTCATTACCCCAACAATCCACGAGACATTTTTTCAATTATCCTTGCCACCGTGGATGCAATCACATTTTCTTTTATTTACGCGTCTTACCATGTAATTTTGATGTTTACTCCCTTTCGTGGCATAATAGCCTTGTATAAATTGAAATAACATTCTGATTTAGACAGATTTTGCCTGCGACTTCACTCGTGTTTGAGTAAAATAAACTTATTGTGGCATGGCGCAATTAAGGTAAGAATTTTGATAAGAATAATAATATACAAGCAAATTAGAAAAAAGATTAATTAACATCATACCAACAAGTTTTCATAATCTTACCAAGGCATGTCAGGACATATTGTCTACGGAGGGTTCCGCAACTATCAGCGCGCAATAGGTTTCCAAATTTCTTCTATTTATATTCATAACTAGATGTTGCCCGCGACTTCGTGCGCACAAAAAGAAATCTCGCAGGAACCACACATTTTGCTGCGATAAAAAGTAGCCTATGTCCTTCCCTGTGGTCTAATCTCGATCCATACCAAATTTCATCAAAATCGGTACATTAATTTCGGAGACTATTCACTGCAAACAAACGTACAAGCAAACAAACTTTTCCTCTTTATAATATTAGTATAGATATAGATTACTTAAGGTGGTTCGTTTCCTATACAAAAAAACAATGGACATTATTTAGGTAATTTCATACTATTACTACATAAATTTATATGCACATCTATTTATTCTGCAATACAATTGTCGCAAAATATATTTAAAATACTTTATTTCACACAGAAGTCACATATTTATTGAATTTTCGACAAAAAGTGACATAAGTTACAAATGTCACTTTTTGTCGAAAATTCAATAAAAATGTGACTTCTGTGTGAAATAAAGTATTTTAAATATGTTTTGCGACAATTGTATTGCAGAATAAATAGATGTGCATATAAATTTATGTAGTAATAGTATGAAATTACCTAAATAATGTCCATTGTTTTTTTGTAGGTATAGGAAACGAACCACCTTAAAGCTGAACGCGTACCTATACGCGCCGCAGGAGCCGCACGCGCCGAAGTCATCGAATTTTATAAATATTTGTATGAAATCGTATGCAACGCCGCGCGCGTATCCGGGCAGCAGGAATCGATTCCTATATACAATTCCTATATACAAAGATTTATAAAATTCGATGACTTCGGCGCGTGCGGCTCGTTTAGGTACGCGTTCACCTTAAGAGTTAAGGTAGAAGGACGGACACACAGCAAAACTATAAGTGTACCTTGTAGTACCTACTACAACTAAAATGAGGTTTATCGTGCAATTGCAAAGTTGATCTACAATTCTCTAAACATCAAACCTGTCATGTGATTACATCTTGCATCAGTTGAATTCATCATAACTGTACCAAATGGCCATCTACGAATAGTTACAAGTTCTTCAATAGCTATTATTTAATCAGCGGACCCATCTTGAATGCAAGATGTCCTAGATAAAATGCACTTTCAATGATCAGATCTTTTATTGCGCTCGGCGGAGTCATTTGCAACAATTAACCGTACTTGCTACTTTAACGAACCAATTACTCCATGAATAGACTGCCGTTAATTGATTTCAGTAAGGTAAAGCTAAAATTTATAGTTCACTTTATGTTTCTGTAGAACTTCCAGTGATTTCATTGAATATGAAAGAGATTTTATGTACCGTTAAATTTATTGGAATAGGCAAGCGGACTGATTTTTTTTTTATTGCATGAATGAATAGTACCCTTAAATATGAGTAACTTCTAAGAAGAAACCGTATATCAAAAGTCAATATTTTCAAAGGTACAGCGATTTGTATATTAAATTTCGCAAGTCTCGTAAAAACGCTCCATACTAAAATCGACATACAAATGACGTCACTCTTGGATTAAAGTGTATGAAGTAGATATAAAGTATACGGCCGCAGGAACATATTTGTAAATATCTCCGATATTTGTGCGTTTAACTTCATACTTATAATAATGAATGTTTTTGTATAATATGATGTAAGTAAACTATTATGTAGGTTTTGTTTACCAATTACGCAAAAAAAATATGTTTTTTTGTACTTTTTAAATGTATTTAATTAGTAAACTACACATAAAATAATATATTTTTTTACATTTACCAGCTAGTAATGCCTCAATATTTCTGAATATATTAATGAAACTAAATATTTCAGATGTTGTCCGATCCCCTATTGAAGGTTATTCTTACATTAACAATGTTACCTAATGTATTTACATAATATTAAAGTATGCGTAATTAGTCTTTTCTAAAGTACTTCTTTTATTGAGATTTTTTTATTGTGAATCTAGATCCGAGATTATCGTAACATCTGAAGAATTTGGTACAGCAAACCTTAACATCTATAAAACTTCCAATATGTCCACACTTGTTCTCATTATTTCGTTTCTAATCTATCCCATAGCGGATCTGTGTCACATTTGTATTGTCACTATAAATAGTGACTATTAGATGTGCGAGTGTGTTTCTACTTATGTTCTCAGCATGCCATTTATTAGTACTATTGATAGTTAACCCATTTTGTTCATAATGCGGATGAAGCAATTTGTAGAGTGATACAGTTGTTTGTTCGATTTCTGGATCAGTAATTAGAATATTGTGCTCTTTATTGTTTCTATCATCACTTATTCTGCAATAGGGATGTTGCCTAGTGTGGAATATCACAGTTTTACAAATTAAATTTTAAAATTGTTGATTAAAGATACATAAATCTGAAAGGAATAGGTATTTAGAGTGACGGGATTAAAAATATAAGCAAATAAAAAATATTGTCCATCTCTTTCTCGCAAAACGAATCGTGACGTCACAGCCTGCTACCGCCATACATTTTGTAATGACAAATGTATGGCGGTAGCAGGCTGTGACGTCACAGGCCGATATATCGCTCTCTTTCATATTGTGAATTTCAATGGTTTGTATCTACGTTATTTTTTCAGATATACAAAAATAGGTTCTGGATTGTTTATTAACATGTTGTGTAACATCGAATAGACGAAAAAAAATTTTTTCGGCAACATGCCTATTGTTTTGATGTACCAATTAAATCAAGTTTTTTCTACTCATAGACGTATATATTATTATAGACGAGTTATGTTGGGGCATAAAGTATCTCCAGTTAAATGGCCTCACTTTTGAGATTTTCGGGCCATTTTGACATTTGAAGTATGGAGAAAACAAAATGGCTGACATTGAAAACCAAGATGGCGTAATTTTTTACTGTATGAAGATTTGTTGTGTCAAATGTACATCCTATCTTGAGTTTTGAAATATTTGGTTCTACTAGTAAAAGTGAAAAAATCTACACATAAATAAAAGGCGGGATTACTAATTTTTAGAATATATTCGAAACCAGTTAGGAGGTAATTATAGGGACCCGAATATTATTCTGTCTCATACTTTTTATTATAGCTTTCTCACTTGTAGAAGTTTGGTAGTAGTCTCTCTCATTCATAGATGTTAATAAAACGTCAAACGTACTTTCTCCAAAAAAAAAAAAGGAATAAAGAGTATCAAGAGTAGGTATTTAGTAAAAAGAATACAAGATGCATGCTGCAGATTTCTAATGATACCATAAAAAAATAACAATGAGACGTTGGACTTCTTTGTTTACATACAAAATATTATGGTTAGACTTAATTCGGCTAGCAAATATTGCAGAGTCCTAATAAAATATTTCTGTCAATCGTCTCGTAGAAACTCTTACTTACAGAGGTCTTAAAATGCTAAATGGCTCTCTCTTATAGAGATTTCTGCACTCGTAGATGTTTTTGGGCTAAAAACATGCATGGGGCCTATTGTAGGACCTAAGAGCTTAGCCAACATGACACCGTTAATTACAATGATGATTTTCAAAATTGAAAATATATAGGGTAGACATAACGTTCGCTAAGTGACTTATCTATATCTATTTGTTAGAAACGTCAAATTTGTATCGCGAAAAACTGGCAAATGTTTGAATGACATGACATATAATGACATATTCAACAAATAGATATAATAGGTTATTGAAGCGGGGCGTAAGTGACTTACGATCGGTTTCAAACACCTATCTACTAATAACTATTTGTTAGAAACGTCACCTCGCCGTCAGCGATCTCGCTGTCACAGGCAAAGATACCCTAACTATGTTAGTTTATTGAAACGCTAAAAACGTTACCTTTAGTGTAAAGGTGACACTTGTAACAAATAGTTATTGTTAGATATCATCTCCAGTAAAAATAATAAGGAAGTATTTATGCCACGAAAGTTTCAAAATAAAGATAAAATGCATTTGCAAAATATTGTAAGCTCATAAAAGATCTTAGTGCATTAAAACGGAATAATTCAGTACTAAGTACAAAGTGTTATTTTTGACACTGTTGCAAGTTTTAAGCGATGCTACGAAACTGCGACATTACACAAAGTTATATTTTCAAAGCAACATTCTAATTCTAATAATATTATCATCTCTTATTAATATATTATCTTTAAACTAATAATAAAGAGGAAAAGTTTATTTGTTTGCATTGAATAGTCTCCGAAACTACTGTGACAGACAGATGTGGAGTAGACCACGAGAAAGGATATAGGTTGCTTTTTATCGCAGAAAAATGTACGGTTACTGCGTAATTAACTTTTGCGCGCACGAAGTCGCGGGCAACATCTAGTATTATAATAAAGACAATTGTTAAATTATGGAACGCAAATAATTTTTATTGCTAGCTTCGGCAGTAAGACAAGAAGATACACGTTTCATTGGAGCTTGAATGTCAAGTTGCACCTACGTGCAGTGTATGACTGATGTCATATAAAACGTGTATATTTTTGTGTAGTGAATAAAGTTTAATTTTAAATAGCTATCCTGAAAATGCTGCGCCGCGTAGCCGTAAATTACCCGGCCCACCAGATTCCCGATCATAATTCCAGACTTTACCGCTTTCGCTCATCACCAAGTCCCACCAAAGGGCTACTATTTATCTTGCATAAGACGGATGGCGTTTAGCAAAGAAAACAATTTAATGGTATATTCTGCGGTGGTCGACAAGTCACTTAGTAACCCGAGAGTAAAGTTGATGTTGTATACTTTGTAACCCAATATAGCGGTCAGAAGCTTTGTCCTAGTTTATATTTGCTTATCGTTTTCGGACGAGTGCTATTTGTTATTTCGGTTAGCTTGTTTCACTTAATTAAAATTTGCTGCCAAAACAAACACTTCTAGGCTTCTTGTGTGTTGTTAAATAGTCAAGTAAATTGTGCATTTGTTTTATTTTAATCATACCTTAGGTATGATACATTAACTTTATGTTCTTACATACTAATTTTACGTAGGTAGATTAAAGCTGAATTATCTGAAATTATATTTAAAAGTATTCTATAATTTCAAATTTTACAACATTTATCTTGTCAAAGAGAAATTTTAATATCATCGAAAAGACGTAGAGCATCGTTAATTCAATATTTCATTTATAATTTAACCTCTTATAATTCTGTACTTAAAATCAATAATCAAAATGATTTATACGAATATTTGTATTCATATTTTCGTAATTTTGTATTAAAATAAATAAGAGAATCTCATTACAGTGTTAAATAAAAGGACATCATTCACGTTTCATACATTTTTGGACCAAAAAATGAAAGTGCCGGCCAGAAAGAAAAAAATATATATTCGGATAGAATACACAATTCCTAACATTTTTTACTATGACGTCCAATCTGTGCGCCCAATGGTTACGTCGTAATAAAATAATTTAAAAATAATCCTTTTGTGATAAAAAGGTTGGAGTGTCACTATTAAAAGCATGGATATCTTACGTTATGATATAATACTTGATAGTAAAACACAGTGGTAAGGTTGATAAATAGTATTGGAAAAAAATATTTAGTCATAAAATAAAAATAAAAAATATGTATCAAGTACTAGCTGTCCCGGTGAACTTCGTGTCACTTTAAAACCTTCCCTGGACTTCTACGAATATTTTGAGACTAAAATCAGCCCAACCAGTTCAGCCGTTTTCGAGTTTTAGCGCGACTAACACATTTGAAAATCCATTTTTATATATAAGAAGAAGACTAACTGTCCCGGTGAACTATATGATACAACAACCAAAGATATACAAAAAAAAAAAATTGGCAATGCCTGGAAAAGATTCTGGTCCTTTAAAGAAATAGTAAAATGCATAAGTATAAACATGAGCACCAAAAGAAAACTATTTAATACATGGATTCCACCCATTCTAACATAAGGGTGCCAAACTTGGGCACTAACAAAAGCTCATACAAGTATGCTGGAAGTTGGGCCGAAGGCTATGGAGAGGAGTATGTTTGGAAAGAAAAGGATAGACAAAATAGAAAACAAGGAGTTGAGAAAAATGACACGTGTAACTGATGTAACATATAAAACTAAAAAATTGAAATGAAACAACAAACAATCAAAACATGTCCGGCCCGGACATGTTTTGATTTTGATAGGGCCAGACAAATGGACAAAAATAATAACATCTTTGTATCCCAGAAGGGCTAAAAGAAAAGAGGGCAGATCTCTAAAAAGATGGGAAGATGAAATGGTACAAATGGCTGGCAAAATGTGGACTAGTGTATGTGGAGTGGCATGTCAGAGATGTGAGTGGAAGCTGTTGGGGGAGGCCATTGCCAAGAGGCACTCAGAAGCAGAGACCGCGCAACGGAAAAATCAATTATTGATTTGAATATTTTGTAATGTATATAAAATAAATGTATTGTTCTTCTGAATAAAGGCTAATAACAATAATAAGTTAATGACGTACAATTAAACATTTTCTAGTCTTACAAATACGTCATCTAAACTTATTGCGGGTGGGCTGAGGTAAGGGTCATGTCTAGCATAACCCATGTACCAGACTATGCACATAGTATGGGAGCAACATCCGATGGTTCTCATTCCTATATGGCATGTGCAATAGTAATGTTTTATTGCTCGACGCCCGGTTGCTGTTCTATCCAGAGCAATATACACATAGTATGTTTTAGATCGGATGTGTCGGGATTGTATTCGCCCTCGAATCAACCACAAGTCCTCTCCCTCCAATTCCCTTACAAGCTCTAGAGGAATTCCACCACTTAGCTCAATGCTAAAAACTCCATCTGGTTGAACATGCTCTCCATAGTAACTTCTCGCTCGTCTCAGCTGATATATACCGAGGCTAAATAATATTAATTCTTCTTCGGTCAGCGTAGGAAAGTCATTAAACTCAGCCATATCTGCAGACATGGGCTGGAACTGTGCTCTCATTCTGTTCAAGTTACGTCTGGCGACAAGATCTGCCAGTGTATTGGGCATGTTTATCCTTTCCCGGATTATTTGTAAAAAATCAGAAGCATGGACATTATCTACTATCAACACGTGATAAGCATTTATTAATGCTGCTGCGATTCTAAAATATTCAAACATATAGTGCAATGTTATATTAATATGAACGTTTCTCAACAGGCGGAAATCTCGTTTAAATCGGCCATTTACTACTTCCACAACCCAACGGCAAATAGTAACAAGGCGTGACTTGTTTGCTTGTTCCGTGGTTAGTTGCGTCGCTCCAGGATGCTTTGTCTCCGGCATTTTCACAGTGTAACCATTTCCTTCAAGAATGGGAACTGCATCTCTGAACCCACGGTCCAAAATAAATACGTTATTTTATATACATTACAAAATATTCAAATCAATAATTGATTTTTCCGTTGCGCGGTCTCTGCTTCTGAGTGCCTCTTGGCAATGGCCTCCCCCAACAGCTTCCACTCACATCTCTGACATGCCACTCCACATACACTAGTCCACATTTTGCCAGCCATTTGTACCATTTCATCTTCCCATCTTTTTAGAGATCTGCCCTCTTTTCTTTTAGCCCTTCTGGGATACAAAGATGTTATTATTTTTGTCCATTTGTCTGGCCCTATCAAAATCAAAACATGTCCGGGCCGGACATGTTTTGATTGTTTGTTGTTTCATTTCAATTTTTTAGTTTTATATGTTACATCAGTTACACGTGTCATTTTTCTCAACTCCTTGTTTTCTATTTTGTCTATCCTTTTCTTTCCAAACATACTCCTCTCCATAGCCTTCGGCCCAACTTCCAGCATACTTGTATGAGCTTTTGTTAGTGCCCAAGTTTGGCACCCTTATGTTAGAATGGGTGGAATCCATGTATTAAATAGTTTTCTTTTGGTGCTCATGTTTATACTTATGCATTTTACTATTTCTTTAAAGGACCAGAATCTTTTCCAGGCATTGCCAATTTTTTTTTTGTATATCTTTGGTTGTTGTATCATATAGTTCACCGGGACAGTTAGTCTTCTTCTTATATATAAAAATGGATTTTCAAATGTGTTAGTCGCGCTAAAACTCGAAAACGGCTGAACTGGTTGGGCTGATTTTAGTCTCAAAATATTCGTAGAAGTCCAGGGAAGGTTTTAAAGTGACACGAAGTTCACCGGGACAGCTAGTACTTGATACATATTTTTTATTTTTATTTTATGACTAAATATTTTTTTCCTATACTATTTATCAACCTTACCACTGTGTTTTACTATCAAGTATTATATCATAACGTAAGATATCCATGCTTTTAATAGTGACACTCCAACCTTTTTATCACAAAAGGATTATTTTTAAATTATTTTATTACGACGTAACCATTGGGCGCACAGATTGGACGTCATAGTAAAAAATGTTAGGAATTGTGTATTCTATCCGAATATATATTTTTTTCTTTCTGGCCGGCACTTTCATTTTTTGGTCCAAAATGAATGATGTCCTTTACGGCTATTTTGAGATGCCACTAATACAATTGACGCGGATAATGTTTCTAAATCAAATTTAAATAGAAATTTATTCAATAACTGGCCACGCGCCTCCTGATAAGCCACCACAGTTAAGTAGATTAGACCTCGCGCACATTATAGCGAAGCGACAGAAGAGCAAACATCTAGCCCTTGGGCTAGAGAAGTGAAAAATAGGTATTTATTAAATCTATTACTGTCTCGCAGTGCCCGAATAAGCTAGCTATCAATGTGTGCGAGTGTGATAGAGGCATCCAGAAAGATTTGGATTTGGAGAATTGGTTCTCCTTAACCGATTTTACTTTTTTCATTAAAAATTCAAAAAGGCTTGGACTGTGTTTCTATGTTTTCATTTTTTTATATAATTTAGTCAAATTTGTTTTCTGGGTGTTTGAACACAGCGGAAAATCTAGCTATTTTTTTAAGTTTTTAACATCCATATCTCTTATAATAATTAATTTATGAAAAAATGAAATTATAGGGACATGCTAATAGTATCCGTAGATATCAAATTGTTACTCTACAATCTACATTATACAGGGAGGAAACAGGGGACTACGTTTGTTTGTATGCTTTTCATACATTGCGTGGACCTGGTGCTTCCTCGTACTTTTATCGAGTCAAATTTTATTTGTGGTGAGCAACTTAATTTGTGAATTACATTTAATGTCCAAACTTGTCATCTGTACAAAATTTGTATAAAATTGAAGTGTATGTTTGTAGGTTATTTAAAATTATCAGCTTTTCACTTAATACATATGAAAGTTACATATACGGTACTTACTACATTAAAAAATGTTTTTTTTTTAATTTTTGTTTGTCTATTCGTCTGTCTGTCTGTCTTTCTGTCATTTTGTTCCGGGTAATCTCTGAAACGGCAGAACCGACTTTCTCAGGACTTTCACTGGCATATAGCTGATATTATAAGGTGTTACACAGGCTACTTTACCTTAGGGTTCCATTAAAAAAATAGGGTTCCGTTTTCGTTAATTCTAAGCAACGAACGGGCATCAAGCTAGTTCCAAATATGTCTAAAGTCTGCGCTGACTCCAAGATCTACGCTAATCTCTAAGCCAACGCATCTCGGTATAAATTATACCCGTCTAATCCCCTATGGACTGTACTAAAATAATTTTATGCTTATTCGGATTTTATTTTATCGCGGGCTATCGTCGTCGGATCATAGGAGTATGATAAATAGTTGGGCCAAAATGCGGACCCTCCATTTGTATGAATTATTGCTTCGAGATTTGTTATTTGATAATTTTGTTTAGATCTGTAGGGATTGGGGCATAGAAATATTGAGTGACTTTAAAAATACGAGTGACGTGTTTGATTTTGTTATATTATGTGTATTGTACACGTATATTTTTGTAGTAGCTTTTGCCCGCGGCTCTGCCTGCGTAAACAAAGTATTCCACAGGAATACTGTAGGTTCTTTTTCGGGAAAAAAGTGGCCTATATTTTAATCTAGAGCCAAAACTACTACCGTACCAAATTTCATCGAAATTCGTTCAGTAGTTTTTACGTGAAACAATAACAAACATCCATCCATCCATCCATCCTCACAAACTTTCATAGGACGGTAAAAAACATTAAAATAGTCATTCAAATCTAATTTCAGTTTTAATGTCTCTCTTGCGTTATAATAATATTATGTATTTTTTAACCAAAGCTTATTTTTCCATAATTATAATACATCTTCAATACGCCAGTAACGACTCCGACCTTAATCAAATTAGGTAAATTTTTCACCGAAACGAAATGATGATACTCTACGTGGCGATGCATTTTTAAGACAGCTATTCAAAATTGAACTTTATTCGTTTCACAAGAAGATACAAGTTTCATTGTAAAAGTTCAAATGTCAAATCGCACCGCGCTGAACAGCGCATTTGCAATGTGTGATTCATCTCACACGAAACGTATTTTTATGTGCAGTGAATAAAGTTTAATTTTAAATAGCTATCTAAAAAATCTAGCGCTGCTTCGCGTATTGTTTCGATGTGAACTGACTCTTAGTCAAAATTAATAACGAGTAACGACTAACACTAGTACTTAATTAGGACCCAGAGTGATGCTGATGATGTCTTGTCAACAAATTTTAACACTCATCTCAAAATAGAGCGTCGCGGTAGACCAGCTGCGAACTTTCAGAAGGGACGAACAATTAAAATATCTTACTAATGGAGTACAGGGATTCCTTAGCTGATGAACACATCGGCTTAAAAGGAATTTCCTATTCGAAACAAAAAATGGCACCATCGATCAACCCGTAACTGATGTATCCGACTTTTCGTGGATTTATGGACAAATTTGTCCATCGGTAGAATAAATTAGCTGACAAATATAATATGGAACTTGTTAACGAAAATGGGATACTGTTTCCTATAAGAAACTGTTTCCTATAACACGTGGTAGAGCCTTGCTTCGGCACGAATTGGGCCGGCTCGACCGGAGAAATACCACGGGCTCACAGAAAACCGGCGTGAAACAGCGTTTGCGCTGTGTTTCGCCGAGTGAGTGAGTTTACCGGAGGCCCAATCCCCTATCCTATTCCCTTCCCTACCCTCCCCCATTACCCTATTCCCTCTTAAAAGGCCGGCATCGCACTTGCAGCTCTTCTGATGCTGCGAGTGTCCATGGGCGACGGAAGTTGCTTTCCATCAGGTGACCCGTTTGCTCGTTTGCCCCCTTATTTCATAAAAAAAAAAAAAAAAAAAAATAAGAAGATGTAGAATTAAGCTACGATATAAATGGGTCGGCTCGACCGGATAAATACCACAACCTCACAGAAAACTGGCGTGAAATAACGCTTGCATTGTGTTTTGCCGAGTGAGTGAGGTTACCGAAGGCCCAAGGGGATTTAAGGACCAGGAACGCAAGTCGCAACACCTTTGGAGCTACAAGTACAACTCCTCTGGTGTTGCGTGTGTCCATGGGCAGCGGTAATCGCTTACCATTAAACGATCCGTCTGTTCATTCATTCATTCATAACATAAAAATGTAGGTAACTTATTCCGCAAGGAACCAAATCTACACTACACTCGAATCTGTTGTGGTTTAATCTTAAGGTGGTAAAGCTGTTACAAGAAACTTGCAAGAGACCAGAACCTCAATTCTCGTATTTAAGTAGACTTTCATTTTACTTCATTAGTTTTGTAAATGTAGTGACATGTTACCGTGAACGGATTTTATGCCGTTTCGACCAATCAGAGCGCGTTTCACGTTGGTTTAACGTTCATAAAAACACCTTTTGAGAGTGTAAGCGTGTCGGAACTTGATTGTAATTGTATTAATGCAGGTTTTATTTAGCAGAATTGCCCCCTAGGTGTACTACGAGTATAAGCCAGGGATGCCCAAAATCAATGGGTTTCGCGGCACCTAGGGGTGCCGTGGGATTTTCAACATTGTTCCGTCGAAATCTTACTAATATTAATGCGAATGTTTGTGAGTATGGATGGATGGACGGATGAATGGATAGATGGATGGATGGATGGACGGATACTCTCTCACGCAAAAACTACTGAACAGATTTCGAGAAAAATTTGTATGGTAGTAGTTTAGGCTCTGGATACTTTTACTGATACTGGATAGATAGGATACTTTTTATCCAAAAATAGTACAGCGTTCCCGTGGGATATTGTAACCATTACCATTTCAAAAATAGCCCGGACTACGAACTATCCTGCGCATTGGGGTTCCATGAAATAAATAGTGTTTGTTTGGTCGTCCGTTATCTGTAGAACCCCTTCTACAGACTACTATTATACAAAATAAAGATACGTTCCCATGTTCTTAGTAACCAATGATGATGATTCTATAAAAGCAATGCAAATGGATCATTAGATAAATTATTTCCTGAATACAAAATAAAATAATGATCCTTAATATTATCTACAAAAATGAACCTGCGGCTGAAACCTAGTTGAACCACGTTTAACGTACTTTAATAAGAAAAGTAAATCTCTTAATTTATTGCTCGATTTATATTCAAAGGGAAAATACGTGTAAAGAATAAAACAAGGAATTATGAGAGGTATAATGAATTAAACCAAATATTAATTGGTGGAACTTTACTGCGGAATAACTTCCAACTAGTTGCACCAGTTCCACAAGCTGAAGCAAACCTCAATTCATACCGCTAAAGTTCATTTTAACAAAGCAAAAGTAAAGTAATTAAAAATTAACTTTTTCAGGTATTTATTTTGCAAATATTTTATTTATCAACGGATAAAATTGAATTCATTAATAAATCGCTTTATTCTGCAGTGAGGAGTTTACACTTTAAGTGCCAATCTGTTCTGCTATTAGTATTTCCTTTTTTTTATTTTATTTGCATGACTGTAGATACAAGCTGCTGCTTGGCTAAGCAAAAAGAAAAAATTAAAGCCAGCTGAGCGGGTGTTATAAAATTTTATGCACCTTAATTCGTATTACATTTTAATAAGAATATTAAAAATAAAACGCTTGTTAAATTAAAATTCGGGTCTTTGCTTATATTTTAGTCACTATCCTCCTTATAATTAAAGTATATTTACTCAATGGATACGTTTATCAATGATTAGCATATCCGTTGCGTAAAAGTTTTTTCTTTAAAAGGGGAATAGGGCCTTCGCCCAAACCTTGGTAGATTTACGTTCATAGGCGTATGTTAAAGTGAGTTAATGATAGATAATACAGCTATCCATCCCTAACTTTGAAACTATTTCCATTGAGCATTTTATATGTTATGTAGACTATATCTATTAATTAATTTTACACACCATGCTATGACTATATCACCTGCATGTACTTATTTATGTAGTAGGTGTCCTACATTCAGTGAATAAAGAATTGAAAAAAAAAAACTTTTACAACGTCAAAGGACGAACGACCAATTGTTTTTAACAACAAAGATAAGAAGCGACTCACATATCGTTTAACGGTGCCTGAAGAAATCAATTTTGTCTAAAGTAGTAAAATAAAAGAAGATTAAAACCGGACCGCTTTCGCCTATAACCCTATAGGGTCACCCGTTATTTTCGACTATAAAAGCCCCCCATCAATCTTGAAACAGAAAATAGATCCCTTTTTTGTTAAAAAATGAAATATGGGCTATTCAGACCTCCATTGGGTCGCAAAAGGGACACACGCCCAGTGTCAGTGATAAAACTTGCAGGTTTATCTGCACTTAAAAAGTATCAAAAATATTTGCAAATTGAATTACAAAGTTTCAAAGCTAACGATTTTAATTTCATCAACTTTGAACTTTTAAACCATCTGAAATAAAGTATCGAGAAAAATAAAGAAATTAATTAAGCACTCTAAAACAATTTGAAAACATTTAAAGCTGTAACTAAAGATAAACTTGCCGAAAGTATTAATTAATCTGAAATTTGGTCTTTCTATCTGACCAGAGATATGTGGGTACAATATATCAGTTAGACAATTAATTGCAGGCCGTCTAGACCGCAGACGCTGAAACTGATGAATACGTTTGAGAAATACAAAACAGTTAAGTGCAAATATTCGGAATAAAGCCTAAGTTTTGCTCAATAATAAAAAATTAACACCGCAAAAAACTGATGGCTTTGAATAAAAAGCATTAAATGAAATCCAATAACTATTAAAAATTATTTGTATGATCTTGTTCAAAGTATATTAATGTATTTTTTTATATAGACCCAATGCAATTAATCGTATTCTTGACTTTCTTTTTGTATAAATGTAATGTTAGTTAATAAAATAAAGTTACAATAAAAAGGATGTAGACAATAAATGAATATAATTTACATTAATAAGCAATTTCATAACTTAAGATTTTATATCTTCACAATTGTTACAGAATATTCACAAATTTACACATCAAATGTTTGAGTCTGTTTTTAGATTGTTTGTTTTAAAGCACGAAATGTAACAAACATTAATAATTCGTACGGAGCTGAAGCGTCTAACGCAAATGTATAAAACCAGAATCTCTTAATTTACGCCCCAGAGGGATTTGCTAAAGCCAAACATTGTTCGCTAATTATAACGGGCCGCATATGCTTCCTATCCCACGAGGATCACCAACTTAACGAGTAACACTTTTGTAGAAATGTGAACGGCTTATTTCAAATTCTTCTTGTACAACTTTTACTCTAGTTCCAATTTTCTTTTTAAAGCCTTTTTAAAGTCTGGAAAAAACGTTCAAATTTGTCGGTGTTTAATTTTTACGAATTTAAAGAATTCAATTTAAAGAGGTTCATTTATGTGTAGATTCAACTTTTTGGAGAAGACTGATCTGCATGTTAGTAGTAAAATTTTAGATCAATTATCTACATATTTTTAAATAGATCCTATACTTTGAATGAGCTATTCTTGTTTAGATATTACAGGGGGTTTCAGGGATCTAGCAAGGTCTTATCCCAAGTAAGCCGTGAATTTTAGAGTTTTTAGGTTTCTTTTTTCGCCGCGCAATTACATAAATATTATATGATAAAAATTTCAAAGTTTGGTAGGCGTCCGACTCTTTGCGTTGTTGCCAAATTGTTGTCTCAAGTTTGAATCCCGGTCAGACAACTATTTTTGTGTTTTTTTTTATGCATATTGCAATCCGTAAATTTTTTCGTACCACTATAACTCCGAGCAAAGCTCGGTCACCAAGATACTAATAATAATGTGCCAACATATATAAGGTCCGGTAAAATCAATTACGGATATTTTGGGCATATGATCTACTCTTTATGTAAAGACGAAAATAATTGTCTTACTCGAAAAAAAAATCTTTATTATTATATAAAAAATTCAAATATATTTTTTATATTATATAAAAAATATATTTGAATTTTGCGTAGTCCATATTATATGAGATGATTTTTTATGCCCGGAGTGCCCGAAGTAGTAGTATTTTCGGAGACGTTATATACCTACAGTGACGATGATGATAATTTAAAGAGACATCTACATTTAAATGGAGCAGGATCTGATAATATCTCCGCAACGTTACATTAACACGTGGTCCCTTACCCTTTTGTCTAGTCAAAACCTCCATAAACACATATCTGATCGACCCATCGCGCTGCCAGGCGATATTCAACCTTTTTAATATGCAATAATGAACATTCGTATCAAAGGGAATCCTGATGGGGCTCGCTAATCTGTCAGCTGATCCTCTGAAAATCGGTTAAAAGCCCTGTCCCCTTCTTGTTATTGTTTATTTAGGATGACGATTCGCGGTAAAAGCTGGTTTTTGAGGCGTGCTATAATGCGATTGTCCGTTGGCCAAGTGCTACAGAGTTTGATGGACGCCTTAATCAGGGCAGGGCAGCCACATCTCTTTTGAAAGGGATTTTAGCATTTCAATGGACACCTGCGCAGTTGAGTTGACGAATTATTTAATTTTGTGCCTAGAAAAATATAAGGTGTAAAAATAAAAATTATCATTATTATTATTATTATTAAATGTGTCCAATTTAATAATAATAATGATAATTTTTATTTGACAACATAATATGTACAAATACAAAATAAGCTGCACTTAGGGCTGCAGATAAAATATAAGTAGGTATCTAATACGTATCATTTAACAATTTTTTATGAGTTAAGAAAACTACTAAAATATGCTTTTTTTTGTAGAATGATATGCAATTAAAGAAGTGAATACATTTTACATATTGTGTTTAAAATAGTAAACCACCAAGAAAAATAAAATGATAACATCATAAATTACAAATCAAAGAACATGTAATTTGTTCATTAGAGAACAGATGTTAACAAGAAAAGTGAAAAATGAATTGAACGTGACCATTCGAATTATAGTCTTTTTAGTATTAAAATATTATAACCAAATAAAATTGTATCCAAGAAAATTTAGTTCTCATGAAACGTGATTTTGAATGAGAACTCATGAAACGATTCATTAAACGTGAACATTCGATAGATTATAGTTTTTTTTACTATTAAAATAATGTAACCAATTAAAATTTTGCGCTAATGAAACTATACACCAGCAGTAAGTACGACGTAATATAGTGAAAACCATTAGCGCTCTGGCAATATTAGTCCTTCCGCAAGAAAATAAACTACTTTATACTTATCCAGAAAACCATTGAAACAGAACAGCTGTTATTAATTATAATATAAATCCAAACATATTTGGAACCCTATGAGTAATAATAATTACAGGGATTTCTATATCCAAATATTTTGTGATAATATGAAACATAATAAAACACACTGCCTAGACCAGGACGAGGACATAATAAATTGCAGGAATCAATTTCACCCGGCATTATGTTATCTTACACCGACGCAATCACGGGACAAGCAATAATGCCGGACAAAAGTACAATTAAGCGCAACGGAGATCGTTAACGGTGGGCACAATTTGTTGCAGCTCTATCTTTGCCACCATTGACCCGATACCCCATTTACCCTAACCCTAAACAGCCCCATGGTACTTTTGACCCACTGTTTTTTTATCTAAATTACCACTTTTGTGGGGCGATGGCGATATTATTATTTAATATGAAAGAAACATGTGGTCATATTATCAACGCTTAAATGATATTTTGAGAGTGATTTGCAATTCAATTATTATGTGCCCCTCCAGCGTAAACGATACACTTAAATATTCAGACAGCGTTGAAAATCTCCTGTGCTCACGTGCATAAAACGTAATGTCGTATATTAATTTAAATTTCAGTATAATAAACTATATTCTCACTCCCGATCAGATTCGTACGTAATACGTAAGCCCGCTTCGTTGTATAAATAATAAATTTTATAATTACAAACCTCGTTAAGTTTTTTACATGAGAGACTCATGTAATTTTCCGGTTAAAAATATGGTGGACTAAAAATAAATTACATTTTTTTGCCCGTCCCAAAAATGGTATATCGCTTCACTCGACACCTTTTGCCCGGGCGTTCATTCCGCGTCAGCGCATGTACTAATTAGTTGACATCCGACACCAAAACACGTTTCTAGCTCCCATAGGAAACTCGCTATGGAACCGATCCAGGTGTGAAATTGTCAATCCTTAGATAAACAGAGGCATAGAAACACGTAATTGGCCTTATTTATTAATATAGGCCTCATGTTTTTTTTTCTGTCAACAAAAATATCATTATGTTAATGTAATTACACCTATAAAGATAGTAATATTTTTGTATGCACGATAAAAATGTGTCATAACAAAGTTATCTGCTTTTAGATAAACGTAATATTATAAAATAATTAAATAGTTTTCAGTAATAACTATTACCATGTCTTTTACGTATAGCATTAATAGCTACTTCTATGAATAGCATAAATGTAATATCGGGTTGCCTACGAGAAAGCTGTAATTTTTTGGGATAAAAAGTAGCCTATGTTTTAATCCAGAGCTTAAACTATTTCATCGAAATCCGTTCTCTAGATTTTGCGTGAAAGAGTAACGAACATCCATCCATACATCTGTCATCCATCCTCACAAACTTTTACATTTATAATATTAGTAGGATTCTGAAATTAAAAAAAAATTGACACTAAGCTGTATAATTGTATTTTTTCCGCTCTACATAGTAAACTATAGTAAGTTACAAACTGGCTAACAAAACTCGTTGTTACAGTGTCGCCGGCGAACTTCGCCCTTTTGTCGGCTTAGTTTGAAACAAACCACTGAATGTACTAATTAGAGTCCGTGCTTATTTGCCGAGTGCTATAGAAAGTTTGCAGTCGGTCTGAATGACCCGCGTTTGCCGGGTGGGGTTAAATTATTTTACTTTGATTTTTACAAGGATTTTAATTTTAACCAGAGATGTTAAGAATATTTCATTCCATATCCGGATATGGATATATTATGAATAGAGTTATATCGAGTAGATTCGGATAGTTTCGATTATGGATATTAGGTTTATAAGGTAAAACATTTCAGTAAAATCCAAAATCTTATTAGAATTTCACAAGTTTAGGTATACTTGGCCTAAAAATTTAGTGAGCCGGCTGGGCTCCGTGAGCCGGCATATTAAAGAAATACAATGTCATTACAAGTCTTAATTATATTCGGGCCCATATCGGAAATTATCCGAATAATTGCAAATTCTTTGTCTCACTACAAAGCAAGAACAGCTGGACCGATTTGGATAATTTTCGTCTTGAAAAAAATGTGGAAAACATTAGAGGTGAGAAATATTAGAAAATTCTGCAAAAAGTTATTTATTGTTACCAGTTCATAGTCAAGATTAGATAGAACAACGTATGTCGGGTCAGTAACTCATCAAAATAATAAAAATAATCTCACTCAAAACACAATATGCTTGGAAGCAGAAAATAAAATACCTTTTATGTACGCATTCGTACAGTTTATGTCCCTAAATAACGTCGTATAATATTCTGTTTTTTTTTCTTCAAATTACTTCACCCGCCATTAATTCCGCGATTTCAGTTCTCAGTACATCTATTTTCAGTAATAAAAAATCGAGCCATAAAGTCATAACTTTCTCAAGATAATATGAGCGATTCATCCGTTTCATTACGTCTCTCGTATATTAAATCTGGCATCGACTTTACGACGCTCTCCCTTTTATTGAAGGTAATGAGATATGGAACCCTTTTGTGATAAAGGCAATACTTTAATATTACGGTTCAGAGTTCACACTGGACCTAGTATTGGATGATTTAGTGGTCGTATAATCTGGAAAATCAAAGATGCGTTGTTTGGAATTTATGTTATTCTTTGATTCCTGGAGTTCTCGGGAGTGCTTAAATTAATAGAAATAATTGGTTGTATATTTACAACTTTAATGCTAGGTAATAAAGAAATTCATATAATTTTCATTTAAAATACTTTTTATACTGTAGGTACGAATAATTAGTAAATTTAATTTAAATTAATGCTTATTGCAAAATTTTGTGTTCTCTGTTCAAGGTTTGTTATTAACTGAAAAACATGACGAAATATCAGTAAATTGTAAGGTATGATAAAAACTTACCTTAAAATCATCGATCGTTAAAAAAACGATACCTGGGATTATCCAAATTAACATAATTTAGGACGATTCATTTTTACCCCTAAAATAATACCAGCCTTTAAAACATTGATGACACATCTTAACGCTTAAACATATAATAAGCATTATCATAATATTTTTCAATCTAAATTTTTCGCCATTAAGTCGCGTTCATCGATACCTCAATTAGACGTCGTTATGATCTCATTTCAAGAGTCTCATTATAATGTTGTTACGGTACAAAATAGAATATAATCATTTATATTAGCATTTAATTTTCCAAGCCAACGGCCGACGTTGATGTGTTTGTTCCCACAAAACTTTAAATTACAATGTGTGTCGAGTGATGTTTAGATATAATTAATTTTGAATTACACGTTCTCATTTCATAAGTAATCAAAATTAAATTACCTCGAGTTTTATATTGTGAATCACGTTTCTTTAAACGTTTCAGGAAAACGCGTCCTAACCTAATATTATGTAGAGGTTTTGCAGCGATTTCCTTAATGACTACTAATTATAAACATTACAAAAGCTAAAGTGCTGACAATATTGCCTTGAGGTACTCTAAGCTTTAAATGCTTTTTGACCCAGCTTTTGGCAATATTGCAACTTCTTTCGTGTTAGTTCATGAAAGCTACTTTATGAAGATTAACATGAACTTTGTAGGCATAAAACTTTGTAGGTTTATTAATATGACATTTTGGTCCTACAATCTAGCCAATTAAATATTTTTATGCTGTCCGTATTTCAGGGGATAATAATTATCATATTATTCCGAAAAATGATGACATCGCAATTTATGTGATGCAAGTAGCCACTTAAAAGACTTAGAAGGAAGATAGAAAAACTAGCACTTACTGTATGCCTTAAGGCTTTTTCTGTTCCGGTTAATAATTTACGATCTAAATTACATGATTGCGAATCATCACACTTTGATTCTGATGAATTATAGATAATTGAGACCGCTATGCTAATACATCGAAGTATTTCTAAGAATCAAATATATAAAAAAGGTTAAGTAAAGTCTTCATAAAACACTATTTGAATTGTATCAGAAGCTCTGTAGAATACCGTTCTACATGATAAAAAATAATAAATCTATACAAGGATACTTAGTTCGGTCTTCGGAAATTGAACTGAATTATCAAACTTATTACGATTACTGAATTATGAATATTTTTAACCATTACCTTGACATAACTCAAATTTTATTCATCGTATTATGTGATAAATATTGTTTCTTGTAACAAATTTTACCCGATATATTAATTCAGCTTATAATCTATTAATTTGATTCAGACAATGCTCGCATATTATTTCACTATCAGATGAAGAGGTGTACATAATCAGATTAGATCCAATATTCCATCCTTTATCTACTGAAGCATACCAATCAATGAAGCCTGACACATTAGTCAGTTCGGAACAATGGGCTATTGTTATTGATTAGCTGTTTTACTGTTTAAATCTGACAGCTTCTGTAAGAAAAAGTGCTTCGATGAAAGAGAAAAATGGCTTCATTTGTTTTCGACTGGAACTTGTTCCCTGGTAAATTGTTTTCATTGTCAGAATCCACGTATGTCGTAAGGTCTCTTGATCCTACAATATTGTATTGTTTTATTGTCATAACGAAATATCACAACTTACAATTTGGATGTTCAGTTACTTACATATTATTTAGGAGAGACTGGGGATACTTGAGCTCTTCCTCTGTTTTCAGACTTCGCATAATCTATACTAATATAATAAAGAGGAAAAGTTTGTTTGTTTGCATCAAATAGGCTCCGAATCTACTGGACCGATTTTGATGAAATTTGGCACAGATGTAGAGTAGACTACGGGGAAGGACATAGTCTACTTTTTATCGCTGAAAAATGTACGGCTAAGAAAGGATTTTTGAAAATTCGACCCCTAAGGGGGCGCAAAAGGGGTTAAAAGTTTGTGTTGAAACCGAACTTTACGCAGACGAAGTCGCGGGCAAAAGTTAGTAAGGTTATATGCAACCTTAGTATATTAGGTATATTGTTGCATATAAAATCTACTTATATTCTACAAATAAAAAAAATCTAACATTGTTCTCCACTGAAGGTTGAAATTGATACTAACGATGTTTTACACGGTAAATATCATCGCTTATTACAGCTAATCAAGAGCACATCCATGACGATAGACCATGAACGATTAGGTATAATATAAAAAATATAAAACTTCTAATGATATAATGGGATACATAATTTTAGGTTGGTGCGAATGCTCGATCGCTTACTTGTATAAAATAAACATAGACAAAAATATTCAGTAACATAACTTTGTTTACTGACATAATAATAATAATAATAATAGCCTTTATTCAACAATCTAACATATACATTTAATTTTAAAACTTAATTCAGTATTTTACACCAGTTCCGCGAAGATTGTCTTGCTTTTCAGCATAGGCCTCCCCTAAAGCTTGCCATATAATACGATCGTGTGCTTTTCTTCTCCACGTAATTCCTGCAATACTTTTAATGTCGTCCTCCCAGCGACGATGCTGTCTCCCTTTTCTTCTCTTATATTGTCTCGGACACCACTCAGTGACATCCTTAGCCCATTTGTCCTTCCTGTTCCTTATCATGTGTCCTGTCCATCTCCATTTTAGTTTTTTAATGCAGAATACTACGTCCGTTACTCCGGTCTGCTTACGGATAGTTTCCAGTCTTATCCTGTTATGTAGTTTAACATTGAGTAAGCTTCTTTCCATACTATGCTGGCAGGTCTTTAATTTGCGTGTGTTTTTTTCAGTTAAACTCCATGTTTGGCACCCATATGTTAAAGTGGGCAGAATACATGAATCGAATATTTTTTTCTTTGTTTCGAGTTTTATATGGGGATTTTTTACAACTTCTTTGAGAGACCAGTATCGTTTCCAAGCCAAATTGATTCTATTGTTTATATCTTTAGTAGTGAGATCTTTTGGTGATATTATTTGACCAAGATATGTGTATTCGTCAACATATTCCACCAATGTGCCATTTACTATAATAGGGATTTTCTCTGCATTTGTCATTAATTTCGTTTTTGAGGTATTCATAGACAGTCCAACCTTCCCACTCTCGTAAACTAGCTGGTCGAGCATTTCTTGCAAGCCTCTCGCTTCATTTGAAATAATTATCAGATCATCTGCAAATCTAAGATGATTTAATAGCGTTCCGTTTATATTTAGTCCATAATTATTCCATTCGAGGCGTCTAAAAATATGCTCAAGAACTGCCGAGAAGAGTTTAGGTGATAATGGGTCACCCTGTCTAACTCCTCTTTTTATGGGAAAGTCTTCACCTATCCTCTCCGTTCTAATGTGAGCTTTCATGTTGTTGTAAATGTTGGAAATGAGACGAATAAACTTTTTGTGCACTCCTTGACTTTCTAACGCTTCCCATATTTTAGAATGTTTGAGTGAATCGAACGCTTTATTATAATCTACGAACGCGAGATAGTAAATAATACCGTATTCATTGCTTTTCTGAATTACCTGTTTTATGATGTGAATGTGATCTAGTGTTGAAAAATTACTGCGAAAGCCAGCTTGCTCCTTTGGTTGGTTTTCATCCAGAATCTTGGTTAAGCGATCTAGGAGGATCTTGGAGAATATTTTGTATAAATTGGACATCAAGCTAATAGGTCTATAGTTAGCGATATCATTTCTTTTTCCTTTTTTGTGTAGTAGTATTATGGTAGAGATTTTCCATTGGTGAGGTATATGTTCGGTATATAAAATTTCATTAAATAGCTCTGTGATGGTGTTCAGTGTTTTGGTAGACGTCCGTATTAGAAGTTCGTTAGATATGCAGTCTGCACCAGGCGCTTTTCCTAGTTTCTGAGATAATAATGCTTTGAGAACTTCCTCACGTAATATGCATGGAATCTCTTCTTCATCTTCGTTTTCGTAGACCGTTGGTTGGCTAAGTTCAAATAGTGACTCCTCATCGTTGTATAATTCACGGTAATAATCTGTAGCAATTTTTAGTATTTCTTTTCTGTTTGATTTATTTATTTTTGTTCTGTTGTGTGTCATGTTTGTTATCCAATCTGAGCTCTCTTTTAATTCTTTCCATGCTTTCTTAACGCCGCGTGTTTTTTCTATAAAGTAGTTGATTGTTTCATTCCTTTTATTCTGTCTATATTTACGTATTTGTATTTTTATTTCGTTACTTAACTTCGCTATCTCTTGTCTGTTGGCCTTTCTGTCGTTAAACAAGATTTTTCTTTGTTTTATTAAACTTCTTGCTATTGATCCTAATTTATCTTTTGTTAGCTTATGATTTCTGGCTTTCTGTTCTATTTGTTTTAATTCTTCCACTAAGACATTATATTTTTCTTGAGTTTCATTTAGGTTTTGTATTTGTATTAAATTGCTTCCTAGATATTCTAGAATATTTTCGGGAATTGGTAAGATTATAGGTTTTTTAGCTTTTTGAAGGTAATTCCTAGATATTTTCGGTTCGGTCATGTATAATTGGCCTCTAAGCATTCTGTGATCGGTATTGAAGTTAAGTTGATTAACAACTCCTATATTTGAGAACAGTTTTGGTTTATTTGTGATAATATAATCTATTTCGTTCCTTGTAGTACCATCAGGAGACTGCCATGTCCATTTTCTATTGTTTTTCCTTTTGTAATAGCTGTTCATTATGTGTAATTTATTCTCCAAAGCAAAATTTATCAGTTTCTGACCATTATCATTTCTCTTTCCTGTAGTCCAAGGTCCTAATATCATGTCTTCGTTTCTTCTCCTTTTTCCGATTTGACCATTGAAGTCTCCCATTACTATTACATTGTTGCTCAAGTTTGTCATAACTTCGTTTAGTTTGTTATAGAAATTGTTTTTTACTTCTTCTCTAGCAATCTCAGTTGGAGCATATACCTGTACAATCGTAGTTTCTTTTTTGTGACTGGGGAGTTTAATAGTCAAAACGGCGATTCTGTCAGATATTCCTTGAAATTTTATGATATTATTTTTCAGATATTTTTTCACTATAAACCCAACTCCATATAGCCCAGCTGTTATATTTTTGTAATAAAATATGTATTTTTCGTATTCTTCTATATTCTCGTCTGCTCTCCTTGTTTCGCTGAGTCCTATAATATCCCAGTTTACTGTTTCTAGAGCGTGTTCAAGTTCTAGTAAAGAGTCGTCAGATTTAAGTGTCCTTGTGTTAAGCGTAGCAATGTTTAGTCTAGTCTTGTTTTCGGTGGTTAGATTTTTCTTTAATTTGATTTCTTCTTTCAGCTTTAAGGGGGAATGGTCGTCCACCCCGCGGTGACCAGCCGTATTGGGGTTTTGGTTCGTTTTAATTCTTGAACTGTGTTGTTTTTTATTTTTATTCTTCGCGTTTCCGGTGTCCAATAAATCCTATGCTTTATTTTGTTGTGTATGTTTGTCCGAGACTGAGAAAGATCTTGCTCTCATGTATGCAAATGCGTCAGTCTTATGCATTTTTGAAGGAGCTATAGCGTTCTTTTCTGGATGGCGTAAAGGTACATTGCTGAGTGACATTGAAGAATCCCTTTTTCTTTTTTCAACTTCTGATTTTTCTTTTGTGACCAGCTTGTTGTTTTTAATAAATGCTATTTTTCCACTTTCTCGTTCTTTCTTTAGTTGCTGCTGTAATTTTCTTCGAGCTTCCATTGTTTCCTTAGAAAAATCTTCGGTTACGTAAGTTTGTTGTGGCATATGTTTCTTATTTTTCATAATCTCTGCTTTCTTTAATTGTGAAACGAGGGTAACTAATATAGGTCTATTTTTACTGTCTTGCTTTTTCCCCAATCTATGGTATTTATTTATTTCAGGTTTTTCAATTTTCACATTTATATTCTCTAAAATATTTTTAACTAACATAAATAAATCGTCATAGGATTTTTCAGTTTCTCTAACACCATGAATTACAATATTATTTTTTCTCTTTAACTCTTCTTGATATTTTAGCTTTTTATTCAATGCTTCTACTTCTAATTTCAGATTCTTATTTTCTTCTATGAGCGGTTGTATTTTAACATCTATAGATCGCATCAGGGTATCGGTAATATTCTGAGTTATTGTTACCGTCTGATTCTCCATTTCCATTTTCATCATTTGAAATAATTTTAACATGTCTTCTGACATTCCATTAGTATCCATTGTTTACTGACATACGTATAAACAAAACAATATTGAGGCTCAAGCTAGTAACATGGTAGGCAGGTGGTAGGCATAATGTAGGACAATTCTATAAGCGTTATATTATAACCTACATGGAAATAAAAATTTTGAGTTTGAGTTTGAAAAAACAAGCCATAAAAATAATTGTGTATACTTAGCAATATTCTATTAGGTAAAATTTTAACGTCTTATATAATTGCAAAAATATAATATCAACATATTGTTGCAACTAATAATATAGGTATTTACTCTATTTCCGTAATCTACTCTATATTTATGGCAAATTTCATTAAAATCGGTTCTTAGTTTCGGAGGCTATTCAATGCAAACAAACAATTACGTATTTCCTCTTTATAATCTTATCTGCTCCTTTTATCTTAATATATTATACTAGATGTTGCGCGCGACTTAGTGCGCGACAAAAGGGAATCCCGCGGTAACCGTATATTTTGCCGCGATAAAAATAGCCTATGTTCTTCCCCGTGGTCTATTCTATATCTGTGCCAAATTTCATCAAAATCGGTCCAGTAGTTTCGGAGCCTATTCGATGCAAACAAACAAACAAACAAACACACAAACAAACAAACAAACTTTTCCTCTTTATTATATTATATGTAGTATATATAGTATAGATAAAAATGGATTGCAGTTTCTTTGTCTCGCTAAAAATCGAGAATGTCTAGACCTATTTGGCTAATTTGATAATAATCATGTCAATTAGTATAATTAAATGTCTCCAGTGTCACTTGACTGTCATAATCTATTTATACCTATGTGCTTTCGATTTATATTTGGTTTGACTGCTAAACTGTTCTATTTTAGAAAACACAGCCAACGCCATATTGTGTATAATATATGTATTATCTATATGAGGATGTAGTCTGTAAGTGTAAGTAATTGTAAAACAAAAATAAAAAAATATTACTTATTAATATAGAAATTAGGGTAATAATTATATTCTTGCAATACGATACTTACAGTTGAGTGCAAGTTCAAAATATTTTTATACTACAATAAAAAAAATATGCATGTGCCTACAAATTCTAAATACACATAACTTTATGACATACAAATAAGACATGGTACAAAATAAAATATTATGAACCCATGTCTCTCGCTGATGATACTTGACATGCCGTATCTTCTACCTGCGGCTGCGAGGTACCCCATGAATAAATAATATGAAATCACAATTTGGGTACGTCATTAAGCAATTATACTGTTGTTACCATTATGTTTTTGAAATGCTTTTAATTTTTTATTAGGCCAAATTGCCGACGTCGCCGAGGTGTTTTTATAAGCTGCGCTATTAAATATCAATCAATAACGTGAACGCTGATACGGCGTTTAACGTTTTTGAGTTTGTTTACATCAGATATTTTTTTAAAGATCTGAACCTCGATTCTCGTATTTAACTTAGACTTTCATTTAATTTCAATGAATTATAAATAAATCTTCTTAATATTATCATATAATTATACAATATATATTTTGGAGTTTAGTCAAATCAAAACGCGTTTGACGTTGATTTTGACGTTTGTGAATTACTGTGTCTAAAATGGTCACATTAAATGAATCGCAGAATGTTTATTATATTAGTATTCTGCTTCAAAAGTTGATGTTTCATCAACCTTCAAAAGTTGATGAAACATCTACTTGCTTTTACAGTAACTTCTAACAATTCTATTTTGACAGTTTTCAATGAATGAATGAAGAAATGCCTAAAATGATACGTAAATGTTAATGAAACGCATATATTTTGTCAATTAAGAGAATCGTTAGAAGTTACTACAGCAAACTGTTTTACAGTACGATTCACATAATATGGCCATTTTAGACCCGCTGTCCAGGACACAGCTATTTTGCCGATACACACAAATGGTGAGGTACATCGGTAATTGACGTATTGATCAATGACTAGGGTAATACCCCTATAAACGCCCCGTAACGGGAGCCCTAAACCTCAGACAAATCTGCACTACGGTTCAGCGCTCATCACTCTTAATAATGACGGATCACAATGTTGATTGATAAGCCATCCCTTCCAATGTAGACTTGGGAAGACGTAGAAGTGGCGTAGCTTCTTTTAAACTTGCTTCTAAGGGCCAGTTTACACTACGACGACATGTGACGCTACTCGACGCTGTATTTTTAAAATATTATATTTTTAAGGTTTCATATGCCATTAGTGAATGAGTACGAATTTTGGTGTTAAATGGATGATTGAATTTTGAGCATTATTTACATAAGTAAATTTATTTATTTAATGATTTTATAAATATATAATAATATATTTACAATAAAAATATAAATAAGTATTGGGTTCCGATCCGCCATTAACTACGCTGTAATAGGCTCTATCAAATTCTAATGCCCTGTCCAGACTGCTCGCGAAGTAGGCCGAGGAAGTGCTCCGCGAAGTAACCCGAAGTTCGAAAAAGCAAAGCGAAGTGCGTGCACACATTGTCTTATTCGGCCAACCTCGACCTACTTCGGGAGTAGTCTGGACGAGGTGTAAGAGTTGTAAGGTGAATATTGTTTTATGGCTTTTAAATGAATTTTAAAATCATAACAAACTTAACAACAAACAATAATATTATGTTCTTCCATAAGAAATCTAAGAAGAAAAATGAGTGTAGTTAATTCGATTCTTCGATTCCAAAATATTTTTTGAAAAAAAAAAAAAAAAAAAAACGTTTTTAGTTCCCTATTCTTCCTAACTCTATGAGCCGTATCTTCTCATTACCTAAAAGGACTCAAGTTGATCCCTCTACTGGACTATAAGCTGGAAGTTTGTGCGCAGATCAAGATTACCCAATGATTGATTAGGATATATTTTTTCGACGAAGTGACTAAACAACTTTAAAGAATGCTAATGCAGCATTTAAAATTTCTAAAATTATTAAAGGAATTTTAATTACTTTTGTCATAAGGTAAACTAAACAAAAACTTCATGACAGGTTATCAAATGACACATAGAATTGTCCTATATGATGCCTACTACCGGTTCGGAAACTAGCCCGGCGAGAAGAACGATTTTTTTTAAAGTGCGTTGTTTTAAATCGGCCGGATGCAGTAGGTTTGTAGGTGGAGGATAAAGGCATTAAGTGTAGTTTTGGTGTTGAAATTAAACATGTAGGTAGGTAGCTGTATAGATGTAGGTGTATTTGTAGGATATAGATGTAGGTGTAATTGTAGATGTGGTTATAGATGTAGGTGTAGGTGTAGATGTAGTTATTTGTTTATTTCATAGTTAAGACAGAATAACATGTGTCAGATCAGCTAGTCAGTAATAAATATATTTTCATTTTTATGTACAAAAACATAAACGGAACTTCCATTAGTAGATAGAACTATTTACATGATGCGAAACGTTAAAATTTGATGGATTTACGGCGTAGGTAACCATCAACATGAACTAAATCGAGATCCTCAACTTAGATATAAGAGTGCAGCTACACGATCCAGCTTGCACAATTTTTTCACTCGCTTTTTACAGTCTCACTTTTGTAGCTGGACAAATATCTCTCCCAAAGCAAAGAATAAATTTCATAAAAATCGGTCTAGTAGTTTTGGAGCCTATTTAATGCAAGCAAACAAACAGTTAAATTTTACCGGTTTGTTAAATTTTATAAGATTACAACTTAAAACATCCCAATACTACGATAAATTTAAAAGTTTGTGAGGATGGATGGATGTTTGTTACTCATTCACGCAATGAGTTCTGAATGGATTTCGATGAAATTTAGTATGGTAGTAGCTTAGGCTCCGGATTAAAACAGAGGCTACTTTTTATCCCGAGAAAACACAGTATACCTGTGGGTTAATCGATACTAGCCGCAAGAAAAAACCTACTTTTGTTATAATTTTGACCTTTATCTTAAACTCTGTAAGCAGGAATGTGTAGACAGACCACCAGAGATAATAAGACGACGTTCTCCAACACTTCATCACTCATTCGAATGTTTCATCCGCCATAAACTATACGAAATATGATTTAACGACTTCATTTCATAGCACAAACGTGTTTTGATATAATTTGTATCTGTGTGATAATTAATCAGTGACAACGCTTTTGGTTTTAATGTTGATTGCAGTGTTAAAAAATATGACGATTTTTAGTGTATTGTAGTATCTACTCAAGAAACACACACAAACGCTATGGTTTTGTCCGTCCGTCCGTCTGTCTGTCTGCCAATCTGTCTGTCCGTACTTTTGTTCTAATATATAAGGTTTGGTAAAATCAATTACGAATACTTCGGGCACGTGATCTACTGTTTGTGTAAAGACGTTGAGGCAAAAAAAAATTAAACCCGTGTAAAAAAAATACAAACTAAAATTATTAAATTAAAATATTGCAAGAAATTAAATATTTTGCATAAAGCATCGGCGCGCGACAAGGACAGCAGATGTAGCATGACAGAGACAGCGATACATATTGCATACACCAGGAAAGGTCATTCGAGTTCATATCTGAACAGCTGTTCGCGCGTGGTCGATATAATGCAATAAGATGTAATTTCCTGCAACATAATTTAATTTTGTATAAAAAAATTCCACGAGTTTCAAATTTTTTTTTTTTTGCCTAAACGTCTTTACACAAGCAGTATATGACGTACCCAAAGTTTCCGTAATTGATTTTACCAAACCTTATAAATGGATTAAATTTGGTATAGTTTTAGATTGTGTATAGATCTTGATTTCGGCATCATAAAATAATAATAATTTACTATTTCTCTCCATACATGTAAAATAGAGATGTACGTGACCTAATCGTGTGGGGTATCGTCAAATAGGTATTTATTTGACGATACCCCACACGAGTAGTAAAGGTTTTACAAACTATTTTTTTTTTATAAAGTCTGATTTTTGAGTACTTAATCGGTCTCTAAATGTAAAAAGTAAAGTAATGAAGAAGTTTTGGCATTAGTTAATGAGAAGAGAGAAATATTAAAGACCATTGAGAACAGAAGAGGAAAGATGTTAGGACACTTGATACGGCACGACAACTTTATGAGAGGAATAATTGAAGGGAAGGTTGAAGGTAGAAGAAAACGTGGAAGGCCGAGAAGAACGTTTATGGACCAGGTGAAGGAGAAAGTGATGGTCGTATCGTATCAGGAGGTCAAGAGAAGGGCGGAGTGCAGAGAGGAATGGAGAAAGCTCCACAAACAAGAGCGAAGCTCTTAAGTTGGAATGAATGAATGAATCGGTCTCTAAAGTGGTTTATAAGTTGGTCCATGCTAACAGGTAAGGCTAAATCTCGTTAGGAATACTATTTTGAGTGGTATCAGACAATACCTTTTAAAGTAATTTAAAGAAATCTTCTGAGACATTTGTTGACATTAAGCTCACGCTTCACACTGAGACGCGATGAAATGCGACACTGCATTTTAAGATAGCGATTCAAAATTTTACTTTATTCACTACATAAGAAAAAACACGTTTCATTGCAAGAGCGGCGCCGATAGATGCCTCGCTGGCAATGAAACTTGTAGGTATCTTCTAGTGTTGTTAAAAAAGTTCAATTTTGAATTACTAACTTAAAAGTGCAACGCTGCGTCAGTCGTGTTGTGTCTCGGTGTGAACTGACGCTTATTTTACCGCTGCTATTTCCGCTATCATAACGCTAAGATTTTTCCAACAAATGTAAGCTTTAATATTTAAAGTAGCTTTCATATAAGATAAGCTCATTTCAGACTACGCTATACTATTGTGTTATATAGTATAGTAAAGAAGCTAATGCTATACTATATAGCACGGCGTTTACATTACGCGATATTATCGCAAGCATTTATACTATATAGGAAGCTCAGTTGACCGATGACTCGGAGGTGAGGGAGGAGGAAGAGGGTGGCACGCGATATAGCACAGCATGAACTCAGCACATTGCATCATTTTATAGTGTATAGTAAGCCATTAATATATAGTACAGTATAGTGTAAACGTGTCCATAACAATGTATGGTGCGCGATATTGTTGTGCTATGAGCTACTATATTACAGCGTATATAAGTATGCTATTATATTAGAGCTCCGTGGCCTAGTGGGTAGACCGTTTGGTTCATACTCGAGAGAGTGCAGGTTCGAATCCCAGGTTGTGGCGTGTACCAATGAGATTTTTTTCAGATCTCAAGTACATTATACGGACGCTCTAACGGTGAAGGAAAACATCGTGAGGAAACCCGCACATAGTTGGCCCCAGACGTATTGACCAGTTCATTCCTCTGGACTAGGCTGACTATGTTGTGAGAATGCCGTATGTGATTGGAGAACCATACGACATTTAAAAACCAACTGTCCCAGGCACTACAGTATTTCAAGAGTGGTTACTGCGCTTGGAGAATACTGTATAAATCATCCATTAATGGATGAAAAGGCTTAAAAATTTTTTTTTATATTATAGCGTAGTCTGAAAGCCACTTCAATCCTTTGCTTTGGTGTTGACAAAAGATCATTACGATTACTATGCTGTCCACCAAACAATATGCTATTACGCTTAACCTACTTGTTAATAAAGATGATTTGATTTTGTCTATAGTATTGACCTGACGCCTACGCTGTATTGTGGCTGTAATGCATTTCCTATTGTACATTGTTACATTAGTTAATATAGGTTTGGTAGATGGTAGATAAGCATAATCTATGTGGTAGCTGATTCTATAGTGATGGCTTGTGAATAGTGACTCATATGTAATATGTTTTTGAGTTTGCTATTTACTATTTTCCTCGTCGTGATAAGTGCTAAAAGAATGCCATAAGTAAGGTTAATAATATTATAATCATTATTAAGTTAATACGTGAAGAGAAAACTTTCAAGTGCAATTTTACGAGAATTGTGTTCTAGAGGAGTATAAAATTTGGCTGATAAATTAAAGTTTATGTGGAGGAAGGTGTGAAAAAAATAATGCTTAGAAATACATAAAATTAATAAAAATAACACACACTACCTACCTCGGATCTCATCCTGAATAAGGTTCGGTAAAATCAATTACGGATATTTTAGGAATATAATATATTGCTTATGACGTAAAGACTTTTTTTTCTTTATATGGGTGATTTTGCTTTTTGCGGAGAGTGGTGATTTTTTACTTTGAGTATGACAATTATTTTTTTGCCTAAACGTCTTTACATAAGCAGTGGATCATGTGCCTGAAGTATTCGTAATTGATTTTCGGAGACATTATATATTTATTATAGCTTTTGCCCGCGGCTCCGCCCGCGTAAATATATTATTCCGCGGGAACACTACTTTTTCGGGATAAAAAAAATCCTATGTCCTTTCCCGGGACCCAAAGGATGTCTATACCAAATTTCATAAAAATCGGTTCAGCGGTTAAAGCGTGAAGAGGTAACAGACAGACAGACAGACAGATAGACACACTTTCGCATTTATAATATTAAGTATAGAAGTATAATATATTAGTATATTAATAGTATATTAGTATAGAAGTATAGATTTGGAATAAAAAGTAGACTACGCGTTTGTCCAAAGAATTAACCACTACCATACCAACTTTCATTCAAATCGGTTCAACCTTTTAACAGTGAAAAACAGTCAAATATCCACAAAATAATATATTATCCCTCGGGAACACTGTATCTTTTTGGGAAAAAAAGTGGACTGCGCGTTTGTCCAAAGCATAAACCACTACCATACCAACTTTCATTCAAATTGGATCAACCTTTTAGCAGTGAAAGACAGTCAAATATACACAGAATAATACGTTATCCCTCAGAAACACCGTACTTTTTCGGCATAAAAAGTAATAGGATAGGTCCTTTCCCAGGACTCAAAGTATGTCTATACCAAATTCTTCAAAATCAGTTCAGCGGTTAAAGCGTGAAGAGGTAACAGACAGATAGACAGACACACTTTCGCATTTATAATATTAGTATAGGTATTGTAAAAACTTTTGCGGTTTGCTGCAGAGTAGGCATCTACAGACCACTTCTGTATTCTGTGCTACAGACACACGAATTTGGTACGGAGCGTACAGCGGACCATATCCGCAGACCGAATTCGGTGTCGCTACACACGCACGGATTTGGTACGATGCAGTGGACCGTAAAGCTCGACACTCGTGTGTTCGATTTTCAGTTCTATTGCATTAGCACAGAGTTCTATTTACAGTGCTGTTTTTCGACGACGCGATGATTCCCGAAATGGATTCCCGAAATCAATGGATAACAGGCAGTGATATCAACTTTCAAAAATATTTAATAATAATAATAATAATAAAAATAAGACATTTATTCAAATAAAGTTTGGACATTACACTACACGACTACATTACATTAAGATTAGGTAAGAATTATTTACAGAGTTGCTAAGGCATAGGTAGGTGGTGTAATGCTCAAACCAATGAAAAGGAGTCCCCACTCAGGTAAATGACTGAGGAAAACCACAGTCCCTGATTTTGATAACTTCAATAATGCTAACATAATCCGCCATTTTGCTTATTTTATACCAGCGGTTGCCATTTTGCATACGTTTTATTTTCCGCGGAACACAGCCTATGTATGCGGTTTAATTTTGAATTTCGAACGCAAATATTTCAAGAGCCTGAACGAAATAATATCAAGGTACATTTTTACCGGCAAAAAAAATAGTAGGTAACTTATTAAAACCACCAAATAAGTTGACCTCTCGCTCAAAGCAATTTCTTAGTTTAAGTAGATCTTGTACTATTGGTTTATTCCTTCGCTATTTATTATTTGTGTTGAGTAGGATAAAAAAATAGATTTATTTTTATAATTTTAATTTAATAGTTTTATTTCAAGAGAAAACATGCGAAAAATGATGATTTATTTCGGTTTGTGAAGCAAGTTCAAAAATACAGTTTTTTCATGATCCCGTGGGAACCGTTTTGGTTTCCAAGAAAAACAAAAACTGTTAGTTATTTCATGTTCCAATCTACCTTTGTGCCAAGTTTTATTTAAATACGTCGAGTAGATTGCCTGAAATAACGTCAAACAGGTAGGTACAGTTTTTTGAAGATCCCATGGGAACCCTTTAATTTTGCGGGATAAAGAGTATCCTATTTTACCCTTCAGGTCCTAAGCTACCTACCTGCCAAATTTCATTTTATTCCATCCAGTGGTTTCGGCGTGATGTGATAACAAACACACAGACAGACAGACAGACAGACAGACAGACAGACAGACAGACAGACATTTTTTTCAAAAACGTTATTTTTAGATTCTGTGACCTTTATAGACCCCCCATTTTGATTTTCACTTAGATAACTTTAATGTACAGACATGACCCCTCTACAGATTTATTATATGTATAGATAAATTTTTTGCACATTGACATTTGTTATTCTGTCTGCACATAACTCACATTATTTACATTTTTTTCTCTTTGTTAGAGGTAAAACAAGACAAATAATGTATAATATATAGTTTTAACTTGAAAGTTCTAATATGAATTATAACATGCTTATTTCGACCACATGGCGTCCTCTTGTTGTAAAGTAAAAACGAAAGAAAACCAGTGTTATAGAAAAGTTAGTATGCTTAAAATGTAAATCTAACGAGCTTTTTATCAACAATACACAGAATTTCACAATATGCAGAGATATTGCCGTAAATGTAAATTGATTGTAGACCACACGTAGATGCCATGAAATGAGCCGTAAGAACATATCGCTCATTAAGGCCCTAACTACGTGGGAGGCCGAGACAATAGGGCCCTTAATTCATTCATAAGTCGATCGAAGGTTCGCGATAGCGTCTTATTCGAGGGAATTTTGGTACTGGAAATTAATTCGTTGATGTAAAACATCTTATTACAGGACAGACGTTTCTTTCTCGTCGTAAATATCTGTTGTAGATAATCTCACTACTATGAAAGTATGTGAGGATCCAATGGAGGTGCATGGATGGGAGGATACTTGTTACTCTTTCACACAAAACTACTAAGCGGATTTTGATGAAATTTTGTATGATGTTAGTTTAAGCTCGAATAATAAATCGGCTACTTTTTATCCCGAAATAGTATTATTTTCTCGTGGTATACTGTATTTACGCAGGTGGACGTGTGGGCAATAGCTACTCTTAAAATTTAATTTAAATACTTCTTACCATGCCCCGCAAAAGCTCGTTTAAAATGTTGCAATGTATCCCGAGACTTTGTCCGCGCAAAATCAAAACCCACTAGCATCGTACATTTCATTGCGATAAAAAGTAGAAGTAATGTCTTTTCCCGTGGCCTAGGTACCGTATATTAGTACCAAATTTTATCAAAATTGGTCCTTTAGTTTCGAAGTCTAGTCATTGCAAACAATAAAATCTTTCCTCTTTATAATATTATTGTATTTAAAAAATACTCCCGAGCTAGCTGGCAAAATATTCATGTATAAAATATTTCATACACCGTCTGCAGTTATAGAAAATTTCACGCATTCAGAATTTCCGCGCGAGGAAGCTCCGAGGGGATGCGAGGCACCCTAAGACGACCTACAACTCTAGTGCTCCGGCAACTCATTAGGGGCCCACTACGAAGACCCCCGGGGCTCTTCAGCCAAAGGGGTCCTCCAGTCGAGAGTCATACGCGAACTAACGTACTTACATCCACAGAGCATTCGAATTGCATAGACAAAATTTAGCGTACTGTCTGTTTGGGAAACATCTGTACTGGCCATCTCTCTTCTGTGGTGTGAAATAGTAGCTATAAAGGATGTTTGTTAAAACAGTTGAATTCCGTATTCCGTCTAGAAGTAATTCTAGAAAGTTATGGACTCAGCTCGCCGTATAAATGCAATCTGAGTTAATCTGAAATTGTCTTAATTTGTTATCCACGGTACATTTATTTTAACATTTCCTCGTTCTGATACTTTAAAGTGCATTTAAAAGTTAGGGCCGACTGCGAAGGTGTTTTTACTGTAGTTTTAGATGCTTTTTATGTTTTATTATCCTATATCCTAAAACTAGATCATATATCTATACTAAAAACCAGGAGAGAGAACAATTTTTATTTTAGGAATGATCATCTGTTAAAATGAAAATAATTATATATACTAATAACCTAACCAAGAGCATGTCAGGACATGTCTAAAGAGGGTTCCGTAACTATAAACGCGTAATATGCTTTTTTTTTTAATTACTCCAAAAGTTACTGTCCGATTTGGTTCAAAATAATTTTCCTAAAGAGTTTTTAGCATGATCTATCAGCATGGAAATTTTCAAGTTTCTATCTCCTATAGTTTAAAAATGCTAGGGGGGGACCAACTTACAAACTACTTTGGAGGCCGATTACTCGAAAATGGTGAACTTTATAAAAAAGTAACGTATGGAACCTTGCCTTTATTTTAAAATACCTATTCTACGATTCCCCACACGATGGGGTAGAGTGAAAAAAAAATTTTCATCCCCACTTCACATGTATGGAGAGCCACCCCTAAAATATACAATTATTATTTTTTTATGATCCCGAAACCGTGATCGATACACAATCTATAACTGCACGAAATTTCATCAATTTATATTCATAATTACAGGAGCTAGAGGCGCGGACAGACAGACAGACAGACAGACAGACGGACAGAGCGAAACTATAAGGGTTCCTTAAGTATTACGGAACCCTAAAAACCTACAATTATGGATCATTCGAAACAAATAAGCAAATTTTTGATATTTCTTCTGCCGTTAGCTGGCAGATCCAACTCCCAAAGCGGTATCTAATGGCGTAGTGGTATCAAAAACGGTCAATAAGAATTTTCGATTCTTTTTCTGTCACTAGGCGGCACTTGGTAGCACGACGGCCCTTGTCGTGTCAAAAAGCTGTCAGATGTCATAAATTTAAAAACCCCCATCTCACTTGTCCGGATTACCATAGCGTCTGACACACGAATTAACCATCACCACCATCATCCATGGGTACCTACGGGGTCATAAGTAAATATACATTTGTTATTCAAGTCTATGACAAAGTGACGAATGTTTTTTTTTTCTTTTTATCTAAAGGTTGTAAGCCCCTAAGGCTGGGACTATACGATACAGAATCCGGTGGGCCCGGGAAAATTTAGAGCACTGAAACTCGAACCCTATGCTTACACAATAGAGTTGCAAATTAAAGTGTCGAGTGTCGAGCTATCGTATATGATATTGACATTTAACCCGACACTTGTGTGTTCGATTTTTAGCTTTATTGTTAAATTAGCACAGAGTTAAAATTTTACTGCTCTTAATTTTCTCCGGCCTCTCGTATTGCAGATCATTTAGTACCAGCCTTAATGTTTGTTTAATTTTTATTTTATCTCCTGAACTCGACTATAAAAATCTATATTATGTGTCTAATAATTATCGATGTTGTACCATTTTGTATAAAACAATTTGTTTTAAAGCTTTTGTAATGATTTTTTATAGTCTTTTCTCCTGAGGCTCACTTCGTAGGTAATTTATTGTGTCCATATTCTATTGTTTAGTTTATTTATTAACCTTACCTTATTGTGTAGGTATCAGTATTATATTAATAAATTCGTTGATTTTTTTATATTAAAAATGATATCTAATAATATTGTTGTTATAAACAAAAAGACCAGCAATTAAAATATGCTTGAAGTATTAGATGGCGTATTCTTCGCCAAAGCTACTTTAAAATTATAGAGCACATTGTATATTTTTTCTTTAAAATGGCGGTCATCAGCGCCACCTTACAACTGCTCTAAACTATTTACGAGCAATTTAAGTTGGCGTGAGTCTTGTGACAATTTATGCGACAGTGTTTCACGATATATTAAGGCGGTAAATCCGTTAATATACGACAACACAGGGTGTTTATTTTTTTTTAATAAAGTTTACATTAACACAACAATAGATAAAATTTATTTTGCGAAATTGATAAAATGAATTTCTTTTTGTAATTGCAAGAAATACACACAATTGCAATAATTGAAAGAAGGATTACCATAATCGACATAATCGACTAAAAACTACAATAGATAATTGTTTTCAAATTCAATGTTGAGCCGTTTATTAAATTATTAGATGTTGCCCGTGAGTTCACGCGACTTCGTGCGCGCAAAGGGAAATCCCGCGGTAACTGTACATTTTGCTGCAATAAAAGGTAGCCTATGTCCTTCCTCGTGATCTAATCAATATTTGTACCAAATTTTATCAAAATCGGTCCAGTAATTTCGGAGCCTATTCAATGCAAACAATCAAACTTTTTCCCTTTATTATATTAGTATATCTAAGATATTTTTGGAGCAAGGATATTCCCTTACTCGAAAGTAGAAATAGATAATTTAATAAACACTACAACACTTAAAATTCTGTATTTTCATGGTCATTAAATATTTATCGACAACCATTAATTCAATGAATAGACACACAATGACACAATATACAGAAAATTTTCTATACCTATTGTTATTAACCCTACTCAAATTTACCCGATCTCAGATAAGAATACTGAAACGGCTGACAATAAACACATTTAGGGTTAATTTAAAATTATTGCCACAAACCATTGATGTAACATACCCAAAAGTATGGAGACATTGCATCTGCAACCTCATAAAAAGGTGAATGTATTAAACGGCAAAGAAATATAGCTATACACAGATGCAGAAATTTCGAATTGACAATTATGTAGAGCTGCTTGTTGTTCCTTCAGTTTAACTTGGCGGTGGACATATTTTGTATACGAATGCAACATTCCCAATATGGTACATCGATGCCACAAAAGAACTCAATACCATGAAATTTAGGAGCAGGAGCACCCGTATGCTATTTTCGAAGTTCCGCTCGTCAAATTACGTCCTTTCGTGAAACGTCTCAATTATCATCGGAAAGGTGCGGACATGTTGTCAATATTCTTTGATTTTCTCCATCTTTGTTGACAGAACTATGACTGTAATAAACTTGGTATTAGAATATATCTTCTTTTTTTTCTTACAATTTGTCGTCAAAAATTTAAAACAGCATCCTTTTTTGATCTCTTAAAACATAATCAAGAGCAGTTGACTGATAAGTCCGTCAATTATTAAGGGTTCCGTATCCAAAGGGTAAAGACGAGACTTTTCTGTCTATCTGTCTGTCCGTCTGTCTATCACCAAGCCGAATCTCGAGAACGTGATAGCTAGACAGTTGTCATTCAAATTCAAATTCAAATTCAAATTCATTTATTTGCAAAGAATATGGTCATTTTGAAAGATGATGTATTTAAGGTATTTAATCCCATACAACAATCGTATTTTCTTTTCGAATTCTATCGAATTGAGGTTCTGGTTACTGGTACAAAACCAGAACCTCAATTCTCGTATTTAAAGTAGACTTCATTTTACTTTGTTTGGATTGAAAGTGTAGCGACATGTTATCATGAACGGATTTTATGACGTTTCGACCAATCAGAGCGCGGTTTCACGTTGGCTTAATGTTCATAAAAACACCTTTTTAGAGTGTAAGCGTGTCGGGACTTGATTATAATTGTATTAATGCAGGTTTTATTTAGCAGAATTGCCCCCCAGTTGTGCGCGAGTTCGACAAACACTTGGCCGGTTTTATTATGAGTTTTATCCGCTCTCTTGCCTATTTATTAGTTACAGGAGACTGTTAAATTTTGGCGGTCAGGGTAACTACATAGCCTCTGTGACAGCAAATAGTAATTATTATAAGGTTCATACTGACATTGTATTTTAATAGGGAATATGCATAAATTATAAAAATAGCTTAAAATATAATAATATGATACTAGACAGAAAAATAAAGAAAATGGCGAGAAAATTTTCAATATCTGTTGATAAATGAGCAAGTTATAAGCGGTCAAAGTTTGTAATCTATCTCTTTCTAGCAAAACGAAATTTAGTATGAACTTTCTATGAAAGTCGTGTTATGTGACGTCACGATACACGTCCGATGTCTCTGTCTAATAGACCACTTTAAACGTTCATATCTTCGTTATTTTTAATGATATCAAAAAACTGATTTTACCATACGGTTTACCAAACAAGATAGATCTATATAAATAAATAAAAAAATACGTGCATATTCCCTATTGTATTCAATTCACACCGAAACGAAACGGTATGAGACGCAGCGCTTCATTTTTAGGATAGCGATTCTAAATTGAACTTTATTCCCAACACAAGACGATACACGTTTCATTGCAAGAGCGGCGACGCGCTACGTAGTGGGGTTATCAGGAATAATTGACAATCATTCCTGTTAACCCCACAGGCTACAGCATATAATTGTTACGAATACGCAGTTGTCAATTGTCCCTGCTTTGACTACTGATTACTGCAGTGCTAATTCTCTAAGAACATTTTCATATCTCGACAGCTGAATCCGCGGTGAGTGTCAAATTAGTATACGAATTTGATACCTCACCGCGGATTTAGCTGTCGAGATATAAACATGTTCTTAGAGAATAGACAGGCTGAGCGGCCTAGTTTGACATTCGAACTCTTGCAATGAAACATGACGTATCTTCTAAGTGATAAAGTTCAATTTTGATGAACTATTTTAAAAATGTATCGTCTCCTTTCAAAGCGTACTGACGCAGTGCAATTTGGAAAGTGACCTATCTAGTACCTATTCTATTAACATAATCATTCACGTTATCACAGATCATTGTAGCTTCATTATCATCATGTTGAACGGGAGCCAAGTCGCTTGACACGGATTCTGCCGACATTGGCAGCGAACCAACACGGCACGGAAACCTTACCGAACTTTCTAATTCCTGAACATTATGCCAAAACTAGTTTAATTAGCAATTTGTAAGTTACTGTAAATATTGGATTATGAAATACTAGATTTTGCGTGCAGCTCTGCCCGCGTAAATAAAGTATACCACGGGATCTTTTTCGTGAAAAAAGTAGGCTATGTTTTAATCCAGAGCTGAACATACCTACATACCAATTTTATCAAAATCCACTTATACTTTTTGCGTGAAAGATTAACGAACATCCATCCATCCATCCATCCTCACAAACTTTCACATTTATAATAGTAGTAGGATTTTGATAATTTCGTACTTCACGTTTATCTTTCATGCGTAACTGAAAAATGCATTGACCTAGTCGCTAAGTCTGCTTTTTTCTATTTTGATACACACTTCTCCAATTTTATTTCATTATTAGTTTAGTATCTTTACTATATTGAGACTTTTTCAGATCTCAAGTACATATACGGACGCTCTAACGGTGAAGGAAAACATCGTGAGGAAACCCGCATATAGTTGGCCCCAGACGTATTGACCAGTCATTCCTCTAGACCAGGCTGACTATGTTGTTATAATTCCGTATGTGCTTGGGCAACCATACGACATTTAAAAACCGACTGTCCCAGGCACTACAGTATATCAAGAGTGATTACGTACTTCGCTCGGAGAATACTGTATAAATCATTCATTAACGGATGAAAAGGCCTAAGTTTTTTTCTTACTCTATGAATAAAATGTTCACTTTAAATAGACATTATTTCTAATAATATACGTTTTCTATATCAAATGTCTAAGACTGTTTCAAGTTACAAATAAAGTATTAAATTATGTACGTGAATCATATTCTAGAATTTATTAATTTGGGCTTTGTATAAAACGTATGAAATAAATCTTCTATTTCATTTGATACACTACGCCTACATCTAATTTATGATTATGTAAAGTCTTCTCTCAAACCAGATATTGTTTTTTAATATTTTTAGAGAAAAACGAATACTTAATTGGTCACAGGAATTAACACGATAAAATTAATATTTTTGGAGCAATGAAAGTTTATACATTAGAAAAATCGTAAAAATAATGGTGTATTTTCAATTTATGATAAATATTTATCTATTATTATCTATAATTCTATACTAATATCATCAAGAGGAAAGGCTTGTATTTTAATATATTTGTATGTTTGTCCCCAAATCACGCCAATGCCACTAGACCGATTACAAACCAACATACAACATGCAAATCTTTCCTCTTTGTAATATTAGTATAGATATAGATCATTTTTATCCCCACACAGACAATAATATCACGATCAAAGATCATTCGACACCACAGCTCCGTAACGAATGTCCTTTGAAATATTAAGCTTCACAAGAATAATACATGACACCACTACTTCTATTTCTAATTATCCCCCACACCGATTTCGGTGACGGTAGCCGATTTCATTGAAACCAGGCCGCAGCGCCGTAGGAGTAATTTTTATAGTGCCCAAGTGTGTGCGTAGTACACAAGAGCACTCTCTCTTCCTTTACTCTCGAAACCTAGTGAGGCGGATAACCGACACGACTGCCGAGAGATCAGGCGCAGGTCCGACTTTTTACATGCCCATCCGACGCATAGATCACCTTTCTTGTCAGACAATCCGGTGATCAGCATGAATTGTCGTAACCAAACTTGGAAACATTTTTATCGTTCCAATGCCGTAATCGAACCCACGACCTCCCAGTTGAGAGCTGAGATCTAACCACTAGACCACGGAGGCTGTTAATTGATATAGTATTATTTACGTAATTGCGGCTTTCAGTCGGAAAATTCGGAAAATTTCAATGCTCTATAGTTCCAGTGTAATGGACAGAATGCTATAAGTGGATTTCATGGCGTCATGTGCTGCTGTTTCTGGGAAACTGATTGTTTCAATTTTGCCCATCGTTCGAGAAAGGTGTTTGGAATTTTCACTGGCTGCTAAAAGTAAAGGTAGTTGTCGATCGCTATATCATATTAATATCTGTTTAATGGGCCTAGCAGGAACGTTTGACAGTAACATAAACGTAACTTTATTGAATGAGAATTGTATTTTTTTTAAACGGGCAATTGGCCCACCACACTTACCCACCACTGCAACTCCTATGTAGCCAGGATCGACAGTGGTAACCAACCGTAAAAACCCTTTGATATGATCTCAGGGGTGCCCGGGGGACATGCTAAATCTGTCTTGGGACCCGCAACGAAATTAATCAGAAGATTGTAGGAGTATTCCAGTTTCCCTCCCCAAGCAAAGCGGGGACAGCAAAAGTTGTGATGACAAAAAAGTCAGAATTAAAGGGGAAGCACCACGGGAATAACATGATTTTTTATGACTACAAGACAGAATGTAATTATATATTTTGATTTATAATATGACAATTAATTACAATTCATTTATAATGACAAAATAGTGTTGCATTGTTTCCAATAGTTCTTATGACAAAAACGTTTGAAAGCCCGGAAGTTCTACGCGCAGCCCACGAGATCTTACGTGGTAGAGCCATGCTTCGGCACGAATGGGCCGGCTCGACCGGAGAAATACCACGGGCTCACAGAAAACCGGCGTGAAACAGCGTTTGCGCTGTGTTTCGCCGAGTGAGTGAGTTTACCGGAGGCCCAATCCCCTACCCTATTCCCTTCCCTACCCTCCCCTATTACCCTATTCCCTCTTAAAAGGCCGGCAACGCACTTGCAGCTCTTCTGATGCTACGAGTGTCCATGGGCGACGGAAGTTGCTTTCCATCAGGTGACCCGTTTGCTCGTTTGCCCCCATATTTCATAAAAAAAAAAAAATACACTACCCTAGAAACACAATGGACGCTGTTCAACATTTCTTCTTTCGTCACACCAGAGATCACACTCCCAGAGTACCTATATGATGAGAAATTTGTTCATAAGGGCTACCTTCGGTCAAATACTCGCATAGCGGAGACGAGACTAGAATGAGAATTGTATGAAAATCTGTCAAATCGTGATAGCGCCCATACAAATTTCATTCGATAACGTCGCTTACGCTGCTGTCAAATGTTCCACCTAGATGTAGGCACCTAGATCCTAGATCAATAAACTAATGTGTCACTGTTATATTATTATCCTTATTGTGCGCTAAATAAATAAGGCCTTTTCATCCGATAATGAATGTCGTTTTTACATGTATAGTTGACCAAGCACATACGGCATTCTAACAACACAGTCAGCCTAGTCCAGAGGAATGACTAGTCAACACGTCTGGGGCCAACCCACAGAATACAGAAATCATTCAGAAACCGTCAACGCGCTCGAAAGTGAAGCTGTCACACATACTCCAAATTGGAGTGGCTATCCACACATAATATGTTGCCACAGAACAACGGTATATTTTACCCAACTTTTTTTAAATTAATTTTTATTGAACAACTAATTGTCGTAAGTCGTAACATAATAACGCGATTTTTTTTTTGTAAGAGTAAAGAGCGGTCAGGGCGGTGTTTCGCCATGGATTTGGTTACAGTAAGCTGTCCAGTCCTAATATTATGTTATAACTGCAAAATGGTATTCACATAAACGTCAAACCAACGTCAAACCCGTTTTGATTAGTCCAAACTTCAGCAATCACTTTATGATATCAAGAAGATTAATTTATAATTAAATAAAGGTAAAATGATAATGCAAGTTAATTACGAAAATTGGGATTCTGTACATAATATAGTAAATGGAATGCAATCATTGCCCGTATCCTAAAAGGCAGGAAGTATGATATGAAAACAATTCAATTTCATTCATAGCTGCGGCGAACCACTAGTATATTAAAGCTTTTAATTAAAATACAATTTTGTACGACGTACTTGTTCACTTCCGTGATATTCTCATTTTCTGTCTCTTACAACCAACTTTATACTAGACCTTTATACTAGACCGCCTGAATCGGCGCAGGCACACCATATGTCTTTTATTATTATGTTATTTTTTAGGATAAATTTTCTTTAAATGCTGTCCACACAAATAATGAACTATTGTGCTAGTACTAGAACTAGAATTAAGTTATTAATGTAATGAACAATAAGTCGTTGATGTATGTAGGTATATTTAGGTCCAAGGGGCGTTAGGGATTTTAATGATTAAAAACGCATTACGTAAATACGCAACACCAGAGGAGTTAAAAGTGCAACTCCTCTGGTGTAGCAGCGGTAATCGCTTACCATCAGGAGATCCATCGACTCGTTTCCTGGCCTATTCCAAAAAAAAATTTGAGAAGGATTAATTAAAGTTGTACATCTAGCGCACTGGGTGAGCAGACTTTTACATGAAACAAATCTACCATCCATCCATTCATTGGAGCACGGACTCACAAATTTCACAAATAAACCCATACCGATCCCATGTATTATTCAAAACCAAACATTTAATTAAAAAAGTACTCAAAACACAAGTGCTTATGGAAAAACAATATGAAACAATGCGAATGGCCACCGAGTCGGGAAAGGCAAAACGTGTTTAAAGTGAATGAATACACCACGTCCACTCGTTGCCGAGTGCTTTTTGTGATCCGACAATATTGCCCGGGGAATCTTTTTGAAAAGCAATTAATGAATTACATGTGTATTTCACTGTGTTTAAGTACAGTCAGTGAAATAATGTTTAGCAAAACACCGTGGTTCCTGCGTGGTACCATCATTGTTTTGTTTCATGATTTCTTGCCATTGGAAAATACGCGTAGTAATTAGTAAAGTCATGGCGTATCCCAGAATTATTACTGACTAAGCTTTTTTCCGTCATTAGTTTTGGCGTGAAAGAGTAACAAACATCCATCCACTCGTATATACATCCAATCACATAACCATGCTCACAAACTTTCAGTTTTATAAAAGTAGTAGGTATTACTAATTAATACAATATCCTAGATTGCACCTAATAAAGTATTTCACACTTGAAATCTAGTGAGAGGGCAGATTTGTTACAATTGCTAATTTTTGCCATTATTAGCATGTTATTTGCCTAAATTATATGTTATTTTTATTATGATTTTATTTAACGTTGCTTCAACATCGAGTTAATTAACGACCACCAGCCATTATAATGGATATGTGTGAATTTTCCAGTGTTCCAGTCTTACAAGAATTGTTCAACCAGAGGAGTATGAAGTTTATGTCATTAATTAAAGTTAATATGGAGGAATGTGTGCAAAAAGCATATTTTTCATAATGCTTAGAAAAACATAAAATTAATAAAAATAAAAACAACGCACTTTCTCAGATTATTAATTAACACACAATACCGTGCGTTTGATACAATAATTTAGACGTTGACGTATAACAATCTTTTTTTTTTGCCAGTGTCAAGTAAAAAAGGCGGGAAATAGATTATTCGTTCAAATTTTCATCACCGTATTTCTAAATCGTCAAGTCCAAAGTCTAGTTAAAGTCCAAACAATTAGTCGGTGTAGTCAATGAGTCAAGTCAGTCGATTCAGTAAAGTGGTAGACGCTTTACTGAAACTTCCTACGGAGTTTTAGTAGGGAGGGCGGGAAACCCAATTATTTAGCACGCATTTCGTAGCTGTATCACTTGCACGTAAACGAATAACTAATGGTAAATATTCTACCAATATTACAAAATATTAAAAAACAGAAACAACACAAAAAGGAAAAAACACAAAAATCACAACGTTGCTGATCGACATTTCCGGCAAAACCCTAGTTTAGTAGTAGCTTTTTTAATATTTTTTTTTAAGTTCAAACTTAAAAATGAAATGAATTGTTATAGGTGGATTTTGAATTAGGTAAAATTAAAGTATTATTATTTTCTTATAATGTTAGACATAATATTTGCAAAGTTGATTATTAAAAAATATAATAAAAAAAAGCATTTCATGAGCCAGGAAACATCGAAAACACACCAGATGAAAGCTTGTATTAGTGATATCGTTGAAATGTATCAGGCATGTTTGTCCCCCGTGTATGAGCTGTCAACGCATTAACTCGGTAATGGGGGGCTATATTTAGTTTTATTTTAGACGCCACAAGCTTGCATCCCCTGGTGTTGTGTTTTACACCAACGCGTAATTTTGGCTATGGTGTTTTGTGTGAAGAATATGATCATGAAAACAGTTTTTTTTTTTACCTCAACTTAATGTTATAAATAACTAGCTGCCCCGCCACACGTTCGTTGTCGCAACTATAAATATAGTGTTAATATTTTCCCCGGAATTTTTCCAAATTTTTTACCGTCTAAGCCTTCCCTATACTGATACGAATAATTTAGGACCAAAATTAGCCAAATCGGTCCAGCGTTCTCGAGTTATAGGGAGACATTCAAACTGCAATCCATTTTTATCTTTAGATACTTCATGACAAGTTTTAAACGCCTATCATGTTTGCAAGTACAATACGTACGATATTATTTTAATAAGCTATTTACATTTACGTGTATCAACATCCAAATTCTCAAACAGATACAACATAAATGTAAGTGAAATTCAAATCACATACAAATTACAATATAACAAACATATTATATAGATAGACTGCCAAAATCATTAATTTTCCTTTTGGGTTCGCATAAGTTAGTTAAAATGTGGATAAATAAACTTGTAACTCACACGTCGAGTATCATAACATCAACTCAATCTCAGTCAATAAACAATCAGTTTACAAAATCCGTTCGTCTGTTGCACATCGGTGTAACAGACGGCGCGGGCGCGGGCGGTACGGACAGAATGTTTTGTCTACCCCAGCACGCGTCGTCCACGTGCGACGGTGTGTGCGAACCTTTATCTCAACTTGGAATGCACATTCACATCTCGCCGCATAACGAGCGTCTGATTGGATTACCATTAGATTAAAGGGATTTGGGTGTATAAAACCCTCTTTATAATATTTGCGCAAATGTGAAATGTTTTTGCTCTACACAAATAAGGCTTACAATTTCTTCTAAAGTTTGTTTTTGTTTGGGCACTATGAAAAGAATTATCTAGGTACCTTCTATTTTCATGGAATAAGTGATACAAAGTGTATTTCCAATAGAACCACACTGTTAAGGTGTGACGTATTAGTTTGCCTGAAAAACTAGAGTGCCTTAGTAGGCTTTAACCCCCATGGTAATAAAAATATTTACACAATGAATGAGCTATACAATGTTTTGTCCCTATCTGTCAAGTGACTATTTTCCAACATTTCAGATAAATCATGGGTTTAATACTGTATTATGTTGTTTATTAGCCAGTACCCAAAGATATTTTATTATTGTTGTTATTATTATTGAATTAACATTTTTGTATGGGTACTGCAGTATATTTTGTATACAACTTCAAAACAAAAATAGATATTCAATGAGCATATCAGTATTCAATTCTCGTTGCAAAAATATATTAATACATATACAGAGTGTAACAAAAATAAGTGATAATACTTTAAGGTGTGTACTCCTTATAGAGAGTTCACTGTGAAAGTAGCAGCGCTGAATGAGCAATTTTTTTTTTCACTTTTGTATGGGGAAACTCGCGACGCTGGCGCTGGAGCGCTTTCCCATACAAATTGCAAAAAAATTTTTGCTCTTTCAGCGCTGCTACTTTCACAGTGAACTATCTATAAGGAACACAAACACACCCTTAAGTATTATCACTTATTTTTGTTACACCTTTTATATTATAGGTAAGATGTGGCCTTAACTTTTGACCAGATTATCCTATAAAATACTTAAACTCTATTCATATAGTGCGGGCCTTCAAAGCCGGCGCTTTATGCAGCAGTGTGAGGATATCAGGAAACTGCCAAAATCATGCTTCTTTCTGTAAATTATGAAAAAGTTTAGCTATGAACACCTTCATTATATACTTATGTAATATTTGTAACCTTATGTTGGGTTAAATAGTTCACTCCTTATATTGTAAAGAGTAGTCTTTGTTTTAATCCAGATCCTAAATTACTACCATACCAAATTTCATCGAAATCCATTCAGTAGTTTTTGCGTGAAATAGTAACAAACATTCATCCATACATCCATCAATCCATACATCCTCACAAACTTTCACATTTATAATATAGTTGGACAATGTACCTACCTGAAATGAGTATCTGAAAATATAGTATTTCTTTATGTCTTATCTACTTGACTAATAAGAGTCCTACAAATGTTCCCGGAGCTCCCATTGTTATCCCTGTTGGAGGCGTGACGGTACAAATTAACATATTCAAATTTATGACCACTCCTTTGGAATTGTCTTTTCAAGCTCGCTTAGGCTGGGAGTATGCTCCGAAATCCGGAACGCCGGTGAAAATTCAGAGCACTGAAAAAAGAATCCTGCGCTAATAAAATAGTGTTGAAAATTGAACACACGAGTGTCGAGTCAAATATCTATGTCATATAATTTTGACGGCTCGACCATCGACATTTTAAGTAATTATGGACATGCCTTGCGCATACAAACAGCTCAAAGGCACAACTACATATAGCACACGCGTACAGCTACAGTCTTTCTAATCATTTATAGACGCGTCGAAATGTGTTACTTGTTAGGCGGCGCAAAACCGACTGAGCATGGTCACTCACCGGGGCTCTCCTTGCGCGGATTAAAACACTTGTTCGGTACGGCACAACCATACCTACTTTATATTGATCAAAGTGCTCGACAGTCGAAATTTCCATTTTAGACTCTATTGTATTACCGTAGAGTTCTTTTTCAGTGATCTGAATTTTCACCGGCGTTCCGGATTCCAGAGCATATATTCCCAGCCTTAATTTGTGACGTGTACGAGTCTTGTAGTTTATTGTTTTAATACGGGGCGGCTTGATAGATGAAGACATCTTAATCTTTAGTCCCTAGGGGATATAACGTCACGTGCTGAGCTCTCAAGGTTAAGTACAGCTGAGGCGTGGCTTAAATACGTCACAAGCGACTGATGGTTGTAGCACGCGAACGTTACCTACTTTTTTAGGGTTCCGTAATTTACGTCTCGGAACCTATGGGTTCCGAAGCCGAAGACGAATGGACGGATTCGTCCGTCTTCGGCTTACCGCCCAAATTGTTAGTGCTAGAAAGATGAAACTTTACTCTATATTATGATAAAATTTGAAGGGAAACTTTGACGGATCATATAACTTTGTAAGTTCAGAAGTTATAGATATTTAAACTTTAAAATGCGTTTACTTGAAAAAAATCCTACAAACGTAACTGTAGGGGTCCTTCAGTACAGTGCTATCCCTCACCGCGAGGTGCGTCTCTTTTCCGCGCACACATATACCGGATAAGCCCCTTTGATCCTTAACAGTACAAAAAAGTAACCTAGGACCTATCGACTCGATACAATGCAAATTATGTACAATATTTACATGAAGTATCGAACATATTCCGTCGATATTACGTAAAATGACTTACATAAACTTATCCTAACTTATTCTAATACATTTTAGAGATATTTAACCTACTTAAAATGTACTATTTACAAAACAAAATTACACTAAAACTAAGCTTATTTACAAGACTTAATTCTATCCACAACAGTAACGAAATAATAAATAAACATGTAAAATATTGGTACAATGGTATGGAACTCTACGTGCGCGAGTCCGACTCGCACTTGGCCGGTTTTATTTTATTTTAGCGATAAGCGCCAGCCGACTGCTGCGCGGGAATTCGACTTCAATCCTACCATTATAAATGTGAAAGTTTGTGTGGACGGATGGATGTATGGATGGATGGACGGATGACGTTTGTTAGGTACTCTTTCACGCAAAAAGTAATGAACAGATTTTAATGAAATTTGGTATGGTAGTAGTAGTTTAAGCTCTGGATTATCACTTAGGCTGGGACTATATGCACCGGAATCCGTTAGACCGTAGAGAATTATGAGCACTGAAAATAGAACTCTGTGCTAATAGAATACAGTTGAAAATGGAAGTTTCGAGTGTCGAGCTGTCACATATGACATTGACATTTGACTCGACACTCGAAACTTCAATTTTCAACTGTATTGTATTAGCACAGAGTTCTATTTTCAGTGCTCTTAATTCTCTACGGCCTACCGGATTCCGTTGCATATAGTCCCAGCCTTATACTACTTTTTATCCCGAAAAAGTAGTGTTCCCGCGAGACATTGTATGTACGCGGGCGGAGCCGCGGGCAAAAGCTAGTTCAATATATTTGACGTCTTGAGTCACCTATAAAGTGTATTAGCGACGTCACAGATGCATAGCGGAAACATATTAGTATGTAAAAAGTGAAACAACAGGCTGTCGCTGGCCACTGATCGCAGTCGCAGTGGCAAGCAAGTGGCGCATATAATGTCTCCTAAAATAAATTACAGATATACTTCGGGCACATGATTCACTGTTTGTGTAAAGACGTTTTAGGCAAAACAATAATAGGCTAGACGACTGATTTTTTTTTATTGCATAAATGAATAGTACTCTTAAATATGAGTAACTTCTCAGAAGAAACCGTATATCAAAAGTCAATATTTTAAAGGTACAGCGATTTGTTTACGTATGTAAAATGACGGAGCGACAGCGCTGCGTCGACGCAACGCTGACACAACGCGCCGTGTGGACCGGCTCTAAGTTGGACTATGGGAAATATGGACTGGATAGTATATTATATACAACGATTTAGATGTTTAACAACTAGAAATTATATAATCTTTGTTGTCATAGGCTTTTGCTGACCATATCAATATTTCCTGAACAATTTTGAATGGCCGTTACAATCAAGTTTAGAAATTACTAAATGTGTATGTCTAAATATCTAAAATATTACATTTACCGTATAAACATCAATATATAAAGTTGCGAAGGTAAAAACGTGCATAATAGTAAATACCAAATTAAAAAAATTAGACTCTAAACGAGCTGATGATGTTGAATTATATCTAAGAATACTCTTTATCAAGTCAGCTTTGAAAAATAAAGAAGATAAGAAAATCGTTTAATCCGTTTGGGAGCTCCGGGAGGAGTATGGGAGGAGTCGCTATCGTATAGCGACACACAGACATAGACACGTAACATTTATTACACCCCTCTTTTGGGCGGGAGTTCAAAATACTTCGTTGTTAAAATCACATCACTATAACACGAATAATTTAATTAACTGTTAATTAGTTGCCTAGAAACGACTAGGACGATAAAATTCAAATTACTGAACATTCATTTTCCTGGCCTCCACGCCTAGGCTTAACAATTTTACCCAATATGTAAAATGCTACAACTCAAGTTAATATGATAAGTAACCACTAAACACCGTCAATACAATGCTTGAATATAAGTCAGAACCAACAAGATCCGTTGCACACGAATCAGATCTGCGGTATCACGACGCGTCAGAGGTCGTGTCCACATCACTCAAGAACTACATCTCACCTTTGTAACTGTTGTATTTCAAGTTCAGTGAAAACTTATTTAGCATATGATTAGAATCTCCTTGAAAGGAAAAAGGAAAGCGCAAGTAAAAGAACCAGATTGGATGTGTCGTCTGAAAGAGTGAGATGTATAAATACTTTAAATGAAAAAAAAAGTAATGACTAGTTACTTCGCTTAATTACTAATTACTTTTTTTAAGATATGGAATGATAATATTAAATACTTACCTCCAAATTGAAAAAAAATATATGTGGGGGAATCCTACAGTATTTTTTTTAACATTATCAAGTATGAGTATTTTTCAAAAGTTTTACAAAAAAACTACATAATATATTATTAGAAGCGCCACTTATGGAAAAATATTACAAACATAAATAAATATCAACTATTAATATTCATAATACTAACTTTTATATTATCACAGGGAAAGAAATAGAAATAAATACATACAATTTTAACAGATGAGCTCTTAAATGTAGAAAATTATAGGTTCGTAAATTGTGACTTCCACAATAAAGTATGCCTGCTTAATTATGTTTCTTTAAATTTTGATTTATCGCTGAACTTATTCCATTTGCTCTGGTCTAATTTATGTTCGCATTGTTTTGGATTTCTTTGACTGACGGTTCTCGCCGCAGCGCTCATTTAGCACTAAATCCCATTAAAATTTTTCCTTTTCTGCAAAGTTAATTAGTTTTGTCAGTCCGAACATCGGAATTTTGGTGCACAAACTTAATTTATTTAAACTTTTACAGGGTTCCTTTTTTAATTTGATTTGCTAAAGTTGCATCTATATCTTTTATTTTCTGAAGTTCTTTAAAAATTATCCCTAATTACTTATATCACTCTTGGACAAAATAAAGTTCTGTCTACAGCCTGGCCATAGCATTATTGTAGGGTTTTGGAGTACATTTCTTTTTACATCTACGTATATGGAATCTATTCGTTTATTGTGCAATCGTTTCATAAAATCTGTTTCACATCTACATTTTTGTGTAAATTATTTTTGGAACAAAATATATTGTGCAAAACCCATACAAAGTACAAAATCAGTGGTCTAGACATAATTAAAAGTTTTCGGACAACGTGACATTAGTGAATTTATCGTCGGACACCATAAAAGCCATTACAAACTTTTCCACTTCATTATGATCAATAGACGCCGTCGTTTGAAGTGAACTTTTATGGGAATGATAAAATGTAACGCGACCAACTAGGAATTTGGTCAAAACTTATATTTTGACAAAATTCCTAGTTGGTCGCGTAGTGAATATTATATACTTTATTTGTAAGATTTGTAACGCATAATATTATGAACCTTTACAGCTCTTAAAATAAAAATAAAATTAATATTGTAAATTTAATTTCATGTAATGATTGCTGCCTTTAATCGATTTGATTTAGGAAAATCCTTGTTCAAGATCTTGATACTAATCATTTCAAGTTTTGAAAATAAAGTTCAATTGAAGTTTCAAATCTTTGTTTGTCGTGATAATTTCTCATTTACTGCAAATCGGATGAGGTAAGGACATCAAAAGATTAACTTCCCACCTCGAGCAACGACAAATCTCTCCAAAAATAAACAAACTTAAGCTCCAATATTTAGCATAACATAAATCAGACGATTCATTATAATAAATGTCATTATCATTTTGAGTTGGAGCGGTTTAAGAGTCTTTTGAATATAGATTTATGGAGAATGGCGGCTAACTTTAACACTCGTGTTATTATGTTTAAACTTTTCGCCCATAAATATACACGGATTTAATTTTTATGTGACGTCAGATGAGAATGTGTCGGCTTAACTTATTTTGGTGAAAGGTCAACGTATTACCAACTTTTATTACTGTCTTGTAATTTTCGTTTATGGTTTTGGCAAAAACGACCTTGGCTATGGTCAACAGTACCTACCTAATAGTAATTTTTTATTCGTTTATTGATTTTAATCTACGACATATTATATGGTGATGAAACCAGAAGCATAACCAATAAATGAATAAAATATGTACATAATAACCTCAATTCTCACTTTTCTATTATATTGAGGAGCCCAAGCCTCAAAAATGTGTACATTACATTAGTGGTAGGCGATGATGGTGACGATAATGGTCTATGATAAGAGCTACGCTTAGAAACATTCGAACAGATAAAGGGTAAAGCGGACATTTGTCCTATATTGTCAACGTATCCAATGGCCTAAACTCAATTTTGCTTCGAAATGAACAAACCGAAAAAACAGGCTGGTGATTTGTGGGCCCCATTCATTGTAGTGACAAGCTTGTCCAACGGTCGGCTCACACACGCGATAGTGGTGCGACCCTGTCAACTGAATCATCATCAGACCTTTGCTATTCAGACTCTTACTTCAATGCTGATTATTATTAACCATAATGGATTTTGAAATTTTTAGATTATAGTATTTATTTTATTAATTGTCTCACCGGTATATTAACATTTGATACATTGTTTTATATTTGTTTGAATAATTATTATTCCAATAATGTTTTTAATAAAATGAAAAATACGTCATGCTTTTGCGACAGAATAAAAAAATGTTATTGATTGATTCATCAACGATGATGAAATGCAGATAGACAAAAACGGGCTGGTCAAAAGCACGTCGTAGGTACATTATACTACTGTAGTAGTGCTAGTAGTAAGAAATAGGTACTCTAAAGAAGAAAGGAAGTAAATATTACATCGTAAGTTTTCAGCCCATCACTAGCGTTACATGGCTGTACGTAGGACACGACTTGTTAAACTCAGATCGGAGCTGATTGACGTTGATAGAGCCGTGCAGTCCGCAGCCCATATCCAGGTTTTATATTTTTAGATTCAATAAAGATCTGCTACGGGTTTTAGTTCCTAAGGTAAAAAGGGGTTAAAAATTGTATGTGTTTGGGTACAGGAGATCATGAGACATCACTGTTTTTACTCTTGTTAGCTCCATAACATTGGTGATACCTATTGAGCCGTAATGAAATTATTTTTTATAAGCCTGTTGTAATAAATAAAACCTGCAATAATACAATTACAATCAAGTCCCGATACGCTAAATCTGCCAAACGGTATTTTCGTAAACATTAAACCAACGTGAAAAGCGCTCTGATTGGTCCAAACTTCACAAAATCAGTTTATGATAACATATCGCTTCACTTACAATACAATCAAAATAAAATTAAAGTCTACTTTAAATACGAGAATTGAGGTTTTGGTAATTATTTAATATGCCAGATAAAAAACTGGCCAAGTGCGAGCTGGGTTTGCGCACGAAGGCTACCGTAGAAAAGGTTTTTATCCTGTTTTTAATTTTTGTTGTTATAGCGGCAACAGAAATACATTATCTGTGAAACTTTCAAGTGTCTAGCTATTAAAGTTTACGAGATACAGCCTGGTAACAGACATACTAACAGTGGATTCTTAGTCTTAACAGACTCCGTGGTTTAGTGGTTACAGCCATTGGCTCTCGACTCGGAGGTCGTGGGTTCGATTCCCGCATTGGAACAACAAAAAATGTTGTTTCCAAGTTTGATTAGGACAATGCAGGCTGATCACCTGATTGTCTGACAAGAAAGATGATCCATGCGTCGGATGGACATGTAAAAAGTCGGACCTGCGCCTCATCTCTCGTCAGTCATGTCGGTTATCCGTCCCACTGGATTACGAGAGTGCAGGAAGAGAGAGTGCTCTTGCGCACACACTTGAGCACTATAAAATTACTCCTGCGTAACTGGCCTGGTTTCATTGAAATTGGCCACCGTCACCGAAATCGGTTATTTTTGAGTCTTAGTAGTAGGGTCCCGTTTTTACTCTTTGGATACCTCTACGAAACCCTGAAAACTATTAAATTGTTAAATCCCTTTACAAAATGACCTAATTCGGTGCTACGTTTATTTTGGTCAGGACTTAAGCTTAATTGATTTCAAGTGCCATCTTCAAGACCAGTTTTGAATGGTTCACGCACCGAACAAAAGGAATCTCAAGTGCTCTCCAGGCTTATTAGTATTAAGTTACAGCTTACTAGTTAGTAATTCATATAAACGAGGTTCATTCAGAAATGTGTTTAAACCAAAGATTAATTCAAAACTCAATATAGGCTATGACGTACATTTGAAAGAACGAATAATAATCATCATACAAGAAAAACTTATGCCATCTTGGTTTTCACCATACTTCAAATGTCAGCCATCTTGTTTCCACCATACTTCAAATGTCAAAATGACCCTAAAAATATGAAAAGTGAGACCATTTAACTGGAGATACTTTTTTCCTGAACATGCCTCGTCTATAAAATATACGAGTACTTATGTCTATGGTTTAAACTTTAAAACATGCAATTTTCGTAATTAAATTTATTTTGAAACAACAAATGTAAGGAAGAACATATGAATATAAGTATTTGAACGTCGGTAACTGCGATAAAATTTATTGTAACCATATAAACCATATAAAAATCAAACCAAATTAACGTCAATTCATTTCAGGACATCATATTCAGATAAATATTATTTAATTTAGGCCCAAGCTAACTTGTCCGGAATACGTAATGGCGAGGAAAAGTAGAACTCTGCACTAATACAGTAAACTGAAAATCGAACACACAATTAATATCAAGTCAAATGTCAATGTCATACGTGACAGCTCGACACTCGACACTTCGATTTTAAACTCTATTGTATTAGCGCAGAGTTCTGTTTTCAGTGCTCAAAATTTTCTCGGGCCCGACAAATATTTTATATTCCGGATCATTTAGTCCCAGCTTAACTCTCATGTCCTGCCAGCTGATATTCTATGAAAACTAATTTCAACTTTCACAATCTACTTCTTTCTTCATTTGTTCCCTCCGTTATGTTAAGCTTAAAAATAAACTTAATTATCAAAGCCACCGTTCTAAGATTCACACGTTGCACGTTGTCTTAATTAAATGCGTTTTTTCGTTTCCCTTTCGTATCTATTTAACGCATTTTAAGTATTTTACGGCAAAAAGTCCCGTCGATAATGATATTGAGTGTTTTAGTTTGTTTTTGCTAACACCTTGTTTTTGTCAAAGATGTTACCGCTAAAAGGGATATCCTTAGAGATTGTAACACCAAATATTATCTGCTTTTTTTTTAATCTGCAGGCGTCGCGGACATCTTGCAAGAGATAAGAAAATAGCTTCTTTGTGCGCAACAGGTTAAAGGCTTGCAGGTGCGTTTTTATCGTCCTTAATTATCTAGCTATTTAACAAATCCGTTAGTATTTAAAAAAAAATCACAGATTTCGTGCCTCACACGACTATCGAGCACATTGGAAATGAATCTACGGAATTTGAAAAAATATTGTCGCTGAGTGACTAGAAAGTCGGGATAATAGGAAAAGGTTACAATAAAACTACAAAGTTAAATGATAATTATTTTATACCTAGACTAGCTTTTGGCCGCGACTTCGTACGCGTATATATATTGAGGTGATTAATTTTCCTATTATTTTTAGAAAGAGACCTTAATTATTATGCTAAAAATAAATTAAATTAAATAGTAAATTAGTCATCAAGAATAGGAATTATTTTACGCAATGAATAGCTATATTTACATATACTGTACGTAGGGCTGGCCCAGGCCTCATACATTTCTTGAACATCTCTTTGAAAAGGGGGATTGTGACACGTATTTTATAATAACATCCATGTATTATCCCGATCCCGATCCCAATCCCAATCCCAATCCCAATCCCAATCCCAATCCCAATCCCAATCCCAATCCCAATCCCAATCCCAATCCCAATCCCAATCCCAATCCCAATCCCAATCCCAATCCCAATCCCAATCCCAATCCCAATCCCAATCCCAATCCCAATCCCAATCCCAATCCCAATCCCAATCCCAATCCCAATCCCAATCCCAATCCCAATCCCAATCCCAATCCCAATCCCAATCCCATCCCAATCCCAATCCCAATCCCAATCCCAATCCCAATCCCAATCCCAATCCCAATCCCAATCCCAATCCCAATCACAATCCCAATCCCAATCCCAATCCCAATCCCAATCCCAATCCCAATCCCAATTCCAATCCCAATCCCAATCCCAATCCCAATCCCAATTCCAATCCCAATCCTAATCCTAATTCTAATTCTTTAGCAATTAAGTTTTATTTCATACTTTTTTGTACATTTTTATTATGGAAGTCGGTTTTGTTGAAAAATAATATTAGTTATATTTATTATTTTATTATTTAACATATTTTAAGAAACTTATAAATACAGAAACGCCCCCGCTATTCTCACTCTCTTGGCAAAACGAACTCAAGCGTTTATTTTATGCCACGTTTCTGAGAGGTATTTCCCCAAATAAACATTTCATAAGGGGCCCCATACATGGTCCGGTCTACCTTCAGTTCGGCCTGAACGGATGCAAAATCGTATCGTGTGTGTGCAATTTCGAGATCGCATCAGGCGGCCGTACGGACTGAAGCGATTCGTTCCAGTGTTGCCAGCTCTCTTTTTGTGAAACTACTAAACTCGTATCGATTTCTACTAAAACTACTAAAAAACTACTAAAGAGGCTACTTAACTTAGGAATTCCTGAAGCCCCCCAAAAACCACTGCATTTTAGGTTTTATTATATTAAATTTTTTTCATTAATTGAATTTGATTATAAATTTTACCATTAAATTAAAATATACTAGGAGATATTACGTATTTAGTAGCTATTTTGCATATCATTACTGTCTGGCTCTTTCCTACTTAAACACTACTATAGCTCTACCAGAATCTGATGGCATTTTAAAAAAAATAAAAAATGTGATTTTCATATGGCAATGTCAAGTATGACCCGTCAAATCAAAGTACGTGATCTGTCAACCGCTGCTAAAATTTTGTGATTATGTTCTTGGAATTTGTTGTTTTTGTGAAAATATCCAAAAAGGCAATTCGATCTCAAGCGAGAAATATTGTTTTCTATGTCTATAGTAAAATACAGAAAGAAGAAGGTGTAAATCGAACTCAATCTTATAATTTAAAGTTCGTGGTAGAGTTGACCGGTAAGTTAGAGTGAGTTGTTTTGATACTTTTAGTTTTTTTATATTTTCTTAGGTAATTATTGTGACTTCTTTAAATGTGTTTCCAGTACTACTATAAGGTGAATCGTAGCTGATGGCACATCGAATGATGGTTTGTTTTCCATGCCTGGTAAAAGGAGGAGAGGAGGAAAAAAGAAAATCAACATAAGACAGTTTCGATTTATAGTTGATTAGGAATAAAGTAAACGAGTTCTATACAGTTCGGAAGGAAATTCCAACATTAAATAAACTGTTGCCAATTTAATTGTATGTTATTCGTAATAATCTATACTAATATTATAAAGAGGAAAACTTTGTTTGTATGTTTGTTTGTTTGTTTGTTTGTTTGTAATGAATAGGCTCAAAAAGTACTGGACCGATTTCAAAAATTCTTTCACCATTCGAAAGCTACATTATCCACGAGTAACATAGGCTAAATTTTATTTTGGAAAAAATAGGGTTCCGTAAGATATTTGGGTTTTTCGGACACAAGGTGTAAAAAATCAACCAGAAAAGTTACTTATTTTGCGTACGCTGCCTAAACTATAAAAGATAGAACCATAAAATGTTCTAATTAATTGTAGATCTTATAAATATCTACAAAAAAGTCCGCGACACACTATACCTATCTATGTCGAGTGAGGCACAATAACCATTTTTTTATTTAGAAATCTTGAATTTTTTTTGGACTACATTTAAACGCGTTTTTTTTACTCATGCTATTAATCCTTATCAAAATAAATTATTTCATCACTAAGTACAGTTTATGTAGATAATATTTGGTCTTTTAATGATTAAAATTGGATGTTTGGTTTTGAAGTTATGGCGAAATTAAAATATTACGATTTCTGCTGCACGGCCCGTTGCGAAGTGGGCGTCACGTCGTCGCCAAGGCGTGCGAGTTTAGATCTATGAGTAAATTTTTTGTTTTGTGTTCGTTGTAACTATGATGGATAGATACTTGAGCAACTATTTATTTAGTGATTGTTGTATTGTTAGTTCTGAAAAGTGTAGGTATTTCATACGATAAAAGTATACCCACTTACTTATTTCATTAAGTATTAGTAGGTACCTATATTAATTTGTTTCTGTTTGTTTTGACTAAATTTCACCCGTTTTGTTAGAGGTTTAAAGACATTCTGTTATCTGTAGTATTAGTATCAGTATTGTACCCGTGCGAAGCCGGGGCGGATCGCTAGTAAGTATATAAAGTAATTCACGATTGATTTATTTTTCATGAAATATCATTATATTACATAGTATAAAACAAAGTCCCTTTTTTGTCTGTCCCTATGTATGCTTAAATCTTTAAAACTACGCAACGGATTTTGATGCGAGTTTTTAAAATAATAGTCTAAGTATTTAATAGTCTTTAAGATATTATAAGATTATGGTAAAATTTATATTCAAGTACTTATTATGTAAGTATATTATCAAGTGGTCGCGCATGTCGTATCGAGGTGATAGGGTCCCATTTTTAACAATTTGCATTGGGCAAACCTAAAAACATGTTCAATATTGTATCAGTAGTATATTGCTGTAAGTAGGTAGAGAGTTATTCGCCGAAGTAGTTTTTTCTCCAAGAACACTATTCCACGCGGGCGAAGCCGCGGGCAAAAGCTAGTTTTCTATATTATACACCGAACATTCTTCATACAGTCTTATTATAATTCATGTTCAATAATACTAAAGACATAATTAAATATTAACCAGTATCAAGATCGTTTAATCCAATTTCCCCAGTATTGCACACTACAAATTTTTTTTTCCCTATTTGCCATGAGATTCTGGTACACCTATAATAACTAAATTTCTACCAAGGAGGGAATAAAATACTCAATTTAGTAAAATTTTGTAAAATAACTAAGTTGGCAACATTAATTCTGGCCTGACCGATCGGCCTGAACGCGCGGCCTGTCCTGACCGTGTGTGGACAAATCGCTTCAGTTCTTGCCCGACCCGCTGCCGTGCGGGCGTGTATCTTGTACAAGCGTTGTATGAGTTTTCGCGGTGTTTAAATACAAAATTGATAAACACGACCGTAGCGCGCGGCAAATCAGAATGGACTGATGCGACTGTTCCGTGTGTGGGCACGAATCAGATCAGGCCGAACTGACGTAAATTGGATTGAATGCGATTTTTTCCGTGTGTGTGCTCGAATCCGTTCAGGCCGAACTGACGTCAGTTCCAGCTGAAACGATCGGCCTCTCGTCTGTGGGGGCCTTAATCGTCGATGTGGCGCATAAGTATAAAGCACCTTCCTAGGTGCTTTATACTTATAGGCTCCTGCCCGAGCTTTGCTCGGTGTTTTTTAGAACAATAAAATAAGAAAAATAAATAAAAAAATCTTTTTAATATTATACATCTATGTATAAAAACAAATATAAAAGAAAAAGAAACAATGAGAATGACAAAAATATTTTCTTACCGTGATTCGAACCCATCACATTCTGAATTTCCAAACAATGCAAAAGTTACACGTAGGCACGTATACCAAGCTGCCAACGAGACTGACGTAAGAAAGTCGAAATTATTGATATATTGTTGCACGTCAAAATAAAAAAACATATATTGCTTAAAAATGCGCAGTTTCTAAGGGATAAGACCTGGCTAGATCGATTTTTCACACCCAAAACTCACCGTGTACTAAATTTATGTAAATACTTGTAACCGTTGTCGAGATTCTGAATATAAACATACAAGATGGTCTCGCTTAAAGCATAAAATATTCATTTTTTTTGTTTCAAAAAGGTTAGGCTATAGGGCAAACCCTTAACCCGATCATATTTGTTTTAGGCTCAAATTGTAGCTGACTTAACTGTCCAGAGGAGTTTTTCTCAAATTTTTGATATCATTCTTCGTTTCGAAAATATCGAGCACCAAAATCAAAAATTCGGAAAAAATTGAATTTTTTTTTCACTATTTCGGCCTTAACTTTTTTAGTTTTTGACTTTCTCGAAAAAATCTTTTTGCACTTTATAGATCTCGTGAATACGCATCTTTTAATAATAATTTTTAGTATCATATCTTTACAACTCTCCAAGATATAACGGGATCGCACTTTTTCGTGAAATCAGCCCCTATACTGAAACGATCGAAAAGACATTTCCAATGTCAAAATACGCGTACTTTAATATCACAAACTCTCATAAAAATCGGGACTGTACCAGCTGCCCTATTATCTAATACTCGTAATATGGACTTCAACTGACAACTGGGAATGGTCTTCATTTTGACGTTTAAACTTTTTAAAATTAGAACGTCAAATTTCGACATTTACCTTCCCAGTTGTCAATTGAAGTCCATATTATTAAAGGTAATGAGGCTGCAGATCTATGCAGGTATTAAGCACTTGATGTAAAGGGTTTACTTTTAAGGGTTTGATAGTAACTACAGGGTTATAGTTTAGCTTTGTCAATCCGTCCGTCTATCCGTCTATTTGTTCCGGCTTATCTCTAAAATGGCTGGACCGACTTTCACAGGACTTTCAATGACGGATAGCTAATGGTATAAGGAGTAACTTAGGCTACTTTTATCTTAAGGTTCTGTTTAAAAAAAGGGTTCCGTTGCCGTTAGTTCTACGCAAACGAATTTGCTGGCACCAGATAAGTAGCTAGTCTATACTAATTTTATAAAGACGCTTTCCTCTTGATCATTTTGTTTGTATGTTTGCACTTAGGCTCCGAAACTACTGGACCGACTTTGATGAATTTTGGTACAGACATAGAGTAGACCACGGTGAAGGACACACGTAAAATGTACCTACAGTTCCCGTGGAATTTCTTTTTGCGCGCCCAAAGTCGCGGGCATCTCTATGATCAACAACTCTTTTCATTTCTTAGCCCACTATACTTCGTATCTTCAATAATCCATTACATAATATTGCCAAATATATTGTTTCCGTTGACTTACCAACAGGTGGTCCTGTTTGAGATAATCCTCGTTAAAGCATCTGTCTAATTTATCGGTTTTCAAACGACTTAGTTTAAACGCATGCATATGCGGGGATTATGGAAAGGTTTCTTATGTCATGCAGCTTATTACGATAATAGGGTGTAACCCAAGGGTCAAAAATGATTGTTTCCTTTCATTTTATAAATTAGAAAACGAAATAAAAATAGATATTCGATTATTTCTTTGGATGATTAAAAAACGTTGCATTGACTGCGTTTAAGTAGGTGTTTTTTTAACTTGATATAACTTATTAACGGTAAGTATTTATTTTTAGAAAAGATTTACTTCAAAATCTTAAAGTGTAAGAAATATTCATAAAATCAACCTTTGTTTCCTTTCAACTTATCCTGCGTAATTATTAATATTTTGCTAAACTTTGCTGGCAAAACGTCAGTTTTGTACTAAATAGCTGATGTATGAGCTATAATATTATGTAGGTAGTAGGTACTAGCTATGTATTCAAGGCAAAACAATTTAGCTTGGTTATCATCATCATCATCATCGTCATCAGGTTTTATACTAATAAATGTTTAATTTATTTGTCATTAATTATAAATTTGTCAATACATATAATTATTATAAGTACAAAACGCCTACTGACCAAAAATTTATTTGTACAATTAAGTACTTATATTGTAAGTTTTTTCAGCTAGTTATTGAACAAAATAAAATAAGAATAAAATGTAAAACGAATCGTACGGAATCAAATAGCCCATTAATCGTTTTAAATGTATTTGACTCCACACATTACGGTTGTGTACGTACTTTAAAATATCGTAACTCGTACCGTTAATATTTACATACTTTAGTGGCCATAACCATGACACAAAGAGTGTATCAATACGCGCGGCGGTAAAAATGTCACAAAGTTTTTTTTTTTTTTAATTTTACTATTAAGCTTCTTGTATGTACCTAGCCCAAGACCGCCGACGCAGTCGTTATGGAGTGACATATGGCTGTCAGAATTAGTCGGATTAGTGATTTCACGGAGCTCCAAACGCCTCGTATCGAATTACACGCCCGGAACTGGCATTAAAAAAAACAAACACGACAATTGCGTTTAAATATGGAATGAATTTGAAATTAATTTGGAAGCGCCGCTGGTGGGAACTGTTTATAAATGGTTTATAATGAACATATGCGGACTCTGCGGTGTCTAAAATTTTCATAATGAATTTCGCAAAGAGAGCATTGGATATGAATAATTTCGTTTTAAATGGACAGTTCATAGAAGCTTTTAATTTCAATTTGAATAATACTACACAAATGTTTTCAGTTTACTTTTGTGATAACGAGTTGTGTTAGTGCATAATAATTACGTTCCTTGTGATGTTATTGCTAACACAACATTTAACAATTTTAAATCAATTTTTAAGCCTCAAGCGTTTTTATTTATGTAATATAGGTACTAGATATTGCACGCGAAAAGAAATCCCGCAGTAGACAGACATTTTTCTGCGATAAAATGTAGCCTATGTAAGCCTAATGTAGCGTTAATCCAGACTCCAGAGTCTAAATTACTACCATACCAAATTTCTACAAAATCTGTTCAGTAGTTATTGCATGAAAGAGTAACTAACATCCACATATCCAAACATAAAAACTTTTATTTATTCGTAATATATTTTGTAAAGATTATTTAATAAAAGTCCTAAATGCGCTCACGCACATGTATGTAGCGCCATCCGACGACAAACCTTAAAACTAATAGTTGAAACTAGTCACCGCTAGATGTCACTCTTTGACTTGGTTTGAAGCATTTTCTTGCTTTATAAACAATAATTAAAATAAAGTACGCTCGAACATAATTACCATAAATTATTAACTTTGTGATTATAAACCAATGTTAAAATTAAAATAAATGTATACCTCTTCCAATTCCTTTAATTTTTCGCACTTTTTCAATGAAATCTTGAAAAAATCTCGATTCATCTGCATCTGCTTTTTCGTTAACTGATATATAAATTTACGAATAACTTAAACATTCCCTATTATTGAGAAGGGTGCTTCCTAATCCCCTGTCAAGACAGACCCTCGTAGCTTAAAACAAAAACAATTTGAAATTATAAACGAAGATGTTATAAAACAATTTTACCGTAAGCCTTCTGTCTGCTATACAATTCTATGCAGTCTATCAAAATTAATCTAATCGCAAATAGGGTCTTTCAACAATAACTTTACCGAGTATCAACAGTTAAATTATTGAATACACGAAACGTTATTATAGAATAATCGCAGCGTATGTATAATAAAACAATATTTTAAAGAATTCACGTTCAAATTGGCTAGTATCAACTTTAAAATTATGAAGATTGAAAAAGTTTAAATTTTAGCCGAATTTAAAAAGGGGAATCATTTAGAAAATTAGTTTTATTTCATACTTTTATGTGCATTTTTACTTTGAAAGTCGGTTTAAGTTTTTTGTTTTTATATATTAAAAAGGAGATTATTGCAATATCACAAGGAATATATTATTATTAGTGATTGATTAAAGTAGTAAACGAATTAAAACAGCAGACGTATAGAAAACGTATTAATTATGTTGAATTTTATCATCTGAAGTGAAGTCTTATAAAATGTGAAAACAACTTAGAAACCTTAGCTCTAACAAACTAAAGCGAGTCTCTATACAAAATCAACGTTTCGCATCAGTGTAACCGCCCGTGTGTTTCCACTTTCCAGCAGTTGCATTTAGTGTGGCACAGCAGTAATCGTCTCATTACAGACTCCCCACAGTATACGAAGATCGGGTTGTTCGTAAACCTCGGATATAAATATTTATAAAGGGTTTGTTTTAACAGGGTGTTATCATAGACGTATATACAAGGTGTAACAAAAATAAGTGATAATACTTAAGGGTGTATTTGTGTTCCTTATAGAGAGTTCACTGTGAAAGCAGCAGCGCTGAAAGAGCAAAATTTTTTTTGCGATTTGTATAGGAAAGCGCTCCAGCGTCGCGAGTTACCCCACACAAAAGTGAAAAAAAAAATTGCTCATTCAGCGCTGCTACTTTCACAGTGAACTCTCTATAAAGAACACGTACACACCCTAAAGTATTATCACTTATGTTTGTTACACCTTGTATATTAGAGACGAGGAATGTGGAGGCAAAAACTGTCTCCACTTAAAATTGTATTTTTGGAGTTCTTGGATCCATTTTGACATTTGAGGTATGGTGAAAGCAAGATGGCGTAACTTTTTGTTGTATGAAGATTTGTTCTGTCACCACACTACTCTTAGGTTTGAAATATTTGGGTGTAATGGTAATAAACTTAAGGTTTTTGGTGGTAGTATAAGTTGAAAGTCAACAAGTAATGTTGTTAATACAATTTTACTACCTATATTATAATAAATGTGAAAGTTTATGAGGATGGATGGACGGATATTTGTGACCGTTTCAAGCAAAAACTACTCTTAGGATTTTGATAAAATTTGATATGGTAGTAGCATAGCCCCTGAATTGAAAAACGTGCTACTTTTTATCCCGAAAAAGTACAGTGATCCCGTGGGATACTGTATTTACGCGGGCAGAACTGCGGGCAAAATCTAGTTTTCTATAAATTGTTTTTTGCGAGTTCTTATGACGTATCGTTATCATAGACCAAGGAAATTAACGAGATATCCTTGATGTTTTGAGTAAGAATAATTCCAGAATAATTATTTGCCTATGTAGGTTATAAAAGCCTAAAAATACTGTTATTTTTCATATCAAAATGTCTTAAAATATACAGCAATTATAGTGGTTGGATAATGGTGTAAATATAATAATCTAATAAAACACGTAAACCCGTAAAAGGATTGGCTCATTATTTTTAACGAGCTGGCACCGCCGCAATGGCACGTGTCAAAATCCACCCAATATCGGAAAAAATGTTGCCAATACGTCCGAGATGAGGATAAAATAGAGAATAACGTTCTAGGTGAATTATTTCAATGCCTTTTTTATGTTTTTTATTTTTATTTTTCTTTCTCAATTCATTGTATATTTGACAAACATACAACCCCTTACTAATAAACGCTGTATAAGCTTTGAATAGTTATACAGTGTTTTGTCTTCTTCTATCGAATTGAAAATGTCACTTGTGTGACGTGGACAAAACAATGTATAACTATTCAAAGTATATACAGCGTTTATTAGTAAGGGGGACAAAGTACAAGACAAATTCAGCGGGGGTTGAGAGCTGATTTTGTCGGTAGTGTATCCATTCACTAGCGCTATTGGTTCGATAATTTTATTCTAAAGAAAAAAGTGACGATATTATGTAAACTAAGTTTAACTTAACTTACCAATTACGTCCGTTAATCGATTCCATAATAACTCGTGATAGACACTGCTACTAATAGATATGGCTGATGAGAAAGGAATCATAAACTTTACGAATAAATATATTTTTGATTAGTTAAAATAGTTCATTGCTCTATTTAACTCGTGAAGTAACAAAAGCTTTCATAAAACTAGTTTATTACCAAATTAGATATAACAAAACAAAATAATTAATACTCGAAATTGAAAATTATTCATCTAGTTCCCACTAGATTGATTTTTAGGAGTGTGCGCCAAATAAACTCAGTATATGTAAAATCTTCAGATACCGGGCATTACTAATAATATGTATGTTGCGCCTTAATATAATATGTATATTGATTGAGAGTATATTATATATGACAATAAAATTATTCATAATATATAATTATACTTTTTTAAATGTCTTTACGGACAAAGTAAACGACCGAACATTATGTATTTTACTTTACACATTTGCTACTCAATATTTTATACATCGCCTCAGCTAAGTGATTACTCACATTGTCCGGGCGTTACGCGATTTTCGCCTTTAGCGCTACTGTTTTATGGCGCGGCCATTATTTCACAATAACCAATCAGTGCCATACATGTCACTTGCCTGACGTCCCCCGCCGAACAAGCGGTGTGCGAGTCACATTAATGTCACCGCATTCGACTCTCTTCTATTTATTTTATAATGATACTTAAATCTTTTGTATAGAAGCCAGTCTTGGACAACGTCAGTTTTTTTAATAATATACATTTGATGCAAAAGATCTAGTACGGCAAATAATAAATCGTGGGGATGCAATGCATTGATATGCCAACGTGGAGATGATTGATTGTAGTACAAACTAGTAGCATAAATGTTGCACACGTGCCAGGCATGTTGACATTAAATCATTGTGAGACGATTCATTTATAATTCAATAAAAGAAAAATGGAAGTCTATGTCAATAATGATTATATATTAAAATTAATATATTATAGTGCGTGAAGTCTGCATCCCGATTCTTGTAATTTTACTTTTATTAAATTTAAAATGAATCGTTTTGGCATCATAAACTGATTTTTGGAGTTTAGACCAATCAAAACGAGTTTATCGTTGGTTTATGAAAAAATAATTTTGCTGTTCTAACATATCCGGACTTGCTCTTAACTGTATTGTTGCCAGATTTAATTAATATAATCAACCTTCTGGTATATGTGAAATATCTGAATCATTTGATACCAAATCAATAGAAGGCTTAGCATAAAAAGTCTGAAAAGTATCATATTGTTTTATCAGCAGCAGTATTGAATACGTTTTTAGTAGCATGAGTAGCAACCAACTAAAACGACTGGTGTTTATGAAAGAAAAAAATATGACTTTTGGAGCAATTTTTGAGGGTGGAAACAATTTTCTATTGAATGGTGAAACGTTTTATTACTCTTTGTGAGCTTAGGCTTTGAAACAGCTGCAAATTACCACCATTTCGGGTGAATCTAACTCTTTTTGTTTCGGCTTTTACAATTAAGTGACAAATGGTTGACACACCTCCTATATCATCATATAAAAACTATTCGAATGTAGGAGTATAAAATTAGGCACAGTTCAAGTTTATATGAAGGAGGAATGAATTGCATATTTTTTAAAATAGTATAACATAATATACCTCAGATTAAAAACTCACAGTACCATGGGTTTGACACAATTTTATCACACGTTATAGTTTGATTTATCTAGATTTATTTTATTTTTATATCTAAGAGGCAAATGAACCCTTATAAAGTTCAAAGTACAAAATTACATATATTAATTATCATAAATAATTGTACTTTGAACTTTATCAGGGTTCATTTGCCTCTTAGATATAAAAATAAAATAAATCTATAATTTCAACCACAGGGCGACCACTAGTTATCGATTATTTAATCAATATCATGTCTCTTATTACTTCAATCTGTAGATTTGCTACCTTCTGTGCCAAAGATTCAATCAAGGAAGAAAAATTGTCCGATTTGACTCATCGGAATTAATTATATTGATAATTCGGATAATTTTTCTTCCTTGATTGAAATCTTTGGCAGGCAAAGTACTAGGTAAATCTACAAATTGAAATAATAAGAGACATACTTATTTTTTTTTCTAATTGACTAGCTTTTACACTACGGCCGCTGTATCTTGACGGGTCTGAACATAGGCTCTGCGAACTTTAGCGCATGTACAACTCGTGAAGAAAACTGTTATTGTATTATTTTTATATACCTATGTACTAATACAATTTCCCTAATACAGTTGACCAATTAGTACAAATAAAATAAATACGAAAACACTTAGAAACAGTTATTGCGCGACCTTCTGCGCGAAGTTCACACTCGCCAAGATACATCGGCCGTATTGTACCCGCGGCCCAGCCCGCGTAAATAGAATATCTCACGGGAACTCTACTTTATCGGGATAAAAATGCCTATGTTTTAATCCAGAGCCAAAACTAATACTATACCAAATTACATCAAAATCCCTTCAGTAGTTTTTACGTGAAAGAGTAACAAACATCCATCCATCCATCTATCCTCACATACTTTCACATTTATAATATTAATAGGATTCCGATCATTTTCGTTTCTTAGCCTGGGACTATTATGACACGGAATCCGGAAGGCCGGGAACAATTCAGAACATTAAAAATAGAACCCTGCGCTAATACAATATAGTTGAAAATCGAACACACAAGTGTCGAGTCAATGTAATAAATGACAGCTCTACACTCGAATATTCTATTTTCAACTCTTTTGTATTAGCGCAGAGTTCTATTTTCAGTGCTCTAAGTTTTCACCGGTGTTGCGAATTCCGGGGCATATTATAGACTTTGTCATTTGTCATGGGATACTCATCCCAACTTACTTGTCCGGTAGTTGTGGTATAGTATACGGGTACGCGACCCCGGCTTCCCTAGCTATTACTACTGTCCTATCCCTTCCCCTCCTGGGCGGTAATATCCTACATTTCCTTTTTCCCACTCTAACTTACCAATGTTCCGTTCTACACCACCTATCCTTCTTTTTCCCTATTCCTACCCTCTCCGCAAATCCGTGGGAACGCAATGGATAATCATAAAAATAATTTAATTATCCAAAATGGCGGCGATGTGGTTCGCCACCCATTACGTCTCGTTCTCGCGGAGGCGAAAAGTGGCCCATGGAGAGCCGCTTCGCTACGTTGAATGTAAGAGGAGGAATGGATGTTAAGAATGAAAGCGAAACAAGTGTGTAAGGATCGTAGCAAGTGGAAAGAAGTGGTCTCTGCCTACCCCAATGGGAAAGAGGCGGTCTCTGCCTACCCCTACGGGAAAAAGGCGTGATTATATGTATGTATGTATGTATGTATTATAGACCCAATTTAGTTGGGCACTGCACGGATTCTATTACCTATCAAAAACAATTTATGAAACTGACACACTATCACGGAGGGATCTTACCTGAGGCTACAAAAAGGGATTTCCTTTAACAAATCTATTTTCGTTAACCCATCTTAAAATAATAGAAATATGTCCAAACAAATCATGTAACTCAATCATTTTGCGGAAACGGTTGTCGGAAAATTGAAAGCCGCCATTTTGTGATTTGTCTGCCATCTTGTCTACGATTCTCGAAGCTTTTTACACCTCTGATTGGAATGCGTTACCGGATATCCGGCGGCAATCGGATTTTTCCTTTTCCACTATAAAAGAATTATGGTAAAAAGAAAGGATTTTATTTGTACTGGGTGTAAAAATAAAAATTCAACGAGCGTTATTCACTTCTTGTTCCAGAAATATATAAAGCATGTGACCTTATATTTTGACCAGATTTAATCCAATAATTCATAACTGAGTTGTAGCGCACGTCCGATACTGCGCAACGGGCGCGTGACCTTCAAATGCAACAGTACGGTATTTCGAGGGTGTCCATGCGTTGAGTTGTCTGGAGATGTTAATTATGTTATTTTCCTGTGAATTACGCAAGTTTTCAGTTATGCACACACTTACTTACGTAGTATGTAGCCTAATGTTGGGTTAAATATTTAATTTATAATAAAACACACCATGTGTAGTAAAAGAGAACGATATTCAAATATGAAAATAGTATATAAGTGACGTCATTATTGCTATTGAAGTATCAAGAATTGTACATTGTAGCACATATAAATAATAGTACAAGATTGTAGGTACAAGTGCAGTGATAACTATAACCTCTTTTTAATATTATACATCTATGTACAAGTGGAATTAACTTATAGCTGTATTTAATTTTAAATAAGAAATAACAAAAAAAAAACATAGTCGCGAATGAAAGAAAGAATTTACGAGAACTGTACTTATTAAGAATTCAATTACATTTGAACTATTATAGGTACGTGATTTTAAAACTCGTCTTTCCACGAATGTCTTTCATAAATGAAAAGAATTTTAGATGAAGATGGATTTCGTGTTTTATTCGCCGCAGACAGAACTACGGATTGACTATAAAATCAGAAATAAAACGAAACTCTTGGTCATAAAACTATTATCAATTTCCCCGATGAATCTGTGAGTTTGGATTTAAAAGAAAAGACGAAAAAGTTGAATTATTAATTCACATTTTACAACTGTTTGTAGCTACGAAGTATGTATACTAAAGTACCTATTCTATGTTCAATGTTCTTAAATAAATATACAAACTGATAAAAATATTTTATAGCTACATATTTTGCCAATCTATTTGGTAAGTTAATAAGCACCAATTTGCCACTATTTGAGGGCAATGAACTCCGTAACATAAAATTCAGGGTTTGTGATTATGTACAGACAACAAGGCGGTTGTTGTGTCAAAATTATTTTCTCCTCTGTACATATTGAGAGAAAAACTCACTGATATGAGGTAACCATGTTTGTATATAAACAATGGAATAGATGAATGGATAGAGAAATAAAAATCTTCTTCGTCTTATCTTTTAAATAAAAAAGGCAAATCTGATTGACTGGTGTATCAACGCACAGGCCACACACTTTATTAGACTAAAAATTTGAAATTATGCACACGTCTTTCTCATAATTATTATGAGATCAAAATTTCAAATAGTCATATTATAAAAGTCATATTATGATGTTGGCATCCACTAAGGAAGGATTTTTCAAAATTAAACCTAAAGAGGGTAAAATAGGAGATTTAGGCTTGTAACTATGAAACTTTTTATTCCTTGGATATGTCCATTTTTTTTTTCATGAATTTCGTAAACTTTGGGTACGGAAGAAACAACTAGTTACGTATTTTTGAGCGTTTTTCTTTTTGCCCCGAAAGTGGTGAAAATAGGGGATGAAAGTTTAAAACCTAATTTCACGCAGGAGAAGCCGCGGGCAAATAATGCTAGTTATATATAAAAATGGATTACAATTCTAATAACTCGCTAAAACTAGAGAAAGGCTGGTCCGGCTTGGTTCATTTTGGTCTTAAAATGGTTGTGGTAGTTCAGTTAATTTGTCGCTTGACTTTCTAAAATATACAGGTGCTTTCAGTTTACCTGTAGCGTATTTATTTATTATAGTTCATCGTTAAAACATAATAACATGTATTCACATAACAATGTACGTTCACTCGAGAAACACAATCAATTACCTAACTTACCATGGATCCTTTATAATTAAGGTTAGAAATACTCGACTGCGGCAAAGCCAAAAGAGAGTGTAATGATTTTAGCAGTATATGGATGTTCAACTATGAATGTTTGTTCCACCATAGCGTCTAAACTAATGTTCCGATTTTAATAAATGAAGTGTCAAATGTCAATAGATTCGTAAAAGGGTCATAAACAAATCAAATAATAAAAAAAAAAAAAAAGATCATTTTTTTTATTTTAAATCAGCATGTATTATGAAAGACTATAAAATAATCAAGGTAAAAATATTATCAAAGATCAAATTCTTAATTTTTACTAATTATTATTAGATATTTTAATTATGAAGTATCCACGGAGTAGACTACAAATCAACAGAAAAGATAAAACGTTTTCTTTGGCTTTTTAAACTTAAATAAAAAACCGGCCAAGTGCGAGTCGGACTCGCGCACCGAGGGTTCCGTACAAACCTGCAAGGTTTACAAAGTTCGTTCATTACGACAATCGAGTCATAACTATGGTATTTTTATTGCAAAATGACGCGTTTATGAGGAAATGGGTAGTAAGTTTAAAATTATTAAAAAAAAATATATTATGTGATGTAACTAAAAATTTATGGTTTTCGTAATTTTTCCTTTATCTATGCTATAAGACGTTGCTTCGTACCAAATTTCAAGATTCTGAGTTCACGGGAAGCACCCTGTAGGTTTTGATTCCCTTGCAAGTGTCGAAAATTTGCGGCATAAACGGCTGTATCTTTTGATTGCGTTGGCTTAGAAGTTTGATTTTTTCACAGCTTCAAGGGACAGTAGACCTGAGTAATTGATATAAATTTCAGCTTCATACCTCCACGCGTTCCTGAGAAAAAGGGTCTTGACAGACGGACGGACGGACAGACGGACAACAAAGTGATCCTATAAGGGTTCCGTTTTTTCCTTTTGAGGTACGGAACCCTAAAAACATGTGTTTCTTAGAATCATTACAATTTGAGTGTGTTATATTCTTTTACATAAAAAAATAACATAAAAAATAAATCTTCTCCTTTATAAAAAATAATTATTTTATGTCCACCGAAGAGATTTCTCTTCGGTGGACATTACTATCAAGTACATTGATACTGACTGTTAGGGCGTAGAATACAAAATAATCGAGAAGAATTGGAATCTTAAAAACAAAAATGACGAATTTATATTCTAGTTTGTTAATATATACTAACGTTTGTAGTAATATCTTTATAGTAAGCTAGAATATAGAGTCGTCATCTTCGCTGTCAGAGTAGGGATTTAAAAAATATTTTTAGACTTCTGGGGAATATGTCGAGTAGAAAAAACATCATCGGAATCATCAGAGTCCGATAGGAACCACGATCTTTTATAGGGTCGGGAAGGGAGATCCTGAGAAGTACCTTCTTCAGGGGTAACCATATTTGACCTAAAGGTTATTGTAGATGCATTTGCGGTTTCTACCGTCTATGGTTTCTACACTTCTCGGAGATGCGTTTCTTGCGTCAGCTAAACTCAACGGGCTATGCGATCGCGTATCGTCGAATGGAACCTTTATCTGACCAATTTCGAAATGTGGACAAACTGTATTTGTAGCACAAGACAAACAACTAAGCCGCCTTACATGTAAAATATTTGGTTCATTTCGATTCCAAGAAAGTTGGTGTATCTTGAATGTTCCTTTAAAAGCTTTCATTGTGATTTTGTTCACAATTTCTTGAATGTCTTCCACATTTGGATCTCCTATTCCATAAATCTCTATACCTTTACAATTTTCTTTTAAACATAACATAAGAGAATCATAATCACAGACGTCTTTACCCATTGCAACCGAATTGTCACACAACCTTTTGATACACCCACCTACTCCGTCAGGAGCAGCTTTTCCATGACCTTTCTCAATGTAGTGCCATATAATATCGTGAACATCATTTAGTTCTTGGCTTATGAAGTTAACGATTAAAAAAAACATAGATTTGTTTCTATATTGTGTTGTTGGGCCGTCACTAAGTATGTGTAATTCTGTTAAGTTCGGACTTTTTTCTTTGATTCTTTGTAGGATTGGTTTAAGGTGAGCACAGATCAGAACTGGATCATGACGCAAATTTTCTGAGATAGAGCACATAGACGTAGTTTGGAAACCATTATTCGGAGATTCGGAACTGCTATTATAGTAAACGCAAGTGTGAAGAGACAGTTGAGGTTTAGAGCCACCAAAATGAGCAGACTGAACCTCAGCACTGTATTTACAGTTATAATTTTCTGAGAAATCTATATGTAACAAGCCCTTGGCAGATGTAAGTTGTTGTTTAACTGTTTGTATTGATCTTATTTGATGAATCATATTTGATACGTGTTGCATGAATAACGGTAAGTTGGAATATAATAACTTCACCGGGAGCCTTTCGTAGTTTTAACAGTTTCTTTTAAGGACTTTTTGCATTTTTTTTTTGTTTTTTTTGACAATAACATCCACATTTTTTGTAACCCATCTATCGTAAGTAACATAATCACTTTCATTAAAATTATTTATTGCAAGTTTATTATTTAGGCAGCTCTGACATTGTCTCTCTAAACATTTAGGATTCAGTGTATTATTGCAACAGTACCTTAATAGCATCAGAAGCAGATCCGTAAGAGACAACTTTCGCCTTTTGAAGAGATCGAATTATTTGATCATTGTTCTCATGTACGTACACAAACAAGTGTTTCTTGCCGATGTTTTTGGAAACAATATCCAAAAAGGTCGGTACCTTCGAAAAGTTTGATATGAAATCTTAATGCCTGTTTTACTTTGAAATATTATATTTAAGTTTAATAGTGTGTCATTTAGTAAACGAATTTGGCGTTTGCTTTTCTTCCGAGTTATTGTCTCATTTTTCCCTGAAGTTAATCTACTATATTCATCTTGTATTAAAAAATCATGTACAGCTTTTCTAATATCTGTTCTTAAGACCTTATTTTTAAAACTAGCCACTCTTGACGCTTTCTGTTTACTTTCTTCTAGCCTAGGTACGTATTCGCATTCTATATTTTTTTAATTGTTTTCCCAGCTGTAATACTTTTTTCTTTAAAGCCTCATTTTCAGCCTTTTTTTCTCTCCTATCCCGAGCAGCCACTGCACGCCCAACTTCAATTCGCGAGAATGATGACGATGGACTTGGTGGTGGAGTATTTTCTTGTACGAGTGCAATGGCAGCTTTTCGCATCTTTAACAATTCTCGTCGTTTCTTTGATTTTTCACGCCACATTTTCCTTATTTGACGCTGTTATCTGGGTGTGTACTGATCGATGGTTTTGATTTCTCCTCTGTCCTTTTTCTTATGATACCTTTCTCTATCTTTCTTGCGTATCTCCTCAATAGCAGTTTCAGTTAATTTTGCCCGCGCTCGACGCATACTTAATTTTTTTTGTTCACAACGCCTTATTTTTCTTTCTTCATCAGTGAGATGTTTAATTCTACTTATTCTAGGCATTTTAGTTTGCTGAAACAATGACAATAAGCTATACACACACTAGGCTAAGCATTAAAAAGCATAATTGGTTAATGCAACATAATATTTCTAAAAAGTAAAGAGGTCCATTCATATACAGTACAAAAAGGAAGTGCAAATTGCAAGCGATGCTTATATGCCATGCTATATAGTAAAAGAAATATCCTAACCAAGAGCAATCAGGACATGTCTAAGGAGGGTTCCGTAACTATCAACGCGTAAAAGGTTTCTTTTTTCTTCAAATGACTTCAAAAGTTACTGCCCGATTTCATTCAAAATAATTTTCCTAAAGAGTTTTAGCATGTTTTATCAGTATAGCAACTAACAAGTTTCTATCTCCAATAGATTAGAAATGCTAGGGGAGGAAGAACTTACCAAACGACTTTGCAAAAAAGTCACGTAAGAAACTTTGCCTTTATTTGAAAAGACCTATTCAACGATACCCCACACGATGGGGTAGAATGAAAAAAAAATTATTATCCCCACTTCACATGTATGGACCACTAAAAATTATTATTATTTTATGATTTTAAAACCGAGATCTATACACAATCTATAACTGTATCAAATTTCATCTATTTATATTCATAATAATTACAGAAGCTAGAAGCGCGGACAGACAGACAGACAGACAGACAGAAAGACAGAAGACAGACGGACGGACAGAGCGAAACTATAAGGATTCTTTATGTATTATGGAACCCTAACAAGAGCTCCCAGTTGTTTAACACAAAATATATTTGCAAAAAGTATGCCAAGTTTCAATAGGAGACACTCTTGTGGACAGACAGTGTTTTCCGTGGCAGTGTCCACAGAAAAGACTACGTCCACAAAAGTTACTGTCTACCGAAAAGTTTGTCCACGGAAGGGAAAATAATACAAAAAAGCGGTATAGCATATGCCATTTATAGGTTAATTCATAACCTATTTCGTTTTTGAAAATGGTCGCCCAGAGTAATCTTTGTGAATACAATTACGTATATTTTAATAAAACACTTACCGTAATATCGAAGACAGAAAAGACGCAATGATCTTTGACATTTAAGTGAAAAAAACACTAATTTTGGCGAGATTTGTATTTTAATTGACGGAGCGCACGCACAACCCGCAGCGAATTTATACTGAAACTGACACATTGAAATGTTACCATAACAAATAAATAATTTAAGGTTGCATTCCATTTATCGACTACGCCACATCCAATTTATTTGGTCCACGGGAGGAGTCGTGGTACTGATAACAAGTAGTTTATGCAAAATAATGCGAAGGAATTTTGAGTAAATATTATGTAATCGTGGAAAACAATATTTTGATTATATGAATAACAGATATAAGAGGTCATATACTTCAAATGTTAAATTATTTAATTTTAATTTCGGTCATGAAGTTGGAAACCTAGGCTGGAAACGGTCCATGGTAGGGTACGAACATGATATTTTTATTTTAATATTTTTAAAACTAATAATACTAATGTAAAAATGGCTATGTACTTTCGTCATGTACACTAATAGTAAATAAATGAAGGTATTAATATGACAAGTTTACATTGTCTTAGTTAATTTTGAGACAACGCACACTTTGAGACACTTTTTTTTCATGTTCTGTTTATGACCCAATAATATCCCCGGTAACAAGTCATGGGATACTCATCCCAACTTACCTATCCGGTAGTTGTGGTATAGTATACGGGTACGCAACCCCGGCTTCTCTAGCTATTACTATCCTTTGCCCTCCTGGGCGGTAATATCCTACATTTCCTATTTCCCATTCTCACATACCAATTTTCCTTTACACACCACCTATCCTTCCCTTTTCCTATTCCTATCCTCTCCGCAAATCCGTGGGAACGCAATAGATATTTATAAAAATAATTTAATCCAAAATGGCGGCGATGTGGTTCGCCACCCATCACGTCTCGTTCTCGCGGAGGCGAAAAGTGGCCCATGGAGAGCCGCTTTGCTACGTTGAATGTAAGAGGAGGAATGGACGGTAAGAATGAAAGTGGATGAAGCGAAACAAGTATGTAAGGATCGTAGCAAGTGGATAGAAGTGGTCTCTGCCTACCCCTACAGGAAAGAGGCGTGATTATATGTATGTATGTATGTGACATAGGCTATAGAATTTACGTAGACTAGTTATATTTTTTATAAAAATATATTTGTGATAAATATATCTGACTCTATTATATCAAAAATTTGATAGTTTAATAAGTTAGCCACTGTGTGGTTACCATCAAGTACCTGTCCTAACATGTCCAAGCTTTCCCTACCGCGTGGTCAGCCTAGTAATTCCTTAAACACGTGCGCAGAGACAATAAAACCTCTTGCAATTAAATAAATTGCACGTCGTCGTCCTTCTGTAGACATTAAATTAAATAAATCTCGCAGTCCCTCCACGTCCCGTCTGCGATATGGTGTTAAATAAAATCTAATAAAACCTGGCTAAGTGGATTTTTGAGAAACCTTTATTAATTATGATCCAAATGCTTTGTTTTCACAGGATGCTGTTGCTATAAAAAATTTAATGGCTATTTAGAAAATTTAAAAACCTCTTGTTTTAACCTACTGTTGTACCTACCTAATAAAATAAGATATTTTTTGTGCAATTTAACTGATATAAAGACGGACCCACTTATTAAATCAGTACTTAATGCTAGAACTGCCAGCAGGTCTAAAATGACAACATAAAGTGACTATTTACTATATATTTAAAGTTGCTCTTAAAGCTATTCTAATAATTATCTTACAACCCGTTTCAATAACCTATTTATCTATCACTATAAGTTAAATACGTCGTCATTCAATCTTTTGACAGTTTTTTGCGATACAAAAGAGATGTTTGATTTTGGGCCAGTTCTATGTACACTACATAGGTAAATAGGAAAAAAATATGGGAATATCATAAAAATACGAAAAAATTAATTTGAATAAGGGTACATGCGTACAAAAGTGATTATTTGAAGAGTTTTTTATTGCGAGAACACTACTTTTAGGGCGGCCATGACAGTTGTTTTGACTTGACTTTTGACGTAGTAGACAGTTTTACAAAGAGACGTCGTCTTGAATGTCATACGTCTTTCTTTGTCAAAAGTCATGTCATTGACAAAATGACATTCTTTAGTTAATTCTGATCTGATCCGCCTTTTTTTATTTTACTTTGTGTTGCTCTCCTTGACGAAGTTAATTTAAATGTACATGGATGTACGAAGTGAAATTAAACAAAATAAAGAATAGGAAACGGTTACTATATTATGTAGCTATATTTACATATACTGTACATAGGGCTGGCCCAGGCCTCATACATTTGTTGAACATCTCTTTTGACATTTCTAACAAATAGTCATAGAGAGATAGGTTATTGAAACGGGCTTTTAGTTGATCTTATTATGTGTATCGTTTGATTTTACGAATTTATATTGAAAACTGTCAAATATATAATTGTTAGAAGGTTACTTCTTCAAAAGTGGTAATTTTAATACTACTAGTTAAGCTACCACAAAGTCCCTGGACCTCGAAACTCACCTAAGCTCAAATAGGGTGAGATCAAAACACTCCTTACTCAATCTGAAAAGGTTATCAAAAACTCCCAAACTCAAAAACACACACGTGGTTTTCTCACGCAATAATATCTTAAATAAAAAAGTACCAGGAACAATCCCGGAGGTTGTGGCCACAGCGGGCCACTGGCTCCCGCGGGAAGGTCGGTCGCGCGTGAAACTGATTTAATATTATCCTGTAACCACGGACTTTAGTGGTTGCCGCTGGGCACTCGAAATTCAAAGTCCTAAAAGCTTTGAAAAAAAAAGACAGCATTTAAACTATTTTTTCCTATAGGATTTTGAAACTGAAATTCAATATCATTATAATATAAATACGTGAAGCAAATGTTTTAAGTACGGTTTTACGAGAATTGCGCATACGGATCAGTGTGAAATTTGGCATATATAACTCGATTACATGTGCCACATACAATTCGATTCAATACAATTCGATTGTACCATTCGCATTTACAATTTTTTTCTCATACAGTTTATTCACGATTCAAATCCATGGATAATAAGTGTAGATAGTCAATAAATTGTTAATTATATTAAATGAGCATATTCATTAAAATGATTTAAAATATCACAGTATTTACCTCAACATATAAAAAATATAATATTTTAATCTTTGGTCCACGTTGATAATTGTGTCATAGTAAAATGTCCAATGTTCTTTGGTACCATTAGGTATTTTTTTAGTAATAGAGTGCAGCCAAGTGTAAGGATTAACGGGAAATTGGAAACTTAAAAGAAAATGAATCCCCGAATTATATCAATAATAAAAATTGTAGAGAATAAACGATTTGTAACATTGCCAATATCTGGATTAATGAAATACAAATAATAACGTATTGATATAACTAGGGCTGCCACACGATCGGATATAGCCGGACAGTCGGGCGCGTTTGTTGTGCCATCATCATCAGCGACCGATACCCTCTGCGGGGTCCCGCGTCTTTTCTAAAGTGAAGAATTGGTGGTGGACTACCAGGCTCATCACCGTTTGGCAGACTCCGATCTTTCTAAGGTATTTTACGTTAATATTTTAAGATACGCAGGATAAGTTACAATGAAGAGTTCACTGTTTGTATTGTATTGTATTCATAGTATACGCCTAGATACGAGTTCGAACTCTATCGAGTGCAGCTCAAATGATCTAAAATTATTGACATAAAAATTATAATAAGTAATATGTATATTACATTGATTTTTAGCGATAGAACAGCCTCCGTGGTCTAGTGGTTAGAGCTCGGCTCTCGACTCGGAGGTCATGAGTTCGATTCCCGCATTGGAACAACAAAAAATGTTTTTTCCAAGTTTGGTTAGGACAATGCAGGCTGATCACCTGATTGTCTGACAAGAAAGATGATTCATGCGTCGGATGGGCATGTAAAAAGTCGGACCTGCGCCTGATCTCTCGCCAGTCGTGTCGGTTATCCTTCCCACTGGGTTACGAGAGTAAAGGAAGAGAGAGTGCTCTTGTGTACTGCGCTTAGGCACTATAAAATTACTCCTGTGTAACTGGCCTGGTTTCAATGAAACCGGTCACCGTCACCGAAATCGGTGTGGGGAGTTATAATTATTATTATTACGTTGATTTTCGGCCGGCTAAGCTACACTTCTGCAAGTGGTTTCTGCAGCATTTGGTTTTCAAACCTGGCAGGTTGCAACCCTAGACATAACGGAATATTGAAATGTGTTGTTAATGCTTGATTGGTGTTATTGTTTATATAATAATATATTGTTTATTATAAAACGTTTCATCATTTGTGATTGTACAGTAAATTAATACAATTATAATAATTATTATAGGAATAAATGTGTATCTACATTTTATAGTCGGAACGCATTGGCCTGTTATGTTTTATGTTTTACCTACGACCGGTATTAATAACATATTATTGGATAAACGTTTACTTTAATCGAAATAATACGATCGATTCGAAATATTTTTACCTCCAAACTGTAGCTACAAAAATTGAAGCAAAATATGAGTACCTACTATTATATAAAAAATAATATATAAAAATTTATATATAAAAAAAATTGTCTGATTCACTTGTTTATAATATGATTTGATTGGCACAGAACTTACTTTTTATGTGGGGTAGTTTTCAAGATATCGTTTTTCTGTATCCAGATTAATCAGAAACAAAATTAAAAATGGTAAACGGACACCCGAAGTAAATCAGGAAAACGACAATTGAAAATTTTTATTTTATGTCTAAGCTGCAATTATTGTAGGTTTGTACCTAACCTGTATATTTTTTAAGCGCCGTTTTGTTGCCTGGCTACAAAAAAATATCCATGAACATCGAAAATTTTGAGATTGGAGACATAATATTATCTTATGTGTATGTCGCCGTAAAATTGTAAAAACCATTAGATTGTAAAAAAAACTACCAAGATTGTAAGAATATGTCGAAAGATTAAAAACTATATATTTATAATCTAACGAAAAATAATGTGTTAAATTATGCAGCATATTCTCGCGGAAGTCTATCAACATTTTACAATTTCACTAGTTTTATTACAATCTAACGGTTTTTACAATTTTACGGTGACATGTACATATTTTTGTTACCTACTGTATAGCCAAAGGGGAAAATCTTGTTAGCTATCTATATTAATGAGCAGGAAGACTTTAGTTCTTATCTCTTGAGTCATACTGACCACCACGTAGATAAAAATGAGACATAATAAAGTAGGGTCTAAAATATAATTGCCTTTTACTAAGAAATTCCATTTTTGAGTCCATAAATTAGATACAAACCAAGATTTATGTATACCGCAAGGCAATAAAGTATTGAGTAACAACATTAGTCATTCTTCCCTAAGAATCTTGACCTTGACCCTTCATCTCACACCGAACCTGACCTTGACCCTTCATCTCACACCGACCTTGACCCTTCATCTCACACCGAAATGAGACGATATCGGACGCGGCGCTGCATTTTTAAAATACCCATTTAAAATTGAACTTTATCACGACAAGATACACGTTTAATTGTAAGTGTATTTAGCGCACTCTTGCAATGAAACGTATCAGTGGCGTAGAGTTCCTATAACTCCATTCCTATCGGCTTCCCTTGTCACTTACCTTTTGCAAACCTTCATATAAATCCCTACATTTTATACAGGCTCCGGCTTCCCTATGAAGGAGAAGCAGCCTTCGCCACTGAAACGTATATTTTTCTTTTGTAATGAATTCCTCTCAATTTTGAATGGCTTGTTTAAAAATGTAGAGCCGCCGTATCGACCCGTTTCGGTGTGGCTGACGCTTATACTCGTTACCGGGAATCCGTGATTGTGAGCATCTTTTAGATATGACTGTTAAAAGAGTTTAGATGGAAAATTGCGTAAATAATCAGAAAAAAGGGTCAATAGCTGATATCTAATGTCAAATTTTGTCTGCGTCTTCACATTAGGAAATAAAATATACAAAAGATAAGCTGTAAGTACTAGCGCTGTCTAATGACACATTAATTACTGTTTAAAGCTATCAAGACGATTCCTTTTGAATATTATACTTAGACTAATATCCATGTTGGAAGAATACTGCAATGCCGCTGTTAGACAAAAGATATAATATAACTATAAATGTTTACGTGGTAGAGCCATGCTTCGGCACGAATGGGCCGGCTAGACCGGAGAAATACCACGGGCTCACAGAAAACCGGCGTGAAACAGCGTTTGCGCTGTGTTTCGCCGAATGAGTGAGTTTACCGGAGGCCCAATCCCCTACCCTATTCCCTTCCCTACCCTCCCCTATTACCCTATTCCCTCTTAAAAGGCCGGCAACGCACTTGCAGCTCTTCTGATGCTACGAGTGTCCATGGGCGACGGAAGTTGCTTTCCATCGGGTGACCCGTTTGCTCGTTTGCCCCCATATTTCATAAAAAAAATAGAATATATATAAAATAAATATATATAGAATAACTAAAAAGTAAAAACTATAACCCGACTACGTACATTATAATATAGCCTATGTTACCCCAGCCTTTATTACGAATCTATTGACACATTATAAATACTAAATATTGTGAGATGAATGGATATTGTTGACTCTTTCTCGCTAAAAGTACTAGATAGATTTTGTTGAAATTTGGTATGATAGTAGACAGTAGTTTATGCTCTGAATTAACACATAGGATAAATTTTTGGCCGGAAAAGTACAGTGTTCCCGTGGAATAGTATGCGGGCCGAGTCGCGGACAACACCTAGTTTATAGTATATCCTTCTATATAATGGGATTCGAACCCGCAACCTCCGGCTTGAGCACTGAGCCATAGAGTTCGTTAATCCGTATCTTAATATAGAGCGTGTCAAATAGACTAACTTCATATATTAAAACACTGAAAGCTGCTAGATATTTAGAGCTATTTTAGTGCTGTGACAATAGTTGTAGCTACGCTGAACGAAACAAGGAGACATAAATCGCTCGCCCCTCCTTACTGAAGGTTAGCAACGCCCTACAGTGTATTACGTCCTTAGTTCCTTACTATCGTACAATGAACTCCGACTAACTTGCTTTATTAGTTGCCTAAAACAATACTGTAACGTGGTATCATTATTATAATATTAATACGTGGAGCAAACATTTTCAGTACGAGAATTGTGTGAATGGAGTAGTATGACATTTGGTACAATTAAAGTTTATGTGGAGGAAGAGTGCAGAAAACTATTTAATAAATAATGCTTAAAAATGCACCAAAGTGTAAAGTCTAATATCTATTCTGTGACCAAAGTAATAAAAATAACAACAACTTACAAGGATAAGATTGTAACTTGACATTTCGAATATTAATTCGAAAAGGCAAAAGCCAATCATGGCTTTGAAATAAGTTTATTAATATTTCTATTCATTATTTCAATCAGAAGTCAACATTATTTATAGCTTATTAAGATTATAATTGCATGGTTAAGGCGAAGCTTTCTTACTTATGACAAAGAGTAATTAATATCTTAAGTGCTTATGATCCAATAAATACTACTAGTTTCAACTTTCTCATAAGATATTTAAACACAATATATAACTTAAAAATATTCGTGATTGCGAATGCAGCTAAAATATTCACTAAAAACTTTAATTACGGTGAAATAACTATCAGACAGGTACCAGCATATCGTTTTCAACATAAAATTCTAACCAAACATATAATATTTAAAAAAACAACTATAAAATGAACCAAAAATTTTCTTTTATAAAATCAATTTGCTACCGAAGTAGACGATAGAATTAATATAAGATAGAAAACGTATCGATGTCACAAATGTAGGAAATTGCTTCTGTGCTCAAACTTTCGGAATCCCCAGCGATGCTTTAGATAGAAACTTCGGACGGTATCTGTGCAGTGTTTTACACAAATTCAGAGTAAATGAAATATTGAGCAAGTTACGTTTTGGCCTGCGGCGATCTGAGCAATTGATGTTAGAATTGTTAGTGCTAAATGTTGTTTGCTTCTATTTAAATCTAACAACTTCATCAAATGTTGTCTTTTGTAGAATTGTATAATAAATCAATAGTGGAAATTTTTGTTTTCAATAAATCAATAATATAGACCATATTATTTTGAAAGAAATGGAATAATGCATTTTATGTCATATAAATAATGATTTATAGTACGAGTATTTGTATAGGTAGGTACTATTTTTTTAATATTCCGTATCTCAAAATTAAAAACCGGAAGCTTCTCCATACAAAGTTTCATCACCCAGTTTCAGGCTTCTCAAAAACCATGAGACTGCGAGACTCCGATTTCTGAACTATTTATGATGTGTTTACTTTGAACGGAACCCTCGGTGAGCGAGTCCGAATCGCTCTTGTTCAGTTATGTTTTACGAATACAAATTACAAAGTACCTAACAATTTTCCAAAAAAATCTTAAATATATTCGATACAAAGTAATTAAATATTTTTTTATATACAAATTAAATAGGGCACGAACTTACAAACTGGGCTAGAAAAAAAAACTATTCCTCATAACCAAAAAATAATGATTATTATGTCTGTCTTCTACTTATCAAATAAGCAGAAAAGAGTCACGTCTACGCCTTAAGTTCGTTTGCTATAGTTTATGTGGTGCGCAAATAATCGCAATGAAAGAGTAAAAGAAACATGACATTGAGTGAGGAGCCCCGCCCTACTCGTTCCTCCTCTTGCATGCTCCCGTATTTAGCTTCGCCTTAATTAAACTGATACAATCTTTAACGGGAAATCACAAATAAATATAGCATAGACATGTAGGATTTTATTCTTTTAAATAGTAGCGAATCTATCTGAATAATTTTTATATTATGAGAGTATCGAATTAATATAGTTATGTTTTTCACATACACGTAGGTATATATTATAGACGAGGCGTGTTGAGGCAAAAAGTGTCTCCAGTTAAATGGCCCCACTTTTGAGAATTTGGGAGCCATTTTGACACTTGAAGTATGGCGAAAACAAGATGGCTGACATTTGAAGTATAGTGAAGACCAAGATGGCGTAACTTTTCATTCTATGAACTATAAAGATGTTCTGTCAAATGTTACGTCATAGCTTATCTTGAGTTTTGAAATCTTTGGTTTTTCACTAGCTTTTTCACAAGTTTAAAAGCATGAAAAACCCACAGACATTCAAATTTATGATAGCAGTAGCATTACGAATGAGATGAGATGAGAAAATAAAGTAACCTGTATCTCCATGGGGAGATACAGGTTACTCCATCAGCGTTTTAGCGTTGTTACATTACTGCACCATACGGCCTGAAAAAGACTCAAATTACTAATTAGTTACTTCATAGGTAAGTCTGGTTTAGAATGGTAGCAGCATTTGCCCTCCTCACAAAATAGATTTTGCACATTGATCGTAGCCAAATAAATATTAGGTTGGGGAAAAAGTTTCTTCGCATTTTATATAAAAATTCAAAAGGTTTTTTTATAAAGTTTATTTACAAGTGACTAAAGTATATAGGTGCCATTTTGTTCGATAACTTTTTGCCATCTTGTTGGTAGGTACATGATCCCATTGCTATAAAATTTTTGGGGCTTCTGATGAAAAAACTGCGACAAGTGGTTTTGGCAGTCCTCTTGTGATGTCAACCTGACACTGCCTAAGGAATTCTGCAGCGACCGAAACAGGTGGAAATCTGAAGGTGCAAGGTCAGGACTATACGGCGGATGCATTAACACCTCCCAGCCAAACTCCCGTAATTTTTTCTGAGTGGCTAAAGATGTGTGAGGTCTAGCGTTATCATGGTGAAAAACCACACCCCTTCTGTTGATTAATTCCGGCCGCTTTCTTGCTTTAATCTCATCAGTTGTTCGCAGTACAGTTCAGAATTGATGGTCCTGCCTGGCGGTAACAGCTCATAATGAATAATGTCCTTCCAATCCCACACACAGCATCACCTTGTTGCGAGTTAACCCGGGTTTCGCCACAGTCTGTGAAGCCTGACCAGCCTTTGACCACGATCTTTTTCGCACGTTCTTGTCGTACGTGATCCACTTTTCATCACCAGTTATCAGCTTCTTCAAAAATGGTTCGGTTTCATTACGTCGTAATAAAGAATCACAAATGAGTACACGGTTCATTAGGTTTCTTTCAGTGAGCTCATGAGGCACGCAAATATCGAGCTTTTTTGTGTACCCAGCTTTTTTCAAATGCGCCAAAACCGTTTTGTGGTCAATCCCCAGTTCTTCAGCTACATCGTAACTACTAATATGCCGATCTTGCTCCACTTTTTCAAAAATGGCAACAGTTTTGTCCGTAACAGGGCGACCAGAGCGACGTGCATCTTTGATATCAAAATTTCCGGATTGAAAACGCTTAAACCAAATTTGCGCTACTCTCACAGATACTGCATTAGGTCCATAAACATCACAAATTTTTTTCGCGGCTTGTGTTGCATTTTTACCTTTTTTGTAATAAAATATTAAAATGTATCGAAATTCTTCATAAGAATCACTCATTTTAACAATAAGAAAAACAAATGAAAATCTCAAATTTACCTAATTTGAATTTGGAATTGTCTTCTGTAAAATTAAAACTTTTTAATGATACCAAAATCAGCCAGATACAATTGGTATAGCCCAAGATATTTTATGACAAGTTCATACATACTATAATGCGAAAAGACTTTTTCCCCAACCTATTATTATTTACCACGCATCATTAGTAACAATGTAAAGATATTTTGAACGAAGCCAAAGTTTATTAGTTACCCTATTATTATAGGTAGACGCAGGACAGTTTTTATTTGATCTCAAATAAATCTTTTATAATAAAACCGCGACTTCGTAAAAGGAAATTCCGTTGGAAACATGCATTTTTCCGCATAAAAAGTAGCCTATGGACTTTTCCGTGTGCCGTGATCTACTCTATATTATGTATGTGCTAAATTTCAACAAAATCGGTCTAGTTGTTTCGGAACTTATTCAATAAACAAACTTTTCATCTTTATAATATTAGTATAGATAGTAGAACCTTGTTTCAATTGATAATCCTACATCAAAAAAGTTATAATATCTGATTTAACTCCTACACATAAGTGTTAAAAATGAAAAGCCTTTTGAATAAGCCAATAAATTATTATCAGAAGCCCTATAGGACAGAAAGGGAAAAAGGAGTAATCATAGATTTTTTAACTCGCACTCAACCATAGACGTATAATAGAAAAGATAAGGCATGTTAATCATTAGTCAATTTCATTATACAAGAAAAAACTAACGCCATCTAGTGGAAACCGATTGAACTAAGATATCTACAATCGAACTACGCGTCTTATGCGTAATTCCATATGCCGTGATGATTTCCATTTTATTATACTTTAATTAAAACAAGTAATATTGTGCTTATTTTATTTACCTATGATATTAGGTATATTTCGTTTATCTTTTTACACGTTTGTCATAATTTTTCCGCATTTTACAGCGCAACACTGACCTCTATATTGTCAAATGTAAAACTTGAATGCCCCAATGGCACTCAAAGTAAGGACGTTTTTAGCCTCGACATACCCTGTCCCTAGTACAGAAGTACGTCTGCGCCCTCAACGCAAAAACATAATATGAGTTTATGCACGGTGAAATGGCGGTGAATTTTTCAAGTGGGCATGGTGAACGAAAACCGAAGCAGCGTGTGTTTATTTTTTAATTCGATTTCTGATTAGCCCTCAAAATGATGGTCCTTCGAGCATTTTTGCTATTTTTTATTATTTACTAGATGTTACTCGCGACTTCGTGCACGCAAAAGGGAACCGTACATTTTGCCCAAAAAAACGTAGCCTCTAAATCTGTGCCAAATATTATCAAAATTGGTGCTGTAGTTTCAGAGCCTATTCGATGCAAACAAACCAACTTACAAGTAAACAAACATTTCGTATTTGTAATATTAGTATAGATAATAATTACTCTTTACAGTCCCACTTACAAAATTTACCCGACATACAATTAATTCCAAACTAGCTTTTTCCCCACGGCTCCTCGCGTTAATATAGTATATCACAGGAATACTGTTTTTCGGGATAAAAAGTAGCATCATAATATGTAATACCATGTAATACAGTGTCTAAACTACTATCACTCCAAATTTAATTGAAATCCGTTCAGTAGTTCTTTCGTGAAAGAGTAACAAACATCCATCCATCCTCACAATATTTCACATTTATAATATTAGTAGGACGTAGGATATTATATTATGTACTAACTACTAACTATAAGTAAATTATATCAGTTACATCTGCTCTATTACAATTTGCATTGTCTCTCGACCCTTAACTCTTATCGAAACCAAACTTTTGGGAGAACAATTCGATTTAATTATGATTTGGATCGATATAATTGTTTTGTAATGATCCTTTGATCCTCGAAAGTTGATTAATTATTGGAAACTTCGCGAAACTCCTCTCATAAACTTATGGGATAAAATTACGGGGTCTATTATCTTAGATATTATAGGATTAATGATAATTTTAAATATTTTAAAGAATGTGATTCTAAAAGTAAGTCATAATAAGGGATCGGACTACATCTGCAATATTTAGTTTCATTAATATTATATTCAGAAATATTTAGGCATTACTACTTGGTAAATGTAAAAAAATATATTGTTTTATGTATTTATTATTAGTTTACTAATTAAATACATTTAAAAAGTACTTACCAAAAAAAAATGCGAAATTGGTAAACAAAACCAATTAGTTTATTTAATTAAATAAATAAAATTAACCAATAAAAAAATCATTTAGTTTACTCACATCATATACAAAAACATTCATTATTGCAAGTATGAACGCACGAATATCGGAGATATTTACAAATATGTTCCTGCGGCCCTATACTTCATACCTACTTCATACACTTTAACCTTTAGTATGGAGCGTTTTTACGAGACTTGCGAAATTTTGTATACAAATCGCTGTACCTTTGAAAATATTGACTTTTGATATACGGTTTCTTCTGAGAAGTTACTCATATTTAAGACTATTTATTTACGCAATAAAAAAAACAGTCCGCTTCCCTATTGTAGTATTTTTTATTCGTAAGTATTTTTTATTTGTAGCACCTTATTTCGTAGTTGCGTAGGATCGATTTTGGTGTTTGGCACATATATAGAATAGACCACAAGGACGAATATAATAGCCTATGGCCTTCCCCGTGGTATATTTTTATTGCGACAAAATGTACCTACTATTCCTTCGAGATTTTCGTCGCGGGCAACATCTAATGTTTATAGTCTATTTTTTTTTTTTTTTTATGAAATATGGGGGCAAACGAGCAAACGGGTCACCTGATGGAAAGCAACTTCCGTCGCCCATGGATACTCGCAGCATCAGAAGAGCTGCAAGTGCGTTGCCGGCCTTTTAAGAGGGAATAGGGTAATAGGGGAGGGTAGGGAAGGGAATAGGGTAGGGGATTAGGCCTCCGGTAAACTCACTCACTCGGCGAAACACAGCGCAAACGCTGTTTCACGCCGGTTTTCTGTGAGCCCGTGGTATTTCTCCGGTCGAGCCGGCCCATTCGTGCCGAAGCATGGCTCTACCACGTAAAAGTCTATGCCTACAGCACTCAAATATTTTGTAAATAAAAAACACTACACAGAAATTAACCTGCATTTACTTGTTTAGGTATATATTGTATATAAAAAATTATATAAAGCTTCCTTTTATCTAGTACGTTTATAAAAGTACGGACAGGGTTTAATGAAATTTCTCATTTGTTGGGTCAAAATTGTGTCGCGGTATGAACGTACTCAACGCAAACGTTCATATGCGACACAATTTCGACCTAACGATACTTCTTTTGGCACTGAAAAAGCCTTTGTGTATAATACGGGGCCAAAATTGAAATGTTTTTTGAATCCATAATAATAATATCTATGGACGCTTCACACCACGTCAATCTGGCCCCGTGCTAAGTATCCGAAGAACTTGTGTTACAGGTACCAGACAACGGGAAGTATATTTAATAATTTTATACTATACATATATTTAAGATTTTTTTATATTATACACATATTTAAAAAACTTTTTGTTCCTTCGGCAGGATTCGAACCTGCGACCTCCGGCTTGAGCACCAAAGCGCTGAACCACTGAGCCACAGAGGTCGTCTTTTGTTGTCGAATCTTTCAAAGAACATGAAAAAATGCATCGATTGCCACCAATCATGTGAAAATCAGTTTATTCGTTCCAAAGTTATGATAGTTTGAAATTTCAAAATTAGTTTTTATTAAAGTTTCATCATAAAATTTTAAAAACAGAAAGAAAATTATCAGTGAAAATTTTTAGAAGCACTTTTATTTTTTAAACTCAATAAGCTCAAAAATGACGCATTAGATAAAATTTAAGCGCTTGCCGGGAAGTTGCACGGATAGCCTTTTTTAACCAACGTGAAACGCACTCTGATTGGTTGAAACTTCATAAAATCAGTTTTTGATAACATGTCGCTTCACTTATAATACAATCAAAGTGTAATGAAAGTCCACTTTAAATACGAGAATTGGTCACGCAACTACGCAAATGTTATAATATTAGCAGTTCTATTCCTTGACTATGCAGTGCTTGTGAATTAATGTTCTGTAATGCAGTATGTCGCTTCACTTATAATACAATCAAAGTACAATGAAAGTCCACTTTAAATACGAGAATTGGTCACGCAACTACGCAAATGTTATAATATTAGCAGTTCTATTCCTTGACTATGCAGTGCTTGTGAATTAATGTTCTGTAATGCAGTATGTCGCTTCACTTATAATACAATCAAAGTACAATGAAAGTCCACTTTAAATACGAGAATTGGTCACGCAACTACGCAAATGTTATAATATTAGCAGTTCTATTCCTTGACTATGCAGTGCTTGTGAATTAATGTTCTGTAATGCAGTATGTCGCTTCACTTATAATACAATCAAAGTACAATGAAAGTCCACTTTAAATACGAGAATTGGTCACGCAACTACGCAAATGTTATAATATTAGCAGTTCTATTCCTTGACTATGCAGTGCTTGTGAATTAATGTTCTGTAATGCAGTATGTCGCTTCACTTATAATACAATCAAAGTACAATGAAAGTCCACTTTAAATACGAGAATTGGTCACGCAACTACGCAAATGTTATAATATTAGCAGTTCTATTCCTTGACTATGCAGTGCTTGTGAATTAATGTTCTGTAATGCAGTATGTCGCTTCACTTATAATACAATCAAAGTACAATGAAAGTCCACTTTAAATACGAGAATTGGTCACGCAACTACGCAAATGTTATAATATTAGCAGTTCTATTCCTTGACTATGCAGTGCTTGTGAATTAATGTTCTGTAATGCAGTATGTCGCTTCACTTATAATACAATCAAAGTACAATGAAAGTCCACTTTAAATACGAGAATTGGTCACGCAACTACGCAAATGTTATAATATTAGCAGTTCTATTCCTTGACTATGCAGTGCTTGTGAATTAATGTTCTGTAATGCAGTATGTCGCTTCACTTATAATACAATCAAAGTACAATGAAAGTCCACTTTAAATACGAGAATTGGTCACGCAACTACGCAAATGTTATAATATTAGCAGTTCTATTCCTTGACTATGCAGTGCTTGTGAATTAATGTTCTGTAATGCAGTATGTCGCTTCACTTATAATACAATCAAAGTACAATGAAAGTCCACTTTAAATACGAGAATAGGGATCTTGTTTGGTAAATCGTATGGTAAAATCAGTTTTTTGATATCATTAAAAATAACTGAGATATGAACGTTTAAAGTAGTCTGTTAGACAGAGAGATCGGACGTGTATCGTGACGTCACGTAACATGATTTTCATAGAAAGTTCATACTAAATTTCGTTTTGCTAGAAAGAGATAGAGTACAAACTTTGACCGCTCATATCTTGCTCATTTATCAACAGATATTGAAATTTTTTTCGCCATTTCCTTTATTTTTCAGTCTAGTATCATATTATTATGTTTTAAGCTATTTTTATATTTTATGCATATTCCCTATAGGTCACTCAACTACGCAAATGCTATAATGTTAGCAGTTCTATTCCTTGACAATGAGGATTAATGTTCTGTGATGATGTATGCTGTATGCTGGATGTGTTATTGAAAAAAATATAGAAATGGACAGAAACAAAATTAATTTTAAATTATCAGAGAGCACGGCCAAACAATTTCGTTTCACTATGATTCAATTATGAAACGCTCACGTGATATGAAAATGGCCGTGATTTTATTATGGCGTACAATGTCATTCCAAATATTATTAATACTGTTTATTGTTCTATAAATATATTTAATATTAATTATATACAAAACTGTTTTGTCTACGTTTATTTACGTAAAGATCAAAATATAATATAGTAAAGTAACTGTATTGTACTATATTTTTTTATTTAAGATTTTACTATATATAACAAGCCTTTATTCAACATACATAATAAGAAACAATAGAATAAAAAATATATTTAAACTAGAACAAAGTATATATTTTGATCTTGCGATGTCACTTACTTGCGCTTCCTATCTACTTGTAGAAACCAGAACCCCATTCTCGTATTTACGTAGACTTTTATTTTACTTTGATTGTATTATATGTGAAGCGACTTGTTATCATAAATTGATTTTGTGAAGTTTGGACCGATGGTTTAACGTTTACGAGAATACCGGTTTGGCAAATTTAGCGTATCGGTACTTAATTGTAATTTTATTATTGAAGGTTTTATTTAGCATAATTGACCATGTGTTTTAGTTACAAAGAGATGTTGCCCGCGAATTCGAAAAAAAAACCACAAAAAATTTATAAATATCTGTTTTTTTTCACTAACATTTTTTTCCTATACATTATCTGCCTCAACCTTTTACTAGTTCAACCCAAACTATTTATCTGAAATTCTGGATCACGTGAAAATACTTTGATATCTTTGTACCGATTCCAATGGATTCTAAAATTTAAACCCGCATATTCTTTTCCACTGATGAAGTCTTTGACAATCCTTTGTCTCTTTGATATTGAGTGCTGAACCTTTGAGTCGCTAATTATACGAAAATTCAATTACCACTGTATACGAAATATGATAGAGGGTAGACAAACAACGTTCCTGTGTTTTCTGGTTAGAGCAAGTTAGTACCGGTTTTTGACGACTAGTCCAAATCGGTTTTTGATGATGTATTTTCTGATTTTCTATTTTATTTTTTCATATTTTTTAAAACGATTATATAAATTTGCGATTGGCGATCAGATGGTGATCATAAAATCCATATCATATTAAAAATGGGGTGTGTATCTCTGTCTTTCACGCTAAAACTACTGAACCGATTTGAATGAAATTTGGTAAACAGATAGTCTACAGTCTGAGAAAGGACATAGGCTACTTTTTATCGCGGGGAAATGTACGGTTCCCGTTGGTGTACTTACGCGGGCGGAGCCGTGGGCATCAGCAAGTTGAGAATAATTAAAAAACAGAATTCATAACAACAATGGGGAAGATGCATTGATTTTTTTGTCTTTTCGAAAAGTTACTTATTAAGCCAGGAAATATTGTCTTTGCAATGGCATATCTACGATCAATCGTAGACGAAATACAGTCATCACAAAAGTGAGATCGTTGGAGAGCATTAAAAACGCTCTACACAAAAAAAATATGCGCTTGTGACGTCACAGCAGTTGAAAATGAAGACAAATACAAAATTTGTTTTTATTAATTTCAATACTGCGTTTATATATATCATTACTTTTATAACAAATATCATAATCTTCTTTCAGTTCGTTTCAGTACCAAATTCACGTTCCGTTTTCTCAAATATCCGGAAAAAGTTCTGAAAAAAGCCTATGTTAGTTCGATTGTTAAGGTGAACTAATTAAATCTACCCTATGTTAATTAAAATTTAATATCAGTTTTCACTGCCGACTGTACATTAACTGACTGTGACCTGAGTAATTACCTCTATTACCCTCTAATAGGAAAACCTCCCAACATTAAAGGGCCCTGGAATAATAACAAATATAATCAAAAGCACAATTAGTCGTTTAATCGACAAATTTGCAAGTTCGTTACCGCCCTATATTAAACGAGCTTATAATTGGTAACGCGATTATGAACTTTAACACATTCACGTAAAGTCTAAAAACAATTGAGTGGATAATTTATGACTAGCGTGCATAGACGGCATAAAACATTGGCAGGTTATTGTTTTAAATTGTTGCACGCCCAGTAATGTGACAATGGGCGGAATGGACGTAAAGCCTTCACAAAAAGTCATGAAAATCATAAACCCAGGACGTAATTTTCCCCTTATCCGTCACCTTTTTGTGCAAATAGACATTAGGTGCTATAGATGAGGAAATGAATGGAAGTGGCAGGAATTTTTTGCGTTTTTGTAATTTTTTTTTTGTTGTGGTAATGTACCACTTGAAATTTTGTAAACAGACATTAGGTAAACAACGGGGTTAGGCTACTATCTCCTAGTCCACTCCAACCCCGTCAAACATTATTTTGTGCATAAACAATAAACATTCTTAAACATTTTTTTTAATGGCGGACAATATAATATATAGTAATATAGTTTAGGAACTACTTATTTGATATAACTTTTTAATTTAATTGTAGATGAATACACAAACTTAAATCAAAAATAAAAGTTATTCCGTTTCATGCGATTAAAAATCATAAGCAAACAAAATAAACTATCGCAAAACTATTCTGGCTATGAAAAATGTACGGTGGACTATCGCAAATCGCAACATTTACCGTATAATATACTATTGCAAGTTTAAATTGTTATTTTTATCTTCGTTATCTTAAGTAACATAGCCTGTTGTAGGTATGCCAAGTAGGTCAAAAAGGTCTATTCTACGAATTCAATTCTACAATAAGACAGTTACAATCGAGTCCCGATATGATAAAACTCCAAAATTATATTCTCATAAACGTCAAACCAATGTCAAACGCGTTTTGATTGGAGCGAACTCCAAAAATGAGTTTATTATATCAAAACGATTCATTTATAATTCAATAATAGTAAAATGAAACTTTAAGTTCATTACGAGAATTAGGGTTCTGAGCCCGTATCCAATTCCGGGCCAAATGTCTACTAAAGTACACTATACACTGTACAGCTATCAAAGAATACAGAACATCCAGAATGAGTGTTCGATCACATATTTTATACGCAGCGCACTGTAACCAAAACCATGGCGGAACACCGCCCCTTACTTTACACTTACAAAACAAATCGCGTTATTATGTTACGACAATTAGGTATTCAATAAAAATTAATTGAAAAGTTGGGTAAATTATTCCGTTATTCTGTGGCAACATATTATGTGCGGATAGCCACTCCAATTTGGAGTAGTGACGGCTTCACTTTCAAGCGCGTTGACGGTTTCTGTGTGGTTTCTGTTTTCTGTGACAGCTATTTTGAGCAAGGTATTTCTAGTGTTTCTATGATCTTGCGTGACACCTTTTATTAGAATACAGGTGAGGAGAGTGAGGTTAACCCTAAAGCATAAACCGGGCTTATCTTACCCCTATAAAAAGTTCCGGCCAAATATGTACTTATTGTCGTGATAGCTTCAAGATGGCTTTTTTGGCCATAAAATACGAGATGATTTGGTTTTAAAGCAATAAAAGGTGGAAACATTTTCTATGAAATATAAAGAACTAGCTTTTGCGCGCAGCTCCGCCCGCGTGAATACATTATCCCGCGGGAACACTACTTTCCGGGATAAAAAATATCCTATGTCCTTTCCCGGGACCCAAGGTATGTCTATACAAAATTTCATAAAAAATTGGTTCAGCTGTTAAAGCGTGAAGAGGTAACAGACAGACAGACACACTTTCACATTTATAATATTAGTATAGATGGCTGTATCTAATTTACAGTACGTACAATAGAGATAGTGAGGAATCAACAGAAAATGCAAATTAAATTCGCTATCTTTTTATGGTTCCGTACCCAAAGGGTAAAAAACCGACCATGTGTTAGTCTAACGCAAGAAGGGTTCCGTGTCTATATTTTACAAGTTTACGTTATTTTGTTATTTTTGTACGAATTTTTCCAATTTTACACCACATTTTACAAGTTAAGCATCTATAAATCCTACACTAACAAAGTTATTTAAGCTGTTTCCCTTCAAAGTACCTACATGATATGGAATATTGCCATGATTTTTTCCGATTTTCGAGACACCCATTTAGCTTTTAGAGGGAACTCTCCATTTTAACAGAAAAATTAATAATTCGCAAATGGATATATTCAATTTTAAGCATATATAATATAATGATACCCCACACCGACTTCAAAAAGTGAAAGAAAATAATAAAAATTGTTTTGCATATTTTAAATTGAATTCAATTTTGAGGTTTTTAGTGGGTTGGTTTTTTGAAAGCTTTCTTTTTTGTTAAAAATAATGTTACATAGGTAGGTATCGTTTTTGTTTTGTTTGTTAATTTTTTCATTTTATATTATAATTATGATTTATTTATGTATTTCATATATTTCAGATTTTAGGACTTATCATTCAATATATTCACTTACAATCCGCGTAGGCAAAATATAACAAGCAGTACATACAAAATGCGTCACAACACGTTTTTGACGAAGGTTGATTTTTCTTGTACCGAGTCTTGAAATGTAAGTCAGAGATGTAAAATTACTCTGGAATAGCTCAGAATAGCGACATTTTATAACCTATACGTCGATTATGCTAATAAAATATTATAATAATATTCGATGCAGTCTTGATTATTAGTACTTGTACAAAATTTTGTCTATTTATATTTACTGTAACTTCAGTTAGGAAGGGCGGAGTGACGGACGGATAGAGATACAGGCGGACGGACAGAGCTAAACTATAGAGTTCCCTACACTACAGAACCCTACAACTGTTTTGGTGCGGCCTGATAGACGATGGTTAGTACTTTAAGGATAAATAGTAAATACAATTCTATAGTGCTCGAGAGAACCACTGGGCCATACGCAAAGGCAATTAGGCAGCTAAAACTTGAAATGTGTTTCTTGACTGCAATCTACCGAATTTATGGCAATCGTTTAATCCTTTAATTGGTCACTAACTAACACTGATATCGGGGGAATCCCAGCGGTGTGTCTATACCCTATACTGAATACATATTATATTGTACGAGTATACGACTAACAAATTTCAGACACTGCACAAGTTCTCTTCTCCGAGTAGTTCAGGTTGGAATTTGTATAATTTTCATAGATTTTGTTCATAAATGGGCTTAATTTCAATCTACACTTACTTCTTTTAATAATTTCATTCGTCAATAAATTTGTTTGTTTTCATAGATTTTCAAAGCATTGAAATCGCTATCTATCGTTATTATTTTGTTTTCAGCGACCAGACTAAAATAATCTTTTGGTATAATTTTGGATAACTTCGTGTAGACACGTAATTTAAGTGTTTATTTGTTTTCATAATAATAACTCCCCACACCGATTTTGGTGACGGTGGCCGATTTCCTTGAAACCAGGCCAGTTACGCAGGAGCAATTTTATAGTGCCCAAGTGTGTGCACAGTACACAAGAGCACTCTCTCTTCATTCACTCTCTGGATACAGTGAGACGGATAACCGACACGACCGACGAGAGATTAGGCGCAGGTCCGACTTTTTACATGCCCATCCGACACATGGATCATCTTTCTTGTCGGACAATCAGGTGATCAGCCTGCATTGTCCTAACCAAACTTGGAAATAACATTTTTTGTTGTTCCAATACGGGAATCGAACCCACGACCTCGAGTCGAGAGTCAATGCTCTAACCACTAGACCACGGACGCTGTTAAATTTGTTTTTATATGTTGTTTCCAGTAAAATGTATCTTTGTTTTCGAAATACATATTATGTTTTAAGGCAAAGCAGAAAGAAACGAAATTTATATTTAATACGAATGATTCATACGCAGCAATATTTTTTGTTCTTTTCAACGTTTCTTATATAGAAAATAACTTCATCCAAAATGACAAATTACTTTCGTTACATTCAAATTACTTGTAATAAAGTCGTTGTATTTTTCAGACCGAAAACCATATCTACCTACTGATTAATAATACGTATTCATTGTTTTAGAAATGCTATTTCGTCTAATATTATAAATGTAAAAGTTTGTGAGGATGGATTGATGTACGAAATTACGGATTGATGAATGTTTGTTACTCTTTCATAGGGGCCCCATACATGGTCCGGTCTACCTTCAGTTCGGCCTGAACGGATGCAAAATCGTATCGTGTGTGTGCAATTTCGAGATCGCATCAGGCGGCCGTACGGACTGAAGCGATTCGTTCCAGTGTTGCCAGCTCTTTTTTTGTGAAACTACTAAACTCGTATCGATTTCTACTAAAACTACTAAAAAACTACTAAAGAGGACTACTTAACTTAGGAATTCCTGAAGCCCCCCAAAAACCACTGCATTTTAGGTTTTATTATATTAATTTTTTTTCATTAATTGAATTTGGTTATAAATTTTACCATTAAATTAAAATATACTAGGAAATATTACGTATTTAGTAGCTATTTTGCATATCATTACTGTCTGGCTCTTTCCTACTTAAACACTACTTGTACGAGCAAGCGTACATAATTATAGCAATCTGTGACAGTTTAGCAAAGTAAGCGATTTATCATTGTAGAGAAGCAATTATCAATAAATCAGTGTACATCACGCACTCGGCGGATTCGGTTGTTTTACTTAACGCCCCGTCTATCATATATCAATTATCAACATTATATCATTTTTATCAATATCATTTATATCATTACTGTAAGGGTACCCATAAGGCATCCTTACATTTGGTCCTTCAATAACTAAATTTCTACCAAGGAGGGAATAAAATACTCAATTTAGTAAAATTTTGTAAAATAACTAAGTTGGCAACATTAATTCTGGCCTGACCGATCGGCCTGAACGCGCGGCCTGTCCTGACCGTGTGTGGACAAATCGCTCAGTTCTTGCCCGACCCGCTGCCGTGCGGGCGTGTATCTTGTACAAGCGTTGTATGAGTTTTCGCGGTGTTTAAATACAAAATTGATAAACACGACCGTAGCGCGCGGCAAACCAGAATGGACTGATGCGACTGTTCCGTGTGTGGGCACGAATCAGATCAGGCCGAACTGACGTAAATTGGATTGGATGCGATTTTTTCCGTGTGTGTGCTCGAATCCGTTCAGGCCGAACTGACGTCAGTTCCAGCTGAAACGATCGGCCTCTCGTCTGTGGGGGCCTATACAAAAACTAAAGGACAGATTTCTTTGAAAAGTGGTTTCAAATAGTTGATGATTTTGGATTGTTGGCAACACCGAGAAGAAGACATTGCGTGTGACTTCCGGTGGTGAATTGGTGCGCATTTGCTGCCGCCTGGGGGCACCACTGCGCTGTATAAAACGGACGTGCTGGGCGGCAAGTGGCCTTTTTTGCGGGGTTGCACTTGATTAGAGAGCATCGTTTGCGATTAATATTTTATTAATTAAATTGTAGTTAAATCTATCTGTCAAGATAGTATCTCTCACTAATTCCTTCGGATTTTGTAATAACTTGTTATATTCCATAAATTGAATAATATCTGTAAAGTGAGTCTTTGAGTTTATTAAGCATCTGTCGTTTACAGGATCAAAACATAAGGCTGCTCTTTATCCCAAAAAACTATTCCCGCGTGGAGCCGTGGGAAATATCTAGTCCTTCTAATAATATAAATGTGAAAGTTTGTGAAGATGGATGGATGGATGGATGTTTGTTACTCTTTCACACAAAAACTACTCAACCGACTTCGATGAAATTCTATATGGTAGTAGCTTAGGCTCTTGATTAAAACATGGCTACTTTTTATCCCGAAAAATTATAGTGTTCCTTTGGGATACTTTGAATGTGTATTTACGCGGGCGGAACCGCGGGCAACAGCTAGTATTACAAAGTTTTATGCAAAATCAGCTATCTACAAAACGATTTATCTAACAGACGCAAAAAATTGTATTGGTTTATGTCGTAGGTATTATAACTACTTATTTAACGTAGAATTTTCTCAAACAATATATTGCTGAAGAATTTGCACTCTGAGCGAGCCAATATGATCAAAATCTTGAGCAAGTTGGCGGCCATAATTCCTTATCCATTCCCTTACAAAACGACTTGCATAATTCGTAGTGTCAATGACATTAGATACTGAATAAATACTCCTCACAACATCCAAAGATTTGTAAACGTATTTCAAGTTCAATTAAATAGTCTAGCGAAGGTTTTAGATGGAAGACTTACAGGAAAGCGACCTCTATCGTTTTTTAATGCTCTTAACTTAATGTGGAAAGTCTTACTTGTAGCGATTTATAGCATTTATTTCGTTAAGAGGTTTACTTGAAAGAGTCTTTGATGGAATGAAAGACGCTAGCGATCCTTGCAACGCGTTTCTTAGCTCCATGTTAAGATTTGGAGAAAAGCTTTCAATGTTACTTTAGTAATTTAGTAATAATCATATCTAATGGACGGTTCGAACTGCAACAATATAGCTCGTGCTAAGTATCTGAAGAATTTGTGATATTATATACATCACCGTAAAACTGTAAAAACCGTAAGATTGTAGGTATTATAACTAGCGAGATTGTAAAAATATGTCGAAAGATTCTTTGTTATATATTTATAATATAATAATAATAATAATAGAGCTTTATTTAATTCGCTCGGGCCTGCATGTCTTTCGACATTTTACAATTTCACTAGTTATATTACAATCTAACAACTACCGGCTACTGGCTGGCTTTACAATTTTACGGTGACATATTATATCTATGACCCAGGAACACAGAGAACTTTTATTGTATCCTCGGCGGAATTCCCGTGACCTCCAGCTTGAGCGCCAACGCGTTAACCACTGAGCTAAAAGGTCGTCGAAGCTAGTAGGTTCATATAAATTGGAAAATAGAAATTAATTGACCACAATCTTTTCTTTATTACTATGACAAACAAGATAGCGGTCGGATAGTAAGTAGTCACATATGCAACAGCAGAGGCACCACAACTCACACAAGTGCGTCAACAATGTATTTCTCGTTTGGTACGTTACCGATATATTATAACATGTATACGTTTATAGTCTCTTTGATCTAATTGACAAAAAATGCTTGTTTTCGCTGTCTGTAAATCCAGGATTCCAATTATTGTTTTAATTCGTGCCGAAATGGAACACGTTAAGGTCTTAGACCATACTGCCTGTTCTGTCGTTTTATTTCTTATTTGTCTTATTTCTAGATCGTTAAGTCCAAAGTCTAGTCAAAGTCCCAATAAATAGTCAAGGTAGTCAATCAGTCAAGACAGGGAGTTTTGGCGGGAAACCCAATTTAGCACGCATTTTTAGTTGCTATATCACTCTTCCACACTATTGCACGTCAACGAATAACTAATGGTTAATATTCCACCAATATTACACATTAAAAACCGCAATAACACGAATTTAGAAAAGTAACACAGAAACACAACATTGCTGATTGACATTCCCGGCAAAACTCCCAGGATTCCAATATTAATAGTTATAAATGAAGCAAAGTTTTTTTTTCTTTAAGAAAATACGCAAAGGATAATCAAGTGTAGCAGTGTGTCAAGTCCGCTTGTCAAATTACCACATTCTCCGCTGACAAAGGACGTACACAATAAAAACTCCTCGCGAAACGAGATAAATGTCCGGCTTTGTTCCTCTGGGACTAAAAAATCAAACAAGTTATGTACGATCGAGGAAATTTAATATTTCGCGGTGTGACATGCTTCTGAAATTGACCATATTAATCGATACTTGATTTCGGGGTGTGACATGCTTCTGAACTTGACCATGTTAATCTATACTTGATTTCGCGGTATAACATGCTTCTAAAAGTGACCATGTTAATCTATACTTGATTTCGCGGTGTGACATGCTTCTGAAATTGACCATGTTAATCTATACTTGATTTCGCGGTGTGACATGCTTCTGAAATTGACCATATTAATCGATACTTGATTTCGGGGTGTGACATGTTTCTGAACTTGACCATGTTAATCTATACTTGATTTCGCGGTATGACATGCTTCTGAAAGTGACCATGTTAATCTATACTTGATTTCGCGGTGTGACATGATTCTGAAATTGACCATATTAATCTATACTTGATTTCGCGGTGTGACATGCTTTTGAAATTGACCGTGTTAATCTATAGGTATTTGATTTCGCGGTGTGACTTACTTTTGAAATTGACTATGTTAATCTATTGATCTACATAGATATATCGGTATATATATTAGGTTGGGGAAAAAGTTTCTTCGCATTTTATATAAAAATTCAAAAGGTTTTTTATAAAGTTTATTTACAAGTGACTAAAGTATATAGGTGCCATTTTGTTCGATAACTTTTTGCCATCTTGTTGGTAGGTACATGATCCCATTGCTATACAATTTTTGGGGCTTCTGATGAAAAAACTGCGACAAGTGGTTTTGGCAGTCCTCTTGTGATGTCAACCTGACACTGCCTAAGGAATTCTGCAGCGACCGAAACAGGTGGAAATCTGAAGGTGCAAGGTCAGGACTATACGGCGGATGCATTAACACCTCCCAGCCAAACTCCCGTAATTTTTTCTGAGTGGCTAAAGATGTGTGAGGTCTAGCGTTATCATGGTGAAAAACCACACCCCTTCTGTTGATTAATTCCGGCCGCTTTCTCTCAACTTATTGCTTTAATCTCATCAGTTGTTCGCAGTACAGTTCAGAATTGATGGTCCTGCCTGGCGGTAACAGCTCATAATGAATAATGCCCTTCCAATCCCACCACACACACAGCATCACCTTGTTGCGAGTTAACCCGGGTTTCGCCACAGTCTGTGAAGCCTGACCGGCCTTTGACCACGATCTTTTTCGCACGTTCTTGTCGTACGTGATCCACTTTTCATCACCAGTTATCAGCTTCTTCAAAAATGGTTCGGTTTCATTACGTCGTAATAAAGAATCACAAATGAGTACACGGTTCATTAGGTTTCTTTCAGTGAGCTCATGAGGCACCCAAATATCGAGCATTTTTGTGTACCCAGCTTTTTTCAAATGCGCCAAAACCATTTTGTGGTCAATCCCCAGTTCTTCAGCTACATCGTAACTACTAATATGCCGATCTTGCTCCACTTTTTCAAAAAAGGCAACAGTTTTGTCCGTAACAGGGCGACCAGAGCGACGTGCATCTTTGATATCAAAATTTACGGATTGAAAACGCTTAAACCAAATTTGCGCTACTCTCACAGATACTGCATTAGGTCCATAAACATCACAAATTTTTTTCGCGGCTTGTGTTGCATTTTTACCTTTTTTGTAATAAAATTTTAAAATGTATCGAAATTCTTCATAAGAATCACTCATTTTAACAATAAGAAAAACAAATGAAAATCTCAAATTAACCTAATTTGAATTTGGAATTGTCTTCTGTAAAATTAAAACTTTTTAATGATACCAAAATCAGCCAGATACAATTGGTATAGCCCAAGATATTTTATGACAAGTTCATACATACTATAATGCGAAAAGACTTTTTCCCCAACCTATTATTATACGATACGAATATAATGAAAAGGAAATATATTCTGTTTGTTTGCATTGAATAGGCTCCGAAACTAGTGGACCAATTTTGATAAAATTTGGCACAGATATAGAATAGACTATGAGGCTACTTTTGTTGCGAAAAAATGTATGGTTCCTTCGTGATTTCATTTAGTACGCACGAAGTCGCGGACAAAATCTAGTATTTAAAAATTATAATGCGAACAAATTATGATGACGATCAAACTGCTAAACAATAATTTTTCACCACTGTACACCGTACAGTCATATTGCAAAGTCAAGTTACAAAGTAAACAATGATAAATTGCGTTACTAACTGAAGTTAGTAACGCAATTTATTAAGTTTTTTGTTGTATATAATATTAATAAAGTTATTAAGTATATAATATAATTGGCAATGACAGTTTGTGATCAATTCTATAAAATGAAGTCCTCAAATCCAATATTCCAGTGGAAATTAACATCAAAATATGTTTTAACAATTGGAAAGTTTTCAGTTTATCGTATTGAATTGGAAGTTATAACGAAATTGCTAATTGCTTTAGTGATACAGAGCTTAGAGCTCCCTAACCTCGTCCGTCATTTTAATGTAGACATTCAAAGTAATGGAAATAAATTAGATAGGACCCTCTTTTTGGTTACTGTTGATGGGCCTACGGTCAGGGTCACGGAATACAAAACACAAGAGGAAAGGGCAAAGCTAGAAAGTTCATAGAAAACCGCTTTCGCCAAACTCACACAAAAGCATTTTACGCACGAATTATAAACGTGATTATTTCTCGAAATCAAATGTATTTTATATTCACACCGAAAAGAAACGATACGTGACGTGGCGCTGCATTTTTAAGATAGCTATTTAAAATTGAACCTTATTTATTTACTCAAGAAGACACACGTTTCATTGTATGAGTTGTCGAATGTCACGTTGCACCGCGCTGTACAGCGCATGTGCAGTGTAGACTGATTTTATAATATGAAACATGTATATTTTTGTATAGTTCACTACACAAAAATATTAACCCCCTTACTAATAAACGCTGTATAAGATTTGAATAGTTATACAGTGTTTTGTTCCCGTCTCACAAGTGACATTTTTCATTCGATAGAAGGAGACAAAACACTGTATAACTATTCAAAGCTTATACAGCGATTATTAGTAAGCGACCGTCCATTAATCACGTGATGTTTTTAACAACTTTTTAGACCCCTCCCCTCCCCTGGTGACACGTGGTGAGGTTTTATACCATCCCCCCCTCCCCCACCTAAGATCACGTGTATTTTTTACATAGTAAGCAGGTCATGTTTGAAGAAAAACTTTAACTTAAAAACAATTTAATCGAATAATTTAAGCAATTAAAAACTATACGAGTCATTTGTCTTGTAAGTATTTAAACAACACTACGAATCTACAACCGATAATAATTTCGGTATGCATAGACTGGATTCGAAAATTAATACACGTGATGTCTCCTATACCCCCTCCTCCCCTTGGTGATATTTGGTGATTTTTTTCGGATCCCCCCTCCCCCTTTAGGCATCACGTGATTAATGGACGACCCCTAAGGGGGATAAAGTTCAATTTAGAATCGCTATCTCAAAAATGCCGCACCAGTGTAAACTGGCCCTTATACACGTAAGGTGCAAAAAAATTATCGAATAGAATAGAATCTACCGATGTGCTAAGCATCAATATCTAATACTAGCTGTTGCCCGCGACTTCGTCCGCGTCAACTGATGGCGCAATAATGCATTAATATCGACCAAAGATTACCATAAAAACGGTTATAGTGATTCAATCTTAAAATACAGACATATATACTATCGCGGACATTTTTTAGATCAATTAAAGAAGAATAATTCTTTCATACATATTTTTGGGTAACATGAACCGTTTACGCAGTGCACGCAACGGAAGCCCTCAAATATAAATAATTTTCCCCGTTTTTTGCAACATTTTTCACTCAAACTCAAACAAACTTTTTATTTCCATATAGGTAATAATATAACACTTAAAAATTGTCCTACATGATGCCTACCACCTGATACTTCGTTTCTATTGGTCGCAGCGTAATGTTATATATCTTAAAGCCTTCTTCGACAAATGGAGTATCGAATACAAAAATAATTTTTCAATTCGATTTAGCAGTTCCTGAGATCAGCGCGTTCAAACAAATAATGGAAGCCCTCAAAGATGAATAATTTTCTCCGTTTTTTCCACATTTTCCACTGATTCTTCGCACCTATTGGTCGCAGCGTGATGTTATATAACCTAAAGCCTTCGTCGATAAATGGACTATCCAATACAAATATTTTTTCAATTCGAACCAGTTGTTCCTGAGATTAGCGCGTTCAAACAAACAAACTCTTCAGTTTTTTAATATTAGTATAGATTTACGCGCCAAGTGGCAACTACTAAAACATACCTATACGGTTATGTAAATTATAAGTGAGATAAATTAAAAATGCTATACGCCATTTTTTTATCTCTTTTAGCTGGAGCCATGTTTCATTCCGCCACGTCACCGCAGCGCCCGGCATTCACTAAACCTAAATAAAGAAGTGGATTGAGAACCGAAAACGGCAACGAGCTCTCTCGAGTAGAAACACCAAGCTAACGTGACACCTGGGTAATCTCGGCCGTTTGGAGGGACTACGGATTTGCCGTAGACACTCGGACTGCAGGGAGGTCGAGCTAAATTAGTTTGGGTGTTCACTCCGATTTTATGATCCGTGAATATCGCGCAGGCATTTCTAGATGTTCGCGTTTTTATTGTTATGTAAATGCTAGTTCCAAAGGGTCTCTGGTTCTGGCGCCCCCTGCCCTTCCGAATGTTTAGGTTGTGACTTGAATTTGGAAATTGAAATATGATTTTCGCGCTCGATTAACTGCGTCGTAAATTGCGGTTTTCTTCTTCGGTTAGGTGCAAAGTCTGGTATCACAATTTATTAATCGTGAGCTTTAAATTAAATCAGTCGAACGTTAAAAAAAATTAAAATTAATAATAATATCTATGGATGCTTTCGCACCACGATAATCTGGGCCTAGGTCCAGATGCATTCGATAATTTCGACGGCGAACTTCGAAATCAAAAATGTATGGGATTTGACATAAGTCATCGTTATGTGACATGTCGCTTGCGATGCGTTATGTCAAATCCCATACATTTGTTTTTGAACTTTGCCATCGAAATTATCGAATGCATCTTGACAAGAGGCCCAGGTCCCGTGATAACTTCTCAAAGAACTTGTGTTACGGGTACCTACCAAACAACGGAAATTAAAACTAAGGATACTTTTTATACTATTATTATATTAATTACCCAGGAACGCAGAAAACTTTTTGATGCCTGGTAGGATTCGAACCTGCGAGTGCCAAAGCGCTAACCACTGCGAGTTGCGACAGAGGTTGTTAACGTCAACGATCTACAGCTGTCCAATGACGTCACAGTTACGTTTCTAGTTCACTTGATATTATGTAACAATATAATATATCTATGGACGCTTCACACCACGTAAGTCTGATCCCGTGGTAAGTTCTCGAAGAACTTGTGTTACGGGTACCAGACAACGGAAATATATTTAATACTTTTATACTATACACATATTTAAGATTTTTACTATATTATACACATCCATGACCCAGGAACACAGAAAAACTTTTTGTTCCTTCGGCGGGATTTGAACCCGCGACCCCCGGCTTGAGCATCAACACGCTCAACCAACTGAGCCACAGAGGTCGTCAATGTAGTTTTCTCTAATGGACGGGTTGATAGTAGGTATGTATATTTACTTGTATTTAAAAGTAAAATGTACAGAATAATAAAACTAAACTTACTTGGGCCTTTTCATCAGTTAATGGATGATTTATACAGTACTAGATGTTACCCGCGGCTCCGCCCGCGTAAATATACTATCGAGTATCCCGCAGGGAAACAATACTTTTCCGGGATAAAAAGTAGACTATGTTTTAATCCAGAGCCTAAACTACTACCATACCAAATTTCATTAAAATCAGTTCAGTAGTTTTTGCGTGAAAGAGGAACAAACATCCATCCATACATCCTCACAAACTTTCACATTTATAATATTAGTAGGATTAGTAGGATTCTCCGAGCGAAGTAACCACTCTGAAATACTGTACCTGGGACAGTCGGTTTTTAAATGTCGTATGATTGCCCAAGCACATACGGCATTCTCACAACATAGTCAGCCTAGTCCAGAGGAATGACTGGTCAATACGTCTGGGGCCAACCATGTGCTGGTTTTCTCAACATCATGAGCCTTCATCTCCTTCTTCAGCTCCTTCACCGTAAGAGCATCCGTATAATGCACTTGAGATCTGAAAAAGTCTCATTGGTACGACACCACAACCTGGGATTCGAACCTGCACTCTCTCTAGTGAGAACCAAACGGTCCTCAAACTAGGCCACGGAGTTCTAAAAGTAAAATGTACAGAATAATAATTCTGTGTTAGTTCGCACGTGCCAGCCAGTTTGCGAATATTCGACTGAGCGTAAGATAATTAAAATTTCAACGTAACCTTTGTGTTTCTTGTAAACAAATCTAATATTCTGACTAATCCTACCATAAATTTAATGATTAATAATTTCGTGAGTAGGAATAATTCCCACCCACGAAATCATGATGCGGAAGGGATAATCTAATTATTTTTATATTTATTAAAATTGTAAAGAAAACATCTCAAGGACTATTAGTGTTTCTCTGTGATTAACCGATGATAGACATCAGCAACTATACCAATATAATATAAACTACCGATACTTCGGGCATATGATCCACTGCTTAATGTAAAGACGTTTAGGTAGAAAAATAATTGTCATACTCAAACTAAAAAACTAGGCAAAGGTGTATGCAGTTTCTCGAAAATCTGTTTAAAAAGTGGAAAAGAGTTCTTTTATCATCGTTTAGTGACCACTGACTACGGTCCACGAAGACCCAATTGCATCAAATAACAAAGACACTAGCCGTCATTCTCATGCTGGAGAATGTTGGCTGCAATGCCAAGTTTGCCACTAATTTGTCACGAGGAATTCCGAGGATTACTGAAAAAAACAAGAACAGTTGAATGTGAATTATGTGATCCAAATAACTAAACTTACTAAACATGACAAATAATAATTGATTTTGCATATTTATCATTTATATGCCGTCTTACCCACTGGTGTAGGGTGAGATGGATTTTCTAATGTTTTTTGTTAATGCTTTCTTTTAAAATAATAATTTATGTTCAACTTAGCGACTGATTAACTAGCTAAGAATAAATTACTTTTTAATGTAGAATACCTTTTTATTTCTAATTCAATTTGTATTTTTTGATAAACAATGATTTCAAAATGGCATACCATCTCAGACCATGTTCCCCTACTGTGAAGTCTGCTAATCGGCGATAGGCTACCACCATCAGTTCCCTCCTCCTTAAATTGAGAAGATACCCAAACCCCATCACACATATAACGTCAGTAATCTGTAGGGATGTTAACCTACCAATATGCATAAAGAGGCAAAAACTGTACCCTTATTTACAAAATTCTCGAACAATTCATACTTACGTCGCTCCATAAATTCCCGCTAACGATAATAAATGAAGTCATCAGGTTATAGCGTGAAAACTATGGAGTCGTCTGATAAAATTTTATTGAATTTCCCGTTCAATATGGCAGGAAGCGATATTGATGGCAGCTCCATGACTGGCAGAATTGGCAGCGATAAAGCTTTACATTTTAATTTTACTAAAATGACAGTTATGGCAACATTTTAGGGATACTTTGAAAACGCTGACTTGACATTATAATGGAGATACGCCATTCAAATATTTAAAGATACATTTCTGAAATTCAAAAGCATCTAAGTAATATTCGTCTATCAGGACCCCGATTAATTTTAATTTTATTTAATTATAAATAAATCGTCCTGATAATATCATAAATTGATTTTTGAAGTTTGGATCAATCAAAACCGGTTTGACTTTGGTTTGACATTAGTCGTTACCATTTTGAAATTTTATCATATCCGGACCTAATTGTAATTATATTATTGCAGGATTTTATTAGCAGAATCGACCTTCTGATATTTTTCAATCAAATTCTTTAACTTATTAAAGCTGGGTAAATATTAATCTGTCTTATGGTCTAAAGTTTTATTTTTAGTCCTATAGAACCTAACATATCTTGATTGTAGGTTGTGTCTACCTTGTTAGAGTCCACAAATAGCTGATAAGTTATTCTCCTATAGGTACCTACTACGTAAAAAAAACATATCAATGGCATATTACAGTACCGCTATTTCATTACAATACTTTGCTTTGTAATATCTTTCATCATACGCTCGGCTGTCGTTTATTTCCTTTATACTCTAAATACTTACATAACTTAATAGAATGGATAATCATATAGGACATCTCTTATCTCGAAGTTTGTCATATAGGGCATTAGTAGGCCCGTTATCATTTGTATAAGGACCTATACAGATTATAACAATGACAATTATGCTGGACTAGCCACATAATGTCCTATTTATATGCAAATTAAACCCTATTAAGATAATTTAAAGGTTCATATTATTTACTTTGAATTTATTATTATAAATATAAGTTTTATATTTTGTATGTTTATATCGAGTTGCTTTAGCAAGATAAAACTGTTGAGTTTTGAATAGGTAACTTTTCTAATTACATTTAAGGGTCTGTTTCATAATATTTTTAAAAGTTTCGGATAGCTTATTTGAAAGCTTTGGTGCTGCTTTATATCGAGTGACAGAGACGTAACGTGTAAATATACGTATATATACGTATATATATATACGACGCAACATGATTCGCAAGATGTATATATATATATATATATATCTGACATGTATAGTGCAACAGCCCATGAATATACGCTTCTTAACTGATGGCGCGGCCGCGCCAACTATCTTTTATCGAAGCATTTCTCGGCGTATTCAAATATTTAGTATTCACCATATTTTTTTATAATAAAAATATCCAAGCCACAATGATATAATGAACTATAAAAAACCAAATACAAAATTTAAATGAGTAACTAATTATATGGATTGTCTTGAATTGTACTTCGTTTCTATGATACTTAAAAGCTTTTTGCGAAGGAATGACTTGTTTTTTTTCGTCGTCATATTTTAATATTTTTGTGGAATAATATAGCATGATCGAAGTTTATTATATCAAACTGCTTTAGAAAGATAAAATTATTTAAATAACTCATCTGATTAGATGATTTTATTTAAGTTTTTGTAGCAAACTACCATTGAACAACATTTTTGTAATTACCAAAATTTCAAAACTAAGAATGGGCTATGACGTACATTTGACAGAATAAATCTTCATACAAGAAAAAGTACGCCATCTTGTTTTCACCATATCTCAAATGTCAGCCATCTTGATTTTACCATACCTCAAATGTCAAAATGGTCCCAAAAACCCCCAAAAGTATGGTCTTTTAAGTAGGGACAGTTTCTGCCTCGACATGCCTCGTCCATAATCTAGGCATCTATGACAATCACAATTTTTTTGTTAAACTACCACCCACCCAACTACGTAAATTGTATATAGCCTATAATAATAATAACTCCCCACCGATTTCGGTGACGGTGGCCGGTTTCATTGAAACCAGCCCAGTTACGCAGGAGTAATTTTATAGTGCCCAAGTGTGTGCGCAGTACACAAGAGTACTCTCTCTTTCTTTACTCTCATAATCCAGTGGGACGGATAACCGACACGACTGACGAGAGATCAGGTGCAGGTCCGACTTTTTACATGCCCATCCGACGCATGGATTATCTTTCTTGTCAGACAATCAGGTGATCAGCCTGCATTGTCCTAACCAAACTTGAAAACAACGTTTTTTTGTTGTTCCAATGCGGGAATCGAACCCACGACCTCCGAGTCGAGAGCCAATGCTCGAACCACTAGACCACGAAGACTATATAGCCTATGGTACCCGTTGGTCACATAGGCCCGTTTTAATGAATTTATCTATTCTGTCAAATGTACGTCATTTATTAAGAAATTGGCGCTGCACCGGATCGTCAGAACAAACATACATATCTCCTTTATAGCCTGTATAATAGCTAGGGATTGGGATGAGGGTCTTCAAAAGGTAAGCGGTAAGGGAAGCCGATAGGAATGGAGTTATATGAACCCCTCGCCACTGTTACATATATAGTACATAAATACATACTTATTACGTAGATATACTGCTAAAATCATTATCCTTCCATTTAGCTTCGCCGTAGTTGGGTACAAAATACTTACCTACCAACGAAACTCGCAAGATGGAAATACTCGGGTAACTCGTGTATAGTAGGTACAATAATATTAATGCTAGTCTGCACATTTAAAATCCAAGTTTATTGAGTGACGTGGTTAAAAACCGCGAACATTATGACAGTTCTTGTGACTGGCTTGCGTCTGTCTAATGAAATTCCTTCGCAAACGATGACGCAATAAAATTTTGCGCACCATGTCATGTTATATACCATGGAGGTTTAATACGTTCCAAATGCGAAAGACTCAATATGAAAATCATCATCAGGCGTAAGCTAGGTGTAAGTTACCTTAGGTATACTTTAAGCGAGACAATCTTGTATATAATCGGTTTCTCGAAAATGGATGCAAGTATTACCATATGTACCTACTTGCAGCAAAATCTTGCAGTATGTAAGATTTTTATGTATAGTATATGTATGATGGCTTAGATAGTGATTTATAAAAATATATATTAACAGTCATCACGTAGACTATAATATATTTTTATTATTATCATATATTTTTATAAATCACTATTTGCTTTCCGTGGCTCCACCCACGTAAATATACTATCGGTTATCCGCGGAAATACTGTTATGCCTATGTTTTAATCCAGAGCCTAAACTACTACCATACCAAATTTCATCAAAATCCGCTCAGTAGTTTTTGCGTGAAAAAGTATTAAATATTCATCCACCCATACATCCATCATTCCATCCATCCTCACAAACTTTCACATTTGTAATATTAGTAAGATTGTAAATAAAATAAAGGTGTCAGTATAATTTATTAAGTTTTTTTTAGTATTATATTAATCGATAAAAATCATAATAAAAAATTTATACCGAATAATTATTTACTTAATACCTCGAATAGAACTTGAAATTAATATTTTATAATAAGGAACTTTTTTGAAGTAAAAACTGCTTTAGAGGCGTTGTGCACTTTTCTTGGGATGGGTAAAAAATTATAAACTCGTGTCAAGACAAGTGACCTGATCGAAAATGCGTAAGATGCAATTTGCAACTGTTTGGTTAATAATTTAGTTCCCTTACACGAACATGAAACTATTTTAGCTCGTATCTTTTAACCTAGATTTAACCGGTTTTGTTTTCACTTCTGCCGGCACTCTGGAGTGCACTGTGCAACCCGTTGTTTTTTTTTTATCTACTTTTTTATTGTTGAAATTTTAGACATATATAATGAAAAGCAATTAAATGACCTGTTTACCCCACGTCAAATAAATGTTGACCCTTTTTTATTCCGTTACCATAATCCAGTGAGGATTACCGAACCAGCACTTAAAATAAAGCTTTAACATTTTTTGAACTCAAAATTAATAACCAATGAAATATTATTCTTTCCACAATTTAAATATGAAATATCATCTTTTCGTTCATTATAACACAAGAGACGTTGAATAGTATACATGATATATTTTTTTAATTCTCTTAAAAAATGTAGCGTTTCTTCCAAATAAAGATGTTTTAAAAATTTTATTTATGTTTTCAAAGCTTATTATATTAACTACAGTTAATAATAATGTAAGTTAAAAATAGTATAGGTTTGATAACTACGAGTGTCTAATTTTGTGGAAGCTTAGGTGTTGAAAGAGTAAAAATCTTAAAAAAACCTTAGATTAAAAACTTCGATAATATCATGCCTACTATAATTATATACTTCGTCGTACATTTTCATTCATATTGGTATATAAAAACATGTCTATATATTAAATTTATACCTAATGATATCAATTTGATAAATAGCTACATTCATACATTCATGATTTAGCATACATTCATGATTTATAATATAGTAGCTGACTCTTAGCCTATATTGTTTCATTTCGCAATCTTCTCAGCGAAAGAAAAGCCGTCATTTTACAACCTTTAAAATGCCTTCATTAAAGTTTAAAGATAAGATACGATAAAAGTAAAATTGGGAGCGCCTCGCTGGCTCTTTTTAATAATTCACACACTTGTGACTTGAAAAAAGATACGGCCTAAGGGTGAAACCAAGCGAGTTGAGTTATTTTAAAGGCGCATTTATAATGCAACTTTGTTAAGAAATATATATTTGATTATTGGCTTTAGAGTTCATAAAAATATTTTAATACTAATGCCTAGATATTTAATGGTAACAACGTACTTTTGTTGAAAATCTATCTTAAAAAATTATACCTGTTTAATGTTCGAAACATGGAGGTTAGATAAAAGGAGACCGATCGCTATAATTTAATAGGTTGGGGAAAAAGTCTTTTCGCATTATAGTATGTATGAACTTGTCATAAAATATCTTGGGCTATACCAATTGTATCTGGCTGATTTTGGTATCATTAAAAAGTTTTAATTTTACAGAAGACAATTCCAAATTCAAATTAGGTAAATTTGAGATTTTCATTTGTTTTTCTTATTGTTAAAATGAGTGATTCTTATGAAGAATTTCGATACATTTTAAAATTTTATTACAAAAAAGGTAAAAATGCAACACAAGCCGCGAAAAAAATTTGTGATGTTTATGGACCTAATGCAGTATCTGTGAGAGCAGCGCATATTTGGTTTAAGCGTTTTCAATCCGGAAATTTTGATATCAAAGATGCACGTCGCTCTGGTCGCCCTGTTACGGACAAAACTGTTGCCATTTTTGAAAAAGTGGAGCAAGATCGGCATATTAGTAGTTACGATGTAGCTGAAGAACTGGGGATTGACCACAAAACGGTTTTGGCGCATTTGAATAAAGCTGGGTACACAAAAAAGCTCGATATTTGGGTGCCTCATGAGCTCACTGAAAGAAGCCTAATGAACCGTGTACTCATTTGTGATTCTTTATTACGACGTAATGAAACCGAACCATTTTTGAAGAAGCTGATAACTGGTGATGAAAAGTGGATCACGTACGACAAGAACGTGCGAAAAAGATCGTGGTCAAAGGCCGGTCAGGCTTCACAGACTGTGGCGAAACCCGGGTTAACTCGCAACAAGGTGATGCTGTGTGTGTGGTGGGATTGGAAGGGCATTATTCATTATGAGCTGTTACCGCCAGGCAGGACCATCAATTCTGAACTGTACTGCGAACAACTGATGAGATTAAAGCAAGAAGTTGAGAGAAAGCGGCCGGAATTAATCAACAGAAGGGGTGTGGTTTTTCACCATGATAACGCTAGACCTCACACATCTTTAGCCACTCAGAAAAAAATACGGGAGTTTGGCTGGGAGGTGTTAATGCATCCGCCGTATAGTCCTGACCTTGCATCTTCAGATTTCCACCTGTTTCGGTCAGGTTGACATCACAAGAGGACTGCCAAAACCACTTGTCGCAGTTTTTTCATCAGAAGCCCCAAAAATTTTATAGCAATGGGATCATGTACCTACCAACAAGATGGCAAAAAGTTATCGGACAAAATGGCACCTATATACTTTAGTCACTTGTTAATAAACTTTATAAAAAAACCTTTTGAATTTTTATATAAAATGCGAAGAAACTTTTTCCCCAACCTAATATAATTAATTTTTCAGTCACCAGCCGCGCTGCCGTCGGTAAGTAGTATAATTGTCTTCGCGGCATTGGTGGCCCGCTTTTATTGAGACAACTTAGCTATCGCAGCGCCTCACATATTTTAACCATTTTTCTGGGAGACTATTTTCTACAACGATTGGTCTCCTTTTCTCTAACCTCCATGGGATGGCAGATAAATTTTCGTATGCCGGGTTTACACGGGTGACTAAAGCCGCACAATTTTTACCGTGTGCTGAAAATCTACTGTCTAAGGCCTGGACTATATTGTCCGGAATCCGATAGGGCGGAAAAAAATCAGAACACTGAAAATAGAACAGTGCGCTTTAATAACAAAAATCTGAATAATAAATCAAATAAAAAAGTCAAATCTCGACACTCGACACTCATGTGTTTGATTTTCAACACTATTGTATTAGTCCAAAGTTCTGTTATCAATGCTCTGAATTTTCTTCAGCCTAAATGGCAATTCGGCAAGATCGCAAGGCAATTTTACCTATTCTATGCAATTAAATCAAAATCAAAAAAGTTTTACCTATTTACATTTAGGTTACAATATAACGCTTATAGAATAAAATTGAATTGTCTGATTGTATCGAAAGTACAATTATAATAAAAATATATTTTAATTTTTCTTTTTAATTTTTGTCACTCCATCACCTGTCTGTCTATTTGTTTTGGCTGATCTCTAAAACCGTTTTCACCGGACCCCTACTGGCAGATAGATGATGTTGTGAGGACTAGCTTAAGCTACTTTTATCTTAAGTTTCCGTTTTAAAAAATCGGGTTCCGTTTCTGTGAGTTCGGTTCTGGGAGTTGCGGACACTAGCTAGTAAAAATGAATAAATAAATGGTGAGGCGATTTATGAAGCGACTAGCCGCTCGGCAAAAATCGACCAGTGTAAATCCCCATTAGCAATTATATTAATAATATATAATACTTCTGCATGTAATCTACTCGTATTGTCTGTGCAGTTGTCATTTGAATTAGCTACAGATGTAAACTAGCCTTAATGTCAATTTCATCTCCAGTGTACACACAGCCTTACCCACTGTCCACTTACCACACAAAAACAAACTTTATCTCATCACAATTAAAACTAAATTGCCTTGGAGCAGCCAAAAGGAATTAGGTGTAACTGTCAGTTTCCATATTAACGTGTCCACGTCAAATAAATTGCGAAGTGGCATTTCGAATTAAACGCCTTTGAGACGTCGCATTTAATTAGCTTTTCGAGCGTAAAAATTACGGCAGAAGTAGAGGAATTTTAATATATTTTTGACGTTTGTTATGCTGTAACTTATAAATCTGTAGCTAAAGATAAGGATTTAGTTTTGATGTTAACGAGGGTAATACCAGCAGGCAAATATTTTAAAACTAAATATAGGCTATGACGTACATTTGACAGAGCAAATCTTCATACAAGAAAAGTTACGCCATGTTGATTTCACTATACTTCAAATGTGAAAATGGCCCCAAACAACCTCAAAAGTGAGGCCATTTAAGTGCCATTAAATTGATTCTCCATAATTCACTTAAATTATGGAGAATCAAATAAAATGTCAGCAACATGAATTGAAGAAGTCGCTCTTAACTTATTTTATAATTTAACTACTATTATGTGCGCTACTCTACGAAATTCTATTGAAGACTGTAAAAATTGAATAATCTATACCTATAATAAAATATATATCTAACATGATTCTATTTATGATGGTTCACCTGACATGTAGGCAATTTATGATATCCATACTAATATTATAAATGGGAAAGTGTGTCTGTTTGTCGGTCGTTCACGCCAAAACCACTGAACTGATTTAAATGAAATTTGGTACACAGATAGTCTAGAGCCTGAGAAAGGACTTAGGCTACTTTTTATCGCGGAAAATGTACGCTTTCCGTAGGATACTTTATTTACAGTTTCACGTAAAAAGTAGTAAGTACTAAACCGATTATCATGAAATTGGCACAGATATAAAGTAGACCACGAAAAAGGACATAGGCTATTTTATATCGCAAAATAGTCTACGGTTCCCGTGGGATACTTTATTTACAGTTTCATGTAAAAACTAGTAAACTGATTATCATGAAATTTGGCTTAAATATAAAGTAGACCATGGGGAAGGACAAAGGCTACTTTTTATCGCGGGACATATAAGGTTCCCGTGCGTTACTGTACTTACGCGGGCAGAGCCGCGCGCATAAGCTAGTCTGAAATGAAACTGAAATTTAAAAAAATATGAACGTAATAGGAGTCACTCGAAGTGGCCTTTTAAACCTGCAGATGCTTTGTCCTATCTTAGGCCTTGATAATATGTTACAACAATTTGCCATCAGCGATTAGAAGTTACGTCAAACATTTTAAACTGGAATATATTATATAGATGTATACCTATCGAATAAATATACAATATAATATTATTATTGACGAATACTAAAAAGAAGTCTTATCTACAAATAAAACTAGGTATCCGCACAAGTTCCTATAAATAAAATTAAAAAAAAATCCAATGATGTTCTAATACACAGGAAACCCCCTAATTTGACAATAAAAAAATAATAATTTTGAAAATTGGTCTACATACGGCGGAGTAATCGTTGAACATAAAAAAAAAACCGTTTGGTATCGTGGGACACCATCAGGAACGAAGTTCCTCATTATAAAATACTAGCGACCCGCCCCGGCTTCGCACGGGTACAATGTATATATCTGTATAATCTATGGGTACAATACTGATACTAATACTGCAGCTACCTCATAGATCTAAACTCCCCTCCCGCACGCACACCCCCGCCTTGGTGACGCCTACTTCGCAACGGGCCGTGGAGCAGAAATCGTAATATTTTAATTTCGCCATAGCTTCAAAACCAAACGTCCAATTTTAATAATTCAAAGACCAAATATTATCTACATAAACTGTACTTAGTGATAAAGTAATTTATTTTGATAAGGATTAATAGCATGAGTAAAATAAACTCGTTTAAATGTAGTCCAAAAAAAATCAAGATTTCTAAATAAAAACATTGTTGTTGTGCCTCACTCGACATAGATAGGTATAGTGTGTCGCGGACTTTTTTGTAGATATTTATAAGATCTACAATTAATTAGAACATTTTATGGTTCTATCTTTTATAGTTTAGGCAGCGTACGCAAAATAAGTAACTTTTCTGGTTGATTTTTCACACCTTGTGTCCGAAAACCCCAAATATCTTACGGAACCCTATTTTTTTCCAAAATAAAATTTAGCCTATGTTACTCATGGATAATGTAGCTTTCGAATGGTGAAAGAATTTTTGAAATCGGTCCAGTACTTTTTGAGCCTATTCATTACAAACAAACAAACATACAAACAAAGTTTTCCTCTTTATAATATTAGTGTAGATTAATTTCAAGTTCTATTCGAGGTATACATTTTTTATTATGATTTTTATCGATAAAATAAAAATAAAAACTTTACAAATCTTTATTTTATTTACAATGATTTCGTCTTCTGGTTTCGTCGGGGGTTAGATAATAATAATTTAAATTACAGTAGAATAATTTCAAGAAAAATCTTTGTATTCTATTTTTTTATATGTATCCTATTAAAATGGAATGAAAACGTTTATGTGCATAATAAATAAGTTACGTACATTTTTGCGTGATTACTTTTAAGTAGCCAGTAAGCTGCGTGTTAGGTTAAGTGGTAATGAGCGTTTTTTCCACCTGATGGATCGGTACCATCACGGCACTGAAGGCGCTGAACCGAACATGTTTAGCGCCCCGTGTATGCCAGTAATTACCTAAATAGAATTTTTAATTTAGAAAAAAATAATAAAAACTATATATTAGAATATGTTGCCAGCGACTTTGTGTAAACATAGTATCCCACGGGAATACTGTACTTTTTTGGGATATAAAGTAGCCTATGTTTTAATCCAGAGCCTAAACTACTACCTGACCTAGGCTATAAGTACTGAATATTCTAAGACCTCAAAGCACAATTTCAGGCAATAAAACTTATTACACGGTCTAGGGTCTAAGACATTTTTGCAGATATACCTACTAGGATTTTAGAAACCTTTTAGGTATTACGTCGTACTTGCTATTGGCGAACCTACGTTCAACACCTTCTAACCCGTGAGCAACATTGACTAGTCTACAATTAGTTTAGACCTATATAAGTACTAAATAGCCCAAGACCTAAGCCATAAAACATCAAGTCAGGACCTCTGGTCTGTGGGGGAGTACAGAGGCACGGCCGCCGCGAGCGCCTCGTAAACTAGCGCGCGACGAATGGTGTGACATAGGGTAAATATACCAGTAAGTTAGAATATTATAATATAATAGAAAACTCTTTATTTGCATAAAAACACATACACACAACAATTATTAAATAAAGGCAATGCACAAAAAGGCAGTCTTATGACATTTTCTTCCAGACAACGTTATTAGTTCGTCGTCATTCTTGCAAACTTTTAATGCACTCACTGAAAAACACTACGCTAACTATCACTTTTAATAAAAAAAAAATTCTTTTGCAAAAACTAAGGCGCTGGGCCATAACCTATAAATGAAACAACGCCTTTCAACATGAGGACACGGAGCAAGTGTCAGTTTATTGTAAAAAATACACATGCATAGATGACGCCACAATATTGCCAACATAAAACTATTTTGATACCAACTTAACACTAACAAATAAATTAAAATGTAACAATTTGATATAATACGATATATTCCTTAATATGTTTTTTAAAAATATCAATTGATTTTGATTTTTGAATAGATTCAGGTATAGTATTCCATAGTCGTTTAGTAGAAATAGTGTAAGAAAAGTCATAGTAGGTAGTTTTGTGAAGGAAAAGCAAGAGTTAGTTTCTTTAAAGCACGAAGAATAGGATTTGTACGACCAATAAAAAATTATATTTAATATTAATAAAAAAATATTAAAATACGCAAATTTCCCATAATAGCCAGCAGAAAATAAGTCTACCGCTACTTACCCTGCACCTAGTGGTGTTATAACTGGAGCGAAAGACCACAGAAACTAAACATCCAAAGTCATAAAGCTCAGATGTCAGGACCTCTGGTCTGTGGCGGAGTACAGAGGCACGGCCGCCGTGAGCGCCTCGTAAACTAGCGCGCGACGAATGGTGTGACATAGGGTAAATATATCAGTAAGCTAGTTAACTTTTTTTTTTAAATTGCGACGAATGGGTTGACAAGGACGAATTTATCAGTAAAATAAGTCTACTAATATTAAAACTGGTGTACTGTGTATAATAATGTTATTTGTACTATTGCAGGCAGACTAATGGACTTGATAATTTAAAAACTTAAGTTAAAAAGTAAGTATCTTAGGCCCACTTGCGCCAATCCGGGTTAAAGTTAACCTTTGGTTAAAATATCATGCTTTCTCTTTCACAAATACGAAGAACGAGAGAGATTACATGATTTTTAACCCAGGGTTAACTTTAACCCGGATTGGCGCAAGTGGGCCTTAATTGATAATAAGATTCGTCACGGGCATATAAATTCAAACGAAATTATGCCGTAAAAAAAATTGTAAGCAACATGTCATGAATGCCTATCGAAATTTAAAGTCCCGTAGCAAAAGCGATGGTATTATTTACGACATTAAATTGTATTTGTTTTCGTTGCTATGGAAAATAATCTCAAAATACACACCGAAAAAGGTCGTTTATTATAATGTAAGATCATAAATCTAAAGGTTTATCACACAACTACATATTTTGTTAACATACCGTTTCGTTTTTCCTGTGCCATCACGATAACACCTAAAGCGCTTCCCATAAATGGTTGTTTTTCGATACATTTAGCTTTATAGCCCCCACCCGGTCACGTATGAGCTTATATCTTGATTAGTTCGTCAAAATTACCTCTCCTTACTGCTTCGCTCCTGGTAATCTGTTGCTTTCATTGACAGTCTTATGATTATTTTCAATTTTGAGATGAAGAGATTCTACAGGTTTAGGCTTTGGATATTTTATTAACTTGGAATAGATAGGCTATGGATGAAAATGGCTAGTTTCATACAAAAAGTATGTTACTTACGCAAACGTTAACAGCCTCCGTGGTCTAGTGGTTAGAAGCATTGGCTCCCGACTCGGAGGTTGTGGGTTCGATTCCCGCATTGGAACAACAAAATATGTTGTTTCCAAGTTTGATTAGGACAATGCAGCCTGATCACCTCATTGTCTAACAAGAAAGATGATCCATGCGTCGGATGGGCATGTAAAAAGTCGGACCTGCGCCTGATTTGTCGTCAGTCGTGTCGGTTATCCGTCCCACTGGATTATGAGAGTAAAGGAAGAGAGAGTGCTCTTGTGTACTGCGCACACACTTGAGCACTATAAAATTACTCCTGCGTAACTAGCCTGGTTTCAATGAAACCGGCCACCGTCACCGATATCGGTGTGGGGAGTTATTATGTTACTTTAAATGCAAAACTGGGTCAAAGTTAACCCTCGGTTAAAATATATTATGTTATCTCTCGTTCTTCGTATTTATGAAAGAGAAGGCATGATATTTTAATCCATTAACTTTAACCCAGAACCTCAATTCTCGTATTTAAATTAGACTTTCATTTTACTTTGATTGTATTGTAAGTGAAGGGATATGTTATCATGAACTGATTTTATGAAGTTTCGACTAATCAGAGCGCGTTTCACGTTGGTTTAACGTTTACGAAAATACCGTTTGACAGTTTTAGCGTGTTGGGACTTGATTGTAATTGTATTAATGCAGGTTTCATTTAGCAGAATTGTCCCTCAGATCTGCACAAGTGAGCCTTACTTACAAATAAATATAATAATATATACGTTTATCCCTCTTGCCCTAGCTAAACTAATAACAGATTTTAACGTTAAACAGCTTAATACTCGTATAAGAAGGCTAATATGGGAAATATATGATTTTTCTTTTTCGAAAATGAGAAAAAACATTTTGAAATCATGCTTTCGTACAAATATTTTTAAATTCATACTAAATTTTCAACAGAGATAGAATTATCGCCAAAAATGAACTCATTCATTCTACCCTTTCAAAGAAATTAATGATCGTTGAGTTTTCATCGCAAAATTTAAACGAATTTCGCTTAAAGTTCGGAAGCGTATTCGAAAGCACTGTTTTAGTACTATTTTGTATTTCGTTAACTGGGCGTGTAGCGCTCCAGGAGATTGAATGAGAGTTGTTGTGCATATGTTTTCATTTTCTTTATGGTAGCCTGGTACGTGTGACAAAAAAGCTGTGCAAAAAAGTTTGTAAATTATTTTATATTCTATTTCTAGATAAACAGGGTTATAATAGGTACATGAAATATAGATGACACTATTGTATTATATTAGGTTTGATAAAATCAATTACGGATATTTTGGGCATATGATGCGGACCATGGAGAGCCGCTTCGCTACGTTGAATGTAAGAGGAGGAATGGATGGTAAGAATGGAATTGAACGAAGCGAAACAAGCATGTAAGGATCGTAGCAAATGGAAAGAAGTTCTCTGCCTACCCCTACGGCTAAAAGGCATGGATTATACATATATGATCTAGTGCTTATGTAAGGACGTTTAGGCAGAAGAATAATTAAATATTAAATATTTATTATTATTATTAATAGGTATTTATATAAGTAGGTATATATTAAAAAATCTTCAGTAGACCAACACGAGTACGTGAATGACTTATGCCCCGTTTATTCCCCACCGTCTAGATATAATCTACACTCAACAAACAAAGTTACTGTCCCCTTGTGTAATAAGTGTATTCTAATGTGGTTTTTACGCTAATTCAATTCAATACAACGGTAGCGCTAATAGTTGTGATTTACGCGAGGTATGCACGCACGTTTGCGTACGGTCGCTCGACGAAAGTACCGGTGCAGCACATTCGGACCTTATTGCTATAGTAATAAGATTGAAATGTGGTAAATCTGTCGGCAATTCACGTGCTGGTCTATGATAGTTCGTGTCGCCGTTTAACACCTTTTATATTGCAATTTATATAATTAGTTAATTATTCGTATGATCGTTATTAATTATTATTATTAGTCATGGGATACTCATCCCAACTTATCTGTCTGGTAGTTGTGGTATAGTATACGGGTATGCGACCCCGGCTTCCCTAGCTATAACTGTCCTATCCATTGACCTCCTGGGCGGTAATATCCTATTCCTATTTCCCACTCTTAAAACACTCAACTTACCAATCCTCCTTTCCACACCACCTATCCTTCCCCTTTCCTATTACTTTCCGCCAATCCGTGGGAACGCAATGGATAATCATAAAAATAATTTAATTATCCAAAATGGCGGCGATGTGGTTCGCCACCCATCACGTCCCGTTCTCGCGGAGGCGAAAAGTGGCGCATGAAGAGCCGCTTCGCTACGTTGAATGTAAGAGGAGGAATGGATGGTAATAATGAAAGTGGACGAAGCGAAACAAGTATGTAAGGATCGCGGTAGCAAGTGTAAAGAAGTGGGCTCTACCTACCCCTACGGGAAAGATGCGTGATTATATGTATGTATGTTTTTATTACTCATACATTATGATTTTCAATTTTCACAACCTTTGGCCTAGCTTACACTAGCTAACAGTAACTGTAGTCTGTAATGTGTTATGTGATGTGTGGGGGTCGCGTGCAAAGCTGCCATATAAAATTATGTGCATTGTCGATAGTATAAACTCAAAACTCAAACTCAAAATTTTTTATTTCCATGTAGGTTATAATATAACGCTTATAGAATTGTCCTACATGATGCCTACCACCGGTTCGGAAACTAGCCCGGCGAGAAGAACCGGCGTAAGAAACTCGCACGGGGCCACCTTTTAGCAAAAAGATGGGAAAATTGTTCTTTTCAAAAAATATTTTACAATGTTGTAACTTAATCTATATAACATTAGTCATAAGTACATAGAACATACTTAAGTATATAAAAGCAGCCTTGCATGGGGCCATCTTATTCCCAAGGTGTGCAATCGTTAATGAAATCACTGACTTTATAATTAACTAGCTTTTGCCCGCGACTTCGTCCGCGTGGAACAATACTTTGGGATATCGCTGAAATTTACCCGCGACTTTATTTATGACTAACGAAAGCGGAATCCTATTTTTTTAAACGGAACCCCTAAAATAAAAGTAGCCTATGTTAGACCCTATAAAGTATAACATCAGCTATCTGCTAGTGAAAGTCCCGTGAAAATCGGTCCAGCCGTTTCAGAGATTAGTCGGAACAAACAGACAGACAGACCGACTGACAGACAGACAGACGGACAGACAAAAATTAAAAAAAAATGTATTTTATTGTAAGTACCGAATATACTTTCAGATTCATTATGTAAAAAGCTGTTAATTTGAAGTTACAAACAGACACTTAAATTGTATTTAACTGTATAGATGTATATATATTATAATGTATTATATTTTAAGATATTATCAATTTGATGTTTATAAAATAACTAAACTATTTAACTAAACTAAACTAAAGTAAACATTAACCCGCACGCGAACCCCGCCTTGGTGACGCCCACTTCGCAACGGGCCGTGCAGCAGAAATCGTAATATTTTAATTTCGCCATAACTTCAAAACCAAACGTCCAATTTTAATCATTCAAAGACCAAATATTATCTACATAAACTGTACTTAGTGATGAAATAATTTATTTTGATAAGGATTAATAACATGAGTAAAATAAACGCGTTTAAATGTAGTCCAAAAAAAATTCAAGATTTCTAAATAAAAAAATGGTTGTTGTGCCTCACTCGACATAGATAGGTATAGTGTGTCGCGGACTTTTTTGTAGATATTTATAAGATCTACAATTAATTAGAACATTTTATGGTTCTATCTTTTATAGTTTAGGCAGCGTACGCAAAATAAGTAACTTTTCTGGTTGATTTTTTACACCTTGCAAACAAACAAACAAACAAACAAACAAACAAACATACAAACAAAGTTTTCCACTTTATAATATTAGTGTAGATAAAAAGCTTTAGCACACAAACGTTCTTTAACAGCTTTTTTAAATTGATTAATGGAAAGATTTTGAACGTTTTCTGGGATTCTATTGTAAAGGCGTATACATTGACCTTTAAAAGATAAAAATACCTTTATAATATACTAGCGACCCGCCCCAGCTTCGCACGGGTACAATTATACTGATACTAATACTACAGAATGTCTTTAAACCTTTAACAAAACGGACGAAATCTAGTCAAAACAAACAGAAACAAATTAATATAGGTACCTACTAAAACTCAATGAAATAAGTAGATGGGTATACTTTTATCCTATGAAATACCATAGATCTAAACTCCCCCCGCACGCGCACCCCCGCCTTGGTGACGCCCACTTCGCAACAGGCCGTGCAGCAGAAATCGTAACATTTTAATTTCGCCATAACTTCAAAACCACACGTCCAATTTCAATCATTCAAAGACCAAATATTATCTAAATAAACTGTACTTAGTGATGGAATAATTTATTTTGATAAGGATTAATAGCATGAGTAAAATAAACGCGTTTAAATGTAGTCCAAAAAAAATTCAAGATTTCTAAATAAAAAAATGGTTGTTGTGCCTCACTCGACATAGATAGGTATAGTGTGTCGCGGACTTTTTTGTGATTTGATATTTAAATGGACTATCTAACACAAAAATATTTTTTCAATTCGAACCAGTAGTTCCTGGGATTAGCTCGTTCAAACAAACAAACTCTTCAGCTTTATAATATTGGTATATATCAGTCATACACTGCATATGCGCTGTGCGCCGCGGTGCAAGTTCGACATTGTAACTTTTTTGTAAGCATTGAAAGTTGAAACGTGTATCTTCATGTGTAACTAATAAGGTTAAATTTTGAATAGCTATCTTAAAACATCAGTGCCACGTTGCGCGTCGTTTCGTTTTCGTGTGAATTGACTATAAGAGTTAATTATTCTCATTGAAATGAAATGATGACATGGCTCTACATTTTTAAGGTAGCTGTTTAAAATTGAACTTTATCCATTACCTAAGAAGATACACATTTCATTGCAAAAGTTCGAATGTAAAGTGACAGCTCGCTGCACAGTGCATCAGCAGTCTAAATAGCCGGGTCCACACCAAACGATCCACCAGCGCTCCGATCGCGCGCGGCATGGAGCACGTTCCAGGGAGCACAGCACGGAGCGTTTGGTGTGGACGTGCCGCGCGCTATCCGAGCTGCAAAGATGGCGCATGATCCACGCTCCACATAACCAGGATCACGGGATCGCCGATCCAAGCTGGATCGTTTGGTGTGGACCCAGTAATTGACTAATGACTGATGTCATGTGAAAAGTGGATCTTAGGCAGCGCCGCGTAGCGTTGTGTATCGCCGCGGTATGAACTGACCCTTAGAGCCAAGGTAAAGGACTATATCGTATTCGTGTCCATTGCAGAAAATAATATTTTATATAGTAACATTTTTCTTATTATAATAAAGTTAAACAATACTAATAAACACGAAAGCACATAAAACCAATAGGTACCTCCGATAGCTGCAAAACACGGCAAACTGGTGATAAAATCGCATGTGGATATGAAATGTGGCGGAAATAAAGGGTTACACAGCATAAATCAATTGGCTCGTATTAGCCATGCTTCCCTGGGCAAAGTGCATGCTGCAAATTATGGCGTAAACAGCCAATTAAAACGTGGTAACACGGTTTGACTATTGGTAGGTAGGTACTGACGTAAAAATTAACATCGGGTTGTTATTGGCAGTTTAAAGTTCGAGTATAGATAGCGCTTACAGGTAAAGATAACACTTGAAGGTAAAATTTTGAAGCGAGCGTCTATAGCGACAGTGCTGCCGCATCAGTGAAGCTGCGACAGTGGGTAGACCGTTTGGTACGCACTCGAGAGAGTGCAGGTGCAAATCCCAGGTTGTGGCGTGTACCAATGAGACTTTTTCAGATCTCAAGTACATTATACGGACGCTCTAACGGTGAAAGAAAACATCGAGAGGAAACCCGCACATAGTTGGCCCCAGATGTATTGACCTGTTCATTCCTCTGGACTAGGCTAACTATGTTGTGAGAATGCCGTTTGTGCTTGGGCAACCATACGACATTTAAAACCGACCCAGGCAATACACAGTATTTCAAGGGTGGTTACTTCGCTCCACAGAACTTCGCGGAGCTTCGCTCGGAGAATACTGTATAAATCATCCATTAACGGATGTAAAGGCCTAAAGACCCAAGAATAAAAAACATAACCATATTACTAAGACTTCACTATCCATCCCTGCCTGTCTGTATGTCCCCTGGCTGTATCTCATGAAGACATTTATAAGTAGGTACCTACTTACATAGATAAACTAAATATAATGTCAGAATGCAACCAACCAAGTTATAACGAAGTAAACACCTTTTCACCGAATTTGACAATAATACCATTTCTATTAAATCATACCACAAATATTCACTTTCCTTGGAAAATTTCACCGGTTAAATCCTAACCAAACAAAGTGAAATCTATTCCACCATGACTGATGGTGGCAAATCAATTCTGTGGAAACCCCCGCCCACCGTGTTTTTCAACTCCGCTGCACGTGTCTAAATAAGTGAATGGTAGGTTCCGTATATTATAGGTTCATTTTTATTGGATTTTACTGTTAAGCAAATTTTAACGTGTTATAATTTTTCTAGTCGGCATGATAGGCCGAAATTCCGGACGGGCCTTGAAGGTACGGCTTTTGAAATACCGCTGGCGACAGTCCATTCCAAAGTATTACCGTGCGCCGAAAAAAACCGTGGGAAAAGCGCACGGTGAAGGACTGCCACTCATCAAGTTGATTGAAAAGTTGCAGGAGGTACAAGTCCGAACAATTACTCCACATTATATTATTATGACTGATATTAGATGCAGAGCCAGGCTACATTTCTACGAAATATCAAGCCGATTTGAAATACTTTGGCAGTCGACAAATTGAGTCGCCCTTCGTTGGATACGATCTAGAGAGAGAAGCTGTGATTCTGGTGCTCCTATCTATAGATGACTGATAGAAGATTTAGAGCCAGGCTACATCTCTACGAAATGCCAAGGAGTCAAGCCGATTTGAAATACTTTGGCAGTCGACAATTCGAGTCGCCCTTTGTTGGATACGAGCCAGAGAGAGAAGCAGGGATTTTGGTGCTTTTTCAAGCATATTTTGCTTGCGTTTGTACGAAAACCTTATTATAATTGTCTCACGGGACCCTAAAACTTAACTAGGCAACTCGCTGCTAAGGAAATCACGTAATGCACATTTAAATATAGCATGGGGCTTATGAGTCACGACGATGTTAAATCACAACGAAAATTTATTCTGCGGGAGAGTGGGGTACCTTCGTTCCGTTGGGGTAATAGACCGAAATATTATGATCTTAAAACTTTTAATTGTTCTACGTTTATCGCCAACTTTTACTGGGGTTGAAACTGATTTGATATTAAAAAGTAAGAAACTGCTTGCATTAAACTGTTTAGTTATATTAATTACTCCCCGCGGCTCCGCCCTCGTAAGTACAGTAACCCACGGCAACCTTATATGTCCCGCGATAAAAAGTAGCCTATGTCCTTTCCCGTGGTCTACTTTATATCTGTGCCAAATTCCATGATAATCGGTTTAGTAGTTTTTACGTGAAACTGTAAATAAAGTATCCCACGGGAACCGTACATTTCCCCGCGATAAAAAGTAGCCTATGTAATTTCTCAGGTTCTAAACTACATGTGTACCAAATTTCATTTAATTCGGTTCAATAGTTTTGGCGTGAAAGACGGACAAACATACACACTTTCCCATTTATAATATTAGAATGGATTGTGGCGCTTCTAGACAGTTTCATCTAATAAGACGTTTTGTTTCAAGTGTGTTTCTTTATGTTTTGCGATGACAGACCATATACAATCTTAAGACTATCGTGTCTTAAGTGAGCGCTCGCATTAATAGACCGAAATATGATCTTAAAACTTTTAATTGTTCGACATTTAACTCGCAGTTTATGGTAGGGTTGAAATATTTGATACTAAGATGTTACCCGCGCCTTCGTGCGCTAAAGTAAATCCGGCGGGAAAATTACATTTTGCCGCCATAAAAGTATGTCCTACTCCTAGTATGTGCCAAATTTCATTAAAATCGGTCCGTAAGTTGCGGAGCCTATTCAATGCAAACAAACAAACATACATGCAAACAAATATTTCTCTTTATTGTGCATGTGTAAATTAGAAAGTAAGTTGCGATTAAAACTGCATTGGCTTGATACTCCACGTACCAATAATAATTTAAAGATACTTTGAAGTGAAAACTTTTTAAGTGCGTTGAGCATTTTTGGGTAGGGTAGGTGGGTCGCGCGCCGCATGCTTGACTGTAGGGTACGCTATTGTTTTCAATTCTGTCGCCGCATCCGGAGTGCCACTGTGTCTTTTTTCTTCATTTCACATCGTTACAACAATTACATGCCGACTTTGTGCCTTAATTACATATCACCAAAATGGCCGATATAATATTGTATCGTAAAGGCACGTAATATTTCTTTTTTATTTTATATGCGTTGATTAGAAATCACTTTCCCTACACTTCTAAAGTCACGATAGAGGCTGGTATATTATACAGTTTCAAGTCAAGCCTTTTAGTATAAATAACTACCAGCTAAGAATTTTATCATAATATATCTATACTAATATTATAAAGATGAAATGTGTAGCTCCAAAACTACAAAACCATTTTTGATGAAATTTGGCACAGATATAGAGTAGATCACGGGGAAGGACACTGATGATTTTTTTTTCTCCGAAAAATGTACGGTTTCCATTAAATTAACTTTTGCGCGCACGAAGCACGAAGCGCACGCATAATCTAGTACATAATATTTTAGCCACTAAATTAACTGAAATTTAGCTACAAGCCGAACATTAAACGCTGTAATATACAGTATATTTCATGAACTAAGTTCAGCTTTTGATGTCAAATGGAGTTCAGTTACAAAGGCAGGGAGCGCGTCGCATAATGACGTTAAGAAAACCTTAATTAACCTGACAAAGATATTAACGTAAACATGTAAATTTTGATGAGCGTTAAATATTCGTAATCTTAGTGTGTGTAAGTAGATACAACTCATTTGAATAGAGAGGGAGTGAGACATACAGTCATACTATGATGAGTTGACAGTACGTAGACGTCATTTGCTTCTGCGTAAAATAGTTAATTTAGTTTAAAACCGCGGCTGTACCTTAGTACAGCCGCGGTTTTAAACTAAATTAACTATTCTAATCAATAAATATTATAATCAGCGTTGCCAGACGTCCCGATTTTGGCGGGACGTCCCGATTTTTTAATCAAAATTAAATGTCCCGCACGGGACATGCTCAGTCCCGCTTTCTTAGAGTTCTTCATCTTTATTAAAGAGAAGAAGGAAACTTTAAAAGAAGTTAAATCTTTGTAGAAATATCATGAATAATTCTTCTAAATTATTTTTCTCTTATTGTAAGTTGCAATTTGTAACACTCACTCCAAAGGCTATTTTTTGGAACGCCATATTTTTCTAATGAATGAAACTTTTTATTTAGATTTCTGTTTTTTTTTATTATTATTCTGAAGACAAATAAGACTCAACTATTTAAAGATAATAAAGGTAAATCTGATGTAAAATATTATATTTTATTAAAATACATTTTCTATGGCTATTTTTGCTATCTATTGTCACGTAAACGTAATTTTAATTCAAATAAAAAGATAAATATTTGAAAACTTCTGATTATATACTTTTTTTACTATGTCCCGCTTTCGACGAAAATATCCCGCTGTTTTCACTCAAAAAGTTCCAAAATCCCGACTTGGCAAAAAAAAAAAAACTGGCAATAATGTACGCGCCAAGTGGGGTTCCGTAACGGCTGCATGATATCTTATCCTTATTAATATATATTATAAACGTGAAAGTTTGTATCTATGGATGTTTGTTACTCTTTCACGCAATAATTACTGAACGGATTTTGATGAAATTTAGTATGGTATGGTAGTAGTTTAACTCTGGATTAACACATAGGTTATTTTTTATCGTAGCAAAATGTATTGTTCCTGTGGAATTACTTCTGGTCCATAAAAAGTCGCGGGCAACATCTAATGCCTTTATCAAACTTTGTTTGTGTTTTCCTAGAAAAAGTGAGTTTCCTAGTGAACAAAAATTTATACAGAAAAATATTTACATACTTTCATATTATTGTGGGTAGGTACAAAAAAGGTGAAACCTCTATTGCATAACATATGCAAACAATTTTCAAAGAAACCAATTCAATTTCATAAAAAAATATTTGAAATTTGGATATAAAAAATGAGAAAAACACATCAATACAGCTCCACCAAAAAAACAACATGCAAAATTGTAAGCAATAATTCACAATGTTTGTAAGAAGCAATACAAATAGTTTGGTAATTCACAGGCTATTGGATCTCACAATGCCCTTTGTCACCCCAAGCTAGGAGGGAAAATATTTTGCACCCTTGTTGGTGGAATCACGCGTCGACTCACGAAGACGGATCATTGGCACGCGGCGAAAAGGTCGTGCAGACGAGCGTTGTTTAGCCGTCTTTCCTTAAATATCTAAGATTATAAATGTGAAAGTTTGTTAGGATGGATAGATGGGTGGATGGATGTTTATTAATCTTTCACGCAAAAACTATTGGACGGATTTTGATGAAATTCGGCATGATAGTAGCTTGAGCTCTATATTAAAACATAGGCTACTTTTTATCCCGAAAAAGTACATTATCCCTGTGGGGTTCTGTCTTTACGCGGACGAAGCTGCGGGCAAAAGCTAGTATGAAATACGCTCTTCTAAATGTTTGATGTAAAACATTTAGAAGACTGTCTTTTCCTTTGGTCTCTTCTTTATTGATCTACGTCCCTGGCGTTTGTGCTATAAAATACGATTCATAATATAGTTCAGAGGGGCAATTCTGTTAAATAAAACCTGCATTAATACAATTACAATCAAGCCCGATACGCTAAAACGGTGTTTTTATAAACGTTAAACCAACGTGAAACGCGCACTGAAACGTCATAAAATCCGTTCATGGTAATATGTCGCTTCACTTTTATTCCAATCAAAGTAAAATGAAAGTCTACTTTAAATACGAGAATTGAGGTTCAGATGTTTCACATTAGCTGACACTTGGTATTCTGTTCATGATACAATATGAAATCATTAAATGTTGTGGGTGTAAAAATTTTGAAATTAAAAAGCTTACATTTAGTTACTTACCCTCGACAAAAACGGATGTTAAAAGTTTGTCGTGCTTATCTCGTAATAAGTGTCTGTACGTGGCATCGTAGCACCCAAACACATGAACCAATATTGATCAGGTTTTTTTTTTTGTTTGAAAGCTGACATGATTATCAGCTCACTAACAGCTTGAAATTTCAGTGATTACAATTTTTTTTTTCTACATTACATTCGCGTCCGGAGTAAATCCGGCTACGTTCATTAACATTTATTTTATCCATATCAAAATAAAAATATATGAAAAGTTTAGATATATATATACCTATCCCATAGATAAATTATTGGTCTCGCTGACAGCGCCCAGCGAGACCAATCTAATGATTGTCTATGACCTATCCCTAAAACCTTTAGATACAAACTTTTAAACACAAACGGTCTTATTCATAAAAACTTATAGAATACCTAAAGTGTTCTATAAGCTCACTATAAGAAGATTGGCAAAAAATTGTATTCATAACAGCATTATATTATCAACAAAGAGTTTTATAAACCTATCATAAAGTTATGATAGGTTTATAGAACCAGGCAGGCATAGGTTTATTAGAGGCCCGGACCCTACTTTAACAGTACTATAAGATACAAGATGGCCGAACTCATAACAGCTGATTACAGCTGATTACTAGAAAACTGACATTTGACACAAATATTTTGTCAATGTTATTTTGTAAACAAAATAATTATTTCTGATTTTATAAAATAATGCAAGCTTTACACATCTTTGATGTCATTGAACAACTAGAAAAGAGTATGCGTCGAAGAAAAGTGTACATAGGTAGGGTTGATCCGTTTTCTTTGGACGTCCGTCCTTACTATGGTCCAATTTTAGGTGTATCATACATGCCTTTTAACAGTTGAGGTCAATTGCAATGCCATTAAAACTTATTTTATAATAATGTTAGGTACTACAAAAATAAATTCAAATAGGTACGATAAATTGATCATTGACAACAGTTAACAACTTGAAAGCATTTGAATTTTGACGTTCCGTATTGCGTAGACAACAAATCTTCTACAAATTGTAGTTTTATGCCGTCATGTTGTCTATGATCAGACGTATTTGGACAATATGTTCGTCCAACTTGTTTGCCAACTTCCTAATAATGGCAACATTTTTGCTTAAAGACAATTGTTAGTTAAAGTAGGTTTATAGAACTGTTATGAATAGACAATTTTATCGAACGTTATATAAGCCTATCGAGCATTATAACTATTATCCGTTATAAACGTTTTATAAGCTTTTTTTATGAATAACACCGAAAGACTACAGGGGCGACACTATTTACTAATGACAGCTCGAACACCGGCGAATGTCAGATATGTTGATGTAAGTCTAAGATTCACACCGAAATAATTTTAGACGTCGCGTCATCAGACAAATCTATCACAAATTCATACTTTTAATTATGTCAGAACACGAAACGACCAGCGCCCAGACCCGTGAATGAAGGTCCTGGCGTCCGGCTGGATAAAACTCACGCCCCGCTCACCTCAGCCGCGAGCTGTCATTCGTGTAAATCAGAGGTTCCCAAACTAATTTCGTCTAACGCCCACTTTAAAATCAGTTATTTTGTAGTGCCCCCCATCTTTTTTTACCATAAAACCTCAATAATCTCGCCTGGAGAGTATTTTTTATCTCTTCGAATTTAACTCGAATTGAGCAATAATAATACTGCTTACATCAGAGCCCCTCAATTTTTTCTGGGCCCCTTACCGCCCCTCTCTAGGCTTCCAGCGGCCCCAGGGGGCGTTATCGCCCATTTTAGGAGAGACTGGTGAAAATCCTTCCACATGACGATTCTTTACGTTAGTACTATATAATTTTTACAATAACGCCCGTCTGTGCCGTCTTCCGCCCCATAAGATGGATCATCGAGACGGAGGGAACGTTCGATAAACCGTCGCGATATGGAAAACTGTTAGCGCACAACAGAATGCAGCTTACTGCTGAATTTTACGCCATTATAGCGTTAACGGGGTGACTGGTGACTTACGTTTTCATAGAATATGTAATGTAATAACGGTGATGGTATAATAGTCGTACGATAGGTAAATACCTACGTGCATTAAGTTTTGATAGTAAATACTAAATAAGTTATGTACGGTTAACAAGCGGTTATTTCCGTATTATTAACTTCCTTTTTAACACGCTTATATTATTAACTTCACCTGTATGTAAGCTTGTTTGCTTGCTTGTATGTAACTATCAATACAATGCGGTCGCCAAGCAACCGTTTGAAGTTATTCCACGCGTTACACCGCACACGTGCTGTGGGTTGTGACTTGTGCTCGTGTTGTGCCACACGCCAACTCTCTCCTAATTATATGCTTTATTAAATGGACCTCTATCTTACAACAGTCTAGTATCTACACCTAAATTGGCTTTTACATCAATGATGAATGTATAAAATAACTAAAAAGTTGAAAATAAATATAGTCAAAAAAACTAAAAAAAACACGCTTTTAAAGAATATCGAACTAAAAAGTTAAAATTGATTTTAAAATTTTTAAAAATAAACTTAAAACAGTATGTAGTAGGTATATAAAAAAATACTAGTATAATTGAGGGAAAAGCGTGGGTCCCTCGATATACGAAAATTATGGCACAAAGCGCCCCACGCTTTTCCCTCAATTATACTAGTATTTTTATATACTACTGTTTTAAGTTTATTTAAAAAAAAAAAAAAAAATATTTTTTACTTTTTAGTTGATTTTCTTTAAAAGCGTGTTTGTTTAGTTTTTTAAAACTATATTTATTTTATTGTAACTTAAATTTAACATAATATCTAGGAATCCTACTCATATAAATGTAACAATTTGTGAGTAGGGATGGATAATTAATGTATGTTGGGTAGGTTATGTATAGGATGGATGTCTGTTACTCTTTCACGTAAAAATACTGAACAGATTTTGATAAAATTTGGCGTTAGTACTATTACTGCCAGTAATTATCTCCGTGGTCCAGTGGCGAGTTTGGCTCTTGACTCGGAGGTTGTGGGCTCGATTCCCGCATTGGACAAAAAATTTTCTCTCGTCAGTCGTATCGGTTATCCGTCCCATTGGGTGAGAGTAAAGGAAGAGAGAGTGCTCTTGTGTACTGCGCACACACTTGGGCACTATAAAAAATTACTCCTGCGTAACTGACCTGGTTTCAATATAACGGTGTGGGGAGTTATTATCCCGAAAAAATATAGCATTCTCGCGGGATAGTGTATTTACGTGAGCGGAGTCGGAGTTTATTAAATCCAGTTTAGTAGAGACTATGCCATACTAACATTAAACACTACAAAAACAATATTTTGATTCCGGTTTGCTAGACGTAACAATTTTTTCATTTCTCATACTCGGAAAGTAGTGTTGTTTTGATCTGATTATTGGGTGGAAAATGCTGCTTTCCTTTCATAGGGAGGGAAAAACTCATACAAATTTATTCCGGCCCAAGGGTAACAAAACTTAAAAAATAGAACTGCTGTCAGCTGTGAAGAGTTTTATGTAAAAAAAAACTATTAAAAATGACATGATTTTCTAAACAGCCAGTGTGAATTTCTTTGAGCGGAATAAGCCGCAACTGCCGCGACAATTACCTACGCGGCGAGCGGCAAGTTCCATATTTAAAATTTAAAAAGTCAACACAAATTAGCGGGATACTAAAATCTGTTATGTATGTATCTGTGACGGACTTTAAATTTGTGCTAATATTTGAATTGAATTTAGGTTTATTTTCCATATATTCTAAATGAAAAGTAGAGTGTATGCCACGGGTAAAAGAACGAATTCCTATTCGGACTATAGCCTAACTACCTCGGGAATTGATTTTTTTTTAACCCTAGGCTAACAATCTACTATTCCCATCATTCTATACTAATAATATATTAGAAAATACCTATTCTTAAAAAACCCACTTGTTGAACGTTTTAAAATAACGTCAGACACACAATTCCATTTATGCCGCTGAAAAAATATTGACATTTACTTAAACTTCCCCCCACGGCATTGCAAAGTTTAGAAACGGTACCAGGAGAGCATACACTTAAAAGAGCATTATCTTCTTATTTTTATATTAAACTCCGAAAGAGGGAATCTTGTAATCGCCTTAAGCTTTTCATCATTCAGGGACATCTGTTGCCGCGCTCCCTAAATTTGAACTTTGCATTCTGCTGGTAACAATAAACTTCATATTGTTTTTAAATAGAATTGGAAATAGGGATTACCCAATCATTTAAGAAGATATGGAGATGCGAAAGCAAGTATTAAATATTTTTAATGGTAAATTTAACAATCGTCAATGCATTTTATTTGTATGTTTGTATGATAAAAAAAGTTTTTTTTTTTTAATAATATATCGATAAACGTTTATTATAAAAGAGATGTTTGATTTTGGGCCAGTTCTATGTACACTACATAGGTAAATAGGAAAAAAATATGGGAATATCATAAAAATACGAAAAAAATAATTTGAAGAAGGGTACATGCGTACAAAAATGATTATTTGAAGAGTTTTTTATTGCGAGAACACTATTTTTAGGGCGGCCATGACAGTTGTTTTGACTTGAGTTTTGACGTAGTAGACAGTTTTACGAAGAGACGTCGTCTTGAATGTCATACGTCTTTCTTTGTCAAAAGTGTTTCATTGGCAAAATGACATTCTTTAGTTATTTCTGATCTGATCCGCCATGTTTTATTTTACTGTGTGTTGCTCTCCTTGACGAAGTTAATTTAAATGTACATGGAAACGAAGTGAAATTAAACAAAATAAAGAATAGGAAACGGTTACTATATTATGTAGCTATATTTACATATACTGTACATAGGGCTGGCCCAAGCCTCATACATTTCTTGAACATCTCTTTTGTATTACTATTTGTAGGTTTTCGAACGGATGTAATTTGCAACGCTAGCTTACGCATAGCCTAGAATGTATTTATCATAACTAGAGTTCGCCCTGTGCTCGAAATCCGCACATTAATTATTTATTATAAATTTTAACTTTCAACTTTATAAGGGTTTTTTGCCTCTTAGAAAGAAAAACATGTATCTAAATGTTTTGATAGATTGTCAAACGTTTATTTTATGTATTTGTAATCAAAAAAAAATAAGGTTTCTGCACACCCACATAATCTTTAATTTATTAATTTATGGGCCAAATGTCATACTCCTCCAGTTGCACAATTCTCATGAAACTGTACTGAAAGTATTCGGTTCACGTAGCTTAGTAATGAAATAATATTCTCATGGGTCTAAATAAAAGGGGAGACGCGGCTAAAACATCTACTATTTATTTTAAAACGATAATTTAATTTTCATTATCTAAATACTCATTATATACTCACGTAAGATTTTCATTAGTCTGAAAGCATCAATAAATACACTCTCCAATAATGCAAATGTAAATATTTTACGTGCGAATGGAGGTACGCGGGGAACGCCTACAGATTCCATTAAAGAATGTGCTTTAAAATATTATTCACACGAGTGCTTTTAGTATTTTGTCGTTTGTGTGTTTGTTTATCGATTTGGTATTCACGTGCTACTAGGCATGCATGTACCAAGTACGAATCATATGTTTTAATCAGGATATATATACAAACGCACAAGCCAAACCCAAATCTAGAAATTCTAGAAAATCTGATATTTTGCATACGTATTTCTCCTACGACGTAGGCATCCACTAAGGAAAGATTGTTCAAAATTCAACCTCCAAGGAGGTAAAACAGGGGATGAAAGTTTAAAACTTAATTTTACGCGCGTAAAGCCGCGGTTAATTAATGCTATTTATTTTTTATTTTTAGTATAAACAGCTGCAAGTATTTCCATCAAATTATTTATGCAGGGAGTTTTGGGGGAGAAAAATCGATCTCATCATCATCATCATAATCAGCCTATCGCCGTCCACTGCTGAACGTAGGCCTCCCCCAATGAGCGCCAACCATCCCGATCTTGGGCAGCCCTCATCCATCCGCTGCCAGCCACCTTCTTTAAATCGTCGGTCCATCGTGCCGCAGGACGTCCTACACTACGTTTGCTTAAGGGGCAAATAGCCCCTAAAGCTTAAAAATCGCTCAGTTTGAGTCGGAACTACTCCGAAAAATGGGAATAAAAAAATTCAAAAAAATATACATTTCACACTTCAATCCTTCATCTTTAATATCATCGTTAATTTTTTTAATAAGACGAATATTAATATTAAATAAATTAAAATTAAGTAGCCCTGTTTTCAGATTTCTTTTTCTATCTACTTACTACCTACTACGGCTATAAAGATGGTTCTTTTACGAAAATGTGAAGAATATATTTATCTAACATTTCATCGTTGGGTTTTTCGAAATACCGTTTTGTTTTCAAAATATACGTAAATAACTATTCTTTTGTGAAAATATTTGTAAGCGGTGCGTGCGCGGGCGCGCGGGACAGTGAGCCGCTGACTTTCGTACGAGGAGGTTGTGTCATTCTCCGCGGTGCCGCTATTTCGCAATCGTTTATTTTACTCTTGAAATAATAGGGAACAACATGCCGTAAAAAATAAATTATGAAAACCTTAGCGAGCACTCTGCCTGCGATAGAATGAAAATGTTCGATCGTTGAATGTACTTTTTTGTTCCTTCAACTTCTTACTTGAAATTTTAATAATATATTAATATAATATTATATAGTATATATTATAGTATAATATTTTATTATATAATATGTACTTGTAAATTTCACAGAAAGTGTATAGTTCTATTTCTATGACGACCTCTGTGGCTCAGTTGGTTGAGCGTGTCGTTGCTCAAGCCGGGGGTCGCGGGTTCAAATCCCGCCGACGGAACAAAAAGTTTTCTGTGTTCCTGGGTCATGGATGTGTATTAAATATGTGTATAATATAATAAAAATCTTAATTATGTGTATAGTATAAAAGTATTAAATATACTTCCGTTATCTGGTACCCGTAACACAAGTTCTTCGAGAACTTACCACGGGATCAGATTGACGTGGTGTGAAGCGTCCATAGATATATTATATTATTTCTGTTTTAATAGGGAATATGCACGTATTTTTTTTAGTTTTTTATATAGTTCTATCTTGTTTGGTAAATCGTATGGTAAAATCAGTTTTTTGATATCATTAAAAATAACTAAGATATGAACGTTTAAAGTAGTCTATTAGACAGAGAGATCGGACGTGTATCGTGACGTCACATAACACGACCTTCATAGAAAGTTCATACTAAATTTCGTTTTGCTAGAAAGAGATAGAGTACAAACTTTGACCGCTCATATCTTGCTCATTTATCATCAGATATTGAAATTTTTTTCGCAATTTCCTTTATTTTTCAGTCTAGTATCATATTATTATGTTTTAAGATATTTTTTATATTTTATGCATATTCCCTATTGTCTATTTAGTATATCAATGTTTTGAGGTATATATAGTATATGAGGTAAAAATGCCTAAGCGACATTTATTTATTTATTTAACACACATACAACTACCATTACAGACAAAATCCAATTCGATAGCGTAGGAGAGCAAATTCATATTTTATATAATACATATTATGATATTTCCAGTTTAAATAATAATAATTGATAAAAAATAATAATTAAAGAAAATATAATAATTAAAGAAAGACACATATTCACAAAGGCTTTACATGTTGTAATTGTTCACCAATCGAAACTGTTAAAGAACATACTTACCTTGGTCTTGTCACAAGTTTCACTGGGGTCCGCATGTTGACTATGTTTGTAGCAAATTAAGAGTAATCCTGTCTAAATTATGTATACTCAAACACAAAATACCGTTTAAAACTCTTCGACTTCTTTATATGTCATTAGTAGATTCAGTGATAAATTACTGTCTGTCTAGTTACGGAAGAACGTATAAAACTTATCTAGATAATATTTATAACTTACAAATAAGGCTGCTGAAAACAATTGTTCCTTTAAGAATTAAAGTGAAATACAAAGATAACTATCATAACTTGTTCCACTACTGTAAAGTTATGAGCGTTTATGACAAAATAAATTTATCAATTATAATTCAGTACAATAACTATATAGATGAACTGAAAATAAGAACACGGTCTGCCCATTTACGTAAACTGGATAATTTGCCATTGTATGAAGTACCTAGATGTAATAATGAATATGGGGAAAGAGTATGGAACTATATATTACCAAAAATATTTAATGAATTGCCAAAAACGTTAGTCGATAAGATACTTAATAAAAAGAAAAGGCATTTAGTTCGGAATGTGCTAAAACAATACTTTCTAAACAATCATATTTAAGTTGTACTTTGTAAGATTTATACCTAAAAATAGTATGTATATTTATTTATATACAATAGGATAATCTGTGTTAAACAATAAAAGCACTGAAATCTGAATAAGAATTTTCTACGGCTAAAGTTATCTTAGTAAATTTATTATTTAATGACATTGTAAATTTTTGCTCCTAACTGACAATATTCTCCTTCTTCTTGTTTATAAAAATTGATTGCAGTTCCCTTGTCTGACTAAAACGAGCTAAAACGTTAGCTAATTTTGATCTTGAAATAATAAAAAATATAGAAGTAAAAACTCAAGGCCTAGGATTTCAGCCCATTGCTTTATACTTAAGCTGCGGCCCCATTCCTTGAGTTCTCTCTTGGTAGTGCTGGGAGATATTCGACATACCGATTCTGGGCATGACACCGTGACACAATTGGCCCAAAGCCTACCCAGCTCATCCGCGGTTTTGTTGCCTAAGATATTGCCGTTGCCTAGAACCCATACCAGACTGAAGCTGTTATCTCGTCCTAAACTAAACATGTAGCGTTTGAACACAAGCCATAACTAATTTAGATGAAAGAAGAAGGGGCAAAAAGTCCCCATCCTTGTAGCACTATAAGACATATATCAAATGAAAGGGCTTAAAAAAAGTGTCATTGTTTTGTATGACGAAAATCCTCTAAACCATGGGAGAAAAAAGTAAATGAGGGTTAAAAAAGTTTAAAAAAATCATTCTATATTATTGCACCGTTTCATAGTGTTGCTACTATGGAAAAAATTTTGGAAAGTAATGGTATACACTCAACTTTAGAAAAGTGTTATATTTTGATAAACTGCCTCATATTTTGATGAAATGTATGGAATGATAATAAAATACTAAAAATAATCTCTTTCCTCAATTTTTTCGCACATACCTAATTACTTTCTGGAAATTGTTTCTTACTTGCAACGCTATCGAATGGTGCAATAATACAAAATGTATTTTTTTCCTAATTTGCGGATTCGAATCCTGGCCTGGAAAAGTGGTTTATGTAAAATCAAATAATTCAGATAAAACAATTACATTAAAATACATATAATTAAATAGCAAAAATAATTTTAAAACGATTAGGTACAGAATAAAAGTAAAAAAGATATAGTACATGGTGAATTATTCTTCTGGGCGTTGTAAGAGAAGTAAAAAAAAATTAGCAATAGCAATTTAGCCCTACGGAATATCGAGGCCGACTTGATGAAAACTTAAACTGCATCATTTTTGATAACTCATTTTTCCTAGACAGGATTCGAACCCATAAATTATGAAAAAAAAAATACATCCTGTGTACTGCACCTTTAAACAGTATCGCAAGTAAGAAACAATTTCCATAATGTTAGTATGTGACAAAATTGAGGATAGAGCTTATTTTAGCATTTTATTATCATTCCATACATTTCCTCAAAATATGGGACAATTTATCAAAATATAACACTTTTCTGAAGCTTGCTGTATACCATTACTTCCCGAAAATTGTTCCTTATTAGCAACACTATGAAATGGTGCAATAATACAGGATGATTTTTTAAACTTTTTTTCACTTATAACTCTCATTAACTTTTTTCTCCCATGGTTTAAGATTTTTCGACATACAAAAAAATAACACGCTTTTTAAGTCCTTTGATATATGTCTTGTAGTGCTACAGTAGTGGGGACGGGATCCATACAAAAATGCCCCTTCTTCTTTCTGCACTGAAAGCTGCGACAGACTGCGCTGAAAGCATTGACAGTAGCAGAAATATCATCTAAATTATCCTAATCTTCTCTATAAGATTAGGATGTTTTATGGACAAGGACAATCTGTATGCTCTGTAGTGAACAACTCATCACAGCCTCAAACATGGTTGTAAATTGACCTAAGCAAGTATATAGGCAAGCCTGTAGGTGGCATGCCCCCGTAGAAGGTCCGTCCACCCGGTTGTCTTTCCTGAATCCGTCCGTGTACCAGACTATGTCATTGGAGTGAACATTGATTCCTATCCTCTACTCTCCCTAGACGATAGGAAAACCTGGTGTTGCTTTGAGAAGCTATGCACCTATCATGGCCATGCCATCAGACGATATGATCATCGTCTGATGGCATGGCCATGATAGGTGTCTTAAGAAGAGACTGTTGCATCTGTCCATGAAGGGTGGAAGTCCATTTGGCTTCCTGGCCTTGAAAAACGCTACTACCGCCATACATTTATCATTAAAAATGTACGGTGATAGCAGCTTTTGATGTAACAAAAGAGATGAACAATATTTGTTATATTCTGATAATTTTTTTATGAACATCAACTTGGCAAAATCGCTTTAAAATTTTATCATAGTAACATATTTTGTCGGCAGCGTTAATAATTCGTTAATCGTTGAAGTCTTAACCCCAGTTAACGTAATTTTTCCAAGGAATCCACGGAAAACTTTTTATTCTATTATGGATTCGAACCCACGCCCTCTGGCTTGAGCACTAAAGCACTTACCACTGAGCCACAGATATCTTCATCTAAACTGATTCAATTTAAGTCTCTATAACTCCTGAATTTATGAAGTTTTTTGGACCGTTATAGTTTTCGTTCAAAGTTTATTACATGGACTACCATCATGAATTTTTCACATTTTTAGAGCCAGCCTTTTGGCTTTTAGAGGGGGGGACGCCGTATTTTAACAAGAAATGCGCTTAAAAGTGGAACATCGCGCAAACGGATACGTACGTACATCAAAATATAATCTCAAAAACCTCTCAATGTTCTTATAATGTCTATGTACCTAATTATATCTCCCCTTTTCGTGTAGGTGTAACCAAAAATTATCTTCATTTATTTTAGCACTATGTCGACGTGATAAATAAACTTATCCATTCAAAGTTTCATATTTCAAGCACCACCGTTTGGATGGACAGACGGACGGGCGGACGGTCGGTCGAACGGAAGGACATGACGAAACTATAAGGATTCCGAGACATGAACTACGGAACCTTAAAAAAGGAATAATAATGAAACCACACCGATTTCAGTGACTGTTGCCAATTTAATTGAAAATAGACCAGCTATAGGAGCTATTTTATTATGTCCAAGTATGTGCGCAAAGTTTACTCCCATAACCTAGTATATTGATATTTTCTAATACCGACAGGACTAACTCGCGAAACATTAGGCGCATAAATATAGAAATATATTTAGCAATGTTTGCGTTCATTAAGGTTCCTGTAAATTTAATACTTTTAGTTACATTTTATCTAACCGACGACAAAAAAAAATCTAACCGACATACTTAAAAACAAAAGTTTTCAAGTAAAAATATCTACATAGCACAAATAGTTATTGTGTCAAATATGTAAAACTATCTTTACGCCAATATTGTTTTATTTCACTATGGGTAAAATTCTACAAGTTGCAATTTCGTAAAATAATGGTATCAAATTAAATGCACTGTAAGGACAATTCACAAATAATTTGTATGGAGAAAATGTACAAAGTGTTCACGAAAAGAATTTTTTAAACAAGTAAAAATATTTTTGTGCAAACAAAAGAAAAGTAAAAACATGAAAAATAGACTAAGTAGATTTTTAAAATTCTTCAAAATATCCAAATGAATTTTTTTATAAATAGCTTTTTGTTGTCGCTTAGTGAACATAACATTCATGATTTTGTATAAATTTCACTATATCTAAGCGACAAAAAAATCGTCGCAGAAGACGACGATTAGACCAATCGACGCAGAAAAAAAAATACAAACTCATTGATATAACTCATTTTCGGTATTTTTGTCGCTTAGGAAAGCGAAAAAACACCTAGTGGGTATTTTAGTGATTCTGTCAATAGCACTAAGTATTGCATTTTGGTGGGCGTAGAGGTGGAAAATGAAATCAAAAGTGATGGGTTGGAAGCCGCATTGCCTACCAAATAATTTCTAGATTTCGGGAATAACCTCGACCGGCTTCTACAGAAGAAGGAGAAGCGGCTTATACATTCTACGTTTTTTAAACCAGACCAGAACCATAGACCAGAAATAATTTCATATTTTCAAGTTGCATTTAAATCAATCCTAAAGTCGTATAAAAGGGCCGTTCCTCAGTTTATAATTTGAGTCGCGGCGCGGCCGCGCGCGGAGATCGCGAGCGCTGCGGGGTGTATGCGGGTGGCGCGGCGGGAAGTGTTAGGCCACGCCCGAATCTGTGACGTCATCTACGTATATTTTCGCCTTAAGCGTGGTCTCCACTCTAATACTTGTCTGCTCCATCGATTGTCTGTCCGTCTGCAGACATGGCCGGCCCACTTCCACTTCAGCGTGCTAATTCGTTGAGCAATGTCGGTGACTTTAGTTCTCTGGCGAATAACGTCGTTACGTATTTTATCCACCAGAGATACCCTTAACATTGCTCTTTCCATCGCACGCTGAGCACCTTTAAACTTATGAACCAAGCCTACGGTGAGTGTCCACGTTTCGGCTCCGTATGTCATTAACGGTAGAACGCATTGATCAAAGACCCTAGTCTTAAGGGATTGTGGGATCGACGATTCAAAGATGTCCCGGAGCTTCCCGAATGCAGCCCAGCCCAAGCGTATTCTTCTACTCATCTCCTTCTCAAAGTTGTGCCGCCCGAGTTGAATGGTTTGGCCAAGATATACGTATTCTTGCACAACTTCGAGACTAGCGCCATTTACGACGACAGGTCTCGGGAGAACATGTTCATTATACATAATTTTAGTTTTGGTCAGGTTCATACCAAGACCCACCCGTCTTGAAGAATCACTTAGGCTGTTCAGCATCTCTTCCAGGTCCTGCAGAGAGTCTGACATAATGACTATGTCATCTGCGAATCTCAGGTGTGAGATGTACTGGCCGTTTATGTTCAGTCCCCGTCCGTTCCAATCGAGCGTCTTGAAAACGTCCTCCAACGCGTTATTAAACAGTTTTGGAGAGATAACATCTCCCTGTCTTACTCCTCGACGCAGTTGGATTGGTTTTGTACTCTGTTCTTGTACTTGGACGGTCATTGTTGCGGCCTTGTACAGATATCTCAACACCTCGACATATCGGCAGTCGACGAGACATCTCTGCATGGATTCCAGCACAGCCCAGGTCTCGACGGTATCGAAGGCTTTTTCATAGTCCACATACGCTATGCAGAGAGGCTGATTATACTCCTCGGTCTTCTGTATAATTTGCCTTAGTGTGTGTATGTGGTCCACAGTGCTGTAGCCTTTGCGAAACCCGGCCTGTTCCGGTGACTGAAAGTCGTCAAACTTCTGGGCAAGACGATTCGATATAACTCTCGAGAACAGCTTATACACGTGGCTCAGGAGTGAAATGGGGCGGTAGTTTTCTAGTCCCGTGTTATCGCCTTTTTTGAAAAACAAAACCGCTATGCTCCTGCTCCATGCTTCCGGGGTGGTGCCAGTGTGGATGACGGAATTGAAGAGCTTGACAAGCTCAGTCAAGACGGGTGTTCCTCCTGCCCTGAGCAGCTCTGTGGTTATTCCGTCATCTCCCGGTGCTTTGTTATTATTAAGCTGACTGAGAGCTATTCTAATCTCACCCATGTCGACATCAGGAAGCTCATCTGTAAGGTGGCGCGTGAGTCTGGCCCGTGGGTCATCTGCATGATGGGTTTGGGGTGGGCTTGTTTTTTGGGTGTATAATTCCCCATAGAACCTTTCGACTTCAGCGAGGATCTCCGGCTTCGAGGTGACGGTAGTGCCTTGTGGAGTATTGAGTTTCGTCAAGTGACAACGGGAGTTATTGGGCTTAGCGAATACCTTCGAGCCCTTATTTCGCACTATGGCTTGCTCGATGGCTTGGGTATTCGCCCGGCGGGTGTCGCGTCTAATTTGCTTTTTAATCTCCCGATTGAGAACTTGACGCTCAAATTGTGTGGCATTTATTTGTTCTCGTCTCTTCCTCATCAACTCCAGAGTTTCGCTGGAGAGCATAGACTTGCGTCCATAGCTCTTTGGATGAAAGTACTTACAACCCACCTCGCAGATGACACGAACCAGACTGTTGGCGGTGTGGTCTATGTCCTTCGTGGTTTCCAACATAGCGAATCGATTTTGGAGTTCTAGCTGAAAGCTTTCGCAGCCTGCTTCGACCTGGGGCCGTGTAGGCCTGAGAGTTGACCTTACTAAATGCGCTCGCTCTACACTGACATTTATACTCAGGCTGCCTCTTACCAATCGGTGATCACTTCCGGTATTAAACCTGTTAATCACGGAGACATCTCTGAATACATGGCGCTTGTCAGAAATAATAATGTCAATCTCATTCCTCGTCACGTTATCGGGGCTTCGCCAGGTCCACTTTCTATGGGGCTTTTGGTGACCGCAGACTGGAATGCTTTTCACTAATAGCGCTGCTGCCCACTATCAGTTGTGGCATTTAGAGCATTCCAGAATATAGACATGGTTATACCGCCATGAAACGGTTACCGGAGCCCAAGCGGGCGGGGAAGATGTTGGTCCTCTTATCCGGCTGATATCCTTTAGTCGCCTTCTACGACACCCATAGGAAGGAGATGGGGTGGTCCTATTCTTTAGCCCGAGACCACACAGGCAAAATCGATCTAGCTCGGTCTTATTCTGAGAACTTTGTTTTTTTTTTCTTTTATATTAGGTACCTATATCTTTTATTTTTTTATTTACTAGCTGCCCCCAAACACGAAGTTCTGTTGAAATGGAATGAATAAATGACTACACCTACTTCTAAACCTACTTCTATAACTACTCCTACAACCCACACCTTTTCCAACATTTCTCACTGTAAACCTTCCCTGAACTTTCACTATTATTTCAAGACCAAAATTAGCGGCTGAACCGCCAGCCGTTCTCGAGTTCTGAGTACCTCGGGAACAGGATAAAAAGTATCATATGTCCTTCTCGTGGTTCAAAGATACCTCCCCACCAATTTTCAGCCAAATCGGTTCAGCCATTCTCGAATTATAAATAGTGTAACTAACACGACTTTCTTTTAAAATATACTAGCTGTCCCGACACACGTTGTTCTGTCTTAAATGTGAATTGGAATGAGTAAATAACTACACTTATAATGCAACCTACGTCCTAGTCCTACACCTTTTCCAATATTTCTCACTGTGAATATTTCCAATATTTCTCACCTTCTCTGAACTTCCACAATTATTTCAAGACCAAAATTAGCCAAATTGGTCCAGCCATTCTGAATTCCTCGTGAAAAGAACAAACAGTATCCTATGTCCTTCTTCTGGTTTTAAGATATCTTTCCACCAATTTTCAGCCAATTCGGTTCAGCCGTTCTTGAATTAGTAATAGTGTAACTAACACGACTTTCTTTTATATATTATATAGATAGATATAGATTATATAATTTGCTTCTACTAAAACTGCGGGCATAACTTGGAGTTACTATAACTACTCGGAGGTACTCCTTTCCTTAAAACTTCAATTTCAAGTAATTCATGAGGTTATATATTTTTGTTTTTTTATTGCTGGAATTAGATTATCTGCTTGGCACATTAATACGATATTAATATGCAAAAAAGTATTATATATATTTTATATATAATATAATAATTAATATATTTTTTTTTCATATGAACGACATTACAACGTTTAAATGTTATGTTTATATACCTACACCGATTCGAAACAAGATTGAATAATAACCGCCTCCTTTATTGGAAGTCAGTTAAAAACGTGGACAAAGCTACGGGAAAAAGCTAGAACAAAATAAAGGCTTAGCCCCGGATAGTAACCAGTTTCAAATAATAAAAAGCTTAACTTTGATCTTTTGGATAGAGAAAGGTCCGTACAACATAATACTTATTCCGAAAGGTTTCCCTTTTATTGCCAGCAAATAAAAACCACATTTTAATATCTAAAGTCTCAAACCATTATTCAATAGCTTAACTCAACCAAGATATAAGTAACATATTTGCTTCAATTCCTTCTTATGTAAGATTTTATTTATTAATTTGTTATTTAAAGTTAAAATATGAGCTTGATACTTAATTTGCAGACGTACCGCAGATGTTTCGGCGCCGGCGATTTTGTATATATGTCACCGTAAAATTGTAAAAACCGTTAGATTGTAATATAACTAGTGAAATTGTAAAATGTTTATAGACTTCCGATGCGAATATTCTGCCTATAATAATTTTACACATTATTTTTCGTTACATTATATCCATACTAATATTATAAATGCGAAAGTGTGTCTGTCTGTCTGTCTGTCTGTCTGTCTGTCTGTCTGTTACCTCTTCACGCTTTAACCGCTGAACCGATTTTGATGAAATTTGGTACAGAGATACTTTGAGTCCTGGGAAAGGACATAGGATACTTTTTGTCCCAAAAATTTGCGGTGTTCCCGTGGGATAATGTATTATTATTATGTGTACTTTGATTGTCTTTTACTGCTAAACGGTTGAATTGATTTGAATGAAATTTGGTATGGCAGTGGTTTATGCTTTGGACAAACGCGCAGTGTACTTTTTAACCGACTTCCCAAAAAAGGAGGCGGTTATTTTTTTTTTGTATGTTCAACGATTACTCCGCCGCCTGTGGACCGATTTTCATAGTTTTTTCTGTGATGTATAGGGTGTAATCCCAAATTGGTCCTTTTGATATCAAAGTGGTGACCTGATGATGGTATCCATGAGGAATCGAGGGAACTCCTCGAAATTTATATGGACACATATGGTGATTTTGACTTTTTCTGAAGTAGTTCAAGTATATGCTACCAAAAAGTAAGATTTTGCTCCAAGGTATACCCTGGATCCAACAGTACAGAACAGAACTCCTGGCTCCTTATAGATACATGTTTGGGAATTTCGGCGTTGTTTAAAGAACTGCAAGCATATGCCACCCTGTCAGTTAGAGTAATCATCATCATCATCACCACTATCACACCATACATCATCAGATTATGATGATATAAAAGGTATTTCTCATAGTATTTTACACTAACACGGATATCTTTGAACATTACTCTGCCGTTTATGGACCTATTTGCAAAATTCTTTTGTTGTTGTAAAGGGTTTAGTTCGAAATTGGTCCTTTAGTCACTATAGTGGGAACCTGATGATGCGATCCATGAGGAATCGAGGGAACTCCTCGAAATTTATATCCACACATATAGTGATTTTGACTTTTACTGAAGTAACACAAGCATATGCTACCAAAAAATAAGATATTGTACCAAGATATACCCTGGATCCAAAAGCACTGTACAGAACTCCTCAGTCTTTAAAGATATGCGTTTGGAAGTTACGGTATTGTACTGCAAGCATATGCCACTTTATAACTTACAGTAATCATCATCATCATCTTAATAGCAATATTTTATGGAAGCTTGGCGCGTATTCAATTATACATTCGATCGTTTAGTTTAGACGTTCTTAAGACGTATTAATAATAACTTAAGAAAATATATCTCTAAAAAGGGTGAAATTATTATTTTTAAACAAAAAATTAAACCGACTTCCAAAGTAAAAATACACAAAAAAGTATGAAATAAAATTTAATATATCTAAATAATTCCCCTTTCAAATTCGGCTAAAATTTTTACTATTTCTCTACTCAATCTTATTAATTTTGAAGTCGGTACCAGCAAATATGAACGTAAGTTCTATAAAATATTGTAGAATATTGTTTGGGCTGGTATCGATTTCAAAATTAATAAGATTGAGTAGAGAAATAGTAAAAATTTTAGCCGAATTCGAAAGGGGAATTATTTAGAGATTAAGTTTTATTTCATACTTTTTTGTGTATTTTTACTTTTTATCCCAAAAAGATATATAATATTGTTCCCGAGGGATAATGTACTATTGTGTATATTTTTTTAATGTCTTTCATGGCTTAAGTGTTTAAACCATTGAAATGAAATATGGTATGATGGTGCTTCGGACAAACAATTAGTAATTAAAGAGAGAACGTAAGATAAGGAAGATACAGATTTAACTTAAGAGTACAGTCGTAAGTGGCCAAAAAACCCCATTTCTCGCGGGCGGAGCCGCGGGCAAAAGCTAGTAGTTATATATAGTTTTGAATCTTTTGACATATTTTTACAATCTCGTTAGTTATTTTACAATCTAACGACGGTTATGGTTTTATGGTTTTTACAATTTTACGGTGACATATAGATTTCGCCAAAACGGGTGCCGCAGGAGTTGCGGCGTTCACCGCCGGCGCTGCGGCAAAAACTGACATACAATTAGGGTCAACTTACACTGAAACGAAATGATTTTCAAAGTTCAACCCCCAAGGTCAACAGGTGATAAAGATTTGTATGAAACTTTTTATTCCTTGGTCATATTTGCATGATATTTCGTATGAATTGCCGAAAAATACTTAGTAGGTAAGCACCTATGTATTTAAGCGTGTTATAAAATTAAGCCCTTCTACGTGACGTGGTACTGCATTTTTATGATATTTATAAGCTATTTAAAATGGTAATTAAAATAACACAAGAAACATAAAATTAACAATAAAACTAGAGCCAAATAAAAAACTAAAAATTAATACCTACTAATAAAAATAAGACATCTATAAATAATCTATTTCTAAAAAAGTCTATAAATAGAAAAACTTCCCCAGGTCGTCCCCATCTGGCAGAGTACCTAGCAAACTGATAGCATTGCCTCGTTGGATAGCAATGGCTATCCGTTGTGCCAGGTAGTTCCCGGCTCTGGGGTCTCGGGTGGCTTCAGTAAGCTTTTTGGAGATTTCTTTAAAAAGCTTCTGTGCGCCCGGACCCCATGCGCCTAGGGTTTCCACCCCAAACGGTTCAAATATGAGGTCTCCGCTAAGGTTCTCATACTTGCGCCGCTTGAGGTTCTCCGCTTGGTTTGCAGCCGCACCCGCACAGTTCGAAGTGCCCTGGACATGGGACGGAGCAAGAGTATCGACACAAGTAGCATCCCATACAAGAGCCCGTCCCACACTCCAAGGAACCAGGGTCATTCCATCAGGTATCTTGCCATCGTCGCGCGCCAGACCGGAGGGCTCCAGTATAGCTGGCACACCGGCGGTGACAAGAGCTCGACGAATGAGGTCATTCAGACTGTGATGCCGGGAAATGCGTCCAGCGCTTCGTGAGCAGCACAGCCCGTGGTGACCGTGACTGTCTACGTTCGCGCCGCAAACACACTGATGAGGGACGACATGGGGGGCACCAAGACGCAGGGCAGTAGCTAGCCGAAATGTATGTAGCCCAGCAATGTACCAGTATTGGCTGACGGTAGTGCCTGCAGCCAAACGCCCGACTCCCACTTCTCCACAGCCAAAAGATGAGCCCGCTCTACAGGACTGGAAGACGTGTAAAAAAGTCTATTCCGTACCAGTCTACAGATGGGCTCGTCCCAAAGCCTTTGGGAAAATGTGTTCTCGGGCACATTGCTGCCGGCACTAGCAATGTCCCAGGCGTCCTTGGCCTCGTCCGCAAAAGGGATTACTAACGGACAGGATGAGCGATCTAAAATTTTTAAAATTACTGCGTGGTTTGCGTGGACCGAGGACAAGAACGCTGGTAAGGCTACGTCAGACGTTTGTCGAATGCCAAGGCCACCGAATCTTATTGGAAGCGTTGCTTGAGTCCATGAGCGGTGGTCAAATTTTATATTAAGAATGGAAGAAAGCGTATATTTTATGGTGTCGTCTAATCGTTTGAGAAGTTGGGGGAACTTCCAAAGTTGGCAACACCGCAAGACATAAGTAAATTTTGGAACAAATAAGCAATATCGGATTAAGGTAAAAGCCATGTGACAGTTAATTTGGAGAAGTCGGTCTAAAGTTTCAGTAAAATTTTGTAATTTATTGTTTATAAAATCCGGAAGGGAATCGTCTAGAATAGGGGAACCTAAGAGAAGAAGTGAACCCTTTTCGATAACTGATAATTGTGGAGCTACTTCTTTGAACCTGGATATAACGGTTTCTCTGTCCTCACAATTATCAGGGACAAAAAGTTCACATTTTCCAAAGTTTAATTCTAGGCCGATATTTTGGAACTCATGGATTAATGTACGAAAGTCAGAGAGTACAGTAGATGCATCGCTTCCAAGGGTCCCATCATCCAAATACCAAACGTTGAATTTTGAATTTAGAAGTTCGATGGCCGGGTGTATAGCAAGACTGAAAATTGCTGGACCTAAAGGGTCACCCTGTTGGCAGCCAACTTCTGATGAGACGAGATGATTTTTATAAATAAGCTTGGTGGGCTCATTATAACATTGGAGCATAAAAGGCAAAATGGCGGGCGCTTTAGCTTTTATTTGAGCCAACATGGCGACCCTGTTAACTGAATTGAATGCATTTTTTACGTCCACCTTTAAGAATACACTGTTATTTTGGTTTTTAATGAATGTGCGAAAAGAGTGAACGGCTGCCTCACAGCCACCTTTGCAGGCAAAACCAAGTTGCTTCGGTTGGAAGTAAGAAGCTAGTGAATTAATGGACCTGCAGGCTATTTTGGCAGTGAGGCGCCGGTATGTCGAGCCGACAGCGATCGGCCGGATACCTCCATTTCTTTTCCTCAAGGCGCAGAGGTTTGCTCCATACAAAATGTCAACGATATCTGATGCAACCCCCCCGCGAAGCATTAGGTTGCACAAATTCGTGACTTCCTGCAGGAGCTTTTCTCCGGCTTCCCCACAGCAACCGCTGGTGAGATCCTTCAGATGCTGAGGGGTGAGACCGTCGAGACCGCCCGCTGAACCCGGAAGAAAAGACATGATGGCACCGCGAACACTGTCAACCGACGTTTGGAGGGCTGGTTCGGCATCATCGGTGTCTATGAAAAGATGAGGTGATAGTTGAGGAGGATGTTTATTCTGCAAGGCGGTGAGGGTTTCTGGGGAGTTGGGAGCGATCGTGTCGTTGGAAAAAAGCAGCCGCGCGGCGCCTTTAATGTCTCCCTCGCTTATTTTGTTTTCGACATTTTTTATGATGTTATTTTTGGCCGATGAAGGTGAAGAAAAATTTGGGTATAAATCGAAATCAGAAACACACTTCTTTTTTACAAGAGACATGAGGGAGGCATTATTGTGAGGATCCCTAGTAACGTGTAGGATGCGGTAGGGAAAAGTAAATAGATGTTCCCAGGCCTGCCTCGAGTTTTCACTTACAGTTTTGTGTACCGTCTCGGCAAGCTTCTGGGCCACAGCTACTCTTGCACCCCTAGGGATCCGCCTGAGTATGGGGACTGAATTTTTCAATTTGGAAATTTCTTGCCAGAAGGGTTGGTGTTCGGTGGAGTTTTGTGATGGTAGAACCACTGAAGAAAAAGGGGCTAACGATAGTTTATGGCACTTACCTATATGGATGCGTAGGCCCCTCTCACTTTTGAAATAGCGTGGTTGAGGACATTGGGTACATTGCACTAAATTTTCCAACGGCACGGTCACATCATCGGTGGACGTCCCTACATCTTGGCTGCTACTTAACATTGGCTTATAACTTTTATCAAAAATATTATATTAGAACTTGCCTAATGTAAACACAAAAACACTTAAATTAAAAATAGATAAAAATATATAACAAATTAAAAGTCAATCTCATAGGTGGAACTGCGCGCGCACGTATTTTCCTCACAAAAACGGTCTGGAACTGTCATCGTATTCGCCGCCGTCGCCTTGGATACGACCAAGCTTCGTTTGTTGTCCAAAAAAACTATTGCTGTGGCACACCGCACAGGCATGCACATGATTTGGGATTTTCGCAGGAGAATAGGTATGTGGAGGCCTGTTCATGAAAACACATGTAGATCCACATTTATAGAATAACTCGTGGCACTTTTTAAGCAGCTGAGTGCCGGATAATATTTTAATTTGGATTTTAGAATTCAGCTTTCAAAAACACGTCCAATCTCAACTTGACATGACAGTTCTTAAAATTGAATTTTATTCATTAAACATGAAGATACTTATAATGTTATATTTAAAAAATGAAGCGCTACGTAGCGTCGAGTATTGTCGCTGTGTGAACTGACCCTAAGGGTAAACACACACACAAAAACTTAGGCCATTTCATCCGTTAATGGATGATTTATACAGTATTCTCCGAGCGAAGTAACCACTCTTGAAATACTGTAGTGACTGGGACAGTTGGTTTTTAAATTTCGTATGGTTGCCCAAGCACATATGGCATTCTCATAACATAGTCAGCCTAGTCCAGAGGAATGACTGCTCAATACATTTTGGACCACGTGCGGGATCCTTCACGATGCTTTCCTTCACCGTTAGAGCGTCCGTATAATGTACTTGAGATCTGAAAAAGTCTCATTGGTACACACCACAACCTGGGATTCGAACCTGCATCTCGAGTGCGAACCAAACGATCTACCCACTAGGCCACGGAGCTCCGAACACACACAACACGTTTCATAATACACTCCACATGCGTTTTGTATTCAAATTCTTACAATGAAACGTGTATATTCTTGTGTAATGATTAAAGTTCAATTTTCAATAGCTATCTTGAAATTACATCGTTTCGGAGTGAACTGACCTTTATCCTAGTACAGCGGCACCGCAGCGCGTGTGTAAAGCGTCTTAATACTTATTTCGACGATAAAAAATAATGCAGTTTACATAACAAGTATCAAAGATCGTTATTCGCGCTGATGTTAAAAGCATCTACGGGAGCACTAAATAAATTTATCGCGGACTGAAACGGGCGAACTATCAAAGGAGTCGGCAAAAAATAAAAACCAGCCAACTGCGAGTCAGAATCGCGTACGTGGGGTACCGTACAAAACGGCAATGAAATCACATTTGTTTTCAGGGAGGAGTTGTTATATAGAGACCAGCTTTAACCCGCGGCGCGCCGCCTTATCCCACAGCTTCCACAGTAGCCAGTATCCCACAGAAAATATAAGGTCTACAAAAATCAATTACGGATACTTCAGGCACATGATCCACTTCTAATGTGAAGACGTTTAGGCAGAAAAATATATGTCATACTAAAACTGAAAAATCATCTCATATATGGGTGACTCTCCGTAAAACGCAAATCGCCCATATAAAGAAAAATTTTTTTTTTCGAGCATGACAATTATTTTTTTATAAGCAGTAGATGCCCGAAGTATCCGTAATTGATTTTACCACACCTTATATATACTTTTTAGGGATAAAAAGGGTAGCCTATGTTGTTTTAATCCAGAGCCTAATGCTACTATCATTCCAAATTTCATCGAAATTGGTTCAGTAGTTTTTGCGTCAAAGGTTAACAAAAATTTATCCATCTATCCGTATTTCGTACATGAATCCTCACAAATTTTTACATTTATATTAGTAGTAGAATTCTGTTTTTAGTTTCTTTTTATACTAATATAAAAAAGAGGAAAAGTTTGTTTGTTTGCATCGAATAGGTTCCGAAACTAATGGACCGATTTTGATAAAATTTGGCTCAGATGTAGAGTAGACCACGGGGAAGGACATATGCTACTTTTTATCGCGGGAAAATGTACGGTCTCTGTGAAATTAACTTTTGCGCGCACGAAGTCGCGGGCAAACTCTAGTACTTTATATGTTATAGCAGCATTAGAAATACATGATCTGTGAATATTCCAACTGTCTAGCTATCACCGTTATGAGATACAGCCTGGTGACAGACAGACGAAAGGATGGAGTCGAGTCTAAGTAAAAGAGTTTTACCCTTTGGGTACGGTACCCTGAAAAAAGGAAATTCGAGTATGCGGGCTATAGAGCGCAACAAAAATTTAATTTCGCTACAAACTTGGTACGGTTCCTTTAAATTACTGACATAGCGACTAACTTTTCTTATTAGCGTCACATGCTCCGACCCTGGCGTGCTCTGGTATAGTCGGCTTCGGAAAAATCCGACTAGGGTAAAGCACCCATTTGTTGGCCCCCATCTCCGATTATTAGCACACCCTTATCATATTTATTTAATTGCTTATTTATATTTATATAAAAGGCAGAAGTGATTGACTGATGTATCAAAGAAATTTGAAATTTTGCACACGTATTCCTCATATGACGTAGGCATCTATTAAGGAAGGATTTTTCTAAATTCAACATCCAAGAGGGTAAAATATGGGTAGATGAAAGTTTAAATTTAATTTCACGCAGGCGAAACCGCGGGAAATTAATGCTAGTTTATTTCTATAGGTTATCTTTGGTATAATGTTGTTATCGGTATAAAATTGTGTTTTATATTGATCGTCTTTTTTGTACACTAGTTACTACCTAATATAATACAGGGTTCATTTTTATTGGGAAAAAAATACAGGGTTTCCACGGGAACACTATTTTTTGGGATAAAAAGTACCCTATGTCCTAAAAGTAGCTAGTCCATAGGTCAAGCTACTACATACCAAATTTCTCTAAATAGTCGCAATAACTACTGAACGAATCAGTAGTTATTGCGTGAAAGAATTTTTTTTTTTTTTTTTTTAATGAAATATGGGGGCAAACGAGCAAACGGGTCACCTGATGGAAAGCAACTTCCGTCGCCCATGGACACTCGCAGCATCAGAAGAGCTGCAAGTGCGTTGCCGGCCTTTTAAGAGGGAATAGGGGAGGGTAGGGAAGGGAATAGGGTAGGGAATTGGGCCTCCGGTAAACTCACTCACTCGGCGAAACACAGCGCAAACGCTGTTTCACGCAGGTTTTCTGTGAGCCCGTGGTATTTCTCCGGTCGAGCCGGCCCATTCGTGCCGAAGCATGGCTCTACCACGTAAATAACAAATATCCATCGATACATCCATCCAGTACATCCTCATAAACTTTAACATTTATAATAGTAATAAGACTGAACTTTACCTTCAGAGATATATTTAGTTCACTTCAAAGAACAAAGTCCACTCAATAATACTTCTCTTCAATTTCGTCCTTTATCTGACTCCGCAGTAAAGTTATCTTCGCAATTTATGAATAGTAGGCTCGTTGGGTCCAAAGTTAATATCAGGGGCATCGATACCCTAACTTAAGAATTATCGTTCTTTGTAACTCCGTTTTTTGACTGCTATAAATTAAAGGAATGTAAAATTATTGAAGTACTAGCTGATGCCCGCGGCTCCGCCGGCGTTAGTACAGTAACCCACGAGAACCTTATGTCCCGCAATAAAAAGTAGCCTATGTTAGTAGTCCCGTGGTCGTCTTTATATCTGCGCCAAATTTCATGTTAATCGGTTAAGTAGTTTTTACGTGAAACTGTAAATAAAGTATCCCACGGGAACATTTCCTCGCGATAAAAGTAGCCTATTTGTCCTTTTTCAGGCTCTAGACTATCTGCGTACTAAATTTCATTTAAATCGGTTCAGTAGTTTTGGCGTGAAAGGCGGACAAACAGACCGACAGACACACACACTTTCCCATTTATAATATTGGTATAGCTATATATACAAAAATGATCTTTTACAACTTTTTTAGATCTTCTATGATAAAATGCTAACGAAACTTTTTTCTTTCCATAACCTAAGTCACTAAATATGTTTGTTACGTAATTATTTTTCAACAAAAATTACATTTACTTCTCTCATTGTGACCTACACTAAAAATAAAGCTGAAACATTTAGTTAAAATCGTTTCACTTACAACAAATCATTTCTTTTATAATAATTATTTAAAATATTTATTAAAGATCATTTTACTAGCACGTATTGGAGATCCCAGCCCCACCGTCTGTAAATTTTATTAGTAACAATACAAGGGGAGTCTGGCGTAGCTGGAATCTTAGTACATAATATGTTTATTAGTTACTTTGGGTTTTCTATTACTATGTTGTTATATATTATAAACTAATAGTAATAGAAAACCCAACACACTTAATTTTAAATACAAAAATATTATCAACCAGTTCAAAACTATGGATGGGCTGTGACGAAAATTTGACACAAAAATCTTTACAAGTACTCGAGTACAAGAAAAAGTTACGCCTGCCGCCATCTTGATTTCACAATAACTCAAATGTCAAAATGACCCCAACTAATCACAAGAGCGAGACCATTTAAGTAGGGATACTTTTTGCCTCGTCTATTATGTAATATACGTCTATGGTAACAGCACTTCTTTAATCATCCGCGAACAGTGAGAAATAAGTTGGAAAAGTTTTATTGCTACCTATCAAAGGTAGGAAGAGAAAAAGAAGAAAAATAAAAGGAGGACGAATATAAACAAGGAAAACCTTTGTTATTTTACCAGATCAATAAATAACTGCTGACTGCAAAAAAATAAAAATAAAACTTTCGAGAAAAAAAACCACATAAACTTTAATGTTCATGAAATCACGATCTCTGACGCCACCTTTTGAAATCCATTTGAATTCACGTGACATCCTTTGATTTATATCGTAGTCTGTTTCAGTGACACGGGAACATTATGTGCACGGAAAAATCTTCGTACACGAAAGATGCTACTTCATATTTTCCGTATAATAAATCATAAGGGAGAGACACATCTGTCAAAAGTGTAAAATACGTATTTCTTCTAATACAGTCGCGTCGCTCCTCCTCTAAGTGAATAAGATGCATGCCCGCGCCTCGAGATGGAAAATTTTAGTTGCGCTTCAGTACTTTTGTTATTTACGTCCGAATTACACACCTGGGCTCGGTACGTGCCCGGAAAATTTTAGGTGAACGTACATTTTACAAAAAAAAAATAAGGTTTATTTATTATTATAGAGAGGGTGAAGTGATTTAAGCGATGAGCTTGATATTTTGATACGTTAAACTGCATTAAGTAAAGACAGTAAATAAATAACAATATAGTTTCTAAAGTATAGTTTTAGGAATTTAAAAGTAAAAAGTTCCGTTCTGCGGAACTGTGATCAATAACGTCCGCGTGTCGGCGCGCTCATGCTGAAGTTATCGCTTATTGAAATCGATCCCGTAACCCACACGGTAGCCACCAAAGATCTAGTCGTTAGATATGCCCACGACAAGAAATCGTTGAAACAAAAAAATCTGTTATATACTCTAAACACAGAGGAAACAATATATATTATGTCACCCGTAAATTTTAAAAACCGTTAGATTGTAAAATAACTAACGAGATTGTAAAAATATGTCGAAATATTACTAACTATATATTTATTATAATCTTACGAAAAACAATAATGTGTTAAATTATAGGCAGCATATTCGCGTCCAATGTCTATCAGCATTTACAGTTTCACTAATTATATTACAATTTTACGGTGACATATATAAGAAATAGTAGAAACGCAGGATCTATAGACACAGAATCAACCCAGTCTATCAGTAACTAATTATTATCCCTTAACAATTTTTTGAAAATCACGTTTGTTGAATGGGATCTCCCTTAAATATTTGGATACTATCTTTTGTTTTTTTATTATTTGTTGTTAGTGTCTCGTAATACTCTTTGGGCACGGAACCTTCACGGAACCCTAAAAAGGCGTCATAAGCTTAACATGTCTGTCCGTAGCTTCGTAGCTCATAGCATATTATGAATGCAGTAGGGACCGAATCGAAATGATAAAATTTCAATTTCAATCTGACGTGATCGAGATATTTCTTACCAGTAATTACAAGTGTATATATGTCAACGTAAAATTTAAAAAACCGTTAGATTGTAAAATAACTAACGAGATTGTAAAAATATGTCGAAAGATTAATACCTAAATATATATTAGTATATTCGCCTCTGAAGTCTATAAACATTTTACAATTTCACTAGTTATATTACAATCTAACAATTTTTTTGTTTTGCAATTTTTTTTACAATTTTACGGTGACATATACACAAGCATACGCCAACGTAATCACCAATGCCAGCGCCAACGCGCAGTTGAGGTGCTAACTGCTAAGGAATATCTAAAAATTTAAATCTTTGGGAACAATGATATTTTTCAAACACCATTATGTGGCTATGAAGATGTGAAATCCATTATCCCTTTATCGTTATAGTTAAGCGCTAAAGACTTGGCTTTTTTGTTGAAAGAAAGAAATGATCACAGTTTAAATGGTTCTTACGTAGTTCTTTTCCAAATTGTAGGTAAGTGTTATCGTTAAGGCGGTACTGGTCGCGCAACGAATTAAGATCTTTCGACAAAAGGAGAGGGGGTATGCGCAGAAGTCAGTTTTTGGGTGTGTTTGGCGGTAGCGGGCTCGGGCGGGGAGGTGTGAATGCGCCGAACGCATGCCGAACGTGGCTGCCGACACGCTATTGGTACGTTAGTAATATGTATTCTTTGCTATTGGTCATATGCGCGAACGATCCCCTCCACTTTCATTGAGCGCTCATAAACCGTTGCGCGACCTATAACCCTAATGATAGACTTGTTATAATATTTCCACTTTCTGTCATTACTGTATTAATGAATAAAAAACTGATCAAGTACGATTCGACTCGTACGAAACGGCTAAAACTTACGTTTGTTGTATAGGAGCTCCACCTAAATATTTATTTTATTCTGTTTTTAGTATTTGTTGTTATAGTGGCGATATAATGAAATGAAATGAAAATATACTTTATTGTGCACAATCAGTAGTTACACATACACATAAATATACAAAATACAAAGAACACTACGATAGTACCTACACAAAGGCGGCCTATCTGTGGCAATTTCAATTGTCTTACGATTCATGAGATACAGCCTGTTGACAGATATACATTGTATAGACAAACGGACAGATAGGACGATATATTAGTCTATAGTATGGTATCAATTACCAATGCAAAATACATAAAGTAATAAAACAGATAAACAGAAATAAATAATTCATATTACTGCTTGCCCTATTTAACCACATTTAAGTAATTTTTACGGAATTTTAAAAGTTTAAAACGTGCCTAAAAGCTCTATACATTTGTCGCCTTTTCAATTTCACATCAAAGCCGTTTGTGGCCTTAATTAGCAGACTCTCGGTTCGGGAGCAATTCGTGTGGAAGTTATTGTTTATTGGCAATAGCTCCGAAGACGACCACTGGTACGGAAAATTGAGGTAAAATGTACGCTTGGCCCGGTTTCGTATGAATCTTGAATTTGCTCGTTATAATTAACGTTATCGAAGTGATCATTTTTGGGAATATTGTTTAGTGATTGATGAAAAATGTAACAAATTGAATTGAGGAAAAATAGGAAGTGTGTGTGTGGAATAGTATAATTCAGATAAAATTATTGGTGTAATAATAACAGGATGGTTTATGATAATGATGATGATGACGATGATAATAATAATTTTATCAATCACATAAACTATGCAGTTCCATTCCAAGGTATAATAAAACATACAGAATAGAAATTTTATATTTACCGCGAAAGAACGTGGTGAATGAAAGTTTTACATAGTTTTTCCCAAGTAGGTCATAAAGTCACTCTGTACTTATGAATATTTGAAACACTACTCAAGTTTTCTTAAACTATCGAAAAACTGCATAAAACTAGCGCAGGTGTACCAAACAGAGCGAAATAAATATTCATACACCCCAGAGTGTTCTTTCAAAATTACTTTCTGTTTATCTTTGCGGTTTATGGTCCAAAGTTGGGTCATAATTCGGAACAGTCTTTGAAACTAAGTTCTACAGTTATGAATGGAACTTCAAAGTATGCATACAAAGTTAAAAGATGCGACTAAGTGACCGAAAAGTTGAACATTATGCGCTTTTCAAAGTGACAACTGACCGAAAATTATGACTTTTTGGACGATTAAATTCGGTTACATTTCGTGAAAACGCAGTGCATTAAATTCAGCCTCATAACCAAACTTTGGGATAATTTCGGAATGTTTCGGACATAGTTGCAAGTTAGCAAGCCTCTGGTCTTGAAATAAGTAATCAGAAATCTGAATCTAAATTAGGAACATACTATTAGCATGATCCTAATAATTGTCCCCACAGGACAGGCATTGCCTTATGTGTTCTCAATAATTATAACTTAGAAAAGGTTTTTTGAAAACTAACCTAATTTTCGTAAATTATTATCTTATTTGAAAATAAAAATCAAGCTGTACAACGCGACTTAAAATATGCTTTTTAATAATTATTCAAGATAGTTTGTAGAAATGTAATGTTGGAAGAAATTCAACAGATAAGTATCTTCAACGCCAACTTGCAAACTCCGGTTCGATGTCAGAATAAAAGTTTTTATCTGATTTCCGTTACGAACGCTTCCACTTTTTTGGGCTTCGGTTCTAATCAGAGCAAATTATTTGCAACTTTTTATATTACTGACGTAAAATTTGTTCCTCTTGTTTGCTGATATTGGTTCGTTACGTAAATCGCCTTAACTTTTTCTATTTCGAATCTCTTTTTCTTTGTTTCCATTGAGTTTTTTGTAAAAGTAACAATATTTTGCTATCAATTTATTTTAGTATCCAAATCAGTAAAGTATTAAAAGAGCTAATGAAAATCAAGATAAAAGCTAATAAAAAACCATCATCAACCATTTTCATCTTTACTTTAAAACAAAGAAACACATTTAAGTCTTTAGTTTTATAAGGAGCTACAATATTACATACATACTAATAGACAAATGCACTTAGTAACTAATATTATAAACTTAAATATATTTTTGATTTTGTGGCATCAAATATTTCACTCTTGATAACCTTCCTTCGACCCTAAATATTAGGCACTATAAACCCTCAACATAAATAATAATAATACATAACTTCATACATTTCTGAGTTCATTAATGTAATAGCTATTGATCATCCAGAAACAATAGCTCTAAAGGTCTTTGTTTCGTTTCAAGAAGTTTCCGGTACAAATTATTCAGCCTCCTAATAGCCCGGTGCTTCCTTTAATATTCCTTTAAAGGTTACATCGATGTTGTTATTGTATTCGAAGAAATAAAAGACATTACATGACGTGAATTTTTATTTAGGTCAGGAATAAAATTTTGTTTGGAATTATGTGGTTTAATTTGGTATTTGTAATTGTATCAAAGTTTTATTCTATATTCAATTTTATATTTACCATTCTTATTATAGGTATTTTATATCGATACTCAAGCTATTTATACTCCTATCATATTAATATTCTTGCCATGAAACTACACAACTTACTTTTATTTATTTTCAGCGAATGCATGCATACCTACATGAAATCTTTCCGTAAACATTCACAAAATGCCACCATCTTTCAGGTCGGTTGGACATTCGCAGTTCACCAAGGAATGAATATTAAATTTGTGGCGAGCCTAACGCTTGACCCTCGTATATTTGTGTGTATTCTACGACATTCACGAACATTGTACGGCCTTAGCATTAAATATAACGTCTAGGGGAGGTTTTTGACTGTAGAGGAAGTATTTTACATCGCGAGTCGCGACACTATTTATCCAACAGCATGCACTTAACGTTTCCAAATGGATGCCTACATGCATGGCAGTTTATATAATTTATTACTTTTTATGGTACCTACTTTTCTTGTCCGTAACAGACATAATATTTAATCTAAACGTTATCAAAGACGACCTCTGTGGCTCAGTTGGTTGAGCGTGTTGGTGCTCAAGCCGGGGGTCGCGGTTTCAAATCCCGCCGAAGGAACAAAAAAGTTTTTCTGTGTTCCTGGGTCATGGATGTGTATTAAATATGTGTATTACATAATTAAAATCTTAAATATGTGTATAGTATAAAAGTATTAAATATATTTCCGTTGTCTGGTACCCGTAACACAAGTTCTTCGAGAACTTACCACGGGATCAGATTGACGTGGTATGCAGCGTCCATAGATATTTAAAAAAAAAGAGAGAACACATAACTAACGCTGTTTCATAATTTTATAGACTATAGCTTCACTGCATGTTTTGTCTCTGTCCCCCGATACTCAACCGCAATCAATTATAATTGTAATTACGTTATATTAATCAATAATAATTTAATAAAGAGGAAAAGTTTGTTTGTTTGTTAGCATTGAATAGGCTCCGAAACTATTGGACCGATATGATGAAATTTGTCACAGATGTAGAGTAAACCATGGGGACGGACATAGGCTACTTCTTATCGTGGAATAATGTACGGTTTCTGCAAAATTAACATTTGCACGCACGAAGTCGCGGGCAACATCTAGTTAGATTATCCGAAAAAATACAAGCTGACATAGTAATTCATTTTTAGTACGGTCATTCAGGGTAACTTTGAATCACGAGGGTAACTTTGACAGTTTGTTCACAAAATTCTTTTCCATTGTTTTATGTGGGAATCAAATTGGCGCTTAAAATTTAATAACAATTCGTGTACGTAACATACTTCGTAAACGAAATCTAAAAAAAAAGCAGCTGTCAAAAGAAGATAATATCAAAAACTTTTGTTTTTAACCGCGCGCAACATAATGGGTAAAATCAGTGCAAAACTTTTAAAAAAAATCTCGTTAACTTTGCTGCTATCAAGGTATATAAAAACATAATGCAATGTAATAACTTTATGTTTTTTTTGACTTGTCTATGACCCTACTACATCAATATTTGATAAAAACATAAACTAATGTTATCCTGAAGCTGTAAAATAATTAAAAGTTAGTCTGTGTCAAAGTTACCCAAGTTAGGTGGTAACTTTGACACACGCCAAAATTGCCAGTTTTTAATATAATTAGTCATTTTTAAAAACGTTTTATAACTTTATAGCATGAAAACCAACCTGAGAGCACAGATTAACTAAACTCTTTTGACTAATTCTTAACATAGTAAAAGTTTGTTTAAAAAATATGTCGATGATGATTCAAAGTTACCCTGATTGACTGTAGTCTCGTATTTTTATACCAGCTTTTTCGGTTATTTTTAATGAATGTACACAAAATAACGATGGCATAATATATTTAAACAAAGAATGTGTGCATTTGCATAGTACCGATCGTCGTACAGATTAAAGAAAAAGTAACAGATAAACAGCTACATAGTTAGCTTTTGCACTACTACAAGCATACGGTGTGACCACAATTGTGTGGAAAAATTGTGGTCCGTTAAATGGGACGTCAAAATTTTCAAATTTGAATTGATTTGGATCTATAAAAAATTTCAAATTTGGATCGATTGGGATCATTTTATGAAAGCTGTTACTCCAACATAAGTATATAATTTACTTTGTGGTGGAAACGAGGTTCTAGTTTGGTGGTAGCACACAAAATTACGAAGACAGATATACGTTTAAAATTAGGTCTCTCATAACAATTAATTTAAACAAAGAACGTGCATTTGGGCAGTATCGATCGGGCTAGACGCGGGCTCGGCTGTTCAATTATTCAGCCTACTTCCCCAGCGCTCGTTACATCTCGCCCTGAGTGTATTGCTACACTTTTATGGTATTCGCTTCCCATACACCACCATTTATACTCCCAACAGGACATTGCTTCTTTACAGTGTATTTGTGCTGAAAACATTTTTGAAATCAAACGTTACATAATCGCCTGGTATCTTTCGAATAGCTTATTCGGAAGTTTTGTGCTTCTTACTTTATACTGAGCGACAGACATAAAATTTGCCAATAAGTTAATCTTACTCTTATCAGTAGACTTCGATACAGGGCCTACTTGTTTTTCTAATCTAAATATATAAAAGGCAAACCTGACTGACTCATCTATCAACGCACAGCCGAAACTACTGAACGGATTTTGCTAAAATTTGGCATACAGATAGTTGTAGTGATGTAGGCATCCGCTAAGAAAGGATTCTTGAAAAAATTTTCCCCCCACGAGGGTGAAAAAGGGGTTAAAATTTTGTATGGAAACCGAACTCCACGAAGACGCGGGTAAAAACTAGTGTAACGATATAATTTCGAAGATGGGTTTTGAGTAAATTTATTTTATATCCGCTTATTTAAAAAGTGATTTTGTTCCAGTCATTTCAAACCTCGATACCTCGCAAAGCCTATTATATTATGTACAAGAATTTGCTGCATACTTATTAGATTTATATTTTACTACAAGAATAATTTTCCATGGCCACACATGAAACTTGAGTATAAAAATATCCTATTTATGACGGTAGATATGGCCACACTACGCATACCCCTATGATGTAATAAAATAAAATTTCGGTTTATTATTTACGTTCCCAAACAGGCAATCCAATAAAATTAAGGTTATTGTTATTGTAATATATCAGAGGACTCAGTATCGGATAGAGTTCTTTATGATTATGGCGAGTGGAAGTTCGATAGGTTTTGATGCAATAGCAATGTTGTGGCTAATAAGTTACTACAACGATGGACTACAAATAGTAAACTTACAGTATAAGGGTCGATCTATATCGAAACGGCAGCCGAGCGGCCAGCAAAATAACTGTCACATAATTTTAAACTATTTCTTCTACTGCTGTTCACGGTCGCTCATAGTCGCTAGCGGCCGCGGGATGTTATTATTTCCGAGTGATAATTTTATGTACTAAGTATACTCTATAGTAATGTAGATAAAGTTTAAAATTCAATGACTGAGGTGCTGCTGTAATGACTGAGGTATTGTTTCGGTGTGGATTGGACCTTAATGAATAAAAAATATATAAGAGAATTAAGTGACATTTTAATAAATTTACATCTGCACTAATATAATTATATTAATAATTTATAAGAAGAGGTCTATGGCGCAGTGGGTAGATGGCGCATGGAGAGAGTGCTAGTTCGATTCCCAGGTTATGGCGTGTACCAATTAGACTTTTTTAGATCGCAAGCACATTTTAACGGTAAAGGAAAACGTCGTGAGGAAACCCGCACATGGTTGGTCCCAGACGTATTGATTAGTCATTCCTGCCGCCTGTCCCCAATAATTATAAATGTGTGTCAATACTATTGGCATTACACTTTACAGTATTTCAAGAGTGGTTACTTCGATCGGAGAATACTGTATAAATCATCCAATAACGGATAAAAAAGAACAAGTTTTTTTTTTCTTTGAAATTAAGTCGACATGGCTACGCCAACGTTTGGCAAAATCACGATAATAATCAGCGTAGAACGACGCGTCATACGTTAGCATTTTCATATTTTATAGATCAAACTAGCTGCTGAATTAATTAAGCTAAGTGATTTCCTTAGTCCATGGATCCTAGCAACACCAGATGCATTAAAAGTGGCTTATCAATATTTAAAACTCTACGAAAACTAAAGGAACCAAATATTACAAAAGTTTCGACAGCACTGCGCATTTCCGTAGTGTCCAGCGGACCTCGTAACCTGATTTCGAAGAAGGTTCAATTCCCGAGGGTAAGGGTCGAGTTTTATTTACTGTGTATCAGTTGTGACTTATAAACGACACGTATACAGATATAACTACATCAATTGCCTGAGTAAAACTGACAAATTAAACATTAATTGTATCACAAACATTCCTAGCAATAGCTAAGTTTATAAAGAAGAGCAAATTGTCATAAAAGTAAGAAAATAACACTAAACAAGTAACTCCTCCTAATAATTAAAACCTTATATCCGCACCCGGTGAGGTTAAATCTTAATTATTTCATTCTGGTGATATTCTTCTAAACATCTTTTTTAAAAATAAATAAAATTAGAGCGTTTTATTGCATTTAATGCCTATGAGAGTAAAAAGCCAAAAAAAGCAAATTTAAATTGTTTTGTCTGCCAGTCCGTCTGTCTATCTGTCTGTTTGTTACGGCTTATCTCTGAAACAGCTGAACCAAAGTTAACCGGACTAAAAGGAGTAATTTAGGCTCCTTTTAAATTGGGGTTCCATTAAAAAGACAGACTTAAGTTTTCATTAATTCCACGCAAACGAAGTTGCTGCTAGTAATAGTATATACTTTGCTGGCATGAATTTGTCTTTGCACGTTGACAATGATCTAAATACTAGAAAATTGATAATATTGTTAGATAATATTACTGTTTTATAAGGATAGTGATATAATTAATAAAATCTGATTGTGCTAAAACTCATAAATTTGTAAATATTGTATTGTAATACGATTTGTATAACCTAGCACTGATTGGATTGAAATATTAGTTTTAATCATATCATATAATTATGTACTGTTTATCAGTAACTTTAGTTAATAATAACTCATAAGAGTGTAGAGACTCTAGTGTAATTTAATCATTTTCGTTCATAAGCCATAAAAATACTAAGGGTCAGTTCACACCGCGACGATACGCGGCGATGCATTTTAAAAATAGCTATTCAAAATTGAACTTTGTTCACTATACAAAAAGATACACGTTTTATATGACATCAGTCATACACCGCGCATCCGCTGTGGAGCGTGGTGTAACTTGACATTTGAACATGTATAATTTCGACGGCAAAGTTTGAAAACAAAATGTATGGGATTTGACATAAGGAACCGCAAGTGAAATGTCACTTAACGATGACGTATGTCAAATCCCATACATTTTTGTTTTCGAACTTCGCCGTCGAAATTATTGAATGCATCTTGACTAGAGGCTCAGATATGAAACTGGCTCCGAGTCAAACTAACGCTAGCGCCGGTGCGTCGACACGCGCCCTTATAATGAAACGTGTACCTTCATAAGTACGAATAAAGTTCAATTTTGTATAGCTCTCTTAAAAATTCAGTGCTTTGTCGCGTATCGCATCTTTTCGGTGTGAATCGACCCTAACAACTCTCCAAATAGTATAAAAATACACACGAAACCCTGAAAATATACATTCACGCCATGCAAGCACTTCTTTACCATATTTTTGTCTCTATTCCAATTCATTTTACTGCAATGCCTTGAAATATATTTTTAAATACGTACGAGACGTACCTACCGTGACAAACAAATATTAAGTTGGAGTAGATTTGTTCGTGAGAGCCCTTATGTCTGGGAAGTTTTCTACAAAAATCAAAAGCTTTGACTGAGAACTTGGGTTCTTTATGAAGTTTATTTCTTATTGTATTTTCGATTTGGTGCACATACCTATCACTTTCCTTTAATTTATTTATTTGATCACAGGAGATCACGTGAGAAATCGTGAATATTTTTTATTATTTTATTTGTAACAATGTCTTATTTTTAGCATACATGACAAAAATTTATCGTATCTTTTCGGTGTGAATCGACCCTAAGAAATCTCCAAATAGTATAAAAATACACACGAAACCCTTAAAATATACATTCACGCCAAAAAACTAAAAAAAACATGCTTTTAAAGAATATCGAACTTAAAACAGTAGTATATAAAAAATACTAGTATAATTGAGGGAAAAGCGTGGGGCGCTTTGTGCCATAATTTTCGTATATCGAGCGACCCACGCTTTTCCCTCAATTATACTAGTATTTTTTATATACTTACTACTGTTTTAAGTTTATTTTTAAAATTTTTAAAATTATTTTCAACTTTTTAGTTCGATATTTTTTAAAAGCGTGTTTTTTAGTTTTTTTAAACTATATTTATTTTCAACTTGCTAGTTTCGATATTCTTTAAAAGCGTGTTTTAAAGCTACCAGAGCCGAGGAAGGCAGCATGCGCGCAAGAGAGAGTTACATACAAGCAAACAAACAAGCTTACATACAGGTGAAGTTAAAGCGTGTTAAAAAGTTGCCGGCCCCAGTAAATTGGTAGGTGTATGTGTAGATGTTGGTTTTAGTTGTAGGTGTAGATGTTAGTTATAGTTGTAGATGTAGGTGTCGTTGAACTGTGTACAATGTATAACATTTACCTGTGTAGGTTGTAATTGTAGGTGTAGGTGGAGGTGTCCCTGTTTATGAATAACTTTATCCTATTACCCCCTTACTAATAAACGCTGTTTAAGCTTTGAATAAACTATACAAGGCCTTACTAATAAAGAAATCTTAAAATGAGGTATAACGTTAGAATAGTTAAACTCGCTGTATAAGTTATACGTTCGATATAAAGCGCATAAACAGCTGACTACTAATAAAGATATTCAAGACCTTGTATAACTATACTCACGCTACACACCATAGACAGAAGACTCAAAGAAAAACGTTCAGGAATTGAATAACACGCAAATAACACGTATCCGATGTTCGCGTGTCGATGACAAAAATTGACATAAAATGTACGTTATTATGGACTTCGTCATTTTAATTAAATACAAAATTGATGTTTACACATTTTTAATCAGTTTCAATTAGTTAAGTATGTGAATTTTGTAAATATTAATAGTTCCACAAAATTTAATAAGGTACTAACATTTTTGAACGCACCTCTGCCAAACTGTCAAACTGTCATTGAAATTGACATTTGTCAATGACACTTGTCAATGTCACAAGACGTAATTAGGGATGCTCGATGTTGCAAAAACATTGATGTTGACATCAATAATGAGATCGATAGCTAAAAATCGATGTTCAATGTTTATCGAGCTCTAAACATCTCTGTCAGGCAACATCGATGTTTTTGTACAAACGTCTTCACGGCCGTATCGGCGTATAATATATATTGGTAATACATCCATACTAATATTAAAAATAAATGGGAAAGTGTGTGTGTGGTTGTCCGTCTTTCACGCCAAAACTACTGAACCGGTTTAAATGAAATTTGGTACACATAATATAATCTAGAACCTGAGAAAGGACATAGGCTTCTTTTTATCACAGGGAAATGTACGGTTCCCGTGGGACACTTTATTTACAGTTTCATGTTAAAACTATTAAGCCGATTATCATGAAATTTGGCAGAGATATAAAGTTGACCACGGGACCTTTCCGTGAAACCGTAAATAAAGTATCCCACGGGAACCGTACATTTCCCCGCGATAAAAAGTAGCCTATGTCCTTATATGAACGGTTCCCGTGGGATACTTTATTTACGGTTTCACGTAAAAATTACTAAACCGATTATTATGAAATTTGGCATAGATATAAAGTAGACCACGGGAATGGACATGAGCTACTTTTTATCGCGGGGAAATGTACGGTTCCCGTGGGATACTTTATTTACGGTTTCACGGAAAGGTCCCGTGGTCAACTTTATATCTATGCCAAATTTCATGATAATCGGCTTAATAGTTTTAACATGAAACTGTAAATAAAGTATCCCACGGGACCCGTACATTTCCCTGTGATAAAAAGAAGCCTATGTCCTTTCTCAGGTTCTAGATTACATATATTATGTATTTACGGTTTCACGTAAAAATTACAAAACCGATTATGAAATTTGGCACAGATATAAAGTAGACCATGTGGAGGGACATAGGCTATTTTTTATCGCGAGACATATAAGGTTCAGGTGGGTTACTGTACGTACGCGGGCGGAGCCGCGGGCATCAGCTAGTAAATTATAAAAAAAAATCACATGTTTTTTTAATGAAACATAGAAATTTTATATTGGAGATATAAGGAGGAGCACATTATAAGTTCCAATATTTTTTGTCAATAATTGACTGTAAAAATGATAATTTTTAAAGCGCAGAACCTTTTAACCTGTTGCGCTGTAAATATAGGGTTGAACCAGCCTTAGAAAATAATTGCTCCGATGGCGTTTACGTCGCAATAGTGGTTAAATATACTACCGCAAATTTTTTCAACTTTGGGTTTTTCGATTATGTATGGGTCAATAACATCGATGTTACGATGTTTTAAATAATGCAATATCGATACGATATAAAACATCGATGTTTTATCATCTAACATCGATGATCATCGATTTTCGATGCGAGCATCCCTAGACGTAATTTATTTTCTAATGAGACTGCAGTTCTTGTCTTCTTGAGATTTTTAATTTTTTAGCTAAACTGGAGTTTTCTAATTAGAACATCAACTCTGATAACTTCTGATTGTTTGGAGTTGTAATTAACACAAGCAAAACACAGAAAGTAACAAACAAAAGGGTTATTTGTATAAGGTATGTGCGAACATCTGTGAAGTGTCCAACTATTAATAAACATATTTATGAAAATATAATGCCTTTCATTGGTTTTTAATTTACTCCAAATGTTTCCAAGAATACACAATGGGTTATGTAATGCATCTTTTTCCTTTTTTCTGACTGATTGTAGGTATTGTATCCTAAGTATTATGTTTTTAACTGTCTATCACATAATGTGATGTTTATTGTTTTGTGTCTCTTTATCTATCTATATATAAAAGGCAAAGCTGATTGACTGATATATCAATGCACAGACCAAACCAGAGCTAGAAAGCTGCACCCTAATAGCTGTATGATAAATAGCTGGGTAAGCCGTAAGTATTAATGTCAATGGACACTTAACCTCTAGACCGTCGGGCCGAAAAATGGCCGAAATGAGCTGGCGTCGGGCCATCGCGGGCCAATTTGGCGAATCACGGGCGCGACTCCCGCCTTGTAGTTTTTCAAGATTATATTGATAAATTGTAACTTAAACCTATATATATTATACATATTTAGAAACTAGATTAAATTGCCTACGTGATGACGGAATTATAATTTTAAAATAACTAACTAAATAAAAGGAATCTTGATGCAAAAAATACACGAGTTCTTTTTTTTTTCAAACTTATTTATTTCAGACCCCAAATAATGCCATATTTATGTGTTAATATTGTAAAATTTGCTTTATTTACATAGGTGGATACTTTAGAAATTTAATTTCAATACAAAACATCTTGTACTATTACTACGATCTGATCTCAGAGATATAATACAAATTACAGTTTTTATGAAAAACAGGACATGGTTTGTTGCTCAATAAACTGTAGCTGGGACATATTTATTCACATGTTTTTGTATTTTTAAATAGTTCAATATATTTTAAATCAATTTTGTGCCACTTTTGTTTGTTTTCAATGCACAATGAGGGAATAAAAACCCTCGGAAAAAAGGCTTTTTTGACGGGACTGTCTTACAAAAACAATCATTGTAACTAATGTACTTAATTCTATCATTAATTAATGACATTCCTAGGCACTAGAATACATACTATTTCTAATAAAGTGTTCAATTTACATTCCTATTTGAAATTATTGAAATTTGAAATTTTTTTCATACTAACCGAAAGCTGTCAAGTACTCAGTGTCGCGTGGCGGGTGCCGGCACGACGGTATGTCGCAGAAATTTTTAAAATTCCCTCTAAAATTTTTATTAAATCTATACGCAAATGCCCAATATCTCCTTCTTTTTTATTTATGTCCAGCGTGGTGTGGCAAAAAAATTGTAAAAATTGTAGGGTTTTAAATGAAAGAAAAAAATATAACTACTACCCGCAAAGGCGGCACCCGGACCCTGACGCTTCTTGCCCTAGCTCTCAAAGGCGGCACCCGGCACCTGACACCCAGGAGGTTAATTCATAAAAGTAAGTATATTGTAGGTTGCATTGCAACAAAAAAGCTAGTTAATAGTTGGATGAGCTCGATTTCAATAAAAAATGAAAGTATAGTATCAAAAATTATCTATAATAATTATATGTAATTAATCTTAAAAGTGTTTCATATTTTCAATTGTACTTAAAATGCAAGTTGCTATTATGGTAGGGTTGCCATCCGTCCCGGTATACCGGGACATGTCACCAATTTGAAAGTTTTGTCCCGGTTAATCTAGAAAATGTCCCCGTCAATATGCATACAGCAACAGCAGAGCCCGGCAAGTAGTGGCTGGGCTGGCGCATTTCAAGTAGACATGGTTGAAAGTATAATACAGTGCAAATTTAATTTTAATATGACATGTTCATAATTTCATAAATATATTATGGGTAAACCGGACCTGCTGAATAAGGTATATAATACAAATTAATATTTCATTTAGAACATTTGATTTCATATTTGTTTTTTAATTTTTATATTTGTAAGCTATTTTTTTAAGAAAATAAAGGTTCCTTATAAAGTTAACTGGTAATAAATATCACATTTTTCATTTACTTGTATTATTTTAGTAATTCACTGTTATGGTCCCGGTCGGTACATAGGATGTTATGGCAACGCTACATTATTATGGTGCTTATAAGGATTACAGTATGCACTATAATCGATTAATCGCAACTCGCATTTTAAACATAATAATTGCACACTTTGAGCGTTTATCTTTGTACTTTGTACTTTAAAGATTGTAGAGATTGTCGTTGCAATCTCAAAACACTGAAATTCAGTAAATTTCATTTACTGGCATTCCGTAGTTCTACTATAATAATAAGCTTTAGTAAAATTAATTATGGATCTTCTGGGCTTATGGTATACTGCTGCTGTAAATACACTTATATACAGAAAAAAAATTTGGGCAAAAAAATAATTCTTTAAATAGTTTTGTGTTAGGCGAAGGGTCACCTACGCCTGAGGTTAGGATGTTATATTTCTGCCTAAACATCTTAACGTAAGTAGTACATCGTAATTAGCAATAATTATGCACAGAAGATCCTTGATTTTAAATAAGTTAATTGACTTTACCAAACCTTATGTACAAGGCTGGTTCTTCTTCTTCAGGGGATAGCCCTAGCCTGTATAATTGATAGGTTGCAACTCGCAATAGGTCTAACTCCATTTCCTTCGGGGGAAGCTCTAGTCTGTATAAAAGTTAGGTAGTGTTATAGGTATAAGGTAGTATCCATACTCCTTACCTACCTATCTTTTGAAGACCCTCATCTGAATCACATAGCACTACTGAGAACCCTTCTAACTACTTAGTTTAGCCCTGTCTTCTCTTACGTTAGTAAGAACAGTTAATTATACATAATATTAGGATTGAAATTGATGAAATTAGGTCATTGTCTTTTACCAAAAATACAACAATAACGGATCATCACGATCATTATACATTTGTATTTTTCCGGGCGCAAGAATAATTTCCTAGCCTAAGAATCAATATTTATGTAGATTGTAGTCCAACTCTTAAGTTAGGTACTAGAAATAGAACGCTAACGAGTTTCGGAAGAATATAAAATCAGCTGATGAATTGAAAATCCGCCATCTTGTCCTTATAACACGCTTAAACTAGGGTATGGCCTAGTATAGGCGTGGAATAAATTAGTATGGAAATTACAACATCGCTATCCTGGCCTAATGTCAAAAAAATGATTATTAGTAGTAGAAATCTTAAAACGCCTGTATACACAGTGTGAAATTTTTTATTAGTAAGGGGGACAGTGTTTTGTTCACGTCACACAAGTGACATTTTGAATTCGATAGAAGGAGACAAAACACTGTGTAACTATTCAAAGCTTATACAGCGTTTATTAGTAAGGGGGTTAGTATACAAACAAGCAAGACATTGCTGCTTACGTTGTAACAATTCCTACATTTAAATTTATTTTGTCATATTATTACAAAGCAACAGAATTTGAAGATTTTTTGCGTGTCATACCAAAGACTCGTTCAGACATGGGTGAAGAAATTTAAATAACATTTTTGAAATGCATGAAAATATATTCGGATAGCTAAAATTTTTTATGTAATATGAAAATGTATTTTATATTCCAAAAATTTACATTGACCCCAGAAATATTATTAAAATATCGTAATTTAAGCAAGCAAAACAATAATAATGTGTTGATTCACATAGTAATTTTTCGTTAATATTAAAAGTAACAAGTATAGTTTTTATAATTTATTAAAAAGTAAAAACTAAAATAATAATACAAAAAAGTGAAAACAATGCTCTAAATTTGACAATGAGTTATTCCCGTAGATGGATCATCAGCCAGCGCGAAACAAATCAGACTCTCCAATCTCTGCCTCGCCTGGTTATGTTGGACCACGTCGATCACATCATTGAACACTATAAATGGAACGAAATCTATAATTGATATGGGCTCTCTGGATACCTCCTCAGCTGGGCCTTCCAAAGCATCTCCAGAAGTAGATATGCAGTAATCAATATCTATCAAACTTAGGCCAACAGCGTTCGCACATTGGACACTCTGCTGCAGAAATGATGGGTATGGAGTGGAGAATTCACAAGCCATGTAATGGACTTGGGCGTCCTGATTTCCTTTCAACATATCCAATGCACATCGGTGAAGACGGTTTGCCCAGCAATCGGCTTCTTTGAATTGACAGATCAGTCCTCCATTTTCAGCGCGCTGAGTCCTTCCCCAGGGTACGAATACTAGTTCCAGGAACTGCTTGTATTTTTCGTACACCGGAACCAATTCTCCGATAAATCGGACCGTGTCACCGCATCCTGATGTGGTACCGATGGTGATTTTAATTTTTCCATTCACAGTCTGTACCTGAGCACTGGTAAATGTTACACAGAGTGCAATAACTGCCAATATTGCTCGTTCCATTCTGTCCTCAAACACCGTAAAATTTTGACTGATTGTGTTATCGAATTTATACCAAATACCAATCATTACGGTTATCTTTACTATAACATAATCTTTGTGATATGATAAATGTTATCCAAAAATTCGGTATTTTATCTAATAACTATTTTCTTCGATTGATTAATTTTTTTTTTCATACATCGCCTGTCGAACTGTCGAGAGATTGCCAAAATATTAAGAACAAGGTGGTCGTACTGTACATGAACATGGCACATATTTCTGATTGATAACATTTTCATTATGCACATATTAACCTTTTTCGTTCACGATAATTTTAATATATTACGATATTTTTGATGATTAAAACTTAAATCTAAATATGTTTGTTATAAAAGTAATAATAATTTAAATGTAATCTCATAATATACTACACTCTAGAAATTGAAAAGATGCCAGGCACGAGAGTCCGTTATAAAAACAAGAAACGTATATTTTAAACTTAAAACGGGAGACAGTAGACATTTTCCATTACGTGAAATGAAAAAATCTTATTACATTTTATGTTTCTACATAGTCCATACTTCTAAGTTCTTTAGGAGGGTGCGGACTTAATATAACGGAGAACAGCACAATGTATTCATAAACTTCAGGAACAAAAACAACTTTAAAACAATTTCCCCTCGTGCTAAAAGTATTTCAAGGTAATCTTCTAAGAATGCAGGAACTCCTAACTTCACGTACCCTCATATTTTTATGATTATTTTTTTTAATGGCTTAGAAGCATTGTCTTGTCTTTCGCTGGATATTAGGGAATTTATGGAGCGTTTTTGTTTTAAAACACCTGATTCTTGTATATTGTTGACGAGTTTTGTAAAGAAACTTATTAGCTGAAAAAAATATCAAAAAACTTTTATTTTATTTCCTAAAAGCTCTCAAACACTTTAAATCCAGAGCTGTTTTACAATTAGTACTAATTTCAAGACATTAAGGCATATTATAATTATAAATATACCTATTATAGAAGTTCCTCTTTCCGTCTTTTCTATCCCAAAATGAATATATATAGTGTGTTTTTGATCTAGGATTATTAACTACCTACCTTTTAGTCAACGATTTAACAGAACGTTATTTACAAATTATGTCTAATTAACTCCACCATCAAATCTTTTCTTTACATTAGCATCAAAACAAGGGACTTTATTTCTTAATTAATCCTTAGCAATACTCCCCTGCCTCACAATTTATGTTTCCTATTAGACTTCTTCTATTATAACAAATGCAAGGAGTTTTTTACAATTAGCTTTAAAAAATGCGGGCAAACTCCCATTAATACAAAGACCAAGACACCTTAATCTTAATTCATTGCACAAATAGCAGTCTTTGGTTTACATATTTAAAAACTCCCCTACAAATGCGGACGCAGTAATGAAATTGGCTTCCCTGGAGATCTTGGCCTCGGCGCCACGAATGAAGTAGCTTCTATTGTTTAGTTTGCCTTTGTATATTATAGCAATTCCATTATTGATTTCGATTTGAATTCGTTTACAGAAATTGAATTTCAATGAGATGAACTGGTAACAGAAAATTTTTAGGTAAGATATTTACTTACTAACAAAAAATAAATCAAATACAAATCTTTAGCAGATTGGTATACTACTGAGGTTGGTCTCCTGTTCAATGTAAGCGATTGAAGACTAAATAAATTCATATGCGTTATGCATCGCGTTTGCGTAGCAACTCCCACATCAATCTCATTGCAAATGCGTCCCCACTCCCCATGCAGGTCACGCAAATATGTTTTGACACCCGCTCAATTTGCTTCGAATCCTAAATAAAAGGCATCATAAACAATGGACGATATTAACGCAACCCACATGGGTATGATAAACGCCCCCAAAACTTGCCTAATGAAATTAATCCATATTAGCGGATAGTCGCGTCATGCGAAACCAGATTGTACCCCAAATTTATGAACAAATGAAAGCTGAAACTCAACGACTTCACTGTTTATACGTGGGAGGGGAAAACATAGAATTAATACCTCACCTCTAAATTGTCAGTTTACCTCCCCGGATGGTAATTTCCCTTAAATATTTAAGTTTTCTCTTCGCCCTCCATCCGCAACAAGATTCAATTTCACGCCCCAAAAAGGGGTCCGTTTCGGACGATTCTCGCTTCCTTCAAATGTCAGGAGACAACTGTAAGTGTCCAATAAATTCTGAACTTTGCGCTTCCATTTGTCACTCGTTAATTTCCATTCGCTTCCTCCGCAACTCCGGAGACGGGGTAGCTCAATTTATAATGGTGAAGCAGGAACCCACGCGAAATATTTCGGTTGCATTCAAAATGGGAACGACACGAAACCGATTTGAATCAATCTTCTGTCAAATTGGTACAAGTAAAGGGAGCATTTAAACTCGTTGATAAGGCAATAAAGCAATTTACAACGAAGCCACAGAATGAAATAAAAAATGCTAAGGAGGAAGACTCTGAAAGTACAGTTTCTGAACGAAAAATAAACTGTAGAAAATTAAAAATTAATATTTTTTCTGCAAAATATTACCTACATAAAATTATACAAAAAATTAAAACCGACTTCCAAAGTAAAAATTAAGACCTATACGGTTTTCTCATGTATGCCATTGTCAGAATAAATTGGACAAGACTATAGGACCACACGGGAAGCACCAGCTATCAAAGTTCTGAGGTAAAAAACATAACAAATACAGTCATATTGAAAACTTCCTTCTTTTTTAAAGTCTGTTATTAAATAGGCACTGATAAATCAGTAATATGTAAACCAAAAACGATGTCGAAAAAACGTAATGTAAATACGCGATTATTTTGGAACATGTTTAGCGAGCTGATAATGATTAATTTTAGATAAGAACACTCTCGACCTGCAGGCTTAGCATGCACATAGAAGAAACACCGAAGAATAGAAAATATGACAGATTGAATAAACATTAATACCATTCGGAGCAACATAGGTCTTATTATAAGGTAGCAAGGTCGATGTATCATCGTCATGAGAAATAACATTTCTTTTCTTCCCGAGCATGAGCCCACAAAATGGCATGTTTTGACAGCTAAGTAGAAACGTTTTCTTATTTTAATGTCAAAAAGTCCCACAGTAATGTCAACCACTCCACATCATGGCGGACATAGACAAAAAGTTTATTTACGTTGAGTCATATACTTGAATATTTGTTCGTTTTTGGCAGAAGATTTCCCGGCAACCATTTTAAAAATATGGCCGTTTAGAAATGATGACTTCTATTGACGACCTTGTTATCATGGATTAAGAACTATTTTGCAATGAACTGTTTTGGATAGAATATTTCTACTTGAAATGTATTTCTATGGATCGCCATGCTAAGCCTGCATGTCAGCTTTTATCCGTTTGAGAGCTACCATGCCACGCACAGATACACAGACAGACAGACAGAAACATCAAACTAATAACACCCCTCTTTTTGCGTTGGGTGTTAAAAATTATTTAACTGAATAAAATTCCTCACAAACCGCTAGTGCTAGATTTTAATTAAGTTTATAGTTTCAAGTTAATTACTTGTACCAGGATAGCAAGCACACAAAGATGTTAACACATTAAGTGTATGGAGTCGTTTGACAAGGGCCTCTGTTCCATGCTTTGTCGCAAATACTTGGAATGGTATACGAAATACTTGTACGAAACTACGAGTACAGCTGTAGCTATTGAATAGTTAATTCAGAATGAGAATGCTTTAGACGGTGTACTATTAAGCTTGAAGTAGAATGCAAAATGCTATAGAAGTTAAATGCGTTATATGGCTTGTACGATATTAATAACGATTTAAATACTTTTTGCGCTTTTAAAATAAGTAAAAAGTTGTAGCGATGATTTAAAATTAGAAACTAAGGGTAAGTCATAAATTAACAGTAATGAACTAACAGTACTAACAGCCTCCGTCGTCTAGTGGTTTAGAGCTTGGCTCTCATCCCGGAGGTCGTGGGTTCGATTCCCGCATTGGGACAACAAAAATGTTGATTCCAAGTTTGGTTAGGACAATACAGGCTGATCACCTGATTGTCTGACAAGAAATATAATCCATGCGGATGGGCATGTAAAAAAGTCGGTCCTGCGCCTGATCTCTCGCCAGTCATGTCGGTTATCCGTCCCACTGCGTTATGAGAGTAAAGGAATAGCCCAAGAGCTACTAAGAAATTTTGAGTAGGTATTTGAGGCACGTTGAAACCTTGTCCTGTACTTCTCCTATTGTACCTCAACACGAGAATGCAGGCCTGGCTGGTCAGAAGCGGAACTTAGCCAAAATACAAATTTTTGAAAAGTAGATTTTTTTATGCCCGAAAAACATGTTTGAGGCATTATGAAATTTTGATATACTGTTAGTATAATGTATAAGGAGTTGGGAAAAAAAAGCCCCGTAATTTAGTCGGAACTTAAACCTAGCCATGTCAGTTTAAACGTAAATAGTTTAAAGGTTAAAAATAGGTGTGTGAGGCACTTCGAAATTTGAGTAGGGTATTATTTATTATTTAAAAAAAATACTGTAAAAAATACAGATAATTTTATGGGAACTTTCCACCTGCCATGTGACTTAGAAAATCGAGAAAATCTGGCTTTTAATTCATGATTTTGTGACATCTATCGGTCATTTTATGAACTGCAATATACGTTTGAAAGGAGATGCGACATCTAGGAAGCTCTCAAAGAACTACGTGGTCAAAAAATAAAATTGCGTATTGTGCAATAAACTAACACACTTACTACGTCAAAATGTATTTATAAAACGAATAGGTATTAATTAAATAGAAATGGCATACGAACCAGCCTAATCTACTTACCATTTACATTAAGTACATAAACGTAAAAGCGACATCTAGGAAGGCATCAAGGAACTACGTGGTCTTGATAATTTTCGCAAAGTCGATATGAGTCGTTTTTAATTGATTTTCCTATAAAAATCGAAGACATCCATTCGTTGTTTATACAATATTGTGTGCAATAAAATTACATATTGTGCAATAGTCTAATTTACTCGACAAATTGATCACACTGATCGTTTTAATTGCAACTATAAAGTTTTTAGCGCCTGCGCGTATGTATCTGTATAATCTATGGCATGCGTTATAAAATACCAATTACAAAACTTTATTTTTGCTTTAAATAATTAACCTTATTACCGTGCCATAGAGATGAAAACTGACTGTAACGAGAACATCGAAACTCATGTTTTTACCCTGATAGGCGGTGATTTCTTTGATGCCTTCCTAGATGTCGCTTTTACTTTGGTAGGTAATGTAGACCGTAGCCTGTTATTCGTATGCTATTTCTATTTATTTAATACCTATTCGTTTTACGAATACAATTTGTCGAGTAAATTAGACTCTATTGCACAATACGTATTTAATTTTATTGCACACAACATCGTATAAACAACGAATGGAAATTTTCAATTTTTATAAGAAAATCAATTAAACTACTCATAATATCGACTTTACCAAGATTATATTTTATCAAGACCACAAAGTTATTTGATGCCTCCGCACAGTATTTTATTTGGCCCAAACATCGTACATCGCCGTTTTATTGGTTAATTCGAAAGAGTATTTAATAACAAATGCCCGAGTAAAACACCCATGAAGTTCACTTGCATAGTTTTTAAACTATCTCAAAAAGAAAATTCGAATCCCGCTTTGATAAAAAGGAGAAAAAAAATTATATTTAAAAATTCTTAAGGAATAGCCAAAAATATGTTAGACATTATTTGAAGAACATACAAAAAGCTACATTATGAACCCTTTTGAAGTCGGCTACGACTTATGGGGGCCATAAAAACAAAGAAAATAGAATTTTAGTTTTTATTTTTTTCTGACTAAGTTCCACTGTAAGCGTAGCTGCAACTTACATTAAGTGAAAGCTAATGATTACCACTATCATTGATAAAATAATCAAAACCATAAACCGCGGAACTTCGTGAAAAAATAGTTTTGAAAATTTGCGGTATTCGCGGGATTCGTATTAAATTCGAAAACAATTTTATATACTTTTTTTGAAACAGTAACACTATTCAGGCTTATCAGGACCTGAATAAAAACAATAAAAATCGATAAAATAGTTAAAAAGTCACATTTGTGGCTAATAAAATAAAACTGGAATAAATAACAAACAAAATAGACTTTTGAACGCAACAAAAACAGATATTTCAATTGTTAATATAGCTTTCGACCGTTGGGCGTCAACATTACTATAATAACTATCATCATTATCATCGTCACTGCTATCGTCGCGGCATGGAGGTTCAAAGGTGATTAATAAATTCCACTGTGTTTCCATCATTAAATGATGGAAACACCGTGGAATTTATTAATCAAGTGGAATAATTTTGTCGTACCCGACTTTGGCCGAACGATGTCTCGACGAGCTAGATGTACCTGTGATCAGTCTTCGCAAAGTAACTAAAAAATCTATTAAGATCCCAGAAAACGTTAAAAATCTTTTTATTACTAAATTAAATTCAAGGAACGTTTATGTGCTAAAGCTTGCTATAGTAAAGAATGTTTGACATGTTTTGTTAGGGTAATTCAAGGTAGTATTACAAGTGACTGAAAATCTTCATTCAACTTTGAGAGAGATGGCTGCCGAACTTTCTATATCTCACGAGTCAATCCGTACCGTTTTAACTAATCATTGGGGTATGAAACATGTTACCGCTCGGTTAGTCCTAAAAGACCTGAATTTTCTCCAAAAACTCAATCGCATGAGAGTCGTTGAGGACATGCTGGAATTAGTCAATTCCGACCCAACATTCATGAAACGGTAACTGGTGACGAAACGTGGGTTTACGCGTTTGACATGCAAACTATTCAATAAGCTTCCGACAGAACCGAAACTGAAAAAAACACGCCAACATCGATCAAAAGTCAACGTCATGTTGACTGTGTTCTTTGACTATCGCGGTCACCAGATATGGATCCAGCCGACTTCTTTCTTTTTCGTAAAATCAAATTACCACTTCGTCGCACCCGTCTTCGTTCGGTACAAGACATAAAGGAGTATTCGCGACGTGAACTGAACTTATTTCCAGAAACAGCGTTTAAAAATGTTTTTATGATTGGATTATTCGTTGGTGTAAGTGTATCGTTTCTGAAGGAGCATACTTTGAAGGTGTTAAAATATTTGGATAAATAACAAACATTTATGTATTAATGATCTTTTCCCGGTACTTTCTTGACAGAGTAGCATTATTTTTCTTATTTCATGGAATTTTCAAGAATATTTTGACATGTTTATTGTTAGGATAATTCAAGATAATATCTTTTAAAAATTCCACGCGGGCGAATAATATAGAGTAAGAAGATAAAATAAAATGTCATCTTTTTGCGTATCCATTTCAATAATGGCTAACTATTTTATTATATTCCTTATTTTATGGATTTTTTCCAGTGAAGAGTAATATGTGATACGGGAATGGGTCCACCCTCGTAAAGCGTATGCAAAAACCCTGTATTTATACATATTATTCAGAGGAAACGGGGGTGAGGCATCATGGAGCCGCTCATGACCCATGACGCCAATTTGCCTCGGCAGAGGCTGACCCAATCTGCCGGGGGATGTCCTTCTGGGCCCCGACCAGAGGACTTAATGCTAGGGGGGGAACAGGGCAGGGATTTCTAAATCATCTAATGAGGCGAAAGTTGTCGAGGAACGTAAAAAGTTGATACAGGCTAAAATAAAAGACCAGATGGGCCTTTTAGTCGACATAGTTCGACCAAATTCTGGTACGACGAATGATGGAAACACCGCTCGACGCATTTTTGCTACAAGCGAAAGTCGTCATATGTTTTCTCAAATTTTAGGGATTGAAAAGTGGCTCGTTGACGACTTAAGTACTATTTTAGTCACAACCAATTAGTTCAGAAAATTTTGCTTTTTTTTGTACAAACTTAGCGTATAGATATGTTGCTGAATACGGATGGCACCCTATGACTGTTACTCTGCATAAACTGTTAGTCCACAGTCGAAATATAATAGAAGAATCGGCTTTACCTGTAGGAGTTCTCTCAGAACAGGCTGGAGAATCAAGAAACAAATATTGGCGCTATGACCGGGAGCACCACACTCGTAAAAATAGCAGAATTTACACTATGACTGATTTGTTTCATCGAGCACTAGAGTCATCCGATCCAATAATTTCGCATTTAAATCTTAGTTCCAGACAAAAACATAAAAAAACGAGTACCATTTCCACCTGAAGTAATAAATTTATTATTACCATTTGAATCTCCATGCCACGAAGATAATGATAGCAGTGATGATGATGATGATGATAATTATAATAATGACGACCTCGAAAACTACATTTCCAATTATACCATCATTGTTTCAAATGAAAATGAGTTTGATTAGACATTTTTACCGTTATTTTTACATTTTTATTTTTTTACACATTGATTAAGCACTTCCTGTAAAACTATTTAGTTTCGTTTCCTTCAATTTAACTTAATTTTATAAGTAATTTAATATCCGTTTTTGTTGGGTTCAAAAGTCCTAAGAGTCAGGGCTTCGGCCTGGCCGAGCATAGCACCTCGCTGGGTTGGAGATCTCTCTTACATGTCAGGAATACTCATCCCTGCTTACCTGTCTGGTAGTTGTGGTACCGGTATGTGACCCCGGCTCCCGAGCTATTACTGTCCTATCTCATACCCTCCGGGGCGGTAATATCCTACATTTCCTATTTCCCACTCTAACTTACCAATCATCCTTTCCACACCACCTATCCTTCCCTTTCCCTATTCCTACCCTCTCCACCAATCCGCGGGAACGCAATGGATAATCATAGAAATAGTTTCATTATCCAAAATAGCGGTGTTGTGGTTCGCCACCCATCACGTCTCATTCTCGTGGAGGTGAAAAGTGGCCCATGGAGAGCCGCTTCGCTACGTTGAATGTAAGAAGAGAAATGGATGGTAAGAAAGAAAGTGGATGAAACCAAAGAAGTATGTAAGTATGTAAAGATAGCAAGTGAAAAGAAGTGGTCTCTGCCTACCCCTACGGGAGAGGCGTGATTATAGGTATGTATGTATGTAAAAGCCCTAAAAAGGATACAAAAAACATTATTACGAAACAACATAAGTAGTATATTGTTTGTCGTATACTAGCTTTTGCCCGCAGCTTTGCCCGCGTGGAATTCTTGGAGAAAAAAAATTCAGTAAATAACTCTACTCACTACGGTATACAATATTAAAATGTTTTTAGGGTTTCGTACACAATGGGAAAGAACGGGACCCTATCATCTCGACGCGACGTGTGAGACGGTTTGATATTTTTTGCGCTTGAATATAAATTTTACGGTATCTCTTAAATATATTATTAATATCATTCAGTTGTAGGTTTAAACGAATACAATATGTATAAAATTCTTAAAGTGAGTAACGTATTTAATTTGAAGAGGATCATATTGCAACCGTCTAAATAGCTTCTGAAAATGCCATACATAACATTAAGTATGAACTGCGTGCCCAGTTTCATTATATGTATCTGCATTTTAAATATGTAATATCTTCTTTAATTAATCATTTAAACTACATGTTGTAAAGGGTCACATTAAATTATATTAAATGCACAATGTACTTAAGATGCTTAATTGGATAAGGATTATTGCTGTATTGCTTAAAATCGCTTCGTAAATAAGCCATTATTACTCGTAAAAAGTAAACAGATAAAAAATGGTTGTTGTGGGTTATCCTTAAGAGATCGACCTATACTATCGCGGAGTTTATAGACTTTTTGAGGTGTAGAATACGGTAATACATTATTTTGATCTATCTCGTAGGAGTCAGGCAGCGTTTGCAATGTAAGCGCAAATGTTTATTTACAACATTATAAACTTCAGTTATTAGTGTTTCTTTACCATAATGTGCATGTTATAATATAAATATAAACCTTCCTCTTGAATCACTCTACCTATTAAAAACTCGCATCAGAATCCGTTGCGTACGCAAGTTTTAAAGATGTAAGCATACATATGGACAATCAGTTAAGGCTACTTTGTTTTATACTATGTAGTCATTATTTTATTATACTAGCTAAAAATGTGACTTTTTATATATATTATCTATTTCTATTGTTCTTATTAAAATCCTGACCAACCTGAATAGTGTTACTGTTTACAAAAAAGGATATAAAATTGTTTTCGTATTTAAGACGAATCCCGCAAATACCGCAAAATTTTAAAACTATTTTTCCACGAAGTTCCGCGGTTTATGATTTTGATTATTTTATCAGTGATAGTGGTGGCTATTAGCTTTCTATTAATGTAAGTTGCAGCTACGCATTCAGTGGAACTTAGTCAGAAAAAAATAAAAACTAAAATTCGATTTTCTATGTTTTTATGGCCCCCATAAGTCGTAGCCGACTTCAAAAGGGTTCATAATGTAGCTTTTTGTATGTTCTTCGAATAATGTCTAACATATTTTTGGCTATTCCTTAAGAATTTTTAAATATATATTTTTTTCCTTTTTATCAAAGCGGGATTCGAATTTTCTTTTTGAGATAGTTTAAAAACTATACAAGTGAACTTCATGGGTTTTTAACTCGGGCATTTGTTATTAAATACTCTTTTGAATTAACCGATAAAACGGCGATGTCCGATGTTTGGGCCAAAAAAAACAGTGTGCTCCGTGGTCTAGTGGTTCGAGATTTGGCTCTCGACTCGGAGGTCGTGGGTTCGATTCCCACAAGGGAACAACAAAAAATGTTGTTTCCAAGTTTGGTTAGGACAATGCAGGCTGATCACCTGATTGTCTGACAAGAAAGATGATCCATGCGTCGGATGGGCATGTAAAAAGTCGGTCCTGCGCCTGATCTCTCGCCAGTCGTGTCGGTCATCCGTCTCACTGGGTTACGAGAGTAAAAAGGAAGAGAGAGTGCTCTTATGTACCGCGTACACACTTGGGCACTATAAAATTACTCCTGCGTAACTAGCCTGGTTTCAATGAAACAGGCCACCGTCACCGAGATCGGTGTGGGAGTTATTATTATTGATGCCTCCCTAGATATCGCTTTTACGTAGATAGGTAATGTAAATCAGCGTAGGTCAAGCTGGTTCGTATGCCGTTAATAAATACCTATTTATTTTATAAATTTGTCGAGTAAATTAGACTATTGCACAATATGTAATTTTATTGCATACAATATTGTATAAACAACGAATGGATGTCTTCGATTTTTATAGGAAAATCAATTAAAAACGACTCATATCGACTTTGCGAAAATTATCAAGACCACGTAGTTCCTTGATGCCTTCCTAGATGTCGCTTTTACGTTTATGTACTTAATGTAAATGGTAGATTAGGCTGGTTCGTATGCCATTTCTATTTAAACGAATAGGTATTAACCTATTCGTTTTATAAATACATTTTGACGTAGTAAGTGTGTTAGTTTATTGTACAATACGCAATTTTATTTTTTGACCACGTAGTTCTTTGAGAGCTTCCTAGATGTCGCATCTCCTTTCAAACGTATATTGCAGTTCATAAAATGACCGATAGATGTCACAAAATCATGAATTAAAAGCCAGATTTTCTCGATTTTCTAAGTCACATGGCAGGTGGAAAGTTCCCATAAAATTATCTGTATTTTTTACAGTATTTTTTTTAAATAATAAATAATACCCTACTCAAATTTCGAAGTGCCTCACACACCTATTTTTAACCTTAAAACTATTTACTTTTAAACTGACATGGCTAGGTTAAAGTTCCGACTAAATTACGGGGCTTTTTTTTTCCCAACTCCTTATACATTATACTAACAGTATATCAAAATTTCATAATGCCTCAAACTTGTTTTTCGGGCATAAAAAAATCTACTTTTCAAAAATTTGTATTTTGGCTAAGTTCCGCTTCTGACCAGCCAGGCCTGCATTCTCGTGTTGAGGTACAATAGGAGAAGTACAGGACAAGGTTTCAACGTGCCTCAAATACCTACTCAAAATTTCTCAGTAGCTCTCCAGCTAGAAGAGAGAGTGCTCTTGTGTACTGCGCACACACTTGGGCACTATAAAATACTCCAGCGTAACCAGCCTGGTTTCAATGAAACCGGCCACCGTCACCGAAATCGATCTGGGGAGTTATTATTATTATAACGATGGAAATACTTAGGATCAATTTACACCGAAACGAAACGACGCGACGCGGCGCTGCATTATTAAGATTGCTATTCAAAATTGAACTTTATTAATTACACAAGAATATATAAGTTTAATTGTAAAGAGTTTGAATTTGAAGCTGCACCGCGCGCAGTGGATGTACTGTGCTATCTGTGTATGACTGATGTCAAGTAAATAAAGTTCTGAAAAATAGAGCACTGCGTCGCGTACCGTCTCGTTGATGTGTACTGACCCTAAGTATTCGCATCGTAATAATTAGATATCGGTGTATCAACATTAGTTGTAGCCAGTGCTAATTAAGTACAGCTATGGCCTTTGGTATCTATCTATTTACTATATTATTATATATATAAAAAGTCGTGTTTTTTTATAACTCAAGAACGGCTGAACCGATTTGGCTAATTTTGATCTTGAAATAATTGTGGAAGTTCAGGGTAGGTTTAAACCGTGAGAAATATTGGAAAAGGTTAGGTCGTAGGAGTAAGTTTAGGTGTCGAACTAGGACGTAGGTTGCATTATAATAGATGTAGTTGTTTATTTATCTGGGATAAATAACTACATCTATTTTCATTCATATTTAAAAGAGAACAACGTGTGTCGGGACAGCTCGTATCTATAGTAGTAATTATATAAAAGAAAGTCGTGTTAATTACACTATTTATAACTCAAGAACGGCTGAACCGATTTGACTGATAATTGTTAGAGCGGTAGCTTAGAACTAGGAGACGGACATAGTATACTTATTATCCCGTTCTCGAGGTAAAAAAGGTGGTATTAGTGGTATTATACAGTATATAAAAATGTCTCGTATTCATTCCAGTCTATAAACTGCAAATAATAACTACACTTAAAATATAATCAATTTAAGACAGAACAAAGTTTGTCGGGACAGCTAGTTAAAATATTATAAAGATTCTTAGAAACAAAAGAATATAATATAACACTTTCGAGGATATCGTCTTAGGATCGTTAAGAAGTTGGCGGGCAGTTTAAGTCGGAGGCCACAAGCTCATATCCCACTGAAACCTTAATGGCGGCAGACTATTAGCTCGTGCCATAGACATGGGAAATTATATAGAAGCAGCCCTGATCGTTAAATTGACCAGTCTTTTGAAAGCTAATCTCTAGCCACAACTTAGAAAATCGAAAACCGTCATCAATGTGGTATATATGAATGTCACCGTAAAATTGTAAATATCCTAAGATTGTAATATAAGCTAGATTGTAAAATGTCAAAAAGTTATTCTGTCCGAGATATTATAATCTAACGAAAAATAATGCGTTACATTGTAAGCAGTGTATTCGGGTTCCCAATCTTGCGTCATTTTACAATCTCGCTAGTTATATTACAATCTTACGGTATTTACAATTTTACGGTGAAATATATATAGCTAACGGTAATCAATTTACAAAAGTTTACAAGTGCATTGCCGACTTTTCTCTAATACTATTTTGAATTTTCTTTGTCTATGGTTTACCCAACCGACTATCTGAGCCGACATAATCCGCAGAAGATTTGAACTAAAACTTATTTTCACCGAATATTTAACCCTAAGTGCAACGACTTAAAGTTTACTTAATTGTTAGATTATTGCTGTAGCCTTAGTTGTATGTATATCATTAAGAGACATAGAATATCACAGAGTAGAAAAAGAGATGTTCAAGAAATGTATGAGGCGTGGGCCAGCACTATGTACACTATAATATGTATTAAATATAGGTACATAATATAGTAACTGTTTCCTATTCTTTATTTTATTTAATTTGACTTCGTTTTAATGTACATTTAAAATAACTTCATCAATGAGAGCAACACAACGTAAAATAAAACATGGCGGATCAGATCTGAATTATCCGAAGAATGTTATTTTGACAATGACATGCCTTTTGACAAAGATAGACGTATGACATTCAAGAAGACGTCTCTTCCTAAAACTGTCAACCACGTCAAAAGTCAAGACAAAACAACTGTCATGGCCGCCCTAAAAATAGGGTTCTTGCAATAAAAAACTCTTCAAAAAAAACATTTTTGTACGCATGTAAGTTACCCTTCTTCAAAAAAAAATTTTTTTTTGTACTTTCATGAAATTCCTATATTTATTCCTATTTAGGTAAATATGCTCTATGAACACTACATAGGTATGTAGTGTTCAAAGAGCTAGCCAAAAATCAAACATCTCTTTTATATACTTACGTACAGAGAAACAGATTTTATAGGACGGTCCAAGTCGATCCAAATTTGAAAATTTTGACGTCCCTTTCACCGGCCCACAATTTTTCCAACACAATCGTAGACACACCGTATGTTTGTATTAGTGCAATCAAGTCGAAAACTATGTAGCTGTTTATCTATTCCCCTTTCTTTTATATGTGGTACGAGGTAGTTTCAATACAGAAACGTTATTAGGAAAACTGATTATTCAATTATTTAATGGTAGGTATGTTAAAAATTAAATACACTTATATTGATGTGAAACACAGGTTTATACAGGACATATTACAACAAACACATCTATACTAATATAATAAAGAGGAAAAGTTTGTTTGTTTATTTGATTGCATTGAATAGGCTCCGAAACTACTGGACCGATTTTGATGAAATTTGGCACAGATCACGGGGAAGGACATAGGCTACTTTCTGCGAAATTAACTTTTGCGCGCACGAAGTCGCGGGAAACATCTAGTTTTTAAATACAGTTAGATATAGCAAGCAAATTGTGCATTGAAAAATTATAAGCGTTTTCTCCAGCAGAGCTACCAGTAACTTGTAATACTGTGTGGCGGACCAATTAGCGCCACGGTCCTGTATCGCGCTATGGAAGTTTTCTAAGACCGGCACTATACTATATACGATATGCATATTATGTTACCGCAAAATTGTAAAAACCGTTAGATTGTAAAAATATGTCTAAAGATTCATTACTATATTATTATGTTTATAATTAAACGAAAAATAATGTGTTAAATTATAGGGTGCATATTCGTGTCGGAAGTCTATAATCAAAATCAATATAATTTTACAATTTCACTAGTGATATTACAATCTAACGGTTTTACAATTTTACAGTGACACATACAAGTGGGCTGCAGCCTGACTGGGCATACCACCTCGCTCGGTCAGATCTCCTTTTGGGGATCCCAATCCCATACATACATACATACATATAATCATACATATAATCACGCCACTTTCCCGTAGGGGTAGGCAGAGACCACTTCTTTCCAATTCTACGCTACGATCCTTACATACTTCTTTCGCTTCGTCCACTTTCATTCTTATCATCCATTCCTCCTCTTACATTCAACGTAGCCAAGCGTCTCTCCATGGTCCGCTTTTCGCCTCCGTGAGAAACGAGACGTGATGGGTGGCGAACCACATCGCCGCCATTTTGGATAATTAAATTATTTTTGATTATCCATTGCGTTTCCACGGATTGGTGGAGAGGGTAGGAATAGGGAAAGGGAAGGATAGGTGGTGTGGAAAGGAAGATTGGTAAGTTAGAGTGGGAAATAGGGAATGTAGGATATTACCGCCCAGGAGGGCAAGGGATAGGACAGTAACAGCTAGGGAAGCCGGGGTCGCATACCCGTATACTATACCACAACCACCGGACAGGTAAGTTGGGATGAGTATCCCATGACATAACTGTATAATATTATTGTGATTTATAATAAAGTTTGTTTTAAGCCTTTCGAAGCGTTTATCTCAAATCCTATCAAAACAGTAACGGACGAGACACTTTCCAACGCTTTAACCCACTTCTTAACAGCGCATATTAAATTAAACTGTACCTTCTATGAGGATAAAGATAACACTGAACGAGTAAATGGAAATAGAACAGGAAATGCAGTCAAGTAGACACTTACCTTTGACTATTACCTTTGACAATATAATTGTAATAAATTAAAATATATTAGTGGATATGTCACCGTAAAATTGTAAAAACCGTCAGATTGTAATATTACTAGAGATATTATAAAATGTCGACAGATTGTCAAATAAAAATTTCTTCTTACAATTTTACACGTTATTTTTCGTTGTATTGTAATATTTACCGTGCCAATTCGTTAAACGGCAAGTGCCCCGCGCCGCCATATTTGTTTGCTGTTTCATAATAATAATTATGTATAACGAAAAATAATGCGTACAATTGTAAGGAGACATTTTTATTTGACAATTAGTCGACATATTATAATATCTCTAGTAATATTACAATCTAACGGTTTGTACAATTTTACGGTGACAGATACACTGTACAACTTTTGAAGTAACATTAAAATTAAAAAAATAATGAGAGCATAATAATATATAGTTGTAATAATGTACGGGTTAAAAACCTAATTTCATATATTTTTTTATTCCTGCTCATTAATTCTAAGTAATATTATAAATAAAAGTACCTAAATAAGAACGGGCAATAGGTGTTAAGGCTGGGACTTGTCCGGGATACGGATGTCCGGTGAAAATTCAGACCGCTGAAAGTATAAATTTTCAGCGCTCTGATTAACAGTAGAGTTGAAAATCGATGTATCGAGTATCGAGTTGTTATATTTGTTCATAGACATTTGACTCGATACGCGTGTGTTCGATTTTTATCAGCTCTATTGTATAATGTATTAGTGCAAAGTTTTCAATGCTTCGACGACCTCTATGGCTAAGTGGTTCAGCGTTTTGGTGCTCAAGCCGGGAGTCGCAGGTTCGAATCCTGCCGAAGGAACAAAAAGTTTTTCTGTGTTCCTGGGTCATGGATGTGTATTAAATATAATATGTATAATATAATAAAAATCTTAAATATATATATATATATATATATATATATATATATATATATATATATATATATGTATAAAAGTATTAAATATACTTCCCGTTTTCCCGTACCTGTAACACAAGTTCTTCGGATACTTAGCACGGGGCCAGATTGACGTGGTGTGAAGCGTCCATCGATATAATTACTACCATGCTTCGAATTTCCTCAGGCCTTACGGTTTCCAGATAATATTATACTCCCAGCCTAAGATGGTATATAAATTGACAACGACTTAAAAAGATCTCTACAAATGAACCACCTCCTGGGAATCCTACTAGTCCTACTAATATTATAAATGTGAAAGTTTGTGAGGATGTATGGATGGATGGAAGTTTGTTACTCCTTCACGCAAAAACTACTGAACGGATTTTGATGAAGTTTGATATGGTCGTAGTTTAGGCTTTGGATTAAAACATAGGATACTTTTTATCCCGAAAAAATACAGTGTTCCCGAAGGACACTAGATTTACGCGGGCGGAGCCGCGGGCTACAGCTAGTAAGTTATATAAACATGATATAAGAAATTTAAAATAAAAAAATAACTAACTTCCACTCTATGCCTCCCCTGTGCAGTAGCAGCCACGACAAGCGTATTGTCGGCTTCGGCATAACGTCGCACGTAAACACCTCTAAGTAGCTCCAGGAAATATTGATAGAGGAAAAACACTCACGAAATCCCATTTGAATTTTGGTTACGCAATAAAATACCACAAAACACCACAAAACGCCTCCACTGAACCTCAATTTTCGTATTTAAAGTAGACTTCATTTTACTTTGCATTGAAAATGTAGCGACATGTTACCGTGAACGGATTTTATGACGTTTCGACCAATCAGAGCGCGTTCCACGTTGGTTTAACGTTCATTAAAACATGTTTTGAGAGTTTTAGCGCGTCGGGACTTGGTTGTAATTGTATTAATGCAGGTTTTATTTAGCAGGATTGCCCCCCTATTCTAATGTTTGATTTCAATATTCATAGTATGTCAGGTAATGGATCTAGGATGTCGATGGATTAATGTTTGTATCTGTTGCTTTTTCAAATTATTTGCGCTTACTTCCTTAACGAGATAACTTTTTTGATCCTTCTTCATCTTGTCTTGGATCTAAACAGTCACATCATTGTGTATCACAAAAGTGCAATGGTCCCACAGTCGGTCATCTGCTTGTACCGAGCTTTATTCTTGGAGTATATTATGTTGATCTAGTTAATTACATCTATAATAATTATTATTAGAAGCGACTACATAATATTATCACAGTGTAATAAAGAGATACAGTGGTCCAACGCGTTTGAAGTCGCGCGAAATGCCGCTTTTGTGTAGGTATTCGTCATTGCTGCAGGGTTGTCACAATAATGTGTTTTATTATAATCTGTTCTACATTTTGTGTAGGTATTCGTAGTATGTGTATGTAGAGCACTAGGAATAAAACAAAAAAATATATATATAGAAGTATTAATGAAGAGTTTTATTATAAAAAATACAAATGCGTATACAAAAGCTCAGGGTTAGCATGATATATATCAATTGATATATATCGTATATATATCATGATATATATCAATTGATATTTATGCTTGATATATTAGGTATATCAAAATTGATATTTATATTTTAAAATGTAAAAGAATGTTTTAAATGTAAAAAATCTTACATCAACACAGGTCTTATTTTCCGAGAGTTTCACAAGCCTAGGTCATCAAAAACTTGCTATTTGACACGACATTAACTAATCATAGCCGTCGACGCGGCTTGTAACGGCATATGACACCCACGTGACCCCCTGTTTTTCGGAAGAAAATTCCTTGTTTGTTATTATACTATTGTTATACCATTTATACCATGTGTCAAATTAATTTGACTGATAAAATTAATACACTTTTTTTTCTTCTGGTTATAAACAAAAGTCATTTTATGGTTTTATGGTTTATTAAAATTGATACTCAAAAGTATCTATCGTTGATTTTTAATTGATTTGAAAACTTTGAATATCAATAATAAATAAATGAGTTTAATTTTACTTCCCTATCTTCAAATTATCAGACATACAAATTATTTCGATTCAACTACCTATTACGAAAAAACATATCAGAGTACCTATGACATTTGTATGTAATTTTGAAAATATCGAAAAATCAAAAATATCGGATATATATAATCAAAGATATCTGATATTTTGATATTTATTATAAATATCGGATATTTACGAACCCTGCAAAAGCTACAAATGCGAAACTGAAAGGTATTTTCGACATTTGGATTTACTAGTTTTTAGATTGCGATTGTTGAATTTGACGATGTAAGTAGTTAGTAAATTCTCATACGTAAATACAATTTTATTAAAAATTCTGACGGGAAACATGCGCATGGTTTTGTATTAAAATTAATCTTCTTTAGCTGTTCATATAATTGACCATTGTAAATAAGTACCTACATACAACTCAAACGAAACACTGTCGCAAACCACTTAAACAATCAAATTAAAAAGCGTCAACCCCGGCTGACGTGTCCCAAGCGAGTGTATGGCAGCTTGGGCTCGCTACCGCCCCTCTCTCACCCCGCACGCCCCGCACGATTGCTCTGTCTAGACGTGTTCGTTGGACGACTGTAGGTATTAGTTCTATAGGCTGTGATATTATCATGATCAGGAGGTTGCCTTAAAATGAATTGAGCCAGAATTCCAATTCTCGTATTTAGCTTAGACTTTCAATTTACTTTAATGAAATATAAATGAATCGTTTTTATGTCATAATCAGATTTTTAGAGTTTGGAGCAATCTAAATGCGTTTGACATTGGTCTGTAATTTATGAGAATACCGTTTTGTTGTTTTAACATGTCGAAACTGCATTAAAACTGAAATATTATAAGATTTAATTAGCAGAATCGACCTAATTCTGTCCTCTCATCACTTCTGCAGTACTTCGATTTAAAGTAACAATCGCCTCTTTCCGCTTCAAGGGAGCGATTAGCTCTCTAAGCACCGACATTCTATATTAGCTCTTATCTCGAGAACTGAATTTAGTGGTAATTAGTTTTGTGTGGACAATCTGTACAAAGCTTACTTATACACGATATATATTATGCTTGTCTATTGTAAGTTGAGATAAATATAAAAAAATATCTAAAGACAACTGTATAACTATGCAATTTCTCTATTAGGATAACTAACAGGAAATTGCATTGTGCAACTGCGAAACACAAAATCAAAGTCCAATTACCGGAGAGAAAGACCAACAAAATTGTACGGTACATTTCTGGCCTGTGGATGAAGCCGCAACAATGAAAGCAAGTGGATGAAAGGAGAATGCGCAAGACAAACCGAACCTTTTGTTGCTTGGGAGTAATACGTTTTATGACAAATTGGAATTTCAAGTCGTCGGGACAGAAGCTTTTCTACACTCGATAATTGGTGCCTTTGTTTCGTGCGATAAGGCCGCTGGGGTGCAGACGTACGTTATTGCGAGCGTTTGTCAAATATTTTTTATTTAGTCTAGTCTGGTAAGCCCTATGTTTAAAAATAACAGATTGGAAGTCTACACTAGTCAAGTGTAGTCAAAATTTACAAAATATTACAACAGAGGCAAAACCCAGTAGTAAAATGAATATTTTATGTTAAAAGTGAATTTCTTCTAAGTTTTTTATATTGTAAAGTTGTTTGTATTGCTAGTCAATTCTTGTGGACAGCTACAGCTTCAGATGAGGTGAATATTTAATATTCAAGTTTTATATCGTTAACGTATTTCTATCTGTTCCAAATGATCAAAGGGAGTAAGATTTTCTTTTGCGTTTCCTGAGAATTAGCTGTTTTTATTTACATCAGCTCTACAATAAATTTAAAAAAAAAAACAACGAGTTGCACTCCAGGAGTGCCGGCAAAAGTAAAAACTTGAATATTACCGTTGTGCATTTTTGATATTTTGGAATGGTTAGGGAATAATTTTGCACGAAATCGACGATTGGTGATAAAGGTCAATGTTAAGGTCAAAGGTTAATGTGAGGGGATAATTGGGGTCAATGTGATGGGAGTGGTTGGGGTCGAGGTCAAGGTCAAAGATCAGGGTCAAAGGTTTTTTTTTTTATTGATATAACTCCTTACGAATTTCAAGCCACGCAGCTTGAAGCGCATCCACAACGCTGCTCTATGGGATAACATGAAACAAACACGCAGTACGTACGCGCCGTGCGCCCGCAAGGCTCCTACAAATTTTCGATTAGGTCACGTGACCTACCGCGAGTTGAACTGTTTTTCCCATCCCAAGAAAAGTGTACAACGCGGCTAAAGTAGTTTTCACTTCAAAAATTCATTTACTATCGTTAATGTAAACGAAACTAATGTAAAAAGAGTATCGTCAACGGTATGGTAAAATTGTTATGGTTAAGCCTTCAGAGAGTTCTTTAAGTGCTCTGTTTGAAAGATATTGTAAATATTATTCATTTTGCTTCCTTCGACATTCTTTTTAACCCCCGACGCAAAAAGAGTGGTGGTATAAGTTTGACGTGTCTGTCTGTCTGTGTGTCTGTCCGTGGCATTGTAAAGGAAGGTCCAATAAAAAGGAAAGGAAAGGTCCAATTAAGATGCGGTTGAATTCTGGAATGATCGAGAAAGTTCTTAGCTATAATTCATCATCATCAGCTCGCTCAATGGTTGACAATTCAGATGTTACTTTTCAACAGTCTAACATCTAAATGCTCATATTATAACTTACTGCTAAAACCTACCACTATGTTTTGCCTTTACAAAGTCTTTTACTGCTTTGAAATATTATGTTATTATACACTTCTTACTCCAATTTTACCAAAATTCCAGTTATACCAAACAACAGAAAAACTCTGTCAATAAAAATTTCAACAATCAACTTTTTCATTTCATTGTTTCAGGTCTAACTGGCTACAAATTTTCAACCGATTGTACACAGCCTCCATTCCGCTTTTGATACCCCTCTCCTATTGTTCCGCGCGAGTGGTTTCATGTGTTTGCTTAATCTAATTGCTACTCAGTCACGGGCATTCATTGGAACGAAATCATATTGCGAAATCGATCCACGTTTTGGCTTTACCATTGCTAGCTTTTATTCTGTAATTAAATTGGACTGATTGAACATATTTTATCTCTCCGAATGACATATTCAATAGTATCATAATTATTGTTATTTTCTTCATGTATAATAATAAACTCTTCTAAATAATTGTAGTAATTAATACAATAATAATATTAAGTCATCATCAACACATGCCGCATCGTCCGGAAATTCTTATCAATTAATGATAATAATTATTAATCGCCACATGACCTAAAGTTGTTTGGCCACAAACCCGCAGCTTCAGTAGACCACGGAAAGGAGAAAAGAAAATTAAAAAAACATCCCACTATCCTACTAATATTATAAATGTGAAAGTTTGTGAGGATGGATGGATAGATGGATGGATGTTTGTTACTCTTTCACGGAAAATCTAATAAACGGATTTTGATGAAATTTGGTATCTTAGTAGTTTAGACTCTGGATTAATATATAGGCTTTTATCCTGAAAAAATATAGTGTTCCCTAGTGTAGGATACTGTATTTATGCAGGTGGAGCCGCGGGCAATAGCCAGTAATAATTATCCCACCAAAAACATTTTCATGTAAAAAAATTATGCCAAGACGATACCATATGACTAGCACTGTCAAAAAGTTATGAAATCTCATGTAAAACCAAGCTTCTTACCCTATACGCCTTAACTCTGCAAGCGTAACTTCACAAACTCTACACCTTAGTCATTTTATGTGGCCTGGCCATTTCGCTACATTCACTTGGCCGTAAGGAGAAAAATTTATAATCGACTGTTTTTCTATTATACTCTCTTATAATAACGAAATGGCCAAGCCACATAAAATGACTAAGGTATAGAGTTTGTGAAGTTACGCTTGCAGAGTTAAGGCGTGTAGGGTAAGAAGCTTGGTTTTACATGAGATTTCATAACTTTTTGACAGTGCTAGTCATATAATGACACCCCACCGATCTCGGTGACGGTGGCCGGTTCCATTGAAACCAGGCTAGTTACGCAGGAGTAATTTTATAGTGCCCAAGTGTGTGCGCAGTACACAAGAGCACTCTCTCTTCCTTTACTCTCGTAATCCAGTGGGACGGATAACCGACACGACTGACGAGAGATAAGGCGCAGGTCCGACTTTTTACATGCCCATCCGACGCATGGATCGTCTTTCTTGTCAGACAATCAGGTGATCAGCCTGCATTGTCCTAACCAAACTTGGAAACAACATTTTTTGTTGTTCCAATGCGGGAATCGAACCCACGACCTCCGAGTCGAGAGCCAAGGCTCTAACCGCTAGACCACGGAGGCTGTTATATGGTATCATCTTGGCATAATTTTTTTACATGAAAATGTTTTTGGTGGGATTTCACTTCTTTTTGTAAGTTGTTATAACAGAATTGTTATTTTCTTTTTCTTTTTTTTTTTGGTGTATTTCTTTCACAACAGAGACGCTTTTTTTCTGCCCACTCTCCCTTTGCCTTTTTTAGAGTTCCGTAGTACTTAAGGAACCCTTATAGTTTCGCTCTGTCCATCTGTCTGTCTGTCTGTCTGTCTATCCGCGCCTCTAGCTCCTGTAATTATGAATATAAATTAATGAAATTTGGTGCAGTTATAGATTGTGTATAGATTACGGTTTTGGGATCATAAAAAAATAATAATTTTATATTTTAAGGGTGGCTCTCCATACATGTGAAGTGGGGATGAAAAATATTTTTTCACTCTACCCCATCGTGTGGGGTATCGTAAAATAGGTCTTTTAAAATAAAGAATAAAGGCAAGGTTTCATACGTTACTTTTTTATAAAATTGACCATTTTCGAGTAATCGGCCTCCAAAGTAGTTTGTAAGGTGGTCCCCCCCCCTAGCATTTTTAAACTATATAAGATAGAAACTTGCTAAAAACTCTTTAGGAAAATTATTGTGAACCGAATCGGACAGTTACTTTTGGAGTAATTAAAAAAAGGATATTACGCGTTTATAGTTCGGAACGGAACCCTCCTTAGATATGTCCTGACATGCTCTTGGTTTGGTTTTTCTTTGTTGGCTTACTATTTACAATAAGTGGCAGATTAGGGCGATACTTGGCTCTTAGTCGATTATATTCGACTACAGCTGACTCTTGTGTTTTAATACAACTGAAGTGAATATTTAACTAGGTGAACGCCTTGCGAATTGGTCACTAGAGAATGCTACATAAGCCTGCTCACAAGAGTACGTATAGTACGTACATACGAGAGTACAAGACGTATTCTTGGGCAACAGTAGTCGCTTTTCATCAGGCGTATCACGTTTGCTCCCTTTTATCATATTAAACAATAATATTACGGTATTTCCGTAATATTACACTGGAACAATCTATCTTCTAATATATAAAATTTCCAAGTCTCAATGTTAGTACTCCTCCGAAACGGTTTTACCGATTTTTACCAAATTTAATATGCGTATTCAGTAGGTCTGAGAATCGGCTACTATCTATTTTCCATACCCCTAAGTGATAAGGGTTGTTCACCCTTAATTTTTTTTTAATTTTTGGACGAAATCTTTTGTTTTTATTTTTTTATAATGTGGTAATTAAAAATACATACAATCCTAAATTTTTAGTTTTTTATCACCATTTTTTTTTTTTTTTTAGCCATTTTAGTAATTTAATCATTTTTCATCCCGCTCGATAACTGATCAATTATAGTGTTTTTAACTTTTAATAAGGCAACAACGTTTGCCGGGTCAGCTAGTAATAATATAACTTTAATATATTGCAACGTAGGTACGTAATACAAATTACAATACAAATTTTCATTATCTGATAGTACTTCAAACAAGCAAATCTTGTAAATATGAATTGAGATTCTCGGAAACGGCTTTCAGTATTTCAGCTACTAGGCGACAGACTTTTGCGTTAATGGCAAATTGATCGCGGGTTCGAATCCCAGTCAGACGATTTTTTTTAATTCTATATTATTCTATGTAATAGGGTTTCGTAATACTCGAGGAAACCTTATAAATTTACTGTGTCCGTCCGTCCGTCTCCGTCTGTCTGTCTGTCCATTATTTCAGCTTCTGTTATCCTACTAATATTACAAATGTGAATGTTTGTGAGAATGGATGGATGTTTGTAACTCTTTCACGAAAAACTACTGAATGGATTTCGATGAAATTTGATACGGTAGTAGTTTAGGCTCTGGATTAGAACATAGGCAATTTTTTATTCTGAAAAAGTGGGATACGCTATTTACGCGAGCGGAACCGCGGGCAACAGCTAGTTATGAATATAAATTGATGAAATTTGGAACAGTTATGTAATATGTAACTTAAATGTCACTTTTGGCATCATAAAATACTTATTTTATATTTCAGGGGCTTCATACATGTGAAGTGGGGATGAAAAATATTTTTTTATTGTTAGCCATTAATGTGAGGGGTATCGTTGAATACGTCTTTTAAAATAAAGGCAAGGTTTCATACATTACTTTTTTACAAAGTCAACAATTTGGAGTAACTGGCATCCAAAGTGGTTTACAAGTCCCCCCCCCCCCCCCAAGCCCTCCCCACCCTTTGCATCATACTAAATAATAAGACTTTTTTGTTCCCTGGCGGGATTCGAACCCGCGACCTCCGGCTTGAGTACAAACGCGCTCACCACTGCGCCACAGTGGTCGTTACTTATTCTTTCGGAAAAATATTTGAACTAATCGGACAATAACTTTTGAAGTAATTTAAATAAATAAGTACCTATTGGCTATTACGCGTTTATAGTTACGAAACCCTCCTTAGACATGTCCTGACATGCTCTTGGTTAGGTTATTCCTTTTATAATTTTTCTTCTTCCGTACTATTGTTTAAACTCCGAGCAAAGCTCGATCTCCCGGGTCACTCCTGAGCATAGATAATACAGATATATATTAGTATAGATGCGCAACTCTAAAATTGAAACTGAGTCTTGCAAAAGTTTCGGAATGTCGTTTTTACTTTTTAGATGGCGTTGTCTCAGATCAAATAAAAAACTAGATTGCGCATGGCGCTTTTTTCAACTGAAGCCTCAAAAACTACGCTACTTTGTGTAAACACACGCGGTCACGCACACTCATGCAAAAAAAGTACGCTACTTTTCGTCAGTATCGAACGAGTCGTCGTGCAGTGATTTTGCCACAAAAATGCCGTCCTGAGCTATTAAGTGGTGTAAAAACTGTACGAAGGCGAACAAAAAATGTCAGGGAATAACATTTTATAAGTAAGTACACACAAAACTGTAGTTTGTTTAAGATAATTTATCACAATTTAGAGGTTACTCGAAACAAATAATGACAATTTCATAATGGCGGATCGAGAGAGTGTTGCCAGGATTTCATATTCTCAATAGCCTAAAATAAGGTAAGTAATTTGTAGGCAAATTCTTAACAAGATTATGAAGTAGAGAGTCAGACTGTGTTTTTATTTTTTAATTAAGAAGTTTTGAAGTTTGAAGTAATTTAAGGTAAATGCCCCTATATTCGGTATACGGAAATTATCGGGAACGATAATTCCGTCGTCTGTGGACCGATTTTCAAAATTCTTTTTTTGATATAAAGGGTATAATCCCAAGTTGGTCCGGTTTTCAAGAAAGTGGTGACCTGATGATGGGATCCATGAGGAATCGAGGGAACTCCTCGAAATTTTTATGGAAATTTATGGTGATTTTGACTTTTTCTGAAGTAGTCCAAGCATATGCTACCAAAAAGTAAGATTTTGCTCCAAGTTATACTCTGGATCCAAAAGTGCAGAACAGAACTCCTGACTCCTTATAGATACATGTTTGGGGATTTCGGCGTTATTTAAAGAACTGCAAGCATATGCCACCTTGTCAATTAAAGTAATCATCATCATCACCACCACCATCACACCATACATCATCACATTTTGATGATATAAAAGGTACTTCTTATAGTATTTTACACCAACAAGGAGATCATTGAATATTACTCTGTCGTTTATTGCTGTAAAGGGTATAAATTCGAAATTGGTCTTTTAGTCACTAAAGTGGAAACTTGATGATGGGGGATCCATGAGGAATCGAGGGAACTCCTTGAAATTTATATGGACACATATAATGATTTAGATTTTTTTCTGAAATAACACAAGCATATTATGCTACCAAAAAAATAGGCAAGTGGTACACTGACTTGTGACTGGTGACCGTATATTAACTACCCTATTACTTACCATAATATTATGTATTGGTACACCTTTTCATCTTTACCTACCCTTTATCTAAATTTATCTATAAATAAATAATAAACATAATTATCACTTTCTGTTTTGTTTTTTTTTTCATTATTAAAGACCAAACGAACGCAATAAAAATATTCTAATCTAACCCATTTTTAGAATTCCATAGTTGGGGAGAGTTGTGACAACGTTATTTCGCGCTAGGTTTTTGTGAGGCCGTGTTACAACTTTTACGTAAAATAGGGCTCTGCAAAGTTTTTTGACATAAAGCTATGGAAAACGAAACATAAATATCACAGAAACGTTAACATGGCCGAATTCCTATACAATTTTCGAAAATTTATTATATTGTTATCTCGAAAACTACGGATCTTATAATTTTGAAAATCTGCGAAATTACTGCGACAATAAAAGAACTTTAAGCGGTAAAATTACCATAAACCAATTAATAAGTACAAATGTGGGATGTTATTCGAAAGTTTAGCCAACATAATATGGTAATGAAAATTTAGTATGGCAACACCGGCTCACGCACACAATGCATAAAAAACCGGCTTCACTATGTTGTTCGTAGAAGTCCATCTATACTTTTTATTTGATCTGAGGGCGTTGTACCGTTTTAGTTACTAATTACTATGAAACCCGCTAGATGGAAGTAGTACCGCCTGATAATTTTTATTTTGAACTGAATTATGGACAGAAATTAAGTTTTATCGAAAGTCGTAGACACAACAACGACCAAGTTCTAAGATAAAGTACCTATAGATCCGCAGCTCTTGTAACCACTAGAGTGCATCTCGCTCACCCACTATGTGTTGCCATGTACAAACATAGCCTTCAATTGTAGTATTTTTGTCTTGATCTTAGGATGTACACGTAAGTTTTCTCGTCGTAGTCAGTAATAAATAAGGATCGTAGAGCGAGTTTTTCCCTGCACCACTCATTATTAAAATAAGTAAATTTTAATATTTTCATACTGGCGATTAAATTGTTCTAGTTATTTTTTATGAGTCAGAGGTTATAAGAAAACATACGATTAGAGTACGATCGTCTAGGCCAAGACCGAGAGTAATAATTAAATTAACAAAATATTATGAACGTGGTAAAAATATTTATAACTCAAGAACGGCTGAACCGATTTGGCTGAAAATTGGTGGGCTATCTTGAAACCAGGAGAAGGACATAGGATACTTTTTATTCCGTTCACGAGGGACTCAAAACTCGAGAACGGCTGGATCGATTTGGCTCATTTTGATTTAAATTGAAAATAATTGTGGAAGTTCAGGGAAGGCTTACGCACTGAGAAATAATGAAAAAGGTGTAGGTTGTAGGTGTAGGACTAGGACGTAGGATGCATTATAGGTAAAGTCATTTATTCATTCCAGTTCATGTTTATGACAGAACAACGTGTGTCGAGACAGCTAGCTATATTATATATTACTAGCTGACCCCGACAGACGTTGTTCTGTCTTAAATATGAACTGGAATGAATAAATGACTACAACTGCTCCTACACCTACTCCTACACCTGTTCCTACTCCTACTCTTACTCCAACACCTACTCGTACATTAACTCATACACCTACTCCTACCCATACTCCTACACCCACTCAGACACCTACGCCTACACCTGCTCCTACACCTACTCCTTACAACATACACCTTTTCCAATATTTAAAAAAAAAAGGTCCAGCTCGCGCCCATTACGCCCGCGTAAGCACAGTAATCCACGGGTATATATCCCATGATATAAAGTAGCCTATGTCCTTCCCCATGGTCTACTCCAACTCCACTCTGTGCCAAATTTCATCATAATCGGTTTAGTAATATTTACGTGAAAGCGTAAACAAAGTATCGTTATACAGGAACCGTACATTTTTTCGCGATAAAAAGTAGCCTACGCCCTTTCCCGTGGTCTAATTTATATCTGGGCCAAATTTCATGATAATCAGTTCAGTAGTTTTAACGTGAAAACGTTCAGGTTTACTCTTTCATTTTTATGTAAAGGGTATAATCCCAAGTTAGTACCGTTTTCATTCAAAAAAGTAGTGACCTGATGATGAGATCTATGAGGAATTGAGGCAATTTCTATGGACACATATGGTGATTTTGACTTTTTCTGAAGTAGACCAAGCATAAGCTTACAAAAAGTCTTACTATTAATACTGTTAGGTAGGGTAGGTATTTCTCTTAATATAAAAATTAAACAATGTCAAAAAAGTCAATAGTTTTTTATTTAAGTAGATGTTTCAAACATTCTTCATTCACTTCAACACACTTAAAAAGTTAAACAGTTAAAATACATATATCAGTAAGAAACTGGCCCGTCGAGAAGAACCGGCGTAAGAAACTCGCACGGGGCCACTTTTTAGCAAAAAGATGGAAAATTTGTTCTTTGATTAATTACCTATGTATCCAAAATTTATGTTTAGTGAGGTTTCCGGTTAGGGTTAGCTGTCACCCTATTACTCAACTATGTTTACCACTCCAAATTACAACTAAACTAGTCGTTTAGTTTATAACCCCAAAACTTAAACCACTAATATCTCAGTAACTGTGGGTTTCCTGATGAGGGGAGTGGGGGTTCAAGCCTCCCCCTCCCCTTCCCTCTTAACTCCCTCCTCCCCAAATCGTGAAATCGTGGGATATTATACTAAATTTTTACCGAAAGAACTTTAAGTCAGTATATTTTGGTACTAAATTAAATAGCAACACTAAGACAAATATATTTTTAGAATATGTTTCGAATTATGTAAAAAATACTGATTTCATCTCACTTTCTATGGAAAATATGACTGTATTTACATCCATATATCATCATTCTTATGTTATATGCAATCACAAACTAAAAAAACACGAGCTATAGCTAATTACGAGTGGAAAGTTACGGCAGCATATTTTCGTTCGCTGCGACTTTTGCACCTCAAAATACTGCATCCACACATTGTTAAAATACTTAAAACTACACAGAGTCTCTATCTCAAAAGAGTATATAACATTAAACACTCCAAAAAACACAAAAGAGTTCAATTAAAACGAAACCTCAATCTTCACAGTCATTTGTTTGGCACAAGAATGTCAAATTTGACAGCTTTGTGCCAAAAACCCGGTTACAGCGAAAGGGACAAAACATAACATTTTTGTCTCGTTTCTTCACAAGTATAGACCAATTTACGTTCTCTCTCTAACAAGCTGTGACGTCAGGAGCTATCCTGCCCTGACCAAGTTCCTCTTAATAGTGGGATATGGTTGCTGCATAGTAAAATGTTCGCGAGCTCTTATACATACGCCTTGTGTTAGCGATAGCGCGATGTAGAAGTCGCTTAGTGGCATCTGTTGTGACTATCCGAAAACTTTCAAACTGTTAGTACCGGATATTCATTTTTAGATGTCTCTATTCTCTGTTAATTTGTGCATGTATGAGAGTTTCACCCCCCTGCTCCTGAGCATGACTCACGTCTCCCAGGTACTAGTTACTACAAACAAGTAGCCGAATCTTTCAGGGTAAAAAAATTATACTCACGTTCTATGACTTATGTAATAAATTTAGTCGAAGCACTGACATCTGTCGGTAGCAGTAAGTACTACTTGAATGCCCATTTATAATTGATTATTGTTTATAAGCTATGCTAGGTGGCGCTTTTACTACATTTTATTTATTGTAAGTTACTCGGATACTGTAAATATTTTGATGATACTAAAAAGTATGTAACTGTAATTTGATACATAGTTTTTTTTATTATTTCATTCCCTTCAGTTAATTATTATTATTCGTTTTAATTATAACTCATAATATTTTTATAGTCTTGTGTAAAAGTGACATCTATCTCGTACATTATGAATTATGTTAGTTATGAGTTCGTCGCTTGAATTAGAATCTAATTAACGTAATATTTAAATAGGTACCTAATCATTTCCCGAGTATTGTTTAGTAATTTAAACGGAAAATACATACGGGTAAAATTAACAAGTGCAATAAAATATATCGATAAAGATTAAAACAAATGTGTTTTTTGTTGTTAATAAAGGGATACATGGTTATTTTATTAAATTTTATTGTTATTATCGGATCCCTAATAACAACAACAATTTTCAGGCCTCTAGCTAAATTTGTGGTAATATTATAGAAACTTCCATCCTGTAGTTTAAGGGGTTGAAGGGTAAAAGTTTATATGTGACTTCTTACCTTAATAATTTTTAACTTAATTAAATAAATGTTGCATATATGTTACATTTTCCGTTCAAATTCAGAATATTCGGGAAATAATTATTTCAATCAATATTAGTCAATTAGTTTACAAGCCTAGCGATGAACGACGACATAACTTATATAGTTCACAATAACGCGATAGATGGCGCTTTCACAGATAATTTAATTTAACTCCCTTGTTTAAGGGGTTGGAAGATGAAAGTTCCAATTTTGAGAATTTTTATGTTGGTTGTGTATTAATACAATCTTACGTAACAAATTTCAGCTTTCGAGAACATCCGGAAGTACGATATAATTTTGTTGATCATCAGTGAGTCAGTGACGGAATCTGGGGTTTTTAGATATCAATAAAATCTAAAGTATAAGACGTAGGTAATTTTTTTTTACGAAACTTTAAACGAAACTTTACATGTTTAATGAGACCGCTGATGGGAACAAATCCTGAAAGTTTCATTTATCTGGTACAATCCAAACTCAAGTTTCGTTTCGTCGATTTTTTGAACCCTCATAGGGTTCAAAAAATCGACGAAACGCTTCGAGAAAAGGTGGTTTGGTAGTGCCCTTGCGCTTCGCTTGACGTCTTGGCATGGGGGCACTACCGTGCCCCCAGATATTATTCAAAGAAAGTTTGGACATCACACTACACAACTACATTACATTAAGATTATGTAAGAATTAGTGTAATTAGTGTATTTTGATACCCTAATTTGTAAAGCGAGCCTAATAAATAAAATAGATTGAAAATAATCTCTGGCGATGCTTATAATTATGTCAAATCCCATACATTTTTGTTTTTGAACTTCGTCATCCAGCTATGTATAATACATTGGCGACGGCAACTCGGCTTAAGTCTCAGATTTTTCTATTTTTAGAGCATTTATCTCAGAAAGTTATCAAAGATTTCATTGATGATAATATTATTATTCGAATATTTGTAGCGTGCCTAAGCTACTAAGTTTAATGGCAGGTATTAGGCATGTAGCAGATCTCAAAATCCGTAAATCTAAATACCCTACTGGGCTTACCTAAAATCCCTTTACCCAGGGACTAGATTGAGCGAAGTCTAGCCAGTGATTTGATAAACACGTTAAGATGGTATTTAAAGAAAAAAACGAAAATATGTTTTGGGATGCGCGGGCAAATTATTTTGTATTGGCGATACCTCACCGTGTAAACAAACTTTTCCACTCATGTTTAAGGGTCTGCGAACGCGATAAAACGCGACGCTGCGCGAAGATGAATTTTTAACATAGCTATTCAAAATTTAACTTCATTCACTAAACAAAAAGTAACACATTTCATAATAATACCTAAGAGTAGTAGGATATAAAATACGTAAAATTAGGTATAAATGTAGACGTTTGTGAGGATGGATGGATGGATGTTTGTTACTCTTTCACGTAAAAAATGAACGGATTTCGATGAAATTTGGTATGGTAGTAGTTGATTGGATTAATACATAAGCTAGTTTTTTTATTCCAAAAACGTACAATGTTCCCGTGGCATACTTTATTTACGCGGGGGAGCCGCATGCATACCTATATGCGCTTTTCAGCGCGGTGCAACTCTTATAACTATAACTATAACATTCGAACTCTTATAACGAAATGTGAATCTTTTTGGTCCGACGTCGGGTCAATTTTGGTTAGTGTGCTCCGCGAGTAATAGCGTGTTCTGTGCGTTGACACATTGACACGCGTCCCATGTCAATGTGTGTCGTGGCAAAGAAATATTGTCCATTTTGTAAGGTTATAACGTATCTATGTAATAATTAATCAAAGTGTAATTAACAAAGTTCAATTTAAAACAGCTATTTTAAAAATGCAGTGCCATGTCAATTTTTGTTACGTTTCGGTGTAAATTAACCCTTACTCAACGTGGATTTTACTTAGTTGTATCATTTACAAATATACAAAATGTATTGATAAAATAAATTCTATTCGCAATGTTCCATATTTGTTTCACTCTATCCACGTTTCCAGCGAGTAATCAAGCTAAGTAAGATGCACGGTTCCATGAAAGCGATGAATAAGCATTGAACATGAGTATTTAATGAACGTGTTACATTCAATAGTTTGTATCAAACGCTCCAACGTAACTATTGATCGTAATTCAGCTAAATTGGTGATATTCCGATGTAAATTAAAATAACATTTGTTGTGAAAAATTAAATGGATTGATTTTTTGGACGTTTATTTTAACGATTAACGGATTAGATTTGTTACATGTGGCTTTTAACGTTTATAAAGTGGAAATAAGGATTTATTTTTTTATTTGTTATAGTCTGATTGTTACATTTTTCAGCGAGCGTTAAATAATTAAACATAAAATTAATATCGCGTTTTAAAAAATGTGTACACAGTACGGCATATTATCTACCTGTCAGGGAATCTAATTCATAAGCAAGTAGAGTGTTCTATTAATTTATTCGCTTTTATATGATGACATGCAATCACAATACAACAGTGGCGAAGGCTGGTTTTGCTTCACTGGGAAGCCCTAGCCTGTATAATAGCTCAATAGGTAGGGAATTGGATATAAGTCTTCAAGAGGTAAGTAGTAAGTGAAGTCGGTAGGAACCGTACGCCACTGTAATGCGTATCAATATCAGTTTCATAGCAAAATATTATTATAATACGAACAAATGATGACACGCGGTCAACCTGCTTAAAATTAGTTTCCCTGATACTTACAAGCAATAAACACTTTTGTTGTGAAACTACTACCCAGATTTCGCAGAAAATAAAACACTGACTAACAGTCTTAACCACAGTTCGTCATATAAAAAGGACTTAAGTATTTAGGCGTATAGCTATGATTAAGTCCGTAGGTTATTTCTAATTGATCAAATTTATAAACGAATTATCATAGATCACGTCACTATATAACTTTTCCACAATAAATCCGATAATCCTTAATTTGTACGCGACTTATTAAGTATTCCGTCGTTTAATATCTGCCGGCGGCCGTTAGTTATTTTAAACTGAGCGTACCAAAGCTAGATAAGATTGACGTTATACCAGCGTCGTCATGGCAACGCTTATCCGTACGATAAAACAGCATCAGTAATAATGGTAAAACAGACAACATCTTGTAATTGTAGAAACGCGCCTACACGGCCGGACTGACAATCGCACGTCCTCGGGCGAATAAATAGGCTGTAGAGTGTAGGTGTACCTGCGCAAAGGAACCTCTCAATGCATTTTATCAAATCATTACGCTCGTCCACCCTGACGAGTAATATTAACGTTTGTAGTTTCCGGCAGCTTCTTAATTCTCAAAAGTCCGATGGTTCAAAAGTCGTCCAAAGTTATCAAAAATCACAAAAGTCATCAAAAGTAGAAAACTAAAAGTTATTATAAGTTTGAGGTCAACGAAAGTTAAAGGTCACGGAAAGTTAAAGTCATTAAAAGTTATCAAAAATCACAAAAGTCATCAAATGCCACCAAACTCACCGGCGAGACTCCACCACTCGCTAACAAGAGCCAAATGATTCAAAGGCATGGATCAGGTGATAAGTGTCGACCAGCATTGGCAAATTTGCTGTGATGGCAGATTCAAATTCGTTGCATCGATTTGTAGATCGCTCCGCAATGACAGACTCTGCCATCTCACAAGATTAAACCCGCTGACTCAACGGTCACCCGTCTCCCTTGAATTACCTGAGCTCAACAACACTCAACAACACTTCACACGTTGGGTTTGCTCTCCTTTGCAACACCCACACACAAAATCCTCTAGGTTTGTATCGCTCCTGCGCTGCGGCGCCGCAGTCTACAAACTCCACACACTTCACACATTGGGTGTGCTCCCCTTCCAATTGCAACGCAAAAGCGGAAGACAACACCCACACAAAACCAAAAACCAAAATGTAACACAACCGCAGTTTCAGCATCAACTTCTGCGTCAACTTCTACGTCCTCATAAGTTAACGTCAACATCTCTATGTCAATAACATCGCCCATCATCGCCTACATGGTCATTTTCGCGCAAATACCCAAACACACGACGAGGATTGTCAGGTCAGACGTTCAATTACCATATTATAGCCATATCCAACGGCTGAGCTCAGCCCACATTTAACACCAATGCATTGTGACACGAAATAAGCGCAAAAGCGACTACCAGGCGGTCACCCCCGCCGAGCCTCGTCCCCGGGACAGGTATCCCCGCAATGTAGGTAAGTATATTCTTTAATCTCTCCCGAACTTCGTGCAAACTAATATCGGTTGATAACCAAATGCATGTTCGAAGTAACACGATTTGCGTAATGAAAGAAGCGAAAGAAGCGCTCGGACTTCTCTTCAAAGAATCGAACTAGAATAGAATTGGTAGCTACAAAAGGTAGCTTGGGCTATCTGTAGGCTATTAGAAAACTTGATGCGGGAAGTGGGGTGTTATTTTTAAAATACAGAGCATTAAATTATATGGAAACAAAACCTTTGCCCCCGATAGGCTGCACCACTTAATCGGTAGGTACCAGAACTCGGATCTTAGATTGCTTAGATAGCAACAAACTTTATTATGACTATAGCAGTAGTGTTTCGTCAACGATATAGAGCTATATTTTTTTGCGCAACAAGAACACCTCACATCACAGTGTTCATAGTAACGGCTTATCCTCATTAGTTGCTACCTCATGTAATTACGTCAACTGAAGCCCAAGCATCCATGTGGATTGTGGATAGCACATAATATGAATTAGGTACATTTAGACCGCTCGCCGGAGTCCCCGTGGACTGCAATATTCATACTAAACCCCGTTTCGTAAATCACTATTGAACTAGGTATGAAAGCATTTAGCTTTTCATTAGGCATACTAAACGTAATTCGAATATCATCTTATAGTGTGTATCGGTGTCAAATTACAGGTAAGCGATTTCATTGTTACGTCAGTCACCACGACGGTACCTAATAATCGTCCTCTTCCACGCAGCATACTTAACCAATCTTATGAAAACGCGTTTATTATATGTGTAATACACGTTTCTTTTACCCAGCTACAAGAACTGCACGTCATATTCTTACTTACGCACATTCTCTATTTACACATTACCAGAGTCTAAACCACCAAACATAATTTGATAAAATTTTCTTATTTTTATATTGTACTGAACCAAAGCAATTTACCTCAATTATAATCTTTTTAGTCATTGCTACTATCTGCTTACGGTAGATATCTGGATTACTATGCATTTCTAAAAATTACCACGAGAATGTGTGTTTAGTAATAAAACAAGTCATAAAGATTTCTAATTCCTCCACCACAGAATACAGAAATCATCCAGAAGCCGTCAACACGCCTAAAAGTGAGGCCGTCACAACCATTCCAAATTGGAATGGTTATCCACACATAATATGTTGCCACAGACCAACGGAACATTTTACCCAACCCTTCCTCAATCAATTCTGATTGAATGCCTAATTGTCACAACACAACAACGCGATTTGTCTTGTAAGTGTAAAGAGCAAAAATTAAAAAGTGCGGGCGGGGCGGTATTTCGCCATGGTTTTGGACACAGCGCGCCGAATACAAATGTGATCGAACACTCATTCTGCATGTTTTGAATTCTGTGTGCTCCACACACGCAACTAACTTTATATCACTGCAATGTATTGCCTTTATACGGGGAATTTCTTAGATTTTTTTTACTACTTAAATATACGGGCAAATGGCCCACCACAAATCCCCACCACTGCAACCCGTGTGCAGCCAGGATCGACAGCGACAACCAACCACATAAACCCCCTTAACATGATCTTAGGAGCGCCCAGAGGACACGCCAAAGCCGTCATGGGACCCGCAACGAAACTAATTTAAATTAATAAAGTTTAGTTTTAAAATTGCCACGAACGACTGAGCGACGCAGTGAATAGTGATTAATTTTTATCCAGTGCCCAGATCGTTCGCGAACCGAAGGGAAGAAATTATAAAAGTGACATCCTCTGATCGTGTTTTCTCACCGGTCCTGTCACTCGGAAATAAGTTATTTTTTTTTACTATTTGAATATCCTTATTTTATGATGATAGGAAAATCTAGTCGTTTATTTCTTTTTACAATATAATGAATCACTGCGCTGCAACTCTAAATCTACAGGCAAGAATTGCCCAGTAAACCCGTTTACGTCAAAGTGACGTCAAAATGATATTGCGCTACGTCAGGATTTACGATTTACGTAATATATAAGTCACGAATGAGTCACATGTGACTCATTATTTCACTTCTTGACATAAAACTTTTACGTATTAAATATGACGTAAATGTGACCTTAATCTTACCTTCATGTGTTCTCAAATTTACTTCAATGTGATTTAACTTTGCTCATAATCTATCTAGGGGATGCAAAATCCGATTTTTTGAAAACCCGGGCGGCACAATAAGAGGGGCGGCAAAATCTCACACCACTATATACACCTACCTGTGGTGTTTCTAGAGTTTCGCCCTTATTACTAAGCTAGGCTATTTAGTTTAAGCCTAGCCTGTGTTGGCTGATAAAATAGTATGTGATCCATTATAATACAAAACAACGCTAGTTTGCATTTTTCGCGCTTAGTGCCATCTATTAGGCGAGGTAGGAGGTTTTAGTTCACCTAATCGACCACGCGTGCACACAGCGCTCGAGTCGACAGCCAATATAAGGTCATGGTCATGTCATACATATGACATCAAATCAAAGATAGTCACAATTATGTCATACCTATGCAAAATTTGGACTTTGGACGTTGGACCTCTGTGTTACCTATATGTGACGTCACTTCAGTATCACACGTTCACTGGGTGAAAGCGCCTCCGCACGGGCGGTACGGTAGGCCCTACACAAGAACACTAAAGCGAGACGTCGACTTTGTAAAAGTTTACGCGATTCGCGCCCAGCGCGACCCAGGCGCCCAGGCGGGCGAGGTGCAGCCACAGAACCAGGTATAATACTCACGGAGCGCACGTTGCACAGAGTGGTCACTACGTAGCCGTATTATTTTTTCAAAGCTTCAAAAGTAAGGCCTCAAATCAATTTTGACTTTTGGATAAACAGTAAAAATAGGTTTTATGCACCGCAAATTGTAATCGATCTCTATGATATCTCAACTCGATATTAATAACAGGCAAAGTAACACAAACTAGTGTCGGTCAAATAGATTATTTTCTTTAATCAGATTCAAAATGTACTCTGGCAAATATTTCTTCTTAAACACTAAAATTCTCTTAAACACCAGTATCTAAGAAATGTTTTAGACTTTTTTTAAAACCAATATAAAATAAAATAACGTACAACTTTACTGCTCTGTACTCAGTACATGGCCCATACTGGCCATTTACTCTATGACTAGGTACTTACAGTTATCAAACTTTGCTTCTCGAGTACTTTGCAGCAGAGTTGTAAAAAGAACAGTTAGACTCACCCTAAAGCTTCTATTAGTAATAAAAGAGGACTGGAGTCGCACACAACTCCTCCACAAGACTCACTTCGAAGTGCTTCTACACTACCATGTGTGACGGTTCACAGTAGGCACTAGGCGACTCCCGCGCCGCTTATGATGTAGCCACCATAATATCTGCACACAGAGAATAGAAAAGCACAACAGGAGAACAAGCGACCAAACTAAACTTGATTTAACAAATGAGTAGACGAATTGCCTATTGGAAAGCAATTTATCGCCCACAGACACTCGAAACAGCAGAGGAATAACTAATGTATTGCTGTCTTTAAAATTATATCAGTAATAAAAAAGTGGGTTACAGCCTTTTACGTCACGTGCAGCCGCCACTGAGTCGTCGTTCTCAACATAGTACCACCGCGTTCATGACTCCAGCGTGCCACTGCCGCAGCCGCCGTCACGTCACCGTCATGTTGCCGTCGTCACGTCGACGCCATGCTACCGTGTTGCCGCCGTCTTGCTGGCGCCGACACGTCCCGCTCCCGGCGCACGAACGATTATTGCATTAGGTCGTACATAGTAGACCAGCACTAATATGGAGCCCGCTACAGCTATACCGCAAGTCTGCGGAGTCCTGGCTCTTAAACACTGTCCCACTGTGTTACACTGGTCCCACATTGTTCACGTTGTAGTTTCATAGAAAACAGAACTTATCACAAAAACCATAGTCATGACATAGTCGGTAAGCAGACACATCACACAAATTGTAATCAAACTGTTCATAAACCATATCTATCTCTTTCTATCTCATATGTTTAGTAGTACCACCTCTTTCCACAGCATGTCTCGACATGCTCATGTAAAAATTTTATTCCTTCATCCATATTTAGCACAAGTACATGATAAAAATGTCCTTAAAATGTCAATATATTTCCGAAAATTGAAAAACCGAGCAATAGCATCATTTTTATGCTTTTCGTGGGTCGTAAAGTTCGAATCCCACGGACTGATTTAGGCGTATAGCTATGATTAAGTCCGTAGGTTATTTCTAATTGATCAAATTTATAAACGAATTATCATAGATCACGTCACTATATAACTTTTCCACAATAAATCCGATAATCCTTAATTTGTACGCGACTTATTAAGTATTCCGTCGTTTAATATCTGCCGGCGGCCGTTAGTTATTTTAAACTGAGCGTACCAAAGCTAGATAAGATTGACGTTATACCAGCGTCGTCATGGCAACGCTTATCCGTACGATAAAACAGCATCAGTAATAATGGTAAAACAGACAACATCTTGTAATTGTAGAAACGCGCCTACAAGTATAAACAAGTGAATTTCATTACACGAGAACGGTTTCACAAAATTGTTTCTTTTACGAGTAGATCGAGATATTGATGACATTAAATCGATCGCTCGAAGTGTCTTGGACAAGATCTCGATAACAATTCTCGAACGGAGTCTAGACGTCGAGTAGTAAAAGTTTGGAAAATAAATTCCCTTCAGTGAGATAAGATTTTGACCTCTGGGGCCGGTCTTTAGATTGTAGTTATAAAGGAGTTGTATAAGCATCTATTATATTAAATTTCCTTTATGTATCTAACGTAGTTATGATTACATAAGATTTATAAGAGCGTAAGCTATGACTGTATTTCTTGTGACGTGAAATCATTATATAAGAAGCATTATAAATAAAATCAAGGATTTTATTTATAATGCTTATTTCGCTCGGATTAAGATCTACTATAGCCCAATATTTCGATTTTAGTCCTACAAACTTTGTTTATAGAATAACACAACATTTGAATATTATGTAGTATAAAAATAATAGCCTTTAGTCACAGCGATGTGCTTTTTTAATACGCCCATTTAACGTATTTCTTCACTTACTGTCTTGCTCAAAACGGCATTGACAATTGACAATGATTGTTAATGCTGTTTTTGAAAAGTTAAACAATAAATTTTTAAACCATTATTATGACAAATATTGTAAATCAAAATCAAAGTGCTTCTTCATAAGAATGAGATTTTGAATTATCAAATCAAGAAATTGCATTTGTTTTAACCTAGCCTTTATTTGAAACACAACAAGCGACTTACACTTAGTCTACATAATACTTTAATTAAAAACTTAATCAAAACACAAGTACACAACAGCATTAAAGTCCTAGGGATTAACTATAAAACATTGTTTTATTTGAGGCAGTAAAAGCTAATGCCTAAAGTTGTGCGTGTAGAGCTGATAGTGCCGTTGACTTTGCTCATATAATTTACAGACATTATTTGATTAATTAAAATTAGGTACATGTATCTTTTTAAATATAAATCCATATTTAGGTATCTACTTACAACTTAATAAAAGTAAAAATAATTCAGATTTTACGTGCAGCTTTGTGATTAGATGTCACAAAGTCACATAAAGTTAGTACACTAAAATATAGGTGTTTTACAATATTTTATATAAAATATTGTAAAACACCTATATTATATTGTAAAACACCTATATAATTCGTTTACTTACATCAAATACATAAACATTAACTATGGTAAGTACTAAGTATGAACAGAAACGCTCAAAACTTCGGAAATATCTGAAATTGTGTGCAAATGGCCCATACCTTTCGTAGCAAATTACAAGAATGTGACGCCACCTTCTTGTACGATTTTTATTATCGGAGTAAAATATAGTCGAAATTATTGATAATGAAATACTGTCACATGACGAAAGTAATAACATTTAAGTATAGCCTAAATACTTATGCCAAGTTTCCCAGGGACAAGATCTAGCTATATTATGTAGTTGTATTAGATGTAAATTGCTATTTTACTGGTTATACCCTACTGTTTCCTCATTACGGGAAGTATTTGCAAACCAGTACGTTCTTGTCGCCTCGCAGACGCCTGGTTTAATCAAAATGCAAATTAAAATCCCAGTTGACGTGACAAAACATCGTTCTCGGCTGATGTGTGTTTTATAGATCCAGCCGGCTGCATACGAACCAATATAAGGCGAAGTGTTGTTGTGTGAAAAATATTTTTTCATCATAATCATCATCAATTGTCACTCAATATTCAATGTGGATGATTGGTCATTGGATCATAGTATGCATATGTCACCGTAAAATTGTAAAAACCGTTAGATTGTAATATAACTAGTGGAAATGTAAAATGTCGAAAGACTGCGGACCTGAATATTCTGCTTATAACACATTATTTTTCGTTAGATTATAAATAGGTATATAGCAAGGAATCCTTTGACATATTCTTACAATCTTGCCGGTTATAAATCTAAAGGCCCGAGGCGAGAGGCCGATCGTTTCAATTAGAACTGACGTCAGTTCGGCCTGAACGGATTCGAGCACACACATGGAAAAAATCGCATCCGACCCAATCGACGTCAGTTCGGCCTGAACGGATTCGGGCCCACACACGGAAGAATCGCATCAGTCCATTCTGGTTTACCGTGAGCTACGGTCGTGTTTATCAATTTTGTATTTTAATAAACACCGCGAAAACTCACACTACGCTTGTACACGATACACGCCCGCACGACCGCGGCTCGGGCCTTAACTGAAGCGATTTGTCCACACATGGTCTGTTCAGGCCGCCCGTTCAGGCCAGAATTAATGTTGCCAATCTAGTTATTTTACAAAGTTTTACTACTAAATTAAGTATTTTATTCCCTCCTTACTAGGAATTTAGTTGTTAGTAGTATTTTAGTAGGAAAGAGCCAGACAGTAATCATATGCAAAATGGCCTAGGTTAAGCACAAAAAGAAAAACAAAAAAAAATACATCTTATCATAATAATACATTATTTAAATATAGGATGAGCTTTTAAAGTGGGCATGCTAGGCGAAATCCTAAACTTCAAGGAGTAGTGAAAAATGCTGAAAGGATGAGTCCAAGTTTGATAAAAACTGTAACTATATCAACAACTTTGATAAATCAATTTTCCAAGCCACTTGGCAGGAATCGAACTGATTTAGAAAAAAATACATCTTGTGTACCTAATTACACCAATGCAATAGTGTTGATAATAAAAAACAAACGCTGAAAAGTAATGACATACGGTAAACCTATGTAAACTATTTTATAATAAATAGGTTCATGCTCTGAAGAAATGTATGAAACTAATTGCTATTTTTTAAGAGACTAAGATTTGAATCTTGGAATCATATTAACTTACAATCAGTGTCGTACTAGTTACCAATGAGAAGTGACCTCTATCTCCATGATATATACTTTGAAATCTTCCTTCTCTTCCAATAAAGTATGGAAAAAACGTATATTTTTGTAAATAAATAACCCAATCCTTAAATTTGTCATACTATATCATTACTTTCCAGAGTTAGTTTCCTATAAACAACACTATCGAATGTCGTTCTAATCGTTAATTTTTACCAAGATCAGTTGGTTCATCTTCTAGCTAGGAAAATTGATTTTTCGAAAATATAACGCAGTTTAAGTTTTTTCGAAATTTGGCTCCTGTCAACTCTTTTCAGCATTTTACAATATTCTTTATAGTTTTGAGTTTCGTCTACCATACCCACGTGGAAAATTAGCCCTGTATACAATTAGATTATTTATTTATTTATTTTTATTTTTTTCTGTATTTCTAAAACTTTATGCACGTAATGTACAAAGGCAGGCTTATCGCCTTGTGGTATTCTCTACCAGCCAACCCGTACGGTGATGCAGAGACATGGTGAAGTAGGCGCATTTCTTATACTACAATTGAACAGGAATCAGATAATAATAATAGGTTGGGGAAAAAGTCTTTTCGCATTATAGTATGTATGAACTTGTCATAAAATATCTTGGGCTATACCAATTGTATCTGGCTGATTTTGGTATCATTAAAAAGTTTTAATTTTACAGAAGACAATTCCAAATTCAAATTAGGTAAATTTGAGATTTTCATTTGTTTTTCTTATTGTTAAAATGAGTGATTCTTATGAAGAATTTCGATACATTTTAAAATTTTATTACAAAAAAGGTAAAAATGCAACACAAGCCGCGAAAAAAATTTGTGATGTTTATGGACCTAATGCAGTATCTGTGAGAGTAGCGCAAATTTGGTTTAAGCGTTTTCAATCCGGAAATTTTGATATCAAAGATGCACGTCGCTCTGGTCGCCCTGTTACGGACAAAACTGTTGCCATTTTTGAAAAAGTGGAGCAAGATCGGCATATTAGTAGTTACGATGTAGCTGAAGAACTGGGGATTGACCACAAAACGGTTTTGGCGCATTTGAAAAAAGCTGGGTACACAAAAAAGCTCGATATTTGGGTGCCTCATGAGCTCACTGAAAGAAACCTAATGAACCGTGTACTCATTTGTGATTATTTATTACGACGTAATGAAACCGAACCATTTTTGAAGAAGCTGATAACTGGTGATGAAAAGTGGATCACGTACGACAAGAACGTGCGAAAAATATCGTGGTCAAAGGCCGGTCAGGCTTCACAGACTGTGGCGAAACCCGGGTTAACTCGCAACAAGGTGATGCTGTGTGTGTGGTGGGATTGGAAGGGCATTATTCATTATGAGCTGTTACCGCCAGGCAGGACTATCAATTCTGAACTGTACTGCGAACAACTGATGAGATTAAAGCAAGAAGTTGAGAGAAAGCGGCCGGAATTAATCAACAGAAGGGGTGTGGTTTTTCACCATGATAACGCTAGACCTCACACATCTTTAGCCACTCAGAAAAAATTACGGGAGTTTGGCTGGGAGGTGTTAGTGCATCCGCCGTATAGTCCTAACCTTGCACCTTCAGATTTCCACCTGTTTCGGTCGCTGCAGAATTCCTTAGGCAGTGTCAGGTTGACATCACAAGAGGACTGCCAAAACCACTTGTCGCAGTTTTTTCATCAGAAGCCCCAAAAATTTTATAGCAATGGGATCATGTACCTACCAACAAGATGGCAAAAAGTTATCGAACAAAATGGCACCTATATATATACTTTAGTCACTTGTAAATAAACTTTATAAAATAACCTTTTGAATTTTTATATAAAATCCGAAGAAACTTTTTCCCCAACCTAATATTAATTATTACATATAGATTTGATGTTGCATCGTAGACCTTCATAATTTGTGGATCTTTTTCATGAGTTCATGAAAATCGTTCTACGAGTATTGATATAGAAATACTACATTTAAAAGAAATACTGTATAACACCTTTAAACTACTACAATGTCATGCCATCGTAAATATTAAAAAAACATGAGACACCGACACTGATGTCTCTGCAATAGACAAAGGAAAAAATATTTCAAACAACGAATGTGTTTTAAAATGGTTTCTTTTTGCGAGCGACGAGTATCGATTCTGTTGGCGGTAAATAGTGAACTGCAGAGCGTCTCATGGGGCCTGAACCTATTCTAGGATGTCTGTTACGGAATGGCTGCAAAAATTTGTTCGGAACAGATTTTGAAATAGACTGAGTTTTGTTACGAAACTATTTGCAATCTCCTACTTTATAAATGTGGATGGATAGATGCATGGTTGGATGTTTGTTACTCTTTCACGCAAAAACTACTGAACGGATTTCGATGAAATTTGGTATGGTAGTAGTTTAGGCTCTGGATTTCTCTGGCTACTTTTTATCCCGGAAAATTACATTGTTTCTTGGGCATACTATATGTATGCGGGCCGCGGGCAATATCTATTACATTATACCCGTACTGCTATAATTATTTCGTGGATATAGTATCGGGTGTCCCATGGGAACACTGTACTTTTACGGGATAAAAGTGACGTATGTTTTAATCCAGAACCTAAACTACTACCCCAAAATTTCATCGAAATCTATTCAGTAGTTTTTGCGTGAAAGAGTAACAAACATCCATCCATCCATCCTCACAAACACTCACATTTATAATAGTAATAGGATATATTCAAAATATCGTCAAAGAAATTGTTATAAACAGTAAAATAAAGGATCAATAGGTCGAATTTCATGAACAATCACCAAAGATGTTTTTACGTTACTTTTACTCAAATAGGATCTCTACTGTAATAAAAAGTGTTCCCGTATACCGCACATCACTATTTTTATTCAGCAAAAATGACGGAAATTCTTACGTTCTCTAAACAGAAGAACATGGATTACGTCCATAAAAAGCTCCACAAAAATATACAGAATTATTCTTGGTGATATTTTAATTTCATACCCAATTTACGAAAGCCACAAGACTAGCTATTGTAGAAAACGAGCTTGCAATGGCAACATTTTCATACCTTTATATTAGCTAGTTATTCATATCCTTGCGGAGCTCTGAATATGCTTACCCTAAAAATGGTACATTCAAATTTGATCTTTATTACATACGCGATAGAGTGCTGTATAATTTGCGACAGTTAGGGTTACCACAATTTTGAATTTATGAGGCCATAATGAGTTAGCATTTAACGGTATCCTACGTATTATACTCGTGCAGTTATCTTCCAGTAAGTTATTTTACCGCTAAATATTCTATAATTTTTTTACAAACTATACAAGTAGGCTGTAATATTAATTAAGTATCTAACAGTCAACTTCATACTATACTTCTATACCAATACGCAACGCTACATTTTTTAAATAGCTATTCAAAATTGAACTTTATTAACTACAAAACAAGATACAAGTTTCATATTATGTTATCAGTCATACACTGCACATGTGCTGTGCAAGTTTCCAATTTACATTCGAACTCTTACACTGTAACTTGTATTTTCTTCTGTAATGAATAAAGTTCGATTTTGAAAAAAATGCAGAGCGTATAGTTTTAGTGTGAATTGACCCTTACTAATAAAAATATTTATATTCAATGTTGCTGTCTTTGTCTGAGGGGCAATTATGCTAAATAAAACCTGTATTAATCAAGTCAATAACAATCAAGTCCCGACACGCTACGGTATTTTTATGAACGTTAAACCGACGTGAAACGCTCTCTGATTGGTCGAAATGTCATAAAATCCGTTCATAGTGGTGTCGACTTTTTCAATCCAAACAAAGTAAAATGAAGTCTACTTTTAATACCAGAATTGCGGTTCTGATACGATGGCTGAGTCACATTACTATTTAACATTATTATTATTATGTATTGGAAGGTCCTTTTTGTGTTGGAATAATTTACCGGTTCTTAGGTAAAAATTATACTTTACTAGTGAAATAGGAAGAAGAGACATGGAGATAATATGTGCCTAATATGTTTAAATTTCAAAGACTGGCAAGTGACAACCCTACCAGAAAGTTTCGACTTAGCCGTCATATGCTTTATACGCAGTGGCGGACTAACCGGGGGGCGGAAGGGGCGGTCCGCCCCGAGCCCCCGGTCTTGGGGGGCCCCCAAATGCCTCCGCGTTCCCCTGATGAAATCCTAAACAAGACTTAAAAAATGTGCTTTATACCTACATAATTTCATCAAAACACTACAGCTATCTAGACTTTTTACGCCGTACTAATACTCATTTAACTTTACTGAACGCGACCAATACGCTGGGGGAATTCCTGTCTTTGTAGCGGGTACTTCCTCAGCAGAAGCGTAGCGTGCCTTGGCGGGGCCCCGTATAAAAAATTGTTTGGGGCCCCTTAGGAAGGGTAAAGATTGCTCACAAAAAAAAAATGCATAAAATTAAAAGAAATATTTATTCGTCATAATTATTAGCTATCTGTCACTTTTTCCAAAAGAAGAAGGGGCAAACCGTCCCCACCCTTGTAGCACTACAAGACATATATCAAATGAAAGGGCTTAAAAAGTGTGTAATTTTATTGTATGACGAAAAATCTCTAAACCATTGGAGAAAAAAGTTAATGAGGGTTAAATGTTCAAAAAAAGTTGAAAAAGGTGCAATAATACAGAATGTATTTTTTTCTTAATTTGCGGGTTCGAATCCTGGCCCTGGAAAATTGGTTATGTAAAATCTAATGATGCAGATAAAACAAAAATTAAAGCAAAAATTATTTTAAAACGATTAAACACTGAAAAAAGTAAAAAGAAACATATTATATGGTGAACTATTCTTCAGGGCGTTGTAAGAGAAGTCTAAAACAAATTAGGAATAGCAATTTAGCCCTATGGAGTATCGTGTCCGACTTGATGACAACTTAAACTGCATCATTAGATTTTTAATAACTCAATTTTCCTAGCCAGGATTCGAACCCGTAGATTGTAAAAAAAATACATTCTGTATATTACACCAATTGATAGTGTCGCAGGCAAGAAACAATTTCCAGAAAGTAATTATGTGCGAAAAAATTAAGGAAATAGCTTTTTTTTTAGCATTTTATTATTATTCCATACATTTCTTCAAAATATGAGGCAGTTTATCAAAATATACCACTTTTATGAGTTTGCTGTATACCATTACTTTCCAAAAATTGTTCCTTATTAGCAACACTATACAATGGTGCAATAATACAGAATGATTTTTTCAACTTTTTTTTTAACCTTTAACCCTCATTAACTTTTTTCTCCCATGGTTTAGAGATTTTTCGTTATACAATAAAATTACAGACTTTTTAAGACCTTTCATTTGATATATGTCTTGTAGTGCTACAGTAGTGGGTACGGGCTCCATACAAAAATGCCCCTTCTTCTTTTTACAATTTAAATATACATTCTCCTTGCCTTTTTTTCGGCAAACTGATTTATTAAATCATTTATAGTTGATGATGAAATGAAGATGAAATTTGGGAAGTTTTTATTAATTTTTGCACGTTGGGGGCCCCCGTGCCCCGGGGGTCCCGTATAATTGATACGGCAGATACGGCGGTAGCTACGCCCCTGTTCCTCAGGAATCCCTGAATGAATGGAGTGCAAATAATTCCCTCTTTTACGCCTACATTTACATTCACTACATTCTATTTACGTAGAAAAAAACATTGGCCTCATTTAAAATATAGGTATTAAATTTCTTTACGTTGATATTTTATAGTTTATTAGTATGTTCCGATATTTTTGCGAACAGATAAGCCTTTTTTTTAATTGTAAAGTAATAAACGCGATCTTATCCGTTCAAAGTAATTTCATTAAAAAGCTTAATAGTATTTTTGATTTTTGGTGCGGAATAAAAGTAAATGAGTTCAGAGTTGAGTAAGTGCATTTTCGAGTACTTGGAAAAAGTAACTAATTCTTCGTATAATCTAGCTTAGAAATAATTTCTAGGCTAAATTATACGAAGAATTTTATGATCCGTAGTTTCTAGTCAACATGCACCTACGAGTACATTGCTTCAGTTATTGCATTTTGCGAGTGACCTTATATTATTTGTAGTGCACGTTTATTAGAGACGTAGGTATGTACCTTTTCTCATGGTAAGACTCAACATGGCAAAGTCTCTATACATTTGTATATCTATATCGTCAAATCAATCATAAAGCTTATAGACTAGGGCTTTTACCATTGAAAATGGTCAAAAGAGAAAAAAAATATAGTATGAAACCCATTGAAAAGGATGAGAATATTAAAAAATAAAATGAAAAGTTATTTACAGGCGATTTGGGGTTGGGAAGTGTAAGGGGTGAGTTTTTAAGGGTAGAAGACGGTTTATCTCAATTTCCGGCAAAACTACAAATCCTATGGAAAATAGTCAAATGGCAATAGAAAGAAAAATTTCTAAAGAAATCGGTTTCACATAAGTTATTGAGGAGTTCAGTAAATTGAAGACACGAAAACACATATAACACGCTACGAAGAAAAAAACTATTTTTTATTTTATTTATTTTATCTATCGATTTGTATTTTATTTTCCTCACCCATATCCATTCCATATTGTAGGTATGTATGTTTCACTTGTCAGATTTTAACGAAATAAACATAAAAAACTACATTTTTAGGGTTCCGTAGCTAAATGTCAAAAAACGGAACCCTTATGGATTCGTCATGTCAGTCTGTCTGTCTGTCTGTCACAAAAATTGAAAAAAGCAATAAATTTTGAGCGTTCCACATACTTAGAACTGAAAGTCAAAAATTTTTTTTTTCATTAAACCCATACGTATGAATAGGTCTTCAAAAATTATATTGAGGTTTCTAATATCATTTTTTTCTAAACTGAATAGTTTACATGAGAGACACTTCCAAAGTGGTAAAATGTGTGTCCTGTAAAATAAGAGAATGATAAAACTAAAAAACATATATGATGTACATTACCATGCAAACTTCCACAAAAAATTAGTTTGAACGAGATTTAGTAAGTAGTTTTTTTTTAATACGTCATAAATCGTAAACCGTAAAATCGTAAATAAAGAATAAAAGTAGACACGGAGTTTGTTAACAATTTAAAATTTGCTAACGATATCATTATTTTTGCAGAAACATCAAAATAACTACAAATAATGATAAGTGAGTTAGATTATGAGAGCAGAAAAATTGGTTTACGAATGAACACTTCAAAAACAAAAGTAGCGACAAATAGTGTAAAAAACGACATATACGTAAACAATGCACAAATTCAATATGTGGACAGCTATATATACCTCGGAAAACAAATATCCTTTGAGAAGACGCGCCACGAAGAGTTTCAAAGAAATTTTAAAAGCCAAATTCCCTATGAAACTCAAAAAGAAGGTAATGAACTCCTGCTTATTGCCATGCCTGTTATATGGAGCACAAACGTGGCTATTTCAAGAAAAAACAAAAAAGAAAATTCGGACATGTCAGCGTGCAAAAGAAAGAAGCATACTGGGTATCAAACTTATCGACAAACAAAATAGCAATGTTATTCGTAAAAAGACAAAACTCACGTTGCCCGTATGACAGACAAAGAGAGTCACCAAGTGGAAAGGTGCAGGTGGAAAGAGAAGCAAAGGAAGACCTAAAGATAGATGGGTCGACGAAATCATAAACATAACGGGCGAGGAATGGATGACAAAGACAACACACCGAAAACAATGGGAAAAATTGGAGGAGGCCTTTATCCGAAGAGAAGCCATGCCAAAAAAAAAACTAATACATAAGAAACATTTTATAAGTAATTCAATATGTACCGACTAATTTTAAAATAAAATTTTCTTAGCTTGTAAAAATTTAAAAACTAAAAAAAAAACTATGTAAAGCATGGAAATAAAGGGCTATATTATTAAATCGTTAACCGCAATTTACCTTTCATTCAATCAACTCAAATATAAAAAAAAAACATTTAATTTCATAAAATATATAAACCTTATGCTTAAACGAAACCCTCGGTGCGCGAGTCCGACTCGCACTTGACCGGTTTTTTAAGCGGGGGGGGCCTCATTTGGCTTTGCCGCCCCGGGCCCCTGACGGGCTTAGTCCGCCACTGTTTATACGACTACTTTGCCGACAGTCGGGGAAACTACGAGGATTTGCTATTCTTTACGTACTTAAAATACCTCGCTTTGTTATATTTTTTATGGCATTATGGAAAATGTTATTTCAGTGTTTTCTAAAATATACTTTAAAAATCTCAGGGTTGAAACATTTAAAGAAAATATTCTGTAGTCTGTGTTTTAAAAGGTATCTTTGTATTTTTAAAGATGGATTATTTATGGACTATGTTGTCTGAAAATAAATTAATTTTATTTATTGTTTAGTTATAGTAATAAAGATAAAAACTCAGATGAAACAGCACAAACCAAATGTGAGGAAAGCAAAAAAGGCATTGCTCTCGAAACCTTTTAAAACATTTCCAAAATTCTGGCTTTATATTTAAGGTAATTTTCAATTGACATTTTCTACGACAACACATGCTATCATGGACTAATTGTCACAGTTTGATGCGCATGAAAATTCATTGGAGGACTTTCAAACAATGGCACGGCTATTCGCGCACCATAAAATTATGGTCCCCTAAACAGGGTTTTGTCAAGGAACAATGGTTTATTGTACCAGGGACACAGGAGGTTATAGTGCTCGAACGTAATAATCAGAGGTACTCTTGTGGAATACCGAACGCATGCATTATATTTTATCGTAGCCCCAAAATATCAGCTATCATCTTTTTTGATGTCGTTTAATAGGGGATCGGAGAACATCTGAAATATTTAGTTTCATTAATATATTCAGAAATATTGAGGTATTACTAGCTGGTAAAAGTAAAAAAATATATTATTTTATGTGTAGTTTACTAATTAAATATATTATAAAAAGTTTTTTTTTTTTTGCGTAATTTGTAAACAAAACCTACATTATTAGTTTACTTACATCATATACAAAAACATTCATTATTATAAGTATGAACTTAAACGCACAAATATCGGAGATATTTACAAATATGTTCCTGCGGCCGTATATTTTATACGTACTTAATACACTTTAATCCAATAGTAACGTCATTTGTATGGCGATTTTTGTATGGAGCGATTTTACGAGACTTGCGAAATTTTATATACAAATCGCTGTACCTTTGAAAATATTGACTTTTGATATACGGTTTCTTCTGAGAAATTACTCATAATTAAGAGTACTATTCATTCATGCAATAAAAAAAAATCAGTCCGCTTGCCTATTGGTTTTTACTTAATTTTGATTTGCAGACTTTTGACGACAGTTTGGCTTTTTTTGGTGAATAGTTTAGTATTCAGTAATGATTTTAATACAATTTTAAAATTTTTACGATTTCAAAAACCAGTAGGTAACATTGTTTGGGCAGTAAAATTATTATTTAACACATCTCTAAGACTTAGATCTCTGTGATATTAGTATAGATATCTTACTAATATTATGAATGTGAAAGTTTGTGAGGATGTATGGATGGATGTATGGATGGATGTTTGTTACTCTTTCACGCAAAAACTACGGAACGGATTTCTATGAAATTTTGTATGGTAGTAGTTTAGGCTCTGTATTAAAACATAGGCTACTTTTATCCCGGAAAAGTACAGTATTCCCGTGGGATACCCGATACTATATTTACGCGGGCGGAGCCGCGGGATCAGCTAGTACTTCTATACTAATATCAAAATATAATATTTGTCCTAAGCTTTCTTTAATCTGTGCGAATATTGTAAAGAGGACAGAACAGATGAGTAACAGACTCCGTGATGCAGTATTGTAGTGTCCTTAATTGTCTCTCGACTCGGAGATCGTGGGTTCGATTCCCACATTGAAACAACAAAAAATGTTGTTTCCGAGTTTGGTTATGACAATGCAGTCTGACCACCTGATTGTCTGACAAGAAAGATGTCCTGCCTACCTGATGATGATGATGACGCCTGAACCCTCGCCAGTCGTGTCGGTCTATTCGTCCCACTGGGTTTCAAGAGTAAAGGAAGAGAGAGTGCTCTTGTGTACTGCGCACACACCTGGGCACTGTAAAATAACTCCTGCGTAGCTAGCCTGGTTTCAATGAAACCGGCCACCATCACCGAAATTGGTGTGGGGAGCTATTGTTATTATATGATATCTAAAAAGGAAAAGTTTGTTTTTTGGTTTGTTGCATTGTATAGGCTTCGAAACTACTGGACCGATTTTGATGAAATTTGGCACAGATATAGAATAGATCACAGGGAAGAACATAGGCTACTTTTTATTGTAAAATGTACGGTTCTATCAAGATTTTATTCAGCGCGCACGAAGTCGCGGGGAACGTCTAAAATGAAATATGTTTTTTTTTCATTAATTTATTAAAGAAACAATACAATTATTTTAGGTGAACAGTATTAGTTTAATGTATTGGTTAATTATCATAATATTATGCTGTTTCTTCTGAGAATTTACAAATCTTTCAAAATACTGTTCATATATTATGCAATAAAAATATGTTATATTTTAGCCTATTCTATAATATTTATATCTTTTGTTTTCATCCCTTAATAATTAAGGGATGGAAATAAAAGCTATAAATATTGAGCCATGATATTTTCTTACTTTGTCGCGTTAAGTGCTTGCCGTGTCGTCCATTCTTGTTTTGCTCTTGTAGAGGCAAAGGTTGTTTTCACACTTCCGTTTTTACTTCAACGAGAATTATTATATTAACAGAGATTTAAATTTATAAACAGACTTAAACATAAATAAAATACGTTTTAATAATAACACTGAGTGCACACGCGGAGCACGTAGAATTTCATAAGGTACACATTGACGCATCGCTAATTGTCTCTTTCACTCGCCCATGAATATATTATTGCTATCGCGTTAATACGGGTACGCAATAGGAGCACTAGCAATATTGTGAAAGAGATAAGTAGGGATGAGTCAATGTGCGAAATTCTACGTGCTCCGCGACCGTACTTTATTTGTTTAATTGTCTGTCAAACACAATATTTTCGTCTATGCGAAGCTTTAGTTTTTTCAGCTGCAATTTTCGATATTGCCGGTTGGGGAATGGGTCAAAAATTACCAGTGCGTTTCAAAGCAGTATGTTCCTTTTGTCCTTGATATATGCAGCAGCAGATATATTGATGTCCTTTCCCCTTATCTAATATCAGAAGAAGACGTATATAAAAATGGTTTGTAAATTGAAAGTCTCGCTAAAAGTCGAAAACGGCTGGACCGATTTGGCTAATTTTATATATTAAAATAATGTTATCAGTTTAGCGAAGATTTAAAGACAGAACAACATGTATCGGGACAGCTAGTTACTAATATTTCTTTGCATTTTTCATTTTTTTCGACCGTAAGTTGCATGTGTGGAGTAAAGTTTTTGTGTCAATGCACCGAGCGTCTGGCTTATGTTTCGATTCACAGGGCTCAATGCAACTTCAAACAACAATATGTGAAGATCAAAGGATACGATTTTAAGTTACCTCTCATTTACTACTCAATAGACGTGTTTATGTTGGTATAAAACAGCTCCTAGAGTTTTTCAGTTCGAAGTAAAGTCGTTTTCTTCTGTCTGAAGATACGTTATAAACGCTTATTTTAACTAGAACCAAAAAAGTGTTATCGAGAACTGATTTCAGTAGGTACCTACCTTTTTACGGTTTCGTAACACTCAAGGAACCTTTATAGTTTCGCTTTGTCCATCCGTCCGTCTGTCTGTCTGTGTATAGATCTCGGATTTGGTATCATAAAATGTAATAATTTTATATTTTAAGGGTGGCTCTTCACGAGTATAGACTACCCGACACTTCACGAGTATGGGCTCGTGAAGTGTCGGGTATCATTGAATAGGTCTTTTAAAATAAAGACAAGATTTCATACACGATTTATTTACAAAGTCAACCATTTTCGAGTAATCGACCTCCAAAGTGGTTTATAAGTTGACGACAGCTGCTTTTAGTGGCTACTAGGTACCTACGATTGTGATAGTTTCTTTAAAAAAAAATTAAATAAACTGTCTGGATTATGACTAGTTGTTGTCTGCGACTTCGAACGCGCAAAAGGTAGGTAATCTTTCTCGAACATCCCCGTGGTCTTCTACATACAGGTTGTTTTCTCAGTCAGTGAACAGCTCTAGAATATTAGCAACTTTTCCTATAGATTCAACTTTCCTATTTTAAAAATCTGTTGGATCCTTTTAAAGAACTATCTGTCATAGATTCTATATCATAGCATAATAATAGATGTGCCTCCGTGGTCAAGTGGTTCGAGCATTGGCTCTCGACTCGGAGGTCGTGGGTTCGATTCCCACATGGGAACAAAAAAAATGTTTCCCAGTTTGGTTAGGACAATGCAGGCTGATCACCTGATTGTCTGACAAGAAAGATGATCCATGCGTCGGATGGGCATGTAAAAAGTCGGTCCTGCGCCTGATCTCTCGCCAGTCGTGTCGGTCATCCGTCCCACTGGGTTACGAGAGTAAAAGGAAGAGAGAGTGCTCTTGTGTACTGCGCACACACTTGGGCACTATAAAATCACTCCTGCGCAACTGGCCTGGTTTCAATGAAACCGGCCACCGTCACCGAGATCGGTGTGGGGGGTTATTAATAGATGTGCCAAATTTCATCAAAATCGGTTCAACGCAAACAAACAATCAAATCTTCCGTCTATTTAAGTATTTTAAGTACCAACTACGTTACTTATATTTAAGTACGTACTTACATATTAATAGGAATTAGGTGCTCGAAATTCACTTAGGACTTTGCTAGCTGTTTTAAAATATTCACGTTACCTACATTCTAGTTTCTACACTTTAAAATTCTCTAATTAACTTCAGTAACTAAGTGGCCATTTAGACATTAGCGACCTCTATATCTTACCAGAGGTTTACCGGTAAGACGGACATTATAGTGCGGGATCCGGGGCGCAAATCCCGCGGAATTATACCTGTATCCCGGTAATTATGGCCACCCTACACCCGCAAGTCCAATATAATCCCAAATAAATTACTCCTAACTTTTCGGTGCATCGTAATTAAGAATTAGGTGGTGGCTTTGCTAGTATAATTTTCATGCACAGATAAACAGTAGATTTTTTTTAGTATATAAAGTTGTTCAAAATCAACCCTGGACATTTTGGGCATATAATCTACTACTTATGTAAAGACGTTTAGGCAGAAAAGGACTATAAAATTGAAAGAAATATATTATACTGTATAATATGCGCTCTCTCATAGTTAGTGAAAATTAAAGTTATTAATTTACGGCCGGTTTCAATAACCTATCTAAGTGTCTACCAATAAAAACGTCACCTTCGGTATAATTTGCCGGTTTTTAACGTTTCAATATACTAACTAATACATAGATAGAGGAATTTTTGTCTGACTACATCGCTGACAGCGATACCAAATGTGACGTTTTTAACAAATAGTTATTGGTAGATAGAATCATATTATTGAAACGGGCCGTTAATCGTCCTTATAATATATTTAGTATCTAACATAATGGAGCAGGGTTGTCATATTCAGTATTCCAAGCACGAATAAATGAATAAGTCTATAAATGAAGAATACGTTGTTGTCAATAGGGTATTTTCCAAGTTTTTGAAAAGTATGTCAAAATATTCGTAATACCAAAATACATTAGCAGTTTGAACCATTCTTTGTGAATTTCTTTCCTTTTCTTGCAAATTAGCCTAAAACTTTAAATTAATATTATAGGCGCGAAAACGCTATAATGTGTTGTCATGACGTCATATTCTTGTGACATTGTAACTGTCAAGTGTCAAGTGTCAAATTACACTGAAAATGCCAAATCCCAGAATACCTACTGTTTACTTTTGTAAATAAATGATAAAAGCCTATTAAAATGCCTTTTAATTAGATTTAAATCCACGTTTCTCATAATATTTTTTCCCAGAGCTGTCAATAGCAACATAAATTCCCGCGTAATTTCAAACGAGTGCTTCTTTTATTGTGGCGCGCAAAAAATCTGTCCCCGTAATTGGGACCATTATTTTAATTTTTAACATTACGTTCGGACTTCTGGTATCTTACTTCGTGCTTCTAGATAACAACTGACTTAATTTTTTTTATGTACCTACATAACGTTAATGATTCCGATGTTGGCTATGCTTTATGGAAATCGGGAGGCCATTAAAAAAAGAAGAAGAAGAAGCACAAGAATATGACGTCACATTCCAATATCGTGCGTTTTTAGTCACGTGGTTAAACGTGAAAAATTCATAATTTTATTTTTGATATTTTATAAAGATCATACATATTTTTGTGTAAAAAGTTAGTTAAATTGGTTTAAATTAATGTTTAGCGATAAAATATCAACAATCTTATGTATATTTCCATCATAGGATAATACCCTATTGTTTGTGTTTGGGCTCCAGTCGCATACCAACGGAAAAAAGTAACGTGACCGCTTTCAGAAGTAAGTAGGGTTGAAATTTAATGTTTTTTTCTTTATTCAATCTGTTATCTAATTATAATTATTCTTGAAAATATGTTCTAATCTGCAAAAATAATTTAACAAATTCTTAAAGAAGTACCGGATAATATAGGTTTTTAGTTCTTTGGAAATATTCCCGCTCGAAACGATGACGTCAATTCCTTGGAACTGAATCCATTAGTCCACAGTTCTACTTACCGTTTCGGATATTACATTAAAAAGCGATACTTTCCATTGAAGCAGTTCCGGAAATGCAAAGAACGATTTCCACTTGGAGCATTTCACTTCAGAAATGTTACTTTAACTTGATTAGTACCGTTCAAACACTGAACTATTTTCTAAAGTTTCGTCTTTATACTGAACATCATAAATGTTAATGTTCATTAAATTAATTAAATTGATTTTTTTGCTTTTTCGTTATAGATCGGAGTCATGCTTCTTCTCCATCATAGTACTGCCTTACAGAAAACCACTGCATTGAGAAATGCGCCGGAATCTGAAGGCCTAAGGAAATGCTGGCTCAATCACTTGTGATTCGAATTTCATCAGACTATTTGTGTCCGTTTTCTGGTTTTAAGGTATGAAAAAGATTAATCACACTGCGATAATACGCGGCGCTGCTTTTTAAAAGAAGCCTATTCAAAATGTATCTTTATTCACTACACAAAAAGATAGGACACAACACGCGGTGGCTCCGAAACCACTGGACATGATGTGCATTCAGCACAGATACAGAGTACCTCACGGGGAAGGACATAGAACTCTTATTACTGCGGTAAAACGTATAGTTCCTGTGGGATTTCCTTCGCGCACGTAAATCGCAGACATCTTCTAGTTTTATTTAAATATATCGAAGGTTGAACAAGCAATAAGGTAAAATTACAACACAGATAAGACGTACCAGGAGTCCAGAACTTGGAAGGTACAAAGGGATTTCCTTTTGTTGGCTCAGATATTAGACGATTATGGACCGCACTTGACCCACATTATTCTTAACATTCACATAATTCCACTACAAGAATATCCTCAAGATATTTCTTTATATATTAAATTCTTAATAGTTGAACGTTTAGATGTTTCTGTAGTAACAGAATTTTTCTTTTGTCCCTAGTTCAAGCTTAGTTATTTTATTCCGTTTAAAATTTTTATGTAGGTACCTAGTTTCGTTTTCTTTAAATTTGATAAGTATTTGTAGATTTTTTAACGTTGTTCTGTCTTAACTATGAACTGGAATAAATAAATAACTACACCTACACTGCCAATATTTCTCACCGTTTGAACCTTCCCTGAACTTCAAAAATTATTTCAATACCAAAATTAGACAAATCGGATCTGCCGTTCCAGAGTTTTTTTGGAATCCATTGTTATATGTTAGAGAGAAGATATAATAAGAAGATAATGATTATAATTTGTACAACAATGATCACTTGATAAATAAAGCTATAGATAATAACAGTTAAGTAAGAGACGAACCCTCACAGACAATACAATAAGCCGAGTCAATCCTAAATCGGTTAGCTCAATTTTAACATTAACCAGGGACCCGAATGTAAATACTGGAGATCCTGAAGATAATCAGTTCAGGCGAAGTGCAATTTAGCCTGGATTAAGCTCCGATTCCGGCACCCCAAAGTGAATAATGCAATATTTGTTGTGAAGTTCGACTGGATAATAGAATAATGTTGAACGAGCTTGACGTTCAACCTCAAGGATAATGTTCTAGTTTAAATGGAAACATTTGAATATTTGGGGGCGGAATTTTAGTTTCCTCGAGGTGTAGACAACCGTTGAAATAAGTTTTGTTCAATAAGTCAAAATAAAATTATGATATTTTTTTCTTCTGCAATCTGCAATTTTGTGTTACTTCTGCAGACAAACCCCGTTTTGTAGAAATTTTACAGCGTTCTCATAGAATTATTTTATTTTTCGAAGTCGAAGAAAATAGAGGAGTGTTATAAGTTTGTCTGTCGATGTGTCTGTGTGTCTGACCGTAGCCATCGTTGCGACCCAAACGGATTACTATTTATTTGGAAGCTGATATGATTATTCTTATAATTTATCATGATCAGCTCGCTCACTGTGATAATTCGAGAATTTTTATTTTGTTTTTGTGTTCGGCAATCTGTTATTTTGTGTTACTTCTGCAGACAAAACTCATTTACAGAATTTTTTCCGCGCTTACTGATCATGCCTACTTGCAGATAGAGAGAACTCGGCACTTCTTAGATATTCCTATTGCTAAATGTTGTTTTTCAATCGGCAGGATACCTATGTGTAATAAAATATCAAGAATCTTTGATAGCACACAGTAGGCATGCTATATTATCTGTTTGTCATTAGTAGTTGTAGTATAATGCTTGTAATTAAATACATGCTTTTGCGCGGTACCTACCTATAATGTTATGTGGATCAAATTATTCTGAGGCAGCGCTATGCGGATAGAATTCCATGTAGTGCACAAAACCCTAACTTCGTTAATCGTTACTAAAATACGGATTCTAGAAGATCGAGCTAGCGTGTTATTACATTAAAACATTACAATATTTTTTGAGTCCAAACTTATATGTATGGTCCCCATGAGTACGAGATGTACAATAAACTGCAATTAAGTCCAAAAGTATTACACTAGGGCCTCTAGTCAAGATGCAATCGATAATTTCGATGGCGACGTTCGAAAACAAAATGTATGGGATTTGACATAAGGCATCGCAAGCGAAATTGCGATCCCATACATTTTTGATTTCGTAGTTCGCCGTCGAAAGTATCGAATGCATCTTGACTAGATGCCCACATCTTTCAGTGCCCGTACGTAAAATAAGGATTAATATGGGTATTGGCCCAATGATACCAAGTGGTACCATTGGGCCAATACTATTTGGGTGAAGCATTTTTTTCGTACTTTAATTTAGAAGCAAGGGACGGTTAATAAAACCTTATTTTTGGCTCCCCTCTGACCGGGGTAGTGGCTCCACGATTACCCCTAAATTTAATCCAATACGATTAAATATCTATCTTTTATTATTATTGGAGACTCATAAACGTTGTTTTGTACCTGCATCCATTTAAATTTTAAGCATTTAGCACTTTCGGACAAAATCTGAAACGTCACTCAAATAACGTTATAATTCTTTATTGATTGTAGCTGCATAATAAAATGTGTCACACGAATTTCGAGTCAAAGAGCTATTTAAACATTTGAGTAGTCATTAAATTTTGAGTGACGTTTCAAGGTTTAATTCGTATGTCTACACCACTGCACTAATACTAGCATTTATGATGAATACAAGACGTTGTTAAAATGATCCCGAATATAATTATTTTACTTTCTCAAAAAGTCACCTTCGTATAACAAAGGCACTTAAAATAATAAAAATAGGAATTTCCACTGTATTGAGATAGGGCTAAGGCTGGGACCATACGATCCGGAATCTGGAAGGCCGGGAAAAATTCAGAGCATTGAAAATAGAAATGTGCTAATACAATAGAGTTGAAAATCGAAGTCCCAGCGTCGATCTGTCATAGTTTAAGTTAGCTTTGTGTAATTTCATTACTATATTTCAATGCCAATGTTTTTTTTATATTGTTTGTGTGTTATTAGTGTATCATGTGCTTTTGGCTAAAATTCACTTATTGTCCCTACCGGATCCATGACATAATAGTAATTTGTATTTATAATAATATTTAATCTATACTATATAATATTTAATCTAATACAGATAACTTAATCTTACATTTTTTACTGACCTACATTAAATAGATTTTTAATTTTGGTTTAATATTATTGTAATCTAACGTATGCTTATTTAACTTTGTATATAAAAAACGTTGTGTTTTATAAAACAATGTTGTGCATGTCTATAATTGATATGAACACTGCTATTGGACCAAAATGATAATAATTATTTTAGCTTGTGTTTGTATCGTTGATATGCCAAATAAATATTACTGTATAATAGTTGACACTGACATTTGATTGTGTTCGATTTTCAACTCTATTGTGCAGTGTTCTAGTGTTTCAGTGCTCTGAATTTTCCCCGGATTCCCGATCATGTAGTCCCAGCCTAACGGTGTCCACTCGCATATTGTGACAAGGGTCACTCGTTACTAACAACCTACCTATGTAACGTGAGGATAAGCCGATACGTGTAGGTGACTTGAAGATTTTCACAAAAAATATTTTCTTTTTAAAGGTCTTTGAAACGTACGGAGTAATTTTCTGCAAATGGATGTATTATACGTATCTGCTATTATTATCGTCCTACTCTTACTATAAACTTGAAATAGAGGATGGATAGAGGGATGTATGGATAGATATATGGATGGATGTATGTTACTAATAAGATAAACTTAAGCTCAGATCTTATTTAATCCTAATTCTCTTCTGATTGCGGCTCAGTGTCAAAGCTTTCAAATTTCCAGTTGTATCTCGAACGAAACCTTTGTTCCTATTGCGTAGGTAATAAGGCTTAAATTACAAAAACTAAAGTTAACCATTGCAGCGGTCATTTTTGCACAACTCGAACATTTTCCAAGACTTTGTGTTGTCATTATTAAAGTGAAATGGGGTTTGTTATGGCTTCTTTTGTATTATTAACAAGCTCTAAAGCAAACAATTTGTTACTCTTTTATATACCTCGGATATTTTATTGCGTTGGCCACTGTTCAGAATTTCTTTCACAATTCACATTTAAATGTATGAATCTAACATTAAATTCGAAATTCGAATGAAAACTCTTCTATCTATGCTTTTCTTTTTTCAAATATCGAATCCAATCTACTGTCTGTGGAAAATAGTCTTTTCTGTTTGATTTTATGCTAAAACGTAAAAGTTTATTTTTAATGATTAGAAAAGATTAGTCAGATAATAATTATTATGTCGTCGCCATGAACAGTTTAAAATCGACTATCTCTTTCCCGCAATATAATTTGCTACGGCTATACATAGGGGTAACTTGATCTGTGATCAATATTTACTTCTCTTTCTTGCCTATATTAATCTACACTTCCATACATTAGTATAATATTAATTATAAGATTTATTTCTATGTTTGCATTGAATAGGCTTCAAAATTACTGGTCTAATTTTAATGAAATTTGGCACAGATAATATAGAGTAGTCCACGAGGAAGTATATAGACTCATAGACGTATAATATAATATTATAGACGAGGCATGCTGAGGCAAAAACTGTCCCCACTCTTTTAATTGTTTGGGGCCATTTTGATATTTGAGGTATGGTGAAAACAAGATGACGTTACTTTTTCTTGTATGAAAATTTACTATGTCAAATGTACGTCATATCTTTAGTTTTGAAATCATTGCATTGAGTATGTACCGCACAAACCGTGAAGGTTTATGGTACACACAAAGCTGTATCTTCTGTTGTAATATAATAGGTTGGGGAAAAAGTCTTTTCGCATTATAGTACGTATGAACTTGTCATAAAATATCTTGGGCTATACCAATTGTATCTGGCTGATTTTGGTATCATTAAAAAGTTTTAATTTTACAGAAGACAATTCCAAATTCAAATTAGGTAAATTTGAGATTTTCATTTGTTTTTCTTATTGTTAAAATGAGTGATTCTTATGAAGAATTTCGATACATTTTAAAATTTTATTACAAAAAAGGTAAAAATGCAACACAAGCCGCGAAAAAAATTTGTGATGTTTATGACCTAATGTAGTATCTGTGAGAGTAGCACAAATTTGGTTTAAGCGTTTTCAATCCGGAAATTTTGATATCAAAGATGCACGTCGCTCTGGTCGCCCTGTTACGGACAAAACTGTTGCCATTTTTGAAAAAGTGGAGCAAGATCGGCATATTAGTAGTTACGATGTAGCTGAAGAACTGGGGATTGACCACGAAACGGTTTTGGCGCATTTGAAAAAAGCTGGGTACACAAAAAAGCTCGATATTTGGGTGCCTCATGAGCTCACTGAAAGAAACCTAATGAACCGTGTACTCATTTGTGATTCTTTATTACGACGTAATAAAACCGAACCATTTTTGAAGAAGCTGATAACTGGTGATGAAAAGTGGATCACGTACGACAAGAACGTGCGAAAAAGATGGTGGTCAAAGGCCGGTCAGGCTTCACAGACTGTGGCGAAACCCGGGTTAACTCGCAACAAGGTGATGCGGTGTGTGTGGTGGGATTGGAAGGGCATTATTCATTATAAGCTGTTACCGCCAGGCAGGACCATCAATTCTGAACTGTACTGCGAACAACTGATGAGATTAAAGCGAGAAGTTGAGAGAAAGCGGCCGGAATTAATCAACAGAAGGGGTGTGGTTTTTCACCATGATAACGCTAGACCTCACACATCTTTAGCCACTCAGAAAAAATTACGGGAGTTTGGCTGGGAGGTGTTAATGCATCCGCCGTATAGTCCTGACCTTGCACCCTCAGATTTCCACCTGTTTCGGTCGCTGCAGAATTCCTTAGGCAGTGTCAGGTTGACATCACAAGAGGACTGCCAAAACCACTTGTCGCAGTTTTTTCATCAGAAGCCCCAAAAATTTTATAGCAATGGGATCATGTACCTACCAACAAGATGGCAAAAAGTTATCGAACAAAATGGCACCTATATACTTTAGTCACTTGTAAATAAACTTTATAAAAAAACCTTTTGAATTTTTATATAAAATGCGAAGAAACTTTTTCCCCAACCTAATATTATGTTGTTTAATAAATAAATAATAAATAATAAACTACATTTATCGCGGCTAATTTTACGGTTCATGTGGGATTTCCTTTGGAGCATACATAAATATTGCCCATATTTAGTCGTTTTATACCTATTAATATAAGTAGTGCGATTCAAATGAGAATAGGATCGAGTCGGCACCATATTGTTTTGAATTTAGACTGTTATGATAGTCAAATTTATGTTTAGATAATTGATTAATATCATAGATGTATAATATTAAAAAAAAGGATTAATATTTAACTTTATTAATTAAATTTGATGCAAGACTATTAATATTTATGTGCACATAAGTTTTTCTGAAAATCGCACTTTTCAAGTGATAAGTATCTGATATAAAAATATCATTGACGTTCCTATTCTCATTTGAAACGCATTATAAGTATGTGATGGATCGTCAAAATGCTCATATGCTACAAAAAACTTCATATTTAAATCATGGAAGTTACTAGAACTAATGCCAAAGCGCCAAATAGTTTTCCGTGGAATAGTTTCAGTAATTCCAGAGGGAGTTGACTATACTATGTTTGTATGTCCAATTTCACGCTCAGCAAAGTCCGGGGAAAGAATCCGGGAACAAAATCACTTACCACACACCGCACAAAGCTCGTTGGAAACCGCTATGCTTTGCCGATAACTTTGTGTGGTTTGCTTTGTTAAAGTTATTGTAATAAAAGTCCCGTAGGTACTTAATATGAATTGTTTTAAACATTCCTTTATGAAAGTGGCAAATTATTATAATATTGTTTTGTGTGTTGAAATACGATTGGGGTATCTATAATAGGCAAGCGGACTGATTAGGTATAGGTACCTACTCTTAAATATGAGTAACCTCAGAAGAAACTGTAAATCGCTGTACCTTTGAAAATATTGACTTTTGAGTCAATATTTTCAAAAGTACAGCGATTTGTATAAAAAATTTCGCAAGTCTCGTAAAAATGACGCTCCATACTAAAATCAGGTTACAAGTGACTTCACTCTTGAGTTAAAATGTATGAAGTATATGGCTGCAGGAATATATTTGTAAATATCTCCGATATCTGTGCGTTTAAGTTCATACTTACCGTAATGAACGTTTTTGTATATGATGTAGGTTTTGTTTACCAATTTCGCAAAAAATAATTTTTTGTACTTTTTAAATGTATTTAATTAGTAAACTATTTAACTAATATATTTTTTTATATTTACCATGCCTATATTCTATATTTCTGAATATATTAATGAAAATAAATATTTCAGATGTAGTCCGATCCCCTATTGAATCTGAACGTAAAGGAGCTATGCTTCAGCATGAATTGGCCGACAAAAATCCACGGTCTTACTGAAAATTGACATGAAGTTACACTGGTATTATGTTTCGTGTATGTGAAGTTACCAGAATCCTAAGGGGTTTGGGGATATTAAGGACCAGGATTGCAAGTGCTCAGCACCAGAGGAGTCAAACGTGTAACTCCTTTGGTGGTACGAGTGTTTCTTGGTCCTGTGGCGGACCAATCAGCGCACAGTCCTGAATCACGCTATCGAACTCACTCCGGCAGCACTCCGACTCACTGGAGCCCGTGCAGCAGCAGCACAGTTCCGACTCACTGGGACTTTTCTCCACTGGCACTAGCGACTCAAGCAGAAGACTAAAAAATTCGACCTCCGGTCTTAGTGGGGAGTGATGTGGCGGACCAATCAGCGCACAGTCCTGAATCGCGCTATCGAAATTTTCTAAGATCGGTGATATATATAGAACATCTGAAAACCACTACAGTAGTAATATATATTCTTTGCTACAGTGGGCTTCAGCCTGACCGAGCATACCATCTCGCTCGGTCGGAGATCTCCCTTTGGGGCTACCACTATACCCACAGTCCATTTCATTAAAATTGATTGGAAAGTTGAACTTTATGGTGTCTACAGACACACGAATTTGGTACGGAGCGTACAGCGGATCTGGTACGCTCCGTACCAGATCCGAGCGTGTGTAGAGCAGTCCGGCGAACATATGAAGAAGGCGAAGAGTTCACCGTTGTCCGCATCGGATCTGGTACGCTCCGTACCATATCCGTGCGTGTGTAGAGCAGTCCGGCAGTTAGGCCGTACAACGGTATCAGTGTTGCCAACTTAGGGATGTACCCCCCAAAATTAGGGAAAATATCTACAGGGTTTACTAGAGGACAGGATGTTTAGAGTTTACTCCTTATGAATCAATTTGTATATAATAATAAAAATTATTTTAATGTGTGTATATAGCCAGGGATATGAAAATGTATTGGGAGTGAAATCAGATTAAGACAAGTTAGTTTTATGTTATTCACGCGTAGGTCTTTATGTTAAACACATAATTTTTCTTTCTAGCTTATTATCTCTTAGACCTGTCAATGGTATAAGTAATCAGGGGTAAAATTTGGGGAGAAATATTTTTTAAAGTGTTGGTATCACTGCCCGTTATCAATGAATTGCGGGAATCATCGTCGTCGTTTAAAAACCGCACTGTAAATAGAACTCTGTGCTAATGTAATAGAGCATAAAATCGAACACACGAGTGTCGAGCGTTTCGCTTCACTGCACCGTACCAAATCCGTGCGTGTGTAGCGACACCGAATTTGGTCTCCGGATATGGTTCGCTGTACGCTCCGTACCATATTCGTGTGTCTGTAGATAGCATTATTAATTACACAAGAAAATATACGATTCATTGTCAGAGTTCGAATATTGAGTTGCATCTAGCTGCACAGCACATGAGCAATACAATACATGACTGATGTCATATGAAACGTGTTTTTTTTGTGTAGTGATTAAGTTCAATTTTGAATAGCTATCTAAAAATTCAGCGCCGTGTAGCGTCGTCTATAATTGGGTGTGAAATGATATTTAGCCGTAAAAACCTTGTTTATTTTTTAAAATATAATAATTTCGTAAATTGGAGATTTGCTTCTTAGCAAGAAGCATATCTCCAATTTATGAAAAATACGGAATAATATCTAATGTTAACTAATATTTCCTAATTTATTTACAGTAAAAACAACTAAGCTATGAGACATTATCCCTTATCAAAGTGAAAAGGTAAAGGCGGACACTGACAGACAGACAGACAGTATTATGACAAAAGGTGAAAACAGTCACATTAACTTTGATCATTACCTAGTCACTGTTTATATAAATGTTGTGCTTCTTTTGAAGTAACGTATAAAATATATAGACGTAGGAACTGTAACGAAAGGTAAATGTAATTAAGTTTAACATTTTACTAATTCTAGAAAAATATTTTATCTATTATATATTGGTCCGCAATGTTTGAAATAATATAATATCTCCTAAACTAGATGTTCTAAAGAGTATATAATTTATCATAATATTTAAAACGTTGGTATGTAAGCTAAACGTTAAATTTCTTATTTTAACATTTTTGGTTTCCTACAAATAGTTGAACGCTCAATTTAAAATATCTTACCTACGCCCGGTAAAGATGCAAAATATTGCGATAAATAGTCCAATAAAAAAAGGGTATAAAAAACCTTTTCGGCGCGTACTCAAGCTCCTAAAATATATTTTATTCGACCTATTATTATTAATGAAATATATTTAATATTCTGGGTACTCATAACTAAATAATATACTCCTCAGTAAATATAATTACTGCCGTCCTTTGGGAAATCCTAATAGATGGTACGTGTGAACGTACCTTAAAGTACATAATATTTTAGATTGATAAGGTGTTTGTTTTGTTCATTAATTAAATAGTACCTGGGTAACCGACCTTTGCTCGGAGTTCTGATAAATTTACAAAAAAAAAGAATAGCAAAAATATTTAAATGACCGGGATTCGATCGGGAAATCAGCTGTGTAAGTTCAATGACTAAGATTTTCTTTTAAAATAAATTAGATTTTCTTTTAAATTCTAATTCTGTCTCAACTTCTGTATACAGACAGTAAATAATTTCTCTGAAGTTTCTGTACCTAAATATTTTTGCCAAACGTTATAATATTTGTACGTAAGTAGGTTCATTGAATACTATAAACCTACTTTATTTGATAGTAGACTGGGAGATGAATTACATACATACATACATATAATCACGCCTTTTTCCCGTAGGGGTAGGCAGGACCGCCTCTTTCCCATAGGGTTAGGCAGAGACCACTTCTTTCACTTGCTACGATCCTTATTTCTTTCGCTTCCTCCACTTTCATTCTTACCATCCTTTCCTCCTCTTACATTCAACGTAGCCAAGCGTCTCTCCATGGTCCGCTTTTCGCCTCCGCGAGAAACGAGACGTGATGGGTGGCGAACCACATCGCCGATGAATTATAATGAAATTTTGAGAATTGCTCACAATTAAATTGAAGTAGTCGATTTCATTTTGGTATAAGACCATTAAACGAGTAAACGCATCGCCTGATGCTAAGAACTAAGCAATCACTCACTCACTCGGAAAAACATGAATACAATGACTTTTTATTAGTTTTTTATTTGGCCATTGACCATGGTATCTCTTTGGTCCCAAATCGTACCGAGACATTAATTTAAAGTTTAAATCCAATTATTATTCATTAAAAAATAAGAAATAGAGACGATTAAAAGGCAATATAGATAAAGAAAAATCTTCTGAATTTAAAAATGCAATACTAATAAAATTAATATCAGCATAAAAGGGCAATTTAGCTAAAGATAGCTGGGATTTTAGCTTTTTATCCCGTTCCGTCTTTACTGGCCGTATAAAATTACGGGCAAGCCCTGATAGTCCTTATTACCATATAGAGTGACATTCACACTGCACTGACTATCAAAGGACTGCGTCTTAGACTTTGAAGCAATCTCCTTTGGTACAAACATATATAACGAAGTGGCGAAAAGTTATTACGTAACTTTGACACACTTATTTACTATAAATATAAAGGCACTTATATGGTACGATTATCTGCAATAGAATGCAGGTTCGATTAGGACGAGATTCCACCATGAGGTGAAGCAACATCGTGAGGCATTCTACGTGTCTGAAGAGTACTTACTCTGGCTGACTTCAGCCAAACTGTAGAATGAATTTATGCTTTTAAGAGAGCTATTAAGTACTTATAGCACAAAGTAGAAAATATATAATATACTTACTGTTGTATATTATTGTATTGAAAAAAGCATCTCATGTCAATATCATATATTGACAGATGTCAGCAATACAGCCTAGCGATTATGTTTAGTTAGCCAACGGCTATGTATAGTGTAGACGTATATCTGTATTAGCATCTCTCATAATACTTATGTGATAAGTTATTGTGTTAAACATATCTCTCGTATATGTACCAATAAATATTCTATTTATTATATTATTAATATCTCCACTATAATATAAGAAGAATCCACAAGTTATAAGTTCGCAGGCCACAGCGCGTAACACTTACGTATAGACACTAGGTACTATTATTTATTCTGTAGCATAGAGAAAAAGCTTTTACAGAACGATCCAAATTTTAAAATTTTCGTCGTTCGTCAAATTTGACGTCCCCTTCAAATTATTTTCCACACAATTGTGGACACACCGTATGCTTGAAATAGTGTAATTAAATCGAAAGCTAACTATGTTGCTGTTTACTGATCCCTTTTCTTTAATATGTGCTTAAAGTGCGAAAACAATTTTTTTTTTTTTTTTTTTATGAAATAAGGGGGCAAACGAGCAAACGGGTCACCTGATGGAAAGCAACTTCCGTCGCCCATGGACACTCGCAGCATCAGAAGAGCTGCAAGTGCGTTGCCGGCCTTTTAAGAGGGAATAGGGTAATAGGGGAGGGTAGGGAAGGGAATAGGGTAGGGGATAGGGCCTCCGGTAAACTCACTCACTCGGCGAAACACAGCGCAAATGCTGTTTCACGCCGGTTTTCTGTGAGCCCGTGGTATTTCTCCGGTCGAGCCGGCCCATTCGTGCCGAAGCATGGCTCTACCACGTAACAAATTATTACTAATTTCCACAAATTTTCAAGTTATTATAACACAATTTGCATTTAGAATATTATGAGGAGTGAAACAAAAGTTGTCTTGCGTTATGCAAGATATTTCATTCTGAACCATAATTTTCCACGACTGTACGAAAACAAATCACACATTGCGCTAATATTTAATACGGCGTTTGTTTGGAATTTAATTGCCTCTCCCCAGGCAACCCCCATAGGGTTAGCTATCACCGCTGTAGTGTATTGCTGTGTATGTAAGTATAGATAACATACTTGTCTCGAGTGGTCTGGTGACAGATGACAGTTGACGTTTAGATGTCAGTCTCTATCGTGAAGCCAAGCGGGCTGGTCGTGTGCGCTAGACCATTGGCGAGCCAGTGTTAGTGTGTGTTAGCGTGCGAATGCTACATGTGGCGACGAGGGAAAAAGGTCAGTGGTTAAAATTACAGAAATATACAAAAGATTATCGTATCTTACAAATCCGCTTTGAAAGTAACAAAGGAGGGAAGTAATGGAGGGACCAGTCAGTTGTAGCCTGTAGGTGCAGTCAATCTTGTAGATTGATTAAAACAAAAATATCGTATTGCCCATGCAGGCATATAGCAACCTCCGTGGTCTAGTGGTGGGAGCTTGGCTCTCAACCCGAAGGTCGTGGGTTCGATTCCCGCATTGGAACAACAAAAAATGTTGCTTCCAAGTCTAGTTAGTCTAGTTAGGACAATGCGGGCTAATCACCTGATTGTCTGACGGTTAACGGTCGGATGGGGAGGTGAAGGGTCGGACCCGCACCTGATCTCTCGTTAGTCGTGTCGGTTATCTGTCCCACTGGGTTGTTAGAGTGAAGGAGGAGAGTGTGCTGTGTACCGGGCACAGTAGAATGACTCCTGCGTAACTGGTTTGGTTCAATGAGACCGGTCGCCGTCGCCGAGATCGGTGTGGCAGTTATATATTAAATATAGCAAAATGAGTCAAGCAGGTGTCGCATCAGTTATTGTTTAAAATTTAATCACCTAATGTACACAGCCTCTTTGCTTAATTCTTGTTACATTTTGTGTGTGCGGGTCAAGATAAGGAATGACCATAGTTGTGGTGTACTTCTAGTATACTAAAAGATTCCATGGCAATAATTTTATTACTAATACAATCCTAATTTTAATATAAATTGATTGTTATTTAGTTAGTTATATTTACAATAATTATTTCACGTTACATATTATGGTTTATCAAAAGCCAACGACATTAAATAGTGGTAAGTAAGCAGGACTCTAATCCAAATCATTATAATATATTATAATATTATGTTGGTTACATAAGTAATATTAGAACTAGAATCTAAATATCACTAGGAATAACTGATTAGTTATTAGGTGTGATTACAGTTTAAGTGCTAGTGAAACTTGCATAATTACTGTAAGTTTTGATACCATGTTTTATATTGACACATGTAGATAATTGGAAGTGAGGCATTTTGTACTTGATCCATTTTTAACTAATGAGTACTGGCTACTTACAAAACTTAGTGAATCAACAGAATCTATAGTAGCAGATAATTGTTGCAGTTACCTGTAGGTTTTAAAGTGGTGAAGTATATGACCTTATATAATAATAATAATAAGTTTATACTCCAAACTATACTATTCAGTGCAAGGGGTAAAGAATAGTTAAAAGGAATATAAAATATTATTATCAGGTAAGTTTAAGGTTTTCAAATCATAACACCAATTGGAAAACAATTGTTTCACTGAGTTGGTGTTACTGTTAAGTAGGTACATCTGTAAGGTTTGTGGTCTGTAAGGATTGTGATATATTATAGAAGCGACATGTCGCTGTACCTATAGATATTATTAGATCGGAGGGCACGGTAGTGCCCCCCCGCCAAGTCGAGTGATTTATATACTAGGTATACTGCATAGTAATGAAATGGCAATGTAAATAACCTATTTGCTTACGTATTACTGCATAATAATTATGCAATCATCATGTATTGCTAAAAATAAAGAAAAACTGAAAAAAAATAAAGTAATATGTTGTTACCGATAACCAAGTAAGATAAGAGTATTCTGCTACTGCAGATGTTTACTATTTAACGTACCATAACAAATGAGATCTCCGAAATATTACACGAGCCCACATAATAATACAAGTTCATTTGTTTTATCAATTAAGAATGCAATATGTAAAATGTTTTATGTTTTAACATACCTAATAGTTTTGATGAATAATTGTTAAAAAGTTTAAGCGTTGCGTTCGATAGCTATATTAATAAATATATTAGGTACATTGCTTAACTGTATCATAATATTAACTGTATCATAATATCAATAAGATCGAGACAGCGCCTCGCGAGTGCAGGCTTTGATGTGTGATGTAACTCTGATACACGCACTGCAGTGTAACCGGGCAGTTTCCGGTTTAAGACTTATTATTTCTCAATAAGAATACATAATTCACTTACTTGAGAATAAGAACAATCGTCATTAACTTACACCAGTACAAAACACAGCTTACAGATTGTAATATATAACATTAAAATCTAGGAATTTAAAGGAACACGGCAAACTGTTTCGATACTAATTTATAACTATTAAACTTTTGCATTCAAAAATATAGGGTAGTTAAAAATATTCGCTATTCATCGAACTCAGTGTTATCTAAAGCTCGCGTACACTGTCAAGCTATAATTTTAAATGCAGTAGATATTATATCCTTGCAGTCTAACATTTAATATGTTTCTACTTAGATCTTTTTAGTAACATTTTAGTGTATAATATAACTAGAATGACGTATATCATTTATTTTGTTGATATTTTTAAATAATTGTGGTATTATCTAGTATATTAGCTTTTAATTAATACTTTATCCGGGCTTTGTTTATAAATCTGAGTCTACGGCTTATGAGCATAGCTAAAGTTGACTTACTAAATGGGTAATGTCACGAATGTAACATATAGGTTTTATGCAGTATAACTGATCATTAAATTGATAATGTCAAGTGATATTTTAGCAGTATAACTGATCATTAAATTGATAACGTTATGAAGGTTACATACTAGCACAGCGCATCATTAAATTGATGACGGTTAAAAAATGTATGAAAGCAGCAAAGCTGATGATGATTGGTTAAAAAGTGTATAAAAGTAGCAAAGCTGATGAAAGTGTATAAAAGTACAGCGCATCACTAAATTGATGACGGAAAAAAATTAGGAAAGCAGCAAAGCTGATCATTAAATTGATAACGTCACGAAAAGTGATATTAAAAAAAGTATTATTGATCATAAATACATACCAGTGCAGCGCATCATTAAATTGATGACGGTTTTTAAAGTGTTAAGAGCAGCATAGCTGACCAGTGCAGCGCATCAATAAATTGATGACGGGTTTTAAAATATTAAAAGCAGCATAGGCTGGTCATTAAATTGATAACGTCACAAAAGTGACATAAAAGCAGTACATAGCTGATCATTAAATTGATACCGTTATAAAAGTGCCAAAAAATCAGCATAAAAGCTGGTAATTAATTGATATAATAGTATACTTAATGATAATAATCATTAAATTACGTCATAAATATGACTTGGAAGTGGTATAGCCAATCATTAAATAATTATGGCCATAAAGGTGACAAGTGGCAATGCTAATAAGCCAATTGATAAAGTAATAAATTACATGACATGTAAGCCGTGGGCTTTTTATTGAAATTGACATGTAAGACATGTCAGCAATATAGTTGATCATATAATAATTGGTAAGGTCATAAGAATTACAAATCTGTATGAGTGATTATTAGATTGATGTTGCTTTGTTTAAAAACAATAAAGGGTTATTGCTTTTTGGTTGCTAGGACTAGCAAGAAGTTTTTGTAATATCGCCGGTTATAGTTGATTCGTATTTTTCATAAAAGCAGGGTCCAGTTTCGGTTCGCCTAGTTAGGCAAGATAAAACATTATAAACACAAGAGTTGATTTAAATATAAGGAGGAGCAGCTGGGGAGGAGCGAGGATGCTACGAATAGGAGATTCACTAAGATTTAGTAAAGTGGAGTTAACGAGACAAGGAAAAAATGTAAACAAACATTTTGAGGTTCGTCATTTTGTCATAGACTTGAATAATAAACCTGCGAAATTTACCTGGAAAAATGGGGTAATGTCAATGGTTGTCAATTCATATTATGTCAGACGCTAGATTACAATCACACGGACTACAGTCCGTCCAAGTGAAATTGCTAATAATTGTTTTCGAATGACAATGATAAGCTACTCTGGGTTGAGTGGTATATAAAAACATTTATACGAGAACTGTGCGAATGGAGGAGTATGAAGTTTGGCCAGTAAATTAGAGTTTATGTGGAGTTAGGTGGAAAGAAATTTAATATTGTTTTGAATAATGCTCAGAAATAAATACTTTAATGAAAATAACAACAACACACACTGAACAATCATTTCAGATAGTTTTGCTTACATCCGTAAGCTACTTTTGAGAAAGGAAATGATACATATAGTTGTGGGATTGAGAACAGAAGATTTATTATTACAAGATAGAAGTCAAGAGATTAGATTTATTTTATTAGATTAGATTAGAGTGTAAAATTGCTGTTCGACTTTTAATTCGGTATTGGAAATTGATGAAGATAGTGAATTGTATGTGATATAGGCTGGGGGACTCACAGTATAAAAGTGATTTAATTGATGGTATATATATAATATGGTATAGGTTTTCTGTGACAAGGCATTTAGAGGGGCAAACAGACAACATCATCAGTAACATTGTACACAGTTGTAAAATATCGAAAATGACATTCTAAGCCCGGTTTCACAACCACTACAGAATACGACTGAAGGAAGAGCCGGCAACAAGATTAGAGGTTTTAGGATAAAATATGCATTCTAGTATAAGCTACAACTACACTAAAGGTGAGAACCATAGGGTAGACTTAAGACATCAATGTAATGGGAACTTTTCTGAGTGGAATTTTCTCGTCATTTGAGGCGGATTAAGTTAGACGATAGGGTAAGTAAATGTTACTGTACGATTTCCATTTTAAGTTCAAGTTCCACAAAATCTAAAACAGATATTATGCATGTCGTTAAGGAAATGCATCGAAAATAACTGCGTAGTCATAACCAAAATAAACGAATAAAACTCTTTCATACCGTACCCTGTTAGACACAGAAATGGGAAAGTTGAGCGTTAGAATTAACGTGAATTTGAATGACATACGGTCATAAAAGCTGAAAATACTATGCAGACGGAAAAGGAAAAGGCAAATGGTGCTACGTAGGGCCAAGGGATAAATCTTAATAAAGAAACCAAGTTAAGCGTTAATTTGGTTCTAGAATCTGGAAAATAAATACAAATTGAGATATAGAAGTTTGGAATAATTTAATAGGGGAAAAAGTACCAAAACGAAGTGTAGTATACTTTATATGACAATGGAAGGTTTTAAAAGACAAAGAGAGGAAGGTAGAATACATATCGGTCGAAAAGAGTGGAGCGTGGAAATAATTAGGAAGGTGAATGTATTGATTTAATTTGGACGCAGATTAATTATGTTTTCTAAATTAAACTTTATTGGTCACTCAATATGATGCTGAATTCCTGATAAAATAATGATATCCAAAAGAGACGTTACAACATAAACATAGGGTATTAATATTCATGGTTATTAATTCAATTACAATATTAAGACAGTAGAATATATACATGCACAAAATAAATTAAAACAAGGAAGGGATGTAGTGTATTGCTGTGTATGTAAGTATAGATAACATACTTGTCTCGAGTGGTCTGGTGACAGATGACAGTTGACGTTTAGATGTCAGTCTCTATCGTGAAGCCAAGCGGGCTGGTCGTGTGCGCTAGACCATTGGCGAGCCAGTGTTAGTGTGTGTTAGCGTGCGAATGCTACAACCGCCAAATTGAATAAGTGCCTTTAAACAACCGTACGTACAAACGGTTACTTACGACGACGTTAGAAAACATAGAAATGTTCATTATCTAAGTATAAACCATAAAAATAATGAAAAAGTGAAAAAAAAGGAAAAATTTAGGTACAGTCAACGAAACAACAATTATGAAGCCATTACTATGGCCGCATACTTACTAAAAAAAAGGATATAAAAATGTGTATGTCAGCTCCGACGCATGACTAGAGTTTACTCTAAAAACAGTGATAACTATCTAAAAAGTAAAGTGTAACATCGTGAATTCCATTTTACTCCCATGGATTTTCATAGCACAGTCTTCTCAAAATTTATTTAACAAGTGGTCCTTTCAGCAGATCTAAAAAAGTTTAAGAACTGTTTAGGTCGCTAGAGTGACGTACTGGTGATGACGATGATGAGATCTTGATTAAATCTTCGTAACGAGATCTTATGTCAAATTACACGGCATGCTCTAATATTTCGCAAAATCAAATAAACTACACCCGTATTTTAATTCCGCCTAGTATCGTTGAGGCAGACATTTTAAGTGCTACCCGAGTCATAAGTGTTGGCGGTGTTGAAAACATTAGCTATTTTCATCTTTAATTTGTAAATTAATCCCTAAATTCGTAACCCAACAAACACACAATTAGTGAACATGTTTCAAATTATTGAAAAGACGATTTTTACATGAAAATTTTATGTAATCTCATTACGTTTCTAGTAAGCGTCCTACAATTACTAGATACAAAATACCAGTACGGTTGTGATAGATCTAAAATTATTGACTCAGACCTTTCGCAGTTTCTCATGATTAATTCAAGACCCGCCAGTGAATAAGTATAAAACAAATTATTAATTAGTAGCTTTTGACCGCGACGCCGCCCAAGTATATACAGTATCACACGGGAACACTTTTCCAATCCAAAACCGTTTACTACTACCATACCAATTTTTTTCGAAATCTGTTCAGTAGTTTTTGCGTTGAAGAGCCACAAACATCCATCATGAACTTTCCCATTTATAATTGCAGTAGGATTTAAAAAGCTAATTATATTCCGCCACTACTTTCAACTTAAACCATACCGCTCATAGGTTTAAGCCACTACGCAAGTTCATAATTAGCTATTTCCCATTTCGCCCCAGGCTCGCTGGCTTTAGTGCGCCTTAATTAAGTGCACTGTTCTTTAATACACTACACTATACTACATTATATATAACATATGACACATATTCGAATAAAACTTTTAATGAGCCCGCCTTTGACATGACATGGTTTCGTGGAGCGGGGATAAGCTGGATTTATAGTTTATAACTCTCATTTGTTATGCTTTTTAATGTACACATTTTTTAATACTATAGAGACAAGAGACAAGGCAAAATCTAACTTTAATACGACTGCCATTTTTTTTTTTGTGAAATGCAAAGGTTTTTTAAAGTATATCGTACGTTAGTAACATATTATATTGTTTTGTACAGTTGACTTTAAATTCATAGTTTGGGTATGGCTGAATTTAAGCTTGTTAGTATTAAAATTTAAAATTGATGACAAATTATGTATAATATGACTTATGTATATTATAATGTCTCTGAAAATCAATTACGTAGACATACTTCGGTTACATGATCCACTGCTTATTAATCAAAACGCAATAAGACGTTTAGGCAAAAAAATGATTGTCTTACTCGAAGTAAAAAATCATCTCATGTATGGGTGACTCTCCGCAAAACGCAAACGCCCATGTAAAAAAAATCTAGTATTACTATTATTTTTCTGTTTAAATGCCCGAAATATCCGTTATTGATTTTACCGAACCAATTATGTCACTTTTTTAATTAAAATATTATGTCACTGTGAAATTGTAAATAAATTTTATAATGGTGTCTACAGACACACGAATTTGGTACGGAGCGTACAGTGGATCTGGTACGCTCCGTACCATATCCGTGCGTGTGTAGAGCAGTCCGGCTGTTAGGCCGTACAACGGTATCAGTGTTGCCAACTTAGGGATGTACCCCCCAAAATAAGGGAAAATATCTACGGGGGTTTACTAGGGGACAGGATGTTTAGAGTTTACTCCTTATGAATCAATTTTTATGTAATAATAAAAATTATTTTAATGTGTGTATATAGCCAGGGATATGAAAATGTATTGGGAGTGAAATCAGATTAAGACAAGTTAGTTTTATGTTATTCACGCGTAAGTCTTTATGTTAAATACATAACCTTTCTTTCTAGCTTATTATCTCTTAGACCTGTCAATGGTATAAGTAATCAGGGGTAAAATTTGGGGAGAAATATTTTTTAAAGTGTTGGTATCACTGCCCGTTATCAATGAATTGCGGGAATCATCGTCGTCGTTTAAAAACAGTACTGTAAATAGAACTCTGTGCTAATGTAATAGAGCATAAAATCGAACACTCGAGTGTCGAGCGTTTCGCTTCACTGCACCGTACCAAATTCGTGCGTGTGTAGCGACACCGAATTTGGTCTCCGGATATGGTTCGCTGTACGCTCCGTACCAAATTCGTGTGTCTGTAGATAGCATTAGAGCTAGAGCTCGCTGTCATTTAATTTATCATTAAAATTTCAAATTGCACTGTTTTGGTTAATCAAAGATTTAATTGAATTCCACGACAAGTTTATACAGGTATCTACTTAAGTCTAAAACTGTAAGTTATTTTAAACACATAATAATCAATTTAAACACACAAAAACACTGTTTGTATACATTCGTTACAAATGAATAAACAAACAACTAAGCGGCAAAACGCGGGCATATGCCGTTCACGGTTCAACCAATCAGCTTTTTTCAGTTCGTTATATTATGTAATAGTATAATAATGAAAAATATTGCGCAAAATTGTAAGCAGAATGTATATTTCACAATCTGTCGACATTTTATAATATTATCGCTATAGTAATTATATTACAATCTAACGGTATTTACAATTTTATGGTGACATGTATGAATACTAGTAGGTACGTAACTTGCGCGTATTCCGATAATAATAATACTATTTACCTAATATAATACTAGGAGTAAGTATTTAATACACTAAATGTTTCCCGCAACTTCATACGCGCACATTTTTCATCCACAAAAAGTAGACTATGTCCTTTATTGTGGTAATCTGTGTCATATTTCATCAAAATGGTTAATTACTTTCGGAGCCAATTCAATGCACACAAACAAAGAAACATACAAAAAAACTTTTCTCTTTATAATATCAGTATACACTAAAACCTAGTGCGTACCTACTGCGTAATATACTCCTATTATTATGTAGGTACCTGCCTTTGTTTAAGTTGAACTTAACCCTCACATTTATATTAATGAAAGTATCCAAATCGCACAACATTGAAACTTCCAGCAATTATATTCTAAGCTAGATTACAAACTTATCACAGACCACATAGCATATTAATGCTATGTGGTCTGTGACAAGTTTGGAGAGGCTTTTACTGATAGTGGTTGATACGATATCTTAGTCTCCTTATGTCCCCTTGGGCACTTGGGAACAAACCAGACGATGGGGTCAAATGAACTTAGATACTGATTTCAAAGTCAGTTTCGATAGTTTAATTCATTGCTTTTTAGGGGTACTTTGTTGCCTATTTTGACTATCAAAATTAAGTAACTTATAACATACTGTATAACAATAAACGTTAAAATAAATTAATCAAAATGCAATAACCACCCCACTCCATGTTCTCAATAATAAAATACTGAAAAGTAATCCTTTTCAATACCAGAAGGCAATGGATATTTAACATGTATTTCAAAGTATAATTAAATGCAATACAACAAACTAAAAAACAGAAAAAATATAGTTCAACGAAAAATTAGAAACAATGTTTTTCAGCGCAATTCACTTAAAACTTTAAACATAAGCATTTTTGAACACGCAAATTCAGATTACTCGCTAACAAGTTGAAACAACGAGGCTGAAAACTTTAATTTGGGTGTACGGGGTATTTGCGAACGGAAACAAAATTCCCCGCCTCATGTACCCCACCCTCCCCCTGTCAACTGCATGCTGTTCGTGCAAGTGAATTTTAGTTAGGCACTGCTGCCCAGTCTAGGGCCTCCACCATAGATTTATGAAGAGAAGAGATGGGACAATCGGTTACTAACTCGGTTACTAACTTACTATGCGCGTGTGTCGCCAGTCGACGTCACTAACACACCAAAGCAACATCGCTTAAGATTTGCGCTTGGGTGTGTACGTATGACAGTGTATGCTCATTACCCGACTACGCCAAAAGGAAGGGTAGTGATTTTAGCAGTATATGTATGTATGTTTGTTTCGCCGTAGCGGTCAAACCACTAGTCTGATTTTTTAATACATGAGTTGTCAATAGATTCGTAATATTAGCTGGGTAACTGGGTAATTAATTTACAAAGTCGAGTTATAATTTTCTTTTTAATTGTGGTTTTTTATATCAAAATTTATTTTAACATACAGAGCTCGCGTGCGGTGGCAAGTTATCTTCTATATACCACTCTGTGACGTCTACCATGGATGAGGAAACACAAATAACTTTAGTACGGTTGGTGGAATATGATTGCTGTAACCGAAACCGCATGATGCTGTTGACATTGGTTGAGATTTCAGCAAATTGTGTTTTACCAGCAGATTATACTTTAGAGTTTAGTCAATAGTTTGTTTGCGTATAGCGACTTTATTGGCATAGACATTTTATTAACTATTTTACAAAAATAATCTTTCTTCACCATAATTCACCGAAATGTCACCCATGTTGATTTCACTATACCTCAAATGTCAAAATGGCTTCATTAACCCTAAAAGTGGGACTATTTAAGTGGAGATAGTTTTTTCTCGACATTTGAGTTATAGTGTGATAGTGGCAATTTTGATATTTTCATGAATTAAGAAGGCGTAATTTTTTCCTGTAGAATGGTTTTCACAAAAGAAGTCCCGCGGCAATTCTTGGAACTAAATTTGTTAAATTATTATTACAACGTTTGAGGTTGTAAAAAGTGCTGCCCAAGAAATTTTACTCAAGGTAAAGGAGTTTTGTGAAGCAGAACAACAAAATCAAGGATATTTTGATATCCATAAATAATGCGGACAACATTTTGTCGCGCGACCACAGCGCTACGTCTAGGGGACTTCTTTCTTGACAAGGACTCTAATAAGATTTATTCTGTCACATGTACGTCATAACCTATCCTTAGTTTTGAATTCATTGGGGCAGTGGCCCAGAAACCCTTGAAGAATTAAAAACTTTCACAACCCTACATCAACAGCACGTTACTATAATTAAACTTGTTATTTCATAATTAGCCTTACGTGCGGGTAATTTAGGAAAATTCGACACCCCAACATCTCTGTCAATTCTTTGCTAACTACGGAAGACAGACTCCGCCATAATTACCATGTCCCACACGCCACGTCAGTCAGTTTTAGGTTTTAATAGCGACTTAGAAAGCAGGAACCTTAGTCACGCTAAGGCGAAAAACACATCGCGCGCGTCGGCGGATTTTATTATACAGATGGGGTAAGAGAGTTTATGGTGAAAGAGGGCCAGTGCCATACACTCAAAATGTTTCTCTAACCCCATCTAACCTTACCTACTACACTAAAATGACAAGAAAATTATGAGTTAAGTACCACACATTTTGAAGTAAAACTACTTTAGCGACGTTGAGAGTGAAACTTCAAGATCACATCACGACACGATTTTGGATATAATTCAATCTATCGGAAGCTCAATGAAGAAGTATGGTGCAATACATATGTGGCGTTACTTTTAAAAGTGATTTTCTATATACACGACGATTTTTGGATTTTAAATGATGGATTTGGATGGACGACACTCCTGCAGGCTTAACATGCGCACCGTAGAAACACCAAAGAATCGACAAAATTATATTATATTGAAGAAACATTAATACCATTCGGAGCAAAATAGGTCTTAATCGTAAGCAGCAAAGTCGATGCATCTTCGTTATGCGAAACGACAATTCTTTTCTTCCCGAGCATGAGCTCACAAAATGGCCTCCTTTGACAGCTAAAGTAGAAACGTTTTCTAATGTCAATATCAAATAGTCTAACAATAATGTTAACTAACTGCACATCACGGCGCTCCTAGACAAATAGTTTCCTTACGCTCAGTCATTTACTTGAATATTTATTCGTTTTTTACTGAAGATTTCCCGCATTTTAAAAAAGTCAAAATTTCTAAACAGATGGACTGTTTAGAAATTTTGACTTCTATTGACGACCTTATAACCATGGATTAAGAACTATTTTGCAACGAAGTATTTGGATAGAATATTTCTTCTTTAATTATATTTTTTCAGTATGATTTACCAAAAAAAAATAATGAGAGCATAATGGCAGTCTAGGATAGGCGTAGGCTGGGGCTATAGTATGATCCGGAATCTAGCGGACCCGCGAAAATTCAGAGCACTGAAAATTTAACTCTACGGTAAAAACTATAGAGTCGAAAATTGAATTGTCGAGTGTTGAGCAGTCATAAATAACATTGACATTCGACCCGACACTTGTTTGTTCGATTTTCAGCTGTAATGTAATTAACGCAGGGTTCTTTTTTTTAATGCTCTGAATCTTCCCCAACCACGGATTCCAGATCATAATATAGTCTCAGACTAACAGGAAATTTCGACCAATGTCTTACAACAATACGAAATTTAAATCGTCTACATTCAAAATTAGGCACAGAAGACAGACAGACAGACGGTATGGACAGAGCGAAACTATAGCGGTTTATTGAGGTAAGTACTACGGAATTCTAAAAAAGGTTTCTCCCACCCCCTTCTGCCCAAAACTTGCATTCACAAAAAGTAGATGTGTGAGAATCGCTAAAACCAAGTTTCTAGACACGCTAACCCACCTCTTAATGTTTTGATTCCGTAGCGATAGTAATTTTACAAAGCAATTTTCAAGTAACTAAACGGTAAAGTTAACTTAGAAAATAAATAATTTGCAGCTTTCAAACATTGTTAGAATTGATTTTACAGCGTTCCGAGACTATTTATTTTTTATTTTCTATCTACAACGTAAACTTATTGAATAACAACATTATAATAGCTTTTTCCCAAAGAAAACTAGCAGTGGTTTCTGAAAACTATTTGCCTAAGAAATAACTACATTGTATATAAGTAGACTTCTGAATCCCAATAGGGTATTTGCCAATTTTTTGAAAACTGCTTATATTTAATTGGGTCTTATTATAAATATATCTAAATTTTACGTGACACCCACCAATTAGCATTACGCTCCTCCAGCAATCTGGCTCTCGAGATCCCCTCACACTCCACTTCCCTATATTCCAAATCCTTTACTGTTCGCGCTGCAACACTTTGGAACTTACTGACTTTGGAAGTAGGTACGTCGCGCTGATTCAATTTATATTTTTAAAAATAAATTAAAACAATATTTTCTTGATAAGCTCTAAATTTGTTTCTGTCGTTATTGTATATTATATCTTTTATTATGTTTAAATTTAATGAAGCTTTCTTAGTTTGTACACCTACACTATTTTTTCATTTCCTATGACCAATCTCAAAAACAAAAGGTTGGCTGGTAGAGATTGCTTATTAGCAAAAAGTTCGCCTTTTGTACATCATATTATGTAAAATTTATTGTATTTTTTTTAATCTTGTAGTTTTTGGTGTGTAATAAAGTGGTATTGTATTGTAACTGCACAGTTCAGTCACAATAGACGTATACAGTAAACAGTATCCCACCAAAAACATTTCCATGTAAAAAAATTATGCCAAGACGATACCATATGACTAGCACTGTCAAAAAGTTATGAAATCTCATGTAAAACCAAGCTTCTTACCCTACACGCCTTAACTCTACAAGCGTAACTTCACAAACTCTACACCTTAGTCAATATATGTGGCCTGGCCATTTCGCTTCATTCACTTGGCCGTAAGGAGAAAAATTTATAACCGACTGTTTTTCTATTATACTCTCGATATAATAACATATATATAATAACGAAATGGCCAAGCCACATATAATGACTAAGGTGTAGAGTTTGTGAAGTTACGCTTGTAGAGTTAAGGCGTGTAGGGTAAGAAGCTTGGTTTTACATGAGATTTCATAACTTTTTGACAGTTCTAGTCATATGGTATCGTCTTGGCATAATTTTTTTACATGGAAATGTTTTTGGTGGGATTTCACTTCTTTTTGTAAGTTTTTATAACAATATTATCAAATAATTGAAAAGTGAATGGATAAAGAGCTGCTGCAGCCATGAGTTCCGGAATTATCATAAGTGTCCCCATTGTCAGCACAAGTATACAATTATTGTAGTTCATCCCAGTGAACTACGACATATTTGCACGATAGCAGTTCTGACTTCGAACGCCACCTCAGAGTAAATTTTTTCAAACATTAAATAAGTCAAGGAATGGAAGAAATATTCTTTAGTAATTTAAACGGAAAAACATGAACGTGTTATACAATTTTCCTTCCTGTAGTTTAAGGGTTTGAATGATAAAAGTTTATATGAGACTTCTTAACCTAATAATTCTTAACAATAAAAATAGAATGTTACCTTTGTATGTTCAATTTTCCGTTGAAATTACTACAGAATATTCGGGAAACAATTATTTTAATATTACGTCAATTAGTTTATAATCCAAGCGATAAATGACGATATATAACTTACATAGTTCATAATAACGCGATAGATGGCGCTAATAATTCTTAACAATAAAAATAGAATGTTACCTTTGTATGTTAAATTTTCCGTTGAAATTACTACAGAATATTTGGGAAACAATTATTTCAATATTACGTCAATTAGTTTACAATCCAAGCGATAAATGACGATATATAACTTACATATTTCATAATAACGCGATAGATGGCGCTAATAATTCTTAACATAATAAAATAGAATGTTACCTTTATGTTAAATTTTCCGTTGAAATTACTACAGAATATTTGGGAAACAATTATTTCAATATTACGTCAATTAGTTTATAATCCAAGCGATAAATGACGATATATAACTTACATAGTTCATAATAACGCGATAGATGGCGCTAATAATTCTTAACATAATAAAATAGAATGTTACCTTTATGTTAAATTTTCCGTTGAAATTACTACAGAATATTTGGGAAACAATTATTTCAATATTACGTCAATAAGTTTATAATCCAAGCGATAAATGACGATATATAACTTACATAGTTCATAATAACGCGATAGATGGCGCTAATAATTCTTAACATAATAAAATAGAATTTTACCTTTATGTTAAATTTTCCGTTGAAATTACTACAGAATATTAGGGAAACAATTATTTCAATATTACGTCAATTAGTTTATAATCCAAGCGATAAATGACGATATATAACTTACATAGTTCATATTAACGCGATAGATGGCGCTAATAATTCTTAACATAATAAAATAGAATGTTACCTTTATGTTAAATTTTCCGTTGAAATTACTACAGAATATTTGGGAAACAATTATTTCAATATTACGTCAATTAGTTTATAATCCAAGCGATAAATGACGATATATAACTTACATAGTTCATAATAACGCGATAGATGGCGCTAATAATTCTTAACATAATACAATAGAATGTTACCTTTATGTTAAATTTGCCGTTGAAATTACTACAGAATATTTGAGAAACAATTATTTCTATATTACGTCAATTAGTTTACAATCCAAGCGATAAATGACGATATATAACTTACATAGTTCATAATAACGCGATAGATGGCGCTTTCACAAATAATTAACTTTAACTCCCTTGTTTCAGGGGTTGGAAGATGAAAGTTTCAATTTTGAGAATTTTTATGTTGGTTGTGTACTAATACAATCTTACGTAACAAATTTCAGCTTTCGAGAACATCCGGAAGTACGATATAATTTTGTTGATCATCAGTGAGTCAGTGACGGAATCAGGGGTTTTTAGATATCAATAAAATCTAAAGTATAAGACGTAGGTAATCGAAACTTTACATGTTTAATGAGACCGCTGATGGGAACAAATCCTGAAAGTTTCATTTATCTGGTACAATCCAAACCCAAGTTATGAGGGTTCAAAAAATCGACGAAACGCTTCGAGAAAAGGTGGTTTGGTAGTGCCCTTGCGCTTCGCTTGGCGTCTTGGCATGGGGGCACTGCCGTGCCCCCAGATTACCTCTTCATACTAGACCGCCTGAATCGGTGCAGCACACTTTAATAAACATAATATCTACTGTAACCGAACTGTGCAGCTTTACCGTTATGGTCTTCAGCCACAGATTAATAAATATTTACAACTTTTAGTGATCATTAACTATTATTTCAAATCGTTTGTGAAAAATCAAATCTGCATCTAAAAACTAAAACCCAAGGTTTCATTGTGTTTATAACAAACGGTTGCCATTGTTATGAACTGACAACCAGGATCGAGTGGCTAATTACTTGCTCCCATAGGGCCATACGTTGGTGCTATCACCAATTATAAAGTTTGCTCACCAGACCAGTTTATATAGACCTCCAGCCTACGGTCCGACCGTAGAAACCCCGACAGAATAGACATATTCAGAGGACCAAGCAAACTGGTCAGGATACCCTCTGTTTATGTTAGGCGAAAACCAGATCCGAAAGTTTGTTAGTAACAGTGTCTGTTGACTGTTCTTGTTTGTGAGGTGCGATATTTTACAATTGTTATTACTTCGCCTAATTGAAACGGATTGCTTTTGGAATCACTTCAATTTGTATCACCTGAGTTGCTTTTATATACAGTTAGAAAATTTAAATTGAATAAGGAACATGCATTTGTTATAAATCAGCAAAATACTTTTATTTTCCGAAAGGCGACATGAATATGGACCGAAAAATACAAAAAATACAGTAATCAGCTGCTAAATTAAAAAGTTACAGGACTGAAAAGGGCTAAAAAAGTTTTTTTTCTTGCTATGATTGAAAAACGAAAATTACTGTTAAATTCCTTTTATTACTTGAGACATTTTTGACACTGATAAACATAAACATACACTTTCAACTGCCATAACGGCCCTCGTGCATATTTTTTTTGTATAGATCGTTTTTGATGCTCTCCAACGATCTCACTCAAACTCAAACTCAAACTTAAAATTTTTATTTCCATGTAGGTTATAATATAACACTTATAGAATTGTCCTACATGATGCCTACCACCGGTTCGGAAACTAGCCCGGCGAGAAGAACCGGCGTAAGAAACTCGCACGGGGCCACCTTTTAGCAAAAAGATGGGAAAATTGTTCTTTCACTTTTGTGATGACCGTATATTTTGGTCAACGGTTGATCGTACATAATTATTATGCCATTGCAAAGCCAATATTTCCTGTCTTATTATGTACTTTTCGAAAAGCCAATAAAATCTATACCCGTTTCCCGTAATATTATTGATTAACGCCCGAAATTAATAATGAGTCTTAATCTCATTTTAGCTATCTGAGATCAAGATTTTAATACATTTCAACGATCCTAGGATAATATAGTAGAATAGGATAATAACTTCACGTCAATTTACGTTATTTTTTGTTTTGAGAATCTGACATTTGAAGTCAATTGAAGATTTTAGATACGTTATTAATTTCGGGCATAAATATACTATAATACGTCTATTCCACATTGTCGTTCTTTCCATGTATATTCATCTTCTAAGATACACGTAAAATATATTCATATATATAATCACGCCACTTTCCCGTAGGGGTAGGCAGAGAACACTTCTTTCCACTTGCTACGATCCTTACATACTTGTTTTGCTTCATCCACTTTCATTTTTACCATCCATTCCTCCTCTTACATTCAACGTAGCGAAGCGGCTCTCCATGGGCCACTTTTCGCCTCCGCCAGAACGAGACGTGATGGGTGGCGAACCACGTCGCCGCCATTTTGGATATTTAACTTATTTTTATGATTATCCATTGCATTGCCACGGATTGGCGGAGAGGGTAGGAATAGGGAAAGGGAAGGATAGGTAGTGTGGAAAGGAAGATTGGTAAGTTAGAGTGGGAAATAGGAAATGTAGGATATTACCGCCCAGCAGGGCAAGGGATAGGACAATAATAGCTAGGGAAGCCGGGGTCGCGTACCCGTATACTATACCACAACTACCGGACAGGTAAGTTGGGATGAGTATCCCATGACATCAAAATCAGGCATAAAAATGTTGGGAAACTCAAAGGAAACTGACTCAAAGTACAACACAATTAGTATTACACTATTATAATATGTTTGACCCAATATATCGGACCAAACTACACGTGTGTAGGTAACGATAATTTGTTTTGACGTGGCCGAAGCAAAACAAATCACTAGCGTTAATGTATCAAAACATAGTTAAAGTAACTGAATAGTGTTGGGCCAACATAGTTACAGGACAAACAGACTATTAACTATACGTAGTAAAGATCCCATTAAATGTCTTCCATCGACACGCTAAGGTGGTAATATGTTTAATACTGTTAAATTAAAGGCACCGTACACGGAATACAGGGTAGAAAATTCGGTATACGTTCAGAGAAACGTCTATTATAGAACGATCCAAATTTTAAAATGTTTACGTCCCCTTCAACGGCCTAAAATTTTTCCATACAATTGTGGACACACTGTAGGTATGCTTGTAATAAATCAAATCGAATTCAAATCATAAGCTGTTCCTTTTTCTTTAATCATATAAAGAGGAATTTAAGCTTTTAATGGTCAATCAATCAATCAATCAATCAATCAATCAAGTTTTTTTAAACTTTGTAAATAAATGAAGGTGTAATTAATGTCTTTTAAAAACTTTTAAAGTTACTTGCATAATAATTGTATGGGGATCAAGTTTATGGTGACACTTGGTACGATATCTTTAGTTTTAGTATGTAATTTAGTATTTTTCAATTGATATTGTGTTTATAGCCGGACAAATTCCACGTTTTCCAATGCCTCATATTTTTCAAGTAGGACCTTTCTGAAGGTAATTGGTGTTAAAAAACAAAAGAAGTGATCCACTTGATTTCCAGTCTCCCTTATCCTTTTCAATAATAACCTAAATTATTTGACGACCTCTGTAGCTCAGTGGTTGAGCATGTTGGTGCTTAAGCCGGGGGTCGCGAGTTCAAATCCCTCCGAAGGAACAATAAGTTTTCAGTGTTCCTGGGTCATGGATGTGTATTAAATACGTGTATAATATAGTAAAAATCTTAAATATAAATAAAATAAAAGTATTAAATATATTTCCGTTGTCTGGTACCCGTAACACAAGTTCTCCGAGCTTGCCACGGGGCCAGCTTGACGTGGTGTGAAGCGTCCATAAATATTATAGATGTTATATAACCTATATACTTATTACGCTGCTTGAGTATGACCTTCTTCTAAAATAACATTCTGTGTAGGCTGTGAATGTCAATGTCAAAAAACAAACGTTCCCAAATTCTAATTATGTACCAAGTGAAATTAATTCTGAACATCGGTACTTAGTTCAGAGCAATGTGCTTAAAATCGTCGTCGGTTAAGGCTCAACTCACACTTACAGAGTCGTAGCAAGATAGCGTGGAAGCGTATAAGGATATTTACTAATGAAAAAGTGAGATTCCAATTAAAAAATTATCAGAATATGGTTTTGTATTGTAAAATTGTTCGATCACCAGACAGTTATGTTACGATCATATAATATTCGCATCAGTAGATTTCTGAGTTTGACGTTTATGAAAATGCCATTTTGCAGATTATAATATGAACGTCATAATATCGAAACTTTGTCGAAACTTTATTTTTGCATGACTTTATTAGCAGAATCGACACTGGTCAAAGTTGAAATCCGCTCATTATATTCGTTTTTACTTTCGTTACTGTTTCAATGTTGTACTGTATCTAAGCCCTGGGCCTTTAGTCAGATGCATTCGATAATTTCGACGGCGAAGGTCGAAAACAAAATGTATGGAATTTGACAAAAAGTATCGCAAGCGACACTTAGATTATGTCAAATCCCATACATTTTTGATTTCGAACTTCGCCATCAAAATTATAGAATGCATATTGACTAAAAGCCCTGGTCCAGCTTTGTGATTTGTGATGATGTGTCGCCACGCGTTGCAGTTGAAAATGAGGCGACACTACGCCAGTACGCCCTAAAATGTTCGGATGGTTCGGTTAGAGCGCTCACTTGAGACTCGACAGTCGTAAGACAGTATCGCATTACAAAATATATTATGAAGATGAAACTTGAAACAAAACGTCCTGTCTGGAAGCAACACAACTAACTTAAAACGATTTGTATTTTAGTCGTAAGACAGACATATCCTTGTGAGAGCCTTTGGCAGACTATATAAATAACAAACAAAAGTGGACCTAGTACACTTCCCTGAGGGACTCTTTTGACAGACTCGTGTCCCAAGTGAGCGCTCGCCCTTAAGTCGGGAAAAGCTTTGCACGTGAATCGGAACGTGATTCTGTATTTACGTATCGTAAATTAAAGCCTTTAATTACATTCACGAAATCCAAATGAAACATGCTTCGCTTATAAATATTAAGTTTGTCGAAGTTCGCGTGTGCGAGATGTCTCATTTCGTATTCGTTAAAAGTTTTCTTTGATTAAGTTGCGAATTTGTTTTACGTTATGGGAGATTCAGGGGAGCTCCTATGGGGGCGATTTGAGTTTTTTACCCGACTATAACGAAGCCAAAAGGATGGGTAATGATTTAGCAGTCTATGTATGTATGCATGTTCGTTAATTCACCGTAGCACCTAAACTACACGTCCGATTTTTATGAATGAGGTGTTAATAGATTCGTAATAATTGCCCGGGTAACATAGGGTATATAAAGCTTACGTAGTGTTATTAAAAACTTAGTTATTAAATGGAAGGTTCCAGGTTGTTACTATACTAACTTATGTTCAGATCCAATTTAGTCTAAGCGTAAACAAAAAGAAAAAAATTGACTAAAATGATTGTGTCATCGGATTTTTTTATTACGCGATAATAGACGTTTAAATTGGTAGCATTAGGCCGAGACTATTGTCCGGAATCCGTAAAGTTAGAAAAAATTCAGAGAGTTGAAAATAGAACTCTGCGCTAATAATATAGAGCTGAAAATCGAACATACAAGTATCGATTCAAATGTCAATGTAATATAATATGACGGCTCGACGCTTCGATTTTCAACTCTATTGTATTAGCGTAGCGTTCTATTTTCAATGCTCTGAATTTTTCCCGGCCTTCAGGATTCTGGATCATATAGTCCCATATAGCGCGCTATTGTTTCTTTGCTTACTAGATTCAAATGGATCTGAGGAAGCCATCATATCATCACTTAACAACCATGCTCTTTTCATGGATAGATCCCCATGATTAACGTTCTTCTAAATTTTTGCCAGGTAGAATTTTAGTCATTAATCTTATAGTCCAAAATAATATGTGAAAGTATTTTTAATACCCGCACAAAGTAAAAAAAAAAAAACAATGTCCTCTCCAAATATATTATTTTTGATTCGGGTGAAGGGAATTTAAATAACCATTAACATTCAGTTAAATGTGAAGTTACAAATGCATTGTTTAATGTTTGTATGAGACGAAGCAGGTAATCCTGTAATCGACCAGTAAAAAAAATTAGGCCTTTTCATCCGTTAATGGATGATTTATACAGTATTCTCCGAGCGAAGTAACCACCCTTAAAATACTATAGTGCCTGGGACAGTCGGTTTTTAAGGGGCAAATAGCCCCTAAATAGCTCAGTTTGAGTCCTAACTACTCCGAAAAATGGGAATAAAAAAATTCAAAAAAATATACATTTCACACTTCAATCCTTCATCTTTAATATCATCGTTAATTTTTTTAATACGACGAAGATTAATATTAAATAAATTAAAATTAAGTAGCCCTGTTTTCAGATTTCTTTTTCTATCTACTTACTACCTACTACGGCTATAAAGATGGTTCTTTTACGAAAATGTAAAGAATATATTTATCTAACATTTCATCGTTGGGTTTTTCGAAATACCGTTTTGTTTTCAAAATATACGTAAATAACTATTATTTTGTGAAAATATTTGTAAGCGGTGCGTGCGCGGGCGCGCGGGACAGTGAGCCACTGACTTTCGTACGAGGAGGTTGTGTCACTCTCCGCGGTGCCGCTATTTCGCAATCGTATATTTTACTCTTGAAATAATAGGGAACAACATGCCGTAAAAAATAAATTATGAAAACCTTAGCGAGCACTCTGCCTGCGATAGAATGAAAATGTTCGATCGTTGAATGTACTTTTTTGTTCCTTCAACTTCTTACTTGAAATTTTAATAATATATTAATATAATATTATATAGTGTATATTATAGTATAATATTTTATTGTGTATGTACTTTATTATGTGTATTGAATATGTACTATATTATGTGTATAGTTCTATTTCTATGACGACCTCTGTGGCTCAGTTGGTTGAGCGTGTCGTTGCTCAAGCCGGGGGTCGCGGGTTCAAATCCCGCCGACGGAAAAAAAGTTTTCTGTGTTCCTGGGTCATGGATGTGTATTAAATATGTGTATAATATAATAAAAATCTTAATTATGTGTACCAATAGTATAAAAGTATTAAATATACTTCCGTTATCTGGTACCCGTAACACAAGTTCTTCGAGAACTTACCACGGGATCAGATTGACGTGGTGTGACGCGTCCATAGATATATTATATTATTTCTTTTTTAATTGTCTATTTAGTATATCAACGCTTTGAGCTATATAGTATATGAGGTAAAAATGCCTAAGCGACACTTATTTATTTATTTATTTATTTAACACACATACAACTACTATTACAGACAAAATCCAATTCGATAGCGTAGGAAAGCAAATTCCTATTTTATAATATTATACATATTATGATATTTCCAGTTTAAATAATAATAATTGATAAAAAATAATAATTAAAGAAATAATAATTAAAAAAGACACATATGACGCATAAATTTAGTAAACTTTATAGAAGAGTGATTTAAAGTAAAAATTTTTAGAAAAAAAAATCATTAAAAATCACAAAATAGTCGGATTTAGATGGTTTTAACATACATCTATATATCAATAAAATACAACGTGTATCTTATTTTTATAGCAATTTTTGATATTAAAACGAATCATATAGCTTTCGAATTACAGGCAGTTTATGTCGCTTAGGTAAAAAAGTCCTAATTCGAAAAATAGGTAAAATTATCTAAGCTATCAACGAAAGTTATGTAATAGCAAGTAAAATTGCCTAAATTTTATTTTATATGTTTTCAGCAACTTGTAAAAATAGATAAGCTATAGATACATTTTCTGTAGTAACAGGTAGAAATAACTAATTCCAAACAAAAAAAATTATAGGAGTATTCATCTAAATTAGAGTTTATAAAATAAAACAAGATAAGTTACATAAATGTTGCTTCCATTAAGAATTTTCTACGGCTAAAGTTATCTTAGTAAAATTATTATTCAATGACATTGTAATTTTTTGCTCCTAACTGACAATATATTCCTTCTTCTTGTTTATAAAAATTTATTGCAGTTACTAAAACGAGCTAATTTTGATCTTGAAATAATAAAAAGTATAGAAATATAAAAACTCAAGGCCTAGGATTGCAGCCCATTGCTTTATACTTAAGCTGCGGCCCCATTCCTTGAGTTCTCTCTTGGTAGTGCTGGGAGATATTCCAAATACCGATTCTGGGCATGACACCGTGACACAATTGGCCCAAAGCCTACCCAGCTCGTCCGCGGTTTTGTTGCCGGAGATGTTGCCGTTGCCTAGAACCCATACCAGACTGATGCTGTTGTCTCGTCCTAGCATGTTTAGCGTTTGATCCTTGTAGCACTATAAGACATAATATATCAAATGAAAGGGCTTAAAAAAAGTGTCATTTTATTGTTTGACGAAAATCCTCTAAACCATGGGAGAAAAAAGTTAATGAGGATTAAAGGTTAAAAAAGTTAAAAAAATCATTTTGTATTATTGCACCGTTTCATAGTGTTGCTACTATGGAACAATTTTTGGAAAGTAATGGTATACACTAAACTTTAGAAAAGTGTTATATTTTGATAAACTGCCTCATACTTTGATGAAATGTATGGAATGATAATAAAATACTAAAAATAAGCTTTCCTCAATTTTTTCGCACATAATTACTTCTGAAAATTGTTTCTTACTTGCAAGTTGCAACGCTATCGAATGGCGCAATAATACAAAATGTATTTTTTTCCTAATTTGCGGGTTTGAATCCTGGCCTGGAAAAGTGGTTTATGTAAAATCAAATAATTCAGATAAAATATTAAAATACATATAATTAAATAGCAAAAATAATTTTCAAACGATTAGGTACAGAAAAAAAAGATATAGTACATGGTAAATTATACTTCTGGGCGTTGTAAAGGAAGTCAAAAAAAATTAGCAATAGCAATTTAGCCCTACGGAATATCGAGTCCGACTTGATGAAAACTTAAACTCTTGAAACATGAAAATTTTTAATAACTCAATTTTCCTAGACAGGATTGGAACCCATAAATTATGAAAAAAATACATCCTTTCAATAGTATCGCAAGTAAGAAACAATTTCCATAATGTAATTATGTGCGACAAAATTGAGGAAAGAGCTTATTTTTATCATTTTATTATCATTCCATACATTTATCAAAATTTATCAAAATATTATAAACAGAGGCAATTTATCAAAATATAACACTTTTCTGAAGCTTGCTGTATACCATTACTTCCCAAAAATTGTTCCTTATTAGCAACACTATGAAATGGTGTAATAATACAGAATGATTTTTTAACTTTTTTTCACCTTTGGGTTAAAACTTTTTTCTCCCATGGTTTAGAGATTTTTCGTCATACAAAAAAATTACACGCTTTTTAAGTCCTTTCATTTGATATATGTCTTGTAGTGCTACAGTAGTGGGGACGGGATCCATACAAAAATGCCCCTTCTTCTTTCTGCTGCTGTCAGTGCCTTCAGCGCAGTGTGATTGTTTTGATAGACTGCGCTGAAAGCATTGACAGTAGCAGAAATATCATCTAAATTATCCTAATCTTCTCTATAAGATTAGGATGTTTTATGGACAAGGACAATCTGTAGGCTCTGTATCAGATATCTTCATCTAAACTGATTCAATTTAAGTCTCTATAACTCCTGAACTTATGAAGTTTTTTGGACCGTTATAGTTTTCGTTCAAAGTTTATTACATGGATTACCATCATGAATTTTCCACATTTTTAGAGCCAGCCGTTTGGCTTTTAGAGGGGGGACGCCGTATTTTAACAAGAAATGCGCTTAAAAGTGGAATATCACGCAAACGGAATGTACGTACATCAAAATATAATCTCAGAAACCTCTTAATGTTCTTAAAATGTCTATGTACCTAATTATATCTCCCCTTTTCGTGTAGGTGTACCCAAAAATTATCTTCATTTATTTTAGCATTGTGTTGACGTGATAAATAAACTTACCCATTCAAAGTTTTATATTTCAAGCACCACCGTTTGGATGGACAGACGGACGGGCGGACGGTCGGTCGAACGGAATGACATGACGAAACTATAAGGATTCCGAGACATGAACTACGGAACCTTAAAAAAGGAATAATAATGAAACCACGCCAATTTCAGTGACTGTTGCCAGTTTAATTGAAAATAGACCAGCTATAGGAGCTATTTTATTATGTCCAAGTATGTGCGCAAAGTTTACTCCCATAACCTAGTATACTGATATTTACTACTACCGACAGGACTAACTTGCGAAACATTAGGCGCATAAATATATAAATATATTTAGCAATGTTTGCGTTCATTTATGTTCCCACACACTATTAATTTAATACTTTTAGTTACATTTTGTCAGTTTTATAAACACTCAGATCATTTAGCTATTTATTCCTGTCTATAAATTCATATGTATTGGAATTTATTGATACTTATGCGACATTTTTGATTTCGTATTGTACCTTAGCGACGTAAGATAATATTTTGGGTACAGGAAAAAATTACATTTTTTTTCGTCATTCTTGAACATTTCAAAGAAAAAAAAGGTATCCCCTTTTTCGCATAATTTTATTTGTCATAATTTCATTTCGCATATCTCTCTTGGCATAATTTTGTTACGCATACTATAACTTTGGCATACTTAATAGTTTCTTGGCATACTACATCATTAGGCATAAATATAATTTAGACTAATATTTTTTGACCTAATTTAATGAGGCATAACTCGTAAGGCATAATTTTTCTTGTCATAATAATACTTTGGTATAATTGCTTTTTGGCATAAACTCGTTAGGCATATTTTTTTGTCATAATAAATTCAAGTAATTCTGTCATAAGGAACAAATATGCATAAAATGGAAGGACATAATAAAACACGGATCAGGTAATTAAACGCATATTTATATTTATGCTTTTTAATATTAAGCATAAAATATATTTATTCTTAATTAATATAATGCGTAAAAAATGTATGCCTTTTATTAAGTATGCCTAACAATTATTATGCTATTAGTAATTATGCGAAAAAAAATTAAGCTAAGAAAATTATGCCAAATGAATACTATGCGAAACTACTATTAGGTCAAATGAAATTATGCCAAGTAAAATTATGACATATGATTTTATGCGAAAAAATAGGAAACCAAAAAAAATATCTAACCGACATACTTAAAAACAAAAGTTTGAAATAAAAATATCTACATAGCACGAATAGTTATTGTGTCAAATATGTAAAACTATCTTTACGCCAATATTGTTTTATTTCACTATGGGTAAAATTCTACAAGTTGCACTTTCGTAAAATAATGGTATCAAATTAAATGCACTGTAAGGACAATTCACAAATAATTTGTATGAAGAAAATGTACAAAGTGTCCACGAAAAGAATTTTTTAAACAAGTAAAAATATTTTTGTGCAAACAAAAAAAGTAAAAACATAAAAATAGACTAAGTTGATTTTTAAAATTCTTCAAAATATCCAAGTGATTTTTTTTATAAATTGCTTTTTGTTGTCGCTTAGTGAACATAACATTCATGATTTTGTATAAATTTCACTATATCTAAGCGACAAAAAAATCGTCGTAGGAAGACGACGATTAGACCAATCGACGCAAAAAAAAATACAAACTCATTGATATTTAAACTCATTTTCGGTATTTTTGTCGCTTAGGCATTTTTACCTTTCAAGCGTCGATATGAAACTCCTTTTTTAGGAAAGCGAAAGAACACCTAGCGGATATTTTAGTGATTCTGTCAATAGCACTAAGTATTGCATTTTGGTGGGCGTAGAGGTGGAAATGAAATTAAATATGATGGGTTGGAAGCCGCATTGCCTACCAAATAATTTCTAGATTTCGGGAATAACCTCGACCGGCTTCTACAGAAGAAGGAGAAGCGGCTAATACATTCTACGTTTTTTCTTTGCTCCCAGACCAGAAATAAATTAATATTTTCAAGTTGTATTTAAATCAATCCTAAAGTCGTATAAAAGGGCCGTTCCTCAGTTTATAATTTGAGTCGCGGCGCGGCCGCGCGCGGAGATCGCGAGCGCAGCGGGGTGTATGCGGGTGGCGCGGCGGGAAGTGTTAGGCCACGCCCGAATCTGTGACGTCATCTACGTATATTTTCGCCTTAAATGTCGTAGGTATGGGTGTTGGGCACATACGGCATTCTCACAATATAGTCAGCCTAGTCCAGAGGAATGAACTGGTCAATACGTCTGGGGCCAACTACGAGTATGTGCGGTTTTCCTCACGATATTTGCTTTCACTGTTAGAGCATCGGTATAATGTACTTGAGATCTGAAAAAGTCTCATTGGTACACGCCACAAACTGGGATTCGAACCTGCACTGTCTCGAATGCAAACCAAACGGTCTACCCACTAGGCCACGGAGCTCGCCCATTTTAAATACGTATAAATAATATATTATTTATACTGATAAGCATATGTCATGGGATACTCATCCCAACTTACCTGTCCGGTAGTTGTGGTATAGTATACGGGTATGCGACCCCGGCTTCCCTAGCTATTACTGTCCTAGCCCTTGCCCTCCTGGGCAGTAATATTCTACATTTCCTATTTCCCACTCTAACTTACCAATCTTCCTTTCCACACCACCTATCCTTTCCTTTCCCTATTCCTACCCTCTCCACCAATCCGTGGAAACGCAATGGATAATCATAAAAATAATTTAATTATCCAAAATGGCGGCGATGTGGTTCACCACCCATCACGTCTCATTTCTCGCGGAGGTGAAAAGCGGACCATGGAGAGCCGCTTCGCTACGTTGAATGTAAGAGGAGGAATGGATGGTGAGAATGAAAGTGAACGAAGCGAAACGAGTATGTAAGGATCGTAGCAAGTGGCAAAAAGTGGTCTCTGCCTACCCCTTTACGGGAAAAAGGCGTGATTATATGTATGTATGTATAAGCATATTATTTGCATCTTTTGTCTCTGTCGCACGACATAAAGTAAGCAACGACAAAACTCCCGAATAAGTTAATAAGCCGAATAATTGTGAAACAGTCCTTTCATATAAAAATTACTGTAGGTAGGAACTTTATTTAGGAATTAATTGCTCGGTAGTTGCAGTCGGGAATGTAATAATTTTAAGTGCTTGTCTAATACGAGTATTACATCTATACTAATATAATAAAGAGGTAAGTTTTTTTGTTTCTTTGTTTGTTTGCATTGAATAGGCTCCAAAACTACTGAACCAATTTTGCTGAAAGGCACAGATGTAGAGTAAACCACCGGAAAGGACATAGGCTATCTATCGCGGAAAAATGTACGGTTCCCATGGGATGCTTCATTTACGCGGGTGAAGTAGCAGCCATGAGCTAGTTTATTATACAAATAGGCGTCGGGCTGCGCAGTGCCGCATATTACATATTATAGCATCTTCAGGATCGTCGTATCGTGTCTCGGTAAAAACTGATCCTAACCTACGTCACCTAGACGAATGAACAATACGTTATAATAATACATAGAGTCATGTAGAGCTTATCTCCTCTATATAACATAATTATCGTGGGGCACGGCAGTGCCCCCGCCAAGTCGAGCGCGAAGCAAACACTGCCGTACCATCCTTTACTGGAACCATTTCGCCGCATTTTCAGGCCCGTATTTGAGAACCTCTGGATAAGAACAGAATGCAGAAATTTTCGTTATCCAGTAAGCTATAATCACATACTTAAAATCCAAAATTTCAAGTCTGTAGGTCATTTAGTTCCGAAGTTAAGCTAAAGTTTCGCATTTATGACACTCACTCACTCATGATCATCAGAATAGAACTAGTACTTCCCATAAACTCAGAGAGCTGAAATTTGGTACAGAGTTACAGTTTAATGGCCACATAAAGGAAAAACTATAAAAACTAGGATAATCGAAGATCTGGAGTACCTGGTGACCGTGATTAGTAAACATAACATCTCAACCAAACTATTAGAGATCGACATACTGCCTTTACAAAAAATATTCAACTTGGTGGGCAACTTCATTTCATGTCAAAAATCGAAGGTCTGAAGTATCTGATGAAGAACCCTCAGCTGGTCTTAGCTGTATTAGAGATATGGTAATGCCCCCTTCTACTATTGGTACATAAAAAATCGACTGTCATTGCAAAAATCCAGCGTAGTTGGACACATCTTCTAATTTAATCTAGCCTATAGCGTCCCACTGCTGGGCGAATGCCTTCTCTTCTGCTTTTAATACGCATATAAATAAAATTAAAGGAAAACTCTGGATAAGACTAGACTGGCTTTTATACTTATAATTTTTAAAGTTAACAAGAAGAAATACCTAGTCGAACGATTAACTTTTTCTACTCGAACATTACACAAATTAAATAAACAAATTACATATAAATTTAGCTCAAAATTTGGTCAAAATATAGCCACGGTCTAAGTCTAAAAAATGCCCTCATGGACATTGGCCATATTCTCGTGAAAGTGGCACTTTCACGAGTAACCAATCTTCTTGGGGTGCACCTCATAAATGTTGACTTCAAGAGTATAAAAGCTCAAGCTTCAGCGATCACCGAATACAACCGGCTTAGGCGTAAATACCGCTCCGATCTTTCAGAAATTTAACCGTCTAAACCGTTTAAAAGAATAAATTATGAACGTAAATGGGTAATACGAAAAACTGTTGCTACTGTACAATAATCAGAACCGGAAAAAAAGAAAAGAAAGATTTGTAAAAATAAAAAACTATAGGGGTAGTTTTTTTTATTATTATAACATTAACTATAATAATATAGAAATCGCAGAAAGGAACCTTAGACTTGGCACGACTTTGTCTAGATTTCATTACTTTTTAGAGATAAACAAGCAGCTCCATCGAGACTTGGCTAGTTTTTTACAAAATGTTTTTGGTGGGATTTAAAATTTACACAAACTTATAATTATCAGCGCCTAGATTATTCCAAATAGGTCTAGACGCTAAACTACGATCAATTAAAGCGTCGGCCATCGGGCAGTATTTACACATGCCCAGGGGAAATCTGCGCGGACGGTTACTGGTCTATAAATAGTTTTCAATGATTTAGCTGCCAGTTTTTTAATGCCAGAGTTGTATTAACACTTTTTATTTGCTATTATAAAAAAATAAGGATCGAGGAGAATGATATCGTAGCCGCGCGGAAAACCGTGCAAAAACGTACTATAGGCTGACACGGCTATAGAACTCCCATACAGATTTAACGGTGTTATTAAGAGCATTGATCGGCGCGAGACTCAGATTTCACGAAAAACGCTACTTTTCAAATGCGTCTATATCTAACAAATAACAAAAACTGGTTATTCTGATTTTTACATGTAAAAAAACACTAGAAAAATATTGTATTCAAATTTTTCACTTATCATTTATTTTAAAATAATTTCAAACTTTTGAATAAAACTGACAAAACTAACCAGAAGTTTTTACAACTTTAGGTTCAGGGGCAATTTCAAAACATATAATAGTTAAAACCGCTTACATTTTTTAAAAACAAAAAATCTTTACAAACTTGTTGGATCCTCTTCTAGATTATCTCTTTGTCAGATTATTTTTATATACGTTTCTATCTCATAAAAATAAAATTTAAAGAATGAGAAATTATCAGGAATTATAGTTATTTAAAATGATGATATTTATGTATTTTACTCGCTACTTTTGTTTCTTACTTACATAATCTATGAGAAGAACCTTTTGTCTTTAATATGCTATTAAAATTTTTAATTAAATTAGTTTGACGAATTTTATATGAATTTTTAAAACTACTAAATAAATCGAGGCGCACGAGCGTTTACATCGCTCGTGCGCCTCGATAAATACAGTAGTTTTAAAAATTCATATAAAATTCGTCAAACTAATTTAGTTAAAAATTTAAATAGCATATTAAAGACAAAAGGTTCTTCTCTGACAATCTCTGAAAAATCTGACAAAGAGATAATCTAGAAGAGGATCCAACAAGTTTGTAAAAATTTTTTGTTTTTAAAAAATATAAGCGGTTTTAGCTATTATATGTTTTGAAATTGGCCCTGAACCTAAAGTTGTAAAAACTTCTGGTTAGTTTTGTCAGTTTTATTCAAAAGTTTGAAATTATTTTAAAATAAATGATAAGTGAAAAATTAGAATACAATATTTTCTAGTGTTTTTCTACATGTAAAAATCAGAATAACCAGTTTTTGTTAGATATAGACGCATTTGAAAAGTAGCGTTTTTCGTGAAATCTGAGTCGCGCGCCGATCAATGCTCTTAAAAAAACCCTTACAATTATAATACTCATTCGTATAATATACTACTTGAAAAGTTTTTCACTGTTCAGTATTCTTGGTACGAGGAAGGTCAATGCACCTTTAATTATAAGTTGTGAGCATCATTCTCGTCTGTAATTACATAAAGGCTACTTAGCGGATTAAATCGCGCTATTAATTTATAATAATCCAATGAATATCATTACCCCAATTATACCGGCGGGCTTATTACGTATCTTGCAAAAGCCAAGCAATAGCAAAAATTGCGCAATTTTTGCTCCAAAATCGCAAATTCGTATTACGTATCTGCAAAAACCTAGCAGAAGCAACCTAGCGACAGTACTGCCTCTGCCGAACAATCGAGGAACTATAAATTGCAATCAATCGTTCGATCTCTTTACTGCTGTCTAATTTTTCGTATTACGTAAGACTTTTACAGCAAAGCGAAAGCAATCAGCGAGCGATTTGAACTGTCAGTTAGCAATAGTAAGCGTAAATGAAGCAATTCAAATACAACAGCGAGCGATTAGCAATCGATCGCATAGGTAATACAATTTTATTTGATGTTCAGCAATCGATTGTGCGTCTATCGCGCGATGACTGCAAGATTTTTGCTAATCGCTATTTTTACGTAATACGGCGGCGGAATTGGTATTACATACCAGTGGATGCATCCTTGATTACTGAAACACATTATACATTGAGATGCACATAGATAAACGGTCATAATATTATATAGTGTTGTTTAATTTAACTAAATCCATACTTATATTATAAATGGAAAAGTGTGTGTGTCTGTTTGTCCGTCTTTCACGGCAAAACTACTGAACCGTAAGAAATTAAATTTGGTACACAGATAGTCTATAGCCTGAGAAAGGACATAGGCTACTTTTTATTGCGGGGAAATGTACGGTTCCCGTGGGATACTTTATTTACTGTTTCACGTAAAAACTACTAAACCGAGTATCATGAAATTTGGCACAGATATAAAGTAGACCACGGGAAAGGACATAGACTACTTTTTATTGCGGGGAAATGTACGGTTCCCGTGGGAAACTTTATTTACAGTTTCACGTAAAAATTACTGAACCGATCATCATGAAATTTGGCATATATATAAAGTAGACCATGAGGAAGGACATAGGCTACTTTTTATCGCGAGACATACACGGTTCCCGTGGGTTACTGTACTTACGCGGGCTGAGCCGCGGACATCAGCTTAGTACATTATACATTGAGATGCACATAGATAAACGAACATAACATTATATCATGTTGTTTAATTTAACTAAATTGTCAAATAAATTAATGACATGGGTGACATATTAATGACAACATGACAATTAATATTTATTGCACGTTAAATAAATTACATTTAATTGGTAGAAATAGCTATATTGATATATTTGTTTACACTTACAGTTTAGATTATTGTAAATCTAAACAAAGTAGGTATAAATAATATTATAATGTCATAATATAGTATATAATAATACATATAATAGTATATAATAATAGCTCTTAACCGTGGCTTCGTCCGCGTTAAATGGGTTCCTGTTTTTTTTTTTTTTTGTGATTGAATAACAAATTCTAGGTACAACGCCTAGAATTTGTTATTCAATCAAAAATTTAAAAAAAATATATATGTTCTAAGAAAACGTTTCTGACTAAAGTTACACTTTACAACGAAATCTGACTAAAGTTATATACTTTACAAAGAAATTAAGGATTTTTATACACACTTGTGAGATTTCATAATGCGACATTTTCAATAAGTATGACCGCAGTAACTTTAAAGCTTAGGTAGGTTACATGAAACAATCTTGTATATATTATGTAATCGGTTTCTCGAAAACGGTTGCAAGTTTTGGGAAAGAAAAATCGATCTAGCTAGATCATATCTCTAGGAAACAGCGTAAATATTATGCTTTTCTTTCGTCGTGCAGCAATATATCAATAATTTCGACTCGACTCTACTAGATCAGTCTGATTGGCAGTTTGGTATGCATATATTTTTACTTTGTTCGAAAATTCAGAGTGCGGTGGGTACTGGGTTCGAATCCCGGTCAGAAAAATATTTTTATGATTCTATTATATTATATATATTTCCGTTGTCTGGTACCCGTAACACAAGTTCTTCGAGAACTTACCACGGGATCAGATTGACGTGGTGTGAAGCGTCCATAGATATTATTATTATTATATAATTTTTATCTATCAGAACTCCTAGCTAAGCTCGGTTCCTCAGGTACATATTATTAATTCAGCTACAATCCAAGATACTCATTAAGAAAATGACAATCATTGTGAAGTGGTCCGAAACTTTGTCAATATCAACCGTATAGAATAGTTGGCTACAATCGACCCTTTGATCCCTTATCAAAGTTCCCCCGGAGGTTTCCAACAAATTTAATCTTTTATGATTAGGATATCGACTTTAATTTATTTATTTATTTGTAAGATTTTCTACGTTTGATGTAAACACTTAAGATAATTTTCGACAAAAAGTGACATAAGTTACAAAATATGTCACTTTTTGTCGAAAATTTAATAAAAATGTGACTTATGTGTGAAATAAAGTATTTTAAATATATTTTGCGGGAATTGTATTGCAAATAAAATAGATGTGCATATAAATTTATGTAGTAATAGTATGAAATTACCTAATTAATGTCGATTGTTTTTTTGTACGGGGAACGAACCACCTTAAGCTCTTTTCAGACCACGCTATATGGTATCGCTTATAGTGCGCGATAATGTGAGATGTACATAGCTGTCTTTGTCATTATCCATACTAATATTATAAATGGGTAAGTGTGTATGTTTGTCCGTCTTTCACGCCAAAATTACTGAACCGATTTAAATGAAATTTGGTACACAGATAGTGTTAGAGCCTGAGAAAGGACATAGGCTACTTTTCATCGCGGGGAAATGTACGGTTCCCGTAGGATGCCTTATTTCCAGTTTCACGTAAAAACTACTAAACCGAATATCATGAAATTTGGCACAGATATAAAGTAGACCACGGGAAAAGACTAAGGCTACTTTTTATCGCAGGACATATACGGTTCAAGTGGGTTACTGTACGTACGTGGGCGGAGCCGCGGGAAACTAGAGTATGACATATTCGCGCTATATATTGCACATCGGAACTAATCGATGTGGAAACCCTCTAATCCTGATGACATAACATCGAGCCTCTCACATTATCGTACGTAGGTATAGCGTAATGTAAAAAAAAATACCTAAAAGGAATTTATTTTTACTCTTTGACCCAGCAAACTTTGTTCTGTCATCTGAATGAATGGTATAATATAAATAAACAAAATTAACAAAAAGTAGAAATTGCACGCGATTTCGTGCGCATAAAAGGAAATCCCGTGGTAACCGCACATTCGGCGCGATAAAAAGTAGACTATGTCCTTCCCCGTGGTCTAATCTATATCTGTACCAAATTTCATCATAATCGGTCCAGTATTATCGGAGCCTATTGAATGCAAACAAACAAATAAACAAATAAACAAACAAACTTTTCCTCTTTATTATACATATTAGTATAAATTAACTAACCCCGAATTGAGTGAACTGATGATAATAAACTAAAGCAAAGAACACTCGATCGTGTCAGCTTTCAAACAAAAAAAAATAATTAAAATCGACTTATCCGTTCGGGAGCTACGATGCCACGGACAGACACACAGTCAGTACGAACACACAGACAGACACGACAAACTTATAACACCCATCTGTTTTCGTCGGGGATTAAAATAGTTTGCAACCTTTTCTCAGACCGAATATACCGAATATACACAAAAAATTCATAAAATCGGGCAAGCCATGTCATAGAATTCATGTTAAATCTATTGGATTAAATTATGTTTAATATAATATTATTATAGTCTATAAGATTGATAACTTACTTTATCGCCAATTGAAGTACAGTTTGTTATTTTCAAGGTCTTTTGACAAACAAAATTACACTTCATTATATACGAGTAGTATTGGTAAGAAACTTTTCGATTTCCTTTCCAATTTTTTGTTCAACAGGTATTAAAATACATAATATACAAATATACAACCTTTTTAATAACAGCATCCTTACTCTCTGAGCAGGCTCTCCTATTTACATTCCAGTATGTAATTTTATAGTTTGTTAGTCAAAGAGATACGCTGTAAAGTTGAGTTAATTTACATTTAAATGCATTACCCGGCGACTTCGCGTGCGGTGCACATGAACACAGCCCCCAAGGAACTCATTAAATAAGCTCGAAAAATTAAAACACCGCAGCGAGCTCTGAACATTTTTCTGCACTTGGAAGTTCCTTAAGGAATGTGTAATAAAATTGTGAAACTTAATTTTCTTTGGTATTAATGTAAAAGAAATCCTACCTTTAAATGTAGTAAAAAATCAACAAATTATTTTATGAATTACTAGCTGTCCCGACACACATTGTTATGTTTTCTGGAATACATAAATAACAAATTTATGTTACACACCCACTTAATATCAAAATATTGTTTCAGAGTTAAGAACATTTAGTATGGGAAAATGTAATTATAAAAATTATTATATATGGGTTTTTTATGGGGTTGGTATTTTCGTCGCAATTTTTCCAACATTTCTCACCATTTAGACCATCCCTGAATTTCTATAATTACTTCATGATCCACCATCGGTTCAGCTGTTCTCAAGTTTTAGCGAGGCAAAGAAACTGCAACTTATTTAAATAGATTTATATAATTTTTATTAAATTATTTTTTTAGATTTCTTTTAACTCATAATTCAATTTAATCTCCCCACTCCTGAACATAATCTGTTAGACAAAAAAAGCACTTTCACACAGCATATCAAAGCAAAACATACTTAAATAGTACACACATAATATATACACACATACATACACAGACTGCCAAAATGATTGCCCTTCCTTTTGGGTTCGCCGTATTCGGGTAACAGCCCGACATCAAGGCTCACCCTAGTAATTATCAACAAACTTACATGTAGAAGGCCCAATATTTGGACTCGGATCCGATTAGCCAACCTAATTGCCTTATAAACCTGTTAAGTCCATCTTGCCGTGCCCCAGTTTGCCCAACAAGATTAGGGTGCATCTTGACCTCAGGGATGCCTACTTGCGGGTTTTCTCCTAAATTCTGGGAGAAAATTATACAAGTTGTAGGGGATTGAATTTTTAAGGACTTTTAATAATTTGTTATAGTTAATTTCGCAATAATTGAAACGCTATGTCGACATGCAATTTGAATAGTCGGAATCTAAAAAGTACCAAAATATTTGAAAGAATTTTTATTATTTATTTATTTTTATTTATTTATTTATTTTGGAAAACCAACAGCTTATATAAAGTATAAATAGAGTCAGTATAAGATTACAGAAAGCCAATAATAGGTTTTCACTGATAGAAAAACAATATAAAAAAAGAGCAAACTTAACTACTTAATTCTTAATTAGTTCACACATAACAATACTTAATCTTAATTGTATTTAAAGTAATTTTTTTTATCACAAGGTGATACTAATAAAAGTGGAATTGTATAATAATTATGCTGAAAACAAACTATATCAAACTAAATATATCAGTCATTGACTAAAAAAAAAATTCTTATTAAAATCGGATCTAAGCTTTTTACTCTTGGTAGTCTATGGATCTAAATTGAGTTCTTTACAAAGAGTGTTAAAAGTTCAATTTTTTGCTTTACATTCTTAACTTAAAAAATAATTTATTAACTATCTACGTATATTCAATTATCGATTCTAGGTTTTTTGGGGGATTTTAACTTAAGTTAAAGGAGAAGAAATATTTCTGAAAAATGGTAACACTGCTTGACCTACTAACGGTTTAAAATGTACCACATTTCCTCGCCTCGGATGGAAATTTCACAGCGAATTTATTTCAAATTATGATTTAAATGTGGTTTTCGTATGTAGTAGGTACGAGTGTGATATTTTTGTATCGGGTTGGTTGTATTTAGGCCGGCAACGCACTTGCAACTCCACTGGTGTGTCCATGGACAATGGTAATCGATTTCCACCAGGTGATCCATTTGCTCGTTTACCCCCTAGTTTTATTAGAAAAAAAAAATTGAAGCTTTAGATTTAATAATTTTAGCTTATAATAAAATAAAGCGTGTTTCATTTGAACCTAAAATTTTAAAAGTCTCGCAATATATACGAAATAAAAAGATATGAAAAAAGTAAGACCTAAAAATATGTTTAATTATATTATTCATTCTGAGCTAATGAGCCATTTACACGGGACTGCTTTCTCACCTCGCCGAATCGCAAGCCCGTTTACACGGGTGACTAAAGCAGCATGCGGCTTGGTTATTTCCTTCGAAAATGTTGAGCAGAATGGGTGTTCGTGCCGTAATTGAAATTGTTACTTATGCAATTATTCAAGAACTGCTTGAATAATTTCATATATGTATATATAATAAATAAATAAATCAATCAATAAATCCATAAGCTTTTTGGAATGCTATGACAGGCATCCATATGCCTTTCATAGCATTCCAAAAACTCGATGGTGTTATTTTTATTCATGGTAGTTAAACAATATACTTCAATCACGATGTGAATTACCTACGTACGCAAAATTTTCTTGTGTCATGTGAGATTGAGAATTGTGATATGTACTTGCAACTGATTAACGTTGGTTGTCATGACGACAAATAACATTTTTTTAATATTATATGTGAAACTTTAAATTTAGAATATTAAGGACGCGTACCTGCCTTCCTATACATACTACAAAATGTGTTGTTTGACAGTGTTTTGTTTAGAAAATATATTTTGTGGGATAAATCCAGACGGTGACCAAACAAAATAAACCTTATTGCCACGTATTAAGATTGAACTATAGCAAAATACGTAAAAATTTTGAGTAGACTTTTTATGCTATTTTCAAATCAATTTTTAATATTGTTAGATTAATTTTATCTAATATTAAGGTCAATTAATTCGCTGTTATTGGGTATATTTAAACAAAAATAATAATAATATCTATCAACGCTCCACACCACGTCAATCTGGCCCCGTGCTAAGTATCTGAAGAACTTGTGCTACAGACCACCACCAGTACCAGACAACGGGAAGTATATTTAATAATTGTATACTTACATATATTTAAGATTTTTATTATATTGACCTGACCCAGGAACACAGAAATACTTTGTTCCTTCGGCAGGATTCGAACCTGCGACCTCCGGCTTGAGCACCAAAGCGCTGAACCACTGAGCCACAGAGTAAGCCACCAAATAAGGCACAGAAGACCAGAAAAATTATTCTAAACATGACCTTTTTTGTATCCGAGTATAATAAGTGCTTTATTAAACTATCGGCCCTAAAAATCATATATTTTTGTATGATTTAATATTTGCAAATGGCATGTGTATGAAAAAATAAAAGAAAACCCGACTGCGTAAAAACGAAAAGAAAAAATCAGTCCCGTAGTCGGGACTTTTGACCTAAATATAATTATATTGAATACCTAACAATGAAATAGTTTCTAGTATAAAAAATATAAATATATAGAAAGTATACGGTAGTTAGTAAAGAAATGCGCCTACGCGTTTGGTCTAAATAGTGGCCAAAGGTACAATCCACATACATATTATATAGGTATAAGTACACATTCGAAGGCTAATAAGCACATTACTACTCCTTTGCGTCGCGCAGTCGGGTAACATTAAAATAATATTTAAAATGTCTCATATAATATTTAAACAATAATAGGCTTGCTTTATTTTAATTAATACAGTTTAGTGAATAGACCCCTTGAGTCACACACGTGCTGGTGCAGGTTCGATGCTGGGTTGTGGTGTGTATAAGACTTTCTCAATAACTCTGTGCTAACGCTAGACTTTAATTTACCCTAATATTCTATGACATCCCTTACAAAATTTGCATCGATTTAGAAGTTTCTATGAAAGCTGTTCCTCTGTACGTATCCCGTACGTTCCTAATTCCTATGCACGTTCCTATACATATATTTTTTACTCTTTGCCCGCCGCGTTCCGCCGAGCTGAGCGCCGTGCTGCGAAAGTCGAATGATACCCAACTTTGGGGCTTGCTGCTTTAGTCACTCGCGGCTTCGCCGAATTGGAATTTTCACGGTCGATTTTCACCGTGATGCGGAAATCGTGCGGCTAGTCACCCGTGTAAATGCTACAAAAGTTGGGGCTTGCTGCTTTAGTCACTCGCGGCTTCGCCGAATTGGAATTTTCACGGTCGATTTTCACCGTGCTGCGGAAATCGTGCGGCTAGTCACCCGTGTAAATGCTACAAAAGTTGGGGCTTGCTGCTTTAGTCACTCGCGGCTTCGCCGAATTGGAATTTTCACGGTCGATTTTCACCGTGCTGCGGAAATCGTGCGGCTAGTCACCCGTGTAAACGCTACAAAAGTTGGGGCTTGCTGCTTTAGTCACTCGCGGCTTCGCCGAATTGGAATTTTCACGGTCGATTTTCACCGTGCTGCGGAAATCGTGCGGCTAGTCACCCGTGTAAATGCTACAAAAGTTGGGGCTTGCTGCTTTAGTCACTCGCGGCTTCGCCGAATTGGAATTTTCACGGTCGATTTTCACCGTGCTGCGGAAATCGTGCCGCTAGTCACCCGTGTAAATGCTACAAAAGTTGGGGCTTGCTGCTTTAGTCACTCGCGGCTTCGCCGAATTGGAATTTTCACGGTCGATTTTCACCGTGCTGCGGAAATCGTGCGGCTAGTCACCCGTGTAAATGCTACAAAAGTTGGGGCTTGCTGCTTTAGTCACTCGCGGCTTCGCCGAATTGGAATTTTCACGGTCGATTTTCACCGTGCTGCGGAAATCGTGCGGCTAGTCACCCGTGTAAATGCTACAAAAGTTGGGGCTTGCTGCTTTAGTCACTCGCGGCTTCGCCGAATTGGAATTTTCACGGTCGATTTTCACCGTGCTGCAGAAATCGTGCGGCTAGTCACCCGTGTAAATGCTACAAAAGTTGGGGCTTGCTGCTTTAGTCACTTGCGGCCTCGCCGAATTGGCATTTACACAGTCGATTTTCGCCGTGCGGCTGAAATCGTGCGGCTTTAGTCACCCGTGTAAATACCCCATCCCGTAATGCAATTTATAATTTGTGATAAAGGACATTGGGTGTTGTTACTAGCTAGTAAAATACAGCGGCTACAATATACTATTAGATTGTACAATTTTCATACAAATTCATTTTCCTTAATTATTTTAATTTACATCCATGGAGATGTGGAAATAATCAATAAATCGTTCATCATATTTTATACTGTGTTAATATAAATATATTCGTTGAAATGAGGTAAAATGTCACAGTATTAACCCTGCCCCCTACAGATATGCGACCTATGCCGTTGTAATCCAGATGCAATTACGCTTACATCTTAACCTAATTTTATTGTAATTGTATAATAATGTGAGTAATTTTCCATAGTAAGAAAAAGGTCCGATATCCTTTAGCTGGGAAACATACTACGCTTTAAAAACGTCGCTTTTCCTCGAATCTCAAATGCAAACTTTCCATAACAGCATGTATAGACACTTGTCAATTAATTTTTCATTTTAAAGTATATATTACTAGCTTTTGCCCGCGATTCCGCCCGCGAGAAATGAGGTTTTTTGGCCACTCCCGACTGTACTCTAAGTTAAATCTGTATCTTCCTTATATTACGTTCTCTCTTTAATTACTAATTGTTTGTCCGAAGCACCATCATACCATATTTCATTTCAATGGTTTAAACACTTAAGCCATGAAAGACATTTAAAAAATATACACAATAGTACATTATCCCTCGGGAACACTATTATATAATAATAATAATAATAAAACATTTATTCAATACAATTTGGGCATTAAACCACGAAAAGTACATAACATTTAGAATACAGACAAAAATAAGAAAATATAACTACACACAAGAAAAAAAAAAAGAGATTGATGAGGATACAATGTTGAGGATACAATGTTGTATATCTTTTTGGGATAAAAAGTAGACTGCACGTTTGTCCAAAGCATAAACCACTACCATACAAAATTTCATTCAAATCAATTCAACCTTTTAGCAGTAAAAGACAGTCAAAGTACACAAAATAATACATTACCCCTAACGAAGACTATATATTTTTGGGACAAAAAGTACACTGCGCGTTTGTCCAAAGCATAAACCACTGCCATACTAAATTTCATTCAAATTAATTCAACCGTTTAGCAGTAAAAGACAGTCAAAGTACACACAATAATAATACATTATCCCTCGGGAACACCGCAAATTTTTGGGACAAAAAGTATCCTATGTCCTTTCCCAGGACTAAAAGTATCTCTGTACCAAATTTCATCAAAATCGGTTCAGCGGTTAAAGCGTGAAGAGGTAACAGACAGACAGACAGACACACTTTCGCATTTATAATATTAGTATGGATACTTAAGGTATATTATAGTAAAACAATTTTAACGAAGTTCAGTTTTTGTGGAATTCATTTTGAAGTACGCTGGCATATTTTATTATAACTTCTCCCGCCGTTTTTCTTTAGCCACGACCTCCTTTCATTTGTTAGTACATCTTGCTGTAATATGATTCTGGACTTCAATTCATAACTGAGAATACGAAGCGAAATGTATTTTACAGTTATTATCGCAGTTACTTTTTATGAAGTAAACTGTAATGTGTTTGTTATAAAGAAATAAGAAATAAGGGATTGTATTGTCAGTATGTTGTATAATGATGTTAGACGGAGAAAGCTGTAATGTTACTAAAATCATTTGCTGATTTTTGTCACTTCTCGACGTGAAAAAGCTAATTACAATTTGTATGGTATCAAATTAGTTAGCCTTTTTTTTTAAAGTAGCATAAATGGTAAAATAATTTATGTGGCATCCAAAGAATTCAAAACTAAAGATGACGTACATTGACAGATCAGATTTGACGACCTCTGTGGCTCAGTTGCTTGAGCGTGTTGGTGCTCAAGCCGGGGGTCGCGGGTTCAAATCCCGCCGAAGGAACAAAAAGTTTTTCTGTGTTCCTGGGTCATGGATGTGTATTAAATATGTGTATAATATAATAAAAATCTTAAATATCGACCCTTCTGGGTAGAAACGTCGTAAAAGCCAAATGGCCATTTTACAGTACGGCCAAAAAACAAAAATCGTAATTTTGTTTCACGCATATTTTTTTATTCTTTGAAGTTATAATAAACCACTATAGCTCATTAAGCTTAGATTTTTGGGTACTTTACTAAATAGAAACTCAAAATATTCTACATTCAATAGTTTCAGAGATCGCATGGCTTTTACTACAAAAAATTTAGTTGTAAATGGCTTTTACAACATTTTTTTTTTGCTTCGCGACTAAAACCATTTATTCATTTAGCTGTATAAGACTTAATACATCGTTTTATAGAAGGCATTTTTGAATTAAAAGACAATTGTAATAATAAGAAAGTGTAATTTTGTGTATTAAATGAGACAAACATTATTGACAAATATCAAATTATTTTATAGTTTTTCATTATTTTAACGTAAAATTGTACTTCTCCGACAAACTTTAATAATATTATCAAAATAAAATCAACTTAACCTCTAAATTATGCAAAACTAGGTAAGTATTTAACAATAATAGATTTAGAAAATCAGTTCTTCGTATTGTAAGTCTAGGTAATAAGTATTTTGGTGGAAAACTTCCTTGAAACATTTTCTCAACTTACAAATTAAACAATCTTAGATTCTAAAACTAAAAAAAATATGAAAGTTATTAAAGATATCTTTGGAAATAACTGGAAATTGTATACAAACTTAACAACAAAAAATAAACGACATACGTAATTTGTTATTCAGTCAACTCACTCATCACTGCAGTAACATTATCAAAATAAAATCAACACAATCTTAAGAGAGCAATATTAGCATTCGCACAGCTACCTTCAAGAAAAAGAACCTAAAAAAGATGGAAATAAAATATTCAATGAAATAAGCTGCAGTAAGCGAGAAAATTACACTATTTGAAAAAACAAAAAACAAAGGAGAAGGAAAGATTATAGGAAAGGGAAAGGGAAAAGGAAAAGGCAAGAAAGAAGATGAACCTCAAATCCCTCAAACACAAGATGCAGATTATTTACGAGAACTTTATGACATAAACTTGCAACAATATTATAAAGATAAACTTCCTATTTCAGCACAAAAGTATAAAGATTTGAAAAAATTATGCACAGATGGAACGATTTCTAGACGGCTCCACAGTGATTATTTAGAGATGCCGCACAGTGCTAATAAAAATAATACATTAATAATTGAGACTGACGAAGAAGATGATGATAACGACGTGACTGAATGATGACTAAATTTTATTATGTTTTTTCTTATTGTTTTGGATTAAGTATAAAACTACGTTTTTTATTATACTGTAAGTATAGTATTATTATGTGCCATTCACTGTTATTCCAATATCTTTAATGTTTACTTTAGTTCAAGAAGCTAAGATTGTTTCGTATAAGTTGAGCAAAATGTACCTGAGCAGTTTTCCTCAAAAAGATTTATACCGTAGACATTACGAATACATTACGAAGAACTGATTTTATGAAGATAATGTTATTATTGTTAAATGCTTACTATTTTTGCATAGTCTTAACTATGCAAAAATAGCATAATTTTTTCAAATCTTTATATAGGAAGTTTATCTTTATAATATTGTTGCAAGTTTATGTCATAAAGTTCTCGTAAATAATCTGCATCTTGTGTTTGACGGATTTGAGGTTCATCTTCTTTCTTGCCTTCCCTTTCCCTTTCCTATAATCTTTCCTTCTCCTTTGTTTTTTGTTTTTTCAAATAGTGTAATTTTCTCGCTTACTGCAGCTTCTTTCATTGAATATTTTATTTCCATCTTGTTTAGGTTCTTTTTCTTGAAGGTAGCTGTGCGAATGCTCTTGAATTTAATGTTTTTTGACGTTTCTTTTGTAAAAGTTTTAGCCCGTTAACGACGTAAATGACATCGTTCATTTTTATATTTGAAGTCGAGAAAATGTTGTAAAAGCCATATTTGTTGGTGATGTGTATTTTACTACAAAATGTTTGATAGTATTATTTTCAAGTACTGTATTATATTATGTAGTTTTAACCACGAAATTAAAAAATATGTCGCTTATTACATATATTTCAAAAATTAATTGAAATAATTGCGCATTACAACATTTTAAAACAAGAAAACTGGGTTTATAATGAGTTGAAAAATGCTGTAAAAGACATTTTTTTGCGAATTTGAACATTTCGAATATACAGATCGATAGAGCTCGCGATTCTGAGTAAGAAACCGTTAAAAACTCATTTTGGCCAAAATGGCTTTTACGACGTTTCTACCCAGAGGGGTCGATATGTGTATAGTATAAAAGTATTAAATATATTTCCGTTGTCTGGTACCCGTAACACAAGTTCTTCGAGAACTTACCACGGGATCAGATTGACGTGGTGTGAAGCATCCATAGATATTATTATTGACAGATCAAATCTTCATACAAGAAAAAGTTACGCCATCTTCATTTCATCATACGTCAAATGTCAAAATGGCTCCAAATAATGCTAAAATTGGGGCCATTTAAGTGGGGACATTTTTTGCCTCAACATGCCTCGTTTATATTATTATAATTATAGGTTTATAGTGGCATCGAAACACTGTTTCGTTGCCACACAAATTATTATTGTAGTAAAGTTTTCAATCGAATAGTTATAAAAACTCGTATTAGCGCACTTTCTTTCTTTTATAAATTGTGTGTAGGTACTTATTTTTTTATCCGATTCTTAAATATTTTCTTTAATATTAAAAAAAGGATTACAAAATATGTTATTGACCCGATGGTCAGTACCGATGGTACTCCAGCATTCATTTTAAACAAGTCACATACGGGCTAAAAATACACGTCACAAGCCTTACGACCGTACATTTTTAACAATTCAACATAAAAATTTTACGCCTCAACTTAGGGATTTCACGATTAGGACAAGCTAAAATCCTACTTCTATTATAAATGTAAAAAATTGTGAGGATGGATGGATAGATACTCCTTCACGCAAGAACTACTCAACGAATTTTGGTAAAATTTGGTATGGTACTAGTACACTCATGCAAAATATAAGCTACTTTTTATCCCAAAAAAGTAGTTTTCCCGTGGCTATTTACGCGGACGGGGCCTCGGGCAAATACTAGTATTTATTTAGAACTAGATTGTTAGTGTTATTTCACTACAACTTACAAGCCAGTGTACATTTTAATACCGCTGTGTTCTCAGAACTTTAAACTTTAAAACCTTCCAAACATTATTACAATTTGCGTGCATACGTTTTCCGTGTCATTGGATCTTGATATTCGTGAAATTCCAGTGAAGTTTCGCTTGTAAAACGTAAAAGTTAATACCTTAGGACCAGTTCACACTGCGTCGATACGCTGCGTTTATTAATTACATTTACATTTACGTTTATTAGATACTTAATAAGACAACTATTCAAAGCCGAATTTATTTTTCAGGCACTCCCGGAGTGCAACCCGTTGTTTTTTTTTTTATATGACATCAGTCATACACTGCATATGCGCTGTGCAACGCTGTGCTTCATGATATTCGAACTCATAAGGTAGCCTTCCAATCTATGCCACCATGACAATCAAGTTTTTTGACCACGCCCACCGGTAGCGGGTCGCGGGGATTGTTTAGTGTTCCTTAAAAGTTCAAACTAAGCTATAGCTCCGGGAACCTATTTCGGTCTCAGGTGCATCCAAAGGTACCTTTACAATGAAACGTGTATCTTCATAAGAAATTAATAATGTTCAGTTTTAATTATGTCACCGTAAAATTGTAAAAACCGTTAGATTGTAAAATAACTAACGATATTGTAAAAATATGTCGAAAGATTAAAAACGATATTATGTTTATAATTTAACAAAAAATAATGTATTAAATTATAGGCACAATATTCGCGTCCAAAGTCTATTAACATTTTACAATTTCACGAGTTTTTTTTTTACAATCTAACGGTTATTACAATTTTACGGTGACAATTATAAAATGCATTCCCGTGTCACCTTTCGTTTCGTGTGGATTGACCCTTATACGTGATGTACGTTTATTTTCATTTCACACAATGTTGTTGGAAATAATTATAGCTATTATAACAATTGCGATGTCGCGCACGCTAGATTTTAAATAAATTACTCTTGTCAAATGATAACATGGCGTTTGTTTATTTTAGGCCTTTTAAAATTAGAACAAAATTTATTCATTGTATTGCATGTAAGTATAAATTTTGTTGTGATTTTGTTACAGCATAAAGGTATTATAAACCTGAGTATTTGATATAAATTTCAATTTATTACCTCTACGCGTTCATGAGGAAAGGGGTAGTAAGTTTAAATTTTTCCCTTTATCTGTGCTATAAGATGTTGCTTCGTAAATTTCAAGATTCTGAGTTCACGGAAAGTACCCTGTAGGTTTTGATTCCCTTGCGAGTGTCGAAAATTTGCGAAATTTGCGGCATAAACGGCTGTATCATTTGATTGCGTTGGCTTAGAATTTTGTTTTTTTCACAGCTTCAGTAGACCTGAGTATTTGATATAAATTCCAGCTTGTTACCTCCACGCGTTCCTGAGAAAAGGGGTCGGACGGACAACAAAGTTATCCTAATAGGGTCCCTTTTTTCCTTAAGAGGTACGGAACCCTAAAAATTAACTCCGGTATTGGCAAGCAGTGAGCGAGCTAATTATGATGAATTACAGGTAAGAACATCATGTCTGCTCTTGAACAAAAAGAATTAGACAAACATCGGTTCATCCGCTTGAGAGCTACTATGCCACAGACATACACACAGACATATACGTCAAACATATATCACCCCTCTAATTTTGTCGGGGGTTAAAAATACGAACCCCTTAAATACGCTCTAATAAATAACCCAAAGTAAGACGTCACTCGAGGTACAGTTGGGGACATTCATGTTTTGTAATATTTAGACATAACTCTATAGTTATGTCTAAATATTACAAAACATGAACATGTAGACTATTCTACACGCGTTACGTAGTTATGCTTACGAAAAAAAAAGTGCCAAAATGGATTACATTAATTGGATAATGTGAACATAGCTTTATGTTATTGCTAAATATTGACATTTGTACGTGTGAATTCTTAACGCGAATATAGTATACACATGAAACATGACTTCTATTTAGACATGACAATTGCTGTACATCTATAACACCAAAGCAACTATTCAATTTAAAACGATTTAGTAAATTACTGAACAGTTATTCAGTGACCGAATGCCGAGATTCAGTAACAAACTTGCAATATTTGTCAATAGACTTGGCAGATTGGATTTGGCAGGGGAGACCGCTGCCGCGTGCAGCCGAAACCGCAAGGGCTACGGAATACTGTAACTACTTCTAAACGCTTTAATATTGCTCGTTTAAACATTGTACGGTCACTAAAAGATTCAGTATACCACTCTTCTGGCGATAAGGTAGGTATATAGTGGTACACTTGAACCCCAACTCTCTTAATTAACTTACACTTTTATTGAATTACAAATGAATCGCCTTGATATCATAAACTAATTTTTGGAGTTGATCTAGTTGGAACGTTGAAAGGAGTTGAATCTATTAAAACGAGTTTGACAAATATAATACCGTTTAGTAGTTTTCGTATCGCGACGTATTACGATTGGATAGTAACTGTATTATTGTAGAATTTAATTAGCAGAATAGACTGTTCTGGTGGTGACGTAAAATTGTCGAGGAAGATTTGGTCACATTAAACTTCGGAAAGCGATCGATAGCGTCACGTCATTATTATTATACGATAAAATTATGAGGACGATGCCGCTGAAGAATTATTTTAGGTTATACAATGAAATAAAATAGGTTTATTAAAATGCTAATAAACAAAAAAGACACACAAAAAATTACGTTTAAATACATAGTCCACATTTAAAGAGGAAGTCTTTAAAATACTTTGATCCTTTTTTTAAACATTTCTATTCATGTTCATTCTAGCAGCCCAATTATCGATCGTCGGCGGCCATTTTGGAAAAATGACAAAAAGAATTTTCTAGATTCAATTCTGTCGGGGCGAAGTTTTGTTTCGGGATCCTGTTCTTTCGCATAATTTTATTTGTCATAATTTCATTTGGCATACCTCACTTGGCATAATTTTACTACGCATAATAATACTTTGGCATAATGGTTTCTTGGCATACCACATCATTAGGCATAAATATCATTTAGGCTAATATTGTTTGTCCTAATTTAATGAGGCATAACTCGTAAGGCATAATTTTTCTTGTCATAATAATACTTTGGCATAATTGTTTTTCGGCATAAGCTCGTTAGGCATATTTTTTTGTCATAATAAATTCAAGGCATTTTGTCACAAGGCACAAATATGCATAAAATGGAACGACATAATGAAAACACGGTTGAGGTAATTAAACGCATATTTATAAAACATTAAAAGCAGGTATTACACTCATATACCTAGTTTAACATATGTAACAGTAGGTTAAGTTGCGGCGGGGTGGCCCTTGGGCCACCCGTAAGCCGCTAACATCTTTAACATAATTAGCTCAGCATGTTCTTAGATAGCAGTTCGTGTTTTTTATCCGAATTTAATTTCTTATGCAGTCGAAAATTACAATTATAATTGTTATTTCGTCTTAACTCGCACACCCAGTAGAATTTATCATTCATTAGTATGTGAAAAAAATGCTACAAAGATGTATGCGTAAATATAATAGTATGCTTAAATATCATTATGCGTAAATATATTTATGCTTTTTAATATTATGCATAAAAATATTATTCTTAATGAATATTATGCGTAAAAAAATATATGCCTTACAATAAGTATGCCTAACAATTATTATACTTTTAGTAATTATGCGAAAAAAATTATGCTAAGAAAGTTATGACAAATGAATATTATGCGAAACTACTATTAGGTCAAATGAAATTATGCCAAGTAAAATTATGACATATGATTTTATGCGAAAAAATAGGGAACCTTTTGTTTCTATAAAATGTTTGTCGTTAGAATTCAAGCCGGTATTGAATAAATAGTCGAGTCACCGTACAACGTATGCTCTGACGTATGAATAAGAAATGGTATTGTTTTGCCGGGTTTCACGATTTTTGTGGTTTCATAGTTCTATTCTTAGACACAAAAAATAGGCAAAGGACACTTGGTATATATTGTTATATTTTGACTAGATTTTCGTTTTTTTTTTCAACGAAAACATAAAATTTAATACAGATGAGAATGCTCTAGTGCAGATATACTCAACCTGCGGACCGTCGAAACTTTGTTATTGGCCTATCAGAAGTAAAAAAAGTGTATGTTAAGGCTGCGCTACTCGGTTTTTTCTCTATACAAACGCTGTTGGTGATTACTCTACATAAAGTCAAACATTGTAGATCCAAGTTTTAGCGTAATATCAATTGATATTACACTTACGAGTATATAGGTCGGTATGTACTTATATTTCTAAATTTTAAATTAGTTTAGAAAGTTTCGGATTCACCCTTCAAACATCGGATTTTTAGTGCAACTTTGACCATAATAAAAAAAAATTAAAAGCAAGCATATACCGACACAGTTTCATTATTCAGCAATTGAGGTAACTTTACTTCAGACAAAAATATTATATAGTTTTTCCATAAAACACCAACAGCTGAGTAACCATTTGCGTAATTTGAGGATGCCTTTTCTAAAATACTTCACAGAGCAGTATAATATGACGTGTGCACTATAGCTTTTCTTATAAATATTAATTACAATTTTACGGGTATGGATAATCCCATAAAATAGTAATCAATATTTTTATTCAAAAAGGATTTTTTTCCCGATGTTATGTGATATGATAATCATTTTCCCCGCGCGCAGCACTGAGTTCGAGCCGAGTAGCACACTTTTATCAGTTAATTTCCCCAAAAGAATATGTTGTGGCCTCTTTTTTAAATCTTGATCGAGTTTTGAAAGGTCATGGATGTGTATTAAATACGTGTATATTATCATAATAAAAATCTTAAATATATGTATAGTATAAAAGTATTAAATAAACTTTCCGTTATCTGGTACCTGTAACACAAGTTCTTCGGTAATCCGAAGAACTTAAACACGGGACCATATTGACGTCGCGGGAAGCGCCAATAGATATTATTATTATTATTCTATCTACACAACAAATGAAACTTAACACATTAACGTATCGTTTAGCACCACGCCGTATAAACGTTAACCGATAATCCTGTATATAATTTCCCACGGGCGCACATGTTCCTGTACCTAATTGATCGTATTTCGTCCCTCGGGGCGTTAGTTATGAGGTAATTTTCAAGCTATAAGCCGTATCTAACCCAAGTTAAACATCATACCATCTTATCTCTACATCCGTATGTATGAGAGTTTCGAAGTTCTACAAGGAACCCTTATAGTTTCGCTCTGTCCGTCCGTCCGTCCGTCTTTCTGTCGCCCCTGCTAAGTTCTGTATTTATGAATAGAAATGGATGAATAGTTTAATATTGCGTTTGTTTGCATTGAATATACTCCTGGGCCGGTTTTGATGAAATTTCGATAGTTTTAATTACGGTAAAATGTACGGTTCCTGTGGGATTTTTCTTTTACGCGCACGATGTCGCGGGTAACATCTAGTATTTTTTATAATTTCCTAGCCGTTTTAGCCTAATTCAAAAAAAAATATTTATAAATAAAGGGATCTTTTTTGTGCATTTTTACTTTGGAAGTGGGATTTTTTTTTATACGTTTGGACTAAATCAGATCTATATAAACGCGTGGTTGATTTAAAGTTCTACTTATTGTCAGAGCATCCAATAAAACTATTGCAACCGCTTTTCATTAATTACATCTTTAATTCAAAACGTGTAAGCGTACCACTTAAATTAAGTAATTTGAAAAACCTTAATGATCTTCAGCCATTACATTTCCTGCACTAAGCGAATACAACATAGCTATAATTGCTATACTTATAACTTTATTATTAATAATATTGATATTTAATGCGAAAAACTTGATGTGTTTCGAAAATGTTTTTTCAAATAATTATCTACACTAATATTATAAAGAGGAAAACTTTGTTTGTATGTTTGTTTGTTTGTTTGTTTGTTTGTTTGTTTGTTTGTTTGTAATGAATAGGCTCAAAAATTACTGGACCGATTTCAAAAATTCTTTCACCATTCGAAAGCTACATTATCCACGAGTAACATAGGCTAAATTTTATTTTGGAAAAAAATAGGGTTCCGTAAGATATTTGGGTTTTTCGGACACAAGGTGTAAAAAATCAACCAGAAAAGTTACTTAGTTTGCGTACGCTGCCTAAACTATAAAAGATAGAACCATAAAATGTTGTAATTAATTGTAGATCTTATAAATATCTACAAAAAAGTCCGCGACACACTATACCTATCTATGTCGAGTGAGGCACAACAACCATTTTTTATTTAGAAATCTTGAATTTTTTTTGGACTACATTTAAACGCGTTTATTTTACTCATGTTATTAATCCTTATCAAAATAAATTATTTAATCACTAAGTACAGCTTATGTAGATAATATTTGGTCTTTGAATGATTAAAATTGGACGTTTGGTTTTGAAGTTATGGCGAAATTAAAATATTACGATTTCTGCTGCACGGCCCGTTGCGAAGTGGGCGTCACCAAGGCGGGGTGCGCGTGCGGGTTAATGTTTAGTTTAGTTTAGTTTAGTTTAGTTTAGTTTAGTTTAGTTAAATAGTTTAGTTATTTTATAAACATCAAATTGATAATATCTTAAAATATAATACATTATAATATCTATACATCTATACAGTTAAATACAATTTAAGTGTCTGTTTGTAACTTCAAATTAACAGCTTTTTACATAATGAATCTGAAAGTATATTCGGTACTTACAATAAAATACATTCTTTTTTAATTTTTGTCTGTCCGTCTGTCTGTCTGTCAGTCGGTCTGTCTGTCTGTTTGTTCCGACTAATCTCTGAAACGGCTGGACCGATTTTCACGGGACTTTCACTAGCAGATAGCTGATGTTATAGGGTCTAACATAGGCTACTTTTATTTTAGGGTTCCGTTTAAAAAAATAGGATTCCGCTTTCGTTAGTCATAAATAAAGTCGCGGGTAAATTTCAGGGATATCCCAAAGTATTGTTCCACGCGGACGAAGTCGCGGGCAAAAGCTAGTAAATAATAAAAAATTAAAAACTGCAGTGATGGAAATGTGTGTTCGGGGGGGGGGGGGATTCCATAATCCCCCCCCCCGTTTTTAGTTTTTGATTACGAAGTACGTAAAGCCCATGCTTTACGTACTTCGTAATCAAAAACTAAAAACTGTATGATCAAAATGAACTCCATGTGTTAGAATAAAATATAAAAACGATTAAAAGGAAGAAATAATGAAAATTATTAAACAGAAGATGAGCAAAATGTAGTTTGGCTCTGTCCGCCTTTGCTGACTTCTGCAATTCCAAATATAAATTGTATATTTCGCAGCATGAAACTATAAAAAAAATTATAGGAGCCATACATGTGAAGTGGCAATGATTTTTTTTTTTTGGATAAGAAAAAATTATTGCCTATCGTGTGAGATATCTACGAATAGAAATGTTTAATAAAGGCGAGGTTTAATACGCGACTTTTTATAATGTGAATCATTTTTGAGTAATCGGCCTCCAAAATTGTTTATATAATATCCTACTGGCATTTCTAAACTATAAGTAATATACTTTAAGCTTGCAAAACTGATAAGTCATGCTCAATAGGTACGCATTTTAAGCAAAATCGAACTATAACTTTTGAAGTAATTCGAAAAAATATATATCACAATATATGCACACATTGATAGTTACAGAACCCTCCATGAACATATTCTGACATTTTCTTGATTAGGTCTTCTTTATTGTAGTATTGATTCTTTAATACTACATAGAAATAAAAAAAAACAATCCTTTTGTAATGCTTAATACGAGTATATTTGTCACCTTTTCATTAAAGACTAGGCTTAGGGTTAATAGTATAACTTTGAAGGGCTTCAATTTCAAAGCACTTTAAAGCCCTTAACACTTGAAACTCTTTAATTAAAACTCTCGAACAAAAGAAACAACATTTAATTATCTATTACATCCAAATTGTTCAAAGTTGGAGATTTCTAAGTTGTTAAATGTTAATGCATTACTAAGTGTTAACAACTTTACGTATCTCGATTAATTCTAAGGTATTTACTGTGAAATAATCCAAGAGAATAAGATTTTTAGAGAAACAAAATTTTTCATGGTCAGAACAAAAGAATCTTATTCCTATTTATATTACACTAGACTCTAGAGTCTAGACGTTGCCTGCGACTTAACGCAAGCAAAAGAAAATCTAGAGGAAACTGTACATTTTGGCGCAATAAAAAGGTTTGTGTTCTGCCTTTCCCGTGGTCTTTTCTATAACTGAGCCAAATTTAATCAAAATCGGTCCATTTGTTTCGAAGCCTATTCAATGCAAATAAACAAACCTTTCCTCTTTATTATTTATATTTTTTATTTTACTGTTTATCACGTTCGCTGCGATATAAGGTTTATACACCCGATGCATGTGCTCTCCCTCCGTGCGGGGTCGCAATACGCTGCACTCACTCTGGTGCGGAGGCTGTAATTTGAGTATTTCTATTTGTATGACAAAGACAAATATAGGTTTCATTTTACGTCATCATGGGAGACTGATTCAGACAGAAAAAATTGTATGAGGTCTTTCGGCCCGATATCGCACTGATTGATTATAATTTCGATTCCTTGCGGGAATCGGGTCTAAAAGCCTATCATAGGAGACAAGGTCATTCTACCCCTTTTCGCACTGATTTAGATTATTATTTTATATACTTTCGACTAGTGCTGTGATGTCAATTAGCGGCGACAAACGTGCGTTACGATAGTGCATTTACGTGTGTTAGTGCCCATAATTACATGTCATAGATAGTACTTATCCACATTTACAGTCAAAATAATAATAATTTTGCCTAAAACAAATAGGCGATGTCGAAAAATGTTGGCATACAATTAATTAATATTATGATTTAAAGCAATTTTCCGCCAAATCATACCCACAACCTGCAAGCAAATGTGTGTACATCATAATATTAATTGTATGAATTTTTATTATATTTTATTTTATTATATATCGTATTGTATGGATTTCCGCAAAGTAACGCCTCATTCTATTAACTATTTGAAAAATGTTGGAGTTATCGTTACTAAAATACGATTCAACTGGAAATTCTAGCTAAAAAACTTTTATGATACTCAACAACCTGAACCAAGTAATGGCGTAGAATGTAAGAAAAGTTATTGTCTTAAATGTTTTATGATGCCCATATCAATATAAAATAAATATAAAGAAAAGTAAATTTATACAGTGTATCGATAATTTGTTTCCCATCACTACAAAGGCTCTGATTTAACCAATGCTTCAGTGCGGTACCAGGTCAATAGACCTCTAATTTATTTTTACATATATCTTCGCAGTATATTATCGGAATCCGGGGCGGGGCCAGTACTATGATACTGAACTCTTCTACTATGCATAGTTATAGGCAAGTATACCAATTTCGGCGTTTTCACGAAGATAATAGGTTATTATTTCATCAATACCTTACTGGGTTTATGAGCCTTATAACGCATAACTAGAGAGTTTACGTATCGGGCATATTGACCTTATAACGCACCATATGAAAAAACTACAGCTTTGGTTTCGCAGCGAAGGTGTTATGTACACACAATATAAAGGTTAAAATACTACTTAAAACTAGAAATACAATTTGTACAAAGGCACATATCTTATTCCAAAATAGAAATAATCATGGAATAGGTGACTAGCGAAAAGCAAAAATTAGTGTGTACGTGCTATTTCAAATTACAAGTTGTTATTATTATATTATTTCATTTTTATTTATATTATATACACTTTAGTATATTATAGTAATAGATGATATTTTCAATTATTGCGATACACACAATTCGATTTCGAATTCTGAGAACGTATTTTTTTTTCTTCAAAAACTAAACTTGTTTACCTCTAACTTTGGGGGGTGGTAAGGACAAGGATAAAAAACGTATCACATACCCGTATGTCAACGCCTAATGTTATCTATGCACCCCAAAATAACGCGACTAGAATATTTAGGCGCCGCGCAAACGAGCTACTCGCGACCGCTTTGCTGCATATTATGCGCGGAAAACGTTTGCGACTTCGCGGATACTACATACGCTATTCTTAGTTCAGATCCAATTTAATATTTATGTAAACAATACAAACTGATATCAATTTATCTATACCAATCTATATTAATATTATAAAGAGGAAAAGTTTGTTTGTTTGTTTACATTGAATTGGCTCCGGATCTACTGGATACAGAGTGGACCACGGGGAAGGACAATGGCTACTTTTTAGCGCGAAAAAATGTACGGTTTCCGTGATATTATCTTTTGCGTAGCAAAACGTACGAAGGTGTGGTCAACACCTCGTATTAAAAATATTTTGATAGAATAATGCTTTTATTTACAAAAGGAGGATGTAGCTACGAATATCTCGTCTGCACCGATGTTAGACGTCGGAAATTCGAAAAAATGCGTCCCCCGAATGCAACTGCCAACAAAATGCATGCGCCGCTCGTGAATATGAATCGCCTCAAACGCGGGGGCGCAGATACAACGCATTTAATATCTTAGACATTCCGGAATATACAAAGATTCGCCGACGCATATTTGCATGTTTCTGTGTATGAAGTCTGAAATATAAATGTTACTCGTTGGTACTGTTAAGAATATTATAACAAAAGTAATTTACTTTGTGGTGCGTTAGCAAAAATTTAATTTGATAAAAGTAAAGTTATAAGGGTAGTGATTTTAACAGTTTATATATGTATATGTGTTTATTCCATGACCTTAACCGCTCTTAAACTTTTTCTGTAATATGGCTAGCCGCACAAACATCATAAATAATGCTCATTATGACAATACTATTGCATATTTCGGGCTATGTTGCCGTTTTTTTTTGTATGTGTTGACTAGTATTGACAAGTTTATTGTGACAATAATATTGCGTGTGTGCGGCTAGCTTATCTGATTTTTACGATTGAGATGTCAATAGACTCGCAATAATGCCCCGGGTAACATAGGCCACATAATTTGCGTAGTTGGGTTATAATTTTCAACTTTTTGAATATTATTATTTTTCTTTAGACAATTTATAATAAACTTTATAATAAAGTCGAGGTTTCTTATATATTTTTTTAAGCCATAGATTAAGTCTAGCTAATATCCTTAACTTTAATAAGTTGTAAGTAAACTGCATTCTGTTTTACAGTTGATCATTATACTGAGGCTGATAAGGGAAACTAATAGCTGTGCTAAGGGTTGCCTTCTGTTGGTAAAATATAACTTTCCTAAACTATGAGAATTTAATGTTTAACGTTTACGAATTTATTTATTTTTTTTAAATTATGAATAAATAAAGCCTTTGTAAAAAAGCCTTTGTTGTATGAATGGCATTGACCTCATACAGCTGATTTCAAATTATTTAATTTATAATATAATTAAATTGACCTCACAGCTGGTCAGTGTCACAAAATGTGAAATAATCATAATATCTAAGCATCCATATGCTTTTCAATGCTAAGTATCCGAAGAACTTGTGTTACAGGTACCAGAAAACGGGAAGTATATTTAATACTTTTATACCATTCATATACTTAAGATTTTTATTATATTATACACATATTTAATACACATTCATGACCCAGAAGCACATAAAAACTTTTTGTTCATTCGGCAGGATTCGAACCTGCGACCCTCGGCTTCAGCACCGAAGCGCTGAACCACTGAGCCACTGAGATCGTCAAATATAATTTTATTTTGTACTATATGTTATCAAAAAAAAACATACACATGAATTTTAAAAACTAGTTGATGACAACCCTATATCAGAATGTATATAAGGGTCAATTCATACAAGTGCAGCGAAGCGCCAATCTAAAAAAATAATATAGCATTTTCACTCTTATATCCACAACATAATGCACATATTTCTATTGAGATAAAATAAAAGCGTTCGTTGAGCACAGACGCGCAAATTCGCGCACCTTTTTTTATCTTAGAAGGAATATGTGCATTGAATTGTGGACATAAAGGTTAATTTCACGACCTCTGTGGCTCAGTTGGTTGAGCGTGTTGGTGCTCAAGCCGAGGGTCACGGGTTCGAATCCCGCCGAAGGAACAATAAGTTTGACTGTGTTCCTGGGTCATGGATGTATATTAAATATATGTATAATATAATAAAAATCTTAAATATGTATAGTATAAAAGTATTAAATATATTTCCGTTGTCTGGTACCCGTAACACAAGTTCTTCGAGAACTTACCACGGGATCAGATTGACGTGGTGTGAAGCGTCCATAGATATTATTACATTATAGGTAATTATAAAAAATTACTGTACTAAATTTCAGATACCCGAGTGGTATAGGCCCGTATAGGCTAATGAGACCCACGGTATACCCACTAAAAACCACCCCCCACCTTCCTCCTCGCCGCCCTGTGACGGGGCCACGGGAACGAGAAACACATCCGCGACCCCGCCGGCGGCAGCCGCCAACAACCGGCTCCATCCTAGGCCCGAAGGCCCTAGGCGCACCAGATGGTAAGGTGCGCCTCCCTCCTCGGCCTCCACCAGTACTGTAGCAGACTCCCCCCGAGTCTGCTACTAGAAGGCCACGGATACCAGCCTCCACAACCGGTACCCGGTGGCAGATCAGGGCTATGGTTCTGCCACCGACCACACCTCGGCCGCAGAGGATAGGGCAAGCGGCGCACCAGTGTGAGTAGACCCTATGTATACACCCCTAACCCCACGTTTCCCTCACAACAAACACCCCATCTAACGAGGAAAACAAAAGTACCGTATTCAAACTTCATATTGCTTCAATATTACTGGAACAAGCAATTCGCTGTTATTGCTAAATATTATTACGAACAAGATAATAATAGCACTATTTACAAGAGTTACTCAATAGCTAGTAACTAGAATCTTATTTTCTTTTGGAAAAAAGAGGACTTAAACGTTAGCTACAACACCCATGGCTTAGTGGTAGACCACTGTATACTACGTATACCAAAATTTATAGGGGGTAGCCCTTACTAATAAACGTTGTATAAGCTTTGAATAGTTATACAGTGTTTTGTTCACATCACACAAGTGACATGTTTAATTCGATAGAAAGAGACAATACACTGTGTAACTTAAGGGAGCTAGAGTATAAAATATTATTAGAGTTCAGACGGTAAAGGAGAACACAAAAAAACTGACTGAAAATATAACAATGTTCAAAATTACATTCTCAGACGACAACACTAATCCTAGTTCCTTTCATATTGAGATGAGACAATATTTTAGGATCCTTATTGCTGATGATGATAATAAATTTAAGAAATCAACAGACAACTTGTCTTTTATTCCAAATCTTCGTAACTCGTAGCGTCGCGTCGTAGAGCTACGATCGTAGAGGCTAGTCTACGGTCGTAGAGGCTGCTACGGAAACTTGTCTACGAACTTTTCATAATATTCAACGTTAAATGAAAAATTCCAATAACTTAGATTGGTCCTGCAAGAAATCAAAAAGTTTTTACAGTTGCAATAGTTTTAATACTTCTAGTACCTATATTAAAAATGTTTTATCTCATAGGTAAAATTCATGATACTTATTAAATGAATAAGTATCATGAATTTTACCTTTAAAACTTTTTGATTTCTTGTATTTCGAAGTAATTTCTTTAATATTTACATAGTATAAAAAGAAGTCGCTTCCTTTCCTTATCGCTTAGATATTTTTTACTACTCAACGGATTTCAATTAAATTAGCAATAGATAGAGTGGTTCAAAAGGAACGTTTAAATATGTAAATACATTGCACGGTGTACCCATGAGAAGCTAGGGCGGGTCGCTAGTATAACTTAAAACCAATGACACAATGTAAATAGAATTAAACTAAAAATATAACATTTTGTCCATAAAAAGATGTTAGACTTTTAAACATAAAGCTTTCAATACTTCAGCAGTTCTACACCTTATTAAAAAGTTAATTTCAAAGTGATTAGTGTTTTGTAATAACGTGACCCCAAATTTTTAAGCGCAAGTCTTATACTGTCTAATTATTCTTAGAGCTTGCACACAAAACTGCGAATTCGCAACATAAAAAGATGTGACACGAATAGCTGCGATGCGATTTCATGCGACTCGATTTACAATGCAATGTCATGGGATACTCATCCCAACTTACCTGTCCGGTAGTTATGGTATAGTATGCGGGTATGCGACCCCGGCTTCCCTAGCTATTACTGTCCTATCCCTTATCCTCCTGGGCGGTAATATCCTACATTTCCTATTTCCCACTCTAACTTATCAATCTTCCTTTCCACACCACCTATCCTTCCTTTTCCCTATTCCTACCCTCTCCGCCAATCCGTGGCAATGCAATAGATAATCATAAAAATAAGTTAATTATCCAAAACTGCGGTGATGTGGTTCGCCACCCATCACGTCTTCATTCGCGGAGGCGAAAAACGGACCATGGAGAGCCGCTTCACTACGTTGAATGTAAGAGGAGGAATGGATGGTACGAATCAAAGTGAACGAAGCGAAACAAGTATGCAAGGATCGTAGCAAGTGGAAAGAAGTGGTCTCTCCCTACTCCTACGAGAAAAAGGCGTGATTATATGTATGTATGTATGTATTTACAATTGTGCGAGATTATTTAAAATATTATCTTGCATATTATCTTTTCTAAACTGACTATCGATATGGGTAGTGATAAGAGTTGATTTTTCTGTTATTAAAGTAAAGAAAGAAAATGTAAGAGTATATTATCACGTATGTTGTGTGACGTCATTGTTGTGAAATGATGCCGCATTGTAATTTTGTGTGAAAGCCTTTAGGGCTGAATAAATGAGTGAGCTATCGAAAAACCTTGGAGGGCTCCGATGACCCTTTGATTAATTACAGACACGCTTTGTTGGTGTTCGAGAATTTAGGCATTTCAAAACACTTTTTTTCGTTACACAATACTCCTTTCATGATTTTTTTCTTTGCTCAGTCTTTTATTTTACTTGAAAACACTGCTTTGTACTAATTTAAAGATGATTTCGAGTTTGTAATTGTTAAGTTAATGACCTATGCTTTTGAGATCTTAAAATTTTAAAAGAATGGTAAATATTTGTTTTTTTTTTCTTTTTTGTTTAAAGATGACGTGATCGAGAATATTTTCAGCTACAATTCATCGTCATCAACTCTCTAACTGCTTGACAATCATGATGGGGTTTCCTTAAAAAAATTAATTTTGTTTTAGGTCTATATTTTTGACATATTTTTCTCACCCTTACTTCTCTCTTTCAATAACTTGTCTCATCTAGTACAAGTGATATGAGCGAGGGATTCGAGGTGCCAAAAAGTGACACACTTGACTCTACACCAAAAATTTTATACTTTACTAACGTAAACAATTGTAATTCAATGGACTTACACGATTGATAGCTCGTGACTACGTGTGCGTGGCTAGACGATGCAGGGAGTGCGCGGCTCGCGTGGGACGCGGGTTTACAATGTTATCGACTTGGTTTCACGGGACTGGTCGTTTCGTGCTTTGACAATATAAGAAAGGTTTGGCAGACTCAAATTATTTTGGTGTCAACGTTGGCTTATGTCAACATGGCTATCATTTGTATAGAGTGTCGCCCCTGTGAAACTACTACAAAAATTAATTTGTAGAAAGGATATGAAGAAATTATTTAAAAATATGATTTAATCAAGAGAAGATTATCAGATTATTTCTAAATCGTACCAATTATTAGCACTTTACAAAAATGGTCTAATTATAACCTCGATTATTACAGAGGAAAATACTTTATACTTAGTTTAAAGTATGGTGTCGCCGGCAGTAGATTCCAGAAACATTAATTTTGTTTTTATTAAGTGGAAACTTAACTTAATTACAGAGAAGCTTATAATATATGGGGGCAGTGAAGCAGCTATAGAGTGGGAACATTAGGGCCTGAGTTTGTACAAGTGATTTCCCCCGGGTTTCGTTAATAATTCAGTCCCGTCCTTACCTGGGCCGGAGAATTAATTTACACCGTAAATACGACGAGCTAGACATAGCATCGATTACACGTTTAGATCTAGTCTGTTTTGTTCCCACTAGCTTTTTCTCACGGCTCCACCCGCGTAAATAAAGTATCCCACACAAATACTGTTTTCAGGATAAAAAGTAGCCTATGTTTTAATCCAGAGCCTAAACTACTACCAGACCAAATTTCATCTAAATCCATTCAGTAGTTTTGGTATGAAAGAGTAACAATAATCCATCCATCCATCCATTCATACATCCATCCATTTATCCTTACAAACATTTTTACATTTATAATAGTAATAGGATATGATATAATTCAAACGTAAACAAAGTAAAATTCGACTTATTAATGTGTCATGGTACTATTTAATCGCACGATAAAAATGAGATTTTTAATTTAGTAGCATTGTAGGATAATATTGTTCTCTTTGTTTACGTCCAGTTTAAATTGGATCTGAATTAAATATACAATTTACACTATTATTATGAAGAATAACTGTATTGATTGTTTGTAATTTATAATTTAGATTACATTAAAAAAAGCCTTAAGATCCTTCACACGTTTCGAAAACACAATATGAAAACTATCCTACTGCAACTCACTAACTTTCACTTGGAACAAAAAATAAGGCTTAATTAAATAAACAGTTTTTTTCGTTTATAGATAAGATGATTTTATTTATTAAAATAATTTCACCATTTGCTATTCTGCATCCACCTTCAACAGGTAAATCAATCTCGCAGCTGTGCATCTGCAATACAGCACAGTTCGCACGTTCAAGAATCGCTGAATTATGGTAATTCCAAACGTTTTCCCGACTATAATTTGTTACATACAATATATTTACCTTAGGTTTTAGTTATCAAGGAAACTATTATGTTGTTGGAATGAGTAGTAATCCAAGGCAGATCTCCGACCGAGCGACTTTTAGTAATTTCAGATGTATTTATAGCGCCGATCTTAGAAAACTTCTATAGCGCAATTCAGGGTTGTGGCGCTAATTGGTCAGCAATAATGTGTTTACAAAAAAAAAAATGCCATCGACGACGACCACAAACTAAAATACTGTCATTTTCATTCACATTTAATTTTCCGTAATTATTGCAATTCGATAAAGGAAGAAGTTCAGATAACCAATAAATTATTAATCATAACATTAAAATATATTCCAAACCTTCTATATCAATTTAATCTCAATCAAAATCATCCGATTCATTTGAACTTTCAAATCATTTAATACCTATGTAGCGATATTTGGGTTTGCGAGTCGGCAAAATCGCTACGCTTATCGCTCCGCGCGCCGTGTGTCCGTCTCCCTTACAGAACCGGTCGGGCTGGCCGCGCGCCGTGCTACGCAGAGCGAACGAGCGCGGGCGCACTCCGCCTTAGATTCCCGAACGCATAGCTTGTGTCCCATCTTTATCGATCTGTGCCTAATTTCATTATCACGCTATTCATTTAATTTCATTTCATTATAATCTTTGCTTTCCCATTCTATTTTCTGTACTATTTCTTATTCTTGTCATTTCATTGTGCTTTAATTCTTGTGTGCTAATCGCTTTCAATAAATTTCATCCTGTAAGTATTTTATCTTGTTTTCTTTATTCTCAAATCTATATTCTTTATTCAGTGTTAAGCGCTTCACGCATCAATTACCTATACTTTCTTTATTGCTTACATATCGGGTTCGATCCCCGTTTGCGGAGTATTTTGTGGGTTTTTAGTAAGCCGTAGGAAACAAATATAACAGACCTACAGACTGACTAATTTTATTCCGAACATAAGAACAAACGGACAGATCGACACATAGGTAGAATAAATATCCTCAGGGATATTTAATAACAACATTTCTACAGTGGTGACCTTCCGACGACGCTCAAAGTCATGCAGGACATAGAGGACGCAAGCGATAAAATGGCCGGTGGACACATTAGCGCGAGCGAATTATGCCGCGTGGGCGTACGTATGCCTCCTTTTTGGCCTGAAGAACCTGAAGTGTGGTTTGCGCAAGTGGAATCCCAATTTACAATTTCGGGCATAAGTAGTGACGCTACCAAATTTAATTTTATTACTAGTCAGTTAGACCAGGAGCATGCTAGAATCGTAAAAGACATAATTATCGATCCACCGTCGAGCGACAAATACGAAAAATTAAAAAGCGAAATAATTAAAAGAATTTCACAATCGCGCGAGAAGAAAATTATGCATTTGCTTCAGCACGAAGAGTTAGGCGATAGGAAGCCCAGTCAATTTCTTCGACATTTAAAAAGCTTGGCGGGATCCGACATACCAAATAATATTTTACTTACGATTTGGTCTAGTAGGCTACCACCACACGTTCAGACCATAGTAGCGTCGCAGCGGAAAGCGGATTTAGAGGAGGTAGCGGATTTAGCAGACCGTGTCAACGATATCGTACAACCGCAGGTCGCTAGTACTTCTGCCGTTTCACCAAGCTCTCTCGAGTTGAAGGTCGAGGAGCTCACTAAACGATTAGAGACGTTAACGCGTAATAGCAGATTCACGCCACGTTCTCGTTCGCAATACCGCCAGCGCAGCCACTCACGCCACCGCTCACGATCTAGAGAACGCCCCGACGGTCATCCGCATTGCTGGTACCATTTTTCTTTTGGCACGAAGGCTAGAAAATGCAAATCCCCGTGCACTTTCCATTCGGGAAACTCTAAAAGCAGTCACTAGAGGCCGTCAGCGGCTGCTACCAACAACAAGGCCGACTCTTCATTACTGATCGGAAGTCGAAGGTACAGTACCCCATAGATACCGGATCTGACTTGTGTGTCTTCCCAAGATCAGCTGTTCGAGCGCCTGCGAATACCAAGTCAACCTACGAGCTGTTTGCTGCCAATGGTACGGTTATTTCTACCTACGGGTTTATTAACATCAAACTGGATCTCGGACTTCGACGCGCATTTGAATGGCGGTTTACAATTGCTGACGTCACGAAAGCAATCATCGGAGTTGACTTCTTAAGTTTTTATAACTTGCTTGTCGACTGCCGCAACCAGAGACTGGTCGATGGACTCACATCTCTTTCCGTGTCCACTCCTCATCAACGTGCTAACGACAACATAGCGTCAGTACGTACCGTTTACGATGACTCTGTTTATCATCAGTTGCTTCGTGAGTTTCCGAATATAACTCGCCCAGCTGGTAAAGACAGAGTTATCAAGCATAATACTGTCCACCATATTAGGACTACTCCAGGACCACCTGTATCAAGCCACCCTCGTCGCTTGGACCCTGAACGCCTTGCTATCGCCAAGAAGCAGTTTGAGGAGATGGTACAGAATGGTACAGCAAGACCCTCACAGAGTTCTTGGTCTTCACCACTACATTTGGCTAAGAAGAAGGATGATAGTTGGAGACCCTGTGGTGACTACCGTGCCCTGAATGCCCGCACTATACCAGATTGCTACCCAGTTAGGCACATACAAGACTTTGCCTACCACCTAGCTGGTAAGCGCATCTTCAGCACTATCGATCTGGTCAAGGCTTTCAACCAGTTGCCTGTCTGTGAAGAGGATATTCCGAAAACAGCCATCACAACGCCGTTCGGAATGTTTGAGTTCCCGTATATGACTTTCGGTCTCCGAAATGCGGCTCAAACATTCCAACGTTTTATCGATGAAGTCCTGCAGAACCTCGATTTCACATACGGTTTTATCGATGACATCCTGGTATTCTCCGAGACTGAAGAACAGCACAAGCAGCATTTGAAGCAGCTATTCCAGAGGCTTGAGGATTATGCTGTCCTTATTAACACATCGAAATGTGTGTTTGGACAGTCCAAAGTTTCCTTTCTCGGCTACACAGTCTCTGCCGAAGGTATAAGCCCACATGAGACTAAGGTACAGGCTATACAAGACTTCCCCCAGCCAAAAACCGTGAAGGAGCTTCGACGTTTTCTCGGGATGGTAAACTTTTACCGCCGTTTCATCCCCAATGCAGGAGCCTTTCAAGCACCGCTAAACGCTCTTCTAGCAGGACCCAAAATCAAAGGTTCGCAGCCCGTCAACTTCACTGCCGATCAACTGCACGCTTTCGAACTCTGCAAGAAGAGTCTATCTGAGGCTGCAACTTTGGCATATCCAGACCCAAGGCTAGAGCTGGCTATTCAAACCGACGCATCAGACAAAGCCATAGGAGCTGTACTGCAGCAAAAGTCGGAAAATGGCTGGCAACCCATCGCTTTCTTTTCCAAGAAACTGAGTCCAGCGCAGACGAAATACAGCCCGTATGACCGCGAACTGCTGGCTATATATCAAGCCATACGGCATTTCAGGCACATGGTAGAAGCCAGAACTTTTAGCATCTACACGGACCATAAGCCGCTTACTTTTGCCTTCACAACGCGCCGTGACAACTGTTCTCCTCGCCAGTTCCGGTATCTAGACTATATCAGTCAATTTTCTACTGATATTCGTTTCATCAGTGGAACAGAGAACTGCGTGGCTGATACTCTTTCTCGGGTAGAAGAGGTAGGACTGACTCTTGTTGATTACAAGTCCTTAGCAGGAGATCAACAAAGTGACCCGGAACTGCAAACCTTACTACAGTTTGGATCATCACTTCGGCTGGAGAAGATGAACATGCCTGGTTCTGACGTCATGATATACTGCGACACTTCAACTCCACAACCTCGGCCGTACATCACACCGACATTAAGACGTCAAATATTTAAAGCTTTACATAGCTTAAGCCACCCTGGAAGCAAGGCGAGCGTCCGCCTTGTCACAGAGAGGTTTGTTTGGCCTGGGATAAAAAAGGACTGCCGGCAGTGGTGTCAAGAATGCCATGAATGTCAATCTAACAAGATTGGACGGCACACCTCTGCACCTCTCAAGCAGTTTAAACCACCGACAGCTCGCTTCCGCCATATTCACATGGATATCATAACAATGCCGCTGAAGAATGACTTCAGATACTGTCTAACGATAGTTGACAGGTTCACACGATGGCCGGAGGCTTACCCACTACGTGACATCACCGCGGAATCCTGCGCAGCTGCTTTTATAGCTGGCTGGGTTTCCCGTTTTGGTTGCCCCGAGCGGATTACGACAGACAGAGGACGGCAGTTTGAAAGTAGCCTTTTCAAGAATTTGGCTAATCTTTTAGGAGCTATTCATCATCCTACAACGGCTTATCACCCAGCTGCCAACGGACTCGTCGAGCGACTTCACCGCCAATTGAAATCTGCCATTTCTTGCCACTCTACGACTAATTGGGTCGAATCTTTGCCGATAGTACTTCTGGGCATTCGGACCGCCTGGAAGGAAGACCTGCGAACATCGTGTGCAGAGCTGGTCTACGTAGAGCCACTTCGCCTGCCGGGAGAATTTTTCTCATCGAGCAACACTAGCACAGTCGAAGACCTATCGGAATTTGGCAACCGGTTACGCAACAACCTTAGCAGACTAAGCCCGCAAGCTACGTCATGGCACGGAAACCGAACTTTTTACGTACCTAAAGACCTTAAGGATGCTTCTCACGTCTATCTTCGCCAAGGTCCAGAACGCAAGCCTCTGCAGCCAGCTTACCTTGGTCCATACAAGGTCCTAAGAAGAGGTAGTAAGGCATTTGTCATCGATGTTCAGGGACAAGAGCAGACAGTGACCATCGATCGCCTCAAACCAGCCTACATCACAAGGGAATTGTCAAACCCACCGGCGAAACCTTCATCATCACCAGAAAATACCACATCATCAACCCTGATGACTCCAGAGGCGAAACGGACAAGAAGTGGTCGGACGGTTAGATTCCCAGATTACTATCGTCCGTAGTCAACGGACTCAGCCGGGGAGTACTGTAGCGATATTTGGGTTTGCGAGTCGGCAAAATCGCTACGCTTATCGCTCCGCGCGCCGTGTGTCCGTCTCCCTTACAGAACCGGTCGGGCTGGCCGCGCGCCGTGCTACGCAGAGCGAACGAGCGCGGGCGCACTCCGCCTTAGATTCCCGAACGCATAGCTTGTGTCCCATCTTTATCGATCTGTGCCTAATTTCATTATCACGCTATTCATTTAATTTCATTTCATTATAATCTTTGCTTTCCCATTCTATTTTCTGTGCTATTTCTTATTCTTGTCATTTCATTGTGCTTTAATTCTTGTGTGCTAATCGCTTTCAATAAATTTCATCCTGTAAGTATTTTATCTTGTTTTCTTTATTCTCAAATCTATATTCTTTATTCAGTGTTAAGCGCTTCACGCATCAATTACCTATACTTTCTTTATTGCTTACATATCGGGTTCGATCCCCGTTTGCGGAGTATTTTGTGGGTTTTTAGTAAGCCGTAGGAAACAAATATAACAGACCTACAGACTGACTAATTTTATTCCGAACATAAGAACAAACGGACAGATCGACACATAGGTAGAATAAATATCCTCAGGGATATTTAATAACAACATTTCTACACCTACATATCGAAAGATCCCAACACCCCTTGCCTACCCCATATACACAGCTTGATAAATTATGTATGGGCAGGGTTTTAACGGTACATTGACCGCTTAACAAACGACGGTCCATGGGATCCTTTAATTGTTACATGAGTACACCATTAGAGGCCATTAACCCGACAAAAAACAAACCATAAATTATAGAGGCACCGTCCATCTTCTCGTGGATTTATTACACGTTCATATTAATAAGTTGAAGTTTGGTTTTAATACCTTTTAAATAAAAGTTAATTGTTTGAAGTAAACTGAAAGAAATTTTCGATGTCCTTTGTTCAGGTCATAGATAGATTTTTATAAATTGTTTTCATCAACATTTTATTAATAAAAGGAATTGAAAGGAAGAAATAATGTATAATCTAATATTTTATTTAAAGAACTCACATTCAAGTTGATTGGTACTAATTTGGCGGAAGAATAACTAAATTGGTGGAAATAGTAAATTGAAAAGGGGAACTATTTCTTTAACAAAAATATTTCATACTTTAGCTATCTTCTTTCTTGTGACTAAAATATTGCCATCACAACGAACACAATGAGAAACAAAATATAGCATCCTTTTTACTAATATTGTATCCTTATCCTTTAAAGAATATTATACTGATCACACATAATGATTACCTAAGGAAGAAGATTAACGTAAAGATTAAGGTGACGAATGTATCAAATCTGGCACACGACATCAGTCTTTATTTATACGTGTCATAAGCAGAGCAATATTGATGTCCCTACAAATATTGCTTATGTCAATAACTTCCCTACGAAAATGTCACGAAATATATCAAAGTTTACTCTATCGCGGGTCCATTCACACCGCGATAAAACGCGAGTCTACGCAGCGCTGCATTTTTAAGATAGCTATTCAATTTTTTTTATAATAATAATAATAATATCTATGGACGCTTCACACCACGTCAATTTGATCCCGTGGTAAGTTCTCGAAGAACTTGTGTTACGGGTACCAGACAACGGAAATATATTTAATACTTTTATACTATACACATATTTAAGATTTTTATTATATTATACACATATTTAATACACATCCATGACCCAGGAACACAGAAAAACTTTTTGTTCCTTCGGCGGGATTTGAACCCGCGACCCCCGGCTTGAGCACCAACACGCTCAACCAACTGAGCCACAGAGGTCGTCAAAAAATTGAACTGTATTCTCTACACAAAAGGATACACGTTTCATATGACATCGATCAATTTGACAATTTGACATTCAAACTCTTACAATGAAACGTGTATCTTCTAGTGTAGTGGATAAAGTTCAATTTTGATTAGCTCCTAAAAATTCAGCGCCATGTCGCGTATCATTCTATTTTGATGTGAAGGAAGGGTCACCTTACGTTGTAAAGATGCATAAGAATACTTCACTATGATGTTACATTTTTTTTTATTTTTTTTTTTCTATGAAATAAGGGGGCAAACGAGCAAACGGGTCACCTGATGGAAAGCAACTTCCATCGCCCATGGACACTCGCAGCATCAGAAGAGCTGCAAGTGCGTTGCCGGCCTTTTAAGAGGGAATAGGGTAATAGGGGAGGGTAGGGAAGGGAATACTCTCGAAACACAGCGCAAACGCTGTTTCACGCCGGTTTACATCTTAATATGTAAGCCAAAAATGCTTTCCATAAAATATTTATTACAATATTTTTGTTATTCGCAATATTAAATTTATATTTATTAATTTAGTCGTATATTATTTAAAAAATCCAGAAGTTTCTAAGTTATTTGCGGTAAAACACTGAGGGAGCTAAAATTTGTTACGCCTAAAGGTATTGTATTTATTTATTGTAATGTATTTTTACAAACGTTAGGGGTCGTCCACGTTAAACTTTATGTGGATGCATCTCAAGATACAAACAACTCACGTAACAAGTCTCGTGAAATCTAACGACTCTCAAAAGTATATAACAAAGGCACCGCATTTGACAAGATCAAACAAGCAGAAGTCAAACACGAGATGGAAGTAAATACTGGCGGCAAACATCGTAAAGATGTACGGACCCACGTGACTGGACCCCCAAGTAGACCCCTTAGGGACAGTTCATACTAGCGCGGAGTTGAAAAGCATTGAAGCGAAATTCTGAAATTTAATATATCAAACTAGATTTTTCTTGTGGCTCCGTCCGCGTAAATATAATATCGGGGTTTCCCAAGGGAATACTGTACTTTATCGGGATAAAAGTAGCTAATGTTTTAATCCAGAGCCTAAACTACTACCATACCAAATTTCATCGAAACCCGTTCTGTCGTTTTTGCGTAAAAGAGTAACAAACATCCTTCCGTCCATCCCCACAAACTTTCACATATTTTATAACTAGCTGTTGCCCGCGGCTCCGCCAGCGTAAGTACAGTATCACACTGGATAAAAAGTAGCCTATGTCCTTTCTTAGGCTCTAAACTGTGTACCAAATTTTAAATTGATTTAGTAGTTTTGGCGTAAAAGATGGACAAACAGACACACACTTTCCCATTTATAATATTAGTATGGATAGTAGGATTCACCCTTATATTGACAACGTAATATAACATATTCCTCCTAAGATTTAATAAAAACATCTATCGAGCACAGATGCGCGAAATCGCGTGTCTCTTCTCAATTATGCACGCATTTTCGCGACTTATTTTTTATCTCATGAATGTTGTTGTGGATATAAAGGTGAAATTGCTACATTAAATTTCAGAAATTCGCTTCGTCTCTGCGCTAGTATGAATTGACCCTTAGGACCCCCTGCTGAGGACCCCTTACTGAAGACCCCCAGCCAGAAGTAGAACACCTTGCAGTGACCTAGCGATTTTACGATTCAACCGGTGTAAATATTGAAAACTTTTTCTATTAGGGTGCTCCTTTTAGAAGTATTGCTTTCGTTCATCATCAGAGAATACCTATACAGTGTGTGTAGAGGAAAAGAGATTTAACAGCAGATAATAGTTTTAATTTTATCGATAAAACACTCCCGTTTTGGAAATCGCAACAAGTTGCAACCCCCAAAGGGGGTTAATTTGTACACTCTATTGTTCATGATTCTAGACTCTTGTAGTCTTTTATACTGTTTAGCGGGTAAATGAAATTGCGGCCACGTGATCGGAAGGCTATAGATGTTATTTTAAGTATACTATAGACTTAACACCTTTAACAGCATCCATGATTTAGACTTTAGAGCTTGGCTCCCAACTATAAACTATCGGAGATTGAACTGTGTTTATAATCATACTTTATCTTCAGTGATGATTTTTCTATTTCATCTTACTTTGTACGTGACGTTCGGTGTACCTGAACTTGTAACGATCTGGTATTTGTATGCGGCCGCCGTACGGAGCCCTCTAAAAAGGTACTCTATAATTTTATTTCCCGACCAAAACTCGGTTATGTGTTATCGATACTTTGTAAACCTCTCTCCCAAATTGAATATGTGCGAGTTTTGTTTAAGGGTTTCGACAATTTTGTGTCGTCTGTGGAATATTCAAGTAGCGAATATACTAGCTGTGTACTTCTATACAAATAAATAAAGTGTATGTTTTAAATTTAAAATTAACAGCTTTTAACTTAAATATGAAAGCATATTATACGGTGCTAAATGTGTGGAGCCACTAGTAAAAGCTAATTCAATATTTTTGAGATTGAAAATCATGACCATCATGAAAATCACTGCTAAGGCGAGCACTGGGAACGCCGGTGAAAATTTAGAGCACTGAAAATAAAACTGTGCGTTAATACAATAGAGTTGAAAATCGACCACATAAGTATCGAGTCAAATGTCAATGTCATAAATGACAGCTCGACACTCGAAACTTCCATTTTCATCTCTAATGTATTAGCGCAGACTTAGTTTCAATCTCAAACATATTAAACTACTAGATTTTTCCAGCTGTTTCGCTCATGAAAATGAATAGTATTCCCACGGGAATACTATTCATTTTCGAGATAAAAAATAGCTATGTATATGTGTGAGTATGTTTTAATCTAGAGCTTAAACTATTGCCACACCTTTCATCAAAATCTGTTGAGCCGTTATTGCATGAAAGAGTAAAAGCAACATACATCACAAACTTTTACATTTATAATAATAGTAGTATTATAGGATACATAACTAATATTTATAACACATAAAATATAAACTAGTTTACATACAAATATTAGCAATTCAAATTGTTACAAATAAACAACCACATAAACCGTAGCCAAAAGTAGTCAATTCGGTAAAGTTAACATACGGAACACTGGAGAATTCGCGAAACTACGCAACCGAATTGCGGACGAAGTTTACCGGTGCTATTTCTGTTAGTTAGGGCTTGGAATATTGTGGAAATAAAAAATAATGTTCTAGAGTGAAAAAGAAAGTAACTTACAATTTAATACATCGAAGTAGCTACCTACTGATATAGAGTAATTTTTCAAATATGTTAAAAACGGTTCCCCAGACCCCTCCGACAACAATAATAATATTATCAATGGATACTTTACACCACGTCCATCTAGCCCCGTGCTAGGTATTCGAAGAACTTGACAGCGGGACTAGTATATTTAATACTTTTATAACATACATATTTACGATTGTGATATTATATACATATTAATAAACATCCATGACCCAGGATTCTCGAGCCAGGAACACAGAAAAAGAAGGTAGTCATCTCAAATCCTCGTGATTCTGCCAAGAAGTAAATAATACTCTACAAAATTTAAATTTACATGTGACTTCAAGGGTTTTGTTCACAACTAAGTGATTTTATTATGCATAAAATTGTAACTTATAAGTTACTTATGACTAAACTAACTTTTCCCCGCGGCTCCACTCGTATAAATACTCGTATAAATAATCCCGAAAAAGTAGAATGGGATCACGGGAACATTCTACTTTTTCGGGATAAAAGGTACCCTGTAATATATTAATCCAGAGCCCAAAGTACTACCATACCAAATTTCATCAAAATCCGTGCAGAAGTTTTTGCGTGAAAGAGTAACAAATATCCATCCATACATTCATACATACCACAAACTTTCAGGTTTATTATAGTCGTAGGACTAGCAGTCAAAGTCTAATATCGTGATAACACACTGGCCTGCAAAAGATTGCACTACCGTTTCGTCGATTTCGTTTTTTAATATAGTGGCTCAGAAAATTGTGTATATGTCACCGTAAAATTGTAAAAACCGTTAGATTGTAATATTAATAGAGATATTATAATATGTCAACAGATTGTCAAATAAAAATTTCTCCTTACAATTATTGTACGCATTATTTTTCGTTATAATTATTATTATGAAAAAGCAAACAAATATGGCGGCGCGGGGGCACTTGCCGTTTAATCAATCGGCACGGTAAATATTACAATATAACGAAAAATAAGAAGAAATTTTTATTTGACAATCTGTCGACATTTTGTAATATCTCTAGTAATATTACAATGTAACGGTTTTTACAATTTTACGGAGACATATACACAATTTTCTGAGCCACTACATTAAAAAACGAAATAAAAACGGTACAGACGTTTTATAGATAAAATCTATAACTTCAATAGTTTTTGACAAAAAAATCATTTTAAAAGTACCTACTACTACTTCCTTTGTTGGACAGTTAGAATGATCCAAGTATAAAAATAACAAATTACCGCATAAACCTTAGTAGGTAATATTAACCAGGGCTTCATTATACCTGCTATCAAAAGTTAAAGCTCGATCAGGCATTAGATGAAAAAAGCATTACAGCGCCGTTGAATCGAGCGTAAGTACGTATGTCATATATGCACAATACTCACGTGTATAAACTTAGTTCAAACTCGTCTGCAGTCGTTACGGTCACTTCCATTGTGTTAAAATACTTTGAGGCGTCCTTGTGCAAAGGAAAACATTTAGAAACTGGTCCAGCAGGAACTTTTTCGATGTTATACGTTCTATAAAAGCGATATTTCCGGGTTAAATAGTATTAAGTGGTTTTCGCACACCCAATTTAGGGATAAGGGCTGAAGAAAGGGCAAAGGTAAGCCTTTGACCAAATAAACTTGAGGGTGTCCACTTCAAGGCGTAGTTATATCGAGAATTAGGTATGTAATGAGCACTTTTGCGGCGGTTAGTTTGTACCTTAATGTTGCCCGACTGTTTGCAAAAAAACGTTTATTTAATACAAAAACTTAGTCAAATTATTATAACCCAAAATTGTTGCTTGCAATAAACATCGTTTACTAACGCTAATTTAAGGTGTATTATAACAAATGGAAAGCGTTATGTATGTTTCTTTTGGGTAAAAGTACATAACTTTTGTAAGATGACACTTACAAGGCAAAAATGTATTTTCAATCAATTTACTCTCAAATTAATGAAGTTTTTATCGATGACTAGCTGTTGCCCGAAGCTCCGCCCGCGCAAATGTAGTTATCTCTCGGGAACGCTGTACTTTTTTGGGATAAAATGTAGCCTATATTTTAATCCAGAGCCTAAACTACTACTATACCAAATTTCATCAAAATCCGTTCAGTAATTTTTGCGTGAAGGAGTAACAAACATCCGTCTATCCATACATCCTCACAAACTTTCACATTTATAATATTTATAGGGTGTATTTATCATAGTAATTTGCATCATTCGTACCGAATTTGTTCTTTATTTAACGAATATTGATACCTTACGGACGCGTTTACGATAAATTGTTTAACAGATTCCCGAGTTTGGATGACATATCTTTAGAAATGCGCTAGCAAAACACCATAGATAAATCATTATTCTCGCTGGGAGAGCGTCCAGCGAGACCAATCATTAGTCTATGCAAAACACAAGAAAATTTTGAGGAACCTTTTTATGGTTTTAACAAAACAACTTTGAATGTAGTTGGATTATTTTTAATCAATTTTAAGATGTTTATATCCTCTATCCTTGGGTATTTTAAACAAGCAAAATAAGCTACATATACTAATATCATCCTCAGCACGACCTCATTCTATACATTTTGGGTGAAGCGATTGTGAAAAATTGTATTTGTAATACTAAAATACTTAATTTTTAAGTTGTTTTCAACCACTTTGCAATTAATTAGGTACTCTATTTGAGACAATTGTGACTTTTGTTGAATATGGCTTCATTTGGTCGCAAAATCCCCGAGTAACAGCCAATATACCTATGTCAAATTTTTAATATAATAATCTATGATTTCGTGCCTTTAACCCGAAGTCTATAAACGTATGCCGTTACACTGTGTACTATAAATAACAAATCTTGATCCTTGAACATCAAAGCTACAGACGTCAATATGTTTGTACTCTACGTCACGTAAAGGAACTTAACCTGAGAGTTTCGGAGTTACCTAACAACCTATTTGCTCTTCGTAAATCTTTGAACATAGTTACTCTACTGACATTCCTTTAATTAAGCAAAAATAATTATCTCGAAGAACTCTGAAAGTTGGTATTTTCTTCGGGCTGTTTTCTTTATCGTTAGTTTTGTATGCTAAATATCTTAAACAGAGCTCTAACTTTTTGAGAAAAACGAAGTTTTGAGGGTGCATAATGTTAGTATATCGGTTTTCACTGCCAAAAGTGCAAGTATTCGAGTTTTAGAAGTAAATAACAAATTAATAAAAAAGCTAGACCGACTTCAAAATTTTAGCGCTTCTCGACGAATTCACACTGCTAACAGATCTTCAAAAGTTAATCGTTTGAGAATGACTATTGTTAATCGAGATAGCCAATGGAGAATTATGTTGTTAATATTATATTCAACGTAATGGTATTACAATATAGATTAAAACTAATCAAAAATTTTTGGAATTCGTCAATAAATTTCTGAGAAATAAATAATTGAAGTTGAGGCACAGCAGCCGCTGATCGTAGATACTTGGAGGGTGTGTTCTTTGTATGACTAGGATACGACAAGAAGAGATTTTCTAAATGTCTACCCCAAAAGGGGTGAAAAAGTGGGGCGTAGTTAATCTCATTGGAATCTGGGGTCGTTACGATTATGCAACTTCAAAGTCCCATAACTTTTTTATTTCTAGAGATATTTTACTAACTCTATCCAATGTTTGTTTTATTTATCTATTATCTATACTATAATATAATAAAATGGAAAAGTTTGCTTGCATTGAATAGGCTCCGAAACTACTGGATCAATTTAGATAAAATTTGGCACAGATGTAGAGTAGACCACGGGAAAGGACATAGGCTACTTTTTATTGCTAAATTAACTTTTGCGCACACAAAGTCGTGGGCGACATCTAGTAATTAATAAAAAAAGTTTTTCATAAACTTCCTCATTGTAGTCTTTGAACCAAAAACAATCGATGGCCCTTGCGTTAGGTTAGGCGTATTGGCACTAGCTCTGTGTGCGCCTGCCAAGTATTACGACACTATCCTTACTTAAATTATAGTATCTGCAGTAAGATTAGCTTAGGTTTAGAACTAACGTGGCTTCTTGCATGAAAGAGTTGCATGAAAGAGAAATTTCAAAGATGCCATAAAATGTAGGTTAGTATATTGTCCTTCCCCATGGTGTTACATATTATAATATCTGTGTCAAATTCCATCAAAATCGATCAAGTAGTTTCGGAGCATATTTAAGACGTCGGTTTAAAATAAAATTAATAAAGGAAAATTTTAAACACGAGGCTATAATTTCGTTTAATCCCGCAAAATGTATTTTTGCCCTCTAGCAAACCTCAGGTCAAGGTTTTAATTTAGATGTAGAGGCTCTATTTGCTTGCAACTCTAAAAAATAAACGAATATTTCATTTCACTGTTGCTGAAACTGTAACTAGGTTGAGTGGCCTGAACCATTTCATAAAGGTTATTTAAAAGTAACAAAGTATTAAAACGTAGGTTTACCCATATTCTGTGATATACGTCATATTATGGTTTGGTTTGGGGCCAGAACAGAAAAACCAGGCGGTCTATTAATTGACAGCGGCCTGATATTAGCGGTTGTCATGATTTTGACAGATCTTCATAAAATTCTCATTCGATAATGCTACGTTTACGCCGTTGTCAAATGTTCCTGCTAGTCCTCCAGGCATAGACTAAAGAAATATGACCAGATAGACAGCTACATATTAAACTGTTAATTATTACTACAATCATACGACGTGTTACAATTCTCCTATCGCGTACACGGCAATAGTGTCAAAAATCCGGTCAAGATTGTGTGTATTCGAATGGGCGTCTGAATTTTCAAATTTCGTGTTTAAGTTTTTATTTCATGTGAGATTGAGAATTATTGTGATGTTTTTTTGGTTGTAATTACGACGAATAACATTTTTTTTAATATTACATTTGTGTCCAATGGAATATTTAAGCTTTATAATTTTATAATATAAGAATGTAATATTCAAATAATATCAAACAAAAAGTGGTTATGTATTGTACTGCGTGTATTAAAAATAATAGAATAAATAAAAAAATAGGAAAACAGTTGACCTAAAGGTCATCCGTGCAACTTCCCGCTACGCGCTTAAAGAAGAAGGCGCAAACCGTCCCCACCCTTGTAGCACTACAAGACATATATCAAATGAAGGGGCTTAAAAGGTGTATAATTTTATTGTGGACGAAAAATCCTTAAACCATGGGAGAAAAAAGTTAATGAGGGTTAAAGGTTAAAAAAAGTTGAAAAAATCATCCTGTATTTATTGCACCATTTTATAGTGTTGCTAATAAGGAACAATTTTTGGAAAGTAATGGTATACAGCAAACGTCATAAAAGTGGTACATTTTGATAAACTGCCTCATATTTTGAAGAAATGTATGAAATAATAATAAAATGCTAAAAAAAAGATACTTCCTTAATTTTTTCACACATAATTACTTTTGTAGAAATTGTTTCTTACTTGCGACGCTATAGAATGGTGCAATAATACAGGTTGATTTTTTCAACTTTTTTTTAACCTTTAACCCTCATAAAATTTTTCTCCCATGGTTTAGAGACTTTTCGTCATACAATAAAATTACACACTTTCATTTGATATATTATGTCTTGTAGTGCTACAGTAGTAGGGACGGGCTCCATACAAAAATGCCCCTTCTTCTTTATCTAATGTCATTTTGTTGGGCTTATGCGCGTTTGAGCTTATCGAAAATCAGTCTTAGTATATAATCATAAACATAGATATTTATTATTAAAAAGAGGAACTAATCATAAATCAATCAAAAATAAAAGTGCTTCTAAAATTTTTCACTGATAATTTTCGTTCATCAGAAATTGCTCTCCGAGCTCAAAAGTCTGATGAAAGTTTAATAAAACTCTTTTTTTGAAATTTCAAACTGACATAACTTTGGAATGAATCAACCGTTTTTCACGTAATAGCGGCAATTCATGCAGTTTTTTATGCCCTTTGAAAGAATGGACAACAAAATTTTTTGAAAAGGAAAATTTTGGAGTAATTCCGAAAAAACACTATTTTCTGTTTTCTTTCCTTCACGATATCTCTCGAACGAATCAAGCAATTTCGACCGGATATGTGGCGATCGATGTGGTTTTTCAAGGTTAAGAGCTGATTAGTTTTGGAGTCACGCATACACACACACACTATTTGCGTGAAAGAGATACAAACATCCATCGATACATCCATATCCATACATCCTCACAAACTTTCACATTTATAATATTAGTAGGATAGGATATTTTTACTCTGTGCTCCAGATGCCGCGGCACGCCGCCGTATTGATACACCTGAGTGGAACTCCATTTCAGTTTTAGACATTACACTACCTGCCACGATTATTGTTGTTCTTTGTGGTTTATGTAATGGAATAAATATAAAAAATTACACATAGGTACCTACTCTATTTAGATTCAATTTAATTTTATTGTTCACAAAGGTAAATACTTTTTTTACCCGACTACGGCGAAGCCAAAAGTAACGGTAATGATTTTGGCAGTCTATTTAATGCTATATCACAGAATACAGAACACCCAGAATGAGTGTTCGATCACATTTGTATGCAGCGCACTGTGTCCAAAACCATGTCGAAATACCGCCCCGCCCGCTCTTTTAAATTTTTACTCTTTACACTTACAAAACAAATCGCGTTGTTATGTTACGACAATAAGGTATTCAATAAAAATTAATTGAAAGAAAGTTGAGTAAAATATTCCGTTATTCTGTGGCAACATATTATGTGTGGATAACCATTCCAATTTGGAGTAGTTGGGACGGCCTCACTTTCAAGCGTGTTGACGGCTTCTGGATGATTTCTGTATTCTGTGTGCTATATATGTCGGAGCGAGTTGAAGCATGTTAAAACGGTGGTCTGAGCTCCGAAACACTGGCCAATAATGTCGTCAGCTAGTGTCTATGATTGGAAACGTCAAGTAATAAACTTGGACTAGGTCGATGCCAGTATTTTTAAAATAAGAAGGAAGTATGACGGAATGAGTTGTCATGGTTTATTTTGAATTATTATTGATTTGACGTGGAAAACGAAAAATAGGAATTTTTAAACGAGAATCGAAAAAGTGATAAAATATATGGCATTGAACTGGCCACGTTTCTAGTTATTGATTATCTGGTTCATTATAACTTAGTATTTTACTTAAACTAATAATAAATTGTTGTAAAACCATTTCGATTAATAGTTTATTCCAATATACCTATCGCCAGTCATGTTGGAGGACGAGATACCTTTCCGGGTCGGAAAGGTATTTTCAGCAATTTCAGAGGACGAGACGCCCATTCAACCTTCGTTATCAGAAGTGGGATGTGGACCACACGACCCACATAGCAAAAAACATGGAGATGTTGAGGATGCGAATGATGTTAAATGGCAACAATTACTTGAGCAACAAAATCGAAATTTTTTAAGCATTATTCAGGAAATGCAGACTCCGGCCACTACATCACCGTTCAATGCTGTAAGTTTTCCCGAGTTCAACCCGAATAAAGGTTTTGATTCACGCGCCTGGTTGGCTACTGCCGACATGTGTGTACCTGCCCAGGATTATAAAGGGACGTCACTCATGATTGCACTAAGCCGGGCATTGAAAGGAGAAGCTTCGAACTGGCTATCGTCTGTGTCGTATCCCGGAATGACTTGGAGTGAATTTAAGGAATTGTTTTTAAACATATTTGACTCCCAAGAAACTAAAGCCTCCTTCCTCATAAATTTAAATAAAAACAGACCGAAAGAGAACGAATGTTTAGCTTCATACGCTGCTTCATTGATGACTTCTGTGATGACTAGATGGAGAGGTCTTTCCACAGAACAGATTGCGATTGCCACGGTCTTAGCTCATATTGCCAAAATTGACAGCCGGGTTCAAAGGCTCGCATTCATTACTGACATTAATACTCGAAATGAATTACAAAGAGAACTGAAGGCTGTGTCATTTCTTAAGAGATACACTACATATGATGAACGCGAGGGACTAGAATCTAAAAGATTTAGATCCAGTGCATCAATCAGTCTCAGATGTCATACCTGTGGTAAGTTGGGACACAAATCGATGCAATGCCGAAGTGGAGAAAATAGACGGAAGGATGCAACAAACATTGATCAAAACGCTAATAGTCAATTGGATAGGAAGCCTAACCTGGTCACATGCTTCCACTGCCATAGACAAGGCCATTATGCATCCTCGTGCCCAGAGCGGGGCTCTGGCAAAGGGGCAAGCAACAATACGAACTCAGTGGTCAGCCCCATTCTGAATGAGAGACGAATCGAAACGTGTATGGTAAAATCACCATCAGGGACATTATACCATAGCGGTGAGCTATTTACTTTCAATTATGATTCAGGCGCCGAATGTTCACTTATTAAAGAATCGGTATCACAAAAATTTCGCGGTAGGCGATTTTATAATATTGTAATAATGACAGGCATTGGACAATCTACAGTCAATTCAACTTTTCAGATCTTAGCCCTCATTCAAATTAATGACTTAGCTCTTGAAATACTTTTGCATGTTTTACCTGACCACTATTTACGATGTGACATTATGATTGGACGAGAAGTATTAACATTAGGCCTAGATATTAAAATGACCTCCCACCATTTGCAATTTGAACGATTAAAGAAAGTTGACTTATGCGATATAGTTGACGATAAAAGCGTAAATTTTGATGAAATTGATATTGATGCTTCCCCAGAACAAAAACTAAGATTGCTTGACATTTTGGAATCTTTCAAAAATATTTTTATAACTGGCGTTCCCACTTTCCCTGCCGATACTGATCCTATGAAAATACGATTAATAGATCCCCACAAAACTGTCAACCGCCGTCCTTATAGGCTAAGTGCCGAGGAGCGTCAAATAGTGCGTAGGAAGATCGAGGAGTTGCTTAAAGCTAAAGTAATACGTTGTAGTTCATCGCCGTTTGCGAGTCCTATTCTTCTTGTCAAAAAAAAGGACGGTTCAGACAGGATGTGTGTGGACTATCGCGAGTTAAACGATAATACCGTACCTGACCGTTTTCCTTTACCACTCATATCAGACCAAATAGGTAGACTGCACGGAGGCCATTATTTTTCTACTCTTGATTTAGCATCAGGGTTTCACCAGATTCGCATTGATGCCGAATCTATTGAAAAAACGGCCTTTGTAACGCCTGATGGGCAGTTTGAGTACTTAACAATGCCATTTGGACTTCGAAATGCCCCATCAGTTTTTCAACGGGCTCTCATGCATGGTCTTGGTGATCTCGTTAATTCTTACGTTGTTGTCTACATGGATGACATTCTGATTGTAGCAGGTAACGCGAAAGAAGCTCTACAGCGACTGCAATATGTGCTTCAAGTCCTTAGAAACAAAGGCTTCTCACTAAATTTTAAAAAGTGTATGTTTTTGAAGCGAAAGGTAGAGTATCTTGGCTTCGAAGTGAGCGAAGGGCAATTAAGACCTAATCCGCGTAAAATTATTTCTTTAACAGCGCTTCCACCCCCTCAAACAGTAGCTCAATAAACAACACTCACTTGGCCTTTATGAGGGTGGGGATCGATCTTTCGAACAATAATACTAAAACTTGTATCACAACGTAATATATATTCACCGACATAGTCCCACACAATAACAAAAAATCCTTGCTTGGTTTATACCTTTTCTGTTGAGTCTTCGATAGCGTGATCTAGACGAGACAAAGCGCCATCTAGTTTCAATATTGGTAACTAAACTTACACATTAATTTACCTAATGATATCAAATTGGACATACCGCCCACCAAGGACATTGTAGAGTACATATGTCCTTAACAACTACAAGTATTAACTAAAATAAAACTAGAAACAAATAGGAACTGGACATAACCGCCCACCGTAAGCTTAGTGCCATTAAATACACAAACTTAACTTAATAAACTTCTTTATACCGTTAAGCAATAACACAGTACTACAATACAGTTAACAAACACATTTAACAATTACTGACATACAGGTAGTAAACACAGCTTAGATGTGGGTCGCTTAATTAAGGAGCCGTTGCATTTGAGCGTTACGACCCGCGTGAGTTGATCACTACCAGGGTGTTTAGTAACCACCCGTCCCATGAGCCACTTAGCCGGAGGCAAACCGTCCTCCTTAACTAACACTACATCACCCACGTTGGGCTCAGGCATTTGCTTTGCCCATTTGTATCTCTGCAACATGTAAGTGAGATATTCGTCGGACCAACGTTTCCAGAAATGTTGCACTATCCGCTGCGTAACCTGCCATCGTCTCAAACTACTTATGTTTGAGTTTTCGTAGTTACGATCAGGCGCCATGATTAGAGGCTCGCCAATCAGGAAATGACCGGGAGTCAAAGATATTGGATCGCCAGGATCGTCAGACATCACTGACAACGGTCGCGAATTGAGGCATGCCTCGATTTGCGCTAGAACTGTTGCCATTTCCTCATATGTTAATGTCGTGTCTCCAATCACACGCTTTAGGTGTCCTTTCGTAGCACGGACGCCTGATTCCCACAACCCACCGAAGTTCGGTGCATGAGGGGGAATGAAATGCCACGAAGTGCCATTATTACCTATCCATTCCCTAATTTCTACAGCCACAGAAGACTGTTCAATTGCCACTAAATGACGAAGCTCTTTAGCGGCTCCAATAAAGTTAGAGCCGTTGTCGCTCCACATATCACTTACCAATCCTCTACGTGACACGAACCTCCTAAACCCTGCAATGAAACCGTCAGCAGATAAATCGCTAATGGCTTCTAAATGTATGGCTTTAGTAACCATACAAACAAACACACAAATATAACCCTTGTATGATTGGTGACCACGACCCTTGGAGGTTCTCAACTTTATTGGACCGGCAAAATCTACACCACTATGCTTGAATGGCCTAGCTGGTGTGACTCTACAAGACGGTAACTGACCCATTAATTGGGTTTGGGCTGCAACTGAGTACCGTCGACATATCACACAATTACGTACATGAGCCTTTACTAGTGACTTGGCTGATATAATCCAATACTTAGTACGCAATTGGCTTAACATCAACATTGGACCACCGTGAAGAGTTTTCTTATGTGCCTCATTGATTACCAAATTTGTGAGATGATGATTATGAGGCAATATCATAGGATGTTTGACATTCATTTCCAAATTAGCATGTTCTACACGACCACTAAAGCGTAAAATTCCTTCCTCATCTATTATGGGACATAATGACTTTAGTTTACTTCTTGATTTTACGTGTCCTACTTTCTTAATATCTTTAATTTCCTCTTGAAATTCCTCTCTCTGTGCATGCCTTATGCAAACCTTTAATGCTTCTTCTATCTCTTCACTCTGTAAACACTCTTTAAATCTTTTCTTATTCTTCTCTTGTCTCTTATATTTCAAAACTCTTCTACAGTAAGCTATCACTCTTATTAACCTTTGTAATGTTGAATACTTCGTCCACAAAGGGAGTTCTTCTACATTCTCCGTAACAACATGTGCTTTGATAGCTCTTTGCTCCATGCTTGTCGCTATTGACTTAGGTCTGGTATACTCTATTGACTGGTTCCTTAGCCAAGATGGACCTTGAGCCCACAAAACATTTTCGGATAGCTCTTGGGGCGTTATGCCTCGCGAAGCTATGTCTGCTGGATTTTGAGCAGACTTGACGTGAGCCCAATGACTATTGTCAAACCTTGACAGAATTTCCGACACTCTGTTTCCGACAAACGTAGTCCAGCGGCTTGAGTGACTACTAAGCCAAGCCAACACTACAGAAGAATCTGTCCAGAGATGAACGTTTCCTTGCGGAATGTTCATGACTTCAGAAACCTCCAAAATCAACTCTGATAATAGAACTGCTCCCATTAACTCTAACCTTGGAATGGATTGCTGTTTTACCGGAGCAACTTTGGTACGAGCAGTAACTAAGCTAGTTTGGATTTCATTCCGTTTGGTCACTACACGGACATATACGACGGCTGCGTAAGCAGCAATCGAAGCGTCACTAAACCCATGCAGTTCCACATATAGGTCTTCAGCAGTCATCCTGATCCATCGAGGTAAACAGAATCTGCCTGTTTCAACTAGGTTTGCTCGGTAAGTTTGCCATTCTGCTTTAAGTTCTGGCGTTAATTCATCGTCCCAACTTAAACCTGAAAGCCAGAGCTTCTGGATGAATATTTTGGAAGTAATTACACAGGGTGCTGCCCAACCTAGCGGATCATATAGACGAGATATGTCCGATATTACTCTTCTCTTAGTGATGGGCGTTTGTTGAGTTGGAAGATTGACTGAATATTTAAATTCATCACATTCCCGATCCCATGCGATTCCTAATATTTTCATCACCTCATCACATTTAATATCTTTCTCCTTTCCATCCCTGTCCGCTATAAACCTTCCGAGATCCTCTCCTTCTTCAGAAATTTTCTTATTTAACTCTTTACAGCTACTCACCCACTTCTGCAACTGGAATCCACCCCTGGTAAGTACTTCCGTTATTTTCTTATGTATTTGTATTCCTTCTTGTACTGACTGACAACCTGTCATTAAGTCATCTACATAAAATTCATTTTTTATTATTTCAGATATTTTAGGATTATGTGCTCCTTCATCAGTTGCTGTTTGCTGCAAAGTCTTCACCGCGAGGTAAGGAGCTGAAGCTGTTCCAAACGTAACAGTTAATAATCTATATTCTTCTATTTCAGATCTTGTATCATCACGCCATACCACTCTCTGGAAATCAGGGGCCTTACTCCCGAAACTGATACGATTTCGATTTACGAGTCTGATTCGATTTCGATTTTGATCTAGATTCGATCCTGATGCGTACTCCCGAACAAAATCGTATCGAAATCAAGATCGCGTTGAGATCGTGTCTTATCAGCGTCGTTAGCTGTATCCGGTTGCTGACGTCACGTCCACAAAGTAAACAAGTTACAGCTGAGTGCCGTAGTCTATGGTGAAGATTGTTATAAATAATATGTAAAAATTATGTATTTTTCACATTAAATATCATTTTATATTTGTTTATTCAAATGGATCAGCCTCAATCTCATGCAATGGTAGGTTTATAAAGGTTATTTTTCTAAAAAAAAACTGTGACCATATACAATAGTTTTGATAATTTGACGTTCTATCAAATGTCAAAGTCAAATGTTGATTTAATTTTTTAGAAACAGAAAGTCAAGTGTTGTGACGTCAATAGTAGGTACTTTGTATATTCAAATTTCAAAGCAATGATTCAAAGACAGATTGAGACAAATGAAGTCTTCATATTATTATGAGACGTTAATATAGATCATATTATTATGTACCTAGACTTCGTTTGTCTCGGTCCCTGTCTTAAGTGAAAATATATTGTAAAACATGATTATGTAAACGAATGCGTAAAGGTTTTAAGTAACTTTACATATTATAACGTTAACGGTAAGTTAGTTTCTTCATAAGAGGAGTTAAATCTGCGACTAATAAAACGAATAAATAACTTTTAAGGCGATAATTTCATCGAAATTCCTTACAATCCATGTCCATTGTTAATGTGTTGAAGCGGGTAATTATTCGTAAGTTTTACATTTCCTATTCTATTAGGTGCTTTAATAACATTAGATAATGCTTAAAGACGACCCATATTGTAATAAAAATCTCATAATTTAGTTCAAATACATTGAAACAAGCAAACTCGATACTATAAATGAGACCTCTTTAGCTATCGTGTAATCTGACGTTTGTTTACGATCCGGCCATTCGATTCTCAATCGATTGATTTCGTCGGGAGTACCAAAAGTTACGATCTAACGAATTTCTCGATCCAGGCTAGTTACAAATTGAACCACCGCGCGATCGTGCGCTAGTGTAGGTGTCGGGAGTATCAAAAGCTATTGAGATCGAACTGATTCGATTCTCGATTGTGTCGGGAGTAAGGGGGCAGCATCTTCAGAAGAAACTCTAACCTGCCTGTACATCTTTATAATGTCAGAACAGATGCTGATGGGGTGCATTCGCCACCTCATAATGATATGTCGCAATTGCGGCTGCAACGTAGGACCTACCATGAGATCATCATTTAGAGACACTCCATTTAGTCCTTTCATAGAAGCGTCGAAAACTATACGCACCTTAGTGGTCAACTTGTCTTCTCGAACAACTGCGTGATGTGGTATATAAACTGCTGTATCCCTTTTAAGATCATCACCTGAAACTCGTTCAATATGACCAAGATCTTTGCATTCCTGGAATACCTCTGAATAACGCCGTGCTAAGTCTGGATTTTTCTTAAATTTAGCTTCTAAGTGCATAAACCTCTTAATAGCTAAATGTCTAGAACTTCCAAATGGAGACTGCGGATTTTCATCACGGAATGGAAGTTTAACAACATATCGTCCATTGTCATCTCTGGTAGTAGTTTGAGCGTAGATCTCTTCACATCGTGACTCATCTTCGGATAACATTTTCTTTCTAGTTCCAGGTGTAACCGATTCTATTTCCCAGAATTGCCTAAGGATAGCATTTTCATCAATCTGATCAGAATCGCGAACTACTAAATGATGACAATTGACTGCATCACTCGGTGACGATATCTTGCCTGACAAAATCCAGCCTAATGCTGTGTTTTGCGCTACTGGAAAGCCCGGTGGGCCTTGTATCAACCCATCTCTCAAAATCTGGCCGTACACTTCTGCGCCAAGTAGAATATTTATTCTGCTAGGCGTATGATAAGCTGGGTCTGCCAAGCTTATTGCTTCTAACTCAGGCCAGTGACTCGGTACGAACTTAGCGGATGGCAATAGAGATGTAATGTTCCCTAGAACGTACGCATTAATTTGAAAACTAAAACTTGGATCTAGGTGTGAGTGGATTGTCACTGAAACAATGTTCTCAGACGCTAACGCGCCGTTCTCACCACCTATTCCTGAAGTCATTGATTTCACTGGCGTCTTTTTGAGTCCAAGAAGTTGAACTGCAGCTTCAGTTATAAAAGACGCCTGCGATCCTTGATCTAGCAAAACTCTAAGGAGTTGTGTTGACCCGCGTATTGTCTGTGCTTCGACAAGAGCTGTAGCCAACAAAACCTGTGATGAAACTGACTCCTTAGAAAAATGCGAGATTACACTTGTAGTGGGTTCACCATCTAATTGTGATGCCTGAACATTCGAAACCGCTGAATTTAAACTTACCTTTGCAACGTTATTGCAGGCGGTTGAATTTGAGACAACTTTAGGATGTAACAGCGAATGATGCCATCGCTTGCATATGCGACATGAAGAATTATATCTACAAAATTTGGCTGAGTGGTTGGGACCTAGACAATTGAAACATAAACCACTAGTTAGAATGAACTGTTGACGTGATTCGTAACTCTCCCTTGCAAACTGCTTACAATTATTTATTTTATGTTGTTCCTTACAGAATTCACAGGAATAATTAATCGCATTGACATTATTATCAGGGTTTACAACATGATGTACCTTAGACTTACTATAACTTACAATCACATTTGGTTTCGGCTTGACTGACTTTACATCAAGAAATTCCAGTGCCCGAAATCTAGCCTCCAAGAAATCTTTGAACTGCGATAACTTGGGAAGTTCGTCCAATGTGCTAATTTGAGTTTCCCATTGCTTGCGGGACTCATTGTCTAACTTCGCGCTTATTATATAAATTATCAGAATGTCCCAAGAGGTCACATCAATTCCAAGATTCCTTAGACCATTTAAACACTCCATCGTAGTATCTAACAGACACTTAACAGACCTAGAATTCTCTGTCACATTACTTTGAGTCATTAAACGCTGTAACAAACTGTTCGACAAAAATCTTTTGTTATTATAACGACCTTTTAACAGAGTCCAGCATTCTCCATAATTAGATGAAGTTACCGGTATGTGTCGAACAAGTTGTTCAGCCTCACCTATCAACAAACCCTTTAAATAATGCAATCGTTGAACATCATCCAAAGTCTCATTTTTATGAATGAGTGATTCAAACAAATCTTTAAATGTTGGCCATTCTGAATAATGACCAGAAAATTTTTGGTAATTTTACACTATCATTAGAAACAGACTTGGCTTGGACTGATTTTACTGAACTGCTACTCAAGCGTTCCAGATATTCCTTCAATTCACTTTTATAATCTATGTACAACTCTTCAACATATTCATATATTTCATCAGTAAAATATTTATCTTTAGATTGCATATCTACGGAAGCCGTTTGAATTATTTCATTGTGCGTATCTAAGAATCCACCCCACGTTTGCTCAAGTACATCTAATCTAGTACTGATGTACCCATGTGAAATTCTATCCTTGGGCGACTTTCTTAAATTTATTCTAGCCTTTTCAATTACTGATTTTTTATTTAATTGTAATTTATATAACGCCTCCATTATTTTACTTTGAATGAAAATTTAACAAGTGTCAAGAAATATACGAAGTAATTAAAAGTCCCTTAAATCTTCTAAGTGAATTTACCAAGTAACAATTCTGAAATTTTTTACAAGTGCAAAAATATCCGAAAAATTTTACAAGTGTTTTTAAGCTTATCACGAAATCAAAAATCGGGCATAGGTTCCCCGTATGAACACAATTTCTTAACTCTAAATATTCTAAGTCCTAATTTTATTTAAATTTACTAAGTTCCAACTCACTAACACTTAAGGTTCAAATTCTCTTTATAAATGGACTGTAAAATGTACTCACGATTTTCACTGCACTTAACCGTTTCACTGTTGAAGACTCCAATCCTCTGGAACAGTGCAGCCTGGCAACTCCTTCTGACGATCCGTCCAACTCGCAGCGCCTTCTGGCGCCGTCCACCGGAACTGCCTCTTGTCACCAACTGTCAGCTTGGCTTGGTGACACCTGTCACACTGAAAGTGACAGTGATACCAACTGCAACTTCACTCTGCTGCCCGTTGATACTTCAGTACCGACGTGATGCGCTTCAATGCCGATCCAGCATTGGTTTCCACGCTTTGGACACAACCACCAGAATCCGGCTCGAAGGACCATAAACAACACTCACTTGGCCTTTATGAGGGTGGGGATCGATCTTTCGAACAATAATACTAAAACTTGTATCACAACGTAATATATATTCACCGACATAGTCCCACACAACAACAAAAAATCCTTGCTTGGTTTATACCTTTTCTGTTGAGTCTTCGATAGCGTGATCTAGACGAGACAAAGCGCCATCTAGTTTCAATATTGGTAACTAAACTTACACATTAATTTACCTAATGATATCAAATTGGACACTCAACTACGTCGACTGAGAGGGCGCCACTGCCAGAGTTTAAATCGTCTCCGTATATAAATTATTTTTTAAATGTTTATATCAAATTTATTTATTAAATTATTTGTAAAATATAAAGTAAATAGTGTGTATTAACAGTGACATTAATAATCAGTGCATTTTGACTACACTAAAAGACAAAAAAACTATACAAAAAAGTGACCGTTAAATCTGACCAAAAAGTGAATAAAAACTATTATACACAGAAAATAAGTGACATTTAATTAGTTTATTGTGACAAGGAAAACCAGAAAATTTCAAATATAATAATAGTACATAAAATAGTTCACAAATTTTTCATAACAAAAATCAGCTGATATTAAAATACCTAATCTGGATAACGGGTAATATACATGAAAATACTTTTATGAACATATCCCATTAATATAAAAGTAAACAAGTTGACCAAAAGTGCAGAAAAATAAAAAATAAAAACTAAAAACAGTAAAATTTGACTATTGTCAGCTACCCAAAAAACTAATTAAATACCTACTTAGACATGGATTCTCCTTACTTGGACAATATTACCTATAGAAAATCGAACTTGCGAAAAGCTACATCCAAACAAAATTTGATTTTTAATATAACAGATGATGATTCCTTTTCCACCTCTGTGTTGGATTTATCAACAGAAAGTCAACCAAATGTTACATATAATACTTTGGAGGTTATAAATCTAAAATCTACAATAGAAAAATTACAAATTGAACTTACCTCGGCACACAATGAAATTGAAAATTTGAATTTGGAGTTAAAAAATATGAAAAATGAGTTGGAAATATGCAAAAAAAGTATTCTATGTTAAAATCCGTCACAGACGATCAAGCTTTTACACCTAGGAAATCACTCAGCACACCGAAATCAACGAAAATATTAAAAATACACACAAAATCATCAAGATCGTTAACGCCACTCAAAGTAAAACCTAAAAACTCAACTTTTTTCATATAATAATATTCAAGATTTAACTGAAAATAATTATTTATTACACAAAAAAACGACGGAATCGCCAATCGCTGCAAGCAACGACATTGCGTTCCAAGGACGCGACAACACTGAAGGGCACTTGAGACAGAAGAATATGATTTATGTATTAGGCGATCAACAAATGACCAGCTTATCAGTAGGTATTCATAACAAGTTTCGCAATTCAATAGACTTTTACAATACCTATTATAGTGTACATGGATTCGTTAAGCCTTATGCTACAGGTTATAAGATACTGCAATATTGTAATTACTTATGTGAATCGAAATTAATAACAAAAAATAGCATAGTTGTTATTGGTGTTGGTAGCAATGATAAGAATCCGTATAAACTGTTTACTGATATTTGTAATGTCCTTAGCAAACTACAAAATGTGCAAGTGTTTATAGTAGGAGTAAAATATAATCGATACCTTAATACTAATTTTCTCAATAATATAGTTTATTCAATAGTTAAGAATTATGACAACTGTTATTATATTCATCCTGACATAAAACCTGTTGTAAATTCAATGTATAATTATAATTATGATAGCCATCTCTTACACAAAATATGCTCAGAAATTCAGAATATATTAATTAAAAACACCTATTTTGACAATTATTATCAACAAAGTAAAAATGAGCCACTACAGTTAACACAAAATAAAAAATCTGAGATATATATCAATATACAAAAGGTCTTAGTAACATGATACAAAAATATAGACAAAATACGTGGAACGATAAATATTCGGTATTAAGTATTATAAAGCAAAATGCCACTTATTCACAGATGTTTAACATAAGTAATGAATCAGCAAAAATGTTTACAAAATTAGACTATGTTGTTCTAGCTGCGGAAGTTTACGGAAGGAACTTGAATTCGTTTATATCTGGCATCACTTGTACGCTCCCAAAATTAGCTCACACAAATGTACTTATACTTCCATATTGTGTAAATAGTAAAAACTTAAATTCAGACTATATTATTCAAACTAAATTAGCATCAACTTTTAAAGATTTTCCAAATGTAAAGATTATTAATATTGGCTACAGTTTACATCAAAAACTGTTATTAAATGAAATGAGTGAAAAAATAAATATTGAAATAGATAGTAAAGATTATAAGAAAACATTTATATCCGGATTTAAACAATTAATTAATAATAACCTTACCACAAGTTTTAAGCTTAAGAAAACCAATCCGGATTACTTCAATACGAAAATTAATAATAGGTTTAACATAGATAACCAAAACTTAATAACAAACAGTACACACGATAAAAATAAAATAACACACTACTTCAAAAAAAATATTACCTCAAAATGTTAAAAATACAGAAAACTCTTTTTTATAAATAACGAAAACTTAATTACTATATTTCATCAGAATATTGCCGGAATCTTAAATAAATTGGACATATTACAAATAGCTTTAACAACAGTTTTACAACCAAAAATAGGTTCAGTAGACATTATATGCTTAAGTGAAACATTTTTGATGCAGAATTCAGAAAAAAAATTTACAATTGCCTAATTACGAAGTTGCGGCTTATTTCTCGAGAAAAAATAAAAAAAGGGGTGGAAGTTGCATACTAGTAAAAAAAGGAGTACAGTTTAAAAATCTAAACATAAGTGAAAGATATGCTAAGGAACGTGTTTTTGAATGTTGCGGAATAGAATTAATTTGCTTTAATACAATAATAATTTGTATATACAGGGTGCCTAAAGAAGAACTTAATGTTTTTCTAAGTAGCTTGGATTCTCTGATGATGGAGTTCAGCCGTCTAAATAATAAAAATATAATTATATGTGGAGACTGGAATATCGACGTAATGAAAGAGTCAAACGAACATAAAGAACTCAGGTCCGTACTGCTAAATCACAACCTACAAACTAATATAACCCTACCTACCCGGGGCCGGTCCAGCATAGATTTAATTGCGAGCAACTTAAAATCATACAAAGCAGACGTTCACCACTTGGCTCTTTCTGACCATGAAACTGGACAAACAATTACGTTTCCCGTACATAACAAAAATAAAAAAATAAAGACTAACTACTACTTTACAAAACGGCGCGATTTTCATAAAGAAAACATTAAAAATTTTTTGAATTCCATAGCCTCGTTGACATTTAATGATGTATATAATGTAACAGATTGTGAAAAAAGTTTTAATATTTTTTATGACATTTTTGTACTTTTATATAATCTATGCTTTCCTTGGATTAATGTAAAAATCAATACTAAGCCGACAAAAATGCGTTGGCTTACGAAAGGCATAAAAAAATCTTGTACGGTAAAACGTATTTTATATTTTAAATATAGACATGATGCTGTAAATAAAAACGAATTATTAAATAAATACAAGAAATATACTAGTATTCTAAAACACTGTATTAATACATCAAAAACAAAAAATAATAGTAAGTTTTTAAAAATGTCAAAAAATAAATGCAAAGCCACATGGACATTGATAAAAAATGACATTGACAGCAAAAGCACACGTAATAATATTGATAATATACAAGTAGGCGATAAAATATACACAGAAATAACTGACATTACTAATTTATTTAATAATTACTACATTGACGTAACGAAAAATAATAATAGTAATAATCAGATTGACATACCTAATGATAATAATAAAAATGACATTTTAATTAACAATGAATCAAATTCTATATACTTATCTCCCTTAATTCCAAATGACATCTACAAAATTATTAATTCTCTGAATAATACTCAATCGACTGGATATGACCATATTAATACCAAGATTATAAAATTATCTGCTAAATACATCTGTTACCCCCTTTGTCATCTAATTAACCTATCCTTTGAACAAGGATATTTTCCATCTGCATTAAAAGTATCTGTCGTTAGACCTCTCTTTAAAAAAGGTGATAAAAATAATATGTGCAATTTTAGACCAGTTACATTAATACCAGTCATTTCAAAAATTTTTGAAAAGGGTATGCAGTCTAAAATAGTACAATATTTTAATTCAAAAAATCTATTTAGCAAAGAACAATTTGGCTTTAGGAAAGGTAGCTCCACAACACTGGCCTGCTTTTCACTAATAAAAAAAATAACAGAAGCACTTGATAAAAGGTTATCTGTAGCAGCAGTATTCCTCGATATGAGTAAAGCTTTCGACTTTGTTGATCATAAACGCCTATTAGATAAATTAGATAGATATGGTATAAGGGGGAATGCACATAAATGGTTTGACTCCTACCTAAAAGATAGAAAACAGTGTACTGAAATAACAAATATTAGAAACAACAGAGAAATCACTTATAGATCTGAATACAAAATCAATAGTTACGTGAAAAAGCCTGGAATGGAACGTTATTGACAGCATTAGCTGTGGACATTAACTCTCATGCCTGGTATGTAGATTCTGGTGCGACATGTCATATGACAAATAACAAAAATATACTACAAAATTATGTTGTCGATACTCCACGTTCAGTGACAGTAGCAAATAAACAAAAGTTGCATAGTGAAGGACACGGTGATGTGGAATTGTTGCTAAAAGGACACACGCAGTTAACAAAAATAAGTGAGGTTATTTATGTTCCGGGTTTATCAACAAATCTTCTTTCTGTCGGAAAGATGGCAGCTAAAGGACTTGATGTGCACTTTGACGCTGAGAAGTGTAATGTCTATTGTGGGGAAAATATTGTTGTCAGTGCTACAAAGGTCAACGGTGTTTACCAATTAGACACAGTGAGTCAGGTATCAACAAATACTACTGATCTGGCTGCAGGATATCAATTGGAGTATGAGGCGAACCAGTCAATGGATCGTGATACAGAAATTGTGAACCTGTGTGACATGAAGCCATCCCAGGAGTTATGGCATCGTAGACTTGGCCACTTGAATAGGCGAAGTATGGATTTACTGAAACAAGGTATGGCTAATGGTATTGATTATAATGATAGCAAACATACTCCCTGTGTAGCATGTCTTGAGGGCAAACAGAGCAGATTACCATTCCCAAAAAGGTCTTATAATAGAGCTACTGAGAAGCTAGGTCTTATTCACAGTGATCTATGTGGACCAATGTCAGTTTCCTCATTTAGTGGCAGTAAATATCTATTAACCTTTATAGACGATTACACGAGAATGACATTTGGTTATTTTCTCAAGAGTAAAGATGAAGTATTGCCAATATTTAAGATTTTCAAAATTTTTGTAGAAAATCAAACTAATTTAAAAATAAAAGCTCTTAGAACAGACAATGGTCGTGAATATGTTAATAAACAGTTCCAGAAGTTTCTACGAGAGCACGGCATCGAGCATCAAACGACTGTGCCATATTCCCCGCAGCAGAATGGAGTAGCGGAACGGGCCAATCGAACCATTGTAGAGGCTGGACGATGCATGCTGCAAGATGCTGGAATGGACCAGCGGTTCTGGGCAGAGGCGTTAAATATGGCAATATATATTAAGAATAAATCACCAAGTAAAGCAGTGAGAGGCACCACACCTGAAGAAAAATGGTCTGGTAAGAAAGTTAATTTATCTGATTTAAGAGTATTTGGCTGTGTTGCTTATGGAATGATCCCATATGAAAAACGTAAAAAGTTAGATCCAAAGAGTAAAAAATATATTCATGTTGGATATTGTAGTGAATCCAAAGGATATCGACTAATTGATCCAGATAATCCTTCCAGCATTGTAAAATCTAGAAATGTACAATTCTTAGAAGATAAAATGTATAAAGATGTATATTTTCAGAAAAATCACACAAATGATTGTCAGTTAGAACTCACTAATAATAATACTGATATGAGTACTTTTGACAACATTGAGGAGGCTAACCAACCTGTTATAGAAGTTCAGGACAGTACGCTGTCGGAGTCAAACTCTTCTATACTGTCACAATCAAGCTGTTCTGTTCCCTATGTCGATGACCCCAATGATGTGACATGGAATCCTGACATGACTATCGATCAAAATATGTCAAGTGACTATGAAGACATTGAAGAGAGCAGTGCAAATGCAATGGTGGCCATGACGGCAGTAAATCACGGTGATGAGCCGCAGACTATACAAGAGGCGCTGTCAGGACCTGATAGAGAATATTGGAAGGAAGCTATTGCAGATGAATATAAGTCATTTGAAAAGAATAAAGCTTGGAACCTAACATTATTACCCGATGGAAAGAAAGCAGTAAAATGCAAATGGGTTTTCAAGAAGAAATTTGGATCTGAAGGACAACTTCTTCGCTATAATTGCCGCCTTGTAGCTAAAGGATATAGCCAGGAATATGGCATAGACTACACTGCTACTTACGCCCCTGTGGTAAGATACTCTATAATACGTACCTTGCTTGCTCTGGCAGTCAATTTAGACATGTATGTTGATCATATGGATGTGAAGACGGCCTTCTTAAATGGAGAACTAAAGGAGACTGTATATATGGAACAGCCAGATGGATATAAAGTAAAGGGTAAAGAAAACTATGTTTTTAAATTAAATAAGGCAATATATGGACTCAAGCAGGCATCGAAGGCCTGGTATGACAGAATTGACAATGTTCTAACAGACCTCCAGTTCAGAAAATCTCTATGTGAACCTTGTGTATACATAAAATCGGATAAAAATGGCAATCTCATCATAATAGCACTGTATGTAGATGATATTTTGATTTTTAGTAAAGACACACTTGAGAAGAAAAAGCTAAAGGAGGAACTGATGAGAATATTTGAAATGAAAGACCTTGGCCGTGCTACACATATATTGGGAATGCGATTGAAGCAAGAACAACATAAGATTATTCTTGATCAAAGAAATTACATACAGAAAGTATTACAGCAGTTTAATATGGCCGACTGCAAGCCTGTGAACACACCTTTAGAATGTGGTGTGAAGTTTGAAAAAGGAGATCAAACTGATAATGACTCTAGATATAGAAGCCTCATTGGATGTATTATGTACATAGCAGTATGCACAAGACCAGATATTGCTCATGCGGCAAGCGTACTGAGCCGGTTTAATAATTTTCACTCTGAAATGCACTGGAGAGCAGCCAAACGGGTTCTGCGATATTTGAAAGGAACTATGGACTACTACATAGTGTATGAAAAATCTACACTGTCAGTTACAGGATATGTGGATGCAGATTGGGCATCAAACCCACTAGACCGTCGTTCCTACACAGGCTACATGTTTAAAGTAGGAAACTCGGCTGTATCATGGGAGAGCCGCAAACAGAGAACGGTTGCCCTTTCAACCACAGAAAGTGAATATATGGCTTTATGTGAAGGTGCCAAGGAAGCTAGTTTTATAAGAAATTTCTTACATGAATGTCTTGGTAAATATTTGTTTGTAACTTTGTATAATGATAGTCAGTCAGCACAGAAAATTTGTAACAATGAATTTAATCACAGTCGTAGTAAACATATTGATATTAGACATCATTATGTAAGACAAGTAATAAAAGATAATATTGTTAAACTAGAATATTTGCCTACTGAGCATATGCCTGCAGATGTACTAACAAAACCTTTATGTAAAGAAAAACATTTTAACTGTATTTCAAATCTTGGTTTGCAGACTGTTTAGTTTAAGGGCAGGTGTTAGAATAATGTATTTAAAATATGTAAACTAAACAGTGTTAGGGATTTTTATTAATAGATGGCGCTGCCACCTACAATTGTCAATTTCTGTAGTCTCTTTGTTACGTCTTTCTCTTGTGTCAATGTCCGCTAACGTAAAAGTGTGTTCTATGAATAAATCCGCATATATTAATTCAATCCTAGTTTGTTTTGCCCTAAACCCTTCAGGTTACGGGCCCAGAATACGCGTTAAACAAAAGTACGTAATTAGTTTTGGTGCGGAATGCCAAATGAAAGTATAAACGAAACACAACCGGCGTCTCGTGATCACGCTTTGTCGAACATGGCTACGTCGTCGGCATCAAGTGCAGGAATCTCAGTTAATTTCGAAAAACTCAGCGGAATTTCAAATTACGGCAATTGGAAATTTTTAATGCGTATGTACTTGATACACGAAGATTTATGGGACTGCATCCAAGAGTCTGCGACCGGTGTCCCCAAGGTTACCGACGAGCGTAAACAACAAAAAGCGCTTGCTAAAATATGTTTAATGGTGCAGCCATCGTCTTTCTCTCATGTACGGAACGCAGCGACTGGACACGAAGCCTGGAAGAACTTGAAAACGGCGTATGAAGACAGAGGGTTGTGTAGAAGACTTGGACTTTTACGTACACTATTTGGATTGAAATTGGAACAATTCAGTGATATGGAAGCGTATCTCTTGAAGATCACAGATTTAGATCAACAGCTACGAGACATAAATGCTCCATTGGACGATGATTTCCTGTCAGTTCTGATGTTAAGTGGTTTGCCGCCAAATTACGACCCACTTATTATGGCGTTGGAAAACTCTAACATTAAGTTGTGCAGTGAAACAGTCAAAAGCAAGTTGTTACAAGAAGATTTGCGTAGGGACTTTGACAAGAGCGAAGAAAGTGCAATGTTCACTAACCGGAATGTAAAAGGTGTCAAAAATAAACAATATAACAAAGTTAAGTGCTTCATATGTAAAAAACCTAATCATTATGCTAAAAACTGTCCTACAAAAGCAAATAAAATTGATAAATCTGAAAAACGGAGTGACAAAACATGTGAAAAAGCCTGGAATGGAACGTTATTGACAGCATTAGCTGTGGACATTAACTCTCATGCCTGGTATGTAGATTCTGGTGCGACATGTCATATGACAAATAACAAAAATATACTACAAAATTATGTTGTCGATACTCCACGTTCAGTGACAGTAGCAAATAAACAAAAGTTGCATAGTGAAGGACACGGTGATGTGGAATTGTTGCTAAAAGGACACACGCAGTTAACAAAAATAAGTGAGGTTATTTATGTTCCGGGTTTATCAACAAATCTTCTTTCTGTCGGAAAGATGGCAGCTAAAGGACTTGATGTGCACTTTGACGCTGAGAAGTGTAATGTCTATTGTGGGGAAAATATTGTTGTCAGTGCTACAAAGGTCAACGGTGTTTACCAATTAGACACAGTGAGTCAGGTATCAACAAATACTACTGATCTGGCTGCAGGATATCAATTGGAGTATGAGGCGAACCAGTCAATGGATCGTGATACAGAAATTGTGAACCTGTGTGACATGAAGCCATCCCAGGAGTTATGGCATCGTAGACTTGGCCACTTGAATAGGCGAAGTATGGATTTACTGAAACAAGGTATGGCTAATGGTATTGATTATAATGATAGCAAACATACTCCCTGTGTAGCATGTCTTGAGGGCAAACAGAGCAGATTACCATTCCCAAAAAGGTCTTATAATAGAGCTACTGAGAAGCTAGGTCTTATTCACAGTGATCTATGTGGACTAATGTCAGTTTCCTCATTTAGTGGCAGTAAATATCTATTAACCTTTATAGACGATTACACGAGAATGACATTTGGTTATTTTCTCAAGAGTAAAGATGAAGTATTGCCAATATTTAAGATTTTCAAAATTTTTGTAGAAAATCAAACTAATTTAAAAATAAAAGCTCTTAGAACAGACAATGGTCGTGAATATGTTAATAAACAGTTCCAGAAGTTTCTACGAGAGCACGGCATCGAGCATCAAACGACTGTGCCATATTCCCCGCAGCAGAATGGAGTAGCGGAACGGGCCAATCGAACCATTGTAGAGGCTGGACGATGCATGCTGCAAGATGCTGGAATGGACCAGCGGTTCTGGGCAGAGGCGTTAAATATGGCAATATATATTAAGAATAAATCACCAAGTAAAGCAGTGAGAGGCACCACACCTGAAGAAAAATGGTCTGGTAAGAAAGTTAATTTATCTGATTTAAGAGTATTTGGCTGTGTTGCTTATGGAATGATCCCATATGAAAAACGTAAAAAGTTAGATCCAAAGAGTAAAAAATATATTCATGTTGGATATTGTAGTGAATCCAAAGGATATCGACTAATTGATCCAGATAATCCTTCCAGCATTGTAAAATCTAGAAATGTACAATTCTTAGAAGATAAAATGTATAAAGATGTATATTTTCAGAAAAATCACACAAATGATTGTCAGTTAGAACTCACTAATAATAATACTGATATGAGTACTTTTGACAACATTGAGGAGGCTAACCAACCTGTTATAGAAGTTCAGGACAGTACGCTGTCGGAGTCAAACTCTTCTATACTGTCACAATCAAGCTGTTCTGTTCCCTATGTCGATGACCCCAATGATGTGACATGGAATCCTGACATGACTATCGATCAAAATATGTCAAGTGACTATGAAGACATTGAAGAGAGCAGTGCAAATGCAATGGTGGCCATGACGGCAGTAAATCACGGTGATGAGCCGCAGACTATACAAGAGGCGCTGTCAGGACCTGATAGAGAATATTGGAAGGAAGCTATTGCAGATGAATATAAGTCATTTGAAAAGAATAAAGCTTGGAACCTAACATTATTACCCGATGGAAAGAAAGCAGTAAAATGCAAATGGGTTTTCAAGAAGAAATTTGGATCTGAAGGACAACTTCTTCGCTATAATTGCCGCCTTGTAGCTAAAGGATATAGCCAGGAATATGGCATAGACTACACTGCTACTTACGCCCCTGTGGTAAGATACTCTATAATACGTACCTTGCTTGCTCTGGCAGTCAATTTAGACATGTATGTTGATCATATGGATGTGAAGACGGCCTTCTTAAATGGAGAACTAAAGGAGACTGTATATATGGAACAGCCAGATGGATATAAAGTAAAGGGTAAAGAAAACTATGTTTTTAAATTAAATAAGGCAATATATGGACTCAAGCAGGCATCGAAGGCCTGGTATGACAGAATTGACAATGTTCTAACAGACCTCCAGTTCAGAAAATCTCTATGTGAACCTTGTGTATACATAAAATCGGATAAAAATGGCAATCTCATCATAATAGCACTGTATGTAGATGATATTTTGATTTTTAGTAAAGACACACTTGAGAAGAAAAAGCTAAAGGAGGAACTGATGAGAATATTTGAAATGAAAGACCTTGGCCGTGCTACACATATATTGGGAATGCGATTGAAGCAAGAACAACATAAGATTATTCTTGATCAAAGAAATTACATACAGAAAGTATTACAGCAGTTTAATATGGCCGACTGCAAGCCTGTGAACACACCTTTAGAATGTGGTGTGAAGTTTGAAAAAGGAGATCAAACTGATAATGACTCTAGATATAGAAGCCTCATTGGATGTATTATGTACATAGCAGTATGCACAAGACCAGATATTGCTCATGCGGCAAGCGTACTGAGCCGGTTTAATAATTTTCACTCTGAAATGCACTGGAGAGCAGCCAAACGGGTTCTGCGATATTTGAAAGGAACTATGGACTACTACATAGTGTATGAAAAATCTACACTGTCAGTTACAGGATATGTGGATGCAGATTGGGCATCAAACCCACTAGACCGTCGTTCCTACACAGGCTACATGTTTAAAGTAGGAAACTCGGCTGTATCATGGGAGAGCCGCAAACAGAGAACGGTTGCCCTTTCAACCACAGAAAGTGAATATATGGCTTTATGTGAAGGTGCCAAGGAAGCTAGTTTTATAAGAAATTTCTTACATGAATGTCTTGGTAAATATTTGTTTGTAACTTTGTATAATGATAGTCAGTCAGCACAGAAAATTTGTAACAATGAATTTAATCACAGTCGTAGTAAACATATTGATATTAGACATCATTATGTAAGACAAGTAATAAAAGATAATATTGTTAAACTAGAATATTTGCCTACTGAGCATATGCCTGCAGATGTACTAACAAAACCTTTATGTAAAGAAAAACATTTTAACTGTATTTCAAATCTTGGTTTGCAGACTGTTTAGTTTAAGGGCAGGTGTTAGAATAATGTATTTAAAATATGTAAACTAAACAGTGTTAGGGATTTTTATTAATAGATGGCGCTGCCACCTACAATTGTCAATTTCTGTAGTCTCTTTGTTACGTCTTTCTCTTGTGTCAATGTCCGCTAACGTAAAAGTGTGTTCTATGAATAAATCCGCATATATTAATTCAATCCTAGTTTGTTTTGCCCTAAACCCTTCAGGTTACGGGCCCAGAATACGCGTTAAACAAAAGTACGTAATTAGTTTTGGTGCGGAATGCCAAATGAAAGTATAAACGAAACACAACCGGCGTCTCGTGATCACGCTTTGTCGAACATGGCTACGTCGTCGGCATCAAGTGCAGGAATCTCAGTTAATTTCGAAAAACTCAGCGGAATTTCAAATTACGGCAATTGGAAATTTTTAATGCGTATGTACTTGATACACGAAGATTTATGGGACTGCATCCAAGAGTCTGCGACCGGTGTCCCCAAGGTTACCGACGAGCGTAAACAACAAAAAGCGCTTGCTAAAATATGTTTAATGGTGCAGCCATCGTCTTTCTCTCATGTACGGAACGCAGCGACTGGACACGAAGCCTGGAAGAACTTGAAAACGGCGTATGAAGACAGAGGGTTGTGTAGAAGACTTGGACTTTTACGTACACTATTTGGATTGAAATTGGAACAATTCAGTGATATGGAAGCGTATCTCTTGAAGATCACAGATTTAGATCAACAGCTACGAGACATAAATGCTCCATTGGACGATGATTTCCTGTCAGTTCTGATGTTAAGTGGTTTGCCGCCAAATTACGACCCACTTATTATGGCGTTGGAAAACTCTAACATTAAGTTGTGCAGTGAAACAGTCAAAAGCAAGTTGTTACAAGAAGATTTGCGTAGGGACTTTGACAAGAGCGAAGAAAGTGCAATGTTCACTAACCGGAATGTAAAAGGTGTCAAAAATAAACAATATAACAAAGTTAAGTGCTTCATATGTAAAAAACCTAATCATTATGCTAAAAACTGTCCTACAAAAGCAAATAAAATTGATAAATCTGAAAAACGGAGTGACAAAACATGTGAAAAAGCCTGGAATGGAACGTTATTGACAGCATTAGCTGTGGACATTAACTCTCATGCCTGGTATGTAGATTCTGGTGCGACATGTCATATGACAAATAACAAAAATATACTACAAAATTATGTTGTCGATACTCCACGTTCAGTGACAGTAGCAAATAAACAAAAGTTGCATAGTGAAGGACACGGTGATGTGGAATTGTTGCTAAAAGGACACACGCAGTTAACAAAAATAAGTGAGGTTATTTATGTTCCGGGTTTATCAACAAATCTTCTTTCTGTCGGAAAGATGGCAGCTAAAGGACTTGATGTGCACTTTGACGCTGAGAAGTGTAATGTCTATTGTGGGGAAAATATTGTTGTCAGTGCTACAAAGGTCAACGGTGTTTACCAATTAGACACAGTGAGTCAGGTATCAACAAATACTACTGATCTGGCTGCAGGATATCAATTGGAGTATGAGGCGAACCAGTCAATGGATCGTGATACAGAAATTGTGAACCTGTGTGACATGAAGCCATCCCAGGAGTTATGGCATCGTAGACTTGGCCACTTGAATAGGCGAAGTATGGATTTACTGAAACAAGGTATGGCTAATGGTATTGATTATAATGATAGCAAACATACTCCCTGTGTAGCATGTCTTGAGGGCAAACAGAGCAGATTACCATTCCCAAAAAGGTCTTATAATAGAGCTACTGAGAAGCTAGGTCTTATTCACAGTGATCTATGTGGACTAATGTCAGTTTCCTCATTTAGTGGCAGTAAATATCTATTAACCTTTATAGACGATTACACGAGAATGACATTTGGTTATTTTCTCAAGAGTAAAGATGAAGTATTGCCAATATTTAAGATTTTCAAAATTTTTGTAGAAAATCAAACTAATTTAAAAATAAAAGCTCTTAGAACAGACAATGGTCGTGAATATGTTAATAAACAGTTCCAGAAGTTTCTACGAGAGCACGGCATCGAGCATCAAACGACTGTGCCATATTCCCCGCAGCAGAATGGAGTAGCGGAACGGGCCAATCGAACCATTGTAGAGGCTGGACGATGCATGCTGCAAGATGCTGGAATGGACCAGCGGTTCTGGGCAGAGGCGTTAAATATGGCAATATATATTAAGAATAAATCACCAAGTAAAGCAGTGAGAGGCACCACACCTGAAGAAAAATGGTCTGGTAAGAAAGTTAATTTATCTGATTTAAGAGTATTTGGCTGTGTTGCTTATGGAATGATCCCATATGAAAAACGTAAAAAGTTAGATCCAAAGAGTAAAAAATATATTCATGTTGGATATTGTAGTGAATCCAAAGGATATCGACTAATTGATCCAGATAATCCTTCCAGCATTGTAAAATCTAGAAATGTACAATTCTTAGAAGATAAAATGTATAAAGATGTATATTTTCAGAAAAATCACACAAATGATTGTCAGTTAGAACTCACTAATAATAATACTGATATGAGTACTTTTGACAACATTGAGGAGGCTAACCAACCTGTTATAGAAGTTCAGGACAGTACGCTGTCGGAGTCAAACTCTTCTATACTGTCACAATCAAGCTCTTCTGTTCCCTATGTCGATGACCCCAATGATGTGACATGGAATCCTGACATGACTATCGATCAAAATATGTCAAGTGACTATGAAGACATTGAAGAGAGCAGTGCAAATGCAATGGTGGCCATGACGGCAGTAAATCACGGTGATGAGCCGCAGACTATACAAGAGGCGCTGTCAGGACCTGATAGAGAATATTGGAAGGAAGCTATTGCAGATGAATATAAGTCATTTGAAAAGAATAAAGCTTGGAACCTAACATTATTACCCGATGGAAAGAAAGCAGTAAAATGCAAATGGGTTTTCAAGAAGAAATTTGGATCTGAAGGACAACTTCTTCGCTATAATTGCCGCCTTGTAGCTAAAGGATATAGCCAGGAATATGGCATAGACTACACTGCTACTTACGCCCCTGTGGTAAGATACTCTATAATACGTACCTTGCTTGCTCTGGCAGTCAATTTAGACATGTATGTTGATCATATGGATGTGAAGACGGCCTTCTTAAATGGAGAACTAAAGGAGACTGTATATATGGAACAGCCAGATGGATATAAAGTAAAGGGTAAAGAAAACTATGTTTTTAAATTAAATAAGGCAATATATGGACTCAAGCAGGCATCGAAGGCCTGGTATGACAGAATTGACAATGTTCTAACAGACCTCCAGTTCAGAAAATCTCTATGTGAGCCTTGTGTATACATAAAATCGGATAAAAATGGCAATCTCATCATAATAGCACTGTATGTAGATGATATTTTGATTTTTAGTAAAGACACACTTGAGAAGAAAAAGCTAAAGGAGGAACTGATGAGAATATTTGAAATGAAAGACCTTGGCCGTGCTACACATATATTGGGAATGCGATTGAAGCAAGAACAACATAAGATTATTCTTGATCAAAGAAATTACATACAGAAAGTATTACAGCAGTTTAATATGGCCGACTGCAAGCCTGTGAACACACCTTTAGAATGTGGTGTGAAGTTTGAAAAAGGAGATCAAACTGATAATGACTCTAGATATAGAAGCCTCATTGGATGTATTATGTACATAGCAGTATGCACAAGACCAGATATTGCTCATGCGGCAAGCGTACTGAGCCGGTTTAATAATTTTCACTCTGAAATGCACTGGAGAGCAGCCAAACGGGTTCTGCGATATTTGAAAGGAACTATGGACTACTACATAGTGTATGAAAAATCTACACTGTCAGTTACAGGATATGTGGATGCAGATTGGGCATCAAACCCACTAGACCGTCGTTCCTACACAGGCTACATGTTTAAAGTAGGAAACTCGGCTGTATCATGGGAGAGCCGCAAACAGAGAACGGTTGCCCTTTCAACCACAGAAAGTGAATATATGGCTTTATGTGAAGGTGCCAAGGAAGCTAGTTTTATAAGAAATTTCTTACATGAATGTCTTGGTAAATATTTGTTTGTAACTTTGTATAATGATAGTCAGTCAGCACAGAAAATTTGTAACAATGAATTTAATCACAGTCGTAGTAAACATATTGATATTAGACATCATTATGTAAGACAAGTAATAAAAGATAATATTGTTAAACTAGAATATTTGCCTACTGAGCATATGCCTGCAGATGTACTAACAAAACCTTTATGTAAAGAAAAACATTTTAACTGTATTTCAAATCTTGGTTTGCAGACTGTTTAGTTTAAGGGCAGGTGTTAGAATAATGTATTTAAAATATGTAAACTAAACAGTGTTAGGGATTTTTATTAATAGATGGCGCTGCCACCTACAATTGTCAATTTCTGTAGTCTCTTTGTTACGTCTTTCTCTTGTGTCAATGTCCGCTAACGTAAAAGTGTGTTCTATGAATAAATCCGCATATATTAATTCAATCCTAGTTTGTTTTGCCCTAAACCCTTCATTTGACTCTACCAAGGCTAAATTAAAACATTTTTCCGTAGGTGACTTTGTTTTATTACAAAACGAGGAACGTAAACAAACTAAGCTTGATCTTAAATACCGTGGACCTTTCAAGATAGTAGAGAAACTAGACGGTGATCGTTATATTCTTAAAGCCCTCAATTCCAACCGTACATATAAATATGCACATGACCGGTTACGAAAGATGCCTGACGTAGATAATTCCGATGACTATGACTTAGACTCCAACAAAAGTGATGATAGTGACGAAACAAATCAAGTTGAATAAGAGCTTTTATACTCCTAAATTGTATATTGCGGTCCCTTTAATTATGGGCACGTATAAATGTGCGTGTGTGCGTGCGTATGGGTATGTACGAGTGTGATAAGTCAAATGTCTCATTTGTATGCTGCCGGATAGAGGCTAGTTGGAGAATTTGGGCACCGGATAGAGGTGACCCTGTAGATGCTGGATGCTGGACGGAGGCAGCCCAGTAGTTTAGTGAGTTTAGGCGCACCGGATAGAGGTGGCAGCCTTGTGACTGGGCGCCGGTTAGAGGCAGCCCAGAGTAGTTGGGGTTAATGTTTAGAAAATCTGAGCTCAATTTAGTTGAATGTGATGAAGCATGGCTCTTTGTGATTTATCGTGATTAATTGTTTGAGTACTAAAATAGTGCTAGCCAATATTTGGTGTGATGTGTTATATTAGAGTTTTCCTATGTTGAGTGCCACTGAAGTTAGTGAAATAATTTGTAGACTGAACTGTTTTGAATAAATAGTTTTAGTAGTACTTTCACAAAGCTAAAATGATTGTATTTGTACTTCCTATTTTAACGAAAATAAAATATGTTACAATAAATTATTATCTTTTAATGTTTCAATCGGTTGAATCGCTTGGTCAGGAAGGCCGAATTTCGAAAATGACAGTTCACTGTTCAGATGTTGTTTAATTTCAGGTGCTTCACACGAGGACGTGTGACTTGTCATGATGGCCGTGTCGGAGCGAGTTGAAGCATGTTAAAACGGTGGTCTGAGCTCCGAAACACTAGCCAATAATGTCGTCAGCTAGTGTCTATGATTGGAAACGTCAAGTAATAAACTTGGACTAGGTCGATGCCAGTATTTTTAAAATAAGAAGGAAGTATGACGGAATGAGTTGTCATGGTTTATTTTGAATTATTATTAATTTGACGTGGAAAACGAAAAATAGGAATTTTTAAACGAGAATCGAAAAAGTGATAAAATATATGGCATTGAACTGGCCACGTTTCTAGTTATTGATTATCTGGTTCATTATAACTTAGTATTTTACTTAAACTAATAATAAATTGTTGTAAAACCATTTCGATTAATAGTTTATTCCAATATACCTATCGCCAGTCATGTCGGAGGACGAGATACCTTTCCGACCCTTTTCAGCAATTTCAGGCTGTTAAATATATATATATATATATATATATATATTGAACAGCCTGAAATTGCTGAAAAGGGTCGGAAAGGTATCTCGTCCTCCGACATGACTGGCGATAGGTATATTGGAATAAACTATTAATCGAAATGGTTTTACAACAATTTATTATTAGTTTAAGTAAAATACTAAGTTATAATGAACCAGATAATCAATAACTAGAAACGTGGCCAGTTCAATGCCATATATTTTATCACTTTTTCGATTCTCGTTTAAAAACATATATATATATATATATATATATATATATATATATATATATATATATATATATATATATATATATATATATATATATATATATATATATATATATATATATATATATATATATATATTTAACAGCCTCCGTGGTCTAGTGGTTAGAGCATTGGCTCTCGACTCGAAGGTCGTGTGTTCGATTCCCGCATTGGAACAACAAAAAATGTTGTTTCCGAGTTTGGTTAGGATAATTAAGCCAATCAGGTGATAAGGCTGATCACCTGATTGGCTGACAAGAAACTAGAAAGATGATCCATGCGTCGGATGGGCATGTAAAAGTCGGACCTGCGCCTGATCTCTCGCCAGTCGTGTTGGTTATCCGTCCCACTTGATTATGAGAGTAAAGGAAGAGAGTGTCCTGCGGACACACTTGAGCACTATAAAAAATACTCCTGCGTAACTGGTCTGGTTTTAAGGAAACCGGCCACCATCACCGAAACCGGTGATGGGGATGATGGTGGTTCACCACCCCACCTAAACCAGGTAAATAACTTCCACCGGTGTGGGAGTTATTTATATGTATGTATGTATATATTTTGTTCCAGCGCCTTAACTACTAAACCTATTTTAATAAATTATGTGTCAATCGATTCGTAATGATAGCTCATAATATATAACTTAGGCTATATAATTTAGGTAATCGGTTTGTAGGTTTTATAAAAAATATATTTATTATTAATGAATTACCTTAAAATCTGAAATACATAAATCTAAAATGAATAAAAGGTTTTTTTACTTATCGCAAAACACAAAACTGAAAACGTAGAAAATCTACATTTAGGGCAGACTGTAGCCCTAAAATGGTACATATTTCCCGACTTTACGAGCCGTGCACGTCTAAATATTTAGAACATAATTACGTAAAAATGGTGTATGTGGTTTTATGGCGCGAGTTTATGTATTATTTTATTTTATATTCGACAATGAAGCCATAAAAGCTGCGGTATGTAGTAACTTGAAATATCATAAACATTTTCCAGTCAGTTTTATAAATTAAGTTATTGTCATTAAAAAATGGTTGTCCGTTTAGTCGGTTTATGGACGATAATTTTACGTATTAAATAACAAGCTGAATGCATGCCGATCATGCCTCTCTATCGCTTGTTCAGTAATCTCGCTTGCACGTTGAGCTCAGATGGAACGTGACAACCGGCCTTTTTCGTTTTATAAAACATTATTACGTCATAAACGAAGCCTAGCTTTAGCATACCAACATCTATGAAAGATGAAGTATCTGCATACCAAATTTCAGTGCCTTCTGTTCAGTGTTTTGAACTTTCCCTTCAAACGCAAATACGATATTATCGCCGATTAGTGACAATGAATATAATAATATTCCCGCTACTATGGCCCTTGTATTACCATGTCACATATATACCCCCTATGTAATAATATGGGCTTCGCACCGAATTGCCTATTACTATTATATGGGAATCATTATTATCAGTAATTTGCAGTGGAACAAGCTCTTGGACTATAATTAATTCAGAACATAATATAATAATTAAAGCCACCTCTTGCACTATAAATAAAATACATGTCGTGCAGTTTCTTCATAAAAGGAACCATCATATACTGGAAATGCTGACGCGGCATTATCCCAGCTCCGTGGGACCGTGAATTTGGTGTTAACTTGGACACTTCAGATCTTACATCGGTCAAAGTTGGTAGTCTTAATTTAGTTATGACACCTACTTGAGTTTAGATCCAACATAGATATGATTCATATAGTTAAGTTTAAAACTACAATAATTTGTAATTTCTTATTTCAATAAATCTTTTAAATGAAATCGTTTTTTTTTTTGGAACTACCGTTCGAGAACACTGTAAGTACCATGTAAATATTATTCGGTATTTTTACCACTGTTTCTACGAGCTAGTCCGGTAAACAATGACTTGTCACTGGAAACGATGGATTTATACCGCCCTGTCCGCCGCCGGGTACCGCGCACACTAGCAACAGCTGGTTTGTGCGACAAATATACAGTAACTAGATTCTACCCGCAGCTCCACCCACGTAAATACAGTATCCCAACGAGAACACTGTACTTCTTCGGGGTAAAAAGTAGCCTATGTCTTAATCCAGAGCTAAAACTAAACCATACCAAATTTCATCAAAGTCCATTCTTTAGTTTTTACGTGAAAGAGTAACAAACAACCATCGATTCTCACAAACTTTTACATTTATTTAGTAATAGTAGTGGTGCCAGTAGTGGCTCAATTTATTGCGCCATGCGATCAATTTAGTGTCGGTAACCAAATCAGTTGTTAGCGCGACTATTCATTTGTGTCTATTGTCAAAGAAATTTTAAAGATCATATTATAATATTATTGTATTCTAAGCGATATTTTTGTCGCGACACTTACATCGAAAACGTCAACACGTTAAATCAACATTTAATAACGCCCTAGAAATAATAATACTAATTATTAAAGTTCAATCTAAATGTCAAAATTGACCAGTGTCACTGATGTCGTGTTGATTTTTACGAATAATTAAAGTAAGCCGTTTTATCATTAGCACTCTCTCACTCACTGGAAACTTAACGCGAATGAACTGTCCTTAAAACTATTGTATACTAGAATGATAGAATGCAAACAAATAAATCTTTCCCCTTTATTATAGTATAGATAACGTTTAGTAAAATTAATTACAGAAATGTTGGGCACATTTTCCTTAAATATAAGCAGCAAAATATGAATGATTTTATGAAATGTTAGTGTCTATAGTTTGCTGGTAGTTTTCGATAAGGCGCGCCATTTGCATCGCGACACGCCATGTGCCGTGAGCGCACCGCTTAGGAGACCAAATTAAAACGAGACTGTCTGTTTAGATTAAACAATCGATACGATTTATAATATTATTATCTAACAGAAAGAAATGAAATAAACTAGCTGACCCAGACGAAGTTGTAGTGCCATATAAATTATTATCTAGGGATATAAAAAAGCCGTTATGGAGGATCAATCTTAGATACAAACACTGTGAAACGAGAACTATATATAAAATTATTCCAAAACAATTACGGATATTTTGGGCACATGATCTACTGCTTATGTAAAGAAGCTGCTTATGCAGAGCTCTGTGGCCTAGTGAATAGACCTTTTGGTTTGCACTCGAGAGAGTGCAGGTTCGAATCCCGGGTTGTGGCGTGTACCAATGAGAATTTTTCAGATCTCAAGTACATTATACGGACGCTCTAACGGTGAAGGAAAACACCGTGAGGAAACCCGCTCATGGTTGGCCCCAGACGTATTGACGAGTCATTCCTCTGGACTAGGCTGACTATGTTGTGAGAATGCCGTATGTGCTTGGGCAATCATACGACATTTAAAAACCAACTGTCCCAGGCACTACAGTGTTTCAAGAGTGGTTACTTCGCCCGGAGAATACTGTACAAATGAATTGCCTAAGTTTATGTAAAGACGTTTGACGTCGTTTCAGCCTGGTGACGTCAACTGCAGGACATAGGCCTCCCCATAAATTTCCAGTGCGACCGGTCGCTCGCGGCCTGTATCCACTTCCTACGAATTTTCTCTGGTCGTCTGTCCACCTGGCGGAGGCCGTCATACACATCGTAATTATTAATAAATAATATATTCAAAATTTCGAAATAAAAAACAAACTAAAGAAGTACATTACACTATATACGGCGCTATTAAGGTCGTTGATATGACATTGCAGATAGTATTGATGTTATTTAGGCAAAGTTTTTGCTTCATTTTTAAATAGCATATTTCTGTGATGTTAGTAATCTCAGCGCAACTTTATTATTTAGCATAATTATGTTTTTTCGACCATTTTAATTGTTTTTCTGGCTAAACGTGAGCAGTAAGTCTGTAGATCCTGTACCTAAAATGTCCGGAATTCATTTTGAACAACCTTCTATATTACAAAATTTAATATTAATTAAAACGTTAACATAATGTATTGCGTTATTTCTATTGTAATTGAAGTTATAACGAGTTATGCATATTATAGTAAGCAGTACTCGGTTCATAGTTTCTATTGAATAGCGATATTTACTTAAAAATGTGTGTTTAACATATATTGAGTTCGATATAAATCATTGAATCAAAAATATATTTATTAAACCTCTCAATGTCTAAAAACAAAGATAGCAGTGAACGCTTTCAATATCAATATTTTTAATTTAAATATTATTTTATATGAAATTCAATTCAAACTGTTCGAGTTTTCAGCGATCTGTTTTGAAAGATAACATTTAGTTACCAATTTAAAATACAAAAGCAATAAGAGTATTTGAAGCAGTAGTACTATTTTAAGAATTCATTAGAAACTTAGAGTTTATTCAAAGTTTGTCTAAGGACTCTACCCCGTTAGTAAACAATGAGAATTTCAAGATACAATATCGACAAAGTTCCTGCTTGACCAAGGCCTCTAGTCAATATGCATTCGATAATTTGGAATGCGAAATTCGAAATCAAAAATGTATGGGATTCGACAGAGGTCATCGTTATGTGACATGAAGCTTGCGATGCGATTTGACATATCAAATCCCATACATTTTGTTTTCGAACGTCACCGTCGTAATTATCGAATGCATCTTGACTATAGGCCCAGCCTCCGTGGTCTAGTGGTTCGAGCATTGGCTCTCGACTCGGAGGTCGTGGGTTCGATTCCCACGAGGGAACGACAAAAAATGTTGTTTCCAAGTTTGGTTAGGACAATGCAGGCTGATCACCTGATTGTCTGACAAGAAAGATGATCCATGCGCCGGATGGGCATGTAAAAAGTAGGTCCTGCGCCTGATCTCTCGCCAGTCGTGTCGGTCTTCCGTCCCACTGGGTTACGAGAGTATAGGAAGAGAGAGTGCTCTTGTGTACTGTGCAAACCAAGCAAAGCACTATACAATTACTCCTGTGTAGCTGGCCTGGTTTGAATAACACCGTCCACCGTCACCGAAATCGGTGTAGGGAGCCATTAAATTATATTAAATCAGAACAGCGGGTCTAAAAAGGCTACTTGCGCAATATCATCGCAATATTGCTATTTGACACTAAAGCAATTCTGCTTGTAAATCTGTCAAATGAATGCATTTCAGCTAATCTCTGCATATGAATTGTATCCAAATCATATTATGAATTGCAATTCAAGTGGCCATTTTACGATCGCTGTCATCTTTCATACAGTAATTCATAACAAGAATTGAAAATGAATTGCCAAAACGGCCTTTTTAGACCTGCTGAGCATAAAGTAATAATTATGAATTTTTCCTGATTTTTTTTTGAATTGTCTACGAACATGCTACGGCGTAGCACCGCTACGAATTCAATAGGCAAGCGGACTGATTTTTTTATTACGTAAATGAATAGTACTCTTAAATATGAGTAACTTCTCAGAAGAAACCGTATATCAAAAGGCAATATTTTCAAAGATACAGCTATTTGTATACAAAATTTCGCGAGTCTCGTAAAAACACTCCATACTAAAATCGCCGTATAAATGATCACTATTGGATTAAAGTGTATTAAGTAGGTATAAAATATATGGCCGCAGGAACACATATTTGTAAATATCTCCGATATTTGTGCGTTTAAGTTCATACTTACCATAATGAATGTTTTTGTATATGATGTAATTAAACTAATGATGTAGGTTTTCTTTTTACCCAATTTCGCAAAAAAAAATGTTTTTTTCGTACTTTTTAAATGTATTTAATTAATAAACTACACATAAAATAATATATTTTTTTACATTTACCGAGTAGTAATGCCTTAATATTTCTGAATATATTAATGAAACTAAATATTTCAGATGTTGTCCGATCCCCTATTGTGTCATTTCTTTTACGCTTTCATGTCATCGATAATAGTTATTAATAACATAAGTTTTCCCTTCGAAAATACTGTTCAGATTTTTATAAAAATATTGTAACGAAATTATTACTATTAATAAAGCTTCACCTCAATCTTTTAAGGGTTAATCTCTTCACGGAACCGTTATAGTTTCGTCATGTCTGCCTTCCTCGGCATACCTTCCGAAGTGGAGACAATTTTTTTCTTGCATCTACCCCATAAGCTACTATTTTAGGGTTCCATTTAAAAATAGGGTTCCGTTTCCATTACTTCTATGCAAACGAAGTTGCGGGCACCAGCTAGTCTATACATCTATTATACAGATAAATAAAATTGAAGTGTCTGTTTGTAACTTCAAATTAACAGCTTTTCACATAATTAATCTGAAAGTACATTCGGTACTTACAATAAAATGCCAATTTTTGAAATTTTTGTCTATGTGTCTGTCGGTCTATCTGTCTGTTTGTTCAGGCTAATCTCTGAAACGACTGAACCGATTTTCACGGGACTTTCACTAGCAGATAGCTGATGTTATAAGGTCTAACATAGGCTACTTTTATTTTAGGGTTTCGTTTAAAAAAGTAGGGTTCCGCTTTCGTTAGTTCTGCGCAAACGAAGTTGCGGGCACCAGCTAGTTTAAAATAAATTCAACGAACTTTGAACTTTGGTACTTTTTAACGCCAGTCGAAGCAGTCGCATAAAAAGTGGAGTAAAAAGTTGTGTATCGGTGTTGGAACTTGTCAAAATTAAATATAGCTTGAGTTGAACTTGAGTGGGAAATTCTACTCAGACTAATGTAAGAAAACACTCAGGGTTGATGTTCGATATTCAAACCGCCATAAAGCCGGTATAACTTCCACATTAGCCTTAACTCACAGAATACAGAAATCATCCAGAAGCCGTCAACACGCTTGAAAGTGGGGCCGTCACAACCACTCCAAATTGGAATGGTTATCCACACATAATATGTTGCCACAGAATAACGGAATATTTTACCCAACTTTTTTTCAATTAATTTTTATTGAATACCTAATTGTCGTAATATAACAACGCAATTTGTTTTGTAAGTGTAAAGAGTAAAAATTAAAAAGTGGACACAGTGCGCTGCATACAAATGTGATCGAACACTCATTCTGCATGTTTTGAATTCTGTGCCTTAACTTAGTAAAAAACCTTTTTTGGCATTGAGCAGAAGGAAGTCGGTACTAAGTATTAAGATGCTGTGTACTATTTAGTAGTTAACTTTGAAAGTTTGGCTATGAACATTTTAGCGGCAGTTCATACGATACGCGATAAGCCGCGCACTTTTGAGGTAGTGATTTAAATTTGAACTTTATTCACTATACAAAAAGATACAAGTTTCATTGCAAGTATTCGAATTGCGTAATTGATTTTGAAACGCTATTTCAAAAAGTGCGCGCTGCGTCGTGCCTCGGTATGAGCTGAGCCTAAAGCAGAAGGGAGTCCGTAGGTGCTGAAATTTTAGCTAAGAACGTTTTAACGTCACATCAATCTGGTCCGTTGGGAAAATTTTGAACAACTTGTGCTATGTAGAAGCTACTCGTATTATTATTTTGATTTAAAAAAATGTGTGTCGTAAATAAAAACGTATTTTTGTTAAAATAAGTTTTGTTATACTCTACAATTTCTTATTATGATACTTGGCTTCTTTGGATTATTTTATGATTTAATTACAAATGTACAGTTTAAAATTATAACGATGTTACTTGCAAAATTTTTTTGTTCCTTGTCAAAGGGAAGTAGAATCTATGAACTGAGAGGGAAGTAGTCTAAATATGCGTTTATGTGGTAAAAATGCCCGTACTTATATTAGGGTTCGATATTCAAGGAACCTTTATAGTTTTCTTCTCATTTTCATTATTTTCTCATCAGCTTTAAGGCACCGTTTACGATTTTAATTTGAACTCGATACCTCCACGCGTTCCTCGGGGTTTGTCAGATGGACGGACGAACGGACAACAAAGTGACCTTATTAGGATTCCGTTTCTTCCTTCAAGATACGGAAGCCTAAAAATTTTAAAAACTACTAAATAATTAATTAATAAATAAAATAATTAACAGTAGGTACTAAAATAAAGCTTTCCGCTTACGAAACCGCAAGAGTAAAATAAACAAACAATTATAACGTCTTAAAAACTAAACAACCATAAATTGATGCCATGTTTAGACGTCATTTAAATCAAAGAACAAGAACATTTAAAATCAAAACAAGTCCGCAATTAAAGTCGTTTGGTATAATAAAACGTGTTTAAAATTTGAAGTCACGGCCTTTAATTCGACAAACAAATCACGACAAAGGGCCCATTTGTAGGGCCTCGTAGGGATGTGCCAACTAGGGAAAACATGACTCCAGTTAACTCGAGTTGAAATTCAAGTTACTCGGAATTGAATTCGAGTTACACAACTAGAGTCAGCAGTAAAAACTGACGGCCAAATAAACGATAGTTGTAGTAAAGCTTAATTCACATGCTGTCCATATCATTTCGGCTAGCAGAGACAGCGACAGCCTGTGAATAGGAGGGCTCTTAATTTTGATTACCATTTCAGTACTCGCCCAGACCGGAGGGTATTATTAGTTAGAACTTAGAAATAATTCGTTTTTCACATAATATTTGTTCACCTATTCAAGTCTCTGTCCATTTGATTCATTCATACATTTACCGAGTACCCAATACCCAAACACTAGTGAGGCTGGGACTATAATTATGATGCGAAATACTGAAGGCCGGGGAAAATTCAAGACATTGAAAATAGAACTCTGCGCTAATACTATAGAGCTGAAAATCGAACACACAAATGTCGAGTCAAATGTCAATGTCATATATGACAGCTCGACACTCGACACTTCGATTATCAGCTCTATTGTATTAGCGCAGAGTTCTATTTTCAATGCTCTGAATTTTCCTGGGCCTTCCGTATTTCGATTCATATAGCCCCAGCCTTAAAGTAGCCTTCCGATGCATGCGATGCAAGTCACGAGATCGCGACCCGAGACCAAAACAGGGTCGCGAAGCCACTGCTTAGTATAAATTTATATGGAGCACTAAACAATAAGCGACCCGCGTCGCGCGACCAGTAAGCGTATGGCTACGCTAGAGAGCCTGCGCCTCTAGTCAAGATGCATTCGATAATTTCGACGAACTTCGAATACAAAAATGTATGGGATTTGACATACGTCATCATGACATGTCACTTGCGATGCCCTATGTCAAATCCTATACATTTTGTTTTCGAACTTCGCCGTCAAAATTGTCGAATGCATCTTGACTAAGGCCCTGATTGGCTGGTGTGCTGGTCGCAGTCACGGGGTCGCGTAGGTTTCATAGATCGGAAGGCTACGTTCAAGGAGTTTAACCCAAGTTAACACAAACTCGAGTTGTACGTTGCCACATCACTACGTCGCGCCCAATTCGCAGCTCCGTCGTAGGGCCCAGTTCACTTTCATCTCATTAATGTCTTGGACGCATTTAATTAAAACCTACCCTCCATAAACCGACTTTATCTTTCGGGCCGTCGTTATTAGCACATTCCTACGTCATCCCCCGATCGGGGAATTAGATTATTCTTAATTATACATATCGACTTCAAAGTGTTTTTACATCTTTGATCTATATTAAACGCGCCAAACACGTTTACCCCATTTGTTTACAAGCTTCTTTAAGATTAACCTAATTTTCGATAGATTTGCTTCTACATAAGTGGGTATTCTTATGTACTAAATCACAATATCTATACTAATATTATAAAGAGAAAAAAATTGTTAGTGTGCATTGAATAGGCTATATCGTTCCGAAAATACTGTACCGATTACGATGAAATTTGGCACAGACATAGATTAGATCACGGGGAAGGTTTACTTTTTATTCCAAGGAAACTTTTTATTCCAGAAAATTGTACGGTTTCCGTGAGATTTCCTTTGGCGTGCACGGAGTTGCGGGCCACGTCTAGTTTTAATTATATATTTATTTTACTTTATATTATACTTATAATATAAAGTAAAATAAATATAATACTTATACTAATACCATTATATTTTACTTTTCACTGCTTTTTTGAAACTTAAATTGTCAAAGGTATTCAAGCTACAGTTTTGTAAAAATACCGTGAACTTTATTGATTACACGTGGGTAACATCGTTTAAAAAATTTATGCTGAATTTGGTAACTTTATAGTGCAATATTCGATAGCATACGTAGCATAGTACCTTATAAATAAAAATATTAACACCACATACACTAATCCAAGTTGCTGTCTTTTTCTGTCAAGTAGCTTCTCCAACCTATCAGACAAAGATATCTATGTTAAATTAGGGTATCCGTGGTGTAATTTTTATTATTAGTTTATACGGCTTATGCGGGATTTATACGGGTCACTAAAGCCGCACGAATTCTGCCGCGCGACCCATGTCGATTTTCTAAGTATATATTTTTTTGTTTGACCCATGTTTATTAGCAAAAAATAATTCAATTTTATTGCACTTCAAGCGATAACATTCCAAAACCTGCCGTCCACTTTGTAAGCTGTACGCGTGTTTAAGAAACCCGGGTCCTCTTTACGCTCACGATTATGATTATACTAATAATATGTTCATATAAGTAAAATTACATTTTAATCAGGTGATAGCTGTCCAAAAACGCCGGGCATTTTGATGATACCTTATTATAAGTATCTAGGTACTTTTAAAAACTTAGATATGACATCAGGAATCTATTTTTTGCACTTTTCAATTCAAGCAAAATTTTCGAAAAACAAAACGCCGGGCACTTTGTCGATGGTGTGCGTGTTTAAAAACCCGGGTTCTCGTAATCCACGATTATGCGGGGCTGAGTTAGATTGATGAGGCCCGGATTATGGCCATAATGTCCATGGCCGATACATGGTCCAATTTATTTTGGCCAGTCACCATCTTAAGGGCTTAGTGGGGCACCCTTCGGTCGTCCCTTGGTGTCCCGATGTAATATGTTGCGATAAAAGTTTAAGTGTCTACTTCCGAAGATTTTATATTTCACTATATGTTGTCCGCGACTTCGTTCAAATGTTAATCTTTCTGAAAACATACATTTTTTTGCGATATAAAATAATGTTCTTTCCCGTGGTCTACTCTATATCTCTTTGAAATTTCATCAAAATCGTTCCAGTAGTTTCAGGGCCTATTCAATGCAAACAAAGTCACGTATCATGATGTTGATTACGAATACATGCACACCTACCGATTTGGTCTGGAGGTCATTATAACAATGCGACGCTCGTGTGTTTGACTCTCAAAAATATTTCTCCCCGAACTTAAATAAAATGTTAAACAAATACCTAGTTAAAAAATTATGTTCTGTAAGATTATTCTTTCTCTTAAATAAAATATTAAACAAATACCTAGTTAAAAAATTATGTTCCGTAATATTATTCTTTCCATGTAGTATTATTTTATGCTTCTAAAAGTTTGCTTCTCAAATCGCATGTTGATAATATGACGGTTGATTAGTTTAATTTAATTAAAAGCAAAAATACAAACCTCTATAATAACCCTAAAAAATTCTCCCACTAGAGGATTTTTCCCTTAATTTTAGGGAAAATCTAAGTTAAAAAGGTAAGTTGGCAACCAAAGCCGTGGTCTGCTCCGGACCAAATCAAACAATATCTATCTGAAATGAAAAGAACATCTTGATTCCTTGCGGGTCAAACATTTTCATTCTGTTATTTTTATTCCCTTTGGCTTTCAATTTACAACATGGCGTCTGCGGAAATAGTTTGCGATTATCGTAAACCGGCCTGCAGCTATATTGCCGCTCATAAAAATAAACGTTTTAAAATTGGAAACGGCCGTGAAGCAATAGAATAGAGCGAAGTTTTTGGGCTTTTGGTATTTGTGAACCTCAGATCAATAGCATAGATACCCGGCTATTGGCAGGAGAAGAAAACATGTACATTTCCTTTTCATCTTCTTTTTCTATTTGGACAATTGGCCCACCACACATTCCCACTACTGTCACTACATCCAGGATCGACAGCGGTAACCAACCACAAAAACCCTTTGATATGACCTCAGGGACCCGAGGGACTCTGCCTTAAGACCAGCGGCCGCAACCAAGAAGAATGTAGGAGGAGTAGGAAGTGTTCCAGTTTCCTTCTCATCTTATTACGATACGTCATGCTAATGGGGAAGAAAAAGATGTCTAATAATTAGGTAATCCATCTATATCCCACTTTTGTTGAAGCTTTCCGTACATAAATGACAATCAAAATCTATCAATTTAAAATTTCACTTATTTACAGGGTTGTGTTCTCGATAGATCTGAAAATTGGAGTTCTTTGAAACCTTATTTCCCCTTTAGCATCGCATTGAAAAATCCCAAAAGTAAAATATGTTAGTCTGCATTATATTTAGCTGAGCTATAAATTAATTTTCTTTATTTAAACGTTGATTTAAAAATATGCTAAGTTCACGGTTTTCTTCAAATTAAAACTTTTTTTATATTCTTCTATAAGTCACACGAGTGTGAAAATTATTTCAGTATTTTAATACAAGATTCAGGGGAAGGCCGTTTTAGTTTTTGCAAATTTTGTCGCAAATATTTCTAGCGATTTTTTTCTCAGATTTCAATACTCTCCGAACGGCGCAATACCCCCTTTGCCTACAAAATTTGTATGGGATTTGACACTCAAGGTCACTGGCGCTACCTGTAGGTATAACAAACGATACGACCATTAAGGTGAACGCGCACCTATACGCGCCGCAGGAGCCGCACGCGCCGAAGTCATCGAAATTTATAAATATTTGTATGAAATCGTATGCAACGCCGCGCACCTATCCGTGACGCAGCCATCGATTCCTGCGGCGCGTATAGGTGCGCGTTCTCCTCTGTAGTATGTACCTACGTTCGCCTCTGTAGTATGTACCTACGTCATCTAGAAAACACACCAAAAAATAACAATCATAGTACAAAAATACATTGACTATTAGTGTCCTTGTACATTATTCTTCTTACTGTGAAGTGTGAACTGTATTATCCAAACCACCACAGACGATTAAACAATTTTAAATATCAATTTCAAACCGCCTCATCTAAAATACAAAAAATTTAACATTTTCATTTGTAAAATGGTACAAAAAGGTTTTGCATGAAGGAATACAAAACGTTCCGTTTGATATTTTTGTTCCCTGGCAGGATTCGAACCCTCCGGCTTGACCGCCAACGCGCTAACACTGAGCCACAGAGGTCGATAATTTTGAAGATAATATTTTATAGGGTGACACACCCAATTGCTAGCTCTGTACCAAATTATCAGTGACTCGAACAATTAATAGTAGAATTATAAGCTCACTAATTAATTTTTGTTTCCACTTAATAAAAACAAATTTAAATGTTTCTGGAATCTACTGCCGGCATACTTTAAACTATAAATTATTTTCCTATGTTGTAATCGAGGTGAAATTTGGACCATCTCTTAAAGTGCTAATAATTGGTGCTCTCACTCTAATTGATAAAAACATATATTTTAGTACCTACCTATCATAATAATTCTACTAAACAGTATCCCTACGAATAATGTATAGGTGTCAAATCGCTGAATGTTTCTGTCCAGCCCAGTGGTCCGTACTAATCAAGTGCCGGCGCCCAGCGCCCTATTACCGCGCGCAAACACGATCGCCGATCTAATCCAGTCTAAGTACAGTCAGTAGCAGATAACTGGGATAATAATCTACACCAATGTTGTAAGACAAACATACATACATAGACATCAAAACTCATTACCTTTCCTTAGCCCCGGATCTATGGGATGCAACTGGAGGCACTTGCCCCGGGCAGCAGTTTCATGGTCAAATGCCAAATCAGTCAAATCCTTGAGACGAGAATTCGAAATACATATCGAACAAATATGAAGCCTCTTTTCCTACAACGTGGTAGAGCCATGCTTCGGCACGAATGGGCCTGCTCGACCGGAGAAATACCACGGGCTCACAGAAAACCAGCGTGAAACAGCGTTTGCGCTGTGTTTCGCCGAGTGAGTGAGTTTACCGGAGGCCCAATCCCCTACCCTATACCCTTCCCTACCCTCCCCTATTACCCTAGGCCGGCAACGCATTTGCAGCTCTTCTGATGCTGCGAGTGTCCATGGGCGACGGAAGTTGCTTTCCATCAGGTGACCCGTTTGCTCGTTTGCCCCATATTTCGAAAAAAAAAAAAAAAAAAAAAACAATCATAGATTTTATCAAGTAATCGAATCATATTTATAATATTATGTTTGAAAAACGAACTTTTCTATTTCCATATGCCCAGTTAGTTTTTGAACACATACTCATAGATTTATGAACGCATCATAACAGATCAAGTAACTTATTATCATAACAGATCAGGTCATATCAAGTTTTTGTCCCGGTTCGTAAATGTCGTCGATCCGCCACTGCCTTTCCTTTTGGCTTCGCTGTAGCCCGTAGTCAGATAAAAAAGCGTACGACCATTTCTCAGTTCTACCAAATTAGGGCTGCCATCCGTCCGGGTTTCCCCGGATTTGTCCTAGTTTAAAGGGCGTCCGGGGAGCGTCCGGGCCGGATTTTATTTGCTATTCGGGTTTTTGTAGGCAGAATTAGGAAGACCTAAGTTTTTTTTTATTTGCAGCAATAATAAATCTTCCTTTCTTTTTGACATTGCCGTAGTCGGGTAAAAACTGTTCTATGTCCGGGTTTCGTACTCCAAAATCCGGGTTTTCATGCGTCTTGTCCGGGGAGTCATATTATGTAAGAGATAGCAACCCTATACCAAATACATATTATACACAATTAATTGAATAATAAAAAATATTTTACTGTGTTTTCTGATAATATCAACACGTGACACGATAATTATAATAATACTATAGGATAGTATATTATCTACTTCACATTAAAATATATACGATACATGGTAACCTAAAGTTGCAAAAAGACAGACTCATTTTCATAAAAGCAACGTGTGTCAGACAGCCTTTGGGAATAGAAAAACGAAACACGTGAACTTACCTTATTCTAGATACTATCTAGGAAGAACAAATTGTGGAAAAAAGAAAAACATTCATCGAAAATTGTTCTGTTAGTTCATAGTTGAATCGATGTTCTCTATTTAGTTAGTATTTTCTAGGAAACGTGCAAGATAGATAATGTTAATAAAGTATAAATAATTAACAATTTTTTCTATACTCCAAGCTATTTTACCAGTAGGGTTAAGTGAGTAAGCAATTTAAAGTAGTTTTACACAGTATTCGTATAAATAAGTACCTACCTGGGTAAACGAGCTTTGCAAAAACATTTATAGCTTAAAAATGCACAGTTTTCCAGGGATAAGACCTAGCTAGGTCAATTTTTCTCCCCCTAAACTCCCTGCTACAAAATTTCATGGTAATACTTGCAGCCGCTTTCGAGAAAGTGATTATAATATTCAATATTGTCTTGTTTCAAGTATAATATTAATTTAGTTTTCGATAAAGGGTTAATTCACACCGAGAGAATGTGTTTCTTAAGGGCCCCATACATGATCCGGTCTGCCTTCAGTTCGGCCTGAACGGATGCAAAATCGTATCGTCTGTGTGCAATTTCGAGATCGCGTCAGTCGGCCGTATGGACTGAAGCGATTCGTTCCAGTGTTGCCAGCTCTGTTTTTGTGAAACTACTAAACTCGTATTGAATTCTAGTAAAAAGTACTAAAAAACTACTAAAGAAGCTACTTAGGAATTCCTGAAGCCCCCCAAAACCATTGCATTTTAGGTTTTGTTATATTCAATTTTTTTCATTCATTGAATTTTACTAAGTATAAATTTTACCATTAAATTAAAATATACTAGCAAATATTACGTATATAGTAATTAGTGATGTGCCGGATATCCGTATCCGTATCCGTATCCGCGGATATCCGAGGCAGAAGAAAGATCCGTATCCGTGTCCGTATCCGTTACTATTTGGCGGATCTTTTACGGATCTATTTACCTTATTAATGTTAAAATTATAGATGAATTATTTAATTTAGTGATTACTGATTAAGGTAGCGACTAGCAATAAAAAATATTAAATTCAATATAGATAATATTCTTGAGGATATTTTATTTGTAAATGATTTTTAAAGAGTTGTGCAAAACCTTTACGGGAATACTTTCCATCACAAATTTTACACTTTGCACATCCGCATTTACTAAAACAAAATAATTCCAAATTACAATACTAAAATTCTTTGTAGTCATTTTTAGGGTTCCGTAATACTTAAGGAATCCTTATAGTTTCGCTCTGTCCGTCTGTCTGTCTGTCTGTCCGCGCCTCTAGCTCTTGTAATTATGAATATAAATTGATGAAATTTGGTGCAGTTATAGATTGTGTATAGATCACGGTTTCGGGATCATAAAAAAATAATAATTTTATATTTTTGGGGTGACTCTCCATACATGTGAAGTGGGGATAAAAAATATTTTTTTTCACTCTACCCCATCGTGTGGGGTGTCGTAGAATAGGTCTTTTAAAATAAAGGCAAGGTTTCATACGTTACTTTTTTATAAAGTTGACCATTTTCGAGTAATCGGCCTCCAAAGTAGTTTGTAAGTTGGTCACCCCCCCCCCCTAGCATTTTTAAACTATAGGAGATAGAAACTTGCAAATTTCCATACTGATAGATCATGCTAAAAACTCTTTAGGAAAATTATTGTGAACCAAATCGGACAGTAACTATTGAAGTGATTAAAAAAAAGCATATTACGCGTTTATAGTTACGGAACCCTCCTTAGACATGTCCTGACATGCTCTTGGTTAGGTTAGATTATTTAAAACTCATGTACCAATACCAAACAAGCGTTATCTATGCTGTCCAGTGTCACACAAAACTATAAATAAAACAAAAGAAAGAACCACCGTGCAATGCAAGTCGAAACATGTGTGAAGGTCGCGCGCACCGACACCGACTGCGTAAAAAAGTTAAGATCCGTATCCGTATCCGTATCCGTATCCGCGGATCTTGACACTAAATATCCGTATTCAGATCCGTATCCGCGGATATACATTTTTAACGATCCGGCACATCACTAATAGTAATTAAACGGATAGTTTTAAGAAAATTACTGACGAATGTATTATTATGATAGGTTTTTTTTTTTGTGTTTAACCTAGGCCATTTTGCATATGATTACTGTCTGGCTCATTCCTACTACTAATAACTAATTTTCTACCAAGGAGGGAATAAAATACTCAATTTAGTCAAACTTTGTAAAATAACTAAGTTGGCAACATTAATTCTGGCCTGACCGAGCGGCCTGAACGCGCGGCCTGTCCTGAATGGCGGCTGACCGTGACCGTGTGTGGACAAATCGCTTCAGTTCTTGCCCGAGCCGCGGCCGTGCGGGCGTGTATCGTGTACAAGCGTTGTATGAGTTTTCGCGGTGTTTAAATACAAAATTGATAAACACGACCGTAGCGCGCGGCAAACCAGAATGGACTGATGCGACTGTTCCGTGTGTGGGCCCGAATCACAGAACACATAATACTCGCGGAGTATATAATAAATACTTATATAATATAAAGGGATATAATTAATCGAGCGAACAAAAAATAAGTTGGCGGCTGCACGTGAGCATACTGTATTACTGAATTTGGCAGCGAATTAATATGTTGCCGACTAAATTACTAAACTGGCGAAAACACTCGGGTGACAAAAAATTCTAAAGTCGGCAGATAAAAAGAGGCGAAATTTAATCCAAATTAGCACCGACATTTATAAGTTGGTAGTCACCAACTTATAAATGTCGGTGCTAATTTGGATTAAAGGACATCATTCATTTTGGACCAAAAAATGAAAGTGCCGGCCAGAAAGAAAAAAATATATATTCGGATAGAATACACAATTCCTAACATTTTTTACTATGACGTCCAATCTGTGCGCCCAATGGTTACGTCGTAATAAAATAATTTAAAAATAATCCTTTTGTGATAAAAAGGTTGGAGTGTCACTATTAAAAGCATGGATATCTTACGTTATGATATAATACTTGATAGTAAAACACAGTGGTAAGGTTGATAAATAGTATTGGAAAAAAATATTTAGTCATAAAATAAAAATAAAAAATATGTATCAAGTACTAGCTGTCCCGGTGAACTTCGTGTCACTTTAAAACCTTCCCTGGACTTCTACGAATATTTTGAGACTAAAATCAGCCCAACCAGTTCAGCCGTTTTCGAGTTTTAGTGCGACTAACACATTTGAAAATCCATTTTTATATATAAGAAGAAGACTAACTGTCCCGGTGAACTATATTATGATACAACAACCAAAGATATACAAAAAAAAATTGGCAATGCCTGGAAAAGATTCTGGTCCTTTAAAGAAATAGTAAAATGCATAAGTATAAACATGAGCACCAAAAGAAAACTATTTAATACATGGATTCCACCCATTCTAACATAAGGGTGCCAAACTTGGGCACTAACAAAAGCTCATACAAGTATGCTGGAAGTTGGGCCGAAGGCTATGGAGAGGAGTATGTTTGGAAAGAAAAGGATAGACAAAATAGAAAACAAGGAGTTGAGAAAAATGACACGTGTAACTGATGTAACATATAAAACTAAAAAATTGAAATGAAACAACAAACAATCAAAACATGTCCGGCCCGGACATGTTTTGATTTTGATAGGGCCAGACAAATGGACAAAAATAATAACATCTTTGTATCCCAGAAGGGCTAAAAGAAAAGAGGGCAGATCTCTAAAAAGATGGGAAGATGAAATGGTACAAATGGCTGGCAAAATGTGGACTAGTGTATGTGGAGTGGCATGTCAGAGATGTGAGTGGAAGCTGTTGGGGGAGGCCATTGCCAAGAGGCACTCAGAAGCAGAGACCGCGCAACGGAAAAATCAATTATTGATTTGAATATTTTGTAATGTATATAAAATAACGTATTTATTTTGGACCGTGGGTTCAGAGATGCAGTTCCCATTCTTGAAGGAAATGGTTACACTGTGAAAATGCCGGAGACAAAGCATCCTGGAGCGACGCAACTAACCACGGAACAAGCAAATAAGTCACGCCTTGTTACTATTTGCCGTTGGGTTGTGGAAGTAGTAAATGGCCGATTTAAACGAGATTTCCGCCTGTTGAGAAACGTTCATATTAATATAACATTGCACTATATGTTTGAATATTTTAGAATCGCAGCAGCATTAATAAATGCTTATCACGTGTTGATAGTAGATAATGTCCATGCTTCTGATTTTTTACAAATAATCCGGGAAAGGATAAACATGCCCAATACACTAGCAGATCTTGTCGCCAGACGTAACTTGAACAGAATGAGAGCACAGTTCCAGCCCATGTCTGCAGATATGGCTGAGTTTAATGACTTTCCTACGCTGACCGAAGAAGAATTAATATTATTTAGCCTAGGTATATATCAGCTGAGACAAGCGAGAAGTTACTATGGAGAGCATGTTCAACCAGATGGAGTTTTTAGCATTGAGCTAAGTGGTGGAATTCCTCTAGAGCTTGTAAGGGAATTGGAGGGAGAGGACTTGTGGTTGATTCGAGGGCGAATACAATCCCGACACATCCGATCTAAAACATACTATGTGTATATTGCTCTGGATAGAACAGCAACCGGGCGTCGAGCAATAAAACATTACTATTGCACATGCCATATAGGAATGAGAACCATCGGATGTTGCTCCCATACTATGTGCAGAGTCTGGTACATGGGTTATGCTAGACATGACCCTTACCTCAGCCCACCCGCAATAAGTTTAGATGACGTATTTGTAAGACTAGAAAATGTTTAATTGTACGTCATTAACTTATTATTGTTATTAGCCTTTATTCAGAAGAACAATACATTTATTTTATATACATTACAAAATATTCAAATCAATAATTGATTTTTCCGTTGCGCGGTCTCTGCTTCTGAGTGCCTCTTGGCAATGGCCTCCCCCAACAGCTTCCACTCACATCTCTGACATGCCACTCCACATACACTAGTCCACATTTTGCCAGCCATTTGTACCATTTCATCTTCCCATCTTTTTAGAGATCTGCCCTCTTTTCTTTTAGCCCTTCTGGGATACAAAGATGTTATTATTTTTGTCCATTTGTCTGGCCCTATCAAAATCAAAACATGTCCGGGCCGGACATGTTTTGATTGTTTGTTGTTTCATTTCAATTTTTTAGTTTTATATGTTACATCAGTTACACGTGTCATTTTTCTCAACTCCTTGTTTTCTATTTTGTCTATCCTTTTCTTTCCAAACATACTCCTCTCCATAGCCTTCGGCCCAACTTCCAGCATACTTGTATGAGCTTTTGTTAGTGCCCAAGTTTGGCACCCTTATGTTAGAATGGGTGGAATCCATGTATTAAATAGTTTTCTTTTGGTGCTCATGTTTATACTTATGCATTTTACTATTTCTTTAAAGGACCAGAATCTTTTCCAGGCATTGCCAATTTTTTTTTTGTATATCTTTGGTTGTTGTATCATATAGTTCACCGGGACAGTTAGTCTTCTTCTTATATATAAAAATGGATTTTCAAATGTGTTAGTCGCGCTAAAACTCGAAAACGGCTGAACTGGTTGGGCTGATTTTAGTCTCAAAATATTCGTAGAAGTCCAGGGAAGGTTTTAAAGTGACACGAAGTTCACCGGGACAGCTAGTACTTGATACATATTTTTTATTTTTATTTTATGACTAAATATTTTTTTCCAATACTATTTATCAACCTTACCACTGTGTTTTACTATCAAGTATTATATCATAACGTAAGATATCCATGCTTTTAATAGTGACACTCCAACCTTTTTATCACAAAAGGATTATTTTTAAATTATTTTATTACGACGTAACCATTGGGCGCACAGATTGGACGTCATAGTAAAAAATGTTAGGAATTGTGTATTCTATCCGAATATATATTTTTTTCTTTCTGGCCGGCACTTTCATTTTTTGGTCCAAAAATGTATGAAACGTGAATGATGTCCTTTTAGAATTAAAAATTAAATTTTAGAAATAAGATTAAAAAATTAAGTCTAATTTCCGAGTTGGTGACCATTATATCATATAAGCAGCTATAAAACCAGATTTGGTTGATAAATTAATGGCTGCTAAAAATTCAATTTGCAGGCTACGGAAAATCCTATTTTCGGATACTGTCGGAGTATGTTTTTCTTTGTCATGGGTGTCATTTTCTAGGTTTCTGGGGGTGCAGAATAATATGAAAATAAAATCTGTTTCGTAATTCCACAATGGCGTAAATTTTTGTTATTAAAATTAACAAGGTTGTCCTTTTCCCGGTTTCTGGGGGTTCTGAATACAAAATTGTCTTCCAATTTCATTTTCCAAAATGGAGAATATTCAATCTTCGGAAAATGAATATGAATACTAAATTAAAAGATCTTGGGGATGCTAATTAGGATTGATGATTATTATTACATTATGTTATGTAGTTCAAGGCACCAGCTATGTATAGAAATTTTTAAAAATTCAGGATTCATGAATTTTTCTGGCATTCATGAAGAAAATATGCGATTTCTAGATTAATAAGGGGGAGCAAATTTTCATTACTTTTGCAGTAGGATGCACCGTTTCTGAGATAGAAGCGACTATAGAAAAAAATATGACAATGCTGTACTGAGATACGAGGGGTGTATCAATCTATAGAAATGTTGGAAAATTCAAGATTTTCGATTATTTTTTCTCCCATCATGAAGAAAATATGATGTTGCGTTATACCTAAGGGGGACGAAATTTTCATTATTTTTTTCAATAGGATGCACCGTTTCCGAGATATAATCAATTTTATAAAAAAAGAAGTAAATGCTGTACATTGAGATACAACGGATGTATAAATCTATAGAAATGTTGGAAAATTCAGGATTTTCGATTTTTTTTTCTCCCATCGTGAAGAAAATATGATGTTGCGGAGATTCTAAGGGGGACGAAATTTTCCTTATTTTTTTCAATAGGATGCACCGTTTACAAGATAGAATCAATTTTATAAAAAAAGAAGTAATGCTGTACATTGAGATACAACGGATGTATAAATCTATAGAAATGTTGGAAAATTCAGGATTTTCGAAATTTTTTTTCTCCCATCATGAAGAAAATGTGATGTTGCGGGACTTCTAAGAGGGAAACGAAATTTTCCTTATTTTTTCAATAGGATGCACTGTTTCCGAGATAGAATCAATTTTATAAAAAAAGAAGTAATGCTGTACATTGAGATACGACGGATGTTTATAAATCTATAGAAATGTTAGAAAATTCAAGATTTTCGAAAAAAAATTTCACCCATCATGAAGAAAATATGATGTTGTGGGGTTCCAAAGGGGGACGAAATTTTCATTATTTTTTCAATAGGATGCACCATTTCCGAGATAGAATCAATTTTATAAAAAAAGAAGTAAATGCTGTACATTGAGATACGACGGATGTTTATAGCTATAGAAATGTTGGAAAATTCAGGATTTTCGATTTTTTTTTCTCCTATCAAGAAAAAAATATGATGTTGCGGGGTTTCAAAGGGGGGCGAAATTTTCATTATTTTTTCAATAGGATGCGCCGTTTCCGAGATAGAATCAACTTTATAAAACCATAGTAAATGCTCTACATTGAGATACATTCCTAGATGTATAAAGCTATAGAAATGTTGGAAAATTCAGGATTTTCAAATTTCTTTTTCTCCCATCATGAAGAAAATATGAGGTTGTTGGGTTACTAAGGAAATTTAAAATGGATGACTTTTTTGTAATCAGCACCCCCAGAAACCAATAAAAGGACACCCATATTATTTTTATGAAATTAAGTATCCGCCATATTGGAATTTCAAAACGAATGTTATTTTCGTATCCAGCACTCCCAAAAACCTGGTAAACGAGACCCATATCAATTTTACGAAAAATAAATATCCGCTATTTTTTAATTTCAAAATTAATCTACACAATAATCTACACCTCCCTAAAACCGAGAAAAATAAAAAATTGGGAATTTTGTACGCTCCTTTATGGTTTTTTTGTGTGCGTTCGTTTCGCTGCTTGTGTGGTTTTTGAGTTACCTACATCAGGGAAAATATATGTGCCTATTCTTAAATTAAATGTGTACTCACAAATTGTCGCCAAGATGGTTATTTAGTCGCTAAAACATAATCTGTCTGCCAGTTTGGAAAATTCAGTGGTATTATATTTTAGTCACCAGATTAGTAATTTTTTTGTTCCTTACGTTATTTCGACAACTTGGTAATTTAGTATTCAATATTGGGTATTTTCACATCCAAAATTTAATTGTTTTGACGCAAGTTTAAATACATGCCTAATATAAATAATATACTGGCCCGAATCAGATCAGGCCGAACTGACGTAAATTGGGTTGGATGCGATTTTTTCCGTGTGTGTGCTCGAATCCGTACAGGCCGAACTGACGTCAGTTCTAACTGAAACGATCGGCCTCTCGTCTGTGGGGGCCTTTACTGTGTAAATGTGTAGTTAAAAAAGTCAAAAGAGATGTTGTAGATTTCTACATTTGTATGAGGCGTGGGCCAGCACTATGTACCCTTTATGTAAATATAGCTACATAATATTATAGTAACTGTTTCCTATTCTTTATTTTGTTTAATTTCACTTCGTTTCAATGTAAATCTAAAATACTTCGTCAAGGAGAGCAACACAACGTAAAATAAAATATGGCGGATCAGGATCAGAAATAAACAAAGAATGTCATTTTGACAATGACATCACTTTTGACAAAGACGTATGACATTCAAGAAGACATCTCTTCCTACAACTGTCAACTACGTCAAACGTCAAGTCAAAACAACTGTCATGGCCGTCCTAAAAATAGGTTCTCGCAATAAGAAGCTCTTTGAATAATCATTTTTGTACGCGTGCCATTCTTCAAATTATATTTTTTTGTATTTTTATGAAATTCCCAGCTCTACATGTGTACATAGAGCTGGCCCAAAATCAAACATCTCTTTTGAATCGCTATCTTAAAAATTATGTTTCGGTGTGAACTAACGCTTATGTACTTATTATTACCACTAATATTCTATGCGGAGTGTACCATCAAAGTCCGCTCTGTATTGTATATTGTAAGCTCAACTATACCTACATTCCAGTATTTGACGAGATGCGAACAGTACTATGCAATAGGTAGATTATCTATTTGCGCCTACCAATATAATTGATATCACAATACACCGAATAATGCCAGAGACTAATAACTCCCCACACCGATCTCAGTGTGGGGAGTCTGACTGACAAGAAAGATGATCTATGCGTCGGATGGGCATGTAAAAAGTCGGACCTGCGCCTGATCTCTCGTCAGTCGTCTCGGTTATCCGTCCCTCTGGATTAGGAGAGGTAAGGAAGAGAGAGTGCTCTTGTGTACTGCGCCAACACTTGGGCACTATAAAATTACTCCTGCGTAACTGACCTGGTTTCAGGCCTCGTCACCGAAATCGGTGTGGGGAGATATATATGTTTGTCGTGTACAAACTGCAGGTTGGAACAAACCTCCAGCGTCAGGACGATAGGACGATTGGCAGTATGGTGTATGTCTACTGTCACTCTCGCAACTGAGACGGATCTAACCACACGTCTCATGCTTTAATCCGTCAAGAAGTTCAGGTTGAAATGTAGGTCATGCCAGATAAACAATACATACTTAGTCAAAAATTAGCCCTAGCAGCCTCTTTGGCAGATTTTTTTTATTTACTCGTATCTATAGTCTTTGATTAATAATAATAATTACAGAAGATCGATGGAGCAGACAAATATTAGAGTGAGACTACGCTTAGGCAAACGTAGTGTAGCTGCGGCACGATGGACCGACGGTTTGAAGAAGGTGGCTGGCAGCGGATGGATGAGGGTTGCCCAAGATCGGGATGATTGGCACTCATTGGGCTACGTTCAGCAGTGGACGGCGATAGGCTGATGATGTGTATATATAGTCTATACTAATATTATTAAGAGGAAAAGTTTGTTTGTTTGAATAAGCTCCGAAACTACTGGACTGGTTTTGATGAAATATAGCACAGATAGGTATAAAGTAGAACATGTCCACGGGGAAGGACATGGAAAAATGTACGGTTTCCCAAATATTAATTTTTACGGAAAAAGAAGAAGGGGCAAACCGTCCCCACCCTTGTAGCACTACAAGACATAATATATCAAATGAAAGGGCTTAAAAGGTGTATAATTTTATTGTACGACGAAAAATCCATGGGAGAAAAAAGTTAATGAGGGTTAAAGGTTAAAAAAGTTTTAAAAATCCTCCTGTACTATTGCACCATTTTATAGTGTTGCTAATAAGGAACAATTTTTGGAAAGTAATGGTATACAGCAAACTTCATAAAAGTGGTATATTTTGATAAACCGCCTCATATTTTGAAGAAATGATGATAATAATAAAATGCTAAAAAAAGCTATTTCCTTAATTTTTTTGCACATAATTACTTTCGAGAAATTGTTTCTTACTTGTGACGCTATCGAATGGTACAATAATACAGAATGTATTTTTTTCCTAATTTGCGAGTTCGAATCTTGGCCTGGAAAATTGGTTTATGTAAAATCTAATGATACAGATATAAAACAATTACATTAAAAAATATATAATTAATGCAAAAATTATTTTAAAACGATTATGCACTGAAAAAAGTAAAAAGAAACATATTATATGGTGAACTATTCTTCTGGGCATTGTAAGAGAACTCTAAAACAAATTAGGGATAGCAATTTAGCCCTATGGAGTGTCGAGTCCGACTTGATGAAAACTTAAACTGCATCATTAGATTTTTAATAACTCAATTTTTCTAGCCAGGATTCGAACCCATAGATTGTTAAGAAAAATACATTCTATATATTGCACCATTCGATAGTGTCGCAAGTAAGAAACGATTTCCAGAAAGTAATTACATATATGCGAAAAATTAAGATAATAGCTTTTTTTAGCATTTTATTATTATTCCATACATTTCTTCAAAATATGAGGCAGTTTATCAAAATATACTACCTTTATGAAGTTTACTTTCCAAAAATCCTTATTAGCAACACTATAAAATGGTGCAATAATACAGAATGATTTTTTCAACTTTTTTTTAACCCTCATTAACTTTTTTCTTCCATGGTTTAGAGATTTTTCGTCATATAATAAAATTACACACTTTTTAAGCCCTTTCATTTGACATATTATGTCTTGTAGTGCTACAGTAGTGGGGACGGGCTCCATACAAAAACGCCCCTTCTTCTTTACGTTTATTTAATGAAAACAAACAAAGGGTCAATTCTGCTAAATATATTTACCTGCATTCATACAATTACAATCAAATCCCGATACGCTTAAACTATGAAACGGTATTCTCGTAAACGTTAAACCAACGTAAAACGCGCTCTGATTAGTCCAAACTTCATAAAATCAGTTTACGATAATATTTTTCAGTTCACTTACAAGTTACAATATAATCAAAGTAAAATGAAAGTCTACTTTAAATACGAGAACTGAGGTTAAGGTTTAATGCCCATACTCTTTTTAGCCACATGTTACAATTATTATCATGCTCAGAACATTTATAAATTTCCTACGATAACTGGTTTATATCTAATAATATATTTCTTCTTCGGTAGTCGGCTGAAACATACATCCAACCATATTATACTTTCACAAACTTTTGCATTTAAAATATCAGGAAGTAGGGAGAAAAATCGGAATTCTGACAGACAAAAATAATGCAAAGTCACGACTTCACAAACAAGATCTCGTAACTTATAAAGCAAGAACCATTACAAAAACTGGGTCCATTTGCCACCCAGTGTGAGTCCAAACACCCCATGTTGTTCACAAAAGTGGAGAAAATTATCTGTTGAATAAATTATATTTCCCCCTTCATGAAGACATCTGAAGTGCATTTTCGTCCATCTTTCTTTTTCAGATCAAAGGCATTCCCCGCAGAAGGAAAACGAATAAAATTTTCAATGCGACTTAATGTTTGTAACGACGTTATTGAGTTATAGCTTTGTTTTGAAAGAAATGTTGGTTTAAATGATTTTGATGTTACTAATGTTATAAAATGTTAGATTGTTATACTTTTATACAATTATACTGGTACCTAAAAATGGGTTTTACACAGGACCACGTGGCCCAGCGCCCATACTGGCGGCAAGCCGGGCGCATGTCCTTCAAAGCCGGCACGGAGTACGGCAGTAGGAGTGTCCATACCTACGTGTCCATAGTGAATGTTGTGTCACCTGCTAAGGTACATGCATCGGTACAGTTTGCAATTATTGTAGTTATCTCTATAAATGTGTTTAATGTATGTACTGTTTGGTGTCCTTATAATAAATAAATAAATAAATACTTAGTAAGAGTTGTCAGGAAATGTTAAACATGTTATTTTTCTGTATACATATTACAAAAAAATTGGTATGCGTACTGTCATTCGGTATTTAGGTAAGTAGATATATAATTTTGTAGCCTAATTTTGGGCTATATAAATATAATATTTAACTCAAATAAAAATACTACATGTACAATTGTACAGTGGAGGATTTACACTAGGGGCAGTCGGGGCTAGTGCCCAGGGAGGCAAATTTTCTAGGCCGGCAAAATTTTGAAAGTGAAAGAAATAATTTCTAGAACACTACATAATTTTTGTACAATTATCAACATTACACAATATATTAATAATTAATTCTTATAACGGTAACGTTAAGCCCCACTCCTGATGATAGTCGACATACTAAATATAAAATAATTATTATCAGCGTGGTAAGAGCTATTAACTGAGATAGGTTTGAAATCTGTTGATGGACGGGGGACACTGCGCATACAATTTTTTGAATGGTCCTTTTTAATTCTTAGAACGAAAACAAATATTTTTATGTTATTGAAGTACCTAAGTATTATTATAATAAAATCAATCATACTGTTAGAATAACTATAGTTGATTGCAGATGTATTGATGAATTCGTAAGAAATAAGACAAGAACTACAATTTAAACTAAAATTACACTGATAGGGCGGCATTTCCTTCAGTGCCCAGGGCGGCACTAATATTAAATCCGGCCCTGTACATGTATAATAATAAATGTACCTACTAGCCATTACTTAGCATTTGGTGAATAACACTAACTTACGAGTACCTACGTACCTAGTGGTAGCAAACCGAATGTATTCGGTACTGAGTAACGGGTACGCCATTTAGTACTGAGTAACGAAACGTAACATACGAATACATTTCGTTACTCGCATTTTTCATACTATCGTGTTATAATTCAAAGATTGGTTTAGAATACGAAAAAGTGTAAAAAATTACCTTACACAGCTTGGTATGTAATGTATTTAAAGTTAGTTTTCTACAAATTACGAATGTTGCGACATCATATACGCGTACGCAATAAGACTTGTGCTAACATAACATAGCATGTTATAATAAAGTATCAGAGAATTCAGAAGTAACGAGTAACGTAACGATAGGTACTTTAGTAATAAGTACAAATGTTATAGTAACGAATACATACGGGTACGTTTTTCGTTACTTTTACACCTCTAGTAGGTAACCTATAATTATGTCCTTGTCCAATCTATCTACACCATTGACAAGGATTTAGATTTTCCTTTATCCCGGAAAGTCCAGATTTCAACCTTTACAAAAATTTAAAAATATTTAATATTAATACTAGATTTTGCCCGTACACCCGCTCGCGTAGACACAGTATAATCACGGGAACACTGTACTTTCTCTCTCTCTCTCTGTTTTGGGATAAAAAGTAGTCTGTGTTAATTCAGAGCTCAAACTACTATTATTATAGGTACTAAATTTCATCAAAATTAAAGAGTAATAAACATCCATCCATACATCCTCACAAACTTTCACATTTATAACAGTAGTAGGTAGTATGTCATATTATAGGTCTAAGATACGAACTAAGGTCGACCTTCACAGATGTGTTAACCAGATGAAAGTCATATTTTATCAAATAAAATAAGTTTCTGAACATAATTTAATTAGGTAACCCCTTAAAAATGGTCAAGACTATAATTAATTCAAACTAAAAAAAATTTTTTTTTTCATAATTTCAGCGACGTGTTAACCAAACAAAACAAACTCCAGTGAAAAGTTTATAAAGTACACAACATGCAACATCTAGGTTGACTACCTTTTTCTGGTCCCTATTACCTGGCAGCCACGTTCATACAAGTAAGTAAATATAACGTGTGACATATAAGGTATATCCATCCGAAACCCAGTGATAATACCCATAAAACTGAACAACTTTCTCTAAGGAACACAGATCGAAATATGAAAAAAATATTTGGACCTTGCATACAAATTTTATTTGCTGACCGTGCGGTTTGTACGGATGGTCCAATTTTTTTTTTTCATAATACGAATAAAATAAAATGAAAGTCTAAAGTAGACGAGAATTGAGGTGTTGATTAAATTGAATCTCAACGTAGTATATTTGTCACCGTAAAATTGTAAAAACCGTTAGATTGTAAAATAACTAACGAGATTGTAAAATTATGTCGAAAGAACGTAATTGTACGTGGTAGAGCCATGCTTCGGCACGAATTGGGCCGGCTCGACCGGAGAAATACCACGGGCTCACAGAAAACCGGCGTGAAACAGCGTTTGCGCTGTGTTTCGCCGAGTGAGTGAGTTTACCGGAGGCCCAATCCCCTACCCTATTCCCTTCCCTACCCTCCCCCATTACCCTATTCCCTCTTAAAAGGCCGGCAACGCACTTGCAGCTCTTCTGATGCTGCGAGTGTCCATGGGCGACGGAAGTTGCTTTCCATCAGGTGACCCGTTTGCTCGTTTGCCCACTTATTTCATAAAAAAAAAAAAAAAAAGATTAAAAACTAAGTATGTACCTATGTATTTATAATAATCTAACAAAAAAGCTTTAGTCTTGTGAGGCGGGCGTGATTTGTTTTGTGCGTAAATAAATATCAATTTAAGTGGTAAGTACTGTTATGTTCATGTATTTTTTACCGTACCTTAATTATACGTCATCACGGGAATGGGTGGAATAGTAAATTATATTAAAATAACAGATAGTTAATGAGTATTCTGTAAAACTATCATTGTTTACTTCACAATAACTTAAAAATAATATATTTAAAATGGCGACCATCGGAATTGTAGGCGCGAAATTTCAAAAACGTCATTTCGGGAACCGTCATTAAGGGAACGTTCCCGGACAAAATGACACGTTCCCGATGAAAAAACACTTTAAAAAATAGTTCAGCTTATATAAAACAAAGGGAAAAGGCAAATGCAAGAAAGCGGAGTTCTTAGACAAAATGAGAGAGGGGACAAAGAGAAATAAAACGAGCTAAAGATAGGGAATACTACGAGAAAAATAAAGCTGAAAAGAAGGTAAAGAAAGCTGCAGATAAGACAGAACGGGAATTACGTAAGTAAAGAAAACAATGGAAAGAAGCTTCAAAGAAATATAGAGACAAGAAAAAGATGATACGACGCTAGTGGGGTCTCCTCAAAACTCGATGAGAAGACAGCGCGGAAGAAAGTGTGAAAAAAGACCGGATAAAAGCATACAGAACATTAAAAAAAGAAAAAATATAATAACAGAAATGAGACGTTATATTGAGGCATTGAATAAAAAAATAAAGGGAAAGGAAAAGACAGAAAAGAAGAAGGACAATGTGCAGATGAGTCGTAAAGTCAAAGATATACCACTTCCAGTACCTCGTGAAGTACGCAAATAACTGTGATTTGGTGAAGTATTATCCACTCAATTGAAGACAACGTCAGCAACATTACAGAAAAACTTAAAAGAGGCAAAAAAATTCAAAGAGGTGTTAGTGGAAACGTTCCGGGAACACGACATCATTTTCGGGAACTCTACTTTTATTTGCCTTTTAATACTAATTTCCAATATTATTGAACATGTAAATATGCACATACAAACATAATAAAGTTATTATTATAGTAATATCTAATTTTACTTTTTAAGTCGTCTATATTTTGTTATATTTTGAATTTTGTGCTTGAAATTTGAAACTTGTCTACTTTTTAATTTTCAATTTGATGATTTTTATACATATCGATGTCTACTCACCAAATTTCCATTTGCATTTAAAAAAATATAGTAAAATGTTATTAAAAATAATAATATTTTATTGTTTTCTATAAACATTAAATATAAAAATAAATATTTAGTTACGTTCCCGAAATGACGATTTTTGCTGTCGGGTTACCTTAAAATCGCTGTAATTTAAAAAATTGTGAAATCTGTGCGCGCCCCTTTTAAATATGTTAAGTTTAATAACAAACCAATCATTTATACTTCTTTATTTGGCTATTGCTTTTAACATTTTATGCTGAAATTGTAAACTTGATATTCGCCACCTTCGTGGTTTTGAGCCATTTAGCAAAATTGACCCTCAGGACGTAAACAAAAAAACAATAGCATTATGTATATAATTTATAATGTTGCCAATTTAAATGTAACTTAAGCAGGTACTTATTTACAGTGCAAAGAAATTTCATCTTTTTGTAATTTCTTAGATTAATTTGGAAGCATTTAAGAATTGAATAAATTATTATCAAAGTATTCGTAACCTACATTAATGGGTGTAGCAAAAACAATTTGTTATTGTATTAAACGTATATTTATTAAAGAATTTATTTAACAGACTTTCCAAGCTAATGTAATAAATAGAATCTCATTTTACATTCTGAAATTACAAATATGGAAGGTAATTAGGTATGTTCTCTAAATTAGTATAATTTACACGAAACTAGAGTACCTATCTAACAATAATTATTTTTAATTGGCAACGATTAATTATGGTAATTTTGTCGTTTCACATTTCAGCTTTTATTACCGTCCTATCCTATAAAAGTGAATTTATAAAAGCAAGTAGCATGTAGTGAATAAAGTTCAATTTTGAATCGCTATCTTAAAAATGCAGCGATTCGTCGCGTCGCGTCACGTCGCGTTTCGGGGCAAGCTTGTCAAACCACAAAATCACCAATTAGTAACATACATCATACATACACACCTACTCACTACACTAACAATTTTATCTCGTTCCATTTAGGTACACCGTATAGGTACGTCTATCTACCTACATATTTATGACTTAAGTAGGTACCATTACTTAATTTAATGTACTTTATCAACAAAATATCGAGGTAACTTAGGTACAATATTAGCCCGATTTTTACATTTCAAAATCTTAAAAATACGCTCACAATTTAGATCGTTGTTGCAATTTATGGTAGGCACCATGTAGGTAACTATTACCTCACTATATTCATTTTAAATTTAGTTACCTATATTTTAATTTTGCAATTTACTTACAACTGCGCACTTTTAGGTACGCCTTGTCAAAAAAGTCCCGGTGGTGGTGGCAGATGGAACTAAAAACTTTTAAAATATTGTATCAGCTATATGCTTAGATTAGACTTATACTATAATAGAATGTATATTCCAATATAATAAATACGTTGTATACATGTCATGACAATCTATAATGGCTTTATAATGCATGATAAAAAGTTTTTAATTCCATTTTTCAACGCCAGCAGGGCCTCTAGTCAAGATGCATTTCGAAGACGAAGTTCGATAATGAATTGTATGTGATTTGACCTAAGGCATCGCAAGCGACATGTCACTTAACGATGACGTATGTCAAATCCCACACATTTTTGATTCGAAGTTCGCTGTCGAAATTATCGAATGCATCTTGACCTCTGGCCCAGGAGTCGGGACTTATTTGCCAAGCTGTGTTTGCAGATGTATGTAGTCAAAAACATCATAATTCATTACCCTGTCCTTTTACCTACTTATCTTGATGTTGTATGATTGAAAATAATTAACTATTATCAATCAGATGATATTAAACAGTTTGTGTGGTTTCAGAGATTTAACAGCAGACATTAAAAATATTAGTATAATAAATAATTTTATCGAAAAGAAGCTGTCGTAAGGCAGGCAACTCAAACGAGCGAAATCATAAAAAATAATAATAAATTAAGTTCTTAAGGCCGTTTATTAAGGCTTATATTACAATTAAATAGCAATAATTCGTTTAGAAAATTGCGAATTTGTTGTACCTACGTACATATAGATGACGCTGATAAAAATTATTTTAATATATTTCACACATGAAATAAAAAAGATTAAATAAGAATTATATTTGTATGCAATAATATTTTTATGATAAGATAAGGTATAGCATTATTTTCACAGATATCTTCTTCCATATTATATTATGTTATCGCTATTAAATATTTTAGTTTCCACTGAGATTATTGTGGTTATTATTTAAAATATTATATAAATGTTATCAGGGTATTATTGAAAATATGTATATACTTTTTTGAGTAAAGTTTGAATTGAGGTACACGCTATACATTTTTTGTGATTCTTTTACCATTAGAATTATCAGTACTGCATGATATTAAATTGCTGGATAAACATGATTTTATATTGCTATCCTAGTTGTAACGCTACATATCTGCCAGAGTGTAACAAAGACATAATATGTACAAGTACATAATATAAATGATTTTATAGCAAAACTACTAAGAAAGGTCGGTAACGAATGTAATGCGTAGTTTTGCTATTTACCGGTAGATGAGTGGGCGGAGTCAGGTACCCCCTCGCTCATAATAAAATCTAATTACAACCTCTTTTCTGTTAGGTTTTAGCTCTATAAAAATTACACGATATTTTTTTTTAATTATTAATTCACGAAATATGCTATTTTTCCTTCTAACAATATATTTTGAGTTTGCTAAAATAACAACGCGAGAATGCTCACGCACGGTTGCGACCGACTGAGCCGCGCGGGCGTACGCGATTGCGAGCGTATCTGTAGAAAAAAATTAGAACCCGCTCCATGGTACCTCTAGGTACTATTATTTATTCTGTGTCCATGGAGACTAGAGATACATCTATAGGTATTAGGTACTAATATAATAAAGAGGAAAAGTTTGTTTGTTTGCATCGAATAGGCTTCGAAACTACTGGACCAATTTTGATGAAAAGCGATGTTCAAGAAATGTATGAGGCCTGGGCCAGCCCTACGTACAGTATATGTAAATATAGCTACATAATATAGTAACCGTTTCCTATTCTTTATTTTGTTTAATTTCACTTCGTTTCCATTTACATTTAAATTAACTTCGTCAAGGAGAGCAACACAAAGTAAAATAAAACATGGCGGATCAGATCAAAATTAACTAATTAATGTCATTTTGTCAATGACATGACCTTTGACAAAGAAAGACGTATGGCATTCAAGACGTCGTCTCTTCGTAAAACTGTCTACTACGTCAAAAGTCAAGTCAAAACAACTGTCATGGCCACCCTAAAAACAGTGTTCTCGCAATAAAAAACTCTTCAAATAATCATTTTTGTACGCATGTACTCTTCTTCAAATTAATTTTTTCGTATTTTTATGATATTCCCATATTTTTTTCCTATTTACCTATGTAGTGTACATAGAACTGGCCCAAAATCAAACATGTCTTTTGGCACAGATATAGAGTAGACAACGGGGAAGGACATAGGCTACTTTTTACTGCTGCAAAATGTATGGTTCCCGCGAGATTTCCTTTAGCGCGCACGAAGTCGCGGAAAACATCTAGTTATTTATATTGTGCTAGACATAAGGCTGGGATTATACTATTGCCCGGAATCCGGAAGGCCCGAGAAAATTGAGAGCATTGAAATTAGATCTCTGGACTATTTTCAATGCTCTGAAACTATGAAACAAACTATAGAAATTCAATAGTTTTTGTTTCATAGTACGATTCATATAACGTGCGTGGCAACTTTAGACCTGCCGATTGTATTGTAAGTTGGCTATTATACATTATTATATAATTATCACATAGTCGTCGAAATTCCATAATTTTAACATACTATTTATCTACAGACCCCCTTACTAATAACAATATTTACACAACGGTTATGCTATTCAATATTTCTTTCTTTGGCTGATATGTTGGAAATGTCACTTGATAGACAAAGACAGCAAAATTGAATAGCTTATCCGTTGTATACTTTTATTAGTAAAGAGGTTAGACTCTATTAATTATTAGTTGTTTATTATAAATAGATAACATCGTATCTTGGAAAACAAAAATGGATAACAAACACAAATAAATTATAATGTTTATTGAAACAAAACATAAAAATATATACAAATAATTCGGTAATAAAATAATAATTTTATTGCATTTTCTGATATAGCCAAAAAGCCTGTTGATGTTTTAGTACTTGTATGTAAAATTTTGTTCAAGCAATTAACAAACGAAAAGTTTTTTGAAAAATTATAACAAACATGGACATGTCAAAGCATTTTGGAATAATTATATAAAAAAACAAGACTTCTATTAACCTTAAGGGCCATACTCACGGCCCATACACAAAATCATGGAGAATAGAGGTAAGGAGGACCATTTAGTCACTAGTGTGTTAAAGTTTCCGTTGAAATGGAGCAAGATAAGGTGGCGCTATAGTAGCATGTGGTAGAATTTAAATAAAAGCGCCACAAAATGGCCACAAATTATTAGAGTAACTAACCAATAACAAACTTTCAAATAACTTCACTCCATCTCTTATTGCTAACTTCATATCATACCCTCTTCTGACTCTAGCGCCATTATGGCCAATTTTGGAACTATTATTTGGTTACTTTTGTCGGACACTTTTTAGCTTTTCTGCCCTAGAGAGATGGTGCTCCTTACTTCTATTCTCCATGCACAAAATCCAGCACCGGTACTAATAGCCGTCATTAATGTAAATATATTGAGTATCAATAATTGATAATTTTTACTACAAGTCTGCGGCCTTAGGTTTTCAGGCTGGATGGTCAGTATGGCCCTTTAATAAAGTCTAGAGAACCTAGAAGAAACTATAATGTCTTTGCTGTAGTAATATTGTACATATAACCATCGTAAAAAGCAAAGTATACAAATAACTTTGTTGCGTTCAAAAAGTGATACCCGCAGTGAAAAACAAAATTTACCACAGTATACACGATGGACGATAATATTCCAACATCTTGTTGATATTCATAAAATTTTGAATTTCATAATTGACAAAAAGCTGCAGCTTACTATGATAAGCTGGAGCTTAAAATATGCATACTTGCAGCAGCTTTCCAGCTTTTCTCCAATGCATAAGTCTGCCTTTCTGTTTTTCCGCAAACCACGTCACTTTCACAACTGTGTGTGTTAGACATGGACATAGAAAAAAAGTTATACTACTATTGTTTCGGCAGCGTTTGACAACACAGGACGGCATTATTATTTTTTTGCGAAATACGTTCCGTGTGTCTATTTCCACTCGCGACAACGTAATGGCAGCCGATCGGCTTACTTTGCTGTGAATGTGTGCGAGTGCACGTGTCGCTACGATACGCCGGCTTACTTTGACTGCTTCAGTATTCGTTACTGAAGCGGAGTCCACCTTTTTTTCTACGTCCATGGTGTTAGACTAAGAATTCTCCATATTTCTTTTATAGCCTACAATTTCTTCGATTAGGCCGCTCTGTAGTCTTATATACGAATATAATATTTACAAGATCTTACTAACTACTTGCTGTAACTCAAGTGTCTTCACAGAATCAACATACACACATACCATCTATTACAACAGCAAGATACAACAGTCTTTATAATATGCTTCATTACTAACGGTCAAATACTGAAATAATAGACGTTTCGGCTAGCTAAGACAGCGACAGCCTGTGAATAGAACGGCTCTTAATTTTGATTAGATTCAATATTCGGCCGTATGTCTATAATCATAGGCCTATCATTTACTGTGTTGTCTGACATAGGTATGACTTGTTTAAATAAATAGATGGAGAGAGGCAAATTAAGTCTGTAGACAATGAAACAGATTATATTATTAAGTATACTTCATGTCTCAATCCCTCACTATATTCAAAAGTGTTAAACATTAGACATTACAGGAGCTACACACGAGCTAAGGGACATCCCTTAAAATTATATTTTGTTTAGGCCCAATATTTGTCTGTTGTAAGTCTTATGTCTCACACTTGATCACTATAACCTCACACAGGTCCACTATAGTCCCACACTTGTCCACTACAATCTTACACTATCTACCCGACACTTGTCTGCTAGGTTATAGACCCAGCAGACACAGAGCGAGCAGGTTGGAACATCAGTCATCAGCGTCAATCTCTTCGTCGCTCATCTCCTCCTCGCTGGTACATTCCGGGTCCTGGCGTTGTGAGATACAGCGGTCACACCAGCATATGAAGAGGTAATTCTCGGCGAGCTCCTGAAGATAAGATACATAGAAAAATAAGTACTAGAAAAAATACAGTCTTTTTTTGGCATATACCATATGTAATAGGAGTTGCCAACGTCAGAGTGTATGTTCATTAAAAAAAGATGGTGTACACACTACACAGTACAGTGCTGAGTGCAAGGGAATAACATTCCTAACTGCTATGCTTATGCTACAGTATAGAGCCATCTAGTTCAATAATTTGAATTAATCATCAATTACGTAATTTGCCAGTAGATGGCGTTGGTGTGAAATTAATAATAATTATTATCATAATAGAAAATTTTATGTATTAGAGCCGCTATCCCCGTCTATCTATCCCGCGTGAAATCTGTAGCTTAAAAATCAGCCAAGGAAAAGCCATTTTAGGAAAAAAAATAGACAAAAATTGTATTTTTTATTGAAAACCCCTTTTATATTAATTTTTATTTTGAATTATATATTGGAGTAGAAATCAATTTAGTATCTTGTGAATATTTAAAGTATTGCCATCGACTAAAGAAAGGACAAAAAATCGCGTTTTGTTGTCATAAAAAGGGCTTCTCCTTATATTATTTGTTTTATCTTGTTTTTTAGATAATATGATATTATGTTGTTATAGCGGCACCAGAATTAAGACTTATGAAAATATCAGCTTTCTAGCTAAAGTGGTTCTTGAATTACAGCCTACGATGTAATAAGGATAGCATGCAGCGACAAGTCAGCTTTAGATAAAGTTGTGAAAAAGCGTTCACAATTCCAAAAATCTCACTGAGTGAACATACCTAATTATTATAATACATATTTGTTATTTTTTTTTTTTTTTTTTTTTTTTAGTTTGTGTCGTTATCTCATCTTAAATGTTTAGTTTCACTCTTTTAACTACCTTGTGTTTTTCTATTATTAAATCGTTAAATTTAAACACCGTATTTTTTGTCCCTAAAAATTTCGGTTGCGGCCCGCGACACCAGGAGTACAACGGATGTGTGGCCCGCGTAAAAAAAAGGTTGGGGACCACTGTATTAGAGCCTTTCATAAAACCAAGCTACTTTATAAACTTAGAATATTTACAAAAAAACATAGCCTGTTACTTCGCGAAAATTTCGTATTTATTTTTACGAAATTTTACTGGCAGAAATATGACCATTAAGTTAAACTACTAGGGAACAAAATGCAATGAGCGAAAATTTTAGGAGCTTGTTATGAAGTACAAATTAATTATTATTACCTTTTGCCTAGAATGCCTTGACCGTTGTAACGCACACTCGTCCAAGTAGCTGATGCATATCTCATCTCCTGGCATGATGTTCCTCACAGCTCGCAGCTGTATCATGTGATTGCCGTACGGGAAGGTGGACTCGGCGTTCGGTTCACAGCTGTGGTTGCATGCGCTCTGCAACTTGTAGAGTCCGGAACCTTCTGTGTTTAGGAATTGGCCTGATTCTGAAATATTGGGAATCAGGCAAGTAATATTAGGTTTATGGAGAGTATTAAAAAACATGAAAAACTATTATTTAACTATTTATGTGAAGTGGTGATGAAAAAATATATATACATATATAAGACTAGCTTTTCCCCGCGACTTCGTCCGCGTGGAATAGTTACTTTGGGATATCGCTAAAATTTACCCGCGACTTCATTTACGTAGAAGAAGCGCTTCCACCTCACGACTGCCCGCCCGCTCCGCGCGCCTTACTATAGCGCGCATGATTATTTTATTACTGCGATATCTTCTTAAATACTCATTGAAATCAAATGATGTAAACGGCAAATTTCTTCTAGATTAAATGCTTGTAATGAATAACGTATTTACTTGGATAAGGATTAATATAATCTTTATGAAAACACCTTCACAAATAATGCTTACTTTTAGAACAAATTTGGTAAGTATAAAAAGGTTATAGTGAGCCAACCTTAAAAGATAGACATATACTGTCGCGGACTTTTTTTTAGAACTTTTAAAGGGGAACAATTCTGCCATACATCATTTTAGCGAAACTTTAACCGTTTCCGCAGCGTACGTAGCGAAAGCTCTCAAAAGGAAAAAAAGACCCCCGATTTTGTAACATTCTTGAATGGTACTCCGCTCGTATTGAGTTTAGCATGATACTATATAGCCTAAAGCCTTCCTCGATAAGTGGACTATCCAACACAAAAAGAATTTTTCAATTCGTACCAGTAGTTCCTGAGATTAGCGCGTTCAAACAAACAAACAAACAAACAAACAAACAAACTCTTCAGCTTTATAATATTAGTATAGATTAAGTATAATCAATTACGGAAACTTTGACGGAAACTACGTGATTTACTGCTTGTGTAAAGACATTTAGGAAAAAATTTATTTTGAAACTCGTGGAAAAAAATTGTACAATCTAAAATTATATTGCAAGAAATTAAATCTATTGCATTAAAGCGTCCGCGCGCGATAAGGACAGCTGATGTAGCACGACAGGGATAGCGATACATATTATACAGGCGTGACTCCTGCGAAAGTTTTTTCGAAACATTACACAGAAAACATGAAACAAAAACATTTATTTTTATACACAAGCTGTCTACAGCTACAGAAAATGTTTTTGATTGAAACAAAACATGTTGTGCAGACAAGATCTGATTTCCGATGAGAAAGACGTAAACACTCGCAGTTAAAGCGATTGCAGATGCAGAATCTAGGAGAAAACACAGGGGTTCTGAAAAGGCCACTTCAGGTTTTCATAAAGTAATTTTTTCAAGTCATAAATATGTGCACATTTTTACGCATTTCTATTGAAATCTGTCAAAAAAGATTTTTTTTATTAAGTTAGGCCAGAGCGATCACAAAAACAAACACAAAAATCACAGCAATCATAACTATAACCATAAAAACCTGTACCTAGGTATAATGTAAGTGATGTGAACAGTTTTTATGAATGAAACAACTCTTCCCCTCTCTACCCGCGCGGGAATGTTTTCCGTCCGTCTCCGAAAACAAAAACATTGTCTATTCCTAGACAAATGTGTATAGCCACGCCCCAATGTTTCGATGTTTTGTGTAATGTTTCGAAAGATACACACGCAGGAAACGCATACGCACAGGAAAGATCATTGATTTCATGTCTGAACAAGCTGTTCGCGCACGGTCGATTTAATGCAATAGATTTAATTTCTTGCAATATAATTTAATTTTGTATATCTTTTTCCACAAGTAGCATTTTTTTTTTGCCTAAACGTCTTTACACAAGCAGTAAATCACGTGCCCTAATATATTTTACCAAACCTTATATACATATACAGCCGAACGTATCATCACCTCCTTGTTTAGGAAATTGGTAAAAAATACAAAGGTAACATAAAATTTACAAGATCAAAAAAGAAAAACCTTGTGAAACAACAAATTAATCGTTGTTAAAGTTGCAACAGATACAAACACACAGATAGACAGACGGACAGAAACATAGACAGACAGTGAAGTCTCAGTAATAGTGTCCCATTTTTATTTTTTGGGTATAACAAAATCATAATAAAAGGTTATATTTTGATTGTACCTTCTTCAATATACTGATACAGTTTATCAATAAAAAGATCTAGTTGCTGCCGCTCATCATCAGACATGGTCTGCTCCGTCACCGAGTTAACCCACAGAGCCAGTGGACTGGTGCCGATGCCTTGACCGTTGGTGCCGACTAATGCCATGAGGGAACAAAAGCCCTCCGGTGTTAGGAACTGAAATATAGATTTATTCAATAAATAAATATTTATATAATTAATGAAAATAAATTAATTGCCTACATTTTATACAAAAAAAATTAAAAAGATAAAGCTGCCACATTTTCTATCAAATTATATCAAAAGTTTAATGATTACAAGCCACCAAACTCCCTTATTCTTCAAATATGGATACAATGAATTATTATTTATTAATTAAATAAGCCAAGGATAGACAGAATAGAATACAAGGAGTTGAGAAAAAGGACAGGGTTAACTGACGTATCAATATATAAAACAAAGAAAATAAAATTAAAGTGGACTTGACATATTTTGAAAGGGCTAGACAAATGGACAAAACACCTCACAATGTTGTACCCAAGAAGAGAGAAAAGGAAAAAGGGTAAACCCCCAAGAAGATGGGAAAACGAAACAGTCCAAGTGGCTGGCAAAAAGTTGACCAGAGTAGCATGCCAAAGAAGAGGGAAAAGTAGGCATTCGCCAAGAGGCACACAGATGCAGAGACCGTGCTACTCTTAATTTAAAAATTTAAATGTTAAACTTGATGTATTACTTCATACTAATTAAAGGCTGTAAATAAAATAAAATAAATATAAGGTTTATTAACTCTGGGAGAGCTTTATCTCATTTGCATGTATTTGTGCTACAGGGACAGTATATTTTTTCTATTTTAGCCAGTTAGTGAACTTACTTCTTCAACATACTCTCCATTTATAACATTCGCTGTCATCTCTCTTAATGTATTAATTTGACTATTGAACTCTTCTCCTAATAGTTTATGTACCAACTCTGCGTCTTCATTGACTGTACGATGATAGAACTGCTTTACCGTCGCAACAGCATTTTCGGGATCAGCATGCTGTTTGATGTATGCAAGTATTCTGACAAGCAGCATAACATTAGCAGTTTCCGGTGGATAGTGAATTTGTCTGAAAATTTATTTATATATTTAGTGTTATAAATAAGTCACTTAGAACCTGTATTTAGAGCAACTGGATTTAAAGTATTAATTAGAAGCGAGGAACACAAATCTACTTGTTTACTAGTCTATACTCATACATTAAAAGGAAGTACCTATATGATTCTTCATTGAAAAGACTTCGAAACTTCTACTCATGTTGATGAAATTTGGCTCAGATATGTTAGCCCACAGGGAATGACATAGGCTACTTTTTACTGAGGCAAAATATATGGTTCCTTTTCTTGGGTCACAGTGACGTCAGGCTCGATTTTGACCTGCCTTTGGATAAAATAAAAAAAACTAGTATTTAATAAGCTTACTTCCATGTCTCCAATAGCACATTCATTGGATGCTGCGCTTCACTCTGAATGTAGCACAGTGTTCTGTGATACGCATCATACGAAATGTCCTTGCACTCCTCGGAGCAATACAGTATGCCACACTGATTACAACTGGTTATGTTGAGCAAGTCAGACTCAAAACAGTTTGAATGTGGCAAAACTATATCCTGCTTGTTAGATAAGCGCCTTACGTTCTGTTCGGGAGTTTCGAGTGGCCTGAAAGAGAATATTATAAATACATCTTCTTTTACATATAAAATCCGCGTGCCAAAGTGTTTGTGGCAAAACTCCGCCATACCGGCCTTACCAATTTTTATAAAATTTTGCAGGTGTATTGTATAGTGTATTTTTGTATAGATAGTTATTTATTTATTCCAATTCGTAGTTATGGCAGTTGTTTAAGGTGATTTTATAATGGGGTTGAGGTGTAGCCTTAGAGGCAATGATATCATATGATTTTTTTATACTATTCAATTAAACTTACCGCATGCAATGATCACAAGCTAAATATCTGTATGCGGCATTCCAAGCAAACTGACACGAAACCAGTGGATTTTCCTCCAGAATCACATCTCCTCTTTTAAACTGTTTCGTAGCAAACAATCCTTTGCCCTATAAACGTATTTTAGTGTGTTATTGTCTTACTAACCTGCCTTTTATTTTTAAATAAGCACTGAATGATACCTTTTTATTATTCGCAATGCGAACCTCGATGCCTTCCATGTCGTTTGATTATGCACAATTTTATATGCACAACAAACAATTGACGATTGTAATATTGAGCCGAAATAATCAATTTTGCTAATACTTTATAGGTTAACGACGTATTGTGATTTGTGCGGAAACCTCACGGAATTCGGAAATAAAAAGTATTTTTTGCCGTCCGCGGTCCGCAAGTCCGCGACTTGAGATTTGACATTGACAGTTATCAACTTTGACATTTCAGTTTTTTTTATCTGTATATAAAGTTGGCATAAAACATAGGCATAAAACCATTTACCAGTGTCAAGTGAAAAGGCGGGAAATAGAATATTTGTTCAAATTTTCATCACAGTATTTCTAAATCGTCAAGCCCAAAGTCTCGTCAAATTCCAAATTAATAGTCGAGGTAATCAATGAGTCAAATCAGTCGATTTTGTAAAGTGTTATACGCTTTACTGACACATCCTAGGGAGTTTTGGCGGGAAACCCAATTCAGCACGCATTTTGTAATTTTGCCCTGATAAGGCAAAAGGCGGCTACGTGCAGAAAGTTGATTTTGAGAAAAATGCTAAAAGGTGGCAAACGTGATTTCTTGACCTGTGAGACAGATAGCATTAAGTTATTAAATGTATTTTTTACGTTTAAATCTTAGTATTTTTTCTCTTATTTATATTTAATATTAATAGATATAAGGGCCGCTACAAGTACCTTATCCTCCTTCTTGCGTATGAATTTATTTATGAATTTTATTTTCACATTTTTGTCGGTTATGTTGTTTAGCTGCTTTCAAAATCATATCAAATTAAGAACGATAAAATCTAAATAAAGTCGTTAAATCCTATTAATTATTCGCCTTTTTTAGTAGTATCAGCTGATGGATTTTAAACTGTTTAATGTGGGCAAAACTAAGTAAGAAGGCGGTTAGTTTCGTAATATTGGAACCGCCTTTTTATGTAGATAGTAATCATAGAATGAAAAAATCCTCATTATTTACTGTAAAGACGCTTATGACTAAATTTTGAGAGCAATAAATATTAGATCATTAGGTACATATAAAATTGGCGTTTTGTTAAGAAGAAACAAAGTCGATTTTTTTAAACATAATAATATATTTATTTCATTTCAAAGTAAGTGTATCAGTGGCGAGGGATTCCTAACTCCATTCCTATCGGCTTCCCTTGTCACTTACCTTTTGCAAACCTTCATAGAAATCCCTACTATTATACAGGCTCCGGCTTCCCTATGAAGAAGAAGCAGCCTTCGCCACTGAAGTATATATAATTATATACCATTGCTATCTATGCGCTTTTGCTATCTCATAGGTAGTTAATTGATTCCTTTACTAAAAAAATCATTCGAAGAGGAATCAATAAAATCTTTGAAAGCGCTTCGGAGTTTTTTTCCTTGCAAGAAGTTATCCAAATTTCAAAAAAAATGGTAATCTGTTGGAGCAAAGTCCGGGGAATACGATGGATGTCTTAGACATTCCAATTGAAGCTCCTCTAATTTGGTAGCCGTCTGTTGTGCAGGGCCTAGAGCGAATGACTAACCTCGGTTGTTTAATAGTCTAGCTTTTCCATCATGACTTGCAGTTGCTGGCAATAGTCATATTATGTCGAAATCGTCTGGCCAGATTTAAGAAAGCTGGAGTGAACGACACCGGAACTAGTCCACCAAACGCAGGCTTTGGTTGATTCGCCAGGGTTCAGCCATTGCTATGACCGTTTCTGATTATCGTACAGGATCCACTTTTCATCACAGCTGTAATGATTCGATTTAAAATCCCTTCATTATTGTGCCGGTTGTGCTATGTAACGCAGCAGTCGACGCGCGTTTGTCAGTTTGCTACACTCAATTCATGAGGTACCCACAATAGCCTTCAATTCTTCATTATCAACTTTGGTCTCCGGCCGTCCACGGGGCTTGTTCTGCAGATCGAAATTTCCAGAACGATCACGTGGGAAACAAAAACGCACTGTGTTTTCTTTTGGGATACCGCCGCGCGTCATAGTAATATTTTCATACCACCTGCTCGACAATGTGCGATTATAGGTACTTATATCACGCAATCTCAACGTAAAGCAATGTTGTATGAAACTCCCAAGGGATTAAAGTTATTTGAATTTGGAACGTTAAAATTCGTATGAAAACTCTTAACAGATACGTATATATCATAGAGTTTTTCAATAATACTTATGGCATTGCAAAGAGAGTTTATTCGAAAATTGAACTGGCCACCTATAACAAAAAAAAAACGCATGAGAACATTCATCAAAAAACATTGTCGAATATTATTGACAAAGAGAATATAATCACTACCAAAGAGAATATAATCACTACGTTATATATACTCAAAGCCTCTCAAAGCACTACGTTTTAATTATTGATTTGATTGATATTTACCTACTTGGACACCTTTGCTCCCACAGTCATCGACATCAAATAACGTGTCAGAAAACTCGCTGCCTCAAGCAGCGTCACCAACATTCATATTCCAAAATGAGGATCAGTTCACAAGTTCTTGAATCTTTAAGTACTGCTCAAATAAACACCTCCACAACTTCCATAAATGTTCCTAATAAAAATATTACTCTGTCCCTCCATAACTGCACAAATGTGTCCAATATCTATCAATATTAACTTTTAACAAAATAAATGTTTTATTTATGTAGCCCTGGGTTTTTATTGCCTCGCAGTAGGTATGAAAAGTAGAGTATGCACCTCTGGGATAAAGCCTGTCTTCGTCTTGGGCAGCTTGAACCCCTCGCTTCATTCAGGACTCTACATAACTCCCTCGCTTCATTCAGGACTCTACATAACTCCCTCGCTTCACTCGGGAATTAAGTTTTTAACTCCCTCGCTACGCTCAGGAGTTAACTCTAGAGTCCCTCGTTACGCTCAGGGTCCAATATGCTGCCCGTGACGTAAGACACTGCTTTATCCCCTTGGTGCATAATCTACTATTAATCCTTCGAGCCGTATCTGCAGCACTGGTGGCACTGGTGCCACGGTGGAACTCATAAGTACTCGAAAATAATACCTACGATATTTCAAGTTTTCCATTTTGTAAACAGAGTAATGCAAAGAAAAAACCAAAAGAGGAAAAAACAAATGAATTACGGTTTTCGAAACACAAATGCATGAGGGTACCTACCTAAATAGCGGTACCAATTTGAAATTAGAACTCCTAACCTAAAGAAGATAATATTATATTTGAGATCAAAGTGGATAGTACGACAAAACGCCAATTTCATATTATGTAAGGACCCAATATTATACTAGTTGCCCCGACACACGTTCTGTCTTAAATATGAGAAGGAATAAATAAATAACCACAACTACAAATTACAATGCAACATATTACGTCTTAGCCTAGTCCTATATCTACTCCTACAACATACACCTTTTTCAATATTTCTCACCGTTTAAACCTTCCCTGAACTTCTAAAATTATTTCATGACTAAAATTAGCCAAATCGGTCCAGCCGTTCTCGAGTTTTGAATCCCTCGGGAACGGGATAAAAAGTATCCTATGTCCTTCTCCTGGTTCTAAGCTACCTCCCCACCAATTTTCAGCCAAATCAAAGCCAAAGCCAAATCAATTCTTGGGATAAAGAGTTTGTTTGTTTGCATCGAATAGGTACCGAAATTACTGGACCGATTTTGATGAAATTTAGCACAGATATAGAGTAGACCACGGGGAAGGATATAGGCGACTTTTTACTGTGGCAAATTAATGTACCCGGGATTCCCTTTTGCACGCACAAAGTCGCAGGCAACATCTATTAATAAATATTAATACAACTGATTAAGAGTGACATTTACTTATAATTTAGTGTTGTTGTTCATTATAACATTTCATTTATTGTTAGTAAATAATCTGTATCCTTCAAAAGCTCCTGAATTAAACAAAGCATAAAGTTATGGTAATTTGTAAGTACAGTCTGCAAAACAAATTCATTAGTCCGTCGAATTTTGTGTAACAGTGTTTTATTTTTATTAGGTAATATTGTATGATGCACTCAATGATTTTAATTAAAATGCTATTTTAAATTACAATGTAGTTGTTAGCTACGTACCTTGCGATTTCCACCCAAGGCATACTTGCATGATGCATCATCTAGATTCTAGACTATTCTAGAGGGAACTTTTAAAATAGTAGGTATGCCTTCTGCCCACTCAATTTGGACAGACAACGCGACGTGCTTCAAGGCGGCGGAGAAAGCCTGGAAAGCTAAAAGAAGCCTGGCAGGCGCTCGAGAACGAGGCCAACGCCTGCCGCATCAACTGGCGGTTCATTCCCTCCGCCGCTCCCTTTATGGGCGGCGCCTGGGAACGACTGGTGCGCAGCGTCAAAGAAGGTCTACGAGTTACGCTGTAAGAGAAGCGACGAGGCTCCTGCCCAGACACACTGGCTACGCTAGTGTTGGAAAAATTAGCATTAGCAATAATTATTAATTGCTAAATGCCCATTAGCAATCATTAAATTATTCGAAGTTGCTAAAAAAAACGAATGCTAATATTATCGTGCGCAGCAACTAATTATCTGCGTTCATGAATGAAAAAAATACGCGACCGCGCTGGTTCGCACCGCGGCGCTAAGTGCTAACTGGCAACGTGCTAACGCTACTTGCTAATGCTAAAATCCGATGCGAAATAATTTTGACTCGACGCGCGACGCGACCCGAGAGTTCACGATGCTGCGAAATCGATTTTAGCAAATAGCATAGCAATAGCACGTAGCATGCTAAGACATGAAAATTAGCATGCTAATGAAATTAATGAAAAATAGCAATAATTTCCATTACTAGGCTACGCCCCCGAGGTCGGCGAGGTCGTGATTGTCTGCGATCCCAAACTGCCTCGCAACGTGCAGCCTAAGGGTCGTTTCAAGAAGACGTATCTAGGACAAGACGGCGTGGTACGAATGGTGGACGTCGAGACCAGCAACGGCCACGTGCTTTGGTGGCCCTGCAAGAAGATAGTCGTGCTACGGGGAGTAGGTAGTGTCGCCTGCGCGAGCGGCGCGGCGGGAGAAATGTTCACGAGGAACTTATAAAGGTAGCAATATGTAAATAATAAATTCATATGTGTATATTCATAGTAAATAAGTAAAATTTAAAGTTCTATAACTATTGATAAAATCTTAAAGTAAAATTCATAAGAAAAATAAAAAACTGTTTAACTTTGATAAAGAGTCGATATTTCATAGGTACCTAAATGTCTTATTAGACACCTGTTTCTTATTAGATTCTTGTAAGCTATTGTATTAACTTATAAATATGTGTAAACGTCTTAGTCTTATGACGCCTATTTCTCATTGGATTCTTATTAGCTATTGTTTTATCTTGTTATAACGTTTTAATGTATAAGTAATTGTAATTATGTAAATTTATGACCTACTTCAAAGTAGGGGTGTTAGCCGCACGGGGGTTGAGTAAGTTTTTCAACGGAAAATTGGAAGTTGCAAAGGTTTTTCCACCAGGAGGCATCTCGGCTTCGATAGAGACTAACCGTGCGAAAGGGACCGAGCGGGAAACCGTTAAGTTATGGGAGGACGAAGCCATATAAATATAGTGAAAACCAATTTTCCTAATTTACTCAATTCTCGGCAGCTTTCCAGGTATCATCTATGTGAATTTGTATAATAAAATATGTGTGTAACTAGGATAAGAAAATTGTATAACTTGTATAAAACTGTATTTAGTATGTAACGATGTTTCGAGTTAAGGGGGTGAAGCATGAAATACTAGAATAGAAGGCTGGTATGAGTTGCCGGTAGGGTTGCCATCTCTTACATATGACTCCCCGGACAAGACGCATGAAAACCCCGGATTTTTGAGTACGAAACCCGGACATAGAACAGTTTTAACCCGAATACGGCAATGTCAAAAAGAAAGGAAGATTTATTATTGCTGCAAATTAAAAAAAAACTTAGGCCCTCCTAATTCTGCCTACAAAAACCCGGATAGCAAATAAAATCCGGCCCGGACGCTTCCCGGACGCCCTTTAAACTAGGACAAATCCGGGGAAACCCGGACGGATGGCAACCCTAGTTGCCGGTATAAATATATGGCCGACTCTCATACAAATTGTACTTCGCTCTCAACCAGCCGCATAGTAAGAACTAAGAAGAAATCCTGCCTCATCACTTATCGAAGTGAACAGTAAATGGTAATATTCTTTCCCTATCTTGTTCCTTTTCTATTTCCTTTGTATTTCCATGTATTTTCCCAGTCTTGTCCCCCACAATAATGCTTAATAGAAACTTGTCGCGTATTCAATTATACATTCGATCGTTTATTTTAGACGTTCCTAAAATGTTTTAATATTGATTTAACAAAAAGGGTAAAATTATTATTTTAAACAACAAATTAAACCGACTACCAAAGTAAAATAACCAAAACTACAAAATTGTAGAATATTGTTTGGGCTGGTACCGACTTCAAAATTAAGAAGATTGAGTAGAGAAATAGTTAAAATTTTAGGCAAATTTAAAAGCGGAATTATTTAGAAAATAAGTTTTATTTCATACTTTTTTATGTATTTTTACTTTGGAAGTCGATTAAATTTTTTGTTTAAAAATAATTTTCTTTGAAATCATAATGCTTTTGCTGCTAAATGCCAAATACTATACGTGTTTTGTAACGGCGTTGTTTACGCTGCCAACTGTACTTAGTGACGCATAATAATTTGTAGAACGCTGAGTCTTTATTTCAATCTACTCTTATTTTAGAACGTTCGTGTCTTCCAATGCTAGTGTAAAATATTTACGAAATTTAGATAAGTACTTAGTAAAAATAAAAAATAACAATGCAGAAATCATTGAAAAAATATCGTATGAATAACGCTGAAAGCCCGAAAGATTCGTTCGAGAATTTGCAAAACTTTGGTAGATTTCAAATTCTTCAATATTTTCTAATATGTTTACCTCTAGTGACGGTTGCTATGTTGCAATTGAATTATATTTTTGTGGCCGAGAATGTCAATCACAGGTATTTTTTTTTTTCGCTTTTCTTTTTTTATCTTCTCTACACAAACACATAAACGTAATATTAAATAAATATAGTTTAAAAAAACTAAAAAAACACGCTTTTAAAGAATATCGAACTAAAAAGTTGAAAATAATTTTAAAAATTTTAAAAATAAACTTCAAACAGTAGTAAGTATATTAAAAATACTAGTATAATTAAGGGAAAAGCGTGGGGCGCTTTGTGCCATAATTTTCGTATATCGAGCGACCCACGCTTTTCCCTCAATTATACTAGTATTTCTTAAATACTACTGTTTTAAGTTTATTTTTAAAATTATTTTCAACTTTTTAGTTCGATAGTCTTTAAAAGCGTGTTTTTTTAGTTTTTTTAAACTATATTTATTTTCAACTTTTTAGTTATTTTATACATTCATCATTGATGTTAAACGCAATTTAGGTGTAGATACTAAGATAGATACTGTGTAAGATAGAGGTCCATTTAATAAAGCATATATAATTAGGAGAGAGTTGGCGGTGTAACGAGAGGAATAACTTCAAACGGTTGCTTGGCGACCGCATTGTATTGATAGTTACATACAAGCAAGCAAACAAGCTTACATACAGGTGAAGTTAATATAAGCGTGTTAAAAAGGGGATGTACCTACTACATACAAACAAGTTTTTGTTAGTGCCCATACTGCCCACATGTGTGTATAGTACTTATACAACCTCTCTTTCCCTAAGCCTAGGTACTACTGGTATGAGATTGTTCAAACAGTGGGCAGTGGTGGATTTACAAAATAGTCCTATTTTTTTACTACCCTGATTGAGAGGATAGCGAAAGGATTATTGAAGTAAAACTTCCTTAGGCGCGCGCCGCCCGCGTAAATATAGTATCCCTCGGGAACACTGTATTTTTTCGGGATAAAAACCTATGTTTTAATCCAGAGCCTAAACTACTACCACACAAAATTTCATCGAAATCCGTTTAGTTGTTTTTGCGTGAAAGGGTAACAAACATCCATCCATCCATACATCCTAACAAACTTTCACATTTATTGTATAATATTAGTAGTATATTTTATGTTTGTTTCACCATTACGCCTAAACTACTCTAAATCTAAACTACTAATCCGGTTCTAATGAATGATAAATATTAGGTTGGGGAAAAAGTTTCTTCGCATTTTATATAAAAATTCAAAAGGTTTTTTTATAAAGTTTATTTACAAGTGACTAAAGTATATAGGTGCCATTTTGTTTGATAACTTTTTGCCATCTTGTTGGTAGGTACATGATCCCATTGCTATAAAATTTTTGGGGCTTCTGATGAAAAAACTGCGACAAGTGGTTTTGGCAGTCCTCTTGTGATGTCAACCTGACACTGCCTAAGGAATTCTGCAGCGACCGAAACAGGTGGAAATCTGAAGGTGCAAGGTCAGGACTATACGGCGGATGCATTAACACCTCCCAGCCAAACTCCCGTATTTTTTTCTGAGTGGCTAAAGATGTGTGAGGTCTAGCGTTATCATGGATTAATTCCGGCCGCTTTCTATCAACTTCTTGCTTTAATCTCATCAGTTGTTCGCAGTACAGTTCAGAATTGATGGTCCTGCCTGGCGGTAACAGCTCATAATGAATAATGCCCTTCCAATCCCACCACACACACAGCATCACCTTGTTGCGAGTTAACCCGGGTTTCGCCACAGTCTGTGAAGCCTGACCGGCCTTTGACCACGATCTTTTTCGCACGTTCTTGTCGTACGTGATCCACTTTTCATCACCAGTTATCAGCTTCTTCAAAAATGGTTCGGTTTCATTACGTCGTAATAAAGAATCACAAATGAGTACACGGTTCATTAGGTTTCTTTCAGTGAGCTCATGAGGCACCCAAATATCGAGCTTTTTTGTGTACCCAGCTTTTTTCAAATGCGCCAAAACCTTTTTGTGGTCAATCCCCAGTTCTTCAGCTACATCGTAACTACTAATATGCCGATCTTGCTCCACTTTTTCAAAAATGGCAACAGTTTTGTCCGTAACAGGGCGACCAGAGCGACGTGCATCTTTGATATCAAAATTTCCGGATTGAAAACGCTTAAACCAAATTTGCGCTACTCTCACAGATACTGCATTAGGTCCATAAACATCACAAATTTTTTTCGCGGCTTGTGTTGCATTTTTACCTTTTTTGTAATAAAATTTTAAAATGTATCGAAATTCTTCATAAGAATCACTCATTTTAACAATAAGAAAAACAAATGAAAATCTCAAATTTACCTAATTTGAATTTGGAATTGTCTTCTGTAAAATTAAAACTTTTTAATGATACCAAAATCAGCCAGATACAATTGGTATAGCCCAAGATATTTTATGACAAGTTCATACATACTATAATGCGAAAAGACTTTCTCCCCAACCTATTATGTCAATTTCAAAAGATTTGAAGTACCTATCCTAATAACATACGCAATTATTTACGTAGTCGAGTTTAAGATATTGTAAAAAATATAGTTATTTCTAAGTCGATCATTATAATAGATAAAAGATGTTCGAATTTAGTAATCTCAATATAGGTAAATATTAACATGATTTACAAGTTATTTTATATGCCTTTAAGCCAACTCGCATGTGAGCAAAACCCGTTAAAAATATAATATTGACGTAGGTTACATACCGATCGCGATTGTACGGTCGTCAGATTCGGTGTATTATTTTTCGACTTTATTACATTCAATTAAGTTCATCGACAGATCCGAATATGTCGATAACTGTACATGTTACCTATATAATTATTCTTATCAATATATTACTATGAGTGTTTTGCCAAATAATATGATCTTTAAAACTTTTCTTTGCAAAATTACTATATAAATTGCTATGTTGTAAAACTGCGTTGCAATATTTAGCACAATTTTGTCAACATTACTTTGGTAGTGAGGAACAGCGCAGTTAATTTAATTGGTGAAAACTCTCTATTAGACTGATAAAACTATGCATATGATAAACTATGCTAGGTTTTCTGTGCTCAACCCCTAGGTTTTCTAAATACGTCCTTAATACGACGTTACGTAGGAGTTAGGACACGGATAGACAATCTAGGGATCGAACACGGAATAATTCGCATACACTGAAGACAAAACTGTCACCGCGTTTTTAAACGAGGTGGTGATATAGAAAAAACTTATTAGGAAATATAAATTGATAGCTAATAGTACGTCTTACTCTACCAAAAACATTTAAAAAATAACTTTTTTCTATTTGTCTAGCCAACAAAACTACTCATTCTTTATTATTATTATTGCAATCTGCATTGCAGATAGTAGATCCAAACAAGACCGTTGCAGTTTAGACTACCTACGTTATAAACGAAAAGTCTTCTTCACTAGCTTATGCGTAGGTACGTGTTTAACATTGTAAAGATAAATTTAGTAAAGCAAATTTCGCTTGAGGTAGGTAATGCTTTAACAACATAATAATTATATCGTAAAGATTACAAACAGTAGAGTCACTAGCAAACGGTTCTCGGTCAACAAGCATAAAGAGTAAAAATATATACAAGAATGCATATTCTTTGAAAACAGATATTATTTGGTTGCTGTTTATCGTCGGCTTTATAGAGCGTTATCTCTATTTAACACTGCCAATGTTGTTGAGTTTCTGCGACTGCTTTGTGCGGAGCAAATGCTTATAAGAAGCCTACACTAGACGAATATTATTATCTTCTGTCATTCTTTTTGGACGAATATTGTACCATCTACGTTTTTACCAACATAAATTCTTTCAATTTTAGTAGAATATCGAAGTGGTAAAGAGATTAGAAAGATCAGTGACTCGTGTAAAATCCACTTGATTCATAGCACAGATTAATGGAATTTAATGTGCAGTTGATAAGGTTACCTATAATATATAAGGTTCGGTAAAATCAATTACGCATACTTCGGGCATATGCTCTACTGCAAAAGTAAAGACGTTTAGGCAGACTTCAAAATTAAGAAGATTTAGTAGAGAATAGTTAAAATTTTAGCCAAATTTAAAAGCGGAATCATTTAGAAAATAAGTTTTATTTGATACTTTTTTGTGTATTTTTACTTTGGAAGTCGGTTAAATTTTTTGTTTAAAAATAATAATTTCATCCTTTTTAGTAAACATTTATTTAAAAATAAGTAGTTAGGTAAATACAATTAATATAAAAACTTACTATCTAAATACAATACGGTGTGGATTTAATAAAATAAAACAATGGAATAATACACTATAGTCTATACCTACCTACTAGTACCTACGAAGCTAACCTCAGGAGAAAAGCCCACCCCGCAGCATACCGGGCTCAAATGTTCCCATGACGCTAGCCGCATTGCCGCGCTGAATGGCCAGGGAAACATGCTGAACCAGGTACGCCCCGGAGCGGGGGTCGTTGCCACAGTCCCGCAGCCGTCGGCCCAGCTCACGGATCAGACCCTTCGCTTCGTCGCACCAGGGACCACCTGTTTCGACTGCGAAAGGCACGAACAGGTACTGCCGCTCCAGTTCCGCGTACTTAGAGCGCTTATTCCTGGCCGCAGACTCTGCAGCAGAGCCAGCTGTGCGTATGGTGCTGGGAGTGTGTGAGGCGGCGAAGGTGCTCACACACGTGGCATCCCAAAGGAGGCAGCGGCCTTTCCTCCACGGAACCAAAGTGAGACCATCTGGGCGCTTGCCGTCAGTTCGGCTCAAACCAGGGGGCTCAAGCGCACATGGTACGTTCGCCGACACCAATGCTCGACGGAGAATATCGTTTAGGGCATGGTGTCTGGCGAAACGTCCGGCAGCCTTAATGCAGCTGAGCCCGTGGTAACCGTAGGGGTCAGTCTCGGCACCGCAGGGGCAGCGGTGGGGCTCGCACACTTTACATCCCAGTCTCAGCGCCGCCGCTACCCGTAGGGTATCATTATCAAGGAGGGTGCCAAGCTGAGGCGAAGGCAATGCCTGAAGCCAAGCACCCGATTCCGAGCAAGAAGAAGCCTTTATTCTCGCTAGGGATGTCCCCGAAAGCGAAGCGGTCAATTTTAACAGGGCGCATCTGGAACTAAGGTCATCCCAGGCCCGCTGGGAGTCGACATTCTCTGGAGGGTTGGTACCGGGAAACATCGCACACCAGGCAGTCTCAGCATCGTGTTGAAAGGGGACGCTGCATCTTGCACCTTGGATTTTGAGGATGTTAGAGACAAGATCAGCAACCCCGTTCGACGACGCCAGGAAAGCCGGCAAACCGACAGAGTGAATGCTCCTGATACCAAGACCACCGTGTCTAACCGGTAACACCGCTTGTTGCCACTGGTGATCATGTAGAGTGACGTTAAGGATATCTTCCAAAGTTGATCGGATGGTGGTGTCAAGGTCCGAAACCTCATTAGGGAACAGCCAAGTTGGAGCCGTCCGTATCAGGTAGGTGAGTTTTGGCAGCGAAAAACAACTACGGAATAGGGTTAGGGCCACGTGGGACGATAGTTGCCCAAGAAGCTCCCGGGCTTGCGTAAGCATCCTACCTTTTGCTTCCAGGGATGCGGGGACGGCACTGGGAAAGATGGGGGCGCCGAGTAGTGAAAACGTCGATTCATTGACGGTTTTCATTCCTGGGAGCAGAGTATCAAACATTCTGATTTCCTGTATGGCTGAAACACCGCAAGGAAAAATCTCACATTTGTGGGGGGTTTAACTGAAGTCCTATTGATGATAGGTTTCTGCAAAGGGTTTGTATGTCTTCCGCTACTGTCTCTGGGCAACCACCGATTGTACCATCGTCAAGGTACCAAACATTTAGGGGAGACTTTATGGATGCAATGGACTTGTGTATGGCTAGGCTGAAAATCAGGGGACCTAAGGGGTCGCCTTGTTGGGCTCCAACTTGGGACGGGATTTTATGGAGGTCGTAGGTCAAGTGGCTAGGCGTTGCGTAACATTGATAGAGAAAGGGATACAATGAAGGAATATATTCCTTGACCTCCGTTAAGATAGTATCCCTCTCTACAGCGTTAAAGGCGTTTTTTAAGTCTACCTTGACAATGACACAATCGGCGTTTTTCGGGTTAGATGCAAAAGTGATATATATATATATATATATATATATATATATATATATATATATATATATATATATATATATATATATATATATATATATATATATCCTTTTTAGTGATATATTTTGTTATTATTAATTTATCGAATCGAACGTCTAAAATAAACGATCGAATGTATAAATGAATACGCGCCAAACTTCCATTAGGTATGTAGGTGTTAATACGATGATGATGATGATTACTGTAAGTTACAAAGTGGCATATGCTCGCAGTTCTTTAAACAAGACCGAAATTTCCAAACACGTAATAATTATAAAGACTGAGGAGTTCTGTTCAGTGCTTTTGAAATAGTCAGTCTACTTATTGATAAATATTAGACTGTTATTCACGAATAATTTGATGTAAAAAAAAAACTAGAAAAGGAATTTTTCATGTCGATTTGGTCGATATGCTAAAAAATCTATCTCAAGGTAGAGATTTATCGATTTTTTAAATGTTGTATAACTTTAAATCCGTAACATTTTGCTGAACATATTATATTGTGTTTTTTTGGTAGGTATTGATCCTAGCTATCACCCCCTGCACTATGTCGCACTATTTACTGGACACGCTGTATGTGTCGTGTCGCATCATTATTCATTAGGTCTCCACTTTAGTGACTAAAGTACCAATTTCGAATTGAACCCTTTACAATTACAAAAGAATTTTGCAAATTAATATGAGTTTTGGCCAGGTTTGAGCACGCTAGACCGACGGTTTTCGAAAGAGGACTAGGAAACGAACAGATTGACGTATAACTTGACCTTGTTCCCTATGACCTTTTTTACTCCAAACTCTTACACGTTCAGGGCGGTCTGGCTGGAAACTGGCCAAGAGTAAGATTGCCAGATTTGCATTTTTATCGGTTTCTAGTTGGCGCGCACCCGTGTTCAAAATAGTTTTCTTGTTCCTTATGACCTTTTTTTACTCAAAAAATCTTCACACATATTGGTCAATAAAAGAAAAAATCTGCCAGGTTTAGAACCGCTAGACCGGCGGTTTTATATCAAACTTTTAGGTCCAATGCTTGTTCTCGATGACCTCCATTTTCGACGACGAGCTCTAGATCTATTCAGAAAAAGTCGAAATCACCATATACCATCCTTATAAGTTTCGAGAAGTTCCCTCGATTCCTCATGGATGCCATCATTAGGTCACCATTTTTTTTAAAACGGGACCTACTTGGGATTATACCCTTTTCATCAAAAAAAGAATTTTGAAAATCGGTCCACAGACGGTGGAATTGTGGTCTAACATACAAAAAAAATAAAAATATATACAGCCGAACGTATAACCGCCTCCTAATTTTGGAAGTCGGTTAAAAAAACTAGCTTTATCTGTGACTTTGCTCGGCATAGATCTGTTTGATTCATAGAAATACATATACAAATGCCTACTTTCATAACTATGAAAGTAAACTTACCTACTTGGTAGACTTTATTTTTATTCTACTCTTATTGTAGCATGTAGTAGTAGCGCATGTATTGCGGACCCAGTAAGTGATGATGATGACCAAAATGATGAGTATCATCGTCCCGTTGGGGCACGTGAGGTACTACGCAGGAAATGCCGAATTAAATAGAAAACACCAAACAGGTTTTACTAGAGGTGTAGCTGAGGCCGTATTTTTGGTAAAAAATTTCAACAAATTAAAAAACAAGGCCAACTACCTAGAACTCAAGATAGCTGGTTTTAGAGAATTCATTAAAGAAGGTGTGTTGTATTTTTGCACAATTTATCATGCAAAATCATATAAAATAGCCAAGGCGATATCGCCTGCTCTGTCCAAAACTTATCTAACAGTGCTCGTGTAGAGCCAAGTATTTAGCTCTACATGCCCTAACTCTACATGTCTGATTGGTCCCAAACTTCAAAAAATCAGTTTATGATAAGAAGTCGTTTCACTTGAAATACAGTAACAGTAAAATGAACGTCTACTTTAAATACGAGAATTGAGGTACAGGCCAGCTACGCACGAGTTATTTTTATAGCGCCTAAGTGCAGAGGTGGATTAAACATTGAGAGCGCCCGTAGGCAAACATGTCATCGGCGCCCTATATTATAAATAACTTGCCAGTTGCCAGTAGTGGCATCATGGGGTGGGGTTGTCGTAGTCTAATATTTGCAGTATTATGAAATCATCATTCCTTGTATGGGTCACCCAGGGCTTCGGCGGGCGGGCATACCACCTCACCTTTGCCTTTGCGGTGTGATGCACGCAGCGCGCACGCAGCCGCATCAAAGAATATATTTTACTAACGTACGTACGTAGCGCCCGCATCGCTGACACGCCCGAGGAACGCGCACGCCTAATGTGGGGGGAGGCTTTAGTCGTAACTCGTAGTATATTGTTTGAACAATTTTTCATGCCTTATTTTTGTGTTATTTGGCAATACCATGTTAACTACATTTTAGTAATAAATAATTGTAGTAGTGACATTTATATTACCTATTCAGTATCCTCCTAAATGCTACTAATACATACATACATACATATAATCACGCCTTTTGCCGTAGGGGTAGGTAGAGACCACTTCTTTCCTCTTGCAACGATCCTTACATACTTCTTTCGCTTCGTCCACTTTCATTCTTACCATCCATTCCTCCTCTTACATTCAACGTAGCCAAGCGTCTTTCCATGGTCCGCTTTTCGCCTCCGCGAGAAACGAGACGTGATGGGTGGCGAACCACATCGCCGCCATTTTGGATAATTAAATTATTTTTGATTATCCATTGCGTTTCCACGGATTGGTGGAGAGGGTAGGAATAGGGAAAGGGAAGTATAGGTGGTGTGGAAAGGGAAGATTGGTAAGTTAGAGTGGGAAATAGGGAATGTAGGATATTACCGCCCAGGAGGGCAAGGGATAGGACAGCAATAGCTAGGGAAGCCGGGGTCGCATACCCGTATACTATACCACAACTACCGGACAGGTAAGTTGGGAAGAGTATCCCATGACATGATATATATGTAATATGCTAATAATACTTATTATAAATGTAAAAGTTTGTGAGGATAGATGATGCGGATGGATGAATTTATGTTTGTTACTCTTTCACGCAAAAACTACTGACGGATTATGTTGAAATTTGTTATGGTAGTAGTAAAAGCTCTGGACTTTGATTATAATATAATACACTAGATAGACTATAGAGCTATTCAATATGTAATATGTGTGTGTGCAAATTGAGTCCAACAGTTGGCCCTTATTTTTTCGTCGGAATCGCGCGGTCTAAGGCTCTAACTAGTGTAGTATATAATCAAAATGCTCTGGATTATAGGGTAGGTACTTTTTATCACGAAAACACAGAGTTCCCATGTGATTCTGTACTTACGCGGGCGGAGCCGTGGACAAAATCTAGTACTCAGTTTGACAGCCTCCATAATTTGTTCGTATTATATTTTTTTGTTTCAGATGCCGTGTACCAGAATGTGACGATTATGACGCTACGGTCGCAATCCCGGAAAACTGGCCTAAGGACATAAACGCGAGATGTTTCAGGCCAGTGCTTATAGAAGGATCTAATGGCACGTGTTCGAACGAAACCTTCAGTGGTATGGTGGAGACCTGCGATGAATGGATTTACGAACACAATAATTCCATTGTGTCTGAGGTTAGTACCTACCTACAACCTACCTATAGTAGCAGTAATAGAACTAAGTCATAAAATATACGTGCAATCTATATATATATGTCACCGTAAAATTGTAAAAACCGTTAGATTATAAAATAACTAACGAGATTGTAAAAATATGACGAAAGATTAAAAACTATATATTTATAATCTAACGAAAAATAATGTGTGAAATTATAGGCAGCATATTCGCGTCGGAAGTCTATCAACATTTTACACCAGTTTTATTATAATCTAACGGTTTTTACAATTTTACGGTGACATATTATATTAAAGAAAGTCGTGTTAGTTACACTATTTATAACTTAAGAACAGCTGAACCGATTTGGGTGAAAATTGGTGGGGAGGTATCTTAAAGCCAGGACAATGACAGAACACTTTTTATCCCGTTCCCGAGGCATTCAAAACTTGAGAACGGCTGGACCGATTTGACTAATTTTGGTCTTGAAATAATTATGGAAGTTCAGGGAAGGTTTAAACGGTATAGAAATATTGAAAAAGGTGTAGGTTGTAGGAGTAGGTCTACACGTATATGGTGTATGACTAGGACGTAGGTTGCATTGTAGGTGTAGAGTTCATATTTAAGACGGAACGACGCGACGTGTGTCGGGACAGCTAGTTGTCTATAAAATCGTACGATATAATATTTGCTCTACAACCGTGAGAATTTTCTTTTAAATGTAAATAAAACTAATATCACTAGATGCTGCCCGCACTTCGTGCGCGGTAAAGGCAATGCCGTGAAAACTACGGTTTTGTCGTACATTTTGTCGTGTACATTCTGTCGTAATTGAAAGAAGATTGTCTATTCCCGTGGCCTACTCTACATCTGTACCGGAGTATTATAGTCCCAGATTTTTATATAGTCGCTTCGATACAGTCATTTCATACATTCACCAATGAGTTTAAATACCAAGTGCTCACTGCCTGTTCAATTAAAATTAATTGACAAAAATTATTTGTCGTCAACACGGAAGTGTATCTATTTATATTTATAGGTCACTAGTAGCTAAATATGACTCTCCTAAGAATAACTATAATGAAATCCCTAGATTAACAATAATAAGCAACTCCTTATATGTTTACCTGAGTGCTATATAGCTTTTACCCGCGACTCCGCGTAAATTAAGCATTCCACGGGAACGCTGTACTTTTTCAGCATTTAGTATAGCCTATGTCTTTTCCCGTGGCCTACTCTATATCTGTACCAAATTTTATCAAAATCGGGCCTATAGTTTTGGAACCTATTCAATGCAAACAAACTAACAAATATATTTAATAATATCTCTTGATAATGTTAGAGTAGGTAGATGCCAACACGGAAAGTTAGGGCAACGTACATGTAATTATGTCTGGTGTATATGTCTGCTTGTAATTATGATGATTGTAATTATTATTCTAATCATAAATTTTTAATTTCATATTATTTATAGTCTGTGTTGTCTTTTATTAGCACATAATAGGCTCAATTTTATCGATAAAACAGCTTCCCTTTTAGGGGTCACAAAAATTTAAATTCCTTTACGCCCGAAATTAATAATCAATCCGGCAGGTCTAAAAAGGCCGTTTTGGCATTTCATTTTCAATTCTTGTTATGAATACTGTATGAAAGATGACAGCGATCGTAAAATGGCCACTTGAATTGCAATTCATAATATGATTTTTTTAAATATTATATATCTATGATTTGGATACAATTCATATGCATAAATTGGCTGAAATGCATTCGTTTGACAGATTTACAAGCAGAATTGCTTTAGTGTCAAATAGCAATATTGCGATGATATTGCGCAAGTGGCTTTTTTAGACCCGCTGATCTCAATTACCTATCTGAAATCAAGATTTCAATACATTTCAACGATCCTAGAATTGACTTTACGTCAATTTACGTCAATTTTTGTTTGAGAATTTAAGATTGAAATCAATCTGAGATTATAGATAGATACGTTATTAATTTCGGGCGTTAGTTCCAAGGGCTGATTGTCTGTAGAAGGAATTAAAAAAATGTAATTAACTTTTTTCAGCTGAACCTTGGCTGTCAGTCCTGGAAGCCCATGCTCGTGGGCAGTATTCACAATGCTGGGATGGTATTCTCTATGTCTATAACTGGTTGGATCGCAGACAGGTAAACGAATTATACTTCTATATTATCATGTACAGTACGAGCACAAACACATTGAGATTAAACACGTTTAATAATAAAATAAATAAAACTAATACATTTAAATTAATATACCTACGCTACGCGAAGTAAAATATACTTTCAGTACAGTTTTACGAGAATTATGTCATGAGGACAGTGGCGTATTTATTATATGGCCAATGGTACGTTAGTAATATATTATATTCTTTGCCAATGGGCCCTCTCACTTTGTTGCAATCTCGCTTGCTCTACTCGCTTCTGTTGATACTTTTGTACCGAAATGTTTTCTTAAAGGCGAACAGTATTTTAGGGTATAAAGTTAAAGAACGTTTTAACCGGTAAAATAGGAAAAAGACAGCAATTGCTTCGCTCATCCACGTATAACATAAATATTTATATCATATTATCCTTTAATATTCATGTTCTAATTTAACCTTTTAAGTTTATTGTATTATTTTCAAAACAGCCTCCGTGGTCTAGTGGTTAGAGCTTGGCTCTCGACTCGGAGGTCGTGGGTTCGATTCCCGCATTGGAACAACAAAAATGTTGTTTCCAAGTTTGGCTAGGACAATGCAGGCCGATCACCTGATTGTCTGACAAGTAAGATGATCCATACGTCGGATGGGCATGTAAAAGTCGGACCTGCGCCTGATCTCTCGTCAGTCGTGTCGGTTATCTGTCCCACTGGATTATGAGAGTAAAGGAAGAGTGCTCTTGTGTACTGCGCACACACTTGGGCACTATCAAATTACTCCCGCGTAATTGACCTGGTTTGAAACCGGCCTCAAGTTCACAGTCTTTCAGGGTTTAAACTTTAAAGTAAATTGTATGAACAGATTTTTATCTGTAAAATAAGAACAAAATATTAGTGACAATATTAAGTGATTTTGTTCGTTTCCTTTTTAAAATACTTACTTTGCACAGCCATACTAGTTAAAAGCGGTACATTACGAGGCCAAAAAAAATGCGCAGTGACCTTTAAAAATAGAAATTAAACGAAAGGAAATTTTCTCATTTCATTTTCATTTCTCTTCTTCATTGCCTTTCTTATCAATTTCAGGTTCGGCAGAAAGCTGGCTATGATACTGTGCTCCGTAGGCGGTGCTGTTGGTTTATTCAAAATATTTCTGACCAACTACTACGGTTACCTGGTCATCGAGTTCCTGGAGACGGTGCTAGCTTCAGGACTGTATACAGTCGGTATTGTTATAAGTAAGTAGGTATACCTACATCCAAGGCTACGTTCCTCTTCGTCATTTTATGTCCTATGCAATATACAGCACTTTTTAGAATGCCTTATTTATGTCCTGATAGTGACATAAGAGTGAATTTGATATAATAAATTCTTCTCTTCAACTCCGTGCTAGTATGAATTGACCCTTATAATTTTCTAGTTTGCTAATTAGTACAACAACAAGTACAAGCGCACAGTTCTATTTACAGTGCTGTTTTTTCTCGCGCGTCCACTAAAAACGCTTGTGGGAACGAGGGCTTAGTAACCTGCTTATAATATTTCCTATGGTGCCGAGATAATAATTATCAAACTAGAAAATTATAAGGGTCAATTCATACTAGCGCAGAGTTGAAGTGCAGCGAAGCGAAATTGTGAAGAATTTATTATAGCAAATTCACTCTTATGTCACTGACATGAGACATAAATAAGGCATTCTAAAAAAAAAACATGAATTAAGAACCTCCTCCTGTGTTTTGGAAGTCGGTTGAAAAGTGCTGTATATTGCATTGCAAAGCAGTTCACCAGATGGTTGCCGCCTCGATCACATATTGTCTATCATTGCGATGGCAGAAATCAATTTTATAAATGTCTTTAGTTACTTTACTCGCCAGGTCTGACCCTCTCAGACTATTCCTTTTTCCGATTTTTTTTTTATAAAAAAGGGCTGGCAGCAAATTAAGCAGGCTCACTGCTGTAAAGCCCTGATTTTGAGTGTTTTTCGTTTCTTCTAATAAAAATAGTATCGGAGATAATGAACATTGCTGAAATAATATATATCAGCTTAAAAGAACCAGCATGTTAAATAAAACAATATTTCAAACACATTTTCATCGTTTTCATGGTCTGGTCGGGTACTTCTGAGACCTCCATAGTAGTTTACTAAAATTATATTATAATTAATATAGTATTTTTACCTTTACAGTGATAGAAGTCGGTGGCGAATCTAAAAGAGTGTCGACCGGTGTCATATTTTGTTACGCCTTCTACGTCGGAGAAGTTTTATTCGCTTTAGTTGCAATGGGACTGAAATATTGGAAATATATTATCATAATTATATATGCACCGATGATTTTATTCATATTTTACGTATTCATTCTAAAAGAGAGCATAAGATGGCAAATCATTAACGAAAAGATATCAGAAGTCAAAGAAACGCTTAAAGTCATAGCTAAAGTAAACAAATTATCTGTAACAGAGGATGAAATAACAGAAATCACACCAGAGGAACTGACCAAGAAATTCAACGCAGTCGTACAGAAAGAGGCAGAAAATGTAAAACATATTATAGCGTCGAAAGAGATGCTTATACGTTTGGCTGTGTCGTCGTTCTGTTTTTTTACATCAGGCCTAACATACTACGGATTGGCTGTACATTCGGTTCTTTTGCCGGGAAATAAATATATAAACTTTATTTTAGCTGCTCTAGTATCTTTTCCCAGTGATTTGGTAGCTCTATTCCTGATGAAGAGATTTGGAAGGAAACGAACGTTGCAGTGCGGTTATGTATGTTTAAGCGTTTTCCTCATAGCATCGTCATTTTCTCCTGAAAGTAAGTTTCCTTAACCTAAAATTTTAACATAATTATGACAATATCTAAATACAATTTTTGACTCTCGACAAAATAATATTATGTTATAGAAGAGAAAGCCGAGAAGATGTCAAAAAGAGACTTGCAATTGTATAGTCACCTTATTCTAGCAGTTTGTTAGGGAGCTGCAAAACATTCAGACTATAATTTTTGCCATCCAAAATATCAATGTACCTTTTTTGCAGTAGGTAAAAAGAAATGCTCAAACCAAACGTAATGTGAAATCTCAGACGTTCATTGTGAATTAACCCTTTTCGTAATATTTATTTCCAGACATGTCCGTGCTGAAAGTGGTACTATTTCTATTTGGGAAGCTAGGTACTGTCGTATGTTTCACGTCCATATACACTTACGGCCTGGAACTGTTTCCCACAAGTGTGAGGGGCACACTGTTCGGTACTGGCAACACAGCTGCGCGAGTTGGCAGTATGATAGCTCCGTTGACTCTGCTACTGGTAAGATTTATTTTACCCACTACCTAGTACCTACTACTTTTTACCCGACTACGGCGAAGCCAAGAGGAAGGGTAATGTTTTTGGTAGTTCATAATACATGTATGTATATGTATGTATGTTCCATCGTAATTCGTAGCGCTTAAAGTATTGGCAATCCGATTATAATGAATTTCAGTGATAACTATTTAATATATTATTGTACATCTGTGATGAATTTAGTGTCATTAAATTCGTAATAATGGCCCGTTTAACATATATACTTTATTGTTTGAGTAGTTGGGATAATGTTTTTACCTTTTGATTATTACCGACAGCTAGTCAGCCAAGGGTTTGATAATAATCTGTCTAGATTCGCTTTTATTTGACCATTTATTCCGTGTTCAACCTCTCCCTAGATTGATTTTCGGGTTAGACCCTCGTAAATCAAGGGGTCGAACACGGCATGACTATCACAATTTTTGGACGTTGAATTCGTAGACTACGTAGGTACCAACGTAGTCTACGTATTAAATAGAAATAAAAAGAATAAAGTTAAGCTTACCTTTTTGATCATAATTTGCTGATTACCGAAATAGATTTACTATAATGTGCTACTAGATGTTGCTCGCGACTTTGTGCGTGCAAATAGAAAGCTCGAGGGAACCGTATATTTTGCCGCAAAAAAATTTTTCCAAAAAAAAAAAAAATCGGTCCAGTAGGTACTTTCAATCGTAAACATACAAACCTTTTCTCTTTATTATATTACTAGTGACCCGCTCCGGCTTCGCACGGGTACTATACTGATACTAATATTACAGAATGTCGCCCACTTCGCAACGGGCCGTGCAGCAGAAATCGTAATATTTTAATTTCGCCTTAACTTCAAAACCAAACGTCCAATTTTAATCATTCAAAAGCCAAATATTATCTACATAAACTGTACTTAGTGATGAAATAATTTATTTTGATAAGGATTAACAGCATGAGTAAAATAAACGCGATTAAATGTAGTTAAAAAAAAATTCAAGATTTCTAAATGAAAAAATGGTTGTTGTGCCTCACTCGACATAGATAGGTATAGTGTGTCGCGGACATTTTTGTAGATATTTATAATATCTACAATTACTTAGAACATTATATGGTTCTATCTTTTATAATTTAGGCAGCGTACGCAAAATAAGTAACTTTTCTGGTTGATTTTTTACACCTTGTGTCCGAAAAACCCAAATATCTTACGGAACCCTATTTTTTTCCAAAATAAAATTTAGCCTATGTTACTCGTGGATAATGTAGCTTTCGAATGGTGAAAGAATTTTTGAAATCGGTCCAGTACTTTTTGAGCCTATTCATTACAAACAAACAAACATACAAACAAAGTTTTCCTCTTTATAATATTAGTGTAGATAAGTGTAGATAATATAGAAGTATAGATAGTATAGAATATAGATTAATATTATGTTAGTTAAGTACCTTTTACTAAGTTTTACTACCTCTCTACACTTTTACGAAAATTGTTTACTTTTTCCTTTTTCCTTCCAGACAAGCACATCAGCAGTTCTCCCATCAATTATCTTCGGTGCTTCCGCTTTAATATCGGCGTTCCTCCTCATGTTCACGCCGGAGACGAAGACCATGCCTATGTTCGACACCATCGCCCAGGTGGAGCACTACATGAGGAAAAATGTGGAGCCATCTGGCACTGATAACTTTAGCTTTCAAATTACTGAAGATACATAACACTTTTGTATTATTTTGTTTTATTTTATTTTTAATCCTTTCTTATTATACTAATAATTACCATTAATCAGCAATTTGGACTTAACTTTAACGCAATGAGACCATTCAGTATTCATTCTCATCATTTTCTGTTTTCTTATTTCTAACAGTCTTTTTTTTTCAGTCTTCATAGTGATTATAGTGCAAGTCTTCTTTGATTTGAGTCTTTCTTTTAAATCTAATATTATCGTCTTCTTGGCTAATTTTTCTTTTTCATCCTTTTTTTATTCCAAAATCTAATTTTGGTAATTCTCGAATGGATGATGCGCACACTTGCCCCAAAGCATCAAAACGAAATTCAGTCAAAATTGTTCACGATTGCGTCATCATAACTATTCAAACAATTACCACTAGTTGCATTAGATATTTACTCAGTTATCGATGATATAAAGCAAATTTACATAAATTATATTTTACGTCAACAAAAGATTATACGCTAAATTTTGCAAAATATCGTAATATTTAAAGCAGAAAACATTTCGTACCTGTAAAAATAAATGGTTCTTAGAGAATAGCACTGCAGTTCTTAGTAATTATAAACTGTTTTCGAGATACTTAGCATGTGTACACTTAGCCGCTGCGCATACTTACCCCACGTGACTCTATGCAGCGACAAAACTTCTGAATACATACGTAATTCGACTTTTAAAAAGAGCGATTGTGAAAAAGGCCTTCTGTTTATACAAATTATATATTTTAATACCTATAGTCTATTTTGCGCTATTGTTTATTTTTCCAAGTATAAGTATCTAGTATTTTCAGCTATCTGAAAAACTAAATAGTTAAATTTTGTTAATAAAATCCCCGTGGATCTCTTTAACAAGAATTAACTAGTAAAAATAATAAAAAACTTGCTCGCTTGCTCTGTTCGCTATATTGTGCATGTAAAAAAAAGCTATCTACTTACTACCTAGCGATCTGTCGAAAAATAGGTAATATTTTACATACGTTTTGAGTTTAAAATGGATAAGTGCAGTTTTTTTTTGCAGTCCCGATTTGTATACTGAAATCCCGATTTTAATCAAATCGCACCTGGCAACACTACCCGAAACACGTCATGTTCTTCGGATACTTAGCACGGTAGTAGATGTACGTGGTGTAAAGCGTCCATAGATATATCTATACTATCTATACTAATATAATAAAGAGGAAAAGTTTGTTTGTTTGCATCGATTAGACTCGGAAACTACTGGACTGGTTTTGATGAAATTTGGCACAGACATAGAGTAGACCACGGGGAAGGACATATGCTACTTTTTATTGTGGAAAAATGTACGGTTCCGCTGGATTTCCTTTTGCGCTCATGAAGTCGCGGGCAACATCTAGTTACAGATATATTTATATAAACTAATCAACTTTATTTAATAAAATCAACCAACATGTACCTACAATACGGCCGATGTATCTTGGCGAGTCTGAACTTCGCGCAGAAGGTCGCGCAATAACTGTTTTTAAGTATTTTCGTATTTATTTTATTTGTACTAGTTGGTCAACTGTATTAGGGAAATTTTATTAGTACATGGGTATATAAAAAAAATACAATAACAGTTTTCTTCACAAGTTGTACATGCGCTAAAGTTCGCAGAGCCTATGTTCAGACCCGTCAAGATACAGCGGCCGTAGTGTAATGATGTACGGAACCCTACAATTATTATCACAATCTAGTATTATTTACGTGACGCTCGCAGCTCGACGCAAGATATTTATTTGTGTGAATAAAAGTTGATGTAATATTTTGTTTGTGTACATAATAACCATTATCGTAGAGCAAATACTACTAAGCCGTGTTTGCAGTGTTACGAATTTAAAATAATGATGACATTTTGCCTTGTGATCTCCTAAATTTCTATAGAATGAGTATGTTATTACACTACAAATAAAGCTGGGACTTTATGATCCCACTAAAAACATTTCATGTAAAGTGATGCCAAGATGTTAACATATGACTCGCACTTTCAAAAAGCTATTGGATCTCATGTAACACCAAGCTTCTGACTCTACCAAACTTCTAACTCTACAAGCCTAACTCAAACTCTACGCCTTAGTCAAAATTAGTCAAAGTTAGTATTTACATCCTATATTGTTACTATTAACTTAAAACACGGATCCCTACGTCGATTTTCAGACCTCTAGAGTAAAAATTTGCGTAGGCAAGTCTCTTACAAACTTTATCCCCTAGTTTAAGGGGTTTGACATTTTTTATGTTATTTGTGTTATATGTAGTAATACTAGCTTATATTAGGTCGGGGAAAAAGTATCTTCGCATTTTATATAAAAATTCAAAAGGTTTTTTTATAAAGTTTATTTACAAGTGACTAAAGTATATAGGTGCCATTTTGTTCGATAACTTTTTGCCATCTTGTTGGTAGGTACATGATCCCATGGCTATAAAATTTTTGGGGCTTCTGATGAAAAAACTGCGACAAGTGGTTTTGGCAGTCCTCTTGTGATGTCAACCTGACACTGCCTAAGGAATTCTGCAGCGACCGAAACAGGTGGAAATCTGAAGGTGCAAGGTCAGGACTATACAGCGGATGCATTAACACCTCCCAGCCAAACTCCCGTAATTTTTTCTGAGTGGCTAAAGATGTGTGAGGTCTAGTGTTATCATGGTGAAAAACCACACCCCTTCTGTTGATTAATTCCGGCCGCTTTCTCTCAACTTCTTGCTTTAATCTCATCAGTTGTTCGCAGTACAGTTCAGAATTGATGGTCCTGCATGGCGGTAACAGCTCATAATGAATAATGCCCTTCCAATCCCACCACACACACAGCATCACCTTGTTGCGAGTTAACCCGGGTTTCGCCACAGTCTGTGAAGCCTGACCGGCCTTTGACCACGATCTTTTTCGCACGTTCTTGTCGTACGTGATCCACTTTTCATCACCAGTTATCAGCTTCTTCAAAAATGGTTCGGTTTCATTACGTCGTAATAAAGAATCACAAATGAGTACACGGTTCATTAGGTTTCTTTCAGTGAGCTGATGAGGCACCCAAATATCGAGCTTTTTTGTGTACCCAGCTTTTTTCAAATGCGCCAAAACCGTTTTGTGGTCAATCCCCAGTTCTTCAGCTACATCGTAACTACTAATATGCCGATCTTGCTCCACTTTTTCAAAAATGGCAATAGTTTTGTCCGTAACAGGGCGACCAGAGCGACGTGCATCTTTGATATCAACATTTCCGGATTGAAAACGCTTAAACCAAATTTGCGCTACTCTCACAGATACTGCATTAGGTCCATAAACATCACAAATTTTTTTCGCGGCTTGTGTTGCATTTTTACCTTTTTTGTAATAAAATTTTAAAATGTATCGAAATTCTTCATAAGAATCACTCATTTTAACAATAAGAAAAACAAATGAAAATCTCAAATTTACCTAATTTGAATTTGGAATTGTCTTCTGTAAAATTAAAACTTTTTAATGATACCAAAATCAGCCAGATACAATTGGTATAGCCCAATATATTTTATGACAAGTTCATACATACTATAATGCGAAAAGACTTTCCCCAACCTATTATGTATACAAAATTTCAGCTTTCTAGGACATTCGGAAGTACTTACTCTATAATTTTGTTGATCATCATGTGAGTCAGTGACGAAATCAGGGGTTTTTAGATATCAATAAAATCTAGAGTATAACTTAGGCCTTTGCATCCGTTAGTGGATGATTTATACAGTATTCTCCGAGCGAAGTACTCTCTTGAAATACTGTAATGCCTGGGACAGTTGGTTTTTAAATGTCGTATGGTTGCCCAAGCACATACGGCATTCTCACAACATAGTCAGCCTAGTCTAGAGGAATGAACTAGTCAATACGTCTGGGGCCAACTATGTGCGAGTTTCCTCACGATGTTTTCCTTCACCGTTAGAGCGTCCGTATAATGTACTTGAGATCTGAAAAAGTCTCAATGGTACACGCCACAACCTGGGATTCGAACCTGCACTCTTTCGAGTGCGAACCAAACGGTCTACCCACTAGGCTACGGAGCCTAGAGTATAAGACTTATGCAATTAAAACTTTATAATATGTTTAATAAGTCTGCTACTGGGAACATAATTATCCTGAAATTTTCGTTTATCTGATACGTGGGTAACACTGAAATGTTTAGAACTGGCCAGTTAGAAACATTGCTAATGAAAACTTTTTTTGATTTTCAATTTTAGAACTCTTTGATAACCTAATGCAGTATATTGCATTCATTTGTCATTTGTTTTTGTGAATTGGCGGCAAATCTAAAACTCTTGTTACACGTGAAAATGAACCTAACGCGAGAAAATTTTCGGTCAATGATTTATTATGACTTTCGTTGTGGGCTTAGTCAACAACAAAGCTATGATAGGCTGCGATTAGCATTTTTTAATGAAGCCCCATCTCGTGCCACTATTTACAATTGGTTTAACGAGTTTAAGCGTGGACGTAACAATCTCAATGATGATCCGCGTGAGGGACGTCCTTTAACAGCGACTACTGAAAATAACATCAGTGCTGTGCGACGCATGATAGAGGAAGATAAGAGAGTGACCTATCAGCAGATACGGGCAAGCCTAGGCATTGGTATGAGTCAAGTTCAAAAAATATTACACGAACATTTAGGCGTCAGGAAGCTTTGTACCAGATGGATTCCCATACTTTAATCGACGACCAGAAAAACCTTCGCATGGACTGGTGTCGCCAAATGTTAGATAAGTTCAACGGCGGTGACTCAAATGCTGTATTTGACATCGTCACAGGTGATGAAAGCTGGAAATATTGCTACAAACCCGAAATCAAAAGACAATCAGCTCAGTGGGTGTTTCCTTTCGAGGATCGGCCAACTAAGGTAAAGAAAGGAAAAAGTCAAGGGAAAAAGATGATTGCCTCATTCTTTGGTCTGAAAGGTCATTTCGCGACAGTTGTGCTAGAAGATGGAAGGACAGTTACTGCAGACTGGTATGTCAATCGCTGTTTGCCTGTTGTCTTGGAAAAATTCGACAGCAGCGCCCTCGAAGCAGGATCCTCCTTCACCACGACAATCCTTCAGCGCACTCCGCAAAACGGACTGTTGAATATTTGACTATGGCAGGTGTCGAGATATTGAGTCATCCGCCACACAGTCCTGACCTGGTGCCCTGCTACTTTCATTTATTCCCAAGAACTAAAGATTAAATTCGAGGTATTCGCTTTACGAACCCCGAAGATGCGGTGAAAGCGTACGAAAACGCCATAGAAGAGGAAGAATGGGCCCACTGCTTTTCTCAGTAGTTCCATCGAATGCGACGATGTGTAGAGAGGAACGGAATATACTTCGAAAAACAATAAAAGTATTGGCAACTTTCTACATTAAGCCGTTTATCATATTCTAAACATTTTCAGTGTTACCTAGGTTTATCCAAACCCAAGTCCGCGGTAACGCCCGCGTGAAATAAGGTTTTAAACTTTCATCCCCTATTTTACCCCCTTGGGGGTTAAATTTTGAAAAATCCTTCGTTAATGGATTGATTCCTTGTGCAAATTTTCATGAGATGAGGAATACGTGTGCAAATTTTCAAATTTCTAGCCTGTGTGTTGATACATCACTCAATCAGATTTGTCGTTAATATATGTATTTATAAGATTTTTATAGCGCAAGGTATTTCCTGCAACTTCAAATTCCTACTTGTGTTCAAATTCCACTATTTGTGTGCCAAATTTTATTCAAAACTGTTAAGTCGTTTCTGCATGAAAGACAGTCGAACATACATACCTACAAAAAATCGCATGTTATTGAGTGTGATTATTTTTACATTTGTTTTCGTAACTGAAAATGCAAAATAGCAAAAATCATGCCGACTAATCGGTAGAAACATTTGTTGCCTAACTTTACATTTCTTGTATAGGGTTTTCTAAGAAATGTAGAGCACATTTTTTTTATAAAATACGGGGAAAAACAATCAAACGGATCGCCTGATGGAAGTCGATTACCACAGGGCGTAGCCAATGAACGCCTACAATATCAGAAGAGTCACAAATGCATAGCCGATCTTAAATTTAGTAGAGTTAAAGAAGATACTAGTAGCAGGTAGAAAGCGTATTACTTAATATAAAAATGGATTAAATTACGGCTCTTTGTATTTCCAGCGATACTTCTAAATCTATTATAGTATATTATATAAAATTAGAGGATTTCACTTTGCACCTAAAACTGCACGTCGCAGATGCCTATATTATGTTTGTATGTCGTACAATAGGTACACTACGGCCGCTGTATCTTGACGGGTCTGAACATAGGCTCTACGAACTTTAGCGCATGTACAACTCGTGAAGAAAACTGTTATTGTGTTATTTTATATATGTACCTATGTACTAATAAAATTTCCCTAATACAGTTGACCAATTAGTACAAATAAAATAAATACGAAAACACTTAAAAACAGTTATTGCGCAACCTTCTGCGCGAAGATCAGACTCGCCAAGATACTTCGGCCGTATTGTACAAGGCTCCCATTGTACTCTATGGTGGTTGCAAGTTGATTCCTATAAGAGTGTAGAAGATACGGGGGTTAAAACATGTGATTTCTAAGAATGTGTGATTATTATTACAAATCTAAAATGATTTGGATTGTTCTAGAAAATTTTAGAATGATCTAGAATATTCCAGAATGATTAAGAAAGTTCTAAAATAGATACTACCACGCAAATACTTCAACTCAAGATAGGCTATCACGTGCATTTAGCAGAAAAAAATTCAATCAAGAAAAAGTTACGCCATCTTGGTTTTCACCATAACTCAAATGTCAGCCATCTTGTTTTCACCATACTTCGAATTTCAAAATGGCCCCAAAAATTTAAAAATTGGGGCCAATTTACTGGAGACAGTTTTTGCCTCAACATGCCTCGTCTATAATATACGTCTATGCTACCACGGTTCTGAACGATCAAGAACGTTCTAGAAATTTCTAGATTGATATTATACTACTTAATTGTATGCCAAATAAGTAGTGAGAGATTATTAACTTCAACAAATAACTATACAGTTAAAAATGACCCCAGCAAAGCGGGTATTCAAAGCTAGTCACACCATAAATATAAAGTCTACAGATTTTATCCAGATTTCGTATCATCATCATTATCATCATTGCAGTTTATCCAGACGTTATAGTAATTTACCATGACATCTGCTTTTATTTGAATCTCTAGAAGTCTAGAGTACCTACTAGCGGTTGCAATCTAGTTTGAGCATTGAAACCATATTGAAAGTTGACACTCTTTAAATAATTTTTAACGATTTTTCCCTCTTACAGGAAAAACCCGAAAAATATTAGATAGATTTGTTTATATAAGATTGCAGTTTCAAATTTGGAATGATTTTAGTGTAAACAGATTAAATTTTTGTGTGTGTTGATTTAACCGTTGATACCAACAAAATAATAAATACGTGTAGTAAATTAAGTAGTACAGTAAGCCACATAAATGCATGAATTGTATGTAATTTTGAATGAATGTGCGCATAGTATAAAATAAAACTCAATAAAGGTGTATTCCATTCGTAATTAATCTTTGTTTTTTGCTTACAATCCATAGACGTATATTATAGACGAGGCATGTTGAGGCAAAAAGTGTCTCCAGTAAATTGGCCCCAATTTTTAAATTTTTGGGGCCATTTTGAAATTCGAAGTATGGTGAAAACAAGATGGCTGACATTTGAGTTATGGTGAAAACCAAGATGGCGTAACTTTTTCTTGTATTAAATTTTTTTCTGCTACATGTACGTGATAGCCTATCTTGAGATTTGAGTTGAAATCTTTGTTACAATCGGTATCCACGCTCTAAACGACTGAACCACGGATGCTATCATATACATTACACATATTATGTATGATACACAGTGCATTGTCACTAGTTAATAATATTATTTATATCATAATATATTATGTATTTTAAATTTTAAGTCATGTTTGAAAGCGTGTTTTGAGCGCGTTGTGGGTCTTTATACAACCGATCCCTAGGACAACATTAAAGACAAGTAAACCGTACCTAAACAACTGGTTTCATTAGGTAACAAAAAAAGAGCTATGAAAATTTGTAAAATATAAGGAACACACTTGAAACTCTCTTAGAACCTATAATAACTTGTATTTGCATTATATGCATCCACTTTGTGTTTGTATAAAGGCAAAATAAATTAACGTGCAGTGTTTAGTAATTAATTACTCCAGTTTTGACAGAAGTCTAAACCCCGATTCTCGTAACTGAACGAAAACGAAAGCGTAAGTTACTTTCGTTTTACTTTTATTGAATTACAAGCGAATCGTCTTGAGATCATAAACTGATTGGAGCTTGGCCTTTAGACCAATCAACACGGGCTTGACGTTGTTTTGACGTTTAAGGGAATACATTTTGCAGTTTTATCATGGACTGGATCGTAAGTTCTATATTATTTCAGGATTTATTCCTTTGACCTTCTGTTCGAAACGATGTCTACGTGACCGACTGTACTCGAAGAGTAAAACCATACATTGGCGCGACATTGTTTCAAACAACATTTGACATGCGAGACAATTTACTGTCCATGTTCACGTTGAGGTTATAAGTGATCATCTATAGAGGCTTTGATACTAAGATGAACAATATGGAATCGGTGGATTTGCTGAAGTTCGGAAGATACCAGATGTACCAGTACTTTGTAATATGTGTGCCTATTATGATAGTGTCGATGATGAATGTTAACTACATTTTTGTCGCCGAAGATGTTGAACACCGGTAAGTTATTTTTCTTTTTTTTTTTACTGTCAGATAGGACACGATGGTCTTTGGGCAAAAATGGTTATATAGAAAATGTACCTATGTTAGCATTAGGTATATTAAACTATTTCATACTTACTTCTGTTTGTAGGCAGGGCAAAGGTACCATTGATTATTATTATTTTTAAACAAAAAATTAAACCGACCAAAGTAAAAATACACAAAAAAGTATGAAAAAATATTTTCTAAATAATTCCTCTTTTAAATTTTACCGCCTCCTTTTTTGGAAGTCGGTTAAAAATAGGTCAGCACCAGCAGTCAGCTTCATTTTTAACCGACTGTCGCCTGTGGACCGATTTTCCGAATTTTTTCTGTGATATATAGGGTGTAATCCCAAATTGGTCCCAAGTCGGTACCAGCAAATATGAACGTGAGTTCTATAAAAGATTGTAGGATATTGTTTGGGCTAGTACCGATTTCAAAATTAAGAAGATTGAATAGAGAAATAGTGAAAAATTTAGCCGAATTTGAAAGCGGAATTATTTAGAAAATAAGTTTTAAAGTCGGTTTAATTTTTTGGTTAAAAATATTTTTTTAATCTCTTCTGATGATCAAATTTTTTGCAACGTTATTTCACCATAGAAATGTACCTAACTTGTTTGTTGTTGAAAGTTGTTCTGTAGCAAAAATCTAGAAAATCTTTGAATTTATAAAAAACTCGACTACGAATATAATAACAGGTTAAAAAATTATATTAGGCAAATTCATTTTTTGATACTAAATTTAAATACTATATAAATAACCAGCCAATATCTAACTGCGTAGTGTTCTATTCTTTAATCGATTTTAAATCATCGTTCATCATTATCAGCTAATTATATCATGAATTATGTCTGATTCTGACAGTACCTATAGTATTAGAAATCTTAATGTTTTTCCTATTTACAATTTTATAATATTTACTTTTCTTATTTTTTTCTGTTCTTTTATTGTTTTGTAATGTTTAAATATAAAATCTTATAGTGTATGTCCTAATCTTGAAATAAACATTTTTTCTATCTAATTAATTCAATTTAATTACCGACCAACTTTATAAACTTGTTTCGAACCAGTTAAGGTATATTTCCTATAACTTCAATGGGCAATTCAACCTTAGGCCAATTCAACTTGATCTTATGTATACCTATTAGCATGTATGTACCAAATAACAATAGGGGATCGGACTATTTTTTAATTGCATAAATGAACAGTACTCTTAAATATGAATAAATTCTCAGAAGAAATAGTATATAAAGTCACTGTTTTCAAAGTTACATTGATTTGTATACAAATTCCGCAAGTCTCGTTCTCGTAAAAAAGCTCCATACTAAAGTCGTACCCACGAGTGACGTAATAAAAAAAAACTTTTTTGTACTTTTTAGATGTATTTAATTAGTAGGTAAACTACACATAAAATAATATATTTTTTTTTACATTTACCAAGTAGTTCCTAATGCCTCAATATTTCCGGAGTATATAAATGAAACTAAATATTTTAGATGTAGTCTGATCCCCTATTGACTGGCCATACAGTTCATTACAGTTCAATAAGTACTCAGCTCGATGATGTCTGGTTCCAGAGTCCAGACGCAAATAAATTGATATTCCAACTGCCAAATCTTTCCATTCGTTCATTCGAACCTGTTATAGCTGTGCCAAAAGGCTAAAAGAGGTGTCTAAAAACAAAATTTTAAATTAATTTTCAATCGAGGTTATGGTGATGAATTGAGTGAGCTGATGATGATGATTTGTAGCTATCAATCAATCAATCAATCCTTTATTGCAAGAATGTGGTATATATAAGGTCTTAAACATATTATATGAGCTGGGTTCCAACATTCTGCTATCACAATGGCGCGCAAAATATCCATAACATGCAAGGTGTTAGTTGTGGAGTTAACATTTACAAATTTAAGCAACAAATCGGAATTAAATTAAATACTTATAGATAATATACATTATGGAACATCAACAATTATTATTAATCATGACAAATTAATAATATTTAAATAAATCACACAATTTCAGTATTGGTCATAGGGACACGAGGACTAAGGCTAAGGACACTCTCGATCACATCAGCTTCCAAACAATGCATCTAAATCGGACCCTTCATTTAGGATCTACGATGCCACGGACAAACTGACAAGCACATCAAACTTATAACACCCCTTTTTGCGTCGGGGGATTACAAATATGCTGAAAATGCAAAGTTGCGTTATTGATTCATTAAACTTAGGCTTTTTATGGGTGTAAATAATAACTGCAGGAATACACCATTACATTTAAGTTTGAAAAACTAAACGTTTAAGATTATCCTCGATAAGGACAGACTGAGACTACCTTATAACTTTATAAAATATTTTGATGATAGAAGATCGTTCTAGAATATTCTAGAATAATACGGCAAAATCAAGGTCACTCTAAAAAATTTTCAACTTGCTAGAACATGCCAGATCGGTTTTAACAGTTTCACACATTTTTGGACTTCCTAGATAATTCCAGAAAATTTTAGAACACTCTATATCGATTTAAGTAGTTGCAGATATTATAAATTTTTGAAGATCATTTCGGAAATTTTGAGAGCTTTCTAGTTTATTCCAGAAACTTTCTGGGGCATTCTAGATCAATTACAATAATTGCACACATTTTTTAACTTTCTAGATCATTCTAAAAAAAATCAACTTTCTAGATAATTCTAGAAATCTTTAGAACTTTCTAGATCATTTCAGGAAAATTTAGAACTTTCTGAACCATTTCGGATCGATTTTAACAGTTGCATACACTTTGGAACTTTCTTGATCATTCCAGTAGTTTTTAAGAACTTTTTAGATCATTCCAGTAGGTTTAAGAACTTTCTAGATCATTCCAGAAGTTTTCTTAAACATTTTAGATCAATTTCAACAATTTCAATTGCACACATTTTTAGAACTTTCTAGACCATTTCGGATCGATTTTAACAGTTGCACACATTTTGGAACTTTTCATCCATCATCCATCATTCCAGAGCTTTCTAAATCATTCCAGAAGCTTTCTAAAACATACTAGATTGATTACATTAGTTGCACACATTTTGGAACTTTCTAGATCAATCCAAAATTTTTAAGAAGTTTTCATAAGTTTACATGAGAAGGACGGATATAGGAATATTTTTTAACATTTTCGCCAACCACAACCACCCACTTCCATCCACCACGACCAAACTGCCTTACTTGCAAGTGCAGACCTAGGGCTACCTAGTACCTACCACCATAACTATAAGTGGTCGGCAGTACCTACTGTTAACCACTTTTACACAGTACCTATTATGAAGAAAACGACTGACATACAAACACATAGTTTCCTAATCGACTAAAAATCACCTACCAGTTATATTTAGTCTAAACACCCAAGTATCGTATTTAACTTGAGACTTTTTTACTTTCAATGAATTATTTATAAATTAATCGTCTTGATATCTTAAACTGATTTTGGAGTTTGGACCAATCAAAACGCGTTTGATATTGATTCGACTTTTCAATGAGTATACTATTTTGCTGTTTTATCATATCGAGACTGAATCAAAACTGTATATTAATCGTAAGGATTAATTAGCAGAATTGACCGACAACTGATCTTCCAAGCTAGGCTTTAGGTAAGCGTGTTTTTGGAACGAAGTTCCTTCGCGCGTTGCGCTTTTTGCTATAGTTGTACAACCCGTCGGAAATATCTGCGAACCTCGCTTAATGACGTCATGCAAATTGATATGAATATTTTACCAAACAGCGAAACAATAATGCGATTACTAAAGCGAGAATAGATAGGTAATACACGTAGTCGGTAATTGCGTTGGCAACGTTACTGGATAGGCGCGAAAACGGGGCGAAGTCCGGTGAAGCGCGAGGGAAGCGCATTCCAGCGAGGTTCGCAGATATTTCCGACGGGTTTGTAAGCCGTGCGGCGCGCGCGTGTTTCTCTATCTGTCTGTCTCTCTCTCTCTCTCTCGCATAGAGCTTCGTTCCATCCAGGTCTCCCTTGACACCTCTCAAGTTTTTTTTTTGCAGATGTCGTGTTCCAGAATGCGACTCAACCTTGTCTGTAGAAGTCCCAGAATACTGGCCAAAGGATATCGACGCGAGATGTTACCGGCCGGTTATAAATAAAGAAAAGTATTTTGAAAATGGAACCTGCTCCAACGAGACTTTCACCGCCAATTTCGAGGAATGCAACGACTGGATTTACGAACACAACAATTCGATTGTTTCTGAGGTGAGATTAAATACATATAGGGTGACACACCCAATGGTTTCTGGAATCTACTGCATGCCGGCGACACCATACTTTAAACTAAGTATAAAGTATTTTCCTATGTAATAATCGAGGTTAAGATTGGGCCATTGGGATTGCTGATAATTGGTGCTCTCACTCTAATATATAATTACGACGGCGAAGTTTGAAAAAAATAAGTATGGGATTTGATATGTAACACATCGCAAACGACATGTCACATAACGATGACTTATTATCAAATCCCATACATTTTTGAATTCGAAGATCACCGTCAAAATTATCGAATGCATATCCATTCAGGGTTATTTTAACTCGGAATTTCTATGAAACTTATGATCACTCATCCTTAAGTCATCGGAATAATGGTCCTGTCTGAGGCAAATTAATCCGGAGATATCCGCTAATAATCGAACACACAATAGGCAAGCGGACTGATTTTTTTTTATTACATAGATGAATAGTACTCTTAAATATGAGTAACTTCTCAGAAGAAACCGTATATCAAAAGTCAATATTTTCAAAGGTACAGCGATTTGTATACAAAATTTCTTCGAGTCTTTATACCAAAAAAAAATTTTTTTTTTTTGCGAAATTGGTAAACAAAACCTACATCATTAGTTTACTCACATCATATACAAAAACATTCATTATGGTAAGTATGAACTTAAACGCACAAATATCGGAGATATTTACAAATATATTCCTGCGGCCATATACTTCATATACTACTTCATACTACTTCATATTCAAGTGACGTCATGTGTATATCGATTTTAGTATGGAGCGTTTTTAGGAGGCTCGCGAAATTTTTTATACAAATCGCTGTACCTTTGAAAATATTGACTTTTGATATACGGTTTCTTCTGAGAAGTTACTCATATTTAAGAGTACTATTCATTTATGCAATAAAAAAAAATTTGTCCGATTGCCTATTAGTTTCGAATCCAATCATTGGATTCCAATGCCATATATTATGACAGTTCGACACTTGACAGTTCGATTTTCAACCTTTAGTATTTGCGCATACTGCATAGTTCTACATATTTTCAGTGTTCTAAATTTTCTCTGGCCAGTCGGAATTCGGATCTTATAGAGGTCCTGTCAGAGGAAAAATAATGATGAACAGTCTGTAGTCCATGAGTGTAGGTTTTATTTAATATATGCTCTGGTTCCCAGGTCTTAAAATTAAAATACTTAAGGGCTCCATTACACATACTCATATTACTTCCGTAAAGTCAATTAAAATGACATAGTTAATTGTTGTTTTGGCGTTCTCATGGAGGACAATAAACAGGCTAAACGCGATTAATTAAGAAACCGGCGGCAAACAGCAAAATAATTTCAGTAACGATGTCCTTCGAAGACATTTGGGTTATTTTAATGCCACAATTTTAACCATTGAATGTATTAAATACTAGGGCTATTGCCCGTGACTTCGCAATCGCAAAAGGAAATCCCACGGGAACCATACATTTTTCGCGATAAAAAGTAGCTTATGTCATTCCCTGTTTTCTACACTACGTCTGTACCAGATTTCATCAAATTCTAGGAATTTCGGAGCCTATTCAATGCAAATAAACAAACAAATATTTCCTCTTTATAATATTAGTATATAAAAACATTTCAATTATATAACACTAACCACACAAAGATTCTCGATACAAAACCTTACTTTTAATAGTAGATTATGCACCAAGGGGATAAAGCAGTGTCTTATGTCACGGGCAGCATATTGGATCCTGAGCGTAACAAGGGACTCTAGAGTTAACTCCAGAGCGCGCGCAAACTTAATTCCCGAGTGAAGCGAGGGAGTTATGTAGAGTCCTGAGTGAAGCGAGGGGTTCAAGCTGCCCAAGACGAAGACAGGCTTTATCCCAGAGGTGCATACTCTACTTTTCATACCTACTGCGAGGCAATAAAAACCCAAGGCTACATAAATAAAACATTTATTTTGTTAAAAGTTAATAATATTAATATTGGACACATTTGTCCAGTTATGGAGGGAAAGAGTAATATTTTTATTAGGGAGAATGTTAAAACACGGAACTGTTAAAATAACGGAGTAGGTACCTATTTTAATTTCTGAAAATAGCACCAAACACTGGCTTTTGCTCTGAATTTTTTGAACCGCATTTTTCTTTTGTTATAGGTGGCCAGTTCGATTTTCGAATAAACTCTCAGCAATACCATATTATTATTGAAAAACTCTATGATAGATACGTATCTATTAGAAGTTTTCATACGAATTTTAACGTTCCAAATTCAATTCACTTTAATCCCTTGGGAGTTTCATACAACATTATCTCCCTTGGGAGTCAATGACTTGCTTTACGTTGAGATTGCGTGATATATATCCGATACATTGTCGAGCAGGCGGGATGAAAAATAATTTCACTTGACAAGTTCGTTTGATCATCTGTAAATAATGGGACAATTCAATCATCGTTTTTATTATTTTCCCCGCAATTGTTCCAATATTTCTCTTAACACCTTTCCTGAACCTCAATCATTTCAACACCAAAGTTACAAGGCTGACTCCTTAGAGCTACGTAGAGATGTAGCATCGCTCTGCATCCTCTATCAGTTATATTACGGGGAGTGCTCTGAGGAATTGTTCGGACTTATACCCGCTGCAACTTTTCGCCACCGTTCCGAGAGACAAAATATTTATCATCCTTGATGAGTGGCAGTCCTCCACCGTGCGCTTTACCTGAAGCTTTCTGCCGTGCACTGTAAAACTGTGGAATGAACTGTCGCCAGCAGTATTTCCGGACCATTACGACCTGCAAACCTTCAAGAAGGGAGCGTATTCCCTCCTAAAAGGCCAGCAATGCACTTGCAACTTCTCTGATGTTGCGTCCATGGGCAACGGTAATCGCTTTCCATCAGTTTGCTCGTTTGTCCCCTAGTTTTATAAAAAAAAAAACATCCGTTCTCGAGTTTTAGATGTATGTGCAATAAATAAATAATAGCATTTTATATGATTACAATACTGCACTCACTGCACTCTGAAAGTTTTGAAACCAATTCACTTGCGGAAAAGTTTTTTCACTTTAGAAGAATAAACCTTGGTAGGCAATCAAATAAACCGACCCAAGGTGGGATTACACTGTGAGCATTCCGTTTATTAACATCTATTGCACAATAAATACCAGATCGTGTATTTTTATCGATCGAGCAATTTATTCTTTACACGTTTATACGTCTGATGCCAACGCATAATTATCTCGCTGCTTCTTCCTTATGTCACGACTTAAAAATTACCAGTTATCAACTGTTCAGGGCGTCACAGACGGCTAAGACACTATAATAATTATCTTACGATGCCTGGATATGTATTTCATATTATGATGAAAACTCTTTAGGAAAATTATTTTGAACGACATTCGACTGTATCTTTTGAATATCTAGAGTTATATAATAAATAATTTTCAGTAATGTAAAAAATATCATTAGGTATAAAATGAGATACTTACCTACTTTTGATGTTTGTAGGTCAAAGACAAAATAATTTATTTCGTTTTATTCAACGTAAGGTGTGCCTCCCAGATGTGGATTTTGTTAACTTTTTACCTATGTTCAATAATTAGAGTGTTGACTCCTATAATTGAGCATTGCATTTTCATAATTTGCTCCTTTATAGTTTTCGAGAAAAACTCGAAAAACAGACCTGGCTGGAGTTACGTTAGTAACCAAAATATGAAAATACAGTGAAAACCTTTAATAACGATATTATATTTTATAGCGACGGACAGGGTACTACGACGATTTGTTGATAACGTGTATTGGCTATTACGACCATAATTTATCGGTCCCTTGAATGTCGTTATAATCGGTTTTCACTGTATATTAAATTGCTTGTAGCTCGGCCCTCGGGCGATGATACCCGAGGTATTTCGTTACGTGTATGGCTAGCATTAGCCTCGAGATGATAATGATGACGTGTAACATATAAGTTTCATGTCAAATTATCTGTGTCCTGTAGGAATAGCGATGTAACACGACACCACATCTCTGCAGAGAGTATTAGTAGTGAATGGATTATTATTATTAAAGGGATTTTTTTTTTAAGTTCTTATTGCATAATAGGTTATTTTCCAAGTTTTTGAAAAGTATGTCAAATTGTTCCTAATACCAAAATACATTAGCAGTTTGAACGATTCTTTGTGAATTTCTTTCTTTTCCTTGCAAATTAGCCTAAAAGTTTAAATTAATATTCTAGGCGCGAAAACGCTATAACGAGTTGTCATGACGTCACATTCTTGTAACCATAGAGTATCTTGTAACATTGTAACTGTCAAGTGTCAAATTACACTGACAATGCCAAATCTGCACTAATACGTCTATTAAAACACAGGGGAAAATCTTTGTGACCATACCAAAGAACACTGAAATGCGGAAAAAGTGGCTATTACTCTCTGACGCATGACGTTAATGATTCTGATGCTGGCTATTCTTTATGGAAATCGGGAGGCCATTAATAAAAGAAGAAGAAGTACAAGAATATGACTTCACATTCCAATCTCGTGCGTTTTTAGTCACGTGGTCAAACGTGAAAAATTTATAATTTTATTTTTTATATTTTATAAAAATCATACATATTTTTGTGTAAAAAGTTGGTTAAATTGGTTTAAATTAATGTTTAGCGATAAAATATCAACAATCTGATGTATATTTTCATCATAGGATAATACCCTATTATGTTATTATCATGATTCTGAATTCCTATGTCGACAGACAATATTAATATAACTTAGATAACATCTTCGAAGCTCGAACTCCAATCATGAGGATCTATCAACATTATCGCAATTAGGTGCAAATTGTCTGTACATAATGTAATATTTCAATACATCTAGGTAGATACTTGTTTTATTCGTATAGCTAGTTGTAACCTACCTAACTAATAGTGGTGAAATAATAATTATATTCTTATATATGTCACCGTAAAATTGTAAAAACCTTTAGATTGTAAAATAAGTCATGAGATTGTAAAAATATGTCGAAAGATAAATTTAATAACTATATATTTATAATCTAACGAAAAATAATGTAATAAATTATAGGCAGCATATTATTATAATTATTTTACAATTTCACTAGTTTTATTACAATCTAACGGTTTTTAAAATTTTACGTGACTTTTAATATATTATATTGATTGAAATTCCAATGTCTCGCTAAAACTCGAGAACGGCTGGATCGATTTGGTTCATTTTGGCCTTGAAATAATTGTGGAAATTCAGGGAAGGTTTAAACGACGAGACAGTTAAAAGAGGACAACGTGTGTCGGGACAGCTAGTTATTAATGTACCTACTAGCTGTGACCGCGGCTCCGCCCGCGTAAATATAGTATCCCTCGGGAACAGTGTGCGTATGGTTTGAGAGACCCACCTGAATTTCCCCAAAATAAGTATAGCAAGTTTTAGTAGAAGTCTAAAAACAATTGTAGAACAAATCTGGGAATTTGTAAAAAGATAGTTTAATAGATATAGCCCTCAGAGTGTGGTCCCTCAGTTAACACACCGCTATTTTCCAGATCTCGATAAGTATGTGGAAAATTATGGTTTTTCACTACAGAATTTTAGTAGAACTTTTGTAAAAGTTTTTACAAATTTATCAAATACATAGCATTAGAAATAAAAAAGCTACAACCACCGAAGTGTGGTCCCTCAGTTCACACAAAAATGACATACTCATTTCGCGATATATTACTGACTTTTTAAATTATTTTTCTACGTAGAGTTTTAGTAGAAAATTTGTAGAATTCATAGACAAAATTTCAGAAAAATCTATCGGCGCATTTGGAAGATAAATACCATTATGTTGGGTCCCTCAGTTCACACACTTGTGTATAAGAAAAACTCAAATAACTAATAAACGAGAAAACTAACAGAAAGTCTACTATACTTAAATTTTAGTAGAAGTTTTTTTCTCTTGGATTAGCACATATAAAATATTTAATTTCTTGCTTCCTAGCTGAGATAATGTCAATTTTTTGATTGTATGAAAATGCAGAGTAGGGTTACCACACAAGAAGCAAAATGAGGACAGTACCTAATATTATTGTGTATGTTATACCTTATTAAATTAACGTTTTGCTCGCGGTTTCGCACCTTTTCACTATTTTAGGGGTTCATAGTACTACAAGCAACCGATTATTAACTATGTACCTATTTGTGGTTTTGCTCTGCCCGTCCTTTTGTCTGTCCGTTCTTGCTAACTCCTTATATGTAATTACATATGTATTATATGAATAAAAAACTGGCCAAGTGCGAGCCAGGCTCGCGCACAAACGGTTCCGTACAAAACGGTAAAAAAAGACGTTTGTTGTATCGGAGCCCTCGTTAAATATTCATTTTATTTTGTTTTTAGTATTTGTTGTTATAGCGGCAACAGAAATACATAATTTGTGAAAATTTCAATTATCTAGCTTTCGCGGTTCCTGAGATACAGCCTGGTGACAGACAGACGGGCGGACAGACAGCGAAGTCTTAATAATATTTTGGGTCCCTTTGGACACGGAACCCTCATTGATGAAATTTCATATTTTTGTTATACCTACCTATTTTCTATTAAAAAAATTATAGAAATAATAGGTCTTTAAATTAATGTCAAGCTTTTATGAAAAGGAAAAAGTTAATTTGTGGGATGTACGGTGTACATAATGTTATTCTTAAGTGTGTGTGCTTTTTTTGTGCGCATTTTTTTTGTAGGTACACCAACACACAATAGCATTCCACTTTTAAAATACAGTTCACGAGTGGTCTTAGTGTTTTTTACCACTTCGTAGATGTCCAACAACGAAAGCATGACGCAACGAATGTATATTCAAGCGCGACAAATATAATATTATGTATATATCAAGCGATCGCTCATATCGTGTCGAGGCGAAACCCGCGAAAGGGTCCAATTTTTAACCATTTGCATAAAACCATTTTCAGTATTGTCTCAGTAAACCTAAAAACATTTTCAGTATTGTCTCAGAAGTATATTGCTGTAAGTTGAGACTTAGAGAGTTATTCGCCGATGTAGTTTTTTCTCCAAGAACACTATGCCACGCGGGCGAAGCCGCGGGCAAAAGCTAGTATAACAAAAATATTAGGTGCAGTATAATATTACATTGAGTATGTATAATCTTTGGTGCTGGGGGCGAGACGACGACGAGACGAGGACGAGGGCTCCGATACAACAAACGTGATATTTTTTTTGCCGTATTGTACGGAACTGTTTGTGCGCGAGCCTGACTCGCACTTGGCCAGTTTTTTATTCATATAATACATATGTAATTACATATAAGGAGTTAGCAAGAACGGACATAGAAAAGGGCGGGCGGAGCAAAACCACAAATAGGTACATAGTTAATAATTGGTAAGTATATGGGTTGTTTGTAGTACTACGAACCCCTAAAATAGAAAATTAACATTATCTCAATTAGGAAGCAAAAAATTAAATATTTTATGTGCTAATCCAAGAGAAAAAAAAAATACTAAAATTTTAATAGACTTATAGTTTTAATAGTTTAATAGACTTTCTGTTAGTTTTCTCATTTATTAGTTATTTGAGTTTTTCTTATACACAAGTGTGTGAACTGAGGGACCCAACATAATGGTATATATCTTCCAAATGCGCCGATAGATTTTTCTGAAATTTTGTCTGTAAATTCTACAAATTTTCTACTAAAACTCTACGTAGAAAAATAATTTAAAGTCAGTAATATATCGCGAAATGAGTATGTCATTTTTGTGTGAACTGAGGGACCACACTTCGGTGGTTGTAGCTTTTTTATTTCTAAATGCTATGTATTTGATAAATTTGTAAAAACTTTTACTAAAGTTCTACTAAAGTTCTGTAGTGAAAAAACCATAATTTTCCACATACTTTTCGAGATCTGGAAAATAGCGGTGTGTGAACTGAGGGACCACACTCTGAGGGCTATATCTTTTAAACTATCTTTTTACAAATTCCCAGATTTGTTCTACAATTGTTTTTAGACTTCTACTAAAACTTGCTATACTTATTTTGGGGAAATTCAGGTGGGTCCTCAAACCACACGCACACCGGGAAGTGGGAACACTGTACTTTTTCGGGTAAAACGTAGCCTATGTTTTAAAATCCAGAGCATAAACTACTACCATACCGAATTTCATCGAAATCCGTTCGAAAGAGTAAAAAACATCCATCTATCCATACATATGGATAGATGGATGTTTTGCAAAGTCGCGTGCAAAAGCTAGTAAACTTAATATTTTGATTACTGTACTTCAGTCCTTTTGAGAATACGTCGTTTTGAGAATAAGTCCTTTAGAGAGTTTTGCTACTATAGGGTTTTGCGCCGGAGCCGAACTATGTAGTACTACGTGAGAAATCTATACTAATATTATAAAGAGGAAAACTTTGTTTGTATGTTTGTTTGTTTGTTTGTTTGTTTGTAATGAATAGGCTCAAAAAGTACTGGACCGATTTCAAAAATTCTTTCACCATTCGAAAGCTACATTATCCACGAGTAACATAGGCTATATTTTATTTTGGAAAAAAATAGGGTTCCGTAAGATATTTGGGTTTTTCGGACACAAGGTGTAAAAAATCAAGCAGAAAAGTTACTTATTTTGCGTACGCTGCCTAAACTATAAAAGATAGAACCATAAAATGTTCTAATTAATTGTAGATCTTATAAATATCTACAAAAAAGTCCGCGATACACTATACCTATCTATGTCGAGTGAGGCACAACAACCATTTTTTTATTTCAAATCTTGAATTTTTTTGGACTACATTTAAACGCGTTTATTTTACTCATGATATAAATCCTTATCAAAATAAATTATTTCATCACTAAGTACAGTTTATGTAGATAATATTTGGTCTTTGAATGATTGAAATTGGACGTGTGGTTTTGAAGTTATGGCGAAATTAAAATATTACGATTTCTGCTGCACGGCCCGTTGCGAAGTGGGCGTCACCAAGGCGGGGGTGCGCGTGCGGGGGGAGTTTAGATCTATGATATTTCATACGATAAAAGTATACCCACCTACTTATTTCATTGAGTTTTAGTAGGTACCTATATTAATTTGTTTCTGTTTGTTTTGACTAGATTTCGCCCATTTTGTTAAAGGTTTAAAGACATTCTGTAGTATTAGTATCAGTATTGTACCCGTGCGAAGCTGGGGCGGGTCGCTAGTATATAATATATTCTTTGGTACTACGGTCAATAAAATGGAATATAATTATTCTCTACATTTTAGACATACTAGACATAATATTATGCATAGTTTCAAAGACAATCAACCTTCGATCTTAATCAGTATAAGTGGAATGAGTTGTGACTTGTGAGTTGTGACGTAACAAATAACAATAATATATTTACTTAAGGCCTGTTTCACAATCTTCTAATAAGTTTCGCATATCTTATTTAGAAGTCGCTTCTTGCTTTATATCGAGCGATGGAGACAAAAGTACAAAATATTAAATATATGATTTATGACACTTATCAGTATAATTGTGAAATAGGGCCTTAATTATCTGGGAGCACGGTAGTGCCCCCATGCCAAGACGTCAAGCGAAGTGCAAGGGCACTACCAAACCACCTTTTCTCGAAGCGTTTCAGCGATTTTTTGAACCCTCATAACTTGAGTTTGATTGTACCAGATAAATGAAACTTTCAGGATTTGTTCCCATCAGCGGTCTCATTAAACATGTATAGTTTCGATTACCTACGTCTTATACTTTAGATTTTATTGATATCTAAAAACCCCTGATTCCGTCACTGACTCACTGATGATCAACAAAATTATATCGTACTTCCGGATGTTCTCGAAAGCTGAAATTTGTTACGTAAGATTGTATTAGTACACAACCAACATAAAAATTCTCAAAATTGAAACTTTCATCTTCCAAACCCTTAAACAAGGGAGTTAAAGTTAATTAACTGTGAAAGCGCCATCTATCGTGTTATTATGAACTATATAAGTTATGTCGTCGTTCATCGCTAGGCTTGTAAACTAATTGACTAATATTGATTGAAATAATTATTTCCCGAATATTCTGAATTTGAACGGAAAATTTAACATATATACAACATTCATTTAATTATGTTAAGAATTATTAAGGTAAGAAGTCTCATATAAACTTTTATCCTTCAACCCCTTAAACTACAGGAGGATTTCTATAATATTACCACAAATTTAGCTAGAGGCCTGAAAATTGTTGTTGTTATTAGGGATCCGATAAGAACAATAAAATTTAATAAAATAACCATGTATCCCTTTAATAACAACAAAAAACACAATAAGTATTTTTAATCTTTATCGACATAATATTTTATTGTACTCCTTTATGTTTTTCCGTTTAAATTACTAAAGAATACTCGGGAAATAATTATTTAAATATTACGCCAATTAGATCTCAATTTCAAATCAAGATGAACGAACACTTAAGTTATGGGACATAACTAACATAATTCATAATGTACGAGATAGATGTCGCTTTTATACAAAACTAAACAAATAATATTATGATTATATTATGATTTATGATTAAAACGATTTTTAATTAACTAATTAATTATCAAATTACAGTTACATACTTTTTAGAATTTGTATCATCAAAATATTGACACTATCCAAGTAGAGAAAAAAATAAAATCTAGTAAAAGCGCCATCTAGGTTAAACACACGTAGCTTATAAACAATAATCAATTATAATGTGCATTCAAGTAGTACTTATTGCTACCGATAGATGTCAGCGCATCGACGCATGAATTACGCTAACGGTGTGTAATATTACTTAAGTCTTAAACTCTTACAATTTGAATAAATATTTTACCGGGGGGGGTAAAACTCTCATACACAACTCATACATGTACAAATTGACAGAGAACAGAGACATCTGAATACGACTATCCGGTACTAATAGTTTGAAAGTTTTCGGATAGCCACAACAGATGACACTAAGCAGCTTCTACATCACGCTATCGAAAACACGAGGCGTATGTATTAGATAGAGGCTCGCGAACATTATACACTGCGACCTGCATTGACCATATTCCATAGATTATACAGATATATACTTAACTAGCCATATTCCATAATGTAAACGGGAATTTCTGATTATTTGGGAGATGTCTATGTCTTACGCTAATAAGTTCGATAATTTCTGTCTTATATTTCGCAAACAGTTCCCAATCTGTGTTGCGTACGCTATCACCATTCACGAAAGTCAAGGGCTAAGTTTGAATAATGTTCTTATTTGATATTGGGTCATCTACGTTCTCTTGTGGGCAAGCTATGTAATACTCACTCTAGAGGAGTGACTAATTTGCAAGGCGTTCATCTAATAAATATTGACTTCAACAGTCAGCTATAATAGTCGAATATAATCGACTAAGAGTCATCGTCCTGATCTGCTTCTTATTGTAAATGGTAACCCAACAAAGAAAAGGCAAAGATAGAGAGTGGGCAGAAAAGCGTTCTGTTGTGCAAGTAATACACCCTAAAAGAAGAAAACAATATTGTTATATAACAACTTACAAAAAGAAATGAAATCCCACCAAAAACATTTCCATGTAAAAAAATTATGCCAAGACGATACCATATGACTAGCACTGTCAAAAAGTTATGAAATCTCATGTAAAACCAAGCTTCTTACCCTACACGCCTTAACTCTACAAGAGTAACTTCACAAACTCTACACCTTAGTCATTATATGTGGCTTGGCCATTTCGTAGTAACGAAGAGAGTATAATAGAAAAACAGTCGGTTATAAATTTTTCTCCTTACGGCCAAGTGAATGTAGCGAAATGGCCAGGCCACATATAATGACTAAGGTGTAGAGTTTGTGAAGTTACGCTTGTAGAGTTAAGGCGTGTAGGGTAAGAAGCTTGGTTTTACATGAGATTTCATAACTTTTTAACAATGCTAGTCATATGGTATCGTCTTGGCATAATTTTTTTACATGGAAATGTTTTTGGTGGGATATTATTAAGTGGTTAGAGCTCTCGACTCGGAGGTCATGGGTTTTGTTGTTTCAATGCGGGAATCGATCCCGCATCGCAACAAAAAATGTTGTTTCCAAGTTTGGTTAAAACAATGCAGGCTGATCACCTGATTGTCTGACAAGAAAGATGATCCATGTGTCGGATGAGCAAGTAAAAAGTCGGACCTGCGCCTGATTTCTCGCCAGTTGTGTCGGTTATCCGTCCCACTGGATTATGAGTAAAGGAAGAGAGAATGCTCTTGTGTACTGCGCATACACACAGTATTATTGTATTATTATTATTATTAACTAGATGTCGCTCGCGACTTCGTGCGCGCAAAAGTTAATTTCGCAGAAACCGTACATTTTTCCGCGATAAAAAGTAGCCTATGTCCTTCCCCGCGGTCTACTCTACATCTGTGCCAAAGTTTATCAAAATCGGTCCAGTAGTTTCGGAGCCTAATTCAATGCAAACAAACAAACTAACAAACTTTTCCTCTTTATTATATAAGTATAGATATAAATGAATTGTCTTCATATCATAAGCTGATTTTCGAAGTTAGGGCCAATCAAAACGGGTTTGACGTTGGTTTGGCGTTTATGAGAATACCATTTTGCAGCTTTAACGTCATATCGGGACTGTATCACTGTAACTGTATTACTGCAGGCTCTATATGTCGATTCTGCTAATTAAATATTAACAGAATCGACTTACAGTCTTTAGCCAAGACAAGGGCGATCCAGCCTCCAAAATAGGTTGTGGTCACAGCCAACCGATAATCGGCCACGTGCGAATAAGGGTACGAAAACGCTCATAGCAATCAATCAATCAAATATCGCTATCAACATCAACAGACTAAAATAATGACGCCACAAATCAAATAGGGTATGATATAGGTGAATCCGCGTTTGAGTCAAGATGCCATCACTAATTACGAGTTACGACGACGAAGTTCCAAAACAAAAATGTATGGGATTTGAAATCAGCATGGCTAAGTGACTGTATCGCTATGCCACTCAGCGAAGCTTAAGTATGTCAGATCTATGGAGGGTAGAGCAAAGTTCACTCCATCTCCTATTGCTAAATAGTAATCATATTGTGGTCAATACCTACTACCTATTGCTTCATTGAAATTAATAAAATAAATTAATAAAAAAAAATACAATTAATAAAATTATTAATTGTATTATAATGTTAAACTGTAATGGGAAAATACAAGTCATTTCTACGCTACTTGAGTAAAATGATAATAAAAAATATGTGTCAATCCTATACATTTTTTCGATTTCGAACTTCGTGATTGTAATTCAAGAAGTCAATATTTGACTCCTTGTTATTTCCAGCTGAACCTTGGCTGTCACTCGTGGAAGTCAACGCTGGTGGGTAGCATACATAATGCCGGCATGATGTTCTCCATGTCTGTGGCTGGATGGATAGCTGATAAGTAAGTGTTCACTCCTTGGACCTCCGGTAACCTCACTCACTCGGCGAAGCCCATTGCAGTGGCGTAGCGTAGTAGGGGCGGGTGGGCGGCCCGCCCCGGGCGGCACTTGTAAGGGGGCGGCAAAATTGACGTCCGCCCCGGGCGGCAGACAGCCACGCTACGCTACTGGCCCATTGCAAGGTGCCCTACAAAACCTTACAAGGCTATAATTTCAAACAGGTTTTTCTTTTCATAGGACTAATGAATAATAATGCATAGGTACAGTGATTTCAACCTCGGTGATTTTTTCGATACATATTAATTTAACTGTTGCAACTCTATTACTGTATCCTATTTTTAAACTGAATTTTCCTCGTTTTTCCAACTTCAAAGCAAGGGCGGATCCAGCTTTGACGCCAGGAGGGGGTCACATCATGGGCGTAGCCAGGTTTTAGTTTCGGGGGGGGGGGGGGTCAAGAAAATAAAACGACTACAAGTACATTAAATAATCAGGGCCGTCTTTAACCTATTAGAGGCCCTGGGCACATTAGAATTTTTTGTCGTTACCTGTTTAACTTTTAAACCCTGAAAGACTGTGTATTTCGGAAAAATACAAAATATACTAAAACTAAACGTCAGTACAAAAAACGAGCGAGCGAAGCGAGCGAGCAAATTTTCCTTTTTTACAGGTTCAAACGTTCAACTCTGTTCAAACGTTAAACTAAAATATTTACTTCGGAAATATACCATAAAATCAACCGGCTAAAACAGAACATCGGTAATAAATAATGTACCTTGGCCTTTATGTTAACTGCGAGCGAGCGAAGCGAGCAAGCAAATTTTTTTCCTATTTAATAGGTTAAATCTGTTCAAACTTTAAACCCTAAAATACTGTGAAAACAGGATCATACATTAGAATAATGGGCGCCCATTTTTTTTTTAATTTTTACCTGTTTATGCTTTAAAGCACAGTCTTTCAGGGCTTCCCCTTAAACACTAAATAACGGTGAACTTCGGAAAAATATCATAAAATGAACCGGCTAAAACAGAACATTGCTACTTAATAATATAATATGTTCTTTATGTTAAACGCGAGCGAGCGAAGCGAGCGAGCAAAATTTTTTCCTATTTAACAGCTTAAATCTGCTCAAATTTTAAGCCCTCAAAGACTATTACCCTGAAAAACACTGTAATTCGAAAAATATAAAAATCAAAAGCCTAAAACTGAACGTCGGTACAAAACTTTATAGTAATTTGTCTGTATAAGCCAAACACGAGTGAGCGAAGCGAGCGAGCAAAATTTTTTTCCCATTGTATAGGTTAAAATCTATTCAATCGTTAAACTGTTAACACTGGATAACAGTGAACTTCGGAAAAATATCATAAAATGAACCGGCTAAAACAGAACATCGCTACTAAATAATATAATATGTTCTTTATGTTAAACGCGAGCGAGAGAAGCTAGCAAGCAAATTTTTTTTCCTATTTAATAGGTTACATCTGCTCAAATTTTACACCCTAAAAGACTGAAAATAGTATCATTTTGTAATTTAAATTAAAGTAAAATTAGTGTAATTTCTGATATTGTAAATTACATTCCCTATTTCCCACTCTAACTTACCAATCTTCCTTTCCACACCACCTATCCTTCCCTTTTCCTATTCCTACCCTCTCCACCAATCCGTGGAAACGCAATGGATAATCAAAAATAATTTAATTATCCAAAATGGCGGCGATGTGGTTCGCCACCCATCACGTCTCGTTTCTCGCGGAGGCGAAAAGCGGACCATGGAGAGACTATTGGCTACGTTGAATGTAAGAGGAGGAATGGATGGTAAGAATGAAAGTGGACGAAGCGAAAGAAGTATGTCAGGATCGTAGCAAGTGGAAAGAAGTGGTCTCTGCCTACCCCTACGGGAAAGAGGCGGTCCCGCCTGCCCCTACGGGAAAAAGGCGTGATTATATGTATGTATGTATGTATGTAAATTACATGACAAATAACTTATTATGTTAGGTTTGTCATATACCTAATACATATTTCACACTTTCTTCGCAGTTCATGAATACAAAAGTTTAGGATAAGTGAGTGTGCCCAAAATATTGTGTCGCATGCTATACGTTCGAGGACTCGATGGCACGCGTGCCATAGGTTCGCGATCCTTGTTTTAGGCTAGTGATTTTATTGTCTTTTTCTAAAGTTTTTTTTTTTTTTTAAGATTAAGATTTTAAGTAAGATTTTAACAGGTTAAAGCGTAAAAAACATTCGCTCGCTTTCCCAGTTTGAACGCATTTAACACAAATACATATAGAACAAAATAGTATTAAAGTTCTGTTTTAAGCTGTTGATTTTTTTCTAAAATAACTTTTTCTAAAAATCATCTTTCAGATAGGGATAACGGGGCGGCAAAATGTTAATTGGGCTGTGGCGCAAAATTTCTAAATACGCCTCGAGGCAGCCTATTTATATTCCATAACCGTAGTGAATAATTTGTCATAACAGCTAGAGGTATGTCGAGGGGTATAACGCGTTTCAAATGAGAATAGGAACGTCAATGACATTTTTCTGTCAAATATCACTTGAAAAGTGCGATTTTCAGAAAAACTTATGTGCATATAAATATTAATAGTCTTAAATCGAATTAAAATAAAAACGTTAAATAGTAATCAATTATCTAAACATAAATTAAACTATCATAACAGTCTAAATTCGAAACAATATGGCGCCGACTCGATCCTATTCTCATTTAAATCGCACTATATGACGCAAAACTCCGCAAAAGTCAATGGGTACGTTTTTAATATAAACGTGGAAAAATGCCAGTCCGGTTCTAAGGCGATCTTCAACCATTGAAGATCTTAGCCACAATTTAAATTTTAAATTTTCGATGCGTTTGTTCCCAAACGTTTGCCATCATACAAAGTTATTAATTATTATACCTATTATAATATTAAATTAATTAAATATTGAAGGTAGTTACATAAAATCTATATGGTGACAAAATATATAAATAAAATCATTATGTTCAATTAGTGGTCCACCTGTCCTGGAATCAGCTAAGGGGGGGGGGGTCATGGGGGTCATGACCCCCCCCCTGGATCCGCCGTTGCTTCAAAGTTCAAATCCTAGATTTTTTTTTAATTTGGGGTTGGCAACCCTATCATATGTGACATTTAAATATTAATTTCACTGATTCCAGGTACGGACGGAAACCAGCTCTGATTATTTGCTCAGTTGGCGGTTTGATCGGCGTTGTCAAAATGTTTCTAAAGAACTACTACACGTACCTGCTCATTGAGTTTCTGGAAACGTTGCTGGCGTCAGGGCTTTACACAGTTGGTATTGTTATAAGTAAGTATCAACCATTATATTTTTGTTAAACAATAGCTGTGCTCCGCAAAAAAAGGCGCATGTAAGCGCTTGTAAGCAAAATGGCGATTGCTAAGGTGTAAGCGATGTCAAAGTTAAATGCTATTTTCCTCTACTAAAAAACACTACTGATCCTACTAATATTATAAATGTGAAAGTTTGTAACGATGTAAGGTTGGATGGATGGATGTTTGTTCCTCTTTCACGCAAAAACTACGGATTTTAATGAAATTCGGTATGGTAGTAGTTTGGGCCCTGGATTAAAACATAGGCTACTTTTTATCCCGAAAACGTACAGTGTTCCCGAGGGATACTATATTTACGCAGGGGAAGCGCTTCTCCTTCTACGTAAATGAAGTCGCGGGTAAATTTTAGCGATATCACAAAGTAACTGTTCCACGCGGACGAAGACGCGGGCAACGGCTAGTTTCAAAATAAATAATCAAAATGATGGCAGCGTACTGAAGTTAGTAAACGTGTCCTGGCCGAAAACTGTCATTTTCTTTTTAGCGCAAGTAAGCGCTAACAAGCGCCATTTTCCGCGGAACACAGCCAATGTGATAATAAATACCTACATAAACTGTAACAATTTAAAATTTTGGACTGCTTGAATTGCCGCGGATGATCCATGCTACCACCACAGAGTAGAAATAGTAGATTATGCACCAAGGGGATAAAGCAGTGTCTTACGTCACGGGCAGCATATTGGACCCTGAGCGTAACGAGGGACTCTAGAGTTAACTCCCGAGCGTAGCCAGGGAGTTAAAACTTAACTCCCGAGAGAAGCGAGGGAGTTATGTAGAGTCCTGAGTGAAGCAAGGGGTGCAAGCTGCCCAAGACGAAGACAGGCTTTATCCCAGAGGTGCATACTCTACTTTTCATACCTACTGCGAGGCAATAAAAACCCAGGGCTACATAAATAAAACATTTATTTTGTAAAAGTTAATATTGATATTGGACACAATTGTCCAGTTATGGAGGGAAAGAGTAGTATTTTTATAAGGAACATTTATGGATGTTGTGGTGAAGTTTATTTGAGCAGTACTTATAGATATTCAGGAACTTGTGACTGACGATTTTGACACGTGAGAATGTTAAAATTATAGGTGGCCAGTTCGATTTTCGAATAAACTCTCTTTGAAATGCCATATTATTATTTAAAAACTCTATAATAGATACGTATCTATTAGGAGTTTTCATATGAATTTTAACGTTCCAAATTCAAATCACTTTAATCCCTTGGGAGTTTCATACAACATTATCTCCCTTGGGAGATTATAGGTGGCCAGTTCGAAAATCGAACTGGCCACATATAATTTTAACATTCTCACGTGTCAAAATCGTCAGTCACAAGTTCCTGAATCTTTAAGTACTGCTTAAATCTTTGGCTTAAATAAACTCCACCACAACTTCCATAAATGTTCCTAATAAAAATATTACTCTGTCTCTCCATAACTGGACAATTGTGTCCAATATCAATATTAACTTTTAACAAAATAAATGTTTTATTTATGTAGCCCTGGGTTTTTATTGCCTCGCAGTAGGTATGAAAAGTAGAGTATGCACCTCTGGGATGAAGCCTGTCTTCGTCTTGGGCAGCTTGAACCCCTCGCGTCACTCAGGACTCTACAGAACTCCCGAGCGAATATACAGGACGTAAGACACTGCTTTATCCCCTTAGTGCATAATCTACTATTATACTTACGTACAGAAAATATCAACGTCAAAATTGGTTTTGAATCGACTTGGGTCGTTCTATGAAAGCTGTTTATCTGTACATAAAACCTGAAAAAGGATATAGGCTACTTATTATCGCGGGGAAATGTACGGTTCCTCTGAGATAATTTATTTACAGTTTCACGTAAAAACTACAGAACCGATTATCATGAAATTTTGCCCAGATATAAAATAGACAACGGGAAAGGACATAGGCTACTTTTTATCGCGGGGAAATGTACGGTTCCCGTGGGATACTTTATTTTCAGTTTCATGTTAAAACTACTAAACCGATCATCATACAATTTGGTACATATGTAAAGTAGACCATGGATATGGGGAAGGATACTGGCTACTTCTTATCGCTGGACATATACAGTTCCCTTGGGTTCATGGGCGTAGCCAGGGGGGTGGTTTAGGGGTTTCAAACCCCCCCCCCCGAAATGGGCCGGCTGGCATATATAATACAGACATCTGACCAATATACAGAGGCGTATTTAGAATATTTACGCCCGAGGCCAATTAACATATTTTGCCGCCCCATTAACCCTATCTGAAAGATAATTTTTGAAGTTATTTTAGAAAAACAATCAACAGCCTAAATCAGAACTTTGATACTACCCCCCCCCCCCCCGTAGTCGTTTTATTTTCTTGAACCCCCTCCCCCCCCCCCCCCTCCCCCGAAACTAAAACCTGGCTACGCCCGTGCTTGGGTTACTGTACTTACGCGGGCGGATCCGCGGGCATCAGCTAATAACTATATATTTTCTACTCTGTACTACGATGTAGGTACACATGACTACACCCACAACAGACAGACAAATTATAACATTTCTTATGTTTTCACTTTCAGTGATCGAAGTCGGAGGCAATTCCAAAAGAGTAGTCACTGGTGTCATCTTTTCCTATGCCATTTACATTGGTGAAGTCTTATTTGCCCTTATAGCAATGGGTGTACAGTACTGGAAGTATATTGTTGCCATAGTATATGCACCAACAGTACTATTCGTATTCTACATATTCGTACTAAAAGAAAGCATGAGATGGCAAATCATCAACGAAAAAATATCAGAAGTCAAACAAACGCTCAAATTCGTAGCAAGAATGAACAAAATAAGCGTAACAGATAAAGAGATAGACGAAATAAGTGGTGATGAATTAACTAAGAAGTTGGACGCCATTAAACAGAGCGAGACAGAAAACTTAAAAGATGTACTAAGTTCGAAAGAGATGACGATAAGATTAGCTGTTGCGTCTTTCTGTTTCTTCACTTCCAGCTTCGTATATTACGGCCTCGCCATACACTCTGTTCTCCTCCCAGGGAACAAATACACGAATTTCGTTTTAGCATCAGTGACGTCATTTCCCAGTGACTTACTAGCTCTATATGTGTTAGACAAATATGGAAGGAAACTAACATTGCAATGCAGCTACGTGTTCCTAGCAGTTTTTCTGACAGCAGCGTCATTTTCTCCTGAAAGTAAGTCCTCGCTTGCTATACAAATCAACCCATGCCAAAAAGTTAATTTCATTTAAGTTCCTTGGCTTATGGCTTGATACTAAAAAGCTTGCGGTGTGCCATGCACACACAGCACCATGATTTATGAGCTGTATTGACCAGCCTTGCTAACACCGCACGTTAGTCTTGAGTGTCGTGAAGATGTCAGAACTCAGAACGTGACACGGTCTTCTGAAATGTCAAGGGTATTGCTTTTGCTCTCGCGAGCCCTATGTCATGTCTTGTATAAAATTACCCACATCAGAAATGGGCTTTAAAGGCCTATCAGACGCTCTTCACGAATTAGACAGTATCTCGCGAGAAGTATGGATGCTATTTAATACGACCGTCATTTCTATTTAACATAGGCTAGGCGTCAAAAAACATAGGCTGGGTTAGTACCTACCTAGTCAAAAAACATAGGCTAGTGCCTATGTTTTTTGACGTGATAACGTGATATAAATCGACGAACGCCGGCTGCATGCACGAAAAATTGTCACGTTCTGCCTCATTGTCACGTTCCGGACACGTTCCGCCTGAGCTAGGCATACAATCGAGAGCGAGGAACAAGCGGTAGAGAGGCACGATCGGCCTAAACGTTCGGCTTGTGATGACGTTATCACGTAAAATTATTGTCCGTAAACCGACTTAACAGACAACTATTTTTTTTTTTTCAGATTTATCCTGGCTGACAGTATTTCTATTTCTACTGGGCAAAATGGGCGCCGTCATATGTTTCACTGGCATCTACACTTTCGCCTTAGAACTGTTCCCAACTAGCGTGAGGGGGACATTATTTGGCATTTGTAACACGACAGCGCGTATTGGTAGCTTGCTGGCACCTTTGACTGTGCTGCTGGTAAGTTTTTAGGGTTAGTAGTTTAGTACCTAAGGCTGGGACTTTATGCAACGGAATCCGGAAGACCGTAGAAAATTCTGAGGATTGAAAATAGAACTCTGCGTTAGTTTAATAGAGCTGAAAACACACATACACAGCAGAGTTCTATTTTCAGTGCTTTGAATTTTCTACGGCCTTCCGGATTCCGGTGCACACAGTCCCAGCCTAAAGGCACAGAATAGATATCTAAAGGGTAAAAACGGGACGCTAAAATATTACTGATACTCCGCCGCCCGTCTGTCCGTCTGTCACCAAGCTGTATCTCATACACTGTGATAGCTAGACAGTTGAAATTTTCACAGATAATGTATTTCCGTGGCCGCTATAACAACAAATACTAAAAATAGAACAAAATTAATCTGTTAGGTTTGACGAACTCAGAGCAAACAACTTCTCTGCTAATACGAGTTATCATGATGTGACGTTAACATCAGGTGATGATCATCATCATCATCATCATCAGCCTATCGCCGTCCACTGCTGAACGTAGGCCTCCCCCAATGAGCGCCAACCATCCCGATCTTGGGCAGCCCTCATCCATCCGCTGCCAGCCACCTTCTTCAAATCGTCGCCTGCCTGTGTGGTATCGGGCTAAAGAATAGGACCACCCCATCTCCTTCCTATGGGTGTCGTAGAAGGCGACTAAAGGATATCAGCCGGATAAGAGGACAACCATCTTCCTCGCCCGCTTGGGCTCCGGTAACCGTTTCATGGCGGTATAACCATGTCTATATTCTGGAATGCTCTAAATGCCACAACTGATAGTGGGCAGCAGCGCTATTAGTGAAAAGCATTCCAGTCTGCGGTCACCAACCCGTTCGCCAAGCGTGGTGACTACGGCAAATCCAGCACAACCCAGGTGATGATGTTTGTGCAAAATTATGGGCCTATGTCATAAAACTCGCAAATAACAATTAAGTACCTACTGCGGGCTACTACTTACTGTCTAAGTAGGTACTTATGTAAGAATACAACAATAATATTATGTACCCATTTTTTTAATGATAGCAAAATGCATTGTGTGCATCCATGTAACTAGCCTAAGCCCTCGTAGTTCGTACTTCGTACACACCGGTTCGTACTCGTACACTCGTAAACCGGTTTGCCTTGTTCAAAATATAAAATTATTAATTGTTGTGATAGACATCGTTTTTGAATCCTAGGTTTTTATTTGATTTGTAATATTGCCACACGTATAGATTTGGCCTGGAGCGGACCAGCTTGGTGACAGACGGACAGACGGGCAGCGGAGTATCAGTAATATTTTAGCGTCCCGTTTTTACCACGATACTCGTGTGTTTTATTTTCAGCTTATATTGTACTAGCTGTTGCCCGCGACCTCGTCCGCGTCAACTGATGGCACAATATTGCATTGATTTCGATCAAATTTGATTACCATAAAAAGGCTTATAGTGACTCAATCTTATAAGATAGACATAATATACTATCTAGGATATTTTTTTCGATCATTATAAGAGGAATAATTCTTTTATAAGTACATATTTTTTGGGTAACTTGAACCGTTTACGCAGCGCACGCAACGGTAGCCCTCAAATAGAAATAAATTTCCCCGTTTTTGTAACATTTTTCACTGATGCTTCGCTCCTATTGGTCGCATCGTAATCTTATATATCTTTAAGCCTTCCTCGACAAATGGACTATCCAACATAAAAAGATTTTTTCAATTCTATCTAGCAGTTCCTGAGAAAGTGAGAACGCGTTCAAACAAACAACGGAAGCCCTCAAAAATTAATAATTTTCCCCGTTTTTTCCACATTTTCCCCTGATTCTTCGCTTCTATTGGTCGCAGCTTAGTTATATAGCCTAAAGCAGTGTTTTTCAACCTGTGGGTCGCGACCCCCTAGGGGGTCGCGAAGCTTCTGTAAAGCTTCTTCTGCTTCTTCTTCTTTCCGGTCGCCGGAGGTCGAGAGAACTTTAGTAAACAAACAATAAATATTAAAAATATTGATTTATTAAGTAAGAGAATTTTAAGAAAAGGATAATATACTCATAAATCGATCATCGATATCATCGATGTATGTAATTGTAAAGTAATATGTTTGACGTACTATATTATGTACTTATATCCGAATCCTAATTATGGAGACGCATGAAAACGTCGTATGAAATGAATATTTGTAACACTGTAACATACACATACATACATGATAAAAAAGCGAAGGGTCGGGGGGTCGCGAAATATTTTTTCATACAAGGGACCCGCATCATGAAAAAGGTTGAAAAACACTGGCCTAAAGCCTTCCTCGATAAATGGACTATCCAACACAAAAATATTTTTTCAATTCGAATTTCGAACCAGTACTTCCTGAGATTAGCGCGTTCAAACAAACAAACAGACTCTTCAGCTTTATAATATTAGTATAGATAGTAGACCTAGACCTACCTAGGTTAGAGCAGAGAACTCTTTAACCCATTTACCGCCGCCGTACGCAATTGGGTACACCTACAAATTTAAGTGTAGAGTAAAATTGTTCATAATTAGAGTGATTATTTACAAGTTGCTTAATAAAAGGATAATCTTTTACTTAAACTTTAACAATAAAACAGGAATATATTTATAATTATTGTCACTAGCCACAAACAAAGTTGATATATTTTGAGCTTGCACGTGTAAAGTTACAGAGTTACTGTTACGTATTTCTCGGTGCCTAATTTTCAGTATACGTTATTTTTACTATTTAAATTAATAGCTTTCAAAGTTATATCTGCAACGATATTGTTTGTAATACTCTGCGGTACCCAATTGAGTACAACGGCCGAATACGTACAGCGTTTTTTTTTTTAAATATTTTTGTTATTTTTTATATCATTCTGTAATTTATTTAAAAAAAAAGCTAACAAAAGCTGTTACAAATGTTATTTAATAATACTAGATAGGTGTTGGTAGTAAAACTACCGAATTTTTATTGTGACCCATACAAATCAATACATTTTCGCAAAAGAAGGTAGGTTTTTGACATATACAATAGGTATACATAATAGTAATGTGGCGGACCAATCAGTGCACAGTCCTGAATCGCGCTATCGAAGTTTCTGAGCTCGGAAAGTATATATACGAGAGCTGAAATGATTACAAGTGGGCTTCGGCCTGACCGGGCATACCACCTCGCTCGGTCGGAGATCTCCCTTTGGGGCTTGCCACCACGTATCCCACATTGGTGACCCTCGACAGAAAACGCCTCCTTCTGGACATCATCATCATCACTCCCCACCCCTCCGCACCACGCCAGCCAGCATTCAGCCTCATCGGGTACCTCGACCACTAGCCTCAACGCACCGCGGCCTGGTCGAACCCTCATCGGCTTCAACGGGCACTCTCACTACAAGGACCGGTCAGCAAGCAGAGCACATCTCTCCTGGTCAGCACGTAGCATCGGCCCCGCATGGCAGCACTCCGACTCACTGGAGCCCGTGCAGCAGCAGCGCAGTTCCGACTCACTGGGACTTTCTCCACTGGCACTGGCGACTCAAGCACAAGACTCATCAAAAAACGGTTCGACCTCCGGTCTTCGGGGGGAGTGATGTGGCGGACCAATCAGCGCACAGTCCAGGGCTTCTAGTCAAGATGCATTCGATAATTTCGACGACGAACTTCGAAATCAAAAATGTATGGGATTTGACATGAGTCATCGTTATGTGACATGTCGCTTGCGATGCGTTATGTCAAATCCCATACATTTTTGATTTCGAACTTCGCCGTCGAAATTAAAGAATGCATCTTGACTAGAGGGCCTGAATCGCGCTATCGAAGTTTCTGAGCTCGAAAAGTATATATACGAGAGCTGAAATGATTACAAGTGGGCTTCGGCCTGACCGGGCATACCACCTCGCTCGGTCGGAGATCTCCCTTTGGGGCTTGCCACCACGTATCCTACAGTAAGCTTGTCCAAAAGCCTGGCTCTCATGTGCCATGAGTTGAGGTACACGTCAACGGAAATAGTAAAAATGTTAACACGCTTTTCGATTTTTTCTTCAAATTTAATGTACGAGATCGACTAATTTCAGTACAAATTTTACTTAAAATATGCTTAATTTACTTTTTAAAGCTTTGGAATCAATTTAACAGTGTTTTATTTATTCAAAAGAATCTATATATTGATAGTAAAATAATAATAAAAAATATTTTTTTTACAAAGTTACAGTAAATTGCTTGCACCCATAAGGCGCCATTGTACACAAATGAGTACCTACCTACACCCCCCTATAGGGGTGAGGAATAATGATTTTGAGATTTTTTATTATTATTGTGTTTATAAATGTGGCTTATAATAAATAAGAAAATGTACATTATATTCATTTTACTTTTTGGCGGTTAATGAGTTAAGGAGCAGAGTATTATTTAAAGTGCAATCCGATTTTTTGTGCAGTGTTCTAACTCTCAAAAATATTTCTCCTCAAACTTAATTAGGTATTAAATAATAAAATATTATTCTGTCCTTATACATAAAAATATACTTACTTCCAAAAGTTTATTTTTTTATTCGGTTTGACTTTTAAATCGCTTGTTGATAATTATAACAGTTCAATGGTAATTCTTAAACTTTACAACGAGACTTTATTATTATTTTAAATCTTTTATTATCATTGCAGGAATTTCTTAGGGAAAAATTTGTAAATAGGTCTTATCCCTGCTTAAAAATGCCCAGTTTGAGCATTTTTAAGCTATACAATATACCGGTCTACATGTTTTTTTCTTTCGACGTGCAACAGCCAACAACATAATATAAATAATTTTAAAATTATGTCACTCTGATTAATAATAATAATTGTCAGTTTGGTATGAGATGTATGATTTTGCTTTGTTCAAAAATTCGGAATGTGGCGGGTTAGAATCCCGTTCAGATATTTTTTTTGAGACTTGTCTTATTAATCAGAACTCCGAGAAAAGCTCAGTTACCCAGGTACTTAAATGAAAAAACAAGAAAATATAAGCCTCAAAAAATAACCCTAAAATAGGATTTTTCCCCAAATTTTAGGAAGAACTCCTGAGTTTGCAACCGAATCCGTGGTTTGCTGAACAAATCCGTACGTGTGTTACAGATTTACCTAATAACAATAGAATTAATCTTTCTTTCATATTCCCAAGAAAATATTTACATATTTCTATTGGGTTTCTAAGAGACAAAAGAACCCTAAAATATTTAGTTAAAAAATTAAAACATGAATTATAGTCGAATTTCAACCACTAGCCGACCTCTAGTCTTAATAAACCACCCTATATTATTATCTTACGTACTATAAAAATATTCTATTGATTAGTTCAATATAATATTTTTATAGTACGTAAGATAATAATATAGGGTGGTTTACTCACTATCCAACCTGCAAATTCAACACTTTGGCCTTGAAGCGGACTTAGAAGCAAAAATTAAAAATGATTGACATTATTAACACTTATTTCCTTGTATTAGTATTAGTACCGGTACTGGATTAGCAGTCTGGACGGCGGGTACAGTGTGCACTGCCGCTAGTTCAAATGCTAGCAATCTCATCCTCTTCCTCTTTCTATCAGAAGCTTAACAGTATTTCTTCTTTTCCAGCGAAGTGAATTTAAAGCTCTACCATCGATCCTCTTCAGTTCTACAGCGCTGATAGCGGCGCTTCTGCTCATTTTCACCCCGGAGACGAAAACGTTGCCGATGTTCGACACCATTGCACAGATAGAGTTTCACAAGAAGGAAAACAAATGCAGCGTACGGGGCATTGACAATTTAGGTTTAGAACAAGTAAAAAATATAAAAGTATGAAACGACATAATATTTGTTTCTATATTTTACCCAGTGATATTATACATCTATGATTTTACCTATTTGCAAAATGTTAAGTGCGTATCTGCGATTGTTGCGGTTGGTCTATGGAGGGTAGAGGTCTCCTATCCTCTGTATGTAAAAATTGTACACTGAAATCAAGTTGAAATGCGTTTGAACAAGGAAATAGGCTAGTTGCGTAGGCGACTAGCCTATTTCCTTGTTCAAAATAAGAGCGACTCTAGCCTATTTCCGAAACGACTGATTTTTAACCGACTTCCAAAAGGAGGAGAATTTTAACAAAAGGATATACTTACCTACCTACTCATAAATCGATCATCGATATCATCGATGTATGTAATTGTAAAATAATATGTTTGACGTACTTTATTATGTACTTATATCCGAGTCCTAACTCCTAATAATTATGGAGACACATAAAAACGTCGTATGGAATGAATATTTGTAACACTATAACATACACATACATACATGATAAAAAGCGAAGGGTAAAATATTTTTTCATACAAGGTCGCATCACGAGAAAGGTTGAAAAATACTGCACTAAAGGATATCGCTCCTGGGGCAGATGGAATTCCATACTCCTTTATTGTCAACAGTGGACTAGAGACACAACATCTATGTCTAAACATTCTGAATGACATCTTCCAGTCTGAAGTTACTCCAGATGAGTGGCTCTCCAAAATTATTTTACCTATTCTTAAGCCGGGAAAGCCTAGTAGCGACCCGTCTAGTTATAGACCCATAGCTCTTTCGGTCACTTTAGGGAAAATTTTCGAGCTAGGTGCTCCAAAAATCAAAAACAGGTTGGAATGGCTAATGGAGAGTCGGGGTGTTTTAGCTAAAACACAGTTCGGTTTTCGAAAAGGCTTTTGCACTACGGATAGTGTTGGAAGTTGGAACCCTGATAACCTTTGAGTATCCAACCATACTGATAACCGATATTCGCATTGCTTTTTCGAAAATGGAACATGTGGTGGCGATGTTCTTGGATGTGTCATCTGCGTATGACAATGTCAATCTTTCGGTGCTCAGGCCAAAACTGCAACAGCTGAGTGTCCCAGCAAGGATGACTAACTATATCTGCAATTCCCTTTCTTCCCGTTCTCTTACCATCTCTACCCAAAATTCCTATCTATCTTCTAGAATTATTTATAAAGGCCTCCCACGAGGTAATGTCCTCAGTCCACTCCTCTACAATATAAATACCTCTGATCTAGACCTAAGTGTCAATAGTTTTTGAGAGATCCTCCAGTACGCAGATCATGATATAGCCTTGTACATTGTCTCAAAAGATATTGCGGAATGCTCCGCCTGCCTAAACTCTGCCATTGGCTACCTTAACGAATGGATGGATAGACATGGTCTGTCCATTTCTATTGCCAAAAGTTCTGTCGTTGTGTTTATCAGATACAAAATTATACCTCACATTAGTATTGACTCCAATCGGCAGGTTTTTCCGGTGAAAGATAGGGATAAGTTGGTATACATCATATTAACCATGTGGCGAATAAATGCGAGAAAAATACATCTTACGCTCACTCTCTGGTGTCTGGTGGAGTTCACATCCTTGCACGCAGAAGCTAATGTACAATGCTCTGGTTCGAAGCCATCTAGACTATGGCTCCTTTCTTTTAGAACCTTGCAACAAACTGCCACTGAAGACTCTTGACAAAATTCAGTCTAAATCGTTGAGAATTGTTATTGGGGCCATGAGGTCCTTACCAATTAATGCACTACAAGTTGAATGTGGGGATCCTCCACTTAGCATCAGGAGGCAGTATCTGTCAGATAGATTTGTGTTTAAATTATTCCAATACTCATCTCATCCACTCATTGGTAAACTCCACTTTCGCAGTTAGTAAGCTCTTCAAGCTACTGGGTGCATAAGGAACTTCCTTGTCTCTTGATTAGCTACCATACAGTTACCGGTAACCGTCTTCCTTGCCCTATTTTCCAATGTAGACTCAACCCCCTTTTTTCTACTCCTTATAACCAGCACTTTGAGGATTGGCTGCCTATTGTCACGGATGCATCTAAGCTCCTGGAGAGTAGCTGCGTTATAGTGGCAGTATGGATTCCGATGGTTAATGTTGTTCTAAATTTTAAATTACCTCCAAATTCATCTGTATTCACGGGGGAAACCCTGGCTATTTTGGAGGCACTATCATTTGTTGAGTCCCATCACCTCAACAAATCCATTAAACTATCGGATTCCAGAAGTGCTCTAGAGGCCATCAGCTCCAACCAGTTTCGCTCCAAATGTAGATTCCCCTTGGTCCTGAAAATAAGACAGCTTCTCTTTAGGTGCCACACAGAAGCTGTCCAAGTGATCCTGGCTTGGATACCAGGTCACAGTGGAATTAATGGCAATGAGGCTGTAGATACTAATGCTAAAGATGCTATAACAACAGGTGGACCAAGTCAATAAAAGGTTTATTGCCAAGATTAATTAATTCCCTTAGCTAAAAATCACATGAATATCAGGTGGCAAAATGTGTAGGCCAGAAGTAGTGAAAACAAAGGAAAACACTATTTTGATATCCAAAATAGTATTTGAATTTAAAAAACCATGGTCTCGGTTTTTTAAATTCAAACAAGCAAGCAAAACAGTGTGCTCAACAATTTTCCGGATGAGACTGGGATGATGTTGCTCGCCTGTTTTCCTAGCCAAGATTAGGATCAGGGATAGTTCCTTAAGCGAGTGCCGCCTAGACGAGGGCACTCTGGACCATATTTTCTTCTCCTGTTCAAAAACTTAATCCTCGCTATATGCTTCCTACAAATCCTCGTCCTATCAATTTTAAATCCGTTCTATGTTTTGTAAATACCCCTTTTATTAAAACTTTATGTGCATACATTCTAACTAACAAAATTAGACTATAAGGTGTGTGGTACTAAACCTAAATGTTTGTGTTTGTTCTAGGTTCTAGTCTCTTCAATAGACTTAACTCAGACTCACCGTACCTTGACCGTACCCTTGTTTTTCCATAAAACCAACTCATAGGTAAGTCATAAAGCAGAGACTTCGTCTACACACTCTGACATTGGCGATTCACTAAGGAGCGAGACTAAGGAGCCATTTTGAAAGAAGAAGAAGAAGAAATGGTTACTGTGAACTGTCAAATTAGAAATGGCGGCTAATGCATTCTTGTAAACTTTATGATTTATTGTTTATTTCGCATTCAAAATGCATATAAAACAAGTAATTATCAATTATAAATAATGTTTTCTATTCAATATGTAAAATAAATAATATTCACCACTTTGTTTTGATAAGTTGACGTGTTACAATGTTGTGGTTTTTGTTTATAGGTAATCATTCAGGGTTTTAAGAGTTATCGAGAGCAAATCGTAGTAGAACCGTTTGATAAAAGACACAATGTGGTAGTAGGAAGAAACGGTTCCGGTAAAAGTAACTTCTTTTTTGGTATGTATTTACTGATCCATTTGATTGTTCTTCAGGCTATAGGCGTCCGCGTCACTTGTTTTGAATAATATATTTTTTCAGCTATTCAATTTGTATTGAGTGATGAGTTCTCCCATCTGCGACCCGAGCAGAGACTCGCTCTGCTTCATGAAGGTACTGGACCCAGGGTGATATCTGCCTTTGTGGAAATTATATTTGATAACTCCGACAACAGAATTCCTGTAAGTATATTTTTACAATACTTGGCAAGTTTCTTTGTAAACTTAATTACTCATTAAAGTGAGTACCTATAGCAACTGCCGCTGTGGCAGTGTTGCCATACAGTGCGGCCGATCAATGTAGTGCTGTATGGGATGGCTTTCGAGGGCTGCAACGGACGACATTATTGCTATTGATGATTGCTTCAAAGACAAATTTTTACCTTTATTTATTTTTTCAGATGTTAATATTGTAGAGAAATATTTATATAGACCATTATATTATCAGTTCAATCTATACTATCATGTTTTGTGTTAATTACAGATTGAAAAGGATGAAATCTTCCTCAGAAGAGTTATTGGTTCTAAGAAAGATCAATTTTTCCTTAACAAGAAAGTTGTCCCAAGATCTGAGGTTTTGAATCTACTTGAAAGCGCTGGATTATCCAACTCCAATCCATACTATATTGTAAAACAAGGAAAAGTAAGTTATATGTGCCATTTATGTAAATTTATTGAATGCCTTATGCTGTTTGTCCACTGCCAACGTCAACGAGAATCGGACTGAATCGGATTCTGGACGAGATTAGGTTGAAGGGACAGGAGTGTGGTGGACACATATAGTTAATTAGCTTTTGCCCGCGACTTCATCCGGGTGGAGTTTGGTTACATCATAGCGTTACGAAGCATAGGGGAGCACTAAGAAAGGAAGTAGTTATTTATTTTCATTGTTTCTTTTAATTTTTTAATCATTATTTGTTTGTTCAGGTGTAATTATGTGCAAATTTTTTATTTAAATATATTTTGTTTTATGTTAATTGTTGTGAAATAGTTCTTATTTTCGTAATCGGTGACCCGATAAATCATAAAAACGATACCCATCTTGATTTTCAGATTTTGACACCCCTTTTCCACCTTTTAGGGGTTGAATTCTGAAAGAACCTGAAACACTTGTTTACTCATTTATTGATAGGTACTCCTGTGAAGTTTCAAATAAAATATTTTAACTAATCTTCTTTCCCCATACGAACTTTCAAACCATTTTCAACCCCCTTAGGGGTTGAATTTTGAAAACCTTAGGACACGCATTTGTTTATTTATAATTGTTAACCTAAAAACAAAGCTTCAGACTTCTGGCTCTAAAAATGTCCTCTGTGACGTCCCTTTGATGGTGGCGGTGGACAAAAAGCCATACTATTCAGATCTAACTAATTTAATCTAAACATAAATATCAAAAGTTAAAAACTATAACTTGCCTACACAAATTATATAGCCTATCACAGGCGAGGCGTGCATACAGGCTGGGTTCCTCTATGTAAATTACTTTAAATCTATTATTTAATATATATTAATATTTAAAATACGGAATTAGTTCGTCATATAGTGTTAGCGCAATTTTTTGGATGTAGTGCAAAAAATTGTTTTTGATTAGTACTGTATTGCCTCTGCTCCGCCCGCGTAAATATACTATTGGGTGTCTCGCAGGAATGTTTTAATCCAGAGCTTGAACTTGATACCAAATTGCATCGAAATCTGTTCAGCAGTTTTTGCATAAAAGAGTAACAAACTTCCATCTATACATGGTTCCCTATTTTTTCGCATAAAATCATGTGTCATAATTTTACTTGGCTAATTTCATTTGACCTAATAGTAGTTTCGCATAATATTCATTAGGCATAACTTTCTTAGCATAATTTTTTTTCGCATAATTACTAAAAGCATAATAATTGTTAGGCATACTTATTGTAAAGCATACATTTTTACGCATAATGATATTTAAGCATACTATTATATTTACGCATACTTCTTTGTAGCATTTTTTTTTCACATACTAATGAATGGTAAATTCTATTGGGTGTGCGAGTTAATTATAATTGTAATTTTCGACTGATTACGAAATTAAACTCGGACAAACTACACGAACTGCTATTTAAGAACATGCCGAGCAACCCAATGCGCTTAAGGATAAAGTAAGTTTTGTTTTTGCATTAATAAGCTTTCGTATTAATTATTTTAAACATGTTAGCGGCTTACGGGTGGCCCAGGGGCCACCGCGCCGCAACTTTTGGGCCACCCCGCTGCAACTTAACCTACTGTTACACAAGTTACACTAGGTATAATGAGTGTAATACCTGCTTTTAATGTTTCATAAATATGCGTTTAATTACCTTAACCGTATTTTCAAATTATCCTTCCATTTTATGTATATTTGTGCCTTGTGGCCTTGAAATTATTATGACAAAAAATATGCCTAACGAATTTTTGCCAAAAACAATTATGCCAAAGTATTATTATGACAAGCAAAATTATGCCTTACGAGTTATGCCTCAATTAATTAGGACAAAAAATATTAGTCTAAATGATATTATAGCCTAATGAAGTAGTATGCCAAGAAACCATTATGCTAAAGTTATATTATGCGTAATAAAATTGTGCCAAGTGAGGTATGCCAAATGAAATTATGACAAATAAAATTATGCGAAAAAAGGGGATCCCTCTATACATCCATCTATCCTCACAAACTTTCACATATATAATATTAGGTTGGGGAAAAAGTTTCTTCGCATTTTATATAAAAATTCAAAAGGTTTTTTTATAAAGTTTATTTACAAGTGACTAAAGTATATAGGTGCCATTTTGTTCGATAACTTTTTGCCATCTTGTTGGTAGGTACATGATCCCATTGCTATAAAATTTTTGGGGCTTCTGATGAAAAAACTGCGACAAGTGGTTTTGGCAGTCCTTTTGTGATGTCAACCTGACACTGCCTAAGGAATTCTGCAGCGACCGAAACAGGTGGAAATCTGAAGGTGCAAGGTCAGGACTATACGGCGGATGCATTAACACCTCCCAGCCAAACTCCCGTAATTTTTTCTGAGTGGCTAAAGATGTGTGAGGTCTAGCGTTATCATGGTGAAAAACCACACCTCTTCTGTTGATTAATTCCGGCCGCTTCCTCTCAACTTCTTGCTTTAATCTCATCAGTTGTTCGCAGTACAGTTCAGAATTGATGGTCCTGCCTGGCGGTAACAGCTCATAATGAATAATGCCCTTCCAATCCCACCACACACACAGCATCACCTTGTTGCGAGTTAACCCGGGTTTCGCCACAGTCTGTGAAGCCTGACCGGCCTTTGACCACGATCTTTTTCGCACGTTCTTGTCGTACGTGATCCACTTTTCATCACCAGTTATCAGCTTCTTCAAAAATGGTTCGGTTTCATTACGTCGTAATAAAGAATCACAAATGAGTACACGGTTCATTAGGTTTCTTTCAGTGAGCTCATGAGGCACCCAAATATCGAGCTTTTTTGTGTACCCAGCTTTTTTCAAATGCGCCAAAACCGTTTTGTGGTCAATCCCCAGTTCTTCAGCTACATCGTAACTACTAATATGCCGATCTTGCTCCACTTTTTCAAAAATGGCAACAGTTTTGTCCGTAACAGGGCGACCAGAGCGACGTGCATCTTTGATATCAAAATTTTCGGATTGAAAACGCTTAAACCAAATTTGCGCTACTCTCACAGATACTGCATTAGGTCCATAAACATCACAAATTTTTTTCGCGGCTTGTGTTGCATTTTTACCTTTTTTGTAATAAAATTTTAAAATGTATCGAAATTCTTCATAAGAATCACTCATTTTAACAATAAGAAAAACAAATGAAAATCTCAAATTTACCTAATTTGAATTTGGAATTGTCTTCTGTAAAATTAAAACTTTTTAATGATACCAAAATCAGCCAGATACAATTGGTATAGCCCAAGATATTTTATGACAAGTTCATACATATTACTATAATGCGAAAAGACTTTTTCCCCAACCTATTATTAGTAAGATAATATAGTTCAAAAAGTTTGTTTGGCCTATGCGAACCTAGTGTTGAACTTGGTTTCCCCATTAAATATATTCGTTCGTAATATTGCACAACTTTTTTATACACACTTTTCCACTTTATCTGGGGGCACGGCAGTGCCCCCTCCAAGTCGAGCGCGAAGCAAACACTGCCGTACCATCCTTTACTGGAACCATTTCGCCGCATTTTCAGGCCTCTATTTGAGAACCTCTGGATAAGACCAGAACGCAGAAATTTTCGTCATCCAATAAGCTATAATCACGTACTTAAAATCCAAAATTTCAAGTCTGTAGGTCATTTAGTTCCGAAGTTAAGCGAAAGCAAAGTTTCGCATTTTCGACACTCACTCACTCACTCACTCACTCACTCACTCATGATCATCAAAATAGAACTAGTACTTCCCATAAACTTAGAGAGCTGAAATTTGGTACAGAGTTGGGGTTTAATGGCCACATAAAGGGAAAACTATAAAAACTAGGATAATCGATCTGGGGGCACGGCAGTGCCCCTGCCAAGTCGAGCGCGAAGCAAACACTGCCGTACCATTCTTTACTGGAACCATTTCGCCGCATTTTCAGGCCCCTATTTGAGAACCTCTAGATAAGACCAGAACGTCGATCTGGGGGCACGGCAGTGCCCCCGCCAAGTCGAGCGCGAAGCAAACACTGCCGTACCATTCTTTACTAGAATCATTTTGCCGCATTTTCAGGCCCCTTTATTCTACTCGAACTTTATTCTACTCGAACATTACACAAATTAAATAAACAAATTACACTAAAATCTAGGGAAATAAATCAATATGCCCACGTTTCTACAAAAAGAAGTGAAATCCCACCAAAAACATTCTGTAAAAAACTAGCCAAGTCTCGATGGAGCTGCTTGTTTATCTCTAAAAAGTAATGAAATCTAGACAAAATCGTGCCAAGTCTAAGGTTCCTTACTGCGGTTTCTTTATTATTATAGTTAATGTTGTGTGACTTGGCCGTTGAAGGGCACACAAGGGTACAAAAGGGGCTCCATGACACCATTGCTCCAATACGTGTGTTGTACAATCAACAACAGCCTAAAATGAGACACTAGCGTCCAATTACCAATACCAGTATGGGCTATTATCTCGCTTAACAAACATAGGTAGTTACAAATGTAAACAAAATTGACTTGTACCCACTAAAGTATAAAGAATGTTCAACGGCCAAGTCACTCAACATTAACTATAATAATAAAGAAACCGCAGTAAGGAACCTTAGACTTGGCACGATTTTGTCTAGATTTCATTACTTTTTAGAGATAAACAAGCAGCTCCATCGAGACTTGGCTAGTTTTTTACAGAATGTTTTTGGTGGGATTTAGATTTTTACATTAATTTATATATAAGCATATATTATTATAATCTTTCATTTCAATAACTTTCTATTGGCAAAAAACAATCAAAGTAATTTCTAAAATCTAGGCAATAAATGTTATTGTTTTACACAACATGAAAGCTTGTCGGTTAATACTGATATAGAAAACTGAGAAGGTTTTTTTTAACTAACGTTAACATTTCTTTCAACAGATTAATCAAATGGCAATAGCTCCAGACTCGCACAGATTGAAGCTACTAAGGGAAGTAGCTGGAACTAGAGTTTATGATGAACGCAGAGAGGAATCTGTCACAATCCTTAAAGAGACAGTTGGAAAGGTGCGTATTTATTTAAGTCCAAGCTTGTAGAAAAAAATCGATTGTTTGTAAAGTCGGTTTACTGACGATAGTTGAACGTGGCAACGTCATAAGAAAATATTCTTACTTGACGAAAACATGTATTATTGTATAGCAGCTGTCCACGTGGACACGTCGCTCACTCAAGTAGGAGAGAGACAGATGTCGAACGCTGCCGAACGTGGAGGCCGATCATGCCTCTTTGTCGCTCATTCCGCGCTCTCGCTTGCACTTCAAGCCTTAAATGGAACGTTTTTTACCACGTCAGTCGGGCCCCATGCTAAGTGTTTAATGAACTTGTTACGTGTACTAGACAATGAAAATATATTTATTTATTTTAATACTATGTACATATTTAAAAGCATCCATAACCTTGGAATACAGAAACCTTTTTGTTCTTTTGTCGGGATTCGCACCTGCGAACTCTGTCTTGAGCCATACTAACATATTTCTTCTTCCAAGATTAATCTATACTAATATTATAAAGCTGAAAAGTTTGTTTGTTTGAAACCGCTAAATTTAGGAACTACCGGTTCGAAGTGAAAAAATAATAATAATATAATAATAATAATCACATCAAGAATGTTTCAAAATCGGTTTTTTCCCTTTTGAAAGATTTCGCTACGTACGCTGCGGAAACGGTTAAAGTTTCTCTTAAATTATGTATGACAGAATTGTTTCCCTTTAAAAGTTCTAAAAAAAGTTTTTATATCTTTCAGGTTGTACTATAACCTTTTTGTGCTAACCAAATTTGTTCTAAAATTAATAAAGGTGTTTTCATAAAGATGATATTAATCCTTATCAAAGTAAATACGTTATTCATTACAAGCATTTAATTTAAAAGAAATTTGCCGTTTACATCATATTTTGATTTCAATGAGTATTTTATAAGATATTGCAGTAATAAAATAATCATGCGCGCAATAATAATGCACGGCGCATGACGGGCAGTCGTGAGGGGGAAGAGCTTCTCCTTCTACGTGAATGAAGTCGCGGGTATATTTTAGCGATATCCCAAAGTAACTGTTCCACGCGGACGAAGTCGCGGGCAAAAGCTAGTTTCTTTATATTTTTGTTTAGGTGGAGAAAATTAATGATTTCCTCCAAACAATCGAGGAACGCTTGAAAACCTTGGAAGAAGAGAAAGAGGAATTGAAGGAATATCAAAAATGGGACAGGGCAAGAAGAGTGCTGGAGTTCATAATATATGATACAGAACACAGAGAGAACAAACGCAAGTTGGAGGAGGTTAGTTTATGAACCATTGAAATTATGTTAATACTGTTTTGTTGCCAACGGAAAACTGGCTTCTTATGCTTACGCGAATACGAATTATTGCAAACAAAACTACTATGGTTTTTATCACAATTTATTTTTGTTTATCATATTATTTCAGGCACTATAAGACTAACATGAACTGTTCAAGAAGCTTTATTTGTGGTAGTTAAAGAATTATTGTAGAGTAACATCATAGAGAAATATGAGATTGAAAATGCATCTTTATTGTGGATATTGTTGTTTTTTAGGGTTCTGTACCCAAAGGATGTTTATCTAGGACCCTATTAACAGGACCCTATTACTAAGACTTTGCTGTCTGTCATCTGTCTGTTCATCCATCTGTCCGTCACCGGGTTGTAACACCTTTATCATGATAGCAAGACTGTTGAAATGTTCACATCTGTTGTCATTATAACTACAAATACTTAAAACAACAAAATAAGTTATATTTAAGGGAGGCTCCAATACAAAAAAAAAACGGTCGGTTTTTATTTAAGTTTCAACTTGACTCTTTGGATAACTAACTTTCCTTATAACCACAAACAAATGTTGGATTAATATATTTTATGTTACAGTTGGAAAAAATGCGCGCCAACAGCGGCAAAGAGCAGCAGCACTATGCTGACATGGTCAGAGAAGCTCAAGACCACGTGAGGGAGTCCAACAGGTCTCTCATGTTGCTTATGCTATAGACACCTATGTCACAATATAAATGATGTACAGTAGACCACCTTTATACTAGACCCCTCGAATCGGCGCACACACAAAGGTCATTTACACGGCCGCTATTTAATTTCTGCTTGTTTGCCCCTTATACCTCTACAAAGTAAAAGGCATGTATTTAAACTTGCGACAAAACATTCAATTTTGGATGTGAAAATACCCAATATTGAATACTAAATTACCAAGTTGGCGAAAGAATGTAAGGAGAAAAAAAATTACAAATCTGGTGACTAAATAATACCACTGAATTTTCCAAACTGGCAGACAGATTATATTTTAGCGAACAAATAACCATCTTGGCGACAATTTGTGAGTACACATTTAATTTAAGAATAGGCACATATATTTTCCCTGATGTAGGTAACTCAAAAAACATACAAACAGCAAAACGAGCGCACACAAAAAAAAAACATAAAGGAGCGTACAAAATTCTCAATTTTTAATTTTTCTCCCTTTTTGTTTTCGTAAAATTGATATGGGTGTCTCAGATCAAATAAAAAACTAGATTGCGCATGGCGCTTGTTTCAACTGAAGCCTCAAAAACTACGCTACTTTGTGTAAACACACGCGGTCACGCACACTCATGCAAAAAAAGTACGCTACTTTTCGTCAGTATCGAACGAGTCGTCGTGCAGTGATTTTGCCACAAAAATGCCGTCCTGCGCTATTAAGTGGTGTAAAAACTGTACGAAGGCGAACAAAAAGTGTCAGGGAATAACATTTCATAAGTAAGTACATACAAAACTGTAGTTTGTTTAAGATAATTTATCACAATTTAGAGGTTACTCGAAACAAATAATGACAATTTCATAATGGCGGATCGAGAGAGTGTTGCCAGGATTTCATATTCTCAATAGCCTAAAATAAGGTAAGTAATTTGTAGGCAAATTCTTAACAAAATTATGAAGTAGAGTGTTTTTATTTTTTAATTAGGAAGTTTGAAGTAATTTAAGGTAAATGCCCCTATATTCGGTATACGGAAAATATCAGGAACGATAATGGGAACGATAAAACTGTGGACCGATTTTCAAAATTCTTTTTTTGATATAAAGGGTATAATCCCAAGTTAGTCCGGTTTTCAAAAAAGTGGTGACCTGATGATGGGATCCATGAGGAATCGAGGGAACTCCTCGAAAATTTTATGGAAATTTATGGTGATTTTGACTTTTTCTGAAGTAGTCCAAGCATATGCTACCAAAAAGTAAGATTTTGCTCCAAGTTATACTCTGGATCCAAAAGTGCAGAACAGAACTCCTGACTCCTTATTACATGTTTGGGGATTTCGGCGTTATTTAAAGAACTGCAAGCATATGCCACCTTGTCAATTAAAGTAATCATCATCATCACCACCACAATCACACCATACATCACCACATTTTGATGATATAAAAGGTACTTCTTATAGTATTTTACACCAACACGGAGATCTTTGAATATTACTCTGTCGTTTATGGACCTATTAACAAAATTATTTTATTGCTGTAAAGGGTATAAATTCGAAATTGGTCTTTTAGTCACTAAAGTGGAAACTTGATGATGGGGGATCCATGAGGAATCGAGGGAACTCCTTGAAATTTATATGGACATATATGATTTAGATTTTTTCTGAAATAACACAAGCATATTATGCTACCAAAAAATAGGCAAGTGGTACACTGACTTGTGACTGGTGACCGTATATTAACTACCCTATTACTTACCATAATATTATGTATTGGTACACCTAAATCGAAACTTTTCATCTTTACCTACCCTTTATCTAAATAAATAATCAACATAATTATCACTTTCTGTTTTGTTTTTTTTTTTTTTTTCATTATTAAAGACGTTTTGAACGCAATAAAAATATTCTAATCTAACCCATTTTTAGAATTCCATAGTTAGGGAGAGTTGTGACAACGTTATTTCGCGCCAGGTTTTTGTGAGGCCGTGTTACAACTTTTACGTAAAATAGGGCTCTGCAAAGTTTTTTGACATAAAGCTATGGAAAACGAAACATAAATATCACAGAAACGTTAACATGGCCGAATTCCTATACAATTTTCGAAAATTTATTATATTGTTATCTCGAAAACTACGGATCTTATAATTTTGAAAATTTGCGAAATTACTGCGACAGTAAAAGAACTTTAAGCGGTAAAATTACCATAAACCAATTAATAGTACAAATGTGGGATGTTATTCGAAAGTTTAGCCAACATAATATGGTAATGAAAATTTAGTATGGCAACACCGGCTCACGCACACAATGCATAAAAAACCGGCTTCACTATGTTGTTCGTAGAAGTCCATCTATACTTTTTATTTGTACTGAGATGGGTGTAGATTATTGTGTAGATTAATTTTGAAATTTAAAATTGGCGGATATTTATTTTTCGTAAAATTGATATGGGTGTCGTTTACCAGGTTTTTGGGAGTGCTGGATACGAAAATGAAATTCGTTTTGAAATTCCAATATGGCAGACATACTTAGTTTTATAAAAAATCCTTCTGTTGTCCTTTTATTGGTTTCTGGGGGTGCTGATTATAAAAGTTGATTCTATCTCGGAAACGGTGCATCCTATAGAAAAAATAATGAAAATTTCGTCCCCATTAGGAACCCCGCAACATCATATTTTCTTCATGATGGGAGGAAATTTCTTTCGAAAATCCTGAATTTTCCAACATTTCTATAGCTATAAACATCTGTCGTATCTCAATGTACAGCATTTACTTCTTTTTTTATAAAATTGATTCTATCTCGGAAACGGTGCATCCTATTGAAAAAATAATGAAAATCTCGTCCCCCTTAGACACCCCGCAACATCATATTTTCTTCATGATGGGAGGAAATTTCTTTCGAAAATCCTGAATTTTCCAACATTTCTAGAGCTATAAACATCTGTCGTATCTCAATGTACAGCATTTACTTCTTTTTTTATAAAATTGATTCTATCTCGGAAAAGGTGCATCCTATTGAAAAAATAATGAAAATCTCGTCCCCTTAGACACCCCGCAACATCATATTTTCTTCATGATGGGAGAAATTTTTTTTCGAAAATCTTGAATTTTCCAACATTTCTATAGATAATATCCGTCGTATCTCAATGTACAGCATTACTTCTTTTTTTATAAAATTGATTCTATCTCGGAAACGGTGCATCCTATTGAAAAAATAATGAAAATTTCGTCCCCCTTAGGAGCTTCGCAACATCATATTTTCTTCACGATGGGAGAATTTTTTTTTGAAAATCCTTAATTTTCCAACATTTCTATAGAAATATACATCCGTCGTATCTCAATGTACAGCATTACTTCTTTTTTTATAAAATTGATTCTATCTCGGAAACGGTGCATCCTATTGAAAAAATAATGAAAATTTCGTCCCCCTTAGGAACCCCACGACATCGTATTTTCTTCATGATGGGAGAAAAAAATTTCGAAAATCTTGAATTTTCCAACATTTCTATAGATTGATACACCCCTCGTATCTCAGTACAGCATTGCCATATTTTTTCTTTAGTCGCTTCTATCTCAGAAACGGTGCATCCTACTGCAAAAATAATGAAAATTTCCTCCCCCTTATTAACCTAGACATCGCACATTTTCTTCATGAATGGCAGGAAAATTCATGAATCCTGAATTTTGAAAAAATTCTATACATAGCTGGTACCTTGAACTACATAACATACTGTAATAATAATCATCAATCCTAATTAGCATCCCCAAGATCTTTTAATTTAGTATTCATATTCATTTTATGAAAATTGAATATTCTCCATTTTAGAAAATGAAATTGGAAGACAATTTTGTAATAAGAACCCCCAGAAACCTGGAAAAGGACAACTTTATTAATTTTAATAACAAAAATTTACGCCATTGTGGAATTTCAAAACAGATTTTATTTTCATATTATTCTGCACCCCCAGAAACCTAGAAAATGACACCCATGCCAAAGAAAAACATACTCCAACAGTATCCAAAAATAAGATTTTCCGTAGCCTGCAAATTGAATTTTTAGCAGCCATTAATTTATCAACCAAATCTGGTTTTATAGCTGCTTATATGGTATAATGGTCACCAACTCGGAAATTAAGTCACCAACTTATAAATGTCGGTGCTAATTTGGATTAAATTTCGCCTCTTTTTATCTGCCGACTTTTGAATTTTTTGTCACCCGAGTGTTTTCGCCAGTTTAGTAATTTAGTCGCCAACATATTAATTTACTGCCAAATTCAGTAATACAGTATGCTTACGTGCAGCCGCCAACTTATTTTTTGTTCGCTCGATTAATTATATCCCAAAGTATAATATTATCAGTTCCATTTATCTAAAATCAAATACAGCGAGAAATTATGCGCACTGCGTGCACGGCACGAAACTAAATTTTTTTTCGCTTTGTATGAATAGCCTTCCACTATTGGTATGCCGGATGCATACCGTGCCGTGCCATTTATAAAAAAAAAGCGTTGCGGCCGATGGACGTTTAAGTTCATTTTTTCTCTGCATGTTACAATGCTTATTTATTAATATATTATATTATAATAATATTAGAAACAAGCTTTTCCTCGCGTCTTCGCCCGCGTAAAAATAGTATTCCACGGGAAAACTACTTATACTTTTTTCGGCATTAAAAGTAGTATATTGTGTTGATCCAGAGCTCTAACTACTATCATACCAAATTATCCTCACAAACTTTCACATTTATAATAGTCATAGGGATATATTACTTTATTCAATTCTGCAGAAAATTGAAAGAAGCGCGTAAAGACGTGGCGGCTGCTAGAGAGGAGAAGGACATTCTGTCCACCGAGCAACAGCAGCTGCTGAGGGAGAAGACCAAACTCGAACTGGCTATTAAAGACTTGACCGACGACGTAGATGGAGATAATAAGTCTAAGGTATATTTTATAATTTTAATGAGAAAATCTTGTATATGTCACCGTTAAATTGACATTAAAAACTATATATTTAAAATCTAACAAAAAATAATGTAGTTAAATAATAGGCAGCATATTCGCGTCGGAAGTCTATCAACATTTTACAATTTCACTAGTTTTATTACAATCTAAAAGTTTCTACAATTTTACAGTGACATATTATACTGGGTGCAATTGGAGACCGTCTGGATACTTATAAGTGAATATACTCATGAATATAAGCAACTCTTACTATAGATTTAACTTCCTGCTTGAAAAAAAATCAGCTATTTCATACAAGGTGCCTTCGCACTTTATTTTTACCGGATGACGGCGAGGCCAAAAGGAAGTTAATGATTTTGGCAGTATGTGTGTATGTATGTTCCACTGTAACGCCTAAACTACTGTTCTGCTTTTAATGAATAAGGTGTCAATAGGTTATTAATGGTGGCGCGGGTAACATAGGCTATTTATTATAGTTTAGTTAGTCGGCCGCCGTCGCCGCCGTTTAGTATTAAGTAAAATAGCGATTAGCAAAAATCTTGCAATCATCGCGCGATAGACGCGCAATCGATTGCTGAACGTCAAATAAAATCGTATTACCTATGCGATCGATTGCTAATCGCTCGCTGTTGTGTTTGAATGCACTTTGTTTCTTTTTCGCTTATTATTGCAAACTAACTAATATTATAAAGCTGAAGAGTTTGTTTCTTTGAACGCGCTAATCTCAGGAACTACTGGTTCTAATTGAAAAATTCTTTTTGTGTTGGATAGTCCATTTGTCGAGGAAGGCTTTAAGCTGTAACTACGCTGCGACCAATAGGAGCGAAGCATCAGTGAAAAATATTGCAAAAACGGGGAAAATTATTCATATTTGAAGACTTCCGTTGCGTGCGCTGCTTAAACCGTTCAAGTTACCCAAAAAATGTGTATGAAAGAATTATTCCTCTTTAAATGATCTAAAAAAATGTCTGCGACAGTATATGTCTATCTTTTATGATATACTTACTATAACCTTTTTTATGGTAATCAAATTTGGTCGAAATTAATGCAATAATGCGCCATCAGCTGACGCGGACGAAGTCGCGGGCAACAGCTAGTAAATAATATAGTGCCGGTTATTTTTTAACAGCCAGTACATTAAGTTTTAAAATATTTTTTCAGGAAAGAGCCGAAGCCGAATTGGAAAGACTGAGACAGCAAATAGCCGAGAAAGAGAGGGAGCTAGAGGAACTAAAACCTAAATACGAAGAAATGAAGGCTAGGGAGGAGGAATGTACCAGGGCACTGGCGCTCAACCAACAGAAAAGACAAGAGTTGTACGCAAAGCAGGGACGTGGTACACAGTTCACATCTAAACAGGACCGAGATAAGTGGATTGAGAAGGAGCTCAAGTGAGTTATGTTTTGACTTATGCTATCAGTTTGCTAGATACTCTGCCAGATAGGGACGACTTGGGAAAGGTTTTTTATTTATAGATATTTTTTTAATAATTTAATTTATATTTTAATAATTTAATTATCCAAAATGGCGGCGATGTGGTATACCACCCATCAGAGCCGGTCCACACGGCGCATTGCGTCAGCGTTACGTCGACGCAACGCTGTGACGACGGACGAACAACGGACAGCATCCCCCGAGACGAAGCGGGAGGGGTAACCACGTTACGTTTACGTCGCAACAACGCTGCGTTAACGCAGCACCCGTGTGGCCGGCATTGCGTTAACATGTTTGCGCTGCGTCGACGCAACGCGCCGTGTGGACCGTCTTACACGTCTCGTTCTCGGGGAAGCAAAAAGTGGCCCATGGAGAGCTTTCTACATTGAATGTATGTGGAGGAACGGATGGTAAGAATGAAAGTGGACGAAGCGAAACAAGTATGTAAGGATCGTAGCAAGTGGAAAGAAGTGGTCTCTGCCTACCCCTACGGGAAAGAGGGTGATTATATGTATGTATATTTTATAGAGATATGTAGTCATATTTGCAGATAGGTCTTCTTTTTTATCTATGCTTAAATATAAGTATAAACGCATCATAATTACATTCAATCTTCCTACGAAGAAAATATGTTTTGACTTTAGTTACATAGTTTTCATTAATTAAATAAACACCGTATATATCAGACTGCATATGCCCATATTATAAATACCTTATAGACTAATATACATATTACTATAATAAACTAACACTAAACACACACCCCCTTACTAATAAACGCTGTATAAGCTTTGTATAGTTACACAGTGTTTTGTCTCCTTCTATCGAATTCAAAATGTCACTTGTGTGATGTGAACGGGATCTCTTTTCTTCGCATAATTTTATTTGTCATAATTTCATTTGGCATACCTCACTTGGCATAATTTTATTACGCATACTATTACTTGGCATACTACATCATTAGGCATAAATTTCATTTAGTCTAATATTTTTTGTCCTAATTCAATGAGGCATAATTCGTAAGGCATATTTTCCTTGTCATAATAATACTTTGGCATAATTGTTGTTTGGCATAAACTAGTTAGGCATTTTTTTTTGTCATTATAAATTCCAGTAATTCTGTCACAATGTACAAATCTTCATAAAATGAAAGGACATAATGTAACACGGTTAAGGTAATTAAACGCATATTTATGAAACATTAAAAGCAAGTATTACACTCATTATACCTAGTGTAACATGTGTACAACAGTAGGTTAAGTTGCGGCGGGGTGGCCCTTGGGCCACCCGTAAGCCGCTAACATGTTTAAAATTTATCCTTAAGAACTTACTTTATCCTTAAGTGCATTGGGCTCGTGGTTATGGCTTGGCATGTTCTTAGATAGCAGTTCGTGTTGTTTGTACGAGTTTAATTTCGTAATCAGTCGAAAATTACGTCTTAACTCGCACATCCAGTAGAATTAATCATTCATTAGTGTGTAAAAAAAATGCTTCAAAGAAGTATGCGTAAATATAGTAGTATGCCTAAATACCATTATGCGTAGATATATTTATGCTTTTTAATATTATGCTTAAAATATTATTCTTAACTAATATTATGCGTAAAAAAATGTATGCCTTACAATAAGTATGCCTAACAATTATTATGCTTTTAGTAATTATGCGAAAAAAAATTATGCTAAGAAAGTTATGCCAAATGAATATTATGCGAAACTACTATTAGGTCAAATGAAATTATGCCAAGTAAAATTATGACATATGATTTTATGCGAAAAAATAGGGAACCGATGTGAACAAAACACTGTATAACTATTGAAACTTATACAGTGTTTATTAGTAAGGGGGGTATTGTCTGCGACATGGGACGCGAAGTGTTCAGTAGTCCTCTAATAAAACAGGGGGCCGATTTACGTAACTATAACATGCACTCGCGCACGCATTTCATACGAGTGTGACATCATGTCTGTCCATTCGAGATTATGTCGAATACTAGACGTTGCCCGCGACTTTGTGGGCACAATATATATCCTCTGGGATCGTACATCTTGCCTCCATAAAAAGCAGCATGTCTGGTACCAAATTTCATCAAAATCGATCCAGTTGTTTCGGAGCCTATTTAATGCAAACAACTAGACATGTAAACTATCAAATCTTTCCTCTTTATAATATACTCCTACTAATAGAAATATCCTTCCTTGATCTGATGCGTTGGATTAAACTCGCATAACAGACAAGGACGAAACCATGGGCGTAGCCAGGGGGGTGGTTTAGGGGGTTCAAACCCCCCCCCCCCCCCCCCCCCCCGAAATGGGCCGGCTGGTATATATAAGGTTTGGTTAAATCAATTACGAATACTTCGCGCACGTGATCCACTGCATATATGTAAAGACGTTCGGGCAGAAAAATAATTGTCATACTCAAAGTAAAAAATCATCTCTTGTATTGGTGACTCTCCGCAAAACGCAAACTCGCCCATATAAAGAAAAAAATTTTTTTTCGAGTATGACAATTATTTTTCTGCTTAAACGTCTTTACATAAGCAATGGATCATGTGCCCGAAGTATTCGTAATTGATTTCACCAAACCATAATATAATACAGAGAACTGACCAATATACAGAGGCGTATTTAGAAATTGTGAAAAAAAAAATGTGAAAGATGATTATTGAAGTTATTTTAGAAAAATTATCAACAGCCCAAATCAGAACTTTGATACTAATTTGTACTATATGTACGTGTTTATGTTAAATGTGTTCTAACCGAGAAAGCGAGCAAATGCTTTTTACTCCTTTGCCTGATAAAATCTTTTTTTACTTTTAACCCTGAAAGACTGTGTAATGCGAAAAAAAAATATTAATAACCAAAGTTATGCCAAAACACTCCCCCCCCCCCCCGTAGTCGTTTTATTTTCTTGAACCCCCTCCGAAACTAAAACCTGGCTACGCCCATGATCTATTGCATTAAAAATATATTATAAAGATAATAAAGATGTGCACACTTGAATGCAACACAACTGTCAATAATATCCTAATAGTTAATTCTTTCATTGAGTAAAGACCAGACATAGATATATAATATTAATAAGAGGTAGATATGTAATAAACGCGTAAAAATGAAGACTCGAATTGGCCCGAGTTGGGCCAATTTGGGTTAGTATGCGACCAGCTCAGGGGTGGTCGACTTTGTATGAATGACCTTGGACCAAAAAGGGGGCAGTTCGGTGCGACAAGAATGGTTATATTTCAATATATCGCTCTCTGTCTTACATGGTTAATATTACATAAAAGTTACTTAAAAACCACAACAGATGGCGCGCAACAGACACTATGCCGCTTCTAGATCGCGCTATCGAAAACACTAGACGTATGTATTTAAGGACTCACGAACATTTTGTGACGTATAGTTATGATTTGTGCGTGGAGGTGGTTGCTCGGTTTTGTTGGAATGCAAAATTTAACTCTAAAGAGAAATTTAACGTTAACTTAAACTTTAATTACGTATCTTCAATTTCCCGCCATATTCATATAATCAAATATTTAGTCCTCCTTTGTTGGAAGGCGGTTAAAAGTTTGAGGGGGCAGCTCACTAGAGGCGCTATTTGGTCCCAATTTTTTTGTATGAAGTCGACCTTCTTCTCCGCGAGTAATAGTGTTCTGTGGACCAGCTGGTCGACGCGTAGCACGTACTACGCGTTCCGTGCGCCTTGCACATAATTCCATCGTGTGTCTATAAAAGCTGTAAAAACCATGACAAAAAATTAAATAAGAGTCAAGGAATTTTATTCCCCATATAACTTTACAACATTTATTACTATCGGTCAAGTATTTTGTTAAAAATATATTTTTCAACAATAAATAATTTCAAAGAAATACTTGACAGTTTATGTCATAAGAAAAATGGAAAGCAATGTCAATATACTTTTTTTGTAAATCTAATAAGGATACATGCATTTCTGACATAGAGTAAATAGTACAGAAGCGAATGTCGTTAACTTGTATAGAATTACAGACCGTTCACTTATTTTTATATTTTATCTTGCTTGAAGGATATTTTGATAAGATTGATGAAAATAATATAATTATATTGTTCAATTAGTTAAAATAATATCATTAACTTTTTAAAATTGTATCATTAACGAAGTAACTTAGAACGATTTGAGGGCCTAACAGTAACAGTTAAGTAACTGCTGCTTTTATTTGATTTAAGTTCATCAATCTTGAATTTTAGGAGGTACAATTGGTTTTTTTTTTTCCTTTTTTTGAGCGACAAGGACAGAACTGCACTATTGGATGCGCTATTCGTCACTTAATAGGCGATTGTGAATAGTGAAACATCTTGAATTTTATAAAAATTCCAGATGATAACAGGAAACAGATCCTTAATATAAAAATTCCCATCACATTTCTGGCTTAGTGAAACGGTTAACAACAAAGATATATTTATTATACAGTAGCTGTATGTACTTAACAGATGTTGTTTATTAACTTAGTATTCCATTGTTTAAAATACTTACAGATTGAGTCGCAGTGCACTTTGTTTTTTTTTTTGACGTTTCGCCTACTTTCCACACATCGTACACACACGAAAAAATCCGTAAGTGTATAATGTAAAACAATGAACAATATTCGCGTATAAATAAGAAATCAATATTAGTATTTTATTTTTTTAATAATATTATCATTGTTTAATTCTTTTTTCCAGGAAGACAAGACATAATATATCCAACGGAAGACATTTACATTCAATACTCCCAAACTAAAAAAGGGGATTATAAATTAAAAAAAAAAGATAGTTTTCTTCTATTATTTGAATAGTGCCCATAAAAATACCGAATACCTATTCGAATGTCAAAATTGACTATTAAATATTTGCAAGCTCTACTTCTTCTTATCCTTTAACTTTTCCCAATGCTGGGAATGTAAGATCCGGAATCCGGAAGGCCGTAGAAAATTCTAAGCGTTGAAAATATAATTCTGCACTAATACAATAGACTTGAAAATTTCAACATATGAGTGTCGAGTCAAATTTAAATGTCTTAAATGACAGCTCGACGATCAAAACTTCCATTTTCAACTCTATTGTAGTTAGGTATTAGCGCAGAGTTCTATTTTTAACCATAAATTTTCGCCGGTGTTCCGGATTTCGAACCATATAGTTCCAGCTTAATGAGGAACAAAGTTTTGAAAATAAGTACTAGTAGTAACTTTTAACAAACTACTTTTTTGACGTAAGGTCAAGGAGTATTTTTTTAAAAATAAGTTCTTTCTTCATCTTTACCGTTCTTTATTACTTTGCAGAATTATTATATTATTATTATAAAACCCAACATCGCACTATAAAAGAGTGCAATAATACAAACAAATATCAAGTTTCGATTCCTGTTTGACATTGATAAAAAAAAAAACTAAATATATTTATCTAAATAGTAGTAGGCGTTCATGCCATTATTATATAGATTAATCTTACATAAAATTGGTATTTTTGTTCATAGTTACTATTATGAGGTCATTTAAATAAATTACCTCTCAATAGTTAGGTACCTACTATTGAGAGGTAATTTATTTAAATGGCTATGAACGAAAAATAATTTATACGCATTTTGTTTCTTCTACGTCGTTAAATATTCTTTGGCAGAGATTCCAAACTTGAAATGTAGAATCGTGTGTAGTTGGTAGTGACAAATACTAGTCATCTTTTTCTTTGCTATTGAATTAGGAATGCCATCCTTGTCACGAATTTTTGCTGTGAGTGAAATGTGTCAATAATAAAAAGTGTCAATGTGTATCGCGGCACAAAAATTTTGTCAGTTTTGTAAGTGAGGGGGACAAAGCCTAGATTACCTAGGGCAAAGGAAGGGATCGAAATCTGGTACGTGGAAATGAGGGGATAGGTGAGGGTAAAAGGGAAAGCTGGAAAAAGACACAGGAAAATACACGGAAATAACAGGTAGGAAAATACAGTGAAAAGAGAAAGGAATAAAGGAAAATAACAAAGGTTTACCAATTACTTCGAGCTGTGGTGAGGCAGGGATTCCTTGTTGACTTGTCGACTTGTCGGAGCGAAGTACGATTTGTATGGCGATTGGCCCTATCTTTATACTAGTCTGACAATCAACCTTCTAGAACATTCCATTCCTCACCCCCTTAGCTCGAAATATCGTTTATTTTATATCAAGACATCGTCATTTACATGAAATACATTTTTCTTAATATTCTAATACATATTTACAACTTATTTTAATATGAATAAAACTTGGAAAACTGTCGGGAATTGAGTGAGCGAGGAAAATAGGTTTTTCCAGTATTTATATTGCTTCGTCCTCCCCTGACTTAACGGGCGTTCGCTCCGTCCCTGTCTAATAGCAAGTCTCTCTCGAGACCAAGGCGCTCCCTAGTAGCAAAAATTTGCAACTATGGACTTTCTTTCTAGATAACTCACTCAACCCCCGCACAGCTAATACCCTTACATAAAACTAGGTCACATTTTATCAATTTTAACAATATTTCGCTAATTACTATCACAATGAATTGAGAACAATGGACAAAGTTACATAATCATAAGTATGAGTCTAATAAGAATGTTAAAACAATGGCTTTTGTGAGACAATGGCATCTAATAAGACTTTACATGTACTATTGTTATTTGTTACGTATTACGCAACGAGTTTCTACTATTTTTACTTTACATTGCAAGCTCTAAGTTATAACGAATTGTTATGTTTTTAAAATTAACTATTTACATGGTTTTATAACTAATTCGCTACCTTCTAAACGTTCGTCGTGAACATTTCTCCCGCCGGTCGCGCAGGCGACACTACTCCTGGCAGCACGACGACCTTCTTGCAGGGCCGCCGGAGCACGTGGCCGTTGCTGGTCTCGACGTCCACTACTCGTACCACGCCGTCTTGTCCCGGATACGTCTTCTTAATGCGGCCTCTCGGCCACACGTTGCGGGGCAGGTTGGGGTCGCACACTATCACGACCTCGCCGACTTCGGGGGCGGAGCCAATGGAATGAGGCTCCCGCCGGTGTTGGAGCAGGGGCAGGTACTCCTTGACCCACCGCCGCCAGAACTCGTCCGCCAGGTGCTGCGCGCGCTTCCACAGCTGGCGCGCAGTGATGCCGTCGTCTTCTGAGCGCACAGGCGCTGGGACGTGGCAGTTGGACCCCAAAAGGATGTGGTTTGGGGTCAGTGCCTCTTGATCTTCGGGACTCACGGCCACATGAGTGAGGGGCCGCGAGTTCACGACGTTTTCGACCTCCACTAGTAGGGTGTGGAGGGTCTCGTCGCTGGGATGTTTTTCGTGCAGCGTGACTCGTAGGCCTTCTTTGACGCTCCGCACCAGTCGTTCCCAGGCGCCGCCCATGAAGGGAGCGGCGGGGGGAATGAACCGCCAGTTGATGCGGCGGGCGTTGACCTCCTCTTCTAACGTTCGCCAGGCTTCTTTCAGCTCCTTTTCTGCCGCCTTGAAGCACGTTGCGTTGTCCGTCCAGAGCTCCGTCGGTTGTCCTCTTCTTGCTATGAACCTCCGCAGCGCGGCTATGGCTGAATCCGCGCTGAGGGAGGTCACCACCTCCAGGTGGACGGCTCGCACGGTGAGGCAGGTGAATAGGGCCACCCACCGCTTCTCTCGGTGGCGGCCGACGGTCACCTCGACCGGCCCGAAGTAGTCGAGCCCGGTGAAGGAGAAATGGCGCGCATGGTGTGTCAGGCGCGCCGCTGGTAGATCGCCCAGGCGGCATCTCAGGCGGCAGACTTGGCAGGCACGGATGACACCTTTAACTGTGGGGCGAATACGGGTTACCCAAAACCGCTGTCGTAGCTCGTTCACCGTCGCCTCGACGCCGCCGTGTAGTAGCTGCTCGTGCACGTGTTGTATGTATTTCTTTGTGTACTCGTGGCCGCCGTCCATAATGATCGGGCAGACGGCCTCTTTACTTACATTTTGCGCGGCCGCGACTCTTCCTCTGAGCTTGATTAAATTGTTTTCCACCTTTACACTCAGCGAGGCGAGACGATCTCCCGCCGGTGGGGTGCGATGGTCTTCTATTCTTTTCTTCTCTGCGTGATAGCAGTCTGCTTGCATTTTTTGAAGCCAAAGCGTCTCGGCGCGGTCTAGGTACGCCGCGTCGAGGCATACGTATCTTTTTTCGCTGCGTGTAGGGATTGCACTATTTTCTTTACCTTGTTTTTTGCGCCGAGGATCCCATGTCGCGTCGCGCTCCTTATTTTTCAGCGTGCGTTTTCTCGTAGCGGCAGTGACGTGTTTTTTCGGCCGACATAAATCTATAAATTGTAACACTCGGCCGGTGGCGCGCAACAATACTTGCCATTTTTGTATACGCGTTATGTCTGGTAAGTAGTCGCGTCGCACCTCCGTATGCGTCGCGTGGCACCTTTCTTCGCCGGTAATTACCTTTTCACTTTTCTCCTCGGTCGGCCAGTGTTCCTCTTCGTATTTCAGGAACGCAGGCCCGTGGAACCATCTGTGTTCCCCGTTGAAGTCGGCCGGCGTCGCTCGGGTCGCGTCGTCGGCTACGTTTTCCTTTGTAGGCACCCACCGCCACTCACTCACCTTTGTTACGTCCTCAATTTCGGCGAGGCGGTGCGCGACGAACGTCTTGTAGGCCCGAGGCTCAGCTCTGATCCAGGCCAGTACGGTTCTCGAGTCGCTCCAATAAGTTTTTCTTGCGAATTTCCACTCGTGTTCGTTTTCCACGGTTTTCGCTAGGCGCGCTCCTAATAAAGCCGCTTGAAGTTCCAACCTGGGGATAGAAATCGGTTTTAGAGGGGCTACGCGGCTTTTGGCCGCCACAAGTGCGATGTTGACCGCCCCGTCGTAGCGCTGGCTTCTAACGTAGACCGCCGCGGCGTAAGCCTCTTCGCTGGCGTCTACGAAAGTGTGCAGCTCCCTCGTAGCGATAGACGGGCTTGTGTCGTAGCAGCGCGGTACCTTAATTTTTTCGACTGCGGCCAGCGTTTTTGTCCACGTTGTCCATCTCGGGGCGAGCTCCTTCGGTATCGGCTCGTCCCACGCGGTACCGTACCTCCAGGTTTCCTGCATAAATTTCTTTGCCGGCATCGTAACCGGTGCCAGCAAGCCGAGAGGATCGAAGAGGGACATAATAACACTGAGGGCTTCTCTTTTAGACGGGACTCGCTCGTTATTCATAATAAATGTGGGTACCTTGTCGTGGTTTATTTTGAAGCTTAAATTGTCCTCCCGGACCTCCCACGTTATTCCTAAGGTTTTCTCGGCGCCGGCTTCTCCGAGAGGGACGACTGCGCCTTCATTTTCACTCGCGAAGTGTCGTTGTAGTGCCTCCTTATTAGACACCCATCCTCGTAGCTCGAAGCCGGCGCGGCGGTGAATGCGGTCCACGCCCTCAGACACCTCTAGTGCCTCCTCCTCGTCTGTAAAGCTAGTTATATAGTCATCCATATAGTGGCTTTTCTTTACCTCCTCCGCGGCCCTCGGGTACTCTTTAACGAAATCTTCGGCATTTCGGTTCTTAATATAGAGTGCGGTGCACGGCGACGACGTAGCACCAAAAACCAGCGATGTCATTTGATATTCTTGAGGCCTTTTTTCCCTTTCGTTGCCTCTCCACAGGAATCGTAGCGCATCGCGGTCCTCTTCGCGTATTTTGATCCTCATGAACATTTCCTTTATGTCCGCTGTTACGGCTACTGGGTACCTCCTGAACCGCATAATTACTCCCGGCAGCGACTGCAGGAGGTCTGGACCGGACAGCAGCATGTCGTTGAGGCTGCGGCCATGGGATCTGGCGGCAGCGTCGTGTACCAGGCGAATCTTTGGTTTCGCCGGGTTACATACCGGGAAGTGAGGCAGGTACCAGGTGCGTCCAGACTTCGGGGCTCCAGGCGCTGGCACAGCATACCCCGACTTCAGCAGGTTTTCTATCCTTTCTTCATATTTACCTTTCAATTCGCTGTCACGGTCCAGCTTTTTCTCCAGGGACTTCAGTCGCTTCACAGCATCATGGTAGTTGCTCGGGATCTCTTCCTCTTCATTTTTCCATAGGAGAGATGTCTCGAAGCGGCCGTCAGGAGTCCTTTTGCTGTTTTTTCTCAGGATTTCTAGGGCCCGCTCCTCAGGATCGTTTCTGGGCTTGCGTGGCTCTATTCCTAGACTTTCCAAGTCGAAGAACCTCTTCATCATGTTCTCCATACCTTGTCCCTCACTTGCCGCGACGGTGTGACCGCAGAACGCTACTGGCTTGTCGTAGGACGTGCGATATCCGTGCAGCACCCATCCTAACCGTGTGCAGGAGGCGACCGGCTGGTTCTTTTTTCCTGTCCTTACCTCGAGGGCTACCAGCATCTCCCAGTTGTCCTGCCCGATGAGTATCCTGGGGCGGGCATCCTGGTACAGCAGCTGGTCTTCTATATCCCTCAGGTGTACGCAGTCCTTGAGGTCCTTTTTTTCGACCGTTTGACTGGCGAACGTCAGCTTGTTGACCGTTCGCGCCCCTTTCATGACGTACTCGTTGCCGCTGTCTCGCCCTTTAATTCTGACGTCTACCTTTTTGCTGTCCTCATGCTTGACAGTCTCGCTGACGCCTTTCACCCACATGTCGCGTGGGCCGTCGAGGTCCAGCAGGTCAGCAAGCCGCTCGTCGATCAGCGTCACCGTGCTGCCGTCGTCCAGGAGGGCGTAGGTATCCACCCTGGTGCTGTTTTTACCTGTGACGGTGACTGGAGCGACCTTCAGGAAGGCTTGCTTGTCCTTGATGTGGCTGGCTATACTTACCACCTCGACCGTTGACGCCACTTCTTCCGTTGGACTGGCTGGTGGTGACGCTGCTGGTGCTGTCGGCGCTGCTTGCGGCCTGGGGTGGTGTAGCAGGCGGTGATGTGCCATGCTGCATCAGTGCATGCAGTGGTGTGTGCTCCGCAGACACTGGTAGCAGATGCGGTTCTTCTTCGCCACCTCCCAGCGCTCCTTCACGGATGTGTTGGTGAAGCGTCTGCAGTCGGCGAGGTAGTGTTCCTGTTGACAAACTGGACAAGATTTTTTATTTACAATCGCGGTTGAGTACGTACGTTCGAATCTTTTCTGGCGGGGCTTTTCCTCGTTTATTTCCTCGGGTAGCGCGTAGGCGCCGCATTTATCCGCCTCTTCATTGAGGAATGACGTCATCTTTTTCAGGTCTGACGTATCATCTTGATTTTTTGCTGCAAAATCATACCACTTATTTCTCAATATAGGTGGCAGCTTCTCTACCATGTTCTTAACCAATTCCGGGTTGAACAAGTAGTGCACCTTTTTCAATGCTTCGATTGTGGCTACAACATTCGCAATCTTGTTTGCGAACACGCACAATTCGCGCGGACTGTCGTTAAGTCTGTGTAGCGCCTTAATTTTTTGTATCTCGTTCATTGCCAGTGTGTCCGGGCGGCCAAATCTTCGCTCCAATGCTTGAAGAATAGTTCGCGGCTCCGGCTGGCTAATTAGTAGGCTATTGACCGCTTCTAAGGCCGCACCTTTAAGGCTTCTTCTAAGCCTCGTAATGTTTTCCGTGCTTGAAAACATGCTTTCCGTTTCTTCGTACGCCGCCCTGAAGCCGAGCCAACCTGTAGAATGTCCGGCGAACAGGGGCAACTCTTGCAGGAACCTCGGAGCATCCCTGGACATGCGCACAGCCTGTGTGAGGGCCGCTGCCAGCGAGGCGATGTCTCCTGTCGGCATTTTCCCATTTTCTTCGAGCTTCCGCTTATTTTCCTGAAGCTTTTCCTTGTTATGTCGTACGTCGGCCGGCGGACCTATATTCCGCCCTTGCGGCCATTTTTCCGGAAGGTTTTCCCCATTTTCCTTGGGTTTTCCTTCGTTGTCCTTCAGCTTCTCTTCATTTTCCTGAAGCTTTTCCTTGTTATGTCGTACGTCGGCCGGCGGGCTTGTTTTCTGCCCTTCCAGCCATTCTTCCACCCGGCTAGCCTGGTCTTCCTCTTCACCAGACTGACTGTCCCCATCTTCGTCAGCAGCCAGCGCCTGCTCCTTGGCCAGCCTTGCACGGGCCAGGACGAGGGCCGCCCGGACTTCCTCCAGCTTCAGTTCCGCCAGCTTTTCTTCGGCCTCCGCTATCCTCTTGTATTTCCTTGCACGAGGCGCACGCTTCTCTATAATCGTGTCCTCCTCGTGTCTCGCCGTTTCCCCGCTGGTGGACGTCGCTGTGGTCGTCTGATCTGTCGTTATCATGGTGGATGCCGTGGTGGGCCCTTCAGCAGCCTCTTCTGCCGGTGGTGGTGGTGGCGCGAGACGTGTCGCTTGTGCGCCGCTCCGCGTCAGCACTCCTTGTTGGTGGTACGCCCGCTCTGCCGTGTCGACGATGCTCGATGTACCGGACTTCGACATCTTGATTGCCCGCGCTGGATTTATACTTACGTGGATTTTCTATCCGGCTCGTTAAGGACCATGAAATGAGGGGGACAAAGCCTAGATTACCTAGGGCAAAGGAAGGGATCGAAATCTGGTACGTGGAAATGAGGGGATAGGTGAGGGTAAAAGGGAAAGCTGGAAAAAGACACAGGAAAATACACGGAAATAACAGGTAGGAAAATACAGTGAAAAGAGAAAGGAATAAAGGAAAATAACAAAGGTTTACCAATTACTTCGAGCTGTGGTGAGGCAGGGATTCCTTGTTGACTTGTCGACTTGTCGGAGCGAAGTACGATTTGTATGGCGATTGGCCCTATCTTTATACTAGTCTGACAATCAACCTTCTAGAACATTCCATTCCTCACCCCCTTAGCTCGAAATATCGTTTATTTTATATCAAGACATCGTCATTTACATGAAATACATTTTTCTTAATATTCTAATACATATTTACAACTTATTTTAATATGAATAAAACTTGGAAAACTGTCGGGAATTGAGTGAGCGAGGAAAATAGGTTTTTCCAGTATTTATATTGCTTCGTCCTCCCCTGACTTAACGGGCGTTCGCTCCGTCCCTGTCTAATAGCAAGTCTCTCTCGAGACCGAGGCGCTCCCTAGTAGCAAAAATTTGCAACTATGGACTTTCTTTCTAGATAACTCACTCAACCCCCGCACAGCTAATACCCTTACATAAAACTAGGTCACATTTTATCAATTTTAACAATATTTCGCTTATTACTATCACAATGAATTGAGAACAATGGACAAAGTTATATAATAGCTGGAGAGCTACTAAGAAATTTTGAGTAGGTATTTGAGGCACGTTGAAACCTTGTCCTGTACTTCTCCTATTGTACCTCAACACGAGAATGCAGGCCTGGCTGGTCAGAAGCGGAACTTAGCCAAAATACAAATTTTTGAAAAGTAGATTTTTTTATGCCCGAAAAACATGTTTGAGGCATTGTGAAATTTTGATATACTGTTAGTATAATGTATAAGGAGTTGGGGAAAAAAAAGCCCCGTAATTTAGTCGGAACTTTAACCTAGCCATGTCAGTTTAAAAGTAAATAGTTTAAAGGTTAAAAATAGGTGTGTGAGGCACTTCGAAATTTGAGTAGGGTATTATTTATTATTTTTAAAAAATACTGTAAAAAATACAGATAATTTTATGGGAACTTTCCACCTGCCATGTGACTTAGAAAATCGAGAAAATCTGGCTTTTAATTCATGATTTTGTGACATCTATCGGTCATTTTATGAACTGCAATATACGTTTGAAAGGAGATGCGACATCTAGGAAGCTCTCAAAGAACTACGTGGTCAAAAAATAAAATTGCGTATTGTGCAATAAACTAACTCACTACGTCAAAATGTATTTATAAAACAAATAGGTATTAATTAAATAGAAATGGCATATGAACCAGCCTAATCTACCATTTACATTAAGTACATAAACGTAAAAGCGACATCTAGGAAGGCATCAAGGAACTACGTGGTCTTGATAATTTTCGCAAAGTCGATATGAGTCGTTTTTAATTGATTTTCCTATAAAAATCGAAGACATCCATTCGTTGTTTATACAATATTGTGTGCAATAAAATTACATATTGTGCAATAGTCTAATTTACTCGACAAATTGATCACACTGATCGTTTTAATTGCAACTATAAAGTTTTTAGCGCCTGCGCGTATGTATCTGTATAATCTATGGCATGCGTTGTAAAATACCAATTACAAAACTTTATTTTTGCTTTAAATAATTAACCTTATTACCGTGCCATAGAGATGAAAACGGACTGTAACGAGAACATCGAAACTCATGTTTTTACCCTGATAGGCGGTGATTTCTTTGATGCCTTCCTAGATGTCGCTTTTACTTTGGTAGGTAATGTAGACCGTAGCCTGTTATTCGTATGCTATTTCTATTTAATTAATACCTATTCGTTTTACGAATACAATTTGTCGAGTAAATTAGACTCTATTGCACAAAACGTATTTAATTTTATTGCACACAACATCGTATAAACAACGAATGGAAATTTTCAATTTTTATAAGAAAATCAATTAAACTACTCATAATATCGACTTTACCAAGATTATATTTTATCAAGACCACAAAGTTATTTGATGCCTCGTTCGAGCATTGGCTCTCGACTCGGAGGTCGTGGGTTCGATTCCCACAAGGGAACAACAAAAAATGTTGTTTCCAAGTTTGGTTAGGACAATGCAGGCTGATCACTGATTGTCTGACAAGAAAGATGATCCATGCGTCGGATGGGCATGTAAAATGTCGGTCCTGCGCCTGATCTCTCGCCAGTCGCGTCGGTCATCCGTCCCACTGGGTTACGAGAGTAAAAAGGAAGAGAGAGTGCTCTTATGTTCTGCGCACACACTTGGGCACTATAGAATTACTCCTGCGTAACTAGCCTGGTTTCAATGAAACCGGCCACCATCACCGAGATCGGTGTGGGAGTTATTATTATTTATGCCTTCCTAGATATCGCTTTTACGTAGATAGGTAATGTAAATCAGCGTAGGTCAAGCTGGTTCGTATGCCGTTAATAAATACCTATTTATTTTATAAATTTGTCGAGTAAATTAGACTATTGCACAATATGTAATTTTATTGCATACAATATTGTATAAACAACGAATGGATGTCTTCGATTTTTATAGGAAAATCAATTAAAAACGACTCATATCGACTTTGCGAAAATTATCAAGACCACGTAGTTCCTTGATGCCTTCCTAGATGTCACTTTTACGTTTATGTACTTAATGTAAATGGTAGATTAGGCTGGTTCGTATGCCATTTCTATTTAATTAATACCTATTAGTTTTATAAATACATTTTGGCGTAGTAAGTGAGTTAGTTTATTGCACAATACGCAATTTTATTTTTTGACCACGTAGTTCTTTGAGAGCTTCCTAGATGTCGCATCACCTTTCAAACGTATATTGCAGTTCATAAAATGACCGATAGATGTCACAAAATCATGAATTAAAAGCCAGATTTTCTCGATTTTCTAAGTCACATGGCAGGTGGAAAGTTCCCATAAAATTATCTGTATTTTTTACAGTATTTTTTAAAAATAATAAATAATACCCTACTCAAATTTCGAAGTGCCTCACACACCTATTTTTAACCTTTAAACTATTTACTTTTAAACTGACATGGCTAGGTTAAAGTTCCGACTAAATTACGGGGCTTTTTTTTCCCCAACTCCTTATACATTATACTAACAGTATATCAAAATTTCATAATGCCTCAAACATGTTTTTCGGGCATAAAAAAATCTACTTTTCAAAAACTTGTATTTTGGCTAAGTTCCGCTTCTGACCAGCCAGGCCTGCATTCTCGTGTTGAGGTACAATAGGAGAAGTACAGGACAAGGTTTCAACGTGCCTCAAATACCTACTCAAAATTTCTTAGTAGCTCTTGGGCTATAATCATAAGTATGAGTCTAATAAGAATGTTAAAACAATGGCTTTTGTGAGACAATGGCATCTAATAAGACTTTACATGTACTATTGTTATTTGTTACGTATTACGCAACGAGTTTCTACTATTTTTACTTTACATTGCAAGCTCTAAGTTATAACGAATTGTTATGTTTTTAAAATTAACTATTTACATGGTTTTATAACTAATTCGCTACCTTCTAAACGTTCGTCGTGAACAGTAAGGGTATAACGTATCCTTAGTTATCACTGAGACCAGAGGGTTAATTCTGCTAAATAAAACCGGCAACGTTACAATAGGCAAGCGGAATGTTTTTTTTATTTATTGAATAAATGAATAGTGCTCTTAAATATGAGTACCTTCTCAGAAGAAACAGCATATCAAAAATCAATATTTTCAAAGTTACAGCGATTTGTATACATAATTTCGCAAGTCTCGTAAAACGCTCCATACTAAAGTCGACCTACGAGTGACGTCACTCTTGGGTTAAAGTGTATGAAATATACAGCTGCAGGAACATATTTGTAAATATCTCCGCGATATTTGTGCGTTTAAGTTCATACTTACCATAATGAATGTTTTTGTATATAATGTGAGTAAACTAATGATATAGGGTTTGTTTACTAATTTTACAAAAAAAAACTTTTTAGATGTATCTAATTACTTAAGTACACATAAAATAATATATTTTTATTCAAGTCTCGATACGCTAAAACTGCCAAACGGTATTCTCGTAAACGTTAAAACTGCGTGAAACGCGTTATGATTTGTCAAAACTTCACAAAATCAGTTTATGATAACGTGTCGCTTCATTTAAAATACAATCAAAGTAAAATTAAAGTCTACTTTAAATACGAGAATTGAGGTTCAGAGCTTCAGCAGCTTTTTTTGTTAGTGAATAGATAGTAAATATTATATAATAGTAATAAATAATATTTTTGATATTTACTCAGGTCACTAAACAAGCAGCTCAAAGACAAGAAAGACCACGAGAACAAACTCCGGGAGGACCTACGTAGAGATGCGGTCAAACTCACAGAGCTGGAGAAACGTATAGAGGACACAACTAAAGAGATGGAACGCCAGCGCGTGGCCATAGATGAGCACAACAAACAATACTACGAGTGCAAGAAGAAGAAAGATCAAGAGCAGAGCACTAGGAAGTGAGTATTTTCAGTAAAAAATTCTTGGTATTCTAAAGGATACATCTGTGTCCTTTAGAATACTGGGAGTCTCTAATATTATATTATATTATCTCGTGCTACTAGATATATAAAAACATTTCATATAATAATCTAATACATATATATTTGTATACTATATACCTATTAAATGTAACTTGTAAGTGTAATTGTCATGGCAAACTTTAAAGTATTTTGATATTGTAGTAATTAAAAGTATTTAAGTACCTATGTAAGTGTAACAGAATGAGCGGAACGCCTACAAACTGCTTGATCAGTTTGGCGTATTACAGTACATTGTAAAAAGTGTATCTTAAATAAATAAATAAAATAAAAAAATCTATTTGTTAATCACGTTTCAAATCAGTTTCACATGCAGTTGTTTAAAATCGGCAAATTTATTTTTATTATCTGAAAGGCAACATAAATGTGGAACTCATTTTTGTGATGGCTGTATTTCGTCAACGGTCGATCGCAGATATGCCATTGCAAAGACAATATTTCCTGGCATTATACAGGATGTCCCAGAAGTCGACGTCGTCCCTTCGAAGGCTGATAGACCAGCTCATGACTCACCAGAATATCTTAATATGACCTTAGTAAAAAATCTTTAGTTTTCGAGATATTGGCACTTTTAATAATTTCTTAAAAATTACACCTCATGTCAGTTTTTAGACTGCCGCAACTACAATTTCCCGTATTGTGGGATACAAATTGGTATTGCGGAATCCTGACTAGTTCTGCTATTGACCACGGTTATAAACAAAGCTAATAGAGTTTGAACTTTGTAGAAAAAAAGAAAACTTTTCCCTAATCGTGATTTCAAAAACTTTTTCTCCTAACTTTCACTATCCACACTGAACAAAAAATACACCACACTAACCTGGGTTGTTACTTTAAAAAGTTGCTTATTTTATGTAGTTTTTAAAATAGTAAAATAGTTGCTATTAAGCTACGTCAAAAATTTTTTTTGCTATTTTAAGTGCACAAGGAACACATTTTGAATGTTTTTCTTTAGTTAGAATTTCGAACAAAAACACTCGTTACATTGAAATCAGCCAGATGTTGACTTAAAAATTGTACGTTGAAGTTAATTAATTAATTAATTAACTTAATTCATGCTTACAAAACTTATAAACTAAACAGAATACAAGGTTTTTTTTTTAAACTGTAAGGAGAAATGCAAATTGGAGAACACATTAATAACATCATTTAATGAGTTAGACTCATTAGTGTGAGAGTAGGTGACGACACGCACGTCTTTTGTTTGTTCTATACATGAGTTTGTTTATTAGTTACAAGTACATTACGCTATTGATGTGCATCGTTTTGTTGTTTTCTTACTTTTAATGGATTTTGCATTGTAATCTGGACTTGAGTACCTTAACCTTTTGCGATACAGATTAGCTGCAGCAGCACCGTTGCCTCTGTATTCCCCGTAAATGTAATGCATGTTAGCATACTGATGTATAGTATACGCCATAATGACTGGTAGTAAGACGCGTATCATAGAAACATAAAAGTCCAGCCATGTCAGTTATTTACTGTCTCCAAGCACACTTAAGTCCGAGTCACTAGGCAAACGAAGTCCAAATTACAATACAAAATCCGTTAAAAGTAAGAAAATAACAAAACGATGCACATCAATAGCGTAATGTACTTGTAACTAATAAACAATCTCATGTATAGAACAAACAAAAGACGTGCGTGGCGTCACCTGTTCTCTCACTCTAATGAGTCTAACTTATTAAATGATAATTGATATAATTAATGTGTTCTCCTTCTTTGCATTTCTCCTTACAGTTAAAAAAAAATCCTTGTATTCTGTTTAGTTTCTAAGTTTAGTAAGCATGAATTAAGTTAATTAATTAATTAATTAACTTCAACGTAAAATTTTTAAGTAAACATCTGGCTGATTTCAATGTAACGAGTGTTTTTGTTCGAAATTCTAACTAAAGAAAAACATTCAAAATGTGTTCTCTGTGCACTTAAAATAGCAAAAAAAATTTTTTTGACGTAGCTTCATAGCAACTATTTTACTATTTTAAAAACTACATAAAATGAGCAACTTTTTGAAGTAACAACCCAGGTTAGTGTGGTGTATTTTTTGTTCAGTGTGGATAGTGAAAGTTAGGAGAAAAAGTTTTTGAAATGACGATTAGGGAAAAGTTTTCTTTTTTTCTACAAAGTTTAAACTCTATTAGCTTTGTTTATAACCGTGGTCAATAGCAGAACTACTCAGGATTCCGCAATACAAATTTGTATCCCACAATACGGGAAATTGTAGTTGCGGCAGTCTAAAAACTGACATGAGGTGTAATTTTTAAGAAATTATTAAAAGTGCCAATATCTCGAAAACTAAAGATTTTTTACTAAGGTCATATTACGGTATTCTGGTGAGTCATGAGCTGGTCTATCAGCCTTCAAAGGGACGACGTCGACTTCTGGGACATCCTGTATATACTTTTCAGTTTTTTTTTGACATTGTAATTTAAAACGTGATGAAACGAAACGGCGACAGACACTAACATCTACAATCTACGTTTTATATATGTCACCGTAAAATTGTAAAAACCGTTAGATTATAAAATAACTAACGAGATTGTAAAATATGTCGAAAGATTAAAAACTATATTTATAATCTAACGAAAAATAATGTGTTAAATTATAGGCAGCATATTCGCGTCGGAAGTCTATCAACATTTTACAATTTCACTGGTTTTATTACAATCTAACGGTTTTTACAATTTTACGGTGACATAATATATATAGGTTGTAAGGTATTTCTTATAAGTAAGTGACACACTCCAACAAAAAAAACAACGGGTTGCACTCCGGGAGTGCCGGTAGAAGTGAAAAATTTCAAAAGTGGGGCCATTTAACTGGAGACACTTTTAAACTCCATTGTGTTTTCACCATACGTCAAATTTCAAAATGGCCCCAAAAATTCTCGCCACGCCAAAAATCAAGTTTACCTTCGCCTATAGATGTTTCACATCAAAAATTTCAAGTTAAATAAATTTACTTACATCTTCTTACTGAAATCTAAATTAAGTATTTTATTTTACTGTTTTGTGACACACATTTTATTTTCAGTGAACTCTGGCGTAAGGAAACCACATTGACTCAGAATCTGTCATCTCTTAAAGATGACTTGGCCAAGGCTGACCAGGCTCTTCGATCAATGGCGGGAAAGGTAATTATTACAGATCAAAGTACAGAAAATAGTCTTGTACACTGATTTCACAACGGGCTTTGAATAATAAATTCTCCCAAAATTCATTTAAAGGTGATAAAACTTATTCAAAAGGTTGTATAAAAGTAACACGGCATAAAGGCTACTTTAAAAATAAAGCCTGTTTGCTATAAAAAATATTTATTTAGGCGCTTAAATTATTGAAAATTATAGCCAATTACATCACATTAATAAAGAATAGGGTATTTTCCAAGTTTTTAAAAAGTATGTCAAATTGTTCCTAATAACAAAATACATTAGCAGTTTCAACCATTCTTTGTGAATTTCTTTCTTTTCCTTGCAAATTAGCCTAAAAGTTTAAATTAATATTATAGGCGCGAAAACGCTATAATGAGTTGTCATGACGTCACATTCTTGTAACATTGTAACTGTCAAGTGTCAAGTATCAAATTACACTGAAAATGCCAAATCCCAGAATACCTACTATTTACGTTTTTAAATAAATGTTTTAAGCCTATTAAAAATGCCTTATAAAAGGTGCTTAGTGCCAAAATGCACTAATACGTCTATTAAAACACCGGGGAAAATCTTTGTGACCATACCAAAGAACACTGAAATGCGGAAAAAGTGGCTATGACTCGTTGACGCATGACGTTAATGATTCGATGCTGGCTATTCTTTATGGAAATCGGGAAGACATTAATAAAAGAAGAAGAAGTACAAGAATATGACGTCACATTCCAATCTCGTGCGTTTTTAGTCACGTGGTCAAACGTGAAAAATTCATAATTTTATTTTTGATATTTTATAAAAATCATACATATTTTTGTGTAAAAAGTTGGTTAAAGTGGTTTAAATTAATGTTTAGCGATAAAATATCAACAATCTGATGTATAATTTTATCATAGGATAATACCCTATTAGCAAATCAATGGCTGTATGAAAAAAGCGCTTGTTAGCGCTTGCTAGCCCCAAAGAAAAAAAAAACAGATTATCGGCCAGGACATGTTTGCTAACTTCAATACAATGCTAACATAATCCGCCATTTTGCTTATTTAATGCCAGCGGTCACCATTTTGCTTACGTTTTTTTTGTTAGCGCTATTTTCCACGGGACACAGCTATTGTTTTATTTACAATTTTGTAACCGTGGTGCCAGCTTATTTAACTCATTTTCTTTTTTATCTACATGAACAAAGAATGAATAAAACGTTATCTTATTCCAGCCCATCCTCAACGGTCGTGACAGTGTGCGCAAAGTACTCGAGACGTTCCAAGAGCGCGGCGGCGATTGGGCGAACGTCGCGACGCAATACTACGGACCCGTTATCGAGAACTTCTCCTGCGACAAGACCATTTACACCGCTGTTGAGGTAAATTCACGTTTTTTTTATAACTACTTTCATAGTAGAAATTCTATGAAAAGCTAAAGAAGTAAGTATGACAATAATTAAAAAATATTAATATTATTATTTTATTATGTTTGGGAATAAAAAACATTATATTTTTTATTATTGTCATACATTCGGGATAACATTATTTTTATGAACTGACGAACTAATTCCTTAATGTGTCTGGATATGCTATGAAAGCAATTTTAACAATTCAATAACAGTATTGTTTTGTGTTTTTCAAATTACTATTATAGTGGAGAGCAAGCAAAAACATACACCAATAGGCAAGAGGACTGTTTTTTTTTTATTACATAAATGAATAGTACTCTTAAATATGAGTAACTTCTCAGAAGAAACCGTATATCAAAAGTCAATATTTTCAAAGGTACAGCGATTTGTATACAAAATTTCGCGAGTCTTTATACCAAAAAAATTTTTTTTTTTTGCGAAATCGGTAAACAAAACCTACATCATTAGTTTACTCACATCATATACAAAAACATTAATTATGGTAAGTATGAACTTAAACGCACAAATATCCGAGATACTTATTTACAAATATATTCCTGCGGCCATATACTTCATATACTATAACCTACAAGTGACGTCATTTGTAGGTCGACTTTAGTATGGAGCGTTTTTAGGAGGCTCGCGAAATTTTTAATAAAAATCGCTGTACCTTTGAAAATATTGACTTTTGATATACGGTTTCTTCTGAGAAGTTACTCATATTTAAGAGTACTATTCATTTATGCAATAAAAAAAAAATTAGTCCGATTGCCTATTGTGCATTGTGTGAATGACACAACCACACCAAATTTTTGGTTAAAGCCTAGTATTGCCGGTTGGCTCGTTTCATTTATGCGGAAATCTTCAATTACATTTTTGTAAATAAAGTATCGCTAATATAAATTTACAGGTAACAGCCGGCAACAGACTGTTCCATCACATAGTGGAGTCAGATACGGTCGGCACCAAGATACTGAAAGAGATGAACAGACAGAATTTACCCGGCGAGGTCACTTTCATGCCGTTGAACCGGCTGCAAGTGCGGGACATGGTGTATCCCAGTGACAATGTGAGTAAATGAGCGGACGCATAGTTTGATATGTGATAGAGGATTTGCATGTGTTTTTTAAACTCTGGATTCTTAGATTTAAACTCTGGATATGTCATGGGATACTAATCCCAACTTACCGGTCTGGTAGTTGTGGTATAGTATACAGGTACGCGACCCGGGCTTCCCTAGCTATTACTGTCCTATCCCTTGCCCTCCTGGGCGGTAATATCCTACATTTCCTATTTCCCACTCTAACTTACCAATCTTCCTTTCCACACCACCTGTCCTTCCCTTTCCCTATTCCTACCCTCCCCGCCAATCCGTGGGAACGCAATGAATAATTATAAAAATAATTTAATTATCCAAAATAGCGGCGATGCGTTTGCCACCCATCACGTCTCGTTCTCGCGGAGGCGAAAAGTGACCCATGGAGAGCCGCTTCGCTACGTTGAATGTAAGAGGAGGAATGGATGGTAAGAATGAAAGTGGACGAAGCGAAACAAGTATATAAGGATCATAGCAAGTGGAATGAAGTGGACTCTGCCTACTCCTACGGGAAAGAGGCGGTCTCTGCCTACCCCTATGGGAAAGAGGCGTGATTATATGTATGTATGTATTCTTAGGGGGTACTCATTCGGTGAGACAATGCGTTGCATCACATTGGAACGTCCATAAATTACGTGAGGTATTTAGAATCCAGGTGAATGTTATCAATTGGGGGTCACAAAAGAATCCTCAAAAACGTCTCACGACATTTTGGACGCCCCCTTTTCTGTGTGACTGTGCTGTGACAGCCCTGCCATAACTTGGCCTTTTCATTCGACATAATCACTATTTAAATACTGTAATGCCTGAAAAACAGTATAATAATATCTATGAACGCTTTCACACCACGTCAATCTGGGCCCGTTGTAACTTACAATTATTCGAAGAACAGTATATCTAAAGTGGGTACTTACGGGGGATATGAATTGTACAGTCATGAAAACCTAGCCTACGAGGACAGGACCTACTTTCAGCAGCGGACGGCGATAGGCTGATGATGATGATGAGTCACTAAATAACATGTTATGTCACATGACATAATATTTCTGTCTATAAATATGAACATGTTTTCTCTTTCAGAATGCCATTGCCATGGTACAGAAACTGAAGTACGACCCGAAGTACGCTAAGGCCATGAAGTATATATTCGGCAAAACGTTGATCTGCAGAAATCTCGAGTGCGCCACGGAATTGGGCAAACAGTTTCACCTAGATTGTGTTACATTGGAAGGAGATCAGGTAAGACAGATCGTTATAACGACCGCGTATGTAATCCATACCAATATTAAATGGGAAAGAAACACTGTATCTCTTTATTACGCAATTACGCCTAAACTAGATGGATAATACCTTGTAGAAGGATTTTAGACCTTGTGAATAGAAATATTACAATATAATAATGCACTATTATATTTTGAATTATGATAATATTATATCTTGATTTCCGTGGAACATGTAGTTGGAATTTTTACTGGTATATGATAGCTAATCATTTAATAATGACAATTTTTTATTAGTAACTGTTAGGTTCCATAATAATTTATATAATAGAGTATCCAAACGTAGATTCGTATTTAGCTGTAATAATAGGGAATATGCATGTATTTTTTTTTTAAACGTTTCTACTCATTATAACATTACCAAAAATATATAAAACACATCCAAAATATTATCCATTAAGCTGGAAAAAATGTTTAAAAATCACTTTAATTTTTGCGCGGTTTAAACACGCCATTTTCGCGGGCTCGGGTTGTGACGTCATCGTATACGAAAAAGACAGTTGACAGTTAAAATCATAGAGAGTCAGAGCATAAAATTCAATTTAACGTCAGTCATGTAATTGTCATGAAAGACAGCGTCGTGTAGTGTGACGTCACACACGCGAGTCACCATTGGTCGCGACTCACGACCAATGGTGACGCGTTTCGCAATTTTAAATATCCCAGGCTGATTTTGCATTTTTTAATATATATTTTTTTTTTCAGTTTAAATAAGAACTTAATTTAAAAAATTCCTTTTAGTTTTAATGTGACGACAGTAAAGAACAGGGAAAAAAATATTTCAGGCAAATTAAATTTTCATGCATATTCCCTATTACTATACATGTTCGGATACACTACCGAACATGTATAGTAGTGCAGCGCCCCCATCGGACGTTGCGTCATTGTCTCCCTCACAAAGAAAACATATTTGTCGGCCATTACGACTTACATACGCTCTCTGTCTCAATACGATGTATATTACTACTAACATACTATTGTGATACTAAAATAAAACAATGATTAATTATTAAAGCATTTATTGAATCTGTTCACATCATAGATTTAGCGTATACTACCGTAGATCGGCATTAGACTCAGTCAGGAGAGACCAAAATAAAATTACACTAGTGTGCGTGTATCGTAAATTATTCTGTGGACTTTCTTTCCTAGAAGAAGTAACCAGGTACTGCACACGTAACCATGACTGTTTACGTCTATTAAACATTTAAACATCAAATTTATACTTTTAAACTCGAGATTATTAAAAATAAGCAGGATTTATTTCGTGAAAAACTGACGTTGGGCCGCTACAGGCCGCTAGCGTGTACGCGAGTGGTCTCGGCATTCTGTCTCGCTCTAACACATGAGTGTCTATATTTATATCTCTTTCGTATTGCCGATCTAGTAGTATATACTAAATCTATTGTTCACATACATAACAGTGACTATGATCATATGTATTATTTTTGTATGCAGGTATCATCAAAAGGATCTCTCACCGGAGGATACTTCAACCAGTCTCGTTCCCGTCTCGAGATGCAGAAGACTCGCTCCGAACTCATGGAACAGATCAGAGCTCTGGAACAGGAGCTGGGTGCGCTGAGACAGGAGCTGTCCAAGACGGAGAGCACCATCAACAGCATAGTGTCCGATATGCAGCGAACAGAGACCAAACAGGGGAAGGCCAAGTGAGTGTATAGGTCGTTAGTTAATACTTGGCACCTACGACATGTACACATGTTACGTTGTGTGCTGTCTATGCATAGTCATGACGTAACACGTCACATAATGCTTATATTCACAGACGACACACAACGTTACATGTGTACATGTTGTAGGTGCCATATATTAACTAACGACCTATACTTGCTAAAGTCTTTAAATTAGATGTTAAACCGTACATTGTTCCGCAATATAAAGTAGGTTATTTCCTTCCACGTTATCTACTCTATATCTCTGCTAAATTTCATTAAATCAGTCCTATTTTTCGGAGCCTATTCAATTTAAAACTTTTCCCCTTTATAATATTAGTATAGACAAAAAAGTAAATCATTATGTAGCAGAAAGTGAGCGAACGATGATGAATTTTAACTAACTTTCAAAAGCGTCAAAAAAAAAACTAGATCAAAATCGGTTCATCCTTTGAGCTATCTCCTTCTTTCCTGGGAGCTACAGTCCATGGTACTGTACACACACACACACACATACTAGTGATGTAACGAATATTCGCATTCGCATTCGCGAATATTCGCACATTTTTGTATATTCGCATTCGCAAAATTTTTGCGAATGTTTTGCGAATATGAATATCAGAAAACAAAAGCAAATGAGCGAGTTTCTTACGCCGGTTCTTCTCGCCGGACTAGTTTCCGAACCGGTGGTAGGCATCATGTAGGACAATTCTATAAGCGTTATATCTTAACCTACATGGAAATAAAAATTTTGAGTTTGAGTTTGAGTGAGCGGAGCGGAATGAATGACGTTTTATTTAGATCATAGATGAGTACGTATGAACTCGGCAATACTCGGAAGATACGAACGTAACGAACCCATAACGAACCTTGTAAATGTAAATTGGCGCCAAATATGAACAAAAACTGAATATTCGCATTCGCATTCGCGAATGTCGGTAGCAGATATTCGCATTCGCATTCGCGTTCGCGAATGCTAAAAAAAAGACATTCGTTACATCACTAACACATACACACACATTTGATTGGATGACGCAGACGCGTTAACCAATCACAAGCGCTATTGAATATATAAACTACTGACCAATAAACCTCAGAAACCGGGCCTTATTAATTTCTTTTTGGATTACAGGGACATATTCGACAAGGTCAAAGCTGATATTCGACTGATGAAAGAGGAACTGGCGTCTATAGAGAGGTTCAGAGGGCCAAAAGAGAGGTCGCTGGCTCAGTGCAGGTCTAGTCTAGAGGCTATGCAGGCTACGAAAGAGGGCTTGGAGTCTGAATTGCACCAGGTAACCACACGAATTAGGGCCCAGTTGATGAGGTTTTATATTATTACTTTGTACGTTGTGGCTTATTCATTAAAGTTCAATTTTCTATGAATGAAAGCATGTGATCATATAAACGCCCTTATGGCACTTACATTTTTATGATTAAGGGTCTATTCATACCACAACGCGGCGTTGCATATATATGCTAGCTATTCAAAATTTTACTCTATCTGTAATACACTGCACATGCGCTGTGCAGTGCGGTGCAACTTGACATTCGAACTGTTACAATGAAATGTGTATCTTGCAGCGGCGTGCAGTGGGTTATGACACTGGGTATGCGGCGGAGTAGTCGGTCACAAAAACTTTTTCTTTTATTGATTTTTAGCAATTAGCATAGCCACAGCCAAGCGACGGATCTCTAAATCGGAAACCATGCCAACAGAACTAACAGAACTTCATAACTTTTAACATGAAACTTTCGAGTTACATTCCCTTTTTGCTGATTCAATTATTGTAACTCGGATACACACCTACCTTTAGTAGACACAATTTGAATCTTTTCACTGAATGACAATTGTGAGAACTTATTATCACTCAAATCAATTAAAAAGCAAATCACTACCTACATTTTTTATAGAACTTCAGTAATAAACTGTTAAATGTAGGTACACACTTTCAAAAGTTAAAATGAAAAATCTTTTAAGAAAACTATAAATATTAAATATAATGGCAACCGAAAAATAACAATGCGTTTTCACATGAAAAAATGGCTTCCTTTAATCTGATATTTAAACAAATAAAACCTTACTAAAACAAAAACGCATCATGTGCGTAGTGAGTAATTAGATTTTACGTCAATTATAATTACTCGCATTATAGGCCACCGTGCCACGAATATACCCGATTACTTCCGTGTCCCGACAACTGCCGAACTTCGCCGAAGTCTATAAGCATGCCGTAGGAGTTGGACGACTCGCGCCTTGGGATATTCATAGGTGTGTGCGTTTGCGAACTGTGTACGGACACTAAAATTACTACACACATGCGAACAAATCTACTGCTAGCCGACATGGCATGAGTCGCATCACCAACATGTCGCCAAATGTGAGTGAAACGCCTGCCAAACATAATGTACTTGTAAATAGGTGCTATTATAAAATATTAGGCGTTTTTAAGTTATTATATTTTGTTTATTCATTTATTTACTATTAATTAAAGTCATCTAAAACGTCCGAACGTTTTATTAAAATATCTGTGAATGGTAAGTAAAGCACTGCATTTCTGCCTTTATGGATCGCACACCCCTGGTATCTTGTTGTGTAATTAACTAAGTTCAATTTGAAACAGCTATCTTAAAATGCAGCGTTTCGTTTCGGTGTGAATTGACCCTTAAGGGTAAATCGTTCAATTATAATTATTAACATCTTATCGCTGGTAGTTTACCATACATCAAAGTTTTCGTTTTGATACAGACTAAATTAATTTAACCCATCATCATTAATACCAGGCATGACGGACCTGCTGCCTTTGCCATGTGCCCCGAGCTAATTTAAACCTCGAACCATCTAATCGGCATTGTTTACAAACACGATTTATCTAAAAATCCCGATATTCGCAGACAAACGGTAACCGACCCACTGTATATAACGGTACGCCCACAGCATCAATTGACTAGACCACGCAAGTGTATGTACTTCGCGTGTAACTTCGCGTGTAAAGAGGAGTGAAATTCACTTTTGAATATTCTCTGTTCCAAACATCGAACGAAAACTAAAAAGCTAAAAAACGCAGGGCTGCGCTCGGCTACGGCCTTTGTATGGTTTACTCGGGGACAGGGAATTATCACCACTTAATCGCGCTTGTGACGTCACAGTAGATAGAAATAATGGCACGCTTGGTTTCTATACAGACGATGAGATTTGCGTGGTCTAGTCAATAATGTCTGTGGGCACGCCCGATATTTTGTGGGCGATACGTAGATTTTTATAGATATGAGTTAGGGTTTCGATAAAATGAAAAATGGTATGCAATCTTGAAAAGGTTGGTCATGTCTGATCCATACACATACATACATACATAAATCACGCCTTTTTCCCGTAGGGGTAGGCAGAGACCGCCTCTTTCCCGTAGGGGTAGGCAGAGACCACTTCTTTCCACTTGCTACGATCTTTACATACTTGTTTCACTTCATCCACTTTCATTCTTACCATCCATTCCTCCTCTTACATTCAACGTAGCAAAGCGGCTCTCCTTGGGCTACTTTTCGCTTCCGCGAGAACGAGACGTGATGGGTGGCGAACATTTTGGATAATTAAATTATTTTTATAATTATCCATTGCGTTCCCACGGATTTGCGGAGAGGATAGGAATAGGAAAAGGGAAGGACAGGTGGTGTGGAAAGGAAGATTGGTAAGTTAGAGTGGGAAATAGGAAATGTAGGATACTACCTCCCAGGAGGGCAAGGGATAGGACAGTAATAGCTAGGGAAGCCGGGGTCGCATACCCGTATACCATACCACAACTACCGGACAGGTAAGTTGGGATGAGTATCCCATGACATATCCATACACAATCGTCTCAATTCGCAGGAACTCATGGAGCAGCTGTCCACCGCGGACCAGGGCAAGGTGGACGAATTGAACGACGCCATCCGTCGCCTTACTCAGGAGAACAAGGAGGCTTTCAGCCAGCGTATGAACCTAGAGGCCACTAAGAATAAACTCGAGAATCTACTCACCAACAACTTGATAAGGTGTTTGTTATACTTTTTAAAATTTTCGTTGTGAAATACTTTTGAAGTGAAAACTTATTTTAGCATTGTTGTGATTTGAAAGTCGATGAGACGAAAAGACGACACTAAAAAGAGACACGACACATAAATTCATATGATTTAACGTGGGAGAAAATGAGATAGCATTATAAAGTGTAACTCAAAAGTGACGAAAAAGATAAAACAACGAAAACTATCTAAGGAAGGAAAGAAGGAATATTTATGAGAGAGATTTTTGGTGGTTTCACTTTTATCACGCGTGAATTGTACACGAGATTTTTCTTATACATCTGTTCAGTATAAAATAACCCATTACACTATGAGAACCTGTATATCTTCTAATATGTGAGATATCTTCTGGATAAGGGGTCGTCCATTAATCACGTGATGTCTAAAGGGGGAGGGGGGGGGGGCCGAAAAAATCACCAAGTATCACCAAGGGGAGGAGGGGGTATAAGGAGACATCACGTGTATTAATTTTCGAATCTAGTCTATGCATACCGAAATTATTATGGGTTGTAGATTCGTAGTGTTGTTTAAATACTTACAAGACAAATTACTCGTATAGTTTTTAATTGCTTAAATTATTCGATTAAATTGTTTTTTAAGTTAAAGTTTTTCTTCAAACATGACCTGCTTACTATGTAAAAAAATACACGTGATCTTAGGTGGGGGGGGGGGGGGGGGGGGGGGTAGTATAAAACCTCACCACGTATCACCAGGGGGAGGGGTCTAAAAAGTTGTTAAAAACATCACGTGATTAATGGACGGCGATTTGTGACTTATTAGGCGGTGGCGAATCGCTCCCTAATTAAAAAGAAAACAACCGACGTGAGTGCCGGCAGAAGTAAAAACTAAAACATTTGCGTCCGTCTTGCGAATGTTCGATCAGGTATTACGTGTCCTGACGCGAGTTTAACATTTTTACCCATCTCAAAAAAAGGCGTACCGTTGAAAAACCCGCCATCTAGTTTAAAAGCCTCGAACTAAAATAGTTTCATGCTCGCGTAAGGGAACTAAGACGACAAACAGTTGCAAGTTGCATCTTACGAATTTTCGATTAGGGTCTCGTGTCAGGACGCGAGTTCAACATTTTTCACTCATCCAAAGAAAAAACAGTTGCAAGTTGCATCTTACGAATTTTCAATCAGGTCACGTATCCTGACGCGAGTTTAACATTTTTACCCATCCCAAGAAAAGTTCACGACGCCGCTGAAGCAGTTTTCACTTCAATAATTAATTTTAGACCTAAAATAATTGGATAACTATTTTCCACCTTACAGACGTAAAGATGAACTCGTGCAAGCTCTCCAGGAGATCTCAGTCGAGGACCGGAAACGGAAGCTCGCCAACAGCAAGGGCGACCTCACGTCCGCCGAGAAGCGCATCCGGCAGCTGAATAAGGAGCTGGAGGAGGTGGAACGCAAGGTCCAGGCGGCGGTCAAGAATGAGAAGGCGTTGAAGTTGGAGCTGGATAAATGGCGGTCCAAGGTATTACTGATAAGCCGTTAGTGGACTCAGCTGTCCGGCTGTGATTCTTGAATGTCTAGACAAAAACGACATATTGTGTTTAGCTAACTTATAATTTCAAAATGTCATACTATACTCAATGATTTATTTACCACTTACTGCTACTATACTTAAATATTTTCCCACTTAAAAGTTAAAAGCCTTGACGACTATAATAATAAATCTTATTTGCTTTCTTGGTGTCAAAAAAAAAATAGATTTTTCATTCTGTTCCTTATGGTATAAATTACAAACAAGACGGAAACTTGGTAAATATGTTGTTTATGCATTTGGTAGCCAACATAACTGTAATCTGTATTCATTGTTGGCCTTATCGTCAACAAAAATTATTGTCAGTCAACTTAACAAAAATTAGTTGTACTATTAATTTTGTACATAAATGACATTACAAATTTCAGGAAAAAGAAGCCCAAGACAAAATGGAGGAGGACGCGAAAGGATTAGAGAAAATGGCGTCAAAGGAAGTGTTGCTTCAGGAGAAAATACAGGAGTCTTTAGACAAAATAGCCGCGCTAGGCACACTGCCAAACGCCCCCGAACTACACTCGAAGTATCAAAAACTATCACTAAAACAGGTATGTTTGATAATAGAAAATACGTAACGTGAAATTCTTTGAATAATCACTTTAGTTAGTGCAGGAAACAAAAAAAATCAATGAGCCTTAACTCTTAAGGCAGTCTTCCGATACACGTGACACGCGGCGTGGGATCGAAATAAGGTCGCGGAGCCACTGCTTAGTATGAATTTATATGGAGCACTAAATAGTCCCCGCGACCGGTAAGCGTAGGCAGAGAACCTGATTCGCTGGTTTGCTGGACGCGGTCGCCTTCAGACCGAATGCTACCTTGAGAATTAAAATTATTTTGTTTTATTTTCTTAAAGATAAGAACGCACTAAGCGATAGCGGAACGATACTAGTAATACCGTCATGGAGTACCACGTTGCGACTCGCGTAGGTCCGCTGACGCGTAGTTAAGGCCTGTATTCACTTGTGATTAGTAGTGCTTAGTGATTAGTAAAAATACGTGTGGACAGCGACTGTTTAGTGCGAGTGTTTAGTTGGCTGTGTATTAAAGCGATTAGAACTTAGAAGCGTGATCAATTTTTTTGCGAGTGGACTGCGAGTAGCCCCGTCCCGCGGGCCCCCCTTCCCCCTCACTCGCAGCGTGCCTGCTACTTAACACGTCTGGACATGGTTTCAAATGAATTTACTAAACAGAGCCACTAAACAGTATTGGACACTACTCGCACTACACACCTGCACTACGCACTCGCACTCGCACTAATCAAAGTGAATACAAGCCTTTACGCTAAGTGCCCACCTTAACAATGTGATGGCACGTCATACCAAAAACTGCAGGTGTTTATGGACGACAGTAATCGTTTTCCACGAGAGTTAAAGATGCGTTCCGATGTTGCCGCTATATTAAAAAAAAACTATTATAAAAGTGTAAAAATAAACTAAATCTTCGACTAAAAAAACACAATATAATAAGTTGAACTTTTTCAGCTTTTCAAAGAATTAGATAAAGCTAATCAACACCTGAAGAAGTACAACCACGTGAACAAAAAGGCGTTGGACCAGTTCATCAGTTTCTCTGAACAGAAGGAGAAGTTATATAAGAGAAAAGAGGAGTTGGATATAGGGTAAGAATTTTTATTTTCTATGTAACCAGCATGTTATGTTGAAAACATTGAAAACGATTTCTTTCAACAAGTGGGTGTTTAATGTTTATAAACACTGAATTTTAAAGATTAGGCAAGATTATTTTCTTCTTCAAATTTCCTTATATCCTTTACAATTGTTTCGTATATTGCGAACTTAGCAACATCGGCATACATGTAGTCAAAATGATTAAAGCCGTCAATGTAATAGCTGTCTCGTACGTTCGGTAACTTCTTGTTTAGATTTAAAACATCGGAAATATCAGAGAGCCAATCGTTTTTGCTGTAAAATAGTGATACGGGAGTCCTTATATTAGTCATGTTATAATCTGGAGGTATAATTTGACCGTACTCGAGCAAGTTTTCCAAAATTCCATGATCGTATCGACAGAATCTACCAGAGTCCATCAACTGGAAGTAGTGTATTATTTGAAAAATTGATGACTCCGATGGAAAATGCTTCAGAATTACCGGTAGCAATGTGGAATTTATGAAATTGTTGTCATTCCCAATGAACATTTGGAGAGCATTTTCACAGCTGTTTGGTAGAAACTGACAGAGAATTGAAAATACATTTCTCAGATATCTCGTACTTGGTAAAACATTGATTGTTGGTAGTAGTATTTTGACTAATTCATTGTTTAACGATCTCAGTATGGGACTTTTTGTATGCTTCATCCATGCTACGGGAGAGAGTGCATACATCATTTTAACTTTTGTATCCTGCTTGAATGAGTTCATCACAAAAAAGCTAGTAGTCCCTTGCGAATGTCCAATATAGTATATGTCTTGATTAGTATAGTTTGCTATATAATCTATTGTAGCTGGCAAATCGTACAAACCAATTTCTTCCCAGGAAAACTTCCAATATTCGGTCTCCAATGAACTAAGTACTTTGTGTCCATTTGAGTATTTGTTGCCTCTGGAATTTCCCATCCAAACATCAAATCCTTCATCTGCTAGAATATAAGCTAGAGCTTTCCTGGGCCCTTGCAATACCCAACAATCAGAAGAATCTAGAAGACCATGCATCAGAAATACAACAGTAGCGTTCTCCACCTTTGGTGGTATTCTATGAAAGTTCAGTACGTAGTTATCTTCAGTTACCACTCTATGAGTTTCAATATTATATCCATATTTTGCGCCCAATTCTGTCATATTCATGTAAGCATCTTCGGAAATTCCATTGTCCTTGCCATTCGATAAATTTATATCAAATATATTTTCAAAACCATTTATTATATCGTTAAAAGTATTAATACCAAATTCTAAACTATTAACTAAAGGCACTATTAAAAGTATAGTATACAGTAACATGATTTCAAATACTGTTACGACGAAAAGTTTTAGTTATTTATAAACATATGGGATTGTAATTAGTGATAATGGATTTAACCCGTTCTTAATTACATAGACCTTGGTCTAGTATCCTAAATTACACCTCTACAACGGTAATTATGGATAATTAATTAAACCTGTGTTCCCATAGATCCCATAGGGTTGAGGTAATGTAGAAAGTTTTATAATACTACTTAAATGAAATTGTCTATGTGATTGGCATTCTAAATTGATACCACAATACGTTATTACAAGACTTTATTATAATTTTAGAAATTTATAAGTTACATAATCTGTATATTTTTACTTTGTGTGTGTAAGAGACACGCTTCGGCATGAATGGGCCGGCTCGACCGGATAATGCCGACGACGTGAAATAACGCTTGTGTTGTGTTTCGCCGAAAGAGTGAAGTTACCGTAGGCCCAAGGGGGGATTGGGGGTTTTATATTATACAACTCCTCTGGTGTTGCGAGTGTCCATGGGCAGCGATTATCGCTTATCATCAGACGATTGGTCTGCTCGTTTCCTGGTTCATTACATAAAAAAAATTAACACTTTACAGTTTATAAAACACCATAAGACAGCATACTGCAGAATACACGAAGCTTCTGTCTCATTTATGATTTTTATTATTTATTTTCGATTTTGGTATTTAAACTCGCAATTCTAAGAATCAATAACAATAATAAATAATTAACCTCATAATTTCTTGAATACAACTATTGAGTTGTATATTTTATTTGTTCCTATTTCAGTGGTGAGAAGATTCGAGAACTCATCGAAACTCTCGAGCATCGAAAGCTGGAGGCGATCCAGTTCACGTTCAAGCAAGTGAGCAAGAACTTTACGGACGTGTTCAAGAAGCTGGTGCCGCAAGGGCGGGGCAGCCTCATCATGCGCGTGGCCTCGGACGAAGGACTGGAGGTCAATCCCGAGGTACACACTTAACTGTAGATTCTTACTATTTATAACCCCCGAAAGAGGGGTAGCGTCGCCAAGTCAGGGGCAGTCTAAGCTATAACGATAGAGAATAAAAAAAATCGCAATGAATATAGTCTATACTCTATATAGTCTATACCAGAGATTTTAAGGATATAACATTTCGAATCTGGATACGGTTATAGGATGATAGTTTCGGTTACGATTATGGAACTCCATAACATATCTTGGCCTTTAGTCAAGATGCATTCGATAATTTCGACGGCGAAGTTCGAATCGAAAGTTCGATCATTAAAAACATTCGGATGAAATTTAAACATTCAGATAAAAACATTATTAAAACTATTAGGTTATACCGTATATATGTCACCGTAAAATTGTAAAAACCGTTAAATTGTAGTATTACTAGAGATATTATAAAATGTCGACAGCTTGTCAAAAAAATTTTTCTTACAATTTACACGTTATTTTTCGTTATATTTTAATATTTACCATGCCGATTGGTTAAACGGCAAGTGCCCCGCGCCGCCATATTTGTTTGCTTTTTCATAATAATAATTATAACGAAAAATAATGCGTACAATTGTAAGGAGAAATTTGTATTTGACAATCTGTCGACATTTTATAATATCTCTTGTAATATTACAATCTAACGGTTTTTACAATTTAACGGTGACATATACATAAAACTCTATACTCGTATTATAACATTTGTGTATCTTCAGCACAGACTAGTCAATAGATGTCTGTAGTTTTCAGGGTCTATACTCGTATTATACATTAGTGTGTTTTCAGCGCGCGAACGCGGAGCAGTTCTCCGGCGTCGGCATCAAGGTGTCGTTCACGGGCGGCGAGGGCGACATGAGGGAGATGAACCAGCTGTCCGGCGGGCAGAAGTCCCTAGTGGCGTTGGCTCTGATATTCGCCATACAGAAGTGTGATCCCGCGCCGTTCTACCTGTTCGACGAGATCGATCAGGTGTGTACTGACTACTGACTACTGATAATATGTTAACCCCCGGGATCTATCTATACTTACATACATACATACATCTAATCACGCCTCTTTCCCGTAGGGGTAGGGGGCCATCCATAAATAACGTCACACGAATTTCACGATTTTTGACTCCCTCCCCCGTCCTTGTCACAGTTGGTCACATTTGTGAGACCCTCCCTAGTGTGACGTCACATATTACAACTTTACGTCTAGAAATAATTATCATATCATAGTTATGACTTAACACAGATTAAAATATATGTAGAAATGTGTGACGTCACAAAAATGAGGGCCCCTCCTACCCCCTTGTCACACAATGTCACACTTCGTCGACCCCCTCCCTCCCCCTTAACGTGTGACGTAATTTATGGATGGCCCCTAGGCAGAGACCGCCTCTTTCCCGTAGGGGTAGGCAGAGACCACTTCTTTCCACTTGCTACGATCCTTACATACTTGTTTCGCTTTATCCACTTTCATTCTTACCATCCATACTACATTACCATACATATCTATACTTATACTAATATTATAAATACGAAAGTGTGTCTGTCTGTCTGTTACCTCTTCACGCTTTAACCGCTGGACCGATTTTTATGAAATTTGGTATATACATACTTTGAGTCTTGGGAAAGGACATAGGATATTTTTTACCCAGAAAAAGTAGTGTTCCTGCGGGATAATGTATTTACGCGGGCGGAGCCACGCGCAGAAGCTAGTACTTTATGATTTACTAGATGTTGCCCGCGACTTTGGGCGCGCAAAAGGAAATCCCGCGGTAACCGTTCCTTTTTTTGCGATAAAAACTAATAAATTAAGTCGTAGCCTGACAGTTGAAAATATTGAACGGTCGCTCTGAGACCCAGCAGTGGCGAGGGGTTCCTATAACTCCATTCCTATCGGCTTCCCTTGTCACTTACCTATTGCAAACCTTCATAGAAATCCCTACCTATTATACAGGCTCCGGCTTCCCTATGAAGGAGAAGCAGCCTTCACCACTGAGACCCAGTCTACCATATTTCGACTTTATCGCTTCGCAATAAGGTCCAAGTGGTGTACTGGATCTGTCTTAGGTTGTACGCATATTGACAGTAAATTTTTTGATTATCGCCACGTCAACGGACTATTGTGAAACAAATTTCGATATTTCACATAACATTAAACTTAACCCTTAATTCACTTCCTGAGTCCCAGGGACTCACATCAAAATTTTAATTTTTTAGGATTGGGGATTTTAAGGACCAGGAACGCAAGTCGCAGTACCAGAGAAGTTACAAGTGTAACTCCTCTGGTGTTGCGAGTGTCCATGGGCGGCGGTAGTCGCTTACCATCAGGCGATCCGTCTGCTCGTTTCCTGGTTCATTACATAGAAAAAACTTGTTTCAGAATATTTCTATTTAAATTTATTATAATAGCAAAAACTATCGTATTCTCCAGGCCCTCGACGCTCAGCACCGAAAGGCGATCGCGAACATGATCCACGAGCTGTCGTCGTCGGCGCAATTCATCACGACCACCTTCAGGCCGGAGTTGCTGGAGCACGCGCACAAGTTCTACGGAGTGAAGTTCCGCAACAAGGTGTCGCACGTCGAGTGTGTGACGCAGGACGAGGCGAGAGACTTCGTGGAGGACAGCGCCACGCACGCTTAGGTAACTTCACACGTCGGTTTTCTGCGAGACGTTATAAGCCTGGCCACAGACGTTCTTAATTTGAGATTCATTAAGAACGTCAAATTCAGGTCGAAGGCAAAGTTTCCATACAATACACGCATAGCCAACACACTTCTTAAATGTCAGTATAAACTTTAAAGAATGTCAAAATAATAAATGTCTGTGTCGTCTGAATATTGTCTATTGATTAAGATTCTTAAATTCAGGAAGGAATTCAGCACGTCTGTCGCCAGGCTAATTATAACTTCCCCACACCGATTTCGGTGACGGTGGCCGGTTTAATTGAAACCAGGCCAGTTACGCAGGAGTTATTTTATAGCTCTCTCTATCTTTACTCTCGTAACCCAGTGGGACGGGTTAAAAACCACGACTGGCGAGAGATCAAGCGCTGGTCCGACTTTTTACATGCCCATCCGGCGCATGGATCATCTTTCTTGTCAGACAATCAGGTGATCAGCCTGCATTGTCCTAACCAAACTTGGATCATTTTTTGTTTTTCAAATACGGGAATCGAACCCACGACTCCAATACAAACTCTAACCACTGGACCACGGAGGCTGTTATATCATGGTATCGTGAACTATAATACAGTGCAATGTAAATGGTATAAGTGAAATGTGGCATACATACTTTTACATTTTGTCACTCAAGAGGCCTTAAAAGCTAAATGATGCTTATTAATATTTTGAAAATTTTATTATTACTATGAGAATAATTTAAATTCATAATAGCAATATTTCTTTTCGCAGATGCTGTATGAAAATGTGAGGAAACAAAATGTTACGACTCTGACGATTGCTATATTAAAGTATTTTTATGTATCTTTTTTAATTGACTAATTTTTGGAATGTTAGTATTTTTTTATTTGGAGTAGGTTTTTATTCTAAACATTTTTTTTTTCTTTTGTTAATTCCTAACATTCCCAATTTCAAATTTTTATATCATTCACTGACTTTAATTTTTTTCAATATTACTAAAGAACCTTCTAAAAATATTACGGACAGCTGCAGAAGGTTTTATATTTTTATATTCGAGCTACAATGTGATGCGAGTTAATGGAAAAAGTGATTAGACTAGAATCTACGTTTTATTAATAATACACTTTTTTATTTGACAACATAGTTTTAGATACATGCTAAGTTAGTAATGAGTTTGATGTTGATTGTATGAATGTTCTGAGACACGGAAGCATATGACTTGTTAAATGGAAGTTGATTACAAATACATAGTTTAATATATTGAAGATACTTTTGATTTTGCACCTAAAATAGATTATTTTTGTGAAAAAATAAATATGTATAAGTCATAAATATGAGCCCTTCAATGTAAATAATAGTTACATTGAAGGGCTCATAATGTAAATAACAGACTATCGTCTATTACGACAATTTTGTCGTAATAGACGATAGTCTTTAAAACCGATATTGTAATTGATTGTACCATGACAGACCTCGAAATATCATTGCAATACCCAGTTCGTCACTATAAATAGTAAAGGGTTTTAATTATGGTTTTATAAATAAAACAAATTATAAACACAGAAGGTATTATATTTACAATATAAAATAGAAGTCACAAGATATATATTGCTTTACATATCACACTCAGATACATTTTAGTTATAATTCCTAAGAGATTTAGAACTTTGATATAACAAGATACTTTATTTTTACTACTTTATAAGTACAAAATATTTTAAACCAAGTCTATTAAGTTTTCGAACCTTCGAATTCATTTGAAATAAATCGTCGCTTAAAAACAATTACGCCTAAATTAGAATAGCTATAGGAACATTTCATTTATGTATCGAAATATCTACAATTTATATCGAACGGCAGCTCGGAACGAATCTATTAAAATTTATAAACAACCAAAATATGTATAACCAACTTCCGAAGGTTAATACGTTCGGCTATAGATTTTCTTTTAGAAATATTATATTTACTTTAATAATAATAAACATTAGATTTTTTAATATTATCATTTGTTTATTGCCGTACATTTTCATTGAATTCCGAGCTGCTAAATATTTTAATACCCCTAATTATATTATTAGGATTTAAAGTCCATAAAGATAGACTTCAGTTAATATAAGATAGCTAAAAGAGTCTGAAAGTAGAAAGAAAGTAAGTATAAAATTATCCCACGAATACTAATAATATCCAATGAACACTATAAATTAAAAGAAAAAAAACATGATATGTTACAAAATATAAACTTGTTAACAAAAGACAAATGAATAAAAAAACAGTACAAGTTCATTATTTAGCTAAATAATAAATTCATTAAATTTTTAATATAATCTATACTAATAAAAAAAAGTTTATTTGTTTGCATCGAATAGACCACGGGGAAGGACATAGGCTACTTTTTATTGCGGCAAAATGTGCTGTTACCGCGAGGTTTTCTTTTGCGCGCACGAAGTCGCGTGCAACATCTAGTATAATAATAAAGTGATAACTTATGGGAGGGTAAACCACTTCGTTACGTAACGCGTTACGGCGCCAGATATGAGTAATTTCGAATACCAATGTCAGATACGCGTAACGCACTTGGACTTTGCGTTGTTGACCAATTAGTCTCGGTTTAGAATCTCGGTCAGACGAAATATTTTTTTCTTTTTCTTTCTTTTATATTTTTTTCTCGCTACTATAGTTATAGTATTGTTGAAAGCGGTATATCTAAATACTGTTTTCACTTCTATCGACAGTCCCTGCAACTGCCATTTTTTTATCTCTTTGCTTTAACTATACTAAACTACCCGTAATTAAACATAGCAAATAGTAATTAATAGTTTTAAACCATCTACCACTACTACAACGTTACTGTTTAGAAAGATATAAAAATCTACAGAAACACGCAGAGAAGGCACGCAGATATTTCTAAATCCTTTCAAGTCCAAATATACATTTCAACTAAAGGAACTATATAACATTTTTTTCTACTGTAGTTTGAAAAGTAATCTTAAATAAAATCTCAAGCAAGTTCATAACTTTAAAATATATATCCATGTATTTTTTAATTTATTTATATGTGTAGTTTTGCCTTTGTCACATAAAAATGCCTGTTAAATCCCGTTTTCTACACTATCGGACCCCATAAAGTTAATAAAAGACAAGTAAACCAAACTAAATAACATTATAAAATAGAAAAAAAAATCATACCTACATGTTTAAACTAGGCAGTTAATGTAACTTAAGTCCAATCCTTAAAATTTCCAATTTTTGATACAAATGTACTTTTGAAGGAAGAACGCCTTATTTTTTTAAAAACTACATTTACTCAATTGGATAAATTGTATTTTCTACAAGATTAATAATTCGTTTCTTGTTCTTCGTACCTGATTTTGTAAAATGGGATAGAAAAAAACAGGCTAGTGTTTTGTTATTTTTGTTCGAAGTTTACCAATTAAGCGCATTTTACGATCATTACAATCGACGTAGTAAATACACATGTCCATGCAAAGTTTCATCTTTCTGACCAGGTGGATGGTAAGCCAAACCATAAGGGTTCCGAGACGTGAATTACGTTACCCTAAAAACAATGGATTACAAGAAGTATGTTCTTCTTACCCCTACTAACCTTATAGGAAATACAACCTAGACCCTTGAGTCCTCTACATCTATAAGAATCTAAACTTATTGCTATAAGTGCGTTTTATAAGATATACATCTACAAAAATATATTTGGCCATATTTACAATCGATCCGAACTCATGACGCCAATGGAGAATGTTCACAAATTAAATGTAAGCTCTGTATTTTGTGGAAAATAAAAAAATATTTGTGAAATAATTATTTCGATACGTCAATTAGTTTCCAAGATAACTTTAAAATTACTCACATTATAACTTGCGACTAAGTACGGGGTGAACGTGACGTCACGATACACCTGGCGGGATTCGACAATTTTCGGAAATTTGAACGCATGTACAATCATAACTACTTAATAATAATATTAAGTAGTAGTAGAATAAAACAAAAACTAGTGTATCTGTGATCTGTATACATAAAGGCCGTGTTCCGCGGAAAATAGCGCTTGTTAGCAAAAACAAAACAGATTATCGGCCAGGGCACGTTTGCTAACTTCAATACTGCTAACATAATCCGCCATTTTGCTTACGTTTTTTTCGTTAGCGCTATTTTCTGTGGAACACAGCCAATAGCTTTACAGTAAAAAAGGTTCAAGTCATTTTACATACCAAGTAACATTCTCCATTCTTTAAAATAATATCATAGTAATATGATTTTTGACACCCAAGACTTTAAAAAACGGTCTGACGAAATCAAAATTACATTTCAGTGAAGTTATTAAGTCTTGGTGTCAAATTAGTGGACTAGATTTCTAATTTAGCCCTTCTACGTTTAATATTTAGTCGAATTTTTAAATGTAATAGATTTGAAGCAACTTTTTAATTTAAAATTTCATTCCATATCGTACATGCTAACTATTGTTCTATTTCATAAAATTTCTATTTCGTAAAAAAATAAAGGAATCGCAAATGGCAGGATTTTCGTTGTGAACATGTTAACTTATAAATCATACATAATACATATTGCAAAAAAATCTTTAACATAAAATTGATAACCTAATCATATTTCATTGTAGCCAAAAGATATACTCCTACTTGTATATATTATCAACTCATTCTCTTGAATATAACAAAAGAAAGTATAACATTGTAATATAACGTTAAGCAAGATCAATTACGGATATTGTGGGCTTATTATGATCTACAGCTTAAATGTAAAGACGTTTAGGCAGAAAAATTATTATAAATTTCGAAAATATAAAATTGTACTAAATAAAAATTACATCACTTCACACAGCTGGTTGTATTGATGTTATTTAGGCAAATCTTTCCTTTCGCTTTAAAATCAGTTGTTTCTGTAAGGTTAATGAACTCAGCAACTTAGAGAGCGCAATGTAATTTTATTAAGTATACATTTTTTCTATCTAAATCAATTCTAAATGTCTTGATATAAACACTAGGTCATATGCCCCACAATAACTGTAATTGATTTTGCATAACATTTATAAAGTACCTGATATGTTCGCTATAAACTGATCTAATACATTTTGTAGTTAGCAACTTTACAGTTTTCTATGTAATTAGAGATCAGTGTTCAACTTAGATATATTTTTATATCACCTAGAGGTCAAATTAAATTACAACAGTAAAGTCAACTATGCCTCACACGTGCTACCCATTTTCATACAGCCGAAAGGTCAACTTACACCATTCATAACGCAAAGGTCAACTGCGTGCGAGCGAGACGGCTATAGTCGTCTGAGCGGGACGGCGTACGGCGAGTTCCAGTCTCGTTCGAACACCTCCTGCAACTGGCGTCGGATGTCGACATATGTGGTGTTGTAACCGTGAGACTCCTGTGGCGAGTAGACCATCGCCACGCCCGCCGTGTCCGTGAAATAGTCGCCGTACCTGTGCAACAGAGGTTTGAAATGAATAAAAGTATCGACGAACGATTGCGTTTAACGAAGCGTGAGGTGTAGAGTGACGTCACGCTCACTGTTAGCGGGATTCGAAAATTCTCGGAACTTGGAACGTGTGTAAAATCACTTAAACGTGCTACATATTTTAAAATAATAAAAAAACTAGTTTATCTGTATGTAACATACATAAAAGCTTTACTGTTATAAAGTTTCAAGTGACTTTACATACCTAGTAACAATCCATTAAATAATACTAGCTTTAGCACGCGGCTCAGCCCGCGTAAACACAGTCTCCCACAGAAAGACTACTTTTTCGGGATAAAAAGTAGCCTATGCGTTAATCCAGAGCTCAAACTACTACCATACTTAATTTCAACCAAATCCGTTCAGTAATTTTTGCGTGAAAGAGTAACAAACATCCATCCATCCATCCTCACAAACTTACACATTTACAACAGTAGTAGTATATTAGGATGCTCACCAGTTGGAAGTCCCGATGTACGCGGTTTTGTCGGTGACCATGTACTTGTTGTGGTTGACGCGCGCGTACGGAATCTTGTCTTGTTCCGGCGTGGACGGTACAATGAATCGCCGCTGTCAACAAACGATTAATATCATACAATGTTGTAGAATAAATAAATAAAAAGTTTATTTGCAGCATTTTCCTAGCCAGGATTCTAATAGGCATATCACACTACACGGTATTCAGGGCCCGCTAGTCAGGGAGGGCGAGGCCCCTTGTAAAGGCGTCGATTATTACACTGCACTAAACACTGGCCCCCTTTCTGTTCTTTTCTTAATTTCAAGTATTGCTTAATATCAAGTATTAAGAGAAAAAGCACTTCATTAAGCGTTGTTTCGTTACTTTAACACCTTATTATATCTGGGACATTTATATAGGGGAGAGCCTATCAGGGTACACAAATGAAAGATTACTTCTCCCACACGTCAGCATTCACACACCTGTATACAAACACCTCTACCGAAACCGGCGTGTACTCACCACGCGCAGGTCCAGCCGCGGGTAGGCCCCGGCGAGCGCCGCCAGCGAGGCCAGGAAGTTCTCCTCGGCGGGCGCGGAGTGGCGCCACCAGCTGATCAGCATGCGCACGTGCACTTGGTGATCGATCGCCGCGGTGCGGATCGCGTCGTCAATTTTCGGCCAGAACCTGTAAATACATTTTTAAAAAGTAGAGTGTGTGCTTAAGACGGAAAACCGCACGCCACGAAAACTTCATTGGTAATCGTAATAAATGTAATAGGTTGGGGAAAAAGTCTTTTCGCATTATAGTATGTATGAACTTGTCATAAAATATCTTGGGCTATACCAATTGTATCTGGCTGATTTTGGTATCATTAAAAAGTTTTAATTTTACAGAAGACAATTCCAAATTCAAATTAGGTAAATTTGAGATTTTCATTTGTTTTTCTTATTGTTAAAATGAGTGATTCTTATGAAGAATTTCGATACATTTTAAAATTTTATTACAAAAAAGGTAAAAATGCAACACAAGCCGCGAAAAAAAATTGTGATGTTTATGGACCTAATGCAGTATCTGTGAGAGTAGCGCAAATTTGGTTTAAGCGTTTTCAATCCGGAAATTTTGATATAAAAGATGCACGTCGCTCTGGTCGCCCTGTTACGGACAAAACTGTTGCCATTTTTGAAAAAGTGGAGCAAGATCGGCATATTAGTAGTTACGATGTAGCTGAAGAACTGGGGATTGACCACAAAACGGTTTTGAAAAAGCTGGGTACACAAAAAAGCTCGATATTTGGGTGCCTCATGAGCTCACTGAAAGAAACCTAATGAACCGTGTACTCATTTGTGATTCTTTATTACGACGTAATGAAACCGAACCATTTTTGAAGAAGCTGATAACTGGTGTTGAAAAGTGGATCACGTACGACAAGAACGTGCGAAAAAGATCGTGGTCAAAGGCCGGTCAGGCTTCACAGACTGTGACGAAACCCGGGTTAACTCGCAACAAGGTGATGCTGTGTGTGTGGTGGGATTGGAAGGGCATTATTCATTATGAGCTGTTACCGCCAGGCAGGACCATCAATTCTGAACTGTACTGCGAACAACTGATGAGATTAAAGCAAGAAGTTGAGAGAAAGCGGCCGGAATTAATCAACAGAAGGGGTGTGGTTTTTCACCATGAAAACGCTAGACCTCACACATCTTTAGCCACTCAGAAAAAATTACGGGAGTTTGGCTGGGAGGTGTTAATGCATCCGCCGTATAGTCCTGACCTTGCACCTTCAGATTTCCACCTGTTTCGGTCGCTGCAGAATTCCTTAGGTAGTGTCAGGTTGACATCACAAGAGGACTGCCAAAACCACTTGTCGCAGTTTTTTCATCAGAAGCCCCAAAAATTTTATAGCAATGGGATCATGTACCTACCAACAAGATGGCAAAAAGTTATCGAACAAAATGGCACCTATATACTTTAGTCACTTGTAAATAAACTTTATAAAAAAACCTTTTGAATTTTTATATAAAATGCGAAGAAACTTTTTCCCCAACCTAATATATAAGGTTCGGTAAAATCAATTACGGATATTTTGGGCATATCATCTACTGCTTATATAGGTACTTATGATTGAACTTTTTAAATTGTGTTTTAAAAAGTTCAAACGTCAAAATGAAGACCATTTCTCGTCGACTTACTTCAACTTGGGCGAGTACTCGATGATCGGCGAGTAGTCCATCACGGAGATGTAGACGAACTCCTCGGCGGTGCTGATGATGTTGACGATCGCGTCGTCGTCGTTGGTGCGGCCTGGAGGGCTGAGCGGCGGCGGTGAGCTCTGTAACAACGGGTTTTTTTCTTAATTTTTGTTTTCCATCCCAATATTTTGTGCCACTACCATTTTTAGATTTGTGAATTGTTTTATTTGTTCCATTTTAGTTATCGTCATAGAGGCATGTTGAGGCAAAACTTTCCCCCACTTAAATAGCCTCACTTTTGGGGTTTGGGGCCGTTTTGACATTTAAGGTACTCGTATGGTGAAATCAAGATGGTATACCTTTTTCTTGAATGAAAATCTTTGGTTATCGTAACAAATGATTAAAATTTGTCGTCTGGTCAAATGTGTGTGCAATTTTTTTCTCTCGGACGGATCGGACTGTCTAGGGTAAAGTGCTGTTTCTGCGATCCGAACGTGAAGTTCGGATTGCGAGGGCGCTATCAACAGACGTGCTTTTGAAGTCGTTAATATTCTTAAAACATAACGTTTTTTTGTGTTATTTTCTTCGTCATTCGCGCGTCTGTATAATTATATTTAATCAAATAGAAATCTCATTAGTACATCTACAAGGGATCGAACCTCTTGCAAGCGATTTAGCTCTTCGAAACTTAGCGTGGATACATTATATTTGGACTAGTGTACCTATGTATCTAGATAAAATTAGCCGCCAGGTGACGTCTCTCACGGATAAAATAGATTTTACATTGCAACGTGATATAGTGACTTGTGCGCTGAGGGCCTAGCAGAAACATTTGACACGGGCGCACAGTGGTCCCGATTTTGATGCTCCATACTCATAGAACTCGATTCTCAAAAATCGTTGTTTTTTTTACTCAGGAACGTTTCGGGGCATGGTTTAAGTATAAATATTAGGATATAAAACTCTTAGGTTTATTTGTGTGCGTAAATTGAACGTTTCAATTTTTTTTTCTATGGACGAAATCATTCAAATTCATTTTATTCGAAACTGATTGAAACTGACACCTTGGGTTTCACAGGGATTATTGTCCTACACGAGATGAATCCTATAATCTATAATACATGTACTAGTTTTTGCCCGTTTGGACATGGAATAAACGGTAAATTTTTCTATGGACGAAATCATTCAAATTCATTTTATTCGAAACTGATTGAAACTGACATCTTGGTTTTCACAGGGATTGTTGTCCTACACGAGACGAATCCTACAAGCATATACATGTACTCATTTTTGCCCGTTTGAACGTGGAATAAATGGAAAAATTTTCTATGGACGAAATCATTCAAATTCATTTTATTCGATACTGATTGAAACTGACATCTTGGTTTTCACAGCGATTGTTGTCCTACACGAGACGAATCCTACAAGCTACAATACATGTACCCGTTTTTGCCCGTTTGGACGTGGGAATATAAATCAGTAATTTTTCTATGGACGAAATCATTCAAATTCATTTTATTCGAAACTGATAGATACTGACACCTTGGTTTTTACAGAGATTGTTGTCCTATACGAGGCGAATCCTACAAGTTATAATACATGTACCTGTTTTTGCCCGTTTGGACGTGGTAACATAAAGCGGTAATTTTTTTATGGAAGAAATCATTCAAATTCCTTTTATTCCAAACTGATTGAAACTGACATCTTAGTTTACACAGCGATTATTGCCTTACACGAGAGGAATCTTACAAGCTATAATACATGTACCTATTTTTGCCCGTTTGGACGTGGGAATATAAATGGGTAATTTTTCTAGGGACGAAATCATTCAAATTCATTTTTTTCGGAACTGATAGAAACTGACATCTTGGTTTTCACAGAGATTGTTGTCCTATACGAGACGAATCCTACAAGTTATAATACATGTACCCGTTTTTGCCCGTTTCGAAAAAAAAACGACTCAAGAGTGATTTCATCTATAGAAAAATTTTCCATTTATGTTCCCACGTCCAAACGGGCAAAAACGGGTACATGTATTATAACTTGTAGGATTCGTCTCGTATAGGACAACAATCCCTTTGAAAACCAAGATGTCAGTTTGTTTCAGTTTCGAATAAAATGAATTCGAATGATTTCATCTATAGAAATTTTTTCCATTTATGTTCCCCCGTCCAAACGGGCAAAAACGGATACATATATTATAACTAGTAGGATTCGTCTCGTATAGGAAAACAATCCCTGTGAAAACCAAGGTGTCAGTTACATTCAGTTTCGAATAAAATGAATTTGAATGATTTCGTACATAGAAAAATTACCCATTTATGTTCCCACGTCCAAACGGGCAAAAACAGATACATGTATTATAATTTGTAGGATTCATCTCATAAAGGACAACGATCCCTGTGAAAACCGAGATGTCAGTTTCTTTCAGTTTCGAATAAAATGAATTTGAGTGATTTTGTCCATAGAAAAATTACCCATTTATGTTCCCACGTCCAAACGGGCAAAAACTGGTACATTTACTGTAGCTTGTAGGATTCGACTCGTGTAGGACAACAATCACTGTGAAAACCAAGATGTCAGTTTCAATCAGTATCGAATAAAATGAATTTTAATGATTTCGTCCATAGAAAAATTTCCCATTTATTCCACATTCAAACGGGCAAAAAGGGGTACATGTAATAAAGCTTGTAGGATTCGTCTCGTGTAGGACAACAATCTCTGTGAAAACCAAGACGTCAGTTTCAATCAGTTTCGAATAAAATTAATTTGAATGATTTCGTCCATAGAAAAATTTCACGTTTATTCCACGTCCAAACGGGCAAAAACTAGTACATGTATTATAGCTTGTAAGATTCGTCTCGTATAGTACAACAATCCCTGTGAAAACCAAGGTGTCAGTTTCAATCAGTTTCGAATAAAATGAATTTGAATGTTTTCGTCCATAGAAAAAAAAATTGAAACGTTAATTTTACGCACACAAATAAACCTAAGAGTTTTATATTTTAATATTTATATTTAAACAATGCCCCGAAACGTTCCTGAGCGAAAAAACAACGATTTTTAAGAATCGAGTTCTATGAGTATGGAGCGTCAAAATCGGGACCACTGTGGGGCGTAAACGTAATGTTATCGATTGAAAGTCGAATCTCAATCGATAACGATCGTTTACGCCGGTGTCAAATGTTCCTGCTAGGCCCACTGTACACTCACTGTATTTTGGTACTAGATGTTGCCCGCGACTTCGTGCACGCAAAAGATAATTTCACTGAAACCGTACATTTTTCCGCGATAAAAAGTAGCCTATGTCCTTCCCCGTGATCTACTCTACATCTGTGCCAAATTTCATCAAAATCGGTCCAGTAGTTTCGGAGCATATTCAATGCAAACAAACAAACAAACTTTTCCTCTTTAATTATATTAGTAGGTATCAGTGGCGAGGGGTTCCTATAACTCCATTCCTATCGGCTCCCCTTGTCACTTACCTTTTGCAAACCTTCATAGAAATCCCAATCTATTATACAGGCTCCGGCTTCCCTATGAAGGAGAAGCAGCCTTCGCTACTGGTAGGTATAGATGTAACCTACCCGCCAAATTATAAATTGCCAACGACTACGTACGAGCAACCCCCCCCCCCCCCCTCCACCCTACGGAAACCGTACATTTTGCCACGATTCGAATCCAGAGCCTAAACTACTACTTACAAGTTCAATCACGTGATACCGCAAAACAACTCACGCCTTATTTAACGCCACTTTTATTTGAGGCATTGGAACCTCTATAGGGTCTAACACCCGTATCATTAGTTGTTTCCTCAGATCCGCCTCGACTCAACCTCATATGAGGTATCCTTGAGAAGTTCCTCGAGTTTGGTATTCTTAAACATAATTTCTACCTCAGCTGTTTTCCCCTCCAGTAAGGTTGAGTGGCGATATGACATCACGGAGAAAAATATTATTTTATGTTAACACCAACAGTAACCATTAACACTCGATCAAAATTTTACAGAATGATGAATATCTATGCGCTGTATAAATTATACGGAATTTCGTAAAGGCAGTGGTGGATTTTCGTAAAGTAAAGATCCAAAAAATTCTCCATGCTTATCTTTAAATAAGTATCCCTCTGTAATTGCGTAATTGCTTCAAATAATTCCACTTAGTTTGTAAAAAGAATTGATATAAATGTCGGAAATAGACGCTCGAGGGAGCCTCAAGGTACGTCCTGAGGTACCTTAAGTTTGACAGTTGATTCCTCGACTCGCGTAAGGAAATTCCTCAAGTCGAGGGAATTTTGTTGAACTAATGATACAACTTTCGAGGATTGAGGTTGAGTCGAGTGGAGGAAATCTCGAGGTAACAACTAATGATATGGGTGTAACTCTTCTAACGCGATAAACAGCACTATAAAGGCTAATCCCATTACCATATTGAGGCATTATAGCTGCAAAAAGTATAACTTACTATGACCTACCTGTAGCCGTGACCTAATCCACTTATTACACACATGATAAGCCGTCCCTCAATTGTAATAATTTAGTAGCGGTTATATAGATAAGGTTCGGTGAATTTTACAAAATATGGCGGATGAGCTAGACAGCCAATATAATAATATTTACGGACGCTTCTACACCACGTAAATATGATCCTGTACTAAGTATCAGAGGAACTTATATCACAGGTACCTTAACTTGTATACACATATTTAAATTATTCAACGAACAAAAACATGAGTGTAATGTGTCTATTTTGTAGTTAGCTGGTTTTACCTTCCGGAATGGATCAGTCTATAAACTGGACAATTTTAAGAGCTATAAGGTGAGCCATGATAAACTGTAATTTTGTTTAGCGCGCTGGTTTTCCCGCAACCAACGAAAACCAAAATCCTTTTAGAAACCATTAGGTACGCTACATTCTGAATAATTAAAATCCACTCCATCACTATTACGGATGTTTATTATAATGATAAACAAACGCCGAAATCGCGTGATCACTATCAATTCCTGGCTACACCGCGCAGTTGTTTGTAAACTTCGTAAAATATTTCAAGGTCAGGTGAAAATGTAAATTATGTTACTGGCATACAGACGTGTAGAATGTTTATTGTCACTTACATCGGGAGCGTTTCCCCATTATCCGGTACGGTATCCGTTATCGGACCGATAATGGGAAAGACAATTACAAAAACTTGGGCATTTTCATCCGTTAATGGATGATTTATATTGTATTCTCCGAGCGAAGTAACCACTCTTGAAATAATGTAGTGCCCGGGGCAGTTGGTTATTTTTAAATGTCGTATGGTTGCCCAAGCACATACGGCACGTCTGCGGGGCCAACTATGTGCGGGTTTCCTCACGATGTTTTCCTTCTCCGTTACAGCGTCCGTATGTACTTGAGATCTGAAAAAGTCTCATTGGTACACGCCACAACCTGGGATTCGAACCAGCACTCTCTCTAATGCGAACCAAACGGTCTACCCACTACCACGGAGGAAAACAATACAGTTACAAAACTACACATAAAATTGTATATTTTCTTACATTTATATATTAGTCCCTATTTAACCCATGGAGCTGTATAAAAAGTATCTCAATATTTCTGAATATGATTAAACTAAATATTTACATGTTGACATTAATTTTCATAATCGAGAAGCGAAAGTTTTCCGACTTTCCATAGCCCAGCTGACCTGACCAGCCCTGAAGGCGCTTTATTTTTTATTGCATCAACACTACAAAAGCTGAGATGTGTCATTGGTTAATGCTGGAAAATTTTACTTGATTTAGTTTCCTGAATTTTCCCAAACATGGAGAGGTTTTCTTGGTCAGGGCTATATAATATTATAATAATAAATAATATAATAATTATACTAGCTTTATCCTATGGCTCCGTCCGCTTAAATCTAGTAACCCACGGGAATAATTCAATTACAATCAAGTCCCGATACGCTAAAACTGAAAAACGGAATTCTCGTAAACGTTAAACCGACAAAATCAGTTTATGATAGCATGTCGCTTCACTTACAAAACAGTCAAAGTAAAATGTAAGTCTACTTTAAATACGAGAATTGAGGTTCAGAGCTTAGGCACTGGATTAAGCAAGATTAAAAAGTTTAGACTTTTTGCCATACCAAGTTTCATTAAAATCCATTTAGTAGTTTTTGGGCCAAAGAGTAACAATAAACAGCAATACATCGTCATCCATCCTCACATACTTTTACTTTTATAACAGTACTAGCTTTTGCCCGCGACTTCGTCCGCGTGGAGTTCGGTTTCCATAAAAACTTTTAATCCCTTTTTCACTCCCTTGGGAATTTTCAAAAATCCTTTCTTAGCGGATGCCTACGTCATTACATCTGTATGCCAAATTTCAGCAAAATCCGTTCAGAAGTTTCGGCTGTGCGTTTATAGATGAGTCAGTCAGGATTGCCTTTTATATATATAGATTAGAACTAATATCTAACGTTCAGGACAGGAGGTCGATTATGATGATGATGGGTTAGTTCTAGCGTAACATTTTACCAGCAGGTGACCTTGACAGGGCTTAGCTGAGTCAGCATCGCTGGAAATGCCATGACTAAGTTCCTTACCTACCTGAAAACTTCATTACTTAACGGTATTTAGATGTTTTTGACGTGTTAATCAAAGCTTTTGTTTCTAAGAATTGTTTCGGAAATAATTTTAAGAATGGCCCTACTAAGTTTATTAAGTAAACTTATTGTGTCGTTTCTTTCTTTCTCTGAATAGGGAATATTCAATATGCATAGTATATTTTATAAGCTTTTTGAAAAGTTCACAATTGTTCTGATATAAATTTTGCTTAATAATATTACAGTAGATAGGAAGTAGGTAATTCACAGTTAACTTAAAGCTATTTTCTAAGTTTTTTGGCTAAGAATAAGTTTTATTTCTATATTAGGGATCGTCCATTAATCACGTGATGCCTAAAGAGGGAGGGGGGGTCCGAAAAAAAATCACCAAGTATCACCAAGGGGAGGAGGGGGTATAAGGAGACATCACGTGTATTAATTTTCGAATCTAGTCTATGTATACCGAAATTATTATCGGTTGTAGATTCGTAGTGTTGTTTAAATACTTACAAGACAAATGACTCGTATAGTTTTAAATTGCTTAAATTATTCGATTAAATTATTTTTAAGTTAAAATTTTTCTTAAACATCACCTGCTTACTATGTAAAAAAAAATACACGTGATCTTAGGTGGGGGAGGGGGGGTATTATAAAACATCACCAATTATCACCAGGGGGAGGGGAGGGGTCTAAAAAGTTGTTAAAAACATCACGTGATTAATGGACAGTCCCTTAAATCAAAGATATTTCAAAATTTTAAAGCCGCTACGAACTAAACGACTATAATTGAGATAACATTCTCATTTTATTATTTCATTTGCTTAGAACAGTGGTTCAATTCAGGAGCTCCAAAAAAGTGGCTTCGCGCATTTTATGAAATCTTTCTTTGCAATTTTGGATTTAATTAAAAAGTTAATCAAAATTTTTAGCGAAGCGAGGCCGCTACGAACTAGGCCAATAGCTATTCTACACTATTCAATATGTCAAAATTGTTTATGTATCTTTGTTTCTGAGATCAAGAACGCCACAATAGGGTATTATCCTATGATGAAAATATACATCAGAATGTTGATATTTTATTGCTAAACATTAATTTAAACCAATTTAACCAACTTTATACACAAAAATATGAATGATTTTTATAAAATTTAAAAAATAAAATTATGAATTTTTCACATTTGACCACGTGACTAAAAACACACGAGATTGGAATGCAAATGTGACGTTATATTCTTGTACTTCTTCTTCTTTTATTAATGGCCTCCTGATTTCCATAGAGAATAGCCAGCATTAGAATCATTAACGTCACGCGTCAGCGAGTAATAGCCACTTTTTCCGCATTTCAGTGTTCTTTGGTATGTTCACAAAGATTTTCCCGGTTCTATTAAATAGACGTATTAGTGCATTTTGGCACTACGCACCATTTATAAGGCATTATTAATAGGCTTAAAACATTTATTTAAAAACGTAAACAGTAGGTATTTTGGGATTTGGCATTTTCAGTGTAATTTGACACTTGACAGTTACAATGTTACAAGAATGTGACGTCATGACAACTCATTATAGCGTTTTCGCGCCTTTATTATTTATTTCAACTTTTAGGCTAATTTGCAAGGAAAAGAAAGAAATTCACAAAGAATGGTTCAAACTGCTAATGTATTTTGGTATTAGGAACAATTTGACATACTTTTCAAAAACTTGGAAAATACCCTAATCTTTACGCAAAAATCACAGTCGAGATGTAAATATGCCTCTTAAAAATGGCTGTGCTGCCATCACCAACGCGTACGATGCAGCTCAGAAGGTCGATTCTGCTATTGTAATCCAACAATAATGCAGCTTCGTTACTGTTTCGATACAGTCCGGAACCTATCAAACAGCAAAATGGTATTCAACTAAACTTCAAACAAACGTCAAACGACGAATTACACCGCGATGCGATTATCATTGTATCACATACTTAGTTAGCGTTATTAACGTTTTGGTCCTTGAGCTATCCTATATGGGTATATGGGTAAAAGATTAATAAACAATAAAACACAAAACACCACTTTGTCAACTTAATATTTTTTTAATCTCCTCAAAAATGAAACAAAAGCAATATTCCAGTATTATTTCAATATCACATTGATAGGTAAGGAATTTTGTCAAGTTATACAGTTTTATTGGAAATTCAGTTTGCGATCTATTCGATTACCCTGGGGGGTAAACAGCGAGCGGCGACTGCACGAACCGTCTAGTTTATTCATACAACCAAATTGAATTGCGTTATTTGCTATGCGAGCCAAATTGTTTACGGGATGTAGCTGTACTTTTGCTTTATATTCTAAAATTTTTGTTACTTTCGCTGATACTTGGCTAGTTTATACTGCAAATTATGCTACTACTATTATAAATGTGAAAGTTTGTGAGGATGGGTGTGTGGATGTTGGTTAGGTACTCGTTCACACAAAAATTACTGAACGGATTTTGATGAAATTTGGTAAGGTGGTAGTTTGAGCTTTGGATTAACACATATGCTACTTTCTATCCCGAAAGAGTACAGTAAAAGTACGCTTCCTAAAGACTTGTCAGTCGTAAAGCCATATTTAGTTTTTCATAATTGTACGTCCATGTTAGACCAAGATGTAATCTTGCGTTTAGTGTCATCCATCGGCTTCCCTTACCGCTTACCTTTCCAAGACCCTCATTCTAATCTATACCTATTATACAGGCTAGGGCTTCCCTATGAAGGAGAACCAGCCTTCGCCACTGGTGCCATCTAGTGTGAGACAGCAAATCTATTTAGCATCGATAACGAAGGAAGAACGTAGTTTTGCTATTGATTATGAGTGAGCGGAGTCAGAAACTGTTTCATACTGAAATCTACTTACAACAGTAATGTTAACTACAACCCCTTAAATGATCAATATCGACTTAACTTATTTTTGTAAATTATATACACATATTATAAACTCTGTATATAATTTACAGAAATAAATATGACCTAATTATACCTAGTACTTACTTAACTGATATACAAAATTGATAGGCCATCAACGATTTCAATTAAATTAATGGTAATTCCGTGTAACGACGATTACATTGCGTGCTCTCTCGAGTTCCGACTATGAGTGATCGATATTAAATATTCAATAATATATCCCCGATGTTATCAGAGTATCAGATACAAGTTATTTTCAATTATCTACATCATGTGTGTCCAGGTGAAGTGTAGTATATTTAAAAACAATCGATGGAAATATATGTACCTACAGTGGCGTAGCTATCGTAGGGCTAGGTGGTGCAGTGCACCAGGGCCCCGGAGCTCAAGGGGCCCTCTAGCCTCAGCTTTGAGAAGAGAGGAGCATATAAGAAAAGAAGAAGAAAGAAAGAACATATAAGAAAAGGAAAAAAATCTTGTGAGCAGGCTCGAGACTCGAGGCTCGATTTTTTTTTTCTTTTTTTTTTTATGTTGTACAAGACTTCTGATTTAAGATTTTCAACACATGCGCTAAGCGTCCTCGATGAACATGTGCTATTTGTTATCGTTATTTCAGTTATTTGGTATTTGATAGTTGGGATGAGTACGCCCGTAGTACATTCGAGTATTCGAATAATCTATAATAACTCTCAAACTTTTAACTTGATCGACAACGAAAAATAAAAAACGTTTTTCTAAACTCAAGTTCAAATTGAAGAATGAGCTACATCTCAGACCATATAAAAAGTATAGACGGACTTCTACGAACAACGAAAGTGACGCCGGTTTTTTATGCATTGTGTGCGTGAGCCGGTGTGGCCATACTAAATTTCCATTTCCCTAGATATGTTGGCTAAACTATAGAATAATATCCCACATTTGTACTTTTAATTGGTTTATGGTAATTTTACCGCTTAAAGTTCTTTTATTGTCGCAGTAATTTCGCAAGTTTTCAAAATTATAAGATCCGTAGTTTTCGAGATAAAAATATAATAAAATTTCGAAAATTGTGTAGGAATTCGGCCATGTTAACGTTTCTGTGACATTTACGTTTTGTTTTCCATAGCTTTATGTGAAAAAACTTTGCAGAGCTCTATTTTACGTAAAAGTAACACGGCCTCACAAATACCTGGCGCGAAATAACGTTGTCACAGCTCTCCCCAACTATGGAATTCGTAAAAATGGGTTACATTAGAACATTTTTATTGCGTTCAAAACGTCTTTAAATATGAAAAAACAGAAAGTGATAATTCTGTTTATTGTTTATTTATAGACTAGCTTTTGCCCGCGACTTCGTCCGCGTGGAACAATACTTTGGGTTATCGCTGAAATTTACCCGCGACTTTATTTACGAAAGCGGAATCCTATTTTTTTTAAACGGAACCCTAAAATAAAAGTAGCCTATGTTAGACCCTATTACATCAGCTATCTGCTAGTGAAAGTCCCGTGAAAATCGGTCCAGCCGTTTCAGAGATTAGTCGGAACAAACAGACAGACAGACGGACAGACAAAAATTTAAAAAAAAATGTATTTTATTGTAAGTACCGAATATACTTTCAGATTCATTATGTAAAAAGCTGTTAATTTGAAGTTACAAACAGACACTTAAATTGTATTTAACTGTATAGATGTATAGATATTAGAATGTATTATATTTTAAGATATTATCAATTTGATGTTTATAAAATAACTAAACTAAACTAAACATTAACCCGCACGCGCACCCCGCCTTGGTGACGCCCACTTCGCAACGGGCCGTGCAGCAGAAATCGTAATATTTTAATTTCGCCATAACTTCAAAACCAAACGTCCAATTTTAATCATTCAAAGACCAAATATTATCTACATAAACTGTACTTAGTGATGAAATAATTTATTTTGATAAGGATTAATAACATGAGTAAAATAAACGCGTTTAAATGTAGTCCAAAAAAATTTAAGATTTCTAAATAAAAAAATGGTTGTTGTGCCTCACTCGACATAGATAGGTATAGTGTGTCGCGGACTTTTTTGTAGATATTTATAAGATCTACAATTAATTAGAACATTTTATGGTTCTATCTTTTATAGTTTAGGCAGCGTACGCAAAATAAGTAACTTTTCTGGTTGATTTTTTACACCTTGAAATTTTTTTGAAATTTTTTTTTTGAAATTGAATGGTGAAAGAATTTTTGAAATCGGTCCAGTACTTTTTGAGCCTATTCATTACAAACAAACAAACAAACAAACATACAAACAAAGTTTTCCTCTTTATAATATTAGTGTAGATAAATTTAGATAAAGGATAAGTAAAGATGAAAAGTTTAAAGAAAAAAGTAAAAACTTTATTATTTAGTAACAAACTTGTTTTTTGGCATCAACATACAAATGTAATATGTACACTTAACTCTAAAATTAACTCCCTTAAGGCGGCATCAAACTTGGATTTGAGTGAAATTATAGACGAATTCGTAAAAATTAAAGCGCGCAAGAGATTGTGAATTGGACGGGGAATTCTATTAAAAATCTTTTTTCCCTTTATTGATCTCATCAGTCATCTGTATAATAAATATTCTATATCGTCATGTATGTGCGTCGTTGTTTATTTACCCCCATTTTCCTCCATTTAACACATAGAGATTCTACCCCTCATAGAGACGACGTATGGATTTAACCTACTAGGGATAAGTTTAACTCACTGTTTCCTATTCTTATTCCTATGATTAATTTTAAAGGTCAATATGAGTTCAAGCTACGCGGAAAGAGGGGATGAGGGGCATGAGGGCCCGATTCTTCCCTTATGCACCGGGGCCCTTGTCCACCTTGCTACGCCACTGTGTACCTACCTCTATACATATTGACCGTCGCGTCGTGTCGTCGACGTGGCGTAAAATTGTAAATACCTTTATTATAATTATAACTAGAGATAATATAAAACGTAAAACAATTGTGAACTGAAATACGCTGCTTACAATTTAACGCATAATTTTTCATTACATTTAATGTCTAAAAGCTGGTTTGATTAGAACTGTTATATATATTACAATTTGTCACGCTTCAAATTGTCAACTGTCCAATGGCAGTAGGCCGTAAAAATTACTGGTATTTCATTAATCGTACAAGGGAAATATTCTGAGTTTTTGTATGGTGTAATATCTTATGAAAATGTATTTAATGTAAGAGGGCGGAAAGGTAGACGGTCGGGCAGAGCGAAAATATAAGGGTTCCATGCAGTGGCGAAGGCTGGTTCTCCTTCATAGGGAAGCCGTAGCCTGTATAATAGCTAGGGATTTGGATAAGGGTATTCAAAAGGTTAAAGCGGTAAGGGAAGCCGATAGGAATGGAGCTATAGGAAACCCTCGCCACTGGTTCCTTGTGTGCTACGTAACCCTGAAAATAGTACTCACCGTGACGTAAGCGCCGAAGTTGTGCACCCCGTCGCTGACGTTGGCGGGGTGGTCCATGTTGATGTCCGTGCTGAGCTCGGCCGGCCACTGGTCGGGGACGGCGTCCGCGGCGCCAAGCTGCCAGTACACCTGTGGCAAGGTGAGGAAACTTGAGAACCGCTGTGGGAACAGCCTATTGTATATCGGGTGTCCGGTAATTAATGGATAACCTTAAAATGTCTTATAGTACAACTTATGCCCGTTCAAAAAAAATACAAAAAAAAATCTATCATAATTAGTACCTAAGATAAGTTATTTTTAGAGAAAAGTCTATTTTTTTAGCTTATTTTTTAGTTTTTTGAACACTATGACCAGAAATGAATGAATTACATCGGTTTTTTAATGTTTTCATATTGTGGTATAACTATGCTGATAGATAGAAAATAAATTGTATCACTAGCTATTGCACTTTTTTTTTTAAATGTATGCAAGTTGATTTATTTTAGAAAAAATTGCATAATTTATTTTTCGTCGAATTTTTAACATTATGGGTATAAAAAAAATGTATGAAGGCATGAGTGACCAATATTTTTTAAATAATCCTGGTTTTAAGTAGATTTTATATGTTATAATATGTTATACTACTATATGAAAACATTAAAAAACCGATGTAATTCATTCATTTCTGGTCATAGTGTTCAAAAAACTAAAAAATAAGCTAAAAAATAGACTTTTCTCTAAAAGTAACTTATCTTAGGTACTAATTATGATAGATTTTTTTTGTATTTTTTTTGAACGGCCATAAGTTCTACTATAAGACATTTCAAGGTTATCCATTAATTACCGGACACGCTGTATGTAGTATAAAAGTTTTGAGAAAACTCCATAAACATGAGTTTTTGCATGAAAGAGTAACGTTCTCGTAACCGTTGCGGGTCCCAAGATAGATTTAGCATGTCCCTCTGGCGCACCCCTGAGATCATATCAAAGGGTTTTTGTGGTTGGTTACCGCTGTCGATCCTGGCTGAACATAGGAGTTACAGTGGAGTGAATGTGTGGTGGGCCAATTACCCGTGAAAAAAATGAAAGAGTAACAAACATCCAATCATCCAGCCATCCTCACAAACTTTCACATTTATTTAATACTAGCTTTTGCCCGCGGCTCCACCCGCGTAAATACAGTATCCCTCGGGAACATTGTACTTTTTCGGGATAAAAAGTATCCTATGTCCTTTCCCAGGACTCAAAGTAAATATGTACCAAATTTCATCAAAATTGGTTCAGCGGTTAAAGCGTGAAGAGGTAACAGACAGACAGACAGACACACTTTCGCATTTATAATATTTGTATGTATAGATTAGTAGGATTAATTCATAAATTTTTTACAATATTTAAACAACTATCTTTCTGAACAAAAAGTAGAAATATTTGTGTAATTTCAAAAGCTTCATTTTATATTTCTTGTGACGTAACCTAATTGGTAATTAGGTTACGTTAAAAATACGTAACAGGCACGGGTGGGCTCCGACGTAAAAACGTTAAATAACGTTAATAGTAAAACTTCGGTAATTTAATTTATTATGTAGGTAAGAGAGGCGGAAACTTGTGTCATTACAGTAATGGTTTTAGGAGCAATAACTTATATTAAACGAAAGTAATATGAGATTTGGTAAAACGAGTAGGTATAAGAATATTGCGCAGTACTGAAATAGTATTTCATGAAAAAATATAGGAGAAAGTAGCAGAAATAACTCATAATCAGCGTTGCCGATTTGTGGGGAATTCCCCAAACTGCGGGGAATTTCAAGTCGATTGGGGATTTATTGGGGATTGGCACTATGTGGGGAAAATGTGGGGATTTTAACATTTCGACATCTTATTCTCATCGGTAAATATTTCATCATTCATTATCGACACGATATCGACCTTTTTTAAAATCATTATGTATGGCATATCTCTAGTTTCAGACTACTAGTAGACTGATATTTGTTTATGATCAGGGGATTCCCTTTTTCCCTTTCTTTAACAGATACTGTTGTGTCATTTATGGCTGTAAGAGAAGGAATAAAAAACCGGGCGGCAGCGTCAAGTTCTACCCTTCAAACAAAATGCTTTCCACAAAAATATGGAAAAGAATATGAAAGATATCAATATTATTTAAATAATCTATATATATACCTATATAAAAATGATTCCCCATTTCCATTGGTCACGGCATCACGTGTGAACGGCTTGACCAATTTACCTAATTCTTTTTTTTTTTTATTGATTTTGTTTCAGGAGAAGGTTCTTATGCAAGAAAAACTAAGAAAGTAGCGTGGAACGATAGAATTAAAGAAAACTTATTGATCATATTAACTGTTTGTTTGAGTCTTTATTTTTATTAATTATTACTTATACTAATGCGAATTATACTCAGCTAGTAGAATATTGTTTCATTTTTTAAAAAACCTATGTGGGGAATTTGTGGGGAATCAGCGGATTTTTGTCCCCAAATTGGGGAATTCGATCCCGATTTTTGGGGAAATACATAAATTAGCATTGGCAACCCTGCTCATAATATAAAATTGACTTTGTTTAAGTCCATGCCATGGGCTCTAAATTAATACTCAATAGTAATGACAAAGTATGATTACCTTATCTTTATCTGCGTTAAAACCACAAATTGAAGAACATCTAAATGTGGGTAACAAAAATACTTTATCCAGAGAGAAAATATAAACACTTTTTACCTCAAAACATCGTATTTGCATAGCAAAATGTGAAAATACCGCGCTTTTATTTACGTTACAAATAATGACCTTGAGAATTTCATACTGTAAACAAAACCTTTGTGTGGGATTTCAAAGGGTGTATATACACGGGCTATATATAGCCGTAAGAAGGTTCATTAGCGCGGCTATTATTCCCTGCGGTACACCCTGTTTATTTTATCTCTGCTATAAATTATTATACATCCTGTATATTTTATCTCTGCTACATAGTTAATTATACACCCTGTATGTTATATATGGTACTGAGATGCCAGTCCCGACAGACTACCGTTAAAATATAGAGTAGTCTGTACCGGAGAATTGGCCCACGCCACGACACAAACTAACGGGCATGCATACATTCATTGCACACACTAATACTACAATATGACATACATTTTATCAGTAAGAATATAGGGGAAGTCTGGCGGGCGTGGGATCTTAGTCCATATCAAGAGCGTAGTAGATAAATAATATACAGCGTGGTAAATATTACCCTTATGTATGTTTTAAGCTATTTGTGTGCAAAATCTTAATCAAAATCAAGTTTGAGCGTCAAATAGTAAAAAAAATATACAACTACTAGATTTTGCCCGTGACTTCGCACGCGCAAAAAGAAATCCCGAAGGAACCGTACATTTTTCTTCGATAAAATGTAGCCTATGTGTTAATCCGGAGTGTAACCATGCCAAAATTCGTCAAAATCCATTTAGCAGTTATTGCGTAACAAAAATCCACATATCCACACATCCATACATACGAACTTTCGCTTTTATAATATTAGTAAGGATCCTCACATATTTGTGTGGTAGTGAAAAGAAACAGTAAATTACAAATAGTTCAACTCATCTTTGCCCGCGACGCTATGTGTGCGTGCGCTTGTAATTATACAAATGAAATTTGTGTGCCAGAGACGCTACCCACTACCCGTACGCGTTGCTATGTGTGGGTAACGTATTACACGTTACCCATACATAGCGCCGCGCGCAAAGATGAGTTGAACTATCTATACTCACATCAAATATCTTCCCCAAGTCTTTGGCGAGACAGGAACAATTGTATGCGACAATACCGAGCTCCTTCACCTGTGAAAATTTTAAATATACGATACTGCATATGCACTGACGTCAGGGCTCGATTAAGAAAAAATGCACGTTATCTTACTGCACTATTGCTGTAGGCGGACAATGCTTCAGAAACTCTGAGGGAAATCACTTATAGTCAGGCTTTCAGTCAGCCCGTTTACCTGGTTCAGTGAGCGCCAGTCCATATTCGCGCTGCCTATGTAGAAGTGCGCGCGATCCACCAGCCAGAACTTTGTGTGCAGTATTCCACCACCGAGCAACTTGGAGAAGTTCAGGCTTCGAACCTACAACAGAAGTTTTTTGACAAGTTTCTCAGACAAGATGTGAAACATTCTATCCTAGATTATAACTAGATAAACTACTGAACTGAATTAGGTATGGTAGTAGTTTAGGCTCTCTAGCATAGGCTACTTTTTATCCCAAAAAAGAACAGTTTATTGTGGGATTTTGCATTTTACTTTTTATGGGATTGAGTAGAATTGACTACCAGAATAGATGTTTCACATAGATTATGACGTCACTCTTTAGTACTGCCTTAAAATGTTTTGTATACAAATATCAGAAAGAATCCCTTTGGATTTACGAATTTTTTTGTATGGTAATAATTTTAAAATATTACCTGTGCAGCTTTTTTTCTTACTAAATACTCTGAATCCATATTAGGATACAACTTAGACGGCCAGTTTTGAGCAATTTTCAATTGGATTCTCCTCTTAGTGCCAGCATTTAATAATGCTTGAAATACTTGTTCACCCTACAACAACCAAATATTCACAACTGCAGACTAGATCTAGATATTGTGATAATTTATTACTTAAATTGTTAAAAAATTGTCAATAAAAAATGATTTATGGTTCTTTTTGATCCAATATGTATTGTTTTCAAATTTACTACTTGTTATTAAACATATAAATACATTTCAATGTCTTGTTGAAGTTAATGTTTCTGCTAGCTAACATCGTGTATTTAACCCCCTTAGTAATAAAATATAAAAATCACAATGGACAGCAAAATCAGGCAACAAAAAGCTAAATTGAATAACTTGCTGCCCTTGTCTGATTCAATGGACTCGAATTGTCACTTAATAGACAAACACAGCATTATTATATCTTATCCATTGTGTTAATATTTTTATAATAAGGGGGTAAATTTGAAATATACGTAAAAAAAATAATTAAATAACATAAGACTCACCTCCACAGAAGAGTTGTAGGGATATCCCTCATTTAACCTAAGGTTCCAATAAAAAGACGCTATTTCTATGGATGATTGAGCTTCGTCTATTAAATCTAACCATGCATTCTTTGTGGGCATATGCGTGACATTTGGAGGATACATATGCCCTTCTGGTATGCTTTCTACTAATGATAATCTAAAAAAAATACTTAATAAAAAAACAAACAACTATATAAAATTATTTAATTAGGGTTAGAATTTTGTAAAATAACTTCAAACAACTCGAGGGCTATAGCTTTTAAGTTCTTAAAACCACTCCAAAATATTTAACACTATGTATATTAAATATTAACATAATACATTAAAAGTTTTATACAACAGAAGCCCAATATAATATCTTACCTACACTCATCTGAGCATTGTACGCTGACCTGAGCAGCCGTGGGCAACACATGCGCTACATTCGGCTGGTCTAGCAACGGGACTAGTACCACTAACACTATCAAAACTATTACTATAGAAACTGGAATGCACGATGGCCTACACCATATGCTACGTTTCTTTCTCCTGTGAAAAAATGTTTTATTAATTATGATACTATACTAAGTATTCAATTACTTCATACAAAAATGATTAAATAGTCATCCAAATATATTAGCCACACAATGAATGTTAATACAGCATTTCAAAGGCTAGGCTAAAAACACCTAGAGATTTGTAATAAATCAGCATTAAAAGGGAGCAGCCACTGAGTTAGCCCACCCTCCAAGATAAAATTCATCCATTCCTAATCTATTGCTGAATGTTTAAATGAAACAGATTGCAAGAAAAACTATTAAAAAAAATTAAGATACTATTGAAACGAGTTATTTCTAAATATAGACTATACTAATATAATAAACAATTTTTGTTTGTTTGTTTGCATTGAATTATGAATAGGCTTTGAAACTACTGGTCTACTTTAATAAAATTTTCTCACAGATATAAAGTAGTCACAAATAAGGATGTGGGTAACTTTTCATCGCGATAAAATGTATGGTTTATGCAGGATATCCTTTTTCGCACGAAGTCGCATCCTAGTTCCAAATAAAGTTTACAAAATGTAGTCTCAGTATCAAAATCTTCCAGAAATACTAGATACTTTCTATTGTCGAACAACAAAATATTCTATAGTCTTATTAAAATATATTACTAGGCAAAACAGACATTAATAACCAAATACTGGATCGATAGTTAAATTAAAACATCGAATGCCGTATCAGTCATCTGTGCCAATTTTTTTTGCATAGCAGCTTAAAGGTTGACTCTCAAGTCACACACTGTCCTTGTTATTTCAGCTAGCAGAAAGCCTGTTAATAGGAGGGCTCTTAATTTTGATTAGCGTTCCAGTATAGTTTAGTAAAGGGCACTCACTTATCATTATAACTGTTCCCATTTTCATCTCTCATCATGAAGATTTGTTCCCACTGTTCCAACTCCTCATCAGACGATGAAGCGTTCCCCACACTCCCCGATTCTAGCACAGTCTGAAAAAAAAACAAAAGCAATTGAAATAGAATCCCTTAGATTTTCTACACGATTCTTGAGTGTTATTGGCTATAAGATGGACTTTGTACTAGACTAATTAAGTTTTGATGAATTAATAGACCAAACAACAATTAAGTTACTTTACGTTAACAGGTAAAATTGCCCATTTTTAAAAGTTATGCCAACTTACTCTAAGTAGCAATTTCAGTCTGGTGAAAAAAACTTCTATAAAATTCATTTTGTAAACTAAATTTGGTATTTGGTATACGTGTAAAAAAAAGCAGGACAACAGCTAATACTTAATAATATAACTAATTCATTAAAAATTCATATTTGTTTACATTGCAAAAAATTGTAAACGCAAGTGAAATATAAACTTGCTGTCATTGTCAAATGTCAATGTCAATTTTTTTTTTATTGGAGGTTACAGCATAAAACTATTGCCAATATCAAGTTGAAAAGCCCGCTTTAAATAAATTTGTTGTTGTTGGTGTTTATATAAACCACCGTTTTTTAAATCGCCAAGTCCAAAGTATCGTCAAAGTCCTAGTAAATCGTCAGTAGTCAATGAGTCAAGTCAGTCGATTCAGTAAAATGGTAGACGCTTTAGTGAAACTTCCTAGAGAGTTTTGGAGAAAACACACACACACACGCTTTTTGTAGTTGTACCACTTGCAAATACAAAACAATCAGCTAATAAAATTGTTTTTGATGATTCATTATTTATTTAAAAATAATTACTTATATATTAATACAACTATTGATTAAAAAAACCATATTTTTTTTTTATAGTACGATGAGACTACAACCGGAACCGTCTATGACTACAACAAAAAATATTAAAATCCTTGGAAAACTTGTAACCTCAAATAACTTTTTACAACTACCACTTTACGAAACCATAGCACTAAATAAACTCCACTCACCATTATTTTCACTACCTATGTATTTTAAACAGTAGCTGTTTAAGCAATCGATAACTACGTATAATCAAATTAAAAACACGATCGTATTTTGTAAACTGCATTTTCGAATATCCTTATTTTCCTTTAATAGTCGTCTAAGCGCATTAGCACTGAAAATAATACTGCAAAGCTGTAGATGACGTATACAACCGCATTGTGCATGTACATTTTAAATACTAGGTTAGTTCAATCAGTACCTACAAATATTCAGGCCACAACTGTTTTAATATAGTCATTGTAAGTAGGTAGTCATTAAGTAAAGCACTACATTTATAAAGTTACATAGCACATTCTGTAGGTAGGTACTAGGTATTCATTAAATTAGTCAACTCTTTCAATTACAAGCATTACAATTAACGGTTATCGTCTAAAATCTAAGTATTTTGTAAACTAAGCATGTTTATGTATGGTAGGTGAGTTTTTTATAAAGGACAATTATTAAGCAGGTAGGTTAATAATTATTAATACTTAGGTAGAGAGTAGATACCTACTACAAGTTACGTGCGTTAGGTAGTAGGGGGAAGTCCCCTAAGCCCGGACGGCTCCTAAAGCCGGACATAATTTAAATCAGAGCGAAAAAGCGCGCCAATTTGTTGCTTTTGCCGCGGTTAGAAAGGTTCTCCCGAGTGAAGTGCGGGGGGTGTGAGCCAATAGTCAGTGCAGACTCGTTCGTCGTGAAGCGTGATCCAAATTTTGAGGTTATAATAGTAAAATTTTTGTTCGAAGTAACTTTGTGAGATCTGTAAACAGTATTTAAAGTATAGGATGATATTCATTATTATTAATTATTATTGCTATTGTTCTAATCTGACATAATTCATGCGTTTTTTATGATTCATGAACACACAATGTGAATGAGAATTTTTCTTGTATATACCTGAGGGTCCCTAAGTTCGGACACTCTCAAAGTCCCCTAATACCGGACAGTTTTACAGCATATTTGTTTTTGTTGTAGTTATTATTTTTGTGTTTTATTTTTCAGGTTTAAAATGCGTAAGCCCAAACCGAGGTGTCAGAATATCCCCAAACATGAAATATTGAAAAAAGCTATCGATAAGGTGATGTCAAAAAAAAATCGCTAAGAAAGTCATCGGAAGTCTACAATGTGCCAAAAAGTACACTGTTCATTGCTCATTGAAGTCTGATGCTGAAGTTCAGCATCAGACTTCAACAGCTGAAGTGAACATATGCATTGACGTTAATACGGGTACACCCGAAGATCTGTCTCTGGTGCCTTTCGACGTCAATGAAAAGGAGAATGTTGATGCTCGACCGTCAACAAGCAAAGCAATTCTCACTGTGATTCATCAGCTATCACCTGTCCCAAGCGCTGCAGCAAAGAGAGTCGTTAGCCGACGACGAAAAGCTAAGAAAAGTGAGATTTTAACATCCCCTCCCTTCAAAAATGCGCTCATTTAAAACAAGGTAATAAAGGCTAAGCCTCCTGTAGTTAAAATTCAATAACTGAAAGGCAAGAAAACTAACGACTCGACTAAAATAAAAAGGACCAAGAAATAGACTGCAACTCTCAAGACAACGATATCTCAGACATCAAAATCATCAACATCGGTGGCTGAAAATGCAACAACTTGCTTAATCTGTCAAGAAGATAATGATGAAGATTGGATTTGTTGTCAAGCTTGCAATCAGTGGGCTTATGAAGCGATATGAAAACATATGTGATTTTTGCAGGTTCTACAATTAAAGTTTTGTACATACATACATACATACATATAATCACGTCTTTTTCTCGTAAAGGGGTAGGCAGAGACCACTTTTGCCACTTGCTACGATCCTTACATACTCGTTTCGCTTCGTTCACTTTCATTCTTACCATCCATTCCTCCTCTTACATTCAACGTAGCGAAGCGGCTCTCCATGGTCCACTTTTCACCTCCGCGAGAAACGAGACGTGATGGGTGGTGAACCACATCGCCGCCATTTTGGATAATTAAATTATTTTTATTATTATCCATTGCGTTTCCACGGATTGGTAGAGAGGGTAGGAATAGGGAAAGGGAAGGATAGGTGGTGTGGAAAGGAAGATTGGTAAGTTGGAGTGGGAAATAGGAAATGTAGGATATTACCGCCCAGGAGGGCAAGGGATAGGACAGTAATAGCTAGGGAAGCCGGGGTCGCGTACCCGTATACTATACCACAACTACCGGACAGGTAAGTTGGGATGAGTACCCCATGACCAATTAAAGTTTTGTGATTCTATAAATAACGTTCCTGATTATGACCAAAAGTTATTAGAATAAAGATTAGTTTTCTTTATTAACAGTCGATTTGTTCTATTATAATAGATATTATTACGAATTGTTTGTTGAAATAATGTTTAAGTTTAAAAATTAAAGAAAAATTGGCTGTCCGTCATTAGGGGACCTTTTTCGAAACGTCCGTTTTTCTATGTTAATTGTTCCTGAGTATTTACTACATTTAAAGTAACATTTAGGACTGCTGATATATCTGTGTTGATAAGGTATATAGTTAAAAGCTTATTAAAGTGAAATAAACAAATTAGACAATTACGCGATTATTTTTATTTTTGTTATTCCTTAAGTGTCCGGTTCTCGGGGACCTCCCCCTACTTAATAGACAGGAGCAAGAAACTTTAATTATGTAATAAATAAATAAAACGTTTATTATTCCTCTAAATTTTAATTTTTAAAATTTTTAAAATTCAGTTTTTTGAACTTACGCATAAAACAAAAGCAGAATTATTTCAAAAAACATTCGGACATACGCTCAAAGGACATACGTCATAGCGCTTAGGAGTTGCCAACCTTTTTTTAATTATTTGTCTGAATAGACAAAATGTTACCTACTTAAATACCTACTCCCTATTAATAAAATTATTTAAATAATGGATAAGCTGTACAATGTTTTGTCCTTGTCTGTCAAGCGACTATTCCAACGTATAAGACATGGACAAAACATTGTATAGCTTATCCATTGCGTATTTTTTTTAGTAAGGAGGCTAGGTTATAGATTATTTATGTAATGTTGGTACATAAACGTTATTTAATGTCCAGCAATAATTACAAGAGTGAAGAGCTTAAGTCGTAAAATTGAGTCTCGTCTTGTATACGCAGCAATATTTTTTATCACCTCTTACTTCTTTATGGCCAATAAAAGGAAAATCCCTGTCGCTTAACGATATTCAAAAATACTATTATTGTTTCGCAGTAAGGGCGCGTGTCGACGCACCGGTTTCTACCCGCCCAGCGCTAGTTAGGCTGGGGCTATACGGCACCGGAATCCGGAAAGCCGTGGAAAATTCAAGCAAACATTGAAATAGATCTCTGTACTAATACTATGCAGTGTAGAAGAAAGGAGAACCATCTCAGTGTATTAAAAAGTGTCCGTTGAAAGGGAGCAAATTAAGGTGGCGCTATAGTAGCACGTGGAAGAACTTTAAATAGAGCGCCACAAATTATTATTAGAGTAACTAACCAAACATTTAAATACTTCACTCCATCTCTTAATGCTAACTTCATATCATATACCCTCTTCTGACTCTAGCGCCATCATGGGCCATGGCCAGTTTTGGAACTGATATTTGACTACTGTTGTCGGACACTTTTTAGCTTTTCTCCCGAAGAGAGATAGTCCTCCTTTCTACTACACTCCACGACTAATACAATAGAGTTGAAAATCGAAAACACGAATGTCGAGTCAAATGTCAATGTCATTTATGATAGCTCTACACTCGTGTATTCTATTTTCAACTCCAATGTATAAGTGCAGAGATCTATTTCAATGCTCAGAATTTTCCACGGCCTTCCGGATTCCAGTGCGGTATAGCCCGATTTCTACCCGTCACGGCGCCGGCTCGAAGCCGATTTCATACATAAGGCCATTATGTATGAAATCGGCTTCGAGCCGGCGCCGTGACGGGTAGAAATCGGTGCGTCGACGCGCGCCCTGAGGGCCTATCTGTTCCACAATCTACTGAAAACTGTCAGATAGCTAATTTCCATATCATTTCCATATTTTGTCTCCAGTCTCTCGCTCGATATAAAGGAAACAGCGACTAAACTACCGAGTTCCGAATAAGCTTACCGAAACGATTGTGAATCAGGCCTGTAATTGAGTTTATCATACACTTTTATAAAACTTAATCTGCATGTTTTACAGTACAAATTTAGGTGATATCAGTGATAACTTTTAATATAATATATCCATGGGTGATATAGGGTAAATACGCTAAATGTCGGCCACTTACGGATTTTCTAACTTTAGATCGCTCCGGATCCATCAGTCTGCAACGAAAGCATAGCTTGTTATACGGTTTTAGACAGGTTGATAAATCTATTTTATACTTATAGGCATATGGTTGACTTTTCTACTAAACGGAAAAAGTATTAAGGTTTAAATGCGTCGAAAACGAAAAAACCTTAAAGTCGGCCGTTCACGACCCAATGGTCGGTCGCGTTTTTCCCAAATGTCGGCCGGGCATAGCGTGTAACCTCTTATAATATTATTAAATTATAATAATACATAATTCAATTTTGAGACAGCAAGTTTGATAAATAAATTAAAAAATGACTACCCAGTACCTACACAAACAATGAAAAGTACAAAAATGATCAGCCTGTACAGTAGTATTCGATTCTTGGGCTGGCCGACATTACAATCTTTAATATTTCCAAAATCGGCCCCTGTTTCGTATAGCTTATTTCTCGAGATTCAGCTAATACCACCCCGGCCGGTATTTAGCGATTGAACGTAAAATATATTTATTAACATAAAAGCGTTACAAATTTTACTATTAAGACAATGCAATTCGTAGTATTGGACTTTATAAAACATACTGCATTTACCTTAAGTCGGCCCCGGCCGAGATTCCGATTTTCAGTCGAAACTGGTATTCTAATGACGGCCCCCTATTTTTCCCTAAAACCAATACGCAAAACGTTGAAAAAACTATCTCATAATATAGTAAAAATACCTTTTTAGTGATAGCAAAGCTAAAAACCAAAAAAAAAAATGTCTTACCGTTGTAATATCAATCCCCGAATCGTGGGCATTCACAGCAAGTAAGCTGCTTTAACTACGAACTTCAATGCTTCAACGACGCTATCGCTTCTGACGCTCAGTGTGCGAAGAGCAAGTGACGTAATCGGATAGTAACGGTTTGCACTTAAAGAGTATGAACTAAGCTTGCAATTTCAGTGGCAAAATTACCACTTAATTACCTTTTGAATGAATGCAAGCTGAAAATGTGCAGACGGCCGAGGATTGGAGGGGGGCTGACGTTTGGCGTATTTACCCTATATTTTTTAATTTCTTCAAAAAAATATTACAAGGAACAGTTCGTGGTGGGGATGTTTTTTCTCGCGTCTACCCCATAGTGTGTAGGTGTAGATGTTAGTGTTAGTTGTAGGTGTAGTTAATTGTTTATTTCAGTTCATAGTTAAGACATTAAGAGAGAACAATCTGTGTCGTGACAGCTAGTCTATATCTATACTATCTATACTAATATAATAAAAGTTTGTTTGTTTGTTTGTATTGAATAGGCTCCGAAACTACTGGACCGATTTTGATAAAAATTTGCACAGATGTAGAGTAGACCACGGGGAAGGACTTAAGCTACTTTTTATCGTGGAAAAATGTACGGTTTCTGCGAAATTAACATTTGCGCGGGCAACATCTAGTTTTAAAATTACTACACATAACTGATATGTTACAATCTTCGCGCCCTAAGTAATCCATTAGGCTAACCACCCCACCAACATTAGATGCAATAGGAAATTGAGTTCGCTCTAACTTCCATAAACGTTTATTTTCCCCACAAAAGCTTTTATTGGAGCCAATTTGTGGTGCTGCAAGCTGTGTTTTCAACTTACATTTTGCGAAACCACTTTAGAGCCATGCTTTGACATGACCGGATAAATACCACTGCCTAACAAAAAACCGGCGTGAAATAACACTTGCGTTATGTTTCGCCGAGTGAGTGAGGTTACCGCAGGCTCCCTTGTGCCTTAAGGTTTGGGGATTTTAAGCTCCATAGGTATACTCCATGATTTTAAATACCAGGAACGCAAGTGCATCACACCAGAGGAGATACAAGTGTAACTCCTCTGGCAATCGCTTACTATCAGGCGATCTGTTTGCTCGTTTCCTGGTCCATTTCACTAAAAATAAAAACCAGCCAAGTGCGAGTCGGACTCGCGCACGAAGGATTCCGTACCAGTATCTATAAAACCGACAAAAAAATCACGTTTGTTGAATTAAATATTCATTCTATTCCGTTTTTTAGTATTTGTTGTGAAATTACCATTATTCATCAACTATCAGGGTTCATGAGATACAGCCTGGTGACAGACTGACAGACAGACGGACGGAGTCTAAGTAGTATGGTCCCGTTTTACCCTTTGGGTATCCATACAACAGTCATCAGTCGCTCGTTTTTAGGGTCCCAACCCTAAATACGAGCGACTGATGACTGCGACTGATCACCAGAGGATTTAATCAAGATGCATTCGATAATTTCGACGACGAACTTCAAAATCAAAAATGTATGGAATTTGACATAAGTATTCGCTAAATGACATGTCGCTTGCGATGCCTTACGTCAAATCCCATACATTTTGGTTTCGAACTTCGCCGTCGAAATTATCGAATGCATCTTGACTAGGCCCTCAGGACTCACTACAGCTTAACGAGACACGGCTACCGTCAAAATGCGTAACGACGTAACCTATTAAACTTAGGCCTTTTTATCCGATCCGATAATGGATGATTTATACAGTATTCTCCGAGCGAAGTAACCACTCTTGAAATACTGTAGTGCTTGGGAAAGTCGGTTTTTAAATGTATATGGTTGCCCAAGCACATACGGCGTTCTCACAACATAGTCAGCCTAGTCCAGAGGAATGACTGGTCAATAAGTCTGGGGCCAACTATGTGCGGGTTTCCTCACGATGTTTTTCTTCACCGTTAGAGCGTCCGTATATACTTGAGATCTAAAAAAGTCTCATTGGTACACGCCACAACCTAGGATTCTAACCTGCACTCTCGAGTGCGAATCAAACGGTCTACCCACTAGGCCACGGAGCTCTTTCTTTCACCCATGTCTGTTACTTAAAATGTACCTAACTACCTACATAATATGCCCATAATCGGTAGTCGGTCGTCAATTTGCGCCGGGCCTTATTACCTACATCCAATTATCGAAATAAGCTCTAAAAATTGAGACTTCGACTTTTCAATTTTGACCCAATTTTTCGACTAAAAAGTTCTGTTTAATGTTCTGTAATAATTTCAACTAAAAGTCTAACGCGATTTACCTCATAATGACCTCAAAATCGTTAATAGACTTGACCTGACATTTAGGATAAAGGTAGGTATTTGTGTTGCACATTTGTGATATATATCTCAATTGGAAATTCGAGATATATTTTCGTTCCATTTCAGCAGTTCTATTAATAAATGCTTTGACGTCGTAACCAGGTCACGAATCACGGTCTGACCTATATTTCCTAGGACACTGGGAGTTCTTGCAGTTTCTAGGATGTCGAGATATTAAGTGACCTACTTACATTACGTGTCACATCGTGTTAAGGACAAAGGAAGCGTTCGTAGATCCAAGATCGCTTGAGTTGCAGCATGCACGCAATCCCAGGTTCAATCCCAAGGATTGATCATTGAGCGCGTAATATAGGTATTTACCTCCTTACTAATATTTACAATGGTTAAGCTATTCAATGTTGCTGTCTTTGTCTGATACGTTGGAAAAGTTACTTTAAGAATAAATGCTTTGGAAAACGCTTGCATGAGGAGACAATTTTGAAATCCAAATGAATTGTATTCTGCTTTCAAAATAGTATCCTTCCTCCACTATTCGTATTCCGATTATCGACTTTAGCACACTTTTTTGCGCTAAACATGACCGTATAGGAAAACAATCATGTTTCGCGGAAAAGTTAACTCTTTTTTTTTCGTGTGATCAGAGACATTTTATTGCAGCTGAGTGGTGACACTAACAGACACACTTTGTTTTTATCTGATACGTTGGAAAATTCACTTGATCGAACGTAGTATCAGACAAAGAAAGCAACATTGAATAGCTTAACCGTTGTGTAGATACCTAAATATTTTTATTATTGTGTCTACCAATAAGTCGTAATTTCCTGCTACATTATACTAAGGCTCAAAAGCATCGTGAGGAAACTTGTGTAACTAACAGCCAGTTATACCATCATATATAAAGTTTTGTCTTCAAATAGATTTAAATCAAACCAAATGAAAAGACACTTACTCCTTGCTTTGAGCTTTCTACGCTCTAGAAACTCTCAATGTATCCACATATGCGATACGAAGTACGTCTCGGAGATGAAAGCCTGGCCTGTCACGTGAGACGTGACAACTATTTTTATGCAATTATTTCAGTAGCATATAAAGTTTAGTGTGATTTGTTTCAAAGGCTATGAGATCCTCTTTGAGTCTCTAAGCAACTTAAAACTTTTAAATTTGTCTAAAATTTAACTATTTTCTACTCAATCTTCATGATTTTCAAGTCGGTACCAACCATTTTAAATATTGTTTTATCAGGATATGTTCGGGCTGGCTGACTGGCTTGGGCGTTTCATTCAGCTACAAGAATAGTTTAACAGAAACAATAATATAATATAAAGCAGTCCGTAAAATGTTCACCTTATGCCCAAGCGAATATAGCGAAATGGTCAGGCCACATAACTTGACTAAGGTGTAGAGTTTTTGTAATTAGGCTTGTAGAGTTAAGGCGTGTAGAATTAAAAGTTTGGTAGAGTCAAAAGCTTGATTTTACATGAGATCTGATAGCTTTTTGACGAGTTCGAGTCATTTGGCATCATCTTGGCATCACTTACATGAAAATGTTTTTGGTGGGATATGATCTAAATATAATATATTATTTTTAAACAAAAAATTAAACCGCCTTCCAAAGTAAAAATACACAAAAAAGTATGAAATAAATTATTTTCTAAATAATTCCCCTTTTAAATTTGGCTATTTCTCTACTCAATCTTCTTAATTTTGAAGTCGCTACCAGCCCAAACGATATACTACAATATTTTAATTTTATAGAACTCACGTTCATATTTGCTGGTACCGACTTCAACATTTTTTTTTAAACATTTTTTTTTTCGAAATTTGGATAACTTCTTGCAAGGTAAAAAATTCAACTCCGATGGGGCAGTCCAAAGTGCCTTCAAAGATTTTATTAATACCTGTCCGAATGGTTTTTTTAGTAAAGCAATCAATGAATTACCTATGAGATGGCAAAAGTGCATAGATAGCAATCCTACTTATATTATAAATGTGAAAGTTTGTGATGATGGATGGATGGATGGATGTTTGTTACGCTTTCACGCAAAAACTACTTAACGGATTTCAATGAAATTTGGTATGGTAGTAGTTTAGGCTCTGGGTTAAAACATAGAATACTTTTTATCCCGAAAAATACAGTTTTCCCGAGGGATACTATATTTACGTGGGCGGAGCCGCGGGCAACAGCTAGTGGTATATAATTTGATTAAATAAATATAGTATATTAAAAAAAACTACTTGTTCCTCCTTTACAAAACGCCAATTTTATATGAAATGATCTAATATAATATGATTCAGAACACTAAAAACAGAATTCTGCGCCAATACAATATAGTTAAAAATCGAACACACGAGTGTCGAGTTATGTCGAGCTGTCATATATTATGACATCATAATATATGACAGCTCGACACTTTGATTTTCAACTCTGGAAGTCTGGACTGATAAGTCCAAAGTTTCAAAATTTACTCCTGGAAAATATTCCAGGCAGTATATCTACTAATATTATAGATACAAATTTCGAATGGATAAAAGCAGGTTAAGCATTCTCAGTACTTACCTTTTATTCCTTGCGCAGATGGATGCTTAGATTGCCCTCATACTTCAAACAATGTAATATGAACTTGTAAACTTTTACTATGTAGTAAAACCTCATAGAGATTGACGCGGCACCGTTAGTGGTTTTAGTGGTTACAGTAAACAGTGAGTCATGTAATTACAGTATAGTGTACGTAAACACATCGACAATTGTTCTAGGTCATTAGTGGACAGGACAACAACTAGAAAGTTCGAATAGGGGTGAAAAGTATCGTTACTGTTACATGTTATTGATAGTATTGCAGATTGGAAATGGATAGTTTTAGGCATTACGAGCCCAATGAAGTAATGAATCGGAGTCAAAAATTTAGTATGACGGAAAAGAACATGATACTCACTATCACCTTGATGAGTGGCAGTCCTCCACCGTGCGCTTTACCCGAAGCTTTCTGCCGCGCACTGTAAAACTCTGGAATGAACTGTCGCCAGCAGTATTTCCTGCGACCTGCAAACCTTCAAGAAGGGAGCGTATTCCCTCCTAAAAGGCCGGCAACGCACTTGCAACTTCTCTGATGTTGCGGGTGTCCATGGGCGACGCTAATCGCTTTCCATCAGGTGATCTGTTTGCTCGTTTGCCCCCTAGTTTTATAAAAAAAAAGCAACTTTCGGGAAACAATGGCGAACTAACTCGATAAGAATGTTATAATATATTTGAGTCACATATATTATCACTGTTTCATAAATATATGGCTTGGAATTAAGAAGTTATTGTAGTGTTAGAGTCTAGAGAGGGACAGTAGTAGCAACATTATTTCATGCTTTCTAGCGACAGTTTTAAGAGAGTCCTATGGTAAAAAAATTCACGTTCCTCCATTAAATTTAAAAAAATTTAAATCATTTTCTTGCCATAATATTTCATAGCTAATTTTATTTTTAAAGTGAAACTGCTTTAGCGACGTTTAGAGTAAAGTTATAAGGTCACGGTACGTCACGACGCGCGCCACGACATGATATTGCATATAACGCCATATGTTGGAAGCTGCTTACACTGCTTACATAACAACTTAGCTCTCTAAAGAAAGACGCTAGGCGTACAAACTTAATTTTTCTGTTCTGTTCTGTGTGATACTTTAGGCACGATGAGAGTATTTTTTCATTTTAAATTATGAATAAAGTTTCACCTCTGTACCTACACGTCATGTTTTTTTAGTGTCGTGACTACAATAAAGTATCAAACCTATACTTATACCTATATAGTTAAACCAATACTTTATAATCCTTGTAAATAATACACATAAGAGTATATAGGTATTTTTAAGACGTTTCACACCACGTCAATCTGGCCCCATTCTATATCCGAAGAACTTGTGTTACAGGTACCAGAAAACGGGAAGTATATTTAATACTATTTAAGATTTTTATTCACTATACACATGCACGACCCAGGAACACTGAAAATCTTTTTGTTCCTTCGGCGGGATTCGAATCTGTGACCCCCAGCTTGAGCATCAACGCGCTGTACCACTGAGCCACAGAGGTCGTTGATTGTATTCTTGTTTTTACATTAATTGACAAGGCCGTAAACTCACAATATTATTCGAGACAACATTCGTCCCTTCCGCGTTGACATGGTGACCAGATATATACAAACCTATCTCAATCTAGCGCTTGTTTACAAAGGAAAACGGATATAAAACACACATACTTTGCTCTATGTCAATTATCAAAGTAATATGAAGCATGAAAATACAAACAAGTCTTCCGTTATAACTAGTTATCCAAGTTGTTGTTAGGATATGAATCTAAATATATAAAAAGGCAAACCTGACTGACTCATCTATCAACGCACAGCCGAAACTACTGAACGGATTTTGCTGAAATTTGGCATACATATAGTTGTAATGACGTAGGCATCCGCTAAGAAAGGATTTTTGAAAAATCGCCCCCTAAGTGGGTGAAAAATAGGTTAAAATTTTATATGGAAACCGAACTCCACGCGGACAAAGTCGCGGATAACAGCTAGTTAGTCTATAATATTAATAGATATTAGTCTAACCTAACCTATCCTAACAAGCAACTTAGCAATCAGTAATTCTACAAAAGCACTACCTACTACTAAACTATTTACTCGACTGTTCAATTATTTGTGTTCTACTCAGTATTTTTATATATCGTACACAATGTAAACTATAAAGACATTATAATTTGTATTAGCAGTAGGTAAATCATGTGAAAATAAAAAGTTGAAAGTCGAAAATATTACCTACATCTAGCTAGTATGAAACGAATCGACGGCGTTAAGGTTATCTGCAAAAACGTGGTTTAAAAAAAATCTGACAAGCATTAAGCATAGCTTTGAACTTCGTCGTCGTAATTAGCGATGGCAACTTGGCTAAAATATTAATAACTAGCTGTTGCCCGCGGCTCCACCCGCGTAAATACAGTATAGGTACCTCGGGAACACTATATTTTTTCGGGATAAAAAGTAGCCTAAACTACTAAGATACTAAATTTCATCAAAATCCGTTCAGTAGTTTTTGGGTGAAAGAGTAACAAACATCCATCCATTCACCCATACATCCATACATCCTCACAAACTTTCACATTTATAATATTAGTAGCATCATTATTTAAAGGCTCTATATACATATAAAACATATAAGTAATAAGTATACATATATTTACTTTTCAAAACAAAAGTTCTTCTATGTTCTATACGTAGCATGAGGCATAGAAGTACCAGCTGTATTATGTTATACTAGCTGATGCCCGTGGCTCTGCCTACGTAAGTAAGGCAACCGCGATAAAAAGTAGCCTATGTCCTTCCCCATGGTCTACTTTATATCTGTGCTAAATTTTAAGATAATCGACTTTGTAGTTTTTACGTTAAACTGTAAATTAAGTATCCCGCGAGAACCGTACACTTCGCCACGATAAAAAGTAGCCTATGTCCTTTCCCGTGGTCTAGTTTATATCTGTGCCAAATTTCACGATTATCAGCTTAGTAGTTTTTACGTAAATAAAGTATCCCACGGGAACTGTAAATTTTCACGCGACAAAAAGTAGCCTACGTCCTTTCTCAGACTCTAGACTATCTGTGTACCAAATTTCATTTAAGAGCATTGATTGGCGCGCGACTCAGATTTTACGAAAAACGCTACTTTTCAAATGCGTCTATATCTAACAAAAACTGGTTATTCTGATTTTTACATGTAGAAAAACACTAGAAAATATTGTATTCTAATTTTTCACTTATCATTTACTTTAAAATAATTTCAAACTTTTGAATAAAACTGACAAAACTAACCAGAAGTTTTTACAACTTTAGGTTCAGGGGCAATTTCAAAACATATAATAGCTAAAACCGCTTACATTTTTTAAAAACAAAAAATCTTTACAAACTTGTTGGATCCTCTTCTAGATTATCTGTTTGTCAGATTATTTTTATATACGTTTCTATCTCATAAAAATAAAATTTAAAGAATGCGAAATTATCAGGAATTATAGTTATTTAAAATGATGATATTTATGTATTTTACTTGCTCCTTTTATTTCTTACTTACATAATCTATGAGAAGAACCTTTTATCTTTAATATGCTATTTAACTATAATTCCTGATAATTTCGCATTCTTTAAATTTTATTTTTATGAGATAGAAACGTATATAAAAATAATCTGACAAATAGATAATCTAGAAGAGGATCCAACAAGTTTGTAAAGATTTTTTGTTTTTAAAAAATGTAAGCGGTTTTAGCTATTATATGTTTTGAAATTGCCCCTGAACCTAAAGTTGTAAAAACTTCTGGTTAGTTTTGTCAGTTTTATTCAAAAGTTTGAAATTATTTTAAAATAAATGATAAGTGAAAAATTAGAATACAATATTTTCTAGTGTTTTTTTACATCAGAATAACCAGTTTTTGTTAGATATAGACGCATTTGAAAAGTAGCGTTTTTCGTGAAATCTGAGTCTCGCGCCGATCAATGCTCTTAAATCGGTTCAGTAGTTTTGACGTGAAAGACGGACAAACAGACAGACACACACACTTTCCCATTTATGATGTTAGTACGGATGTTTTATTCAACAAGTCCCTAGTAGTCCCTGCAAGATTTAGATACCGGAGTCTAGACGCTATTTTTCGCACCGAAAACCATACACTACATTCGCTGTCATAAATAACTTATCTCACTCTTCCAACAAGTTTTACTTACAAAGCTTTCTATATGCTCCAATAAGACTCGAAGTGAAAGGCCAAAGGCAATGAACTATAGCCTCTTTAGACATACATCAAAAGAAAAGGCTTTTTATAGGCTTAGAAACAGTAGATATAGTTATATTTTTAGTTACAAAGTACAAACATCTTTCTCGAATCTTTAGTTTGCATCTATACAAGTTTAAAAAAAAAATGAAATGTTTGTTTGTAATTTTAAAATAAACAGCTGTTCACTTATACAAATAAATAAAATTGAAGTGTCTATTTGTTATTTAAAATTATAACTTTTAGATAAATGCATAAATGATATTTACTTGCAATAAGCTATATTTTTTGTCTGTCCGTCTATCTGTCTGTCTCTGAATCGGCAGGACCGATTTTCACGGAACTTTCACTGGCCGATAGCTGGTGTTATATGGTCTAACATAGGCTACTTTATCTTAGGGTTCCATATTAAATTAGGTTCCGGACTCGCCGTGTTGTTCGTGCCGAAGCATGGCTCTCCCATGTTTAAAATATAACCTTTTTACCCGGATACGGCGAAGTCAAAAAGAAGGAGTTTTGCTAGTCTATGTATGAATGTATGTGTTTCTTTCACCATAGTGCCTAAACTACTGATCCAGTTTTAATAAACTAGGTATCAATAGATTCGTAACTACAGCCCGAGTGCATAGGCTACATTATTTACGTAGTCAGGTTATAGTTTGATTTTAAAAATATTACGCACATAGCGTTATATATATGTCACGTAAAATTGTAAAAACCGTTAGATTGTAATATTATTAGAGATATTATTATATTATGCTGACAGATTGTCAAATACAAATTTCTCCATACAATTGTACGCATTATTTTTCGTTATAATTATTATTATGAAAAAGCAAACAAATATGGCGGCGCGGGGCACTTGCCGTTTAACCAATGCACCAATAAAAAAATAACCAAACCAAACCGTGCACGGTAAATATTACAATATAACGAAAAATAATGCGTACAATTGAATGGAGAAATTTGTATTTGACAATCTGTCAGCATATTAACTCTAGTAATGTTACAATGTAACGGTTTTTACAATTTTACGGTGACATGTATATTCCCATTAAAATATACGACTCTTTATTACCAATTAATTACAAAACGTAGACAAAGCTATATTTTGTTCTGATGAGGTCAAGGTAGTCTAGTCAAGGTCACTTAGCCTAATTAATAATAATTACACAAAATAAAATTATGAATTTGATATTATTGATTAGGTTTATAATTTAAGTTGATCATCATTGATCGTATCCATTTAAATAGTATCAATAGTATCAAATATTTTAAGTACATTTGTAAACACTTAAATAGCATTCCTACCTTTGTAGATTGTAAAATGATATATTTAGAGTAGGTACTATTTTGAGTAAGTATACTAAGTTGGTACCTTATATTTTTTAAACCTTTTTCCTGTAACTTACAAAGATAAATTGATCAGTCATTATAGGACATTGGGATTTTACTATGGAACAATTATTATCCACGGCGACTTAAGATAAAGTAAGGCTCGGCAGGATAAATACCACGACCTCACAGAAAACCGGCGTGAAATGACGCTTGCATTGTGTTTCGCCGAGTGAGTGAGGTTACCGGAGGCCCGAGATTGGGAATTTTAAGGACCAGGGGGTCTAGTCAAGATGCATTCGATAATTTCGACAGCAAACTTCGAAAACAAAATGTATGGAATTAGACATAAGGTATCTCAAGCGACATGTCACATAACGATGACTTGTGTCAAATCCCATACATTTTTTAAATATCGAAGTTCGCTGCTGAAATTTTCGAATGCATCTTAACTAGTGGCCCAGGAACGCAAGTCGTAACACCAGAGGAGTTACAAGTATAACTCCTCTGGTGTTGCGAGTGTCCATGGGTAACCATTAAGCAATACGCTTACCATTAAGCAATCCGTCTGCTCGTTTTCTAGTTCATGTCATAAAAAAAAATATTTCATCTGGATTACAACGGCATATCTATAGGAGGTGAGGTAAGTACTGTGATATTTTAATTCATTCCAATGAATATTCATATAAAATATGACTAACAATTTATTGACTATCTGAACTTCTTCCTTGACTATTTACTAAATTAAAATATAAAAAATGAAATGTAAATGAAAAATGTTAATTGTTTAATAACCTAACATGTCTGAGGAGGGTTCCGTAACTATAAACGCGTAAAATTTTTTTTTCAAATTACCTACTTCAAAAATTACTGTCCGATTTGTTCAAATAAATTTTCCTGAAGAGTTTTAAGCATGATCTATCAGCAAAGAAAATTGTTACTCGATAATGGTTGACTTTATAAAAAAGTTATGTACGAAACCTTGCCATTATTTTAAAATACCTATTTAACGATACCGCACACGATGGAGTAGAAAGAAAAAAAATACATCCTCACTTCACATGTATAAAGAGCCAACCCTAGAATATAAAATTATTATTATTTTATGATGCCAAATCTGAGATCTGATATCTATGACTAAACCTAATTTCATCCATTTATATTCATAATTACCGACGCTAGAAGCGTGGACAGACAGACGGACAGACAGACAGACAGATGGACGGACAGAGCGAAACTATAAGGGTTCCGCAAATATTACGGAACCCCAATAAAAAATTCCAATTTCTTTTACTGTTATTATTCATAGCTTGTTTTTTATCTTTGCTAACCGAGAGTAGTATAAATATAAAGCGACTGATGATAAATTACTACTGAGACAGAAACGAATTTCAGCTATAACTTACAAAGGTCGATGACCTGCTTTCCTGAAACGTTTAAGGGGTTTTGTGTTGGATAGTCCATTTATCGAGGAAGGCTTTAGGCTATATAGCATCATGCTAAGCTCAATACGAGCGGAGCACCAATCAAGAATGTTTCAAAATCGGGGGATTTTTTTCCTTTTGAGAGCTTTCGCTGCGTACGCTGCGAAAACGGTTGAAGTTTCGCTAAAATTATGTATGACACAATTGTTACCCTTTAAAAGTTCTAAAAAAAAGTCCGCGACTGTATATGTCTATCTTTTAAGGTTGGCTCACAATAACCTTTTTATGCTAACCAAATTTGTTCTAAAATTAAGCATTATTTGTGAGGGCGTTTTCATAAAGCTGAAATTAATCCTTATCCAAATAAATACGTTATTCATTACAAGCATTTAATTTAGAAGAAATTTGCCGTCTACATCATTTGATTTCAATGAGTATTTTAGAAGATATCGTAATAAAATAATCAGCGCGCAATAATGATGTGCGGCGCGCTGCGGACAGTCGTGAGGGGGAAGCGCTCCTCCTTCTACGTAAATGAAGTCGGGGGTAAATTTTAGCGATATCCCAAAGTAATTGATCCACGCGGACGAAGTCGCGGGCAAAAGCTAGTATTAAAATAAAGCTTAACTTTGATCACACAAAGAAAGGAAGATATATATGAAAGGCATTAAACCTTACTACTGTATAAACATGAAAGTTTGTGAAGTTGGATGAACATATGTTAATTATACTTTCACACAAAAACTACTGAACAGATTTTGATGAATTTTGGTATGGTAGTAGTTCAAACCCTGGATTAACACAGGCTACTTTTTATCCCGAAAAAGTACAGTGTTCCCGTGGGATACTGTATGATATGCAGGCGTAGCTAGTGATGTTAAAAGCAAAGATTTCATAACTGAAGATAGGCTATAACGTATATTTGACAGAGCAAATCTTCATTCAATATAAAGTTACGCCATCTTGGTTTTCACCATACCTCAAATGTCAGCCATCTTGTTTTCACCAATTACTTCAAATGTCAAAATGGACCCAACATTTTCAAAAGTGGGGCCAATATTGAAGACACTTTTGCCTCGTCTATGGTTGAAAGGCTTTTTAACTTAATTACCTATGTTCGTTCTAAAATGGGACACAAAATGCCTAGAGTGATGTCAATAGCTGTTTAATTTTCTGCGTGAAGGCCTAGTCACTAATGTAATCAAACTAAAAACTTGTCACTGAACTTATAACTAATGTCCATCAATGATCAAACCGACACAGTTCGACAAATCGCTTTTTGATGTGCTTTTGATATTCTTGTGCGACGGTTTAATTGACCAAAAAATTCTTTGTTCTGTGATAGTTTCATTAAAATTTGTCATTACTGTACAGGTTATACAGGGTGTATCAAAGTTGATAAATGTAATTATAGACTATAGTTCAAAGTAAGTTATAATTATGCAAATGTGATATCAAATAGCTTGCAATAAGCTGTTTGATATCACATTTGCATAATTATAACTTGTTAATAGTGTTAAAAAGCTCTCATATAACAATAATAATAATTCCCACACAGATTTTGGTGACGGTGGTTGGTTTTATTCAACCAGGGCAGTTACGCAGGAGTAATTTTATAGTGCGCAGTACACAAGAGCACTCTCTCTTCCTTTACTCTCGTAATCCAGTGGAACGGATAACCGATACGACTGACGAGAGATCAGACGCAGGTCCGACTTTTTACATGCCCATCCGACGCATGCGATCCATGGATCATCTTTCTTGTCAGACAATCAGGTGATCCTGCATTGTACTAACCAAACTTCGAAACAACAATTTTTGTTGTTCCAATGCGGGAATCGAACCCAGGACCTCCGATTCGAGGGCTCTAACCACTAGATCACGAAGGCTGTCACAACTCACAACACACACTACGGTGCGGTTCACAGATTAAATTTCGTTACGCGACGCAGACGTTTGTCAGTTTGTCAATCTGTATGCGTTTGGAGCTACACCGAGCTTCGTGGCGCGGCGCCGCTCTTGCAATGAAAATAGTATCTTTTTCTGTAGTGAATAAAGTTCAATATTGAATCGCTATCTTAAAAAATGCAACGCCGCATCGCGTTGCGTCTCATTTCGGAGTGAGTTGACCCTAATCGACATTTGCTTGAGTAATAACTGTATTATCGAGGCATAAAGTGCGATTAAAAATAATGACTATTAAATTCCAGCACGCTATGTATAATGCCTCTATATTTGTTTTAAAAACAGTAAATTAACTAGCGGCCTACTTTTAAATGACAAGCACTTGGATGTCTTCGATATTACGAGTATACCCAATGATTTGCAAGCTGAGGATGGGCTATGGCACGAAGTATAGATACCAGGAGTCCGAATGGTATAGGCTTTTCCATATTATTCATGTACACATTTAATAAACCCAGATCTTAGTTCTCTTTTCTGCCACTGGCTGCGCTAGAATTTTGGACGTACCGATTCTATTGTGGCGGACCAATCAACGCACAGTCCTGAATCGCGCTTGGTCTTGATAAATGGCGCGCTCTACCGGCCAAAAATCCGTCCCCTAAATTGAGACCATTATTTTAACATTACGTTCACACTCCTGGTATCTATACTTCGTGGGCTATGGCGTACATTTGACAGAAAAAATCTTCATACAAGAAAGTTAACGCCATCTTGATTTCAGAAGATGTCAATTCAAGGCAAATTGAATAAACTGGAAAAAGCAAATATTAAAACGTCAAGATGAAAAATGTCAAACGTCAATTGCCTCAAAACAATCCCAAAAATAGGGCAGTTTAAGTGTGGACACTTATTACCTCGCATGCCTCGTCTTTAATTATTATACCTGATGAAATTTCTCAAAATAAGTTTAATTAAGGAAATAATAAGATAATTTAAATGCTTATAATTAAAATATAAATCACTCAGTTTACTTAAATAAAATAAATCTCTAAAAGCCTTTGAAATTTAATGTAACATGTATGAAAAAATTAAGCACAATCTGTAGTTTTCAAGTTTCAAAGCTTTCAGGTTTTGAGCTTCTGAAGTTACAGCTATATTGAAATACTAGCTTTTGCGCACGGCTCCGCCCGCTTAAATACATTATCCCGCGGAAACACTACTTTTTCAGAACAAACAATATCGTATGTCCTTTCCCGGGACCCAAAGTATGTCTATACCAAATTAAAAAAATTCAGTTCAGCGGTGAAGAGGTAATAGACAGACAGACAGACACACTTTCGCATTTATAATATTAAGTATTGAAGTATAGAGGCGAGTGTAATTTATTCACGTTTGATTGCGCCAATAAAGGTAAGAGCCCTCAGCGCGAGCGTGTCGTAAATTTTATGTTTACGTCGCACTGTGTTCGACGTAATAATTATTAGAATATACTGGGTGATTTTTTAAAATTCCGTTTCGAGAGAAACAGGGCATAGAATATATTATTATAATTATATACTAGATGTTGCCCGCGACGTAAATTTCGTAGAAACCGTACATTGTTCCGCGATAAAAAGTAGCATATGTCCTTCCGCGTAGTCTACTCTACATCTGTGCGAAATTTTATCAAAATCGGTCAAGTAGTTTCGGAGCCTATTCAATGCAAACAAACTTTTCCTCTTTATTAATTAATTAAATTAATTAAATACCATTTATTTCGGGCTGCATAGGCCCATATTACAAATACCTTATAGACTAACATACATATTACTATATTATATTATATAACTAACACTAACACTAAACACGTATTGTCTGCGACGTGGGGCGCGAAGTGTTCGGGAGTCGTCCTCTGAATCTTCTGTAGGCGACTCCAATCGGCCAGAACTCCTCCTTCTCGAAGGTCGGTAAATGATGGGTTGGAACTCTCACCACAAAAGAACTAAAATTCACTCTATGACGAGATTCCAACCGCTCGACCCTCAAGGCGAAGTTGGTTCTGCTCCTGATGTAATCCACGACCTGCTCGACCGTCGTAGACCAATGCAGCCGAGACACGTACAGCGGTGTCGCGGGAGTCTCACACCGCAACAGCTGCTCGGGTCCTCCGGGTGCGGTGCCGCGATGGTTGCGGACGACGGGTTTCTTCTTCTTCCTCTCGACCTTGATGAACCCGTCATCATCGCACGTTCGGTCCTTTTTAGAAAGAGGACGCTCTTTTGAAGGGGCCTTTGTTTTTCGAACGCGGGGAGGTGGCGGGGGTTCGCTAGCGGCGACACTTGCGTAACTCGGCACCGGCTCCTTAGCGGCGTGCGGGGAGCGGGCAGCGGGGGCGGCAGCAACGATGTTCGTTGACCCGTCGGATATTGCTGACGGGCTAAACGTGACCGCCTGCGCGCCTCGACGACGAGTGACGTTTGCTGCATCAGGTGACCTACATATTGAATTAGCACTTTTTAGCTGTGATAATTCACTACGTAGATCACTTATGGTAGACTCTGATGCCTGCAATCTACCTCGAACTCCGGTCAGTTCTTCCTTCAGGAACTTGATGTCCTTCAGTAGGCTGACGACGTCGACGTGGTCCAGTGTCACAGGCGGCAGCTTATGCAGATTTTTCGCTACAAAAGCTGGCACCTCATCCGGATCCGTCTGCTTTAGCAGGGAGATGATGTCCTGCACGCTTCTTTCGGTTCCATCTCTCCGTCGCGATGGCATGTTCGCGCTCTGGCCGAGGGTCTCGTACAGCAAGTGCTTGCCTTCGCAAATCTCCTCGCTGGTGAAAGAAGACTTGCAGATCTGCATTATGCTGACTTCGTCCATGGTGTCGATGGCATGCTGGATAAACGCCAGCAACTCATTGACCACGAGCGCCATGATCACGTGCAGCGGCAATCAGCCGCGCGATTCGCGAAAATTTGTGGGAATATGGTGGCAATCCCCAAAGGGAGATCTCCGACCGAGCGAGATGGTATGCCCGGTCAGGCCGAAGCCCACTGTAGTGGCTTTCAGATGTTCTATATATGTCGCCGATCTTAGAAAACTTCGATAGCGCGATTCAGGACTGTGCGCTGATTGGTCCGCCACATCACTCCCCCCTAAGACCGGAGGTCGAATTTTTGAGTCTTATGACTTCTTGCTTGAGTCGCCAGTGCCAGAGAGTTCCAGTGAGTCGGAACTGTGCTGCTGTGCGGGGCCGATGCTACGAGCTGACCAGGAGAGGTGCTTCGTGCTCTGCTTGCTAACCGATCGTTGTAGCTACGTGTGACGACCAGGAGAGGTGCCGCGTACTCTGTTGCTGATCGTGTAGCTACGTGTGCTGACGTGACCAGGAGAGGTGCTTCATGCTCTGCTTTCTGACCGGTCCGTGTAGTGGACTGCCCGTTGAAGCCGATGAGGGTTCGACCAAGCCGCGCTGCGTTGCGACTGGTGGTCGAGGTACCTGAAGAGGCTAAAGCTGGCTGGTGTAGTGCGGAGGGGTGAGGAGTGATGATGATGATGTCCAGAAGTAGGCGTGTTCTGTCGAGGGTCACCAATGTGGGGATAGTGTGGTGGCAAGCCCCAAAGGGAGATCTCCGACCGAGCGAGATGGTATGCCCGGTCAGGCCGAAGCCCACTGTAGTGGCTTTCAGATGTTCTATATATGTCGCCGATCTTAGAAAACTTCGATAGCGCGATTCAGGACTGTGCGCTGATTGGTCCGCCACAATATTAATTAAATAATTAATATTTGCTGCATGTGTATAACGCGGAGCACGTCCGTTCGCGAGCTCGACACATTACACAATTTATATTAGTATATTAGTATAGACAAAAGCTTTGTATCAAAGATCAAGTTTTTTTTTCTTTATTTTATTTAAGAGGCTTTTGCCATACAAGAAGCATACAAGGCATGCCAGCCCCATCATAACTTATACTAAAATATATTAGCTCAAGTATTTGAGAAGTCCCTCCCGGGGAAGGCGTAACGACCTTTCCCCTGCGATATATATAAAAAAAAGTATTTGATAAGTGAATTTTTTTAAAATTATCATGAATTTAGGAGAAGGGACGCCGCCTCACGCGCCGCCCGCCGTTGTTCGCTCCAATCACGCGTAATGTCCACAAGTCAGCAGGGATCAATTATTTGTAAGATAATTTCGATATTGTTATAATTTTTCTAAAATACTTACTTAAATGCATAATTTAGCAAATTATGATTCAAAGGTAGTACCTACGATGTTGTAACACAAATTTTAAATAAGTTAGAAAAAAGAAAAATAGTAAACTAATGGTGTCTACAGACACACGAATTTGGTACGGAGCGTACAGCGGATCTGGTACGCTCCGTACCAGATCCGAGCGTGTGTAGGGCAGTCCGGCGAACGTAAGAAGAAGGCGAAGAGTTCGCCGTTGTCCGCATCGGATCTGGTCCGCTCCGTACCAAATTCGTGCGTGTGTAGAGCAGTCCGGCGGTTAGGTAACGGTACAACGGTATCAGTGTTGCCAACTTAGGGATGTACCCCCCAAAATTAGGGAAAATATCTACGGGGGTTTACTAGGGGACAGGATGTTTAGAGTTTTCTCCTTATGAATCAATTTGTATGTAATAATAAAAATTATTTTTGTGTGTATATAGCCAGGGATATGAAAATGTATTAGGAGTGAAATCAGATTAAGACAAGCTAGTTTTATGTTATTCATGCGTAAGTCTTTATGTTAAACACATAACCTTTCTTTCTAGCTTATTATCTCTTAGACCTGTCAATGGTATAAATAAGCAGGGGTAAAATTTGGGGAGAAATATTTTTTTAAGTGTTGGTATCACTACCCGTTATCAATGGATTGAGGGAATCATCGTCGTCGTTTAAAAACAGCACTGTAAATAGAACTCTGTGCTAATGTAATAGAGTATAAAATCGAATACACGAGTTCACGGTCCACTGCACCGTACCAAATCCGTGCGTGTGTAGCGACACCAAATTCGGTCTCCGGGTATGGTTCGCTGTACGTTTCGTACCAAATTCGTGTGTCTGTAGATAGCATTCGTGTACTTAGTATAATACCTTGATTCTCTAGAAACGAAATAAACAAACACCCAGTATATTTGTCAAACGACAAATTAATAAACGTTTAATAGATGGTGATTCTAAAGTAATAAAATAAAAGACGTATTTAAAAACAAAAGTACTAGACAATAAGTTATAAAAACCAACAAGACTTTAGTAAGTTACAAAGGGCCTAGGCGCCGAAAGAAATTTTGTATAGACTACAAAATAAATATTAAAGTTTTTTAAGTAACTATAATATTATAATACTAAAATATTATGTTTTGATGCAAAATATATAACTTAAAACTATTATTGTCTACCTTACTACGCTCTACGAATCTCGTAGCAATCCGCTACGAACACCTACGTACGCGAAATAAGGTTGTCTACGTTATTTTATTTATTTGTAAAAATTATGTTTTGATACATACATAACCGAAAATTACTGTTATTGTCTACCTTGCTACGTTCTACGAATCTCGTAGCAATCCGCTACGAACACCTACGTACGCGAAATAAGATTGTCTACGTTATTTTATTTATTTGTAAAAATTATGTTTTGATACATACAAAACCGAAAATTACTGTTACTGTCTACCTTGCTACGTTCTACGAATCTCGTAGCAATCCGCTACGAACACCTACGTACGCGAAATAAGATTGTCTACGTTATTTTATTTGCAAATATTATTTTTTCATACATTTAAAATGAAGTGTTGTAAATATGCTAGAACTCAAAACGCCACATTCATATAAATCATAACGGTTTAGATAAACAAAGGGTAAAAACGGGATTCTATTATTAAGACTCCACTGTCCGTGTGTGTGTCTATCACTATGCTGTATCTCAAGAACCGTGATAGCCAGATAGTTGAAATTTACACAAATTATGTATTTATATTGCCGTTATAACAAAAAACATAATAAAATTAATGTCGAAGTGGGTCGGGAAGTTTTGTACGGAACCCTTCGATGTGCGAGTCCGACTAGCACTTAGCCGATTTTTCGAAATTTATTCACAATATTTTTGTTGTATTTGGTTTGCAGTATCACGTGCACGAATAAAGAGAAATTATTACGTTAACTAACCTCCAGTGTTCGGAACCGTACGATAATAACGTACACATACGATAATTTTGTGCCTACGTACGATGTACGATAGTAATATGTTATCGTACATCATACGTGTCTCATGATGCAAAATTTGAGAATTTAAGGAAGAATGAAGCAATAGGAATCTTATGCAATTTGAATTGAATTCAATAATTATTGAATTGAATTCAAATTGCATAAGATTCCTATTGCTTCATTCTTTGAATTCAAAGATGATAGGCTACTTGCATACATATAAATATTACAATTAATATGATTTATTTATTTCTAATAGACATTATCCTGATAAGTACGATAATTTCGATCCATGTACGATAATTTTACGTGATTTTACGCCCCAGGTACGATAGTCAGTCCGCTTCAAGTTGCTAACACTGCTAACCTCTAGATATCGAAAATTCATAGATCAAAAGTTATTTTAAAATAGTATGCATTTTCATAGTTTAAAAAAATATATTATCTAGTTTAAAAATACACTGAAAAATAGGGAACAAAAGCTTAAGCACTTCACGGTCAGTGATAAAATTAACAAGGCCACACCACAATGGGCATCAATGAATAAATAAAATCATATGTTTATGACGCCCTTGCCATGTACTTATCCAAGGGCATAATCATATTTGTATATTTATATACGTAAAACAGAAACTTTGTCCACCTGGGCGATTATGAAATTTGGCCGGTAAATTAAAGTTTATGTGGCCCTCCACCCTTATGTAGGAAGCTAATTTTTTAAAATAATGCTTTGAGATTCATATAATTAATGAAAATAACAATAGCACATACTACCAACACTACCATGAAAAGTTTTATTGGAGTGTTTCGACGTCCAAATATTAATTGAATTCTTTAGCTACTATTTTATTTTTATAAGAGTGTGAAGTGTGAATAGACGAAAATCCGTTTCTACAATTTGATGTCTTACTTGTTTAATATTGTCGGTCGGAGCCGTAGATGTATTAATATCTGGTTGGGGCATGATGATCTATGGGTAAAAATGGTCAATGCCATACAAAAAGTACATACATACATACATAAATATAATCACGCCTCTTTCCCGTAGGAGTAGGCAAAGAACGCCTCTTTCCCGTAGGGGTAGGCAGAGACCACTTCTTTCCACTTGCTACGATCCTTACATACTTGTTTCACTTCGTCCACATTCAATCTTACCATCCATTCCTCCTCTTACATTCAACGTAGCGAAGCGGCTCTCCATGGGCCACTTTTCGCCTCCGCGAGAACGAGACGTGATGGGTGGCGAACCACATCGCCGCCATTTTGGATAATTAAATTATTTTATGAATTATCCATTGCGTTCCCACGGATTGGCGGAGAGGGTAGGAATAGGGAAAGGGAAGGATAGGTGGTTTGGAAAGGAAGATTGGTAAGTTAGAGTGGGAAATAGGAAATGTAGGATATTACCGCCCAGGAGGGCAAGGGATAGGACAGTAATAGCTAGGGAAGCTGGGGTCGCGTACCCGTATACTATACCACAACTACCGGACAGGTAAGTTGGGATGAGTATCCCATGACAAAAAGTATGCCGAACAAATAAACATCTATATAGTTAGTTAGCTTTGAATTTGATTGCAATACTACAAGCATAGGTACGGTGTGTCCATGAATCACGATTGTATGGAAAAAATTCAAATTTGGATCGCTCTATGAAAACTGTTTCTCTGTACGTAAGTAATGTATATTTTCCACTATGTGCTAGAACGGCATACTTTTTGTATGGCAATGTAACCACAGGTTAACGAAAGGTTTAGTCATGATCAGCTAGACGTCAAAATGGTTCGAGCGAGTCACCTATATTTTACACAAATGTGTAACTTTAAAAGAGATGCAGAGAACATCACACATCTAACTTCACCCAACTACTACTTTTATCGTTTCCGACTCTGACAATACAATCCCAAAGCAATCGATCAAGTTACAAGTTCTGGCGCTTAGGAGTTTTGGACCAGGATTAATCCTGGAGTGTCGTGACGGATACAGCTGGGCTCATTTATCTGACTGATCTTAACATGATGGCACAGATTATAGAAAGAGGAACAGATAAACAGCTACATAGTTAGCTTACGATTTAATTGCACAACTACAAGCATACGGTGTGATTGTGTTGAAAAATTGTAGGCCGTTAGGACGTCAACATTTTTTAAATTTGAATCAATTAGGATCGCGCTATGAAAGAAATTTGATATGATAGCAGTTTAGGTTCTGATTAACACGTTCAGTGCCACCGACTCACCTGTATAGTTCACGTAAATTTGATTCCAGTGCCGACGACTCACCTGTATAGTTCAGTGTTTTTCACTAATATTTCCAAAATGCATCCGTATTTTCTGCTCAAAATTATAGTTTAGACTAAATATACGCTAAACTAAAGATTTATGCGGTGGGCCGGGCGTGGAGATCCCGTTTATTTTTGAAAGGAAAAAAACGATTATGCAATGCCATGAACTACACATGTGAGTTCCCGGACATAGATCCTCAAACTGGAAATATGTATGACTGTATATTGTACATGTTAGAAAACGACGTCAACATAATAGCATGGACGACCTACATACTTGTGATATGGAACTAATATATAACAAACTAGTTTCATTAGAATCTATACGGTAGGTATATATATTATAAGTCGTGTTAGTTACACTAATTAATTTATAACTGATATATAATAACTGAAGAACGGCTGAACAGGTTTTTATGATTTTTGTGTTTTCGGAAAAAAATAATAATTATTATTATCAGTAAAATGTTGTTTCACGTATAGACATTATTATTGTTGCATATTAATAAGTTATCATTTAATTTTAATTCAGCAGATTTTAAACTTTTTAAAAAAAGGTTTATTTTTTAATAATTATCAATTAAATTCGTCGTTTCTACAATAAAAATAATACATTTTAATCTAAAGCCCGTATTAAAATATTTCAGGGTAAAATTGACTATTCACAAGTATTAGAAATTCAAAATATAACTTTAACAATAACCAAAGTTTAAAAGATTGACAACCACTGCTTAAATTACGAAACAAACTTACCTTTTATTTTATCCAAAGAGTTTTTTGTCATTTTTACAAGCTGAATAGTCCTACAACAACACCTAACACTTTTTAATTGCGTTAAACACCTTAGTTACACTGTAATGACCACGGAAATAACAAAAAATTGAATTTACCCTTACGCAGTGCCAGTGAACTCATATGGTGAGTCGATTCAATTCATATTGCAGTGCCGGCGACTCACCTGCTGAGTCCGCCGTACAATGTAGGCGGCATCCGAGAAGACATCATGAAAATCGTAGTGGCAGCGAAAGTGTTAAAACATAAACTACTTTTTATCCCCAAAAAGTACAGTGTTCTTGGGGGATACTTTAAATACGCGAGCGGAGCCGAGCTTGAAAGTTATTTTCTTTATAAAATTTTACATGTGGAACGCAACTATGTGTAACTAGCTACTATACCAAATTTCACTAAACATCCATCCATCCATCCTCACAAACTTTCACATTTATAATAGTAGTAAGATTTTCAATATTTCCATAAGATAGCTATACAAATGCGGCTAACATCATATTAGGTCATTACATAATATGAAATTGGCGTTTTGTCATAAAGTCATTCTTCATTATCAACTTTGGTCTCCGGCCGTTCTGCAGGTCGAAATTTCTAGAACGAAAACGTTGGAACCAAAAACGCAGTGTTTTCTTTTGCCACACCGCCGCCATACACATCATTAATCCTTCGAGCCGTTTCTGCAGCACTGGTGCCACGGTGGAACTCGTACTCGAAAATAATACGATATTTCAAGTTTTCCATTTTGTAAACAGAGTGACGTAAAGAAAAAACCAAAAGAGGAAAAAACAAATGAATTACGGTTTTCGAAACGTTAAAGCCTGAGTAAATAGTGGTATAAATTTGAAATTGGAATTTAGGAATTCTAATTTCAAAGAAGTAGAATTTCCAAAGAAGATATATTTGAGATCAAAGTGGCCAATACGGCAAAACGCCAATTTCATATATAAGGCGCTAATATATCGCGCTCTTCACTCCAACTCTCCATTTGGACACCTGTGTCATCGCTTACCATAAGGTGAGTTAACTGCTCGTTTTCCAGTCTCATTCCATAACGTTATTTCATTTAATCCCACGTGTTAAATGTTTTATTGTTCGTGAAATCGTTTGTTTTCGCCCCGCCCCCGCTGTAACTTCGCATGTTTTTACTCAACCATCAAAATTATACTCACTCAGCATGTAATAAAATTTGAATGGCCGACAGGTGTGTTAAAGTTATGGGCGGTACGAAAGTAAATCTTATTGCCATAGTCATAAGATGGATTTTGGTTTAAATTTCATTTTACAGCCTACTACGCATACCTATTTTTCTTCATAATATAATATTTATGTGAAAATATTGCTTTCATGTCATTTTGATGTCATGGGGTACTCATCCCAACTTACCTGTCCGGTAGTTGTGGTATTATAGTATACGGGTACGCGACCCCGGCTTCCCTAGCTATTACTGTCCTATCCCTTGCCCTCCTGGGCGGTAATATCCTACATTTCGTATTTCCCACTCTAACCTACCAATCTTCCTTTCCACACCACCTATCCTTCCCTTTCCTTATTCCTACCCTCTCTACCAATCCGTGGAAATGCAATGGATAATAATAAAAATAATTTAATTATCCAAAATGGCGGCGATGAGGTTCACCACCCATCACGTCTCGTTTCTCGCGGAGGTGAAAAGCGGACCATGGAAAGCCGCTTCGCTACGTTGAATGTAAGAGGAGGAATGGATGGTAAGAATGAAAGTGAACGAAGCGAAACGAGTATGTAAGGATCGTAGCAAGTGGCAAAAAGTGGTCTCTGCCTACCCCTTTACGGGAAAAAGGCGTGATTATATGTATGTATGTATGTATGTAAATATTGCTATGACTAAAATTCTTAGGTATTACTATATCATACACTTATTATTGTACATGCTTTTTATATTCATTTTTTGAACTTTTGTGTAATATTATAGTAACTAGTTGTACCCGACAGACGTTATTCTGTCTTTACTACGAAGTGTGAACTTGAATTTACTATACCAACAACTGCACGAACACCTACTACCTACTCCTACAACCTACACCTACACCTACTACTTACCTCTACAACCATGCTGTGTGAAAGAGTTATTGACCACTGCATTGATTGTTGGTGTTAGAAGGGTAAAAATTGAGGGTTGTATATTTTTATTGTCAAATAAAAAATATTGGGGTGGGCCAACCCTATCACTAAGTGGTAGGGTTAGGTATGAAAAATAGTTTACAACATATTCTCATACCTACCGAATATGACTGCAAAATTTCATAAACATCGGTCAAGCCGTTTCGGAGGAGTTCTGTAACAATAACTGTGACACGAGAATTTTATCTATAAGATATTTCTAGTCGAAGATCTTACTGGTAAAGTGGTATAACCTTCAAAACAAAAGAAAAACAAAATCGTAGTAAGTTTGTTTCATACATGTCCTTTAAATTATGTACTCAACTCCAAATTCAATTTTAAAAACTATCGAGAATGACAGTCTCATAAATTGTTGTAAGTATCAAGTTTAACTTTCCGCGCTATATTTTAAGTAGTAAAGTATCAATAAAGTATAGTGTTTTATGTATTGGGGACTGGGGAACGGCGACGCGTCGTCTGCTATTGTGGTGCATCTATACGAGGAAACTTGATAGTTGATGCAATTTTATATTTAAAACTATTTCGAAAAGACAGTGAAGTGTAGATGTGGATTGTAGCTTTTATTTCGAACTACATAGGTATTAGAATTATACAACAGCTTTCGAAACTATTTGAATTAAGAAGAAGCTATGACGTACATTTGACAGAACAAAATATCTTCATACAAGAAAAAATACGCCATCTTGGTTTTCACCATACCTCAAATGTCAAAATGGTCCCCGATTTTATGGTCCAAAAGTGGGACCATAAAATGTGAGACAGTTTTTGGCTCAACATACCTGGGCGCCTAGACAAATTACCTTCGTTAAAATTCGGAAAGATCTGTCGTATCGACTTCTCTTTTGAGATCACGACATTTTGTGCCTAGCCAAACGCACACTGTTGTTCGAATCGCAACAACGAATTGCTCAAACGTTAGTTGTTTATGATTTCAAGAATTTAGCCGTCAGTTGTGAAGTTGTCAAATGTCATATATTTTTTTTTAAATTATTGATGGCGTTACGGCATAAAACTATTTGTCAGTGTCAAGTTAAAAAGGCAGACAACTAGATTTAATGTAGGTACCTATATGATTTCAACACCGTATTATTTTCAAGTCTAATGTCTAGTCAAAGTTCGAAATACAAATAGTCAGTGCAAGTCAGTCGATTCAGTAAAACGGTACCTAGAAGTTTTATTGAAAATTCCTGGAGTGTTTTGTATAAAATGGAATCAAATTTCAAGTTTAGAAATTTACAAAAAGAATAAAGTAGGTACTTATTTAACAAGGCCGATTATTACGGTTGTAAGGCTGGAACATGAAGCATAGATACCAGGAGTCCGAACGGTATAGGCTTTTTAATAATAATTATGTACACAATAATAGGACCAGATCTTAGTTCTCTTTTCTGCCGCTAGGCGTGTGAGACCGACGAGTACCAAGTGTTGCCAATACTATTATACCGAGTGTTGCCAATACTATTATTTATTACAATTATTTTTAAATTACCGTTAGGCAATTACCGTGTTCTACGGTATCTATTTTTCGAGAACAGTTTCTAAGAATTTCCTAAAACTTTTATATAATAAGATTTCAATCTTTCCAGAGCTGTCAATAGCAACTTTAAACTTCCCGCGTAATTTCAAACGAGTGCATGTCGAACCGTCGCGCGCTCTACCGGCAAAAATCTGTCCCCGTAATTGAGACCATTATTTTAACATTACGTTCGGACTCCTTGTTATCTATACTTCGTGGGCTGGAACTTCAATATGCACCGAAATCCGAAACACCGGGAAAAATTCAGAGGATTATAAATTAGACACACAATTGGATAACTGTTTATCTATTGTATGACTCCAGAGTTCTATTTTGAATAATTATATTATATAATACATTATTTAATTAATTATCTTCTAGTTTTCATTGATAATACAGATTTTATACAGATTTCTTGCCAAATGGTCATAGGACACACATTATAAACAGATTTTAAGAGATTACACTAAAGGCCATACTCACGGTGCGTCCAGCAAATCCAGCACCGGTACTATTATGAATTTTAATATTATCCGGTGTTCAGCATAAAATATGTGTACAGTCTGACAAGGATCTTTTGGCACGTGGACAAAATCAGAACTAACATCGTCGTCTTGTAAAATGTCACTTTTAGTATTATATTGTATTGTTTTGTAGTTGCGACACTTACCTTTTGGCACGTGGATAAAATCAGTAATAACATCGCCGTCTTGTAAAATTTCACTTTTAGTAATAAGTATTGTTCTTATTTGCGACACTCACGCCCCCATCCAAGTGCCAAAAGATCCTTGTCCGACTGTAATGGCGTACTATTCTATTGTCTTGCGAATGATACCATCTAATAAAAAAGAAAGAAAAGGTTTTAATGTAAACTGCATTTTTATTTAGTACTAAATGACTATTACTAACTGTTTTAATTAGAATATGATATAGTTATAAACATTTGTTAAAATAATAATAAAGTACACTCGTTTTATCTAAGATTTTTCAAGTTACTTTTTAAAAATACCAACATTTTTCTGGTTGGCAACATGCAAGAACGAGACACACGGCCTCCCTTATGGCTATCTCGCTCGGCTCGGATTTGCCTCTATGATACGTGCATTGTGAAATACACTCTATTACCAAAGCAATACAGTTCTTTTTAGCAATTACAAAATACGGAGTCTTCTATCCTTAGGACTATATCCATGTCCTGGTAACACTTTAAACTGGCCAGAAGAAGAAGAAGAAGAAGATGAAGTACAATAATTTTTGTTTGTTTAACAAAATAACAATTTACCTAACTTAGGCCTTTACATCCGATGATGGATGATTTATACAGTATTCTCCGAGCGAAGTAACCACTCTTGAAATACTGTAGTGCCTGGGACAGTTGGTTTTTAAATATCGTATGATTGCCCAAGCGCATACGGCATTCTCACAACATAGCCACCCTAGTCCAGAGGAATGACTAGTCAATACGTCTGGGGCCAACTATGTGCGGGTTTCCTCACGATGTTTTATGATGTGATGTGTAAATATTATCATTACCTTATATATAAGTAAAATGCGTTTTAAATCTTTATAATTTGTAGGAATTGTAGGTATACAATAATGTTGTTTATTAATGCAGTTTATTCATAGTGAGCAGTGGCATAGGGTTCCTATAACTCCATTCCTATCGGCTTCCCTTGTCACATACCTTTTGCAAACCTTCATAGAAATCCCTACCTATGATACAGGTTCCGGCTTCCCTTTGAAGGAGAAGCAGCCTTCGCCACTGATAGTGAGAAGTGATATAAATCATAATGTAATTATTAATGTATCTAAACCGCTACCAACCTAAGTTAATTTGTATTCATTCTGTGACAGGCTCTAACTAGTTTGTGTAAATAATAATTATTATTAGCTGTGTTGATTTTTAAATTGTATAATGTTATTATTGGTTATGTGACTTCAAGATTATTTAAAGAAATCTGCATTATGTAATTCCTTTGCAAGAAATAAAAATATTTTTACATTTTAAGTTTATTTTCTTACTAAAACCATGTAAAACTTACTTAAAAAAGTAAAATAAAATGTAGATACTCTTGTATTGTTATTATTTAATCAATCCTAATACGGACACTTGATACGGCACAACAACTTTATTAGAGGAATAATTGAAGGGATGGTAGTAGAAAACATGGAAGGCCGAGAAGAACTTTTATGGACAGGTGTAGGCGAATGTGATGGTCGTGTCGTATCAGGAGGTCAAGAGAAGGGCGGAGTGTAGAGAGGAATGGAGAAAGCATCACTGACAAGAGCAAAGCTCTTAAATTAGAATGAATGAATAATTCTAGCAAGACAATGCTTATAACAAATTCAAAGTGCTATGGCCGCATTGTAATATTTTGTCTACAATATGTGGTAAGTGTTAGGTTTACTTATTTATTGCAATAGTACCCTGTACAGTCAAGGTACTTTAATAACACTTCCTTTAACGTTATAGTTCTGTAAAATTGTAAAGACTTTCAATTATTTAGTCACAAATATACTATAGAGATTAAATATTAAGTATTTAATTGGTTAACACTACTTGACTGTTTATAATAGGTGTAGGTATAATAGCATAGATATATAATATTAAATTTGTAATAATTAATCAAAGTATAATAGCAAATATTTCAAAACTTTTATGAGGTGTTTGTGTCCTTCTAACCCATTTATAAGACGAAGGTGTTGAGCATCGATGACAATAAAATATCATTACATTGAAAAACTTATAAATTTTAACAACTAAATACAAATCTTTATTTCTAAGGAAGTTTCAGAGAAACTTGCTTAATTATGAACTCCATTTGTTACCTACTATAATTTAGGTACCTACTATACACCTAAAGATTGCTTTCAGCTGATATAGTAGCGTGTAAAGATTAAAAACTGCAAGTAAGCTACAAATTAAGAAATTTATATTTTAACAAAGTGTTGAATTATACTTGAATACAATGAATTACATATTAGGTATTGACAATAATTGTGATTTATTGAATACTTTAGATTGAATTCTTTTGACTTTATGCAATATAGACTACTAGCAGAAGGTGTTGTATAGACCCTTTAGGCAACTTTAGGCAAATCATTATTATTTACAAATAACAGCTGATCAATAAAAATCCGCCATATTGTTCGTTGAGGCGATAAAGGTAGCCCCCTGGGTATCTTTATCGTTAGGTCGATAAAGATAAAGATCACGATCTACTAAATGTCACTTACGGCCGCTTGTCTAGGCATTGTATGGAGAAACACGTTAGAGCAATTCGTTATATGAGTGCATCGTTAGCGTATTCGTTCAAAGTGGCTGCTTGGCTACCAATTTTTTTAACGATACGACTGAATATGTCATTTAACGCACGCTTATGTCAATCCCATACATTTTTTATTCACGAAGTTCGCCGTCGATATTATTTAATGCATCTTGTCTAGCCCTCCTCGTGTATAATATTATATGTGTATGATTTGAAGTAGAAAGCTTATATTCGCAATGAGCAATTCTTAGTTAAAGTTTATGTGGAGCAAGGTGTGCAGAATGCTAATATTAAAACAATACTCAGAAATACGCAAAATTAATCATAATAAAATTACACACATTCACGGTAACATGTGTTTGTACCTATAATAACAGTAGGTTTGAACTAATTGTTATCTTTCTTTTACATTCCAAAAAAACATTTATATTTTTTTTTTGGGTTCCTAAATGGCCAAAAAATCCCTTAAAAGTTGAAAATAAAACATGAAGTATATTTCGACCACTAGCCAACCTCTAGTTTTAATAAACCACCTTTTGTATTACCTAGTCAAAATCAACAAAGCTCTGGTAAATATAATTTAGCGTTCGAACCAATCGCTTGTCGGTTTGTGAGCGCCAATTACGTCGCTCGTTAGCTCACAGTGTACTCAGTTAATTGCAGAACACTATCTACAGGATGGTTTTAAAACTGAAATAGATATTCAAGGAGCACTGTATTCGATTATTTTCTAAAAATATATAACATATGACCTTAGATTTTTACCAGATTATCCTGTAAAATACTCGTATTTAAATTCTATTCATTGGAATAAGCGCGTTGGGTGCAAAGCCGGCGCGTTTTACGACAGTTATAATATATTATCATAGTATCGTTTTATTTTTCTATAAGTTATATTTTTTTTAGTAAGGCATACTGTCATTATTTATGTAATATTGTAGCTCAATATTCGGTAAAACATTTATTACCTTTGGCAGGCCTGTCTCACTCCCCGTGTAGGTATAGAAAATGCAAGTACGCGCGGCATCCCGCTCTGCGTGGACAATCAGTAGGGACTTACATGCGAGCACCGAGCAGTGAGAGACGTACGCGCGAGATTTGTTCGTAATTATTATAATTTTACGTATTATTTTAAAAGTGGGTATAATGGGTACTATAATATTATAAATATTAAATAACAATATTATTATAAATATAGTTTGAGCTAATGCTATTAGTTGAGATTTTGAGAACCAATATTAAGTTTTTAGGTGTTGGCTCCTGAACTACCTGTTCGCGTCATAAACTGTCATTCCGATGCAATGTGAATTGTGATACGATTTGAAAAGTAATTTGTTGACAAAAGTAGGTACCTAGAGTAATAGTAAGGCGGCGTGATTCAACATCTTTGAGTAATATCAGGCCGTAAAGGTATCGAAAACGCTTACGTTTACACTTTACGCATAACTACTTATACGTAGGTATGCGCGAATTTATTAGAGTTAAAGTACCTAACACCTACCTTAGGTTTACTTGGAAAGTAATTCGTTCACTAAAGTACAGTAGGTAGGTACTAGAAAAAAAAGTTGTATTTAAATAAATTATTTTCTAAACGGAGACAACCCCGATTTCGTCACAATTATGCGATATGAATAAGAGTTATGCGATAGAAAGAGACGCAACTTGTAGGTAAATATAATCGTAGGCGATCGCGCGCTGCACAAGGTAAATTGAACTTAATGGTATAGTAGTAAGAGTCCCTATTTCTTCTAATGACTCTTCGAAGTGGTGCTTCTGTAGTAACTAATATCTATTCTGTGCCTTTGGATAAGAATACACCCTGTCTGTCGAGTGTCAGTGAAGCCATCCCTTTGTTTGGTCTGTTTGTTTCAAAGTTTAGTTACCGAAAGGTAATGCTTTCCAAACTGCAAATTGTTGAATTACTCTTGCATCTTGTATTTATGTAACAAATATGATATTTCCTCAAGAGTACTTAGCTGGACCTATCAGCATGGAAATTTTTTGTTGGCGAAGATTTAGAAATGCCAACTGTAATTTATAAACCACTTTAGGCTCCGATTACTCAAAAATCGCTTATATTATAAAGAAGTCGTTTCTGAAACCTCGCTTTTTAAATACCCCACACGACGGTACGTAAAAATAGAAAAAAAATCAGCCTCATGAAGATGGACACAAGTGAGCTACCCCTAAAATATGTTCTTAATTCTTTTTTGCTGCCAAAAGTATAATAAATCAAATTGTAGTTATATCCCACCAAAACAATTTTCATGTAAAGTGATGCCTAGATCGCACCGTAAAAATGTTATCAGATCTCATGTGAAACCAAGCTTCTGACTCTACACGCCTTAACTCTACAAGCCTAACTTCACAAACTACACCTTAGTCAATTTATGTGGCTTGGCCATTTCGCTACATTCGCTTGGGCGTAAGGTGAAGAATTTTCTGTTATACTATTTGTGTCGGAACGAAATGGCCAAGCCACATAAATTGACTAAGGTGTAGAGTTGTAGAGATAAGGCGTGTAGAGTCAGAAGCTTGGTTTTACATGAGATCTGATAACTTTTTGACAGTGCGATCTTGGCATCACTTTACACGAAAATGTTTTTGGTGGGATATATCACTTCTTTTGGAGTTTTGGGGCAGGAAAATCGATCTAACTAGGTCTTATCCCTGGGAAACTGCGTTTGTAAGTTATTATGTTTTTCTATTCATTATGCAACAGTATGTTAATAATTTCGATTCGAATGTCAATCTGATTGGCAGTTTGGTATGCATGCATATGTGTAATTTTTGCGTTGTTTGGAAATTCCTAATGTCAAACCTCCAAGAAAAGCTCGGTTATCTAGGTATAATACATATTATCGTATACTACATAATATACTAGAGTGGGTATAAGCTAAGCTAAAAAGAAATAATAATATTGCCGTTTTAACGTCAGGTATAATCCTATTAACCCTTTCTTATCACATATGAATCTATTACGAGTGTGGGTATTTTGCACACTAAGCGCCAATGCACACTGAGACAAAACGCGACGCGTGCTGTGTAAGGTAGCGATTAAAAATTTAACATTATTCTCTACACAAAAAGATACACATTTCTTTGCACGGCAGCGAGCACCTCACTATTTGACCTCTTTAAGACATTAAACGGTATCTAGGGTAACACACCCAATTGCTAGCACTGTGCCCTACTGTTATCAGCACCCCGAACAAATAGTAGAATTATAAGCTTTTCACTAATTAATTTTTGTTTCCACTTAATAAATACAAAACTTTAATGTTTCTGGAATCTACTGTCAGCGACACCATACTTTAAACTATAAAGTATTTTCCTCTGTAATAATCGAGGTTATAATTGGACCACTTTTTTAAAGTGCTGATAATTGGTACTCTCAACCTATACAATAAAATAAAATTAAGCATCTGTTTGTAATTTAAAATTAACACCTTTTCACTTTATGTATACGAAAATATATACGGTATTTACAATAAAAAATCATCCTTTTAAACTTTTGTCTGTCTCTTTGTTTCAGCTAATCTCTGAAACGGCTGGACCGATTTTCACGGGATTTTCACTGGCAGATAGCTGATGGTATGAGGCGTAACGTAGAATACTTTTTATCCCCATCATCATTATCATCAAAAAATGTTTAACGCCCAACGAAGTGACATACGCTGCGCTACGCACTGCGGTTACATTACAAGAGTACGAATGAGGGTTTTTAAATTTATGACATCTGACAGGTTTTTGACACGACAAGGACCGACGTGCTACCAAGCGCCGCCTGGTGACAGAAAAAGAATCGAAAATTCTTATTGACCGTTTTTGATACCACTTACGCCACCAGATGACGCTTTGTGTGCGTCGAGTTTGCCCGCTAACGGCAGAAAAATATAAAACACCCTCATTGCAAGTGCGCTGACGGTCTTGAAATAAAACTGTAGTAAATAAAGTTAAATTTTGAATCGCTATATTAAAAGCGTGCGTCGCTCGCATCTAGGTGTGACATGACCCTAAAGCCATAACTTTATGGACAAGCTTATAAAAACACGAGCAAATGATATATTTCCATAACCGTAAAAGGTTTAAGGCTTTTGAGGCCAACGGAAGGCCGGGCCAATGTCACACGTCGTTAACTATGTAAGCATTTTACATTCCTAGGTGTAAGGAGGGATATTATTGATTCTTCTTCGTATTCAAGTATCTGCACAAATCTAGTCTTTGTCTAAATCTATGTTTTTGTGGTAATTTTTTAACATTTAGACACCGAAACGAGACGCAACGTATACTTCCGATGCACGTGACGCGCGAGACGAGACAGTGCAGCGGCTCGAGACCAATATAGGTTCGCGGAGACACTGCTTAGTATGAATTTATATGGAGCACTAAACAATCCCCGCTACTCGCACGTAGGCAGAGAACCTAATTGGCTGGTTTGTTAGTCACGGTCGCGAGATTCACCCATTATGAGATGATTTTTAACTTTGAGTATGACAATATTTTTTTTTGCCTAAGCGTATTTATATGAATAGTAGATTAAATAGTATATACCCAAAATATCCGTAGATGATATTACCAAACCATATAAAACACATGTCATAATATCTCCCTAAAAGGTAACTTAGCTAACTATTGTAATTAAAAAATTAAGATCTGCTGATTTTAGCCACAAACTATACCTAATTTATCGTTAGGTATAGTTTGTGGCTAGAATATATATAGGCATTAAAATAATATAAAGTAAATAGGCATTAAAATAATATAAAGTAAATAAGGCATAAGGCACACAAACCACAATTTCAATTTCGAAAATAATAATAAAAGAAATACCTATACCTACCTCAGCCAAGTGACTCTTATACGTCAAGAATTTAATAATCGGATTTGTGTAAGAGGCTTACGGGTTTAAGAAATTGTTACAATTCAATGTCAGGAGTCGTAATCGCGTTTAACGAATCACAAAAAAGTCTATAAGAACCGCCCGCAAATGTTTGGGCTTTTGTAAAAAAATACCCTAATTCCCGAAAAAAAATCCTAGGCTCTCAAGTCGCAAAACAACGTTCTCATCTCTCGTACTCACGCTTAGTGAGGCCAAACGAACGTAATTTTGTGAGTGTGAGTCGCAGAATTTCGGTCAGCAGAAATTCTGCTGCATTCGGTTTCATTGAAAAGTCAAAGTCCTGTTTTATTCACTGGACGAAAACAAAATGAGTTGTACTTTAGTATGAAAATAAAAACTTAGGGGACCGAAAATACGCAACTCGCAACTCACAAAATTATATTTTATAAACTCCTTTAAACGCGTGAAGCGAGTTTTGCGTATACTGATCGCATTTAATCTCATTGGTGAAATCAGCCCCAAGTTTACAAAGCTTAGAATCTAAGTTAAAATTCGTTCAATACTAATCTAATCACTAACGTTTTCATTGCTTTATATAATACTAGCTTTTGGCCGCAGCTCCGCCCGCGTAAGTACTTTATCCCGCGGGAACACTGTACTTTTTCGGGATAAAAAATATACTATGTCCTTTCCCGGGACTCAAAGTATGTTTATACCAAATTTCATAAAAATCCGTTCAGCGGTTAAAGCGTGAAGAGATAACAGACAGACAGTCAGACACACTTTCGCATTTATAATATTAGTATACAAGTAAAGATACTAATAAAGTGAAAATAATTTATAATTAAATACTTGTATTCGGTTTCGGTTCGGAGCTAATCTAAGGTAATAAAACTAAATTTTAAGTCAAAATAAATTAGTCCCATAATTGTACATACAACAGACAGAATTGAAACTGTCCCTTAGCAAGGAATCCCTTTTCTCGTTTCATCCCTATAGACGGCCTCTCTGGCTTGATGTGTAAAACTTGTGTATAATGTAACTAGGTTTTGCCCGCGACTTCGTCCGCGTGGAGTGCGGTTTCCATACAAAATATTAACCCCTTTTTCACCCACTTAGGGGGCGAATTTTCAAAAATCCTTTTTTAGCGGACGCCTACGTCATTACAACTATTTATTCAAATAAATTTCAACTTTTCAGCATTTCTAATTCTAACAACAATTCCAAATTTCAGCAGAATTCGTTCATTAGTTTCGGCTGTGCGTTGATAGATGAGTAAGTCAAGTTTGCCTTTTATATATTTAGAAGAAAAAAATCTTAAATATGTAATGAATACTATAAAAGTATTCAATATTTTGTCTGGTACTCCTAACACAATTGTTCGTCGAGAACTTAATAGCACGGGACTAGATTGACGTGGCGTGAAGCGCAATAGATACTATATAGTCCGACGAAACAAAACATGTCACTACCGATACCAATATGTCAGATGGTTCTGAGATCTGAATCAATATAACCACTAACCAGCCTCTTTACTTTAGGGTTCCGTAAGGATGGAGAAAACCCATATATAGCGTTTAGCCTGGCCACAGACGTTCTTAATTTGACAATCTTTAAGAACGTCAAATTCACGTCGAAGAAAAAGTTTCCATACAAAACATGCACGTGCTTATTCTTTCAGATTTTTAATAAGTCAGTTCGAACTTGAAGCATCCATTATGCTGACGTGCGTTCTTATTCAGGAAGCTGAATATTAAGATCAAACTGACATAATTATGGAAATAATGCACAGTTTTCCATATATTTATATAGAATAGAGACACGCGTACTTAAATTAAGTTTGTGCACAGATTTTTAATTATATAATTTCTATAGGTTACCGCTTTTTATTTAACCAAAGGATAAATCTGTTTTTGTTGTTGTTTCAATACTGATGCAAAATATGTCTGAAACAGAAAATTTAATTTTATGTGTTGAAAACCACCCATGTATATGGGATACTTCTATTGAGGAGTATTACAATATAATTATATATTTTTTTTATTTAATTAAATTTATATTTACATTTATACAGATTAAATCATGGGTGTTCACTTTACCCGAGTACTCTACTTATCCGGTTTACCCAGGGTACCGGGAAAAGTAAATATTTTCGTATTTTTTTTAAATTGTATTATCAGTATGTTCTATCAAATGTATTATAATATGTTAAAAAAAAATTAAGCCAATTCAATAAGAATAAGCTTGATGTACCAGTGACTAGACTCAGTAAAATAAAGAATTCGTTTAAAGGCCAATGTATACGCTATACAATAGGATCCCAGAAAACGTTCAAAATTTTTCAATCAATAAATTAAAAAAAATAGTCAAAGAACGTTTGTGTGGTAAAGCTTATTATAAACTTAATGATTTCATGAATGATACCACACCTTGGGAATGAGGTGGCCCCCTGCACGGCTACTTTTTACTATTGTACTCTTGTTATGTAGTTTTAGTCATAACATCATATATATATTTTTTTAAAAGAACAATTTTCCATCTTTTTGGTAAAAGGTGGCCCCGTGCGAGTTTCTTACGCCGGTTCTTCTCGCCGGGCTAGTTTCCGAACCGGTGGTAGGCATCATGTAGGACAATTCTATAAGTGTTATAACCTACATGGAAATAAAAAAATTGAGTTTGAGTTAATAATTGGTTAAATATTAATGGTAGGTAACTGATTATGGTATTTGTAAAAGCAATTAATAAAGACTTATTTGTGACAGTTATTTTGTTTATGTATTTTTTTTTTTGCTAAAACCTTAATTATCTTATGGTATTCACTTTGCCAGACCTTCCACTAAATATTAGGATGCCCTGCCCTGGGTCAGTTTTAGAATGAAATTTAGATGCCGGAAATGCTACTTCTCATTGTTTCGATAAAAATCTATATTATTCATAAACCATGTGTTTGGTCTTATATTTAAACTACTAGCTGATACCCGCAACTTCGTCTGCGCAAAACTAACGGAAGCGGAACCTTATTTTTTTTAACGGAACCCCAAAATAAAAATAGCCTATGTTAGACCCTATAACATCAGCTATCTGCTAGTAAAAGTCATGTGAAATTCGGTCCAGCCGTTTCAGGGGTTAGCCGGAACAAACAGACAGATAGACCGACAGACAGACAGACAGACGGACAGACAAAAATTTTAAAATTGGTATTTTATTGTAAGTACCGAATATACTTTCAGATTCATTATGTAAAAAAACTGTTAATTTGAAGTTACAAACAGACACTTCAATTTTATTTATCTGTATAGATGTATAGATTACTACTAACTGTCCCGTCACACGTAGAGATGTGATAAACGGCTTAAAATTAAAAGTTAACTTATCCGTTATTAAATATTCAAAAGCAACTTTTTTTAACTGCTTAGTTGCTTAGTTGCTTATTTGCTTATCTACTTATTGCCACTTATAAGTTATAATGTTTTTTGCGCTTATGTTACGTTTTTCGATCGCTTAAACTGATTTAAATTAACTTTCCTTCGTACTTTGCAGGCTTAGGACTGTCTGAAATCTGAATAATTATTAATATAATAATATGAAGTCATAAAATGTTTTTACATGTTGATAATATGCATTAATCTTAAATGTTGCTTATCATTAGTAATAGTTGATTTATGGGATAACAAACATCGCCACTTTTTCCACCTCATTTCTTGCAAAGTAGTTCCATAAATTACTGTTCCAATTCACGTCGTTTATTCGTCATCTTACGACAAAAACTTAATAAACTTAATACTAAAACACTACACGAAAAATTTATATTACGTCCATATGGACCATTATTATATTTATTATTTACATTAAAAGTTCACGGTAGGCCACCAAAACACCACTATTACGATTAAAATACGAATTATTGCGTAACGTAATATAACGTGTTTTCGTCAACCCGCAAAGCGCAACTAACAAAAAGTGAATAAACACGAAAAAGCATATTAGTTATAAGTACAAAAAATAAGCCGTTTAAATAAGTGATGAGCTACATTAAAGAATTTTCACTCTTATTGCCCTGTCATAAAAACTATTTTTCTTTGCTCATACCACACTTATGGCTTTATGACTATAAACGATATAAACGATAAGTATAAGTGATAAACGCTTAAATTTTTAAACGACTTTACAACTTATTTATAAAAGCACGCTTTTTTAAACGCTTTACGTTTAAACGGCCATCTCTAGTCACACGTCGTTCTGTCTTAACTATGAACTGGAATTAATAAATAAGGTCTACATTTACACCTAGAATCTACAACCTACACATGCTTCATTTACACATAAATCTACAACTACTCGTATACCTACATAATATACCGAATAAACAGTTAACTGAACGCACCTATAAAATCTATAAATATTTGACAGTCATGTAACAAATTGAACACAGGGAACAGTATGAGAAAATAGGGGATCGGACTACATCTGAAATATCTAGTTTCATTAATATATTCAGAAATATTGAGGCATTACTACTTGGTAAATGTAAAAAAATATATTATTTTATGTGTAGTTTACTAACTAAATACATGTAAATACAGTATTCCACGGGAACCGTACATTTTTATGCAATAAAGAGTAACCTGTGTTCTTCCTCGTAGTCTACTTTATATCTGTGCCAAATCTCATGATGATCGGTTAAGTGGTTTTTACGTAAAAGCGTAAATACAGTATTCCACGGGAACCGTACATTTTCTGCAATAAAAAGTAGCCTATGTCCTTTCCCGTGCTCTACTTTATATCTGTGCAAAATTTCATGACGATCGGTTAAGTAGTTACGTAAAAGCGTATATACAGTATTCCACGGGAACCGTACATTTTTATGCAATAAAGAGTAACCTATGTTCTTCCTCGTAGTCTACTTTATATCTGTGCCAAATCTCATGATGATCGGTTAAGTAGTTTTTACGTAAAAGCGTAAATACAGTATTCCATGGGAACCGTACATTTTCTGCAATAAAAAGTAGCCTATGTCCTTTCCCGTGCTCTACTTTATATCTGTGCTAAATTTCATGACGATCGGTTAAGTAGTTACGTAAAAGCGTAAATACAGTATTCCACGGGAACCGTACATTTTTATGCAATAAAGAGTAACCTGTGTTCTTCCTCGTAGTCTACTTTATATCTGTGCCAAATCTCATGATGATCGGTTAAGTAGTTTTTACGTAAAAGCGTAAATACAGTATTCCACGGGAACCGTACATTTTTCCGCGATAAATAGTATCCTATGTCCTTTTCCTGGTTCTAAGCTACCTCCCTACCAATTTTCAGCCAAATCGGTTCAGCCGTTCTTGAGTTATAAATGGTGTAACTAACACGACTTTCTTTTATATATATAGATTGAGATAATATAATCGGACCGTGTGGTACTATAATAACAACACACTATTATATTATATAATTCAAGCCAATTATCAAATTGCTTTTTGCATGCATATTTTTAAAAGAGTTAACAGTTAGCACTAATGACTGTTAATTCAATACACTTATGTTTGCCCATGGTATGCAATATGAAACACTATTAAATAGAGTGCACAGTCGTCTCAGTCATAAATAATAGTAAGGTCTCTTTAATTGTTGTAATGTTTACTGTTAACATTAACAGTTTTTGTAGAAAACGTGTAGAAATAATTACATTGTTAATATATAGTCATTATATACGTATAGAACGTGGAAAGATTAAACACATTCGTGTGCAATTCACACGCGATAGGGCTTGGCCACTACACTACGATCTAATGCATCGCAAAAATTTCATCGCATTACATTATATACTTACACAATTATTGACTATTTATTTTTATTCATATGTATAATATGAATTGTATTGTAACTTATTCAACAGAAATGAAACTTTCAAAATGTTTCAAACTTTCAAAACTATGTAAATTTTTCGTTTCATGGAGTTTAAAATTGCATGCTAAAAGTTTTAGTGATTCAAGATAAAACGAGAATGCGAGAAGGTACATCTACGGTCTCTATTACAGAAAAGTACTTCAACCTATTGAAACCTAGGCCTTGAACCTTGTATACACTTTAGAAAAATAGAAAAATCTAGAATGCTCCATTAACCTCAAAAAGTCCGTGCTACTGACACGCGACGTAAAACATGTGATTAATTTCTTTTCAATAATAATTTAAAAACTGATGTTTTATTCGCGTGTTGCAGTGAGAGCCATAAAGTCGCAAATTTACGGGGTTCTTAAGCGACTTTATGAATGCTGTTTTACGACTGGAACGACTGAACGCCATTAAGTTTCTGCATATCTTATGTATACTTAATACTTATAGGTACAATTTTCAATTGGATTTCGTTTTTAACTAACTTCCAGTAAGGAGTTCGTTATATTTTACTTGTTCTACTAGAAGATTAATTATTATAGATAAGATAAGCAGACATTTTTTTTGTATCGCTATCTTTATTAATTCGTCATTGATCGTCTGCCAATAGTTATTATTGCCAGGGGTAGTTTTAATTTGATATTTTACGGTACGAACCCACTAATTTCTGTAGCACACACGGTAGCCTATTGAAAATTATAATACTACTAGCTGATGCATGATAAGTACAGTAACCCACGGGATTCATATAATATGTCCCGCGATAAAAAGTACCCTATGTCCTTCCCCATGGTCTACTTTATATTTGTGCCAAATTTCATGATGATCAGTTTAGTAATTTTTACGTGAAACTGTAACCCTGCGATAAAAAGAAGCCTATGTCCTTTCTCAGGCTATTGACTATCTGTGTACCAAAGTTAATTTCAATAGGTTCTATATTTTTATTATAGGTTAATAGGTTAAAAATTATAACCAGCTACCAGATGCAATAAAAAGTGAAACTAAATTAATACCATTTACTAGAAAATTAAAAACTTATTTCATAAAAAAATGCTTCTACTGTCTAAAAAAATATTTTTCTCAAGAATATGTACTAGGTACTAAACAAAGATGCAAAGAAAAAAAAACAGAAAATATATTATTATTATTATTTTGTATTACGTATTACGACAAATTAAATTATAATAAATATTACTACTTACCTATATACTAGTTTAAGTACTTAAATATGTTTAAAAAATATTGCTGTACTCCTTACGTCAGAAGTTTTAATTTAAGCAAACGCCTGCACAAGGCACTAAGTTGAATTATCTTATGTACACTACTTGGTTGCTAATAAAGTCTTTGAAAGTCTTTGAAATCTCATTTGTATATCTTCTTTGGTTAGGAATTCCAATTTCAAATTTATACCGCTATAATTACTCATGCATTTGTGTTTCGAAAACCGTAATTCATTTGTTTATCGTATTATCTTCGAGTACGAGTTGCGCCAGAGTGGCACCAGTGCTGCAGAAACGGCTCAAAGGATTAATGATGAGTATAGCGGTGCAGCAAAAGAAAACACAGTGCGTTTTAAGCAGGGGTGGTCGACTTTGTATGAATGACCTTGGACCAAAAAGGGGGCAGTTCGGTGCGACAAGAATGGTTATATTTCAATATATCGCTCTCTGTCTTACATGGTTAATATTACATAAAAGTTACTTAAAAACCACAACAGATGACACTATCCCGCTTCTAGATCGCGCTAGCGAAAACACTAGACGTATGTATATAAGGGCTCACGAACATTTCGTGACGTAGTAGTTATGATTTGTGCGTGGAGGTGGTTGCTCGGTTTTGTTGGAATGTAAAATTTAACTCTAAAGAGAAATTTAACGTTAACTTAAACTTTAATTACGTATCTTCAATTTCTCGCCATATTCATATAATCAAATATATAGTCCTCCTTTGTTGGAAGGCGGTTAAAAGTTTGAGGGGGCAGATCACTAGAGGCGCTATTTGGTCCCAATTTTTTTGGATGAAGTCGACCTTCTTCTCCGCGAGTAATAGTGTTCTGTGGTTTTAAGTTCCAACGTTTTCGTTCTGGAAATTTCGACCTTCAAAACAAGCCCCGTGGACGGCCGGAGACCAAAGTTAATAGTGAAGAATTGAAGGCTATTGTGGAAGCGGATCCATCGCAAACCACATTCGAGTCATATTAATGACATATTATGTTATTGTAAAAATATATTGTTCGCTCCACATCCATCATAATCATTGAATACTTCAACAAAGGTGAAAAACAACCTTGAATATTAAGTGTTTCGTAAAGTTCTTCCACGAACCTATTATCGTATGCTAATAAAAATATTCTGATAAAAGTTCATTCGAATTATATGTTGCGTAATAAGTGATTCATCATAATATATGGAATATTTGTATATTTTATACTTTCAATTTACGTTCAATGAATTATAAATTAATCATAAACTATTTTTGGAGTTTGGACCAAACAAAACGCGATAAGCGTTGGTTTAACGTTTATACGTTATTTGGTACGCAATCTCAGACACACACACGGATACACCGTCCAAACTGAAACATGTTACGTGTGAAGGGCGCTAAGGGTAGTTTATCTATTACATTCACAAACTTTCTAGAAAGGCTCAAAAAGATAAAAAAAATCATTTTTTCAGTTTCTTCATTATGAAATCACTATCAAAGCAACATCTGATATAATCTATAGCGTGTATCCTACCTCATTATACTGAAGGTCGCAGGCGAAAAGTGAGGCAATTTCGTAATAATAAAGGCTCGAGAGACAAAACGCTATTGCCAATATTAAGTTATGAAAAAGTTCTATGGGGTTTTTAGGGTTCCGTTGTAATCAAGGAACACTTATATTTCGCTTTTTCCGTCCGTCTGTCTGTCCGCTCAAAAGTTAGAAAACTTTTGTAATTATTCATAAAAATGTATGAAATTTTATATAGTTATAGGTTGTTAGATCTCAGTTTTGGCATCATAAGTATGATAATAATAATAATTTTATATTTTAGGGGAGGCTCTCCTTACGCATTTGAAGTGGAGAATATTTTTTTTATTTTACCACATTTTATATGAGGTATCGTCGAATATATATTTTCTAAATAAAGGCAAGGTTTTGTACATGACTTGTTTACAAAGACAACCGTTTTCGAGTAATTGGCCCCCAAAGTGGCTTATAAGTTGGTCTCCTGGCATTTCTAAACTATAAGGAATAGAAACTTGTAACTTTCCATGCTGATAGATCATGCTAAAAAACTCTTTAGGTAAATTAATTTTAGCGAAATTGGGCAATAACTTTTGAAGAACCTATTGCGCGTTTATAGTTAAACCCGTCACGACGTAGCTATAATATAATATATTAATATGAATCATAGCAAGGCATATTACGATATATTTTCTATATAAATTTTCGATGACCGCTTATAATTCTATGACGTCACAATAATATGTCGACAGATATATATCGGTATCGACGACCGCAGACCGAGTGAGGGTAAAATATATATTTACCCCCTTACTAATAATCGCTCTATAAGCTTTGAATAGTTATACAGTGTTTTGTCTCCTTCTATCGAATTAGAAATGTCACTTGTGTGATGTGAACAAAACACTGTATAACTATACAAAGCTTATACAGCGTTTATTAGTAAGGGGTTTATAGTATAGCTCCCGTGTGTGGTAGCTTGCTTTACTATAATATATATCTCGATATATTAATATATATTATAGTTACGTCTGTGACGGGCTTTACGGAGCCCTCCTTAGATTACGGAACACTCTTGGTAACGTTTTTTTTTTTTTGCGTTTTCACTACCACACTATGATATCCTATATAGCGCGCATTTCATATTGAATCATATATATTTCTTTACATATTTAAAGCGTTTTAGAGGCCGATACGATAGCCGACTGTCGTATCGCGTAATGTGAAAACTGCTATTTTTTTGTGCTAAAACTGTCGACGCAAAATATAGAGTAAAATAACTCCCATAAAAATTCACAAACGTATGTTTTTCTCGTCCACGAATTCCATAAAAAGCTATTATCCAAATGTTTGATAATAAATAATTTCCAAATGTTTGATAATAAATAATTTCACCTTGACCGCGTAGTGAGGCGTAACTGACATTTACGTACCAATTGCTCAGATCGTCTGGCACCTAAATGTTACCGGCACGCACATAGAAATTGTGATTACAATCATTTTAACGGGATTTACCCACCACTGCAGCAGGACCAACATTGGTGAGCAATTGGAGTATATAAATATATAATAAATAGGTAATTTGGAGATTACCTACCACATATTTCCACCAGTGCAACATGACCAGCTGGTAAGCAACAGGCATATGGAGATATTTACCTACCACATATTCCCACAACTGCGAATCTTGTGTAGACTGAGAGAGGAGCTTAAACTTAGGATTCACAGTAAGAGTAATCAGAAGAAAGCAGTAGAAAGGAACTTCGTCATTAACCTACACTGGTCCATGGAGGTCGAAGACGTTGTGAACTACAATCTACATCCTTAAGATGACATCCATCACCTTGAGGGTCGCGAGTCTTCAAGAGTCGCCTGGAGTCTCGCCACAAGGTTAGCTTCAGTTTCTTTGTGGTGAGAGTGCCGAGTGCCGACGCATCTTTTGTCGACCTTCGATAGGAGTTCTGACTGACGGGTGTGGTCTACCGAAGGTTCTCGGGGAGACTCCAGAACGAAGCGCGCATCACGTCGCCGACAACACGTGATAAAGTGTAGTTTTTAGGTATATGATATAATAATATGTATGTTAGACTGTAAGGTACCTATTTATAATATGAGCCTGTGCCGCCCGAAATAAACGTTATTGAATTTAATTTAATTTAATTAATTAAATTGTGTTATAATGCATAATGCCTTGATTTACACTCCGTTTTGATTCAGTATGATCTAAATGTAAACAAAGTTATGAACGGCTATAATCCCACCAATTTAAATTTCATTTGTTCACTGCTGAATAAAGGAGCACAATAACACATCAAATTTATTTTTTTTATTTTATTTTGTTCACATTTAATCTGAACGGGGTATAGAAAAGAAGCTCTTCTAATGATATATGTCGATTTATTTTCCATATCGCGAGATGCAGTTGAAAATTTTGGGCAACAATTAAACTTAAACTTAACATTATCATGTAAACCGAAAAATACATAGTCCAACGTAAGCCTCTTTAGCTCAGTGGTAGAGCACTGGTCTCGTAAACCAGGGGCCCTAAGTTCAATCCTTATATTTTTATATATATTTGAAACATATAAGTTAACGTTTTTACAAAGACAAACAAAATATCGAGTATAAATGCAATAGTTGATGATAATACTAAGCTTAATAGATGCTAAAATTATATTATGCAAATTATAAAATGTACCTAACAATTTTTTCCAACCTTGTACTGAAAAAAATGCCCGGTTTTAGTGCTGTATTTATATTTAAAATCTAAAAGTTTATTTAAACCAGTTCAGAGTATTTAAAGAACCTTTATTTATTTTAAAATTGGAATAACAAATTGTCGTGAGCATTGATATGGTACTCGTGACTATTTTGTTTATTGAAACAATATTATTGTGTACTTTAAACAATATTTACTGTCGATATAGTAGAAACAACATTTACTTCGGTAGCGTTGTTTGTGTAATTAGAACTAGTAGTTGATTGAATAAATAGACATAAACGATTAATACTAATATGTCTCATGGTGATAACTATTCTTAGTGTTTTTTTTATGAAAATGAATAATAAATATAAGGTCTCCGAAAATCAATTACGGATACTTCGGGCACATGATCCACTGCTTATGTAAAGACGTGTAGGCAAAAAAATAATTGTCATACTCAAGGTAAAAAATCATCTCTTGTATGGGTGACTCTCCGCAAAACGCAAGCTCGCCCATATAAAGAAAAAAATTTTTTTTCAAGTATGTCAATTATTTTTCTGCTTAACCGTCTTTACATAAGTAGCAGATCATATCCCCAAAATATCCGTAATTGATTTTACCGAACCTTATAAACAAGCTGATAATCTGATTGTCTGACAAGAAAGATCATCCATGCGTCGGATGGGCATGTAAAAAGTTGGTCCTGCGCATAATATAGTTAAATAAATAAATAAATAAATAAACGTTTATTTGACACAATGAGACATTACACCACAAATAATACAATGACTTACATTTAAAAAAAAAATACAAAAATAGGACAGAAAAAATTAACATAACATGGTTAAATTGGAAAGAGAAGAAAACACATACAATTCAAACAAATTTATACGCAAGTGGTAAGTACTATAATGGCACGGAAGGTAGGTAGTGTAATGCCTAACTGTCAAAAAGGAAGCCGCTCAGGCGTATCACTGCGGCGTAACACCACAGTGCCTGGTATTATGCGGTTCCATATTGTTGTCGTTTGATGGACAGATTTAATACACTCAGCAACAGCAAATAAACAGTTACATATATACATTAACGATTAACGAAATAATAATACCTAATTATATATATTATGGTTAAAAAGTACGTAAGAATAAAATACAATAAGACAATAATGTGAGTCATTGCTATGGACAATGCAGCAATCATGCCACCCGCGCCCTTCGCACTCCCCTCGCACACCTCCGGCCTCCTTAGTCCCATAAACCATAGTTATTTTGCAAGGGGCAGACGCACGCCTGGCTAGAAGACGCACTTGTTCATAGCAACTATCACAATATATACAATATAAACAGATAAATTTATAGTGCTTAATACATATAATATTATATTCTACTAGCCCAGTAACAGGATGAGACAGTAAGTGTTTGTTATACATTTAGTTTTCAACTTTATAAATATTGTGCATAGTCTACTTATAATAATAATAGATATTTATATTTTAGGTGTTTGCTACATAGGTAATATCATAATTCGTCCGCTATCGTACAGAGAGAATTGAGTAGGAGGTACCTGACCCTGAAGCGACTAAGGGCTCCCGGCAAGCCGCCATGTGTCGGCTCATAGTTGGGTATACGAGAATAAAGGAAGAGAAAGTGCTCTGTGTACTGCGCACACACTTGGCACTGTAAAATGGCACCTGCGTAGTTAGTCTAATTTCAAAGAAACCGGCTACCGTCACTGTAATCGGTGTGCGAACCATTATATTATACATGTGACCCAGTGTAGTATAATTTATTTATTTAATCAATGTTATATTAATTTAATATCTCCATGGCCTAGTGGGTAGACCGTTTGATTCGCAGAGTGCAGGTTCGATTGCCAGGTGGTTGCGTGTACCAATAAGACTTTTTCAGATCTCAAGTACAGTATACGGACGCTCTAACGAAAAACATCGTGAAGAAACACGCACATGAGTGGCCCCAGACGTATTGACCAGTTCATTCCTCTGGACTAGGCTGACTATGTTGTGCGAATGCCGTATTTGCTTGGACAACCATACGACATTTAAAATCGACTGTCCCAGGCACTACAGTATTTCAAGAGTGGTTACTTCGTTTAGAGAATACTGTATAAAACATCCAATAACGGATGAAAAGGCCCAAGTTTTTATATTAATTTAAACTCTGTTCCGATTAATCTCAACATTAACAAAGAGATAGAATTCGAATGAGGGAACGTGTTTTTTTTTATTGTATGGTAGATGTATGTGTCATGTCATGCATGCGTTAGATGCATTGACATTTAATTTAGTAGAATTATAGCACGCTATTGCTTCTTTGTTTACGCATAGATTTAATTAGATCTGAACGAAGTATAGTTAGAAGTTTTCACTGTCTTTTGACTCTAAATATGTAATCTACTTGTGAGTATGGGATTTTTTATTTAATACTAGATTTTTCTCGCTCCACCCACGTCAATATAGTATCGGGTATCCCACGGGAATACTGTAATTTTTCGGAATAAAAAGTATCCTTAGTTTTAATCCAAGCCTAAGCTCCTACCGTACCAAATTTTATCGAAATTCGTTCAGTCTAACATCCTAAACATGCTACGATCTCGCTATGGTCTACTGTTCGCGCACGAGTTGAATGCAGTCGGGGCCTGAGGGGAGTTGCCCACCCGCCGTCCCGCGCACCCCACCTCACGCGCCTTTTGTATAATGTCCCTGATAGATATTGCAGTTATTAGCTTTGTATTCAATGCACGACGACTTCTGAGTAGTTAGCGGGTTGGCGCTCAAGCCGGAGATCACGGGATTGAATCCCGCCAAGGTGTATCTGTATTCCTGAGTCACAGTTGTGTATTAAATATTATGTGTATTATATAATAATAATCTTAAATATATTAGGTATAGTATAAAGTCAATCATTTCTAAGTTTATCGATATACTACCTCTGTTTTTTTATAACTGTAGGTAAATTATTTTAGAAGATAATGAAAAAAACAGAGTTGGTGTATCGATAAACTTAGAAGTGATTGAAGTAATAAAAAAAATCGCATATTTTTTTATACGCCTCACTGGCTTGAAGCTCCCGTTGTCTGGTACTCGTAACACATATTCTTCGATACTCAGCACGGGACCAGATTGACGTGGTGTGAAGCGTCCTCTATACTAATATTATAAATGCGAAAGTATGTCTGTCTGTCTGTCTGTTTGTTACCTTTTCACGCTTTAACCACTGAACCGATTTTTATGATATTTGGTATAGACATACTTTGGATCGCGGGTAAGGACATAGGATATTTTTTATCCCGATAAAAAAGTGTTCCCGCGGGATAATGTATTGATCGGCTCCGCCCACGTCAATAAAAGCTAGTAATTTTTTTTTATGAAATATGGGGGCAAACGAGCAAACGGAACACCTGATGGAAAGCAACTTCCGTCGCCCATGGACACTCGCAGCATCAGAAGAGCTGCAAGTGCGTTGCCGGCCTTTTAAGAGGGAATAGGGTAATAGGGGAGGGTAGGGAAGGGAATAGGGTAGGGGATTGGGCCTCCGGTAAACTCACTCACTCGGCGAAACACAGCGCAAACGCTGTTTCACGCCGGTTTTCTGTGAGCCCGTGGTATTTCTCCGGTCGAGCCGGCCCATTCGTGCCGAAGCATGGCTCTACCACGTAAAATATTATTATTTTTCTAACTCGCGCCCAGACTATACGACAAAATATTATATGAAATACATCGTAGATTCGTAGCCGTGCTACGAAGCTCTTTCATCGCTACGAATGTTATCTAGGTAATAGAAAGCTACGAGTGTGCGCTACGAAGCTACGAACTCGTCTACGGTGCTACGAATATGTGCTACGAATTAGTTCCGTGGTGAGTAGGGCAAGGCAATAAATAAAGTTTGAATACATTATTCATCGTGTTTGGTTAATTCCAGCCTTTTGTTAGCACACGTCGCTGTTACTATGTTACTTTATTTTTTAGGTTTTCGGTCTATTTTTTTTTTCGTTTTAGTACCTGGGAGAACGAGCTTTGTTTGGAATTTTAGTAGAACGATAAAATAATTAAAAATAATATAACAGAAATAAAAATAATAAGAGTCACAAAAATATAAATCGGACCCGATTCGAACCCATTACATTCCAAATGTCCAACCAACGCATAAATTATACATAGGTACAAGGCGGCCAATCAGACTGATGTAAGAGAGTCGAATTTATTGATATATTGTTGCACGACGAAAGAAAAAAAACATAATTATATTGCTTTAAAATGCGCAGTTTCTAAGGGATAAGATCTAACTACTCAATTTCATGGCAATACTTGTAGCCGTTACCTAGATTCCGATTATCTCGTTTAAAGTACAAGATTTTCTTTTAAATTATATATTATATTTAAAAATATTGTTTAAAAATATCAAATTGTCACGTTTTTTGTAAAGAAAAAGGCCGAATACTAAAAACGTGCTTCTTTCATCTCTCAAAACAATAAACCTATTGCGACGAAAACAAAAGCGCGAGCTCACAATTTTACATTTAAGGCTCATTGCAAAGCTTCAAAGACAGGTAAAGAAGGTTAAAAAGCCGATAATAGGTAAATAAGCCCATTAAAATTACAACAATACGCTAACGGCCTTTTTAAAATGTCCTGTTTTAAAAGCCCTTACGAAGGAAAAGGTATCTTTAACGAGGTAGTAAATTTAAACGATGCGACTTGGTTACAATAGATACTAGTCGTTAAAGTGAAGCTTTCGGCAATATGTGGTTTTAAAACGAACCTTAAAATATGAAAATTACACTTTTTTTACTAAACCAAAGTTATTGTTCATATTATATGGTTAAACTTGGATTAAACAATAACTTTTACTAAGTTTTACTAAGTGAAAAACATCGTATAGGTAATAGGACACATTTAAAACTACATATTATAATATGTATTTGACGATCTCAGTGGCTCAGTTGTCGGCGCGTTAGCGGGTTAGAATCCCGCTGAAGGAATAAAAAGTTTTCTATGTTTCTGGGTCATGGACGTATATTAAAATGTGTAATAAAAAATCTTAAATATATTTATAGTACAAAAGTATTAAATATATTATGTATTTCCCGTTGTCTGGTCCCCGGGGATCCGGGGATCCGGGGGGGGAGAAGGTTCTTCGGGTACTTTAGCACGGGGGCAGATTGATGTGGTGTGAAGTAGGGCAAGATGGTAACGATGGCCGTAACTAAAATATATGTTTCTCTTGACCCGGAAAGAAAATAAAGTAGTCACTCTTCCCCTTACTAATGTCACCACTGTGACTGAATTTATAAATTCGTGGATACCCACTGTGATTTACGTTGCGTGTGCCGATTCAGGTAGTCTAGTATGAAGATGGAGTACTGTATACGTCTACTGTGACCAAACTGTGCAGTTTTATGGTTGTGGTGTGTAGCGGGCTTAACCTTACCATTATTTGAATAAATATTTAGATGTTAATTAATATTAAAAAGAGTCATGCAAATTATATAAAGACTTATCGCGCTAATATCTACTGCTTGCGGACCTTTTTATAAAAATGTATGTTATTTTATAGTCCTATATACGTAATATTATAATATTAATTATCCTATCGCAATAGCTAAACAAATTGTCATAAAACCTTAGCTCATAAAATGTTACAGTACGACTACAACCTCAATTTCTGTCGGCAATCGTCGTTTTTAGGGTTCCGTAGCAACTACAAGGAACTCTCAAGGAATAGTTTCGCTCTATCCGTCCGTCTCTCTGTTGGTCCGCCCTTTTACCTTCTGTAATTATTATGAATATAATTCGATAGAATTTGGTAGTGTTATAAATTGCGTATATATTTTGATTTTTTCATTATAAATTAATAATGGCATATTTTAATGGTCTTCTCATACATTTGAAATGGCGATGAACTTTTTTTCTCATTCTAAAAGTGTAGGATATTGTTGAATAGGTCTTTTAAGATAAAGGTGAGGTTTCATACACGACTTTTTTATAATTAAAGTGACCCATTAACAGGCCTCTAAAGTGGTTCACAAGTTGGTCACAATTATTGCGCGCATTTCTATACTATAAGAGGTATAAACTTGTAACTTTTCATGATGATAGGTCCTGTTGTTAAAAAAAAAATATATTGAGCGAAATCATACAATAACTTTCGAAAAACCTATTGCGCATTGATAGTTTACGGAACCATTCTTACGGCCTGTTTCAATATACCTAATCTAACAATAACTATTTGTTAAATATGTCACATTTGTATCGCAAAAAACCGGCAAATGATTGAATGACGACGTTTTTAACAAATAGTTATTGTAGATACTAGATAGGTTATTGAAACGGGACGTAAAGACATGAACATGTCTACGTCCCGTTTCAATCTTGATTAGGTTATTAATATATCGCTTGTCATTTCCATAGAAAAATGAAGATTGTCGAGACCCATTAGCAACATGGTTTTACTGTACAGGGGTTGATGACACACAAAAGTTTAGCACAGACAGAAATGAATCGATAACTGGCACATAATATTCAAAATATCGAAAACAATGGCTGTGTTTCGCGGTAAAAAGCGCTTGTTGGTACTGAAAGAAAAAACAGATTATTGGCCAAGACGCGTTTACTAACTTCAATACCGCTAACATATCCGCCATTTTGTTTACGTTTTTTTTATTAGCGCTATTTTCCGCGGAACACGGCCATTAACTGGAATTGTTCACTTTACTGCTTCTTAACGTACAACTACTTGAAATAAAAGACAGAAATATGGTAAACAAGTTCTAGTATTGTTTAGGTGATATAAAATATAAATAGTAGATGTAACGAGAAACTTAACAGTACAAGAACGTTTGTAGAAAACTATTGATTTTTCTAGAGTAACAGAAGAAATTCGTGTAACGATCTAAAAGAGGTACTTGTAATAAAATAAGATCTAGAAATATTTAAAATATCTAACAATTTTTTAATAATAATTAAAAAGCAGTTCTTTATAAAACTTTACAACAAAGAAGTTTAAAGTTCCGCTTTGAATTATATTTGACCTACATAGACACAAAGAAATTGGTTTATTTTCTACGAAAGTTTGCAATTTACTTTGGTGTGGCGAATATTCCTAAAACAGTGTAAATTGGAGCAAGGTCATCCGTAGGGCAAAACGGCAAGCGTGTGCATTAAGATCGATAATTTTACAAAACTTTATAACCTACATAATTTTCAGATACAATTTAATTTAACGACAAAACGTAAACAAAAAAACATATTTAAATGTCACTGTTTTATGAAAATTATGACACATATTTAGTTGAATTTTATCTTTTTGTGTACGTTTCGACTAAGCTGGATATGAGCGTGGTATAAATACAAAAAAGGTCAGTCACCTCAAATCGAATCAGCTTGCAGAAGTGTGGGTACAACACTAGCGAAAACGTCGGGTTCACCGATTACCGAGACACATGTAATGCACTTGTATGCATCTTTTAAACTGAAGACAATGATTGGTAGGACTGGGGACAGTCGGCAGCGCGAGTCGATTATCGAGTGTGGCCTTAACGGCCTGTAATAATGACTTAAGGCTTACAATATCACAATTCACAACACAAAAAAATATACATTGGTTTTAAACTTATTATACACTTAGATGATGTGGAAATCCCATGGGGATCGTACATTTTTCCGCGACAAATAGTACCTTATGTCCTTCCTCATGGTCTAGTCTATATCTGTGCCAAATTTCATCAGAATCGGTTCAGAAGTTTCAGAGCCTATTATTCAATGCAAACAGATATTATACAAGCAAACAAATATTTCCTCTTTATAATATTAGTATTAAGTATTATATTATATATAAGATATATCTCTGCTACTACAAAGGTCATGGATTGTCATTAAAGCGCCTCATTTATTCAGAAATTCTTGAGTGAGAATTATTAGGTTCTAATACCTAGTTGTACTACAGTTTAATGGGTCAGTTCATACCGCGACTTTTAAGATAGCTATTCAAAATTGAACCTTATTCGCTACACAAGAATATATACGTTTTGTTGTAGCTCGAAATTCGAACTCTCGTGTTCAATTTTGAATGGTTATCTTAAAAATGTGTCTCGGTGTGAACTCGGCTAGCTCTCATTATGTAGAGAGACTTAGTACGTCATGGTATGTGAAGTAGCCTTTAACTTTAAAGGCACTTTAGATCATACATTTGTTTATTGTAATCGGTTTAAATTAATTAAATTCTTGCGATGATTTTGGACTTGCACAATGCACTTTTGTATATAACGTCTCCGAAAATCAATTACGGATACTTCGGGCACATAATCCACTGCGTAAAGACGTTTGGGCAGAAAAATAATTGTCATACTCAAAGTAAAAAATCATCTCATTTATGGGTGACTCTCCGCAAAACGCAAACTCGCCCATATAAAGATTTTTTTTCTAGTATGACAATTATTTTCTGCGAACGTCTTTACACAAGCAATAGATCATATTACGCCGAAAATATACGTAACTGATTTTACCGAACCTTATATAGCTATTACTAAATCTAGGTATAAAATCTTATTACAGAAACTGAAAATAACTCGAAAACGAAAAAAAATTCGCAGCACATCAACTATTAAGAAGTCGAAAAAATGAAGCTCAAATTGTATTTGATCCTTTATCCTACAACACCTGAATAATAAATAAAGATCTTCTGAACCCACTGCACGAGTATGTTAAGCTAATACAAATTTATATCACGAAAATACGTGAGCACTCAACACCTATTATCAATTCACACCAAAACGAAACGATACACGACATGGCGCTGCAGTTTTAAGACAGCCATTCAAAATTGAACTTAATGATTTGCACAAGAAAATACATATTTTATTGTAGGAGTTCGAATATCATGTTGCACCGCGCTACATGTGTTGTGTATAACTGATGTCATATGAAACGTGTATCTTTTTGGGTAGTGCAGTGTTTTTCAACCTGTGGGTCACGACCCCCTGGGGGGTCGCGAAGCTCCTGTAGGGGGTCGCGAAGCTCCTGTAGGGAGGTCGAGAGAACTTTACTAAAAAACAATAAAGATAAAAAAGATTGATTTATTAAGTAAGCGAATTATAACAAAAGGATATAGGTACTCATAAATCGATCATCGATATCATCGATGTATGCAATTGTAAAATAATGTGTTTGACGTACTATATTATGTACTTATATCCGAATCCTAATAATGGAGACGCATAAAAACGTCGTATGGAATGAATATTTGTAATACTGTAACATACATATATACACGATAAAAAAGCGAAGGGTGGGGGGGTCGCGAAATATTTTTTCATACAAAGGGGACCCCCTTTGAATCATGAAAAAGGTTGAAATACACTGGGGTAGTGAATACAGTTCAATTTTCAATACCTTTCTTAAAATGTAGATTTGCGTCTCGTATCGTCGCAGTGTGAACCGAGCCTTAGGGATCCAAAGGTTTTGGACTCTACATTTTCTTTTTTATGTTTTAGGTAACGTAAAAACTTTTCCATTGGTCAAACTTTCTCTTTGGATTTTGGTAATGTGAAATCGGATTTAAAACTTACAAAAACTACCACACGATTTCAGTACCAGTTCTGTTGTACCACACAATTTCAGTACCAGTTCTGTTCAATAAACATATTTATAGATTGCTACGTAGGTAATTTTTTTTTTTTTTGTTTTTAAATACCCAACGATAGCGGATATAAACACCTAAATACTTAGTTGCTTAAAATTATTGCAAGAAAATTATGAATTGATGATGCATAATGCATGAATCTTGATAAAGAATTAAAAATACAACAAAATTAGACAAATACGTGGCAATTTGGCTTATTTTGTTTGATGTCTCATTTTTTATTTATAATTTAAAATTTAAAAATATTAATTGCAAAAAACATTTCTAATAGAGCTAGCGCTCGCCGTCGAAAAAGGAGCTCATCGAGAACAAGCATTGGACCACTGCAACTCGCTAGAGGCCCTAAAGTTTGATATAAAACCACCGGTCTGGCGGTCCTAAACCTGGCAGATTTTTTTTTTATTGACCAAAATATGTGAAGATTGTTTGAGTAAAAAAAGCTCATAAGGAACAAGAAAACTGTTGTTATACAGGGCTGCGTGCCAACTAGAAACCGATAAAAATGCAAGTCTGGGAGTCCTACTCCTGACCAGTTTCCAGCCAGACCGCCCTGAACGTGTAAGAATTTTGAGTAAAAATAGCTCATAGAGAACAAGGTCAAGTTATACGTCAATCTGTTTGTCTCCTTATCCTCTTTCGAAAACTTTCGGTCTGGCATGTTCAAACCTGGCCAAAACTCAGCCAGACCGGGATGAAGATGCTCATAAAATAAATTGTAGAAAATAGCATCTAGTTCATATTTGTAGAATATATTTTTATCGTAAAGTATGTCTGTACGGCGACGGCGAGCGCTAGCTCTATAAGAAATGTCACTCCTTACTAGAACGCTGTTAAACCACATATTTCATAAACGCACCCATTAAGATGAGTCAGAAACAATAACATCAAACTGCGTGAAAAGTAAACAAAGAAAATATATCCTTTACTTAACATTACATGAAATGTAACGAGTATATTAACCCTAGCATACATTAGACAAAGGTACATAATATGCCAAACCTACAGGTATTTTATTACGCTTTTAACACAGCAAAGGGCAATGTAGCGAGTTTTTTTTATTTAATTCACATTGAGTTCCAAAACTTTTTGCTTTAAAATCATAGAGGCGATGAAATTCATTTTGAAATACACTGTGCGTATTTCATCATTTTATTATTACTATTATTATTGAATAGGCTCCGAAACTACTGGACCGATTTGATGAAATTTGGCACAGATGTAGAGTAGACCACGGAGAAGGATATAAGCTACTTTTTATCGCAGAGAAAATATACGATTTCTGCGAAGTTAACTTTTGCGCGCACGAAGTCTCGAGCGACATCCAGTATTTAATAAACACTTACCGATAGCCCCGGATTGCAGCCCGTAGTTAGAGAGTTCCTCCTGAACTTCGGCACGCAGATCTGCATAGAACTTTTCCCAGAAGGGGGCCCGGCGCAGCCATACTCGTCACTTCGATCGTTTCTGGTCAAGTTTATATTATTCGTGTTATTCACTTTAACCAATATATTACAAGTCTGCGACGCGATTTGGAATAGTCCCTCCTCTAAATTCCTCTTATTGTGGTATTGACGGTTGAAATTCAAATAGTCCCACCAAGAAGGCATCTTATGAAAAAGCCCGCGAAATTACGTTTTGGCGGCAACGTCCGCGCGCTCGGAGGTTAGAGTTGGCTCTGAATTGTAGAGACGATACTTGGGACTTGCGCGGTAACTTACGAAAAGTCTATTGAACATTATGTATGTATACTTAGGGAATACTTATTGTGGATATAAAACGAACGTTTACTTTTCGAATTACTAATTACGAAGTCGACATTACGTGTTTCGCTATTGAATATTTACTTTTCATCTATAATATATTATGTAAGAAAGTCGTGTTAGTTACACTATTTAAGTATTTATAATTCAAAAACAGTTAAACCGATTTGGTCTAAAATTGGTGGGGAGGTATCATAAAACTAGGAAAACGATATAGGATACTTTTTGTCCTGTTTCCGAAGGACTCAAAACGTGAGAACGGCTGGACCGATTTGGCTCATTTTGGTCTTTAAATAATTGTGGAAGTTCAAGGAAGGTTTAAACAGTGAGAAATATTGTAAATGGTGTAGGTTGTAGGGGTAGGTGTATGACTAAGACGTAAGTTGCATTGTAGGTGTAGTTACTTGTTTATTCCAGTTCATATTAAAGACAGAACAACGTGTGTCGGGACTGCTAGTTACATATAAAAGTAATGATTTGTTGCTATAACTCCATTCCTATCGGCTTCACTTACCACTTACCTTTTGAAGACCCTCATCTTAATCCCTACCTTTCATACAGGCTAGGGCTTCCATATGAAGGAGAACCAGCATTCGCCACTGTTGTAGGTATAAAATAAATATTTCGTTACGCCAGAATTTTAATATAACAAATATTAATTATATTGTATAACCTAATAATAGTTAATATTAATATAGCGTTTGACTGGGCAGAAAACTTGTAGGTTCAATTTCAAGATAAAATTAACACAGGCCGGCGACTCACCTGTAAGTTGTAACGTATCTGGGCCTGGGCCAATAGTCAAGATACATTCGATAATTTCGACAGTGAACTTCGAAATCAAAAATGTATGGGATTTGACATACATCATCGTTAAGTGACATGTCGCTTGCGATGCCTTAGGTCAAATCCCATACATTTTGTTGTCGAACTTCGTCATCGAAATTATCGTATGCATCTTGACTAGAGGCTTAGGTCACTAATGTTGAAGATGTTCATGTGGAACGCGACGGTAATAGCTTTCCATCAGATGATCAGTTTGCTCATTTCCACTGTATAACATTCAGAAAAAGATCCACCCAAGAACCTAAAAAGTTGTACACAATGTGAGGTATAATTTCAGCTTTGGAGTATACACCTCTAGCCCAAGCAGGTTAATTTTAAGTAGGTAGGTACGTAGGTAGTAGTAATACTAGTACGTAGTAGGAGTATTAGTAGTAGTAGTACGTACTAGTACTAGGTAGTCCATAGTAGTACGTCGAACAAAAAATGTATGAAAATCATGACAGCGCCTCTAGCGGGTGATAATGTAACTAAAAATTGCGAACATGAACCTTTTTAATGTAACCAGGGTCTGTGTGTGTGTGTGCGTGTGTGTGTTTGTGTGTGTGCGTGCGCACGTGCATGCGTGCGTGCGTGTTGTGGTTTGTCGCATCGTAGCGCTCAAACGGATGAATGATGATTTTGATCTAAATTTTTTATAACACTACTAACCATGTTTTTACGTAAGCGTAAATACTGTTTATACACAAGAGAATTGTATACATTTACTTAGTAGATAATATACTTACCTACGTACCTACTACGTAGTTTTTGTATTGTGTATACCTATAACTTTGGAAACACAAAGTTCACGGCAGCGGTAACGTTAGCAAAAAATAAATAAATGGCAAGAATAGAATTTAAAAAAAAATATATAGCAATTAGTGAGTTTTAAAACTATTATTACCTACACAATGTCTATTAAAATTATCTAATATACTAGCATAATAGCCCGCGACTTCGCCCGCGCAAAGGTAGATTTTTAACTTTCATCCCTTATTTTACCCCTTGGGGGTTGAATTTTTAAAAATATTTCTTAAAAGTATCCACATACTTACATCATATGTCGAGAAATACCTACGTGTGCAAAATTTCAAATTTCTAGCCTTAAGGGTTTGGCCTGTGCGTTGATACTAGGGTTGTAATGGAACTCCGCCTCCGCCTCCGTTACTGCGGAGCTTCCGCAAGAAATTGAACCTCCGCCTCCGCAAAATTTGTGCGGAGTTTTAACGGAGGTTTATTTACGATTATATACAACGCACAAGGAGTGACGCTGGGCGACGCGGCCGCTCGGCTGCGTGTTTGCGCTTGAAATCACAGATTAGTATTATGTAGCTAGCTACTTGAAATGATCAAGATTTGGACGACCACTGTGGCTCAGTGGTTCAGCGTGTTGGTGATCGAGCCGGGGGTCGCAGATTTGAATCGTTTAAAAAAGTTTTTCGATGCTCCTGGGTCATGACTCATGGATGTGTATTAAATAAGTGTATAATTTAAAATAATAATAATCTTAAATATATATTGTATAGTATAAAAGTATTAGATATACTTCCCGTTTTCTGGTTCCAGTAATAGGTACAAGTTCTTCGGATACTTAGCACGGGGCCAGATTGACGTGGTGTGAAGCGTCCATAGATATTATTATTATTATTTTGCTTGTGTCGCGGGAACATGGGCGAGCCGTGGTGGGGGCGTGAATGAATAACAGGAATCAACTTATCGAATCGTTCGGTAGCAGTTACCACGTACTAGTGATGTAACGAATGTCTCTTTTTTAGCATTCGCGAATGCGAATGCGAATGCGAATATCTGCTACCGACATTCGCGAATGCGAATGCGAATATTCAGTTTTTGTTCATATTTGGCGCCAATTTGTCGCGCAGTCGCGTTCGGACAAGGTTCGTTATGGGTTCGTTACGTTCGTATCTTCCGAGTATTGCCGAGTTCATACGAACTCATCTATGATCTAAATAAAGCGTCATTCATTCCGCTCCGCTGACTCAAACTCAAAATTTTTATTTCCATGTAGGTTATGATATAACGCTTAAAGAATAGTCCTAAATCATGCCTACCACCGGTTTGGAAACTAGCCCGGCAAGAAGAACCGGCGTAAGAAACTCGCACATTTGCTTTTGTTTTCTGATATTCATATTCGCAAAACATTCGCAAAAATTTTGCGAATGCGAATGCGAATGCGAATGCGAATATACAAAAATGTGCGAATATTCGCGAATGCGAATGCGAATATTCGTTACATCACTACCACGTACCTAGTTGTAATTGAAACGTGATTGTTTTATGTGATTTAGTGCATAATTAATAGTCATTTTTATTTAAATCGCGTGAAATATTTCTGACTTTAATAAATCATAAATTTATTTATATTTTTTTCACTTTAAATTTCACCTCCACCTCCGCCTCCGTTAACCTCCGCATCCGCGGAGGTGAACCTCTTCTCCTCCGCATCCGCCTCCGCCTCCGCTAAGAAGGCCTCCGTTACAGGCGTTACAACTTACAACCCTAGTTGATACATCTGCAGTTAATTACGTGGTAGAGCCATGCTTCGGCACGAATGGGCCGGCTCGACCGGAGAAATACCACGGGCTCACAGAAAACCGGCGTGAAACAGCGTTTGCGCTGTGTTTCGCCGAGTGAGTGAGTTTACCGGAGGCCCAATCCCCTACCCTATTCCCTTCCCTACCCTCCCCTATTACCCTATTCCCTCTTAAAAGGCCGGCAACGCACTTGCAGCTCTTCTGATGCTGCGAGTGTCCATGGGCGACGGAAGTTGCTTTCCATCAGGTGACCCGTTTGCTCGTTTGCCCCCATATTTCATAAAAAAAAAAAATTAGCTTTGCCTTTTATACATTATACATAATATAAAGAAGATAGATAGGTATAACGATTTTGTTTTCTCAGAATACCTACACAGTAAAAAATAATAAAATTATTTATTTGGCCCATGTTTGGCCTTTCCAAAGGAGCTTTCCTCATAGGCAAAATTTTGATTTACTTTCAGACCGAAAGATCGCCTCTTTTCCGAGAGTAGATTGAAACAAAAATAAAATTAGTTTAGTACACAAAATTAAAAATCAAATCTTTATTAAAGAGGTGAAGGAACGTATAAACCGCTATTAAGATCGTGTCGATGCATAATAAGCAGAACGAAAAGTGAAAATCATAAATCAAAATTGTTTTTCTGACGCTCCACTCAACTTTGCAGTACACAAAAATGCTATAACAATAAAGTACTTAGAACAGCGAGGACTTTTTAAATATTTAACTGCTATCCTCAAAAGTTCATCATCATCAATATTAGGAGCAAAAAATTATAATTTTAAAGTGACAGAAAAGTTCGTGGATAAAGTGTTTTTCATAAAGACCGGTCGAACTTTGAAATGTAATAAAACAAACTGTTAAAGGTACAACATAACCACAAGCCGCGTCTCTGCTGGAGACCAATTAATTCACCTGCATGAAGCGGAGTAATGTTTGGTTTTTTGGCAACAATAATTTAGTATGGTTTCTCTAGTCAGTAGCCTCTATACATGAAGGTGATCAAGCTGTGTTAAATCACACGGTTTCGGTGGTCAGGTGACGACGTCGACTCGTTTTTCACGTGCTGTACCTATAGCTAGCAATCCCGTCCTGTTGAAACCACATGTTTGTGAAATCCATACCATCATCCTAGACTACAATTTTTTCTTTAAAAAGCCATAAATTGAGCGCAATCGACGCGCAACTCAGTCTCACGAAACGTTATACAAATAGAACCCAGATTTTGATAACAAAGGACACTGGGAATTTTGTATTTTGTTTTTTTTTTCTTTCTAAATATCATAGGGATTGAAAGTATTATTTATAATCTGGGGGGCTTCGTGAAAAAAAGGTTGGGAAATCCTGCTCCAAGCTGAGTCAGCAATGTCTCATCTAACACTTGATGTAAACAATTATAATATAATCAAAACAAAGTTATGTTCAGTACTTTACTTGTATTAACTTTTTTAGAAAAAACATTTTCAACTTAAAAAACATTATCTAACCACGTGTAATACTTCTACTATGCTTCAACTTCTTTCATATCAACGTCATCAGTTAGAGACCCCATATCGTCAGGTTCGTCTAACAATGCCTGTAACTGGTGTATTGATGTAACTAAGACATGGAATTGTTTCTTTCTCTGGGACAAACGACTTTCCAATTGCTGTTTAGTTGCTTCTAAGTTACTTAATTCAGTTTTTAAAGTGCCAAGACGTTCTAATGTCTCTTTTCTGTCCGGCTGCTCACTTATAACTTTTGCGAGCACATCATACTCAATTCTATTCTTACGAACAGTCTTCGCTTCGGCTAAATCTGCTTTACTCTTATCTATATTCTTTTTTGCAACTTCTATGCCATGTTCTAAAATTTTCGATAGAGATTCATAGCTTTTTAACTCGGCGGCCATCATTTCTGAGCCCAATTGGGATTTGGTAACTGCAAACTCACACTGAGCCAACTGGGCCAGCATTCTGTCGTGTGTTGCCTTACTAAAAGACGAATAGAAAATAAATAATTATCACAACATTTATTATCTATACTATCTATACTAATACATATAATAAAGAGTAAAAGTTTGTTTGTATGCATTAAATAGGCTCCAAAACTACTGGATCAATTTGGATAAAATTTGGCACATTTGTAGAGTAGACCACAGGAAAGGACAGAGGCTACTTTTTATCATGGAAAAATGTATGGTTTCTGCGAAATATATTTTACGCATAGGAAGTTGCGAGCAACATCTAGTTAAATATAAATAAAAAGCAACACAATATGAAAAGAACTGTTGACTTGTGAAATTATCATTTTAGTTCACTATAACTTGCTATTGGCTTTTGATAATGATATTTTAACATTTGTTGTACTGTTGTGTGTTTAACGTAATGATTTGATAACGTTTTTAAAGGAAAGTCCCAACTTAAACATAAATACATAAAAATCAGGGTTTGTTTGTATTTGTTGTACTTTACAAACATAAATAATTTATTCTGTCACCCAAACTAGGCGTAGCCTGTCGTATGGGGGAAGTTAGGGGATTAAAATTATAAGAATAATTTACTTTAGATACTAACCTCTCCTCTGGTTTGTCGTCCGTGCTTTTACACCATTTTATTAATGTTTTTAGTAAAACGTTGAGTCGCCTATCGTCTCCGGTACCATCACCGTCAATTAGAAGCCTTCTTCGAATAACATCCTCTGAAATAATATTATATTAGTTCGATTCTCTACAACAGAACAAAGGACAAACAATTTAATATTAGTACAAAGAGAATAATATTACCGTCAGCCATAGCTTAAAACTTAATTATTGCCTTTTTAAATTACTATTATTGTAGTGAAAGTATTTTAAATTATAAAATTGGTTAGAATTCCAAAATTTGTCTCCTTCCGCTGTGTGTGTGTAAACAATTCTTCTTCGCCTTCTTACGTATACGTAGACAGAGAAAACTATGAACTCTTATTTCTTTGGTAAAAGCCGACGCCATATTGAATAAAAAAAGGTCTTCAGTTGTCAAATTTGGTCAAATGCAATGACTAAAGAATTCAAAGGACAGGCCCTACCTATGACAAAAACGTGTCCAATTTATCAGCTGATTATGAGCAAAAAATGGCTGCCGAAATAGAGTTGCAATTATGGGTATCGACAGTATCGATATTTTAAATTTTCATAAGTTTTACAATAACTTACATGTATACGTAAATAAAAAACTTATTTTACTAATGACGTTGTACATTTAACTACTTTTATTAATCGATAACATCTTTTAACGGACATCCAAAAAAGTATTCGATGCTGACGACATATTTAGGTATACATTCTATTTGTTCTAACTGGACCACTTTCAAAAAAGTTTTTGTAATATCTTTATTAATCATGTAAGACTTACCTTTATTTACCATGGGACAGAAGTGCCATTTCTTTATTGAAGTCAACACGCTTAAGTATAATTATTAGTTAAGGATCTTTTAACTCCTAGGTCCTTATAGGTTATAATATTATAACCTCTAAGGACCTAGGTAGGAGTTTTTAACTTCCTTAAATATTTATTTATATACGAGCTGAGCCAACTGTATAAATTGGTTTATGAAATTATGCTTTTTTTATTCTTAATTTATGCATACGTAAGTAAAAAAACTTATTTTACTAATGACATTGTACATTTAACTACTTTTATTAATCGATAATATCTGTTGAGGAGTTATAGTGCTCCTGTGGGACCCTTCAATTAAAAGCGGACTGTATTTTATACGTTTATTATGGATACGTCTAGCTGCTGAGGAGTCCGTGTATGTAGTGGATTGCGTCGACCACAAGCCGGTCGCCGCCGTCGGGACCCCGCGCGCCCCGCGAGCGCCCCGGTGGTACGTGGAGTGTTGCCGCGCTACAGGCGCGAGCACAGTCGCGGTGTGTTGCCGCGCTAAAGGCGCGAACATATCTTTTAACCGACATCCTGAGTATTCTATGCTGATTGCTGAGGATAGTTTTATTCTATTTGTTCTAACTGGACCATTTCTTTTTAAAAAATACCTTTATTAATCAAGTAAGACTTAACTTTATTTACCATGGGAAAGAAGTGCCATTTCTTTATTGAAGTCAACAAGTCAAGTTTATCTTTTATTATTTAAGGATACTTTAACTCCTAGGTCCTTAGAGGTTATAATATGGTTAAATATTTATTTTCATACGAGCTGAGCCAACTGTATAAATTGGTATATGAAATAAAATGGTGCTTTTTTTATTCTTTATTTAGGGACTTTTGATGTACAGCGTAAGTCAGTCCCATCGTAACCTAATCTTATACATAATGACAAGATGCTTTATTTGGTGAAAATATGGTTACAATTAAAAGGTGTTACATTTTTACAGCTTGGCAAATAATTAGTTCTTGTGGCATCGACAGATGGAACTAAAAACTTTTTGAACTATCTTAGGTGGAATAGAAATAAAAGACAAAGGAATATATCCACTTATATTAAAATGAATAAGTCTATCCATTTCTAAATAAAATTAAGTTTGTTCAAAAACTGGCTATGCTATTCTCTTGACTGGGTCCGGGTATTAATATTTTCTTCTCCAGCTTTCAACCATAATTTGCTTATTGTATCACTTTTCGGAAACCTATAAAAAACAAGTAGGTATTATTAGTTTTATCATATTTTGTCAAATAATTTTGGTCACAACAATATTATTAAAAGCTATCAAACTTATATTTTTAAAACCACATCGAATACATTCAGATTGATTTTTGAGACATAACACACATGTAATTATTATGTTTTTATCGATGTAATTATTATTTGTACCTTTATCGATAACTATTACAAACGGTAGGTACAACACTTTTCAATTACGTAAATAAATCTAATGACTTAAAATGCAATTTAAAGGACTGTTCTAATGAAATTTAAGTGGATATGAATATAATAAATGAAAAAATCAAATTGCAACGCAATTATTTCATGAAATGTTTATAGTATTGCATAAAACCGGCTACTAACCTGCGTAAATACAATTGAGGTTGATTTATACTCTTTAATGCATTGCACCTTGCAATATAACGTTTAGGCATGTTAATTATCACTTTTACAACATTCAAATAAAATTTTAAAGAATAAGTCCTTATAATCTCTTGGAAATTCATAATTAAACAAAACATAAACAACCTTTTGACAGGAGACCTACCACAGTTAATTGACAGTTAATGAGCAGAAAATGGCGGATCGTTCCACATTTCGTTAATTGTCAAAGTTTTGAAGTCTAATGTTTCTAAAATGAGCAAAAACAAAAATACTGCTGTTTCTTCTAACATGAAAATTATTGCATTAGATAGAAAGAGACCAAATGATATTTCACCGTCTGTCTCATATTTCCATCATATTTGTATAAGCGCTAGTATGTATAGAACTGTAAGGGCCCCTCCATGTATATACCTCAATGGTCAAATGTCATTCTGCCAATTTGTCAAATGCCAATTTTCATCAATATTTTTGCGACTGTTTTTGCGATACGTGAATGATACAAAAACAATGCCATTTAACGTAAATGTTTGTAAAATTGAATTATATAATGACTAAACCCTTCGTATAATAAATATTGTGTATCGCATTCAACATGGAAGTCTCAACTTTTAGTGAAAAAATAGAATTGTATTTCAGCGAACTTGGTCGATGGTTTGTGTTATTTTACTTCCTTGACAACAGTAGCGTTTAAATTTTAGCATTATATATAATACACCGTATATATAGTACAGTAACCCACGGGAACCGTAAATGTCCCGCGATAAAATTAAACTGTTCTTTGTCAGTATCTAGACTAGGTATCTGTGTACCAAATTTCATTTAAATCGGTTCAGTGTTTTGGCGTGAAAGACGGACAAACAGTCACACACACATTCCCATTTATAATATTAGTATGGATTCACATATTATATTAGTATGGATAAAATTTTTGTTGCAGGAGAGTATGGCGTGGCATAATACTCGGGCAAATCCTATCGTTACTACTCAGTGTAAAATGTATACTTACGACCTTACTGCAAAGTGCGACTTGGCAGTTTCCTACTACCAGCCAACTAATAATACCGTATATAACGCTTTTTATTCTATTCACACCTTCGTTACTGTGTAATGGAGTGAAGAAACTGAGCAAGTGAGTTGCAATATTACTTTTAGTATGTTTCCTTTATTTGTAGTTTTTCGTTACACTCTTCACTTGGGAAAAAGGAAACTGACTACTTCCCTGGTGCTATTGAACTGCCAGCAACCTTTTTAATTTGTTTTATTTCTCTAAGTTTCTATTATCCTGTTTTCAGGAGATGGTGGATCATTCTAATAGCCTGTGCACTGGACGTAGAAGCTAATTTCTTGCTGGTAATGTCGCAACGCTTCACGTCAGTGTTGAGCTGACAGCTTCTAGCGTGTAGCGGTGTAGGTGCGGCCCTGGTGGGCGGAGCCTGGCGTGGACAGAGACTAGGGATTGTGCATGTATCTGGTGCGACGCTCGGACTGATGGCGGTCGTTTGCGTGGTCTGGGCAGATGTAGAAGGGGCCCCAACAGATGGTATGTAGCAAATGTAGGTACAGCTTGGCAAAAAAGTCTTGGTGGTGGTGACAGACGGAACAAAAAACTTTTCAATAGTATTAGAGTTATGCTTATTAGATTAGACTTATTAGATTAGTATTTAACAGCCTCCGTGGTCTAGTGGTTTAGAGCTTGGCTCTCGACTCGGAGGTCGTGGGTTCGATTCCCGCATGGGAACAACAAAAAATGTTGTTTCCAAGTTTGGTTAGGACAATGCAGGCTGATCACCTGATTGTCTGATAAGAAAGATGATCCATGCGTCGGATGGGCATGTAAAAAGTCGGTCCTGCGCCTGATCTCTCGCCAGTCGTGTCGGTCTTCCGTCCCACTGGGTTACGAGAGTAAAAGGAAAAGAGAGTACTCTCGTGTACTGCGCACACACTTGGGTACTATAAAATATATCCTGCGTAGCTGGCCTGGTTTTCAATGAAACCGGCCACCAGTCACCGAAATCGGTGTGGGGATCTATTAGATTAGAATTATATTATAATAGGATGTATATTATAATATAATAAATACATATTATAAATGTCATGCCAATCTATAATGGCTTTAAGATTGAAAAAATATTGTCACAGTTGAAAAAGTTTTTAGTTGCATCTGTCAACACTACCAGGACTTATTTGCCAAGCTGTACTTACTATATTGTTGAGATAAATACCTATAGTGTTTCTTTTTCTTAATATTTTTTTTAATTTTCAGGAAGAAACCAGTTAGTTGGAGACATGTTGTGCTTAGGAGGGTCACTTATATACGCAGTAGTGACTGTGCTGCAAGAGATAGTCGTAAAAGCACATTCGTCAGCAGATTACTTAGCATGTCTCGGGTTTATAGGCAGCATTATAGCTTGTACTCAGTCATTTTTTCTAGAATTCAACGAGCTTGTGATATTTAACTGGTATGAACTGGATACAATAATTCATTTGGCAGGCTACTGTGGTGTCCAAACTGTGTTTCAAATACTACAAAGTTTTATGCTCGCAAATGCCGGGTCTATATTATTACATTTGTCATTCCTGTCGGCGGATTATTATACACTAATAGCTGGAATGCACATCTTTCAGTTTAAGGTAAAATATTATATATTGGTGTACTTACAAAAAGTAAGGTTGTTTGATGATTATACTTAACCGTAGAAACATAACTATTGCCTACACAGATGTGTCTATGTTGTTCACTAAAGTGCGGTCACAGAGCACATAGAATTTCGTACGTTGACTCATAGATTATACAGATATTATATACTAGTTTAGATGCACAACTCTAAAATTGGAACTGAGTCTTGCTAAGTTTCGGTATATTATATGTAGATGGCGTTGTAGCATTTAAGTTACTATCAAACCCGCTAGATAGAAGTAGTACTGCCCATGGGCGTAGCCAGGGGGGGTGGTTTAGGGGGTTCAAACCCCCCCCGAAATGGGCCGGCTGGTATATATAATACAGAGATCTGACCAATATACAGAGGCGTATTTAGAAATTTTGCGCCCGAGGCCAATTAGGATATGGTCACCACAATATAAAATGTTCGCGAGCCTTTTATACAAACGCCTGGCGTGAAGACGCGCTATCTTAGTATCGGCTTCTACATCGCGCTATCGAAGGATAGCGCGATGTAGAAGCCGCTTAATGTCATCTGTTGTGGCTATCCGAAAGTATGAGTTTCACTCCTTTACATTGACTTACATTTACTTGTCTCTTTCAGTCGCGCACGAATATATTGCTATCGCGCTCCTATCGCGTGCCTGTGTAAACACGATAGCAATATATTCATGCGCGAGTGAAAGAGAGGTAGCGATAAGTCAACGTACGATATTCTACGTGCTCCGCAACCGCTCTTTAGCTAGCCTCTGGCCCTATTTCCACCAATAATATTTCCAGCATGTTAGACGTAATATTGTTACAGCTCTTGCAATCTATTACACTTTGATGTAATAAACATCTATCTATGGTAATCTATTTGTGGTAAAACTAGCTTTTTCCCGCGGCTCCGCCCTCGTAAATATCGCATCCCACGGGAATACTATACCTTTTCGGGATAAAAAGAAGCCATGTTTTAATCCAAAGCTTAAACTACTACCATATCAAACTTCATCGGAATCCGTTCAGTAGTTTTTGCGTGAAAGAGTAACAAACATCCATCCGTTCATCCATTCATCTTCACAAACTTTCACATTTATAATAGTGTAGTGGTAGTGGTATATTAATAGGATGAAAATATAGACCTTAAAGAAACATAACACAAACAACTCTAATTATTTTCCAGTTCCATGCCTTATACTTCCTGTCGTACGCACTGGCTATGATCGGAGTGTTTCTGTTCAGTTCACAACCGACCTCCGCACCGCCTACACCAGTGCTGCCACAGATTATAAACGACTCTGTACAGACACAGGATAATGTTTCTATGTAAGTATTTTAATATTTCCTTGCTATAAGCTTGCATTAATCATTAAAAACTTTGTTACAGTAAAGCTATTATGTATTCTAGTTTTTGTTAAATATAATCAGGCGGAAATTGCGGAAATCCATAGCATACAATTTAATTAATATTATATCTAGCAATATCCCACAAAAATACCCACAACCTGCAAGCAGATGTGTGAGTGCATGCATGCAAAGCATGCGTTAAGCACCTCCCTCCTCCCACACTGCTTATGCGTACACTCAGAAACAAGATCGTGCAAACATCACCACCACACAAGCAACAATGGCTGTGTTCCGCGGAAAATAGCGCCTTTTAGCGGTTACTAGCGCTAAAGAAAAAAAAACAGATTATCGGCCAGGACACGTCTGCTAACTTCAAAACTGCTAACATAATTTAATGCCAGCGGTCGCCATTTTGCTTACGTTTTTTGTTAGCGCTATTTTCTGCAGTACACACCCATAGTCAGCAGTATCGTGCTGGGCCCCATACCTCCCATGCAGGTTGCAAAACCACATTTTACTAGTATTTGTATTATGCAAAAATATTAAGTAGTATGATTTTACACGCGTTCAAAGTACCGAAAATTTACGAATCCCGCAAAAGTAGCGAGACGTCACGTTACACCTCGGCCATGCGGCCCGAAGTTCGCGCCGTACTATGTGCATACTGCATAGTACGGCGTGAACTCAGTCGCATGTTACGGACTGGGCCACTTTAAAGTTAAATATCTTTATTTTAATAAATTAATATCTATTACTTTAATAAACTAATTGAGTTATAAAAAAATAATTCTGTTACAAGTATTTTCTATTTTCCACAGAGAATTAGTGAACATTCTCCATTATTGTTATAAATAATTCTAGTAGCATTTGTTGTAAAGAAACTATGTGTATGCAACTTTATAAGTTATAACATTATATAAGTAGTTTTTTTGTGATTCTACCAAATTTAAAGCTTTTTATTGAGGGTTGTCTTATTAAAATACTACGTAATAAAGTCTTTTTTATGTCTCTATTCTGCTCTCTGAGACTCTGCTCAGTGCTAACCTCAGCAGAGATTGGATAGGCGCAAGCAATGAAAAAGCACAAAAAAGTGTGTCTATTACTTTTTTAAGATTTCCTATTTCAATTTTCAGGGAGTTTACAGTGCCAACATTAGACTGTATTCCACTATCGGAAGGCCTAGAACCGCCGATGAGTCGAGACACAACATTCACATCATTCCTGGGAGGAGGACAGAACGTTATGCCCAATGGAACGGTAACATTTGGACATACAAACGGCACTTCTACCATCAAAGAGAAACAAAGTGATGAGATGAAAAGTGGTTTGTGAATATCTTTGAAAGCTACTCGAGTAATGCTTAGTTAATCTATGTATTATTTTTAAGACAGGATTTGACATTATTTTGGCAAAAATCTTGAGTGGTAAACTTTAAATTTAGTTCTTAAGAAATTTTGAATTCTTAGTTTATTTACATGTTAAAACATTTTTATGAATTTTTAAATATTTTTTTATTGATTTACTGAATTTACATTGCAAAACTTTATAAATCATTAATTATTTGTACTTTCTGGAAATTGTTAACAAACCATTTTTATTTGTTCCTACTTCCTATAAAATTATTGTTGTTGATGACACTGTTTATAAAATTAACTGCCATTATACATATTAATCGAATAAGTTTGATCTCATTTTAAAGTTTATACATTATTATTTATTAAGGCTTAGTATTTAAAAGTTGTATTATGAAGTTTACATTTTATGTTATCGTCAGAAAAAAATGGAATGGTACTACTGTCTTGTATTTGGCGCGAACCTTTAGGTTCTGCATATAATTCAATTTTTGACTACTTTTAGTAGAATTTTACTTAGAGAAATTATCGATAACTTGTAAATAAGACCGATCGATTTTTGCCATTAGTACCTATAGCGGAATTTGAACTTTTAGAGAGAAAAATACTAAACATTTACAGGACCATATTTAAAAATATTATCAAAATACAACTTTGGAACGAATTTTACTAACAATTTTAGAATACACGCGTTTTAAACTCAGTAGTAATAATTAGGAAACGTCAATAGCGCACAGTAAATCATCACTTACACTCATTCGATCTGCAGGTATCTACAATTGAATCATGAAAATCGAATGAATGTAGTTGACCCTTAAAATAAACTTAAGTACCTCTAGTCTTCATGATATTGAATAATGAATATAGTGATAAGGTAATTCAAATTGAAATAAATAAGAAACTGCCATATACTCGAATTTCAAATATATTTAGGACATTTTAACTAAAGCTGTCAGAGTCTAAATAGCCTTAAATGTAATATTTTGGGGTATCATAGTACATAATATAAGAATATCTTATTAATTTAATTTATTTTAGTATTACAACTAAAAGTTTAAATAAATTTACTACTCTGTATAGTTAAACTAAGCCAGGGACAATAGGGGATCGGACTACATCTGAAATATTTAGTTTCATTAATATATTCAGAAATATTGAGGCATTACTACTTGGTAAATGTAAAAAAATATATATCATTTTATGTGTAGTTTAGTAATAATTAGATACATCAAATTTTTTTTTTTTGCAAAATTAGTAAACAAAACCTACATACATCATGTACAAAAACATTCACAAACATCGGAGATATTTACAAATATATTCCTGCAGCCGTATACTTCATATATATTAACCCAAGAGTGACGTCACTCGTAGCCCGACTTTAATATGGAGCGTTTTTACGAAATTGTGTATACAAATCGCTATAACTTTGAAAATATTGACTTTTGATATACGGTTTCTTCTGAGAAGTTACTCATATTTAAGAGTACTATTCATTTATGCAATAAAAAAATCAGTCCGCTTGCCTATTGTAGTTTGGCTATTTTTAATTTTTTCCCTGACAGTGTATAAACTAGTTTTATTATACTGTAATCTCAAACATAATATTATCTATACTAAGCGATTCTATCATAGAATTGTTTTAACGCTTTTAAAACTATATTTATACATCTTAATTACTGTGATTTAAATTTTAAAATCGACTATTTATTTAAGCTTTAACTTACAGATTTTTAGCTACGTTCAAAGATTTTATTACAAATTTTAAAACTCCAAATGGTATTTAATGCTCAATTATTAATGTAAGTTTTAGTCGGTTCGATAGTTATTTAGTATAGTTTGTGAAAAACTAAATCGAATAATGGATTTGAGATGTTTGATTTGACGGTTGATTTGACGCTACGTTCTTACATTTTACGGACGCTTGACAAATACGCTTGTGGTGCGTACATTTTGCGTGCAATAACGTTAAGATTTCGTACAAGACAACGCGGTAGCTACTATAGCACTAGGTTATATTTAGTTGTTTTAAATACTGAAATGGTATTTTGTTTTTATTGTTATAAAACACTTTTGTTTTAAATAATATTATAGGCGACTGTTTAGGGCACTGACTAATAATAATTGTTTTTTGGAATTATATTTCAAAATAAAAGGCAATTCCAAAATAAACTTCTTAAAATTATACAACCTAACCTTTAATTACTGTATTAGGTATATAAAAATCGATTATATTATCTACTGTAAATACAAATGTAATTCAATATATTATAATTCAATAAGTTATGCGTTTTCGTAAAATGGTAAGAATGTAGTAGCTATTAGAAAAGGAATTTTGAATGTCTTGTTGATTGTAAGTTTTTTGGGACCTGCAACAGTATTTTAAATATACAGATGATTTTCTGACAGTTTATAAGCACATACTGGTCGTTTTGTTACGCAGTTTTGGTGTAAAGTTCTCGTAGTGTTGTAGATCTTGACTGTGTCTTAACTGTTTCAATATACTGTTAGATAATGAATATACACGTTTTCATTAACACTTGTTTTATTGTAATACCCTGAGGGTCGATTCTGCTAAATAAAACCTATCTGCAATAATACAATTACAATCAAGTCCCGATGCGCTAAAACTGCCAAACGGTAGTCTCATAAACGTTAAACCAACGTGAAGCGCGTTCGCGTCCAAACTTCACGTTGGAAAACGAGCGGTGCTTTTTTTCTACGTCTATGGGTGCATGCTACTGAAAAAGTAATGAAAATTTGCCTCTCCTCCTATCGGAATAAACGTTATCATATAAAAATATTATTTTCTTCGTGATGGAGTTTTTTTTAATCCTGAATTTTCCGAATTTTCGACATTGCTCGTATCTCGAACTAGAGCAATGACTTATTTACGACGTTCGTTCGTTTCTCAAAAACGGTGCATCCTACTGAAAAAATAATGAAATTTTGCCCCTCCCCCTATCGAAATACACTACTACATGCAATCATATTTTTTTCTTCATGATGGAAGAAATAAATTTTGAATATCCTGAACTTTCCACATTTTACATTGTTCCATGTGATGTACACCTCGGCATATTATAAATTGTCTTCGTGGTGGTAGAAAAGAAATCCGGCTCGTATCTCGAATTCGAACAAAAGAGATTTTTTTTTCTTTCTCGGCAAAAATTAAATAGTTAACTAGCGAAAGTGTATTCATCCACCACTGGGGTCTCGCTAAATATATCTCGCCATATTATACAGCGTGTCCCGACACCTATATCGGAGCCTTAAGTGGTAAAAAATATGGATTTTTTTATCGACAAATTGCCCCTTAAATTTTATTTTTCTCTCACGTTTGTAAAATGGCAGCCATTTTATTTTTTGGTAACCAAGACCCGGGCTCTCGTACTAATTCGACCACCACTACTCATGTAAATGTCCTTGAAACATAAAAAAGGTCTCATTTGATAGCTAATTATGTGGACAATAATTCACAGTTAAAATGTTTTAATTTTCTTTGAACAGAAAAACAAAAAAAGGTAATTTAAAAAAATATATAGTTTTTTTTTGGTTATTTTTTAAATTATTTGCTTTTTGTGAAAAATCTAGGCCATTAAACTGCTTGTTTTTTGTTCTAAAACGATAGAAGAGGACGTTTGATAAAATAAAATGCAAACTCCTTTACTCTCAGTGCAATAGTTTAGTAGTTATAACAATTTGAAAAAGACGACTGGCTGGGCCCCTGCCTGAGATGATTCCAAGAAATTGTTATAACTTCTAAACTATTGCACTGAGAGTAAAGGGGTTTGTATTTTATTTTAGCAAACGTCCTCTTGTGTCGTTGTAGAACAAATAATAAGTAGTTATAACAATTTGAAAAAGACGACTGGCTGACTGGCTGCCCCCCTGCCTGAGATGATACAAACAAATTGTTATAACTTCTAAACTATTGCATTGAGAGTAAAGGGGTTTGTATTTTATTTAAGCAAACGTCCCCTTCTATCGTTTTAGAACAAAAAACAAGCAGGTTAATAGCCTAGATTTTTCACAATAAGCAAATAATTTAAAAAATTCATCGAAAAAAACTATATATTTTTTTTAATTACCTTTTCAGTTTTTCTGTTCAAAGAAAATTAAAACATTTTAACGGTGAATTATTGTCCACATGTTTATTTATCAAATGAGACCTTTTTTATGTTCCTAGGACATTTACATGAGTAGTGGTGGTCGAATTAGTACGAGAGCCCGGGTCTTAGTAACCAAAAAATAAAATGGCTGCCATTTTACAAAAAAATATATAGTTTTTTTTCGATGAAGTATTTCCTTTAGTACTTGGATTAGGAAAACGTAATATAGTGAAAACATGGAATAAAATAACAAGATGGATGAACAAATCTTAATTTGAAAAATATATATTTTTAATTTTTACTAGCTGTCCCGACAAACGTTGTTCTGCCTTAAATATGAACTGAAATTTCTCACCGTTTAAACCTTCCTTGAACTGATACAATTATTTTAAGATCAAAATTAGCCAAATCGGTCAAGCCGTTCTCGAGTTTTAGCGAGACTAACGAACAGCAATTCATTTTTATATATAAGATTTGAACTGACGAAAACACTACTGTGCATTGTGCGATCGGTCATGATGTGACGTCTATATTAAATTACTAAATAGTAAACAAATAAACGTCATTTGTCATCCGTGCATAGTAAACTGAGCTGTCAAGTGTTTGTTTACTATTAGTATGACGTCAGAGCACAGATTATCTATCGACAAACATGGCGGGAGGCGTTTTCGGGCGTTTTTAAAACGCGTAATTTTAAAGTTTTGTAGGTTTTCATGGTCTTAAAATATATTTTTTTTTTTTGGGTAATAGAACAATTATTAATCGTTTATAACTAAAATAAAAAAAGGATCAAGTAGGCTATTATTATGTATATGCTAACTATGGTAGGATTAGACAAAAACGCAACATTTCGTCATAATGTTTATTTAATAATAAACTCGCTCGATATTAATACTAATTACTACATATATATGACATTTCTGTTATGAATAAAACGTAAAATAAATCTTAAATAAAACTCCGGTAAATTACCCTATTATTAACACAATTTTATTTATTTGCACATTTTGAAAACAATGATACAGGAGTACAGAAGGTTCATAGATTATAAAGTACTCTTATGCATTGGTATTTTGTTACATGCAAGAGATGTTCTAGAAATGTATAAGGCGTGGGCCAGCACTATGTACGTATGTGTATGTATATATAGCTACATAATATAGTAACTGTTTTCTGTTCTTTATTTAATTTCACTTCGTTTTAATGTACATTTAAAATAACTTCGTCAAGGAGAGCAACACAACGTAAAATAAAACATGGCGGATCAGATCAGAATTATCCAAAGAATGTCATTTTGACAATGACATGACTTTTGACAAAGAAAGACGTCTCTTCCTAAAACTATCAACTACGTCAAAAGTCAAGTCAAAACATATGTTATGGCCGGCCCAAAAATTAGTGTTCACGTAATAAAAAAAACTCTTCAAATAATCATTTTTGTACGCATGTACGGGTTTCTTCAAATAATTTTTTTGTATTTTTATGAAATTCCCATATTTTTTCCTATTTACCTATTTAGTGTACATAGAGCTGGCCCAAAATCAAACATCTCTTTTGAGTCTATCTAGACTCAGATGAAATTTTGCTGAATTAGTACACTATAGAGTATAGACTTATAGCTGGTTATTGCGAAAAATAACCGGCAAATTTTCAGTAACCGGAGCATAATATATTAATTGTTTCACGCCAAGAAAGCGAGCAACAATCGAAAGTGTCAATAATCGAGTAGTTTACACTAATTTTCATCTTCACTAGCGGAAACGGATTTTCTCGACTCGGGCGTGGCCGGTCGAGAATTTCTCGAGCCCGATCTAGATCGGGACCCGGATCTTGATCGGGAGCCTGATCGACTGCGCGAGCCGCTCTTCGATCTCGACCGAGAGCGCGATCGTGACTTCGATCGAGACCTGCTCTTGGACCTAAAAAAAAAGAATAACTTATTTAACCCTTGGCCTTGAAAAAATAACAATTTTATTCTTATTTTTACCCGACTATCAAGAAGGGTTATATTTTTCGCGCGTATCTTGTATGTAATTCCTTTATTCCCACGTATCTTCCAAACGGCTGGATGGATTTCGACACTTAAGGTATCGCTCGATTTGTTTAAATAACCCAAGTGTCCTTAGATATCTAGTTCAAATAAAAAATTCAAAATGGCGGATTTTCGCGCCAAATTGTAAGAAGTTCAAAAATCATAGTGTAGTCTGTTTTCTCAATCTTGTTTCGGTATTTTTGGTGCGTTCCTTAGGTATTTGTCGTTTTTTTTTTTTTAATTATTTATTTTATATTATTTTAAAATTTGGTCCGAATATTTTGCAAGTAATTTGTAATTTAAAAATCATTAACACATTATTCATTGTATTCGTTAAAACCTTCATGTTGCATAATTAATATATTTTGATATATTTTTCGAAACTATCGTGTAAGTTAAAATATAAAAATAATAAGTAGTAAAAATAAATAGTAATAAATAAGTAAAAATAAAATATACACATACCTCGACCTAGATCTTGAAGCGCTTTTAGACCTAGCGCGGCTCTTAGACCGAGATCTACTCTTCGAACGACTCCTTGATTTCGACCGACTTCTCGACCGTGATCGGCTTTTCGATTTAGATCGGCTCCTCGACCGTGATCGGCTCTTCGATCGCGATCGGCTTTTGGACTTCGACCGGCTCCTCGATCTAGATCGGCTTTTAGATCGCGAGCCGCTCTTAGATCTGGATCTAGAACGACTTTTAGCAGAGCCGGAGCGAGAGCGACTGCGCGACTTCGAACGACTCTTTGACCTGTGAAATAACAAATTTTATGTTAAATAAATAATGGTAAGCACAAAAGTAAAATTTTATTATTTAACCTTTTTAAGCTTTGTCTTTATGCTCATTTCGGTAACTTAAGGTGGTTCGTTTCCCATACAATAAAACAATGGATATTAATTAGGTAATTTCATACTATTACTACATAAATTTATATGCACATCTATTTATTTTGCAATACAATTGTCGCAAAATACATTTAAAATACTTTATTTCACACAGAAGTCACATTTTTATTGAATTTTCGACAAAAAGTGACATTTGTAACTTATGTCACTTTTTGTCGAAAATTCAATAAAAATGTGACTTCTGTGTGAAATAAAGTATTTTAAATGTATTTTGCGACAATTGTATTGCAAAATAAATAGATGTGCATATAAATTTATGTAGTAATAGTATGAAATTACCTAATTAATGTCCATTGTTTTATTGTATGGGAAACGAACCACCTTAATTGAGAATATTGTATTTAGCTATAAACCTGCCGTTTGATAGTATCTCTATATAAAATATTCAATAGCCTGCATTTGTTAGAATGGCTTCAGATTTCCAAGTTTGGTTAAGACCATTGTCCTAACCAAACTTAGAAATACGATCGGGCTGATCACCCGACTGTCCAACAAGAAAGATGATCCATGCGTCGGATGGGCATGTAAAAAGTCGGACCTGCGCCTGATCGCTCGCCAGTAGTGTCGGTTATCCTGCGACTAGGTTTCGAGAGTAAAAGAGAGAGTGCTCTTGTGTACTGCGCACACACTGGGGCACTATAAATAACTCCTCCGTAGCAGGCCTGGTTTCAATGAAACCGGCCACCGTCACCTAAACCGGTGGGAGGAGCTGTGATCCGCGGAAAAAAGCGCTAAGAAAAAAGCATAAGCAAAATGGCGATCGCCAAGTCTTATTTAGGCAAAATGGCGGATATGTTAGCGGTATTGAAGTTAGTGTCCTGGCCGATAATCTGTTTATTTCTTTCAGCGCTAGCAAGCGCTAACAAGCGCTTTTTTCCGCGGAACAAAGCCATTCTTTAGACATCTAGCTGCTTGTGACTCAAGCACGTCAGTCATCTCATTACCTGTCGCTGTCAGAAGCTGACATGATCCTCTTGCGGCCCTTATTCGCTGGCGGACTGCGACTGCCGCTGCGACTGCGGCTGCGACTGCGACTGCGCGACTTGCGACCCGCGTCCGAGTCCGACTCAGACGTGGAAATAGTCTCTTTCGATACGATCTTCGCCCTCTGCTTGTTGCTGAGTTTCTCTTCAGCAAGTTTAGCCGCTTTCTCGCGACGACCGATGCCTTTCTCGCCCTGAAAATACAAATAACAAATAAAGTTGCTGATAAACGCTTGATTTTTAATATCAGTTACGCTAAGTTTTTTTTCTCTTCATAAAACTAGTACTAAACTGCTGAACTATAGAAAAAAAAATAACTTTATATGTATGTATATGGTACGTATTTTGCACATAAATTCTCTGATATTCGAAGATTCATAACTTTTTATTATACATATTACATACATATAATCACGCCTTTTTCCCGTAGGGGTAGGCAGGACCGCCTCTTTCCCGTAGGGGTAGGCAGGACCGCCTCTTTCACGTAGGGGTAGGCAGAGACCACTTCTTTCCACTTGCTACGATCCTTACATACTTCTTTCGCTTCGCCCACTTTCATTCTTACCATCCATTCCTCCTCTTACATTCAATGTAGCCAAGCGTCTCTCCATGGTCCGCTTTTTATTCCCAAGTCTTAAAAATATAATATATTTTTTATATATACCCCCTTACTAATAAACGCTATATAAGCTATGAATAGTTATACAGTGTTTTGTTCCCGTCACACAAGTGACATTTTTAATTCGATTGAAGAAGACAAAACACTGTATAACTATTCAAAGCTTATACGGGGTTTATTAGTAAGGGGGTATATATAATACTTTTTTAAGTATACTTTTTTAAGTGCAATGTTCGAAACTTGGCCGCTCTTGATGGAAAATCAGGTAGGATTCGCCAGAATCCTTTCGCTAATGATCGGATAATTTTTGGGATCGTTTGTTAGGTCGTAGGTAGTGGCAGCGGCCTCCGTGGTCTAGTGGTTCGAGCATTAGCTCTCGACTCGGAGGTTGTGGGTTCGATTCCCACAAGGGAACAACAAAAAAATGTTGTTTCCAAGTTTGGTTAGGACAATGCAGGCTGATCACCCGATTGTCTGACAAGAAAGATGATCCATGCGTCGGATGGGCATGTAAAAAGTCGGACCTGCGCCTGATCTCTCGCCAGTCGTGTCAGTCATCCGTCCCACTGGGTTACGAGAGTAAAAGGAAGAGAGAGTGCTCTTGTGTACTGCGCACACACTTGGACACTATAAATTACTCCTGCGTAAATGGCCTGGTTTCAATGAAACCGGCCACCGTCACCGAGATCGGTGTGGGAGTTATTATTATTAGTGGCAGCCGCTGCCATTTCGGTGTAAATCACTCTAACACGATAAGAAAATACGTGGGCATTTCAAACGCGACAGAGTGAAACCCTTCAAATACGCTTGTCTCATTCTCTCGCACGTAAAATCCTCTAGGTACATCCATCTCAATAATTTTAGTTTTAAACAGGGAATATAATTCATAAGCAGGTTGTCCGTTGTTATAATTTGTTTGTATAATATTAGAAAATCAAACTGACATGATGTCATTGGCAATAATTGTATATGTCACTGTAAAGTTGTAAAAACCGTTAGATTGTAATATTACTAGAGATATTATAAAATGTCGACAGATTGTTAAATAAAAATTTTGTCCTTACAATTGTACGCATTATTTTTCGTTATATTGTAATATTTACCGTGCCGATTGGTTAAACGGCAAGTTCCCCGCGCCGCCATATTTGTTTGCTTTTTCATAATAATAATTATATCGAAAAATAATGCGTACAATTGTAAGGAGAAAATTTTATTTCACAATCTGTCGACTTATTATAGAATTAGATGATTATCTGATAGTGCGAGACGTGTGGGAACTGGGAACCACGTTCATTTTATTATGTAACACTCCTTTTACTGTCCTTTTAGGGTTCCGTAATACTTGAGGAACTCTTATAGTTTCGCTCTGTCCGTCCGTCTGTCTGTCTGTCCGCGCTTCTAGCGTCGGTAATCTACACTAATATTATAAAGAGGAAAACTTTGTTTGTATGTTTGTTTGTTTGTAATGAATAGGCTCAAAAAGTACTGGACCGATTTCAAAAATTCTTTCACCATTCGAAAGCTACATTATTCACGAGTAACATAGGCTAAATTTTATTTTGGAAAAAAATAGGGTTCCGTAAGATATTTGGGTTTTTCGGACACAAGGTGTAAAAAATCAACCAGAAAAGTTACTTATTTTGCGTACGCTGCCTAAACTATAAAAGATAGAACCATATAATGTTCTAATTAATTGTAGATCTTATAAATATCTACAAAAAAGTCCGCGACATACTATACCTATCTATGTCGAGTGAGGCACAAAAACCAATTTTTTTATTTAGAAATCTTGAATTTTTTTTGGACTACATTTAAATGCGTTTATTTTACTCATGCTATTAATCCTTATCAAAATAAATTATTTCATCACTAAGTACAGTTTATGTAGATAATATTTGGTCTTTGAATGATTAAAATTGGACGTTTGGTTTTGAAGTTATTGCGAAATTAAAATATTACGATTTCTGCTATACGGCCCGTTGCGAAGTGGGTGACATTCTGTAGTATTAGTATCAGTATTGTACCCGTGCGAAGCCGGGGCGGGTCGCTAGTTATGAATATAAATGGATGAAATTTAGTAGTCATAGATTGTTTTGTTTTGTTTTGACGACCTCTGTGGCTCAGTTGGTTGAGCGTGTTGGTGCTCAAGCCGGAGGTCGCGGGTTCAAATCCCGCCGAAGGAACAAAAAGTTTTTCTGTGTTCCTGGGTCATGGATGTGTATTAAATATGTGTATAATATAATAAAAATCTTAAAGTATTAAATATATTTCCGTTGTCTGGTACCTGTAACACAAGTTCTTCGGATACTTAGCACAGGGCCAGATTTACGTGGTGTGAAGCGTCCATATAGATATTATTATTATTATTATTATTGTGTATAGATTTCGAATTTGTTTGGCATCATAAAATAATAATAATTTTATATTCTAGGGGTGGCTCTCCATACATGTGAAGTGGGGATGAAAAATTTATTTTCTTTCTACACCATCGTATGGGGTATCGTTAAATAGGTCTTTTAAAATAAATGCAAGGTTTCATACACAACTTTTTTATGAAGTCAACCATTTTCAAGTAATCGGCCTCCAAAGTGATTTATAAATTGCCCCCCCCCCCCCTGGCATTTCTAAAGTATAATACTTAGAAACTTGCAATTTTCTATGCTGATAGATCATGCTAAAAACTCTTAAGGAAAATTATTTCGAACCAAATCGGACAGTTACTTTTGAAGTAATTTGGAAAAAAAAACTTATTACGCGTTTATAGTTACGGAACCCTCCTTAGACATGTCCTGACATGCTCTTTAGGTTTTTCCTTTCCCTTTCACTCGCACGTTTCACCAACGTACCTTCTTGCGGCCGCGCTTCTTGGGCCGGTCGGTGTCGCTGCCGCTGCGGTCGCGCTTGCGGCCGCGCTTGCGCTCGCCCTTCTCCTTGCGCTTGCGTTGCTTCGGCTCGCGGCTGAATAGTACAGAAATTATAAGATATTATTACCAATATATACCAATTACAAATCGGACTACATCTGAAATATTTAGTTTCAGAAATATTGAGGCATTACTACTTAGTAAATGTAAAAAAATATACATTTTATGTGTAGTTTACTAATTAAATACATTTAAAAAGTACCAAAAAGAATTTTTTTTTTCTAAATTGGTAAACAAAACCTCATTAGATTACTTACATCATATACAAAAACATTCATTATGATAAGTATGAACTTAAACGCACAAATATCGGAGATATTTACAAATATGTTCCTGCGGCCGTATAATTCATAGTATGAAGTATACGGTCGCTTGTAGGTTAAGTTTAGTATGGAGCGTTTTTACGAGACTCGCGAAATGTTTTGTACAAATCGCTGTACCTTTGAAAATATTGACTTTTGATATACGGTTTCTTCTGAGAAGTTACTCATATTTAAGAGTACTATTCATTTATGCCATTAAAAAAAAATCAGTCCGCTTGCCTATTGTCTACCCATAGATTTCAAAACTGAGGATGTACTTTGACGACTTATATGGGCTTTGGCTATTAAGCAACTCACCCCTCCTCCTTGGGCCGGTCGGACCCGCTGCTGTCGCTGACGTACTCGTCCCTGCGGCCCCGGCCTTTGCCCTTGGGTCGCTCGGGCGGCGCGTCCTGGAACACCACCGCGTTGCGCGTGCGCTCCACGAACTGCTGCCGCTTGGCGGCCGCTTCCACGCTGCTCTTCGTCTGTTCCTCGGCGCGGCGGCGGCGCTCCTCCTCCTGTTAATATTAATTTGAATTTTATTTGTAGGTCTCTTTTTTTTGGAGTCATAATAGATCCACATGGGTCGTAGTGACGTCAGTGCAAAGTTTTTACTAGCCTTCGTTAAAAAAATAGGTATCGTTTTAAAATTAAGTACATGATATTTTTAGCACGGTGCGGTATACATACAATTATGTGTCATTGTACGATGCAAATCGTACATCAATCAAAGGTTTAAGGCATCAGCGGTTTGTGGCACGCGCTTAATTAATTAATTATATTATATATTAAATATAATTCAGTACGTTCAGATCTATCAAGGCGATCGTGCGTGCTCGCACACCAGGTCATTTGATCATATCAAGGATCAATAAATCAGTTTTTTTTACTATTCGTTAGTCTCGTTTCATTCTATCAAGTAAAACATATCTATCAAGTGTGTGTACAGTCAATCAAGGACGCTACAGTCAAACAATGTTTTAACCGTGTGTGTATCGAAACACTACTAAAATGATAACCATAGAAAAACTCTAAATTCAATAGTTTGTATGGAGTTAAAACAAACATACAAACAAATCTTTCCTCTATATAATATGAGTATAGACATACCGCTTACTACTACGCTTTATACTATGAAGCTTCGCTTCTTTCGGGCGGCCCTAGAGGATAATGTTTTTTTATTCACACACTTAGGCTTCTAAGCGTGATAAAAAAGGTTGTGTGAAGAGTTACATACACAGACATATTCTATTAACTAGACCGCGCAAGTGTATGTACTTCACGTGTAACTTCGCGTGTAAAAGAAGAGTAAAAATTACTTCCAGTGGCGTAGGGTGCCTATAACTCCATTCTTATCGGCTTCACTTACCACTTACTTTTGAAGACCCTTATCGAAATCCTACCTATCATACAGGCTAGGGCTTCCCTATGAAGGAGAACCAGTTTTCGCCACTGCTTCCTCTCGAATTTCTTAGTGCCAATGCCAAACGTCAAACAAAAACTAAAAAACCCGACGGGCGGCGCGCGGCGACGACCTTTGAATCATTTACTCGGGGACGGCGAATTATCATCACTAACGGCCCGTTTCAATAACCTATGTATCTATAACTATTTGTTAAAAACGTCGTCATTCAATCATTTGCCGGTTTTTCTCGATACAAATTTGACGTTTGTGACAAATAGTTATACTCGAAGTTAGATAGGTTATTGAATCTACCGTTAATCGCTCGGTTTTCATACAGACGATGAGACTTGCGTTGTCTAGTCAATAGATGTCTGTGGTTACGTCCATCTCATTCCGCTTATCCTTTAGCTGTACTTATTCGATCAGCTGTACTTATGGAAGTGTACAAGTGTACATGTTGTATAGCAGCGGGTTCAGTTACAGAGCAGTTGATAGTTAACAGTTAAGTGGACAGTAACACTTCGAACTTAACTCACCAAAAAATAGACAGGCGGGTTATCCCGTTGAATTTAATTGTTAACTTACTACCTAACTCGTTTTTGCCGATCAAACGACGATAAGAACTCGCCGAAGACGCAAGTTAACTCGCTACTGTACTTATGGAAGTGTAAATCGGCCGTAACAGCTATCTCCCTCACCTGCTGCCTGCGGAAGGCCTCCCGCTGCTCGCGCTGCCTGTCCCTCAGCGTGAGCTCCTCCTCGTGCTGTCGTCTCGCGCGCGCGACGTGCCACTGCGCTTGCGACAGCAGGTCCGCGCACGTCCTCGCCTCCACCGCGGCGCCGTTGTCGCGTCGCGTCGCCGTGTCCGCCGCCGGCGTGCCCGCGACCGCAGCGACCGCCGAGCTCGGCGTCGCAGGTGCTGCCGTGCCGCTCAGACGCAGGAAGTACCTGGCAAGATTTCAAATGCAGGAATACTCTTCACCGGTACAATAAATTTTACCACGCCCGCGTCATTGGTATCGATAATAGATTACATTTCACAAATAAAATATATTTTTTTTTCATGTCAATTAATTTATCCTTCATCCAATTTAGTACCACATGGGCACACTAACTACAAGGCGTCAACGGGTGCGGCATGAGGTAGGGGGCGGCGGGGTGGGGGGGTCGGCCGCTGGCACCGCGCGCAATGAAAAAAACAAACAGTTGCCAATTCGTGCGTTTTGTTAGATGCGTAATGCATGCACATTTTTAGCGGATAAGTCCGGGCATTGTTATTTTTTTTTGTTCCAAAAAAAGCTGGTAATTTTTTATTTTTGACATCAATTACGTATGTTGATTTATTGTACTGTGAAAAAATAATCCTGTATATTAAAACTAGCTTTTGCCCGCGGCCCCGCCCGCGTAAGTACAGTATCCCACGGGAACACTGTACTTTTTCGAATACCATATACAATACCAAATTTCATCATAATGTTCAGAAGAGAAAATGTTTTGGATGAAAAAGTAACAAACAACCATCCATCCGTCCATCCTCACAAACTTTCACATTTATAATAGTAGTTGGATTAACCAAAATTGTTCCAACGACGTTCATACCTTAAATTCGCCTAGTTAATTTTTTTTCGTTATACAAAAAAAATAAGATTTAAGGACCTATGCATAATTACCTTCATGTAATTATGCATAGGTCCTTAGTCATGGGATACTCATCCCAGCTTACCTGTCCGGTAGTTGTGGTATAGTATACGGGTATGCGACCCCGGCTTCCCAGCTATTACTGTCCTATCCCTTCCCCTCCTGGGCGGTAATCTCCTACATTTCCTATTTCCCACCTAACTTACCAATCTTCCTTTCCACACCACCTTTCCTAGGGAAAGGGAAGGATTTCCCTTTCCCTATTCCTACCCTCTCCACCAATCCGTGGGAACGCAATGGATAATCATAAAAATAATTTAATTATCCAAAATGGCGGCGATGTGGCTCGCCACCCATCACGTCTCGTTCTCGCGGAGGCGAAAAGTGGCCCATGGAGAGCCGCTTCGCTACGTTGAATGTAAGAGAAGGAATGGATGGATAAGAATGAATGTGGACGAAGCGAAACAAGTGTGTAAGGATCGTAGCAAGTGGAAAGAAGTGGTCTCTGCCTACCCCTACGGGAAAGAGGCGGCCTCTGCCTACCTTTACGGGAAAAAGGCGTGATTATATGTATGTATGTATAATTACCTAGAGAGAGGTCAAAATTAAGATCAAGATTTTTTTTATTCAGATAACCTTACGCTTTATTGTAACCTTCCTTCAGGTTAAACAGAGTTAATATCGGCTGTCTCCCTCGCAAAAAAAAACTTAGGCCTTTTCATCAGTTATTGCTTAACTGTATACAACAGTATTCTCAGAGCAAAGTAGGCACTCTCGAAATACTGTAGTGCCTGGGACAGTTGGTTTTTAAATGTCGTAAGGTTGCCCAAGCTCATACGGCATTCTCACAACATAGTCAGCCTAATCCAGAGGAATGGTCAATACGACGTCGGGGACAACCATGTGCGGGTTTCTCACCGTTAGAGCGTCCGTAAATATACTTGAGATCTGCAAAAGTCTCATTGGTACACGCCAAACCTGGGAATCGAACCTGTACTCTCTCGAGTGCACATCAAACGGTCTACCCACTAGGCCACGGAGCTCAACTCATCTTCTTTCCTCGCACCGCACACGCTAAATAGGACAACGCTCAGGGCCAGTTCACACTGCGCGTTGCGTCGACGCAGCGCAAACATGTTAACGCAATGCCGGCCACACGGGTGCTGCGTCAACGCAGCGTTGTTGCGACGTAAACGTAACGTGGTTACCCCTCCCGCTTCGTCTCGGGGGATGCTGTCCGTTGTTCGTGCGTCGTCACAGCGTTGCGTCGACGCAGCGCACCGTGTGAACAGTACAGTTGTATGCCCGAGTATACCTGAGTGGTTTCCTTTTCGGCAGTAGGACTGGGACATTACACTACCTACCTTCCTATCGACTATCCAAACGCATCTTATCATGCGTTATATTTTGTATTTGTTAGTATTTTGTCTATAGTATCTTGGTTTGTTTTCTTTTTTTTTTTTGTTTTTCATGTTTTATGTAAATTAAACATTATGTTATTGTGTTTTTGTAGCGGGAATCCATATTATTTGTAATGTAATGTCCTATTTTTGTCTTATGTAGTCGAATAAATGGCTTATTATTATTATTACAGTTTTTAGTATGTAAAACGACGGAGCGATAGCGTTGCGTCGGTGTGGACTCGCTCTCACCTGTGGCTGACGTGCAGCTCGTGCACGGCACGCAGCACGGCGCGCAGCTCGGCGCGCTCGTCGCGCAGCACGTGCGCGGCCAGGCGGCGCAGCGCGAGCGCGACGTTGTGCGTCAGCGCGGGGTCGTGCGGCGCGACGCGGCGCGCGCGCAGCAACGTCGCTCGCGCTTGGCGCGCGCGGCCGGCGAGCGTCTGCGCGCGCCCCAACCACGTGAGCCATTCCACGTCGTGGTGTAGCCGGAACTTGCGGATACAGTTCTCGTACTATCGAATAGAGAATATTATTAGTTTCGTGCGTAGACCTATATATTATAGACGAGGCATGTTGAGAAAAAAAGGGTCTCCAGTTTAATGGCCCCACTTTTGAGATTTTTGGGGCCATTTTGATATTAAAAACAAGATGGCTGACATTTGAAGTATGGTAAAAACTATGAAGATTTGTTCTAGCAAATGTACGTCATAGCCTATCTTGAGTTTTTAAATATTTTGTTTCGTGTTGTATGTAAATGACATATTATGTCGACGAACGAACTTTTATGTCTAGCTACTTTTCCGACGTATCAGGCAAGAACATTGTATAGCTTGTACACTGTATAGTTTTTTATTAGTAAGGGGGTATGTATTTAGTAGGGGGGTAGAAAGTTGTAGTACTGTTATTAAATATTCACCATCTGTATCGCGTTGATGTACTGTTTCTGCTCAACGTATATGTGGGCGATGTTCATCCACACGTCGGGGAAGTCCGCCGTCGCTTCGCGCACTTGGGCGAATATGTCGCGGGCCTCGTTTATGCAGCCCTGTGGAAAAAATTTGTCTATGGTCAATGTTCATAAAAATTGTCTCTGGTCATTACGGCCTACAAATCTGTCTCAACTTGTCAGTACTAGGAAAACTAAAAAAGTTACAATAACGAACTACGCAAATAAAATAGGAATAATATAAGCTTTCATCCCCTATTTTACTCCCTTGGGGGTTGAATTTTGAAAAATTCTACCTTAGTGGATGTCATATAGGTACGTGTGAAAATTTCAAAATTTCTAGGGTTTGGCCTGTGTGTTGATACATCAGCTTTGCCTTTTAAATACAGGTTGTTTTTTCAGTCAGTGTCCAAACTTTAAGGTGTGAATATACTCTTGAATATAAGCAACTAGCTGTTGCCCGCGGCTCCGCCCGCGTAAATACAATATCCCTCGGGAACACTGCATTTTTTCGGAATAAAAAGTAACCTATGTTTTAATCCAGAGCCTAAACTACTAAGATACCAAATTTCATCAAAATCCGTTCAGTTGTTTTCCGTGAAAGAGTGACAAACATCCATCCATCCATACATCCTCACAAACTTTCACATTTATAATATTAGTAGGACTTTTTGTATGGGATAAACTTTCCTACTTGAAAAAAAAATCAGCTGTTTCCTACTAAAATGCTATCTAAGTATGCCGTAGCCCTTTTGTAGGAGTTAGAACACAACAGCCTAATTCTTATGCCTTTTACAATAATAACTCCCCACACAGATTTCGGTGACGGTGGCCGGTTTCATTGAAACGAAGCCAGTTACGCAGGAGTAATTTTATAGTGCCCAAATGTGTGCGCAGTACACAAGAGCACTCTCTCTTCGTTTACTCTCATAATCCAGTGGGACGGATAACCGACACGACTGACGAGAGATTAGGCGCAGGTCCGACTTTTTACATGCCCATCCGACGCATGGATCATCTTTCTTGTCAGACAATCAGGTGATCAGCCTGCATTGTCCTAACCAAACTTGGAAACAGCATTTTTGTTGTTCCAGTGCGGGAATCGAACCCACCACCTCCGAGTCGAGAGCCAATGCTCTAACCACTAGACCACGGAGGCTGTTAAATTCCTTATGCCTTTTGTACACGGAGTATAGAGATCAGGAGAAAAATCTTGTATGGGAGAAAAGTTGAAAAAGTGTCCAGCTGTATATCTATAAATAACAGTTCAAAAATCTTCCACAATGGCGCTTATGCACAAGAAGGGTATGGTATGAAGTTAGGAACAAGAGATGGAGTGAAGTGAGTTGAGCTTAGTTATTTAAAAATTTTGACGACTTTAGTTGACTTAAAAGTAGTTAATTCAGTAAATCATGAATATTCTACTTAATCGCGTAGTCGAATATATATTTTATAAACATAACCGAAGAAGATGCTAAGATTTAGTTATCTGTTTAAATTTTGCCGCTTTACACCCCGTTAAGTCTTCAGCGCCCCCTATGTAACGCTATTTTACGGACATTTTTCATGTATGGAGATGGTACTCCTTATCTTTATACTCCGTGCTTTTGTAATCCAGGCGAGTGTACCTTGTGCGCGAGCACGCATCCGATGCCGTTGGCGGCCCAGATGTTGCGCGGGTCGTTCTTCAGCACCTGCTTGTACATGGCGAGCGCGCGCTCCTGATGCCGCTTCTCCTTCTCCTTTTCGCGCTGGTGCAGCGTTTGGAGCCACACGTTGCCTGAAATGTTTTTTTTTTTAAGTTAAATGGCAAACGCTTATTTTTTTTTAAATGAAAAACTTATAGCTTAAATAAATGGCAAAGGTATGACGCTGTACTCATGGCATAAGAAATATTAAATTATTATTAATATTTTCTTATAACATCGCGAACGCGTTTAGATACTTTACGCTTTGCAATTCCAACTGAGGCAGATATTCATAATTGGTATAACCATTATATTTCCGCTAACGTGTGTGACAAGTGTGAGCAAGCGTAAAAGTACATAAACTAGTCGGGTAAAATAGCGTGCAATTTTGTGTTCTCTCCAAAACTCCGTAGGATGTTTCATTAATGCGTCTACCACTTTATTGAATCGACTGACATGACTCTTTGACTGCACTGACGATTTACTTGGACTTTGACTAGACTATAGACTTGACGATTAAGAAAAACGGCGTGGAAAACTTAAAAATGAAAAATCTATTTTCCCGCTTTTTCAAACATAACACTGGCAATGATTTAATGCTTTACCGACATAATAAAAAAAAAGTGCACACACCTAAAGCAATCAATGAATAAGCATCGCTAGAGGTAGACGGGTTCTGCAATATCCTCTCGAACTTTCTCTGTCCAGGGCTCCACTCCTGCTGGGCTAAATGTAGGTTGCCCAGCAGCGACCAGGTGTCGGGGTGTTCTGTGTTGACTTTCAGGGCTTCTTTGAACCAATCGGAGGCTTCGTAGATTTGACCTTTGTCCCGGGCCATACAACCTAACCTGCAATTTTGGAATGCACCATGAATCAAAATCAAATTTTTATTTTGCACTAGATGTTACACGCGGCTACGTGCGCGCAAAAGGAAATCACACGGGACGTGTGCAATGGCACTAAAAATGGATTCGGCCTTAAAGGGGTAAAATTATGGAGTTAAAAGTTTGTATGGAAATTTTTTAAACCTAAAATATCAATTTTCATTGAAATCAGTAAAATTGATATTTTATGCTCTTCGATACATTTCATTAGATAAATATTTCAGGATTTATTAGAATTCACCCTCTGAGTGTGTAAAATAAGGGTTCAAAGTTAGTAGGGAAAATATTTAAAATCTGGCCTGATTTCCATAAAATTTCAATATCCGAGCTAATAAATACATGTTTTTTTTTTTAATTTCGTCCCCTAAAGGGTGAAATAGGAGTCCAAAGTTTATATAGTATAATATCAACAACTGGACGAATTGCGTTCTGTCAAAAAGGTATTTTTCGAAATTCATCCCCCACACGGACAAAGTCGCACGCAAAAGTTTCATAAGATCAATAAAGTAAACAAGATATGCCATAGTACTCTATTTCATGTACCTATTATACCCTGCTTGTCTCGAAACGGAATAAAAAATCACCCAGTGTAAACTAACCTCAAGTAGCAATCTATATAGTTAGGATGCTCCTTCAGTATATCCTTGTAGAGTTTCTCGGCCTTGTTGTACATGCACAAAGCCTCATTCAGCCGAGCCAGGTTGTACATTGTGGTCACCGCTATACTGTTATAGTACTGTGCGTCTAGGGTTTCCGCTTCCATTTTCTCCCTGGAAATAGAAACATTTATTTCAAAAACTGATGGCGTTTTCGGTATCGAAACTTACCCAAGAGAAATACGAATGATTACGAAAATTAACCAAACAAAAGCGATGATTCACGAAGCACAAAATTAACGTCTTTATGTTTTTACTTTTTTTTTAATTGGCATGTTATAACACTGAATAAACATTGGCAAATGATATTCGGCTATGTAAAGAGTCTTAAGTCTGCACTCATTTGGATTGCTCTGCCCCAGGGAAGTTTTCGATGCCGAGAAAGTCATTAATCATTAAATTTTCTAATGATTATTAAGGTTGTTTAAATGATTATAAAGGTAATAATGACTTCTCTAAATGTAGTTAATTTACAAAAGATTAACCTGTGTTTTTGCGAATCATAACATTAACTTGACACCTTTGATTATGCATATATTTTGTTTTTGTAATGTTATGCTTATCATAAAGTAAGAACATTTGTTTTTAGCGTACACTTTCACTTGACTCTTGGTTGGATATAATCATTGTATACTTGCTACATACTAACCCCCGTACTAACAAAAATATTTACACAATGGATAAGCTATTACAATATGTCCTTGTCCTATATGTTACATACTTTGTTTGATACGTTAGAAAAGTCGCTTGACAGACAAGGACAAAACGTATAGCTTATCCATTGTGTAAATGTTTTTATTAGTAATGGGGTATTATTATACCTTTCCAATGCCTCCTCCAGATATTTCATAGCCTCGTCCAGGTTCCCCAGTCTGTAGTGCAGAGCGGCCACATTGTTGAGTATCTCAGCAGGGATGTCAGCCTTTACCTTCTCCTTGAGAATCTTCATCGCTGTACTGTATGCATTTAGCGATCCCTGAAACAATAACAAACTCCCATAATATGACATAGTTCTGTTTGAAAACTTTTCTTCAATTTAGTCTGGTTAGAATGCAAATATGGAAAAAAAAACTTGTTTTATTTTCAGTAAACTTTACTAATAATATGTACTACAAATGCAAAATGAGGAATAATGCATGGATAAACAAAACGATATTTTACCAGAAAGCTACTAGGAATCTACTAGGAATGCAGTGTACAAAAATATGACAGTTAGTAGCTTTTTATAGGTTGTTAGTTAATACTTGGCACCTACAACATGTACACATGTAACGTTGTGTGTCGTCTGTGAATATAAGCATTATGTGACGTGTTATATCATGACTATGCATAGACAGCACACAATGTTACATGTGTACATGTTGTAGGTGCCAAGTATTAACTAACGACCTATGTATTAGTAATTCCAGTAAATGTATGAGTATTTATTACTTTATGTCAGCTTTTAAAGTGGACTCATTTTGTATAATTTGTATATTATATTCTAAGTAATATGTAAATATTAACTTCGAATATACTAGCAATTCTTCTAGTCATTAGTTCCGCGGCTTTTGTGTGGAACGTTTTTACGAAAGTTGAAAAATTGTGTACACAAATCACTGTACCTTTGAAATAATTGCTTTTTAATATACTATTGATTGTGAGAACTTTTTAGAGTGAATGAATATAATTATTACACATCTATGACCGCGGCCCCCGGGCTTCAGCACCAACATGCTCAACCACTGAACAACAGAGATTGTCCAAAGTTCTTATTTTATGAAAAAAAATAAATCAGTCCAGAAGCCTTTTGCGAATTTGACTGGTATAGGACGTCAATGTAGCAGTGGCGAAGGCTGGTTCTCCTACATAGGGAAGCCCAGGCCTTGGATGAGGCCAGGATATAGACGAGTCTTCAATGGGAATGGAGTTATAGAAACCTCACGCCACTACAATGTAGCATAGTTTACCTGCAAGTCATTCTGTTCCAATATCTGCGCCAACTCGATCCAGGCTTCCACATCGTCCGGGAACTGCTCGGTCACTTTCTTCAGATGCTGTCTCGCTATATCCCTCTGCAGTTGTGAGGGAGAGTTGGCATATAGGGAACCCAGAATCTTCATTGTCTCGTAATTACCGGGTTGTGCTTTTAGCACTTTCTCAAAACACTGTGCGGCCTGTGGAAAAGGTAAAATAAATGGGAAGAAACAATTTGTTTGTCTTTACTTTAATATTTAGACAATGTGAAAGTTAATAGAATACATTCCATAAACTGAACTTTAATCATTTAATCGTTTTTTTTTTTATCTACTATTACCACAGAATAAATAATAGTATATATTGTTTGAAGAAATAGGGAATTCAGATAACGCAGCGCTTGATTACCTACGATTATATTTACCTAGAAGTTACATCTCTTTCTATCGCGTAACTCTTATCCTTTCTAATGACATTAGGGTTGTCTCATTTTAGAAAATAATTAACCAACTTCCAAAAAAAGGAGGCGGTTATATGTATACAGGGTGTATTCAGACCAGTCCCATTAACTTCGTGGGCTTATATTAGGCCAAGAGATAGATCCATTGGTACTAGTCATTTGCTTTTAATCAATTGTTTTTGTAAAAGTTGAAATTTTCAATACGCAATGTACAACGTACATAACGGCACGGGCGGCGGCGGACAGGGGCCGGCGCGCGCGGGGAGAGGCCGCGCACCTTCCGCGCACACACGTCTCCCGCGCCCGCGCAGGCACGAATACGCGAATAGAGAAAGTCCTCTGATCGTTTTGTAAATTGTAGCAAGTAGCAGCTGTACAGTATGCGTAATGCCTATGTAGTAAATAAACCACGAAAATTGCATAGTTTAATAACAATCTTATTGAAAGTTCTAATAACATTTTGTTAAGTTAACACTGAATTACTTTCAATTTTTAGTTCTGATTAAGAAAAATAAATGAAAATAAAATGAGATAAGGTACAGACAGTTAAATCGAGCAGCAAGTAGGTAGTAACTGGCCTACCGTACGGGCTTCAAGACGAGAATGTCGATTCCTGGCTCTCAAAATCTGCTCCTCGATATTTACGTCCAGTTGCCGCCCACCGCCAGACGCTGGAGGTTCAATGGACCTATTTTCTAACACTCGCATGCCTGTGTAATGGTACGGGAGTCTGAAAGATGGCGGGCATGAGGATATCACCTCCGGTAAATCCTTGATGCCTCTGCGACATTCCTAAGCGCTTCACATAAGCACATCATCATACCATAGTCACGCGTGGTATAAGCGTATGGCGAAGGCAATTTAGGATAAAAAATCACTCGCGAGTCACAAACACGAAAAACAAGTCAAAACAAAACAGTAAATACTTTTTAACAATCAAACAGTTACTAAAATAAACGAATAAAATATGAAGAAAAGAACTAGATACCTAATTTAAATAATAACACGGTACGTCAATCGAAAACGCGGGCTTACAGCCAACTGACCAAACTTAGGAAATGATTTTATGTAAAAAACTAGGCATGTGTTCAGAATCCCGATACATTTTTATCGATAGTTTTTAGTATCGATAAATTACTAATTATTTTGCATACCGCATTGATTTGTATGAACTTATTACAAAAACTACTGGAGGCTCAAGGCGCGTAAAAGATCATTATCGCACATAGCCGTGTGTCCACTATCCGTGGAAGACTATAATTGCATACCATCAGGCGATCTGTCTGCTCGATTGCCGGTCATAAATCATAAAAACTCAGTTAACTTGATATAAAAACAGTAACATTACAAAAACAAAGCATATCAAACAAATAACTAATTTAAATATCGATATGCACAAGTAAATGTTTTAATTTTCATTAAAGGTCACATCACTTAGTCGAGCGGCACGCTATTTGATATTTGCCGCGAAAAGCCGTTCGCGCGCCGCCCGCCACCCCCGCTCGCGCCGCATAGCGTCGGCATCTTTTGAATTTTGCCGAAAGTCGAAGAATTATTTTGCTTTAAAATAGATTTCGAAATAGTTGCGGTTTTTCTCTCGAGGTAAAAGGTCGTCTGTTTTGAGTTTCATTAAGGCCGTGTTTATAAACGTACACAACACTACGTTTATAAACACGGCCTTAATGGTCACGGCCCCGCCTGCTAACAAACATAACATCAATTATTTCACTTAGGCTTTCAGCTCATAGTGTAGTCTGTTTTCTCAATCTTGTTTCGGTCTTTTTAGTGCGTTGCTTAGGTATCTGTCTTTTTTTGCAGTCGGGTTTTTTAATTTTGTTTATTATTTATTTTATTTTTGATTTTTTAGTTTAACCAACACATGTTTGGTCGATTTAAAGCAAAAATACGATGATACGAACACTAACATATAGGCTTAATGTGAGAATGGTTGTTATGCAACTTTAAATCGATATAGATCCTAAACGGTCAGTCGAATCGAAAAATGTTGAGAGAAAACTAAAAATGATTTTTAAATACCTATTCAACGATACCCCACTCGATATAGTTTGTTGACTTTCATTTTTTTCATTTTCACAATATGGCGTCCAGTAGTCGCCATATTGAATTTTCACTAACGTCATGTCTTTAGTGACACTCGCCGGACTAAGAGGAATCGATTGACATGCTAATCATAAAAATCGGTCCAGGCGTTTGGTCTGTATAGTGCTTCAAAGGAACATACATACATACATACATACATAGGCTGATAAACACATTACCACTCCTTTGCGTCGCGCAGTCGGGTAAATAGCTATTAGCCTACGTAACTTATTGGGTACCCTTTTTTATACACCTACTTAGTTTCATTGTTATTTGTTACCTACAGTTCAAGGTTACATCTTTCGGTTATTGTCGTTTTCATACATCGTATGTACTTTTGATAGAAAAGCGATGATTTCCGCTAAGCATTAAGCATTTAGTTGTACTGTATACTGGTTTTGTTATTTGTTAACCAACATTTTGTGCGTGAGTTACGAACTAAACTGCAGGCGGTGTAGAGCAGAGATTCCCAAAAGTGGTTACCGTGGGATAGTCATCAAGGTTCCGCCAAAATTATTTGAAATTATGAAATTAGGATCTTTACTAATTTATTGGCAAAAATCCAGACTAGGGCTCATTATCAAAGTCTGAGGTCCGATTTCCAACATCCGAACATCTTACCGTCACTTGTGTGTGTACGGTTCTAAGTCACCGCATACATTTAACCATTTAACACCGCTGAACACTCGGTACTGAGGCAGGAGCGCGGTCGGCGCGCGCGCCTGGCGGCGCGCCGCGTCAGCTGACGGGTCATTGACCTTAGTGTGTAATGAAGAGAATTACATTGCGTAATGAAGTAAAAATAATAAAATTTAGATTTAAATAAAAAATCCACTTCTATACAGCTTGTTATTATGTTTAAAAGTTATAAAATGTAAAAAAATAATATAAAAAAAAAATTTTTTTGACGAAAAATAAAAAAATAAAAAAAACATTTTTGTAATGAGAAAAGGTAGTATAATCATATCCCAAAGTAAACGGAAGCGGTCTTCTTCCACCCCGTATATATTTTTTCTTAAAATGTAATTACAACTTTTTTTCTAGTAGCTACCTACTGTACTTTACTGAACAAAAAACTTTCCAAATAAACCTAAGGTAGATGTTAATAGTACTTTAATAATTGTAATAAATTCGCGCATACATATAAGTAGGTATGCGTAAACGTAAGTGTATTTGATACCTTCACGGCCTTATATTATTCAAAAGAGGTTGAATCACGCTGCCTTATTTTTCTAGGTCAAGGGGGCCGCCGCACGTATTTACATTTTTGATAGCTACACGGGGAGTGGGACAGGCCTGCTATTACTCTCACAAATATTTTAGGTAACTTATTTAGAGACAACTTGTAATTTTAGCAATATTTGTATAAATAACAAACATTTTCTACTACTTACATTTTCTGTGTCACCTCTATAAATATACATCTGTCCTAGCCCATAATGTGGTAGGACAAAGTTAGGTGGTGCGAACTGTGTTGCTTGGTAGTAGTACTGGAAGGCCTGGACACAGTCCCCCTGAGCATGAAACGCTCGTGCCAGGTGGTGACAACTCTCCGCACGCATGGCTTCATTCTCGGTATTGTGGAAGGCGTGCAGAGCTAGCCTTTGTACTTTACCATAGTCCTGAAAATAATGCGTAATGTAATATTATTTCGAAGTATTGGTTTTTAAAACTAGCTAGATTGCTTTTCATTTTATACAATATATTTAGATACAAATTTAATTGGCGAATGCATTTGGATAATAATCCAGGATTATGATATTTATCGCGTGTGTAGCACAACATATCACAGATCGTGATATGGATCACTGGTATATCATTAAATATCAAGCATGTAGTATGTATTCGAGGGAGTTATATGAGTTATACGAGAGAGATTACAAGAAATTATTATTTTTTAGCTTGATTAGTTGAAGATGTATTCAAAAAGTGTAAGGCTTACCTTTTTAAAGAAAAAGTGATTAGCCAAATGGTTCAAAACCATTGGATTTTTAGGATCTATAACATATGCTTTGGTCAACATTATGACTGCCAATTTGTTGGACTCACTCTCCTGCAGGTTTAATTTGAGAATAGACAGCCCAACCAGAGCACCAACACACTGTGGATCTAGTTGCAGAGCTCTTTCGAACGCCATTCTTAAAGAGTTGAGAAAAAGTTAATCAGTAGGTCAATTCTGTTAATAATAAATCTAACATACAGTTTCGATGCAGTCATGATACATTAAAACAGAAAAAGGTACTCTCATAAACGTCAAAACGAGTTTTGATTGGTGCAAACTCCAAAAATCAGTTTATGATATCAAGAAAAATTATTTATAGTTCAAAGTAAGTAAATTTAAAGTCTAAGTTAAATACGAGAATTGGGGTTTTAGGATTCAAGAATCAAGTAATTTTTAAATTTTTTAATTGTGTCAAACACCAAATTAGTATGTTCTTTAAGCCTCATTTACACAAGGAGAGTTTCTCGAACGGGTGCAGGCGATAATGTCAGGCGAGAATATTCTTGCATAGTGTAAACAACCTTTGAAGGCGAAAATCGTATGGCGAGTCTCGTATACGAAAATATGATACGATATTCTCGCCCAAATCGTACGATAAACTCTCCTTGTGTAAATCAGGACTAATTATGCATGATTAAAATTTATTAATTTTAGAGCTTTTTGTTTCTTTGTAGAGTAGGTGATAAGAAGTCTAACTAATTTTTGAAAATCTGTCGAAATTCATACCTTGCCTTCTCCTGGTTGTTTAATTTTATAAAACAATGGCCCATGCCAAGACGTAAAGCCGCTGGACTGTTTGGATTAGTTCTCAAAGCTTTTTTATAAAAGGCCAGTGCTCCTCTATAGTCCTTTCTATTAAAAGCAATACAAGCTTTACCAAGTAATGATGGTACATTATTTGGAGACTGATTCAGCACAAAATTGAACTGGGTATCTGCTTGTCCCATCTTGTCACCTTCCAGCAAGCAAAAGTATGCACGACCCAGCAGATGGTTCTGAAAAAAAAAATTATGAATTCAATTTCTTTGTTTTGATAAAGCCGCATTAAACATATTAACTTCATATTTTAGGTTATGCATAATTATGGTAGATTTATATTTTTTCTTTAATGTGCAATCTCTCTATAGGTATATTAAAACTGCACCTTTTTAAAAATATTGTACTACATTTTAAAAATTCAAAAACTTGCATGCCACAGGCCAGAATGTTTCAAAACTCTATAACATAAGGTATTTTCTACATTATATGCAAATAAATGATCATATTAGCATTCTTAATAGCTTCTGAAAAAAACTCTTTTAAAACACACTTACTTGGTCATACATAATAATTTTATCAGCCATAGTGTAGAGGAGAGTCGCTTTGGTGAACAACTCTTTCTTCTTATCTTTTGATTTCTCCTTGTTGGCTTCCTGGACATAGTAAGCGGCGAGCATATCGAGCGCTCGCATCTGATCCCTCTCAAAGTCCCGATAACCAATCTTGGCATCCACCCGGGACGACTCAAGAATTTTGAGGAAGTCATCGATCTTCTTTTGTTTGTAGTAAGCAAGCTGTATAGAAATGTTGCAGGTGTCCATATACATATTAAAGTGACAATACATATCATGAAATATACATAAATATTTTCTAGGTTTAAACACTGATTATACATAATAAATGTTTGCAATATATTTGAGGTTATAGTGTTTTCAGGGGTGGATGATAGTTAATAGTAAAAGTTTTTTTTTTCAAACTTTCAAGCTGTCCAAGATTTAAATTTTGAAAAAAAATTAACACTTCATAACAAAAAAATGTTTCTGTCCTGAGTTATTTTTATTTCCATGAAAATTACAAAAAATAAATTTTAATTAAGTTATTACAGCTCAATAGAATGTAAAAAATATTTACACCGCATATACCATGTTGCTGTCTCTGTCTCTGAGGTGGCTTCTCCGAAGTACCAGAAAAAACAGCAACATGGATTAGCGCATCCGTGGTGTAAATAATTTTATTAATAGGGGTATTTAGGATTGACACGAATGAATAAAATGTTAAAGTTGTTGTGTTTGACAGCAATTTAAAAATCTATTTCATTTTAACTAATAACTTTCTCAATGCGACTTCAATATTGATTAAACTTCATAAGGGTACAACACCACAAACTTAAAATACAATATGTCCTAACTATTGTCACCCACTGAGTACACTATACCTAATTAAAAGTATTTTGGAGAGCAATGATTTAAAATTTCATTAAAAAATAAAAATGTTACCACATAATATTTTAGTGCTACTAGTCTGGACAATATGTATAATAATACATTTAATATCTATGGATGCCTTCACATCACATCAATCTGGTTCCTTAAGAACCTGTGTTAGTGACACCAGACAATGGCAATATATTACTAGCTGTTGCCCGTGGCTCCGCCCGCGTAAATATAGTATTCCTCAGGAACTCTGTACTTTTTCGGGATAAAAAGTAGCTTATGTTTTAATCCAGGGCCCAAACTATTACCATACCAAATTTCATCAAAATCCGTACAGTAGCTTTTGCGTGAAAGAGGAACAAACATCCATCCATCCATACATCCTCACAAACTTTCACATTTATAATATTAGTAGGATAGTAGGACTGCAATATTATGTAAGTTTTTTATTATATTATACATATATTTATTACACATCCATGACCCAGGAACCCAGTAAACTGAACGTTTTTATTCCATTGGCAGGATACGAACCCACAACCTCCGGCATGAGCCTCAGACGTCGACATACGAACTTCATACAATATGTAACAGGTTATACTCACAGCGACATTAATCCAAACATTGAGTTGGGAGCGCTCCTGCTGCAGTATACTAAGTACTTCATCACCGGAGGGTAGTTGCTCGGGATCGAGCTCTATCACCTATGTAATTTGCAAAATATTATTACGCCACAAGTCCACAAACCAAACAGATGCGATTTTCCAATACGATTATTATTACCTCATCGGTGCTCATCAAAGGTATTTCCAACGACATGTTGGCCGTTTATCGTCACTCTTCTATTTAAATCCAATAAACCATTGTGTGCATAGGTATTTTAGTTAAATTTCATGATTCTACAATCCACACGAAACCACCAAACTCACAACAATTTTTGACAATATGACACTTTGACAGCGGCAACTGGCGTCTGGCAAGCAAATGCCTTTTTTTTTTAATATGGCATCGGCTTGTATCAATTTGCTAGTGTCAAGTTAAAAGGCGGGAAATAGAATATTCATTCAAATTTTCATCATCGTATTTGGGTATGGTCGCCAAAAATTGTACTTATAACATTCATGACATCGTTACATACATACACACGTTACATACATGACCGAATGTTACGTACATGACTATTATAAAGCTTAGTCCATTATAATATTATAATCCGTCGTCGCAAAATTTCATTCATATCGGCTTAAGTAGTTTTTGCGCGAAAGAGTAACAAACCCCAAACTCAAGACCCCCTCTACCCCCATCTAGACCCTTTTAACCCCTCTACCCCTCCCCCCCTCTAGACCCTCTCATGACCCCCTCCAGAGCCCCCTCTTGACCCCTTACTGACTACCCTCTAGACCCCCTCAAGACCGATGGGTCCTGGATGGATGGATGCTCCTGACTCTCCTCTAGATACCCCTCTCCTGACCCCTCTAGATCCCCTCTAACCCTCTCCCCCTCTCTAGCCTATGTAGCCTATGTCTTTTCTTATAGTATGTTCTTACCCTCTTCCAAATTTCATCAAAATCGGTTTTGACGTAGTCCTATATAAACTTTCAAGCTTTATTTCAACCCCTTCAATGCGAAAAAAGTCGTGATGAAAGGTAGCCTATGTTCTTTCTGAGGGTCTGTTCTAACCCTGTTCCAAAGTTCATCAAAATTTATGTGGTTTAGGCGTGAAAGCGTAACAGATAGACATACAGAGTGACTTTCGCATATTTTATAATATTAGTAAGGATTTATCATCACCGATTTTTATTATCATTATTATTTTAAATATATCACTTAAACCTTAAAAAAAAACTACCACCTGGCCCAACACATTGGCCAGGTTCAGTCAAACAAACTGCGCTGCGCCGTTGTTCATTATTAACATACAAAAATACTTCTTATTGAACATTTTAGTAGGTATATTATATTTTCAAGTGTAGTCTCCGCCTTAGAACTGGTCATGACTGTAACGTTACACATTTCGTTACACATTGTAACATTCATGACGTAAAAAAGCGTGCGACATAACCTAAAATCCAAATATCACTTCATTCCAATCAACTACAGAGTTGGACATATATTTACCGTATTCAGTAATAATGAATCTTTTAAATCTTGTTAACAAAAAAACACAATAAGCCGTACTTAGCTTTGAATCAAACACTCAATATACAATATTTTTTAGCGACAAATCTTCAAGTGAACACAAATCTTAATTTTACTTACGCAAACAAGTATGGCCGATGTTTCTTTCTGAATGTTAGCATTTCGCTCGACAGGTACGCCATATGAAAATAGCAAAAACTGCCAAATTACTCAAAGAACATAAAGAAACAAACGTTATATTCATGACGTTACACACTCATAAAAAAAGTGGACACATTTTTGAAATCGACTGAAATGGTAACTAAAGCGATATTTTTTATAAATTCGTTTAGGAAACGTAGAAAAAGTATCATAAAGCGTAATAACAATTTAAAAATACGAGAAACAAATTCAGTTTTGGAAATGTTATAAATTTTTCATACAAAAGCAGCAGTTGGACAAAAAAATTTTATATGGGAGTAAAACCAGTACTTATAGAAAAATATTTAAAAAATAAATGTTTAGGCATACTGCATTTCGTGGACATTCAATCTACACATAAGAAGCTCGTTATTTAGAACAATGTACAAGAACTCAAATTTATCAAAAAACTATCAAATTATTAAACAAATAAAATTGGGACAAACGAAAAATAATATTTGTACAATTTTTGCCGACCATACCCAAATACGGTGATGAAAATTTGAACAAATATTCTATTTCCCGCATTTTTACTTGACACTGGCAAATAGTTATAAGCCGACGCCATATATAAAAAAAAAACATTTGACACATATTTGACATTTCAAATTATTACAATTTTTTGTTTGGATTTTGTTTGGGATTCCGGGTTTTGTTCATGTTGATATTTTGTTTTTATAATTTTATGTACAAAATATTGCATTAAATAAAGGATTATAATTTCTGAAACAATGACTGAAGTTACTGGCAAAAGGATTACTTTCAAGAGATCTCGGCCGAATCCGTTATTCGAAAGCTGGTTAGAAGAATTACACGAAGAAGCTAGTAACAAAAACAGTAAACTTGAGCCCATGTTGAAAGAGGCTCTCACATCTTTATCTAAATATCCTTTGCCTTTATTGACGGGAGCAGAATGTGCTATCCTTTCTGGGTTTGATAAAAGGCTTTGCCAATTTTTAGATAGTCGACTAGAGGTTTATAACAATAATAATTTAAAAAGACTTAAGCCAAGCCAACCAAATCAAGTAGACTCTAGCCACGAAAATTCTAATAATAATGTAAATGTACCACAAACCAATAATGTTCTTCAAAACTGTGCACTTAATCAAAATGAATCCAATATTGAAGTAGCAACAGCATCTACCTCTCAGATGCCTTGTAATATAATTTCGCCACAAAGACCTACAGAAAATGGAGCTCGAAAAAGGGTTAAAAAAAGTAAGAAGTATAAGCCAGCCCATAGATCAGGTGGCTATGCTATTTTACTAGGATTACTGGAAAATTCAGAATCAGGAAATCCAATTAATAAAGAAAATTTGATTGAGATTGCTCAAAAGTACTGTGAAGAATCATTTGTTAGACCAAAACCAGAATCTTTTTATACGGCTTGGTCAAATATGAGTAAATTAGTAACCAAGGGCCTAGTGGTGAAACATGGAGCTAGAAAAGCATCTTACACCTTATCTGAACAGGGTTTGATGCTCGCAAAAGAATTATTGGAAGAAACAAAAACTATGCCTTCAATGAACAATATAATTTTCAATGATAATGTGATAAGTGACAATTCTAGAAGCTCAGAGAAGGAGCAAGTTTCAGTAGCAAACCATGAAATTGTAAATATAGATAGTGGAATACCAACAACTTCGAGACAGTGTCTTCTTGATGAATGTCAAATTTTGGAGATGCTTCCTGGCACTTTTGATGTTATACTTATAATTGATATCCATGAAACTAATGGGTTTGTATTAGCTTTTATTTTATTTCTTACTTTATAATATACAGGATTATTTTTTCACCAGTACAATAAATCAACTTAAGTAATTGATGTCAAAAATAAAAATTACCAGCATTTTTTATTTACTACCCCTTTGGAACAAAAAACAAAAATAACAATGCCGGGACTTATCCACTAAACTAATAAAAATGTGGATGCATTACGCATCTATCGAGGCGCATCTAACAAAACGCACGAATTGGCAACTGTTTGTTTATTTCATTGCACGCGGTGCCAGCATATATCTAGTAATATTACAATCTAACAGTTTTTACAATTTTACAGTGACATATATAAAAGACCCCAATTAATTTATTAAATCAAAGTATAACTTAAGATTGGAACAACCACACTAATTTTAAGGTTTTATAACCATTTTACTTCAATTATTCTATCATTTCAGTTTATCCAAGAAGACTGATCCAACAGTGGCACAGTTTAATAAATACCCAGACCTTATGCACGAATATAGGAGCTTAAAAGTGGGCGACTTCACCTGGATAGCAAGAGACAAAATTGATAAGAACAAGGAACTTGTCCTCCCCTATATAGTAGAAAGAAAGAGGATGGATGACCTAGGTGCCAGTATTAAAGATGGAAGATTTCATGAGCAGAAATTTAGGTTAAAAAAGTCTGGGTTAAAGAATATAATATATTTAGTTGAGAGTTACGGTAGCAACAATCATATCGGTTTACCCATACAGTCTCTTATGCAGGCTCTGGCGAATACCAGAGTCCAAAACGACTTTAAGGTCCATATGACAGAGTCACACACACACTCTGCTAGATTCCTGGCAATGTTGACTAAAAGACTGACTATTGAATATAAGGTAATGTTAATTTTTAGTATTTTTTTCACATTCATACATTTCATTTTTTATACTAAGGGGCCATCCATAAATGACGTCACACGAAATTAATGATTTTTGACCCCCTTTGACGGGGGCGTCCTTGTCAGAGTTGGTCACATTTATGAGACCCCCCCCCCTCCCTAGTGTGACGTCACAAATTACAATTTTACATCTAGAAATAATTATCATATCATAGCTATTACTTAACACTTAGATTAAAATATATTCAGAAATGTGTAATGTCACAAAAATGAGGACCCCTCCCACCCCCTTGTCACACAATGTCACACTTCGTCAACCCCCTCCCTCCCCTTTACATGTGACGTAATTTATGGATGGCCCCTAACAAGTGACCCAGATTTGCATAGGTGCAATAATATATTATACATATAAACCTTCCACTTGAATCACTATCTGTTGCAACTGCATTAAAATCTGCTAAGTAGTTTAAAAGACCTAAACCAGCAGGAAAGAAAGTAACTTTATTTTATACTATTATATATATATTATATATAATAGTATAAAATAAAGTAATAAAGCTTTATTTATCCAAAAATACATTTACCATTTAAAAAAATATTGTGTATTTTGGCCACTATTTGCATTAAAAGCATCTTCCATCTGCTTCCATTCTTCTCTACACAGTGCTACTCTATTTCATTCTCTATATTTATTATATTTATACTATATTTTCTCCAACTTCTACAATATCATTGTCCCATCTCTTTGCTGATCTACCTTTTATCATCTTCTTGTCTATTGGAAACCAGTTAGTCAGTATTTTTGTCCATCTATCGTCCTTTACTCTTTGTAAATGCCTTGCCCATTTGCACTTGAGTCTCCGAATTCGTTTTACTGTGTCTTTTGTTTTGTTACATTATCTGTTTTGTTATTTGACTGTTTTTTATCTTATATTTTAGTTTCAGTCCTAGGAAACTTCTTTCTATACCTGACTGACATACTCTTACTTTTTCTATGTTTCTCTTTGTCACTGGTCCAAGTTTGGCTAACATAAGTAAGGCAGGGCATATTTAGGCATAGGCTTTAGTTTTGTGTCGGGAGTTTGCTTTTAAACACGTCTTTTAACTCCCAATATTTATTCCAGGTGTTTTTGTAATACAATTAAGTAACTCAGTTTTGTAATGAATAAACTAGTTTAATATTTCAACTTTCAGGATAAAACTTTAAAAGGACATAATCAAGAACCGAGTGGCGAAATTCTGCCAACATTTGCATTCTTTAATAAATCTGCTTTGAAGAATAAACCTTTATCAGTCACAGATACTTTTTTAAAACTGTTGTTGCAATTGAAGGGTGTTTCTGTGGAGAAGGCATTAGCTATAACCAATGTTTATAAAACACCAAGTTCTCTATTCAAAGCTTACGAAGGCTGTGATGATGACAGAGTAGGGGAGTTGCTGTTAGCTAATTTAAAATATAACAATGTGTCTCATAATGTGGGACCAAAAGTTAGCAAATCTATTTATCAATTGTTCACATTTGACAATTATATATAAAGTTATTTTCTTTTACATTTAAATATTATACTTTATTTTTGTGATATTGAGAATTTAAAGCAAAATAATATGCTAACCATTGACTTGATTTTAATTTACATTAAAAACTCTATTTATGTGCATTTTTGTAAATCAGCAAACTTTAAATTATGGCAAATATGGTTGTGAGTTGTGACTTATATTTTTAAGAATTATGAATCCTTTAAATCCGATTAAGTGATATTTTAATTAAAATAATTTATTTTTATGTTATTATAACGTGTATTATTTAATTCCCATGTTATAAATCAGGAAAGATTTTAGAATGATTGCTGAACACATTTAAGTACTAACCAAAAATTTCAAAACTAATGATTTCTCATTTCATCATCTTTAAACTAAGTATCTTTAGTTTTTTATTCGTCCATGTAAGTATAGTTTAGAAATACCAGGGCGGAGACCAACTTGTAAACCACTTTGGAGGTTGTTCAGTAGAAACAAACTAGAAAATTGTTTAAGTTTTATAAAACATGTATTGAAACCTCGCCTTTAAATAAAAATACCTATTTGTGGGAATGTGGTGGAAAGCCCCAAAGGGAGATCTCCGACCGAGCGAGGTGGTATGCTCGGTCAGCAGTGTTGCCACTTTAGTGATTTTGTCACTAGATTTGGTGAATTTTCGGAGTTGGACAGTGATATTCTAAAAAAGAAATCACTGAAAAATTATTTGATGACTTTTAGTGATATTTAAAGAATCTCAAAGAATTTAGAAAGTACATATTGGCAACCCTTCGCTAAAGGCCCAGATAAATGTTTTGGATTTGGCTTAAAGTAAAATGTACACTTTGCTGAGTAAAAATTACCTATTTTGAAACGTTGCTCTAGACAAAGAGAGTCGAACCAGCAAATCATGGCTTTAGAAATCTTATGCTGTTGTCTCTTAATATTGTAGTGACTGCACAATTTTACACAAACATGTTTTTCTGAGGTTTCTATGACTAAACATATTTCAAAATATTTAAAGTATCAAGATAGTTTTTCGACGATACTTGAAGTTAACAGCTTAAAATATACTTTTAAAATTTGCCGCCAATCTATTGAGCCACGCCGCGCCGCGCCATTCCCACGACTCATTGGTTCAAATGAGAGCTACTTAATTATTTATCTTAGGATGAGAGTACTATAATAAGTTCGACTCTATATACAATAATTGTGGTCTTGTGTGTGTGTGGTGTGGTTTCAAATATGTCAATTTGAAACCACACCACACACACATTTTTAACTTACTTTGATTACTACTACACTACACTACATTATAAATTATTTAGTGAATTCTAGTGATTTTTTTAGTTTTAAATATTCCTTAATCTGGTGATATTTCAAAATAAAACTAGTGAAAAAGTTTTCTGCGAGGTGGCAACACTGTCGGTCAGGCCGAAGCCCCGCTTGTAATTATTTCAGCTGTCGTATATATTTAGGGTTGCCATCTCTTACATATGACTTCCTGGACAAGACGCGTGAAAATCCCTGGATTTTGGAGTACGAAACCCGGACATAGAACAGTTTTTACCCGACTACGGCAATGTCAAAAAGAACGGAAGATTTATTATTGCTGTAAATCAAAAAAAAAACTTAGGCCTTCCTAATTCTGCCTACAAAAACCCGGATAGTAAATAAAATCCGGCCGGACGCTCCCCGGACGCCCTTTAAACTAGGACAAATCCGGGGAAACCCGGACGGATGGCAGCCCTATATATATTATACTTTCAAAATTTCGATAGCGCTATTGTGCGCTGATTGGTTCGCCACATATTCAACCATATCCCAAATCACTAAGGGCCACAATAGTAGATTATGCACCAAGGGGATAAAGCAGTGTCTTACGTCACGGGCAGCATATTGGACCCTGAGCGTAACGAGGGACTTACGCTCGGGAGTTAAAACTTAACTCCCGAGTGAAGCGAGGGAGTTATGTAGTTTCCTGAGTGAAGCGAGGGGTTCAAGCTGCCCAAGACGAAGACAGGCTTTATCCCAGAGGTGCATACTCTACTTTTCATACCTACTGCGAGGCAATAAAAACCCAGGGCTACATAAATAAAACTTTTATTTTGTTAAAAGTTAATATTGATATTGGACACATTTGTCCAGTTATGGAGGGACAGAGTAATATTTTTATTAGGAACATTTATGGAAGTTGTGGTGGAGCAGTACCTACTCAAAGATTCAGGAACTTGTGACTGACAATTTTGACACGTGAGAATGTTAAAATTATATGTGGCCAGTTCGATTTTCGAATAAACTCTCAGCAATACCATATTATTATTGAAAAACTCTATGATACCTAGTAGTGATGTGCCGGATATCCGTATCCGTATCCGCGGATATCCGAGGCAAAAGAAAGATCCGTATCCGTGTCCGTATCCGTTACTATTTGGCGGATCTTTTACGGATCTATTCACCTTATTAATATTAAAATTATAGATGAATTATTTAAATTAGTGATTACTGATTAAGGTAGCGACTAGCAATAAAAACTATTAAATTCAATACAGATAATATTTTTGAGGATGTTTTCTTTGTAAATGATTTTTTAAAGAGTTGTGCTTTTACCCTTACGGGAATACTTTCCATCACAAATTTTACACTTTGCATATTCATCATTTACTAACAGCCTCCGTAGTCTAGTGGTTAGAGCATTGGCTCTCGACTCGTAGGTCGTGGGTTCGATTCCCGCATTGGAACAACAAAAAATGTTGTTTCCAAGTTTGGTTAGGACAATGCAGGCTGATTACCTGATTGTCTGCCAAGAAAGATGATCCATGCGTCGGATGGGCATGTAAAAAGTCGGACCTGCGCCTGAGAGATCTGAGATCTCTCGTCAGTCGTGTCGGTTATCCGTCCCACTGGGTTATGAGAGTAAAGGAAGAGGGAGTACTCTTGTGTACTGCGCACACATTTGGGCACTATAAAATAACTCTTGCGTAGCTGGCCTGGTTTTCAATGAAACTAGCCACCAGTCACCGAAATCGAAAGCTATTATTATATTATTTACTAACACAAAATAATTCCAAATTACACTACTAAACTTCTTTGTGGTCATTTTTTAAAAGTCATGTACCAATACCAAACAAGCGTTATCTATGCTGTCCAGTGTCAACATACAAAACTATAAACAAAACAAAAGAAAGAACCACCGTATAATGCAAGTCGAAACATGTGTGAAGATCGCGCGCACCGACACCGACTGCGTAAGAAAGTTAAGATCCGTATCCGTATCCGTATCCGCGGATCTTGACACCAAATATCCGTATTCAGATCCGTATCCGCGGATATACATTTTTAACGATCCGGCACATCACTAATACCTAGATACGTAACTATTAGGAGTTTTATAACGAATTTTAACGTTCCAAATTCAAATCACTTTAATCCCTTGGGAGTTTCATACAACATTATCTCCCTTGGGAGTCAATGACTTGCTTTACGTTGAGATTGCGTGATATATAATCGAACATTGTCGAGCAGGTGGTATGAAAACATGTTTTCGTCATGGTGTCGACTTGTCGAGGCCCGCAAGGAAAAACTTCAGGTTTTTATTAAAACGTAATTCCAAGTTAACGATGAATTTAATAATAATATCTCCCCACACCTTAGATCATATACTACCCCCACACCGATATCGGTGACGGTGGCCGGTTTCATTGAAACCAGGCCAGTTATGCAGGAGTAATATATAGTGCCCAAGTGTGTGCGCAGTACCTACACAAGAGCACTTTCTTTAGGTACTCTCATAATCCAGTGGGACGGATAACCGACACGACTGACGAGAGATCAGGCGCAGGACCGACTTTTTACATGCCCATCCGACACATGGATCATCTTTTTTGTCAGACAATCAGGTGATCAGCCTGTATTCTCCTAACCAAACTTGGAAACAACATTTTGTGCCGTTCCAATGAGGGAATCGTACCCACGACCTCCGAGTCGAGAGCCAATGCTCTAACCACTAGACCACGGAGGCTGTTAATTAAAAGATTTTTTCAAAGATGTTAAAAATACATATTAATAAGTGATTTTTGAAAATGTCAACACTTTTTCAAAACTTTATCAAGGTTTAAAGAAGGGGCCACAAATCCACAATGTTATTGGTGAAATTAATATGGTTTACATACACCTTTAACTTCAGATGGGCTAATAAGTAATAACAAAGGTCCTGCGAGTCACAGGTTGAGTATAGCTGCCCCAAATGGTAGGGTAGAATGAAAAAAAAACCCATCTCCATAAACCTAATCCCCACTTCACATGTATGGGGGAGCCACCCCTAAAATACAAAATTAGAATTGTCTCAATAGTAAATTGATATGTACCTACTTACTTAAACTAATAAATAAATAAAAATTATTGCATCATTGATTTTTTTTTGCAAAATCACAATAAGTACCTATTATATGTGGCGGACCAATCAGGGCTATCGAAGTTTCTGAGCTCGGAAAGTATATATACGACAGCTGAAATGATTACAAGGGGCTTCGGCCTGACCGGGCATAACACCTCGCTCGGTCGGAGATCTCCCTTTGGGGCCCCCACAATACCCACATTGGTGACCCTCGACAGAATACGCCTCCTTCTGGACATACTTACCTACCTACTTATTTCTTATTTTCTAGCCCAGTTAAAATATGATGAAAGCAATCATTTAAATTTAAAATTTTGGCTAAGGCTATGTAGGTACAATAATTTGGCAATAAAGAAATTAATAATATAGGTACACATTATCAGTTAATTGAGTTTTTCATATACACAAGTGTGTGAACTGAGGGACCCAACATAATGGTTTATCTGGGGGCACGGCAGTGCCCCCGCCAAGTCTAGCGCGAAGCAAACACTGCCGTACCATCCTTTACTGGAACCATTTCGCCGCATTTTCAGGCCCCTATTTGAGAACCTCTGGATAAGACCAGAACGCAGAAATTTTCGTCATCCAATAAGCTATAATCACGTACTTAAAATCCAAAATTTCAAGTCTGTAGGTCATTTAGTTCCGAAGTTAAGCGAAAGCAAAGTTTCGCATTTTCGACACTCACTCACTCACTCACTCATGATCATCAAAATAGAACTAGTACTTCCCATAAACTTAGAGAGCTGAAATTTGGTACAGAGTTGGGGTTTAATGGCCACATAAAGGGAAAACTATAAAAACTAGGATAATCGATCTGGGGGCACGGCAGTGCCCCTGCCAAGTCTAGCGCGAAGCAAACACTGCCGTACCATTCTTTACTGGAACCATTTCGCCGCATTTTCAGGCCCCTATTTGAGAACCTCTAGATAAGACCAGAACGTCGATCTGGGGGCACGGCAATGCCCCCGCCAAGTCGAGTGCGAAGCAAACACTGCCGTACCATTCTTTACTGGAACCATTTCGCCGCATTTTCAGGCCCCTATTTGAGAACCTCTAGATAAGACCAGAACGTCGATCTGGGGGCACGGCAGTGCCCCCGCCAAGTCGAGTGCGAAGCAAACACTGCCGTACCATTCTTTACTAGAACCATTTTGCCACATTTTCATTACTCGAACTTTATTCTACTCGAACATTACACAAATTAAATAAACAAATTGCACTAAAATCTAGGAAAATAAATCAATATGCCCACGTTTCTACAAAAAGAAGTGAAATCCCACCAAAAACATTCTGTAAAAAACTAGCCAAGTCTCGATGGAGCTGCTTGTTTATCTCTAAAAAGTTATGAAATCTAGACAAAATCGTGCCAAGTCTAAGGTTCCTTACTGCGGTTTCTTTATTATTATAGTTAATGTTGTGTGACTTGGCCGTTGAAGGGCACACAAGGGTACAAAAGGGGCTCCATGACACCATTGCTCCAATACGTGTGTTGTACAATCAACAACAGCCTAAAATGAGACACTAGCGTCCAATTACCAATACCAGTATGGGCTATTATCTCGCTTAACAAACATAGGTAGTTACAAATGTAAACAAAATTGACTTGTACCCACAAAAGTATAAAGAATGTTCAACGGCCAAGTCACTCAACATTAACTATAATAATAAAGAAACCGCAGTAAGGAACCTTAGACTTGGCACGATTTTGTCTAGATTTAATAACTTTTTAGAGATAAACAAGAAGCCCCATCGAGACTTGGCTAGTTTTTTACAGAATGTTTTTGGTGGGATAATATTTTCCAAATTCACCGATAGATTTTTCTGAAATTTTGTCTATGAATTCTACATTTTTTTTTTTACTAAAACTCTACGTAGAAAAATAAATAAAAGTCAGTAGGTAATATATCGCGAAATGAGTATGTCATTTTTGTGTGAACTAAGGGACCACACTTCGGTGGTTATCGATTTTTTTATTTCTGATGAACTTTTACAAAAGTTCTACTAAAATTCTGTAGTGAAAAAACCACAATTTTTCACATACTTTTCGAGATGACTCACTGTAGACTCAAATTCCCAGATTTGTTCTTAATTTTTTTTAGACTTCTACTCTAAAACTTGCTGTACTTATTTTGGGTAAATTCAGGTCCCTTTTCCCTTCAGTCCACAGTCCACACGCATACAAAGTTTTCACTTCGAAAAAGATTGTATGTTTGCATTGAACAGGCTTCCGAAACTACCAGACCGATTTAGATGAAATTTGGCTTAGATATCGAATAGACCTCAGAGTAGGATAGGATCTTCATCACTGGAAATTTGTACCCACGGGATTTTCTTTATTATTATTAGTTAATAAATTAAAAGCGTAAGCAAGAGAAAGAAAAAGCGGTGTTATTATTTAATATACTTTATTCATATTAGCTGTTGACGGCTACGTGGGTTTTACAACTTGATATAGGTAATCATTTATAGACAGACCAGTTTTAAGAGCACTTCAGGATGGAATCATCTTCCCAAGTTTACAAAACCATGAAAAATATCCAATTGGTTAGACACAAACATACTAAAACGAGATTCCAGTCCAAGATCGAGCATTTGAGATTTCCAACAACTCTGCTTGTGTCAAAGCAATCTGGTATTTTATCACAATGTCCTTAATCTAATGTGTAGAGGCAATGTGAGATATCAAAGTCTAAGGAGACCTGCCAGATTATTCACAATGCTAAATTAGACTCACATTTGGTAACTTCTCTGCACGGCGACCAATTAACGTCTGCACGGCGACCAATTAACGTCTGTCGCGCTAACCGTTGACCAATAATCTTCTTTTTCGAATTGTGAATAGACCTGCAGGAGTTTTAGACATGGCACAGAAAATAAAGAAACATATAAAGCCAAAAATTGCTCTCTTTATATAAAGCCACTCAGCTCTCTTTACACATATACTATAAAATTTGAAAACAAATAATAAATTCTAATAATTCTTTTACACCTACCAATAAAGGTATATAATATCAAATTTTTATACTATTAGGCATCTCTTATATATTCAGACAATTATATAACATTTCAAATATGTACAAAGAAAAAAAAAACAAATGCACATACATTGGAAACTTAACTTAAAAACTATGAGAAATGAGACTTAAGAGATATAAATTTTAAAAAGTATCCATTTGTTACAAAAACATTAAGAATATATGAGGAAACCCTGTTTCTCGTCAGACAGAAACACACAGTGCACACGAAATACAGAAACTAGCAATAATAATTTCAAAAGAAAATTTCCTTCAGTTTAAAATAAAAAAATAGATATGTGCACTTATGAACTAACATAGATTCCTTACAGTGTGTGATAGTTTCTCTCGGTTTGATTTTTGTAGTATTTGAAGCCCATGAATCCGATTGCCAGGAGACCGAGAGTCAAAATGATGCCTCCGATGAAACTGGGACCATCAAACCTAGAATATTAAACATTTAAATTAGTCATACATCACATAGTTATGTAGTTTTTATGACAATAACTAGCTGTTTCCCGCGGCTCCGCCCGCGTAAATAAGCTTTCAAGTATTCCGCGGTAACACTGGACCTTTTTGGGATAAAAAGTACCCTATGTTTTAATCCAGAGCCTAAACTACTACCATATCAAATTTCATCGAAATCCGTTCAGTAGTTTTTGCGTGAAAGAATAACAAACATCCATTCATACATCCTCACGAACTTTCACATTTATAATATTAGTAGGATTATTGTACAAAATATTGGAGCAAAATATTTGCATAGTAATGTGTATATTTAATGTTATTGTAACCTAAACTAAAATATAGAGTACACTTTAGCTAACCTGTATAAGGCTAGAAGGGCTTTACACAATCACTCTACTTGCCTTGCAGCATACTTTAATTATTTCAATTAGATAATTACTGAGTATACAATTGTATACAAATTATAATTTGTATACAATGAGGCTTGCCTAACAATTTATTTCATTCTGTCAATATAATACATAGTTAAGAAATCTATGGTATGAAAATTACAGCAAATTTTCTAATTATGGCTACACCAACAATTTTATAGTGTAGCTAAATGTAGCAATTTTTGTTTTGATAAATTATAACACATTACATACTTAGCTATCTACAGCTTTTAACATAAACCTACCCCCAGTATTTCTATCAAAATTTAAGATCAAATTGAGTCTACAAAAAGGTTTACGACAATAAAATAACTTACCCTCTAGCTTGCAGGGTTGGTTTTTCTCCGCCAGCCTTAGGAGCCTCAGTTGTTGTGCCATTCTTGGGAGTCGCATCACTCTTTGGTGGAATCACTACCACTGGTGGAACAGGCTCTACCTTTGGTTTACTTTCTTGTGGGACTGGGGCTCCTTCACTCTTTGTGGTCTGTTCTTTAGCTGCAGGTATTACAGTAGTGTTTTGAGATTCCTCTTTCTTCGCACCAGTTTTAGGCGATTCCTCTTTCTTGTCTGTTGTTTTGTTATCAGGTTCAGTTTTGGGGGCAGTTTGGTTTGTGGGCATAGTTTTTGTGGCATTATCATGAACGACGGGGGCATCAGTTACATTCGCCTTCTGAGGAACTGTTGTCGCTGCCGGTTTGATGGATGGATCGGCTACTTTGTTGTCAACAGTAGTTGTGGCAGTTGGTGGGATGGGAACTTCAGTTTTTGATGCTTCTTGAACTGGGGCCTTGGCGACATCTGTAATTTAGCAGAAACAGACCTTTTTATATCATTAGTGCTTAACAAACAAGCAATAAAAATATATATTACACTTATATATTATTAAAGTGTGTGATTGTAGATTTGAATGAAAAATAGTACCTATACAGAATAATATAATATTATTCATATAGTTTAAAACCTGTTATTTTTATCAGCGCACACAAATTAAGAAATCTTATCATCTACAAACAAGTTACCATAGTTTTTTATGCATATATATTTATTAAACAGAATACATTTCATTAACCTTTAACCAGTGACGTGTAGCCTCACAGGCGTCGCGTGGTATGCGAATTCTCAGAATTGACCCCTTCCCCCTGCTTGCTGCGTCCCTGCGTCTTAGTAGCTTTTGTTTTGGTGCTAAAACGACCCGGGAAGAAGGCGGACGTAACATCGGTTGTCTAACACGTGAGTAATACTTATATGAAAATCGGTCGTAGCCTGTCAGGCTACATGTCCCTAATTGTCATATAAATATTTTACGAACTTTATTTTTAATTTTAGTGCAAAATGGCAAATTACTGTAGAAAACGTCAACTTCAGCCCACGAGTTCATCAAGGAACAAAATATTACGGACAGACAGTCCATAGTTTGAGGAGGAGGTCAATTCCTTCATGCTGGCTTCAGACCAATCTGACAGTGTAGGAGACATTGAAAAGTTTTTGGTTTCCGATCGTGATTTTTGCAGCTTCATGAAAGTGATCCAGATGAATATGATATATTGTGATATACATATTATATACACGTGTGTCGGGTGTGACAATTCCATATTATGTTTAAAATGTTCTCGCCTTTTGTGCAAAAATTGCCAATGATTTATGCCAAATTAAGTCGATGTCAGAATTTTTAATTTTTGTGTTCAGAAGAATCTTTTACGTTTTATTGTTTAATTAATAATTAGATTTTAAGTAAAAAGTGTTAAATATGTAGAATTATTTATGTAAGGTTTATTAAAATGCCTAAAACTGAATCTCATGTCAATTAAGGGTAAAAAGTACTAATAAGTGTTAATTGTGTTTTTCTCCTAAAGTAATGATAAAAACTGATCGATATTATTTATAATTGTTTTATTATATTCCAATTGTTAAATATCAAGACAATTTTGAATAAGCCAAATGCAATTTATGAAAAAAAATTACTTTCAAAGTAGTAGCCTGTGAGGCGTCACGTCCCTTATAGTGTTACAAATTTGTCATGTCAGCAGTTAAAGGTTAAAAAAAAATTAGTTGTAATAGCTATACATTTGCATAAGGCCTCTCCCACATTTGGCGTGACTCGTGAGCGTGTCTTGGGCGACGCTTACGCAGCGTGCGCACTGCGTGAGCGTCACGATTTGCCGAGTCGTGGCGTTTGTGCAGCGTGCACGCGACGAGCGCGCTGCGACCGACGACCGAAAGGTAACGGGCGGCGGGAAAATATTATGTTACAAAACTCACTTCCCGATAGATAATAATAATACTATTAAAGTCGGTGACTATTTTTGCGTAGCTTCCGGTCCGGTCTATCTTAATTTGATTATAAATTTATAATATTAATTATTCAATCATTTATTAATAATAGAATATGGTCTAAAATAATATTTAAACGCTAGTATTAATATTTAAAACATATTTACTTTAATATAAACATTTAACTGTTAATACTCATAAAATGTATAAAAAGGGTGGTAACTGTAAAATGGCGGCCACTCTACTACTAATCGCTGATACGTTAGTAATATATATTCTTTGTCGCTGATCAATAAAGGTGATTCTATCCTTCAAGCAGGGTTCGAAAATATCCGATATTTATTATAAATATCAAAATATCAGTTAATTATGATATAATATTATATTTATATCCGATATATATCCATTTCGTATGAAAGCCATAATATTATTTTATTGTATTATTTATGTATACTAAATACTATTTACTTAAGTGTTACATTATAAACATAATTAATTATTTTAAAAAAATGACAGGTTGCACTCCAGGAGTGCCGTCAGAAGTAAAAACTTGAATATTAATGTTGTGCATTTTTGATATTTTGGAATGGTTAGGGAATAATTTTGCACGAATTGCTTTAATTGTCAGTATAAAAGACCTATCATTTATTTGGTAAAATACAATATTCATTTATTGCGCCATCCTACACAACCAACATGACAATTAATATTACATTAAAAATTTAACACTTCAGATTTTTGGGGTATATCATGAATTTGGAATCTGTTGGAGCCAAAATGTAGGGCTCGTTTTCCCGATTCTAATGATACCTCAATCGAGGGGTTAGGGGTTAGGAAGGCATAGTTATGGCTCGAGGGGATTTTTGCTTGGAGGTAAGGGGCGGGGGAGGGCGGTTTCGTGGGGGGTGGATTGGAGGTAAAGCTTAGTGTAAAGGTCAATGTTATAGGGATGGTTGGGGTCAAAGTCGAATGTTAAGGTCAAGGGTCAATGTTTTGGGAAAGTTGGGATCAAAAGTCAATACGAACTAAAATAGTTTCATGCTCGCGTAAACCAAGACAGCAAACAATTGCAAGTTAAATCTTTCGATTAGGACACGTGACCTGTCGCGCGAGTTTAACAGTTTCTACCTATCCCAAGAAAAGTGCACAGCGCTGCTAAAGAGGTATTTACTTCAAAAACTGAAATGTTTTTAATGTTTTATTTATTAGGTACTTCAAATCATCCGAAAAAAATCCGAAATTTTTACATAAAATCTATCAGTCTCGAATCTTCATATAAAAGGGCCGGCTTTTCAACACATCATAGCTTGGCCAAAGAATATATATTACTAACGTATGGCTTGGCCCTGCTTCTGTTTAAAAAAAAAACGATTTTTTTACATAAAATCCAGTCTCGTATCTTCATATAAAAGGGCCGGCTTTTTCAACACATCATAGCTTGGCTCTGATAACGCTTCTGTTTAAAATAAAGACAGCCTAAAAATTCATGCTTTAATAAACAGTTATCTATACTATTATATTATAAATGCGAGTGTGTCTGTCTGTCTGTTACCTCTTCACGCTTTACTGATTTTTATGAAATTTGGTATAGACATACTTTGGGTCCCGGGAAAGGGCATAGGATAATTATTATAACGAAAAAGTAGAGTTCTCGCGGGATAATGTATTTACGCGGGCGGAGCCGCGCGCAAAAGCTAGTATTCTATAAATACGAAAGTTTTTTAATTCTTCTTATATATACTCAGTAATGAAATAAAATCGTTATTGCACTTTGTCAATTACTTTCTTTGTAAAAAATAATAGAGCAGACACAAACAGAAACTTAAATTTTTCTGACATGACTGACACCAATAACACTTTCGCTGCCACTACGATTTTCATGATGTCTTCTCGGATGCCGCTTACATTGTACGGCGGACTCAGCAGGTGAGTCGCCGGCACTGCAATATGAATTGAATCGACTCACCAATCACCATATGAGTTCACTGGCACTGCGTAAGGGTAAATTAAATTTTTTGTTATTTCTGTGGTCGTTACAGTGTAATTAAGGTGTTTAACGCAATTAAAAAGTGTTAGGTGTTGTTGTAGGACTATTCAGCTTGTAAAAATGACAAAAAACTCTTTGGATAAAATAAAAGGTAAGTTTGTTTCGTAATTTAAGCAGTGGTTGTCAATCTTTTAAACTTTGGTTATTGTTAAGGTTATATTTTGAATTTCTAATACTTGTGAATAGTCAATTTTACCCTGAAATATTTTAATACGGGCTTTAGATTAAAATGTATTATTTTAATTGTGGAAACGACGAATTTAATTGATAATAATTAAAAAATAAACCTTTTTTTAAAAAGTTTAAAATCTGCTGAATTCAAATTAAATGATAACTTATTAATATGCAACAATAATAATGTCTATACGTGAAACAACATGTTATTACATTAAAATCAACATGAATGTGGGCTGATAATAATAATTATTTTTTTTTTTTTCATTTTTATTATCCTATTCCCGACGAAGACAAATCCGAAAACACAAAAATCATAAAAATCTGTTCAGCCGTTCTTCAGTTATAATTAGTGTAACACGACTTATAATATATATACCTACCGTATAGATTCTAATGAAACTAGTTTGTTGTATATTAGTTCCATATCACAAGTATGTAGGTCGTCCATGCTATTATGTTGACGTCGTTTTCTAACATGTACATACAGTCATACATATTTCCAGTTTGAGGATCTATGTCCGGGAACTCACCTGTGTAGTTCATGGCATTGCATAATCGTTTTTTTCCTTTGAAAAATAAACGGGATCTTCACGCCCGGCCCACCGCATAAATCTTTAGTTTAGCATATATTTAGTCTAAACTATAATTTTGAGCAGAAAATACGGATGCATTTTGGAAATATTAGTGAAAAACACTGAACTATACAGGTGAGTCGGTGGCACTGAACGTGTTATGCCGGCAGAAGTGTTGCTATTGCTATTTATGGATTAGAACTTATTAGTAGGGAATATTAATTATATATATATAACATAAGCATGCGTAACTCACACATTTGCTTGCAGATTGTGGGTATTATTTGGCGGAAAAACTGCTTAAAATAATCATATTAATTAAATGTATGATATGGATTTCCGCAAAGTAACGTCTGATTCCATTAATTAGTAGGGAATATGTTTTAACTCTACTCCAACGCCATTTAAGTACATTTAGGAAGTAGAAATACAGTAACAAAAAATTATTTAATAGTATAAAATTTTAAAAACCAATTTTGTATTGATATTTGATATATATCATAAAAAGTCCTTTAAAATATATCGGATATATATCCATTGATATAGGTATGTCCATTGATATATTATATCCTCGAACCCTGCCTTCAAGTGTACCTTTTTACTGCTTCTGCTTTCACTGCAGACCTGATCCCTATTTCAATCAACATAAGGAAGGGGCCTAAATTAACATAATGAATCAATATCGTAATTACATACTATACAAGATGTTTAGTTGTTTAGAATGGTCTTTTGCTATTAAACTAAGTTTTTTTATACAAACAGCAATGTTTGTGTGTAGAAAGAGGAAGTAAAATGTTTTACTGAGTATTCTTTAAGCCAATTTATAAATCCTATGTAATCTTTTTTAATCCTTGAAATAAGTATCAACTGAAGAGAGCAGCAATGAGTCAATATTTTATCGTAATCACATTGCCATAATTACATTACATTTTATTAATTTCCAGAACTATCTCTATATGTTTGCTATGTTATCAGTATTTTATATTATGTTTTATTTATACAACTAGTTGTTGCCTGCAACTTCGTTCGCATAGAACTAACGGAAAGGGAACCCTATTTTTTTCGACATAACCCTAAGATAAATTAAGCCCATGGTTATACCTTATATCTTCAGCTGACCAGTGAAAGGTCCTTGAAAATCGGTCCAGCCATTTTAGACGGAATAAACAGACAGAAAAAATGCATTATGTGAAAACTATTAATATAAAATTACAATCAGATACTTAATTTTATTTATTTGTACAGATATAGATGTAAATTGTAACACTATATAGTACATAAATAATTGATTGCTACATCCCTATCAATTAAAGTTATCATTTACATTGTCGAGTTTGATGAGTTTTTTAACCTAGTTTGTGTTCACAATACAAACATTATTAATAGGTATTATTATAGTCATATCAGGGTTCTGACAAACTATTGTGGCTTTAGAGAACATTTACATAGTAAGCTGTGCATTGTTTTAGGGTTCCGTACTCAGTAGTATCAGAGTTCTGACAAACTATTGTGGCTTTAGAGGACATTTACATAGTAAGCTGTGCATTGTTTTAGGGTTCCGTACTCAGTAGTATCAGAGTTCTAACAAACTATTGTGGCTTTAGAGAACATTTATATTGTAGACCATGCATTGTTTAGGGTTCCGTACTCAGTAGTAACAGAGTTCTGACATACTATTGTGGCTTTAGAGAACATTTACATAGTAAGCTGTCCATTATTTTAGGGTTCCGTACTCAGTAGTATCAGAGTTCTAGTTTTAGAGAACATTTACATTGTTGACCGTGCATTGTTTAGGGTTCCGTACTCAGTAGTATCAGAGTTCTAGTTTTAGAGAACATTTACATTGTTGACCGTGCATTGTTTAGGGTTCCGTACTCAGTAGTATCAGAGTTCTGACATACTATTGTGGCTTTAGAGAACATTTACATTGTAGACTGTGCAAAGTATAATATTTGTTTTAAGGTTCCATACCCAAAGGGTAAAATTGGACCCTGTTACTGAGATGTGTCCGACTGTCCTATCTATCACCAGGCTGTATCTCCTTAATCATGATAGCTAGACAGTTGAAATTTTCACAGGTATATTTCCACTATGACAACAATTAATACTAAAAACAAATAAATATTTAGGCTCCACCACTCCAATACAACAAACATGTATTTTTTGGGTGTTTTGAATGGAACCCTTAGCGCAAGAGTCAAGACTAAGTCTTGGTCGGTTTTGCATTTAATGACTATGGTCGGTTTTGTTTGTTGTTCACAGTGAATTAATAAACTATATTCAAACATAAGTATATCCGAATATCAAGCATATTGGTTTATCATCTGTGATCAATTTATAGGTACAGACATTTTAGTTGGTATACCTATGTACTACATATTTTTATAGTGTAGTATCAAGTTTTCTAGTAATGGGGGGAAATCAAAACTATTGCCCTGATATGGATATTTTGCTAAATCCTAATAAACACATACTCAAGCGAGTTGCAGTGTTCTGAAAATCGGTGTGTAGTAGTGCCTTTGCAGTTTTTTACTCTAAAGATTTTAAACAATTTTTTTTAGAATAATATAGAATTTAGCTTTAAAACTTATTAAATAGATAGGTATACAGGGGAATTAATGAAATTATTGTCTTCATAATCATAAGCGTCAAGTTACTGTTTATAATTCGTAGACTTTTTGTTGATTATTTTTATTTTATGCCTCTATTAATTTATTTTACGTTGAATAAAGATGGCGCCTAGGTACTTTAAACTTTTTATAATGTAGGTACATTACCCATTACAATTTTAGAGATTAAATTTAGTAAAGGGATAAAACACGCAATTTTTTAAGCTAAAGCATACATAAGTTTAAATGATTGTGCAATAAAGTGAAATGAATATGACAAAATGAGAAACAGAACTTGTTTTCTTTCAACTGTAATTATTAGACAACATTCCAATAGAACGCAATAATTGATCAAAGATATAATGCGCGCTTACCTTGTCCTGTTGCCGGTTCTGGTGCTTTACTTAAACATGTAGATAAAGAAATAAGGAGGATTATAAATACTTTCTGCATTTTAGCTAGAATTTTAAATTATTGAAATAGTTAAAATTGTGATCGCAGCTCGCACCTCTAGCGAAGAAAAGAAAACAGTTTTTTTTTTATAAAAACGACAGTACATGATACCAAAAACAAGTAGTAGTACCATAGAGCACAATTATTTGTCTATTCTCAACGGTCCAGCCTGCAAATCCTGCACTGGTACTAAGAATGCTTAGGCCGCGCCGGGATTATACGGCACCGGAATCCGGAAGGCCGTGAAAAATTCTGAGCATTGAAATACAGTCGGACAAGGATCTTTTGGCACGTTGACAAAATCAGGGCCCCGATTCTCGTGCTTCGAACTCCAAATTTTCCATTTTCAACTTTATTTTATGAAAATAGAACAATACAGTTGAAAATGGAAGTTTCGAGTGTCGAGCTGTCATATATGACATTGACATTTGACTCGACACTCGGATGTTCGATTTTCAACTCTATTGTATTAGTGCAGAGATCTATTTCAATGCTCAGAATTTTTCACGGCCTTCCGGATTCCGGTGCCGTATAGTCCCGACCTTAGGCTGGGACTATATGCACCGGAATCCGGAGGTCCGTAGAGAATTCTGATCATTGAAAATAGAATTTTGTACTATTACAAGAGAGTTGAAAATCAAACACATGAGTGTCGAACATGTCGAATATACATGGAGGGGCCCTTACAGTTCTATACATACTAGCGCTTATACAAATATGATGGAAATATGAGACAGACGGTGAAATATCATTTGGTCTCTTTCTATCTAATGCAATAATTTTCATGTTAGAAGAAACAGCAATATTTTTGTTTTTGCTCATTTTAGAAACATTAGACTTCAAAACTTTGACAATTAACGAAATGTGGAACGATCCGCCATTATTTGCTCATTAACTGTCAATTAACTGTGGTAGGTCTCCTGTCAAAAGGTTGTTTATGTTTTGTATAATTAAGAATTTCCAAGAGATTTTAAGGACTTATTCTTTAAAATTTTATTTGAATGTTGTAAAAGTGATAATTAACATGCCTAAACGTTATATTGCAAGGTGCAATGCATTAAAGAGTATAAATCAACCTCAATTGTATTTACGCAGGTTATTAGCCGGTTTTATGCTGTAGCGAGCTACACTTAGATGATAGAGATGATAGATGCTGCTGATAGTAGAGATGATAGATGCTGCTGATGCTGTATGCTGATGCTGATGCTGTTCTGATAGGTTGATGCTGATATAGGGTATAAATGATGAACCCAGTTTGGTGCGTAATAACGAACTGCGTTTATTGTAAATAATTATGAAATTTATATGCTACAAAAATGCTTATCTAAGATGCACGCGCGGATATACGCGAGGCATACGAGTGCAATGACACTTTGGAGGTAGGTACTCCACTTTGGAGGTACTTGTCGAGGCAGTTTAGGTAGAGAGTAAAACTCGATCTACAGTTGTGAAGAGAACTGAAGTGAATAATTTATTTACAAAATGTACACGTATTTATACAAAAAAATAACATAATTATTATTATTACACTAGGAATTTACAGACTTAAAAATTGAACCTGATTGGCTGTTTGTTTGCAACCTTAAAAGGTTGTTTGTTATTGGCTGTTCGTCTTGCATGATTCTACGCCATCTCTCCACACCGCCGCTGTGTCGCGACACGCGATGCTAGGGTATAAATATTCCTCGCGACGCCGAGCGTCGGTCATTTCGAGCGAGCTTCCGCGGGAACACGATGTCACGCAGTACCTCGGCGCACCGACTGTTGCCGTGTGAAGAATGAAGACTGAGTTTGTGATGTGTAGTGCTAAGTGTTATTCTTATTAGAAAAAGTCCTTTTCGGGGCTGCAACGCTGTCACGATGAATGAAAATGTTTCCAGTCGTGGATTACTACTCGGATATTCGTTTTATTCGTACGAATGTCGTGTTCTTTGTTTCGATCGACAAACGACGTAAAAACGCTCTTATCAGAGCGATGTTCTTGTTTCACGTATTATGAGCGCATGCTACAGGGCTGCCCCTCAAGCGAAGCGTACCGGCAGTCTGACAGCACGGCCTGTTCTTGTTGTCTTCTGTGTTGTTGGACTTGCTGGTGACTTCTGCTTGATTGGTGTTGCACTTGGTAATGGTGTTGAGGTAACAGGTAACGGTCTTGAGGTGACAGGTAATTGTTTTGAGGTATCTTCTGGTAATTTCTTCATGGTAAATGGTAAGGTATCTGGTAATTGACTTGACGTTCTTGGTAATTCGGTGCTCAGTGACTGTTGTACATTGCTCGTTGGTTCGCTGAGGTAATCTTCAAATAATGTGTAAGCGGGCTTCAAACGATCGATGGATAACGTTGTTGTGCGGTCGGGTAACCGTAGTGTGAAATGTTTTTCTTGTCGTTGTAAAACTTTGTACGGTCCGTCGTACGGTGGTTGTAATGGCTTCCTTACTGCGTCATTACGTACAAATACGTAATCGCATGTGTGAAGGTCGCGATGTACAAAGATGCTTTGCTGATTCCCGTGGCGGTGTACTTGCTTATTTGGCTTGAGTGAATTGATGTTTTTTCTTAACTGTTCTACGTAGGTGTGGTTGAGACTTGCTGATGTTGATGATGTTTCGAAGAAGTCGGCGGGTAAGCGTAGGTTATACCCGTAGGTAAGTTCGGCGGCACTAATTCCGGTGTCTTCACGAATAGCGGCGCGCAGTCCTAGTAGAACTGTAGGTATTTCGTCGATCCATGACGTATTGTTGTTGATAAGTCTTGTTTTCAGCGAGTTTTTCAAACTTCTGTGCCAGCGTTCAATCATTCCGTTGGATTGCGGGTGGTACGGTGTTGTACGGGTTTTGTTGATACCCATGCAACGTGTTAAGTTGACGAACAGCTGACTCTCAAACTGGCGTCCTTGATCAGTTGTTATTGTTGTAGGACAACCAAATCTCGCTATCCATTGCTCGTAGAATGTTCTCGCCACAGTTTCAGCTGTAATATCGGTGAGTGGTACAGCTTCCGGCCATCTGGTTGCTCGATCGATCATAGTGAGTAGGTATCTATGACCGCTCGCTGTTGTAGGTAGCGGGCCAACGATGTCGATGTGAGTGTGTTGAAAACGGTCGACTTGTGGAAATGTTGACACGGCGCTCGATGTATGACGTTGTATTTTGCTTCTCTGACATTGTATGCAGGTTTTCGTCCAATTGTTGATGTCGGTATTCATAGACGGCCAAAAGAATTTCTGTGTGATAATTTTTCTTGAAGCTTTTGTACCGGGATGACTCATGTTGTGAATCGAGTCGAACACGGCACGTCGAAAGTCTTGTGGTAGGTACGGCCGGACGTAATTTGTTGATGTTTCACATACAATCTTGATATCGGAGTTTGGTAATGTGATCGTCTTGAAACTTAAGTTTTCTTGAGTGAAGAGTGCGGGTAGCGTGCTATCTCGTTCTTGCGCGTGGGATAGGGCCTTGTAGTCTATAGCGCATGGCGTGTTTATCGTTTCGATACGACTGAAAGTATCGGCGACGATGTTATCTTTTCCACTGATGTGACGTATGTCGTGCGTAAATTCAGAGATGAAAAGTAGTTGGCGGGCTCTTCGTGGAGTTTCTGTAGACGATGATTTTTTTTGTAGGGCGAATGTGAGTGGCTTGTGGTCGGTGAATATGATGAGTTCTCGGCCTTCAAATATTTTACGGAAGTGTTTCACAGCCATGTAGATAGCTTGAAGTTCGCGATCGTAGGTGCTGTACTTCATTTGCGCTGTTGTGAATTTCTTCGAGAAATAGCTAAGAGGTTGCCACTTATTGTCGATGTATTGTTGAATTACGGCTCCAGCTGCGGTGTCGGATGCGTCGGAGAAAATGGCGATCGGCGCTTTGTGGTTTGGATGCGCAAGCAAAACAGCGTTTTTGATGCTATTTTTGCAAGCGGTAAATGCTTGTTTCGATGTTTCGTTCCACTCGATCGGTGTTTTGTCTCTTTTCTTCGCATTATGGAGATATGAGTGTAGCGGCGCTTGTAGTGTAGCGGCGTTTGGTATGCTGTCTCGGTAGAAGTTTAGCATACCGAGGAAACGTCGTAACTCTTCTATGTTCTTCGGTAATGGGAAATCTTCTATAGCTTGTAATTTGTCTTGTGGCGGCTTGATTCCGTCGCAGTTGACGTTGAAACCGAGAAACTTGACTTCTTGTTTGCCGAGTACACATTTGGCGGGATTAATCGTGATTCCATTTTCTTCCAGGCGTTGTAGAACACACCGCAGGTGTTCGCGATGTTCTTCTTCGCTGCTAGATGTTATTAGTAGGTCGTCGATGAATGAAAATACGAAGTCGTAGCCTTGTAGAATTTCGTGTATGAAGCGTTGAAATGTCTGACCTGCATTTCTAAGGCCAGGACACATTCTCGGGAATTCGAATAGTCCGAATGGTGTAATTATGGCGGTTTTCTCGATGTCTTTCTCGTGAACTGGTAGTTGTTGGTAAGCTCGATTTAGATCGATAGTCGAGAAAATCTTCTTTCCGGCGAGTTGAAAAGTGAAATCCCGTAGTCGTGGTATAGGATAGCGGTCGGGTTTTGTGACCGCGTTGAGTCGCCGGTAGTCACCACACACCCTTATGTCGCCATTCTTTTTTGGTACGACGTGAAGGGGTGAGGACCAGGAGCTCTTGCTGGGACGACAGAGACCTTGCTGCATCATGTTCTCGAATTCTTTTTTTACTTGATTGTAGCGATGTGGTTGAATCGGTCTGGCGCGACAGTGTAGTGGTGGGCCAGATGTCTCGATGAAGTGTTCGACGTTGTGCTTCGGAGTTATGTTCATAGCTGTTAGTCTCGTGATGCCGGGGAATTCTGCCAGTATTTCGTGGTACGACTGAGTGACGTCGATACTTCGGACTGTAGGTATGTCCGTGTAGCTTCCAAGTGCGTTGATTTGTAGGCTTGTTCTTCCATCGATGAGTTTTCTATTTCTCAAGTCGACGATTAATTCATGATGTTGAAGAAAGTCGGCACCGAGGATTGGCTTTGAGACTGCAGCGACGATGAACTTCCATTTGTACGGCCGGCGAAGTCCGATGTTAAGTTCTAGTGTTTTTTCGCCGTATGTAGGTATGACGGTGTTGTTGGCGGCGTACAGTTGAAATGGTAGCGGCTGAAGATGTGTGCCTTTCTTCTTAGGTATGACGGATATATTGGCACCCGTGTCTACCAAAAAAGTTAATTTCGTTGTCTTGTCCGTGACGAAAAGGCGGTATTGTTTGTTGTGAACGCCGGAGTCCGCCGCTGCCAGCGTTTCAATTAGTTTCCCTGGTTGAACGTGCATGGTTGTGTGCATTTTCTGGCTTCTTTACCATATGTTTTGTGGTAAAAACAATATGGTGACGGAGACTGGACTCGTGGGCGTGATGATGAACGTTGGCGGTATCTTGATGTTGACCGGAATCGGGAGTGTTGATGATGCTGATGATTTCTTCTATGATTGTTGAAGTGTGATTGATGTTGCTTCAGTTCTGCGACTTCAAGTGACAGTTTTCTTATTTCCGCGATGAGGATGTTCTCGATGTTTGATGATGTTGAAGGAGTATTGATGCTATTTACACTATTTACAGGGTTTTGTTCCAGAATCTTGTCGGCCATCGCTGCCTGCTCGTCGAGTGTGGTCTTCGCGCTGAAAGTTTCGCTGACGGCCAGGACAGAGCGAACAGATGAAGGCAGGTGGTTGGTCCACATGAGTTTGAGCGTGGAATCGGGAACTTTGTCGCGTGCCAGGTTACGCATTCGTCTGAGTAGTTGTGACGGTTTTTGGTCCCCGAGTTCCATTTCTGACAGGAGCTGCTGGAACTGTCTGCTGTCGGATTCTTCATATGCCGAGATTAATCTGTTCTTGAGAGCTTGGTATTCGTTGTTCTCTGGCGGGTTGTACAGCAGGTCGGCGATTTGCTCAATATCCTGTTTTTCAAGACGTGCGATGACCATCTGGGATAACTGACTCTGGTTCTTCTGTAGGTTGCTTGTGGCTGCTTCGAACGTCACGAACCAAAGACGTGGTTTGTCCCTCCAGAAGGGCGGTATTCGCATGGAGAGTGCGATACCAGCGATTTCTTGAGATGGTGTAGAATTTTCGGGCAGAGATTCACTTCTGGCTTCCATTCCTGATATTTTCTTGAGCAGAGTCTTCGGGCAGTATTTTCTTCTTGAAGGTGCTTGTTGTTCTTCGGGGTCACCACTTTGGAGGTAGGTACTCCACTTTGGAGGTACTTGTCGAGGCAGTTTAGGTAGAGAGTAAAACTCGATCTACAGTTGTGAAGAGAACTGAAGTGAATAATTTATTTACAAAATGTACACGTATTTATACAAAAAAATAACATAATTATTATTATTACACTAGGAATTTACAGACTTAAAAATTGAACCTGATTGGCTGTTTGTTTGCAACCTTAAAAGGTTGTTTGTTATTGGCTGTTCGTCTTGCATGATTCTACGCCATCTCTCCACACCGCCGCTGTGTCGCGACACGCGATGCTAGGGTATAAATATTCCTCGCGACGCCGAGCGTCGGTCATTTCGAGCGAGCTTCCGCGGGAACACGATGTCACGCAGTACCTCGGCGCACCGACTGTTGCCGTGTGAAGAATGAAGACTGAGTTTGTGATGTGTAGTGCTAAGTGTTATTCTTATTAGAAAAAGTCCTTTTCGGGGCTGCAACGCTGTCACGATGAATGAAAATGTTTCCAGTCGTGGATTACTACTCGGATATTCGTTTTATTCGTACGAATGTCGTGTTCTTTGTTTCGATCGACAAACGACGTAAAAACGCTCTTATCAGAGCGATGTTCTTGTTTCACGTATTATGAGCGTATGCTACAACACATTGACCCGTACATCTTGCCAGTCTAAAAAGAAACAAAAAACAAGGAACAAATGTTATAAAATGATTATAAAATTATAAAATAATTGTATAAAATTGTAAAATATTAAATTAAATAGTATGATATAAGTATGTAAAATGTAAATGATTATTTTTAACGAATAAATATAAAACTATAAAAGAATCTATTATGTCAGTCTATGCGCGGTATTCTATCAAATGTAACCGGCGGTGGTGGCGGCTGATTGCCGACTCGACGCATAGGCAGGTGGTAGACGCTGGTGCCGCCGGTGGGTGCGCGCTCCTCGCTCCGACTCGGGCGCGCAGGCAACGCGTAGGTGGGGGGCGCATGTGCTGGACCGGCCCGCTCCTCTTCTCTGATAGTCCGTACTGGGGTTTGTGGTGGCTGTGTCTCACGACTGTTGTTTAATGCTCTCTTTCCTTTGATATAGTAAAACAGACAAGACACCGAAACTGTTAAGGCTATAACAGTTAAAACAAGGAAGTATATCAAAGCGTAGTGGTGTTTGTCGTGAACTGAGACGTCATTGATGCTTGCTTCTTTCAGAGAATGAATCTGTTTCTTGATGGTCTCGTACAATCCGTCGTCTTCTTCTTTTGTTATAGGTACGGAGACTGATGTATTTATAAAGTTATTTAAAGGTGATATTGTAGGGAATAACATTCCTTGCATAAGTTGACTGTGAATATTAATATTACTTCTGTAGTCATGATGTCCAAGTAACATAAAAGTGTCCCCTTTCACAGTGCAGTCCTGACCTAGCACAATGATGCCGCTTCCACTAAGCGTGTGTGACGTCAGGCTGGCCGGACACATGACGCGCACGTGACGTAGCCCACAGCTGATGTATAGCCACGCTGCGCTAGAGTGCAACTTGATCCACCTGTCCGTACATTGCCTTGGTTCTATTATGCAAACTGTTTGTTTACTTTCTGGGGTTAATATTTCTGTGTCACAAATTGAATGTTTTATCTTCAGTTGATATATAGGTCCATTTAGGGCACATAGTAATCTGGCACCATGATATTTTGTGCAGGATAAAATGTCAGTTTGCGACATGGGAATAAATGTGTCCTTTCTCATGTCGAACGCCATAAACTCCATGATAGGCACTGCATAATATGTAGTATTGTGTTGCGTTGATATAGGTAAACTGATGATTCGATCCAACTCGTAGTTATCACTCGTAATCAGCGGAATGTTTATTTCCATAATTAAATAGTTGTTTTTGATGTTAGTTTTGACGTGTAGAATTTCGTATAGATATTTGATGTTCTCCGGTTTTACTGGTACTGATAAGTCTCCATTTAGTTGCCCAGAAATAATATTTAATTGCTGATTTAGTTGCTCCGGTGATATGATGTGGCTATCGAGTCTTCCTTGGTAGATATTAGTCACGGTGTTGATGAGGCTTTCTTGTGTCCGACGGACATTTGATATCATATTGTTTATATTAATTGTGTTTGTAATTATGTAGTCTGATATTCTAATAATATTCTCCTCCTTAGTTAATTGTTGTAGTTGACTATTTAACATTATAAATTGTTCGTTCATGCGTTTTTCGTTCCGGGATATTATGTTATTTTCGGTTTCCACGATTGATGTCTGGTTTTTCATTAGTTGTAATAGATGATCTTCATTTTGATGTAGGGTTTCTATGTCCCGTCTATACTGCTCGGCGAACTTGTCATCGAGCACCCCGAAGAGAGCGTTGGCCACGTATCCAATTCCGTTTATTAGGCCTCTTTTTGATCGTCGGTAATGTTCTGTGCTCAAAAGTAAATTGTTGTAGTGTTCGATTTCGTTGAGCTCATTAGCAAAATGAGATGAAGTAGACGTGCAGATCAATAATTTTGTTTCATTGCACGTGGTACTTAAATTATGTATATATTTCTCTATATTTTCGATGTTTTGCCAGTACGATGTCATGTTGTAGTAGGCCACAAGAGTCCATTGGTCTTTGATGATTTGCATGTCAGCAATTTTGTCGAAGTAGAGCGACTTGTTTTCGTCAATTTTCGTGATGTTTATTGTTTGCTGGCTTGATGGAATGATGGCCATGATGAATAATAAGTTTATAAAAAAGTTTTTCAAAATATTTCTTCTAGGTCTCAAATTTTTCTTCTGCTCTCTTGATACTTTTGGTTCCTCATTTTGATCTAAAATTTGTGCTTTTTCTTCAATAGGTAAGATTATTAATTTGCTGACAGGTCGTTTGATGACGTTATTTTGTGTTTTTAATGTGACCACCCGGGTATAGCCGTCCTTTCCGGGGTGAAGTTCACACACACGTGCCAGAGCCCACTTCCCTGGCGGCATGTTCTCCTCTTTGATGATGACTATGTCGTTCAGTCCGATGTCTTTGATAGGTGTTGTCCATTTTGATCTAGATTGTAGAGTTTGTAAATATTCCCGAGACCAGCCCTTCCATATTTGCTTGTTCATAGCTTGTACTAATCGCCATCTCGATGTTAAATGCGTGATTTCCGGGTTCGTCTGGGGTCTGGATAAAATGGGGCCACCGACAAGAAAGTGTCCTGGAGTGAGACAGTTGTCATCAGGATCTTCCGTAAGAGCACAGAGTGGACGGGAGTTCATACATGCTTCGACTTGGTGCAGTAAAGTAGTCAGTTCTTCATAGGTAAGCTTCTGTTCCCCCATCACTCGTTTCAGGTGCTGCTTGAGGCTCTTGACAGCTGCCTCCCATAGACCGCCTGCAGAGGGCCATGACGGCGCATTGAAATGCCATGCTATGCCCATCTCACTGATATTATCGATGACGTCATGATTGATAGTGCTGATGATTTCCTTGTATTCCCTTTTCAAGAAATTCGAGGCGCCGACGAAGTTTGTCCCGTTGTCGCTGTAAATATTTTTGGCGTGCCACGGCGGGAGCATAGGCGCCGGAGTGCTGCTAGGAATGCTTCGGTGCTCAAGTCGGATACCAGTTCTAAGTGCACCGCTTTGGTTGCCATGCACACGAACACAGCGATGTATCCCTTGCTCATACGGGCACCCTTTCCCTTGTTTAGCTTCACGTCTACATGTCCAGTGAAGTCCACGCCCACGTTGATAAATGGTCGTGCGGGTGTTACTCGGGATGGGGGTAGGTCCGCCATGATCTGATGCTTGGTCGTCTGACTGAAGCGTCGACACTTGATGCAGTTACGTAATTGCTTTTTTAGCGCGTACACCGCTAACGACCCAGTAGGTATCTCTGATGTATGATAAGGTAAGTTTTGGGCCCCCGTGCAGAGTCGTGCGGTGCGCTTGATCTATGATGAGCTCCGTGAGTCTGCTTGAAGTAGGTAAGATGATAGGATGCTTTGCCGAGTAGCGTAAGATAGTGTTCCCAAGTCGTCCGCCCACTCTCAAGATGCCATTATTATCCAGATATGGATTCAAGTTCAAAAGTTTGCTGTTAGATTTTAATATTCCGTTTTTATTTAAAGATGATATTTCTTCAAAAAATTCAAAATTTTGCACTGTTTTTATAATCAAATAAAATGCATTATCGATGTCGCTTGTTGTTAAATTATTTGCTTGACAAGCGTTCTTGCGCGCTCGATAAATGAAACGTGATATCCATGCAATTGTTTTAGCGATCCGAGTGATAGAGCTCATTTCATTGAGCAGTTTATAAATAATAGAGTCGGAACTTGATTGTAAGGCTGTTTGCACATTGTAGCTTTTCCTTTTTTCAAGTGTTGGTTCTTGATATGTCTCACTGCTTGCATGTTGATGATTTTGTTGAATGAATTTGGGCCCTTCCCACCATAGTGAGTGATTGGAAAGGCAAGTGCTGCTCATGCCCCTCGTCGCACAGTCTGCGGCGTTATCCTCTGACTTTACATGCTGCCAACACTTAGCGGGAATGATATGTGTGATTTTTCGTACTCTGTTTGCGACGAATTGCTTCCATTTTGAAATATCTCCATGAAGCCACCCTAATACTATCATGGAGTCAGTCCAAGCATGTAGGTGAATTTCCTTTGATGAAAACATAGTGTCCAAAACCTTCTTCATGAGTTGAGATAGTAATAATGCTCCTAGTAACTCCAGTCTGGGTAACGATATCTGTTTCTTTGTTGGAACGACTTTTGTTTTCGCAGTGATGAGCCTCGATGTGTATGCGCCTTTATTATTTTGTGCCACTAAGTATATTGTGCATGCATACGCCTTTTCGGATGCGTCACAGAACCCGTGTATATGAAGTGACTGACCGCTATGACCCACATAACGTGGGATTTGAAATAAATCTATTTTTGTTAGATCTTTTCTCAATTCACTCCACTCATTTTGTATAGCATCTGATAAGGTGTCATCCCAGGATAATTTTGATAGCCATGTCTGTTGAAATAGGATTTTTCCTCTGATTGTGAGCGGTAAGAGCCAGCCGAGTGGGTCATATATTTTTGATACTTCTGATAAAAGTTCTCTTTTGGTGATGTTATTTTTAAGGCTTTTTGTTAGGTTGTATTGGTAAGAAAATGTGTCAGAGGCAGGATTCCATCTCAAGCCCAGAGTTTTTCTATTTTCAGCGTCCTTGAACTCAAAGGTAGTGTTCAGTTGCTCAGATGATAAATCTTTTGTCAGTTCAGGTGTGTTGCTGGACCATTTTCTCAGATTCATTCCCGCATTCTTCAGGACTTCTATTATCTCCCTTTGTAACCTTTTTGCCTCAATGATATCGTCACTTCCACACATTAAATCATCCGTATAGAATGAGTTAATTAATGCTTGCGCAGCAAGTGGATATTTTCCTTGGTTATCGAGTGCTATCTGACGTAACGTGCGCATGGCTAGGAATGGAGCGGCCTTGGTACCATACGTCACAGTGGTAAGATGATATGTTTTAATGACGTTGTTATGTGAGTTCCTCCATATGATAGATTGTAAGGGTTGATCGGAAGGTCGGACCTTAATTTGTCTAAACATTTTCTCTACATCGGACGTCATGACATATTGGTGTTCCCGCCATTTAAGAATCAGTCCTTGAAGGTCCTGTTGTAGGTTAGGTCCACTTTCCATAAGGTCATTGAGGCTGTATCCCGATGACGTTTTCGCGGATGCGTTGAAAACTACACGTAGTTTTGTTGTTGTAGAGTCGGGTTTCACGACGCCGTGGTGAGGTAGGTAACATGTTGTCTCGCTCACACTTGTAGTGTTGTCTACTTTTCGCATGTGCCCCAGTGACTCATATTCATGCATAAATTGTTTGTAGCTGTCTGAATACATTTTATTTTTTGCCATTTTCCTTTCAATGTGTGAAAATCTGGCTAAAGCGATTGATTTTGAATGGCCTAATTTTTGCTCAAAATTCTGCTTCATAGGGATGGCTACCTCGTATCTACCATCCTCAAGACATCTGGTTGTTGATTGATATAGGTCTTCACAATATTGTTCAGATTCTGATAAGGCCGAGTTTACACATGACTCTTGGATATCTTCAATTTCCCAGTACTTAGACAAAGCTTCCACTTGATTTAAAATAACATTGCAGCTGAATGTTTTCACGTTGCCTGATAGTATCCATCCTAACTTTGTATGTTGGGCGATTGGTGCGTGTGGGGGCCCCCTTATGAGGCATTCCATGATTATATCTGAGTATACACTGGCGTCCAGTAGTAAATCAATTGGTTTTGAAATATTATACTCTGGGTCAGCGAGGTTGAGATGTTGAATATGAGGCCAGGATTTGATTTTAAATGATGTGTTAGGCAGGTTGTTGATAACGCGTGACATCACAAGTGCTTGGGTAGTAAATTGATAATCTTCGTATATTGATTGGCAGACAAGTGTAACCATGCCTTTACTTTGTTTTGTACTGGGCCCAATGCCGGACACCGATGCATGATAACGTTGGCGCTGCAATCCTAGGAGCTGAGCTGCATTTTCTGATATAAGAGTAACTTGGGACCCTTGATCTAGGAGCGCTGTTAAGGTGATATATATTCCGTCCGCCGACTGTACCTTGATAGCCACTGTTGTGAGCAATATTTCTTCGTCATCGGTTGCGACATAGTTTGTATAATGATGTTTAGGTAGTTTGCTCGAATTTGGAGCGCTTGTTGCTGAGAGCGAATTTGCGCTCGTAGCGGGTGACGGCGCATCTACGTTGCACGTAGCTTGCAGTTTGCTGTTCGTGGACTTTGGTTTTGACTGCATAATTGAGTCATGAATTTTTGTGTTATGCGGTTCATTGCACTCTTTGCAACGCCGCGTTGAATAGCACGGTTTATCTTGATGCGTGTAAAGACAATTGGGGCAGATTTTATGTTTTAGTAAAGTTTCCATTTGCTCTTTGCCTGATAAATTGAAGAATGCTTGACACATGTATAGATCGTGGAATGATTTACATACAACACAGGTCTTGCGTGTGTATGTCGGTGCGGCTTGATAAATTCCATTGCGGAAAGGTTTGTTTTGATATTGCGGCGACATAGCGGTTTTCTTAAGATTTGACCATCTCGGTGCTTGATAAGCCTGTCTACTAGTGCTTTGATTTTCCTTTTCTCTGCGCTGAATAGGCTCTAAGGCCGTAAACTTGCTCTCGATGAACGACATAAATTCTTCAAGGGTAGGTAGAGAGCGCGGCTCCTTGCGAGACTCCTTGTAGTCGCTGTATGTGTCCATATCCAACTTCTTCGAAAGGATGTGTACTAATAAAGGATCCCAGCTGTTAGTGTTCACTCCCAAATTATGTATGGCGTAAATACATTCGGTAGTTGTGTCGTAGAACTTCTTCAATTCATATGATGATTGTTTATGAATGTTTGATTGATTGAGGAGTATTTCGACTTGTTTAGTGAAGAGTAGCTGAGGATTGTTATAGCGGTGATTTAAGATTTCCCAAGCAGTCTCGTAGTTTTCTGCAGTGATGTGAAGATGTTGAATTAGGCGCTCTGCCTCTCCCTTGACCTTACATTTTAAATGCTGCATTTTTTGAGCGTTCGTGATATATTTGTTATTATGTATAGCTTCGGTGTACAAATCGTGGAATGTTGGCCATTGGGTATATTTTCCTGTAAATATTGGTATCTCTATTTGGGGAAGAGATTGTTGTTTATGTGCGTTTGAATATAGTTTTTGATTTAAATTTCGTTTCATGTTGATGTATTTCTTTTCAATGTCGGCGAATGATTCCTCATACTGTCTGTCGGTTCCGGATGATAAAATGTCTACTTGCAAATGGAGTTCGTCGATGTTACGCCAGCGCTGCTGTAGGTTACGTAACTCGTCTTCAATCTCCCATTTTTCTTCTAGGTTTTGTTCATTGATGCGTTTTATTTGTCGTTCCAGTGCCCGAAAATTAGCGTATTGCTGTACTAAAGTCTCTTGATAGTCTTGGCGGGATTCGACTTTTTCAACGTGAATTTTTGGGAGTTGAAATTGCGTTCTGGTGTTGACCTTCGAGGTTGAAGGTGTGGATCCATCCACGGGTGTAGTATGTCCACCTTTTGGGGTTGATAAATGCGAGATTGTTGGAGTCGGGGGCCTTTCGGAGTCCGATGTCATGATTGCTCGTAGCGTAGTATAAAAGTTCTTCACTTCGGAATAAATATCCTTTTTAAAATAGTCTGATGTTTTGTCTTCGGCGGCTTGCAATGTCTTGTTATTGAGCTCAAACTCTCCCCACAGATTGTCAATGGCTGCAATGCGTTTGCTAAAGTATTCCTGCGTTTTTCTGTCCGCGGAGTCCTTTTTATAATTAATATGGATCTTTTCGATCTCCTTGATGATGGCGCTCTGACGTTCCAGAAGTTCTTGCATGATGATAAATGATATATTTAGCGTAGTTAAAGTCCCTTTACAGTATGTGCGTCCTGTTCTCAACTCTTCCGGGGCGACCCGCTGGTGGGAGACCGGTCGAGCCGATTCGCTACTGTATCGATACAATTAAATACACTAAATATTTAGGTATATTTTTTTTTCTAGTCGAGACACGATGATGCGTAGAGCGTCTTAATAATGTTCTTGAGCCGATATGATGTCTTGATAAGATGATGTTCTTAAGGTTTCTTCTCAATGTGTCTTGCTGATGATAATGATGATATGCTTCTGATAATCCAAAGATGCGTTGATTCTCGTTACGAAGGACCAAAAAAAATGTGTAGCGAGCTACACTTAGATGATAGAGATGATAGATGCTGCTGATAGTAGAGATGATAGATGCTGCTGATGCTGTATGCTGATGCTGATGCTGTTCTGATAGGTTGATGCTGATATAGGGTATAAATGATGAACCCAGTTTGGTGCGTAATAACGAACTGCGTTTATTGTAAATAATTATGAAATTTATATGCTACAAAAATGCTTATCTAAGATGCACGCGCGGATATACGCGAGGCATACGAGTGCAATGACACATTGACCCGTACATATGCAATACTATAAACATTTCATGAAATAATTGCGTTGCAATTTGATTTTTTCATTTATTATATTCATATCCACTTAAATTTCATTAGAACAGTCCTTCAAATTGCATTTTAAGTAATTAGATTTATTTACGTAATTGAAAAGTGTTGTACCTACCTACCGTTTGTAATAGTTATCGATAAAGGTACAAATAATAATTACATCGATAAAAACATAATAATTACATTTGTGTTATGTCTCAAAAAGCAATCTGAATGTATTCGATGTGGTTTTAAAAATATAAGTTTGATAGCTTTTAATAATATTGTTGTGACCAAAATTATTTGACAAATGATAAAACTAATAATACTTGTTTTTTATAGGTTTCCGAAAAGTGATACAATAAGCAAATTATGGTTGAAAGCTGGAGAAGAAAATATTAATCCCCAGACCCAGTCAAGAGAATAGCATAGCCAGTTTTTGAACAAACTTAATTTTATTTAGAAATGGATAGACTTATTCATTTTAATATAAGTGGATATATTCCTTTGTCTTTTATTTCTATTCCAGCTTAGATAGTTCAAAAAGTTTTTAGTTCCATCTGTCGATGCCACAAGGACTAATTATTTGCCAAGCTGTAAAAATGTAACACCTCTTAATTGTAACCATATTTTCACCAAATAAAGCATCTTGTCATTATGTATAAGATTAGGTTACGATGGGACTGACTTACGCTGCACATCAAAAGTCCCTAAATAAAGAATAAAAAAAGCACCATTTCATTTCATATACCAATTTATACAGTTGGCTCAGCTCGTATGAAAATAAATATTTAACCATATTATAACCTCTAAGGACCTAGGAGTTAAAGTATCCTTAAATAATAAAAGATAAACGTGTTGACTTCAATAGAGAAATGGTACTTCTTTCCCATGGTAAATAAAGTTAAGTCTTACTTGATTTAAAAAAGGTATTACAATTTTTTTTTGAAAAAATGGTATAAAACAAATAGAATAAAACTATCCTCAGCAATCAGCATAGAATACTCAGGATGTCGGTTAAAAGATATTATCGATTAATAAAAGTAGTTAAATGTACAATGTCATTAGTAAAATAAGTTTTTTTACTTACGTATGCATAAATTAAGAATAAAAAAGCATAATTTCATGTCATAAACCAATTTATACAGTTGGCTCAGCTCGTATACAATAAATATTTAAGGATCTTTTAACTCCTAGGTCCTTAGAGGTTATAATATTATAACCTATAAGGACCTAGGAGTTAAAAGATCCTTAACTAATTACCTATACTTATGCGTGTTGACTTCAATAAAGAAATGGCACTTCTGTCCCATGGTAAATAAAGGTAAGTCTTACATGATTAATAAAGATATTACAAAAACTTTTTTGAAAGTGGTCCAGTTAGAACAAATAGAATGTATACCTAAATATATCGTCAGCATCGAATACTTTTTTGGATGTCCGTTAAAAGATATTATCGATTAATAAAAGTAGTTAAATGTACAATGTCATTAGTAAAATAAGTTTTTTATTTACGTATACATGTAAGTTATTGTAAAACTTATGAAAATTTAAAATATCGATACTGTCGATATCCATAATTGCAACTCTAGTTCGGCAGCCATTTTTTGCTCATAATCAGCTGATAAATTGGACACGTTTTTGTTATAGGTAGGGCCTGTCCTTTGAATTCTTTAGTCATTGGTGTCGAATTAAACATCAATGTCATATATGACAGCTCGACACCTGACACTTCTATTTACAACTCTATTTTTAGCGCCGAGTTCTAATAATTTCTATTTTTAATGCTCAGAATTCTCTACGGCCTTCCGAATTCCGGTGCATAATATAGTCCCAGCCTTACACACAGTATAAATTTGGTCTGAAGCTTTGGTCTGAAGCATACGCTCCAGATGTTACGACACTCGTGTGATTACGGATTAATTTCATCTCTATTGTATTAGCATTTCATACTGCAGATAGCAGCTGCCCTATTACCTAATAATAAGGACTTCAACTGACAACTAAGAAGGTATAAGCTTTGAGTATCCAACCAACGTAATAGGGCAGCTGATTAAAGTAACGAAAGTACATACTAATATTATGTATTTTTGGCTATAGGAATTAGGAAATAGTCATACGAACCATCCAGCCTGCATGCCCAAGGCCACGGTCTTGTAGGTTTTTTTTTATTTGACACTTTAAATGGCGGTCATAAGTATCGGTGCCAGATGAGCCGTGAGTGTGAGTAGTAGTAGTAGAGTAGTACTAAAATGAATCAACACCTGTTATTATACTTCATTGAATTCGTTCAGAGTTATTTTACCTCTGACAGGACCTTTTTGCCAACGACTTATGGGGGCCACTCTCATAGACCATAGTTCTCTGTAGTAGCTGCGTCTTCAGAGCAATAACATAATAAAGCAGCTGCGTCAATGATGATGCACGTACTTCTCATAGTAATTACTTTAAGCAACTTACGGGGCCATACTCACGGCACATCCAGCAAATCCAGCACCCGTATATTAATAGCAGTCATTAGTGTCAATCATTTTTAAATTTTCGCCTACAAATCCGCAGCCTTGGGCTTGCAGGCTGAATGCAAGCCCAAGGTCGCGGATAAAGCCCTTTAAAGGGCCATACTCACGGCGCATCCAGCCAATCCAGCACCGGTACTAATGTACCGTCATTGATTGACACTGTTGACACTAATGACGGCTATTAGTACCGGTGCTTGCCGGTGCTGGATTTGCTGAAAGCGCTGTGAATATGGCCCTTTATATATAAAATACTCTTCATTATAAAATGCTAAAAAGAGATAGATCTTAATATTATTAAAGAAATCTTTGATATTATATCTATGGTCGGGGATTCCCCTGTCCCGGTAAAATGAATGATTTTACCGGCGCAATTAAATTTGAATTTATTATATTTTTTAAATATTTTATTTAAAACAGAAAACACAAACCTCTAAAAATAACCCTCAAATTCTCCATCTAGAAAATTTGTTCACAAATTTTTAGGGAGAAATCCTTAAGTTGGAGCGGAAATGCTATGTTATGGCGAGCATTCAACTAATTAAATAATTTGGTTTGATTCTCTGAATTTATAACATCTACATTATTTATAATCCTACTGTTGCGCCGTTTTAGCGCAAAGAGTTTTGTAGGTCTGTATTCCATATTTAAAGCAAATTTAAAGTGTATTTTGTATATAAATAGTGTGTGTAGTGGGCAAAACACCTACTACTTACTAAAAATTTTATAAATGTGAAAGTTTGTTAGGATGTATGGATGTAGGATGGATGTTTGTTACTCTTTCATACTAGATTTACACTCTCGCGCGAGTGGCGAGGCGAGGCCCGAAGTGAGTGTGGGCCTCGCCTCGCCACTCGTGCGAGAGTGTAAATCGCTTATCACGCAAAAACTACTGAACGGATTTCGATGAAATTTGGTATGATAGTAGTTTAGGCTCTGGACTAAAACATAGGATACTTTTATCCCGAAAAAGTACAGTGTTCTCGAGGGATACAGTATTTATACGGGTGGAGCCGCGGGCAACATCTAGTTATTTATAATTCTAACTTAGGTATTAAAGCGCCATACTCACGGGGCATCCAGCAAATCCAGAACCGGTACTATAATAATTAATGTCAATAGTGTCAATCACTTACAATTTTTGCTATAAAAGTCCGCGGCCTTGAGCTTGCAGGCTGGATGGTCGGCAAGTACTGGATTTAAAAGTTGAAAATATAACTTTGCGCATAAATAATAGAGCTGAAAATCAAACACGTATACGTGTCGAGTCGAGTTTGGCCGGGGAATTCAATGTGTGACGTTGTTGTTTTTGTATTTCCTCCAAAAATTTATGTTATTTCGATTCTTGTGTAATATTGGTAGAAACTTAACTATTAAACTCTGCCCAAGCGAAATTCCGGTCCATCCCAACATTTAAAAGAATTGGGATGAACCCTAAGACAACCCCCTTCTTAATTTGACACAATCAGACCTGTTAAATTGCTCCTCCCCTGCTGTTCGCGCCCATCTATAAGCGTCCCAATGGAGCGGCTCAATAGCCGGAATTGGGGTACTGGCTCTAGAGCCTACAGACTGACTGATAGTGTGAACGTGTGGTTATCCAACAGAGTTCCGATATTGGATGACGGGTCACGGGAGTGCCCAGGCACTGAGCCGGAATTGGGCCGGAAGCACACTGAGCCGGAATTGGGGTACTGGCTCCAGTGCTTCCGGCCCAATTCCGGCTCAGTGCCTAGGCACTCCCGTGACCTGTCATCCAATATCGGAACTCTGTTGGATAACCACTTCACACTATCAGTCAGTCTGTAGTAATATTTGTGATCTATGCAGTCTACTACTTTAGGAACCGTTACTAACGAGCCCCATCGCTGCTAGACTACGTTCGCAAAAAATTTCGGGAATCAAGGAAGTGATACAACATTACTATTTAAAAATGTATTTATTGCTTTTCGAAGTATCCTCCGCGAAATTTGACACATTTTTCCATACGATGGAACCAATCATTAAAGCAAACATTCCACTCGGAAGTTGGGGTCTCCAAAATGGCCGTTTTGTAGGCGTCCACAGCTTCTTCAGGTGATGAAAATCTCTGACCACGCAATTTATTCTTTATTATAGGGAAAGTATAGAAATCATTAGGGCTTAGGTCGGGGCTGTACGGCGGATGGTCTAATAATTCTATGATTTCTTGCTCTAAAAACTCTTTGGTTCTGTGCGCGGTGTGAGAACTCGCATTGTCGTGATGGAGGATGATGCGGCGGTTGCAGTTCTCTTTACGGAGTTCAGAAACGACCTGTGGCAAACAAATGTTAGCATACTATTCTGCATTAACCGTTCTTTGTTCCTCAAGAGGAATAGTCGCAACATGGCCGGTTTTGGAGACAAACGTGGCCACCATTTTTTTTGCAACACTCCGTGAACGAACAATTTTGGTTGGCTTTAACTCATTTTTGAACACCCAAACTCGTGACTGGTTTTTTGTTTCGGGTTCGTACGCGTATATCCAGGATTCGTCACCTGATACGATATTGTATACAGCATTTGAGGATCCTGCGTGGAATCTTTCGAGAGTTCTGATGCACCAAGTAACGCGAGCCGCTTTTTGCTCTTCACAGAGCAAATGCGGTATCCATCGGGAAAACAACTATGCAAGATTATTTGTATTTCACTCATGCCAATGTCTAAAATCGCCTGAATTCCGCGGTATGTCACATGTCGATCTTCCTCGATCAGCTTACGCACAGCATCAACGTTTTCTTGGGTGACTGCAGTTTTTGGACGACCTTGACGGGATCATCACTGAGCTTGACACGTCCACGTTGAAATTCAGCAAACCAGCGATAAATTGTGGTTTTGGATGGGGCTTCATTACCAAATGCAGAAATCATCCGGTCAACACACTGTTTTTGTGTTAAACCATTTCGAAAGTCATAATAAATCATCGCTCTAGAATTTTCTCGAGTCAATTCCATTTTCTCAATGACTAAACAAGTTTGACAAGACCTTGTGACAAGACCGAGAATCTTTTTTTAAATAAATAAACGGTATTCGATTTTTGAAACCAAGGAGTTTTAAATTAAAAAGATTTTAATATGACAGGAACAGTGGAAATATTCCATTCCCGATACTTTTAGTGCAGCCTATGTATGCCCAAAATATCCGTAATTGATTTTACCGTATCTTATATAGATACTGTGAGTGTCCCAACTCATACCCAGGCTAATAAAATCGAATAATGGTAAATTAAATGTTAAATCAGGTACTTAATTTTGGAAATAACAGAAAAATTAAAAATAATAGAAAAATACATATTATAAAATTAACCTATTGACTCATCATTTCAATCTATCCACAGTTGAATTTAGAGAGTAAGTAATTTAATAGTATTTAATTCAATAAACGGAATAACTTTATTTGTGGTTTTGGCTCCCGTAAAAATAATATTTATTTCTACGGGAAGGTCACGCCCCTCCTAGGTCTAAGTTAAGCCCAGAGCCATCAGTCCGCGTGATCTAGTGGGATTTCATCCGTCGAACGCCTATTAATCCTTCCTGCCTGTCAATATAGCCAGCGCTGATGCTGACCATATTGAGGGGAAAAAAAAAGAGGTTGTCAATGTCAGTAAGTCCGACCAAAGGTCGATGCCCTTACCCCCATAGTGGGATAGGTCAAATAATGGCCTTGAGCGCGTAGCCCCTTGTAGCCCGCTGCCAGCGCGTATTCTAGAACAGCGGAACGTTACAAGTAAAAGGTCTCCACGGACCTCCCAATATCACATCTCATGTTACTCTCGCCGTCGATTCCAGTAAAAATATAAGTAAAATAAGTAATTAATTATAGTAATAAAAGGTGAGCGTATGAGTGTGTATGAGTACAAGGTCATCTTTCCTTAGTAGAACATTACACTGTAATGTAATTTGTACGAGAATATCGAAAGACGAGAGGATTCCTTCAACTATATCTTTAAGTTATTCAATAAGTTATTCCATAAAAAATTACATATATTCAGTCACTTTATAAGGGAGGAATCTGGGACCAAAAGAGGAGAAAAATAAATAAGTAATAAGTATTATTTGTCTACTACTGGGCTAGCCACCGAAAATCTAAAATATAACAAATTAGTATGCTAATTAATAATAGGACTTACTTGTATCTCTTCAGATTTATTTACCAACAAAACTACTCCGGCGTGGCAACCCCCTGCGATCTCTCCTTCGTCAGCCCACGCGATCTTATTCCCTCACACCTAAACTCTCGCGACGCGTCAAACTTTACCCGAGTTTTGAAAACCCTTCCGCCCGGTTTCCTGGTATAAAACCGAATGTCCCTACTCCAAGCATCCGTTCGTTTTCTCATTTCTTAGCTCCGCCTACAAGCTCCTTTTTTTAGATGTTTTTCTATTGTTGTTAAAGTTTCTAAGAACGTTTAACTTTACGATTTGCAGCTGTGTTAGTTAATTATTCTTACACTCCTCAAAATACAAGAGCCCCACTAACTTACCCTCATAAATTAGATAAAAGTGTGATTTATTTTTAGTTGATATATTTTTTTTTTAGGGTACCGTATACAGTTACAATACTAATAATATAATAAAGAGGAAAAGTTTGTTTTTTTGTTTGTTTTTTTCATTGAATAGGCTTCGAAACTACTAGACCGATTTTGATGAAATTTGGCATATAATATGTAGAGTAGACCACGGGGAAGGACATAGGCATTTTATCGTGGAAAAATGTATGGTTTCTGCGAAGTCGCGGGCAACATCTGGTAGGAAATAAAAGTTCCCGATTCCCGAAAAATCAAGTATCATGAGTTTCCCCTATAGACTATATTTTATTTAATAATTAGGTGTCATCATTATTTGTAATTTCAAAAATAATTGGTATGCACCTACATCATAGACGTATATTAACCTACATACTTACAATACCTTGGTAACATCTCCAATTCGTAAATGTGGAACATACCTACTTAGATACTTCATTTGTAATTAAATTAGTTATTAATAAATATTTATAAATTAAGAGCACTCATCTCCGGCTTGAATTAGATTCTGTTTGATAAATATGTTAATAGAAATTCTTGAAATCTTGTTTTCTAGGGTTCCATTATTTCGTAGTAGGTACTCGAGGAACTTATAAATTGAGTAGATACACTAATAGATTGTGTTACATAGATTTCGGTTTTGTAATATTTATATTTTTTATATTTTAGGGGTGACTCTCCATATATTTGAAGTGGTGATAAATCTTCCTCATCGTGTTGGGTATGGTCGAATTGGTATTTTGAAATAAAGTCGAGGTGATACATGATTTTTTACAAAGTTCATTTTTGAGTAATCCTCCAAAGTGGTTTATACTTTATAGGTTGCCCTCCCAGGTATTGCTAAAATGTAGAAACTTGTATGTTTCTATGCTGATAGATCATGCTAAAACCACAGCGTAATAAAGAGATACAGAGGGCCAACGCTTTTGAAGTCGCGCGAAATGCCGCTTTTGTGTAGGTATTCGTCATTGCTGCAGGGTTGTCACAATAATGTGTTTTATTATAATCTGTTCTACATTTTGTGTATTCGTAGTATGTGTATGTAGAGTACTAGGAATAAAACAATATATATATATATATATATATATATATATATATATATATATATATATATGCTTGATAGCTATATATCAAAATTGATATTTATATTTTAAAATGTAAAAGAATTGTTTAAATGTAAAAAATCTTACATCAACATAGGTATTATTTTCCGAGAGTTTCACAAGCCTAGGTTATCAAAAACTTGCTATTTGACAAGACATTAACTAATCATAGCCGTCGACGCGGCTTGTAACGGCTTATGACATCCACGTGACCCCCTGTTTTTCGGAAGAAAATTCCTTGTTTGTTATTATACTATTGTTATACCATTTATACCATGTGTCAAATTAATTCGACTGATAAAATTAATACCCTTTTTTTTTCTTCTGGTTATAAACAAAATTCATTTTATGGATTTAAGACTTAAATAATCAAAAGTATCTATCGTTGATTTTTAATTTATTTGAAAACTTTGAATATCAATAATTAATAAATGAGTTTAATTTTACTTCCCTATCTTTAAATTATCAGACATACAAATTATTTCGATTCAACTATTACGAAAAAACATATCAGTTTTTTTTTATTTTTTTTATTTAATGAACCAGGAAACGAGCAGACGGATCGCCTGATGGTAAGCGATTTCCGCCGCCCATGGACACTCGCAACACCAGAGGAGTTACACTTGTAACTCCTCTGGTGTGGCGACTTGCGTTCCTGGTCCTTGAAATCCCCAATCCCCCCCATGGGCCTCCGGTAACCTCACTCACTCAGAAACACAACACAAGCGTTATTTCACGCCGGTTTTCTGTGAGGTCGTGGTATTTACCCGGTCGAGCCGGCCCATACATGCCGAAGCGTGGCTTTCTCACAGTTAATGTATGAAATTTGTATGTAATTTTGAAAATATCAAAAATATCAAAAAATCTAAAATATCGGATATATATCAAAGATATCTGATATTTTGATATTTATTATAAATATCGGATATTTACGAACCCTGCAAAAGCTACAAATGCGAAACTGAAAGGTATTTTCGACATTTGGATTTACTAGTTTTTAGATTGCGATTGTTGAATTTGACGATGTAGTTAGTAAATTCTCATACGTAGATACAATTTTATTAAACATTCTGACGGGAAACAGGCGCATGGTTTTGTATTAAAATTAATCTTCTTTACCTGTTCATATAATTGACCATTGTAAATAAGTACCTACATACAACTCAAACGAAACACTGTCGCAAACCACTTAAAACAATCAAATTAAAAAGCGTCAACCCCGGCTGACGTGTCCCAAGCGAGTGTATGGCAGCTTGGGCTCGCTACCGACCCTCTCTCACCCCGCACGCCCCGCACGATTGCTCTGTCTATACGTGCCCGTTGGACGACTGTAGGTAAGTTCCATAGGCTGTGCTAAAACCATATAAACGTATATGTTACGGGTAATGCTAGAAGATAGAGTAAACCTAGGTTTACTTGGGTTTACCTAGGATTACCGAAGCGTTGTGGATAAAGTCCGAATATTTATTTATATTCGGCGTTTACACGTATATACAACTAAGTTTACTAACACCTATTGCGCTTTTATGCTACGAACAAGGAATTTTTAGATACTTATAAATTCCTTGGCTACGAAACCCTCCTTAGACATGTCCTGAGTCCTGACATTCTCTTGGTAATTATTATTTATTTTAATGGGTTCTTAATGAAGCTTGTTACAGTCCAATACAAACTTTTAAGCGCCATACTCACGGTCCAGTCAATATAATAATAATAATAATCATTTATTCCTCTCTTCTACAACAATTACACAACCATAAATAAAATATATACAACAAAAGAAAACAAAAGTAAATATAAAACAAAATAGGGTTAATTAAACAAAAAAAAAAACATTCTCCATAACATGGTAGTGCAATGCCAAGAAAAAAGGAAAAGGGATCCCTCAGGTTATGACAGCGACTTTCGCCACTGTCCCTGGTCTTCCGTGATCCCCAATCCCCGTATTACAATTTAAAGCTGTAGCGCCAAGTAATTTAAAATTGCCGCGCCATACGGCGTCAGGAAGGCGAATCCGCCCGCCATACCGATATCGCGCCATATTTGTACCTACTCCCCGCTAGATGGTGCCGGGACTCACGGAACAGTCGAGAACGCGGGCGCAACCGGGAATGGCGGCTGGGTTGCGTCTCCCGTAAAATATTAACATTGTGGTGTAATTGTGTAAATGGTGAATAAATAAAGATATATCAGCCAAAATTTGGCTGCCCAACGTTTGGCCGGACTAACAACTAACAAGTATAAACCGGTTTTCTTCTTTTCAAAAGAAAAGTGAACGTATATAGTTACAGTGCAAACCAGTAAACAATTTACTGTATTACCGTGATAAGAACTGTGTCTACGAGCTTTTTTCACGTGGAGTGGTTCTAGGAATTTTGTTTTCATCCTAGTTGTGAAGCGTACCTACTCTAATAGGTTACCTAGGCTTGCCGAAATCTCACTTCTAGCGACAAAATTCTAGAATACCTATTGTGTGCCCGCGTAGTGCTTCTAGACTTTGTCTTCGGTTCTTTTCTTGTGTTCGGTAATTTAGGACTGTACCTACTTAATTACACCACAAAAACGTTTCGTTTATATACCTATCGCGTTTCGTACTCAGTTGAACTGTGCTATTTAGTGTACCTATTTTGTGTTAAAACTTTTGGGAACGTTACTATAAAAACTTACATAATTTTCTCACTCGTAAAACAAACTCGAAAACAAGTGTTTTTCGGTAATCAGTAGTGTTATTACAAACGGTTTCGTAAATAATCTAAGTACTTATTCGTTATTTTGCGGTTACAAGGACTAGTTTTTGGTCTCAATCGAACATTCTCCGGAACATTTGAAGTGCCTTTAAACTCGTAAAAGTGAATTCATGAGTGACTATAGTGAGGATAAGTGAGAATAGTAACTCGCTTATGTTTTGACGATTGCAACGACGTAATAAGTTTACGTTGCGTCGAGTGTCGTCGGCGCCTTGTGATCGCCGAACGTTGTTTACTTTGCCGCCTCGCCGCCCGACAACGCCTAGGTTATTGGATACCTATGACCGTTGGTGGGCCGCTGCTTAGAGGGAAGTAGACTTTTGTTTATATTTGCGTGCCATTCCTAAATATGGTGCTGTGGACAATTTTTAAATATGGACTTATAGCTATTTTATTAGGGTATGGACACACTAGTGACTTTTGTGTTGATATAATATACATATTTTTTTGAACATTTAGTTGCGTAAGGAACATTATAGTGTTATGTTTTATTACTTACGTGAACTTTATTATGGTGGACTTTAAAGTTTAACGCACAGAGATTAAGTTAGCCTACCGTATTTTACCAAAATGGTGTTAACGAGAAGTTCTCGCGCGAGTAGTCTTGGACAGCTTTCCGCCGCGGCGTCTGCTGACGCCGAAGCTGCCCGTGGTGGTGATGCGACACCACCCGTGACTCAACATACTGTGTCCCCCCCGGTGCAAGGTGCACACACACAGATGTTTACGCCGCACTCGAGTACCTCGACTATGTTGCCGCCTGTGGGCGCGACTTCCACATCTATAACTATGACGGATCAGCATCTACAACAACTAATCTCTGCTCTGCGTAATACTGGCACGCCGCCGTCCACTGCTAGTGTGATGGGGAGCCAGAGTAACTTCGCGAGATGTTCTGCAAGATTTGATGGAGCTCAAGGCACCGACGTCATCACTTTCATAGACTCCATAGAGATCTATAAAGAATGTGTCACCATGGATGATAGCATCGCGCTTCGTGGTCTCCCTATGTTATTGACGGGGATGGCTGGCACATGGTGGCAAGGCGTGAAACATTCCGTGTCGACTTGGCCTGACGCCATTCAGCTCCTGCGGCAGACATTTGGTCCTCGCCTCCCACCGCATAAAATTTATCGCGAACTTTTTAGTAAAGAGCAAACCGATGAGAAGACAGACGTTTTCGTGTGTAGGGCAAGAGCCTTGATTGCACAGCTGCCACCAAACACATTACCCGAAAACCCTGTTCAGCTGGATATGATATACGGCTTACTCCATCGACGACTGCGTGAGAGAGTGTCTCGCGCCAGTTTCTCTTCGTTCGCCGAGCTACTAGAGAAGGCTCGCTCCGTAGAAGAGCTCCTAGAGGAAAGTCGCACGCGAACACAAGTGCGTTCCCCTGCTTCCTCTGCTTCGGCTATCCCAGCTGTGGTAGTTCCGCAGCACGTCGCTCCGGTGCCTGCTGTGATTTCACCGCCTGTACCTAGTACCTCGAGTGGTAGTTTTACTCCCAAAGCCAGACCCCGTTGCGGATACTGTAAGAAGTTTGGCCATGAGAAGGATGTTTGTCATAAACTACAACCACGCAGGATAACGACGGGCCTAAGTGAATCGAGACCAGAGGCAAAGCCATCGCCTATAGTATGTTTCGGGTGTGGCACTCCAGGAGTGATTCGAGCAAACTGTACGAACTGCAAAAAGAAGGATGAGCTGCCTACGACATCGGCTCCTCTCCAGTCGCTCTCCGTCTCTGCGGTCGGCACAGCGCCAATCGACGCGCGCGCTCGACCTAAAATAAAAATTAAGATTTTTGGTGTTAGTGGTTGTTTTCTCGTGGATACCGCCGCAAAAATCTCTATCGCGAGTGAATCTATGAAAGAATTACTAGTGAAAAACAATGTTAAGTGTAAGGATGTCAATGTTGACATAAAACTAGCTGACGGCTCTATTTGTAACAAAAATGTTAAATCTGCTGTTATCAATGTAGAAGTATACAATGTTGTTATACCTACTGTCTTTGTGATCTTACCTGGTGCTACAGACTCTCTCCTGGGTATGAATTTTATACGCGACGCTGGTATGGTACTTGACTTTAAGTCACATCGGTTTACTTTGAATGCGGTAAATCAAGGTCGTACTTACTTTCCTTTAGATTTCGAGGGTGAAGTCACTTCTCTTGTTTATTCTTCCGTGGTGCTCCGCGAGAATGAGGGAACGTTATTGACTGCTCCTGAAAGGGAAGTTCTTTCATCAGTGCTCGTAGGTAACGAAGACATCTTTTCGCCAGGGGGAGCGCCGACTCCAATGGCAGTACATCACATTGATACGGGTGATAGCCCCCCAGTAGCAGTTCCGCCGTACCGCATGACTCCTGCGAAGAAGGAGATTGTGCGAGCTGAAATAGATAGGATGTTACAGGATGAGATTATCGAGGAAGCCGAATCGGAGTGGGCTTCCCCGGTCGTGTTGATTCCTAAGAAGAATGGACAAACACGCTTCTGCGTCGATTATCGCCTGTTGAATGCGGTGACCCGGACGGATAAATATCCGCTGCCGGCGATCGACGACATCTTATCCTCAACTAAAGCCGATTGTGTGATGTCCACTATTGATCTCAAGGCCGGCTATTGGCAAGTCGAAGTCGCGCCTGAAGACCGTCACAAAACTGCATTCACGACACCTTTCGGGACGTTCCAGTTCCGCCGGATGCCGTTCGGATTAAAGAACGCTCCAGCGACGTTCCAGCGCTTGATGGATCGGTTTCGATCAGGGCTCAAAGATGTCTGTGTGGTTGCATATTTGGATGATATTTTAGTGGTGTCCGAGAACATGGAATCACACATGAAAGACTTACAGAAAGTATTTGATAGACTCCGATTGTTCGGATTGAAAGCAAATCGTGACAAATGTGCGTTTGCTCGTGATAAAGTAACTTACCTCGGTCACGTGATTTCAGCAAATGGGATACAGACTGACCCAGAGAAGGTTCGAGCTATCTTGGAGATGGTACCACCGGCTAATCTGAAGCAGCTGAGAACATTTATACAGACGTGTGCTTGGTTCAGGAAATTTATTCCTAATTTCTCAGATATAGCCCGGCCTCTGACAGAGCTGACTAAGAAGAACGCGAGCTGGATATGGAATGCTGCTCAAGCTCAAGCTTTCGCATCCCTTAAGGAGAAGCTTACCTCTGCGCCCATTCTTCGCCAGCCGGACTTCAATGCTCCGTTCATTCTCCGAACCGACGCAAGTGCTTACGCGCTTGGGGCTGTCTTGCTGCAAGGAAATGACGTGCACGACGAGAGACCTATCGAATATGCGAGTAGGTTATTGTCGCCGGCGGAGCGCAATTATAATACGACCGAAAGAGAGGCGCTGGCTGTTGTATGGGCCCTCGACAAATTTCGAGGATATGTTGAAGGCGCTCATATCAGGGTATGTACAGATCACCAGCCCTTGCGGTGGCTATTGTCGCTCAAGACCCCTAAAGGTCGCCTCGCTCGGTGGGCAATTAAGTTGCAGTCGTATAACCTAGACCTCGAGTATACTCCAGGGAAAAGTAACATCATCGCCGATTCGTTGAGTCGTCCTGCGCTTCCGGATGCCCCTGAAATAGAAGAATCGTGTGATTTATGTCCTGTTTCAGTCGACTTACCTCACCGTGGACCCGCTGAGATCCGCGCTGCGCAGCTCGAAGATCCGGAGACTCAGAAAATCTTGAAGGACTTCGAAGACGATCACGATTATAAAAGGTGGACAGATAGAGGGTACTACGTGTCCCAGGGTGTCCTTTTCCGTGTAGATTCTGATAGCGAGACTGAGGAGCCTCAGTTGGTAATTCCGCTATCCCTCAGAGATGAACTGATGAAGGAGCTCCACGACGCTTCTACAGCTGGACACCTCGGTGTCGAACGAACTCTGAAGAAGATCAAGGAACGGTATTATTTTCCCCAGATGCGTCAGTACGTTACTCAATATCTTAGGTCATGTGATTTGTGTCAGGCTTTCAAGCCTACTAATTTGAAGCCAGCTGGTTTGTTACAAACACCGGCCATACACCAACGTTTCGAAGTTCTGGCTATGGACTTATTCGGGCCCCTACCAGAAGGTACTCAGGGTGAGAAATGGATATTCTTAATAGAAGACACTGCCACGAGGTGGGTAGAGCTTTTCGCCCTTGAAGAAGCTACCTCTGAGAAATGCGCCAAGATTGAGGAATTCTTCCTACGTTATGGGTTGCCCAGGCGTGTCGTGAGTGATAACGGCACTCAGTTTGTTTCCGCGGTCATGCAGAAGACCATGTTGGCCTTAGGGATCGATCAAGCCCTTACACCGGTGTATCACCCGGAAGCAAATCCCGCAGAGCGTAAGAACCGCGACATGAAAGCCATGTTGGCGATCTTGGTCAATAGCAGTCATCAAGACTGGCCGAAGACTCTTCCTGCGGTGAGATTTGCGCTTAATACGGCCTATAACCAAGGAACTGGTCATACCGCCGCCTATTTGAACTTCGCTCGTGAGCTTCGTTCTCCTATTCATGTGCTTAATGACATACGTGCTATTGTCGAGCAAGAAAATTTTGTACCCCAAATCACCCCTTACCTCAAGAACTTTGTAGATACCCTACAAGAGGTTCGTTGGAGGCATGAGCATCAGCAAGATCTTCGGAAAAATGTTGCCGATCGGAGCAGAAGAGAAGGACTCTCTTTTCAGGAGGAGGACCTTGTGTGGGTCACCAATCACGCCCTCAGCCAAGCAGCTAAAGGCGTTACTAAGAAATTCGCTCCGCGTCGCATAGGTCCCTTTAAGGTTAGCCGCGTCGTATCGCCTACCACGTACGAGGTCGTGGATAGTCAGAACGTGGTGAAGGGCAAGTACCATGTCAGCCAGCTCACTCCCTACGTCGGAGAATCCGAACCTATTGCCGCTAAGTCCAGGGGTAGACCCAAGTCACAACCGGGGCGGTCTAGTGACTTGGAGGGGGAGGATGTAGCGCCAAGTAATTTAAAATTGCCGCGCCATACGGCGTCAGGAAGGCGAATCCGCCCGCCATACCGATATCGCGCCATATTTGTACCTACTCCCCGCTAGATGGTGCCGGGACTCACGGAACAGTCGAGAACGCGGGCGCAACCGGGAATGGCGGCTGGGTTGCGTCTCCCGTAAAATATTAACATTGTGGTGTAATTGTGTAAATGGTGAATAAATAAAGATATATCAGCCAAAAAGCTTTATTTTAACATTAAAGCTTTATAAACAAAAATTGAAAAAAAGTACATAGGACTTTAAAATAAAATAAAAAATAAACCGTGGTAAATAAAATAAAAATTCTTAATTAAAAATTAATGTTCACGAGTTGAAACAGGAAAAAGTGAGAAAAGAACAAGAATATCCAACACCGGTACTTTGACCGGTACTAAGCCGTCATATTTTGTGTCAATAATGTCAATATTAATTTATAATTTTTGCCTACAAGTCCGCTTCAAGGCCGTGGCCTGGAATTCGCAGTCTTGATTGTGATTAAAGCACTTTACATCAAGAATTTAAAAACTTTTCATCCCGAATAAAACGGTTTCATTGTGATAGTTAAATTCTTTTCCTAGAGAAAGTCGTGGGGATAAGCTAGTATTCCTTCGAAGCTTATATAAAATCTTTTGGAAGTCACACTTCCACGTAGAATCAATAAAAGTTACATAAGGTGCATCTGAAATTGAGCTCAAAGAGCAAAATATGTGAAATACATTTGAAATTTTAACTGTGGTACAAGCAAATAGAGTTTTGACATGTCTAAACTAAGTAAACCAAGGTTTTTTTGATCATGGATGAGAGGGATGAGTAGGTAGGTTCTATGTAGCTGAATAATAACAAGTTCTAATATTATTTTTCAGATCTGAGGCTTAGTCGAGGTCATTTATTTAGTTAAATGAAATATTACAAAACTCAATAATTATCTTTATATAAAAACGTTTATTTGGCGCATGAATAGAAACTTGTCGAAACTCACAGGAAATTCAATTCCTATTCTCTTAACTCTTTACATAAACTTCTAGAAAATTGTGAAACTTCGCTACCACGTTCACCTCGGGGTAGAGAGTTAGACTGGAGTCAGACGAACAATTCAACGAAATGCGCTCCGCTATCAAATCCTTTTTAGCCTCGCTGTAATACGCCCAGCGGAGTATTTTGTATATGTATGAGTTATGACATATTATACTTTTGTATAATATTACTTTTCTGGATTTGTTTTATCCTTGTTTATACTGTACAGTGTACAGGGTACCTTTATTAAGACCAACTGCTTATTTTAGCTGGTTGGTAAATAATACACATTAATATCTTTCTTTTTCCTTGTAGATAAAAATAATAATTCATGCGAAAACAAAACATAGGTACATACAGTAAATAAAGAGTCTTATTTCCTAAAAGGTAGGAAATTTAATGTTATTATTATTATCAAATTAATTATGATTTCGTTAAAATTAGAACTTTTTGACGACCTCTCTGGCTCAGTGGTTAACCAATAATGGGTTGGCCGTTGGCGCTCAAGCCGGGGGTCTCAGGGTTCCGATCCCAATAAAGGAACAAAAAGTTCCGTGTGTTCTTAGGTCATGGATATGTATTAAATATGTGTATAATTTAATAAAAATCTTACATATTATATTATGTACCTACCTACAGTATAAAACTATTAAATATTATACTTCACGTTGTCGGCACCTTTAACACATTAGTTCTATGGATACTTAGCACGGGGCCAGATAGACGTAGTGTGAAGAGTTTATTGAAATTATTATAATAATAATATTATAATAATATCTGGACGTTTTCACACCACATCTGGTCCTGTACTAAGTACCCGAAGAACTTGTAACTGGTACCTGCGAGGCTATACAAGTTGTATCACAGGTAGGTACCCCGTATGTACTATATTTAATACTTATATTTAAGATATTTATTATTATACATATTATAATTACCAGAAACACAGAAAAAACTTTTTGTCCCTTCGGCGGGATTCGAACCCGCGTCCTTCGACTTATGAGCTGACAAGCTATGTTACTAAGCGACAAAGATCGTATTAGAAGAAAACTTTCCAAGACTTAAATTTTTTTCCCGAAACTCGTGTCTTTGTAAAATTTTTCGGTTGGGTATAAGTTTAGCGTTTTATAGCCACTCAATAAGGTGTGGCAACACTTGACCCCTCTGCACTTGACACTAACAAAAATAGACACTTCACCTTATATTTAAGCTGAACCGTGTTTCCAAGAATGGTTTTTAAATAGCTTATTCAACAATATGTTAAAACGGGAGTCGGGAATGTTTCGACCTATGCGTAGAACAAAGTCTGATGTGATCATAGAGCAAAAGTGCGTTTTTTGGATAAATGAAATAAGGAATCAAAGCTCTACAGTCTGACATTTTCAGATTTTTTGTATCTTGCTTATTTTCGGAAATACAGAATCGTACAACGTCTTATTTGATGTAAGCTCCGTGTTAAAATGCACCAAGCATTCATAGGACGGGGAGAGGGGAGCGGGCGCGGCGCGGGCGCCTCGCGCGATCTTCACTCCAGGCGTTGTCGTGCGGAAAGAAGGGTGTTTTTGCGTTATGTGTGTGATTATTTTTTTGTTTGACAAAAATTATAATTATAATAATTATTGTACACAAAAAGTATCTAAGAGATGTCACGATCACGGAAAATGCTGGATATGCTTATAGAAGAGGAAAAAGAGCCTAAACGTAGTCCCTCTTTTTCAAATAAGCAAAATAATTGCATGAAAAACGGTGTAGATCCCGGTAAGTTGATATTTTTACTTACATTATTATTCAAATTAAATATTACTATGCTTTAAAATTACATTTTTTTACTGTTCCGCTTTTTAAACAAGTAAATAGTAACGAGAGATCTATATTTATATAAAACGTTTTTTGACGGAGAGTTAGAAAAATACGTTTTTAGTGCAAAAATTATGATTAGTTTAATGTTTATTTATTAGGTAAATATTTGTCATGTTTCTATTAAAAGTTAACGAAGTAAAAAAGTAGACGTTATAAGTAACTTTAGAACGATGTTTGACAAACACTTTTGAACTTTTAAGGGTTTCATGTAACTATAGAACGTTTTTTTACGGAATCACAGATTTGTTACGATACGTTTTGTCAGTTCGATATGCAGGTGGGACGTTTTCACCTGAATGATGTCATAAGTTAGGACGTTGTTCTTTTAAAAAAATCGTTAAATATAAATATATTTTATATTAAATAAATAAAAATAGTTTAAAATTGCTTTACCTTACAATATATATACATTTGTGGCCTCTTCGACAAATCATAACATTATTATCGACAGTTTTTAGTTGTGTACTGCGATGTTAATTAAAACTTGCATATTCATACTCTTTAAATAGTTTTAAGTACAAATATATAATTTATATTAAAACTTTATTTTTTTAAGTTACATACCAGATTATCTTAGATACCATCCATATTATTTTTAGTATATTGTAGTGCAGTGTAGTAATACGATTTTTAACTTATTTTCAGATGTTGACAACAGTACGATACCGCAACATTCGCCTTTGCCTGCTGGTGCGGAAGAAATAAGTCAGCATCTAGGTGACATTTGGAACGAAATGAATACCGCACCTAATACATCTACTGATGAGACAATTTATAAACTTCAACCATCAATAGTTTCTTTAGGAGCGTCTTCTAGCTTTGACAATTCTCCTTTAATACAACTGGAAGACTTAGTAAATTCTGACCACAGGAGTACTCCAGTTGATAAAGAACTGTCAGTGTCAACTCCTATGCCGTCTCCTACTATCAGTAATTTCAGCTGTGACAGCGTTTTCAGCCCCAATCATGCAGATAGTTTTATTTCTTCGTCTTCATTTAGCACACAAAACTCTCCGGCAACTCCACACTCACCCGATTACGCCAACACTCCTAAAACAACTAGAAAACGCCAAAGACGCCAAAATGAATGGATAGACCTTAAACGCAAATGTCTAAAAAATTTGGGCAAGAGATATATAACTAAAAGAGGGAAAATTGTTGACGAAAAAACGATGGGACCATCGTGTAAGTGTCGCTACAATTGCACTAATAAAATAACACTTCAACAGCGGTTAGACTGTTTTGCAGGCTTTTGGAAGCTAGGAGATCGCACGAAGCAGTGGGATTTTATCATCAAATACTCAGATAAAATGAACAAAAAAAGGTGCCTTAATCAAGAGATTCCTAATAAAAGAAAATATACTTTTAAGTATTATCTACCGCTCATAGCAGATACCTGCGAATCGCAGTGTGAAAAAACTGAGGTATGCCAAACGATGTTCATAAATACGCTTGCCGTTTCAACCCGAATTATAAAGACTGCATGGATGAAATACGATGGCAGTGCTAATATAGAGGGAGACAGACGTGGTCGCCACGACAGTCATAAAGTTGTGATAAACGATGCAATGAAACAAAGTGTTTGTGACCATGTCCGTGCATTCGTTCCTGTGGAATCGCATTATATACGTAAGAGTAGTCAAAAACTCTACCTACAAGGAGATTTAAGTATTGCCAAAATGTTCAAAATGTATAACGAATGGTTTGACTCTGAAAAATACACATCTAAAGCTACAAAAGAACGTCAGTATCGTGACATTATAAACTCAAACTTTAATTTAGCTTTCCACGTCCCTAAAAAGGACCAATGCGACGAATGTCATGTTTTTCGATCGAAAAAAGAACCATCGGACCAAGAAAAGGAATCGTTTGAAAAACACCAGTCGAATAAGAAGGTCGCAAGGCAATTAAAAGGCCAAGACAAAGAATGTGCTGAGGAGTCAAATGGAGCTACAGTCGCTGCTGTATTTGACTTTGAAAAAGTATTGCTATGTCCTCAAGGCAATATCAGCATATTGTATTACAAGAGGAAGTTGTCCTCTTTTAATTTCACTGTTTTTAATATGGCAAAACGGAAGGCAATCTGCTATATGTGGGACGAGTCCATTGCGAAACGTGGCGCAAACGAAGTTAGCAGTTGCCTTTTAGATTTCATTCAGACAAACGTTGAGCAAGGGGCAGAAGATTTCAGATTTTGGTCCGATAATTGTGCCGGCCAAAATCGGAATCGCTTTGTTTTTTCAATGTACCTTTATGCCGCAAAAAAGTTTAACATACGCATAACTCACCGATTTTTACAGAAAGGACACACACAGAATGAGGGGGACAGTGTTCACTCTGTTATCGAAAGAGCTTCGAAGACAAAAATAATCTATACCCCTCAAGAATGGCGCGCATTAGTAAGATGGGCTAAAAATGAAGGTGAAAGCTACGTTGTCCGTAACGTAACCCAAAATGATATATTTGATTTTAAAAGGCTCGTTAATAATAAGGTTTGGATGAAAGACATTGGGGCGAAGAAGATTGCCTGGAGTAACATTCGAGAAGTTCATGCAGACGGTAGTGATCCTAACAAACTGTTTTTCAAATATGATCTGACTCAACCTGATCACAATATTTTACTGATTCGTGGTAACACGAGAAACTCGGTACAAGCCGAACAAACAGAGCTAAAACATGCATATTCTGAACCCATTCCTATACCTGCAGCCAAATACAAAGACCTAATGGATATGTGCCGCTCAGAAATTATTCCCATAGACTATCATCAATACTTTACCTCCTTACCACATCACATAACAGTAGATGTTTCTGAAGAATCAGATAGTGAGTTATCACAATAAGAAATTTTAAAGACTACAATTATTATCCTTCGTACTGTGTTTATTATCATTATTATATAATATAGTATATAACATTTAATATGCCCATATCACAATGTAAGACTGATTGGTAATAATAAAGACTGATTATTATTTTTAATTAAATATGTTAATTTTGTGAAGTTAATTGTTTGTTGCGTATTTTATTATTAAAATATTATTTCGTAATTTCGTAAGTAAATGACTGCTGATTTGTAGTGTAAGATACCTGATTCCGTTCTGTGATAAGATATTATTTTTAGTTGAAAATTTCATTTTGTTTTTATTGTTTTCAGTTTAAAATATTTGAGTACCAAAGTAGTTTTAGGAAAGTTTTAATTGTTTTTAAGTTTAAATTTTGTTTTGGGCATGTTGTAAAATTACACAAATTTGAAAATTATTATTGCATTTTAAGTTTTAAATTTTTTAAATTGTTTTGTAGGATTTAGTCTATGTTAACTACTCTTTAATTTCAAGTTAGTACCTAGTACATACTGATAATTGTTAAAAGCACCACCTGTTTTGAGATTTTTTAATGATAATAAACGATTTTAAGAAAAAAACTATGTTTATATTCATTTATACGTAGTGTGGCTAATAATATATCAGAACATATAGCTAATGCTATATCAGAATATATTATGGTTATACACATAGGACTTAAAATTGTTGGATAACTCCGCCAAAAAACGAATCATGTGAATATAAAACGGCGTTTCATTCTGACGTCTCCATAAAACAATGTCTTATGATCACTACGAACTCTCGCTTCTCCGCTGTAAAACGTCCTAGGTTGATATAGAACTCGTTATCTCGGTAAATATAATAATTAATAATAAATAGTTTATAGCTTTTAACTAGACTAGGATGTCATAATAACATAGCAAAATTTCAAAAATATAAGTATTACCGTTTTTAAGTTATTCAAGTTTTCCTACTGGCAAAACTTCTTTTGCCTCTACTGAAAACTAGCAATTTTGCAAATCGGACTTTGTTCTACGCATAGGTCGGTTTATCTAGTGTCCAGTCTGGTAGAGAAGAGACCGTACCTACTTAGATGACTCGTTAATATAACGTACTAGCTGTTGCCTGCGGCTCCGCCCGCGTAAATACAGTATCCCACGGGACTACTGTACTTTTTTGGGATAAAAAGTAGCCTATATTTTAATCCATAGCCTAAACTATATCATATTAATCTTTATCGAAATCCATTTAGTAGTTTTTGCCTGAAAGAGTAACATCCATCCATCCTCACAAACACAATCATAATAATTTCTAGAAATATACCGACTAAATTAACCCCTTTTGCTGGTATTTTTAAGTACAAAAAAATAATGCTACGTAATGCATTGTTCGAACCCCCCTAACCCCCCATGTAACGCATCGTAACGTTTGTCAAGACCTCCTAATAATAGGTACTTGAACGCTCCCTAAGTACATTAGTAATATATTTTCTTTGCCTTAGGGCAGGGGTCGGCAACCTTTTGAGGCGGAAGAGTTAAAAATTACAATTTACAAAATTCCTAAGTTTTTTTTTCTTGCCAACAATAAAATAATAAATAAATAAATACTATCATAAAAAGTTTAAAAAACCTAATCTACAAGAACTGGTGAAGGTAGGTACTAAACTCTCTTGCGTCGGAAGTGCATTAAAATGTACATAGAAACATCCGATTGTTATTAACGATGCTAGTGAGCGGAGCGAGCGAGCAAAATTTTTTGTCTATTTTAAGGTGAAACTTTAAGCCCCGAAATACTATATGTACATTTGGAAAAACACAATAAAATCAACAGCCTAAAACAGAACGTTGGTACAATATTATTTATATTGTATATATAAATATTAAACGCTGGTGAGCGGAACAAACAACCTATCGTTTTATAACGAAATTCTTTTCTTATTTCATTTCAGACGCCTTAGCTACCTCTGGCTGCAGAAAAAGTTATTTTTCCCGCAACCATTGATTGAAACGGTGACTTATCCTTGTTCATCGATTCAGATTTTTGGACTTTTTTTTGATAATATATAAATAATATTTGCGAATAGTACTTAAGAGCCGTAAATCCACATTCAAAGAGCCGCATGTGGCTCGCGAGCCGCAGGTTGCCGACCCCTGCCCTAGGGCACTACGGAGTACGGTACGGTCAGTACGTTAGTAATATATATTCTTTGGTACGGTGGAACAAACATACATACATAGACTGTCAAAATCATTGGCACCCTTCCTTTTGGCTTCGCCGTAGTCAGTTAAAAATAATAATCTTTTTGTAGATTCTTTATAATTAAAACATATTGGCTGTGTTGCCCGAAAAAAAGCGGTAACAAAAAAACGTAAGCAAAATGGCGGATATGTTTGTGGTTTTGAAGTGTAAAGTGTAAACGTGTCCTGGCCGATTATCTGCTTTTTTTCTTTAGCGCTAACAAGCGCTTACAAGCGCTTTTTTCAGCCGATCACAGCCAATGTGTGCATTGTGATGGAACAGTGTTATTAGAACGCCGTATGTCACATTAATATGCTGTCAGCTACGGGATACGACATCCGACGTCTCTGTTTCATTAAACGCGGATATTAAATATTTTGAATAAGCGATCTAAGGCTAGGACTAAATGCTCCGGAATCCGGAACGCTGGAGAAAATTCAGTGCATTGACAATAGAACTTAGCGCTAAAAGAAAAGAGTTGAAAATCGAATGTTAATGTCATATTGTACGATAGCTTGACACTCGTAACTTCCCATTTTCAACACTATTCCGGGGGAGACTCCGGAACGAAGCGCAAATCACGTCGCCGACAATACGTGATAAAGTGTAGCTTAAGTATAAAATAATAATATGTATGTTAGTCTGTGTGGGAACACGGTGGCAAGCCCCAAAGGGAGATCTCCGACCGAGCGAGGTGTTATGCCCGGCCGAAGCCCCTTGTAATCATTTCAGCTGTCGTATATATATACTTTCCGAGCTCAGAAACTTCGATAGCGCGATTCAGGACTGTGCGCTGATTGGTCCGCCACATCTGTAAGGTATTTATAATATGGGCCTATGCCGCCCGATATAAAGGTTATTTAATTTAATTTTATTTAATTCGCTCATAGTTATATTTTCAGTACTTTGAATATTCACCAGCGTTCCGGATTCCGGAGCGTATAGTCCCAGCCTAACTCACCCCACTCTCCCCTACCAGTAAATGTTCGCTTTTTCATAATTCCTTCTAATGGATTGAGAACCCAGGCTTGCCAGAGTACCTTGATATTCTTTACCACCTTATTAAAAAAATAAACAGTACATAATATAACCAAACCAGGTTAGGTTATACTAACCTATAGAATGTTTTATCCTTGACTGATACGCCGCAAAAGTCTACTTAGGAGACAAGTCTACTTAAGACTGTTCTGTACATTGCGTAGCTTATATACAGCATAATATCAATATTTTTATTAGCAAGGGGGAAAATGTAGATATAATTATCTAATATACATTTTCCTACTGTACTTATAATACTGTACTTTCTTGGGATAAAAAGTAGCCTGTTTTAATCGAGAGCCTAAACTACTACCATACCAAAAGACATGTTTGATTTTGGGCCAGTTCTATGTACACTACATAGGTAAATAGGAAAAAAATATGTGAATATCATAAAAATACGAAAAAATTAATTTGAAGAAGGGTACATGCGTACAAAAATGATTATTTGAAGAGTTTTTTATTGCGAGAACACTATTTTTAGGGCGGCATTTGACAGTTGTTTTGACTTGACTTTTGACGTAGTAGACAGTTTTACGAAGGGACGACGTCTTGAATGCCATACATCTTTCTTTGTCAAAAGTCATGTCATTGACAAAATGACATTATTTAGTTAATTTTGATCTGATCCGCCATGTTTTATTTTACTTTGTGTTGCTCTCCTTGGCGAAGTTAATTTAAATGTACATGGAAACGAAGTGAAATTAAACAAAATAAAGAATAGGAAACGGTTACTATATTCTGTAGCTATATTTACATATACTGTACGTAGGGCTGGCCCAGGCCTCATACATTTCTTGAACATCGCTTTTCATCGAAATCCCTTCAGTAGTTTTTGGATGAAAGAGTAACATCCATCCGTCCATCCTCACAATCTTTCACATTTATAATGGTAGTAGTTACACATCTCCCATACGTGGAATTAAGATTGTGTTTTGACAACGAATAAAAAGAAGCCTCAGGGCAAAAAACCCTCAAGGAACTATATAACCTGTCCAATGTCCATATCGGTATCGGTATGGACAAGTGGACCGGGGAATTGGTAGAAATTGTTACAACTTACAATAGGCAATCGGACAATTTTTTTTTTATTGCATAAATTAATAGTACTCTTAAATATGAGTAACTTCTCAGAAGAAACCGTATATCAAAAGTCAATATTTTCAAAGGTACAGCGATTTGTATAAAAAATTTCGCGAGCCTCCTAAAAACGCTCCATACTAAAGTCGACCTAAAAATGACGTCACTTGTATATGAAATAGTATAATATGAAGTATATGGCCGCAGGAATATATTTGTAAATATCTCCGATATTTGTGCGTTTAAGTTCATACTTATCATAATGAATGTTTTTGTATATGATGTAAGTAAACTAATGATGTAGGTTTTTTTCGCAATTTCGCAAAAAAAAAAAATTTTTTTTGGTATGAAGACTCGCGAAATTTTGTATACAAATCGCTGTACCTTTGAAAATATTGACTTTTGATATACGGTTTCTTCTGAGAAGTTACTCATATTTAAGAGTACTATTCATTTATGCAATAAAAAAAAATCAGTCCGCTTGCCTATTGCAAAATAATATTAGGTCACATCAAATCTATAAGGTAATGTGTTCACGTGCGAATGTCGATCGCGATTCACGATGCAATAGAGAAGATGCATTTGTTTTAAATCAGCAAAAATCATATATTTTCCGAAAGGCAACATAAATAAATTTTGCTACAAGCTAAATTAAAAAGTTATAGGATAAAAAAACGATGATTTTTTTTGCTTTGATCGCAAAACGAAAATTACTGTTCAAATCCTTATGTTATTTGTGACATTTTTTGTTATTACAATGATATACATAAACGCAGTATTTAAGTTATACATAATTTTCGTTGTGGCACAACAGCTGTGACGTCACTCCTGCTAATTTTTTTTGAATACATAGAGCGTTTTTGATGCTCTCCAACGATCTCACTTTTGTGATGACTGTATTTCGTCAACGGTTGATCGTAGATATGCCATTGAAAAGACAATATTTCCTGGCTTATTATGTAATTTTCGAAAATTCAATAAAAAAAACTATGCATGTTCTCCGTTGCCAATATTCAGTCAGTGAAATGCATGCCATCGTCGAACACTTACATGATTTTATGAAAAATAAATAAAACTAAAATATGAGTGACTATTGACTATTTTCATAAGTCCTTACAGGAAGATGTTTGCCATCACTATTGAATTTTTTCCAAAAAAATAAATAGCTTATAATGTCTCCGAAAATCAATTACGGATACTTCGGGCACATGATCCACTGCTTATATAAAGACGTTTAGGCAAAAAAATAATTGTCATACTCAAAGTAAAAAATCATCTCATGTATGGGTGATATATTATGTATACATCACCCATACATTAGATGATTTTTTACTTTGAATATAATAATTATATTTTACTCTCCGCATTTTAAATCAAACTCGCGATATTATATATCTATGCGCACATATAAAAAAAATCTAGTATGACAATTATTTTTCTGCTTTAAACGTCTTTACATAAGCAATAGATATTATGCCCAAAATATCCGTAATTGATTTTACCGAACCTTATAGGTATGCCTAGGTACTAGCTTTTGCTCCGCTGCGTAAATACAGTATAATCACAGCCTATGGAACTTACCTACAGTCGTCCAACGGACACGTTTAGACAGAGCAATCGTGCGGGGCGTGCGGAGTGAGAGAGGGGCGGTAGTGATCCCAAAGCTAGTGGTGGGTCGTCGACACTTTGTCGATCAACGAAACGAGACCGTTTATCGTTCATCGTAAACTAGTTGAAAAAACAGTTTTTTTTTCGACTACTTTACGTGTTCGACGAATACTAAACTGAGCAATAAACTATGACAAACAAAGTAGTTTTGTTTGTCATAGTTTTGACAAACTTGTTGTCGTTTGCTGATCGACGCGACTAGTGATGACGACGAACGACGAGACGGTTTAATCTGTGAGCGGTGGAAATGAACTTCCCTTCATACTTTTTCCAGGCTTACAAATTGCATATCCGTTAATATTTAAGTTACCTTGAATCCTTGACCTACGCAAATTGCATTCCAATCAAGACTGTTTGATTGTCATCATATTATAGGTAAAATTACGTAAACAAAGTTCAAAGATTTATTTATTTCAGAATTTGTCATTAGAATTGCGTCTTTGTTATCTTACTTTAAAGTTAATTTTATTAAAACACCGCCCACTCAACGAATGTAATTATTAAGGCGTGACTCCTGTTCGAAATATTACACAGAAAACATGAAACATTGGGGCGTGGCTATACACATTTGTCTAGGAATAGACAATGTTTTTGTGTTCGGAGACGGACGAAAAACATTCCCGCGCGGGTAGAGAGGGGAAGAAATGTTTCATTTCATAACTAGTGTTCACATCGTTCACATGACACCTAGGTATAGGTTTTTTAGGGTTATAGTTTTGCTTGTTGTGTTTTTGTGTTTGTTTTTGTGATCGCTCATAATATATGGCCTGACTTAAAAAACACCAATTTTGACAGTTTTCAATAGAAATGCGTAAAATGGCGCACATATTTATGAGTTGAAAAAAATACTTTTATGAAACACCTAAAGTGGCCTTTTCAGAACCCCTCTTTCCCTTAGATTCTACACCTACAATCACTAAAACTGCGAGCGCTAATACGTCTTCCTCGTCGGAACTTAGATCGTGTCTGGACAAAATGTTTTGTTTCGACCAAAAACATTTTCTGTAGCTGGAGACAGCTTGTGTATGAAAACAAATGTTTTTGTTTCATGTTTTCTGTGTAATGTTTCGAACAGGAGTCACGCCTTTACATAGACTAGAGCACGTCGTCGGTTGTGAAGAACAGAGATAGACGTATTGCTCGTGCCGAGTCGTCGTGCCCCGCGCCCGTCCGTCGATCGTGTCGTCGCGTCGCAACGAACGGTCTCTGCCGCACGCACCGTTCCGGCATATGGCAACCGTTCACGCATAGACTAGTTTATCAGTAGACGTTAAACTAGTTTACCCGTTTATGACAAATAAACAGTTTAATAAAACAGTTCGTTCATTCAACGCCCATCCCTAGCCCAAGCTGCCATACACTCGCTTGGGACACGTCAGCCGGGGTTGACGCTTTTTAATTTCATTGTTTTAAGTGGTTTGCGACAGTGTTTCGTTCGAGTAGTATGTAGGTATCGTATCGTATTTACAATGGTCAATTATATGAACAGCTAAAGAAGATTAATTTTAATACAAAACCATGCGCCTGTTTCCCGTCAGAATTTTTAATAAAATTGTATCTACGTATGAGAATTTAGTAACTACATCGTCAAATTCAACAATCGCAATCTAAAAACTAGTAAATCCAAATGTCGAAAATACCTTTCAGTTTCGCATTTGTAGCTTTTGCAGGGTTCGTAAATATTCGATATTTATAATAAATATCAAAATATCAGATATCTTTGATATTATATATCCGATATTTTTGATTTTTTGATATTTTTGATATTTTCAAAATTACATACAAATTTCATACTCTGATATGTTTTTTCGTAATAGTTGAATCGAAATAATTTGTATGTCTAATAATTTGAAGATAGGGAAGTAAAATTAAACTCATTTATTTATTATTAATATTCAAAGTTTTCAAATAAATTACAAAATCAACGATAGATACTTTTAAGTATCAATTTAAGTCTTAAATCCATAAAATGACTTTTGTTTATAACCAGAAGAAAAAAAAAGTGTATTAATTTTATCAGTCGAATTAATTTGACACATGGTATAAATGGTATACCAATAGTATAATAACAAACAAGGAATTTTCTTCCGAAAAACAGGGGGTCACGTGGGTGTCATAAGCCGTTACAAGCCGCGTCGACGGCTATGATTAGTTAATGTCGTATCAAATAGCAAGTTTTTGATGACCTAGGCTTGTGAAACTCTCGGAAAATAAGACCTATGTTGATGTAAGATTTTTTACATTTAAAACATTCTTTTACATTTTTAAATATAAATATCAATCTTGATATATATCAAGCATAAATATCAATCGATATATTATATCAATTGATATATATTATCATGCTAACCCTGAGCTTTTGTATACGCATTTGTATTTTTTATAATAAAACTCTTCATTAATACTTCTATATATATTTTTTTTTTGTTTTATTCCTAGTACTCTACATATACATACTACGAATACACAAAATGTAGAACAGATTATAATAAAACACATTATTGTGACAACCCTGCAGCAATGACGAATACCTACACAAAAGCGGCATTTCACGTGACTTCAAACGCGTTGGCCCACTGTATCTCTTTATTACGCTGTGGTATATTACTGTAAACCTATCCCTATATTTTATGTTACATCACACGTTTATGGGTAGAATAACAAGGTGAAATTATAGCAGTAAAATCTCATAAAGTCAGCAGTTTACTGTCACATTTTAATAGAACGAGCAACAACTGTTCAGCCAGACTTTTCTTTCGGTCTGTTGGTCGCATGTGTGTTCAGAGCCTAACACCGCAGGCGAGTGCATGTGATAGTTGGAGTGTTATCTCCCGGAATAGCTCCCGGGGCTCGTACTTTCATGTACGGGGAAGTTAGTAACACGATAATGTTAGCTTTATATTTTTTACCTGACTTTGGACTGAGGATTACAATTTATGTCTAAATAGCTTCCCGCGGCGCCGCCCGCGTAAATGCAGTATCCTACGGGAACACTTACTTATTTTGGTATAAAATGTAGCCTATGTTTATTCGAGAGCATAAACTGGAATAAATGGATGTATGGATTGATGGATGTCTGATACTCTTTCACGCAAAAACTACTAAACGGATTTCGATGAATTTTGGTATGGTAGTTTAAGCTCTGGATTAACATATTACTTTATATCACGAAAAAGTGCCGTGTTCCCGTGGGTATGCAGTATGTATTTACGCGGGCGGAGCCGCGGACAACCACCAGTTCAACCACCGGTTTTTTGTCCCCCGGAAAAAAGTGGGGTTTCGAGTTTCCGAACCCTATCTATAAATATCTGTATATGTAGGTTTCGATATTCGTCCCAGGCATTCCGTCTTTTTATCCAATCCAAACCATGTTAACTCTTTATCCTTTTTGTAACGATAATACCAGACCATTTCACACATAAACACACATTTTGGAGGCATTTGACAACTATTATTCCGAACCCTTTTTTAAGACGACATATCTTTTGAGGGCTTTTACAGGCACTCGCGGCTGGAGTGGGACCCAAGTGGACTCGAGGGTCATGCCAGCCAATCTAAAGTCCAGACTTGTTCCTTTGCAGCTAAATGTCAAGGGTATCCATTGTAATGTGATAAAATGAAGGCAAAGGCATAAAAATATGTGAAAAATTATCTTAAGGTTTTCCTTATGATAATTGGTAAATAGATAAGTAGATAGCATTGTATTATGATAAAATAATGCTGCGTTAGCAATGTTTTTGATTTTTTAAATGAAACTCCTTAGCGGCGTTGAGAGTGAAATTTCAAGGTAGTGACACGTCACGATTTTGAATATAACGCCATGTGTCGGAAGCTACTTACACTTAATAACAACTTAACTTTCTAAAGTTCGGCTCAATACACAAATGGTGTGAGTAATGTTCTTAGGCACGATGAGAGTATTTTTTTATTTTAAATTATTAATGAAGTTTCACTTCTGCAACGTATACTCTGTTTTTAATCAGACTGTTCACGTCATGTTTTTCTAGATACGAAAACTTCTTTAGCGTCGTTATAGGTATTTAAAACAAACCTTTAAGAAAAGAGCGTTCAGCGTACTCCTTTTGAAAAGGCCGGCAAATAGCAAAGCACTTGCGACTCCTCTGATCTTGCGGGTGTCCATGGGCGACGGTAATCGCTTTCCATCAGGTGATCCGCCTCCTCGCTTGTCCCTTACTTCATTGAAAACTACGGGCCTTAATAATAAATACCACGGCAGTAAAAAGTCTAACATCTATTCTATAGGATATAACGTAGGTATGAGATTTTTAAAGCTTCACTTCTATCGCGTTTGTACTTTACAAACGTTATCATTATAGCTAAAGGCTGATATTGTAACTGAAAAATAACAAGGATATAATATTAGGAGCCGAGGCAATGCTCAATAGACAGGCAAATTTCGATTGTTTACTTTCAATTTCGCGGCTAGAATTTAAAACGTATTGTTTATAAACAACAATGTTACGGCGGTTAATATGTATATTGTGTTATCGTTTAATAAATTATACAATAACATCACGCTATTAGTAAAAATATTTGCTACTCCGCGGTCTGTCTCAAAACGAATTTCGGCTGAAATTTTCAATAAAACATGGCCATGGAATGCAACGCTAAAAGACGGTGTATTGTAGATGTTCCATTACCTAGATAATTCAGATAGAAAATATAAAATCTAAGGGCAGGCCCTTTCACAATCTAAATATATAAAAGGCAAACCTGACTGATTCATCTATCAACGCACAGCCGAAACTACTGAAAGGATTTTACTGAAATTTGGCATACAGATAGTAGTAATGACGCGGGCATTCGCTAAGAAAGGATTTTTGAAAATTAGTTAGTTGCTAAAGGAGTTAAAAAGGGGTTAAAATTTTGTATGGAAACCGAACTCCTCGACGAAGTCACGGGCAAAAGCTAGTCTATTAATAAGTGCTAGATAGCTTATTGGCAAGTTTTGTCTTCAATCTATACTATAATATAATAAAGAGTAAAGGTTTGTTTGTTTGTTTGCATTGAATAGGCTCCTAAACTACTGGACCGATTTTAATGAAATTTGGCACAGATATAGAGTAGACCACGGGGAAGGGGAAGGAATGTAGTATGTACGATTCCCTCTAAATTTTTCATACAGTTTGCATGTAATAATTACTATTTGAGTAAACAGATTACCTAAATTCTAATTGAAATAGGAAAAACATTTTCCCTCGACGCCATGCACCGGCAAAAACAGTAAAATGCAGCATGTATCGCTAACGTTCTACAATAGTGTATGCTGCTAATGGCAAATCTCTGTAGCTGTAAAAGCTTTCGAAAATTCTATTTAATGTCCTATTCTAAATCTCTATTTAAACTAAATAAATTCCTATTTCTTTTTATATTGTTCATTCTGTAATATGTTTACAAGCCCTATGTATAATCTGTTCAAATCAAATTTAATCTAAACCTAAATGACAAAAAATGAAATCCCACTAAATTAATATTTATTTATTAACCCCCGACATAAAAAGAGGGGTGTTTGATGTGTCTGTCTGTCTGACCGTGGCATCACAAACGATGTAACTTCTAAACGAAAGGTTTTGAAAAAGAAGTATTTTTTTGTTTGAAAGCTGACGTGATCGAGAGCAGTGTAAATCATTTAGCAGAATACTGCGATTATTACACAATCAGAATCTGGGAGCACGGGAAAGCCCCCGTCATTAGACACCAAGACTACCTTTTCTCGAAGCGTTTCGTCGGTTTTTTGGACCCTCATAACTTGGTTTTGGATTAAAACAGATATACAAAATATTCAGGATATGTTCCCAGTAGCGGACTAATGAAACATGTAAAGTTTTGATGTTATAGGTCTTATAATTTAGAATTTATTGATATCTAAAAAGCCCTGATTTCGTCACTGACTTACTGATGATCAACAAAATTATAGGGTACTTCCGGATGTTAAAGAAAGCTGAAATTTGGTATGTAAGCTAGTTTTAGCACATAAACAACATAAAAATTGACAAACTTGAAACTTTTATCCTCCAAACCCTTAAACTAGGAAATGAAAATTTGTAAGAGACTTACAAATTTTCATTACGTACCTACGTACATTTCTACTCTAGAGGTCTGAACATTGTCTTTCAAAAATAAGTGAAATCCCAAAAGAAACATTTTTATGTAAAGAGATTGCCAAGACGATACCATTTAACTCGCACTGTCAAAAAGCTATTAGATTTTATGTAAAACCAAGTTTCTGACTCTACCAAACTTCTAACTCTACAAGCGTAACTCCACAAACTCTACACTTTAGTCAAATTATGTGGCTCGGCCATTCACTTTACATAAAAATGTTTTCGGTGGGATACCAATTTAGAGATACTCAGATTGTGTCGCAGATCTGAAAAATTTGCAGAATTTTATAAAATCTATAGATTTAGAACACAATTTAAAAAAATCCCCGTGTATATTCGGGTTATTCGTTTTTCGTTAGATTTTAGCAGAACTCGGACATGTAAATTGCAGAATGGTCGATTTATTTATTCTGGTCGCACTCACTGATCGAGACTGTTCTTAGTTATTCATCATCATCAGCTCGCTCAAAGCTTGACAATTCGGAGGTTACTTAAAATTTTAAATTTGTAGCTTTATTAAGTATTAGTACGGACTATGGAGGTATAGGAACCTCACGCTACTGGTAGATATAATTCATGATAGTGCGAGATTTAAGTTTTCAATATTTAAACGGGCTTTCGTGTTTGGAGTAGAGCCTTATTTCTTAAAGAGTCCCCAGTGAGAGCCGCGTAATATCTTAAGCACTCATTTTTCTGTTTTTCTCTGCGAGATTTATAACAAAAAATCGTAATAAGAAATTCTTATATCTATACTAATATTATAAAGCTGAAGAGTTTGTTTGTTTGTTTGAACACGTTCTCAGGAACTACATTTTCGAATTAAAAAAATCTTTTTGTGTTGGATAGTCCATTTATCGAGGAAGGCTTTAGGCTATATAACATCACGCTGCAACCAACAGGAGCGAAGAATTAGGGGGAAATGTGAAAAAAACGGGGAAAATTATTCATATTTGAGGGCTTCCGTTGCGTGCGCTGCGTAAACGGTTCAAGTTACTCAAAAAATATGTATGAAGTAACTATTTCTCTTTAAATGATCTAAAAAATGTCGGCGACAGTATATGTCTATCTTTTAAGATTGATTCACTTTAACCTTGACGCGGGCAACAGCTAGTATTTTATAATACCCGGCGAAAGCAGAGGGGTGTTATAAGTTTGACGTGTCTATCTAGCCGTGATGCCACGTAGCTCCCAAGAGGGTAAACCGATTTTGATCTAGTTATTTTAAAACTGACATAATCGAGAGTGCCTTCAGCTATAACTCATCATCGTCAGCTCGCTCACTGCTTGACATCTCTAGCCATAAATCCTACTAATGGATGGATGGATGTTTGTTACTCTTTCACGTAAATACTACTGAACGGATTTCGATGAAATTTTGTATGGTAGTGGTTTAGGCTATGGATTAAAACATAGGCTACTTTTTATCCAGAAAAAGTACAATTTTCTCGTGGGATACTGTATTTACGCGGGCGGAGCCGCGGGCATCAGCTAGTACAGTATAAAGCTTCATCTAGTACCAATACACCAAACTATTAATTTATATAATACTAGCTTTTGCGTGCGATCCGCACGCGTAAATACGTTATCCCGGGGAACACTACTTTTTCGGGAAAAAAGATATCCTATGTTCTTTCGCGGAACCCAAAGTATGTCTATACCAAATTTCATAAAAATCGGTTCAGCGGTTAAAGTGTGAAGAGGTAACAGATAGACAGACAGACAGATATACACACTTTCGCATTTATAATATTAGTATCGAAGTATCGATTAGTATAGATTAGCATGACGTCACTTGTAAGTTGTAGGCTTGATCCGATCTGCGTGTTATTGACAAACAGTATAACCTATTTAAACTATCATGTTAATCCACGCCCATACACGGTCAGGTCGGATTATTCCATGTTTAACCCCTAGATTTCTACTCTCGCCCTTATTTCATGTTATTTTTAGAATCAACAAGAACAGGGGTAGAGAATTTAGGGGTTGAATATGGAATAAACCGTCAGCTCTAACTTATACAATCGGAAGCTATGGTGTATGGCTACATTAATATTCTTTTACGTGGAAGAGCTATGCTTTGGTTGGCCAGCTCAAGTGGTTAAAACTTAAAACGACCTTGTTGTTTCGCCGTGTGAGTACAGGTACGGGAGAATCAAGGGTTCTAAAGACTGGTAATGCAGAAATTGCGTAGGGTTCCTGTAACTCTTTTCTTATCGGCTTTACGTACCACTTACCTTTTAAAGACCTTCATCCAAATCCTACCTATTATACAGGCTAGGGCTTCACTATAAAGGAGAATCAGCCTTCGCCCCTGTATTGCACTTAAAACCTCTCTAGTGCCGTGGTTGTCGCTTGGTCTAATTATTTAGTATTTTATAAGTTATTTTGAGAAGGGAAGACTACTTTAGATCTAAATCTGGTTGACATGAAAACCGATAACTTTACAATAAAAACTATGATAATAATAATAATATCTATGGACGCTTCACACCACGTCAATCTAATCCCGGGTAAAAATTTAGGACTATGCCCCCTTTTTAGGGGGGTGAGGGGGGAGGGGGCAACCCCCCGTACCACTCCCCCCTCTAGGAAACCACTGGTTTAGAAGTTATTAATGATTAAAGTTTTGAGGTTATAATTGTTTTAAAGGATGTTTACGAGACTTTATGTCAGAGGTGCGGTGGAAGAAGGAGGTTGGGGGGGTTTTCGGACTCCTCCTTACCACTCCCCCTCCTCAGGGGACTCACGGCTTAGATGATATTTACTGTTTGGGACGGTTTTGGGTCAATGTCAGTCTGTCGCGTCTCCGGCGCTGCGGGAAATGCAGCCTGTTGCATAATGATGTAACATTATTAAAAAGACAATCTGTCATACATAGGTGTCACTTTGATGCCTATGATAGAATATTCAGTTAGCCATAAGGCTATGTATAGCTTAGACGTGTGTATGTCTATTTGGCCTCCTTAACATATTATATGTATGATAAGATAGATTATATGGATGTTATATGTAGAATTACATAATAAAGAAGAGTATACAATCATTGTATCATTGAATATCTCCACCGTGAGTTTATGATAAATGCTGCTGAGTCAACAGGTCCAACATACAACATGGTGTCAGAAGTGGGATAAAAATTATAAAAAACATTTTGAGAAAATGCAAAGAGGATGACTCTGATATATACTTGTCATTGTTACATTATCGTAATACGGCTAAGGGAGATTTTCGTTGCGGAAGGAGCTCGAACTCATGGAGGAATTGGGGATCATCCAGAAAGTCCATGAACCAACTCTCTGGGTGAGTAGCTTAGTTATTACCATGAAAAAGTATGGAGGATTAAGAGTTTGCCTAGATCCTAGAAATTTAAATAAAAACTTATTGAGATGTCATTATCCCATTAAAAATATTGATGAAGTAAGGTCTAAATTGTCCGGAGCCTCATATTTCTCACATTTAGATGCATTTTCTGGATTTTATAATATAAAATTAACTAAAGAGAGCAGTGACCTTTGTACTTTTCAAACTCCCTTTGGTAGATATAAATTTTTGAGATTACCTTTCGGAATAAGCACGGCAACAGAAATTTTCTATAAAACTATGATAGATTTATTCGGAGACATTGAGGGAATAATAATTTGGTGTGATGACATTTTAATATACGGTGAAACAATTGAAATACACAATAAAAGATTAGAATTGTTTCTGGATAGGGCTAGACAAGTCAATTTGAAATTAAATAGGGCCAAGTGCAAGTTTCTTTTAGAAGAAATCGCATATTTGGGCTATATTTTCAGTAAAGATGGTGTAAAAATTGATCCAGAGAAAATTAAGGCTATAAAAGAGATGCCAATACCAAAAAATATTAAAGACTTGCAAAGATTTTTAGGTATGATAAATTTTTTAGCACCATTTATAGAAAACTTAGCTGACAAAACTAATATTTTAAGAAATTTGTTAAAAAAGGATGTGTTATGGCTTTGGGATGAGAATTGTCAAAAATGCTTTGATTTATTAAAAGAAATTATAACTAAAGCGCCCGTGTTAGCAAATTATGATTGTAATTTACACTTGACTTTGTCGGTAGATGCCTCAAGATATGCCGTCGGTGCCGCTATATTTCAAAATAAGCGACCCGTTGCTTACAGCTCAAGAACACTGACCAGCTCACAACAAAATTATGCTCAGATTGAGAAGGAATTGTTTGCAATACAATTTGGATGTAATAAATTTCACCAATATATTTATGGCAGTAGAATAACTGTGCAAACTGATCACAAACCGTTGATTTATTTATTTAAGAAGCCCCTACATGAAGTACCTGCTAGGTTGCAGAGAATGATGCTTTCTTTGCAAGGCTATGACTTAGATGTGGTTTATGTACCTGGTAAATTTATGTATATAGCAGATACTTTGTCTAGAGCAGCACTTACTGAAAAATACATACCCCCATATGAACAGGATTTACAGTACCATGTAAATACTATATTTTCTAACCTCTCTGTAAGTAAGCCATATTTGAATTTAATATTAACAGAAAGTAATAAAGATGAATCTTTAACTTTGCTTAAGTCTTATATTCAAAACGGGTGGCCTAAGAGCAAAGACAAAATGGCATCTATAGTAAAACCATATTGGAATATTCAAAATGAAATACATATAATGAATGAATTACTATTTAAAGGAAATAGGCTTATTGTTCCTAAATCTTTGCAAAAACAAATATTAGATAAAATTCACTGTGGTCACTTAGGTATAAATAAAACACTTAATATTGCTAGAGAAACAGTTTATTGGCCGAATATAAATGCTGACATTAAAAATTTTGTTGATCAATGCTTAGTATGTGCTAAGTTCAAGCCAAACACAACAAATGAGCCGTTGCAGTGCTACGAGATGTCCCATCTTCCCTGGCAACAGGTAGGTGTTGATTTACTATATTTTGATGGAGAAAATTTCCTTGTCTGCATGGATTACTATTCCAAGTACATTGAGTTAGCTTCTTTGCATAAAAATTACACTGTGGACGTTGTTGTTAAGAATCTTAAATCGTTTTTTGCTCGTCATGGAATACCGAAATCTCTTGTATCTGACAATGGTCCACCTTTTAACTCCAGTAAATTCAAGTCCTTTCTTGAGGAGTGGGACATTGAACACATAACAAGCAGCCCACACTGGCCAAAATCCAATGGTCAAGCTGAAAGCGGGGTAAAAATTATAAAAAACATTTTGAGAAAATGCAAAGAGGATGACTCTGATATATACTTGTCATTGTTACATTATCGTAATACGGCTAAGGGAGATTTTCACAGTCCAGCTTCATTATTAATGTCTAGAAACTTGCGAGTAAATTTACCAATACTAAATAAAAAGTTATATAAAAGTTATATCCTAGAGTAGTTAAATTTTCGACATATGAGAAATGTCACAAACATAGCAGAGACAGAATGTCTTTTTATTTTGACAGGAATGTTAAGCAAAAGTCATATGTATTTCAGCCAGGAGATTATATATATTTTAAAAAAGATCCTAAATCCGTTTGGACTCCGGGAATAATTAAAGAGAAATTGACGTGTGGTAGGTCATATTATATTGTAGATTTAAACGGTGCTGTGTATAGGAGGAATATAGGACACATTAGACCTAGAAAAAGAGATTTAAAAAACATAAATACTCCTCCTTCTTCTTCTGGTAATGGCGAAAGCAGTGGCAAAAATGACAGTATGGTTACCATACAGGACATTGCTAACCCCATGAGTTCGGTGAATTTTGGAAACGGTCTTTTTCAATATATTGATAATGATGAAAGCTGTGTTCCTATGGAGAGTCTAGTGAATACCGATTATGTAACCAGATCTGGTAGAAATGTAAAACGTCCTAAACTGTATATTCATGAAAAATATGATTAGTTATATAGTAGTATGTTTTTAGTTGTGTACATATTGTAGTATTAGTTGCGTTATCTTGAAAAGGGAGGTGTTGCATAATGATGTAACATTATTAAAAAGACAATCTGTCATACATAGGTGTCACTTTGATGCCTATGATAGAATATTCAGTTAGCCATAAGGCTATGTATAGCTTAGACGTGTGTATGTCTATTTGGCCTCCTTAACATATTATATGTATGATAAGATAGATTATATGGATGTTATATGTAGAACATATGTAATAAAGAAGAGTATACAATCATTGTATCATTGAATATCTCCACCGTGAGTTTATGATAAATGCTGCTGAGTCAACAGGTCCAACATACAACATGGTGTCAGAAGTGGGATAAAAATTATAAAAAACATTTTGAGAAAATGCAAAGAGGATGACTCTGATATATACTTGTCATTGTTACATTATCGTAATACGGCTAAGGGAGATTTTCGTTGCGGAAGGAGCTCGAACTCATGGAGGAATTGGGGATCATCCAGAAAGTCCATGAACCAACTCTCTGGGTGAGTAGCTTAGTTATTACCATGAAAAAGTATGGAGGATTAAGAGTTTGCCTAGATCCTAGAAATTTAAATAAAAACTTATTGAGATGTCATTATCCCATTAAAAATATTGATGAAGTAAGGTCTAAATTGTCCGGAGCCTCATATTTCTCACATTTAGATGCATTTTCTGGATTTTATAATATAAAATTAACTAAAGAGAGCAGTGACCTTTGTACTTTTCAAACTCCCTTTGGTAGATATAAATTTTTGAGATTACCTTTCGGAATAAGCACGGCAACAGAAATTTTCTATAAAACTATGATAGATTTATTCGGAGACATTGAGGGAATAATAATTTGGTGTGATGACATTTTAATATACGGTGCAACAATTGAAATACACAATAAAAGATTAGAATTGTTTCTGGATAGGGCTAGACAAGTCAATTTGAAATTAAATAGGGCCAAGTGCAAGTTTCTTTTAGAAGAAATCGCATATTTGGGCTATATTTTCAGTAAAGATGGTGTAAAAATTGATCCAGAGAAAATTAAGGCTATAAAAGAGATGCCAATACCAAAAAATATTAAAGACTTGCAAAGATTTTTAGGTATGATAAATTTTTTAGCACCATTTATAGAAAACTTAGCTGACAAAACTAATATTTTAAGAAATTTGTTAAAAAAGGATGTGTTATGGCTTTGGGATGAGAATTGTCAAAAATGCTTTGATTTATTAAAAGAAATTATAACTAAAGCGCCCGTGTTAGCAAATTATGATTGTAATTTACACTTGACTTTGTCGGTAGATGCCTCAAGATATGCCGTCGGTGCCGCTATATTTCAAAATAAGCGACCCGTTGCTTACAGCTCAAGAACACTGACCAGCTCACAACAAAATTATGCTCAGATTGAGAAGGAATTGTTTGCAATACAATTTGGATGTAATAAATTTCACCAATATATTTATGGCAGTAGAATAACTGTGCAAACTGATCACAAACCGTTGATTTATTTATTTAAGAAGCCCCTACATGAAGTACCTGCTAGGTTGCAGAGAATGATGCTTTCTTTGCAAGGCTATGACTTAGATGTGGTTTATGTACCTGGTAAATTTATGTATATAGCAGATACTTTGTCTAGAGCAGCACTTACTGAAAAATACATACCCCCATATGAACAGGATTTACAGTACCATGTAAATACTATATTTTCTAACCTCTCTGTAAGTAAGCCATATTTGAATTTAATATTAACAGAAAGTAATAAAGATGAATCTTTAACTTTGCTTAAGTCTTATATTCAAAACGGGTGGCCTAAGAGCAAAGACAAAATGGCATCTATAGTAAAACCATATTGGAATATTCAAAATGAAATACATATAATGAATGAATTACTATTTAAAGGAAATAGGCTTATTGTTCCTAAATCTTTGCAAAAACAAATATTAGATAAAATTCACTGTGGTCACTTAGGTATAAATAAAACACTTAATATTGCTAGAGAAACAGTTTATTGGCCGAATATAAATGCTGACATTAAAAATTTAGTTGATCAATGCTTAGTATGTGCTAAGTTCAAGCCAAACACAACAAATGAGCCGTTGCAGTGCTACGAGATGTCCCATCTTCCCTGGCAACAGGTAGGTGTTGATTTACTATATTTTGATGGAGAAAATTTCCTTGTCTGCATGGATTACTATTCCAAGTACATTGAGTTAGCTTCTTTGCATAAAAATTACACTGTGGACGTTGTTGTTAAGAATCTTAAATCGTTTTTTGCTCGTCATGGAATACCGAAATCTCTTGTATCTGACAATGGTCCACCTTTTAACTCCAGTAAATTCAAGTCCTTTCTTGAGGAGTGGGACATTGAACACATAACAAGCAGCCCACACTGGCCAAAATCCAATGGTCAAGCTGAAAGCGGGGTAAAAATTATAAAAAACATTTTGAGAAAATGCAAAGAGGATGACTCTGATATATACTTGTCATTGTTACATTATCGTAATACGGCTAAGGGAGATTTTCACAGTCCAGCTTCATTATTAATGTCTAGAAACTTGCGAGTAAATTTACCAATACTAAATAAAAAGTTATATAAAAGTTATATCCTAGAGAAGTTAAATTTTCGACATATGAGAAATGTCACAAACATAGCAGAGACAGAATGTCTCTTTATTTTGACAGGAATGTTAAGCAAAAGTCATATGTATTTCAGCCAGGAGATTATATATATTTTAAAAAAGATCCTAAATCCGTTTGGACTCCGGGAATAATTAAAGAGAAATTGACGTGTGGTAGGTCATATTATATTGTAGATTTAAACGGTGCTGTGTATAGGAGGAATATAGGACACATTAGACCTAGAAAAAGAGATTTAAAAAACATAAATACTCCTCCTTCTTCTTCTGGTAATGGCGAAAGCAGTGGCAAAAATGACAGTATGGTTACCATACAGGACATTGCTAACCCCATGAGTTCGGTGAATTTTGGAAACGGTCTTTTTCAATATATTGATAATGATGAAAGCTGTGTTCCTATGGAGAGTCTAGTGAATACCGATTATGTAACCAGATCTGGTAGAAATGTAAAACGTCCTAAACTGTATATTCATGAAAAATATGATTAGTTATATAGTAGTATGTTTTTAGTTGTGTACATATTGTAGTATTAGTTGCGTTATCTTGAAAAGGGAGGTGTTGCATAATGATGTAACATTATTAAAAAGACAATCTGTCATACATAGGTGTCACTTTGATGCCTATGATAGAATATTCAGTTAGCCATAAGGCTATGTATAGCTTAGACGTGTGTATGTCTATTTGGCCTCCTTAACATATTATATGTATGATAAGATAGATTATATGGATGTTATATGTAGAACATATGTAATAAAGAAGAGTATACAATCATTGTATCATTGAATATCTCCACCGTGAGTTTATGATAAATGCTGCTGAGTCAACAGGTCCAACATACAACACAGCCCCTTCGCCCTAGCGTAACAAAACGCAGAAACCAACACTAGTCTCACTTCTCCGTTTCTCTACAGCGGGCGGGGGCTGCTCTCCCTCCGCGCCTCCGGGCTTAAATATAACACTCTAGGGGTTGACAGACAAGTACTACGTGGAGTCGGGTTGATAGATTCGTTTTTGGGGCATTGTCAGTCTTCCACGTCTCCGGCGCGGCTATAATTTAGAATAATGCCCCACATTTATCCTATAAGTAGGTTTATGGTAATTTTACGGCTGAAAGGTCTTCTAATTACGAATTAATTCCGCAACTTCTCAAAACGATGCTTTGTTATGTTAGAGCAACGAATCAAGTGGCAAGTCGTATTGCGTACGCGTAAAGTATGATGTCGCGGTGTCGCAACATTCGTAATTTGTAGAAAACATACTTTTACAATAATGTATATCTATGTATATGTTACCGGCCAAACCCGATTTCAGGACAAACTAGTTTTGCCTAGGCTAAACTGGTTCTTCCTATACGCGATAGGATTAACTAGTATATCCTAGTCCAAACTAATTTGTCCTAAGCCCGATAGGACAAACCAGTTTAGCCTAGGCCAAACTAGTTGATCCTGATATTAATACGCACACTCTAGGACAAATAACTATAGGAATAACGTTTAGGACTGCAGCTACGAAACATTCAGTTGGATCAGGCCAAGGTTTCGTGAGATGCAGCTGCATCACAAACTGTTCCACAAACAGATGCAGGTGCATGGTACCTAGAAGAAGATCATGGTACCTAGTCTGCAATTCTAAGTGCCACCAAAGCACACCATGTAAAAATAAATAACAATTTTAATTATTGAGATATGATTATTGCTTTTATTTAAAAAACACTTATTGTTTGTTATTGTTTGTATAACCAATAAAATATATCCATAGCTTTTAACGACGAATAATTATCGTTTTAATAACTTATTTTTTCCAATTACGGAGTATTTTATTCAGTTTATATATTTATTTAGACTTTTTAGATATACCATAATGTTTAGACTAGGCCGTACTAGTTTATCCTGGAGTGTGTGTATTAATATCAGGATCAACTAGTTTGGCCTAGGCTAAACTGGTTTATCCTATCGGGCTTAGGACAAATTAGTTTGGACTAGGATATACTAGTTAATCCTATCGCGTATAGGAAGAACCAGTTTAGCCTAGGCAAAACTAGTTTGTCCTAAAATCGGGTTTGGCCGGTAACATATATAAACCAAGCTGCGTAAGGTGCATTTTTCACTTTTCCGTATTCTGAACAACTTTTTGAATTATAACGCGGTACCTACTACGAAAAATATATTCGTAGTACCGCGAGAAACGAAATAATATACTTATTCGTTTGTTATTGTAACTTTTCATTACTCGGTACTAGATGGCGCAGATGACGCAAATACATCTGGTTTGCTACAGCTCTAGTATTCAGTTGGACAAAGTACCTTAAAATTAAGATTCCACACAAAAAAGTCGATAAAATACGTGTGGTACTGAGTATATTATTTATAATCTTGGAGAATGGAGATTGCAATTAAACACACTCAGGCGCTCGAGGCGACGCGACGGTAGACTTGCTCATAGAGATGTGATAAACGGCTTAAAATTAAAAGTTAACTTATCCGTTATTAAATATTCAATAGCAGCTTTTTTTAACTGCTTAGTTGCTTAGTTGCTTATTTGATTATCTACTTATTGCCACTTATAAGTTATAATATTTTTTGCGCTTATGTTACGTTTTTCGATCGCTTAAACTGATTTAAATTAACTTTCCTTCGTACTTTGCAGGCTTAGGACTGTCTGAAATCTAAATAATTATTAATATAATAATATGAACTCATAAAAATGTTTTTACATGTTGATAATATGCATTAATCTTAAATGTTGCTTATCATTAGTAATAGTTGATTTATAGGATAACAAACATCGCCACTTTTTCCACCTCATTTCTTTCAAAGTAGTTCCATAAATTACTGTTCCAATTCACGTCGTTTATTCGTCATCTTACGACAAAAACTTAATAAACTTAATACTAAAACACTACACGAAAAGTTTATATTACGTCCATATGGACCATTATTATATTTATTATTTACATTAAAACTTCACGGTAAGCCACCAAAGCACCACTATTACGATTAAAATACGAATTATTGCGTAACGTAATATAACGTGTTTTCGTCAACCCGCAAAGCGCAACTAACAAAAAGTGAATAAACACGAAAAAGCTTAATAGTTATAAGTACAAAAAATAACCCGTTTAAATAAGTGATGAGCTACATTAAAGAATTTTCACTCTTATTGCGCTGTCATAAGAACTATTTTTCTTTGCTCATACCACACTAATTATGGCTTTATGACTATAAACGATATGAACGATAATTATAAGTGATAAACGCTTAAATTTTTAAACGACTTTACAACTTATTTATAAAAGCACGCTATTTTAAACGCTTTACGTTATAACGGCCATCTCTACTTGCTCATGCCGCGCTGCTGACCGCCATTAGCTATATATCCTACTGGTGGCGCCCCCTCTCGGACCTTCGTATTAATTAACTACGTCACAAATACGCTTAACGCGAGGTCATAGCCTACTTTGCCATTTCCCGTCTCCTAGTCTACGTAGTCAGAGTTCAATTACGAAGTGGAAAAATTATGGGATAAAGTACACAATCCATGACATGTCATGAACGTATACACATTTTGAAAAAAATATATATTTCCTGAGTTAAAAAATCATAAAATCACCTCTTAAAAATCACACAATCTTCTAAAACGTAAAGTTTTGTGCAGTACCATACATATTTTTTGTTAAAAATTAATATAATTATTATATTACAACATAAACCGAAAATTTTTGTGATTTGTACAAAATTTCAAAAGAGATTTAAAAATACCTTTCAAACACTGTCTTTAACATGAATATAGAAAATAATGTTACACAAAAAATAATCTAATTACAATGTGCGAGTAGTGAAAATTAATTTATTTTTGAGCTTTGGCCTGGCCTTAAACGCTTTCCTCACAAAAACCTACTGCAAAATTTTTATTTTGTTTCCCGTGAAAATGCACCGGGCCTAATTAGACGTCACTATTAGTTAAACCAAACAAACATGGATAACCGGTAACACTTCGTCTATTTCCCGGTTTCTATACACTTACATAAACTCTACATAAACTAAGTTTACTAAGTTTAACAACCACTGTTGTTAACAAATTCGAGGATAGTATTTTGTATCGCTATAATTTAGTAATGTAGTAGTTTAATGAAATGGAGCGCTAAACTATTTCAACTAGTAAAAACTTTTCACTAAAACTAGTTATATTGCCGAATTATAGCAAAGCGAAATAACTTTATTCTTGAATTTTAAAAAGATCCTTCTAGTGACCACTAGAATCTAGATGATTATGTAGATTATATCTACAAAACTATCTAGATTATATAGTATATGTAGTTTGTAGGTGTACATAGTAGGTGTAGTTGTTATATATTCCAAGAACAACGTCTGTTGGGTATAGCTAGCTATATATTCGTATATGCAGCATCTCAAAGCGAATTCTTGTTATTATTAAGGAAGTACAAATGATTATTGCGAAGTTGGAACTGTTAAATGAATGAATAAAATTACAATAAACTAAACTTATTAGCATGCGCCGCGCACTTCGGTAGTATTTTGCTAGTTACTTGTACCCAGAGTTGGTGCCAAGTTGCAAGATCATTAATTAAAATAGTTTTGCTCCTGCAATAATTGGGTATTTGCCTACATGTAAAAATTTAGTTTTTTTATTAATAAATATTGAAATAATTAGCTATTGGAACCCGATAAAAGTAAAAAAAATAGGCAAGCGGACTGATTTTTTTTATTGCATAAATGAATAGTACTTTTAAATATGAGTAACTCTTCAGAAGAAGCCGTATATCAAAAGTCAATATTTTCAAAGGTAACAGCGATTTGTATACAAAATTTCGCGAGTCTCGTAAAAACGCTCCATACCAAACTTAACCTACAAGTGACGTCACTTGTAGGTTATGGTGTATGAAGTATATGGCCGCAGGAATATATTTGTAAATATCTCCGATATTTGTGCGTTTAAGTTCATACTTACCATAATGAATGTTTTTGTATATGATGTAAGTAAACTAATGATGTAGGTTTTGTTAACCAATATTGCAAAAAAAATTTTTTTTTTGTACTTTTTAAATTTTTTAAATGTATTTAATTAGTAAACTACACATAAAATAATATATTTTTTTTACATTTACCAAGACGTAGTAATGCCTCAATATTTCTGAATATATTAATAAAACTAAATATTTCAAAATAGTCCGATCCCCTATTAAGATTCTATGCATTTCGAAGTCACAAAAAAGTTGAAATATTTTTTTACAACATAAATGTAAAAAAAACCCTACATAATTAAATATATACTTACATCAAATATATTAAAAAAAAATATATTAAACTCGCAAACTTCGGAGATATCAGAAGTTTTGTGCATATGGCCATAAATTTCGTAGCAACATTGACTAGCATGTGACGTCACTTACTAGTACGACTTTTACATGGGGCGTTTTCATGAGACTCACGAAAGTGCTACGTTACAATCCGCAATATCTTTGAAAATATTGATTTTTAGTACCTATATTATTCCTTTTGTAAACTGTCTTTTTTTTCACGTCACTATTCATTTTTACCAGGAAAAATATAAAAAAAAACGAGGAAAATATTGAATTGTAACTAGATTAATGCTAGTTGAATTATAAATGAATCGTCTTGAATGAATGAATCGTTTTAAACCGATTTTTGGTGTTCGGATCAGTCAAAACGTTTATGAGAATACAAAATTTGCAGTTTTAACATATCGGGACTGGATCGTGACTGTATTTTAAATTAACTTCGTCAAGGAGAGCAACACAAAGTAAAATAAAACATGGCGGATCAGATCAGAATTAACCAAATAATGTTATTTTGACAATGACATGACTTTTGACAAAGAAAGATGTATGACATTCAAGAAGACGTCCATAGATTATACAGATATATAGAAGACGTCTCTTCCTAAAACTGTCAACTACGTCAAAAGTCAAGTCAAAACAACTGTCATGGCCGTCCTAAAAATAGTGTTCTCGCAATAAAAAACTCTTCAAATAATCATTTTGTACGCATTGTATCCTTCTTCAAATTATTTTTTCGTATTTTTATGAAATTCCCATATTTTTTTCCTATTTAGGTACCTATGTAGTGTACATAGAGCTGGCCCAAAATCAAACATCTCTTTTCAATCGATGAATTTTTACAACGATGATGGTAACATTTTGAAAGGAAGGAAAGAATTTTAAAAATAATTGGAATGCAAATAATTTTTTGTTATATTATTTGAGCAAGATATTGCATATTAAAAATTTACTACTTTTAAGTTACTTACTAAAGTTAGTTTAGTGTTAAAGGAAATTATATGCATTGAGTATTAATATTTATGGTTTTATAATACATTAATTTAAAAACATTGTTCGTATCATCATAAATTTTCCACTAAGAGGTTAGAGTGAGTAACGTGCAATCAAGTAAAATATATCGCAGCCCAGAGCATCTCGGTGTTGCGTGATCTCTAAACATTAAGGTTATTGTCTCTAAAAACTGTAAAGAGACTAGAGAGTAACTTAAAAAAAAACATGACGTGTACAGAGTACACGTGGATGAAGTGAAATTTCATTCATCATTTATAATGAAAAAATACTCTCATTATGCTTAAGTGCTTAAAGAACATCAATTCAAAAAACCGGCCAAGTGCGAGTCTAGGCTTTCATACAAACCTGTAGTGATTTTGTTACAGCTTAAAGGTATTTTAGACCTGATTATTTGATACGGATTTTAATTCAATACCTCTACGCGTTCATGAGGAAAGGGGTATTAAGTTTAAAATTATTAAAGATATTTTTATTATATGATGTAACTAAAAATTTACGGTTTTCGCAATTTTTCCTTTATCTGTGCTATAAGACGTTGCTTCGTACCAAATTTCAAGATTCTGAGTTCACGGGAAGTACCCGTGTAGGTTTTGATTCCCTTGCAAGTGTCGAAAATTTGCGGCCTAAATCTTTTGATTGCGTTGGCTTAGAAGTTTGATTTTTCACAGCTCCAAGGGACAGTAGACCTTAGTATTTGATATAAAATCCAGCTTGATACCTCCATGCGTTCCTGAGAAAAAGGGTCTTGACAGACAGACGGACGGACAACAAAGTGATCCTATAAGGGTTCCGTCTTCTCCTTTCGTGGTACGGAACCCTCAAAATGATAGAAATATAAAAATTTGTATACTTAGCGCCATCTGAGTATTGAGCAGTGAGCAGTACTTTACAGAGTTAAGTTTTACTTCAAAATATCTAGTAAGAGTAGAAGCGTTAGTAGTTAGCGTTATCAATACAAGTCTTAACTCCTTCACTAAAATATGACTGCAACTTCAATCCGATATTAAATAACTAGTTAGGTATAGCCCGCTGCTAAGTGTGCGCCGAAAGAAATCCCGGAACCGTACATTTTACATTTTGCTGCGATCAAAATTAGCCTTTGTGTAAATCCAGAGACTAACGGCCGCACTCAGAGACGTTCATTAAATTAGCCCTAATCAGTATTTAACTAATGAACATTAAATATCTTAATGAAGCGTGTCTCCCAGAGTCAACATTTAATGGATCGTTAGCTAATGACAAATTTAATCATTCGTAGGGCGGTGCATCTTCGAAATAAGTTGTCGATTACTTAAAAACTTGGAGAAGATGTAGCCATACTTAAAATTAATTAATATGAAACTGTAAAGTTTGTCTTTGATAAACATCAGAAATCATGTAAAGTAGTAATATAGTTAGAATTTATTTAATTAACAAAGAAAATCGACAAAAAATCATCCAAAATAGCTATTTATCGAATATTTTGGTAAAATAATTTCAATTTTTTAATATGGCATTACAGTTGCTAACTGTCAAATCTTCAGTTCAAAGTTCAAACAAAACAAACAAAAAATCTAAAGTTTAAAGTTTATTGCACTCTACATTTTTAGTATTCTGTAATAATGTAATTTTGAATTGTGTTTCAAATTATAATATTAATATTAAGGTGAATATCCGTCTATGGTGAATATATGATTACCAAAATTGAAATTTGTGAAGGAAGATTGAAGAAATAAAACAAGAAGCGGAAAAATATTAGAAAAGTTACGAAATAGTAATAAATAAAAGAAATTATTTTATATGTATTGTCTTTTATTAGGTAATCAAATCCAAATTGTGCTACATGAATCATGATGCTCGGCGAGAAGAAAAATTGTTCTTTTCAAAAAATATTTTATTACAATATTATAGTAACTTAATCTAAGACAAAAGTCAATATAGATAATAATAACATACATAGAAACAGCCTTGCAAGGAGCATCTTATTCTATTTATGAAGCTTTGGCACACAAACATTCTTTAACAACCTTTTTTAATTTATTAATGGAAAGAATCTGAACGTTTTCTGGGATTCTATTGTATACACCTTTAAAAATTAGTCTGATCACTCATCACAGGTATATCTAACTAATTTCTATTTCTTGTATTCCTATATAATGTAGATAAGTAGATTCTTTCTGATATACAACACATTGTCCATTGAATTGTGTATTTGTCCAAATGTATTGTGAAGCGACGGTCAGAATACCTATTTCTTTAAACTTATCTCTCAGAGATTCAAAGGAAATTCATGATTTGGTAGCTCGGAATGGAAAGAATGATGACATCTTATAAATAGAACATAGGTATAGCTTGCATCTGTAGCACAAATATTGTATTCTATTTCTGTACACTTTTGAAGTGATTCCTCCAGGACTTTTTATTTTATTAATGATATTTAATTCAATACACCCAATCACCCCAGGAAAGTGTGTAATTTCATAGAATTGTCGTCTGTAACAAGAATATAATATAATAATTATTATTTAAATTACTATTTAAATTACATAATTATAATATAATCATTAGATGTAGTTTAATTAATATTATAATAATACATTATCTTGGCATACATTTAGTTCAAAACGAATAAAATATATCAGTAGTAGTATCAGTACCTGTACAGTAGCCGGGAACTTGACAAAATCTTGCATTTTCATAGCAATTAACTTTGCTGACAATTCGTGAGACCGATTACTGACAGATATTAATATAAAAATAAGATAGCAACATACAAATAATATTATTACAAGCACATAGTAAACTCTCATGATTCTAGTTTTGTTTATTATTTTAGGTAAGTACTATAATTTAGAAACTAACCTGAAAACTGCCTGTAGCTAAATATCTTACAGTAAACAGAAGCATTATTTTGGGAGTAGGTAAATGGTAATCCTCTTCTAATAGGTATCTGATCTATTTAAATCTGATTTCTACTACATATTATTATTAAGTTTTTTACAACATAGGACTTCGGAGTGAATCTATATCTAATATGGAATTCTTGGATTGAATATTTTAGTGAAAGGATCCGAATAATGTCTTCTATAGCGTCTTGGTCATCTTGGTCTCACATTTCTGAATCTTAAAGAAAAATTTTCTAAATCTATAAAGTACATCCGATTAGACATTTTGCATAAAAATGCTAAAAACAACGTAGTAGTAACTGAGGTAATAACTACAATAACTAGTAATAGCGTATTAGTAAAATTCAAATGTAAATTATTTACAAAAACAAATAAATAACCTCAAATTCGATCGACTTAATCCACAATTAGCAAGTTAAATAGTGGTTTTGCGGTACTTAAATTTAATGATCATTAAGTCACGTTAACGATCCGTTAACTGACTCTGAGAGTGAGTTTTTTTAAATCTATACTAAGTAATGGTTTAAGTAACAATTAAATGACTCTGAGTGCGGCCGTAAACTATTACCCATAGACTAATGATTAGTCTCGCTGGGCGCTCTACTAGACCGAGCCGACATGCTTGTCAAATGCACACTAATACTAAGCTGAGATCGGCTTACACGAGCCCAAAGACCACGAGCCAGTCAATAGTCATATTGAAAGCTTTATGACAGTTGTACATCCCGAATATTTTATTACAATGGCTCGGGAACGCGCGCGCGCGCCAACATCGTTTCCGCGAAAATTAATTATTAAAAATGTTTTATTACTAGTTTTTCGCATGCTTAGTGATAAAAACTGTGTATAAGTGTAAAAACCTTTAGTTGAAGTTGTATTTTAATAAAAAGTGCGTGTATTAAATAATAAAATGTCTAACTCTAATAACCGTGACTTTTTAATGTAAATACTTGTTATTTGTGTGTAAATATAAACTTTAACTCAGGAAGAGTGTTAAATGCCCAATAAAACATTATGTTGAATAATAATACTTGAACTTTTAATAATAAAGTCAGTGTTTTGTGTAAATACATTAAATTCGTTGAAAGCGTCATTAGAACAAAAATTTAAATGTTTAACGAACTTTCACTAATTAAATAGTAATACTAAATTTCGACACCCTCGCATACGGATTGGTAGCTCAATTGGTCCGTGTCTTGTGTCGCGCTCGATAAGTTCGGAGATCGAACCCTGGCGTCCGAGTGAATTCATAAACAGTGATTTTTCTGTTTTCTAACAATGTAGACAATTAAATAAATGAACAATATTGATTAATTAAACGTAGTATAAAAAAACTGATAAAATTGCATGGTGAACCGTGAATAGTTTTTAGAATTAAAGCAATATGGAGGAAATATCATCTGTTATACAAAAGACAATTCAAGACAATATGTCTTGTTTACTAGAAAAAGTAAAAGATATTATTGCTACAAACATAAAAGAAGTATTGGAAACAAAACTTGACGAATTGAAGGCTACGATATCAAATTTAGTACTTGAAAACAATGAATGAATTTAGTACTTGAAAAGAATGACAGGACCTGAATATTTCCTGCAAAAAATGCATAAATTTAGAAAATGAAATTAAAATACTTAAATATACAAACAGAAAAGGAATAAATAATAATAATCAACAGAAAAATGATTCAGGAAATTTAAACGTTGCTAATATTATGAATGCGTTACCGCCTAAGTAACCGCCGCTATCGCCATTGCTTCCTGCGCCGCGGAACGACGACGTCCGCGCCCGCGCCCGCGCAGGCGCCGCTTGCGCTTTCTCACCCGAGCGCGCGCCATCCGCGGAACCCGCGCGCCCCGTGCCGCTACAGTCGCCCGCAGTTACGTACGCGAGTGTGGCCACGAGCGTAGTCAACGGGGAATCTAATGATGGTTGGAGAGAAATAAAAAGGAAGGAAAAAAGGAAAAATACTATTAGAAAAGGTGGAAACAGTGTGGTTATGGCTATAAAAGCGATTGAACGAAGGAAATACTTGCATGTCTGGAGATTAGATAAAGCCACAACTGAGGAGAACTTACTAGAGTACGTTAAGGAAATACTTGGAAATGAGTCGGAAATAAGTATTGAGAAATTGAAACCTAAGACTGAAAGAGAATACGCGTCATTTAAAATAGGTATAAACGAAAGTAAATTTAATAAACTGTGTGATTCGAATGTGTGGCCACTAAATGCTGAATTCAGCGAATGGATGTTTTTTCGACGCCGAACCATATATTCGACACAAGCCTAAGGAAAAAGCTAGTGAAAAATTAAACATTTTTTACCAAAATGTTAGAGGACTGAGAACAAAAACGTCGAAATTTTTATCTTTTTTAGAATCTTCAGCTTCAGATTTATTCGCAATAACAGAAACTGGCTGCAATGAATCCATCTATGACGCAGAACTAATATTACCGGGATACCGAATATTGCGATGTGACAGAAGAGATGGGCGCAAACAAGGCGGCGTGCTTCTCGTGGCCACACCGAGGTTTGAACTGCGACAGGTAAAAATTCCTGATGGTATTGATATAGACGACTATAAATTTGAGTTGATTTGTGCTACTATTTATAAGAAAAATAAGTTTTTGTTCGCCTGTTGTGTTGTGTATATTCCACCACAAACAAATGAGGACGAGTACATGTTAATGTTTAGAATACTAGCACAGTGTAATAAAGAGATAGGTAATAGTTCTATAGGCTGTGATACTAGAGAGTGTATGTAATAAATATAATAATAATGTAATAATTTTAGGGGATTTTAATTTGTTTTCGTGCAATACTAATATTAGTCATTGTTACGAATATTTTACGGCCTACTGTGAAGTGGTTCAATGTAACAGCGTACCTAATTGTAATAACAGACAACTAGACTTAGTATTGAGCGGGCGCAGGGGCGTGACGGTTTGTGCCGAGCCGGAGGGCCTGCAACCGGTGGATGCCTACCACCCGCCGCTCGCGGTCGCCGTCGTCGTCTCCACGCCCCCCGCCCCTCCACCGATATCCTCTATGACCGACGAAAGTAAAAATCAACGTCGCGTATTATTTAAGCAGTGGAACTTTGCAAAAGCAGATTTTTTTCAATTGTATCATCTCCTATCAACAGTCGATTGGAATGACATGTACATTATTGAGGATCCAGATTTAGCTTTAATTTTTTTTTATGATAAGATCTCATTGGCTATAGACGAATGCGTACCTCTTAAAAAACAAAATAAAAATGTACGTAAACGTATTTATCCAGCCTGGTATACATCCGATACTATTAAAAATATTGTTACTAAACATAACCTACACAAACAGTATAAAAGGAGCAAGTCACCCGCTGACTATACGGCGTTTTCGCGGTGTAGGGCGAGAGTCAAAACGGAGACTAAGGCGGCGCACGATGCTTATCGTGACCGCGTACAGCAGCACCTGGCTTCGGACCCGAAAGCTTTTTGGAGCTACGTAAGATCAAAAAAGGGAAACTGTAGACAATATAAACTATTGAGAGACGGAAATGTACTAGCAGACCACGAATGTGCGGATGAGTTTGCAAAGTTCTTCCACTCAGTGTATAGCACGGAGCCGGCTTCACTGGATGTAGCGGCGGCGAGCGCTGCGGGTTCTCAGAGCGGTGCCGGTGCATGGGCCCACCTCGGCAGCCTCGAGCGGTCCCAGGTGCGGCGCGCGCTCGCGCAACTGCCTGCTAAACGTTCAGTGGGGCCGGATGGCATACCTCCTTTTATATTTAAGGACTGTGGAAGGACATTGGCGGATCCATTGCTGCATGTGTTTAATTGCTGTATTACTAAAACAACATTTCCTGACCGTTGGAAACTGACGCGAGTGGTACCGGTGCCCAAAGGTAAAGTTGGTAGGGAAGCTAGTGATTACAGACCGGTGGCGATTCTCTCAACACCTGCAAAAGTATTCGAGGCGGCTATCCACAGCAACTTGTACGCACAGGTGAGTAGCCACTTATCCGACGAACAACATGGTTTCCGTCCAGGAAAAAGTACGACGAGCAATTTACTTAGCCAGCTAGTAACCACGATTCCAGCAGTTGATGCAGGGCTGCAGGTGGATGTTGCTTACTTGGACTTCCGGAAAGCGTTTGACACAGTCGACAATGATGTTCTGCTTCGTAAGCTGGCAGATATGGGTTTCACTCCTCGCACGTTAAAGTTTTTCGCGAGCTACCCGCGCGATAGGCGTCAATTTGTCGACTGTGGCGGGTGCCATTCGGAGCCTTACTACACTAGATCTGGAGTTAGTCAAGGAAGCAATTTGGGACCATTTCTTTTCATTATCATGATTAATGACCTACCTAAAGTAGTCGAGGAGTCCCTAGATTTGCTTTATGCTGATGATCTCAAACTTATCAAAGTGATAAAAGATAAGGCCAGGGATCATAACACACTACAGCGGGATTTAGAAAGGGTTGTAGATTGGAGTAAAAGGAACAAGTTGTACTTTAATGTACAAAAATGTTCGGTGTTGTCATTTACTCGTGCACATGCCCCTAATTATTATGAGTATCACATAGAGGGGCAACCAATACAGCGTGTTACAGAGGTCAGGGATTTAGGAGTTCACTTTACGGCAGATCTAAATTTTAGAAAGCATATTGTGGGGGTTTGTAAAAAAGCTTACCGTAACCTAGGGTTTGTTTTACGCCAGGCCAATGAGTTTACAAACATAAAAGCTTTAAAAGCGTTATATGAGGCTCTAGTCAAAAGTCATTTAGAGTGCAATGCCGTAATTTGGAGTCCGAATGAAGCCAAGTACAAAGCGATGTTGGAAAAAATACAAAACAAATTCATTAGATTCCTTTATTTTAAATTATACAAAGTACATCCCGGTTACCCCTTACTATATCCAACATTGTTTTTGCTTGGCATGGTAGGGTATTACAAACTGGAGGTCAGACGAGAAGTAACGCTTGCTACTTATTTATTTAAAGTTATCAGAGGGAAAATTCATAATCCCAATATACTGAGAGAAGTGAAGTTATGCATCCCGGATGGATACATGAAACGGCGGCGGCGACCGCAGCTGCTAGAGGTGCCGACAGCACGCACCAACCTCTTACAGCAGGCGCCGCTGACGCGCGCGCTGCGCACGCTCAACGCGGTAGACGAGAAAACTGATATATTTGATTGTTCATTGAACGACTTTACTAAGGCTGCATGTTTTATAGTATGTTTTAATTGTTTTAATTCTTAAGATGTCTGAAGTAAGTAATTGTTATATCTAGATATTTAAGAAATTTACCTTATTAGTTATTATGATTTTGATGTTTGTTATTTTTATTGTTTACTTTTAAATTACTTGTCTGTCATATTAGGTTAAGCTCCTGTAAAGATAGAATTAAGTTTGGAAATACATAAATAAATAAAAATAAATAAATAAATAAATTTTAGTTAAAATTGGAAACAAAATGCCATGTTGTGTAGTGAAACTATGTAAAAACAATTCGACAAGAAATAAGAAGGACACTGGGATCACATATCATCAGTAATTATCGTATAAATTCGAAATTTCAACATAAAATTACGTAAACTCAAAACGCCATTCAGTGTTGCCGCGTATGCAAGAATCAAGTTCCCCGTAACCCGTAGTTGATAATTTTATGACGTGATATTATAAAATGTCATTTTATTTATTATAATCTAATAAGATACAATGAAATAAATTATATCCTTGGTATTTCATTTACCTACATTTACCTAACTTATTTATTGTGATTCTTCAGGATTCTTCCCATGAAACTAAATAACTATTCGAAAAATACAGATCAAATATACGAAAAAAATGAAAACGTCACAATCTTACTAATAATAAAAATGAAAAAGTTTGTGAGGATGTATGGATGTATGGATGGATGTTTGTTACTCTTTCACGCAAAAACTACTGAACGGATTTTGATTAAATTTGGTATGGTAGTAGTTTAGGCTCTGGATTTTTATGCCAAAAAAGTACAGTGTTCCCGCGGGATATTCGTATATAGTATATTTACGCGGGCGGAACCGCGGGTAACAGCTAGTTAAATATTATATTATTACTAGATGTTGCACGAGACTTCGTACGCGCAAATGGTTATCCCGTTGTAACCGTACATTTTGCCGCGATAAAAAGTGGTGGAAATGCTTCTCCGTGGTCTAATCTATAATATCTGTACCAAATTTTATCACAATCGGTCCAGTAGTTTCGGAGCCAATGCAAACAAAGAAATAAACAAACTTTTCCTCTTTATTATATTAGTAAAGATGTGTAATATTATTATCGTACTATCTGCCTCGATGCACGTTATTCTGTCTTGATTAATAAATAAATAATAATTACATCTAATCATTTGTTTACCTACCATTTTTCTAGAGAAGAATTCGGGTGGAGCCGCGGGCAAAAGCTAGTTTTAACTTACGTGAATTTATAACCAATAACTTAAGTAATATACTAGAGCCGCTATCCCCAACCCGCGGCCCGCAGGCCGCATGCGGCCCGCCGCCGGGCCTTTATCTGCGGCCCGCGTGAAATCTGTAACTTAAAAATCAGCCAAGGAAAAGCCATTTTAGGAAAAAAAATAGACAAAAATTGTATTTTTTATGAAAACCCCTTTTATATTAATTTTTATTTTGAATTATATATTGGAGTAGAAATCAATTTAGTATCTTGTGAATATTTAAAGTATTGCCATCGACTAAAGAAAGGACAAAAAATCGCGTTTTGTTATCATAAAAAGGGCTTCTCCTTTTATTATTTGTTTTATCTTGTTTTTTAGATATGATATTATGTTGTTATAGCGGCATCAGAATTAAGACTTATGAAAATATCAGCTTTCTAGCAAAAGTGGTTCTTGTAATATGTAAATGTAATAAGGATAGCATGCAGCGACAAGCCAGCTCTAGATAAAGTTGTGAAAAAGCGTTCACAATTCCAAAAATCTCACTGAGTGAACATAATTATTATAATACATGTTTGTTATTTTATTTTAGTTTGTGTCGTTATCTCATATTAAATGTTTAGTTTCACTCTTTTAACCACCTCGTGTTTTTCTATTATTAAATCGTTAAATTTAAATACCGTATTTTTTGTCCCTAAAAATTTTGGTTGCGGCCCGCGACACCAGGAGTATAACGGGTTTATGGCCCGCGTAAAAAAAAGGTTGGGGACCACTGGACTAGAGCATAAGATATTTTTCCCGTCAAATCAGGCAAAAGTTGAGAAGCTGGCATCACAATTTTTCACGCACACTAGAATTTGTCACATGTAATTCAATTATCACTTTACACACTACAATAATTTATGGCCGCATTGACAAGGTGTCATCTCAAGTCATTCTTTGTGAGTGCTCTATCTAGTTGAGCGCCCAGCGAGACTAATGATTTATCTATGCTATTACCATACCAATTTCATCAGTAGCTATTGCGTGAAAGAGTAACAAATACAACCATACATCCATACAGTCAAACTTTCACGTTTATAATATTTGTAAGGATTTAAAGCATGTATTTGTCTTTAATTTTATCATGAAAAAAAAATGTTGCTGGATTTCAGTTTTTTATTCTACGCAAACGAATTCACGATCAACACATAGCTAATATGTATATCATTATTGCTTATGTTAAACATTTTCAACAACTAAGTCCAACAAAAAATATTAGAGGCTTCAAATTCATAACATAGGTAATAATTGGAAAACAGCTGAAAAGTTAAGGCCTGATCACATGCAAATTGAAACCGCCGACCGTCTGCACTATAAATAGACCTCCTTTGTTCTCATTAATACTTGGTACTTCAAGTTCGAAATTCAAATATTTATCTGATAGCGCGGCAGCGCTATTGCCAACTATTAAGCGGCCGTAACTATAATACATTTTTTTTTCGAAGCAATTCGCGGATTTTTCATGTCCCCATATTTTCGTTTGTAATTAATTGTATGTAGCGGTCTGAATTTTTATCGCGGAAAAGTCAGTCACAGTCATCACAAGCTAAGTTTTAAATTTCATAAAAATCGAGTGTATAGTTTAGGAGGTAATAAGCGGTAAAAACGAGATTTTTGAATGTTCAACGATAATTCCGCCGTCTGTGGACCCATTTTCAAAATTATTTTTTTGATGTAAATGGTATAATCCGAAATTGGTCCCGTTTTCAAAAAAGTGGTGACCTGATGATGGGATCCATGAGGAATCGAGGGAACTCCTCGAAATTTATATGGACACAATATATTATAGTGATTTAGAATTTTTCTGAAATAAAACAAGCATAAAAACATTACCTAAATGAAAAAAAGCTAAGTATTTCCTTGCAAAAAGTTATGAGATATTGTAGAGACCGAGTGAAATTCAAGATAGTTAATTTAATTAGTTACTCATAAAAAAATTGTAGGTACCCTATGTGGAATATTTTATTTTTATCATTTATTATATTAAATAGTGACTTGGTAATGAGCACTTAAATATATAAATGTCTGGTACCGGTATTAATTTTTTGTTAAATAAGATAGATAATATAGGTTCAACTCATGCATGTCACTGACAAACCTGGAAAAAGCATTTCGATGTTATCATAGTGATAATATAAGATTCAATAGTGGTACAATGCGGGTTATCCGTACCTTAATTTCAAAGATTATTGACCATTTTAAAAACTTTGCATAGGTAATAGGTATGGTTAATTTTTTAAATTTAGAAATCGTCAACACAATCTATATAATAGAACAAGCTTTTGCCCGCGGCTCCGCCCGCGTAAATACATTATTCCGCGGGAACACTACCTTTTCGGGATAAAAAAAATCCTATGTCCTTTCCAGGGACCCAAAGTATGTCTATACCAAATTTCATAAAAATCGGTTCAGCGGTTAAAACGTGAAGAGGTAACAGACAGACAGACAGACAGACACACTTTCGCATTTATAATATTATAGTCTAAAAGTATATAAATAGTAGGTAGTACCTATATTAGTAAAGACATATAGATTTGGAATAAAAAGTAGACTACGCGTTTGTCCAAAGAATTAACCACTACCACACCAACTTTCATTCAAATCGGTTCAGCTTTTTAGCAGTGAAAGATTATTTTTAAACAAAAAATTAAACCGACTTCCAAAGTAAAAATACACAAAAAAGTATGAAATAAAACTTAATCTCTAAATAATTCCCCTTTAAAATTCGGCTAAAATTTTTACTATTTCTCTACTCAATCTTCTTAATTTTGAAATCGGTACCAGCCCAAACAATATTCTACAATATTTTATAGAACTTACGTTCATATTTGCTGGTACCGACTTCAAAATTAATAAGATGGAGTAGAGAAATAGTAAAAATTTTAGCCGAATTTGAAAGCGGAATTATTTAGAGATTAAGTTTTATTTCATACTTTTTTGTGTATTTTTACTTTGGAAGTCGGTTTAATTTTTTGTTTAAAAATAATAATTTCACCCTTTTTAGTGATATATTTTGTTAAGTTATTATTAATACGTCTTAAGAACGTCTAAACTAAACGATCGAATGTATAATTAAATACTCGCCAAGCTTCCATTAGGTATTGCTATTAAGATGATGATGTTGATTACTGTAAGTTATAAAGTGGCATATGCTTGCAGTTTTTTAAACAATGCCGAAATTTCCAAACGCATATCTTTAAAGACTGAGGAGTTCTGTACAGTGCTTTTGGATCCAGGGTACCTATACCTTGGTACAATATCTTATTTTTTTGGTAGCATATGCTTGTGTTACTTCAGTAAAAGTCAAAATCACAATATGTGTGGATATAAATTTTGAGGAGTTCCCTCGATTCCTCATGGCTCCCATTATCAGGTTTCCACTTTAGTGACTAAAGGACTAATTTCGAATTAAACCCTTTACAACAACAAAAGAATTTTGCAAATAGGTCTAAAAACGGCAGAGTAATGTTCAAAGATCTCCGTGTTAGTGTAAAATACTATGAGAAATACCTTTTATATCATCATAATCTGATGATGTATGGTGTGATAGTGGTGCTGATGATGATGATTACTCTTACTGACAGGGTGGCATATGCTTGCAGTTCTTTAAACAACGCCGAAATCCCCAAACATGTATCTATAAGGAGTCAGGAGTTCTGTTCTGTACTTTTGGATCCAGGGTATACCTTGGAGCAAAATCTTACTTTTTGGTAGCATATGCTTGAACTACTTCAGTAAAAGTCAAAATCACCATATGTGTCCATATAAATTTCGATGAGTTCCCTCGATTCCTCATGGATCCCATCATCAGGTCACCACTTTGATATCAAAAGGACCAATTTGGGATTACACCCTATACATCACAGACAAAATTTTGAAAATCGGTCCACAGGCGGCGGAGGAATCGTTGAACATAAAAAAAAAAAAAATAAATAAATAAATAATAGGTTCGGGAAAAAGTCTTTTCGCATTATAGTATATGTATGAACTTGTCATAAAATATCTTGGGCTATACCAATTGTATCTGGCTGATTTTGGTATCAATAAAAAGTTTTAATTTTACAGAAGACAATTCCAAATTCAAATTAGGTAAATTTGAGATTTTCATTTGTTTTTCTTATTGTTAAAATGAGTGATTCTTATGAAGAATTTCGATACATTTTAAAATTTTATTACAAAAAAGTTAAAAATGCAACACAAGCCGCGAAAAAATTTGTGATGTTTATGGACCTAATGCAGTATCTGTGAGAGTAGCGCAAATTTGGTTTAAGCGTTTTCAATCCGAAAATTTTGATATCAAAGATGCACGTCGCTCTGGTCGCCCTGTTACGGACAAAACTGTTGCCATTTTTGAAAAAGTGGAGAAAGATCGGCATATTAGTAGTTACGATGTAGCTGAAGAACTGGGGATTGACCACAAAACGGTTTTGGCGCATTTGAAAAAAGCTGGGTACACAAAAAAGCTCCATATTTGGGTGCCTCATGAGCTCACTGAAAGAAACCTAATGAACCGTGTACTCATTTGTGATTCTTTATTACGACGTAATGAAACCGAACCATTTTTGAAGAAGCTGATAACTGGTGATGAAAAGTGGATCACGTACGACAAGAACGTGCGAAAAAGATCGTGGTCAAAGGCCGGTCAGGCTTCACAGACTGTGGCGAAACCCGGGTTAACTCGCAACAAGGTGATGCTGTGTGTGTGGTGGGATTGGAAGGGCATTATTCATTATGAGCTGTTACCGCCAGGCAGGACCATCAATTCTGAACTGTACTCCGAACAACTGATGAGATTAAAGCAAGAAGTTGAGAGAAAGCGGCCGGAATTAATCAACAGAAGGGGTGTGGTTTTTCACCATGATAACGCTAGACCTCACACATCTTTAGCCACTCAGAAAAAATTACGGGAGTTTGGCTGGGAGGTGTTAATGCATCCGCCGTATAGTCCTGACCTTGCACCTTCAGATTTCCACCTGTTTCGGTCGCTGCCGAATTCCTTAGGCACAGTGTCAGGTTGACATCACAAGAGGACTGCCAAAACCACTTGTCGCAGTTTTTTCATCAGAAGCCCCAAAAATTTTATAGCAATGGGATCATGTACCTACCAACAAGATGGCAAAAAGTTATCGAACAAAATGGCACCTATATACTTTAGTCACTTGTAAATAAACTTAAAAAAAAAACCTTTTGAATTTTTATATAAAATGCGAAGAAACTTTTTCCCCAACCTAATATATACAGCCGAACGTATAACCGCCTCCTTTTTTGGGAAGTCGGTTAAAAACAGTCAAATATCCACAAAATAATACATTATCCCTCGGTAACACGGTATCTTTTTGGGAAAAAAGTGGACTGCGCGTTTGTCCAAAGCATAAACCATTACCATACCAACTTTCATTCAAATCGGATCAACCTTTTAGCAGGAAAGACAGTCAAATATACACAGAATAATACATTATCCCACAGAAACACCGTACTTTTTCGGCATATAAAGTTATAGGATACTTTTTATGCCGAAAAAGTACGGTGTCTTTTCCTAGGACTCAAAGTATGTCTATACCAAATTTCATCAAAATCAGTTCAGCGGTTAAAGCGTGAAGAGGTAACAGACAGATAGACAGACACGCTTTCGCATTTATAATATTAGTATAGGTATTGTAAAAACTTTTGCGGTTTGCTGCAGAGTAGGCATCTACAGACACACGAATTTGTTACGAAGCGTATAGCGGACCATATCCGCAGACCGAATCCGGTGTCGCTACACACGCACGGATTTGGTACGGTGCAGTGTACCGAAAAGCTCGGCACTCGTGTGTTCGATTTTCAGTTCTATTGCATTAGCACAGAGTTCTATTTACAATGCTGTTTTTCAACGACGCGATGATTCCCGAAATTCATTGATAACAGGCAGTGATATCAACTCTCAAAAATATTTCTCCCCAAACTTTACCCCTGATAATTATACCATTGACAGGTCTAAGAGATAATAAGCTAGAAATAAAGGTTATGTGTTTAACATAAAGACTTACGCGTGAATAACATAAAACTAACTTGTCTTAATCTGATTTCACTCCCAATACATTTTCATATCCCTGGCTATATACACACATTTAAATATTTTTTATTATTACATACAAATTGATTCATAAGGAGTAAACTCTAAACATCCTGGCCCCTAGTAAACCCCCGTAGATATTTTCCCTAATTTTGGATGGTAAATCCCTAAGTTGGCAGCACTGACACCGTTGTACGGCCTAACCGCCGGACTGCTCTACACACGCACGGATTTGGTACGGAGCGGACCAAATCGGCGGGCTTATTACGTATCTTGCAAAAGCCAAGCAATAGCAAAAATTGCGCAAAAATCGCAAATTCGTATTTCGTATCTGCAAAAACCTAGCAGAAGCAACCTAGCGACAGTACTACTTCTACCGAACAATCGAGGAACTTTAAATTGCAATCAATCGTTCGATCTCTTCACTGCTGTCTAATTTTTCGTATTACGTAAGACTTTTACAGCAAAGCGAAAGCAATCAGCGAGCGATTTAAACTGTCAGTTAGCAGTAATAAGCAAAAATGAAGCAAAGTGCATTCAAACACAACAGCGAGCGATTAGCAATCGATCGCATAGGTAATACGATTTTATTTGACGTTCAGCAATCGATTGCGCGTCTATCGCGCGATGACTGCAAGATTTTTGCTAATCGCTATTTTTACGTAATACGGCGGCCGATGCGGACAGCTGCGAACTCTTCGCCTTCTTCTTATGTTCGCCGGACTCCCCTACACACGCTCGGATTTGATACGGAGCGTACCAGATCCGCTGTACGCTCCGTACCAAATTCGTGTGTCTGTAGACCCCTTAAGTATACTTACCTACACTTCAATTTTTTTCTGTTGTTATTTACTATTGCGGGCGAGCTATTGTGAGATAAAATTTGGAATCCAAGACTTAATAAACTACATTTTACTTATTCGTAATAAGATACCTACCAAGCTTCAAGTTCAACCTAATATACAATTAGTACCTATAATATGGTAGGATACTTAAAGATATAACATCAATATAAAGTTTATTTCACTAAAATTAAAGAAGACGAATGTTGTAAAAGTTGAAAATATTTTTTCACAAAATATAATAGTATTTGAAATTATAAAACAGTTATTCTTCTCTCTGCTCAGTCAATATCAATACGGTAAAAAGACGATGGCTGTGTTCCGCCGAAAATAGCGCTTGTTAGCGCTTGCTAGCGCTAAAAGAAAACAGATTATCCGCGAGGGCACATATTTTGCTAACTTCAATACTGCTAACATAATCCGCCATTTTGCTTATTTAATACCAGCGGTTGCCATTTTGCCTACGTTTTATTTTCCGCGGAACACAGCCTATGAAAAGTCAAGAAAACGTATGCGGTTTAATTTTGAATTTCGAATGCAAATATTTCAAGCACCTGAACGAAAGAATATCAAGGTACATTTTTACCGGCTAAAAAAATAGTACCTTTCTGTTAAATGTTAACAACTTATTAAGGACCACCAAATAAGTTGACCTCTCGCTCAAAGCAAATTTTTAGTTTAAGTAGATCTTGTACTATTGGTTAACTCCTTCGCTATTTATTATTTGTGTTGAGTAGGATAGAAAATAGATTTATTTCTATAATTTTAATTTAATAGTTATGCGAAAAATTATGATTTATTTCGGTTTGTGAAGCAAGTTCAAAAATACAGTTTTTTCATGATCCCGTGGGAACCGTTTTGGTTTCCAAGAAAAAAAATACTGTTAGTTATTTCATGTTCTAATCTACCTTTGTGCCAAGTTTTATTTAAATACGTCGAGTAGATTGCCTGAAATAACGTCAAACAGATAGGTACTGTTTTTTGAAGATCCCATGGAAACACTTTCGTTTTGCGGGAAAAATAGTATCCTATTTTACCCTTCAGGTCCTAAGCTACTTACCTGCCAAATTTCATTTTATTCCATCCAGTGGTTTCGGCGTGATGTGATAACAAACACATAGACAGACAGACAGCCATTTTTTTTCAAAAACGTTATTTTTAGGTTCTGTGGCCTTTATAGGCCCCCCATTTTGATTTTCACTTAGATATCTTTAATGTACAGACATGACCCCTCTACAGATTTATTATATGTATAGATGACTGCAGGTAATAAGATGTTAGCACTAGCGTTAAGCTACTAGTAAACATAATATTTATGTATTGATTTATTAAAGTGCTCATTGCCAAATCACTATTTAATATAATAAATTATAAAAATAAAATTTTCTACATACGGTTACAATTTATTTATGAGTAACTAATTATATGGACTATCTGGAATTTCACTTGGTACGACATCTCATAACTTTTTGCAAAGAAAATACTCGGCTTTTTTCATTTAGGTAATATTTTTGTGGGATAAATTATTGTTACAGATACTTGAAAACAACATCTCTTATTATTATCAGTTGAATGAACTTTAAGGTTACTTAGTGTAAATATAAAAAAATATAGAATTTCAACTTGGTTTTTAAGTTTAATCGTGGATACACGCACACAAGGGAATTATCAATTAACACACCGTATCCCGGTGGCCTAGTCAAGATGCATTCGTTATTTTTGACGGTGAAGTTCGAAAATAAAATGTATGGGATTTGACATAAGGCATCGCAAGCGACATGTCACTTAGCGATGACTTATGTCAAATCCCGTACATTTTTGATTTCGAACTTCGCCATCGAAATTATCGAATGCATCTTGACTAGAGGGTACGCGGCGCTGCACATTTAAAATAGATATTCTAAATTGAACTTTATTCACTATAGGAGAAGATACACGTTTTGCTGCCAACTTTACATTTGAACTCTTACAATGAAACGTTGCAGGCATCAGCTAGTGCTAAATAATATTAATAATAATAATATCTATGGACGCTTCACACCACGTCAATCTGGTCCCGTGGTAAGTTCTCGAAGAACTTGTGTTACGGGTACCAGACAACGGAAATATATTTAATACTTTTATACTATACACATATTTAAGATTTTTATTATAATATACACATATTTAATACACATCCATGACCCAGGAACACAGAAAAACTTTTTGTTCCTTCGGCGGGATTTGAACCCGCGACCTCCGGCTTGAGCACCAACACGCTCAACCAACTGAGCCACAGAGGTCGTTAAAATTAGTCATCGTTTTGGTTCATGTTTGTAAATAAGGCTCATTTACAAACATAATTATACTCATTTATAAACATAATTACAGATATGAGATAGTAGATGGAGATAGCATCTAACAGTAGTGTTTATTTTAGCAATATACATTTTTTAAACACAATGTGTTTGTTTAGAAGACAGATTATTATTATCTACTAGATTAATACAGATGTTGTGGATAGAATTAAGTTTTATTGTAAATAGGCTTAATTTGTATATTTGTTTGTAAATAGTACAGTTTCAGTAGGATAAGAATCACTGAAATGTATTAGAATAGGCTAGGATAAGTGTATGTAAGTTATTTTGCATAATATCGACAGAATAAGTTCGATACTTCATGTAAATATTGTATATAATTTGCATTGTATCGAGTCGATAGGTCCTAGGTCACTTTTTTGTACTGTTAAGGATCAAAGGGGCCTATCCGATCACCGCGGGCGAATATGTGTGCGCGGAAAAGAGACGCACCTCGCGGTGAGGGATAGCATGATCCGCGGCGCGGGGGGTCACGAACTCGTAACCCCGCGGGGCCTCTTTGATTCTGGCTATAAATATAGAGCCGGATTCCGGGTTCTTCACTGTGTGTCGAAGCAGTCACGAGTCTGGAAGAAGAAGACTCCCGAAGAAACCTTGGAAGAAATAGTAATAGTGAAAGTAGTGCTAGTATAGTGAATAGTGAATACTGTGCTACGGGAAAATTGTATGGGGAAAATAAACGAACGGGTTTCAATCGTGTAATGGTCGTTTCAATCGAAATTTCCCCAGAGCTATCGAGGCGGTCCACGAACGTAATATACGGCGTACCTGGAACGGAGGGTGCGTTGTATTAGGCCAGATAGTGGCCCCCGGACAGTGTCTGGCTGCCGTGCTGGATACTGCAACATCGTGGACTGTGGAAAAGTGAATATAAGTGGCCTCCGAGCTGAGTCGTGGGTTTGGAGGACCACTACATTGCTGGTCCTTCTCGGCCGGATACGCTGTCTTGCCAGTGACAGTATTCTGGTCCAACGTGTTGGCCCCACGGTCGGATCGTGAGTACCGTGTGGGTGAAAAAGTGCTGTGTGTTCCTGCCCTGCCCGATCGGCTCCCGGTTCAGTGCGTGTTGGAGTCTCGGCCCAGAAGGGGTATCGGGTCCAACGAACTCGGGAAGTGGAGGAGCCTACGTCTACGTGTTCGTCGTGAACCTTCGCCGTGGTACGTCGAGTGGAATCGTCTCCAGGTGGGCCAAGGGGGTCCGCAAGCTTCCGCCGCGTGCATCGAGTCACCGGGGAAGGTCGTATCATCGGGTCGTCGTGTCTTCACGTCGGACAAGTACGTCGCGCGCACGTCGTCGCCACGTACGGACAGTACCGTGAGTCACTGAACTTTTTCATACTCAGTGAAAGTGTAAAGTGTTTTGTGAACATTAAGTGTTTAAAGACTCTTTAAGTACTTAGTTTTAGTAAACCCCTGTATATATTAATGTAAGGTCAGGCCAATTAAGTGCCTGCGAAAAATTTAATAGCAATATTTAATTTGTGTTTTTGCCTTCGAGCAAAGACAGGGGTTATTAAATGCCTGTAGAAATTTAATAGCAATTTCTCATTTGTGCATTTTTGCCTTCACAATAGGGAAGGCGTTCCCAACTGTTGGGGGAACATAAATTTAAGTTTAAATTGAATTTAAATTTTAATTTCGAATTATTTCTCGTAAATATTTTTTGAATTATTCTTTAATTGTCTTTACATTTTAAATTTTAATTTTAAATTGAATCTGTACATATTGTTGCTTGTTTTTTGTTTTGTTTTGTTGTAAATATTAGGTTAAGTCTTGACAATGGTAGTAACCAGAAGCCAAGCTGACGCACCAGAGATAGTTGAAAGGAATCGTACCGAAATGGAACGTCTACGGTTTCATGATCCGCCAGCATCCCCGTCTGTACGCACAAAGGCATACACTACGGAGCCTACGGAAGCAGGCACATCGCAGCTGCTCATGCAGGAACGTCCAAGGGTTCGTTCGACAACGGGATCACATGTGTCCACAATGAGCGCCGTCACTCGTGTGAAGATGGCCGAATTGAAAGCTGCAGAAAAACTAGCCGAGATCAAGAAAAAGGAACTCGAGCTGGAAAAACAATTGGTGCAGAAGCGATTGGAGGCCGAAGTATCTGCCATTCAAGACGAGGTTAGCATCCACGATGAGGATCGCAACAGTCACACAAGGGTGACGGAATGGTTGAAGTCTACCGAGGCAGAGCCAAGGGAGGAAGCTGTTCAAGTGGAGCAGCCCCAACCAGTGCAGCAAGGCCCAACGGAAAAGGGAGACATTCAACGGCTGGCAGAGGCCATCGAGAAAATGGCACGGCCGCGAACTCATAGGATGGATCTACCTACCTTTTCGGGACTAATCACGGAGTGGCTTCCATTTAAGGCGGCCTACAATGAAAGTACAAGTATGTACCAAGTCCCAGCAGCAGAAAACTTGCAACGATTACGAACCTGCCTGAAAGGCGACGCAAGGGAAGCCGTATCGGCACTTCTGAGTACTGCGACGGATCCGGAGGTGATCATGAAGACACTGGAACAATGCTTCGGACGTCCAGAAGTGATTATCGATAAGGCAATGGAAGACCTTAAGAGGTTACAACGGCCCACGTCGGCGGCCGGTGAGTTAAATAATTTTGCCATCAAGGTGCAAAATATTGTTTGTGTGTTGCAGAGTGTTGACAATCGACGAGGTTACCTCTACAACCCCATGTTAACCAGGGAGGTCCTGGAGAAATTGAGTCCACACCTCAAATCAAGGTGGTGCGACTACGCACACGAACAAGAGGGAAGTGTGCAACCCGAAATCGTACTTCTGTCACGATTTCTGATGAAGGAAGCGGACCGAGCGCTCCGATACTCCTATGCACCGCAAACCAGTGCAGCGTCTGCCAAGAAAGAAGTAAGGCAGCCAGTTGGAGCAGCCGGACCGAAGAAAAAGAACGTGGTCTACAGCACTACCGAGGCTGCAAGTACCTGCCCGTGCTGTAAGAAGGGACCACACAAGTTAAGCACCTGCCAGAAGTACAAAGGCATGAATGTAAGTGCCAGGTGGGAGTTCGTGAAAAAGGAAAAGCTTTGCTTCAAGTGCATCGATGAGAAGCACCGAAAAGACAAATGCAAGGCAAAAGGCTGCAACGTGAACAGCTGCAACAGGCCTCATCATCCGTCGCTTCATGCGGAACGGGGGGAGCAGCAACAGCAGCAGCAGCCAACGGAGCCACAGCAGCAACCGCAGCAGCAGTGGCAGCGACAATCGCAAGAGGAGGTTGCGATGTCGACACAAACAGCTTCAGCTGAGAAGGTACTCCTAAAGATGTGCCCGGTGATCGTGTCCGGACCACGGGGGGAGTACACCACACATGCATTCCTGGACGAAGGAGCTACCGTCACACTCATCGATGAAGAGTTGGCGCGAGCCGTCGGTGCACAGGGTGATGCAAAACCATTAAGGTTACGTGGAGTGAACATGCAGAAGAGCGACAATGCCAGCAGAGAGGTTCACCTTCACATTCGTGGATTGTTCGCAGGAAAACCGCTCGCACTCCGAGCGCGGACAGTCAAAAATTTGGACTTGCACCAGCAAGCAGTACCGTTGAACGTCGCATCGTGTCAACACCTAAGGGATCTTCGGAAAGAAGAAATTTGCTACGCAGCAGCAAAACCGATGCTACTGGTGGGGAGCGACCACTGGCAGTACATCATCAGTCAGGAAATAAGGACTGGAAAACGGAATGAGCCGGCAGCGTCCAGGACCCAACTGGGATGGGTCATCCATGGGACGATACCGCGCAGAACAACGCCTCGACGAGGGAATGCAGAAAAGGTGTTCCACGCGAGGACGGACGAAGGACTTCACGAACTGGTGGAGGAGCACTTCGCAATCGAGTCTTTGGGAGTAGCAGCCAAGGCACGGGTAAGGCCAGAGGACCAACGTGCAGTGGACATCGTGGCGGCTACCATCAGACCCACCGATGGAGGATACGAGGTAGGTCTACCGTGGAAAGACGACAATCTTGTGTTTCCAGGTCACTGCAGCTACGAGGCAGCTTGCAGACGCCTCAGGAAGATGGAGGCAAAAATGGACGCAGATCCAACATTTGCAGAGGCTTACACAGCACAGGTAAGTAATCTGTTTGAAAAAGGCTATGCTGTTCCATGCGACGGTTCAGAAGAACATAGCAGGAGGAGCTGGTTCCTGCCACACTTCGCAGTGGAGAATCCCAACAAGCCGGGGAAGCTTCGCTTGGTGTTCGACGCCGCAGCCAAAGCGGGGGGCACCTGCCTGAACGACGGTCTGCTGGAGGGACCCGACAGGTTAGTATCGCTGCTCGGTATTCTTTTTAGGTTCCGAGAGAAGCAGGTGGCAGTAACAGCGGACATCCAGGAAATGTTCCTCAGGATAAAGATTATCCAGGAGGACCAGGCAGCACAGCAGTTCCTGTGGAGAGGAACCGCACGGAACCGACCACCTCAGAAGTTCAAGATGAAAAGCATGATCTTCGGGGCGGCCAGTTCACCATTCATGGCACACTTCGTAAGGGACTACAACGCGGAAAAACATGCGGAGGAGTACCCTAGAGCTCTGGAGGCAATCACCAAGGGGCACTACGTAGATGACCTGGTGATGAGCTACGAAGACGAACAGGAAGCCAGAATGGCCGTAGAGGAAATTCGCAAGGTACATGCTGTAGCAGGCTTCACACTACGAGGATGGAGCTCGAACAAGGAATACGTGCTACGCGACGTGCCTGCGGAACTACGGGAAGCTGCGAGCTCGAGCTTAGGGGGCAAGCAGCCGGAAAACAAGATCCTGGGAATCTACTGGGATGCAGGTAAGGATGTACTAGGTTTCAACACCAGGATGAGCCGAGTACCAAGGGACGTGGCTACAGGAAGCTGCGCACCAACGAAAAGACAGGCACTTAGTGCAGTCATGTCAGTCTTTGACCCATTGGGGCTCCTGTCGTACTATACGATCAGGGCCAAAATAATTCTGCAGAGTTTATGGAGGCTGCAAATTCCTTGGGACGAATGTATTCCCGAGGAGGAAAGTAACATGTTCAACAACTGGATTGGACAACTGGAAACTGTAAAGAATTTACAGATCAGAAGGTGCTACTTCGACAGCAAGGACTTCGAAGTGGAACAACATGTCTTCTGCGATGCGAGTGAACAGGCCTACGCTGCAGTGGTTTACTGGCGGATCATGTACGGGGACAAAACGGACGTGGTCCTGGTAGCGGCTAAGGCGAAGGTGGCACCACGTCGCACTCAAACCATACCGAGGCTTGAGTTGCAAGCGGCTGTACTAGGAGCTAGGTTAGCCGATAGTGTCAAGAAAGAACATCGTCTACACCTGAGAAGAACGTGCTTCTGGTCAGACTCGACAACGGTGGTCCACTGGATCAAGAACGACGCACGAAGATACACACCGTTCGTGGCACATCGGCTCGGCGAGATAAATGAACTCACCGACAGAAAAGAATGGAGATGGCTGCCAACGGAGGAAAATGTTGCAGACGACGCAACAAGGTTCAGAGAGGAACCACTGAAGGAAGACCACCGATGGTTCTGTGGTCCAGACTTCTTACGCCGTGACGAAGAGGCGTGGCCCCAAGAAAGGGCACTTGAAGACCGGGAAGATGAAGAAACCGTGGCAGTTACCAGAGAAGAGGAAAGTGACTTCGACTGGTTGCCCGACCCGGCCAGGTTTTCGAACTATGACAAACTCGTGCGCACTATTGCTTATGTTCTAGTGTTCACAGATCGCCTACGACGACGGTCTTCAGGCATGACCGTGGCACACCTCGAGCGCGCTGAGGCCCTGCTTGTGCGGCTCTCTCAAGCGGAGAGCTTCGCCGACGAGCTGGGGCGCCTGCGCCGAGGGCAGCCGCTGTCGAGGACGAGTCGTCTCCGGAGGCTGGACCCGATGCATCCTGCGACTGCGGGGGCGCATCGGGGCGGCGGCAGCACCGGAGGAGGCGAAACGGCCTGTCATCCTGGACGGGCGACACCACGTCGTGAGGCTGCTCGTGGCACGCGAGCACAGGAGGGCTGGACACGCCAACCGGGAGCGTGTCACCAACGACCTGCGGCAGCGGTACTGGATCCTGCACCTGAGGCCTACGGTGCGTGCAACGGAGCGTGAGTGCACGTTCTGTCGCGCGCGCTGGGGCCAGCCACGCCGACCCATCATCGGGGATCTGCCCCGAGCTCGCCTGGAGCCCTACCACCGCCCCTTCTCCAACTGTGGGGTGGACTACTTTGGGCCCATGATCGTCAAGATCGGAAGACGAAGAGAGAAGAGATGGGGTGCATTATTCACGTGCCTGACGACGAGAGCAGTCCACATCGAGCTGGTGCCATCACTATCAACGGACTCTGCTATAATGGCGTTAAGAAGAATGGCGGCGAGAAGAGGATGGCCGAAGATAATCTACTCGGACAACGCCACCAACTTCCGGGGAGCAGACAACGAGCTTCGCAACGCCTACAAGGAGTGGGGACCCGCCCTACAAGAAGAGGGTCTCCGCCACAACATGGAGTGGCGCTTCATACCTCCTGGAGCACCAAACCAGGGGGGAGCGTGGGAGCGGCTCGTGCGGTCCATTAAAACCGCACTGAGCGCCACGCTACGAGAGAAGGTCACCACGGAAGAAGTTCTTCAGACTCTGCTGCAAGAAGCAGAATTCAGCGTCAACGCTCGCCCACTTACACACGTGAGCGTTGATCCTCGAGATCCCGAGGCGCTGACACCCAACCACTTCCTGTTGGGTTCATCGATGGGCCTGCCCTCAACGGGTCCATGCAGTGAAGACGACAGGCGCACATGGCGCGCCAGCCAGGCGCTCGCCGACCACTTCTGGCGACGCTGGCTCCGCGAGTACCTACCTACGCTGGTACCTCGAGGAGAGCCGCGGCGGGACACGACGGCAGTATCCCCTGGAGACGTCGTGCTGGTCGTCGACAACACGCTACCCCGCAACGTGTGGCCGCTGGGAGTCATCGAGAAGACGTTCGCCGGTCCCGACGGAGGAGTTCGCATCGCGGAGGTGCGGACACGAACTGGAACCTTCAAGAGGCCCGTGAGCAAGCTCGTGACCCTGGTGAAGAAGGAGGCTACGCAAGCTGCGCCGGGGGGAGGATGTTGTGGATAGAATTAAGTTTTATTGTAAATAGGCTTAATTTGTATATTTGTTTGTAAATAGTACAGTTTCAGTAGGATAAGAATCACTGAAATGTATTAGAATAGGCTAGGATAAGTGTATGTAAGTTATTTTGCATAATATCGACAGAATAAGTTCGATACTTCATGTAAATATTGTATATAATTTGCATTGTATCGAGTCGATAGGTCCTAGGTCACTTTTTTGTACTGTTAAGGATCAAAGGGGCCTATCCGATCACCGCGGGCGAATATGTGTGCGCGGAAAAGAGACGCACCTCGCGGTGAGGGATAGCATGATCCGCGGCGCGGGGGGTCACGAACTCGTAACCCCGCGGGGCCTCTTTGATTCTGGCTATAAATATAGAGCCGGATTCCGGGTTCTTCACTGTGTGTCGAAGCAGTCACGAGTCTGGAAGAAGAAGACTCCCGAAGAAACCCTGGAAGAAATAGTAATAGTGAAAGTAGTGCTAGTATAGTGAATAGTGAATACTGTGCTACGGGAAAATTGTATGGGGAAAATAAACGAACGGGTTTCAATCGTGTAATGGTCGTTTCAATCGAAATTTCCCCAGAGCTATCGAGGCGGTCCACGAACGTAATATACGGCGTACCTGGAACGGAGGGTGCGTTGTATTAGGCCAGATAGTGGCCCCCGGACAGTGTCTGGCTGCCGTGCTGGATACTGCAACATCGTGGACTGTGGAAAAGTGAATATAAGTGGCCTCCGAGCTGAGTCGTGGGTTTGGAGGACCACTACAACAGCATTCCACTAGAACACGTACTTTTTCGGGCTAAAAAGTTGCCTTATGACCTTCCCCGTAGCACAGCGTAGTCTACGATGTATCTGTGTAAAATTTCATGATGTTTTTTTTTTTTTTTAATTTAAAATTTCATGTCGTTTTAACGTGAAAGCGTAACAACCAAACAAATAAACTCACATTCACTTTTGTTATTAATTCGGGAAACAAAAATTATCAGTACAGGTTTACGAGAATAGGCTACACGACTACATCTAAAATATTTAGTTTCATTAATGTACTCAGAAAATTTGAGGCATTACTACTTCGTAAATGTAAAAAATTATAATATTTTATTTATAGTTTAGTAATTAGAGACATCTAAAAAGTACAAAAAAATTAATTATTTTTTGCTAAATTAGTAAACAAAACCTACATCATTAGTTTACTTATATCATATACAAAAACTTTTATTATGATATGTATGAACTTAAACGCACAAATATCGGAGATATTTACAAATATGTTCCCGCGGCCATATACTTCATACACTTTAACATGGACGTGACGTCATATCTACGTACGACTTTAGTATGGAGCGTTTTCACGGGACTTGCGAAATTTTGTAAACAAATCGCTGTACCTTTAAAAATATTGACTTTTGATATACGGTTTCTTCTGAGAAGTTACTCATATTTAAGAGTACTATTCATTTATGCAATAAAAAAAAATCAGTCGTGTAGCCTATTGTGCAACCGGAGGAGATTTGGCTAGTATAAACTTTATGTGGAAAAAGGTATGCAGAAATCTAATAATTCTTTGTTACTCCTTCACGCAGAAACTTCTAAACGGATTTCGATGAAATTTGGTATGGTAGTAGTTTAGGCTCTAGGCTAACCTTTTATCACGTACTAAACCTAAAAGTACAACATTCCCGTGAATATATCACGCGGGCGAAGCCGCAGGAAAAAGCTAGTTATTATTATAAAACACCCACGTCCCACACACATGATTTTAATATTAATAACAATGCTGAGGTACGTTACCGTTTTGTTCAAGTTTCGGTTTACTTTACATATTGGCCAGATTAATTATAATTGAATACAGGCTACAGTATGTGTAGGTAGTAGGTACCAGGGATTGAGCCCCGCGTATTTAAAACAAACTTCACGTGTGGTAGAGGTATTGAACACTAATTGAAATTCTGACTGCTTTAATTATTCTAGACACAATATGAAGTGTGTAAAATTATTAAACCGTGTTTTTATAAAACCGGCCAAGTGCGAATTTGACTCACACACGAACGGGTTCCGTACTGCGGAAAACGGCAAAAAAAACACGTTTGTTGTATAGGAGTCCAGGCTCGATTTTGACCTCTCTTCAAATAAACAAGAAAATCTTCATATAGAATATGTGGACGTGTCATTTAATGTTAAGAACAGCGACAAATCTCGCATGGTTAGACTTGAAAGCAGTGTTGCCAAGTGCCAACTCAGATCCAGAGCCTAAACTACTAAGATACCAAATTTCATCAATATCCGTTCAGTAGTTTTTCCATGAAAGAGTAACAAACATCCATCCATCCATATGTATGGATGGATGGATGTTTGTTACTCTGATGGATGATGTCATCACATTGTTCCCCCGGCCATTAGCCAGGACAATTGGTTACATTTATTTATTTATTACATTTTATTTTGTTTTCGACCTACCGTTTGTAGGTTATATTATATACTATTTCTAGTGTTACATTTTCTTTATAGTTTGTTACAATTTTAGTTTTTGTTACTTTTTACAGTTTTATGTTTACAGGATATCTAATCTTATTTCTATTACATGTTATGTTCTTAATTTTACATTATTTTACTTATGTTTTACAATTTCTTATATTACAATTTTATGTTGCAAAATATCTAATCTTATTGTAAAAGCTAAAACTTGCAAATACAGGGGTCTAGGCTCCGAATATGATTTTGTCCCATTCGGTGTCGAGAACCTTGGTCCGTGGGGTCCTAGTGCAATAAGGCTTTTTATTGAAATAGGAAAAAGGTTAGTCGACATCACAGGAGACCGAAGAGCTGGCAGCTACCTCGGACAAAGAATTAGTCTAGCTATTCAAAGGGGGAACGCTGCCAGTATCTTCGGAACCTTGCCTAAAGGGACTCTTTTTAATAATATATTTTAGTTATTATATTTTATTTTTTTTTAAGGTTTTTAGTTTTAGGTTATTTGCTCTAGTTTAAATATATTTTTTATTCTATTGTATATTATTATGTATGTTAATTTGATGTTGTTATATATTTTTAAGAGATTTATCTTATTTCTATTTCATGTTATGTCCTTTAATTTTACATTATTTTTCTTATGTTTATACAATTACTTGTGTTATTACAATTTTATGTTTACAAAATATCTTACAATTTTTACTTATATTCTTATGCTTTTACTTTTGTCCTGGTCAGTTTAACAACTTTAATAACAACTAATATATTTACTTACTTATTTACTTACATTCTTTCAGTCACGATGTCTTGATCAGTATTCGTTTTAAGCACCCCATACAGCACAACCTGTGGGTCTTTATTTTCTATATTTTCTACATTTCACTTCCCGCTTTTTTCTATTTTCAACCGACTTCCAAAACACAGGAGGAGGTTTACAATTCGTGTGTATGTTTTTTCTCGTTTTTTTTTGTGTGTATGTTACACGATTATTCCGCCGTTTGTGGACCGATTTTCAAAATTATTTTTTTGTTGTAAAGGATTTACTCCTGGATTGGTCCCATTGTCATCAAATGGTAGATCTGGTGATGGGGAATTGAGAGAAGTCCTCAAAATTTATAGGGACACCGATAGTGATTTTGACTTTTTTTTAAGTAACTCGAGCAAATGCTACCAAAAAGTGAAATGTTGTGCCAAGGTATACCCTGGATCCAAAAGTACTGAATGGCATATCTCAGTCTTTGAAGATATACGTTTGAAAATTTCAGCATTGTTTATAAAACTACAAGCAAATGTCCGTATTAAATAATAATCATCATCACCACCACCATCATAATCACACCATAGATCATGATAAATTATGCTGATATAGGTATTTTTCATAGTATTTTACACCGATATCGATTTCTTTGAACATTCACAGCTACCAAAAAATGAAATGTTGTGCCAAGGTATACCCTGGATCCAAAAGGGCTGAACAGCACTCCTCAGTCTTTAAATATACACGTTTAAAAATTCAAGTATTGTATATAAAACTGCAAGCAAATGTCACTATTAAGTAATCATCATCACCACCACCATCATCACACCATACACCTTGATATTTTGTTGATATCTAGGTGTTTCTCATAGTCTTTTACACCGATATCGATTTCTTTGAACATTGACAGCTACCAAAAAGTAAAAGTTGTGCCAAGGTATACCCTGGATCCAAAAGGACTGAATAGAACTCCTCAGTCTTTAAATATACACGTTTGGAAATTTCAACATTGCTTTAAGAACTGCAAGCATAATATGTCACTATTCAATAATAATTAACATCACCACCACCATCATCATCACACTATACATCATGATATTATGTTGATATAGGTATTTCTCATAGTATTTTACACCGACATCGATTTCTTTGAACATTCAGAGCTACTCAAAAGTGATATGTTGTTCCAAGCGTATATATCCTAACAACGATGATAATGGGATCCATGAGGAATAGAGGAAACTCTTAATAGAAAAGTTAATGATCATTTTCTTACAAATTTTTAATTTCCCCGCAACTTTTTCTGTCAACACAACACCACAAAAAATATTTATGAAAATTGGTGTAGCAGTTTATGCAATGAATAACCAAGGGAAAAGGGGATTTTTTTATACAGAAGATGATCACTTACTAAGAACTAATCTGAGATACGGCGCTGTGCCGGCCGATTCAATATTATTAGGCATGTTCAGTAGATTTCATTTTTGAAGTGAAGTGAAGTGAGTGTAGGACCTCTTGCTCCAACTAACTTCATGGAGGTGTTTTATGCATAAGTGCTTAAAATCTACATTGAAAATACATAATTAAACTATAGTAGACGTTAATCGCAACTTCGTGCGCGCAAAAGGATATCTCGCTGAAACCGTACATTTTGCCGCGATAAAATGCAGCTTCAGCTGGATGATAGAATGGTATTTTGTACGCTGTTAACGAATTGGTCTCGGGTTCGAAACCCGGTCAGATAGGTAAATATTTTTGTGATTATTTTTATTTCCTTTCTCTTATATTTTTATTTATTTTTGAATATTTCATCGTCCTATTACAACTCCGAACAAAGCTCGGTCTCCCAGATACTAGTTAATAATATTATAATACCACTGAAAAGAAAAAAATAAAAAATATTTAAAAAAATATAGAAACCGACTTCCAAAGTAAAAGCAATAACATTCTTAAAATCACTAAAAAGTATGAAATAATTCTTATTGTCGAAATAGTTCCCTTTCAAATTCTACTAAAATGTTACTATTTTTCTACTCAATCTTCTTATTTTTGAAGTCGGTACCAGCCCAAATAATTGTATAAATCCTTTCAATAAAAAATATTAATTTTAACACAACTACGTCCTTATATATACAAATAATATTATAAAGAACGCACGTTCAAATTGGCTGGTACCGACCTCAAATTACACATTTTAGTAGAATTTGAAAGGGAACTATTTCGACAATAAGAATTATTTCATACTTTTTAGTGATTTTTAGAATGTTATTGCTTTTACTTTGGAAGTCGGTTTCTATATTTTTTTAAATATTTTTTTATTCTTTATCTTGTCCCTATCTTTTTTATCACTAAGTCCTATTATTACTTTTCTATCTTTTCCCTTTCTAATCCTTTCTATTTTTATTCCTTCCTTCCTTGCCTCTATAACTTTTCCGTCACTATTTCTGACCCTGTCATGACTTCTTCTTTGTCCATGACAATAAAAGAGTGGAGGGTTTTGTGCTTTGGCTCCGGCATCGATGTCACACTCGCGTATGTCGCTGGTTGCGGCTCCACCGGTACCCCAATCGTCCACTCTTCGACTGCCTTTTTTACATTTTTCTCGTTTTCCTTCGCTATTTCCTGATTTATCTGTTTTATTTCATCCCCCTTTTCATTCATTACTACTTTCATATTCTGACATTCCTTCATTGTTTCCAGATTTGTGTTATTTATTTCCTTAAGTTTGCTGCTTGTTTCATCTCTTACTTGTTTACTTAATTCTTCCCCCCCCCCACCAATTTACGCATTTCGTCTATACTTTCCGTATTTTCACTAATTCCTTCTTTGACTTCTTTGACTTCCTGTTTTATTATATCTGTCAACGCGTATATTGTACTATCATGCTTCTCGTCCAAAAAATCTTTCATTAACTCCCACTTTTCATTCATCGCATCTTTCATTTTTAGATACACTTCTACTACAACCTCCTTGCAATCACAATCTTTCAACACTTCCTGATTAAAATCCCTCTGACACTGTACCTCCATATCCCTAGTGTCCCTGTTTTTCCTCTCACCTTTCATTCTTTGATTATTTAGTGTTGCCGCCTTTCCTATTTGATTCGATATTTTTGTCAGATTATCTGCCAAACCAGCCTTCAACTCCCCCTTCATGTTTCTGGTTTGGTTTAGCAGAAAAATAGTATTTTTAATTGTGTTTGGCTGGATGGATTTCGACACTTAAGGTATCATAATATTTGTTTTATTTATTTGGAAGTTCGCTGTCGAAATTATCGAATGCATCTTGACTAAAGGCCAAGTTCACGTACGTCGCGCGTCAGCAAGTAATAAAGGTCGCCGCGTCAGCGCCTGACCTATATATTACGCTGTAATTCATTTATAATTACATACGTGACATTGACGCAATGTATCTTATATCTTACACGATATTTCCCGCGGCTTCGTACGCCCAAAAGAAAATCCCGTAACCGTACATTTTCTAGAGATGAAAAGTAGCCTACGTCCTTCCCCGTGGCATATTCTATGTCTGTGCCAAATTTTATCAAAATTTTTTCAATACAAATATTTCCAGATTAATACAGATAAATAGCTAGAATTTTAGCCGATTTTAAAAGTTTTTGTGTATTTTTACTTTGGAAGTCGGTTTAATTTTTTGTTTAAAAATAATAATTTTACCCTTTTTAGTGATATTTGTTAAATTATTATTAACACATTTTAAGAACGTTTAAAATAAACGATCGAATGTATAATAATTATCGAATAGGTACGCGCCAAGCTCCATTAGGTATTGTAAATAAGATGATGATGATGATTACTGTAAGTTACATATTATTGTGATTGGCATATTATGATTGCAGTTCTTTAAAAATTAATGCCGAAATTTCCAATCGCGTATCTTTAAAGACTGATGAGTTCTGTTCAGTGCTTTTGGATCCAGGTACATCTTTGTTTATGTAAACTTTAGGAAAAGTCTAAATCACTATATGTGTCTATAGATATAAATTTTGAGGAGTTCCCTCGATTCCTCACGGATCCCATCATCAACTTTCCACTTAAGTGACTAAAATACCAATTTCGAATTATACACCCATTAGTTTATAAACGACAAAGTAATGTTCAAATATCTCCGTGTTGGTGTAAAATACTAGGAGAAATACTTTTTATGTCATTATAACGTGATGATGTATGGTATAAAGGTGGTGGTGATAATGATAATTACTCTAATTAACATGGAGGCATATGCTTACAGTTCTTTAAACAACGCCGAAGTCCCCAAACATGTATCTATAAGGAGTCAGGAGTTCTGTTCTGTACTTTTGGATCCAGGATATACCTTGGAGCAAAATCTTACTTTTTGGTAGCATATGCTTGAACTACTTCAGAAAAAGTTGAAATCAACATATATGTCCATATAAATTTCGAGAAGTTCCCTCGATTTCTCATGGATCCCATCATCAGGTCAGCACTTTTTTGAAAACGGGACCAACTTGGATTAATACAATTTACATCAAAAACAATATTTTGAAAATCGGTCCCCAGACGGAGGAATTATCGTGTAACATACAAAAAAAAATGATAATATATATATATATATATATATATATATATATATATATATATATATATATATATATATATATATATATATACAGCTGAATAAATAACCGCCTTCTTTTTGGAAGTCGGTTAAAAAGATCTACAAAACAATAAAACACTGGAGAATCACATTAATGTAACATGAATAAATATTATGATAGCATTTATAATACACAGGTAAGAATACTGGATGTACACAAAATTATTACAGACGAAATTATTAATTTACTTGAGTGGGCGATTCTAGACAATGTTTCATCCCACCAAAAACATTCTGTAAAAAACTAGCCAAGTCTCGATAGAGCTGCTTGTTTATCTCTAAAAAGTAGTGAAATCTAGACAAAGTCGTGCCAAGTCTAAGGTTCCTTACTGCGATTTCTTTATTATTATAGTTAATGTTGTGTGACTTGGCCGTTGAAGGGTACACAATGGTACAAAAGGGGCTCCATGACACCATTGCTCCAATACATGTGTTCTACAATCAACAACAGCCTAAAATGAGACACTACTCACTAGCGTCCAATTACCAATACCAGTATGGGCTATTATCTCGCTTAACAAACATAGGTAGTTACAACAGATATACATTACGTGTAAACAAAATTGACTTGTACCCACTTGTAACGTATAAAGAATGTTCAACGGCCAAGTCACACAACATTAACTATAATAATAAAGAAATCGCAGTAAGGAACCTTAGACTTGGCACGACTTTGTCTAGATTTCACTACTTTTTATAGATAAACAAGCAGTTCTATCGAGACTTGGCTAGTTTTTTACAGAATGTTTTTGGTGGGATTTCACTTCTTTTTGTAGAAACGTGGGCATATTGATTTATTTTACTAGATTTCAGTGTAATTTGTTTATTTAATTTGTGTAATGATCGAGTACAATAAAGTTAATCGTTCGACTATTTCTTCTTGTAAACTTGTAAATATAAGTATAAAAGCCAGTCTAGTCTTATCCAGAGTTTTCCTTTAATTTTATTTATATGCGTATCAAAAGCAGAAAGGGAGGCATTCGCCCAGCAGTGGAATGCTACGGACTAGATTAAATTAGAAGATGTGTCCCACTTCGCTAGGTTTTTGAAATGACAGTCGATTTTTTTATGTACCAATAGTAGAAGGGGGGCATTACCATATCTCTAATCAGCTGAAACCAGCTGAGGATTCTTCATCAGATACTTCAGACCTTCGATTTTTGACATCAAATGAAGCGGCCCACCACCATGTTGAATATTTTTTGTAAAGGCGGTATGTCGATCTCTAATAGTTTGGTTGGGCTCTTGTGTTTTCTTATCAGGGTCACCAGGTACTCCAGATGTTCGATTATCCTAGTTTTTATAGTTTTTCCTTTATGTGGCCATTAAACCCTAACTCTGTACCAAATTTCAGCTCTCTGAGTTCATGAGAAGTACTAGTTCTATTCTAATGATCATGAGTGAGTGACTGAGTGAGTGAGTGTCATAAATTCAAAACTTTGCTTTCGCTTAACTTCGGAACTAAATGACCTACAGACTTAAAATTTTGGATTTTAAGTATGTGATTATAGCTTACTAGATGACGAAAATTTCTGCGTTCTGGTCTTATCCAGAGCTCCTCAAATAGGGGCCTGAAAATGCGGCGAAATGGTTCCAGTAAAGAATGGTACGACAGTGTTTGCTTCGCGCTCGACTTGGCGGGGGCACTGCCGTGCCTCCAGATCGACGTTCTGGTCTTATCCAGAGGTTCTCAAATAGGGGCCTGAAAATGCGGCGAAATGGTTCCAGTAAAGAATGGTTCGGCAGTGTTTGCTTCGCGCTCGACTTGGCGGGGGCACTGCCGTGCCCCCAGATCGACGTTCTGGTCTTATCCAGAGGTTCTCAAATAGGGGCCTGAAAATGCGGCGAAATGGTTCCAGTAAAGAATGGTACGGCAGTGTTTGCTTCGCGCTCGACTTGGTGGGGGCACTGCCGCGCCCCCAGATCGATTATCCTAGTTTTTATAGTTTTCCCTTTATGTGGCCATTAAACCCTAACTCTGTACCAAATTTCAGCTCTCTGAGTTTATGGGAAGTACTAGTTCTATTTTGATGATCATGAGTGAGTGTATGAGTGAGTGAGTGAGTGAGTGAGTGAGTGAGTGTCATAAATGCGAAACTTTGCTTTCGCTTAACTTCGGAACTAAATGACCTACAGACTTGAAATTTTGGATTTTAAGTATGTGATTATAGCTTACTGGATGACGAAAATTTCTGCGTTCTGGTCTTATCCAGAGGTTCTCAAATAGGGGCCTGAAAATGCGGCGAAATGGTTCCAGTAAAGGATGGTACGGCAGTGTTTGCTTCGCGCTCGACTTGGCGGGGGCACTGCCGTGCCCCCAGATTGTTATTGTAATGATGTACAATATCGACAAAGCTCTTGCTCGACCAGTTTCTAAATATCTTTATTTGCATTACGATGCATCAAAATATTGAAACATAAATGAAGTGACCGCAAAGACGTGGTGGAACTACGTGAGTATGTGTGCGAACGACTCAACGGCGCTGTTAAGCGATTTTTATGTTATGCCTGGTCGAGGGGCAACTTGTGCGATAGTAGTATAAAAATGTAGTTTTCCATTGAAATTATCTCTACTAATATTATAAAGGGGGAATATTGTTTGTTTGTTTGCATTGAAAAGGCTCCGAAAGTACTAGATCGATTTTGATGAAATTTGGCACGGATAAATATAGAGTAGACCACGGGAAAGGACAAAGGCTACCTTTTACTGCTGCAAAATTTACGGTTCCCGCAGGTTTTCCTTTTGTGTAGGTACACGAAGTCGTGGGTAACAACTAACAACTAGTCTTAGAGCCATAGCACACGGCGTATTTTAAACGCGTAGGGGAATGCGCGTTTTAGGAACGCGCGCTTACGGCGCGGCGCCCGCACCGTTGATTCCAATTACTTTATATTATAGAAATTCATTCGAATTGCGTTTAAAGCGCTTATACGGGCGTCTACTACGCGTCCTCTGCGCGTTTAAAATACACCATGTGCTATGGCACTTATAAATAAAAATCTTCAAAAATGGATTGAAACCTGTGTCTCGCTAAAATCGAGAACCGTTGGACCTATTTGGTTAATTTTAATCTTGAACTATTTGTGCAAGTTCAGGGAAGGCTTAAACGGTGAGAGATATCGGAAAAATTGCGGGGGAAATACTAAAAATTACGATTAAACATAGTTAAGACAGAACGTGTATCGTTTATAATAATGCAAATGCAAATTGATAGGTAACATAAAACCGTATCAGTTAATAGAGGACAATTAAAGTATTCCATTCGAGTGGACTTTGTACGATTAGTGGAGCGAGTGTTGCATATGAATTATGATATTGTGTGGTGCTGGTACAGTAGAGCGTCGATTATCTGAACGTCATCATCATCATTGCTCGTGCTCGTGGCTGCCTGACTGAATATTATTTAGGCAATGACTTTGCTTTCGCTTTAGAGTCAGTTTTATGTGGTTAATGGCTTCAGCACCTTAGAGAGCGCAATGAAATTTTATGTAGTACATAATATAGTATATTTTTGTATAAAAACTTCTTAAATCCAAGGAGTAACCTTGACAGATACTTTATAGAATACCCAAAAGGTCGGCAACGAAGTTGTGGCTCCTCTGGTTTGCGGGTATCCATGAGTAATCGTTTTCCATCAGGCGATGAGTTCGCTCGTTTGCCCCTATTTCATTAAAATAACTAAATTATGTTTTTGTGTAAGAGAAAATCAATAAAAACATCCTCTTCACGATACTCAAGAGTCAAGACTAGGTAAAGTATTGTGGAATGATCATAGAATACAGAAATCATCCAGAAGCCGTCAACAGGCTTGAAAGTGAGGCCGTCACAACCACTTCAAATTGGAATGGTTATCCACACATAATATGTTGCCACAGAATAACGGAATATTTTACCCAACTTTTTTTCAATTAATATTTATTGAATGCCTAATTACCGTAATATAACAATGCGATTTGTTTTGTAAGTGTAAAGAATAAAAATTAAAAAGTGCGGGCAGGGCGGTATTTCGCCATGGTTTTGGACACAGTACGCTGCATACAAATGTGATCGAACACTCATTCAGCATGTTTTGAATTCCGTGGGAATGATGTGGAAAAGTCAGATTATATTCAAATATCCTTTACAAAGGAAACCTATTTTCGGTAAGAGGGTTCATACGTCTTAATACAAGTTCTGTAATCTAGGTATTCCGTGTTTACCGTACGTACATCTGTTTCTTATATATTTAAGGGTCTTTAGTTTGAGTTTATGTAAAACTACAGTTTATTTTATGAATAAAATGGTAGAAAATATTTAAAATGGTAAAACATTAGGAGTTAAGTTAGGTTAGACCAGTCTTTTCTAAAGTGGGCTATAACGCCCCTTTGTGTACGCTCCAAGCCTAGCGGGGGGCGGTAAGGGGCCCAGAAAAAATTGAGGGGGCGCTGATGTAAACCAGTAATATTATTGCTCAATATATTATTAATATTGGTTAATTTTGAAGAGATAAAAAATACTCTCCATGCGAGCATTGGCGTAGCTAGGAATTTTGTTTAGGGGGGGGGGGGCAGCCGTCCGTGGCGGGGGGGGGGGGGGGTATTTAAGTTAGTAATTCATTAATAGTGTCTAGGGTCTAGGGTGGGCAAAGAAGTTTCTAGGGTGGGCGTCGCCCACCCTTGTCCCCCCCCCCCCCCAGCTACGCTTATGCATGCGAGACTAATATATTATTGAGGTTTTATAGTGAAAAAAGATGGGGGGCGCTACAAAAGAACTGATTTTCAAAGTGGGCGTTAGACGGAATAAGTTTAGGAACCTCTGGGTTAGACCTACAATTTTTTTTTTAAATTAAACTTTGCGGCGTAACTATGATTGTGTTTATGCCATTGCATTGCCCAACAATCATAATCTAATCTAATCTAATCTAATCTAATCTAATCTAATATATATATAAAATGCTTGGGTGAAAATGTATGTGACCGGTTTTCTATCTCACCACCAATTCCAATCAACACCCCATTGTGGTGGTAGACACCCCTTGGGTCCTAGAAAAAAGTAAGGGAGTTTGGGCGCGGTGGGTGGAAGTGGGTGGCTGTGGGTGGCGAAAATGTGAAAAATATATATCTGTCCTTCTTTAACACATGAGAACTTTAGAAAAGTTCTGAAAATTTGTGGAATGATCTAGAAAAGTCCAGAATGTGTGTAAATGTTTCAATCGATCTGGAATGTTCTAGAAAGTTCTAAAAACATCTGGAAAGTTCTAATATTTTCTAAAATAATCTAGATCGTTCCAAAATGTGCAAAACTGAATGTAGTTGATATAGAATGTTCTGGAAAGTTCTGATATTTTCTAGAATGATCTAGAAAGTTCCAAAATGTGCAAAACGGAATGTAGTTGATAAACAATGTTCTGGAAAGTTCTAATATTTTCTGGAATGTTCTAGAACGTTCCAAAATGTATAAAACCAAATGTAGTTGATATAGAATGTTCTGGAAAGTTCTAATATTTTCTAGAATGATCTAGAACGTTCCAAAATGTGCAAAACGGAATGTAGTTGATATAGAATGTTCTGGAAAGTTCTAATATTTTCTAGAATGATCTAGAACGGTCCCAAATGTGCAAAACGGAATGTAGATGATATGGAATGTTCTGGAAAGTTCTAATATTTTCTAGAATGATCTAGAACGTTCCAAAATGTATAAAACTGATTGTAGTTGATATAGAATGTTCTGGAAAGCTCTAATATTTTCTAGAATGATCTAGAACGTTCCAAAATGTATAAAACTAAATGTAGTTGATATAGAATGTTCTGAAAAGTTCTAATATTTTCTAGAATGATCTAGAACGTTCCAAAATGATCAAAGCGGAATGTAGATGATATAGAATGTTCTGGAAAGTTCTAATATTTTCTAGAATGATCTAGAACGTTCCAAAATGTATAAAACTAATATTTTCTGGAATGTTCTAGAACGTTCTAAAATGTATAAAACTAAATGTGGTGATTTCAACATTAATTTATTAGATTCTAACTCCACCACTGTTAGATTCACATCATTGTTAAAATCGTATAACCTCATTAATTTGTTTTATGAACCGACAAGAATATCTGATACAACAGCTACTTGTATTGATAATATTTTCACTAATATTACTCCTTATAAAAAAGAAATAATTAATTTTTAGCTCTGATCACTGTGGACAATTTGCTTCATTTAATATTAATTGTGAAAATAAACCTCAAGAAAAGCTTGTTTATATTCCTGTGAATACAAAACGTATTGAGAAATTTAGAGGTAAATTAATTTCAAATATTCAACAGTTGGATGGGTTAAATAACTCAGATGAAGCATTTAATAAACTATTTAAAATAATTAGAACCCAATTTAACTCTGTATTTACTTCTAAAACGGTCAGTTTAAATAATAAAAAAAGTAATTTTAAAAACTGGGCCACTGCAGGAATTTTAGTAAGTAGACAAAGATCTGTACAATGAAAAGACATTTAATAGGAGTGAATCTTTTATGCTATATGTCAAGAAATATTCAAAAATTTTTAAAAAAGTTTGTCAAGCAGCGAAGGCACTTCACATAAAAGGAAAAATAATGAACTCTAAAAATAAAGTGAAAACCACTTGGAAGATAATTGCAGATGAGACTGGAAGAGGCAGATCCAGTCGTAACTCTAAATTTGAACTTTGTGTCAATGATAAAAAGGTCAATTCCGACCTAGAGGTTGCGACGATCTTCGAAAAGTTTTTTGCTGACATTCCGGTCTCAACTACAAAAAATTTAAATTCTTCACCTGCAGTTGCTGAAAAAATACTCAGAGAAAATGTCAAGGAATGAGATGTCAATTTTAATTTTAGAGAAATTGACTCCAGAGATATTATTAACACCTTCAAATTACTCAATATTAAAAGTACTACTGATCTCTGGGGTATGTCTATAAAAATTATAAAATCAATAATTGACATCATTGCCCTCTACCTAGCCTTAGTTTTTAATAATTGTATTAAGAAAGGTGTGTTCCCTGACCTAATGAATCATAGCAAGGTGATGCCTCTTTTCAAGGCTGGGAATAAATCTGACCCAGCCAATTATAGACCAATATCTATACTACCGACTTTCAGTAAAATTTTCGAGAAAATAATATTAAATCAATTGCTAGCTCATTTTAACATAAATAATTTATTACATAGCAATCAATTCGGGTTTACTAAAGGTCGGTCCACAACAGACGCAGGCATCAGTCTTCTATGCAGCATATTTGAGGCCTGGGAGGGATCGCATGATGCACTTGGTGTCTTTTGTGATCTTTCCAAGGCTTTCGACTGTGTCGAGCATGCTACGTTGGTCAAAAAATTATACCATTATGGTATAAGGGATACGGCACTTAAGCTCTTAAGCTCTTATCTTAAAAATAGAACGCAGAGAGTAGAAATAAATTCTACAAGGTCTAATGGGACCAAAATAGAATTAGGTGTGCCACAAGGGTCCATTTTAGGCCCATTTCTTTTTCTCATCTATATAAATGACCTTCCTTATCTAGTTAAAGATAAGCACGAGATAGTACTTTTTGCTGATGACACTTCACTAATTTTTAATGTGAAGCGACGACAGTCAAATTACGACGAGGTAAATAGTGCTCTCTCGAAAATGGTACACTGGTTTAATGTTAATAATTTACTTTTAAATTCCAATAAAACAAAATGTTTAAAGTTTAGCCTGCCAAATGTTAGGTAGACACAAACCAATGTACTATTAAACGATGAGAAAATGAACCTAGTGGACACCACTGTATTTCTAGGAATAACACTAGATTGTAAATTACAGTGGGGTCCCCATATTGCAAATCTGACTGATAAGCTTAGTTCTGCAGCATATGCAGTAAAAAAAATTAGAGAAATTTCCGATGAGGACACAGCGCGGCTAGTTTATTTTAGTTATTTTCATAGTATAATGTCATATGGCATTCTTCTATGGGGAAACGCTGCGGACATTAACACAATATTTGTGCTTCAGAAGCGAGCTATACGTTCTATTTATAAGATGTCATATTTTGAATCTCTAAGAGATAAGTTTAAAGAAATAGGTATTCTGACCGTCGCTTCTCAATACATTTTGGACAATGTGTTGTATGTCAGAAAGAATTTAAATAACTTTAAAAAGAAAAGCGACAACCATTGTAGGAATACTAGAAATAAGAACAAGTTAGAAATACCGGTGATCAGGCTAAGCAAAGTAAGTAAATCGTTTAAAGGTTCATGTATACGCCTTTACAATAGAATCCCAGAAAACGTTCAAAATCTTACCATTAATAAATTTAAAAAAGCTGTTAAAGAACGTTTGTGTGCTAAAGCTTATTATAAAGTCAGTGATTTCATTAACGATTGCACACCTTGGGAATAAGATGGCCCCCTGCAAGGCTGCTTTTATTTACTTAAGTATGCTCTATGTACTTATGACTAATGTTATATAGATTGTAAAAATATTTTTTTTGAAAAGAACAATTTTCCCATCTTTTTGCTAAAAGGTGGCCCCGTGCGAGTTTCTTACGCCGGTTCTTCTCGCCGGGCTAGTTTCCGAACCGGTGGTAGGCATCATGTAGGACAATTCTATAAGCGTTATTTCATAACCTATATGGAAATAAAAATTTTGAGTTTGAGTTTGAGAAATGTAGTTGATATAGAATGTTCTGGAAAGTTCTAATATTCTCTAGAATGATCTAGAACGTTCCAAAATGTATAAAACTGAATGTAGTTGATATGGAATGTTCTGGAAAGTTCTAATATTTTCCAGAATGATCTAGAATGTTCCAAAATGTATAAAACTGAATGTATTTGATATAGAATGTTCCGGAAAGTTCTAATATTTTCTAGAATGATTTAGAAAGTACTGAAATTAATAATCTGTCCTTTTCTAACTCATTAGAACTTTAGGAAAGTTCTGAAAATTTCTTTAATAATATCGGTTATTATCATTCTGGAGCGTTTCAGAAAGTTCTAAAAATAGAATAAACTTTTGGAAGGTTCTAGAGTCTTCCAAATCTAGAAATTTCTATATCTGACAGTATATAAACCCGAAATCAGTAGCTTTTCATTAGTTTAATCGTGTCTGCAGTGGAGTGAAGATCAGTTGGAATTAAAAGTGACCAGTACTTAAAATGATTTACGTGATTTTGACAAATAAAACAAAACAAACTTTTGGACGGTTCTAGAGTGTTCCAAATCTAGAAATTTCAATATTTGACGGTATATAAACCCGAAATCAGTAGCTTTTCTTTAGTTCAATCGTGTCTGTAGTCAGTGAAGATCAGTGAGAATTAAAAGTGACCAGTACTTAAAACGATTCACGTGATTTTGACAAATAAAACAGAACAAACTTTTGGATGGTTCTAGAGTGTTCCAAATCTAGAAATTTTCATGTTCGATTATTTATATACCAAAATTTTGTGAGTTTGTTAGTGTTATCATCGTTATAAGCGAGAGATCGACTTTGTGTAATTTTATTACATTACATATACACAATGCCAAAGCGTAAAAAAGTATTTACAAAACCTCAAGTGAGAGCAAAAAAAATGAAAGAAGCACGTCAAAATGAAACAGAAGAACAAACGGAAAAACGACTTTCGAATGATCGTGAACGTATAAAGAAACTCAGAGAAAATCAAACCGCCGAAGTAAGAGTTCGCACTAATGAAGAAACTCAGTCCCGAGTACAAGCAATTCGAAATCGATTACGACAAAGCTTAGAACTTCAGGCGTTCCATTATGATTGTAAAAAGCAATATAGTGAATATCCGAATATAATTATTGGAAAAATGGATACGATATGCAAGTATTGTAATGCACGCAAATTTCCAGGAGAAACTCCCGGTATGTGTTGCTCAAGTGGTAAAGTAAATTTACCACCATTGAATACACCGCCACCAGAATTACTCGCATATATGAAAGGAGAATCACCAGATTCCATTCATTTTCTACAAAATATACGACGATATAACTGTTGTTTTCAAATGACTTCAGAATGAGTCAGATGGAACTCCAAAGTTTCTTCAAGTATATTTTATTGGTAACGAAGAGCTTGAAATAGATCAACGTTGTTCTCATATTCAGGGGCTACAACGAGACATCATTCAAAAATTACAGTGTCTACTTCAAGATAATAATCAATTAATCAATGTATTTAAAACTTCATTAGATAAAATGGTTGCAGACAATTACAAGATCGTCATTCGAGCGGATAAAAGACCAGCCGGTCAACGTGAACGAAGGTTTAATGCTCCTCAAACGGAAGAAGTTGCTGTAGTAATTGTTGATAATGAATATAGCCATCGTGATAGTATTATTCAACGTAGAAGTAATCAATTGCAACGTATTGCTGAAACACATCGCAGTTATGATGCACTACAATACCCGTTAATTTTTTGGCAAGGTGAAGATGGTTATTACTTTAACATTCAACAGATCAATCCGGCTACAGGTATAGAAACTAATAAAAAAGTGTCAGCTATGCAATCTTATGCTTATCGAATTATGACTAGAAATAATGAATATAACCATATTTTAAATTGTCGTCAGTTATTTCAGCAGTTTATCGTGGATATGTATGCTAAAATAGAGACAGAAAGATTACAATTTATTCGCCACAATCAACGAAAGTTGCGTTCTGATGAATACATTCATTTGAGAGATGCTATGATAAATGATGGAAACGTTGATAACATGGGAAAAAAAAAAACTTGCCTTCTACGTTTACTGGAAGTCCACGTTACATGCATGAATATGCCCAAGATGCGATAACTTATGTCAGAAAACACGGCCGACCAGATTTATTCATAACATTTACATGTAATTCTTCATGGGTGGAAATCAAAGATGAATTACAATATAAGCAAACGGCCAGCGATCGACATGATATTGTTGCCCGAGTTTTTCGCCAAAAACAAATTAAGTTTATTGATGCCATCGTAAAAAATCAAATATTTGGTGCTGTTATCTGCTGGATGTATTCAATCGAATGGCAGAAACGAGGACTGCCACATTCTCACAACTTAATTACAATAAATCAAAATAAAATACATCCGGATCAAATAGATAATATTATCAAGGCTGAATTTCCAAACCCGGACGAAGATCCTGTCCTGTATAATATAATCGTGAGAAATATGATTCATGGCCCGTGTGGTGTACTAAATAAAAGTTCTCCGTGTATGAAAGATGAAACATGTACAAAACGTTATCCAAAACCATTTTTGAATGAAACAATTACGGGTGAAGATGGATATCCGAAATACAGGCGTCGATCACCAGAACAAGGTGGGTTTATAGCTAAAATTAAAATACGAGGCAATCAAGAAATTCTAATTAACAATCAATGGGTAGTTCCATACAATCCACTTTTATCCAAAATGTTTAATGCCCATATCAATGTCGAATACTGCAGTTCTGTCAAATCAATTAAATATGTATTCAAGTATATTAACAAAGGCATATTCAAGTATGCTTGTATTCAAGTATGGCTGTTTTTACGGTGACCAATGAAAATCAGCATGATGAAATAGTACAATATCAAATGGGTCGTTACATTAATACTAATGAAGCGGTTTGGCGAATTTTAAGTTTCCCAATTCACGATCGAGATCCGCCAGTTCTCCATTTATCCGTGCACTTAGAAAATGGACAACGAGTGTTTTTTACTACAGAAACAGCACAGAAAGTTGCGACAGAACCACCAGCAAGAACAACTTTAACAGCATTTTTTGAATTATGCCAGAAAGATTCATTTGCTAAGACTTTATTTTATTCAGAGGTACCATATTATTATACGTGGAATGCAACAAGTAAAGAATTTAATCCTCGAAAACGTGGAATACCAGTAGAGGGACATGATGGAATATTTAAAAGTAACGCAATAGGACGAGTCTATACAGTGCACCCAAAAAACGCAGAATGTTTTTATCTGCGTTTATTACTACACAATATTCGTGGCCCAACGTGTTTTGAAGACCTCAGAAGTGTCAATGGTTTCATTTGTGAAACATATCGTGAGGCATGTCAAAGACTAGGTCTATTAGAAAACGATAATCATTGGGAGTTAGCTATGAACGAAGCAGCCCAAACAGCAACAGCGACTCAAATTCGTGAGCTATTTGCAATTATAATAACTACACTTAACCCTTCTAATCCAAATCGACTATGGCTAAAATATCGAGAATATATGAGCGATGACATTTTGGCTGAACTACGACGACAAAATCCGGACTTAGAAATAACTTTTAATGAAGAAATTTTTAACAAAGCTTTGATATTGATAGAAGACAAATGTTTAGCAATATCTAACCAAACATTAGAACAACTAGGTGTTCAATCTCCTCAACGAAGTCATTTAGATGCTATGAATAGTGAATTTTTAAGAGAAACAAATTATAATATAGAAGAATTGAAACATTACATCCAACACAACAAATCCTTATTAATTCAGAGTCAATAACAAGCATATGATATAATAATGGACTATTATAGAAAACAGCAAGGTGGCATAATATTTATAGATGCACCTGGTGGCACCGGAAAAACATTTCTAATCAATTTAATTCTAGCTGAAATCCGTGCAAATAAAGATATCGTTCTCGCCCTGGCGTCATCGGGGATAGCGGCTACTCTTATGGATGGTGGACGAACAGCACATTCTGGTTTAAAATTACCATTAAATGTAGCTGACTGTGAATTTCCGGTATGTGACATCTCAAAATCATCAGCGCGTGGACGATTATTGAAACAGTGCAAAGCCATTGTATGGGACGAAAGTACAATGGCCCATAGAAAATCTCTAGAAGCGCTCAATACAACACTTCAAGATTTACGCAACAATAATAATATAATGGGAGGTGTGCTGTTAATACTGTCAGGCGATTTTCGTCAAACTCTGCCTGCTATTCCCAAATCGACGCCGACTGATGAAATTAATGCTTGCTTGAAGAAATCGTTCATATGGGACCACGTGAAAATTATTAAGTTAACAACAAACATGAGAGCGCAAATGTCAGGAGATAAAAAGGCACAGGAATTCTCTGAAAAACTATTGCAAATAGGAGAAGGCAACTATCCAGTAGACGAAAATACTGGTCAAATAGTATTAACTAAGGAGTTATGTAATGTCGTTGAAACACCTGAAAAACTAATAAATGAAGTATATCCAAATATTGCTGAAAATTATACTCATTCAGAATGGTTACGTGAACGAATTATTCTAGCCACAAAGAACGACGTTGTCAACGACATCAACAACATCATCCAGGGAATGATTCCGGGAGAAGAGAAAATTTACACGTCAATCGATACAATGACTGATGAGGTAGAAAGCGTTAATTTTCCTACTGAATTTTTGAATTCATTAAATGTTCCAGGAATGCCATTACACTGCCTTAAATTAAAAATTGGTTCACCAGTTATTTTACTACGAAATCTGAATTCGCCGAAACTGTGTAATGGTACGAGACTTTGTATCAAACAATTACACAACAACATTATCGAAGCCAGTATAATGACTGGTAAAGAGAAAGGACAGACAGTATTTATACCACGGATACCTTTGATATCAAATGCCCTTTACTTTTAAACGATTACAATAGGCTAGTTGACAAAAAAAATATTTTTCGTCTATTCAATGCTAGTAAACATGATAGTAAACAATTTAAAACCCCATTTTATAAATCTTAAAAATTAACGAAGATACAAACAATTTAAATTTACAATAAGAAAGAGAGCGACATATCGGCCTGTGACGTCACGCCGTGCCACCGCCATACAATTGTCTTGATGCAATGTATGACGATAGCACGGCGTGACGTCACAAATCGTTTTGCGAGAAAGAGAAGGGCAATACTTTTTATTTGCTTATAATTCTTTATCGCATCAACCTAAATAACTTTTTCTTTTATATTTATGTATCGCTATTCAACAATTTTAAAATTTAATTGGTATGAATGTGATATTCGACTTTAGGACCCAACCCTATTCCCGGTAAAGTTGGCTTACAGTATGACAGTAAATAAAGCACAAGGTCAAACATTTCAGAACTGTGGCGTTGACTCGAAGGAACCATGCTTTGCACATGGCCAACTATATGTCGCATGCTCACGAGTTGGATCACCTCAACATTTGTTTATTTACAGTCCAAACAACAGAACCATAAATGTAGTGTACAAGCAAATATTATAAAGATAAATTTAAAACAAAAAATAAAACTAAAATAACAAATGTAATTAATATGTAATAGTATTAGTGTATAACGTTTTATGTAATCTGTGTATGAATGATATGATGTATAGACAATTATATAAATAAAATGAAAAATTTTATATTTACTAAATTCTTTCTTTACATTATTTCGATTTGCTAATTATTAGTCTATAAGATGTACTCTATATCCACCGTAAGTTTAATGGTCGAATAAGTCTTAATATCTACGATAGGAATCTATAATATCTACATCAAAAATGTATCTTCATGTATTTTTTACACCATTAAACATACGCTGTATATTTTATCCCGTGCAACGCCGGGTTTCGCAGCTAGTATATCTATATTCACATAATACTCATTCCCTTGCGATTTAGATATACTGTTGATCTGACAAGTACGGTCGGCGACAAGTCCGGTGTGACACGTTTCGACCTTATTACTCGGCAATAAGGGTCCGGTGGGGCACCGGATCTGTATTCTGTAGGCGAGTGTACATAACATCCTAATCTGTAGCTTATCTAATTGCGTCAATAGATGTCGCTTATCGCTTCCCCGGAGGGTAACGAGAGCTGATTTAGTATTTGACCCCAGCTTAATTATGGTCCTTCAAGATTAGATCCCTTAGAATTTAGATATATGATCGTATTATTTGCTCTAGAAAAATCTGGCTGATGGATGATCACTAGAACTACTGTCACGACTACAATTTTGACAACCTCTGTGAGCATCGGTTGAGCATGTCGGTGCTCAAGCCGGAGGTAGCAGGTTTGAATCCCGCTAAAGTGACAAAAAAACTCTTCTACGTTCCTGGGTCATGGAGATGTATTAAATAATATGCGTATAATATAAAAGTTTCGGTATAATTTTGACGTAATTACAGTTTACAAAGAAAAGGTCACAGCTTCTCTCAATGAGGATTAACATTTATATTTTTACTATGTTAATATTTATTATTTTTTATACATAAATACTATGTATGTATATATTATCATGGTTTAGTATCTATTAAGTTTATGTACAGTATGTAGGAGTATGTATTTGCAGTCAATTTCTTATATTTTATGTTCATTTATTACTACTTCCCCTTACATTTAAGTTCTACGTTGACACAAAGGTTGTCTGGAAGAGATCGCTCCAAGCGATACGACCGCATTTGGCCACACTCTGTCAAACCGTTTTTATGGATATGTCTTTTATTTTGTAATTTGTGAGCAATCAAGTGTTATTATTATTATTATTCTAAACTAAACTAAAGATAGGCTATGATGTGCATTTGACAGAACAAATCTTCATACTAGAATAAGTTATGCCATCTTGATTTTACCATACCTACCTCCAAATGTCAAAATGGTCCCAAACGACCCCAAAAGTGGGGCGTCTATGGTTCCAACCATACTATGTGTGATATGACGTATCAGTATGTTTGCGGCTTCCAAAATATCCCACACTAGATGTTAAAGTCCCGCAGAAACCGTACATTTGCCGTGATACCGAGTAGCCTATGTCCTTCCCCTTGGTCTACTCTACATCTGTGCAAACTTTCATTAAAATCGGCCCAATAGTTTCGGAGAGGTGATTTAAATTTCAAACAAACAAAAAATCACTCCTATTTATAATATGTATCAAGTACAGATAATATGTCCATAATATTCTACTTATATTCGAGTAAAACATGTTAAATATGCATGTTAAAATACAAACGAGTACAAATTTTCGAAAGCAGTCATACCATAAGAGATGCTTGAACTGGATTTTACATAAACGCGAAATCCTGAAACAAGTGGCCACTTAATGAAAGGCAGCAATGGAAAATACAGAATTATCCTCATTTATCGATTGTCGGTGAATGCTTAAAACATGTGTATATGCTGAAATGGGAAATTCAACTCTATCTAACATGTTTAGAGTTGAATATCGTAGGGACAATATAAAACGTATTTGCTATTAATAACTGATTTAATGAAGCACCCTCGTGATAAAACCACAGGTGATAATATGCATTATCGATCTTATGTACACGTGTAAAGTGTCAGTGTAAGATAGAAATCCCCTTCAAAACAAACGACTTACGTCAAGTAAGTTTCTACTGTGGCGGACCAATCAGTGCACAGTCCTGAATCGCGCTATCGAAGTTTTCTAAGATCGGCGATATATATAGAACATCTGAAAGCCACTACAGTGGGCTTCTCCCTTTGGGGCTACCACGATTCCCACACTACCTAGCTTTGATCGGTGTTCTAGTAGACACACAACTAACAGAGAAAGACGACACAAAGGTACTGCTTATTTCTAAAAAGAAATTTCTTACAGCAGCCCTACGGAGAGAGATGGTAAAAGACAGCAGATAGGACGTGCACAATTACAAATACACTACTTATTTTTCTTCATAAAACAAAGAGATATTTTTAACGGGAATTGGCCCACCACACATTCCCTCCACTGCAACTCCATAGAGCCAGGATCGAGTGTCAGTGTAGGATGGAAATCTTCTTCGAAACACACAACTTAATAGTTTCTACCTAGCTTTGCTCGGTGTTCTAGTAGATTCATAAAATAAAGAGATTTTTAACGGGAATTGGCCCACCACACATTCCCTCCACTGCAACACCTGTGTAGCCAGGATCGACAGCGCTAACCAACCACAAAAACCCTTTGATATGATCTCAGGGGTGCCCGAGGGACAATCTGTCTTGAGACCCGCAACGAAATCAATCAGAAGAAAGGTTGGAGGAGGAAGAATTCCAAGTTTCCTCCCCAAGCAAAGCGGGAGACAGCATAAAGAAGCAATGACCAAAAAGTAAAAAGAGTAAAGTGACTCACAATTTTTTTTATCTGAGCAGGATTCAAACCGGAGCCGCGGAGACAACAATTTGCAAACATCGCAAAAACTAAACACACGCACGATGATTTACACGATTTACAATCTTGCTCTAACCCGTCAAGAGCGAGTCGGGCAAGCATAGCGTAGGGTTCCGTAGCACTAAGATAATTGTATTGTTTATAATATGCCAGAATATAAAAGTAGCCGACATTAGATCTTATAACATTAGTTATCTGCCAGTGAAAGTCCCGTGAAAATCGGTCCAGCCGTTTTAGAGATTATTCGGAACAAACAGACAGACAGAAGAACAGACAAGTTTTAAAAATTGATATTTTATTGTAAGTACCGAATATACTTTCATATACATTGTGAAAAGATGTTAATTTTAAATTACAAACAGACACTTCAATTTTATTTATCTGTATAGAATTATTTACTGTATATACCTATAGATTCTATATGTCACTAGATTGTAAAATAACTAATTAGTTTGTAAAAATATATCGAAAGATTAATTATAATCTAACGAAAAATAATGTGGTTAGGCAGAATATTCGCGTCGGAAGTCTATAATTTTTTTACAATTTAACTAGTTATATTACAATCTAACGGTTTTTACAATTTCACGGTGACATATAGATTATCAAATTATAGCGAAACAAAATAGCGTTATACTTGAATGTGAAAGTGGTTACTAGATGAATCTTACACGATTCTGCGCCAGATAAACTTAGTTTATCTAAAGTTTATGTAAAATATTTAGAAACCGGACATAAATACTCTTATTCTATACAGATACTAGGCACACTTCCATACAAAAGCAATCACAGTAATATCGCGTGCACAGAGCATTATTTAAATATTTGTTGAGACTCATTAATGTTTGTTCTACTTATTTTATTGTAATTACTTATGATAACATCCGTGGGTATTATGTCACGAGCAAATAAGTGTGTCACGCTGTTACTGCCTGCTGGCTGCTAGCAGATAAGACCACCTGGGATCCTTGATGATCTGAAAATTTCCAGATATCAGCCGTAAAGAAACAAACAAAAGCTGTTACGCCTGAACACTGAAATCTCGCACTAACATGAATTATACTATTTTTCATATCCAATTTAATTTAAACGTAAACAAAAATTTTAGCTCAATCGGTTGAGGATATCTGGTTCAAATTAGAGTAGCAAGATTCCAACCGAACTAACATACATACATACATTTCAAGTTAAATAAAAGTTTGTAAGAACAATAGAAATCAATATTTATAATGCTATCTATTAAAAAAAAGTAATGCGGCGGGGCATTGTCAAGCAGTAAGGATGATGTATAAGATAAAGAAAGAACAGCCTTTAGTCAAGATGTATTCGATAACTTAGGCTCGTGTTCACCGACATTTAATCAACCGTTTAAATAAATAATCGGCCGTTTTTGTAAAAAATCCTGTTCACCACGTCCTAAACACTGGTTATAGAAGTTAACCGGCCGATTATCTTAACCAAGCCCGAGACCCTTGTTTAACCGTCGTTTATAGTGATTTGACAGAACTTTTGTAGCTTGAAATTAGCTTTACTAAAGAATAAAGACAAAAATATATTTATTTATTTGAGACACAATGATACCTTTTAATTTTATAATGGAAGGAGATTACAATCTCAACATGCTTGAGTATTTGGATGAGGAATTAATTGAAAGAGGGAGAATAAGACAACAGCAATTGCAAAACACCACACCTTCTATTAATAGAAGAGACAATCCTCTCAGAAGAGCCCTAATTAATAATTAGCAATTAATAATAATTCAAAGCCTTCAGCTAAGTTAGTTTTTTTCTAAAAAGTTTAAATTTTTACTTTTTACTTTAACAAAATGTTAGCAACATATTGTGAACTACATAAAGCTTGTAAAAATATAACACTTTATAATAAAAATGTTACTATGTTTATTTATTCTTATGTAGACTAAATAAAACTAATAATAATTTAACAAACTTGTCTTTTTATTTAACAAATCTTTGGTATAATTTTTGGTAAAATATTTCTAAACATATTAAGAGCAAATCAAAACAGTAAATATAATATACCTAATTATAAGTACAATCTTTTCAATTAGTTATTTTCATCAGATGTTGAAGTTTTCAGTTTTAATTTGCTCTTGTTTCAATTGCTCTTTTAAAATTAAAATTCTCAAATTTCCTTCTTCTGCAGCATTTTTCTTTAATGTTTGAACTAGTTAATTTTTTTCTTTTAAAAGTGTATCTTAGGAACAATCACTTTTCGGCCTTCTTTTTAACCATTTATTTCCATTGTTATTTGACTGCAGGGATTCTGTTAGCGGCATTTTTAAACTTTGAGGAGTCCAATTTTCCCAGAACTCCTGAAAAAGTAAAAAAGTGATATAAAAAAGTGGTACATATTAATGAGGTATCATGTTCTTTGCCTGAAAATTGCAACTGTAACAGTATCTTTATAATAAATCATAACATATTATTAACATAACATACATACTTTGTTGTTATGAAAACATGTTTTCTCTGGTTCTTCAGGATCTTTGGATGTACTAGGTTTAGTATCATTAGCATCTCGCTGACAATTATTCTCCTAGAAATATTGACATTAAATTTTAAACTGTGCCATGCAATTTCCTATGTGAGATTTTATATTATATAATATGTCACCATAAAAAAGTAAAAACCATTAGATTGTAATATTACTAGAGATATTATAATATGCTGACAGATTGTCAAATACTAATTTCTCCATACAATTGTACATATTATTTTTCGTTATATTATTGTAATATTTACCATGCCGATTGGTTAAACGGTATGTGCCCCGCGCATATTTGTTTGCATTTCATAATAATATGACAATATGTCAGCATATTATAATATCTCAAGTAATATTACAATCTAACGGTTTTTACAATTTTACGGTGACATAAAACATATAATGTGCAATATTCACCTTTTCTTCCCCTGTGGTACTAAAAACTATAGTCTCAGTACTTTGTTGTGAACTAATCTGTGCCGGGCCCCAATTTATTACATCTATTGTGGTTGGTGCAGCTGTACTGATTTCCTTGGATAATAAATAACAAAATTACTTAAATTTGTCTGTGCAAGTAAATTAAATTTAAAAATAAATTGTATGACAATATACACTTATTACAAAATTTAAAAATGCATTATAAAACAGTTAACATACATTGTCAAGTCCATCACAGTCATCCGAGTCCTTCTAACGCAGGGCCAAGTACAGCTTCTACGATAACATTGACACTATTAGAGGGTTGCTGTGGTTTTCCTCCACCTGTAAAGTAATATAAAATGCATGTAGATTAAATGATCATGTTTAATACATGATCATTTAATTTAACTTAAAATAATACATATTTTAGTTCATATTTCTTGACTATTCATAGTGATTGTAAATAATTTATATAATATACTTATTGCTGTTTACATAGGTAATGCTGGGACTAACCTGTCATAAATATTGGAAGCTTGCTTTTTTGTGGCCCTTTTTTGATGTTTTCCCAACATGTTTTTAAATTGTTTGGAGTTCTGTAGCTTTCTGCACATATATTATTAAATTCTTCAGCGAGTCGTATCCAACCTGCTACTTTCTGAGAATTTGTAGAGGCATCAGTCCGTTTATTCTCAATCATATTCTTGTATTTCATTACAAGTTCAGATAACACACTCTTCTCATTGTTGCTAAAATTAGTTGTTCGCTTTTTCTTCTCATCCATATTTACTACATTTAAGGTACGATTCGATTCCACCAAAATAGTGTGCAGCACATTTGCTTACAAATATTTTGTGCAAAACTCAAGCAGTGCAGGTACTAAGCTGGTATCACATTTGGCTTCCGTCTCCACTGGTAAGGCTAGTATGTGCTAACTGCTACACGGTAGTTCAGCACACTTGTGCGCGAGCATGTTCACTGAGCAGTGTCTGGCGAAGACAGTTCAGTAGTTAATATGGACGGGCAGGACGTAGTGATTTGTGCTGTACAGTGTACGCGCACAAATAAATGTTTTTACTCCAGTAGCGGAAGCAAGAACAACAGCTAATACCAAACTCATGGTGACCTGAGTCCTGACTAGGTCGTGCCTGCTTTTTCTTGTGGGTTTCCAAGAAAAGAATTTTGGTCCACTTTAATTGTCTACACCACGAAGTGTACCTATCTCACAGAACCATCACAGAACTTATTATATTATACCTAAAGGGACCAATTATTATTTAATACTTTATACTTCGTGGTCTACACGATACTTTATTGACATAAGGTCTTCGTAAATATACGTCCAAGTTAAAATGAATTGCTCTTTATACAAAAGAAACAATAATCAACAACTTTCACATTTTGTAGCGTTATATTTTACGTAACTAAATCAAAATGTCAGAAATATAAATGTCTTTATAAGTTGTAGCCTTACATTTTTATTTAGTTGTATTATATTTCTACTCATTCATTCATAAACGTCCCGGTTTTCTAATCAGAGAAAGAAAAGCGATGGTGAACAGGAAAAAATGACTCCTTGTTTAAAGTCATGTTTAAAATTTAAACGACCGGTTACAAAATCAATGGTGAAGTTACTTTTGGTGAACTCGAGCCTTAGACACACACAAACGTTCTTTAACAGCTTTTTTAAATTTATTAATGGTAAGATTTTGAACGTTTTCTGGGATTCTATTGTAAAGGCGTATACATTGACCTTTAAAAGATTTACTTACTTTACTAAGTCTGATCACTGGTATTTCTAACTTGTTCCTATTTCTAGTATTCCTACAAAGTGTGTCACTTTTCTTTTTAAAATTCATTGAATTCTTCTGACATACAACACATTGTCCAAAACGTATTGAGAAGCAACGGTCAGAATACCTATTTCTTTAAATTTTTCTCTCAGAGATTCAAAACATGACATCTTATAAATAGAACGTATGGCTCTCTTCTGTAGCACAAATATTGTATTAATGTCCGCAGCGTTTCTCCATAGAAGGACTACTGGGAACATATCCTGAAAATTTCATTCATCTGGTATTATAATCTAAACCCAAGTTAATGGGTTAAAAAAATCGACGAAACGCTTCGAAAAAAGGTGGTTTGGTAGTGCCCGTGCGCTTCGCTTGGCTTATCTTGGCGGTTACTACCGTGCCCCAGATATTCTCCAAACAGTAGTAATAACTAATTGTTGTTTTTGTATTTGTTTAGGATAAAGTCGACTAAGCGAGTCCTTTTTTTAAGTCGCAATATTTTCAATGTCCCGTAAACACGTCGAATGTTGACGTATGTTACATTATGTAAACATAATCAGTATCCGTTATGTGATAGGTGAACAGATTACGTACTATTTGCTAATTTAATGTTTCCGAGAAATACGACACACGCCCACATTGTGATCAGCAAGTACTTCTAGCGGCTAGCCGGTTAGCCAGCCGGGAAGAAATAGTTTTGAGAGTTGGTAACTCTCAAAAGTATTTCTTCCCAAACTTAAGTTATAACCCCCAAAAATCGCAACAATTCCTTGAGAATCTCATTTTTTTTTGTATAATTAAGAATATTATAAATAATACGTAAATCAATAGTAATAAACAAATAATAGAATTATTTTTCTCTAATATTATTCTGTCCTGTATATGTTAAATACACTTTCAAATGTTTTTTCCTACAAGTTGACCTTTCAAATCACTTGTTGATATAACATGAACTAGTGTTTTGAACTTAGTAAAAAAATCTAGTAGGTAAATATAAAAAAAAACAAAAATAACCCTATGAATTCTTTCCCTACAGGGGGTTTCCCTGTAGAGATTGACTCCCTTAATTTAGGGGGAAAACCCCTAAGTTGGCAGCACTGCTTATAAGATTTCTGTCCTATCCTCTTAGCTTTCTAGTAAGATGCTAAAACCTTAATGTCCTGTTTTAAAATCTTCTAATATATTATTATAAATATGAAAGTTTGTATGTATGGATGTTTGTTACTCTTTTACGCAAAAACTACTGAACATAATATTTTGATGAAATTTGGTATGTTAGTAATTTAGTATTTAAACATAGGCTATTTTTCATCCCGAAAAAGTTGAGTGATCCCGTGGGACACTTAATTTCGTGAGCGGAATCGCTGGCAAAGGCTTGAACTGCATCAAGCATGAAGACAAAATCAATGTTATGTTCCAGGATGTTTTTTAACCGACGAAAAAACGAAGGAGGTTCCCAAACCAACGCGTATATTTTTTATGTATAACCACGCATAACTTTTTATAAAAAGCCTGATTATATAAATAAATAAATAAAAATAGACTATAGCCATCATTAAGCATAATATAAAATTAAAATTAGAATGTGCAAAATGGCGGCCTTACCGCTTAAAACGGTTTTTTCCAGGCAAAATATTTTTAGTTTAATTTATTCATTCAGGTATCTATTATTACTTGATAATGTAAAAAAGTCTAGTTTTATAATGAGATACATCTGAAAAATACAATTTTTGTTGCTGTATTAGTAAAAAAAAACCTAAATTATTACTTTACTATTCATTTATTATAATAGAACAAATTTTCCATCTTTTTCCTAAAAGGCGGCACCTGCAGGTAGTAGTTTCTTTTCTCATGACACTCCGAGAAAAGATTATTAATTTTCATTTGGAAATAAAAAAAATCGTTTTTATTTTCAATAAGCGTTTGAGAATGTCAGTTGTTAGCCGAATAAAATATCTAAAAGTACAAACACACGTGAATCCATACCATACCCATATTACTTTTTCGTTTTTTCCAAAAAGCGTGAATGTAGAGCTTAAAATCTCGAGCTTTTGTCAAATAAAGCAAAAAAAAATATTAATCAACTCTACCTACTGGTACAGTTCTCATTTTCGTATCATGTTCGTTATTTTGGACGATTTTTCCTATGGAAACTTTTTAGCAGATTTTGAGCTTTTATCTAAGCCGGTCTTTTTTTATGGTCTGGTTATATGGAATCGAACCGGCATAGATGCATGATTTCTAGCAGTAAAGGTCTGTGATGTAGTTAAAATATATTAAGTTCAGTATTATTGAAACTTATTAATCAAACTGCTCGTTTCCGAAACATGTTTATCATATCATAAACACTCGAAAAGATAATAACGGTCGGTGCTACCAAACAAAAATATTATTTTAGCATTAAAAAATATATAAACATTTCCACACGCAAAGATTCCAGTAGCTATCAACAGCTGTTGTTATTAATAAAAATAAAATAAATAATTGGGCATACTTTACATGTTTTAATTAGCCAATATTATAGTTATTATGTAATTAAAACATCACCTATTTATCTATGTGTATATAATATATGCTTATCAATAATCATCAAACTTAACTTTTTGATAAGAATTCTATCATTATACAGTATGTAAATTTCATAGTTTTTAAACCATGATTATAAAACTAAGTAGCTATGAGTTATGTACATTTAAAAAATCTTCATTCAAGAAAAAGTTACGCCATCTTGTTTTCAGAAGATTTTCTCAAATAAATTATGCGGACTGAATAAACAGAGGAACGCAAATGTCAAAATGTCACGATGACAAAAGTCAAACTTCGACTGCTTCAAACGACCCCAAAATTAGGGCAATTTAAGTGTCACTTAATAGGGGCAGTCCCCACTTTTGGGATTCTTACCTTGACATAGGTCGTCTTTAATAATAATAAGGGCTGTATATTTTAAAAAATTATTTACAAACAATACATAATTATTATGATATTTAAGATCTCTTCAACCTCTGATATTGTCATAACATTAACCTATAAAATATTACGTAATAAGTTATTTTGTTACATTATGACACATCATTATTATCACCATCTGACCCTAGGAGAGGGGATGAGGTAGACCTCATCCCTCATCCATCCAAGACCAAGGGAAATAAGTCAGCGGGTTGACTAACTAAAACTGACGCTTAGACTAATTAATAATTATTTTAACTCGATCAGTTCAAATTATTAATAATTAATCGGCTTGAGCGCCTTCCAAATCTGGCATTGCGGTTTATTTTTGGTTTACGCAAATTCGACCATATCTCCGACTATCGTCTCAAGCTCAAATGGCTACCAATCCGGTACCGCCGCAATGCTCGCGTTCTTTCCTTGCTTTATAATATTCTGTTTGATTCTCATTGCCCTACTTATTTAAAAAACAATTTTAATTTTCGTAGCTCTGATAGACAAGAGCTGCGATCTTCTACTAATCTCCTCCTTGATATACCGGTCCACCGCACTAAATGCTTCAACTCTTCTTTTACTGTTAAATCCATTCTGCTCTGGAACTCTTTACCTGCCCAAATTAGACGAGCTCAAACCTTAAGTAGCTTTAAAAACTCACTTAGAAATCATTACCTAGAAGTTGTGTCTCAACTCTAAATTGTAAACTATTTTAAATATTATATGTAAGTATGTATTTTATTTTATTATTATTATTTTATTTTATTTTAGATAAATTTGTTTATTACTATGTGTACTTTATGCACTACACCCATTTCCCAAAACATTGTTCTTTCCAACATTATAAGGTTGTCTGGAAGAAATTACTACTTAGTAATAAGGCCGCCTTTGTGTGCATATATCTGTTTTTTGTAAAGTTTGTGTTAATGTATTGTATCCATGCTATTTGTTATGTGCACAATAAAGTATATTTGATTTGATTTGATTAATCCAAGCGTCATTTTACACGGTACACCGAAGCGGCGCAGCGCGGCAATTTTAAGATAGCAATAAAAAATTGAACTTTTTCGAATATCAATTAAAAATTGAATTTAAGACTACACAAGATGCACGTTTCATTGCAAGAGTTCGAATTGCGAGCTGCACCGAAGTTCACCGAACTGCGTAGTGCGGCTCCGCTCTAACCAGGGGGGTGAAACTCTCATACATGCACAAATTAACAGAGTACAGAGACATCTAAAAATGACTGTCCGGTACTAACAGTTTGAAAGTTTTCGGATTGTCACAACAGATGCCACTAAGCGACTTCTACATCGCGCTATAGAAAACACAAGGCGTATGTATAAGGGATCGCGAACATTTTACTATGCAGTAACCATATCCCACTGTCAAAGAGGAACTTGGTCGTTGTTGTGTCTACGACTTTTGATAAAACTTAATTTCTGTCCATAATTCAGTTCAATAAAAATTATCAGGCGGTACTACTTCCATCTAGCGGGTTTGATAGTAACTAAAACGGTACAACGCCATCTAAAAACGACATTCCGAAACTTTTGCAAGACTCAGTTTCAATTTTAGAGTTGCGCATCTATACTAGTATATATCTGTATAATCTATGGCTCTAACAATGAAATATGTATCTTAATGTGTAGTTCATTAAGTTTGATTTTGTATTTAACTTCGCACCGCGTCGAGTTCGGTGTGTGCTGAGTGCTGACCCTAACCCCTTTAATAATGATAACTCCCCACACCGATATCGGTGACGGTGGCCGGTTTCATTGAAACCAGGCCAGTTACGCAGGAGTAATTTTTAGTGCCCAAGTAGCGCAGTACACAAGAGCGCTCTCTCTTCCTTTACTCTCGTAATCCAGTGGGACGGATAACCGACACGACTGATGAGAGATCAGGCGCAGGTCCGACTTTTTACATGCCCATCTGACGCATGGATCATCTTGTCAGACAATTAGGTGATTAGCCTGCATTGTCCTAACCATACTTGGAAGCAAAATTTTTTGTTGTTCCAAAGCGGGAATCGAACCCACGACCTCCGAGTCGAGAGTCAATGCTCTAACCCCATTATTTTAGCCAGGGACATGCACATCGATACCCACACTAAAACTGTAACGAGAATGCAAAATGATTTTTTTATTACGGAACCCTAAAAGGTAGCCCGCTTAGATTTTTTTTTTTAATAAAACTAGGGGGCAAACGAGCAAACGGATCACCTGATGGAAAGCGATTACCGTCGCCCATGGAAACCCGCAACATCAGAGAAGTTGTAAGTGCGTTGCCGGCCTTTTAGGAGGGAATACGCTCCCTTCTTGAAGGTTTGCAGGTCGTAATGGTCCGGAAATACTGCTGGCGACAGTTCATTCCAGAGTTTTACAGTGCGCGGCATAAAGATTGTCTCGTTATGATTAAGCAAAACAAGCCCTATTTACCAAAATCAATATGTGATAGTCTCATTATTATGGAACAAAGTCTAAATTATAAAACATATCATGTGATAGTCTCATTATTAAGGAACAAAGTCTAAATTATACAACAAGTGTGAGTAGAGACAGAGAGTACCTATGTATTTAATTTTAGGTTTTAAAAAGAAGTGTGTTAAAGTAATAATTTTGACAACTCCTGTGGCTCAGTGGTTATTGTGTTGGCGCTCAAGCTGGAGGAACAAAAAGTTTTCTATGTTTCTATATTTCATGGTCATAAAAATCTTAATACATTAAGATTAGCATAAAAGTAGTAATGAACTTTCCGTTGTCTGGTCCCCGTAACGTTCATATTATATCGGGTGTCCGGTAATTAATGGATAACCTTAAAATGTCTTATAGTAGAACTTATGGCCGTTCAAAAAAAAAATACAAAAAAAATCTATCATAACTAGTACCTAAGATAAGTTATTTTTAGAGAAAAGTCTATTTTTTTAGCTTATTTTTTATTTTTTTGAACACTATGTCCAGAAATGAATGAATTACATCGGTTTTTTAATGTTTTCATATTGTAGTATAACTATGCTGATAGATAGAAAATAAATTGTATCACTAGCTTTTGCACTTTTTTTAAAAAAATGTATGCAAGTTGATTTATATTAGAAAAAATTGCATAATTAATTTTTTCATCGAATTTTAAACATTATGGGTATAAAAAATGTATGAAGGCATGAGTGACCAATATTTTTTAAATAATGCTGGTTTTAAGTAGATTTTATAATGGTACAATTCATCATTGTATCTACCATAAATAGTGAATTATTGCTTTTAATGTAGAAAAGGAGAAAAATTTACTAAAGAAATAAAGTAGGTAATTGGGGAACTTTAAGAAAAATAATTGTACCTGACCATTAAGGGGTTAATAAAAACATCGTTTAACATTAAGAATAGGTACTTAATTTTACACGTATTTACAATAAAGTTCAAATTGTTGGCCTCCCACTCTTATGCAGTCCCTACATCTACGGATACATGGTCTTCTGAGCAATCTAGTATATCGTCAACGTAACAACCTCCGTGGTCTAGTGGTTAGAGCATTGGCTCTCGACTCGGAGGTCGTGGGTTCGATTCCCGCATTGGAAAACAAAAAATGTTTTTTTCAAGTCTGGTTAGGACAATGCAGGCTTATTACCTGATTGTAGATATGAGCGCCGATGGGTATTAGGTCGGCGGCGGCGCGCCGACTATTTTGGGTCGGCGGCGGCGGCGTCGGCGGCGTGACCTTGAAAGGGTTGAAGTTTGTACTTGGTAGTAAAAAAAGTGTAGTTTACTTTATTTATTGGGTAACATACAATTACAATGCAATTACAATTTATGGAACTTTTTGTAGTGATGAAAAAGTCAACGTAATAATACAATTTTAAAGTAGGAACTACTTTGGAATTGGCAGTTAACAGTGCTTTGATTCCAAAGAGCGTAATCACTGTAATCTTTTTCTATTTTCGTTTTATAAACGTCCACATTTTCAAGAACTGATGTCGAAGCCATTTATATAACTGACTGCGTAGGCTCTCTAGTGATCAACCAATGATAGCGGAGATCTCAGCCTGAAACATGGTGCAAAATCTCCCAAACAAGAATATCTGCCTGTAGGTGGTACGACCCCATAGTTCAGCGCCATCCCGGTTGTCTTCTGTCCGTAAACCAAATTATGTCCATGTAAGGTGAACATTAATTGGGACCCAGTCCTCCCTAGAAGTTATGAAAACTGGGTAGCTTCTAGAAGCTGTGCACCTTGATCATGGCGTCCGATGGCATGGCCATGACAGATCTATCAAGAAGAGAATGTTGCAGTTGTCCAAGTAGGGTGGAGGCCTTTTTTATCCTACCTGCCGTCATGGCCCTGAGAACAACCTTCTTAGCCTCCATAATATGAACAAGGAACAGAGGAAGTGAAGTCAGGTGAATCAGGGTTTCAAGTATGCCGAAGAGAGCGCACCCATGATTATCTGACAGGCCAGCCTCTGTACACTATTTAATGTTTTGATGCAATTGACCTGTATAACTTTTTTCTGCGTAGTGTGGCATATCACACCACGCATATATGACAATCATCTCACTATAGCTGTGTATAACCAAGCACAGCATTTCTTCGACTGAAGGTCTTATTTACAGCTGACAAGTCTTGGGCAGGATCACAGAGCACATCTAACCTTTTTCATAATGTCATCGATGTGCTTATTCCAAGTAAGTCCCATTATATCTAGGATCACTCCAAGATATTCGACCTCGCTTATTTTACCGTAGAGTGTTGGGGGTTTTAGTCCCTTCAACTTCCTCTTATTGGTGTTAGGTATCAAGACTGGTGCAAAAGGGGATCTATTATTATTATTAGGTCAGCAGCGTATCCTTAAGCATAGAACCTTCTATTGTTCAGTACTTTTACCAGCCAATTCACCACCAGGGACCACTCCAGCGGCGACAGTACCCCAACCCTCGGTGTGGGCATCCTTGGGTTAACCTGCTCCTGAGCGTCAAGCCCATGATAGTTGATGACGCTACTCTATTGTTTAACGTAGCTTTGATCCACTCTATAGAAATTTTTAAAGCCAGGCTATCAGGGTAATAGATCCGGTGGAGTTATTTCCGAACACGCCTTCAATATATAGATATTGCGCATAGTGCAAACTTCCTATCCTCAATGGCTTCATCAATGCGATCTACTAGCTCGATCTACTCGATCAATCAGTAGATCTATCTTTCTAGTAAGCACGTCTTTTATTCAGAACTCTTTTGATGAGATGTTGATGTTGATGAGATGTTGATGAGATGTGGATGTCCTCGTTCATTTCCTCGAATGAAGTAAGGTTTATATGGGTAGGTATATATGACTTGGATAATATGTATAATGCTCATAGTCAATGACTGAAGTTACACATTATGACTATCCCTATCGCTCACTCGGCGCGCCGATATATTTTCGCGGCGGCGGCGGCGCGGCAAAATCGGCGGCGGCGGCGGCGCGCCGGCGCGGCGCTCATATCTACCTGATTGTCTGACAAGAAAGATAATCTATGCGTCGGATGGGCATGTAAAAAGTCGGACCTGCGCCTCATCTCTCATCAGTCGTGTCGGTTATCCATCCCACTGGATTACGAGAGTAAAGGAAGAGAGAGTGCTCTTGTGTACTGCGCACACACTTGGGCAATATAAAATTGCTCCTGCGTGAATCGCGCGTCATTACCGAAATCGGTGGGGAGTTATTATTATATCACTTTTTTGATGCGGCTGCTCTAACACGGCTACGTAGTACTTCCAATGACCGTATAGGCTTACGGTACACCTCTTCTTTGAGGCCGCCCCAATAAAAAAATCCAATGGATTTAGATCCGGTGTACGCGCAGGCTACCAAATTAGCCCGATCCATCTGTTAAGGTACATATTATTGAAATATGCACGAACGGGTACAGCATAGTGCGCAGGATAGCCGTCATTTTGTAACCAATAAGAGTCCCTCAGCTCCTCAGGCACTTCTTCTAATAAATTGGGGAGGGATAAATCTTTTCTTTTCACGCTTAAAAGTAACAATTTTAAACATATTGCATTAGTATTACATTAAACATTTCTTTAGTAATTTTTTCTTATTTTCTACATTAATAGTAATAATTCACTATTTATGGTAGATACAATGATGAATTGTACCATTATAAAATCTACTTAAAACTAGCATTATTTAAAAATTATTGGTCACTCATGCCTTCATACATTTTTTTATACCCATAATGTTTAAAATTCGATGAAAAAATAAATTATGCAATTTTTTCTAAAATAAATCAACTTGCATACATTTTTTTTTAAAAAGTGCAAAAGCTAGTGATACACTTTATTTTCTATCTATCATCATAATTATACTACGATATGAAAACATTAAAAAACCGATGTAATTCATTCATTTCTGGTCATAGTGTTCAAAAAACTAAAAATAAGTTAAAAAAATAGACTTTTCTCTAAAAATAACTTATCTTAGGTACATTCTAATTATGATAGATTTTTTTTTGTATTTTTTTTGAACGGCCATAAGTTCTACTATAAGACATTTCAAGGTTATCCATTAATTACCGGACACGCTGTATATGTATACAGCGAGATAGCTAACTTCACATGCCTTCTGATGTACTTCGACTAATAATTATTATTCAAATGATATCAAATTTATTTATTTACCAGTCCACAAAGATAAAACACAGTTTACAATAAGTTGCATGCAATACATATAAATTACATATTTAGGCGTACAATATAATATTGTATTATGCTAAAATGTAGGTCAGTTGATCCATGAAAGATTGAGGCTGTGGACCCCAAACTAGACAGAGCCTATATCTGGGTGGTCCGTATTATATTTCGTACACATTTTTGGTATTAGAATTTGCCGCGCTTGCGTACCAAAGAACAAAGTTAAAATTTAAGTTAGTTAATCTATAAATTAGAATAAGTTAAATATTATTAGACCCTTTTGATTACGTAACCCTGAAAATATGGAAATTTAGCGCTCCGAGTGGAAATCTACACGGGTTCAATAGTGGTGCACGTTTGATTATTCTAATAGCTTCCAACACGCGCGTGCTTAGTGCAAAGTTTACAAACACGATAAACATAATATGCGTCATACACACTCGATAGTATATAAGCGACACATGCTTGTACTAGCCACATAACAATCCTATCAACGGAACAGACAAGAATTCAATTGAAAATTCGAAATTTAAATTATCTTTTTAATTTGTACTCGTCACAAACGGGCACAGTTTCTGCCTTCATCGTACACGACAAAAAAAAAACAAAACAAAAATGGACAAAATGCACCTCATCGGAAGCGCTACCCGCTACATCGCCGGTAGGAATGCCGTTCAAACTGTCTACTGGAGAAAAGGATCGGAAGACGGAAAGACTCTACTGAAAACCACTAAAACCACCTTTTTCGGCAAGCATGAAACGGCTAACCGGGACTCGGAGATCTTCGCGAAAGTCCGCGAAAGATACTCGTAAATTAGCACAATGAAGATTTATTTATCTGTGATATTTTAAGTGAGTGAGTTTGGATGTTTGTGTGTAAAAATGTGAAGAGGCATTACTGCGTGTTTCCTACTTAATTTACAATAAGTATCTAAAAAAAGTACAAATAAATTATTTTTAATTTTATATATTATTTTAATTTAACACCTATATTTTAAGACTTGAAATGTGTAATTTTTGATATAGTAAAAATGTTGACAATTTAAGTTTAAGTAGAATGGACTAAGATCCAAGCCCAGCCAGATTCCTCTTATATTCTCACTGATAAAATATATGTCATAATATTTTAGTATTAGTTGTGTACAAATGAGCTCCGTGGCCTAGTGGGTAGACCGCTTAGTTCGCACCCGAGAGAGTGCAGGTTCGAAACCCAGGTTGTGGCGTGTACCAATGAGACTTTTTCAGATCTCAAGTACATTATATGGACGCTCTAACGGCGAAGGAAAACGTCGTGAGGAAACCCGCACATGGTTGGCCCCAGACGTATTGACCAGTTCATTCCTCGGACTAGGCTGACTATGTTGTGAGAATGCCGTAGGTGCTTGGGCAACCATATAACATTTAAATACCAACTGTCCCAGGCACTACATTATTTCAAGAGTGGTAACTTCGCTCGGATAATACTGTATAAATCACCCATTAAGGGGTGTAAAGGACTAAAAAAGAGAAGGCAATAAATCATTAAGTTTCATACATCAACTTCAATTTATAAGGGTTCTTTCTAGTTACTACGGAATTCTAAAAATGGGTTAGGTTAAGTAAGAAAATTTTCATTACATTCAAAACGTCTTTAAATATGTAAAAAACTAAAGGGCTTGTAGCATCGACACTCGTGTCGCGATAATATTCTGTAAGTCTATATAAAATACTAGCTTTTGCCCGCAGCTTCGCTCGCGTGAAATAGGGTTTAAGACAGAGGGAAAGCTTGTTCGGGAAAATACCAATACCAAAATTGAAAACATAATGGTGTAGGCACTGTACAGCCGTATCAGTTGTAGGTACTTTATTTGAATGTTTCCTACGACTTCGTACACTCAAGAAATCTACCGGGAACTGTAACATAAATAACATTTAATAAGCTGCGAAAAGTATTCTGTGTTAACTCTGGAGAAAATACTACCATACCAAATTTCATCTAAATTCTTTACGAGTTTTCTTTACTTTACTTTATTGCATGAAAAACTAAACATATTATTATGTGCATACAAACTTTCGTGTTTAGGTATAAGGATTTCTTTGTAGCCGATCATTAGTATTTTAACGATTTCGAAAATCTTTTGAATGTGAAGACGTTATGGACTTTGAACTTAATAAAAATAATTTGAATTGTGATCGCACACATTAATGATTAGGTAATAATTATATAGGTAAAGTTTTAACCAATTCAAATATCTGGTTATTCTATAGCATTTAATACTACTGTTATTCTTTAGATTGATAAAACTTTTTGTAGGAATGAACCGATTGAATTGAAATACCTACAAAAAATTATAAGCAGAGCTATCCTAATTCCTAACCGCGTGGAACCCGTAGGTAGTTAGGCACCCAAAAATTTTTGGCGATAAAAAGTGAGTCCTATGTGTTTATCCAAGGGATAAATAACTACGGTAACAAATTTTATAAAAATCCGTTCCGTAGTTTTGAGATTAGCGCGCACAAACGTACAGATCAAAAATATTTAAGAAAATCTTTGGGTTAAAAACTAAAAACCAACTAAAAACTTATATTATTAAACACTGATAAATCAAGCACAAATAAATTAAATATTACATAATTATAACAACAAAAGAGAAAGAAACTTAATTATACCTACTCAAATTATTACTCAAAATATTCTACTAAAATAGTATTTAATATAGTAAGTATTATGAATATAATTAATGCAGCAATCGCAAATATTTAGGTGCCTAGTTTTTCAAAGAGTATCAAACATAGATAATATATAATATTTAAAAGAGGTAGATATGTTATAAACGCGTAAAAATAAAGACTCGAATTGGCCCGAGTCGGGCCAATTTTGGTTAGTGTGCTCCGCGAGTAATAGCGTGTTTTGTGTTACTATCACAGACTACTAAGGGATATGGTTACTATGCGACGTTGACACATTGACACGCGTCCCATGTCAATGTGTGTCGTGGCACAGAAATATTGTCAGTTTTGTAAGGATATAACGTTTCTATGTAATAATTAATCAAAGGTATCAAATATAACGTTCACATTCTTGTCAGATTTATTTTTCAACATGATGACAATATATTATGTCAAAATAAAAATAAAGCTCCCCACTCACGGGCTATCGATTGCTTGGATAAAATTGGAAATTTATTCGTATTTGAAAGTAAATTGCTAACGACAAACTATAACACAAAATGATTAGTGTAAGACCTACCAGCTAGTTTTTGCGGTGGGCGTCAAAAGTTGGAACAAAATTTACGCGTATATATACGAGTTTCATATAAAAAGTGTAGTAAGGTGGTCCTAGGATCTCAGACTATATTCAATTTTTATCTAAACCGATTTACTTGCAACTACGAATCCAGTAAATATTTAAATTGTAAAGAATAAACCGATCGATCGCTTGTGAGTGGGAGCTTTAAATCAAAAGCACAAAGGAGTATTTATATTATCTACTTTAAAGCAAATCGCTCCCAAACAACTTTCTTTCCCTTTTTTAACCCCGTTATGGGACGAATTTCAATAAACTATGATATACGAATTCCATCAATTCTGTAACATAATGTTTGTGCAAAATATGAAGTAGATTGGACCAAGGAATCACGTTGCCCCATACAAACATTTTTCCCCCTTTTCACCCCCTTAGGAGTCGAATTTTGAAAAATCCCTTCTTATCGGATGGCTACGCATTACAAAGAGCAAGCCCTGCAAGTTTCAGGTCTCTACGATTAGCGGTTTAGGCTGTGCGTTGATCCGTCAGTCATTCAGGACAAAGGATTTTATATGTATAGATTGGGCTAGTAAGCAGCAAGCTTACGGCACTGTAACCAATCGGTTACCAATATTATGTTACCACTTAGGGGCCATCCATGAATAACGTCACACGTTAAGGGGGAGGGAGGGGGTCGACGAAGTATGACATTGTGTGACATGGGAGTGGGAGGGGTCCTAAATATTGTGACGTCACATTTCAAAATCTATTATATTATCTAAGTGTTAAAATACGAACTATAAACTTACCTTAGAAAAACCTCAAAAACATAATATATGCCAGTTATAAATAATTTAAAGGAGTGGGTTCAAAGTCCACGGATTGAAGTATATTAAGTTTGTATCTTTAATTTAAAGATAATTTTTTGTTTTGTTTTGTTAATTTCTTCAATTAATATAATTAATCGTTTTTTGTTTTGTCAATTGTTTCATTTGATGTTCATTTTATTAAAAATAATTTAAATGGAAATAAAACTGGTTTCGGAATCAATATTTTTGTTCAATAATTTCTAAATGTAAATTTGCAAAATATGTGAGGGAGGAACGTCTCACAAATGTGTCTCCACTAGGGAGGGACGTCTCACAAATGTGACCAACTGTGACAAGGAGGGGGGAAGGGGTAAAAAATGAAATTTGTGTGACGTTATTTATGGATAGCCCCTTATGTTTATTTAAAATTATGTACTAGTATGCCGTAAGCTTACGGCACTAGTATGCCGTAAGCTTACCAATTGTATTACCTTACCGCTTGCGGCACTCTATACACTTCCTAATTTGTATTATAATGACGGCTTGCAGTCACAATACAGACGTTGTCAATGACATATATCATTTTGAATTCATAATATTATTATTAAGTATAATAATGTCGTCAATATATGCCATGGGATACTCTTCCCAACTTACCTGACCAGTAGTTGTGGTATAGTATACGGGTATGCGGCCCCGGCTTCCCTAGCTATTACTGTCCTATCCCTTGCCCTCCTGGGCGATAATATCCTACATTCCCTATTTCCCACTCTAACTCACCAATCTTCGTTTCCACACCACCTATCCTTCCCTTTCCCTATTCCTGCCCTCTCCACCAATCCGTGGAAACGCAATGGATATTCAAAAATAATTTAATTATCCAAAACGGCGGCGATGTGGTTCGCCACCCATCACGTCTCGTTTCTCGCGGAGGCGATAAGCGGACCATGGAGAGATGCTTGGCTACGTTGAATGTAAGAGGAGGAATGGATGGTAAGAATGAAAGTGGACGAAGCGAAAGAAGTATGTAAGGATCGTAGCAAGTGGAAAGAAGTGGTCTCTGCCTACCCCTACGGGAAAGAGGCGGTCCTGCCTACCCCTACGGGAAAAAGGCGTGATTATATGTAATGTATGTATGTATGTAATAATTATGACGAATAGTAGGTACAGTTAAATATGAATAACATATTGTAACAATTTTTTGTTATATTTCGTCATGTAACGTTTGTTTAATATGAAAAATAATCAAATTTATAATACCTTTATTATGTCTGTAACAAAACATTACCTACACGAATTAGGTTATCGAAGCTACGTTAGGTTATCGACGCTGATTATATGGTGCGTTTTGCTATGAAAACAAATTTGTGTGTTTTGTATCTAAATACAGTTCATGGAAGACCGTTCACCCTGTTTTTTGTTTAGCTATTGAACATAGTATCCTAACCAAGAGTATATCAGGACATGTTAGGAGGGGTCTGTTGTCAGTTGTCACAAACGCTCGATAGATTTTTTATTCAAATTACTTTTAAAGGTATTATCCGATTTCGATTTTTCCTATAGAATATTCGCTATAGTTAATAGTATTTACTATTTAGTAGGACCTATCACTTATCAGGATGGAAAGGAAGATACTTAAATAATGAAAAAAAAAAAAACATCCCCTCTTCTCATGTATGGAGACTGCCAACCCTAAAGTAAATTCAAATACTTGCAATTTTTTTTTTGTATTATGACTATAATTTTCTATGAATTTTATAGATTTACTTGTAAAATAATATATAGCTCTATTTCATAACAGCCAAACAATAGAATTTAGCAATAAATTGACAAACCAATGGTCCGCAGAGCCTGCATGCGAGCGGAGATTGTGTTGACAGGAGTGATTAATATTGATAGGCAATACAATGCCACTCTGTTTATAACTATTAGCAATCAGATAATCTATGTAGGTAACTGGTTGTGGACTGAGATCCCAGGTCCGCTTGACTTCACTTACAGCGTTACTGATCAAATGTATATCATAATAATTAAGTTCATGTACGATGAACGTATGCTGCATAGTACATACGGTATGCATACCTGCTTGCTTGCCAATTGTCACAAAAACATTACGTCAGTATGCATGATTAAAAATTTATGTAATTTACATAATAATAACATAATTAACATTTCCTGTCATCTCTAACTACGTAATATCACAGATTAATAAATAGTTACTAACTTACTACGTAAGTTATATGGACACTCTCGTAATGCCGTCTGCCGGACAATGCGCCGGCTTTATATTCATTATATCTGTCTCATCACATCTACCTATAGTTTTTCAAAATATCAAAATCGTCCTTCAGTTTACTGACAATCTTTTGTCAACTAAACGGATCGCTTTAGATTCTAAATGACACAATTGCATTCAAAGCTTTTTGGCAATAATTATTATAGTCAACTCATGTCTAGTTAGCCTGTTTCATCGGAACATGTCTAAACAAAAAGTATTTATTTTTGTATTGAATAAATTACCTAGATTAATTACCTAGTAATTTCTACGTAAAACCTAGACGGTTTAGTAAACAACGTGAGTCAGTATCACTCAGTGATAAGAGCTGATCATGTTCTATACACTACCACGGCGAGTGTTATATCATGAGATAATTTACTGAGGATATTAACTGGTTATTAGACTTTTAAGTGACTTAAAAGTGATTGTTTTAAGTGATTAAGTGCATAATTAATAGTCATTTTTATTTAAATCGCGTGAAATGTTTCTGACTTTAATGAATCTTGAATTTATTTATTTTTTTCTACTTCAAATTTCACCTCCGCCTCCGCCTCCGCTAACCTCCGCATCCGCGGAGGTGAACCTCTTCTCCTCTGCATCTGCCTCCGCCTCCGCTAAAAAGGCCTCCGTTACAACCCTACTTTTAACCTAAGCCAAAGCCTAAGCGCTCACTGACGGCCACCGAAATGTATGCAAGCGGCCGCTGGCCTCTTGCGGCCAAGTGCGCGCACTGATGATACATTGGCATACATGTCGGTGGCCGCCGCGGCCTGGCCGCTAGTACGTGTTTGGGCTTACACTTTTTACGGTTCTGTATCTCGAAAGGAAAAAACGGAAACCTTATAGGATCACTTTGTTATCGGTCCGTCTGTCTGTCAAGACCTTTTTTCTCAGGAAAACGAGGAGGTATCAAGCTGAAATTTACATCAAATACTCAAATCTACTGTCCCTTGAAGTTGTGAAAAAATCAAACTTATAAGCCAACGCAATCAAAAGATACAGCCGTTTATGTCACAAATTTCCGCAAATTTTCGACACTCGCAAGAGAATCAAAACCTACAGGGTACTTCCCGTGAACTTACAGTCCTAAAATTTAGTATGAAGCAACGTCTTATAGCACAGATTAAAAAAAATTTTGAGAAAACCGTATATTTTTGGCTACATCATATTTTAATAAAAATATTTTTAATAATTTTAAACTTACTAACCGTACTCGATTGTCGTGATGGGTGAACTTTTACTCATATACCTACAGGTTTGTATGGAAGCTTCGATGCGCGAGTTCGATTCGCGCGTGGCCGGTTTTATTTTTAACTGTGCTGTCTATTTCGTAATATTTAGCCGCTGCCTATAAATTCGCAGTGGCGGCGCACGGTAAGTCGAAAATCGGCTTTCATAGACATTCACTTTCGAGGAAATCAGTCGCTATTGAGATGTCATAGCATTCACTTTCGAGAACATCAGTCATTTTCGAGATTTCATTTCTATATCATGAACCAAGAAAAGAGTCGGACTCCGCATCAGGAACATGAATAGTGTAACAATCAAAGTAAGACGGCCGTATCGTAGCGACACACACACGCACACATTGACAGTCAAAGTAAGACAATCGGCTGCCATTACGCTGCTGCGAGTTGAGTGTGACACACGGATACGTTTTTCGACAAAAAAAAAAAATGCTGTCCTGTGTCATTAAATCGTGCCGAAATAATAGTGGAATAATTAAAAAACGTGAGGGAATAACCTACCATAGGTAAGTCAGTAAATTATTTTGTATTTAATACGTAAACAAACAAATGCAAATTATTAATAATTTGATAGAAAAATGTTAGCTGACATTAGAGGTGAGGCATATTTAACGTAACAGGTAAAAAGTAACAGGTATTTGGAAATAACACATAACAGTCGATATCCAGTTATTAAAATAACAGTTATTAAATAACATAAAAATAACTATCTGCGTACAGCGTACGTGTTATCTACGGCGGGCTTATTACGTATCGACAGTACTGTACAGTACTGACTCTACTGAACAATCGAGGAACTAAAATTGCGATCAATCGTTCGATTTCTTCACTGCTGTCAAAAGCAATCAACGAGCGATTTGAACTGTCAGTTAGCAATAATAAAAATGGTGATTTTTTCTCGAATGCTTGTCTATCGCGGAGTGGGTAGTAGTACTCTTTAAAGTATAAGTACCTGGGCGACCGAGCTTTGCTCGGTTATTACTATTTATTGTAATATGGACCACCATATTACAACAAATAGTAATAACCAGATTAGGTGATAATCTACATAAACTTAAAAAGTAAAATGTGAACTGACAATTATTATTATTTACAATCGATTTTTGTGTAGATGGTGTTTGATCTCAAACATTACCTACATTTTTTTAAACTTGCCTAAAAACAACAAAACCCGTAGCGCTCGTTTCTTGCCGTCCGCGTCTTATAACTGATTGAATGTACTGTTGGTTCTTGGTGGAAATTCATGTTCATAATAATATAACAAAACTTTTTATACACACTTTTCCACTTTATTTAGATTTTTACAATAATTAAATATAAACACGACCGGTTTCGATTAACTCATCATCAGGTGATGACACCTTCGGCATTATTTAAAGAATTGCAAGCATATCATCATCATCATCATCATCATCAGCCTATCGCCGTCCACTGCTGAACGTAGGCCTCCCCCAATGAGCGCCAACCATCCCGATCTTGGGCAGCCCTCATCCATCCGCTGCGAGCCACCTTCTTCAAATCGTCGGTCCATCGTGCCGCAGGACGTCCTACACTACGTTTGCCTAAGCGTGGTCTCCACTCTAATACTTGTCTGCTCCATCGATTGTCTGTCCGTCTGCAGACATGGCCGGCCCACTTCCACTTCAGCGTGCTAATTCGTTGAGCAATGTCGGTGACTTTAGTTCTCTGGCGAATAACGTCGTTACGTATTTTATCCACCAGAGATACCCTTAACATTGCTCTTTCCATCGCACGCAAGCATATGCCACTATGTAACTTACAGTAATCATCATCATCATCTTATTTACAAGTATGGGAAGTTAGGGAAGCTTGGCGCGTTTTCAATTATATATTATTTAATTATTTATATAATTAATTAATTATATATTTTGAAGTCGGTACCAGCAAATATGAATTTAAGTTCTATAAAATATTGTAGGATATTATTTGGGCTGGTACCGATTTCAAAATTAAGAAGATTGAGTAGAGAAGTAGTTATAATTAAGATTGGCTGGTTGAGAATACCACAAGGCATATAGCCTGCATTTTGTACAATTGTTGCATAAAGTGTTTTAAATAAATAAAAAAATAAAATTGTTACCCTTGTATGTTCATGAAAAGAGAATAGTTTCAATGAGCCTTGCTATGAAACAGTTAAGAATATTTGTATTATTTGATTAAATGATAAAAAAGTTAGTTTTATTTTTCGGTATTAGCATTTTATTTAAAATTAAAAGTGACAATAAATACGATTATCTAATATATAAAATTTCCTTGTCACAATGTTAGTTACCGTACTCCTCCGAAACGGCTTTACCGATTTTTACCAAATTTTATATACGTATTCAGTAGATCTGAGAATCGGCTACTATCTATTTTCCATATCCCTAAGTGATAAGGGTTGTTCACCCTTAATTTTTTTTTTAATTTTTGGACGACGTTTTTTGTTTTAATTTTTTTATAATGTGGCACTAATAAATACCTACATACAACCCTAAATTTTTACTTTTTTATCACCAACCCCTATTTTTTTATAGCCATTTTAGTAATTTAATCATTTTTCATCCCACTCGATAACTGATCAATTATATTGTTTTTAACTTTTTATAAGGCAAAACAACATTTGCCGGGTCAGCTAGTTATAATATATAATTGAAATATTTTTTTTTAGTATGGGTAATATTTCGCATATATGGCAATTATCCGTACACTCACACAAACGTAAGTCGCCGCCATTGTTGGGTTTTACTCAATGCTTAGCTCACCCTCCGTCCGCCTTTTTATACGTCCATGTTCTATATCTATGAAAGCCGATTTTTGACCGCTGAATTTTGCGAATTTTGAAGCAGTGGCCTTAACGGCCACTGCTGTGTGATTTTTAATGTCAGGGGCATAATTAAGATGGCCGCCTCTGGTTGCTAGGACTAACAACAAGTTGAAAAGTGCAGCAAGCAAAACATAAAGTCAGCAAAAATTTGTCGATTACAGGACTTTAAAAATTATTGAAATATAGGTACCCTCTACTCATTTTAAACTTATTTTCGTAACCCGAACGCGAAATACATTTGTCTCGACTTACATTAATAGTCTACGACCTACGTGATGGAATTTCATAGCTCACAGCTCACAGCTAACAGCTATATAACTGAGAAATATCTCGTGAAATATATGCAGGAACTTGGCACTGTCTGTCTGATTGTAAAATCGATGGTAATCTAGGACATCTTTCATATTTATGGAAATTTATATTTTATAATAAATATGCTTTTAATGGTAGGGTAGTAAGTTGAATTTAAAATTTAACGAAACAAAATTATGGTCATAACTCAATTTGTACCCGAACCGCAAAATAAATTATTTGGGGACGTCACAAAAGTTTTTTTTTTTTTTATCTGCAATCGACTATGTCATAATCAGATGTTTTGGCTTTGTTGTTGTTTTTTTCTTTTTCTAGTGGGGCATTTCAATATTTGCTCCCACGGTTTTACACATGTCCACATGGCTTCTAATGCCGCTCATCTAATTGTAAAATTTGCCATCTTTTCAGTCTTCTTATGTCTTCATTGGTGTGTATTAAATCTCTAGCCAGCTTGTTTGTATGATTTTTAAGTCTTTCCTTGTATTTAGCACTATATCTGCATACCTCCTCCTTGACTGTTGGCATTTCCAAGTATTCATGTATCTCTACATTTCTAGCAAACCATGGTGAATTTGTGATTGATCTCAGTACTTTGTTTTGAAATCTTTGCAAGATTTCTAGATTGGAGTTGCTAGCTGATCCCCAGAGCTGTATTCCGTATGTCCATATGGGTTTTATTATGCATTTATAGATAAGTATCTTGTTGTTTAGTGTTAGTGGTGACTGCCTCCCAATCAGCCAGTAAAGTCTCTTAAATTGTAGATCTGCTTCTTTTCTTTTTTTTGTATATGCGTAGCCCATGTTAATATTCGATCTAAGTGAAGTCCAAGGTATTTTACACATTTTTCTGTGGTTAATTTTTCACCTCGCAGGGTGACTGCGGGACAGTCCTCTCTGCGGAGAGTAAAAGTTATTTGTGTGGATTTAGTAACGTTTGGGCTTATTCTCCACTTTTCTAGCCACTTGTCAATTTTTAATAGGTAAGTTTGTAGTTTTTTTGATGCTATAGATGGGTCTGCATGGCTTACAAGGCAGGCAGTATCATCTGCATATGTTGCTGTTACTATATCCGGGTCACATGGTAGATCAGCTGTATAAAATGAGTACAGCATTGGACCGAGCACAGTTCCCTGAGGTACAGATGCCTTTATGTTACATAGAGCAGACACTTCTTCACCAACTTTAACTTGAAACTTTCTGTTTTGCAGGTAAGACTTGAGAACCATGTAGTACGAGTTGGGTAGTTGTCTCTTCAGCTTATATAACAGTCCCGGGTGCCAGACTCTATCAAATGCTTGCTGGATATCTAAGAAGACTGCAGCACAGTACTCCTTTTGCTCAAGAGATTGTCTTATTTTGTTTACTACACGGTGTACCTTGTTCCACAGTGCTATGTTGCTGTTAACAAAAGTTGGTCACAAAAATTGTTCAACTATATATATGTCACCGTAAAATTGTAAAATCCGTTAGATTGTAATATTACTAGAGATATTATAATATGTCGACAGATTGTCAAATAAAAATTTCTCCTTACAATTGTACGCATAATTTAACCAATTGCCGTTTAACTAATCGGCACGGTAAATATTACAATGTAACGAAAAATAACGTGTAAAATTGTAAGAAGAAAATTTTATTTGGCAATCTGACGACATTTTATAATACCTGTAGTAATTTTACAATCTAACAGTTTTTACAATTTTACGGTGACATATACATACTTACTTTATTTAACGTTAAAATACATAAAATTAGATTTATTTACAAAAAGAAATCACTCGACTGTAAAACAATAAAAAGTATACTTATGATATGATTTAGCTCATATTTGTTTGCAGATAAAAGGTTGCACATAGACAGTTTACAACTTTACACTTTGTATTATATGTTTTATGATATTATAGTGGCATTGTTAACTGTGGTTTCAGCTGGGGACGGGTTGATTAAACCGGTAACTCAATCGGAAAACGCTAGTGATGTACACTTCATCGATAATTTTAGTGATAAAATAAATAGTTTTTACATGCTGCATGTATGAGTTAGATATACACTCCCTCTTAAAGTTATTGGTGGAAACCGTATTATAATCCATTGCGGTCTAAAGTATAATGTAGTACATACATGTAATAATAACTTTTTATTGTTGATTGTGACTATATATGACTATTATTTAGCTCTTAGTAGTAAGAGCTAAATTAAAGATATTTGATACGCTCACACCTATTATACGGAATATTAATAATAAATTAATTAAGTCTTAAGCATTCATTCAATAAAAAAACCATTAAAAAGTGATAAGAGACTGTAATCTGTATTAACGAAGTGTTATTAATATAATGATATTTTATCTAAATGAATAATTATTTAAAAATAGCTTTTTAAACAACATTCCCGCATACAGAAAAATGGTACATCTTCTTTATCAACTTTCATTATCATAGCCCCAATAACAATCTTCAAATCTAATTTTTATGTAGAATTTATCGATAACCATTAGCTATATTATAGCATCACTAAAATGACGTGTTAATCCTCTTCCATAATGACGCGAGTTAATGAATGTAAAGAGCTGATAGTGATGTACACGAGTGACGAGAACCGTACACAATACACATGGCATTTATTATGACGATTATAAAATGCTTTTATTTGCAGGAGCTTTTATAATAGGTACTCCATCATTAAAGCTTTTATAGCTCTTAATTGGGGAGACGACTATATGTAAAATATTTAGTTTAATTTATATTCTTAGAAATATTGAGGTATTATTATTTATTACTACTTGAATCTTGATAAATAAAAAAAAATATATAGTTTCGGTGTAGTTTGGTAATTAGATACAACAAATATAAAAAAGTTTCAATTTTTTTTTGTAAATTCGTAATAAAAATCTACATCATTAGTTTACTCATCATATTAAACATTCATTATTATCGTTGAATACGACTTCTGTATGGAGCGTTTTCACGAGACTTGCGAAATACTGTAAATAAATGGCTGTACCTATGAAAATAATAATAGCTCCCCACACCGATTTCGGTGACGGCGGCAGGTTTCACTGGAACCAGGCCAGCTGGCCTGGTTCCAGTGTTATTTTATAATGCCCAAGTGTGTGTGCAGTACACAAGGACACTCACTCTTCCTTTACCCTGTTAACCCCGTGAGACGGACGGACTGACACGACTGACGAGAGATCAGGCGCAGGTCCGACTTTTTACATGCCCATCCGACGCATGGATTATATTTCTTGTCAGACAATCGGGGGATCAACCAAACTTGGAAACAAATTTTTTGTCGTTCGGGTTTATTCGTCGTTTGATAATACGGGAATCGAACCCACGACCTCGGAGTCGAGAGCCAGGCTCTAACCACTAGACCATGCAGGCTTTTGTAATATAGATACGATATAATATAATATATAGAGAACTGCTAATGATGTAAACCTTTGAAAATACTGAATTTGGATAAACTGGTTCTTTTGAGAAGTTACTCATATTTAAGAGTACAATTCATTTATTCAATTACAAAAATCAGTCGTCTAGCCTATTCACGTTTAGAGAAGTTAATCTCTAATAGGTACTCGACATTTCGACGAATTAATAATGGTAAAATATAGCTTTACAAATTGTTATACTAATTTTATGTTTTGCATGTGTGATAATATAGTTAAAGCCATAGATATATAATATTAAAAAGAGGCCTAAAGCTCACACATTCATTTATTAAATCTATCGTCTTAAACGTTAGATTCTGTAGTGCCGTGGTGTTACACCTGAGTGGTCTCCATTTCGGATTTTTGACTTACACTGCCTCCTGTCAAATTTTTTTATCTTTTTTTTTCTGTATTCTTTGTTGTTGTTGATTTTTTTATGATGTCACTGTTTTTGTACTATAGGTCTACCAGAATCTGATGGCATTTAAAAAAAAATAAAAAATGTGATTTTCATATGGCAATGTCAAGTATGACCCGTCAAATCGAAGTACGTGATCTGTCAACCGCTGCTAAAATTTTGTGATTATGTTCTTGGAATTTGTTGTTTTCGTGAAAATATCCAAAAAGGCAATTCGATCTCAAGCGAGAAATATTGTTTTCTATGTCTATAGTAAAATACAGAAAGAAGAAGGTGTAAATCGAACTCAATCTTATAATTTAAAGCTCGTGGTAGAGTTGACCGGTAAGTTAGAGTGAGTTGTTTTGATACTTTTAGTTTTTTTATATTTTATTAGGTAATTATTGTGACTTCTTTAAAGGTATTTCCAGTATTACTATACGGTGAATCGTAGCTGATGGCACATTGAATGATGGTTTGTTTTCCATGCCTGGTAAAAGGAGGAGAAGAGGAAAAAAGAAAATCAACATAAGACAGTTTCAATTTATAGTTGATTAGGAATAAAGTAAACGAGTTCTATACAGTTCGGAAGGAAATTCCAACATTAAATAAACTGTTGCCAATTTAATTTTATGTTATTCGTAATAAATAAGTATATAAAGTAATTCACGATTGATTTATTTTTCATGAAATATCATTATATTACATAGTATAAACAAAGTCCCTTTTTTGTCTGTCCCTATGTATGCTTAAATCTTTAAAACTACGCAATGGATTTTGATGCCGTTTTTTTTAACAGATAAAGTGATTTAACGGGAAGGTTTTTAGGTATATAACATGCATAACATAGTAGAGGTACACAGATAATTTTAGAGGTTTCTAAAGTCCTAAAAAATCACATATTTTGCGCTTATATTGAAAATGCTGGCTGAACACTACGAGATAGATCAAAATTATGTACTACAGTTTTATTATTCATCTTAAAAAAGCCTACAAAAAAGTCCGCGATGGCATATGTCTATCTCTTAGGGATAACCCACAATAACCATTTTTTTACCCTTTACTTTGATTTTAATTTAATAGCTTATTTACAAAGCGATTTTAAGCAATACAGTATTAATCCTTATCCAATTAAGTACCTTAAATACATTGTGCATTTAAGATTGATCAATACTGCCCTTTACGGCATGTAATTTAAAAGGAATATTTTCGAAGATATTACAGATTTAAAATGCAGGGATATAGTGTTGCTGCGCGGCGCGGGCGCTCGCGTTTCTACATCGCGCTATCGAAAACGCGGGACGTACACAGTATAAAGAGGTTCACGAATATTTTGAACGGCAGCACAGAATACGTATAATAGTAACTGCAGTTCTTAATTCTTATGGAATATCCAGAGATGGTTTGTCAGTTTTGTTGGTCAAATAACTTTACTTATTACATATTACATAGTCTAAAACAAGTCGCTTTATCTGTCTGTCCCTATGCATGTAGGTATAGTATATTGTATGCTTAGATCTTTAAATCTACGCAACGGATTTTGATGCGAGTTTTTAAAATAAACTGAATATAAATTTGAATATAAATTTTACCATAATCTTATAATATCTTAAAGATAAGATATTATAAGATTATGGTAAAATTTATATTCAAGTGCGATAAATATAATATTATATAAGTATATTATGAAGTGGTCGAGCACGTCGTGTCGAGGTGATAGGGTCCCATTTTTAACAATTTGCATTGGGCAAACCTAAAAACATTTTCAATATTGTATCAGTAGTATATTGCTGTAAGTAGGTAGAGAATTATTATTCGCCGAAGTAGATTTTTCTCCAAGAACACTATTCCACGCGGGCGAAGCCGCAGACAAAAGCTAGTTTTCTATATTATACACCGAACATTCTTCACGTTCACACAGTCTTATTATAATTCATGTTCAATAATACTAAAGACATAATTAAATATTAACCAGTATCAAGATCGTTTAATCCTGTTTCCCCAGTATTGCACACTACAAAATTTTATTTCCCTATTTGCCATGAGATTCTGGTACACCTATATCCTGTAATGTCTTAAATTTTCGAATAAATATTTTTTTAATGTATGATTTATATATTTTGTTTCGATGTGGAATCTCTTGTGAATAAATAAATAAATTAATAAATGACTTTCCTATTAACTTGAAGGCATTGACAGTGCACTATTTCCGTGATGTTAAAAGAGCAAATATTATTTTAGACAAAGTTTAAGACTCCAGACAAACATTTGTCATGTTTCCGTAAGTTATCCTGTAGGAAGCTTTCGGTAAGATTTATTCCTCTAGAGTAAATATTATTCCTCTAGAGTAAATATACAAAAGGCATGTACATCCATCCGTAGCGGTCAGCGAGGCAAGGAACATAAATTGTCATAAGCAAACAATCTCTTCTACGAGTAGTTCTACGACAGTGAAAAATCTATTGTAAAAATGCTTAGCGTATTTTTAACAGTCTTAAATAATAATATCTATGAACTAATAGGCGAAGAACTGCGCACGCTGCGGTTGCGGACCCGCAGCCTCGGCGGTTTGCGCCCGGACGCTCTGCGTTCGGTTGGCGGGCGAAATTCATAAATTCTACTAATTATTTGTCTTTTTGTAATCGCGCGTCCTGCGATCTTTGACGTTTACGGGCGATAATCCCCAACGCGATGGCTGCGTAAGCGCGCAAATAGCTTCGTGAGTTTAGAAATAAAACCGCCGTTCCCCGACCGCGGCGGGCACGGAATAAATCCGCTTCATGAGTTCTTAGCCTTACGGGGACCAGACAACGGGAAGTATACTTTATACTTTTATTTCCCGACTACGGCGAATCCAAAAGGAAAGGTAATGATTTTGACAGTCTATATATGTTTGTATGTATGCATGCACGTATGCACGTGTGTTTGTTCCAATGTAGCGCCTAAACTACTGGTCCAATTTCAATAAATGAGGTGACACGTTGCCACGAAACGTCTTGTGATAAGCAGTATATGTGCAAAATATCTGTATTTGATTTTGAACAACCTAATAATATGTACACAAATGTGGCAAAAATCAAAACACGCACAACATATTTTGCGAATTAAAAAAAAAACATTATTTCACATTAGTTTTTTTGTGGACGTCGTATAGCTGGCACATTCATGTCAAAAGTCAAAACTACTAACCTCGTTTTTATAATGCATAATTCTTTGGCATAATTATTATATTAATATAATGTTTGATATAATGCATGGAGCAAAATTCGTTGCTGCGATGCAAAGGACATTGGAAATTTTACTATGAAACCATGGATAAAATTAGGTTTGGTGTAAGTGTAATTATATTTTGGATTACACGGGTATGGGTTATATAGTTACTATAATATTTTAATTTATTTTAACGAATATTCAAATAAGATAAAATATGATTAACAATTTACTGATATTATCTCCAGTTCTCCCTGGATCTAAATTAAAATAATTATGCAAAATCGATTAATGCGAATAAAAATTGTACAATCTAATATTATTTTGGTTTCTGGTCGCAACTTTCTTAAACAACTTTTAAAAAAGCTTGTAAAAAAGAAAATGCCCAAAGTATTTTTCGTTTTAAGGTTGTTACATGTTGTAGGAATGTTACGATGCTACGATTGTCGTAGAAGTGCTACGGAGCTCTACGCTACGCTTGCCCAGGCTCGCACTTGACAGGACCTTTAGGCATAGGGCATAGCACAGAACATAATATGGTCAGATTGCAAGTAAACATTGTTAATAATGAGAAACTCAAAATTGTTGCATAAAATATGTAATAGTATTTTTAATGTACCCATAAATTAGGACTTTTTCTTGATAATTAATTATTAAACAAAAATATCCTTCTAAATACTTAAATAGGTATATAGATGACTACATGCATAATTATGTATCTATACATGTATTATACATACCTATATAACTTTTGTATGGAGTGTTCTTACGAGAAATTCTGTTAACAAAGCGCTGTCTATACCTTTGAAAATCTTGATTTTTAATGTACAGTCTCTTATGAGAATTTACTAATTTTTTAGAGTACTATTCATTTAAGCAATAAAAATATTTTATCTAGTCGAATACACGCATTACCTACGCATTTGTCTAATTCTAAAGTCTAATTAAAAATACATCATACAACAAGTGTACATCGACAATTGGTGGGTAAAATTTTAAAATACGTCGCCATTTTAAGGGGTCGCGAGTGGTTGGGGGGGGGGGGGAGGGGGGAAGGGGACAGATTATTTTCAAAAAATGTTTATTCCACTTTATAAACATGTTTTAAAGCTTTTATTAATTCCTCTATCCTCTATCCTCTTCTCCTTTCTATATCCTTTCTATATTTCATGTTATTTCGCCGCCACAAATATTCAAAAATAACATTTTCAAAATTGTCTATGTTATTAAAATTGTCTTTTTTAAAAAATCTTTTAACGGCCCTCCACTGGGACTCAATTCGTTGAGTATGAGTCCCATCTTCAGCTATGAATGGGTTGTCACAATCCGAGTGGTTGACTTTTCTGTGTATATAGCCATGTTCTGACAAGCAATCATATGCTTTCCAAAAATCAGTGTGGATGGTGGTGCCAATTTCCACATTCTTTAATATAAGTGGCACCAAAACCTCAGCAGAGCAAATATTGTCTGGACACACTTCCAACCTCAAATCCTCAGATCCATCCTCAATCATACCTAGAACCCAATGGCCTTCAATAACAACTGGCTTCAATTATGAGTCGACGGAGCCCCGCTACGCGGGGCTCCTACTTCTGGGTGGTTTACAAAAAAATAACCACGATAGCTAAGGCGGTAGCTTCGCTGCGCTACGCTCCCGCCTTAGCCATCTAACCTAACCCAATGAAGTCGTATTGGGCCAACTCGGAGTAATACATTGCTATTAATTACCTAAGAATTATATACTGTTCTCATACATTTCCTATATCACATTATATAATATAAAATATAATTACCTCGATTATAATATTTTCTTTTTCCAAATTACAATTCCATACATTTTGATCGGCGATTCTTTAAAGAAGCGATAAAGAAAAGATCTTGGCTCACCCCCCTGTACTAAAGCATAAAAAGATTACGTTCCGTTTTGCATAAATTTTTGAAAATTGTTTAAAAATATTTAGAAGCAACTCCGGCAGCCAAAATTTCTTTGGGGGGTTTAAGACTAACTCCCTTAAGCCCCCTACACCACCAATACTCTCAAATTTAGGCGACTCGTTATAAAATCCAACCCCAATTGGTTAATATGAGCCATAAATATATCAATAGTTACTCTCGGCCCCGGGGAAATCATCTCCACATTAAACTCACTACGAAATAAAACAAAAACACTTTAGGAGCGTAATTTATCAACTGTAGGTACTCTCGTTTTGAGGACACTTCAAGTTGCGCTAAAATTAAATTTAAATTAACGTGTGCGACATTTTTATCGCATGTAGGGTTATGGTACGTGGGCCTCTAGTCTAGATGCATTCGATAATTTCGACGGCGATATACAAATCCCATACATTTTGTTTCTCAACTTCGTCGTCGTAATCATTAAATGCATTTTGACTAGAGGCCCTGGTGACGGAGTTTAGTACGGAAACAATAAACGGATCACAATAGGTACCTATTATTGTATCAGCAGGTCTAAAATGGCCACATAAAGTAAATCGGACTATGAAACATGAACTTTTGAAGAAGTTGCTCTTACAGTAACTTCTAACAATTCTATTTTGGCAGTTATCAACAAAAACGCCAAAATTATAGACAAAATAAGAATTGCAATTCGAACATAATTTTATGTTCATGTCTAAATTTTAAATTTTCATCTTTTTAGGTTTCTTTTGCCTCTTAAATACGCAATAAAAATATGTAAATGTTGTTTTTGGAATGTGAAAGATAAATTTGACTGTCATTGTCATAAACCTATATAAATAAAAATAAATAAATATATATATATATATATATATATATATATATATATATATATATATACAAAAATGCTAGTATGAGTGAGGTAGTGTGTGTTTTCATTAATTTCATGTAGAAATTCATTAAATTAATGAAAATATCAGCAAGCATTATTTAAAGAAATTTAAGCTTTTCACGCGTCTTCCTCAGCACAAACTTTAATTGTGCCAAATTTCACTCTAATTCGTTCGCACAATCCTAGTAAAACTGTACATATATGTTTGCTTCACGTATTAATATAATGATTATTCGACGTTACTGTAAGCGCAACTTTAAAAGTTGATGTTTTATAGTACGATTCAATGTGGCCAATTTGGACCTGCTGGGTTATTTAAATGCAGTGTGATCTGACACTGACAAAAGTATTTGCCGTCTTTCTCTGCCAAGTGACTTTTCCAACGTATCAGACAAAGACATTGAATAGCTAATTAGTTGCGGGGTAAATCATTTTCAAAGCGACATAATATTTTTAAGCTTGTAACAGCATAAACAATTTAATTTAAAATTCAATTCCACGTAACGTCCGAGCATGTATCAAGGTGTGCTGAGGTCGAAGGATCAAAAAGGTACTTTAAAGGCCCTTAATATTGATTGACTAGAGGTCGGGAAATTATGAAAGTGGCTTGGCGGAAACCCTTAAGTCGCCACTTTATCCGTGATTGCATACGTTGGTTTAATGCTCTAACCGCCAGTTTCAATAACAAATCTAATAACTATTTGTTAGAAGCGTCAAATGTGTATCGCAAAAAATCGGCAAATGATTGAATGATGACGTTTTAACAAATAGTTATAGATAGCTAGGTTATTGAAATGGGCCGTTAGCTGCATCCCAACAACATGCATGCCAATAGACCCACTTGGGTCGCACTGACGTCAGTCGACTATGACCTGCGTTCGATTATAAAAAATGCATATATATGCTTCGACTGTGAAAACTACTGAACGGATTTTACTAAAAATTTGTATGATAGTTTATGCTCTGGATTAAAAAAATAGCTCCATTTAATCCCGAAAAAGTACAGTATTCCCGTGGGACATTATAATTACGCGGGCTGAGCCGTAGACAAGAGCTAGTCCTATTGGAGGATAACTTCAAAAACAAGCATGCTGTAAAACAAACAAATAAAGTGCAATTTGTACATGCTGTAATACAAACATGAAACAGATAAAGCGTAATTTGTACATGCTGTAATACAAACATGAAACAGATAAAGCGTAATTTGTACAAGCTGTAATACAAACATGAAACAGATAAAGCGTAATTTGTACATGCTGTAATACAAACATGAAACAGATAAAGTGCAATTTGTACAAGCTGTAATACAAACATGAAACAGATAAAGCGTAATTTGTACATGCTGTAATACAAACATGAAACAGATAAAGTGCAATTTGTACAAGCTGTAATACAAACATGAAACAGATAAAGCGCAATTTGTATCCACAGATTTGGAAGCAGTTACCTACTAACACGTCTTGTGCTATTCCAAATAAACGCTTGCTGATAAAGTCTTAGTATAAGCCCTATCAATTAGTTAGGAAGTTGTGTGCAGTTAAGATCTACGTTGGCGCGAGAATAGCGCTGTGCTGACGACAGCTTAAACGATTTAACTTCTGATAATATGGAGTTAGAAAGCTGGCTTTTACCTACTAAGTTGTATAATAACTATGGTTAAAGTGGCTTTTCAACTACCTACATAGTTTATTGCAGAAAGAATTTGTGTCATTTCGAGAACATTACGGATTTTTCAAAATTCAACTCCCAAGGGGGTAAAGAAGGGGATAAAGGTTTGTATGAAACTTTTTATTCCTTGGACATATTTGCATGACATTTCGTATGAATCGAGTACGAAAATAATAATGAGTTATGTATTTCACCGTTTTCTAAAATCCAACCCCTAGGTGGGTAAAATAGGGGTGGGTAAATTAAAACGCCGCGGGCAATTAATGCCAGTTAAAAAAATTAAGTCTTTGGAAAATTCTAGGAAAAAAATCCTCTTTATTTATTTGATTAGTAACCATTTATAGTAAAATGTGTGCTACTAATTCAAATTCGAAAGCTTGTAATTAATTTTTATAATTCAAAAAAAACTAATTGAGGCCACCCGAGATCCCAGAGCCGGCACCTATCTGGCCCAAAGAGCTCATGAGTATCGCAATTCAGCGGGGAAACTCTTTGAGTCTTCTAGGTACTCTGCCTGGTGGGGACGACCTGGGAGATTTCTTTTTACTGTAGCTTTTTAAGCTTTCTAGTTTTAATTTTTTAAGTAGTAAGCTATTAGATACTATACCATGTATACCATAATTGTTATTTTGTCGAAATAAATAATATATTATTTTTATAATTACATTGGATTTTGTTTAAATTACGACAAAGGCAACCCGGCAAAATATAATTTACGTGGATCGTTGTAATCAATATAATATTTCAGTAATAACTTAAACTGTTCAATGTATAATGATTGAAATGCAAATCGAAGCCTACAACACAGTCAGTAAATGGCCTGAAAGGATTATGATAATGTGGTAAAATATTTAATTATGAGTACGATACGAATTGAATGGAAAACCAATCGGTCAAATGAGAGATAAAAGCCTGGTTTTGGATCATGTTTGTTGTACAATGATACGCAAATAACGCTAATTACTTTTTAAGTGGTTTAGAAAATAACTAAGGGAAGATTTTAGCTTAGTACTTATATATAGAAGGTCTTCAAAAATCAATTATGAATACTTCGGGCACATGATCCACTGCTTAAGTAAAGACATTTAGGCAAAAAAGTAATTGTCAAACTCAAAATAAAAAATCATCTCATGTATGGGTGACTGTCCACAAAACGCCAACTCGAACATATAAAGATAATATTTTTTTTTATAGTATGACAATTATTTTCCTGCCTAAATATCTTTACATAAGCAGTAGAACATATGCCCAAAGTATCCGTAGTTGATTTTACCAAACCTATATATATGTCAAAGACTCCATTAGGATAAGATGGCGAACGGTTGAAATATTCCAAGTTTAGATATTTATTACAATATTATCGAATAGCCCAAATGCTGAACGATCAGAAACGTGACAAGCTCGATGCCACGTATTCCACGACTTCCGTATTTTATCCTGATTCCTGAGCTTTTATAATCCAGTCATTCCCAAATTCAGGCAAATAATACCCCAGTCTCCATGACAACCATTATTTTTCTATGACATCTGTCAATACTGGCATCGACCAAGTCCAAATAGTAAAACTACTTGACGTTTCCAATCAGAGACAATCTTAGCTTTAACACGCTCCGACACGGCCATTCTGACAATTCGCACGTCCCTGTGCGAAACAAATCCGTTGACACTCCGACAAGATCACCCTGGCGATTCTGAGATCCTTGTGTGAAGAATAATTATGTGCATCAACGCTCCGACACGGCTATTCTGTCCATGCACACGTCCTCGTGTGAAGCGTCTCACGTCTTCGTTTCAAGGTTCTGAAAAAAACATTTGACAGCACAGTAAAAGGTTCTCACTCGGTCAACCTGACCTCGGAAAATTAATAAGAACTGCTTTAATCCATGGACATAACATTTAATTTTCTCATATTCTAACACATCAATACCTCTCTCCTGTGTCAATTACACTCTAATTAACATCCTTCATCTAACCTCTATGTAGTGTTCTCAGAGTTAAGTTCTAATTCACATTTTATACTCTCAGATTAAACACACATGAAGTATACAGATACAACACAATATCAACCATAATCTTGCTACCAAATAAATCATGACATGCTTTACCACACACTTCACACTTTACATGTACCAATCTCAATATCGAAAAACGATGCTGTTATATTCCTATCCGGTAGGCAGCTAAAGAGCCGACTCCATCTGGGCTAACTATATTCAACCACTGCAGCATTGTTACAATACAAGGCCACCTCCTTCCGGTGCACCTCACTACAAAAAAACACTGGGTTGCCTCCATCCGACACCCAGTCACAAGGCCACCTCTATCCGGTGCCTACTCTCGTCAAGCACTGGGCTGACTCCATCCGGCATCCACTCACAAGGCCACCTCTCTCCGGTGCCTACTCTCGTCAAGTAATGGGATGCCTCCACCCGGCACCCAATCACAATCCTCGCTCGCAATCCGCAGTCGCAATTCACATTCGCAATCTACAGTTGCAATTAACAGGTGCAAAAATATTCTCAGTTTACATTTTAACAAACAGTTTACAATGTACTTCAAAATCTTAATGTCTTTTGGACCGCTTAGATTATTACCGGATTGAGCGCGCCGAACATCTTGGTGAAATAACTAAACCTACTATTAAACCAAAAGCTAATATCATTTTACTTTAGTGCTAAACAGAGCCGTCGTATTGCATACACGTCACGAACTTTTAACAAAATATTTTTGCATTTAACTTTTTTAATAAATACATCCAGAAGCAGAGACGGGCGAGCAAAAAAAAACATTGACCGAACCGGTAGCACATTTACAAGAAATAAATAAAGATTTAGTGCCTCACATGACTATCGAGTACTTTAAAAGTTATTCCACATAATTCGAAAAAAAAAAATACTGTCGCAAAAATGTTAGACCGGGCAACCCGATCGTCTTTGTTTTAGGCTCAAATTGTAGCTGACTAAATTGTCCAGAGGAATTTTTCGCAAATTTTGATTTTCTCCGTTTCCAAATTATCGCGCTCCAAAAAATATAAAAAAATCTGAATAAAATTTAATTTTTATTTCACTGTTTCAGCCATAACTTTTTTCGTTTTTTTTTTTCGTGAATACGCGTCCTTTGAGCTTTTTTTGAATATCATATCCTTCACAACTCTCCGAGATATAAGGGAATCTTAGTTTTTCATGAAATCGGAGCTTGCACTGGAGCGAACGAAAAGAAAGTTAGAATTTCAAAAGTATTTCGTATTTTTTCTAGCTATACACACTGCAATTAATGTTGAAGGGTCAGGTGTTTCACAATACTCCCGCCGAATGTAAGCAGTTGTAACTTGTTACACTAAGTTAACATAACACATATTAGGACGATTACGCTAAAGATTGATATCAATATAAAACTTTTGAATTTTCAAAGTTTCTGATGGAAATTATACGTTTCTTTCTCATAAATTTAATAATCGTTTGGTCGTAAGTAACTTTGGTGCGTTTATAACGAACGACAAGGGTATTCAACTCGAGGTTCATTTTCACGTTTACAGATGAGCAATCGGACTGTTGATGGAAAATAACCATAGCCGTCGCTTTTATTACCATACCAAAAGAGTCATAAATGCGTTGCTAGTCGTTAAGTCTTAGGTCTCCTGTCGCACAATTTTTAAGTATTTTTGGTTTTACCTAAGTACCACAATATTCTAGGCAATTTGATTTTAGCATGTGTAACAATATACATTCGAAGCCCACAAAGTAAACCAAAAGGTCGATTCTACTAATCAAATTCCGTAACAGTACAGTTACGATCCAGTCCTGATAATTTATTAAAACTGCAAAAATGGCACTCTCACAAACGTCTAACCAACGTCAAACCCGTTTTGATTGGGCACAACTCCAAAAATCAGTTCATGACGTCAAGACTAGTCATCCACAACTCAACAAAAGCAAACTAAAAGTGTAAGTCAACTACGAGAATTGGGGTTCAGAATAACTGATAGTTGACACAGAGATGACTGAATATACCAGTAGTGATAAACCTCCTCCTGACATTTCATAAGCTTACTTCTACATCTGTTACTTTCTGGTCGATATCCTTTAACTTCATTGGAAGTAACTGCAATTTTAAGTCCACGGTTTTAATATGCGCAAGTAAAATTCAGGCTTCTGAAACTTTGCCATTACTTTCTACTTAAAACCTTACCGATCAATAATTAATTGACAATATTTATAAGATCAAATAGCTCATAAATATCAAAAAAAAGTAAGATCAGGACAAAGATTGGTGATTTGCTTTGATGTCCGTTTTCGCAAACTAGAGTATGTATGTTGTGTCTATATGATGACGTTGCCATAGGTTGACATTTCCAGTTAGGTTCAAGTAGTTCATTTTTCTGAAGGTTTGGGGGCCGTTATACCAAATACTCCATAGACCTTAGGAAAACAATTATTATTAGCAAAATCGGATATTGACTTTTCATTATGCCTGCTTTTTCTTAAACCAGTAACCTATATTCAGAAGATAGATGATTCGTCATTTCGATATATAATAGTAAAAAAAATTTAGTCATTCGTATCGTATCGAAATAAGTTGTTATTTCTTTGTTCTAAGTTAAACATTTTTTCAATGGCTCGGCTCTGATCACTAACATTCCCAACGCTGGGGCTCGGATCTCTCATCAACTGGAAGTTGCATCAGTCTACTACGCTACCTAATCACAGAACGCTTATTACGGAGAAGAATGTCGACCTCATACAAAAAAATTGGGACCAGATAAGCGCTTCTAATGAGCTGCCTCTTCAAAATTTTAACCGCCTTCCAACAAAGGAGGACTACTTAATTGATTATATCAATATGGCGACAAATTTAAGATACGTAATCATAGTTTAAGATATCGTTAAATTCCTCTTTCGAATACATTTTGATATTCCAACAAAACCGATTAACCATCTCCATAAACTATTCGTTAATACTGCAGAACAATATATTCATTTTTTTTTCTGTTTCTTTTTTTTTTTCAAATGGGGCTACGTTAATGTCATTTAAGTTGTTTTAACTTAATCGGACTGGTGACTGCCATTTGGCTAGTCTTTATGGTACAATATATTAATCATTCGTGAGCCTCATGTACATAAGTCTAGCGTTTTCGATGGCGCAAGGCAGAAGCGACATAGTGTCATCTGTTGTGGTTTTAAGTAGCTTTTATGTAACGTTAACCCTGTAGGACAGAGCGATATATTGAAATGTCGCCATTCTCGTTGCACCGAACTGCCCCCTTGTACCTAATACTAAAACCAAGAGAGAAAATAATTTATGCAATCAATAATTATCTGTCAAAATAAAATCATCCCAAAGTATATACGTATCATTCCAAATTAATAAACAATTTCACTTGATTAGATAATAATCTAGCGCCTGACACATGAATTTTCAACTACTATCTTAAAGTATCATGCGAATTCTTATTGCAAAGTTAGATTTTGACAAACGGACAAAACTGTATTTTCAATTTGATCCAAAGGTTGCGAAGTACTATAATTTTATGTTCGTTTTAAATATTCTTTTTATTTTTGTCTCATGAAATCAATTATGAGTTATTATGTACTCAAATAAAAATGTCATTCGTGAGAACGCGCAAGATCACGCTCCTTCTATATCATAACAAAGATTACTTAAATTTGCAAAATTTAACAACTATGTCATACATTCTTATAGCATCATCTGCAAAATAGCAGTACACTGTAAGAACTAAATTATTACACTCATGCACATCGTCTCAGACTTCAGCAGGCTACGCGTCGCTATATAAGTAGGTAGGTCCACACATATGCAGTCTTTCGATACACAAACTAGTATGTAACCTAAATCTTAGTTTGAGATGTGCTAACTCGGTTAGACCATGAAGCCATTAGCATCAAGAGAAGCAACATCTTATATGATCTTTATTAGCTAGGTAATTTCGCTATGTGTATCAAATGAAAGAGACTTCATAAACAATACTAGATCAATTCTACCAATATTTCGAAAAAAATATCGTAATGGAAGGAATACGCTCACCACAGTTATTGAGTGTCCAAGTTGTAATCTTTATGCCCAATATATTATCATTTACCAAGTTAAGAGAGCAAAACTGCATCTGCCACGTAATTTATCGTCAATTCCCTCCAAGTATGTCAATACATAGTGTCCTTGTCTCCCGCTGTAAAATAAAAATAAACAATACATGACATATCTCAGAATTGCTATTAAACTAGCTTTGATGTTCTGATGCAGCTAAACGTATTTAACAAAACTTTTCCTCATGCAGGACAATCAATTGACTTGTGTCCCTATCAACCACAAACAAAGCATTTGCGAGCAGTGTGTTGACCACAGGATCTTATATTCTCTAGTTTTGGCTTTCCATCTCTTATGTTTGTTATTATTATATTTTTAGCGATCAATACAATTCAACTTCAACTCAAGAATCTTGTGTTCTAAGTCTCCGCTACGGATTAAGTGTACCCAATATCCTTTGTAATTGGAATGTGAATGCAGTCTGATTATTTCATCTTGCTTTTACACCATGAAGATTCACCCATGCTAAATGCATGTAATACACTCTTCTGACTCTAGTGTCATTCTGATCGGTTTCGATCTATTAATCTAGGTATTACTTTCGTCGGACAACTTTGTTTTCTCCACGTTTTAGGCTCTACGCATTTGTTCATTTGCGATTTAAGCAACTTGCTCATCCTGCGTGTCATGCTCATTCTGCCCTTTGCACGTTATGCTCCGAAGGGTCTTTCTATGTGGGTCGTGATGTTCATACCAGTTCTGATGTCAAAGACTCCATTAGGATAAGATGGCGAACGGTTGAAATATTCCAAGTTTAGATATTTATTACAATATTATCGAATAGCCCAAATGCTGAACGATCAGAAACGTACTTAGCTTTAACACGCTCCGACATATATATATATATATATATATATATATATATATATATATATATATATATATATATATATATATATATATATATATATATATATATAATATATATATATATTATATATATATATATATATATAATATATATATATATATATATATATATATATATATATATATATATATATATATATATATATATATATATATATATATATATATATATATATATATATATATATATATACAATAAATTGTTGACGCACTGCAGCGCCACCTACCGGGTTCAATTGTTAATCTAAGCCATTCTCAAATCCATATTTATGCACACATACAAAGAGTTTCATCAAAATCGGTCCAGCAGTAGGAGGAGTTTAGTGACATATACACGCACAAAAGAAATATCTATATTAAGATATACATACATGACCCAGGAACACAGGAAACTTTTTGTTTCTTGGCGGGATTCGAACCTTCAAATGATCGAACATTCAAACGCTCAAGCTTAAACGGCTTAAAATCAAAAGTAAACTTATCCGTTATTAAATATTCAAAAGCAACTTATTTTAACTGCTTATCTGCTTATCTACTTATTGCCACTTATAATGTTTTTGCACTTATTAACGTTACGTTTTTCGATCGCTAAAACTGATTTCAATGAACTTTCCTTCGTACTTTGTAGGCTTACGACAAAAACTTAATAAACTTAATACTAAAACACTGCACGAAAAGTTTATATTACGTCCATATGGACCATTATTATATTTATTATTTACAATAAAAGTTCACGGTAAACCACTAACACACCACTATTCCGATTAAAATACGAATTATTGCGTAACGTTATATAACGTGTTTTCGTCAAGCCGCAAAGCGCAACTAACAAAAAGTGAATAATCATGAAACAGCTAAGTTATAAGTACAAAAAATAAGCCGATTATTAAAACTTTAATTAAGTGATGAGCTACATTAAAGAATTTTCACTCTTATTGCGCCGACATAAGAACTATTTTTCTTTGCTCATACCACACTTATGGCTTAATGACTATAAACGATATAACGATAAGTATAAGTGTAAAGCGCTTATGTTTTTAAACGACTTTTCAACTTATTTATAAAATCACGCTTTTTTAAACGTTTTTCGTTTAAACGGCCATCTCTACCCGTGTGGCCGGCATTGCGTTAACATGTTTGCGCTGCGTCGACGCAACGCGCAGTGTGGACCGGCTCTCACAGAGGTCGTCAAATTTAGTACAGAATTCTGTTTTTTTTTCTGCGAGAGGGCGGGAAAATACTCATGGGCCGGCCCATAAGGAAATCTTCGACATTACTAGGAAGGTGGCCCAGTAACCTACGGACTAAACTCCCACCTTTCACGTCTGAAATGTGTAAGTTTCGGTACAAAGAACCTTTTTTTGCGAAAAGACTTCTTTTGTAGTTTCAACTGAGCTAACGGAAGACAGCTAGACAGTTTTCAAATCTATGACGAACCGATGGACATACAACGTACAAGAGTTCTTTGAGGTACTATAAAACATAGTGTAAGAGTTGATTCGCATGAAATTTAGCTTGTTTAGGATTCCCCAAATTTTTTTTTCACCGATTTATTTTCATCGGTCTGACTAGGTATTAGTCCTAAAATATATTTTTTATAAAACTGTAACCCGACTACGTAAATAATATATAGCCTATGTTACCCGGACTAAGTATTATTAGATACGAATCTTTTTTTTTTTTTTTTTTTCGCAGGGGAAATCTTCGGTAAGATACCGAAGATTTCCCCTGCGAAAAAAAAAAAAAAAAAAAAAATTAGGCTTAGCGGCGGAATCTGTAGTTTATAACATTTGGTTACTGGTACACATTTTGACATTTGAGGTATGGTAGAATCAAGATGGCTGACATTTGAGGTATAGTGAAAGCCAAGATGGAGTAACTTTTTCTTGTATAAAGATTTGTTCTATCAAATGTACGTCATAACTCATAGCCCATCTTGAGTTTTGCAGACTTAGGTACAGGTCGCGCAATGGTTTATGAGCGCTCAGTGAAAGTGGAGGGGGTCGTTCGCGCATGTGACCAATAGCAAAGAATATATATTACTAACGTACCAATAGCGTGTCGGCAGCCACGTTCGGCATGCGTTCGGCGCATCCACACCTCCCCGCCCGCACCCGTTACTACCAAACAGACCCAAAAACTGACTTCTGTGCATACCCCCTCTACTTTTGTCGAAAGATCTTAATTTGTTGAACGACCTATAGTTAATCTGTGCTACAGCTGACCGCTAACGGGCATAAATTGTGTAAAACTAGCTTTTGTCCGTGGCTCCACTCGCGTAAATAATTAAACTAACGGGTATCCTACGAGAATACTGTGCTCTTTCGATATAAAAAGTAGCCTATGTTTTACTCCAGAGCCTAAACTACTACCATACCAAATTTTATCTAAATCCGTTCGGTAGTTTTTGCGTGTAAGAGTAACATCCATCCATCCATACATCCATTCTCGCAAACTTTCACACGTACGTTCACAGTCTAGATTTTGCCCGCGGCACCTTCGCGTAAATACGGTATACCACGGGAGCACTGTATTTTTCGGTATAAAATGTAACTTGAATTACTATCATACCAAATTTCATTAAAATCTGTTCAGTCGTTTTTGCGTGACAGAATAACTAACATCCATCTATTCATATATCCATCCAGCCATCTTCACAAACTTTCACATTTACAATAGTAGTAGGAGGTAGGATTAGTGCCGTCTAGCACCATGTTATCTTAGTTCTGTTCTTACAATATAATGATAATTCTGAACCTTTATTTTAAAATCACCGCAGGTTCACAGTAAAATTTTATTTCAGAAGTTTGAAATGCCACGACATTCGCTGGTAAAAATAAATACAAAATGCAAACAAGATGTTGAGCGCTTCTGAGCATAGCGCTTTGAAAGTTAAGTAAATCTTGTACAAATGTCCAGCATTATATCTATGTATACTATTAATATAAAAAGAAAATATTTGTTTGTTGGCATAGAATAGACTCCGAAACTACTGGACAGATTTTGATGAAATTTGGCACAGATATAGTGTAGACCAGATATACTTTTTATTGCGGCAAAAGGCACGGTTCCCGTGGAATTTTATTTTATTTATTTATTTATTTACACTTCTTGCACAACAATAGGTACATAGGCGGACTTAATGCCGTATGGCATTCTCTACCAGTCAACCTTTAGGCGTACAGGAGCAAAATTGTGCAGGTGCTAATAGTGATAAAAAATTAAAAGTAAGAGAGTACTAAAATGTAAAAAGAAAAAAAAAGGAAAGCAAGTCAATTATCTTATTCTAAATCTACTACCAAATATTATACGTACATAAAACTCATACATAAAGTAGTATAATATAAAATACACAAAATAGATGAATATAAGTAACATATATAAATAAAATACCAACTATATTATATTATAAATACAAATACCACACTATATAATAATATATAAAATATAATAATAATATAATAAACTAAGATTCTGCCAGTTGTGTCGCATAAAACTCACGGACACTGCGCTTAAACGTGTCTCTGGTTTTGGACATCCTGATTTCTAGAGGAAGAGCATTCCAGAGAAGAATAGCTTGTATGTTAAAAGACGAGTGGACAATACCGGATCTATGGGAAGGGCAAAGAAGAAGTGCGTTATTAGAGGATCGGAGGATCTTATCGTGGCTGCTGCAAAGATACTGGAATAAGGGAGTTAGGTATTTGGGAGTATTTGGATGGTGTAACAGTGAGTACAGCATACACAAGGCCCGTACAGAGCGGCGCTGTCGTATTGGTAACCAGTGCAGCTTACAACGATAGGCGGAAACATGATCAAACTTTCGCAAATTGAAAATAAATCTTAAACAGGAATTGAGAAGGCGATCAAGTTTATTAAGTTTGTCGGCATTGAGATCGAAATAGCACACATCACCATAGTCAATGATGGGAAAAATAAGTGACTGGATGAGCAATGTTTTGACCGGTAGAGGAAGAAAATTTTTAATACGGTAGAGGGACCGCAAGATGCCAATGACCTTACAAGAAACATTTGTGATATGAGTTTGCCAAGTAAGATTCGAATCGATGTGCAAACCAAGATCCTTAACGCTTGAACTAAAAGGAATAACAGAGCCGTTATAAATGACGGGTGGAAGGGTTCCTAGGTCCACTTTGCTTAAGTATCTAGGACTACCCAATAAGATGGCCTGACACTTAGCGGGATTCACGGTTAGTCCAAAGTTATTACACCAATCTTTAATAGCGTTAAGATCTCGATTTACAACTTCGATGGCCGTTGATAAATGTTCAAGTTCTGCCTGACTATATAGTTGCAAGTCATCAGCATACAGATGATACGTACTGTGAAGAATTTTAGTAATGAGATTTATGAAAATTGAGAAGAGAATGGGAGAGAGAATACCGCCTTGGGGGACGCCAGAGTCAAGATATAGCCAATTGGAGGACGACTTATCAGTACGTACAGACTGCTGACGCCCTCTTAGGTAGGAAGAAATCCAATTTAGTGCTTCAGACGAGATCGAAAGACAGGAGAGTGCTGCCAGTAGGATGTCATGATTGACATGATTAAATGCGTTCGAGAAATCTACTAGCACCAGGACTGTGATCTTAGAGTTCTCGAAGCCTGTTCTAATATCACCTGTCACTTTTAACAGTGCTGAGGTTGTACTATGTCCAGGTCTGAAACCGGATTGAAGTGGAGAAAGTAAATCGTTTTGGTAGACAAACCTGGACAGCTGCCTATGGACGCAGGCTTCAAGAACCTTCGATAGGAAGGGAAGGATGGATATTGGGAGAAAATGAGAAGGAAGACTGGGGTTAGGGATTTTCGGAAGCGGAAGTACAAAAGCTTTGCGCCACAGGGTTGGGAATTCAGATGATTTGAGGGAAAAATTTATAATATGGGTGATAGCTGGCAAAAGTTGGACTTGGATGGGAGTAATCATGCGACGACTAATGTCATCACATCCCGTAGCTTTCGAACCAATAGATTTGATTGTCTTGTCGATTTCATCCGAAGCAACAGGAGAAAACTGAAGTGGCACTATATTAGGACGAGGTAAGCCGTTTAAGTACCTGATGGATTCTAATTTACTATGACTATCTAGTGGTATCGTGGAAGAGAAATGGAGATTAATATCATCAGGACTAATAGTACTAGGCAGTTCAAGATCATGTGACTTACCCACACCAATGGTTTCAAGGTACTTCCAAATATTGGAAGGGGATGAAGAGCCTACAATCTCGAGAATATGGCGGCGTTTGGCATTACGTATCATCTGGTTGCAACGATTCCTAGCAACTTTAAATGTTTCCCAATTAGTCACGCATCGGTCTCTTTTAAATTTAGAAAAAGTACGATCCCTGCGCCTCATAGCCACCCGAATTTCTTCAGACAGCCAGGGCGCTGGTTGATGTTTTAATTTAATTTTCTTTATCGGTGCATGAGTGTTATACAATCTATTTATGGTCTCATTAAAAATGTTGATTTTGTCATTAATAGTTAATGCACTAAGTAATGGTTCCCAATTAATAGATGCTGCATCGTTTCTTAGCCGTTCCATATCAGTCCTATTAAAACAGCGCTTAAATATAATTCTAGGACGAGGTTTAGGGGGTTTTAAGATGTAGGAAATGAATATGAGGTCGTGATGAGAGAAGCCGGGAGCAGGGAGTTGACCATGGGATTGGACTAGAGAGGGATTAGAGGTAAGTATTAAATCAAGCCAGGTATCATCACCGTTGATGTTATGGTGTGTAGCAGAAAGCGGTAAAAGATGAAGACTGGCTGATTCAACTATGTGGGACAGTTTTAGTGATCGAGAGGAAGATGGGTCTAAAAGATCTGTGTTGAAGTCGCCCATGATGACGTGGTGTGCATACTCCGAACCCAACGCCTCCAAAACGGACTCTAGCTCGGAGAAGTAATCGACAGCAGGAGGGCAATAGACCACTCCTAGGGCTAATTTAGTACCCTTGATGCAGATCTCAAGAAAAAGGTATTCTGCAGCAGCAGAACCATCGGAAGGGGAGGAGGCTATTATTTTATAGGGAAAATCACTACGGAGATAGATGGCTACTCCACCACCACGCCGATCGACCCTATCATTGCGGATCAGAACGTAGCCGGGCAGAGCATAAGATGTGGAGAGAAGATGAGATTTGAACCAGCTCTCAGAAATCAGGATGGCATGTAAGTTTTTACCAGTGAACGCTTCGATCAAATCACTAAAGTGACTTGGAACACTTTGCGCATTAATATGACAAATGTTTATGACACGGTTATTAAGGAAACTAAAGTTATGTGACAGTGTTTCACCTAACGTATAAAAATTACTATCGTCAATTATAGATGAAATTCTTAAATCATTGGCAGAATAAAATGATTCAGTATCAGACATAGATACCTACAATAAAATAAAATAATATAAATAAATAAAATAATATACTATATATAATAAATATAATACTCCTACGTTAAGCAGGATATACTTGAAATAAAGCGAAAAAATATATACAAATTTTGCAGATCTGTACCACCCGCCAACTGACAAAATGTTATCAAAGTAATCTTATAAAAAACATGTAAATGAAAAAACAACATTACAGCGTAAACAAAACAATTTCAATAGCTACGATACAAGAAAAAACAGTCTAAAATTATTAGTGCAGTTATCCGAACACATATGTTGCAAAGTGTCAAAGCAAAATTTGACATAATAAGTGTCAACTTGACATTTGACAACTGTCAGTAAGCAAAAATTTACCAAAACAAAATAAGTTTTATTACCTATTATTTAGTTGATAATAACAAATAGTACCTACCCTTTAGCAACATGAAATAAAAGAAAAGAAACTAAGGATATAACTACACAACAGAACAGTACACAACAGAACAGTGCATGTGAGATAACAACAAGAGGACAGTGAAAAAGAAAACAAATCAGGAGCAATTTTCATACGATGATGGTTACTCTTTTGTTGTAGAGGGTTTTCCTGAAGATACTTTAGAGTATTTCGACATGAGGGGCTGCAGCTCTTCAATGCACAGCACCTTATGACGCTTCCCATCAGCAGTCTTGATGACAACTATACCTTCCTGTGTCCAGCATGCCCTTAAACCGAAATGCAGCCTCGCCTTGCTAAACACTGCCTGCCGCGCCTTTGTCAAGAACTCTTTAACAGAAGTGGAAGTGCCTTTCAGCTTTGTTTTGGCTCTCCAAACTGCAGCCTTATTGTCAAGAGATGCAAATTTGACAAGTATGGGCCGTGTTTTATTTGGCTCACTACTACCCAGGCGATGACAAGCCCTGAACGAATTTGTTGCAATGTCCTGAAGACCCAGTTTACTGTGGATGATATTAAGTAAAATGGTTGTGCAATTTTCGCCATCATGTTCAGGAACTCCAGAGAAAATAAGGGTCTTCCTGCGTGACCTGCACTCCATTGCATCAACAGCTCTAGAGCATTCAGATATCTGCTTGCGGAGAAGACTGAGCATAGAGTAGGTTAACTCCCGAAATGTGCGGAACTCTTCGGCCACCTTCGCGACAGTATCCTTGGCAGAACCACTCTGTAGCTGGGCCTGAAGCTCATCCATCTTCTTCAGTACAAGTTCCTCGAGACTTTGTTGTGCCTTTGTGATTTCATTTAATTGTGACATTATAAATAAAAAAAAAATGATTTAAGTACTTGAGTGCAAGATGAAACAGCTGGCAGGTGGTGTCTTGAATAAGTAATAGTGCTTCACATAAGGTTCCACAAACATTTATTGATCATAAAACCGTATGTATTAAACTCAATTATACTATAATATAACCAATATTTCTGGATAAACTATTTAAATAATATAATTAGTTCCCAAGAGCGTCTGTATCCTTTTTTTACACCTACCCGAAAAAAATTTTACGCGTACGAATTCGCGGGAAACATCTATTCTTTATATTTTTGATCTCATAATTATTGATATTTAACCTGTGGTAAATATAATTACTATTTATTTGAATAGGTATAAAAAAATTAACATAAATTATTTTGTGTCTATCGGCAATGCAAACATTAATTTTGTAATGGCTGTGAGCTGTGTGGAATAATTTTCAAACTAACGACTTAACGAGACGATCAATTTTCAATGAGAACATTAACATAAATAATGAAGATGTTATACTCTATAGATATAACATTATCATCATCCTACTAATATTATTCAAAGTTTGTGAGGATGAATGAATGAATGTTTGTTACTATTTCACGCAAAAACTACCGAAAGGATTTCGATGATAATTGGTATGGTAGTACATAGTGTAGGCTCTAGATACAAACACTTAAACTATTTTTTATTCCGAAAAAGTACAATGTTTCTGTGGGATAGTGTATTAATGTGTATATTTTTTAATGTCTATCACACTCAAAGGGCTGAAAGAATTTGAACTAAAATTTGCATGGTAATGGTTTATGCTTTGCACAAACACATAAACTAATTTTAACAAAAAAAAAGCTGAGACTACAGACCAACTTACAAATTCCTTGCTATAGACAAAACAGTCAAAAGCTCGACGTCAAAAGCACGCTGAATATCTGACATTTCAACGCTCTGCTGAGACTGTTGAAAAGGCACAAGCTCGAGGTCAACAGCACGCTGAATATCTGACATCTCAACGTTCTGCTGAGACTGTTGAAAAAACACAAGCTCGACGTCAACAGTACGCTGAATATATCGGGTATCCCAACGCTCTGCTGAGACTGCAGAAAAGGCACAAGCTCGACGTCAACAGCACGCTGAATATCTGACATCCCAACGTTCTGCTGAGACTGTTGAAAAAGCTTGGCTCGACGTCAACAGCACGTTGAATATCTGACATCCCAATGCTCTGCTGAGATTACAGAACAGTCAAAAGCTCGACTTCAACAGCACGTTGAATATCTGACATCCCAACGCTCTGCTGAGACTGTTGAAAAAGCACAAGCTGGACGTCAACAGTACGCTGAATATATCGGGCATCCCAACGCTCTGCTGAGACTGCCGAAAAGGTACAAGTTCGAGGTCAACAGCACGCTGAATATCTGACATCCCAATTTTCTGCTGAGACTGTTGAAAAAGCACAAGCTCGACGTCAACAGTACGCTGAATATATCGGGCATCCCAACGCTCTGCTGAGACTGCCGAAAAGGCACAAGCTCGAGGTCAACAGCACGCTGAATATCTGACATCCCAACGTTCTGCTGAGACTGTTGAAAAAGCATGTTGTATGTTGGATCTGTTGACCCAGCAGCATTTATCATAAACTCACGGTGGAGATATTCAATGATACAATGATTGTATATTCTTCTTTATTACATATGTTCTACATATAACATCCATACAGTATATCTTATCATACATATAATATGTTAAGGAGGCCAAATAGACATACACACGTCTAAGCTATACATAGCCTTATGGCTAACTAAATATTCTATCATAGGCATCAAAGTGACACCTGTGAATGACAGATTATCTTTTTAATAATGTTACATCATTATGCAACACCTCCCTTTTCAAGATAACGCAACTAATACTACAATATGTACACAACTAAAAACATACTACTATATAACTAATCATATTTTTCATGAATATACAGTTTAGGACGTTTTACATTTCTACCAGATCTGGTTACATAATCGGTATTCACTAGACTCTCCATAGGAACACAGCTTTCATCATTATCACAATTTTGAAAAAAACCGTTTCCGAAATTCACCGAACTCATGGGGTTAGCAATGTCCTGTATGGTAACCATACTGTCATTTTTGCCACTGCTTTCGCCATTACCAGAAGAAGAAGGAGGAGTATTTATGTTTTTTAAATCTCTTTTTCTAGGTCTAATGTGTCCTATATTCCTCCTATACACAGCACCGTTTAAATCTACAATATAATACGACCTACCACACGTCAATTTCTCTTTAATTATTCCCGGAGTCCAAACGGATTTAGGATCTTTTTTAAAATATATATAATCTCCTGGCTGAAATACATATGACTTTTGCCTAACATTCCTGTCAAAATAAAAAGACATTCTGTCTCTGCTATGTTTGTGACATTTCTCATATGTCGAAAATTTAACTACTCTAGGATATAACTTTTTATTTAGTATTGGTAAATTTACTCGTAAGCTTCTAGACATTAATAATGAAGCAGGGCTGGAAAAATCTCCCTTAGCTGTATTACGATAATGTAACAATGACAAGTATATATCAGAGCCATCCTCTTTGCATTTTCTCAAAATGTTTTTTATAATTTTTACCCCGCTTTCAGCTTGACCATTGGATTTTGGCCAGTGTGGGCTGCTTGTTATGTGTTCAATGTCCCACTCCTCAAGGAAGGACTTGAATTTACTGGAGTTAAAAGGTGGACCATTGTCAGATACAAGAGATTTCGGTATTCCATGACGAGCAAAAAACGATTTAAGATTTTTAACAACAACGTCCACAGTGTAATTTTTATGCAAAGAAGCTAACTCAATGTACTTGGAATAGTAATCCATGCAGACAAGGAAATTTTCTCCATCAAAATATAGTAAATCAACACCTACCTGTTGCCATGGAAGATGGGATATCTCGTAGCACTGCAACGGCTCATTTGTTGTGTTTGGCTTGAACTTAGCACATACTAAGCATTGATCAACTAAATTTTTAATGTCAGCATTTATATTCGGCCAATAGACTGTTTCTCTAGCAATATTAAGTGTTTTATTTATACCTAAGTGACCACAGTGAATTTTATCTAATATTCGTTTTTGCAAAGATTTAGGAACAATAAGCCTATTTCCTTTAAATAGTAATTCATTCATTATATGTATTTCATTTTGAATATTCCAATATGGTTTTACCATAGATGCTATTTTGTCTTTGCTCTTAGGCCACCCGTTTTGAATATAAGACTTAAGCAAAGTTAATGATTCATCTTTATTACTTTCTGTTAATATTAAATTCAAATATGGCTTACTTACAGAGAGGTTAGAAAATATAGTATTTACATGGTACTGTAAATCCTGTTCATATGGGGGTATGTATTTTTCAGTAAGTGCTGCTCTAGACAAAGTATCTGCTATATACATAAATTTACCAGGTACATAAACCACATCTAAGTCATAGCCTTGCAAAGAAAGCATCATTCTCTGCAACCTAGCAGGTACTTCATGTAGGGGCTTCTTAAATAAATAAATCAACGGTTTGTGATCAGTTTGCACAGTTATTCTACTGCCATAAATATATTGGTGAAATTTATTACATCCAAATTGTATTGCAAACAATTCCTTCTCAATCTGAGCATAATTTTGTTGTGAGCTGGTCAGTGTTCTTGAGCTGTAAGCCACGGGTCGCTTATTTTGAAATATAGCGGCACCGACGGCATATCTTGAGGCATCTACCGACAAAGTCAAGTGTAAATTACAATCATAATTTGCTAACACGGGCGCTTTAGTTATAATTTCTTTTAATAAATCAAAGCATTTTTGACAATTCTCATCCCAAAGCCATAACACATCCTTTTTTAACAAATTTCTTAAAATATTAGTTTTGTCAGCTAAGTTTTCTATGAATGGTGCTAAAAAATTTATCATACCTAAAAATCTTTGCAAGTCTTTAATATTTTTTGGTATTGGCATTTCTTTTATAGCCTTAATTTTCTCTGGATCAATTTTTACACCATCTTTACTGAAAATATAGCCCAAATATGCGATTTCTTCTAAAAGAAACTTGCACTTGGCCCTATTTAATTTCAAATTGACTTGTCTAGCCCTATCCAGAAACAATTCTAATCTTTTATTGTGTATTTCAATTGTTTCACCGTATATTAAAATGTCATCACACCAAATTATTATTCCCTCAATGTCTCCGAATAAATCTATCATAGTTTTATAGAAAATTTCTGTTGCCGTGCTTATTCCGAAAGGTAATCTCAAAAATTTATATCTACCAAAGGGAGTTTGAAAAGTACAAAGGTCACTGCTCTCTTTAGTTAATTTTATATTATAAAATCCAGAAAATGCATCTAAATGTGAGAAATATGAGGCTCCGGACAATTTAGACCTTACTTCATCAATATTTTTAATGGGATAATGACATCTCAATAAGTTTTTATTTAAATTTCTAGGATCTAGGCAAACTCTTAATCCTCCATACTTTTTCATGGTAATAACTAAGCTACTCACCCAGAGAGTTGGTTCATGGACTTTCTGGATGATCCCCAATCCCTCCATGAGTTCGAGCTCCTTCCGCAACGGCTCCACCAGAGCAAATGGCACCTTCCTGGGTGGATCTATGCACGGCACAGCATCTTTTCTTAACACAATACTGTGTTCATATGGTAAACAGCCTAGACCCTGAAACACATCATTATATTTGGTCACAATTTTGTCACAGGGTTCTTTACACATATTATTTAAATTAAAGTTTTTTATAACTAAATTTAGCTTTATACAAGTGGGCAAACCAATTACAGTAGGACAGTTTAAATTTGTTATAACAAAAGTAACACTTTCAGGTTCTTTTTTGTTTTCAAACATACACCATATGTTTGACACTGACATAATGGGAATTGGTTGCTTTCCCCCATAAGCATAGATATTATATTTTTTACACATTTTTTTACTCTGTTTGTCAAACTTAAGATTTAATTCTTTAAACACTTTGTAAGACATCATATTTATATCTGCCCCAGTATCAATTATGCAGTCTACACATTTGTTATTTATTTTTAAGTAATAATGCCAGGAATTAATGTCATTTTTACTCAAATTTGAACTGGTACTTTGTGACTTTATATTTTTAATATTGAACAACGCCCCAATAGTGAATCTCTCAGTAGGAGCATTGCTTACTAAGCAAGCAGCACTCGGTTCATCATCGAGATGCATATTGCCTACCCCAGAGACTAAACTCCTGACACTATTTTTCTTAAAGCATAAATGAGTAAAATGTCCATATTTAAAACATGACCTGCATTTGTGCTTCCACGCTGGGCAGTTGCGGTGACCATGGACTGTGTTGCACTTCACACACTTTGTTCTGGATCCAGGCGTAGCTGACCTTGGTTGACCTTGGCGCGACGGAGATTTAGATTTTCTTCTCTTCTGGTGTGTATAAGGACTGTTCTGACGACTTCTGTGTAGCTTGTATACTGTGGATTCTTCTCTTCCATCTGCTGCATTCATTGATTCTTCACTTTTTTGTGCCATTGTGAGTGTTCTACATAGAAGTTTGGCTCTTTCCAGGGACAGATCTTGCTCGAGTAAGAGTTTTTGACGAAATTGCGAGAAATTTGTAGCCATATTCGCAATAAGGATGTCCCTTACCAGCGAGTCGCGGAGCGTACCAAACTCACAGGCATGACTTGCATTCTCTAATTCCATAAGAAAGTTCTCCAAGGATTCGTTCACACGTTGCTTCAGCGTGAAAAATTTGTGTCTTGCTACCGTCAAATTCTTCTTGGGTTCAAAATACTCGACGAATTTTGCCTTGACATCTTTATATGTGGCTTCCTCCAGGTCCAAATTGAAGGAATTATATATATTTAGACCTTTCTCTCCCATGGAATGCAGCATGATTGCAATTTTTCTTTTGTCTTCTGTCTTCTCCATTCCTGATGCCAGCAGGTATATCTCGAATGATTGCGTCCATTTCTTGAAATTCTCAGCATTATTGTTGATAACTTCGGTAGAAATTTCAAGTTTCTGTACTCCGTTTCCAGCCATTGTTAGGTCTTCAGTCTTCACACACTTTTTTCACCGATCGTTCCTAAGTTCCGACTGCCTTCAAGCTTTTTGTGGTTATTCTTGAGTTTTTGATGTACCCTCTTTTTCGTTCATATATTTTTGTATTTACCTCACACTTCTAACACCATGTTGTATGTTGGATCTGTTGACCCAGCAGCATTTATCATAAACTCACGGTGGAGATATTCAATGATACAATGATTGTATATTCTTCTTTATTACATATGTTCTACATATAACATCCATACAGTATATCTTATCATACATATAATATGTTAAGGAGGCCAAATAGACATACACACGTCTAAGCTATACATAGCCTTATGGCTAACTAAATATTCTATCATAGGCATCAAAGTGACACCTGTGAATGACAGATTATCTTTTTAATAATGTTACATCATTATGCAACAAAGCACAAGCTCGACGTCAACAGTACGCTGAATATATCGGGCATCCCAACGCTCTGCTGAGACTGCCGAAAAGGCACAAGCTCGAGGTCAACAGCACGCTGAATATCTGACATCCCAACGTTCTGCTGAGACTGTTGAAAAAGCACAAGCTCGACGTCAACAGTACGCTGAATATATCTGGTATCCCAACGCTCTGCTGAGACTGCCGAAAAGGCACAAGCTCGAGGTCAACAGCACGCTGAATATCTGACATCCCAACGTTCTGCTGAGACTGTTGAAAAAGCACAAGCTCGACGTCAACAGTACGCTGAATATATCTGGCATCCCAACGCTCTGCTGAGACTGCCGAAAAGGCACAAGCTCGAGGTCAACAGCACGCTGAATATCTGACATCCCAACGTTCTGCTGAGACTGTTGAAAAAGCACAAGCTCGACGTCAACAGTACGCTTTTGAGCTTGCAACATTTCGAAAAGTATGTGAGAAGTTGGGGTTGTTGGAAGATCCAACAACCCCAACTTCTCACACAACATGCTACAATGGAAGAAGCCGTACTGTGCAACTCCCCTTCGCAAATAAGAGAGCTATTTGCAATATTGATATGCACTTGCGATTTATCCAATCCTCTTGAACTATGGAATAAGTATAAAACTGCGTTGTCAGAAGATATCATGCACAGATTTGAAAGGATAGATCAAGTTAACAATGATCTATATTTGAATGAAGCACTGAGACTTATAGAGGAGAAAATAATAACAATTTCCTTCCGGAAATACATAAACAATATACATAAACTTTAAATATGTCAAATTTCATACTCCTACTTTTGCACAATACTCGTAAACTGTACTCAAAGATTTTGCTTTATAGACAATAAAGATATTGGGCATTTTTATTAGCTTCTTAAAAATGTCGCGACCAAAAAAAATCCTTGTAAATTAAATTTTCATCGACATTTAATTTTCCGTATTTATTCAATTCAGATCCATAGAGAAGTGGAGATAATCGATATATTGTGAGTCATAATATCTAAATGAAAAGTTATCTTCTATGAATATTCGTTGACATGAGGTTAAAAAAATTATCACAGTATTTACCCCAAATCTTGCAGATCTGAGACCTATGCCGTAGTAAATCGTAATCCATATGCAATCGAGTCGCGCGCCGTGAGTAATTGTTCCATAGTAAAAATCCCAATGTCCTTTAATAATAATTAATCTACCTCTCTATCCTTGTGTGGCATTATATTCGTTTAATTTGGTATGCTTTATTATTCTCCTTAAAGAAAGGTAGCGCGTGTAGGAGGAAACTCCAGAAACTTAGTGAACTTCAAAATTCGTTAAATGTTCCCAAAGGGAGTTAGGCATACTTGAACTTGTGTCCATTGATCCGTTACCTATTTATAAGTTCCAGTCACGTTTGAATTTAATGCCTTCTCGACTCTATATTTCAATTATTTTATTCGAAAACTTCAATCGCGTTTTTGTTTGAAACAATCCAGAAATCTTATAAAATATTAAAATCTTTATAACATCTGCGCCTCGATAAAAATGTTTCAAAGTATTTTTATGATAAATGTGTGATTTTAGATCTTTTTCACCTCCAAATTGTAAAGGTTTCTGAAATGCCAGCTTGAAATATGACGGCTTTTACCCTAATAAGGTTAATGAGTACCTACAGATTGGTCTGGCTCTTAGTTCTCCGTTAAAACCGATTTTTTTTCTCTTAAACAATATCCACACTAACGACGAAAAGTCTGACAAGAATTCCATATCAACGAAACCGAATAAGGTAAGACTTGCTACAGATAGTTTCATTCTGTTCTGAACAAATATAATAATATTTGAAATGGTTCGGATTTGGACAGCGTACCGGCTTACCGGGAAAACTTGCTAGAATCAAGTTGTAATTAAATCGGTGACGAAGGTATAACAAAACACACGTCACAAAATTTGCTCTGAGGGAATCAGCTTCGCTCGTGCGCCCTGAGGCGTGAACAAACAGGGATGTTTATTCGAATATAGGAGGAAGACGATCTAAACATAATTTCATTTACGACGTAAACATACCTGTACCTTGTACTTTTAACGATCAATTCTTCCGAATACTTTAAAGTAAGCAATTCTTACAAATAATCACAATCTCGGAAACGGCTACAAGTATTTCCATGTTACATTACACCTACTTAATTATAAAAATACTTCAAGAAAGCAGAAGTTTAATTAAATAACTTTTTTATGATATACGAGTAGCTTCACAGACGGCGAAGATACTATCTGGGGCATCCCTGATATATATATTTGTGTAATATTTCAGCCTGTATTATAATATAATTTCTGTCACGACTACAATGTACCAGCGCTACAACGTATGCGCGTCATATTTTTTATAGAAATAAAAATCATTCGTAATAACTATATTGAAAATATTCAGAACAATGAATAACTCTTGTATGTGTTACTTAAATAAAAATCATCCTTACTTTTTTAAATTTTATCACGACTTTTTTGTATTTATTAATAAATATTGAATTATTATATGCCAATTAAAACACTAGGGAGTTATTAGACTAGTCAACAAGTTCAAAAACGTGTTAAATAGAAATAAAGCTCTTAAAAATATGTGCGATAGCACATTCGATTCGGAATGACGTCTAGAAAAATGTTTTTTAAGGGTTTATTAGCACATAAAAAATTGCGATTGTTATTAACAAAATAAGATAAAAAAAAGGTATTTAGTTTTTCGTTAATAAGTTCTAAAATAATTATATTTAAGGAATTTTGAAAAATGATTCTAAAAGAGGAGGAAATTTCCAATAAAAAAGTCCCAACTCCCGGAACTCTATCTCTATTATTTATAATTTTTTTTAACGCTGAAATTATAAACAATTTCTTAACAAATGACGTTAAATTTTTTTACAATGTTAATTAATACCTATATTAGATGCAAAAACAGCAATAATATGATATTACTAAAAAATTTTTTTTTGATTACATTTTTTTGAAATTTCATTTTTTGTTAATTTAAAAAAATTATAATTAACAAAATAATAAACTTTAATAATTTTTTTTTTCATAACTTTATTAAGTACCTAAATAAAAAGAGCTCCACGAAGACCTTTATACGAAGAAATTTATAGACCAATTATTTATACTTTTATGCCGTAATTTATAAAAATAGAGATTGGAAAAAAATTAGTTAATTAACAATGGTGTAACTTTTGGAAAAATCGATTAAAAAATTTTTTTTTCACCGAGGTTTTTTTCGTTCAAGTGTCTACATTACACCATAATTTATTCAAATTTTTAAATTGTTATTTAATACTAAAAAAAAAATATTTTAGGTGATATACCGGCTTTTTAGACGGCGCGCCTATGCCATAACGACCGCGCGGAGCCCTATTTTCAGCGTTAAAAAAAATGATAAATAATAGAGATAGACTTCCGGGAGTTGGGACTTTTTTATTGGAAATTTCCTCCTTTTTCAGAATCTTTTTTCAAAATTCCTTAAATATCATTATTTTAGAAGTTATTAACGAAAAACTAAATACCTTTTTTTTTAATCTTATTTTGTTAATAACAATCGCAATTTTTTATGTGCTATAATAAACCCTTAAAAAACATTTTTCAAGACGTCATTCCGAATCGAATGAGCTATCGCACATATTTTTAAGAGCTTTATTTCTATTTAACACGTTTTTGAACTTGTTGACTAGTCTATATTATAGTGTAGTGCCATATTTTGTGAAACCATTTGCAAAATTCTTTTGTTGTTGTAAAGGTTATAATTCAGATTTATATTAAACTAGCTGACCCGGCAAATGTTGTTTTGCCTTATAAAAAAGTAAAAAACACTATAATTGATCAGTTAAGTATCGAGCGGGATGAAAAATGATTAAATTACTAAAATGGCTATAAAAAAATAGGGGTTGGTGATAAAAAAGTAAAAATTTAGGGTTGTATGTATTTTTTAATGCCACATTACAAAAAAATAAAAACAAAAAATTTCGTCCAAAAATTAAAAAAAAAATTAAGGGTGAACAACCCTTATCACTTAGGGGTATGGAAAATAGATAGTAGCCGATTCTCAGACCTACTGAATACGCATATAAAATTTGGTAAAAATCGGTAAAGCCGTTTCGGAGGAGTACGGTAACTAACTTTGTGACATGGAAATTTTATATATTAGAAGATTATTAGGTATGTATTAGGTCATTACTAAAATGGCTATAAAAAGACTCATTACATAATATGAAATTGGCGTTTTGCAAAGGAGGAACATAAAGTTGATTTTTTTAAATATAATATATTTATTATATCAAAGTAATATGTAATACCATTGATATCTATGCATTTTAGCCATCTCATATGTAGTTCATTGATTCCTTAAAAAAACCATTCGGACAGGAATCAATAAAATCTTTGAAGGCGCTTTGGACTGCCCCATCGAAGTTGAATTTTTTTCCTTGCGAGAGTTTTGCAAATCTAGAAAAAAATTGTAATCTGTTGGAACAAGGTCCTGGGAGTACGGTGGATGTTTAAGGCATTCCAATTGAAGCTCCTCTAATTTAGTAGCCGTCTGTTGTACAGTGTGTGGTCTAGCGTTGTCTTGAAGCAGCAGTGGCCTAGAGCGAATGACCAACCGCGGTTGTTTAGCAGCTAGCTTTTCCATCATGATTTTCAGTTGCTGGCAACAGACATCTGCCGTAATCGTGTGGCCAGATTTAAAAAAGCTGTAGTGAACGACACTGGTACTAGTCCACCAAACGCTCACAAGTATGCAGACGGTTTTGGGAAGAAAAATCGATCTAGCTTGGTCTTATCCCTGGAATACCACGCATTTTTAGGCCCGTATTAATAAAGCGTTCTCATAGTTGAGACGATTCTCAAGAATGTTCTCAAGATTTTGTTTTAATTAATAGATCGTACTTGAGTACAGCTGTAGGGACGGCGTCTCAACTGAATGAGAACGTATTAATTTAAACGAAACTCGTTCTCAACTGTGTTCTCAGTAAGCTGTCAAACTGTTTCTTGAGACGCGGTTTCGTAAGTATGGTCAAAACCTGACTTGAGAACGGCTTGGGATACAGTAGAAAATTATTTAGAAAATTATTTGCTGTGTTTTTAATTGTTTTACAATTATGTTAATTATAATCTAAATACTTACGATTAGTCAAACTCGAATTTACGATACATACTCAACACAAAACAAAGTTATGAATAAAAATACTTTTGTTGATACCTCTTCATCTTTTTTTGGCAATCGCGTTGCAAAAGTTTTGCACCATTCTGCCAGCGTCGAGTATTTATAGAAATATTTTCGATTTTATTTATTTATTTACATTAAACCTATTTGACTTATAAATCATAGCACTCAATACCAAAGATAAATATCAAAACAAAAGTGACTTGATTTGACACTTGACAGCAGATCTTATTTTTCGGTGTCCAAAAAACCAATCCTCATTAAATCAATTCCCTCCCCCTCCTACAATTCCTCGCCCTATCACCCTTAAATCTGTTCTGCGTTTTGTAAATACTACTTATTACTGAAACTTTATGTACATACCTAAGTATATATTGTTACTAACACAATAAAACTGTGGTAAGTACTAACCCTAAATATTTGTGTTTGTTCTAGGTTTTAGATTATAATTCAACAGACTTCATTCAGTACGCCATACCCTTGTTTATTCATTAAACCCACTCAGCATAGTTTTCGTCGACACACTCTGATATCGGCGAATCACTGAGGAGCCATTTTAAAGAAAAAGAAGAAGTAGAACTTTTCGAATGTATGTGATCCGCATTCCGTTTTACCTAGTTGTCATAAAAATATAGATATTAATATGTAATCGATTATTAAACATTAATTTCTACCTGAAAATTAATGAATATCAGGTTTTTCAATATAAAAAATACAAATTAAACTTTTTTTGGTATTTATATTAATAAATATTAAGTACATTTTTAAAAATAAAAATTGAAGGAATGTTTATTCAATAAATCCGATCTTTGTAGAAGTGTAAACGAAACGTAATCTCATTCGTTCTTTGTCGTGTAAATGACGCTTAAAAGTTGAGTAAGTGATCTCAAGAATGTTATCAACTGAGACGGTCTTGAGATCATACTATAAATTAAAGACCTTCTTGTGAAGCTAATCGCTACTCGAGACCTTCTCAGCCGAGAAAGGTCTTGAGAACGAGTTTGAGAACGGTTTATTAATACGGGCCTTAGGTTATGCATGTTTTTTATTTCTTAGTGCAACAGTTTATATATAATTTCGTTGACAGATTGGTACGTGCTGTTTGCAGAATTGGTGTCTCGGGTTCGAAACCCGGTCAGACGAATATTTTTATAATTCTTTTGACGTGATAACGTCTTATAATTTATATATATCGTTATGTGTTTAACATAAAGACTTACGCGTGAATAACATAAAACTAACTTGTCTTAATCTGATTTCACTCCCAATACATTTCATATCCCTGGCTATATACACACATTAAAATATTTTTTATTATTATAAATACAAATTGATTCATAAGGAGTAAACTCTAAACATTCCGTCCCCTAGTAAACCCTCGTAGACATTTTCCCTAATTTTGGGGGGGTACATCCCTAAGTTGGCAACACTGATACCGTTGTACGGCCTAACCGCCGCGCCGGACTGCTCTACACACGCACGGATTTGGTACGGAGCAGACCAGAAGGTCGATTCTGCTATTTTAATCCAACAATAATGCAACTTCGTTACTGTTTCGATACAGTCCGGAACCTATCAAACAGCAAAATGGTATTCAACTAAACTTCAAACAAACGTCAAACGACGAATTACACCGCGATGCGATTATCATTGTATCACAGCTTGATTATAGATTGAGCGAATCACTTATCCATAGAAAATGGTATTCTCGTATGTTTATAAACTTAACTCCAATTTGACTCGAACCGATCCGTCAGCCGGATATTTTTTTCACTTTGACATGTGGGGATGCCATGACATAACAATATTTATTTTACGCAAAAATCTCTTTTTTTGCCTTCCCCTCTCTAACCACGCGGGAAATAATTTTCCGTCCATCTCAGAAGAGGATAAAATCGTGTATGCGTACACAAATGTGCATAGCCATGCCACAGAATAAATAATAGTACCTAGAGGTACAGAAGAACCACTCCGACAAATGGTTTGAAGAAATAAAGACTCTCTCTGCGATGCGATAAGGTTCAATTCAGCTAACACAACACTTGATTACCTACGATTATATTTACCTAGACGTTGCATCTCTTTCTATCGCGTAATTCTTATCCTTTCTAATGACATTAGGTTTGTCTCATTTTAGAAAATTATTAACCGACTTCCAAAAAAGGAGGCGGTTATACGTATATATATATATATATATATACATCTTGCGAATCATGTTGCGTCCTACATGGCGATTTTTACGAATGATGCCGCGTCCGACCGACTTGTTGCGTCCGGTATACGGACGCAAGATTAACCGACCCTCATTTTTCGTCCAAGGGTGTCTTTTCATCATTAGAATGCATAGACAAAAAATTGGCATGGACTCAATTTCATCACTAGAATGATTTTCAGCGTATTTCGTAGTTCAGCCATCGGCCGCGTGGAATTTCGAGGGCGCTACTGAGAAGCGTATATTTTGTACCGTATATTGAGCGTTTAGTTTACCGATTATATTGCGTCTCCCCGAATATACACAAAAAGTTTTTTTCAGTTCTCCACGAGCATCATCTTGCGTCCAGAATTTTTCTTATATCAGGACACCGCCTTGATCCTACTGGGGCCTTTTAGGGTGCACGGGTGTGGGGCGCGCGGGGGGCGGGAAGCGAGCCGTTCGTCAGCGCCAGCAGCGCGGTCGCATCGCATATTTTGTTAACCGACTTCCAAAAAAGGAGGCGGTTATGTATTCGGCTGCATAATATTTTATTCTTATTTTATATGTTAGACGATAATTCAGCCGTCTATGGACCGATTTTCAAAATTCTTTTTTTGATCTAAAGGGTATAACCCCAAAGTCCCGTTTAAAAAAAAGTGGTGACCTGATGATGGGATCCATGAGGAATCAAAATTTATATGGATACTTATGGCGATTTCGGCTTTTTCTGAAGTAGTCTAAGCATATTATGCTACCAAAAATTAAGATTTTGCGCCAAGGTATACCCTGGATCCAAAAGTACAGAACAGAACTCCTGACTCCTTATAGATACATGTTTGGGGATTTCAGCGTTGTTTAAAGAACTGCAAGCATATGCTTCCATGGCAATTAAGTGATCATCATTATCACCACCACCATTACACCATACATCATTACATTATGATGATACAAAAGGTACTTCTCCTAGTATTTTTCACCAACACGGTGATCTTTAAACATTACTCTACCGTCTATGGACTTATATTTTGTAAAATTATTTTGTTGTTGTCATTAACATGGAAACTTGATGATGGGATCCGTGAGGAATCGAGGGAACTCCTCAAAATTTATATAGACATATAATATAGTGATTTAGACTTTTCCTGAAGTAACTTAAGCATATTATGCTACCAAAAAAATAAGATTATACCCTGTATAATAAGAAGGTATTCCCTGGATCCAAAAGAACTGAACAAAACTCCTCAGTCTTTAAAGATACGCGTTTGGAAATTTCGGCATTATTGTTTTAAGAACTGCAAGCATATGCCACTATGTACGTTACAGTAATCATCATCATCATCTTATTTTAAAATAGTGTCTGACCGAAGCTGGTTTTTACGACCGAAACCGAAAACAAATTTCGGCAACGGTCTCTCCGCAACCGAAACTTCCGTCGGTACAAGGATCATGTTTTGAGAGAAAAATAAAGGAAACGTTAGTTTAATCAGTCAGTCTTTTTAGGGTTCCATAGTATTCAAGGAACCCTAATAGTTTTGCTTCGTCAGTTAGTCCTTCTTTCTGTCTGCCCCTCTAGCTACTGTAATTTTGAACATAAATGGGAGAGATTTGGTAAAGTTATATATTGTGTATAGATCCGTGTTCCACATCATAAAATAATAATAATTTCATATTTTAGAGGGGTGGCTCCTCCATATATGTGAAATAGGCATGAAAAATATTGTTTCATTCTACTCCATCGTGTGAGATATCGTCGAAAAGATCTAAAATAAAGGCGTGGTTTCATACATAACTTTTTTTACAAAGAACCATTTTCGAGTAATCGGCTTCCAAAGTGGTTTTATAATTTGTTCCCCCGCTGGCATTTTTAAACTATAGGAGATAGAAACTGGAAAGTTTGTATGCTGATAGATCATGCTAAAAACCTTTTAGAGAATTTATTTTGAGCGCAAAGAAGGTCTATTGCGCGTTGATAGTTACAAAACCCTCCTTAGACATGTCCTAACATGCTTTTGATTTACTGCCGCTTAGTAGTTTATTTATACAAATCTGTGTTGCGAGCAAAACACGAAAAAGCACTAAAATATTTACAATTGTTTATTGTAAACCAGCTATATTATTATGTACAACGGATCTTAAATACTTTAAGCTTAGCCCAATTCACGAAACGACTATCTCATTATACCTAAATCAAATCGCGAAGTAGGTTACGAGAGTTAGCCTTATTATAACCTTTTAGAGGGAGTCAATTCTTAGCTCAATCGGCTCTATGGAGTGAAGTAACTTCATATACAAATTAATAAAACCCAACGGACATAAGATAATAATATAATAGGTTTTTCAATAGAGACAGTAAAAACTTAACTAGTGACAGATATCAAATCAATATAAAAACATCTTCTAAAAACAGAACGCAGGTCACAACATCTAACACTAAAGAGGTTTTACCTCAATACCTACTCTAGATGTGCTGACCTAGGCAGTTCACCAGATGTTTAAACCGAGGTCTAGCAAGCGACTTCGTGAAAATATCTGCCAGCTGTAGCTCAGTGCTGATCCTCTTCACAATGATACTTCCATTCGCCACTAGCTCACGTACAAAGAAATGACGAATACATATGTGCTTTGTTCTTCGATGAAACTCAGGATTTTCAGCTAAACGTACAGCTGCCTCGTTATCTACATATAACACAGGTAGACCTTCTGTTTTTATCAATCCACCAATAAGACGAGTTAGCCAAATGCTTTCTCTTCCAGCTTCACTGGCAGCGACTATCTCGGCTTCAGTAGTTCAAATAGCAACGCTTTGTTGTCTCTGGCTATGCCATGATACCACTCCACCAGCATATAGGCATAATACCCCAGAAGTTGATCTTCCTGTCGCAATATCTGCGCCGTGGTCGGCGTCACTATAACATTCTATGTTACCCCTTTTATAATTCCTTTTATATAGGATTCCCATATCAGGAGCATACTGCAGATAGCGTAGAATGCGCTTCAACCTTACGCAATCTGCTAGAGTAGGATTTTCTAGCTTTCTGGAGACCACACTCACAGCGTACGCGATATCAGGTCTAATACCAACCATCAGATATGCGAGCGCACCAACCACTTGTCTGTAGTTTCTGAGAAAAAAGTCTTCATCCTTCTCTGGTTTCTGAACTACTTCTTCTTTTACAATCGGAGTGGTTACAGGTCTGCACTCTTGCATTCCAAACCGTTTTAAAATTTTCTTGACATAGGCTGTCTGGTGAATTCTTATATCACGTGATATAAGAATTCACCAGACAGCCTATGTCAAGAAAATTTTAAAACGGTTTGGAATGCAAGAGTGCAGACCTGTAACCTTCTCTGGTTTCTACCTCTATTCCCAAAAAATAAGAGATTGGTTTCGTAGTAATTTTGAACCTTGCTTTTAGTTTCTCAAGGAACTCCTCAATTACTCCTTCACTTGAACCAGCGATCAGCCCATCATCGACATAGAGAGCCACTATCAGCTTTCCATTCACATTATCTCTCTTGAAGAGGCATGAATCTGCCTCACTGACTACAAAGCCTATTTCCTTGAAGAAATCAAGAATAGTCCTGTTCCAGCAACGAGGAGCTTGCTTTAGACGGTATAGACTTTTCTTTAGCAGGCAAACTCGACCCGTCCCGTCATCATATCCTTGTGGCTGCTTCATATATATCTCTTCGTCAGATAGAGATCCATATAGGAAAGCTGTTGAGACATCGAACTGACTTAACTTCATGCCCTCACTAGCTGCAATACCTGAAAACAGCTCGGACTGTTGCCATCTTGGCTACAGGGCTAAAAGTCTGGTCGTAGTCTTCTCCCTTTCTTTGTCGAAAACCTTGAACCACTAGTCTAGCTTTGTACTTGCTGACTGTACCATCAGGGTTTTGCTTTACCTTATATACCCATTTGCATGGAATAGCTTTCCGGTTCTTGGGTAGTTTGTTTAGGATCCATGTTTTATTCTCTTTCAGGGATTCAATCTCGCTTTCCATATCTTTATTCCACAACTCCTTATCAGGGCAGGCTATTGCTTCCTTGTAAGTGTTAGGCTCTACATAGGAATCTGTACCGACATATGATACATAATCATTGAATTTACCCGGGCGTCTGAGGAGAGAGCGGTCTCTTAAGTGCATCTCGTGTCTTGCTAACTGCTCAAATGAAAATGAAAATGAAAATGAAAATTTTTATTTCCAAATAAAACTTAACAAGCTATTTTCGGAAAGTCAACAAAAAAGCTACTACCGGTTCAACCCTAACCCGCCGAGAAGAAACTCGCACGGGCCCATCTTTTAGCAAAAAGATGGAAAATTGTTCTTTTAAAATAAATATTTTACATTGTAAACTTAAGTCTATGTTAAATACATATAACAAAAGTCAGTACACAAGTACATAGAGACAGCTTTGTATGGGTGCAATCCCAAGGTGTGCAATCGTTAAGAAAATCATTTACTTTATAATAAGATGATGATCTTAAGCATGGCTTTCTCATAATTATGAGAAAATAGAATATCGCAAAAGTGTCATTGTCGTGTACGGTCAACGGTGTGACAGTTAAATATGGTCAAACGTTCCATCATTCTAATCTATGAACAAAATTTCAGGCTTAAATTGAAGTCGTTCTTAAGCGAATTAGGCACAATGCAAGCTAGTCAAACACCTCGTAAGCCTAATAGACTAGTGCTTTTACCTTTGAAAATGGTCAAAAGTGAAAAAAAAAACTTATAGTAGGATGAAAGCCATTGGAAAAGGAAGAGAATTTAACAAAAACAAAAGGAAAAGTATTTTACGGGCAATTTGAGGTCGGGAAGTGTAAGGAAGTGAGTTTTTAAGGATAGAAAACGGTTTATCTCGATTTCTGGCAAAACTACAAGTCCTATGGAAAAAGTCAAATGGCAAATTTGTAGGTACCTAATAGAAAGAGGTACCTTTAAGCACGCCTCGGGTGTGCTCTACTCTCGAAAGGCCGCGTTGTGACAAGTTCACAACATAAATCTGTTGAAATACCCGAAATTCAATAATAAACTTATAGAAAAATTGATGTTTTTACAACTAGGAACTTCAAACATGACTGTAGACTGTTTTGCTTTTTACTTATTTAATTTATGTAATATAAAATGAAATAATAAAAAAACTAAAGCTGTCCGTAGGTCTGTTTGTTCCATAAATTAAGAAAAATATGGGCAATGAAATGAGTTGAATCTTTTTTTAAACTTTTCCGTTTATCCTAAGGATGAGCCCTGTTGCTTGGCGTTATTAAATTCTAAATGGTTAAAAATATATTAATTAACATTTTTTGATAGAATAACCAGTTTTATTCGTTCCCCGTTCTCTTTTATTATTTTCCCATTTCTCAGTACCGCTTGCCGATATTTTTTTTATATTGTTTGTTACATATTTGTTACATAATATTGTTCATTTAATGCATATTATATATTTTATGTGCAACGGATGCAAGAAAAAAAAACCTAAATAAATATATAAAAAAATGACAAACACTAAGAAATATTAATTGTAGTCACCATACCTTATTCTATTGTAAAATCATCAAAATACGGTATTAATGGGGGCAAGAGGGGTCACATGCTGATGTATCATACTCGTAATGCATACATAAATTATTTTGTACTAGATGATAATGATAGAGATGTAAAAAAAATATCAATATTCCAAATAAACTGTTTATAATTTACTGTAATATAATATTATTGGCTCTATTTAAGGATATGTATTGACGCTGTGGTACATCAGTCATTGTTTAAGCGATGATTTTTCATCTTACGGTTTCCTGATTATAGTATAAAACGCGTGTGAGGCGTGCAAACTTTATATTTATATTTTTTTCACATAACCTAGCCTAGCCTCAATTCTTTTTGAAGCTAGGCACAAAATATTTTAGTAGAAGATATCTACAAAATATTGTAGATGTCTTCATCTACAATATTTTGTGTAAGTTGTCCAATCGTCTTTAAATTATATCCATAGATGCTTATTTATCGCTATTTTAAGATAGCTTAAATACATGAGTGACCTACGGATAATTTTAGCCCATCAAAAGGTATTTCAGAGAGAAGTGGGGAACGGGCTAAGCGGGTCTGGGCCTTACTACCTGTTCTTTTCTTTGCATTTTTTTGAGAACTTTTACTGTGGTAATGTATTTTTTTTTACATTATCAGAAAAGAGAGATTTCAACGAATAAAAAGCCCACCGACTTTAAAATAAAAAAAAAAAAGATATTTTGACGTGAGAGTTTTCGACTGAAAATTAGGGTTAATTTTTTGATATTTAGTCAAAATAAGGTGAAAAAATAAATATTTTAAATAAAAAAAATTACAATATATTTGAAACACACGGGTACGTTTTCACCAAATGTCGTGATTTTTTTTTGTAATAACATAAATATAAAAAAAGAACAAACACTTGGTTAGTTGAATTTTTCACATAAATTATGAAGTTATGTGAAAAAACTGTAAATAAGTACAAACGTTGTAGATCTTTTTATCACCTATAACTTTTCTAGTTTACTTTTTTCCATAGGATTCGTAGTTTTGCCGAAAATCGAGATAAGCCGTTTTTTATCCCTTGTAACTCACCCCCTTACACTTCCCAACCTCAAATCGCCCGTAATTTATTTTTCCCTTATTTTTTGTAATATTTTTTTCCTTTTCCAGTGGGTTTCATCCTACTATACTTATATTTTGTTTCAAAAATTATCGGCATTGGTCTACAATAGCTATTTCAAAATGACGTTTAGACAATGCGCGAGTTAGTGTTTTTTTTTATGTATACCAACTGTAAATGTGTAAAATCAAATACTTACTTTTATTATTTTTACCCCATCTCAAGTAAATGCAACGGAGTTAAATAAATCATGTCCTGTAACAAAACCTTATAAAATGTCATCGTCGCGTCGCGCGTTGCTTAGTTGGAATTTAAAAAAGCGTCGAACATTACCGATGACAGCCCGAGAACTCCATGCACATGCAGAATGCAATTTCGGTTTCGGTCGTAGTTTCGGCAAAACCAAAACTAAACCGAAACACGTTTTTTTGCTGAAACTCGACCGAAACCGAAACCGAACACTCGGTCGGACACTTCGTCGATTTAAATATATATATATATATATATATATTTAAATCGACGAAGACTTCTTGCGTCCTTACAAACTACCACCCTGTAGCGTCCACTGTATGTGGCAAGATTTTACATGTTATTAATGCATATATGTGTAGTTTTTATCAGTATGATCTCAAGAGTCGACTGGGTATCGCGTTATATAATGAAATATTAATATTCAGTTTTGGAAATTTCCAGGTCACTTAGTACTTCCGTTCACCACCAAAGCTATCCAGCACACAGTATATATCCGTATACTTCTATACACTGCATGGATGCTAGTACTTCCGTTCACCACCAAAGCTATCCAGCACACAGTATATATCCGTATATTTCTATACACTGCATGGATGCTCTTACCTCCCATCAATTTGTTCAAATCAATTCCGTATAATGCCCTACATATATTACCAACATTATGCAGATAAAGCTACACCCTTCAATCTTTTATGAGATTGTGATTCCGAATTACTGTTTTTGTATTTTTGTAAGAAGGGTTATATTTTTCGCGCGTATCTTTTATGTATGTATGTATGTTAAATAGTCGTCTTTTTGATTTAAATTGACCAAGTGTGTGTTGGTTAAATTTAAAAAATCTAAAATAAAATAACTAATTTAAAAAAATAAAAACAACCCGACTGACGACCGACTTCATAATTTTTTTGTGTATGATTACTTTGGAAGTCTGTTTAATTTTTGTTTAAAAATAATAATTTTACAATTTTTTGTGACGTTTGTAATTATCGAATACGCGCCAAGCTTCCATTAGGTATTATAAATTAGTGTCCGACCGAGTGTTCGGTTTCGGTTTCGGTCGAGTTTCAGCAAAAAAACGTGTCTCGGTTTAGTTTTGATTTTGCCGAAACTACGACCGAAACCGAAACTGCATTCTGCATGTGCATGGAGTTCTCGGGCTGTGATCGGTAATGTTCGACGCTTTTTTAAATTCCAACTAAGCGACGCGCGACGCGACGATGACATTTTATAAGGTTTTGTTACAGGACATGATTTATTTAACTCCGTTGCATTTACTTGAGATGGGGTAAAAATAATAAAAGTAAGTATTTGATTTTACACATTTACAGTTGGTATACATAAAAAAACACTAACTCGCGCATTGTCTAAACGTCATTTTGAAATAGCTATTGTAGACCAATGCCGATAATTTTTGAAACAAAAAAAGTATAGTAGGATGAAACCCACTGGAAAAGGAAAAAAATATAACAAAAAATAAGGAAAAAATTAATTACGGGCGATTTGAGGTTGGGAAGTGTAAGGGGGTGAGTTACAAGGGGTAAAAAACGGCTTATCTCGATTTTCGGCAAAACTACGAGTCCTATGGAAAAAAGTAAAATAGCAAAGTTATAGTTATAGGTGATAAAAAGATCTACAACGTTTGTACTTATTTACAGTTTTTCCACATAACTTCATAATTTATGTGAAAAATTCAACTAACCAAGTGTTTGTTCTTTTTTTATATTTATGTTATTACAAAAAAATTCACGACATTTGGTGAAAACGTACCCGTGTGTTTCAAATATATTGTAATTTTTTTTATTTAAAATATTTATTTTTTACCTTATTTTGACTTAATATCAAAAAATTAACCCTAATTTTCAGTCGAAAACTTTCACGTCAAAATATCTTTTTTTTTTTATTTTAAAGTCGGTGGGCTTTTTATTCGTTGAAATCTCTCTTTTCTGATAATGTAAAAAAAAAATTCATTACCACAGTAAAAGTTCTCAAAAAAAATGCAAAGAAAAGAACAGGGCCCAGACCCGCTTAGCCCGTTCCCCACTTCTCTCTGAAATACCTTTTGATGGGCTAAAATTATCCGTAGGTCACTCATGTATTTAAGCTATCTTAAAATAGCAATAAATAAGCATCTATGGATATAATTTAAAGACGATTGGACAACTTACACAAAATATTGTAGATGAAGACATCTACAATATTTTGTAGATATCTTCTACTAAAATATTTTGTGCCTAGCTTCAATAAGAATTTAGGCTAGGCGGGTCTAGGTTATGTGAAAAAAATATAAATATAAAGTTTGCACGCCTCACACGCGTTTTATACTATAATCAGGAAACCGTAAGATGAAAAATTTACCGCTTAAACGATTACTGATGTACTACAGCGTCAATACATATCCTTAAATAGAGCCAATAATATTATATTACAGTAAATTATAAACAGTTTATTTGGAATATTGATATTTTTTTTACATCTCTATCATTATCATCTAGTACAAAATAATTTATGTATGCATTACGAGTATGATACATCAGCAAGTGACCCCTCTTGCCCCCATTAATACCGTATTTTGATGATTTTACAATAAAACAAGGTACTATACTAAACTGACTACAATAAATATTTCTTAGTGTTTTGTCATTTTTTATATATTTATTTACGTTTTTTTTCTTGCATCTGTTGCACATAAAATATATAATATGCATTAAATGAACAATATTATGTAACAAATATGTAACAAACAATATAAAAAAATACCGGCAAGCGGTACTGAGAAATGGGAAAATAATAAAAGAGAACGGGGAACGAATAAAACTGGTTATTCTATCAAAAAATGTTAATTAATATATTTTTAACCATTTGGAATTTAATAACGCCAAGCAACAGGGCTCATCCTTAGGATAAACGGAAACGTTTAAAAAAAGATTCAACTCATTTCATTGCCCATATTTTTCTTAATTTATGGAACAGACCTACGGACAGCTTTAGTTTTTTTTTTATTATTTCATTTTATATTACATAAATTAAATTAAATAAGTAAAAAGCAAAACAGTCTACAGTCATGTTTGAAGTTCCTAGTTGTAAAAACATCAATTTTTCTATAAGTTCATTATTGAATTTCGGGTATTTCAACAGATTTATGTTGTGAACTTGTCACAACGCGGCCTTTCGAGAGTAGAGCACACCCGAGGCGTGCTTAAAGGTGTAGATCTTTCTATTAGGTACCTACAAATTTGCCATTTGACTTTTTCCATAGGACTTGTAGTTTTGCCAGAAATCGAGATAAACCGTTTTCTATCCCTAAAAACTCACTTCCTGGCACTTCCCGACCTCAAATTGCCCGTAAAATACTTTTTCCTATTATTTTTGTTAAATTCTCTTCCTTTTCCAATGGGTTTCATCCTACTATAAGTTTTTTTTTTCACTTTTGACCATTTTCAATTAGGTAAAAGCACTAGTCTATTAGGCTTACGAGGTGTTTGACTAGCTTGCATTGTGCCTAATTCGCTTAAGAACGACTTCAATTTAAGCCTGAAATTTTGTTCATAGATTAGAATGATGGAACGTTTCACCATATTTAACTGTCACACTGTTTACCGTACACGACAATGACACTTTTGCGTTATTCTATTTTCTCATAATTATGAGAAAGCCATGCTTAGTTAATAAGGCTAACTCTCGTAACCTACTTCGCGGTTTGATTTAGGTATAACGAGATAGTCGTTTTGTGAATTGGGCTAAGCTTAAAGTATTTAAGATCCGTTGTACATAATAATATAGCTGTTTTACACTAAACAATTGCAAATATTATAGTGCTTTTTCGTGTTTTGCTCGCAACACAGATTTGTATAAATAAACTACTAAGCGGCAGTAAATCAAAAGCATGTTAGGACATGTCTAAGGAGGCTTCTGTAACTATCAACGCGCAATAGGCCTTCTTTGAATTACTTAAAAAGTTGTAGTCCGATTGCGCTCAAAATAAATTCTCTAAAAGGTTTTTAGCATGATCTATCAGCATACAAACTTTCCAGTTTCTATCTCCTATAGTTTAAAAATGCCAGCGGGGGACCAAATTATAAAACCACTTTGGAAGCCGATTACTCGAAAATGGTTCTTTGTAAAAAAGTTATGTATGAAACCACGCCTTTATTTTAGATCTTTTCGACGATATCTCACACGATGGAGTAGAATGAAACAATATTTTTCATGCCTATTTCATATGTATGGAGGAGCCACCCCTCTAAAATATGAAATTATTATTATTTTATGATATAGAACACGGATCTATACACAATATATAACTTTACCAAATCTCTCCCATTTATGTTCAAAATTACAGTAGCTAGAGGGGCAGACAGAAAGAAAGACTAACTGACGAAGCAAAACTATAAGGGTTCCTTGAATACTATGGAACCCTAAAAAGACTGACTGATTAAACTAACGTTTCCTTTATTTTTCTCTCAAAACATGATCCTTGTACCTACGACAGTTTCGGTTGCGGCCGAAACTGAGACAGTTGCCAAAATTCGTTTTCGGTTTCGGTCGTAAAAACCAGCTTCGGTCAGACACTATTTTAAAATAAGATGATGATGATGATTACTGTAACGTACATAGTGGCATATGCTTGCAGTTCTTAAAACAATAATGCCGAAATTTCCAAACGCGTATCTTTAAAGACTGAGGAGTTTTGTTCAGTTCTTTTGGATCCAGGAAATACCTTCTTATTATACAGGGTATAATCTTATTTTTTTGGTAGCATAATATGCTTAAGTTACTTCAAGAAAAGTCTAAATCACTATATTATATTTCTATATAAATTTTGAGGAGTTCCCTCGATTCCTCACGGATCCTATCATCAAGTTTCCATGTTAATGACAACAACAAAATAATTTTACAAATTATAAGTCCATAGACGGTAGAGTAACGTTTAAAGATCACCGTGTTTGTGAAAAATACTAGGAGAAGTACCTTTTGTATCATCATAATGTAATGATGTATGGTGTAATGGTGGTGGTGATAATGATGATCACTTAATTGCCATGGAAGCATATGCTTGCAGTTCTTTAAACAACGCTGAAATCCCCAAACATGTATCTATAAGGAGTCAGGAGTTCTGTTCTGTACTTTTGGATCCAGGGTATACCTTGGCGCAAAATCTTAATTTTTGGTAGCATAATATGCTTAGACTACTTCAGAAAAAGCCGAAATCGCCATAAGTATCCATATAAATTTTGATTCCTCATGGATCCCATCATCAAGTCACCACTTTTTTTAAAACGGGACTTTGGGGTTATACCCTTTAGATCAAAAAAAGAATTTTGAAAATCGGTCCATAGACGGCTGAATTATCGTCTAACATACAAAATAATAATAAAATATTATACAGCCGAATACATAACCGCCTCCTTTTTTGGAAGTCGGTTAACAAAATATGCGATGCGACCGCGCTGCTGGCGCTGACGACCGGCTCGCTTCCCGCCCCCCGCGCGCCCCACACCCGTGCACCCTAAAAGGCCCCAGTAGAATCTAGGCGGTGTCCTGATATAAGAAAAATTCTGGACGCAAGATGATGCTCGTAGAGAACTGAAAAAAACTTTTTGTGTATATTCGGGGAGACGCAATATAATCGGTAAACTAAACGGTCAATATACGGTACAAAATATACGCTTCTCAGAAGCGCCCTCGAAATTCCGTGCGGCCGATGGCTGAACTACGAAATACGCTGAAAATCATTCTAGTGATGAAATTGAGTCCATGCCAATTTTTTGCCTATGCATTCTAATGATGAAAAGACACCCTTGGACGAAAAATGAGGGTCGGTTAATCTTGCGTCCGTATACCGGACGCAACAAGTCGGTCGGACGCGGCATCATTCGTAAAAATCGCCATGTAGGACGCAACATGATTCGCAAGATATATATATATATATATATATATATATATATATATATATATATATATATATATATATATATATATATATATTTAAATCGACGAAGACTTCTTGCGTCCTTACAAACTGCCACCCTGTAGCATCCACTGTATGTGGCAAGATTTTACTTGTTATTAATGCGTATATGTGTAGTTTTTATCAGTATGATCTCAAGAGTCGACTTGGAATCGCGTTATATAATGAAATATAAATATTCAGTTTTGGAAATTTCCAGGTCATTTAGTACTTCCGTTCACCGCCAAAGCTATCCAGCACACAGTATATATCCGTATACTTCTATACACTGCATGGATGCTAGTACTTCCGTTCACCACCAAAGCTATCCAGCACACAGTATATATCCGTATACTTCTATACACTGCATGGATGCTCTTACCTCCCATCAATTTGTTCAAATCAATTCCGTATAATGCCCTACATATATTACCAACATTATGCAGATAAAGCTACACCCTTCAATCTTATAAGACATTATGATTCCGAATTACTTACCAACATTATGCAGATAAAACTACACCCTGATCTTATAAGAGATTGTGATTCCGAACTTCTGTTTTTGTATTTTTGTAAGAAGGATTATGTTTTTCGCGCGCATCTTGTATGTCTGTATGTATGTATGTAAACTCCTTTATTCCCACGTATCTTCCAAACGGCTGGATGGATTTCGACAATTAAAGTATCGTTTGATTTGTCTAAATAACCCAAGTGTCTTTAGGTATTATGTAGTTCAAAAAAAAAAATACAAAATGGCGAATTTTCGCGCCAAATTGTAAGTAGTTCAAAAAAGGAAATTAAAAGATTTCAAAAATATACATACGTCATGTATTTAAATTTAATCAGGAATAATTAAAACCATTTTAATAAAATCATTTGAATATATTTGTAATCAAAGCATTTAAATAGTCGTCTTTTTGATTTAAATCGACTAAGTGTGTGTTGGTTAAACTAAAAAATCTAAAATAAAATAATAATTAAAAAAAAAAAACAACGCGACTGACGACCGACATTTAATTTTTGTTTAAAAACAATAATTTTACAATTTTCAGTGACGTTTGTTAAATTATTATTAAAATATTGTAAGAAGGTTTAAAATAAACGATCGAATGTATAATTATCGAATACGCGCCAAGCTTCCATTAGGTATTGTAAATTAGTGTCCGACCGAGTGTTCGGTTTCGGTTTCGGTCGAGTTTCGGCAAAAAACGTGTTTCGGTTTAGTTTTGGTTTCGGTGAAGAACCTGCCGAAACTACGACCGAAACCGAAACTGCATTCTGCATGTGCATGGAGTTCTCGGGCTGTGATCGGTAATGTTCGACGCATTTTTAAATTCCATCTAAGCGACGCGCGACGCGACGATGACATTCTATAAAGTTTTGTTACAGGACATGATTTATTTAACTCAGTTGCATTTACTTGAGATGGGGTAAAAATAGTAATAGTAGGTATTAGATTTTACACATTTACGGTTTGTACATAATTAAAAAAACCACTAACTCGCGCATTGTCTAAACGTCATTTTGAAATAGCTATTGTAGACCAATGCCGATAATTTTTTAAACAAAAAAAGTATAGTAGGATGAAACCGAATGGAAAAGGAAAAGAATATAACAAAACATGAGGGAAAAATAAATTACGGGCGATTCAATTATATTCATTGATGCCTATTTATTACTATTTTAAGATAGGTTATATACATGAGTGACCTACGGATAATTTTAGCCCATCAAAAGGTATTTCAAAGAGAAGTAGGGAACGGGCTAAGCAGGTCTGGGCCTCACTACCTGTTTTTTTTTTTATCCTTCCGAAGGCAGGTCAAGATCGAGCCTGATGTCACTGCGACCCAAGTGGATCTATTGTGACTCCTTCGCGTTATAGTACCTGCCCCAGGCCTATGCTGCTCATAAACTGAACGATATGGTTGGGGTTGGTGCCACGAATTTCGTCTGTGGTGGAGTATTCGTGCTGCCCAAGGTACCTGTTTCTGTTCTGGTGGAGTGCCGGACAGTCAAGGAAAAGGTGAATGGGAGTTTCATCCTTCTCCTTGCAGAATCTGCAAGTCGTTGTGTCACCAACTCCTATTTTGTTGAGGTGTTTGTGGAGCTTGCAGTGCCCAGTTAGGGTTCTGGTAAGGATTCTTAGTTGATTCCTACTCATTGACAGCGCTAGTTCCGCATGCTTTCTGTTAAAGGCCGGGATTAGCGCCTTGGAGTGCACAAGGCCCGGGATTGCAGCCCATTGCTTTATGCTTAAGCTGCAGCCCCATTCCTTGAGTGCTCCTTTAGTAGTGCTGGAAGATATTCCGCAGACTGGTTCTGGTCCGTAAATGAGACTTTCGGCTCCTAGCCTGGCCAGCTCATCCGCAGTTTCGTTGCCGGGGATATTGCTGTGGCCAGGAACCCATACCAGACGGATATTGTTGTCACGGCCTAGCATGTTCAGCGTCTCAACACAGTTCAGAACTAATTTGGATGAAATTTCAGCTGCAGTTAATGCTTTCAGCGCAGCCTGTCAGAGAAAATTAGAATGTTTCTATGGACTAAGGCCATCTCTAGGCTCTCTAGTGAACAACCAATAATGGCAAAGATCTCAGCCTGGAACACGGTTGCAAATTCTCCCAAACAAGCATATTTGCCGGTTGGTGGCATGCCCCCGTAGAATCCAGCGCCCGCCCGGTTGTCCTTTCTAGATCCATCTGTGAACCAAACAATGTCATTGGGGTGAACATTAATTGGGACGTTTCCCTCCCAGTCCTCCCTAGAAGGTATGTAAACCTGATATAGCTTCGAGAAGCTGTACACCTTGGTCATGGCATCCGATGGCATGGCCATGACCGGTGTCTCAATAAGAGACTGCTGCAACTGTCCTAGTAGGGTGGAAGTCCATTTCGTCTTGCCCGCCGTCCTGGCCCTAAGAGCTGCCCTCTAAGCCTCCATCTGTACAAGCAGCGGAAGAGGAATCAGGTCAATCAGGGCTTCTAGTGAGGCGGTGGGTGCCGACGAAAGCGCACCCGTAATTATCAGACACGCCAGTCTCTGTACAATATTTAACGTTGCGATGCAGTTCACCTGTAGAGCCTTTTTGTGCCATACTACGCAGCCGTATGTGGCCATCGGCCTCACTACTGCTGTATATAGCCACAGCATTGCTTTCGGCCGAAGGCCCCATTTAGAGCTGACAAGTCTCCAACAGGATCCCAGAGCACATCTAGCCTTTTTCGTAATGTGCTCGATATGCTTATTCCAAGTGAATCCCTTATCTAGGATGACTCCTAGATATTTGACCTCGCTTGCAAACGTGATAGTTTTCCCAGAGTGTTGGGGGTTTTAGTCCATCCAACTTCCTCTTTTTGGTGAAGGGTATCAAGACTGTCTTATCAGCGTTGACTGTTAGCTTGACCCTCATGCACCAATTTTCGACGACTCCCAGTGCCGATTGCATTAGCCCAGCGACCACTGGTGCGCACTTGCTACCACTAGTATCGCTAGGTCATCAGCGTATCCTTGAGCGTAGAACCTTTTATCACTCAGTTCTTTTAGGAGCTCATCCACTACCAGGGACCACTCCAGCGGTGACAGCACCCCTCCTTGGGGGCATCCCTGGGTCAGCCTGCTCCTGAGCGTCGAGCCCATGATAGTAGATGATGCTACTATGTTGTTGAGCGTGGCTTTGATCCATTCTATAGTGGTTGGTTCTATATTCCTTGAAGCCAGGCTATCCGTAATAGAGCATGTTGAGGTGTTGTCAAACGCGCCTTCAATATCTAGGAAGTCGCATAGTGCAAACTCCTTATCCTCAATAGCTCTTTCAATGCGAACTACTAATTCCATCAACGCCGTTTCAGTAGATCTGCCTTTCTGGTAGGCATGTTGTCTTTCTTGCAAAGGCCTTTCAATGAGATAGGTGTCTCTTATATTATGAAGGTTGACCACCTTCTCCATCGTTTTGAGCATGAAAGAAGTGAGGCTTATGGGTCTATATGACTTGGGTAAAGCTTTGTCCCTATCTCCACCTTTGGGTATATATGAGACCTTTACCTTTGTCCAAGCCAGAGGAATGTAGCCCCACGCAAAACTCGCTCTAAATACCTTTAGTAGCGCCGGGAGGATAATGTCCTTGCCCTGTTGGATAAGGGCCGGAAATATGTTATCCTCGCCACCAGTCTTATATGGCTTAAAGCTGTCAATTACCCATTTGACTCGGTCAGGTTTAAAAATCATAGCTCTTCTCCAGTCGTCCAAAGTTGGTTTGGTTTTAAGGGATGTGTGGGAGAAGGCTTCACTCACGTCCAGATGAACACTGTTGGGGAAGTGCACCTCGGCAAGTAGCCTTAGTGTGTCCTCCACCGTCTTTGTGTAGGTGCTATCTGGTCTCCTCAGAGTGCTAGGATGGGAGCAAGGGGCTTTGGATACTATTTTATATAGTTTAGAGGTTTGCGAGGTGTTGTTCACTTCTTCGCAGAACCTGCTCCAAGAGCGTCTTTTGGTTTTCCTTAACTCCTTATTGAACGTCGTAAGGGCGGTTCTGTACGCGTCCCAATTCCCGTCTCGTTTATCTCTATTGAATAGAGTTCGGGTTTCCTTTCTGAGACGCGCCAGAGTACCACTCCACCAAGGTACGTTGCGCTTACTTGTTGATTTTTTAAGAGGACAGTTTTTGAGACAAGCCTCGTTTAGACTTAACTCTAGCTCTCCTACCGTTTGCTCTAAGTGTTCCACGGTCCTTTGTTGTGTTGTTTTTTTTTGTTGTGAGGTTTGACTACAGATCCTCCCTAAATGCTTTCCAGTTGGTGGCCTTGGGATTCCTATATGAAATTTTTGCCCAGGTATACTGTTGTGTACGTCAAACCTGATGTAACAATGATCGGACATGGAGTTGTTGTCCGATACGTGCCAGTTATTGGTTCGGTGCCGTATGAGCCCCGTACATACTGTAATGTCGAGAAACTCCTGTCTCAGTGGTGTAATAAATGTTGGTTTAGCTGTACTGCTCACTACCTATTCTTTTCTTTGCATTTTGTGAGAACTTTTACTGTGGTAATATATTTTTTTTACATTATCAGAAAGGAGAGATTTCAATGAATAAAAAGCCCACCGACTTTATAAAACTGATATTTTGACGTGAGAGTTTTCGATTGAAAATTAGGGTTAATTTTTCGATATTAAGTCAAATTAAGGTGAAAAAATAAATATTTTAAATGAAAAATAAATACAATATATTTGAAACGCAAAGATACGTTTTCACCAAATGTCGTGAATTTTTTTGTATAAGACTTTGCCATTTGACTTTTTTCCATAGGACTCGTAGTTTTGCAAAAAATCGAGATAAACCGTTTTTTACCTCTTGTAACTCACCCCCTTACACTTCGCGACCTCAGATTGCCCGTAAAATATTTTTTCTTTTATTTTTGTTAAATTCTCTTCCTTTTCCAATGGGTTTCATCCTACTATAAGATTTTTTTTTCACTTTTGACCATTTTCAAAGGTAAAAGCACTAGTCTATTGGGCTTACGAGGTGTTTGACTAGCTTGCATTGTGCCTAATTCGCTTAAGAACTACTTCACTGTATGCCTGAAATTTTGTTCATAGATTAGAATGATGGAACGTTTGACCATATTTAACTGTAACACCGTTGACCGTACACGACAATGATACTTTTACGATATTCTATTTTCTCATAATTGTGGGAAAGCCATGCTTAGTTAATAAGGCTAACTCTCGTTACCTACTTCGCGATTTGATTGAGGTATAACGAGAGAGTCGTTTCGTTTCGTTTCGTAAAGCTTAAAGGTATTGCTGTTTTACAATAAACAATTGTAAATATTATAGTGCTTTTTCTTGTTTTGCTCGCAACACAGATTTGTATATAAACTACTAAGCGGTAGTAAATCAAAAGCATGTTAGGTCATGTCTAAGGAGGGTTCTGTAACTATCAACACGCAATAGGCCTTCTCTGAATTACTTAAAAAGTTGTAGTCCGATTGCGCTCAAAATACATTCCCTCAAGAGTTTTTAGCATGATCTATCAGCATAAAAACTTTCCAGTTTCTATCTCCTATAGTTTAGAAATGCCAGTGGGGGACCAAATTTTAAACTACTTTGGAAGCCGATTACTCGAAAATGGTTTTTTGTAAAAAAGTCATGTATGAAACCACGCCTTTATTTTAAAAGATCTTTACGACGATATTTCACACGATGGAGTAGAATGAAACAATATTTTTCATGCTCACTTCACATGTATGGAGGAGCCACCCCTCTAAAATATGAAATTATTATTATTTTATGATGCTAGAACCGAGATCTATACACAATATATAACTATACCAAATCTCACCCATTTATGTTCATAATTACAGTAGCTAGAGTGGCGGATAGACAGACAGACTGACTGACGAAGCAAAACTGTAAGGGTTCCTTGAATACTATGGAACCCTAAAAAGACTGACTGATTAAACTAACGTTTCCTTTATTTTTCTCTCAAAACATGATCCTTGTACGGAAGTTTCTGTTGCGGCCGAAACTGAGACCGTTGCCGAAATTCGTTTTCGGTTTCGGTTGTAAAAACCAGTTTCGTTCAGACACTATTTTAAAATAAGATGATGATAATGATTACTGTAACTTACATAGTGGCATATGCTTGCAGTTCTTAAAACAATAATGCCGAAATTTCCAAACGAGTATCTTTAAAGACTGAGGAGTTCTGTTCATTGCTTTTAGATCCAGGGAATACCTTCTTATTATACAGGGTATAATCTTATTTTTTGGTAGCATAATATGCTTAAGTTACTTCAGGAAAAGTCTAAATCACTATATTATATTATGTCTATATAAATTTCGAGGAGTTCCCTCGATTAGTCACGGATCCCATCATCAAGTTTCCACGTTAATGACTAAAAGACCCTTTACAACAACAAAATAATTTTACAAATAAGTCCATAGACGGTAGAGTAACGTTTAAAGATCTCCGTGTTGGTGAAAAATACTAGGAGAAGTGCCTTTTACATCATCATAATGTGATGATGTATGGTGTAATGGTGGTGGTGATAATGATGATCACTTGACATGGAGGCATATGATTGCAGTTCTTTAAACAACGCTGAAATCCCCAAACATGTATCTATAAGGAGTCAGCAGTTCTGTTCTGTACTTTTGGATCCAGGGTATAACCTTGGCGCAACATCTTAATTTTTGGTAGCATAATATGCTTAGACTACTTCAGAAAAATCCGAAATCGCCATAAGTAACCATATAAATTTTGATTCCTCATGGATTACATCATCAGGTCACCACTTTTTTTAAACGGGACTTTGGGGTTATACCCTTTAGATCAAAAAAAGAATTTTGAAAATCGGTCCATAGACGGCTGAATTATCGTCTAACATACAAAATAAGAATAAAATATTATACAGCCGAATACATAACCGCCTCCTTTTTTGGAAGTCGGTTAACAAAATATGCGATGCGACCGCGCTGCTGGCGCTGACGAACGGCTCGCTTCCCGCCCCCCGCGCGCCCCACACCCGTGCACCCTAAAAGGCCCCAGTAGGATCTAGGCGGTGTCCTGATATAAGAAAATTTCTGGACGCAGGATGATGCTCGTGGAGAACTGAAAAAAACTTTTTGTGTATATTCAGGGAGACGCAATATAATCGGTAAACTAAACGCTCAATATACGGTACAAAATATACGCTTCTCAGTAGCGCCCTCGAAATTCCGCGCGGCTGATGGCTGAACTACGAAATACGCTGAAAATCATTCTAGTGATGAAATTGAGTCCATGCCAATTTTTTGCCTATGCATTCTAATGATGAAAAGACACCCTTGGACGAAAAATGAGGGTCGGTTAATCTTGCGTCCGTATACCGGACGCAACAAGTCGGTCGGACGCGGCATCATTCGTAAAAATCGCCATGTAGGACGCAACATGATTCGCAAGATGTATATATATATATATATATATATATATATATATATATATATATATATATATATATATACGTATAACCGCCTCCTTTTTTGGATATATATATATATATATACAGCGTGTCCCGACACCTATATCGGAGCATTTAGTGGTAAAAAATATGGATTTTTTGATCGACAAATTGCCCCTCAAATTTTATTTTTCTCTCACGTTTGTCAAATGGCAGCCATTTTATTTTTTGGTAACCAAGACCCGGGCTCTCGTACTAATTCAACCACCACTACTCATGTAAATGTCCTAGGAACATAAGAAAGGTCTCATTTGATAGCTAAATATGTGGACAATAATTCACAATTAAAATGTTTTAATTTTCTTTGAACAGAAAAACAAAAAAAGGTAATTAAAAAAAATATATAGTTTTTTTTGGTGAATTTTTTTAATTATTTGATTTTTGTGAAAAATCTAGGCCATTAACCTACTTGTTTTTTGTTCTAGAACGATAGAAGAGGACATTTGCTAAAATAAAATACAAACCCCTTTACTCTCAGTGCAATTGTTTAGAAGTTATGACAATTTGTTGGTATCATCTCAGGCAGGGGGGCAGCCAGTCGTCTTTTTCAAATTGTTATAACTACTAAACTATTGCACTGAGAGTAAAGGAGTATAGTAACTTTTTTACCTACTTCCTAGTACCTACCTACTGTACTTTACTGAACAAATTGCTTTCCAAATAAACCTAAAGTAGGTGTTAATAGTACTGTAATAATTGTAATAAATTCGCGCATACCTATAAGTATATACATACTTATGCGTAAACGTAAGCATTTTTTATACCTCACGGCCTGATATTACTCAAAGAAGTTGAATCACGCCGCCTTATTTTTATTTACTACTAGGTACTACTAGGTACACTTTTGTATGGGGAAACTCGCGACGCTAGAGCGCTTTCCCATACAAATCGCAAAAAAAATTTTGCTCTTTCAGCGCTGCTACTTTCACAGTGAACTCTCTATAAGGAACACAAACATACCCTTAAGTATTATCACTTATTTTTGTTGCACCTGTATAGCCAAGGATATGAAAATGTATTGGGAGTGAAATCAGATTAAGACAAGTTAGTTTTATGTTATTCACGCGTAAGTCTCTATGTTAAACACATAACCTTTCTTTCTAGCTTATTAGCTCTTAGACCTGTCAATGGTATAAGTAATCAGGGGTAAAATTTGGGGAGAAATATTTTTTAAAGTGTTGGTATCACTACCCGTTATCAATGAATTGCGGGAATCATCGTCGTCGTTTAAAAACAGCAGTGTAAATAGAACTCTGTGCTAATGTAATAGAGCATAAAATCGAACACAGGAGTGTCGAGCGTTTCGCTCCACTGCACCGTACCAAATCCGTGCGTGTGTAGCGACACCGGATTTGGTCTCCGGATATGGTCCGCTGTACACTCCGTACCAAATTCGTGTGTCTGTAGATAGCATAACATTGTATCGCATCGTATTGCCGCCGACAAACTACATTTTGACTTTTTATTATAGCAATAAGGTTTAAAACAGAAAAAAACAGCCTCCGTAGTCCAGTGGTTAAGAGCTTGGCTCTCGACTTGGAGGTCGTGGGCTCGATTCCCGCATTGGAACAACAAAAAATGTTGTTTCCAAGTTTGGTTAGGACAAAAGACGGTCCTGCGCCTGATCTCTCGCCAGTCGTGTCGGTCATCCGCCCCACTGGGTTACGAGAGTAAAAGAAGAAAGAGTGCTCTTGTGTACTGCGCACACACACTATAAACTCCTGCGTAACTCGCGTTTCAATGAAACCGGCCACCGTCACCGAAATCGGTGTGAAGGGGCTATAAGGTTTAAAAGGGGTACACTAAAGCTGTCCGCGACTGTACAAATGTATCTACATGCCCGTACATCTCACTCAGTCTCAAATCCTAGGTACCGGACAAGGGTTGCCCACGGGGCCACTAAACTACCCTAATATCTAACACTTGGGCTTCATCAGATTCGAATACTAGGCACTGGGGTCATTTTAGTCGTTGCGAAAAAACCTCTTCTACAAGACCTAAAATTTACAACATGTTTAGTGTTAAGGATTCTCTTGAGACATTCAAAGAATTTAAACACGACGATGAAATCATACACCTTTTTTTTTTTTTTTTTTTTGTTTCCGGAGGGGAAAATGCATTACGCATACCACCCAGGCGCAGGGGGCACCCGAGTGGTGATGTGGGACTCCCGTATAGGCTAATAGAGACCCACGGTATACCCACTAAAAACCACCCCCCACCTTCCTCCTCGCCGCCCTGTGACGGGGCCACGGGAACGATAAACACATCCGCGACCCTGCCGGCGGCAGCCAATAAGCGGCTCCATCCTAGGCCCGAAGGCCCCAGGCGCACCAGATGGTAGGGTGCGCCTCCCTCCTCGGCCTCCACCAGTACTGTAGCAGACTCCCCCTGAGTCTGCTACTAGGAGGCCACGGATACCAGCCTCCACAACCGGTACCCGGTGGCAGATCTGGTATATGGTTCTGCCACCGACCACACCTCGGCCGCAGAGGATAGGGCAAGCGGCGCACCGTAATACCAACTTGCCTCTTCCTCTGCGGCCCCACCAATGCCGTTAACCGTACGGAACGGCCCCGCCAGCTCGCAGGGGGGTAGGGAGAGTGGCACAACACCACCACGCCTCTCCCCCTGCGATCCCTCCACGGCCGCAGAAGATAGGGAGTACGGCGCACCGTAATACCGGCACTCCTCTTCTTCTGCGGTCCCACCTCCTAGCGCGTCCGCAGCGGACTCCTCCAGCCCGCTGGGAGCGCCCTCCTCGGGCCAGCCGGCGGCAAACAAGCCGGCCCTGGTTGCCTCTTCGCTTCACCGTGGGTGTCCAAACCACGGTTACTAAGCCCCACCGCCACGTCAAGGCGTGCAACCATCGGGGGATAATAATAATAATATAATAATATCTATGGACGCTTCACACCACGTCAATCTGGCCCCGTGCTAAGTATCCGAAGAACTTGTGTTACAGGTACCAGACAACGGAAATATATTTTTCATACCACCTGCTCGACAATGTTCGATTATATATCACGCAATCTCAACGTAAAGCATGTCATTGACTCCCAAGGGAGATAATGTTGTATGAAACTCCCAAGGGATTAAAGTGATTTGAATTTGGAACGTTAAAATTCGTATGAAAATTCCTAGTAGATACGTATCTATCATAGAATTTTTCAATAATAATATGGTATTGCTGAGAGTTTATTCGAAAATCGAACTGGCCAACTATAATTTTAATATTCTCATGTGTCAAAATCGTCAGTCACAAGTTCCTGAATCTTTAAGTACTGCTCCACCACAACTTCCATAAATGTTCCTAATAAAAATATTACTCTGTCCCTCCATAACTGGACAAATGTGTCGAATATCAATATTAATTTTTAACAAAATAAATGTTATATTTTTGCAGCCCTGGGTTTTTATTGCCTCGCAGTAGGAATGAAAAGTAGAGTATGCACCTCTGGGATAAAGCCTGTCTTCGTCTTGGGCAGCTTGGACCCCTCGCTTTACTCAGGACTCTACATAACTCCCTCGTTTCACTCGGGAGTTAAGTTTTAACTCCCTCGCTACGCTCGGGAGTTAACTCTAGAGTCCCTCGTTACGCTCAGGGTCCAATATGCTACCCGTGACGTAAGATACTGCTTTATCCCCTTGGTGCATAATCTACTATAATACTTTTATACTATACACATATTTAAGATTTTTATTATAATAATACACATATTTAATACACATCCATGACCCAGGAACACAGAAAAACTTTTTGTTCCTTCGGCGGGATTCGAACCCGCGACCCCCGGCTTGAGCACCAACACGCTCAACCAACTGAGCCACAGAGGTCGTCAAAAATGAAATCATACACCTAACTTGACACCAGCTGTTGAACCATGATAGCTAGACAACTGCCAAAATCATTACCCTTCCTTGGCTTTGCTGTAGTCGGTTAAAAAAATAATTAATTTTTAAGGGTATATAATTTTTAAGGCCCATAATAACGAACGTTATTTTTTTCCGTTTTCTACGGAATCCTTCTCGAGACCGACTCGCACTTGGCCGGTTTTTTATATTAAAATAAAAGGTAAATAGGTACATAAATCATCATTAGCCTAAGGTGTAGTAACAGAAATACATTGAGTATTATTTCTGGAAATTCCCATAGGAACGGATTTGCGCGGGAAGTGGGAACACCAATCTCGAGAGATTATCCGGTTCCCAAACTTCACTCACTAATGGAAAGGCTAAATGATTGTTTAATATGGATGAAAATAGAATATTGTAAACAACAACAGCGCTTAAAATAAACGTGAAGAAGATTATAGTATATGCTAGATATAAGAAAAACAAGTAATTGTAATTTTACTGAAATTGAAAGTGGTTAAATGGCCTATATTAATATAATAAAGAGGAAAAGTATGATTGTTTGTTTGCATTGAATAGGCTCCGAAACTACTGGACCGATTTTGATGAAATTTGGTGCAGATGTAGATTAGACCAAGGACATAGTGCGCGACAAAAGGAAATCTAGCGGTAACCGTACATTTTACCGCAATAAAAATTAGCCTATGTCCTCCTCCTTGGTCAAATCTAGATATATCTCTACCAAATTTTATCAAAATCGGTCCAGTAGTTTCGGAGCCTATTCGATGCAAACAAACAACTTTTCCTCTTTATTATATTAGTATAGAAAAGTAAAAAAAAGGTGTTAGTTAATTACGAGAATTGGGGGTTTGTTTTAAGTTCTAGCTATTAGGCTGTGTCCAAATTAAGTTTTTCAGGCTACATTTCTAGCGTCCCACGCTATTTATACTCAGAAATTCCAGAATTTTCACGCAGAATTGAAAGTGTACTTTAGATTTTAGGCAAAAAATATTTTTAGGCGTTTCAGGATGATTTAGTGGACGATCCATTAAGAGATTATGCCTAAGTTGTATCATTTGTATGCGGGCACACATCCACCCTGTTTGATCAGCTAAGAGCTGTTTCATTTAAACACGGATTACCGATGTTTTTTTCTATGAATTTTTTACTTTTTTACCCAGGGAAAATGTTTGATCGCTTTAAAAAGTTAATTAAATATATTTACACAAGTTATTTATAAATTAAATATATGTGAGTAACGTGGCTGTTTATTTTACTTTGAATTGAAATAAATAAGAATTATTAACGTACCTACTTATACATTTTTATATATTATTTATCTAACATTTACTCATAATATTATGTATTTTATCGGCATTTTACTACCTGGTATTAATAAATATATCTTTATTTTATGTAAGTAATTAGTAGACCATATTGTTTTTTATGACTTATACTCGTATGATGCTGCTAGTGTGTATCTGTCAGTCGCCGGACAACAACGAGAATCCACAGCACAGAACACTATTACTCGCGGAGAACACTATTACTATTACACAGAACACTATTACTCGCGGAGAAGAAGGTCGACTTCATACAAAAAAATTGGGACCAAAATAGCGCCTCTAGTGAGCTGCCCCCTCAAACTTTTAACCGCCTTCCAACAAAGGAGGACTAAATATTTGATTATATGAATATGGCGGGAAATTGAAGATACGTAATTAAAGTTTAAGTTGACGTTAAATTTCTCTTTAGAGCTAAATTTTGCATTCCAACAAAACCGAGCGACCACCTCCACGCACAAATCATAACTATACGTCACAAAATGTTCGTGAGCCCTTAAATACATACGTCTAGTGTTTTCGATAGCGCGATCTAGAAGCGGCATAGTGTCTGTTGTGCGCCATCTGTTGTGGTTTTTAAGTAACTTTTATGTAATATTAACCATGTAAGACAGAGAGCGATATATTGAAATATAACCATTCTTGTCGCACCGAACTGCCCCCTTTTTGGTCCAAGGTCATTCATACAAAGTCGACCACCCCTGGATCCACAGAATACCAGGGGTTACGGTGTAGTTGAGTACTATGCCGCGACCGTACACCTGAGTGGAGTCCTTTTCGACTGTCGCTGTTCGCATTGCACTGCCTTATACCTGTTCTTTTTTTATAATTATTATTTGTTATCTGGCTAGTATTTGTTGTTTGTTAATATTATGTATAATCTATGTTTTCTCTTCTATGTGGTTAGGCAAAAATCCGCTGTATTTCTGTCATTTGTAATGTTTCGTGATTGTTTAAGTTTAATGTTCGATTTTTTGTGATAATGTAGTGTAATGTGACTGTGTTTGTTGAATAAATGTTTATTATTATTATTATTATTGTTTATTATTAAAAATAATGTTTTTTATAGAATGACACCGGCAAACGAGTAGACGGAAAGCTGATGCGTGATATACCTACGGATACCAGCAACAAGAGAGTTAGACCGATAAATTACTAAGGTAGGTATGAGAGAGACAGCATTATGTTTTAATATAAAAATCCAGACCGTTATCGCATGTCGCCCTCCTAAAATAGCTTACCCGTAGCTGTCCCCAACAACCGATCTGAACTTCACCCGGGTGAAGTTAGGACTTAGGGCGGGCCAACCCTCCCATTAAACTTTAATCATACCAACTAGCCACCAGGCTAGTTATAGCCCGATTAAGCTAGAGCGGTCTTAACCCGACCGCTAGCGTAGACCCTTTAAAAAAAAAAAAACATGTCGCACCGATAAGGACAAAGACAGATATAATACCTGTCTTTGTCCTTATCGGTGCGACATGCGATAACGGTCTGGATCTGGATATTGAGATATTAAAAACGCACTTTAAAGTGTGAAATGTGAAAGTCATAAGAGCGTACCTTAGTAATTTGTCGGTGCGATGTATGCGATATCGCACCAAACACTGTGAAAACGCCCTAAGAAGACCCAGTCTTTTAAACCTCTCACACCTTCGGCCCGCATCCTACACGGCGTAGTGCAAGGCAAGCTTTATTTCCCGCTAATTTTATCAATGCTGTTTCAGAAGCAATATATTTTTATTTGTGAAATCTTATATTATATAAAAATGAATTGCTGTTCGTTAGTCTCGCTAAAACTCGAGAACGGCTGGACCGATTTGGCTAATTTTGATCTTAAAATAATTGTATCATTTCAGGGAAGGTTTAAAAGGTGAGAAACACTTCACTTTCAAATTTCATAGTTAAGGCAGAACAACGTTTGTCGGGACAGCTAGTCGCTGATATGGGACAGAAAAAAATCGAAATATGAAAAAAAGTTACGCCATCTGGATTTCATAAGATTTTGTCAACTAAATGCTGACTTATAATGTCATGGGATACTCTTCCCAACTTACCTGTCCGGTAGTTGTGGTGTAGTATACGGGTATGCGACCCCGGCTTCCCTAGCTATTACTATCCTATCCCTTGCCCTCCTGGGCGGTAATATTCTACATTCCCTATTTCCCACTCTAATTCCCAATCTTCCTTTCCACACCACCTATCCTTCCCTTTCCCTATTCCTACCCTCTCCACTAATCCGTGGAAACGCAATGGATAATCAAAAATAATTAAATTATTTATTTTTTATTACATTATAATATTTTGTGTTTTGGTGCTCACTGAAAATCAGCGTTGCGAACTATGTTTGCAACATATGCTGAGTGGGCACCTATTTGGTAAAATTTCTTGTGTTTTTATTTTTATTTAATGTATATTTTTATTGTTCAGTGTTTTACCAAATAAACGATATTTTCTTTCTTTCTTCTTTCTTTCTTTCTTTCAAATTATCCAAAATGGCGGCGATGTGGTTCGCCACCCATCACGTCTCGTTTCTCGCAGAGGCGAAAAGTGGACCATGGAGAGCCGCTTGGCTACATTGAATGTAAGAGGAGGGATGGATGGTAAGAATGAAAGTGGACGAAGCGAAAGAAGTATGTAAGGATCGTAGCAAGTGGAAAGAAGTGGTCTCTGCATACCCCTACGGGAAAGAGGCGGTCCTGCCTACCCCTACGGGAAAAAGGCGTGATTATATGTATGTATGTATAATATACAGCAGAAAGCAAATGTTAAAACGTTGACTGCCACAAATAACCCCAAAAGTAGGGCAATTTAACTGTAGACACTTTTTGCCTTTACATGCCTCATATACATATAATATAGGAAGGTCTATTACTGTAATTGATGGAGTTCAGCCAACAATTGATTTGATTCGGAAACTCTACACCATGGTGACGTACCGTCAGCAATTGATTGTTCACATTAACGTCACTGTGACGTGTGTATAGAGGACATGTCACGGGTCAGCTGACATGAATGGCATGGTATCAAAGCGGTGTCACGTGATTTATTTTACTAGATAAACTACATCCGATAAAGATTTCATTGTGATTTGTGACACATCACATAACTTTTAGTAACTTTTACGTGTCTTTTGGGTAGAAAATCGTAATTTAGCCGTCAGTTTTTCATTTCAAACTTATATTGTTTCAAATTGTTATTTTTAAAAGTAAATATGTAGTTCCTATAATAATTTAGGCACTCTGTGCTATCTATCTTTGATTGAATTCGCTTTTAATGATCAGAATTCGTTTTAATAATAATGTTTAGGAAAGCTGCCAATTCTACCATTCTTAAAGCGACGATTGCACTGATCAGGGGGTATGAAAAGGCCATTTTAGGTGTTTCTTTTTGTTTCATATATTTTGACAAAAAACATAAATTTTGACAGTTTTCAATAGAAATGCGTAAAATGGCGCGCTGCGCGCATAATATGAATTTCATATGATTCATTTAATGTTCATCTAATGTTCACCTTAAGTGGCCTTTTTAGACCATCAGCTTTTTACTCGACAGCCGAAGCAGGGAGGGTTATATTTTGAAGAGTATGATAATAACAACAATGCTTATGCTATCTACAGACACACGAATTTGGTACGGAGCGTACAGCGGACCATATCCACAGACCGAATACGGTGTCGCTACACACGCAATGATTTGGTACGGAGCGTACCAGATCCGCTATACGGATTTTGATGAAATTTGGCATGTTAGTAGTTTAGGCTCTGGATTAAAACATAGGCTACTTTTTATCCCGAAAAAATACAGTGTTCCCGAGGGATACCGTATTTACGCGGGCGGAGCCGCGGGCAACGGCTAGTTTATAATAAGCAATGTCTCCGCGGCCCTATTTCGGTCTCGCGTGCATCGGAAGGCTACCTTTAGATTCGTCTCAGCAGTACTGGACTTTTTAGACTGACGATGATGAAATTGTCACTTCATAAAACTCTTTTCCTTCAACGAAAAGTCACGATCTCTTCGTTAGTGGGAAAGAGATTTATTTTGGACTGAATGAAACAGACTTTAAATTGAAACTTTGTACAGCACCGTTCTAGTCATTCTGTAGAAAGGAGCAATGAAATCGATCCTTAAGCAATAACCCTTTCTGTACAATAAAGATAACAAGGAATACGTTTCATATTTAAATTTTATTTTCATAGACCATAAAGAAGACGCTGAAACTGCCATTTTATTGTTATTTTCATAAATACAAATAGAATTCATAAGATATTATCGCAAAATAAAATGTATCTGCAAATTCCAGATTATTTTAAAGAGCTGAGTTGTTATATTTTAAAGCTTCCGATAAAATCACAATGAAATAATTTGAAACAATCAAATTGTAGCCAAATAAGGAGCTCCTATCTAGAATAAGATCTTAGGAAAACTAAGGAAAATAGACTTAAAATTGTTCATGTACTTACATAAGTTTTAATTTAAAGCTAACGCTTGCACACGGCACTACGTTGAAGTAGCGAAGGCTGATTCTCCTGAATAGGGAAGCTCTAGCCTGTAAAATAGGTAGGGATTTGGATAAGGGTTTTCAAAACGTAAGTGCTAAGTGTAGCCGATAGGAATGGAGTTATAGGAACCCCACGCTAAAGGGCCATACGCACGGCGCATCCAGCAAATCTAGCACCGGTACTAATTTACCTTCATTAGTGTCAATAGTGTCAATCATTTTTACTTTTTGCCTACAAATCCACGGCCTTGAGCTCGCAGGCTGGATGGTTAGTATGGCCCTTAAGTCGTATTATCTTATACTATCCTACTTGGTTATTAATGAAGTCTTTGAATCTTTGAAGGTATGCATTAATACTACTCCGCTCGATAGCATACTTTAATATTTTATCCATGGATGGATGATCCATTGGTCCTCACAAGCATCAATATAATTGGCTGTTGCTGCCCGGCAACACAGAATAAATAATAGTACAATAGTACCTATAGGTGCCGGCAACTAAAAATATTTGGTACACTAACCCTAAGAGCCATAGCACACGGCGTATTTTAAACGCGCTGAGGACGAGCAGATTACGCGTGTTTACGCACTTAAAACGAGACTCCAATGAATTTAACTATGTGCCATAATCGGAATCTACGGCGCTAACTCGTGATAGAAGTCATAAACCCGTTTTACATAAAATATTAATAAACATTCGATCGGATCGGACGCGCTTGCTCGCGCTAGCTCGCGTCGCCTCGAGCCATTACCTTCACACGGCGCGTAGGCGCGAGCTGACGCGGCGCGACTTGTGATAACTCGCGCCGTGAGAAGCTAGCTTTAGATACAGCTTTGTGTGTACCATAAACCTTCACGGTTTGTGCGGTATAGCAAAATTCGACGCGCGCATTATACAAATTACAATAGGTACTTATATAGTATAATAATGGTAAAATTGAAGAAATACCTATCTAACCAATTTTACAAAAAATATTTGTTCAGTTACATATTTTACAAATCTTAGGTAGGTACAATCGATTCTCGTGTGAAGGGCTGCGGCTGGGAACCGGTTACGACACGCGGTATTGTAAGCGAATGCAGCGATCGTAGGCAGCTTACAACTGGCGCTTTTGTCTAGGTAGTGCAGGGATCCTCGACCTGCTTCTTGTGAAATCTCCTCAGATTCTACTTGTTCCACTGATTGATACCTATCGATTAGCTCTTGCTTTAATATGAAAACGAAATATATTCTACCACTTTTTTCGCGTTGAAAGAAAGGCGTATTTCGTAATAACTTTTATTAAAAAAGTATATTTATCCGAATAGTATAGGAGCGCCGTGGCCTAGTAGGGTAGACCGTTTATCTCACTCTAGAGAGCGTGCAGGTTGAAATCCCAGGTTGTGGTGTATACCAATGAGACTTTTTCAGATCTCAAGTACATTATACGGACGCTCTAACGGTGAAGGAAAACATCGGGAGGAAACCCGCACATGGTTGGGCCCAGACGTATTGACCAGTTCATTCCTCTGGACTAGGCTGACTATGTTGTGAGAATGCCGTATGTGCTTGGGCAACTATACGACATTTAAAAACCAACTGTCCCAGGCACTACAGTATTTCAAGAGTGGTTACTTCGCTCGGAGAATACTGTATAAATCATCCATTAACGGATGTAAAGGCCTAAGTTTATAGGTATATAACCGAATAGTACATATATAAATATTCCGAAAACTCAGAATATACAAAACAAAATTTTTAAGATAGTTAATGTAACATATTTATAGCTTGTTTATCTTCAGACATCAAACGGATTTAGGCATGTCACATGAGCAACGAATTCGTTAAATTTCGTGCCAGTGCGGAGGATAAAAGATTGATTTAGCCTTTGAAGTCCGGACTCCGGAACGAAAGGTAATCTTAAAATGATTGATAACTTTTCTATTGAGCAGTACAAGCACGAAGTAAATAATTCTACTTCTACACTAATATCACAGCCTATAGAACTATTACCTACAGTCGTCCAACGGACACGTCTAGACAGAGCAATCGTGCGGGGCGTGCGGGGTGAGAGAGGGGCGGTAGCGAGCCCAAGCTGCCATACACTCGCTTGGGACACGTCAGCCGGGGTTGACGCTTTTTAATTTGATTGTTTTAAGTGGTTTGCGACAGTGTTTCGTTTGAGTTGTATGTAAGTAGGTACTTATTTACAATGGTCAATTATATGAACAGCTAAAGAAGATTAATTTTAATACAAAACCATGCGCCTGTTTCCCGTCAGAATTTTTAGTAAAATTGTATCTACGTATGAGAATAATTTACTAACTACATCGTCAAATTCAACAATCGCAATCTAAAAACTAGTAAATCCAAATGTCGAAAATACCTTTCAGTTTCGCATTTGTAGCTTTTGCAGGGTTCGTAAATATCCGATATTTATAATAAATATCAAAATATCAGATATCTTTGATATATATCCGATATTTTTGATTTTTTGATATTTTCAAAATTACATACAAATCTCATAGGTACTCTGATATGTTTTTTCGTAATAGTTGAATCGAATTAATTTGTATGTCTGATAATTTGAAGATAGGGAAGTAAAATTAAACTCATTTATTTATTATTGATATTAAAAGTTTTCAAATCAATTAAAAATCAACGATAGATACTTTTGAGAATCAATTTAAATAAACCATAAAACCATAAAATGACTTTTGTTTATAACCAGAAGAAAAAAAAGTGTATTAATTTTATCAGTCGAATTAATTTTACACATGGTATAAATGGTTAACAATAGTATAATAACAAACAAGGAATTTTCTTCCGAAAAACAGGGGGTCACGTGGGTGTCATAAGCCGTTACAAGCTGCGTCGACGGCTATGATTAGTTAATGTCGTGTCAAATAGCAAGTTTTTGATGACCTAGGGTTGTGAAACTCTCGGAAAATAAGACCTGTGTTGATGTAAGATTTTTTAAATTTAAAACATTCTTTTACATTTTTAAATATCAATATCAATTTTGATATAATATATCAAGCATAAATATCAATTGATATATATCATGATATATATACGATATACCTATATCAATTGATATATATCATGCTAACCCTGAGCTTTTGTATACGCATTTGTATTTTTTATAATAAAACTCTTCATTAATAGTTCTATATATTTTTTTTTGTTTTATTCCTAGTACTCTACATACACATACTACGAATACCTACACAAAATGTAGAACAGATTATAATAAAACACATTATTGTGACAACCCTGCAGCAATGACGAATACCTACACAAAAGCGGCATTTCGCGCGACTTCAAACGCGTTGGACCACTGTATCTCTTTATTACACTGTGCTAATATTATAAAGAGGAAAACTTTGTTTGTATGTTTGTTTGTTTGTTTGTAATGAATAGGCTCAAAAAGTACTGGACCGATTTCAAAAATTCTTTCACTATTCGAAAGCTACATTATCCATGAGTAACATAGGCTAAATTTTATTTTAGAAAAAAATAGGGTTCCGTAAGATATTTGGGTTTTTCGGACACAAGGTGTAAAAAATCAACCAGAAAAGTTACTTATTTTGCGTACGCTGCCTAAACTATAAAATATAGAACCATATAATGTTCTCATTAATTGTAGATCTTATAAATATCTACAAAAAAGTCCGCGACACACTATACCTATCTATGTCGAGTGAGGCACAACAACCATTTTTTTATTTAGAAATCTTGATTTTTTTTTGGACTACATTTAAACGCGTTTATTTTACTCATGCTATTAATCCTTATCAAAATAATTTATTTCATCACTAAATACAGTTTACGTAGATAATATTTGGTTTGAATGATTAAAATTGGACGTTTGGTTTTGAAGTTATGGCGAAATTAAAATATTACGATTTCTGCTGCACGGCCCGTTGCGAAGTAGGTGACATTCTGTAGTATTAGTATCAGTATTGTACCCGTGCGAGGCCGGGGCGGGTCGCTAGTATATTATAAATGTGAAAGTTTATGACGATGGATGGATGGATGGATGTTTGCTACTCTTTCTCGTCGATTCTGATAATTAAATCTAATAATAATACAGTTTAGATGCAGTCTCGATATGTTAAAACAGTAAAATCAAACGCGTTTTGTTTGGTCGAAACACCAAAAAACAGTTTATGATATCAATTGAAGGTCTAATTAGTGTTCTGACTTCAGCCAGATTTAATTTCACTATCTATAAAATGTATTTAAGATATTAAAATTAATGACAGAAACGGTTATATAATTTTTGACAGTTATTTTTTACCTAAAATTTCGAACTTTCCAGCATTTTTCTCTAGTTCACATAGTATCAGACTACATTACGTCTTAGTATCAACGAAGATAAAATCATATACCTACCAACCTAAATTGCTATCTATATTGCTTATTGCCCTAGCTATATTGCTTGCTTATAGCACAGAGTAAAAATACTTTACTAGCTTTATTAAGTCTGTTTATGTAGGCTGGCAATTATTGGCATAGTGCCAAACGGATATACCGCACAAGTTATCAGAAAATAGTGTTTATGGCATACACGAGTACCTGATACAAATATCAACAAAATATACTATTTTCGATGTCAAATTATTATTTCGATTTTAAACAATTTTTCCTGAATAACCTTTTCGTATGTTATGTGAAAAACTGTAGGTTGAGTGTTGAGTATACCTATTTAACTAAATAATATTTTCCATCTGGGAGGCCTGGGTAAAGATGAGTCATAAGGTTAAAAAAAACCAGCTAAATGCGAGTCGGACTTCCGCACGTAGGGATACACATAATACACATATCAATGAAAATTTTTAACTTTCTTGAACTAACCACCGAAGACGGACAGACGGACGGACAGTGAACTATGGAACCCTTAAAGGTTTAAAAGGTAATTCTTAACCCGGTGAGAAATATGAAGTACATTTGCCTCAACCACTCGTAACTCTTATTTAATTTAATTTTTAGTTCTGACTTCTGACTTAACAGCGGTTACCTACTTATAATAGTAGATTATGCACCAAGGGGATAAAGCAGTGTCTTATGTCACGGGCAGCATATTGGATCCTGAGCGTAACAAGGGACTCTAGAGTTAACTCCCGAGCGCAGCGAGGGAGTTAAAACTTAACTCCCGAGTGAAGCGAGGGAGTTATGTAGAGTCCTGAGTGAAGCGAGGGGTTCAAGCTGCCCAAGACGAAGACAGGCTTTATCCCAGAGGTGCATACTCTACTTTTCATACCTACTGTGAGGCAATAAAAACCCAGGGCTACATAAATAAAACATTTATTTTGTTAAAAGTTAATATTGATATTGGACACATTTGTCCGGTTATGGAGGGACAGAGTAATATTTTTATTAGGGAGAATGTTAAAACACGGAACTGTTAAAATAACGTAGTAGGTACCTATTTTAATTTCTGAAAATAGCACCAAACACTGGCTTTTGCTCTGAATTTTTTGAATCGCATTTTTCTTTTGTTATAGGTGGCCAGTTCGATTTTCGAATAAACTCTCAGCCATATTATTATTGAAAAACTCTATGATAGATGCGTAGGTATCTATTAGAAGTTTTCATACGAATTTAAACGTTCCAAATTCAAATCACTTTAATCCCTTGGGAGTTTCATACAACATTATCTCCCTTGGGAGTCAATGACATGCTTTACGTTGAGATTGCGTGATATATAATCGAACATTGTCGAGCAGGTGGTATGAAAATTAAGTTATGACGTAACAATTAAGTATTAAAGCGGTTACAGTATAGCTTAATCATTTCGGCAACGATGCTAATTGTTCCAATAATTCAATTGTTGTACCCAAACAATGAAACAATTAAATTAATAATGAAATTGGTTTCAGTGCGGTCGTGGTCTAGGCTGCGATGCGTCGACCTCTGAAATCCTTATCAGAAACGCGGCTGAAAGCGGAGCTAGGAAAATGGGAGATACGGTCGATTGATTATGCCAAATATTATAAAAAAGAGTCATTCTGATAAGGCTTCCATAGGGTTTAGGTAGGAGCTAAATTCGGAAAATGGAAGACAGAAGTTAATACTTCTTTAATAAGACCGGCTAAGTGCGAGTCGGACTCGGGCACCAAGGATTCCTGTAGGTTTTGATTCCCTTGCGAGTGTCGAAAATTTGTGGCATAAATGGCTCTATCTTTTGATTGCGTTGGCTAAAAGCGTTCCAACACTTTCAGTGATCTTATTCTGGAGAAGAAACGATTTTTGCTTACAAAATAGTATCCGATTATTATACAGTATGTCTTCAAAACAAACATAGATATACAAGGAGCGTGATCAGTGTTTTATTCTCGTTCCAAATATAACATGTGACCGCGCGGACAATACTAAGCGGCGGGCGCGTGACCTTTAAACCCGGCGCGTTGTACAGAAGTGACCATGCGTAGTGCGAGTTGTGAGAAAATGTAAATTATTTTATTTTTCTGTAAATTACGAAAATGTTTAATTATATTTTCATACCACCTGCTCGACAATGTCCGATATATCACGCAATCTCAACGTAAAGCATGTCATTGACTCCCAAGGGAGATAATGTTGTATGAAACTCCCAAGGGATTAAAGTGATTTGAATTTGAAACGTTAAAATTCGTACGAAAACTCCTAATAGATACTTATCTATCATAGAGTTTTTCAATAATAATATGGTATTGCTTAGAGGGTTTTTATTGCCTCGCAGTAGGTATGAAAAGTAGAGTATTCACCTCTGGGATAAAGCCTGTCTTCGTCTTGGGCAGCTTGAACCCCTCGCTTCACTCAGGACGTTACGCTCAGGGTCCAATATGCTGCCCGTGACGTAAGACACTGCTTTATCCCCTTGGTGCATAATCTACTATTATACATACTGTCATTATTTATGTAACCTTATATTGTAGCTTAATGTTAGGTTAAATATTTCATCTCGATATAAATATACCCTGTATTCATCATGAATCGTGCTCGAGTTTAGGTACGTCAATAGTAATGAAACATAACAATATTATGTACACACGCCTTCATTACAAAACGTTAATGTAAAACGGTTTAATATGATCGCAACAATTTACATATTAGCATCTGTGTTTTCATTAAAACCATAAAAAACAGTCCCTGTTGTTTTTAATCGGCTTATATTTGATCACGTATACACCATGTATTATCCAACACGCCATATTATCGTCATGTTGCAAAAATATGACACCAGAATCATACATACATACATATAATCACGCCTCTTTCCCGTTGGGGTAGGCAGAGACCACCTCTTTTTCGTAGGGGTAGGCAGAGACAACTTCTTTTCACTTGCTACGATCCTTAGACACTTGTTTCGCTTCATCCACTTCATTCTTACCATCCATTCATCCTCTTACATTCAACGTAGCGAAGCGGCTCTCCATGGGTCACTTTTCGCCTCCGCGAGAAACGAGACGTGATGGGTGGCGAACCACATCGCCGCCATTTTGGATAATTAAATTATTTTTATAATTATCCATTGCGACCAGAATCATATTCGTATTTAATACGTGAAGCGGCACCGGTATACTAATGGCCGTCATTAGTGTCAATAGTGTCAATTCTACTAATCCTACCAATATCCTACTAATGTTATAAATGTGAAAGTTTGTGAGGATGTATGGATTTATGGATGGATGTTTGTTACTCCTTCACGCAAAAACTACTAAACGGATTTTGATGAAATTTGGTATGTCAGTAGTTTAGGCTCTGGATTAAAACATAGGCTACTTTTTATCCCGATAAAAGTTCCCTCTTCCTCTTCTGCCCTCAGTGTTTCCGAGAGCAGAAAAGGAAGGGAAATTTGCAGGCTGGACCATAAGTATAGCGTTTTAGGCGTCTACAACATATTCCCTTTAATAGCTATAGTTCCTTGGTGCATAATCTACTATTATACATACTGTCATTATTTATGTAACCTTATATTGTAGCTTAATGTTAGGTTAAATATTTCATCTCGATATAAATATACCCTGTATTCATCATGAATCGTGCTCGAGTTTAGGTACGTCAATAGTAATGAAACATAACAATATTATGTACACACGCCTTCATTACAAAACGTTAATGTAAAACGGTTTAATATGATCGCAACAATTTACATATTAGCATCTGTGTTTTCATTAAAACCATAAAAAACAGTCCCTGTTGTTTTTAATCGGCTTATATTTGATCACGTATACACCATGTATTATCCAACACGCCATATTATCGTCATGTTGCAAAAATATGACACCAGAATCATACATACATACATATAATCACGCCTCTTTCCCGTTGGGGTAGGCAGAGACCACCTCTTTTTCGTAGGGGTAGGCAGAGACAACTTCTTTTCACTTGCTACGATCCTTAGACACTTGTTTCGCTTCATCCACTTCATTCTTACCATCCATTCATCCTCTTACATTCAACGTAGCGAAGCGGCTCTCCATGGGTCACTTTTCGCCTCCGCGAGAAACGAGACGTGATGGGTGGCGAACCACATCGCCGCCATTTTGGATAATTAAATTATTTTTATAATTATCCATTGCGACCAGAATCATATTCGTATTTAATACGTGAAGCGGCACCGGTATACTAATGGCCGTCATTAGTGTCAATAGTGTCAATTCTACTAATCCTACCAATATCCTACTAATGTTATAAATGTGAAAGTTTGTGAGGATGTATGGATTTATGGATGGATGTTTGTTACTCCTTCACGCAAAAACTACTAAACGGATTTTGATGAAATTTGGTATGTCAGTAGTTTAGGCTCTGGATTAAAACATAGGCTACTTTTTATCCCGATAAAAGTTCCCTCTTCCTCTTCTGCCCTCAGTGTTTCCGAGAGCAGAAAAGGAAGGGAAATTTGCAGGCTGGACCATAAGTATAGCGTTTTAGGCGTCTACAACATATTCCCTTTAATAGCTATAGTTCCTTGGTGCATAATCTACTATTATACATACTGTCATTATTTATGTAACCTTATATTGTAGCTTAATGTTAGGTTAAATATTTCATCTCGATATAAATATACCCTGTATTCATCATGAATCGTGCTCGAGTTTAGGTACGTCAATAGTAATGAAACATAACAATATTATGTACACACGCCTTCATTACAAAACGTTAATGTAAAACGGTTTAATATGATCGCAACAATTTACATATTAGCATCTGTGTTTTCATTAAAACCATAAAAAACAGTCCCTGTTGTTTTTAATCGGCTTATATTTGATCACGTATACACCATGTATTATCCAACACGCCATATTATCGTCATGTTGCAAAAATATGACACCAGAATCATACATACATACATATAATCACGCCTCTTTCCCGTTGGGGTAGGCAGAGACCACCTCTTTTTCGTAGGGGTAGGCAGAGACAACTTCTTTTCACTTGCTACGATCCTTAGACACTTGTTTCGCTTCATCCACTTCATTCTTACCATCCATTCATCCTCTTACATTCAACGTAGCGAAGCGGCTCTCCATGGGTCACTTTTCGCCTCCGCGAGAAACGAGACGTGATGGGTGGCGAACCACATCGCCGCCATTTTGGATAATTAAATTATTTTTATAATTATCCATTGCGACCAGAATCATATTCGTATTTAATACGTGAAGCGGCACCGGTATACTAATGGCCGTCATTAGTGTCAATAGTGTCAATTCTACTAATCCTACCAATATCCTACTAATGTTATAAATGTGAAAGTTTGTGAGGATGTATGGATTTATGGATGGATGTTTGTTACTCCTTCACGCAAAAACTACTAAACGGATTTTGATGAAATTTGGTATGTCAGTAGTTTAGGCTCTGGATTAAAACATAGGCTACTTTTTATCCCGATAAAAGTTCCCTCTTCCTCTTCTGCCCTCAGTGTTTCCGAGAGCAGAAAAGGAAGGGAAATTTGCAGGCTGGACCATAAGTATAGCGTTTTAGGCGTCTACAACATATTCCCTTTAATAGCTATAGTTCCTTGGTGCATAATCTACTATTATACATACTGTCATTATTTATGTAACCTTATATTGTAGCTTAATGTTAGGTTAAATATTTCATCTCGATATAAATATACCCTGTATTCATCATGAATCGTGCTCGAGTTTAGGTACGTCAATAGTAATGAAACATAACAATATTATGTACACACGCCTTCATTACAAAACGTTAATGTAAAACGGTTTAATATGATCGCAACAATTTACATATTAGCATCTGTGTTTTCATTAAAACCATAAAAAACAGTCCCTGTTGTTTTTAATCGGCTTATATTTGATCACGTATACACCATGTATTATCCAACACGCCATATTATCGTCATGTTGCAAAAATATGACACCAGAATCATACATACATACATATAATCACGCCTCTTTCCCGTTGGGGTAGGCAGAGACCACCTCTTTTTCGTAGGGGTAGGCAGAGACAACTTCTTTTCACTTGCTACGATCCTTAGACACTTGTTTCGCTTCATCCACTTCATTCTTACCATCCATTCATCCTCTTACATTCAACGTAGCGAAGCGGCTCTCCATGGGTCACTTTTCGCCTCCGCGAGAAACGAGACGTGATGGGTGGCGAACCACATCGCCGCCATTTTGGATAATTAAATTATTTTTATAATTATCCATTGCGACCAGAATCATATTCGTATTTAATACGTGAAGCGGCACCGGTATACTAATGGCCGTCATTAGTGTCAATAGTGTCAATTCTACTAATCCTACCAATATCCTACTAATGTTATAAATGTGAAAGTTTGTGAGGATGTATGGATTTATGGATGGATGTTTGTTACTCCTTCACGCAAAAACTACTAAACGGATTTTGATGAAATTTGGTATGTCAGTAGTTTAGGCTCTGGATTAAAACATAGGCTACTTTTTATCCCGATAAAAGTTCCCTCTTCCTCTTCTGCCCTCAGTGTTTCCGAGAGCAGAAAAGGAAGGGAAATTTGCAGGCTGGACCATAAGTATAGCGTTTTAGGCGTCTACAACATATTCCCTTTAATAGCTATAGTTCCTTGGTGCATAATCTACTATTATACATACTGTCATTATTTATGTAACCTTATATTGTAGCTTAATGTTAGGTTAAATATTTCATCTCGATATAAATATACCCTGTATTCATCATGAATCGTGCTCGAGTTTAGGTACGTCAATAGTAATGAAACATAACAATATTATGTACACACGCCTTCATTACAAAACGTTAATGTAAAACGGTTTAATATGATCGCAACAATTTACATATTAGCATCTGTGTTTTCATTAAAACCATAAAAAACAGTCCCTGTTGTTTTTAATCGGCTTATATTTGATCACGTATACACCATGTATTATCCAACACGCCATATTATCGTCATGTTGCAAAAATATGACACCAGAATCATACATACATACATATAATCACGCCTCTTTCCCGTTGGGGTAGGCAGAGACCACCTCTTTTTCGTAGGGGTAGGCAGAGACAACTTCTTTTCACTTGCTACGATCCTTAGACACTTGTTTCGCTTCATCCACTTCATTCTTACCATCCATTCATCCTCTTACATTCAACGTAGCGAAGCGGCTCTCCATGGGTCACTTTTCGCCTCCGCGAGAAACGAGACGTGATGGGTGGCGAACCACATCGCCGCCATTTTGGATAATTAAATTATTTTTATAATTATCCATTGCGACCAGAATCATATTCGTATTTAATACGTGAAGCGGCACCGGTATACTAATGGCCGTCATTAGTGTCAATAGTGTCAATTCTACTAATCCTACCAATATCCTACTAATGTTATAAATGTGAAAGTTTGTGAGGATGTATGGATTTATGGATGGATGTTTGTTACTCCTTCACGCAAAAACTACTAAACGGATTTTGATGAAATTTGGTATGTCAGTAGTTTAGGCTCTGGATTAAAACATAGGCTACTTTTTATCCCGATAAAAGTTCCCTCTTCCTCTTCTGCCCTCAGTGTTTCCGAGAGCAGAAAAGGAAGGGAAATTTGCAGGCTGGACCATAAGTATAGCGTTTTAGGCGTCTACAACATATTCCCTTTAATAGCTATAGTTCCTTGGTGCATAATCTACTATTATACATACTGTCATTATTTATGTAACCTTATATTGTAGCTTAATGTTAGGTTAAATATTTCATCTCGATATAAATATACCCTGTATTCATCATGAATCGTGCTCGAGTTTAGGTACGTCAATAGTAATGAAACATAACAATATTATGTACACACGCCTTCATTACAAAACGTTAATGTAAAACGGTTTAATATGATCGCAACAATTTACATATTAGCATCTGTGTTTTCATTAAAACCATAAAAAACAGTCCCTGTTGTTTTTAATCGGCTTATATTTGATCACGTATACACCATGTATTATCCAACACGCCATATTATCGTCATGTTGCAAAAATATGACACCAGAATCATACATACATACATATAATCACGCCTCTTTCCCGTTGGGGTAGGCAGATACCGCCTCTTTTTCGTAGGGGTAGGCAAAGACAACTTCTTTCCACTTGCTACGATCCTTAGACACTTGTTTCGCTTCATCCACTTCATTCTTACCATCCATTCATCCTCTTACATTCAACGTAGCGAAGCGGCTCTCCATGGGTCACTTTTCGCCTCCGCGAGAAACGAGACGTGATGGGTGGCGAACCACATCGCCGCCATTTTGGATAATTAAATTATTTTTATAATTATCCATTGCGACCAGAATCATATTCGTATTTAATACGTGAAGCGGCACCGGTATACTAATGGCCGTCATTAGTGTCAATAGTGTCAATTCTACTAATCCTACCAATATCCTACTAATGTTATAAATGTGAAAGTTTGTGAGGATGTATGGATTTATGGATGGATGTTTGTTACTCCTTCACGCAAAAACTACTAAACGGATTTTGATGAAATTTGGTATGTCAGTAGTTTAGGCTCTGGATTAAAACATAGGCTACTTTTTATCCCGATAAAAGTTCCCTCTTCCTCTTCTGCCCTCAGTGTTTCCGAGAGCAGAAGAGGAAGGGAAATTTGCAGGCTGGACCATGAGTATAGCGTTTTAGGCGTCTACAACATATTAATAGCTATAGTTCAATAATTGGAATTGTAGTACACTGTCTACTGGTATCCTAAGTCTGTGGCAGAAACATTCATTAATAATTGTGTTGCGTTAACGAGCTCAGAACTAACTTGTTTAAAATATCTTTTAGTTTCTAAGTATAATTAAAATTGTATCTCCATTATTCCAGTTAGAACTTATATTTACTCTTTCTTTCTTATATTGCTCATTCACATAAAAATAACGAAGTATAAAGAAAACTTCTCTCTGTTTAATGGGATCTTGATATTGGAAATATATTTTTTAATTTTCAGATAATTTTTTTTTTTTATTCTTTTTTGTTTAAGGACCTTTATAAAAAATTACATGTCGGTCCTGTTAATTAAACTACATAAGAATTTAAGTAACAAATTAAAGTAGGTACCAACCTAATACATAAACAAAAATCTAATTCCTAATTCTAAAATAGTGACTCACCGCCATAAACAATTGTTTTGCTGCGTCGGACGAAGGTTCTGCTAATAATTTATTAAATAATCCAACATCATATTGGTTCAGTTTTAGGGACACTATTAGCGCATGTCTTACTTGTTGGAAACGCGTGCATTCTATTCTTCTATGTACATCCTCCACTGCTCCACAAGTGTCACAGTTAGGCGAGTCTACCTTTTTCATTAAAAAGGCAAATTTGTTGAGCGGCATATGACCCGTTCTCAATCTATGTGCAGATACAATACTTGTACGTGAAATCTTAGTACAAGAAAACCAGGGTACATGAGGGGGCTCACTTTGAATACATTTGTACCAGATACCTTTTTCCATAGAACGTTGGTTAAAATATTCTTTCCAATAACTATAACATTCCAATCTATATTTTGGAAGCAGTTCTGAATAATTTGGATAAATTGTATGTTCTGACCCGTGTAATAAAGCTTTTTTTGCTAAAAAGTCAGCCCTCTCATTACCTTTTAAACCTATGTGGGATGGAACCCATTGGAATTTTATTTCTATGTTACGTGCAAGGAGATCAATTAACTGCGATAAGATGTCATATGATATCGATACACCCCTCCTGCCAGAAGCACATCGAGAGATATGCTGAAGACAACTTTTGCTGTCACTACAAATTACAAATCTATCATGCCTGACGTAATCTATATAATTAAGAGCTTTAGAAATTCCAATAAGTTCCACAGACATTATTGAAATATTAGAATTAATTTTAAAGCAATTATTAAATAAATATAATCCATCTACGTTACTAACAGTATTAGGATCGTAAAATGCTGCCCCTCGATCAGTTCCACTCTTTGAACCGTCAGTAAAAATAAAATAATAATTTGAATATTTTTCATTTAATTCTTTTAAAGTTTCATATTTTAAGGAATCAATTTTATAGTCTTTTTTAGCCATCTGTACACAGTCTAAATTTGTTTTAATTATATTTTCAATATCAATATTAGTGATCCATGTTTTCAAACGAAACATATCCAAAACCGACGACGAATAAATCTCCTCATTTAGCGTCTTTTCGTAGCACGAAACCAGTAATGGGATTTTTTTGCTAGCCCAAAAGTTACTAGATTGACATACAGAATATAAATTACTAATACATTTAGTAGATTCATTATTCGCCCATGCTCTTATTTTTGAACAATATTTGTAACCGAGGTACATTCTCCTGACGTGTAACGGAGGCACGCTTAACTCTGATTCCATTGTATGTATTGGTGTGCTTCTAATGAACCCACCAATAATACGTAAGGCTTGATTTTGTACAACATCTATTTTATTAATTGAACTGATACATTTGAAGCTCTCTGACAAGTCACACACGTATAAGTTAGCTCCGCAAATTTAATTCCAGAAGTGATAAACAAGTGATCATTATAGCGAATGTTATACACCAATTAACTCTCATATTAACGCTCTTCCTAACTGTGTATAATACTAGTGGAAATACTGTGTTAAAAGTGTTAAAATCAGTAAAAATTATTTTAAAAAACCAGTGATAAATCAATTTCTACAACAAATGTGCGGTAGTAAGAAAAAAAAAATCATCAAAATAAAACTCCCAAGTACGCCGTACACCGACGACAACTACACTAGCTTTAGTATCCATTTTTCAACCGCTTACGTCGTGATCACAGTGGCACATTAGATAGACGTAGGCCTACTTACATCAAATGGTCCTATGATCGAATCCGAGCGAACGGGTTGACTTTTTGGGATTTTTTAAATTCTTACTTTTACACCTTCAAAATTATTTTCTCAAATTCAATCTCCATTCTGAAAATTTAGACTGTCAAGATGCCAAATATTATTCGCACTCCTCCAAAATCAGACACAGAAGTTACCCAAGCTCAATCAGAACCAGACCTGCAGAAAGTACTCTTAGATGCACCGGGCAATACAAATATCTCACTCCGTCAGAAGCGTCCACGAATGGACGTTTCACCTGTTTCCACCAATTATACTGCGCGCAAAGAAGTCCCAGAGATACCTAACTCCCCTTCGGCAGGAACAGACACGTCGTTGCTACTATCCGAGATACGTTTATTGAGGCAACAAGTGTGTAACTTACAACAGCAGAACGAAGACATCGCTCTCAAACTCTCTAACGTTTCCGAGGTCCTCAACCAAAAACTTGAACAAGTTCATAAGAGAATAGAAAATCAGGATAAGGAAATAATATTGCTAAAAAATACGGTTAAAGATCTCCATCATAAGTTAAATACGTACGATCAGGAAAATATGAAAAATGAGCTCGAAATCATTGGAATCAATGAAGAAAATAACGAAAACTTAGTACACATTTCAATGCTGACAGCAAAGAAAATTGGTATAAACTTGTCCGAAAATGATATAGATGAGGTCTACCGAACGGGATCCCGTCATACCCACCCAGGAAAATCTAGATCTATCGTCTTGAGACTTACTCGCCACATGACACGCAACAACATCCTTAAAGCTGCAAAAGAAAGACGACCGCTCTCTTCAGACGAAATTGTTAACGGAACCTCAAACAAAGTCTATATAAATGAACGCTTGACTACCTCAAACAGATTATTATTTCGTAACACTCGCACACGTGCACGAATCCATGGATTTCAGTACTGCTGGATACGGAATGGTACTACTATCTATATACTATCTATATACGAAAAGCCGAGAAACATCCAGCTTTTCCTATTCGAACTCAAACAGACCTGGACGAGAAGCTCGGTTGTCAGCAACAGGAGGGTTCCAGTAGTACGTTTTAAGTCGAATAAAAATAACAAGATTAATTTAGATAAGTCATATCTCTACGCACCTCCTACATGTAGTCTATTCACACATTACTCATATTATTACTTACTCATATACACCATTACATTGTCTCATATTACACAACACAGATCTAAATATATACTGTCAATAACACTTTTCACTCACTCTAGATTATTGACTGACTTTCTGACTATTAGTCAAGCCCGTAGCCTCGAGTTAAACCCTGAAAAAGAATCCAAGCCATTGTCATACCTGTATTTTCTGTTTTCAACCCAAAGCCTGTCTACCGAGCGACCAATCACTAATTTTATAAATAAATTCAAAACTTACACCTACAATTATAGATAACTTAGATTTATACAATGATATTGATGATACTATCTCTATCAAGTGTCGCTATGTAGACCGGCTCGAAGATTGTAATCGTGAATTAGTAAATTTCAATTTCAAAATCCTTTCTTGCAATGTGAGAAGCCTGGGTCACAAAGCAGCTACTGGTCAACTTTACGTTGCTTTGGAGCGACTTGGCATTTCTTTTGACGCCATAATTTTCTCTGAATGCTGGTTTAACTCCTCTGAACCGCATATCCCAACCATACCCGGTTACTATACATTCCACACCAAAAAAGTCATAAATAAAAGTGGTGGCGTTGCTGTGTATGTCAGAAACTGCTGGTCAGCAAACGTCCAAGAACCAACATTTGATGATGCAAATTGTCTTATCGTTAACGTTGCAGAACAAATTAATATAATAGGTATTTACCGATCCCCTTCAGCTGCGGACACAAAATCATTTCTTGCGTCTCTTGAAACAGTTCTTGAATTAACAAAAGACTACAAAAATCCAGTAATAGTAGGAGATATTAATATTAACCTTTTAGACGATTCTGCAGACGGCAATGCCATAACTTACCAATGCGTGATGGCCGAGTATGGCTTCCTCCCTGCCATTACCCTACCAACTCGACTTAACTCATGCCTGGATCATATATTCATGAAATCGTCTAACACAGCTCTGGGTGTTGTATGTAACAGCACAGTTACCGATCATGATATGACCCTGGCTGGTATTTGCTTTGACAGTATAAAAACAGCTAACAGAGATATTATGCGAAGAACAAGGTTCAAAACAGACTATAATGCAATACTGGAAGACCTAAAGACTAAAGATTGGAGTGACGTCCTTACTGCTGAAAACGTAAATGATGCAACAGTGTCATTAAATACCACACTCTCCTCACTGATAGATAAGTTCACTTCAGAAATAAAGATAAGCAGAAACAAACACAATTTAAAACCTTGGATTACGCCGGGACTTATACGGTGCTTGCGTCATAGAGACCGCCTCCATCAAAAAGTTAAACACGACCCCAATAACGCCTGCCTAAAAGTAACTTATACTAGATATCGCAACTTCTGTAATAGGCTATTGCGTAAACTTAAAACCGATTATGGAAATAAAATACTAACTCAAAATCACCGCGACCCAAAAAAGCTATGGAAAACAATCAAAGAAGTATGCGACATCCCCCAAACTACAACCGAAACTTTGGAACTTTTGAAAAATGAAACTTCACCACAAGAAGCCGTAGATTCATTTAATAAATATTTTGCAGAGGCAGCCCCTAAACTGGCAACAAATATATTAAAAAACATATCAGAAACTGAGGAGTCACTATGCAGCAAACTCAAACTCGACGCACTTACCTCTGACTCAATTTTCTTAAATCCAACCGACACAAACGAGATTGACAGACTTATTTCAGATTTAAAACTAGAGGGCGCCCCTGGCATAGACTCATTCTTACCTTCATTCTTGAAGCACATAAAAACGGAGATTATTTTACCTATAACACATATCTGTAACCTCAGTATTGAAACGGGAGTTTTTCCAGATTACTGGAAGACAGCTATAGTTCGCCCTATACACAAATCAGGTCCTAAAAATAAAATTGAAAACTACAGACCAATCTCCTTGCTACCCATACTCTCTAAAATCCTGGAAAAGGTCGTTAACAAGCGCCTGGTCAGATTCTTAGAGTGCCACAGACTGATATCAGACCGCCAGTTTGGTTTCAGGAAGGGCCGCTCTACTGAGGATGCGGTTGAAATGTTGACATCTATTGTTTCAAAAAACCTAGATGAAGGTAAACGATCCATAGGAGTATTTCTCGATCTCGCCAAGGCCTTTGACACTGTGTCCATACTTCAACTACAACACTTCTGTTAAAAAAACTAGAAGGAGTAGGAGTTCGAGGAAACGCCCTTTCTTGGTTCAAGAGTTACTTAACTAATAGACGGCAGAGGTTAAAGCTTGGGAATCACTTGAGTAAGGAACAAAAAATCACTATAGGTGTCCCACAGGGTAGCATTCTCTCTCCAACTCTATTCATAATTTATATGAATGACATTCTGCAGCATAATATACCTAAAACAGAAATCATATGCTACGCTGACGACACGGTTGCAATATTCCGAGACAAGTGCTGGCGAAGCGCTGTTCACGCCGCCGAAAGAGGTATTTCTCGAGTTAACGAGTGGTTAAATCGGAACCTCCTAACCCTTAACGTGTCCAAAACTAATTTTGTAGGTTTTCACATAACCGGGGCCACAAAGCCGAAAGTCGACACCATAAAAATGCATCAGAGAAACTGCCCGGTTTTGTCGTTTCCACTTATACATAAATGTTCTTGTGGCTGCATAAACAGGGTTGAATCAGTGAAGTACTTAGGCGTACTTATTGACCAAAACCTCACATTCCGACTACATATTACCAATGTGGCTAAGAAAACTCGAAAGCTGATATTTCTTATGAGATCACTAAGACCAGTTGCAAATCTACAAGTAAAAAAACTTGTGTACAGTGCACTTGTCCAATCACTGCTCCAGTACTGCATCGGAGTGTGGGGTGGTGCGGCAAAATCTCATATGATTGAGCTAGAACGGGCGCAGCGCGCTGTGATCAAAGTCGCTCTTGGTAAGCCTCGTCGTTACCCGACTACCGAACTGCTGCAGGAATTTAGTGTTCTTAGTGTGAGACAGCTATTTATTCTAAGAAGTGTAAAGAAATATATTATGAGATGTGGCCGTACTTTACCATCAGAGGTGGTGCTACCGGAGATACGAACGGTATTTGCGTCGCGATTACCCCCGTATATCCACGCTTTTGTCATCCGATCGCTAGCGAGGAATCGTAACATTACGACGGAACAAACACAAACACAAAGACTGTCAACAACCTCAAGGATAAAGGTCTGGCTTATATCTCAATCGTATGCTGAAACAGAGCTCCTAGTGGATGTACGCGCGAAAGGAGATAGGGGATAATGGAGGCATCTTCACCACTTCATTGTTGTTAACACTAACACACATACACACGCATACCCACACACACACACACATACGCATTCATATGCGCGCGCGCACACACACACACACACACACACACACACACATACACATGCACACACTTTCTGTAAATTTGTAATGGCTACCACAAAACGTCATAATACTATTGTTTAAACACTCTAATTAATTTTATTTAATTTTATTTTGTCTTAATAATTGTAATATTAAATAATAATTTATTTACATTTAACTATTAATCAATTTTTAATGCTAATTTAATGCAGTAATATTCTATTAATTTTAATAATATATACTTAATTATTCAAAAACGAATACTAACATCGAACTATACTGATTCTTGTTTTGATGACTAATGGGTAGAAATTAATGTTTTTGATAACTATAATGTAATTGTACTTAAAATAGTACTAAAATGTGTGAAATATATGTTAGGTATACGATTTAAGGACCACCAAGATACAGGCTTCTGCCTAGTTTGGGGTCCATCGCAATAATAAATGTCTGTCACATAACTAACCCAAAACAAAACTGTACTAAATAATTGTTAATTGTCTGTATATATAGTCACTTAGTAAAATTAATGTTGTAATGGATATATTTTGTTATGTTATGATTGAGAAATAAATTATTATTATTATTATTATTATTAAGGTGTAATTTTGCACTACTGTCGTATAGATAAGAACCGTAATCTAATCTACTCCTAATCAGCGATATGTACAACCTACGTAGGTGCTCTGGATGTGCACCCCATCCAGATCCCCTCAAGACCTTAAGAATATTTAAGAATCTTTGAGTTTTAGCTACTGTTTCATTCACGTGTTTTCCCCAACGCAAAGAGTTATCTAACCATATACCTAAGTACTTATATTCGTACACACGTTCGATTTCAAAATCATTAATTTTAATACAAACAGGTCGTCTTCGGCGACCCCGACTAAAAACACAAAATTTGGACTTGGAGGTTGATATAGTTAAACCTATCTCATCCAATACATTTACTAATAAACTGAGCGCATTTTGTATGTGTCTGACGCAGGTAGGTAAACTTTTATCACTTACGTAGAATACAAAATCATCCGCATATTGGCAACAGTATACAAAGTTAATTATTTTACAAATTTTTGCAGTACTTATATTAAATAAAAGGGGAGAGATAGGGTCCCCTTGTGCTAAACCTCTACTAGTATATCTACAAATAGGGCCTTCTTTATCATCTATTTTGAGACACCTGTTACATAAAAAATTCCAAAGATATGAAATGATTTTTTTTCCAACTCCAATGTCATCCAATATTTGAGTAGTTTTTTCTATTAAAATATTATTATAGGCATTTTCTATGTCAATAAAACATGCAATAGTAGGTACATTGTTTGTAATGCCCAGCTGAATATGCGATACAATACGCACTAAGCAGTCTAAAGACGACTGCCCGCTACGGAAACCCGTAGTCAATGGAGATAACAAGTTGTTTTTTTCTACAAACCATTCAATTCTTTTGTTTATCATGTTATGTAAAGTTTTGCAACAGCAAGACATTAATGATATCGGCCTAAGTTTTAATATTGAATGAGATGAACTAAGTTTAGGTATAGGTACTATGGTAATATTTTTCCATTGCAGTGGAATATTGTAACTATCGTCTAATATTCTGTTATAGATAGAAAGTAAAAATCTTTTGGCCTTTTTTGGCAAATGGTGAATCATGGAATATGTAATCCCATCTTCGCCGGGGGCTGTATCCCGTTTTTTAATACAACGACACATTTCGTGCATAGAAAATTCAGATTCTAATATATTATTCGACGAATTGTATGTAGGCATAGAACAGGTGACGTAATCTGGCGTTAAACTACGTAACAGTAGACTTTTATTTTCCTTTGAAATTTCACAATTTTGTGTTTTGTAACCTTTCATCCATCTTAAACGTTTCCACATGTCTGTCATCGAAGTTAGTTCATCAATATTGTTACACATTTTCTGCCAGCTAAGTGTTTTTGCCTGTCTAATTTCTAATTTAGATTTTGCCGTTTTTTCTTTTAAAATATGTAGGTTTCTAGGGGTGGGATTTTTCCTAAATTTTACCAATGCTAGTCTGCGTTCCGCGATCAATTTAGATAACATAGGGTTCCAATATGGTTTTGGCTTAAAATTTTTAATAGGTTTAAAGTAAATTTTATAGGTAGGAATACTGTCGTCAGCCGCTTTTATTATGTTATAAAGTAAAAAATCATAACATTCTTGAATACTCAACTGCTCAGGATATGAAATTTTCTCAAGATAGTTCCTATATAGGCTCCAATTAGCTAATTTAAAGTTTCGTTTTATCTTTGAATTAAAATATTCTTCATAGTATTTAAATTTAATTTTTATTAAACAATGGTCACTACCTAAATTCTCGTTTGTTACTACCCATTCAAAGTCAGTTGCTAAATCAGCTGATGCAAACGAGATATCAGGCGAAGAACTTTGTAATAAGACATTATTTACTAATTTTATTCTAGTTGGTTGGCATGTATTAAGTGATATAAAATTATATTCTAGCGCTGAATCATGGACCCATCTACCCCTATTGTCGTTTCGATTTGACCAATCCGAGTGGTGAGCATTAAAGTCGCCACCAATCAAACAATTATTAGGAAATAATTGAAATAACAAATCCCAATCCGTTTGCGTAGTTGTAATGGATGGGGGACAATAGACAGAAAGTATGTATTTTAGGCTACCACAGTTTAATAGTTTTATACAGAGAATTTCCATACCTGGATTTTGATGAGTAACGTCAACAACCTGTGCACTAATGGATTTATGAGTAATTACAGCAATACCTCCATAACCGTCACTTCTATCTTTTCTAAAAACATTGTACCCCGAAAAATGCAGGTTCGTTCCACTAGTTAACCATGTTTCAGAAATAATAGCTAAATGAATTTTTTCTTGGGTTAGTAAAAGGTCAAAATTGAATGACTTAGGTTTTAAACTACGTGAGTTCCATTGAAAAATGTTCAAAGAGTGAATTGTTGGTACAGATCGGGCCGGATCAACTTATGAATACGAGTCACCACTTAAAGAAGTGATGACTATGTTTAGTATATCCTCTTTTTTATATAATCTAAGTATATATTTTATGACAGCTTGTAGAATTAAATAAATTAACGACATTATTTTCTCTTCGAAACTTTTCTCCGATTCAAAAATTTTCACCACCTTTTTCAAACATTGACTTAGTTTAAATTTTGTACTATTAGCTTCATCGTCATTTTCCTTCGCTCCGTTATCTAAATTTTGTGTATCCATATATTCTTCAGAATCATCTCTCTCACCGCGTTGTAGGTTATTTTTTGACTTCTGTTTGATTTTCTTTTTCTTCTTTTTTGATTCAGGTGCTGGTGCAGTTTCCCATGCATCCTGGGTCACATTTTCCATTTCATCAACAGCATTGTTTGACTCCAGAATCATTTGATTATCATCTTCATGAGTAGTTGGTCTTGTCAACAAAATACTTTTATATGTTTTTTTTCCCTCGTTCGTGTTTTTGTCCTGGTAGCGATTCTGGAATCTGTCTTCATTTATGTCTACTGTATTTATTTTTTGCTTTTGATTTTCAATCTTATCTTTCTTATCTTCCAAATAAAATGATAAAGCTTTTCTGTAGGTGCAGTTTTCGATACACATAATGTTTCTAATTTCCTTTTCTTTCAAAAAGACAGGACATTGTTTATACAAAGCCATGTGTGGGCCTTTGCAATTTACACATTTTAACACATCAGTATTACAGTTACGGTGATTCTCACTACATTTAGGGCAGACAGGTTTTTTGACAGGACAGGCACGAGATAAATGTCCAAATCTCCAGCAGCTTGAACATTGGCTGACTGGAAATATATAGGGCTCCACTTTAAACCTACACCCGTATCCAAAAACATACGGGGCAAAGTGGAACCTTTGATACTCAAACGAATAGTCTCACTATCAATCCATTTCCCTTCTTCTGCTAATCGCTTTAATCTTTTTACAGCTACAATCTCAAATTCACATTTCAAATTTTCTAGTGCTTCTTTCTCCTCTATGTCTAAGTCAACATGTTTCACTAGGCCATACGATACGTTAATTTCATCAAACATCTGGCATATGTAACCCAAACTCTCAAATTTTTGGCAGCTTATAAGTTTTTCACATTCTTCTCGATTTTCAAAATAAACAATAACCCTAAATGGGCTTTTGTAAACAATTTTCAAAATTTTCTGTATATTTTCGGATCGAAAAAGCTTGGCCATACCAAACTGTTTTGGCAAAATCTCTTTAGATGTAATTGAAACTGCGTATATTTCTTTTTCTGAATTAATTTCTATTTCTTCAGATTGTTTAGCTCGTTTACGACTAGTTTTCCTTACTATTGTCGTAAAGGAATCATATTCTTCTACTTGTTCGCTTTCTTGCATCATTCTCTTCTCCGGTCTAGATTCTTCAGTCTCCTGAATATCTAAAACTAGTTGATCACGGTCTAGTATTACAGTTTCATGTAATATATTAACATTATTTCCACTTGAGTCACTAAACAGGGTGTCATCGTCCATTGTCACAACAACAAAGGTATATTATTATATAACGATAGGTATATAATGCACAAATATTAAGTTTTTGTGGATATAATAAGGTTGCGATACTAATTACGCAATCTAAATCACAAAACGCGTGCGCTTGCAACCATTACTAGCGCGCCACTGATTTTCAGATAATATTATCTATTAGAGAACAATCTAACCTCTAGCCCGTAGAAGCTTGTAACTATTAAAGCCCAGTTAGACGTGTGGCGCGCTCGCCGCGTTTGGTGCGATTTAAACTTTATTGATGCGATTTACGCCACAAAGTACAAGTATAACGCGTTTCAAATGAGAATAGGAACGTCAATGACCTTTTTCTGTCAAATGTCACTTGAAATGTCAAAAAGAGCTCCGTAGCCTAGTGGGTAGACCATTAGGTTCGCACTCGAGAGAGTGCAGGTTCGAATCCCAGGTTGTGGCGTGTACCAATGAGATTTTTTTCAGATCTCGAGTACATTAAACGGACGCTCTAACGATGAAGAAAAACATCGTGCGGAAACCCGCACATAGTTGGCCCCAGACGTATTGACCAGTCATTCCTCTGGACTAGGCTGACTGTATTGTGAGAATGCCGTATGTGATTGGGGAACCATACGACAATTTAAAACCATCTGTCCCAGGCACTACAGTATTTCAAGAGTGGTTTCTTCGCTTGGAGAATACAGTATAAATCATCAATTAATGGATGAAAAGGCCTAAGTCACTTGAAAAGTACGATTTTCAGAAAAACTTATGTTTATATAAATATTAATAGTGTTGCATCGAATTTAAATAAAACGGTTAAGTAATAGTAATCAATTATCTTAACATAAATTATATAACTTAAGTATCTTAACAATAATAAATTTCAAAACAGTCTAAATTCGAAACAACTCCGAACTCGACTCCATCCTATTCTCATTTGAATCCCAGTATACCTAATGGCAATCGAGAAGCGGCCGCGCGGTTCGGTGATTGTAAAAAATCTGTACGTTGTGGCCTAGTCTATTGACTAGCTTTATTTGGCTTAATCTGGGGTCGACGCAAGTTCCATTGCAAAAGCGGCGACGCCTTCGACGTTGCCTTTCATTGATTGACATGCAAACTCTTGCAATGAAACGTGTATCCTCCTGTGTAGGGAATAAAGTTCAAATTTGAATCGCAACTTTATTAATGCAGCACCGCGTCGCGTCTCGTCGCGATGTGAACTGACCCTTGGAGTATTATAAAAGCTTTTGAAATACTCGATAAAATATTAACACAAAAGAGAGCGAGAATTCATTATTTTTTAGATCAGATTATTATAAAATATAGTTTTGCACTTAAAACAATAATAAATGTAGTACCTATATTTTTAAACAAGATTACAAAATTACACTTTGTTCCCACCACTTACTAATTACCACTGTATGGTGGTGGTTAAAACTGATGGTGGATAACAAGAGATTTTGTACCCCTCTTCTTATTAAATTATCCTAATAATCCTACTTATATTATAAATATGAAAGTATGGGAGGATGGGATTTGTTTTGGTAGTAGTTTAGGCTCTGGATTAAAACATACTACTTTTTATCCCGAAAAAAGTACAGTATTCCTCCAGGATATTCGATAGTATATTTACGCGGGCGGAGCCGCACGAATCAGCTAGTATTTACACATCCATGACCCAGGAACATAGAAAACTATTCTGTTCCTTCAGTGGGATTCAAACCCGGCTTCAGCACTGATGTGCTCAACCACTGAGTCACAGGAAATGTAAAATATTAAGTATATTAAAATGGTATAATTATTATATTTTCAAAAAGTTAGGGTAGGAATGTCAAGTCATACTTTGGTGGATTTAATTGGAAAATCACTCTCCCATGGTAGCCATGGGCCAAACTCATTAATTTCAGACCTCGATCGCCAAATCTTCGGTATTTAATTGAAACACAAAATTTCAGAGAAAAGATCGGGGATTTTTTCAACTTCATCGGTTTAAAAGATTAAAATTTCAGCTACAATATGATGTTCTTTGAAGCTTAGTATTTTATTTTATATTACTATTTTCTTTAAACAAAATGTCGCCTGCGAATTCGCTTGCTACGCTCCGCTCTTCAGCGTGCGCATTCCTAAATGAGCGTAGTGATTTTTTTTTCTCTTAAGTAGCCTGCGATGGAAATAAATATTTGACAGAGATGGTATAGGAATATACCTCCGTGGTTCGAGCATTGGTCCTCGACTCGGAGGTCGTGGGTTCGATTCTCGCGTTGGAACAACAAAAAATGTTTTTTCCAAGTTTGGTTAGGACAATTCACAATACAGGCTGATCACCTGAGGGACAATTCTGCTAAATAAAGCCTGCATTAATACAATTACAATCAAGTCCCGATACGCTTATACTCCCAATAGGTGTTTTTATGAACATTAAACCAACGTGAAACGCGCTCTGATTGGTCGAAACGTCATAAAATCCGTTCACGGTAACATGACTCTACACTTTCAATCCAAACAAAGTGAAATTGACTATTTAAATGGTCTACTTTAAATACGAGAATTGAGGTTCTGATTGTCTGACAAGAAAGATGATCCATGCGTCAGATGGGCATGTAAAAAGCCGGACTTGCGCCTGTACCGATCTCTCGTCATAGATAGTAATTTAGTTATTTTAACTAGTTTTTAAATCAGTAGAAAAGGTTATTTTTGAATAAATGCTTCCAGTTGTACGATAACGAATACTACCAGGACCAATATAATAACGAATATTCGGTATTATATTGGTCCAGTATAATATAATATCATATTATTATTATACTACCCCACCGAAATATTATTTACGTCCAAATAATGTAAAAAAGTCGCAGGCAACTGCTATACTCGCCAACTTTTATTAACACGCTTATATTTACTTCACTACAGGTGAAGTAAATAAAAGCGTTTTTAAATACTAGTATAATTGAGGGAAAAGTGTGGGTCGCTCTATATACGAAGTATTTTTTATATACTATTAAGTTTATTTTAAAATTATTTTCAACTTTTTAGTTCGATATTCTTTAAAAGCGTGTTTTTTTTAGTTTTTTTTAAACTATATTTATTTTAAACTAAGTATATTTATTTTTAACACGCTTTTATTAGATCGATCTGTATGTAACTATGTAATGGAATCTTAGGTAACTAATTTAACCATCTTCCAAGGATTGTAGCGTCATGAAAATAGGCAGTTGTATGTGGTTCTGATGACAATACAATAATATGGTACTGTCGAACTGATCTGTTGATGGAGCCGGAAGATATGAACTGGGACTTCATGATGGAACATCGTATCATAGCTGTGTACGGACTTGTTAGAAAAGTCTTGTAATGAACTTTGACCACGATTAGGTTTCAAGGTCTGATGAAGAAGCCGAAAGATACGCACTCGCATTCCATGATGGAATATCGTATCATAGTCGTGTTTTAACTTGTTAGAAAGGTCTTGTAATGAACTTTAACCACGATTGAGTTTCCAGGTCTGATGATGAAGTCGGAAGACAGGAACTGGCATTCCATGATGGTATATCGGATCATAGTCGTGTTTGCACTTGTGAGAAAGGTCACGTAATGGTCTTTGAACACAATCAGGTTTCAAGGTTATAACAAACCTACTACCTATTACCTTTCGTTATCAAAGACTGAAAAGTATAAAATAAATTATTAATAGTTTAAAAAACACTATAAAACACGCTGTTATAAATGCACGTACAAACCAATAATAAATTATGAATAGTTCAAGTTGTCTCTATTTCTGGGCTGAAGTGTAAACTATGTGCTTTTAATTACAATATTTGATTGTAAAAGCGTGGGGCGTTTTAGTATTAGTATGTTTTGTTTACAAGAAAGTCGTTCCTTTTTCAGCGCCCCACGCTTTTACAATCAAATATTATAATAAAAAGCACATAAGAAATAGAGACAACTTGAACTACCCATAATTTATTTTTGGTTTGTACGTGCATTTATAAAATCGTGTTTTTCTAGTGTTTTTTAAACTTTAATTATTATTTTTTGAGTATTTTATAATCATATCCCTCTCATACAACGCAAAACGCCAGACCATTATATTATTTTCTACAGGGGATAACGCTGATGTTGGTGATGTTCCCCACAATATCTCAATTAGTTGGGGCTGTCAATTAATGGGTCTTATCGCGCTGTTCCAGCGACCAGCCCCACGCAATATGTTTTCAATTATTCCAGAACCTTCGCTAAGGAGCTTTACCCTTTGTTCAATTTTTGAAGGATAATTGAAATGATATTTGAGTTTGTATTTGTTATGTTAAATATAGCTGTTGGTATTTGACGGAAAAAAGTGCGCTTGTAAGCAAAATGGCGGATTATGTTAGCGGTATTGAAGCTAGTAAACGTTAGGGTGGAGCGAAAAAAAATTTTTAGCATTTTGAGCTTCTAAGAGTAAAAAGTTTATGCCTTTTAAGCTCAAACATACACCTGTAAGATATTATTTGATAGAAATAAGTATAACTACCTCCGAAAGGTCATTGAACTTTTACAAAACTCAGAATTTACGCAGGAGTTGGTAATTTATTTTTTCTATAAAATCTTGATAAACTTCATCTTTTTACTATCTCAATTAATCGGAAATACATTGTATTTTGATAATAAAATACCAGAAAAGTGCGAGTCAGACTCGCACACCGAAAGTTCGTACATAAGTATATAAGTAAAAGTTCACCCATCACGACAATCGAGTCATAGTTTAAAATTATTAAAAATATTTGTATTCTATGATGTATCAAAAAATTAACGGTATTCGCAATTTTTCCTTTATCTGTATTATAAGATGTTGCTTCGTACCAAATTTCAAGATTCTGAGTTCACGGGAAGTACACTGTAGGTTTTGACCTTGCGAGTGTCGAAAATTTGCAGAAATTTGCGGCATAAACGGCTGTATCTTTTGATTGCGTTGGCTTAGAAGTTTGATTTTCTCACAGCTCTAAAGGACAGTAGACCTGAGTATTTCATATAAATCCCAGCTTAATACCTTTACGCGTTCCTGAGAAAAAGGGTCTTGACAGACAGACGGACGGACAACAAAGTGATCCCATAAGGATTCCGTTTTTTCCTTTCGTGGTACGGAACCCTAAAAATAAAAACAAGGCAAAAAGTACCAACAAGGAGTGCGAGGGGGTTCAAATCGGGCAATAAAAAATAAAGGAATAGTATTCTCGATTACAGCATTTTTAGAACAGTAAAGTATAAATTCCCAAAACAGACCGTTATGGCAATCGGTTGTGACAGAACTAATGTCTATATTGGAAGAATGGAGGTATTACAAGGCTGCTCGAAAAATAGATTAATAAACCACTTTGTTGGTGTAAAGTGGATAATTTCTCTCTCTAATAAAAAGACTCCCGGTTATAAAGTTTAAAATAATTGAAGGAGATTTGCTACCTGAAATGCCCGACTATCTAAGTACAGACTGAAAGTTCTTGCATAGAATTCTTTCAGCAATCATTACAGGCACTTTTCCTGACGATTTAGGACACAAGTCTCCAGAAAAAATTATCTCATGCGGTCTGGCTCACGCGTGCTAATAAATTTTTGCATTTTTACATAGAATACTTTTTTATCCCGTTTCCGAGGGACTAAAAAATCGAGAACGGCTCTACCGATTTGGCTAATTTTGCTCTTGAAATAATTGTGGAAGCTTAGGGAGGTTTAAACAGTGAGAAATGTTGGAAGAGGTGTTGGACTAGGATGTAGGTTGCATTGTAGGTGTAGTTATTTATTCATTCCAGTTCATATTTAAGACAGAACAACGTGTGTCGAGACAGCTAGTTAAGAATAAACCTTATTGTAAAGATAGTTCCCGCCACTTATTCAAGATCATATTTTCGTCACGATACTTACCAGATAATTTGAAAGGTATTGTAGACATGTAATTGAAAGGAACGGATATAGCGCGTGCTGACAACTTATTAGTGCTTATGATAACTGATGAACGAAAACACATAGGTACGTGAGGTGGCTACCCAGCTTATTTTGAAGCAGTTGCGTATAAATTCAAAGGCTTTTTGACGTACCAAAACTAATTTTAATGCATCAAATTATATCGACATAATAAATTGGCAAAACGAGATAACTGAACCACTAATTTTTAAAACTTGTCGACGACGAAATTTCCAATATTGTTCAGTCTGGTGGCGAGGGTCAGCTATCATTTTTGCGTCTTCTGTGCTATACCCAGGCAGGTGAAGATCACAACAGAAGCAGCTATGTCCCAATGTACGAAGAAATCGCGGCTAGGTGCCATAAAGGCAAAATTAGAATCAAGAGCCAAAATGCCAACATTTGATACAAAATTGATCATTTTCAACCAAACTAAAGGTGTTCCTACTATTTTTTTTTACGTTATATTTATTTCTTTTTGCATTTATTATATACTTACTTATCTGATTATTGCATTGTGCATTATTTCACATCCATATTTCCCTAACTTACAATAAATATAGATTTGAACAAAGAAGTCAGTATTTTCAAGAATTTCGGAAATTTAGAAGTGATTCGGAGGTAGAAAGCCATTTTCAATTATTACTACAATTGGCATATGTTTATATTTTTACATAAGGCATAAATCCCTCGCACTTAGAAATCAAAATAATAATAAAAAAAATTCGCCATACATTCGTGCTCCACCCTAGTAAACGTATCCTGGCCGACAACTGTATTTTTTTTTATCAGCGTGTGGGAATATAGTGGCAAGCCCCAAAGGGAGATCTCCGACCGAGCGAAGTGCTATGCTCGGTCAGGCCGAAGCCCACTTGTAATCATTTCAGCTGTCGCATATATACTTTCCGAGCTCAGAAACTTCGATAGCGCGATTCAGGACTGTGCGCTGATTGGTCCGCCACAAGCGCTAGCAAGCGTTGTCAAGCAGGTTTTTCCGCCAAACACAGCCAATGGAATGTAAGGCTTAGGACAAAATTGTCCATTATGAAACAATATAATATGTATAAATCTTTCGTTTAATTTAGAGTGAGTTCACACCGCGACGACACGCGGCGCTACGCAGCGCTGCATTTTTAAGATAGCTATTGAAAATTAAACTTTATTTACTACACAAAAAGATACACATTTCATATGACATCATCACATGCGCCTTGCAACGCGGTGATATGTGACATTCGATCTCTTACAATGAAACGTATGTCTGCTTGTATAAAGTACAAATTTGAATGGCTATCTTAAAAATGCAGCGCCGTATCGCGTATCGTTTCGTTTCAGTGTGAATTGAGCCTTACTCACACAATTTAACACCTCTACGCTCCATTATTTATTTTGTGGTTCCCTATTCATTTTGGAAAGTTCATCATGATGATTTCGTAATTATGGCAACTTATTAAAGTCATAGATATCTCTTACTAATTTGTCGTCTATTTATAAGATAACCAGCCCTAATTCTGTCTTAATTACTGTCGTTTCGAGTTAATTATTGCTTTGTTTGTCCATCCCTTTTTATTGAGAGTTAAACTATTATTTCTAAAGAGAAAATGGTCAGTCAAGAAAAATATGAAACAATATTATATTGCTAGATGAAAATAAATAAGAAGCTTGTGAATTTACAACTTTAGTAACTATTGAAAACTATAAATTTAGAAAATTCTAGAAATTTTAACCTACCGATCATTAAACTATAAAATACTAGCTGATGCCCGCGGCTCCGCCCGCGTAAGTACAGTAATCCACGGGAACCTTATATTATGTCCTGCGATAAAAAGAAGCCTATATCCTTTCCCGTGGTCTACTTTATATCTGTGCCAAATTTCATGATAATCGGCTTAGTAGTTTTTACGTGAAACTGTAGATAAAGTATCCCACGGAAACCGTACATTTTCAATAAAAAATAGATAAAAACAATCCTTGATGCAGATTATATATCATACTAAAACTTCAGCTTAATCGGTGCAAAACATTTTGAATTTTTGAAGCGTACACAAACCAACATAAAATTCTTATATACAGCGTGTCCCGACACCTACATCGGAGCCTTTAGTGGTAAAAAATATGGATTTTTTTATCGACAAATTGCCCCTCAAATTTTATTTTTCTTTCACGTTTGTAAAATTTCTTTGAACAAAAAAACAAAAAAAGGTAATAAAAAAATATATATAGTTTTTTTTTGGTGAATTTTTAAATTATTTGCTTTTTGTGAAAAATCTAGGCCAATTTAATTCTAACAATTTGAAAAAGACGACTGGCTGGCCCCCTGTCTGAGATGATTCCAACAAATTGTTATAACTTCTAAACTATTGCATTGAGAGTAAAGCGGTTTGTATTTTATTTTAGCAAACGTCCTCTTTTATCGTTTTAGAACAAAAAACAAGCAGGTCAATGGCCTAGATTTTTCACAAAAAGCAAATAATTTAAAAAAATCACCAAATATATATATATATATATATATATATATATATATATATATATTAGTGTCCGACCGAAAGTTCGGTTTCGGTTTCGGTTTCGGCCGAAAAGTGGCCGAAACTTTTGCCGTAATATTTAATTACCTTTTTTTGTTTTTTTGTTCGAAGAAAATTAAAACATTTTAACTGTGAATTATTGTCCACATATGTAGCTATCAAATGAGACCTTTTTATGTTCCTAGGACATTTACATGAGTAGTGGTGGTCGAATTAGTACGAGAGCCCGGGTCTTGCTTACCAAAAAATAAAATGGCTGCCATTTCACAAACGTGAAAGAAAAATAAAATTTGAGGGGCAATTTGTCAAAAAAAAAATCCATATTTTTTACCACTAAAGGCTCCGATATAGGTGTCGGGACACGCTGTATATAAGATTTAGACGGTTACGGCCTTTCATAATTTAAGGCTTAAATTTTAAATTTCCGGCTTATTAATAAAACTAAAATCCTAATTTATCAATATTTTACAGTTAAAAAATTAGATGTTAGGTTAGCTCGCCCAAAATAATTAAAGTTAAGCTTACTGTTAAGCTTAACTTTAATTATTTTGGGCGAGCTGATAAGAACTAAATACAAACATAAGCCGACCAACTTGGTAAGTAATCGATGATTTAACTTTAAATTATTTAAAGTAACTTCTATCGGCGTTCTTCACATTTACTGGGCTAGTAAAACATTATATACCTACACGAAAATTAAAGTTCTAATTAAAGAAAATTGAGTTCTAATTAAAATTACTTAGGTACAAATCTTACAAGAACTATACCTAATAAGAAGAGTTCAGCATCTCCCGTCGTGTCGGTTATCCGTCCCATTGGATTATGAGAGTTAAGGAAGAGAGAGAGTGATCTTGTGTACTGCGCACACACTTGGGCACTATAAAATTACTCCTGCGTAACTTGCCCGGTTTCAATGAAATCGGTGTGGGGGAGTTATTATACTCTTCCACGCAAAAACTACTACTATTCGAATTTCGATGAAATTTATATGTATGGTAGTAGTTTAGGCTCTGGATTAAAACATAGGCTACTTTATATCGCAAAAATTTACAGTATTCCCTTGGATAATGTATATACGCGGGCGGAGTCGCGGGCAAAAGCTAGTCGGTAATATTTTAAAGAGGTATTGGCAAGTAGAGATGTATAGTTCGCGAAAGACTTGTTCAATTCGACTAGTTCATTTGCATTATGTCGTTCATTCATTCAGCTTTAAAACAACAGATTACAGACATATCTTTAGTTCTAGAGACTACATTCTTTACAGCCAGACCAATATGCATGAAATGTACATAATATTAGGTATTATATTATAATGTGAACTTTTGTTTATGTAAATAGCTGTATGGGTATACATAGGACGAGTCCGGTGACATGCCGAGACAAATCAAATATAATGCCAGTCCTAATCTAAATTGCTAATGCAGTGTCAGCCACAATTCATTCGGAAAATATCGTCGCGCATTCACTTATATTACTGTAAGGACAGGCCCTGTTTAAGCGTTAAAATATCTCCAACGTGAATACCACCTTGACGGAAACGCGAGTAGTATTATAAAGCTTGTAAACATAAAGTGGTTTCGTATAGTTCACGTAGTACGTTCATATTTTTTCTTATGGTTTACAATTTTCGACGACCTCTATGACTCAGTGGTTAGCGCATCTGCGATCCATTCAGAGGTGGTGGGTTAAAATCCCGTAAAAAGTTTTCTGTGTTGCTTGGTTATGGAAAAGTTTATAATAATAAAAATAATAAACCTATTGCAATGTATAGCATAAAAGTATATATTATATCTCCGTTGTCTGGTACAACAAGTTTTTAGAGAACTAAGCACTGACGACCAGACTGACGTGACGTGATAGATATTATTATAAAATGTTCGAAAATTTAATAGAACTGACAAACCTTTGACACTAGAAATCACAAGACAATTCATCGGATTATTTTCTCACACAAAATGAGCGCTAATTATCTCTATATGCAAATGTTCCTAGTGGCTCACACTTACTTTCGAAATCATTGTCGTCGCGTCTAGAAGTTAAAACTGTCGTTTACAAGTCACCACATTAATTTATACTTAATTGCAATCTATATCAACGACTTAATGGAGACTTTAACCTTAGTCTTTGTTGAGTTTCAAGTAATTTGATCTTAAGGCATGATTCTAGATAAGTCTGCTAGTTAACAAAATTTGGACACAAGTTCGTCTTATAATTTTTAAGGTACCGCGGTGGTTATGTTTTGTACTGTTACAGTATTATATTGATACTTTTCTTTTTCTCGGCGCGTTTCGGCTACTTTCCATCAGCCGTGGTTACGGGAGGACTAAAGTGATAGTTGTCCTGTTTGTTGAAGTTGGTCAAATTACCCGAAGATTGTGTTTAATATCTGCGTTTAGTACATAGTATATTACGAACAATTTGTTAAGTCCGGGTACTATTAATAATGGCCGGTCTGTATTCATAATGTCCGACTCAATTGGACAATGTGATTAAAACAGCATGATTAATCACTTTTCCCGGCCATTATGAATAATATTGGGCAAAGTAATAAAATTGGTGAACTGTAGTGTTTTGTTTATTAAATGAAATTAAACTTATATAATTTTCATGAAAAGTAAACAAAAAATAAACTATTGAACATAGTAGTTACAACTTACAACATAAACAGTTAAAATTGTACCTACTAACATCAGTAGTTACCTACTTTTATTTTGATAAAATTTTTACTTAAGAACAATAGTTTAAAAATTAGTAAACTGAAATATCTAATTTACTGTCCGGTCCAAGTGATAAATTCAAGCTATCTCAAACACTGACATATTACATACACCACGGGCCGTCGGGCATTATTAATATTGGCCGGTCCTTATTAATAATGCCCAGTTAATCACGTTGCCCCTAACACATATTATATTCTCACATACAAAAGTAAGCTAGCTAGCTAGCATTAGGTGAATGTACAATAGTTAATATTATATATCTATGGGTGAATGTTTTACACTAGCATTAATTGCCCGCAGCTTCGTCCGCGTCAAATTAGGTTTTAAACTTTCATCCCCTATTTTACCCACGCAGGGGCTTAATTTTAGAAAATGTTAAGATACGTAACTCATTGTTTCTTCTGTACTTAATTCATATGAATTACGAAATATCGTGCAAATACGTTCAAGGAATAAAAAGTTTCATACAAACTTGTATTACCTATTTTACCCCCTCGAAGCTTGAATTTTGCAACATCTTACCTTAGTGGTTGCCTTTGTCATGTGAGGAATACGTGTGCAAAATTTCAAATTTCTAGCCTTAATGGTTTCGCCTGTGCGTTAATAGTCAGTCAATCAGCTTTTCTTTTCTACACTAATATTATAAAGAGGAAAACTTTGTTTGTATGTATGTTTGTTTGTTTGTATGTTTGTATGTTTGTTTGTTTGTTTGTTTGTTTGTTTGTTTGTTTGTTTGTTTATTTGTTTGTTTGTTTGTTTGTAATGAATAGGCTCAAAAAGTACTGGACCGATTTTAAAAATTCTTTCACCATTCGAAAGCTACATTATCCACGAGTAACATAGGCTAAATTTTATTTTGGAAAAAAAAATAGGGTTCCGTAAGATATTTGGGTTTTTCGGACACAAGGTGTAAAAAATCAACCAGAAAAGTTACTTATTTTGCGTACGCTGCCTGAACTATAAAAGATAGAACCATAAAATGTTCTAATTAATTGTAGATATTATTAATATATACAAAAAAGTCCGCGACACACTATACCTATATATTATGTCGAGTGAGGCCCAACAACCATTTTTTTTATTGAGAAATCTTGAATTTTTTGGACTATATTTAAACGCGTTTATTTTACTCATGCTATTAATCCTTATCAAAATAAATTATTTCATCACTAAGTACAGTTTATGTAGATAATATTTGGTCTTTGAATGATTAAAATTGGACGTTTGGTTTTGAAGTTATATATGTTATTGATTGTACTGTAGGTTCTTGGTGGAAATTCATGTTTCACAGTAATAATACACAATACTTCTTGCACTATTTCCACTTTAATAAGTATTTTACATTAATTTTAATATATCACACGACCGGTTTCGACAACGTCATCATCAGGTGTGTTTGAAGTTATGGCGAAATTAAAATATTACGATTTCTGCTGTACGGCCCGTTGCGAAGTGGGTGTCACCATTCACCAAGGCGGGGGTGCGCGTGCGGGAGGAGAGTTTAGATCTATGAGTATTTTTTTTGTTTTGTGTTCGTTGTAACTATGATGGATAGTTACTTGAATACCTATTTATTTAGTGTTTGTTGTATTGTTAGTCCTGAAGAGTATAGGTATTTCATACGATAAAAGTATGCCCACCTACTTCCCAACTAACATTTTGGCGCTAAGGGAAACCATTTTTGACACTTAAAGTATTATAAACGACATATAAGAGCTCTTGCTACTGCGGCGTTAGGAATAAATAATTAAAGTTTCAAGAGGCATAATAGAAATAAAGGAAAAATATACAACTTAAGGTGCTAACTTGGAGTTTGTCAGAACTTTTGTATAACTTACTCTTACATCTTTAGGAAACGTAAAACACTAGCACCAATTGTAAGGTGTCTGCTAATACTTACAAACGGTTAAAGTTCTTAAATGGAGTTAGTCAATACCTTGTACCACCTAACGAGTTCTATGGAGTCCTAAGAGCTTAAAGAAAGTTATAGTAGTGATAACTATATGTATTATAGAGCTATAGAAATTAAAGAAGTGATAACTATAGGTATTATAGAGCTAGATACTGCAAGTGTCAGAAACCACCTTTAAATCATTACAGGTTGTATAATAGGATTTACTCCCACATTATAAAAGTCCAAGTGGCATTAAAAAGCTAGCTATAGTCTTTTTAACACTGCGTTAGGAATAAAAGTGTTATCAGGAACCTAATTAGGTTATGTAGACTTTACGCCATTAAATAAACATAACCTATAAAATTTTAAAAGTAAATTTAAGGTCAAAATATTATTTTCCGACTTATTGATTTACATTATTTACTGTTTTCAATTAAAATATACATAGACGTACTGAGAATTGTTATTTACAACCACAACTAAAATAAAAAAAAATGCCGTGGCAGTGATTTATTTTACCTAATAATATGAAATGTTGTTTATTTTTGAGGCGCTTCAAAATTGAGATGAAAACTAGTATATATTATCACAGAATACTTATCACCGCAGGGAGAATTCATAATTATGAAACCGATAGTGTATAAAATTATTAATTGATGTCGGCCATGATTGTCGGCCATGAATATGCGCACTGCTATTATATTTTATAATTTTTATTACTACTTATTATGCACAATATACAATCGAGCTATAAATAGTATCGTAGGAGCACTCATATGTTGTTAAAAAAGCTAATTGAGTGAATTTTATAAATTATTTATTACTAAAGGGTGCAGTTGTAACCTGTGCATAGTATACACCTAAAATGGTGAATACTACTTCAATAGCACTATTGTAACTCTTTATTCCCACCTTTTTATCACTTTTCTACACCTATTATGTCACTTTAAGCTCTAAAATTGTGGGCTCAATCCAGGGTTATAAGATAGTTATAGCGCGCTATACCACTAGTTGTTAGACCTTTTATAGAACCTTAGGTTTTTAAGTTTCTCTTAAGAAGCTCATTTAGCGCTTATTCTTATTAACAAAATGTTACTTGGGTTATTTCATTGAGTTTTAGTAGGTACCTATATTAATTTGTTTCTGTTTGTTTTGACTAAATTTCGCCCATTTTGTTAGAGGTTTAAAGACATTCTGTATTGTATAGTGTATTATCAGTATTGTACCCGTGCGAAGCTGGGGCGAGTCGCTAGTTATATATAAAAAAGAAAAAGAAGATAAGATGACCGGTCTATGTAACTTAAAGTTATATGAAAATAGAATTATATACAAATTGTTCTAGTTGATTGTCTATTATCTTGTAATTTATTTTAAGTGATTCTTGGCGGGAATTTGAAAAGGCGCGCATCTTAAATTTTTTCAAAATTGAACAAAATTTTTATTTATTATTATTTTATTTGTAAATAAGTATAAATAGCTTTATTTTAAATAAATATAGTGTATAAATAATAAAAATGGACGGAGACGAGGCGGGCGGGGATAACCCGCCCACCTCAAAGAAAAGACCTCGGCCTCCTGATGATCCTCGGGGGGCTTCAAGTGCTGGCGGCGGAGGTGGTGAGAGTAACTTTTTAGCATATAGAAAACCAAATTATAAGAGACTATATTCCGAAAATTCGATCAACACAGAATTCAAAGTATTTATAGAAAGCAAACTAGCACAGGAGAGACTTGGAAATAAAAGTCCAATTTATCTTAACAGTATATTTTCAAATATAAAAGGAGTTGTGGCAATACGGCGTATTAACGCAAATAAGATAGTTGTGATATTTAAACAACATAACACGGCCAATAATTTTATCAACAATATTAACTTTCTTGAAAAATATGATATGAAAGCATATATTCCAGCTGCTCAAATTGAGAAAACTGGCATTATACGATTTGTACCGGCAAATATATCGAATAAAGAACTATTTACTAATTTAACATCTACATATGAAATAATTGCAGTAAGAAGATTCATGAGAAAAGTCGGTCATGATCTAATTGGTACACAAACTGTTAGCATTACATTTTTATCAAACACTTTACCTGACAATGTACAGTATGACTTATTTTCCTATAGAGTATTCGATTATGTTGCTCCTTTGCAACAATGTTATAAATGTTTTAAATTTAACCATTCAGCTAAGATTTGTAATGGCAAGCAGCGTTGCTCAATTTGTTCAGGCGAACACTTTTATAAAGAATGTAATAAAACAAATGAGATTTGCTGTATCAATTGCAGTGGGCCTCATCTGGCTATTTCCAAACAATGTCCAATTAAGATAAAGAAAATATTAGAAAAGAAAAATAAAATTACTTATGCAAGCGCTGCTACCACTACAAAAGAAAATGTTGACTTTCCTCCTCTGCCATCACGTCCCATCCCTGTAAATAAAAATGTAAATAGTGTAAATAATATGTCTCAAAGTGTAAATAAACATGTAAATAAATCTGTAAATATTAAGCCTATCTCTCAAGATGTAATTATTACTGATATTAAATCTCAAATAATTGGAAACAGTGATGTACTTATGGCCCTAGTACACACTCTGGTTCAAGTAGGTAATAAAAATGATGATGAACCTATTACCACATCATTAATTAAAGATATGCTTATTAAAAATCTGTCAACATAATGGATACGCAATCTTGTGATTCGTCATTTCTACGTATTGCGCAATTCAATGTTCAAGGAATAAATAATAAAAAACCTCTTCTTACCAAATTTTTAAATGAAAAATATATTGATATTTGTCTTATAAATGAAACATGGTTAAAAGACCATCAATCTTTTCGTATTTCTGGTTATAATTTTTACAACAAAAATTCTAAAAACCCACGTAATGGTGTTGGAATATTGGTTAAACCATATTTGAAATACAATATTATAAATACAACCTTTTATGAAGATATACAAACAATAGCTATATGTGTATATACTGAGAATACAACATTGACTATTCTCTGTGTATACTGTCCTCCCTGCAGTGGGCACATAAGAATGAATAAATTGCGCAATATTTTAAGAGATTTACCAAAACCTGTTTTTATAAGCGGTGACTTCAATGCACATCACATTGCTTTTGGATGTCTGTCCACCAAAAGTCGAGGTCAAAATTTGTATGATATAATTGATGAATTTGACTTATGCATTTTGAATAATGGTAGCTTCACAACAGTAAATTATCCTACACGCAATCCCTCAGCAATAGATGTAAGTTTTGTTAGTCCACATTTGGCCCCGCTTTGTGAATGGTTTGTACATGATGATACCATGGGTAGTTATCATTATCCAACAATTACAAACATTACAATGTGCATTGAAAGATACGCAATCAACGAGTATGATGACAGATTTTTATACCATAAAACAGATTGGGCTAAGTATAATGAATTATCTAGTTCAGTCTTTCATGAAATGATGGTTAGTGAAGAGGACCCAATGAAATCTTACGAGGAAATTTGTAGCAGGCTTGATAAACTTAAGCAAATGGTTGTTCCTAGATTTACTAGGACCAGCTTCAGGAGTAGACCACCAGCCCCCTGGTGGAACGCTGTATGTGAACAAGCCGTCATCAAATCTTATAAAGCTCTGAAACTTTACAGAAATGATCCTACATTAGACAATTACATCAATTATAAAAGAATAGATGCTTTAAAAAAGCGTACTATAAAAGAGCAAAAGAAGAACAGTTGGAATAGTTTTTGTAATAGTTTTAATAGAACTACTCCCATCAGCAAAATCTGGAATCTCATTAAAAGATTTAAGGGTATTAGAACTGGTAATAAGTCATATACAAATGAGTTTGTACAACCACTTTTAGACAAGCTATCTGATAATTCCAATTTAGTTGATCCGAACTTATTAGAAAATTATTTTAATTCTAATAATGAAAATCCTCAATCAAGGTTTCTATTGGATCCTTTTACATGGTCTGAATTTTTAATGAGTATATGTTCTAGGAGAAATACTAGTCCTGGTTTAGATGATTTTCCATATTTATTAATAAAATATTTACCTGATACCATACAAAAAATATTTTTGAACATTCTAAATAGTCTTTGGCATAAAAAGTTAATACCAAGTTCATGGAAAACTCAATGTGTGATACCCATACTTAAACCAGATAAACCTCCTGATCAGGCTAGTTCATATCGTCCAATCTCCCTATCGTCATGTCTTGGAAAGATATTTGAAAACATGGTGAAGTCTCGCTTAGACTGGTATGCAGAATCTAATACTATCATCCCTCATGTTCAATATGGATTCCGTAGAGGAAGGAGTTGTGCTGACAGCTTCATTTCCCTCATAAATGATCTGAAAAATGCAAAAGGTAATAAATTACACTCAGTTTGTGTATTTTTGGATGTGCAGGGTGCATTTGATGGTGTGGATCCTGGCATACTGGTGAAGGTACTGAGTAGTGCTGGTGTACCTGGATACTTATGTAAATGGATCTATGATTTTCTTACTAACAGAATATTATATGTTAAACACAATAATATTTTACATGGACCTAGAATTGTATCTAAGGGAACAATGCAAGGCGCAACATTGTCGCCTTTGCTATATAATTTGTATATATGGGAGATATGTAAATATTAAAAATGTAAATATACTTCAATTTGCAGATGACTTAGTGTTGTACAGTTCAGATGTTAACTTATCAGTAGCAATTGAAAATGTTAATGCTTGTTTAATGCGGTTATGTAATTATTACCAGCTAAGATTAAATTTGAAAATAAATGCAACCAAAAGTAGTGTCATGATATTTGGAAAAGACACACCTGCAATAGATGTTACTTATAATGGTGAGGTTATTCAAAGAGTAGCCTCACACAAATTCTTGGGTGTTTACATTGATCAGAAGCTATCATTTGAAGACCACATTAAATATATATCCAGAAATGCATTGAAAGGTATTAACATTTTAAGATGTCTAGCTGGTGTTACATGGGGCGCAGATCCCAAAATACTTTCAGTGTTATACAAATCTATTGTAAGAAGCCATTTTGATTACAGTTCTTTGGCCTATTTAAATAGCATTCACACTCAAAAATTAGATATAATACAGAACAAGGCTTTGAGGATTATATCTGGGGCAATGTGTTCAACTCCCATAAGGGCCATGGAAGTTGAAACAAATATTATGCCCTTGATATTGAGACGACTTTTGCTTGCAGAAAGATACTGTCTTAAACTTTTATCATCAAATAATTTACAAATCATAAATAGAATTGTACCTCACCCAATAATTACAGATGGTCCACTAGCTTCACCTCAAGACCTTCTGACACATACATCTCCAACTTTATGCCGGATTTTCCTAGAAATACAGTCTCATTATTCAAACATCAAAACACATTCACACTGGCCATGTTACACACATTCATATAGTAGTATAATACATCCTATTATGATTTTAACTAAGTCTATTGACAACAATTCAGAGTTTCTTGCATTTTTAGAAGAAAATAGTAAGTATTATACAATCTACACTGATGGTAGTAAAGGTAATGAATATGTGAGAAGTGCCATATATGATCCACAAAAACAGATTGCTCAAAGCTTTGTTCTAGATAAACAGTGTTCGATATTTACGGCAGAGGCATATGCAGTTTTTGAAGCCTTAAAATTCATTAGTGCTTTAAATAATAATTGTAAATATTTTCTAATCTTATCAGATTCTTTAGGTCTCATTAATAGTCTAAAGCATATTAATTTTAATTTTAAAACGAATTATATTATATATTTTATTAAAGATTTTGTCTGGCGGTTACATAACAAAGGAGTAACAATTGCCTTTATGTGGGTCCCTTCACATAAAGGCATTTCTGGAAATGAAATTGCAGACAAAACTGCATATGATGGGGTCAACGCCCTGAATGTCAAAAGTGTAGTGAGGGTACCAATGACTGACTTTTATTATAATGTAAATATGTCCATAAGAAGCATGTGGGAGGATTTTTGGAATGAGGACCAAAAACTCAAAGGAAAGTGGTATGGACGGATACAAGAAAATTTAGCAATAAAACCATGGTACCATGAGCTGAAGATGGCTAGCCGTGATTTTATCACAACTATAAATAGACTGAGATTTGGCCATAACTCTGCACCTGCACATCTTAAGGGACTAAACATAATAAACAGTAATATTTGCACTTTTTGTAACGTTGGGATCGCAGACATGAACCACATTTTTTTCAAATGCCCAAACTTCACCATTCAAAGACTAGTGTTGGCAAGTGAAATAATTGAAGTCAGTGATACCTCCCGCCGCCAATTGTGTGATTTGCTCCAAAATAAAAAATATTATAGTGCGTTATTCAAATATATAAAAAATACTGTGGGAACTATTTAAGTGTTAATTTAAAAGAAACCTCAATAATATAAGACTTGGCTTAAAGGTCTTGTTACCAGGCCATTAAATCTTCAAAAAAAAAAAAAATTATTTTAAGTTAACCGTTTGCGTCGGGTGCATTATTTTACTTTCTAATTATTTTAGACTTTGGCTTCGTATACCAATAATACAGGCAAGCCATTGAGCGTGATCACTATAATAGGCAATCGGACTAAGTTTTTTTTATTGCATAAATGAATAGTACTCTTAAATATGAGTAACTTCTCGGAAGAAACCGTATATCAAAAGTCAATATTTTCAAAGGTTATTTGTATAAAAAATATCGCGAGCCTCCTAAAAACGCTCCATACTAAAGTCGACCTACAAATGACGTCATTTGTAGGTTATAGTATATGAAGTAGTATATGAAGTATATGGCCGCCGGAATATATTTGTAAATATCTCTTATATTTGTGCGTTTAAGTTCATACTTACCATAATGAATGTTTTTGTATATGATGTGAGTAAACTAATGATGTAGGTTTTGTTCACCAATTTCGCAAAAAAAAATAATTTTTTTTGGTACTTTTTAAATGTATTTTATTAGTAAACTACACATAAAATAATATATTTTTTTACATTTACCAATTAGTAATGCCTCAATATTTCTGAATATATTATTGAAACTAAATATTTCAGATGTATTCCGATCCCCTATTACTGTAACAGTGGCTATGGGTAGTGGGTAGTTGGGTGATGAGTAGTTACGAGTTGGGTACTAATATGAAGTCAATTAATTCCGCCGACCTGCGGGATATTCGGCGAAATGCTCAATAATTAGGAACTGGAGTTATTGGGTGTTCGTCAATCGTGCTGGTACTAAATGTATGTGTACTACCGCGAACGACGAAACTGTATTCATTGCTAGTGAACCATTAGTGAACCCATTAGCAAATTATAAATTAGGCTTTCAGCTCAATCTTGTTTCGGTCTTTTTAGTGCGTTGCTTAGGTATTTTTTTTTTGCAGTCGAGTATTTTGAATTTTATTAGTTTAGTTTTTAAGTTTCAACCACTTTAGAGTTCTTTTGCCTCCTTAAATACTTAATTGTTATTTTGGATTGTGAAAGAAATATTGACAATTGTGACAAACTGATAATTATCTTTTCATACCACCTGCTCGACAATGTCCGATTATATTAGGTTGGGGAAAAAGTTTCTTCGCATTTTATATAAAAATTCAAAAGGTTTTTTTATAAAGTTTATTTACAAGTGACTAAAGTATATAGGTGCCATTTTGTTCGATAACTTTTTGCCATCTTGTTGGTAGGTACATGATCCCATTGCTATAAAATTTTTGGGGCTTCTGATAAAAAAACTGCGACAAGTGGTTTTGGCAGTCCTCTTGTGATGTCAACCTGACACTGCCTAAGGAATTCTGCAGCGACCGAAACAGGTGGAAATCTGAAGGTGCAAGGTCAGGACTATACGGCGGATGCATTAACACCTCCCAGCCAAACTCCCGTAATTTTTTCTGAGTGGCTAAAGATGTGTGAGGTCTAGCGTTATCATGGTGAAAAACCACATCCGTTCTGTTGATTAATTCCGGCCGCTTTCTCTCAACTTCTTGCTTTAATCTCATCAGTTGTTCGCAGTACAGTTCAGAATTGATGGTCCTGCCTGGCGGTAACAGCTCATAATGAATAATGCCCTTTCAATCCCACCACACACACAGCATCACCTTGTTGCGAGTTAACCCGGGTTTCGCCACAGTCTGTGAAGCCTGACCGGCCTTTGACCACGATCTTTTTCGCACGTTCTTGTCGTACGTGATCCACTTTTCATTACCAGTTATCAGCTTCTTCAAAAATGGTTCGGTTTCATTACGTCGTAATAAAGAATCACAAATGAGTACACGGTCCATTAGGTTTCTTTCAGTGAGCTCATGAGGCACCCAAATATCGAGCTCTTTTGTGTACCCAGCTTTTTTCAAATGCGCCAAAACCGTTTTGTGGTCAATCTCCAGTTCTTCAGCTACATCGTAAATACTAACATGCCGATCTTGCTCCACTTTTTCAAAAATGGCAACAGTTTTGTCCGTAACAGGGCGACCAGAGCGACGTGCATCTTTGATATCAAAATTTCCGGATTGAAAACGCTTAAACCAAATTTGCGCTACTCTCACAGATACTGCATTAGGTCCATAAACATCACAAAATTTTTTCGCGGCTTGTGTTGCATTTTTACCTTTTTTGCTCAGATTAATAACGCCTAGATAGATAGTTTCATTCAAACGCGTCGTCTAAAGTGAGGCAAAAAACAGATTAATGTGAGCGTGAGCTTTACACGCTAAACGTTTCGACGACACGCACACAAACAAAACATTTATTAGCAAACTACACCAGTTTGGAAGAGTTTCAAGTGCTTCACCTATGTCGCGCGCACACGGTTTCCTGGCGTTATAATTCTATGCTTTTTTGTAATAAAATTTTAAAATGTATCGAAATTCTTCATAAGAATCACTCATTTTAACAATAAGAAAAACAAATGAAAATCTAAAATTTACCTAATTTGAATTTGGAATTGTCTTCTGTAAAATTAAAACTTTTTAATGATACCAAAATCAGCCAGATACAATTGGTATAGCCCAAGATATTTTATGACAAGTTCATACATACTATAATGCGAAAAGACTTTTTCCCCAACCTATTATATCACGCAATCTCAACGTAAAGTAAGCCATTGACTCCCAAGGGAGATAATGTTGTATGAAACTCCCAAGGGATTAAAGTGATTTGAATTTGGAACGTTAAAATTCCTATGAAAACTCCTAATAGAATACGTATCTATCATAGAGTTTTTTAATAATAATATGGCATTGCAAAGAGAGTTTATTCGAAAATCGAACAGGCCACCTATAACAATAAAAAACGCGATGGAAAAAATTCAAAACAAAAGGAATGTTTTCTTTAAGTACTGCTCAAATAAACTCCACCACAACTTCTATAAATGTTCCTAATAAAAATATTACTCTGTCCCTCCATAACTGGACAAATGTGTCCAATATCAATATTAACTTTTAACAAAATAAATGTTTTATTTATGTAGCACTGGGTTTTTATTGCCTCGCAGTAGGTATGAAAAGTAGAGTGGTAGGTATATAAAGCCTGTCTTCGTCTTGGGCAGCTTGAACCCCTCGCTTCACTCAGGACTCTACATAACTCCCTCGCTTCACTCGGGAGTTAAGTTTTAACTCCCTCGCTGCGCTCGGGAGTTAACTCTAGAGTCCCTTGTTACGCTCAGGATCCAATATGCTGCCCGTGACATAAGACACTGCTTTATCCCCTTGGTGCATAATCTACTATTCTGTTGTACTATTCTGATGTTATCTTTGGTTATTATACAAACGCATTGTACTTAATGTGAGTGAGGTAGTGTGTGTGACATTATTTGTATTATTTATGTGTTTCTATCATAGACGTGTATATATTATAGACGAGGTATGTTGAGGCAAAAAGCGTATACAGTTAAATGTCCCCAATTGGGGCTATTTTGGCATTAGATTTATTCGTTAAATTCTTTCTGACATACAACCATAGATATATAATATTAAAAAGAGGCATACAACACATTGTCCAAAACGTATTGAGAAGCAACGGTCAGAATACCTATTTCTTTAAATTTTTCTCTCAGAGATTCAAAACATTACATCTTACAAATAGAACGTATAGCTCGCTTCTGTAGCACAAATATTGTATAAATGTCCGCAGCGTTTCCCCATAGATATCCGTTTCCCAATACCATTAACCATATGACATTATACTATGAAAATAACGAAAATAAACTAGCCGCGATGTGTCCTCATCGGTAATTTAAATAATCCAGTAATTATAAAAAAGTATCCTAGTAGTCAGTACCTTCTATTTTTGGCTATAACGACGAATTAGTCAAAGCACACCTCACGGAAAGGGACTACTAACATTTCTCGAAGTACTAGACTTTTTAGGGTTCCGTACTCAAAGGGTAAAAACAGACAGCGAAATGTTAGTTATAGGGTCCCGACCCTATTACTAACACTTCGCTGCCTGTCCGTCCGTCTGTCTGGCACCAGACTGTATCTCAAGAACCGCGATAGCTAGACAGTTGGAATTTTCGCAATTATATGTTTCTGTTACCGCTATAACAACAAATATTAAAAACAAAATAAAATAAATATTTAACGAGGGCTCTCATACGACAAACGTGATTTTTTACTGTACGGAACTCTTTGTGCGCGAGTCTATCTCGCACTTTTTTTAATTATTAATAGCTGAATTTCATCCAATTTATTCCAAATATGCAAAAAAAAAACAATATTTTAATACCTTTCCATGTTGTACATGTCACCTTAAAATTGTAAAAACCGTTAGATTGTAATAAAACTAGTGAAATTGAAAATCTCGTTAGACTTCCGAGTTCCGACGTGAATATGCTGCATATAATTTAACATAATATTATTTTTCGTTAGATTATAAAATAGTTTTTAATCTTTCGACATATTTCTAGAATCTCGTTAGTTATTTTACAATCTAACGGTTTTTACAATCTTACAGTGACATACATAAATCGTGTTCCGTGTTTATGTCATGTCACACTATAACATGCGCTCATTTCAGTTCCGTGCATACTGTTCATAAATCATTTTATGTTGTGATTAACATGCTTTTAAAGAACATACAATCTTGCGAGCTAATGTATGAATTATAAATTTTAAAGTTACGACTATAATTGATTTAAAAATATATTCTAACTTCTAAGACTAGCTTCTGCCCGCGGCTCCGCCGCGCCCGCGTAAATACAGTACCTATCCCACGGCAACAGTGTACTATTTTGGGGATAAAAAGTAGTATCAATATAATGACCGTGGTACATTATACCAGTAGACCGTGGTCCACGGTCATTTGTTTAGGTTAAGATTGAATGGAATTTAAATATGAGTCTATTAAATTAACAAGGCCTAAAGACTGACTGTACCTAATTGATAAAGTTGAATTTTTTGATTCAATTTGATTGATTGAACTGATGAAATTGTTATATTACTGAGATTAAAAAAATCAGAGTAGGTATTATACACGTAAAGTCCAAAAGAATTATTATTTTTTTACAATATCTTTGTGTTTCTTTCAATAGTTAGAATGTTTCAAGCATTTTTAAAGCGAATATTTTATCTTAAAAATTCTTGCGTCATGCGCCATTTAAAAATGTATAATGTCACTTCGCAACCGGCCTCATTAGTTGAATAGGTGGGGTAAGTGTGTCCAACTCGTGTGTGAAAGTTCTCTAGTTATAGTTTAGAGAACATTCTACAGAGCAAATGTATATTTTAATTGCTTTCTACTAATATGTCCAGTCTTGTCCGCAAATTTATTTAAATACTAGCTTTTGCCCGCGACTTCGTCCGCGTGGAACAGTTACTTTGGGATATCGCTAAAATTTACCCACGACTTCATTTACGTAGATGGAGAAACGCTTCCCCCTCACGACTGCCCGCCGCGTGCCGACATATACAGTCCCGGAGTTTTTTTTTAAACTTTTAAATGGAAACAATTCTGTCATACATAATTTTAGCGAAAAAAAAAAACCGATTTTGAAACATTCTTGATTGGTGCTCCGCTCGTATTGAGCTTAGCATGATGTTATATAGCCTAAAGCCTATCTCGATAAATCTACTATCCTACACAAAAAGATTTTTTCAATTCGAACCAGTAGTTTCTGAGATTAGCGCGTTCAAACAAACAAACAAACTCTTCAGCTTTATAATATTAGTAAAGATATGGTACCCGCGACATAAGCTGGTACTGTAAAAACATTATAAGCTCCCCATACCGATTTCGGTGAAGGTGGCCGGTTTCATTGACACCAGAACCTCAATTCTCGTATTTAAAGTAGACTTTCATTTTACTTTGATTGGATTGAAAGTTAAGCGACATGTTACCATGAACGGATTTTATGACGTTTCTACCAGTCAGAGCGCGTTTCACGTTGGATAAACGTTCATAAAAACACCGTTTGAGAGTTTTAGCGTATTGGAATTTGATTGTAATTGCATTAATGCAGGTTTTATTTAGCAGAATTGCCCTCTAGTCAGTTACGCAGTAGTCCTACTATAATATTATAAATATGAAAGATAGTGACGATGTATGGATGGATGTTTGTTCCTCTTTCACGCAAAAACTACTAAACGGATTCCGATGAAATTTGGTACGGTAGTAGTTTAGGCTCTGGATTAAAACATAGGGTATTTTTTATCCCGAAAAAATACAGTGATCCCTAGGGATACTATATTTACGCGGGCGGAGCTGCGGGCAACAACTAGTAATTTTATAGTGTCCTAGTCTTTCTCTCTCGACGCGCGTCGAAAGTAGATACCTACTCGCGAGAGAATCTATTTTCTCTTTAATTTTACAATAACTCCTAAGATATCATTTTAAACTGTATGATGTACCCAATTGTCCAGTATAATGTGTTTAAAAACTTTAAACTGATTAACGTATTTAATTTATCAAATTTTAAATTGCTTTACTTATTTAACACGAAGGTAATTTAAGTTTTCAATAAATAGATTTTCCTTTTAATAAGTGAGCTTGTGTAACATTTATTATTTCTTTTACATTTGTTGAACTGATTGCCAACGTGAACAGTTCAAGAAGGGCAATTAAAAGTTTTGATGGAACAAATATTTAACAAACAACACGATAGTTAAGTGTAAGAAGTTTCCAGAATCAAATAGAGATCTTCAGACAGAGAGAGAATCTTGCAACAAATAAACGTTGATTGAATGGTATTATTACTTTGAAGCATTGACTGGCGTAGGGACGGGGTACTTTGTGGATAAAAACGTCTCCATCGCAAGTGCCCTATTGTTGATCAGAAACCAGATACGAGAAATAGGTAATTTATTGTTGTTGCTGTAGGCTTGGAGTGGGTAACACAAAACACTGCTCGACCGCTGTGTAACCTGCCTGCCTACTCGCTCGGCGGTCGGTATTGAAACGGCAGTGGATGCTTGAGCTCCCCACCTAGTGCACACCAGTTACCACCATTCCATCACCGTATCACGCCCCACGAGTTACGTTAACTATTTATTAATCATATTATACTTTATTTCAAGTAGGTAATTAAAATAATACAAGAAACATAAAATTACAATAACAACAAAACTAGAGCCAAATAAACAACTAAAAATTAATACCTACTAATAAAAAGAAGACATCTATAAAATTTATTTATTAATCTGTGCAATATTTATTTATCTTACCGGGATTCGATCCCACCACGTTCTGAATTTTCAAACAATGCTAAAATTATACTAGGTACCCTTATCAAGCCGACGACCAGACTGACGTAAGAGAATCGGAATTATTGATAGATATATTGTTGCACGACGCAAAAAAAATATCGCTTAAAAATGCGCAGTTTCCATCCATCCATCCATCCTTTTTCACATTTATAATAGTAGGTAGTAGAATTATTTGACTGAGTTCCGGAAAATTCGTGCGTAAAATGCTTAAAGGAATTTTCGAATGCCCCAATTCGAAAATCGTATAAATTTCAATATTTATTATTCTTAATCGCCATTTAATGACTGACCAGGGTTTTCAGCAAATTATTTTGTACTCACTTTTATGAAAGTTTTATGTTTTGTTTGAATATAAAAGAATATTTTTCCTTTTAAATAAAAAAGAAATACAATATTTCTGAAACTTAAGATAATATGTTTCGGTTTAAATAATAATATTATATTTCTTTATAATATCCATAGACACTTCACACCACGTTTAACTGGTCTCGTGCTAAGTATCCGAAGAACTTGTGATACAGTACCAGACAACCGGAAGTATATTTAATACTAGTTTTAACCCACGGCTCCGTCCGCGTAGATACAGTATCCCATGGAAACACTGTACTTTTCGGGATAAAAATTATTTCAATGATGTTTGCGTGAAAGAGTAATCTATACTAATATTATAAAGCTGAAGAGTTTGTTTGTTTGTTTGTTTGAACGCGCTAATCTCAGGAACTACTGGTACGAATTGAAAAATTCTTTTTGTGTTGGATAGTCCACTTATCGAGGAAGGCTTTAGGCTATATAGCATCATGCTAAACTCAATACGAGCGGAGTACCAATCAAGAATGTTACAAAATCGGGGGTCTTTTTTTCCTTTTGAGAGCTTTCGCTACGTACGCTGCGGAAACGGTTAAAGTTTCGCTAAAATGATGTATGGCAGAATTGTTCCCCTTTAAAAGTTCTAAAAAAAAGTCCGCGACAGTATATGTCTTTCTTTTAAGGTTGGCTCACTATAACCTTTTTATACTTACCAAATTTGTTCTAAAAGTAAGCATTATTTGTGAAGGTGTTTTCATAAAGATTATATTAATCCTTATCCAAGTAAATACGTTATTCATTACAAGCATTTAATCTAGAAGAAATTTGCCGTTTACATCATTTGATTTCAATGAGTATTTTAGAAGATATCGCAGTAATAAAATAATCATGCGCGCTATAGTAAGGCGCGCGGAGCGGGCGGGCAGTCGTGAGGTGGAAGCGCTTCTTCTACGTAAATGAAGTCGCGGGTAAATTTTAGCGATATCCCAAAGTAACTATCCCACGCGGACGAAGTCGCGGGGAAAAGCTAGTAAATAATAAATAAATAAATAACTTTTATATCAGGCTGCATAGGCCCATATTATAAATACCTTACAGACTAACATACATATTATAAACTTAAAAAATACACTTTCACACGTCATGACGGCGACGTGATGCGCGCTTCGTTCCGGAGTCTCCCCCGGAACCTCCGGTAGACCACACCCGCTGGCCAGAAATCCTCCACCTCGAAGGTAATAAATAATAATAAAGGTAATAAACATGGAGGAAGTTTTATCAGCTCCATGGTAACAAACATCCATCCATCCATACATCCTTCTTCTATAGATACTTACAAACTCACATTTATAATGGTAGTAGGACTTTTATACTATGCACGTATTTAAGATTTTTATTAAATTATACACATATTTCCATCCATGAATTAACAATGCAAAAGAAATGTTCCCTTGGCGAGATTCAAACCCGCGACCTCCGGCAGTGCCAACGCGGTAACAACTGAGCCGGCCGAGAGAGAGGCCGTTGAAACATTTCTAATTTAGTCTCTGTTAAATATAAATTTATATTCAGTTTTATTTCAATTTTATTTCTTTGCAAGTATATCACGCATCTAGTTCATTGAATGAGATAAATGGAGGGGCGTGATGTGAGATGATGTGAGAGTTTATAACGTCGCATCGTTATAATTGTTCGTCACGTAGTAGTCTAGTAATATTGTTACTGAAGCACTGAACTGGTATATTACGTTCTGTTACTGAAGCACTGAACTGGTATATTACGTTCTGTTACTGAAGCACTGAACTGGTATATTACGTTCTGTTACTGAAGCACTGAACTGGTATATTACGTTCTGTTACTGAAGCACTGAACTGGTATATTACGTTCTGTTACTGAAGCACTGAACTGGTATATTACGTTCTGTTACTGAAGCACTGAACTGGTATATTACGTTCTGTTACTGAAGCACTGAACTGGTATATTACGTTCTGTTACTGAAGCACTGAACTGGTATATTACGTTCTGTTACTGAAGCACTGAACTGGTATATTACGTTCTGTTACTGAAGCACTGAACTGGTATATTACGTTCTGTTACTGAAGCAATGAACTGGTTATTACGTTTAAGGTCAACTTTTATTAAACTTGTCGAAAATATGATTGAATAGATATTTCTCGCAACTTTGTGGATAAGTAAGAAAAAGAATCTGTTATTATTAGTAAAAACCTAACCAATGACATGTCAGGAGCGTTCCGTAACTATCAACGCACAATAAGGTTTCTTTGAATTAAGGTCAGGTTGGGAAAGACCGGCATACTTCATTTAAAAATTTACTCAAATTAATAAAACAAATATTTGGTATGTTCTAGACCAATCTTAAGTATTCCATGTGCTGAAACATATTAACAGTAACAATTTTGTGCTACATAAATTACAATATAATAGCACATCTTTCAAATACAAACCCTTATTTAAAAATCGGCGTGCAGACGGTCTTCCCGTACTATTGGAGGCAAGACCGTCTATTGACATTTAACACGTTACTTGGTATGTTATATGTATTTATACCAACTTATATCAAAAAAATGTATTTTACCTTCAAATATGCACTTTAACTGTAGGTCAATAAAGTCAAAAGTCATAAGAAATTCTCGTTTTCATATTTAAAAGGTAAGACCGGCATATCGTCGCAATAAGGGGTTGTAAACATTTTTCATTATATTGCCGGCCCTATAAATATTAAAACGAGATAAGGATTTTCCTTTCAGATTATAATTTCTCGGCTAGTTACTAGAATTTCTAAAATAAAAATCTAATCTGATATTTTGCTGGTAGGTTAGAATAGTAATGATATCAATTGAAATAATTTTGTAAGTAGGCAGTGTATAATACTGCAAACAAGTGTATAATGTTCTTTTTAAATTGTGTTTATTAATAGGATTTTTGTTGAATATAATATAAATGAATTATGAAAAATAAATTATGTCAACATTATCAGACAAAACAAACTCTTTAGAATTGTTCGGCGCTTGAATTACATGTTTTACGTTTATAGTTCTTATAGGCGAACCTCACTGTAAAAAAAAGCAAGTGATCAAACATACGTACCTAGTACCTACCTACATTGGGTGCAAAAAAAGTTTGTGATTTCTGTCTAAAGGCAAGACCGGCATATGACAATCTTCCCTTATACCGCCCGGACGATCTTCCCAACTAGAAAGTTTTTAAGTTCAAAATATTTTACAGCAAATTGTGACAAAACTTAGAACATTTTGAATAATCTAATACGAAAAAATGTTAAAGTTACAATTGAAATACTTACCCAACCACTTTGTTTTATAAAACTCTTTCGATAAATCACTTTTTTCTTTTTTTTCGTCAACACCTGTAATTTCTTAATGGACCTTCAAAACCCAAATAAAAATGGCGGCGAATTATCTCCTATCATAGTGTTGCCAGCGACATCTATGATTAAAAATTTTAACCAAAGTATGATAATGTTTCACCGACTGTCAATTCAAGCTGCATAGCTATTCATAAATTTAAGTTATTGCGTGCAGACGGTCTTGCCTTGTAGACGGTCTTCCCCAATCTGACCTTACTTCAAAAGTTATTGTCCGATTTCACTCAAAATAAATTTCCTTAAGAGAATTTAGCATGAACTAACAAGTTTCTATCTCCTTTAGTTTAGATATGCCAAAGGGGACCAGCCGACCTCTGTGGCTCAGTGGTTCAGCGCTTTGGTGCTCAAGCCGGGAGTCGCAGGTTCGAATCCTGCCGAAGGAACAAAAAGTTTTTCTGGGTCATGGATGTGTATTAAATATGTGTATAATATAACAAAAATTTTAAATATATACATAGGATAAAAGTATTAAATATACTTCCCGTTTTCTGGTACCTGTAACACAAGTTCTTCGGATACTTAGCACGGGGCCAGATTGACGGGATGTGAAGCGTCCATAGATATTATTATTATTATACTGAAAAAAAAAAAACACTTTGGTGATTACTCGAAAATAGTTGACTTTATAAAAAACCGGCCAAGTGCGAGTAGGATTCGCGCACCGAAGGTTCCGTAAAAACCTTTAGTGATTTTGTTACAGCTTAAAGTTATTAAAGATCTGTGTATTTAAAAAATCTTTTTATTCAGAATAAAAAAGACAAGGTTTTGTTTTCCGAACGTCAAACAAGGAAAAAAATATATATATATATGAATTTCAATTTTATACCTCTACGCGTTCATGAGGAAAGGGGCAGTAAGCTTAAAATTATTAAAAATATTTTAATTTAAATATTATGTAACTAAAAATTTACAGTTTTCTTAATTTTTCCTTTATTTGTGCTATAAGACGTTGCTTCGTGCCAAATTTCAAGATTCACGGGAAGTACTGAACGTTTGCGAGTATCGCTCATTTGCGGAAATTTGCGGTATTAACGGCTGTATCTTTTGATTGCGTTGGCTTAGAAGTTGATTTTTTTCACAGCTCCAAGGGACCGTAGATCTTAGTATTATAAATTCCAGCTTGATACCTCCACGCGTTCCTGAGAGAAAGTATCGACAGACATTCGGACGGACAACAAAGTGATCCTATAAGGGTTTCGTTTTTTTCCTTTCGAGGTACGGAACCCTAAAAAGTGATTCATGAATCTTTGGCTTTATTTTAAAAGGCCAATTCAATGATACCCCACACGATTAGATGGAATGAAAAAATATTAAATAATTAAAAATTAAAAAAAATAAATATTAAAATATTGGTCTATCTATGTAAGCGTATCGGCAGCCACGTTCGGCATGCGTTCGACGCATCCACGCCTCCCCGCCCGAGCCCGCTACCGCCAAACACACCCTAAAACTGACTTCTGCGCATACCCCCTCTACTTTTGTCGAAAGATCTTAATTCGTTGCGCGACCTGTACGAGAAGAGTGACATCACAGAGTCAGGGAGTTGTCAGTTGTCACTGTTATAACCACGAAGGTTATAACGTAAGTAATGAAATATCTATCTGTAAACTAGAATCGATTTTATGATTTATTTTTATTATGTAAGTTGATATTCTGTTTTTTAAACTGTTAACATTATGATAAATAATGTATTTATTCCGTAGAATTTATTTATTTTGATCAATCATCTGGTGCAAATGTTTTTATATTCAATTATTATTGTTGAAATTGTTCAGAGTAATCGATTATAGTAATCGATATTCATCAGTGCACTTACTTATTTTTAAGATTTGTCTTCTCCCAGATTGTGAATTGAGCTCATTTTTTATATTTTGGAACAGAAAAAAATACCGCATTTTTTAAACCATATCTCATCTTATTACAATTGGGCCCAGAGTCTCCTTTATATTTTGAATAAAAGTATTTGTATCTTGAATAACTGTCTATTCGCTCATAAATTATTATTATTTAATCGCGTCACTGAGCAGTTTAGTGAATTAGTGACGTGCTCGCTGATTTCGTGTGACGTCACAGAATTATGTCCCCCAGTGTTCTATATTATAATCAAAGATCGTGGTGGATACGTCACTAGATAAAAATAACTTTCTAATAATATCGCAATTCGTTAAAAGATATTCACAGAACTCTGTATGTAGTTAGATTAAAAACACAGTCAGTGTTTTTAATCTAACTAAATCATCGCAAGTCATGTTAAGAGTACAAGGAGTGAGTATGTATAAACTAGATTTTAAAGACTATCAACTTCTTAGCACATTTGGGTATTTGAAATAAAAAGGTAAAAATTTAGTTTTTTTTCTAGGTAAGAATAGAAAAATATGGTTCGTAGCAAAGTAGTACTATGTCATCATATTAAGATATATCAGCCATATTTTTTATGTCTACTTTTGACAGAAACGAACAAATTTTTACATAAATTACGGAACGGAAAGAAACTGTTTTTGGGCCGCCATGAAGAAGGCTTTTGTCGTTTTTGTAGTTTACGTCTCGGAACCATTATGGTTTCGTCATGTCCATCCGGTTTACCGTCGAAACTAGAAATATGAAACTTTGCATGGATATGTGTATTTTGGTACGGAACCCTACGTCCAACTCACAATTGGCAGGTATTTTTAATTTTAACAGTTACATTTAGATACGTTTCTTACGTTTCTACACGTAGCTATAAAATTTTTGCAAACAACAGTCGCCAAGGCAGGAACGGGTTATTCCGTGTTCGACCCCTAGATTCTCTATCCTTGTCTTATGTAATGTCGATATATAAGGACGAGGGTTGAAAATCAATGGGTCGAACACAGAGTTTCCGTTTGAAACTTAGATAAATGACTAAGTTTGGTCATCGCTGTCAAAACAAAATGTCAAATACTTGACTAATCATGAATAATGGCTAAAATAAATTGATATTAACAACCCCACTGCCCTTTAATGATCGTTGAAAAAATGTTATAATTTTTATGTACGTATTTCATAAACTTAGCAATTTCCTTAATAATTTTGTTTCTAGAAATGAGGAGAAAGATTTTTGTGGCCCTGAGAACGAGCACACAGATCGCCTAATGGAAAACTGTAAGATTAATAGTGCGCGTTTCTATAATATAATCATATTATCTATGGACGTTTAATCTATATTTTTATTCTATTGACAATAATAATAAATTATATAGTATTAAAATAATCAGTATAAAATGTACAACCCACTATTATATTTTGCATGCCATTGTAATGGTAGAATGTTTTTTTTTTTTTTTTTTTTTTAATTTTATTAATGAATTGTCGGTATTTATTTTCCGACAGCCTTATTACTTTTTTTTTTCTTTTAGTCGGTTTATTATGAACTTTTTTTTTTTTTTTTTTTTTTTTTTTTTTTTTTTTTTTTTTTTTAATTATACTACTTCTCCTTTCTGTTGTCCAGTTTCGCGCTTCCTGTTAGCCCATCCGCTGTCTCCTAGGTTTTGTTGGCTCTTATTACTTGTTCTGCGATTTTTCGTGCCATTTCCAGTAATGCCGTTCTTTCTTTTTCTTTGTTCATGATGTCTTTGATGCTCGTTCTGTTTATAATCTTTCCTATTTTCTGTTCTGTGTTCAGTCTTATCACCATGTGTTTTGCACATTCGCACAGACAGTGTATTACGGTCTGTTCTGATGTATTGTCACAGTCACAAATATTTGCACCGCTCTTTATTTTGAATCTGTGCAAATACTCCCCAAACCCACCGTGGCCTGTGAATATTTGGGCCATTATGTTATCCATCTTGATGTTCTGCAGGATTTTGTGGGCTTGGCGAACGTTTCCGAAGAAGTGAGCTATCGGTTTGTCCTTGCTTTTTTCTTCGTACTCCGTTTGGTATTCTTCTAGTGTGTTCCTTCTTAGATTGTATTTGACTGCACTGATTGGGACTGCTGTGTATGTTGGAGCTGTTTTCATGGTTGTGGCCTCTTTTGCAAGTATGTCTGCACGCTCATTGCCCTGCAAGCCAACGTGCGCTTTTATCCAGTACCAGTTGATCTCTATTTCGTTCTCTTTTATAGTCCTTTTTATTTCAACTGCTACCGGGTTCAAGTTGTTCGGGTCTGAAAGGGTTTGGAGTGAGGATCTAGAGTCCGATGCAAGACTTGCCTGTGTAATTCTGTGCTTTGCCATTAATTTTACCGCCTGCCATATTGCTACCATTTCTGCCTGATAAACAGAACAATATCCTTCCAGCTTAATCTTGCTTTTCCGTTTTTCATTTCCCCCTTCCCACCAGCTTACCGCAGCCCCTACCTTTCCTTCCAACTTGCTTCCATCCGTATATATTATGGGTTTGTCCTTGGGTATGTTTTCTTCATCTTCTTCTTCCGCAATAAGTTGGAAAGGTATTGGGCCTCTCTCGGATGGGTGGGGCAGGTCGAAGGGGTGCGCTCTCATCTCAAGTTGTCTGTCTGGATATTCCTCTGTTGGTTTACCTCTTTTGATTTTGTACAACGCGGCGTTTTCCCTGATTCGCAGGTGGAGGGGTATAGTGCCGCTAAGGAGGGTACTGGCCATCAGAGATGTAGTTTTGTGGGCTTTGGCTATTTTGATTGTGAATAGTCTATTTATCCTATCAATTTTCTTTCTTATATGTTTCCTCCTTAGGGCTGGCTCCCAGACACTAGCTGCGTACAAGATAATAGGTTCTATAACCGCGTTGTATATAGTTCTGAGTATCTCAGTGTTGAGTCCCCAGGTTGCTCTGGCTGTTGTAGCTACCATTCTGTATATTTTTATTACTTTCTCGTTTAGGTTATTAATATGTTCTTTGAATGTTAATTTGTTGTCCAGTGTAATTCCCAGTATCTTTAGGCTGGTAGAGTAGGTCAGTTTAGTACCACAGAACTCCAGTTCGGGTGTGTTATATTTTCGCTTGTTTGTTATTATGATAGTTTGCGTTTTATGTGCCGCGAACCGGAGCCTGTTTTGTAGTCCCCAGCGTTCAACTGCCTTTAGGGCTGTATTCGCTCTGTCCTCAACTTCTTTGGAGTCTTTTCCTATTGCTATTATCAGCAGGTCGTCCGCAAAGGCCTGTATGTGTGCGTCCAGGTGTTCCGCATCTTCGAGGAGGGGGTCCATAAGTATATTCCACATTAGTGGTCCCCCTACTGACCCTTGAATACAGCCCTTTTCCGCTTTTCTTTCTACAGTGTGCCCTGCGTATGTAAGTTTGATCTTTCGGTCTTTTAAGTAATCGTACATAGTTTTTAGAAGATGTTTCTCTAGGTTTTTTCTGTGCAGCTGTTGTTTCATCTTAGGCCACCAGGCGTTATCAAATGCCCCCTCGATATCTAACGACACCACCGCGACGATTTTCTTTTGTTGGATTGCCTGTCTTATCAGTTCTGTGGCGTCGTAGAGGGCATCTTCTGTACTGCGCTGGGGCATGAATCCGTACTGTCTGGGGTTTAGCGCACGAACTCGTCCCAAACTCCAGAGTAACCTTCTGCACAGGATTTTTTCATATACTTTCCCAAGTATTGGTAGTAGGCCTATGGGTCTGTATGCTTTTGGGGTGGTATAATTGTCTTTTCCGGGTTTTCTTAAGACGATTATGGTAGCTATTTTCCATGTCACTGGGAAGCAGCCTATCCTCAGGCAAGCGTTATAGAGTGCTGTCAATACCTTTGGGTTGGCTCTAAAGGCAGTCTCGCATATGTCCGATGTCAGGCCGTCTTCTCCAGGTGCTTTCTTTGGGTTCATTGCTTTAAACGTCATTTCAATTTCTGTCATTGTTATTGTGTGGTCAGTTAGGTCAGTCAAGTCGGTTTGGTCTAGTGCTTTTGTTATTTCATCTACTTCTTCTCTGGTGTTTATGTGGTCAGGTGTATCGTTGTCTACTTTGTCAGGTGGATAGAAGGTAGCAGCTAAAAGTTCTGCTGATTCTTTTGGGTTACAGTCTCGGTCATTGTTTTTCAGGAGTATATCGTCTTGTCTTTTGTTTGTCTGTCTTAATACACGGTAGATTTTGTCCCACATTGTCTCTCTCTCTTGTGTCGTGCAGAAAGTTTTCCAGCTTTGTGTCTTTGTTTCTTTTATCTTTTCTTTGTACTCTTCTAGGCTCTTTAGGTAGTATTTTATTACTTTCTCTTTCCTTTTCGGGTTCGCTTTCTTTATTTTTCTTCTTAGCCTTTTAACATTTTTCTTCTTTTCCGTTAGTTCATGTGTCCACCAGTTAATTTGTTTTATTTTTTTAGTTTTTATTTTGGGGATTATTTCGTTGCTCGCTTTTGTTATTATCTCCGTGTATTTGTTAGTCATGTCATTTATGTCTTGTTTGTTTTGTATTTGGTCTATTATTTGTTCGGTTACTTCGTTGTCTTTTAATTCCTTTTCTATGTACTCTCTCAGTTTTGTCCAGTTTGCTTTCCTCGTGTAATATTTTCGTGTTGTTAGGTTTATATTTGTATGTTCTGTGTCCTTCTTCGTACGAATTTTAAACGTTATCGCTCTGTGATCAGAGGTAGTAACTAGGTCTTTGTCCACTTTCCAGTCAGAGATCATGTTAAGTAGTTGTGTACTACTAATGGTAATGTCTACGATGCTTGTATATGTGGTGTTTCTTCGTACTGTGTAGAATGTGGGGGTATTTCCAGTGTTTAAGATTTCTATTTCTTTACTGGCCAGGTATTCAGATAGAATTTTTCCCCTTTTGTCTTCAGCTGTTTCTCCCCACCATGGGCTTTTGGAGTTTACGTCTCCGCCTATCACTAGCATCTTTGTGTTCATGTCCTCTGTAATCTGGTCTAATTCTTTTAGCTGTTCTTCGATATCTATGTATTCTTCCCAGTATATTGACACTATGCCTATTTTCAGATCGCCAGTGAAGGTTATTACGGCTCCTACTATATTTTTCGTAGTCCATTGTGCCTTAGTGAGTATACCGACATTTGGATCCAGGACAACCACTGCAGATTTCACTGGTTTTGTTCTATTAGCAGTTTTTTGGATTGTTCTGTATCCACATGTCAGCGCTCCTTTTGCTCCTATGTAGGGTTCCTGCATCAGTACTATCGAGTATCCCTGAGTGGTGGTGGATTGTAATGTCTCGTGGGTAGCAGCTTGTCCTCTACCAAGGTTGATCTGAGCTATTTTTATTTCTTGGGTCAGTCTTGTGTCAACCTTAGCAGTAACTTATTTTACTGCGAGCAAATCTGTCCCATTTCTGCCATATTGGGCATTCGGCTGAGTATGCTGGGTGGCTACCTTCAGGACAGTGGATACATTTTGGTGCTAGGTTTTTGTTTGTGCACTCTCTTGTGTCATGTGCATGGGCGCAGTATCCACATGTTATTTCACCTGCGCATATTTTAGCCGTGTGTCCAAAACCCAGACATTTGTAACATTGTATTATGGGGGATTGATCGACTATCGGGACTATTTGGAACCCGATGTGTATTCTTTTATCTACTAAGGTGTTCCAAGCTTCCGGTGTGACTTCTAGTATCACGTTCGATACTTCTTTGGTCCTTCCCCTGGTTCTTCTTATTACTGTTATTTCATTTTGGCTTTCCTCTCTTATTAATTTGTTTTGTTTTACGATAGCTTCAGGTATCTGGCTGTTTTGTATGTCGTTGGTTAGACCAATTATTTTTAATAGTGGGTTTTTGTTTTCTAGGGTGTTTATTTTTAGTTTATTGTTGGTTTCTAGTTTATGTCTTAGTCTGTCTCTATCTTCTATCGTACTGCATCCTATGATTACTTTCTGTCTTGCAGCTTTTCTTACTTTGTTTATTCCTAGGCCCATGTTGACAGCGTCTATGCCTGATTTTATGGTTTTGATAATGTCGTCCGATGTGTGTTGGTTGTCATCAGATTCGACACAGATGTTGTAGCTAGTTTTGTGCTTAGCTGCCTCTGCGTATGTCGTTGGTTTATTGTTGTGTTGTTCCTGTTGTTGTGTCGTTTTACTACTTTTCATTGGACTTTGGGAGTTGCCTTCTAGTATTGCTGTTCCTGAGCATTCTTTTTTTGTGTTTGTTGTTTCTAGTGCTTTTTTCACTTCCTCCACAGCCATCCTCACTGGAGTTATAAGTTCTGCGGTGGTGTCTATGGAGTCTGCGATGGTCTTTCTCATTTCTCTTATGTTTGAGTTTATTGTTGTATACGGTTCTTTAATTTCCAGTATGCTGTTGTTTATTTTGGTGAGGTCTTTTTGGATTTCAGTGTTATTTTCCTTTTCAGTTTTATGGTTGGTGAGTCTTTTTTCTTCTGTAAGGTTTTTTATCATGACTTTCATCTCGGCTAACTCTTCTATAATTTTTTCCATTGTTGTTTTCAGGTTTGTCTCAGTTTGGTGAGTTTCTTCGGTGTTCGGGTGACCCGTTTCTTCCTTTCCCACGTGGAGTATTGGTAAGTTGACGTATTTTTTATCAATCTCTGTTAGGTGACGGCGTAGTGCGTCGAGCTGATTCGATACGGTTGTTGTGTTATTATTTAATTTTGTGAGTTCCAGTTTAAGAGTCTCCCACTGATTTGAGTCATTTGCGTTTCCTTCTGTTTTATTTTCTTTAATGTGTTTTTCCAGCCTCTTTATTGCTTCTCCTGCTTCTTCTATCTCTTGAAAGGGTCTTACAGTCTCAAAGTTAAGCCATTTGATGATGTTAGTAGTTTCTTTTGATACCTCTTGCACTTCTTTTCGGGTTTTGTTTAGCTCATCTGTGAGATTTTCTTTTAGTGTCCGCATTTCTTGTATATGTGCTCTCTCTACTCTTACCAGCTCTACAGCGTTACGACTTCGCTCTTTTTCTAAGTTGTATTTGTGGCGTGATCGAGAGTCCGAGAGGGCCAGGGCAGTTTCGTATAATGTCTGCATGCACTCCAACGCGGTGGCCTTGCATTCTCGTTTCATGCTAACCGCTTCCTCAAGAGCAGACTTCCCTTTCTGTAACATATCATTAGCAATTTTGGTCGCCTCGTCCATAGCAACGCCTGCTCCTTTTTTGTATTGCAGGGGTAAGATGCTAAGTCTGCTGCGGTGGGATGTGTTCGAGGCTACCGAGGAGCCGTCGTCCGAGTCTCCTATACTGCATGGTAAATATCCCTCCGACATTAGTGGGTCTAGATCTATGAGTCGTGACGTGGGGCTCAGGAAGTTGTCTGACGTTTCAGACTCGCTAATTGAGGCTTTGCGTATCTGTCCCGCCAGCACTCTCTCCCTCAGGCTCTTTTTTGATTTATTGGACCCCGCTGGACTCTTAGCTTTTGTCTTTGTATCCATCGTCTGTTTAGATTTGGACATTTGTTCGTTTTGTCTTCTTTTAGTTTTAAGTTATTTTCAGGTTTATTGAATTTATCAGTTATACCTAGGTTTAAGCTCTTTTTCAGGTTATTTTGTTTTGATGTTATTTTGTTCAGCTTAGTTTTTAGCTTTAGGCTTTTTCAGGTTGAGAAAAAAGGGAGAAGGAGGAGAAGCAAACCAATTTAGGTTCCGGTGATCCAACAACAGATGTCGCTAGTAGCTTTACGTTTTTTGATAAAAGTCTATGACTACTACCCTCTTTTTCAAAATAGCACAATTTCGATTTTAAAATGTGTCTATTTTCACATACGCGGGTTAGAGTTCGCTAAAAATATACGCACAACAGGTACACTTAGGTTCACTCCACAACTTAAGTCACTCAAAATATCAGAAAGATTGTTGCAAACACTATTTTGGATTTTTTCAATCACGGAGCAATGAAAGACGACAGTACAATTTGACAGCTCGGTGACAACTAATGGTAGAATGTTAGAATCTAGAATATGTAATTAATTGTAACACCTTTATAAATATGACATTCTTGCAATAAATGATAATGATTATGATTATGATTATACATCTATACACCTATACAGATAAATAAAATTGAAGTGTCTGTTTGTAATTTCAAATTAACAGCTTTTGGCTTAATGCGTTTGAAAGTATATTCAGTACTTACAATAAAATATTAATAATAATAAAAATTTTTGTCTGTCCGTCTGTCTGTCTGTCTGTTTGTTCCGGCTAATCTCGGAAACGGCTGGACCGATTTCCGCGGGACTTTCACTGGCAGATAGCTGATATTATAGGGTTTAACATAGGCTACTTTTATTTTAGGGTTCCGTTAAAAAATAGGGTTCCGTTTCCGTTAGTTCTATGCAAACGAAGTTGCGGGCATCAGCTAGTACCTTATATAAACTTTTTGCTCCCTCGGCGGGATTCAACCCTGCGATCTCCGGCTTGACCGCCGACGCTCTAACCACTGAACCACAGAAGTCATCAAATTCTATAACTTATTACATTAGATTCCATTAATTACGTGTACACTATACAAGAGTAGGTACTATCGAAGAAGTTCCCGCTAGACCAGGTTGCAGGCATAAGATCAAAATAGCTTAACACGTAAATACGCACTTGTACCGCGTCTGCAGTCAATGCGATCACTTCCTTTATGTTTAAATATTTTGAGGCGTTTTAGAGCAAAGGGAAATGTTTAGAAACTAGTCGAACTGGGATTTTGCCGAAATTGTACTTCTGTATTTGATTTTCCGGGTATGAAGGTAAGGTTTCTTTAAAACAGCCGCAGGGCCCGCAGGTTATTCAGAAATTGATTTTCTGTTTGTTCCATTAAGGGATATCCCTTGGAACTATGTTTACGGGCATACGAACAATGGGAATAAGGTTGAACCTTTTCATAAGCCGACCTAAAGTTAAACACACTGTATTCAATAGCGTGTGGGGGTAAATCGTTCTTCATCTTCCGTAGCTTAATGGAAATAAGGTTTAGTTGCCAAATGCTGTTCGTCCACCGCCACAAAAAAACAAGATGGTGTCGAAGTAGAAATACCTAAGATATAGTACCTCTAGAGGTACTATATCTTAGAGAAATACATACATAGCCGTCTATACACCGCACGTCACGTCACGTCAATCTAATCTCGACCAGAAATAATCTCGTTCTCGTTGTGAATTTCAACTAATAAGTGGTAATGAGCTTAATTCTGACGTTTGGAAGGTATAATGATGTTCAAACAATGGCTGAACTTTTGACATTTAAGCTTCATAATGGCGTTCAAATGTCAAAACGAAGCTCATTACAAGCTCATTACCACTTTCAGTTGAAGTACATGTAAAGTACATTTATTGGTATATATGTGACCCAAGTTATTCGGAGACTTAGCACGAGGCCAGATTGACGTGATGCGAAACGTCCATGAAATGATTATTATTTAATATAATGATTATTATGGTGGTTCGGTCCCCGTACAAAAAAACAATCGACATTAATTAGGTAATTTCATACTATTACTACATAAATTTATATCCACATCTATTTATTTTACAATACAATTCCCGCAATAATAATACGGGGACCGAACCACCTTAAGTCGTACTATGTATTGTAATACTAGCTGTTACCCGCGGCTCCGCCCGCGTAAATATAGTGTCCCTCGGGTAACATTGTATTTTTTCGGGATAGAAAGTAGCCTATCTTTTAATCCAGAGTCTAAACTACTACCATACCAAATTTCATCAAAATCCGTTCTGTAGTTTTTGCGTAAAGGAGTAACAAACATCCATCCATACATTCATCCATCCATACATCCTCACAAACTTTCACATTTATAATATTAGTAGGATTATCAATTATAATTATAATTGATCCTTACACTACATTGGTAGTCGTTATGGTAATATTTGATGCAAAATTTCACTAACGTCAATTTGTAACATTTACATAATTGTGTTGTCCCCATGGGGGAGAATTTTTAAGCAGAAACTCCTCTTATAAAAATATGGAAATTTTGGTTAGGGAATGAGTAAACAACTTAATGTGTAAATTAATTTTTTGTAAAATATTTTCTATAGCTACCTAAATAATAATAACTCCCACACTGATCTCGGTGACGGTGGCCGGTTTCATTACGTTTCGTTACGCAGGAGTGATTTTATAGTGCCCAAGTGTGTGCGCAGTACACAAGAGCACTCTCTTTTTCTTTACTCTCGTAACCCAGTGGGACGGATGACCGACACGACTGGCGAGAGATCAGGCGCAGGACCGACTTTTTACATGCCCATCCGACGTATGGATCATCTTTCTTGTCAGACAATCAGGTGATCAGCCTGCATTGTCCTAACCAAACTTGGAAACAACATTTTTTGTTGTTCCCTTGTGGGAATCGAACCCACGACCTCCGAGTCGAGAGCCAATGCTCGAACCACTAGACCATGGAGGCTGTTGACCTAAATAATATAATATAATAAAGGTAGTCGTATACTTTTGTTAATTTAATTGATTACTAATTAAGTGTTTAATTATTTGTCAAAAAAGAAACTGAATTAAGTACACTAACCATCATATCTATAATCATTTTAGACAAACTATAATTACAGTGTACCCTGTACATAAGCAACATTAAAACCACATTATTATAATAAATAATATTATAATAGCGGGAATTTAAATGCTTTTTTAAAATTATATTACTTTTATTTATTAGTATTTGTAATAAAATAAATATCGAAATCCTATTAAAATAAAAAATAATATAAAATACACTATCATTAATTTATTGCAAGTACTTGATAATATATATTTTTTAATATATTATAATCTATACTTTAATGTCATGTTTCCGCGTTTTGTTAGTATTATGTTTGTCTATACTAATATAATAAAGAGGAAAAGTTTGTTCGTTTGTTTGCATTGAATAGGCTCCGAAACTATTGAACCGATTTCGATGAAATTTGGCACAGATGTAGAGTAGACCCCAGGGAAGGACATAGGCATTTTTATCGCAGAAAAATGTACGGTTTCTGCGACATTTACGGGCATTAATAATTCGCGGGCAACATCTATTTTGAAATAAAAGCTTAGATAGTTAATGGTTGTTTACGTTCAGCTTAGTCTTAATTAGGGTATAATGGTGGTGTATGAAACATTAATAATAACAACTGACATCTTCTGGTATAATGACGTTTAAACCTTTATTATGTACTAGCTTTTGTACACGACTCCGCTCGCATAAATAAAGTATCCCACGGTAACACTACTTTTCGGGAAAAAAGTAGCCTATATTTTAACCTAGAGCTTATGCTACTACCATAATAAATTTCATCACAATCTGTTCAGTAGTTTTTGCGTGAAAGAGTTACAAACATCCATCCATCCATACATCAATGTATTCATCCTCACAAACTGTTACATTAATAATAATTAGTAGGATATATTATTATTCAGATTAAATTATTTTAAAAAGCCAAAAATCCTTAGAACTTAAAATTCTTCAACAAACAAATTAGAAACCCAATCGGAGTTGTACTGGAAAAAATCCCAGTTCGATTTTAGTGTCACCTCATGCTGTCACACTCACAAACGTGTATTCAATTGAAATAGCAATAGTAATAGCAAAACTTGCGATTGAAACGATACTGCATTATTAATCGAATTTATTATTAGAGACGGTGTCCTGATTATCATCTACAGAGATGATAATTTTATCAATTTTGTGTAAAAAAGTGAAAAATGGTTAAGTTTAAGGTGTTAGTAACATTAAAATTTATTAACGGCCCTATATATCTATAACTATTTGCTAAAAACGTCGTCATTCCATCATTTGACGGTTTTTCGCGATACAAATTTGACAATTCTAACAAACAGTTTTATTTTTATAGATAGGTTATTGACACGGGCCTGTTAGTGACAGAATTTACTGTCATGATCAAAGAATTTAAACTTTCATCCAAAAAACCGCGTAGCTCTACGGCGTAGCTCGTAGCGGCAGTAGACAAGTGAGCGTCGCGTAGCACACACGCCGCGCTACGGCAACCTCTACGAACTGTAAATGAACTAAGTTTATTCCCGAAGTTTATTGTGAATAAATGAACGAATATGAGTTAAAGGACAGTTTATTGTTATTTTTGGTGAGTAACATTTTATTTAAGTTGGTAGTTGTAAGACTCAGAACTATACAAAATAAAACGGTTTTTTGTAGAAAAAAAAATATAAAGTACTTTTTGTGGTAGTTTAATAAGACGTAATGAAGTATTTTTAAAAGCTTGAATATATAATGATATTTGGTGAAAAATTATAAAAACAGAATAAACAACTTAGTATTAATATTAATTAATTAACTTTTGGTGGAAATTTTAAAAACGGAATAATAAAATGTACTAATATTTAATTAACTTTAGATCTATTGCTGCAGACTAATTTAAGATATATTTAACTGTTTTAAATTCTCGGAAAATATTTTCGTGATTACCAAGTCTATCCTGAAAAAAATGTTTTCGGCATTTTAGTACCTCCGTAATAAACTTTGTAATAAATTTCCAATCAGTCTGCGAGAACTATTCGAGATATTTTAATGTAATACGTCTCAAATGGAATAATGGATTATCCCATTATTACATTTTAGACGTATTCCTATTCGCTTTATATATAAACCGCTTAAATTGGAAAAAAAGATTTCTTCAGGAAGATGGAGATGAAGGAGTCATATTTAGGTTTTTGAATAATTTTGGGGTCGAAAATAATTAGATTATTGAAGTAGTAAGGTTTATATATTAGGTCAAATAATAATTTACAAGTATAACTTAGTTTACGGTTGAATATATATATAATTAAAAAAATAATAGGGATGATGACTACATCTAAAATATTTAGATAACATAATTAGAAATATTAAGGCTTTACTACTTGGTAAATGTAAAAAAAATAATATGTTATATGTAGTTTAGTAATTAAATACATAAAAAAAAAAACTTAGGCCTTTGCATCCGTTAAAGGATGATTTATACAGTATTCTCGGAGCGAAGTAACCGCTCTTGAAATACTGTAGTGCCTGGGACAGTTGGTTTTTAAATGTCGTATGGTTGCCCAAGCACATACGGCATTCTCACAACATAGTCAGCCTAGTCCAGAGGAATGAACTGGTCAATACGTCTGGGACCAACTATGTGCGGGTTTCCTCACGATGTTTTCCTTCACCGTTAGAGCGTCCGTATAATATACTTGAGATCTGAAAAAGTCTCATTGGTACACGCCACAACCTGGGATTCGAACCTGCACTCTCTCGAGTGCGAACCAAACGGTCTACCCACTAGGCTATCGAGCTCCTACATCAAAAGAGTACAAAAAATGTTAATTTTTTTGCTTAATTATTAAAAAAAATTGTACACAAATCTTTAGTTTACTTACATCATAATATATAAAAACCTTAATTGTGGTAAATGTTTACTTAAATATATTTAAACACACAAATAACGGAGATATTTACAAATATGTTCCTGCGGCCGTACACTTTAACCTAGGTGTGACGTCACAGCTAGGTACGACTTTAGTATGGAGTTTTTTTACGAGACTTGCGAAATATTGTATACAAATTCTTAAAAAGCTACACCTTTTGACTTTTGATACACTGTTTCTTCTGAGAAGTTACTCATGTCAAAGTTCTATTAATTTATAAATAAATAAAATAAAATAAAAATAAAAAGCCTTTTATTTCTTACTAACTACGAGTACAAAAAAGAACATAAAAATATTTTAGTTTAGATTTACAATGACATGAATTATTTAACAGTAATTTTGTTTGCTATAGAGTAAGAACCTCTCATTCGAAGGTGAAGGCCTCCTCCAGAGATTGCCAGGTGCAGGTGCATGAGCTATACGTGGCCATTGTTTTCCGGCTACTTGAACAATATCGTCTGCCCATCGTGTTGCCGGTCGGCCTCTTTTCCTGGTGCCTGACGGCGCGCTCCATGATGTGAGTCTGTGTGTCCATCTATCGTCTGTTTGTCTAGCCACATGACCCGCCCAACGCCATTTGAGTCTTTTTGAGAAGGTCAAAGCATCGGTTATTTTTGTTCGCTCTCTTATAATTTTGTGGGGGATTTTTTGCATTTTTTTTACTTTTAGTAAGCTTCGCTCCATACTTCTTTGACATGATCTTATCTTCGACTTAATTCGATAAGTAAATGGCCATGTTTGTCTGGCGTAGGTTAACGTTGGGAGAATGCACGAATCCATTATTTTTCTTTTTAGTTTTATAGGCATGTCACTCTTTATAATTTCTTTCAAGCTCCAATATTTTTTCCAGGCTAGTGAACTTCTTCTCTCCACTTCTTGTTCGTTTCTTTCTTTGTGAAATGAGATTTGCTTTCCTAGGTAGACAAATGTGTCGACATATTCTAGCGCTTCATTTTGGATGTACACTTGGGTTTTAGTAGAGTTTGTCATGATACAAGTTTTATTGCGGTTTATTTCGAGGCCTACTTGTAGACTTGCGGTATATAGAGCACTCACCATTGATTGTAATTGGTTCTATTAATTTATGCAATAAAAAAAAAATCATCTCGCCTTTATTATATATTATTATAGAATGTAAATTTTTGAAATCAAAGTTCTTTATTTGAAATAATCATTATAAATAAATTATATTGTGCCAGTTGGTCTAAAAATTAAACATATTATTATGAAATTAAAGTTCTTATAAATCTCAACTCTATTTAAAAAAAAATCTTTCTGCAACGTATTTCATTTTAGTTTTACCACTTACATATTATAATGAAAGGAACTTTAGGTTCGATTCCTGCGGGATTTACAGACGGAATGTCGTACATTTATTTCTTATGCCGAATAAATCTCATACAGTTTTCAAACGAAACGGAGAATCTTATGTCTCCTGGGACTTGCGCATAGATTTCAATACTCAAGATAGGTTATATGTGACGTATATGTGACAGAATAAATATTTATGAAATAAAAAAAAAATCCGCCATTTTGGTTTTCACCATTAAAATGTCAGCCATCTTGTTTTCACATCATAGTCCAAATGTCAAAATGGCTTAAAAATCTGAAAATTGTGGCCAATAACTGGAGACACTTTTTGCTTCAACATGCCTTGTCTATAATATATACGTCTATGGACTTACGAGTAATTTTTGTGTGACTCGACTTTTATTTTAACTAGCTGGTACCCGCACCTTCGTTTCCGTTGAACAAAAACATATTTTGTTAAACCGAACCCTAAGATAAAAGTAGCCTTAATTACCTTTTATAATATCAGCTATCTGTCAGCTGTTTCGAAGATTAGCCGGAACGAACAGACAAGACAGACAGGAGGAAAGACAAAAATTTTAGAAATTGATTTCTTATTGCACCGTATTATATACTTTCAAATACTTTTTGTGAAAAGCTGTAATTTTATAATTACAAACAGACTCTTCAATTTTATTTATTTGTATAGATGTCACTTAGTTCCGAAGTCAGTACATAATAAGAAATTATATCTTTGAAATACTTTTCTATAATTATATAATCTTTGAAATAAGATTAATATTTAGACGGCCTCTGTGGCTCAGAGGATAGCGCGTCGTCGCTCAAGGCGGAGGTCGCGAGTTCGAATCCCGCCGAGGGAACAAAAAAGGTTCCTGGGCCATGGATGTGTATTAAATATGTTTATAATATAATAAAAAAGTATAATATTATAAAAGTAATAGGAATCTTATCATAATCACGATTATGCCAGTAGAATTACCTATAATTTCAGTTAGAACAACTGAGATATTATAAAGATAGTTAAACAAATATTATGTAATTTTACTAATGGAGATCATTAATCAGATCAACTGTATTACCAAGTACTCCAAAACTAAACTGTAATTAATTATTTCATACATTGTTATAAATTAAACACTTTCTTTTTTATTATTTTTATAGCCACAGTATTAGAAATCACCATAGTGACAAACAACACTGGTGATTTTTAAGTATATATATTTTGATTGCTTAATTAAATATTACCCCATTTTTACAGTCGCGGCTCTTTCTTTCCCTGGAACTAAAATATTTCGGTAGCACCTACAGTCCTACAACCTAATCGCAAAATATATTTTCGGCGCTTTCTATGTATGTGCGGTCAGATAAAAAACGGAGTCTTCTAAAGCTTTTACTTTTTTCCGCGACATTGACCACCGAGGTCCATATTCAGTGACCACTTCCTACGCTCAATTAATTTCGAGGACTTTTCCTATTGTCGCACAATTTATTGCGACAAATATAAAAACCAACTACATAGGTATAATAAATAACTTTTATTTTTATTATTATGCTAGCCTGTTATGTCCCACTGCTGGGCAAAGGCCTCCCCTCTTTTCCTCCATAAATCGCGATCCTTTGCTATGGTCGGCCAGTCCTTATCAAAGGCATCTAATTCGTCGCGCCACCTTTTCATGGGTCTTCCTCTGTTCCGCCGACCAGTAGGTAGCCACTCCGAAATAAGATGTGCCCATCTATCTGGGTGCATATGAGATACATGTAACTACAATTTTATAAAAAAAAGGGGATATGATCCACTGCTTATGTAAAGACGTTTGGTCAGAAAAATAATTGTCATACTCAAACTAAAAAATCATCTCATGTATGGGCGACTCTCCGCAAAACGCAAACTCGTTGGTAATTGGTAAAAACCAAACCTTATATGTTATCCGGGCTATGAATACGAATCTATTGAAACTGCATTTATTAAAATCGGACCAGTAGTATTGACACTACGGTGGAACAAAGTACATACGTATATACATAAAAACATAGAGTATAGACTGACAAAATCATTACCCTTCCTTTTGGCTTCGCCGTAGTCGGGTAAAAAAAGAATAAATGTAATGTAAGCGTCAATTCATATTAGCGCAGAGAGGAAGCGAAATTCAGATAACCTAATAAAGCAAATTACTTCTTATGTTCGTAACGTAATGCGCATATGTTGTTCTATTTTTTTCTTTCTCTTTTTTGTTTTCATTGTAACGCCCCCACCTAGTGGAGGCTTCCTTGAAGCTGCCTGCCCCCAAGAATATTTCGTAGGGCTAGGTGGGGACGCACTAGTTTTATTTTGAGAGATATTTGTTTGCATATTCTGGAGTAAAGTTTACAGTATGATGGCAAAGTAACAACTTTGCCATCATACTGTAATATGCAAACAAATGTAAATCTAAAGTAATGACTCCTTTCACCTTTGTAAACTTGGAGTAATTTGTGTGAATTGTATCTTATGCCACCTGCGTGACAGGCTCTGCCTAGTGCATAGAAAAAAAAAACATCTATGTATGTAATTTTTGAAAAATAGACATTTCATTTCATATTCCTATTGGGATAAAACAAAAGTGCTGGTCATGCACAGATCCGCAAACTTGCACCGATGCGGGCGAATTCTCGCGTCTTTGTTTCATCTCAGTAGAAATATTTAGTAAATTGTGGCAAGAGGTTGAATTTGTTTCATTAAATCTTAGAATTTCGCTTCGCTTACACTCTGCTCTAGTACGAATTGAACCTTATATCAGAAGCTTGTTTTTAGAAATCCTTCTAAAAATACAAATGCCATCATAAAATCTTTTTTATATAAGGTTAAACGATATAACTTGGCACGAAAAGTTTGGGTCTAGTACCTAAAGCAGACAGCAATGGCTATCAGCTTACTCTCATACTGTAGATTTATGCAGAGATTGTTTTCCTACTACCATTATAAATGTAAATGTTTTTGAGGATGGATGGATGGATGGATAGACGTTTGTTACGTTTTCCCGCAAAAACTTTTAAGCAGATTTTGATGAAATTTCGTATAGTACTGTTTCAGCTCTGTAGGTCGATTCTGCTAATTAAGTCGTACAATAATTAAACAGTAAAATGGTATTTTCATAAACGTAAAACATACGTTTAACGCATTTTGATTGGTCCAAACTCCAAAAAACATGATATTAAAACGATTCATTTATAATTAATTGAAAGTAAATTTAAAGTCACCTTTTTATCCCAAAAAGGTACATTGTTTCTGTGGGATAATGTATTTACGCGGGCGGCGGCGTAGGCAAAAACTAACTTTATAAGAATAGGTCAAACCAACTTAATCTATATGTATATAGAAGGCAAATCTGATTGACTGATGTATCAACGCACAGGCCAAACCCTTAAAGGCAGGAGATTTGAAATTTTGCACACGTATTTCTCATATGACGTAGGCATCCACTAAGGAAGGATTTTTCGAAATTCACAAGACGGTTAAATAGGGGATAAAAGTTTAAAACCTAGATCCAAAGCCGCGGGAAATTAATGCTTGTTTTCATTAAACTCTTTTAAGACTGTAAAATAATTATAAAACTAAGAAGGACGCGCGTGAGCTCCAGCTACGAGTATAATGGCACTTCAGAACTTTATAATTATACAACCTAACACCTCTGTAATTGAGCTCGCCTTGTCTTTGACTTTAATCTAATCTTAGTTCCAGCACGGAAGTGAAATCTTAATCTTTTATCTTATCTAAGTTCCAGTACGGTGAGATTAAAAAGTTATTTGCCGTATCCTCTTTGTGTCCTGTCTGATTAGAATCGGAGGAATAGATTGAAACGGAATAACCGTTTCAATCTGTAAAGATTGTATTGGCAGATTATTGTATTGAGTGAAATTCGTATTGTATCTAGAACTTAATATAATATTAATCTATACTAATATAATCTATTCTAATATAATAAAGAGGAAAAGTTTGTTTGTTTATTTGTTTGTTTGCATTGAATAGGCTCCGAAACTACTGGACCGATTTTGATGAAATTTGGCACAGATGTAGAGTAGACAACGGGGAAAGACATAGGAAAAGTATTTCATCGCGGAAAAATGTACGGTTTCTGCGAAATTAACTTTAGCGCGCACGACATCGCAGGCAACATCTAGTAATTAATAAATAGAACAATACGTAATTTGTAAACTTGTATTTTAACCGTGAAGCCAAAAGGAAGGGCAATGATTTTGGCAGTCTATATAATTACTATATACATATACATAACTATGTATGTTGTATGTTCGATTCACCATAATTCCAAAACTACTGGTCCAATTTATTAAATTAGGTGTCAATAGATTTATAATAACAGCTCGGGTAACATACGCTATATTTTTATATACGGTTAAATTTTCCTATACAGGGTTATTTTTTCACCAGTACAATAAATCAACATACGTAATAGTTGTCAAAAATAAAAAATACTAGCGATTTTTGTTACTACCCCTTTGGAACAAAAAAACAAAATTATCAATCCCCGAACTTATCCGCTAAACTAATACAAAATGTGGATACGTTACGCATCTATCGATGAACAAAGTTGCCAACTCTTTTTTTTTATTTTTTTATTTTATGAAATATGGGGGCAAACGAGCAAACGGGTCACCTGATGGAAAGCAACTTCCGTCGCCCATGGACACTCGCAGCATCAGAAGAGCTGCAAGTGCGTTGCCGACCTTTTAAGAGGGAATAGGGTAATAGGGGAGGGTAGGGAAGGGAATAGGGTAGGGGATTGGGCCTCCGGTAAACTCACTCACTCGGCGAAACACAGCGCAAACGCTGTTTCACGCCGGTTTTCTGTGAGCCCGTGGTATTTCTCCGGTCGAGCCGGCCCATTAGTGCCGAAGCATGGCTCTACCACTCGTGCGCCGCCCGGCCGATCGCTTACCCCACCTCGCCGCCCCCTACCTCATACCGCACCCGTTGACGCCTTGTAGTTAGTGCGCCCATGCGGTATTAGATTGGTTATAGGATAAAATAATTGAAATGAAAAAAAAAAATATTTTTTTTTATTTGAGAAATGTACTCTATTATCAATACTAAAGACGTGGTAAAATTTATTGTACCGATGAAAAAGTATTCCTGTATAAATTGTAGTATTAACCATTTGTGTTTTTAAATACTAATACATGTGGTTAAATACTAACTTTTCTCTTTATTTATTAACTTGCGATGTAAAAATAGTGCTTCGGTAAAGGTAAAACGATGCGAAGCGAGCGTCTCTACATACATACATACATATAATCACGCCTCTTTCCCGTAGGGGTAGGCAGAGGCCACTTCTTTCCACTTGCTACGATCCTTACATACTTGTTTCGCTTCGTCTACTTTCATTCTTATTACCATCCATTCCTCCTCTTACATTCAACGTAGCAAAGCGGCTCTCCATGGGCCACTTTTCGCCTCCGCGAGAAACGAGACGTGATGGGTGGCGAGCCACATCGCCGCCATTTTGGATAATAAAATTATTTTTTACGATTATCCATTGCGTTCCCACGGATTGGTGGAGAGGGTAGGAATAGGGAAAGGGAAGGATAGGCGGTGTGGAAAGGAAGATTGGTAAGTTAGAGTGGGAAATAGGGAATGTAGGATATTACCGCCCAGGAGGGCAAGGGATAGGACAGTAATAGCTAGGGAAGCCAGGGTCGCATACCCGTATACTATACCACAACTACCGGACAGGTAAGTTGGGATGAGCGTCTCTACTACTTAGTGATACCGAAATGTACTGCCGCGTCGCGTAGCACCGCGGCCGCATAGTGCGTTATATTATCTCATACAATAGGCAATCGGACAATTTTTTTTATTGCATAAATGAATAGTACTCTTAAATATGAGTAACTTCTCAGAAGAAATCGTATATCAAAAGTCAATATTTTCAAAGGTACAGCGATTTGTATACAAAATTTCGCGAGCCTCCTAAAAACGCTCCATACAAAAGTCGACCTAAAAATGACGTCACTTGTATATGAAGTAGTATGAAGTAGTATATGAAGTATATGGCCGCAGGAATATATCTGTAAATATCTCCGATATTTGTGCGTTTAAGTTCATACTCACCATAATGAATGTTTTTGTATATGATGTGAGTAAACTAATGATGTAGGTTTTGTTTACCAATTTCGCAAAAAAAAATAAATTTTTTTTTGGTACTGGAGCGGAGCGAAATTTTGTATACAAATCGCTGTACCTTTGAAAATATTGACTTTTGATATACGGTTTCTTCTGAGAAGTTACTCATATTTAGGAGTACTATTCATTTATGCAATAAAAAAAAATCAGTCCGCTTGCCTATTTCATACAAAGAATATATAATACTAGCATTAATTGCCCGCGCCTTCGCCCGCGTGGAATTGGATTTTAAACCTTCATCTCCTATTTACCCCCTTGAGGGTTGATCTTAAATCCTTCCTTAGTGGATGCCTACGTCATATGAGGAATACGAGTGCAAAATTTCAAATTTATAGCCTTAAGGGTTTGGCCTGTGCATTGATACATCAGTCAATCAGCTTTGCCTTTTATATATAACTAGATGTTGTCCGCGACGTCGTGCACGCAAAAGTTAATTTTGAAGAAACCGTGCATTCTTCCGCGATAAAAAGTAGCCTATGTCCTTACCCATGGTCTACTCTACATCTGTGTCAATTTTATCAAAATCGGTCCATTAGTTTCGGAGCTTATTCGATGCAAAGAAACAAACAAACTTTTCCTCTTTATTATAGATGACACTCTCGAGTCACGTAGTTCCACACTCGCGTAGTATGCCTAGTGCCGTCCCACCTTTAAGGTACGCGCACATTATGCCGGGCCGCAGCGTGCCGGGGTCCGCCATAATGTGTTTTTTACCATTAACGTGCTTTTAAAGATTTTTCGATGCGCAGGAACTCTACTATGCTTTTCTTCGCCATTTACTCTTACCGTAATTAAAAAGAAACCCACTGGGGCGTTTTACCTGGGATCAAACCCTCCCTTCTATATTGTTACTCTACTATTAGCCTTTTTACTAAGGGCCAGCACGAACCATTAAATACAGATTCGCTAAAACATTTAAGGCCGGGCTCAAGTGTGTAATTTCCGCTACTCTTTACGAAGCCTTCATTAACAAAGGACCGGAACCGCGGGAAATTGTATAGTTATAACATAATCTCTATAGGACTTTATAAGGTCCTATAAATGTTTTATAACCTCATCGAAGCGAAATGTTATTAAAACTTACAATTATGATTTTTTGGAAGTCGGTAAAAATAATTCATGCATAATGCGTTTTAATTTGTTTTCGTAAAATGGTCTAAATGCCTTTAATTCATAACACAATGTGCTGTGCTGACTTTTACGACCAGTAAAAATAAATAAAAGTTTAAAACTACTTTGCTATTTTTGTGTAAGTAGGTAAATAACTTAGACTGACACTATATGCAACGGAATCCGGTAGGCCGTAGAGAATTATGAGCACTGGAAATAGAACTCTGTGCTAATACAATACAGTTGAAAATGGAAGTTTCGAGTGTCGAGCTGTCATATATGACATTTGACTCGACACTCGGATGTTCGATTTTCAACTCTATTGTATTAGTGCAGAGATCTATTTCAATGCTCAGAATTTTTCACGGCCTTCCGGATACGGCACCGGCCGTATAGTCCCGGCCTTAGACAAGTGTAGTAGCCAGATAAACTTAGTTTATCTTCAGAAATCGGGTGTTAGACGAGTGTATTTGTATTGTAGTTACTATGCTCACCCCCAGTCATATAGTTGTGAGCTTTACTAAGTAAACATCATAAAGAACGCTAAGGGTCAATTCACATCGAAATGAAACGATACGCGACGCTGCATATTTAAGATAGCTTTTCAAAATTGAACTCTATTAATTACACAAGAAGATAGTAATAATTCGAATGTCAGGTTGCAGCTCGCGAACCTGACATGTGCAGTGTATGGCTGATGTTATATGAAGCGTGATAATTTTTGTAGTGAATAAAGTTCAATTTTGAATAGCAACCTTCAAAGAAAATATAAAAAAACGGCCATGTGCGAATCAGACCCGCGCACCGAGGGTTACGTACAAACCTGTAGTGATTTTATTACAGCTAAAGGTATTATAGACCTGAGTATTTGATATGAATTTCAATTTAATACCTCTACGCGTTCACGAGAAAAATGGGTAGTAAGTTTAAAATTATTTTTATTAATGACGAAACTAAAAATTTACGGTTTTCGCAATTTTTCCTTTATCTATGTTATAACACGTTGCTTCGTACCAAAATTCAAGAGATTACGGGAAGTACCCTGTAGGTTTTGATTCCTTTGCGAGTGTCGAAAATTTGCGGAAATTTGTGGCACAAACGGCTGTATCTTTTGATTTCGTTGGCTTAGAAGTTTGATTTTTACACAACTCCAAGGGACAGTAGACCTGAGTATTTGATATAAATTCCAGCTTGACACTTCCACGCATTCCTGAGAAAAGGAGAACAAAGTGATCCTATAAGGGTTCAATTTTTTCCTTTTGAGGTACGGAACCCTAAAAAATAATAATGGCGCGGTGTGAATTGACCCTAAGATATGAGCCAAGTGTATCTCATGATGAATCGCCCTGCTCGTTATCCCAAGATATTACTCTGGGGCACAAGCGTCGCGTAACACAGTGCAATGTAGTATGAACATTATGGAAATAGTTCCTTTGCAATAAAAGTAATCTGAGCTTTAGATAGGTTTAAAGTGTGAAGTGTGAAGAGATAAGTTTCCTTCGCAAATTACGATAATAATAACTCCCCACACCGATCTCGGTGACGGTGGCCGGTTTCATTCAAACCAGGCCAGTTACGCAGGAGTAATTTTATAGTGCCCATATGTGTGCGCGGTATACAAGAGCACTTTCTCTTCCTTTACTCTCATAACCCAGTGGGACGGATAACTGACGAGAGATCAGGCGCAGGTCCGACTTTTTACATGCCCATCGCACACATGGATCATCTTTCTTGTCAGACAATCAGGTGATCAGCCTGCATTGTCCTAACCAAACTTGGAAACAACATTTTTTGGTTGTTCCAATGCGGGAATCGAACCCACAACCTCCGAGTCGAGAGCCAATGCTCTAATCACTGGACCACGGAGGCTGTTAACGATGACGATATTCGAAAATAAGAAATATATGGGATTTGATAACGCGAATGAGTCACAATAGATCCACTTGAGTCGCTGTGACGTCAGGCTCGATTTTGTCCTGCCTTCGAAATGTAGAAAAAAATGAGATTTGCAAAAACATCGCTATGGTACTTAGCGATGGTGTAAGCCTGAACAAAGTCTCATCTCTGAAACTTTCACTGGCAGATAGCATAATACATAAGGATTAACTTGTGCTACTTTTGTCATAGGGTTCCGTTTCCGTTACTTATTTTACCTAATTTGATGAAAAACTAATGTAATCGAGAGTTTATTAGTGAGCTGCGATTGGAAATTTAAATTATTGTATTTTTTGTATTGCGCTAGGTAATAGGTTACAATATAAGCAAACGAAGTTGCGGGCACCATCTAGTTTATTTATATCACAAATCATTTATAACGTTACCCATGTAACATAACCGTCTACATTAAATCCCGTTACCAGACTGACGTGTCATTTCCGATTGCACGCCCAAGTCATAATAACCGACACACCTACATTCTACAAGCTGGTTAAATTAGTTATACGCGATGAGGTTACTTGCCGGCCTATTTTACTTGTAAGTTGTAACCTAATAGAACTGTTCAATTGTTGTTTTATAGAACAAATGAATATGTAAATAGTAAAAAAGAAATTAACGTAAGTATCAATTGACATACAGTAATTTTGATTTGATTGATTGATAATTATCATCATTATTTTACTTTGATCAATGTAATAAAATGCTATTACTTCTATTTGGTTTATTGATAATGAATATAATCTAACATATCAAATAACATATTGACAAAAATTATAACTGTTCCCTCTTGTATTGATGTCCAAATAACTATGTACCTTGGGGCGGGGAAGTCGAAGTGAAAACAAAAACGAAAATGTTTGAACTTGACACTAGAAATAGTTTTGTCTCATATTCGGCATACACCATATTAAAAAAAACCGGACGGAAAAACATCCGTCAAAACGGCTTAAAATCACGTTTCTTGTATGACCTATTTATCATTTATTGCAACAACATCTTCTATGAAAATTTGAACAGTCTTACTATTACGGTTAAGGAGACACAGCCTGGTGATGAAGAGATGGATAGATAGACAGAGAGACGGTGAACTCTCAGTAATAGGGTCCCGTTTTTCCCCTTTTATGCGGAATCCAAAAAAACGTACTGTGTTTATAAGACTTCATGATCATATTGTGCATAAAAAGCATCATCCGTATAATAATTTTATCCTGTCTTAATGACTTCATCTTACACCTGGGTCCATTGGCGAGTGGACTAAAAAGAGTAATACTTTACCAGTGAGTACCCGCCTTATTCAAACAAACTACTCATTAGTGTTAGGCACTTGTTACGCGCCCAAACCGTTCGGTTTCCCGCCTAAACCCGCAGAGCCAGTGTTCTGGAAATTTCGATTGAATTGAGGCAATTTGTCTATGGTTTTATAAAATTGTATTCGGTTTCTGCAAAATGTCTTTGGTTTCAATGAAATTTGTCTATGGTTAGCCACTGTGAATAGGGTCTGGTATACAAATAGTTTTACTAACTAATTACATCACTTGCTTGTGGTAGCGTCTTCGTAAGTACATAGAATCTAAATTATTATTTTCTTCTTCTTATATAAAATGGATTGCAATTCCAATGTCTCGCTAAAACTCGAGAACGACTGAACCAATTTGGCTTATTTTGTTCTAAAAATAATTCTGGTAGTTAAGAGAAGGTTAAACGGTGAGAAATATTGAAGGTGTAGTTGTAGTAGTGTAGTGTAGTTATTTATTACAGTTCATAGCAACATATTGTGTCGGGACAACTAGTTTCTTATATAAAAATAGCCTACATCTAGTACTGTAACTGACATTTTAAACAAATCCATATTTAGTCGTTATAAAAATCCTATATTTTTGGTAAAACTATCAGGTAAATACTTAAACATAACAAATAGATAATAATAAAAAAAATCAAAAAAATAATCGCTGCAAACACAAAAAGAATTGAGAAACTTACTCAAATCAAATTTATTTATTTACTAGTCCACAAAGATAAAACACAGTTTACAATGAGTTGCATGCAATACATATAAATTACATATTTAGGCGTACAACACATATAATATTACGCTAAAATGTAGGTCAGTTGATCCATGAAAGATTGAGGCTGTGGTCCCAAAACTAGGCAGAGCCTGTATCTTGGTGGTCCGTATTATGTTTCGTACACATCTTTGGTATGTGGTTTGGTTTGGTACACATGGTTGGTGAATTTGGCGCGCTTGCGTTACAAAGAACAAACTTAAAATTTAAATTAGAGTAACTTTAATATAATAATTAATTATTTATAAACAACAAAAATTATAAAATTTAAATAAATAAGGAATTATAAAAAAAAAACCTAAGTAACTAATATAAAACATGCCAATTAATAACTCAAAATTTAATTCAAGGAATATAATACACGTATTTGGACATCAATACTCGTATGTTATCTGTTACGAATTTCTTCTTCTATATTTAAGGGCTGTGCCCTGTGTCAATATTACTATCGCCATTTATCTCTATCCTCTGTTAATATAGTATTAACGTCTCGCTAATGTATACTCCGCTTAGGTGAGCTCACACTCGAGCGCTCCTTGCAAATGAACAACTTGATACTTACGAGTGTGTGTCACAAATCACTACTTCGATTGCGTCACTAATGAGAGAAATCGAGTCGCAGGCTTCGAACAGATTTTGCATACCAGGGCTACACTAATGAGAAAATCAAATGATTTCTACTACGTCAATCTGGTCTCGTGGTAAGTTCGCGAAGAAATAATAATTATGTATATTTAATACTTTTGTACTATGCATGTATTTAACATTTTTATTGTTATAAAATTAAATACATATTTAATACAGACCAAGGAATACAGAAAACTTTTTTGTTCTCTGACGGATACGAACCTGGGACTCTGCCACAGAGGTCTTTAAACTAAGGTGATTGAAATTCAGAAATAATAATATTTATTTGTGAAATGTAGTTATATACAATATTACAGGTGTTAAAACTTAATATTATAAATAGTTAGTAGTTAATAATAAATACAGTATTGAGAATTGAAAAAGTCTGAAATTGAATATTTACAATTTAAGAGATAGAAAAAATATAATTTTAAACTACATAATAACTATGTAGGTCTATTTAAACTATCATTTAAGCTACTCTATTTAAACTTTAACTTATGAAATATTAACTTACAAGTTTTAACTACGAGACATGCGGGCATGTACGTTTGCTCAAAGTCTTACTACTATTATTATTAATACGAAAGTTTGTGAGGATGTATGTATAGATAGATGGTTGTTTGTTACTCTTTAACGCAAAAACTACTGAACGGATTTTCATAAAATTTGCTACTGTAATAGTTTAGGTTAACCCAGAGGGGTTAACATATAGGCTACTTTTTACCCCGGTTAATGTACATTGCACACTATTCCCGTGGGATTCCCGTACTTACAAAATAGGGGCCATCCACATATTACGTCACGCAAAATTTCGACTTTTTGCTTCTCTATCGAAGCTTACTGCTACAGAAGTTGCGCAACTGTTTATTTCTTTGTAGAGCATTGAATAATCCAAACTTATTGAAGTTCAAAGTACAATCACGATTCATGAGCTTTAGCGTAAATCCACGTCAAATTTTAGGTTAGGTTAACTGGGGCTTCGCTGTCTTTCCGTCCGTCTGTCTGTCTACCACCAAGCTGTTGAAATTTTCACAGATGATGTACTTCTTTTCTATCGAAGCTTACTGCTACAGAAGTTGCGCAACTGTTTATTTCTTTGTAGAGCATTGAATAATCCAAGCTTATTAAAGTACAATCACGATTTCGACGAGTTTTAGCATAGATCCACGTTAAATTTTAGGTTAGGTTAACTGGGACTTCGCTGTCTGACAGATGATGTACTTCTTTACTATCGAAGCATTACTGCTACAGAAGTTGCGCAACTGTTTATTTCTTTGTAGAGCATTGAATAATCCAAGCTTATTAAAGTACAATCACGATTTCGACGAGCTTTAGCATAGATCCACGTTAAATTTTAGGTTAGGTTAACTGGGACTTCGCTGTCTCTCCGTCCGTCTGTCTGCCTGCCACCAAGCTGTTGAAATTTTCACAGATGATGCATTTCTGTTGCCGCTTTAACAACAAATAAAAACAGAATAAAATGATTAGGTCGTTTTATCTCGATATTAATACTAGTGCTCGATATAATTTCGAGTATACTATTCGATTAGAACTATAATAGTTGTAAAGATAATGGTATGGAACCCTTGCTCCTCGAGTTCGACTCGCACATTTTTTGCCGACCGGTTTTTTATATAAATGTAAACGACAGGGCCTCTAGTCAAGATGCATTCGATAATTTCGAAGGCGAACTTCGAAATCAAAAAAGTATGGGATTTGACATAAGTCATCGTTAAGTGACATATCCCTTGCGATGCAATACGTCAAATCCCATACATTTTGTTTTCGAACTTCGCCGTCGAAATCATCGAATGCATCTTGACTAGAGGCTCAAATTCTACTTTAATTTTATCAGTATAATGGCGCCATGCGTCAGTTTATATGGCGAAAATACACGACGCTACGCGACTCCGAACTTTTAAGATAGCTATTCAAAATTGAACTTTATTCAAAAAGTTACAAAAAGATACACGTTTCATATGACATCAGTCATACACGGCACATGAGCTATTGTGCAGCACGGTGCAACTTGACATTCATACTTTTACAATGAAACGTGTAATGTTTCTTCTGTAATGAATAAATTTCAATTTTAAATACTTATCTTAAAAGTGCAGCGCTACCTCGCGTATCGTTTAGTATCAGTGTGAATTGACCCATAGCTAATACATGTATAGTAACAGTAATTTCATGTTGAAAGTGCGTGCAATATTTTAGTAACAATAGGCAATCGGACTATTATTTTTTATTGCATAATTGAATAGTACTCTTAAATCTGAGTAACTTCTCAGAAGAAACCGTATATCAAAAGACAATATTTTTAAAGGTACAGCGATTTGTATAAAAAATTTCGCGAGCTCCTAAAAACGCTCCATACTAAAGTCGACCTACAAATGACGTCACTTAATGTAGGTTATAGTATATGAAGTAGTATATGAAGTATATAGACGCCGGAATATATTTGTAAATATCTCCGATATTTGTGCGTTTAAGTTCATACTCACCATAATGAATGTTTTTGTATATGATGTGAGTAAACTAATGATGTAGGTTTTGTTTACCAACTTCGCAAAAAAAAAATATTTTTGGTACTTTTTAAATGTATTTAATTAGTAAACTACACACAAAATAATATATTTTTTTTTACATTTACCAAGTAGTAATGCCTCAATATTTCTGAATATATTAATGAAACGAAATATTTCAGATGTAGTCCGATCCTCTATTGTACCTTCCATTTTACTCATTATTCATTTCAAAGCAGCACATTGAGTGAATTTAATGATTGCATAAAATATTTATTTTCCATTTTAGAGCAACGTTCTGTATATTACAATCTTGGTTGAAGAAGTTAAGGAAATAAAAAGGTGACTTCGCGATATTACCCTAAATTCATAAAACTGTGCATTTTGTTTCATATTTGGTGCCGCATATATTTCTGTACTGAAACACTTTATTTGAATTTCTGGTGCGACGACAGAACATGAATACCTAACCATTTAAAGTTCTATTTTAATTAAATTTTGCAGCAGCACTTTATATCATCTGGGTTACATATTTTGCATGTTAAAATCGCTTATTAGAGAAATTTGAATATATATTCGTAACATATTCGGCCCATATTATATTCGTAAATATAAATGAAACTAAGCATTCAACTTAAATAGCACATTGTGATATTGTAACGAAAAATATTCTCTTGGCAGTTGAAGATATTATGTTTGCATAAATTGCCTGCAGCATATCATTCTGCCACGAAGTAAAGTTGTCTTTTTCAGTGCGATACATTTGATTCCCTTTCAGTGAAACATTTTGTATTCTGATATTGTCTCAGGGACAATAGCTGCTTTTAAATTCCCATTCAACCGTGCTCTATACCGCACAATACATGGGCCACAATGTACAGTGAATGATGTAATTACCTTTTTATTTATGTTTTAGTTATAAACTAATCATTTCGAACAGTTAGGTTTACCTACAACTATATGGATAGACTAGCTGTTGGCTGCAGCTTCATCCGCGTAAATACAGTATCCCTCGGGAACACTGTATATTTTCGGAATAAAAAGTGACCTATGTTTTAATCCAGAGCCTAAACTACTAAGATACCAAATTTCATCAACATCAGTTCAGTAGTTTTTCCGTGAAAGAGTAACAAACATCGATTAATCCATCCATACATTCTCACAAACTTTCATATTAATAATAATAGTAGGATATCGGAAAATGGGAAGATAAATCGTCCAAAAGTAAACGATAACCACCTCATCACCACAAGAGGTACAGTTACATAGCGGGTCTTTGAAGTCCCCGACTCTCATAAATGACTCTAGCACTTTCACACTCGATGAAAAATCGGCCAAATATGATTCGGAGTCGCCCACAAATGGTTCCGTACCGTTATACTCATATTTTACATGTTTACTTATTATTTCGTTATCTTTGTACGAAGTTTACCAAGTAAGCGCATTTTACAGGTTAGGTCTCTATAAATCTTTAATGCCCGGGCTACACGAGGCTAGTTTTTCAAGCTAGGATAGCAAGCTAGTTTTTTACCAAACTGTCCTGGCTTGCTGACCTAGCTTGGAGCACGCTAGTTTTGTTTACATGAGGCTAGATTTTTTTAAGCTAGTATTTACTGGAGTGCTGAGGCGACCACTCGTCCAAAATGAACTGCATACGAAAAAAAACACTGTTCGACTAAAACAGTTGCTTCGAAAACTGTGCCATTTCGCGCTAGACGAACTAGAAGATGAACTACAAAACGGGTGTGGACATATCCGTGGATTTTACGAAGGGATAAACGTGGATCATCTGCTTTACTTTTCAAAGAATTTATTATATTTAAGAATAATATATATTTGAAGAAATTAATCGTCGCGGTAGAAAAACAAACCAAACGCGTGATTTCTGTTTACTAGCCAACTGCAAACTAGCTTCGCCGGTCATATGAAGCTAGTAAACAAGCCAGGATAGTAAAATCAGTGGGTGGGGGACGCTACTAGCCTGAAAATAGAACTCCATCCTATTAAAAACTGTCCTGACTTGTAAACTAGCTTACTAGCTTACAAATGAAGATAGTTTTGTCTACACGAAGCCAGAAGTAATAGCTTGCTAGCTTACTAACACTAGCTTGCTATCCTAGCTTGAAAAACTAGCCTCGTGTAGCCCGGGCATAACTAACAGTTTATTAGATAGGCAAGTTTTTCGGATTATATCCCCGAACGTGCCCGAACATTATGACACGAGAATTTAATCTAGTAATACATAATTCTAATAGGAAATAGCTACGTTTATTATTTGGAATTGTATAATGTATATACCTACACTATTTAATACAAGATGTTGGTCGCGATTACATACATACATACATACATATTATAATCACGCCTCTTTCCCGTAGGGGTAGGCAGAGACCACTTCTTTCCACTTGCCACGATCCTTACATACTTGTTTTGCTTCATCCACTTTCATTATTCCCTTCATACATGCTCTTCGGTTTAGGGTACTCTTGACCTGGCCTTTTTTCAAGACGTCCCCGATTTGATCTTGAAACGTCCGCTTAGGTCTACCCCTTCCAACACTTCCATTCACACTCGCATTATACACTTTTTTCGTCAATCGTTCTTCATTCATTCTCTCAACATGGCCAAACCATCTCAGCATACCTTTCTCAATTTTTGTCACTACATCTTCTTTCAGACCACAACGTTTCCTTATCTCACTATTTCTTATCCTGTCACCCAGTTTAACTCCTATCATGCTTCTTAATGCTCTCATCTCAACTGCATTTATTCTACTTTCATGTTTCTTCTGCCATACCCAACTTTCACTTCCGTACATGAGTATCGGAACCAACACCCCCGCATGCACCGCCAAACGAGCCTTGTTAGACACCTTCCGACTGTTCATGAAGGAATGCAAAGCTCCATTCACCATGTTTCCTGCATTCACTCTTCTTTCAATATCACTTTCACACTTTCCATCTCTTGTAAACTTTGAACCCAGATACACAAAATCATTAACCTGTTCAATTAGTTCATCTCTAATCACGATATTGCATTCAGTCACTGCCTCATCTCTTTCAAATACCATCACTTTTGTCTTCTTTACATTCATCTTCATTCCCTTTCTAGTAAAAGCTCCACTCATCGCAGTTATCATCTCCTGTAACTCCTTGGCCGAAGACGCAAGTAATACTTGGTCATCAGCATAGAGAAAACATTTGACGAGTAACTCATTCATTCTCAACCCACTTTCATTCTCTTTTAAATCTGTCAAGCAATTGTCCATGAACAGATTAAACAGCCACGGTGACGCTACTCATCCCTGTCTAACACCTTTTTCGATATTGAACCATTCAGTGTATGCCCCGTTTATCCTTACACAAGCACTAGAATCCCTATAAAAAGATTGCAATGCTCGTATGAGGATACTGCTCACGCCGTTCACAGAAAAAGCTGACCATAAATCATTCCTCACCACTCTATCATAGGCCTTTTCTAGATCCACGAACGCGCAGTAGACCTTCTTGTTTTTAGCCAAACACTTTTCGGCTATGCACCGCAAGGAAAAGACCTGATCCGTACATCCCATTCCCTTTCTGAATCCCGCTTGTGCATCCCATACTTTTTCATCTGTTTCATTCACAACTCTTTCAATCAACACTTTCGCATATAATTTACCGACGACGCTGAGAAGGCTTATACCGCGGTAATTTATGCAGTCCTGCCGCGACCCTTTTCCCTTATACAATGGCACGATTACAGCTTTGCACCAGTCTCCTGGTACTTGCCCATTTCGCCAGCACAAATTAAAAAGGCGGTGCAGCTGGCTAGCTGCTATGCCCTCTCCAGCCTTCAGCATCTCGACTGTAATCCTGTCATATCCTGCAGCCTTACCTAATCTCATACTTTTCACTGCTTTCACTATTTCATCCATGCTTATCTCACTCTCATCAACATTTATATTATCTTCCATGGAAGGTGCCGGATGTTGTACCTGCACTTCCTCTCTTTCAAACAAACTTTCAAAATACTCTTTCCATCTCTTTAACACACATTCTTCTCCTTTTATAATGCTCCCATCCTTACTCCTGATTGTATTCAGCTCCGAGGTAGAAGTTTTTCCTCTGGCTGTTTTAATGGATTTCCAGAAAAACTTGATGTTTGACTGGAAATCTTCAGTGAGTCTCCTATCAAAATCATCCTTTCGTTCTTCTTTCTTTCTAGACACAACTTCTTTCGCTGCTGATTTCAATCTTTTATACTTCGTTCTTGCTTCCTTTATCTCATCATCCGTTGCCTTTTGAACTTTTTGGTTAGCTTTTGTTGCTAACTAATCTAACCACGCTTTCTTCTTTTCTTGCATAACCCTTTGCACATCTTTATCCATCCACACATTATAGTTATTTCTTCCTTTCCTTCTTTTAGCCACCCCGCATACCTCAATAGCAACATTCACTATCCCTTTTTTAAATTTCTCCCACAACTCATCAATCACACCTATCTCTTCTATGCCTTTAAAACTTTCTTTCAATTTCTCTACATACTCGTCCCTCTTTTCTTTTTCTTGTAGGTATTCCACATTCACTCTGTCCAAAACACTCGTAGGCTCGGCCGTCGGTGTCGCCACCGTTTAAAGAGGCCACGCATTCGGGCTATGACCAAGAAGTGGTCTGTGTCGAGTCCTACAACGCGGTAAGCCCGAGTGTCTAGTACTTTCTTCCTCAGTCTTTCATCCACAATTATAAAATCAATCATACTTCTAGACTCACCCTCATCTCTTGTATACAAATTGATCTTTTTGTGGTCAAACATTGTGTTGGCCACGCACAGATTCCATTCCAAGCATACTTCAAGCAGGCTTCTCCCATTGTCATTCACTCTCTCGTCCCCAAATGTACCCAGAACTCCTTCATACCCATCACGCTTTACTCCAACCCACCCATTAAAGTCCCCTAACATCACGATCCGTTCGTTTTCTCCGCATTTATTCAAGACCTCTCTCATGCTATCCCAAAATTCCTCTCTTTCTTGTCGGGCTTTTAGTGACCCACCTCCGCGCAGATCCGTCAGTGCATAGACCCCAAGGATGAACAGGCGAGTGAGTCCGACTTTTAACCTAATCCAGAGGAGTCTTGGGCTTACACATTCATGCTCCATCACACATTCAACTATCCGAGAGGAAAGAATCACACCAACTCCCTGACAGCCTCGGCTGGTTTGGGAGACTCCCGACCAGTATGCCGTGTAGGGACCATGAACCGTGGTGTCACATCCTTTCCTCTTGGTTTCGTTCACGCACAGAATATCTATACATCGTTCATCCATCATCTGACATACTTCATCTATCTTACCATCCATTCCTCCTCTTACATTCAACGTAGCGAAGCGGCTCTCCATGGGCCGCTTTTCGCCCCCGCGAGAAACGAGACGTGGCGAACCACATCGCTGCCATTTTGGCTAATCAAATCATTCTTGTGATTATCCATTGCGTTCCCACGAGTAGCAAGGGAAGAGTTTGTCCACCCCAGCAGAGACCCGCATGCCAGGGTAAGGCTAGCCTAATTCTGGGTGCGCCCGGTCCCAGGGCAGTGTTGCACGCTAACGACTAGAGCTTGCCCCTAGCCATGCATCCATCCGCGCGACAGACGTTGGATTGGCGGAGAGGGTAGGAATAGGGAAAGGGCAGGATAGGTGGTGTGAAAAGGAAGATTGGTAATTTAGAGTGGGAAATAGGAAATGTAGGATATTACCGCCCAGGGGGGCAAGGGATAGGACAGTAATAGCTAGGGAAACCGGGGTCGCATACCCGTATACTATACCACAACTACCGGACAGGTAAGTTGGGATGAGTACCGCATGACTTACGTGCACACAAAAGAAAATCCCGCGGGAACCGTACATTTTGTTGCGATAAAATTAGCCTATGTCCTTTCCCGTAGTCTACTCAATATCTGTGCCAAATTTCATCAAAATCGGTCTAGTAATTTCGGAGCCTATTCAATGCAAACAAACAATTTTTTCCTCTTTATTATATTAGTATAGATGTAGGCTGTAGGGATATTGTACACATAGGTTGAATTAACTTTTATTTGATTTGTTAAGCAAAACACCCAAATACAGGACAGAGGGTACAAGAAAGGCTCTATTATTATCAGATTATTATTAATTACTAGCTTTTGCCCGCGACTTCGTCCGCGTGGAACAATACTTTGGGATATCGCTGAAATTTACCCGCGACTTTATTTATGACTAACGAAAGCGGAATCCTATTTTTTTAAACGGAACCCTAAAATAAAAGTAGCCTATGTTAGACCCTACAACATCAGCTATCTGCTAGTGAAATTCCCGTGAAAATCGGTCCAGCCGTTTCAGAGATTAGTCGGAACAAACAGACAGACCGACTGACAGACGGACAGACAAAAATAAAAAAAAAAAATTATTTTATTGTAAGTACCGAATATACTTTCAGATTCATTATGTAAAAAGCTGTTAATTTGAAGTTACAAACAGACACTTAAATTGTATTTAACTGTATAGATGTATAGATATTATAATGTATTATATTTTAAGATATTATCAATTTGATGTTTATAAAATAACTAAACTATTTAACTAAACTAAACTAAACTAAACATTAACCCGCACGCGCACCCCGCCTTGGTGACGCCCTCTTCGCAACGGACCGTGCAGCAGAAATCGTAATATTTTAATTTCGCCATAACTTCAAAACCAAACGTCCAATTTTAATCATTCACAGACCAAATATTATCTACATAAACTGTACTTAGTGATGAAATAATTTATTTTGATAAGGATTAATAACATGAGTAAAATAAACGCGTTTAAATGTAGTCCAAAAAAAATTCAAGATTTCTAAATAAAAAAATGGTTGTTGTGCCTCACTCGACATAGATAGGTATAGTGTGTCGCGGACTTTTTTGTAGATATTTATAAGATCTACAATTAATTAGAACATTTTATGGTTTTATCTTTTATAGTTTAGGCAGCGTACGCAAAATAAATAACTTTTCTGGTTGATTTTTTACACCTTGTGTCCGAAAAACCCAAATATCTTACGGAACCCTATTTTTTTCCAAAATAAAATTTAGCCTATGTTACTCGTGGATAATGTAGCTTTCGAATGGTGAAAGAATTTTTGAAATCGATCTAGTACCCTTTGAGCCTATTCATTACAAACAAACAAACAAACAAACAAAGTTTTCCTCTTTATAATATTAGTGTAGATGGAAAGCATGATCTACAGGCTTTCCCAACCTTTTTTTCATGGAGCCTCCACCCTCTCAGATTATAAATAAGACTTTATGCCCCCCCCCCCCCCCCCCCCTGTAAATTGTCATATTTTAACTGAGAAATAAAACGCATTTTTATCAATATTCATTTATGTTCATACAAATCTATTTTTTTATGGAAATAAATAAATATAGTAACTTGTCGAAACTTGCCTAAAACGACTGACGACTGACGAGGCGTCAATTATTACTTGTGATAGAAAATACGTTTATTGTTTAATTTGTATTTTGCCCTCCTTTGAAAGATGTCACCTTTCTACACCCCGATAGGCGCGCCCCACTGGTTGGGAACTCCTGATCTAGATCAATAGGGCTTCACAAGTTACCCAACATTTGGGTCTAGGGACCAGACTTACGTCTATTATTTGCAAACTAGTCCAAGTTATCCCTCCGTCCCTTCTAAGTTACAACTAAATATGTTTTGTTGATAGTATTTAACATTACATTGTATAGAAATGTTCTAGCTAAGCTAGGATTATTTTTCACCTTCATCGGAGTCGCTTGACATATCGTCACTTTATTTTTGTTGACAAAATTGCCTAGTTACCTAGCCATATGGCCATATAGACCATCGAGAAAGTAAAAGTGGTCGATTTTGACCGTGCGGCCCCGGCCTCCATAGCCAATTTCACATCATATAGCACCGATATTCGATACGAGGCCAGAAATGTTCTTATATCCGGTCCGATATCGGAAATCGCGCCGTTAATGATAAAGACAGCTGGTACAGCTGGTCTCTCTTATACCTTCGTAATAGGCAATCGGACTATTTTTTTTATTGCATAAATGAATAGTACTCTTAAATATGAGTAACTTCTCAGAAGAAACCGTATATCAAAAGTCAATATTTTCAAAGGTACAGCGATTTGTATACAAAATTTCGCGAGCCTCCTAAAAACGCTCCATACTAAAATCGATATACAAATGACGTCACCTGTAGGTTATAGTATATGAAGTAGTATATGAAGTATATGGCCGCCGGAATATATTTGTGAATATCTTGCATATTTGTGCATTTAAGTTCATACTTACCATAATGAATGTTTTTGTATATGATGTGAGTAAACTAATAATGGAGGTTTTGTTTACCAACTTCGCAACAAAAAAAAATTTTTTTTGGTGTAAAGACTGCGTGCGATATCGTATTACATAAAAACGCTTTAAGTGCTAGTTATAATCGTTATCTATACTAATATAATAAAGAGGACAAATTTGTTTGTTAATTGTTTGTTTATTTGCATTTAATAGGCTCCTAAACTACTGGACTGATTTTGATGAAAGGCACAAAATATATAGAGTAGACCACGGGGAAGGACATAGGCTACTTTTTAACATGAAGACATTTACGGTTTCTAGGAAACTTTTGCGTGCACGTATTTGCGGGCAACATCTAGTATAATTTAATTTTAAATTGTTATAAGTCAAGAACATAAAACCGAATATTACGAAGTAGATTTCTCCTTGATAGCCACCAAGAAAAGCCGAGCTCGAGATAAAGATCAGCTACGCACCACAATGTTTATATTTTAATTTCCATAACTTCTTATTATCAACATGCTGAAGGCAATTTACCTGATTCTGCCTCGAGGCAAACACAAACGGAACTTTTTTAATCAATGATGTCCAAATGTACCTTTACGGATCGATATCCAAAGAGTCCCTTATACTTGAAAGTTGTTGATATTTCCTGTACAATATATTATATTGTATTTATCTATTATAGTATAGTATAGGTATTTGTACGAAAAATTATATTTCGCAGTTTGATAGCCCTTATAATAATAATACATATAAGGTTTGGTAAAATCAATTACGGAAAATTTGGGTTTATGATCTACTGCTTAATATAAAGGTGTTTAGGCAAAAAATATCATCATACTCAAAGTAAAAGATCATCTCATATGTGAGTGAGTCTCCGCCTAACGCAAACTCACTCACATAAAGAAAGTTTTTTTTCGAGTATGACAATTATTTTCTGCCTAAACGTCTCTAAATAAACAGTAGATCATGTTATGCCCGGAATATGCGTAATTATTGACCGGACCTTATATATTATGTTATACTTGATACTATCACAGAATAGAAAATATATTAGCTTGGGGAAAAAGTTTCTTCGCATTTTATATAAAAATTCAAAAGGTTTTTTTATAAAGTTAATTTACAAGTGACTAAAGTATATAGGTGCCATTTTGTTCGATAACTTTTTGCCATCTTGTTGGTAGGTACATGATCCCATTGCTATAAAATTTTTGGGGCTTCTGATGAAAAAACTGCGACAAGTGGTTTTGGCAGTCCTCTTGTGATGTCAACCTGACACTGCCTAAGGAATTCTGCAGCGACCGAAACAGGTGGAAATCTGAAGGTGCAAGGTCAGGACTATACGGCGGATGCATTAACACCTCCCAGCCAAACTCCCGTAATTTTTTCTGAGTGGCTAAAGATGTGTGAGGTCTAGCGTTATCATGGTGAAAAACCACACCCCTTCTGTTGATTAATTCCGGCCGCTTTCTCTCAACTTCTTGCTTTAATCTCATCAGTTGTTCGCAGTACAGTTCAGAATTGATGGTCCTGCCTGGCGGTAACAGCTCATAATGAATAATGCCCTTCCAATCCCACCACACACACAGCATCACCTTGTTGCGAGTTAACCCGGGTTTCGCCACAGTCTGTGAAGCCTGACGGGCCTTTGACCACGATCTTTTTCGCACGTTCTTGTCGTACGTGATCCACTTTTCATCACCAGTTATCAGCTTCTTCAAAAATGGTTCGGTTTCATTACGTCGTAATAAAGAATCACAAATGAGTACACGGTTCATTAGGTTTCTTTCAGTGAGCTCATGAGGCACCCAAATATCGAGCTTTTTTGTGTACCCAGCTTTTTTCAAATGCGCCAAAACCGTTTTGTGGTCAATCCCCAGTTCTTCAGCTACATCGTAACTACTAATATGCCGATCTTGCTCCACTTTTTCAAAAATGGCAACAGTTTTGTCCGTAACAGGGCGACCAGAGCGACGTGCATCTTTGATATCAAAATTTCCGGATTGAAAACGCTTAAACCAAATTTGCGCTACTCTCACATATACTGCATTAGGTCCATAAACATCACAAATTTTTTTCGCGGCTTGTGTTGCATTTTTACCTTTTTTGTAATAAAATTTTAAAATGTATCGAAATTCTTCATAAGAATCACTCATTTTAACAATAAGAAAAACAAATGAAAATCTCAAATTTACCTAATTTGAATTTGGAATTGTCTTCTGTAAAATTAAAACTTTTTAATGATACCAAAATCAGCCAGATACAATTGGTATAGCCCAAGATATTTTATGACAAGTTCATACATACTATAATGCGAAAAGACTTTTTCCCCAACCTATTATATAATATAGTATATATAGGTACTTACGTACAGAAAGATCTTTTATAGAACGATCCAAATCGACCATTTGAACATTTTTACGTCCCCTTCTACGGCCCACAATTTACCACACAATCGTGGACACCGTGTGCTTGTAGTAGTGCAATCAAATCGAAAGCTAACTATGTAGCTGTTTATCTATTCCTTTTTATTTCGTCTGTGATATTAGCTTTCGCCCGCGGCTCCGCCCACGTAAATACAGTAACCCGCAGCAGCACTATACTTTTTCGAGATAAAATGAAGCCTATGTTTTAATCCGGAATCAATCAATCAATCAATTATCCTTTCAAACATTCCACATTTATAATTCTTAATAGTACGATTTTATCGAGTGCATCATTAGTCCCATCGGAATAGTAATTCCAAAAGTATGGCGAACTATGTATGAAATGAATAATGTGTTTGGCCTATCCTATCATAGGCCTTGGCCTAATGAATCATAGCCGTTGGTTTTCGACATTTTAACCTGTATTATCTCATCTTAGTAAAAATCCTAACAAATCCAGCCGAACGCATTATGCTATCTACAGACACACGAATATGGTACGGAGCGTACAGCGAACCATATCCGGAGACCAAATTCGGTGTCGCTACACACGCACGAATTTGGTACGGTGCAGTGAAGCGAAACGCTCGACACTCGTGTGTTCGATTTTATGCTCTATTACATTAGCACAGAGTTCTATTTACAGTGCGGTTTTTAAACGACGACGATGATTCCCGCAATTCATTGATAACGGGCAGTGATACCAACACTTTAAAAAATATTTCTCCCCAAATTTTACCCCTGATTACTTATACCATTGACAGGTCTAAGAGATAATAAGCTAGAAAGAATGGTTATGCGTTTAACATAAAGACTTACGCCTGAATAACATAAAACTAACTTGTCTAAATCTAATTTCACTCCCAATACATTTTCATATCCCTGGCTATATATACACATTAAAATAATTTTTATTATTACCTACAAATTGATTCATAAGGAGTAAACTCTAAACATCCTGTCCCCTAGTAAAACCCCGTAGATATTTTCCCTAATTTTGGGGGGTACACCCCTAAGTTGGCAACACTGATACTGTTGTACGGCCAAACCGCCGGACTGCTCTACACACGCACCAGATCCGTGGTACGGAGCGTACCAGATCCGCTGTACGCTCCGTACCAAATTCGTGTGTCTGTAGACACCATTATACTCGATTAAAAATACTTTAGTGCTGTAGCGAACCAGATGTATTCGGTACTGAGTAGCGGGTGCGCCATCTAGTACCGCGTAACGAAACGTTACAACGATTACATTTCGTTACTCATATTTTTCGTAGTATAGGTACACACACTGCTTCAGTTCACACAAGTAGCGTTGATGCATGTTTTTAAACATTTGATGATCGTCTGTTTTGCGTACACTGACTGTTTATATACTCTCCTGGCCGGATCACTGCTGGCGTGACGTCATCAATATTATGAGGCCATATATTAGGTATTACATACGGTGGAATCTATAGATAACCTATAATACTTCCTTTTTACCAGTTATTTATTTCATCAGTAGTAATGAGTAACGTAACGATACGATAGTGACGAATATTAATTGATAAGTAACGAATATATACGGGTACGCTTTTTTCGTTTCTTTTACACCTCTATACGTGGTAGAGCCATGCTTCGGCATGAATGCGCCGACTCGACCGGAGAAATACCACGGGCTCACAGAAAACCGGCGTGAAACAGCGTTTGCGCTGTGTTTCGCCGAGTGAGTGAGTTTACTGGAGGCCCAATCCCCTACCCTATTCCCTTCTCTACCCTCCCCTATTACCCTATTCCCTCTTAAAAGGCCGGCAACGCACTTGCAGCTCTTCTGATGCTGCGAGTGTCCATGGGCGACGGAAGTTGCTTTCCATCAGGTGACCCGTTTGCTCGTTTGCCCTCATATTTCATAAAAAAAAAATAATACTTTACACGCATCTTCACGTTATTTCCATCAAACATCAATTTCGTGTAAAAACCTGGCAAATAAGCTAAGCCGCGCCTTTAAATTGAGTTTGCGATTATAATAAAAACCATAAGACATACAAAAAGCTTTTAGGTTTCATAAAATTTTACTTGATTTTATCGGCGTAAAAATTGTGAGCGTGTAAATTGTTTTAGACAATTATTTCGAAACTAGATTTTCCCCGATACTTCGGATTAGGCTGGGACTATATGCAACGGAATCCGGTAGGCCGTAGAGAATTATGAGCACTGAAAATACAACTCTGTGCTAATACAATACAGTTGAAAATAGAACATCCGAGTGTCGAGTCAAATGTCAATGTCATATTATATGACAGCTCGACACTCGAAACTTCCATTTTCAACTGTATTGTATTAGCACAGAGTTCTATTTTCAGTGCTCATAATTCTCTACGGCCTACCGGATTCCGTTGCATATAGTCCCAGCCTTAATCGAAAGGCTAACGGAAACAGTTTTGTTTGTATTATTTGTAGCCAATATACAGTATATAAAATTATTTGTAAGTTAAATCTTATTTAGCGGTCATTATTAAAAAAAAAAAAAAAAAAAAAAAATATAAAAAACCTAAAGTAATATTAATAAGGTTCTTGATAATTATATTTACGTAAAACCGTTAAAATTCAATTCAATTTAAATTCAAAAAGTTTTATTTCCTTACAGCTTAATTAGGGAATTTTCTATACGTGATGCCGTCGTCGTGATCCGTTGTCGTGCCACGGATTCGGGTCTAACTCGGCGAGAAGAATCAATAAATATAAATATACGAGCTTTTTCCCATGACTCCCTCTGCGTAAATATAGTATCGGGTATTCCACGAGAACACTGCACACGTTTTCGGGATAAAAAGTAGCCTATCCAGAGCCTAAACTACTACCATACCAAACTTCATCGAAATCCGTTGTTTTAGCGTAAAAGAGTAACAAATATCAATCCATCCTCACAAACTCTTACATATTTTATAACTAGCAGTTTCCCGCGGCTCCGCCCGCGTATACATACTATTGCGCATCCCGCGGGAATACTGTACTTTTCCGAGGTAAAAAGTAGTATATGTTTTAATCCAAAACCGTTAATTACTAATATCCAAATTTCATAAAAATCTGTTATGTAGTTTTTGCGTGAAAGAGTAATAAACATATATCCATCCATCATCCATTTATAAATTTAGTAGGATAGCAGCAGAATACAATCGGTAGCCACAGGTCTACATTACATTAATTAAAAGTACCTACTAAATTATGTTAATTACAAAATCTGAAATTATAAGTATTAAATCTGTATAATGGTTGCGTATACGCCTTTCTCTGGAATATTCCATATCGTACAACATTGTAGTTATGCGTGAAGCAAAGTTACTTTATAAATGTAAAGCATTTTAATACCCTTTACAAATATTTAGGTCAGATAACATTTCACATTTTATTTAATAGGTCCGCTTTTTACGTAGGTACTTTCAATTTAATAGAGCTATATTTTTACAGTTTTTTGAATGTTTTACAAAATACGAGTACCTAATGGAGAAGATTTGATCTCTAAGGGAGACTAGGTACACTCGTTTTACAGAGCCGGTATATGCAATACCTACATAAATAGTAGATATGTCGGTAGTACATATGTAAAAGATACTAGCAAACTTTTCGATGTAAGTAAAATCAGATATTATGGCACTTTTTAAATGGGAGGGCGATAAATGATTTTTGTTGCAGTCAACTTATATTTTATAAGTATTTATTCTGTATTCACAGTTATTTATAAACTATACTGTTTAATTAAAATAAGTTAAATAATCTTAATGGACATTTTAATTAATTTGCTTATAACATAAAACTACTCCCGGGTACACATGGACATGGTTTATTGGACCACGGACAAAGTTATTCGGGGAGACTTGATGCATAGATAGACCTAGACCTAGACCTAGAATCTAGATTTCCATAGCTCTAAGTTCGATTGTATGGGAGTATAGAGTTTAGACTTTTTCAGGCAATTTTTTTAATGTATCTCTCCGTAAGAACCATGCTCGTACTTCAAGGAATATTCTCAAAAAATAATTAGCGAAATCGGGTCAGCTGTCCTCGAGATTTGCGCTTAGCAACACATTCAGCGATTCATTTTTATATTATAGAAGAAGACGAATATTTTAAAAATGCAGCGCCATGTCGCGTATTTTCTCGGTGGTGGTGGCGGTATCTTCTCGTGTCACATACCCATGTCGGGGAAACTAGTGTTGCCCAAATCAGTCTTGGTCTTGGTCTTGCAGCAAGAGTCTCGCAAGAGTCTCGCAAGTCTCGCAATTACCTATTAGCCTATTGCTATTTATTAAACGTTATTTTAGATATTAGAACAACTTAATATAAAAACGTAACGTAATACCTACTCTATAACGTTGTTCTGAGATCTAAAATAACGTTTAATAAATAGCAATAGGCTAATAGGTAATTGCGAGACTCTTGCTGCAAGACCAAGACCAAGACTGATTTGGGCAACACTAGGGGAAACTAATAACTCGGTAATATGAACATTCTCCACTGGGTAGGTATTCGAAACATTTGCGATTGTCGCTCCACTCTCTAGTCTCTACTGGCTATATTGCGAACGTCCAGTTCTATTTAAAGTGTAAAGTAAACACCGCTTTTACGTCCAACGTGTTTGTCTAAACTCACATTCTTTTGAAACTCGACGAATAGAAAATGTGATAGTTATTAGAGACAACAAAAACATATATAGGAAAGTCCGAGAAAATAAGATAGAGATATCTATCTATTGGAATGAATGAATATATCCAATCCAAAAACATACTGTTTTTAGGGTTCTGTAATATTCAAGGCAATTTTTATCGGCCTCCAAAGAGGTTTATAAGACCATGCGACGAGACTTGTAATTTTACATGCTAAGAGGTAATGCTAAAAATATATTACTTTATAAAAAATCTTTTGAGCGTAATCGGACAATAACTTTTGAAGTACCTAATTCAAAGAAAACCTATTGCGCGGTGAAAGTTACCGAACCCACCTTAGACATGTCCTGACATGCTCTTGTTTAGGTTATTTTTTGTTAACTGTACCTCTTGCATACAACGTAACTTTGTATATTATGTCACCGTAAAATAGTAAAAATCGTTATATTGTAATATAACTAGTGAAATTGTAAAATGTTGATAGACCGACGCGAATATTCTGCATATAATTTGACACATTATTTTTCGTTATATTATAAATATAATATAGTAATGAATCTTTCGACATATCAGCATTTTTACAATCTCGTTAGTTATTTTACAATCGAGCGGTTTTCACAATTTTACGGTGACATAATATATAAATTACGAATTCTGCTGCTGTTACGCCGTTAGTACACCGACACAGCAAACTGCAAAAAACCGACGGAAAAGCAAAATTTAAACGATAGATCGAGATGCAACATAACGTGATACGTTTCGAAGAGTGTGGCAGTAAATATTTTAGTTTCGCTGCCGCATACGAACGCTAAAGTACTAAAGGCGTTAAAAGCTTTAAAGCCCTTTAAATCGTAAACGGCTCAAGCGTACCAAATGTTATTTAAAGTGATTTCTTTACTTTTGCGCTCGGTGTAGTAATATTTTACTTACGGGTTAATTCACACCGAAATGAGACGATAGGCGACGTGGCTCTATGAATTTTTAAGATAGTATTTAAAATGTAACTTTAATCACTACACAACAATATACTCGTTTTGTATGACATCAGTCATACACTGCACATACACTGTCCAGCGCGGTGCAATTTGACATTTGAACTCTTACAATGAAACGTGTATCTTCTTCTTGTTGTTGTAACAGCATCCGTGGTCTAGTGGTTAGAGAATTTGCTCTTGACTCGGAGGTCGTGGCTTCGACTACCGCATTGGAACAACAAAAAAATATTGTTTCCAAGTTTGGTTAGGACAATGCAGGCTGATCACCTAAGTTATTGTCTGACAAGAAAGATGATCCATGCGTCGGATGGGCATGTAAAAAGTAAGACCTACGTCTGATCTCTCGCCAGTCGTGTCAATTATCCGTCCCACTGGATTATGAGAGTAAAGGAAGAGATAAAGTGCTCTTGTGTACTGCGCACACACTTGGGCACTATAAAATTACTCCTGCGTAATTGGCCTTGTTTCAATGAAACCGGCCACCGTCACCGAAATCAGTGTGGGGAGTTATTTTATAGTATTTTCTTGTGTAAGATATAAAGTTCAATTTTGAATAGGTCTCTATCCTAAAAAATCAGCGCCGTGTCGTGTATCGTTTCGATTCGGTGTGAATTGACCCTGAAGAATAGAGTTTTTTCTTGTTCTTTAACCTATTACTGCTTTAAAACACATAAGATGTTTGTTATCAAGTATATTAGTTATATAACTAGACGATTATTAAGTATCTAATTAATAATAATTAAACAATATCAAATCATCATTACTACATAAATAATACGTAGAGCAAAAACTTTTAGTACAGTTTTACGAGAATTGTGCAACCGGAGGAGTATGAAACTTGGCCGGCAAATTAAAGTTTATGCAGAGAAAGGTGTGCAGAAATATAATATTTGTAAAATAATGCTTAGAATGCATTATTTTGTTACACTTTGACATTTGTTAATCTGTCACAACATTAAATTTTATTTCTATTTAAGACTGGTACTTACATAATTATATAATATGATCGAGTATCCGGTGGACCTGGGGAAACTTAGAGCACTGAAAGTAGAACTCTGCGCTAATACACTAGCCCCCTTACTGATAATCGCTGTATAAGCTTTGAATAGTTATACAGTGTTTTGTCTCCTATAGAATTAAACATGTCACTTGTGTGACGTGAACAAAACACTGTATAACTATTCAATGCTTATACAGCGTTTATTAGTAAGGGGGTAGAGTTAAAAATCGAAGTGTCGAGTGTCGACTGTCGAGCTGTTATATGACATTGACATTTGACACTGACATTTCAATTTTTTTAGTCTATTGTATTAGCGCAGAGTTCTATTTTCAGTCTTCTAAATTTTAACCGGCCTACGGGTTTCGAACAATATAGTCCCGGCCTAAGAGGCAAACGAAAATTAAGTTTAAACTTTATTAATAAACAATATTATATTAATTATTATTATTTGACACTCGACATTTCAATTTTGAAGTCTATTGTATTAGCGCAGTTCTATTTTCAGTCTTCTGAATTTTCTCCGGCCTACGGGTTTCGAACAATATAGTCCCGGCCTAAGAGGCAAACGAAAATTAAGTTTAAACTTTATTAATAAACAATATTATATTAATTATTATGGATTTCGACAGCAGAGCGACCTCTAGTTTTAAAGAGACATCTTATTTGGTAGGTACTGAGCTTAGTTTCCTAATGGACTCCATTATTATAATTTAATAGTTACTTAAATCTGGAGCAAAATGGAACTAAAAGACGTATACCAAACTTGGCTTTCGAACTCAGAAATCTACCGTTGTTCAGGAGAGGCTTTATAAGCCAAATTGCCAACTTGAATTTGAAAATGGTTTGAAAGTGAAAAGCCTGTTTCTGTTTAAATTTTCAGAGCTTAGCAATTATTTTGTCATTTAAATGTACAATTAGTAAGTAAAGTCTAAAAACTTATATTTTATGTTATTACAGAACCAACACAATAATAGTATGTTGTTATTTATTAACTATGAATTGGAACAATAAAATAACTACCTGTGTAGATGTAGTTATTTAATTGTTACTACATTTTTTCAATATTTCTAATCATTTAAAACTTTAAACCTTCCCTGAAATATGAAGGTAAAAATTAGCCAAATCGGCCTAGCGGTAATTCTCGGGTTTTAGCGGGACAATGGAATTGCGTACCATTTCTATATTTAATACATCTTTAGGTTATAACAATAGGGCTCTCTATTTTTAACAACCAATGCCAAAACTTAACCTACAATAAGTATGGTATAACCATAGGGTATAACCAACGGCAGATAGACGAAGATATTTGAGTTAGTAATTTGTAAAATACTGTAAAGAAGACGAAGAAATTTGAGTTTTAGTTTCCGTTGCGTCGAGGAAAATAAATGTTTAGCAGTTTGATTCCTCATAATTTATTCGCGTTATAATAACATAGTGCCGCATTATTTTCTCGACTGTACATACCTATATAATTTTCTGAATGTTGTTAGCGTGCGTAATTCGTAAAGCAGAATAACTTTTACGGACAATGTTTCCGGGTCTCTGTTTGATGTTGTTTTTATTCCTTTTATATTATACTTATGCGTGATAGCTGAAGTTATTTCATATTTGGATAATAAAATTGTTATGGATGTATGGAGGTATATACGAATATGGATAATAATAAACCTAATTACCATAAAACAGAAATGCTAGCGATATTTCAGTTTACAGGTGCTGTAGTTTAATTACTCGAATAAATGTTTACAATAATCACACTTAGTACTTAGTTTATGACAAGCCATAAAAGCTTTGTTATCCTACTACTACGAGTACTAAGAGTATACTCGTAGTACTCGTAAAAACTTTCACGTGTATGTATACACGTGAAAGTTTCGAGGATGGATATTTGTTCTTCTTTCACGCACACAAAAACTACTGAACAGTTTTGATAAAATTTGGTATGCACAGTGTTCCCGTGGGATACATTACGTGGGAGCCGCGGGCAAAAGTTAAATTTCCAATTTATACAAATATACAAATAAAGAAAATGTGTAGTCTATATGAAACGGGTATTTCTGGCAGTTTTTAGTTAATGACGTTTCAAAATGGTATTCCACTAAATGACAGTGACAGATGCGGCCATTTGCGCGCAAAAGTGTAAATAAGATGGCGTAACGTTTTTACTTTTTATTGACAGACGATGGGGTTCAAGTCAATCACGCGGGAGTAACGTGTAATGAGATGTGCTTCATTATGTTCAAACTCAAAATCATTTTCAAATGCTTAATGCTTATTTTCTTAATTTCCATATAGGTTTATAAATAACACTTTATAGCATTGTCCTACGTGGTGCCTTCTATCGGTTCGGATCTTAAAAAAAGGGTCGGATAGCTTATTCGGTAGTTTTGTCGTTGCTTACTTTAAATCGAGCGACAGAGGCGAGATGCAAAAAAATACTCTCTACAGATCAATAACTATTAGTAGATTGTGAAACAAGCCCTTAGTGATAAATAATAAATATATTTACACAAAATATGTACCATGATTTTATATTACACAAATAATATAAAATCATGGTCATCATAATATTCACTCTTCGTTCGCGGATGACTGGGATACAGAACTTAAGTTAAACTCCAAGTTGAGACTAAGATGGTTTATAACTTCGAAGTTAATCTCTAGAATGAATAGGATAAATGGGAGACTAGTAATATTGAAATCCTCATTATGATCAGCCTGAGCATTTTGTTCTAGCAAATTAAGTTTAGCAACGTTCACCTACTAATATTATAAAACTAGCGACCCGCCCCGGCTTCGCACGGGTACAATACTGATACTAATACTACAGAATGTCTTTAAACCTCTAACAAAACGGGCGAAATTTAGTCAAAACAAACAGAAACAAATTAATATAGGTACCTAGTAGGTACCTACTAAAACTCTATGAAATAAGTAGGTGGGTATACTTTTATCGTATGAAATACCTATACTCTTCAGGACTAACAATACAACAAACACTAAATAAATAGGTATTCAAGTATCTATCCATCATATTTATAACGAACACAAAACAAAAAATCACCTTGTGTCCGAAAAACCCAAATATCTTACAGAACCCTATTTTTTTCCAAAATAAAATTTAGCCTATGTTACTCGTGGATAATGTAGCTTTCGAATGGTGAAAGAATTTTTGAAATCGGTCCATAACTTTTTGAGCCTATTCATTACAAACAAACAAACAAACAAACAAACAAACATACAAACAAAGTTTTCCTCTTTATAATATTAGTGTAGATTAGTGTAGATAGTGTAGATATGTGAAAGTTTGTGAGGATGCATCCATCCATTCAAACAATGGATGTTTGTTACTCTTTCACGCAACAACTACTGAACGGATCTTAATGAAATTTGGTATGGTAGTAGTTTGTGCTCTGGATTAAAACAAAAGCTACTTTATATTTTTTTTTATAAAACAAGGGGGCAAACGAGCAAACGGATCGCCTGATGGAAAGCGATTACCGTCGCCCATGGACACCCGCAACATCAGAGAAGTTGCAAGTGCGTTGCCGGCCTTTTAGGAGGGAATACGCAATATTCTTGAAGGTTTGCAGGTCGTAGTGGTCCGGAAATACTGCTGGCGACAGTTCATTCCAGAGTTTTACAGTGCGCGGCAGAAAGCTTCAGGTAAAGCCCACGGTGGAGAACTGCCACTCATCAAGGTGATGAGGATGATAAATATTTTGTCGCATGGAACGGTGGCGAAAAGTTGCAGCAGGTATAAGTCCGAACAATTCCTCTGAGCACTCCCCGTAATATAACCGATAGAGCGATGCTACATCTCTACGTAGCTCTAAGGAGTCAAGCCTGTTTGAAACATTATGGCAGTCGACAATTCGAGCGGCCCTACGTTGGATACGATCCAGAGGGAGAAGCTGGTACTTTGGCGCCCCTGCCCAGAGATGAGAACAGTATTTCATGTGAGGCCGAACCTGTGCCTTATAGAGTTGTAGGCGTTGGACCGGACTGAAATACTGCTTTGACCTGTTCAGAACACCAAGCTTCTTGGAGGCTAACTTGGCCTTGCACTCCAGATGATATCGGAACTGGATCTCGCTCGATATGTTAACACCAAGTATTCCAATGTTGGAGGAGACAGTTATGGGTATGCTTTGGGACATACGACCATTGGTAACTTTTTAGCGGTGAACGCGCAAACTTGTGTCTTAGAGGGGTTGAATAGGACTAAGTTAAGTCTACCCCATTCACCCCCCGATGGTTGCACGCCTTGTCGTGGCGGTGGGGCTTAGTAACCGTGGACTGGACACCCACGGTGAAGCGAAGAGGCAACCAGGGCCGGCTTGTTTGCCAACGGCTAGCCCGAGGAGGGCGCTCCCAGCGAACTGGAGGAGTCAGCTGCGGACGCGCTTAGAGGTGGGACCGCAGAAGAAGAGGAGTGCCGGTATTACGGTGCGCCGTACTCCCTATCTTCTGCGGCCGTGGAGGGATCGCAGGGGGAGAGGCGTGGTGGTGTTGTACCACTCTCCCTACCCCCCTGCGAGCTGGCGGGGCCGTTCCGTATGGTTAACGGCATTGGTGGGGCCGCAGAGGAAGAGGCAAGTTGGTATTACGGTGCGCCGCTTGCCCTATCCTCTGCGGCCGAGGTGTGGTCGGTGGCAGAACCATAGCTCAGATCTGCCACCGGGTACCGGTTATGGTGGCTGGTATCCGTGGCCTCCTAGTGGCAGACTCAGGGGGAGTCTGCTACAGTACTGGTAGAGGCCGAGGAGGGAGGCGCACCTTACCATCTGGTGCGCCTGGGGCCTTCGGTCCCTGGATGGAGCCGTATGTGTGTGGCTGCCGCCGGCGGGGTCGCGGATGTGTTTACCGTTCCCGTGGCCCCGTCACAAGGCAGCGAGGAGGAAGGTGGGGGGTGGTTTTTAGTGGGTATACCGTGGGTCTCATTAGCCTATACGGGAGTCCCACATCACCACTCGGGTGCCCCCTGCGCCTGGGTGGTATGCGTAATGCATTTTCCCCCCCGGAAACAAAAAAAAAAAGTCTACCCCATTCAGAGACCTTCTCCAATGAATTTTCAATTTGAGAGACAAGTTTGTTTCGACTCTCAATGACATTTTCCCGAGAGATGTGTGCGTGGCCGGTATATAAGGCATCACCCGTGCTGTCATCTGCATAGCAATGAATGCCATTGGCTTGTAACATATCATTGATATGCAGTATGAACAGGGTAGGTGATAGCACACAGATTTGTGGGACACCAGCATCAACAGACAGAGTATCCGAGCATTCACCGTCGACTACGACCCTTATGCTTCTGTCTGCTAAGAAACTCGTGACCCACTTGCATAATTTCTCGGGGAGCCCATAGGAAGGAAGCTTCGAAAGAAGCGCTTTGTGCCAAACCCGATCAAAGGCTTTCGCTATGTCCAAACTTACAGCCAATGCCTCTCCCTTAGACTCGATCGCCTGTGCCCAACGATGAGTTAGGTACGTCAGCAGATCACCAGCCGAACGACCTTTACGGAACCCGTACTGTTTGTCGCTTAGCAACTGCTGAACGTCTAAGAATCGAAGGAGCTGTCTATTAATAATGGATTTCATTATCTTCGAGAAGAGAGAGGTTATAGCGATTGGTCTGTAGTTAGAAGGATTGGAGCGATCGCCTTTTTTAGGGATCGGGTGCACCAAAGCTGTCTTCCAAGATGCTGGGACTGTGCCATAAGAGTAGGAGAGCCGAAAAAGACGCGTTAAGATATTATTTACTCGGGCGGAGCCGATGGCAACAGCTAATTTTCTTATAATATATTAACCTCTCGAGCGTCCGGCCGCAAATAAGCAAATGGCGCAAGCGTCCGGGGTATGTCACGTGTCCCCGCGCGTGAGCGCGTGAAAGTGCCCGCCTTTTATTTTTTATGGATTATATTGATAAATTGTTGCTAAAACCTATGCATGTTATATATATTTAGAAACTAGAGTAAATTCTCTATAAGATCATGTAACTGGAATTAAAAAGAAACTGAATGAATAAAAGCAATCTCGATGTGAACACAAAATACTTGTATGTAATTTTTGGAGGTTTTGAAGCAAAATTATGACGAAAATCTAACACACACACCAAATTTATTATTTAATAAGTTAAATACATGTTTTAATAACGATTTATATAAAAAGTTTCGAGATCTGTATATAAAATATCACTTCCCGCCAGTCGGCATGCGACCCTTGAGAGGATTGCAAATGACAACTAATTGGTCCTAGATTAGAAGCTTTTTTTTTCAATTTTTCGAATGTACATCCCAAAAGTAAAACTGCAGAAGCCAGGGCTTAAGTCAGTAGAAAATAAATTGCCACCCGTCGGCACGCAATGCTTGAGAGAATTTAAAATAAACAACAGACAAAGTCACCCTAATTCGCGTGCGGTCACACCGTCTTGGACACTTGCGCGATAACTGTCAAGTCGGTCACACCGCGCGGTTCAATAGAATTTACGAGACAATAAAAAACAACAATGCAGTAGCTACGTAATGGCCCCTCGACACCTAACGATAAAACCGCAGAGTTCGGAGTTACCAGTCGCCGGCAAAGCGCGACCTGCGGACCAACGTCACTCTATTCTTTTTTATTATTAACTTAATTTATTTACATTAGTTTTCAAGTAGGCACCTACTTTGGAGTCTTTGTTTTACATTGGTATTTTTTCCCCTCATTTTGTATTAATAGCTCCTTTGTCATCTCTGTTAATATAATACAAATAAATAATTAAGCATTCTTAATATCACTTACAGTAGGTCTACCTACAATAGATATCAATTAGATATGGAATTATCATACAAGTGCGGCCCGCATTCATATATTTTTCCACTATGTGGTCCTTGTCTGTCAAAAGGTTTCCGACTGCAAGTTTACGCTGCGTGCCGTGAAATTTGACAGAATAGTGCAGTAAAAAAAATTAATTAATATTACGTTTATAGCAGTTTTTCCGCTAAATAATACCCACAACCTGCAAGCAAATGTGTGAGTGCACGCATAAGCATGCGTAACGCACCTCCCTCCTCCCACACTGCTTACGCGTGCACTCAGATGCAAGATCGTGCAAACACCACCACCACACAAGCAACAATGTCGGCAAGATCGTGCAAAGCCCCACACCACCATGCAGGTTGCAAAACTCGACGCGCGTTTCGCCCCGAACCCGGAGCATCCTCAGGAAGTGGACCTGCGAACAAAGTTCGTTAGTCAACTTTGACTAGTATTTAGGGTATTATTTAGCGGAAAAACTGCTATAAACATAATATTAATTAATTTTATGCTATGGATTTCCGCAAAGTAACGCCTGATTCTATTAACTAGAATAGTGCAGATTTATCGCTACGTGTGTAGCGGGTATAAGATTGTCATTAGGTATTATTATATTATTATCTACTATTTATTTATTTAATTTAAACGCGGATTTACCTTCTAGTTACACAGTACCTACTCGTAACATTTTATAGTTTAAGGTTGAGTTTTACGAAATCAACCTCGATTTACATTTTGAGTTAACTAACGGAAAAGTTAAAATAATATTTAAGTATTTTCACATTTCATGCAAAGAATAGGTAGAACCTTATTACCCTTCCGCAATTACACAAAATAATAACCATAAATAAAAATATTTAAGAGGTGAACAAAAGTTGGCGTTTTCCGAATTAATATTACCTTTGGTGTTTCATAAAAGTGGATAGATATTAATTAAAAGTGATTTATTATCCTTTTAATGGCATTTCTCAGTGGCAATTTTAAACAGCTTATTGTAACGGAACACTTTAATTCGACGTTACTTGGAACAAAATATAGCGTTACGTCGAGTTGTTAGGGTTCGGAAGGTAATAATTTGACCGAATTGCCAACATTGTAGGTTAATTAATAATATGATTGATAAGGTATAATTTGGGTAAAGAAGGGTTAGTATTAAAAGGAGTTCTTAACTTGTTCTGTTAATGACGCTTTGTGTGATATTTAATAGTGATAGTGTTGTATAATGTGTTTGTGTAATAGAGTCAGTTAATTGTATAGGTAGGCAAATGCATCGCGTAATTTACACAAATATTAATTACACAATAACAATTATATACACAGCTGAATTTGTACTCCGTAATTGAATCTGTATGTGGACTTGTAACAGTTTATCAGGTAAATGTGTTGCAGCACGACAACACGTGTCAAATTCACAAACAAGGGGCCTAGTAGGAACATTTAACTGCGGAACGTTATCGTACCTACTTATTATTATTTTGACATTTGTTCATACCATTCTCATTCGATAACTTACGTTTAAGTCGCTGTCAAATGTTCCTCTTCCTGCTAAGTGCTAGGCCCACTGTATCCCAAGCAGGAACAATTAACTAGTAAGTATTTGTAACGTTACCGAATATGACAGCGACCATATAATTGACATTCGATATAGCGTTACGAATATGTAGTTGTACTGCTTGGATAGTCTATAATGTGCATTTGATAGAAAAAATCTTCATACGAGTAAAACTGTCTTGATTACATCATACCTCAAATTTTAATGTCAAAATGACCCCAAATAACCCCATAAGTGGGGCCTTTTATGTGTGGACAATTTTTGCCTCAACATGCTTAGTCTATAATATTCACGGCTTTGGTATTATGTCATAAAATATGTAATCTACGAAGCAATTTCGTATATCCAGAGGAAAACTATTAACTATTTATACGTTGAACTGAGAACGGGAAAATATGTCGTCCTCTGAGTATTTATTCCAGCGGACACTTGACGTTTTGACACAAACACATGTATAGAAAGTAAGGGTCGCGACAAATCTGCAACAGGAGCGACACCACAATAATATAATATATACAGTAGACCATCTTCATACTAGACCGCCTGAATCGGCTCACGCACACATAAGCGTCATTTACACGACCGCTAACGAAACCTAAATAAGAATCGCGACTCGAGACACATCTGCAGCAGAAGCGAAAAGGAACTATTACTTATTTATACGTTGAACTAGGAATGAGAAAATATGGCGTCCTATCACTGTTTATTCTAGGAGACACTTGAAGTTTTAACACAAATGGTCGCGACACATCTGCAACAGGAGCGACACCACAATACAATATATACAGGAGACCATCTTCATACTAGATCGCCTAAATCGGCTCACGCACACATAAGCGTCATTTAGATGACTGCTAACCAAACCTCAAATAGCAGAAGTATGTAGTGCCACGCCGCGCAGCCAAGACTTGTCACTTCGTTAAACGATTAACGAGTTTTAGTCAGTTGTGTGTATGCCGCGACGCTTGCGCACTATCAACCGCGCTCATCGGTTAAAATTACAAAGACACGGCTGAATTCCGCTACTGTACATATTTATACTATGGCGACACTCTCTACAAATGACAGCACGAGCACCAGCGAATGTTAGCCATGTTGAACTCACTCATTAAAGTAAGCCTAAGGTTGACACAGAAATAATTTTAAACGACGCTTCCTGGCTTGAAAAAACCCCTACGTCTCGCTGTCCCCGCAATCGTCGAGCACACATTCATTTCACTGTCATTCGTGTCAATCGAAGAAATTATATTCCTTGCATCTGCTGCAAATTCAACGAAAATCCGGTGCACCACTTTTGAACCTCATTCCAATAGTAATAAAATCGAAATGTTGGATAGTCGGCGACACCACTTTCACACTTCAGTCATTATTTGCACTAAAAGGTAAAATTTGACTCGTGTTTACAGGCTTTTTGCAGCTGAAGGTTTACAAATAACTGTAGCTTAAATACTTCTGTGAACAAACTCTCTAAAGTATTTTGTCAAAAATATGGTCTTGCTGTTCGCTGCAATATAGGTAATGCGGAATTGTCATACGGCGAATGTCTTGGCAAATCGCCTTGTCATTTTTCTTGGCAAAATTGCCTCGCACCTAGCCGAATTGTCATTTACAAGGTCGATTTTTGCCGTGCGGTGTAAATCGTGTGGCTAAAATCAATACATGCGGAAGCTTATGGGAATTCCCCACAAAGGTTTTTTTTTAAATGTGAACTTTGCTCTTTTCACACTGAATTTGTCATTAATATAACGTCATTTATATCTACCATTATTCATTTTAAGCGTCACCTCTGCCCTTTCAACTTCTGTTGCAGTGAAATTTAATAAATTTTCGATAGACGAAGTTAAAGTCTGAATATTAAAATTATTTTAATGTTAAAGCTTAGGGCTCCAGAGATTAGTAGGCTGGAATACTAAAATTATTTACGTGTTAGACCAGCTTGTTTCGGCAGATGAGTTGTTAAAACTTTTCCAATAGGATATTTTAAGTGTTATATGTACTCGTTTAAAGTGATAACTATAGGGAGAGAATGAGGAGGAAAGAGATAATGAAGGCCGCTCTCTCCTCAGACGCCCGGGTAAATTCAATGATTATGTATCATATGTCGGCACAGATTCCTATGTAGAGCCTAACACTTACAAGGAAGCAATAGCCTGCCCTGATAAGGAGTTGTGGAATAAAGCTATGGAAAGCGAGATTGAATCCCTGAAAGAGAATAAAGCATGGATTCTAAACAAACTACCCAAGAACCGGAAAGCTATTCCATGCAAATGGGTATATAAGGCAAAGCAAAACCCTGATGGTACAGTCAGCAAGTACAAAGCTAGACTAGTGGTTCAAGGTTTTCAACAAAGAAAGGGAGAAGACTACGACCAGACTTTTAGCCCTGTAGCCAAGATGGCAAAACAGTCCGAGCTGTTTTGAGTATTGCAGCTAGTGAGGGCATGAAGTTAAGTCAGTTCGATGTCTCAACAGCTTTTCTATATGGATCTCTATCTGACGAAGAGATATATATGAAGCAGCCAGAAGGATATGATGACGCGACGGGTCGAGTTTGCCTGCTAAAGAAAAGTCTATACGGTCTAAAGCAAGATCCTCGTTGCTGGATTAGGACTATTCTTGATTTTTTCAAGGAAATAGGCTTTGTAGTCAGTGAGGCAGATCCATGCCTCTTCAAGAGAGATAATGTAAATGGAAAGCTGATAGTGGCTCTCTATGTCGATGATGGGCTGATCGCTGGTTCAAGTGAAGGAGTAATTGAGGAGTTCCTTGAGAAACTAAAAGCATGGTTCAAAATTACTACGAAACCAATCTCTTATTTTTTGGGAATAGAGGTAGAAACCAGAGAAGGTGGTGATATAAGAATTCACCAGACAGCCTATGTCAAGAAAATTTTAAAACGGTTTGGAATGCAAGAGTGCAGACCTGTAGCCACTCTGATTGTAAAAAAAGAAGTAGTTCAGAAACCAGAGAAGGATGAAGACTTTTTTCTCAGAAACTACAGACAAGTGGTTGCTGCGCTCGCATATCTGATGGTTGGCACTAGACCTGATATCGCGTACGCTGTGAGTGTGGTCTCCAGAAAACTAGAAAATCCTACTCTAGCAGATTGCGTAAGGTTGAAGCGCATTCTACGCTATCTGCAGTATGCTCCTGATATGGGAATCCTATATAAAAGGAATTATAAATGGGGTAACATAGAATGTTATAGTGACGCCGACCACGGCGGAGATATTGCGACAGGAAGATCAACTTCTGGGGTATTATGCCTATATGCTGGTGGAGCGGTATCATGGCTTAGCCAGAGACAACAAAGCGTTGCTATTTCAACAACTGAAGCCGAGATAGTCGCTGCCAGTGAAGCTGGAAGAGAAAGCATTTGGCTAACTCGTCTTATTGGTGGATTGATAAAGACAGAAGGTCTACCTGTGCTATATGTAGATAACGAGGCAGCTGTACGTTTAGCTGAAAATCCTGAGTTTCATCGAAGAACAAAGCACATACGTATTCGTCATTTCTTTGTACGTGAGCTAGTTGCGAATGGAAGTATCATTGTGAGGAGGATCAGCACTGAGCTACAGCTGGCAGATATTTTCACGAAGCCGCTTGCTAGGCCTCGGTTTAAACATCTGGTGAACTGCCTAGGTCAGCACATCTAGAGAAGGTATTGAGGTAAAACCTCTTTAGTGTTAGAAGCTGCGTTCTACTTTTAGAAGATGTTTATATATTGATTTATAATAGATATATCTATGGTAATAGATATATCTATGGTTAATAAAGTATTTAAAAAAATGTTTGTTTTGTATTATATTTTATTATTTTATGTATTTAACATGTATGTTTTTACATTTTTACGATCGAAAGTACAAGACGTATTTTGCGTTTTTTCGGAACCCTAAATGTTCATGGCCTCCTTTTAAGAAGTCTCAAATTTTATCGAGACAATACCTATGAGAATTTTATTAGTTTTTCGATTATTAAATATTAAAATATAATATCCATTTAAATAATAACAATTCTGTGCTATTTGAAAAAAAAACCAGACGGGCCTTAGATATGATCAATAATTGATTATAATAAAATGAGGTCATCGGGAGAAAAGTTTTAAGTGCTCAGCCACCGATACAAGCTGTGAGTCCCACCCTGCTTCCTTCCTCTCGTTCCTCTTCCTGCTAAGTGCTAGGCCCACTGTATCCCAAGCAGGAACAATTAACTAGTAAGTATTTGTAACGTTATCGAATATGACAGCGACCATATAATTGACATTCGATATAGCGTTACGAATATGTAGTTGTACTGCTTGGATAGTCTATAATGTGCATTTGATAGAAAAAATCTTCATACGAGTAAAACTGTCTTGATTACATCATACCTCTAATTTTAATGTCAAAATGACCCCAAATAACCCCATAAGTGGGGCCTTTTATGTGTGGACAATTTTTGCCTCAACATGCTTAGTCTATAATATTCACGGCTTTGGTATTATGTCATAAAATATGTAATCTACGAAGCAATTTCGTATATCCAGAGGAAAACTATTAACTATTTATACGTTGAACTGAGAACGGGAAAATATGTCGTCCTCTGAGTATTTATTCCAGCGGACACTTGACGTTTTGACACAAACACATGTATAGAAAGTAAGGGTCGCGACAAATCTGCAACAGGAGCGACACCACAATAATATAATATATACAGTAGACCATCTTCATACTAGACCGCCTGAATCGGCTCACGCACACATAAGCGTCATTTACACGACCGCTAACGAAACCTAAATAAGAATCGCGACTCGAGACACATCTGCAGCAGAAGCGAAAAGGAACTATTACTTATTTATACGTTGAACTAGGAATGAGAAAATATGGCGTCCTATCACTGTTTATTCTAGGAGACACTTGAAGTTTTAACACAAATGGTCGCGACACATCTGCAACAGGAGCGACACCACAATACAATATATACAGGAGACCATCTTCATACTAGATCGCCTAAATCGGCTCACGCACACATAAGCGTCATTTAGATGACTGCTAACCAAACCTCAAATAGCAGAAGTATGTAGTGCCACGCCGCGCAGCCAAGACTTGTCACTTCGTTAAACGATTAACGAGTTTTAGTCAGTTGTGTGTATGCCGCGACGCTTGCGCACTATCAACCGCGCTCATCGGTTAAAATTACAAAGACACGGCTGAATTCCGCTACTGTACATATTTATACTATGGCGACACTCTCTACAAATGACAGCACGAGCACCAGCGAATGTTAGCCATGTTGAACTCACTCATTAAAGTAAGCCTAAGGTTGACACAGAAATAATTTTAAACGACGCTTCCTGGCTTGAAAAAACCCCTACGTCTCGCTGTCCCCGCAATCGTCGAGCACACATTCATTTCACTGTCATTCGTGTCAATCGAAGAAATTATATTCCTTGCATCTGCTGCAAATTCAACGAAAATCCGGTGCACCACTTTTGAACCTCATTCCAATAGTAATAAAATCGAAATGTTGGATAGTCGGCGACACCACTTTCACACTTCAGTCATTATTTGCACTAAAAGGTAAAATTTGACTCGTGTTTACAGGCTTTTTACAGCTGAAGGTTTACAAATAACTATAGCTTAAATACTTCTGTGAACAAATTCTCTAAAGTTTGTCAAAAATATGGTCTCGCTGTTCGCTGCAATATAGGTAATGTAGAATTGTCATACGGCGAATGTCTTGGCAAATCGCCTTGTCATTTTTGTTGGCAAAATTGCCTCGCACCTAGCCGAATTTTCATTTACAAGGTCGATTTTTGCCGTGCGGTGGAAATCGTGTGGCTAAAATCAATACACGCGGAAGCTTATGGGAATTCCCCACAAAAGTTTTTTTTTAAATGTGAACTTTGCTCTTTTCACATTGAATTTGTCATTAATATAACGTCATTTATATCTGCCATTATTCATTTTAAGCGTCACCTCTGCCCTTTCAACTTCTGTTGCGGTGAAATTTAATAAAATTTCTATAGACGAAATTAAAGCCTGAATATTAAAATTGTTGTAATGTTTAAGGTGAGGTCTCCAGAGATTAGTAGGCTGGAATACTAAAATTATTTAAGTGTTAGACCAGCTTGTTGCGGCGGATGAGTTGTTGGAACTTTTCCAATAGGATATTTTAAGTATTATAGGTACTCGTTTAAAGTGATATATATAAATATATCTATGGTTATATATAATAGAGAACAAGAAATGTTTGTTTTGTATTTTATTTTATTATTTTATGTATTTAACATGTATGTTTTTACATTTTTACGATCGAAAGTACAAGACGTATTTTGCGTTTTTTCGAAACCCTAAATGTTCATAGCCTCCTTTTAAGAAATCTCAAATTTTATCGAGACAATTCCTATGAGCATTTTATTCTTTTTTCAATTATTAAAATATATTAAAACATAATATCCATTTAAAAAATAACAATTCTGTGCTATTTGAAAAAAAAAAAACAGTGGCTTAAACACTTGACCCAAACTGCCCCCTGGAAAATTCAGACGTGCCTTAGATATGATCAATAATTGATCATAATAAAATGAGGTCATCGGGAGAAAAGTTTTAAGTGCTCAGCCACCGATACAAGCTGAGAGTCAATTCTGCTTAATAAAACCGGTATTACAATTACATTCAAGTTCTGATATATTTAAACTGTTAAAAGATATTCTCGTAAACGTTAAGTCAACGAGAAACGCGTTCTGATTGATCGAAACTTCATAAAATCTTCATGATAACATGTCGCTTCACTTGCAATAAAATCAAAGTAAAATGAAAGTCTACATTTAAACACGAGAATTGAGATTCATCTATTTAACGTCCTAAGCGTCAATGTCACTTCGATTTCATGATTTCTAGATATAGTCACAGAATACAGAAATCATACAGAAGCTGTCAACACGCTTGAAAGTAAGGCCGTCGCAACCACTCCAAATTGGAATGGTTATCAACACATAATATGTTGCCACATAATTACGGAATATTTTACCCAACTTTTTTTCAATTAATTTTTATTGAATACCTAATTGTCGTAATATAACAACGTGTTTTGTTTTGTAAGTGTAAAGAGTAAAAATTAAAAAGAGCGGGCGGGACGGTATTTCGCCATGGTTTTGGACACAGTGCGCTGCATACAAATGTGATCGAACACTCATTCTGCATGTTTTGAATTCTGTGGATATAATCTGAGTCACAAGATCCTTTTCAGTGAATATCTGTCCAAGGGTACTGAAAATTCTCTCTCGAAAAACTCATTCGATTCGAAATTACCTTTAGAAACTTTTTGAAAAATTTCAAGAGGGGCTCGAAAAAATTACAAAGGTTATAAACAATTTAGTAAAAAACAAAAAGGGGGTATGGTTTTTTAAAAATGCCTAGGAAACTATTAAAGATTTCCTAAAATTAGAGAAATTTTATAAAAAAAGTCTCAACTCCAGGAACTCGATGACCAATATTTATAAATTTAATTTAGAAGTGAAATTACCCCCTACCCCTACTACCCCTACCCCTACGGCACGCGGGTCCGTACTATCGGTAAACGAGCGCGACCACCCGTCCTGTCTCCCGTTGCGCGCGCGTCTGCAGTTGCTCCGTAGCCTCTACGTCGTAGCTCTGCCTACGTGCCGCTACGTGTCGACCCCGTTCTAGTGCAGTGCCTACAAACTCCTAATAGCGATCGTCAATTCACATTCTACTTCGTTAGAATAGGGTGTGGATTGTCGCCTTGCTGGGGAGTTGCCCTGCCCTTGGCCTCCCGCTGGGATTTTATCCCAGTGTAGGGTCACGGGAGACAGCCCCCCTAAGTGTGTGTGCCGTCCGTGTACGTACACTTAGTGTTTCTTAAGACCGCGTTTACGTGAGTACTTTTCTTTGTTTGTATACGTGCAATTGTTACCGTGTTTCGTGACTTTTGTGTTTATGTTGATTGCCGAGCCAATTGACAATGTCTGTGTGTGACCCGCGGCTACCCAGCCGCGCCCACTGCATCCGATCTCGTGCCGACTCGGAAACGTCGCATAGCCCGGCCTCCTCGAGGTCCAGCTCGTGCTCGTCCCGAGTTCGCGCGCACCACTGCCTGACTACCGAGCCTAGCCTGTGCGGAGAGGATACCGCCCGCCCCGAGCCGTCTTCGGCATTCTCGCGGGGGTGTACTGGCACCCCCCCGCCCCAATGCCCTCCGACGGTGGCCCGGGGCGAGTCCGGGCTCCCTCCCCGCACGGCCGAACAGCGCCCGGCCACACCGAAGCGCTCATCGCGCCGTACTGCGCGGGAGAGCGATTCCCGCCGCCCTGTCGCACCCCTTGGGCAACACGATGCCTACCTAGTGGGTAAATCCCGCGACTCTGCGGGCTCAGCCCGCCACTCGCAGGCTTCTCAGCCGCGCCGCCATACTACTGCGGCTACACCGCGCTCACCGGATGTCTCGCCGGCTCCTGTGCCGCGGGATACTCACCGTGCCGCACCAACAGCGGTACCCAAACACCGCCTTCTCTCGTTCCCGCCACCACTCATTGACTTCAGTGCCACTGACTACCCTGCACCACCATTGGTAAACTACAGCGACCGCCAGCCGACTTATGCCGAGGTGAGTGCAACCTCTACCGACGCAGTATCAATTACTACACCCTTTGTTCCGGCGCCGATGACAACAGCAACGTCGCCGCCCTCCACTACTCGTTTCCCGCCCCTGGTCGTAGAGAAAATCGACGACTGGGTGCGCCACTTCCGCAAACTTCGGGATATTTTAGGGCACCCCCCGCACGCTAAAAGCAACGGTCGTGTGATTCGCTTCCTGCCCCAAAGCGAACTAGAACACAGGACCGTCAAACGCTACCTCACGAACCTAGAGAAGCACGGTCTCGCCTCCTGGTTCTCGTACTCGCTGCCGCAGGACCGAGCCATCAAGGTAGGAATCAGAGGCCTACCTGCTGCTACCACAACTGAAGACATCCGGGCCGGACTCGCCGAACTTGGGTACGTGGCGGAATACGTCTCCTTAGTCCCGGTGAAGTCCGAACCCTCCGGGTGTATTTTCTTTGCTCGCATTTCTAGGACCCCAGACGTCGTACCCGGCATATATAAAGTCTCTGAACTTTTAAATATGCCGGGAGTTGCCATCGAAGCCTGGAGGGGCAGTAACAGCCCAGCCCAGTGCCGTCGATGCTACCAATACAGGCACTCGAGCCACAACTGCCACCGTAGGGTGACCTGTGTCCGGTGTGCCGGTGAGCACAACGTGCGGGATTGCCCCCGCCCTACTGACGAGCCGCCCACCTGCGCTAACTGCAGCGGGGCCCACCCTGCAAACAGCCGGCAATGCCCGGCCAACCGTAAGGCAGCCCGGAGGCTGCGTGCAGAGCATGCCGGCACCTCCTCACCCTGCATAAACAGGGACCCGCCCATACCGGAGCAAGAGGTCCCGCCCCCTCCGCCAACTTCTACATCGCTGATGGCGGAGGCTAACGACAGCACCCCAAGGTATGTCGCCCCCTCCGATCTCGTCTTCCCCTCGCCCTCCCCGAGGAAGAAGAAGAAACCCAATTCCAGGAGGAAAGCCGCCGCACCCCCTGCGGCCGCTACCCCTGCCACTGTCCCGCAATACGCAACCCCGGAGTGCCAGCTTGAGCCGTCCACGCTCGCTACACCCCAGACGGACCCCCATCAAGGGGCCCCCTCTACCGCCCTGCGCGCCCCTCCTGTGTCTCCAGCGCCTCCTCCTCGGTTGTAACGGCCGTGGAAACGACAACCGTTTTGGAGCCGGCCTATCACATGGACGACCCGTACACCGCGCCACCCACTGCGCCACAGCTGTCTCAGGTATGTGGTAACAGCGAGGCCCCCCAATCAACAGCGGAGCTTCTACGGACCCTTTTCTCCCTGGCTATGGATGTTTTTTATAAAATCCAAGCCGGGGAGGCGGTCTTACCCACCATTACGCAGGCCCTCATAGTAGGTGCCCCCACCCTTACCGCACTTATAAAAATTTGGGTCCCTAGGCCCTAAATTCGGACCCGCGGCTAGATATCTCCGGCATCCAGACGCTCCTATTAGAGGAGCTGACTGTGACTGCCGGAGATCTACGACGCGCATCCTGGATACTTTCCAGACGTGTGCCGCGCGCACCGTCCCCCCCTCCCCGCGCCCCCGGGCGCGGCCAAATCATATTACTTTTTATGTTCGCAGTTCGCCTAATTTAACTTCGGCTGAGCGGAAACGATGTGCCCGGTCGTGTCCGACCCGTTGCCGTCGCATGCCCGCCAGACGAGACAGCTATATAGTGCACCTACACGCCATCTGGGGACATAGCAGCGCAATTGATGCCGGCGCGCTTGTGCACTACGCGCCCAAATACGCACCACTGTTTTGCTGCCCCCCCCTCCCCCTCCTTTCCCCGCGCTCACAAAATGCAGCGCTCCCCCCCCCCGGTACGTATGCCGGGGCAAGGGAATCCTTCCCTTTTACCCCTTTTTCCAGGTCGGTTTGTGTCCGCGGTCGACAAAAGCGGCGTGCGGGGAGTGGACCCATACACGCTTCCTGGTCCCCGGACCAGGACCCCAATCGTCGCCGGAGTCCTCCGCTGGTCTTGGCCGACCTCGGCCGTCGCTTTTACACACCCCTAATTTCTTCGGGTTTCCCCCGCGTTCTGTCGCGGGGGTCTTCCCCTTAAAACAGGTTTTTTGCGCCCAGTATTCGTACTGGGCGTTTCACTATCGGAACTCCTCACGTAGAGGGGCAAAAGCCCCTGGTCGTGATTCCCCGCCCAAGGCCCCTTTCAAAGGGCCCGGCGCGTGACGACGTAAGCGATCCGTTAAACGAGCGCGGGACGCGTATCAGTTATCACCGCTTTTACCGCTATTTTCACCTCTAAATGAAAATTCTTTTTGAAATGAAAAACTTAGTTTCTAGAGGTCATTCCGAATTTTTTTCGTTTACGTATTTTATTTTGTGACAAATATTCAATCCAACATATTTATTCATTTTGATAATTAGGGTTCGAATAAGTTTTTAAAATTAAGCACGTTAAACACATTATTTATTTGATACAAGTGTTTAGGATGCAAAGATCTCATAAGTTATTTTTATTTTTGTTTATGTGATTCAAATGATTATGTCCTTTAGTTAACATTTTTCCTAATAAATATTTATAAACTTTTTTTTTACTGCAGTAGCTTTCCCCACCTTTTGCAATAGAAGCTTCGCGACCCTCCAGGGGTCGTGACCCACACTTTGAAAAACACTGTTATAATGCAAGGCCAGTGAAATGATGAAACATACATCCGTTGCATCGTCTAGAAACAATGTGTAAGAACATGTTTTTTTTTTCTTGTGTAGTGTGAATAAATTTTCTTCTTTTCTTTCTTTCTATATACCGATTTATTGTCTTTGTCATTAAAAACAACGTATAGCTATGTATAGCTGAGGTCGGTAAATAATTACCGAGGTAAAGACTTGACTTTAACTCAGTCACTGGTTTCAATGGGTCTTTGACCAAGTAAAAAAGTGAATACAGAGTTTTTTGTAAACTTAATCCCACCAAAAACATTCTGTAAAAAACTAGCCAAGTCTCGATAGAGCTCCTTGTTTATCTCTAAAAAGTAGTGAAATCTAGACAAAGTCGTGCCAAGTCTAAGGTTCCTTACTGCGATTTCTTTATTATTATAGTTAATGTTGTGTGACTTGGCCGTTGAAGGGTACACAAAGTTACAAAAGGGGCTCCATGACACCATTGCTCCAATACATGTGTTCTACAATCAACAACAGCCTAAAATGAGACACTACTCACTAGCGTCCAATTACCAATACCAGTATGGGCTATTATCTCGCTTAACAAACATAGGTAGTTACAACAGATATACATTACGTGTAAACAAAATTGACTTGTACCCACTTGTAACGTATAAAGAATGTTCAACGGCCAAGTCACACAACATTAACTATAATAATAAAGAAATCGCAGTAAGGAACCTTAGACTTGGCACGACTATGTCTAGATTTCACTACTTTTTAGAGATAAACAAGGAGCTCTATCGAGACTTGGCTAGTTTTTTACAGAATGTTTTTGGTGGGATTTCACTTCTTTTTGTAGAAACGTGGGCATATTGATTTATTTTACTAGATTTCAGTGTAATTTGTTTATTTAATTTGTGTAATGATCGAGTACAATAAAGTTAATCGTTCGACTATTTCTTCTTGTAAACTTGTAAATTTAAGTATAAAAGCCAGTCTAGTCTTATCCAGAGTTTTCCTTTAATTTTATTTATATGCGTATCAAAAGCAGAAAGGGAGGCATTCGCCCAGCAGTGGAATGCTACGGACTAGATTAAATTAGAAGATGTGTCCCACTTCGCTAGGTTTTTGAAATGACAGTCGATTTTTTTATGTACCAATAGTAGAAGGGGGGCATTACCATATCTCTAATCAGCTGAAACCAGCTGAGGATTCTTCATCAGATACTTCAGACCTTCGATTTTTGACATCAAATGAAGTGGCCCACCACCATGTTGAATATTTTTTGTAAAGGCGGTATGTCGATCTCTAATAGTTTGGTTGGGCTCTTGTGTTTTCTAATCAGGGTCACCAGGTACTCCAGATGTTCGATTATCCTAGTTTTTATAGTTTTCCCTTTATGTGGCCATTAAACCCTAACTCTGTACCAAATTTCAGCTCTCTGAGTTCATGAGAAGTACTAGTTCTATTCTGATGATCATGAGTGAGTGACTGAGTGAGTGAGTGTCATAAATTCAAAACTTTGCTTTCGCTTAACTTCGGAACTAAATGACCTACAGACTTAAAATTTTGGATTTTAAGTATGTAATTATAGCTTACTAGATGACGAAAATTTCTGCGTTCTGGTCTTATCCAGAGCTCCTCAAATAGGGGCCTGAAAATACGGCGAAATGGTTCCAGTAAAGAATGGTACGACAGTGTTTGCTTCGCGCTCGACTTGACGGGGGCACTGCCGTGCCCCTAGATCGACGTTCTGGTCTTATCCAGAGGTTCTCAAATAGGGGCCTGAAATGCGGCGAAATGGTTCCGGTAAATAATGGTACGGCAGTGTTTGCTTCGCGCTCGACTTGGCGGGGACACTGCTGTGCCCCCAGATCAACGTTCTGGTCTTATCCAGAGATTCTCAAATAGGGGCCTGAAAATGCGGCGAAATGGTTCCAGTAAAGAATGGTACGACAGTGTTTGCTTCGTGCTTGACTTGGCGGGGGCACTGCCGTGCCCCCAGATCGACGTTCTGGTCTTATCCAGAGGTTCTCAAATAGGGGCCTGAAAATGCGGCGAAATGGTTCCAGTAAATAATGGTACGGCAGTGTTTGCTTCGCGCTCGACTTAGCGGGGGCACTGCAGTGCCCCCAGATCGACGTTCTGGTCTTATCCAGAGGTTCTCAAATAGGGGCCTGAAAATGCAGCGAAATGGTTCCAGTAAAGAATGGTACGACAGTGTTTGCTTCGCGCTCGACTTGGCGGGGGCACTGCCATGCCCCCAGATCGACGTTCTGGTCTTATCCAGAGGTTCTCAAATAGGGGCCTGAAAATGCGGCGAAACGGTTCCAGTAAATAATGGTACGGCAGTGTTTGCTTCGCGCTCGACTTGGCGGGGGCACTGCAGTGCCCCCAGATCGACGTTCTGGTCTTATCCAGAGGTTCTCAAATAGGGGCCTGAAAATGCGGCGAAATAGTTCCAGTAAAGAATGGTTCGGCAGTGTTTGCTTCGCGCTCGACTTGGCGGGGGCACTGCCGTGCCCCCAGATCGATTATCCTAGTTTTTATAGTTTTCCCTTTATGTGGCCATTAAACCCTAACTCTGTACCAAATTTCAGCTCTCTGAGTTTATGGGAAGTACTAGTTCTATTTTGATGATCATGAGTGAGTGTATAAGTGAGTGAGTGAGTGTCATAAATGCGAAACTTTGCTTTCGCTTAACTTCGGAACTAAATGACCTACAGACTTGAAATTTTGGATTTTAAGTATGTGATTATAGCTTACTGGATGACGAAAATTTCTGCGTTCTGGTCTTATCCAGAGGTTCTCAAATAGGGGCCTGAAAATGCGGCGAAATGGTTCCAGTAAAGGATGGTACGGCAGTGTTTGCTTCGCGCTCGACTTGGCGGGGGCACTGCCGTGCCCCCAGATCTGTCTCATCGTGTAATAACACAGTGTCAGGTACACACCTGTAATGAAATTACGCCTAATCTTGTAAGGCGAGTTATCGCAGTATGTGTTTTTACACCCTTTAATTAGCTTCACCTGTATGTATTTTTGTTTGTAACCGACTTCTTTGGATTCGATTTTGTCCCACTTTAAAAGGACAGATTTAATTCCGATTTTGTACGCTTATTAAGAAACGGCGACAATACTATAATTAAATAAGTTTATCTCATTATCCTGATCAGGATCGCCAGGATTAAATAATTACCATAAAAATTATTTACATTGCAATATTTGCGATTCCTGAATTGTCATATTTACTGCCAATATTCGATGTCACATAACAACCTTTTTAATTAACCTTTCATGATCATTATGATCACAACAGTTTTTTTAAATACCATTAAATCAATGCCTGTGCCTAATTTAATAATTATAATTTTTAGTTCGATGTGCTTTAAAAGCTTTTTTTTTTGTTTTTTTTGCTATATTTTCATCAGACGCACTACTTACGTATTAATTAAAAACCGACCCAAGTTTTTGTCTGACAAAGCTATGTCTTCACTTTTTTATTTGGTCTGTGCAGTTAGCACTGGAAACACATTTTGTGTGACCCGACCGGACCCTTTTTAATCCTGTCGAAAAAGTAAACATTTTTGGACACTTTTTTTTCACCCCTTTTTAAAAGTAATACTTTATGTTAACCGAATAAAACAAAATGGGTTATACCACTAATGAAGGTACTTTAGGCACTTTTAGGGTTCCGTGCCCAAAGTTCTGTCTGTCTGCCTGTCACTAGGCTGTATCTCAAGAACCGTGATAGCTAGGCGAATATTTCACAGGTGATGTATTTATGTTACCGTTATAATTACAAATAGGTACTCGAAACATAATAAAATAAATATTAAGTGGGGCTCCCATACAACAAACGTGTTTTTGTCCTTTTCTACGGAACCCTTCACGCGCGCCTATACACGCACTTGACCAGTTTTTTTAACAAAGTAGGACTTTGATTTGGTACACGTATTCAAATTACTTCAAACACCACGCGCAAAAAACACGCCGCACGGTCTATGTTTGTACAAATTATTTAGTTAATATCACAAAGATAATATTATTATCTCATATTAATTAGCTCTGATATTTTAAATATTTGATGATAAACATTTGATCTGGCGATACCGTCCAATGGTTGTAAAATTTAATAATAGGAGTGAAATGTAGGGTTATGCTAAAGTCAGTTTGCTGTGCATTCACACATATCGCAGGATCTGTCCATGACGACCCTGTCCATGACGCAGAGCTACACACAATTTTTCGAGAACAATCTTCTTCTGAGCGTTTTCGCCCTCGTTAATTTACAATAAAATTACCCAAATGACATGGTGGTCCATAATCCAATAACTGTTATGTATAATATACGTGTATAATCTTGTATCCAGGATCTATTTACCCTGATTATGATTTCAAATAATATCATACAACTTTTTTATATATGTCACCGTAAAATTGTAAAAACCGTAAGATTGTAATATAACTAGTGAAATTGTAAAATGTTGATAAACTACGGACGCGAATATGCTCCCTATAATTTAACACATTATTTTTCGTTAGATTATAAATATATAGTTATTAATCTTTTGGCATATTTTTACAATCTCGTTAGTTATTTTACAATCTGACGGTTTTTACAATTTTACGGTGACATATACAATTTTCCATTTTATTTAGTTTTTTACAATAACGACCGGTTTCGGTTAACTCATTATCATGTGTCATGATGAGTTAACCGAAATCGGTCGTGTTTATACATACATACATACATACATACATATAATCACGCCTTTTTCCCGTAAAGGGGTAGCCAGAGACCACTTTTTGCCACTTGCTACGATCCTTACATACTCGTTTCGCTTCGTTCACTTTCATTCTTACCATCCATTCCTCCTCTTACATTCAACGTAGCGAAGCGGCTCTCCATGGTCCGCTTTTCACCTCCGCGAGAAACGAGACGTGATGGGTGGTGAACCACATCGCCGCCATTTTGGATAATTAAATTATTTTTATGATTATCCATTGCGTTTCCACAGATTGTTGGAGAGGGTAGGAATAGGGATAGGGAAGGATAGGTGGTGTGGAAAGGAAGATTGGTAAGTTAGAGTGGGAAATAGGAAATGTAGGATATTACCGTCCAGGAGGGCAAGGGATAGGACAGTAATAGCTAGGGAAGCCGGGGTCGCGTACCCGTATACTATACCACAACTACCGGACAGGTAAGTTGGGATGAGTATCCCATGACATGTTTATAGGTATATAAATTATTGTAAAAATGTAAATAAGGTGGAAGTGTATATAAAAAACTTGTGTGATATAATTATGAACATGAGTTTCCACCAAGAACCATCAGTTCACTCAATTAGTTAATGATTTCAAAACTAAGGATGAGCTATGCTATGACGTACATTTGATAGAACAAATCTTCATGCAAGAAAGTTACGACATCTTGATTTCACCATACCTCAAATGTTAGTCATCTTGATTTCACCATACGTCAAATATCAAAGTGGCCAATCCCCGAAAGTTTTCATAGTGGGGACAGTTTTTGAATCGATATGCCTCATCTAATAGATACGTATATGGTCTTTGGTTACAGAATAAAATACGTCTACGGTTACAGAATCAAACCTTTGTTACCTTTTTAATCTTGTGGCACGTGACCTGCATTCATGTGATGAAGATAAAATAAATTAATGTAAAAAAAATATAGAATTCCTTTGGACTTGTCTTGCGATGAGATTTATTAAATTTTTATTCATAAGGTTTTGCGAGAGGAAAATTAAATGTAATTGGAAAAATGCTCGTTTTTTATCTGGCGTTTTATTCCTCTGATGAGATTTCCTTTGCAAACTATTCTTAAAGTTTATTAAGGTTCTTCTCGCCGGGCTAGTTTCCGAACCGGTGTGGGCATCATGTAGGACAATTCTATAAGCGTTATATTATAACCTACATGGAAATAAAAATTTTGAGTTTGAGTTTGAGTTTATGGAAAACATGCCGGGGAAAATATTTCAGAAGTAAAATTAACTCAACCAACATCTAGATTAAAGATTAAGATATACATATTATACCAGATATTCATTAAAGAAAATCACGTCATCACAGCGAAAAATTAAACTATTTGTTAAAAACGTCGTCATTTATTAATTTGCCAGTTTTTCGCGATACTTTGACGTTTCTAACAAATAGTTATAGATAGATAGGTTATTGAAACGGGCCGTTAGTATCATAGTTTAGAAATGATAGGGGAGGGAACCACTGATACAAAAAATGCAACCAACTAATATAAACAATAAATACCACTTTAGATGCCCATTCCTCGAAAATGGTTGACTTTGTAAACTAATTTCGAGGTGTGGTAGAACACGAGGTAGAATGAAAAAATATTTTTTTTTGCTAAAATCGATATATCTATACACATTACTGTACTAAATTTCATGAGTTTATATTTACAATTACAGACAGAAGTAGAAGAGTAGACAGACAGATAGACGGGCGGACAGAGCAAAACTATAAGGGTTCATTGAGTACAACAGAACCCTAAAACTGCATGAAAATCTCTCATTTAAAACCTATAATGTACTACCGAAAAGTTCCCGCTTGACCAGGCATAAGATGAAAATCGCTCAACAGCGCCGTTGAGTAGTGGGCTCGCAAACATACTCACGTGTAAATACGTAGTTCAACCTCGTCTGCAGTCGTTGCGCTTACTTTCTTTGCGTTTAAAAATTTTGAGGCGTACTAGTGCAAAGGTGAATGTTTAGAGACTGGTCGAACGGGAACTTTGTGGTACATTGGTCAAACTCAAAACAAACCTCTCTTTTTACGCCGGGGCTGCGGCTAAAAACCAAAGTGGATGGGTTTTCTGTTAAGTGTTATAGCTACATGCCATCTTTTTACCAGCTAGATAATGTAAGTAACCTAATGTTTAAAAAATAATAAATATAATATAGGTATAATACGGCGGCCGGTTTCATTGAAACCAGGCGAGTTACGCAGGAGTAATTTCTATAGTGCCCAAGTGTGTGCGCAGTACACAAGAGCACTCTCTCTTCCTTTACTCTCATAATCCAGTGGGACGGATAACCGACACGACTGACGAGAGATCAGGCGCAGGTCCGACTTTTAACATGCCCATCCGACGCATGGATCAGCTTTCTTGTCAGACAATCAGGTGATCAGCCTGCATTGTCCTAACCAAACTTGGAAACAACATTTTTTGTTGTTCCAATGCGGGAATCGAACCCACGACCTCCGAGTAGAGAGCCAATGCTCGAACCACTAGATCACGGAGGCTGTTAAAAGTCATCTGATGATGAAAATAACTATAAGTATATCTACATAATTACTTACAAAATGTAAAAGTTATAGGTATACCCATTATCTAATTCGTCACGCACTTATGTAGGTACTGTGTCGTTTCAATATTTGTCAATACATCAATCACTGACGAATTGGGGTAGAAAGGCCCACCTGCTTCCTCATGAGGATATTTAGTTCTAGTCATATTTTTCGTAATAACAGCTGCTGCAATATTATATTTTTTCATATTATAGAAAATACAAAATATACAATACTATATTTTTACTAGATTTAGAAAAAATTGGCCTTGAAAATAATAATATTATACTCGTAAAGGAAAAAAGAATATGGAATGTACACGTTGACTAATCTTATGTTTAAAAATGTTTTCTTCTTTTTTATATTTTAACCTTTATTCTGGGAGCTTTGATTATTTCACACAGTTTTCTTGAATAAAATCGTAAAAATAAATCACATTTCAGTATATGCGAGCTTGTAAGACATAAAACATACGAATACTAACAAATTGAGACATAGCGTTGCCGCGTCCGTAACGCCGTTGCAGAACGGCACAGAATGTATCGGAATTCGACACGACAAGGCGATCTGAACCTCAATTCTCGTATTTAAAGTAGACAATTTAAACAGTCAATTTTACTTTGTTTGGATTAAAAGTGTAGCGTCATGTTACCGTGAACGGATTTTATGACGTTTCGACCAATCAGAGCGCGTTTCACGTTGGTTTAACGTTCATAAAAACACCTATTGGGAGTATAAGCGTATCGGGACTTGATTGTAATTGCATTAATGCAGGCTTTATTTAGCAGAATTGGCCCTCTGGTTTCGTGACGTACATTTTTACGGCGCGGCGACGTGATGATTAAAATCGTAAAAATAAATGACATTATTCGTAGCTTTCTGAGCTTATAAAGTGACATAAAACAGACGAGAACAAATTGAGACATAGCGTTGCCGCGTCCTCAACGTCGCTGCAGAACGGTACGGAATGTACCGGAATTCGACACGACAAGACGATCCGGTTTCGTGACGTGTATTTTTACGGCGCGGTGACGTAAATTTGCATGTGGGTAGCCTTCCGGTCTATGCGACCGCGACCAGCAAACCAGCGACCATAGATAATACAGATATATATTAGTACCAGCGACTCAGGGTTCTCTGGCCACGCTCTCCGGTCGCACGTCGGTCGCTGAGATTGTTTAGTGCTCCATATATAAATTCATACTAAGCAGTGGCTCCGCGACCCTACTTCGGTCTTGGGTCGTGGTCAGTCGCGTGTACCGGAACTCGGAAGGCTATTACGGGTTACATCTTTTTTGACAACGCCGAGAAAGAAAATCTTTTTTGGTAATTTTTTAAATTCCTTTACGGCCCGTTTCGTATTGCAATACGATATAATACAAGAAATTAGTAATTGTTAGAAACGTCAAATTTGTATCGCGAAAAACCGGAAAATGATTGAATGACGACGTTTTTAACAAATAGTTATAGATAGATAAGTTATTGAAACGGGCCGTTAGTCTATCTAGCTCTGTCAATAGGGTGTAACGTATTGGTAATAGGAAATAAGAACAGAAGACCATTTGTGTTCGTAGTCCTGTTTCGGTCCGTGCGATGTCTCACTCGATCACGCACGATAGACGAGTGTGTGAATGCGAAACAGCGCGTACCGAAACAGCCGGATTATGATTACAAATAGTTACGAAAATTGGGCTTATGTTTTCAATTCGGCATCCCTGCAGGTAAGGTAGCCTACGGAAACCACTTTTAAACCTTAATACCTTAGTAATAAAGCCGAAATCTGTATGGTTTGTCGACGACTATACCAACTTGCACAATCTGAAGCTTAGTGTCGGCTTACCGGAGTCCAGACAGGATTCGGATGCTCAGATTTTACATTAAAATTCACTAGAAACAGTAGTTTGTAATGGTTTAGTGTTTTAAACGATATTTTAATTTTACAGAACATTTATAAATCATGCAACTGTATAATATGCTTTGTATGCTTTGGGCTGAATGAAAATACAAAATAAAAACCTCAGAAAAACTTAGGCCTTTTCATCTGAAGGTATCCTACTAATATCATAAATGTGTAAGTTTATGAGGATGTATGAATGGATGTTTGGTACTCCTTCACGCAAAAACTTCTAAACGGATTTTGATAAAATTTTGCATGGTAGTAGTTTAGGCTCTGGATTAATACATAGGCTACTTTTTTCTTCAAAAAATACAGTGTTCTCGAGGGATACTGTATTTACGCGGGCGGAGCCGCGGGCAACGGCTAGTAAGTAGTAACAGAATGTAATAGTTCAATTATGTTTTAACATAAAAAGAGTTTTTACGCTGAAAGGTGTGAAAGAAACGAAAATGAAACCACCCATTTTATTAAAATTTATTTCCTAGTAAAAAACGAGAGAAAAAATGTCAAAAATGAATTCCCAAAAATCCAGCGCAAACTTGAATACAACCCCAATCACTTTCCGTCGGGTATGAAAAAGGTCTGAAATTAGACTAAAGGAAAAATATCGTCGAATAAACCCTAATTTTTTACTTTTGTGTGGCTATATCAGCGTCGATAGAGGATGAAGAAGGTTAAATTAAAAATGTCACTTTTCTTTTCATTCGGCCTTTTTTGTTATTCAGAACTTTTTACCACCGTTGTTTTCTTTCCTTGTTAGATCATGATTTTAGACATTCATTAATATAAACATAACATTTATTTTTTTAATCAGTAGGTTTTTAAACCAGAGGGCTAATAATTCTCGTAATTAAAAATGTTCAATTCGCAGTGTGGTTTCAGTCATAAATATAGCGGTCGCATTAGCACACGCATCAAATCGTGCACGTCCGAGTGAGACAAAATATACTGAGACTGGTACTTTAATTATGCAATTCGAACATATTAATTACGATAATCAGCGTCAGTTTTATGTAATGAACCGGAAAACGTGCAGACGGACTGCCTGATAGTAAGCGATTACTGCCGCCCACGGACATTCACAACACCAGAGGAGTTATACTTGTAACTCGTTTGCGTACTTGCGTTTCTGGGCCTTAAAAAGGGCCCTTGGACCACCGGAAACCACACTCACTCGGCGAAACAACGCAAGAGTTACTTCACGCTGGTTTTCTGTGAGGTCGTGGTATTTGTCCGGTCAAGCCGGCCCATTCGTGCCGAAGCGTGGCTCTCCCACAGTCGCTGAGATGCAAAGCAGCGCGGCATTATTAAGGTAGCCATTCAAAATTGAACTCAATTCGCTACACAAGAAGATGCAAGTTTCATTGCAATAGCGGCGCCGCACTTCGCATCGCGACGTCACTGTTGTCACTGTTATATAGCCAGGGATATGAAAATGTATTGGGAGTGAAATCAGATTAAGACAAGTTAGTTTTATGTTATTCACGCGTATACTACGGCCGCTGTATCTTGACGGGTCTGAACATAGGCTCTGCGAACTTTAGCGCATGTACAACTCGTGAAGAAAACTGTTATTGTATTATTTTTATATAGGTACCTATGTACTAATAAAATTTCCCTAATACAGTTGACCAATTAGTACAAATAAAATAAATACGAAAACACTTAGAAACAGTTATTGCGCAACCTTCTGCGCGAAGTTCAGACTCGCCAAGATACATCGGCCGTATTGTAAGTCTTTATATCAAACACATAACCTTTCTTTCTAGCTTATTATCTCTTAGACCTGTCAAGGGTATAAGTAATCAGGGGTAAAATTAGCTCCGCTTTTAAGATTTTTGGGACCATTTTTACATATAAAATAGAGTGAAAACAAGATGGCTGACATTTGTAGTACCTATGGTGCAAACCAAGATGGTGTAACTTCATCGTGTACATGAAGATTTGTTCTGTCAAATGTACCTACGTCATAGCCTATCTAGAGTTTTGAAATATTTGGTTTATTACCATACCGGCATACCCTTACTAGTTTTGTCTTATTGCAACTATTTGTTAATCCCACTCGTGGTTCGTGGTTTAAATCTTTTCATTTCTCCATAATATTTCGTAGACTAACTAAGATATTGGTGAACACATCTAGTTATTGAGGCGTGAGTATCGTCGCTGCAGCCGACATCCCCATTACCCGGCCCTTATTCTCCATTCTCATATTGGCCGTGTTCCGCGGAAAATAGCGCTATCAAAAAAACGTAAGCAAAATGGCGACCGCTGGCATTAAATAATCAAAATGGCGGATTATGTTAGCAGTATTGAAGTTAGCAAACGTGTCCTGGCCGATAATCTGTTTCTTTTTTCTTTAGCGCTAACAAGCGCTTTTTTCCCACGAAACACACCCATTGTCTGTTTGATATTCGAGGTTCGTTTAAAAATATACGTAGCCATCATTATGATATTTTGAAGCCTAGAATTTATCTTGTGGTCTCATTCTACTTAATGGGTATTATAAATGTGAAAGTTTGTGAGGATGAATGGATGTATGGATGGATGTTTGTTTCTCTTTCTCGCGAAAACTACTCAACGATTTTCGATGAAATTTGGTATGCTAGTAGGTTAAGCTCTGGATTAAAACATAGGATACTTTTATCCCGAAAAAGTACAGTGTTCCCGTGGGATACTGTATTTACGCGGGCAAAGCCGCGGGCAACAGCTAATTAATACATAAGTAGAGTTAGGCATATTAAGACTAGTTAGAACGATTTTTCTGTATACTAACTTTAATAGTAACTTTTAGCCGTTTTTTTTTTAAACTGATTAGCAGTTTTTGCTTGAAGTAGAAACAAGCGGGTGCTTGTTTATTCTAAATATATATGTTGATAATCCTGGATGGATGGATATCCATCCAGAATTATGATATCAAATTGATACGACGTCATTGACAATGTTATTGTGCCTGCATCAGTCATTATAATAGAAATAAATTATAATGAGAACACTCCATCTGCTTATAAATTAAACTCTAATAAAGTACAAACCCCATTTGACAACCACGACCAGTCTGTTTGTCTGTCAATGAACAGCATTAACGGCCCGTTTCAATAACACGTTTCAAATGAGAATAGGAACGTCAATGACCATTTTCTGTTAAATATCACTTGAAAAGTGCGATTTTCAGAAAAACTAATGTGCATATTAATATGTTATTAAAACGAGCCGTTAATGTTTATTTCGTATCTAAGAGTTAAAAGAACCCTTCTAATAAAGTACAAACTTAAATTATATGAGTTGTGGACAAAGATTTCAAAACTCAAGATAGGCTTTGACGTACCTACATTTGACAGAAAAAATCTTCATACAGTAAAGACTTACGCCATCTTAGTTTTCAACAAACTTCAAATGTCAGCCATCTTGTTTTCAGCATACTACGAATGTCAAAATGACCCCAAAAATCTCAAAAGTGGAGTCATTTAACTGGAGACACTACTAGACTCAATATGCCTAGTCTATAATACATAGGTAGATACGTCTATGGTGGGTGAATTTCGACTACAGGACAATCTCTAATAATTATAACTATTGATTTCTCGATTAGTGAAACAACCGCAAGGAGTTTATAACTTCATTACAGTTAATCACTAATTACGGTAAGAAGTTGTAATTAATTAAGTTCCGTACAATGTATAAAGTTAGCATTTTGTAAAGCCTGCACGAGTTATACAACTTTTAAACTTTTAACAACATAATCGTACATGTAACAAAAGGTTTTTTTTATACGGGCAATGAGAGTTTTTAGGTTCCTGACTTCTGACAACTTTTTGACACGACAGAGAGTCGTGCTATCAAACGCCGCCTGATGACAGAAAAAATATCAAAAATTCTTATTGACCGTTTTTGATACCACTTAACTTATCAACAAACAAATACAAAGAAATATTTGCTACTAGCTGATGCCCGCAACTTCGTTTGCATAACTTCGTTGCCCACAATTAACGGAAACGGAACCCTATTTTTATATGGAACCCTAAAATAAAAGTAGCCTATGTTAGACCTTATAATATCAGCTATCTGCCAGCGAAAGTCCCATGAAAATCGGTCTAGCCACTTCAGAGATTAGCCGCAACAAACAGACAGACAGGAAGACAGACAGACAGACAGACGGGCAGACAAAAATTTAAAAAAAATAGCCTCGAGGCAGGACTCCAAATGAACCGGTCGAAAACTAAAATCATGACTAATAGCACGAAGCATAGGGTTGTGATAGACGGACATGAAATACACTATGTCGACGAGTACGATTATTTAGGCCAGATTACATCTTTTAAGAACAGACAAGATAAAGAGGTAGACATGAGAATAGAAAAAGCATGGAGAAGCTTCTGGTCTATGAAACATCTATTAAAAGGAAATCTACCCATCTGTTTAAAACGAAAACTCATGGACATGTGTATTCTGCCTGTCCTAACCTACGGTGCACAGTCTTGGTCTTTAACCGCGTCACAAAAATCTAAGCTCGGGGTCTGTCAACGGGCCATGGAGCGCAGCATTTTAGGTGTCAAGAGGATCGACCGAATCCGAAACACCACTCTGCGCTCCAAAACGGGACTGACTGACGTGGGAAAGAAAGCTGCCAGCTTAAAATGGCGTTGGGCGGGACATATATCTCGTATGCACCCAGATAGATGGGCATATCTTAGTTCGGAGTGGCTACCTACTGGTCGGCGGAACAGAGGCAGACCCAAGAAAAGGTGGCGCGACGAATTAGATGCCTTTGATAAGGACTGGCCGACCATAGCGAAGGATCGCGATTTATGGAAGAAAAGAGGGGAGGCCTTTGCCCAGCAGTGGGACATAACAGGCTAGCATAATAATAATAATAAAAAAAATAATATTTTATTGTTAGTATCGAATATACTTTCATATGCCTTAAGTGAAAAGCTGTTAATTTAAAATTGCAAACAGACACTTCAATTATATTTATCTGTATAGATGTATAGATAATTAATCGCTATAATATTATATAATATAAGCTCGCACACTGTTTGACAATTCAAGTATTTTTTTTTTATTTTGTTTACAACTAATATAATAAAGAGGAAAATTTTGTTTATTTGTTTGTTTGCATTGAATAGGCTCCGAAACTACTGGACCGATTTTGATGAAATTTGGCATAGATGTAGAGTAGACCACGGGGAAGGACATAGGCTACTTTTTATCGCGGAAAAATGTACGGTTTCTGCGAGATTAACTTTTGCGCGCAAGATGTCGCGGGAAACATCTAGTTTATAATAAGAGCCTTTTTTTGTAGCCTCGCCTATATAATGACTTTTATAGGGTTTATAGATTTGTCATCTGGGACCTTGGCAGTGGCCTTACCAAGGCGATAACGTAAGCGTGTGGCTCTACATTTCTTGAATGTATTGTATTTTACTTTGGTTTGGTTACCATTGTAGATCCTGGTTACACAGGAGTTTCAGTAGAGGATACGGGCCAATGGCTAGCCGCACACGTGCAATATTATTGACAGAATAAATGTGTCAATACTAGTCAACACATACAAAAAAACGGCAATATGTCCCGCACACGAGGAATATTATTGTCAATATGAGCATCATTGTCAAAATTATGGTGTGTGTGCGGCTAGCCAATGAGTTAGTTTGATATTTTTCTGCCATTAGCGGGTAGACTCAACGCACACAAAGCGTCATCTCGCCACCAGATGCTGATGATTATAAATAGCAAAGAACAGTCTCGATAAAAAATACCAAAATCGGTTAATCTGTTTGGGAGCTATGATGCCAGGTACATATTATACACAAACAAACACACACACACATATTATACAGACCAGTCGCGTGGGGTTCCTATAACTCCATTGCTATCGGCTTTACTTACCACCATGGACGGTAAAAAAAGGCTGATGGAAGGTGAGCTAAGTGAAGCCCAACAATGGCGGCGACTCACGTTTGTGTGAGATTTACGGATAATTGCCATTGGCGCTCTGGCGTCCGATCATCTTATTTTGCTGTGAATGTGTGCATGCAGCACGTGTCGCTACGATACGGCCGTCTGATTGCTTACCTATTCATATTAGGTGCTGAAGCGGTGTCCGCCTTTTTTTACGTTCATTATTACCAAATCCCTACTTACATACATAGGCTACCTATAGGAATACATAATCCATAGCCTATATATATATAGGCTATGGATTCCCTATGAAGGAGAATCAGCCTTCGCCACTGATACAGATAGACACGTCAAACTTGTAACGTCCCTTTGTTTTTGCCGGAGGTTAAAAAGTATTTGAAACACATTTTGATCAGTTTACTGATAGATGGTTTACTGTGTTGACAACAAAGCTTTGAAGTCCCTAAAATAGAGAAGCCAACGCCGAATGTTTAGGATAATATCCCGTTTTCCTCCTATCCCGTAATTTATCTAACTTTGATACAATTTATTATTGTAAAACAACGGCCCAACGAGTCTTTGATGTTTATACTTCCATTTAATTGTTGAAATGATTTGATTAACATTTTATTTGAATATGGCTCAAAAATCAAATAAAGTATTTTTTACTCAATGTCTGTGTTCGCGGAAAATAGCGCTTGTTAGCGCTTGCTAGTGCCTAAGAAAAAAAAGGTTATCCGTTTGCTAACTCCAATACTGCTAACATAATCCGCCATTTTGCTTATTTATCGCCAGCGGTCGCATTTTGCTTACGTTTTATTGTTAGCGCTATTTTCCACAGAACACAGCCAATGATATTGAATTTGATACATAACTTACTCGTACTTAATCTAACTACCTACTAGTTAAAAGGTGTGATGTTAATTGAAGGTTAGTAAAATTAAACTTAGAAGAAGTCCAATTTCCAAATCAAGCAACAAATTGAAACCGAATATAGGTAAACATCAAATTAAATTCAAAACGAATTAAAAAACACTAATTAATACAAATACAAAGAAATAAATTTTAATGTCTACGTCTATACTACGTCAATAAATCAAAATTTAAAAATTTCGGCTGATCACTGAAACGGCTGGACCGATTTTGAGCGGACTTTCTCTGGCTTAGTTTCTCGTTAAAAAAAAAACAGGTTGATGTTGTCGTTAGTTCCACGCAAACGAAGTTGCGGGTACCAGCTAATTAGAAATAGTTCAATATTATATACAATTACAGTCTGACAGACTTGTCGGTTACACAACTAGACGTCATCAGTTATTACACTAAAACAATTACACGGTCTCTTTGATCTGAAGCTCCCATTTTGCATAACTCAAAGCTAATTACACAGTCGTTTGCAATTATAACAAGTCACCCGCTGGCAACAGGTTATGTGTTATATTATAGGGTTGTAATTACAAGGCTGGGAATACATGATCCGGAATACGTGAGATCGGGGAAACTTCAGAGCACTGCGCTAATGCAGTAGAGCTGATAATCGAATACACAAGTGTCGAGTCATATGATACAGTTTTATTTTCAGTGTTCTACAATTAAATGATGAATAATATAAATTATTCATCATTTAATTGTATTTAATATGTCTTGTAGTGCTACAAACGTTTTGACCTTTCTTTTTTGTAGAATTTATAATTCATTTTCTGCAGCGTATATTCTTCTTTTCTCTAACCTCCATGGCCTATGTACATAATATGTATATCTTACCGATCACCGAGCCGAGCGTTTTGGCGGTAAATTCAAAACCATTAAAAATAAATTTGACTTTAATTAGTTTAACGGAGAAAAAAAGACATCAATTACCTTATTATTATTATTTTAAATCGTTATTTCCAATCTTTAAAGATAAGCAGTTTCAAAAATTTGAAGATTATTTACCCTATTGTGTCATGATATTTCTTTAATAAACGTTAAATATGTCACTTCTAAATTGGTCGCATTATATGTTCTACCACAGATATCTATCAACTAGACAACGCAAGTTTGATCATCTGTATAGAAACTAAGCATGTCATTATGACTCTGTCCAGAAAGTGCGTAAGCCTGCGTAAACCTACGCACGTAGAGATTCTTATCTTATCACAACAAAATGTCTGCCGGTCTATCTGTGATGCCAACTTGGGACTTTTTCCCTAAATTTAGGGAGAAAATGTATCTGAAGGGGTTATTAGGGGGTTTTTATGCTTGTTTTATTTAAATTTGCAATTGATTTGCTTGACGATAAGTAATATACTATTATTATTTAATTACAGCTGACCTATCAATTATTGGTATAAAAAATGTATTGTATAAAAAACCAAAATTCTTATTGCAAGCGTCTACCTGTTGCCATCTTGCCATTAAAGAATCACGCCAAAAACGTCAAAAAATTCACGTTTGTTGTGTCTAAGGAGGGTTCCGTTACTATCAACGCGTAATAGGTTTTTCATATTACTTCCGGTTTGGTTCAAAATAATTTTCCCTGAGTTTTAGCATTATATATCAGCATGGAAACTTACAAGTTTAACCTATAATTTAGAAATCTACCCTACAACTACTCGAAAATTTTGAAAAAAGTCATGTATGAAATCTTGACTCTATTTTAAAGCGCTATTCAACGTTATGCAACAGAATGGGGTACAATGAAAAAATATTTTTCATCCCCACTTCTCATGTAAGCCACCCTCAAAATATAAAATTATTATTATTTTACGATGCTAAATCCGAGATAATATTATATACAAAAAACTATACCAAATTTCATCCATTTATATTTATAATTACAGAAGCTAGAGGCGTGGACAGACAGACAGACGGAGGGACAGAGCAAAACTATAAGGGTTCCTTTTTATTAAGAAATCGACTATTTTTAGTAAAGGTTATGTAAAAATTTTAAGCGTCTAGCTATCAAGAATTATGATCTCATGAGACATAGCCTGGTGACAGACATACAGTTTTTACCCTCTAGATACCTACGAAATAACTTATAGTCTGTAAGTGTTAAAAAAAGCAGTGAATCATGCATACAAATGTCAAAATTGACGCATTAGCTGTGATTAACCTATTAAAGTAAGCCATTTTGACATAGTATGTACGCATGATTCACTGCCTTCATAACGCGAATAGGCTAAAGTATAGACTTTATATAACACAAATAGGACGCGACCGCGTCATTCAATATGCTGCGTACAGTGCAACTAATTTGTTAATGCCCTCGGCAATCATCGTTTTTTTTTTCTACGGAAACGACGGATGTTGGAAAGCATGTGTGGGACTTCCGAAAGATATTAGCAAAGTAGTTTTACTGTATAAAGTATCTTTATAGGTATGTTTTTCTAAATAAGTAATACTTACATATTTGTTATGTAACTTTTTTGATTTTTAACGGTACCTATATATTTTATCGTATTATGTAACTTTATGAAGTTTCGATGTGGCATAAGTACTTTAATAATTATATTTGAGAGTCTTCGCATGCTAGGTAAAATCCACGGGAACCGTACTATTTGTTTTAGGGAGAAATATTTTTTGAAACTTGGCAACTCGATCTTACTACGCTTTCATTGTACTCCAAAATACAGGGGATGACACTTTTGACTATTTCAAATCGATATCAATTGTGTGTTGAAGGTTTTAATATAAAGTGTCTTCAGAAATAATTGGTTTTGACAAAACATTGACAGCACAAAATTTCGGAACACTCTGTAAAGTAAAATGCCAACAGTGTCAACCGATCTGAATGCTGTGTAACGAATGAACTGAATACTTCTGTCTCACTCTGAATCATACAATCGGAGCGAGAAAAACATTTTTCTTTCACTTCGTGTCTCGCGCGTACTCGAGGTAGCTGCGTATTACAGCGTAATTTCTGCACCTATTGAGTCAGAAGCGGAGCACCTATACGTGTAGTATGGGCATACCCACAACCCCAACAGCCTTGTGAGCATACTTTCAAGGTCTATTAATTTATAATCAAAATAGGTTCAGTGGGTAGTAGTATTGGTATTGTTAACCTTTTGAGTCTTAACCTGGTGCTTTTTACCTGCTGGTCATACTTATATTATTGTTAAAATACATATTTATAGTAGCGGATTTAGTGTTAAGCGGACCTTTAGTCAAGTAGATTGAAGAAAGCGCAAAATTTATCACCTCTCCATAAATTTTCAGCCCTTTTTTATTTACTAACCAACAGATTTAAGAAAAAATAATGCTTTGATTGAACCGATAGGAATTACTCCTGCCGATGTTATATAATCTATAATTTGTGTATGTTTCTATAGTATATAAGTATGCATATATTTTTTATTTAATTAATTTATAATCTTAGTTGATGTTAATTTGTCTAAGGTGCCTATATTGAAAGCTTATTTTTTTACCAAACATAAAATAAATTTTTTGCTAAATAAGCGAAAAACTTTCTCGCTCACTCCGCGCGTTAGCTTTTAATTAACATAATATTATAAAGAAATTAATACAATTATTTTTTAAAATTCTAATAACCATGTTATGAAGGAAATAATAAAATCAAAATTTTCGGGCCACATCTTCTTTTGAGAGCTGAATCCGTGCCTGAATCAACCAAAGCGGTTTAATAGGTCAATTTTGTACGATACGCGCATAGCTAAAATAATACGCACGTAGCTCCTGGACGCAATGTATGGGGCCCTAGTACCTCGACTACGTGCGTAGACCTTACGTGCGTAAGAATACGCAGTTTCTGGACATAGTCTATTTTTCTACCTGCTGTGACGTTACAAGAGCGATTTAGTAATGATAACTTCCCGTCGCGTCCCCAAGTAAATGATTCAAAGTCCGTCGCCGCACCGCTCCGTTGCGCTTTTTAGTTTTCGTTTGACGTTTAGCACCGAGAATATTCGAGAGGACATGGAAGGAAGTACACTTGCGTGGTCTGGTCAATAGATGTCTGTATTGTACTGTTCTCTTTGTTTAGGTTTACATTAAATCGGATTTAAACAAAGTAGGCAGGTATCTGTGAAGTTCTCTTGTTTCTTTTTCACAATAAAACCAAGGGAAATGGAATAAAATTGTCTATAATCTCTAATTTAATGAAAGAAAAATGTTAACCTTCAAACGTAATCAAATATTAAAACGACAAGGTTAAAGTCACGTAGAAGTGCATAATTATATCGATTATTCGATTTTCAGTTCGATTCGCAACAAAATAGAAAAGTGAAAACATAAATAAGGCACAACGTGCCTGCTTCAGTAACATTCCTTAATTAAAGGGTGACTATTTATACAATACTTAACGAGTTTGGGAAGGCAAATACTTTGTAAACTTGGTCAATTTGAATTAAGAACAAAAACCTTGAGGCTCTTTGTAAAGTTAGTGGTTGTTGCAGGTGGAAGGGAATTATATGGCACGCTACTACAATACCTAATTCTTACGCTTTTTTATTAATTGTTGTTTTCTTGTTTATTTATTTTTACATTTTATTATAGGTACCTATATTTTTAAAGAACAATTTTGGCTATCTTTTTTTGTTAAAAGGTGACACCCGCACGAGTTTCTTTCGCCGGATTCTTCACCCCGGGTTAGGGTTCCAAACCAGTGGTGATTGTAATTTTGATGAAATGTGGCACATAATATTCACATGTGGCACATTTAATATTATATTATTAGAGTAGACCAAGGAAAAGGACATGGAAAAATGTCGCACAGAGTCGCGGGCAACATCTTATCTACACTATATAATATAATATATAATAATATTATAAAGAGGAAATCTTTGTTTGTATGTTTGTATGTTTGTTTGTTTGTTTGTTTGTAATGAATAGGCTCAAAAAGTACTGGACCGATTTCAAAAATTCTTTCACCATTCGAAAGCTACATTATCCACGAGTAACATAGGCTAAATTTTATTTTGGAAAAAAATAGGGTTCCGTAAGATATTTGGGTTTTTCGGACACAAGGTGTAAAAAATCAACCAGAAAAGTTACTTATTTTGCGTACGCTGCCTAAACTATAAAAGATAGAACCATAAAATGTTCTAATTAATTGTAGATCTTATAAATATCTACAAAAAAGTCCGCGACACACTATACCTATCTATGTCGAGTGAGGCACAACAACCATTTTTTTATTTAGAAATCTTGAATTTTTTTTGGACTACATTTAAACGCGTTTATTTTACTCATGTTATTAATCCTTATCAAAATAAATTATTTCATCACTAAGTACAGTTTATGTAGATAATATTTGGTCTGTGAATGATTAAAATTGGACGTTTGGTTTTGAAGTTATGGCGAAATTAAAATATTACGATTTCTGCTGTACGGCCCGTTGCGAAGTGGGCGTCACCAAGGCGGGGTGCGCGTGCGGGTTAATGTTTAGTTTAGTTAAATAGTTTAGTTATTTTATAAACATCAAATTGATAATATCTTAAAATATAATACATTATAATATCTATACATCTATACAGTTAAATACAATTTAAGTGCCTGTTTGTAACTTCAAATTAACAGCTTTTTACATAATGAATCTGAAAGTATATTCGGTACTTACAATAAAATACATTTTTTTTTTAATTTTTGTCTGTCCGTCTGTCTGTCTGTCAGTCGGTCTGTCTGTCTGTTTGTTCCGACTTATCTCTGAAACGGCTGGACCGATTTTCACGGGACTTTCACTAGCAGATAGCTGATGTTATAGGGTCTAACATAGGCTACTTTTATTTTAGGGTTCCGTTTAAAAAAATAGGATTCCGCTTTCGTTAGTCATAAATAAAGTCGTGGGTAAATTTCAGCGATATTCCAAAGTATGGTTCCACGCGGACGAAGTCGCGGGCAAAAGCTAGTTTTATTATAAAAGGTTTCACTTAATAGTACCTATACAAAAAAAAACTCATAATAGAAAGGGATATAATTAATCGAGCGAACAAAAAATAAGTTGGCGGCTGCACGTGAGCATACTGTATTACTGAATTTGGCAGCGGATTATTATGTTGGCGACTAAATTACTAAACTGGCGAAAACACTCGGGTGACAAAAAATTCTAAAGTCGGCAGATAAAAAGAGGCGAAATTTAATCCAAATTAGCACCGACATTTATAAGTTGGTGACTTAATTTCCGAGTTGGTGACCATTATACCATATAAGCAGCTATAAAACCAGATTTGGTTGATAAATTAATGGCTGCTAAAAATTCAATTTGCAGGCTACGGAAAATGCAATTTTTGGATACTGTTGGAGTATGTTTTTCTTTGTCATGGGTGTCATTTTCTAGGTTTCTGGGGGTGCAGAATAATATGAAAATAAAATCTGTTTCGTAATTCCACAATGGCGTAAATTTTTGTTATTAAAATTAACAAGGTTGTCCTTTTTCCGGTTTCTGGGGGTTCTGATTACAAAATTGTCTTCCAATTTAATTTTCCAAAATGGAGAATATTCAATCTTCGGACAATGAATATGAATACTAAATTAAAAGATCTTTGGGATGCTAATTAGGATTGATGATTATTACAGTATGTTATGTAGTTCAAAGTACCAGCTATGTAGGTATAGAATTTTTTAAAAATTCAGGATTCATGAATTTTTCTGCCATTCATGAAGAAAATATGCGATTTCTAGATTAATAAGGGGGAGCAAATTTTCATTCCTTTTGCAGTAGGATGCACCGTTTCTGAGATAGAAGCGACTATAGAAAAAAATATGACAATGCTGTACTGAGATACGAGGGGTGTATCAATCTATAGAAATGTTGGAAAATTCAAGATTTTCGATTTTTTTTCTCCCATCATGAAGAAAATATGATGTTGCGTTATTCCTAAGGGGGACGAAATTTTCATTATTTTTTTCAATAGGATGCACCGTTTCCGAGATAGAATCAATTTTATAAAAAAAGAAGTAAATGCTGTAAAAACATTAAGATACGACGGATGTATAAATCTATAGAAATGTTGGAAAATTTAATATATAATAAATTCAAATAACACCCATATCAATTTTACGAAAAATAAATATCCGCCATTTTTAAATTTCAAAATTAATCTACACAATAATCTACACCTCCTTAAACCGAGAAAAATAAAAAATTGGGAATATTGTACGCTCCTTTATGGTTTTTTTGTTTGCGCTCGTTTCGCTGCTTGTATGGTTTTTGAGTTACCTACATCAGGGAAAATATATGTGCCTATTCTTAAATTAAATGTGTACTCACAAATTGTCGCCAAGATGGTTATTTAGTCGCTAAAACATAATCTATCTGCCAGTTTGGAAAATTCAGTGGTTATTATTTAGTCACCAGATTAGTAATTTTTTTGTACCTAACATTCTTTCGCCAACTTGGTAATTTAGTATTCAATATTGGGTATTTTCACATCCAAAATTTAATTGTTTTGTCGCAAGTTTAAATACATGCCTAATAGAAATACCTACTTAACTAAATTTTATGCTATAAAACATAAAAGTTTTACAAATTGGTTACAATATGCTCATTCTACAATTAAAGTGACTGTCGTAGCTGCAGCAGATAGTCTATTTAATTATTATTTTACGGCAGTTATGTCAATTTCTTAATTTCGCAAAAGACTTCCAACGTACGTTAACTTAAAAAAACGTCTATTACAAACTGTAAACTAAGATACATAAAAAACTCAGTTTTTTTGCTAACAACTTCTGAGAGATACCTTTTAAGAAGTATTCATGTGTTATTCGGGTCAGGTTAATAAGGCCGACCCGGATGTGCCGGACGGATCATGTAAAGGGGTCTTAAGAAACGAAATAGGACAAAGTTCTGTATGGACTTTGAGATGTGTACGGAAAAATAATTTTGTTTTCCGTTGGTCCATATAAGAATATGCGGATATTCTTTTATTGAAGGTTGAAAAGGAAGAGGTCATACATAAAATTATTTTCGTAAATATTTTGGAATAGAATCGGAAGGAAATATCGAGAAAACAGTAAACACACCAAATGTATTTTCTTGCTAATATTTACCTTACAATTGAATTTTGTTTTTTGAAGTAAAAAATTCTTTAGCGGCGTTGTACTCTTCTTTTGGGATGGGTAAAAAACGTCGAAAATTCGTAAGATGCAACTGTTTGCTGTCTTTCCCTTACGCGAGCATAGCATTAAACTATTTTAGTTCGTATCTTTTAACCTAGATGGTGGTTTTTCCATTTTAATATTCAAGTTTTCACTTATGCCGGCCTTTTAAAACAATTATTGTGCTCACGAAGAATAAAATTCGGGTTTAAGTTTAACGGTCGCACTCAGGGACATATTTTAATGCTTACTTAAGGTGACATTAGAGATTTTGACAGAAAATATATGGACTTTATGTCAAAACCTATACTAAGTAACCCTTTAAGTAAGTATTAAATGTCTCTGGCTGCGGCCGTTAGTCAGCTTTTTAGGGGCAGGGGCTTTTATTAGTTTAAATTATAAAATAACATAAGAAGCCTAAAGAGTGGCCTAATTTTAAAAATCTTATGTAGTATTGAATATGACTAATCCCATTAATAAAACACTAATAAAATATGCATTGCCTTGTACAGTGAAAACCGATTATAAGGACATTCAAGGGACCGATAAATTATGGCCGTTATAGCCAATAGTCGTTATGGACAACAAGTAAATGTTTATATTGTGACATGACGGTCCTCAATAAATCGTCGTAATACGGGTACATCGCTATAAATGATATTGTTATAAAATCTTTCACTGTATTAATTATTTCCTGTCCATAAAGTTGTTGATATATTATAAATTTATTAGAGGTATACAAAAAACATCAAAATATTGTATTACGGAATATTATATCTAGTTTATTACAATAGTCAATAGTAGTAGTAAGTAATATTAGCTGCAAATATTATTTTAGTTAATTTGCAAATGAATTCAAACTATGAATAATTTATATCCACTACTTAAACGAAACGTCTGTTTACAAAATGTATTTACATTATTAACTTGTAAATGTCACATTTGTTTACCCACGAACTTGTTACTGTAAATGAGCGCTTACACCCTGATACAAAATTTTAGCGTGCTAGATTCTAAACCATATTTACTTTTATAATACAACACAATTTGACCTGTTTGATTATTATCATTTCCTATTCTGAACATCGTCTAAACAAAAACCCCCTTAAATAAAATAAAATAAACGCTGTATAAGCTTTGAATAGTTATACAGTATTTTGTTCACGTCACACAAGTGATATTTTTAATTCGATAGAAGGAGACAAAACACTACAACTACTAAACAATAACTATTCAAAGCTTATACAGCGATTATTAGTAAGGGGGAAATAGTACAAGTAGCCAATCAGGCAAAAATACAGGACAAGTAATAAAGTAAATCCTTTCCTTCAAAGACAAAACATAAATTGTTAATTTTGAGAGCTCTCTGTTGACACTGTTGACGGGGTAAAGTTTGGGGAGAAATATTTTTGGAAGTTGGTATCACTGCACATTATAATTAAATTGCGGGAATCAGCGTCGTCGTCGAAAAACAGCGCTGTAAATAGAACTCTGTGGTAATATAATAGAGCTGAAAATTGAACACATGAGTGTTGAGCTTTCGATTGGCTAGCCGCACACGTGCAATATTATTGACAGAATAAAATTGTCAATACTAGTCAACACATACAAAAAAAACGGCAATATGGCCCGCACACAAGGAATATTATTGTCAATATGTGTTTTATTGTCAATAATATTGCACGTGTGCGGCTAGCCAATCGGTTGTCGTACTTGTGTAGCGTGCGTGTGTAGCGAGTAGCGACACCGGATTCGGTCTGCGGATATGGTTCGCGGACCAAGTTAGAGTGTCTGTAACAGCTCTTTTTTTATTTATTTATTTATTTATTTACAACTTACAACTTACAACTTCTATCATCACAGGCTTAAACCTAATACAATAGAGTGTTCCTAGTAGGTACTTACATTTATCTTACTTGCTACACAATAGGTGACCTTAGTGAACTCGTTCAATGAGCACGTAAATAAATCGACGGTGTTTGCGACCGTGTTCAGCGTCCGCAGCGCCCGCGTGAGCGGGGCCATCCGCAGCAGCTTGGTGCGTGCGCGCGACACTTCCAGCAGCGGCGGTCGGCGCCGCCGCTCCGCGTACCCGTCCGGCACACACAGCCTGGCCGCTTGTAACACAGTTGGATTGTGCGTTACACCGAGCAAAACTTTCACTACATATGTGGCCAGGGCCACTTCCCTTCTAACTTCTAATTTATAGTAGCCGACCATACCCAGAACAAATAGCGTTGGATACAGCAACGGATAACCTGGGTACACGCCGTACCTTTTGAGATATATGAAGCGCACAAATTTGTTCTGGATACGTTCTAGCATATTTATGTATTTGTCCTCGTGTGGGGACCAAATTGCCAAACCATGCCTTTTAATATTGAGAGCTTCGTAGAGTGCTTTCAAAGCTGCGATATTATAAAACTGATGAGCTTGCCGTAGCAGAAACCCTAGGTTGCGATAAGCCTTTTTACATACGTCAACTATGTGTTTTCTGAAGTTTAAATCGGCTGAGAAGTTAACTCCTAGATCCTTAATCTCAGTGACGCGTTTCAGTGGTGTTTACTCTATGTGGTATTGATGATGACGAGGAGAGCGAGCGCGGCTAAATGACATTACGCAGCACTTAGCCGTATTGAAGTACAGCTTATTGTCACTAGACCACTTCACAACTCTGTCTATGTCCTGCTGCAGTTTGTGATGATCAGTGTCCTCTATTATTTCCATTGTAATTTTAGGTCATCGGCAAATAATAAGGCTATCGCTTTTTTGATAACCTCCGGTAGATCATTCAAAGTCAAAATAAATAGAAGAGGACCTAAATTGCTGCCCTGACTCACGCCAGATCTTGTGAAATATGTTTCAGAAAAGCATCCACCACAGTCCACGTACTGACATCTATCCCGCAGATAGCTTGCAAAGAAAGCCAGGGTATGCGGGGCACAGCCTGCCTCAGCTAACTTCGACAGAAGAATATCATTGTCGACTGTGTCGAACGCCTTTCTGAAATCAAAGTATGCTACATCTACCTGATTGCCAGCATCCACAGCTGGTACAAGATGGGTCATCAAATCCAGCAAGTTTCCTGTCGTTCCTCGCGCAGGACGAAAACCATGCTGAGCGTCATTCAACATGCTACATACCTGAGTAGGGTAGACTGGGTACGGTTGTGACAATTTTGGTTTGATCGTCTATAATGTTGTTATTTTACTAGTTAGATGGGAGAAAAGTAACTTTAATCGTAATTTTTTACATTTGTCTACGTAAAAATACTAAAATTTTGACCCAAAATACGCTGTATTAGTTATAACATCAACTTTAAAAAAAAAGGGAAAGTGTCACAACCGGCCACACCCCAAGGACGGTTGTGACAGTGGTTGGGGTCGGAGGTGACAAATATAAATATACACAGAAATGGTTTTTAATGACTTTTATTGTTAGAAATATGTAACATAACATAAAAAAAATCTTTTATATTAAGTTTACATTAATATAGCAAATTAACTAAAATTTGTGATCACTTCTATTCCTATATTTAATAAGGCACCGAACATTGAACGTTTTTATACCCATCTTCTATAAAATCAGTCAAAACGTTAACTAAACAAAAAAATTCATAAACTGTAACAACTGTAACTGTAATCTAATGGTAACTTAGAATCACTCAAAAAGTTAAATAAACTTTAACTGTAGGTAACTGGAAAAAGTTTAACCAAATTGTAACAAAAACTATTAAAAAATAAACGTTTATGAATACATTATATATAATGAGATCTAGTCAGATTCATAATCACAGTTGTGACAAATGTAATGGTGGTTTTCACCTGCGTACTCTACTTGGGACCAGAGTCTACACGACCCTTGGCACATGATCATTTTTCTTCATGCATTTCCGCAGTTCTCCATAAATAAATCCCGCGTTTGACTTCTCATAAGCATCTTCATATTTAGTAATGTCAGACCGCGCTCTTTTGGCCTTCCGCAAGCGTTTTCTGGGCATCTACAAGCAAATATATATATATATATATATATATATATATATATATATATATATATATATATATAAAGATATGTCACAACCGTACCCAACGCATTCTTTCGAAAACAAAAGATCGCCATGACTAGGCCAAACAATTTACGTAAAAAATAACCACTCGTCTACTAATATTCAACTTATAACATAAAATTATATTTTATAATGTATCTGTATACTAGTAACAGTAAATATTAAAAGAAATTGAACAAAAAAACTTACTTTTGAGTGTTGAAAAGCACTATGGACTCCTGCTTACGATAACGTCGTGCGCTGGTTGACGCAATGCTATGATACATATTAAGACATGCATGCTGCTTCTTTTTCCCCTTGAATCTTCCCCGCATTCCGTATAGTTTCGCTGTTATATCGACTGTCACTACTGTACCCTGGCACAACCGTACCCAGTTTACCCTATACATGTCACGATGAATGGCGGTCTCAAAAACTTTGGCTGGAGTACAAAGGACTGCCACACTCTTAAAAGCATAGATACCCGGTTATAAGCAGGAAGAAAGTCTTAATCGTTTCTTATCCTCCTTATGGCAGATACTAATTGAAGAGAAATAGACATGCCAATTTTTCAGCGTTGCGTCGACGCAGCGCTGTCGCTCCGTCGTTTTACATACTAAAAACTGTACCGTACACACGGTGCGCTGCGTCGACGCAACGCTGTGACCATAGATTATACAGATAAGTATATACTAGTATGACTATGACTATGACTACGCACGGACAACGGACAGCATCCCCCGAGACGAAGCGGGAGGGGTAACCACGTTACGTTTACGTCGCAACAACGCTGCGTTAACGCAGCACCCGTGTGGCCGGCATTGCGTTAACATGTTGGCGCTGCGTCGACGCAACGCGCAGTGTGGACCGGCTCTTACGGCTCTTTACGTTAGATATATTCTTTGACCAAAGTGAAAAAATTAGAAAAAACCAATTTAATTTTGACGACTTGTTACGTATACCATTTTTAAAAACATCGTGTTTCAAAATATATTGTTCTCGTTACAAAACAGCTAAATCATCCTGAAATAATAACATTATATTACAGTAGGAGTTTTGTTTTAACGTCACTTTCAAATTGCTTCAGCATACTTCACATGTTTCAGAGTATCATATCGTTAACAAACTCGCGATAAAAGCAAGTTGTGAAGTTTTATTTGAAGGTCCATAATTATTATGATCCCTTCCTCTCCTAAACTTTGTGTAATTTAAAATTAGGAGTTTCAAGTAAGGGTTTGTTTTTAACAATAACAAATTTCACCTGAACAAAAACAAAATAAAATAAAATGCGCATTTTAATATAATGTATCTATACTAATACAATAAAGAGGAAAAGTTTGTTTGCATTGAATAGGCTCCGAAACTACTGGAACGATTTTTGTGAAATTTGGCACAGATGTAGAGATAGACCACGGGATAGAACATAAGCTACTTTTTATCGCAGAAAAATGTACTGTTAATCAAAAGATGAGACACTCATATCCTTCCCACAATTGCATTTATTTTAATTTTATTGTAAAATAATATTTTTATATGATTGCAATGATGAATGAGCGCAGTAAAAAACCCACGAGTAAATGTTTCTCTACAAACTTACAAAACTTACCATATTAAAATTATTCATTTAAACGGCTTCTAGCTAAGTAAATTCATAATTTAATATGCAAATTACAAACTCAATTGTACTTTCTTTGCTTTTTCTTCAGAATTTTTTGAAACTTTTAAGCCGAGTTTATTAAAAAGGATACCATTGATAATGCTGTAATATAACTTCGTAACAAACCGTAAAGAGACGAGTTCAGAGAAATTTAAACTCATTATAAAAGAAGTAAGAACCTACGAAATGTTAACATAAAAATTATCAAAGAATTTCTTTGTTGCATGTACTGTATTTTTCGATGTATTTTGATAAACTTTAAAATGGTTATGATATTAACAATATATATGTCACGTTACCGTTAACCGTTAGACTGTAAAATAACTAACGAGATTGTAAAAATATTTCGAAAGGTTCATAACTATTTAATTATAAAGTAACGAAAAATAATGTATTAAATTATTATAGGCAGCGAATATTCGCGTCCGAAGTCTATCAACATTTTACAATTTCACTAGTATTATAGGTCGCGCAACGAATTAAGATATTTCGACAAAAGTAGAGGGGGTATGCGCAGAAGTCAGTTTTTAGGTGTGTTTGGCGGTAGTGGGCTCGGGCGGGGAGGTGCCGACACGCTATTGGTACGTTAGTAATATATATTCTTTGCTATTGGTTGTAACTAATATTTATTCTGTGCTATTGGTCACATGCGCGAACGATCCCCTCCACTTTCACTGAGCGCTCATAAACCGTTGCGCGACCTGTACAATCTAACGGTTTTTACAATTTTATGGTGACTTAAACATTATACACTGATAGACGTCATTTCGATTTGTTGAACATTTTGAAAAGGTTTTAAGCAATGTAAAGTAGCTCAGTGTAGATTGTGAAGTGACGAAGTGATCGCCATTTTGGTATAGAAACTGTCGCCGGAATACAATGCTTGAGTTAGCATAACATTTTGTGAAGTGAGTAAAAGTTCTGTACAGTTGAAAAATCTATTTCAAAATTTCTATTTCATCGCCAATCCGTCCCTATAATATCCGCAACAGCCAATACGAGAATATTGCACAGTTCGGTCACAGTAGATATAACATTTAGTACTAGCTTTTACCCGCGGCTCCGCCCGCGTAAATACATAATCCCGCGGGAATACTCTACTTTTTCAGGATAAAAAAGAGCCTAAGTTTTAATCTAGAATCTAAACTACTACCATACCAAATTTCATCGGAATCAGTAGTCCTCATCCATCCATCCATCCTCACAAACTCACATTTATAATAGTAGTGGGATGTGTACGTGCGCCGATTTGAGCGGTCACGTTATCTAGTATGAAGATTTAGTACTGTATTACGTCTACTGTGACATTAGTTAGGTACTTTTTGTGAACGTCTACGAATACTATAATAGTAATAATAATATCTATGGACGCTTCACATCACGCCAATCTGATCCCGTGGTAAGTTCTCGAAGAACTTGTGTTTATACGGGTACCAGACAACGGAAATATATTTAAAACTTTTATACTATACACATATTTAAGATTTTTATTATATTATACACATATTTAATACACATCCATGACCCAGGAATACAGAAAAACTTTTTGTTCCTTCGACGGGATTTGAACCCGCGACCCCCGGCTTAAGCACCAACACGCTCAACCAACTGAGCCACAGAGGTCGTCTGAACTTTGTCTTAGAACTTTGAACGAAACCTATCTAGCGAAATAATTCATGATAATCTAGGATTTATCATAATATTTTAAACGTAAAGCTTTAATTTTATGTCAAGGCGATAATTTAGAAATATTTTTTGATAAATTCAAAGAATTCATATTTGAATTTATCAAAAAAATTTCGGAACCCTCACAGCAAGTAAATATGCTTGAGAAAATCGTATCTTCATAAACAACGTGATTGATGGATATTCGGGTAAAATAAAGGCCAAGAATATTATATTTTTCTTCTTAAATTATAATACAAAACAAAACATCTTGTTTACGAGTTCATTAATATTTTATTAGTGAACTCGTAAACAGTCTCTGTGATCTAGTGATCAGAGCTTGGCTATCGATTCGAATGTCTTGGGTTCGATTCCCGCATTGGAACAACAAAAAATGTTGTTTCCAAGTTTGGTTAGGATAATGCAGCTGGTCACCTGATTGCCTGACAAGAAAGATGATCCATGCGTCCGATGAGTATGTAAAAAGTCGGACTGCGTCTGCGTCTGATCTCTTGACAGTCGTGTCGGTTATCCGTTCACGTTCCGTCTCTCGATTATGACCTGCCCTCAATTAAAAAAATATCGCGGGTAATACGATAGTGCTATATGCAAGTAACTAATCAATATACTTTATTATGCTTTAAGTCCTAACTTCTCAGTAAACTATTAGAAACAGTGTGTGAAGTTAAATGAGAATTTTTGACTTAATTTTCCAGACGAAACTTGGGTAGCGATGTCACGTGTTACGTGTAGCTCATATAAATCTCAGTTTTGCATATCGTACGTTGAGAAGCTAAAGTTAATTCTGCTTAGCTTGTAGCTGTTAAAAACTTCCTATATAACCTCCTATATATTTAATTAAAATTTTATTGAACTGAATTTTCCCAGTAGGTAAATATTTATTTCAATAAGCCTGAGTTGGGTTTTCAATGGTAAAGGTTTAACTTAATTCAAGGTTTATTGCAATTTTCATTATTTTCATTTTGTTACAGAACACAAATTTTACTTACTACTATAGATGTGAAAGTTTGCGAGGCTGGATGGATCGATTGTTGTTTGTGGCTAGTTCTCGCAAAATTTAACTAACGCGATTTTTTGGCAGTTTTGTACGGAACCATTCGTCCGACCCGCACTTAGCTGGTCTTAATTTTTTTCTATTTTATAAGAAAGCCGCAATCAGGTAAATATTAAAATGTTTTAAATATAATGGATTGCAATTCCAATGCCTCGCTAAAACACGAGAACGGCTGGACCGATGACTAATTTTGATCTTGAAATAATTGTGGAAGTTCAGAAAATGTTTAAACGGTGAGAAATATTGGAAATTTATACTTAAGACAAAACAACATATATTGTGTCAAGAGTACATACCAGACGGCTAGTACTATTATATATAAGTGTAAGTTTGGGAGGATGTATCCGTGGGTGGTATTAACGCGGGCGAGGCCGCGGGCAAAAGCTAGTTTGTCATAATATTGTATTACCTAATTGCCAATTACCATTTCCATTGCATTTGAATTTTGTGATGAAGTGAAATTAGGAGTCTGACCTAGTTGAAATTAATTACTGCCTCGGTGAAAATATATACGAGTAGGTACTCAGGTAACAAATTATAATCTTACGGTTCTGACAGATGTTGTTCTATTTCAACTATGAACTGAAATAAATTAATAATTACACCTATATCTACATTATACACCTACCTATCTACCTACCTTAAGGTGTTTAACTTAACTACCTACCTACCTGGCACCTGCATACCAACCTACCTAGCTACGTACCCATAAACAACACCTTTCATTTACACCCACCGGCCGGCCGGTAGGTTCAACATTGTATTTACACACTTTTGAAAAAAAACTAAATCAAAAGGTTTATCGCTGTAGAAAATAGTGTCCCAGAAATATGGACAAAATAAGCGAGGCGTTGCGATCGCTAAGTTGTCTCAATAAAAGCGAGCCACCAATGCCGCGAAGAAAATCATACTATTTACAGACGACAGCGCGGCTGGTTACTGAAAAATGTATTATAAATTCTACAAATTTTCAGGGAGTATTATTATATTTCCGTTGTCGAGAGTTTAGCACGGGACGAGATTAGACATAGATATTATAATATGTGGTATAAATAAATATAAGTATATCTGTAGCTATATTAATCCTCATGATTGCCTGTTAAAAATAAAGGTCTCTAAAACCCTAAACAACATTTCGTGATCAAAAAACTTTGCGACAGAAGAAAAGGTAACATTTTTTGTATTGTGTCAAGGGGATAAGCTATCATTAGGGAGTGTCGTGGCAAAACAAAGCCAACTTTCTTCAACAATGGTAAAGGTCGACAATATATAATTCAAAGAAACTAAAGTTAGAAAACTTACAAGAAGTTTCTCACAAACGCCGGTGTAATATTATATCGTTTTAAAACATCTGGTTTGTACGTGGGTTGTGTCTAAACTGTGGTCTAACTCTCCACTTGAAACCCTGCCAGGGCTACGGATTGAAAACGAGTTTTAAAATCGAATATTTATGGTCTATTTCATAATTTATTGGATGGTTATCATAATAATATGAGATCTTGCTATACTCTTTATACGTAAAGCTAATATAGATTCGTTTTTAGGGTTCCGTAATACTTGAGGAACCCTTATGTAGGGTTACGTAGTGACTTCTAGCAGCCCTTATAGTTACGGTCTCTCCGTCCTCCCTTGATAAATTTGGTAATTATGTTTTTTTTTTAATTCAAAGTTACCGAAGTATATTGCAGTAAATTTTTTTAGAGTATATTGCATTTAGACTTTATTTTCGGCATCATATAATAATTGTAATTTTGTATTGTAGGGTAGCTCCCTAAACATTTGAAGTGTGGATGAATTATTTTTTTTCAGTCCATCCCATAATGTAAATAATATCGTCAAACAAACTGTTGCCAGCAGCTTCATCCTCGTAAATATACTATCCCTCGGGAACACTGTACCTTTTCGGGATAAAAAGTAGTATGTTTTAATCCAGAGCCTAAGCTACTACCATACTAAATTTCATCGAAATCCGTTCAGTAGTTTTTGCGTGAAATAGTAACAAACATCCATCCATCCATCCATTCTCACAAACTTTCACATTTATGATATAAGTAGAATATAGTATACCTTTTACTTGTCAGTTTTTTGTTATGAATATTAAAAAGTGTGTAAAAATTCTATGTGGCGAAATAATGACACTTGTGAAAGTTATGCATAGAATTAATTTAATGCCCCGTCTAGACTGCTCGCGAAGTAGGCGAAAGAAGTGCTCCGCGAAGTGATCCGAAGTACGAAAAGGCGAAGTGAAGTGCGCGCCCACACTGTCTTATTCGGCCAACCTCGGCCTACTTCGTGAGTAGTCTGGACGGGGCATAAAGCCAAATTGCAAAAACTATCTTACAAAATATTATACATATAATTAAGTATATAAGTTGCATAGGTAAATACAGTGTTATATACAGTAATTATTTAAATTACTTTCTTGATTTATAGCCTAAATGTTGAAACACATTTGACATGGGACTAAAATATTTTAGACTTGACCTCAAAACTCTCGACATTATAGGCATTTACATTTTCCATTTATTTTGGAATCTTTTATGTCATTCAAGTTATTGACTTTCTTTAACGCATTAACACTTAATTATATTATCAAAGGGAAATCATACATTTTGGCACAAAGCATAATATCCTATGTTTAATAATCTCAAGCGTTAAATTTGAATTAAAAACAACTAGCTTTTACGCGCGGCTTCGCCCGCGTAATTACATTATCCCGTGGGATCACTACTTTTTCGGGATAAAAAATATCCTAAGTCCTTTCCCGGGACCCAAAGTATATCTATACCAAATTTCATAAAAATTCAGCAGTTAAAGCGTGAAGATGCAATAGACAGACATACACATTTTCGCATTTATAATATTAGTAAAGAAGTATAGATTATTATACCTACATACAATTCCGGACTGAATGAAAATTCCATTTCCTTTTTAAACGATTTATGGAACCTCTTTAAGGCTTTCACATTTAGGCGCCAAATCCCTGTTATTGACAGCTTTATGGTAAATTAAAAAGGCTAAAAATAGATCTAGACTGGTGTTTACTCAATACTCGGCGAAACATTTACGCACGGGGGCGGCGTTTAAATAAACGAATGTGAAAATTCAAATGTTTGTTAAACCCTGTCGTGAAATCGTACGACTTTACTAGAAAGAGATTATTTACATCCAGAAACAAGCAGACAAATCGCCTGATGGTATGCAATCGCCGCTCATATACCTACACAAGTGTTCTCACGGTCCTTAAAATACCAGGAGGGCTAGACAAGATGCAATAAATAATATCGACGGCGAACTTCGTGAATAAAAAATGTATGGGATTGACATAAGCGTGCGTTAAATGACATATTCAGTCGTATCGTTAAAAAAATTGGTAGCCAAGCAGCCACTTTGAACGAATACGCTAACGATGCACTCATATAACGAATTGCTCTAACGCGTTTCTCCATACAATGCCTAGACAAGCGGCCGTAAGTGACATTTAGCAGATCGTGATCTTTATCTTTATCGACCTAACGATAAAGACATCCAGGAAGCTACCTTTATTGCCTCAACGAACAATATGGCGGATTTTTATTGATCAGCTGTTATATGTAAATAATAATGATTTGCCTAAAGGGTCTATACAAAGCCTTCTGCTAGTAGTCTATATTGCATAATGTCAAAAGAAATCAATCTAAAGTATTCAATAAATCACAATTATTGTCAATACCTAATATTTAATTCATTGTATTCAAGTATAATTCTACACTTTGTTAAAATATAAATTTCTTAATTTGTAGCTTACTTGCAGTTTGTAGCCTTTACACGCTACTATACCAGCTGAAAGCAATCTTTAGGTGTACCTATAGTAGGTACCTACCTAAATTATAGTAGGTAACAAATGGAGTTCTTAAAAAACTTGCTTAGAAATAAAGATTTCTATTTAGTAGATAAAATTTATAAGTTTTTCAATGTAATGATATTTTATTGTATTGTATATATCGATGCTCAACACCTTCGCCTTATAAATGGTATGTAAGCACACAAACACCTCATAATAGTTTTGAAATATTTGCTATTATAAACAGTCAAGTAGTGTTAACCAATTAAATACATAATATTTAATCTCTATAGTATATTTGTGACTAAATAATTGAAATATTCTTTGCAATTTTAAAGAACTATAACTTTAAAGGAAGTGTTATTAGCTGGAGGTACTATTGCCAGAAAAAACCTAACAGTTACTACATATTGTATACAAAATATTACAAGCGGCCATAACACTTTGAATTTGTTATAGGCATTGTCTTGCTAGAATTATTCATTCATTCTAATTTAAGAGCTTCGCTCTTGTTGGTGGAGCTTTAGCCTGCTCTAGCCTGATACGACACAATTATTTTACTTTTTTAACTAAGTTTTAGTAAGAAAATAAACTTAAAATGTAAAAAATACTTTTATTTCTTGCAAAGGAATTACATAAGTCATGGCTATAGCCAATAATAACATTATACAATTTAAAAATCAACACAGTTAATAATTATTATTATTTACATGCACTAGTTTGAGCCTGTCACAGAATGAATACAAATTAACTTAGGTTGGTAGCGGTTAGTAGCGGTCTGAACATAGGCTCTGCGAACTGAAAAGAAAACTGTTATTGTATTATTTTTATATACCTATGTACTAATAAAATTCCCTAATACAGTTGACCAATTAGTACAAATAAAATAAATACGAAAACACTTAGAAACAGATATTGCGCAACCTTCTGCGCAAAGTTCAGACTCGCCAAGATACATCGGCCGTATTGTACATTATGAAGATTTTATATCACTATGGTTAAACTACTTAACGAACAACATTATTGTATACCTACAATTCCTACAAATTATAAAGATTTAAAACACATTTTACTTATGTTATATTATGTATAAGGTAATGGTAATGTTTTAGTAGTCAAAAATCCTACTAATATTATAAATATAAAAGTATGTGAGTATGGATGGTGGAATGGTTATTACTCTTTCACACTAACCCCCTTACTAATAAACGCTGTCATAAGCTTTGAATAGTTATACAGTGTTTTGTTCCCGTCACACAAGTGACATTTTTAATTCGATAGAAGAAGACAAAACACGGTATAACTATTCCAAGCTTATGACAGCGTTTATTAGTAAGGGGGAAAAAGTTTAGGCTCTGGATTAAAATGCTACTTTTTAGACGACGTGAGGCACGCTTTGTTTCATTTCCTTGAAATCTTCGGTAGAACACGTCCGTCGGCTAGAACTCCTCCACCTCGAAGGTCGGTAGAAGATGCGTCGGTACTCTCACCGCAAAGAAACTGAAGTTGACGTTGTAGCGAGACTCCAGACGCTTGACCCTAAAAGTGAAAGACGTCTTCTTTAGGATGTACTTAGTCCACAACGTCCTCAACCTTCATGGACCAGTGCAGATAGAGGTGGACTAGGCTCTACTCGAGTTCGCTGGGCGCGGTGCTGCTTCGCGGCGAGCTTCCTCGTTTCACCTCTCCACCAATATGAAGACTTGAAGCCAACTTATTTAGGTTGTTTATTCTCATCTGTGTTTACCTCATAGACTTAGGGATAATAGTTAACGTAAATTGTTAATTTGTTAGGTATCAATAATCAAACAAAAGTTATTGTACTTCATCTTCTTCTTTTTCTACCCAGTGTTACCAGGATCATTACCTACACTATTTATTTGTAAAAGGTCATCCAGCCTGCAAGCTCAAGGCCGCGGATTTGTAGGCAAAAATTTTAAATGATTGACACTAATGAATGGATCTACTTGTTATTCCTAAATCCTATTTATTATTATTAGTACCGGTGCTGGATTTGCTAGATGCATCATGCACCGTGAGTATATTATAATAGCCATAGATATAGAATGTCAATGTGTGTCGTGGCACAGAAATATTGTCAGTTTTGTAAGGATATAACGTATCTATGTAATAATTATTCAAAGATAATAGCCCTTTATTAGTACCGGTGCTGGATTTGCTGGACGCGCCGTGAGTATGGCCCTTTAGTGTAACATGTTAATATCTGTATAATGTTAATATGTGTTTCCTATGACCATTTGGCAAGCAATCCGTATACAGTCTGACAAGGATCTTTTGGCACGTGAACAAAAACAGAACTAACATCGCCGTCTTGAAAAATGTCACTTTTAGTATTATGTATTGTTTTGTAGTTGCGACACTTTCCTTTTGGCACGTGGATAAAATCAGTACTATAATAACATCGCCGTCTTGTAAAATTTCACTTTTAGTAATAAATATTGTTCTTATTTACGACACTCACGCCGTCATCCAAGTGCCAAAAGATCATTGTCCGACTGTAAAATCTGTATTATCAATGAAAAATAGAAGATAATTAATTAAATAATGTATTTTAATAGAATATAATTCTAAATAGAACTCTGGAGTCAAACAATAGAGTTGAAAATCGTACACACGAGTGGTCAGTCAGATGTCAATGTCAAATAATAAACAGTTGTCAAATTGTGTGTCTGATTTAGAATGCAATAATAATCGCCTGTGTTAATTATGTACCTACTTAATTCTTATTGTAAACACTCTAGGAACTTTCAGTAAAACTACTAGGTACCGTTTTACTGAATCGACTGACTTGCACTGACTATCTGTATTTTGGACTTTGACTAGACATTTCACATTAGACTTGAAAATAATACGGTGTTGAAATCATATACAGGCTACAATAAATCTATTTCTCTGCCTTTTAAACTTGAAACTGGCAAATAGTTTTAAGCCGTAACGCCATCATTAAAAAAAAATAATTATGACATTTGACAACTTCACAACTGACGGAAAAATTCTTATAAATTGTAGACAACTAACGTTTGAGCAATTCGTTGTTGCGATTCGAACAACAGCGTGCATTTGGCTAGAGACAAAATGTCGTGATCTCAAAAGAGAAGTCGATACGACAGATCTTTCCGAATTTTAACGAAGGTAATTTGTCTAGGCGCCCAGTACCCGCATTCGCTTGGCGAAACAATGCAAGCGTTATTTCACGTCGGGTTTATGTGAGACTCTGACAATTCTCCAGTCGAGTCGGCCTATTCATGCTGAAACATAGCTCTCCCACGGTTATGACATGTGTAAGAGGTGAACTAAGCTGTAAGCGATATTTGCCAACAGGAATTTTGGGTATGACAAAATCTTCTATTAACAATTTAGGAGCTTCAAACGCCTCGAAGAATTTATCGGTTTCCCATTAATTTTGGTGAGCGAAAATGAATTAAATATTTTCTTGGTGTATACTATTTCTTCATTTTTAGGGTTCCGTACCTCGAAAGGAAAAAAAGGAACCCTTATAGGATCACTCTGTTGTCCGTCCGTCTGTCCGCAAATTTTCGACACTCGAAAGGGAATCAAAACCTACAGGGTGAACTCGGAATCTTGAAATTTGGTACGAAGTAACGTCTTATATCACAGATAAAGGAAAAATTGCGGTAAAAACCGTACATTTTTACTTGTAACTAAAAATGTAATACTTTTGTTATAATTATGATGTATCATAATTATGACAAAAGTATTTTTATTACTAATTTTAAATTTACTATCCCTGCTATGACTCGATTGTCGTGATTGTTGAACGTTTACTTATATACCTACAGGTTTATACGGAACCCTCTGTGTGCGAGTCCGACTCGTACTTGGCCGGTTTTTTGTTCAACCAATTAAAATTATCTTAAAGCCCCCGTTCCCACGAGAGTTTTTTGTGGTCGTAACAGAAAAAACACCACTGTAAATAGAACTCTATGCTAAGAAAATAGAACTAAAAATGTATGTGTCAAGTATAAAGTTGTCAAATCTGACACTTAACACTTTGTATTGGTTCTTTTTACTTTTTTTTTTGATGTCACAACGATTCGTGGAGACGTAGGCTAAATGAGTAACTTTTGGGGGTCAAAAACGCCCAGAGAAATCAAAGCATAGTCCTACAATACCACAATTTACAGGCCATTAGTTTGGAGCTTAACTACCCCTAACCTGTAAACGGTTGAGATATGTTAATTTCTTTAACTGGCTGTGGTCATAATGACCCATTGCATACAATCTTTCAGCTTTTATTGCTTGTAACGGCTAGCTATTAGCGGATTATTGTGGTTCAAATAGCCACAACGAGCAATCATTATTTTTTTACCCGACTAGGGCGAATCCAAAAGGAAGGGTAATGATTATGTCGTTATACTGTATGTTTTTTTGTTCCATCGTAGCGCCTAAACTACTGATTAGATTTTAGTAATAATTGAGGTGTCAGTAGGTTTTTACTTTTTAGTAATCGTCCAGATAACAAGAGCTAATTAAATAATTTGCACAGTCGGATTATTATTTTTAATTTATTTTATTTATTTACATACATACATATAATTACGCATTTTTCCCGTAGGGGTAGGCAGATACCACTTCTTTCCACTTGCTACGATCCTTACATACTTCTTTCGCTTCGTCCACTTTCATTCTTACCATCCATTCCTCCTCTCACATTCAACGTAGCCAAGCGTCTCAGAGCCATGGACCGCTTTTCGCCTCCGCGAGAAACGAGATGTGATAGGTGGCGAACCACATCGCCGCCATTTTGGATAGTTAAATTATTTTTGGTTATCCATTGCGTTTCCACGGATTGGTGGAGAGGGTAGGAATATTGAAATGGAAGGATAGGTGGTGTAGAAAGGAAGATTGGTAAGTTAGAGTGGGAAATAGGGAATGTAGGATTTTACCGCCCAGGAGGGCAAAGGATAGGACAGTAATAGCTAGGGAAGCCAGGGTCGCATACCCGTATACTATATCACAATTACCGGACAGGTAAGTTGGGAAGAGTATCCCATGACATTTATTTATTTGCTATTGAAAAAATCAGACTACCTATTAATTTTTAATAAAGTTAATTAATAAAGTTAAAGCTAGCTTATAAAGTGCGCGCCGCGTTATGTCTCGGTGTGAATTAATCCTAATAGCCAATTCACATCGGTCCCCTTCGCACTCATGCATCTATCTCGCTCTCTGTGATGTCACGATCTCAAACCTAGCCTCTGAGCCCAAGTGTTTCATTCCGGCTGAATGCTTCGCTGTATAGTGTGTAATTCAGTTTCCTCAGATCAATAGGCAGTTGATTAATTTTATTAGTACAGAAGTTTTTACCTTTGTAGAATTAATTTGCTTGTGAAGTGCCTAGACGTTCTAACAGGACGAAGTTAATAATTTGTAACTAGGAGATAAACGTCAGTTATTATACGTTAGGGTCGTTATTAAGAATTTGTAGTCAAACGAAGGTGATATCATTCACCAGAGTCGCACCGCGACGGTATTCAAAATTAAATCAATAAATCGTTTATTTTCAGGATACTTTACAAACATTATCTTTTCTGTCCCCCAAACTAGGCAAAGCCTGTCTTATGGGGGAAGTTAGGGAATTAAAATTATAACAACTTAAACAGTAGTTTTCGTTACTATTAAAATTAGCAAATAAATTATTAAATTATAAAATTAGTATTATTTGAATATTATGTGTACGTGCGTGAGTGTGCGTGCGTCGTGCGTGCGTGCGTCGTGCGTTCGTGCATGTGTGTATGAGTATGTATATGTATATTTCACCGTAAAATTGTAAAAACCGTTAGATTGTAATATTAATATTATCCCCAAAGTTTCCGTAATTGATTTTACCAAACCTTATATATTATGACATTAGTCGTAAACTGCACATGCGCTGTCCAGCGCGGTGCAACTTGACATTCGAACTCTTACAATGAAACGTGTATCTTCTTGTGCATGAATAAAGTTCAATTTTGAATGGCTGTTTTAAAAATGTAGTTCTGCGTCACGTATCGTTTCATTTGAGTGTGAATAGGCAAGCGGATTGATTTTTTTATTGCATAAATGAATAGTACTCTTAAATATGAGTAACTTCTCAGAAGAAACCGTATATCAAAAGTCAATATTTTCAAAGGTACAGCGATTTGTATACAAAATTTCGCGAGTCTTTATACTAAAAAAATTTTTTTTTTTTTGCGAAATTGGTAAACAAAACCTACATCATTAGATTACTCACATCATATACAAAAACATTCATTATGGTAAGTATGAACTTAAACGCACAAATATCGGAGATATTTACAAATATATTCCTGCGGCCATATACTTCATATACTACTTCATACTACTTCATATACAAGTGACGTCATTTTTAGGTCGACTTTAGTATGGAGCGTTTTTAGGAGGCTCGCGAAATTTTTTATACAAATCGCTGTACCTTTGAAAATATTGACTTTTGATATACGGTTTCTTCTGAGAAGTTACTCATATTTAAGAGTAGGTACTATTCATTTATGCAATAAAAAAAAAATTGTCCGTTTGCCTATTGACCCTTGTCCGACTAAAATAATATTCGAAAGCTTTTACTATACAAAATTACGATGAAAATAATATTTTCATTCCTGAAAACAAAAAACAACCAAATACTCACGATGGAAAACAACATCATTCAAATAGTTGAAACTTAAAGCGGATTAAAAAGGAAAGAAAGTTTATTGTTGGAGATGAATACCTGGATTTACAAAGGGAGTCGATAGGAATTGTATTGTGTAGCGAACAACAGACCTCTGGCGAATATGTGTGTGTGCGAACAACAGTCCTGAGGGTATTTGCATGGGAAATCTTTCAGTTTCTTACCTTATCCATTATTGGGTTGGGTAAATGTTTTTTGAATAGAAATTATGCACACATTGAACATTCGATGATCGATGTTCGCATAAACAAAACGTACCTATATAATAATAATAATAACTCCCTCACACCGATTTCGGTGACGGTGGCCGATTTCATTGAAACCAGGCCAGTTACAAAGGAGTTATTTTGTAAGTGCTCAAGTGTGTGCGCAGTACACAAGAGCACTCTCGTCCTTTACTCTCATAACCCAATGGGACGGATGACCGACACGACTGCCGAAAGATCAGGAGCAGGTCCGACTTTTTACAGGCCCATCCGACGCATGGATCGTCTTTCTTGTCAGACAATCAGGTGGATCAACCTATATTGTCCTATCCAAACTTGGAAACAACATTTTTTGTTGTTCCAACTTCCAATGCGGGAATCGAACCCACGACCTTAGAGTCGACAGCGGAGCTCTTACCACTAGACCACGGAGGCTGTTGACAGTAAAACGTATACCTACTGTTTTTTAGACAAGCATGACGTACCGTAGGTTAAAATAATAATAAATAATATTCTATGGCAAAGAATATTTAATACTAACGTAAAAAACTGTCATTCAATAGACCAACACACAAGATCAACAGCAATGTCACAGACATTTGCAGGAGGTGCGCGCAGCGAGTGTGAAAACTCTACACGCCTTAACTCTACAAGCCTAACTTCACAGAATGATGAGTTAAGACGTGTAGAGTTTGAAGTTTGGTAGAGTCAGAAGCTTGGTCTTACATAAGATCTAATAGATTTTCGACAGTGTGAGTCGTATGGTATCGTTTTCGCATCACTTTAAATAAAAATGTTTTGGTGGGTAGATTTCTTCTATGTATGCAATAATGAAAACATTATTTAAGCTGTAAGCGAGCCCGCAGTAGAATAGTGTTTATGGACAAGCGAATCCTAAAGTATAGTACAGGAGGCTGTATACTGCAAATGGTAAACCATTGTATTAACTAGAATTCGCCTAGTGGTCGAAATTTTTAAATAACTTTATGGTTCTTTTGCCTCTAAGATACGCATTAAATTATGTAAATTTTGTCTCTGAAACAGTGATAACTAAATAATACATCTATGCTCTGAAATGTGAAAAAAATTGTCAAATCAAACTAATTATTGTTAAACCAACATAGTCTTGGATTGACTATACAAACGCATGGTTGTGCGATTTTCTAATCTGAGCTGAGGTAGTGTGTAACATTAGCTATTTAACTTGCAATTGAAATCATAAGAAAGTAATCAGGTTAGGTTAGTAAGAAAGTATTTACTACATTTTCCTGAACTTTACTTTCTTCTGGTCTTAGTAGGGATTTCATTTTTATTCACGTCATATCTTACTTTTCCCGCCGCAATTTTCTCTGTGAGATCAAAGGCTCATAATTATAATAAATTACAGTAAAGTCTATACTTTTATTATTCTATTGCTGTTAAGTACGTCTACAACTTTTGGTATGCGACCTCCGTCATAACTTATAAGTAACGAGACGAAATAAGAACTACGGCATATTATAATATATTAAGTTCAATAACGTGTTTATCGTATAAATATTTAGGTTAAGTTGTTATTATATTTTACTAGATATTGCGCGCGACTTTGTGCGCGTAAAATGAAATCTCGCGGGAACAGTATATTTTATCGCTATAAAATATAGCCTATGTCCTTCCCCGTGGTGTATCTGCAACTCTATATCTGCGCCAAATTTCGTCACAATCGGTCCAGTAGTTTCGGAGCCTATTCAATGCAAACAAACAAATCTTTCCTCATTATTATATTATTACTATAGATAATGGTTTCATTTTAATACTTCTTATTTATACAGTGTGCTAGAGCTTCTGTCTAAAAGTAGAAGTAAAAACTACATCATACTTTTAGTAATGAATCATAATCAGTAATCACTGACAGCCTCTGTGGCTCAGTGGTTCAGCTCTTTGGTGCTCAAGCCGGGGGTCGCAGGTTCGAATCCTGCTGAAGGAACAAAAAGTTTTTCTGTGTTCCTGGGTCATGGATGTGTATAATTCAAATCTTAAATATATGTAGGTATACTATAAAAGTATTAAATATACTTCCCGTTTTCTGGCACCTGTAACACAAGTTCTTCGGATAATAATTAGCACGGGGCCAGATAGACGTGGTGTGCGTCCATAGATATTATTATTATTATCATATTCATAACTTTTTGTATGTTGTGAACACCCCTTTATTCGTGTTTTCTCTTGTTACAGATCAATCATCGGCAAGTCGGAGAAATACGAAAATACAAATCCAATAAAGAAATAATATCGACGAACATAAAAGTGGAATTATTAATATTTATTCAATAAATTTGAAAGGCGTATTCAGTTACACAAAATGCCGTATAAGATATTCCACGTTAAGAAAATAATATTTTTGGATCAAATGAAGACTTACAGGGGCTCACTCGCTACGGGGAAACGGAATGTCCTCCCCAACATAAACAATGGAACGTGAAACTAAATCATAGAATCCACCATGGGGCAGACATACACATACGCTTACGCCAATATCTCCGACGTCAACTTCTCCGAGTCTTACGAGATAGATATTGCCAACGACTGCGCCGTAGCAGACGACCCCGTGTACCCAAGCAGCTTCGGTATAACCCTCGCCGTTCCAGAATGGGAGGCCATCTGCACGGCAATAGTGCTCACGCTCATCATCATATCCACGATCGTCGGAAACATCCTCGTCATACTCAGCGTTTTCACCTACAAACCGCTTAGGATAGTCCAGAACTTCTTCATAGTGTCGCTCGCAGTCGCTGACTTGACGGTCGCCATCCTGGTCCTGCCTCTGAACGTCGCCTACTCCATTCTCGGACAATGGGTGTTCGGGATCTACATGTGCAAGATGTGGCTCACCTGCGACATCATGTGCTGCACCTCGTCCATTCTGAATCTGTGCGCGATCGCCCTCGACCGATACTGGGCGATCACGGACCCGATCAACTACGCACAGAAGCGGACGTTACAGAGAGTGCTCCTCATGATCGGAATCGTATGGGCGCTGTCGCTCATCATCAGCTCCCCGCCGCTGCTGGGCTGGAACGACTGGCCGGACATCTTCGAGCCGGACACGCCCTGCCGCCTCACGTCGCAGCCGGGCTTCGTCATATTCTCATCGTCCGGATCCTTCTATATCCCATTAGTTATAATGACGGTTGTGTACTTCGAAATTTATCTAGCTACTAAGAAGAGACTAAGGGACCGCGCTAAGGCGACCAAAATTAGCACCATATCGTGTGGACATAATAAGGGAAAGGGTGACCATCACGACCAGGACTCCGTGAGCTCCGAGGCAAACCACAACGAGCATCAGGGTGAGAAGAAACAGAGGAAATCAAAGAAGGTAACGCCCAAGAAGAAACAGATTAAACGATACTGGAGCAAAGACGATAAGTCGCAGAACAAACTTATAATACCGATACTGTCGAACGATAATTCCGTGACAGAGATGGCCGATAATCACGAAAACAGGAACACGTCCTCGGAAAGTAATTCTAAAGAGACCCACGATGGTGATATAGAGGTGATAGACTCGTCGGTAACACAGCCTAAAGTACAAAGGTCGCATCAGCAAAATACAGTTTACCAGTTCATTGAGGAGAAACAACGGATTTCGCTGACGCGGGAGCGGCGCGCGGCGCGGACCTTGGGCATCATAATGGGGGTATTCGTCGTCTGTTGGCTGCCCTTCTTCGTGCTCTACTTAGTAATACCGTTCTGTTCGAGCTGTTGTTTATCGAACAAGTTCATTAATTTCGTGACGTGGCTCGGATACATAAACTCGGCGCTAAATCCTTTAATCTATACAATTTTCAACATGGACTTTAGGCGAGCTTTCAAGAAGTTACTTTGTATTAAACGATAAATCGCCAACTTTGCTCAATCCGAACAGATTTATTCATATCCATCCAGAATAAAAGTAATTAAGTAGTTCTAAAGAACGATTTGATATTTAACGTGGTTAAACTTTCAAATGATGATTGTTAGTTTAAATTTCATGTAAGTACAGGTTTCGTGCGTAGCACAAGTAGCAGTAGGGGTTTGTGTCTAATTCCATATTGTAAGTACAGTATTATCTAATGTAAATAATATAGCAATAAATTGTATTGTAAAGACATATCTAAATTGTATATATTTATTGACTCAATGTAATAAAGTATTGGCTTCTTCGATTGTGATAATTTGTTCTAAACATTTAAACTTCGACTTTGTATATCCCTTTAAAATAATATGAGCCCATATTTGAAAGGGATATTGGACTTGTAAAACTTTCTGTTCGTAATTCTTGGATTTCTAATAAAAAATAATTTATGGGAAACTTTTTTTATTAGTACCTTACCTACTTGATAAAATATTTTCTTTTAAGCATTATGTTTACCGAATATGGCACTTAGTACGATGGCTTTAAAGTCTAGATTCGATTGGGAGTTGATATTCCAGAAAAAATAAAAAATATTATTCAGTGTAATGCATAAATTTTGCCTTTAGGTATAAGCCCAACTCATCTTCATTACGGTTATGAGGATGTTTTCTCTAGATTGTGTCCCTGCTACGGCGCTTAATTTAGATAATAGGCATTACACGCAAATCCTAAGGGTCAGCTCACATCTAAATGAGACCATACGCGACGCGTAGCTGCATTTTTAAGATGGCTATTCAAAATTGAACGTTATTTAGACACGACACAAGAGACACGTTTCATTGTATGCCGCGTATACAGAGCGGTACAGTTTGACATTCAAACACTTGCAATAAAACGTATCTTCTGCGTAGTGAATAAAGTTTAGTTTCGAATAGCTATCTTAAAAATTAAGCACCGCGTCGCGTATCTTCACGGTTTGAATAGACCCGACCTTATGGCAGTTATTTATATTGGCACGGAAAGTATTAGAGTTTTTCATAAGAGCGGAAAGCTCATAATATTTAATGTTGATGGTAAGTACTAGGTACTAGGTAGTATTAATATTACTAGAGGCACCCCGTGACTTTGTACGCGCAAAAATTAATTTTGCAGAAACCGTACATTTTCCGCAATAAAAAGTAGCCTATGTCCTTTCCCGTGGTCTACTCTACATCTGTGCCAAATTATATCAAAATCGGTACCGTAGATTCGGAGCCTATTCAATACAAACAAACAAACTTTTTCTCTTTATTATATTAGTATAGATAAACGCGAAAGTTTGTATGTCTGGACGTTTGTTAATCTTTCACGCAACAACTACTGAACGGATTTTGACGATATACTGCTACCATACTGGTAGACGCTTAGACTCTGGATCAGCTGGCCGATTTTGTATCGTACATTTTGTGAGCTAATCACTGAGTTAGTAACCAAACGGAGGAGTGAGTAACGGAAAGTCTCACTTTTGTATTCACTATAATACAAAAGTGAGACTTTCCGTTACTCACTCCTCCTTTTCGTTACTAACTCAGTGATTAGCTCACAAAATGTACGATACAGAATCTGCCAGCAGGTTACTTTTTATCGCAGAAAAATGTACGGTTTTTGCGAATTTAACTTTTACGCGCACGAAGTCGCAAGCAAGATCTAGTATGGAAAAAAATTGTAATTTTTAAAAATAATATTATACTATGTTTTTATTCAAATTATCGGTTATACTACTAATAAGTTTGAATATGCTGTATAAATTTGGATAGTCTTTGAAAAAATACCCTGTATAATTGACGAAATACACTTATTACAAAAAGCTCTATACAAACATATTTTATACACGATTGACGTCACATCAGTTGAAAATGTATAAAGATAAATACAAAATTGCTTTTAGTTTATTAATACAGCGTTTATGTATATTGTATATCATTGATTCAACAAAAAAAAAACACAAACAAAATAAGAATTTCAACTAATTTGCGTTTTTCAATCATACCAAAAAATATGTTGTCGTTTTTCAGTCCTGTAACTTTTTAATTTAGCAACTGATTACTGAACATTTTGCTTTTTTTCGGTCCATATTTATGTTGCCTTTCGGAAAATATAAAAATTTTGCTGATTTAAAACAAATGCTTGTTCCTTATTCAGCAGAGGCTCTGCAAAATATGAATGTCATAAAGCTGGTGACATCATGTGATTATGAGGACAATGTGTGTAAAATATGGGCACTCAGAGAACGCCTCCGCACTTATGTCCCGGGAATCGAGGGCGTAAAGTTAAGAGGGAAGACAATTTTATAGCGTGTAAGGAAGTAAGGAAGTGTTTTAGTTGTTTCATTTTTTATGTTAGTGAATGACATTGGGACTATTACTATGGCAAAAATCTCCACTGAGACGAAATATAAAATTAGGTTATATGTAAGCTTAATTAATAATAATTAATTGATTACCTCCATTTCTTAATGGATCTGAAAAATAATGCAATAAAACGTATTTTGGTTTGATATCGTCACTTTTTACTCCCATAATTTTTTTATTCAACGTAATTGGTGCAACGTCAAAGAATAGGTATATACGAGTATTACTAAGGGGCCCCACACACGGTCCGGTCTGCCTTCAGTTCGGCCTGAACGAATGCAAAATCGTATCATGTGTGGGCTCGAATCCGTTCAGGCCGAACTGACGTCAGTTGGGTCTAGGTTTGCCACTTCTTTTCTTGCAGATAAAGTACAATAGTAAATACATATAGGTAGGAAAAAGTAATACATTTTTAATCAAATTCAAAGACACTTTGTTTCTTTCGTCCCTCCATTTGCTATTGATCACAGAACATTTTCAGAATAATATATAAAAAAAATATGACTTTATAGAAGTTTAAAAAAATATCGTTGCTGTTATTAAACACTTGCTGCCTTTATTGTGCAGTTGATAGTTCTAAAATATATTGTAATAAAGTTAGCTAGTTATAGAGCAATCGATGTATTTCGCTATATGTACGAAAAAAATCATAATATTATGACTAAAGTTTTCAAAATCCTAAAGAAATCAAATCGTGAAAATAAAGTATTTTCGTGTTTTTTAGTATTCTCATAAAGTATAGAGTACAATTACCTGAAATAACGTACAATACTTTATTATAAAGTACGGGTGGATACCTTAGTTTGGTCGGATGCGATTTTCTCCGTGTGTGTGCTCGAATCCGTTCAGGCCGAACTGACGTCAGTTCTAACCGAAACGATCGGCCTCTCCTCTGTGGGGGCCGTAACGTAGCAACGTGGCGATCTCACCACGCCATTGTTTGAAATACTTTCGATGTCTCATACCACTAGGCGTTGTGTGTGATCCATCGAAATTATAATAATATTTATATAATATCCTACCTACATAGATATATTATATTAAAAAAGGCCTACCTATAAACTATCTATCAACATTTTACCAAACGCATTCAGTGGCTTAGTCGAGATAGAGTAACAGTTTACTAGAATGTTAATACGAATAAACGGATAAAATGCAATTTTAAGTTAAGGCGCTAAGGTGAAACAAATAAATATAAATACTCGTGGCTTCGCCGTAGTCGGGTAAAAGTGAAGACAATTTCCTGATTTAAAGGGCTAAACGGGAGATAATCTAGAAGGAAAACATGATTAAAAGATAAAATCGATTAGGTAATTCAGTTTGCCACAAAACAAATAGCAATTTCTGTTTTTGAGCATTTTCCTTGCCGTGATTTTCTTTCCGGCTTTTTATCGATGAGTATTCGTTATTTACTGTTTGAGTCAAATATTTTTTCAGTGGCATCAAAGAATTCATGATGACACACTGAAAAAAATATGTATTTTATGTTATCATCGCGCATCATAATTGTAGAATATTTTTGTGTTGTTTACAGTGATAATAATATTATAATACATCTATAGTCGTTTATAGCATTTATGATATGTCAAAAATTAATAAAATACTACAGCTAGCTTCAAAAATGTTGATGATGAGTGAGAAAGAAGCTTTACAAGCATATATAATATATTAAAAAGAGGTTAACAAGACCATCTTGATAAAGAATTACAGTAAGGCTACGTTCCTACAAGCGTTTTTAGTGGTCGCGACAGAAAAAACAGGTCTGTTTAGAACTGTGTGTTAATACAATAGGACTGAAAATCGAGTAGAGTTGTCAAATCTGACCAAATATAAAAAATAGTGACCAAAACACTCAATCGGTTTAAAGCTTTGGTCAAAGAACACTTTCTTGCCATAGCTAATAATAATTAATACAAATTAAATAGCATTTTATTAATCATTATTATTTTTGATACCCTACAAATTAATGTTCCATCCTTTGAATGTTATGTTCTTACTTATTTATGTATTTTAGAATATGTATTTGTATATAATATGTATGATATTGTTATTGTATGTACTTATGTATCTGTTTATATATTATGCTATTATTATTATTTGTTTTTGCACATTCATGATCATTCATATTAGTACTATCCTCTACCCATGGTTGCCTGGAAGAAATTACTAAATAGTAATAAGGGCGCCATTGTGTTCTACATTATTATTATCTAAGATTGCTGTTAAATTCCAAATTGTATTATGTGTGCACAATAAAGAATATTTCATTCATCTGACATTCGACACTTCGATTTTCAGCTCTATTGTATTAACGCAGAGTTCTATTTACAGTACAGTTTTTTCTGTCGCGACCACAAAAAACTCTCGTGGGTACGACGACGCGAGGGCTAAAGGGCCTCACTCACGGTCTAACCTGCACATCTAGTATCGGCACAAAATATGATCGTCATTAGCGTCAGTTATATCATTTATAATTTTCTTGCATATTATTGTAATTATAAAAAAATATTATAGAAGAATATCTTATTTGTTGTTGTATCATTTTTACCACCACTCTAACATAAGAAGGATCCACGAGAATCGAGACGTCGCAGCCCACAATATTTTTTGCCTACAAATCTGCTTCTAGGAAGCGGCCATAGATTTGAGGCTGGATGATGAGTATGGCGCTTGTAGAAAGTATAATAGTAGAAAAGATTTTTGTAGTAAAGTAGTAAGTAACTAAGTTTATTTGCATGTGGCGTTAAAAAGAAGTATCAAAGGAGATTTTCTAGAAACGTATGAGGCGTGAGCCAGTACTATGTACACTATATTATGTAACTATAGCTACATAATATAGTAACCGTTTCCTATTCTTTATTTTGTTTAATTTCACTTCGTTTTCATGTATATTTAAATTAACTTCGTCAAGGAGAGCAACACAACTTAAAATAAAACATGTCGGATCAGATCTTATGATATGGGCCTCTAGTCAACATGCATTCGATAATTTCGACGGCGAACTTCGTAATCAAAAATGTATGGGATTTGACATACGTCATCGTTATGTGACATGTCGCTTGCGATGCCTTATGTCAAATCCCATACATTTTATTGTCGAACTTCGTCTTCGAAATTATCGAATGCGTCTTGACTAGAGGCCCTGATCCGACATGTTTTATTTTAAGTTGTGTTGCTAATGTCATCAAGAATGCCATTTTGACAATGACATAGCTTTTGTTGTATGACATTCAAGAAGACGTCTCTTGACTCTTCTTAAAACTGTCAACTACGTTAAAAGTCATGCCCAAACAACTCTCATGGCCGCTCTAAAAATAGGCTTATCGCATTAAAAACTTTTCAAATAATTATTTTAATACGCATGTACCATACTTCAAAATATTTTTTGGTATTTTTATGACATTCCCATATTTTTTTTCTATTTATATATGTGGTGTACATGGAGCTGACCCAAAATCAAACATCCTTTAATCGTATCCGTCAAATTTACATAAGGGATGTTAAAGTCCTCAAAGAAGCTCCAACTTAAAGTATTGACGATTTGAATGTAGGATAAGCTCGTAATGACATATTCAAATTAAAAAGCACTATATTTAACACGTTCAGTACGTTTGGGGATCTAAAGGATCATTAACGAAACTTTCAGCCAGTGCGGTGCCAAAAATTATGTTTTATCCCTCTGGGTCGTAATTCCTTTTTTCCTGTGCATACAATGTAACAGAGACACTATACTTACATGCTTCTTACTTCAAATTTGATTTAAATGTAAAGACAAAAAAAAAAAGATTTAAGTGGGCCCTAGCTCAGTGGGTAGTGATGATGTACACTCGATGCGTACCTAAGTGTTGGGGTAGGTACGTACGTATTGGGGTGCAATAGGAAAATACAGGACAAGGTTTCAGCTTGCCTCAAACACCTGCTCTTAATTTCCAAGTAGCTCTCTATCTATTAGTTTAATAAGGCTGTCCCCACTGATCGCACTTAAATAAAAAACGTTTATAATATTTTTGTCTTCTTATTACCTTATCTACATAACCTCCACGAGGCTCGAGTAAGTACCTACACAATTAGCATCATGGGCTCCCTAGCTATAATAAATAGAAATGTACTGTGACGTCATAACAATATCCTTGGAATTCTCCAAGCAGAACTTCTTAGATGAATTTAATATAGATTTTCAGTAAAATCGCAATGTAGCAAGTATCTTTGTCATCAAAATGTTCTCAATAGAGCGCTGAAGGGCCCTTATCATTTAATCTATTGTATTTATCGTCACAAATCGCTCCGTCATCTCTCACAGGACAATATCATATCAGATACAATTTGTTCCCTGTAACAGGGTTTTTGTTAAAAGATAGTAAAATTGTTTAGCTTTTCACACACAATTTAATCGACTTCAAAAAGATGGAACAGCAAATTCGATCAAATCGTCGATCGAATTATTCCATGTGTGGATTTAATAGTAAAGAAATATTAAACCCCTCTTTATAATATAATACATTTATGAATTAACCTTTCTCTTATTTGATTTTACGTTCTTTATCCCACATAATAATCATCTACGATAACAAAAGCCCCAAATAGATTTTGGGAACATTAATGATCTCTTCTCAACGTGAGGAGAATAATTATTCTAATAATAATCATTATTCTCAATTTTTTATTTTATTTCAGCGTTCAACAAACAGAGCCTTTAGCTAAGTTGCCGTCGCTAAGTTCGCAAATAATTAATATGGAAGGGATTTGACAAAAGAAACACTAACGGCCCGTTTCAATAACCTATGATTTACTAATCAATAACTATTTATTAAAAATGTCACACTTGGTATCACTGTTAGTGATCACGCAATCACAGACAAATATTCCTCTATGTAAGTTTATTTTATTGAAACGCAAAAAAACGGGAAATACAAAGGTGACGTTTTAACAAATAGTTATTTGTAGGTTCTTAAAACCGGCTGTTAATGATTTTGACATAAGCATCGCTATGTCACTTAGCGATGCTTATGTCAAATCAAATAAACCATAAAAGGTTTAGACAAAATTTTCGTATGAAGAATATCTTATTTCAAAGTTTGCTACTTATAATACCCTCGGAAAGCCTTGAAATGAGCTGAAATCGATAGGATATTTTCCCCGGCGTTAACAGTGTAATCCACTTAGCCTGTTATTGCAATACTTGGTCAGCTTCGTAAATATGAAATCGGCACCCCGACCGAGATTCCGAATCTCGGCTCATACATTTTAAATGAATTCTTTTAAAGTGTAATGCCTTTGAGATTAATACATCTTAAAGTAAAAATGATGAAGGTAATACTTGAAAATACATCATATAAAGTAGGAATCTAGACGTTGACGGGTTAAGAAATGTATTACGTTAAAGGGTTGAAAAGATCAGCAGCACCCGGAAATATAACTTCGCTTCATCCACATTCCTTCATCAGTATGTGCGGTATGCCTATTCTTATGAGAAACCAACTTAAGCATATTACACAATACTAGCTTTTGCCCGCGGCTTCTCCCGCGTAAATACAGTGTCCCACGGGAACACTACTTTTATAATGAAAAAGTAGCCCTTAGGTTAATCCTGAGCTTAAACTACTACCGTACCAAATTTTACCAAAATCCGTAAAGTAGTTTTTAAGTGAAAGAATAATAAAATATACCTATTCATCACAAACTTTTACATTTATAATAGTAGTAGGACTAGTAATTGCTGCATCATCCTTTGTGTGGAACCAATTTTTATACACGGAACCCTAAGATACTAGCCTAAGGTACTCCTTATAATATCCGCTATCAATCAGTTAGGTCAAAATTGTTCCTGTCATTATAATATAATATATCTATAGTTATCTATCTATAGTTATCTATACCAGACAATGGCAAGTACACGTGATAGATTATTATTTAAGATTTTTATTATATAATACACATATTTAATACAATTATTATTATACATGGGCCAAGAACAGAAAATACTTTTTGAATTCGATCCCGCGGCCTCCGGCTTGAGCGCCAATGCGCTAACCACTAAGCCACAAAATGTAAAGTAGGCACTAAAATTAATGGTATGTTTTTTCTAAGGCACTATACTAATTATAGTTCCCTGTTTAAAAATAGCTCAAAAGAGAATGGCTATTGAAGACGTTGAAGTCAAATTTGAATAAGAACTGCAACTGTGATTACTGAAACATGACAAGATGTTAAAAACAAATGAACTTTTAGAGTAATGGTCAGTTCACACCGCGACGAGACGTGACCCTACGTGGCGCTGCACATTTAAGAATTAAGATACATACATACACTACGGCCGTTGTATCTTGACGGGTCTGAACATAGGCTCTGCGAACTTTAGCGCATGTACAACTCGTGAAGAAAACTGTTACTGTATTATTTTTATATACCTATGTACTAATAAAATTTGCCTAATACAGTTGACCAATTAGTACAAATAAAATAAATACGAAAACACTTAGAAACAGTTATTGCGCAACGTTCTGCGCGAAGTTCAGACTCGCCAAGATACATCGGCCGTATTGTACATACATATAATCACGCCTTTTTCCCGTAAAGGGGTAGGCAGAGACCACTTTTTGCCACTTGCTACGATCCTTACATGCTCGTTTCGCTTCGTTCACTTTCATTCTTACCATCCATTCCTCCTCTTACATTCAACGTAGCGAAGCGGCTCTCCATGGTCCGCTTTTCACCTCCGCGAGAAACGAGACGTGATGGGTGGTGAACCACATCGCCGCCATTTTGGATAATTAAATTATTCTTATGATTATCCATTGCGTTTCCACGGATTAGTGGAGAGGGTAGGAATAGGGAAAGGGAAGGATAGGTGGTGTGGAAAGGAAGATTGGTAAGTTAGAGTGGGAAATAGGAAATGTAGGATATTACCGCCCAGGAGGGCACGGGATAGGACGGTAATAGCTAGGGAGCCGGGGTCGCATACCCGTATACTTTACCACAACTACCGGACAGGTAAGTTGGGATGAGTATCCCATGACATATCGACCTATGCGTAGAACAAAGTCTGATGTGATCATAGAGCAAAAGTGCGTTTTTTGGATAAACGAAATAAGGAATCAAAGCTCTCCAGACTGACATTTTCAGAATTTTTGTATCTGGCTTATTTTCGGAAATACAGAATCGTACAACGTCTTATTTGATGTAAGCTCCATGATAAAATGCACCAAGTGTTCATAGGACGGAGAAATTGGAGCGCGCACGGCGCGGGCGCCTCGCGCGATCTTCACTTCAGGCGTTGTCGAGCGGAAAGAAGGGTTTTTTGTGTCATGTGTGTGATATTTTTTTCGGTTTGATGAAAATTATAATTTTACTAATTATTGCGTACTAAAAGTATTTCTGAGATGTCATGCTTACGGATAATGCTGGATATGCTTTAAGAAGAGGAGAAAAAGAGCCTGAACGTAGTCCTTATTTTTCAAATAAGCAATATATTTTTATGAAGAACGGTGTAGATCCGTGTAAGCTGATATTTTTACTTAAATTATTCTTCAAATTTAATATTATCATGCTTTGAAATTATAGTTTTTTACTATTCCGCTTTTTAAGCTCATAAATAGAAACGGGAAATCTATATTCATAAAAGACATTTTTTGACGGAGAGTTAGAAAAATACATTTTAGTTCGAAAAGTATGATTAGTTTCATGTTTATTTATTAGGTAAATATTTGTCGTGTTATCAATAAAAGTTGACGTATCAAATAGTTGAGAATATAAGTAATATTAGAACTATGTAAGACTAATACTTTAGAATTTCTAAGAGTTTCATGTAACTATGGGACGTTTTTTTACGGAATCACAGAATAGTTATAATACATTTTGTCAGTTCGATATGCAGACAGGACGTTATCGCCTGAATAATGACATCAGTTAGGACGTTGTTCTTTTAAAAATATCGTTAAATATAAATATATTTCATATTAAATAAATAAAAATAGTTTAAAGCTGCGTTACCTTACAATATATACACATTTGTAGGGTCTTCGGCGAATCATATAACATTATGATCGACAGTTTAGTTCTGTACTGCGATGTTCATTAAACCTTGTATATTCAAACTTTTTTTAATAGCTTTATACAAATGTTATTAATTTTTATTAAAATGTTTTCAAGTTATATATATCATACATAATATTATTTTTAATATATTATGGTGCAGTGTAGTAATACAATTTTTAACATTTCAGTTGTTTACAACAAGGTGCAGAAGAAATAAGTCAGCCACTAGATGATGTTTGAAATAAAATTGATGCCGCACCTCCTAATCCATCTACTAATGAGAGAATTTATGGCCTTCGGCCATCAATACTTTCTTTAAAAGCCACTCCTAGTTTCGAAAAATCTTAATACAACTTAAAGACTTAAAAAATTCTGACCATCAGTTGATCAAGAAATGTCGGTGCTAACTCCTATGCAGTCTTCTGCTGATAGTCATTCCACCTATGACAGTGTTTTCATGTCCAATTATGTAGATAGTAGTATACAATTTAATTAATATTATATCTAGCAATATTTCGAAAGTATAATCTAGAAAAATACCCAAAACCTGCAAGGAAATGTGTGAGTGTACGTTTACAAGTCTATTGTTGCTCTTTTATTTAATTATTTCTAATAATTATGCCAGCACGCTCGGTCAAAAGCCTTTGACCACTATATAAAGGTGTTTTGCAAAATGTGATCATATGTAACTCTGAAACGGGGTACAAAGTTTGACTCAAACTGGACGTAACTTTGAGAATCAGTACAAAGTTTGACTCAAACTGGACGTAAATTTGAGACTCGGTACAAAGAATACATCGCGTCTTATAGAAATGGTTATCGTGATAAATCATATACTGCTAAATACCTTTTAGATATGTTAAATCATTATAATGTAAGTACCTGATGGCCATTCCTATAAGGTGTTACAGAAAATATGATAGTGTTTACGTAAATATATACTATCACATTCAGGATAATCAATTTTATAGACACTTGATTGATACTTTAAATCAATCCGAACCTTATTATGACAAAATTGATTTTTTATGTATTATTTCTCCTGAATGCGACATGCTTATTATAACGGGATTATGGCCATAACAATATTATGGTTATTTTTCATTTTTGTTTAGTTTTTTGGATAAACGTGCAGATACCTCCCCCCATGTAGGTTAAACTGAACTTGTACCTATCTAATTACATTATACAACTTAGCTAGAAAGCTTAGATACAGTACCAAAGCAGTTTAATTTATAACTACGTTTTAGAATGGGTTAGGTGTTAAACATATCGAGCGAGGTCAGTTCCGATATCATCTGGAAAGCAAGGCCAAGTTAGCCTCCAAGAAGCTTAGTGTTCTGAACAGGTCAAAGCAGTATTTCAGTCCGGTCCAACGCCTACAACTCTATAAGGCGCAGGTTCGGCCTCACAGGGAATACTGTTATCATCTTTGGGCAGGGGCGCCAAAGTACCAGCTTCTCCCTCTAGATCGTATCCAACGTAGAGCCGCTCGAATTGTCGACTGCCATAGTATTTCAAACAGACTTGACTATGTAGCATCGCTCTGCATCCTCTATCGGTTATATTACGGTGAGTGCTCCGAGGAATTGTTCGGACTTATACTTGCTGCAACTTTTCGCTACCGTTCCAAGCGACAAAATATTTATGATCTTCATCACCTTGATGAGTGGCAGTCCTCCACCGTGCGCTTTACCCGAAGCGTTCTGCCGCACACTGTAAAACTCTGGAAAGAACTGTCACCAGCAGTATCCGGACCATTACGACCTGCAAACCTTCAAGAAGGGAGCGTATTCCCTCCTAAAAGGCCGGCAACGCACTTGCAACTTCTTTGATGTTATCGCTTACGGTAACGGTACGGTACCATAAGCACTACGGTAATCGCTTTCTATCAGGTGATCCGTTTGCTAATTTACCCCCTAGTTTAATAAAAAAAGTTTTAATTGTTTATAAGTTTAAATTTTGTTTTGGGCTTGATGTATTTTTTCAAACAATATTTATTTTTATGGGCATATCTTAGAGATTTTAATTTTTTTGTAGGTTTTAGACTATGGTAACTAGTTTTTAATTTTAAGTAAGTCCCTAGTACCGACTATTATAGTTCAAAACACCACCTATTTTGAGATTTTTTAATGTAAATAAACGATTTTAAAAAATAATTATGTATTATAATTCATTTATACGTAGTGTGGATAGTGCTATATCAAAATAATAGATTATGATTATTCACATAGGACTTAAAAATGTCGGATAACTCCAACAAAAAACGAGTCATATGAATATAGAACGGCGTTTCATTCAAATGTCTCCGTAAAACAACGTAATATGATCACTACGAACTCTCGCTTCTCCGCTGTAAAACGTCCTAGGTTGATATAGAACTCGTTATCTCAGTAAATATAATAATTATTAATAAACAGTATAAAGTGGTTAACTAGACTAGGATGTCATAATAACATACCAAAATTTCAAAAATAAAAGTCTCACCGTTTATAAGTTATTCAAGTTTTTCAATTCGCAAAACTTGTTTTGCCTCTACTGAAAAGTAGCAATTTTTCAAATCGGACTTTGTTCTACGCATAGGTCGATATTTTGACATGACAAGAATTAAGATAGCTATTCAAAATTGAGCTTCGTTTATTACACAGGAAGATACACATTCATATGACATCAGTCATACACGGCACATGCGCTGTTCTGCGCGGTGCAACTTGACATTCGAACTCTTACAATGAAACTTGTATCTTCTTATACAATTAATAAAGTTCAATTTTAAATAGCTATCTTAAAAATGCAGCGCCACGTCGCGTATCATTTCGTTTCAGTGTGAATTGACCCTAATTGAAAATTATTTTGATGAATTTCGGCAAAACAATAAAGATATAGACAATGAGTAAAGAGAGTCATCACAGAAATAAGAATTTTAAAACAGATACAAAAACTAACAATAGTGGTTCTACAGACATTTCTTGTAAAAACTTAGAATAATTTTAAAAATTCTCAAAGACGGTGTTAAAGGCAAATTAGCAATTTTAGCGTCTTTGGCCTTTGTGTAACTTTTATCTCCGAAAAATTGCAGTAATGTCGTAAAAATAAAAGTTTAGAACAAAATGATACGAAATCGCGAATAAAAGTTAACCGCCACACGTTAAGATGTTAGAAATTAAAACAAATAATTTTATAGACGTACGCCAGGTACGGTAGCGCAAAGGAAATATTAAGTGTATAGCTAACTAGCTTCTGCCCGCGACTTCGTCCGCGCGGAGTTCGTTTTCCATACAAATTTTTAACCCCCTTTTCACCACCTTAGGGGGCGAATTCTCGAAAATACTTTCTTAACGGATGCTTACGTCATTACAACTATCTGTATGCCAAATTTCAGCAAAATCCGATTAGTAGTTTCGGCTGTGCGTTGATAGATGAGTCAGTCAGGTTTGCCTTTTATTAGGGTTCCGTAATAGTTAAGGAACCCTTATAGTTTCACTCTGTCCGTCTGTCTGTCTGTCTGTCCGCGCCTCTAGCTCCTGTAGTTATGAATATAAATTGATGAAATTTGGTGCAATTATAGATTGTGTATATATATATCACGGTTTTGGGATCATAAAATTTTTTTTATTTTTTATTTTAGGGGCTACATGTGAAGTGGGGATGAAAAATATTTTTTCACTCTATCCCATCGTGTATCGTAGAATAGGTCTTTTAAAATAAAGGCAAGGTTTCATACGTTACTTTTTTATAAAGTTGACCATTTTCGAGTAATCGGCCTCCAAAGTAGTTTGTAAGTTGGTCCCCCCCCCTAGCATTTTTAAACTATAGGAGATAGAAACTTGCAAATTTCCATGCTGATAGATCATGCTAAAAACTCTTTAGAAAAATTATTGTGAACCAAATCGGACAGTAACTATTGGAGTAATTAAAAAAAGCATATTACGCGTTTATAGTTACGGAACCCTCCTTAGACATGTACTGACATGCTCTTAGTTAGGTTATATATATTTAGATTTGTGTACACTGTACATCCCCAAAAACAAAATTAACAATTTTAAGTAACTCCCGTGTTAATCAGTGACCGAGCTGATGATGATGAATAATAACTAAACCAATCTCGATCATGTCAGTTTTCAAACACAAAGATACTAGGTCAAAATCGGTTTCTCCTTTTGGGAGCTGTGATGCACACACATTATTTTAGTTCCTGTCTTATTGAATTACTAGATGTTGAGATGTTGCACGTGACTTCGTGCGCGCAAAAGGAAATCTCGCAGTAACCGTACATTTTGTAACCTATGTCCCCGTGGTCTAATATATATCTGTACCAAATTTCATCAAAATCGGTCCAGTAGTTTCGGAGCCTAGTCAATGCAAACAAACTTTTCCTCTTTATTATATTAGTATAGAAGTATAGATAATGAAAAACCTATAAGAAAGTGATTAAAAATGTTGACACATTTTCTTTTAAACTACACTACACGCGTACTATATTATAAATGGGATAATAATATTATAATATATATAAATATAATAAATATAATTAATATTTTCCTCCCACGGTAATAATAGAGTTTTTAAAGTTTCAAAATGGCGTTTACTTTAAATCTATTAATGGGGAACTTAGCAAACAAATTTCCCCAATTACAATAACATTAAGAAGAACGCGTCTACTTAACATGGCTGAGTTTACACTCAATCTATCCCGGAATTTATAATTGGAGACATTAAGACCTAAGCTTGGAGTAAATTGGTTTTTGTCCGAAATCCGTTCAGCTCAATAACAGCTGAGTCTTACATAAAAGGCTTAGTGTCCGTATCTACAAAATAAGTCGATTTTTTGTATAGTCGAGTCTATCGAATTTAGTAGTTTTCTTAATGAAATGCACCAGAAGACCAGATGGATCGTCGTCGTCGTCGATCGATCGAGGAAGGCTGCACTGTCCGTCCATCTGTCTGTATGTCACCAGGCTGATATCATGAACTGTGATAGTAAGACACTTGATATTTTACTGATGAGGTATTTACTGTTGTCACTATAATAACTAAAACTAAAAATACAATAAAATAAATATTTAAGTGTTTCAATGAAACAGATTGCAAGATCAATCATAAAAAAAAAATAAGTGGTGCTCCCAAGTCCCAAGCAACAAACGTTTTTTTTTTCGTACCGGAATCCAATTCGAACTTGGTGGGTTTATTTGCGTGCGAAATACTATCGATATAACAAACGACTTATTTTAGGTCTGATGTTGAAGAGTTTGTTGATTGAAACTGTAGTAACGACAAAATGAGTTATGGACAGTCTTATTTAAAATTTTCTGCGCTTCCGATTGGTCTATAACTTTATACACTATATTGTAACACTTTTAAATGGTTTTTACGGCCCAAGTGACTTTAACGTCCAAACAGAGTTTTTATTGAAACAAAAAAATATGTAGGTATAGATATATAATTTCTGCCTTTTTAATCAGGACCACTGAAAGTTAGAACGTCGTCACTGGTCACGTCAACAGATAGACGTTTTAACCGATAAAAATGTTCACCATGATAGAACTTAACTTTGGGTCGTAATACCCGATTCATTGTTATATTATAAACCAGATTATGCACGCGGCACCGCTCCCGTAAATACAGTATCCCATGGGAGCACTGTAATTGCTCGGGATAAAAAGTAGCCTATGCGTTAATTCAGATTTTAAGCTACGACCATTCCAAATTTCATCATATTCCAGTCAGTAGTTTTTGCGTGAAAGAGTAACATTACATCCATCCATCCATCCTCACAAACTTTCACATTTATAATAGTAGTAATATATATCTAAAAATGTTACAATACAAAGTTCTATAGAATATGAGTGAAAGGCATCTCCATTGATTTTCGTTGCTATTACTGTAGCTATTACGGAGTATGTATGGTCAAGCCGACGCGGGTCAGGGACAAACACACAATACGACTCGGTATTCAACTTGGACATCATCATCATCATCAGTACCAGGTCAAAAAAAATGTAGATTATATCACGAAAGAGACATAAAAAGCGATTACCGCCGCTCATAGACACTCGCAATGTCAGAGGAGTTATAAGTACATTGTTACTTGATTGTCTTTAAAACCCTCTACGCGCGAGACAAAACTACGGCTCGAGATCGAAACAAGGTCGCGGAACCACTGCTTGGTATGAATTTATATGGCGCACTAAATAATACCCGCGACACGCGACCCGCGATCGGAGAGCGTGGCCAGAGAACCTGGGCCTCTAGTCAAGATGCATTCGATAATTTCGACGGCGAAGTTCAAAATCAAAAATGTGTGGGATTTGACATAAGTCATCGTTATGTGACATGTCGCTTGCGATCAGGGTTACCAGAACCTCAATTCTCGTATTTAAAGTAGACAATTTAAAGAGTTTTACTTTGTTTGGATTGAAAGTGTAGCGACATGTTACCGTGAACGGATTTTATGACGTTTCGATCAATCAGAGTGCGTTTCACGTTGGTTTAACATTCATGAAAACACCGTTTGGGAGTATAAGCGTATCGGGACTTGATTGTAATTGTATTAATGCAGGTTTCAATTAGCAGAAATTCAGGGGTTTAAATCGAAAAGCCGGTTGCAAGTATTAAAAAAACCTGATTTCAGTTACAGTCCGGTCCGGTAAAATATGAGCTGGACAACCGACAACAACAGTTACTAGATCAAAGTTGTTATTCAAATTGTTACCCACATTTCTAGCAGTACCTCCAAAATTTACATTAGAGTTATCGCCAGTGAAAGGCACGTACTTTTATTTTAAATTATACTTTTCAAGCGTTGTCAGTAGATGATTGGCAATGGTTATCATTGACTATTTATTGATATGAGTAAAAATCCGGTCTCGAATGAAATCCTTGCGGAGTCTGGCCTTTATCCTCAAAATCCGGTCTAGAGCGGATTTATCCGGTCAGATGGTAATCCTACTTGCGATGGCTTATGTCAAAACTCAAATCCCATACATTTGGTTTTCGAACTTCGCTGTCAAAATTATCGAATGCATCTTAACTAGAGGCCCTGATTGGCTAGTTTGCTGGTCTCATGTCGCGGTTGCATGGATTGGCTACATTTAGGCTTATGAAAGTTTTAACACACGTCGGTTTTCTGTGCAGCTGGTATCTTTCCGTTTGAGCCAGTGCGGCGTGCCGAACTTCAGACTCAGCTACGGTGTAAAATAGTACCAATTTGGTTAAATTTCCGAACCGCCGCAGGCTTTAAATTAAGGTTTAATTGCGATTGATTCCATAGTGCATAAGTTAGTTATGCAAATCTGACGTGTTCTGCAGCCACCAAGGCATTGAATCCTTTGCATAATGAATACGCAATCTTGTCAGAATTAGCTGTTTGTAGTAGGTAAAAGGTAGGTAGCAACTAGCAACGTTTACGAATTAACTAATATTAAATATTAGCTTGACGAGCTTATGCCCGCGGCTCCGCCCGCGTAAATATATCTAGTGTCCCGCGGGAATACTTTACTTTTTAGGGATAAAAAGAAGCCTATGTTTTATTGCAGAGCGTTACTACCATCAAAGATTTAAAAACTAAGGATAGGGTATGACGTACATTTGATAGAACAAATCTTTATACAAGAAAAATAACGCCATCTTGGTTTTCACCACACCTAAAATGTTAGCCATCTTGTTTTCACCGTACTTCAAATGGCAAAATGGCCACAAAAACTCTAAAAAGTAGAAGACAGTTTTTCTCGTCTATATATAATACTATGACTACCATACCAAATTTCATCAAAATCCGTTTAGTAGTATTTGCGTAAAAGAGTAACAAACATCTATACGTCTATGCTCACAAACTTTCACATTTATAATAGTAGTACGATAAAAATAAAAGGAGATTTACCCACTGACTCACTGACAGAAAATGCATTATCATACATTGTACGCCTTCGATCTCTTATAATGTTATTAACAAAATGGATTTCGAATTTTTACAAACTCTATTAAAAACGACACCCGCGCCGAGGTCACTCATTTCGTGAGTGACCTCGGAGTGTGTCGGGTAGAGCGACGAATGGACTGCATTTTCATCCCCACTTCACATGTAATAATAATACTCCCCACACCGATCTCGGTGACGGTGGCCGGTTTCATTGAAACCAAGCCTGTTACGCAGGAGTGATTTTTATAGTGCCCAAGTGTGTGCGCAGTACACAAGAGCACTCTCTCTTCCTTTTACTCTCGTAACCCAGTGGGACGGATGACCGACACGACTGGCGAGAGATCAGGCGCAGGACCGACTTTTTACATGCCCATCCGACGCATGGATCATCTTTCTTGTTAGACAATCAGGTGATCAGCCTGCATTGTCCTAACCAAACTTGGAAACAACATTTTTTGTTGTTCCCTTGTGGGAATCGAACCCACGACCTCCGAGTCGAGAGCCAATGCTCGAACCACTAGACCACGGAGGTTGTTACTTCACAATATGTACTGACCCTTAGAATATAAAATTTGAATTTGACGACCTCTGTGGCTCAGTTGGTTGAGCGTGTTGGTGCTCAAGCCGGGGGTAGCGGGTTCAAATCCCGCCGAAGGAACAAAAAGTTTTTCTGTGTTCCTGGGTCATGGATGTGTATTAAATATATGTATAATAAAATAAAAATCTTAAATATGTGTATAGTATAAAAGTATTAAATATATTTCCGTTGTCTGGTACCCGTAACACAAGTTCTTCGAGAACTTACCACGGGATCAGATTAACGTGGTGTGAAGCGTCCATAGATATTATTGTTATTAATTATTATTATTTTGTGATGCCAAATCCGCAATCCATGACTATACTAAATTTCATCCATTTATATTCATAATTACCGACGCTAGAAGCGCGGACATACAGACAGACAGACATACAGATAGACACACAGACGGACGGACAGAGCGAAGCTATAATAAAAAGTAGTCACATAGTACCACAAAGTAAAAAGTTATTTAATGTATAAACTATATGACTAATGACTATATTGCACCGCTATGAATTCTGTTGTCCAATTGGACTTGTCCTGTTGATTTATATTCGTCGGACATATTGTGTGTGACGTCATGTGTATGTCATGTGTATGACAGTGTGTGATAAGTTATGACAGGGTAATATACACCAGTTCGTTGCGGTAAAAACCGGTTTTAACTAGTATTTTCGTGTATAAATTCTCTTATATTCGCATGTTGATTGTAAAGATTTGATGTTCTCTTATAAAATACAACAACAGTATTATGGCTACATCAAAATTGCCTTTCACATGAAAGTATGCTGGATGTTTGGTTTTTACTTGCTAAATATTATAAACAAAATTTAAGCCGAAAGTAAGCTCTTATTTTTCTTATTTTGTATTTATGATAGATTTAAATTTGTAGGGGGTGACATGTAAAACTTACACGGCACACAATTTTTTTAAGGAGCTAACTAGGCGAAAAAAATTTATTTTCTTCGCCTAGTTAGCTTATAGCTTATAATTTTATATTCTATTCTATCTTTATACAGCCTCCGGTGTCCAGTGGCTTAGAGCTTGGCTCTCGACTCGGAGGGCGTGGGTTCGATCAACACCGACTGTTAATACTCGTTCGATTCCCGCGTTGGAACAACAAAAATGTTGTTTCCAAGTTTGGTTAGGAATTTATGCCTTTATTAGGATGCCTGATCACCTGATTATCTGACAAGAGAGATCCTGCACCTGATCTCTCGCCTATCTACTGGATTTCGATAGTAAGGGAAGAGAGAGTGCTCTTGTGTACTGCATACACACCTGGGCACTATAAATAACTTCTGCGTAGCTGACCTGGCTTCAATGAAAACGGCCACCGTTACCGAAATCAGTGTAGGGAGCTATATATAATTATTACATTGCCTGAATGCTACAACTACAACAAATTTTGATGCCTTTAGCGGACGAGATGAGGATATTAGTAGGTATTATTTTTCTTATATATTATAGTAAGTACCTATAGATGTAACTTGTAACAGATTTTATATAAATAAGTCCCTAAAACAGGTTTCGCGTTATCTATGCATGTAAATGACTAAACCAATAGTTCATTACCCTAATCATGTTTTTATAACAAATAAACAAACACAGGGGAACCCCGCGCTTTAATTACCTATCGTGAGTAGACCGTACCGAGTTACCGACTAGCGAACAGAGGACTACCTACTCGTATAGTTACGTACTTACGTATGGCTGGTTATTGTTTAAACATGTTGTTAATATCCATACTATACTAATATTATGGGAAAGTGTGTATGTTTGTCCGTCTTTCACGCCAAAACTACTGAACCGATTTAAATGAAATTTGATACACAGATAGTCTAAAGCCTGAGAAAGGACACAGGCTAGTTTTTATCGCAGGGAAATGTACGGTTCCCGTGGGATACTTTATTTACAGTTTCACGTAAAAATACTTAACCGATTATCATGAAATTTGGCACAGATATAAAGTAGACCACGGGAAAGGACATAGGCTACTTTTTATCGCGGGACATAAACGGTTCCCGTGGGTAACTGTACTTATGCAGGCAGAGCCGCGGGTATTAGCTAGTTTTTTCTATATTCTTTTTAAAAGATAATACGTTAAATTTCGGAATGCTGATTGAGTGGGGTTCATATTAATTATATTGTTATGTAATATTAGGTAGGTACTTACAACATTTTGTTTTTGGTTGTTATAAACTATTTCAATAACTTCATAGGCGCAGGTTTAAGCATAGTTAAATATCGACCTGGAGGGTTACTTCAAACTCGTAAAATGTTTTGAAGCCCAATTCTATATACAGTATCACCGTTAAATTGTAAAAACCGTTAGACTGTAATAAAGCTAGTGAAATTGTAAAATGTTGATAGACTTCCGACGCAAATATGCTGCCTATAATTTAACACATTATTTTTCGTTACATTGTAAATATCTTTTTTAATCTTTCGACATATTTTTACAATCTCGTTAGTTATTTTACAATATAATGGTTTTTACAATTTTACGGTGACATAACATATACCTATAACTTACACGTTCATTTGAATTATAAATGTACCGTTCTGTTTATATTATAAACTGACCCAAGGTCGAAATCTACTTCTAGTTTCTACACGTTTGACATTTCTTTAGCGTTTGACGTTTATTTGACATTTATGAGAATACCATTTTGCTGTTAAATGAGATCGAGACCGTATCGAATTGACATTCAAATTATTGTGATTTGATGTATTGTAATAAAAATTACTCTCAAATTAACAACAAAAGTGTTCAAAGTTTCGTTTCTATTCACGATATTTATTCACGTACCGGGACTACCTGTATTTAACTTATACCTAATGTGATAATGACTTTGCTTTTATTTAAAATATGGTTATTCTTATGTTAATGTTATTATAGAAAACACAAAGTTTCTTTTCCAGTTTTTTTGTAGTCTGACTAAAACAAACCTTGCAAAGTATTATGTGAGTTCACCTGTGTACAGTTGTGGTTTTGTAGTTTTTTCCCTACCTAGTGTAGGTTTCCGTACCTAATGGTAAAAATGGGTCCGTCGGTCACCAGGCTGTTTCTCCTAAACCGTGATAGAGATATTTGATGTATTTAACTATTTATACATACATACATATAATCACGCCTTTTCCCCGTAAAGGGGTAGGCAGAGATCACTTTTTGCCACTTGCTACGATCCTTAAATACTCGTTTCGCTTCGTTCACTTTCATTCTTACCATCCATTATTCCTCCTCTTACATTCAACGTAGCGAAGCGGCTCTCCATGGTCCGCTTTTCACCTCCGCGAGAAACGAGACGTGATGGGTGGTGAACCACATCGCCACCATTTTGGATAATTACATTATTTTTATGATTATCCATTGCGTTTCCACGGATTGGTGGAGAGGGTAGAAATAGGAAAAGAAAAGGATAGGTGGTATGGAAAGGAAGATTGGTAAGTTACAGTGGGAAATAGGAAATGTAGGATATTACCGCCCAGGAGGGCAAGGGATAGGACAGTAATAGCTAGGGAAGCCGGGGTCGCATACCCGTATACTATACCACAACTACCGGACAGGTAAGTTGGGATGAGTATCCCATTTACACAAAAAAAAAAACAACACACACAACAACAAACGTGATTTTTTTTGCCGTTTTGTATGGATCACTTCGTGTGACTCCAACTTGCACTTGGCCAGTTTTTTGGACCTGAACCTCAATTCTCGTATTTAAAGTAAACAATTTAAACAGTCAACTTCACTTTGTTTGGATTGAAAGTGTAGCGTCATGTTACCGTGAACGGATTTTATGCCGTTTCGACCAATCAGAGCGCGTTTCACGTTGGTTTAACGTTCATAAAAACACCTTTTGAGAGTGCAAGCGTGTCGAGACTTGATTGTAATTGTATTAATGCAGGTTTTATTTAGCAGAATTGCCCCCCAGATATTGTGATGATCATGGTGACTAGTTACAAATGAAATAAATGTTGCTGCCTCTCAAATCTCAATATAATCACTACTAGTGTATTAAACTGTGGGAGAGCCAGGCTTCGGCACGAATGGGCAGCCTCGACCGGATAAATACCACGACCTCACAGAAAACCGGCGTAAAGTAACGCAAGCATTGTGTTTCTCCAAGCGAGTGAGGTTACCGGAGGCCCAAGAGGGGTTGGGGATTTTAAGGACCAGGAAATCAAGTCGCAACACCAAAGGAGTTATAAGTGTAGCTCCTCTGGTGTTGCGAGTGTCCATGCTTCGGTTACCATAAAGCGATCCTTTACTAGTTTTCTGGTACATTTCATCAAACAAAAAAAAAACTGGGGGCGTATCTAGTGCGCACAATTTTACAAGGACTTTCGTAAGTTTTTACCGCAGTTCAAATAACTTGTATCCAAGTAAATCGAGAAAAACAACAAGCAGAGGTTTATGCACAAGTGCTTTTCTCAACAGTATCAACTTTTTTCGCTGTTTTCTGCAAATTATTGTAGTAAAGAACTGTTGCAAAAAATTGTGCAAAATACAGAGACTCAAAGTTCGTCCTTTGTTCCACGTTTTATTTAATTTACTAGTTCTTTTCCATAGTTTATAGTTTAGAGTAAAAAAGTTCAAGAAAGCCAAGAGTTAGTTGCGCGTAGTACCCTACTTGCGACATTTATAGTTTCGCTCTGTGCTTTATAAGTTAGTCCTTGGCATTTCTACACTTTATGCGTCTCGGAGTTAGATGACCGTTTTAGAAAAAAAATTTTGAGTGAAAACGAATAATAACTTCTGAAGTTATTTGAAAAAAAAATGATTATGCGCATTGATAGTTACGAAACCTTCCTTAGATATGTCCTTAGATTAGGTCGTTAATCATTAGACATTATCAGATTTTTCTAGGAAAATTATTGACGAATATTTTTTCGTCATAATATTACCTATATGAAATCTAAATAGGTCATTGATCACTTTACATACAATAACCTTTCTTCCGGCTTCCTTTCCGAGCGGGCTTTTCCTAACAATGCATCAATGAAATCAAAAACGGATGTAACGTTGCGTAAGAAACTAACCTTGGCGAAAACCACGTCATACAGTCACTTATATACCCTTACACCTTGCTGTCGATACATTCGTGAGTCGAACTTCGAGCAAGATGGATCGTTTGCTAATATACATTGTCGTAATCAACATACTATATGTGCAGGCGAGGACAATATATTACCCTATAACGAGGAACCCAGACGCGATCGTTTTCGAAGGACCAACAAATGACGTGAACGATATCGAAGATGACTATTTCGATTTGGACATTCGATTCGGTCGTTCGGAATGCCCGTCCGGATTCCATAAGCAGGGCACGATCTGTTTTCCGAATGATTAAGTTACATCAAAGATATTTGAAGATTGTGAAACAGAAATCAAGACGAAATAGTTCAAGTGTATTGGGCAGAAAATTGACTGATTGTGTATGAGACTGTGATTAATATTAATTTATTTATTGAATTAAATTATGTGATATTTGTGTATATTGATTTTAATTTTATTCGACTATTTCTGTGGCTCATAATTGTGGTTAGTGTTGGCGCTCAAGCCGGGGGTTTGAATCCCGCCAAGGAAAAAAAAGGTTTTCTGTGTTCCTATAAATATACTGATTTTATTTCTATAAATTCCTATCTATATCTATACAGATAAATAAAATTTATGTGTCTGTTTGTAATTTCAAATTAACAGCTTTTCACTTAATGCATATGAAAGTATATTCGGTACTTACAATAATATATTAATCTATACAAATACAAATAAATAAAATTGAAGTATCTGTTGGTAATTTTCAATTACTAGCTTTTCACTAAATGCATAATATACGGCACTAACAATTAAAAATCAATTTTTTAAAATTTTTGTCTGTCCGTCTGTCTGTCTGTGCTAAGTATCTGAAGGGCTTGTGTTACAGGTACCAGACAACGGGAAGTAAAGTAAATTTTAGATTTTTTATTACATTACTAGCTGATGCTTTTTTAAACGGAACCCTAAAATTAAAGTAGCCTATGTTAGACCTTATATCCTCAGCTATCTGCCAGTGAAAGTTCCGTGAAAATCGGTCCAGCCGTTTTAGAGATTAGCCGGAACAAACAGATATACAAACAGACGGACAAACAAAATTTTAAGTACCGAATATATCTACTTTCATATGCATTAAGTGAAATGCTGTTAATTTGAAATTACAATCAGACACTTCAGTTTTATTTATATGTATAGATTTATCTGTATCGATGATTATGATAACTAGCTTTTGCCCGCGGCTACGTCCGCGTTAATACAGTATCCCACAGAAACGCTGTTCTTTTTCGGGATAAATTAGACACTACTACTTTTCATCACAGCAAAACGTATGGTTCCCGCGACATATCTATATTGCACGTACGAAGTCGCGGGAAACATATAGTAATATATAAGAGGTCAGAAAAGTATTTTGTTATATTTAACCTATAACGTTAAATATTGTTTAATATTTATTTGACATTTACATAGAAAACACGTAACACGATATTATTCAAACTTAGCAGGAATTTACTCTGAGTCGTGAGTTAACCATCACGCCTTTGTAATAATATAATTAACGACTATATACCAAATCAATACCACACGAACTACATGTAAGGGCTCACATACCTAATTGCGAATTCGCATCGCATCGCAAATATCGCTCTCACCTACGGCCTGGCATGGCCGTATACAGTTCTCAAGAATTCGCCATTATGTGTGTGCAAATATATGTCATGGGGTACTCATCCCAACTTACCTGTCCGGTAGTTGTAGTATAGTATACGGGTACGCGACCCCGGCTTCCCTAGCTATTACTGTCCTATCCCTTGCCCTCCTGGGCGGTAATATCCTACATTTCTTATTTCCCACTCTAACCTACCAATCTTCCTTTCCACACCACCTATCCTTCCCTTTCCTTATTCCTACCCTCTCTACCAATCCGTGGAAACGCAATGGATAATAATAAAAATAATTTAATTATCCAAAATGGCGGCGATGTGGTTCACCACCCATCACGTCTCGTTTCTCGCGGAGGTGAAAAGTGGACCATGGAGAGCCGCTTCGCTATGTTGAATGTAAGAGGAGGAATGGATGGTAAGAATGAAAGTGAACGAAGCGAAACGAGTATGTGAGGATCGTAGCAAGTGGCAAAAGTGGTCTCTGCCTACCCCTTTACGGGAAAAAGGCGTGATTATATGTATGTATGTATGTAAATATATGGCTAAGTTTTTACTTTCTTTTTACGCATAATGTTTAATAATATTCCATAAGGATTGGTTCACACCGAGAAGCGACGCGATGCAACGCTATTCAAAATTTTACTTTATTTACTACAAAAGAAGATACAAATTTAATTGAAAGAGTTCGAATTCGGAGCTCCAACGAGCTGCGTATGTTCTTTTGCTGTGAATAAAATTCAATTTTGAATGGCATTCTTAAAAAAACAGCGTCACATCGCATCGCGTCTCAGTGTGAACTGACGCTTATTCCCTACACAATAAGATACACGTTTCATTTCAACAGCGGCGCCGCGCCGCCTTACGCATCTCGGTGCAACATGACATTCGAATTCTTGCAATGAAACGTGTGACTTCTTGTTTATTTAATAAACTTCAATTTTGAATAGCTATCTTGAAATATTTGTCATGGGGTACTCATCCCAACTTACCTGTCCGGTAGTTGTGGTATAGTATACGGGTACGCGACCCCGGCTTCCCTAGCTATTACTGTCCTATCCCTTCCCCTCCTGGGCAGTAATATCCTACTTTTCCTATTTCCCACTATAACTTACCAATGTTCCTTTCCACACCACCTATCCTTCCCTTTCCCTGTTCCTACCCCCTCCGCAAATCCGTGGGAACGCAATGGATAATCATAAAAATAATTTAATTATCCAAAATGGCGGCGATGTGGTTCGCCACCCATCACGTCTCGTTCTCGCGGAGGCGAAAAGTGGCCCATGGAGAGCCGCTTCGCTACGTTGAATGTATGACGAGGAATGAAAGGTAAGAATGAAAGTGGACGAAGCGAAACAAGTGTGTAAGGTCGTAGCAAGTGGAATGAAGTGGTCTCTGCCTACCCCTATGGGAAAGAGGCAGTCTCTGCCTACCCCTACGGGAAAAAGGCGTGATTATATGTATGTATGTATCTTGAAAATGCAGCGCCTCGTCGCGTCTCGGCGTGAACTAACGGTACGGTAATCGCTTGACAACAGAAACCTCGTTCCTTTAAATAGTACATTGGTATAGTCTTGTATTTAAATGAGTCAACTTTAGCGCACAGTTCTTGGAATTGTCCGAACGCGAAATTGCGAATAGTTCCCTTCTAAACTGCATTCCGTTTAAGTAGGTAGCGTTCGAGTTTGGAAGATATTGCTACTTCACTGCTGTGATCCCAGTAACACAGGATATGAGAGAAGGGTAAATTGTCACTTTGATACTAGGCTAGGTCTAAAGTTCGTTTGACATGCACTGTACGAAAATAATTCCAAGGACTAACGGAAAAGCGCAATATACCTCACAAGCCTATTGTGTGTTGGAGTACTTCGGCCATTCTCAGTCACATCGATTATGGGAATAATCGATTAAAAAACGATTCTTTAAAAAGAGGTAATCGATTTTAATATTACAAACGATCGATTACTCAGTCTTTTTTTTAATAATTATATTAGGACTGTTAGTATAGAATTATAGATGATATAAGCAATTTTATGATATATTTAAAACCACATTATAACCACTTTCTTTGTGTTTCGGGACTAGTTTTCATTCATTGTTTGTCACACAAATTTCACAACAAACGAATTTACATATAATAATAATTATAGCGGCGCGGCGTTGAGCTTATGCCGTTCCACCAATCAGAGCGCGAGTTATGTTACATCGCATGGCATTTCACACCTCGTCCAGACTAGGTACATATCAGTGGCGAAGGCTGCTTCTCCTTCATAGGGAAGCCGGCGCCTGTATAATAGGTAGGGATTTCTATGAAGGTTTGCAAAAGGTAAGTGACAAGGGAAGCCGATAGGAATGGATTTATAGGAACCCTTCGCCACTGCTACATATCGACTTATTTTAATGTCACTTGTTCAAATTCAAACCATTTATTGCAAGAATGTGGTTTGTCATGAGGTCTTACAAAATTACAATAATAAAAGATCATATTATATTCTGCCATCAGAATGGCAGAAACTTATAATTTATCTAGGTAAGCCTAAATTTTAAAATTAGATTAAATAGATAGGTATAATTTTTTATATCTTATATAGTCATAATAAATATAAATAATTCAAATTAATTAATTTACAATTTTGTTAATGTTACCTGTATGTTTTTCCGTTTAAATTACTACAAAATACTCAGGAAACAATTATTTATAATATTAGGTAAGTACTTCAATTTGTTTACAATCCAAGTGATGAACGACGACATAACTTACATAGTTCATAATAACACGATAGATGGCGCTTTCACAGAAAATTAACTTTCAAACTAGGGTTGTAACGGAGCTCCGCCTCCGCCTCCGTTACTGCGGAGCCTCCGCAACAGATTTCACCTCCGCCTCCGCATCCGCCTCCGCAAAATTGATGCGGAGTTTTAACGGAGGTTTATTTACGATTACATACAACGCGCAAGGAGCGACACTGGGCGATGCCTTGTTTTACATGTAAAACCTAAGTAGCTACATGTAAGTACCGACTTAAAAATTATGAAGATTGAGTAGAGAAACAGTTAACATTTTAGCCGAATTTGAAAGAAAATAATTACCATTACTTATTTAAAAAATAAGTTTTATTTCATACTTTTTTGTGCATTTCTACTTTGGAAGTCAGTTTTCGTTTTTTGTTTATTATGATGTTAATTTGCGAGAATTAACATCATAATAAAAAAAATCTCGCAAGTTGAGTTGGAGATTGACAAGACATTTTACGGGGAATCCTCTACCCCCAAAGAGAGTTGTCATAATTACCTACTGATATTTAAATTAGCACATTTTTTATCGATACTACTTCAATACTACAAATAAACTTCTGAATCTTTGAATCATTTTACTGCCAAATCTGCCAGCTAATATTGCAATAGTGCCACATATAAATATCAATAAAATCTAAAGTATAAGACCTATGCAATCAAAACTTTACATGTTTAATAAGTTTGTTACTGGAAATATATCCTGAAAATTTCATTCATCTGATTCAAACCCAAGATTTAATAAGGGTTAAAAAATTCGACAAAACGCTTCGAGAAAAGATGGTCTGGTAGTGCCCTTGCGCTTCGCTTGGCTTGTCTTTGCGGCTGATAATATAACGAAAAATAATTCGTAAAATTGTGAGCAAAATGTTTGTGTTCACAAATCACAATATTTCGACATTTTACAATATCGCTAGTTATTACTAGTTTACGGTGACATATCCATTTAAAGTATTTAAAGCACTGTAAAATTTTCACTAAACTTTCTTGACATTTTTACAAATATTGAGAGAAGCCACTGACACCTGAGATACGGGCTTTATAGCGTAGTTTAGGTGTCAGAGTCTTCATAGGATTTCTGTAAATAAAAATTTAGTCAATACCCAATTTTGGTAATAAGAATAAGCGCTAAATGACCTACTTAATAGAAACTTAAAAACCTAAGGTTCTATAAAAGGTCTAACAAGTAGTGGTATAGCGCGCTATAACTATTTTATAACCCTGAATTTGGCCCACAATTAGTGACATAATAGTTGTAGAAAAGTGATAAAAAGGTGGGAATAAAGAGTTACAATAGTACTATTAAAATAGTATTTACCATTTTAGGTGTATTATAAGCTATACAGAGGTTACAACTGCACCCTTTAGTAATAAATAATTTATAAAATTCACTCAATTAACTTTTTTAAAACATTTGAGTGCTCCTACGATACTGTTTATAGCTCGATTGTATATTGTGAATAATAAGTAGTAATAAACATCACCTAAAGTTTTTTTTTTTTACTTTTCGTTTCTATTACCATCAAAAATGATAAAATATAATAGCAGTGCGCATATTCATGGCCGACATTAATTAATAATTTTATACATTATCGGTTTCATAATTATGAATTCTCACTGCGGTGATAAGTATTCTATGATTATATATACTAGTTTTCATCTCAATTTTGAAGCGCCTCAAAAATAAACAACATTTCATATTATTAAGTAAAATAAATCACTGCCACGGCATTTTTTTTATTGTAGTTGTGGTTGTAAATAACAATTCTCAGTACGTCTATGTATATTTTAATTGAAAACAGTAAATAATGTAAATCAATAAGTCGGAAAATAATATTTTGACCTTATATTTACTTTTAAAATTTTATAGGTTATCGTCGTCGACCGACCTCGTCGGGGGACCGCTAAAGTTTATAAAGTATTTTTACAACAACAGCTAATTAATTATTACGAATTACATTTAAGTAGGTATGAGCAAATTTTTTTCGGAGTAAATTCTTTTGTTCATTCTGCGACTACACGTGCGATTTTCACATAGCGGTCCCCCGACGAGACGACGATTGGAAAATAAAATTATTTCAACTTACTTAATATTATATGTGATAATATAATTATAATAGGTTTAAAATATTATTTATTATTTTTTAGAGTTTATTTTTTGTGTCGGGGGGTTTTTAAAATTTTTAATTTTACTTTTATTTTATCCTTTTTAAAGTATTTTTTTTTTTCATTATTATTTTTTACTTTCAACGTTATTGAAGTAACATGGTACCAAATTTCGAATCGATAGGACATGTGGACGATCCCTCATCAACTAATAAAGAAAAGATGATCTTCAAACGGCTAATCAGGTCATGGTTACCTTACCATGTTCTTTAAATATCGTTGAAACAACACGGTACCAAATTTCGAATCGATCGGACATAAGAAAGTTAGTCAGATCCCCTCATCAACTAGAAAAGAGCTGATCATCTTCAAACGGCTGATCTTCCCACCACCAATTTTCTCATCAAATGAAGCTACGAACACTGTCGATTAAGTCATCAATATTATCTTTCAGTGCGCTTTCATTTGAGACCTTACTCGAGTATATTTGCACATTCGGATTTTCTTCCCCGCTTTCACCCCCCACAACTTTTAAACGGCTCAACCGATTTTCATCAAACATGCCTAAGAACACTCGCATGTAAGTCACCTTTAATATAAAAGAAACTAAATTGAAATCGCTTCATCCGTTCGGGAGCTATGATGCCACAGACAGACAGACAGACCGACAGACAGACAGACAGACAGACACGTCAAACTTATAACACCCCTCTTTTTGCGTCGGGGGTTAAAAAAAAGTTTCCCTTAGCGCCAAAATGAGTTGGATAAAGATTATTATTATTATTATTATTATTATTTACACGTTAATGACGTATCTACTTTATACTCACTGTATATTGATTAGTGACGTCAGACGTGACTTCTAGGTAAGTTCCCACACAGTACAGGTGGTACTGCGCTTTAGTCTCGTTACTAATATCAAGGTTCATTGACTTCCAGCCATGGCATTTATAAGTACCTAGTAATGATTGTGTAACATCTGAGCTGCGAAGTTCAAGGATTAATTAAATATATAATTATACTTTTTAATGCTGTCTGGCATACTATATTGATATCGAGAAAAAAAATATTAGTGGTTGGTAAATTCCCTTTAACAGGTACTAGCAAAACTCATGCAAATATGAAATAATTAATGTTTCCGCGACTTCGTACGCGCAAAAGAAAATCTTGCGGGGACCCGTGATAAGTGGCATTTGTCATTTCCCTATATATCTGTCCCACATTTCATCAAAATCGTTCCAGTAATTTGGGAATCTATTCAATGCAAACAAAAAAGTATTTCCTTTTATTTAGTATAGATTGTAACATTTTGTAACTGTTTTAATTTGATCCGAATAAAAAAAATGAAAAATATTAACAATATAGTAAAATGAGTTTTACTTTAACTGGAATCAACAGAACTACAATTGATTTTAATGCTTTCGTACGTTAATCGGATTCTAAGTAAATGATTGATTAACAGTACCTACTAACAGCTAAATAATGACTTATGGATATAACTAAATCCGTCTTTAAATCCTGGCTGATTCATGTGACTAAGAAATGATAAGAAAGATTAGAGTTGTCCGATTTGGTTTTTGGGAAGCCCGGGCGATACGACAAAAACTACACAGTATCAAAGAATTTACTAACGTAAAGAATTGTCATTCAATAGACTTAAGGCCTCCACAGACGAGAGGCCGATCGTTTCAGTTAGAACTGACGTCAGTTCGGCCTGAACGGATTCGAGCACACACACGGAAAAAATTGCATCCGACCAAACAAGGGTTGCCACCCGTAATTTATAATAAAGTATTGTATGTTATTTCAGGTAATTGTACTCTATAGTAATTTATGAGAACAATAAAGTACACGAAAATACTTTATTTTCACGATTTGGTTTTTTAGGATTTTTAAAACTTTAGTCATAATAAGATTATATTTTTTTTCGTACGTATAGCGAAATACATCGATTGCTCAATCGATATCGATTGCATGTTAAGATAATTGAAAATATAAATCTGCAAAAACTTAATGTAGATATGGATGATCTTTCTGGAGAGAAAATTTCTTTACTAACTAGCTAACTTTTTTACAATATACTTTAGAACTATCAACTGCACAATAAAGGCAGCAAGTGTTTAATAAGAGCAATGATAATTTTTTAAACTTGTATAAAGTCATTTCATTTTTATTATATATTCCGAATATGTTCTGTAATCTATAGCAAATGGAGAAACGAAAGAAACAAAGTGTAGAGAGTTTGATTAAAAATGTATTACGTATTTAATTTAATTTAAATATGGACTGTAAAGGCAGATATACTGATTTGATACAAAGTGCAAAAAACAATAAAAAGCAGGTATGTATTTAACATAATAATGATAATAAATAAATTGTACTTTATTTTAAATACAATGTACTTTTTTCCTACCTATAATAATCATTGTACTTTATCTGCAAATAAAAGAGGTGGCAACCCTAGACCGAACTGACGTCAGTTCGGCCCGAACGGATTCGAGCCCACACATGATACGATTTTGCATCCGTTCAGGCCGAACTGAAGGCAGACCGGATCGTGTGTGGGGCCCCTTACGCTGTTTGTCCACCGCCACCGTCAACGGGACGTCAACGAGAACGAGATTATTTCTGGTAGAGAATTAGAGATTAGATTGACGGGACGGGCGTGCGGTGGACACACGTCTATAGTAAATGTATGTACCGCTACATTGGCGCCGTCATATTTTTCTCGTTGAAGTCCCGTTGACGGTGGCGGTGTACAAACAGCCCTACACGAACAGCTCGCGGCTATGTGTGCGTAGCACGTGCGGGGGTGGAAAGACACGCGCGGGACGTTAGTTTTTCAAGCCAGGACTTTCGTTTAAGGACTTGGCCGCTGGTCGTTTCGTGATTTGACGTCACTGACAGTATAATTTCATATTTCATAACATTTACGATAGATTTGTCTGACGAAATGTTTGAAATTATTTCGGTGTCAACCTTAGGCTTACGTCATCATGGCTGACATTCGTCGGTGCTCGAGCTGTCATTTGTAGAGAGTGTCGCCCCCTTGTCGCCCCTGTGACAGTATCGACCTCACTTATACCGTCATGTCAGCAGAAAACAGAGATATAGAGAATGGACGGAGCGTTTCTATACTCTCTCTGCACGCCCAATATGTACACCGTAGGGATTTGTGTACCATTCTATAGACACATGGTAGAGCCATACTTCAGTACAAATAGGACCGGCTCGGATAAATATGACGGTCTCACACGAAACCGGCGTAAAATAACGCTTGCGTTGTGTTTCGCCGAGATTACCGGAGGCCTAAGGGGGTTTGGGGATTTTAGAACCAGATACGCAAGTGCGCAACACCAGAGCAACTACAAATGCGACTCCTCCGTTGTGAATGTCCATTGGTGACGGAAATCGCTTGCCAACAGGGGAATCCGTCTGTTTATTTCCTGGTCCATGCGTGAAAAAATAAAAACATCCATACATAGATACAAGTTTCGCATTTATAATATTTGTAAGGAAGTGGTTAGTTTTCTTGAAAGTATTGCTCAGTTTATTATCTATATCTGTGAATGGAATTAAGCGGAACCCCATAGATAAACTATAGATTAGTTTAATCCAGGGTGTAGCCATAGATCATACTTATGTAGCTTAAGCTGACGTTCCATATTAAGGAAATATAATTTATAGATACGTAGGACCTATTTTTGAACAATAACAATGATTATAATCATAACAAAAGTTCAGCTACAAGTTATAATCGAATTTTGAAGAAAGTATTTTCTTCGAATTTGTATCATACAGTTTAAAATCTTGTTCAAGATAATAACGAAAAGTTTATATTATTTTATCGCTACCTTAGCAATTGCTATAACGTTCAGCACATAAATAAAATATCCCGATCGCTTTAGCTACATAATATTTTGACCTCATAAATTAACCTACATTTAGATTCTTCCCGTGCGGGAAAATGTCATAGGTTCCTATTAAGAGACGTATGATGGATGTAGGTGCGTGCTTTCCGCGTTCTTTACGAGAATATTCCATACAATTTCTAACACGAAACGTGTTTTTTATGACATATTTTGAATGTTATAAGCGTGGTCTAACGACCAACGTACTCGTAACTATTATAGTAAATGAATATTATGCAGTTTTATATACCAGTCTTTCCCAAAGTGGGCGATAACACCCCCGTGTGGGCGCTGGAGGCCTAGAGGGGGGCGGTAAGGGGCCAAACAAATTGGGGGGGCGCTTATGTGAGTAGTATCGTTATTGTTCAATATTATATATCTGTTTATTTTGAATAGACAAAAGATACTCTCCAGGCGAGATTAATAAGTTGAGGTTTTTAAGGTGAAAAAATGGGGGGGGGGGGGGGTTAGGTTAGGTTAGGCTACAAAATAACTAATTTTCAAAGTGGGCATTAGACGAAATAAGTTTGGGAACCTCTAATCTATATAAATACAAATAAAAGTGTCTGTTGGTAATTTTCAGTTAATAATTTTGCACTAAATGTTTATTATATACCTTTACTAACAATTAAAAATCAATTTTTAACATCTTTGTCTGTCCGTCTGTCTGTCTGTTTGTTCCGGCTAATCTTTGAAACGGCTGGACCGATTTCCACGAGACTTTCACTGGCTTATAGCTGATGTTATAAGGAGTAACTTAGGCTACTTTTATATTAGAGTTCCGTTTTAAAAAAATGAGTTTCGTTGCCATTTCCATTATGAAGTAATGTAAATGAAGTTAATGATAACTTGTTACTATGTTGTAGATTATCATAAAACAATTTCACAAATAAATTTCGTTTTGGATAGTATCACGTGGCGTTAATTTATTTGCATTACCGTATATTTATATTTAACCAACAATCAATATCTGCGTCATTATAATAAATGATCTGTCATTATATTACATTGCGTTATTGACAACCACATAATGGGCGATTTAACTGTTCAACTTTAACAAAGATATTTATGATTTATGATTACTCCATTTATTTTCGAGGCAACAGATAGATAGATCGCCTAATACTATCTAATTACGAAAAACATGTACGTTTGAAAAAATTATCAATCTTCAAAGATATACTGAAGACTGCTTACCCGCAGTAGCGTCACAGGGGCGACACTCTCTACAAATGTCAGCTATGGGTGACACCGAAATAATTTCAAACGTCTCGTCAGATAAATCTACCATAAAATATTATGAAAATTTACTGTCAATTATGTCGAAGCACGAAACAACCAGCGGCCAGCTCTGTGGATGTAAGTCCTGGCTTGAGAAAGGCAAAGTCGCGTGACCTCCGCATGATATGTCTTGCCGCGCACACATTCTGTATTCGTGTAAATCATGGAATGACGGTTCTTTACATTAGTGAATATATATTCTTTGGTAGCGTGGTGGTAACTGAATTACTGGTACAGGGGACTTACTGGGGGGTAGATATGAGCGCCGATGGGTGTTAGGTCGGCGGCGGCGCGCCGGCTATTTAGGGTCGGCGGCGGCGGCGTCGGCGGCGTGACCTTGAAAGGGCTGAATTTTGTATGACACTTTTTGTAGTGATGAAAAAGACAACGTAATAACAAAATTTCAAACTACTTTGGAAATAGCAGTTAACTGTGCTTTGATTCCAAAGAGCGTAATAACTGTAATCTTTTTCTATTTACGTTTTATAAACGCTCACATTTTCAAGAACTGACGTCGAAGCCATTTTTATAACTGACTGCATAGACTCTCTAGTGAACAACCAATAATAGCGGAGATCTTAGCCTGAAACACGGTGCAAAATCTCCCAAACAAGCATATCTGCCTGTAGGTGGCACCCCGTAGTCCAGCTCCATCCCGGTTGTTTTTCCTAGACCGTAACTAAAACCGTCCGTGAACTAAATTATGTTCTTAAGGTGAACATTAATTGGGACCCAGTCCTCGCTAGAAGTTATGAAAACTGGGTATAACTCTTAAAAGCTATGCACCTTGATCATGGCGTCAGATGGCATGGCCATGAGAGGTTTCTCAAGATATCCGTTGCAGTTGTCCAAGTAGGGTGGAGGCCCGTTTCATCCTACCTGCCGTCATGGCCCTGAGAACAACCTTCTTAGCATCCATAATATGAACAGGCAGAGGAAGTGGAGTCAGGTGAATCAGGGCTTCAAGTGAGTCGTGGATGCCGAAGAGAGCGCACCTATGATTATCAGACACGCCAGCGTCTGTACACTATTTAATGTTTTGATGCAGCTGACTTGTACAGCTTTTTTTTCTGCGTAGTGCGTACACACTACGCATATGTGACAATTGCCTCACTATAGCTGTGTATAACCAAGCAAAGCATTGCCTTCGACCGAAAGCCTCATTAAGAGCTCTGACAAGTCTTGGGCAGGACCACAGAGCACATCTAGCCTTTTTCATATCCTCGATGCGCTTATTCCAAGTAAGTCACATAAATATAATATCTTGGATCACTCCAAGATATTTGACCTCGCTTGCAAACGTGGTGGTTTTCCCGAAGAGTGTTGGGGGTTTTAGTCCTTTCAACTTCCTCTTAATAATAACTCCCCACACCGATATCGGTGACGGTGGCACGTTTCATCGAAACTAAGCCACTACGCAGGAGTAATTTTATAGTGCCCAAGTGTGTGCGCAGTATACAAGAGCACTCTCTTCCTTTACTCTCATAATCCAGTGGGGCGAATAACCGACACGATTTTCGAGAGATCAGGCGCAGGTCCGACTTTTTACATGCCCATCTAACGCATGGATCATCTTTCTTGTCAGAAAATCAGGTGATCAGCCTGCATTGTCCTAACCAAACTTGGAAACAACATTTTTTGTTGTTCCAATGCGGGAATCGAACACACGACCTCCGAGTCGAGAGCCAATGCTCGTATGATATAATAGACCACGGAGGCACTTCCTCTTATTGGTGTTAGGTATCAAGACTGTCTTATTAGCATTGACTGTTAGCTTGACCCTTTTGCACCAATTTTGCACTGATGCGCATTTGCCCACCACTAGTATCGCTAGGTCGGATTCGAGCTTGGCTCTCGACTCGTAGGTCGTGGGTTCGATTCCCGCATTGAAACATCAGAAAAAGTTGTTTTCAAGTTTGGTTAGGACAGGCTGATCACCTGATTGTCTGACAAGATGATCCATGCGTCGGATGGGCATGTTCAACGTCGGACCAGCGCCTGATCTCTCGCCAGTCATGTCAGTTACCAGTCCCACTGGATTACGAGAGTAAAGAAAGAGAGAGTGCTCTTGTTTACTGCGCACATACTAGGGCACTATAATAATAACTGCTGGCCTGGTTTCAATGAAACCGGCCACCATCACCGAATCTTTATGGGGAGCTATTATTATTATTAGGATCTTTGAGCATAGAACCTTCTATTTTTCAGTTCATTTAGCAGCCCAATCATTACCAGGGACCACTCCAGCGGCGACAGTACCCCGGTCTCTCTCTGTGGGCATCCTTGGGTCAACCTACTCCTGAGCGTCAAGCCCAAGATAGTTGATGTCGCTACCCTGTTGTTTAGCGTAGCTTTGATCCACTCTATGATGAATCTTGAAGCCAGGCTATCAGGGTAATAGATCAGGTTGAGTTTTTGCCGAACGCTCCTTCAATATCTAACAAGGCGCTTAGCGCAAACTTCTTATCCTCAATGGCTTTATCAATACGATATACTAGCTCGATCTACTAGCTCCATCAATTCAGTAGATCTGCCTTTCTAGTAAGCATGTTGACTTTTATGCAGAAGTAAGGCTTATATGCTCATAGTCACTGACTGAAATTACACATTATGACTATCTCTCTCACTCACTCGGCGCGCCGGTCTATTTTCGCGGCGGCGGCGGCGCGGCAAAATCGACGGCGGCGCGGCGCTCATATCTACTGGGGGGTTACTGTCTTTTTTTTTTTGACGGAGGGAATTACATTACGTATCCCCCGCCGCCTCCGGAGGAGGGGTATGACGAACTCCTCCGGCGCGAGATGGAGTGCACCGGAGTTTACCGTCTTAAGGTGGTTCGTTTCCTATACAAAAATACAATGGACATTAATTAGGTAATTTCATACTATTACTACATAAATTTATATGCACATCTATTTATTTTGCAATACAATTGTCGCAAAATATTTTTTTTTTTTATGCTAGCCTGTTATGTCCCACTGCTGGGCAAAGGCCTCCCCTCTTTTCTTCCATAAATCTTGATCCTTTTTTTTTTTTTTTTTTTGTTTCCGGAGGGGAAAATGCATTACGCATACCACCCAGGCGCAGGGGGCACCCGAGTGGTGATGTGGGACTCCCGTATAGGCTAATGAGACCCACGGTATACCCACTAAAAACCACCCCCCACCTTCCTCCTCGCCGCCCTGTGACGGGGCCACGGGAACGATAAACACATCCGCGACCCCGCCGGCGGCAGCCAATAAGCGGCTCCATCCTAGGCCCGAAGGCCCCAGGCGCACCAGATGGTAGGGTGCGCCTCCCTCCTCGGCCTCCACCAGTACTGTAGCAGACTCCCCCTGAGTCTGCTACTAGGAGGCCATGGATACCAGCCTCCACAACCGGTACCCGGTGGCAGATCTGGTATATGGTTCTGCCACCGACCACACCTCGGCCGCAGAGGATAGGGCAAGCGGCGCACCGTAATACCAACTTGCCTCTTCCTCTGCGGCCCCACCAATGCCGTTAACCGTACGGAACGGCCCCGCCAGCTCGCAGGGGGGTAGGGAGAGTGGCACAACACCACCACGCCTCTCCCCCTGCGATCCCTCCACGGCCGCAGAAGATAGGGAGTACGGCGCACCGTAATACCGGCACTCCTCTTCTTCTGCGGTCCCACCTCCTAGCGCGTCCGCAGCGGACTCCTCCAGCCCGCTGGGAGCGCCCTCCTCGGGCCAGCCGGCGGCAAACAAGCCGGCCCTGGTTGCCTCTTCGCTTCACCGTGGGTGTCCAAACCACGGTTACTAAGCCCCACCGCCACGTCAAGGCGTGCAACCATCGGGGGGATAAATCGCGATCCTTCGCTATGGTCGGCCAGTCCTTATCAAAGGCATCTAATTCGTCGCGCCACCTTTTCTTGGGTCTGCCTCTGTTCCGCCGACCAGTAGGTAGTACTTTATTTCACACAGAAGTCACATTTTTATTGATTTTTCGACAAAAAGTGACATAAGATACAAATGTCACTTTTTGTCGAAAATCCATTAAAAATGTGACTTCTGTGTGAAATAAAGTATTTTAAATATATTTTGCGACAATTGTATTGCAAAATAAATAGATGTGCATATAAATTTATGTAGTAATAGTATGAAATTACCTAATTAATGTCCATTGTATTTTTGTATAGGAAACGAACCACCTTAAACCCCCCAATTCCCATCTTCAGCGTTTTTAACGGGGCCGTGGGAATCGCTGAGGCATTCTTCCACGACCCCGCAGCGCGTGCCAGAGGAGTAACTGCCTATATCTTTCCTAGCAGCGCGCCTTAGGGTCAGCTCACACCGTATCGAGACGATACGCAATGCGGCTCTGAATGTTTTCAAATAGTGATTCGAAATTAAACTTTATTAATTATACAAGATCACAAAGATACACGCTTCGTTGCAAGAGCGGCTCCGCGCTATGCAGAGGGGTTCTAATTAGACATTCAAACTCTTGCAATGAAACGTATATCTTCTTGTGTAGTGAATATAGTTCAATTTTGAATCACTATCTTAAAATTGCAATGCCGCATAGAGTATCGTCTCGTTTCGGTGTAAACTTACGCTTAGCTTCAAAGCTCAGCCATCGCGTCGCAAATTCAAGGTGCGCTTTTCTAATGCCGCGGTATCATTTCACATTCCTGACGATACAATATAGAGCATACGGTATTGATGATGAATCATAACACCTGTCAACAAAAAAAAACATTTTTTTTGCGCATGGGTTTTACTTGAATTATTCTGAATATATTATGAGCAAATATTTATAAAAAAGTGCGATTACAAATCTAAAATATTTGCTTTATAAGAAGTTATAGCGATTTGACCATTTATGATTTTTGCTTCCAGTTAAAGTCGGTCTTTGCGCTCTATTGCTGGCGATAGAGAGGTATGGTATGGGGGTTGTCTTTCTTACATCCCTCCTTGTGTACGACGGTATGACCTCGCATAGTATAAAGAAATATCGTGTTTAATATATTTTTTCGCTGTATTATCTTGTACAAAATAGCTTCGAGAAGTTGAAAAGGAGATGGTGACTCTATTTGCTATATTTGTGGTGGATTTATTAAAGTGAGAGAGAAAAAGTGTTATTTAACTACAGATTTAAAGATTTGCGATGCATAACAAGCTTTCTTCCATCTACCTGTTACAAATCAAGACCAAAAATGGGCTTATGAAATAAATATATGAATAAACTAACGAGATGATTGAGATTTTTTTCATCGTCGGCTATAGGATGTCTCTAAAGAGGCAAATGTTCCATTCTCATTTTGATAAGTTTAAAGATAATATGGGAGCTTATTCGAAAGAACAAGGGAAAGGATTCCATCGAGATATAGTTGGAATTTGGGAGACGTTCCCAAGGCCAGTATACATACTGAAAGCATGTTGAGGATTGAGGGACTATATTTGGTGGTTAATAAGATAACCTTTACAAAACTATTAATTTTTAAACATTTTAACACTATTTTCAAACTTATTTTGTAAGATTATATATCAAAATTGATGCTCAGTATCTTTTAATAAATCACCTCTATGTAAATTTTTCATGTATTTTCGTATTTTCATTGATTTGAATTTTTTCATTTTTTACACTTAAAAGCAAATACAGAACTATTTTTTGTTCTTATTATTATTTCTAGGTATAAAAGCAATAAAAATAATGTATGTATAACCGGTGCGCAAAAATGCTGTCGACTATTGATAATCTGTTTTATTATACAGTAGCAGAAATTATAACCAGTATCGCTTGTGTTACCTTGTGTTACCGTCGGATATCCTAACCTTATGAGTAATTATTTTCTTCGTATGTACTAGTAATAGAGTTACGTATAATTATTAAGGAATGTTTATTTTTCCTCCTTTTCTTTCTGCTGCTAAAATTTTAGTCAATTAGTTGAGTTTTGACGCATCGGATTTATTTTCATGTGTGTGTATGTAATACTTGATTTTGCTTGTACACCAAAATAAAGTACCTACTACCTACATACGAGTTTACACTATTAAAGAGGAAAGATTTGTATCTATTGAATAGGCTCCTAAACTACTTTACCGATTTTGACATTTTGCTGACATATAATAGAATAGGTTATAGGCTACTATTTATCGCGACAATATGGACGGTTCCCACGGAATTTTCAATTGCGCGCATGAAGTCGGGGGAACATCTAACTAGTAGCAAATTAAATTACTTTTACCATAGACGTATAGTTTAATAAATTATAGACGAAGCATGTTGAGGAAAAAACTGTCCCCACTTAATAGCCCGCTTTTGGAGTTTTTTTGGGCCATTTTGACATTTGAGGTATGGTGAAAACCAATATGGCGTTAGTTTCTCTTTTATGAATATTTCATCTGTCAAATGTATATAGAGACATAGGCCGTCTACCTATATTTAGTTTTGAAATCATTAACTTTTACGGACCTTTAAGCGATTAACTATTTCCAAAGATATATGTATACTTTGGGCTCAATATGGTACTTAAGAGTGCGCTAGTCAACGGCTCGAACTCAGTGCTGCGCGCGGGAAAAATGCTTGTTATTTCACCTAATATTGGGGAAAAAATGATATACCCATAAAATAGTAATCTATACTTATAAGAGAAGCTATACTGCACACATTTATGCAGCTGTGTAAAGTATTTTAGAAAAGGCGTCTTCAAATTACGCAAATCGACACTCAGCTGTTGGTGATTTATGAAAAAACTATATAATAGTTTTGTCTGAAGTAAAATTATCTCAATTGCTGAATAATCGAACTGTGTCGGTATTTGCTTGCTTTTTTATTATCATTCTTCGTTTAATTTTTATTTACGTTCAAAGTTGCGCTAAAAATGCTATGTTTGGAGGCTATTATCTTCTACACTAATGTGAATTTCAGAAATATAAGCAAATACCGACCTAGATAAGTGTCATAAACATCGATATTACGCTAGAATTTGGGTCTACAATGTTTGACTTTGGAGTAAATCACCAACAGCGTTTGTATGGAGAAAAAACCGACTAGCGCAGCCTTAACAGATGGAACCGGCAAAACTGAAATGAGAATAAACTTTGATAAAATATTATGTAATTAGTAATTTTTTTATTCGCACAATCTGTGGTATTCGCCTAAACACAAGATTATATACTTAGCTTGTAGATTTTATTTTATTCATGATTAATTACAAATTTATTTATTAAAATGTTTTAATTAATTAAATTAAATACCATTTATTTCAGGCTGCATAGGCCCATATTATAAATACCTTATAGACTAACATACATATTACTATATTATATTATATAACTAACACTAACACTAAACACGTATTGTCTGCGACGTGGGGCGCGAAGTGTTCGGGAGTCGTCCTCTGAATCTTCTGTAGGCGACTCCAATCGGCCAGAACTCCTCCTTCTCGAAGGTCGGTAAATGATGGGTTGGAACTCTCACCACAAAAGAACTAAAATTTACTCTATGACGAGATTCCAACCGCTCGCCCTCAAGGCAAAGTTGGTTCTGCTCCTGATGGATGTAAAATATTATCTTGTTTGATTAACCGTGTAGTACAATGGGTTTTTGGATATAATTGAAAATAACAAATATATGAACGTTTAAAGTAGTCAATTTGGGAGATCCAGATATAACGTGACCTCACATTACACGACTTGAATAGAAAGTTCATACAAAATTTTGTTTTGCTACAAAGATATTATACTTTGACCGCTCATATCTTACTCACTTTTCAACAGATATTGGCAATTTTTCGGCATTTCTTTTAATTTTTAGTCTTGTTTAATAATATGTACCTACCTAATATAAATATTTTGTTAATTTTGTGTTTTATGCATTCAGAGCGTAAAAGCATAAATTTAAATACTAAGTTATTACATTTAACGTTTCTATACAATTTATAAACCTGGTTTTACGACACAGGTAGGTACTATTACCACTTAATAAAAATATATTAATATTTCGTCAAAAACATAATCCTGTATCCTAACTTAAATGTATATCCGCATATCCGTGACTAATGTTATAAGCCTTTTGTATACATTCTCCGATCTCCTAATAAGTAATGATATTATGCGAATTGTATGACTGTATGACGGATTTCCTCTAAATGTCCGTCTAGTAAAAAGTTCATAGGAACTTTTTACTAGACGGACATTATATATACTTACTTATTAGGAGATCGGAGAATGTATACAAAAGGCTTAAACATTAGTCACAGATATGCGGATATACATTTAAGTTAGGATACAGGATTATGTTTTTGACGGATTTTTTTTTTAAGTGGTAATAGTACCTGTGTCGTAAAACCAGGTTTAAAAAATATCAGGGAATTTAATTGTAAAGCAGGTTGACCCTTGGCTTAATTTGTTCGTATTATCATTAGTACTTGAAAAAAAAATCACAAAAATATTTTGCCGGGTTCTAATCCATCACATTTCACATATATGCGTACGGCATACCAAACTGCCAATCGACTGACATAATTGAGTCGAAATTATTGATATACCAGATATTTTCCACGATAAAAAGTAGCCTATGTCCCATTTCCCCCCTAGCCCTAGTCTAGCCCCCGCGGTCTACTCTATATTTGTGCCAAATTTCATTAAAATCGGTCCAATAGTTTCGGAGCCTATTCAATGCAAACGAAAAAACAAACAAACTTTTTATAATAAAGTTTTTTCGTATACTTCTATACTAAGTTACTTACTTAGTATAGAAGTATACGAAACTTACTTACGTTACTTCTATACTAATATAAGTATATAGTGTTGCACGACGAAAGAAAAAAATATATTATATAGCCTAAAATGTGCAGTTTCGCAGGGATAAGACCTAGCTAGATCGATTTTTCTCCCCCAAAACAACCTGAATACTGAATTTCCTGGTAATACTTGCAGCTGTTTTCGAGAAACTGATTATATAAATACAAGATTGTCTCGTGTAATGTATAAGATAATTAGATATCAAACTGACATGTCATTATCGTTATATATTATGATATATAATATAATTATGAGAACACTCTACCTGTTAATATATTTTAACTATTACTAACCTGTTAACATATTATATCAGGGAATCTAATTCATAAGCAATTAATTAGATTCCCCTGATATATATTAACAGGCGCTAAAACATTACTGAGTGCATTTTGAATAATTTTGTCCGTTTAGATTATAGGGCCAATTTTGCCGTAATAATAAATGAATAAATAAAACCATGTTGATAATGGCCCTCGGGAATCTTTTTCTACTTTAAAATATCCTCCCTTAAGGAATCGGGAATCTTAGTTTTCTATGGTAATGACAGACGATGTCACGTCAAACTGAACACCCCTCTCTTTTCGTCGGGGGTTAAAAATGTGCCCCAATTTTTGTACAGATAAATAATAATTAGGTATAAATAACATTGTATCGTATAACGAGATATGAGGACAGTACGACCACGATCTTGATTTCTTTCGGCAATCATAGTTTTTCATACATCGTCTGTCATTTCTGAGACTTTCCGAGACACGAGGACCGTGGTTGTACTGTACATATACGTATAGTTAACATAAACAATTAATTCTACTATATGTAGTTGTCCGTAAACTATAAATATTAACATTTAAATGAAATTCATCCTCTAGGCCTCTGGGACCAAGCAAATCCTTAATTGAAAGGTAACCCGGGCTCAAGTTATCTACGAGAATAATACCGTAAGCCGCCATAAAATCCATTCAATGTTTTATTTCAGTCGAGGAGGGAAGAGTTTAAATTTTGTGATATTTTGTGATGGTTGTTGAAAGTAGTTGCGCAGTAGTTATAGTATTCAAGTGTGTGCGTAGTACAAAAGAGCACTCTATCTTCTTTTACTCTAGTAATAGACTCGTTATGCTAGCCTTTTTTGTGGTGATAAGTGGAAAGAATTCTAGTCGCTGAATTTTTGCGTGTTGATAAAATAGTCCCTAGGGAGCTTATTACTAAGTTTTGTGCCATGATTCTGGATCTGATGGGACCATGTTCTATATAGTAGCCAAATATCAAGAACCCCTGGTTGGATATGACTCAAAATGCATTTGTACATCGGATACTCTTTCCTTAATATCCTGCAGGTCAAATGTTTAGCTATAATTAACTTTTCGGGTAGTACCGATGATAAAGACTGTTCACGACGAACGTTTAGAAGGTAGCCGATTACTTGTAAAAACATGTAAATAGTTAATTTTAAAAACATAACAATTCGTTATAACTTAGAGCTTGTAATTTAAAGTAAAAATAGTAGAGACTCGTTACGTAATACGTAACAAATAACAATAGTACATGTAAAATCTTATTAGATACCATTGTCTCACAAAAGCCATTGTTTTAACCTTCTTATTAGACTCATACTTATGATTATATAACTTTGCCCATTGTCCTCAATTCATTGAGATAGTAATTAGCGAAATATTGTTAAAACTGATAAAATAAGACCTAGTTTAATGTAAGGGTATTAGCTATGCGGGGGTTGAGTCAGTTATCTAGAAAGAAAGTCCATAGTTGCAAATTTTTGCTACTAGGGAGCGCCTCGGTCTCGAGAGAGACTTACTATTAGACAGGGACGGAGCGAACGCCCGTTAAGTCAGGGGAGGACGAGGCAATATAAATACTGGAAAAACCTTTTTTCCTCGCTCACTCAATTCCCGACAGTTTTCCAAGTTTTATTCATGTTAAAAAATGTTGTAAATATGTCTTAGAATATTAAGAAAAATATGTGTCATGTAAATGTTGTTATCTTAATGTTAAATAAACGATATTTCGAGCTGAGGGGGTGAGGAATGGAATGTTCTAGAAGGTTGATTGTCAGACTAGTATAAAGATAGGGCCAATCGCCATACAAATCGTACTTCGCTCCGACAAGTCGACAAGTCAACAAGGAATCCCTGCCTCACCACAGCTCGAAGTAAATCGGTAAACCAGCATTTTCCTTTCACTTTTCCTTTCTTTTTATTGTATTTCCTACCTTGTATTTCCGTGTATTTTCCTGTGTATTTTCCCGTGTCTTTTTCCAGCTTTCCCTCTTACCCTTCTACCTCTTACCTATCCCCTCATTCCTACGCACCGGATTTCGATCCCTTCCTTTTGCCCTAGGTAATCTAGGCTTTGTCCCCCTCATTTCATGGTCCTTAACGAGCCGGATAGAAAATCCACGTAAGTATAAAATCCAGCGCGGGCAATCAAGATGCCGAAATCCGGTACATCGAGCATCGTCGACGCGGCAGAGCGGGCGTACCACCAACAAGGAGTGCTGACGCGGAGCGGCGCACAAGCGACACGTCTCGCGCCACCACCACCACCGGCAGAAGAGGCTGCTGAAGGGCCCACCACGGCATCCACCATGATAACGACAGATCAGACGACCACGGCGACGTCCACCAGCGGGGAAACGGCGAGACACGAGGAGGACACGATTATAGAGAAGCGTGCGCCTCGTGTAAGGAAATACAAGAGGATAGCGGAGGCCGAAGAAAAGCTGGCGGAACTGAAGCTGGAGGAAGTCCGGGCGGCCCTCGTCCTGGCCCGTGCAAGGCTGGCCAAGGAGCGGGCGCTGGCTGCTGACGAAGATGGGGACAGTCAGTCTGGTGAAGAGGAAGACCAGGCTAGCCGGGTGGAAGAATGGCTGGAAGGGCAGAAAACAAGCCCGCCGGCCGACGTACGACATAACAAGGAAAAGCTTCAGGAAAATGAAGAGAAGCTGAAGGACAACGAAGGAAAACCCAAGGAAAATAGGGAAAACCTTCCGGAAAAATGGCCGCAAGGGCGGAATATAGGTCCGCCGGCCGACGTACGACATAACGAGGAAAAGCTTCAGGAAAATAAGCGGAAGCTCGAAGAAAATGGGAAAATGCCGACAGGAGACATCGCCTCGCTGGCAGCGGCCCTCACACAGGCTGTGCGCATGTCCAGGGATGCTCCGAGGTTCCTGCAAGAGTTGCCCCTGTTCGCCGGACATTCTACAGGTTGGCTCGGCTTCAGGGCGGCGTACGAAGAAACGGAAAGCATGTTTTCAAGCACGGAAAACATTACGAGGCTTAGAAGAAGCCTTAAAGGTGCGGCCTTAGAAGCGGTCAATAGCCTACTAATTAGCCAGCCGGAGCCGCGAACTATTCTTCAAGCATTGGAGCGAAGATTTGGCCGCCCGGACACACTGGCAATGAACGAGATACAAAAAATTAAGGCGCTACACAGACTTAACGATAGTCCGCGCGAATTGTGCGTGTTCGCAAACAAGATTGCGAATGTTGTAGCCACAATCGAAGCATTGAAAAAGGTGCACTACTTGTTCAACCCGGAATTGGTTAAGAACATTGTAGAGAAGCTGCCACCTATATTGAGAAATAAGTGGTATGATTTTGCAGCAAAAAATCAAGATGATACGTCAGACCTGCAAAAGATGACGTCATTCCTCAATGAAGAGGCGGATAAATGCGGCGCCTACGCGCTACCCGAGGAAATAAACGAGGAAAAGCCCCGCCAGAAAAGATTCGAACGTACGTACTCAACCGCGATTGTAAATAAAAAATCTTGTCCAGTTTGTCAACAGGAACACTACCTCGCCGACTGCAGACGCTTCACCAACACATCCGTGAAGGAGCGCTGGGAGGTGGCGAAGAAGAACCGCATCTGCTACCAGTGTCTGCGGAGCACACACCGCCGCGGCAGCTGCAACGCGAAGAGGTGCGGCCAAGAAGGATGCAGCATGGCACATCACCGCCTGCTACACCACCCCAGGCCGCAAGCAGCGCCGACAGCACCAGCAGCGTCACCACCAGCCAGGCCAACGGAGGAAGTGGCGTCAACGGTCGAGGTGGTAAGTATAACCAGCCACATCAAGGACAAGCAAGCCTTCCTGAAGGTCGCTCCAGTCACCGTCACAGGTAAAAACAGCACCAGGGTGGATACCTACGCCCTCCTGGACGATGGCAGCACGGTGACGCTGATCGACGAGCGGCTTGCTGACCTGCTGGACCTCGACGGCCCACGCGACAACATGTGGGTGAAAGGCGTCAGCGAGACTGTCAAGCATGAGGACAGCAAAAAGGTAGACGTCAGAATCAAAGGACGAGACAGCGGCAACGAGTACGTCATGAAAGGGGCGCGAACGGTCAACAAGCTGACGTTCGCCAGTCAAACGGTCGAAAAAAAGGACCTCAAGGACTGCGTACACCTGAAGGATATAGAAGACCAGCTGCTGTACCAGGATGCCCGCCCCAGGATACTCATCGGGCAGGACAACTGGGAGATGCTGGTAGCCCTCGAGGTAAGGACAGGAAAAAATAACCAGCCGGTCGCCTCCTGCACACGGCTAGGATGGGTGCTGCACGGTTATCGCACGTCCTACGACAAGCCAGTAGCGTTCTGCGGTCACACCGTCGCGGCGAGTGAGGAACAAGGTATGGAGAACATGATGAAGAGGTTCTTCGAATTGGAAAGTCTAGGAATAGAGCCACGCAAGCCCAGAAACGATCCTGAGGAGCGGGCCCTAGAAATCCTGAGAAAAAACAGCAAAAGGACTCCTGACGGCCGCTTTGAGACATCTCTCCTATGGAAAAATGAAGAGGAAGAGATCCCGAGCAACTACCATGATGCTGTGAAGCGACTGAAGTCCCTGGAGAAAAAGCTGGACCGTGACAGCGAATTGAAAGGTAAATATGAAGAAAGGATAGAAAACCTGCTGAAGTCGGGGTATGCTGTGCCGGCGCCTGGAGCCCCGAAGTCCGGACGCACCTGGTACCTGCCTCACTTCCCGGTATGTAACCCGGCGAAACCGAAAATTCGTCTGGTACACGACGCTGCCGCCAGATCCCATGGCCGCAGCCTCAACGACATGCTGCTGTCCGGTCCAGACCTCCTGCAGTCGCTGCCGGGAGTAATTATGCGGTTCAGGAGGTACCCAGTAGCCGTAACAGCGGACATAAAGGAAATGTTCATGAGGATCAAAATACGCGAAGAGGACCGCGATGCGCTACGGTTCCTGTGGAGAGGCAACGAAAGGGAAAAAAGGCCTCAAGAATATCAAATGACATCGCTGGTTTTTGGTGCTACGTCGTCGCCGTGCACCGCACTCTATATTAAGAACCGAAATGCCGAAGATTTCGTTAAAGAGTACCCGAGGGCCGCGGAGGAGGTAAAGAAAAGCCACTATATGGATGACTATATAACTAGCTTTACAGACGAGGAGGAGCACTAGAGGTGTCTAAGGGCGTGGACCGCATTCACCGCCGCGCCGGCTTCGAGCTACGAGGATGGGTGTCTAATAAGGAGGCACTACAACGACACTTCGCGAGTGAAAATGAAGGCGCAGTCGTCCCTCTCGGAGAAGCCGGCGCTGAGAAAACCTTAGGAATAACGTGGGAGGTCCTGGAGGACAATTTAAGCTTCAAAATAAACCGCGACAAGGTACCCACATTTATTATAAATAACGAGCGAGTCCCGTCTAAAAGAGAAGCCCTCAGCGTTATCATGTCCCTCTTCGATCCTCTCGGCTTGCTGGCACCGGTTACGATGCCGGCAAAGAAATTTATGCAGGAAACCTGGAGGTACGGTACCGCGTGGGACGAGCCGATACCGGAGGAGCTCGCCCCGAGGTGGACAACGTGGACAAAAACGCTGGCCGCAGTTGAAAAAATTAAGGTACCGCGCTGCTACGACACAAGCACGTCTATCGCTACGAGGGAGCTGCACACTTTCGTAGACGCCAGCGAAGAGGCTTACGCCGCGGCGGTCTACGTTAGAAGCCAGCGCTACGACGGGGCGGTCAATATCGCACTTGTGGCGGCCAAAAGCCGCGTAGCCCCTCTAAAACCGATTTCTATCCCCAGGTTGGAACTTCAAGCGGCTTTATTAGGAGCGCGCCTAGCGAAAACCGTAGAAAACGAACACGAGTGGAAATTCGTAAGAAAAACTTATTGGAGCGACTCGAGAACCGTACTGGCCTGGATCAGAGCTGAGCCTCGGGCCTACAAGACGTTCGTCGCGCACCGCCTCGCCGAAATTGAGGACGTAACAAAGGTGAGTGAGTGGCGGTGGGTGCCTACAAAAGAAAACGTAGCCGACGACGCGACCCGAGCGACGCCGGCCGATTTCAACGGGGAACACAGATGGTTCCACGGGCCTGCGTTCCTGAAATACAAAGAGGAACACTGGCCGACCGAGGAGAAAAGTGAAAAGGTAATTACCGGCGAAGAAAGGTGCCACGCGACGCATACGGAGGTGCGACGCGACTATTTGCCCGACATAACGCGTATACAAAAATGGCAAGTATTGTTGCGCGCCACCGGCCGAGTGTTACAGTTTATAGATTTGTGTCGGCCGAGAAAACACATCGCTGCCGTTACGAGAAAACGCACGCTGAAAAATAAGGAGCGCGACGCGACATGGAATCCTCGGCGCAAAAAACAAGGTAAAGAAAATAATGCAATCCCTACACGCAGCGAAAAAAGATACGTGTGTCTCGACGCGGCGTACCTAGACCGCGCCGAGACGCTTTGGCTTCAAAAAATGCAAGCAGACTGCTATCACGCAGAGAAGAAAAGAATAGAAGACCATCGCACCCCACCGGCGGGAGATCGTCTCGCCTCGCTGAGTGTAAAGGTGGAAAACAACTTAATCAAGCTCCGAGGAAGAGTCGCGGCCGCGCAAAATGTAAGTAAAGAGGCCGTCTGCCCGATCATTATGGACGGCGGCCACGAGTACACAAAGAAATACATACAACACGTGCACGAGCAGCTACTACACGGCGGCGTCGAGGCGACGGTGAACGAGCTACGACAGCGGTTTTGGGTAACCCGTATTCGCCCCACTGTTAAAGGTGTCATCCGTGCCTGCCAAGTCTGCCGCCTGAGAAAGGCGAAACCGATCAGCCCAGCCACGGGCGATCTACCAGCGGCGCGCCTGACACACCATGCGCGCCCTTTCTCCTTCACCGGGCTCGACTACGTCGGGCCGGTCGAGGTGACCGTCGGCCGCCACCGAGAGAAGCGGTGGGTGGCCCTATTCACCTGCCTCACCGTGCGAGCCGTCCACCTGGAGGTGGTGACCTCCCTCAGCGCGGATTCAGCCATAGCCGCGCTGCGGAGGTTCATCGCAAGAAGAGGACAACCGACGGAGCTCTGGACGGACAACGCAACGTGCTTCAAGGCAGCAGAAAAGGAGCTGAAAGAAGCCTGGCGAACGTTAGAAAAAGAGGTCAACGCCCGCCGCATCAACTGGCGGTTCATTCCCCCCGCCGCTCCCTTCATGGGCGGCGCCTGGGAACGACTGGTGCGGAGCGTCAAAGAAGGCCTACGAGTCACGCTGCACGAGAAACATCCCAGCGACGAGACCCTCCACACCCTACTAGTGGAGGTCGAAAACGTCGTGAACTCGCGGCCCCTCACTCATGTGGCCGTGAGTCCCGAAGATCAAGAGGCACTGACCCCAAACCACATCCTTTTGGGGTCCAACTGCCACGTCCCGGCGCCTGTGCGCTCAGAAGACGACGGCATCACTGCGCGCCAGCTGTGGAAGCGCGCGCAGCACTTGGCGGACGAGTTCTGGCGGCGGTGGGTCAAGGAGTACCTGCCCCTGCTCCAACACCGGCGGGAGCCTCATTCCATTGGCTCCGCCCCCGAAGTCGGCGAGGTCGTGATAGTGTGCGACCCCAACCTGCCCCGCAACGTGTGGCCGAGAGGCCGCATTAAGAAGACGTATCCGGGACAAGACGGCGTGGTACGAGTAGTGGACGTCGAGACCAGCAACGGCCACGTGCTCCGGCGGCCCTGCAAAAAGATCGTCGTGCTGCCGGGAGTAGTGTCGCCTGCGCGACCGGCGGGAGAAATGTTCACGACGAACGTTTAGAAGGTAGCCGATTACTTGTAAAAACATGTAAATAGTTAATTTTAAAAACATAACAATTCGTTATAACTTAGAGCTTGTAATTTAAAGTAAAAATAGTAGAGACTCGTTACGTAATACGTAACAAATAACAATAGTACATGTAAAATCTTATTAGATACCATTGTCTCACAAAAGCCATTGTTTTAACCTTCTTATTAGACTCATACTTATGATTATATAACTTTGCCCATTGTCCTCAATTCATTGAGATAGTAATTAGCGAAATATTGTTAAAACTGATAAAATAAGACCTAGTTTAATGTAAGGGTATTAGCTATGCGGGGGTTGAGTGAGTTATCTAGAAAGAAAGTCCATAGTTGCAAATTTTTGCTACTAGGGAGCGCCTCGGTCTCGAGAGAGACTTACTATTAGACAGGGACGGAGCGAACGCCCGTTAAGTCAGGGGAGGACGAGGCAATATAAATACTGGAAAAACCTTTTTTCCTCGCTCACTCAATTCCCGACAGTTTTCCAAGTTTTATTCATGTTAAAAAATGTTGTAAATATGTCTTAGAATATTAAGAAAAATATGTGTCATGTAAATATTGTTATCTTAATGTTAAATAAACGATATTTCGAGCTGAGGGGGTGAGGAATGGAATGTTCTAGAAGGTTGATTGTCAGACTAGTATAAAGATAGGGCCAATCGCCATACAAATCGTACTTCGCTCCGACAAGTCGACAAGTCAACAAGGAATCCCTGCCTCACCACAGCTCGAAGTAAATCGGTAAACCAGCATTTTCCTTTCACTTTTCCTTTCTTTTTATTGTATTTCCTACCTTGTATTTCCGTGTATTTTCCTGTGTATTTTCCCGTGTCTTTTTCCAGCTTTCCCTCTTACCCTTCTACCTCTTACCTATCCCCTCATTCCTACGCACCGGATTTCGATCCCTTCCTTTTGCCCTAGGTAATCTAGGCTTTGTCCCCCTCAAAGACAAATACCTAAATGACACAAAATCAAATTTAAGACTTAGAAAATGGTCCGGAAACTATATTCAAAAAATAAAAGACTTTAGAATTTTTGCACCCTCAAAACTTATCCAGACGGGTCTCCCAGTGAAACAGATAACAGATACAACTGGCGAGAGATCAGCAATATGCCGAGTGCTAATCATCGTCACTACTATATACTAATAATTTATTCACTCGACGAATTTATAAGTCAATCTAGTAAATTCAATTAATATCAAATTTTTAATTTTTAGCGTTACAACATAAAGAATTAAACTCAATTCAAACCATACTCTTTTAGCTCCTGACTTCGAAGGTCTGCAAACTACAAAAAATTTTAGCGCTAAAAAATTAAAAATTTGATAGTAATTTAATTTACTAGATTGACGAAATTCGTCGAGTGAATAAAGTCAGTAACACAGATTTTTCGTTCCATAATAATTATCCGGGATTCGAACCCGTAACTGGTGGTGTACTCGGCATTACATGATAATAATCATTATTGTTAGAACACGTGGCTTGACCAATCACAATCTTGCTAAACGGTGGCGATCATTGGCGGATCTCATACGTAAATTACGTTCGAGATTTTACGTCAGCATCACGGAATACGTGACGTAATCACGTAACACATCCGTATGTAACGTAACATACGATAAAGGTTCATTATACCTTGATTGTACCTATTATAGTCATTATTTAATTATGTTTTCATGTTGATGTCTTATTATTTTCCGTCCAAATACTAATCGCGTTGTGTACCGGTTGGGTATTCTTCAAAGGAATCTTCTGGAGTTTTAATGGCTTCGAGCGTATTCTTAATTAAGCGGTAAGCCTGTTAGAGACTGTTTAAATTTTACTTATTTCAGTTTTCCTCATAACCTTTTATTATAAACTAGCTAGACGTTGCCCGCGACATCGTGCGCGCAAAAAGATACCTCTAGGGAACCGTACATTTTGCCCCAATGAAAAGAAGTCTATGTCCTTCCGCGTGCTCTATTCAATATACATGCCAAATTTCATCAAAATCGCTTAGTTTTGGAAACAATGCAACACTATAATCCTAAGCCTATTCAATGCAAACAAACATAGGTACATATAAACAAACTTTTCCTCTTTATTATATTAGTATAGACATCTAACAGCCGTGGTCTAGTGGTTAGAGCATTGGCTCTCGACTCGGAAGTCGTGGGTTCGATTCCCGCATTGAAACAATAATAAAAATGTTGTTTCCAAGTTTGGTTAGGACAATGCAGGCTGATCACCTGATTGTCTGACAAGAAAGATGATCCATGCGTCGGATGGACATGTAAAAAGTTGGACCTGATCTCTCGTCAGTCGCGTCGGTTATCCGTCCCACTGGATTATGAGAGTAGTAGAGAGAGTGCTCTTTTATACTGCGCACACACTTTAGCACTATAAAATGACTCCTTCGTAACTGGCCTGGTTTCAATGAAACCGGCCACCGTCACCGAGATCGGTGTGGGGAGTTATTATTATAAACATGCATCTATGGTCCAGTAGTAGGTAGCTTGATTTGCATTCCAAAGGTACAGGTTAGATACCAGCTTGCGGTGTTGAGACGGAATTTAATGAAATTGTTATGGTTCCATACCCAAAGGGTAAAAACGGGACCCTATTACTGAGACTTCGCTCTCTGTCCGTCCGTGTGTCACCAACTCACCAGGCTGTTTCTCCTTAACGCGCGCACTTGTAACGTATTTATGTTGCCGCCATAACAACAAATAAACAAATACTAAAAACAGGTTAAAATAAATATTTAAGGACAATTGGCCTACCCCACTTACCCACCACTCCTGTGTAGCCAGGATCAACAGTGGTTACCAACCGCAAAAACTCTTTGATATGATCTCAGGGGTGCCCGCGGGACATGCTAAATCTGTCTTGGAACCCGCAACGAAGTTAATCAGAAGAAGGAATAGGAAGTATCCCAGTTTCCCTCCCCAAGCAAAGCGGGAGACAGCAAAAATCGTTATGACAAAAAAGTCAGAATTAAAGGGGAAGCACCACGGGAATAATATGTTTTTTATGACTACAAGACTAAATGTTAGTTGTATGTTTTAAATTATAATATGACAAATAATTACACTGCATTTATAATGACAAAATAGTGTTGCATTGTTTCCAATAGTACTTAAGACAAAAACGTTTGAAAGCCCGGAAGTTCTTCGCGCAGCCCACGAGATCTACCCTAGAAACACAATGGACGCTGTTAAACATTTCGATTCTTTCGTCATACCAGAGATCACACTCCCAAAGTATGTGATAAGCAGGGCCTATAGTCAAGATGCATTCGATAATTTCGACGGCGAACTTCTAAATCAAAAATGTATAGGACTTGACATAAGTCATCGATAAGTGACATGTTGCTTGAGATGCCTACGTCAAATCCCAATTCCCATACATTTATTTTTCGAACTTCGCCGTCGAAATTATTGAATGCATCTTAACCAGAGGCCCAGTTTGTTCAAATAAATAGTTAAGGACAAACAACATACGTGATTATTTTGCCGTTTTGTACGGAACCCTTCGAGCGCGAGTCTGGCTCGCACTCGGCCGGTTTTAGTTTTTTCCCAAGTATCTACTCTACGTACTCTCATAATGTATCTCTGAGAAGAATAACAACCTACAGCGCGTAAAGTCTACGCCTCCGCAGTAGGCAAGGGCTGAGACTATAATGTGATCCGGAATCCGGCAGGCCCGGGAAAATTTAGAGCACTGAAAATAGTGGTAGCCTTTTTTTGTTGACTTTCCGAAAATAGCTTTTTAAGTTTTATTTGGAAATAAAAATTTTCATTTTCAATAGAACTTCAGGTCTATTGTGCGCTGCAGTGTTCTTATTACCAATGCTCTGAATTTTTCCCAGCCTTCCGGACTCCGATATAGTCCCAGCCTAAGGGCTCAGTTAGACGAGACTCTCGAATGCCGAGCACCTGTTCGCATTCATAGCAAATTGTACTTTATAGGCTAGACCGTAACGTACAAACTAATAATAGTACCCCAAACAGGAACATTTTGCGGTGTCGTTATGTGTACGTAAACGAGAAATATGAGGAATACCTATTGTATGACAATTTTAGTTACTTTTACGTCCGCTAGAGACGCTTTTATGATTTTCATACAATACTAGCTGTTGCCAGCGGCTCCGCCCGCGTAAATATAGTTTTTTCGCGGTTGCGGATATGTAACTGATGCAGAAAATAGATAAAAACAATCCTTGATGCGGATTATATATCATGCTATAATTTCAGCTCGATCGGTGCAGAACTTTCAGAGTTTTTGAAGCATACACAAACCAACATAACATTTTTATATAATTATATAGATTTCTACCTTACGTACACGTAACAATACCGCAAAATGTTCCTGCTTGGGCTACAGCACTGCCGTGTGGTTATTGTTGGGTTGGGGAAGCGGTGTGGCCGCGAGTATTATGTGTTCTGTGGCTGTGGCCTAGTTCATAGAACTTTATTTGCTACGAATGAAAGTTGTGATTATTGTGGCCACAATAACGTGCCCTAAACATTCTAGACTCCTGTAGTAGAAACTGGAGACGTTATATGACCATGATGATGAATCGGTCTTCCATTATTATTGACAGATGGGTATTGGTCGTGTATATTTGCGCAAAGTCCGCGCCAGACTCCGAAAGACACATTAATAAGAAAAGTAAACACTTATATAAGGTTTGGTAAAATCAATTACGGATATTTTGGGCATATTATGATCTAGGTACTGCCTATGTGAAGACATTTAGACAGAAAAATAATTCAAACATTTCGAATAAAAAATATTATACTAAATAAATAAAATTAGATTGCGCTCTCTAAGGCGCTGAGGTCATGAAACTCATGCACGGAAACAGCTAACTTTAAAGTGAAAGCAAAGTATTCGCCTAAATAAAATCAATTCCAAAAATCATCTCATGTATGGGTGAATCTCCGCTCAGTGCAAACTCGCCTAAATAAAAGTAATTTTTTTTTTCGAGTATGACAATTGTTTTTCTGCCTTTACGTCTATACACAAGCCACACACAATCATATGCCAAAAATATCCGTAATTGATTTTACGGAATCTTATATACAACAGCTGAAATAGTCATTTCAGCTGTTGTATATAAGATTCCGTAAAATCAATTCCTAGCATACCACCTCGCTCGGTCGACGATCTTCCTTTGGGGCTTCCTCTATACCCACAATGGCGCTACATTTTTGAGACAGCCATTCATAATTGAACTTTATTTCAAAATATACATTTTATTGATAGACTTCGAATGTCAGGTTGCACACCGCATGTGCAGTGTATGAGTGATGTCATAATATGAAACGTGTATCGTTTCGTTTAGAGAATAAAATTAAATTTTCAATGGCTGTGTTCCGCGGAAAAAAACGGTAACAAAAAATCGTTAGCAAAATGGCGACCGCTAGACGTTGAATAAGCAAAATGGCAGATATGTTAGCGAGTTAGTGAACGTGTCCTGGTCGATAATCTGTTTCTTGTTTCTTCAGCGCTAGCAAGCGCTACAAGCGCTTTTTTCTGCGAAACACAGCCAATAGCTATCTTAAAAATGTAGCGTTGCGTATCCTCTCAGTGTGAACTGACCCTTAGACGATAAGTTTTTATTAAGGCTCGCCGGTTATCGTTATAATTTATTTTATTACTGGTATAATCTAAACTTTAACAACTTTATTCTTTGAAGAAAAATAAACTTACATTATAAACCCTTAGAATTATTAACTTGGCCACTTGCCAAGTGTAAAAATTTAATTTGGATGAGTTGAATTTTATCAAAGAACCTTTAAAAAGTAAGATTATAATGACGCACAGTTTATTTTGCCTTTGAAAAGTCTCCTGAGTATCAATTTTAACATGAAGTTTTTGTGTCCATAGTACCCTTTGCTATACAGGAATACTTTTTCATCGGTACAATAAATTTTACCACGTCATTGGTATCGATAATAGAGTACATTTCACTTTTATTTTTCATTTCAATTAATTTATCCTGTAACTTGGTCTAATACCGCATGGGCGCACTAACTACAAGGCGTCAACGGGTGCGGTATAAGGTAGGGGGCGGCGGGGTTCGGTAAGCGATCGGCCGGGCGGCGCACGAGTTACTAGTTAGCAACAAAGCATCGATAGATGCGTAATGCATCCACATTTTGTATTAGTTTAGCGGATAAGTTCAGGGATTGATAATTTTGTTCCAAAGGTGTAGTAACAAAAATCGCTAGTATTTTTTATTTTTGAAATCAATTACGTATGTTGATTTATTGTACTGGTGAAAAAATAATCCTGTATATAGTATTTGAACAGTGTACTTGCTTCTCCTGCGGCTCTGCCCGCGTAAATACAGTATCTCACGGGAACACTGGACTTATTTGGGATAAAATGTAGCCTATGTGTTAATCCAGAGACTAAACTACTACCGTACTAAATTCCATTAAAATATGTTTCGTAGTTTTTGCGTGAGTTTCAAACATCCATACAGTTCCTATCTATGTACACAAATAATAAAATTGAAGTATCCGTTTGTAATTTCAAATTAACTTATATAAAAAAAAATCAATATTTTTTCTAACTATCTATCTGCTCGTCCGTCTGTTTGGTGAGGCCAATATTTGAATAGGCTAGACCGATTTTTACTGGCAGATAGGTGATGTTGTAAGGAGTAACTTAGGTTATAATCTTAGGGTTCCGTTAAAAAAAAAAAAGAATTCCATTTCAGTTCGTTCTACACAAACGAAGTTTTGGGTACCAGCTAGTATAATATATAAATTTCTAGTAAGATCGTATTTAAATATTGATAACTCTACAAAGCCAAAGGCACGTTTTATATGAAAAGTAAGCACCTACACATGCTTGCAAATATTTGATTTGGATTTTCGCAGTGACTTATTCTTTAGGCTGGGACTCTATTGTCCGGAATCCTGAGTCCCGTGAAAATTCAGAGCGCTGAAAATGTCATGGGATACTCTATAGTCTATAGTATAGTATACGGGTATGCGACCCCGGCTTCCCTAGCTATTACTGTTCTATCCCTTGCCCTTCTGGGCGGTAATATCCTACATTCCCTATTTCCCACTCTAACTTACCAATCTTCCTTTCCACACCACCTATCCTTCCCTATCCCTATTCCTACCCTCTCCACCAATCCGTGGAAACGCAGTGGATAATCAAAAAAAAATGTAATTATCCAAAATGGCGGCGATGTGGTTCGCCACCCATCACGTCTCGTTTCTCGCGGAGGCGAAAAGCGGACCATGGAGAGACGCTTGGCTACGTTGAATGTAAGAGGAGGAAAATGGAACTCTGCCATAACGCAATAGTTGACAATCGACGTATTGAGTGTCAAGCTGTCTAATATGGCATTGACTTTTTACTCGATTGTGTGTTCGATTTTCAGATCTATTGTATTATCACAGAGTTCTATTTTCAATGCTCTAAACTTTCCCTGGCTTTGAGATTCCGGAAAATATAGTCCCAGCCTTATGTAACTATTTATCTAAGCTTTTGCAATCCCAGTAGGTGTTGCCGACAAAAGAGAGCTAAGAGTTTTGACACAGATGTGGTATTGATTGTGAATAAGTTTTTTTGGAGTTGAAAGCTGAATATGTCTGCTTGACCAAATTGTGTAAGTACATTAACTATTTAATTCATAAGCAGATTTACCGTTGGTCAACCTGCTTATGATATTAAACAACCTTAAATCTAATTTTATAAATTTAAAAAAATAACGTAGATGTAAACAGTTTAAACCAAAAAAATATCTATAATATATGTAGGTATCTCTATTCAACAATTTTAAATTTTACTTTGTAAAAAATGTGATCGAGTACCTACGATAATAGGCAACATTCCTATTTGTTCGTAATAAAATATATAATAATTATTATTATGATATCAAACTAATATGTCATTGACAACTGTATTATGACTGTATGTCATTATTATTTAAATACAATTAAATTATGTGAACACTCTTCGTGCTTATGAATTAAATTCCCTCGTGGTAATAGAGATAATTATAGGAATTGTAATGAAGGAAATAAGATAGTATGGAGATAGTAATGTTATTTGCTAATGTATGTTACCTTTCTTTTCATATGCCGTAATGCTGAGATATCGATGTATTGTATGGTGGTTCCTGAGGGATGGCAGCAACAGGCGAAAATTAAAAAAAAAACCGCCTTGTATTTTTTTATATTTAATTGTAGATTTGAATAGTTAGCATGGAGAGCTACGATTTTTATCGCATGGGTTATCCTCCGAAGGACATAAGTCTTGGGATAGGTGCTGAATTGGCATTAGCGATGTGAAAGTTATCCATGATTATAGATTTATCTTAGGGCAAAATCGTTGCTCATAGTCGGGTCGGGATAAGGAATGATTAGGAAAAGTATTTTAAGGGTCTTTTGAAATAACCCATTAAAGAATTTTCGCCTGTTTGCAAAAAAATATTTGAGGTGTAACCTAATGTAACCGTAACTGAGCACGCATCTCTGAGTGACGTAGCCGAACTTTTTTGGGGTTTTTGTCCGGTTGGGACACCTACACGACATAGTCTTTCTTGATGCATATGCAAATTAAGTCCCGGCGACATATTATGTAGTCGTGGAGATTTCAAGTTGTTAGTGAAACTCGGCACTCAGAATGTGTTATGTAAAGATTCCCCATTACAGCTAGGGATTCGCTGATGGGCTCATCGGAATTTTTGTTCACTGGGGTGACCAAAAATTTCGGCTAAAGGGAGGGGGGGGGTGTAGCGGATAACTGTGGCTGGGCTCTTTGGAGAGGCCAGGCACACAATACTTAAATATTTTATAATGTGTGTCATCCGCTACGTCAGAGACGAAAAATAGAGAACTCGGACAATGGTTCGGAGCGCTTAGGGCGTAGGATGTATAGTTCCTAGATGTATTAATATGAAAATAAAATATATAGTGCAAAGTGTTCTGCATGTTTAAATTGATAAACCTCGCCTACCACTGAAGCGATTACGCCCCCGAATACGCCACATGGTAAAGTATTATGGCTTTTAAGTAAGTTTTCTTTATAATAATTAGTTAATGTAAAAATAAAGGTCGAAAATAAAATAATTTGAATTAAGCAATCTTATACTTTGTAATTTTAGGGACTGCCTGTGATTAACTTTGGGATGACGAACAAAGGAATTGTTCTTGATTTTTTAGACACGCATAATGAAACGGACGTTGGGGTTTTGTTGACGCCGTTAGCCATATTCTCCTACAATCAATTTGTTAAACAAACATTTCTGTTTCACAATTATTTATTTTGTAGTCTCTTTTAAACAACTTTTTATAAATTTTATACAAGTATATTTTTAAGCTCAGTTAAAAGAATTGCTATCCAAAAGTAGTTATATCTCTAATTTGGCAGAGCAAGTTAGGTTCGAACAGTGGATTTTTTAAATCACTCAAGGATTAAAAAACAAAAGTAGAGTTCATACTGACCGCGACGCGACGTGGCGCTTCATTTTTTAAGATAGCGATTCAAAATTGAACTTTATTCACTGCACAGGAAGATACACTTTTCATTGCAAGAGTTCGAATTGCAAGCTGCATCGAGCTGCGCAGCGCTGCGCCGCTCTTTCTATGAAACGTGTATAGTCTAGTCAATAGAGTTCAAATTTGAAGCACTGCCTTAAAAAAGCAGCACCTCGCGTCGCGTCGCGTTTCGGTGTCAGTTCATCCCACGGGGGGACGGGGGTCCTACCCGTGAGTATGTGAGACTCTGCTGCGCCCGAATAGATGGTGAATGGGCGCAGCCTACTCACTAAATACTCGGCGGTACTCCACTCAATACCACCCTTGGCGGGCCACGGGATCGCGTGAGCCTGCACCGCGACTCCACCGGATGCTTAAGTACCTACTAAAGAACAAGCAGACCGGGTAGCGGCCAAAGCAGTTTCTTCTTACTAAGCATGTCTTTAAAGTCATTGCAAGTAATTTTATTCAGATTTATTTTTACAAAATAATTATATTCTGAATGTCACGTTTGTAATACTGCCGTCCTCAAACTTAATTATGCGGTTAAATGACATAAAGAATTTTTGAGGTAGAGCTAAAAAACGCTGGATTATTTTTAAATGTATGCTAGTGATTTTCTTTAACAATTGTTAATGTTGTCATAAATGACTCTACCTCAAAAACTCTTTATGTCATTTAACCGCCTTTTAGTTTGAGGATGGCAGAATATGATCTCTACCACCGGTTCCGGCGAGTTATTATCGAGTTATTCGTGCGCGACGTAAGAAACTCGCGCAGGGCCACCTTTTACTAAATTGGAAAATTGTTATTTAATTTTCATCTAGCACTGTCTTGTTTAATATAGTAGATTGATGTAGTATATCAATCGCAACCAATTGAGATATAAATTACGAAACTAAACACCGTGAAATTCGAACTGAAATTGTCAAAGTAATATTGCATCAGAACTAGAGCCGTTCTGGGTATCTGTAAATTAATGCTATTGTGTAATCGGGGAATGAATTATGGCCTGATTTCTGTTAATATTCCCAAATTTTAATTTGAACATTAGTAACGAAAAGGTTGTAACGAAATATTGTTACGAGATGGTCTACAGCTGATCTAACTATATAAACACTTCTATATTGTAGATATAGGTAATAAGCGCTTATGTTATATACTCTATGATTACGTACTACTGTTGAAAGCAGTATTAACCTAAATTAACAGCTTCCGTAGTCTAGTGGTGAGAGCATTGCCTCTCGTCTCGGTGGTCGTGGGTTCGATTCCCGCATTGGAACAACAAAAAATGTTGTTTCCAAGTTTGGTTAGGACAACGCAGGCTGATCACCTGATGGTCTGACAAGAAAGATGATCCTTGCGTCGGATGGGCATGTAAAAAGTCGGATCTGCGCCTGATCTCTCGTCAGTCATGTCGGTTATTAAAAGAAGAGAGAGCCTAGTTTCAATGAAACCGGCCACCGTCACCGAAATCGGTGTGGGAGTTATTTATTATACCCAAATAAAGTTTTTACTTCTATTGGCAGCCCCTTTAACCCTATATCATGTAGTATTTATTAATATGTGCTATTAACTGCCAATTATTTTTATTTATGGAGCGTTTTCACGAGAATTGCAAAATTCGGGAAACAAATCGCCGTGCCTTTGAAAAAAAAATATTTTCAATATGCATGAGCATTTTAGACTACTATTCATTTATATATTTAAAAAATCAGTTAAGCCTATTCACTTCGCCGAAAACATTTGCGAACAAACCGAAGCAATAAATAGAAGTGCACACATGTCCGAAAAAGTACGAAATTGGTTTTGGGAGTAAAAACTGCACATGTGGCTCAAAGAGCGGTCTAATAGTGTTTGCGCGGAACGGCACAGCCGGCGTAATGGAGTTAGCCCGCCGAATCCGGAAACAACTTTTTATCGGTCGATTTAGAAATAATACAATGTTTTGTATAAGAATTTTCTGACCGGTTTTTGTACAATTGTCCGCACATCGGTTTCCCATCGATATGTTTTTTTGGCATTTTAGTATCCACTAGCTTTGCCCGCGACTTCGTCCACGTGGAGTTCGGTTTCCGTACAAAATGTTTACCCCCTTTTCACCCTCTTAGAGGGCGAATTTTCAAAAATCCTTTCTTAGCGAATGCCTACCGTCATTACAACTAATTATGTATTGGCATACAGATTTCAGCAAAATCCATTCAGTAGTTTCGGCTGTGCGTCGATAGATGAGTCAGTCAGGTTTGCCTGCTTTACGATTCGGGGGCTACTTTTTTATTTATTTTGTTTATTGTATAGTGCGATTCAAATGAGAATAGGATCGCGTCAGCGCCCTATTGTTTCGAATTTAGGCTGTTATGATAGTTAAATTTATGTTTTAATAATTGATTAAGTACTATTTTTTATTTAAATTCGACACAAGACTATTAATATTTATATGCACATAAGTTTTTCTGATAATCGCACTTTTCAAGTGACATTTGACAGAAAAAGGTCATTGACGTTACTATTCTCATTTGAAACGCGTTATATCACATAATGTAAAAGTAGTCGCACGAGCGGTACAAAATGCGCATGGGTGAAAAATTTGTGATTCAATACAAATTGTACGCGATTATTAATTCGGGATCGCGGAATTTAATTCGCGAGATTAAAAATCTGACTGACAGGCCCTCGTGTAGCTCCGCTCCCTATAAGGGCCTGTCCGGTACAACTGCTGTCCTGTTAAAAAATGGCGTGAGTTAATCTACACTAATATTATAAAGAGGAAAACTTTGTTTGTATGTATGTTTGTTTGTTTGTTTGTTTGTTTGTTTGTTTGTTTGTTTGTTTGTTTGTAATGAATAGGCTCAAAAAGTACTGGACCGATTTTAAAAATTCTTTCACCATTCGAAAGCTACATTATCCACGAGTAACATAGGCTAAATTTTATTTTGGAAAAACATAGGGTTCCGAAAGATATTTGGGTTTTTCGGACACAAGGTGTAAAAAATCAACCAGAAAAGTTACTTATTTTGCGTACGCTGCCTAAACTATAAAAGATAGAACCATAAAATGTTCTAATTAATTGTAGATCTTATAAATATCTACAAAAAAGTCCGCGACACACTATACCTATCTATGTCGAGTGAGGCACAACAACCATTTTTTTATTTAGAAATCTTGAATGTTTTTTGGACTACATTTAAACGCGTTTATTTTACTCATGTTATTAATCCTTATCAAAATAAATTATTTCATCACTAAGTACAGTTTATGTAGATAATATTTGGTCTTTGAATGATTAAAATTGGACGTTTGGTTTTGAAGTTATGGCGAAATTAAAATATTACGACTTCTGCTGCACGGCCCGTTTCGAAGTGGGCGTCACCAAGGCGGGGTGCGCGTGCGGGTTAATGTTTAGTTTAGTCATATCTATTCTGTGGTTTAGTTTAGTTAAATAGTTTAGTTATTTTATAAACATCAAATTTATAATATCTTAAAATATAATACATTATAATATCTATACATCTATACAGTTAAATACAATTTAAGTGTCTGTTTGTAACTTCAAATTAACAGCTTTTTACATAATGAATCTGAAAGTATTTTCGGTACTTACAATAAAATACATTTTTTTTTAATTTTTGTCTGTCCGTCTGTCTGTCTGTAAGTCGGTCTGTCTGTCTGTTTGTTTCGACTAATCTCTGAAACGGCTGGACCGATTTTCACGGGACTTTCACTAGGAGATAGCTGATGTTATAGGGTACATAGGCTACTTTTATTTTAGGGTTCCGTTTAAAAAAATAGGATTCCGCTTTCGTTAGTCATAAATAAAGTCGCGGGTAAATTTCAGCGATATCCCAAAGTATTGTTCCACGCGGACGAAGTCGCGGGCAAAAGCTAGTACTAATTATAAATGTGCAAGTTTGTGAGAATGGATGGATGGATGGATGGATGGATTGATGGGTGGATGTTACTCTTTCACGCAAAAACTCCATCGAAATCCGTTCAGTAGGAACAGATTTCGTTGACGTATGGTGGTAGTTTAGGCCCTGGATTAAAACATAAGCTACTTTCTATCCCGAAAATGCTAAGGAAAGAAGCTAGTCAATATTAACTCAGGACATTTTTCCGATTGTCTGAGATGGCAATGAATGCCCAGCACATGGCATTCTCGCATCATAGCTTAGTCCAGAGAACTACTCGACAATTCGTCTGGGGTCTGGGGATATTAATTAATGTATTTCGAGTCCATCAGAATCATTTGTTTTCAGAATATTGGTTACAGAGGTGTTACTTAATATAATAATAATAAATATATAGACGCTTCACACCACGTCAATCTGGCCTCGTGATAATTATCCGAAGAACTTGTGTTACGGGTAGCAAACAACGGAAATATACTTTTCTACTATACATATATTTAAGATTTTTATTATAATATACACATATTTAATACACATCCATGAGCATGACCCAGGAACATAGAAAAACTTTTTGTAGCTTCGGCGGGATTCGAGCCCGCGACCCCCGGCTTGAGCCCCAACGCGCTGAACCATTGAGCCACAGAGGTCGTCATATTTAATAAAGTACCTACACAATTTGTTCATAATTTCTGCCGGGTATTTTTATAGGATTTTTATAAGAAGAAAAACAGTACATACTTGTCGAATAAATTATGTACCTTTTTTTTTTTAAATTATGTAAATTGATAAAGTTAGCTTTTGTTTTAGAACTTACTCGTAGCACGTAATTACGAAAGCACACACATTACTAGACGTAAGACGTGTACTTTTGATAAGGGAAAGAACATGAAACTCCCTGAACAATAGAGGCGAAAATATGTACTCGTACGAAACTTAGTAATGTACTAGATTAAAGTACTAACTGCTAACTGATAACATTATGTTTTATAAACTTGCAGACCCAGAGAGAGTACAGATTTAGAATTTCTGATCATAATGGCACATACATCTTAATGTAACCTTAAAAACTTAGTTACAGCGTTAAGAAGTCAGTGAATTTTGTGTACAAATGTCAAAATTGGTCAATGACACATAAGACTTCTCGTAAGTCATTTTGATAAAATATAAACGTATGTCAATTGGCAAAACTCCTTAACGCGAATAGACTACAGGTTTTTTGAAGATTTAATCTCCCCTACATATAAAAATGTTAACAGAAATGATTAGCAATGAGGGTTTTAAATTCGTGATATCTGACAGCTTTTTGACACAACGAGGACCGTCGAGCTACTAGGCGCCGCCTAGTGATATAATAAGAATCGAAAATTCTTATTAACTGTTTTTGATACCACTTACGCCACCAGATGACGCTTTGTGTGGGTTGGGCCTGCCCTTTAACGGCGGAAAAATATCAAAAACCCACATTCAATATATATAATATATTTGTTTGATACGTTGGAAAGTCACTTGACATATTAATTAATGAAAAAACTCCAAGTATAACGAGATGTTTGTTTAAAAACATTTAAGTTTGCGGGCAGACGGTTTGCGGTTTGAAGCACATAACCTTTTGTTGGGAACCTGATTCTCCGAAGAGGTGCCCTTTCATTTTCTGGTCGAGCGATCTTCAGCGGTCAACAATTTTTAAATTTGATTAAATTTAAAAGTGTTTTATAAATTGTTTTATAAATTTTTAATATCCATATTATAATATCTATGTTTATAAAAATTTATCTATAATATGTTCATCATGCTTAAGGGTCCAACGAAGCGTCCGTTTCAGCCTCCAGAAAATAAATTCGCTCTTATTTCATTCTTGGTTAATATTTTCTAACGAAACCTAATTATAAGACTAGATATGATGCATTGTATTATATGTACAAAGTTTGGTCAAGTTTGGTTGTACCGTTTTAAAATTAAAGCGAAACTACGTTTATATGGGATTTCGATGCTCCGTGGGACCTTTAATTGATAATATCAACAAGTCCGTAAACTATCAATCAATAGACTTTCTTTATACCTACGTGATATTTGCTGAGGCTGAGGCTGAGGGGCCTCAAAGTGTCCTCTCCTCCAAAGTGAGACGTAAATATCTTACGTAATATATGGACGTGCCCTGATAAATTCAATGCATTTATTTGCATTCAACCAACTTTACGTTTACTAACTTCGTACTTAAATGCTCAAACATTACAACCCCTTTTTCGATGCAGTCGGTTAAATACAGTTCGTAGTTCATAATTACCTACATTTTTCGAAAGGGTTAAAGTCTTAACTTTAAATAATAGCGTAGTTAAGAAAAATTTACCAAAATACTATTTGCGATTTTTAAAGCTGGTTCAGGTGTGCTATAAGAAAAATTACCGTACCGTAGGGGTAGGCAGAGACCACTTCTTTCCACTTGCTACCATCCTTACATACTTGTTTCACTTCATCTACTTTCATTCTTATCAATCATTCCTCCTCTTACATTCAACGTAGCGAAGCAGCTCTCCATGGGCCACTTTTCGCCTCCACGAGGAACGAGACGTTATGGGTGGCGAACCACATCGCCGCCATTTTGGATAATTAAATTATTTTTTACGATTATCCATTGCGTTCCCACGGATTGGCGGAGAGGGTAGGAATAGGGAAAGGGGAGGATAGGTTGCGTGGAAAGGAAGATTGGTAAGTTAGAGTGGGAAATAGGAAATGTAGGATATTACCGCCCAGGAGGGCAAGGGATAGGACAGGACATAGCTAGGGAAGCCGGGGTCGCGTACCCGTATATAGTTACCACAACTACCGGACAGGTAAGTTGGGTTGAGTATCCCATGACATATATTTTATTATGTTTTTAGTATATTTTGTTTTTATTATTGGTTTGAAATACATCATCTATGAAAATTTTATCTATCATAAGACCTGACAGACAGAGCCTGGTGGCAGACAGACGGACAGATAGACAGCGAGAAAGACAGGCAAACAGATAGACGGACGGTCTTAGTATTATCGTCCCGTTCCCCTTTGAGTAAAAATATTTTATTTTTGGGCTACGGATGTGAAATATTGTAAAAAATTATTTTATCTATTTATCTATATAAAAGAAATACTACTATACACTATTTATAACTCAAGAACGGCTAAACAAACCGATTTGGCTGAAAATCGGTGGGGTAGATTAGGTACCTAGGTAGCTTAGAACCAGGAAACGGACATAGGATACTTTTTATCCTGTTCCCGAATGCCGTGTCACATGACATAAAACGTGATATTATGTATATAAAAGTGGATTGCAATTAAAATGTCTCACTAAAACATAAACGTAAACACTAAAACTCGGGAACGGCTCGATCGATTTGGATAAATTTGTGTTGAAGGTATAAATATGTAATTAAAATCTATATCTATACTAATAATAAAGAGGAAAAGTTTGTTTGTTTCTTTGTTTGTTTGTTTGCATCGAATAGGCTCCGAAACTACTGGACGGATTTTGATGAATTTTGGCACAGATGTATAGTAGACTACGGGAAAGGATATAGGCTACTTTTTATTGCGGAAAAATGTACGGTTTCTGCGAAATTAGCTTTTGCACGTACGAAGTCACGAGCAACATCTAGTATAAAATAAAGGTGAAATTGGAAAAGGTGTAGTTTGTAGGAGTAGGAGTAGATGAAGGACTAGGACGTAGATTGCATTGTAGGTGTAGTTATTTATTCATTCCAGTTCATATTGAAGACAGAACAACGTATGTCGGGACAGCTAGTATCAGTATAAAATGAGAATTCCACATTGTCATAGGTCCTATTCGTAGATTTTTTCTTCTATTTTTTCGTTTTGTTTTTCTTCTATTTTTTCGTACTTCTAAAACCACATTCCATTTTAATCAGTGTAAAAAGATGCGTTGCTAGTCCATAACTTTTTTTTTAAATAATTTATTTAAGGTCGCTTGGAACAGCTGAGGTTATCATAACTTTTATAATATATTATAATAAAGGGTTCCATATTGTAAGGTCTACAACACTGTACAGATTTATGAAATTTGGTACATTGGTAGATTAAACTTAGAGGTAGCTTGGAACTACTTTTCATTGCGGAAAAATGGTTTCCGCGTGCGAATGAAGTAGGCTTATAATCTGTTAGTAAGTACGTACTTTGAAACAAATTTCTAGTGTTTTATTTTTTAAGTAAAATTGTTATTCTAATTTTTGACGATTGATATTATGATTAAAAAAATACATGAAGCAAAAATTTCAAGGCCTGCCGAAAGCATACATTTATTAGGTATGTTAAAAAGAGGGACAAGAGATAATACTTTTAAGATTAACGCAAAATATACATAAAATTTATTAAAATATCAGCAACCCACACTACCTCACTCATACTATCATTTTGTATTATATTTGTCACCGTAAAATTGTAAAAACCGCTAGATTGTAATATTACTAGAGATATTGTCAAATAAACATTTCCTCCTTACAATTGTATGCATTATTTTTCGTTATATTGTAATATTTACCATGCCGATTGATTAAACGGCAAGTGCCCCGCGCCGCCATATTTGTTTGCTTTTTCATAATAATAATTATATCGAAAAATAATGCGTACAAATGTGAGGAGAAATGTTTCTTTGAGAATCTGTCGACTTTTTATAATATCTCTAGTAATATTACAATCTATCGGTTTTTAAAATTTTACGGTGCCATATATATTGCAGTGCAGTAGGTTTGACACAATTGTCATTGTAATCCAATGTAATTTCATAAACCATATTTACATATTTTTATTGCATATCTAAAAGGCAAAAGAAACCTAAAAAAGTTAGCTGAGTTTCGACCACAGGGCGACCTATATAATATAATATAATACTAATTCTTCTAAACAGCTTCTGGGAACAAGTAACTTCAGAAAACGAATTGTAGTAAGTTTATTACTTGATAGAAGTGGCACAAAACATACCACTTTTTATTACAACTCATAAATGTCGTTCAGGGTTTTATTAGAACTAATAAAATACGAATATAGTAAAAAAACTTATTACTGGAATCATCGGAAATATAGGTTTGCTTTATGTCCAAAGATTGGGATAATAAAACAAGATAGGAACAACTCGGATTATATTAATATCTTATTGTGTGGGTATCATCGCTACTTTGTGTGTGCGCTGCGACATGTATAGGTACTTATTTCGTAATAATTTCGACCTATGCGTAGAACAAAGTCTGATGTGATCATAGAGCAAAAGTGCGTTTTTTGGATAAACGAAATAAGGAATCAAAGCTCTACAGACTGACATTTTCAGAATTTTTGTATCTGGCTTATTTTCGGAAATACAGAATCGTACAACGTCTTATTTGATGTAAGCTCCATGATAAAATGCACCAAGTGTTCATAGGACGGAGAAATTGGAGCGCGCACGGCGCGGGCGCCTCGCGCGATCTTCACTTCAGGCGTTGTCGAGCGGAAAGAAGGGTTTTTTGCGTCATGTCTGTGATATTTTTTTCGGTTTGATGAAAATTATAATTTTACTAATTATTGCGTACTAAAAGTATTTCTGAGATGTCATGCTTACGGATAATGCTGGATATGCTTTAAGAAGAGGAGAAAAAGAACTTGAACGTAGTCCTTATTTTTCAAATAAGCAATATATTTTTATGAAGAACGGTGTAGATCCGTGTAAGCTGATATTTTTACTTAAATTATTCTTCAAATTTAATATTATCATGCTTTGAAATTATAGTTTTTTACTATTCCGCTTTTTAAGCTCATAAATAGAAACGGGAAATCTATATTCATATAAGACATTTTTTGACGGAGAGTTAGAAAAATACATTTTAGTTCGAAAAATATGATTAGTTTCATGTTTATTTATTAGGTAAATATTTGTCGTGTTATCAATAAAAGTTGACGTACCAAATAGTTGAGAATATAAGTAATATTAGAACTATGTAAGACTAATACTTTAGAATTTCTAAGAGTTTCATGTAACTATGGGACGTTTTTTTACGGAATCACAGAATAGTTATAAAACATTTTGTCAGTTCGATATGCAGATAGGACGTTATCGCCTGTATAATGACATCAGTTAGGACGTTGTTCTTTTAAAAATAGCGTTAAATATAAATATATTTCATATTAAATAAATAAAAATAGTTTAAAGCTGCGTTACCTTACAATATATACACATTTGTAGGGTCTTCGGCGAATCATATAACATTATGATCGACAGTTTAGTTCTGTACTGTGATGTTCATTAAACCTTGTATATTCAAACTTTTTTTAATAGCTTTGTACAAATGTTATTAATTTTTATTAAAATGTTTTCAAGTTATATAATATATCATACATAATATTATTTTTAATATATTATGGTGCAGTGTAGTAATACAATTTTTAACATTTCAGTTGTTTACAACAAGGTGCAGAAGAAATAAGTCAGCCACTAGATGATGTTTGAAATAAAATTGATGCCGCACCTCCTAATCCACCTACTAATGAGAGAATTTATGGCCTTCGGCCATCAATACTTTCTTTAAAAGCGACTCCTAGTTTCGAAAAATCTTAATACAACTTAAAGACTTAAAAAATTCTGACCATCAGTTGATCAAGAAATGTCGGTGCTAACTCCTATGCAGTCTCCTGCTGATAGTCATTCCACCTATGACAGTGTTTTCAGGTCCAATTATGTAGATAGTAGTATACAATTTAATTAATATTATATCTAGCAATATTTCGAAAGTATAATCTAGAAAAATACCCAAAACCTGCAAGCAAATGTGTGAGTGTACGTTTAACCATGAGTAATGCAAGTCTATTGTTGCTCTTTTATTTAATTATTTCTAATAATTATTCCAGCACGCTCGGTCAAAAGCCTTTGACCACTATATAAAGGTGTTTTGCAAAATGTGATCATATGTAACTCTGAAACGGGGTACAAAGTTTGACTCAAACTGGACGTAACTTTGAGAATCAGTACAAAGTTTGACTCAAACTGGACGTAAATTTGAGACTCGGTACAAAGAATACATCGCGTCTTATAGAAATGGTTATCGTGATAAATCATATACTGCTAAATACCTTTTAGATATGTTAAATCATTATAATGTAAGTACCTGATGGCCATTCCTATAAGGTATTACAGAAAATATGATAGTGTATACGTAGATATACACTATCACATTCAGGATAATCAATTTTATAGACACTTGATTGATACTTTAAATCAATCCGAACCTTATTATGACAAAATTGATTTTTTATGTATTATTTCTCCTGAATGCGACATGCTTATTATAACGGGATTATGGCCATAACAATATTATGGTTATTTTTCATTTTTGTTTAGTTTTTTGGATAAACGTGCAGATACCTCCCCCCATGTAGGTTAAACTGAACTTGTACCTATCTAATTACATTATACAACTTAGCTAGAAAGCTTAGATACAGTACCAAAGCAGTTTAATTTATAACTACGTTTTAGAAAGGGTTAGGTGTTAAACATATCGAGCGAGGTCAGTTCCGATATCATCTGGAGGGCAAGGCCAAGTTAGCCTCCAAGAAGCTTAGTGTTCTGAACAGGTCAAAGCAGTATTTCAGTCCGGTCCAACGCCTACAACTCTATAAGGCGCAGGTTCGGCCTCACAGGGAATACTGTTATCATCTTTGGGCAGGGGCGCCAAAGTACCAGCTTCTCCCTCTAGATCGTATCCAACGTAGAACCGCTCGAATTGTCGACTGCCATAGTATTTCAAACAGACTTGACTATGTAGCATCGCTCTGCATCCTCTATCGGTTATATTACGGTGAGTGCTCCGAGGAATTGTTCGGACTTATACCTGCTGCAACTTTTCGCTACCGTTCCAAGCGACAAAATATTTATCATCTTCATCACCTTGATGAGTGGCAGTCCTCCACCGTGCGCTTTACCCGAAGCTTTCTGCCGCGCACTGTAAAACTCTGGAAAGAACTGTCGCCAGCAGTATCCGGACCATTACGACCTGCAAACCTTCAAGAAGGGAGCGTATCCCCTCCTAAAAGGCCGGCAACGCACTTGCAACTTCTTTGATGTTATCGCTTACGGTAACGGTACGGTACCGTAAGCACTACGGTAATCGCTTTCTATCAGGTGATCCGTTTGCTAATTTGCCCCCTAGTTTAATAATTATTATTTTTAAACAAAAAATTAAACCGACTTCCAAAGTAAAAATACACAAAAAAGTATGAAATAAAACTTATTTTATTTATTTTATAAATAATTCCCCTTTTAAATTTGTCTATTTCTCTATTTAATCTTCTTAATTTTGAAGTCGCTACCAGCCCAAACGATATCCTACAATATTTTATAGAACTCACGTTCATATTTGCTGGTACCGACTTCAAAATTAAGAAGATTAAATAGAGAAATAGACAAATTTAAAAGGGGAATTATTTATAAAATAAATAAAATAAGTTTTATTTCATACTTTTTTGTGTATTTTTACTTTGGAAGTCGGTTTAATTTTTTGTTTAAAAATAATAATTTCACCCTTTTTAGTGATATATCTTGTTAAGTTATTATTAATACGTCTTAAAAACGTCTAAAATAAACGATCGAATGTATAACTGAATACGCGCCAAGCTTCCATTAAGTATTGTTATTAAGATGATGATGATGATTACTGTAAGTTACAAAGTGGCATATGCTTGCAGTTCTTTAAACAATTCCGAAATTTCCTAACGCATATCTTTAAAGACTGAGGAGTTCTGTTCAGTGCTTTTGGATTCAGGGTATACCTGGGTACAACGTCTTATTCATTGGTAGCATATGCTTGTGTTACTTCAGTAAAAGTCAAAATCACTATATGTGTCGATATAAATTTCAAGGAGTTCCCTCAATTCCTCATGGATCGCATCATCACGTTTCCACTTTAGTGACTAAAGGACCAATTTCGAATTAAACCCTTTACAACAACAAAAGAATTTTGCAAATAGGTCCATAAACGGCAGAGTAATGTACAAAGATCTCCGTGTTAGTATAAAATACTATGAGAAGTACCTTCTTTATCATCATAATGTGATGATGTATGCTGTGATAGTGGTGGTGATGATGATGATTACTCTAATTGACAAAGTGGCATATGTTTGCAGTTCTTTAAACAACGCCAAAATCCCCAAACATGTATCTATAAGGAGTCAGGAGTTCTGTTCTGTACTTTTGGATCCAGGGTATACCTTGGAGCAAAATCTTACTTTTTGGTAGCATATGCTTGGACTACTTCAGAAAAAGTCGAAATCACCATATGTATCCATATAAATTTTGAGGAGTTCCCTCGTTTCCTCATGGATCTCATCATCAGGTCACCAATTTTCTAAAAATGGGACCAACTTCGGATTATACCTTTTACATCAAAAAAAGAATTTTGAAAATCGGCCAACAGACGGCGGAGTTATCCGCGAACATACAAAAAAAAAAAAAAAAATATATATACAGCCGAACGTATAACCGCCTCCTTTTTGGAAGTCGTTTAAAAAAAGTTTTAATTGTTTATAAGTTTAAATTTTGTTTTGGGCTTGATGTATTTTTTCAAACAATATTTATTTTTATGGGCATATCTTAGAGATTTTAATTTTTTTGTAGGTTTTAGACTATGGTAACTAGTTTTTAATTTTAAGTAAGTCCCTAGTACCGACTATTATAGTTCAAAACACCACCTATTTTGAGATTTTTTAATGTAAATAAACGATTTTAAAAAATAATTATGTATTATAATTCATTTATACGTAGTGTGGATAGTGCTATATCAAAATAATAGATTATGATTATTCACATAGGACTTAAAAATGTCGGATAACTCCAACAAAAAACGAGTCATATGAATATAGAACGGCGTTTCATTGAAATGTCTCCGTAAAACAACGTAATATGATCACTACGAACTCTCGCTTCTCCGCTGTAAAACGTCCTAGGTTGATATAGAACTCGTTATCTCAGTAAATATAATAATTATTAATAAACAGTACAAAGTGGTTAACTAGACTAGGATGTCATAATAACATACCAAAATTTCAAAAATAAAAGTCTCACCGTTTATAAGTTATTCAAGTTTTTCAATTCGCAAAACTTGTTTTGCCTCTACTGAAAAGTAGCAATTTTTCAAATCGGACTTTGTTCTACGCATAGGTCGATTTGTATTGGCACAAGTTACATAATATATGTCACAGTAAAATTGTAAAAACCGTTAGATTGTAAAAATATGTCGAAAACACTATATATTTATAATCTAACGAAAAATAATGTGTTAAATTATAGGAAGCATAATCGGGTCCGAAGTATATCAACATTTTGTAATTCCACTAGTTTTATTACGATCTAACGGATTTTACAATTTTAGCTCCAAGAAAAAAGAAAACAAGAAACAAAAGAAACAAGACAAAAGTTCCAATTCTATTAATTGATTGTTAGAGTATGGAAATAATATTTAAGAGAGATTATATTGTAGTTAGGTATAGCTATTAATAAGATATTTCTATTCTTTAGATAATTCCCCTTCTAAATTGGCCTATTTTTTTTTAAACTTCTTTACTCAATCTTCTTAATTTGGAAGTCGATACCAGTCCAAACAATATCGTAGGTACAATATTTTATAAAACTCACGTTCAAATTTGCTGGTACCGACTTCAAAATTAGGAAGATTGAGTAGAGAAATAGTTACAATTTTAGCCGAAGTTAAAAGGGGAAATATTTAAAACAGGAAATATTTAGAGAATAAGTTTTATTTCATACTTTTTTGTGTATTTTTACTTTGGAAGTCAGTTTAATTTTTTTTTTTTAAATGATAATTTCACCCTTTTTAGTGACATATTTTGTAAAATTGTTATTAATACGTTCGTTTCGCTTAAAATAAACGATCGAATGTATAATTATTGAATACGCGCTAAGGTTCCATTAGATATTGTAAATAAGATGATGATGATGATGAATACTATTAGTTACAAAGTGGCATATGCTTGCAGTTCTTCAAACAATGCCGAAATTTCCAAACGTATCTTTAAAAACTGAAGAGTTTTATTCAGTGCTTTTGGATCCATGGTATACCTTGGTGCCAAATCTTATTTTTTGGTAGTATATACTTATGCATAATATCGTTTCATTTTGGTGTTAACGGACCCTAACAAATTAAAATTTCCTTGCGTGAATAAAACATATCCGAACGTCTTTGCGAGATATGTTAATAAGTCATACGTGTGACGTGCGTATATCATCTGTGATCGTGTATGAAGCCATTCATTATTTAGTGTGTGTTCGCACTTTACACACGAAAATTTCATAACGTTCGCTTTACATCCATATAAAGCGAACGTTATGAAATTTTCGTTTATATCTCGTTACATTCGTTACATTTTAATGCAGGAAAAGCAAATGAGCAATTTTTATGCTCTTGTGTGTGTATACCACTATATACTGTTTTGGAAAATCAATCAATTACAGAATTTTAAAAATTTAAAAAAACAAAAACTGTCAAGTTGAAAATGGACGTGTTTTTGAACCCTCTATTTTAAAATTCAAATTAAAATATTAACTGGCACTCAGTCCTTTCAAAAAGTGCCTCGTCATTTTTTAAAAATGTGGATATATATGTATTTTCGTGAGCAGGCCTCCACATACCGGTTTTCCTGCGAAAATCCTAAACTATTCGCAAGCCTGTGCCATAGTACCAGCTTTTTGCATAGCGAAGTTATCCAACAAGGCTCGTTCGTATCCAAGGCGACGGCGGTGATTACTACGACAGCTTCAGACCGTTTTTGGGAAGAATTATCGTGCGCGCGCAGTTCCACCTTTGACTTTTACTTTGTTATAATATTTTATTTATTTTTATTTTAAAGCTTTTATTTTGTGTTATTATTAGGCTAGTTCTAGTATTTAGGTTTAAGTTGTTAACTAATGGCAGCAGCCAAGATGTAGGGACGTCCACCGATGATGTGACCGTGCCGTTGGAAAATTTAGTGCAGTGTCTCCAATGTCCTCAACCACGATACTTCAAAAGTGAGAGGGGCCTACGTATCCACATTGGTAAGTGTCATAAGCAATCGTTAGCCCCTTCTCCTTCTGTAATTCTACCATCTCAAAACTCCAATGAACACCAACCCTTTTGGCAAGAAATTTCAAAACTGAAAAATTCCGTCCCTATACTCAGGCGGATCCCTAGGGGTGCAAGAGTAGCTGTGGCCCAGAAGCTTGCCGAGACAGTACATAAAACCGTAAACGAAAACTCGAGGCAGGCCTGGGAACATCTATTTACATTTCCCTACCGCATCCTACACGTTACCAGGGATCCTCACAATAATGCCTCCCTCACGTCACTTATAAAAAAGAATTGTGTGTCTGATTTCGATTTCAAATCAAATTTTTCTTTACTTTCATCGGTCAAAAATAATTCACTAAAAATGTCGAAAATAAAATAAGTGAGGGAGATATTAAAGGTGCTGCGCGGCTACTTTTTTCCAACGACACGATCGCTCCCAACTCCCCAGAAACCCTCACCGCCTTGCAGAATAAACATCCACCTCAACTATCACCTCATGTTTTTCTCGACACCGATGATGTCGAACCAGCCCTCCAAACGTCGGTTGACAGTGTTCGCGGTGCCATCATGTCTTTTCTTCCGGGTTCAGCGGGCGGTCTCGACGGTCTCACCCCTCAGCATCTGAAGGATCTCACCGGCGGTTGCTGTGGGGAAGCCGGAGAAAAGCTCCTGCAGGAAGTCACGAATTTGTGCAACCTAATGCTTCGTGGCGAGGTTGCATCAGATGTCGTTGACATTTTGTATGGAGCAAACCTCTGCGCCTTGAGGAAGAGGGATGGAGGTATCCGGCCGATCGCTGTCGGCTCGACATACCGGCGCCTTACTGCCAAAATAGCTTGCAGGTCCATTAACTCACTAGCTTCTTACTTCCAACCGAAGCAGCTTGGTTTTGCCTGCAAAGGTGGTTGTGAGGCAGCCGTTCATTCTTTTCGTACTTTTATTAAAAACCAAAATGAAAGTGTATTTTTAAAGGTGGATGTTAAAAACGCATTCAATTCAGTTAACAGGGTCGCCATGTTGGCAGAAATAAAAGCCAAAGCACCAGCCATTTTGCCGTTTATGCTTCAATGCTATAAGGAGCCCACCAAACTTATTTATAAAAATCATCTCATCTCATCCGTAGTTGGCTGCCAACAGGGCGACCCTTTAGGTCCAGCAATTTTCAGTCTTGCAATACACCCGGCCATCGAACTTCTAAATTCAAAATTCAACGTTTGGTATTTGGATGATGGGACCCTTGGAAGCGATGCATCTACGGTACTCTCTGACTTTCGTACATTAATCCATGAGTTTCAAAACATCGGCCTAGAATTAAATTTTGGGAAATGTGAACTTTTTGTTCCTGATACTTGTCAGGACAGAGAAGCCGTAATATCCAGGTTCAAAGAAGTAGCCCCACAAATATCAGTTATTGAAAAAAGTTCACTTCTTCTCTTAGGTTCCCCTATTCTAGATGATTCCCTTCCGGATTTTATAAACAGTAAATTACAAGATTTTAGTGAAACTTTAAACCGCCTTCTCCAAGTTAACTGTCACATGGCTTTTACCTTAATTCGATATTGCTTATTTGTTCCAAAATTTACATATGTCTTGCGGTGTTGCCAACTTTGGAAGTTCCCCCAACTTCTCAAACGTTTAGACGACACCATAAAACATACACTTTCTTCGATTCTTAATATAAATTTTGACTACCGCTCATGGACTCAAGCAACGCTTCCAGTAAGGTTCGGTGGCCTGGGCATTCGACAAACGTCCGACGTAGCCTTACCGGCGTTCTTGTCCTCAGTCCACGCAAACCACGCAGTTATTTCGAAAATTTTAGAGCGCTCATCCTGCCCCTTAAATATTCCTTTTGCGAACGAGGCCAAGGACGCCTGGGGCATTGCTAGTGCCGGCAGTAATGTGCCCGAGAACACATTTTCACAAAGGCTTTGGGACGAGCCCATCTGCAGACTGGTGCGGAATAGACTTTTTAACACGTCTTCCAGTCCTGCAGAGCGGGCTCGTCTTTTGGCTGTGGAGAAGTGGGAGTCGGGCGTTTGGCTGCAGGCACTACCGTCAGCCAACACTGGAACACTGCTGGGCCGCAATACATTTCGGCTAGCCACTGCCCTGCGTCTTGGTGCCCCCCATGTCGTCCCTCATCAGTGTGTTTGCGGCGCGAACGTAGACAGCCACGGTCACCACGGGCTGTGCTGTTCACGAAGCGCTGGACGCATTTCCCGGCATCACAGCCTGAATGACCTCATTCGTCGGGCTCTTGTCACCGCCGGTGTGCCAGCTATACTGGAGCCCTCCGGTCTGGCTCGCGACGGTGGCAAGAGACCTGATGGAATGACCTTGGTTCCTTGGAGTGTGGGACGGGCTCTTGTATGGGACGCTACTTGTGTCGATACCCTTGCTCCGTCCCATGTCCAGGGCACCTCGAACTGTGCGGGCGCAGCTGCAAACCAAGCAGAGAACCTCAAGCGGCGCAAATATGAGAACCTAAGCGGAGATCTCATATTTGAACCGTTTGGGGTGGAAACCCTAGGCGCATGGGGTCCGGGCGCACATAAGCTTTTTAAAGAAATATCAAAAAAGCTTGCTGAAGCCACCCGTGACCCCAGAGCCGGGAACTACCTGGCACAACGGATAGCCATTGCTATCCAACGAGGCAATGCTATCAGTTTGCTAGGTACTCTGCCAGATGGGGATGACCTAGGGAAGTTTTTTTATTTATAGATTTTTTTAGAGATAGTTTTATTTGTAAATATGTCTTCTTTTTTTTAGTTTAATTTTTAGTTTATTTTGAATTTAGATATCATTAGGTTATTATAACTTGTTTAAAGCTAAGAATTGTACTATAGTTTCTTTAAATAAACATCTATAATCCTATTACAGAATTTTCATACACATGATTTACTGATGTTTAGGTAGCAAAATAATTATAAAACTCGAAAAAAAAAAATTCCATTGCTCTCTACGAAATTAGGTCCATGACCTTAGTGGCGTGGGTTCCTATAGCTCCATTCCTATCTCATCACTTACCATTTACCTTTTGAAGACCCTCATCCAAATTCAGGCTAGGACTTCCCTATAAAGTATAGAAATTGTCGTTAAAATATCGTCAGAATAGTAACTAGGTAAACCGTTAGTGTAGTCTTACTTTAAAATCTCATACTTCCATATAATACCGAAAGGTTTGTTTAGTCTCTCGTATCCTTGTAAAATCTAAGCGATTTCAAGAATTACTGGCCCGAATTGATTAGAGGTTACATCCGGGTCACAGAATCCTCAGTGATCCCGGCTAAGTAATAAATAAATAGGCTGAAAGCCCAGGTAAACGAAATAGACTAGGCATAAAATAGAAAATAGGTACTAGAAATGAACTTTCTGAAATAATTATTAGTTTTTTTATATATCGGCCAACGCCTTTCATTTCTTTACCCCTATAGCATTTGGTCTTAAGACTTGCTTTTTGTACATAGACATACCTACTCTACGCCATTTTGAATAATGATGGGCTTAAAAAAGTAAAATTAAAAATTTTAAAAACCCCTGACAAAAAAAAACTCTAAAAACTAACAAATAATATTTTAAACCTATTATAATTATTATCGTCACATATATTATGTAAGTTCAAATATTTTTATTTTCCAAACGTCGCCTCGTTGGGGGACCGCTAAAGTTTATAGAGTATTTTTTTATCATCAGCTAATTAATTATTACGAATTACGTTTAGGTACGAGCGATCTCTTTTGGGAGTAAATTCTTTTGTTGCAATCTGCAACTCCACCTGTTTTTCTCACTTAGCTGTCCCCCGACTCGACGACGCTTGGAAAATAAAAATATTTGAACTTACATAATATATGTGACGATAATAATTATAATAGGTTTAAAATATTATTTGTTAGTTTTTAGAGTTTTATTTTTGTCGGGGGTTTTTAAAATTTTTAATTTTACTTTTATTTTGTCATTTTTAAAGAAGGTATAAATAGTGGTTAACTTACCATATTCTTTCAATATCATTGAAGTATCACGGTACCAAATTTCGAATCGATAGGACATATGTATAGAAGGAAGTCAGATCCCCATCAACTATTAAAGAACTTTATGATGATGATCTTCAAACGGATGATCTGAGGTTCAATTCTGCTAAATAAAACCTGCATTAATACAATTACAATCAAGTCCCGATACGCTTATACTCCCAAACGGTGTTTTTACGAATGTTAAACCAACGTGAAACGCGCTCTGATTGGTCGAAACGTCATAAAATCCTTTCATGGTAACATGTCGCTACACTTTCAATCCAAACAAAGTAAAATTGACTCTTTAAATTGTCTACTTTAAATACAAGAATTGAGGTTCTGGTCATGGTTATCTTACCATGCTCTGAATATTGTTGAAGTAACACTGTACCAAATTTCGACACGATCAGACATAAGTAAGTCAGTCAGATCCCCTCATCATCTAGAAAAGAGCTGATAATCTTCAAACGGCTGAACAGATTTTCATGAAACATGGCTAAGAACACTCTCGATTAAGTCATCAATATTCTCTTTCAGTGCGCTTTCATTTGAGACCCCACTCGAGTATATTTGCAGACATTCGGTTATTCTTCCCCAATTTTCCCCAAAAAAACCCCCACAACTTTTAAATGGCTCAACCGATTTTCATCAAACATAGCTAAGAACACTGCCGACTAATTCACCTTTCAAACAAAAAAAACGAAATCAAAATCGGTTCATCCGTTCGGGAGCTACGATGCCACAGACATACACACACACACAGACACGTCATGCTTATAACACCCCGTCGTTTTTGCGTCGGGGGTTAAAAAAATAACGGGCAGTGTTTTATGTCAGGTCTTAATCCAAATATTATGTTGATACCACTTTAATGCAATTGATGCAAAGATTTCAAAACTCAAGATACTTTTGTCAGAACAAATCTTCATACATGTTAGTCTTATTGACGAATATGAGGTTGTAGATAGATTCAATACAAGAAATTCACTTTTATATTGCGCTTTATTAAGCGCATTCGGAAAGGCACGTCTTTACTCTATACATATAAAAGGCAAAGCTGATTGACTGATGTATCAACCCATCCTTTGTTTATATATACCCTTACAAATATTATTCTTAAGAAATACTAATTCATTACACTTAACACAATTTCTTAATGCATGGTTGATAATATGTGGGAACCCATAGATGTATTATATTAAAAAGAGGTGGGAACCAAATGGTAGGTACTTCACTTTCTCAGAAGTCAGAACACGAATCTTTTAATATCAAAAGAGTGGAATTTATACCATACTTCAAATGACGGTCATCGTGTTTTCACCATACCTACTTCAAATGTCAGCCATCTTGTTTTCACCATAACTTTAATTGTCAAAATGGCCCCAAAAAACTATTCTCTCACCAATTTTAGAAAAAGGGGGCCATTTAACTGGAGATACTTTTTGCCTTAACATGTCTCGTCTATAACATATACTTCTATGCATAGAAGACCATAAGTACCTAAAATCAAATGCAAGTGCAATAGAAGATATCAATTTCAGTTAGCAGAAACTTTGAAATACGTGACAAAAGATACACGTCACGAAATCTCGTAACTTACAAAGTGCAAGAAATGAAGTTCGTTCGATTTCCGCAGTTCCTCAGGAATCCTGTTCAGTGTTCATGTTCAGTAAACGACTGTCATTTCAAATGTTACTTTGTTGAATTGTACAGACACGATCAATAAGAGTTATGAAGTAGGTACAGTCGACACCATTTTTGCAGATATTAGATACGCACCAAATTATTAAGTAATTTTCACCGCTATGCATCGTAGGAGTATGTTACTACTTACTAATATTATAAATGCGAAAGTATGTCTGTCTGTCTGTCTGTTACCTCTTCACGTTTTAACCACTGAACCAATTTTGATGAAATTTAGTACAGACATACTTTAATTCCTGGGAAAGGACATAGGATACTTTTTATCCCGAAAAAGCCTAGTATTCCCAAGGGATACTGTATTTATGCAGGTGGAGCCGCGGGCAATAGCTAGTTATTTATATTTTCATTAGCTTTTCCCCGCGCAATCGTCGGCATTAAATTGAGTTCTACATGAACTAAATAATTAACTGCTTAATTATTCTGATGTAATATGTGCGCGGGCTCTCTGCTTGCATCCAGTAAGTCCCAACTACCATCCGTCTCGTTGATTTCATACCGCTATATATAATTATCTAGTCTTGCCATACCTAAGTACTGAAACAAATACAAAATTCTTTTTTTATTGCAAATAACATTTATTACTTTTACAGTTACATGTTAGTTTAATACATAAATATAAAACCATTTAAAATATAAAAAGCTTATTCGAAGTGGTCTCCATTGCACCTCCATTGGCTGCGTCCTTAAAACGTTGAGGCCAGTTATTAATAGAAGAACTCTTTCCATGGTAAATTTCTTCACAGCCAATCGTACGGATTGTTTTAGGGACACCAAATTATCATGGCATTTAGATCAAGCCGTACTCTCTAAAACTGACCATAAATCGTAATCCAGCGAATTAAGATCGGGACTAGACGACGGCCAGTCTTCAGCTCAGAAGAAGTCTCGTTTGTCTCGGTAGTCTAGCGAAGTTACTTCGCTCGGAGAATACTGTATAAATCATCCGTTACGCATGAAAAGGCCTAAGTTTTTTTTGTGTATATATATTAATGACTATGTATAATATCAGGTAAAATTGGACAAGTGATTATTCTTGTTTTCGCCTGTGACTGTACTATTAATAACGCTAGAGTGAAATTAATAATACAAATAATTAAGAGAAATGCTTCAGAGATGCAAATTGATTAAAAGCTTTCGTTATTACTTGAAAATGTTCTAATTTAATAATATCTAAATTATTACCTATTACAAATAATGCTCTTTCACAGGACATTAATAAATTATTCAAGCTACAATATTATGAGGGCGAATAAGTCTGAGGAAAATGCGAAGAAATACTAATAAATGACTATTAAATTTTCCCTTACCTTACCATTCGGTATCAAGTGTCACTTGCTCTCAAATATTTATTGGTGTATTCAGTTTATCTGTAGACCAACCAAGGTCTACAAAACAGTTCGGTTTAAGATGTACTTTGTGTAGGTGTAGATGCAGGTGTAGATGTAGGTATATGTAGGTGTAGATTATAGTTGTAGGTGTTGATATTATGTTAGTTATATTGTTAGTGTAATTGTTTATTTATTCCAGTTCATATTTAAGACCGAACATCATATTGTGTCGGGCCAACTAGTAGAAATAAAAGGTAGTTAAGAGCATTAACGCATAGCGCGTGAAGTCAACTTTGGTGAAAAATACGCACACAGCTGCAGCCTGCAGCGAGCGTCTTTGTGGGCGTGAATAGCTCGACGACTGTAAGCCAACTAACCCACATTGATACTTGCCTTACTTTAATTACTTTACGATAATAATAATAACGATAATAATTATTATTGAATTTTGATTATGATATACATAATATCATAATAATAATTATATTCTGTGTCATATTACTTAATATATAATATAACATATTATCTACACAAAACATACAATATCAGTAGGTAATGTAATACTAACATAATATTATGGAAAATAAAAATACCTTGAAATAATACTTTTATACTATTTTAATTAATATAATTTAGTTATACAGCTGAAATGTGTTTATTTAAATCTCTTTGATTTTTACCCGACTGTCAAGACGTTATGCTTTTCGCCCGGTTATGTTTTTCGCGCGTATCTTGCATGTATAAATGTATGCATGTATGCAATATGCATACATTACATTACATAGATTCTGGAACACAAAATAAACATTTTATATTTTAAACAAGACAATTTTATATACTTTTTTATATTTGTTATTTTTTATGACTAATAATTGTTCCTCTATAATTTTTAATTATTTTCACTACTAAAATTCCGGACAAAGCTCGGTCTCCCCGGTACTAACATCTTATATCAAGACGTCAAAATATTTGTGTTTTAAAAATTAAAAACGAAATTACCAATTTAGGTGCTATTTTAAAGAAGAAAAGTATTAGTTACTAATACGTATCTAGATGTACTTATCATTTATATATGTCACCGTAAAATTGTAAAAACCGTTAGATTGTAAAAAAAAACTAGTGAAATTGTAAAATGTTAATAGACTTCGGACGTGAATATGCTGCCTATAATTTAACACATTATTTATAGTTAGATAATAAATACCTATATAGTTATGAATCTTTCGACATATTTATACAATCTCGTTAGTTTTTTTACAATTTAACGGTTTTTACAATTTTACGGTGACATATATAAGTTGTTTCTTTTTGAGGCAAAATGATTTGGAAACAATTTTGTTTCTAAATCATAAGCTCGAAATCCAGACTACCGTTTGCCGCATATATGTACCTAGATAAAACTTGGTAATTAAGTAGTTAGTAGTTTTTACTTTGTACATACATACATAAATATAATCACGCCTTTTTCCCGTAGGGGCAGGCAGGTAACACTATTCTTTCCACTTGCTACGATCCTTACATACTTTTTTCGCTTCGCCCACTTTAATTATTCCCTTCATACATGTTCATCAACATTCATATTAGTTTCCATGGAAGGTGCCGGATGTTGTACCTGCACTTCCTCTCTTTAAAAAAAACTTTCAAAATACTCTTTACATCTCTTTAACACACGTTCTTCTCCTTTTATAATGCCCCCATCTTGGCTCCTGATTGTACGCAGCTCCGAGTTAGAAGTTTAAGAAGTTTACTTTGTACATACAAATTAAGAATCGACTGCTATCTGAGGGGATTATATGGATTATTAAATACGTACGTCTTCATTTCGAAGTTCTACTTCTTCTGTTTTACTTTACTTGAATGTTTTGCACATTGTCTGAAGTTAAACCACAAAGCCGTAAACACAAGAATTTTGTTATTTGAAAGCAGATGCATATTAACAACAAAATGAACATGCAAAGTAGTATATTGTTATTATGGCTGCGCTAGTCGGTTTTGTCTCCATGCAAACGTTATTGGTGATTTACTTTATAGTCAAACATTATAGACCCAAAGTTTATGTAATATCGATTTTTATTACACTTATCTTGGTCGGTATGTGCTTATATTTCTAAAATTCAAATAGGGGATCGGACTACATCTGAAATATTTAGTTTCATTAATATATTCAGAAATATTGAGGCATTACTACTTGGTAAATGTAAAAAAATATATTATTTTATGTGTAGTTTACTAATTAAATACATTTAAAAAGTACCAAAAAAAAATTTTTTTTTTTGCTAAATTGGTAAACACAACCTACATCATTAGTTTACTCACATCATATACAAAAACATTAATTATGGTAAGTATGAACTTAAACGCACAAATATGGGAGATTTTTACAAATATATTCCGGCGGCCATATACTTCATATACTACTTCATACACCTTAACCTACAAGTGACGTCATTTGTAGGTCGACTTTAGGAGGCTCGCGAAAATTTTATACAAATCGCTGTACCTTTGAAAATATTGACTTTTGATATACAGTTTCTTCTGAGAAGTTACTCATATTTAAGAGTACTATTCATTTATGTAATAAAAAAAATTAGGCCGATTGCCTATTAGTTAAAAAAATAATAGCCTCCAAACATCGGATGTTTAGCGCAACTTTGACCGTAAATATAAAACAAATCAAGAATGAAAATAAAAAAGCAAGTACATACCGACACAGTTTTATTGTTCAGCAACTGAGATGACTTAAATTCGGACAAAAATATTATATAGATTTTTCATAAAACACGAACAGCCGATTTGGGTAATTTGAGGATACCTTTTCTAAAATACTTTACAAAACAGTATAAATGTGTGCACTATAGTTTCTCATATAAGTATAGACAACTATTTTATGGGTATAAGTATCCTTTTTTCCCAGATATTAGGTGAAATAACAAGCATTTTCCCCTCGCGCCGCACTGAGTTCCAGCCGTTGACTAGCGCTAGAATAAATAAATGTAGACTAACAACAGCGCCACCTACTGGGTCTAATTATGTTAAAATGTACTAAACTTTTAGCAGCTCTTGCCTTTGCCAAGTTTTCAAAATGTGTATGTTTTCTTTTTCGTGTGAACTTATTTTTATCTCCCATTATATCTATTATATATGTAAAATAATTTGTTATTACAATAAAAAATATTAAATTAAATAACAATATTTATTATTAAATTAAAAAATATATTTTCCAAATATCAAAATCTCTTTATCGGGGTGGATCTCGTACGCACTACAAAGGTCAACAGAGTTCAGTGCAGAGCGCGGACCGATACGTCCACCCTCTGGAAAGGCTCACGGCCGTCTGATTTGTAAACGCTCGTGTGTCTGGTTTTATACACTAGTTTTAAAAATTCATATAAAATTCGTCAAGCTAATTTGCTTAAAAATTTAAATGGCATATTAAAGATAAAACGTTGTTCTTTTAGATTATGTAAGTAAGAAAGAGAAAAAGCAAGTGAAATACATAAATATCATCATTTTAAATAACTATAATTCCTGATAATTTCGCATTCTTTAAATTTTATTTTTATGAGATAGAAACGTATACAAAAATAATCTGACAAAGAGATAATCTACAAGAGGATCCATCAAGTTTGTAAAGATTTTTTGTTTTTAAAAAATGTAAGTGTTTTTAGCTATTATATGTTTTGAAAATGCCCCTGAACCTAAAGTAAATGATAAGGGAAAAATTAGAATACAATATTTTCTAGTGTTTTTTTACATGTAAAAATCAGAATAACCAGTTTTTGTTAGATATTTTTGCTTTTGAAAAGTAGCGTTTTTGTGAAATCTGAGTCGCGCGCCGATTAACGCTCTTAATAATTGTTTTACCTTTATCTATGTATCTATTTTTCTCTTTACAACACAATAAATGGTAAAAGGTTTTATTTCATTACAAGAGCGGCAAAGGATTTCAACGATAACCTGACCTCAGTCCATTAATCCACCTATTAGAACACCACATGCCTTATTCATACATCCAGCCATTTAATTGGAGTTTCAACCTTATGTCATCGTAACAAGAGCTATATGGATGGCTGTGGCTATAGTATAGTGGTATAACTTTCCATACTATTACCTAGGAACCCTTTCATCGTTCCACTCCCGGGATGTATGGCTCTTGAATAAATTGCGCCGCTCAAGACGGCGAGCGCGCTAGGCGTAGGTACTTTTACGCTGGAATTTAGATTATACTTCGTGAGCACAAAAAGAAATTCGTGGTAACCGCACATTTTGCCGCGACAACAGTAGCCTATGTCTGTGCCAAATCTCATCACAATCGGTAGTAGGTAATCGGTTTACAGTTTTATAAAGAAACTTAACAGTCCAAAATCTCAGAGTAAAATATTATTTTGAAACGTGGGTTTCATTGTAGAACATCTAGAATTGTATAAAATATGTGAAAGTTTGTGAGAATGGATGGTTTGATGTTTACTCCGTTACTTTTTCTCGCAAAAACTACTAAGTAGAGCCACGGGCAAAAGTTAGTGTTGGAAATAATGGAAACTACAATCAAAGAGAATATAATCACTACGTTTTACTACGATCGCCTAAAACATAGACCTATCTACCTATCTATACGAATAATAAAGAGGAAAAGTTTATTTGTTTGCATTGAATAGGCTCCGAAATTACAAGATCGATTTTGATGAAATTTGGTACAGATATAGATTAGACCACGGGGAAAGACATAGGTTATTTTTTATCGCGGCAAAATATACGGCTACGCCGGGATTTCCTTTTGCACGCATGAAGTCGCGTGCAACATCTAGTATAATATAAGGTAATTATAGACGAGGCATGTCGAGGCCAAAGTGTTCCCACCTAAAAACCCACTTTTGGGGTTGTTTGTGGTTTGTGGCAGTTGTGGTTTGACAATTATTGTCATCTTTATGTTTTGGCATTTGCATTTCGCTGTTTAATTTTGAAATTGTAATCAAGTAGGTATAACTTTTTCTTATATGAAGATATTTTCTGTCAAATGTACATCATAGCTCATAGCACATCCTTAGTTTTGAAAGCAATGGCTGTGTTCCGCGGAAAAAATCGCTTGTTACCGCTTGCTAGCGCTAAAGAAAAAAACAGATTATCGGTCAGGACACGTTTGCTAACTTCAATACCGCTAACATAATCCGCCATTTTCACTGCAGTGGTCGCCATTTTGCTTACGTTTTTTTTGCTAGCGCTATTTCAAAAATATACATAGCAAAAATATGTTTCTTCTAAATTTTAACTTTCAAATAGCTTTCACATTTCACCGGTATAATGAAGACATTAAAAACTAGAAGACATTCAGTGGAAAAAGATAACTCGCTTTACATTGTTATCTTTAGGTGAACCAACAGCGAAACTTTCGCAGGGACAAACTTAGAACGGATTTTGAATTATGACTCAAAAATGTTTGCAAGATTGAATTTCAAAATTGAAAAATATTTTGCGCTACACAAACGGAAATTCATCCAACTTCACAAAATATTGGAAACTTCTGCTTGTCGTATAGTTTATGGGAAACATTTTACACACAAACGTTTCCTTTAAGGAAATTTCGACCTTCGACAGATTAGAGAAATTACTGACATAACTTTGCTATTCAAAACAATCAACGAATGACGTAATTATTGTGACCGGATTAGTGGGCTTAGCACGAACAATGGACAGTAAAGTGAAAACTCATTAGCGGCGTTGTGCACTTTTCTTGGGATGGGTTAAAAATGTTAAACTCGCGTCAGGACACGAGACCAGCTGGCCGATTCCGTATCGTACATTTTGTGAGTTAATCACTGAGTTAGTAACGAAACGGAGGAGTGAGTAACGGAAAGTCTCACTTTTGTATTATAGTGAATTCAAAAGTGAGACTTTCCGTTACTCACTCCTCCGTTTCGTTACTAACTCAGTGATTAACTCACAAAATGCACGATACAGAATCGGCCAGCTGAAAATTCGTAAGATGCAACTTGCAACCGTTTTCTATTTTAGTTCCCTTACGCGAGCATGAAACTATTTTAGTTTGTATATTTTAACCTAGATGGCAGTTTTTCCAATTTACCGTTCAAGTTTACACTTTTTCCGGCACTCCTGGAGTGTAACCCGTTGTTTTTTTTATGGATTACATATAGTATTACCTAGATTATTTCTAATATTCATTTCGTAGCACAGATAAAAATGACGTCTGATAATGAAATGGAAAAAGTTGCAACTTATTGTCAATAAGTACAGTATAGGATACATACGCATCGCTAAGTGACATTATGTCATGTATGATGCTTATGTCAAATCCATTTTCGTTTTCGAACATCGTCGTAATTAGCGATGGCAATTTGGCTAAGGACTCTAATTAGTTGAGTACGTAAAAACTATGATTTTTGTTATAGGAATTCGAAAAATTGTAGTAATAGGGAGTATGCATAGAACAGAAAATTTAGATAAAACGATATTATTATATGATACAAGACTATGAAATAAAAGAAATGGCGAATATATCCCCAATTTGTGTTAAGAAATGACAAAAAATGAGGTTAAAGTTTTTAATCTATCTCTTTCTAGCAAAATTAAATTTAGTATGAACATTTAATGCAAGTCGTGTCATGTGACGTCACGTAACGCGTTACATATCGGATATCGCTAATTGAATACTTTAAACAACTTTAAACGTTGATATCTTTGTTATTTGCAATCGTATTTAAAAACTGGTTGTACGATTAAACAAGATTTTATTAAACAAATAAAAAAAATGCATATTCCCTATTGTCCTTGCGATACTGCGTCTCACTCATAAACTCATATAAGATGCGGAGTGTGGACCCATGTGGGAATTCTACATATTCATAACGCGCATACCACACTTCCGCAATACTACGCCAAAATATTGTGTAATATCCACTCTGGAGAATTTATGTCATCGAAGGGCCAATTCACACTGAAACGCGAAACGATACGAGACACGGCACTGCATTTTTTTGATATATATTTAATATTTTATCTATACTTCTATCTATTATTATCCATAATAATATATTAAAGAGGAAAATTTTGTTTGTTTGTTTGCACTGAATAGGCTCCGAAACTACCTAACCGATTTTGATGAAATTTGGCACAGATGTAGAGTAGACCACGGGGAAGGACATAGGCTACTTTTTATCGCGGAAAATGTACGGTTCCTACGAAATTAAATATTGTGCGCACGAAGTCGCGGGCAACATCTAGTTCATTAATAAACATAGCTGGGACACCGATTTCGGTAATGGTGGCAGGTTTCATTGAAACCAGGCTAACTACTCAGGAGCTATTTTATAGTACTCGAGTGTGTGTGCAGTACACGAGAGCATTCTCCTTTACTTTCGAAACCTAGTGGGACGGATAACCTACAGGCTACACGACTGGCGAGAGATAGCATAGGTCCAACTTTTTACATGCCCATCCGACGCATGGATCGTCTTTCTTGATAGACAATCTGGTGATCAGCCTGCATTCTTAGTTCTTACCAATCTTTAAAACAACATTTTTGCTAATGCACAGTGGAATTGTGTATTAGCAAAAAAAGTTATTTTTGGGGAATCGAACCCACGACTTTAGAGTCGAGAGCTAAGCTCTAAACCACGAAGGCTTATTTATTCATTATACCATATATACGCTTCCGCATATTAAGGAGTGTATGTGTCATATAAAACGTGTACCTTTTTGTGTAGTGAATAAAGTTTAATTTTGAATAGCTATCTTAAAAATGCAGCGCAGCGTAGCGTTGCGTATCGTCGCATATCGTCGCGGTGTGCGCTGACCCTAAGACGCACCCTACAGATATTATAATATTATTATCGGTTGAGGAATATGGTATGTGATAGACGATAGTACAGTGTTATACAAAAATATGTTCCTTTTGCCTCGGAAATAATTATAAAATACAATCTGAGGTAATTTTTAACTTATAAGGGTTTGAACTTATAAGGGTTCTTTTGCCTCTTAGATAGAAACAAAAATTAAAGTATTGTGACAAATTCACAAACATCAACGTATAAAAAATTGTATTTAACGGGTGTGTATAGTGTGAGTTAATAAATAATAATATGATAATAATAATATTATTATTATATTAGCAAAAATATAGAGCAAACTTTGTTTGTTTGTTTGCATTGAATAGGCTCCAAAACTACTGGACCGATTTAGATGAAATTTGGTACAGATATAGATTAGACGACAGCAAAGTACATAGGCTACTTATTAGCTCGGCAAAATGTATGGTTATTGCTGGATTTCCTTTTGCGCGCACAGTCGCGTACAACATCTAGTTAATAATAATCGCAGGAAGTGTGTTATTTCTATTAATTTTATGCTTAAGCTTTCGCACACCATCCTCCACATAAACTTCATACTTCTCCATTTGCATGTTTTTCGTAAAAAGGGGTAAAAAGTTTTTTCTTCACGTATTTATTATAGTATATGATGCCCTTGTGTACTGTGTACTGCGCCACACACTTAGATACTATAAAATAACTCCTGCGAAGCTAGCCTGGTTTCAATGACACCAGCCACCGTCGCGTCACCGAAATCGGTGTGGGGAGCTAATATTATGATGCCCATCTTGATCCAGCTAATCTTAATTTGATGATTGTAAGGGCTTGCGATTCGGCGAGGTGAGGCGATTTGTCAGACGGCTCGCCGCACGGCGAAAGCAGTCCCGTGTAAATGGCTTATAAGTCTTACAAGATATTTTAAGTAGGTACGGCAATTACTAAATACGACTTCTTGTCTACTCGATAGACACATTACAATATAAGGTAACTAACTAAAACTAACCTACCTAAAATCTGAAAAGTCTATGGATACAAATATATTATTATTTATGTTTTATTTTAAAAAATTATGTCACCATTAGAAATTTACATTCACCCTGAGTAACATAGGCTATATTTATTGATAGAAAAGATTAGGGATCCTTACTAAAACTTTAGTAACGTAACCCAAGGTGTAAAAATGCCATAAATCATCGTTCGTAGCATGCGCTGCGGAAACTATTGATGATAGAACAAAAGTATGTTCTACAATATTAAAGAACATCCATACATCCATCCATCACAAACTTTCACAGTTATAATATTAGTAGAATGGATGGATGGATATTTGTACTCTTTCACGCAAAAATTACTAAACTAATTTTGATGAAATTTGGTATGGTAGTAGCTTGAGCTCTGGATTAAAACATAGGCTACTTTTTATCCTGAAAAAGTACAGTGTACCTGTGGAATACAATATTTACGCGGGCGGAGCCGCGGGCAACAGCTAGTCATAAATATGAATCGATATCAATGTGTAATCTTCTTATTCTATTAATATTAAAGTTATGAAAGTTTTTGATGATAGATGGATGTTTGTTACTCATTCACGCAACAACAACAGATTTCACCGAAAAATGAAAAAGTACAGTATTCTTGTGGGATGCCGGATACTATATTTACAGAGGCGGAGCCACGGGAAAAAGCTAGTACATAATAAAAATGGATTGCAATTTGAATGTCACGCGTCAATAAAACTGTCAATAAAACTCGAAAACGACAGGACCGATTTGGCTAATTTTGGATAAATTCATAAAATAATAGTACCAGTTCAGGGAAGGTTTAAACGGTGAGAAGTTTCCGTTCAACGTTATGGCAGAACTACGTGCGTCGGGGACAGCTAGTTAACTTAAAATGTTTTAAATAAAAATAAAAAATCATTTTTTGATGGCCGTAGAAAATATATATAATTATATAAAGACTTCATTTCTTCTTATATTTTTTTTATATAAAACAAAACAGCACGAAATGTTTTTGTTTTCTATTATAGACCTTATAATACCTGTCATTCATCCATTTACTATATCAGATATTTCTTAATAGATTTTTATATATTCGATCAACCCCTAGACTTTTTTTGATGTGTGTATTTTATCTTAATTTTCTTCAATGGTTACTTTCGTTTAAATAGTAATAATAATATAATTTTTGTTACATTAAATTAAAAGTATTACTGATAATTTGAGACCACTAATTTTATTATATAAGCTGAGTGTAAAATCATTCTAAATTGGTTTTTATTTTGTAATAAAAAAAAAATTAACTTTATTCAACCGAAACCACAGGAAGGATATAGGAAAAGGAAACACAAAATTATTCTCAGTTTTTGATGAGAAAAACATATAATTTGTCCCTCATCAAAAAGTTAAAACAAAGTTATACGACACCTTACATTCGTCAAATTAAAAACTTCCCAGGCGTTGGTTTTTCCTTATTAGACAGAATAAAAATTTTATACAAAATTATGATACTTTAACCTCGAATTCTCAAATCATCTACAATATCTATACTACTATTATAATCTATACTTCTATACTAATATAATAAAGAGAAAAAGGACGATGTATCAAAACGTCCCCCCAATAAAAACATCTATGTATCTTAGGTAGGTGTATTTTTTTTACTATGGCGACATCTCTCAAAGACACGGGATATTCCAAGTAAAACACCATCTTTTATTGCTATTAATATAGGTATCCAAAATAAGCATTGATTGGGCACTGGATATTTAAACGCTAATGATAAAAAATAATTATCTGTTTAACGGTACATAGTACTCCTGCATAGATGAAAACATACAAAATATAATATACTAGGTTTATTAGAGGCAAATAATACCTAGCAAAAGTGTTTTTATTTATAGATAATGTTTTTTTATACGTATAAAATGGAAAAATATTACTAATTACCATTGGAAGCAAATATTCCTCATTTAGAAGATTTTCCTCGATTATCCGAAAACGATGCTTTCCTTTTTGCCTTAGGAAGCTATCATATCAAGCTGGCCAAATCATACTGTGCGGAGCACTTACGCAATGGGCTTTATCACAGTCTTATTAATAAAATTATTTACACCACGGATTAGCTAATCCAACATGGCTGTCTCTGTCAGATACTTTGGAACAGTCACTTGATAGACAAAGAGAGCGATTTGGATTTGCTTATCCATGGTGTAAATATTTTTATTAATAAGGGTGTGCGAATTATATAAAGAAACTGAACTGAGTGACTTACATTTATGTAATATACCGCAAAGAAATATGTGGTTGGTCCGAGTTCGCATACAATCGCGACATGTAAGGGCACGCATTTATTACTCATATATTTTAAGGCCCTCCCCCGAGCAAAAGACCTTGAGGCGGTCAGCCGCATAACTCAGTTGAAAATTTTTCACATAACTTAGTTCAAAATTGACCAAAAAAAAAATTTAACGGCAAATATCTAGCTTATGAAATTGCCTATCTATTGGTGTGTGTCCCAAATAAAATTAACTTGTAAATACTATGGAGACGCTGAAACTATAATTTAATGTTCATTGAATTATAGTTTCAGCGTCTCCATAGTATTTACAAGTAAACTTTATTTGGAACACACACCAATAGATAGGCAATTTCATAAGCTTATCTAGCTTATGAAATTGCCTATCTATTCGCCGTTAAAATTTTTTTTTGGTCAATTTTGAACTAAGTTATGTGAAAAATTTATGCGGCTGACCGCCTCAAGGTCTTTTGCTCGGGGGAGTATGCACCTCTGGGATAAAGCCTGTCTTCGTCTTGGGCAGCTTGAACCCCTCGCTTCACTCATAGAACTCTACATAACTCCCGAGCGAAGCGAGGGAGTTAAGTTTTACCTCCCTCGCTACGCTCGGGAGTTAACTCTAGAGTCCCTCGTTACGCTCAGGGTCCAATATGTTTCCCGTGACGTAAGACACTGCTTTATCCCCTCGGTGCATAATCTACTATTATATTTGATTTAGTATCATTAATCTGTTTCCACGAAAATATTCAATTTCATGTATTCTCTGTACTAGAAAGAAGGGACAAAACCTCCCCACCCTTGTACTACAAGGGTACACTACAAGACACATATCAAAAAGGGCTTAAAAAGTGTGTAATTTTATTGTATGACCATGTCAGCCATGGGGGAAAAAAGTGAACGAGGGTTAAATGTTATTGTTTTTTTCTTTGTTCCAGTAAATTAAGGTTTCCGCAGAAATGTCTGGGTAAATAAAATACATTTTCTAGATGACTTCCAATGCTCTGTTGGCTATCCCAGGCTTTATTTTGTACATAATTACAGACATTGGTGTAGTGGATTATTTAATCAGTGAAATAACCACGATTTTGCGATACACAGAATCTCACTCGATGAAATTTAGACAATATTTTTAGAAATGGGACGATTCAGTTAAATTGATACCGTAGACAGATGTTAGATTCAATTCCTTTATTCTAAAATGTTGCTGGTTTACAAATTGTTGGGTCATTTAGTAAAAAATTTGAAAGATTTAATACCTTGCAGCGTAACGACTATCAATTTCCATTTAAATAGTTAGTATCTCTCTCTGCTGCGCCCGAAAAGATGGTGAATGGGTGCAGCCCCTAACTCACAAAAAACTCGGCGGTACTCCACTCAATACCACCCTTGGCAGGCCACGGGGTCGCGTGAGCCTGCACCGCGACTCCGCCGAATCCCGTCGTAGACCTGCAAAATAGACTGTTGTTACAGCCTACGTGATCTAGTGGTTAAAGATTGGCTCTCGACTCGAAGGTCGTGAGTTTGATTCTCGCATTGAAACCATAAAAAATGTTGTTTCCAAGTTTGGTTAGGACAATGCAGGCTGATCACCTGATTATCTGACAAGAAAGATGATCCATGCGTCGGATAGGCATGTAAAAAGTCGGACCTATGCCTGATCTCTCGCCAGTCGTGTCGATTATTATCCGTTCCACTGAGTTATGAGAGAAAAATGAGAGAGATTGCTCTTGTATATGCGCACACACTTGAGCACTAAGAAATTTCTACTGCGTAACTGGTCTGGTTTTAATAAAACTGGCCACCGTCACCGAAATCGGTGTGGGTAGTTATTTATAATCTATCATATTGAACCGTACATCGAAAATTAGCAGCAAAAGTACAGCTGTAGATGTGTATAATGACGTCACTATAGTGACGTAACCCAAGCATTGTGGCGTGCAGTGAGAACTTCCCGCCATTACTTGAATAATTAAATTCATGCACCGAACAATATTAACGTTTCCAGAGAATTTTGAAGCACTTTGTCCACTCTGATAGGCTTTTTAATGCGTAAAAGATTCCGAAGCCTTTTGAAAAATTAAAAACACTTAGGCCCACTTGCGCTAATCCGGGTTAAAGTTAACCCTGGGTTAAAAATCATGTTATCTCTCTCGTTTTTCGTATTTGTGAAAGAGAAAGCATTATATTTTAACTCAAGGTTACCTTTAACCCGGATTGGCGCAAGTGGGCCTAACAAAGTTAAACGATCGGGCGAAAAAATGTATTGAATAAATGCACTGCGTGAAACAACTACTTTGTTGGCTTTTAGGGTCCCGTAGTTGACGTCTCGGAACCCTCATGATTTCGGCATGGTCCGTCTTCGGCTTACCGTCCAAATTTTTAGTGCTAGAAAGATGAAACTTTGAATGGATTACCACGACGGCAAAGTGCTAAAATAAAACCACGAAAAATATTTTTTGGGGTACCTCCCCTACATGTAGGGGATGACTTTTTTCGCGTCTACCCCTATGTATCATTAGAAAGGTAGATACACCTTTGTTCGTTCAGGAGTATTAGAAGGATATACTCGTATAGACTTAACTTTAAAATACGCTTACTTGGAAAACTCCGTCCAAAAATAACAAAATAACTAGTAAATATGTAAAATAATAGTATGGATCTTACGTGCGACTTGCACTTGACCGTTTTTTACTTTATCCTTTTGTCTTCTTCCCTTTCCTCTCTCCTACGCAAAAGTGAAGGAAAGATAAACATTACATATTATTTATCTATCCCTCCTTCCTTCCTTCCCTGAATATATAATGTCGTTGACAAATAATTAAACAATTCCTTGTTAATCTTATTAAATCTTTGGATACGAGATTTTTGTTCAAGGGTAACATTTTCTCCAAAGATTTCAGTGGAATACTGAGCCGGGAATATTTTCATACGCATTATAACATGTGCAAATTCACAGCGCATACTTTTACGAACGATGTAAGTAACACGTAGACCTATTACGTAGAGTAGCAAAAATCGTTATTTTATAAGTAGATACAAATATTGTTATAGATATTTAAAAACTAAGGAATATGCTATCGCTAAGATCGCTATTTATTATATATCTACTTCTACTTTTAGACAAGTGATTTTTACCTTTGAAAATTGTCAAAAGTAAAATAAATTTATAGTAGGACAAAAGTAAAATAAATGTATAGCAAACCCATTGAAAAAGGAAGAGGAATATAACAAAAATAAAAGGATTGGGCGATTTGAGGTCGGGAAGTGAAGGGGGTGAGTTTTTAAGGATAGAAAACGGTTTTAAATTAATTGATAGAAATTCATTTTGTTTCAAAACTTATCTGCACTGGTCTATTTATTTTCTTTGGGGTTTTGCACGCTCGATAGAACTGAAAATTGGAGTTCTTGAAACCTTTCATCTCAGAAATGATCGATTTGAAAAATTCCAAAAAATATGTAAGTATATAATTATGGTAATCTGCATTATATTGAGCCGAGGGCTCTGCTTTACTTAAACACTGATTAAAAAATATGCTAAATCCACCTTTTTTTAACCCTTTTAACGTTTCGCGGATTGACGCGCTCACTCTAGAGTGAGCGCGTCAATCCGCGAAACGTCAGTAGGCGCATGTAGAGCATTTTGCCGCCCCTTTTCACTGACTATTTTAAGTAGGAATGCATAAATTAAATTAATTTATTTTTTCAGGACGTAATATACAAATAAGTATTGATAAATCAACATATTTACTAAACTATGTTTTATGAACTATGATTAACAAAAGATTCAATTCAAGAAGTAATATTTTAGTAGATTTTTTTAACTTATTCCTTAAAATACTCTATAATACTTAAAAAAAAGGTAAAAAATAACATAATTATATGTTTTCTAAATCTACAGTATATGTTTTATCGAAAACGTCTTCACAAAGGTATGTGCAATGTTCATTGCACAGTAACTTTGAGCACCTATAACACCCTTTTTTCGTGCCCCTATTTTTCTTTTTTTGAACATAATATGCATGTATTTGGCCTCCTTCTTTGAATATGATGCTTTTTCTATAATGTACAAAGCAAGCAATTTGTGTCCTCAAATGTTTATATAAGTAATATTATTTAATGTATTAATAAAATAGCTTTTTCAGCGTAACATGAAAATTTCATTGATTTTGTCGTCGTCATATAAAGTTGACAACTATTCCTACAAATCAATTGATACTATTCCTACAAATCCTACAACTAAATCATTTATAGTTTTCACAATAAATGCACTATAAAATATAGTCTAAATATCAATTTCACAAAAAATAAGTGACAAAATTTTTACTTACGTGAGTGGGCGCGCAGTGAGCAATTTGCCGCCTGGCGATATCTAATAGTAAAAACATCCTTCTCAAGCAGTACCCTGCGCTTTGATGGCGTCTAGCCTTTTGGTACGTATATGCTTACGAAAATGGGGGCAGCTACTAAAAAGCGCAAGCCTAACGGGCTTTTGTTTTACGAATTATTAAAGTTTTTTTAGCGCGGGCAGCAAGATGCTCATAGCGCGCCCGCTCTAGGGTTAAAGTAAAAAAAAAAATTCTCTTCTCTATCAGTCACGCGAGTGTGAAAATTATTTAAGTATTTTATAACACAAGTCTCAGTCTCGATTTCAATACGGTGGGTGCGATACCACTATGTCGCCTACAAAATCAGTATGGGACGGTCGTGGTCACGTGGCGCTCAATGTCACTGTCGTTATACAGAGGGAACACTTACAATGCTGCCAATTCCCTTTTCTCTTTCCTCCTTATGTTTAGCATTTTCTATTGTGTACGCAACAGGACGTACCATAATTCAATTGTATGCAATACAAATTAAAGTAAATATTTTATATTATAGTGTGTCTAGTGTGTCTAATAACATCAGACAAATATTATTGTTGCTAATTGAACATTTTAACTTTACAGATAATTAACTTTAGTTTCTGATTAAGCAACGATAGCGGGTTATTAACTGTAACTGGTTTATACATAAAAGATAAAGTTTGATTTATATACAAAATTTAATCTTATATGTATCTGCAGGATTAGCATGCGCATAGAAGAAACACTGAAGAATAGAAAATATGACAGATTGAAGAAACATTAATACCATTCGGAGCAAAATAGGTCTTATTATAAGGTAGCAAGGTCGATGTATCGTCGTTATGAGAAATAACGTTTCTTTTCTTCCCGAGTATGAGCTCACAAAATGGCCTCTTTTGACAGCTAAAGTAGAAACGTTTTCTTAATAAGTCCCGCAATAATGTCAACCACTCCACATCATGGCGGTCCTAGACAAAAAGTTTATTTACGTTGAGTCATAATATACTTGAATATTTGTTCGTTTTTGACAGAAGATTTCCCGGCAACCATTTTAAAAATATGGCTGTTTAGAAATGTTGACTTCTATTGACGAATTTGTTATCACGGATTAAGAAATATTTTGCAACGAACTGTTTTGGATAGAATATTTCTTATTTAAATGTATTTCTATGGATCGCCATGCTAAGCCTGCTGAAATATCAAAACATTGTACCATTTGCTATTAAAACGTGGTCGTGTTGTGTACGTAATAGACCGATGTCAAGCTTTAGGATTTGTTCAGTGATGAAATTAAATTTTTGTGTAAATACCTCATTCATAATGTTGAGGTGGGAGAGCCATGCTAATATGCCGGCTTCACTGAATAAATACCACTGTCTCCCAGAAATTTGGCGTGAAAGAACTCACACGTTGTGTTTGGAAGGCCGAAGGGGGTTTGGAGATTTAAGGACTAAGGGCGCAAATACGCAACACCAGGGGAGAACTCCTCTGGTATTGCCATTATTATCCATGGGCGGCGGTAATCACTTACCCTCAGGCGATACGTCTGCTCGTTTGCTGGTCCATTCGATAAAATAATGTTTTTGTTGATTACATAGCTCAAACCACTCAGTTGATCATGCTGAAATTTGATGATGCTGAAATTTTTCACCTGGGAATATGACCGATAAAGCTCTGCTACTATCGTTGTCAACCTATTTATTAATGTTGGAGATACCCTGTGTCCGAAATTATCCTATAATTATTCATACAATTTTTAAGTTTGAATTTTGTAAGAGTTCTCTTGCCTCTTAAATATAAAAATATGTTAATGTTGCAACACATTTACAAACGCCAATCTATAACAAAATTGTACACATCAAATGTACGGTGTGCAAATAATCATTAAAAAAAGTATTATTTATAAATTATCAGCTTTCTACACATTTTCCTCCACATAAACATGAACTGAGCCAAATATACTCCTCCGTTCACACAGCTCTCGTTAAACTGCACCGAAAGTTTTTGCTTCACATATTAATACTAGCTTTTGCCCGTGACTTCGTCCGCGTGGAGTTTATTTTCCATACAAAATTTGACCCCTTTTTTAACCCCTTAGGGGGCGAATTTTCAAAAACCTTTCTTATCGAATGCCTACGTCATTACAACTATCGTTATTACAAATTGCAGCAAACTCCGTTTAGTAGGTTCGGCTGTGCGTCTATGCGTCGATAGATGAGTCAGTCAAGTTTGCCTTTTATATATTTAGATATAAAAGGCAAACTTGACTGTATATATTATGTTACATCTAATTCATATTTTCTGAACAAAGCCGTCTGTTGGGTAAACAAAACATAATGTATTAATATCATTTCATAAGGCCGCTCACTCATTAATAATGTTCGGTAAATTTCCCTTTCGACACGGGTTTCAGACATATTCTGTGTTCTATTCTTTGCAAACTTTATGGCGACCTGCCATTGACGTACATCATGGAGAAAGGATGTTGCAGTGGAAAATATATCCATCGCAAATGGTGCATTTAAACACATCAATAAAACAATACATCAACTTTTCTTCCGCTCAGGCCACAGAAGCTTCTGATACCATTCCGTGTAAATTTTCGAGTTCATTTTATAAAGGATACGATATCTATATAATATGTATATGAGATATCAACGCGATCCGAGTAAAAGTGTCAGACGCTAAAAATTATGGACATCAAAATGATGTCACGTCTGCGAAAAGGTGTAGGACTATGCTAACTTTTTGGACCTAAAATAATTTATTTGATGTCAAGCAACCAGACCGACGACCTTCGGCTTTCAGTCGTCGCGAGCACTACCGTAGATACTTTACTAATATATCATGAAATGTAAAGTACTATTTGTTTTGTACTTCTAAGTGTACTTCTAAGTACCTACATAATATGACCTACATGGTATGAGGTAAAACATCATGTTATTAAGGCATAACGAAATGAAAAGCAATATACAGCTATCTGACTGACAGGCAAACAGAGCAGAAAAGTCGAAAGATCAGCTTAGGTAAATTACGAGTATCACCCTAATAACACCCTATGTTACCGCATGAATAATATTTTTCGGAGTAAATTGAGTGTCGTTATTTAGAGATTAGTGGAAACAAAATGGAGTCCCTTCGCCATCCAACACGTAAGTATCATCAACACCGAGACGCGACGTGAATAGAGGCCTGAACCACATTTCTCGTATTTAAAGTAGACCTAATTTTACTTTGTTTGGATTGAAAGTGAAGCGACATGTTACCATGAACGGCTTTTATGACGTTTCGACCAATCAGAGTGCGTTTCACGTTGGTTTATCCTTCATAAAAAACCGTTTGATAGTTTTAGCGTATCGGGACTTGATTGTAATCGTATTAATATAGGTTTTATTTAGCAGAATTGCCCCTCTGCTCTGATCACTAATGACTGTAAATCATTATTATTCCAAAAAACGTTATATATACATAATATAATAATATACATTAACTGTGTATATGTATTATTATATGTATGTAATTTTCCATACAATGTTATCCAAACTGCCCTTGACTTTGACGTCACGGCTCCAGGTTACGGTTTCAACTTGTAGTCACATTCTTTAGTTTCCTACATACATTTATTGCTCAAAATACCTACTAGCCTCATAAAGTCTTTGAAAACCATGAAATAAAACATTACGGCAAACCTTTAAACTACTTTGAACCTAAAGAGTTACTAAACTACTTTGAAATAAAACATTACAGCGGCGCTATAAAATCTAAAATCTAAACGGGTTGAGCAAATTGGCAGGGATTCGTTTATACGTCGGATATGGATTGCCTGCCTCCATCCCGGGCAAATTAAATAGAAGGCCCGTAAATTATAGGGAAACTATCGGGAATTATACAATCTTCCCAACTCCAGCCTGATTTATGGGTGGTAAGATAGGCCACACTGAGGAAAGCCGCTTATCGTGATTTTGACACGGTTTGGCCACGACTTAACGGTGACACCTTCTCTAGAACTTGACAGATTTTAATCATACCGCCGAATTTGCAAACTCAATAATTTTATTATTATATTTATATAATAATAAGGTTATCAAATAACTCTTATGGAATTGTCCTACGTGATACCTACCATCGGTTCAGAAACTAGCCCAGCGAGAAGAACCGATGTAAGAAACTCGCGCGGGGCCACCTTTTAGTAAAAGTAACTTAACCTATAGGTATAACAACATACATACATACATACATATAATCATGCCTCTTTTCCGTAAGGGTAGGCAGAGACCGCCTCTTTCCCGTAGGGGTAGGCAGAGACCACTTCCTTCCACTTGCTACGATCCTTACATACTTGTTTCATTTCATCCACTTTCATTCTTACCATCCATTCCTCCTCTTACATTCGACGTAGCTAAGCGGCTCTCCATGGGCCACTTTTCGCCTCCGCGAGAACGAGACGTGATGGGTGGCGAACCACATCGCCGCCATTTTGGATAGTTAAATTATTTTTTATGATTATCCATTGCGTTCCCACGGATTCAGGCGGAGAGGGTAGGAATAGGGAAAGGGAAGGATAGGTGGTGTGGAAAGGAAGATTGGTAAGTTAGAATGGGACATAGGAAATATAGGATATTACCGCCCAGGAGGGCAAGGGATAGGACAGTAATAGCTAGGGAAGCCGGGGTCGCGTTCCCGTATACTATACCACAACTACCGGACAGGTAAGTTGGGATGAGTATCCCATGACAGGTATAACAAACGTCAAGATAATAATAATATCTATGGACGTTTCTCACCACGTCAATCGGGCCCCGTGCTAAGTATCCGAAGAACTTGTGTAACAGGTAGGCACCAGAAAACGGGAAGTATATTTATAGTAGATTATGCACCAAGGGGATAAAGCAGTGTCTTACGTCACGGACAGCATATTGGACCCTGAGCGTAACGAGGGACTCTAGAGTTAAAACTTAACTCCCGAGCGAAGCGAGGGAGTTATGTAGAGTCCTGAGTGAAGCGAGGGGTTCAAGCTGCCCAAGACGAAGACAGGCTTTATCCCAGAGGTGCATACTCTACTTTTCATACCTACTGCGAGGCAATAAAAACCCTGGGCTACAAAAATAAAACATTTATTTTGTTAAAAATTAATATTGATATTGGACACATTTGTCCAGTTATGGAGGGGCAGAGTAATATTTTTATTAGGAACATTTATGGAAGTTGTGGTGGAGTTTATTTGAGCAGTACTTAAAGATTATTACGTGACATTATCACGTGTCAAAATCGTCAGCCACAAGTTCCTGAATCTCTAAGTACTGGTCAAATAAACTCCACCACAACATCCATAAATGTTCCTAATAAAAATATTACTCTATCCCTCCATAACTGGACAAATGTGTCCAATATCAATATTAATTTTTAACAAAATAAATGTTTTATTTTTGTAGCCCTGGGTTTTTATTGCCTCGCAGTACGTATGAAAAGTAGAGTATGCACCTCTGGGATAAACCATGTCTTCGTCTTGGGCAGCTTGAACCCCTCGCTTCACTCAGGACTCTACATAACTCCCTCGCTTCACTCGGGAGTTAAGTTTTAACACCCTCGCTACGCTCGGGAGTTAACTCTAGAGTCTCTCGTTACGCTCAGGGTCCAATATGCTGCCCGTGACGTAAGACACTGCTTTATCCCCTTGGTGCATAATCTACTATTTCATCCCGCCTGCTCGACAATGTATCGGATATAAATCAAGCGAATTAATGCGATTCAAAAAATTCAGAGCAAAAGCCAGTGTTTGGTGCTATTTTCAGAAATTAAAATAGGTACCAACTACGTTATTTTAACAGTTCCGTGTTTTAACATTATCCCTTAAATAAAAATATTACTCTGTCCCTCCATAACTGGACAAATGTGTCCAATATCAATATTAACTTTTAACAAAATAAATGTTTTATTTATGTAGCCCTGGGTTTTTATTGCCTCGCAGTAGGTATGAAAAGTAGAGTATGCACCTCTGGGATAAAGCCTGTCTTCGTCTTGGGCAGCTTGAACCCCTCGCTTCACTCAGGACTCTACATAACTCCCTCGTTTCACTCGGGAGTTAAGTTTTAACTCCCTCGCTGCGCTCGGGAGTTATGTCTAGAGTCCCTCGTTACGCTCAGGATCCAATATGCTGCCCGTGACATAAGACACTGCTTTATCCCCTTGGTGCATAATCTAGTATTATACTATACATATATTTAAGACTTTTATCATATTAGGTACACACGTCATATTTAATACACATCCATGACCTAGGAACACAGAAAAATTGTTTTTTTTCTTCTTCCTTCGGCGGGATTCGAACCCGCGTCCCCAGGCTTGAGCACCAACTCGCTGAACCACAGAGCCACAGAGGTCGTCGTCAAGATAGAAGAAGAAGAAGTCAAAAAGGAGCACATAGAAGCAGCCGTGCACGGGGCCATCTTATTCCCAATGTGTGCATTCGTTAATGAAATCATTCAATCTCAAACGCAACTTTAAGTGAGGGGTCGCCAATACCTATTACCGAAACGAAACGATACCTACATACCGCTGAATTTTTAAAAGTGATGTTCAAAATTGAACTTTATTTATTACGCAAGAAGATACAACCTTCCGATATATGCGACGCGAGACCGTGATCCGCGACCGCGAACCTGACTAAGCTCCCGGTCGCGCGTCGGTCACGGGGATTGTTTAGTGCTCCATATAAATTCATACTAAGCAGTGGCTCCGCGACCTTATTTCGGTCACGTGCCGCGATCTCGTCGCGCGTCGCGTGCATCGGTAAGCTACCTTAAAGCTGCGCGTCCACTGCATCGGAATCGGAGCGTACGGAGCGTACGGATTTGTTGCTTTGTATGGATTTCTATGGTACTGCGTCCACTGGATCGGCATTTCTGCGCCTGCGACCGGTATTTATGCCGATGACGTCATCGGCATTGAACCCGTCATTCGGATTCCGAACGTTTCAAGTTCTGACGTGTTTGCGACGACGCGCGACGCGACGGCTATACATAAGTACTTATTCACGATGAATGACGATATTTTAATTACTTTAGTGGAAAAATATGATGAACTTTACAATCTAAAACATCAACATTATCATAACCAACTGAGGAGAGACGATATTTGGGATGAAATTGGGCAAATAATAAATAAAAATTGTAGAATATAGTGAAGTTCAAAAAACTTTTTTCGAGTCATATGAATGTACCCAAAAAATCTATTTTCATTTTCTAATAAATCAGAATATAATGTATGAAATTCTCCAAAAATTAATCTTTTTGAATTTATATTATGATTTATGAACCCATATCTTTCGTTTCCTCTTGTTTCTCTTTTCCTCTTCTGATAAAATACAGCTAATTACAACCTATTCGGTCTGAGATTACAACAATATATCTCGTCACTATCTCCATAATGCAAGTGCACGTTCAGGCTGACGGACTAAAAATAACTAAATTGCCGATGCTGAATCCGGATGCAGTGGACGCACCCCATCGGCATTTTGTAAATGCCGACGCTCCGTCCGCTCCGTACGCTCCGATTCCGATGCAGTGGACGCGCAGCTTAAGAGTGCGAATGCGATGCACAGCGCATGTGCAGTGTACTAAACTGATGTCATATTATGTAACGTTTATCATTTTGTGCAGTAAATAAAGTTATATTTTGAATAGCTACAGCGTATCGTCACGGTTTAAACTGACCTTGCCTTATTTAGATATCCGTTTGTTTTGTGATCTAAGAATCTTGTGTCTGCTTCTTTAGAAAGACAAGTTAATTTAAGACCCAAAAAATTAAGATTTGCTCCATCGAAGCAGACCTAGCTGTGATTGGTTTCTACAAACCTACTTCTTATTTCTCAAGAGATACGAGCCCTGTAAAGGTTGTGTGACGTGCTATTACGTATGAATCGGCAGTATTCCCTATTGGGCCCGCTCCATTATACACATAAGCTTCCACATTCACGTTTTGTGTTGCTTACAATTTACAGAGCATATTTCTAAACTTTTTCTTTGAGAACCGTATTCAGGTTAAACTTAAATATTTGCCCTATAAAATATTCTTTCATTAATTTAGCATATTATATGCTGCATGTATACACAAAAACAACTATCTTATACTAACTATGCACCTATTAAGCTATAAATTAGGTAAAATATCAGGCGATACGACTCATTGTTTCTTAATGCATTAAAAAAACTGCTGTGGAAAATTACTTCAAAAACTAATCTAAAAAACATTAATAAATATAAGTTACTATAGTAAAAGTAATATAATAAAAGTTTTATGAAATTAAAAAGTTGTAACAAAAGTAGTAAAGTTTTGTGAAAAATGTAGCGTGAACTTAATCCTGTAACACGTCCAGTGTTTTATAGGGGACCGAAATTTATATCCCATTAAACATTATTTTATGATACCATAGGCGATCAGAGGGTCAATACATTATTACATGATGCATAAGGAACAAGATCTTGACAATTTTACACCTATTGGTAATAAAAATTCATTATAATTTATATAACATCCACGATTTCATTCAAAAAGCAAGATTTAGTATAAAACGTAAGTTTCAGATTAAACAAACCTGTGCATTATACACTGATGAATTTTAGATAGCATTTGTTACAATTGCTACAGCAAATGTATATAAAATTAGAAAAAGTAAATATCACAGGCACATATTTGATACTAATCCGTTTACTACGGACTGTTCCACGATCTCCTATTAAGTGCTATATAGCTCATTCGAAAATTTAATTTGTAACTTTATATCGAGCAACAGAGACAACACGTTTAAAATTCTGACACTGATCATTGATAAGTGGACCTACTTATGCAAAAAGGAACCAATCCACACTAATGCCAAAATCGAGATAAGGACACAGAACTTTTAAAAAATGAGGCTTCTATCGACCCTGAAAATATCAAAATTATCTGATAATTTCAACAGAACAAAACATTTCTATGACAAAGTTATCAATCAACATAGCTGCATTTGTTCATTAAACTAACAAGAACCAAGCCCCATGGTCACCCAGCAATCCTGTAAAATAATTGAAATAGTTTTATTTTTGTCTGTCTGGCTGTCCACCCATCTGTCTGTCTGTTTGTTCTGGCTAATTTCTGCAATGACAGGACCGATTTTGACCAGACTTTCACTGGCAGATAGCGATATTATAAGGAGTAACTTTGGCTACTTTTATCTTAGGGTTTCGTTTAAAAAAATGGTTCCGTTTTCCATTTAGTTTAGTTCCACGCACAAAAAATACCCACCAGCTAGAAATCAATAAATATATTTCAAAGATTATATATGTTTTTTTGCATTTTTTTGCCTTCACATCATAAATTAACAAGGAATCAAACAACATACTGATAGTTTTGCAAAAAGGAACCAGCTAGTTTTTCTTAAAAATTATTAAAAAGTGTTAATGATTTTCATCTAAATGATATTTGTATACATGTAACAAATTATTATGAATTATATTGTATGCAAGCTTTATTCAAAACTACCACAAATTACACATAATTTTACAGAATACAACATTTTAACAAAAATGGCTTTTTCTCAAAACTGTCATTGTGTGGGTTGATTCTATTTTGCATAAGTAGGTCCAAGTGCTCTATAAAAGTTAAGTTCCTCGTTAAAATAATAAAATCTGAGTGTAGCACACTCTATTGATAAAATAAATAATAATAATAATAACTCCCCACCGATCTCGGTGTTGGTGGCAGTTACGCAGGAGTAATTTTATAGTGCCCAAGTGTGTACACAAGAGCACTCTCTGTTCCTTTACTCTCGTAATCCAATGGGACAACCGACACGACTGACGAGAGATCAGGCGCAGGTCCGACTTTTTACATGCCCATCCGACGCATGGATCATCTTTCTTGTCAGACAGTCATGTGATCAGCCTGCATTGTCCTAACCAAACATGGAAACAACATTTTTTTTTTGTTCCAATGCGGGAATCGAACCCACGACCTCCTAGCCAATGCTTAGAGCCACCTTAGAGCATTGGCTTTCGATACGGAGGCTGTTGATAACTTATCAATAAAGTATAGACTATAGACTCTATTGATAAGTTATGTTGATAAGTTATCAATAGAGTGTGCTACACTCAAATTTATTTTACTACTCAAGAAGATAATTATAGATATAGTCGTAAGTAATAGTCATGGGATACTCTTCCCAACTTACCTGTCCGGTAGTTGTGGTATAGTATACGGGTATGCGACCCCGGCTTCCCTAGCTATTACTGTCCTATCCCTTGCCCTCCTGGGCAGTAATATTCTACATTCCCTATTTCCCACTCCAACTTACCAATCTTCCTTTCCACACCACCTATCCTTCCCTTCCCTATTCCTACCCTCTCCACCAATCCGTGGAAACGCAATGGATACTCAAAAATAATTTAATTATCCAAAATGGCGGCGATGTGGTTCGCCACCCATCACGTCTCGTTTCTCGCGGAGGCGAAAAGCGGACCATGGAGAGACGCTTGGCTACGTTGAATGTAACAGGAGGAATGGATGGTAAGAATGAAAGTGGACGAAGCGAAAGAAGTATGTAAGGATCGTAGCTAGTGGAAAGAAGTGGTCTCTGCCTACCCCTTTACGGGAAAGAGGCGTGATTATATGTATGTATGTAAGAAGATACACATTTCATTGCAAGATCGGAGCCGTGCTACGCAGTCCGGTGCAGTTCAAAAGTCTTGCAATGAAACATGGCGTGTCTTCTTGTGTAATGAATAAAGTTCAAGTAGGAATCGCTAACTTAAAAATGCAGCGCTAAGTACCGTCACGTCTCGGTTTTAAAAAAAAATCAAAATTAAAAAAAAAACTATCAAAGTTGGTATTTTTATACACTTTTTGAAAAAATTGTACATGATGCCTACTATCTCTTTTTTTTATTATGATACTTGAACTGATACTTCGTTTTGAATAATTTATATCTACATTAATTAACAAGTATTTGATATCTACACTTAATTATGGTTCCGTAACAGGTGTAACTTTGTATGGTTAAATATTGCATATTATAGACTTTATTTTTGGCCTCATATATTAATATTTAGTTTAGGCGTAGGTCCTCCCTCATACATGAGGTAGGGTTGAATTTTTTTCATTCTATCCCATCATTTAAGGTATCGTCAAAGTCGAGGTCTTTTTAAATAATGGCACGGTTTTATAATGTAAACCATTTTCGAGTAATCACCCCGAAAGTGGTTTACAATTGGTGCCCCCCCCCACTCCCTCCTGGCATTTGTAAACTATGAAACTTACATTTTTCCATGCTAAATAGGTACTCTGTAGGAAAATTAGTAGGAAATGTCAGTCATTTTAAAGTCATTTGAAAAAACCTATTGCGTGTTGATAGTTACGAAACCGTCCCTAGACATACGAGTATGTAATGTGTGTAAGGAGTAAGGACACATGCTCGGTTAGGTTATTTTTTATCACAACCTACAAAACGTGTTCATGTAATAGATATATCAACCATTGGATTAGGGCCATCAGATAAAATTTCTATTCAACTTTCTGTACAGATGATTTATTGAAAGATTGTGATGATAAAACAAACAGATATCCAATATATTAAACAAATAAAGAATATCGTTTGTTTTGCTAGAGTTTGTCGTCAATCTTATTACCTAGACGCTATTCCATTATTTTGGCGAAAGTAATTTGGAATTTAGTGTAATAGGTTTTTTATTATAACTAGAGGTAGTCAAGCGTTTATCTAGCTATATAATTAATTCATTAGCTGTCTCGACACACGTTGTCCTGTCTTAAATATATACTGGAATTAACAAATAACTATATCTACAATGCAACCAACGCCATAGTCTTAAATCTACTCCTACACCTATAACCTATACAACTTTACCAATTTCTCACTGTTTTTAAACCTTTTCGGAACTTCCACAGTCATTCCAAGCCAAAATTAGCGAAATTGGTCCAGCGGTTCTCGAGTTTTGAGTCCCTCGGGAACGGGATAAAAAGTATCCTATGTACTTCTCCTGGTTGTAAGATACCTCCCTACCAATTTTCAGCCAAATCGTTTCAGCCGTTCTTGAGTTATAAATAGTGTAACTAACAGTCGTGTCTTTTATAAGCTTAAAATAGATTTAACTATTTTCTAGACAACTAAAGCAAAACAAGCAGGTGGATTCCCTAATGCTAAGCGAGTGTACCACCCATGGACACCTACAATACCAGAGGAATCAAAAGAGCGTTGCGAGTTTTTAAACTCTCCAACCTCCCTTTGGGGCTCGTTTACAAAATTTGAATAAGCTTCTTTAGTTAAGTCTCTGAAAAGCTGTCAGTGCTGCACTTCCCGGGTTGGTAAGTTTTTAAATAAGAGAAGTCGGGCTTAGGTACAGCCGAGCATAAACAATGGCACACGTAAAATTTTCAAGGAAATTTTAACGGCAAGTGCACCATTATAACAGGTAGATATTCATTTTTAGAGTCCCGTACCCAAAGAGTAAAATAGTACCCTTTTACTAAGACTTCGCTGTCCGTCCGTCTGTCTCTCTATTTGTCACCAGGCTGTATCTCCTTAACCGTGAAAGCTGAACAGTTGAATTTTTCACATATATTTTTTGCTGCAATAATAACAAATACTAATAACCTAACCAAGAGCATGTCAGGACATGTCTAAGGAGGGTTCCGTAACTATAAATGCGTAATATGCTTTCTTTTTAATTACTCCAAAAGTTACTGTCCGATTTGGTTCACAATAATTTTCCTAAAGAGTTTTTAGCATGATCTATCAGCATGGAAATTTGCAAGTTTCTATCTCTTATAGTTTAAAAATGCTAGGGGGGGGACCAACTTACAAACTACTTTGGAGGCCGATTACTCGAAAATGGTCAACATTACCAAGTGACGTATGAAACCTTACCTTTATTTTAAAAGACCTATTCTACGATACCCCACACGATGGGGTAGAGTGAAAAAATATTTTTCATCCCCACTTCACATGTATGGAGAGCCACCCCTAAAATATAAAATTATTATTTTTTTATGATCCTGAAACCGTGATCTATACATAATCTATAACTGCACTAAATTTCATAAATTTATATTCATAATTACAGGAGCTAGAGGCGCGGACAGACAGACAGACAGACAGACAGACAGACGGACAGAGCGAAACTATAAGGGTTCCTTAAGTATTACGGAACCCTAAAAACCTGAACTACAACGACCTAAAGACACTGAAGAGGTAACAGAAAAATTCATATTTGTCTAAATATGAATTTTTCTGTTTTGTACGGAACCTTTCATGTGCGAGTTCGACTCGTACTTGTCCGGTTCTTATAATAGGGGTGTCGACTGAGTGTATATTACATTTTTTTATTTAGGCATTATTACTTGATAAATGTAAAAATATAACATAATAGTTTATGTGTAGTTTTCTTTCTTTTCTTTACATCGAATAATTCATATTTGTTTTATTATAAAGCTACATAACTTTGGCATGTATTTAAACTTCCGACAAAACAATTAAATTTTGGATGTGAAAATACCCAATATTGAATACTAAATTACTAAGTTGGCGAAAGAATGTAAGGAACAAAAAAATTACAAATCTGGTGACTAAATAATACCATTGAATTTTCCAAACTGGCAGACAGATTATATTTTAGCGAACAAATAACCATCTTGGCGACAATTTGTGAGTACACATTTAATTTAAGAATAGGCACATATATTTTCCCTGATGTAGGTAACTCAAAAACCATACAAGCAGCAAAACGAGAGCACACAAAAAAAACATAAAGGAGCGTACAAAATTTCCAATTTTTAATTTTTCTCGGTTTTAGGGGGGTGTAGATTATTGTGTAGATTAATTTTGAAATTTAAAAATGGCGGATATTTATTTTTCGTAAAATTGATATGGGTGTCGTTTACCAGGTTTTTGGGAGTGCTGGATACGAAAATGACATTCGTTTTGAAATTCCAATATGGCGGACATACTTAATTTTATAAAAAGAATATGGGTGTCCTTTTATTGGTTTCTGGGGTTGATTACAAAAAAAACATCCATTTCAAATTTCCTTAGTAACCCCGCAACCTCATATTTTCGTCATGATGAGAGAAAAAGAAATTTGAAAATCCTGAATTTTCCAACATTTGTATAGCTTTATACATTCCTAGTATCTCAATATAGAGCATTTACTTCTTTTTATATAAAACTGATTCTATCTCGGAAACGGTGCATCCTATTAAAAAAATAATGATAATTTCGTCCCCCTTAGGAACCCCGCAACATCATATTTTCATGATGGGAGAAAAAAAAATTCGAAAATCCTGAATTTTCCAACATTCCTATAGCTATAAACATCCATCGTATCTCAATGTACAGCATTTACTTCTTTTTTTTATAAAATTGATTCTATCTCGGAAACGGTGCATCCTATTGAAAAAATAATGAAAATTTCATCCCCTTTAGGAAACCCGCAACATCATATTTTCTTCATGATGGGAGAAAAAAAAATCGAAAATCTTGAATTTTCCAACATTTCTATAAATTACAACCCTCGTATCTCAGTACAGCATTACCTTTTTTTTTCTATTTTCTATGGTCGCTTCTATCTCAGAAACGGAAAATTTCCTCCCCCTTATTAACCTAGAAATCGCATATTTTCTTCATGAATGGTATAAAAATTCATAAATCCTGAATTTTGAAAAATTTCTATATATAGCTGGTACCTTGAACTACATAACATACTGTAATAATAATCATCAATCCTAATTAGCGTCCCCAAGATCTTTTAATTTAGTATTCATATTCATTTTACGAAGATTGAATATTCTCCATTTTGGAAAATGAAATTGGAAGACAATTTTGTAATCAGAACCCCCAGAAACCTGGAAAAGGACAACTTTATTAATATTAATGACAAAAATTTACGCCATTGTGGAATTTCAAAACAGATTTTATTTTCATACTAGCTAATGCCCGCAACTTCGTTTGCGCAGAACTAACGAAAGCAGAACCCTATTTTTTTTAAACGGAACCCTAAAATAAAAGTAGCCTATGTTAGACCTTATAACATAAGCTATCTGCTAGTGAAAGTCCCGTGAAAATCGTTCCAGCCGTTTCAGAGATTATCCGGAACAAACAGACAGACAGACCGAGAGACAGACAGACAGACGGACAAAAATTAAAAAAATATATTTTATTATAAGTACCGAATATACTTTCAGATTCATTTTGTGAAAAGCTGTTGAAGTTACAAACAGACACTTCAATTTTATTTATCTGTATAGATGTATAGATATAGATTATTCTGCACCCCCAGAAACCTAGAAAATGACACACATGCCAAAGAAAAAACTTATTCCAACAGTATCCAAAAATAGGATTTTCCGTAGTCAGCAAATTGACTTTTTAGCAGCCATTAATTTATCAACCAAATCTGGTTTTATAGCTGCTTATATGGTATAATGGTCACCAACTCGGAAATTAAGTCACCAACTTATAAATGTAATTTGGATTAAATCTCGCCTCTTTTTATCTGCCGACTTTTGAATTTTTTGTCACCCGAGTGTTTTCGCCAGTTTAGTAATTTAGTCGCCAACATATTAATTCGCTGCCAAATTCAGTAATACAGTATGCTCACATGCAGCCGCCAACTTATTTTTTGTTCGCTCGATTAATTATATCCCCATAACTTTTAGCTATTTTAATAAAAAAATCTGCAATATTAATTTACATACATGACATAAAAACATTCTTAAAAGCACAAACTATTTTGGAGATATTAGCATGTATGTTACTGTGATCCCTCATTATATTTCATACAACTTTTGGATGGAGCGTTTTCACTTCGTTTTTCTTTTTCACTTTCACGAGACTTTCTAAAGTCGGTAGAGTGTAAACAAATCACTGCACTTTCGAATATATTATTGATATTTTTAATATTATACTGTTTTTTTTTCTGACTTACTCTTTTAGGATACTATTCATTTATGCAATAAAAAATCTGTCAACAAGCCTATTGTCGCTACAAAAGCGTCATAGTAAAACGTGAGTAAAACTAAGGATATCGTTTTATTCTTTCTGTGCTAAAATTGTTTGCAGTAAAATTGAATGTTGAATGAAATTCGTATATAGGCCAACCTCCAGGAGGCAGAAACACAGACTTATAAACCGAGAGATTGGACAGCGTAATAAAGTTTTTGTCCATAATAATAAGGCGTAATTGCTAAAGAACTTTTAATTATTTTTTTTATTGTTGCTTATTCTTGGTACCTTGGGGTTTCAGAAACTCAGCTTTTAGAACAAATATTCATCTAAGATAAATGGATTTGGGGTTTATTATTCAAAGATTTAAGGCCTGTTTCATATTAATCTACTACTAGAGGTTTCAAAAAAAATTTCAATTTTTTTTTGTCAAATTACTTACTGATTATTATTAATAACAGTGGCGTACGGATAATTGATTAAATTAACTTATTCTAATATCAACAGCGAGATCAGAATACTATTATGTGAGTTTTAACCACATTTTGTTGTTCATAGTCGGAAATTCTCTTGCGTTACGTTGTCTAGATTTTATCATAACATAGGAATAAAAATTTGAAAGCCCATTGAAATCGATATAGATATTTTCCGCAATTATGGAGTTCATTATGAGAGGTTTTTTAAACAAAATCCACATTATTACGGTAATATTAGGGACAACAATTTGAAAAATCCTTGAAAATTTTAAAAATTTAATCATGTTGGCATGGGATGGATTAAATGTACTATTTTATCCTATTTCTTTTAACGATATTATAAAAATATTAGAAATTACAATAGTGTGACGATACCTATCGTTGGGACACACAGTTTTTGTATGGGAGTAAATTTTCGTCTGCTGCGTTACCGTACAAAGGAGACGGGGATCTCTGGGCCCAATTGTAATAAGATGAGATATGGTTTAAAAAATGCGGTATTTTTTTCTGTTCCAAAATATAAAAATGAGCTCAATTCACAATCTGGGAGAAGAGAAATCTTAAAAATAAGTAAATGCACTGATGAAATAGAGTATCGATTTCAACAATAATAATTGAATATAAAAACATTTGCACTAGATGATTGATCAAAATAAATAAATTCTACGGAATAAATACATTATTTATCATAATGTCAACAGTTTAAAAAAACAGAATATCAACTAACATAATAAAAATAAATCATAAAATCGATTCTAGTTTACAGATAGATATTTTATTACTTACGTTATAACCTTCGTGGTTATAACAGTGACAACTGGCAACTCCCTGACTCTTGATGTAACTCGTCTCGTATGCGTATCGTTTGCGTCTGCGTTTAGAGTGTATGTCCAGGGCCCTGGGCCTGGGCCTGGGCCTGGGCCCTGGGCCCCGATTCTCGTGCTTCGAATATCAGTTCGATTGTCAGTCTGTCCTGCTCGCACACGCATGATTTGACGCCTGTGTGAATGAGTCAGCGCGAGAATCGAAGCGAGATTCGAGGTACGAGAATTGGGGCCCAGGGCCCCGATTCTCGTGCTTCGAATATCGGTTCGATTGTCAGTCTGTCCTTTTCGCGCACGCATGATTTGACGCCTGTGTGAATGAGTCAGCGCGAGAATCGAATCGAGATTCGAGGTACGAGAATTGGGCCCCTGTTGTTTTATTGATATTTGCGTAATTGAATGTGTATTTAGATTTTATCCTCGACCAGTGCTTTCTCTCTACGGACTTCTAGTATACTGTTTAACTTCTATTTGACCCTTGCTATCATAAAGGACACCGATAACCTTGTTTACTCTTTGACTTTGGCTCGTTATTTTGGATTTGGCTTAACGATTGGATATTGACATCATGGATCGCTGTGTAAATTGTGGCATAGCAACTAGTCGATGTAATACACTGGGCCGACGAGCTTTAGATGATGAAACGACATTGTCAGTGATTCGTCAATGGCGTGCACCAGAATCTGTAAGTACATCGTCATTACAGATCGCTCAGCGTCTCTCATAACAGATTAGTAATCATAATATTATATAATGGCATATTATATGAAGATTGTTAAAACAACAATATTTAGCAGTAATCATCAGTTTTTTTTTTATTTATTGATAAAAAACAAAGTAGGTACAATAATAATATTATGCACTGACAAAAAAACCATATAGGTTTAAGAACGCAGTGCTATCTAGGCGTTTACGTCTGAATCCAATTAATATTAATTAATGTAAGTTCCGTAAAAGTAAACATGAATAGATATTATATTAAAATTTAAATTTTAGTAGTTAGGTGAGTGCATTAGTCGTATCATATCCATATTATTTAGAATGTCTCATCTGTATTTTGAAAAAAGTATGATTTTAATTTATTTTTAATATTTGTTCGCGTTATAGTTTTTATTAATTCAGGGGGTAATCCATTGAACAAGCGAGGTATTAGGTATCGAGCCGTCCGCTCACCGTATACATTGCTTGCGCGTAGCGTACGGAACCGGTTCTGTGCAACGGCTCACGTGCGTATAGGGTGTTCAATAACATGCTTAATGTCGTCGTCGAAAAAGTATTCTTTTAATAAATTATATTTTATCATATCGGTTACTGGTAACACTTTACACTGTTTAAATATCTCCACGCCTTGGTTATTTGATCTTAATTTTTGTGGTAAGATTGTTTTTAGAATTTTGACTTGTAATTTATAAATTTTATTTATGTAAGTTGCGTACGTTCTGCCATAGCTGCTTAGACCACATTGAACGTAAGATTCAGCCAGTGAGTGGTATAGAAGAAGTTTGGTTTTTAACGGAATACGGTTTTTTAAAATAGTGATGTTGGCCAAAAATTGTCTCAATTTAATTAAAACATATTCAATATGGTTTGACCAACAAAATTTGCTATCAATAATAAGTCCAAGGTATTTTTGACTACTAACGATTTCAATTTGTGGGCACGCACAGGTTGTAATACTATTTGAATTATGTAGACAGGGGTGAGTATGAACTGTTACAGTAACTGGTGTGGCGTATTTTTTAAGATAAGGAGATTTTATTATTAATAATTTTGTTTTTGCAGCGTTTATCACCAGCCCTGCGTCATGACACCATTTTAACACGTTATTAAAGTCGGATTGAAGCTTAGATATTGCTGTTTTTTGGTCTTTGTCAACTGCCAAAAGGCATGTGTCGTATGCAAATTGATAGCACATGCAGTAATTTAAGCACCGGTGCATAGAATTTACGTACGAAAGAAAGAATAGAGGTCCCAACACCAACCCCTGGGCGGTGCCATTGGTGACATTCCTATAGCAGCTAGATGTTTGTTCAATCTTAACAGTGAATTTTCTATTATTTTGTGGGAATAGTGGTGGCAAGCCCCAAAGGGAGATCTCCGACCGAGCGAGGTGGTATGCCCGGTCAGGCCCAAGCCCACTTGTAATCATTTCAGCTGTCGTATATATACTTTCCGAGCTCAGAAACTTCGATGGCGCGATTCAGGACTGTGCGCTGATTGGTCCGCCACATCACTCCCCCCTAAGACCGGAGGTCGAATTTTTTGAGTCTTCTACTTGAGTCACCAGTGCCAGAGTCCCAGTGAGTCGGAACTGTGCTGCTGCTGCACGGGCTCCAGTGAGTCGGAGTGCTGCCGTGCGGGGCCGATGCTACGTGCTAACCAGGAGAGGTGTGCTCTGCTTGCTAACCGATCGTTGTAGCTACGTGTGACGACCAGGAGAAGTGCCGCGTACTCTGTTGCTGATCGTGTAGCTACGTGTGCTGACCAGGAGAGGTGCTTCATGCTCTGCTTGCTGACCGGTCCGTGTAGTGGACTGCCCGTTGAAGCCGATGAGGGTTCGACCAGGCCGTGCTGCGTTGCGACTGGTGGTCGAGGTACCCGATGAGGCTGAAAGCTGGCTGGCGTGGTGCGGAGGGGTGGGGAGTGATGATGATGATGTCCAGAAGGAGGCGTGTTCTGTCGAGGGTCACCAATGTGGGAATATAGGTAGCCCCAAAGGGAGATCTCCGACCGAGCGAAGTGCTATGCTCGGTCAGGTCGAAGCCCCACTGTAGTGGTATTCAGATGTTCTATATATATCGCCGATCTTAGAAAACTTCGATAGCGCGATTCAGGACTGTGCGCTGATTGGTCCGCCACAATTTAAATAATTTTTGCACCATTTGAGTAACGGTCCCCTAATGCCGGAATTATTTAGTTGTTTAATGAGGAAACTATGATTCAGGGTATCGAAAGCCAGCGAAAAATCAATAAATAAGGCCAAGACATACTTTTTATCATTAAGTTGTTCGTTAACTTCATCTGTAAAATCTCTCAGGAGATCAGTGGCACCTTTACCAGACTGAAATCCGTATTGTATCGAGTATACTACATTTTATATTTTGTAAAAGTTATGTATTTGTTCCGAAACGTATTTTTCAATTATTTTATTTATAGCACACAGTAATGAAATCGAACGATAGTTGCAATAATCATTATGTTCGCCTTTTTTATATACAGGTCTAACAAAACTTACTTTTAGTTCGTCTGGATAGGTACCCGTTTTAATACTGTAATTAATAAGGCTGGCGATAGCTGCTGCTAGATCTTGTCCTATCACTTTAATATCAGAGATAGAAATTTTATCTGGCCCTGTCGCTTTTTTAGCATTTAATTTTTTTATTATAGTTAATATTTTATCTGTTGTCGCTTTTTTAAATAATAATGATGAATTTATAATATTTTCAGAGTAAGACTTAGCATTAAGTATTTTATTTTTACAGTTAGGAATGATAGCTTTTACTGATTGATCAAACTCGTGCGCAAAATTATCCGCTATATTTTTAACTGATATACCTTGTGCTCTAAAGGATTTTAGAATTATTTCATCAATTAATAACGTTGTTCGACCTAAAATTTGATTAATTATTTGATATATTTTCCTCGTGTTATTAAAGTTTCTTCTTATTTCATTATTGTAGTAATCATTTCGTTTCTTCTCTAAAACTTTGTGAATCTTGTTTCTTATCTTATTATATTTTAGTCTAATTTTAGGATCATAACCATTATTAATCCAACTTTTATAAATTCTGTTTCTTTTCTTGCACAATTGGACAACATTATCATCAATCCAAGGTGGTTTATCAGTATTTAAATCGCGTTTTGAGACATTAAATATTGAAGATGCTCTCTGAGTAGCATTACTTAACGAGTTTTTAATAAACATATAAGTATCTAATGGATTTTTCATTTTTTGCGTAAGTGACCAGTCTGTATTTTTTAACACCTTATAATAAGTATTATAATTAATTTTATGTATAGTTTTAGTGACATACTGTATATGCCTTGGGGCCGAGTCGTCAATGCAAGCGAAGATAAGCGCACATTGGTCGGCCAGTGCAATGTCGAGCACCGCGGAGTATGGATGTGATGTGGGGAACCGAGCGAATATATGATCGATACATGTTTTTGTTATCATTTGTTGCTTCGTTATGTGATTTACTCTTGGTTCGATTCTAGTGTAATTCGACACTCCACACGATAATCCATACTCGGCTAGTGTTTCTAAATAGACGTCGGTAAGGGATGATTTCAGGTCGAGGTTAGTGTCACCAATCAACAGGAAGTTTTTGTTTAATTTATACTTAGAAATGCACTCATCTAGCTCCTTTACAAACTGGTATTTATTAGTTGATGGAGATCTATACACAGCGCATAAAATTACATCTTGATTTTGATTATTATTAGTCTTTAATGTGTCAATTATGTTTTCAAAGGAATTAGTGTTATAATTATTATACATGGTAAATTTTATATGATTCTTTATGTATACAATAATTCCGCCTCCTTTCTTTAATCTACGCAATTGAGAATACATGGTGTAGCCAGGTATAGTATACAAGCTTTGTATACAAGTTAACAATATTTTCTGATATTCCAACTTCAGTTAGTACAATAATATCTAAGGGAAATTAAGATTCATAAATTAATTGCAAAACTGAGTTGAAGTTTTTTATAATGGATCTTATATTAATATGTAGGCAAGATATACTTATTTGACAATTAGTTGGTAAGTTACTATGGAATTTATTAAGAGTTTTACAATTAAATATTTCTGTAATTTGAGCTGCCATTACTTAAGTTAAAAAGTTTTATGTAAATAATGGAGATCTAAAATATATATTATATTAAGTATATCATATTAATTTATGACGGAGTAGAAAAATGAATTGACTCTTTTTGTATTTGTTTGGTTATATTATTAACATCTTGGAGGCTGCGAATATAATATATTTTTGAGTCACTAGTTTTCCTGACACATACCTTGCCATCCTTACACCAGACATATTGGTGTGTATTACCTAATTGGGTCTTAGCGTAGTAAAGAAGAGATTTTACATGTTTGGTTAAGGCTTCTCGCACAAAAACTTTATTGTCCACTTTTTCTTTCGACACGTTCGGGTTTAGGAGACCAGCAGTCTCTTCCCAGCACTAATCCATTCACGGCGCGCAGCTTTGGACTTCAGCTCAACTCGGATTCCTCCCGGTTTTTCCTTACTTCCTGTTAGTCGCTGGCAGGAGATGATGTCACTTCGATCCATACTTATCTTTTCAGCCAAATTTTCCACAATTTGGTTTATATTATTAGGATGGGCGTCTGGAATTCCCGCTACTTCAATAGATGACAATAAGGAATCTTGTTCGAAGCTAAGAAGATTTTACTCCAGTACAGCGACTCGTAATTCCAAGTTTTTGTTTTTGTTTTGCAAATCTTGGTTCTTATTCTCAAGATTTTTTAGTACCGTGTCTTGCTTTTTAATCGATTTTTCAACTGTCCTGAATTGCTCGCTTAGAAATTCCAAGGAGGATTCAAGATTAGACAATTCAGCTCGAAAAGCTTTCTTAATTTCATGACTAATATCTTGAACCAGTTTAGCTGCATCAATTGGTTGAACATTTTGAATTGAGTTGGAATCAACTTCCTCATCATCTTCGTCATCATCATGGGTCAGAAAGGATGATCTGCGTGATATGTTTTTTTTTTTTTTTTGCTGTGGCAACATTCGGAACAAAACGTGAAATTGTAACCTCCCGACTATTTAATTAAGTTTAATTGTTTTTAAACGTTAATTTACATTGTAAATTACTAAGAACAGAAAAATATAAGTGTATAATTATTGTGAAGTAGTAGTGTTTGCCAGAAATAGTGATAATCATATTTTCCGAGTCGACGTCGAGCCAAGTACAAACTGTCAAGTAACGACTGGACTAATTCAAATTTGATCTGGATTTATTCTGCTATCCCAGGGAGTATTGTGTTTATTTACCACCTTTGAGAGTCACCATCTGCTCAAAACACATACAAATTCACTGAACACCGCTCACTCTTGTGAGCCACGTCCAAGAATTACATTTGGCAATAGTTAACATCTCTCTTGGCTTGACCTACTGTGGAAGCGAAGTTGAGGATAAAAACACCTGCCCAGACATACATAACACCAAAATTCTTCACATTCATTACACTAGTACAAAGGCAACCTCAAATTTCATAATATTTATTGCTATTACAAAATTTCATCTGTAAATATAAATTGTGCAGTTATATGCAGGTTTTAGAGTAATACTTAAATCTGTTTATACTGTCCACTGCTTATCTGTCCTAATAACTTTTAACTTTATTCAATTTCACTTACTGTTCTTTAATCTCTTTCCTATATTTGTTTTTCCCAAATATTACTGTTAACCGTGCATAACTAATTTAAGGCTGACTTAACTGCAAAAGCAGATAGGTGACACTCACTCATTAAGTAGTAGCTCAATTTCTATATCAATTTCAGCTGTGACTGCGAGCAATAAAAGCAATATGATGACCCGTTCAGCCTTGGCTCGCCGTACCGAAGAACAACTTCAGGTGGCTCTCAATGAACTAAAGGCTCACAAAGACCAGTGCCAAACACTACTACAGGAAAGAGATGACAATGAAAAAGAAATGTTAAATATACTACAAAAAAATACAGAACTTAAGTCAGAATTGAATAGATTAAGTCGGGACTACGAGGACACTTGTAAACAAAATTTGGAATTACAAAACATTGTTGATAGTTTTGACCAGTGTAGGGAGGAGTATGAGAGCACACTCAAGAACTCGGCTGCCCTCCAAATCAAACTGAATAATGCGGAGGAGCACATCATGAAATTAGAAGACCAGCTTAACTATCAAAATCAATGTCAAACGCAATACCTCTTTAAAAAACTGATTCCAAATGGAAACTTATCAGTGCCTAACAATGACATTACTATAATTGATTTAACTAGTGATGATAGGGTGCCATCATTTACCATGAACAGTAAAAAAAAATTAAAGAAATATATAAAAATTAAAAAATGTATAAATAAATTCAGTCAACTTTCAATGAAAAATAAGAAAATTATGAATAAATTGTCTACAGCAATTAAAGAAAAGCAATTGTCAAAAAATAGCTTGCTAAATTGTAGAATTGATTTAGAACAAACAAAGTGTGATTATGAGGCCGATGTATCCAGCCTTCAGACAGAAATTTCCTATTTACAGCATACTTTAGATAATTTAACTAAAAAATATGAGCTGTCACAAAAGGAAATACAGGCACATATATCAGCAATGGATGACTTGCTTGAAGTGATTCGGTACAATGAGGAATGTGTCAATTCTATATTGAAAGTCAGCGGTTCCTCTGACAAAGTAAGTCATTCAGTGTCTAATAGTATACCAGATATATGTTCCACTGGGAAGGCTCATACTGAATGCCAGTCACATATTAGTATATTTAGTGATGAGTTAGGTAAGGAATTAGGTCCATATTTAAGTAGAATGTGTAACGGACAATCTTTTTCTAATTTTTGTATGCCCGGAGCCACTTACAAAGAAATAGTAAATAGGGCATTAATTAAGAAATATTGTCCTAATACAACATTAATAATTATAGTTGGGAGAAGAGGAAAATTAAACAAAAAACAAATGACAGAACTATTAGAATGTTTATTTAATATTGAAAATGTAAAAAGTATATTATTGTTTACTTTTCCTTATATAAAAATGTTGCCACAGAGTAATGTAAAAGAAAATTTATATAGACATGAGTTGAACAGCCTATTGTATAGTGCTGTGAACAATAATTGTATAGTCATAAGCGACACACAACCACAAAAATGTCAGGTTGTGGACATAAATAACTTAAGTTTTAAATTAAGCAATATGTACAAAGATAAGTATTTCTTATCTAATTTCTGTAAAAGACATGTAGCTAGTATGCTATATAACTTTTTATTTTATTCCCAAGCCAAGAATTTGGCTTCTTCGACTACTGCTTTTATTGAGCAGAATACTAAATATAGTATTAACGAATTGGAATATGTTCCAAATATTTCTTTAAATTAGATAATAAGACAATAGAGAATGTCTCTTGCAGAAATAGTTTAAGTTTTAAATGTAAAATACAAAATCCTACCAATAATGTAAAAAATCCCATTGTATTACATAATAAATCATATGTAATTAATCTGGTGCATCAAAATTTACAAGGAATGGTAGGTAAAGAACTTGAAATTGAGTTATTTTTAAAGGAATTTGACATTAATGTTCAGACAACATGAACTCATTTTCAATTTCAATGAGCACCAGATAGCAAGTTCGTTCAGTAGAGAAAATGCCATTAGGGGCGGCTCATTAATAATAATTAATAACAAATTGAAATTCAAACAACGTAAAGATGTTGTGAGTCTCTCCACCGAACGAATAATTGAAGTAGCCTGCATAGAGTTGAGTCAACTTATTATTGTAAGCGTATACAGGCCTCCATCAGGGTTATACGATTCCTTTGAACAAACTTTGGAACAAGTATTGACAAAAATATGTGCATCTAATAAAAAGGTTATAGTATGTGGTGATTTTAACATTAATTTATTAGACTTGAACTCCACTACCATTAGATTCACATCTTTGTTAAAATCGTATAATCTTTTTAATCTGTTTCATGAACCGACAAGAGTATGTGATACAACGGCCACTTGTATTGATAATATATTTACTAATATTACTCCAAGTAAAAAGGAAATAATTAATAAGCTCAGCTCTGATCACCGAGGACAGTTAGCTTCTTTTAATGTCATTTGTGACAGTAACATCAAGGACAAGCATGTGTTTGTTCCTGTGAATACAAAACGTATTGAGAAATTTAGAAGTAACTTAAATTCAAAGATTCAATTGTTAGATGGGTCAAATAGCACAGATGAAGCTTTTAACAAATTATTTAAGATAATAAGAACCCAATTTGATTCGATATTTACTTCTAAAACTGTTAGTTTTAAAAATAGAAAAAGCAACTTTATTAAATGGGCAACTGCAGGAATTATAATAAGCAGGCAAAGATTATATGAATTATATGAACAGAAAGATATTAACAATAGTGAAACCTTTAAAACATATGTTAGAAATTATTCAAAAACTTTTAAAAGAGTATGTAAAGCCGCTAAGGCTCTTTATATAAAGAATAAGATTAAAAATTCTAACAATAAAATTAAAACTACATGGAAGGTGATAGCTAGTGAGACTGGAAACGTCACCTGTCGTAGCTCCGATTTTGAACTTTTTTTTGAAAATAAAAAGATAACCACTGACCTAGAAGTTGCGACGGTCTTCGAAAAATTTTTTGCTGACATTCCGGTCTCAACGACAAAAAATTTAAATTCATCACCTGCAGTTGCTGAAAAACTACTCAGAGACAATGTAAAGGAATGTGATGTCAATTTTAAGTTTAAAGAAATTGACTCCAGAGACATTTTTAACACATTTAAGTTGTTGAATATTAAAAACACTGCTGATCTCTGGGGAATGTCTACAAAAATTATTAAATCAATAATTGACATCGTAGCTCCTTATCTAGCGATGGTTTTCAATGAGTGTATAAAAAGTGGTGTTTTCCCTGACTTAATGAAGCATAGCAAGGTTATACCTTTATTCAAAGCTGGAAATAAATCTGATCCGACAAATTACAGGCCTTAGATATCGATCCTACCGACTTTTAGTAAAATTTTTGAAAGAATAATTTTAAGACAGTTACTAGTACATTTTAATTCGAATAATTTATTACACAATAATCAATACGGTTTTACCAAGGGTCGATCCACTACGGATGCTGGTATGGGTCTTCTTTGTAGAATCTTTGAAGCTTGGGAGGGGTCGCAGGATGCATTAGGTGTATTTTGCGATCTTTCCAAGGCATTTGATTGTGTTGAGCATGCTACATTGATCAGAAAATTGCACCACTATGGTATACGGGACTCTTCACTCGACCTTTTGAGTTCTTACCTTAAAAATAGAACTCAAAGGGTAGAAATAAATAGTAAAAGGTCTACTGGGACCAAAATAGAATTAGGTGTCCCACAGGGATCCATTTTAGGCCCATTTCTTTTTCTCGTCTATATAAATGACTTACCTTATCTAATTAAAGATAATGATAATGAGATAGTACTTTTTGCCGATGACACTTCACTCATTTTTAATGTGAAGCGACAACAGTCAAATTATGACGAGGTAAATAGTGCTCTCTCTAAAATAGTACATTGGTTTAATGTTAATAATTTACTTTTAAATTCAAATAAAACAAAATGTTTAAAGTTTACTTTGCCCAATGTTAGGCAAGTTCAAACCAATATACTATTAAATGACGAGAAAATGAACTTAGTGGACACCACTGTATTTTTAGGTATAACACTAGATAGTAAATTACAGTGGGGTCCTCATGTTGCGAATCTTGCAGATAGACTCAGTTCTGCAGCATATGCAGTCAGAAAAATTAGGGAAATTTCTGACGAAGAAACGGTGCGACTTGTTTATTTTAGTTATTTTCACAGTAGAATGTCTTACGGCATTCTTTTATGGGGAAATGCCGCCGACATCAATACAATATTTGTGCTGCAGAAGCGAGCAATACGTTCTATTTACAAAATGTCCTGCTATGAATCTCTGACAGAAAAGTTTAAAGAAATAGGAATTCTGACCGTCGCTTCTCAATACATTTTAGACAATGTGTTGTATGTTAGAAAAAATTTAAATATGTTCAATACGAAAAGTAATAATCATTGCATGAACACAAGAAATAAACACAAATTAGACATTCCGGTGATCAGACTAAGTAAAGTTAGTAAATCTTTTAAAGGTCAATGTATACGCCTATACAATAGAATCCCAGAAAACGTTCAAAGTCTGTCTATTAATAAATTAAAAAAAGTAGTTAAAGAACGTTTGTGTGCTAAAGGTTATTATAAAGTCAGTGATTTCATTAACGATTGCACACCTTGGGAATAAGATGGCCCCATGCGAGGCTGCTTTTATGTACTTAAGTATGTTTTATGTACTTATAATTAATGTTATATAGATTAAGTTACAACATTGTAAAAATATTTTTTGAAAAGAACAATTTTCCCATCTTTTTGCTAAAAGGTGGCCCCGTGCGAGTTTCTTACGCCGGTTCTTCTCGCCGGGCTAGTTTCCGAACCGGTGGTAGGCATCATGTAGGACAATTCTATAAGCGTTATATTATAACCTACATGGAAATAAAAATTTTGAGTTTGAGTTTGAGACATTCTTCACAACTCCATTCAATTCCTGTCGAGTTCCTTAAAGTATTTATTTGTTTGTTCGAAAGTTTCGAGCAGGTTGGGTCCGCATGAATACAATTCCCGCATCGGCTACATTCTAGCCCTGGTATTTTTTTGGTAATATTCTTTTTGCATTTAAAACATTTTTTCACAACCATTGTGGGAATTTGAATAAAAATTATAAACGTATAACGCACTACTTCACTCTGTGATGGTTCGACGTAAACAGTTCTTTTATCAATGCGTTTTTCAGATAAATAATTCTATTTGTGACTTTCCTTTTCTACTCCCACTCAATAAAATACAATAAAAACTACATTAAATAACTGTATAATAAAACAAAATAGCAATCATAGTTCCAAAATCAGCTGTTAAGTATAGGTAATTGTCAATTTATTGAATAACCTCACTTTTACTAAATCTCTTATAACTCTGCTCTCAGATTGCCAAAATTCGCAGAATTTTCAGAAGTGGTTTCTTAATATATAAGGTCTTAAATGACACCACTCTCATCCTTTTACATCTAGATGTAAAAAGATGAGAGTGGTGTCATTTAAGACCTAAGGCCCAAGAATGTATGAAAGCGTATCCATCTCCTTTGACAAAAATCTGACAAATTGCAAATTTTATAGCTTGATTAAATATTTATATTTCTAAAAATGTCATCAAACTAAAAACGCGCAATTAAAATATTTGGTTTTTTAAAAATCCATTTTTTTCTATCGGAGACAAGGAAATTGGCCTCGTAAAATTGATTCGCCCTGATGTGTCATAGCTTATTGGTATGTATGTTTTGTCTCTGTCGTTCGATATAAAGTAAGCAACCATAAAACTTCGAATAAGTTGAACGATACATATGAAACTGAACACTTTTCATATTGGCAAACAAGCCCTATGTTTCCACTTAAATGTAAAAATAACTTCTTACTAATATTATAAATGTGAAAGTTTGTGAGGATGTATGGATGGATGTTTGTTCCTCTTTCACGCAAAAACTACCGAACGGATATCGATAAAATTTGGTATGGTAGTAGTTTAGGCTCTGGATTAAAACATAGGTTATTTATCCTGAAAAAGTACAGTATTCCCGCGGGATACCCGATAGTATATTGCGGGCGGAGCCGCGGAAAACAGCTAGTTTGTAATACGTACGTAGCGAGCGCTGTGGTGCGCTGCGCCCCGTTGCCTGCAAATGTAGAGTGACCTAAATTAATGACGTTTTCAAGATTTTCCAACTTTACAATATTGTCACTTGAGTTTTAATACAAAATATGCTTTATTTATTCTCAAAGTTCAGATTGCTTATAAAATGTGCGCTTGCTCTCAATACAATTCGTCGTTATATTAATTTAAAAAATGTTATGGTAAATGCTTTATGTACTACAAACGTGCCGTTTCTCCTGGAACGGAAGAAAAAAAAATCACGCCGTATAATTAATAGACTTTTATTTGGTGTATTTTTTATCTAGTTAATTAGCGCTTTTTTCACTCGGGAAGTCTTCCGAAAGATGCCTAGAGCCTGGGCTGATAAGTTATGTGGGATTTTATAATTTTCCAGCCGTATCTACCCGGTTTTGCCACAGAATAGCCTGCTGCCCCACTATTAACTGCCGCCACAGATTTATAGTTCTCACTTAACTCCGACACTAAATCTCCTCCACTTTTTGTTCAAATTCGTCACAGTTAATTTCCCAGTGTATGAAATAAAAATTTATTATTGTTAGTCGAGGCCTGAACGTTTTAAGGCTGAGTGATACTTTTTTATTTTATAAATATTAAGGCTTTGTATTCTTAGATTTGTATTATATAATACAATATTGTTTATTTTTATTTTTACTACATGTCACTCGCGACTTCGTGCGCGCAAAAGTTAATTTCGCATTTTCGTACATTTTTCCGCGATAAAAAAGGAGCGTCCTTCCCCGTGGTCGACTCTACGTTTGTGCCAAATTTCATCAAAATCAGTCCAGTAGTTTCGGAGCATATTCAATGCAAGCAAACAAACAAACTTTTCCTCTTTATTATATTAGTATAGACAAATATTCTTAATCACATGTAAAATGAAAAGGTAGTACAAAAACTTGAAAAATAACCAAAACGTAAAGTTACTGTTTGATTGTACTTTATAACCACTGTAATGTACGTCTTATTTAGTAACTTGTTTTGTCGTTATATCGAACGAGGTACTATATCTAATTTAAATGAAGCTAAGCAGGTAATGCGTAATTAATATGTTTTAATTTACTTTTCATGACGTCATTTTAATCCGCCATTTTGGGGTTAGGGTGGAGTTTTGTGCGAGATCAACATAAAAGAGAATTAATTTCCCCTACGAGCCGCGCGACGGCCTACGACTCCGAAACTTTATAACTTCCGCAATCACTTGATTAATGTCCGTGACGTTTTCTTTTCATTCCATAGAATTTATTTCAATGTAGAATAAATTTTTGTTCTTAAGCTACCGATTTTAGAACGCGTTATTTTGGTTTTGTCAAGCAATATCTATGTAGGGTGTATTTTTATCCTAATCTGTTATGTTATAGATAAAATAATAATTTTCTAGAGGTTTTTGCCCTTTTCGCCCTGTGGTCGAAATTCCAACTTAAATAATATATTTTTTTATTTTTATTATTTTGAATCTTAAAGCTAAGCGTCGACCATTCGGCATCGTACGCATCGGACGCATCGCATCAAACGGATCGTAGTACTCGTTGTATAGAAAGTCACACAAGTACGTCCAGCATCGCATCCGCATCGTACATATTGCTCGAATCTGCTCATCGACAATGCCGACGCCGCGTGCTGTTGCGACGAGAGGCAACTTTTCCTATGCGTCCGATGCCGGTCCGGGTCAGAAGGCGCCTTTTTTCTGGTTCTATAGCCTGCCTGTATTTTGTATTCGGACTTAAAAACAAGGTGGTTTCAGAATATTACCAAGAAAAGTGAATTTTGCTTGAGACATTCGAAAATATTGGAATCAGGGAATAGGGTGTGAAATTCTCCATATTGTGATATTTTCTTGAATAATTATGTCGTGTGTTTAGATTTCATGTTTCCTTTTTTAGATATTTTTACATTTTCTTCCTCTTCTGCTAACACACAAGGTGGATATCAGGTGGACGCATTGTGAAAAATTCATCCGTTTGATGCGATGCGTCCGATGCGTACCGCAATGCTGAAAGGTGGAAGCTTAGCTCAAATACGCAATAAGTTGTGTAAATTTTGTCTATGGAAACAGGAGATTGAAATTTTGTCAAATAAACACCTACTGTTATTCAACAAACGCGCCATGGTAGTGTGAGTGAGGTAGTGTGTGCAACTTTATTTTTGTACTTGTTTCTTAGCAATATTTAAAAATATATTATCTTTCTGCACACCTTCCGCTATATAAATTTTAACTGTGCCTAATTTCACACTCCTCCGTTCGCACCATTCCCGTAAAACTGTACTCAAAGGTTTTGCTTAACTTATTTATTAATTAAGATATATTTTCTAGACATCAAGTTTTCCGTACGATTTAAGTGTAAGTGTCTATCAAATATCAATTTCAAGATGTCAGTTACCATTGCAATAATGTCCTGAGCATAATAATATAATTAGTCATGTGTCATTATAAACATATAGGTATATTATAGACGAGGCATGTTGAGGCAAAAAGTGTCTCCAGTTAAATGGCCACACTTAGATATTTTGGGGGCCATTTTGACATTTGAAGTATGGTGAAAACAAGATGGCTGACATTTGAAGTATGGTGAAAACCAAGATGGCGTAAGTTTTACTGTAATATATGGAGATTTGTTCTGTCAAATGTACGTCATAGCCTACCTTGAGTTTTGAAATGTTTGTCATAATATTATGTGGCTGAAAAGGGTATGGGCAATACAAATGTTTTTATTACATAAAATAAAAAATAATTGTTTTTGTTTACAAAATGATAAGATTGGATTTGAACATAAGTAGAGAGAATTCAACATAAATAATTGGACAACATCTGTGGCTCAGTGGTTAGCGCTTTGGCGCTCAAGCCGGTGGTCGTGGGTCCGATTCTCGTCAGGGAACAAAAACTTTTCTGTGTTCCTGGGTCATGGATGTATATTAAATATGTGTATATAATATTATAAATCTTCAATTTAAGTATTGTATAAAAAGTATTAAATATATTTCCGTTGCCTGGTACCCGTATTACACAAGTTCTTCGAGAACTTACCACGGGACTAGATTGAGGTGGTGTGAAAATGTACATACATAAAAATATAATATTACAAAATATGAAGTTAGGTACCATGTTACAAACTAAGCCCTTAAGGCACACTTACACAAATCGGGATCAAAGTTAACCCTGTGTGAAATATTATGTTCTCTCTCATTCTTCGTAATTATGATTGAAACGGCATGATATTTTAACCCAGTTTTAATAGTTTCAACTGTAACCCTCAGACTGAACAGTAGGACAGCGTAAGTGCTGCGTAACAAGTCGATGTGTATTTGCGGTCAGCCGACAATCTCTGTCTATCCGATTCAACCCGAATGCAGAACCTCAATTCTCTCACATAAAGTACTAGTAGACTTTCATTTTACTTTGATTGTATTATAAATGAAGCGACTTGTTATCATAAACTGATTTTGTGAAATTTGGACCAATTAGAATCCGTTTCACGCTGGTTTAACGTTTACGAGAATACTTAACAGTTTTAGTGTATCGGGACTTGGTTGAAACAGTATTTATGCAGGTTTTATTAAGCAGAATTGATCCTCTGGTCTGTTCAAATAATCAAGATGGACTTGGAAATACTTTATCTTTGAAGACATTGCATTGATCTATATTGCATCTAAAGGTGCTCATAGAATTATCACGCTGAAGTGAAAGTGGGCCGGCCATGTCAGACGGACAGACGATCGATGGAGCAGAAAAGTGCTAGAGTGGAGACCACACTTAGGCAAAAGTATTGTGAAACGTCCTGCATCACGATGGACCGACGATTTGAAGCAGGTGGCTGGCAGCGGATGGATAAAAGCTGCCAAAAATGGATGGTTGGCGTTCATTGGGGAAAGCCTACGTTCAGCAGTGGACGACGATAGGATGATGATGATGACGATCGTCAGGCTATCGCCGCCGATAAGGTTATGAGCATAAATTTAAAAGAAGTGATATAACTTTATATAGCATTTAACAGGGAGATAATATTTTATAATGGTTAATTTTTCAACGTAGTTTAATAGCTAACAAAATGTTTTCAGTGGCATTCACTAATCCATTGTTCATCCTATGGGAACATTGTACTTATTCGGGATAAGAAGTAGCCTATGTGTTAATCTAGAGCCTAAACTACTACCATACCAAATTTTTTTGTTGTTTTAGCGTGAAAGAGTCAAAAACATCCATCCAACCATCCATTCATTCATTCTCTTATAGTTGCACATTTATAATTGGAAGCACCTTATCAATAGATGTAATAGAATTTATTTTAGTATAAAGTACCAATTAAAGTTAATATCATTAAAATTCTCGTTTTTCTTACGTTTTCTATAGTCTATACTCTATACTCGTTGAGTGAACACGTAAATAAATATGCCTAAAGCCCGCAACACACGTAACGTTATATCGTCACGGTTTAAAACTGTAAGCCGAACTTAGGACTTTAGTCAAGAAATTATTAAGATGCATTCGATAATTTCAACGACGAGGTTCGAAATCAAAAATGTACGGGATTTGACTTAAGTGATAAGCGATGCAAATCCTATACAATTTGTATACGAAATTTGCTGTCAAAATTATCAAATGCATCAAGATTTTGATTAAAGGTCTTATGGAGATTCGTCAATCGTGTACATTACAAATCGAACCGTAACAATTTGCCATACACACGATCGATAAACACAGTACGGCTTACACCGTTATGTCGTTACGATTTAACGATAGGTGTGTAGTGGGCATAACTCATTAGTGTAGGTATTTGTATATCTTGTTGACTGAGATAACGATGAATATATAAAGTCTATATATTTTAATGCATATGAAAATGTAATCAGATAACATTAAACATACTATATACACAAATATTCAGACAAACTGATAGTCTCCTCCATTTGAAAGTCAGTAAGATAGTAGAGTCAAGAAAACTTACCAACAACTACAAAAGTTTTTAAGGCCTTAAGCCTGCTTAATCAGGCACCTGTGTTCAGGCACAGGGGCGACACTCTCTACAAATGACAGCTCGATCACTGGCAAATGTCAGCCATGTTACAAACCTAAGGTTGACAACGAAATAATTTCAAACGTCGCGGCAGACAAATCAATCATATTTTTTTCTGAAATTATACTGTCAATTAGTCAAAGCACGAAACGACGAGTGGCCAGCCCCGTGAACGAAAGTCCTGGCTGGAAAAAACACACACACACAGCCGCGAGCTGTCGTTCGTGTATTATTAGGAATTTATTCGAAGGAAATGGAAACGATTTTCCTAAATCCTAGTCGGTAGCTTATTCAATTATAGTTTTTATATCTAAGGTTATGGATTATGCGGGATTTACGTGGATCGATTTTCACCGCACGATTTTCGCCGCACGGCGGTAATCAACCGCCGCCATATTACGTAAAAATAGCGATTAGCAAAAATCTTGCGGTCATGGCGCGATAGACGCGCAGTTCGATTGCTGAACGTCAAATAAAATCGTATTACCTATGCGATCGATTGCTAATCGCTCGCTATTGTGTTTGAATGCACTTTGCTTCATTTTCGCTTATTATTGCTAACTGACAGCTCAAATCGCTCGTTGATTGCTTTCGCTTTGCTGTAAAAGTCTTACGTAATAAAAAAAATTAGACAGCAGTGAAGAGATCGAACGATTGATTGTAATTTATAGTTCCTCGATTGTTCGGTAGAGGCAGTACTGTCGCTAGGTTGCTTCTGCTAGGTTTTTGCAGATACGTAATACGAATTTGCGATTTTTGCGCAAAAATTGCGCAATTTTTGCTATTGCTTGGCTATTGCAAGATACATAATAAGCCCGCGGTATAAATGAGTATTCGGATTTCGGCTAGGTCATGTCTAGGGTTTCCGTAACTATCAACACGCAATAGGTTTTCTTTAAATTACTAAAAAAGTTACTGTCTGATTTTGCTTCAAATAATTTTCCTATAGAGTTTATAATATGATCTATCACTTACAAGTTTCTATCTTCTAAAATTTCTAAATGTCCTGGGGGACAATCCCCCCCCCCCCCAAACTTTTACCTTTATTTTAAAATACCTAATTAACTATATCCCACACGATGGGATGGAATGGCAAAATATTTTTCATCCCCACTCCGCATGTATCAGTCATCCCTAAAATTTAAAATTATTATTATTTCACCAATTTATATTCATAACTAGCTGTTGCCCGCGGGTCCGTCCGCGTAAATTTAGTATCCCTCGGGAACACTACTTTTTCGGGATAAAAAGTACCCTTTATTTTAATCCAGGGCATTAACTACTACCATACCAAATTTCATCGAAATCAGTTCAGTAGTTTTTTCGTGAAAGAGGAACAAACATCCATCCTCACAAACTTTCACATTCATTATATTAGTAGAATAATAGAAGCGCGGACATATGCTCAGGAACGATAAGGGCTCCTTGAACACCTTATTAATACATACATCATTTCACATTAATATCTCTAGCGCTAGAACTTACGATTTCAGAGAACGTAAATTCCAACTTTCAATAAAAAACTCAATTTTCCTCCCCGGTCATATTAATCGAATTAAACTGTAAAAGCTTCCATTTGGCGACCTCTGGCTTAAAATATTTTCTGTCGGACAAAAAACTAACACGAGCGTGCTTTTAAAACAATAACCTTCTACTACAAAGGGAATATCTCTCCTAAATTATAGAGAGAAGAGATTTTTTAGGTCAAACGAAATTTATTTTCAATATTGTTTCGGTTCATAGGTAAGACACTATGTAATATAACTTAAAAATATCTTTGTTTCTATTTATTTACGGTATTATAATATTATAGGCATACGTTTTGTACTCGACAAATTACATTAAAAACAACTTTACTGAAGTACTCGTATATTTGACGACCTCTGTGGCTCAGTGGTTCAGCACGTTGGTGCTCTAGCCGGGGGTCGCGGGTTCGAATCCCGCCGAAGGAACAAACAGTTTTTCTGTGTTCCTGTGTCATGGTTGTGTATTAAATATGTGTATAATATAATATATATATATATATATATATATATATATATATATATATATATATATATATATATATATATATATATATATTTCCAGAATAAATCGGCAAATATTGCATATATATATATATATATATATATATATATATATATATATATATATATATATATATATATATATATATATATATATATATATATATATATATTTCCAGAATAAATCGGCAAATATTGCATATATATATATATATATATATATATATATATTTCCAGAATAAATCGGCAAATATTGCAAATGTTTTTTTTTTCACATATACAGAAAACTAACAGTAATGATCATCGCATATAAGGCACGTTGGTAATAAGTAGGTGTATTAATCTTTGTTTACGATGAAATTTAAAAACGTTGTTAATACGTTGGAAATTAAATTAATAACGCCACTACAGGTTAGTTCCTAACCTGCTGAAAACAACCGGCGTAAGAAACTCGCGTAAAGTTAATAATAAATAAATAAATAACTTTTATTTCAGGCTGCATAGGCCCATATTATAAATACCTTACAGACTAACATACATATTATATACTTAAAAACTACACTTTCACACGTGATGACGGCGACGTGATGCGCGCTTCGTTCCGGAGTCTCCCCCGGAACCTCCGGTAGACCACACCCGCTGGCCAGAAATCCTCCACCTCGAAGGTCGACAGTAGATGCGTCGGTACTCTCACCACAAAGGAACTGAAGTTGACCTTGTGGCGAGACTCCAGACGCTCGACCCTTAAGGCGAGGGACGTCTTCTTACGGATGTAGTCTATGACATCCTCAACCTCCATGGACCAGTGCAGGCGGGAGACATACAGCGGCGTCGCGGGTACTTCACACCGCAGTCGCAGCTCGGGCTCGTAGGGTGCGGTGCCGCGGTGGTTGCGGACGGCGGGCTTCTTCTTCTTTTTCCTCTCCACTAGTATGAAGCCCTCCTCATCGCACCCCCTGCTCTTGTCCTTGCCAGGTTGAAGAGGCTCAGCCTTGCGGCTTTCCGTAGCCTTACGGCTTTCTTTCTCGCCCTTTGTCTTCGCCCGCGGGGGAGGTGCGGGGCGAGCGGCAATACTCGCAAAATTTTTCTGCTGAGTCGCTGGTTGACTCGGCGTCGGCGCAACCCGGAGGGGAACGCATGCGGCGGGGGCGGGCGCGGTAGCTGACTCTGCAGATTCCGCTGACACGTAAAACGATGTGTCAGCGCGCGCGCCGCCACGACGTGTGTTGACAAAGATAGTCGAATGATCGGGTGACCTACTTACTGAATTATTAGATTTTAATTCTAATAATTCACTACGCAAGTCACGGATGGTAGATTCCGATGCATCCAATCTACCTCGCATCTCGTCCAGCTCTGCCTTCATACTGTTGAAGTTCTTCAGCAGGCTGGAGACGTCGACGTGGTCCATCGTTACTACCGGCAGCTTGTGGAGATCTTTCGCCACAAAGGCCGGCACGTCGTCTGGATCCGTCTGCTTCAGCAGGGAGATGATATCCTGCACGCTTCGTTCGCCGCCATCTCGCCTCCGTGATGGCATGTTCGCGCTCTGGCCGAGCGTCTCGTACAGCAGCTGCTTGCCCATACAAATCTCTTCACTGCTGAAGGTTGACTTGCAGATCTGCATGATGCTGACCTCGTCCATGGTGTCGATGGCATGCTGGATGAATGCCAGCAACTCGTTGGCCACCATTGGCGCCATGTTGGACGTGCAGCGACAATCAGCCGCGCGACTCGCAAAAATTTTTTGCTTCGTGAATGTAATGCGGAACGCGACCGTTCGACAGCGCTCAACGCACGACACTGACAATAAAACCTACCCAATAAAATAAATACAAAACTATTTAACATCAATCCACATTATTGTTTTTGTTCTAATTGTTGTTATAAGGTTATGACTCAGCTCGGGGACTAATGAAAAAAGTTCCTCCATCAAAAGTCGACTCGTGAGGTCTAATAGTTTTATTATCCCGTCTCGTGAAATGGGTAATGTTAGGGACAATAGGGACAGTTGGGTTTGACGCTACCCATTTGTATACCCGATCATAATATCCAATGTTGTATTGTAATTTACGGGATAATGGAGTTGCTGTATATTATACAGTAACTCCATTAAAATACAGTGTAAAATAATAAATCAATTACCCCCTTACTAATAAACACTGTATAAGCTTTGAATAGTTATACAGTGTTTTGTTCACATCACACAAGTGACATGTTTAATTCGATAGGAGACAAAATACTGTGTTACTAGTCAAAGCTTATACAGCGTTTATTAGTAAGGGGGCTAGTGTACAATACCTGGACCACGTGAACGAAAAATTTATTGTTACGTACTTTATTTATATTGCTTTTGAGTTGTTGCTGAAGAAGTTTCAGCTATATTCTACCCTTACTAATGAAAATATTTATCCAGTAGATATAAGCAATACAATGGTTTGTTCTTGTCTTATGCGTTGGAAAAGTCGCTTGACAGACAAAGGACAAAACATTGTATTGCTTATCTACTGGATAAACATTTTTATTAGTAAAGGGGTTAATTATAATGTCTCCGAAAATCAATTACGGATACTTTAGGCACATGATCCACTGTTTATGTAAAGATGTTTAGGCAAAAAAATGTCTTCAAAGTAAAAAATCATCTCATGTGTGAGTGACTCTCTGTAAATCGCAAGCTCGCCCATATAAAGATTTTTTTTCTAGTATGACAACTATTTTTCTGCTTAAACGTCTTTACATAAGCAATAGATCATATGCCCAAAATATCCGTAATTGATTTTACCGAACCTTATCTAAATATATAAAAGGCAAACCTGACTGACTCATCTAACAACGCACCGAAACTACTGAACTTGCTGAATTTTAGGCATACAGATAGTTGTCATAACGTAGGCATCCGCTAAGAAAGGATTTTTGAAAATTCGTCCCCTAAGGGGGTGAAAAAGGGGTTAAAATTTTGTATGGAGCCGGACTCCACGCGGACGATGTCGCGGGTAAAAGCTAGTAGGTATATAAAAGGCAAAGCTGATTGACTGCTGTATCAACTCACAGGCCAAACCATCACGGCTAGAAATTTGAAAATTTGCACACGAATTTATAACTTCATAATATGACGTAGACATCCACAAAAGAAGGATTTTCCAAAATTAAACCCCCAAGGAGGTAAAGTAGGGGATAAAAGTTTGTATTAATTATTTTATTCCTTGGACATATTTGAAAAAATAATGAATTACATATTTCAGCGTTTTCTTAAATTCAGCACTAGGTGGGTAGAATATGGAATGAAAGTTTACAACCTAAATTTCACGCAGGCGAAACTGCGGGCAATTAATGCTAGTTTTGTAAACTGGCGTGGTAACGCGTAACATCACCATGTCTCTTGGCCACGCCATGTCAGTCTTGTCCACGCTGCTTTAAATACATTGTCATCAGTACATTTTACCATGGGAGAGAAATTTCGGTCCGAATGAATTGGCTCGACTAGATCAATACCACAGCTTACAGAAAACCGACCTGCAAGTCTAAATAGGTCACTTCGAGTGATTTGTATTATGTTCATAATTTTTTCATTCCATAATCATAAATTGACTAAATCTTAAATGAATCATCATAAAAATAACCATAATTGAAATTCACCAATTTTGTCAGTTCTCAATAGAAATGCTTACGCATTTCATAGTTGTCAAATAAGAGAATTGCCAGAAGTTGCTGTAAAGGTGCTGCCTCACCTAGAGCGTGTAAAGTAAACATATCCGAACATTTCATCAGTGTAGAAGGATAACCGAGCATTACAATGCGTACCTTGTAACAAATGATCCCATCCGCTGGTCGCTCAATTTTGAATCTATAACATTACATTACTCGCAAATGCTCGCCAGTCAGGTTAATAAAATATACTGTATCATTTTATATAAATAAAGGCTTATAATTTTTACCTCCTATTTGAATAATTAAAAATATTAAAACCATTTCATTTATTAAGTAAATAAAAACCTAATGATGCGGATATTACACATAAAAATATAATATATTATGAAAATAAACGTGACAACCCTTGCGCCGACGGAAAAGTAGGTAAGTAATTAATATTTTTTTTACTTTCTTCTATACGTTATGTATTCTAAGGTGAATTTATTCGCATAAGTAAACATTCAATGGAGTAGATATAGCACTTAGGAAGCCAGGAACACGGGAAAAAACGTTAAAACCATCAGATTTGTTTTGAGCGATGAAAGCCCTTGTCGCGAACATAAATTATATCTGAAATATTGTTATTGTTGATCATTTATTTTAGCGATATGTGATAAAAGGATTTCAGATTATTTTAGAATCGAACAACGTCGATCGATAGAGCACCTGCCATGTTGACGTAAGCCTAAGGTTGACATCGGTTCAGACAAAACGAGCTTGTCAATACTTAGTTCTGGCTCGAACAAACCCGTATCCCGCGCGCACCGCACTGCCCCCACATACGTCTAGCCACACACACATAGCCGCGAGCTGTCATTCATGTAAATCGTTGAATGACAGTCGTTACGTTAGTATAATAATACATATTTTATATTATTTGGTATTATAATATACTGGCATTTGCACAATATTGACATTGGTGACGATTTGAGTTCTAAACCTCGATGGGACTTTTAATTTTAATAAAATCCGGCCAAGTGCGAGCCGGACTCGCGCACCGAGGGTTCCGTACAAACTTGTAGTAAAAAAAATAATGGTTCACAGTTTATGTTTATGAAATTAAGTTTTTCTTTTATTTTTATATTTGAGTTGATTGAATTAAAGGTAAATTGCGGTTTACGATTTATGACGTATTAAAAAGAACTACTTACTAGATGAAAGTTTGCATGGTAAAAAAATATATGATGCATATATATTTTTTTTAGTTTTATCATTCTCTTAATTTAGAAGTTACTGGGGGGACACATTTTACCACTTTGGAAGTGTCTCTTGTGCAAACTATTAATTTTAGAAAAAAATGAAGAGTTTCAGTTCTAAGTATGGGGAACCACCAAAATTTGTTGTTTTTTTTTATTCTATTTTTGTGTGAAAATCCTAATGTGGTTCGCAGAATACATCTACTTATTAAGTTTCAACAGTATAGTTCTTATAGTTTCGGGAAAAAATGGCTATGACATACGGACGGATAGACAGACAGACATGACGAATCCATAACGGTTCCGTTTTTTGCCATTTGGCTACGGAACCCTAAAACGTCCAATTTTTCTACGTCTTTCAAAGACGCAAATCTTTGAAAGACGTAGAAATAGTATAAAAAGTAAAAACGCCATAGTGGACTCATTTAATGGCAAATACTATATTTTAATCAACATACTATAGCAAAATCAACAACTGTCTGTATAAAATGGATGTAGGTGGTAGATAATTAAAATGCATATTTAGGTAAGGGAGCATAACTACAGACCCGAGAATGAAATAATACAATTAGGGATTCTATTTTCAGGACAATATTCAAAGGGACGTGATTAGGTAAATTAGAGCCCTGAGGATCGTTTTGATTTAAATAATTTCATTAAAATGTGCTTACTAAATAATAGTTTCAATTGTATTTAATTTTAGAGAGAAAGTGAAAATTGTAGGTATTTGTAGATAATGATGATCAATCTCGTATTGATTAAATCTATACCTACTAATACTATATAAAAAGGTAAAGTTAATAAGGTTGTAGGGGGTAATCTCTAGATCTATTGTACTGATTTTGATAGTTCTTTTACCAATAGAAATCACAGCATAGTCTATAAATTCTAAAGATATCATGCAAAACCCATTTTACAATTTATCCCATATTTTATTAAAATAAATTTAAAGCTAGTATTTATCCTTTATTTACTATACGTTTAATCCTACATATATATATATTTGTCTCTTTCTACATAACGCCTCAAGCTTCCGAGTGTTACACTTCATTTTACTCCTCATAAAATTGCCGTACGGGGCCTTATAACTCAAATCGTTTCTTAAGGAGTAAACTTCAGAAAGAATGTTCCCGTTAATCAAAAACAATAAAAAAGCATAATAATATAATATATTTTATAGCAGTGCAATAATTGCACTGCTATAAAATGATCCCTTTTTCCGTATTTTTGGGCATAATTATTATGCCCAAAATTACGTAAAAGGGGATCGATCAGAAAATGACAGCAACAATCGCCGCTGTCCAAGGTCTTCCGTGATTCGCTATATAATAATAATAATCTATACCTAATCGTATATCAATCATTTCCTATCAAACCCCAATCAAATATTATTATACTTGGTATTAAATATGTGTGTAATATAGCAAAACCCATAAATATAATACCCCTTACTAATAAACGCTGTATAAGCTTTGAATAGTTATACAGTGTTTTGTTCACGTCACACGTGACTTTTGTAATTCGATAGAAGGAGACAAAACACTGTGTAACTATTCAAAGCTTATACAGCGTGTATTAGTAAGGGGGTATATGTATAGTATAATTTATACTTCCCGTAGTCTCGTACCAATAATGCCTTGCGATCTAGCCGAATAGTCATTTACAAGGTCAATCTCATTGTGCGGCTGAAATCGTGTGGCGGAAATTGACCCATATTAATACCCCTATAATAAGCTCTTCGGATGCTCAGCACATGACCAGATTGATATAGTGCGAAGCGCTTATAGATATTATAAAAAGTAACCGCTTCTTAAATTAGTTTCAGCAGTTAACGTATGAAATCCTCGCAAACATAATATTTATAGTTTACGCAGATATTTAATATCCAAATAAGCGCACAGATTATCCATTAACAATACATTAGTGATTAGAATATCGATCTAATAACATGGAATTTAATATGCCATATTAATTAATAGAATCCACCCAAGTTTGTTTAATCTCTAAAACTGTGATTAAACTTAATACATTCGGGTAATAATCTCTGTAAACGCCTATTACAAGTTACGATAATATTATGTAATAATTATTATATAAAGAAAGTTTTCGTGATAAAATTGCGTTCACGTGAGTAATTTAGCCTGTGTATAGTCTATATACTAAATGGTATTTTTATTGATTAACATAAGGTACTACGAATAATTCTTAATATAATTTTTCTGTTACTGAATTTAATGCGGTTATTATATTATATTCTAGTTTTTTCTGACGTTTCCATGTTCCTAACAGACAGCGGTCATTAAATAAATTATGACGTTAAGAAAAATTGTTAACCGTGATTAAGCCTCTAGTAATCTAGATTGTAGGTATGTAATAATTATGTTTATTAGCTTTTAGGCAAATGTTTATAACTTGACATGCGTTACGGTTTCCGGTTGAGCTGAAAATTTGCACGCATGCTTATAAATAAGTACAGTAATAAAATAAGCCCCAACAACACCTGTCATGTTTCTGTATAATTTTCATAATTTGTTAGATTTTTTTTCAAAAAAAAAAAACGTTACGTAAAGCCGGCACGTGTAAACGCAATTGTATTAATCCTATTGGTTTAATCCATATTTTCAAGCCTCTAATGTGTCTAAAGGCGAGTGCTCACGTACGTGGAGTGTATAATATGAGTTGAGTGAATGCATAACTTAACGCAATTTTTGGTAAGGCGGTAAGTGACTTTGTGTTTATTCAATTAAATAACGTCGTATTACTAATAACGTCAATACATGATGTAGAAAAACGTTGTAACTATGGCCATAGTTACCAAGTAAAAAACAAACATAAACTTGATTTCAAAATTAAAATATATTATTGCTTAAAGAAGATTTAATGATGCAATACATATAGCAATTAGTGTAATTATAAACATCAACTTATATTGGCTTCGCCTAGTTTGGGGGACAGAAAAGATAATGTTTGTAAAGTTTCTTGAAAATAAATGATTTATTTATTTATTTATTTATATTTTTTGTACCTTTAATGTGGCATTTAAATTCAATGTAAATTATGCTCTAAGTTTAACATATGCGCCAGAGCGTTAAATACAATCGCGTTACAATAACTCGAGTATGACAGCACGCGTTACGCATGTCTGCACGCGCCCTTACATACTTTGTTTGCATTTGACGTATACAGATGTCAGTTTTTGCCTTGTCTAATAATATTATAAAGGGGGTATTCTGGTTTCTCTGGTGTTCTAAAGCCCCTCCACACATCCACCGTAAATCGTAGACATACAAGTGTTAGAGTAGAGACAACGCTTAAGCAAACCTAGTGGCGGACGTTCTACGGCACGATGTACCGACGATTTAAAGAAGGTGGCTGGCAGCGGATGAATAAGGGCTGCCCAAGATTGGGATGGTTGGCACTCATTAGGGGAGGCCTATGGTCAGCCCCCCGATGGTTGCACGCCTTGTCGTGGCGGTGGGGCTTAGTAACCGTGGACTGGACACCCACGGTGAAGCGAAGAGGCAACCAGGGCCGGCTTGTTTGCCAACGGCTGGCCCGAGGAGGACGCTCCCAGCGAACTGGAGGAGTCCGCTGCGGACGCGCTTAGAGGTGGGACCGCAGAAGAAGAGGAGTGCCGGTATTACGGTGCGCCGTACTCCCTATCTTCTGCGGCCGTGGAGGGATCGCAGGGGGAGAGGCGTGGTGGTGCCACTCTCCCTACCCCCCTGCGAGCTGGCGGGGCCGTTTCGTATGTTTAACGGCATTGGTGGGGCCGCAGAGGAAGAGGCAAGTTGGTATTACGGTGCGCCGCTTGCCATATCCTCTGCGGCCGAGGTGTGGTCGGTGGCAGAACCATAGCTCAGATCTGCCACCGGGTACCGGTTATGGTGGCTGGTATCCGTGGCCTCCTAGTGGCAGACTCAGGGGGAGTCTGCTACAGTACTGGTAGAGGCCGAGGAGGGAGGCGCACCTTACCATCTGGTGCGCCTGGGGCCTTCGGTCCCTGGATGGAGCCGCATGTGTGTGGCTGCCGCCGGCGGGGTCGCGGATGTGCTTACCGTTCCCGTGGCCCCGTCACAAGGCGGCGAGGAGGAAGGTGGGGGGTGGTTTTTAGTGGGTATACCGTGGGTCTCATTAGCCTATATGGGAGTCCCACATCACCACTCGGGTGCCCCCTGCGCCTGGGTGGTATGCGTAATGCATTTTTCCCCCCGGAAACAAAAAAAGAAAAAAAAAAAGGCCTATGGTCAGCAGTGGACGGCGATAGGCTGATGATGAGGATGATGAAGAAATAAATAAAAATTATTTATATACAAATGTTTGAAATTTTTACTTAAAGGTTACTAGCCGATTTTAAAATGAAGCAGACGTTCACTTTTTAAAGGTCAAAGTTGAAAAACTTGTCTTAACGTTTATTAAATAGTTTGCGATATTAATTATAATTGTCTGTGAAATTTTATCGATAGCGCTCCATCCTTGGCGTGCCTCGAACCTCAATCAATAAGGTATTCAGAGCACTCCACACAATGGCTTGTGAGCGGTCTGTCGCAGCATTTTTCTTAAGATAAGGTTCAGCTCACATTGAGACGCAACGCGGCGCGTACTATTTAAGATTGCCATTTAAAATTGGACTTAATTCACTAAACAAAAAGACACACGTTTTATTGCAAGAGCAGCGCCGACTGCGTAACGCGATGCAGCACGAAATTTGAACTCTTGCAATGAAAAATGTAGGTATCTTCATATGTAGTGAATAAAGTTCAATTTTAAATAGCTATCTTAAAAATGTCGCCACTTTCAAGCTTAGCATGGCGATCCATAGAAATACATTCACAGAAGAAATATTCTATCCAATACAGTTCGTTGCAAAATAGTTCTTAATCCATGATAACAAGGTCGTCAATAGAAGTCAACATTTCTAAACAGCCATATTTTTAAAATGGTTGCTGGGAAATCTTCTGTCAAAAACGAATAAATATTCAAGTATATGACTCAACGTAAAGAAACTTTTTGTCTAGGACCGCCATGATGTGGAGTGGTTGACATTAATTTGGGACTTTTTGACATTAAATTTAGAAACCGTTTCTAATTTAGTTGTCAAAAGAGGCCATTTTGTGAGCTCATGCTCGGGAAGAAAAGAAATGTTATTACTCATAACGACGATACATCGACCTTGCTACCTTATAATAAGACATATTTTGCTCCGAATTGTATTAATGTTTCTTCAATGTCATATTTTCTATACTTCGGTGTTTCTTCTATGCGCATGCTAAGCCTGCAGGTGTGAACTAACACTAAGATCTAATATTTAAATACTAATGAAAAGCGTTCACAATCAGTCATTATGAACAACCTAAATTCAAGCTCAATACTGTCTAGGACATTCAGGCCTTACAATACCTGAGTCTTAATTGCAGAGTCTAGCTCAGACATTTATTAATAGTAACGTTCTAGAATCAATTTTAGTATCCCCGACAATTTTCATTATCAAGGATGGAAATTAAATTCTATTTTGTTTCCGAGATTGAATCTCGAATTGTAATTCGAGTAATTAAAACAAACGGTACTGGCGTACACGGAATTCTAGTCTTGTCTCAAGCGAAACTTTGTTTTATATAAATAAAAATAAAGTTTAAAATTATGTGACAGTTAATGCTGCTGGCCACTCCGTTGCCATTTCGGTGTGAATCGGCCCTAATCGCATGGGTTAACTTTATAATGCTATATGAATATAAATATACAATAACTAACTGCTTCCCCTAGCTCTGCCCGCGTAAACATACTATTGAGTATCCTGCTGGAATAATGTACTTTTCCGGGATAAAAAGTAGCTTATGTTTTAATGCAGAGAATAAACTACTACCATACCAAAGTTCATCAAAATCCATTCAGTAGTTTTTGCGTGAAAGAGTAACAAACATCCATCCATCCATCTAATAATACTAGATACCCGAACAAGTTAGTATTACCAATTACAAAACAAAATTTTTAAGTAAAAATAGCTATTGTATGTCCATAAAAATATATAATAAATTGCCTGATAATTTAAAAGAACTTAATGATAACTCATTTAAAAGAAGACTATAACTCATTTAAAAGAAGGCTTACTGAAAAATGTTTTTATACTATTAATGAATTTTTAGGACATCATGAATAACTATTATTACAATAAGAATTAAAATGGATTACTACTAATAGACTTTTATTATATTTTTAATTTAATAACTGTAATTGACATCTTATCTATATTCTATACTTATGATTACTCTCTTTTAAATATATTGACATTTTAATTATTATTGTAGGACATTTGATTTTATATTCAATTTATTTAGTAAGTGTGTGACTATGAATTAATATTATGATTCTATATTCCTCTATTTATTAGATTTAGCAAAAATTGTATGTGAGTATTTTGAATTGGTACAATAATAATGTGATATTTCTTTTCAATGTAGATTATGACAGATTTATTTTGTTTGCTAGGCTTGAAATGTGTTAATGCGTGGTGGTAATAAAATAAATAGATAGAAACTGCTTTGTATTCGTCAGTAAAATTTACTAACATTATTCCATGCCCTTAAGGGCCGAAATTGTGATACAATAAAATAAATATTATACAAATGTAATACCTTAGATGTAACCAATTTCTTGGAATAAACGATTCTTATTCTTATTCTTATTCTTATTCTTATTCTTATTCTTATTCTTATTCTTATTCTCATTCTCATTCTCATTCTTATTCTTATTCTTATTCTTATTCTTATTCTTATTCTTATTCTTATTCTTATTCATCCATCCTCACAAACTAACATTTATAATATTACTTGTGTTTCCCTCAGCTCCACCCGCGTAAATATAGTATCCCAAGGAAATACTGCACTTTTTTGGCGTAAAAAGTAGCCTTTTTTTTAATCCAGAGCCTAAACTACTGCCATACCATCGATTTATCGTTCATCGGCCCTTACCTTTATAATTAAATAATAACTCTTGTGCAATGAATAAAGTACAATAGGCAAGCGGACTGTTTTTTTTTTTGCATAAATTTATTGCATAAATGAATAGTACTCTTAAATATGAGTAACTTCTCAGAAGAAACCGTATATCAAAAGTCAATATTTTCAAAGATACATCGATTTGTATACAAAATTTCGCGAGTCTCGTTTAAACGCTCAATACTAAACTTAACCTACAAGTGACGTCACTTGTAGGTTAAGGTGTATGAAGTATGCGGCCGCAGGAATATATTTGTAAATATCTCCGATTTTTGTGCGTTTAAGTTCATACTTACCAATTTAGTTTACCAATTTCGCAAAAAAAAATTTTTGGTACTTTTTAAATGTATTTAATTAGTAAACTACATATAAAATAATATATTTTTTTCCATTTACCAAGTAGTAATGCCTCAATATTTCTGGATATATTAATGAAACTAACTATTGTTAATGAATGAAGTTCTATGAAGAATTTTCGTAGCGCTACAAAGTCGTAGTTGTGCTACGAAGTCGTAGCTGTGCTACGAAGTCGTAGCTGTGCTACGAAGTCGTAGCAATGCTACGCATAACGTAATTATAGCTTTACGTTATGCGTAAAGCTATAATTACGGTTTTAAAGGATAGTACGTATTTTGTAATTTGAATGGATTGAATTTCATTATTCTGATTTACATTTTAAGATTTGATGTCTGACGACCGCTGTGGCTTAGTGACTGAGTGCGTCGGTGCCGGAGTTTGCGGGCTTAAATCCCGCCTAGTGAGCAATAAGTTTTTTTGTATTCCTGGGTCATGCTCATGGATATGTATTAAATATGTGTATAATTCAATAAAAATCTTAAATTAATGTAAAGTATAAAAGTATTAAAATATATACTTCCCGTTGTCTGGTAACAAAAGTTCTTCGGATACTTACTACGGAGCCAGACTGACGAGGTGTGAAAGAGTCCATAGATATTATAATGTTAACTATTGAAATAAAGGTCAACGTTACAAATTATATTTTAGTCAATTTGGTCCCGTAGTAAGTTACGCCAACCAAACCACTGAGACACAGAGGTCTGACCAGAACCAGACCAAACCAGAATAGTTTTACGATGAAACTTTTAAGTTCGAGTTTCTGTATAAAATCAAGTTGATCAGAAGCGTCGAAGACCTTAAATGATAATAAAACCATCTTAATCAAGAAAATGTGGTCCTAAAAAGTGCTAAGACCCAGCGATCAGATTAAGTTAAAGCCGTTATCTAAAAGATCCTAATATTCAGCAGTGAAGCCTTCTTTACTTATCATGAATTCTAAAGTATTATATATTCGGAGACCAATAGAGAAAATGCATTTATTTTAAATCAGGAAAAATCTTATATTTTCTGAAAGGCAACATAAATATGGATCGAAAAATGCAAAAGGTACAGTAATTATTAGTACTATTAAAAAGTTACAGGATTACTAAAAACGATGTTTTTTTTTTGCTTTGATCGCAAAACAAAAATTACTGTTAAAATCCTAATGTTATTTGTGTCATTTTTTGTTAAGTATTACAATGATACACATAAACCCAGTATTCAAGTTAGTAAAATCAATTTTGTATTTTTCTTCATACATTTTCGTTGTGACACTCTTGTTTTTGATGCTCTCCAACAATTTCACTTTTGTGACGACTGTATTTCGTCAACGGTTAATCGTAGATAATTATGCCATTGCAATGACATCTATTCAAGTAATTAATTTACGTGCTGTTCCACTCGCATGTTTCCACACATGTGGGTGCGAGTGCATTGAATAAAAACACTACAAAAATTTCGCGAACATCCTTTGTCCATAGATTATTTATTAAATCAGGTAAAACACCTATTTTTTTAAACAGAACTTTAAGGTAAACCTAATAAGAAGTAACCTAAGTAACTTCTAACATCAGCTACCTGCCAATGAATGAATGTATGAAATCACTATTATCAGGGTTCATAAGCCATTGTTTAACAACTTTTAGATAACATTTTATTTTTATGGGGGTAGATGTTAATAATTTTATTAGCATTGTTGTACAGTTTCAAAGTTACTTAGGTTACTTCTTATGAGCTTACCTTAAAGTTCTGTTTAAAAAAAATAGGGATCGGTGTCCATAAATAATTCCACGTAAAGGTATTTGCGGGTACAAGCTTAATATTATGATAAACTAAATTTGGTAGATATTTCAAAACCGATACGCGATGCAATACTATGAAAGCGTTTCATTAGGATTCTGTATTAACTAGTGAATTTAACAGCCATGAATATTCATTGTGCTTAGTTTATTCAATTTAGGTTTCAGTGATAAACAAAACCTATTCATAAATCTAATTAATTTACGAATAAGTTGTAAAACTTAAATTTCATTTAGATAAGAGGCTATTTACTTTAGGCTTTAGAAGATTCTTTAGAAAAATGGACAATAGATATTTCGCTTTTAAATTCGACCAATCTTTTTCGTTTAACCTTGTGAACAGACTGGTGTTATTTTTATGTAATCCCTCGTTTATATTTATGTATTATTACCAACATACTCTGGGGGCACGGCAAGACAAGCCAAGCGAAGCACAAGGGCAGACCACCTTTTCTCGATTCATACATAGTATTATTATTGTCTCAACTCATGCGAAATCGTGGGCAAACCATTGTTTTTTTTTAAATCTTTATTAAGGACTTAGTTCACAAATGGAGAGTGACCATGACGTCCCTAAGAGGCTACAACATTTGATAGTATCAACAAATAGGTTTATTACATCTAAAGAAAAAGCGATGTTCAAGAAATGTATGAGGCCTGGGCCAGCCCTACGTACAGTATATGTAAAAATAGCTACATAATATAGTAACCGTTTCCTATTCTTTACTTTGTTTAATTTCACTTCGTTTCCATGTACATTTAAATTAACTTCGTCAAGGAGAGCAACACAAAGTAAAATAAAACATGGCGGATCAGATCAAAATTAACTAAATAATGTCATTTTGTCAATGACATGACTTTTGACAAAGAAAGACGTATGGCATTCAAGACGTCGTCTCTTCGTAAAACCGTCTACTACGTCAAAACTCAAGTCAAAACAACTATCATGGCCGCCCTAAAAATAGTGTTCTCGCAATAAAAAACTCTTCAAATAATCATTTTTGTACGCATGTTTCTTCAAATTATTTTTTCGTATTTTTATGATATTCCCATATTTTTTTCCTATTTACCTAAGTATGTAGTGTACATAGAACTGGCCCAAAATCAAACATGTCTTTTAACCAACCTATTCAAAATTATTGCGTCACTAGACATACAATGACTACGCTATATTACAACCTCCCACATAATTAAACATATATTTATTAGGTACGCAATTCCTAAATTATGTGTTTCAGATACATTCCACCAAGATGTGGTACAGATCTTTCAAACAATAGTTGTTTATATTACCCTCCGCAGACAGAAGCATTAGCTTCTATTAATAATTATATTAATAACTAGATGTTGCACGCGACTTCGTGCGCGCAAAAGTTAATCTTGCGGAAACCGTATACTTTTCTGCGATAAAAAGTAAATGTCCTTCCCCGTAGTCCACTCTATATTTCTACCAAATTTTATCAAAATCGGTCCTGTAAATCAGTCCTCTTTCACGCAAAAACTACCGAACGGATTTTGATGAAAATTGGTATCTTAATAGTTTAGGCTCTGGATTAAAACATAGGCTATTTTTTATCCCGAAAAAGTACAGTATTACCGAGGAATACAATATTTACGCAAACGGAGCCGCAGCTAGTACAAACATACATACAAGCAAACAAACTTTACCTCTTTATAATATTAGTATAGATACGTGATTAGCCGCAGAGCCTGAAAATAAATGAAGCAACTCACATTATTTTTATTAACGTTGCCCCGCGAGGCAGAAACGTGATAAACTAATTACGTGATGTCCTGAGCTATTCAAATGGCGCCGACCATTGTACCGATCCCAACAATCCTCTATTGTCCAATTTATAAGCCGAAACTCAGACGAAATATATTTTTTATCTCGCTAGGATCTTTTAAATTAGTAGTTGTCCTTTTGTTTAATGGTCATTAGCACTGTATATTTCAGTTTTCACGCTGGTTTTGGGGTTCAGTTAAAAAATTGAAAACCTTTTTCTCGTTAATATTAGATATAACTTTTCATATTATAACGTTGAGTTTTCGATGTGATATGGATTTATTGAGATGTCGTACGCAACTATCAACAGTATCACATTATCGAAAAATCAAATATTCAGGTCAGCTACGACTTAAAACCGTTCTCTTCCGTTTTCATAAAAAATGCCAATAGCACGAAACGGATTCAATTTAGTAATGTAATTTTCCCTGTACAAAATTTCTCTAATTCTTACTCTCTATTACCAGGAAGGTTCATTATTCGAATTGAAAAGGAGTTAACTTCGTTCGAAGTTTAAAATAATTAATAAAAGGCTTTCGGTAAACGTTCGACGATCGAAACATAAAGTTTCCTTTTGAATTTTTAATATCACAATCAGTGGACGCTTTTTGTGAGTAAGGAATTCACACCGAAACGAAACGACACGCGATGCGGCGTTTCAATTTAAAGATAGCGATTCAAAATTGAACTTTATTCACTACACAAAAAGATACACGTGACGTCAGTCGTCACACGAAATGCGTACCTTGAATAATAAATAAAGTTCAATTTGAATAGATAATATAAAAACGCAGCGCTAAGTCGCGTATCGTTTCATTTCAGCGTGAATGACAATAATGAGTGAAATTGTAAAAAATATTATGTATTTAGATATCAAAAATATGTTTTCACTTACAAAATATTTTCTAATTTCTAGCTCACAATAATAATTATCGTGTGTATAACTACACAAAAGATATCACGTAAGGCTGTATGCACAGCCGCCAACCGTCGCCGACCCGGTATGACACATTTCAACCTTATTACTATCGCATTAGGTTTCAGAACTTTTTGGGTTGTCTGTGGTATATATATGGACAGTGTACATTGTCTCCAACGAAAACTATAGTTTCCGAATATCACAAAAAGTTTTGACAAATTGGTGTAGATTTCACTTTGACCGTGGTGACGTTACTTTGACCGTGGTGACGTCACTTTTCCCACGAGTAGGGTTGTAGACGTAGTGACTAGTGGTTTTGCGTCGGGTATCACCGCGAACGTTCTCGTGCGTGTGAGTGAGACGCAAGAGCGCCGTCGTACACGTCCGTATGGGAATTCGCATAATATTATGTTCGGAGCTAACGCGCGAGTAGGCAGTAGTTTATGCTTTAGATTAAAACATAGGCTACTTTTGATCCACAAAAGTACAGTATTCCCGTAGGATACCCGATACTATATTTTTGCGGGTAGAGCCCCGGGAAAATAATAATAATAAACATTTATTCAACAAACACTCTCACATTACACTACATTATCAACAAACATCGACATTAAACATAAATAATCACGATAGAATAACAGTAAAACGGACATTTGCCTAAAACCACATAGAGAGAAAAAAGAACTTAGATTATACATATTAATATTACAAACAGAAGAAGAATAGACAAATAACAAAATAGAAAAAAAAGGAAGGTATATGGCAGTGTAATGCGAACAGCTGTCGAAAAGGACTCCACTCAGGTGAACGATCGCGGCATAGTACACAACTAAAAGTCTAGTTAATTAAAAAGCGACGTGATATAACGCATTGTGTGGAGACAATTATGCGAGTATCTTCAAGGGTTTTCCACGAAAAGCCTTCTTTATAGTCTATTCATTTCAACCTAAAGTTTTGAGTCTATTTCATGTAACTTATCCTAATTTTCGTAACAGATCGTTTGAAGATAAATTAATGATGATGAGCCCTAAGGAAAGTTCTAGAACTTCGACGACTTGACCTTAATTAACTGTCTGATTGATTGTAACATTTCCATAGCGCTTCTCGAACGAAATCCAAATATAATGAGGTGGAAAATGTATTATTGGAAGTCGGTAATGATGTATAATATTATACATCTCTATATTTTAATATAGAGCCGATTCCTGCAATTTGGTACTATCACTAGGAGCAAAGTACCACGTCTCGACCTTATTACTGTGGTAATAACGTGGTATTCGCGTTAAGTTTGCAGTGGGCTATCAGTGCAAAATATGTCAAAATTGAGTAAATTATAACATTTAGGCCGTGTTCACATTCACCAATTGAAGAAAGCCATTTTTGTCGGAGATTACTTTATATCGTACGACAGAAAATATTTCTTTGTTTGTTTGCATTGAAGATGCTCCGAAACGACTGGACCATTTGGATAAAATTTGGTTCAAGTGAATTATAAGATACCTACTAGATGTTGCGCGTGAATTCGAAATCCCGCGGTAACCGTACATTTTGACGCGATAAAAAGTAGTTTATGTCCTTTCCTGTAGTCTATTCTATATCTGTGCCAAATTTCATCAAAATCGGTTCAGTAGTTTCCGAGCTTCTTCTTTATTATATTAGCATAGATTTGACACTTAACTGTAGATTGTGAAAAAGGCCCTAAGCACAGACTAGAAAATATAAATACGTGTAGAAAAACAGCTTTCATAGAACGGTCCAAAGCGAATCAAAGAAAATTTTAACATTCAACGGCCCACAATTTTTCCACACAATCGTGGACACGGTCGCGCCATAATCTGCCGTCCTCAAACTAAAAGGCGGTTAATTGACAAAAAGAGTTCTTGAGGTAGAGCTGAAAAACAGGGGATTATTTTATTTATTTATTTATTTGCAATATGTGTGTTATTAAAGATGTTACATTAGGTTAACAAAAGTTCATCACATTTGCCCAATTGGGCATGCAAATGTCTAGCTTAATATTATATAAAACTAAATATTACAATTATTAATACATACTAAGCCCATTATGTTACATTTTAATACCTAAGTTCAAAGTTACATAAAATAAATAATATTTAATATAGTCTAAGAATGTCAAGTTACTTACTTATAATTTATACTGAAATTAGACATAACAAAATCCATTATTATTACTCTTTAATCGTCTTTAATTGTTAAAATTGTTTGTAATCATTATAATTATATTTAATAGATAAATTTAATATGTCAATTTTATTATGCCTTATGAGTTATGACTATTCATTACATTATGTTATATTTTTATACCTACTAGGTCAAAGTTACATAAAATAATAATATTTAATATAGTGAATGTCATGTTAGTTATAATTTATTCTTTAATTAGACATAACAAAATCCGTTATTATTACTCTTTATTCGTCATCATTATAATTGTATTCAATAGATTAAATTAATATGTCGATTTTATTATGTCTTATGTCTACTTATTACTTACAAATTCATTACATTTCATTAAGAAAATCGTTTATACTGTAGTAGCACTTATATATTAAAAATTCCTTAAGCTTTCTCTTAAACAAAATAACACTTTCAATATTTTTTATGCCAATGAGTAATTTATTATAAATTGATATAACCATACCTAGTACTCCTTTTTGCATAAATGTAGTGTTACGTGCTATAGTCCCAACTCTTTTAAGTCGGTTGCTTTTGAGTTTTGGGAACATATTAATGTTTGTTTTAACTAATAAGGCACTTTCAAGTATATATATACATGGAAGAGGGAGTATATTATATTTTTTGAAATATGGTTCACAACTTTCATCCTGTTTCAAATGAAATACAGCTCTAAGACACTTTTTTTGTGCACAAGTTGGACAAGTTCTCTGTTGGATGAATTACCCCAAAAAACAACTCCGTATCTCAATGAAGACATAACATATGCGTTGTAAGCAATTATAACAGATGATGTATGAGAAATACTATTCAGCATATAAAGAACGTAAGCATATTGATGTAGTTTTTTACACAATAAGTCACAATGAGCTTTCCAATTAAGTTTGTCATCTATCGTAATACCCAAGAACTTTGCGGTTTGAGTATCTTCTATAGGTTTATCGTGATATTCTATTTTTAGTTTAATTTTATTAGTGCGTTGATGAAATTGTATCATTTTAGTTTTTTCCAAATTAATTATTAGGTCGTTGCTTTGCATCCACTTTATGATTCTTATAATGTTCATATTAATGTGGTTTTCAAAGTTATTATCAATTTGTTTAAAAATAACTGTACTATCATCGGCAAAAAGAATCATCGGATCACTAGTAACTCTAGGTAAATCATTGATATATATTAAGAATAAAAGAAAATTTTGAAATTGATGATAGAGATTTTGTATAAACAATTGTTAATGTTGTTATGAATGTCTTATGACAACATTCCCAATTGTTTATAGAAAATCACTAGCATGAATTTCAAAATAATCTCGTGTTTTTCAGCTCTACCGCAAAAACCCTTTTTTCATTTAACCACCTTTTAGTTTGAGGACGGCAGTAATATGCATGCAGTAGTGCAATCAAACTGAAAGCTAGCTACGTAGCTATTTATCTGTTCATCTTTGTTTAATCTGTGCCCGTGTCTGCGACCTATGTAATGGTCGTGACAGTGCAACCTTGACTGTCCTAACAAAAGCTTTTCATTTCCTGCTGGACGCCAAGTGAACAAGTTCTATAGAAGAAACCTTTTTTCGCTCCAGGACCGGACCTCAATAAACTACAAAGGAATCTCTTTCTATTTAATCTGACGACACTAAAATAAAATTTAGAAATGCTAGAAAATGGTCAGATTCTTAAATATTTGTATTTGTACAAAGCTAGAGGTCACCATGTGATCAAAATTCGTCAATTCATTTAACTAACTTATAAGTTATTTTACCTCTTGGATAGAAAAATAGAATAAGTTAATGTTGTGAGTGAATAATCTAAGATAGTGTGTGTGCTATGGTTTTGTGATGTTTATTAATTTTATGAAGGTGTCTCTAAGCTTATTTAAAAAAAATACTTTCTGCACACCTTCCTTCACAGAAACATAAAATGTGCCAAATATCATTCTCCTCCGATCGCACGACTCTCGTAAAGCTGTACTGAAAGTTATCACGTATTAATAAATTGACAGTCCGGTAAACTAAGGCTTACTTCTACTCGTATGAGATTTGCCGTACTTACTGATTAAACAAACGTTAAAATAAAATCATATGAAACGGACATAATATCTGAAGATACAACCACAACCAAAATATAAGTATGAAAATTCGGTCATAGAAATCTATACTTAATATTACTATATTATAATATACTTAATATAACTCTTCACTATTTTTATAAAATTTGGTTGGTTGGTCAATTTGAGTCCCGGGAAGGGATATATTATGATATTTCTTATCCGAAAAAAGTACAGTGATCCCGCGGGATAATGTATTTATGCGGCCGAACTGCTGGCAAAAGCTAGTAGTAAATAAATATAATATTCAGTATCATAATAATTAAGGGAGTTAGATATTTTACTATATATAGTAAAATTTTATACAAGAGCCTAAGCTCTAATTAAAAAGTCTACTTTGAAATATCAATAGTACTTATTATTAAAACACTTCAATATTTTCATCACAATATTTGAATGATAATAATAAAATTAAAATATGTTTCTCATAATAATGAATAGATCATTAATCGTTGAATAAAAACAACTGCATCAGCTTAAAAACAATCATCGGACACTCAAAATCATAGATGTATTTTTTATTATATATACTATTATATATAACTACTATATGTTGCAAAAGCTAATTTCGCAGAAACCGTACATTTTTCCGCAATAAAAAGTAGTCTCCCCGCGGTCTGCTCTACATCTGTTCCAAATTTCATCAAAATCGATCCAGTAGTTTCGGAGCCTATTCAATGCTAACAAACAAACTTTTCCTCTTTATTGTATTAGTATAGACGAGACATGTCGAGGCAAATTGCTCCGCTTTTAGGGTCGTTTGGGGCCATTTTGACATTTGAGGTATAGTACAAACAAGGTGGTGTAACTTCTGGTTCGTCATGGCCCATCCTCAGTTTTGAAATCATTGCTTCTTATTACAATACAATAAATATTTTCGTGGTCTACTTGTCGATGGGAATTCGTCCCGAAATTGTATCTTGCGATCTGCAAGGCAAATGTAACAGGCGGCGTGGCGCAGGCGGAGGGTTGTTCACAAACAATTTGAATTAATTCCAACGTTTATATTATTTTCATCTGTATTTATAATTTTAATAACTTGTCGCAAGTTTTTACTTTAGATACGAACAATGATTTCAGAATCAGATGCTTATTTGTATATATTTTTCTATTCTGTACATGTAATTTTTATCACGCATCAAAATATACCTACATGATTTTATTTCGACTAACAAATGTATCGTAAAACCTGTAAAAAATTAACTAACTAGATGTTGCTGCGATTTCGTGCGCGCAAAAGTTAATTTCGTAGAAACCGTACATGTTTTTATATTTTTATAACTGATAAACAAGTATCTATACTAATAATAAAGAGGAGAAGTTTGTTTGTATGTTTGTTTTTTGCATTGAATAGGCTCCGAAACTACTAGACCGATTTTAATGAAATTTGGCACAGATGTAGAGTAGACCACGGGGAAGGACATAGGCAACTTTTTATCGCGGAAAAATGTACGGTTACTGCGAGATTAACTTTTGCGCGCACGAAGTTGCGGGAAACATCTAGTATATATAATAAAAACTATCTCATGGAAAGATACTCTTGGAAAATCTTAAAAGTGAAAACACAATTTCCTACTAAATAAGCCATTACTTTTTGCTACGCTCTATTACCATACAAGCTATCCCCGCTAAGTACAGTTAGGCATGTAATAAAAATGATTTATGCACACATGACATCAAAAACATGCATCTACATAAGTTATGACATCTGGAAAGGATTAGCTATCTGCTATGATGTAAACTGGCAATAATTCACGTAAATTATCTTTCTTTGTCACGCCTAAAATGCCTTCAAATAAAGGAATTGGCAAATGGCAAGAAAGATAAGTAAAATATATTGTCAAACGGCGCAAGATTCCCGGTCAAGTGCGAGTCAGACTCGTGCACGAAAAAAGAGCGAAATCAAGTTATTGCTTATTTTGTATGGGATTAAATATTTTTATTTTTCTCATTTATTGTTAATCTTCAGTCAATTTTTCAAGCATCTACTTTTATTCAACAAACGTGACATTTTTGCTGTTTTTTTTTGCTAGATACTAATAACGGCGACCCATTATTTACTCTAGCAAAAAAAAACTCAAATATATTTTATTTCATCCTATTTTTAGTATTAATTGCTATTATTGCAAAAAGAGAAATACATCGTCTGTGAAAATTACAAGTGTCTAGTCATGTAGTGTGTCACGGACCACTGTACAGAATAAATAATATGTATAATATACTTACGCAGTACTCACGGTTCACGAGATACAGCCTGGTGACAGACAGACGTTTTTACGCTTTGGGTATGGAACCCTAAAGTGTCTTGGTTTTCCAATTACAGCACTAAAGCGTATTATGCTGCATAATGCTCAACGTTGAATGTTTCAACTACAGCAACGCCAAAGAATATATATTACTAACGTAGCAACGCTTCGCACAATCGAGATCTCTAAAGTAGTGCCTTCGCGTATGCGTGCAAGCGATACCAACATCAGTGGCAGAATTTTTCAAGTGTTTTTTCTTTAAGTTGGTATTGATCAAAGTTTAATTTATTTATTATCGTTTGACATATTGTTTATTGTTAAAAAAAATTAAAGCTTTCGTTTCATCGTAGTTTTTTGGAAATAATAAAAGTTATTTTTTTATATAAAACTAGGGGGCAAACGAGCAAACGGAGCAAACGGAAGCCATCACATGATGGAAACAACATGGTGCGTTGCCGGCCTTTTAGGAGGGAATACGCTCCCATCTCGAAGGTTTGCAGGTCGTAATGGTTCGGAAATACTACTGGCAACAGTTCATTCCAGAGTTTTACAGTGCGCGGCAGAAAGCTTCGGGTAAAGCGCACGGTGGAGGACTGCCACTATCAAGGTGATGAGGATGATAAATATTTTGTCGCTTGGAACGGTGGCGAAAAGTTGCAGCAGCTATAAGTCCGAACAATTCCTCGGAGCACTCCCTGTAATATAACTGATAGAGGATGCAGAGCGATGGTACATCTCTACGTAGCTCTAAGGAGTCAAGCCTGTTTGAAACACTATGGCAGGCGACAATTCGAGCGGCCCTTCGTTGGATACGTTCCAGAGGGAGAAGCTGGTACTTTGGCGCCCCTGCCCAGAGATGAGAACAGTATTCCTTGTGAGGCCGAACCTGCGCCTTATAGAGTTGTAGGCGTTGGACCGGACTGAAATACTGCTTTGACCTGTTCAGAACACCAAGCTTCTTGGAGGCTAACTTGGCCTTGCCCTCCAGGTAATATCGGAACTGGACCTCGCTCGATATGTTTACACCAAGTAATCCAATGTTGGAGGAGACAGTTAAGGGTATGCTTTCAAAACGAGGACATACGACTATTGGTTACATTCAGACTGTGTTAAAAAATAAATATAAGTATGGATGAAGGTTAAGTTAATTCAGTTAGTTAGGTTAATTAATTAGTTCGGTTAGGTTACACTGAAGGTAGCGTACTCTGCTGGTGCAATTGAAAACTAATTCACGTTCCAATTAAGCATCAGCACAATTCGGCATTGTGCGCCACTGAGACGCATTATGCTCTCTAATTGGAAAACTACCTGTGGTACCTAGACCCGAAAATAAAAAATAAAATATCCCGCTCTTGCCGCATCTAACCTTACAATAAAACCTACACAAAAGTTATGTATTTTCCATAATATTTTACATATTTTTTTATGTATTTATTATATTCTCATTGCCAAGAAATAATCTAATAAAAAAATAATTCATAGACTCTATGTCTATAAGGCGCGTCTCCTGCACGTGTTTTCTTCGAAACATTACACAAAACATCGAAACATTGGGGTAGTGGCTATACACATTTGTGTAGGAATACACAATGTTTTTGTAACGGACGAAAAACATTCCCCGCGCAGGTAGAGAGGGGAAGGAATGTTTCATTTCTTATCAAGTGCAATTTATTGACTGAAACCACAATTTCTGTAACATTTTCATTTAATCTTGCTCTTCAAATACTCTAGTTTACAAGAAACACAATTTTCAATTTGCCATTTCGCTTGACTTACGATATTTTAATAAACTTTGGTCTGCCATTTATGTTATAACCAATTCCACATTATTTTTAGGGTTCTGTATCTCAAAAGGAAGAAACGGAACCCTTATAGGACACAGAACAGAACAGAACAAAGTGATTGTTGTCCGTCCGTCTGTCATTTTGTGCTGTTTGTCAAGACCCTTTTGCTGAAGAAGTAAGAACGCGTGGAGGTATCAAGCTGGAATTATATCAAATACTCAGGTTTACTGTCCTTAGAGCTGTGAAAAACCAAACTTCTAACTTCTAAGCCAACGCAATCAAAAGATACAGCCGTTTATGCCGCAAATTTCCGCAAATCGCAATCAAAACCTACAGGGTAATTCCCGTGAATTCAGAATCTTGAAATTTGATACGATGCAACATCTTATAGCGCAGGTAAAGGAAAAATTGCGAAAACCGTAACATTTTATTTATATCATATATTAAAAATATTTTTAATAATTTTAAACTTACTACCCCACTATGACTCGATTGTCGTGATGGGTGAACTTTTACTTATATACCTACAGGTTTGTACGGAACCCTCGGCGCACGAGTCCGACTCGCACTTGGCCGGTATTTTTAATATTAGCCACAAATGTGCCAACTACCCACTTTGAGGAGTCTGTATTCGCTTGCCTTCACTATCTAGTATTAAGTGTCACAGACCATACGCGACGTGGCGCTGCGTTTTAAGATATCGATTCAAAATTGAACTTTATTCACTACTAGATGTTGCCCGCGATTTCGTGCACGCAAAACGAAATCTCGTGGGAACCGTACTTTTTTCCGCAATAAAAAGTATAGCCTATATCCTTCCCCGTGGTTTATTTAATATCTGTGCCAAATTTCATCAAAATCGGAACAGTAGTTTTGGAGCCTATTCGATGCAAAGAAACTAACAAACTTTCCTCTTTTTTATATTTATAGTATAGATAAATAAAAAAGTATATAAGTACTTTTTTTCGTACATAAATACATCGATTGCTCAATCGATGTCGATTGCATGTTAAGATAATTGAAAATATAAATCTGCAAAAACTTAATGTAGATATGGATGATCTATACGGAAAAAATTGTTTACTAATATTAATAATAATAATAGAACTAACTAGCTAACTTTATTACAATATACTTTAGAACTATCAACTGTACAATAAACGCAGCAAGTGTTTAATAAGAGCAATGATAATTTTATAAACTTGTATAAAGTCATTTCATTTTTATTATATATTCCGAAAATGTTCTGTGATGCAAACGGAGAGACGAAAGAAACAAAGTGTCTCTGAATTTGATTAAAAATGTATTATTTATTTAATTTAATTTAAATATGGACTGTAAAGGTAGATATATTAATTTGATACAAAGTGCAAAAAACAATAAAAAGTAGGTATGTATTTGAATATAATAATGATAATTAATAAATTGTACTTTATTTTAAATACAATGTACTTTTTTCCTACCTATAATAATAATTGTACTTTAAGATCTCCAAAAAAAAAGAGGTGGCAACCCTAGACCCAACTGACGTCAGTTCGGCCTGAATGGATTCGAGCCCACACATGATACGATTTTGCATCCGTTCAGGCCGAACTGAAGGCATACTGGACCGTGTGTGGGGCCCTAACTAATATAATTATGTTCTATACTTCAGCATGTACCTACAAGTCACTTGACATGGCCGATACTTCAGAATTCAAGTATTCAGACATCCACTTTCATCTAGTCTTGTTTATTTGCCGCACTTGTATTAAAAACTATATTTTGCATATATATTTTTAACTTTAAAGCAAATCTGGAAACATTTTTATAACTTAAAATTTTAATATAAACCAGGGTGTTATGAATGGGGCGGAGATATTGCAATATAAAACCGACAAATAAATGGTGATAGTTTCAACGGTCGAAGTTTTAAAGTTGTGTTTTGTTTTAGACATACTTAGGTAGGTACCGGTTTAGGGGCAATTTCACCAATGAAATTGAACGCGCTCAGTATACAATAAACTCGCTTTGCGCGTTTAAACGCGCTTATAACTCCGAATTGCATTTCACCAACGTAAACGAAACACGTTTCCAGCTAAGCTGAGTTTAGGTTCTGAACGCCCGATTTCTTCAGTTTAACTTCGTTGAACGCGTTCAAGAGCTATCATGTACGAAGTGTCATAAGATAACAGTTGTCATGTTTGTATTTATAAAATCAGTATTCATTTGTGTTTAATATCACATTAGGTAGTTCACAGAAATCGAATTTCTAGAAAAACACACTTTTCCAAATATATTTTACGTCTTTAATATTTTAACTCAGTTTTCGTTATCGCGATTAGCGTAAATATGGTGAAACCCGTTCGACGTAAAACGAGACGCATGAACTCGCTTAGTGAGAACTAAGTTTTATAAAACGAAGTTTTTATTGCGAATGGTGAAATCGCCCCTTAGTCATTAGAACATCTTGTCTAAGTTTTGTTTCTAAACTTGTTCTGTTTAGAATCGGGAAACTTTTGACAGCTTTCACTGCATTGGGTTTTTAATTAACCGATAGCAATATATTCATTATGTCGGTAGTAATTGATTATTTTGCAGATTTTTAATAATAATAGCTCCTTAGCTAAACGACTGGCGAGAGGTCAAGCGCAGGACCGACTTTTTACATCCGACGCATGCGGCATGGATCATCTTTCTTGTCTGACATTCAGGTGATCGGCCTGCATTGTCCTAACCAGACTCGAAATCAACATGTTTTATTGTTCCAGCGCGATGATCGAACCCACGACCTCTGGAATCTAGAGCCATGCTCTAAACCACTGGACCACGGAGGCGCCGACTATAAAACGCAGACGACTAAGGTCAATTCACACTAGCGTAGAGTCAAAGCGCAGCAAGGCTTAAAATTCTGAAACCGTAACATAGTAAATTCACTCTTATATCCACAACCTAACGTACATATTCCTACAAATGTAAACTACTGCATACATAAATATCAATATAATGGATGGATCTATTGGAATCTACCTCTTTTAAAAACATATTGTCGCTTGCGATGACCTATGTCAAATCCCATACATTTTGTTTTCGAACTTCGCCGTCGAAATTATCGAATGCATCTTGACTAATGCCTCTGCAGGCTTAGCATGCGCATAGAAGAAACACCGAAGAATAGAAAATATGACATTGAAGAAACATTAATACAATTCGGAGCAAAAAAATCAAAAATCAAAAAAGTTTTATTTCCATATGGGTTACAAAGTAACGCTTAAAGAATTGTCCCTACTTGATGCCTACCACCGGTTCGGGAACTAACCCGGCGAGAAGAACCGGCGTAAGAAACTCGCACGGGGCCATCTTTTAGCAAAAAGATGGAAAATTGTTCTTTTTAAAAAAAATGAAGTTGTTTACAATTTGAAAACTTAGGTCTAGGTATATAATATTGACAAAAGTCAGATACATATTGTAGTACATAGAAGTAGCCTTGCAGGTGGTCATCCTATTCCCAAGGTGTGCGATCGTCAATAAAATCATTGACCTTATAATAGGCTTTTGCACACAAACGTTCTTTAACTACTTTTTTAAATTTATTAATGGAAAAATTTTGAACGTTTTCTGGGATTCTATTGTATAGGCGTATACATTGACCTTTAAATGATTTGCTTACTTTACTTAGTCTGATCACCGGTATATCTAGCTTGTGCTTATTTCTAGTGTTTCTACAGTGATTGTCGCTTTTAGTTTTAAAATTGCTAATATTCTTTCTAACATATAATACATTATCCAAAATGTATTGAGAAGCGACGGTTAGAATACCTATTTCTTTAAACTTTTCTCTCAGAGATTCAAAGGGGGACATTTTGTAAATTGAACGTATTGCTCGCTTCTGCAGCACAAATATCGTATTAATGTCTGCAAAATAGGACTTATTGTAAGGTAGCAAGGTCGATGTATCGTCGTTATGAGAAATAACATTTCTTTTCTTCCCGAGTATGAGCTCACAAAATGGCCTCTTTTGACAGATAAAGTAGAAACGTTTTCTTAATTTAATGTCAAAAAGTCCCACAATAATGTCAACCACTCCACATCATGGCGGTCCTAGACAAAAGGTTTCTTTACGTTGAGTCATATGATTGAATATTTGTTCGTTTTTGACAGAAGATTTCCCGGCAACCATTTTAAAAATATGGCTGTTTAGAAATGTTGACTTCTATTGACGACCTTGTTATCATGGATTAAGAACTATTTTGCAACGAACTGTTTTGGATAGAATATTTCTTCTTTAAATGTATTTCTATGGATCGCCATGCTAAGCCTGCAGGTCTGGCATGTCGAGGATAGCGTATTCTCCACAGTTTGAACTGTGCGCTATGACGTATTTTGACGTATTATCATACTATTATTTATTCTGTGGTATTATGTAGACGCAGTCCAAAGCGAAACGCATTTTTAGTCGTAATTAGCACGACAGTTTGATTCGCATTCCGCAATCCAAACCACACCGGTCCCTCCACGGCTTAATCCGCGCTTCAAACTTTACGTATGCAGGGCGCTATCTAATCCCACTTTTTAAAACATTTAAGTTGCTAATGGCCCTCGGCAATCTTCGGTTTCTATGGTAATTACAAGCGATGTATGAAAAACGACGATTGCCGAAAGACATTGATGTCGTAGTCGAATTGTAACGTAATAAGATGTCATACCAGTTGGATAGATTTGATATCCTATGCACGTACTTTTTGACATTTTTATTATAATTAATATAGCTACGATATCTATGTATCTTACCTTTCTTCTTGTCTTAATATATAAAAATGAATTGCTGTTCGTTAGTCTCGCTAAAAGTCGAGAACAGCTGGACCGATTTAGCTAAATTTGATAGGGAAGGTTTAAACGGTGAGAAATTTCAGTTCATAATTCAAGTAGAACAACGATTGTCGGGACAGGTAGTATATTATATTAAAGACAAAACTAATTGACTGATGTACCAACTATGAACACACAGGCCAAACCTTAAGGCTAGTTTGAAAATTCCTCATACGACGTAGGACTGAGGAGCACTAAGGCAGGATTTAAAATTGAATTTTAAAAATTGAATCACAGAGGGCAAAAATGTGGGCTGCTAGTTTAAAACCTAATTTCACCCAAGTGAAGCCGCGGGCAATTAATGCTAGTCTAAGTTAAAACCGCCAATAAATACCCTATAATATACCTACGTAGAAATGTTTGCTATTCTTTTTTTAATGTATCATTAAAATGAATTTATATACGAGATGTAAGTGCCTCAGAACTAGAACGCTAGAATAAATAGGTTAAAACAAAATAATGATATTATATAGTATTATCAAGTATCCGATCCTAAAATTCGAAATGATTTTTTCTCTATACAATAAAAAGTGGATTCCGTTTTAATTAATGAATTTCTGATCAAAAGGTAAGCTTTGTATACTCCGTATCGAAATTAATTAAAAACCGTCGCACAAATAAAAATATAATTTGTACCTAGTTTAGTTGATGAAAAATTCCATTTTTAATTTGTAATACAACTCAGAGTAACAATTTCTCAAGGGGTTTACACTTTGAAACTTCTCGTTTTTTCCTCCGACAGAAACAATATTTATTTGTTAATTACGAAGTCATTGCAATAAGTTTTTTGATAAAACAATATCAGTAAGTATATTATAACTATAATTATTTCTCGTATATATAAGCTGATGTGTTCATTATTTTTAATATTCTAAAGAAGGAGCGATTCTGTCTCGACCGAAAAAAATAATAGTTTTCTGCATTTAGTTATAAAGAGGGTAACGTGTTATTTAAGTATTTCCACTAATATCATAAAAAGTTGAGTACTCTGACTTAACTAAATGGTACTTCGTTTAGGAGTTTATAATACCATCTTCAATGCGAGGCTGTTTTTATGAGATATTATAATAAAAATATTTGTATTGTCTACAAAGTTTTTATTTGTCGGAATAAAACGTAATATTCTGATATTTTAGGGAAGAATATTATACACAAAGACTCAAGATAGGCTATCACGTACATTTGACACAGCAAATCTTCATACAAGGAAAAGTTACGCCATCTTGATTTTCACCATACCTCAAATGTCAGCCATCTGTTTTTCACCATACTACGAATGTCAAAATGGCCTCAAAAATTTCAAAAGTGGGCCATTGATCGGCGCGCGACTCAGATTTCACGAAAAACGCTACTTTTCAAATGCGTCTATATCTAACAAAAACTGGTTATTCTGATTTTTACATGTGAAAAAAACACTAGAAAATATTGTATTCTAATTTTTCACTTATCATTTATTTTAAAATAATTTCAAACTTTTGAATAAAACTGACAAAACTAACCAGAAGTTTTTACAACTTTAGGTTCAGGGGCAATTTCAAAACATATAATAGCTAAAACCGCTTACAATTTTTAAAAACAAAAAATCTTTACAAACTTGTTGGATCCTCTTCTAGATTATCTATTTGTCAGATTATTTTTATATACGTTTCTATCTCATAAAAATAAAATTTAAAGAATGCGAAATTATCAGGAATTATAGTTATTTAAAATGATGATATTTATGTATTTTACTTGCTCCTTTTGTTTTTTACTTACATAATCTATGAGAAGAACCTTTTATCTTTAATATGCTATTTAAATTTTTAACTAAATTAGTTTGACGAATTTTATATGAATTTTTAAAACTACTAAATAAATCGAGGCGCACGAGCGTTTACAAATACTGTTGTAAACATTCGTGCGCCTCGATTTATTCATCAAACTAATTTAGTTAAAAATTTAAATAGCCTATTAAAGATAAAAGGTTCTTCTCATAGATTATTTAAGTAAGAAACAAAACGAGCAAGTAAAATACATAAATATCATCATTTTAAATAACTATAATTCCTGATAATTTCGCATTCTTTAAATTTTATTTTTATGAGATAGAAACGTATTTAAAAATAATCTGATAAATAGATAATCTAGAAGAGGATCCAACAAGTTTGTAAAGATTTTTTGTTTTTAAAAATTGTAAGCGGTTTTAGCTATTATATGTTTTGAAATTGCCCCTGAACCTAAAGTTGTAAAAACTTCTGGTTAGTTTTGTCAGTTTTATTCAAAAGTTTGAAATTATTTTAAAATAAATGATAAGTGAAAAATTAGAATACAATATTTTCTAGTGTTTTTTTTACATGTAAAAATCAGAATAACCAGTTTTTGTTAGATATAGACGCATTTGAAAAGTAGCGTTTTTCGTGAAATCTGAGTCGCGCGCCGATCAATGCTCTTAACCTGGAGACACTTTTAACCTCAACATGCCTTGTCTATAATATATACGTCTATGATTATACCTAGGTAACACTGAAAATGTTTAGAAAATTAAAAACGGCCAATGTTGTCAATGCTTTTATTGTTTTTCGAAGTAGTCTTCGTTCCTCTCTACACATCGTCGCATTTGATGGAACCACTGAGAAAAGCAGTGAGCCCATTCTTCCTTAGGGGTCTCTTCTATGGCATTTTCGTACACTTTCACCGCATCTTCAGGACTCGTAAAGCGAATACCTCTTACCTCTCTAAGTAATTTTATCTTTAGTTCTTGGGAATAAATGAAAGTCGCAGGGCGCCAGATCAGGACTGTATGGCGGATGACATTATCTCAACACCTGCCATAGTCAAATATTCAACAGTCCGTTTTGCAGAATGCGCTGAAGCATCGTCGTGGTAAAGGAGGATCGAGGGCGCTGCTGTCGAATTTTTTCCAAGACAACAGGCAAACAGCGATTGACATACCAGTCTGCAGTAACTGTCTTTCCATCTTCTAGCACAACTGTCGCAAAATGACCTTTCCGACCGAAGAATGAGGCAATCATCTTTTTTCCTTGACTTCTTCCTTTTCTTACCTTAGTTGGCCGATCCTCGAAAGGAAACACCCACTGAGCTGATTGTTTTTTGGTTTCGGGTTCATAGCAATATATCCAGCTTTCATCACCTGTGACGATATCAAATACAGCATTTGAGTCACCGCCGTTGAACTTATCTAACATTTGGCGACACCAGTCCATGCGAAGGTGTTTCTGGTCGTCGGTTAAAGTATGGGGAATCCATCTGGCACAAAGCTTCCTGACGCCTAAATATTCGTGTAATATTTTTCGAACTTGACTCATACCAATGCCTAGGCGGCTTGCCCGTATCTGCTGATAGGTCATTCTCTTATCGTCCTCTATCATGCGTCGCACAGCACTGATGTTATCTTCAATAGTTGCTGTTTAAGGACGTCCCTCACGCGGATCATCATTGAGATTGCTACGTCCGCGCTTAAACTCGTTAAACCAATTATAAATAGTGGCACGAGATGGGTCTTCATTAAGAAATGCTAATCGTAGCCTATCATAGCTTTGTTGTTGAGTAAGCCCACAACGAAAGTCATAATAAATCATTGACCGAAAATTTTCTCGCGTTAGGTTACACGTTTAACAAGAGTTTTTGAATTTGCCGCCAATTCACAAAAACAAATGATAAATGAATGCAATATACAGGTCGCGCAACGGTTTATATGAGCGCTCAGTGAAAGTGGAGGGGATCGTTCGCGCATGTGACCAATAGCAAAGAATATATATTACTAACGTACCAATAGCGTGTCGGCAACCATGTTCGGCATGCGTTCGACGCATCCACACCTCCCCGCCCGAGCCCGCTACCGCCAAACACACCCAAAAACTAACTTCTGCGCATACCCCCTCTACTTTTGTCGAAAGATCTTAATTCGTTGCGCGACCTATACTACATTAGGTTACCAAAGAGTTCTAAAATTGAAATTCAAGGAAAGTTTTCATTAGCAATTTTCTAACTGGCCAGTTCTAATCATTTTCAGTGTTACCCACGTATATGGATAGAGCACTAAAATCGAAGCTGTGAGAAGCTATATCTATCTCAAGCTTAGATCTTATACTACGGGATACGCCTTACATGAGCTTTCCCCTCTGCCGAGGTATAAGATTTTTGAATCTAATGCGTTCATAAAAACTATTTGCGTAATCGATTTTAATCATTATGTGCATCGGTATAGCATCGAAAGGACGTCCGAAATGCTCCGCTAAAAATGCCGATTTGTGCTCTTATGTCCTGTAAAAACAAGTCCAACACGTCGAATCTTAAAAAAGATGGAATAACCTTTCATTTATGAGTATTTTTTTATTTATTTATTGTATATTTCTATTTAAATGTAATTTCGTAAAAATCGACGATGTATCGAATAGCGGTGTACACGAGACAGATAATCGTAGAATATTCGATCGTACTCCCCACGAGACTATTGTTGTTAGATATAGAATTTTAGTCTTTATTTCCTATGCAATAGATTCGAATTTTACTATGGCACTTAATTCTCGAAACATGGCGGAACTTTTTTATTACTTTTTGAGTGACGTGACAATCACTAGAATAACGATGTCGATAAAAATTAATTTTTTTCTTGGTAAACTAATTTTATATTTTGTGATGTAAAAATATTGGATTGCTTTTACACTTTATACGACAGATCAAGCAATACATGTATGTATGTGATGTTTATTATTTACCCTACCGCAACTTTGAAACTTGAAAGGCTGAACAGTTTATTTGGATGTTTGAAATATGGACTATGGGGTATCGTTATAAAATCAAGATGTTCCCAGCCAGAGGGACACAAGTTTTCCTTGTTTGAAGCGCAGTTCATTTTTAGGGTTCCGTAATACTTGAGGAACGCTTATAGTTTCGCTCTGTCCATCCGTCTGTCTGTCTGTCCGCGCTTCTACCGTTAGCCTAATTATGAATATAAATGGATGAAATTTGGTACAGTCATAGATCACAGATTAGTAATAAGTAGCTAGATCATAGATTGTGTATAGATCTCGGATTTGGCATCATAAAATAATAATAATTTTAGTACCTGGGTGACTATTTATTGTAATATGGTGGGTGGTGTTTAGGTGATAATCTACATAAACTTAAAAAGTAAAATGTGAACTGATAATTATTATTATTTACAATCGATTTCTGTGTAGATTAGGTGTTTAATCTCAAACATTAACTACATTTTTTTAAACTTGTCTAAAAACTATAAAAAATAAAAAAAATATAATTATATACTTGAACATATAAAAAAAAACAAAAGTAAGGCACCGAGCAGGTTTCGAACCCGTAACACTCGTTTCTTGCCATTCGCGTCTTAACCCGCTGGACCAAACGGACAGTGGCCGGCAGGACGAAATTAGCGACCATATTCTGCGTGGAAAGAAAAACGCATTAAAACACGAACACGCATTTTCCCAAACATAAGACTAATCTAGATCGATTGTTTACCCCCGAAAACCCCCATATACCAAATTTCAGCGAAATCGTTAAGAGCCGTTTCCAAGATCATGGTTATATACATATACATAAATATACAAGAATTGCTCGTTTAAACGTATAAGATATTCTAGGTGTGGGGATGAACTTTTTTTTATTTCTATCCCATCGTGTGGGGTATCGTTTAATAGGTATTTTAAAATAAAGGCAAGGTTTCATACATAACTTTTTTATAAAGTCAACCATTTTCGAGTAATCGGCCTCCAAAGTGATTTATAAGTTGGTCCCCCCTAGCATTTCTAAACTATAAGACTTAAAAACTTACAATTTTCTATGCTGATAGATTATGCTAATAACTCTCTAGGAAAAATATTTTGAACCAAATCAGACAGTAACTTTTGAAGTAATTTGACAAAATATTACTCGTTTATAGTTACGGAACCCTCCTTAGACGTGTCCTGATATATTCTTGATTAGGTTAGGTTATTTTTTCTTTGATGTTTGCAAAAAAGGAGAGTTGTATGTTTAGTGTTCATAATAATATCTACGTATGTGAGTATTAGCGTATGTATGTGCGTATATGCAGTCTATAGTATACGTAGAAGCTATGGCGGTTTTAAAAAGCTTCACATAGATAAGTGGTAAATACAGCCTATAGGTACGCGTTAAGTTTGCAGTGAGTCATCAGTGCAAATGTCTAGAAAGCAATGACGCTTAGCTCGTGTTCACATTTGACAATAAAGGTAAGCCAGTTTAACATTTGTAATTTGTACTGACGACTCATTGCAAACTTAACGTGAATAGACTGTATTTACTACTTATGTATGTGAAGTTTTCTATTGCTGCCATAACTTTTACGTGTAATATAATATAATATGTATATCGGAATTATTCGGAATGGTTTTATTTCAACAAAATACATTATTTTCAAATAACGAAGATGTGACCAATACAAATTCGTATCGACAATATATCGATATAATTTGTATTGGTAACATCACTTAACATGTCAGTGTATTAGTGCGTACGCTACACTGTTATATTAGCGCGAGTCTTATTTGTGTGAAATAAATAAGCTAGTGTTGCAGTTTTATAAATGTGTGAGTTTGTAACGATTACAATATTTTTGTGAATGTGTGATTTTGTTTTCATTGTGGGAGTTACCCTCCCCGCACCAAAATTGGCAGAAAGTTTTGTTTGAAAATTTCCTCGCGTGCCTTATCTTGTAGTATATAATCTAAGATCTCAAGAAATAGCATTGGCATAAACCCAGAGTGGAACAGAAAACCAAATTCATGTCTTTTCCCTTTTTACGAAGACTGTCCCGACTTGGTGATCTTTTCGGTCTACTTTTTTACGACGTTAGAATTACGACTTTATGACTTCTTAATCATGACGTGGGATAAGAAACGATACGACGAACGAATTTTCTTTTACTAATAGCCGGGTATCTATACTTTTTAATCTGAGATTTACAGAATCGAATTATTGTTAACGTCACGTTTTAAAATTCTCAATTCAAACTACATTTACTTGTTACGTCAGAAGTCATAACCATTCTCGTGGAAAATCAGGTTATTTATATTTATTCATTTCATTTTATGCTTATGAATTTTAAAGTAAATCCTAGTGCAATCAGATTTCTGATCAAAAATGTAAAACGGTTCATATTCCTGGTATGGAAAATTGTATTCGGAAACCGCGTTCTAGAATATCATGTGGATCCTTCGGTGAGTAATTTTTAAATCTTTGCTTATAAATGAGATGTTATCTTCCTAAAATGCGAAAAACCTATAGCATTTTTAATGCATGATCAAAAAATTCAAAAATAAAGAATAGACGTAATGTACAACGTACTAAAGTACGTTGTACAAAGTTTTTGTCTTTCTAGTAATATTAAAATATTATAATATTTCATGTTCTGGAAAGTACCTAAGAATGGCGCGTTAGAAGCCGTTGCGTCGACAGGCGTAGGCTCTTTGCCTTTCTCTCTAATGTCTAATGAGAGAGAATGACAGTTTATTAATAAAACTTCTTTCAAAATAATTAATTTTGAACGATTTTAAATGAAGACGATTAAAAATTTAAAAGCAATATATAAATATGAGAATTACTGTGACATGTTTTAAGTTGAATAACTATTTTTAACTTCCCGCTAAGAAAATCTAAGATTTTCAAAAATCAGGAAGTTATTGGTTTTGCCCCGTTTTGTAAAAATCGAATTCTCATCAGATCTCGACGTTCTGAGGCCACAGAAAGCATCCCTGACTACCCCCGCGAGGGTGTCTGTGTGTGTTTGTGTGTGTGTGTATTTGTTTGTTTGTGTATTTTATTTTTGTTTGGCGACTGGCGCCAAGGGCTTGGTCAAACTTAGATTTTGAATACAATCTGGACCGATTCCGACAGATAGATTACAAGAAATCTAAAAAAAACTGTATTTTTTTTAACTGGTTTTTCTAGAATAACTATTAAACAGCTTTATCGATCAATCTTGGAAAACCACGTCGATCACTGCTAATAAGGTCAAAATCGTTTCGAGAGATATCGTGGAAAGAAATCTGAAAAAAGTGTTTTTTTTTTTTCAGAATTACTTACTCCAAAATTTTTCATCTAAAAAATTTTTGTTGTCGATTCTTGCAAAGGTCACGAAGAACTGCAGCGATTGACGTGAATCGCGTGAAAATCGGTTGATTAATTCCAAAGTTATGACAGTTTGAAATAAAAAAAAAGTGTTTAATGAAAGAAAGATTAATTTTTGATGTAAGAAAATTATCAGTGAAAATTTTTAGAAGCACTTTTATTTTTGAGCTCGATAAAATCACGCATTACATAAAATTTAAGCGCTAAGCGAGAAGTTGCACGGATGGCCTTTAGGTCAACTATTTTCCTAATTTTTTTTTTAAATAACGCACCTACGAATTTTATATAATTTACGTAGTTGCGGTATAGTGTTAATAAAAAAATTAGTAACATAGGCTATATAAGCCTATGTTACCCGGGCTATTATTACGAATCTATTGATATATTATTTATTAAAATCGGATCAGTAGTTTAGGCGCAACGACGGAACAAACATACATATGTACATACATAGACTGCCAAAATTATTAAATTTCCTTTTGGCTTCGCCGTAGTCGGGTATCAATGTAAAAGCCACCATGTTTACCGATTTTTAACGCCATAAACCATACAAAGTGGAGAAGTTAAAACCGATATATCGTACCCAACCCGATGGGTTAATAAACTTAGGCCTTTGCATCCATTAATGGATGATTTATACAGTATTCTCCGAGTGAAGTAACCACTCTTGAAATACTGTAGTGCCTGGGACAGTTGGTTTTTAAATGTCGTTACATAAGGTTGCCCAAGCACATACGGCATTCTCACAACATAGTCAGCCTAGTCCAGAGGAATGAACTAGTCAATACGTCTGGGGCCAACTATGTGCGGGTTTCCTCACGATGTTTTCCTTCACCGTTAGAGCGTCCGTATAATGTACTTGAGATCTGAAAAAGTCTCATTGGTACACGCCACAACCTGGGATTCGAACCTGCACTCTCTCGAGTGCGAACCAAACGGTCTACCCCCTAGGCCACGGAGCTCAATGGGTTAATACTCGTACAAGTAAATCTTTCTGTCAGACTGGCGTAATCGTTGTATACGTACCTACGCCATATTGGAAAGGTTCCATTGCCTTATTTAATATTTTTGTCGTAAGGACAGGCCCTGTCTACCCATAAAATGTTTCTAACATAGGTGTACCAATTAGGCACTCGCAACTTGTCATCTACGCTCCGCAAGACTCGAAAACAAATGCGCGCGACATGGCAAGAAAGTTTTGTTAGTCATTGTATGAAGGTCCATGCAAAATGTTCCTACAGGTTCACCCATAGCTTCTAAATCATTACCTACGCCATATTGGGAAAGCTCTAAGTTGTAACAAGTGTAAGAGAAAAACGTAATCATAAAATTTTATTTGAAGGCAGGTACTAGGTATTTATTGCTGTTCTAAAAATTTAGGACCTTACTGGTTTCTGCGATACTTTACCGCGTGTTATTGCTCCCTGAAGTTTCGTCAGGAAGACTAAAGGTAAGACTATTGAATATAAAGATATTACCTGTTTTCCAAGTTTTTTTTTTCCAAGTTTTCATTTATTTATTTAAGGTCGCTTTAACTTCGGGGTCATTAGCGACCACTATAAATTTACATGTTATATACAACTTAAATTAGCTTGTAAACATTCATCATTTTCAAAAATTTTAGAGTAGCATTACATCCATTTTCATCATTTAAACATTTTTTCAGATTACTAGGTAATTAGCACAAACTTTTTTCGGTATTAAACTCTTAACAATCAACTAAGAGATGAGACACAGAGAGAGAAGATCCACATTTGCATTTTTGCTTCTTTCAGACTTTGTTATTATGAAAATATGTGTGATATTTGTGTGTCCAATTCGTAATCTCGTGATCACAACTTGGTCATTTCTACAGTGAAAATGAAGAGGGAGTTTATCAAATATTGAATTTCTAACAGTAAATAATTTTGACGTATTGCCAGTTTTCCAAACATTGTCCCAGAGATATCTAATTTTTTGTTTTATCTGATTCTTTATATCGGAAGAAGTTGATTTATTTGAACAGTTAATATTAATTTCATTTGTAATGTTAGTCGCCTCCAATTCCGACCTTAAGCACCTTGGGATCCATATTATTTCAAGTTTATAGTTATTTTGTAAAAGTCCTATAATTCTTGTTTTTATTTCCATAATGATAGGATTTTTTTTTTCAAAGATTATACTGAACGTTCCATTAAATACGTCGACTTTATAAATAGCATTTTGAACTCACCTTCTCTTTTTATTCTCGTTTTACCTATACAGTGTACAATGGCACAAAGTAAAAAATATATATAAATAACAAAATATATTATCTATTACCTCTGTGGCTCAGTGGTTCAGCGCTTTGGTGCTCAAGCCCGAGGTCGCAGGTTCGAATCCTGCCGAAGGAACAAAAAGATTTTCTGTGTTCCTGGGTCATGGATGTGTATTAAATATGTGTATAATATAATAAAAATCTTAAATATGTGTATAGTATAAAAGTATTAAATATATTTCCGCTGTCTGGTACCTGTAACACAAGTTCTTCGGATACTTAGCACGGGGCCAGATTGACGTGGTGTGAAGCGTCCATAGATATTATAGATATATTATTATATTTTCACATCTTTTCAGTTATTATGTCGAATGGAGTCTGGCAAATGAACGTTGAATCTGGGCTATTTGCAAACTTTTAACTTGGCAACTCTATACGACATTCAAAGTCAATTTGATAAAACAAAATTTGTCAAAAATTCTGTAGTTTTTGTTCTAAAGAGCAAAAAACATTTGTTTCACATTTTATTTATCATGTAACATGTTAATTCTGATTGATTAATTATTATTATCAAATAACTCACCAGATTATTGGAATTATTTTTAGAAATTAGAATGTTGCGGCCCTTAGATTTTTAATTTGCCACCATCTTTTAGATTCAACTTTGCCAGGATCTAAATGTATTTATAAACAAGTGTGTACGCTACTCGCTAGTACTATTACTTGCCCGTTTTACGGTGTTTGTAATTAAAAACTGATTACTTGTTTCATGTCTTTTATTTTATTTTTTTATTTTGGATACTTGATTAAGTACCGGCTTGACCACATGTAATAATATATATACTTAATTAAACCGTACATATCCACTTTATTCCGGTTGAAACTGACTGAAACCGGTGCAATTGTCACGTCACTGTTGATTAAACATGACCGACGCGATGCGACGGTTAATTTTCTGACGGCATAACAAATAACGTAATTTTACGAAATGGGATACTTGTTATTCATACTTGGCACCTCCAGTACTGCAAAGGTGGCTGATGGGATTCTTCCTTATCACAACAAGTGTGAAATACCAACAATTTGCAACGTTAGGTTAAGTTCACACCGCGAAGATACGTTAGCGTAACCGTTAGTTTGTAAAATAACTAACGAGATTGTAAAAATATGTCGAAAGATTAAAAATTATATATTTATAATCTAACGAAAAATAATGTGTTAAATTATAGGCAGCATATTCGCGTCGGAAGTCCATCAACAATTTACAATTTCACTAGTTTTATTACAATCTAACGGTTTTTACAATTTTACGGTGACATATATGATTTACGTCAGCGAGTTATCGTCATCATCAGCCTATCGCCATCTACTGCTGACTGTAGGCCTCCCCCAATGAGCGCCAACCATCCCGATCTTGGGCAGCCCTTATCCATCCGCTGCCAGTCACCTTCTTCAAATCGTCGGTCCATCGTGCCGCAGGACGTCCTACAATACGTTTGCCTAAGCGTGGTCTCCACTCCAATACTTGTCTGCTCCATCGATTGTCTGTCCGTCTGCAGACATGGCCGGCCCACTTCCACTTCAGCGTGCTAATTTGTTGAGCAATGTCGGTGATGTCAATGTCGTATTTTATTCACCAGAGATACCCTCAACATTGCTCTTTCCATCGCACGCTGAGCAAGCGGCGAGTTATAGTTTTTATTAAACAAATTTACGAAGAGCTTATGTTAAAATTAATACAGATTCATACAGACAACATAGATAAATAACTAAATCGATAAGAAATCCTTACAAACGCATTGTGAATACCAAATCAATGTTGTGTATTGTGTAGGTTCAAATAAGTTGTTTAACATTCAGGTCCTTTCTAGGACAATATAATATAAGCATCACAAAGGAGATTTCTTGATATTTTGTAGACTAATTTATTTCATTTGATAGAATTTCATTCAAGCGGCCATTTTAGGATCTTATGAAAAGTAACTACATACCTACTCATTAGCAAACCAGAGGAGTTACTCTTGTAACTTCTCTGGTGTTGCGACTTTCGTTTCCAGTCCTTAAAATCCCCAACCCCCTTGGGCCTCCGGTTCACTCACTCGACGAAACACAATTAAGCGCTATTTCACGCTGGTTTTCTGTGTAGCCGTAGTATTTACCCGGTCGAGCCGGCCCATTCGTGCCGAAACATGGCTCTTTCACATTTATTAAGTCGTCTTTGATGTATGCAAAAACTAACCCTTTTTACTGTTCTACTCACATACCTATTTTATTTTAAATTTGAATTGCAGTTGTTATTACAGTCTAGGAACTCAGAGAGCTAGATTTCTCGATAATTCTAGAAAGTAGCACACTTGAAGCTTAAAGTTCTGCCCAGGTTTCGCCGCAGCGCAGTTGCAGCTGCAGTTTAGACAATGATATGCATTGCTACGACGCAGTACCTAACTACCGACGTCTGCAGTCAGCACTTTGTTAAGAAAGTTACCTCAGAGGTCGGCTAGGGGACATGACTACATCTAAAATATTTAGTTTTCTTCTATCTATACCTACTATCTATACTTTATTATGATATTATTATTATTATTATATTATATTATATTATAAATGCGAAAGTGTGTTTGTCTGTCTGTCTGTCTGTTATCTCTTCACACTTTAACCGCTCAACTGATTCTTATGAAATTTGGTATAGACATGCTTTGGATCCCGGGAAAGGACATAGGATATTTTTTGTCCCGAAAAAGTATTGTTCCCGCGGGATAATTACGCGGACGGAGCCGCTCGCAAACAGCTAGTAGATAATATCTTGAAGTGTATATCCTAATTTGTGAAATAATATTTTTTATTTATTTATTTAATTAGCGATGGCATCTTGGCTAAAGATCCAGGTCGTTTATTAATGAACTAGCTGGAGCCCGCGGCTCCGCCTGCGTAAATATAGTATCCCGCGGGAACAATGTACTTTTTCGTGATAAAAAGTAGCCCATGTTTTAATCTAGAGCCTAAACTACTACCATACCAAATTTCGTCGAAATCTGTTCAGTAGTTTTTACGTGAAAGAGAAGCAAACATCCATACATCCTCACAAACTTTGACATATTTTATAATATTAGTAGCATTTGAGAATACAAATTCAATGTAAACTATATTATCAGTTAAAATTATTAAATTTCACAAAATTAATTTAGTTGTTTAAAATACAAAAACGTTATTTGTCGTTGTAATTTTTCCTTTTGAAGATTGTTTAATTGCGTCCAAAGGACCCAGCGAGAAGGCCCATTCTAATGAGAAATTACTTTATAATTGCTAGAGATAAATAAAGTCTATTAGAATATACACCTGAATAAATATAGGGTTTGTCCTGAGAAATTAACCTCTACTTCTATTTCGTCACGACGACTGATCGGTGACCCTTAAGTTCTTAATTTCTTTCAAGTTTTAAAATACGATAATAAGAATAAGTTTTTATTTTTTCAATTTTCAGCTACTGATCGTCACGATGATTGTATATAGTCTTATATCCATTCTAGATAGTGTTCTTTTGCATCTTTTAATATTTGGCAGTCTATGTATATAAAATGTCAACAGATTGTCAAATAACAATTTCTCCATACAATTGTACGCATTATTTTTCGTTTTAATTATTATAATGAAAAAGCAAACAAATATGGCGGCGCGGGGCACTTGCCGTTTAACCAATCGGCACGGTAAATATTACAATATAACGAAAAATAACGTGTAAATTGTAAAAAGAAATTTTTATTTGACAATCTGTCGACATTTTATAATATGCCTAGTAATATTACAATCTAACGATTTTTACAATTTTACGGTGACATATATAATATGTTTATCCACCGTAGCGCCTAAACTACTGATTTAATTTTAAAAAAAGTTGTCAATAGATTCGTAACAATAGTCCGGGTAACATAGGCTCTAAAATGTATGTAGTCGAATAACAGTTTTTTTTAAATACTAGCATTTTCCCGTGGCTTCGCCCTCGTAAATTATAGTATTCAATAGGAATACTATACTTATTCGGCATAAAAAGTAGCCTTTGTTCTAATCTAGAGCCTATAAGCTTACTGCCATACAAAGTTTCATCGCAATCCGTTCAGTAGTTTTTTCGTGAAAGAGGAAAAAACATCCATCCATCCATCCATCCTCACAAACTTTCACATTTATAATAGTAGTAGGACTACCTGCTGGGTACAGCCGTTAATTAATGCTAGCCAGTATATTAAATGACTGACATTATTGGAATAGACAGATCACAACAAAGAGGATTTTAATCAATCAAAAATAGTATATTGGCTTCATAGACATAGTAAATGGACTGACCATAACTGTAACTATAACCTAATCAAGAAAGTGTTAGACCAAATTAATACTGCGCCCTTTTCGACTAGGTAATAGACTACGAATAACAATACTATCAAAATCAAATCAAATCAAATCAAATATACTTTATTGTGCACTTAACAAATAGCATGGATACAATACATTATCACAAACATTACAAAAAAACAGACATGCACACAAAGGCGCGGCCTTATTACAAAGTAGTCATTTCTTCTAGACAACCTTATAATGTTGGAAAGAACAATGTTTTACGAAATGGGTGTAGTGCATAAAGTACACATAGTAATGTTATTAGACTGCGAATAGGTAGAAATAAATACTATATAGGTAATAAGAAAAAACCCAATCCTTAATTCCTAGTTTTCGTCAAGATACTAAGAAGAAAAATGTGTGATTTTTATAAATTCATTTCTCAAATTTTCTATGAATGAGAAAATAATATAGGTACTTTATTACAATTTATTAAGTTTTAATCATAAACTTAATATACTTAATGAAAATTTCTTCATTTGCCTTCGATGTTTGCAGCTAAACAAACTTCGTCTTTAACTTATGAAGTAAATAAAAAGTTAAACCACCTCCATTTTCGCCAATTTTTTTAAAAGTAGGTACTCAAATTTTACATTTAAGTCAAAGATTTTTTTTAAAAGTAGGTATTTCAATATTTGTTACCTTTTATTTGAAAGAACTCACTGAAACAAAATAATTGAAGTATCTATCTATAAAGAAATATATAAAATAAGCAAAAATGTATTAATGTGAACATAATATTCTAATTTTAATTATTTAGGATCGTCGTATCGTAGGATTTGTTGTTTATATTTTGAATACTAGAACACACAAAAAGTTCTATCAGAATAAATTGAATGTAGTAAAGTTTTATTATGCAAATAAGCTTAAATTCATGAGCTTTTGTCCGAGCTAGTCGGAAGCTATTAAGCGTTTAAGCCCCAAACTCTTTAAGCTAACTTTAGTAAAATTGTCTGGAATAGAAAAAATTGATAAGAATAGTCACCTATTTAAACTGTCTTACTTATCAGTATAAGTCTTTGGTCTCTAATTCTAATCATGGAATATTAACGTTATTTAATTACATATTATGCACATTGTTATTGTAATTTTTAATGTAAAGTGATTGGATCAATACTTCATCATTATAATATTAAACCTCCGTGGTCTAGCGGTTAGAGCCTGGCTCTCGAGGTCGTGGGTTCGATTCCCGCATTGGAACAACAAAAAATGTTGTTTCCGAGTTTGGTTAGGACAATGCAGGCTGATCACCTGATTGTCTGACAAGAAAGATGCTCCATGCGTCGGATGGGCATGTAAAAAGTGGGAACTGCGCCTGATCTCTCAGCAGTCGTGTCAGTCATCCGTCTCACTGGGTTATGAGAGTAAAAGAAGAGAGAGTGCTCTTGTGTACTGCGTAAATACTTGGGCACTTTAAAATTACTCCTGCGTAACTACCATCACCGTAATCGGTGAGGGGAGTATTCTTATGCAGGTTTTAGAAACCTATATTGTCGTCACAGACGGTGAAGTAGCTACAATATTTTATGTTAAGAGCATTGATCGGCGCGCGACTCAGATTTCACGAAAAACGCTACTTTTCAAATGCGTCTATATCTAATAAAAACTGGTTAATCTGATTTTTACATGAAGAAAAACACTAGAAAATATTGTATTCTAATTTCTCACTTATCATTTATTTTAAAATAATTTCAAACTTTTGAATAGAACTGACAAAACTAACCAGAAGTTTTCACAACTTTAGGTTCAGGGGCAAATTCAAAATATATAATAGCTAAAACCGCTTACATTTTTTAAGAACAAAAAATCTTTACAATCTTGTTGGATCCTCTTCTAGATTATCTATTTGTCAGATTATTTTTATATACGTTTCTATCTCATAAAAATAAAATTTAAAGAATGCGAAATTATCAGGAATTATAGTTATTTAAAATGATGATATTTATATATTTCACTTGCTCTTTCTCTTTCTTACTTACATAATCTAAAAGAACAACGTTTTATCTTTAATATGCCATTTAAATTTTTAAGTAAATTAGTTTGACGAATTTTATAAATTTTAATTTTAAATTTTTAACTAAATTAGTTTTACGAATTTTATATGAATTTTTAAAACTACTAAATAAATCGAGGCGCACGTGCGTTTACAAATACTGTTGTAAACGCTCGTGCGCCTCGATTTATATAGTAGTTTTAAAAATTCATATAAAATTCGTAAAACTAATTTAGTTAAAAATTTAAATAGCATATTAAAGATAAAAGGTTCTTCTTATAGATTATGTAAGTAAGAAACAAAAGGAGCAAGTAAAATATATAAATATCATCATTTTAAATAACTATAATTCCTGATAATTTCGCATTCTTTAAATTTTATTTTTATGAGATAGAAACGTATATAAAAATAATCTGACAAATAGATAATCTAGAAGAGGATCCAACAAGTTTGTAAAGATTTTTTGTTTTTAAAAAATGTAAGCGGTTTTAGCTATTATATGTTTTGAAATTGCCCCTGAACTTAAAGTTGTAAAAACTTCTGGTTAGTTTTGTCAGTTTTATTCAAAAGTTTGAAATTATTTTAAAATAAGTGATGAGTGAAAAATTAGAATACAATATTTTCTAGTGTTTTTTTACATGTAAAAATCAGAATAACCAGGTTTTGTTAGATATAGACGCATTTGAGTCTCGCGCCGATCAATGCTCGGGCTCGATATCGCATCGCATCGATATCGCATCGGCGGATAACTCTCGGGCGTCGGACTGTTAAAATTTCAAAAGCCGGATGGTGTCAGCGGGTCCGGCGTCCGGCACTGAAGGCGTTCGCGCGGTTTCTCCGGTTCCGGTTTTTCAAGATTATATTAATCAATTGATTTTAAAACTATTGCATGTTATATATATTTAGAAAATAGAATAAATTCCTTATATATGATGATGTAACTGGAATTTAAAAAAAACTTAACGAATAAAAGCAATCATTATGTGAACACAAAAGAATTTTTTTTTCCCCAATTCTTAGTTTTTAAACTCAATAAAAAACATTTTTAATTTGATTTTGCGTTAATTACATTCTGTGGATATATTGTTCATATTATTTAATAACAAAACAGGCCAATGTAAAAAAAAAATCCATGACCCCCCTTGAGCGTTACGCGGTATTATACGCCAGAAGGCACCCGCGCTTGTTTTTTCGATTTTTATTATTGAATTGTTAGTAAAACCTTGGCACATTATACAATTTTAGAAATTAGAAGAATCGTTCTACACAATGAAAAAAAAATTAAAAGAAATATAAACTACATAATGCAAAATATCAAACATGATTTCACTGGAAATGAATTTTTTAATGTTGGTTTTTGAAGCTAAATTATGGCGAAAATTTATATCACACGCATACGAAAGTTTTTATTTAATTAAATAAATACGTGTTCAAATAACGATATATATAAAAAAATTCGTGATTTGTGCACAAAATTAACCAAACATCAATGATTAGTGGAGTGGAGTGAAATTGGTGTCAAATTTCTTTACTCTGAGACAAACAATTATTTATTTTATTATTGAGTACAACAGCAAAGACAAAAAACTATAACAGCTTTGTTTTATCCCTGTACTAAGTAAATAAATTTCAATCACAGATAAAAATCCAGATATTTACAAATGAGAATAAACAGAAAATATAGCAATAAAAATGGGCAAATGTGCCGGCCGACGCCCAACGGGGTGGTTTTTATTTGTATTTATGTGCCGCGCGACGCCCGAGCGGAAAATATAATAAAACCTTGCTATTCAATGAAGAAAAAAAAAACATTTTGTTAAACAGTTTGTATGAATTATCAGTTATTACTAATACCGCTATACTATTATATTCTCATATTCCGTAGGTATTGTAATATGAAATATATGCGATAATAATATATTATAATATATTCTCCCGTGATACCTTTAAGGGACTACTAAGTTTCTGTAAGAGAAAGGTCCTAAGCAAAAAGGCGCCTTTAGTAGTTTCCCGTCTGTTAGTATGGCCCCATTCTAATAATATAACGTCGTAACCCTTTGTATGTGCCATCAATTACGTAATTTTATTTCTCCGCCGCTTTAACAACAATATCGTAGACTTTATCGAGTGAAAACTGCTATTGCAGTACAAGCAACAATGGCACACAATTTACGACGTCCATTGCGCGTTGGGTAACAGTTTTACTATGTGTTTATGTTGATACGCGTCGTTGGAGCTGCATTTGATATTTCTGTTCGTTAAACTTCCGTTTCGATTTTATATACCTAATGGATTTTCTGGAGATAATTTCGTTCGTGTTCGTACTAATATTGTAAATGTATATACAGTGAGTTTGTCAGTTTGGTTGTTTCTCTTTCACGTAAAAACTACTTAACCTATCATTATAAAATTTGGCATAGATATAAAGTACACCACGGAGAAGGACATAGGCTACTTTTATCGCGGGAAAATGCATAGTTTCCATGGCAAAGTTGAAGTTAGTATTTTTATAGTTAATTAGTTTGCGCTGTCAAGTTGAAAATGGTACAAAATAGAGATACTGCTCTTAAAATTATGTGCGATAGCTCATTGGATCCGGAATGACGTCTAGAAAAATGTGCCAAAAGCGTGTATTAGCACATAAAAAATTGCAAAAGTTATAAACAATTAAAGATGAAAAAAATGGCATTTCGTTTTTTGCCAATATTTAATAAACTATTAATATTTAAGAAATTTCAAAACAAGATTCTAAAAGAGAAGGAAATTTCCAATAAAAAATTCCTGACTCCAAGACCTCTATCTCCATTATTTATAATTTTAATTTAACGCTGAAAATAGGTCTGCGCGTGACATTTTTAGGATGCGCGCGTGGCGTCAAAAGCGAGTACGGCACATTAATTAATTTATTTAAGGTATTGAATATTTATTTTTAAATTTTGAATAAAATATGGTGTGTTATGAATACTATAAATAATTTATTCCCGTTGAAAATTTTACTTAAAGTTAATTTTTCAACGAGTTAAACAATTGTTAACTAACGAAATTTGCTCGAACTACCGTCTTAATTGTAAGCGAAAAAAAATGTTTAAATAATGGTCGTAAAAAATTTTCGTTTCGTAGAGATCGTTCCATAAAAGTTAAAAAAATTATTTATACTTTGTTTATAACATTTTTCTTACTTTAACAAAATTACTTGGATTTTTAAGTTTTTGTTCAAGTAAAAAAATTGTTATAAACAAAGTATAAATATTTTTTTAACTTTTATGGCACGCTCTTGTTAAGTATGTATGTAAAAAAGGCTCTACGAAGCGAAATTTTTTTACGACTCGACATCTAGTCTCGTCTCGTCGACTAGACTATTACTGTCCTATCCCTTGCCCTCCTGGGCGGTAATATCCTACATTTCCCACTCTAACTTACCAATCTTCCTTTCCACACCACCTATCCTTCCCTTTTCCTATTCCTATCCTCTCCGCAAATCCGTGGGAACGCAATGGATAATTATAAAAATAATTTAATTATATAAAATGGCGGCGATGTGGTTCGCCACCCATCACGTCTCGTTCTCGCGGAGGCGAAAAGTGGCCCATGGAGAGCCGCTTCGCTACTTTGAATGTAAGAGGAGGAATGGATGGTAAGAATCAAAGTGAATGAAGCGAAAGAAGTATGTAAGGATCGTAGCAAGTGGAAAGAAGTGGTATCTGCCTACCCCTACGGGAAAGAGGCGTGATTATATGTATGTATGTATGTATGGTTGTATAATATAAAAGTATTAAAGATATTTCCGTTGTCTGGCGGTGTAATACAAGTTCTTCGAGAACTCACCACGGGACCAGATTGACGTGATGTGAAGCGTACATAGATTAAATAGATATTACCCCCATATTCGCGTAGAAAAATAATTTATCCCGCGGGAAACCGATCATTTTCTCACGACGGACATTTATTAAAACGCAGTGTTCCAATTATTTACTCAACTACGGCGAAGCGAAGGAAGGGTAACAATTTTGGCAGTCTATGACAGGATTAGAAATAGTGAAATAAGGAAACGTTGTGGTCTGAAAGAAGATGTAGGAACAAAAATTGAGAAAGGTATGCTGAGATGGTTTGGCCATGTCGAGAGAATGAATGAAGAACGATTGACGAAATTAGCGTATAAGGCGAGTGTAAATGGAAGTGTTAAAAGGAGTAGACCTAGGGGGACATTTCAAGAGCAAATCAGAGACGTCTTGAAAAAAGGAGCATGTATGAAGGGAATAATGAAAGTGGACGAAGCGAAACAAGTATGTAAGTATCGTAGCAAGTGGAAAGAAGTGGTATCTGCCTACCCCTACGGTAAATAGTTATAGTAGTTCTAAGGTATTGAGCCGATTTTAATAAATTACATGTCAATAGATTCGTCACAATAGCTCGAGTAATATCTAATATATAAAATTCTCTTCTCAGTGTTCGGGGACACACTCCTCCGAAACGGCTTGACCGACTCTTATGATATTTTTCGCAAATTCGATAGGTCTGAGAATCGATCGTAATCTATTTTTTCAACCCCTAAATGATAAGGTGACCTACCCCTAAATATTTTTTTATTATTTCGACAATTTCTTTATTTTTATTTTTATATGACGTGGCATTAAAAATACATACAATGGCAAGACAACGCGGTGTCAGCTAGAAAACTATATAATTTACGGAGTCGGGTTATAGTTTTTATAAAAAACTTTAAGTTATTTTATTAGCCTTCGAAAATAAATCTCTTATTATAACACTGTTTTAGTTATATTTTAGAAAGGGACATTCTGGAACTAGGAGACATTAACAAAGCGTAGCGACATTACATTAAAGCGTAACAATTTCGGAGTTGTGGTATATTTTTGCCAACTATATCAGCTATACTAATATAATAATAATAATCTTTATTTTCCTTTAAAAAAGTTACAAAAGTAAGAAGGAGAATTCGAAGTCACCTAGTAGGCTAATAGCCTGTATCAGGTAACAACGCTCTTCCTTAACTAAACAGGCATTCAGTAAATTAATAATAGAACAGAAATAGAAGAAGTAACTTAAAACTAATGTTTACATACTAAGTACATTCTATTAAAGACTGAGATCATTATTATCTAAGTACAGTACATAAGTTTTATCTTAGGTTTCTACTTGTATATAAAATAGCCAAAATTACTTTTTATTTTACTTATAATATTATTATTTTTTATTTTATTTTTTCGATTCGTGTTCATTGTATATATGAATTTTTGTTTGTGTATAAATGTGTGTGTAGGAAATTGTGTGTGTTTTATTTTATTTTTATATAATATATTTACCATGTATTTTATCTATACTTTTAAATATTCTATTAGCTTTTCTGTTTCTTCATAACATAATGGCTTCAGATAATCTGTTAACAATCTCTTTAACTCTCTGCTAGTTTTATCTTTAATATTTATAGCATTGTTAATTTTATTATAAATAATAATTGAAATATTACTATACTGTCTCATCGCAAAGTCAGTTTTTACTTTAGGAAGTTCAATTTTATTTCTTTTTCTACGACCGGCTTTAAGACAGCTATGAACAGTTTTATGTTTTTTTATAATTGTAGAAAGAATATATAATTTACGAACGGTTAAAACATTACTAATTTGATATAAATCGTCAGTTGGAGTCCTTTTTTTTCTTAAAATGAATAATTTTTAATAAAGATCTTTGCGCCCTTTCTAACTCTATCATTTTTGTTTTAAAGGCACCTCCCCAGACGGGAATACAGTAGATTAAAATCGATTCTGCTAAAGCTACATATATTTCCTGTAGAATATTTCGCGGTAAATGGCGTCCACTAGGTTGTATTACAGGTGCAACTTCTCTAAGTGTTTTAAAAATCCAATTTAATTTTCTTATTCTACTAGCCACCTGTTCAAGATGTGGGTGCCATGATAATCGTTGGTCAACTATCACGCCTAAGTATTTTATTTTATTAACTTTTTCAATTAGGGGACAGTTACAACAAGTCGGTGGTGACAAGTTGAGTTGGCAAGTGTGGATCCTTACATTAAAGTTGGAGTCAGGTTGCATGCGGTTTTGAATGCTAAAGCAGATGTATTTAGTTTTGGCTGTGTTTAAGGTCAATAGATTGTTTATCAACCAGTTAGCCACTTGCATCATTCCACGCTCTACATTTTGTTTTAAAATAATCCAATTTTTTCCGGTAAATACAATCGCCGTATCATCGGCATACGCTAGGATGTTAGCATTATTAATGTTTAATTTACATATGTCATTTAAATAAATGAGGAATAGTGTCGGCCCCAGCACACTTCCCTGAGGAACGCCGTATGAAACTATAGTATCCTCACTGATATGCTGCTGCACCTTGACCCTTTGCATTCTGCCAGATAAATAGGATGTAAATAAAGAAAGAACGGTGCCTCTGATTCCAATTTTCTCTAATTTTTGTAGTAGGATGGGGATAGAAACGGTGTCAAAAGCTTTTTTAAGATCCAGAAAGACTGCCAGACATTTATGTCCTTTGTCAACCTGCTCCGTCACCATTTGACTAAGTGTCATCACTGCGTCTTCAGTTGATTTACCGCGCATAAAGCCAAATTGTGAGGAGGATATCAAATCATATTTATTCAGATAATCAAGAAGTCTAACATTAAGTAGTCTTTCCAAAACTTTAGAAATAGCAGGTAAAACAGATATTGGCCTATAATTGCCAACATCTGTTCTATCACCACTTTTAAAAACTGGGGTTATAATAGATTCTTTTAGTAAATCTGGAAAGGTACCTTGCTGAAAACAAATATTTACAAGATGAGTTATTATTGGAGCAATTTCGTTTATAGCATGTTTTAAAAAGCTGATTGGAACGCTATCCCAGCCCGGTGCACTATTGGATCTTAAATTCAAAATTGTTGTTTTGACTTCATTAACATCAGCTTCCAATAGCACAAAGGAATTAATTGTTGATGTATCGTTCCCAGTAGTATAACTATTATTTATAGAGAACTTACTTTCTATATTTTGTGCAAGTTCCTTACCAATATTTGAAAAATAATTATTAATAAAGTTCATAGATTCAATAGGACTTGTTTTAAGATTAATTAATGCATTATTATTGTCACACTTAGATTTGCTATTGTATGTAATATTTTTTATATTATTCCATAGTGTTTTATTATTATTAATAGATTTAGTTAGTAGTTCCCTTTCATATTGACGTTTAAGTTTTCTTATTAAATTATTGCAGTGGTTTCTATAACGGATGTAAGTAATTTTTAATATTTCATTGTAAGTGTCTTTTCTTAAGTCTAACTGTAATTTATTTCTATGTTTTATGCAGCGCAAGATGCCAGGGGTGACCCAAGGCTTGAGTATAATCTTAGATTTAGGAATTTTCATAGTTTCAGTATTATCTTTTAGTGTTTCAGTTAATTTAGATATAAGACGATTCGTTAACAAATTAGGGTCATTATAGTTTAGTAATTCAGCAAGATTTTTTTGGCGCAAATCACATCCAGCCTTGTCAAGATTCAGCTCAGTTTTTATTCTAGTCACATTGTACGTTGGTTTAAATTTTGAAAGATAAAGGAGAGTAGCAAAGTGGTCAGTTACAGTTGTTTGTAGAATAGCGATAAGAGCTGTGACCTTTTTCTTGTTAATTTTTAGCATAACATGGTCTAAGCTGCTTTTTTCCCTAGTTGGTAGAGTATGACCTGCAAGTATGCCGAACGCAGAGAGTGAGTTAAGATAGTAGGTTTTGTTATTATACTCCTGAGTTGACTCAGCTGGTTTTGATGCAATATTGATGTTAATGTCCCCCGTTATTATAATGTTCTTATTCAAATTTATAGTTTCCAAATGAGAACTTAGGGAGTCAACAAAATTATTAGTGTTACTATTTGATGGAGATCGATATATGCAGACTATAACATTGTTAAGCACATCGATCTGGAGACTAGATGCTTGATAGAGTTTTATTTCCGTTACCATAGCTGATATTGATTTTTTAATATAAACAACCACTCCATCGTTTTGGTTCAAATGGCACGTAGTTAAAAAAGTGTTGTAATTTTGTACTTGAGGTACTGGTTTATTTGGGATTAACCTGCATTCAGTCAATACCAATATATCAGGGAGAAAAGATAGAGATGAAATTGTTATTAGAAAATCATCAAGGTTGCGATAGATGGATCTAATATTTTGAGAAATTATAGTGAGATCGTTTTTATCAACAGTCAAGTGACGAGAAATATCATTACAATTGCATTCTATAGTGCGTGCAATATTTAGACTATCTATATCAATTAAATTATTGAGTTTATCAGCCATAAGCCGATTTATCCAAATTTAAGAAAGTGAACATAACGAAAGGCATTATATGTAAAAATATGAAATAAGTATTACTTTGTTGTTTTAACCTATTGTTCAATAATATTATCAATATTTTTATGTTAAAATGTGATTTATTAGTGATGAGCAGAGGAATAATAAAAATAAATGTTTTAAGATAAAACTGTAAATAGAATTTCAATATTAAGTTAACTTGTAGAGTGCATTGTTTTATATGTGATTTTCTAAGCGTTGAGTTTAAATGTACATAAAACGAAAAAATAACTGAAAATTTGGAACAAACAGCGCTCATTATTGCATAAGTTAATTTTATGCTAAGATATGATTGTTTAGTGGTGAGCAGAATAATAATAATAGTAAAAGTTTTAAAGTGAAACTGTAAATATAATGTAAATATTAAGTTATATTGTAGAGTACATTGTTTTATAAGTATATGAATTTAGAGGCATTGAGTTTAAATGTAAAGCAATCGAAAAATTTGTCAGAAATGTAAAACAAACTGAGCACATTGGCGTATAAATTAATTTGTTACATAAATAAATTATTATAGCTAGTCACTTCCCTTGGTTGTCCTGGGTCGGGGCTGCTAGTAACTTCTGGACCTGATTTTCATTATGAATTTGTATTATATGTGTTTGTTCATTCTCTCTAACATAGATTTTTCCATAGGATGTCCAGCAGAATTTAAATTTTCTTGTCTTGATTAGATCACGGGCTAGGAAATACAGACGTGCTCCTTTCGGAGTTAAGTGTTCGCAAAGGTATATGGGAGTGTCCTGCATTTTTTGTCCAACGTGTTTAGCACTTAACTTACTATTTTTGTGTCTAATATTATAGTTTTTTGCCGATTTTAGTAAGTTGTTCTTAAGTATGACTGAATTCAATTCTACTATTATCGGAGTATCATTCGAGTGACCAGGTTTCGGTTTCAGTCTGTAAATATCGTTGATGTCTGGTTTTAGAATATTGCACTCAACTGATTTGGAAAGATTGACGGCCATATCGATGAGATCTTCTTTGTTTTCACTGGACAACTTTGGGACATTCCTGATTTCGAAGCTGGATTTACGGCTATTTAGATGCATGTCTTCTAGTTTATTCTCCAAAAGAGCAATATAATTACGGTCTTTCTTTGCTTGTGACTCCAGTTCAATAATTCGTTGTCTAAATTCTTCGTTTTGTGATGTAAGATATTCTATTGATATTTCTATATTTTGATTTGTTTGTTGGATTTGTTTTAATTGATCTGATAGATTTTTCAACTCATTCGATTGCGAAGAAGCAAAAGACGTAAAAAGAGATCTAATTTCGAGTTGGAAGTCGTTAAGCTGAGTTGAAAGTGAATCCTCCATCTGGTCTCTACACCTTTTGTTTCTCATAGAAATATAGTCTGGTGGAGTCGTAAATTGAAAAGTACTCGACCTAGTATTCACCAAGTCCGTTTCCAATGCTGATTTATTTAGTATAGTGTCTGTATGCACTGTCTGTTCCGTAGATGCTATACTTGCCACAAGTTTATCAGCCTTGTTACTTTTAGTAGGCGTTCTTTTGAGCGGCATTGTTGTTACTCTTGAGTACCAGGATAACAGACAGTAGGCAGGAGTGTAAATAATCAAAAGGATAAACTATCCTTTTTTAACGTAAGCGGGGTAATAGAGTCAATAGTACGAGAGGTCAATGTAAACTGATGGCAATCGACGTCTCGGAACAAGTATGCTTTCCGTCCAGTGTAACTAGACCTGCGTAAGCGCAGTAATGCACGCCTCCTGCGATGACGTAGTTGATGACGCTTACCCCAGACAGGTGTCGCGTTCCGCCCACTGAGTTCTTGATTGGGTAGTGTCTTTCACACCCCTTTCGGAGACAGCTGCAATACTGGGGGCGTACACTAGGACGATGACTTCTAACGTTTATGCACTCCTATTATTTTTACTTTGATTTTTGATGTAAAATTTAAATAAAATATAGATAAAAACTTTTAAAAAATCTTTTGCTAAAATACGTCTGAACTCCTCAGAGGTCCGGGGGGAAGAGGTATAATAAACAGGAAAGGTTTGTTTGTGTCTTTGCATTGAATAGGATCAAAAACTACTGGACCGATTTTGATGAAATTTGGCACAGATGTAGAGTAGACCACGGGGAAGGACATAGGCTACTTTTTATTGCAGCAAAATGTACGGCTCCCGCGAGATTTCCTTTTGCGCGCACGAAGTCGCTGGCAACATCTAGTATATTTTATACTAGGAAGAAAAAAGTAACACAAGTAAATTATAATTTTCCACCCGATTTCAAAACCTTTTGTGCAGGTTCTTTTGAACTTAAGCGGTGAGTCATTAATCATCTTGGAGGTCTAGATATTTCTAATGGGCCATTATTTTCCTCAGTCTACGGAACCTTTTCAAACCAGTAAAAAGTGACAAAGTGTTTCATGTTATCTTTTTACCCGACTACGTCGAAGATTAAGGAATGGAAGATTTTGGCAATGTATGTTTGTATATGTCACCGTAAAATTGAGAAAAACCGTTAGATTGTGATATAACTAACAAGTTTGTAAAAATATCTGAAAAATTCTTTACCATAAACCATACTAAATTATAAATGGGAAAGTGTGTGTATCTGTCTGTTTGTTCGTCTTTCACGCCAAAACTACTAAACTAATTTAAATGAAATTTGGTACACAGATAGTCAAGAGCCTGAGAAATTTAAATGTGCGGTTCCCGTGAGATATTTTATTTACAGAGTCACGTAAAAACTACTAAGCCGGTTATCATGAAATTAGGCACAAACATAAAGTAGACCACGGGAAAGGACATAGGCTACTTTTTATCGCGGGACATTTAAGGTTCCCATGGGTACTGTACTGTACTTACGCGGGCGGAGCCGCGGGCATCAACTAGTATAGTTATATTCTAACGAAAAATAATGTGCTAAGTTATAAGCAGAATATTCAGCTCTGCAGTCTTTCGACATTTTACAATTTCACTCGTTATATTGCAATCTAACGGTTTTTACAAATTGACGATATCGTAATATACATATTTTATGTTTGTTAGATCGTAGCGCCTAAGCTAAGTGCTGATTCGATTTTAATAAATGCGATGCCCGGTGCCAAGAATAATATAAATATAGTTTTTTCAGATTATTATTTAATTAGGTACTTAAATAATAATTGAACACTATTTATAGATCATAAAACATTTAAATATTAATGGCTCAATGAAATTAAATAGGTACTTATATCGATAACGAAGCTGAATGTTCCAGAAAGATTCAATAAACAAATACAGGAAACTCTCATATTTAAATATTCCAATCCTTTTAAATACTTACTGACGCTTATTTTATAACCCTTTGAGGAAATATTTGACTTCGGTTCTGGAGTATAATCAGATTAAATATATGAATTAATTAAGAGTAAGGATCGTTTTAATCAGGATAATTTTTGGGATATGGCCCACGAACTCTGTTGAGAACGTCCATTAGTTTAATTAGGTAAATTTTAATTATTATTGAAGTTTTCAGATTTGTAAATCTTTTTAACTTTTATTTACATAAATTACATTAATTACACGAAAACATTCGAATTTCGGAATCACACGGCACACACACATTCAACATAGTAAATGTTAAATACTAGGAAAACCGGCCAAGTGCGAGTCGGACTGGCGCATGAAGGGGTCCGTTCTAACAGCAAAAAACCATATGTTGTATGGCAGCCCCACTTAAAGACTTTTTATGGCACCAGAGGTACATCATCAATGAAAATTTTAACTGTCTATAGCCATTACAGTTCATATGGGATACAGCCTGGTTACAGATACGACGGATAGACGGATGAACAACGAAGTCTTAGTAATACATGGTAATACCAAAGAGTAATTAATATCACAAGTGCCATACGTTCATTTTTACCATTTGGGTAAGGAACTCTAAAAACGTAAGAGGTACCTATATCACCTTTTTCAGATTAAAGAAAGAGGAGCAGATAAACAGCTACATAGTTAGCTTTTAATTTCATTACACTACAATAAGCATACGGTGTACCTATCCACGGTTGTGTGGAAAAATCGTGGGCTGTTGAAGGCGACGTTGAAGGATCAATTTGGTTAGTTATATGAAAGCTGTTTCTCTGTACTGTATGTAATATAATATACTAGCTGTCCCGGCGAATTTCGTAACACTTTAGAATTAGATTTGTTGACATGGTGATAGTAGCGCCACCTACCGGGTTCAATAGGCAATCGGACAATTTTTTTTTTATTGCATAAATGAATAGTACTCTTAAATATGAGTAACTTCTCAGAAGAAACCGTATATCAAAAGTCAATATTTTCAAAGGTACAGCGATTTGTATAAAAAATTTCGCGAGCCTCCTAAAAACGCTCCATACTAAAGTCGACCTAAAAATGACGTCACTTGTATATGAAGTAGTATGAAGTAGTATATGAAGTATATGGCCGCAGGAATATATTTGTAAATATCTCCGATATTTGTGCGTTTAAGTTCATACTTACCATAATGAATGTTTATGTATATGATGTGAGTAATCTAATGATGTAGGTTTTGTTTACTAATTTCGCAAAAAAAAAAAATTTTTTTTAGTATAAAGACTCGCGAAATTTTGTATACAAATCGCTGTACCTTTGAAAATATTGACTTTTGATATACGGTTTCTTCTGAGAAGTTACTCATATTTAAGAGTACTATTCATTTATGCAATAAAAAAAAATCAGTCCGCTTGCCTATTGCAAATCTAAACCATTCTCGAATCCCCTTGAACACACAAAAACATTAATTAAAATCTGTTGCTTGCTTCGCTCCTGTTGGTCGCGGCGCGGCGTAACGTTATACTCGTATAACTTAAAGCCTTCCTTGACAAATGAACTATCCAACACAAAAATATTTTTTTAATTCAAATAAGCAGTTCCTGAGATCAACACGTTCAAACAAACAACGGACGCCCTCAAAGATGAACAATTTTCCCCGTTTTTTCCAAATTTCCACTTATTCTTCGCTCCTATTAGTCGCAGCGTGATGTTATATAGCCTAAAGCCTTCCTCAATAAATAGACTATCCAACACAAAAATATTTTTTTTCAATTCGAACCAGTAGTTCCTGATATTAGCGCGTTCGAACAAACAAACAAACTCTTCAGCTTTATAATCTATACTTCTATACTAGTCTATACTAATATTATAAATGCGAAAGTGTGTCTGTATGTCTGTCTGTTACCTCTACACGCTTTAACCGCTGAACTGATTTTTATGAAATTTGGTATAGACATACTTTGGGTCCAGAGAAAGGACAAAAGGACATAATAATAATAAATAATAAAAAAAGGGAAAGGACGTAGGATATTTTTTATTTCGAAAAAGTACAGTGTTCTCGCGGGATAATGTTTTTACGCGGGCAAAAGCTAGTATTATATATATTAAGTATAGATTTCTACTATGTGCCTATAGGTACGATACATGAGCCCATATTATCAATTTTTAAATTAATAAATAAATAATAATAATCTACTGCTTATTTCCGACAACTTTATGAATGTGGAGGAAAATAAAATTCAAGTTATATTATACAGTTTACCAACTCAACAATGGCAATATGAAGGAAAAATATTTAGTATATCATGTTAGGAATGGAATGACATTTAGCTCTATCCTCATGTCCTGTCCCAAATCTGTGTAATTCGAGTTAGCTATTAACTTCTGAACTTAGTGTATCGTGTTACCTGAGCACAGCTGATATTTTTAAGACGTATTCTAAACGCGGAAGCGACGCGATTTCCTTTTTAAAAGGCCGTTGGTCGTGGTTAGTCCTAAATGGTGGTCGCATTTCATTATGTGATTCGTCTACTCATTTGTCCCCAGGTTTCATTAATAAAAAGTTTTAGGAACGCGCGCTTTCGGCTGTTGCGTGCCGTAAATGCTGTTGCAGTTTCGTCCGAATCTCGTATGAAGCGCGAGTTATCTAAGGGGCAATTCTGCTAAATAAAACCTGCATTAATACAATTACAATCAAGTCCCGATACGCTAAAACTTTCAATCGGTGTTTTTATGAACGTTAAATCAACATGAAACGCGCTCTGATTGGTCGAAGCATCATAAAAGCCGTTCATGGTAACATGTCGCTTCACTATCAATCCAATCAAAGTAAAATTAAAGTCTACTTTAAATACGAGAATTGAGGTTCTGTTAACTGTTTTAACATATCGACTATCAAGATAACTATATTGAAACTGTATTATTGAAAGATTCATTGTGGGTGTTTGATATTTTTTCTGCCGTTAGGGGGCAGACCCAACGCACACAAAGCGTCATCTGGTGGCGTAAGTGGTATCAAAAACGGTCAATACGAATTTTCGATTCTTTTCTGTCACCAGGCGGCGCTTGGTAGCCTCGCTCGGTCCTGGTCATGTCAAAAAGCTGTCAGATGTCACGAATTTAAAAACCCTCATTGGCAGAATCGACCTTCAGGTTTGATCTGCGTAGACAAAGAGAGTCGAGGTGTCAAAGCACAACAAAAGCCTTGGAGTGATTTCAAGGGAGTAGCATTTGGTCACCTTCTCGACAGACTTTCTTGCGCTTATCGCTGCGAATTGTGCTAGGAGATAGTCGATACTTGTAATATGAAATATTTCTTTTTACTCTACAACAAAATAATATTACTCAACTGTCTACTTTAGATTTGAATATTTTAAAAAGTACTCAAGGAAGAAGTCATATTAAAACGCATACTTCAAAGAAGTTTTAATTAAAATACTAAATTAGATGTCCTGTGTATTTAAAAATTTGTTACTCGTACGTGCGCCGCGCTAAATGTTTATATGTATTTGGTTTACCTAGGGTTGACGCTAAAATTGTTTTTTTTTTTCAGATAGGTAATGCTCCTCACACCGATTTCTTTGACGGTAACCGATAACCTGAAAGTAGATCAGCTACGCAGGATTTCATAGTGCCCAAGTGTGTTCGTAATATACAAGTGCACTCTCTCTTCCTTTACTCTCGTAACCTAGTGGAACGGACCGACACGACTAGTGAGAGATCAGACGCAGGTCCGACTTTTCACGTGTCCAACCGACGCATTGCATTTCTTGTCAGAAAATCAGGTGATTAAATTAAATTAATTAAATTAAATTAAATTTCATTTATTTCGGGCGGCATAGGCCCATATTATAAAGGGATATAATTAATCGAGCGAACAAAAAATAAGTTGGCGGCTGCACGTGAGCATACTGTATTACTGAATTTGGCAGCGAATTAATATGTTGGCGACTAAATTACTAAACTGGCGAAAACACTCGGGTGACAAAAAATTTTAAAGTCGGTAGATAAAAAGTGGCGAAATTTAATCCAAATTAGCACCGACATTTATAAGTTGGTGACTTAATTTCCGAGTTGGTGACCATTATACCATATAAGCAGCTATAAAACCAGATTTGGTTGATAAATTAATGGCTGCTAAAAATTCAATTTGCAGGCTACGGAAAATCCTATTTTTGGATACTGTTGGAGTATGTTTTTCTTTGTCATGGGTGTCATTTTCTAGGTTTCTGGGGGTGCAGAATAATATGAAAATAAAATCTGTTTCGTAATACCACAATGGCGTAATTTTTTGTTATTAAAATTAACAAGGTTGTCCTTTTCCCGGTTTCTGGGGGTTCTGATTACAAAATTGTCTTCCAATTTCATTTTCCAAAATGGAGAATATTCAATCTTCGGAAGATGAGTACTAAATTAAAAGATCTTGGGGATGCTAATTAGGATTGATGATTATTATTACAGTATGTTCAGTAGTTCAAGGTACCAGCTATGTAGGCATAGAAATTTTTAAAAATTCAGGATTCATGAATTTTTCTTCCATTCATGAAGAAAATATGCGATTTCTAACTTCCTCCGTGGTCTAGTGGTTCGAGCATTAGCTCTCGACTCGGAGGTCGTGGGTTCGATTCCCACAGGGGAACAAAAAAAAAAGTTGTTTCCAAGTTTGGTTAGGACAATGCAGGCTGATCACCTGATTGTCTGACAAGAAAGATGATCCATGCGTCGGATGGGCATGTAAAAAGTCGGTCCTGCGCCTGATCTCTCGCCAGTCGTGTCGGTCATCCGTCCCACTGGGTTACGAGAGTAGAAGGAAGAGAGAGTGCTCTTGTGTACTGCGCACACACTTGGGCACTATAAAAATTACTCCTGCGTAAATGGCCTGGTTTCAATGAAACCGGCCACCGTCACCGAAATCGGTGTGGGAGTTATTATTATTATTATTATGCGATTTCTAGATTAATAAGGGGGAGCAAATTTTCATTATTTTTGCAGTAAGATGCACCGTTTCTGAGATAGAAGCGACTATAGAAAAAAATATGACAATGCTGTACTGAGATACGAGGGGTGTATCAATCTATAGAAATGTTGGAAAATTCAAGATTTTCGAATTTTTTTGCTCCCATCATGAAGAAAATATGCTGTTGCGGGGTTTCAAAGGGGGGCGAAATTTTCATTATTTTTTCAATAGGATGCACCGTTTCCGAGATAGAATCAATTTTATAAAAAAAAAGTAAATGCTGGACATTGAGATACGACGGATGTTTATAGCTATAGAAATGTTGGAAAATTCAGGATTTTCGAAATTTCTTTTCTCCCATCATGAAGAAAATATGATGTTGCGAGGTTCCAAGGGGGGGCGAAATGTTCATTATTTTTTCAATAGGATGCACCGTTTCTGAGATAGAATCAATTTTATGAAAAAAGAAGTAAATGCTGTACATTGAGATACGACGGATGTTTATAGCTATAGAAATGTTGGAAAATTCAGGATTTTCGATTTTTTTTCTCCCATCATGAAGAAAATATGATGTTGTGGGGTCACAAAGGCGGGCAAAATTTTCATTATTTTTCAATAGGATGCACCGTTTCCGAGATAGAATCAACATTATAAAAACATAGTAAATGCTCTACATTAAGATACATTCCTAGATGTATAAAGCTATAGAAATGTTGAAAAATTCAGGGTTTTCAAATTTCTTTTTCTCCCATCATGAAGAAAATATGAGATTGTAGGGTTACTAAAGGAAATTTAAAATGGATGACTTTTTTGTAATCATCACCCCTAGAAACCAATAAAAGGAAGGAAGGATTATTTTTATGAAATTAAGTATGTCCGCCATATTGGAATTTCAAAATGAATGTTATTTTTGTATCCAGCACTCCCAAAATCCTGGTAAACGACACCCATATCAATTTTACGAAAAATAATATCCGCCATTTTTAAATTTCAAAATTAATCTACACAATAATCTACACCTCCCTAATAAAAACCGAGAAAAAAAAATGGGAATTTTGTACGCTCCTTTATGTTTTTTTTGTGTGCGCTCGTTTTGCTGCTTGTATGTTTCTTGAGTTACCTAAATCAGGGAAAATATATGTGCCTATTCTTAAATTAAATGTGTACTCACAAATTGTCGCCAAGATGGTTATTTAGTCGCTAAAACATAATCTGTCTGCCAGTTTGGAAAATTCAGTGGTATTATTTAGTCACCAGATTAGTAATTTTTTTGTTCCTTACATTCTTTCGCCAACTTGGTAATTTAGTATTCAATATTGGGTATTTTCACATCCAAAATTTAATTGTTTTGTCGCAAGTTTAAATACATGCCTATTATAAATACCTTACAGACTAACATACATATTATATACTTATAAACCTCACTTTGTCACGTGTTGATTAGCCTGCATTGACCTAAACCAGACTTGAAAATAACAATTTTTTTTTTCCAATGCGGGGATCGAACCAACGACCCCCGGAGCCGTCAGAGTTAAGCTTTAAACTACTGGAGGAGGAGAAACCTTATAATTTAAAGGACTACCATGGGTGTAGTTGTGGGAGTAATTATTTATTTATGCAAGTTCATTGTGTATTCGTAAAATAGAATAATACGTGTGTCGGAACAGCTAGTAAATTATATATTTTGTAATTATATTATAATAACTCCCCACCGATCTCTGTGACGGTGGCCGGTTTCATTGAAACCGGGCCAGTTACGCAGGAGTAATTTTATAGTGCCCAAGTGTGTGCGCAGTACACAAGATCACTCTCTCTTCCTTTACTCTCGTAATCCAGTGGGACGGATAACCGACACGACTGACGAGAGATGAGGCGCAGGTCCGACTTTTTTACATGCCCATCCGACGCATGAATCATCTTTCTTGTCAGACAATCAGGTGATCAGCCTGCATTGTCCTAACCAAACTTGGAAACAACATTTTTTATTGTTCCAATGCGGGAATCGAACCCACGACCTCCGAGTCGAGAGCCAATGCTCTAACCACTAGACCACGGAGACTGTTAATATATTATTTTTTAATAATAATAATTTATCTGTTATCTAGTGAGTAGTGGCAACCCTGGAAAAGGATTTAGCGCCCAGCAGTGCTGTACAAATAAACTTTGTACTCCAGTAGCCGGAACTAAACGGTTTTTTTAAAACACTCCTTTTGTTGTTTTTATATCCAATATATTTTGAATTTATACCCGGATTTCTAGACGATAACTCGGAGTTTTAGAGCATACAATTTGTCACAATGGAATATTTTAGTTTTATAAATAACGCGAGTAGTATTTTTGTTTAAAATTCTAGTTAAAACTGGCGCGAATATGATTCATCTGACTAATATTATAAATGTGAAAGTTTGTGAGGATGGATGGATATATGGATGTTTGTTATTCTTTCACTCAAAAACTACTGAACGGATGTCGATGAAATTTTGATGGCAGTAGTTTAGGCTCTGAATTAAAACATAGACTACTTATTATCCCGAAAAAGTACAGAGTTTCCGAGGAATTTATTTTGCGAGTGGAGCCGCGGGCAACAGCTACTTAAAAATAAAGCTTTTTTTTAATATTAATATTTATTCCAATTTTCGTCTCAATCATCAAAAAACAATCGCGGTGACGTGCGAAAGTAACCTGGGAATCGAACCCAGTGAACTCAAAGCGGGTATCGATGCTTTACTACTTATTCTACAGTGGCAAAGATTGGTTTGTGTACGCTTCAAAAAATCAAAAAGCTCTGCACCGATCGAGCTGAAATTTTAGCATGATATATAATCCGCATCAAGGATTGTTTTTATCTATTTTTTGCAACAGTCACATATCCGCGACCGCGAAAAAACTATTAACGCGGGCGGAGCCGCAGGCAACAGCTAGTCTTTTATATTTACTAACGTAAAGAACCATCATTCAATGATTTACACAAATGACAGCTCGCGGTTTCACGTGCGGTGCGGTGCACGGTGCGCGGGGGTGGTGGGGTTAATAAAAAATAATAATATCTATGGTCGCTTCCACACCACGACAATCTGGTCCTATGCTAAGTATCCGAAGAACTTGTATCACAGGTACCAGACAACGGAAATATATTATTTAATACTGTTTTACTATACATATATTTAAGATTTTTATTAGACTAAAAAAATAGATTAATTAGACTATACATATATTTAATACACATCCAAGTCCCAGGAACATTAAAACTTTTTGCCCCTTCGGCGGGATTAGAACCCGCGACCTCCGGCTTAAGCGCCGACACGCTAATGACTGAGCCACAGAGGTCGTCTTTAAAAGTGCTTAACGGTAAACTCGGATGCGATCTCCTCTTTTTCATTCTATGTTGGAACAGGGCCTCTAGTCAAGATGCTTTCGATAATTTCGACGGCGAAGTTCGAAAATAAAATGTATGGGGTTTGACATAAGGCATCGCAAGCGACATGTCACTTGCATGTCACTTTGCGATGCCTTATGTCAAATCCCATACATTTTTGTTTTCGAACTTCGCCGTCGATATTATCAAATGCAGCTTGACTAGATGCCCTAGACAGACAGATCGAAAACCTTAGCTCAGCGTTAAGAGCATTGATCGGCGCGAGACTCAGATTTCACGAAAAACGCTACTTTTCAAATGCGTCTATATCTAACAAAAACTGGTTATTCTGATTTTTACATGTAAAAAAACACTATAAAATATTGTATTCTAATTTTTCACTTATCATTTATTTTAAAATAATTTCAAACTTTTGAATAAAACTGACAAACTAACCAGAATATTTTACAACTTTAGGTTCAGGGGCAATTTCAAAACATATAATAGCTAAAACCGCTTACATTTTTTAAAAACAAAAAATCTTTACAAACTTGTTGGATCCTCTTCTAGATTATATATTTGTCAGATTATCTATACATATAAAATCCTTTGTCCTGAATGACTGACGGATCAACGCACAGCCTAAACCGCTGATCGTAGAGACCTGAAACTTGCAGGGCTTGCTCTTTGTAATGCGTAGGGATCCGATAAGAAGGGATTTTTCGAAATTCGACTCCTAAGGGGGTGAAAAGGGGGAAAACACTTTATATGGGACAACGTGATTCCTTGGTCCAATCTACTTAATATTTTGCACAAACATTATGTAACAGAATTGATGGAATTCGTGTATCATAGTTTATTGAAATTCGTCCCCTAACGGGAATAAAAAGGGAGAGAAAGTTGTTTGGGAGCGATTTGATTTTAAGTTGATATAAATACTCCTTAGTGCTTTTGATTTAAAGCTCCCACTCACAAGCGATCGATCGATTTAGTCTTTACAATTTAAACATTTACTGGATTCGTAGTTGCAAGTAAATCTGTTTAGATAAAAATTGAATATAGTCTGAGATCCTAGGACCGCCTTACTATACTTTTTATATGAAATTCGTATATATACGCGTAAATTTTGTCCCAACTTTTGACCCCCACCGCAAAAACTAGCTGGTAGGTCTTACACTAATCATTTTGTGTAATAGTTTATCGTTAGAAATTTACTTTCAAATACGAATAACTTTCCAATTTGATCGAAGCAATCGATAGCCCGTGAGTGGAGAGCTTTATTTTTAATTTGACATAATATATTGTCATCTATCTATCATGTTGAAAAATAAATCTGACAAGAATGCGAAAGTTGAAAATCTTACTCTTTGAAAAACTAGGCACCTAAATATTTGCGATTGCTGCATGATTGCTGCATTAATTTTATTATTATATTACTGTATACTATTTCAGAAAAATATTTTGAGTGTAGGTATAATTAAATTTCTTTCTCTTTTGTTGTTATATGTAATATTAAATTTATTTGTGCTCCCCTATATATAATTAACCTATATATTAAACACTGATAAATATCAGTGTTTAATATATAGGTTTTTAGTTTTTAACCCAAAACAATGACTTTTAAGATTTTCTTAAAAGATTTTTGATCTCTACGTTTATGCGCGCTAATCTCAGAAACTACGGAATGGATTTTTATAAAATTTGTTACCGTAGTAGTTTAGCCCTTGGATAAACACATAGGACTCCATAGATATATAATATTAAAATAGGACTCACTTTTTATCGCGGAAAATTTTTGGGTATACCTACGGGTTTTACGCGGTTAGGAATTAGGATAGCTCTGCTTATAATTTTGTGTAGGTATTTCAATTCAATCGGTTCATACGTACAAAAAGTTTTATCAAACTAAAGAATAATATTATAGTATAAGCAGTAAGAAATCCTTACTTAGTATTATACCTAAACGCGAAAGTTTGTATGTACATAATAATATGTTTAGTTTTTCATGGAATAAAGTAAAGTAAAGAAAACACGTAAAGAATTTTGATGAAATTTGGTATAGTAGTAGTTTATCCAGAATTAACACAGAATACTTTTTGCAGCTTATTAAATTTTATTTATGGGACAGTTCCTGGTAGATTTCTTGAGTGTACCTACGAAGTCGCAGGAAAAATTCAAATAAAATACTACTGATACGTCTATGCAGTGCCTACACCATTATGTATTTAATTTTGGTATTGGTATTTTCCCAAACAAGCTTTCCCTCTGACTTAAACCCAATTTCACGCGAGCGAAGCTGCGGGCAAAAGCTAGTGTAACTATATGGAAAATGTGAAATGAGTATAATGATTATTTTTAATTAGTAAATGGTTTTAACAATCACGTATATATAAACACTAACTGTTGCCCGCGACTTCGTCTGAGTCAACTGATGGCGCAATAATGCATTTTATTTCCACTAAAGTTGATTAGCATAAAAAAGGTTATAGTGGGTCTATCTTAAAAGCTAGACATAAACTGTCGCAGACATTTTTTTAGATCATTTGAAGAGAAATATTTCTTTCATTCATATTTTTTTGGGTAACTTGAACCGTTTACGCAGTGCACGCAACGGAAGCCCTAAAATATGAATAATTTTCCCCGTTTTCGCAACATTTTTCACTGATTCTTGCTCCTATTGGTCGCAGCGTAATGTTATATAATATAGCTTAAAACCTTTCTAGATAAACGGACTATCCAATACAAAAATAATTTTTCATTTAGATCTAGTAGCCGTTCCTGAGATCAGCGCGTTCAAACAAACAACGGAAGCCCTCAAATATGAATAATTTTCCCCGTTTTCGCAACATTTTTCACTGATTCTTCGCTACTATTAGTCGCAGCGTGATGTTATATAGCCTAAAGCCTTCCTCGATAAATGGACTATCCAATACAAAAATAATTTTTCAGTTCGAACCAGTAGTTCCTGAGATTAGCGCGTTCAAACAAACAAACAAACAACCAAACAAACTCTTCAGCTTTATAATATTAAGTATAGATCTCTACAGTGCCCGGCCATAATATATAAGTATATTGCACGCACATTGACCTTTGAGAAAAATATATTGTAAATCAAACAAAGAATATTACAATACTCATCATGTGTATTTATTGGGAAGATACCTATTTTTTTTTTGGTTGAATCGGAAACAAACGCAAAAATACTTTCCTCTTTATAATATTAATATAAGTATTATAATATTTAAATATATAACCTAACCAAGAGCATGTCAGGACATGTCTAAGGAGGGTTCCGTAACTATAAATGCGTAATATGCTTTTTTTAATTACTCCAAAAGTTACTGTCCAATTTGGTTCACAATAATTTTCTTAAAGAGATTTAAGCATGATCTATCAGCATGGAAATTTGCAAGTTTCTATCTCCTATAGTTTAAAAATGCTAACCTAACCAACTTACAAACTACTTTGGAGGATTACTCGACGATTACTCGAAAATGGTCAACTTTATAAAATAATAACGTATGAAAACTTGCCTTTATTTTAAAATACCTATTCTACAATACCCCACACGATGGGGTAGAGTGAAAAAATATTTTTCATCCCCACTTCATTTGTATGGAGAGCCACCCCTAAAATATAAAATTATTATTTTTTTATGATCCCGAAACTGTGATCTATACACAATCTATAACTGCACCAAATTTCATCAATTTATATTCATAATTACAGGAGCTAGAGGCGCGGACAGACAGACAGACAGACAGACGGACAGAGCGAAACTATAAGGGTTCCTTAAGTATTACCGAACCCTAATAAAAGGCAAATCTGACTGATTCATCTATCAACGCACGGCTGAAACTAGTAAACGGATTTTGCTGAAATTTGGCATACAGATAGTTGTAATGACGGAGGCATCCGCTAAGAAAGGATTTTTGAAAATTCGCCCCCTAAGGGGGTAAAAACGGGGTTAGAATTTTGTATGAAAACCGAACTCCACGCGGACGAAGTCGCGTGCAAAAGCTAGTTTTATATACATTTATATCTCATAAAAATAAAATTTAAAATTGCGAAAATATCAGGAATTATAGTTATTTAAAATGATGATATTTATGTATTTTACTTGCTCTTTTTGTTTCTTACTTACATAATCTATGAGAAGAACCTTTTATCTTTAATATGCTATTTAAATTTTTAACTTTTTTCTTTTTTTTCTTTTTCTTTTTTTTTTTTTCGTGTGGCAACACTTGTAACAATACATAAAATTGTATCTCCCGATTTTAAAAATTGTTAAAAATTATTTATATTGATAATTTATGTTAATAAAGTTTGTAAACCTAGTATTATTTGTGTAAAATTCAAGAAAAATAAATAGTTTATTAGCTAGTGGACTTTTAAGCAGACTTACAAGTTAATTGTAAAGTGACAGCCAACGACGTATAACGAACTTTGCAAAATCAAAGTGGATTTAAGTTTTGTTCCTGATATACTGCGAGAAACCCGGGGAGTATAGTGTTTATTTACATACTACATCACCTACTGCTCAATATAAGATCCAAATAACACTATATATAAAGCTCATCCCAGTGAGACATATAACAGAACTAACAGAATTTACACTTTGGCTTTGTTTAAGTTCTCTCTTGGCTTAACGTTAGTGGAAGCTAATAAGATGATGAATTTGTACAAGCCTGCTAATAAATACTAATATAATATTTTAATTATACTCACTCTAAGCAGAAACATTTAACTTAATAGTTAATTAACATAATTATATACCTACCTACATTCTTATTACAAATTCTTAATTTTATATTACTCTCTTGGCTTGACTGTTGTTAAAGCTAAGTAGATGATAAAAAACACTAGCCTACAGCGTAACATTCACTTAATATAACAATATAATATACTAAACCCTGTCATACTCAAAATTGTTAATTGTTAATTATTTTTACAGGGCATAACCTAATACTATTTATAAGTACAGTATACACAGATTTCTGTCACTACTATAATCTGTCTATTCTGTCTTTTTTGTCTATTTTATACTTGTTAATCTTTAATTTCCAGTATTTATATTACTTTCTTTTCATTTCTTCATTTTGCAACTTAAATTTCTATCTATTCCTGTGTAATTACTGTGCGACTGAAACAATATTTGGGGCTGACAAATCTTGATTTGGGCAGAAGGTGATTACTTGCATTGTGATTACATCCCATTAAAACATTTTGTATTCGGTTTCAGCTATCAGGAATAAATAAATCAGCAAAATGATGACACGTTCAAATCTAGCCCGCCAGACGGAAGAGCAGCTGCGAACTGCTCTTAAGGAACTAAAGGACTCTAAGCAGCAATGTCAACAGCTGCTTATTGAACGTGACGACAGTGAAAAGGAAATGCTTTTAATTTTGCAAAAAAATGCAGATTTAAAATCAGAACTAAACAAATTAAACCAAAAATATGAAAACATCTGCGAACAAAACTTGGAATTACAAAGTGTTGTGGACGGCTTTGACAATTGTAGAATGGAATATGAACAATCTCTAGAAGACACTTGTTACATTAAAAAGAAGCTACAAGATGCTCAAGAGTACATAATGTCCCTAGAATGTCAAATAAATAGTAAAAAATCTGAGGAAACACAAAGTTTGTACGATGAACTGTTAGGGAGTGTGAATGACTCATCTAAAAATAACATAACTACCATAGACTTGACAGAGGACGACACAATAACGGCCTGTCATATTATGAACAGTAAAAATAAGTTGAAAAAATATGTAAAAGTTAAGAAATGTATTAGAAAAACACAAAATTTATTACTAAAAAACCAGAAATTTGTAAAGCAGCTTAAAAATATGTCTAAAAATAAAATATTATTAAAAAATCAATTATTAAGCTGCTGCGAGGAGTTGAGAAATACTAGGTTTGACTATGAGGCGGATGTATGTAGCCTTCAGTCTGAAATTTCAGAATTACACAGCTCCCTAACACAGATAAAAATAAAATATGAATTAGCACAAAAAGAAATTACTGCACACATATCTGCCATGGATGACATAATTAAAATCGGCCACTATAATGAGGAACGTGTAAACTCATTAATTAACAATGACTGTCAGTGTCAAAAAAATAAAGGTCATTTACGGCATGATAGTGATAGTTCAGCCAGCTGTTCAGAGTTGAGGGCTTATACTGAATCCTCAAAAAATTATAATATGATACCTACACCTATCTCAGAGTCTGGCTTAATTAGTATTTACTGTGATGAAATAGGCTATGGAATGGGTGTATATCTAAATAATTTGTGTACGGGACAACAAGTAACCAGCACATGTTTGCCCGGGGCATCTTATGAACAAATAGTTAGCCGGGCAGTTAATGCTACTTGTTGCCCTAACACAACTTTAGTTATATTAGTCGGGAGAAGAGGAAAGATAAACAAAAAACAGATGACAGATTATATTGATATTTTGAGTAACAAAGAAAATGTTACTAAACTTATATTGATTACCTTTCCTTATATAAAAAAACTGCCACACGAGAGTAACGAAAATTATATTAGATTTAAGTTGAACAGCCTACTGTGTAGTGCTACAAACCAAAATTGTATAGTTTTAAGTAACACTCAACCACATATAGATGTGGTTGACATTAATAATATTATAAGTTTTAGATTTAATAATCTAACACGTGATAAGTATTTCTTATCACAGTTTTTTACTAGATGCATAGCTAGATGGCTATTTCATTTTTTAGTTTTAGGACAAGCCAAAGAATTGGCTAAACCGACCACTGCTTTTATTGAGCAGAGTCATTATTCTGACAACTATACAGTCAGCAGCTTGGAATATGTTCCAAATAATTTAAATTAGTTTCTAAGACAACAGAGGCTCACTCTAGCAATGTGATAATCAATAATATAAATTATTTAAATGTATTACCTATCTTACCTACCAAAAATGTTTACAAAAAATGTGATTTCAATGTAAACCTGGTGCACCAAAATTTGCAAGGAATGGTAGGTAAAGAATTAGAAATTGAGTTGTTTGTTAATGAATATAACATTGATATTATGTGTATATCAGAACATTGGTTTAGAAAACATGAATTAATATTTAACTTTTGTGGTCACCAGGTAGCTAGTTCGTTCAGTCGAGAGAATGCCATTAGAGGTGGTTCTTTAATATTAATTAATAAAAAAATTAAATTTAAAGAACGTAAAGATATTATAAGACTCTCTACTGAACGAATAATTGAGGTAGCCTGTATTGAGTTGAGCCATCTTATTATTGTAAGCGTATACAGGCCTCCATCAGGTTTATACGATTCCTTTGAACAAATCATGGAAGAAATGTTGACAAAAATATGTGCATCTAACAAGAAGATTATTGTATGTGGTGATTTCAACATTAATTTATTAGACTCAAACTCCACCACTGTTAGATTCACATCATTGTTAAAATCGTATAACCTCAGTAATTTATTTTATGAACCGACAAGAATATGTGATACAGCAGCTACTTGTATTGATAATATTTTCACTAATATTACTCCTTATAAAAAAGAAATAATTAATGCGCTTAGCTCTGATCACTGTGGACAATTTGCTTCATTTAATATTAATTGTGAAAATAAACCTCAAGAAAAGCTTGTTTATATTCCTGTGAATACAAAACGTATTGAGAAATTTAGAGGTAAATTAATTTCAAATATTCAACAGTTAGATGGGTTTAATAGCTCAGATGAAGCGTTTCATAAACTATTTAAAATAATAAGAACCCAGTATAACTCTGTGTTTACTTCTAAAACGGTCAATTTAAATAATAGAAAAAGTAATTTTAAAACCTGGGCAACTGCAGGAGTTATAATAAGTAAACAGCGATTATATGATTTGTATAACGAAAAGACATTTAATAAGAGTGAATCTTTTAAACTGTATGTCAAGCAATATTCAAAAATTTTTAAAAAAGTATGTCAAGCAGCGAAGGCACTTCACATAAAAGAAAAAATAATGAACGCTAAAAATAAAGTGAAAACCACTTGGAAGATAATTGCAGATGAGACTGGAAGAGGTAAAGGCAGTCGTAACTCTAAATTTGAACTTTGTATTAATAATAAAAAGGTAAATTCTGACCTAGAGGTCGCGACAATCTTCGAAAAATTTTTTGCTGACATTCCGGTCTCAACTACAAAAAATTTAAATTCTTCACCTGCAGTTGCTGAAAAAATACTCAGAGAAAATGTCAAGGAATGTGATGTCAATTTTAATTTTAAATAAATTGACTCCAGAGATATTATTAACACCTTCAAATTACTCAATATTAAAAATACTACCGATCTCTGGGGTATGTCTATAAAAGTTATAAAATCAATAATTGACATCATTGCCCCCTATCTAGCCTTAGTTTTCAATAATTGTATAAATAATGGTGTGTTCCCTGACCTAATGAAGCATAGCAAGGTGATGCCTCTTTTTAAGGCTGGGAATAAGTCTGACCCAGCAAATTATAGACCAATATCTATACTACCGACTTTCAGTAAAATTTTCGAGAAAATAATCTTAAATCAATTGCTAGCCCACTTTAACATAAATAATTTATTACATAGTAACCAATTCGGGTTTACTAAAGGTCGGTCCACAACAGACGCAGGCATCAGTCTTCTATGCAGCATATTTGGGGCATGGGAGGGATCGCATGATGCACTTGGTGTCTTTTGTGATCTATCCAAGGCTTTCGACTGTGTCGAGCATGCTACGTTGGTCAAAAAATTATACCATTATGGTATAAGGGACACGGCACTTAAACTTTTAGATTCTTATCTTAAAAATAGAACGCAGAGAGTAGAAGTTAATTCTACAAGGTCTACTGGGACCAAAATAGAATTAGGTGTACCACAAGGGTCAATTTTAGGCCCGTTTCTTTTTCTCATCTATATAAATGACCTTCCTTATCTAGTTAAAGATAAGCATGAGATAGTACTCTTTGCCGATGACACTTCACTAATTTTTGATGTGAAGCGACGACAGTCAAATTATGACGAGGTAAATAGTGCTCTCTCAAAAATGGTACATTGGTTTAATGTTAATAATTTACTTTTAAATTCAAATAAAACGAAATGTTTAAAGTTTAGCCTCCCAAATGTTAGGCAGGCACAAACCAATATACTATTAAATGATGAGAAAATGAACTTAGTGGACACCACTGTATTTCTAGGAATAACACTAGATTGTAAATTACAGTGGGGTCCCCATATTGCAAATCTGGCAGATAAGCTCAGTTCTGCAGCATATGCAGTCAAAAAAATTAGAGAAATTATCGATGAGGATACAGCGCGGCTAGTTTATTTTAGTTATTTTCATAGTATAATGTCATATGGCATTCTTCTTTGGGGAAACGCTGCGGACATTAACACAATATTTGTGCTACAGAAGCGAGCTATACGTTCTATTTATAAGATGTCATGTTTTGAATCTCTGAGAGAAAAATTTAAAGAAATAGGTATTCTGACCGTTGCTTCTCAATACATTTTGGACAATGTGTTGTATGTCAGAAAGAATTTAACGAATTTTAAAAAGAAAAGTGACACACATTGTAGGAATACTAGAAATAGGAACAAGTTAGAAATACCAGTGATCAGACTTAGTAAAGTAAGTAAATCTTTTAAAGGTCAATGTATACGCTTTTACAATAGAATCCCAGAAAACGTTCAAAATCTTTCCATTAATAAATTTAAAAAAGCTGTTAAAGAACGTTTGTGTGCTAAAGCTTATTATAAAGTCAGTGATTTCACTAACGATTGCACACCTTGGGAATAAGATGGCCCCATGCAAGGCTGCTTTTATGTACTTAAGTATGTTCTATGTACTTATGACTAATGTTATATAGATTAAGTTACAACATTGTAAAATATTTTTTGAAAAGAACAATTTTCCCATCTTTTTGCTAAAAGGTGGCCCCGTGCGAGTTTCTTACGCCGGTTCTTCTCGCCGGGCTAGTTTCCGAACCGGTGGTAGGCATCATGTAGGACAATTCTATAAGTGTTATATTATAACCTACATGGAAATAAAAATTTTGAGTTTGAGTTTTTTGAGTGAGTTTGAGTTTAACTAAATTAGTTTGACGAATTTTATATGATTTTTTAAAACTACTATATAAATCGAGACGCACGAGCGTTTACAACAGTATTTGTAAACGTTCGTGCGCCTCGATTTATTTATATATCTGACAAATAAATAATCTAGAAGAGGATAAAACAAGTTTGTAAAGATTTTTTGTTTTTAAAAAATGTAAGCGGTTTTAGCTACTATATGTTTTGAAATTGTCCCTGAACCTAAAGTTGTAAAAACTTCTGGTTAGTTTTGTCAGTTTTATTCAAAAGTTTGAAATTATTTTAAAATAAATGATAAGTGAAAAATTAGAATACAATATTTTCTAGTGTTTTTCTACATGTAAAAATCAGAATAACCAGTTTTTGTTAGATATAGACGCATTTGAAAAGTAGCGTTTTTCGTGAAATCTGAGTCGCGCGCCGATCAATGCTCTTAAGCGTGGTTGGTGACAGTATTGGAACTTAACTCTTAAGTCTACTAATATTTACTAACATTTTCAGCGATGTTGCAGCGTGTAATGTACAGCCGTTACCCTCGTATAAACACCCTCTTACCCACAAAGTCTAGTACAGTAACTACCCCGTAGTTTATTTAGGGTAGCATCTGTACATTTTCGAAGTACTACGAGTACATTATCTGTTTACGAACCGACTGGTTTTGGCTGAAATTCAAAATGTAGAGACATCAGACCGTGTAAACAACCGTGAAGCGAATACTAGAGTTAGTGTTACCAACCTTTAAATTATTTCTGCCAGGAATTAAGTCAAATAACACAAAAAAATCCTTAAAATCGCATCAATTACTTGAAAATCCCGTTTTTTTTTTGTACAATTAAGTATACTGTACATAGATACTACATAAAACAAAGAATTGTGTCATGCAGTGAATAAAAAAATTGTTTACATTATAAAATTAGGTACCATTCTAATTCAAGTAGGTCTTATTCTTCCAAAAGTTTATTTTCAAATCGTTTGTCGATATGGCAATTCAATAGCTAAATTAAATTGGAAACAAGTAAATAAAAACCATTAAAACTAAAGAGTTAATATTTTCCCCAAATTTAGGGGGGAAACCCCAAGTTGGCATCACTGTCTAGGACAGTGATGCCAACCGGGAATTCTAAATTTGAATATAATTATGTGGTAACATTTGAATTTAGAATTGTTTTAACATTCAGGAAGCTGGGTATGCACCTGGACTCAAAGCGTTGTTGATTTAAAGTTATTAATTCGTGGCTCGAATCAGGATTCTGCATTTCACATTTAAATTAACACACGTTCTTCTGTATTATTTTAACACTCTCACTGCCATGGGATCCGCTGGCGGGCCCCAAGTTTGTGAGTGCAAGGGGCCGGTCTTATTTTAGAGAAACATCAACCAGCAGGCCGTGGGGGTCGCCGGCCACCCCCAAAACATTTTGTCCGCTACGCCGCTTGTAATTTTGTAGAATTTAACTAGCTAGCCAGCTTTAGTACTTGTTAGTATGCCGCCGGCCGCCCCCTCGGCTTGCTGCGTGCGGGTTTTTTCCGCGCTTTCGCTACTTTCGGGATTTTTTATTTCGGGATTAGTAATTGCCGAATACAACAAACACAAAAGCACGATTGATTTTTCTGATCAGATGGGTAGTTATTGCAATCCATCAAGAAGAAACGTACGTTGGTTTCAAAAACTGGCAATTGAATTACTGCTAACTACGTCTGTCGTAAATGCCTACTTGATATACAAGTCTCGCAAAAGACTTACAACAAAAACTTATAAAATTACGAAATTTCGTGAGAACCTTTGTATACAGTTGATGAATTTACAGCAGCGCCGTGCTACCGATCCCGGTGTAACCACAAATGAGTTCGGAAAGAACCCTTTGACTGACCATCGCTACGACTTATACGTCGCAAGTGTATACACTACTACGAAAGTTTACGACAAGAAAGTAAAACAAGCGTAGAGGCCAAGAAACTTACAAAAAAAATCAAGTACAGTATGCCTCACTTCCCCATCGAATCCAAGTGTTTGTGCGTCTTGTTTTGCCAATAAACACAGCAAAAAGTAATTTTTTTCCTCAGTGCATGTTTTTTTCTTGTTTTTGTACTAAAATAATAAAGATTTGTCAATTTCATTTTTATTTGTTTTTCATTTTTTCCCCGCCATACAGAAATATATTTTTTGCTCCGATTGAACTGATTTTTTTTTTCAACATGTAGCTTACTGTATGCGCAAGCCAATACTACACATATCTTTTTCTTATTAGCAGGCCTGTAGTACAAATATCTGTTTGAATTTAGGGGGTCACAGCGGATCCCACGGCATGCTAAAAGCATTCTTAACTAGACGCCAGCGGACCCCACGGCCTGCTGTAATATTTTTTCATTTTGAGTGACGGCCTACCGCAGCAGAATCGTTGGGACCGCAGGCGGACTCCATGGCTTGCTAAATTGTAACCATGCTATATATTGCTGGCAGTGAGAGTGTTAAAAGGACTCTACGTTCTACGAGTAAAATTATATTTGCCTTTTGGTTTGTTTTGCCCTTGAAATAATTGTAGAAATAGTTGAAGTTCAGAAATGGTTTAAAAGGCGAGAAATTGTATTGAAAGAGGTGTAGGTAGAGGTTATAGGTGTAGGAGTAGGCGTAGTTACAGGTTGCATGTAGTTCTAGGTATAGTATAGTATAGGCCGACTCACCACTCAGCAGGCTAAATAAAATACAAAAAAATATATTTGCATTTTGCTTTCATATATTATCATAAACCTAATATTCGTAACCGAAATTATGATATTAATTAATATCCAATCTAACGGATGATTCGAAATAATTTAATATCCGTAATCGTAACCAAAACTGATAAGTATAATTTTATTCCTACATCCGTATCTGTATCCAGATCCCAAAAGCTTAACAGTTAACTTCTCGACTCAGGATTTGCCTAGAAAAAGACAACTGTGAACTAGTTAAGGCAAAAAATATTATATACGAGTATTACTAACGTAGCCAAGGTACAACTGGCTCCAAGGTACATGTCTACTTCATCATCTTTCTGGGTTCATAATTTTTGTATGGCACTAGCAGTGTTTACATATAGAACATGGAAGGGACATCTTCAGCGATTATTTTCACTCAAAAAAAATGTTGTAGTCGTTAACTTCATCGTTGACTATGTTTATCTACTGTAATGCCATAAAAATTATTGAGTACGACGTATGAGTGGACCAATTCGGGCGTTCTTGTATGAAGATGTAGTACTGTATACATCTACTGTGACCGAAGTTGTGGTATGTATAGCGGGTATAAGACCGAAATAGAATAAAATGTAAAAGAATATTATAAAAATATCTTACATATAAAATGGACATTTTTTTAAAATAATTTGCGACTGAAAGATTTTCTCAAAATTACAGTGGCTTGAAACTTTTTATGGCGCATTTCTTAAGCTCATAGAAGTGTTTAGCATATAGAACGCTGGGCTCCTTAAAATTCAAGAGTCCAATTTGTAACTTCATACGGAATGTATGAAGTTCACTCGGTTATAAATAGCGCGTTAAGCTGCAAATTACTGCTATATTCAATAAAATGTAGAAAGTGTATTTTCTTAAATTACTATAACAGATGTTGCCCTGGACTTTGTACGCGCAAAAGGAAATCCTACCAGACCGTACATGTTGCCGCGATAAAAATTAGCATATGTCCTTTCTTGTGGTCTACTCTATATCTGTGTCAAATGTAATCAAAATCGGTCTAGTAATTTCGTCGCCTATTCATTGCAAACAAACAAACAAATATTTTCTCTTTATAATATTAGATAGAAGATAGATAGTAAATACTAGTTTAGCACCCATTTTGTATTTATTTCCGTCTTGAATCACTTGAAAACCGCATTGCGTAGCAAAAAAATCTAAGTTTAAATTATGTACCTACGTCCTACGTATCATCTATCTTGTAAGTAGAAACTCAAACTCAAAATGTTTATATCCATGTAGGTTATAATATAACGCTTATAGAATTGTGCTACATGATGCCTACCACCGGTTCGGGAACTAGCCCGGCGAGAAGAACCGGCGTAAGAAACTCGCAAAGAAATCTTACACCTGACTTGATTAATATTCAATTTAATTATTAATTATTTTTTTTATATCAATGGTACAGTCTAAAAAAATTAGGCCTTTTCATCCGATAATGGACGATTTATACACTGTTTTTCGAGCGAAGTAACCACTCTTGAAATACTATGCCTGGGACAGTCGGTATGTCGTATGGTTGCCCAAGCACAAACGGCATTCTCACAACATAATCAGGCTAGTCCAAACTCCAGAGGAATGGTCAATACAATGGGACATAATAATGGTACCTACAGTCTAGACGCCAAGTAGTGACGCGTCATATCGTTTACGGTCCGAAGATAAAAATGATACTTTCCTTATTCCTACTTCCTACTAATATTATAAAGGTGAAAGTTTGTGAGGATGGATGGATGGATGGATGTTTGTTGACTCTTTCACGCAAAAACTACTGAACGGATTTTGATATGGTGGTAGTTTAGGCTCTAGACAAAAACATAGGCTTATTATTATCCCATAAAATTACAGTGTTCCCTTAGGAATTGGGATACTGAATCAGCTGAATATCTTGTCCTAGAAATTACGTTACACCATAGCAAATAACTTCTTATCGTTTTGTACAGTCCTAATATGAATATTGACTACTTTGATTGCCTTGACAAATTACTTAATGATTATTATCGTATGTCCTTCAGTCACGTTATAATGATGGGAGATTTCAATACATGTTTAATTCAAAATAATTCTCGCTCTTTTAAGCTTAAGTCTCTTTTATCTTCCTATAATCTCCACGTACTTCCAACATCCACTACTCATCATTTTCCAAATTCTATCCCTTCTCAGTTAGACCTAATGGTTGTCTCTTCACCTAATAATATTTCTATTCACGGTCAACTTATAGCCCCATTTTCATATCATGATCTTGTTTTCCTTTCCTATAAAATCCGTCCCTCCAAAAGAAAGCCTCAATCCGTATTACTGCGTAGTTTTAGAAATATTGATCAGGATGCGCTACAGCGTGACGCTTTAAATATAAATTGGTCATCTGTACAAAACAGTCAAACTTTGGACACAAAAATTTATGAATTTAATAAAATCATTTTAGATCTATATGATCGACACGCTCCAGTAAAAAAGGTGAGAATAAAACATGACCCAGCTCCATGGATTTCAGATTCCATCAAGGAAGTCATGGCTACTAGAGACAAGGCTAAAAGAAAATGTAAAAACCAACCTAACGACACGAATGTTAAAAATTATAAAACTTTGCGAAACCAGTGCAACAGTCTGTGTCGTGCTGCTAAGCGTCGTCACTTCTATGCGTCTCTTGAGAATCGTACATGTGCCGATGCCTGGAAGTTTCTGAAGTCTATCGGTATTGGAAAAATAACCACCTCTTTACCCAGCGATTTAGATTTAGATGCACTAAAATTTAGTGCATCTAAATCTAAAAAAAATCTTCTCCAAACCCCCGATTACTTTGTGTTCCAATGCAAAAGATAACACCTTAATGCAAATACCTAAATTACCTAAAACAGCCCCACCTTTTTCCTTTTCTAATGCAACTGAATCAGATGTCAGAACAGTGGTCTTATCAATTTCATCTCAAGCAGTTGGCTGTGATCGATTGTGCTCTAAAATGATCAAAATGATACTTCCCTCTTTGTTACCAATTCTCACTCACATATTAAACTTCTCTCTATCCTCAAATACATTTCCCTCAGCATGGAAGCAGGCCAATATTATTCCACTGCCTAAGGTTTCAAATCCTATATCTTTATCCTCTTTTCGTCCAATTTCTATATTACCTTTCCTTTCTAAAGTTTTGGAGCACATTGTTCATAAGCAACTTTCTTCCTTTCTCTACAGTAACAACTTCATTAGCCCTTTGCAATCGGGTTTTCGTCCAGCACATGTTCGGCATTATTAAAGGTTACTGACGACATACGTTTAGCCATGGAGAACAAAACATTAACTATCCTCATCCTGCTCGATTTCAGTAATGCTTTTAATTCTATTGACTTTGACATCCTTATTGCTATCTTGAAATCTCATAATTTATCTTCTACGGTATTAGCCTGGTTTGATTCCTACCTTCGGGGCCGCTCGCAACGAATACAGACTAATGTCACTTTTTCAAATTGGTGTAATCTCTTTGCCGGCTGTCCCCTCCTTTTCTCTATTTTCATTAATGAGATAACTAAAGTAATTACATCCAAGTATCACCTCTATGCAGACGACTTGCAAATCTAACAACATTTTACCCTGGCTAACGCGATGTCGGCAGTAACTTTAATAAATCAAAATTTAGACAATATTAGTGAATGGGCGAAATCTTTTGGCATCCTCGTTAATCCTGATAAATCTTAGGCATTAATCATAGGTAGCAGACGATTGCATGCATGTCTTGACCTTACAGCGCTGTCCCCAGTCACATTAAACGGTGTACAAATAACTTACTCAGAGTCGGCTAAATACCTGGGTGTTATAGTAGATTCTACGCTTTCTTGGAATGCCAACATTAATGACATCAGTCGTAAGTAGGGTTGCTGAGGATTCCTCTTCCGTTTCCTTATAATGTGGAAGTTCCGCAATATTTTGGGTTCCTCAACCGTTACCGCATCCTCATAAATAAAAATAAAAAAATCCTCTTCCGCTATCGCTTCCTCAAAATTTAAGAGGAATTTATGAGGAATTTCACTCGCGCATGCGCGTAGCGTATCCAATCATGGCAACGCACACGCCAGCGCGCGATGCCGAACCGAACGGGCGAGTAAGACCTCCCCTCTCGCGGAGTTCGCTCGCCCGCACTGTTTCTTGCTTGTTTGTTTTAATTTTATTGACATAGCAAGCGTTGTTTTTTATACGCGCGTACGCAGCTACGCATAATAATATCACACAACTTTTTATACACACTTTTCCACTTTATTTAGATTTTTACAATAATTTGTATACCATAATTTATATAACATGACCGGTTTTGATTAACTCATCATCAACACCTAATGATGAGTTTGATGATTCTTTATTGTGTATGTTTTGAGAATGGTTTAGATTCATAGTTTAGTCCACTGGAAAATGCCCTTTTAATAAATTTTTGTGTAATGTATGTACCTAGTTATGTACAGACAGGACAAAGGCTTTTTGGGTTGGGTTCGCTAGTATTTATAATTTCCTATCATCCACTTCCTCATCCGCTTCCTCTTCCGCATCCTCTTCCTCAAAAATATCCTCTTCCTCATCCGCATCCTCTAAATTTGCGCATGACAATTCCTCTTCCTCCTCCTCTTCCTCATAATCATTTCCTCAACAACCCTAGTCGTAAGGTACACTATGCTATTCCCTCACTTAAAGCATTGCAGAACTTTTTACCCATCGCCACCAAAATAACACTTATGCAGAGCATTATAATGCCTATAATCGACTACGGCGATGTCTGCTGTTTAGATGCTACTGAATAGAATTTAAACAAACTGGAACGCTTACAGAATATTTGCATATGATTTATATTTGGGCTAAAGAAGTATGATCATATTTCAGATTACCGAAATAAATTACAGTGGCTCCCTATTCGCGAGCGTCGTAACTATAGGATTCTTAACTTTCTTTTTAAAGTACTTTTCCACTCTAATTCCCCTTCCTATCTATATGAGCTATTTTCCTTTCCCCATCTCCAGGATGAATCTTACAGATCTTTTAGACGCACACTTCTCCAAATTCCTTCTCACAATACCGACTTCTTTTCCTGCTCTTTTACTATACATTCTGCCAAGCTCTGGAACTCCTTGCCATCAGAGATCCGTGAATGTAAAACTCTCGCATTATTTAAAAAGAGACTAAAAGAACACTATCTCAGACAAACCTATAAATAGTTCACTGTTTTAACATCATGTTTAATTTGTATTTATCTTATTTAATAAGTGTAATATTCGATATATTATGTTATCTATTATTAATATGTATTTATTTATTTATAATTGTGTGTAGGTATATATACTATTATTAATATGTATTATTTATTTTTATTGTAAATTAAGTAGTTATTTCAAAGTTGCTAGAGTACACGCTAAGGTAAATATTCCGTATCGCGCCACCAGCGATTTTGAGGCTGATTTTTTTTTTACAGTCGCGTTATAATCTGTAAACATCAGAACTAGTATTGTTATGATGGCGCATGACCTATTTTGCAAAAAAAAAAAATTACTCCGAGTTGGCCCAATACGACTTCATTGGGTTAGGTTAGATGGCTAAGGCGGGGGGAGCGTAGCGCAGCGAAGCTACCGCCTTAGCCATCGTGGTTATTTTTTTGTAAACCACCCAGAAGTAGGAGCCCCGCTACGCGGGGCTCCGTCGACTCATAATTGAACAACTGTTATTGAGGGCTTATTATAACGCGACTGTAAAAAAAAATCGGCCTCAAAATCGCTGTTGGCGCGATACGGAATATTTACCCACGTTAATTTTTGCTTTTCATTAGTCAATTACCTATTCCTATACTATACAGGTCTTCTGGAAGACATTCCACTGTGGAATAAGATGTACCTTTGTACAAAAAGTTTTATTTTTTAGGTAATGTTTGTTAACCTATTTATTGTGTGTACATAAATTGTAAAATAAATACTTAAATAACGCGAGCGGAGCCGAGGGCAAAAGCTAGTACAAAATAAGTCTATTTTTACATTGAAATTTTGCGATATTAAGACATAAACGAAAATCCGTAATTTTCAAGCTCATGCTACATTGTTTCCTTCTGCTTCAGCATCATAATGTGATGGGCATGCAGAACACGTAGTACGTACCATCTCTTAAGCCCCGAACACATTATGGGGCAACCTACGATATTATATGTGGCATATAATGCATACACATAACGTTTCATGTAATTATACGACCTTTGTGGCTCAGTGGTTGAGCGTGTTGGTGCTTAAGCTGGGGGTCGCGGGTTCGAATCCCGCCGAAGGAACAAAAAGTTTTCCGTATTCCTGGGTCATGGATATATACAATATAATAAAAATCTTAAACATGTGTATAACATAAAAGTATTAAATATATTTCCGTTGTCTGGTACCCGTAACACAAGTTCTTCGAGAACTTACCATGGGACCAGAGGGCCAATTCTCTTAATTAACTTAGACTTTCAACTTACCATCAATTCATTATAAATTTATCATCCTGTTATCATAAATTGACCGAAAGTCGGTATTCTACAACACTATTTTCGTAAATTTAAAATCCCAACACAGTCATTTGCAATGATATTGACTACAATTTATAAATAAAGCGAGCACAAAGCATGTATAAAGACAGCTGTTGCTTGACGTTTGTACGATCCAGTGTTGCCAATTATTGTCAGTTAAGGCGCGTCTCCTGCTCGTGTTTTTTTTAAAAAAATCTACAAAATCATCGAATTTGGGGCACGGCTATGCACATTTGTGTACGCATACACGATTTTATCCTCTTCTGAGACGGACGGAAAATTATTTCCCACGTGGTTAGAGAGGGGAAGGCAAAAAAAGAGATTTTTGCGTAAAATAAATATTTTTATGTCATGGCATCCCCACATGTCAAAGTGAAAAAAATATTCGGCTGACGGATCGGTTTGAGTCAAATTGGAGTTAAGTTTATAAACATACGAGAATACCATTTTCTATGGTTAAGTGGTTCGCTCAATCTATAATCAAGCTATGATACAATGATAATCGCATCGCGGTGTAATTCGTCGTTTGACGTTTGTTTGAAGTTTAGTTGAATACCATTTTGCTGTTTGATAGGTTCCGGACTGTATCGAAACAGTAAGGAAGTTGCATTATTATTGGATTAAAATAGCAGAATCGACCTTCAGATTGACGTGGTGTGAAGCGTCCATAGATATTATATTATATATTATTATTATTATATGACCACATGTGCAATCAAACCGTTTGAAACATGAAATTAAAGGAAAAGTACTGTACTTGATCTGAAGGAATACAAAACTTATTTTTGGTTCAATAGTAACTAACTATTTTATGTTGGATGGTAAGGGCATGCATCATATGCCACTACTGTAAGGCCCACTAATTTTTTTTAAACGAACAAAGTAAGCTACTTAAGCCAGCAAAAAAGTGTTCCTAAACACATTGGAACAACAAAAAATCTTAATCCAAGTTTTGTAAGGACAACGCAGGCTGATCACCTGATTATCTGACAAGAAAGATGATCCATGCGTCGGATGGGCATGTAAAAAGTCGGACCTGCGCCTGATCTCTCGCCAGTCGTGTCACTCGTGTCGGTTATCCGTCCCACTGCATTATGAGAGTGCTGTTGTGTACTACGCACACACTTGGGCACTATAAAATTACTCCTGCGTAACTGGCCTGATTTCAATGAAACCGGCCACCGTCACCGAGATCGGTGTGGGGAGTTAGTTACCAACGGATGACAAATGATGAGAAGAAACAGATAATAATGTTAGTATCTATATATATTAGATCTACCTCTAGTCAGTTCCCAGCTTTATTGAGTTTATAACAAAAGGATCACAACCGATATATGACTTCGATTCCAATTCAATTCACCAAACCGTGTTCGATAGTGGCTGACGTCGGACGGACGTGACTGCTCATATCAATACTGTTTACAAAAACAAACAAATTAGTAATATTTCATTAACGATTGCACACCTTGGGAATAAGATGGCCCCATGCAAGGCTGCTTTTATGTACTTAAGTATATTCTTTGTACTTATGACTAATGTTATATAGATTAAGTTACAACATTGTAAAAATATTTTTTGAAAAGAACAATTTTCCCATCTTTTTGCTAAAAGGTGGCCCCGTGCGAGTTTCTTACGCCGGTTCTTCTCGCCGGGCTAGGTTCCGAACCGGTGGTAGGCATCATGTAGGACAATTCTATAAGCGTTATATTATAACCTACATGGAAATAAAAATTTTGAGTTTGAGTTTGAGTATCAGTTTGAGGTTTCTCCGAAAATTTTTAAAGGTGTTCATCAGCTTTTTAGAAAACCTTCCATAATGTTTCTAAAACGACAAAAAGTAACCGTTATCTCTAGAATAACAGAGAATAACAGACGATTTATAGAAACAAAATCGAAATTATCACGTTCAACACGAACATAGCCTGTAAAAAAATGCGTGAAACAGAAGCTCTCCTAATAATGAGCCATACGCGACTGACACGAGGGTGACAACTGACAGCTGATTTTCCAATTATAACTTATTAGTTACGGAACCTCGTACGGATTTGACAGTTACATATTTAGCATTCCGTACCAAGTGAAACATCCATAACACCGGTCAACAGCATTTTTGCGCACGGGTTATACATACATTATTTTTATTGCTTTTATACCTCTTTTTAATATTATATATCTATGCTTTTATACCTATAAATAATAATAAGAACAAAAAATAGTTCTGAATTTGCTTTTAAGTGTAAAAAATGGAAAAATTCAAAATAATGAAAATACATTCAAAATTAACATAGAGGTGATTTATTAAAATATACTGAGCATCCATTTATGATAGAATCTTACAAAATAAGTTTTAAAATAGTGTTAAAATGTTTAGAAATTAATAGTTTTGCTTTTCCTTTTATGTTCAGTAGAAATTTATCTTATTAACCACCAAATATTGTCCCTCAATCCTCAACATGCTTTCAATATGTATACTGGTATCCCAAGAACGTCTCTCAAATTTCAAATATATCTCGATGGAAGCGTTCCCCTTGTTCTTCCGAATAAGCTCCTATATTATCTTTAAACTTATCAAAATGAGAATGGAACATTTGCTTCTTTAGAGACATCCTATAGCCGATGATGAAGAAAATCTTAATCATTAATTCATTATTTTATTCATACATTTATTTCATAAGCTCATTTTTGGTCTTGATTTGTAACAGGTAGATGGAGGTAAGCTTGTTATGCCTCGCAAATCTTTAAATCTGTAATTAAACAACACTTTTTATCTCTCACTTTAATAACTCCACCACAAATATAGCAAAACGAGTCAGCGTCTCGTTTTCAACCTCTTCAAGCCATAAAAATATTTAACACGTTATTTCTTTATAATATGCTCATACCATCGTACACAAGGAGCGAAGTAAGAAAGACAACCCCCGTACCATACCTAGCTCTTTCGCTAGCAATAGAGCGCAAAGACCGACTTTAACTGGGTGCAAAAATCATAAATAGTCAAATCGCTATAACTTCTTAAAAAGCAAATATTTTCGATTTGTAATCGCACTTTTTTTTAAATATTTGCTTATATATTTAGAATAAATCAAGTAAAACCCATGCGCAAATAAGGCCCCCCACAGACGAGAGGCCGATCGTTTCAGCTGGAACTGACGTCAGTTCGGCCTGAACGGATTCGAGCACACACACGGAAAAAATCGCATCCAATCCAATTTACGTCAGTTCGGCCTGATCTGATTCGTGCCCACACACGGAACAGTCGCATCTAGAGATGGCCGTTATAACGTAAAGCGTTTAAAATAGCGTGCTTTTATAAATAAGTTGTAAAGTCGTTTAAAAATTTAAGCGTTTATCACTTATAATTATCGTTCATATCGTTTATAGTCATAAAGCCATAAGTGTGGTATGAGCAAAGAAAAATAGTTCTTATGACAGCGCAATAAGAGTGAAAATTCTTTAATGTAGCTCATCACTTATTTAAACGGGTTATTTTTTGTACTTATAACTATTAAGCTTTTTCGTGTTTATTCACTTTTTGTTAGTTGCGCTTTGCGGGTTGACGAAAACACGTTATATTACGTTACGCAATAATTCGTATTTTAATCGTAATAGTGGTGCTTTGGTGGCTTACCGTGAAGTTTTAATGTAAATAATAAATATAATAATGGTCCATATGGACGTAATATAAACTTTTCGTGTAGTGTTTTAGTATTAAGTTTATTTAGTTTTTGTCGTAAGATGACGAATAAACGACGTGAATTGGAACAGTAATTTATGGAACTACTTTGAAAGAAATGAAGTGGAAAAAGTGGCGATGTTTGTTATCCTATAAATCAACTATTACTAATGATAAGCAACATTTAAGATTAATGCATATTATCAACATGTAAAAACATTTTTATGAGTTCATATTATTATATTAATAATTATTCAGATTTCAGACAGTCCTAAGCCTGCAAAGTACGAAGGAAAGTTAATTTAAATCAGTTTAAGCGATCGAAAAACGTAACATAAGCGCAAAAAATATTATAACTTATAATTGGCAATAAGTAGATAATCAAATAAGCAACTAAGCAACTAAGCAGTTAAAAATAGCTGCTATTGAATATTTAATAACGGATAAGTTAACTTTTAATTTTAAGCCGTTTATCACATCTCTAGTCGCATCAGTCCATTCTGGTTTGCCGCGCGCTACGGTCGTGTTTATCAATTTTGTATTTAAACACCGCGAAAACTCATACAACGCTTGTACAAGATACACGCCCGCACGGCAGCGGGTCGGGCAAGAACTGAAGCGATTTGTCCACACACGGTCAGGACAGGCCGCGCGTTCAGGCCGATCGGTCAGGCCAGAATTAATGTTGCCAACTTAGTTATTTTACAAAATTTTACTAAATTGAGTATTTTATTCCCTCCTTGGTAGAAATTTAGTTATTAGTAGTGTTTAAGTAGGAAAGAGCCAGACAGTAATGATATGCAAAATAGCTACTAAATACGTAATATTTCCTAGTATATTTTAATTTAATGGTAAAATTTATAATCAAATTCAATTAATGAAAAAAAATTAATATAATAAAACCTAAAATGCAGTGGTTTTTGGGGGGCTTCAGGAATTCCTAAGTTAAGTAGCCTCTTTAGTAGTTTTTTAGTAGTTTTAGTAGAAATCGATACGAGTTTAGTAGTTTCACAAAAGAAGAGCTGGCAACACTGGAACGAATCGCTTCAGTCCGTACGGCCGCCTGATGCGATCTCGAAATTGCACACACACGATACGATTTTGCATCCGTTCAGGCCGAACTGAAGGTAGACCGGACCATGTATGGGGCCCCTAATAGTAGATTATGCACCAAGGGGACAAAGCAGTGTCTTACGTCACGGGAAGCATATGGGACCCTGAGCGTAAGTGAAATTTAAAAAAAAAAATATTTTTTTATAAATTTAATTAAAAATAATAATGACAATTTCCAAAGGGGTTGCCTAATCTAAACATATTTAAAAAATTATCTTGTTCTCTAAAACATCATTTTTGTCTGGTAAGGAGTTCAGTGAAGGACGATTTTAATACGGATCCTCTACTACCAGGGCTACATTTTTAATAAGATCCGGAGTCAAATCACTATCGCTCGACGGCATTTTGATACATGTTAAAATAACATACCTAGTAGGTACCTATTTTACTTTCTGAAAATTGCACCAAACACTGGCTTTTGTTTTGAATTTTTTGAAATCGTTTCTTTTGTTATAGGTGGCCAGTTCGATTTTCGAATAAACTCTCTTTGCAATGCCATATTATTATTGAAAAACTCTATGATAGATACGTATATATATTTTCATACCACCTGCTCGACAATGTCACATTATATATCAAGCAATCTCAACGTAAAGCATGTCATTGACCATAGATAATACAGATATATATTGCATTGGCTCCCAAGAGACATAATGTTGTATGAAACTCCCAAGGGATTAAAGTGATTTGAATTTGGAACGTTAAAATTCGTATGAAAACTCCAAATAGATACGTATCTATCATAGAGTTTTTCAATAATAATATGGTATTGCTGAGAGTTTATTCGAAAATCGAACTGGCCAGTGGCCACCTACAATTTTCTTTAAGTACTGCTCAAATAAACTCCACCACAACTTGCATAAATATTACTCTGTCCCTCCATAACTGGACAAATGTGTAGAATATCAATATTAATTTTTAACAAAATAAATGTTATATTTTTGTAGCCCTGGGTTTTTATTGCCTCGCAGTAGGTATGAAAAGTAGAGTATGGGATAAAGCCTGTCTTCGTCTTGGGCATCTTGAACCCCTCGCTTCACTCAGGACTCTACATAACTCCCTCGCTTCACTCGGGAGTTAAGAGTTAACTCTAGAGTCCCTCGTTACGCTCAGAGTCCAATATGCTGCCCGTGACGTAAGACACTGCTTTATCCCCTTGGTGCATAATCTACTATAGGAGTTTTCATACGAATTTTAACGTTCCAAATTCAAATCACTTTAATCCCTTGGGAGTTTCATACAACATTATCTCCCTTGGGAGTCAATGACTTTCTTTGCGTTGAGATTGCGTGATATATAAATATAATCGGACATTGTCGAGCAGGTGGTATGAAAAATAATTAACGTCGTTTCACCACCACGTGAACACCGGACACGTGGCCTTCAAAGCCGGTGAGACGTAAAGCAGGGTGAAAAGTTTTCAGGGCGTGTTAATCATGTTATTTCTCTGTAAATTACGAAAACTTTTAGTAATGCATCCTGTCATAGCTTACAACTTACATAATATTATAGCTTAATGTTGGACAAAATATTTCATTCGGATAAAAGTACATTATGTATATTTGTATATGTATGAGCTCCGTGGCCTAGGGGGTAGATCGTTTGGTTAGCACTCGAGAGAGTGTAGGTTCGAATCCCAGATTGTGGCGTGTACCAATAAGAATTTTTCAGATCTCAAGTACATTATACGGACGCTCTAACGGTGAAGGAAAATATCGTGAGGAACCCCACACATGGTTGGGCCCAGACGTATTGACCAGTCATTCCTCTGGACTAGGCTGACTATGTTGTGAGAATGCCGTTTATGATTGAGTTATTATGCGAATGGTTAATTCGACATTGAAAAACCAACTGTCCCAGGCACTACAGTATTTCATTAGCGGTTACTTCGCTTGGAGAATACTGTATAAATCACCCATTAACGGATGAAAAGGCCTAAATTTATATTTGTCTAATATATATTTATAATCCGCATACCTACCCGTATGTCCGTAATATATATTTTTGTTCTTAATCGGTCAAGAGGCTACTTAATCCAAAATCACGTTTTACTTTTCAAAGTTAAATAAACCCATACTTTGATTTAGGTAAACAAGATAAGAATATTTTAAATGGAAACTCATAATTTGGTATGACAACATTACGGGCGGACGTAATTACAGTAATTAGTAAACGCGGCACGAAACAGAGATAGCTGAAATATATTCGAACAAATTATATTGAAATATTATATAAACCAGATTTTCTTTATAGGGCTGTCAATGACAACATTTTTTGAATCATTATATTCAAAAAATATAAAATTTACTTTTTTTTCTTTTTGTTAAATAAGTACCTACTTACTTATTATATTTTAGACACGTGGTGGCAATGCGACTAAGTTTTGGTTAAAAATTTTCAAACTCATTCCAATGGCGCGGGCGGTCGTTAGAATTCAAAATTAGGTTACGGAAATAAATTATAGACATAGACGAGGTATGTTGAGGCAAAAAGTGCCTCCAGTTAAATGGCAAGGCACACAAGTCTTTCTTTTTATAATATTATGCATTTATTAACAGACTTTAGGATATATAACATCTACGAAAATCAATTACGGATACTTCGGGCACATGATTCACTGCTTGTGTAAACACGTTTATAGGCAAAAAAATATTTTAAATACTCAAAGTAAAAAATCATCTCTTGTATGGGTGACTCTCCGCAAAACGTAAACTCTCCCATATAAAGAAGTTTTTTTTTTCTTGTATGACAATTATTTTTCCGCTTAAACGTCTTTAAACAAGCAGCAGAAAATATCCGTAATTGCTTTTACCGAACCTTATATTGTAACGTTTTAGTTTGCAAAAAATTACACGAGCAACAGCTAATTATTATAATCTATTAATGAAATAAATATACATTTGTATATTTTCTCTATCTATTTACAAAAGTATAAACAACTGAGGCTCCTAATGAAGGAGGAGTCAATAGTCCTCACCAAAGTTTGCCCGCTTGCTACTCCACGCACGTAGGTGCCTTCGAACGCAATAAGAAGATACCGATATATTGGAATCTTCGATGGCATTTTAACCGAATAGTGGTTATTACATGTGACTTCTAAGTTTTTGCTGACCAGCTTTTTATTCTATTAATAATATGTTTTACTTTTATTACGAAACATAAAAAACCTTAGCCCAACTAGCCTATGGTCCCGTAAAATTGCTGTCCCGTTGTTGGAATTTCAAAGAAGCCACGAACAACGAGAAATCTTTTAATAAAGTCATGTACCTACTACATAGCGTAGCTAAAATTGACTACGATAACAGGGTATTAAGGTAATCTCTTTATGTAATATGTATGTTATGAAATGTAAATTGAGGTAATAGCGTTTTATTTTCAGCCTCACATAGAAAACAGACGTTACTTTTGTCTCCAATATAATATTATGACACCTGAGTACGATAGAGTTCATTAACTGAGGGCACGGTAGCGTCCCCGCCAAGTCGAGCCAAACGAAACGCAAAGGCAATAGCAGACTACCTTTTCTCGACGCACTTCTTAAATTTTTTGAATCCTATTAACTTTTGGTAACATATACCAATAGTTTCAAAAGCCATTAACAGACTTATTAAAATGTAAGTTTTTTTATTTTTGCAATAAAACTACTAATTTAGATTTAAAATGATATGCAATAACAAACTTATTCTTATATCTAAAATCAGGGGATTTCGTCACTGACTCCTTCTGATCATCAACAATTTTAGGGTATTGTCCTAGAAACCTGACATTAGGTAATTTACATGTGATATGTTTATTAATTTATTTGTTTTTTATGCAAATACGACTCACTCAATGTGGTCATTTTCGACCGGCTGATAACTTTTTGACAGTGCAATAAGTGGTGTCGTCCATGAAAATGTTTCAGTGGTGTAGTCCAGTGTTCCTCAAAGTGTGTAACCGCGGCAAGCTGATATACCGTGGTCATTAGTTGGTGTGCCTCGAAAAAATACAGTTATCTTAAAAACTTATTTGTAGTAAGTAAGGAAGAGTAAGAAAAATACTTAAATAAACTAATTTTTAATTTGTTGTGTACCTTCAAAAATTTTCCCAAAAAATTAAACCCAAAACAGTTTGCGGAACACTGTTGTAGTCTATTCGCTTTAAGAATGTAGTGAATCATCAGTTCAAATGTCAAAATTGACCAACTGAATGACGCTTAGGCCGTGTCAACATTAACCAATTACAGGAAGAAATTTTGATATTTGTACTGATAATTCACTGCATTCTTGACCAAATTTTTTATGCAAAGCTTTATCCACACAGGTAAATATTTTTATCCTATTTACACACACTTCGTGGGAAAAATGGTAACCTTATTTTCATCCAGGCTATATTATATGGGTAAAGTCGTAAAAAATTGTAAGATAACGCACTGGAACGCATAACGCACAATAACACAATAACGCACTGGAACATTATAAAGGTGCATGTAAGCTGGGTGTAAAAAAATAAGCCTACATTATTTTAATATATTTATTTGTACTCAAACGTAATTCAAATCTACTAATAAACTATGAATGCCACGTATGTTAAATTAACAACAAAAGCTAAAACAACACTCTTAATAATGCGTTTAGAATCACTACTCCCTGTACTTTCGTAACATTGTTTTAAAGAATCTACTAAAACATTATGTTCCATAAGTCGTTTTATAACGTTTTTCTTTTCTTTCTTCTTAGGTAAATTTAGGTTAATGAAAGCTGTTGTTTTTGCATAAGGAGTCATTTCGCAATTTTCTTCATATGTATTATCTGTCACATAATTTTTATTTTTGAATTCTTTGATATATTCCTTCCTTTCTTCCTTCCTTATTTTTCCGCTGCATTCTGTAGTCTCTTTCTTAACTTTTTAATTTTTTTATTCATTGATGTTACTTTTTCTTTTAGTTCTAGGTTTTTCTTCTTCATATTATAAATTATTTTATTAATTCTCTTCTGTTGTTCTTTGCTTTTATCTTCAATATCAGTGGATTTCTTTTCGTTTGTTTTCTTTTTATCCTCTCTCCATTTTTTTCGCATTTCATCTTTGTTTTAATCTGGCTCTGTACAATTTTTGCCTTTCGGCCGGTGTAGGCATCTGTAATAAAATTAAAAGAAATAATACAATCTTAAACCTGTTTTTCCACTCCGATCAACTAAACGGATCAACTAGTTGTTCCGATCGGAACTCAGTACGTGCAATTCTTCCCACCGATCCAACTTCTCAAAAATAAATCATAATTGCACGTACTGACATCCATAAAACGAAAGATAAATTTTATGTTAAATTATATTACTAATTTGTACAACTGGTGACAGCGAATCTATAAATTCCCAACTGTCAATTGCGAAAGTGAGATTATATATTTGTCTGTTCATTTGTTACGCTTTCACGCCTTATCTACAGAACCGATCATCATGAAATTTTGTAAACACTGTGCACATATGCTACGGAGAAGGGCATGTAGGATGTAGATAAACGCGCACGAAGACGCGGGTAAAAGCTAGTCGTAAATGTTTTTTTAAGTATAATATGCTAATTGATTAAATAATTAGTAAAGTAAGCATATAATAAGCCTACATTTAAAACTCTAGTCTCAACAAACTTTAAATTAATGGTACCTAGGTGCACAAAATAGACATCACACATACATAACATAATACATACATATATAATTAAACTACTTCAGAGAATGTTACATTTCACCATACGTGGAATTAACATTTTTCCACAGTCGGTTAACCTAATATGCAAACACCTTTAAAAAATTCCAGTGTGTGACATAACACACCACTATAACACACATAACGAACTGGAACAAACACACGCGAAAATTCTATCCTCAATAATTAATACTGGCCACAAATTTAGTCTGATTTTAATTTCAAAACACGAAGCACTATATTAATTGATTGTACTTTAATTACTACAAACCTAATTAGCAAAATTTGTATACTTACCGTGTAAAATTACTCAGTAAATGCCGAAAATATGCGCAACAAAGATAATAAATTCACAAGCAAGGATGTTTCGACCACAATATGGCAGGAATGTGTCAAGTGTAACTTTGACAGTTGTCTAAAAGTGTTGCCACATCAAAATTTGTAGAATAGTGTTCCCTACTGTAGTAAACAAAAAATTTACAGGTATAACAAATAAGAATAACGCACTAGAACTTTTTTGGAGACACATACTAAATAATGTTTTTTTGGTGAATGCGTTGTTTAATTGCAATCATTGAAGCATTGTTATTTTATCACTTAATAGATAAACTAAGCATCCGGAGCGATAATCTAATATATTATTCTTTAATGTAAATATTTTTACCACGGTGTAGTTAGAAGACAAGTAATTTATGTAGTAGTTGTTATTTTGCTGATTTATAAATATATGTGTATTTTATTAAATTGCAGCCATAAGTAAATCATGGTTGTTTCTTTGTTATTCCAAACGTACTTTTACTTCATTATAATTAATAGAAAAAAGTTTAAGGGAAAAATAAACATTTTAATTTTCAAGAAAACATGGGCTCACTTTAAATTTCCAAGAAGTACAATTTTTTATGACCTTACCCATATACCTACCTAGCTGCGCAGATAGAACATTATACTCACATCTTCGCGTTTTGGTCCCGCGTGAAAGAGTAACGAAGACAACATAACTATTCTAGTATTCAGCCAACCATACAAACTTGCATTTATTATAGCAGAAAGAGAACCATACGAAAAGTCAGCTTCTCGAATTTAAATAGTTAATAGAATCAGGCGTTACTTTGCGGAAATCCATAGCATAAAAATCATAAAATTAATTAATATTATGTTTATAGCAGTTTTTCCGCTAAATAATACCCACAACCTGCAAGCAAATATGTGAGTGCACGCATAAGCATGCGTAACGCACCTCCCTCCTCCCACACTGCTTATGCGTGCACTCAGATGCAAGATCGTGCAAACACCACCACCACACAAGCAACAATGTCGGCAAGATCGTGCAAAGCCCCACACCACCATGCAGGTTGCAAAACTCGACGCGCGTTTCGCCCCGAACCTTGAGCATCCTCAGGAAGTGGACCTGCGAACAAAGTTCACTAACGAACTTTACGTGGGATACTTTATTTAGGAAATTTACGTGGGATACTTTATTTACAGTTTTACGTAAAAACTACTAAACCGATTATCATAAAATTTGGCACAGATATAAAGTAGACCTCGGGATATTACATAGGCTACTTTTTATCGCGGGACATATGCATCTTGACTAGAGGCCAAGAGCCTTTTGTCAAGATGCATTCGATAATTTCCATGGCGAAGTTCAAAAACAAAATGTATAGAATTTGACATGAGGCATCGCAAGCGACGTGTCATTTAACGATGACTTGTGTCAAATTCCATACATTTTTGATTTCGAAGTCCGCCGTCAAAATTATCGATTGCAACTTGTCTAGAGAACCTTGTGACGTCTCGCGAATCAGTATACGATGAACTTTAACCTCGGTTGGAACAGTTTTAACTGCGAGTCTTTGGAAAAACGCGTTTTGACTAGTAAGAACTAGTTTTAACTCATATAAAATTTTGAGCCTTAGTTAATTCTAGTTTTAACAAAGGTACTTAGTAAAAACAAGTTCTAACTAGGGAAAACGCGTTCTATCTGAAAACTAATTTTAACTGTAACATATATAAATACTAACTTTTACCCGCGGCTCCGCCCGCGTAAATACATAATCCCATGCACTGCACCATCCATCCATCCTCACAAGCTTTCTCTTTTGTCGTATAATAGTAGTAGGGTGCACATCACATCAGAGTCCAGTGAAATAAGGATTTCACCCACGAATCTAATGTAACAAGCTGAATTTTCGTCAGACCTTTATTTTAGCATTACAAATGTTGTCTCAAAAGTCGCAATTGCCAACGTGTAAGATACGAGTACCTGAGATATTCAAGGTTCAAGAGCACAAAAATTAGTTTTTTGAAAATATCTCGTTTTCTCTGCTTTTGCACGTATGTAATAAATGTAGAGGGTAAAATTCCTAGAAAAAAATTATCTACCACTTTTTTATACGTTGAACCGTTTTTGAGCTGGAAGGCGCAGAGCGTGAGTGTGGAGCGCTCGGCCATACATACTCTTATCAAAATATTTTACGGCTAAAAGTTATATTAGGAACAAAGTATTAAGTTTGTATTACATTGATTTTTCACCCCCATCAAAAAAGTAATGGCTAATGGCTATTTATATTCTATACCTATATTCAGATGTTGGTTCCATTGTTAGATGGCTTTTTTGGGCAACTACTTCTTGTTAAAAAAGTTCCTCCCGAAAAAATCTTTCCAGAAATAACAGAATCCTAATCAATCAATTTATTTCCAGAAATTTGTTACAGGGTTGTTACAATATGTAGAATTACACAATTTAGACACAACTTCTGCCCAAGATCTGACTAAGATTACTGCGCTATCAGAAATTAGAGAAGCGGCTTATTTGATTTTTCAAACTAATTTAAGCATGTCTTTTTTTCAATGCTTTTTAAGATGTTGGGTCCAAAATAGAGAAGATGCATTTGTTTTAAATCAGCAAAACTCTTATATTTTACAAAAGGCAACAAGAATATGAACCGAAAAATGCAAAAAGTACAGTAATTAGGCCTATATTAAAAAGTTACAGGATTAAAAAACGAAAATTGCTGTTTAAATCTTTGTGTTTTTTGTGTAATTTTTTGTTATCACAATGATATACATAAACGCAGTATTTAAGTTAATAAAATCAATTTTGTATTTATCTTCATACATTTTCGTTGTGCTATGTGTACAACAGCTGTGACGTCACTCCTGCTACATTTTTGTAATACATAGAGCGTTTTTGACGCTCTCCAACGATCTCACTTGTGTGATGCCTGTATGTCTACGGTTGATCGTAGATATGCCATTGCAAAGACAATATTTCCTGGCTTATTATAAACTTTAAAAGTAAAGCAAATAAAAAAAATATGCATCTTTTCTATTATCAATAAATAATAATCAATCATGGAGTAATCTATCATCATCTTCAAGTGAAGTCGAGACACTTGAGTCACGACGTGACGGAGTATTAGAATCTAAGTAAATTGGAATTACGAAGTTTGTAAAAAAGGAACAATTTTGTTTGAAAATAGATCGAAGTAAACGCTAAGGCTACTAGGATGTAATGAAGAGGTAGAAAGGAAAATTAATATATTTTTTTAATATTTATTAATTTATATCCATCGTTACAGTTGCTCGTTAAAATTTATGAGCAAAAAAATAAAAATATTTTTATTCCCAATAAATGCATCCTCAATAATTAATATTTCGAACAACATTCGAACAACATTTTTAACAGAAAAATCGTTTTGAAATCTTCTCAATATGTAGCTATGAGCTATATATTATACATATAATTCTATATAAAACTACAAGACAAGGAATGTACATAAATATTACGATTAGAATTTTTAAATGTAAAAAGACAACATTAATAATATTCATTATTCCGCAGATAACTTTTTCAACGATTCCATATTTAGGTACCACTCAAGTTAATGTAATAAATTGCCATAAGGAGACATACCTATACCTACAATGTAGCCTGTTTAGGGATAGTTATCAAAATACTACGCATAGGCATAGACGTTATGTTTATTATTATAATAGACAATAAGGCGTGTCGAGGCAATCTTTGAGGCCATTTTGACATTTGCGGTATGGTGAAAACAAGATGGCACAATTTTTTCTTGTATGAAAATTTTGAAATCTTTGGGAGCGAGTTTAAGTTTTTGTGACGTAGTCAACATCTTCTAGGAAAAACTTGTACGACGGCCATTATTATTACTACGTGACAAGAAGGTCTCTGCATATACTACGGGTGGTCACCGTGGGAGAAGGGAGTAAAAATGGGTAAAAAGTGGTCACGTCATATGGGTACGTTAAAATAATCTTAATTACCTCTCTTCTATGCAAAAATACTGCAACTTTTAAAAGATTTATACACGTTTCCAAGTTCCATAACAAGATTTTATTTACAATTTAAATTTCTTATTTTCAATTTTAGTCCGCATTCGTAATCAGTTTAGGGGAATAGTTGAAGGCAAATTAAAATGGCGTAAGACTCGGTTTGAAATAAATTCTGACAGTTTCATTCAAAGTGGGAGCTAAGAATTAATAAGCAGACTGAAAAAAAGGAATATAATTATAATAGTCTACAGTAAAGAGCAGTTATAATTTTTACAATATTTTGGTTTAAGGTATCAACAACTAACCTAAAATAAGTAATTAAATACTAAAACTAACAACTTTATAAAAAAAATGGTTCTTAAAATCACGATTGAGTTCTAACGCTTACTTATAAAACACATATTATATTACATACTACATTGATAGGTACACACAACACAATTTATACAATTTTGGTTTTAGGAAGCAAAACATATTACATATTTCAAATAACATAAAATTAAAAAATACTAATTTCATGCATCCAATTAAACTGTGATACTTAAATAAATTTTACACTAATACAATTACTACTGCTATAAATATCACCAATTTTCTAGAATAATCCTAAGAACCACCTCAATGGCCGCCATCTTCTTTCACGTGTCGTCCGCCATTTTGATTTGCCTAGTCAGTTAATAGGCAGTTTCTCGTGGAGCCAGGTGCGTTTGCCCTCATTGAATTCGCGGGCAGTATGGTCGGTTCCTTCAAGAATCCATTTGGTGGTGAGCAGACCTTCGACTCCAACGGGACCTGGAAGGAATTGAATTATTTGAATATATACTAATATAATAAAGAGGAAAAGTTTGTTTGTTTGTTTGACCGGTCTGATTACTGGGCCGATTTTGAAGTTTGGCACAGATGTAGAGACGTGGAAGGACATAGGCTACTTTTTATCGTGAAAAAATGTACGGTTTCTGCAAAAATGACTGTTGCGCGCTAGCGACATCTAGTACGTAATATTTAATTAACCCGCGACCCCCGGCTTGAGCACCAACACGCTTAACCAAATGAGCCACAGAGGTCGTCTAGAATCATGAGCCATTTAAAAACCGATGACATATTGTAATTTCCGCGAGCTAATTAAACTTCTATCAAATGTCGCGCGTCGCAGCGGTTTTGTAACATCAGAGGGGCAATTCTGCTAAATAAATCCTGCATTAATACAATTACAATCAAGACCCGATACGCTTATACTCCCAATAGGTGTTTTTATGAACGTTAAACCAACGTGAAACGCGCTCTGATTGGTCGAAACGTCATAAAATCCGTTCATCGTAACATGACACTACACTTTCAATCCAAAGTAAAATTGACTGTTTAAATTATCTACTTTAAATACGAGAATTGAAGTTCTGATCTGTATATTTTTAAATAGCTACGATTTAATTTTTTAGTCCATGATTAAGTAATATGCTGTAAAGAATTCTTGAGTAATTTATATTACAAACAATACTGGTAAAGGAGTAGGTAGATCTGGTACTAAGTGATAGAATGTAAAATTTGTTCTTAGACATTCGCAATACCAGAGAAAATTCAGTTGATTCTGTGTGTGTTGTTTCGAAGCTAAAATTTTTTAACATATTTATATCGCCAAACAACCCCCTTTTGGGGGTCGCAACCCCACCCTTTGCGACCCCAAAGTTGTTTTATAATTTTTGTATGCATTTTGAGTATTCTTATACTTTCAACAGCTGAGTGCAAGGAACAAACTTTTGGTGTTTCACGTCAAACTGTAGGTGTTCCCGGGAAACGTTCACACGGGCTGAGCCGCTGGCAAAAGCTAGTACAGATACAACTCACCTCTGGCATGTATCCTGGCGGTAGATATGCCCACCTCAGCGCCGAGACCAAACCTGAACCCGTCAGCGAAGCGCGACGACACGTTGCGGAACACGCACGCGCTGTCCACGGAGCTCATGAACTGCTTGGCTGTGTCGTCTGTGAAATATCAGAAAAGGTTACTTACAACTCGAGTTTTTAAGCCTTTGCACTGACGCCTCAAAATATTTAACCACAGAGGAAGTAACCGCTTCGACTGCAGATGTGATGCAGATCTGACGTGCATGCGAATCATCGGCGCTGTTAAGTAATTTTGATCTCATACCTACATAGTCGAGTGGCAACTTGTCCTATAGTCTTATATATAAAAATGTTATGTTGGTTTGTGTACGCTTCAAAAAACTCAAAAAGTTCTGCTCCGATCAAGCTGAAATTTTAGCATGATATTTATGTTGTGCGTTGAGCGAGCCAGCGAACGGTCGTGTGCCGCTTTACGACACATGTAGTAAATATTAATTAACATTTAATATTTCGCGAGTCGCACGGCTCACAGCCGTTGCACGTCACCATGGCGCTAGTAGCCAACGAGCTGCTGGCGTTCGTACAACACGTCATCAACGCCATGGACGAGGACAGCATCGTGCAGCTCTGCAAGTCGACCTACACCAGCGAGGAGATCTGCAAGGGCAAGCTGATGCTGTACGAAGCGCTCGGTAAGACCGCGCAGATGACGTCTCTATGGAGAGATGGGAGTGATGGAAACTTGCAGGATATCATCTGCCTGCTCAAGCGGACGAATCCAGCAGACGTGCCGGTATTTGTGGCTAAAGAGCTGCACAGGCTGCCGGCGGTATCTGCGGACAGCGTCAACGTCTCCAGCCTGCTGAACAAATTCAACATCATGAAGGCAGAGCTGGACGAAATGTGTGGTCGATTGGATAGATCGGAGTCCACGATCTGTGATTTGCGTAATGAATTATTGAAAATAAATTTTAATAATTCATTATGTAGGTCACCCGATCATTCGATTGACTTCGTAAACACGCGACGACGCGGCGCGCAAGCTGACACGTTTTGCTCGTCAGCAAAATCCGACGGGTCAACAACCGCCGCCGCCCGCTCGCCGCTTGCGGTCGAGCCGATACTGAGTACACCAGCGACTCCGAAAAATTATTCCAGTGTCATCGCTGGTCCAACCGTACCCCCGCGGGCTAAGACAAAGGGGGTAAAGGAGAGCCGTAAGGCTGAGCCTCCTCGAGCTGTCAAGGACGAGAGCAGGAGGTGCGATGAGGAGGGCTTCATACTGGTAGAGAGAAGAAAGAAGAGGAAGCCCGCCGTCCGCAACCACCGCGGCACCGCACCCAGCGAACCCGAGCAGCGTCTGCGGTGCGAAGTACGCGCCACACCGCTGTACGTGTCCCGCCTGCACTGGTCTACGAAGGTCGAGGACGTCGTGGACTACATCCGAAAGAAGACGTCTTTCACCTTAAGGGTCGAGCGTCTGGAGTCACGCCACAAGGTCAATTTCAGTTCCTTTGTGGTGAGAGTACCGACGCATCTTTTACCGACCTTTGAGGTGGAAGAGTTCTGGCCGACGGACGTAGTCTACCGGAGGTTTCGGGGAAGGCTCCCCAACGATGCGCGCATCACGTCGCCGAAAAAAGACAATACGTGATGAACTACAGTGTGTGTGTGTGTGTGTGTAAGAGTGAATGTGAATAATATAGAAAATTAGATTTATGTATAGTATTGTATAGTATAGAATTGTGTGTGTAAATATATATATCCGTTGTCTGATACCCGTAACACAAGTTCAACTTAGTACGGGATCAGATTGACGTGGTATATATACTTTTTAATTATGTATATTTGTTTTGTATCTATTTTTATGTGTTTTTTGAATAAATTGAAATTGAACTTTGTTATTCCGCATCAAGGATTGTTTTTATCTATTTTTTGCATCAGCCAAATATCCGCGACCGCGAAAAAACTATATTTACGCGGGCGGGGCCGCGGGCAACAGCTAGTATATTATAAAATGCTTGCGCTGGTTCTCCAGAGGCTGAGACCACATCAATACCCGATTTCTGGGGTAAATTCGTCGGTAGTTTATCTATTCATTAGTGCTTTTGGTTTGATAACTTGTTAAGACAGAACAACGTCGGTTGGGTACATAACAGCTAGTACTATATTATAATAAACTAGTAGATACTAGTATATTATAATATAGTACTAGCTGTTATGTACCCAACCTGACAAGATTGTCACAGATGTAAATGTGAGTAAAATTCGACCTAAATACACTAAGGCCTAAATAATAATACAAAAAAGCCTGAACTTGTAGATTTGGATATATAAACAAAATATTATCATAGTCCTTACCGTTTTCAGTAATAATGACATCTGTGTGAGAACTACCATATTTGTGAATGTGCTCAACAGCTTCATCCAAATCCTTCACAATCTCGACACAGCATTCCAAAGCACCGTATTCGTGTTTCATGGTCTTCGCTGGTGGTGGACCGAATGTCAACTGAGTTGCTAGCTTGGGACCAGCATGAATCTTCACACCTTCGTGTTTTAGCATATTGCAGATTTCAGTGAAGAACGGGCCATTCAAGTGATCTTCGTGGATAAGCAATGTCTCCATAGCGTTGCAGGCAGCTGGATAATCACATTTAGCATCACAAATAATTTTCAAAGCCTTCGCATGATCTGCGTCCTTGTCTAAGTATACATGGCATATACCTTCGGCGTGTCCCAAAACGGGTATATGTTGGGATTGCTTCTGAATGCTCCTGACCAGGTCAGAGGAGCCTCGAGGAATGATGAGATCAATGTGAGATTCCATCGCGAGTAAATCGCTTATCTCCTCTCGTGTAGAGATCAGTGATATCGCATCTTGAGCGCCGACTGACCTAAGAGATTCCTTAACCATATCCATCAAAACTCTGTTCGAGTGAGCTGCTTCCTTTCCTCCTTTTAGGAGGAGGCCGTTTGCAGACGCCATAGCTAAAGCAGCTACCTGTGGTAAGGAGTCTGGTCTCGATTCGAATATCACTAATAAAACACCAATAGGTACTGTCACTTGTCTGAGTGTGAGGTTTTCAGCTAACCTCGTTTTACGCAGAACTCTGCCTACATTTTCGTAACTTGAATCGGCTATTTGCTTCAATCCAATTGAAAGAGTCTGCAATTTTCCTGGGCTTAAAGACAGTCTGTTTAGTAAAGGCTTTTCCAAGCCACTTCTAGTAGCTTCTTCTAAGTCCTTTGCGTTCGCTTCTAAGATTTGATCTTTCTTATCGACCAAAAGATCTGCTAGATTGTGAATTGCTGACGCTCTTTCACTTGGCGTTAGTTTCTGTAGAACTCTGCTACCAGAGCGAGCTATAAAAGACAAAATTAATTTAGCTGTATAATAATATGCTGTCTCTAAAATAGAAGAAATAGATCGATAGTTTAGTTTATATATGTCACCGTAAAATTGCAAAAACCGATAGATTGTAATATCACTAGAGATATTGTAATAAGTCGAGAGATTGCCAAATAAAAATTTCTCCTTCGATGATAATAACAAGACTATCGATGTGTCTTTTTCAGTATCAATTTACAATAATACATGTGTTACATAGAACTATCAATTTGAAACAAAACGATTTACCATTTTCAGCCAAAACGTCTACAGGAGTGGTTGCAGAAGTCGGAGAGTCTGTGAAGAATGTTCCAACCTTCCGTCCACTGATAATAGTTTTGATGGCCTTCTCTTGTTTCCCATTGCAAATGACTACGCTGACGCCTCTAGCCATTGCCCATGTCGCAGCTTGGACTTTGGAGTCCATACCTCCTGTACCAACCTGGAAAATATTAGTTACTGTGAATCATTAATTTCATATACGCAACCTTAACTCTGTCTCGCTCTCTACTAATAAAATAGAGATGAAGTGATCAGAATTTACTGTATTAATAAGTGAGCAAAAACTTTCAGTACACTTTTACGTGAATTGTGCAACAGGAGGAGTATGAAATTTGGCCGAAATATTAAAGATTATGTGAAGTAAGGTGTACAGAAAGCTAATATTTTTTAAAACAATGCTTAGAAGTAGATATAATCAATAAAAAAACAATCACACAGACACACTCGCTACCTCAGATTATTAAAACGCGCTACCGTTGTTGACGTTTGCCTATCTGCATAACATTTTTTTTATCTAAGAGACAAAAGAACTCTCACAAATTTCAAACTTTAAATGTATTATTACGGGTGAATTTCGACAGAGCGACCTCTAGTAATTATAAACAAACTTCCCCTTTACCTTGGACTTCTGCCCAAACTCCACTTGGTCTTTATCCTTAGCTGTGTATGTATGCATCATCCTGGCACCGTCCTCCCACGGCGGCTTGTTGTAGATCCCGTCCACGTCCGACATCATGATCAGCAGGTCCGACTGCACCTCCGCCGCGAGTAGGGCCGAGAGGCTGTCGTTGTCCTTAATTCCGATGCCCTGGACATTCAAAATGGTGAACTTGAAAAAGTTAATTCAGAAGTATTCCTGGACTTTATATCTTCAATTTTATTATAAGTAACTTAGAAAAATAATAATATCGGGGTAGCGTTAAAATACATTTTTGGATGAAAAAAGACTGTGTGCTATAAGCAATACCAACAAATTAGGGTCCACACATAAATTACGTCACACGAAGTTTATGACCCCTCTGTCACAAGTTGTCACATTCTTACAATTTACAACCGGAGGAAGTTCCTGATGTGACATCAAACATTTTTCACCTTTATACAATTAAAAATAATAATAATCAACATAAAATTGTAATTTTCATTATTTTCTTATTTATAATATGTGCCACTTTTGATTCCCCTTCCCCCTCCACATACGCCCTCCCTCCATCCCTACATCTATGTGCGTAATATATGGAGGACCCATTAGCTTTTCTAAAATTCATTGGCTAAGATTGATTATAGGCGATTGTAAAAAGAATTTTCAAAAAATACTACTATATTATTTCGTATCATATCAAATCATAACAACTATTGTATCATGTTGACAAAATTCAAACAATCCCAAGATTCACTAAGTGAGACTCAAAACATCACTTCTCGTTGCCAAGAAAATTGGAGGAATTAGTATTGCATCGTAATCCGATTCCATCGAAATTCGCGTATGCTAAGCAGGCGGTTTATCGGATACTCGGATCCTTTGACTTTGATATTCAAATGGGGTACGTCGCAAGCATTTTACTAACGTACCTATTAGCTATTCAAGACAGCTTGTGTTTGATGTCTTAATCGAATATAATTTGAACTGTAGTCAATGTTAATCTGTAAATTGAATGTATTGTTATTCAATTATTATAATAGTAGTACCTACCTAAGTACTATCTATTAAACTAACATTAGCATAAGTTGTCTTTTTGCTAAAGGATGTCCCGTACGAGTTTTTATTTCTCGAACCGGCGCGGTGGTATGCATCATGTAGGACAATTCTAATAAGTGTTCTATTATAACCTATATGGAAATAAAAAAAATTAGTTTGAGTAAACAACACAACTAGAACAACTAGACAGGATAAAACAATTGCAAGTGAGACTCCTTAAATATCTGGTAAATGAAAAAGCGAAAGTAAAATATAAACATAACTACAATGAATTATTTAGAGTATATGAGATACTACCTGTACATGCAAAAGTTGATTACATTATAGCGCTAGAGCAGTATAATATAAATAAATATAAAGAAAATATAGAGCATAAATATAATACGAGAAAATTAACACAGGGTAAATATGTAATGCCAAATATTAAAAATTATTATGGTAAGAGAACTAGACAATATTTGACACCATTAATATACAATAAAATAGATTTCTTAAGAAATAAAAAATTAAACTTGTCAACTTTAAAGAAAAGGCTGAAAAAATATTTATTGGAAAATACTAGTATGTTATAAATAACCTAATAGTATTTTATAATAAATTGCAATAAACATAGATGTACAATTTTAAAAAATAACTAGCAATAAATAAGTAAAGTAAGATATTAATTATAGGTAACATAGAGGTATAATATGAGAGAACAAAAATATTTATAGAAACTTTATATATTACTAAAATAGTATTTATTATTTTCTTTGATAAAAAATGTTTAAAATAGAAGTGTAATGTATATTTTGTTATTTAGATTAGAATACTCCAACCGCCAACAAACTGCTCCACAGTTTGGCGATTTATGTAATGGATGTAAAAGATGTTATTTTTGTGTTAATAAATTAAAAAAAAAAAAAAAAGTTTGAAATAGTTTTGTTGTGTATATGGATGTTATTGCGAAAAACGGCGGCAAACTAGTTGTTTGTTGAAACAAGATCAACTTTCCCAAAGCTCTGAACATAATATGAAATTTGTCCGGGTCAAACCGAAGCTATTAGCATTGCACTTTCAAAGTCAAACGGGCAAACTTTCTCGGTTAAATGTTAAAACATAAATAGAGATAGATAATTTTTTAGCATTTTATACTCTTTTTATTTTTAACCGACTTAAAAAAGGAGGAGATTATCTTTTATGTTTGTTGTATCTCAGAAGTTAGAACTTTCGAATGGGTGAACCGATTTTGATGTTTTTTTTTAAGTTCAAGGCGACGCATCACGTAATAAATATCAAATCAGCAATCGGACTTTTTTTTTAAATTGCATAAATGAATAGTACTCTTAAATATGAGTAGTTTCTCAGAAGAAATCGTATATTAAAAGTCAATATTTTCAAAGATACAGCGATTTGTATACAAAATTTCGCAAGTCTCGTAAAAACGCTCCATACTAAACTCAAGCTACAAGTGACGTCACTCTTGGGTTAAAGTGTATGAAGTATACGGCCGCAGAAACATATTTGTTAATATTTCCGATATTTGTGCGTCTAAGTCCATACTTACCATAATTAATGTTTTTGTATATGATGTAAGTAAACTAATGATGTAGGTTTTGTTTACTCATTTTGCACAAAATAAATGTCTTTAATTGCCAAACTACACATAAAATAATATATTTTTTACATTTACCAAGTAGTAATGCCACAATATTTCTCAGTATATTAATGAAACTAAATATTTTAATTGTAGTCCGATCCCCTATTCGCCACGATAAGCGAAAGAGATTTCAAAAAGCTACACGCTTGACATTTCTTCGAAGATACAAACAAATGTAAATCTAGCAATAATAAGATGTTTTTTCTATGTCCCTGCACTAGGCAGAGCCTGTCATGCAGGTGGCATAAGACACAAGCACACAATTAGTCCAAGTTTACAAAGGTCGAAGGCATCACTTCGACCTTTGTAAACATGGACTAATTGTGTGCTTGTGTCTTATGCCACCTGCATGACAGGCTCTGCCTAGTGCAGGGACATAGGAAAAAACATCTTTGTATGCAATTAAAAAAAAAAACATAGAGCTAGGTGGGGACGCACTAGTTTTATTTTGAAAGATGCCTGTTAGTTTGCCATCATACTGTAAACTTTACTCAGAATGCTAAAGCAATGATGCCTTCCACCTTTGTAAACTTGGACTAATTTGTGTGAATTTTATCACATGCCACCTGCATGACAGACTCTACCTAGTGCAAGGGCATAGAAAAAAACATTACTCTATGCAATTTTTGAAAAATAAAACAATTCATTTTCATTTCATTTCAAACATTTCATTTTTCATTTCATTTCATTTACGCAACATGTTCTCAACTCTCGCAGCACATTAGGGTGAGCTCACACCGAAACGGGATGATACGCGCGCTCTGCATTTTTAAAAAAGCAATTAAACATGTACATTCTTGTGTAGTGAATAAAGTTCAATTTTGAATAGCTATCATAAAAACGCAGCGCCGCGTCGCTTATGGTTACGGTGTGAACTGACGCTTAATCGAGTCTTTATGAGATTAAAATTGTATAAATCCATTGTAAAACCTCCCCGTTTGTTACAAAGAATAATATTATCGCAGACAGAGGGTAAACTCTGGGCGCGCGTCTAATACTTTACTCAGTAGTCAACAAATTTACATTGTGTATCAGCAGATTTATATAGGGACAGTCGACTGAATGTATTTATCACGAAAAATCTATATTTTTTATTCCGGAATCCAGCAGTCCCGGGAAATTTCAGGGTACTAAAAATAGAACTCAGCGCGGCGCTATAAATACATTTAAATTGGAAATCGAAGTGTCGAGCTGTCTTTCAACACTCGACATTTGTGTGTTCGATTTTTAGCTTACTTGATTTATTTTCAATGCTCTGAATTTTCTACGGCCTTCATGAGTCGATCAACTGGACTAATACAGTTCAGTTGATCGACTCATGCACGAAGTATAGATACCAGGAGTCCGAACGTAATGTTAAAATAATGGTCTCAGTTTAGGGGACAGAATTATTGCCAGTAGAGCGCGCCATTTTGCAAGAAGTACCAAGCGCGATTCAGGAATGTGCGCTGATTGGTCCCCCACAATAGCATCGGTATTCGGTACATCCAAAATTCTAGAATTCCCGGGAACGAACCCTAAATCGGTACGTCCAAAATTTTAGCGCAGCCAGTGGCAGAAAAGAGAACTAAGATCAGGTCCTATTATTGTGTACATAATTACTATGGAAAAGTCTATACCGTTCGAACTCCTGGTATTCTATACTTCGTGGACTCACGTTTACGATTCAGAAATCGTACACATGTCAAGTCAAATCTGACAACTCGACACTCATATTGTGTTAGATTTTCTCCGACCTTCCGGATTCCGGACAATATAGTCCCAGCCTTAAAGGTCTAATTCGAAGACACGCAAGCAAAGCAAAGCCAAACAAATCAAATCAAAATCAAATCAAATAAGTTTTATTTCCATATGGGTTACAAAGTAACGCTTAAAGAATTGTCCCTACTTGATGCCTACCACCGGTTCGGGAACTAACCCGGCGAGAAGAACCGGCGTAAGAAACTCGCACGGGGCCATCTTTTAGCAAAAAGATGGAAAATTGTTCTTTTTAAAAAAAATGAAGTTGTTTACAATTTGAAAACTTAGGTCTAGGTATATAATATTGACAAAAGTCAGATACATATTATAGTACATAGAAGTAGCCTTGCAGGTGGTCATCCTATTCCCAAGGTGTGCGATCGTCAATAAAATCATTGACCTTATAATAGGCTTTTGCACACAAACGTTCTTTAACTACTTTTTTAAATTTATTAATGGAAAGATTTTGAACGTTTTCTGGGATTCTATTGTATAGGCGTATACATTGACCTTTAAATGATTTGCTTACTTTACTTAGTCTGATCACCGGTATATCTAGCTTGTGCTTATTTCTAGTGTTTCTACAGTGATTGTCGCTTTTAGTTTTAAAATTACTAATATTCTTTCTAACATATAATACATTATCCAAAATGTATTGAGAAGCGACGGTTAGAATACCTATTTCTTTAAACTTTTCTCTCAGAGATTCAAAGGGGGACATTTTGTAAATTGAACGTATTGCTCGCTTCTGCAGCACAAATATCGTATTAATGTCTGCGGCACTTCCCCATAAAAGGATGCCGTAAGACATTCTACTATGAAAGTAACTAAAGTAAACAAGTCGCGCCGTGTCTTCGTCAGAAATTTCTCTAATTTTTCTGACTGCATATGCTGCAGAACTGAGCCTATCTGCAAGATTAGCAATATGAGGACCCCACTGTAATTTACTATCTAGTGTTATACCTAGAAATACAGTGGTGTCCACAAGATTCATTTTCTCATCATTTAATAGTATATTGGTTTGAACTTGCCTAACATTGGGCAATGTAAACTTTAAACATTTTGTTTTTTTGGAATTTAAAAGTAAGTTATTAACATTAAACCAATGTACTATTTTTGAGAGAGCACTATTTACCTCGTCGTAGTCTGACTGCTGTCGCTTCACATTAAAAATTAGTGAAGTGTCATCGGCAAAAAGTACTATCTCGTTATCATTATCTTTAACAAGATAAGGTAAATCATTTATATAGATGAGAAAAAGAAACGGGCCCAAAATAAATCCCTGTGGGACACCTAATTCTATTTTGGTCCCAGTGGACTTTTTACTATTTATCTCCACCCTTTGAGTTCTATTGTTAAGGTAAGAACTCAAAAGTTTGAGTGCAGAGTCCCGAATGCCATAGTGGTGCAATTTTCTGATCAATGTAGCATGCTCAACACAATCAAAGGCCTTGGAGAGATCGCAAAATACACCTAATGCATCCTGTAACCCCTCCCAAGCTTCAAAGATACTACAAAGAAGACCTATACCAGCATCCGTTGTGGATCGACCCTTAGTAAAACCGTATTGATTATTATGTAATAATTTGTTTAAATTAAAATGCACTAATAACTGTCTTAAAATAATTTTTTCAAATATTTTACTAAGAGTCGGTAGAATTGATATAGGCCTGTAGTTTGTCGGATCAGATTTATTTCCTGCTTTGAATAAGGGTATTACCTTGCTATGCTTCATTAAATCAGGGAATACACCACTTTTTATACATTCATTGAATATTGTCGCTAGATAAGGAGCTATGATGTCAATTATTGATTTAATAACTTTTGTAGACATGCCCCAGAGATCAGCAGTATTTTTAATATTCAACAATTTAAATGTGTTAATAATATCTCTGGAGTCAATTTCTTTAAACTTAAAATTGACATCACATTCCTTTACATTATCTCTGAGTAGTTTTTCAGCAGCTGCAGGTGAGGAATTTAAATTTTTTGTAGTTGAGACCGGAATGTCAGCAAAAAACTTTTCAAAGACCGTCGCAACTTCCAAATCAGTAGTAATTTTTTTATTTTCAAAATAAAGTTCAAATTCAGAGCTACGACAGGTGACGTTTCCAGTCTCACCAGCTATTACCTTCCATGTAGTTTTAATTTTATTTTTAGAATATTTAATTTTATTCTTTATATAAAGAGCCTTAGCAGCTTTACATACTTTTTTGAAGGTTTTTGAATAGTTTTTAACATATGTTTTAAATGTTTCATTATTATTAATACTTTTTTCAGCATATAATTCATATAGTCTTTGCCTACTAATTTTAATTCCTGCAGTTGCCCATTCAATAAAGTTACTTTTTTCCTTACAATTTCTAACCGTTTTAGTTGTGAATACTGAATTAAATTGGGTTCTTATTACCTTAAACAATTTACTAAAAGCTTCATCTGAGCTATTTGACCCATCCAATAATTGAATATTTGTACTTAAATTATTTCTAAATTTCTCAATACGTTTTGTATTCACAGGAATAAACACAAACTCTTCCTTTTGGTTACGGTCATAATTAATATTAAAAGAAGCTAACTGTCCACAGTGATCAGAACTGAGCTTATTAATTATTTCTTTTTTACATGGAGTAATATTCGTGAAAATGTTATCGATACAAGTAGCAGTTGTGTCACACACTCTTGTCGGTTCAAGAAATAAATTAAAGAGGTTATACGATTTAAACAAAGATGTGAATCTAACAGTTGTGGAGTTTAAATCTAATAAATTTATATTAAAATCGCCACATATAATAACTTTTTTGTTAGATGCACATATTTTTGACAATACTCGTTCCATAGTTTGTTCAAATGAATCGTATAACCCTGATGGAGGCCTGTATACGCTTACAATAATAAGTTGACTCAACTCTATGCAAGCCACTTCAATAATTCGCTCAGTTGAGAGGCTCACGACATCTTTGCGTTCCTTGAATTTCAAATTTTTTCTAATTAATATTAAAGAGCCACCTCTAATGGCATTTTCTCTACTGAACGAACTTGCTAACTGGTGATCATTAAAATTGAAAATGAGTTCATGTTGCCTGAACCAATGTTCAGATATACAAATAATGTCAACATTAAATTCATTTAAAAATAACTCAATTTCAAGTTCTTTACCTACCATTCCTTGTAAATTTTGATGCACCAGGTTAATCACAGAAGATATATTATAATTTAATACATTTTTTATGGTAGGATTTTGTACATTTAAACTTATCTTATTTCTGCAAGAGACATCCTCCATTGTCTTATTATCTAATTTAAAGAAGAATTTGGAACATATTCCAATTCGTTAATACTACTAGTACTAGTATTCTGCTCAATAAAAGCAGTAGTCGAAGAAGCCAAATCCTTGGCTGGTTTTAAAAATAAAAAGTTTAATAGCACCCTAGCTATATGTCGCTTACAGAAGTTAGATAAGAAATACTTATCTAATCTCATATTACATAAATTTAAATTGTTTATGTCCACAATGGACAGGTGGAACACACATGGTGGAAAACACCTTTTGAGTTTAAATAACTAAAGTCGAGCGATTTTTATCTTTTATATAAATTATTATAATTTCTTGACCCTTTTATTTAAGTCCTTTGATATAAACTATTATAATTATAGAGATCTATATAGAGGTTTAATAAATATCCAGTGATTTTTTTTTAATAGGTATTTTGTAAACCTTGTCAAATCTCTCACTACTTTCTAGCTTACGTTTTTTTTTCTAACTGTACAATTGCGAGTGGGCGTAATTTAAAACTGTCAAGTTTTACGGCGACGCTTAATCTAGCGCGCGCCGTGCCGTGGCTTTACATGTGAGATTGAGCGCGACTTGTTAGAGCGCTTTCACTATGCGTTAACGATATTCGATATCGCGCCAATATGACGTCATATTGTTATGACAAAGACAGATATATTTTTCAATAATAAATATGAATATACGACGCAAGAATTACGACTTTAATGCAATGAAATTAGTGAAATCTTATATTCATAGCAATATGAATGTAATTTATGTACGGAAAGCTTCAACAAAAGTCATGGAAATTTATTGAATGTGGATGGATTGACTAATTATTTATTAGGCATCTCTTTTTCCCTGTTATCAATAAGCATGTCGTAATGACAATAATGGACGATATATTATGTCATCTTCTAATATATCTATGCTAAGGCTAATATTTAATAGTCAGTTAACTCCTGAGTAATAAATATGTGACATTGACAGATTTTGTATGAAAAATATGTCAGTCACATATTTATTCCTCAGGTAAGAGTTATATGACGATAGGAATATCAGCCTTTATAGTTACATATTATATTAATATTAGAAAATGTATAGTCACATGATATATTAATATGGGATGAAACATATTATATACCTGTTTTTGTTATTACATGACATAATATCGTGATCGCGAGACGTAAAAACTCTTATTAGTGTGACGCGTATTAAATCTAGCAGAAAACTACTGAGTAACTTTGTTGTTTTTATTTTTGTTGTTGTTTCTTTTTGTAGATACGTTTAGGTACAATTTACAAAGTAGTGAATAGCCAATGGTAGTTACATGCATAGCCAGGGAGGCTGATCTATCAGCATGGAAACTTATAGTTTCTATGTCTTATAGTTTTAAAATTCCAGGGGGGACCAACTTACAAACTTTGGAGGCCAATTACTCAAAAATGGTCGACTTTGTAAAAAAGTCATGTATGAAACCTTACCTTTATTTTAAAATACATATTCAATGATACCTCACGCAAATATTGATATTAGTTTATGATACCAAAACCGAGATCTATACACATCTCTATCTATATACCGAATTTCCCTATGTATATTCATTATTACAGAAACTAGAAGCGCGGACAGACAGACAGACGGACGGATAGAGCGAAACTATAAGAGTTCCTAATGTATTACGAAACCCTAAAAAAGTGTTTCAAATACATTCACACCTACTTCACAAACTCAACCTATTTACAAAACGCAATTGCAAACTAAATAAAAGCTGTTTAAAACATTTTCACACTACATTTTCTGTTCCTTTATTTAATTTAGAGAAGTTGATACATTTTCTCGTAAATTATCACGTGCAAAATGTCTGTGACAACTGACAACAGCTTACAGGACGGAAGTAAGAAAACGTAATGACTCGGCGCAAACGGGCTACCCACGACCTAGACTGGTCACGTATTTTAAAGATTAATAATAAATAATATTATTATTAACTAGCTTTTGCCCGCGACTTCGTCCGCGTGGAACAGAACTACTTTGGGATATCACTAAAATTTACCCGAGACTTTATTTACATAGAAGGAGAAGCGCTTCCCAGTTACGACACCCGCCGCGCGCCGTACATTATTATTGCGCGCTTGATTATATAATTACTGCGATATCTTCTAAAATACTCATTGAAATCAAATGATGGAAACGGCAAATTTCTTCTAAACTAAATGCTTGTAATGAATAACGTATTTACTTGGAAAAGGATTAATATCATCTCTATGCAAACATGCTCACAAATAATGCTTAATTTTAGAACAAATTTGGTTAGCATAAAAAAGGTTATTGTGAGCCAACCTTAAAAGATATACATATACAGTCACTGACTTTTTTTAAAACTTAAAGGGAAACAATTTTGTCATGCAAAATTTTAGTGAAACTCTTATCGTTTCCGCAGCGTACGCAGCGAAAGCTCTCAAAAGGAAAAAAAACGATTTTGAAACATTGCTCTGCTCGTATTGAGATTAGCATGATGTTATATAGCCTAAAGCCTTCTTCGATAAATGGACTATCCAACACGAAAAGATTTTTTCAATTCGAACCAGTAGTTCCTGAGATTAGCGCGTTCAAACAAACAAACAAACACACTCTTCAGCTTTATAATATTAGTATAGATAATAGTAATTTATTAAAGGCTTTTTACATAGAACCACATATATACATAAAGCAATGTTCAGTTTACATCTATTTCTACATAAAATTTAAGCAAGTTGCAACTTAAAATGTTCATAAAATATTCATAAATTGACAATTATTATTACGAATGTAGCAGCTGCTGCATTGGTCGCGGCTTCAGGTCGCCCGTTTGCGCTAAGCTTAGAATACGGTCGTAATTACTATCTATCTTATTTTCACTATTTTCATTACAGCTTAATCTGCACTAGAAGTATTTAAGGAGAATAAAGGAGTGAAATGTAGTTACTAATCATTATTAATATTCTCTTAATTGGAACAAAAGTAATTTTTATGTTGATGAATAATTAGTTTTTATTAAGGTTAATTGGGGCAAGAGGCTCCATGCTTTATTTTTCTTTCTGGGCCAAAATGTTTCTTTGTATGGCACTGGACTAAGGTCAGTTTGCCGACATTGCAAAATCAAAATTGCATATTGCGAATTTAAACGTCTTACCCCAATTTAATATTCAATGCAACTTTACTGCCAATAGCCACTTAATATTGTATTGAAAGGAACACTATTCGCAGGGAAACTAAATTGGAATTTCCCGATCAGTACCAATCCTATTTGCATACACCTACACTCTATCTACACACTAATTCAAACCGAACAATAACAGGGATTTACCTAAGTCCACACAAGTGATGCCAACTTAGGGGTATTCCCCCTAAATTTAGGGGGAAATTTAAGTGGGATAACATTTTTTTTTTTAATTGGGGGATTTTCAAGTAATTTACGCTACAAGCGCAATTACGCGCAAGTAAGCTACGATTTTGGAAGTTTTGACTTAGTTTGGGGAGAAATATTTTTTAAAGTTGGTAACACATGAACAAAGTATCAGCTATCAAAATACGTTTCAGTGTTACGAAATTGAATGTCATACAATAACATCCTACCGTATAATTTATGGGTTTATGAATTGAATATAAATATTGTTGCACCCAAAAATTAAAACAACACATCTACATACTTGAGATAGGGTGTTAAAAATTAAAGTTTTCACCTTATATTTCTGTTTGAGAGCTCCGTGGCCTAATAAGTAGACCGTTTGGTTCGCACTCGAGAGAGTGCAGGTTCAAATCCCAGGTTGTGGCATGTACCAATGAGACTTTTTCAGATCTCAAGTACATTATACGGACGCTCTTACGGTGAAGGAAAACATCGTGAGGAAACCCGCACATAGTTGGCCCGAGACGTATTGACCAGTTCATTCCTCTGGACTAGGCTGACTGTTGTGAGAATGCCGTATGTGCTTGGGCAACCATACGACATTTAAAAACCGACTGTCCCAGGCACTACAGTATTTCAAGAGTGGTTACTTCGCTCGCAGAATACTGTATAAATCATCCATTAACGGATGTAAAGGCCTAAGTCATCTTATGTTTGCAACAACAAAACAGACTGTGATAAAGTTTTAGGCAGAAAATTTGTTTTGAACCTCGAAAGAAAAGTCTAGAATGATCTCTACGAAGAGAACGCCATTTGTCTCACACTGTCGTCTATCACACAAACAGTTTTTACTAAAAATGTCTCTTTCCCACTTTTCCTTTCGTTTTTTATACTGCTTTATGTATGTAGTGACTGTGCGCGACTGTACCTTCTTCCCGGTGCCCGGCACGACCGAGTCGTCGTGGATGTACATCGGCGGGCTGACCGCGTCGTTGGTGTTGATGATGGGCACGATGTTGAGCGAGATCAGCTCGGACAGTGTCGCGAACAAGTGCTCGCGCGTGTTGTACGGCTAGGGACTGTGCGCGACTGTACCTTCTTCCCGGTTCCCGGCACGACCGTGTCGTCGTGGATGTACATCGGCGGGCTGACCGCGTCGTTGGTGTTGATGGTGGGCACGATGTTGAGCGAGATCAGCTCGGACAGTTTCGAGAACAAGTGCTCGAGCGTGTTGTACAGCTACTAGTGACTGTGCGCGACTGTACCTTCTTCCCGGTGCCCGGCACGACCGTGTCGTCGTGGATGTACATCGGCGGACTGACCGCGTCGTTGGTGTTGATGGTGGGCACGATGTTGAGCGAGATCAGCTCGGACAGTTTCGAGAACAAGTGCTCGAGCGTGTTGTACAGCTACTAGTGACTGTGCGCGACTGTACCTTCTTCCCGGTGCCCGGCACGACCGTATCGTCGTGGATGTACATCGGCGGGCTGACCGCGTCGTTGGTGTTGATGATTGGCACGATGTTGAGCGAGATCAGCTCGGACAATGTCGCGAACAAGTTCTTGCGCGTTTCCTCGTTGTAGAAGTCCGGTTTTGTCACTAGCACCTGTGGACAAAGTTGGTTATCAGCTTTTGTTTTTAAAGTTTGAAATACAGCGAGGCGTATTCTGATACAGCATAATGCATTTCTATAGACACTTGCACGTGCATTTCTATAGACTTGTACTACTTGTATACAGAATGCAGTTTTTATAATATCAATGCCAGCGAAGACTATTTTTAACCGACAAAAAAAACGGAGGAGGTTCTCAAGTCAAGGGGTACCACTTTAAACGAGCAAATCTTGTATATAAATAAACGTAATCTCGGAAACAAATGCAAGTATTTCCATGAAATTTAGTATGCAGGGAAATTTGGGGTAGAAAAAATTGATCTAGCCTTGTCTTACGGCTTACCCCTGGTAGCCTGATTCACAAGAATTTCTGTCCAAGGGCACCGAAAATGATGATCTAGGGCTCATTCGATTCGGAATGATCTCGATGATTCGGATGAAAAAATTCAAGAGGGGCTCGAAAAAATTGCGAAATTTACAAACCATTTAGTAAAAAAGGGGGTATGGTTTTTTTGAAAATACTATTAAAGATTTCCGAATTTTAAAATTAAAATCCTTAAAGAGGAGGAAATTTCCTAAAAAAAAGTCCCACTTCCCGGAACTCTATCACCAATATACCCTATAGGCCTATACCAATATAACCTGCCCTTGGACAGAAATTCACTGAAATGGATATTGTGAATCAGACCATGGGAGGCAGCGAATTTTTAAGTTATTTATGTTTTTTCTTTCGTCGTGCAACAATATAATATCAATAATTTGGACTCTAATATTATGTCAGTCCCATTGGCAGTTTGGTATACGTAGGTACTAGGTATTTGTAATTTTTGCGTTGTTCGGAAATTCAGAATATGGTGGGTTCGAAACCCAGTTAAATATTTTTGTGTTTTTTAAACCTACTAGAGCTCCGACTAAAACTCAGTTACCCAGGTACTTTTTAGGGTTTCGTAATACTTAAGGAACCCTTATAGTTTCGCTCTGTCCGTCTGTCTGTCTGTCTGTCTGTCTGTCTGTCCGCGCCTCTAGCTCCTGTAATTATGAATATAAATTGATGAAATTTGGTGCAGTTATAGATTGTGTATAGATCACGGTTTTTGGGATCATAAAAAAATAATAATTTTATATTTTAGGGGTGGCTTTTCATACATGTGAAGTGGGGATGAAAAATATTTTTTCATTCTACCCCATCGTGTGGGGTATCGTAGGTTTTTTAAAATAAAGGCAAGGTTTCATAAGTTACTTTTTTATAAAGTTGAGCATTTTCGAGTAATCGGCGTCCAAAGTAGTTTGTAAGTTGGTTCCCCCCTAGCATTTTTAAACTATAGGAGATAGAAACTTGTAAATTTCCATGCTGATAGATCATGCTAAAAACTCTTTAGGAAAATTATAGTGAACCAAATCGGACGGTAACTTTTGGAGTAATTAAAAAAAGGCATATTACGCGTTTATTATTACGGAACCCTCCTTAAACATGTCCTGACATGCTGTTGGTTAGGTTATTTATCTATGCATAAAACTGTTTGTTGGAAATGTTGCATGATTTTCGAAAGTAACGCCTTGCCACATTCATGACAGAATGATGAATTACTTAGATGTTTCAATTACGCTTTAAAACACATGCAAGGCGTCTTGGTATTCATCATCGTTAATGGGGATTGGGGAATAATTATGCATGGCTTTTCGAAATTGCTCCGTGGGCTACTGGGTTCGCACTCGAGATAGTGCAGGATCGAATCCCAGGTTGAGGCATGTACCAAAGAGACTTTCAGATCTCTAGTACATTTTACGGACGCTCTAACGGTGAAGGAAAACATCGTGAGGAAACCCGCACATGGTTGGCCCGAGACGTATTGACCAATCATTCCTCTGGACTAGGCTGACTGTGTTGTGAGAATGCCATATGTGCTCGGGAAACCATACAACTCGGGCACTACAGTATTTCAAGAGTGGTTACTTCGCTCGGAGAATACTGTATAAATCATCCATTAACGGATGAAAAGGTCTAAGTATTTTTTTTTTTTCGAAAAATTCATAATAAACCAAGAAATATGGCATATCTACAAAGATTTCAAAACTAAGGATAGGCTATGACAAAAATATGAAAAAAACGCCATCCTTGTTTTCACCATATCTCAAATATCGGTCACCCTGTTTTCACCGTATTTCAAATGTCAAAATGGCCCCAAAAACTCCAAAAGTGGGTCATTTCAATGCAGAAAGTTTTTGCCTCACCATGCCACGTCTATAATTCATACGTCTATGGATCAATCGTTGACGAAATACAGTCATAAAAGTGAGATCGTTGGAGGGGATTAAAAATGCTTTGTATACAAAAGATGATGCACGAATGACGTCAGTCGCCACAGCAGTTGAAGACGTATGAAGATAAATACAAAATTAATTTTATTAACTTAGAGATATCTAAGTAGGTATACTGCGTTAATGTAAAAAATATCATTGTTTTAATAAAAAAATGTCACAAATAACTTAGGGATTTGAAGAGTAATTTCGTTTTTCGACCATAGCAAATAAGGATCTTATGCGACTAATTACTCTACTTTTTACATTTTAAAATTTTTTGTTACCTTTAGAAAAATATAAGAATTTTGCTGATTTAATACGTACATGTTCCCTATTAATATTAAACGTGATTATAAAAATGAAATACCACATTTTAGTAATACCACATAAAATGAATACCTAATAAACAAAACTGAATATCGCAAATGAAATATTGGTGTAAAATAAATAACTTAATTAAGAATAGTGTGCTTTAATTATGGTTTAATTTGATCAAATATAATCAGTCCTTTATGGAAATGAATTTATTAGTGGCAAAATTAACGGCAACATATTTTTTTTTTTCTATCTAAGAGGCAAAAGAGCTTTGCCGAGAATTTCAATCAGCGATGTTATGTATAAATTGTGTTTCTTTAATAATCGTCTTATTTCTGATTTTAATGTATACTATTGGTAAAATATTATCTAAGTATCAGATATTCGTTGACATGCCGCCGAAACTCCCTAGGAAGTTTCATTAAAGCGTCTACCACTTTAATCGACTGACTTGACTTATTGACTGCACTGAATATTTATTTGGACTTTGACTAGACTGGAAATGGCGATTTAAAAATTTGAAAGAATATTCTATTTTCCGCCTTTTTAACTTGACACTGGCAAATAATTATAGACCGACGCCGTTAAAAAACCTAATAAAATTCAAACTTAAAAATTATAGGAATTTGACGAAATAGGACCACAGTGGGTATTATAGTAGCTGTGTTTTTTATTAAAGTATATATACCTACCTAAGTATATTTTCAAAAGCAAGAAATTCAAATTGTGCGTAGAACGTTGATAGGTATTAAATTGCGAATTGTGAATTCTGTTCTAGATTCTCGAACAATCCTTTTTTCAACAAAATCTCGAGGGCAAACGAAATGAAACATTGAGAAGGGATTGAAAGGGGTTTGTTGATAGTCATCAACAAACACTCAATGGGGGAACATTTTAATTTGACAACTGAATGAGGCCAATTTAAGAATGTATATTTAGTTATTTACTACCTACGTACCTACATATTATAATTTTTTACTAAAAATAGTTCTTAAATAAAAAAGACCGTATTTTTACATATAGACCGACCGCTTACGATTCTTGATAATATGGTGATGACTTCAAAATATTTTAACCAACTGTAAATAATTCTCAATTCGTTAGAATATTTTATATAATAATATGTCATATAATTAATACTGGGAGACCGTCGACCGAGCTTTGTTCGGAGTTAAAGTATAAGGATAAAATAATTAAAGAATTCTAAAAATAAATAAAGAATGAGAAACAAAAAGAATCACAAAATATTCATCACACCGGGATTCGAACGCGAGACACCAATATGCCAACAACGCAAAAAGCCCGGTACTAACCAATCTGCCATGCCAAGTGCCAAACTGATTTGACATTTAGAAATCGAAATATAATATTATATTGTTACGCGTCGAAAGAAAAAACATTATTATAATATAGTAACATAAAAATGCGCAGTTTCCCAGAGATAAGACCTAGCTAGATCGATTTTTCCCTTTCATCCACATTCGTAACTGAAGTTTCGTAACCAGCTATGAACAAGGAATTTTCTTATCGTTTGATAACCAGCTACGAAAACAGAATAAAATTTCTGTTTTTGTAACTGGTTTTCATAACCAGCTACCAAAAAAGGATTATTTTTCTCTGTTCATAACTAGTTACCTAAACAGAATTGCATTTATTTTTTCGTAACTCATAAAACTTAAGAACGCACAATGACGAAATATTTTTATATTTTTTCGAAATATTTTTATATTTTTTTCGTTTTATGATTAAACGCAAATAAAACAAATTATTACAAAATTAAATATATTTGTTACTTATGTTTAGAGGAAAACTAATAAGGCGAAAACCAATAGATACATATAAACATATACGAGTACTAAATCTTATATGGAGAAATAATTTCCAGACAATGTCCAACAGTTATAATATTATTTTCTAAATCATCGATGGCCGAATTTCGATGGTTAAAGGAACGTTCTTCCTTTGATCTTTGCAATCCTTCCGAATAAAGCAGAAAAAACATACGATACATTATTTGAAATGATTTACCTACATGGAACTCCAAAAAAATTACGCTTGACTTCGAAAAAGCAGCCATGAAGACAATTAAGAAAGTTCTTCCAAAATCTACTATGAAAGGTTGTTTTTATCATTATTGTAACAGTCTCTTTAAGAAGGCTAAGGCGTTGAGACTAAAATCTCGAGTTCAAAGACGGCATGTTGTTAGATGTGCTGGCTTAGCTCGATTACCATTAAATAAGATTTTGTCGGGCTACAAATATATAATGCAAAGATTACCTAAAAGTCAGAATACAGAATATTTTAACATATACTTTAATAAGTTTTGGATAAGTGATGTTAGTTTTATTAAGAAATGGTGCTGCTATAAAGAAGATATCAGAACTACCAACCATCTTGAAGGATGGCACTCTAGGCTTAATATAGGGCGTAAAAATCCATCTCTGGCTCATGTTCTGGAAGTTTTAGTAAAAGAGACTAAGATGCGTGTACGTAATAAAACTAATAAATGCCAAAATTATTTAGAAATAGACGCTGAAGAAGAAGACATTGAAGATTTAGAAAATAATATTATAACTGTTGGAGACTGTCTGGAAATTATTTCTCCATATAAGATTTAGTACTCGTATATTATATATGTATAGGTTTTCGCCTTATTAGTTTTTCTCTAAACATAAGTAACAAATATAATAATTAATTTTGTAATAATTAGTTTTATTTGCGTTTAATCATAAAAATATATACGTATTGCAAATTACGAAAAAAATATTAAAAATATTTCGTCATTGTGCGTTTTTAAGTTTTATAAGTTACGAAAAATAAATGCAATTCTGTTTAGGTAACTAGTTATGAACAGAGAAAAATAATCCTTTTTTGGTAGCTGGTTATGAAAACCAGTTACAAAAACAGAAATTTTATTCTGTTTTCGTAGCTGGTTATCAAACGATAAGAAAATTCCTTGTTCATAGCTGGTTACGAAACTTCAGTTACGAATGTGGATGAAAGGGATTTTTCACCCCTAAAACTCCCCGCATGCTAAATTTTATGGAATAACTTGCCAAGATTTCGATATTATTAAAAATACAAGATTTGGGCGTTTAAAAGTATGTATGAGATTTTACACCAATTATAATTATGTCGCTTACGAAACAAAACTATTTTAGATACCTACCTATACTATTTTACTGAAAGTCACGTAGGCGAAAATCAGATGACTTACGCCTACGTGTGTCAAAAAAATTGAAATGCAAAACTTCAACAATGCAACATTCAGCGACCAAACAGCCTACATTAATTAACATTTATAGTAACGGAGCCCTTATCTCCTATAATAGTACTTTGTACCTACTCGAAATGCTAAATGAAATGCTACCTAAATGCCAAAGCTTTCAGTATTATTAGCATTTAGCGCCAGAGGGACTACTAAAGTACTAATAACTTGTTAATTTTCAGTCAGAACTGCGAATGTGTCGTATTTACTACATAATGTCAGAGTCACACCATCGGGAAACGTCGTTAGTTAGCGCGCCATATACGAGTATAAGATTCGTTAAAATCAATTACGAATATTTTGGGCATATTATGATATACTACTTATGTATATATACGTTTAGAGAGAAAAATAATTGCCATACTCGTAAAAAAGCCTTTCTTTATATGAGGGAGTTTGCGTTGAGCGGAAATTCACCAATTCTGAGATGATTTTTTTACTTTGATTATGACAATATTTCTTTTGCCTTAACATCTTTATATGAGCAATAGAGCATATACTCAAAATATCCGTAGTAGATTTTACTAACTTAAAACGGCATTAATAAATTATTGCGATGTTAAACGTTATTGTAACCAATGGTCTAATGCGATAATTCTGAAGTACCTACATAATTATTATTAATATATTAAAAATATCTCGCGATATATTTTCTCTAGTGTAGTCCATTTATAATATGTAGTGTGACCACAAGATATCCTATGTAAATTAGGACATTATGTGTGACGTGTGGGGCTGTGGGCTACCCTCATCAAAACGATTTCAATAATACCATCAGACGTCGCGTCGCTAGTAAACATCATTGAATAATTTACACACAATATTTGGATAAAATGATCTAAAGAAAAAGTGAAATAGACCAACTGAATCAGATAGGTACATATAATACTGTATATATGTCACCGTAAAATTGTAAAAACCGTTAGATTGTAATATTATTAGAGATATTATAATATGCTGACAGATTGTCAAATACAAATTTCTCCATACAATTGTACGCATTATTTTTCGTTTTTTACAATTTTACGGTGACATATACAGCGAATTCTATAATTTAACATTAATTTAACACACATAATTAAAAAATAATCCATACTAATATTATAAATGGGAAAGTGTGTGTCTGCCAAAACTACATAATCGATTTAAATGAAATTTGGTACATAGATAGTCTAGAGCCTGAGAAAGGACATAGGTTACTTTTTATCGCAAGGAAATGTACGGTTCCCGTGGGATACTTTATTTACAATTTCGCGTAAAAACTATTAAGCAGATTATCATGAAATTTGGCACAGATATAAAGTAGACCACAGGTAGGACATAAGCTACTTTTTATCGCGTGACATATAGGGTTCCCGTGGGTTACCGTACCTACGCGGGCGGAGCATCAGCTTCTATAAAATATATTCAGGACCCCAAAGCACGGTCATGCTACCACATTTACCAAGGAGACAGTAGATACCACTCAGTCTTTATTCGGTCTACGTCTTCTCACACCGGGCCCTTAGGGGGCCTTGGGCGGGGAACCACGGTCAGGGGCTTTGCCCCTCTACGTGGGGAAATTAATATTATTAACTTCGACCAGTACGAGTACTGGGCGAAGACAAAAAAGAAACCTATTTTTAAGGGCAGACCTCCCGCGGCAGAACGCGGGGAGAAACCCATGGCGAGGCGAAGGAAAATTAGCCACCAGGCCCGACCTAGACCGGCGGACGGCTCCAAACGGCGCGTGAGGGTCCCGACCCGGAGTCTTTATTAGCAGTAAGACCGCCTTTTTATACAGCTCGTATTTGTACATCTTATTTTTTCTTTATACTTTTACGGCTTACGGTTAACGCATTTGCGTCATCCAATCATTAGTACTATTGAATACATAAACTACTGACAAAAAACCTCAAAAACCGGGCATTACTCAAGTTTAGTCATTACATTGTTGTGTGTGTGTGTGTGTGTGTGTGTGCAAATAACTAGTTTTCTATCAATGTGCAAAACATACCTAATATACAAGCCACTTGACGCTTTATAGTCATTTTGCTATAAGAAGAAGAAAAAGTTAGCTTGTTCGTAGGTCAAAAAACGCACAATAATTTTATTTCCTAGTGGTACTTAAAAGTGATCACGTGGTGGTATTTAAACATTACCTGCGCCAGTGGCGAAGGCTGGTCTTCCTTCATAGTGAAGACCCAGCCTGTGTAATAGGTAGGGATGTAGATGAGGGTCTTCGAAAGGTAAGTGTTAAAGACAGGAATGGAGTTATAGGAACCCCAAGCTACTGACCTGCGCGATCTTCACGTTGTACTGCGAGAACATGGCGTCGTACATCGCCATAAGCTCCGACTGGCCCACCGCAGCCGCCGCGCGCGGGTCCAATGTGCTGCTCGCGTCCTGCGAACACAAAAAGTATGGTCACATTAGTTACAGTCCTGATGTGTCCTAAGAAAGTATGGTCACATTAGTTACAATCCTAGTGTATCCTAAAAATTATGGTCACATTAGTTACAGTCCTAATGTATCCTAAAAAAGTATGGTTACAGTTATGGTTAAATTTACAGTCCTAATGTTACCTTAAAAAAGTATGGGAGAGTCGTAGCTCCGTCCTAAAAGTGTGGTCATATGAGTTAAGTAGATCACGTCCTGCAAAACCATTAACGCATAGTATTCTTAAGAATACCTGATTGTGTCTTAGGTGAGAAATAAAGCTAGTCACACTAGTTAGAACTTATAAGTACAAGCAAGGGCTCGAATGCAGTGAATATATAAAAAACACATATAGGGTAACACACCCAATTGCTAGCACTGTACCTAATTATCAGCACCCCGAACAAATAGTAGAATTATAAGCTTCTCTGTAATTAATTTTTGTTTCCACTTAATAAAAACAAAACTTTAATGTTTCTGGAATCTACTGCCAGCGACACCATACTTTAAACTATGAAGTATTTTCCTCTGTAATAATCGAGGTTATAATTGGACCATTTTTTTAAAGTGCTGATAATTGGTACGTTCACCCTAGCTACGTACAAGAAACTTAGGGCTAACAATAAACATACCGAGTGTTTTGCAGTCACTGTCAAAACTTTCAGGAATGAATATACTCTTGAATATAAACAACATTTACTATAGGATCAACTTTTCAGCTGTTTCCTACAAAAGAGCTTATGACATAGATAGAATTTTGTAGGAAACTGCTGATTATTCTCTCAATTTCGAAATTTTAATGAATATAAGCTTGAGGCTTCTATTCATAGTTTATTTATTCCTGAAAGTTTGTACAGTGACTGAAAAAAACACCCTGTATGTAAAATATAAAAACACAAAGTAAGCCGGGATATTCAATACCTAACGTAACATTATACGATGTTACGTTAGGTATTGAATATCCCGGCCAAAATTCCAAGATTTATCTGCGTGAAAGAAGAAAGAAAGAACATTTTCTTGAATCCGCGGTGAGTGTCAAATATCATATACGTATTTGACACTCACCGCGGATTCAGCTGTCGAGATATTTGAAAATGTTCTTAGAGAATAACACTGCTGCCTGTCTATTCTCTAAGAACATTTTCAAATTTCGACAGCTGAATCCGCAGTGAGTGTCAAATTCGTATATGATATTTGACACTCACCGCGGATTCAGCTGTCGAGATAATATATGAAAATGTTCTTAGAGAATAACACTGCTGCCTGTCTATTCTCTAAGAACATTTTCAAATCTCGACAGCTGAATCCGCAGTGAGTGTCAAATTCGTATATGATATTTGACACTCACCGCGGATTCAGCTGTCGAGATATATGAAAATGTTCTTAGAGAATAACACTGCTGCCTTAGCAGTGTTATTCTCTAAGAATAACACTGCTGCCTTATCATATATCTCGACAGCTGAATCCGCGGTGAGTGTCAAATATCATATACGAATTTGACACTCACTGCGGATTCAGCTGTCGAGATTTGAAAATATTCTTAGAGAATAGCACAGCAGATGTGTGAGTGAAGCTTAGAACCAGCTTAGAACACTCAGTCATGTCTGCCTTCAAACAAACAAAACCTAGATAAAAATCGTTCCATCCGTTTGAGAGCTACAATGCCACGGACATACACCCCTGTGTTTTCACCGGGGGTTAAAAATATATTAAATTGGTATTATTTATCAATATGGTATCATTAAAAGTGACTTATGGGGTATATATTATCATAAAATTCCAAAAATAATACCAAAGGGGGATATTAATAAGAAAATTCCAGAAATAATACCAGTGGGTACCAGGGATATAAGAAATTTCCGGAAACGATACCGGGCTTATCGTAAAAGGAATTGCAAAATTTACTAATGAATGATATTCCGGAAATTCCGGAAAAGCCTCAACACGTAAAGGAGGAAGTAATTGTTCAATTTAAGAAAGTGTCATAATATTAGGTGCAAATGACGAATTGAGGGCAAACGTTGACCTATTTCTGGACATTTCATATGAAGACAGAATAGGCGGCAGACACACATGATTAACTTTCAAACTTTTTTGTAACATTAGATATTTTATCTACGCAACAGATTTTTATTACTATATAATGGATAGATGAATTAGATAAATCCATACTAATATTATAAATGGAAAAGTGTATATGTTTGTCCGTCTTTCACGCCAAAACTACTAAACCGATTTAAATGAAATTTGGTACACAGATAGTCTACAGCCTGAGAAAGGACATAGGCTACCACGCTTTTTATCGCGTGGAAATTTACGGTTCCCGTGGGATACTTTATTTACAGTTTCATGTAAAAATTACTAAACCGATTATCATGAATTTGGCACAGATATAAAGTAGGCCACGGGAAAGGACATCGGCTACTTTTTATCAGGGGACATATACGGTTCCCGTGGGTTACTGTACTTACGCGGGCGGAGCCGTGGGCATCAGCTAGTTATAAAATAGCTGATACCATTTCATATAAGTAATTTGCTACCAAAATATTATAAGGTTCAGGTCTTGTATTTTTCTAAATTAACTTCACGAATAGACTTGAAGTATAAACGATAAAAATAATAAAGGAAAGTAATCATAATATGAAGCAAAGACAATATTACTCTGGAGTCTAGTCCAATCAGTGAATGGAGACCAGTTCAATCAGTGGACATAGATAAAAGCAACAAGACCTATTTCCAGTATGAAAGGTAATAGAAAATGTTCTGCAATGACTCTAACTATATCCAATATCATATAGATATTCTGTACAACTATCACATGGGAAACTTTTATGTGTTGAGGTATATAATAGCATCAAAGATTTCAACTCAAGATAGGCTACCAGTTACCACGTACATTTAGCAGAAAAAAATTTCATACAAGAAGAAGTTACGCCATCTTGGTTTTCACAATAACTGAAATGTCAGCCATCTTGTTTTCACCATACTTCGAATTTCAAAATGGCCCCCAAAAAATTTTTAATTGGGGCCATTTTACTGGAGACACTTTTTGCCTCAACATGCCTCGTCTATAATATACATCTATGAATAGCATAGTATGTGTCATTCCAGAATATAAAGTGTAAACTAAACTTAGTTCAGAACCTCAATTTTAAAGTAGACAATTTAAAGAGTCAATTTCACTTTGTTTGGATTGAAAGTATAGCGACATGTTACCGTGAACGGATTTTATGACGTTTCGACCAATCAGAGCGCGTTTCATGTTGGTTTAACGGTTAAAAACACCGTTTGGGAGTATAAGCGTATCGGGACTTGATTGTAATTGTATTAATGCAGGTTTTATTAAGCAGAATTGCCCCTCAGAATTCAGATTTGTGTGCGATTTTCAATCACAAGAATCGGGCTTCAAAAAACGAGTATAAACTATAAACACCATTTGCCAAAGCCTTAATAATGTCGATGGCCAAAGCCTTAAGCAACGTTCAAAGCTGTTTTTATTTAGTGCGGTCCCACAATTAACAAAGACTTATAATATAATCACATGAGTATTCGATCACATTTGTATGCAGCGCACTGTGTCCAAAACCATTGCGAAATACCGCCCCGCCCGCTCTTTTTAATCTTCACTCTTTACACTTACAAAACAAATCGTGTTATGTTACGACAATTAGGTACTCAATAAAAATTAATTGAAAAAAAGTTGGGTAAAATATTCCGTTATTCTGTGGTAACAATTTATGTGTGGATAACCATTCCAATTTGGAGTAGTTGTGACGGCCTCACTTTCAAGCGTGTTGACGGCTTCTGGATGATTTCTGTATTCTGTGAATATAATATATCGATCCATCTTCTTGGATAAGTTATTAGAATGAATGGTTTTATCGTTTAGCGATCGGTCCCGGGTCATTTGACCTCCACTAACGAGAGGTTATCTAAACGATTGTACACCGAAATATCTGACCCCTGTGATGGATGTAGACTATATTATAACAAATTACAGAATCACAAGAGCGTTGCTGCAGGCTTAGCATGGCGATTGGCGATCCATAGAAATATATTTAAAGAAGAAATATTCCATATTTTTTAAATGGTTGCCGGGAAATTCTGTCAAAAACGAACAAATATTCAAGTATATGACTCAATGTAATGAAACTTTTTGTCTAGGACCGCCATGATGTGGAGTGGTTGACATTATGTGGGACTTATTGACATTAAATTATGAAATGGTTTCTACTTTAGCTGTCAAAAGAGGCAATTTTATGAGCTCATGCTCGGGAAGAAAAGCAATTTTATTTCTCATAACGACGATACATCGACCTTGCTTCCTTATAATAAGACTTATTTTGCTCCGAATAGTATTAATGTTTCTTCAATCTGTCATATTTTCTATTCTTCGGTGTTTCCTCCATGCGCATGCTAAGCCTGCTGGTCTGTTATAAAGGTTCTTAGTTATGGAGAATAACTCACCTCTCTTGTATGATCGCTGGGTGACAGCGTCTCCCGCATAGACAGTGACATGAGCAGCTCATGTGTTAACTTCTGTCTTCCGAAAGCCACGGCACCGCTGGTCACCATGATGCACTCCCGACCCTCGTGGTGACATTCTGCGACCTGGAATGGTGACAATGAGATCATGATTCATGATATGTAATTATTGTAAATCATAATCGTAAAAAAATTCTACGCAACCGTAACCGAAATTATCGTAACTATACGTCATAACCAAAGGACATGTCCAAAATCCATACAAAAAAAAACCAGAATCGCCGGTTCTAATTTTACGTTACGTTGCTCATAACTTTTATGTCCGTCGTATTTCGAGATTGCCCTTTTGGTGACATCAAATATGATTTAAAGTGAACACAGCCCACAGGTTACTGTTGGGTCAATTTTGGACCAACTCCTTTAAATGATGTAAATTATAGTAAAATTGATGTTGCCCAAGACTTCGTGCACGTAAAAGGAAATCTAGAGGGTACCATACCTTTTGCCGCAATAAAAAGTAGCATATGTTCTTCCCTGTGATATATTCTATATCTTTGCCAAATTCCGTCAAAATCGGTCCTGTTGTTTCGGAGCCTATTCAATGCAAGCAAACATAATATACAAAATAACTTTTTTATTTTATTTTATATATGGCAAAACAATGTTTGCCGGGTCAGCTAGTACCTATAAGTATAAATTAGTTTCGATAATATATTATGTGCGTAGGATGCAGTTGAAGTTTCCAAACGAAACAATAGCAAATATACAATGGGTGCAGGGTAACATTCTTTCATGCTTATCGGATGCACGGATCATCTTTCTGTGAATTGATCGATCATTGCCCTAAGAAGAAACAACAGGACTTTTATTATTTCAGCACCTTTTGTTCTCTGGGTATCGAACTTTTGACTAGATCATTCGATGCTACTGTAAGTAATAAGTTGACTAACACTTTATACCTTAACTAGCTTTTGCCCGCAACTTCGTCCGCGTGGAGTACGGTTACCATACACAATTTTAACCCCTTTTTCAACCCCTTAGGGAGTGAATTTTCAAAAATTCTTTCTTAGCAGATGCCTACGTCATTACAACTATCTGTATGCCAAATTTCAGCAAAATCCGTTCAGTAGTTTCGGCTATGCGTTGATAGATGAGTCAGTCAGGTTTGCCTTTTATATATTTAGAAGAAGACTAGATGTTGCCCGCAACTTCGTATATTTTCCGCGATAAAAAGTAGCTTATGTCCTCCCCCGTAGTCAAATATACATATATCTGTGCCAAATTTAGATCAAAACCGATCCAGTAGTTTTGGAGCCTATTCAATGCAAAGAAACAAATATTTCCTCTCTATCTATTTATATAAAAGAAAGTCGTGTTAGTTACACTATTTATAACTCAAGAACGGTTTAACCGATTTGGCTAAAAATTGGTGGGGTGGTAGCTCAGAACCAGAAGACGGACATATAATACTTTTTATCTTATTCCCAAGAGACGTGATATAAAACGTGGTATTATGTATATAACAAAATAAAAATGAAATTATATACAGCCGAACGTATAACCGTCTCCTTTTTTGGAAGTCGGTTAAAAATGGATTGCAATTCCAATTAAGTCTCGCTAAAACTTGAGAACTTCACGCAAAAACTACTGAACAGATTTCGATGAAACTTGGTAACAGTTGAGGCCCTGGATTAAAGCATAGGCTCCTTTTTATCCCGAAAAACTATAGTGTTCTCAAGAGATACTATATTTACGCGGGCGGAGCCGCGGGTAACAGCTAGTAATTTAATAATTATTTTAAAAACATTTTCCCAGCGACGATTATAGTGTTTTTATCACGCTGATGGGGCTTTAAGAGTATAATTTTTTAAAATAACGCCGTTTTTCTCAGCTACAGCAGACGTTAAACGGCTTGGAAAGAGGATGAGGCAAACAAATTGACTTTCAGCTGAATATAGTCTCTGTGGTGGTCGGGGAAAACGCTTTGTCGACATAGACAAACAAAAAAAATGTCGACGAGACTGGGACCTAGACTCTAGGCTAGAACCTAGGTAGAGCGACATGTGCTATTGGAGATTGCAGATTATTGTTACAGAGCTTAATAAAGGTTTTTGGTTGGCTTTGCAAAGGTTTGCAGAATTGCTTGATTTTTGTATGTTTTCGTCTTAGAGCATCCAACTAAAAAACTCGCACTCAGCATACAATCCTTCGGTGAATATAACAATATAGTTTTTACTTTAAACTTACTAAATTGTATTCCTGTCTGTATTTTCGAAAATAGACCTTGCAGGCCAAGTTTATAGGACAGAACACAATTATAATACGAAATTATACAGAGAGTATTTTTATATGAATGAATTATTTAATTTAACATTAGGCTACAATATTACGTAAGTAATGACAGTATGTACTAAAAACTTGCATAATTTACAGAAAAATAACATGATTTACATATCTTGACGACTCTAGTGAGAGTGGACACCCTCGCACTGCTGTAGGTACGTCGCGCTGGCTTTAAAGGTCATGCGCCCGCCGCGCAGTATCGGGTTATGAATCGAATTTAAGTATTTTATACGATAATCTAGTCAAAATTTAAGGTCACATGTCACATATATTTTTGAAACTAGAATTGAATACCTACTGATTACGCTCCTCGAAAAGGTACCTATCTGTTTTTGTCTTGAAGACAACCTTAACGTAGCAATTACATTAAGTTTTAGAAATATATTTTTACAACTGTCTCCTGGCGTATGTTTTAAGTAAAAACCTTGGTAAAATTATACTACAAAATCTATTGTGGAGTGTATTCTGCTTTTTCCACTATAGATGCTATCTTCTCATTGAATAAAATTTAAATATATTATTCTAATACGGTAAAGAAAAGCATATTTTATTAAACATAATATACAAACTGTTTTAGTTAAAAACGCGCTAAAATAGCGAATTTCTTTAATAAGAAGTACGAACGTATGTACGTAGCTTAGATTATATACTAGCGATTTTTTGTAATTTTACACCAGTATTTTAATATTTTTTTTTAACTTTCAAAGAAGCTCAAATTTTATCTTTTTTTCATGAAAGTCACCCTCGGAATATTATATTTTTGTCTACCTCGACTTGTTTCGTGAGTATAGGACAATATCTATTTGAACCCTAAGGGGGTCGAATAAAATTTGATTGTAAGCGTTTCTTTCAATGCGATTTTTGCGCAATTTTTGCGCAAAAATCGCAAATATTCGTATTCTGCAAAAACTTAGCAGAAGCAACCTAGCGACAGTACTGCCTCTACCGAACAATCGAGGAACTATAAATTGCAATCAATCGTTCGATCTCTTCACTGCTGTCTAATAATTTTTCGTATTACGTAAGACTTTTACAGCAAAGCGAAAGCAATCAGCGAGCGATTTGAACTGTCAGTTAGCAATAATAAGCGAAACTGAAGCAAAGTGCATTCAAACACAACAGCGAGCGATTAGCAATCGATCGCATAGGAAATACGATTTTATTTGACGTTCAGCAATCGATTGCGCGTCTATCGCGCGGTGACTGTACATAATACGGCAGCCGGCTCAATCGTAATCCGCTCCACACACACATACAATGTTTCATACAATTTAGGGTCAGCGCACACTACGACGCTGCGCAATGCACGCGGGATAGCTATTCAAAATTGAACTGCGCAAAAAGATACCCGTTTCATATGATCAGTCATACACTGCACATGCGCTGCAGCAAGCTGCTTCACATTCGATCTCTTTCAATGTAACGTGTATCTTGTAACGTAATGAATAAAGTTCAATTTTGAATAGCTGTCGTAGAAATGCAGCGCTGCGGAGCGTATCGTCTCGGTGTGAATTGACCCTCACTGACCGGATATCGACTATCGACGTCCTATACCGATATCGGATCGGATAATGCTCTATTATATCTATACGGTGGCAATAAATGGAAATAGATTTTCACCAATTTTCATTTCTTGGTTCGTTTTCACTGAAAAATGGTGGGTCCTAGAAAAAAGGGCACTGATGATTTTCGTCTTATTTTGGCCTTCTACACGAAAGAAACAAAAAATACAAGAGGTTTATAATTTTGTTTTTTACTCTTCATGAAAAATGTTATAAGTCCTAGAAGTGAATATGACTTTTACTGGAAAATGGTGGGTCCTAAACAAAAAGTTTTTTAGGCTCTCTACACGATAGAAATGAAAAACTAATCACTTATTACAATTCCAAATTTTTCTCTTTTCGCCTTGCCCACCCAGTTTTTTATGCCGTTTATTGTATCCGTAACGGATGCTCTATAGTACATTTTTGGTCTACCACGCTAGCCTACTTCAGTTCGTCTTACCTGTTCAATAATCGACGCCAATCTTCCTAAAGCCAGTCCATTGCCGTCTTCTCTCGTGATGACAGCACTACCCAGCTTTACCACCAATCTTCGTGCATACTTTAGCTGTGATCGGTCGGAGAAGGTGCGCTGCTTGCGGTCACCCAGAGCCCGCTTGTCTAGACCTAAGCCCTGGAATAGAAATAAAGTAAATAAGTATATAAAATCTTGGCTACGTTTATTTCAACACAATCGTACAACTTATTAAAATGGAAATTACAAGTATAAAATATTACGTGCGAATTATTAGCGAAGAGGTAAAAAAAATACGTGGTACCTATGTGGTTACAGAATAATAAATTGTGGTTAGATTATAGTCAAAAGAGCCGTAAAAAATATATATATGACTGTTGCAACTATCCCTAATATTGATGTTACGTAGACCTGGAACGTTACTTTTTTGGTTTATAAGTACTGTAGCGGCTAACTATGGTTGGAGGCGCACAATACTTGAATATATTTTGTAATAATTAGAATAAGATGTCTCATCCACTACGTCAGACGATAAAATAGAAACGGGAGAATGGTAGAGAGCGCGTAGGGTGTAGTTTGTTCCTGTCTGTATATTAATATAATATTGAAATAAATAAAAATATAAAGGATTTTGTGTTTAAATTGATAGATCTCGCCAACACTAGAGCGATCCCCCATCAGTACACCACAGTATATAGCGAAGTGTATTTAACAATATTAACAGCGAGTAAGCGGCATAGTAAATTGCCAAATTTTAGCCTTGCAAGTACCTTTTAAGTTAAGAATCATATTTTGATCTTTTGAACTTGGTGAAAATTCAGCGATGGGTCGTTTGCTTGTCGTTTGACAACAAAATTGATGTTAAATAATGTGACCCTAGTAATAATCGTGGGCCCTGATTCTTAAAAAATTAAGCGAGCAACAAGTTCCATACTCACGGTCCAGCCTGCAAATTCAGCACCGGTACTAATGGCCGTCATTAGTGTCAAAAGTTTCAATCATTTATGATTTTTGTCTACAAGTCCGCTTCAAGTCCGCTACGATAAACGATTGATTGATTGATTGAAGGCCGCGACCTTCGATTTGCAGGCTGGACGGTGAGTACTGCCACTCGGCGCTAAATAAAGAGCCATACGCATACTGACCATCCAGCATGAAAGCTCAAGGCCGCGTGGCAGCCTCCGTGGTCTAGTGGTTAGAGCATTGGCTCTCGACTCGGAGGTCGTAGGTTCGATTCCCGCATTGGAACAACGAAATGAAATGAAATGAAATGAAATGATTTTTTTTTATTTCCAAATAAAACTCAAAAAGCTATTTTCGGAAAGTCAACAAAAAAAGGCTACCACCGGTTCAACCCTAACCCGCCGAGAAGAACCGGCGTAAGAAACTCGCACGGGCCCATCTTTAGCAAAAAGATGGAAAATTGTTCTTTTAAAAGAAATATATATTTTATATTGTAAACTTAAATCTATGTTAAATATAACAAAAGTCAGTACACAAGTACATAGAGACAGCCTTGCAGGGTTGCATCTTATTCCCAAGGTGTGCAATCGTTAACAAAATCATTTACTTTATAATAAGCTTTAGCACACAAACGTTCTTTGACTACTTTTTTAAATTTATTGATAGAAAGGTTTTGAACGTTTTCTGGGATCCTATTGTATAGGCGTATACATTGGCCCTTAAAAGATTTACTTATTTTACTAAGTCTTATCACTGGTACATCTAGCTTATTCTTATTTCTAGTGTTTATACAATGACTATCACTTTTCTTCTTGAAATTGCTTAAGTTTTTTCTAACGTAATATATAACAAATTATCCAAAATATACTGAGAGGCGACTGTCAGTATGCCTATTTCTTTAAACTTTTCTCTCAGAGATTCAATAGGGGACATTTTATAAATAGCACGAATAGCTCGCTTCTGCAGCACAAATATTGAATTTATGTCGGCAGCATTTCCCCATAAAAGTATACCATAAGACATTCTACTATGAAAATAGCTGAAATAGACCAGGCGCGCCGTTTCTTCATCTGACATTTCTCTAATTTTTCTGACTGCATATGCTGCAGAACTGAGTCTATTCGCTAAGTTAGCAATATGAGGACCCCACTGTAATTTACAATCTAGTGTAATACCTAGGAATACAGTGGTGTCTACCATGTTCATTCTCTCATCATTGAGTAGTAAATTGGTTTGTACTTGCCTAACATTTGGCAAGCTAAATTTTAAACATTTTGTTTTATTTGCATTTAAAAGTAAATTATTAACACTAAACCAGTTTACTATACTTGAGAGAGCACTGTTTACCTCGTCGTAATTTAATTGTTGTCGCTTCACTTTAAATATAAGTGAAGTGTCATCAGCAAAAAGTACTATCTCATGCCTATCTTGAACTAGATAAGGCAAGTCATTTATGTAGATGAGAAAAAGAAATGGACCTAAAATAGATCCCTGTGGGACACCTAATTCTATTTTAGTCCCAGTAGACCTTTTACTCTTAATCTCTACCCTTTGAGTCCTATTGTAAAGATAAGAACTCAAAAGATTAAGGGCTGAGTCCCTTATGCCATAGTGGTGTAGTTTTCTGACTAGTGTAGCATGGTCTACACAATCAAATGCTTTGGAAAGGTCGCAAAAAACTCCTAATGCATCCTGCGCCTCCTCCCAAGCCTCGAATATACTACAGAGAAGCTTGATGCCTGCATCTGTAGTAGACCGACCTTTAGTAAAACCGAATTGTGTAGTATGCAATAAATTATTTGTATTAAAGTGTACTGTTAATTGAACTAGAATATTTTTTTAAAATATTTTACTAAATGTCGGTAGTATCGATATCGGTCTATAATTTGCTGGGTCAGACTTATTTCCAGCCTTGAAAAGAGGCATAACCTTACTGTGCTTCATTAAGTCAGGAAAAACACCACTTTTTATACAATTGTTAAATATTATGGCTAGGTAAGGAGCTACAATGTCAATTATTGATTTGATAATTCTGGTAGACATACCCCAGAGATCGGCAGTATTTTTGATATTTAACAATTTAAATGTATTAATAATATCTTTGGAATCAATTTCTCTAAATTTAAAATTGACATTACATTCCTTGACGTTATCTCTAAGTATCTTTTCAGCAGCTGCAGGCGAAGGATTTAGGCATTTTGTAGTTGAGACCGGAATGTCAGCAAAATACTTTTCAAAGACTGTCGCAATTTCAAAGTCTGAAGTAATCTTCTTATTATTAACACAAATTTCGAAGTCAGAGCTACGACAGGCGACTTTTCCAGTCTCACTAGCAATTATTTTCCAAGTGGTTTTTATTCTGTTGTTAGAATTTCTGATTCTATCTTTAATATTAAGAGCTTTTGCTACTTTACATACATTTCTAAAAATTTTAGAATATTTTTTTATATATATTTTAAATCGCTCAGTGTTATTTATCGATTTTTCGTTATATAATTCATATAGTCTTTGCCTACTTTTTTTAATTCCCGCAGTTGCCCAGTCATTAAAATTTCTTTTATTACTGTTGGGTCTGACAGTTTTAGAAGTAAATACTGAATTAAATGGCTTTCTTATTAACTTAAATAAATTATTAAAAGCTTCATCTGAACTGCTGGACTCATTCCAGTACTGAATATTTTCAGCTAATTTACTTCTAAATTTTTCTATACGTTTTTTATTTATAGGGATAAACACAATTTTTTCTTTCGGATTATTATCACAATGAATATTAAATGAAGCCAGCTGTCCACAGTGATCAGAGCTAAGCATATTAATTATTTCTTTTTTATAAGGAGTAATATTAGTAAAAATATTATCAATGCAGGTAGCAGTTGTATCACTTACTCTTGTAGGTTCATTAAATAAGTTAAAAAGATTATACGATTTTAACAATGATGTGAATCTAACAACAAAAAATGTTGTTTCCAAGTTTGGTTAGGACAATGCAGGCTGATCACCTGATTGTCTGACAAGAAAGATGATCCATGCGTCGGATGGGCATGTAAAAAGTCGGACCTGCGCCTCATCTCTCGTCAGTCATGTCGGTTATCCGTCCCACTGGATTACTAGAGTACAGGAAGAGAGAGTGCTCTTGTGTACTGCGCACACACTTGGGCACCATAATATTACTCCTGCGTAACTGGCCTGGTTTCAATGAAACCGGCCACCGTCACCGAGATCGGTGTGGGGAGTTATATATCAAGGCCGCGGATTTGTTGGCAAACATTTTAAATGATTGACACTATTGACACAATGACGGTACATTAGTATTTAGTACTAGTGCTGGATTTGCTCGATGTACCGTGAGTATGACCCTTAGCTATTGCGGTTTGACGATGCACGCAAACCTCTCGTGTATGTAATTGACACGGGGCGTGCACGTCGCGTGCTCGTCTGCTGCTGTCATATACGAAACATTACCGACACATCAACATCATCGAGCAGTCGCATTCCTACTATAATTTAATTAATATTATATCTAGCAATATCACGAGAAGAAATCCCACAACCTGCAAGCAAATGTGTGAGTGTACCCATAAGCATGAGAAAGTGCTTTACGCATATCTTACTATATATTATATACTAGGTATACTCTATGAACCCCTGAAAATAACCCTAAATCCTTCCCCCTAGAAAACCCTCTGTAGCGATTTTTACCCTTTTAGGGGAGCACTGCCTCTGTCACCTACGAACTTGCTAGCTTGCGAATTTTAGCAGAACAGATAGTTTAATATGAAAATGTGTTTTTAAACATGTTTTAACAACTAATTATAAGTTTAATACTGTTTTCTCAAATGTTATGAGAAAATTTCCCCTCGGGAAATTAATTTGGTACAGGTAAGAGGTTTTTAAATCTAGCTGCACTTTTAAAAGCGCAGTTTTAGCGCTAAAACACCACTGAAATACAACGAAGCTGCATTCAAACTTTTACTCAACGCTTTCACGTATTGCAAATTGCAATAAACGGTTAAGGCGAGGTCATAGGCTACTTTATCATTTTCCGTCACCTAGTCTACCTAGTCAGAGTTCAATTACGAAGTGGAAAAATATCGGATTACGTACACAATCCTTGACATGTTCTGAACCGTACAATTATTAAGAAAAAAATATATAATTCCTGAGTTACAAAATCATAAAACCACCTCTTAAAAATCACGAAATCTCCTAAAACGTAAAATGTCGTGCAGCACCATACATATTTTTTGATAAATAATTAATATATATAATATATATATATATATATATATATATATATATATATATATATATATATATATATATACATCTTGCGAATTATGTTGCGTCCTACATGGCGATTTTTACGAATGATGCCGCGTCCGACCGACTTGTTGCGTCCGGTATACGGACGCAAGATTAACCGACCCTCATTTTTCGTCCAAGGGTGTCTTTTCATCATTAGAATGCATAGGCAAAAAATTGGCATGGACTCAATTTCATCACTAGAATGATTTTCAGCGTATTTCGTAGTTCAGCCATCGGCCGCGTGGAATTTCGAGGGCGCTACTGAGAAGCGTATATTTTGTACCGTATATTGAGCATTTACTTTACCGATTATATTGCGTCTCCCTGAATATACACAAAATGTTTTTTTCAGTTCTCCACGAGCATCATCTTGCGTCCAGAATTTTTCTTATATCAGGACATCGCCTAGATCCTACTTGGGGCCTTTTAAGGTGCATGGGTGTGGGGCGCGCGGGGGGCGGGAAGCGAGCCGGGCGTCAGCGCCAGCAGCGCGGTCGCATCGCATATTTTGTTAACCGACTTCCAAAAAAGGTGGCGGTTATGTATTCGGCTGCATAATATTTTATTATTATTTTGTATGTTAGACGATAATTCCGCCGTGTATGGACCGATTTCCAAAATTCTTTTTTTGATCTAAAGGGTATAATCCCAAGGTCCCGTTTTAAAAAAAGTGGTGACCTGATGATGGGATTCATGAGGAATCAAAATTTATATGGATACTTATGGCGATTTCGGATTTTTCTGAAGTAGTCTAAGCATATTATGCTACCAAAAATTAAGATTTTACGCCCTGGATCCAAAAGTACAGAATAGAACTCCTGACTTATAGATACATGTTTGGGGATTTCAGCGTTGTTTAAAGAACTGAAGTATATGCCTCCATGGCAATTAAGTGATCATCATTATCACCACCACCATTACACCATACATCATTACATTATGATGATACAAAAGGTACTTCTCCTAGTATTTTTCACCAACACGGTGATCTTTAAACGTTACTCTACCGTCTATGGACTTATATTTTGTAAAATTATTTTGTTGTTGTCATTAACATGGAAACTTGATGATGGGATCCGTGAGGAATCGAGGGAACTCCTCAAAATTTATATAGACATATAATATAGTGATTAAGACTTTTCCTGAAGTAACTTAAGCATATTATGCTACCAAAAAAATAAGATTATACCCTGTATAATAAGAAGGTATTCCCTGGATCCAAAAGAACTGAACAAAACTCCTCAGTCTTTAAAGATACGCGTTTGGAAATTTCGGCATTATTGTTTTAAGAACTGCAAGCATATGCCACTATGTACGTTACAGTAATCATCATCATCATCTTATTTTAAAATAGTGTCTGACCGAAGCTGGTTTTTAGGACCGAAACCGAAAACAAATTTCGGCAACGGTCTCAGTTTCGGCCGCAACCGAAACTTCCGTAGGTACAAGGATCATGTTTTGAGAGAAAAATAAAGGAAACGTTGGTTAAATCAGTCAGTCTTTTTAGGGTTCCATAGTATTCAAGGAACCCTTATAGTTTTGCTTCGTCAGTTAGTCCTTCTTTCTGTCTGCCCCTCTAGCTACTGTAATTTTGAACAAAAATGGGAGAGATTTGGTAAAGTTATATATTGTGTATAGATCCGTGTTCTACATCATAAAATAATAATAATTTCATATTTTAGAGGGGTGGCTCCTCCATACATGTGAAATAGGCATGAAAAATAATGTTTCATTCTACTCCATCGTGTGAGATATCGTCGAAAAGATCTAAAATAAAGGCGTGGTTTCATACATAACTTTTTTACAAAGAACCATTTTTGAGTAATCGGCTTCCAAAGTGATTTTATAATTTGGTCCTCCGCTGGCATTTTTAAACTATAGGAGATAGAAACTGGAAAGTTTGTATGCTGATAGATCATGCTAAAAACCTTTTAGATAATTTATTTTGAGCTCAATCGGACTACAACTTTTTAAGTAATTCAAAGAAGGCCTATTGCGCGTTGATAGTTACAGAACCCTCCTTAGACTGGTCCTAACATGCTTTTGATTTACTGCCGCTTAGTAGTTTATTTATACAAATCTGTGTTGCGAGCAAAACACGAAAAAGCACTATAATATTTACAATTGTTTATTGTAAAACAGCTATATTATTATGTACAACGGATCTTAAATACTTTAAGCTTAGCCCAATTCACGAAACGACTATCTCGTTATACCTAAATCAAATCGCGAAGTAGGTTACGAGAGTTAGCCTTATTAACTAAGCATGGCTTTCTCATAATTATAAGAAAATAGAATATCGCAAAAGTGTCATTGTCGTGTACGGTCAACGGTGTGACAGTTAAATATGGTCAAACGTTCCATCATTCTAATCTATGAACAAAATTTCAGGCTTAAATTGAAGTCGTTCTTAAGCGAATTAATTATGCAAGCTAGTCAAACACCTCGTAAGCCTAATAGACTAGTGCTTTTACCTTTGAAAATGGTCAAAAGTGAAAAAAAAAACTTATAGTAGTATGAAACCCATTGGAAAAAGAAGAGAATTTAACAAAAATAAAAGGAAAAAGTATTTTACGGGCAATTTGAGGTCGGGAAGTGTAAGGAAGTGAGTTTTTAAGGATAGAAAACGGTTTATCTCGATTTCTGGCAAAACTACAAGTCCTATGGAAAAAGTCAAATGGCAAATTTGTAGGTACCTAATAGAAAGATCTACACCTTTAAGCACGCCTCGGGTGTGCTCTACTCTCGAAAGGCCGCGTTGTGACAAGTTCACAACATAAATCTGTTGAAATACCCGATATATTCAATAATAAACTTATAGAAAAATTGATGTTTTTACAACTAGGAACTTCAAACATGACTGTAGACTGTTTTGCTTTTTACTTATTTAATTTAATTTATGTAATATAAAATGAAATAATAATAAAAAAAAACTAAAGCTGTCCGGTAGGTCTGTTTGTTCCATAAATTAAGAAAAATATTATGGGCAATGAAATGAGTTGAATCTTTTTTTAAACGTTTCCGTTTATCCTAAGGATGAGCCCTGTTCCTTGGCGTTATTAAATTCTAAATGGTTAAAAATATATTAATTAACATTTTTTGATAGTATAACCAGTTTTATTCGTTCCCCGTTCTCTTTTATTATTTTCCCATTTCTCAGTACCGCTTGCCGATATTTTTTTATATTGTTTGTTACATATTTGCTACATAATATTGTTCATTTAATGCATATTATATATTTTATGTGCAACGGATGCAAGAAAAATAACGTAAATAAATATATAAAAAATGACAAAACACTAAGAAATATTTATTGTAGTCACCATACCTTGTTTTATTGTAAAATCATCAAAATACGGTAATAATGGGGGCAAGAGGGGTCACTTGCTGATGTATCATACTCGTAATGCATACATAAATTATTTTGTACTAGATGATAATGATAGAGATGTAAAAAAATATCAATATTCCAAATAAACTGTTTATAATTTACTGTAATATAATATTATTGGCTCTATTTAAGGATATGTATTGACGCTGTGGTACATCAGTCATTGTTTAAGCGATGATTTTTCATCTTACGGTTTCCTGATTATAGTATAAAACGCGTGTGAGGCGTGCAAACTTTATATTTATATTTTTTTCACATAACCTAGACCCGCCTAGCCTCAATTCTTATTGAAGCTAGGCACAAAATATTTTAGATGAAGATATCTACAAAATATTGTAGATGTCTTCAATCTTCATCTACAATATTTTGTGTAAGTTGTCCAATCGTCTTTAAATTATATCCATAGATGCTTATTTATTGCTATTTTAAGATATCTTAAATACATGAGTGACCTACGGATAATTTTAGCCCATCAAAGGTATTTCAGAGAGAAGTGGGGAACGGGCTAAGCGGGTCTGGGCCTTACTACCTGTTCTTTTCTTTGCATTTTTTTGAGAACTTTTACTGTGGTAATGCATTTTTTTTACATTATCAGAAAAGAGAGATTTCAACGAATAAAAAGCCCACCGACTTTAAAAAAAAAAAAAGATATTTTGACGTGAGAGTTTTCGACTGAAAATTAGGGTAAATTTTTTGATATTAAGTCAAAATAAGGTGAAAAATAAATATTTTAAATAAAAAAAATTTAGAATATATTTGAAACACACGGGTACGTTTTCACCAAATGTCGTGAATTTTTTTGTAATAACATAAATATAAAAAAAGAACAAACACTTGGTTAGTTGAATTTTTCACATAAATTATGAAGTTATGTGGAAAAACTGTAAATAAGTACAAACGTTGTAGATCTTTTTATCAACTATAACTATAACTTAGCTATTTTACTTTTTTTCCATAGGACTCGTAGTTTTGCCGAAAATCGAGATAAGCCGTTTTTTACCCCTTGTAACTCACCCCCTTACACTTCCCAACCTCAAATCGCCCGTAATTTATTTTTTCCTTATTTTTTGTTATATTTTTTTCCTTTTCCAGTGGGTTTCATCCTACTATACTTTTTTTTGTTTCAAAAATTATCGGCATTGGTCTACAATAGCTATTTCAAAATGACGTTTAGACAATGCGCGAGTTAGTGTTTTTTTTTATGTATACCAACTGTAAATGTGTAAAATCAAATACTTACTTTTATTATTTTTACCCCATCTCAAGTAAATGCAACGGAGTTAAATAAATCATGTCCTGTAACAAAACCTTACAAAATGTCATCGTCGCGTCGCGTGTCGCTTAGTTGGAATTTAAAAAAGCGTCGAACATTACCGATCACAGCCCGAGAACTCCATGCACATGCAGAATGTAGTTTCGGTTTCGGTCGTAGTTTCAGCAAAACCAAAACTAAACCGAGACACGTTTTTTTGCTGAAACTCGACCGAAACCGAAACCGAACACTCGGTCGGACACTAATTTATAATACCTAATGGAAGCTTGGCGCGTATTCGATAATAATTACAAACGTCACAAAAAATTGTAAAATTATTATTTTTAAACAAAAATTAAACAGACTTCCAAAGAATTCATACACAAAAAAAATATGAAGTCGGTCGTCAGTCGGGTTGTTTTTATTTTTTAAAATTAGTTATTTTATTTTAGATTTTTTAAATTTAACCAACACACACTTGGTCGATTTAAATCAAAAAGACGACTATTTAACATACATACATACATACATACATAAAAGATACGCGCGAAAAAAATAACCCTTCTTACAAAAATACAAAAACAGTAATTCGGAATCACAATCTCATAAAAGATTGAAGGGTGTAGCTTTATCCGCATAATGTTGGTAATACTTTATGTAGGGCATTATACGGAATTGATTTGAACAAATTGATGAGAGGTAAGAGCATCCATGCAGTGTATAGAAGTATACGGATATATACTGTGTGCTGGATAGCTTTGGTGGTGAACGGAAGTACTAGCATCCATGCAGTGTATAGAAGTATACGGATATATACTGTGTGCTGGATAGCTTTGGTGGTGAACGGAAGTACTAGCATCCATGCAGTGTATAGAAGTATACGGATATATACTGTGTGCTGGATAGCATTGGCGGTGAACGGAAGTACTAAATGACCTGGAAATTTCCAAAACTGAATATTCATATTTCATAAAATAACGCGATACCACGTCGACTCTCGATATCATACCGATAAAAACTACACATATACGCATTAATAACAAGTAAAATCTTGCCACATACAGTGGACGCTACAGGGTGGCAGTTTGTAAGGACGCAAGAAGTCTTCGTCGATTTAAATATATATATATATATATATATATATATATATATATTATATTTCAACTTAAACCGAACACTTTTGTGATTTGTACAATATTTGAAGAGATATTTAAGAAATACCTTGCAAACACCGTCTTCTACATGAATGTACAAAATAATGCTACGCAAAAATGACTCTTATTGCAATATGCATACGAGTAGTGAAAATCATTTTATTTTTGAGCTTTGTCCTGGCCTTAAATTAGTTGGAATTACATACGGAGTTTTCTGTAAAACTGAAAGTTGAAACGAGCACTTTCGTATCGAAAATATCTCCTTTTTAGTTTTAGCAAATCTACTTTTCTGGATATAAAAAAACAGATTAAAAAACATACAGCCGAATACTAAAATGTTTATCAAAATTAATAGCCCTCCTATTCACAGGTTGTCGCTGTCTCTGCCAGCCGAAATGACAAGGACAGCATGTGACTTGAGCGTCACTTAATTTAACTATCGTTTCGGTATTCCGCCGAAAGCCTGTCACTTGCGACAGAAGTAAAGTGTTCAATTTAAGTTTTAATCCACGAATATCAGTTTTCTAATACCTACAAAGATCTTGTGCTTGTGACGTCAGATGTAACCTACATAACAACGATGACAAAGTTAATAAAAAAAGTATAGGATATTTTAACATACTTAGTTCGACGCTGAATCACATTATAAAACGTATCCAGGGCGGTTAGTCAAGATGCATTCGATAATTTCGACGGCGAAGTTCGAAATCAAAACGTATGGCAATCGACATAAGGCATCGCAAGCGACATGTCACATCACTTAGCGATGACTTATGTCAATTCCCATACATTTTTGATTTAGAATTTCGCTATCGAAATTATCAAATGCATCTTGACTAAAGGCCCAGGGACATTTTTATTTCCGAACTTCGTTATGGTTTCGATATTGTATATTATACTATGCCCTCTGGTGCATATTATGTCACCGTAAAGTTGTAAAAACCGTTAGATTGTAATATAACTAGTGAAATTGTAAAATGTTGATAGACTTCGGACAGGAATATGCTGCCTTTTTTACACATTATTTTCCGTTAGATTACAAGTATAGAGTTATGAATTTTTCGACACTATTTTACAATCTTGTCAGTTATTTTACAATCTAACGGTTTTTACAGTTTTACGGTGACACATACACTTTGAGTCAGTCTAATAAGCTCGTTTGCTTGCTAAGTGACACGTGCATGTTAGATAATGTTTGTGAGCCAGTTGTACGCGGAAGTACTGGTAATAGATAACGATGTGTATTTGTTTTACATATTTATCTACAAGTATTGTAATTATGTTACGTTACGTATAATAATATTTATTACCGTTTTGTTGTAAGTCGAACTGATTTCTACTAACACCTTAGGGGTCGTCCATTAATCACGTGATGCCTAAAGGGGGAGGGGGCGTCCGAAAAAAAATCACCAAGTATCACCAAGGGGAGGAGGGGGTATAAGGAGACATCACGTGTATTAATTTTCGAATGTAGTTTATGCATACCGAAATTATTATCAGTTGTACATTCGTAGTGTTTTTTAAATACTTACAACTTACAAGACAAATGACTCGTATAGTTTTTAATTGCTTAAATTATACGATTAAATTGTTTCTTCAAACGTGACCTGCTTACTATGTAAAAAAAATACACGTGATCTTAGGTGGGGGAGGGGGGGTAGTATAAAACCTCACCACGTATCACCAGGGGGAGGGGTCTAAAATTTGTTAAAAACATCACGTGATTAATGGACGGCCCCTTACGTAAATTATAGAAGCCCCCTTATTTAAAAGCCCTGCACTGTGCACAGTTAGTCGAAGAAATAAATATCAATCTATCTCCTTAGATTCCCTGCCTTATTACCCGTGGATCTGTCGACTTATACGAAATCCACTATATTCCCGTAAAAGCTCTATAAATTTCGCTTAGAGCTGCGACTAAATAAAATACTAGACTTTTCTGTCAATGTTTGCTAACTGCTGTGTAAGTAGTTTGGATCCGAATTCCGAAGGTATCTGCAGTATTCTGATAAGACGAATAATTATTTTATACATATTTTTTGGGTAACTTGAACCGTTTACGCAGCGCACGCAACGGAAGCCCTCAAATATGAATAATTTTCCCCGTTTTAGCAAGATTTTTCACTGTTGCTTCGCTTCTATTGGTCGCAGCTAGGGTTGCCATCCGTCCGGGTTTCCCCGGATTGGTCCTAGTTTAAAGGGCGTCCGGGGAGCGTCCGGGCTGGATTTTATTTGCTATCCGGGTTTATGTAGACAGAATTAGGAAGGCCTAGGTTTTTTTTTTTGATTTGCAGCAATTATAAATCTTCCTTTCTTTTTGACATTGCCGTAGTCGGGTAAAAATTGTTCTATGTCCGGTTTTCGTACTCCAAAATCCGGGGTTTTCACGCGTCTTGTCCGGGGAGTCATATGTAAGATATGGCAACCCTAGTCGCAGCGTAATTCTGATATGATTAGTCTGTACTCTGTATTCTAACGAGCTCCGTAGCCTAGTGGGTAGACCGTTTGGTTCGCACTCGAGAGAGTGCAGGTTCGAATCCCAGGTTGTGGCGTGTACCAATGAGACTTTTTCAGATCTCAAGTACATTATACGGATGCTCTAACGGTGAAGGAAAACATCGTGAGGAAACCCGCACATAGTTGGCCCCAGACGTATTGACTAGTTCATTCCTCTGGACTAGGCTGACTATGTTGTGAGAATGCCGTATGTGCTTGCGCAACTATACGACATTTAAAAACCAACTGTCCCAGGCACTACAGTATTTCAAGAGTGGTTACTTCGCTCGGAGAATACTGTATAAATCATCCATTAACGGATGCAAAGGCCTAAGTAAGTGTATTCTGATACAGCCCTCTTTCGCCACCCATGGACACCAGAACCTCAATTATCGTATTTAAAGTAGACTTTAATTTTACTTTGATTACAATATAATGTACATAGTAAAAGTGAAGCGATTTGTTAACATAAACTGATTTTATGACATTTGGATCAATCAGGAGGCGTTGGACGCTGCTTTAACGTTTACGAGAATACCAGTTTGACAGTTTTATCGTGGTGGGACTTGTAATTGTATTACTGCAGGTTTTTTTTAGCAGAATTGACCCTCAGAGGAGTTGCATGTGCGTTCTCGGTTCTTAAAATTTACGGCTACAGTAACTACACTCACTCAGCGAATCACAGTGTAATTCACTCCGGTTCTTTGAGTTTGTAATTTATCCGATCGAGCCAGCCATTCATTCGTAAGCATGGCTCTCCCAGTGAAAACTATTGTAAGTGCGACTGAGAAAACTTATGTGGCTAATATTTCATTTACAAAGGGACATGTAAAAAATCACAGACACGATTGCGAATAATGTAGTCTGAAGAAAGTCGAACAAAAAAGAAGAAAAATTCAAGCAATCTATTTAGAAGTGTAAATATTTAAGATAAGATAGAAGATTGTTGACCCCCACACTATTTGTTAGAGTAAAAAGCTCCAAATATATTACGAGCTTAAAAATAAGCTTCTTAAAAGCTTTGAGGTAATTTATTTTGTATTGCATCTCGATATAAGTAGGTACTCAACAGCTAACGATAATAATGTATTATAAAATAAATACACCTACTGGGTTATTATTTATTCAGTTTCGAGAGAAATATCAAACAGATAGGTTATAATAATAGGTACTATCAACAAAGTTGCCGATCGATCAGGCATAAGATGTAAATCGCTTAACAACGCCGTTGAATCGTGCGCACGCAAACATACCTACGTGTAAACACGTCAACCACGTCTGCTCTGCAGTCGTTGCGGTCACATTTGTGTTAAAATATTTTGAGACGTCCTATTGCCAGATAAGATTTTGAGACTGGTCGAGAAGGAACTTTGCCGATAGTACCTACATGAAATAGTTTACTATGGCATGTTACTGAGTTTACTTTTTCTTTTTCCTAACTTGGTTAAAAGTTAAAAACCTTCGAGGCGTGCATACAAGCCGGCATCATCATTCGTGCGTGCGTGCGTGCGTGCGTGCGTGTGTGTGAGAGCCCTAGCCCTACGACGATGTCTTGGGTTCAGTAAGCTGTAAGCTAGTACTGCTAGGGTCAAAGTGTACTAACTGTAGTTGCGGGCAACAGCTATCTTAGTTATAAGAAATGCTCACAAGGTATGTATGTATGTTGGTGTGTGTGTATATAAAATTCGTCAAACTAATTTAGTTAAAAATTTAAATAGCATATTAAAGATAAAAGGTTCTTCTCATAGATTATGTAAGTAAGAAACAAAAGGAGCAAGTAAAATACATCCCACCAAAAACATTTTCATGTAAAAAAATTATGCCAAGACGATACCATATGACTAGCACTGTCAAAAAGTTATGAAATCTCATGTAAAACCAAGCTTCTTACCCTACACGCCTTAACTCTGCAAGCGTAACTTCACAAACTCTACACCTTAGTCATTTTATGTGGCCTGGCCATTTCGCTACATTCACTTGGCCGTAAGGAGAAAAATTTATAATCGACTGTTTTTCTATTATACTCTCTTATAATAACGAAATGGCCAAGCCACATAAAATGACTAAGGTGTAGAGTTTGTGAAGTTACGCTTGCAGAGTTAAGGCGTGTAGGGTAAGAAGCTTGGTTTTACATGAGATTTCATAACTTTTTGACAGTGCTAGTCATATGGTATCGTCTTGGCATAATTTTTTTACATGAAAATGTTTTTGATGGGATTTCACTTCTTTTTGTAAGTTGTTATAACAGAATTGTTATTTTCTTTTTCTTTTTTTTTTTGGGTGTATTTCTTTCACAACAGAGACGCTTTTTTCTGCCCACTCTCCCTTTGCCTTTTTTAGGGTTCCGTAGTACTTAAGGAACCCTTATAGTTTCGCTCTGTCCATCTGTCTGTCTGTCTGTCTGTCTGTCCGCGCCTCTAGCTCCTGTAATTATGAATATAAATTAATGAAATTTGGTGCAGTTATAGATTGTGTATAGATCACGGTTTTGGGATCATAAAAAAATAATAATTTTATATTTTAAGGGTGGCTCTCCATACATGTGAAGTGGGGATGAAAAATATTTTTTCACTCTACCCCATCGTGTGGGGTATCGTAAAATAGGTCTTTTAAAATAAAGAATAAAGGCAAGGTTTCATACGTTACTTTTTTATAAAATTGACCATTTTAGAGTAATCGGCCTCCAAAGTAGTTTGTAAGGTGGTTGCGAGTTTCTTACGCCGGTTCTTCTCGCCGGGCTAGTTTCCGAACCGGTGGTAGGCATCATGTAGGACAATTCTATAAGCGTTATATTATAACCTACATGGAAATAAAAAATTTGAGTTTGAGTTTGAGGTCCCCCCCCCCTAGCATTTTTAAACTATATAAGATAGAAACTTGCTAAAAACTCTTTAAGAAAATTATTGTGAACCAAATCGGACATTACTTTTGGAGAAATTAAAAAAAAAGGATATTACGCGTTTATAGTTACGGAACCCTCCTTAGATATGTCCTGACATGCTCTTGGTTTGGTTTTTCTTTGTTTGCTTACTATTTACAATAAGTGGCAGATTAGGGCGATACTTGGCTCTTAGTCGATTATATTCGACTACAGCTGACTCTTGTGTTTTAATACAACTGAAGTGAATATTTAACTAGGTGAACGCCTTGCGAATTGGTCACTAGAGAATGCTACATAAGCCTGCTCACAAGAGTACGTATAGTACGTACATACGAGAGTACAAGACGTATTCTTGGGCAACAGTAGTCGCTTTTCATCAGGCGTATCACGTTTGCTCCCTTTTATCATATTAAACAATAATATCACGGTATTTCCGTAATATTACACTGGAACAATCTATCTATCTTCTAATATATAAAATTTCCAAGTCTCAATGTTAGTACTCCTCCGAAACGGCTTTACCGATTTTTACCAAATTTAATATGCGTATTCAGTAGGTCTGAGAATCGGCTACTATCTATTTTCCATACCATATAGTGATAAGGGTTGTTCACCCTTAATTTTTTTTTTAATTTTTGGACGAAATCTTTTGTTTTTATTTTTTTATAATGTGGTAATTAAAAATACATACAATCCTAAATTTTTACTTTTTTATCACCATTTTTTTTTAGCCATTTTAGTAATTTAATCATTTTTCATCCCGCTCGATAACTGATCAATTATAGTGTTTTTAACTTTTAATAAGGCAACAACGTTTGCCGGGTCAGCTAGTAATAATATAACTATAATATATTGCAACGTAGGTACGTAATACAAATTACAATACAAATTTTCATTATCTGATAGTACTTCAAACAAGCAAATCTTGTAAATATGAATTGAGATTCTCGGAAACGGCTTTCAGTATTTCAGCTACTAGGCGACAGACTTTTGCGTTAATGGCAAATTGATCGCGGGTTCGAATCCCAGTCAGACGATTTTTTTTAATTCTATATTATTCTATGTAATAGGGTTTCGTAATACTCGAGGAAACCTTATAAATTTACTGTGTCCGTCCGTCCGTCTCCGTCTGTCTGTCTGTCCATTGTTTCAGCTTCTGTTATCCTACTAATATTACAAATGTGAATGTTTGTGAGAATGGATGGATGTTTGTAACTCTTTCACGAAAAACTACTGAATGGATTTCGATGAAATTTGATACGGTAGTAGTTTAGGCTCTGGATTAGAACATAGGCAATTTTTTATTCTGAAAAAGTGGGATACGCTATTTACGCGAGCGGAACCGCGGGCAACAGCTAGTTATGAATATAAATTGATGAAATTTGGAACAGTTATGTAATATGTAACTTAAATGTCACTTTTGGCATCATAAAATACTTATTTTATATTTCATACATGTGAAGTGGGGATGAAAAATATTTTTTTATTGTTAGCCATTAATGTGAGGGGTATCGTTGAATACATCTTTTAAAATAAAGGCAAGGTTTCATACATTACTTTTTTACAAAGTCAACAAATTGGAGTAACTGGCATCCAAAGTGGTTTACAAGTCCCCCCCCCCCCAAGCCCTCCCCACCCTTTGCATCATACTAAATAATAAGACTTTTTTGTTCCCTGGCGGGATTCGAACCCGCGACCTCCGGCTTGAGTACAAACGCGCTCACCACTGCGCCACAGTGGTCGTTACTTATTCTTTCGGAAAAATATTTGAACTAATCGGACAATAACTTTTGAAGTAATTTATATAAATACCTATTGGCTATTACGCGTTTATAGTTACGAAACCCTCCTTAGACATGTCCTGACATGCTCTTGGTTAGGTTATTCCTTTTATAATTTTTCTTCTTCCATACTATTGTTTAAACTCCGAGCAAAGCTCGATCTCCCGGGTCACTCCTGAGCATAGATAATACAGATATATTATATTAGTATAGATGCGCAACTCTAAAATTGAAACTGAGTCTTGCAAAAGTTTCGGAATGTCGTTTTTAGATGGCGTTGTACCGTTTTAGTTACTATCAAACCCGCTAGATGGAAGTAGTACCGCCTGATAATTTTTATTGAACTGAATTATGGACAGAAATTAAGTTTTATCGAAAGTCGTAAACACAACAACGACCAAGTTCCTCTGAATAGTGGGATATGGTTGCTGCATAGTAAAATGTTCGCGAGCCCTTATACATACGCCTTGTGTTAGCGATAGCGCAATGTAGAAGTCGCTTAGTGGCATATGTTGTGACTATCCGAAAACTTTCAAACTGTTAGTACCGGATATTCATTTTTAGATGTCTCTGTTCTCTGTTAATTTGTGCATGTATGAGAGTTTCACCCCCCTGCTCCTGAGCATGACTCACGTCTCCCAGGTACTAGTTACTACAAACAAGTAGCCGAATCTTTCAGGGTAAAAAAATTATACTCACGTTCTATGACTTATGTAATAAATTTAGTCGAAGCACTGACATCTGTCGGTAGCAGTAAGTACTACTTGAATGCCCATTTATAATTGATTATTGTTTATAAGCTATGCTAGGCGGCGCTTTTACTACATTTTATTTATTGTAAGTTACTCGGATACTGTAAATATTTTGATGATACTAAAAAGTATGTAACTGTAATTTGATACATAGTTTTTTTTATTATTTCATTCCCTTCAGTTAATTATTATTATTCGTTTTAATGATAACTCATTATATTTTTATAGTCTTGTGTAAAAGTGACATCTATCTCGTACATTATGAATTATGTTAGTTATGAGTTCGTCGCTTGAATTGGAATCTAATTGACGTAATATTTATATAGGTACCTAATTATTTCCCGAGTATTCTTTAGTAATTTAAACGGAAAATACATACGGGTAAAATTAACAAGTGCAATAAAATATATCGATAAAGATTAAAAAAAAATATTGTGTTTTTTGTTGTTAATAAAGGGATACATGGTTATTTTATTAAATTTTATTGTTATTATCGGATCCCTAATAACAACAACAATTTTCAGGCCTCTAGCTAAATTTGTGGTAATATTATAGAAACTTCCATCCTGTAGTTTAAGGGGTTGAAGGATAAAAGTTTATATGAGACTTCTTACCTTAATAATTCTTAACTTAATTAAATAAATGTTGCATATATGTAAAATTTTCCGTTCAAATTCAGAATATTCGGGAAATAATTATTTCAATCAATATGAGTCAATTAGTTTACAAGCCTAGTGATGAACGACGACATAACTTATATAGTTCACAATAACGCGATAGATGGCGCTTTCACAGATAATTTAATTTAACTCCCTTGTTTAAGGGGTTGGAAGATGAAAGTTCCAATTTTGAGAATTTTTATGTTGGTTGTGTATTAATACAATCTTACGTAACAAATTTCAGCTTTCGAGAACATCCGGAAGTACGATATAATTTTGTTGATCATCAGTGAGTCAGTGACGGAATCTGGGGTTTTTAGATATCAATAAAATCTAAAGTATAAGACGTAGGTAATCGAAACTTTACATGTTTAATGAGACCGCTGGTGGGAACAAATCCTGAAAGTTTCATTTATCTGGTACAATCCAAACTCAAGTTATGAGGGTTCAAAAAATCGACGAAACGCTTCGAGAAAAGGTGGTTTGGTAGTGCCCTTGCGCTTCGCTTGACGTCTTGGCATGGGGGCACTACCGTGCCCCCAGATAAATATCATCATTTTAAATAACTATAATTCCTGATAATTTCGCGTTCTTTAAATTTTATTTTTATGAGATAGAAACGTATATAAAAATAATCTGACAAATAGATAATCTAGAAGAGGATCCAACAAGTTTGTAAAGATTTTTTGTTTTTAAAAAAATGTAAGCGGTTTTAGCTATTATATATTTTGAAATTGCCCCTGAACCTAAAGTTGTAAAAACTTCTGGTTAGTTTTGTCAGTTTTATTCAAAAGTTTGAAATTATTTTAAAATAAATGATAAGTGAAAAATTAGAATACAATATTTTCTAGTGTTTTTCTACATGTAAAAATCAGAATAACCAGTTTTTGTTAGATATAGACGCATATGAAAAGTAGCGTTTTTCGTGAAATCTGAGTCGCGCGCCGATCAATGCTCTTAATCGCGATCATAATAACAGAAATAGACGCGGACGAAGTCGCGGGCAACAGCTAGTACCTATAATAAACATAAAGGTAGCTGGCTTGTATGCACGCCTCGCCTAGGTACTAATTTAAAATCATTATTTTCAGATTTGTATATATTTTAAATGAGCTCCGTAGCCTAGTGGGTAGACCGTTTGGTTCGCACTCGAGAGATTGCAGGTTCGAATCCCAGGTTAAGGCGTGTACCAATGAGACTTTTTCAGATCTCAAGCACATTATACGGACGCTCTAACGGTGAAGGAAGACATCGTGAGGAAACCCGCACATAGTTGGCCCCAGACGTATTGACCAGTTCATTCCTCTGGACTAGGCTGACTATGTTGTGAGAATGCCGTGTGTGCTTGGGCAACCATACGACATTTAAAAACCAACTGTCCCAGGCACTACAGTATTTCAAGAGTGGTTACTTCGCTCGGAGAATACTGTATAAATCTTCTATTAACGGATGCAAAGGCCTAAGTTTTTATATTTAAAAATAAGTTCGGTTTTTTTTTATTTAAAATAATTATTATCATCCTATTGACCGGTGTTGACCCTTATGACGTTTGCGTGATTGAATCGTACAACAGAGCGAGGCGCGTGGGGCGGCGCCCCATCGCCCCCGCATTAGATCAGGGACGGTGACGTGTCAGGTGGAACTTGGGACTCATGGGAGTCATCGCCGTGCCGGTAAGTAAAAAAATATGCCACACATACATTCCGAGTAAGTAGAAAAAAAATCAATGGTTTTGAATAGAGTAGGTACCTACTACAGAAATTTACGACGTAAGCCTTTTATCGTAGTTATAGCCAAATACTATCTTGAAGAGAGAAATATATCAGTGATGTTAATGATGATGATGGAAATAAACTTCTAAATGAATTCTCGACATGATAAAGCGACGATATTAATAACGTGGTAAACAGGGTTCATGTTAGTTCAAGGGTGGCTATCTGCGCAACTGATAACGCATTGATTAGTTGGAGTAGATTAGAAGTACTTTGTTCTTGTTAAAATCTAGTATATAAACTGCCTTAGGGACAATCACGCCGGACCGAAACGACACGCAACGAAGCGATGGCATGTCTTAGCCCTCTGTATATTAAGAACAGCCTCCGTGGTCTAGTGGTTAGAGCATTGGCTCTCGACTCGGAGGTCGTGGGTTCGATTCCCGCATTGGAACTACAAAAAATGTTGTTTCCAAGTTTGGTTAGGACAATGTAGGCTGATCACCTGATTGTCTGACAAGAAAGATGATGCATGCGTCGGATGGGCATGTAAAAAGTCGGACCTGCGCCTGATCTCTCGTCAGTCGTGTCGGTTGTCCGTCCCACTGAATTATGAGAGTAAAGGAAGAGAGAATGCTCTTGTGTACTGCGAACACACTTGGGCACTATAAAATTACTCCTGCGTAACTGGCCTGGTTTCAATTAAATCGACCACCGTCACCGATATCGTTGTGGGCCGTGGGGATTTATTAAGTATATTAAGCACTCTGATATCAACGTTCTGTCAATTTTTTTACCCAGATTTTTTTATTATGGAGGAGGTTCTTTTCAAAACTTGACTATTCCACTTTTGTGTTTTTTCACAATCTCAGAAAATAGTTAAATAATTATTAACCTTTTTTTTTCGATGTCCATAATTCCATTTGACGAAATCATGAATTTTAATCTATTATTCTGGTGTAATTATCAAGTTTTGGCTCATTTTGTTTTCCGCGGTGTAACCAAATAAATAAAAAATCAGTTTCCTCAAAAGTGGAATAGTCAAGTTTTGAAAAGAAGCTGCTCAGTTTATCCCTAATGGAAATACCTACTAAGAAGTACTGAGAAGTATACTGCGAAAATCGCAACCACTTTAAGTTAATTAACTTGGAATTAATTACATAGACCTTGGCCTGTTATCAAATTACATAAAAAATAGCGGCTCGGAAAAAATATAGGGAATTCCATTTTCAAATTGCGTTCGAAATATGAACGCTGTAAATTCCGTCTGACAGTGGCTTAGTGAGTTATCAGCCAGTGTGAACGAACTGCATCGAACGAGGTTTCATATGTCGACTTTCCGGACCCTCTATCTTTTTACACATAAATCTGCTATGAAAGATAAATGAAGATTTTATGCGGTGTACAATACGTTTTACTAAATTTTTCTTTGACATGATAGACGATAAATAGCTTGAGAGTTGATACTTCTTTCTTACTTTTATTTTGTTTATTTATATTGTAACAATAGTGAGCAATTTAAAATATACCACGCTTGTAAATAAATATTATAAAAAGCCACATCTATTAATTTATTTAAATTAATACCAAAAGCAAAAACTTTCAGCAGGTACTGTTTTACGAGAATTGTGCGAACGGAGAAGTATGATATTTGGCACAGGTTAATTTAATGTGGAAGGAGGAAAGTGTGTAGAAAGCAAATAAGGTGCCTTGGGGTAATTCCGACAGGTTTTCCATCGAGTTGACTATAGGTTTAAGTTTTGGTCTGTCATTTAAAAATAATCAATATTTGAATAAATGAATGTATTTATTGAGTCATATCATTACTTGATAGCTAATTTGTTATAAATATTGAAATTATAAATGGTATATTTATTATTCAAATGTAGGGTTTAGTAACATTGTCATGATTTAATGATATGGGGGAAATTACGACATAATATGGGGGAATTCCGTAGTTATTGAAATCTCGACTTTACAGAACCTGTGCATTAGATATACATTGCATATAATATCAATAAAAAACGATTAGCTATAATATTATATAAAAACTCATATTTAATTTACTTACCAGAATTTCGAAATATACAATATTTACATGTTGGAGTTATTGCGAATCAACAAAAATGACGCAAAAAAACACAAATCGAAGAAAAATTTACATAACGTACGCCTTGTCGCTGATTTTACCGGTGCAGCCAAGACAAACAAATTGGCCGCTCAACTAATGTTCCCATTTAAATAAATTTTGCTTGTTTTAGGAGATTTTAATTAATTTCGGAATTTCCCCATTTTCGGAATTACCACAAGGAACTATATATATTTTTAATGATACTTAGAAATACATAAAATTTATAAAAAAATAATGACACACACTACCTTAGACACTACATACACACTACCCCAAATTAATTATTATCACACACTACCGTGCGTTTGATAGCTATACAAAGTCGCATCCAAAACATTTAAGTACTTTTTTCCTATTTAAAATTAAAAGAACTCTTATAAAGTTGAAACTTAAAAATTATATGAATCATTATAATTTGTGCTGACAAGGTACTTATCTATAACTGAAATTCGTTCCTATTTTAGTATTTAGGTACCATTTTGCGTGTCATACTTTACACTCTTTACTTTTACCAATGAAACAGTGTTCCTTAGTTACCTTTTTGGTTACAAACAACAGAAATTTGTTCCGTCTAATGAAGATTTGTACAAGGTAGCGAGGCCAGGGTATCATTTATTTATGTTATTAAGTACCTAATTACAGCCCTCTGTCCTATATTTTCTACTTTACGACCTATGGGTGGATCTAGACTTTGACTTAGGACGAAATAGAGTAAATTAATTGGAGGGACAAAATTATTTAAGTTAGGTACGTGAAAGTAAAACACATTGGCTGTGTTCGGAAAAATCGCTTGTTAGCACTTGCTAGCGCTGAAAGAAAAAAACAGATTATCGACCAGGGCACGTTTACTAACTTAAATACCGCTAACATAATCCGCCATTTTGCTTATTTAACGCTAGCGATCGCCATTTTGCTCACGCTTTTTTCTTAGCGCTTTTTTCTGCCGAACACAGCCACTGTTCGTTACGTGTGTTATAAGGCCCCCACACACGAGAGGCCGATCGTTTCAGATAGAACTGACGTCAGTTCGGCCTGAACGGATTCGAGCCCACACACGGAAAAAATCGCATCCAACCCAATTTACGTCAGTTCGGCCTGATCTGATTCGGGCCCACACACGGAACAGTCGCATCCATAGATAATACAGATATATATTAGTATAGATGCGCAACTCTAAAATTGAAACTGAGTCTTGCAAAAGTTTAGGAATGTCGTTTTTAGATGGCGTTGTACCGTTTTAGTTACTATCAAACCCGCTAGATGGAAGTAGTACCGCCTGATAATTTTTATTGAACTGAATTATGGACAGAAATTGAGTTTTATCGAAAGTCGTAGACACAACAACGACCAAGTTCCTCTTTAATAGTGGGATATGATTGCTGCATAGTAAAATGTTCGCGAGCCCTTATAAATACGCCTTGTGTTAGCGATAGCGCGATGTAGAAGTCGCTTAGTGGCATCTGTTGTGACAATCAGAAAACTTTCAAACTGTTAGTACCGGACAGTCATTTTTAGATGTCTCTGTACTCTGTTAATTTGTGCATGTATGAGAGTTTCACCCCCCTGGTCGCATCAGTCCATTCAGGGGGGTGAAACTCTCATACATGCACAAATTAACAGAGTACAGAGACATCTAAAAATGACTGTCCGGTACTAACAGTTTGAAAGTTTTCGGATTGTCACAACAGATGCCACTAAGCGACTTCTACATCGCGCTATCGCTAACACAAGGCGTATTTATAAGGGCTCGCGAACATTTTACTATGCAGCAATCATATCCCACTATTAAAGAGGAACTTGGTCGTTGTTGTGTCTACGACTTTCGATAAAACTTAATTTCTGTCCATAATTCAGTTCAATAAAAATTATCAAGCGGTACTACTTCCATCTAGCGGGTTTGATAGTAACTAAAACGGTACAACGCCATCTAAAAACGACATTCCGAAACTTTTGCAAGACTCAGTTTCAATTTTAGAGTTGCGCATCTATACTAATATATATCTGTATTATCTATGAGTCCATTCTGGTTTGCCGCGCGCTACGGTCGTGTTTATCAATTTTGTATTTAAACATCGCGAAAACTCATACAACGCTTGTACACGATACACGCCCACACGGCCGCGGCTCGGGCGAGAACTGAAGCGATTTGTCCACACACGGTCAGGACAGGCCGCGCGTTCAGGCCGATCGGTCAGGCCAGAATTAATGTTGCCAACTTAGTTATTTTACAAAATTTTACTAAATTGAGTATTTTATTCCCTCCTTGGTAGAAATTTAGTTATTAGTAGTGTTTTAGTAGGAAAGAACCAGACAGTAATCATATGCAAAATAGCCTAGGTTAAACACAAAAAAAAAACCTATCATAATAATACATTCGTCCGTAATTTTCTTAAAACTACCCGTTTAATTATTATATACGTAATATTTGCTAGTATATTTTAATTTAATGGTAAAATTTATAGTAAAATACAATGAATGAAAAAAATTTAATATAACAAAACCTAAAATGCAATGGTTTTTGGGGGCTTCAGGAATTCCTAAGTAGCTTCTTTAGTAGTTATTTAGTACTTTTTACTAGAATTCAATACGAGTTTAGTAGTTTCACAAAAACAGAGCTGGCAACACTGGTACGAATCGCTTCAGTCCGTACGGCCGACTGACGCGATCTCGAAATTGCACACAGACGATACGATTTTGCATCCGTTCAGGCCGAACTGAAGGCAGACCGGATCATGTATGGGGCCCCTTAGGTTCACACCGCGACGATACGCGACGCTGCGCGGCGCTACATTTTTAAGATAGCTATATTCATTAGAGAACATGCATGTTTTAAATGAGGAAAATTCTTTTTCCGAAAGAAAAGAAGAAGAAAATTACCGAACGGCAACATAAATTTGACCAAAATATGCAAAAAGTAGTTTTACAGCAAAATTAGTGCTAAATTAAAAAGTTAGGTACTTACAAGATTAAAAAAACAACGACTTTTTTTTCTTTGATCACAAAACAAAAATTACTGTTCAAATCATTATGTTATTTGTGCCATTTTTTGTCAAAATAATGACAAACATAAAAGCAGTATTTAAGTTAATAAAATCAATTTAGTATTTATCTTCATACATTTTCAACAGCCGTGACGTCACTCCTGCTACATTTTTTGTATAGAGCGTAAAAACGCTCTATATACAAACTAAAATCACTTTTGTGATGACTGTATTTCATCAACGGCTGATCGCAGATATGCCATTGCAAAGATAATATTTCCTGGCTTATTATGTACTTTTCGAAAAGCCAATAAAACAAACTATGCATCTTCTCTATAATGTACTTTATTCACAACACATAATGTTGCGAACACACGGAGCACAAAGAGACTAGCGCCATCTAGCGTCAACCAATGAAACCACTTGATGTGAACAGGGACAGCGTGGGGCCCCCTACTCAGTGCTAGATGGCGCTACTGTGCGAACATTCCAGAATAAATCCAACTCGGTTACGCGAGTCGGGAACCTTCTGGAGTGGTCTCTCAGGGATGCGAACGAGTAGAGTTCAGTTCGAAACGAAACAGGCGAGTTCGATTTGAACAGCGAAACAGGCGATTTCGAAATGAAAACTGATGATCTAGAGCGATACCAGTGATACAAGTGAAACCAACGACTTGGCTACGACTAAGGACACCGTTAGTGCTTAGTGTTTGGACTTAGTGCTTTGTGCTTTGTGTTGGACCTAGTGCTAGTGAATAAAGTCCTCAAAAGAGTCAGTAGGTCTTTCTCTCCAAATCTTTCGAACCCCAGCACGTAACAATAATATGACATCCAAAGACTATGACATTAGACATACACTGCACATGCGCTGTGTAGCACGGTGCAACTTGACATTCGAACTCTTGAATTCTCTCGAATTCTTGCAATGAAACGGGTATATTCTTGTGTAAGGAATAACGTTCAATTTTTACCCGACTGCCGGGAGGGTTATGTGTTTAGCGCGTATCTTGTATGTATGTATGTATGTATGTATGTATGTAATATTCTTTATTACCTTGTATCTTCAGAACCGCTAAACGGATTTTCACATTTGAGGTATCGTTAGATTCGTCTTAATAGCCCAAGTGTTCTTAGATAGGTGACATTAAAAAAAAACAAAATGGCGGATGTTTGACGCCATATTGTGAGGTAAAAAAAATAATATCTACCAAGTATATCGAGTGGGGTATCAAAATGAAGGATTTTAAACACTGATTCTAAATATGCATATAACTTGCAGTTTTATATTAAATATAACGATAAATAATAATAATAAAAAACAAAAACCCGCCTGCATAGATAACTACAATTCAAAAGCAACTGAAAAGACTGAAATAAAATAAATAATTAAAAAATAAAAAACCCGGCTGCAAAAAAGACATACACCTAAGCAAAGCACTAAAAAGACCGAAACAAGTTTGAGAAAACTGACTACACTATGAGCGAAACCCTAAGTGAAATAATTGACGTTATGTTTGTTAGCAGGCGGGGCCCTTATATTTTTGTACGATTTATAATTTGCGAATGGGTCCCGCCTGCTACCAAACATAACGTCAATTATTTCACTTAGGGTTTCGCTCATAGTGTAGTCAGTTTTCTCAAACTTGTTTCGGTCTTTTTAGTGCGTTGCTTAGGTGTATGTCTTTTTTGCAGTCGGGTTTTTTTATGAATAGCTATCTTAAAAATGCAGCGCCGCGGAGCGTATCGTTTCGTTCGGTGTAAATTGGCTCTTAGTGTATACATAAACGCGTATTCCACCTTAATTAATAATGTCCTAAATGATTCAAAACTAAATTCAGTCAAGAAAATAGCTATATAATAAGAAGTTAGGATCCTAATTAGCATCGAAAATCGGATGTGGATGATCGGAGTGTGGCTTCTGAGTTCTAACATCTGACTGACTAAATCTAATTAGCTTTCATTTTAGGATCCTAATTAGGACGTCTTAAATTAATGAGGTGGAATATGCTCATAAACTAAATAATAATAATACTAAGATCGAATGCTTGACAATTTTGACTTGAAAATTTGACAGCTACGTAAACGTAACGCTAACGAATGAAAATTGTATGGGCGCTGTCATGATTTTCACAGATTTTCATACAATAGGGGATCGGACAACATCTGAAATATTTAGTTTCATTAATATATTCAGAAATATTGAGGCATTACTAGCTGGTAAATGTAAAAAAATATATTATTTTATGTGTAGTTTACTAATTAAATACATTTAAAAAGTACATTTTTTTTTGCGTAATTGGTAAACAAAACCTACATCATTAGTTTACTTACATCATATACAAAAACATTCATTAATGTATTCATACTTATGTATGAACTTAAACGCACAAATATCGGAGATAATTACAAATATGTTCCTGCGGCCGTATACTTCATACCTACTTCATACACTTTAATCCAAGAGTAACGCATTTGTATGTCGATTTTAGTATGGAGCGTTTTACCGAGACTTGCGAAATTTTATATACAAATTTACTTAAAAATTTTATATACAAATTAATTTAAATCCTTTGAAAATATTGACTTTTGATATACGGTTTCTTCTGAGAAGTTACTCATATTTAAGAGTCACTCATGCAATAAAAAAAAATCAGTCCGCTTGCCTATTCTCATTCGATAACGTTATGTTTACGCCGCAGTCAAATGTTCCTGCTAGGCCCAAAGATAATTTTTATCACAACAAGCACATCACAGTATAACCTTCTTCATAGTGAATTCCATTGAACTTATTGACCCTACAGCTACAAAACAAAACGGCTGAGACGATTTCGATGCAACTTACCGTGGTTATCGGCGGCAATCCATCAGCAACAACAGTATAAAACCTCCTACCAACGACATTGTTCAATATATAACGCGTTCGCAACATTATAAAATATTTACGCGTGCGTCAAACACAGACGCGTCGAAATAAATGACTTATCAGGACTATTATTGTTAAATAATTGTTATAATTTGATAATACTTGTTATTTGGGTAGCTGGGTGCGGAAATCTTTTATCTTGTTTATTTTAGAGTACCTAACTGTTTTGATGTTGTTAACTAAAGATTAAAGTAACTGACTGAAGTAGTAATTGTTCTAAGCGTACCTACTAATATTATGTGAACGTTTGTGAGGATGGATGGACGTATGCATGGATGGATGGATGTTTGTTACTCTTTCACGCAAAAACTAATGAACATATTGTATGAAATTTGGTATCCGGATGTAGAGTAGGCTCTGGATTAAAACATAGGCTACTTTTTATACCGATAAAACACAGTGTTCCTTTGGGATACTGTATATTTACGCGGGTGGAGCAGCGGGCAACAGCCAGTCACTAAAATAGCATTCAAATGTAAGAAAATCCGTAAAGTCCGTATCTCTCTGTCTGTCTGTCTGTATGCCCTTCTAACTTCTTTAATAATTATCTATATAAATGAAATTTGGTATAGTTATATATTGTGTATGGATCTCAGTTTTGGCAACATAAAATAATAATAATTTAATATTTTAGGGATGGCTCTTCATACGTGATAAGTGGGGATGAACTTTTTTTTCATTCTACCCCATCGTTTTGGTTATTATCGAATAGGTATTTTTAATTAACGACATGGTTTCATAAATGATTTCAATGTCAATGACTTTGTAAAAATAGTCATACTTAGTAAATAGGCATAAATTGACGTGGTGTGTACTTTGCAGAGTCCATAGATGTTATTATAATATTCTAAGGTTATTATAATATTCTATAATATTCTTTCCTTAACGTAATAGGGTAAAAATTGTTCACAATTTTGGCACTAATGAACGTTGAGCTCCATTTAAAAGGTAACACATACTCTAATAATCAGCCAATATTCAACTCTTGGAACAACTGTAACCTTTAATATTGCTGATATACAGCAAATGTCACAGTTATTCAGCTAACAGCTGTTTAATTTGTGCCCAAAACAGAGTTATATAAGCTGTTACAGCGCCTTTATATCTCTTATTCAGCTAGCTAGTACCCCTTTGGATTCCATTGTGGACAGTAATACAGCTGATATACAGCACTTTTGTGCTACTTGGGAATATTCTAATAAGTGGTGCTTGTGATACGTGCTACCAGGGATCGAACCTGCAACCTCTTGCGCGTCACTCACGCGCTCTACTACGAGTATAGGGACGTTTAGAAAAGCGTGAGAGATAATTTGTCTAAACCAACAGTCTGTTGTGTTCGTGCACCAGTGTGTTGACTGTAGACTCACCTCAAGGGCTTATACATTATTTGCAATTGAAATGCGCAGGCGCATCGCGAGATAGACACGTTCATTTACATTAATACATGTTATATATGTCACCGTAAAATTGTAAAAACCGTTAGATTGTAATAAAACTAATGAAATCGTAAAATGTTGATAGACTTCCGACGCGAATATGCTGCCTATAATTGAATACATTATTTTTCGTTAGATTATAAATAGGTTTATAGTTTTTAATCTTTCGAGATATTTTCACAATCTCGTTAGTTATTTTACAATCTAACGGTTTTTACAATTTTACGGCGACATATACATACGTTGACACATACACATATACATGGACATAAATGCCGCTGTAATTAAAATAATTATAATAAAATTGCGTAATTTAAGCTATTTTTAACTCCAGACGAAAACCGAGAGCTGTTTTAAGTTTGACGTGTCTGTGTCAGTCGTGCAGCGTAGCTCCCAAACGGATGAATCGATTTTGATCTAGTTTCCTCTTTTGTTTCAAAGCTGACATGATCTAGAGTGTTCATAACTGTAAGTCATCATCGTTGTTCAGCAGGCTTAGCATGGCGATCCATAGAAATACATTTAATGAAGAAATATTCTATCCAAAACAGTTCGTTGCAAAGTAGTTCTTAATCCATGATAACAAGGTCGTCAATAGAAGTCAACATTTCTAAACCGCCATATTTTTAAAATGGTTGCCGGGAAATCTTCTGTAAAAAACGAACAAATATTCAAGTATATGACTCAACGTAAAGAAACTTTTTGTCTAGGTCCGCCATGATGTGGAGTGGTTGACATTACTGTGGGACTTTTTGACATTAAATTATGAAAACGTTTCTACTTTAGTTGTCAAAAGAAGCCATTTTGTGAGCTCATGCTCGGGAAGAAATGTTATTTCTCATAACGACGATACATCGACCTTGCTACCTTATAATAAGACCTATTTTGCTCCGAATGGTATTAATGTTTCTTCAATCTGTCATATTTTCTTTTCTTCGGTGTTTTTTCTATGTGCATGCTAAGCCTGCAGCAGTGGATAAGCTATAAAACGTATTGTCTGTCAAGCGACTTTTCCAACGTATCACACAAGGACAAAACATTGTATAGCTTATCCATTATGTAAATATTTTATTGGTAGGGGTTAATATCGAGCGACAAACAACACATGCATATTTATATACTTTCTAAGAAACATTTAGATCAAAATTAATAGTCCTCCTATTCACAGGCTGTCGCTGTCTCTGCTAGCTGAAATGACAAGGACAGCATGTGACTTGATCGTCACTTATATTAACTATCGTTCCAATATACTTAGTATAGAAAATTGAATGTTTTAGAAATAATAATAATATCTATGGACGCTTCACACCACGTCAGTCTGGTCCCGTGGTAAGTATCCGAAGAACTTGTGTTACGGGTACCAGACAACGGAAATATATTCAATACTTTTTATACTATACTTATATTTAAGATTTTTATTATATTATAAACATATTTAATACACATCAATGACCCAGGAACACAGAAAACTTTTTATTCCTTGGCGGGATTTGAACCCACGACCTTGAGCGCCAATGCGCTTACCACTGAGCCACATAGGTCGTCAAAATCCAAGTTAAGTTGACGAGTAGTGAGTAGGTACCTATTACCTAGTACTACTAGGCTAGCAATTGATACATATAACTTATTATTGACCCCAAGAATCACAATCGTCTCGATTCATAGCTTCAACATTGACCCTCTTTTGATAACCCTCTACGTGCACGGACATAGATACGCACCATATTACCTAATAAATGTACACGTACACCACACAACGGTACACAAATTATATCGAAAAGTATACTTCCAATGTACCTACTCTTTGGCAAACTACAATAAGAACAATTTTAGAAAAAAAAATAGTTTCTTCGCAGAAACTTTTTTTTTATAATAAACCAGGAAAAGAGCAGACGGATGGACACTAACAACACTAGAGGATTTATACTTGTAATTTCTCTGATGTTGCGACTTGCGTTCCATAGTCCTTAAAATCCCCAATCCTCGGGCCTCCGGTAACCTCACTCACTCGGCGAAACAACGCAAGCGTTATTTCACGCCGGCTTTCTGTAAGGCCATGGTATTTATTCGGTCGATCCGGCCCATTAGCGCCGAAGCGTGGCTCTGCCACTGTTAATTACATATATCAAATTCACTGCCTAAAATAAAACTGATAGGCATTTCGATTAACCTTTAAGCTATTAAATGTACCTATTTTAATTTTTATATTTTTTATCAAAACATCATCTCTCGCGTCTTAATATTAATCAATAACCAAAATGTCGTCAATCACTCTTACAGTACGCTCACATAATAATTACTTTCTATATAAAGTAAACAAGAGTATAAAATTATCAGACGACTCAAAAACTCATCTTACTGCTCAAATTGAAATTAAAAAACTTATTTATTTGGCAGCTCAATACATTAAAGATTCAGAGGTCGAAGAGCTTCGCAGAAAAGTGAAAAGATATTACAGGAGGCTTATAAAATTATAATTCATATTTTTTCAATAATTTCAAATGTTTCCATCAAACTCGTTCTGGCTTCAGAAGTAATATAATATATTTTAATACGTATTTCCATATTTCATAAACATTGAAACTTGTTATGCGAGGCGTGAAGACTGAGGATAATTTAAAAAGTAAAAATGGTCCAGGTTAACAAATGTAATACCTATATCTATCTATCTATCTATTCTGTATATATGTCACCGTAAAATTGTAAAAACCGTAAAATAACTGTAAAATACTCATAACTAAGTATATATTTATAATTTGACGAAAAATAATGTATTAAATTATAGGCAGCATATTCGCGTCGGAAGTCTATCAACATTTTACAATTTCACTAGTTATATTACAATCTAACGGTTTACAATTTTACGGTGACATATATAAAAGGCAAAGCTGATTTAATGATGTATCAACGCACAGACCAAACCGTTATGGCTAGAAATTTGAAATTTTGCACAGGTATTTCTCATATGACGTAGGCATACACTAAGGAAGAATTTTTGAAAATTGGGGGTTAAGGGGGTAAACAGGGGATGAAAGTTTAAGCGAAGCCGCAGGCAAATTATGCTATTTATTAATAATATTATAACTTATTAACAGATTTCCATCATGATTACAGGCTTAAAATTTTAATTTGGATAAAAAATACCTACTATATATATTTTATTCTCGGAGGAACTTTATTTAAGAGACTAAAATATATTTAAAAAAAATTGTATTCCCCAGACGTAGATGTAGATTCGTAAAATTATCAACTTACTGTATAGCCTTAATCTTAATAACTTAAAAGCTTAAAATATAAGAAAGTTTGCAGTTGAAGAACCTAGGGTATTTAGGGGAAAATTGAAAAATAAATACAGTCGCCGTCCGATCTGATCTTATAACTTCTGAACCATATTTTTATGGTAGTGGTGACTTTCAGAAAATGTATTTAAAACTAGCTTCTGCCCGTGGCTTCGCCCGCGTAAATTCAGTATCGCACGGGAAAACTGTACTTTTCCGGATAAAATGTAGCCTATGTTTTAATCCAGGGCACAAACTACTACCATACCAAATTTCATCAAAATCCGTTCAGTAGTTTTTGCGTGAAAGAGTAACAAACATCCATCCATCCATCCATCCTCACAAACTTTCACATTTATAATATTTCCAGTTTACCACTACAAATATTGCCAATATAATTACTACAATTTTCACAAAAAACTGTATTCCAACTATGTAAATTATACAGCCTATGTTACCCGGGCTATTATTACGAATCTATTGACACCTCATTTATTAAAATCAGATCAGTAGTTTTGGTGCTATGGTGGAACAAACATTCATAGATACAAAAATACATAGACTGCCAAAATCAACCCTTCCTTTTGGCTTCGCCGTAAAGAGGTTGCAAAGTGGTACGGCGTTTCTCGGCAACTTTTTTTTCTTTTTTTTCGGCAATTTTTTTTTTAATGTAATGAACCAGGAAACGAGCAGACGGATCGCCTGATGGTAAGCGATTACCGCCGCCCATGGACACTCGCAGCACCAGAGGAGTTACACTTGTAACTCCTCTGGTGTTACGACTTGCGTTCCCGGTCCTTCAAATCCCCAATCCCCCCTTGGGCCTCCGGTAACCTCACTCACTCGGCGAAACACAACGAATGCGTTATTTCACGCCGGTTTTCTGTGAGGTCGTGGTATTTATCCGGTCGAGCCGGCCCATTCCTGCTAAAGCGTGGCTCTCCCACAGTTAAATAAAAGGTACATAAGCATATTTTGTTTTTTTTTTATAGTGAATTTTTGAGTTGAATTAAATTACAGTACAGACGTTCCTTTTATATCTTTCTTAGACAATAGAAAAAGCGAAGATTGCTAAGAGACATTAACAAGTTGGTTGTACCCTAGAGTCTTGCATGTAGAAGTTAGAACAAAACGTAACCCATACTTTTTTTATTTAGTGCACAATACACAAGAGCACTCTCTCTTCTTTTACTCTCGATAACCGACACGACTGGTGAGAGATCAGGCGCAGGACTGACATTCGTGCCCATTAGGGAATTGAGAATCGGACTGATTTTGAGAACCGGGAATTTCGGAACCGGGATTTCCCGGGAATTTCGGGACTTTCGGTACTGGTGTTAAGGCATGAAATTCAAATGTAATTTGGTGAAATACCAAGCTTCTGACTCTACGAAACTTCAAACTCTACACGCCTTAACTCTACAAGCCTAACTTCACAAACTCTACACCTTCGTAAATGTGGCTTGGCCATTTCGTTTCTACAAGAATAGTATACCAGAAATTCAGTCCGCAAATTCTTCACCTTACGCGAAACCAAGCGAATGTAGCGAAATAGCCGAGCCACATAACTTGACTAAAGTGTAGTTTGTGAAGTTAGGCTTGTAGAGCTAAGGCGTGTAGAGTCAAAAGTTTGGTATATTCAGAAGCTTGGTCTTACATGAAATCTGATAATGTTTGACAGTGCGAGTCATATGACTCCATATGGTCTTGGCATCACGTTATGTGGAAATGTTTTTGGTGAGATAAATTGAAGAGAGAGAAAGAAATTAGCATTTGTTGGAATGTTTTTCGACATGTTAGTTCCAGTTATTTGATTTTAGGTACTATGTAGGTACACTTACATGTAGACTGCCAAATTTTACATTCCATGCCATTATAATTATGATCTACTGGAAACGTCTAGGGTCAAAAATAATTGTCATACTCGAAAAAAAACTGCTTTTATATGGGCGAGTTTGCGTTGAGCGGAGAGTCACTGATATATGAGATGATTTTTTCTACATTGTATAACAATATTTTTTTGCCTAAACGTCTTTAGATCATATACCTACCCAAAATATCAGTAATTGATTTTACCAGACCTTATAGGTACAGGTTGTTTTTTCAGTGGCTGTCTAACCTTGAATATACTTTTGAATATAAGCAACTTTTACTATGGGATCAACTTTCCTACTTGAAAAAAATAATAATCAGATGTTTCATACAAAATGCTATCTATGCCGTAGTCCTTTTGTATGAAACAGCTGATTTTTTTCAAGTAGTAAAGTTGATCTCATTATAAATGTCGCTTATATTCAAGAGTATATTCACTCCTGAAACGTTGAACAGTGACTAGAAAAACACCAATAGGGAATATGCACGTATTTTTTTTATTTATTTATATAGATCTATCTTGTTTGGTAAACCGTATGGTAAAGTCAGTTTTTTGATATCATTAAAAATAACGAAGATATGAACGTTTAAAGTGGTCTATTAGACAGAGAGATCCGACGTGTATCGTGACGTCACATAACACGACTTTCATAGAAAGTTCATACTAAATTTCGTTTTGCTAGAAAGAGATAGATTACAAACTTTGACCGCTCATATCTTGCTCATTTATCAACAGATATTGAAAATTTTCTCGCCATTTTCTTTATTTTTCTGTCTAGTATCATATTATTATATTTTAAGCTATTTTTATATTTTATGCATATTCCCTATTAGAGTGATGAATATCAGTAATTACTATATAGATGGGCACACTTACATGTAAACTGCCAAATTTCACACTGAAACACCGCGCACTATTCCTCACACCAACACCAAAGTAAGGGACCCTCAACATTTTTCAAAGTCCATTAATATTATTATTAAAATGATGCGTTTGTGTCACAGTTCTAATGGAGACTATTTAGTTCCTGTATGTGACGCACTTGATATATAAGCTGTATGTACATATATTATCTCTGATCGCGTATCTGTATTGAAGGAAATAATATAGCTAATTGGCGTGGCTTACGGGTGATACTAGCGAACGGGCCAGCGGATCACCTGATGGACAACGATTACATAAACAACGGGTAAGTACCCCAGCACGCGTACCATGACCACCATAGAAATTCGTTTCGTCTACACAAGAATAGTAGTAGAAATAACATACTGACAGATAATGTGGACAAATTGACAGCTTCCTTTTGTCAATCTTTTTCCGTAGAAAGAAGGCATTTCCACGGTGGTGATGACGTACCTATTCGTAACGTTATTGCTTGTAATTGGCTGTGTTCGGCGGAAAAAAGGGCTAAGAAAAAAATGGTGTTAGTAAGTAGCAAGCGCTAACAAGCGCTTTTTTCCACCGAACATAGCCATTGTATAGGCGCTGTCGTAATTTTCATACGCACTTGTCAATTGTTCGTGCTAGTCCCCACAGATCCCATTTTCAGAATTATGTAATTTTCCGACGCGACGTGACAACTTTTTTTTAACAACGTCGCGGGTCAACTCGGGTAAAATCAACTACGGATATTTTGGGCAATTGATTTACTGCTTATATATAGACGTTTACATAGAAAAATAATTGTTGTACATACCTAATCGAAAAAAAAATCTTCCTTTATTTTTTTATTTATTTACATTGAGCGGAGAGTCACCCATATATGAGATGATTTTTTTACTTTGACTACGACAATAGTTTTTTTGCCTAAACGTATTTATATGACCAGTAGATCATAAATTATACCCAAAATATCCGTTATTGATTTTACCAAATCTTACATAATTGTAAGTCACAATATATATAAATAATACAATTAATAGGTATTAATATCTTAATAGTATTTGTTAATGAGGAACATGCATAGTTTTTTATTGGCTTTTCGAAAAGTGGGTACATACCTAATAAGCCAGGAAATATTGTCATTTGTCCTTGCAATGGCATTTCTACGATCAAAAGCTGACGAAATACAGTCGTCACAAAAGTGAGATCGTTGGAGAATGGAGAGTGATGTGAAAAAAAAAAAAAAAACTTAGGCCTTTGCATCCGTTAATGGATGATTTATACAGTATTCTCCGAGCGAAGTAACCACTCTTGAAATACTGTAGTGCCTGGGACAGTTCGTTTTTTAAATGTCGTATGGTTGCCCAAGTACATACGGCATTCTCACAACATAGTCAGCCTAGTCCAGAGGAATGAACTAGTCAATACGTCTGGGGCCAACTATGTGCGGGTTTCCTCACGATGTTTTCCTTCACCGTTAGAGCGTCCGTATTTAATGTACTTGAGATCTGAAAAAGTCTCATTGGTACACGCCACAACCTGGGATTCGAACCTGCACTCTCTCGAGTGCGAACCAAACGGTCTACCCACTAGGCACGGAGAGTGATGTGACAACAGTTGAAAATGTATGAAGATAAATATAAAATTGATTTTATTAACTTAGATACCTACTGCATTTATGTCTAACAAAAATTTCACAAGGATTTGAACAGTAGGTAATTTTCGTTTTTCAATCATAGCAAAGAATCGACGTTTTTTAGTCCTGTAACTTTTTAATTTAGCAACTGATTACTGTACATTTTTTATTTTTCGGTTTTCGGACCATATTTATGTTGTCTTTGGGACAATATAAGAATTTTGCTTAATTAAAACAAATGCATGTTCCTTAGTGTATACTAACGCCATCTGCTGAACATTATAAGAAACCCAGAAAATATTCGAAAAAAAAAAAAAGTAAACTTACACTGTTCTACAAAATATTACGTAGGGCAATGTAAGATTTTATTAAAATTGAGAAACAATAGCGACATGCATAGGTACGTATCCACTTGCGCGCCGGGTTGCGTTCCAAACCTCGCATGGATCTGTGCGGAATCAACTGCGGCCGCAGATCGATGCAGGCAATGGGCGAATCTACATCGACATTATGTAGTGTGGAGCCACGAAGTATAGATACCAATAATATCATAAATATAATGGTCTCAATAATTTAGGGGACATATTTTTTGCCGGTAGAGCGCGCCGTTTTTCAAGAAGTACCAAGCGCTATTCAGGACAGTCCTGGGCCCCGATTCTCGTACCTCGAATACAGGGGCGGATCGTGAATTTGTGGGGCCCTGGGCTGAAACTACTTAGGGGTCTATCTAAGTACTCAACTAATAGTCATGTCAAAAAACGTTTTCTATAATGATATTATTACATATTCTTTATTGCACAAAAAAACATAAATATTACTTTAATCTACGCAATTAAATAGTTGTACAAAAGGCGACCTATTGCTGTGGTAGCATTCTCTTCCAGGCAACCTTTGGGTGAGAGAGAAACCAAGTGGGTAACACTGAAAATGTTTAGAACTGACCAACATTGCTAATAAAAACTTTTTTGAATTTCAATTTTAGAACTCTTTGGTAACCTATTAAATTCATTCATTTGTCATTTGTTTTTGTGAATTGGCGGCAAATCTAAAACTCTTGTTATACGTGAAAATGAACCTAACGCGAGAACATTTTCTGTCAATGATTTATTATGACTTTCGTTGTGGGCTAACTCAACAACAAAGCTATGATAGGCTGCGATTAGCATTTCTTAATGAAGTCCCATCTCGTGTATTTACAATTGGTTTAACGAGTTTAAGCGTGGACGTAGCAATCTTAATGATGATCCGCGAGGGACGTCCTTTAACAGCAACTACTGAAGATAACATCAGTGCTGTGCGACGCATGATAGAGTGACCTATCAGCAGATACGGGCAAGCCTAGGCATTGGTATGAGTCAAGTTCAAAAAATATTACACGAACATTTAGGCGCCAGGAAGCTTTGTATAAGATGTATTCCCCATACATTAACCGACGACCAAAAACACCTTCGCATGGACTGGTGTCGCCAAATGTTAGATAAGTTCAACGGCGATGACTCAAATGCTGTATTTGACATCGTCACAGGTGATGAAAACTGGATATATTGCTACAAACCCGAAACCAAAAGACAATCAGCTCAGTGGGTGTCCTTTCGAGGATCGGCCAACTAAGGTAAAGAAAGGAAGAAGTCAAGGAAAATAAATGATTGCCTCATTCTTTGGTCGAAAAGGTCATTTCGCGACAGTTGTGCTAGAAGATGGAAGGACAGTTACTGCAGACTGATATGTCAATCGCTGTTTGCCTGTTGCCTTGGAAAAAATTCTACAGCAGCGCCCTCGAAGCAGAATCCTCCTTCACCACGACAATGCTTCAGCGCACTCCGCAAAATGGACTGTTGAATATTTGACTATGGCAGGTGTCGAGATAATGAGTCATCCGTCATACAGTCCTGACCTGGCGCCCTGCGACTTTCATTTATTCCCAAGAACTAAAGATAAAATTCTGTAAACGTATAAACACTCGTTAACTCAACGTATGGAAATCTATTAATTAATACGTCAATTTAGACTCGGCCAAGTGATAGCGCGGTCCAAGAAAATCGCCCCTTCGGCATAGTGACATCTATCGTTGGGCATTGAAACTAATAAAATATATCAATAATATCGCAATTTGAGGTGTACAGCGCCAAGACCAGTCCACTACATTTGACATATCTTTTTAAATGTATCTTTAAACAATTATATTTTGGTTTACTTTATTTGAGTTTTAGTATTTATATTTAATTACTTATAATACTTATGATTTTACACAATCATATTTAATATGAAAAAAAATCATAAATATATGTATAAAATAACGAAATAGTTTCAATAAATAATATTCATTTTTTATACCTTAAAAAATTAATAAAAATCATCATGAAAACATCCTTTCACACATATTTTCCACCTTAACTCAATTCGTAGAAGTATGCAAATTTTTTTCAATGTTTTCTTATGACAATATCACGTAAAAATAGTGTTGCCCAAATCAGTCTTGGTCTTGGTCTTGCAGCAAGAGTCTCGCAAGTCTCGCAATTACCTTTTAGCCTATTGCTATTTATTAAACGTTATTTTAGATATTAGAACAACTTAATATAACAACGTAACGTAATACCTACTCTATAACGTTGTTCTGAGATCTAAAATAACGTTTAATGAATAGCAATAGGCTAAAAGGTAATTGCGAGACTTGCGAGACTCTTGCGAGACTCTTGCTGCAAGACCAAGACCAAGACTGATTTGGGCAACACTACGTAAAAATATCGCCCGTAAACCGACTTTACAGCCAACCATATTTTTAATTCACATTATCACCTATTGTCTTAAGCGGGGTCTGGGGGCCCCTTGTAACCTCGGGGCCCTGGGCTGCAGCCCAAGTAGCCCTTAGGTAGATCCGGCCCTGCTCGAATATCGGTTCGATTGTCAGTCTGTCCCGCTCGCGCGCGCATGATTTGAAACCTGTGTGAATGAGTCAGCGCGAGAATCGAATAGAAATTCGAGGTACGAGAATTGGGGCCCTGAATCGTGCTTGGTACTGCTGCTGCTGATTGGTCCGCCACAATGGCATCGGTACGTCCAAAATTCTAGCGCAGGTGGCAGAAAAGAGAACTAAGATCTGGGTTTATTATTGTGTACATGAATACTGTGGAAAAGCCTATACCATTCGGACTCCTGAGTCCGTATCTATACTTCGTGCGTGGAGCAATGAGGGTTTTTAAATTCGTGACATCTGACAACTTTTTGACACGACAAGAACCATCGGGCTACAAAGCGCCGCCTGGTGAGAGAAAATAATCGAAAATTCTTAACTGTTTTTGATACCACTTACGCCACCAGATGACGCTTTGTGTGCCCTTTTTTCTGCCCCCTAGCAGCAGTAAAAAATATCAAACACCCTCATTATGAAATGCTTCAAAATAATACATATAATGAGGTTGGGTAAGTAGGTACGGGGAAAAAAATTCAGGTAACATAATATTATAATTATTATAATTACAAAGCATTATGTACATTTAGATAAAACTTTTACATTCACTTTAAAATTCTTCTTAAAAAATTAGTTCCAACTTCAAAGATACTTTTTGCAAAATTTTTTTTTAAACTCTCACATGAAAGGTTTCGTACAAAAGGTTAAAAATCCTGGTGACAGACAGACGAATGGACAACTTAGTCTTATTAATAGGGTCCCGTTTTTACAATATGGGTACAGAGCCCTAAAACAGAATTTTAATTACAAATAAGGCCAATGTATGGCCTGCAAAAAGTCCTTTTTTCTAAATTTGATTTACTTTAGGTTACTTTGAATAAAAATAATACAGAAAATATCAGCTCACTGAAACTAGTACGTAGCTGATAAAATTTCTTATTTAAAATATCTAACTTCCATCTATAGTTCAAAAATAACTCTTAAAAGTATGTAAAAGGTTGTTCAAAATTAAATACGGATCTTTTGGGCATATAAGGGTCTATACTACATGTATGTCAAGGACGCTTAGGTTGAAAAATAATTAAATATTTCGAATAGGTACTAAATAAAATTATTACATTACGCTCTTTACGGCGCTGTTATGGTCATTGAACTCACACAGCTGATTGTATGTGGATTGTATTGACGTTATATTTTTAAGATAAGTCTTTGCTTAATGACCTCAGCGCCTTAGACAGCTCAATGTAACTTTATTTAGGTAGTATTTTTTTTATGCCAAAAATATACGTAATTGATTTTAGACGACGATATAATATAGTTTTGCAGGACAGTTAAGTATACATAATTATCTATTATGTACAATCCCCCTTACTAATAAACGCTGTATAAGCTTTGAATAGTTATACAGTGTTTTGTTCACGTCACACAAGTGACATTTTTAATTCGATAGAAGGAGACAAAACAAACTATTCAAAGCTTATACAGCGATTATTAGTAAGGGGGTAAGTGTTTAAGGTACGAATTTGTATGGAGCGTTTTCACGAGACCTGCGAAATTTGTAAACAAATCGCCATATACCCATAAAAATATTTTTCTTTTATACCTACTCTTTTCTCAAAGAAGTTACTCATATATTTTAAGGGTACTATTAATTTATACAATAAAAAAATCAGTCATCTAGCCTATACTTATAGTAGTCATATTATAGTTATAGTAGTCATATTATAATTGTGTTTTAGTCACTCAATGGGTCATCATCTTGAATTTCTAATTTAGGTAAAAGAGATGAATGATAGGCTCGTTCCGCGTCTACTGACGATGAAGTCGGCCTAGGCTTATTTGAACCAGATAAAATAATTTTATTGCACTGCTTATCACAAATATCCGTCGATTCAGTTAGCTGATTCAGTAAGCCCTTGCGTAAAACCGTATGGATTATTGTTTCCGCGTGTATGGCTTGAACGTAATCCATTTTCTCCAATTTTTTGCCAATCGTTATGGATAAAGCTTCGTACTCTGTCAGTTCTTTTTTATTTCTTATTGCTTCGGTGCAAACATTCATGAACTTCTTTTTCCACATAAATTGGCTTTCGTTTACATTTGGTTTGAATTTCCTCTTAAAGGCTCTTGCAGGTACCTAAAACAAAAAAATGTAAGTCTAGACTCTAGACCAGGGTTTCTTAAAGTGGGGTCCACGGACCACCAAGGGGTCCGTAATATGTGTGCCAGGGGTCCGCAGCGTTCTGAAGATGAATGAAAAAAAAAATTGCTGTAAACTAGCACAACTGATTAAAGATGACTTAATTGACATGAGATCAAAAGAACTGTTGAGAGCTGAATTTCATGCAAAAGGTCTTGGTGAATGGTGTTCTTTGAGTCAAGCGTACCCTCTTCTGGTCAAACGAGCTATGTCCGTTCTGATACCTTTTGCTACTACGTATCTTTGTGAGGCAGGGCATGCGCCTTGCCTTATCGAAGACAATCCCATAATTTAAAGTGCTCATTGAGGCCAAACAACAGCATCCAATTTTCAATTTCTATTTAACAATTTTAATTTAATTAAGTTAAGCATTAGTAAGTGAGAGTAAATTACCAATAACCCCCCCCCCCCCCCCGGGGTCCGTGGCATTTCAGAAATGCTGAAAGTGGTCCGTGACTGCACTTAGTTTAAGAACCACTGCTCTAGACGAAACGTATAATTTCATTGTTTTTTTTTTAGTTTCCTACAAAAAAAAAAGAATGGTTGGAAATTGCTAAAAGCTTCCAAGATCTATAAAAATTCCCACTTGCAATTATTGTGCAAAATATTATAATTTACAAAATCTTTTACCTACTGCATGGCTTTGTTATATGTGGTCAAACTACAAGATTAATGTGCTTACAGTGCTTTTGTCATTGCTCGCCGTAAGTAAGTTATCTATATAGATAATACAATTTGTATGGCATCAAAACAGCGCCCCTAGTGGCAAACAATGGTAACTAATTCGATGTCGTACAAATATTCCCTTCTTCACGGCGAGAAGTGACAAAAACACCAGGTCTCATGTAGAGCCAATAAAATGAAGCACTTTATACCTCTACAGTTGTGGTCAGAGTTTGGCGTCACATGACGTGCAGACTGCTGAGGCGGCGTATCATTGGTATGCCGTGACGGTGTGCGGTAGGGAGACTCCAGTGTTTCAGTTAGTTTTCTGTGGGATTTACCACTTACCTCTACAGTTATGTGGTCAGAGTTTGTCGTGACATGCCGTGTAGGAGGCGGCGTGACGGTGTGCGGTAGGGAGACTCCTGTATTTTGGTTTGTTTTCTGTGGGATTTACCACTTACCTCTACAGTTATGTGGTCAGAGTTTGTCGTGACATGCCGTGTAGGAGGCGGCGTGACGGTGTGCGGGAGGCAGACTCCAGTATTTCAGTTAGTTTTCTGTGGGATTTACCACTTACCTCTACAGTTATGTGGTCAGAGTTTGTCGTGACATGCCGTGTAGGAGGCGGCGTGACGGTGTGCGGTAGGGAGACTCCTGTATTTCGGTTTGTTTTCTGTGGGATTTACCACTTACCTCTACAGTTATGTGGTCAGAGTTTGTCGTGACATGTCGTGTAGGAGGCGGCGTGACGGTGTGCGGTAGGCAGACTCCAGTATTTCAGTTTGTTTTCTGTGGGATTTACCACTTACCTCTACAGTTATGTGGTCAGTGTTCGGCGTGACATGACGTGTAGGAGGCGGCGTGACGTTGGTGTGCCGTGACGGTGTGCGGTAGGGAGACTCCTGTATTTCGGTTTGTTTTCTGTGGGATTTACCACTTACCTCTACAGTTATGTGGTCAGAGTTTGTCGTGACATGCCGTGTAGGAGGCGGCGTGACGGTGTGCGGTAGGCAGACTCCAGTATTTCAGTTTGTTTTCTGTGGGATTTACCACTTACCTCTACAGTTATGTGGTCAGTGTTCGGCGTGACATGACGTGTAGGAGGCGGCGTGACGTTGGTGTGCCGTGACGGTGTGCGGTAGGGACACTCCTGTATTTCGGTTTGTTTTCGGTGGGATTTACCACTTACCTCTACAGTTATGTGATCAGAGTTTGTCGTGACATGCCGTGTAGGAGGCGGCGTGACGGTGTGCGGTAGGCAGACTCCAGTATTTCAGTTTGTTTTCTGTGGGATTTACCACTTACCTCTACAGTTATGTGGTCAGTGTTCGGCGTGACATGACGTGTAGGAGGCGGCGTGACGTTGGTGTGCCGTGACGGTGTGCGGTAGGGAGACTCCTGTATTTCGGTTTATTTTCTGTGGGATTTACCACTTACCTCTACAGTTATGTGGTCAGAGTTTGTCGTGACATGCCGTGTAGGAGGCGGCGTGACGGTGTGCGGTAGGCAGACTCCAGTATTTCAGTTTGTTTTCTGTGGGATTTACCACTTACCTCTACAGTTATGTGGTCAGTGTTCGGCGTGACATGACGTGTAGGAGGCGGCGTGACGTTGGTGTGCCGTGACGGTGTGCGGTAGGGAGACTCCTGTATTTCAGTTAGTTTTCTGTGGGATTTACCACTTACCTCTACAGTTATGTGGTCAGAGTTTGTCGTGACATGCCGTGTAGGAGGCGGCGTGACGTTGGTGTGCCGTGACGGTGTGCGGTAGGGAGACTCCTGTATTTCAGTTAGTTTTCTGTGGGATTTACCACTTACCTCTACAGTTATGTGGTCAGAGTTTGTCGTGACATGCCGTGTAGGAGGCGGCGTGACGGTGTGCGGTAGGGAGACTCCTGTATTTCGGTTTGTTTTCTGTGGGATTTACCACTTACCTCTACAGTTATGTGGTCAGAGTTTGTCGTGACATGCCGTGTTAGGAGGCGGCGTGACGGTGTGCGGTAGGCAGACTCCAGTATTTCAGTTTGTTTTCTGTGGGATTTACCACTTACCTCTACAGTTATGTGGTCAGTGTTCGGCGTGACATGACGTGTAGGAGGCGGCGTGACGTTGGTGTGCCGTGACGGTGTGCGGTAGGGAGACTCCTGTATTTCGGTTTGTTTTCTGTGGGATTTACCACTTACCTCTACAGTTATGTGGTCAGAGTTTGTCGTGACATGCCGTGTAGGAGGCGGCGTGACGGTGTGCGGTAGGCAGACTCTAGTATTTCAGTTTGTTTTCTGTGGGATTTACCACTTACCTCTACAGTTATGTGGTCAGTGTTCGGCGTGACATGACGTGTAGGAGGCGGCGTGACGTTGGTGTGCCGTGACGGTGTGCGGTAGGGAGACTCCTGTATTTCGGTTTGTTTTCTGTGGGATTTACCACTTACCTCTACAGTTATGTGGTCAGAGTTTGTCGTGACATGCCGTGTAGGAGGCGGCGTGACGGTGTGCGGTAGGCAGACTCCAGTATTTCAGTTTGTTTTCTGTGGGATTTACCACTTACCTCTACAGTTATGTGGTCAGAGTTTGTCGTGACATGCCGTGTAGGAGGCGGCGTGACGGTGTGCGGTAGGCAGACTCCAGTATTTCAGTTTGTTTTCTGTGGGATTTACCACTTACCTCTACAGTTATGTGGTCAGAGTTTGTCGTGACATGCCGTGTAGGAGGCGGCGTGACGGTGTGCGGTAGGCAGACTCCTGTATTTCAGTTTGTTTTCTGTGGGATTTACCACTTACCTCTACAGTTATGTGGTCAGTGTTCGGCGTGACATGACGTGTAGGAGGCGGCGTGACGTTGGTGTGCCGTGACGGTGTGCGGTAGGGAGACTCCTGTATTTCGGTTTGTTTTCTGTGGGATTTACCACTTACCTCTACAGTTATGTGGTCAGAGTTTGTCGTGACATGCCGTGTAGGAGGCGGCGTGACGGTGTGCGGTAGGCAGACTCCTGTATTTCAGTTTGTTTTCTGTGGGATTTACCACTTACCTCTACAGTTATGTGGTCAGTGTTCGGCGTGACATGACGTGTAGGAGGCGGCGTGACGTTGGTGTGCCGTGACGGTGTGCGGTAGGGAGACTCCAGTATTTCAGTTTGTTTTCTGTGGGATTTACCACTTACCTCTACAGTTATGTGGTCAGTGTTCGGCGTGACATGACGTGTAGGAGGCGGCGTGACGTTGCTGTGCCGTGACGGTGTGCGGTAGGCAGACTCCAGTATTTCAGTTTGTTTTCTGTGGGATTTACCACTTACCTCTACAGTTATGTGGTCAGTGTTCGGCGTGACATGACGTGTAGGAGGCGGCGTGACGTTGGTGTGTCGTGACGGTGTGCGGTAGGGAGACTCCTGTATTTCAGTTAGTTTTCTGTGGGATTTACCACTTACCTCTACAGTTATGTGGTCAGAGTTTGTCGTGACATGCCGTGTAGGAGGCGGCGTGACGTTGGTGTGCCGTGACGGTGTGCGGTAGGGAGACTCCTGTATTTCGGTTTCAGCATCCACAGAATCATCCTCTGTGATATCACACACGCTGGGTGTTGGTGCTTCTTGATCTTCGATGAACAAAAGCAGATCATAGTACCAGAGACTCGGTTGGTATACTTCTTGCGAACCACTTTTACGCGCCTCAATCACTTTCTTCAATTCTTTGCGAAATGCACCTTTAAATAGATAACCAAAACAAAATATTATAAACAAATCTCTTCCTATTTATAGGTATTTACTGATATTATAATCTATACAAATAAAAAAAATGAAGTGTCAGTTTGTAATTTTAAATTAACAGCTTCCTGCTTCTCACATCTACCTACGAATTTTCATTATAATATATAAGGTCTCCGAAAATCAATTACGGATACTTCAGGTACGTGATCCACTGCTTAAGTAAAGACGTTTAAGCAGAAAAATAATTGTCATACTCAAACTAAAAAATCATCTAATGTATGGGCGACTCTCCGCTAAACGCAACCTCGCCCATATAAAGACAAAAAAATTTTTGCGAGTATGACAATTATTTTTCTTCTTAAATGTCTTTACACAAGCAGCACATCATATGCCCAAAGTATCCGTAATTGATTTTACCAAACCTTATATTATAATACCTATAATTGGTTCTAACAGTAAAATATAATCCCACCAAAAACATTCTGTAAAAAACTAGCCAAGTCTCGATGGAGCTGCTTGTTTATCTCTAAAAAGTAATGAAATCTAGACAAAGTCGTGCCAAGTCTAAGGATCCTTACTGCGATTTATTTATTATTATAGTTAATGTTGTGTGACTTTGGCCGTTGAAAATTCTTTATACGTTACAAGTCAATTTTGTTTACACGTGATGTTATATCAGATTCTGTTGTAACTACCTATGTTTGTTAAGCGAGATAATAGCCCATACTGGTATTGGTAATTGGACGCTAGTGTCTTATTTTAGGCTGTTGTTGATTGTATAACACATGTATTGGAGCAATGGTGTCATGGAGCCCCTTTTGTACCCTTGTGTACTCTTCAACGGTCACACAACATTAACTATGGCGGCGAAATGGTTCCCGTAAATAATGGTACGGCAATGTTTGCTTCGCGCTTGACTTGGCGGGGGCACTGCCGTGCCCCCAGATCGATTATCCTAGTTTTTATAGTTTTCCCTTTATGTGGCCATTAAACCCTAACTCTGTACCAAATTTCAGCTCTCTGAGTTTATGGGAAGTACTAGTTCTATTTTGATGATCATGAGTGAGTGAGTGAGTGTCGTAAATGCGAAACTTTGCTTGCGCTTAACTTCGGAACTAAATGACCTACAGACTTGAAATTTTGGATTTTAAGTATGTGATTATAGCTTACTGGATGACGAAAATTTCTGCGTTCTGGTCTTATCCAGAGATTCTCAAATAGGGGCCTGAAAATGCGGCGAAATGGTTCCAGTAAAGGATGGTACGGCAGTGTTTGCTTCGCGCACGACTTGGCGGGTGCACTGCCGTGCCCCCAGACCTACCTATATTTTTTATATTTAAGTCTGTCCGTCTGTCTGCCAGTTTATTCCGGCTAATCCTAAAATGGCTGGACCGATTTTCACGGGACTTTCGATGGCAGATAGCTGATGTTATAAGGTGTAATTAAAGCTATGTTTATCTTAGTGTACCATTTTAAAAATAGGGTTCCGTTTCCGTTTGCCTTTGTTCTGGATCCATCCTGGATCCAAAAGCAATGAACAGTACTCCTCAGTCTTTAAAGATACGCGTTTGAAAATTTTGGCATTGTATAAAGAACTGCAAGCATAAGCCATTATGTAACTTACAGTAATCATCATCATTATCTTATATACAGTACAATACCTAATGGAAGCTTGGCGCGTATTCAATTATACATTCGATCGTTTATTTTAAACGTTCTTAAAATGTGATTATATTAATAATATAACAAATATGACTAAAATGGGAAACATTATTATTTTTAACCAAAAAATTAAACCGACTTCCAAAATAAAAATACGCAACAAAGTAGGTATAAAATAAATCTTATTTTCTAAATAATTCCCCTTTTAAATTCGGCAACAATTTTAACTATTTCTCTCTAAGATTTCTCTACAAAATCTTCATAATTTTGAAGTCGGTTACTGCCAGTAACAAATTTTATCAATTTATATTCATAATTACAGAAGCTAACAGAGCACAAAAAAACTCTCGTTGCACTCAATGGAGTACGACGGAACCCTAAAACAAAAACTTAACATAAAATACAAAAAACAAAACAAAAATAAAAACATAACTGAACAAACTTAACGTTTGAAAGATAAAAGTATAAAAAAACAAAACTATTTCACGAAAATAACCAAATTATTTAGGTAACTTATCGACTTGCAGTAACGAAGTTGCTGGTCTTGATTTCTGAATTATGACGAATGTGTGTAATATAATATATGAATGACGATTGAAACGGGGCCAGGCGAGCGCGGGGACACGGAAGGGAATCGGGAGGGGCGTCGTCGCTAGAGATGTAAAGTAACGAAAAAAAGCGTACCCGTATGTATTATTAGTACTCGTTACTATAGTATCGTTACGTTACTCGTTACTTATGATACTTCATAACATGCTATGTTATGTTAGAGCAAAGAATCAAGTCGTATTGCGTACGGGTAAAGTATGATGTTGCGGTGTCGCAACATTCGTAATTTGTAGAAAACATACTTATACATTACATATAAAGCTGCGTAAGGTGTATTTCTTTACTTTCCCGTCTTTTACCTATACCTACTACGAAAATGTGAGTAACGAAATGTATTCGTGTGTATCGAAATGTTTCGTTACTCGGTACTAGATAGCGCATCCGTTACTTAGTACCGAATACATCCAGTTTGTTAATACAGCTGACATCTCTAGTCGTCGCATTCCAGCGAATGCACAATCACTAGTGAGTAAACTGTAAACCTAGTAGAGCGCCAAAATGGCGGCTGATGCCAGGTGAACAGACATATTGACCGGATTGTACTTGGCCTTGATTGTTACCAGACTGTTTTTTATTTTGATTAAATAATAAATAAGTTATAAGTATGTACCTCTCAAATTTTGTATTTTTTTGGTGACGAACTCCCGATTCGCTGATGGAAAACCTATTGTTCTGCAAAACTTAACGAGTGCGTCATATGCCTCGTTTCTCTTACTTCTGTTAGTGTAGTCTTTGCTTTTGACCATCCACAGACACGAGTTTTCACGGAACAAACGTATGAACTCCGTGACAGCTTCGACGCTCCAAACCGACATTTTTTATTGTTTTACTTTCAGACGTGATGCGCGGATAAAACTGTGGAGAATGCGCTCGCATCGACCTACCAGATCGGACTGTCGCGCGGGGCGCGGGTACAATCCGATCGGGCATGTCGATGACCTCGCTCTGAACGAACATGGCGCCGCCGCGCATATCTACAATATTAATATTATGTTCGTTTCGGAGCGACGCACAGTGGGTCGAAAATCGGCTTTCATAGACATAGAAATGAAATCTCGAAAGTGATAGATTTTTTGATGGATATTGCTTCAGTTTAGTATTACTATGTAGAAAATGAAGTTTGAGATAATTTGGCCCAAAAATGAGGGAGTAATAATTTTTTTACGAAAAACTTGTATGGAGCCAACATGAAAAATTTATTTTTTTCAAAAACGGCAAGTTTAACCGTAATATCCTGACAGATGGTTATAGTACCAATTATTCATGATTTTTTGGCATACATCATATAACGGTTTTAGCTGCTCTTTTTTTTTTAAAAATCGTCGAAATTTTTGAAAAAAAGTCACCCTGTATTATTGCACGATTCGATAGTGTTACTATTAAGGAACAATTTCTGGAAAGTAATGGTATACGGCAAACTTGAGGAAAGCGTTGAATTTTAATAAACTCCTTCATATTTTGAACAAATGTATGAACAATTATATAAAATGCTAAAATTAAGCACTTTCCTTAACTTTCTCATATATAGTTACTTCCCAGCAATTGTTATTTACTAGCAAGACTATCTAATGCTGCAATAATACAGGGTGGCTTTTTTTCAAAATTAACGGATCGAATCCTAACCAAGGAGGTTGATTTGGCTATAATCTGATAATGCAGTTATATTCGTCGTACACTGTGAAGTGAAGGAAAATTATGTCAGAGTAATTTCTTCCCAAAAATACTGGATTTATAACTTTTTTATAGAAAATTAATATTTCGATTATTAAAAAAAAAATGGCAAATAGAACCGTTTCATGAACTACGTCAAAAAATGACGAATAAATAGTACTATAACAACATGTAAGGATATAAGGATTTATCTTGCCGTTTTGAAGATAATTGGATTTTTCTCATTGGCTTCATAGAAATTTTCTATAAAAAAGTTATAAATCCAGTATTTTTGGAAAGAAATTGCTCTGACATAATTTTCCTTTACTTCACAGTATACGACAAATATAACTGCATTATCAGATTATAGCCAAGTCAACATCCTTGGTTAGGATTCGAATCCGTTAATTTTGAAAAAAAGTCACCCTGTATTATTGCAGCATTCGATAGTCTTGCTAGTAAATAACAATTGCTGGGAAGTAACTATATATGAGAAAGTTAAGGAAAGTGCTTAATTTTAGCATTTTATATATAAGTTCATACATTTATACAAAATATGAAGGAGTTTATTAAAATTCAACACTTTCCTCAAGTTTGCCGTATACCATTACTTTCCAGAAATTGTTCCTTAATAGTAACACTATCGAATCGTGCAATAACACAGGGTAACTTTTTTTCAAAAATTTCGACGATTTTTTAAAAAAAAAGAGCAGCTAAAACCGTTAAATGATGTATGCCAAAAAATCATGAATAATTAGTACTTTAACCATCTGTCAGGATATTACGGTTAAACTTGCCATTTTTGAATTATTTGAATTTTTCATGTTGGCTCCATACAAGTTTTTCGTAAAAAAATTATTACTCCCTCATTTTTGGGCCAAATTATCTCAAACTTCATTTTCTACATAGTAATACTAAGCTGAAGCAATATCCATAAAAAAAATTGTCACTTTCGAGATTTCATTTCTATGTCTATGAAAGCCGATTTTCGACCCACCGTGCGACGTTAGAACGAACGGCGCGCTGTTTTTCCGTGGTCCGAACTTTATAACTTACTTACCTATCTTCAGTCTTCACACGCTATTATCAGATATGTATTTTATTGTAATAACCCATTATCACAGGGGCGACACTCTCCACAAATGACAGTTCGAGCACCGACAAATGTCAGTTATGTTGACTTAAGCCTAGGGTTGACATCGAATTAATTTAAAATATTTTTTTACGACCACGTAATATAATGCTTTTTACGCGGGCGAAGCCGCGGGCAAGAGCTAGATACTTAATATGAAAAGAGAAATCATACCTACCTACCTAGCTACTTTTATCCACGTCTCAGTTATTTATTGTACAGCGTGTGACAAAAACAAGGGTTAGGTTAGAAAAAATAAGTAATAATTATCGAGGTAGGTAGGTACTTACCTTTCTGGATTATTAGGCAAGCGGAAGAAGCTTTTGTCATAATTTTTTTCTTGGTTATTACGGCGACCATATACATACAACCACAATAATTAAGCCCACTCATTTTAATGCCGATCGGGAAATTCATAATATGTTAGGTACACGGTACGTGCGATTTGAACTTTTAAAGGATACTGATTTTTACAATGTAAATTCAAAATAGTCTCCAAATGTCTAACGTCTAATAGCCATATTTTTTTTAATCAAAAATGTACTCAGACCATTGGCCCTTATATTGGAAAAATATACCTTGTGTCTTTAGCAATTGGGTTTAATTTGTACTTAATTCTTAAGTAGTACAAAGACTATTTTAATAATATCAATGCAATTTTAAATTTTTATTACCACTCAATAAGTGTTGTAAGTTGTAACACAACTAAGATCGTAGCACAATATCGATAGGTATCGACAGATCTAAATGAGATTAAGTACTACATGTAATACTCAATCTAAAATAGTATGCGGAAATCCTTACTAATATTTTACTACTATTATAAATATGAAAGTTTGTGAGGATGTATGGATGGATGAATGGATGGACGGATGAATCTTAAACGGCCAAATGGCATACCGCACGTTTGTTACTCTTTAACACAATAACTATTGAACGGGTTTTAAAAAAAAATTGATATACGTTTGAGGTTAACGTCCTACAAACTTTACCCAACCCAAGCATATTTCGTTAAAAATATCGATAAAATCAAATGAAGTATTGCATGACATCACTAGTGAAACAAAAAACAAATATTTTTTATAAACGTCGCGTCATTGTCTGACGCGACGTTTACTTTCTTATGAAATTACACTGTCGCGTCGCTGCATCGGCGAAACTGCCAGCCCCGTCAACCATAGTCCAGGCTGGAAAAAAGTTACACCCCACCCGCCCCCGCATTCGCCCAGACACGCACACACAGCTGCGAGCGGCGAGTCGTGTAAATCGGTGGAGTGACGGTTCTTTACGTTAGTAATATATATTCTTTGCCATTATCCGCCAAATTAAAGGCAGCAAAGTAAAATCAATATAACCGCCTCCTTTTTTGGAAGTTGGTTAAAAATGTATTTTTTCTTGTTCAATATAAACCACATAAACCCAATAATAAAAGAAACCTGAAAAAATATTCCTGACCCCTACAGGAGGTAGGAGTATATTATAATTTGTGTACAATGGCGCCTTATGGATGTAGTTAGGGTAGACCGGGTACAATTGAAACGCGCTATGATTGAAACAACGCGTTTTTCTAGTAAACTAATGTACTACTTTTTCGACGCACCGAATATGTCCGAACTTTCTCCAGTACCGTCCGCGACATCGCGCGAAGCAGTCGTCCACAAATGAGGTTTATTGATTTTTGTCACCTACCGTGAGTATTTTCAATGTTTTTGATTATTTAATATTTTTGTTATTATGGTAATTTTTGCTGGTTGATTTATTTTAGTGGTTTCTTTGGTTAGTTGGGTTTCTTTTTATATAATCGGAACCACTTTAAATTCAGTATTTATGTCGATAAAATACCCTCAAATGCAAAGTCTCGTATGGGGACATTTGTTACAACAGTATAGGGGACGATTGAAACATTTAAATCGTCCACGTGTTTCAAACATCCCCATCGTTCATATTATTATATTGTATGCACTTTTATTAATATAATACTATAACTGGCTGTTCTGACAGACATTGCTCAGTGAGTTCACTTTATTCAAGCTACCTACCATCTACTTACGTAAACCTTTCAGTTACTCTATAATATTGATTGATAATTTTAATTCGAATGAAGAAAACGTAAGTAATTATTACCTTATTAATTTTTAGATGCCACGAAAACGTATACTTTCAACGAACAAAAGTTCAAAGGACCTATTTGCCTATCAATACGAAGAGGTTTTGGCAAGTAGAAAATTAAGAAAAGCTGCGGATATATTTAATGTGGAACATAAGTCTCTAAATAGGTACAAGTAAAAAAGAGAATCTGTACGAGAAGACACGCTAATCGCTGAAATTAAAATGGGGTATATATCAGCAAAAAGTTTTCAAGAAGCGAAATAGCAAAATATGCCATAAAAAGTGCCAATATATATTTTGGACTATAGACCAGAGGTTTGAGGAAGTTAGAGTTTTTGTTGTTGAAGAAGGCGCTGTTCAATTAGAATGAATGAAGATATTATTTGTAATTTTTGAATACAAATTTTATATTATTTTAATGAATAGCAAAAAAACCATATCGTTATGATTGAAACATAGTCATGATTGAAACTTACCATTTTGTATGAAACTATTTTTATATTATTTTAGCCATAGTTGTAGGTTCTATTATTAACATTCGGTTACCTTTTAATTATTTATGTTAAATGAAAGCTTTGTATCTAAAAATACTATTGTAGCTTGAATAATTTCCAAGTTATTTAAAATCTTAAAAGCACTTTGTTTTTTGTTGAAGCATATTGGTAAATGTGGTCCAAATTTGCCCGTATTTATATGATATAGTTGAAAACTAATTCTATAACATGTTCTAATATATACCAAATGAATTCTTTTTTTTTTGTTAGTTTTTTATTTAAGTGTTTTAATTGACCCCACCTATTGTTTCAATTGACCCCCTAGTGGGGTAAATTGAAACATTATTTTTCCACTTGGTTTTTTTAAATTTGTCGTTTACCTGATACAATTTTACTATTGCGGGATACTACATTTGATAGCCAGATATTATTATCTACAAATATAATTAGTTTCAATTGCATAAATTTATGTAGTATGATCAATACATACATTTAAAGTAAAAGTGTTTCATTTGTCCCCAGTCTACCCTACCTACCTAGTAATTTACTGTAGGTAATTGTAAAAAAATATATTATTATTTTCTTAAGATAATTTTAAAGTAATAAAACCAGCCTCTTTTTAATATTATACATATATCTATGAATAAAACACTGTTTTATTGATTCCAAAGCTTTATAAAAAGTAAATTTTGCCTATTTTAAGTAAATTTTGCCTATTTTAAGTAAATTTTGCACTGTAATTAGTCGATCCCATCCACTAAATTTGAAAAAAAATCGAAAATGTGCTAACATTTTTTACCACTTCCCTTGACGTGTCCGTCAACTCTCCCAATTTTCGTTTTTTTTTTATTCAGATGCAGGGCCGTGCCGCCCCTGTGTGCGATGTGTGCGGCGCACACAGGCGCCAAGACGATGGGGGCGCCGCGGGCCGCCACCGAAATTATTTATGTTACACTTTAACACAACAACATATTGTTTGTAGTGGAGTATCGATAAGAAATAGGTACAATAGGCGCAACATATGCCTTGTAAATAACAAAACATATAATACATTTACTTTACATTAATTACTCAGCGAATCAAAATAACCGCCCGCGGCGCTGCGCCGTGAGTATTTTTGAGTGTGTTCATGAACGCAACCCGAATCCCGATGCGATGCATGCGACGCAAGCGCGGTGGCACGGGTGCGCGGGCGTTGGGATCGCGGGGTTTCCCCGATTTTAACGTAGGAGAGAGTCAAAACAATTGAACAATCATATTTTATTCATTGTAAAATAATATAATTAAAAATATGTCGAAAGATTCATTAGATACTAATTAATAAATATTTATAATGTACCGAAAAATAAAGTGTTAAATTATAGGCAGAATATTCGCGTCGGAAGTCTATGAGCATTTTAAAATTTCACTAGTTATATTACAATATAACAGTTTTTCAGTTGAGAACTCAATCCCCCCGGGGGTTTGAGTTCTCAACGCGGATTCGAATCCCGCCGAAGGAACAAAAAGTTTTTCCGTGTTCCTGGGTCATGGATGATGAAAATAAGTGTATAATATAAAAATAATAAATATATTAAGTACCGTTGCCGTAACACAAGTTCTTCGAGAACTTACCACAGAACCAGATTGACTTGGTGTGAGGCGTCCATAGATATTAAAAAAAAATAGGAAAACAGTTGACCTAAAGGCCATCAGTGCAGCTTCCCGCTAAGCCTATAGCTAAAAGGGCTTCTAAAAATTGTCTGATGAAAGTTTAATAAAACAATCTTTTTTTAAATTTTAAACTGTCATAATGTTATTCCGAAAAAAACACTTTTTTCGGTTTTCTTTCCTTCACGATATCTCTCGAAAGAATCAACCGATTTTGACTGGATTAGTGGCGATCGACGTGGTTTTTCAAGGTTAAGAGCGGATTAGTTTTTGGAGTTTAATAAAACAATATTTTTTGAAATTTCAAACTGTCATACCTTTGGAATGAATCAACCGATTTTCACGCGATTAGGAGCAATCGATGTAGATTTTTATGTCCTTTGAAAGAATCGACAACAAAATTTTTTTTGGATGAAAAATTTCGGAGTTATTCCGAAAAAACACTTTTTCGGTTTTCTTTCCTTCACGATATCTCTCGAAAGAACCAACCGATTTCGACCGGATTAGCAGTGATCGACGTGGTTTTTCAAGGTTAAGATCTGATTAGTTTTTGGAGTTGATCGATAAAGCCGTTTAAAAGTTATTCCAAAAAAACTATTTTAAAACAAAATTAGGAAAACAGTTGACCTAAAGGCCATCCGTGCAATTTCCCGCTTACCACTTAAATTATATCTAATGCGTCATTTTTGAGATTATCGAGCTCAAAAAAAGTGCTTCTAAAAATTTTCACTGAAAATTTTATTTCGTCAGCCTTGGAAAGTTAAATAAAACGTCCAAAGTTATGACAGTTTGAAATTTCAAAAAATAGTTTTTGAGATTTCAAACTGTCATAAATTTGGAATGAATTAACCAATTTTCACGTAATTGGCGGCAATCGATGAAGTTTTCTATGTCCTTTGAAAGAATCGACAACAAATTTTTTTAGATGAAAAATTTCGGAGTTATTCCGAAAAAACACTTTTTTCGGTTTTCTTTCCTGCACGATATCTCTCGAACGAACCGACCGATTTTGACGAATTAGCGGTTATCCACGTGGTTATTAAAAGTTGTTCCAAAAAAACCACTTAATTTTTTTTACAGATTTTTGAGATTTTTGAAATCTATCCGAATCGGTCCAAATTGTATTCAAGATCTAAGTTTGTCCAAGTCCTTTCGAATGGCGCCAGCCGCAATAAAATCGGTCAAACCGTTCAAAAGTTATAAGAGTTTTACATACTTACACATACATACACACTAAGTATGTAACAATTTAATTTGCGCTTTATTTTTCGTATTTTAAGAAAATTTAGATAATATATAAACTAGTATATTAAACTGAAGAACATTTTTCTTTCAGTCAAAATTAACAAATAATAAATAAGGACGTTAAAACAGGAAACAGGAAGATTCGTAAAAATAAGAGGCGCCTCATGGGTTTCGCACACAGGCGCTGCCGGGGGTCGGCTCGGCCCTGTTCAGATGTACTTAGTAGGTACTATTGTTAGTTTAGGAGATATAGATGCCTAACTTGTAAAAGGCGCTTACTTGGAAAACTTCGTACAAAAATAACGTGTAAAATATCGGTATAATAGTACGGAGTCCGACTTGCACTTGGCCGGTTTTTACATTTATGACATACTTAGGTTGGTAGAAAAATAGTTAAACCAAACATTTTGGAATTTATTTAAATTACTAGCTTTTGCCCGCGACTTCGTCCGCGAGGAGTTCGGTTTCCATACAAAATTTTAATCCCTTTTTCACCCCGTTAGGGGGTGAATTTTCAAAAATCATTTCTTAGCGGATGCCTACGTCATTACAACTATCTGTATGCCAAATTTCAGCATATTAATAGAGATGACTGTTCTTACCAGTGCAGTTCTGCTGTCCACCTGGTTTTGGTTTCCAAGTAGGTACAAAGATAATGAATAAGTATACTGCGTTTATCCAAGTACTTACTTCTGCTGATTCCGTTGTTGGTACGCTTTGAGTATCCAACCAAAGTTGGTACCTACGCCGTTCGGCCACTTCGGGCACAGATTAATAAATAGTTATTTAATATACAGTTACCTAGCATATTTTCACGTGACCCAAAATTACGTAAACTTTGGGCCACGTGAAAAAAACAAAAATCTAATTCTTGCAACAATAATTTTCTTTTGTAGGGTACCGTACCCAAAGGGTAAAAACGGGACCCTACTAAGACTTCGCTGTCTGTCCGTCCGTCTGTCTGTCACCAGGCTGTATTTCAAGAACCGCGATATCTAGACAGTTGGAATTTTCACAAATTCTGTATTTCTGTTGCCGCTATAACAACAAATACTAAAAACAAAATAAAATAAATATTTAACGAGGGCTCCCATACAACAAACGTGTTTATGCCGTTTTATACGGAACCCTTTGTGCGCGAGTCTGACTCGCACTTGGCCTACATAACGTCATCAGTCACCTACGTGATTTTCCGAAGTCTTTGGATTTTCCAATCATTTTTTTTTAACAGCTCTAACTGACACAAAATTGTCATAGTGCTGCCAATGTTTTGATATTTGTCCCGTCTTTGTTTTGTCCCCGAAGAAAAATCTTAAATTATTGTTAATAAAATGCTATAAACTTGTGAAAAGGGCTATGCTTCTAAGCATGTCTGTACTATGCCATAGCAAAAGACTTATACACTGGTAAGATCTTTATTTAGGGTTTCTTATTTGATACGAATTTAGGTAGATAAATTCTTATAAAGATGTGTCGATAAAGTTAGTAAAACTTTTAATTTCTGCTTTTTAGATAGATAGATACGCAATAAGTATCTGACATTATCAGAATGACCCAGAAGACGCTGTTAAAATTTTTGTCTTACTAAAAACATGTGCGGTACAAACCAACACGAATGCGGAGTCAGTGAATTGTATTGCGACAAATGCAAGAACTACAAGATATATCAATACCCACCGAAGCCAGCTTCACGGTCGAAAGCTATACAAAAAGTAACTCTTCAGTTAGTATAACTGTAATTTGTTATATACCCACATAACTTTATTTTGTTATAAAATATAAGCAGGATATTTACGCAAAGAACTATTAGCTTTAAACATGTTAGTGATATTTTTCTCATCTTTTTATGATATTACAAAAAAAAGATTCACAAAAATATTCATCTGACCGGAATTTGAATCCCAGACACCTTTTTGCCAACAACGCAAAATTATACCCTAGCCCGATCGTTTTTTTTTCCGAAACCCAAAATATTCATGGACATATTACGGCAGCCGTTTCCGAAATACTGATTTTATTAGATGAATACAATAATGAGGGTGTTCGATATTTTTTTTGCCATTAGGGGGCAGACCCAATCACCCAACGTGTGGTATCAAAAACGGTAGCGTTAGTGGATTTTCTGCCATTTAATATCTATCATCTATGAGTTATGACTACTACATTTCATTTCAGAGAACGAAAACCAAGCTGCTGTGTAAACTGCAGGCGCAAGATGTTCTGTCAACTCTTCTGCTTTCTTTGTGGATTCAGCGTGGCCATTCTAGTAATTATATTCGCTGTGCCATAGATATGCAAAATCCAAAAAGGATGAAACAACTGCACCCCTGGTTTATTACCTCATTGGGTAATTTCTGGTTTAATTTGATTGGCTAGTCTCCTGAGGGAAGACAAATAAGTAAACCACAGACAATAAAATAAAAATAGTTACAATAAAATACTTCAATTGTATATATATTTTATTATTTACAAATTACATATCAATTCACTTTCAGGTAAATATTATTTGAACGACGCTTGTTCTATCAATTTGAACAACAAATAATTCAATACACATGCCATGGTGTAAATAAAATAAACATGAGTTCCATGTTAAGTTTGAATTTTAGTTTAAACAACCTTATATACCTACTCCAACATTATATAGTATATAATGTTAGAGTATACTAAGTATATGATATAACATATAAAGCCTTTATATGTTATATCATATACAGTCTCAACTAAAGGTTTTTCAACTGTTTAGCCATTGTTAAGTCACCTGAATATCTTTTTCTATTTCAGAATAACATTGAGAGATTTAAGAGAAACCTTTATGATATTGTTGAGTTTCCATTAGATTTTATTGAACTCTCTTTTACCGTATATGATCTGTGTATTCAGAACCAGCGTATCAACAGAATTTTTCATCTATTCTATACTAATATAATAAAGAGGAAAGATTTGTTTGTTTGTATCTATATTTGCATTGAATGGGCTCTGAAGCTACACAGATATAGAGTAGACCATGGAAAAGGACAGTCTACTTTTGTTTCTAAAATGTATGGTTTCCACGGAATTTCTTCACGAAGTCGCAAGCAACATCCAGTAAAGTAAGAACTAGAATTACTTAATTTACATGTCTACAATATAAATAAAAAATATTTGGCACCGCTTATGTTACATTTTTAGTGGTAAAATTAACATTAAAGCGTAATTTATTAGAAAATATCTAAACTATTTTTAAAATTAATTATAGTAAGGCACCTTATAAGAGTACAATTAAGATTATGCATTTTACCAGCTCCTTTAAAGAATGGCACGAAATTTCGTACATACCACTTTTGTTGATAAAAACAATAGGAATTTCAGTTTTAAAAAATAAAGATGGACCAGTCATAAAACATAAGGACCTGTTTAAAGTATCTTTGTTACTGTACTGAGATCATAGTCTTGAAACGCAATCGATCAAATAAAAATCTTACAATTTACACATTGTAACGTTCTTATTGAAATTAGCTGCAGAATTTCACAATCATCTAAAAGATAAATATTTGGTCAAATGCAGACTTATTAAATGCTTATTTTCAAATATTTTCTCATAATAAAAATTTAAATTATTACAAGAAAATATAACATTATTACCTTGCTTTGTTTTTTTTTTCGAAAAACTAATTTGTTGCTAACTTGCAATGCCATTTACCTACAACCTTTATCATACTTTTCACTGGTAAAAGGTATTAATCATTTTTAAAAGCCTAAACTGTTTCTAGCTCTTATAATAAGAGCCACCCTTATCATCATATGAAATAAAAATTAAGAATATTCCAATACTCTGATACATTATTTTACTTTTTTTATAAATCTGTTTCGCGCGGCTTAAAATTCTCTTCTTCGCCTTCTTTCATTACTTTCGAGGTGACTTCAACAGAGGGCGCTGATCTCTTCCTATTCGGACTTATATCTACATTCACATCTTTCAACGGCGAGCGAATGTCCGCAATTGATTCCACGGCAAGGTTACTAATTGACGACGTCAAATCGGTCGGAACGTTACCGTTGAGGCAGTATAATAGCGATTCCGATATCTTCTCAGTCTCACTGGAGTGGTTTAAAATCGATAGATCAATAGGTGTTGCAGTGAGAACCGATCTACTTAGCAGATACTCTCTGAATGGCTCCGTGAGTGATTTCTTTTGGGTATTCTCAATGTCTTCAGCAAGGAGGGTAGTATTAAAATTCTTGTCACTGGAATTTGAGCTCGACCGTTTAGAGCATAACTCTGTACACCCTTCGATATTTATACGAGGCATTGACGCGTGTCTGGATCTGCAAGTCAATGTTATTGAAGTAATAAATTACTTCAATATATTTCTTACAAATTAATTTAAGTGTAAAGATTAAATTAATACAAAAATATCATTTGTAAGAAAATTATGTTTTTACAACATAATAACAATAAGTCATATTTAAAAAATACTAGCTGTTGCCCGCGGCTCCACCCGCGTAAATACAGTATTCCAAAGTAACATTGTACTTTTTCTGGATTAAAAGTAGCCTATGTTTTAATACATTTTAGTAGTTTAGGCTCTGAATGTTTTAATCCAGAGCCTAAACTACTACTAAACCATCATCAGAATTCAGTTTTTTCGTGAAAGAGTAACAAACCATACATCGAAAATCCATCCTTACGAACTTTCACATTTATAATATTAGTAGGATTTGAGTTGCAGTTTCGTCATATTTACAACCTTTGACCAAATATCAAGGTGTTATTAGAATAAAAAATATATTTATTTATTTCATTTACCTTTCAAAAGAAAAAGATGATCTTGAGTTCATATCATCATCCGAAGACACGAAATCGCTGTCATTCTTTGGCGAAATTGATCGATAAATTTCGGACTTTGACTGGTAAATATCAGACTTCGACTGGTAAATCTCGGACTTTGACTGGTAAATCTCGGACTTTGACTGGTAAATGTCAGATTTTGACTGAAACTTGTCTACTTTGTGAGATTCTTCCTGTGGTTCCGATACTTCCATCGTATTGTCCCTTTGCTCAGAAGTTATAATCAGCGGTTTCCGTGATCTTGGGGTCATGATGGATTCCTGGAATTTTTTTTAAATAAAATTGTAATTATAACTGAACTAACAAGTACATTATAATATTCAAATAAATTAACCTATACATAATTAGATAAAGTTTTATTTAAATCTAAATCTATTACTAACAACTCTTTTCATCAAATATTATAAGTGATTTTATTTAGAATTCTTTGTAGATTTAATGCTTACTAAAAAGACGCTCAAACATAAAGGTGCACTGATAACGTAGCAAGTAAGCATGAAGAAGGAACATAAATGTAAATAAAGTTGACAGTATGATTATAAAAAAGTTGAAAACAGTTATACATTTATTTAGTCGTGGTTAAATTGTTATGTATAAGGGCTCCCACACATGTCGTATACGGCCAGTACGCTGAGAGCAAGTTTTGGTCACTACCCACCGTGAAAAAGTTAACTATAATTTGTATGGTATCGAATTAGTTACCATTGTTCGCCACTAGGGGCGTTGTTTCGATGCCATACAAATTGTAGTTAACTTCTTCACATCGAGCAGTGACAAAAACTGCGAGAGATATTTGCGATGCGATGCGATGCGAATTCACAATTATGTGTGGGAGCCCTTAGAGATAATATTACATGCATGGCATGCAACAAACCTGCATGGCCTTAGACAATTTCTGTGTGGATTTGGTGATAGGAGACATAGATGCCCGTCTAAAGTTCATTGTGTATGGAGTCGAACAATCCTCACTGAAAACTGTTTCCGATATACCAGGGGTACTCGTTTGATAATTCATCTTGAACTCTGTATCGATGGCATAGAATTTACTTTTCCTTGGCGTGTTCTCTATACTCTTTTCTATTGATATATCATCATCGGACACAGTATCTTGATCGTTGATACACGAAACACAAGATGTAGGTGTACTGCGCACGACTGTGGCGCGTTTTTGATACTTTTTATTCAATATCTGAATACCGGACGGTACTTTAGATCGGAACATTCTAGGTCCTCTCTTCGGTTTCTTTGGCGTTTCTTCGTTGTCTATGATACTCAAATTCGGTTCGGAAACAAATTTGGGACTTATTTTCTTGGATTTACTTATAGCCCCTTCGGATAGTGTGCTTTCATTACTAGCGTCTGAATCGCACTCGTCGTCTAAGGATTCAGTGCTAATCATTTTATTTGCTAAATTCTTTAGAACTATATTCTTGTGGGATACGTCAACTTTACTATCGTCGGTGTATCGCTTTTTACTTGACTTCTGAAAAAGATAGCATGCGTTTAGCACAATGCGTGAAAGAAAGTTAGGTGCGTTTGAAATAGAAGTATAAATATTTACCCCCTTACCAATAAAAATATTTATTCAGTAGTGTATTGCTTATACAATGTTTTTTCCTTGTCTTATGCATTGTATTGCTTATCTACTGAATAAATATTTTTATTAGTAAGGGGGTAAAAGCAAAAATGTTAAACAAACATTAATGATTTGAAAAATACACACAAGTAGTATGTTAGTCATGCGAAAAAAATCAGTTATTAATTTACTTAGTTAAAGAATGTTATGCTTAGTAATGAAATTAGAAAATAGATTATTATTTTGAAAACAAAATACTTTTGCAACAAATCCTTTATAGGTCTTTGATACATTTTTGGAGCACACTTTATGACATGCTTAATTGAGCAAACTGCAAATTTTCTTTTAAAATAAATGATTCAAACAACACATCTTTATGCAAATTCTTTTCTTGCAATATTAAACTTCTGGTGTTGCGATCTTGCGTCCCTGATCCTTAAAATCCCCAACCCCCCTTGGGCCTCCGGTAACCTCACTCACTCGACGAAACATAATGCAAGCGTTATTTCACGCCGGTTTTCTGTGAGGTCGTGGTATTTATCATTTGTGCCAAAGCATGACTCTCCAAGTTTAATTTCTTTTTAATAATCAAACGAATTCATAAGAAAACACACCATCAGAGCCCCGATTCTCGTGCCTCGAATATCGGCTCGATTGTCAGTCGGTCCCACTCGCGCGCCCCTTATTTGACGCCTGTGTGAATGAGTCAGCGCGAGAATCGAGTCGAGTTTCGAGGTACGAGAATTGGGGCCCTGATTTGAGACACCCGAAATTAATAATAATCAATCTTAATCTCATTTTAGCTATCTGAGATAAAGATTTCAATACATTTCAACGATTCTAGGATTAACTTCACGTCGATTTCCGTTAATTTTTGTTTGAGAATATGAGATTGAAGTCAATTTTATATTTTAGATAAGTTGTTAATTTCGGAAGTCAGTGAAAGCCGATGGTAGATAAAGATAGCAAAAAAATATCAGACAAAGTAGGCATACCTCAGCCACTGTATTAATACTCGAGCCGGAGCCTTTCTTCGGCGTCTTGTTGAGCAGTCCCTTGTTGAAAATGTGCCGCTTGATGGAGTCGCCGAAACTCTTGGAGCCCGCCACCTTACCCGTCCGCTGTATTTGGATCGGCGTGCCTGTAAAGTGTGAATGTAGTGGATGTTTGTTTTTAGTCAATATTTTATTCAATGAGGGTGTTTGACATTTTTTCTGCCGTTAGGGGCAGTGCCGTAAATAGGGCGGTGCCACCGGTGCCCAGGCACAGGGCGTAGACTCTGGGGGGCGCAAGAATGGCCAGACCAGGCAGGACTATTATTTTTTCGGTTTGCTCCTGATAAGTTCCCGCTGCCGGTACGTATGTTGGAATCGATCACTAGGGCCGTAGTGCTCGATGCCAACACATACGTACCTACATATCAGTATCATTAAAAACGTCTATTAGACAATATATCGTGCTCATTTTTTGGCAGTGCAGCGTATTTGTGTTAGAGTCCGACCGAAACTGGTTTTCCGGCCGAAACCGAAACCGAACATTCGGCCGTGGCTTCAGTTTCGGCCGAAACCGAAACCGAAACTCACGTGATCAAGTAGAAAATTCCTTAAAATACTGAAATTTGGTGCATTTTATCCATTACTCTGCATTAATTAGGACATGAAATGGAAACACGGTATATTAATTTTGTTGTAATCTGGGAGCACGGTAGTGCCCCGCCAAGACGAGCTAAGCGAAGCGCAAGGGCACTACCAGACTACTTTTTCTCGAAGCGTTTCGTCGATGTTTTGAACCCTCATAACTTGGGATTACATTATACCAGATACACAACATTTTCAGGATATGTTCCCAGTAGCGGACTAATGAAACATGTAAAGTTTTGATTATAAAGGTCTAATAATTTAGGTTTTAGTGATATCCAAAAACCCCTGATTTCGTCACTGACTCACTGATGATCAACAAAATTATAGGGTACTTTCGGATGTCATAGAAAGCTGAAATTTGGTATGTGGGCGAATCAACTTTTACGAGGCCAATTTCCTTGTCCCCGATAGAAAAAAATTGTACTATTTTTTAGTTTTTTTGTTTACCAGGATCGTTTTTGATGGATATGACTCGGTGAGTTATAATCGTATTAACTTTCCCCTGTTATAGATATTTAATGTTTAAGCCAAATCCTAACAAAAGAAGAAATATTCGAAAAATACGACTCCTTAAATTACTATAGTAACGCAGGGGACTTGCAAAGTCCAGTTATTACCGTAATAATGTGGATTTTGTTTAAAAAACCTCTCATAATGAGCTCCTTAATTGTGAAAAATATCTATATCGATTTCAATGGACTTTCAAATTTTTATTCCTATGTTATGATAAAATCTAGACAACGTAACGCAAGAGAATTTCCGACTATGAACAACAAAATGTGGTTAAAACTCACATAACAGCATTCTGATATCGCTGTTGATATTAGGATAAATTAAGTGTAAATGGTGGCACGATAATTTATATAACTTGCGTCGAGAGTTTAGGAGACGGAAAATTAATTATGCACGTAGACAGGGACTCGGTCTATTGGACGATAAGTATGTATCGTACCTAGCTAACTTTAGGGCTTCAAGGTCGCGTTATCGCGCCGCCGTCACATTAGCAAAAAATAATATGTTGAGAAATGCTGCCGACAGACTGGATAAGGAGGGACCATGGTCTTCTTTATACCATGAACTCAAACCAAATAATACCACTGCTCCACAGTATTTTTCAAATATTAAGATTAATAATTCGTATACACATAGTTTAAGAGACACGGCGAAGGCGTACCTCGACGTACTTATTCCAGACGACAAGCCGGAATTGGACAATGATCTTCACCGCGAGATAAGAATCAGAATGTTAGACCCCATCAATACGCCGGTTTCTGACTTACCTACACTTGATGAGTTCACTTCAACAGTTAATTTGTTACCTACGAAAAAGTCAGCAGGCGAGGATAAAATATCTAATATTATGATTAAGCAGGCGTGTCTAGCGGTAGGCTCATCTATATTACAGGTTTTTAATAAATGTATTGCAGAAGGCAGTTTTCCAAAAATATGGCGAATCGGCACAATAAAATTAATTCCAAAAGCCGGTGATAAACCACCAGACGATCCGAAATCCTACCGTCCTATAACGCTATTATCATGTTTAGGAAAATTATTAGAACGTCTTATTGTTCCCCGCTTGCTACCCGGTGGCCCGAAATTTAATAATCAGCAATTTGGATTTACCGCCGGGAAGTCAACAGTGGATGCAGCTATTGAGGTCAGAAAAACAGTAAATCTATCGGAGTGTAAATATGTAGTAGGTATTTCTCTGGATATCGCGGGTGCCTTCGATAATGCCTGGTGGCCCATGCTACTACTGAAGTTAAGAAATAGAGGCTGTTATCGTAATATTTATTATTTAATTTACTCGTATTTTTGCAACGGTGTAACAAAACTCCAACTCGGCCATTACACACATTTCAAAAACTTAACGCGCGGCTGCCCCCAAGGATCAGTACTATCGCCGCATTTGTGGAATATAAGTTTTGATGATTTATTATGTGTTCCCTTGCCTCCTCTGTGCTCTCTGATAGATTATGCTGACGATGGATTTCTTATTATTCAAGCCAATTCGCGATCTGAAATTGAAAACAAGGCCAACAAGTGCCTCAACGTAATATCAAGTTGGGGCCACAGAAATCGATTAAAATTTGCAGCACATAAAACCTTTCAAGTACTTTTAAAAGGTTCATTAATATCAACTCCTTGCATTAAACTGAACAACATCAATGTGAAACGTAAACAGTCACTTTGTTACCTAGGACTTATCTTAGAAAATAAATTTACATTCCTGGAACATATAATACAGACCGGTGAGAAAGCTAAAAGGAATTTCTATTGTTTCACAAAAATATCAACGTCGACATGGGGCCTTTCATTTAAAACATTAAAAATAATTTATACAGCGACGTACCTCGGCAGCATATGCTATGGCGCACCGGCTTGGGCAGATAGGGCTACAATAGGAGCAGCCCGTCGTAAACTTTTGCAAAGCCAACGCCTCGCCTTAATATTCTTATGTAAGGCATACCGTACCGTAAGCACTGAAGCACTTCCAGTCTTAGCCGGAGTCCTACCAGTAGATTTAGAGATACAGCGTCGTGCAGCACTATATTATAAAAATAAAAAAAATGACTAATCCTGAGTTTTTAAGCGCGAAAGAGAGTAATAAGATAACTAGATTATTCGAGCCATTAGATATTTCTATACAGAACCTAATTTCTGAGTGGCAGGAACGGTGGGACAACACTATTAAAGGGCGTCACCTATATAATTTCTTCCCTTCGGTACGCGATCGACTCTCTAAGCATTGGTTAGAAATAGATCACTACGTCGCACAATTTTTGACAGGTCACGGAAACTTTAAAGCGAAACTTTTTGGATTTAAATTAGTCCCGTCTCCGCTATGCGAGTGTTTGACCGAAGGCGGCCCTTATGAACAAACTGCTCATCACATACTCTGGGAGTGTGATCTCTGGTATGACGAAAGAATCGAAATGTTGAACAACGTCCATTGTGTTTCTAGGGTAGTGTATTATGAAGATCTCGTGGGCTGCGCGAAAAACTTCCGGGCTTTCAAACGTTTTTGCCATAAGTACTATTGGAAACAATGCAACACTATTTTGTCATCTTAAATCCATTGTAATAATTGTCATATTATAAATCAAAACATATAATTACATTGTCTTGTAGTCATAAAAAACATGTTATTCCCGTGGTGCTTCCCCTTTAATTCTGACTTTTTTGTCATCAAAATTTTTGCTGTCTCCCGCTTTGCTTGGGGAGGGAAACTGGAATACTTCCTACTCCTCCTACAATCTTCTGATTAATTTCGTTGCGGGTTCCAAGACAGATTTAGCATGTCCCCCGGGCACCCCTGAGATCATATCAAAGGGTTTTTGCGGTTGGTTACCACTGTCGATCCTGGCTACACAGGAGTTGCAGTGGTGGGTAAGTGTGGTGGGCCAATTGCCCGTTTTTAAAGCTTCCTTTTGTCAATCTTTTTCCGTAGAAAGAAGGCATTTTCACGGTGGTGATGACGTACCTATTCGTAACGTTATTGCTTGTAATTGGCTGTGTTCGGCGGAAAAAAGGGCTAAGAAAAAAATGGTGTTAGTAAGTAGCAAGCGCTAACAAGCGCTTTTTTCCACCGAACATAGCCATTGTATAGGCGCTGTCGTAATTTTCATACGCACTTGTCAATTGTTCGTGCTAGTCCCCACAGATCCCATTTTCAGAATTATGTAATTTTCCGACGCGACGTGACAACTTTTTTTTAACAACGTCGCGGGTAACTCGGGTAAAATCAACTACGGATATTTTGGGCAATTGATTTACTGCTTATATATAGACGTTTACATAGAAAAATAATTGTTGTACATACCTAATCGAAAAAAAAATCTTCCTTTATTTTTTTATTTATTTACATTGAGCGGAGAGTCACCCATATATGAGATGATTTTTTTACTTTGACTACGACAATAGTTTTTTTGCCTAAACGTATTTATATGACCAGTAGATCATAAATTATACCCAAAATATCCGTTATTGATTTTACCAAATCTTACATAATTGTAAGTCACAATATATATAAATAATACAATTAATAGGTATTAATATCTTAATAGTATTTGTTAATGAGGAACATGCATAGTTTTTTATTGGCTTTTCGAAAAGTAGGTACATAATAAGCCAGGAAATATTGTCATTTGTCCTTGCAATGGCATTTCTACGATCAAAAGCTGACGAAATACAGTCGTCACAAAAGTGAGATCGTTGGAGAATGGAGAGTGACGTGACAACAGTTGAAAATGTATGAAGATAAATATAAAATTGATTTTATTAACTTAGATACCTACTGCGTTTATGTCTAACAAAAATTTCACAAGGATTTGAACAGTAGGTAATTTTCGTTTTTCAATCATAGCAAAGAATCGACATTTTTTAGTCCTGTAACTTTTTAATTTAGCAACTGATTACTGTACATTTTTTATTTTTCGGTTTTCGGACCATATTTATGTTGCCTTTGGGACAATATAAGAATTTTGCTTAATTAAAACAAATGCATGTTCCTTAGTGTATACTAACGCCATCTGTTGAACATTATAAGAAACCCAGAATATATTCGAAAAAAAAAAGTAAACTTACACTATTCTACAAAATATTACGTAGGACAATGTAAGATTTTATTAAAATTGAGAAACAATAGCGACATGCATACGTATCCACTTGCGCGCCGGATTGCGTTCCAAACCTCGCATGGATCTGTGCGGAATCAACTGCGGCCGCAGATCGATGCAGGCAATGGGCGAATCTACATCGACATTATGTAGTGTGGAGCCTCGAATATCGGTTCGATTGTCAGTCTGTCCCGCTCGCGCGCGCATGATTTGAGACCTGTGTGAATGAGTCAGCGCGAGAATCGAATAGAAATTCGAAGTACGAGAATTGGGGCCCTGAATCGTGCTTGGTACTGCTGCTGCTGATTGGTCCGCCACAATGGCATCGGTACGTCCAAAATTCTAGCGCAGCCAGTGGCAGAAAAGAGAACTAAGATCTGGGTTTATTATTGTGTACATGAATACTGTGGAAAAGCCTATACCATTCGGACTCCTGAGTCCGTATCTATACTTCGTGCGTGGAGCAATGAGGGTTTTTAAATTCGTGACATCTGACAACTTTTTGACACGACAAGAACCATCGGGCTACAAAGCGCCGCCTGGTGAGAGAAAATAATCGAAAATTCTTAACTGTTTTTGATACCACTTACGCCACCAGATGACGCTTTGTGTGCCCTTTTTTCTGCCCCCTAGCAGCAGTAAAAAATATCAAACACCCTCATTATGAAATGCTTCAAAATAATACATATAATGAGGTTGGGTAAGTAGGTACGGGGAAAAAAATTCAGGTAACATAATATTATAATTATTATAATTAGAAAGCATTATGTACATTTAGATAAAACTTTTACAATCACTTTAAAATTCTTCTTAAAAAATTAGTTCCAACTTCAAAGATACTTTTTGCAAATTTTTTTTTAAACTCTCACATGAAAGGTTTCGTACAAAAGGTTAAAAATCCTGGTGACAGACAGACGAATGGACAACTTAGTCTTATTAATAGGGTCCCGTTTTTACAATATGGGTACAGAGCCCTAAAACAGAATTTTAATTACAAATAAGGCCAATGTATACTGGCCTGCAAAAAGTCCTTTTTTTCTAAATTTGATTTACTTTAGGTTACTTTGAATAAAAATAATACAGAAAATATCAGCTCACTGAAACTAGTACGTAGCTGATAAAATTTCTTATTTAAAATATCTAACTTCCATCTATAGTTCAAAAATAACTCTTAAAAGTATGTAAAAGGTTGTTCAAAATTAAATACGGATCTTTTGGGCATATAAGGGTCTATACTACATGTATGTCAAGGACGCTTAGGTTGAAAATAATTAAATATTTCGAATAGGTACTAAATAAAATTATTACATTACGCTCTTTACGGCGCTGTTATGGTCATTGAACTCACACAGCTGATTGTATGTGGATTGTATTGACGTTATATTTTTAAGATAAGTCTTTGCTTAATGACCTCAGCGCCTTAGACAGCTCAATGTAACTTTATTTAGGTAGTATTTTTTTTATGCCAAAAATATACGTAATTGATTTTAGACGACGATATAATATAGTTTTGCAGGACAGTTAAGTATACATAATTATCTATTATGTACAATCCCCCTTACTAATAAACGCTGTATAAGCTTTGCATAGTTATACAGTGTTTTGTTCACGTCACACAAGTGACATTTTTAATTCGTTAGAAGGAGACAAAACAAACTATTCAAAGCTTATACAGCGATTATTAGTAAGGGGGTTAGTGTTTAAGGTACGAATTTGTATGGAGCGTTTTCACGAGACCTGCGAAATTTGTAAACAAATCGCCATATACCCATAAAAATATTTTTCTTTTTATACCTACTCTTTTCTCAAAGAAGTTACTCATATATTTTAAGGGTACTATTAATTTATACAATAAAAAAATCAGTCATCTAGCCTATAGTTATAGTAGTCATATTATAGTTATAGTAGTCATATTATAATTGTGTTTTAGTCACTCAATGGGTCATCATCTTGAATTTCTAATTTAGGCAAAAGAGATGAATGGTAGGCCGCGTCTACTGACGATGAAGATGGCCTAGGCTTATTTGAACCAGATAAAATAATTTTATTGCACTGCTTATCACAAATATCCGTCGATTCAGTTAGCTGATTCAGTAAGCCCTTGCGTAAAACCGTATGGATTATTGTTTCCGCGTGTATGGCTTGAACGTAATCCATTTTCTCCAATTTTTTGCCAATCGTTATGGATAAAGCTTCGTACTCTGTCAGTTCTTTTTTATTTCTTATTGCTTCGGTGCAAACATTCATGAACTTCTTTTTCCACATAAATTGGCTTTCGTTTACATTTGGTTTGAATTTCCTCTTAAAGGCTCTTGCAGGTACCTAAAACAAAAAAATGTAAGTCTAGACTCTAGACGAAACGTATAATTTCATTGTTTTTTTTTTAGTTTCCTACAAAAAAAAAGAATGGCTGGAAATTGCTAAAAGCTTCCAAGATCTATAAAAATTCCCACTTGCTATTATTGTGCAAAATATTATAATTAACAAAATCTTTTACCTACTGCATGGCTTTGTTATATGTGGTCAAACTACAAGATTAATGTGCTTACAGTGCTTTTGTCATTGCTCGCCGTAAGTAAGTTATCTATATAGATAATACAATTTGTATGGCATCAAAACAGCGCCCCTAGTGGCAAACAATGGTAACTAATTCGATGTCGTACAAATATTCCCTTCTTCACGGCGAGAAGTGACAAAAACACCAGGTCTCATCTAGAGCCAATAAAATGAAGCACTTTATACCTCTACAGTTGTGGTCAGAGTTTGGCGTCACATGACGTGCAGACTGCTGAGGCGGCGTATCATTGGTATGCCGTGACGGTGTGCGGTAGGGAGACTCCTGTGTTTCAGTTAGTTTTCTGTGGGATTTACCACTTACCTCTACAGTTATGTGGTCAGTGTTCGGCGTGACATGACGTGTAGGAGGCGGCGTGACGTTGGTGTGCCGTGATGGTGTACGGTAGGGAGACTCCTGTATTTCGGTTTCAGCATCCACAGAATCATCCTCTGTGATATCACACACGCTGGGTGTTGGTGCTTCTTGGTCTTCGATGAATAAAAGCAGATCGTAGTACCAGAGACTCGGTTGGTATACTTCTTGGGAGCCACTTTTACGCGCTTCAATCACTTTTTTCAATTCTTTGCGAAATGCACCTTTAAATAGATAACCAAAACAAAATATTATAAACAAATCTCTTCCTATTTATAGGTATTTACTGATATTATAATCTATACAAATAAAAAAAATGAAGTGTCAGTTTGTAATTTTAAATTAACAGCTTCCTACTTCTCACATCTATCTACGAATTTTCATTATAATATATAAGGTCTCCGAAAATCAATTACGGATACTTTAGGTACGTGATCCACTGCTTAAGTAAAGACGTTTAAGCAGAAAAATAATTGTCATACCTACTCAAACTAAAAAATCATCTAATGTATGGGCACGTATGGGCGACTCTCCGCTAAACGCAAGGAATTTGTTAGTATTATATACAACTATAATACTTACAAATTCCTTGGCTAAACGCAACCTCGCCCATATAAAGACAAAAAAATTTTTTCGAGTAGGTATGACAATTATTTTTCTTCTTAAGGCCCTCCCCCGAGCAAAAGACCTTGAGGCGGTCAGCCGCATAACTCAGTTCAAAATTTTTCACATAACTTAGTTCAAAATTGACCAAAAAAAATGTAAACGGCGAATATCTAGCTTATGAAATTGCCTATCTATTGGTGTGTGTCCCAAATAAAATTTACTTGTAAATACTATGGAGATGCTGAAACTATAATTGAATGTAACATTGAAGTCTGCCAGTTTATTCCGGCTAATCCTAAAATGGCTGGACCGATTTTCACGGGACTTTCGATGGCAGATAGCTGATGTTATAAGGTGTAATTAAAGCTATGTTTATCTTAGTGTATCATTTTAAAAATAGGGTTCCGTTTCCGTTTGCCTTTGTTCTGGATTTTGGCATTGTATAAAGAATTGCAAGCATAAGCCATTATGTAACTTACAGTAATCATCATCCCACCAAAAACATTCTGTAAAAAACTAGCCAAGTCTCGATGGAGCTGCTTGCTTATCTCTAAAAAGTAATGAAATCTAGACAAAATCGTGCCAAGTCTAAGGTTCCTTACTGCGGTTTCTTTATTATTATAGTTAATGTTGAGTGACTTGGCCGTTGAACATTCTTTATACTTTAGTGGGTACAATTCAATTTTGTTTATATTTGTTAAGCGAGATAATAGCCCATACTGGTATTGGTAATTGGATGCTAGTGTCTCATTTTAGGCTGTTGTTGATTGTACAACACACGTATTGGAGCAATGGTGTCATGGAGCCCCTTTTGTACCCTTGTGTACCCTTCAACGGCCAAGTCACACAACATTAACTATAATAATAAAGAAACCGCAGTAAGGAACCTTAGACTTGGCACGATTTTGTCTAGATTTCATTACTTTTTAGAGATAAGCAAGCAGCTCCATCGAGACTTGGCTAGTTTTTTACAGAATGTTTTTGGTGGGATTTCACTACTTTTTGTAGAAACGTGGGCATATTGATTTATTTTCCTAGATTTTAGTGTAATTTGTTTATTTAATTTGTGTAATGTTGGAGTAGAATAAAGTTCGAGTAGAATAAAGGGGCCTGAAAATGCGGCAAAATGGTTCTAGTAAAGAATGGTACGGCAGTGTTTGCTTCGCGCTCGACTTGGCGGGGGCACTGCCGTGCCCCCAGATCGACGTTCTGGTCTTATCTAGAGGTTCTCAAATAGGGGCCTGAAAATGCGGCGAAATGGTTCCAGTAAAGAATGGTACGGCAGTGTTTGCTTCGCGCTCGACTTGGCGGAGGCACTGCCGTGCCCCCAGATCGACGTTCTGGTCTTATCTAGAGGTTCTCAAATAGAGCCCTGAAAATGCGGCGAAATGGTTCCAGTAAAGAATGGTACGGCAGTGTTTGCTTCGCGATCGACTTGGCGGGGTCACTGCCGTGCCCCCAGATCGATTATACTAGTTTTTATAGTGTTCCCTTTATGTGACCATTAAACCCTAACTCTGTACCAAATTTCAGCTCTCTGAGTCTATGGGAAGTACTAGTTCTATTTTGATGATCATGAGTGAGTGAGTGAGTGAGTGTCGTAAATGCGAAACTTTGCTTTCGCTTAACTTCGGAACTAAATGACCTACAGACTTGAAATTTTGGATTTTAAGTATATGATTATAGCTTATTGGATGACGAAAATTTCTGCGTTCTGGTCTTATCCAGGGGTTCTCAAATAGGGGCCTGAAAATGCGGCGAAATGGTTCCAGTAAAGGATGGTACGGCAGTGTTTGCTTCGCGCTCGACTTGGCGGGGGCACTGCCGTGCCCCCAGATCATTATCTTATATACAGTACAATACCTAATGGAAGCTTGGCGCGTATTCAATTACACATTCGATCGTTTATTTTAAACGTTCTTAAAATGTGATTATATTAATAATATAACAAATATGACTAAAATGGGAAACATTATTATTTTTAACCAAAAAATTAAACCGACTTCCAAAATAAAAATACGCAACAAAGTAGGTATAAAATAAATCTTATTTTCTAAATAATTCCCCTTTTAAATTCGGCAACAATTTTAACTATTTCTCTCTAAGATTTCTCTACAAAATCTTCATAATTTTGAAGTCGGTACTGCCAATAACAAATTTTATCAATTTATATTCATAATTACAGAAGCTAACAGAGCACAAAAAAACTCTCGTCGCACTCAATGGAGTACGACGGAACCCTAAAACAAAAACTTAACAAAAAATACAAAAAACAAAACAAAAATAAAAACATAACTGAACAAACTTAACGTTTAAAAGATAAAAGTATAAAAAAACAAAACTATTTCACGAAAATAACCAAATTATTTAGGTAACTTATCGACTTGCAGTAACGAAGTTGCTGGTCTTGATTCTGAATTATGACGAATGTGTGTAATATAATAATATTATATGAATGACGATTGAAACGGGGCCAGGCGAGCGCGGGGACACGGAAGGGTATCGGGAGGGGCGTCGTCGCTAGTATGGTCGCTAGAGATGTAAAGTAACGAAAAAAAGCGTACCCGTATGTATTATTAGTACTCGTTACTATAGTATCGTTACGTTACTCGTTACTTATGATACTTCATAACATGCTATGTTATGTTAGAGCAAAGAATCAAGTCGTTTTGCGTACGGGTAAAGTATGATGTTGCGGTGTCGCAACATTCGTAATTTGTAAAAAACATACTTATACATTACATATAAAGCTGCGTAAGGTGTATTTCTTTACTTTCCCGTCTTTTACCTATACCTACTACGAAAATGCGAGTAACGAAATGTATTCGTGTGTATCGAAATGTTTCGTTACTCTGTACTAGATAGCGCATCCGTTACTTAGTACCGAATACATCCAGTTTGTTAATACAGCTGACAGCTCTAGTCGTCGCATTCCAGCGAATGCACAATCACTAGTGAGTAAACTGTAAACCTAGTAGAGCGCCAAAATGGCGGCTGATGCCAGGTGAACAGACATATTGACCGAATTGTACTTGGCCTTGATTGTTACCAGACTGTTTTTTTATTTTATTAAATAATAAATAAGTTATAAGTATGTACCTCTCAAATTTTGTATTTTTTTGGTGACGAACTCCCGATTCGCTGATGGAAAACCTATTGTTCTGCAAAACTTAACGAGTGCGTCATATGCCTCGTTTCTCTTACTTCTGTTAGTGTAGTCTTTGCTTTTGACCATCCACAGACACGAGTTTTCACGGAACAAACGTATGAACTCCGTGACAGCTTCGACGCTCCAAACCGACATTTTTTATTGTTTTACTTTCAGACGTGATGCGCGGATAAAACTGTGGAGAATGCGCTCGCATCGACCTACCGGATCGGACTGTCGCGCGGGGCGCGGGTACAATCCGATCGGGCATGTCGATGACCTCGCTCCGAACGAACATGGCGCCGCCGCGCATATCAACAATATTAATTATATGATTTATAATATGTTCGTTTCGGAGCGACGTTAGAACGGCGCGCTGTTTTTCCGTGGTCCGAACTTTATAACTTACTTACCTACCTGTCTTCAGTCTTCACACGCTATTATCAGATAGGTATTATATTGTTATAGGTAACCCATTATCCGCCAAATTAAAGGCAGCAAAGTAAAATCAATATAACCGCCTCCTTTTTTGGAAGTCGGTTAAAAATGTATATTTTCTTGTTCAATATAAACCACATAAACCCAATAATAAAAGAAATCAAAAAAAAATATTCCTGACCCCTACAGGAGGTAGGAGGAGTACCTACATTTGTGTACAATGGCGCCTTATGGATGTACATACCTTCCTAGTAATTTACTGTAGGTACCTAATTGTAAAAAAATATATTATTATTTTCTTAAGATCATTAATTTATAGTCAAAGTAATAAAACCAGCCTCTTTTTAATATTATATATCTATGAATAAAAACCAAAGATTTCAACTCAAGATAGGCTATCACCACAGAATTACAGAAAAAACCAGAAACCGTCAACGCGCTTGAAAGTGAAGCCGTCACGACCATTCCAAATTGGAATGGTTAGATATTTAGTCTGTCAGTCAATGGCCGACGCGCGCCTTGTAAACTTCGTTTGAAATTGACAGTTTTTAATTAATTATGCCGACTTGTGTCGTTCCCACATGTAAAAATGCTGCTGGGACTGTGAAGAAATCACATGGGATCACATTTCATCTGTAAGTAGTACATTTCCAATTCAGTTGAATAAATTATTGAATTTAAATCCATGTCGTTATTGTCATAGAAAATCATGGTTTCTTTTTGTAAGTGTTGCCACAGAAAAACAGGATATTTTACCCAACTTTTTTTCAATTAATTTTTATTGAATAAATAATTGTCGAAACATAATAACGCTATTGTTTTGTAAGTGTTGCCACAAAATAATGGAACATTTTACCCAAATTTTCGTAATTAGTTAATATTAGATTTTACAATAAAATACAATATACTTTACTATATGCGAATTATATATTAACCGACTTCCAAAAAAGAGGCGGTTAAGGTTTTGCATCCAAAAGTACTGAACAGTACTCCTCTGTCTTTAAAGATGCGCGTTTGGAAATTTCGGCAATGTTCAAAGAACTGCAACTATGTAACTTACAGTAATCATCATCATCATCTTATTTACAATACCTAACGAAGCTTGGCGCGTATTTAATAATTATACATTCGATCGTTTATTAAACGTTCTTAAAATGTTTTAATAATAATTTAACTAATTTCACTAAAAAGGGTATAATTTAAATTTTAAACAAAAAATTAAACCGACTACCAAATAATAATAAAGTAAAAATAATAAGGCTGGTACCGACTTCAATATTAAGAAGATTGAGTAGACTGTAGAGAAATAGTTAAAATTTTAGCTGAATTTAAAAGTTTATTTAAATTTTAATATTTATTTATTTAAAATTTAAATTTATTTTAATTAAAATTTTAATTAAAATAAAATTTAAATAATAAATATTTAAAATTTAATAATTTAAAAGACATTCAGTTATTCTTCCCCACTTTCTACCCCCACAACTTTTAAACGGCTTAACCGATTTTCATCAAACATGTCTAAGAACACTCGCAGATAAGTCACCTTTAATACAAAAAAAAAAAAACTAAATTGAAATCGCTACATCGGTTCGGGAGCTATGATGCCACAGACAGGCAGACAGACCGACAGACACGTCAAACTTATAACAGACAGACACGTCAAATTTTTGCGTCGGGGGTTAAAAATAAATTCGACTCTAATAATTGGTTTATTGGAGAACAACCGACATTAATTTATATATTTTTATTTTTCAATTAAATCGTTCCTCCCAAACCTGAAATAAGCAGTTTTAGAAAATTTTGAAAATTTGTTGGTTTTATAAACAATTGCTTTATTACATTCCACGCGAAATCTATGGTTTAAAATTTCTATTTCACTATTTGCAGTCATACATAAAATTTTAATTTACCCCATAAAGAGGTAATGTTGTGTTGCGCTGGTAACCCTACGCGGGGAGGTGAAGTGCGGGCGGGGCGGTGTTTTGTCATGGTTTTGGACACAGTCCGCTACGTACAAATGTGATCGAACACTCATTCTGGTTTTTTCTGTAATTCTGTGGCTATCACGTACATTTAGCCGAAAAAATTTTCATAGAAGAAAAAATTACGCCATCTATGTAAAATCAACGGAACTTCGATGTTCCTTTGATTTTACGATTTTACCATTTCGATGGAACAGTCGCTAGTCGTATGATATAACTTTGTAAGGGCGTACAACGCATACATTTTTTTAATACATATCTTGACTAAAGAAATGTTAATAAAATTGTCCGGCGTAATATAAGTTTAGCTCGCATTAATACTGGAATTACTAAAATATTAGCAACAATAAATCAATAAGGCTTACAAACAAATATAAATTTTACAGGTATGTAAGTAATGTAATTTAAATATTTCATATTTCTTATTACATTACTCTCATTATCATAAATCATAGACGAGGCGTGTTGAGGAAAAAAGGGTCCACACTTAAACTGCCCCACTTTTGGGGTTTTTTGGGGCAGTCGAGGTTTCATATTTTGTCATCTTGACATTTCGACATTTGCTTTCCGCAGATTTTTCAGTCCAGATTTATTTGAAAAAAATTTCTGAAATCAAGACGGCGCGGCGTAACTTTTTCTTATACCTACATTATTTGTCAAATGTATGCCAAAGATCAGGAACGCACTTTTAACTCCTCTGGTGATTAGTACCCATAGATGGCGATAATTACATACTAGAATATTATTATACAGATATTATAACGGTGTAATAGATTAGTGCAATGGCTAATGGTGTATGCATACTAGATATTTAACCTAAGCAAGATATTTTAAAGGATTTTACAAGAAAACTAATTTTTTTCTTCTATACGGCGTATGGACCTAGACCAGACAACAAATCTGTTTTTACACATGTGCCGTAGCTCCAGCGGCGCCACAGAAGGGGCGGAGCCGTAGGAGCTGTGACGTTTCACAGCCAGCGCTGCAGCAAAAATTACATACAAATCCTAGCGCAACAGCACTTAATATAATAATAATAATATCTATGGACGCTTCACACCACGTCAATCTGGCCCCGTGCTAAGTACCGAAAAACTTGTGTTACAGGTACCAGACAACAGAAATATATTTAATACTTTTATACTATACACATATTTAAGATTTTTATTATATTATACACATATTTAATACACATCCATGACCCAGGAACACAGAAAAACTTTTTGTTCCTTCGGCGGGATTCAAACCCGCGACCCCCGGCTTGAGCACCAACACGCTCAACCAACTGAGCCACAGAGGTCGTCAAAATATTCCTTTATTACCTAGATAAATAAAACAAGACTCATTAAAAACAAAACTAATTATATTAAGTACTATAAAAAGAATATTGAATTATAATTTATAAAAACTTATACATATTCTAATTCAGTTTGAAAATAATAATCTACATCTACACTAATATTATAAAGAGGAAAACTTTGTTTGTATGTTTGTTTGTTTGTAATGAATAGGATCAAAAAGTACTGGACCGATTTCAAAAATTCTTTCACCTTTCGAAAGCTACATTATCCACGAGTAACATAGGCTAAATTTTATTTTGGAAAAAATAGGGTTCCGTAAGATATTTAGGTTTTTCGGACACAAGCTGTAAAAATCAACCAGAAAAGTTACTTATTTTGCGTACGCTGCCTAAACTATAAAAGATAGAACCATAAAATGTTCTAATTAATGGTAGATCTTATAAATATCTACAAAAAAGTCCGTGACACACTATACCTATCTATGTCAAGTGAGGCACAACAACCATTTTTTTATTTAGAAATCTTGAATTTTTTTTGGACTATATTTAAACGCGTTTATTTTACTCATGCTATTAATCCTTATCAAAATAAATTATTTCATCACTAAGTACAGTTTATGTAGATAATATTTGGTCTTTGAATGATTCAAATTGGATGTTTGGTTTTGAAGTTATGGTGAAATTAAAATATTGTGGGTGTCACCAAGGCGCGAGCGGGAGGGGAGTTTAGATCTATGAGTTAATTTTTTTAGGCTCATTTCGTTGTTCTCGAATAAGGCGAGACCAAATCTCTTTGCGCTCTGGATCATTGGAAAATCTGTAATTTAAATACTATAAATTTCTGCGATGTTAACAACAAATGTTCACTAAATAAGACAAAAGAAAAAAATAATAAACTAAGTATGCCAAAGTACTCTATTTTGTGTAACTATTATACACTGTTTCTCTTGAAACGGATTAAAAAATCACTCGGTATAAAGGTGCTTCCAGTAACATAGTAATATTTCAGAAATATTACTTTTTTTCTCCAAAAGTGCATAGGTGATGTTAAATCGGCTGGCCCCTGAACATTGTAGGTGGTTATTTAGGAGTAGAATAGACAGTAGGTGCAGGTTGTAGGTGATCTACATCTAGTAGATTTAGCTTGTAGGTTTTTAGTGGGGTAACTACTGTTTACCTACCAACCTACCACCTATCAACTATAGGTATGTAGTAGGTCTAGATGTAGGTTGTAGGTGTAGGGTATGACTTATGGGTGTAGCAACCTACGCTTACAACCTTCAAGTGTAGTTATTTTTTATTCAATTTCATAATTCACAGAACAACGTCTGTCAGGCCAGATAGTAAATAATATTTTTAAATTTATGTAAAAATCAAATAAATAGTAAGCCTTAGTTACATTTTATTTAAATTAATCAAAAATGTGAATACTGACGGGTAAGGTTAGGTTTGGTTAGGTACTGAAATAAAAAAAACCTGATCTCTTATTTCTGTAATAAATCAATAATAAAAATGACGTCCCTACAAAGTTACCTTTTCACTGTTGCGCATACAATAACCAGTGTTATCTTTCATAGTTGGCCGCCATTTTTTGAATATTTATTTAAAATTCCATAAGTATTTTAATTGTAACAAACAATATTGTGATAATTACCTGTGATAAGATATCCCGTCTATCTTTTTTACACGTTTGTCATAGTTTTTACAGCCTTTAATTACGCAACTACTCGGCATTTTATGAATTATATGCGGACATGGTAAGATCACAAGTGCCAAACCTCAACTGTCAAAATGGCCCCAAAATTTAAAAATTGGGGCCATTTTATTGGAGACACTTTTTGCCTCAACATGCCTCGTCTATAATATACGTCTATGATAAAAACACTTTTATTGATTCCAAAGCTTTATAAAAAGTAAAGAAGAAGGGGCAAACCGTCCCCACCCTTGTAGCACTACAAGACATAATAGGTTGGGGAAAAAGTCTTTTCGCATTATAGTATGTATGAACTTGTCATAAAATATCTTGGGCTATACCAATTGTATCTGGCTGATTTTGGTAGGTATCATTAAAAAGTTTTAATTTTACAGAAGACAATTCCAAATTCAAATTAGGTAAATTTGAGATTTTCATTTGTTTTTCTTATTGTTAAAATGAGTGATTCTTATGAAGAATTTCGATACATTTTAAAATTTTATTACAAAAAAGGTAAAAATGCAACACAAGCCTCGAAAAAAATTTGTGATGTTTATGGACCTAATGCAGTATCTGTGAGAGTAGCGCAAATTTGGTTTAAGGGGCAAATAGCCCCTAAAGCTTAAAAATCGCTCAGTTTGAGTCGGAACTACTCCGAAAAATGGGAATAAAAAAATTCAAAAAAATATTCATTTCACACTTCAATCCTTCATCTTTAATATCATCGTTAATTTTTTTAATAAGACGAAGATTAATATTAAATAAATTAAAATTAAAAAGCCCTGTTTTCAGATTTCTTTTTCTATCTACTTACTACCTACTACGGCTATAAAGATGGTTCTTTTACGAAAATGTGAAGAATATATTTATCTAACATTTCATCGTTGGGTTTTTCGAAATACCGTTTTGTTTTCAAAATATACGTAAATAACTATTATTTTGTGAAAATATTTGTAAGCGGTGCGTGCGCGGGCGCGCGGGACAGTGAGCCGCTGACTTTCGTACGAGGAGGTTGTGTCACTCTCCGCGGTGCCGCTATTTAGCAATCGTTTATTTTACTCTTGAAATAATAGGGAACAACATGCCGTAAAAAATAAATTATGAAAACCTTAGCGAGCACTCTGCCTGCGATAGAATGAAAATGTTCGATCGTTGAATGTACTTTTTTGTTCCTTCCAACTTCTTACTTGAAATTTTAATAATATATTAATATAATATTATATAGTATATATTATAGTATAATATTTTATTATATAATATGTACTTGTAAATTTCACAGAAAGTGTATAGTTCTATTTCTATGACGACCTCTGTGGCTCAGTTGGTTGAGCGTGTCGTTGCTCAAGCCGGGGGTCGCGGGATCAAATCCCGCCGACGGAACAAAAAGTTTTCTATGTTCCTGGGTCATGGATGTGTATTAAATATGTGTATAATATAATAAAAATCTTAATTATGTGTATAGTATAAAAGTATTAAATATACTTCCGTTATCTGGTACCCGTAACACAAGTTCTTCGAGAACTTACCACGGGATCAGATTGACGTGGTGTGAAGCGTCCATAGATATATTATATTATTTCTGTTTTAATTGTCTATTTAGTATATCAACGTTTTGAGGTATATAGTATATGAGGTAAAAATGCCTAAGCGACATTTATTTATTTATTTAACACACATACAACTACCATTACAGACAAAATCCAATTCGATAGCGTAGGAGAGCAAATTCATATTTTATATAATACATATTATGATATTTCCAGTTTAAATAATAATAATTGATAAAAAATAATAATTAAAGAAAATATAATAATTAAAGAAAGACACATATGACGCATAAATTTAGTAAACTTTATAGAAGAGTGATTTAACGTTAAAATTTTTAGAAAAAAAAAATCATTAAAAATCACAAAATAGTCGGATTTAGATGGTTTTAACATACATCTATATATCTATATATCAATAAGATAAAACGTGTATCTTATTTTATAGCATTTTTTGATACTAAAACGAGTCATATAGCTTTCGAATTACAGGCAGTTTATGTCGCTTAGGTAAAAAAGTCCTAATTCGAAAAATAGGTAAAATTATCTAAGCTATCAACGAAAGTTATGTAATAGCAAGTAAAATTGCCTACATTTTATTTTAAAGGTTTTCAGCAACATGTAAAAATAGATAAGCTATAGATACATTTTCTGTAATAACAGGTAAAAATAACTAATTCCAAACACTTTAAAAAAATATAGGAGTATTCATCTAAATGGCCTAAGAGTTTATAAAATAAAACAAGATAAGTTATATAAATGTTGCTTACATTAAGAATTTTCTACGGCTAAAGTTATCTTAGTAAATTTATTATTTAATGACATTGTAAATTTTTGCTCTTAACTGACAATATTCTCCTTCTTCTTGTTTATAAAAATGAATTGCAGTTCCCTTGTCTGACTAAAACGAGCTAAAACGTTAGCTAATTTTGATCTTGAAATAATAAAAAATATAGAAGTAAAAACTCAAGGCCTAGGATTTCAGCCCATTGCTTTATACTTAAGCTGCGGCCCCATTCCTTGAGTTCTATCTTGGTTGTGCTGGGAGATATTCCACATACCGATTCTGGGCATGACACCGTGACACAATTGGCCCAAAGCCTACCCAGCTCATCCGCGGTTTTGTTGCCGGAGATATTGCCGTTGCCTAGAACCCATACCAGACTGATGCTGTTATCTCGTCCTAGCAGGTTTAGCGTTTGAACACAAGCCATAACTAATTTAGATGAAAGAAGAAGGGGCAAAAAGTCCCCATCCTTGTTGCACTATAAGACATATATCAAATGAAAGGGCTTAAAAAAAGTGTCATTGTTTTGTATGACGAAAATCCTCTAAACCATGAGAGAAAAAAGTAAATGAGGGTTAAAAAAGTTTAAAAAAATCATTCTATATTATTGCACCGTTTCATAGTGTTGCTACTATGGAAATTTTTTTGGAAAGTAATGGTATACACTCAACTTTAGAAAAGTGTTATATTTTGATAAACTGCCTCATATTTTGATGAAATGTATGGAATGATAATAAAATACTAAAAATAAGCTCTTTCCTCAATTTTTTCGCACATACCTAATTACTTTCTGGAAATTGTTTCTTACTTGCAACGCTATCGAATTGTGCAATAATACAAAATGTATTTTTTTCCTAATTTGCGGATTCGAATCCTGGCCTGGAAAAGTGGTTTATGTAAAATCAAATAATTCAGATAAAACAATTACATTAAAATACATATAATTAAATAGCAAAAATAATTTTAAAACGATTAGGTACAGAAAAACAGTAAAAAAGATATAGTACATGGTGAATTATTCTTCTGGGCGTTGTAAGAGAAGTAAAAAAAAAATAGCAATAGCAATTTAGCCCTACGGAATATCGAGGCCGACTTGATGAAAACTTAAACTGCATCATTTTTGATAACTAATTTTTCCTAGACAGGATTCGAACCCATAAATTATGAAAAAAAAAATACATCCTGTGTACTGCACCTTTAAATAGTATCGCAAGTAAGAAACAATTTCCATAATGTAAGTATGTGACAAAATTTAGGAAAGAGCTTATTTTAGCATTTTATTATCATTCCATACATTTCTTCAAAATATGGGACAATTTATCAAAATATAACACTTTTCTGAAGCTTGCTGTATACCATTACTTCCCGAAAATGGTTCCTTGTTAGCAACACTATGAAATGGTGCAATAATACAGGATGATTTTTTAAACTTTTTTTCACTTATAACTCTCATTAACTTTTTTCTCCCATGGTTTACAGATTTTTCGTCATACAAAAAAATTACACGCTTTTTAAGTCCTTTGATATATGTCTTGTAGTGCTACAGTAGTGGGGACGGGATCCATACAAAAATGCCCCTTCTTCTTTCTGCTGCTGTCAGTGCCTTCAGCGCAGTGTGATTGTTCTGACAGACTGCGCTGAAAGCATTGACAGTAGCAGAAATATCATCTAAATTATCCTAATCTTCTCTATAAGATTAGGATGTTTTATGGACAAGGACAATCTGTAGGCTCTGTAGTGAACAACTCATCACAGCCTCAAACATGGTTGTAAATTGTCCTAAGCAAGTATATAGGCAAGCCTGTAGGTGGCATGCCCCCGTAGAAGGTCCGTCCACCCGGTTGTCTTTCCTGGATCCGTCCGTGTACCAGACTATGTCATTGGAGTGAACATTGATTCCTATCCTCTACTCTCCCTAGACGATAGGAAAACCTGGTGTTGCTTTGAGAAGCTATGCACCTTGATCATATCGTCTGATGGCATGGCCATGATAGGTGTCTTAAGAAGAGACTATTGCATCTGTCCATGAAGGGTGGAAGTCCATTTGGCTTCCTGGCCTTGAAAAATGCTACTACCGCCATACATTTGTCATTAAAAATGTACGGTGATAGCAGCTTTTGATGTAACAAAAGAGATGAACAATATTTGTTATATTCTGATAATTTTTTTATGAACATCAACTTGGCAAAATCGCTTTAAAATTTTATCATAGTAACATATTTTGTCGGCAGCGTTAATTCGTTAATCGTTGAAGTTAATTCTTAACCCCAGTTAACGTAATTTTTCCAAGGAATCCACAGAAAACTTTTTATTCTCTTATGGATTCGAACCCACGCCCTCTGGCTTGAGCACTAAAGCGCTAACCACTGAGCCACAGATATCTTCATCGAAACTGATTCAATTTAAGTCTCTATAACTCCTGAATTTATGAAGTTTTTTGGACCGTTATAGTTTTCGTTCAAAGTTTATTACATGGACTACCATCATGAATTTTTCACATTTTTAGAGCCAGCCGTTTGGCTTTTAGAGGGGGGGACGCCGTATTTTAACAAGAAATGCGCTTAAAAGTGGAACGTCGCGCAAACGGATACGTACGTACATCAAAATATAATCTCAGAAACCTCTCAATGTTCTTATAATGTCTATGTACCTAATTATATCTCCCCTTTTCGTGTAGGTGTAACCAAAAATTATCTTCATTTATTTTAGCACTATGTCGACGTGATAAATAAACTTATCCATTCAAAGTTTAATATTTCAAGCACCACCGTTTGGATGGACAGACGGACGGGCGGACGGTCGGTCGAACGGAAGGACATGACGAAACTATAAGGATTCCGAGACATGAACTACGGAACCTTAAAAAAGGAATAATAATGAAACCACACCGATTTCAGTGACTGTTGCCAATTTAATTGAAAATAGACCAGCTATAGGAGCTATTTTATTATGTCCAAGTATGTGCGCAAAGTTTACTCCCATAACCTAGTATATTGATATTTTCTACTACCGACAGGACTAACTAGCGAAACATTAGGCGCATAAATATAGAAATATATTTAGCAATGTTTGCGTTCATTAAGGTTCCCACACACTGTAAATTTAATACTTTTAGTTACATTTTATCTAACCGACGACAAAAAAAAATATCTAACCGACAAACTTAAAAACAAAAGTTTTCAAGTAAAAATATCTACATTGCACGAATAGTTATTGTGTCAAATATGTAAAACTATCTTTACGCCAATATTGTTTTATTTCACTATGGGTAAAATTATACAAGTTGCACTTTCGTAAAATAATGGTATCAAATTAAATGCACTGTAAGGACAATTCACAAATAATTTGTATGGAGAAAATGTACAAAGTGTTCACGAAAAGAATTTTTTAAACAAGTAAAAATATTTTTGTGCAAACAAAAGAAAAGTAAAAACATGAAAAATAGACTAAGTAGATTTTTAAAATTCTTCAAAATATCCAAATGAATTTTTTTATAAATAGCTTTTTGTTGTCGCTTAGTGAACATAACATTCATGATTTTGTATAAATTTCACTATATCTAAGCGACAAAAAAATCGTCGTAGGAAGACGACGATTAGACCAATCGACGCAGAAAAAAAAAATACAAACTCATTGATATAACTCATTTTCGGTATTTTTGTCGCTTAGGAAAGCGAAAATACACCTAGTGGATATTTTAGTGATTCTGTCAATAGCACTAAGTATTGCATTTTGGTGGGCGTAGAGGTGGAAAATGAAATCAAAAGTGATGGGTTGGAAGCCGCATTGCCTACCAAATAATTTCTAGATTTCGGGAATAACCTCGACCGGCTTCTACAGAAGAAGGAGAAGCGGCTTATACATTCTACGTTTTTTCTTTGCTCATAGTCCAGAAATAAATTAATATTTTCAAGTTGCATTTAAATCAATCCTAAAGTCGTATAAAAGGGCCGTTCCTCAGTTTATAATTTGAGTCGCGGCGCGGCCGCGCGCAGAGATCGCGTGCGCTGTGGGGTGTATGCGGGTGGCGCGGCGGGAAGTGTTAAGCCACGCCCGAATCTGTGACGTCATCTACGTATATTTTCGCCTTAAGCGTTTTCAATCCGGAAATTTTGATATCAAAGATGCACGTCGCTCTGGTCGCCCTGTTACGGACAAAACTGTTGCAATTGTACAAAAAGTGGAGCAAGATCGGCATATTAGTAGTTACGATGTAGCTGAAGAACTGGGGATTGACCACAAAACGGTTTTGGCGCATTTGAAAAAAGCTGGGTACACAAAAAAGCTCGATATTTGGGCGCCTCATGAGCTCACTGAAAGAAACCTAATGAACCGTGTACTCATTTGTGATTCTTTATTACGACGTAATGAAACCGAACCATTTTTGAAGAAGCTGATAACTGGTGATGAAAAGTGGATCACGTACGACAAGAACGTGCGAAAAAGATCGTGGTCAAAGGCCGGTCAGGCTTCACAGACTGTGGCGAAACCCGGGTTAACTCGCAACAAGGTGATGCTGTGTGTGTGGTGGGATTGGAAGGGCATTATTCATTATGAGCTGTTACCGCCAGGCAGGACCATCTATTCTGAACTGTACTGCGAACAACTGATGAGATTAAAGCAAGAAGTTGAGAGAAAGCGGCCGGAATTAATCAACAGAAGGGGTGTGGTTTTTCACCATGATAACGCTAGACCTCACACATCTTTAGCCACTCAGAAAAAATTAGGTACGGGAGTTTGGCTGGGAGGTGTTAATGCATCCGCCGTATAGTCCTGACCTTGCACCTTCAGATTTCCACCTGTTTCGGTCGCTGCAGAATTCCTTAGGCAGTGTCAGGTTGACATCACAAGAGGACTGCCAAAACCACTTGTCGCAGTTTTTTCATCAGAAGCCCCAAAAATTTTATAGCAATGGGATCATGTACCTACCAACAAGATGGCAAAAAGTTATCGAACAAAATGGCACCTATATACTTTAGTCACTTGTAAATAAACTTTATAAAAAAACCTTTTGAATTTTTATATAAAATGCGAAGAAACTTTTTCCCCAACCTAATATATCAAATGAAAGGGCTTAAAAGTGTGTAATTTTATTGTATGACGAAAAATCTCTAAACCATTGGAGAAAAAAGTTAATGAGGGTTAAAAGTTAAAAAAATAATCCTGTATTATTGCACCATTTTATAGTATTGCTAATAAGGAACAATTTTTGGAAAGTAATGGTATACAGCAAACGTCATAAAAGTGGTATATTTTGATAAACTGCCTCATATTTTGAAGAAATGTATGGAATAATAATAAAATCCTAAAAAAAGCAATTTCCTTAATTTTTTCGCACATAATTACTTTCTAGAAATTGTTTCTTACTTGCGACGCTATCGAATGGTGCAATAATACAGAATTTATTTTTTTCTTAACTTGCGGGTTCGAATCCTGGCCTGGAAAATTGGTTTATGTAAAATCTAATGATGCAGATAAAACAATTACATTAAAATACATATAATTAAAGCAAATATTATTTTAAAACGATTATGCACTGAAAAAAAGTAAAAGAAACTTTTTATATGGTGAACTATTCTTCTGGGCGTTGTAAGAGAAGTCTTTAAACAAATTAGGAATAGCAATTTAGCCCTATAAAGTGTCGAGTCCGACTCACGACGACTTAAACTGCATCATTAGATTTTTAATAACTCAATTTTCCTAGCCAGGATTCGAACCCATAGATTGTTAAAAAAAAAATACATTCTGTATATTGCACCATTCTATAGTGTCGCAAGTAAGAAATAATTTCCAGAAAGTAATTAGGTATGTGCGAAAAAATTAAGGAAATAGCTTTTTTTTTGCATTTTATTATTATTCCATAACTTTCTTCAAAATATGAGGCAGTTTATCAAAATATACCACTTTAATGAAGTTTGCTGTATACCATTACTTTCCAAAAATTGTTCCTTAATAGCAACACTATAAAATGGTGCAATAATACAGAATGATTTTTTCAACTTTTTTTTCACCTTTAACCCTCATTAACTTTTTTCTCCCATGGTTTAGAGACTTTTCGTCATACAATAAAATTATATACTTTTTAAGCCCTTTCATTTGATATATGTCTTGTAGTGCTACAAGGGTGGGGACGGTTTGCCCCTTCTTTTTTTGCACTGTAATTAGTCGATCCCATCCACTAAATTTGAAAAAAAATCGAAAATATGCTAACATTTTTTACCACTTCCCTTGACGTGTCCGTCAACTCTACCAATTTTCGTTTTTTTTTTAATTCAGATGTACTTAGTAGGTACTATTGTTAGTTTAGGAGATATAGATGCCTAACTTGTTAAAGGCGCTTACTTGGAAAACTTCGTACAAAAATATCGGTATAATAGTACGGAACCCTTATTGCGCGAGTCCGACTTGCACTTGGCCGGTTTTTACATTTATGACATAGGTAGGTAGAAAAATAGAAACCAAACATTTTGGAATTTATTTAAATTACTAGCTTTTGACCGCGACTTCGTCCGCGTGGAGTTCGGTTTCCATACAAAATTTTAATCCCTTTTTCACCCTGTTAGGGGGTGAATTTTCAAAAATTATTTCTTAGCGGATGCCTACGTCTTTACTAGCTATCTGTATGCCAAATTTCAGCATAATAGAGATGGCTGTTCTTACCAGTGCAGTTCTGCTATCCACTTTGGTTTTGGTTTCCAAGTACAAAGATAATGAATAAGTATGCTGCGTTTATCCAAGTACTTACTTCTTCTGATTTCGTTGTTGGTACGCCGCACAGTGGTTCAAGTTGTATGGGGCGGTGGAATTAATTATTTTTTGGTGTTTAAATGAAAGTATATGTATGTTTATTGAATAATATATGTAATAATATACAATAAACATACGTATTGTTTTAATAATAATATAAAAAAAAACTAAATAAAAAAAATATAGTTATATTATAAAAATATAATAAGCAAAATTCGACAACAAAAAATAATTAGGCATAAAGAGAACATATTGAGCTGAAATCTCCTATAAGTATTTAGAAAAAAATGTGTTAATTAGTGGGTATATGTACCTATGTAAATTTACGCGAACACTTCCTGGATTGATTCAACATGTACTCTGAATGTACTCAGTAAATCTACTGAATTTTGTCCCAAAACAAATTATAATACTGACTTCACAGTATATTGAAATAGTAAAATCCAATCTTCTACCGGATTTTGCAGACCAGTACAATTCCATATTTTAAAAGAAATCACAGTAATTGAAGTACTAAGAGCGGTATTAGTAACTACTTAAACCATCAGTTTACGATAACTATTTATCTTATCACCGGAAGGTTATATGGGTAGTGTAGGTGTAGGAAGTAGGTGTGGGTGTAGGTCGTAGGTGTAGGTCTAGGTTATAGATGTAGATCGTATGTGTATACACATACTACATACAATTTTAATGATATCTACTACTACTTAGTAGGTGTAAAGTAGGTATAGTTATTATTTATAGTTATTATTTATTAATTTTTGTAGTCATAACAGAACAAGGGTAGGTTTCAGCTAATATTTTCAAATTAATAGCCTCAATAAACGCCTCAATAACATCAAATGAGCATATTGATATTTTGTTCTGAAAAATTTGCTATTTACATAATTGAATATTATTTAAAAGTTTGCACATATTTGCAGCTAAAATTAATTAATTAACAATTTTAGATAGTTAAGCTATTTTTATTACTATATTAGAACCCGAGGATCCTCGAGGAAAAAAATCTATAGTCAATTGAATGTTATATTTAGGCGAAAAAATTATCAATTGCGTAAAGCTCAAAAGTTATTAGGCAATTTAGTAGAAATCACAAATATTATTTAATTTACAATAACAATATTTATGCTTCTTTATAACTGTAAAAATAAATTTCTGAAAAAGTTGCTACTTTTTGAGGGATACCGTCTGCAAGACACGACTTGTTTGAACGCTTATTTTGAAGGCGTTCAGTTGTATGACTTTAGTGGTCAAATTTTTTAATAAAAAAAAAAATAATTTACTCAAAATCTGTTAGACTAGGGTCATTCCTAGTGTTTTTTATAGATATAAAATAAAAATTTCGACTTCAGTCAACCACCTTAAAATTGAATTAATTCCGCGCTTGAACCACTGTGCGCCGTTCGGCCACTTCGGGCACAGATTAATAAAAAGGTTGTATAATATGCTCTGAATAATATGGCATTTTTTCACGTAACCCAGTTTGTAACGTAACTTTCAAATAAAAATCTAATTCTCGCAATTATTTTCTTTTTTAGGGTTGGGTACCCAAAGGGTTACAAACGGGACCCTATTACTAAGACTTGGCTGTCGGTCCGTCCGTCTGTCTGTCACCAGGCTGTATCTCAAGAACCGCGCTATCTAGCTAACTAGATAGTTGAAATTTTCACAAATTATGTAGGTATTTCTGTTGCCGCTATAACAACAAATACTAAAAACAAAATAAAATAAATATTTAACGAGGACTCCCATACAACAAACATGTTTTTTGCCGTTTTATACGGAACCCTATGTGCGCAAGTCTGACTCGCACTTGGCCTACATAACGTCATCGGTCACCTACGTGATTTTCCGAAGTCTTTGGATTTTCCAGGATTTTCCAATCATTTTTTTAACAGCTCTGACTGACACAAAATTATTGTCATAGTGCTGCCAATGTTTTGATATTTGTCCCGTCTCTGTTTTGTCCCCGAAGAAAAATCTTAAATTGTTAATAAAATGCTATTTAAAGTAAACCTATGAAAAGGGCTATGCTTCTAAGCATGTCTGTACTAAGTATGCCATAGCAAAAGTCTTATACACTGGTAAGATCTTTATTTAGGGTTTCTTATTTGATCCGAGATTTAGGTAGACAAATTCTTTTACGACTTTAAAGTAGACCAATTTTTTTGATAATGTTGGTAAGACTTTTAACTTCTGCTTTTTAGATAGATTATACTCAATAAGTATCTGCCTGATATTATCAGAATGACCACGAAGACGCTGTTAAAATTTTGGTCTTACTAAAAACATGTGCGGTACAAAACAACACGAATGCGGAGTCAGTGAATTGTATTGCGACAAATGCAATAAGTACAAGATATACGAACTGCCACCGAAGCCAGCTTCACGGTCTAAAGCTGTACAAAAAGTAACTCTTCAGTTAGTATGATAATTCATGACTATAATTCGGTTGTATTAATGATCGATAATCGAAGATATTTTGTTATAAAAATTGTAACCCGACTACTAACGATTAGATAGATACGTAAAGAACTTTATTTATAGATTTAGCTTTTCAACATTTAAGTGATATTCATTCTCTCTTCTCATCTTATTATGATATTTAAAAAAATTAAAGATTCACAAAAATATTCATCTGACCGGAATTTGAACCCGAGACACCTATTTGCCAACAACGCAAAAATTATACTCTATCTAGGCAGATCTATTTTTTCCCCGAAATCCAAAAATTTCATAGACATGATAATATTATATCTGTACCTGGCAGCAGTTTTCTGATTCTATTAGATAAATACAAGAATTGCTTGTTATAAAAGTATGTATATGATATAAAATTTGTAGACGTTTTTTTTAAAGAAAAATAGTTTGACCTCATTTTAGAGCCATCTGTTTAAATTTCCCAGAACTATAATTACTAATATACTAACTATAATTACTGCCATAATATTATTATACTTATCATAATTTGACTACTACATTTCATTTCAGAGAACGAAAACGAAGCTGCTGTGTAAACTGCAGGCGCAAGATGTTCTGTCAACTGTTCTGCTTTCTTTGTGGATTCAGCGTGGCCATTCTAGTGATTATATTCGCTGTTCCATAGATACGCAAAATCCAAAAAGGATGAAACAACTGCACTCCTGGTTAATTACCTCATTGGGTAATTTCTGGTTTAATTTGATTGGCTAGTCTCCTGAGGGAACACAAATAAGTAGACCACAGACAATAAAATAAAAATAGTTACATAAATAAAATACTTCAATTTACATATATTTTATTATTTACAAATTACATATCAATTCACTTTCAGGTAAATATTATTTGAACGACGCTTGTTCTATAAATTTGAACAACAAATAATTCAATACACATGCCATGGTGTAAATAAAATAAACATGAGTTCCATGTTAAGGTGGTTCGTTTCCTATACAAAAAAACAATGGACATTATTTAGGTAATTTCATACTATTACTACATAAATTTATATGCACATCTATTTATTCTGCAATACAATTGTCGCAAAATATATTTAAAATACTTTATTTCACGCAGAAGTCACATATTTATTGAATTTTCGACAAAAAGTGACATAAGTTACAAATGTCACGTTTTGTCGAAAATTCAATAAAAATGTGACTTCTGTGTGAAATAAAGTATTTTAAATATATTTTGCGACAATTGTATTGCAGAATAAATAGATGTGCATATAAATTTATGTAGTAATAGTATAAAATTACCTAAATAATGTCCATTGTTTTTTTTGTATAGGAAACGAACCACCTTAAGTTTGAATTTTAGTTTAAACAACCTTATATACCTACTCCAACATTATATAGTATATAATGTTAGAGTATTCTAAGTATATGATATAACATATAAAGCCTTTATATGTTATATCATATACAGTCTCAACTAAAGGTTTTTCAACTGTTTAGCCATTGTTAAGTCACCTGAATATCTTTTTCTATTTCAGAATAACATTGAGAGATTTAAGAGAAACCTTTATGATATTGTTGAGTTTCCATTAGATTTTATTGAACTCTCTTTTACCGTATATGATCTGTGTATTCAGAACCAGCGTATCAACAGAATTTTTCATCTATTCATACTAATATAATAAAGAGGAAAGATTAGTTTGTTTGTATGTATATTTGCATTGAATAGGCTCCGAAGCTACACAAATATAGAGTAGACCATGGAAAAGGACATAGTCTACTTTTTATTGCGGCAAAATGTACGGTTTATATGGAATTTCTTCACGAAGTCGCAAGCAACATCCAGTAAAGTAAAAACTATAATTACTTAATTTACATGTCTACAATATAAATAAAAAATATTTGGCACCGCTTATGTTACATTTTAGTGGTAAAATTAACATTTAAGCGTAATTTATTAGAAAATATCTAAACTATTTTTAAAATTAATTATAGTAAGGCACCTTATAAGAGTACAATTAAGATTATGCATTTTACCAGCTCCTTTAAAGAATGGCACGAAATTTCGTACATACCACTTTTGTTGATAAAAACAATAGGAATTTCAGTTTTAAAAAATAAAGATGGACCAGTCATAAAACATAAGGACCTGTTTAAAGTATATTTGTTACTGTACTGAGATCATAGTCTTGAAACGCAATCGATCAAATAAAGATCTTACAATTTACACATTGTAACGTTCTTATTGAAATTAGCTGCAGAATTTCACAATCATCCAAAAGATTAATATTTGGTCAAATGCGGACTTATTAAATGCTTATTTTCAAATATTTTCTTATGATAATAATTTAAATTATTACAAGAAAATATAACATTGTTACCTTGCTTTTTTTTTCGAAAAACTAATTTATCATACTTTTATGGTAAAAGGTATTAATCATTTTTAAAAGCCTAAACTGTTTCTAGCTCTTATAATAAGAACATCTTAATTATCCAATAAAATAAAAATTTATAATATTCCAATACTTTGTCATTGTTTTACTTTTATTATAAATCTGTTTCGCGCGGCTTAAAATTCTCTTCGCCTTCTTTCATTACTTTCGATGTGATTTCAAGAGAGGGCGCTGATCTCTTTCTGTTCGGACTTATATCTACATTCACATCTTTCAACGGCGAGCGAATGTCCGCAATTGATTCCACGGCAAGGTTACTAATTGACGACGTCAAATCGGTCGGAACGTTACCGTTGAGGCAGTATAATAGCGATTCCGATATCTTCTCAGTCTCACTGGAGTGGTTTAAAATCGATAGATCAATAGGTGTTGCAGTGAGAACCGATCTACTTAGCAGATACTCTCTGAATGGTTCCGTGAGTGATTTCTTTTGTGTATTCTCAATGTCTTCGGCGAGGAGGGTAGTATTAAAATTCTTGTCACTGGAATTTGAGCTCGACCGTTTAGAGCATAACTCTGTACACCCTTCGATATTTATACGAGGCATTGACGCGTGTCTGGATCTGCAAGTCATTGTTATTGAAGTAATAAATTACTTCAATATATTTCTTACAAATTAATTTAAGTGTAGATATGAAATTAACAGAAAAATATAATTTGTTAAGAAAATTATATTTTTTACAACTAATAACAATAAGTCATATTTAAAAAATACTAGCTGTTGCCCCGCGGCTCCACCCGCTCAAATACAGTATTCCAAAGTAACATTGTACTTTTTCTGAATTAAAAGTAGCCTATGTTTTAATACATTTTAGTAGTTTAGGCTCTGGATGTTTTAATCCAGAGCTTAAACTACTACTAAACCATCATCAGAATCCGTCGTTTTTGCGTGAAAGAGTAACAAACCATACATCGAATATTTGTTGCGAGAAAAAATCCATAACATCCATCCATCCATCCTTACGAACTTTCTCATTTATAATATTAGTAGGATTTGACTTGCAGTTACATCATATTTACAACCTTTGACCAAATATCAAGGTGTTATTAGAATAAAAAATATATTTATTTATTTCATTTACCTTTCAGAAGAAAAAGATGATCTTGAGTTCATATCATCATCCGAAGACACGAAATCGCTGTCATTCTTTGGCGAAATTGATCGATAAATTTCGGACTTTGACTGGTAAATATCAGACTTCGACTGGTAAATCTCGGACTTTGACTGGTAAATCTCGGACTTTGACTGGTAAATGTCAGATTTTGACTGAAACTTGTCTACTTTGTGAGATTCTTCCTGTGGTTCCAATACTTCCATCGTATTGTCCCTTTGCTCAGAAGTTATAATCAGCGGTTTCCGTGATCTTGGGGTCATGATGGATTCCTGGAATTTTTTTTAAATAAAATTGTAATTATAACTGAACTAACAAGTACATTATAATATTCAAATAAATTAACCTATACATAATTAGATAAAGTTTTATTTAAAACTAAATCTATTACTAACAACTCTTTTCATCAAATATTATAAGTGATTTTATTTAGAATTCTTTGTAGATTTAATGCTTACTAAAAAGACGCTCAAACATAAAGGTGCACTGATAACGTAGCAAGTAAGCATGAAGAAGGAACATAAATGTAAATAAAGTTGACAGTATGATTATAAAAAAGTTGAAAACAGTTATACATTTATTTAGTCGTGGTTAAATTGTTATGTATAAGGGCTCCCACATATGTCGTATACGGCCAGTACGCTGAGAGCAAGTTTTGGTCACTACCCACCGTGAAAAAGTTAACTATAATTTGTATGGTATCGAATTAGTTACCATTGTTCGCCACTAGGGGCGTTGTTTCGATGCCATACAAATTGTAGTTAAGAGTGCGCTAGTCAACGGCTCGAACTCAGTGATGCGCGTGGGGAAAATCCTTGTTATTTCACCTAATATTGGGGAAAAAAGGATATACCCATAAAATAGTAATCTATACTTATAAGAGAAGCTATACTGCACACATTTATGCAGCTGTGTAAAGTATTTTAGAAAAGGCATCTTCAAATTACGCAAATCGACACTCAGCTGTTGGTGTTTTATGAAAAAACTATATAATATTTTTGTCTGAAGTAAAATTATCTCAATTGCTGAATAATCGATCTGTGTCGGTACGTGCTTGCTTTTTTATTATCATTCTTCGTTTAATTTTTATTTACGTTCAAAGTTGTGCTAAAAATGCGATGTTTGGAGGCTATTATCTTCTACACTAATTTGAATTTCAGAAATATAAGCAAATACCGACCTAGATAAGTGTCATAAAAATCGATATTACGCTAGAATTTGGGTCTATAATGCTTGACTTTAGAGTAAATCACCAACAGCGTTTGTATGGAGAAAAAACCGACTAGCGCAGCCTTAACTTCTTCACATCGAGCAGTGACAAAAACTGCGAGAGATATTTGCGATGCGATGCGATGCGAATTCACAATTATGTGTGGGAGCCCTTAGAGATAATATTACATGCATGGCATGCAACAAACCTGCATGGCCTTAGACAATTTCTGTGTGGATTTGGTGATAGGAGACATAGATGCCCGTCTAAAGTTCATTGTGTATGGAGTCGAACAATCCTCACTGAAAACTGCCTCAGATATACCAGGAGTGCTCGTTTGATAATTCATTTTGAACTCTGTATCGATGGCATAGAATTTACTTTTCCTTGGCGTGTTCTCTATACTCTTTTCTATTGATATATCATCATCGGACACAGTATCTTGATCGTTGATACACGAAACACAAGATGTAGGTGTACTGCGCACGACTGTGGCGCGTTTTTGATACTTTTTATTCAATATCTGAATACCGGACGGTACTTTAGATCGGAACATTCTAGGTCCTCTCTTCGGTTTCTTTGGCGTTTCTTCGTTGTCTATGATACTCAAATTCGGTTCGGAAACAAATTTGGGACTTATTTTCTTGGATTTACTTATAGCCCCTTCGGATAGTGTGCTTTCATTGCTAGCGTCTGAATCGTACTCATCATCTAAGGATTCAGTGCTAATCATTTTATTTGCTAAATTCTTTAGAACTATATTCTTGTGGGATACGTCAACTTTACTATCGTCGGTGTATCGCTTTTTACTTGACTTCTGAAAAAGATAGCATGCGTTTAGCACAATGCGTGAGAGAAAGTTAGGTTTGCGTTTGAAATAGAAGTATAAATATTTACCCCCTTACCAATAAAAATATTTATTCAGTAGTGTATTGCTTATACAATGTTTTTTCCTTGTCTTATGCATTGTATTGCTTATCTACTGAATGAATATTTTTATTAGTAAGGGGGTAAAAGCAAAAATGTTAAACAAACATTAATGATTTGAAAAATACACACAAGTAGTATGTTAGTCATGCGAAAAAAATCAGTTATTAATTTACTTAGTTAAAGAATGTTATGCTTAGTAATGAAATTAGAAAATAGATTATTATTTTGAAAACAAAATACTTTTGCAACAAATCCTTTATAGGTCTTTGATACATTTTTGGAGCACACTTTATGACATGCTTAATTGAGCAAACTGCAAATTTTCTTTTAAAATAAATGATTCAAACAACACATCTTTATGCAAATTCTTTTCTTGCAATATTAAACTTCTGGTGTTGCGATCTTGCGTCCCTGATCCTTAAAATCCCCAACCCCCCTTGGGCCTCCGGTAACCTCACTCACTCGACGAAACATAATGCAAGCGTTATTTCACGCCGGTCTTCTGTGAGGTCGTGGTATTTATCATTTGTGCCAAAGCATGACTCTCCAAGTTTAATTTCTTTTTAATAATCAAACGAATTCATAAGAAAACACACCATCAGAGCCCCGATTCTCGTGTCTCGAATATGGGTTCGATTGTCAGTCGGTCCCACTCGCGCGCCCCTTATTGACGCCTGTGTGAATGAGTCAGCGCGAGAATCGAGTCGAGTTTCGAGGTACGAGAATTGGGGCCCTGATTTGAGACGCCCGAAATTAATAATCAATCTTATTCTCATTTTAGCTATCTGAGATAAAGATTTCAATACATTTCAACGATTCTAGGATTAACTTCACGTCGATTTCCGTTAATTTTTGTTTGAGAATATGAGATTGAAGTCAATTTAATATTTTAGATAAGTTGTTAATTTCGGAAGTCAGTGAAAGCCGATGGTAGATAAAGATAGCAAAAAAAATATCAGACAAAGTAGGCATACCTCAGCCACTGTATTAATACTCGAGCCGGAGCCTTTCTTCGGCGTCTTGTTGAGCAGTCCCTTGTTGAAAATGTGCCGCTTGATGGAGTCGCCGAAACTCTTGGAGCCCGCCACCTTACCCGTCCGCTGTATTTGGATCGGCGTGCCTGTAAAGTGTGAATGTAGTGGATGTTTGTTTTTAGTCAATATTTTATTCAATGAGGGTGTTTGACATTTTTTCTGCCGTAAATAGGGCGGTGCCACCGGTGCCCAGGCACAGGGCGTAGACTCTGGGGGGCGCAAGAATGGCCAGACCAGGCAGGACTATTATTTTTTCGGTTTGCTCCTGATAAGTTCCCGCTGCCGGTACGTATGTTGGAATCGAGCACTAGGGCCGTAGTGCTCGATGCCAACACATACGTATAGTGCGATTCAAATGAGAATAGGATCGAGTCGGCGCCATATTGTGACGTCATAGCTGTCAGTTTTACCCAATTGGGTAGGGTGAGCAAAAAAAGTTGTATTTCTTATATTATAATTTATTTACAACTTTGAGTGAAAAAACTGTAATCTGAATCTAGCTCTTCAATTTCGCTCATCTCTGTATTACTGTCCGAGTAGTCATCGTCGTCTATGTAACACAGCGCCTCGTTTACTCATTATCGAGCAAAATGAGTATGACAATAACAAAAACAATATAATTTTGGCAAGTTGCCTTGCACCAACAATGAAAAAGTAAAAACAAAATGTTAATTTATGATTTTAAAAACGAATTATGAATATGTATTATTATAATTAAATGTTTAGATAATTTAACGTTATTATTTAAATTCGATGTAAGACTATTATTCCTCTTCTTTTATCTATGGCAATCGCAGTTGCAAAGGTTTTGCACCAATCTGCCAATGTCGAGTTTATAAATAATTATTTCGACTATTATTATTGGCAAATAAGTTTTTCTGCTGACCGTACTTTTCACGAGACATTTGACAGATAGAGGTCATTGACGTTCCTATTCTCATTTGAATCGCGTTATACCTACATATCAGTATCATTAAAAACGTCTATTAGACAATATATCGTGCTCATTTTTTGGCAGTGCACGAGCGTATTTGTGTTTAAATTTTTTAAGTGTGGGCAACGTATTTGAACTAGTGAACTTGCATTTGAGTTTTAGTGATTGAGATGCAGTGGGTGGCATAATAGGCGAAGGGTCCACTTAACATCTGATAGCTCGTCTGCTTGTTTGCCCACATCAGTTCTTCAATTAAACAAAAAATTTAAACGGATTTCCAAAGTAAAAATACACAAAAAAGTGTACCACTCTCAGAAAACTGGCATAAAATAACGATTGAGTTTGTTTTGTCGAGAGTGTAAATTCGGCAAAAATTTTAACCATTTCTCTACTCAATCTTCATAATTTTGAAGTCGGTACCAGCGAACTTGATAGTGAGTTCTATTTTACATATTGTTTTATCAGTATGTTTTCTTGTATGAAGATTTATTCTGTCAAATGGATGTCATAGCATATCCTTAGTTTGGAAATCAATAGTTAAAAATGTATAAAACAGTACATGATATATCGCAGATACATAGATCGCATTATTTAGTAGCGTAGCTCGTGACATCATATAGGCCCGTAACAGTAATATAGGTCGTTAGTTAATACTTGGCACCTACAACATGTACACATGTAACATTGTGTGTCATCTGTGAATATAAGAATTATGTGACGTGTTACGTCATGACTATGCGTAGACAGCACACAACGTAACATGTGTACATGTTGTAGGTGCCAAGTATTAACTAACGACCTACACGTGCGCGTGACGTCACTCACCGTAGCCGTTCTGGCGGTTGAAGTGCTTGATGAGGCGACGGCGGTGCGCGGAGGGCGGCAGCGCGTGTATGTGCGCGTACAGCTGCGCGAGCGCCGTGTCCGTGGGATTGGACGCGTGCTCCGCGACGCTGCGCGAGCGGTCCACGAACGTAGGTGCCAAGTATTAACTAACGACCTATACGTGCGCGTGACGTCACTCACCGTAGCCGTTCTGGCGGTTGAAGTGCTTGATAAGGCGGCGGCGGTGCGCGGAGGGCGGCAGCGCGTGTATGTGCGCGTACAGCTGCGCGAGCGCAGTGTCCGTGGGATTGGACGCGTGCTCGGCGACGCTGCGCGAGCGATCCACGAACGTGTACACTGTGTTGGCTGCCGTTCTGGAAAATAACAAGAAATAATATGACGGCCTCTGATCATAATATTCCCTGTGATGTCGGTTACTTTAAATCATCATAATATTAATACATGAAGCAAAATTTCTAGTACAGCTTTAAGAGAATTGTGCGTACGGATTAGAGTGAAATTTGTCACAGTTAAAGTTTATGCTGAGGAAGGCGTGCGAAAGCTTAAATATCTTGAAATAATGCTTAGAGATACATGAAATTAATGAAAATGTCAGCAACACAGACTACCTCACTCATACTAGCACTTTTGTATATTACAGTAGGTTTGACACAATAGGGGATTGAACTACATCTGAAATATTTAGTTTCATTAATATATTCAGAAATATTGAGGCATTACTACTTGGTAAATGTAAAAAAATCTATTATTTTATGTGTAGTTTACTTATTAAATACATTTAAAAAGTACCAAAAAAATTGTTTTTTTGAGAAATTGGTAAACAGAACCTAAGTACATCATTAGTTACAAACTTACTTACCTAAGTACATCAAAGTTACTTACAAACATTCATTATGGTAAGTATGAACTTAAACGCACAAATATCGGAGATATTTACAAATATATTTCTGCGGCCGTATACTTCATACACTTTAACCTACAAGTGACGTCACTTGTAAGTTTAGTATAGAGCGTTTTTAATTAATAGAGTTTTTTTAATTTTGTATACAAATCGCTGTACCTTTGAAAATATTGACTTTTGATATACAGTTTCTTCTGAGAAGTTACTCATATTTTAGAGTACTATTCATTTATGCAATAAAAAAAAACAGTCTGCTTGCCTATTGTCAATAAATGTAAATATTTCTTTCACATTCCATAAACAACAATTACATATTTTTATTCACATTCCATAAACAACAATTACATATATCTTAGAGGCTTGAAATTTTAAAATTAAAACATAATTTATAGTCGAATTTTGACCACAGGTCGACCTCTAGTTGTATTAAATAAGTATGATAAGCTTTGGCTTTCTCTACATAAAAAGCATTGTCATGTCATGTACTCATGTAATTCGTATTTTATTTATGTATTTGTTAAACACACAGGTTACATAAATATAATATAAAGTACAGTGTTAAAAAAACTCAAACTGGTGGCTATGCTACAAGCAAGACAGGTGTAAATAAATAACAAGATAGTAATTACCTATCTGTATAGCTTTCATCCAGGTCAGCAGCGGGCGACAGCGCCTTCTTTCTCTCTCGCACCGCGAGATAGGCGGCCGCGTCGGTTACGAGCTGCGCGGGCGCCGCCCACAGCGCGCTCGACTGACGGATCATGAAACTCATGAGCGGCGCCAGAGCCAGTGACTCCTGATGGAAAGCTTCGGGGGAGAGCTGGAAATGAGTTGTACGGACTGTTTTATTTGCAAATTTAGTTTATTTGACAGCCTCCGTGGTCTAGTGGTTAGAGCTTTGGCCCTCGACTCGGTCATGGGTTCGATTCCCGCATTGGAACAACAAAAAATGTGTTTTCGTTTGGTTAGGACAATCCAGGCTGATCACCTGATTGTCTAATAAGAAAGATGATCCATGGGTCGGATGGGCATGTAAAAAGTCGGACCTGCGCCTGATCTCTCGTCAGTTGTTTCGGTTATCCATCCCATTGAATTATGAGAGTAAAGGAAGAGAGCGTGCTCTTCTGTACTGCATACACACTTGGACACTATAAAATTACTCCTGCCTAACTGGCCTGGTTTCAATGAAGCCGGCCACCGTCACCGAGATTGGTGTGGGGAAGTTATTATTTGCAAAATCTCACTAGCGATTCATAGCGTAAGATTTGTATTAGTCTTTTTTCTGTAATAATAAACAGATTTTTATTTATTAATTATTTAAAATGTGTTTTCAGTTTTAAAGAGTTGTGTAGAAAATAGTCAAGCAGCTGAGCATTGATCTCATGCATGGGACTATGTATAAATTTTTGTCTGTCTGTTTCTTCCGTCTAATATCTGAAAAAGCCGGACCGATTTTCACTGGCAAATAGCTGATGTTATAAAGAGTAACTCAGGTTACTGTTATCTTAGGGGTTCCATTTAAAAATTGGTTTCCATTTCCATCACTTCCATTCCATAAATAAATTATATTCCGTTGGTTGAAGTAACAAACAATCTAATAAATTGTTACCTTCCTAGGGCACAAGAGATGCGGTGTGAACATTGTTGCTAGTGTGTCCGGTGACATTCTGTTACTCGCTTCGTTGTCAGCAACCAAGCGCAACAGCCTTAGCAGCCTTTCCAGAAAATTTCTGTGAGATGGTGCCAGAAGTAACAGTAGCAACTGCAAGGCTGTCAGCAACTTCGTTTCCGACGATTCTAGATTCGGTGGATATTGACCTGTAAATAGAGTATAGGAATATTATATTTTACTAATTTATTTACCAGTTTATTTTACGCATAGAAATAAGATTAAAAAATTATACATGTACACTTGCCAAACTGCTATTTGGTGTTAAAAATATTTTTATAATGTTTCACAACAAAAGAGAAAACTGATATAACTTTAAAACGCATGGTTTTCCTGGAATAAGACCTAGCTAGATCAATTTTTTTTCCCTAAAACCCCCTGGATACTTTTCATGGATATACTTCCAGCCGTTTCTGAGAATCTGATGAAAAGACATGTTTGATTTCGGGCCAGTTCTATGTACACTACATATAGGTAAATAGGTAAATAGGAAAAAAATATGGGAATATCATAAAAATACGAAAAAATTAATTTGAAGAAGGGTACTTGCGTACAAAAATGATTATTTGAAGAGTTTTTTATTGCGAGAACACTATTTTTAGGGATATAATTAATCGAGCGAACAAAAAATAAGTTGGCGGCTGCACGTGAGCATACTGTATTACTGAATTTGGCAGCGAATTAATATGTTGGCGACTAAATTACTAAACTGGCGAAAACACTCGGGTGACAAAAAATTCTATAGTCGGCAGATAAAAAGAGGCGAAATTTAATCCAAATTAGCACCGACATTTATAAGTTGGTGACTTAATTTCCGAGTTGGTGACCATTATACCATATAAGCAGCTATAAAACCAAATTTGGTTGATAAATTAATGGCTGCTAAAAATTCAATTTGCAGGCTACGGAAAATCCTATTTTTGGATACTCTTGGAGTATGTTTTTCTTTGTCATGGGTGTAATTTTCTAGGTTTCTGGGGGTGCAGAATAATATGAAAATAAAATCTGTTTCGTAATTCCACAATGGCGTAAATTTTTGTTATTAAAATTAACAAGGCTGTCCTTTTCCCGGTTTCTGGGGGTTCTGATTACAAAATTGTCTTCCAATTTCATTTTCCAAAATGGAGAATATTCAATCTTCGGAAAATGAATATGAATACTAAATTAAAAGATCTTTGGGATGCTAATTAGGATTGATGATTATTATTACAGTATGTTATGTAGTTCAAAGTACCAGCTATGTAGGTATAGAATTTTTTAAAAATTCAGGATTCATGAATTTTTCTGCCATTCATGAAGAAAATATGCGATTTCTAGATTAATAAGGGGGAGCAAATTTTCATTACTTTTGCAGTAGGATGCACCGTTTCTGAGATAGAAGCGACTATAGAAAAAAATATGACAATGCTGTACTGAGATACGAGGGGTGTATCAATCTATAGAAATGTTGGAAAATTCAAGATTTTCGATTTTTTTTTCTCCCATCATGAAGAAAATATGATGTTGCGTTATTCCTAAGGGGGACGAAATTTTCATTATTTTTTTCAATAGGATGCACCGTTTCCGAGATAGAATCAATTTTATAAAAAAAGAAGTAAATGCTGTACATTGAGATAAGACGGATGTATAAATCTATAGAAATGTTGGAAAATTCAGGATTTTCGAATTTTTTTTTCTCCCATCGTGAAGAAAATATGATGTTGCGGGGATTCTAAGGGGGACGAAATTTTCCTTATTTTTTCAATAGGATGCAGCGTTTCCGAGATAGAATCAATTTTATAAAAAAAGAAGTAATGCTGTACATTGAGATACGACGGATGTATAAATCTATAGAAATGTTGGAAAATTCAGGATTTTCGAAAAAATTTTTCTCCCATCATGAAGAAAATGTGATGTTGCGAGGTTCCTAAGGGGGACGAAATTTTCCTTATTTTTTCAATAGGATGCACTGTTTCCGAGATAGAATCAATTTTAAAAAAAAAGAAGTAATGCTGTACATTGAGATACGACGGATGTATAAATTTATAGAAATGTTGGAAAATTCAGGATTTTTGAAAAAAAATTTCACCCATCATGAAAGAAATATGATTCGGGGTTCCAAAGGGGGGCGAAATTTTCATTATTTTTTCAATAGGATGCACCGTTTCCGAGATAGAATCAACTTTATAAAAACATAGTAAATGCTCTACATTGAGATACATTCCTAGATGTATAAAGCTATAGAAATGTTGGAAAATTCAGGATTTTCAAATTTCTTTTTCTCCCATCATGAAGAAAATATGAGGTTGTTGGGTTACTAAGGAAATTTAAAATGGATGACTTTTTTGTAATCAGCACACCCAGAAACCAATAAAAGGACACCCATATTATTTTTATGAAATTAAGTATGTCCGCCATATTGGAATTTCAAAACGAATGTCATTTTCGTATCCAGCACTCCCAAAAACCTGGTAAACGACACCCATATCAATTTTACGAAAAATAAATATCCGCCATTTTTAAATTTCAAAATTAATCTACACAATAATCTACACCTCCCTAAAACCGAGAAAAATAAAAAATTGGGAATTTTGTGCGCTCCTTTATGGTTTTTTTGTGTGCGCTCGTTTCGCTGCTTGTATGGTTTTTGAGTTACCTACATCAGGGAAAATATATGTGCCTATTCTTAAATTAAATGTGTACTCACAAATTGTCGCCAAGATGGTTATTTAGTCGCTAAAACATAATCTGTCTGCTAGTTTGGAAAATTCAGTGGTATTATTTAGTCACCAGATTAGTAATTTTTTTGTTCCTTACATTCTTTCGCCAACTTGGTAATTTAGTATTCAATATTGGGTATTTTCACATCCAAAATTTAATTGTTTTGTCGCAAGTTTAAATACATGCCCTATTTTTAGGGCGGCCATGACAGTTGTTTTGACTTGACTTTTGACGTAGTAGACAGTTTTACGAAGAGACGACGTCTTGAATGCTATGCGTCTTTCTTTGTCAAAAGTCATGTCATTGACAAAATGACATTATTTAGTTAATTTTGATCTGATCCGCCATGTTTTATTTTACTTTGTGTTGCTCTCCTTGACGAAGGTAATTTAAATGTACATGGAAACGAAGTGAAATTAAACAAAATAAAGAATAGGAAACGGTTACTATATTATGTAGCTATATTTACATATACTGTACGTAGGGCTGGCCCAGGCCTCATACATTTCTTGAACATCGCTTTTAAACAAGAAGTGCTCATATAAACAGTATTATATAAATTATTAGATGCCACTGTCAGATGTAAATGATGCCCTATTAAACTTGAAAAAAGTATACTCACTAGCAAGAGTGCAATAAGTTTGATAGTACTGATCCATCAACAACGGTTGTGGCAGTTCAGCTAGGAAGCCCTTCAGCACCGATGCACAATCGTGCACAGTGAATCTACCCTCGTCAAGACCGAGGTTGGAACCTGTGATGAGCAAGTTCTTGAGTTCCTGCTGGCGACTGAGAGAACCGGTGCGACGAAATATACCTTCTTGGATTACATCTGAAAATGATAACAGTTACATTGTTAAAATATTTTCAAGTATTGATATACGAAGCGAAAACTTTCAGGACAGCTTAGAGCTGTGTAAACAATTAAGTATAATATTTGGCACACTTAAAGTTTATGTGGAGGAAGGTGTGCAGAAAGTTAATTTTTTTTTTGTAATAATGCTTATACACACTACCTACCTCAGATTATTCACACACTCTACCATTTCAGACATATATAATTTTGTTACACATTGACGCTTGTCAACCTGTCACAACATTTACATTTTTTTTAATTGTTCTATCTAAAGGCAAAATAACTCTCATAAAGATTAAATTAAAATATTATATGAATTAGGTGAATTTCAACCACAGGGCAACCTCTATTCATCATTATTATTTTATATATCTGTGTCCTAAAAATAGAAAATCTTTTAAAACTTGTTATAAAACCTAAGGAGCAATTCTGCTAAATAAAACCTGCATTAATACAATTACAATCAAGTCCCGATACGCTAAAACTCTCAAAAGGTGTTTTAATGAATGTTAAACCAATAAGAAACGCACTCTGATCGGTCAAAACATCATAAAATCCGTTCATGGTAACATGTCGCCTCACTTACAATCCAATCAAAATGAAATTCTACTTTAAATACAAGAATTGAGGTTCTGTTGTTGTGTTACATTAATTAACAAAAACCTCTTACAAAGCAAAATATTACTTAATTTCAGTTTTTTTTTTTTTTTATTCAGGTAGCCTGTTTTGAAAATAATTTTGAAAATAGCTTGAAGCGTCACACACAAAAACTTCGCATTTATATATTATTTAATAAATGGAATGGAATCTAACGCCCAGATAACGCTAGTCAGTGCTTGAGTATTTTTCAAAATAAAGTGATAGATAAAATTATAATGAAGAGAATAACTTAGTTTCTATCTTCTTTCTGAAAGTTACATAAGTACTATCTGCTAATGACATCTGGTACTTACTATCTGGTAAAGACAAAAATTCTATGAGTTCATCAAGCCTAAGCATTCCTTCTTCTGTTATAGAGTTCACTTCCTCATTCTTCTTCATATTATTTACATTTTGACTAGAGTTCGAGTTAGAATTCTTCGTTTTTTTGTGGAAGTTCCATCTAAATTGCTTTGGTTTATCAGTTGAACACTCAACACTAGAAAAGAAACAAAGTAACTTAGTACTCCTAAAATTCATCGAATTCCAATCGGCTAGTATTTTACTTACTCGTCTGTATTAATATCTACAACAAAAGATAAATGCATTCGCACTAATGTAAAAAATTGGTCTAAGTTTTCATTTCGTAATTTGTCTATCAGTTCCGACGTACTCATTTTGAGTATAATGATTTAGAACCTTATATTACAAGAGCACAACCACATCACAATGTTTAAAAGCACTTTTATTTACAATAGAACTTTTAATTAAACAAAAAATAAAATAAATTTTACAAAAAGTAACCGCATTGTTTTCAAATCAAAACATCTGTCAGTTGTCACAACTACAACGGACGGTTTCGTTCAGAAATTTTTCGATTTTTGACAGATCGTTTTTTTTAAGGTTTTTGGCTCAGGTTTTTGGATGAAAAAAAACCAAACCATTAATAAAAAGTAAATCTCAATAGGCACTATCCCTATCCCCATGGTCTATTCAATATATGTGCCAAATTTTATCGAAATCAGTTCAGTAGTTTCAGAGCCTATTCAATACAAACAAACCTTTCCGCATAATTATATTAGTATTGAAGACTAGCTGACCCATGCTCACTTCGATCGGCGTTAAACGTTTTTTGATGATGATGATGAGGATAAAAAGTAGGTATCCTAATTTACTCCTTATAACATTAGCTATCTACCAGTGAAAGTCCTGTGAAAATTGGTCCAGCTGTTTCATAGATTAGCCGGAACAGACGGACAGACAGAAAAAAAATTTAAAGATTGAAATAATTGTCATTACGTTTTTGTAAGTTATATTTAAATTGGAACCATTATTTAATAGTATACTGAATGATTGGATCCGAACAGACAAATTACTTGAGAAACTTCTCAATTAGATGTGTGCCACCAAAACCTTCCTAAATCCTAATACTTATTTTTTAAAGGCTTTAGTTGTACTTAAATTATAATAATATGAATAGCTAAGAATGGCAGGTCAAAAACAAGCTTACAGCTTTTGCTAAACGAAATTCTTTAGCCAAGAATGAGAGGTCAAAAACAAGCTTACAGCCTTTGCTAAATGAAATTCTTTTTTTAAATCCATTATTACTTTAAGAATGGTAATAGTAAGGTGAAACAGTTAATGTTAAAGGAATGTAGATATTTAAAAATGTATACCCATAGTTATAAAAAGTTTAATATTGATCTTATAATTTAAACATTTAATCTAATTATGCTTTCAAAACATGTCATCGTGCCCAAGCTCAGCTAACATATTGAGACCTCTGTCTTTTAATGCTTTAGAAAGTAATTTTTGCTGTTCAATTTTGGCATCTTGTTCACGTCTTTGAGCATCTAGAATATCGTCGACTGATACTTCTTTTAGTGGAAGATTTTCTTCTTTATCTTTATCCTGGAATAGATAATTTACATTAGACATATTAGTCAAGGTTTTTATTTACTTCCTACCTTTTGTAATACCTCCCATTACTAGAATATAAAACAAAAAGAGTTTTAGTAACTTACAATATGTTAGTATTTCTAAGGGCTCCCACACATTTGCAATTGAATTTTCTTCGCATTGCAAATATCAGCAAGCTCATATGTGGGCTCTTATATACATTATATGTGTGGGAGCCTTAAATTATTACAAGTTCACTAGACATGCTCAAAACAGTACCCTGTAGTGTAATGCTATATAGCATGACATTCCGCATCGCGTGATATGGCATGCTATCAGTACGCAGAACACTAAACATGACCTGACATGACGCGCTATATGAACGGCCTGCTATTACATATGTCGTATACCTGAGATTGTACTGAATGTTCTGTGTAATAGGTAGGCCTTTTATTATTATTATAAAGTCTTTATTTTTGACAAAGTTGATTTCCCTTCATCCTTAACCCTGATTATGATATACTAGAAAATTACAAAAAGAGTTTCCGGGCTTAGGACTGGCAATATTACACTTTATTTTTCAACTGATGCGAGGTAATTTTAGCCTGAAACATGGCATTTTTGGCAACAGGCATGTAGGTAATTAGGTATATTTTATGTACCTATATAGGAAACAAATCCGTGTGACGGAGACAGTATCCCGTCTGGCGGACTAGTAGCAGAAGGTATTGACTAGACTCCTCGTTACTTGTACTCGAACCTTACCAATATTATCCGACGGACACCCGAGTACTATCAGAACACGGCAGGCCGCGCCGATCGTAGAGCATACCGGCCGCCGGGGCATGCCATGTTTGATGTCATACGTCATGCTAAATTTTGTCGGGTAATGCGTACTGTTTCAGTACGCGGTCGTGCTATATTACGCGTAATACATTACTCACAGTACCTACACATCTCTAAAGTTCACAACATGTAGGATGACCTGAAGACCGTTTTATGCTATAATTTATAGGTAATAGGTATAATTGTGGTGTACTCACAATTTCTCCCAGTAGCACGACATTTTCTCCCCTGACTATGAATATCCCTCGAGGTATATCCCCATATTCTTGACCAACATGGATCCTTTCTATTGTCTTGTGTAAAACCAAATTAGCGAACTGATCCACGCATCGTAAATATCCAATTAATGTTCTGCCATCACGAAGTAACACCATAAGTTTCTCTATGCAAAATAAATCATTATAAAACATTTAATCGTAAGACATCTACCTAGCTACTTGTTTAATGAAAAAACATACTGTCTAATTCGTCCAATAAATGAGCTGTTCCCTCTAAAGGATTTAAGTTATTAGACATTTTCACTAATTGTGTAGATTATTATAAGTTTTAATGTTAGAAAATAAACGAAAACTACTATATTTTTACGATTCAATTTTCAAAACAATAAAACCAATCCTATCCTTGAGAATTTTCAGTTTTGTATCTTCTTCTTCTTCTTCAGAGTTCCGGACAAAATAACTTTTGGGTCGGTAGAGGTATTAAAGCGGAGTAGAGCAAAGAAATAGGAATACTCTATGGAGTAGAGCGTTTGAAAGTAAAAACTCGTATTCGACTTTTAGCAAAGTGGCTGTTTCCCCTTTAAAAAAAAAAAAAATGTCAGATGATAATGGAATTTCGTTCGAGTCAAAAGTTCAAAACTTTTATCACGAAATACAAATTAATTGACGAAACTTTTGTTTGTGAAATGCATACTCAGTGAATGTATTAGAAAATTATTATGCAAGCGATTTGTCAACGTTTTTAAACCTGTTAAAAAATGTATAAGACTGCCGTAGCATTGTAATCGTAAATATTTTTGCAAGATGGAAGCCCAGGACGATAAAATTAAGTGGGGATGTTTATTATTCCCTCCAGCCGGAGGAAATGTGTTTAGTAAATTTCCAAAAAAGGTACAGCCTAAATTGTTATTTCCTAGCTTGCTTCAGTGGTTTCACATTGAAGTAGTCTACAAAATCCGCTATTTTAGTTGTACCTACAATACGCTTTCTAATGACTCAGGGTTACGGTATGTTGATTATTGTATAAGTATGCCGGTTACTCTGGTTTTATGTAAGATGCACGAATATGCCGTATTACTTAATCACACTTCTCTCTTTCTATCTTTTATTCCTTGAGTATTTGAAAAAACGTGGTGTTTTGTCGTTGCTCTAGCTACTAGCAGCTATAATATTGTTAACATTTTCCTAAGAATGTCTATAATATTAAATTTACTTTAAGTTAAAGGTAGGTAGCTTATATTATGTTTGGTCTTGAGAGTGAATCTTCACTTTGAAATTTTCATAATATCTTTAGTGGCATTGGCAATCACTGATGACTATTATTAAAAATCTTATCTTTAATTGTGGAATTTTGCTTACAGAAAAATTGGCAACAGAAATACTGTATACTCTTCAATGCAAGCATACAAGGTATCGAAAGACTCGAGATCTACGACAACAAAGATGATGTTACCAATGGCGCTATTCCTAAAGTTATAACCCTTGAAAACTGTATTAGAATTACCCATTCTAGTCCCAACACTATAACTATTTTGACTAAGTCTAATTCACAACAAATAAGCACACAATCTGAAGCTGAAACTTTAGAATGGGTTACGGCATTGCAGTCCGTTGCCTTCAAGGGCAGGGATAACAGCCCCATTGCTTGCGATGAGGACAACGACCTCTACTGCTCATCTGGAGAAGGAGTGTTTTCTGTGAAAATGTGTGTATCTGAAGCATCAACAAGATGTGGCTTCGAACCTATTAGATACCTTCTACTTTTGACTACAACATCCATAGAATTACGGGATGTGAATGATAATAAACTATACGCAACATGGCCATATAGGTATATAAGACGTTACGGATACAGGCAAGGTAAGTTCACATTTGAGGCAGGGAGGAAATGTGAGACTGGCGAAGGAATCTTCCATTTGGAGCATCCGAATCAATCGGAAATATTCAAATGTTTGTCACTCAAGATGAAAACAATGAAACAAATGATAGGTAACGATAACTTAAACAGCCCCGAGCATAGTGAATTTAATATTCAACCCACTGCAAACTTATTTCCTGGGTCTAGAAGTCCACTCATTGCAGCGAGGCCTGATGATTTAAACTTGAGTTGTTTGTCATTCAAAACATCATCAGTGTCAAGCCATCAGACAGCCAGCACTGATAGAGATTCTGCTCCACTACTCATGCCCAAGCCTGCACTAAAACCCAAACCACAAAAACCACCAAGGAAAGTGGTGAATATGTCCAAACCAAATAAAGATGTGCCCTGTCCGTTAGAGGAGAATTTGGAATTTGGCAGGTACAAAAAACTTGACAACTATGAACCTATAGAGCACGTAAAAAGGGATCATAGTCCTCCAGTGCCATATGATAAGGTCGAGGTGCGCTGTGAAGCATGGAAAACCTTGGGGATAGATGATCCTGATCACACGGAGTTCACACCTAATCTAGGCGACAGTCCTAACTGCATGAAGCTAATATCAAGGTCACAAGACAACTTAAACTCTTCTGGACCAGAATCGTCTAGAATCATCCTTTTGCCGAGCCCAGTGGTAGATCCAGAAGACGAAAACTATGACAGGTTGCAATATTTTGGTTCCACTAGTAAATTAAATAAGTCTTCCAGATACAAATTGTTAGAAGCTAGACCGACAACATTAGCTTTAAACGACACGAAAAATAAAGACACTTGGAACGATTATGATGAGGTGGAAAATGTGATGCAAACTGCCAGACTTGCGGATGACTCACACCTGGGTTACGGTATGATTCGGAAACCGAACACCCCTGGTCCCCAAGTGCCGACTGCTGCCCAAGCTCAAGCCCTGCAAAATCAAGTGGCTCTAGAAGATATATCACATAACACATGCAACGGAACAGACTACGCCATAATAAGTCGCCCAAAAAGAGTATGAGAAATTTTATTAAGACTGAAATTTTGTCATCAAATTTTTTATTGTAATCTGAAAAGTATTAGAGTCCAAATACATGACTTCAAATCAACTTAATTGAAAAATATTGAAAGACAAAATTCAATAAATTCACAATACTTCATCAGTTCACAACGAGACAATGTCAGCAATTGCCTTAGTGGCAAATATTTGAACTGCTAAGAAAGCCTATTGCCCTATGGAAAAAGATTAATATGTAAATATCCTGTAATTGTTGGGGACATCTTAAGATTTTGATATATAAATTTGAACCATTCCATTTATTCAATCTTGAAATTAACATTTCAAAGTGCCAATTTTTTATATTTTAAGTAATACCTAATTATTTTTCTTGTATTTTTTAATGAATCTATATTATTTGAAATTAATGGATTGTAAGTATCAAAATTTGTGAGACTGTATTAAGCATTCCCTAGATATATTTCTCGCCATACATTATTGTAGAATTTAAAATTTGTGGCATAAGTATTCTCAAAAATTATGAATTAAGGAAAATGTGATTTTAGTGCCTTATATTAGTACATTTTTCTCCCAAGTCGTATTGGCTTGGTTTATTCCAATAACTGTTTTTGCAAAATGGTATTTAACAATTTACCTTTAACTAGTGTGTAACATTCATTTGGAAATATTACCAATATGATAAGTCCATATATTAAATAATTTTATAATTAGTATTTTAACATTACGAATTGTGTTATATTTTATCAAAGTTTTTACAACATGCAATATACTTACCTATATCATGGTGCCAATATGTGTGTGTACAATTAAATAAAGTTAAGTAATGGAGGATTTACATGGGTGACTAAAGCCGTGCCACGCGGCAAAAATCGACCGTCTAAACTCTAAGTGGTAATCTGGTGAGGATGCAAGGGATAAAATTGCCATTTAACTGTGTGGCAAAAATCGTGCAGCTTTAGTTACCCATGTAAGTCTTAAAGGTTTAAATATTACCCAAATTTTGTAGAAATACTATATCAAAAACATTAAGTTTCTTATAATTTGTATAAAAATGAATCTCCTAGTTAAAACTGCACGCACAAACTATACCTTTGTAATTATTGAAGTCACATATCCACTAGGCAATTGACGCTCGACATATTTAGCAATTTTGCATAACAACGTGCAATATTGCTAGCTGAGGCACAACATGAGGCTGGAACTATAATATGATCCGGAATCCGTAAAGCTCGGGAAAATTCACATAGCACTGTAAATAGAACCCTACTCTAATACAGTAGAGCTGAAAATCGAACACACAACTGTAGAGTTAAATGTCAATGTCTATATGACAGCTCGACACTTCGATTTTCAACTCTATTAGCGCAGAGTTCTATTTACAGTGCTCTGAATTATCCCGGGCCTGCCAGATTCCAGATCATATTATAGTCCCAGCCTGATAGCAGTAGATGTGTACACAGACAATATTGTTAAACAAAAGTTCCACATTAACTTTGAATCTGTTGGGCAACATGTTGCATGACAAAATTGCCTAGTGAATATGAGGCTAAGAATGCAGATTAAACTTCTGAACATTTGTTTTTGATATTATATTTTATGGCACATGTTGCTGGCCATATTTTAAAACATTGTGAGCATTAAAAAATTTAATCCTAGGTGTTATTTTATACTCTATAGTCAAGATACTTAAATGTATAGAGAAAGTAAAACAATTATATTGTATTTCTAATTTCTTTATATTTTTACCCGACGCAAAAAGGATTATTCTAATACTATTTTTACATACATTCTGACTTTACACTACTATGTATTTTCTCAGCTGGAAAAGATTCATAATACAATATATTGAATGAAGCATTCTATTGAATGGCTTTTATTTAATAAGATGGTTGTAACAATGCTTTCCCATCTAAATAAATTATTATAACACATAATATACATCACATAATATTATGTAAATACACAAAACATATGTAAATTACTTTATTACCATAATAAATTACACCTTCCTACACAACACCTTCAGTTCAAAACTGAATCAAAGCAAAGCAAATGTTTATTTGCTTTATTTTAGCTCGGTTTTCATCAGAACGCTGAACTTAACACTAGATACTTAGATATATACTACTTTTATACATAATCTATTCAGCAATTTTTTTCTTCTCAATATTCTCTGCTATTTCTTTGGCAACATACTCTAAATCATTTGACATTATTTTTTGTACAGTTTCTCCCTTTTCTGCCATGATGTCTTCAATGTTTTTCTTGCCGTTCATATCGGAGAACCAGTTGAGATTGTCCGCTATCAAATGCTTGTTCTCGCAGCCATCACATATAACAATAACCACGCCTTTGTAGTATGCTTGCTTAGAAATGAATTTAGAATTCCTGATTTCACACATCTTGCATGTAAACATAAGTTGGAACTTTCCATCTGTCGTATTTATTTTGTTTGGCAGTGCATTATCAAGTGTTGGAACAGTTGTAGTAAACCTTCTAGTTGCCGAAATACTTGGTGTTGATGTTGTTTGTGCTGATGAAATAACTAGACGACGTCCAAAATATGAGTTTCCATTGCTTGGAAAACATACGACATTATTTAAAAGCCGTGGCTTATGATACTTCACTACAAAGTCAATTAGAGTCTTAAAAGACATTTTTAAACGTACCTACACGGAAATAATTATTAGAAACCACTATTTCATCATAGGTACTCGAAAATTTCAAAGCACCATGCTCCAAAAATCAGCAAAAAATCGTTTCTTTTGTTATGGCATTGACAGTGACATATTAACTTTTTTTTAATTAAATGGCGTTCGGATTAAAACCATTTGCCAGTGTCAAACTTGACACTAGCAAAATATATGTCAAGTATAGAAACTTTGATAAAGTTTTTTATTTCTAGATCGTCAAGACTTAAGTCTAGTCAAAGATCAAATAAAATATATTTAATGAGTCAAGTCAGTCGATTCAGTAAAGTGGTATAATGCGATTCAAATGGATTGCCCAATTCATAAAATCACTAAGTCCGAAAAGTGACTTTTGAGATAATCGCATTTTACTGTTTTGATCGCATGTTGAATTAATATGCGAAGGTGGAAAAAAATGAAACAAATACACGTTATACTATAAAATATATACTTTTATTTAAGAAAACAAACAAATTAATATCTTTTATAGGAACTTAGTAATAAAATATCAAAAGCTTTGGACTTAGCATGTAACTCTTGGACTTAGTTATTTTTAAGTAATAAATGATGGACTTAGGTATTTTATTGCAGTAGCTAGTACTAAACTCTAAGGAAAAATTGCCTTCATTCTACTTCGTCTGTAGAGTCAGGTTCTACAGTATTAAGGCCACAATCAGTATTATATAAATCTACATAAAAATATCTTTCTGACTCTGGAACAGATTCCAACAACCGCTGTATATCTTGCAATTTAGCGGCTTTTAAAGTCAAGGGTGCATTATAGCAGTCTTCAGGTACTTTATCAATTCGTCTGCTGTATCCGACTTTATATATGAGACCGTTCTTATACCCTGACCCTTCATGGACATAGAAAACTCTGGCTTATCTATTCTTTTAAATATAACTATACGACATTTGGATATTCCTGGCAACTTAATTTAATGATTAACTGTTTTAATTAAATTGTTAACTTAAAATGGTCTAAATAGAGATACTGCCCTCAAAATTATGTGTGATAGCTCATTGGATTCGGAATAACGCCTAGAAAAATGTGCTAAAAGCGTGTATTCCCACATAAAAAATACAAAAGTTATAAACAATTAAAGATTAAAAAAATGGCATTTCGTTTTTACCAATATTTCATAAAATATTAATATTTAAGAAATAAAAAAAAATTGCAAATAAATTTATATAGGTATTGCATTAATAAAAAGCGACATTATCATGATTAAGGAAAAAAAATTAACAACATTACTTGGATTTTCAGTTTTTGTTCAAGTATAAAAATTATTATAAACAAAGTATGAATATTTTTTAACTTTCATGGCGTGATCTTGTTAAGCATACGTACATAATATTTAAGAAAGGCTCAATGAAGCAAAATTTTTTACGACAGTTATTAAATATTTTTTTTTCATTTACAGTTAAGACAGAAATTCGAGAACATATTGTTAGTTAACAATCGTTTAACTAGTTGAAAAATTAACTTTAAGTGAAATTTTCAAAAGGAATAAATTATTTATAGTGCTCAGAATACAGTGTAATTTTTTCAAATTAAAAAAATATGTTTAATACGTTAAATAAATTAATTTGTGTCGTACTCGCTTATGACGCCGCGCGCGAAACCAAAAATGCGCGGAGACCCATTTTCAGCATTAAATTAAAATTATAAATAATGGAGAAAGAGTTCCGGGAGCTAGGAGTTTTTTATTGGAAATTTCCTCTTCTTTCAGAATCTTTTTTTTAAATTTCATAAATATTAATATTTTATGAAACATTGGTAAAAAACGAAATACCATTTTTTTTCATCTTTTTGTGTGTATATAACTTTTGCAATTATTTATGTGCCAATACACGCTTTTTTTTTCTAGGCATTATTCCGAATCCAATGAGCTAACACACATAATTTTGAGAGCAGTATCTCTATTTTAGACCATTTTCAGCTTGTGAACTAGACTAACTGTTATTTTCTCAAATTTTCCTTTAGCGCACAGTTGATCCAAGTAGGTAGGTAATAAATATCGATTTTTATTTTGACTAACTGCATTGTCACAATAAAGATCTAGCTCATATTGACCCGGTATATTTTCTTTGTTAGTCTAAAACCATTAGGACTTAGAAAAATATATAGGGGACTTAGTGATTTCTTGCAAAAAATAACGTGGACTTAGTGATTTATTGGACTTAGGGATTTTATGAACTGAATTTGATTATTTTTATTATTTTCTTACTTTTGAAAACGACACTTACAGGTATAACTGAAAATATTTAAATATACCATTCGAAGGAGAATGAAAAAACAAATCAGATAATGTTGCTAACTCAAAACCTCAAAAAATGGACTTAGTGATTTTATGAATTGGGCCATCCAAATGAGAATAGGAACGTCAATGACCTCTATCTGTCGAATGTCACTTGAAAAGTACGGTTAGCAGAAAAACTTATTTGCCAATAATAATAATAGAAAATATAGCAGAATGGTGCAAAACCTTTGCAACTGCAATTGCCATAAAAAATGAAGAGGAATAATAGTCTTACATCGAATTTAAATAATAACGTTAAATACATACATACATACATATAATCACGCCTTTTTCCCGTAAAGGTGTAGGCAGAGACCACTTTTTGCCACTTGCTACGATCCTTACATACTCGTTTCGCTTCGTTCACTTTCATTCTTACCATCCATTCCTCCTCTTACATTCAACGTAGCGAAGCGGCTTTCCATGGTCCGCTTTTCACCTCTGCGAGAAACGAGACGTGATGGGTGGTGAACCTCATCGCCGCCATTTTGGATAATTAAATTATTTTTATTATTATCCATTGCGTTTCCACGGATTGGTAGAGAGGGTAGGAATAAGGAAAGGGAAGGATAGGTGGTGTGGAAAGGAAGATTGGTAGGTTAGAGTGGGAAATAGGAAATGTAGGATATTACCGCCCAGGAGGGCAAGGGATAGGACAGTAATAGCTAGGGAAGCCGGGGTCGCGTACCCGTATACTATACCACAATTACTACCGGACAGGTAAGTTGGGATGAGTACCCGATGACACGTTAAATTATCTAAACATTTAATTATAATAATACATATTATTCATAATTCGTTTTTAAAATCATAAATTAACATTTTTTTTTCATTGTTGGTGCAAGGTAACTTGCCAAAATTATATTGTTTTTGTTATTGTCATACTCATTTTGCTCGAAGATGAGTAAACGAGGCGCTGTGTTACATAGACGACTATGACTACTCGGACAGTAATACAGAGATGAGCGAAATTGAAGAGCTATATTCAGATTACATTTTTTTCACTCAATTTTGTAAATAAATTATATTAAAAGAAAAAAAACTTTTTTTGCCCACCCTACATAATTAGGTACCCAATTGGGTAAAATTGACAGCTATGACGTCACAATATGGCGCCGACTCGATCCTATTCTCATTTGAATCGCACTATATGTGGTAGAAGCTTCACAGAAAGTTTTGGCGATACACAAAATAGCACGCTTTTTGAAGTTGTACCACTTGCCCACACTTTTGCACCTCAAGTGTCAACGAATATCTAGTCTTAAATCTAAAGGTGTACCAGAATCTCATGGCATTTTTAAAAAATAAAAAAATGTGATTTTCATATGGCAATGTCATGTGTGATCCGTCAAATCAAAGTACGTGATCTGTCAACCGCTGCTAAAATTTTGTGAGAATTTGTTGTTTTTGTGAAAATATCGAAAAAGCCAATTCGATCTCAAGCGAGAAATAATGTTTTCACATTCTATCGTAAAATAAAGAAAGAAGAAGGTGTAAATCGAACTCAATATTAAAATTTAAAGTTTGTGGTAGAGTTGACCGATAAGTTAGAGTGAGTTGTTTTGATACTTTTAGTTTTTTATATTTTTCTTAGGTACTTATTGTGACTTCTTTATAGGTGTTTCCAGTACACGGTGAATCGTAGCTGATGGCACATCGAATGATGGTTTGTTTTCCATGCTTTGTAAATGGAGGAGAAGAGGGAAGAAGAAAATCAACTGAGACAGTTTCGATTTACAGTTATTTAGGAATAAAGAAAACGAGTTCTATACAATTTGAAAGGAAATTCCAACAGTAAATAAACTGTTGAAAATTTAATTGTATGTTATTTGTAATAAATAACAATTTAAGTAATTTACGATTGATTTATTTTTCATGACATGACGTCTTAAATCTATATATATAAAAGACAAATCTGATTGACTGATGTATCAACGCACAGGCTTAATACTAGAAAGTTGAAATTTTGCACACGTATAATTTCTCATATGATGTAGGCCACTTAGGAAGAATTTTTCAAAATTCAACCTCCAAGGGGGTAAAAAAGGGGATAAAAGTTTGTATGAAACTTTATATTTCTTGGACATATTTGGATGATATTTCAGCGTTTTCTTATATTCAGCCTCGTGGGTAAGATAGGGAATAAAAATTTAAAAACGAATTTAATGCGGGCAAAGCCACGGGTGATTAATGCTAGTTTTTAACACGCTTATATTAACTTCACCTGTATGTAAGCTTGTTTGTTTGCTTGTATGTAACTCTCTCTTGCGCGCCTGCTGCCTACCTCGGCTCTGGTAGCTTTAAAACACGCTTTTAAAGAATATCGAACTAAAAAGTTGAAAATAAATATAGTTTAAAAAAACTTAAAAAACACGCTTTTAAAGAATATCGAACAAAAAAGTTGAAAATAATTTTAATTTTTTTAAAAATAAACTTTAAACTGTAGTATATAAAAAATACTAGTATAATTATTGAGGGCGCTTTGTGCCATAATTTTCGTATATCGAGCGACCCACGCTTTTCCCTCAATTATACTACTTAGTATTTTTTATATACTAATAGAGTTTTAAGTTTATTTTTAAAAAATTTAAAATATTTTCAACTTTTTAGTTCGATATTCTTTAAAAGCGTATTTTTTTAGTTTTTTTAATATTTGTTATTATTAACCCGATGTGTAAGAATATTCTTCATACAGCAGTGGCGATGGCTGCTTCTCCTCCATAGGGAAGCCGGAGCCTGTATAATAGGTAGGAATTTATATGAAGGTTTGCAAAAGGTAAGTGAAAAGGGAAGCCGATAGGAATGGAGTTATAGGAACCCTTCGCCACTGTCATACAGTCTTATTTTTCATGTTCAATAATACTAAAGACATTATGAAAAATTTACCAGTATCAAGATCGTTTAATCCTGTTTCCCCAGTATTGCTTACTACAAAATTTTATTTCCCTATTTGCCATGAGATTCTGGTACACCTATACCAAAACATCTATTTTTACCAATAAAATATCTATGGGTATTTTTTAAACGTTGTGAACCAAGAAGAAGAAGGAAAAAAAATATAATAACCTCAAAAGTCTAGCAAAATAAAATACTTTTTATTATAAATTCATAGTTTTTACGTGGTTTTTACTTTAATATGAATTAAAGTACAGGAATTAGGAAACAGCTTCGGCATTAAAGAAACGTTAAAAGAAAGTCATAGTTCGTTTCTATTGCCTCAAACTTTTAATAGAAATATCGTCATATTAAAGTGAAAATATACAGTTAAATATAAATATACGTTTAATATCCTGATTTTAAACCTATAAGTTTTCACTTGTGTAACAAGTTTTCATATAACATACCACAAAATGGATTCAATTTGGTTTAAGCCAGAATTGGCTGATGAGATCATGAAGTCTGAGACAATATTTGAAGAAACAAACAACATTATTTCAGGTGGGAAAGTATTTGTTGGTTTTTTTAGTATTTTTAATGTATATTTTGTATTTGTTGTTCTAAAATCTGCCAGTTTCTGTAGTAATAACAATTCTAAGCAATTAATACTTCTATTGTAAATGTTTCTCAGACATGATGAGAGGAAGAATTGATATTACAAATATCGTTGAAAACATGGCTGGCGTTCTTACAAACAAGGAACCAGAATTGAGAGAGAAAGGAATGAGATTTTTCACAAAACTATTGAAAGAAATCCCAAAAGATTACCTAACATCTATGCAGCTCAAGTTCATATCTAAGTTTTATATTGATCGTTTGAAAGATAACCATAGAGTGATACCACCAGTTTTGGAAGGATATTTGAGGATAATGGAGATGGATAATTTTGATGTACAAAGCTGCGGTGAATATTTTTCGGTTTTGTTCCGAGAAGTGCCTTGCCAGTCTCAAGTCAGACAGGACCGGGCCCACATATACAACACTCTACATAAGCTAATGGAAAGAGGTGTAGAATGTAAGTTACTTTTAGGGTCTTTCCACACCACAACCACACAATACTGATGAGACAAAAGGTGGTCAACATATAGTTACGTATGACCCATATCACAACCACCAGCTCCCCGGTATTTTTACTGGCAATTTATAACAAACATCGAAATTTTGTTGGTACCACAATACACCAAGAGGAAGCCATAGTTTGACCACATTTTGTCATGTTGGTGTGGGTGTGGTACGTGTGGGGTCTCCCCTAGGGACAATATTTATGTTGTTTTTATGTGGAAAAATGTGCCTTTTCGCCAAATAACATTTTGAGACTGTTAAAACTAGATTAAAACATGATGATGTACCATAATAATATAATATGAGGAACTTGTCACTAGTTCATATATTTGATAACCTGATAACATTCTTATCTAATTAGTGTCAAAGTGCAGCATCAATCTTTTATGATGATGAGACAAGTAGTTATGATAATATATTAATCTACTTTTAAGATGGAAAATTAAAAAAAAAATTATTAAAGTATCCCCACAAAAATTTAATATATTTTTGGCGTTTTAATAAAACACAAAAAAGTTTTTTTTTTATATTTAAGTATACATTTTTTTAAAATTAAAATTATTTAGGTACTCCAATTTAAACTAAAGTGAAAAATATTGCCACAATGTTAATTTTATTTCTTTTAGATATTATTATGATTTAATGTTTCTAGATATTATGTAAACACTAGTTTTTACATATGATTGGTCTTCTTAATAAAAAAAACATGTTTCGATGTTTCTAGACATGAAAACACTGGGTCCAGACTTTCTCTATGGTGTTATATCAGCAATGGACGGGGAGAGAGATCCACGTAATTTGTTATTCCTGTTCAACTTCCTACCAAAGTTCCTATCGCACATACCTATAGGGCACCTCGTGGAAGAAATGTTTGAGGTTATATCCTGCTACTATCCTATTGACTTCTATCCGTCTCCAAATGACCCAGCTCCGGTGACCAGGGATGATTTAGCGGCAGCTCTCTGTCCATGTCTGTGCGCGATACCAGAATTTGGAGAGCAATGTTTGATATTGCTTGTAGAGAAGTTGGATTCTAGTTTGAGAATAGCTAAATTGGACTCTTTGAAGTTATTGGTGAGTTGTATATTATACCTCTGACTAATAAAAATATTTATACAATGGATAACCCTTACTGATGCTGTCATTGTCTGTCAAGTGACATTTCCAATGTATGAGACAAGACAGCAATAATGGCTGTGTTCTCCAGAAAAAAGCTCTTGTTAGTGCTTGCTAGCACTAAAGGAAAAAAAAAACAGATTATAGGCCAGGACACATTTGCTAACTTCAATATTGCTAACATTATCCTCCATTTTGCTTATTTAACACCAGTGATCGCCATTTTGCTTACGTTTTTTGTTAGCACTATTCTCCGCGGAACACAGCCATTGTATAAGTTATTCATGATTCTATGCAATTTTTAATTTTTATTAATATAAAAAAAGCAGACATTCTTAACAGAGAACACTTTATTTTAGTTATTGTTAGAAGTAATAATCTAAATGGTTTTCAATAAATAAATAAAGAAACAATAATATTAATGACTTCTATTCACTATTTTCAGACTGAAAGCTGTAAAACATTTAAAGCAGAAAGCTATACACCATTTTTAAAAACTTTATGGTCCTCTATTCACAGGGAGATAACACATAAAACTGATGATGAAATAAGGATGGCAGCATATAAAGCACTAGCGGCTTTAGTCGCAAAATTAGCTACCACAGCAAATACAGATCAGACTTTTGAAAACTTTTTGAAAGGCATACTAATATCCTTACAAACTGCCATAGCTGATTCCAATACAGTGTTGCAGTTTTTACAAGCGTCAAAAGTGCTTTTGACTGTGGCGAATTCCTCCAAAGAATCGTGTGTAATAATCACGAAATCAATGATACCAGCTGTTCTTGCGTATTACGAATTCAAAACATCAGCAAAGCTACAAACGGCGAGTTTAGATTTTTTGGGTGACATGTATGAGCTTGTAAAACATTGGAAAGTTTTAAATGAAGTTGTGCAAGTACAGGAAATTCCCCAGCTATGCTTAACGGCTGCTAGTGTACCATCAAAGGAACATCAGGTAGCTGGATTCAAAACTTTGATACGAGTTAAAGATGTTTTGAAAATGGACTTAGTGGTACCCTTTGTTGAGATTCTAATATACAACATCCATAATTCTAATGATGATGATCTACTTAAATATAGTGTAGAAACCGTACACGCTATAGCTAAAAGATATCCAGAAGTAATAATGGAGTTAATAGTCAAAGGAAAATGTGATTTAGATAATTTAATGGAGGATAAAGTTACGTTGCAAAAACGTCTAAACCTGTTAACGAGTCTTGCAAGTTTGGACGATTTCACCAAAATGATTATTATTGAAATTTTAAAATTGATTACGACTAATGTTGAAGAGGCTCCAAAAGCAGTGAAAGCACTTAATGGAACGCTATCAGACTCAAGTTTATATACTGAAGAGAAACTAGTTCAAATTGAGAGTGATCATGGACTAGTTGATTCTATAGTGTCATGGCTATTGAAAGATGTAAACGGCCCACAAGAATCTCTATCAGAAGGCTTTGAGTTAATTTCCAACACAATGTCATGTTTACCAGAAGAAAAACAATTGAATATTCTTTCTAGGCATACAAGTATGTTGCTTGAGAAATCAAATACCAATGAAATTTATTTTCCTATTTTACAATCTTTATACACATCCATTCACCAAAATGTATGGAATGAATTCATGGATGGGATTATTAATTTATCAATGAATCTAGCATTGCAATGTGATAATGCTACAGTGAGACAGAAAGCTAGCTATCTAATAGCACATTTTATAAATAAATCCGAACATGGTACAAAATTTGAAGTCTTATATGAAACCATAAAGAGTTATTTAACTGCATGTAGTAAAGAAGACGAAAGGCTATGTCCCAGATTAATATATTTGTATGGTTTTATTACAAAGGCGTTGGTAATGCGAGGTAGTGAACATTTCAAATTCTGGCTACAAAAGGTGGGTTTGTTATGTGGTTAAGGACCGTGTTTCTTATTATGGAGTGTAGAGAAACACACCTCTACAGTCCATATTTCCAATTACAACACATTATTATCAGCACCATCTGTTGAACATAAGTACAAAACTAACCAAAAACATTATTGAAGGTTCTATTATCTAGATAAGCCAATCCAAACTTCTACTTTTAGAAATGTAAGCAGTAGGGGTCGGTTTAGGTTGTGGGTGTAGGTATTAGGTGTAGGTTGTAAGTGTTCGTTGTAGGTGTAGTTGTTGGTGTAGAAATTGCAGTGTATGTATTGTTACGAACACACAAAAGCGCCATCTAGCGTCAACCAATGAAACCACTTGGTATGAACAGGAACAGCGTGAGGCCTCCTACTCAGTACTAGATGGCGCTACTGTGCGAATATTCCGGAACAATCCAACCAGCTCACGCGAGTCGCGAACATTTCTGGAACGGTCTGGGACTCGTGTTATCCGATATAAATACGCCCGAGGGGTTGGGAAGGAGGCGAGTTCACTTTGAGCTTCCATCGAGGCGATACAGGAGATAAGTGAAAACTAGTGATCGGGAGTTCGAGTTGAACAGCAAAACAGGCGATAACGATGTGAAACATGGTGATCAAGAGTGATACCAGTGAGTGAAACCGACGACTAGGCTACGACTCAGGACACCGTTAGTGTTTAGTGTTGGACTTAGTGCTTAGTGTTTGAGCCTAGTGCTTTAGTAGTGTGTGAACATGATTAGTGCTAGTGAATAAAGTCTTCAAAAGAGGCTTTCTCTCCAAATCCCTCGAACCCCAACACGTAATAGTATGTAGTTATTTATTCCAGTTCATAGTTAACAAAACAACACCTGTTGCTTACAACTAGTATCTAGTACCTATATAATATTTTTACTAATTATTTCAGATAACTATATCAATATTGGACTCTGTCTACAGTAGTCACGGTGCAGAAGCAATACAGACAATAATGTCAGAATCTGCGGAATGTCTGCATATCCGTCATCACTGCAGAACGAATCTGTTCTACAGGCAGAGGGTTTTCCTGAGTTTTGCGGCTCTGATGGACAAGCAGGCACCGAGTGCGGAGGCCAAAGAGGCTTATTATTTGAGCTGGGCCTATGTCATCGGGGGTACACCCAAAACTGTTATTAATAGTGAAATTAATAAGGTATTAATATAATAAAATATGCTTAAAACGTTTGCACATAGTAACACTCTTATTAATAAAAGTATTTATGCCACGGATATGCTGATCCATATGTCATTATCTGTCACGTGGCTCTTCCAATGTGTTAGACAAAGACAGAAACGGAGCTTAGCGTATCCATGTTGTAAATATTTTTTATTAAAACAGGGTAAAAGTGGAACCTTAAGGCCGTCCCCCGAGCAAAAGACCTTGAGGCGGTCAGCTGCATAACTCAGTTCAAAATTTTTCACATAACTTAGTTCAAAATTGACCAAAAAAAAATTTTAACGGCGAATATCTAGCTTATGAATTTGCCTATCTATTGGTGTGTGTCCCAAATAAAATAAACTTGTAAATACTATGGAGACGCTGAAACTATAATTTAATGTAACATTGAATTTGAATGCAAAGATTAGTGGGCTATGATGCGGATAGATGGCGCTAAGCTCACAGCGACATCTATCCACAGCATAGCGAAGTTACATTGCGTTATTGTTTGCCCTTCTAAATTACACTGTTGGTTTAAAAAAAAAACTTTTTATTCAGAATAAAAAACAAGGTTTTGTTTCCTGAACGTCAAATAAATAAATAAAAATTACATTTACTACCGGTTCGGAACCCTAACCCGGCGAAAAGAACCGGCCTAGGAAACTCGAACTTTCATTTCATTGACATCAAATAACTACCAAACACGCACTAAGTAGTGGGGAACATGAAATAATTTCGAGTTTTCGCGTCTGCCCGATAACGTATTATTATGTGTTTTTAATTATTTCCAGATTGCTCCTTTACTAATCGACGCATTAGATTTCGACAACAAGGACTTGCTTATAGTAATGATGGATGTTCTCACACATTTCGTTCAAGCTAAACACGCCACTATCGCACATAGCTTACAGACCATTTTGCCGCGACTCGTTAGATTGTCTACTTATGTAAAATCTATGGTATGTACCAATTTAATAATTTATTGAAATATTATATGAGCTTAAAACTATGTGTATAACTTTGACTTCTTGCTAACGATTGTTTTATGGGGAGATGCACAATGCAATATACAAAACGTACCTATTTTTAACCGACTTCCAAATAAGGAGGTTATATATTCGACCCGTAGATTTTTTAAATCATTAACTGTAAATCATTCGAAGTTAGATGTAATTTATAAATGATGTGTAAACTCAAGCACTTTTAGATTTTAGTTCATATGTATTATAATATACACCTATTTTCTTTCGTCACTAAATACCTATTTCTCTTCAGGACGTGCGAATAAAAAGTCTCCAATGTCTATACGATATCGCCCACACATATCCGACAGTTTTGCTACTACCCTACAAAAGGGACTTGCTGTTGGATTTAGCGCCATCTCTTGACGATAAGAAGAGATTAGTCCGAAACGCGGCCGTCAAAGCGCGAACGAGATGGTATTTAGTCGGCTCCCCAGGGGAAAGTAAAGAAGATTAACAAGAAAATAAATAGGATTAATAGCATGCTGATTATAGAAATATTGTTCAAGAAAGATTGTTAATTCGTCATAAAAATATCCGAGATGTTGAAAAAACTGCATAATGTAAGCATTAATATTAAATATGAAATATTCTTGTTATCATAATATTATAAAGATTTGGAAGACCATTTTATTATTTCGGCTTAACGAGAATACCTCCGTTAAGCACAACATAAGGAAATTGTATTAATTACAAAATATTACGGCTTAAGGTAGCCTTCCGGTTTATGCGACTGCAACGCGAACAGCAAACTAGCGAATCAGGGCTTCTAGTCAAGATGCATTCCATAATTTCGACGGCGAACTTCGAAATCAAAAATGTATGGGATTTGACATAAGACATCGATAAGTGACATGTCGCTTGCGATGCAATATCTCAAATCCCATACATTTTGTTTTCGAACTTCGCCGTCGTAATTTTAGAATGCATCTTGACTAGAGGCCCAGGTTCTCTGACCACGCCCACCGGTCGCACGTCGGTCGCGGGGATTGTTTAGTGCTCCATATAAATTCATACTAAGCAGTGGCTCCGCGACCCTATTTCGGTCTCAAGCCGCGGCACAGAACACTTATTACTCGCGGAGAAGAATGTCGAGGTCATACAAAAAAATTGGGACCAGATTAGCGCCTCTAGTGCCTCTAGTGAGCTGCCCCCTCAAACTTTTAATCGACTTCCAACAAAGGAGGACTATAATATATTTGATTAAATGAATATGGCGGGAAATTTAATATACGTCGTTATAGTTATGGTTAAATTTCTCTTTCGAATATTATTTGACATTCCAACAAAAATGGTCAACCATCCAGCCAAAAAAATCTCCATGAACAATTCATTATTACTGCAGTGCAAGATATTCGTGAGCCTCTTATACATACGTCTAGCGGTTTCGATAACGCGAGGCAGAAGCGGCATAGTGTCATCTGTTGTGGTTTTTATGTAACAGTAACCCTGTAAGACAGAGAGCGATATATTGAAATATCGCCATTCTTGTCGTACCGAACTGCCCCCTTTTGGTCCAAGGTCATTCATACAAAGTCGACTACCCCTGGGTCACGGTCTCCAGTTGCTCGTCGCGTGCATCGGAGGGCTACCTAGAAATGAAAGTCCATTTGTTTATGATGAAGGAATAGTTTACAAAACTATATCATTACTTGCATTATAAGGACAATATTTTGTTAGCCTGTTTCGCCATTTATAACATTTTGTGGAAATTATAGTTTCTAAATTTAGACGGCGTTTACAATATATTTTATTAATAAAGCACACGTTTATTGTTTCGTTCTTGTTAATTATTTCTTTAGACATAAGTTAATGCTTCTAGAAAATAAGCACATTATATATTTTTTTTGAAATGCCGACTAGACTGTAGAGTACTTCTGTAAGATTTTTTCTATTACACACGAATTTTGGCGGTGTGAGTGTCAACTGTTAAGGCATCTCTTCAAGGCGTCACGTTTTGGCTATAAAATTGATAATATCTTTATGTAAACCCTCATTAGTATCGTTGTGATTTGAAAATAGAAAAAGAGTAGTCAAATTGGCCAATGACACAAATGCTGTGTTCACGTTAGCCAATTAAGTAAGCCATTTTGACATATGTACTCATGATCTTATATTGATCGAAACTCATGATTCACTAATTTCTTAACGCGAATATCAATATATAGGAAAGCTATCCGCAACACTTATATCGCGTGTGAAATACGCATAGGCAATTCGTTTTCCCGCTTGTCTATATTTTTACCTTACGCCTTAAATAACTAATTTATTCCTCTACCCTCCATAACTAAGATAGACTATCTGTGGTTTGATCACAGAGTAAAAATATACACTTACATCGCGTGTGAAATACACGATGAATACACGTAGCCAATTCGTTTTCCTGCTTGTCTATATTCTGACGCCTTATATACCTAATACAGCTTTTTTAACCACTACTTAGATTATGGAGGGTAGGGGAAAGGAGTACTATCTCTGTAAAACAGAAAAGTTAAAAAGTGTCTGACAAAAGTAGTTAAATAATATTTAAAAAACTGGCCATAATGGCTCTAGAGCCAGAAGAGGGCATGATATGAAGTTAGCAATAAGAGATGGAGTGAAATTAGTTAAGTTAAATCGCGAAGTATAGAATGAAAGATTACTCGTGGGTTAAATAACTAATCAAAAACTAACTCAACTAACTTCACTCCATCTCTTGTGTTACAAAACTAACTTCCGTATATATAATATTAATTATATTAAAAGTTGTGACTATGTTTGTGTAGTTCTCGGCGCTAATACAATACAGTTGAAAATCGAACAATTGAGTGTCGAGATAAACATCAATGTCATATATGACAGCTTGACACCTGACATTTCGATTTTTAACTTTATTGTAATAGCGCCGAGTTCTATTTTCTATGCTCAGAATTTTCTACGGCGCACGTAAGGCAAAATCATGGATTTACGGCGACAAAAATATTTATGATCAAAATTTATTATATTATGCTTTTTTATACATATATTGAGTGGTTATTGCCTATCTTAGGTAGTTCGATGTTTTCTAACTTAACGTAGTAACGTAAGTAAATTTCCCTGGCGTGAGTTTATTCATTTATATATGTAGTATATTTAAATGAAATAACACAAAATAAATTGAAATCCAAGTTATATTAAAAATGCATTATATATCATCTTCTTCGTCATCCTCTATCTCATTTTGATTGGTACCGAAATATGTTGGCATCGTGAGCATATTCATAACAACATTATTAATTCCCCCGGTATCATCGCGACTACCTGAAACAAAAACTACAAATACTCAAAGATGTGCAGATATGTGCAGATAAAATCAATTTCCTAGTAATAACAAGATTTAGGCCTATCGATCAACATAAAATTTAAACTGGTACTCGTTGGAACTTTTTACAAAAGCCTTCACGAATTATTTTTTTTAAGTAAAACACAATCATTTTGAGTCTATGGACATATTAAGATAATTCTTTATCTAAAAAGTGTTAAAATAACTTAATAAAAGGTTTATAATAAAGTACTTACAACATGCTAACGCATCCATAATTAAAAACAAGTTTTGACTTCAAGACAACGGCACTTTGACACAACGTAAATGCACTAAGTTTAGTACAATACTAGCAGCACGCATCGCAAAAAACAGAAGGGTCGAACAATAGCGATTTTTGTAAACGGGTCTCGCTCACTAATAAAAAATATTTTGTTGATTCTCGTTCATTGTAGGTTTGAGAGCATCTAGCATAGGAAATAAGTGTAATTCAGTGACTTTGTTTTTATTACTTTTGTCGTCGTAAATCCATGATTTTGCCTTACGTGCGGCGGTAGGGCGAGTCTACACGGCGCGTTGCGTTAGCGTTGCGTCGACGCAGCGCTGTCGCTCCGTCGTTTTACATACTAAAAACTGTACCGTTCACACAGTGCGCTGCGTCGACGCAACGCTTTGACGACGCACAAACAACGGACAGCATCCCCCGAGACGAAGCGGGAGGGGTAACCACGTTACGTTTACGTCGTGTGGCCGGTATTGCGTTAACATGTTTGCGTTGCGTCTACGAAACGCGCCGTGTGGACTGGCCCGTAAGGTACGGATTTCGGTGCATATTATAGTCCCAGCCTTAGATAAAACTCACAAACCCCATTGTCACACGATAAATCACAAATTCTTTGTAATTATCATCTAAAGTGGCACGCTGGTCCGCGATAACAGATTATGCAAATGGCCGAATTGTTAGTGGCGAATCTGTCCGACTAATCCGGGGACATTTCTTTTACCCCCGTCTTGGGGTAATTTGAATGTTGGGGTAATTTGAATACATTAATCCTGCATACATTGCAAGCGTTGCGAGTTTTGATAGTAACCGAGATGATGTATTTGCATATCATAAATGGTGTTTCAACGAGATGTGAACAACACTTGGTGATTAGGGTATAATTATTATCGAAACTGATATTTAAAGAGAATAATCAAGAAGAAAGTAGTAGAAATTAGAGAAGATAAATAAAATATTCTAACTCTAAAAATTTTTGACTTATTATATCACTCTTATGCTGGGTATCTCTTTGAGGCAGCCTCGGGCCGAGCGGCGACCCGAGGCAGATCTAGTGGAGACCGTGCCGCGAGTCGAGGCTTTCCGCGACTTAAACCAAACGAGGCGGTCCGCACAGCGAGCCGAATAATGTCGGTAAATGGCCATGTTCAAAGACGCCTCAGCGTGAGCCGTGCGTTGAGTGGAGACGTTTGTGTGTGCTCGGTACGAGGCAAATGGATAAAGATAAATGTACTGACTTAATCAAGTTATATGAAACCTTCCACCGCATCATTATAATAAACAATTTAAAGAAGATTCTACGAGATTCTAGAGAACGATGTATTAGAGCTAGCGCCCACCGTCGAAAAAGGAGCTCATCGAGAACAAGCATTGGACCACTGCAGATCGCTAGGGGCCTTAAAGCTTGATATAAAACCGCCGGTCTGGCGGTCCTAAACCTGGCAGATTTTTTTTAATTGACCAAAATGTGTGAAGATTTTTTGAGTAAAAAGAGCTCATAAGGAACAAGAAAACTGTTGTTATACACGGCTGCGCGCCAACTAGAAACCGATAAAAATGCAAGTCTGGCAGTCCTACTCTTGACCAGTTTCCAGCCAGCCGCCCTAAACGTGTAAGAATTTTGAGTAAAAATAGCTCATAGAGAACAAGGTCAAGTTATATGTCAATCTGTTCGTCTCCTAATCCTCTTTCGAAAATCGTCGGTCTGGCATGTTCAAACCTGGCCAAAACTCAGCCAGACCGGGATGAAGTTACCTCCTGTTATACTTACAAATAGGTAAATCTTGAGTAATTTGCACTTAATGAAGCGTTATTTTGATAGATTTGTATGTATTCTTTACGAATTTAAAATTTGCTACCCGATATTGCTACCACTCGATCCGCCATCTTACAAAAATTTAAATACCTTTCAATATTTTGGCTATATCTCTTTACAGACAAACTTTACGATAAAAATATGTTCCACTAATATGAACTATATATATAATTTTCTACAATTTAATTTATGAGCATTTTTGTGTCAAAATGATAGTTTTAGCGCTGCAGAGACTTAGAGTGAAATTTTATTCGTGTTGGTGATATTTTTTACAATTCAATATATTTTACTTTTTATGCCCTTTCCGCATGGAACTTTCCGCAGCCCGCGGCACGCTCAGGATGAGGCAGCTCGTCTCGAGGCTGCGCAAGTCGATACCCAGCTTTAGAATTATTGTAATAATCATTGTTTTTATTTTTAAATTTCATTCATCTTGGTTTATCATCGCACCATCTGTTGCAGAATAAATAATAAAAAGCAGTCGTATTCTACAGAACAACCACGTTCATAATGTCCCTCGGCAATAATCGTTTTCTATGGTTATAAAGTATTAAAAACCGGCCAACTGCGAGTCGTACTCGCGCACTAAGGGTTCCGTACAAAACAGCAAAAAAAAAAATTAATCAACCCCTCAAATATTAATTTTATAAATTTATTTTTAGTTTTTATCGTTATAGCGATAACAGAAATATATAATCTGTAAAAATTTCAACTGTCTAACTATCGCGGTGTAGATACAGCCTGGTGACGGACGGATGGACAGACGGACAGACAGACAGACAGCGAAGTCTCAGGAATTAAATAGGATCCCGTTTTTTCCCTTTCGGTATGGAACCCTAAAAATGATTGATGTTGGTTTTGTTCCTATTTGGCTTTCAATAATATTCATAATAATAAATAGCTAAATGGCGCTAATTAAGCACGAATACTGGGTGATCCTTTTTTTAAAAGTTTTTTTACGGTCTGGAGAAAAATAGTATGAAAACTGTAAAAGCTAATCAAAGTAGGTATCGCTCATTATCAGGTGATCCGTCTGCTTGTTTTCTGGTCAATGTCATTAAAAAAATCTGAGCCAGCCAATACCTACTCAATAATTATACATCTAAGATATGTTATATTCGAGCGGTGGACTAAATAATGGCCCGTGCCACCTTACTGCAAGGGTAGATTAAAAGTCCCAAGTCCCAGCTAATAAAAAGTTACTCTTATCTTTAAATCTCAGTATGTATAATATAACATTTAGCCTATCTCGCGGGTGCCCTACATGGTTAAAGCATAGGTTATAACTTAAGGCTAACTCTCGTTCTCGTTTTGACTACTTCGCGATTTGAGTTAGATATAACGCGAGATAGTCGTTTTGCGAATTAGGTAGGTATGTCAAGCGTAATGGGTATCTAGTATCTACGTCCAAAACTTAGTATCGGCTCTACAAAAGATGATCGTACCAAGTAGGTAAAAAGTGCCTGAAATTAGTAAGATGAACATATCAAATACAAAGTCAAACATGGCGGTGAAAATCTCATCGGGTACAAATCCCTCGGATTTCCCCCACGGAGCTCGTCTTGTAGATATTACTCGGGACGAAATGACTGGGCTTAGCGAATTACACCGAATATCGTCAGACTGGTGCCGGTATTTTACTATTGCAGCTGCTTGTGAAATGGTTTTATCCAATAAAATAATACCTATATTTTGTTAACTCCATTTTTTACTAAATGTTTCCCGCGTAATTATACTTTCGGGTGTCCCGCGGAAATACTGTACTTTTCCGGATAAAAAGTAACCTATGTTTTAATCCAGAGCCTACTACCATACCAAATTTCATCAAAATCCGTTTAGTAGTTTTTGCTCGAAAGAGAAACATTTGTAAGGATGGATGCATCCTTACAAACTTTCTTGGCTGAAAATTGGTCGGGAGGTATCTTAAAACTAGGAGAAGGACATAGGATATATATATTCCCGAGGGACTCGAGACTTTGGCTAATTTTGGTCTTAAAATAATTGTAAAAGTTTAGGGAAGGTTTAAACGGTGAGAAATATTGGAAAAGGTGTAGGTTGTAGAAGTAGGTGTAGGTGTAGACCTAGGACGTAGGTTGCATTGTACTTAGGTTTAACTAGATATAATTATTCATTCCAGTTCATATTTAAGACGGAACAACGTGTGTCGAGACAGCTAGCTTATAATATTAGTTTGTAGGATATCTTTTCGATAGACACAAGCACTTATTATTTTTATTTATTTAACATATTTTTGTTTTGTTTTTGAACACATAAATTATTCACAAAAATATATACAGAAAGAAGTATAACGACACAAAAGGTACCTCCTGCTTATCTGTTAAACAAATTTTCTTCCAGCAGTTCTACATTTATCGGATACTCGTATACTTGTCTGAGGGATATATTTTGAAAGTAAAGAAAAGAAACAAACTGTATCTTTTATGCGTACCTACAATATGCTAATGCGTCGTCCGATGGTAAGTGATTTCCGTCGACCATGGACAGTGGTGATATGCAATCCCAGAAGTCTTATAAGTAACGTTGCCCGTCGCCGGCTTTAAGTTTTTACTAAAAATATAAACACTAAAATCACAGGCGATCCCTATTCATTGAAAATTCAATTTCAATTTCCTGTAAGTCGCAAAACTGAATCTAATTAGTAATTTCATATGCGGCGTGCGACAGTCTGCCGGCTGTCCCGGGGGGGGCTTCATGTTGATCATTAGCCCTCCTGTCAAATTACCTACAGCCAATTATTGTGGATTGACGAAATGGTATTACTTACTGCAGAACAAGTATTATTATTTACATCCTCCGTGGTCCAGTGGTTAAAGGCCCTCACAGACGAGAGGCCGATCGTTTCAGTTAGAACTGACGTCAGTTCGGCCTGAACGGATTCGAGCACACACACGGAAAAAATCGCATCCAACCTAATTTACGCCAGTTCGGCCTGATCGGATTCGGGCCCACACACGGAAAAATCGCATCAGTCCATTCTGGTTTGCCGCGCGCTACGGTCGTGTTTATCAATTTTGTATTTAAACATCGCGAAAACTCATACAACGTTCGTACACGATACACGCCCGCACTGCCGCGGCTCGGGCAAGAACTGAAGCGATTTGTCCACACACGGTCCGGACAGGCCGCGCGTTCAGGCCGCCCGGTCAGGCCAGAATTAATGTTGCCAACTTAGTTATTTTACAAAATTTTACTAAATTGAGTATTTTATTCCCTCCTTAGTAGAAATTTAGTTATTAGTAGTGTTTTAGTAGGAAAGAGCCAGACAGTTCTCATATGCAAAATGGCTAGGTTAAGCACAAAAAAAAAAACATCTTATCATAATAATACATTCGTCCGTAATTTTCTTAAAACTAGGTACCCGTTTTGTAGGCAACAAAAGTATTTTTATAATATAAATTGTCATGTTGTTATTGTGTTTATAATTGTATAAAATAGAATAGTAAATATGTAAGATAAAATTTGTATGTAACAAAATAATTAATATTATATCAGCACTCCACTTTAACCGTTGTAGGTAAACGAGCCACCTGCGTGATATTTCTGGGAATTATTTGTAGTAAACAACAACATGTTTTGATAAAATTATGCAGCTGGGCACACAGGTGTCAGGTGCATAGAATGTTCTAGAAACAATTTTGGGTTGTATATAAGGGCTAATATTTTTATGTGAGAGTCGAGTGGCAATGTAATCTCCGTGCGGGACAGGACTCCTCTATGAGCTCTCAGTATATCGTGTGATAATGTTGTAATGAATAAACTAGTATTTGTTTTGAATGTATAATTGGAGAAGTTGCATTGTAATCGGGACAGAGCTCCTGTTATAGTGAGCTCTAAATATATCGTGTGATAATAGTGTAAAGATTAAACTCTGAATAAAGTATATTGTGTTTTAAAGACTTAACTGTTTAATTTGAAATAGACCTCTGCCATCGTGTTAATTGAATCCTCGCGCCTGAATCGCTAGTCCATGGGGCTGGCCTATATTGTTGGTCCTTCATAGCTCGGATCATGATGGCAGATGGCAAAGTAGGTTGCACCACGCGTAGTAGGGCTCGGTCCGAGGTTAGCGCCGCGCCGACCGCGTCGGGCGCCGCCGCGACTACACGCGTTAGCTCGATAAGCTCGCCGAAGGGCTCATCGAGAAGTAAGATGGAAACTCAACTGCGGCGACAACGCGCCGAGTATGAGGCAGAGGAGGAGCATGCCAAGTTAATGGAGGAGCATGCCAAGGTACAGGAGGAGCTCGCCGAGGTGAAGAGGCAGCTCATCAAGAAGAGACTAGCATTGCAGTTAGCCGAGATTGACAGCGAGGCACAGGAGGAACAGGAAGAGGAGGAAAAGAGGTACGATATCGAACAGATGAATGAGTGGCTGAGTGGAGAGCTGCGACCGAATGGGTCTGGCTGCGAGGACGCGGTGGAGTACCCCGCTGTCGCCCGCGCCCCCCGCAACACAGCCGTGCAGCCGTTGGCCGCGCAGGCCGAGAGACGGGTCGTTGACCCCGAACGTGTTACTGTTGATGATTGTACGCCTTCCAGCATACTGAGGCTGGCAGACGTCATAGTTTCGAGTATGATGAAACAGAACAAACAGTACTACGAACTACCGGTGTATGATGGCAACCCGGTTGAATGGCTCTCGTACAAGAGGGCGTACGAGATGTCTTCGTCAAACTACGACGACTACGAAAACACGATGAGAATACAACGTTCACTGCGCGGAGAAGCCAGGTACGTTGTTGAGGACCTGCTACGTACAGGCGCTCAATCTGTATATATTATTCAAGCGTTAGAGGAAGAATTTGGACACCCTAACCTACTGTTACAGAGTGCTATACAAAAGATAAACAATTTGCCTAGAGTCTCCGACAGCGGCGTCGAGCTGCGCCAGATAACGGCTGTCGTGAGAAACTGTGTATATGTTCTCAAAAATATTAAGGCCGAAGGTTATATAAATAACCCACAGATTACTCAAGAGTTGCTGAGTAAGCTCACGCCCGTCCAGAGAGCGCAGTATGGCGAGTATGTAATGAAGCTAAAATATAGCACTGAGGACTATCGCATATCGCCAAATTTAAATATTATATTAGATTTTTTGAGTCACATAACGAAAGCATCGTCGTACTACTTGCCATTAAATATCGATGGCAACCAGAAAAAAATGAATGTAAATAATGTATATAAACATGGCTATAGTGTTCCGAACCGGCGACAAGTCGATACACATCGCGTGCACACCACTGTGCAGGCGCGATCAGGCGACGTTGTTAAGTGCGCGGTATGTGATAGTAAAAATCACAACTTAACTGTGTGTAAATCTTTTGCGAACAAATCGGTAAAAGACAGATGGGTGCTCGTAAAAATGTACAAACTATGTTTTAAGTGTTTAATACAAAGACATTCATGTGATAAGTGTACGCAGCGCGGTTGTGTGAAGTGCAACCTTCCACACCACACGTTACTGCACTACGAGAGGCCGATATATGCCTCCCGATCAGCTGACGATCGCGAGGCCGCCCAACTCTACGAGCCGAACGCGGAGCGCGCGAGCGCTCCACGCGCCGCTCGCGCTTCATGTTCCCGCACCCGCGCACCCCGCGGCGAATCGGTCACCATTACGGGTGAGCCATTTGTGAATAAAACTTTATTAAAAGTGTTACCAGTGCAAATATGTTTAAATAATAAGTATTATGATAGTTATGCGCTATTAGACGACGGGGCTACTGTGTCGCTAATAGATAGCAGTTTTGTTGATAAATTTGACGGCCCTAAGTGCCCCTTGAATATTGTTACTGCCAGGGGACATGTAATTACAGATAATGAGTCATGTAGGGTAACTGCACTTATCCGTGGCCCAAATGGCATCGAACATAGTATTTGTTTAAGAACGATGAAAAGTCTTAACCTTCCGTCTCAGACTGCGCCTGCCGAAATATTCGAGCAAAACGCACATTTACGTGATTTCGATTATTGTTTAGTTTATGAAGCTAAGCCTATGATTTTAATCGGTCAAAATCATTTCGATTTAATAGTAAATCAGGAGATACGACGAGGTAGGTCTGGCCAACCGGTGGCCTCACTCACTAAGTTGGGGTGGGTCATCCACGGCCCCATAAGTAATTGTAATTCTCAATTCGAAAATGTAAATATATTAAGTGAAAATTTAGACAGCGTTACTGAAATCAATAAAGGTGCGCAATTATTTCTGTGGCGGGGCAACGATAAGTCGCGTGATCCCGACACTTATGTTATGGATTCAATGATTTTTGGCGCGAAATCTTCGCCGACATCGGCGATTTATATTTTGAATAAAAATGCTAGTGAGTTTTCGGAATCGCACCCCAAGGCCGTGAAGGCCATTAATGAAAATCATTATATGGATGATTATTTGGATAGCGTGTCATCAGTAGCTGAGGCCCGTAGTTTGGTCGCGGACGTATCGACAATACACGCGGCAGGCGGCTTCTCTATTAGGGGGTGGGTACCTAACTCACCGGAGCTACGACAGGAACTTCAGTTGGTGGTTCCTAATAGTGCAAAGCTAGATAAATCTCACAACTCGGAACGGACCTTAGGTATAATATGGGTCCCGGGTTCCGACGAACTTGCCTTCGATTTATCGTTTAAAAGGTTATCTAGTAATATTGTTCAAGGGAGGGTTATTCCCACAAAACGAGATTTTTTAAAATTTATTATGAGTTTATTTGATATTTTAGTTTTTTTGTGTCCATACACTAATGAGTCTAAGATGCTACTCCATAAAGTATGGAAACCTGGAATAGGAAGCGTCGTGTAGATTTTATTAATGCCAACCGCGTAATACTTGGCCTAGGGGCGTGATAAGTGCAGTTCACCCAGGCCAAGATGGCCAAGTTAGAGTTGTAAGTATTAAGACGTCCAATGGATGCATTATGAGACCGATTGTAAAGGTCGTAGTGTTGCCTACCGATGTGTGTGTGTAGACACAAGGGGGTGGAATGTAGGCAACAAAAGTATTTTTATAATATAAATTGTCATGTTGTTATTGTGTTTATAATTGTATAAAATAGAATAGTAAATATGTAAGATAAAATTTGTATGTAACAAAATAATTAATATTATATCAGCACTCCACTTTAACCGTTGTAGGTAAACGAGCCACCTGCGTGATATTTCTGGGAATTATTTGTAGTAAACAACAACATGTTTTGATAAAATTATGCAGCTGGGCACACAGGTGTCAGGTGCATAGAATGTTCTAGAAACAATTTTGGGTTGTATATAAGGGCTAATATTTTTATGTGAGAGTCGAGTGGCAATGTAATCTCCGTGCGGGACAGGACTCCTCTATGAGCTCTCAGTATATCGTGTGATAATGTTGTAATGAATAAACTAGTATTTGTTTTGAATGTATAATTGGAGAAGTTGCATTGTAATCGGGACAGAGCTCCTGTTATAGTGAGCTCTAAATATATCGTGTGATAATAGTGTAAAGATTAAACTCTGAATGAAGTATATTGTGTTTTAAAGACTTAACTGTTTAATTTGAAATAGACCTCTGCCATCGTGTTAATTGAATCCTCGCGCCTGAATCGCTAGTCCATGGGGCTGGCCTATACGTTTAATTACTAACTACGTAATATTTGCTAGTATATTTTAATTTAATGGTAAAATTTATAGTAAAATTCAATGAATGAAAAATTTAATATAACAAAACCTAAATAAACCTAATGCAATGGTTTTTGGGGGGCGTCAGGAATTCCTAAGTAGCTTCTTTATTAGTTTTTTAGTACTTTTTAGTAGAATTCTATACGAGTTTAGTAGTTTCACAAAAACAGAGCTGGCAACACTGGAACGAATCGCTTCAGTCTGTACGGCCGACTGATGCGATCTCGAAATTGCACACAGACGATACGATTTTGCATCCGTTCAGGCCGAACTGAAGGCAGACCGGATCATGTATGGGGCCCTTTAGGCCCAGTAGTTTCCCGCGTTGAAACAAAAATGATGTTTCCAAGTTTGGTTAGGAGTAGGACAATGCAGGCTGATCACCTGGTTGTCTGACAAGAAAGATGATCTATGTGTCGGATGGGCATGTAAAGTCGGTCCTGCGCCTGATCTCTCGCCAGTCGTGTCGGCCATCCGTCCCACTGGGTTACGAGAGTAAATAAAAAGTGCTCTCGTGTAGGTATTGCGCACACACTAGGGCACTATAAAATAACTCCTGCGTCGCTGGCTTGGTCACAATGAAACCAGCCACCGTCACCGAAATCGGTGTGGGGAGCTATTAAATATTATTATTATTAAATATTATAGATCTAACGGTTTTTACAATTTTACGGTGACATTATATATTCTCTTTAAATCTAAAATACAATAAATATTTAGAGGTCTTTTTTGATCGTTATTATTACCTATTAATAGTTGTAAAGATAATGGTACGGAACCCTTTCGAACTAGGCCGGTTTTTACCCGACCACGACGAAGCCAAATGGAGGAGTAATGATTTTGTCAGTCTATGTATTGGATTATGATGTTTACCTGAAGCTGCCCCATTAGCCTATATTCAGCGCTCTTATGCCTGAGCCAATGGGCGAAGGCAGAGTTACTAACGGCTTGTTACATGTTAAACGCGTGTTAAACTGCCCTCGTACGTTCAAATGTATTCTTTTGAAGTTTATTCAGTATGCCTAAAATGTAAGCTCACTTTATTTTTAATTTTACTTTGAACTAGCCCGCAACTTCCTTTACATAGAAGTAACGGAAACGGAACCCTATTTTTTAAACAAAACCATGTAGTAAAAGTAGCCTATGTTAGACGTTATAACATCAAAAAGTTTTATTTCCATATACTTATGTTACAAAGCAACGCTGGAATTGTCCCTACCTAATGCCTACAATCGGTTCGGGAACTAACCCGACGAGAAGAACCGGCATAAGAAACTAGCAGTCAACTATCTACTAGTGAAAGTCCCGTGAAAATCGGTCCAGCCGTTTCGAAGATTAGCTGAAACAAACAGACAGACAGAGAAACAGACAGACGGACAGACAAAATTAAAAAATATATTATATATTGTAGGTACCGAATATACTTTTATATGCATTAAGTTAAAAGTTGTTAATTTAAAATACAAACAGACTTACTTATCTGTGTGGATGAATTAGAGTACTAATTTATTATCTACACTAATATTATAAAGAGGAAAACTTTGTTTGTATGTTTGTTTGTTTGTTTGTTTGTTTGTTTGTTTGTAATGAATAGGCTCAAAAAGTACTGGACCGATTTCACGAGTAACATAGGCTAAATTTTATTTTGGAAAAAAATAGGGTTCCGTAAAATATTTGGGTTTTTCGGACACAAGGTGTAAAAAATCAACCAGAAAAGTTACTTATTTTGCGTACGCTGCCTAAACTATAAAAGATAGAACCATAAAATGTTCTAATTAATTGTAGATCTTATAAATATCTACAAAAAAGTCCGCGACATACTATACCTATCTATGTCGAGTGAGGCACAACAACCATTTTTTTATTTAGAAATCTTGAATTTTTTTTGGACTACATTTAAACGCGTTTATTTTACTCATGTTATTAATCCTTATCAAAATAAATTATTTCATCACTAAGTACAGTTTATGTAGATAATATTTGGTCTTTGAATGATTAAAATTGGACGTTTGGTTTTGAAGTTATGGCGAAATTAAAATATTACGATTTCTGCTGCACGGCCCGTTGCGAAGTGGGCGTGGGGGTGCGCGTGCGGGTTAATGTTTAGTTTAGTTTAGTTTAGTTATTTTATAAACATCAAATTGATAATATCTTAAAATATAATACATTATAATATCTATACATCTATACAGTTAAATATAATTTAAGTGTCTGTTTGTAACTTCAAATTAACAGCTTTTTACATAATGAATCTGAAAGTATATTCGGTACTTACAATAAAATACATTTTTTTTTTAATTTTTGTCTGTCCGTCTGTCTGTCTGTCAGTCGGTCTGTCTGTTCTCTGGACGGCTGGACCGATTTTCACGAGACTTTCACTAGCAGATAGCTGATGTTATAGGGTCTAACATAGGCTACTTTTATTTTAGGGTTCCGTTTAAAAAAATAGGATTCCGCTTTCGTTAGTCATAAATAAAGTCGCGGGTAAATTTCAGCGATATCCCAAAGTATTGTTCCACGCGGACGAAGTCGCGGGCAAAAGCTATCTAAGTATATAGATACTAATTTATTTAAGTTCATATTAAGGTACGTTAATCTGCACGTCCAACGCCACGTCATCTTCTTGAAGAACTTGTGTTAGGTGCGGGTAGCAGACAACGGAAACATATTTAATAGTTTATAAAGTATATATTATACCCATATTTTAATATACTTGTAATATATCCGTGACCCAGGAACACAGAATAAGTTTTTTTGTTTCTTCGGCGGGATTTGAGTTTTCTCGGCTTGATTACCGACATGCTCAACCACTGAACCACAGTAGTCGTCAACGTCGTTTATTTCAATGATTTATTGCAATAAAATAAATAATTCATTCAATAAATAAAAGTTTATATTTAAGTACTTGAAACTGCACATAATGATGTGTGTAACAGGAAAACTACGTAGCATGCAAGTTGCGCAACTTTTAATTTATTAGTAAGTACCTACATGCCTACATGGTAAGTACTTAGATACCTTTTTACCAGAGATTTTTTCAAGCCTGCTACACACCTAACGTTTTAATGCACACGCACAGTTCGACTTACACCGTTAAATCGTTACGATTAAATGTAAGCTGTAATGGGCATAAGAAAACGAAGAGATTATCGACTGTTACTACAAACAGTCTATCTTGTATAATCCTCAAAGCCTTACAATTCGAATCTGAATGCCAAACGTGTCCATAGATTCATGGCTATTGTTTTAAATCACTATCTCGATATATTCATGTGCTATACGACCATTAATATCGGGACCGAACGCTCCGATTGAGACAATGTTCTGTGAAGCCCATCTATAAAACGATTATGTATTATGTCTGGCAATCCTAGCCGTTATCTTGTTCCAGAATAGATTTCAAAGCAACGATTTATGGGTTTGGTTTAGATCGTACAAACACAAAACATATTCGTCGCATTGGCAAAATCTTTATCAATCTCCGAATAAAAGAAGAAGACGGAGAATTGAAAACATTTAACATTCGAACCGCAAAGAGTTTCGCCGGGAATGTCAATCAGCAATGTTGTGTTTAAATTGTGTTATTTTTCTAAATTCGTGTTATTGCGGTTTTTAATGTGTAATATTGGTGGAATATTAACCATATTTAGTTATTCGTTGACGTGCACTAGTGTGGAAGAGTGATATAGCAACTACAAAATGCGTGCTAAATTGGGTTTCCTGCCAAAACTCCCTAGGAAATTTCAGTAAAGCGTCTACCACTTTACTGAATCGACTGACTTGACTGATTGACTACCTTGATTATTTAATGGGACTTTGGCTAGACTTTGGACTTGACGATTTAGAAATAAGACAAAGAAATACCTCAAACGACAGAAGAGGCAGTATGGTCTAAGACCTTAGCCTCCATAATCCATTTACGGACGAATAAAAAAAAAATCGAACCGCAAAGTGCTTACAAATAAGTTGCATTCTCGTTCGCATTAAATTTGAAAAGCCAGTAAGTAAGGAAATAAAATGGCTCTCCCGTAATATGTCTGCTACAGAATTCCGTATGTATTTAAAGCAACACACGCCAAGAATTACAATTATGTCAGACGGAGCGCACGCGGATGCATACAAATGCCGGGGACAGTTGCCTTTGTTGATTCGCAAAATTAATTTAAATATCGAATGCATACAGGAATATTGGAAATTCCTCGAATTTCAGATGGATTTTGTTTTGAGGTGCGCAAAATGTGTCACTAAAAAGATAAGATAATATTATGTAGCTATTTCTTTTGAGTTTTGATCATGGTGAACCTCAGGATTTAATTATTAATTATTAATCAAGTATAACTCCATTACTTCAGCAGTTCAATCATTATTTTGTCCACTGGATACTGTCCAATGAACAATGCCCAAAGTCATAATATTATGTCCTGTTCTCTTCCTTAGAATAAATGTTAAATGAGCTTATGACGCTTCGTGCATTGTCGAGCGTACAGACGGGCGAAGAATGTGAACTAAACATAATATTAAGTCTGTATCGAATCTGGATGAATAAATGAACGAATGAACGACCTGCAGCAAGTGAATTAACATTGTAATAATTAATTCACACCGAGACGCAATGAGACGACGTGACAAGATGCGACGCTGCGCTGCATTTTTAAAAGATGCGGGGGGGCGGGGTCAATCAGCAATGTTGTGTATTTCGGTTTTTAATGTGTAATATTGGTAGAATATTATCCATTACTTATTCGTTTGAATTGAAACGATTTTGACGATGATTGAATTTGATGTCTTCAAAGTTCATGGCTCACTGGTAAATATTAGAACCTACCGTGGATGTACCTACCTTTGACGAAATCTCCTATAATTTTGTTCTCGTTTCGTTATATTTCTGTTTTTCAATAAAGATGACCATAAGCAAACTGTGGCATTCTCTTGCCATTTGCGTCCACCATCAATCATCTTATCATGCATGAGGGTGACAAAAGCACACACTAACCGAAATGGTTTTGGAATTTGGATCCATATTGGCTTGACGGCGGAAAGGCCACAAGCGACCACGACCGATCACAGTAGCACGCGACCGCAACTTAAAAAAATATCTGTTGCAAGCGGCCGGTTAATACCCTGAATCACCTGTAGTCATTGCGTTATTGCGGATGCTAATATCGAATGTCTGACGCCTGAAAAAAAATATGATTATTATTATAATCAGATATGAATATATAAAACCGGCCAAGTGCGAGTCGGACTCTGCGCACGAAAGGTTCCGTATACAACGGCAAAAAAAATACGTTTATGTATGGGAGACCCACTTAAATATTTATTTTATTATGTTTTTATTACTTGTTATCACTATAACCTACTAAAATATATCATCTTTGAAGATTTCAACTATCTAGCTATCAGTTCATAAGATATAGCTTGGTGACAAACATACGGACGGACGGACAGACACTGAAGTAATAGGGTCCCATTTTTACCCTTGGGTATGGAACCCTAAAAATGCTGTCAACACTGTCGCTGCCTCACTCGCCACTAGTCGCGGTCGCAGCTCGCAAGTCGCAATTATTTGTGTAACCGAAATAATGCATCAATATTTTGTTCCCATTCCTTGTTTTTAAACAGGGCAACAGTTAATTAAAAATAATACGAAAAGCCTCCTATCTAGTGCTGTGTTAATTTTTTAATTAACTTGAATAAATACTTGTTATCATATTGTCTGGGTTAATTTGAAGGAACGTAGGCGCGGCTAGGAGTTTCTTTATCTCATTTAATAAGAACTAATGTAAAAGGATTATTCTATTCTTTGTGTTATCTCAAAAACTTTACTAACAATTTATATATAAATAGTAGATTACTTCGTATTTACTTGATATTTTGTAGTTTTGGTACACATTGAATATTATGTTTTGTCAATAGACACTATTGTTTTTAGTAACTTACCACTACTTAAAAGTAATTATTTTTATTCCAAACTTTGAAACAATACACTATAACAATAAACTGGATATTCCCCACGACTTCATGCTCGCAAAAACAAAACGCGGGACCCGTACATTTTGCTGCGATTAAAAGTAGTCAGTGTTGTAATCCAGAGTCTAAACTACTACCATACCGAATTTCATCATAATCCGTTCTGTTGGTATTGCGTGAAAGAGTAACAAACATCTATATATACAACATTGCGAGTTTATAATATAAGCAAGGATTATTATCAAACCCCAGATAATTTTTTAATGTTCGCATTAAATATTAACATAGGTAAACTTAAAAGTAAGAAAATTGCATTAAGAAAAATATTTATTTTAGCCATCTTTTAAGATGTGTCCTTTCAAATGTCATAGTCTATTATTGCCTAGCCTTAGTTTTGAAATCTTTGCCCACAATGGATGGATTTAATTTGACAACACAATGCATTGACTCTTGTTGATGTATTGTGTCTGGGGTTTTGTTCTCTATTATTGCAATTACAATTTGTTTGAAAGTGTGATTCGAGTGCACAGCAGCTCCGTGTTTCAATTTTTTAATTGAATTCTTTAATTGTCTCTACAATAAAAACACAATTGAAAAAACAATATGGGTTTTTACCCGACTACGGCGAAGCCAAAAAGAAGGGTAATAATTTTGGCAGTCTATGCATGTATGTATGTTTGTTCTACCGTAGCGAATAAACTACTGGCCCGATTTTAATAAATGAGGTGTCAATAGATTCGTAGTAATAGCCCGGGTAACATAGGTTATATATTTTACGTTGTCGAGTAACAGTTTTTTCATAAATATTGTAGTTATTAGCTCTAATTTAATCGTTGATTAATGTCATGCTATTACTCTCATTTTTCGTTTTAATTAAGGCATGATATTTAGACAAATTATTAACTTTGACAGGTGCGCTCGTTGGTGAAATTCGCACTAAGCATACGAATGAACGAAATAACGGCTTTTAAAAAACGTCACACGACACAATTTGGATATAACGCCATCTGTCTGAAGCTACTTAAACTATACAACATTCTAAATTACGTTTCTTTTTCTATTATTTTTTGAAGTGATGTCCTTTATGCACAATAAGAATATTTTAGGTTTTTAAATGACGTATGAAGTTTCACTGCTGCCACGTGTGTTCTGTACACGTCATGATTTTTTAAAACTAGTTGTCAAATTTAACAGTACCTTGAAACTGATTACAACGATTATATGTTTTAACTAGCTTTTGCCCGCGACTTCGTCCGCGTGAAACATTTACTTTGGGATATCGCTAAAATTTACCCGCGACTTCATTTACTTAGAAGGAGAAACGCTTCCACCTTACGACTGCCCGCCCGCGCCGTGTGCCGTACATAATTGCGCGCTGGACTATTTTATTACTGCGATATCTTCTAAAATACTCATTAAAATCAAATGATGTAAACTGCAAATTTCTTCTAGATTAAATGCTTGTAATGAATAACGTATTTACTTGGATAAGGATTAATATCATCTTTATGAAAACACCCTCACAAATAATGCTTAATTTTAGAACAAATTTGGTTAGCATAAAAAGGTTATTGTGAGCCAACCTTAAAAGATAGACATATACCGTCGCGGACTTTTTTTTAGAACTTTTAAAGGGGAACAATTCTGTCATACATAATTTAAGCGAAACTTTAACCGTTTCCGCAGCGTACGCAGCGAAAGCTCTCAAAAGGGGGGAAAAAACCCCGATTTTGAAACATTCTTGATTGGTGCTCCGCTCGTATTAAACTTATCATGATGCTATATAGCCTAAAGCCTTCCTCGATAAATGGACTATCTAACACAAAAAGAATTTTTCAATTCGAACCAGTAGTTCCTGAGATTAGCGCGTTCAAACAAACAAACAAACAAACAAACAAACTCTTCAGCTTTATAGTATTAGTATAGATTAGTACACTACATGTACTAATTAAAACATATCGTTGTAGTAGGTACTCAACATTTTAACACCGTGCGAGCTGGCTAATGAGACTATTGTTACAAACAATACTCCTTTAAAAAACTATGGAACAGCTATTGGGCCAGGAATAATAAGAGTTCATTGTATGATATTAGGAAATCAATTTTTGAAAAATGTAATATTAAATTTAACAACAGAAGAGATGAAATAGTTATAAATAGACTTAGAATAGGTCACTGTAATGTCACACACATTCACTTAATTACCAAAGCACCTAAAAACAAATGTTCTAGATGTGATTGTGACTTGTCTGTAAAACATTTATTAATATATTGCCCTATGTTTAATACAGAAAGAAGTAATGTTAAGCTTCATAACACACTAAAATATTGTTTAACTGATTATAAAAACACTGTAAAATTTTTAAGATTAACTAACTATTATTCTTTGATTTGATATGTTATTATGTTAACTGTTACAATAAGTGGTCGCTAATGACCATAGATGTTAAAAGCGACCTTAAATAAATAAATAAAAAAAAAAAAAAAAAAAAACAATACTCCTCTTGACAGTCGGGTAAAAATACAGTTTGCTGGTTTTTGTTGCTAATTGAAGATAACACGTTTTGATTGTACGAGGAGCTGAAAACCGTACGCTTGATTGTTATTTAAATATTTTAAACCATGACATTTATGGCCGGTTCTCTGTTCTTCTCACCAGGTTCCAGAACCAGTGGTAGGCATAGGGCTATAAGTAAGTATTATCTATTTATATAAAAGGCAAAGCTGATTGACTGATGTATCAACGCACAGGCCGAACCATTAATTAAAAAAATTGCACACGTTTCTCATAATTATGACTTAGGCATCAACTATGGAAGGATTTTTCAAAATTCATCCCCAAGGGGGTAAAATAGGGATAAAAGTTTAAAGCCTAATTTCACGGGCGGGAAGCAGCGGGCGTGATAATGCTAGTTAACCTATATGGAAATAAAACTTTTGGAATTGAATTGAGTAACGTAGACTAATAAACCTATAAGTGTTTTCCATTTTCGAGATTTTTTTTATCAAATGTACGCAGTTCCCCCCTTACTAATAAACGCTGTATAAGCTTTGAATAGTTATATAGTGTTTTGTTCACGTCACACAAGTATAACTATTCAAAGCTTATACAGCGTTTATTAGTAAGGGGGCTTTTATAGAACGCCATCGATATTACTAAAATCCAGAAACTTTGTAAACAACTCTTATAAATATAAATTAATGTGACAGAATGAAATAAATATAAGAATATTGAGAAAAGTTTGTTTCGAACTCATTTCTATTGAAATTTCTATTAGCTATAATTTATTTACAAGTTACAAACTTATTCATTGCAAATTAAATTATTACTTACTAAGGAGACTTGTGTTCGTAAATTTTAAAAGCAAAATGAATAGTATTTCTTCAATAGTTAGGCTTAAATCTATACTGATATTATAAAGCTGAAGAGTTTGTTTGTTTGTTTAAACGCGCTAATCCCAGAAACTACTGGTTTGAATTGAAAAATTATTTTGTGTTAGATAGTCCATTTATCGAGGAAGGCTTTAAGCTATTATGTATATAAAATTACGCTGCAACCAATAGGAGCGAAGCATCAATGAAAAATGTTGCTAAATCGGGGAAAATTATAATAATTGAATGAATGAATTGAATGTTCATTGAATTATAGTTTCAGAATCTTCATAGTATTTACAAGTAAACTTTATTTGGGACACACACCAATAGATAGGCAATTTCATAAGCTAGATATTCGCCGTTAAAATTTTTTTTTTGGTCAATTTTGAACTAAGTTATGTGAAAAATGTATGCGGCTGACCGCCTCAAGGTCTTTTGCTCGGGGGAGGGCCTTAAGAACACCTACAGTAACAGTAAACTTCTGCGTATTGAAAAATAGGTACTACAATGTTGTTTAGAGATTTATTTCGAAAAATAATAAATAAATAAAAAAGTAATTTATTAAAGGGACAAGGGTAAAAGCATAATGTTAATAGTTCTATACTATACTAGTTATATATTTTACTCTCAAAATTCTATTCTATACTAACAGACTCTGTGGGCCAGTGGTTAAATACTTGGCTCTCGACTCGAAAGGTCGTGGGTTCGATTCCCGTATTGGAATAACAAAAAATCTCTCGCCAGTCGTATGGATTTTTCGTCCTTAAGTTTAGAGATTAAAGGAGCAGAAGTGCTCTTGTGTACAGCGCACACACTCAAGCACTAAAATATAGCTCCTGCGTAGCTGGACACCGTTACCAAAATCGGTGTGGGGAGCTGTTATTATTATACTGTGTATTCTAGCCATTTAGTTCCCGTAATCGTAGCATGTCATGGGATACTCATCCCAACTTACCTATCCGGTAGTTGTGGTATAGTATACGGGTACGCGACCCCGGCTCCCTAGCTATTACCGTCCTATCCCGTGCCCTCCTGGGCGGTAATATCCTACATTCCTATTTCCCACTCTAACTTACCAATCTTCCTTTCCACACCACCTATCCTTCCCTTTCCCTATTCCTACCCTCTCCACCAATCCGTGGGAACGCAATGGATAATCATAAAAATAATTTAATTATCCAAAATGGCGGCGATGCGGTTCGCCACCCATCACGTCTCGTTCTCGCGGAGGCGAAAAGTGGCCCATGGAGAGCCGCTTCGCTACGTTGAATGTAAGAGGAGAAATGGATGGTATGAATGAAAGTGGACGAAGCGAAACAAGTATTTAAGGATCGTAGCAAGTGGAAAGAAGTGGTCTCTGCCTACCCCTACGGGAAAGAGGCGGTCTCTGCCTACCCCTATGGGAAAGAGGCGTGATTATATGAATGAATGAATGAATCGTAGCATATTCGTAGGCTCAGCCGTAGGCAATCTCCGTAGAGGTGCTACGGCGTAGTACAGCTACGTAACTTCGTAGCTTTGAACTATTTTTATTTTATTTTTATTTTATTTTATTAGGTTTGTCAACAATTGATTACACGTAATACAACAAAAACATAAAATTTAAATCACAATTAAACGTATATCAATTTCTTAAAGACAAACACAACCTGCATAATGAACGAAAACACATAACACAAAAGAATTAACATTAAAATAAACAATTCATGAGTTACAATTCGCTAAAAAAAAAAACAAATTAATAAAATCAAGAAGTAAATTTTACAAAGTTCATTGAATTATGTATATATTATTATATTACTAAAATTAATACAAAATTTAGTAATTAAAATATTGAAATAAAAAATAAAATAATTGATAAAATATAGTAAAAAGTGATAAAAAAGAAACCCAATTGCAATAACAAGATAATAAATAAATACTGGAAAAAAAAAAATATTTTTGAGAACTATCATTTCAAATGTTAGTATTAAATGACTTGAGATGATCTCTTAAATGGTGGAAAAAAGATGTTGGAGAGTCGAAGTGTACGTCCAAGACATTACAGCATTCGTTAATTAATCTTGACATTCGAGTCAGAGGAGAGTTCATGCCAAGATTTGTTCTCTTCGGCCGGCAGTAAAGAGGTGTTATAGGAGCCCGCGGAAGGCGAACTGGAACGCGATACTCTATACGTTGCAGTAATTCGGAGCACGATATTTTATGTTTTAATATTTTATATAAGAAAGTTGCATATATTATTTTTGCCCGAAGAATTAGCGGATCAAATCCAGAGCGAGTAAATTGTGAAAAGTATTTTAATCTACTGCTATACGAATCAAGCTCCTTATTTTTGCCAAGAGAAAAAGCTAAGTGCCAAAGAAGCCTCTTTTGGACTCGCTCTAATCGAAGTGTATGTGTGGCATAGTGCGGCCTCCAAATTTGTATTCCGTATTCAAGAACGCTCCGTACTAAGGAATAATAAAGCAAAATTTTTACTTTAGGGTTATGAAAATCCTTACAAGTCCTTATCACAAAGCCCACTAACCTTGACGCCTTTGCAATAACATATTCCATATGCGAAATAAATGTCAATTTTCTATCAAAAATTATGCCCAAGTCCTTGATTTTGTCAACATTCTGTATTAGTTGGCTTTCTACATGGTAAATAAATTCAATTATTTTATATTTTCTTGTATAGTTAACAGAAAAACATTTTTTTATGTTTAGGAACATTAAATGATTGTTACACCAATTATTAAGTCTGTTAAGGTCATTTTGTAAAAGAATACAATCATTTGTGCACGTAATAATTTTACAAAATTTTAGATCGTCAGCGTACATATAGACTTCTGATGAATGAAAACATTCTGTAATATCATTAATAAAAAAATTAAACAAGGTAGGTCCTAGATGAGATCCTTGGGGAACGCCGGATGTTGCATAGCTATAGGAGGATTGATAACCATTAACTACGACAAAAAACGGCCGGTTTTTTAAGTACGATGTTACTAAATGTAGGAGTGAGTCTGTAATTCCATATGCACTATATTTTCGAACGCCACAACTTATGTTATTATTATTATTTATTATATAAGTTATTCGTTATTCCAGATCCAATGAGCTAACACACATAATTTTAAGAGCAGTATCTCTATTTTAGCCCATTTTCAACTTGTCGAGTAGACTATTAACAGTATTCACACACATGACACATACCAACCCAAGTTTTAATACACTGTTCAGATCCAATATTTAAGATTTTCATTGTATTATTTACGTACATTTAATACACATCCATGAGTCAGGAACACAGAAAAACTTTTTGTTTCTTTGGCGGGAATGAAACTAGCGACCTCCGGCTTGAGTACCAACACACTCTCAACCACTGAGCCACAGAAGTCGTCAACAATAAGAATGAATTAGACCAAAATATGTCACCGAGCAATCCGGCTCTATTACAAATGTTAAAGTTTGAAGGATGGATGTTTGTTACTTTTTTTACGCAAAAACAACTGACTGGATTTTGATGAAAATTTGTATGCTTGTAGTTTGAGCTCTAGATTAATTCGTTCTCGTGGGATACTGTATTTGCGTGGCCGCGGGCAAAAGCTAGTAAGAAATACAATGAAATTAGTAGCATTATACTGTATTAGTGTTTCTTTGTTTACGTTTACATTTAATTATAGTACCTATCTGAACGGAGTATACATATAGAAAATAATAATTATAATATTACAAATTTTGCCTGCGGCTCCGCCCGCATAAATACAGTATCCCATGGGAACAGTGTATATTTTCGGGATAAAACGTAGCCTATGTTTTAAACCAGAGCCTAAACTACAAGCATACTAGATTTCATCCAAATCCGTTTAGTAGTATTTGCGTGAAAGAGTAACAAAAATTACATTCATCCATCGTCACAAACTTTCACATTTATAATATTAGTAGAATTGTCATTTCATATACGCAATACCTTTCCCAACCGTTTCTGCTTTCACAGTGTTTCATATTATTGTACTCCATAGTGTCCAATACGTGTATAAACACTGCTATTCCAGTTCATAGACAATAGACACAGGGTAAGTGCGGGGTGAGATGGGGGGGGGGGGGGAAGGTACAGACCGCGCTAATAAAGACACGAGCGTGCCCGTGACGGCGAGCGTTAAGACTTAAGGTGGTTCGTTTCCTATACAAAAAAACAATGGACATTTATTAGGTAATTTCATACTATTACTACATAAATTTATATGCACATCTATTTATTTTGCAATACAATTGTCGCAAAATATATTTAAAATACTTTATTTCACACAGAAGTCACATTTTTATTGAATTTTCGACAAAAAGTGACATAAGTTACAAATGTCACTTTTTGTCGAAAATTCAATAAAAATGTGACTTCTGTGTGAAATAAAGTATTTTAAATATATTTTGCGACAATTGTATTGCAAAATAAATAGATGTGCATATAAATTTATGTAGTAATAGTATGAAATTACCTAATAAATGTCCATTGTTTTTTTGTATAGGAAACGAACCACCTTAAGATGTTGCATCAATATTAATAATTTTAATGGTTATCTCTTTATATAAGACCGCGACTTCGTGCATGCAAAAGCTAATCTTGCGGAAACCGCACATTTTTTCGCGATAAAAAGTAGCCTATGTCCTTTCCCGTGGTCTCTGCCAAATTTCATCAAAGTCGGTCCAGCGATTTCGGAGCCTATTCAATGCAAACAAACAGACAAAACAAACTCTTTTCTTTTTAATATTAGTATAGAAAAATGGATTGCAGTTTCCATGCCTCTCTAAAACTTAACTTTTGTTAACCCTGGGATAAATCATATTGCTATCTCTCTCGTTCTTTGTATTTATGAAAGAGAAGGGATGATATTTTAACCCACTCAGAGCCAGATCTGCGCAAATGGGCCTTAAAGACTTTGCGTAAATTTCAATTTTCATCTAACCATCTAAATAAAATTTTGTTGAAAATAAGCTATTTATTAAAATGGCACCATGCTAATATTCCGTTACTCACCTAAAACCTTGTTTATTATCGTTTCTGTTCTTACAGTTTCTTAAGAGTTTCTTGAGTCGCTAATTCAATTCATCGTCATTTTATCACCCATTTATGCCGACGACAAGGGACGAACCTACCTGAGGTAAATCTCAGCTAACGACGATATTATACAAGTAAATAGTAAATAAATAAAATCTACGTGAATTCGAAGTGTGTATTACAATAGTACAAAAGTAATATTTAACACACACATTAGATTAGGTTTTTTTATGGAATAGATCGGAAAAAAGGTTAAAAAGTAGCCTACAAACTATTCTTAGCCGCCGTTCCCACGAGCGATTTTTCTTCGTCGGCGTTGGTATAAGCAGCACCGAAAAAATATACCTCTGTGTTAATACAATAGTGTTGAAAATCGAACACGCGGCGACAATTTGACAGCTCGAAGCTCTTTATTTTTACAATGTATTTATTAATAACATTTAACAATATAGGCTTATATCTATGGATAGCTATTTAAAATATTTACAAACTATAAAAGTAGGTACGTACAAATATAATAATAATTACTCTAAAACTTTAAAGGCAACAATTCAAAAATCTCCCAGGTCGTCCCCACCAGGCAGAGTACCTAGAAGGCTCAGAAGAGTTTCCTCGCTGGATTGCGATACTCACTCTCTGGGCCAGGTAGGTGCTGGTTTATGTACGTAAGTATATAATATATTTTCTACTCTGTGACGTAGGCTTAGACTTATCAAATGTCATAAAAAATTATCAAGTAGTTACAGCGATGTTCGAAAATTTCCTTTTAGATATATTATTTAATGTTTTATATAATATCTGAACTGCTGATTCTTTCTCAGTAAATGTTAAGCGATAAATATAGAACGCATATACATTTATTAACAATATTAAGTGTCCTTATCAGTGCTGCTATTTACGGCGTTAGAATACCTTAACTGTGGTATATTTATTGCTCCCGGAATAAAATATACTCCGGAATAATATAAACCCCGCAATAAAATATACTACGGAATATAAGAGTGCGGGTAATGGAATAAGAATTAGATAAATTATATCCTCGTTTGTCTGTAGAGTGTAGGGGAAAAGTTTCACAAGTTTCGGTCCAATTTATTATGTTGCGTATAACGTATAACAAGCCGATTGTTTTTTTGTTCCGAGTTCGGAGCAAGTGATAACAGATGAAGGTATATTCTTATAATTTATTTAATGTAGTTATATAAGATTTTTTACTTATTTTACAACTTATGTTCGTTATTCGAATAATTTTATAGAATCCTAAGCTATTACTGTTATAAATGTGAACGTTTGTAAGGATAGATGGATGTATTGAATGATGGATTTTTGTTACCCTTTAACGAAAAAAACTACTGAACGGATTTCAATGAAATTTAATATGGCTTTGGATTAACACGTAGGATACTTTTTATCCTGAAAAAGTATAATGTTCCCGTGGGATTCTGTATTTACGCGGGCGGAGCCACGGGCAAAAGGGCGTGGTCAATTTTTTTTAGTACCAGTTTATTATTGTGTTGTTGATAGCACACTATCGGACAAGTTGCCACTCGACCAGGCATAAGATAAAAATCGCTCAACAGCGCAGTTGAATCGTGCGTACGCACACATACGTGTAAATACTTAGTTCAACCACGTTTGCGGTCACTTCCATTGTGTTTAAATATTTTTATTTATTTATTTATTTTCCATAATTATTTCTATCATTACAGGTTTTCCCCAATGCGATAGAAACTACATACTAAACTTAAGAAAAATCTCAGTTACATAGGTACTTACTATTAATTATTACTAATCATTCACAGTATTAGAACCTTATAGACAGTAACTTAATTTACACATAGCATTCCTTGTGAGTTCACTCTTAGCACAATAAAAAATGTCGGTATCCGATGCAATAAGATTAATGTGGCGAAGTGCTCGCGTTAGCGGCGCCTCCTTCAGCAGGTTAGTGCGGGCGCGCGGCTCCGCCAGCAGCTTAGGTGGTCGTCGCCGCCATACGTACTTGTCCGGCACGTTAAGGTCGATCCGCGCCAGGATATCCGGAATATATAGCAGACCCCTCATAATTTGAACCACGAACAAGACAAGTGACAGTTCCCTCCTGACCCGCAGTTCCGTATACCCTACCATGCCCAGCACGAATAGTGTCGGATAATACAGAGGATAAAAGGGATATACACCGTATAACCTTAGGTACAGAAATCTAGCAAACTTGTTCTGTATTTTCTCTAACATCTTACAATATTTTATCTCGTAAGGCGACCAGATAACAGAACAAGTTTCCAGGTGACTTCTCACCAACGTATTATATAGTACAATTATGGCGTTCATATTTTTAAAACCACGCACCGTCCGCAATATGAAGCCCAGATTCCTATACGCCTTTGTGCATATATTACTAATATGTTCCTTAAAATTTAACGCTCCGTTCAGTCTAACACCCAAGTCTCTTACTTCCGATACTCTCTCTATATCCTTCCCGCCGATTATTTTGTGAGGCGCCCTAATGCAAAGCAAAATGCTTTGTCGATATTGTTTACTATTCCAACAGAAATGTCAGACATGAATTTCTGTACTATTTTTACATTAATTTACACCTGTACGATTACAATTTTGGATTACATCAGTGGATGGACCATTAATAATTGTGTCACGATAAATGTTGCAGTTAAAGACAGACACTCGGTAGGTATATACCTATGTTATGGACTAAGTGATAAATGGATCATGACGAAACAAAAAAAAAACATATTTTGATTTAATTTAGAAATGGAATAATTATATTATACTTTTTTTCACAGAACTTGTTACTTGGCGAGAATATGTTCTTTTAGTGATTATTTTCTTAGTTTTTCCAATACTTTAAGTGCATCTAGAACAATATCGTATATCTGCGAAGCCGCACAAGTATTAGCCACAGTTTACATGCGACTAAGCCCGACGCATTCCTATAACTGGCTCGCAATTCGCATATTTTATTTAATCGTCTCATGGATGTTTTATAAAATATAGATACATTAGTAATTAGTTACATTGACAAAAATGTTATTACAAATATTTGTTAATAAAAAATATATGCCGTCGCGAGATGGATAAATGGATGATGTGAAATCTATACTTCTAAACTTAAATAATAAAGAGGAAAAGTTTGTTTGTTTGTTTGCATCGAATAGGCTCCGAAACTACTAGACCGATTTTGATGAAATTTTGCACAGATATAGAGTAGACTACAGAGAAGGACATAGGCTACTTTTTATTGCGAAAAAATGTACGGTTTCTGCGATATTAACTTTTGCGCGCACGAAGTTGCGGGCAACATCTAGTGTCAAATAATTTGGTGTTTAATCGTTTGTTGTAAATTGGAATCGATACGCGTAAGGAAAGAAATATACTTTCATATGAAATCAGTTATACACGGCACATGCGCTGTGTAACTCGACATTCGAACTTTTTCTATGAAATGTGTATCTTCTTGTGTTTTGAATAAAGTTCAATTTGGAATAGCTCTCTTAAAAATGCAGCGCCGCATCGTAAGTTTCGTTTCCAGAGCCAAAACTACTACGATACCAGATTTCATTTTAATCCGTTCATTCGTTGTTGCGAAAAACTGTCACATCCATCCATCCATCCTCACAAACTTTCATATTTATAGTTGTAGTAGGGTAATAGATAGGATCATAGACCTATTTATTACTTTACACGTGAACTTTACTTTAGGGGTTGTTTGGGGCAGTCCAGGTTTGAAATTAACATCGTGTCGTTTGGACATTTGCTTTCCGCAGTATAATCAGTTCGCATTTAATTGACAGAATCATCTGAAATCAAGGAGGCATAACTTTTGTATGAAGATCTTTTTAGTCAAATTATTATGGACATCATAGCCCGTTCTTTGACGACCTCTGTGGCTCAGACGTTCACGGTTCAGCGCTTTAGTGCTCAAGCCGGGGGTCGCAGGTTCGAAGGAACAATAAGTTTTTCTGTGTTCCTGGATCATGGATGTGTATTAAATATGTGTATAATAAAACAAAAATCTTAAATATATGTATTGTATAAAAGTATTAAATATACTTCCCGTTGTCTGGTACCTGCAACATAAGTTCTTTGGATTCTTAGCACGGGGCCAGATTGACGTGGTGTGAAGCGTCCATAGATATATAGATATTATTCTTAGTTTTGATATCATTGGATAGGACATATTGTTTATCTACTACTTATAACACATCTCTCACCGCAGGCAATTCAATTAGTACCTACAATAGCAGCTTGAGGGTGGTTCCGGAGCGACTAGCGGGCGGGTAATCCCAGCTAGGCATATCCAACTGTTTCGCCCGTTAAACTATATCGACAATAGTTAACTAATGTATCTATGGCGGCAATTAAAGTTTATTGATGAATTAATAATAACCCAAACACGATATTTGGCCCGCGTAAATACAGTATCCTACAGGAACATTGTACTGTTTCGGTAAAAAAAATTGCTTTAAATGTTTTAATTCAGAGCCTAAACTACCATACCAATTTTCATCAAAATTTTTCAATAATTTTTGCATGAAAGAGAACAAACATACATCCATCTATCCATCTATCCATACATCCATACATCCAACCATCCTCACAAACTTTCACATTTATAATAATAGTAGGATAGGATTATAATATTAGTAGGATGAAAGTTATAACCTATTTAAATTCAAAGGTGACCAATATAAAAACTTGCATAAACAGCAACAGCTGACTAATTTTTGTCGCGAAAAAATGTACAGTTAAAATATCTAAGGGTCAGATCACACCAAGACGCAATGCAGAGCGGCATTTTTAAGATACCTAATAAAAATTGACCTTTATTTATTACTTAAGAAGATACACGTTTCATTGTAAGAGTTCGAATGTCAAGTGCAGTATATATGACTGTGTATGTCATATGAAACGTGTATCTTTTTGAGTAGTGAATAAAGTAAATTTTTTAATAGCTGTCTTAAAAACTGGCCGAGTGCGAGTCAGACTTGCGCACAAAGACTTTTGTAAATTACTAACTCGATTTCACTTGTTGTTCACACAAAGTTGACGTCACACAGTAGACGTCAGCGAGCCGAGCGTTTTGGTAAATTCAAAACCATGAAAAAATAATTCGACTGTAATTAGTTTAATGGAGAAAAAAATTAATTTATTTATATTTTTTTGTTAAATCATTCGTCCCAATTTTTAAATATAAGCAGTTTCAAAAATTTGGAAAATATCCTATTGGCAGTCATAGCGATTGCCGATAGAAGGGAAAAATTAAAATGTATAAAAGAAAAAGCAAGAAAAATAACAAAAATATTTCGTCTGACCGAGATTTGAACCCTAGACCAATTGGTCGACAACGCAATCCAAACGCCTGCGCCTACATAACTGCGTTACGCGTATCTGACATTAGTATTCAAAATTACTCGTATATTTTGTATTTGTAATCTGAGATTTGTAATTACACGACGAAAGGAAAACAAATTTTAGGCCCCACATTGGCCGTGACGCTTTTTCGTGACAAAAAAAAAATCGTAACCCCCTGTCTATATAAAAGTTCACTTCAATAATACATTCCATGGTTGTGGGAAAAAACACTGAATTCTAGAAGTCATAAAAGTAGACAAATAATAGTTTTATGTCAAAAATTATGATTAGTGGTTAAAATCAGACTGCAATTAATATGCGTTCAAAAGTTCAACATATTAAATCCAAACTCTCTTAAACTCAGGCTTAATATTTATAGTGGTTACGGTGAAACTAACAACAACAGCAATGGAGTCTAGATTTATTACTATCAACTGTGTAAACCCTTTCAACTTTGGATTTGTATTTTCATCCAGAGTTAATGTTCCCGCAATATTTATTAAATACTAGCTGTCCCGACACATGTTGTTCTGTCTTAATTTTGAACTGGAATTGATAAATACACCTACACCTATAACATATACCTACATCTACACCTACCAACCTACTGAGGGCGGCCGATTTTTTTTTATTAATCCAAAAAGGTAAACTGAACTCACCTATAAATAATTAGACAGTCTAGTGACTTTAACATAGTGAACAGTTACAGTGGGAAAATTTAGTCGATTTTAGTATTTTTTCCACTATTTCTCACCGTTTAAACCTTCCCTGAACTTTTACAATAATTCTAAGACCAAAAATAGCATTATAAGTCCAGCCGTCCTCGAGTTTTAGAGAGATATTAGAATTACTCGTACAATAATTTTAAATACATAAGAAAGAAGATATTTAACATCATCTATACATATCCTTTGTCCTGAATGACTGACGGACTGACGCATAGCCTAAACCGCTAGTCGTAGAGACCTGAAACTTGCAGCCTGCAGGGCTTGCTCTTTGTAATGCTAAGGCATCCGATAATGACAATAATAAGGGATTGTGCGAAATTCAACTCCTAAGGGGGTGAAAAGGGGGCAAAAAATTTGTATGGGGTAACATGATTCCTTGGTCCAGTCTACTTCATATTTTGCACAAATATTATATAAAAGAATTGATGGAATTCGTAGTTTATTGAAATTCGTCCCCTAATGGGGTTAATAAAGGGAAAGAAAGTTGTTTAGGAGTGATTTGCTTTAAAGTTGATATTAATACTCCTTAGTGCTTTTGATTTAAAGCATGCAGCATGGTGAAGTATTATATATAGCCTTCATGATTTACGTTGAATAGACTTTAGACTATTTCTAGGGCAGGCGGAAAAAATATTTGACCCGAAGTAATGTTATCGTTAAAAGAACGCCATACGTATCGCTTTTCATACATTGCTTTACGCAGTGATAGTTGCAGCGTGCCGCGTTTCATAGTTCGGGCTGTGGTGAGCAACATTGTCATTCAGGGCTAACAAACTTGTTTCGGCATGTTTTGCATTCAGATGGATGGATAGTTTCGGGCATTTCATTTCAGCGCAACGCCACTCTTGCAATGAAACATGTGTCTTTTTGTGGAGTGAATAAAGTTCAAATTTGAATCGCTATTTAACTAAAAAGTGCTCGTGTCGCGTCTCAATGTGAACTGACTCTAACATTAAAAGCCGCATTTAATGACTTAAAATTAGTTTTTCGAGGGGTAATCTTTATAGCAATGTTTTAAGAAAATTCTCCGTGTACATTAAATTTTTTAACGCACAGGAGCAAACGAAAAACACAAAGTAATACTTCCTTAAGTATGTAAATCGGGGTTTTCTTCAAAATTACGAACAAAGACCCTAGCCATCTTAAGGTAAATTTGAGTGCATTATAAAAACATAAAAGTAACAGCGAATACGTAGGGCTCCGTATGCCGTAAAAATATATGGCGGCGAATATTGTTTTCTCATGCGTGGTCGTTACTTTTTATGTTTCGATTTAGTTGTTTTTTATCGGTGAAATCGTCGGTTAAAGATTAGGAAACAGTTAAATAGCACTAACGATATAGTAACCATTAGCTTTTGCCTGCAGTTCCACCCTTAATACCCGTAATAGTATCCCACGAAAAGACTGTACTTTTCCGGGATGAAAAGTAGCATATGTGTTAATCCAGAACTTTAACTACCACTGTACTAAGTTTCATCACAATCCGTTCTGTCGTTTTTGCCTGAAAGAGAAAGAAACACCCATCCTTGGATGGATATCCATCCTTACAAACTTTCTTATAATAGTAGGATGTTATTTAACAGAACGCAAGTCAAACAAGTGTAACTCCTCTGGTGTTGCGAGTGTCCATGGGCGGCGGTAATAGCTCACCATCAGGCGATCCGTCTGCTCGTTTCCTGGTTCATTTCATAAAAAAATAAATAAAATTTCAATCAAGTTCCACTACTTCTTTTGACCGACTTCAAAAACAGGAGGAGGTTCTCAATTCTAATGTATTTTTTTTTTACTATGCTCGTACATTATACATAATATTATTATTATTATGTCCTACTGTATTCGTTTTTAGGAAGGTTTAAATTTCAACCTCTTAGTGCTAAACTTACATGGGAGCTAAAAGCTTGAAGTTACAAGTGAATCTATTTCCTGCTTAAAAGAAAAAAAAAACATTCTCAAAATAGTGCAATTTAGAGAGGAGATATTTTAAAACTGCAGACAATATTATTATTTTACACGCATTTAGGCTACTGTAAAATACTGCTTGTTTCTTAAACTATTCTATATGGAAATAACGATAAAACAATATAAGGAACCCCAAAACACGGTCCTGCGCAAGCTTACCTGACATGTCTTTGATCCACAAAATATAAATATAATACACAAGAGGCGGGCAAACAATTAATGGTCTATTCAACGTTCTGAGTTCCCCCCCTGGTACTGACCAGAATAAGTAGACCCCATGTTTATAAAGCTTATGTTTACATCAGTTCTTTTATTGTAACATGAAAAGAAAAGCCTTATGAGTATTGTAATCTTTTCTCGTGAAATCCGTTTTGCAAATAAAAGGTGGCTTCGTAAAAGTTAAACCACGAGCCTAGTAAGTTCTCTGGAGGTAAAACGTTACATACGACTATTTTTAGTATTAATCTTGCTAATATTATAAATGTGAAAGTTTGTGAGAAGAAGTTTGTTACTCTTTGACGCAAAAACTACTGAAAGGATTTCGATGAAATTTGGTATGGTAGTAGTTTAGGCTCTGAATTCTGAATCTGAACACACACACACACACACACACACACACACACACACACACACACACACACACACACACACACACACACACACACACACACACACACACACACACACACACACACACACACAATCAAACACACATACAAACTCACATACTCTCCGGTCTCTCACACTTATCAATTGGATGGTGATTGGTGATTAATTTGTTCTTGGATGCAGCATTTACATGTATGTAGAATGTATATTACTCCCTAACTTTGTTCTCAGTGTGTTAATAAATAGTTATATAGCCCTATAGGGCTTCTGATTATGATTGCAAACAAAAAAATTGATTGTCTTGGATATAAATGAATAAAAAAATATATATTTTGAGGTTTGCAGCCTTTTTTTGAAAATCCGCGGACCAACTTACACTGGCCGCTCAGTATCTGCTCAAGGCAGCTTACACACGACATAAGGGGCGGCGCACATTTATCGGGAGATAAAGGTATATTGTGCCGTGCTTAATTGTGCTTCAATTATTTCGTCCCCCTAGTCTATGAGACGTTGCCGAGAAGCGGAGAGGTTGGAATTGATTTCTATGAAAATGATTAATTACGACTAGTTTGCGGTTGAGGGTTTAGTAGGTGGGGCATCACAGACGGCTAAGATTCTATAATATTTTATATTATGATAAAATGGGTGAGGACACTGGCCTCTGCAATACAGTTTACACTAGTGCAGGGGTCAGGGACTTCAGATATGTAAAACTACTTTGTGTCAATAAATAATTTATTTATTTAGTTAATATCGCTTGGTCTACAGTGTATGAACCAACACAGACGGCCAAAATACTATATATTTTCATATTACGTACTTTTATTTTAAACTTATTTAAGCATCTTTTTAATATAAAATACTGTAGCATCTTTTGCGTCTGTGACGTCTCTTGTAGGTATCTCCTTCCATTCATGTTGCCACAAACTATGTTGCCCCCGACTACATGAGCGGGAAAAGAATTCCCACGGGGACGGTACATTTTGCCGCGATAAAAATCCTATATCCTTCCCCTTGGTCTAAGTTACATATGTGCCAAATTTTATCAAAGTCGGTTGAGTTATTTCGGAGTTTACTCAATGCAAACAAACAAATCTTCCCTCATGATAATATTAGTATAGTTAATAGTATTAATATGGTTGAGGATTTATGCATGTAGAAAAAACAATTTTATCATCCCCGGAAGTCGTACATTTTGCCGGGATATATTGTCTATTTTTAAGTTTTACATTTCTTTAAGTATTATGTTACCAGCTATCTCGACACATGTTGTTTTGTCTTAAATATGAACTGGAATGAATAAATAACTACCTTCACCTATAATGCAACGTACGTCCTAGTGCTACTCCTACAACCTACACTTTTTCCAATATTTATCACCTTTTCCAATATTTCCAATATTTTATTTCCATTATTATTATAAATAGTGTAAGGTCAGTCGGGGCAAGTGCACCTACGGGGTAAGTGCCCCTATCTCAAAAATATCGAAAACTACAAATATTATACAACTAACGACATCTTACATACACGCAAGAAACTAAACTACAGTTCCACTTCTAAACACAGATGGCTCTGTTCACCATAACTTGAACTATCCGCCATTTTAACTTTAGTGTCATTTATACCGGCTGCTTAAGATGATCTCGTGTCAGTAATCAGTTCAAATCTGGAAAATTTTGACTTGTTTCTGTAAACTAATGCGGTGAGTAAAGAGTTTAAATGTTTTTCTTTACTTCTATGTTTGTGTTTTACTTCTAAACGTTGATATTAATGATTTTTTATTTAATTGAAAATCCGAACCTCAAAATAGTTAAGTTGAGGCAAGTGCGCCATAGATGACAGAAGTATGGCGCACTTGCCCCCACCCAGAGATCGCCAACCTTCACGATTTTGGCGATGCTTTTAACCCACTTAGAAAGGAGCAAGTTGTCGAGTAACTGTTTTGTGTGTGTGTGTGTGTGTGTGTGTGTGTGTTTAAGTGTATTTTTGGGCTCATTTCAAAAGAAGACCTTTGATTTTTTTTCAAGTTGTTTCAGTGCAGATGGTAAAACTATGTACGGTGGAGAGCACGTCAAGCTTTACATAACCAGTATAAGCTGAGCTCTAATTCATACTTCAACGATTTTCTCAGTAGACTAAACTTTTGTTTTAATATTCTTTGTGCAACTTAATTTAGGCAATAGTAACAATGATAAATCAGAGTTCAGCTTATAATGGTTATTTAAAGCGCTCTCGACTGTACTATTTATAGGTGTCCACATTAATACTTACCTTACATTAGTCCTAAAAATGATTTTGTGCATTGTTTTTCAGATGGTTCGTATATACCAAAGAAAAACCGATGGCCCTTCGTGGTCAAAATAAACTTTATGTCAGGCAGTTGACGCTGTCAAAGCCGGCCTATCGGGATATGAAGCAGCTAAACTGAATTGCTTTATATTTTTATCTGTAAGTTCCTGCGTGCCATCCACTAAATAAATGTTTACGTTCTATCTAGCCAAAGGAAAAAATGTTACTTATATTTTTATTACTTAAGTAAATAAATAAAAATATTATAATTTAAAGTTTGACTTAATTATTAAAAATAAATATATATTTTATATCCAGTCAAACAGTTTTAATTCATTTATAATTTAAAAAGTACCATTAAAGGTTTAGAACCCCTGATTATTAATCTATGGCGCACTTGCCCCACATTTGCGAAGAAAGCTGTAGTAGCTCTATAAGATTAGATAATAATATGAAAAAATAACCTAACCAAGAGCATGTCAGGACATGTCTAAGGAGGGTTCCGTAACTATAATCGCGTAATATGCTTTTTTTTAATTACTCCAAAAGTTACTGTCCGATTTGGTTCAAAATAGTTTTCCTAAAGAGTTTTTAGCATGATCTATTAGCATGGAAATTTGCAAGTTTCTATCTCCTATAGTTTAAAAATGCTAGGGGGGGGACCAACTTACAAACTACTTTGGAGGCCGATTACTCGAAAATGGTGAACTTTATAAAAAAGTAACGTATGAAACCTTGCCTTTATTTTAAAAGACCTATTCTACGATACCCCACACGATGGGGTAGAGTGAAAAAAAAATTTCATCCCCACTTCACATGTATGGAGAGCCACCCCTAAAATATAAAATTATTATTTTTTTATGATCCCGAAACCGTGATCTATACACAATCTATAACTACACCAAATTTCATCAATTTATATTCATAATTACAGGAGCTAGAGGCGCGGACAGACAGACAGACAGACAGACAGACAGACAGACAGACAGACAGACAGACGGACAGAGCGAAACTATAAGGGTTCCTTAAGTATTACGGAACCCTAAAAAGGAATGTGTTTAGTGGTCAATATTCCATAGAGTAAAACTATTGTTTTTATTGTTACGCATTACTTTGGCGCTTTTTTTTTAATAGGCGCACTTGCCCCGTTTGAGGGGCAAGTGCGCCTAAGGCCATGTTTTTAAATTTCTTACAAAATATCGTGAAATTTATGATAGATTTGATTGCATTGATAGTTATTGCAGTTACAAAATACCAAATATTGTTAATGTAATAAATATACACTCATACGTTGATATTTAAATAGAATATATTGCATCAAAATCATCTATGCAAAAAATATGGCGCAATTGCCCCGACTGACCTTAACTAACACGACTTTCTTTTATATATGTCACCGTAAAATTGTTAAAACCGTTAGATTGTAATATTACTAGAGATATTGTAATATGTCGACAGATTGTCAAATAAAATTTTCTCCTTACATTTGTACGCATTATTTTTCGTTATAATTATTATTATGAAAAAGCAAACAAATATGGCGGCGCGGGGCACTTGCCGTATAACCAATCGGCACGGTAAATATTATAAATAAAAAAAAATTAAAAAAATAGCCTTTATTCTATTTCCAAATTTACATCCAAATCAAAACTTAATAAAAAAAATATTATTTATATTTAAAATCAATAGGTAAATATTATAATATAACAAAAAAAAAAATGTGTAAAATTCTAAGGAGAAGTTTTTATTTGACAATCTGTCGATATATTACAATATATCTAGTGATATTACAATCTAACGGTTTTTACAATTTTACGGTGACATATATTATAAGGATTTAGGTATGAAACATTAATATTTCATACTATAGAAGGATGTAAGTTTTAGTTTAAAAAGCTACGATTTTTGTCTTAATTCTTAACATAATAAATACTTAGAGCATTAAACCAACGATACACGTGAAGCTTATAGACTTTAGTTAGACTAAGAGAAAACTCAGGTAAAGTTTACTCTATTTCCACTCAAATGTAAGTATATATTACCCAAATGTCTTAAGAAAAAACTTTGAAAATGTCCAAAACTTTAGATGGTAAAAAGAAAAACATTTTACCAAGTCACTGTGTTTAAACTTGAGCAAGTAAAAGAGCTTTATGGTTTTATACTAGCGCAGCAAAGTGGAATCTTGAAATAGAATATAGCAAAATCACCCTTATGTTAACAACGTAAGGTTCCCTCTGAGATAAAATTAAGACGCGCGAATTCGCGCGTCTGTGTACGACCAACGCGAACGCAGGCGAAATTCGACTTTAATTTTCTACTTTTTTAGAGTTCTTTTGCCTCTTAGATACGCAATAAAATATACAAATGTTCTATAAGGACAAATACCGACAGTCGTATCAAACCAACACCGGCTCTACTGTTTTTATACCTCAGAATAGAGTACATATCAAAGATCTCAAGATCTATAGAGGCTCTGTCGGCTCTCTCGGCTCTGTTAGCCAAACTGGCAAGCGTAAAGGGAATTCCGTACATTATGCCATATTTTTCAGAACCTACTACTAAACTCTAAAAAAATAATATTTACCTAGTATTAAGAGACTTTGTTTTGTGATATGTTCCATGAATATTTTAATAAAAGAAGTCAGGTAAGACGATCGGCGGGCTTATTGCGTATCTTGCAATAGCTAAGCAATAGCAAAAATTGCGCAATTTTTGCGCAAATATCGCTAATTCGTATTACGTATCTGCAAAAACCTAGCAGAAGCAACCTAGCGACAGTACTGCCTCTACCGAACAATCGAGGAACTATAAATTGCAATCAATCTTTCGATCTCTTCACTAATGTCTAATTTTTTGTATTACGTAAGACTTTTACAGCAAAGCGAAAGCAATTAGCGAGCGATTTAACCTGTAAATTAGCAAAAATGAAGCAAAGTACATTCAAACACAACAGCGAGCGATTAACAATCGATCGCATAGGTAATACGATTTTATTTGACGTTCAAAAATCGACTGCGCATCTATCGCGCGATGACTGCAAGATTTTTGCTAATCGCTATTTTTACGTAATACGGCGGCCGTATGCTCATTTCTTGGTCCATTCCTCTTATAAAAATACAATTGTAAATAAATAAAATAACTCCCCACACCGATCTCGGTGACGGTTGCCGATTTCATTTAAACCAGGCCAGTTACGCAGGAGTAATTTTTTTATAGTGCCTAAGTGTGTGCGCAGTACACAAGAGCACTTTCTCTTCCTTTACTCTCATAACCCAGTGGGACGGATAACCGACACGACTGGCGAGAGATCAGGCGCAGGTCCGACTTTTTACATGCCCATCCGACGCATGGATCACCTTTCTTGTCAGACAATCAGGTGTTCAGCCTGCATTGTCCTAACCAAACTTGGAAACAACATTTGTGTTGTTCCAATGCGAACTCACGACCTCCGAGTCGAGAGCCAATGCTCTAACCACTAGACCACGGAGGCTGTTTCAATTGTAAATACTGATGCATTAAACATTAAAAAACTTATTACTTATAATGATAATATTATGGTTGTTTTGTGCAGTACTGATTCTTGAATATTATATTTTCAATTTTATATTTCTTAGCAACATAGCTCCTATTTAATCTTTACAAAGGCTTGTCAAGCCTGAATAAAAGCGTTTAAAATTTTCTAAGAACTCTTAAAATATCTATTTACATATTATATTTTTAGACAAAACAATTTTACTCTAATATTACAAACACGTATAGTAAAACCATTTTGCTAATATCTTTCGGAAATCGTCGTACTTCTTAAATCCGTCACATAGAAACGAAGATTTCCGATAGACATTAACAAGGTGGACGGTACTGTACTCACACAAAAAATGCACGAAATAATTCAATTATTCCACCATATTGGAAATTGGTGAAAGAGAAAAGGAGAATAAAGGGTGTGGACGTACACCGCTTTGTACATAGCTATGAACATATACATCGCCGCCCGCCAGTGAAAATATAAATATAAACTTCTGACCCTACGCGGTTGACTGTTACACCAAAACACTTTTATAATATTTCTAATACAGAATGATTAAAAAACAGGGTTTTCAAAAGGGATAAAATAGTCGGAGGCAATGAAGCTACAGTTCCATACAGTATGGGCTAAAAGGACTTGTATCCGGGCCGTTAAATTAATAAAAAAAAAAATCAATACAGTACTACCCAAAAGTACTACCCATAGTCTACTCACGTAGCTGTAGTTTGTGGCTTTATTATTTTTAAAAATCTGTACATTATAATGAAACTGTAGAGGTCGAATGTCTGTACATAGGAAAAAAAATAAAAACCGAGTCAGGGGGATGAGAGAAGAGCAATAGAACAAATCCAGATACTTTTTTTTGTTTCTCTTTCTGTTTGTCTGTTTTTAGTAATATTTAATAATATGTATGGACGCATTCAGACCACGTCAATCGAGCCCGAAGAACTTGCGTGGTACCAGACAAGTATAATCAATACTTTTGTATTGTACATATTATGTTTATATAATTTCTTATATTTCTTTTTAGAAAAAAGCAGTACCTTTGTGTCATCTTTCTCTGTTAAATTGTGATGTTATACATTTTCTTATGTGCAATAAATTGTTAAATAAATATAAATCTTTATTTTAATACGCCGATGCGCTTACCACTGAGCCACAGAAGAAATCAAAGGGTCAAATGGTTAGCTCAGCTCAGACTATTACCTTATCTTCGATTACTAATATTTTAACCACTGGTTCGTGAATTTGTACACGATTTATCTGATTTATCTGGTTTGGACTGTGTTAATAGATAATTTATTTTTGAAATTCAGACGTGCAAGCCGTCCGATCTGTTATAAAGTTTTTTTTAATTGCCTCCCAGCGGGTAAAGGCCTGCCCCAGGGTCTTCCATTCCTCTCGTCCCTGCCCCATCGTTGGTCAGCCTTTATTTTTAATTTTATGCCGCTCTTCTCCTTTTGTTGAAAATAACGGTGTAAATGCAGCCACTCCATTTGGACGTTGCGTTTTCGAATAACAAACACAAAATATTAGATGTATGTACTGATGCGTAACGCTCCCAAACGAACTACTTATCTTTGAGTGCAGTTCGAATCCAGCGGTCATAATATAATAGAAACTTTTCATGTTTTTTTTGCTGTCGCTATTTAAGTTATGAGAGGGGGACAACTTTTTGCGAACGGTACATATAATAGATGACATGTTTTGTTTATGTATCATTTGTAAACAGGATCATGTTGTGATGGCAAATGCGATATAGGGTTTATATGTGCATTTGAAATAAATAGAAATTCTTTCTACAAAAGCTGTTTAAATTGAATTTTGTATGATTGAAGTCTTTGTACTAAATATTTTTATCAGAACAGGGATAAATAAAACAATCCACATTTTTAGTCTTCAAAATATTTTATTACGGAACATTCTTTACAGTGGCTAGTGTGATGCCCGCTACAAATGTAACCATTTATCGGTGCTAGCCTAATAGGCTAGATGACAATTTTATTGAAACCAGACAGTTACGCAGGAGTAATTTTACGTCACGCCTAGGTTAAAGTGTATGAAGTTTACGACCGCAGGACCATATTAGTAAATATCTCCGATATTCGGAACCCTCCTTAAACATGTTCTGACATGCTCTTGGCTAAGTTATTCAATTACATATTATTATTACTAGCTGTCACGGAAAACCATTGTTTTGCCATTGTATGTATTTTTTAATGTCACATCATATAAAAAAAACAGATATATTTAGGGGTGGGACACTCTTATCATTTAGAGGGTTGAAAAAATATATTACGACCGATTCTCAGTCCTATCGAATATGCAAAACAATTTTTCATAAGAAACGGATTTATAATATTTTATATATGTCAACGTAAAATTGTAAAAAACGATAGATTGTAATATTACTAGAGATATTATAATATGTTGACAGATTGTCAAATAAAAATTTCTCCATACAATTGTACGCATTATTTTTAGTTATAATTATTATTATGAAAAAGAAAATAAATATGGAGGCGCGGGACACTTGCCGTTTAACCAATCGGCACGGTAAATATTACAATATAACGCAAAATAACGTGTAAATTGTAAAAAGAAATTTTTATTTGATAATCTGTCGACATATTATAATATCTCTAGTAATATTACAATCTATCGGTTTTTACAATTTTACGGTGACATATACATAATATAAGATAATGACTTTATTGCGTGGTCTACAGTGATCATTTACCTATCATTTCACTACTAAGCCATAGTGGGCTTAGTGCGCGTAAATGTTAATCCGACATATCCCTCCGTGTACAGTACAAATCTGTTCAACATAAATAACGATATGTAAGTACATTGGCCAGGGTGACCATAACTAGGAAGAAAATTAGGACAAAGTCGCATACAGATATTACATGAAAATGCTTTGTTGTTTATCGAAACTAGAAGTTACATTTCAAAAAGTATAGGACCTATATCGGTTGTCATCACGGATAAATACTAAAACGCTAAACAAAATTAAAACCCCTCCTGTTCACAGTCAGTAGCTCTCTCTGCTAGCCGAAATAACAAGGACAGCATTTGACTTGAGCGTCACTTAATTTAACGTTTCATATTCGCCGGTTAGTCTATCCAAAATGTAAACCAACTGAAACAACGAAAAAATAAAACACAAAAAATGCATACAGAAGAAAAAATTATTAATTTCCATAATAATTTCACAAGCATTTTTCTACTGTAATTTGTTTTAGATTTATGCTAATATTGTATCCTAGTAACAATTATTTCTAAACTAAGGATGGGCTATGACGTACATTTGACAGAACAAATCTTCATACAAGAAAAAGTTGATCGCCATTCGCCATCTTGATTTCACTATACCTCAAATGTCAAAATGGCGCCAAAACAGCAAAAGTACGGCCATTTAAGTGGAGCTTTTGCCTCGTGTGTGATAAGTACGTCCATGCCTAGTATCATCTGACTCGTGGTCACCCTACCCGCGGGTGATGGGCGGAAATCTCTTAAGCGTTGTGGGGAGTTTAGAAAACATTGTGCCCTGAGGGACTGTCAGCTTACCTCTACTACGGTGATGTAGTGATATGCGAGTTTCGTTCAAGTATCATTTAGAACTCGAGTTTAATTTCTAAATTATTGGAGAAAACGTTGCATATATGCCTAATGAGTAATGAAAGAAGTGTAGTATAGTTATATCGAGAGTCGCAACTCGTATAGGATTTTGTCACTCGAGTCGCTCGAGCATTTTTACTACCTCACTCTAGTCATACTCGAGTTTTTGAATCACTCAAGTAAAATGCTCACTCAAGTTGTAAGTTTGCATGTAGTTTTATTCTTTCATTCATTTCATATTCATTTAATTCTCTTCTTTATCGCACATTCAAATTAAAGCTAAAAAAATTGTCCCGTGTCGGCAACAGAATCAATTCGATGTGCCGAGTTGACTCGGCATTGAGGCTCGAGTAAGATTTCTTTTTAATCGAATTCGAGTTTGAAATATTCACTCGAGTGACTCGAGAAAAAACACAGCTCGCACAGAGTCGCATCACTGTCGCACACATTCTTTTTGTATTAACCAAGAATAGGTAATATAATTTCATAATAATGTGTCTATATTATTAAAGAATATAAGGCGTAGCATCGAGTTGATCACATGTCGCGACTTACCATAATACGAATTGTGTTGTTTGTATTTCCGTCGTAGACTTAATTAAATAAAATGTATTCATTGTTAAATACAATATGAAACCATTAAATATATCATCATCGACATCAACACACAATCGCAAAAAGTTTCGAGAACCAACAGTAGAGGTAACGTCAAAAACAGAAGAAGCAGGCTAATTGTGGGTATAAAAATACGTTGTACCATATACGGTTACGGACTACGGTATATGTCTGGTTACGTGTACGGGGCCCGTCAAGCTTCGGATTTGTTCTTTTGATCTCCGGATAGAGGGTGTATGAGACGTTTCACTTTACTGGCAGACATTTAACAGAGTTAGCAGAAAGTTTCGAGAATTTACTTTTCTTTTAGAGCAAATCGGCTGAATGATATTATACAAAATAGAAAAACTTTTCTGTTGTAATTGAATTCGTGTTGCTAAAATAATAATGTCTGTAGGTATTTTATATTATGTTATCTCTCTCGTTTTTCGTATTTATGAAAGAGACTTTAATCTTTGATTAGCATCTTTATGTTAAATTGTATTCAGTTAAAATATTAATATTATTATTATGAACCCAAAAAAAGCCCTCTACACGTAACGCGGGATTATTATTTTTTCTTGCCTCTACCCCTAAGTGTGTATTAAACGTGATTCTTATTGTGTAGTGAATAAAGTTCAATTTTGAATGACTATCTTAAAAACGGAGCGCCGTGTCTAGTATGAAGTATCGTCGCGGTGTGAACTGACCCTAGAGCAGGCTGTAAACTCTCAAATATTTTTTTTTTAATTTAGTTGTTTTTTTTTAATTAGTTTGGCAAATTATTTGACAGTCTGTGGTCATGTTTGACGACGTTTGACACATCAAAATAAAAGGAGATGTTCTAGAAATGTATGAGGCCTGGGCTAGCACTATGTACACTATATTATGTAAATATGTCTACATAACCGTTTCCTAATCTTTACTTTTTTTATTTTCACTTCGTTTCAATATACATTTAAATTAATTTCGTCAAGGAGAGCAACACAACGTAAACTAAAAAATGGCAGATCAGATCAGAAGTATCCAAAGAATAGGTATATCATTTTGACAATGACATGACCTTTGGCAAAGAAATACATAGGACGAATCTTCCTCAAATCAAGAAGACGTATCTTCCTAAAACTGTCAATAAAGTCAAAAGTCAAGTCAAAACAACTGCCATGACCACCCTAAAAATAGGGTTATCGCAGTAAAAAATTTTTCAAATAATCATTTTTGTACCCTTATCCAATTTTATTTTGTATTTTTATGAAATTCCCATATTTTTTCCTATTTACATATTATATCGTGTACATAGAACACCATATAATATATATGGAGACGAAAAGCGGACCATGGAGAGCCGCTTCGCTACGTTGAATGTAAGAGGAGGAATGGGTGGTAAGAATGAAAGTGAACGAAGCGAAACAAGTATGTAAGGATCGTAGCAAGTGGAAAGAAGTGATCTTTGCCTACCCTTCGGGAAAAAGGCGTGATTATATGTATGTATGTACAAAATAAAAAATAAAAAAATCTCCTGTTACAAATTATTTGAGCGTTTACAGCCTGCTTAAATCAATTAAAAGCAAATAATGTCAATATATTTTATTATTTTCTACCCGCACCAACGTTTAGTATATTTTAAGTTTACCCATTTACACCCAGACCTCAGATAAATAGGAGTATTATAACGATTAAAAAGAGAGAATACTTTTAGTCCAATTTCTATAGCTTTATACGGAATGTATTAAACGTTTTATTTAATGAAACCGACCGTCAGCGTCAACAATGGGCGACGTCGTGTGTCGCCGGACGCGACTGTTATTAAAAATTCCTCTCCTCCATACATTGTACGATGTACACCCTGTATATAATAGCTATGGTATCATGTATGTACTGTTGTACACATAGATATATAATATTAAAAAGAGGTAGATATGTTATAAACGCGTAAAAACGAAGACTCGAATTGGCCCGAGTCGGGCCAATATTGGTTAGTGTGCTCCGCGAGTAATAGCGTGTTTTGTGTTACTATGCGACGTTGACACATTGACACGCGTCCCATGTCAATGTGTGTCGTGGCACAGAAATATTGTCAGTTTTGTAAGGATATAACATATCTATGTAATAATTAATCAAAGGTTGTACACCAATGATTTCAAAACTAAAGATAGGCTTTACAAGACGTACATAAATCTGACAGAACAAATCTAAAAACAAAAGTTACGCCATTTTGGTTTTCTCCATATCTCAAATTTTAGGCACCTTGATTTCACCGTACTTCAAATGTCAAAATGGCCCCAAAAACATGCACCTCAACATGCCTCGCTTATAATATTATATTATATACGTCTATGATGTATACTAGAAAGCTCCACCGACAAGATGGAAAAAATGATGTACACGGGGTAGAAAATATATATAGGTGCAGTTTAACTTAATTTGAAAATTTTGACGTCCACTTCAAATTTTTTTTTTCACACAATCGTGGACACACCATATACTTGAAGTACTGCAATTGAATCTAAAGCTTACTATGTAGCTGTTTATTCGTTCCTCTTTCTTAAACTGTGGTAGTACGATAGTGTTTAAACTTTAGGGGGTACATAGAAAAAGTTTCTTCGCATTTTATATAAAAATTCAAAAGGTTTTTTTATAAAGTTTATTTACAAGTGACTAAAGTATATAGGTGCCATTTTGTTTGATAACTTTTTGCCATCTTGTTGGTAGGTACATGATCCCATTGCTATAAAATTTTTGGGGCTTCTGATGAAAAAACTGCGACAAGTGGTTTTGGCAGTCCTCTTGTGATGTCAACCTGACACTGCCTAAGGAATTCTGCAGCGACCGAAACAGGTGGAAATCTGAAGGTGCAAGGTCAGGACTATACGGCGGATGCATTAACACCTCCCAGCCAAACTCCCGTAATTTTTTCTGAGTGGCTAAAGATGTGTGAGGTCTAGCGTTATCATGGTGAAAAACCACACCCCTTCTGTTGATTAATTCCGGCCGCTTTCTCTCAACTTCTTGCTTTAATCTCATCAGTTGTTCGCAGTACAGTTCAGAATTGATGGTCTTGCCTGGCGGTAACAGCTCATAATGAATAATGCCCTTCCAATCCCACCACACACACAGCATCACCTTGTTGCGAATTAACCCGGGTTTCGCCACAGTCTGTGAAGCCTGACCGGCCTTTGACCACGATCTTTTTCGCACGTTCTTGTCGTACGTGATCCACTTTTCATCACCAGTTATCAGCTTCTTCAAAAATGGTTCGGTTTCATTACGTCGTAATAAAGAATCACAAATGAGTACACGGTTCATTAGGTTTCTTTCAGTGAGCTCATGAGGCACCCAAATATCGAGCTTTTTTGTGTACCCAGCTTTTTTCAAATGCGCCAAAACCGTTTTGTGGTCAATCCCCAGTTCTTCAGCTACATTGTAACTAATAATATGCCGATCTTGCTCCACTTTTTCAAGAATGGCAACAGTTTTGTCCGTAACAGGGCGACCAGAGCGACGTGCATCTTTGATATCAAAATTTCCGGATTGAAAACGCTTAAACCAAATTTGCGCTACTCTCACAGATACTGCATTAGGTCCATAAACATCACAAATTTTTTTCGCGGCTTGTGTTGCATTTTTACCTTTTTTGTAATAAAATTTTAAAATGTATCGAAATTCTTCATAAGATTCACTCATTTTAACAATAAGAAAAACAAATGAAAATCTCAAATTTACCTAATTTGAATTTGGAATTGTCTTCTGTAAAATTAAAACTTTTTAATGATACCAAAATCAGCCAGATACAATTGGTATAGCCCAAGATATTTTATGACAAGTTCATACATACTATAATGCGAAAAGACTTTTTCCCCAACCTATTATTACACGCTGTGTAAAATACTAGATGCTTTCCACGACTTCCAATTTCCAAATCCGCGATTTATTAAAGGGAATCACGCTGAAACCGTACATATTGTAACGATTAAAAGTAGCCTATGTCCTTTCCCGATTACTACTCTATATGTGTGCTGTATTTCATCAAAATCGGTCCTGTAGTTTCGGAGCCTATTCAATGTAAACAAACATACATACAAACAAATCTTTTCTCTTTATTATTTTTTAACGACCTCTGTGGCTCAGTGGTTCAACGCTTTGGTGCTCAAGCCGGGGTTCGCAGGTTTGAATTCTGCCGAAGGAACAAGAAGTCTTTCTGTGTTCCTGGGTCATGGATGTGTATTAAATATGTGTATAATAAAAAAAAAACTTGAATACATGTATAGTATAAAAGTATTAAATATTCCGTTTTCTGGTACCTGTAACACAAGTTCTTCGGACACTTAGCACGGGGACAGATTGATGTGGTGTGAAGCGTCAATAGATATTATTATTACTATTTTAGTATAGACATAAAGTTTCATGTTATCAATTATCAATATTATCAAAATAACATTATCATCAAGAACCAATAATATTAAAAAACGATTTCATTAATAATATTCTTACCGAACTCTACGAAACTCCTATAATAATTTATGTTTGTTTTGAGAAAAATACGATGGTGATAGGGGAAACTTGCCCTACTTGACCCATAAGGGTCAGTAAAAATAATGGATATATATATCACATCAGTCAAACTAAACATAGTAGTAAATAATAATAGTTGACTTAGTTTAGTTCTTCTTATATTAATAGATCTTTTTATTTAATAGTATAACATATTTAGGGTTGCCAGTTTCAAAAATATTTACTAATTATTAATATATTTTTATCTTTTTCAATTTGTTTCATCAAATGATGTTGAAATAAAAATCACGACCCTATCCATCCTTTTATTCGATAAAAGAGTCAGATTTCCTTTGCATTCTATAGGTATGATATTTACCTAAATGTGTTATAACTTACAACAAATAGAAAAATTGTTACTAAGATGGCTATTACAAGTATTTAAATAAATAAATAAGCATTTATTCCGCTTTTTTAAAGAACTACACAACCATATACAATATAACATAACATGCGTAATTTAACAAAAAATTAAATAATAAAAAATAAGAAACAAAACAAAAAAAAAATAACAACATATAGAATGTAATGAGAGAAAAAGGAAAAATACGTATTTAATTAATATAGGTATTGCATATATTATGGCAGTGCAATGTCTAGAAAACGGAAAAGGGGACCCGTCAGGCAGACCAGTTATAATAGCGGCTGTTGCCACTATCCCTGGTCTTCCGTGGTCCTTAATCCTCTTAATAACTCCTTCCACATCGATTTCGGTGACGGTGGCTAGTTTCATTGATACCAGGCCAGTTACGCTGAAGTAATTTATAATGTCCAAGTGTGTGCAGTACACAAGAGCACTCTCTCTTCCTTTACTCTCGTAATCCAGTAGGACGGATAACCGACACGACTGACGAGAGATCAGACGCAGGTCCGACTTTTTACATGCCCATCCGATGCATGGATCATCTTTCTTCTCAGACAATCGGGTGATCAGCCTGCATTGTCCTAACCAAACTTGGAAACAACATTTTTGTTGTTCCAATGCGGGAATCGAACCCACGACCTCCGAATCGAAAGCCAATGCTCTAACCACTAGACCACGGAGTATAATCCCCAATAATAAGGTAACAACATAAAAGTTGTAATAGGACGTAGGTAACTGTTTCTCGAGATTTTATATGTCTATGTCTGTTTATTATCGTTTCTAATCAGTAAACAATGTCTATTGTCAATATGTTATATATTTTCTATTTACTTTATATTACTTAACAAACTACACCGCATTGTTATCTACAAAAGATTGGACCGCCAACCCTATTACAAAGTTTTCTCCGAGCTGCCTTTTGTGAAGATGCCGGGTCACTGAACTTTAGAACCTTTCAGCTCTGAGGAAATATTACGTACACTTCATGTGATAGTCGGTTTGTCGTTCAAGTCTATATCACGAGGTATCTTATACTTGAAATGGGCTAATCTTGTATATAATATGATCGGAATCTCGAAACGGCTGCAAGTATTACCATGATATTTAGTATGCAGGGAGTTTTGGGGAGGACAACTCGATCTAGTTAGGTCTTGTCCATGGGACACGGAGCATTCGTCGTTTAGCTTGTGTACTGCGTACACACTGGTAGGTAATGGTACTGGCCCCAATAAAATAACTCATACATAGCTTTACTGGTATAAAGTGAAGGAGCTATTATTATACTAGCTGTTGCTTGCGGCTCCGCCCACGTAAATACAGTATACCTCGGGAACACTGTATTTTTTCGGGATAAAAAGTAGCCTATGTTTTATTACAGCGCCTAAACTACTAAGATAACAAATTTCATCCAAAACCGTTCAGTAGTTATTGTGTGAAAAGAGTAACAAACATCCATCCATACATCCATCCATCCATACATCCTCACAAACTTTCACATTTATAATATTAGTAGGATTACTAGGTATTGCCCGCGGCTCCGTCCGCGTAAATACATAAAATCCCACGGGAACACTGTACTTTTGCTGGATAAAAGGTAGATAAAAGCCTATGTTTTAATTCAGAGCTCAAGCTACTACCACACCAAATTCATCCAAATGTGTTCAGCAGTTTTTGCGTGAAAGAGTAACAAACATCCATCCATCCATCCATACATCGATGTTGGGTCGAGAGGAGGAGCCACGGGGAAACAGCTTGTACTATGATATGAATTTAGTGCAAATCTATTAATTCGAAATTACAAACAGACACTTTAATTTTATTTATTTGTATAAGTTCGATTTTAAACAAATTTTATTAGTACCTAGTCAATACTTGATTATACGCAATCTTAATAATAACGAAGCCGCTGGCAAAATCTCGTCAATAATGCTTCAAAATAAAACCAACTAATAAAAGCTTTGAGTTTCGTAAACTCGATAGGGATGAAATAGACCAATTTCCTCCTTAGATGTCGACAATAAGGTCAATTCACACCGAAACGAAACGATACGCGACATGGCGCTGCATTTATAAGATAGCTATACAAAATTGAACTTTATTCCTTACACAAGACGATACACGTTTCATTGTAAGAGTTCGAATGTAATGTTGCACCGTACTGCACAGTGCAATGTAGTGTATGAATCGTGTGTCTTTTTGTTTAGTGAATAAAGTTCAATTTTGAATAGATATATTAAAAATGTATAGTCGCGGTGTGATCTGACCCGTACGCCCCCTCATTAATACAGTTTCGATTGCGAGATTAGAAATGTAAAACAGACGAAATGAGTTCGAGGTGAGAGGATATTGCTAATGTTTCTAACTATTCATCTTTTATGAAACGTTTAAGAGTTGGAATTTTATATGTCTAACTATTCATGTTTTATGAAACGTTTAAGAGTTGGAATTTTATATGTCTAACTATTCATCTAATAAGAAACGTTTAAGAGTTGGAATTTATTATAATTAACATAAAAATATTTTTTGTTTGTATTTAATTTAAAACTTATGCCGTAAACAAATATTGTTTATTCTATTAAATTAACATTATTTTTAACAGAACGTGGATAGTAGGTATGTAATAGGTAGGTAGGTACTGTTAAACCATCACCATTTATATTTGAGACTTGTTGACATAGGTTAGATTCCTTTATAATCTCGTTAGTTATTTTACAATGTAACGGTTTTTACAATTTTACGGTGACAGATACAAGATGTAATTTTCTGAAGGAGTCAAATATACATCATCACAAACTTTAAGGATAGGGATAGTAGGTAAAATTGCTATTAATAATGTGTCGATATTCTATGTGTAATTAGAAATCTCCTTAAGTCTTAACAACTACGCAGAAAACTTTGTACAAACCAGGAATTTTATTCTCGTTCAATTCTCTCCACAATTCACATAATAGACACCTTGTTTGGTGTTCCTTTGTTCGGGCATTAGTAACGAACACCGGTGGACACGACTTATATTTCAGTAAATTATTCACATAAGCAATAAATAACCTGATTCTCGGAATTCTTAAATTATTCTGATAAGCAGGAATTTGAAACATATTTTTGATAAAAATTCAACATACAATTTCGGTAGCGATTTTATTTTCCTGGAATGGCTGTTTTGAAATATTTCATTTCGATAATGAGAAAATTATTTATTAAATAAGCTGTTGAATAACTTTTTAAATGATATTAATTGGTTTTTGATTTTTATTATCATTTATTAAAAATTAGAAAACCAATTAGGTTTTTACAATGTACAGTCTATTCCTGGGACTATGTGTAGTTTCTCGGGATCGCCGGGTTCCGGTACACATTGTGTACCGGAATCCGGCGCGGCGGGCCCGAGAAAATTTAGAGCATTGAAAATAGAACCCTGCATTTATACAATAGAGTTGAAAATCAAAGTATCGAGTTGTCATATTTGACATTGACACTCATGTATTCGATTTTCGGCTCTATCGCAGAGTTCTATTTTCAGCGCTCTGAATTTTCTCCAGCCTTCCGGATTCCGAATCATACAGTCCCAGCCTAAGACTATAATATATTGTACGACCACCTCGTTAATGCCTCTCGGCAATCTTCGTTTTTCTATGAAAGTGACAGACGATAAAAAAACGACGATTTCGCAAAGACATTAGGACCGTGGTTTTACCGTACATGTTTACAATATTAATAAAATAAAATATGTTCAACCCGAATATGAGACAAAATGATAAATGGATAGAATATTTTCACTCATCACCCGCTGATGGACAATGGGACAGAATTACATCGCAATTGTATTGTCTTCGGAAATGGGCCACTGTTTAACTCGTTTTATTTAAGACTTAGTTTATGTTGTTTGTTTTTCATGTTGAACAATGAGTTATTTAAGACAAAAGATTTTCCTAGAGTCCAGAAAACTTAAACATAATTATTTGGTGGAGGGAATAAAGTAACATACAATGTAGAATATAATAAAATAGAAAACTTTATTAGCACATTCATAAAAAACACACACATACAATAATTTTTAAAATAAAGGAACTGCACAGTAAGACAGTCATAATACAGCATTTTCTTCCAGACAATCTAAACGATATGTATGTAAATGGTACTTGCAAAAACAAAAATAAACTTTGACAATCTACCTTTATGTTACTTAAAAATTCGGAAAACAAAACTTATGCATTCAGAAATGCTTACCTAATGATTCAAAGATCCAAAGCTTTTACATGATATGAAATGGCTGCCAAAAACAAGATGGCCGCGTGCCGACATTTCGGAAGACGCTGTCATACGTCACGTTTGACAGCCAATACACTACGTGCGGACTTGACTAATCTCTCTTGTTTACTACCAATCAGATAGTGTCCTTAGCTGAATGTACACATTCATATACGTTCGTTTTGGACTGCTAAATGTGCGATGAAGCTTTATATGGAATCTTAATTGAAGATTGGGAATTTCAGTCATGTATTTCTGAGATTGTTAATAGGTATTAGGTAGGTATTTTACTTAAATTAAACACTGAAGTGGTGAATATCTCGTAAACTATAGATTAAGGGTTAAATTCACACCGGAACGAAATGATACGACATGGCACTGCAAACTTTTGATCATGATTGCGACTGTACAGATGGGATCAACGAATTACGAAAGGAATTATCTCGAATTACCCATTTACTAGAAAAAGTGGTTGGATCTCAAGACCAGACAATGAATCTCGTAAGAGAATCTATCAATGAGGTTAAAAACGAAATCAATGAGATAAAATTATCCACAAATTGCCTAACCACGGAACAAAGTGCTCAAAAGGAACAAATCACGAAATTAAATGACAAAATTAAGTGTGGTGAAGATCAGATAAAATCCTTACAATTAAAACTCACAACCCTAATGTCAAATCCACCATCTACATCTACACCGACATTGCCGAATATTTCTAAGCACTCGGAAAACGAGCAAATCATCCAGGAGCTAAAGGAGCGCAATGATCGTGAGAAAAATATTATTTTGATTGGACTACAAGAGAACTCATCATCTAACATTAATGAACAACGCCTATGGGACGAAACCGAAGTAAAAAAAATTATATCAACATATTTCCCGAATGTACCTAGTCCCAACAAAATTTTTCGTCTTGGAAAACACAACCCCGAGAACAAGCGTGCTATAAAAATATGTTTTAATACTCCTGAATCTGCAAAAACAGTACTTCGAAATAGAGGAAAAGTACCTAAAGATATAAAAATATATTCCGATCAGACTCCTGCTCAACAACAATATTTAAAAGAGTTAAAAAAGGAATTAGAACAACGTCAAAAAAATGGGGAATCAGATCTCATTATAAAATATATTAAAAACGTACCAACAATCATTCACTCGACTCAAAAAAACTAGACATACCTACTATAATACAAAATAATGATACAACAACATATGACATACTAAGTGGTTATCATAACTTACCTTTTAACTTTAAGTCGCACATGAGTTTTCTGTATGCAAACGTTAGAAGCATTAACAGCCCAGGCCGATTAGATGAGATTAAGTGCGTATTACAATGTGTACCCTCCAAAACCCACATTATTCTGTTAACGGAGACCTGGATAAAAACCGAGGACCAAGCGACATCTTTGCAGATAGAAAATTATACTCACTATTATAACTACAGGACTGACAAAACTGGTGGCGGAGTATCAATCTTCATTAACAATCAGCTAAAACACAGTCTAATTGAAAGTACTTACATCAATGGCAATAACTTCCTATGGATACGACTCGAAAAGTGTGCTCTTGACATTGGTGTTGTATATTACCCAGGCGACAACAACCTAAACGATTTCTTAGAAGTATATGACTCTCAGCTTCAAAAGAGAAAGAGAGCCTTAGTATTTGGTGACTTCAATATAGATCTGTTATCAAGAAATAATAAGACCAAGTTGTACAAGCGTATCTTACAAGAACAATCCCACACATTACTCAATAAAATTGATAAATTGTATTGTACACGAGAAACATCATCCTCCATATCAATAATAGATCATGTAAGCACTAACCTGAAAGATAAAAAATTTCACATGTCAATCATAAACTCGCCTATGACCGATCACAAGCAAATATACCTCCAAATGAAAAAAAATAAAACCATACCTAAACAGCGACATATTTACCAAGCTACAGATTATAAAAAATTACATAAAATATTATCACGAATTGATCTTACGTCTCTAACACCTGATTACTATTCTTTTGAATCTATTCTCAAAAACTGTATTGTAAAAAGCAAAAAATCAAAAACAAAAATCATTAACCCTCCACAGACAAATTGGATTAACAAGGATATAATAAAAAAACATAAACTATCGGAATGAACTATGGACTGAACATAAAAATGATCCTGAAAATAAGGCACTGGAGGTTAATTTTAAACAGATGAGACGAATGGTAGCTGAAAACATTAAGAGCACAAAAGACGCATATTATTACAAACAATTTATCAATACTAGTAAAAACCCAAAAAAGATGTGGAACTTGCTGAACGAACTGGCCATCAACAAAGTAAGTAAAAGCTGTGCGCCCCCTAATCTAATATTAGAATCAATAGTTATAACCGATCCAGTAGAAGTCTGTGAAACCTTTAATCAGTTCTTTTCTACTATAGGCCCACTTCTCGCTTCACAGATACCAATCACATATCATAATAATCCCAATACAAATTTAATACTTCCACAAGCAACAATTCATAAAAAACTTATATACTTTGAACCATGCACCACAGGTGAAATAGGTAAAATTATAGATAGCCTTGACCCAAACTGTAGTACTGGTATTGATGGCATTTCCACCAAAGAAATAAAGTGCGCAAAGGATATAATAATAGGAGATCTAACAAGATGCATTAATGATCTTTTAAATAAGGGCGTCTTTCCTGACTCATTGAAGCTTGCAAAAGTTAGCCCTATACACAAATCAGGATCAAAGACAGACCCAGGTAATTACCGGCCTATATCTGTGCTGCCGGTCATATCTAAAGTACTTGAAACAGTTATACACAACCGTCTAGAAAAATATCTTTATAGTATTGACTTTTTATATGAGCGGCAGTACGGTTTTAGGTCTAAATCTAACACCCTTTCAGCTACAGTTGATTTAATTACTCAAATTAAAACTAGTATTGACAAAAAGAAGTTTGTGCTAGGGGTATTCATTGATTTAAAAAAAGCGTTTGACACGGTGAGCCATTCCATCCTATTAAAAAAGTTAGAAAATGTCGGAATTACTGACAAAGCACTTAAAATTCTCAAATCTTACCTTGAAAATAGGTACCAAGTAGTTAAAATTGATAAATATCAAAGCCAATCACTACCTATAACCTGTGGCGTCCCACAAGGGTCCATACTAGGGCCCTTGTTGTTTCTTATTTATATTAACAATCTACACAAATTAAACTTACATGGAGAGACCACACTTTATGCTGATGACACTTGCTTGTTTTATTTTGGCTCTTGTATAAAAATTCTAATCACACAAGCCCAAACTGACATAAATAATCTTTTTGAATGGTTCCAATTTAATCTCTTAACCATAAATATATCTAAAACTAGCTATGTCATATTTAAACCTAAATCAAAAGTTACTCCAGATTTTACACCTTTATTAATTAATAATGTACCATTGATCGAGAAGAAATGTGAGAAATATCTTGGCCTACATATTGACTGCCACCTTACATGGAACATGCATATAGATCACATTAGAAAAAAACTGTCTTCTCTGATGGGCTCCCTCAGAGGCGTAGTTCGAAGTCTTCCGCGCCAAGTTCGCTTAACCATTTACAACTCTCTCGCTAAATCTCATCTACTTTATTTGATTGAATTATGGGGTACGGCATCTAAAACTAAGTTATCTCAATTACAAATTACACAAAATAAACTAATCAAAATGTTATTTCACTATCCATACTTAACGGCCACAGAAAAAATTTATAAAGAAACTGGACTCATGAATATTAAACAATTGTACAAATACTGTACCTGCATCCTAATTTACAAAATCGTAAACAAAATTATACACACAAACACTAAATTTCTTAACTTAAAACAGATACATAACCGGAGCACACGAAGACCCTACCATCTAGTCCTACCCAAAGTACGAACTGATTATGGGAAAAAGACTATAACTTTTGAGGGCGCACAACTTTTTAATAAATTGCCATCCATCATCAGGGATGTGAATACATTAGGAATATTTAAAAAGAGACTTCATAATCATGTCTTATCTGACTATAGTCTATTACGTAACTAACACACTCGGTGTACCGGCAGGCCTGATGAATGGAGTGGAACATAGTATTTAAGGATTTTTTCAAACGGCACCCTAGTGGTCTTAGTTACTGATCCCAAGATTTCATATCGCAGGGCTAGGGTGCCAAATGTGAAACAAGTAGGTATACTGTAATTATTCACAAATGGATCAACTTTTACAGATTTAAATGCACTTCTGTTACAGAGTTTATCAGCAGAGCTATTTGTAAAATAAGTAGTATTCACGCGAACATAGTCTTATGTTTACGTGAATACTTTTATTAAACAAGATAATATTAAACTAGAATACTACTTACTTAAGGATAAACATACCTACTTTATACATTCTATCATAGAACATTGAGCTAAAACTGTACCTACTTATACCATAGTATTTATTATTCTGTATCATGATTCATGATTGACCATATTGTACCAATAACCATGTTACTCTTTATTATTATTTTTTTTCTTTCATACTTATTGTATTCTAGACATAAGCACGATATTGTACCATTTATATTGTAATTTTCTCATGTAAGTGGCTTTGGCCTTTTTTGAGAAATAAAGTTCCTCTTTAAACCTATACTTAAGATAGCTTTTCAAAATTGAACCTTATTATTTAAACAAGAATATACATGTTTCATAATAATTGTACAGTTCGAATGTCATGTTGCACCGCACTGCACAGTGCATGTACTGTGTATGACTGATGTCATGAAACGTGTGTCTTTTTGTGTAGTTAATAGAGTTCAATTTTGGTTGCGTATTGTCGCGGTGGGAACTGACCCTAATAGGTAAATAAGGAATGCATACAGCGTTACCTTCGTAAGAGGTCCGTGGCCGTTTGGTTCGCACTCGAGAGAGTGCAAGTTCGAATCCCAGGTTGTGGCGTGTACCAATGAGACTTTTTTAGATCTCAAGTACTGTATAATATAATATAAGTATAAATATACGGACGCTCTAATGGTGAAAAACATCGTGAGGAAACCCGCACATGGTTGGCCCCAGACGTATTGACGGAACCCTTCGTGCGCGACTCTGACTCGCACTTGACCAGCTTTTTACAGTTTATTTTACCACAAAGCAAAATATAGTTTCATGTATAAAACTCATAACTATCCTACTACAAAATCTATAAACCGAACTTCGTGTAATGCGGGGATATCTCTATTGGAACCCCGTGCGCATGACAGGGGTTATTTTATGGTCCCCCCCCCACTTGAGGGAGGCCTGTAAATCATTGACAAGTTTTTTCAGACCTCATAAAATGCAGATGGCGAATATAAAGGTCGTGTACAAACCCAATAACTTATAATCCGTAGTATTAGTCGGGGCGGCAGAAAAAGGGGCGAGCTTTGGGTTTTTTTTTTGACATTGATGGCATAGCTTGAAGTCATGCGTTTGCTTCTTATTTTTATAGGAAACGGCTGTTAGCTTATAATATAATAGTATACATAGTAGTCATCATAGGAGGCTTGAAAAACACGGTCAAGTGTGAATCGGAATCGCGATCGCAGTTCATTCCGTACAAAACGGCAAAAAAACACGTGTGTTGTATGGGAACTTAAATATTTTTTTTATTCTGTACTAGATGTTGCGCGCAAAAGGAAATCCCGCGGTAACCGTACATTTGGCCGCGATAAAAATATGCCTATGTCCTTCCCCTTGGTCTAATCTATGTCTGTACTAAATTTCATCAAAATTGGTCCAGTAGTTTCGGAGCCTATTCAATGCAAACAAACAAACTTTTCCTCTTTATTATATTATAACTAATACTTACAAAATCTATAGATTTAGTAAGTATTTGTTGATGTTGCAGCACTGAAAAATACATCATCTGTGACAACTGTCCAGCTATCGTGGTTCACGAAATACAGCCGTGAGTTGGTGACATGAAAGACGGACAGACGCACAGTGAAGTCTCAGTAGTAGGGTGTCGTTTTTACCTTTGAGTATGGAACCCCAACAATTTATGCCAAACACATGCCGTTTTTAAAAAAAGGCATTTCTATGGCGGTTATGAGTTACGGCACTCTAACGGCTGAATTAGTGTTGCCCAAATCAGTCTTGGTCTTGGTCTTGCAGCAAGAGTCTCGCAAGAGTCTCGCAAGTCTCGCAATTACCTATTAGCCTATTGCTATTTATTAAACGTTATTTTAGATATTAGAACAACTTAATATAACAACGTAACGTAATACCTACTCTATAACGTTGTTCTGAGATCTAAAATAACGTTTAATAAATAGCAATAGGCTAATAGGTAATTGCGAGACTTGCGAGAATCTTGCGAGACTCTTGCTGCAAGACCAAGACCAAGACTGATTTGGGCAACACTAGGCTGAATAATGATACGATAGTTAAATTAAGTGATGCTCAAGTCACATGCTGTCCTTGTTATTTCGGCTAGAAGAGACAGCGACAGCCTGTGAATAAGAGGTCTCTTAGTTTTAACTAACGTTCAGTATTCTGCCCTATTTTGATATAAGAGATTTTCACCAGGATTCTGTCAAAACATGTCCAAACTTGAAAAGGAATTAAGATAACCCCACCAAAAGCGGTTATCTTGTAAATGCATCGCTAATTCTCAACGGCCGAAACTTCCACATGAGATACGAACTTTCTATTGCGAGTTACAGAGACATATTTAAGTAGAGGCGTCTAGGGGATTTTTTTTCATTGACAACCCAGTGATTGGGTCACATATAAAAGTACTGGCATCTTAGAGTGAACAGCCTTCGTGGTCTAGTAGTTAGTCGTGGGTTCGATTCCCGCATTGGAACAACAAAAAATGTAGTTCCCAAGTTTGGTTAGGACAATGCAGGCTGATCACCTGATTGTCTGACAAGAAAGATGATCCATGCGTCGGATGGGCATGTAAAAAGTCGGACCTGCCCCTGATCTCTCGTCAGTCGTGTCGGTTATCCGTCCCACTGGATTATGAGAGTAAAGGAAGAGAGAGTGCTCTTGTGTACTGCGGACACACTTGGGCACTATGAAATTACTCCTGTGTAACTGGCTTGGTTTTAATGAAACCGGCCACCGTCACCAATATCGGTGCGCGGAGCGGCTTCACCCGCGTAAATACAGTATCCCACGGGAACAATGTAATTTTTCGGGATAAAAAGAAGCCTATGTATTATTCCAGAGCTTAAACTGCTATCATACCAAATTTCACCAAAATCCTTATAGAAGTTTTTGTGTGAAATAGTAACAAACATCCATTCATCCATCCTCACAAACTTTACATTCATAAAAGTAATTATTGTTTTTTCACATAATACCGCTAAGGCAGTAGGAATTTACTGTTGTGAGTGTCCAGTTGGACACTTGAACTTGTTGGACAGTTGGAACAGAAAATTATTAGATTATGTTATTGATTGTACTGTAGGTTCTTGATGGAAATTCATATTTTACTGTAATAATACACCTGATGATGACTTTGCCGAAACCGGTCGTGTAATATATTAAAATTAATGTAAAACTTTAATTAAATACTTATTAAAGTGGAAATAGTGCAAGAAGTAGTGTGTATTATTACAGAAAATTATTCTGCTAGTCGTTTGTCCCTTCAAGTTCGCCAAATTTCGTCACAATTTACAAACTTAGAAGCATAATCTTCTTCTTCTTCTCTTATATATTATTTATTTATTTATTAAAAACATTAATTTACAAGTTTTAAATTATAAAATGTCCTACAAAACTGCTTACACAGCTTGTTCTATATAAAGGTGGATTACAATTTCATGTCTTGCTAAAACTCTGGAATGGCTGGACCGATTTGGCTAATTTTGGTCTTGAAATTAATAACTTTAGGGAAGGTTTGAAGGGATCCTCTTCTTTCGCATAATTTTATTTGTCATAATTTCATTTGGCATACATCACTTGGCATAATTTTACTACGCATAATAATACTTTGGCATAATGGTTTCTTGGCATACTACATCATTAGGCATAAATATCATTTAGACTAATATTGTTTGTCCTAATTTAATGAGGCATAACTCGTAAGGCATAATTTTTCTTGTCATAATAATACTTTGGCATAATTGTTTTTTGGCATAAACTCGTTAGGCACATTTTTTTGTCATAATAAATTCAAGGCATTCTGTCACAAGGCACAAATATGCATAAAATGGAACGACATAATGAAAACACGGTTAAGGTAATATTTATGAAACTTTAAAAGCAGGTATTACACTCATATACCTTGTGTAACATGTGTAACAATAGGTTAAGTTGCGGCGGGGTGGCCCTTGGGCCACCCGTAAGCCGCTAACATGTTTAAAATAATTAGCTCGGCATGTTCTTAGATAGCAGTTCGTTTTTTTTTTCCGAGCTTAACTTCGTAATCAGTCGAAAATTACAATTATAATTGTTATTTCGTCTTAACTCGCACACCCAGTAGAATTTATCATTCATTAGTTTGTAAAAAAAAAAATGCTACAAAGATGTATGCGTAAATATTATAATACTCTGCTTAAATATCATTATGCGTAAATATATTTATGCTTTTTAATATTATGCATAAAAATATTATTCTTAATGAATATTATGCGTAAAAAAATATATGCCTTACAATAAGTATGCCTAACAATTATTATGCTTTTAGTAATTATGCGAAAAAAAATTATGCTAAGAAAGTTATGACAAATGAATGTTATGCGAAACTACTATTAGGTCAAATGAAATTATGCCAAGTAAAATTATGACATATGATTTTATGCGAAAAAATAGGGAACCAGGTTTGAACGATGAGAAATATTGAAAAAACTAGAGGGGAAATACTAACGACGATTGTATTATCCCATACTAACTGTTCACTGTGTTTAATTGACTGTGAAATATTTATAGGTGCGTTCAGTTTACTTGTCTGGTTTATTAAAAAAAGAAAAAAAAACAGACGGCCCCAGTAGTTTGATAAGTGTAGATTTAGGTGTAGTTTTATTCATAGTTACGACAGAACAACGTGTATTGGGAAAGCTAGTACAAAATAGTTTGAAATTCAATTTAATTTTGTCGATGTGGGATCCACTCAAATATGTCTGTGACTCCGCTATAACAGGCTCCTGTCCACAGTTCCACGCGCAAGTTAGTCTGATCCAGATGACCGCGACGAAACTTCCTCGTGAGAGCGAGTTACACTAGTACAACTAAACATGTGGGGCAAGTGTGTGTGCCTCGTCTTATGTGAGGATACAGAGCAAGTGTTACGTCATAAGTTACTAGCTGTTGCGCGCGGTTTCGCCCGCGTAAAATGTAGTATCCCACGGGAATAATGTACTTTTTAGGGATAAAAAGTAGCCTATGTTTTAATCCAGAGCCTAAATTGTTACCTTAACAAATCTCATCGAAATAAGTTTGGTAGTTTTTTGCGTGAAAGAGTAAGAAACATCCATCCATACATTCATCCTCACAAACTTTCACATTTATAATATTAGTAGGATAGGATGTGAAAGTTTGTGAGGATGGATAGATGGATGGATGGATTGATATACGAATAGATGGATGTATGGATGTTTTTTAATATTGTAGAACATACTTTTGTTCTATCATCAATGGTTTCCGCAGTACATCCGACGAAAGATGTTTTATGGCATTTTTTTACACCTTGGGTTACGTTACTAAAGTTTTAGTAAGGATCCCTAATCTTTTCTAGCAATAAATATAGCCTATGTTACTCAGAGTGAATGTAGCTTTCTAATGGTGAAAGAATTTTGAAAATCGGCACAGTAGTTTTGAGTTTATTCATTACAAGCATACAAAAATACAAATCTTTCCTCTTTATAATATGAGTATAGACAAATCTTTCCTCTTTATAATTTTAGTATAGATAACGTAAGGTACTATTCATTTTGAAAACAAATAACAGCTCCTCAGACCGATTTCGGTGACGGTGGCCGGTTTCATTGAAACCAGGCCAGCTACGCAGGAGTTATTTTTATGGTTCCCAAGTATGTGCACAGTACAGAAGGATACTCTCTCTTCCTTTACTCTCGAAACCGATTGAAACGAATCTCCGACATGACTGACGAGAGATCAGGCGCATGTCCGACTTTTTGCATGCCCATCTGATGCATGGATCAACTTTCTTGTCAGACAATTAGGTCAGATCAGCCTGCATTGTGATAACCAAACTTGGAATCAACATTTTTTTGTTGTTATAACGCGGGAATCGAACCCATGATCTCAGAGTCGAGAGCCAAGCTTTAAGTCAGAACCACGGAGGTATCATTACAAACATATGCCAGATTGTGGGTACATGTGGGAAGATCCAGGGTTACTTCACACCGCGAAGATACAAGACGCGACGTCACTCTGCATTTTTTCGAAAGCTATTGAAAATTGAACTTTATTTACTACGCAAAAAGATACACGTTTCATTTTACATCAGTCATACACTGCACATGCACCGGGCTACAATTTGACATTCGAAATCTTACAATGAAACGGGTATATTCTTGTGTAGGGAATAAAGATTAATTTTGAATAGCTATCCTAAAATTGCCGTGTCGCCTATAGTTTCGTTTCGGTGTGAATAGACCCTTAGACACCTGTGTAAATCCCCCATAATATTAGGTGTGACTCACGACCAAATATTGAAAAGTTAATCAAAAAGAGTCCTCCTATTCATAGGCTGTCGCTGTCTTTTTTAGCCGAAATGACAAGGACAGCATGTGACTTGAGCGTCACTTGATTTAACTATCGTATTATTATTATTATTACATTATTCAGCCGTTAGAGTGTCATAGCTTATGGTAATTATGCCATAGAATATAATATGCCTTTTTAAAAAACGATATATGTTTTGCTCTTGGGGTTCCATACTCAAAGGGTAAAAATGGGACCCACCTACTGAGATTTCGCTGTGCGTCCGTCTTTCATGCCACCAACTCACGGCTGTATCTCAAGAACCGCGATAGCTAGACAGTTGTCACAGATGATGTATTACTGGTGTTGCAACAACAACAAATACTAAATACAGAATAAAATTAATATTTAAGTGGAACGAGTTTTTTGCCGTTTTGTGCGGAATGACTTGATAGTTTAACAAATGCTAGACACTATATTATATTCTATTTGGACACATGATCACCATTCACCGTGTAAGTGTTAATTAACATGTAATGATGAAAATAAGATTTTCCCCAAACAAAAGCCCAATTAAGTTTAACTACAATTTAAAAGGAGGCTTAAAGCTGACAAATGAGTGGGTAATTCCGATTTTTGAGATAATTTACCGGAGAGGCAATTAGAGCGATTCCCGCGGGTCTGGCTCGATGCCCGGGGTGCGTGCCAGACACATTACGCCAGATCCGGAGTTCTCGGGAAACGCGCCTTATTTACCGTATGTTTTGTATTGGGTATGTGTTCAAGTTTGCATCTACGATTGTGTATTGAGTGTTTACACTTTAAGTTTACATTATTTACACTTCTTTACGATGTGTGATGTTTAAGAATGTTGTTTTTTCATAACCCGAATTAGACAATTACTATTCGTTTGGTAATTTTGTTATATTTCTCAAAGATTAAAAACTCATAGAACAAATCTTCATACAATACAAAATTACGCCATCTTCGTCTTCACCATACTTCAAATGTGAGCCATCTTGTTTTAACCATTCTTCAAATGTCAAAATGGCCCCAAAAATCTCAAAAGTGTGACTATTTAACAGGACTTTTTCCCTCAACACGCCTCGTCTATAATATTTATTTCCACTAAACATTTTTCAAAGATTTTTTCCTAATCCAAAGAAGTATTTTTAATTTTATTTATAATAAAGAGGAAAGGTTTGTTTGTTTGTTTGCATCGATTAGGCTCTGAAACTACTGGACCGATTTTGATGAAAGGCACAGATATAGAGTAGACCACGGGGAAGGACATAGGCTACTTTTTACTGTAGCAAAATGTACGATTTCTGCGGGATCCCTTTTTGCGTACACAAAGTCCCGGGAAACATCTAGTTTTATATAAATTAATATAATTTTCCGAGTCATAAACTTTGCGCCAGACTCCTAACCTATAAGCCAGTTAGTCTGGCTCCAGACTCCTACACTATATTTTAATTACGCTGGAGTTTGGAGTTCAATAACAGTAGATATTGGAAATCAGAGTGTAATTTAGTCGGCGTTCTCCAAACGAAAGCTCTCAACACTGGCCCCGGGCTTCTGAAATTGGCAGAGCTAACGCAGCCCACAGACCTACGAATACTGCGCTGAAGAAAACCATTTCCTGGTAATATTAATCTGTCACCGTAAAATTGTAAAAAACGTTAGATTGTAATATAACTAGCGACATTGTTAAATTTTGTTGAGAGATTTTTTGATATAGGTTCTTATAATCTATCGAAAAATAATGAATTAAATTATTATTTAAAGCAGAATATTCGAGTCCGCAGTCTTTTGACATTTTACAATTTCACTGGTTTTATTACAATTTAACGGTGACATATTATATGTAAGAAGTATAACTAATTTCAAGTAGTTTTTGGTACATTATTCGTGCCTGCCTCACAGCTACCCCGATCGCTTGTGTTGTAGTTGAAGACGCGATCTCTGTCTGTTCGTTTAACATTTCTCATTTAACTATGCCATGTCTTGTACATTCGTGTGTCTACAGTGAAAGCCTATTACGGCGGTTGCACGGTAAGCGTACTCGTAGTCCGACGCATACACCACCACAGGTCAAAACATACGGTATATATTTGAATCTTATACTTGCGAGCAATTCTATATATCGAATCGGAAACGGCTTTAACAATTTCCATAATATTTTAATGTGCGGAGCTTTTTGGGGGTGAAAAATCGATCGAACTAGGTTTATCCTAGAGAAACCGCGATTTTTCGAATTTTGATGTATTTTTTCTGTCATTGCTTTCTAATTGTCAAAGTTATGTGTTTTATGCTTCTGCCAGGACGTCTACGTTGTATCTCTTGGGGATTCTTCTTATGTTACAATGGAGATACAAATGATACAATTTGTAGCATTACAATATGCTTCTTTATTGATACACGTACTCTAGATACATTTAATATACAACTCATATAACAGAGGAAAATACTAATACAAGTCTATGCTGTACATTAGCCTTTTGGCTAACTAAATAAACTATCACAGGCATCGAAGTGACAGTAAGAAGTTTGGCATTGACATAACATATTATTCTTAATTAATTATAATGTTATGCAACCATAGATATATAATATTAAAAAGAGGTAGATATGTTATAAACGCGTAAAAATGAAGACTCGAATTGGCCCGAGTCGGGCCAATTTTGGTTAGTGTGCTCCGCGAGTATTAGCGTGTTTTGTGTTACTATGCGACGTTGACACATTGAGAGCGTCCCATGTTAATGTGTGTCGTGGCACAGAAATATTGTCAGTTTTGTAAGGATATAACGTATTTATGTAATAATTAATCAAAGTATGCAACAATGAGTTATTAGTAATTACCTATTAAAGTTACGAGTTATTTCGCTTTCTGTTTGTCAAAGCGTGTAACTCAGCTACATCTACGTTGGATTTTTGCGTTATTGGCAAATTTGTGTCTCGGGTTCGAGCCCTGGTCAGACTAACTAATATTGCTGTATTTTTTTTAACGCCATCTATTAATTTTGTCCGCACTACTAGAAATCCGAGCAAAACTCGGTCTCTCAGGTACTATCTTCTTATAGACACTGAACTAGTCATTATTTCAGTAACGGCAAAAATTTCAAAACTTAAGATAGGCTGTGACGTACATTTGACAGAACAAAACTTCGTACAATAAAAAAAAAAATGGCTATCCCATCTTGGTTTTCACCATACTTCAAATGTCAGCCATCTTGTTTTCACCATACATCAAATGTCATAATGGCCCCAAAATCTCGAAAGTGGGACAATTTAACTGGATATACATTTTGCCTCAACATGCCTCGTTTGTAAAATATATACGTTTATGAGTGAAGAAAAAAAAGTATAATCTTAGCGTCAGCTTATATTAAGAAGCGACGCGACTTTGCATTTTTAAGATATCGATTCGAAATTGAACTTTATTCACTACAGGAGAAGACACACGTTTCATATGACATTTATTTATTTTATTGATTCACCAACGGAACAACATTTGGTACAATATAAAAATAATACAAACAATGTTTTTTAAAGATAAAATGAATTCTAATGATAGGTGAAATACAATGTGCGTCTGCGACAATGAGATGAGATGAAGTAAAATATGAAATAACTGATTATTACCATTATCGGTAACAAAGATGACTGAAAAAAAGAGTCAATTTTCTTCTTAAAACTAAAAACTAAATAAAATATAGTGCTTAACAACAAAATATAAAAAAAATCATTCGTCATCAATTTGACGATAGTATTTTTTATTATCTAAGTATTTTAATTGAACTTATGTAACAGTAGCAAAATATATAATAAAAATAAGGCTTCATAATGTTATTAATAATTAGGATTTGTACTACTTTTGATATATTGTTTCAATTTGTGTTTAAATGTACTTAGTTTATCTGAGAGTATACATATATCTGGACATGAGTCATACATTACACAGGCGCTGTACACTGCGGTGCAACTTGACATTCGAACTCTTACAATGAAACTTGTATCTTCTTATTTAATGAATAAAGCTCGATTTTGAATAGCTATCGTAAAAATGCAGTATCGTTTCGTTTCGGTGTGAATTGACCGTAATGCAAAGTACTAAGCGGCGTAACAGGTTGCGTTTTATTAAAGGTGGCGAGACGATTCTTCTGCATGACATTAAAAATAGAGAAAGCTTCCAAAATATCGATAGTAGGTACGGTCAGGAAAAATAAATGTTTGGCAATTCTCGTATATTTAAAGTAGACTTTCATTTAACTCTCGTATTATAAGTGAAACGATATGTTAATAGAAACTGATTTTGTGAAGTTTGGACCAGGAGGCGTTAGACGCTGCTTTAACGTTTACGAGAATACCCGTTTGATAGTTTTAGCGCATCGGGACTTGATTGTAATTGTATTATTTAGCAGAATTGACCTTCTAGTGTAGTACCTATAGAAAAGTTTAATGTAAACCAACCCTTACCTAAACATCTCGATAATGCAACATTAAGCAGCAACAAACATAACATTAGCATAATAACCCCATCCCCCATACCACGGGGTACGTAATCCCGTAGAAAACACGCGGCCAGACACATAAAACATGTGCTTTGGATGCCGGCCAGCTTGAGCTTTTGATCAAGAGCTTATTAAGCTCATGCTTTGATACATACCACGATTTATAGCTTACCAGCTTTTGCGGTGACGTTCGCGTGTGAAAATGTATCCTACAGGACTTTATCTATGACTAGCTTTTGCCCGCGGCGGCGCCCGCGTAAATAAAAAAAAACTTAGGCCTTAAATGATTTATACAGTATTCTCCGAGCGAAGTAATCACTCTTGAAATACTGTAGTGCCTGGGACAGTTGGTTTTTAAATGTCGTATGGTTGCCCAAGCACATACGGCATTCTTACAACATAGTCGGCTAGTCCAGAGGAATGAACTGGTCAATACGTCTGGGGCTAACTATGTGCGGGTTTCCTCACGATGTTTTCCTTCACCGTTAAAGCGCCCGTATAATGTACTTGAGATCTGAAAAGGTCTCATTGGTACACGGCACAACCTTGGATTTGAGCCTGCATTCTCTCTCCGCGTAAAAACACACGGGAATACTGTACTTTTACGGGATAAGTAAGTAGCCTATGTGTTAATCCAGAACTACATACTACCATACCATATTATATTGGCCAGTGGCCAGGTAGTATTACTTAACGTAGGTCTATATAGGTATTTAATCTATAATGAATCTGTCTTATTTAATTATTAATAAGAATGGGACATAATTTTCTTTTAATGACTTAAGGGCACGTTCAGACTGGCGTTTTTTGCATGGAACTCTTTTTTACCTACATTTATGACTTGAATAAAGTTTATTTTAATACGTTTATCTTAACTTAGATTTTTCATTTAAATAGTAATTACTTTTGTTACCAAACAGCGTTCAAGTTGGCATTCATGTCCTAGGAAACTAGTAGCTTAGTTTCATGTTTTAGCCTCAAATAATAAACCATTTTAACCTCAAATAATAAATAAACTCTAGCCATAAACAGGAGAATAATATTGTGCTTAAGTTTTAACTGCCTCTTAATTAATATGGCCACTGAATGAGATCTGCTAATGACATTTTCATGTCTGTCATTAAATTTTGTACAGTCTATAATTAAAATGTGGGTATTTATTGAGATTTCTATTTCTGGACTCCCAAACATTAATTGCGTTTTACTTCTCCGATCAATTCTAAGTCTGTTTTTGTTACCTAACTTTATATGCCCTAATGTTTAATTTGGCTATAAAATACGTTATAATATTATGTTATTAAGTTGATATTTTTATAAAAAACCAGTTGTTGCCCGCGACTCCACCCGCGTAAATATCCTTCGGGAATACATGTTTTTTCGTGAAAAAAGGAGGCTTGGTTTTAATCTACCATATCTAATAAGTTTCATCGAAGTCCGTTTAGTAGTTTTTGCGTGAAAGAGTAAGAACAATCCATTCATTCATCCATCAATCCTCACAAACTTTCAAATTTATAATATTAGTAGGATATAGCTCGGTAATATAAAACAATTGTACCATACGTCCATAGGTACTTGCTATGAGTTTTTAATAGTCATTGTGAGCTTTTGGCGTCAAAACCTACAGGGTACTTCCAAGGATCTCAGAATCTTGAAATTTGGTACGAAGCAACGTCTTATAGCATAGATAAAGGAAAAATTGCAAAAACCGTAAATTTTTATTTGCATCATACAATAAAAATATTTTTAATAATTTTTGAAAAATCACGTGATTGGAAGTAAGAAATTGAGAAAGTATATGCGTATGTCTCACGCCCCATATGAACAAAGCCTTATTGTTAAATAACACAGAATACAAAAACATGCACAATGAGTGTTCGATCACATTTGTATGCAGCGCACTGTGTCCAAAAACATGGCAAAATACTGCCCCGCCCGCTTTAATTTTTGCTCTTTACACCTACAAAACAAATCGCGTTGTTATGTTACGACAATTAGGTATTCAATACAAATTAATTGAAAAAAAGTTGGATAAAATATTCCGTTATTATGTGGCAACATATTATGTGTGGATAACCATTCCAATTTGGAGTAGTCGTGACGGCCTCACTTTCAAGCGTGTTGACGTTGACGATGTTCTGGATGATTTCTGTATTCTGTGTTAAAAGATAATGTCCGCGGTAAAAATGAACGACAAAACAATTGGACGGCGAAGTTGGTGCAACGTGCCCCGCATGCCTCGCCACAGCCGCCACGTGTCGGCAATTACGCCGACATTAAGGCCTTAAACACACGAAGCAGATTGATAAAACCTGAATACATAACATGAGCTGTGTGAATGTACCACAGATTAAATAAAGACGAATAGATAAACAGCTACTTAGCTTTGATTTGATTGCACTCCTACAAGCATACGGTATGTCCACGATTGTGTGGAAAAATTGTAAGCCGTTGAAGGGGACGTAAAAATTTTCAAATTTGGATCGATTTGGTTCGGTCTATGAAAGCTGTTTCTTTGTACGTAAGTATATTATATATTTTCTACTCTGTGGTATTTACAGTCGAGGGAAATATATAATACACATATTATATTAGTAGTTATTGACGACCTCTGTGGCTCAGTGGTTCCGCGCTTTGGTGTTCAAGCCGGAGGTCGCAGGTTCGAATCCTGCCGAAGGAACAAAAAGTTTTTCTGTGTTCCTGGGTCATGGATGTGTATTAAATATGTGTATTATAATATAATAAAAATCTTAAATATATGTATAGTATAAAAGTATTAAATATACTTCCCGTTATGTGGTACCTGTAACACAAGTTCTTCGGATACTTAGCACGGGGCCAGATTGACCTGGTGTGAAGCGTCCATAGATATTATTATTATTATTAGTAGCTTGATCGTCCGTTACGTTATCCGTAATTGTTTACTGTCGGGAAATCATAAATGTACCTACCTACAATCTATTTGACAATCTACATTATCAATTTGTGAAATAAACATTTACAAAATATGTTATGTTTTTGTGGAAATCGTATGAACATAATTGAGCCTGAAGCTATGACGGAAAATGTCCGGTAGTCCGAAGCCTGACATAACATGTCGGCCCCCAATGTTTTGGCAGGAACAGCCATTTTTGCGGCTTTTCCATGAAAATGTTTTTCAAAACGTAAATTTCAGAGTACTAAACTCGGAATATGAAGAATTATCTTATTAGTAGAATTATCTTTTAAATTATTAGTAGGCTTCATGTATATTCAATTTCATGGAAAAAGTAGGCTATGTCCTTTCCCGTGATCTATTCTATATCTGTTCCAAAACTCATCAAAATTGGTCTTTTATTTTTTACAACCGATTCAATACAAACAAATCTTTCCTCTTTAGTCTTTATTATAATATACTAGACTACCTAAGGTTGATGTCACCCGTGACTTCGTGCGCGCAAAAGTTAATTTCGCAGAAACCGTACATTTTTTCGCGATAAAAAGTAGCCTATATCCTTCCCCGTGGTCTACTCTACAGACTACATCTGTGCCTTTCATAAAAATCGATTCAGTAGTTACGTAGCCCATTCAATGCAAACGAACAAAAAAATAAACAAACAAAGTTCTCCTCTTTATAGTATTATATTGAGTATAGAAGTATAGAAAAGATTTAGTCGTTTTAAGTGACATATTTTCAAAAAGTATAGAAGTAGGTACCTATAAGCCATAAGAAAAATTAATGAAAAGAAAAATACTTACATTTGATACGTAGAGCAATAGAATAGAATTTCGGAACATTTGCTCAAAAATGCGTGAATCACACGATTCACCCGTGAAACATCCACGCTAATTACTATTACTAATATTATAAATGGGAAAGTGTGTGTGTCTGTTTGTCCGTCTTTCACGGCTAAACTACTAAACCGATTGAAATGAATTTTGGTACACATATAGTCTATAGCCTGAGAAAGGACCTAGGCTACTTTTATCACAGGGAAATGTACGGTTCCCGTGGGATACTTTATTTACAATTTCACGAAAAAACTACAAAACCGATTATCATGAAATTTGGCACAGATATAAAGTAAACCACGGGGAAGGATATAGGCTACTTTTTATTTTGGCGAAATGTACGGTTTTAGCGGTATTTCCTTTTGCGCGCACGAAGTCGCGGGCAACATCTAGCATAATCGGAATCTCGGAACGGCTGCAAGTATTTCCATGAAATTGTATATAGGTACAGGAAGCCAGGTACTTATTATAATTCTTCATATTCCGAGTTTCGTACCCTGAAATTTACGTTTTGAATTTTCATTTTCATTGAAAAGCCGCAAAAATATGTGGAATATTTTATTTGTACTTTCACGTTAAAACTAATAAACCTATCATCATGAAATTTGGCACAGATATGAAGTAGACCATGTGGAAGGACATAGGCTACTTTTTATCGCGGGACATATACGGTTCCCGTGGGTTACAGCTGTACTTACGCGGGCGGAGCCACGAGCATCAGTTAGTTGCATATAAACGAGCAATACTTCTGTAAGTTTTCACCATAGAAAGGCCGTAAATATGAACGAACAAATAGACTCATCATCACGATATACCGCCGCTACACGCTCCTGCAGGCAGGACGTAAATCCCCGCCCGCACGTACTAACTCATGTCGCGCACTGATTTATCTCACTGACGTTTTACCGACAAAATAAATATGTTATTGGTTTTAAAACGGTCGAAAAGAGCCTCCCATTTGGGGTTGATGGAAAGTGTTTTTGATTTTGTTAGAAATTGCTAGGTTTTTTATGTAAAGTTGGGGAAAATAAATGCTTAGCAGTTTAGTCGTACTCATAAATCGTTCGTTTTATAATCGACTAATTATAATAATGCCATGTAAAGTGCGATTCAAATGAGAATAGGATCGAGTCGGCGCCATATTGTTTTGAATTTAGATAGTTATTATAGTTAAATTTGTGTTTTGATAATTTATTACTATTTAATGTTTTTATTTAAATTCGATGCAAGACTATTGATATTTATATGCACAAAAGTTTTTTCTGAAAAACGCACTTTTCAAGTGATATTTGACAGAAAAAGGTCATTGACGTTCCTATTCTCATTTGAAACGCGTTATACTGTCGGAAAAAGTGTAATGAACAATTTTAGAAGCATGTCAATCTGCAAGAGTTACTTATTATGTGTTTATTTCTTAAACAATGAAGAATGTTACTAGGTATGTAAAATTACTTGAAACTTTTACAGTAAAGCTATTTACGTATATCGACGGTGAAGTGCCAATACCTCCTAACTGACATTTTTCGAGAAATTCACATTTTTATCGTTTTGAATTTAAAAGCCTTAGTCGCATGTTTTAGTGAAATATCCTAAGTGTATTTATATTGCAACAGCATTCAATTAAAATGTGGAAATACCTCCCAACTATACCAACGTGTCTATTTTATGGCATTATCTCCTAACTATTACAAGACACGTCTATACGTGTTCGTTGGTTGTTTTCGACTGACAATCGGTGGTGGCGAACGGCGCGGCGATATGCATGGGTAAAGAAGAGGTGGGAGGGAGGGTATTTTATAATATTAGTCGTCAGTTTGAGGCAATTCGTGTTCGCGCGTGTTTATTCTTTTAGTTTACTCATAGGTATAGTAAAATTATTGTGTTTATGGTGTTATTCACGGGTTGACGAGTTCTAAAGGATAACAGGTAAGAAATGCAAGTCATATTTTATAATAGTGGTAATATTGTGTTTATTTTATGATGACTGTTAAACTTTCCGAGTTTTTTCTTGTAGATAGGATATAATTTTTTTAAGTTTTTGTTTGATGTAGGTATTTAGAAGGTATTGTCTTTTTATTGTTTTAGCAAAATGTCCCGAATGGCAAGGTGTTATCAAGGAGTACGATCTGGGCAGATGCTTAAAATACTGAAAGATCGCGAGAAGAATACTCAGCCTGAACCTACTATTTCTTCTAACCCAGGTAAGTTGTTGTATTACCTGCCTACCTACCTAGTAAGTTGTGGTTTCTGTCTTAGCAAATTCTAGATTGATTGATTCTAGATTATGCTACTATATAGATCTATATATTTTCAGATACGCTTGATGAAGTGACACCTGAAATTAGAACATCAAGCTGCGATAATGATTACCAAATAACAAAGCAGAGATGTAAGATTACTAAATCGTATTCACTTTCAAACATCCCAAAGCGTACTTGTTTCTCAACTCAACGACGACGTTGTTCTTCGCTGCCACCTACAATTACTGTACACTATGGAAAACGAAACAATATTGATATTTTTAGTAATGTTCGTTTTGTTGGTACAGGACACAGTTTGTCAATGTCCGCTCTCACTTACGATGATACCAAAGAATACGGTAAAAAACGATGCTCCTCAGTTCCACCTTCAATATCCTGTAATTACGAGTATACTCAAATACTAGAATCTGAACCTAATAATCTAATAGGCGAAACGTCTTCTTATGATGGTGACTATTCTGGCATTGATAGTGACATAACTTACTGTCCTAGTCCTGATCATGATCAAGAGTCGACCAATTCTAGTCCAGGGTTACTTTTAGATGAGCCGTCCACGTCATCGGGCATTTACCACGGTAATCCAAACGAAGGAAGAAAACGCCAAGCTAAACGTGACCCAGATAACTGGAAGAAATTAAAAAATAAGAAACTGCGTATGTTAGGAGAAGAATATTTGGGATATACAAAACCAAAGAACAGAAAACTAAAGCAAGATAAAGTAAGACCTGCTAGAAAATTAGGTGATAGGTGCAATTCGCAGTTTTGTAGGAAGAGTAAGGTGCGAAATTGTGAAAAATTTGATGATGAAAGACGTCACGAAATACACAACAGTTTTTGGAAAAATATGAACTGGGACCAGCGCAAAGTATATGTAGTCGGACTTGTAAACCTTAAGGGTACGACACGCAAAACAAGTGATCAGGGATCGAGACGTGAAGGTACGTTCAATTACTTTTTGCCAATGACAAAAGGCCAAAATTTACAGGTTTGCAGAACAACGTTTTTAAATACTTTGTGTCTGGGGTCATACACAGTTCAATCATGGGTAAAAAAATCGAGTGATAGAGTAATTCCTTGTCAAGAAATTCAGAATACAATCAGGGTCAGAACACCACAATCTGGAACACAGCGAAAGCTCCTAACCGCACGCAACTTTTTAGATAATATTCCGAAGTTACCTTCCCACTATGCCAGAAAGGACACATCAAAGTTGTATTTAGAACCTGTTTACCGTTCTTTGAGTGATTTATATAAACAGTACAAAGAACATTGCTCTGAAAACGAAGAGCCTATGGTTTCTCGCTTCACTTTCGAGAAATTGTTTCACAAGAAAAATCTATCCTTGTACACTTTAAAAAAGGACATGTGCGATACCTGCTGTGGCCATGCAGTTGGGAATATTAGCACTTCCGATTATGAACAACACATAAGACGCAAAAATAGAGCGAGACAAGAGAAAGAAACGGACAAAATGAAAGCTACATCCGGCGAATTCATTTTGTTGTCTATGGATTTAGAGTCTGTAAAAGTATGTCCTTATCTAACAGCTGGTACATTATACTTTAAGACCAAGCTTACGTGTCATAACTTTACAATATATGACCTGATTACCCACCAAGCCTCCTGTTACTGGTTTGAAGAAACATGTGCAGATCTTACCGCTAGTACTTTCGCATCTTTTGTGTCCGATTATATCGTGCGTTATTGTTTGCCTAAAGGATTGCCAATAGTCATTTATTCAGATGGATGCACCTATCAAAACCGAAATAATATAATGGAAAATGCCTTATTGAATATTAGTATTGAACATGAAGTGACTATCACGCAGAAGTACTTAGAGCCTGGGCATACACAAATGGAATGCGACGCAGTCCATGCTGCGATTGAAAGGAAGCTAAAAAATAGGGAGATACATCTTCCCAGCGACTATATAACTGTAACGAAGGAGGCACGGATAAATCCTTTTCCTTATGAAGCTATTCAGATTAACTACGATTTTGTTAAGGATTACAATAATAAAACAAATTGGAGATACAGTACCATAAGACCCGGTCGAAAAGCAGGCGATCCTGTAGTTGTTGATCTGAGAGTTCTTCAATATAGACCAGATGGCACTATTTATTTTAAAATTAATTTTGATGATGATTGGACAGAGTTACCTGTAAGACCGAAAAAACTGAATTCGGTCACTTACTCAGCTTTGCACGTTGGACCAATTCCCATAGCTTCTACCAAATTTAATCACCTTCAACAAATTAAAGAAGTCCTCCCTAGAGACTGTCACTCATTTTATGATAATTTACCTCACGGATAATCTAAATGTTATCTAATTAATTTAACTGATTTTTGATGACTGATTGTCTTTTTAATTACTTAAAATGTTTTTAGATGCCTTATCGTTTTTTTTTAGTTACTAAAATTGTTTTTGTTTATTTTGTTTTCATTACTTACAAATTAAAGGTTCAGATAAAAAAAATCGGAGTTTTGTTAATTCCATTACCTTCTAAGTATCATATAATTAACATATACAAAGAATAAGTAGAAAATTAATACCTCCTATCTATCCGAAAACCTACTACATTATCGTAAAATATGTGAATTCAGCATACAATATAAAGCAGACATTATTATTATTCTAAATTAATAAATACATTACCTACTATTTTTTAAATTAACAAATTAAACGTTTTTTTTAGTTTGTGTAAACTTTTTACTTTGTCAGTTAGGTGTTATTGGCACTTCACCGTCGATATATAGATATACTAGTTTTTGTTCCGTTAAAAGTTCCGAAAATTTTCGAATTCCGCTAACAGTAGTGTGACGTCATGCTACACCTCGGTCATACAGCCCGTACTACACACTGCTAAGTCGCAAGTTACCGTCTATGCCTCTTTTAAGTTAAATATCTTGGAAACTAATTGACGTATCGAAATAATTACTTTACGAGTATTTTTATTTTTCACGGAGAATACAGAAAGCTGAAATTTATAAAATTAGTGAACATTTTTAATTTTTAAAGAGAGGTTACGTTATGATTTTAGATTATATTCTTAAAACCAAAACATCCCACTCATCCTATTAATATTATAAATGTGAAAGTTTGTGAGGATGGATGGATAGATTGATGGATATTTGTTACTCTTTCACGCAAAAACTATTGAACAGATTTCGATGAAATTTTGTATGGTAGTAGTTTATGCTCTGGCTTGAAACATAGGATATATTTTATCCCGATAAAAGTACAGCTACAGTGTTACCGTGGGCGGAGCTGCGGGCAATAGCTAGTATTTTATATGTAGCTGCTGCCTTTTTTATACGAAAAATATTTTAGATTATTCTTTACTAGTTTCAGAAGTCTGTTCAGACTGTATTTACAAAGTATAAACGTATTTCTCAGATTTATCGAGCGCTCGGGGCGATACTTTGCCACAAGCAGTTTTATACAATCACTATTTAAATTGTTTCTGTTATAATAATATTATGTATTAAATTATCATGAGTATTAACATAGACTAGTCGAAATTCAACCACCGAACGACTATTTTAATTTTTATGTTTAACTTTTAAGAGTTCCGTACCTCGATAGGAAAAAACTGAACCGTTAAAGGATCACTTTGTTGTCCGTCTGTCTGTCTGTCAAGACTCTTTTTCTTAGGTATCAAGCTGGAATATCAAATACTCAGGTCTACTGTCCCTTGGAGCTGTGAAAAATCAAACTTCTAAGCCAACGCAATCAAAAGATACAGCCATTTATGCCGCAAAATTTCGTCACTCGCAAATTCAAAACCTATAGGGTACTTCCCATGAACTCAGAATCTTGAAATTTGGCACGAAGCAACGTCTTATAGCACACGAATACGCCAGTGACCAGTCATTCCTCTGGACTAGGCTGACTGTGTTGTGAGAAGCCGTATGCGCTTAGGCAACCGTATGACATTTAAATACCGACTGTCCCAGACACTATAGTAATCCAAGAGCTACTACGCTCGAAGAATACTGTATAAATCGTCCAATAGGATGAAAAGGCCCAAGTTTAAGTGATCCTTATTTTAATCGGTGAATATGAAACCGGCCTCGAGCGTCATGGGTCATTGCGCTGATGATTCCTTCTTAACACGAATAGACGAATGATAAAGTTCCTAGTAGTATGTACTATCAAACAAGTTGCCGCCGTTGACTCGTGCGCATGCATATATATACATGTAAATAAGAACTTCAATTAGTCTGCAGTCGATGCGGTCACTTCCATTGTGTTTAAATATTTTGAGACGACCAAGCGCAAAGAGAATTGGTCGAGCAGGAACTTTGCCGATATTGTACACTAGCTTTTACCCGCGGCTTCGTCCGCGTGGAGTTCAGTTTCCATACAAATTTTTAACCCCTTTTTCACCCCCTTAGGGGACGAATTTTCAAATATATTTTCTTAGCGGATGCCTACGTCATTACAACTGTCTATACGCCAAATTTCAGCAAAATCCGTTCAGTAGTTTCGGCTGTTGATAGATGAGTCATTCAAGTTTGCCGTTTATGTATAAATTACCATTTACGCAACTACAATTTTAATTCTTTCATTAAAGCATTTAATTTGTTTTCCAACAAAAGTCGTATTAACGGAATCCAAATGGCTGATAAAAATTCTCGCTCGCATCACTAGTTTCGTTCAGGAATTCGGATTTCGTTCAGATTTTCTTTAGCACTAAGGGGAATTCCAATAAATTACGAGGCTGTGATTTATTTCGTGAGTTGTTAATCTTGCTGAAGTTCCTGATTATATTTCGCCTATATTAAATATATTTGGTGGTAAATATTTGTGTGAGAAAAAAAGGACTGATGTCGTAGTATGGAAAGAACTCTTAGTGGTGAGGTTTGTAGAGTTTTGCACGCATAACTTTTACAAAAAATGTTATGCGTGTTCGTACAATAAAAAAATATACGCGTTGACTTGAGAACATCTTCCGGTTGTTTTGTCGATTAAAAAATTCTCCTGTGACGTGTATCTAAAAAAAAATAAAAAATAATAATATCTATGGACGCTCCACACCACGTCAACCTGCTCCCGTAGTAAGTTCTCGAAGAACTTGTATTACGGGTACCAGACAACGGAAATATATTGTTTTAAACACTTACGGATTTTGTCGCGGTGCACTTTTCTTTTGCCCGACGTTTCGGCTACTTTCCAGCAGCCGTGGTCACGGGAGGACTCCGTTCCAGGAGCCGTGGTCCTCCCGTGACCACGGCTGCTGGAAAGTAGCCGAAACGTCGGGCAAAAGAAAAGTGCACCGCGACAAAATCCGTAAGTGTTTAAAACAATGAACAATATTCGCGTAAACATAAGAAATCAAAACGGAAATATATTTAATACTTTTATATTATACACATATTTAATATACATCCATGACCCAGGAACACCAGAAAAACTTTTTATGCCTTCGGTGGTATTCGAACCCGTGACTCCCGGCTTGAGCACCAACATGCTTAACCACTGAGCTACAGAGGTCGTCAAATTATGATAGCTACTTTGCAGACCTTTAGAAAAACATCTAATACGTTACGCTAATAATACATTGAGTCACAATACTTTGTTTTTTATGTATAATTTTATGTCTATTTTAAGCCTTAAAAAGGCTCACATCCCAAATCTTCTTACGGCTTAGTGAAAATGGAAAGACACAACATCTCAACCATAATATTTGTTCACGTTTTTTTAATAAAACAATACTAGTCCTCTATCGATTACGTGACCTTAGTTTATTGAAGCCTTCAAGGTCTTGCCTCAAGCGTTATTGGCTAGCCATGTCTGAGTTATTACCATAGACGTGTTCTCCACACGTTTTGTCTGGATACAGTCTGGATGTATAAATGTATTACATTGATTTATTTGTGTTGTAAGACCGTCCAAAATATGTCTATCCATGGTAAAAGCAAGTTTATACCAAGAGCATTTTCACCATTTACCTAATAACTTTTTCTTATATCCCATTCCAAGAGAGTCCCAAGCTCCATTTCTGGTTAAAAATAATGATGATTATGTAATTCCAAAGGTCTATAAAGCAAAGGCTGTTATTATGTTTTGTGGATATATTATAATGTTTTAGAAATAAAACCTCGCATGTTAAAAACATCAAAAGATGTTTTAAAAGTAATAACATTAAAAAGCTTGAACATTGTTTGCATACGACCGCAAAGAGGCTTGAAACCTGCTTCGAGAATGTGGCTGTTTATGAAAAAGCTAATGCCTTTTAAGTCGTTTTGTAAAAAAAACAAAATTGTCTGTTTTCTTTGCACGGCTGAACGCTCCTAAACGCAGTGAGCTGGAATTTTCGTCATTTATAAAACGACTTCAAAGTGAATAACCTCTTGTGAGATACGCTCACAATCTACATATCCACTATCTACATGGAAATTCAACTTTTCATATCGATAAAGAACCTTAGCGTCGTCTCCCTGAAAATTTTTAAGAGTATAATATAAGCTCTTGTCCTACAAATGGTTCTGTACGTTGATAATTATTAATAACTTTTGCATTCTATTTATCTGTGGCTGCTATTACGCTTTATAAATCAAACGACGTTAACTTAAGATGACGCATTGATGATAGAACCGGAGGAGCGCGCACGATTTTTCCATAGAAAACCGTTACGAAATGGAAAATCGTTTGCGGTGAAATAGTTTTTTAAAAACTCGAAATATATTTTAATTGATTTGCAATGACTTCAAAACTAAGGATGGGCTTTATTGGGCTATAACCTACATTTGAGAGAAAAAATGTGCATGGTTGTACTATTTATTCATCTGACAAAACAAAACAAGGAATGTTTTCAACTGCGGGTCGAATCGCCCCATTCTAAAAACGTCATTGTCGATTCGGACCGCGGTTCGGTTCAGAAGCAGCGCTGGGGCGATTCATACCGCGGTTCGAATCTACTAACGACCCAAAGTTATACCATCTTCATTTCAGAAGATTTTATCAATTAAATGAGAATTCATTATACTGCGGAAAGCAAATGTTAAAATGTCAAATCACCACTGCATCAAACAATCCCAAAAGATAAAGTATGGACAGTTTTTGCCTCGATATGAATCGTTTATAATATATTTATATTATATAGATGTCGTCTGATGGCTCATGATTTTTGAATCTATACCATTGAGATATAGCTATTGTGGGCTTGCATGGGTAAATCGTGCAAAGAGAATTATTATAGACTTACAATATCACTTGTTTATTCGAAATTACAATTCTTTATAATGTACACCTTACAAAATCAAGGCCTTTATAAACACTGGTACTAAAACGAAACTATGGACAGTTCCTAGGCTGGTTGCCCGAACAACGACTCTCCGAGATGTGATAGCTCATTCTCTTAACGTGGTAGGCACACCACACCAAGACCACATCCCCACCACGTCGCTTGTACGAACTTCAGACTAGACTCCGTCAAAGCGCGCCAAACACGTTTCTAATAGAGGGCACACTTGTAGTTTCGTTTCCGCTTTATGACCGGATGCGACACGGCCATCCTGTGTAGCACACGTCCCCGTGTGTGCTAGTCTGAAACAAAAGAAAATACCACACAGTATCGTTCACGCTCGGCTATACCTGACCTTATCTATTTTGTCTCATAACAAACTCAACTCCTTTTATCAATAATCATTTTACTTTTAACTCAATATTTTGTGATTTGTGATATTAAAAAGTGTTCTACAATAGTCAGCCCTGTGACCATTACAAATATGTCGAGTAGTCATCCCTGTGACTACAAGTGTTCTACGATAGTCAGCCCTGTGACCATTACAAATAATATGTCGAGTAGTCATCCCTGTGACTACAAGTGTTCTACAATAGTCAGCCCTGTGACCATTTCAAATATGTCGATTAGTCATCTCTGTGACTACAAGTGTAATACACAAACACACACGCATACATAGTTTGTCATCCCTGTGACTAAACCGCAACAAAATCACTAATCGAAAATCTATTTACTTCCGCATTACTGCTTTTCAAAACTTGTATTATTGTACTATCTCTGTTACTGTATAAAACAAATCAATGTTTCTTCTACACTAAGATCTTTTAAAATGTGTTCATTTAAAAGACTACCGAGTCATCACACTACAGTCACGAGATAAACAATTACGCTCACCAAATAATTTTAGTTCCAAATCTGATACTTCAATGAAGTACAGAGTGCAGATCCCTGGCCGCCGCGGCACCCCGTCGCACGGCCCACACCACCTGCTGCACTCCGTCGCGTCTCGTCTCGTCGCGTCGCGTCTCGTCGCGTCGCATCGCGTCTCGTCGCGTCGCTCGAATACTGAACCTGTACATAAAATAACAGCACAAAAATTGTCCAAACTATGTCCAATTAAGTTCTTTTTAGAGTTCCGTATCTAAGGGTAAAAACAGGAACATAAAATCTAAGACTTTGCTGTATGTCTGCCTGTCACCAGGCTGTATCTCAAGAACTGCGATAGCTAGAAAATGGATTTCCTTTCTCTTTAAGATAAAAATGTCAGATTTGATTATGCAATAAAGTTAATTTCATTTCCTTTCAACAATCAAACTGATTCAATGAGGAAAGGGTTTTACAGTCTTACTGTACCAGAATACTTCCAAGTGCGTTTACAACCTTTTACACGATAACCAAGTTCACCGAAGTTCACTGGAGTCCACCGAAGAGCTTTCTTATCTGCCTTAGTCACAGCCACTGGACCGTTGAGCGTATGCTGCTGCAATCACCATCAACACCAACCATAGGCACCTGCTTACCGCATACCGCAACTTCTGAAACCGTCAAATTATTTCTTTTAATTTCTTTTCTTTTTGTTGTCAATTAAACTATTATTTTTTATAATTTGCGATACCTACAGTGATACACGATCATATAGACTACCACACAAACAATATTATTATGTTATTTTCGCACTTTAAATTATTCCAATCGGCCTAGTCTAAAAAGTAATATTGACAAAACTTGTAATGTTTATTTGCAGCTTACAACAACGATATCATAAGCTGACAGAGTTTTCTCGCGAATTGCGAATGTCCTAGAACTTAATATCATGTTATCTAACAGTTCTTTTAGACACTTTCAGAATAAACAACAACATACCTGACATTATTTAAAGTTGGTTTTGAAACTGACCAGTGATTAATTTCTCTTACTTCGTGTGCAGTAACGCCAAATAAGAAACAAGATTATGTACAAACTGTACGTAGTTACTGTGATTAAAACCAACTGCAAAGTTGAGTTATTAAATAGGTAGGTAAACGTAAAATGTAATTAAAGTAGTCTCAAACTAATACCGCCTAAACAACATTTGTAAAGTACAAGTCAACTGATTTTGTTTATGCAGTGCACCAGCTATTGTTTTTCAGGAATACCTGCAATTGATAAGGATTGTCTTTGTTTTCGCAAGAGTTGTTTACAACTTGCGCGTACTGCCGTGACTTGTCATTTTATACAAAGTATAATGTGATATCATTAAATGGAATGTCGATAATGATTTTTAATTACCAGAAATAATTTAGATTTTTAGTAACTACCGCTATATCCAAGCGTAATGCACTTCGGTTAATCAAACAGTAATAATAATGAGTCTGTAAGACGTATGTCGTTTATTTCTGCTCATTTACTTTGTTTCTTTTTCATAATACTTTGGTTATAAAACCAGAATAATTTAGAACCCTATAATGAAATAAGTAAAGTTCGATACAACCAGTTCGCATCATTGTGAAGCGACTAGACCAGTCCACCAGAGGCACAATGCACATCCATTTGGCACCGCCGCCATGGAGCTAGCCGCCGCCCACGCTGCCGCTGCTCGGTCACGCAAAGCCACTTGTTGTCCCCTTGGCGCGGCTATGCACCGCCCAGTCAAACGTCCGTCTGCACATAAAACAACACAGCAAAACAACTGAACACTAAATTGTTAAGGTTATTTTGAGATATAAGCAAGCAATTTCATGAACACTTGAAACACGAGATAAATCACTAGTTTATTGAACGTCTTAAAAATTATTGCGAGAAATAAAAAGTTGGCTACCGCCTTTTACCAAAACCACCAAATACGTAACCAAAGCCTGTTGTTAAGCTACCATCCACCGCGCTCGTGTCACCACCATAGATGTCATGGCACTGTCGTCATCACCTCACCGTTATCCTTACTTCAACTCCCGTTTTCATGGCGGGCACGAACAAAGGGTTATTGGTACAAGGTCACCTTGCAGCATTCAATTCACTGCTGTCCCATAGTTTCACAATTACACAGTCTGCATGGCGTGCTGCCTTGTTGTACATACTGCCAAACTCGATCCACATCAATTGCAATGATTATTATCACTTTTTGTAGCCTTTGTGCGAGCTAGATTACAACTTTTTTTTTTTTAATACTTACCCTTACTTTTTCGGACAATAATTTTCTTTCTTTGCACGACTTGATCCCGATTCTGATGTCGTCTGATGGCTCATGATTTTTGAATCTATACCATTGAGATATAGCTATTGTGGGCTTGCATGGGTAAATCGTGCAAAGAGAATTATTATAGACTTACAATATCACTTGTTTATTCGAAATTACAATTCTTTATAATGTACACCTTACAAAATCAAGGCCTTTATAAACACTGGTACTAAAACGAAACTATGGACAGTTCCTAGGCTGGTTGCCCGAACAACGACTCTCCGAGATGTGATAGCTCATTCTCTTAACGTGGTAGGCACACCACACCAAGACCACATCCCCACCACGTCGCTTGTACGAACTTCAGACTAGACTCCGTCAAAGCGCGCCAAACACGTTTCTAATAGAGGGCACACTTGTAGTTTCGTTTCCGCTTTATGACCGGATGCGACATAGATGTATGTTGATTTGCTTACAAATAACACTTAAAGAGTTTTGAAATCTTTGACTGTAAAGCTAAAAAACAATTCCGAATATTGGTAAAATGGGAATCTCTACTTTTATAGAGGTTTTTGTAATTCATTATTTTGTATTTTAAGCGTTGGTCAATTGTATGTAATGTTTGAGCAAACAAAGTAACAAGAAGGCATGATTCTCTACATCAAATTTTGTTTTCGTAGCTCAGGTGATAGGTGAGAAAAATGGATATGCCCGCAACCAGAATCTTTCATGCATTCTCTTATATAAAATTATTTGCAAAAACTCTCCTAATACGCTTGCTACGTTCGAACCTACAGAAAACATAAGTGAAAAAATCTTTTACTTTGCCTTTCTCTCTTACGGCTCATATTATATTGAGATAAGTTTGGTTACTCATTTCCTCCATCTAGATATAAAATAAATAGACACAAAGGCAACGAACAAAAGACATTTACGGCAGCCGAAGTGCAAACTCTTGTTAGGGAGACGTTTTCGCCCCACGTTTTATCGAAGTGCCCCAAATATCTCAATATTTATGATATTTCGCTGGATCCTATTTATTTAGGGTCAAATATCTAGATTTTTTTTAGATAGACCAATATTATGATAGGTTTTTGAAAGCTTTATTTTTCTTTTAATTCACAGTTTCGTAATAGCTACAGACGTACCTAAAACAGTAACGGACGGACAAAGCAAAACTATGCCTAGGGGTTACTTATAGTTATAGTTACACACACACACACACACACACACACAACAGTTATAGTATTGCTCTGTCCGTCCATGCGTCCGTCTACCCTCCCTTGATAACTTCGGTTATCTTTATTACTATACTTATATAATAAAGAGGAAAAGTGTGATTATATGTTTGTTTGTTTGCATTGAATAGGCTCCTAAACTATTGGTACGATTTTGATGAAATTTGCCACATATGTATTATGTCGAAGAGGTTAATATTTTGTTGCTGAATTGACAAGTAAGTCAATAGTACGAAAGTATAATCGACGGGAACACTAGCGCCATGTTGTTTGGCGTTGATAGAGTCCGGTCGACCAGTTTGCGCGTTCGGTGTGGTGGGAGTTGTGATCACGTTTTCCCTCCAAGGAATGATCATGAAACATTATGCTACCAGCCGTCGTGGCGAGTGGTTCGGCTCGGGAACTATCGGTGTTCTTTTTAAAGTGATAGTGAAATAAGTGCAGAGTCGTTATTATTTTAATAGACAGTGAAAAGTAATAAAAATAGTGTGAAGTGCTTAGTTTTAGTTCTATTGAGAATAGAGGTGAAGTAATGCTGTTTCTTCTCTTTTCATTTTGTAACCAGCATTACCCACACTAAGCCCACAGTGTTAATTTGAGAGCCAGTACTTTAATATAGTACGATGTTTGAGGCATGTTTATCCCATGTCTTCTACATATACATGTATAAAACAGAGTACGGGGGAGGACATAGGCTACTTTTAACATAAATAGACGAAATATTGTATAGTTATACGTGAAAGTTGTGAGGATGGATGGATGTTTGTTACTCTATCACTCAAAAATGACTGAACGGATTTCCATGAGTATGGTAGTGATTTAGACTCTGGATTGAAACAGTCTACTTTCTCCCCGAAAAAGTACAGTGTTCCTTTGGGATACCTTATTTACGCGGGCGAAGCCGCGGGCAACAGCTAGTAAAAAAAAGTAAAACTTCAAGAAATTAAATGGCTATAAATTGAAAAGACTAAATTGATTTAGAATTTAGTTTAGTAGATTAGTACCCGTGACTATATGACTGCGTGTTCATACAAGGTTCATACACGCATAAAAACACCCTCTTTAGATATGGCATTCAACTGCTACTCACAAAGTACCAAGGCGACAGTAGGGACAGGTAGTAAAATGGCCTAATGAAGCGCTTTTACGGCCTCTCGTAAACACGGGATGTGCATTAAATTAATGGCATTATTATGTGACGAAAATTATGACTTAATATATTATGTATGTTTAGTCCAATATTGCATTTTTTGTAGGGCTTTCTTATTGATGCATAAAAGTGAGGGTGTTTTTCGTAGTAACATAAATATATAATATATCTATGGATGCTTCCACACCACGTCAATCTGGTCCCGTGATAAGTTTTCGAAGCACTTGTGGGGGTACCAGACAACGGAAAAATATTTAATAATTTTTATACTAAACACAATTACACATATTTAAGATTTATATTATGTTATACACATTACACACATGAAATTCACATCCGTGACCCAGAAACTTCATATTTTTTCCTTGGCGAGATTCGAATCCGTGACCTCCAGCTTGAGCTCTAATGCGCTTAACCACTGAGTAACAGAGGTCTTCAACACTGATATAAATAGTAGAATTATTAGGTATAGTATTATGAAATGATAAAATGTGATTGCAATAGGGGATCGGACTTCATTTGAAATATTTAGTTTCATTAATATATTCATAAATATTGAGGCATTACTACTTGATAAATGTAAAAAATATATTATTTTATGTGTAGTTTACTAATTAAATACATTTAAAAAGTACCAAAATAAATTATTTTTTTGCGAAATTTGTAAACAAAACCTACATCATTAGTTAACTTACATAATATACAAAAACATTTATTATACTAAGTATGAACTTAAACGCACAAATATCGGAGATATTTACAAATATATTCCTGCGGCCATATACTTCATACTCCATAACCTACAAGTGACGTCACTTGTAGGTTAATTTTAGTATGGAGCGTTACGAGACTTGCGAAATTTTGTATACAAATCGCTATACCTTTGAAAATATTGACTTGTGATATACGGTTTCTTTTGAGAAGTTACTCATATTTAAGAGTACTATTCATTTATGCAATAAAAAAAAATCAGTCCGATTGCCTATAATATTTGTCATTTACTCGTAGCACTATTCGTAGCATTTCTTAGTGCCTCGTAGCCTTTCGTAGACTTTAGTAGCGTTACGTTAGCGTCAAATGATACAAAACTTACTGCAGTCTACAGTAAGTTTTGTATCATTTGATAGGCTCTTTCCTTGTGTATGTACCTAGTGTAATATAAGAAACAAATTATTTACACGTAGGTACGAAAGCCTTTAAGTTTATAAAATACTAGATGTTTCCCGCAACTGTGTGCGCGCAAATGGAAATCTCGTGGTAATCGTATTGCCGCAATAATAGCTTATGTCCTTCCCCGTGGTCTATTCTATATCTGTGCCAAATTTCATCAGAAACTGGTTTATTAGTTTCGGAGCCTATTCAATGTAAACAAACAAACAAACTTTTTCACTTTATTATATTATATAGTACTAGCTGTTGCCCGCGGCTCCGCCCGCGTAAATATAGTTTTTATTGCGGTCGCGGATAAAAAATAGATAAAAACAATCCTTGATGCGGATTATATATCATGCTAAAATTTCAGCTCGATCGGTGCAGAACTGAGTTTCTGAAGCGTACACAAACCAACATAACATTTTTAAATATATACAAACCAACATAACATTTTTATATATAAGATAGATAGATATTATCCGCGGCTTCGTGTGCACAAAAAGAAATTCCGCGGGAACCGTATAATTTTCCGCGATAAAAAGTAGCCTATGTCCTTTTCTATAGTCAATTCCCCAAAGATAATATCTCAGATCAAATAAAAAATCAAGATAGCGCGTGGCATTTGTTTGAAGTGAAGCCTAAAAAACTACGCTACTTCAATTTTACACACGCGCTCACGCACACACTGGCAAAAAAGTACTTTACTTTTTGTCAGTATAGATTAGTCGTCGCGACGACTCATTCGATACTGTCGAAAAGTAGCGTACTTTTTTGCTTGTGTGTGCGTGAGCGCATTTGTTTACTTGAAGTAGCGTAGTTTTTTAGGCTTCACTTCAAACAAACGCCATGCGCTATCTTGGTTTTTTATTTGATCTGAGGATAATATAAGTTCAGAACAGTTTATAATATATATGTGCAAAATTTCATCAAAATCGGTCCAGTATTTCTAGAGCTTTTATAATGCAAACAAGCAAATCTTTCTATATTAGAATAGATTAGTATAGAAGTAGAGATTAGTGGGTAAGTCTAACTCTCTTCAGATATAAACGCAAACAAACAGTCAAGAACTTTCGATTTATATGTCACTTATTAACCATGCAATACAGAAATATAACACATACATTTTTTGAACAGGCCAAAATTTGAAAATTTTGCACACGTATTTCTCATAAGAAGCAGGCATCCACTTAGGAAGGATTTTTTAAAATTCAACCCCCAAGGCAGTAAAATATGTGACAAAAGTTTGTATAATTTTTTTATTTCTTGGAGATATTTGCATGTAATTTCGTATTAATTGAGTACCTACGTAAAAAATAAATAAGTTACGTATTTCAGCGTTTTCTAAAATTTAGCCCCTAGGTGAGTAAAATAGGGGAAAAAATTATACAATTAAATTTCACGCGGGCAATTAATAAATAACTCTATATATAGAAACCGGAGGAATCATTAAGAAGTTCTCAATCGTTCAAGTTCTTATTTAGCAAAGGTTAGTGGGTCTTTTATTATTTGCTCGATCCCAGACCATGCCGTTTAATTAGAAAAGGTTACAAGTTACTGGCCGTTTGTTGAGAGTTGCTAGTGGATAGGGAGGGGTTTAATACTGGATAATGAATATGCGGTTGCGGTTTTAAAGATAAAATGAGATGGATTTAAATGTGTGAAATATAAATACGTCATTATACCCAGTGAGAAACGAAAACTCTTACATAAAATGTTAGCTATTTTTAATTTCTAATGTTCGCTACACTATTTATCAAAAGTTAAAAAGTATAACTGGCCGCCGTATTACGTAAAAATAGCGATTAGCAAAAATCTTGCAGTCATCGCGCGATAGACGTGCAGTCGATTGCTGAACGTCAAATAAAATCGTATTACCTATGCGATCGATTACTAATCGCTCGCTGTAGTGTTTGAATGCACTTTGCTTCATTTTCGCTTATTATTGCTAACTGACAGTTCAAATCGCTCGCTGATTGCTTTCGCTTTGCTGTAAAAGTCTTACGTAATACGAAAAATTAGACAGCAGTGAAGAGATCGAACGATTGATTACAATTTATAGTTCCTCAATTGTTCGGTAAAGGCAGTACTGTCGCTAGGTTGCATCTGTTGGGTTTTTGCAGATACGTAATACGAATTTGCGATTTTTGCAATTTTTGCTATTGCTTGGCTTTTGCAAGATACGTAATAAGCCCGCCGACTATGGAAGTTATATATAGCCTTTGTCACTCGGGCTATTATTACAAATCTATTGATACCTCACTCGTTAAAATTCAAACAGTAGTTTAGGCGCTACGATGGAATAAACATACATAGACTACCAATTTCATTACCGTTCTTTCAGCGTTCAGGCGTCAGTCAAACGTAGTAGGGTAAAAAAAAATATTTAGTTCTGTGATATGTCTTAAAATTACTTTTCAGAAACATGTTTTCAGATAAGATACCAATATAAAAGCCACAGACAGTCAGATACTTAAGATGCTTGAAATTGAATACTTCACCGAATATGTGCTTTTATCTCTTCTCTGAATATAAGATGATTTAAACCAAATACCAAGGTTAACCGAATATATAGAAAAGGGTATTTTTTGAACTTTGCCGCATATTGCTTTCCAGAAACTGTTCCTTATTAGTAACACTACCGAACAGTGTATAAATACAGTGTGAGTATATTTCGTCCAAAATAAGTGAGATTTCTTGCTAGGGAAATTTATTTATCAAAAATCTTATATTAGTTTTAGTTTTTATCAAAATCTGACTCGCAATTCCATAAAAAAAAATATCCTCTATTCCTTGCAGTTTTGGGTTTTGCCTACTATGTCCACTTGAAAAATCCACTGCATATTCGGTGAACGAGGGTATTCGGTTTATATATAAAGTGCGAATATTACCAACTCCTCCTCTAAGCGAGTTCAATATTATTATTATACCGAATAGATGCCGAATGTTCCCAGCTCTACCCCTTAACCAGTTCAATCTTTATAAGCTGCAAGACGGATGAGTTTCATCAATTCCGGCGTAGACTGATTGAGTCCTCGCCGACTGGATTTCAGTTCATTCGCTACGCTATTTGTTCACTTCCGCATTGAACTTGTCTCTTCACTTTATAGGTTGCTAGATGTTGCTTGTGGCTTTGTGCGCGGTCAGTGAAATCTCAAGGGTCAGGACCGGGACCGTAAGTTTAGGGGGCCCTGGTATAATACTACTTAGGGGCCCACCTAATTACTCATAGTATAGGAAAAAAATAAGAAAACAAAATACAATCCGTTTCATTTAGTAAAATGATAGATTTTTTGCATTATCGTCTATTTTTGAATTTGGCTTGACTTCTTGACTTAGCTGGGGGCGCTTTGAATTCTCGGGGCCCTGGGTAGATCCGGCCCTGTCAAAGGTACCTTTCCTTAGTCCTTTCCAGTGGTAGACGACTTATATCTGTATATGAAGATCTATATCTGTGCTAAATTTCATTAAATCGGTCCAATAGTTTCGGAGCTTATTCAATGCAAACAAAGAATACATACAAACCAATCTTTCTTTTTATAATATTAATAGCTCACCGCACCGATTTCAGTGATTGGTGGCCTGTCCCATTGAAACGTAGGAGTTATTTTATAGTGCCCAAGTGTGTGCGCAATACACAAGAGTTCTCTCTTTTCCTTTACTCTCTAGTGGGACGGATGACCGACACAACTGGTGAGAGATCAGGTGCAGGTCCGACTTTTTACATGCCCATCCGACGCATGGATCATCTTTCTTGTCAGACAATCAGGTGATCAGCTTGCATTATCCTAACCAAACTTGGAAATAACATTTTTTGTTGTTCCAATGCGGGAATAGAACCCACGACCTCCGAGTCGAGATCCAAGCTCTATTACCACTAAACCACGGAGGCTTATATAAAATTATTAATATAGACTAGATGTTGCTTGCGACTTCGTGCGCTCAAAATCATATCCCGCGGGGCTAAATGTACGGTATATTTAGCAGCGATAAAAAGAAGCCAATGTCCTTTCCGTGGTCTATCATACATGGTCTCGTGGTATATCAACTGTGTTAAATTTCATCAAAATATTGTCTAATTGTTTCGGAGCCTGCAAAAAATCCTATATAATAATGTAGGTGTTTTTTATTTACATCATACACAAAAACATTAATTAAAGTAAGTAAGAATATGTACGCACAAATTTCATAACGCAGATATTGGCAATTATGTTATAAATTATATTTTATACAATTTTACGAAAGCATGACGTCCTGGTTTCGGTAATTTATTGTAAAAAATGTTGCGAGAATTCTTAAAAAAATCGCTGTAGGTACCTTTGAAAATTTTTTTATACTGTTTCTTCTGTGAGCTTACTCATATTTTAGAGTACCTACTATTAATTTATATATTACTAGATGTTGCTCGCGAATACGTATGAAAAAGGTAATTTCGCAGAAACCGTCCATTTTTCCGCGATAAAAAGTAGCCTATATCCTTCCCCGTGATCTACGCTACATCTGCGCCAAATTTCATCAAAACAGATCCAGTAGTTTCGTAGCCTATTCAATGCAAACAAACAAATAAACCTTTCCTTTTTATTATCTTCTAATATATAAAATTTCCATGTCACAATGTTAGTTACTGTACTCCTCCGAAACGGATTTTTACCAAATTTTATATGCGTATTCAGTAGGTCTGAGAATCTGCTACTATCTATTTTCCATATCCCTAAGTGATAAGTGTTGTTCACCTTTAATTTTTTTTTAATTTTTGGACGAAATTTTTTGTTTTTATTTTTTTATTTGGCACAAAAAAATACATACAACCCTAAATTTTTACTTTTTTATCACCAACCCCTATTTTTTATAGCCATTTTAGTAATTTGATAATTTTTCATCCCGCTCGATAACTGATCAATTATAGTGTTTTTAACTTTTTATAAGGCAAAACAATGTTTGACGGGTCAGCTAGTATTAGTATAGACAAAGCCTCGTCTAGCCTTTATTTGTTCTGTCGTTCTGTCCAATGACATTGGTAGTATTGAATTTAAATCCTATGTAATCCATTAGATGTTTTCCCCGCAATTAATTTTGCGACGCGACCCCGCTAATCCGGCTCATGAAGGGCCATCCGCCAGTAAGCCCGCAGATTACGAAAATAAATAAAAAGGGTCATTATAGGTATACTTCAAGTGAAAACATTCCAAGATTTGTGATGTTAAATACTTTTTTCTTATTTAAATCATCAGCTAAGCTCTACAGACAACAGTACAACTACGTTCTTAATGTCTTAAAGAAAACGTCGTTTTTCGTATATCATCTGTCATTTTCATAGAATTTCAGCATTTCAAGAATCAATTATTACCTGTGTGACATTTGAAATGGTAGCATTTCAGCTCGTTTTTGGTTATTTATTTACATTTAAATTAGACTAGCTGTTTCCCGCGGCTCCACTTGCGTAAATATACTATCGGGTATCCCGTGGGAATACACTTTTACGGGTTAAAAATATCCAATGTTTAATCCAGAGCCTAAACTACGACCATACCAAATTTCATCGAAACTCGTTTAATAGTTTTTGCGTAAAAGAGTAACAAACATCCATCCATCCACACATCCATCCTCACAAACTTTCACATTTATAATGTTATAAGTAGGATTAGATCTGAACGATATAGGTATATAATGTAAGTATATTAATAAAGCACTATTTATAAAGACTTCTATTATCTTTGCAGTTTCAAAGCATCTGCTAGTTCTAAAAGCAGGAAATTCCTAGTAAATCTTTGAAGCACAGATCTAAAATTTCAGAGCTATCTTAGTGAGGAAGGAATTTCAAGTAAACAGCAGAACGCAGGGCTATGCAGATATATTTAATTTATTTATGAATTATTTATCTAAATATATAAAAGGCAAACCTGGCTAACTATCTGATAGATAATCAACGCACAGCCAAAACTACTGAATGGATTTCACTGAAATTTGATGACATAGGCGGATGCCTATGTTCTTAGCGGATGCTACGAAAGGATTTTTGAAAATTCACCCCATAAAGTTAAAAAGGGATTAAAATTTTGTATGGAAACCGAACTCCAAGCGGACGAAGTCGCGAGCAAAGGATAATTTGCACATAAAATTACAAAAATTAAACAGTACAGTATATTTGACAATGTACACAATTGCAGTTACTGCAGCTTTCTTTAAGACTGATATTTTTAGTAAAATTACAAATAAGCTACTTGTCATAAATATAACTGAAACCTTTTGGAAACCAGATAAGAATATAAAGATGATATTGTAATATGATAAATCATATTATTTTTATGATTGTGACTACAAGTCTTGATGACTTAAAAATGCGAAATTTTCCCTTTTATTTGCCACTAGATGTTGCCCGAGACATCGTGCGCGCAAAAGTTAATTTCACAGAAACCGTACATTTCTCCGCGGTAAACAGTAGCCTATATCCTTCCCCGTGGTCTACTCTACATCTGTGCCAAATTTCATCAAAGTCGGTCCAGTAGTTTCGGAGCCTATTCAATGCAAACAACCAAAACCAACTTAAAATAACAGTAGCTTTATACAAACGCATGTTAGTGTGTGTAACTTTATTTATATTAATGTTATGTATTTTTAAGCACTTGCCTCTACACAAACTTTAATTGTGCCAAATTTCATACTCCTCCATTCGCACAATTCTCGTGGAACCGTACTCAAAGTTTTTGCTTCACATATTTAATATAATATTATGATGACCATGATGATGATAATTATGTTAAGCTTTTACACAAAAATTTTAGCTAACTAGTTACAGCTGACAGTTTGTTGCCTGCATATTTACGTTGAGGCTACGTTATATCCCAAAAAGGTAAAACCACAATGTATTTTGGGTCCAGGACACAATATAGATTTTCGTTCCACGCGAAGTCGCGTGAAAGCTAGTATCTATATCATATAGGCGGGTTACGGGTATGTGTAATTAAGCGTACGGAGCAGCGAACCATGCTCATCCTTTAGCCCTTTGTAAGCTACCTGCTGGGAAAAAATGTCCCTACAGGCTTACATCAACCATCATCATTATCAACAGTTGGTACTGAGAGTTTGGTAAATGGAACATAAATAGTAAAAAGGTAACAGATTTTGTTGAGTTGGTATGTAATCTGGCTCGAGGGAACATAAAGTGTATCATGTTTAAAACGTAATTTTACGCGAGCAAAGCCAGAGGAAATTAATGCTAGTTTTCTATGAACCTCAAATAGAACTTGAAATCAATATTTTATAATTAGGAATTTCGTTCCTATCTGGTGTCCCATGACACCACACGTCTTTTTTTATTTTTACGCTTAGGTAACATTGATTCTTGACAGATAATAGACATTACTCGTACCTACATAACCTAACATAGTTCGTTTTCGATTAGATTGAACAACTACAAGCATACGGTGTGTCCACGATTGTGTGGAAAAATCGTTAGCCGTTGAGATCGTCTTTTCAAATTTAGGTCGATTTGGATCGTTTTATTTCTCTGTACGTATATATATATATTTTCTACTCTGTGTCAACATGTTGTAGTTCCTTTGAAAACTCTACATATTGCAATCGCAGAAAAGAAATTATTTTACGGCAATATTATTGCCGCAGTGTTTGAAAGCGAAATAAATTTTCTCTCAGCGTGTAGGTGAATTTTTCTTTAATATATTGACGTGTTACATAAAACTGGTGGAAACAGCTCTTAGCACAATAATTTGATCCGAGCTCGCTCGTAAATCTCTGGTGGAATTTGCTTAGATTAAAATCGTAAACGCCAACTTAATATCTTCATTTAGCTTAAGTAAGCATTTTTATGTTCCCTGGGAAATGCAGGGAATGAACGTTCAGGGATTCATTTTGTGAAATTAAATATCTTTGTGTGTTGTTGTGTGTGTATCTAACACACACACACGCACACATAAGGGTTTAATCTGTGCGATGATATATCAGTCAATGATTTATAAAAATATATAAAAATGTTAAAAGGTAATTTTGATACCGCAAATCGAACCCGAGCTTCCTGGGTGAGAGGCAGGTATCCTAGCCACCAGGGGTGTAGCTACCGCCGTATCTGCCGTATCAATTATACGGGGCCCCCGGGTCACGGGGGGCCCCCAACGTGCAAAAATTAATAAAAACTTCTCAAATTTCATCTTCATCTTCATTTCATCATTAACTACAAATGATTTAATAAATCAGTTTGCCGAAAAAAGGCAAGGAGAGTGTATATTAAAATTGTAAAAATTTTGGAAAAAGTGACAGATAGCTAATAATTATGACGAATAAATATTTCTTTTAATTTTATGCAAATTTTTCTTTTATTTTGTGAGCAATCTTTACCCTTCCTAAGGGGCCCAAAACAAATTTTTATACGGGGCCCCGCCAAGGCACGCTACGCTTCTGCTAGCCACTAGACCATATCAAATGTTAATTGAGCTGCAAAATTTTGTTTCCCTGTTTTTCGAGCTGTCAGAACATCATTACATAAAAATCTTACGCTTTTTATTTAACGTTACGGACGTTTTTTGCCGACTAGGGTACCCTTCCGCAACGCCTCTTAAGGAACTTTCGTTCCAAAAACATACTGTGGAATTATTTTGCATGTCGGCAATCCACTTAATAATATTTAATATTGGACTAAAACTCGGATTGATGGCACTGGAGGGCGCAATTGATAAGGCAAAACATTTAACATACAGTATATTGAAATTGCATTAGTGTGGGTAACGCTAACGTGCCAACATATTTATATTTACCTATTATAACCTGTTTCTCTCGAAACGGAACAAAAAGTAAACCAGTATCTAATAAAATGCCACACTCTATAATCTTAAATAAGGTATAACTCAGAAATACGAGCTAACTTTGAGTTTCAAGTTGTAAATTTCGAATAAGCGAGTGAAATACTATACCTAACTCAAGTACACTTTCATCTAAGAGGCAATTTTGATATAGACTCATCATCAAAATTACCAAATTGAAGCACCTAAACCATCCATCTAAAATGCGATCCAAGTACAGTTTTATAAATAAAAATTTCATAACCAAACAATCAAAATGCGTTTTTAAATTTGAATGTCTGAGTGGAACAATTATTTCGCGATTAATCGGAAACCACATCCCCGGGTATTTGCAAGTCAAATGTCAACATGATATTGTGGGCGGTATCAATTACCGGACTAGCTTTCGATGCAGGCTTCGTCTGTACTGGTGAGTATAGTGACGATATTATGGGATATGGGATTTGGCGATTGCGGGTGTAGGATTACCATTTGATACAAAGTGTGTGGATATATATGTTACAGTTAAAACCAGTTTTTAGATAGAACGCATTTTCCCTAGTTAGAACTTGTTTTTACTAAACACCTTTGTCAAAACTAGAATTAACTAATGCTCAAAATTTAATTTCAGTTAAAACTAGTTCTTACTAGTCAACACGCGTTTTTCCAAAGACTCGCAGTTAAAACTATTCCATCTTATTCTTCTTTTTGTAAATGGCTCCGTAAGAAACTATTCCAACCGCGGTCAGGCCTGTCTCACTCCCCGTGTAGGTATAGAAAATGCAAGTACGCGCGGCATCCCGCTCTGCGTGGACAATCAGTAGCACAGAACACTATTACTCGCGGAGAAGAAGGTCGACTTCATACAAAAAAATTGGGACCAAAATAGCGCCTCTAGTGAGCTGCCCCCTCAAACTTTTAACCGCCTTCCAACAAAGGAGGACTAAATATTTGATTATATGAATATGGTAGGGATGGGCGTTGAATGAACGAACTGTTTTATTAAACTGTTTATTTGTGATGAACGGGTAAACTAGTTTAACGTCTACTGATAAACTAGTCTATGCGTGAACGGTTGCCATATGCCGGAACGGTGCGTGCGACAGAGACCGTTCGTTGCGACGCGACGACACGATCGACGCGCGGGGCACGACGACTCGGCACGAGCAATACGTCGATCTCTGTTCTTCACAACCGACGACGTGCTCTAGTCTATGTAATAATTACATTCGTTGAGTGGGCGGTGTTTTAATAAAATGAACTTTAAAGTAAGATAACAAAGACGCAATTCTAATGACAAATTCTGAAATAAATAAATCTTTGAACTTTGTTTACGTAATTTTACCTATGATATGATGACAATCAAACAGTCTTGATTGGAATGCAATTTGCGTAGGTCAAGGACGAAACTTAAATGTTAACGGATGTGCAATTTTTAAACATTGTGTAGCCTGGAAAAAGTTTGAAGGGAAGTTCATTTCCACCGCTCACAGATTAAACCGTCTCGTCGTTCGTCGTCATCACTAGTCGCGTCCGCGTCGATCAGCAAACGACAACAAGTTTGTCAAAACAGTTAATGCTGAAAGTCGTTCATTCAACAAAACTACTTTGTTTGTCATAGTTTATTGCTCAGTTCAGTATTCGTCGAACACGTAAACTAGTCGAAAAAAAAACTGTTTTTTCAACTAGTTTACGATGAACGATAAACGGTCTCGTTTCGTTGATCGAAAAAACGTCGACGACCCACCACTAGAATATGGCGGGAAATTGAAGATACGTAATTAAAGTTTAGGTTAACGTTAAATTTCTCTTTAGAGCTAAATTTTGCATTCCGACAAAACCGAGCGACCACCTTCACGCACAAATCATAACTATACGTCACAAAATGTTCGTGAGCCCTTAAATACATACGTCTAGTGTTTTCGATAGCGCGATCTAGAAGCGGCATAGTGTCTGTTGTGCGCCATCTGTTGTGGTTTTTAAGTAACTTTTATGTAATATTAACCATGTAAGACAGAGAGCGATATATTGAAATATAACCATTCTTGTCGCACCGAACTGCCCCCTTTTTGGTCCAAGGTCATTCATACAAAGTCGACCACCCCTGATCAGTAGGGACTTACATGCGAGCAGTGAGAGACGTACGCGCGAGATTTGTTCGTAATTATTATAATTTTACGTATTATTTTAAAAGTGGGTATAATGGGTACTATAATATTATAAATATTAAATAACAATATTATTATAAATATAGTTTGAGCTAATGCTATTAGTTGAGATTTTGAGAACCAATATTAAGTTTTTAGGTGTTGGCTCCTGAACTACCTGTTCACGTCATAAACTGTCATTCCGATGCAATGTGAATTGTGATACGATTTGAAAAGTAATTTGTTGACAAAAGTACCTAGAGTAATAGTAAGGCGGCGTGATTCAACATCTTTGAGTAATATCAGGCCGTAAAGGTATCGAAAACGCTTACGTTTACACTTTACGCATACCTACTTATACGTAGGTATGCGCGAATTTATTAGAGTTAAAGTACCTAACACCTACCTTAGGTTTACTTGGAAAGTAATTCGTTCACTAAAGTACAGTAGGTAGGTACTAGAAAAAAAAAGTTGTATTTAAATAAATTATTTTCTAAACGGAGACAACCCCGATTTCATCACAATTATGCGATATGAATAAGAGTTATGCGATAGAAAGAGACGCAACTTGTAGGTAAATATAATCGTAGGCGATCACGCGCTGCACAAGGTGAATTGAACTTAATTGTATCGTAGTAAGAGTCCCTATTTCTTCTAATGACTCTTCGAAGTGGTGCTTCTGTGGTAACTAATATCTATTCTGTGCCGCGGTATAAGTTCACAGATGACCATACCTTACTCTGATTGGTCCCGAGACGTCACAATCGAATGCATCTTGACTAAAAGCCCTGGGCTAGTCAAGATGCATTCGTATAATTTCGACGGCGAACTTCGAAATAAAAATTCTCATTGTTTTTTAATTTTTAGGTGATTTGATTATTTTTATTGTTATTATATATATATATATATATATATATATATATATATATATATATATATATATATATATATATATGTAAAGACAAATATATTTATCTTTTTTAAATTTCCCGCCATAGAGCCAACCATGTTTGATTTATAATCTATGAAAAGAAGATGACCTTTTTGTGCATCTGAAGCATTTTGTTAAAGGAAGCAAATTAATTATTAATTAGAATATTTTGATTTCCACGATTATTGGTTTACTCGTATATAGGATCCATAACATTAAATGTCGTTTCTTTTCAGGTAAGTTTTACACTTGTAATTCATATTGTGCTCCTATGTAAAGAAACACGTGTAAATTTTAAATAAAAACTTCTTTTCAGAAACTCAGTTGTGTTGTGGTTATTTAGAGAATTCGTCTTATAAAACGACATTTTTTGTCAAAATAAAATGGACAAGTTGAAATTTGCATTCCAAGTAAAACCAACATCAGATGGAAAGTCCAATTATATTGCCATAACCTCTATTGGCACACAAGATGATAAAATTTTCCTTGTTCCTGAAGAGTATCAAGCAGCATCACTCCACAAACATATCCAAAGCTCCAAAACATTTAATACAGTGAAAAATACATTGAAAAAAAGATATCAATCTAGAAACGTGTGGATAAAAACATCAGATGATATATTGAAAACCTACGTAGATGAGGATAATAATATGATTTTTCAGGACCAGTATCTAGAGGAAACGACCCAAGAAGAATTGGCTATTGCTAGTAAAAAGTGCTCTGAAGATCCAATAGTAAAAATTTTAAAAAAATTAGTTGAAGGTCAGCAAAAAAAAGAAAAACAAAGTATGAAAATGTTAGCCGATAAGTTTGTTATTGAAAAGTTTGATGGAAGAAACACAAGTGCATCTTACTGGATGGAAGTGTTTGAAAAAGAATGTGAGAGGTTTGAAATAGAAAAAGAGGAAGAAAAAATTGAAATTTTCAGATTATTTCTAGAAAAATCATGCAGTGATTGGTATTCTGCCATGATGATCAAACATAGTTTACAATCGGAGTGGTCAGAATGGAAATCAAGTTTTTTGCAAACCTATGCCGTTAAAGGTTGGTCTGCAAGCAAATATGCTTTATCTTTCAAGTATCAATCAGGCTCTTTATTAGAATATGCTGTTAAAAAAGAAAAACTTTTACTAGAAGTAAGAAAAACAATTGATGAAGGGACCTTAATTGATATAATTGCTGCCGGTTTGCCAGATTTTGTAACAGATAGAATAAACAAAGAGGAGGCGTTATACACAAAAAACTTATTCAATGAACTAAGACAGTTAGAACATTTGGTTGTAAAGAAAAATATTTTTAAAAAGAAAGACTATACTAAGCAAAATATAATAAAAGAAAAATGTAGTATTTGTGAAAAATTAAAGAAAGGTGTGCGCTATCACTCAGAAGATTCCTGTTGGTTTAACTATAAAATAAATGATGGAAAAGATAATAAACAAATAAAGCTCATCAATAATTCAGAATTAGAATGTGAACTACAATGTGAAGATAAAAAAAACTAATTGTGCCGCCATTGATTAAAGTAAAATTAGTACTCAATAAAAATATTGAAGTATTTGGAATCTATGACTCCGGTTCTAATGTGTCATTAATAAATTCTAAGTTGTTGAAGATAAATAATAAGGAGTCCAATTATAGCAACAATGCTAATTTGAAAACAATTAATGGCGTTAAAAAAGCAATTGGCATAATAAAACTGAATATAACCATTTTTAATGTGGAAAAAGAAATGAATGTTTTTGTGATAGACAAAGAAAACTTTGACTATGATTTTTTAATAGGACTAGATTGTATAAAAGAGTTTTATTTAAGTCAAGATGAAAATTTGGAAATTCATCAAAAAATACCTATACCAGGAAGTGAAATAGTTACTATGGAAACAAATAAAACAAATTTTAAAATTTCTAAGGGAATAAATCCTAATAATTTAATAAATTTCAATGAAAACTTAAGTAAAGAAAACTTCAGAATTTTTATAAATCATCTGGATGCTAAAGATCAGGCAGTGATTGATGAATTAATATCGAAAAATAAATCAGTGTTTGCAAAGGATAAATACGACATAGGAAGGGTGACGGATTATGAAGCACACATTGATCTGACAAGTAGAAAAATATTGCAGTAAAAGACCATATCGTTGTACAATTGAGGATAAGAAGGAGATTGAAAGTCAAGTTGCAAAACTATTGGAAAAAGATATTATTGAGGAATCATACAGCCCTTTTTCAGCACCGGTCACATTAGCTTATAAAAGAGATGAAAATAAAAAGTCAAGATTATGCATAGACTTCCGTGACCTCAATAAAATTGTTATCCCTCAATCACAACCATTCCCACTTATTGAAGACCTAATAGTAAAAACAAGAGATTGCAATTTTTTCTCAACATTAGATCTGAACTCAGCATTTTGGTCAATACCTTTGCGTGTCACAGATAGATACAAAACTGCATTTGTCACACAAGAGGGTCATTATCAATGGACTTGTTTACCATTCGGCCTGAAGACGTCACCGGCTATATTTCAAAGAATAATGTGTAATATAATACGGAAACACAAGCTAGGAGAATTTACAGTATGTTTTATCGATGACATTTTATTGTTTTCAAAAACATTTTCAGATCATATCCGACATCTAAAACAACTATTTGAAGCCATTAGAAGCGAAGGTCTAAAACTCAAATTCTCTAAGTGCATGTTTGCAGCCGATTCAGTTAAATACTTGGGTCATATAATACAGAACAATTCAGTCAGACCGCTGAAGGATAACTTAAAATCAATAAAAGATTTCCCAATTCCGAAGACACAAAAAAATGTAAGACAATTTTTGGGAAAAATAAACTTTTACCATAAGTATGTACCAAATATAGCAATAAAATTGGACCCATTGCATAATCTATTGAGAAAAGGACAGATCTTTAACTGGACTAAGGCATGCCAACAGTCTTTTGATGAAATGAAACAAATATTATGTTCTCAGCCAATATTAACAATATTTGATCCTAATCTGCCTATTCACATATATACAGATGCCAGTATACTAGGATTAGGAGCAGTCTTAAAACAGCCTCAAGAAAATAATGAAGAAAAACCAGTTGCATACTTCTCTAAAAAGCTGAATGAAGTTCAAAAAAGGAAAAAAGCAATATATCTTGAATGCTTAGCAATTAAAGAATGTGTAAAGTATTGGCAGCATTTATTGATCGGTAGAAAATTTACTGTATTTTCAGATCACAAGCCATTGGAGAATATGAACATAAGGTCTAGAACAGATGAAGAATTGGGAGATCTAACATTCTACCTGTCACAATATGATTTTCAGATTAAATACTCTCCTGGAAGATATAATATTGAAGCTGATTGCCTAAGTAGGAACCCAGTCCTTGGACCAAACGAAAACCAAGATGAACAATTAAAAATTGTCAACACAATAAAACTAGAAGACATTTTAGAAGATCAAAAAAAAAATGGAAATATACAGTGCAAAAAAGACAAATTAATAACAAAAAATAATGTTTATTACAAGAGAGTAAAAAAAAAAGAAAAAATTATTTTATCTGAGAAATTTAGCATAGAATTAATGAAAAATGTACATGGAAATCTGTGTCACATAGGAACTAGACAGATGCAAAGAATGATTAGTTCATTGTATACAGCAGAGAATATGATAAAAAACATAAAAAGAATCTGTGAAAGTTGTACAGTATGTATAAAGAATAAATCAAGAGGACAAAATAAATATGGGTTGATGTCACACTTGGGTCCCGCCATAAAACCTTTTCAAATATGTTCCATTGATACCATCGGAGGCTTCGGAGGTTCAAGATCGACGAAGAAATATTTACACCTGCTCTCAGATCATTTCACTAGGTATGCATATATTTTAACATCAAGTACTCAAAGTTCAAATGATTTCATCAAACTCATTAAAAACTGTGAAGAAACTGATAACATTGATTTGATTCTGTCAGACCAGTATCCAGGTATCAATTCTAAAGAATTCAAAAGATTTTTGGATGAGAAAAATATTCCAATCATTTTTACAGCAGTAAATTCGCCCTTCTCAAATGGCTTAAACGAAAGGCTAAACCAAACATTAGTTAACAAAATCAGATGTAAAGTAAACGAAAATGATAAAAAAACCGCATGGACCACAATAGCACAAGACTGTGTAAAAAAGTACAACGAAACCGTACACACTGTGACTGGATATGCCCCAAAGTATCTGCTATACGGCACAGATGTTTCTATTCTGCCAAATGAATTGAAACAAAAAAAGACAGAGTATGACTTGATTGAAGACCGAAAGAAAGCTTTGGAAAATACAATCAGATCACATAATTACAATAAGGCACTATATGATAAAAATCGAATAAATGTAGACTTCAAAGTTGGCGATATTGTCTTTGTGGAGAACGGAAACAAACTTAATAGGAAAAAGCTAGATGCATTGAGACTTGGACCTTACAAAATAATAGAAAAGATATCAAACACTATTTACAAGATAAACACGGACCATAAGAAAACTGAGTCAAATTTTTTTCATATATCAAAATTGACGCCTGCTCCTGGCCGTACCTGAAAGGTATACGTGAGTAAACGCATTGTTTATCTTCTCTTGGAGGGGAGATGTAAAGACAAATATATTTATCTTTTTTAAATTTCCCGCCATAGAGCCAACCATGTTTGATTTATAATCTATGAAAAGAAGATGACCTTTTTGTGCATCTGAAGCATTTTGTTAAAGGAAGCAAATTAATTATTAATTAGAATATTTTGATTTCCACGATTATTGGTTTACTCGTATATAGGATCCATAACATTAAATGTCGTTTCTTTTCAGGTAAGTTTTACACTTGTAATTCATATTGTGCTCCTATGTAAAGAAACACGTGTAAATTTTAAATAAAAACTTCTTTTCAGAAACTCAGTTGTGTTGTGGTTATTTAGAGAATTTGTCTTATATATATATATATATATATATATATATATATATATTTATATTTATATTTATTATAATACCCAATTGTGTTCTGTTGACATAATTAATTATTTTATTTCACTTTAAATTAATATTGTCACCTTGGCAACTACTAGTCGATGTTCGCTAAGCTGTTTCTTTTGTGTAAGATTATTATTTTACTAGGTAGGTATATGACTCTATGTCTTAAATCGCATAATAAATATTTATAACTACTTATATCTTGCTTTAAATTAGTTTTCCTAGTGCTCGTTTTAACTAAAAGTCAGAGTTACAACTAGTTTTATCTGAAAATCAAATATATTAGTAGTAAATTCTAGTTTTGACTAGGTATTTCTAGTTTTAACATAAGCATTTAGTAAAACCTAGTTTTAACTAGGGAAAACAAGTTATAACGAAAAACGGGTTTTAACTGTAACATTACTATATTATATCGATACGTAGTAGTAATACTATAAAGCGGAAAGAGTTTTTTTACATTGAATAGGCTCCGAAACTACTATACTGATTATGATGAAATTTGGCACAGATGTAGGTGACTACGGGTCACCTACATCTGTGGCAAAGGACATAGGCTACTTTTTTCGCGACAAAGTGTACGATATCCTTTTGTGCGCACGAAATCGCGGGCAATATCCACTTTATTATAATTTTACACCTGTTTTAGGTAATTTAATTTTTAGTTTTTCGACACAAACGTAATCGTAATATAATTTTATTGATCGATTATTTAATAACAATCGATCAATAAAAATAATCGTATTCACATTAGTAGGCTTTATTTATTTATCTATCTAGTAAAAATAATAACATAATAAACAATTATGGTGGGTTTTTAGTAATCATAACAATTCCAATATTGTTATTACTTTTTGAGTATTTTACAGGTTTTTTAAGCTCAGCTTAAAGTTCATTTTGTTTGATCATTACACGATATTGAAATATGCAAAACGAGCTCAAGAATTTCTCACTTTCCATTTGAAAACTGCTCACTTTACGCTAAACCTAAGCTGTTTGAAAGTAAGCCTGTTATGGAAGTTGGGCGAAGTTCCGTGCACCTATCCGATACAATTATCCACAGTGATGGCGTTAATGAAATTTCGGTGTGGATTTCAATATGTTCCCCCAATGCGAGCTCTTAGAGTGGTTTATAATATCTTTTAATATTATAAATTAAAGTACCCGCCGCGTCTGTCTGTCTGTATGTTCGGGATAATCTCTAAAACTAATAAACGGATTTTCAAGCGATTTTCATATATCAATAAATTCGTTCCTTAGGAAGGTTTAGATATTAGTTTGTTAACGTTTTGTGGAAATTGATTGAAATATTACATCTAGTGTAATATAAAAGTTATTTTTTATTACATTAAAGCGAAGTCAGTCACACAGGCTCACTAGTGGATAAAATAAATTGGCTTTTGGCCCAAGTAATTGCAACTTTTCTCCGATTAAATAGTCGAGGAGCCCGCACCATTAATTACACAAGTTAGGAGAGCCTGCGCAGTGTTGCCCTAACATGTATTAATAACTTGCGGTTTATATCGGTTTGGGGTGGATAAAAATATTTTTGACGTCCTTAGTTATCGAGAAAATTGTTTGTTTAAATAAATAAAATATCTTTCAATGTTATTGATATTTAAATTCGAGACATACGACTTAAAAAACTGTAATGAAATCATAAGATTTTCTCAGCTCTTAATAAATAATGCTCAGGTAACTAAAAATTTAGCACAAAATTAAAGCGAAAATGAAAATTGTCGTACATAATAAAACCCTCTTCAAGCCACACACAGAATTATGAGGAGTTAAATTCAGTTTGGAATGCACGGAGGCGTTTGGTTAAAAAGTAGTTGTTCGTAAAAAGTTAAACGCGAAATCATTTTACCAACTGCGCGGGTGGTTGCAAAAACAATAAATTGACAGTGTTTAACGCCTAAGGCATGAGCGGTAGCGATGTAATTTTGGTTGTAGTACATAGTTCTGATTAGTGATTTATGTAAGCATTTAAAATGTTAAGTATATTATTTAGAACAAATAAATTACATCTTTTTCAAGCGTTGGCGTTGCCGAAATTTGAACTTTTAAGAATAGTTCTAAATGAAATCAAAAAATTGTGATTTCTAAGACAGAAATTTATAATATAATATTAATAGTTAATACCGATATTAATTTTAGATATTTTTTTGCTTTTCATGTTTATTTTTATAAATTTAGACTACATTAAAAGATGTTAATAGGCCTACCCTGGTATTATTTAAACTTATATAATATAATTTAACCTGATAAAGTGTATGCCCGATTTCGCTCAAAATAATTTTCCTCAAGAGTATTTACCATGACCTATTATTACATACAATATTACAAGTTTCTACCTCTTAAAATTAAGAAACGCCAGTAGTCAACTTGTAAACCACTTTGAAGGTCGATTACTCAAAAATAGTTCACTTCAATATAGTAATGTATTAAACCTCGCCTTTATTTAAAAATACCTATTTGGCGACACCAACTTTACACAATAGCTACCCTTTTATATAATATTATATATATTGTGTAATTTAAAAAAATCTCCATTCTTCACATGTATTTAAGTATATTTCACATGTATGGACGTACTAGCTTTTGCGCGCGGCTCCGCCCGTGTAAAAACATTATCCCCCAAACACTACATTTTCGGGATAAAAAATATCCTATTTCCTTTTCCGGGGCCCAAAGTATGTCTATACCAAATTTCATAAAAATCGGTTCAGCGGTTAAAGCGTGAAGGGGTAACAGACAGGCAGACACACTTTCGCATTTATTATATTAAGTATAGATATGAGATAGTAAAAATATCCATTTTTAGGGTTCCGTAATATTTAAGGAACCCTTATAGTTTCGCTCTGTCCGTCTGTCTGTCTGTCTGTCTGTCTGTCTGTCTGTCTGTCTGTCTGTCTGTCTGTCTGTCTGTCTGTCTGTCTGTCTGTCTGTCTGTCTGTCCGCGCCTCTAGCTCCTGTAATTATGAATATAAATTGATGAAATTTGGTTCAGTTATAGATTGTGTATAGATCACGGTTTCGGGAGCATAAAAAAATAATAATTTTATATTTTAAGGGTGGCCCTCCATACATGTGAAGTGGGGATGAAAAATATTTTTTCACTCTACCCCATCGTGTGGGGTATCGTAGAATAGGTCTTTTAAAATAAAGGTAAGGTTTCATATGTTACTTTTTTATAAAGTTGACCATTTTCGAGTAATCGGCCTCCAAAGTACTTTGTAAGTTGGTCCCCCCTAGCATTTTTAAACTATAGGAGATAGAAACTTGAAAATTTTCATGCTGATAGATCACGCTAAAAACTCTTTAGGAAAACTATTTTGAACCAAATCGGACAGTAACTTTTGGAGTAATTAAAAAAAAAGCATATTACGCGTTTGTAGTTACGGAACCCTCCTTAGACATGTCCTGACATGCTCTTGGTTAGGTTAGGTTATTATTATTTTATGATCCCGAAAACAAAACTTATACACAATCTGATAATACCAAACATCGATTAATGTTTATAATTACAGAAGCTGGAAGGGTCTGCCCTTCTAGCTTCCGGACAGACAGATGGATAGAGCGAAACTATAAGGATTCTTTTTGTCGTTGTCCTACGGAGCCCTGAAAACTACTCGCTCTTATGCCTTGTACCGCAGTCATTAGCGCAGTGGAGTGCAGTACACAGTATATGACGTCGTAAACTATAGTCGCTCGTCATTGTTGCAGTACTGGTCCGGATGGTCCCACAGCTACAGACACGACTAATTCCTCTACTTCTAGAGGAGTAAGAGCCGGTCCACAAGGCGCGTTGCGTCAGCGTTGCATCGACGCAGCGCTGACGCTCCGTCGTTTTACATACTAAAAACTGTACCGTTCACACGGTGCGCTGCGTCGACGCAACGCTGTAACGACGCACGAACAACGGACAGCATCCCCCGAGACGAAGCGTGAGGGGTAACCACGTTACGTTTACGTCGCAACAACGCTACGTTAACGCAGCACCCGTGTGGCCGGCATTGCGTTAACATGTTTGCGCTGCGTCGACGCAACGCTGACGCAACTCGCCGTGTGGACCGGCTCTAACGAGAAAAAAATTTTGCTCTAGTTTTGTCTCTTTTTACGGTTCCATCGTACGCAAGGAACCCTTGTAGTATCGTCCCGTCTGTCTGTCTGATGTAATAAAATATAAATTGATGGAATTTGGCATATTTATTTGTGTCATCATTAAATCATCAATCAACCACGGGGAAGGACATAAACATATGATACCTACTTTTTATCGTGTTAATATGTACGGTTCCAATGGGATTTCCTTTTGCGCGCACGATAATATAAAAATAAAAATGTCCTAACTTTTCACGAATTTTGGTCACTCGCGAAGACTTTACGTTCAACATTATGTCATGACGAAAATTTTCCTCAACACTTTGTTGTCATTGTGACGCCACATAAAGTATAATCTTTTGTGTCATGTGTCATACAGAATGGCCTGTTTATGTCACGACACACGACGAAATGAGGATAAGTGGTCGGTTAAGAATTTTTTACAACAACTAATATCATCATCACTTTATTTTTACCCAACTACGGCGAAGCTAAAAGTAATGATTAATTGTGGGAGAGTTGGCTTTGGCACGAATGTGCCGGCTCGACCGGATAAATACCACGGCCTCACAGAAAACCCGCTGAAATAACGCTAGCGTTGTGTTTTGCCGAGTGAGTGAGATCACCGGAGGCTCAAGGGGGTTACAAGTGTAACTGTGGTGTTACGAGTGTAATCGCTTACCATCAGGCGATCCGTTTTCTCATTTCCTGGATCATTTCATAAAAAAAGGAAGAAACGATTTGGTAGTCTGTGCATATGTATGCCTAAAGTATTGGTCCGATTTTGATGAACGAACTTGTCAATAGATTTATTATAATAGCCCGAGTAACATAGGCTATATAATTTGCGTAGTTGGGTTATGGTTTTTAACTTTTGATTATTTTTCCTTTTTTACAGCATTAAATAATACGTCATATCAAGAATAACTACAATTAAAAAAAATTATATACTTACAAAAATTGAAGCCTTTATTACCCGGGACATTATTATTAATCTATTGACACCTAATTTATTATAACGCCCCTCTAGTTTAGGTTACAATTTGATTATTATATCTAGTAATAACCCGCGAAAAATACTCATAACCTGCAAGTAATAATACACGCGTGCACTCACACATCTGCTTGCAGTATGCACGCGTGCACTCAACCTGCAAGCAAATGCACGCGTGCACTCAATCTGCAAGCAATTGCATGCGTGCACTCACATATCTGCTTGGGTATTTTTTGCGGAATATTGCTAGTATATAATATTAATTAAATCTTATGCTATGGATTTCCTCAAAGTAACGCCTGATTTTATTAACACTAGTTAATAAAATAACACACACACATAAACAACTAAGTTTATGTGCTACGAGGGAACAAATAAAAATACATACATGATATACTACCAAAATTGTTACCCTTCCTTTTGACTTAGCTGTAATTGGGTAAAAAGACTATATGCATTGTACATCTTAGTCTAACTGTAGCTTGATAGTGTTTACAACATTAACAATTAAACTAAAGTTTAGATAACTTTTAACCGATAAACAAAAAATCGCGTAGTAGATATTTAATCTTACATTTTTAAAATCTTGTATCTGCTAGTATCATGTCGGATCTACTTCAATTACCATGTATTCTCCAACACTAATAAGCGGATTATTTTTCAATTTTTCGTAATCCAAATATCGTCGACAATCGTAACACCCAGAGGAAATTAAAGATTCTATCCGTGGCGAGGACTTAATCCTCCGGTAATAGTTGGCAGGAAAATTGCAAATTAAAGACCCAACTGACACTCGAATTCGTACCTCGACACCTGGTGATAAGGATAGTTTTCGAGTGGCTAAAGGATAAAAGGGAAAGAGATAAAAACGCTGATTCGCCAGGATAGGTCCTGGATGGGATCAATTAATAAGGATGCCCATATCGGTGTTATCGAGGGGCGATAATTAAAAAAAAATGTAATTACAACCGTTTCGCACGTAAGGTTTAAAATTGTTTTGGAGTACATCACTATTTTTAAACCCCGATGAGGTAAAATATTATAAGTTTGACGCATGTGTGTGTGTCTGTCTGTGGCATCGTAACTTCCAAACGACTTGAATCTATTTTTTTTTGTTTGAAAGCTGACACCATCAAGTGTTCTTAGCTATAGTTCATCATCATCAGCAAGTAGTGGCTTGACGATTTAGGGGTTTATTAAAAAAATATTTTGTTTATTAATTATAATGATTTAATTCATTAGACTGTGTCTACATCCATCGACCAGATAAACACAAGTTAATATTACAAGGTCCATTTCTGGTAAAAAAACTTGTGTTATATACGTCTACAGCTTCAAAGTATATAAGAATATATTTGTAGTTTTTAGGGTTCGGTCCTCAAAGAGTAAAAAACGGGACCCTACGTTTTGCGACGATTAGCGGTTGATTATGACAACACGTAATTTTATATTACTATAAACGAGACATTCTTATATAATACATACATACATACATATAATCACGCCTTTTTCCCGTAGGGGTAGGGAGAGACCGCCTCTTTCCCGTAGGGGTAGGCAGAGACCACTTCTTTCCACTTGCTACGATCCTTACATACTTGTTTCGCTTCATCCACTTTCATTCTTACCATTAGCCCAAGAGCTACTGAGAAATTTAGAGTAGGTATTTGAGGCACGATGAAACCTTGTCCTGTACTTCTCCTATTGTACCTCAACACGAAAATGCAGGCCTGGCTGGTCAGAAGCGGAACTTAGCCAAGTTACAAATTTTTGAAAAGTCCATTTTTTAATGCCAAAAATCCATGTTTGAGGCGCTTTGAAATTTTGATATACAGTTAGTATAATGAATAAGGAGTTGGGGAAAAAAAAGGCCATGTAATTTAGTTGGAACTTTAACCTAGCCATGTCAGTTTAAAAGTAAATAAACTGGCTTTCGATTCATGATTTTCTGACATCTATTGGTCATTTTATGAACTGCAATATACGTACGGGCGAAAATGCGACATCTATGAAGCCCTCAAAGAACTATGTGGTCAAAAAATGAAATAATTGCGTATTGTGCAATAAACTTACTCGTCAAAATGTATTTATAAAACAAATAGGTATTAATGAAATAGAAATGGCATACGAACCAGCATAACCTACCATCTACATGTTTTAGATAATAGTTTAGTTAACTATAAACGTAAAAGCGACATCTAGGAAGAATCAAAGAACTACGTGGTCTTGATAATTTTCGCAAAGTCGATATGAGTCGTTTTTAATTGATTTTCCTATAAAAATCGAAGACATCCATTCGTTGTTTATACAATATTGTGTGCAATAAAATTATATATTGTGCAATAGTCTAATTTACTCGACAAATTGTATATAAAAAACAAATCTAGACACGCGGTAGTGTGTCAAGCCAAGTTCAAGTAACAGAACTGGCGAGCGGCACCGTGTGTAATATTACACGAACCATTTGGAGCCCAAACGGTTATTTAGATATTAACGTCCAAAAATCGTCATTTTGATCACTGACTAACCTATAGATCAAAACTTTAACCCAGTTCCAGATGACCTAAAAATTCCATATTATGTTTGTTCGCAGATAACTTCGTCGTTTATGAACCGATTTTAAATTTTTTTTTTGTGATGTAAAGGGTATAATACCAAGTTAGTCCGGTTGTCAAAAAAGTGGTGACCTGATGTTGGAATCCATGAGGAATTGAGGGAACTCCTCGAAATTTATATGGATACATATGGTGATTTTGACTTTTTCTGAACAAGTCTAAGTATGTGCTACCAAAAAGTAAGATTTTGCTCCAAGGTATACCCTGGATCCAAAGGTACAGAACAGAACTCCTGACTCCTTATAGATACATGTTTGGGGATTTCGGCGTTGTTTAAAGAACTGCAAGCATATGCCACCATGTCAATAGGCATGTTGCCGAAAAAAATTTTTTTAGACAACATGTTAATAAACAATCCAGAACCCATTTTTGTATATCTGAAAAAATACAAAATAATAAAAAATACGCGCTAAGTTTTCACTAATTTGTTAATAAGATGATGATGATTACTGTAAGATACAAACTGGCATATGCTTGCAGTTCTTTAAACAATACCGAAATTTCCAAACACATCGCACCTTTAGAATTGAAGTGGCTTAATCCAAAATTCTTGATTTTTGGTAAACGCCTAAAATGTAATTGGAGAATAGGCCATTTTTTGGTTTTTTGACTATAATAGTAAGTGTGAGCCTTATGTAGTTACAGTTTTTGTTATTTGCCGTAGGAGAAAAGTTGTTTTAGTGATTTGTTATTAAAAATATGAGTTTAATTATTTAGAACCTTTGTTAATTAATAATTAAAAAAAAGGTGTCACTTTATTTCCAAAATATTTAAAATTTTATTGACTTATTTAGCTTTGTGTCTATTTATTACTAAAGCATTTAAAAATAAAACGTAACTATTTTAAAAATAGGCTATTTATTTCTAATGTAAAATTTATTTTTGGTGACTAATTTTGGAATATGTTAGTTTATTAATGGTTGACATTTAAAATTTAAGGTAAATTAGAATAGAGAAAACTGAAAAAATCTTTTATTGAATGCCTAATAAAGCTAAACTTATACCTAATTTGTATGTATTATGTCCCTTATATTTTTATGTATTTACCGTGTACATAAAAATATAAGATACTTAAGTTACCGTGGCGTCTTCCTATCAAAATAATGTTTATTATACAGGAAAAGGAAAAGCTATTTAAATACGCAATAATTTAATAAGCCTTTCAATATCAGAGGTCAATATTAATTATTATCGATGGGAAATTTCATCATCATCAGCCTATGGATATATGGATAGCCCACTGCTTAACAAAGGCCTAATGAGCGCCAACCATCCCTATCTCGGACAGCACTCATCCATCTGCTGCTAGCCAACTTTAAATCGGTCCATTGAACCGCAGGTCGTCCTACATTATGTTTGCCTAAGCGTGTTCTCCACTTTAACACTTGTCTGCACCATCAACCGTCTGTCCGTCTGCAAACATGGCCGGCTCACTTCCAATTCAGCGTGCTAATTCTATGAGCAATGTCAATGAATTTTATTCTCTATCGAATCACATCGTAGCAAGTTTTATTTTCCACCAGAGATACCCTCAACATTGCACTTTCCATCACAGGTTGAACAACCTTGAACTTGTCAATCAGCAGAGTTCGCTGTCGTGTTTCTTTACCGGTAGAACGCATTGATTAAAGACCCTGGACGTTTAGTCAAGAACATTCGCTAATTTCGAAAGCGACTTTCGAATTTAAAAAATGTATCGGATTTGATATAAGTAATCGTTGTGCTTGTTGCTTGCGATGCCTTATGTCAAATCCTCATTTTGTTTCCGAACTTCACCGTGGAAATTATCGAATGCATCTTGACTTAAGATGATTGTGGTATCGACGATTCAAAGTTTGCCCAAGATATACGTATTCTTGCTTCTTAACTTCAAGTCTAGTGCCATTTACGATGACAGGTCCTGGGAGAACATGTTCAATACATAACAAAACCAAAATTATTTGCATAATTTTGGTTTTGTTAAGGTTCATTCCGAAACCCACCAATCTTGAACAATCGCTTAGGCTGTTCAGCATCTATTCCAGGTCCTGCAGATATGTCTGACATAATGATTATTTCATCCGCAAATTGCAAATATGAGATGTACTGGCCGTTTATGTTCAGTCTCAGGCCCCGGCCGTTCCAATCAAGTGACTTGAAAACGTCCTCCGACGGGTAAGTAAACAGTTTTGGAGAGTTAACATCTGCCTGTCTCACTCCTTGAAGAAGTTGGATCAGAAATCACTTGGACATATATCTTAACACCTCAAAATATTATCGGCAGTCAACGAGGCATTTCTGCATGAATTCCAGCACAGACGTCAATTCTCGTATTTAATGTAGACTTTCATTTTACTTTGATTGGATTGAAAGTGAAGTGACATGTTACTATGAACGGATTTTATGACGTTTCGACCAATCAGAGCGTGTTTCACGTTGGTTTAATGTTTATAAAATACCCGTTTGAGAGTTTTAACGTATCGGGACTTGATTGTAATTGAATTAATGTAGGTTTTATTTAGCAGAATTGCCCCTCAGGGGGTCCAAAAAGGGTCACTTTAGGTGAACATTAGATGAATCATATGCAATTCATATTATGTGCGCCATTTTACGCATTTTTATTGAAAACTGTCAAAATATATGAAACAATATGAAACACCTAAAGTGGCCTTTTTAGACCCCAGGTCTCGACGATATCGAAGGCTTTCTCATAGTCCACATACGCTAGGCTGAGAGGCTGATTGTACGTCTGCTCCACTGGCTGAAAGTCGTTCAACTTCTGAGACCCTCAGACCCTCAGATAACCCTCAATAATAGCTAATACACGAGGCTCAGGAGCGGAATGGGACGGTTGTTTCAAGTCGCGTGTTATCATCTATTTTAAAAAATAAAACCACCATGCTCCTGCTACATGCTTCCGGGGATAGCTAGTACATACCAGTGTGGATGACGGAATCAAAGAGCTCAGTCAAGGCAGGTGTTCCTCCTGGCGCAGCTCTGTGGTTATTTCGTCATCTCCTGGTGTTTTATTATTATGAATCTGCCTGAGAGGCATTCTAATCTCACCCATGTCAATATCAGTTTGGTGGCGCATAAGTCTGGCTCGTGAATTATCTGCAAGATGGGTTTGGAGTGAGCTCGTGCTTTAGGTGTATGGGGAATCAATTTTGACTTCATCGAGAATCTCCGATTTCGTGGTGACAATGGTGTCTTGCAAGTTGCGGCTGAGTTTTGTCAAAATATGACAACGTGAGTCATAGAGTTTAGCAAATGCCGTCGAGCACTTATTTCACACTATAGCTTGCTTGATGACCCAAAAATGCCCAATAGTTTTATATTTATAGAAAAAACCAAGCCTTAAATATATTTTATACGTTTAGTTTTTGCTGAACTCATCTTTTCTCGTATTGTATTTTCATTCCAGTTATTCAGACAGGACCAAATTTTGCCACTATATATAAATATACAGTGGCAAAATTTGGTCCTGTCTTTTCATTACTAGCCTCAAACTTTCATTGAAATAAAAATAAAAAGACTCAATCACAATTGAACTCGCCAATTCACATCATTCTGTAGAAAATAATAGACATAATTCCGTATACGTCACTGTAGTCATAAAAACGGTTTATAAAGTAAAGACATAACACATAATCAGGCTCATGTATTTATAAAATGTTTAGAAATGAAATGACACTAATACAAATATGGCGTCAAATATTATTATCATTTAGATTTAAAACGCCCGAAACCTAAAAGAGGCTGTACAAAAATACCTTACGTTTACAATTAAAACGACGATTTACAGTTTACGTCATTTACGAAGTAACCGCGCAGCATCCAACTTTTAGCATTATCGACTCAACACTAAAAAGGGCACTTTAAAAGTGAAGGAACGCGTGATAAGCGGTCGATATGAAAGAGACACAACTGTACGTTTATCCTTTTCTAGCTTGAAAGTGGCTGTTTATTTCTATTAGACCGATAGATTATATGTTTCTAAGTCGTTTAATGTATAAAAGTCAATTTCTTAAATTTTTGAGTTACGCCACTTTAATTCTAAAGGTGCGACATATCTTTAAAGACTGAGGAGTTTTGTTCACTGCTTTTGGATCCAGGTTATACAAAAGATCCAAAAGCACCAAGGTGCAACATCTTATTATTTGGTAGCATATGCTGATGTTACTTCAGTAAAAGTCAAAATCACTATGTGTGTCGATATAAATTTCGAGGAGTTCCCAAAAGCACCAAGGTGCAACATCTTATTTTTTGGTAGCATATGCCTTGTGTTTCTTGAGTAAAAGTCAAAATCACTATATGTACCGATATAAATTTCGAGGAGTTCCCTCGATTCCTCATGGATCGCATCATCAGGTTTCCACTTTAGTGACTAAAGGACCAATTTCGAATTAAACCCTTTACAACAAAATAATTTTGCAAATAGGTCTATAAACGGCAGAGTTATGTTCAAAGATCTCCGAATTAGTGTAAAATACTATGAGAAGAGCATTTTATATCATAATAATGTAATGATGTATTAAATTATTCTAATAGGGATGTTGCCTAGTGTGGAATTTCACAGTTATACAAATTAAATTTTAAAATTGTTGATTAAAGATACATAAATCTGAAAGAAATAGGTATTTCGAGTGACGGGATTAAAAATATAAGCAAATAAAAAATATTGTCCATCTCTTTCTCGCAAAACGATTCGTGACGTCACAACCTGCTACCGCCATAAATTTTGTTATGAGAAATGTATGGCGGTAGCAGGCTGTGACGTCACAGGCCAATATATCGCTCTCTTTCATATTGTAAATTTCAATGGTTTGTATCTAAGTTATTTTTTCAGATATACAAAAATGGGTTCTGGATTGTTTATTAACATGTTGTCTAAAAAAATTTTTTTCGGCAACATGCCTATTGACATGGTGGCATATGCTTGCAGTTCTTTAAACAACGCCGAAATCCCCAAACATGTATCTATAAGGAGTCAGGAGTTCTGTTCTGTACCTTTGGATCCAGGGTATACCTTGGAGCAAAATCTTACTTTTTGGTAGCACATACTTAGACTTGTTCAGAAAAAGTCAAAATCACCATATGTATCCATATAAATTTCGAGGAGTTCCCTCAATTCCTCATGGATTCCAACATCAGGTCACCACTTTTTTGACAACCGGACTAACTTGGTATTATACCCTTTACATCACAAAAAAAAAATTTAAAATCGGTTCATAAACGACGAAGTTATCTGCGAACAAACATAATATGGAATTTTTAGGTCATCTGGAACTGGGTTAAAGTTTTGATCTATAGGTTAGTCAGTGATCAAAATGACGATTTTTGGACGTTAATATCTAAATAACCGTTTGGGCTCCAAATGGTTCGTGTAATATTACACACGGTGCCGCTCGCCAGTTCTGTTACTTGAACTTGGCTTGACACACTACCGCGTGTCTAGATTTGTTTTTTATATACAATTTGTCGAGTAAATTAGACTATTGCACAATATATAATTTTATTGCACACAATATTGTATAAACAACGAATGGATGTCTTCGATTTTTATAGGAAAATCAATTAAAAACGACTCATATCGACTTTGCGAAAATTATCAAGACCACGTAGTTCTTTGATTCTTCCTAGATGTCGCTTTTACGTTTATAGTTAACTAAACTATTATCTAAAACATGTAGATGGTAGGTTATGCTGGTTCGTATGCCATTTCTATTTCATTAATACCTATTTGTTTTATAAATACATTTTGACGAGTAAGTTTATTGCACAATACGCAATTATTTCATTTTTTGACCACGTAGTTCTTTGAGGGCTTCATAGATGTCGCATTTTCACCCGTACGTATATTGCAGTTCATAAAATGACCAATAGATGTCAGAAAATCATGAATCGAAAGCCAGTTTATTTACTTTTAAACTGACATGGCTAGGTTAAAGTTCCAACTAAATTACATGGCCTTTTTTTCCCCAACTCCTTATTCATTATACTAACTGTATATCAAAATTTCAAAGCGCCTCAAACATGGATTTTTGGCATTAAAAAATGGACTTTTAAAAAATTTGTAACTTGGCTAAGTTCCGCTTCTGACCAGCCAGGCCTGCATTCTCGTGTTGAGGTACAGTAGGAGAAGTACAGGACACGGTTTCAACGTGCCTCAAATACCTACTCTAAATTTCTTAGTAGCTCTCCAGCTACATCCATTCCTCCTCTTACATTCAACGTAGCGAAGCGGCTCTCCATGGGCCACTTTTCGCCTCCACGAGAACGAGACGTGATGGGTGGCAAACCACATCGCCGCCATTTTGGATAATTAAATTATTTTTATAATTATCCATTGCGTTCCCACGGATTTACGGAGAGGATAGGAATAGGAAAAGGGAAGGATAGGTGGTGTGGAAAGGAAGGTTGGTAAGTTAGAGTGGGAAATAGGAAAAGTAGGATATTACCGCCAGGAGGGCAAGGGACAGGGCAGTAATAGCTAGGGAAGCCGGGGTCGCGTACCCGTATACTATACCACAACTACCGGACAGGTAAGTTGGGATGAGTATCCCATGACATATAATCCGATTGGAAGTTTGGTATGCGTGAGTTACGCCATCTTGGTTTTCTCCATACCTCAAATGTCAGCCATCTTGATTTCACCGTACTTCAAGTGTCAAAATGGCCCCAAGAACTCTAAAAGTGGGGCCATTTAAGTCTGGACAGTTTACCCCAATATGCCTCATCTTTAATGTATAGGTACGTCTACTAATAATATAAATGTGAAAGCTTGTGAGGATGGATGGATGGACGGATGAATGGATGGATGGATGTTTGTTACTCTCTCACGCAAAAACTACTGAACGGATTTTGATGAAACGGTAGTAGCTTGAGCTTTGTATTAAAACATAGGCTACTTTTGATCCCGAAAAAGTAGAATGTTCCCGTGGGGTACTGTATTTACGCGAGCGGAGCCATGGGCATTAACTAGTTAACTAATAACTTAAGCAGTTTTTAAAACTAGAACATCTGTTAAACTTAATTTTGTGACTTCAACTATTTTTGTGCAGAGCAGCTTGTTGTTTGCGCCCTAAGTTTGGAGTAGGCGAAGTTACTGCACTAAATATTTCACTGCAGAAATAAACTTCTGCAGAATTTATCTGTAAAATATTTGTTTTAAACTCAACAGAACTTTGTTTAAACTGATTTCCCGTAACACTTTGTGCTGTGTTTGTGCCATTGACGTAAAATACTTTGTAGTGTCTATCTAGCAATAGACACTTGGACTATTAGTGGTAATAAACTTAGGTTAAAAATGTAAGATTCCAGCCTACAAAATTCTATGTGTATTGTAAGCGCTTTTATACCGCGCCGCAGTGTGTTGTATGGATTTCACCACCGTACGTCGCCGCAGAAGCTGCGTTTCACCGCCGGCGCTGCGGCAAAAAGTTACTTAAGTATAAGGGTCAGTTCATACCGCGACGATACGCAACGCTACGCGGCGCTGCATTTTTAAGATAGCTATTCAAATTTGAACTTTATTTATTATACAAGAAGATACAAGTTCACCTGTAAGGGCGTGTATCGTGTATCGACGCGCCGGTTTATAGCCTTATATATGAGACACCAAGGGCGCGTGTACACGCGTTGGCGCTAGCGCCAGTTTCACTCAAAACCGTGCGTCGACATGCGCCCTAAGAGTTCGAATGTCCATTCGATGTACAGTGTATTACTTTATTGCCCTGTAAACTATTTTATTATACGCAGTAAGTAAGTAGGTATGACTTTATGCGCGAAAAAGTTAATCTTGCGGAAACCGTACATTTTCTGCGATAAAATGTAGCCTATGTCCTTCCCCGTAGTCTACTCAATATCTCTGCCAGTCATCAAAATCGGTCCAGTAGTTTTGGAGCCTATTCAATCAAATTAAATCATATCAATTTTTTTAACGTAATTCAAACAAACAAACAAACTTTTCCTCTTTATAATAATAATATATTTCAGTATCGAAATTATACAAGATTTGAAAACTAAAGATACGCTATGACGTACATTTGACAGAACAAAATATCTTCATGTACAAGAAAAAGTTATGCTATATTGGTTTTCACCATACTTCAAATATCAAAATGGCCCCGAAAACTCTGAAATTAGGGCAATATAAGTGGAGACAGTTTTAGCCTCAACATGTTTCGTCTATACAGTGGTGGATTTACACTAGGGGCAGTCGGGGCTAGTGCCCAGGGCGGCAAATTTTGTAGGGCGGCAAAATTTGGAAAGTGAAAGAAATAATTTCTAGAACACTACATTATTTTTTACAAAATTATCAACATTGCACAATATGTTAATAAATAATTAATTCTTATAACGGTAACGTTAAACCCCACTCCTGATGATAGTCGACATACTAAATAATTATTATCAGCGTGGTAAGAGCTATTAACTGAGATAGGTATGAAATCTGTTGATGGATGGGAGACACTGCGCATACAATTTTTACATGGTCCTTATTTTAGGGTTCCGTAATACTTAAGGAATATAGTTTCGCTCTGTCCGTCTGTCTGTCTGTCTGTCTGTCCGCGCCTCTAGCTCCTGTAATTATGAATATAAATTGATGAAATTTGGTGCAGTTATAGACTGTGTATAGATCACGGTTTCGGGATCATAAAAAAATAATAATTTTATATTTTAGGGGTGGCTCGCCATACATGTGAAGTGGGGATGAAAAATATTTTTCCACTCTACCCCATCGTGTGGGATATCGTAGAATAGGTCTTTTAAAATAAAGGCAAGGTTTCATACATCACTTTTTTATAAAGTTGACCATTTTCGAGTAATCGGCCTCCAAAGTAGTTTGTAAGTTGGTCCCCCGCCTAGCATTTTTAAACTATAGGAGATAGAAACTTGCAAATTTCCATGCTGATAGATCATGCTAAAAACTCTTAAGGAAAATTATTGTGAACCAAATCGGACAGTAACTTTCGGAGTAATTAAAAAAAAAATATTACGAGTTTATAGTTACGGAACCCTTCTTAGACATGTCCTGACATGCTCTTGGTTAGGTTATTAATTCTTAGAACGAAAACAAATATTTTTTATATTGTTGAAGTACCTATGTATAATCTATACATATAAAATCCTTTGTCCTGAATGACTGACGGATCAACGCACAGCCTAAACCGCTGATCGTAGAGACCTGAAACTTGCAGGGCTTGCTCCTTTGTAATGCGTAGGGATCCGATAAGAAGGGATTTTTCGAAATTCGATTCCTAAGGGGGTGAAAAGGGGTAAAACAGTTTGTATGGGACAACGTGATTCCTTGGTCCAATCTACTTCATATTTTGCACAAACATTATGTAACAGAATTGATGGAATTCGTGTATCATAGTTTATTGAAATTCGTCCGCTAACGGGAATAAAAAGGGAAAGAAAGTTGCTTGGGAGCGATTTGCTTTAAAGTTAATATAAATACTCCTTAGTGCTTTTGATTTAAAGCTCCCCACACAAGCGATCGATCGATTTAGTCTTTACAATTTAAACATTTACTGGATTCGTAGTTGCAAGTATTTACTTTTACGGTTTAGATAAAAATTTAATATAGTCTGAGATCCTAGGACCACCTTACTATAATTTTTATATGAAACTCGTATATATACGCGTAAATTTTGTTCCAACTTTTGACCCCCACCGCAAAAACTAGCTGGTAGCCGGTAGGTCTTACACTAATCATTTTGTGTAATAGTTTTTCGTTAGCAATTTACTTTCAAATACGAATTATTTTCCAATTTGATCGAAGCAATCGATAGCCCGTGAGTGGGAAGCTTTATTTTTATTTTGACATAATATATTGTCATCGTGTTGAAAAATAAATCTGACAAGAATGCGAAAGTTAAATTTGATGAAAATCTCTTTGAAAAACTAGGCACGTAAATATTTGCGATTGCTGCATTAATTATATTCATAATAATTATTATATTACATAGGTACTATTTCAGTAGAATATTTTGAGTGTAGGTATAATTAAATTTCTTTCTCTTTTGTTGTTATATGTAATATTTAATTTATTTGTGCTTGATTTATCAGTGTTTAATACATAGGTTTTTAGTTTTTAACCCAAAACAATGACTTTTAAGATTTTCTTAAAAGATTTTTGATCTGTACGTTTGTGCGCACTAATCTCAGAAACTACGGAACAGATTTTTATAAAATTTGTTACCGTAGTAGTTTAGCCCTTGGATAAATACATAGGACTCGCTTTTATCGCGGAAAATTTTTGGGTACCTAACTACCTACGGGTTCCACGCGGTTAGGAATTAGGATAGCTCTGCTTATAATTTTGTGTAGGTATTTCAATTCAATCGGTTCATACCTACAAAAAGTTTTATCAATCTAAAAAATAACGTAGTATAAAATGCTATAAAATAACCAGATATTTGAATTAGTTAATCCTAATCATGATTATTATATGAGTAATAAGTAAATGAGAAGTTAAATGGCTTCGTGGTTGTACTGCTAACTCATCTCTCTCTCAAACTCTGCCGTGGTCCCAACTAGGATGGGCGAACACAATCCAAATTATTTTTATTAAGTTCAAAGTCCACAACGTCCTCCCATTCAAAATATTTTCGAAATCGTTATCAACAATCATAATATCGAAATACTAATTATCGGCTACAAAGAAATCCTTACTTAATATTATACCTAAACGCGAATGTTTGTATGTACATAATAATAATATGTTTAGTTTTACATGCAATAAGGTGAAGTAAAGAAAACACGTAAAGAATTTTGATGAAATCAGGTATGGTATTAGGTTAAGCAGAATTAACACAGAATACTTTTTGCAGCTTTTTAAATTTTATTTATGGTACAGTTCTCGGTAGATTTCTTGAGCGTACCTACGAAGTCGCAGGAAACATTCAAATAAAATATAACTGATACAGCTGTGCAGTACCAACACCATTATGTATTCAATTTTGGTATTGGTATTTTCCCGAACAAGCTTTCCCTCTGACGCGATCGAAGCTGCGAAGCTAGTATATAATAAAATCAATCATACTAATGGGCGTAGCTGGGGGGGGGGGTTAGAGGGTTCAAACTTATTAATTAGAAAAAAAAATTGCTCGCTCGCTTCGCTCGCTCGCGGTTAACATAAAGGCCATTACATTATTTATTACCAGTGTTCTGTTTTAGCCGATTGATTTTATGGTATTTTTCCGACGTTTATATTTTAGTTTAGGGCGAATCAACTTTTACGAGGCCAATTTGAAAGAGGTTTCAAAAAAGTTTTAAAAATTATTATTTTGTCAAATTACCGATTATTAAATAACAGTGGCGTACGGATAATTGATTAAATAAATTTATTCTAATATCAACATCGATATCAGAATGCTATTATGTGAGTGAGTTTGAACCACATTTTCTTGTTCATAGTCGGAAATTCTCTTACGTTACGTTGTCTAGATTTTATCATAACATAGGAATAAAAATTTGAAAGCCCATTGAAATCGATATAGATATTTTCCGCAATTAAGGAGCTCATTATGAGAGGTTTTTTAAACAAAATCCACATTATTACGGTAATAACTGGACTTTGCAAGTACCCTGCGTTACTATAGTAATTTAAGGAGTCGTATTTTTCGAATATTTCTTCTTTTGTTAGGATTTGGCTTAAAGATTAAATATCTATAACAGGGGAAAGTTACGATAGTAACTCTTTAAACTAATAATATAAAAAATACGTTAAATTAAAACTCACCGAGTCATATCCATCAAAAACGACCCTGGTAAACAAAAAAACTAAAATATAGTAGAATTTTTTTTCTATCGGGGATAAGGAAATTGGCCTCGTAAAAGTTGATTCGCCCTTTAACGTTTGAACAGAATTGAACGTTTGAACCTGTAAAATAAGAAAAAAATTCGCTCGCTCGCTCGTTTTTGGCTTCAAGAACGTAACATTTAGTTTTAGACTATAGATATTTGTATTTTTTCGAATTACACAGTTTTTCAGGGTTTAAAGCTTAAACAGGTAAAAACGAAAAAAAATTCTAATATGCCCAGGAAACTCAAACCTGGCTACGCCCATGATCATACTGTAAGAATAACTATAGTTGATTGCAGATGTATTGATGAATTCGTAAGAAATAAGACAAAAACTACAATTTTAAGTAAAATTATACTGTTAGGGCGGCACTAATATTAAATCAGGCCCTGCGTCTATAACATATACGTGTAAGGATTTTATGCCTTTTACCACCCTCATACAATCTTGGCACAACGATAAATTGACATAGTTCCATCCATACGGTTGTATCCTTGCGTACAAACATTTCGGCAGCGAACACAAACAGACAAATATTGACTTTTGCGTATAGGATATCATTCCATAATAATGTCTTACTATCAAACATATTATCTTTGCTATATCATAGTTATAACACGGTTGTTATTGCTATCATAATATTGATAGGTTTTGGGTGGAGGCAGTGCTGGTATTTGTCAAATATTATACTACTACGAGTATCATAATATTAATCTATACTAATATTGTAAAGAGGAATGATTTGTTAATTGGTTTGTTTTGAATAGGCTCGTGGGTGCGTGCGTGCTTGAAACTATGCTTAATCAGTATGTACAATCCTAATAAATGTGAAAGTTTGTGAGTATGTATGGATGGATGTTTGTTACTCTTTCACGCAAAAACTACTGAACGGATTTCGATGAAATTTGGTATGGTAGTAGTCGAAGCTTTGAATTAAAACATATATTTTTTATCCCGAAATATGGATGGTCTTCCCATGGGATATTGAATTTACGCGGGCAAAGCCCCGGGTACCTGCTAGTATTGCATACCTAATGATTACGCTCCTTGAATATCTATTTTTGTGAAAGAACCACCCATAGATATATAATATTAAAAAGAGGTAGATATGTTATAAACGCGTAAAAATGAAGACTCGAATTGGCCCGAGTCGGGTCAATTTTGGTTAGTGTGCTCCGCGAGTAATTGCGTGTTTTGTGTTACTATGCGACGTTGACACATTGACACGCGTCCCATGTCAATGTGTGTCGTGGCACAGAAATATTGTCAGTTTTGTAAGGATATAACGTATCAGTATGTAATAATTAATCAAAGGAACCACCTAAAATGTATGGTATCTACGGTTAACAAACTTTCTTAGCAAAAGCAATTGCAGCCAACATTTAGTATCTTTAATTTCCATCACCTTTCACGCTTCACTTATGTCACAGGGACAATAATGGCTGTGTTCCGGGGAAAAAAGCGCTTGTTAGCACTTGCTAGCGCTAAAGTAAAAAGACAGATTATCGGCCAGGACACGTTTGCTAACTTCAATACTGCTAACATAATCCGCCATTTTGCTTATTTAACGCCAGCGGTCACCATTTTGCTAACGTTTTTTTGTCGCTATTTTCCGCGGAACAGCCAATCTCTACAAATAATAGCTCGAACATCGGTGAATGTCAGTCATGTTGACGTAAGCACAAGGTTGACAGTGAAATAATTTTTAAATGCCGTGCCAGACAAATGTAATAAAAATACTATGAAATTATATTGTCAATTATGTCAAAGTTTGAAACGACCAGCGGCCAGTCTCATAAACGAAAGTCCTTGCTTGAAAAACTCACGTCCCGCTCACCGCGCGCATCCCCCGCACACAGGCGCGAGCTGTCATCGTGTAAGTCTATATAGTAATCTATACATATAAAATCCTTTGTCCTGAATGACTGACGGATCAACGCATAGCCTAAACCGCTGATCGTAGAGACCTGAAACTTGCAGGGCTTGCTCTTTGTAATGCTTAGGGATCCGATAAGAAGGGATTTTTCGAAATTCGACTCCTAAGGTGGTGAAAAGGGGGAAAACAGTTTGTATGGGGCAACGAGATCCCTTGGTCCAATCTACTTCATATTTTGCACTAACATTATGTAACAGAATTGATGGAATTCGTGTATCATAGTTTATTGAAATTCGTCCCCTAACGGGAATAAAAAGGGACAGAAAGTTGTTTCGGAGCGATTTGCTTTAAAGTTGATATAAATACTCCTTAGTGCTTTTGATTTAAAGCTCCCACTCACAAGCGATCGATCGATTTAGTCTTTACAATTTAAACATTTACTGGATTCGTAGTTGCAAGTAAATCGGTTTAGATAAATATTGAATATAGTCTGAGATCCTAGGACTACCTTACTACACTTTTTATATGAAACTCGTATATATACGCGTAAATTTTGTTCCAACTTTTGACCTCCACCGCAAAAACTAGCTGGTGGGTCTTATACTAATCATTTTGTGTAATAGTTTGTCGTTAGCAATTTACTTTCAAATACGAATTAATTTCCAATTTGACCGAAGCAATCGATAGACCGTGAGTGGGGAGCTTTATTTTTATTTTGACATAATATATTGTCATCATGTTGAAAAATAAATCTGACAATCTGAATTAAAAAGTTAAATTTGATGAAAATATTACTTTTGAAAAAGTAGGCACTTATATATTTACAAATGCTGCATTTAATACTGTATATTATCTTTATGGTGTCTACAGACACACGAATTTGGTACGGAGCGTACAGCGGATCTGGTACGCTCCGTACCAGATCCGAGCGTGTGTAGGGCAGTCCGGCGAACATATGAAGAAGGCGAAGAGTTCACCGTTGTCCGCATCGGATCTGGTACGCTCCGTACCATATTCGTGCGTGTGTAGAGCAGTCCGGCGGTTTGGCCGTACAACGGTATCAGTGTTGCCAACTTAGGGATGTACCCCCCAAAATTAGGGAAAATATCTACGGGGTTTACTAGAGGACAGGATGTTTAGAGTTTACTCCTTATGAATCAATTTGTATGTAATAATAAAAATTATTTTTATCTGTGTATATAGCCAGGGATATGAAAATGTATTGGGAGTGAAATCAGATTAAGACAAGTTAGTTTTATGTTATTCACGCTTAAGCCTTTATGTTAAACACATAACCTTTCTTTCTAGCTTATTATCTCTTAGACCTGACAATGGTATAAGTAATCAGGGGTAAAATTTGGGGAGAAATATTTTTTAAAGTGTTGGTATCACTGCCCGTTACAATGAAATGCGGGAATCATCGTCGTCGTTTAAAAACCGCACTGTAAATAGAACTCTGTGCTAATGTAATAGAGCATAAAATCGAACACACGAGTGTCGAGCTTTACGGTCCACTGCACCGTACCAAATCCGTGCGTGTGTAGCGACACCGAATTTGGTCTCCGGATATGGTTCGCTGTACGCTCCGTACCAAATTCGTGTGTCTGTAGATAGCATTATAATACATCCATACTAATATTATAAATGGGAAAGTGTGTGTCTGTTTGTCCGTCTTCCACGCCAAAACTACTGAACCGATTGTAACGAAATTTGGTTCAGAGATACAGAGAGTGTAGCCTGAGAAAGGATATAGGCTACTTTTTATCGCAGGGAAATGTACGGTTCCTGTGGTATACTTTATTTACAGTTTCACGTAAGAACTACTATCAAAACCGATTATCATGAAATTTGGCACAGATATAAAGTAGACCACGAGGAAGGACACTTCCTCGTGGTCTACAACTTCAAGCTACTTTTTATCGCGGGACATATACGGTTCCCGTGTGTTACTGTACTTACGCGGGCGGAGCCGCGGGCATCAGCTATCTACACTTGTATTATAAAGCTGAAGAGTTTTGCTTGAACGCGCTAATCTCAGGAACTGCTGGTTTGAATTGAAAAAATATTTTTGTGTTGGATAGTCCATTTATAGAGTAAGGATTTAGGCTATATACCATCATGCTGCGACCAGTAGGAGCGTAGAAACAGTGGAAAATGTGGAAGAAAACGGGGAAATTATTCATCTTTGAGGGCTTACGTTGTTTGTTTGAACGCGCTGATCACAAGAACTACTGGATCGAATTGAAAAAATATTTTTGTGTTGGATAGTCCATTTGTCAAGGAAGGCTTTAAGCTATATACCATCACGCTGTGACCAATAGGAGAGATGCATCAGTGAAAAATGTTGCAAAAACGGGGAAAAATATTCATATTTGAGCTTTATTTGCGAGGGCTTCCGTTGCGTACACTGCGTAAACGGCTCAACTAACTTTATTAAAAAAATATGTCTGAAAGATTTATTCTTCTTTAAATGATCTAAAAAAAACTTTTAAGATTGACCCACTATAACCTTATTTATAGTAATCAAATTTGGTCGAAATTAATACATTATTGCGCCATCAGTTGACGCGGACGGAGTCGCGGGCAACAGCTAGTAATATATAAGGTTCGGTAAAATCAATCACGGATATTTTGGGCATACAATATATTGCCTAATTATGTAAAGAAGATTTAGCAGAAAAATAATTGTCATACTAGAAAAAATAACCTAACCAAGAGCATGTCAGGACATGTCTAAAGAGGGTTCCGTAACTATAAACGCGTAATATGCTTTTTTTTTAATTACTCCAAAAGTTACTGTCCGATTTGGTTTAAAATAATTTTCCTAAAGAGTTTTTAGCATGATCTATCAGCATGGAAATTTGCAAGTTTCTATCTCCTATAGTTTAAAAATGCTAGGGGGGGGGGGCAACTTACAAACTACTTTGGAGGCCGATTACTCGAAAATGGTCAACTTTATAAAAAAGTAACGTATGAAACCTTGCCTTTATTTTAAAAGACCTATTCTACGATACCCCACACGATGGGGTAGAGTGAAAAAATATTTTTCATCCCCACTTCACATGTATGGAGAGCCACCCCTAAAATATAAAATTATTATTTTTTTATGATCCCGAAACCGTGATCTATACACAATCTATAACTGTACCAAATTTCATCAATTTATATTTATAATTATAGGAGCTAGAGGCGCGGACAGACAGACAGACAGACAGACAGACAGACAGACAGACAGACAGACGGACAGAGCGAAACTATAAGGGTTCCTTAAGTATTACGGAACCCTAAAAATGGGCGATTTTTATATGGGCGAGTTTGCGTTTTGCGGAGAGTCACCCATACATGAGATGATTTTGAGTATGACAAATATTTTTTTGCCTAAATATCTTTACATAAACAGTGGATCATGTGCCTGAAGTATCCGTAATTGATTTTCGGAGACGTTATATTATATTCTGTGATAAGCAAAATTCTAATTTAATTTCTTCCTTCTGCTCATATCTGCTGAGGAGATAAAGAACATTGTAGCCAACATAATGGAAGCACATAAAATAATTCTGTAGCTTAACAGCCTCCGAGAAGGTACAAATAAAGTCATAATCTAACACATTAAGTAAATGTTTACGTAAAGTTTTAATCTCATTTTGTAAAATTACTCGGCGGCGTGAAGGGAAATGTTAACGGCCCAGAATTACGCCCATAATAATTACGAATTTCTAAGCGCCAGTTCACCCGAAGACGCAACGTGAAGGTTCGCGGCATTGCATTTTCAAGATAGCGATTCAACATTGAACTATATTCATTACACAAGAAGATGTACATACATACATACATATAATCACGCCTTTTCCCGTAGGGGTAGGCAGAGACCACTTCTTTCCACTTGCTACGATCCTTACATACTTCTTTCGCTTCGTCCACTTTCATTCTTACCATCCATTCCTCCTCTTACATTCAACGTAGCTAAGCGTCTCTCCATGGTCCGCTGGTCTCCAAGAAGATGTACGTTATAATTATAAGGTTTTATTGTGAGAGTTAGAATTTTGGGCTGCGTGTAGTACGCCATTGCTCTTGCAATGAAATGTGCATCTTCTTGTGTCATAAAAGAGATGTTTGATTTTGGGCCAGCTATATGTACACTACATAGGTGAATAGGAAAAAAATATGGAAATTTCATAAAAATACAAAAAAAAAATTGAAGAAGGGTATGTTTTTGTAATGCGTACAAAAATGATTATTTGAAAAGTTTTTTATTGCGAGAACACTATTTTTAGGGCGGCCATGACATATGTTTTGACTTGGCTTTTGACGTAGTTGGCAGTTTTAGGAAGAGACGTCTTTTTGAATGTCATACATCTTTCTTTGTCAACAGTCATCTCATTGTCAAAATAATTTTTGGATAACTCTTTTCTGATCCGCCATGTTTTATTTTACGTTGTGTTGCTCTCCTTGTTGACGAAGTTATTTTAAAAGTACATTGAAACGAATTAGTGAAATTTAATAAAATAAATAACAGAAAACAGTTACTATATTATGTAGCTATATTAACATAGTGTACATAGTGCTGGCCCATGCCTCATAAATTTTCTAGAACATCTCTTTTATTTGATGCATCGCGTTGCATATCGGTGTGAGCTCACCCTTAGGCCTTTTTTTAGGTTGCGTACGCAGGGTACGATTAGACGCTAGCAGTCTGTGTGATATTTTTAAGAAGTTATTCGGTAGGTTTACAATTTACATACGCAAGTTTTGTTACATAGCTTATTCGCTTTATTAGAGTTTTAATACCTGCACGATTGCTTACTCTCCATAATTTCCCACACAAAGTCTTTGAAAACGGCGATCCCCTAAATATTAATTTCTATCGATAAGAAAAAACATAACGATTGATGCATGCCTATTCAGTGAGTAGTGGTTCTGTAATTCATCCATGTATAGCGCAGACTGTACAGTGACGAAAAACAAAATATTATGCTTTTTATGAACGGTGCGGTTTTCGTTATTGGATAATATTTTACATGGTGATCATAAAATGAAATACGAATTGCTCTATTTTGATGTAAAAATACTTGTTTTGTCACTTTTAAATATCATAGCGCGTTATGCTTGTAACTATACAAAAAACATACATGTATGACTGTATAGATATAATGATTGCAAAATTAATTTAAAATTTAAATTAATGGATTTAAATTTCAATAGATAAACTTGTCTTATTTATATTTTCTGAAATTACATACATACATACATATAATCACGCCTTTTTCCCGTAGGGGTAGGCAGGACCGCCTCTTTCCCGTAGGGGTAGGCAGAGACCACTTCTTTCCACTTGCTACGATCCTTACGTACTTCTTTCGCTTCGTCCACTTTCATTCTTACCATCCATTCCTCCTCTTACATTCAACGTAGCCAAGCGTCTCTCGATGGTCCGCTTTTCGCCTCCGCGAGAAACGAGACGTGATGGGTGGCGTACCACATCGCCGCCATTTTGGATAATTAAATTATTTTTGATTTAATATTTGGGATTTATTTGTTTTGTGATAAAATAATGACCCAGATTATGTCTACTCACTACACTAAAATCGTATCGTAATTCGTACCTACCCGCATCGTTGGCGTGATGCGATTATGCAGATTGCAGAAATGACGTGTCAAATGTTAGCTGTCACGTCACGGCACGGTGTCACGTCATACGTGATGCGGTTAGCGTGCATAATCTAGTATCTAGACTAACTGGTCTGTGTTCTGATTTTTGGATTCAGAATTCACAGATAAATTATTATTAGTATTATTTTATTTAGGTGATATTTTATAAAAAGTGCTATCGAGAAAAGAAAATCTAACCTAACCTATAGGTTTAAGTTAGACTATATTAGTGTTCTTGCACTTTGCTTAGCTCGTCTTGGCGGGGCACTAAAGTAAAGTAAAGGATTTAGAAAAACCAAAATGAAAATTATTAAAATACATATTAGCACTAATTGTAAAATCAACAAATCTATACAAATAAATAAAATTGTTTTTGATTTCAAATTAACTGCTTTCAACTAAGTAAGTACATAATATTATATACTATAATACGTATATAGATACGGTACCTAGACCATTATAGACGAGGCATGTTGAGGGCAATTTGTGGGGCCATTTTGAAATTCGAAGTATGGTGAAAACAAGATGGCTGACATTTGAGGTATGGTGAAAACCAAGATGGCGAAACTTTTGTATGAAGATTTGTTCTGTCAAATGTACATCATAGCCTATCTTGAGTTTTGAAATCTTTGACCTAGACCAAAAACTTTGTTTTAAATTTTGTTCTGCCTAATCTCTGAAATCTCTGGACCGATTTTAACCGGACTTTCACTGGCAGATAGCTGATGGGATAAACAGTAACTTAGGCTACTTTTTAGAGTTCCGATAAAAATAGGTTTTCATTTCCATTAGTTTCACATGAACGAAGTTGCGGGCAGTAGCTAGTGAGTTTTAAAATATGACATTCTTTAGACAATTTTTTCTTTAAAACTATTTTTTATTTTAAGAATTAGGTATTACACCTTTTTAATTTATGGCTCTCTGTCTTTTGTTGTTTTTTAGAAATCTGTGTTGAAAAAACTACCCATTTTATCGCTGAACTAGTATTAGGAGCTCTTATTCCGAGACCCTTCTAAACCAAATGGTTTAGAAACGGGATGATAAGTACCTAAACGTAGGTGATATTCATAAATCCGTTCTTGGGACGTACATACTTATCTATCGAATATAAAAAGGTTTATATAATAAGGCACCTTAAGGGCTTGTCTTAGGGTATAAATACGTGTTATAGAGACATCCTCCTCTCTCATGCAAATGTTTACACTTCATTGGCCACACACGCTTACCTTGTTGTAATAACCCCTACTATGATTTTGATCACTTTTTTTGGGTTTATTTCTTGGAAACGGATCTTTAAATTTATTGTTTAAGCAGTCTTATATTATTATCGTGTTACAGTGTTTGTTACAGAACTCCTCCGAAATGGCATAATTGATTTTTATGAAATTTTGCAGGTGTATTTGGAGAAGGGTGTGTAACCTGTAAACTATTATAATTTTGTGTTTTTATTAAACTTATTATTTTACCAACAAATACAGATAATTGTAAACCCTAAATTTTCACCCTTCTAACACCAACCCGCATTGTTTAATAGCGATATTAGTACTGTAATAATTTTCAACCCTCAGTGGTCGATAACTCTTTCATACATCACCTGTAGGTATTGGGTGTAGGTTTTAGGTAGTGTAGGTGTAGAAAAATTGTTTTACCTAATTGACTATTACAAAAAAAAATACATTTTAAAATGTTTTAAGTTAAAACTTTGAAGTCAGTAACGATTTGTAGATAAAGCTCAGTTGTAAAGGCTTAGCTATAAAATTATATCTTACTTGATTTTTATATTATTAAAAATCTCTTGACAACCGTATACTTTGCCAAAATCAAATGTAACCTATGTCGTTACCCGTGGCCTACTTATTTTATTATTGTGTGTCTATCTGTGCCTTATTTCATCAAAATCGTCCTGTAGTTTCGGAGCCTATTCGATGCAAATAAATAAACTTTTTCTCTTTCTTATATTAGTATACACAAAAGAATAAACCTAAATTCTTGGAGGCCTATTGTTCACTATGGTAGGGACATCGAAAATAATATTTTACGTATAATCCTCTGACGTAGGGGGATTTCCGATACACAAATTCGATTCTCGTGTAATTTTTCCCCGGGAGCGATGGAGTCGTCACATTACATGACATTCTCTACATTTCCTCAATCAGTGCGAGATTAGGTGGAAGTGATGGAACTGGTGATGACAATGAGAAACATCGACACATTTTTAGGGTTCCGTAATACTTAAGGAACCCTTATAGTTTCGCTCTGTCCGTCTGTCTGTCTGTCTGTCTGTCTGTCTGTCTGTCTGTCTGTCTGTCTGTCTGTCTGTCTGTCTGTCCGCGCCTCTAGCTCCTGTAATTATGAATATAAATTGATGAAATTTGGTGCAGTTATAGATTGTATATAGATCACGGTTTTAGGATCATAAAAAAATAATAATTTTATATTTTAGGGGTGGCTCTCCATACATGTGAAGTGGGGATGAAAAATATTTTTTCACTCTACCCCATCGTGTGGGGTATCGTAGAATAGGTATTTTAAAATAAAGGCAAGGTTTCATACGTTACTTTTTTATAAAGTTGACCATTTTCGAGTAATCGGCCTCCAAAGTAGTTTGTAAGTTGGTCCCCCCCTTAGCATTTTTAAACTATAAGAGATAGGAACTTGCAAATTTCCATGCTGATAGATCATGCTAAAAACTCTTTAGGAAAATTATTGTAAACCAAAATCGGACAGTAACTTTTGGAGTAATTAAAAAAAAGCATATTACGCGTTTATAGTTACGGAACCCTCCTTAGACATGTCCTGACATGCTCTTGGTTAGGTTATATTTATTACGTCTAGTGAATCCGTTTTTGAAAGTGCCAATTATTTATTTATTTTACTGTCACGTACATATATATCACGTAATATATTAGAATTGAATATATTCCATTATCATCTTAAATATATAAAAGGCAAACCTGACTGACTCATCTATCAACGCACAGTCGAAACTATTGAACGGATTTTGCTGAAATATTTGGCATACAGATAGTTGTAAATTGTAATGACGTTGGCATCTTCTAAGAAAGGATTTTTGAAAATTCGCTCCCTAAAGCAGTGAAAAAGGGGTTAAAACTTTGTATGGAAACCGAACTCCACGCGGGCAAAAGCTAGTAGAAATATAAATAATTGTACCTACAGACCTTTTTGCTGGTCGCTGTATCTTTCTGGTACAGCGATAATAAAAAAAACCGGCTTAAGTGCAAGTCATACACACGCACGAAGGGTTTCGGTGACAACGGAAAAGATAAACACGTCGTAGTATGGGATTAAATAATACAATATTTATTTAATTCTCGGCAACATAAATACATATGATTTGTGAAAATTTCAACTGTCTAGCTATCACAATTTATGAGATAAAACCTGATAACCGATAGACGGACAGTGGAGTCTTAGTAATTGGAACCAGTTTTTATCCATTGGGTACGGAACCGTAAAAAAATAAATGATCATAACCTACCTCTATTCTATGTTTATAAATATAGAGTTGTGGTTACTAAAAGATTACTATTGCGTTATTTATTTATTTACCCGATTACGGTGAAGCCAAAAGTAAGCATAATGATTTTGGCAGTCTATGTATGTAGGTATGTATGTTTGATTATTCCACCGTAGCGCCTAAACTACTGATTTTGATGAATGAGGTGTCAATAGATTCATAGTAATGCCAAGGGTAACATAGCACTATGTTACCCTTGGCATTAAAATTTGCGTAGATAGGTGATAGTTTTTAACCTTTGATTATTAAACATATTCAAATTTAATTAAATGGGTATTGGGTACAGCAAACTTTTATACATGGCGTTGTTCAAATTTTGGACCAGAAGTAATAAATTTTTAGCAAACTAATTACTATCAATGTCATCCTTAGTTAGACCTTTTGCTGAAATCAGTAATCAATCTACGTAGGTATTGTGATCCGAACTCAGAGCTTTGTACATATAGAGGTAAAAACATCAGTCATATAAAATTTATATGGAAAAACGTAAAAGTATGTTATGATCAGGAAGGGACATTTCGCCGGGAGGTGTTGGGGATGTTAGAGGTGTCGGGGGTGCCGGGGTGCCGGGGGGGATCAGTAAATTAGTTTAGCGTGGAGACGGGTTTAAAACGTCGACTGATCCGTCATTCTCGATAATTCCATTTGCGTTTATGGCGACGTTAAGGTTTAAAAAATGTGAGGTGTTCGTCGATACTAATTCGAGGTTGTTTTTGCGTTCAACGTTTTTGTCTGATGAATTGTTGAAATTTGGTACCTACCTAACGAGTTGTAAAAAGTTTTTGACCACCTACCCCTATAATAAGTCATAACATTGATAGAACTATATAGCAACTAAAGATCAGTTTAGACCGCGACAATATGCGACGCAAGCTGCATTTTTTAAAAAGCTAATCAAAATTCAATTAATCATTGCAGAAAATTATACACGTTTCATATGACATCAGTCATACACTGTACATGCGGTTTGCCGCACGGTGCAACATAGCATTCGAACTCTTATAAAAATAAGAATAAAGTTCAACTTTGAATAGCTATCTTAAAAATGAAGCGACGTGTCACGTAGCGTTTCGTATCGGTGTAAATTGACCCTAAGTTGCGTTATGTATCAGTGTAAATTGACCCTAAGTTGCGTTATGTATCAGTGTAAATTGACCCTAAGTTGCGTTATGTATCAGTGTAAATTGACCCTAAGTTGCGTTATGTATCAGTGTAAATTGACCCTAAGTTGCGTTATGTATCGGTGTAAATTGACCCTAAGTTGCGTTATGTATCAGTGTAACTTGACCCTAAGTTGCGTTATGTATCGGTGTAAATTGACCCTAAGTTGCGTTATGTATCAGTGTAAATTGACCCTAAGTTGCGTTATGTATCAGTGTAAATTGACCCTAAGTTGCGTTATGTATCGGTGTAAATTGACCCTAAGTTGCGTTATGTATCGGTGTAAATTGACCCTAAGTTGCGTTATGTATCAGTGTAACTTGACCCTAAGTTGCGTTATGTATCGGTGTAAATTGACCCTAAGTTGCGTTATGTATCAGTGTAAATTGACCCTAAGTTGCGTTATGTATCGGTGTAAATTGACCCTAAGTTGCGTTATGTATCGGTGTAAATTGACCCTAAGTTGCGTTATGTATCAGTGTAAATTGACCCTAAGTTGCGTTATGTATCGGTGTAAATTGACCCTAAGTTGCGTTATGTATCGGTGTAAATTGACCCGAGGTGAATAGCCCTGTAGCTATCTTTGTCCTCAAACACGAACAAATCCAATGGGCGGGCTGAGGTTACCGCAGGTCGACATGTGCCCTTGAGGGCAGATAATTGATAAACATTGTCCAGGTTTGTTCTATACCGCTCTTACGGGCTGGGTAGTTAGAGCTCGAGTCTAATGTCTATATGCGTAAACCGACCGAAAATCTTTCATTTTTAAAATGTTAAAATACATATAGTTTTAAATTACATATAATAATAATAACTCCCCACACCGATTTCGGTGATGGCGGCCGATTTGAAACCAGGCCAGTTACGCAGGAGCAATTTTATAGTGCCCACGTGTGTGCGCAGTACACAAGAGCACTCTCTCTTCCTTTTACTCTCATTATTCAGTGGGACGGATAACCGACACGACTGACGAGAGATTAGGCGCAGGACCGACTTTTTACATGCCCATCCGACGCATGGATCATCTTTCTTGTCAGACAATCAGGTGATCAGCCTGTATTGTCCTAACCAAAATTGGAAACAACATTTTTTGTTGTTCCAATGCGGGAATCGAACCCACGACCTCCGAGTCGAGAACCAATGCTCTAACCACTAGACCACGGAGGCTGTTTTTTTACATTACATTACATATACTTAGTATGACTAACCGCATATATTTTCAGGAGAAAAGGCACCATAATTTTCTAATTAGGCATTCAAAAAGCACGCGTATTATGGGCTCGTATTTGTGACGTAAATAATATTATATTGCCTGGATTTTCTTCTCTCATAGTAATAAATGTGTCATCTATTTCAATATCCATGACAATGTATCTACTAATACAACCTATAGAAATACCTACACAGGCGTAATAACAAAAATTTTAAAATGCAGTTGTCATCTAAGGGCTGTTGATGATGGCAAAATTTTATCTTTCTAAAGAACTGAAAAGGAAAATTGCAATTTTCTAAGTACTAAGCTTCAGGCGTTTAGGGTCTTAGCGTGGTACTAATCCGGCGGAATCCGGTAAACAAGCTAGCACCTAACCGGATCGAACCGGCTCGAGCTAGATTACCGTCTTCGGCGACAAATTGACTTACATCGCACCTACACAGACTAATATACCACAGAGAGGTTTTTAGGGTTAAGCCCAAAAACCGAATTCTCGTATTTAACATAGACTTTTAGTTTACTTTCACTGAATTATAAATGAATCTCCTTGATTTTTTGATTTGAATTAAATTGAAAATTTCACCACAATTTATCAAAATCTGTTCAGCAGTTTTTGCGTGAAAAAAAAAACATCAATCCATCGATCCTCAAAAATTTTCACACGTTTAATAGTAGTAGGAAGCAAATTTTGTGTGGTAAACTCATAGATATATAATAATATAATAAATAAGAGGGGAAAACTAGATCCTGTTTTCGTAATTGTCGTTCGGGTTCTGTAGGAAGACTTCTTTGCTTATCTCTGTATGTGCATACTCTGTTATCCATTATACATATTAATCAATGATAATTATCATTATCACATATATTATCTATTGAATTTGTAGTTTGTGTAGAATCCTATGATAAGACGTTATATCATTATCTATCTGTCCATCTCTTGTATCCATGTATAATTTAGTTCGATATGATTGAATAATACTTGAATACATAATATTATGTGTTACTTATAAGTTATAGCAATTGTTGTCAGAAAGTCATATGTGCTTGGGCAACCATACGACATTTAAAATGAACTGTCCCAGGCACTACAGTATTTCAGGATTGGTTAGTTCGCTCGGAGAATACTGTATAAATCATCTTATAACGGATGAAAATACCTTAGTTTTTTATAACATTTATAAGATAAGATAACATAAGATAACTTTATTAAACTACTGTTGTCCGCGAATTACTTCCTTCCTCGTGATCTACTGTATATTTGGGCCAAATTTCATCAAACATCAAGGTTTCATACATGTCTTTTATCAACATTTTCGAGTACTCAGCTGCTAAAGTGGTTTAGTAATTGGTCACCTCTGGCATTTCTGAACTATAAGACGTAGAAACTTAAAAGTTTCCATGCTGAAGGGTCACCTTAAAAAAATATGAGCGAAATCGGATAATTGCTTTTAAAGTTATATAAAAGTAACCTATTTCGTGTTCATAGCCGGAACCCTCCTTAGACATTTCCTAACATGCTCTTGGTTAGGTATTTTGAAGGTGCACCACGGAAATTCGCTGTGTCGGCACGCGGCTGTGCCCTGTGGCCAGGCTACCCATTACTGGGGACAGGACGTTACTGGCAGTAATTAAGTATAATGGAATGAGTCCCACAACCGTGAAGTTCGTATGATATTCCATTACGCGAATCGTTGGATTTAAGAATTCATGTCCAATTAACTGAAGCGAAGTTGCCGCGCTTTGTGTCTCGACAGGGCCGACAACAGTCAACAATAAACGAAAATTGTCGCTATTAAAAATTCCATCACAGCATCGCTGCAGGCAACTGAATATATCAAGGTCATAAAGGTGGCATTCACTGCTATTCATGCAGCGAGCTTCTGTGAAAACGGCTTAATTGCTACACATGTTGCGCTATTTTAAACCCTGTAGTTTACAGGATACGGTTCAATTTATATGTTGTGTGTCCGGTTTTATGTGTTATAGTTTTCCTATATTTGTTTGGCATGCCCCGTGGACTTTTGTGAGCCTTCTAGGTTGTGTTGCTTGTTTAAAATGCTGAAAACTTCTTTGATGTGCTTTAACTCTGTAACCTGTTTTCGAATGACATAACTGAAATCTTTAAATCGGGACGGGAGCGTATGGACTTGAATAGTTAGTATTTTAGTTTTGCCCACTAAAACTTTCCATTTCCATGTAGAATAAAAGTTGAAAGCACTAGAATAATTATGGTTTGCTACACATGATAGATATGTAATAATTACTAACGGCTCGTTTCAATAACGTATCTATAGGTGTACCAGAATCTCATGGCAAATAGGGAAAAAAAAATTTGTAGTGTGCAATACTGGGGAAATTGGATTAAACGATCTTGATACTGGTTAATATTTAATTATGTCTTTAGTATTATTGAACATGAATTATAATAAGACTGTATGAAGAATGTTCGGTGTATAATATAGAAAACTAGCTTTTGCCCGCGGCTTCGCCCGCGTGGAATAGTGTTCTTGGAGAAAAAACTACTTCGGCGAATAATTCTCTACCTACTTACAGCAATATACTACTGATACAATATTGAACATGTTTTTAGGTTTGCCCAATGCAAATTGTTAAAAATGGGATCCTATCACCTCGATACGACATGCGCGACCACTTGATAATATACTTACATAATAAGTATTTTATTTATCGCACTTGAATATAAATTTTACCATAATCTTATAATATCTTAAAGACTATTAAATACTTAAAGACTATTATTTTAAAAACTCGCATCAAAATCCGTTGCGTAGTTTTAAAGATTTAAGCATACATAGGGACAGACAAAAAAGGGACTTTGTTTTATACTATGTAATATAATGATATTTCATGAAAAATAAATCAATCGTGAATTACTTTATATACTTATTTATTACGAATAACATACAATTAAATTGGCAACAGTTTATTTAATGTTGGAATTTCCTTCCGAACTGTATAGAACTCGTTTACTTTATTCCTAATCAACTATAAATCGAAACTGTCTTATGTTGATTTTCTTTTTTCCTCCTCTCCTCCTTTTACCTGGCATGGAAAACAAACCATCATTCGATGTGCCATCAGCTACGATTCACCTTATAGTAGTACTGGAAACACATTTAAAGAAGTCACAATAATTACCTAAGAAAATATAAAAAAACTAAAAGTATCAAAACAACTCACTCTAACTTACCGGTCAACTCTACCACGAACTTTAAATTATAAGATTGAGTTCGATTTACACCTTCTTCTTTCTGTATTTTACTATAGACATAGAAAACAATATTTCTCGCTTGAGATCGAATTGCCTTTTTGGATATTTTCACAAAAACAACAAATTCCAAGAACATAATCACAAAATTTTAGCAGCGGTTGACAGATCACGTACTTTGATTTGACGGGTCATACTTGACATTGCCATATGAAAATCACATTTTTTATTTTTTTTAAAATGCCATCAGATTCTGGTAGAACTATACCAGTAACTATTTATTAACCCTAGAAAGATAATCATATTGTGGCGTGCGGAAAAGATATTCATGCGTCAAATTGACGCATATGTTCTATCTAACTGTATAGCAAGGTTTTTTCATTAATTCGAATAAACCATACGTTATAATATATTAACATATACATAGGAATAATAAATACTACAAAAAAATATTTATATTTGTCTATTTAATTAAAAAAAAAAAACAAAAACTTTAAACTTCTTCTATAAAGTAACAAAACTGTGGATCATTTTATCTTTTATAAAAACATTAATTTTCTTCTATAATAATCAGCCTTTTGTATTCTAAAACAAATAATTACCATATCTTATACATATTAGGAACAATTTATTACATATTAGTCCGTCAGAAACAACTTTGGCACATATCGATGTTAAGTTCTCGACAAATAACTTTTTTGCATTTTTTGCACGATGCATTTGCTTTTTGCCTTATTTTAGAGGGGCAGAAAGTACAGTAAGTACGTTTTTTTGTTACTGGCTCTGCTTTTTTTTCTTCTAATAGGTATATCACTTTATTTGGGAACATATTAGTGACAGTATCACTAAAATATCTTTTCAATGTAGGAGCTTCTAAACGCTTACGCATAAACGACGATGTCAGGCTCGTGCTAAGGTATTTCATATAATTTTTGCGACTTAGAGCCTTTTCACCTTTGCTCAGTGACGGATTAAGACTACTTGATGCCCTAAGCAATCCACACCTGTGGGCCCCCCTGTCCGTATTGTAACGGAACGTTACATGACTTGCGTTTATTAGACATAGTTAATTAAAAATATATAACAATAGAACTATTTTTTTTTTTCACTAATAAAAAATAAATAAAAAATAATAATATTATAATTAAGAAGATTGTTAGCGACTGTACTCGCAGAGACGAACAATAGATGAGGGCGTATACCGACTCGAGCGCCGCTTCGCCTGTCGCGTCATCATTCGGCCCTAGACTGCGAGCTGGTCACTACGCATTCCTTCGCGTCGCTGCCGATATTTTAATTCAATTTTTTGTAATCTTTATAAGTACTTTTCTTTTGTTTAATATTTAGCAAATACAAATTTGCTACTCATCTAAACGTTCCAACAGTTTAAGCTGGACAAGTCCCCGTGTTAGGGTAAGTTTATTAGCACACAATATTTTGCTTTAAAAACTATAGTTTTCGTATTTAATTATTGTGAACAGTTTTTATTTTGTTTTAGTTCGTAATTACATAACTCTTAAATAAGTAATTGATGCAGAATTTGTAAAATTAAAGATACAATATTTTTTTTTACCTACCGACATTACATATTATCTTAGCTTAAAAATTCCTTTGTTCTGCTTCACAAAACTTTATTGATACATTCGTTTGTTGTATTCGATAGTTATTTGCTATAATTAATTGTATTTTTTGTAAATAAATGTTTCCTGACGGCCCACCACGACAATACCGCTACCGCTGTAGGTAGTAGGCGCTCTTCTCGGGCATCATGGTTGGGCCGCCAGACAGTTGTGGACAATGGACTAAGGTGGAGACCGTATCAATTCCAGGGTTCCCTGCTACCGTTGGTCTTCTGGTTTGACTTGGCTGTGGAAGAAAGCAGAGCACAAGCGTCAAGAGTGATTCACAATCTTCGACGCCATCCGACGCCATTGCCTTGCTGTCTCCGTCCGGGTGGAAGCAGAGTCCCTCCAGCGTCCTAGCTGTTGTCATCTTCTCCCCCTTCCACGGTTGTACCAGGAGAGTAGCCCTACATTCCTAGGTGACAAGATCAAGTAGGCTCTTTACCACGTCCCTATAAATTTTGTGTCTCACCTACCGGGTATATTATTGTAATTTTAACTGAATATATATAAATTCACTGTACACCGTGATTTTATTTGGCTTTAAATAACGGTAGGTGTTACAGTATGTCAACTATAAACGGTCTTTAAACCTTTTCCGCCTAAAACATTAGTTTTTTGTAAAATAAGATGATGAGATGTAACGTACCTTAGAAGTGGAGTAATTGCGACAACAATAAAAACCAAAGCATAATTTATTTATTTAATGAAATGCGCCTTTTAGTTTCGGGGGGGGGGGATGATGAACTTAATTTTATAATATGTTCTTTAAGCCAAACGAGCGAGCGAAGCGAGCGAGCAATTTTTTTTCCCATTTTACAGGTCAAAATCTGTTCAAACGTTAAACTAAAACACTAAATATCGGATGAAATTCAGAAAAATACCATACAAATATAACCAGCTGAAACAGAATATCGGTACTAAACTCTGTGGCTCAGTGGTTCAGCGCTTTGGTGCTGAAGCCGGAGGTCGCAGGTTCGAATCCTGCCGACGGAACAAAAAGTTTTTCTGTGTTCCTGGGTCATGGATGTGTATTAAATATGTGTATAATATAATAAAAATCTTAAATATATGTATAGTATAAAAGTATTAAATATACTTCCCGTTGTCTGGTACCTGTAACACAAGTTCTTCGGATACTTAGCACGGGGCCAGATTGACGTGGTGTGAAAGCGTCCATAGATATTATATTATATTATTATAATTAAATATATTTTTCATGTGAAACGCGAGCGAGCGAAGCGAGCGAGCAAATTTTTTTCCCATTTAATAGATTAAATCTGTTTAAACTTTAAACCCTAAAAGTCTAAAAATATGATGATTTTATAATTTCAATTAAAGTAAAATTTGCGTAATTTTTTATGTTGCAAAATAGATGACAAAATTAAGTTAGGTTTGTTATATAATACTTATTTCACACTTTTTTCGTCGTACATAATTGCAAAATTTTGTGATCAGTGACGTGCCCAAAATATTGTGCTATACGTTCGAGGCACGAAGTATACAATATATGTATACTTCGTGTTCGAGGTAATCTATGCTTCGTGGTTCGAGGATTCGATGGCACGCGTGCCATAGGTTCACGATTCCAGTTTTAGGCTATTGATTTTATTGTTTTTTTTTTGGTACAACAGTCTTTCAGGGTTTAAAGTTTAAAAAGATTTTAACAGACAAAGGAGTAAAAAACATTTGCTCGCATTCTCAGTTTGAACGCATTTAACATAAACACATACTAGTACAAATTAGTATCAAAGCTCCGTTTTAGGCTGCTGATTTTTTTTTTCTAAAATAACTTCAAAAAATCATCTTTCCGATAGGGCGGCAAAATATGTTAATTGTCCTGGGGCGCAAAATTTCTTAATACGCCTCTGTATATATACCAGCCGGCCCATTTTTTGAACCCCCTAGATCCCCCCCTGGCGACGCCCATGACGTCTACGTTTTTATCAGATCGGACTCTATGTATAATATTAATAAATTATCGAGCCTATCTTGTATCATCTTTCTCCTTTTTTCATTTTTTAATATTTAAAAAGAACGTCCCAAAGAACATAAAACGCGCGAATTTTCAAATTAGGCCTAGAAGCTTTTTTGATGTTTTTTTTGGTGACGTGAGAGTAAGACACGATGCCCTAAGGACGGATTTTTTTTTGTGCTTATTCTGGTGCCCCCCCAGACGTGATGCCCTAGGCAATTGCTTAATTTGATTAAGGGTTAATCCGTCACTGCCTTTGCTACTAACATTATGACAAAAAATAATAGAAGCATTTATGCAAACAATGTTTATCATTTCGTATAATAGTGCCATAAGCCACCTATTCGTCTTCCTACTACAGGACATCAAAAAGGACATCGAAAAAGAACACATTTCGTCTAGTGTGTCCACTTCGCCTTTAGTTTGATTATAATATATAATCATTTCTGGTTTACCAGTACGTATCACTGTCAGTATCTTCACAAGGAAGCTCGTCGTCACTTTCTAAAAGAGCGGATAGGATACCATCTTCATCCTAATTTCTACTACCCATTGTAGAATATTTTAGTCGCGATATCTATAAAAAGAAAATAAATATATATACAATAAGTTATCAAGTGTAAGATGAAAAAATAATACAATTATCATATATTAGTCAAAATCATGAAAGTCACGTAAAAGTTATTTTTATAATTGGTATGGACTTTACTAAGCTGTGTCTGAAATAAACGATGTTATTATTATTATTAAAAGATAATCATGCGTCATTTTGACTCACGCGGTCGTTATATATATCAAAATCAGTGACACTTACCGCATCAATAAGTCCGCCTCACGGCAGCTCCAAACGGCGGCTGAGATGTTCTAAACGCACAGCGACGGATTCGCGCTATTAAGAAAGATAGAGCAGTATTTCGAGCATGCATGCGTCAATTTTACGCAGACTATCTTTTTAGGGTTAAAAGCGTCATTAAATCATTTGCCAAGTTTTTGCGATACAAGTTTCACGTTTTAAAAAAATATTTATTGGTGGATAGTTATTGAAACAGGACGTAAGGGCCTCTTTCACAATCAACTGATAACTGTCAGAGCTTATTCTCATCGTTTGTCTCTGTATAGGGCTTTGAGTATATAACCACTAGAGAGAGTTTTAGCCAGCAAACGCGTGTCCTTTTTCTGCTTGTGTGCATTGTATTAGTGTACGTGCAGGGATGTAACGTATATCGATATAATATCGATAAACTACTCGACTTTTTTGTGGTACCTATCGACGTTTGTAGATATTTTTATAATTCTGAATTTTTATTTTATAAACACATTTTAAGTTTTATGTCATCAGTTTATTATGTGTAAAACTCATTAAGTACCTTTTTAATTTAAGATATAGGTATTTGAAATTAACAAGATTTATTAGACATCTAATAAAAATATTGTGTTCTTATAAGGTTTGTTTGTTTGCATGGGCTCCGAAAGTACTTGACCGATTTTGATGAAATTTTGCACATATATAGAAAAGACCACATAGGCTACTTTTTTGCGGCACGGCATTTCTTTTAGCGCGCACGAAGGCGCGGGCTACATCTAGTTTTTATCATAAAAGCGTTTTCCCATTATCCGACACGATATCGGTAAATAATGTTGATAGCCGATACACAATAGCCAAAGGCGAGTAAAATGTATGAAATAATTAGTAGCATAATTCTTTCACACTATTCAGTCAATTGCGTATTTTAATTATAAAATAAGTATTATGAGAAAACGTTTTATTAATAACTATTTACATTAAATAAAATTACTCCCTATATCTACCAATTGTAAGTTTACAATTCCTAACAATTTTGCACTATTGTAATAGAAATAGACCGTTTATAAATGTTTTCAGCCGACTTTAAAAAAAGGAGGTTCTGTGTTCGGCTGTATATAATATGTCACCGTAAAATTGTAAAAACCGTTCGATTGTAATATTACTAGAGATATTATATTATGTCGACAGATTGTCAAATAAAAATTTCTCCTTACAATAATTGTACGCATTATTTTTAGTTTTAATTATTATTATGAAAAAAAAAACTAATATGGCGGCGCGGGGCACTTGTCATTTAACCAATCGGCACGGTAAATATTACAATGTAACGAAAAATAACGTGTAAAATTGTAAGAAGTAATTTTTATTTGACAATCTGTCGACATTTTATAATATCTCTAGTAATATTACAATCTAACAGTTTTTAAAATTTTATGGTGACATATATTATACAGCCGAACACAGAACCTCCTCTTTATTAGTAAGTAAGCCTTAGTAATACCTACCCGATAATATATCCCGACGGACATACTATCAGGAATCTGGAAGGCTGGGGAAAATTTAGAGCATTGAAAATATAACTCTGGACTGATACAATAGAACTGAAAATCGAACACACGAGTCTCATGTCAAATCTGACAACACAAAAATTTTGCGTTCGATTTCCTCTCTTTGTATTGTATTTGCATTTTTGATTAGCATCTAAATAGTAATTGAGAGATTAGCTGAGTCAGTCAGATTACTCACTTGCTTGGGGGCCTAGCAGGAACAATTGTCAATTGCGTAAGCGTTACGTTATCGAAAGAGATTTGTATAAAAATTATGACAGCGCTCATACAATTGACATTCGATAACATTGCATTTACGCACCTGTCAATTGTTCCTGCTAGGCCCATATTTACAGGAATAAAATTGCTTTTCTATCCGATATCAAACCGATAATGTGAAAGACCTATGTGTTTCATATATTTTACTTGCCCTTGCATGGCTATTGAATATCGATTACTGTATCGGCATTCGATACCGATATCGTATTCGATCTGGATCGGATAATGGAAAAATGCTCTTTGTGCATTTTAATTGGAAACTAAATTAAAAAAAAAAATGTTTAAGAAAGTATAATTATATTATTGTAAGTCTTCTTAATTGTCCGGTAAAACAGAAATATCTTCCCCGTATCAATACCGTCACACCAAGCTGTCTCACTGGTGGAACACACTCTTCTAATTTTCGCATCTAACTGCTTCAATCTATTCGCCTCTTCTTCCGGAGCATTTCCGAGACCTAATAAAACCGTTTAGTAAAAGTTTATTATCTTTATCGATAAACTCTTGTGTCAGTAGGGTACATCACTCAAAATACGCAGAAAAACAAAGCTTTTATTTTGCACAAATTATTACTCATTACGTGATATTCATCATTAAAGCGTGATATAGTACGAAAAAGGGTTCGTTAAATTTAATGATTATCTGTTTATATTATAAAAATACTCATTATTTAGTTCACAAAACATTGTTAAAACATTACGTGTAAAATGATAATTCCAAGTATTTGACACCTTCTGTCGTCATTCTTGAGGCACAATATGCAGCGGCGCAACACATATTAGATGTTTTAAAATTAATATCTCCTTTACACATTTATTTTCATTTATAAAACACAAAATATACACAGAGCTACTGCTCTGCAATGGCCTACTGAGCTGGCCATAACATGACACGAAACCCGCGTTTATACACCGATATAAGCTCTTTCATTCGCTCGTATTGATACATCGTTAGTAAGACAGAGCAACAGAAAACAATAGTACCAACTTTCAAAAACTATGACTCCGTCTTTAGAAGTCTTTGGTATAGGGTAAGCAACGGCACAACTCCGAATAATCTATCCAATTAGAAGGGCGACCCGAGTTGTCGACTGCCAAAGTGTTACAAATAGGCTTGCCCTTGGTACACCTCTAATATAGCATCGCTCTGCATACTCTACCAGTCATCCTATCCCATCCCATCATACCAGTATCAAGGTGAGTGCTCCTAAGAAATATTGTTCGAAATGATACCTGCTGCAACTTTTCGCCACCGTTCTAAGCAACAAAATATTTATCATCCTCACCACCTTGATGAGTGGAAGTCTTCCACCGTGCGCTTTACCCGAAGTTTTTTGCCGTGCACAAATAAACTTTGGAATAAATTGTCACCAGCGGTATTTCCGATCTATTATGATTTGCAAATCTTTAAGAAGAGAGCGTATTCCCTCTTAAAAGGCACGCAAATTATAGACGTATATATAAGTATTATAGACGAGGTAATTTGTGTCAATAAGTGTCTCCAGTGAAATGGCACCACCTTTGGGCACCACTGTTGTTATTTTTGGGGCTATTTTGACATTTGAAGTATGGTGAAATAACAAGATGGCGTAATTTTTCATTAATAAATATTTGATCAGTCAAATGTGTGTCATAGACTCATAGTCCATCTTTAGTTTTGAAATCTTTGCCGCAAACGCACTTGCGGTGTTGACGGTGGGTGACGGCTATCGTTCTTCATCAGGTGACCCATTTGCTTGTTTGCCCCCTATTTAAAAAGAAAACATACTCATTAGACTATTATAAAACGATCCCATAACCAAACTAAATGAAAAAATAAAACCACAAAAGCTGTTTCTTAAAAAATATATCTTCAAGAGCTAATTTGCTTAGGTTTGTTGCAACCTTCGCAAGTCTAAATTGAAACAAAAGGGTCAAGTTACTTATGACGCCCACAGATTATTAATATTCATATTTCAACCACCCTCTTAGCTCAACTGAGAACAAAGATCATGGAAACTCTAGAATGTTTAATCATAAAACTAAACTGAAACAAATTCTTTCACTACAGTTTGACGAGAATTGTGCGAATGGAGGAGTATGATATTTAGCACTGTCAAAGTCTATGTGGAGAAAGGTGGTAATAAGTATGTTTAAAATAATGTATAAAAATACATACAATTAATAAAAACAACAACACACACTACCTTAGATTATTATTAATACATTACCGTTGCGCTTATATTTTGCGTATAATAAATAGATAATACAATTTTGTAACATGTTGACGTTTGTCAATCTATCACAACAAAATCTATCTTGCATGAACAGCTAATATGCATTCCATATATATACTAGGAGCAAACAAATGTCAAAATCATTTTAGTGCCTAATGCCTATACCTATAGACCCGTCTGGATAAGTTTTGAGGGTGCAAAAATTCTAAAGTCTATTATTTTTGCATATAGTTTCAGGGCCTTCTTCTAAGCCTAAAATTTGATTTTGTGCCATTTAGGTATTTGTCTTTTTCATCGGTACTAGCCGAAAAGTTAATTACAGCTAAACTTTTTACTTGCACGATATTAAGGAAAGAGTCGTATCCAACCAGGCTACTTTAAAAAACATGGTCCCATCAAGTCGACAACCATTCCAATGTCTAAAAAAACTTGAAAATCTGTTCAGAGTATTAATATATGAGTCTGTAAGAAAGTTGTGCCACATTCGTCAATTGCGTTGAAATATATTTAGTTTTTTTCCCTCAAACTCGCTATAAGAACTACAAATGAAACTTTTAGTTAGTAAAATTTATGATTTTTTGATGATTATGATGTTTCAAAACACTTTCCGTAAGTTTCACTGTGTTTATCTATGGCATTTTTTATTATAATAAAAGAAAACATCTTTTATCGTTTATGGCGAATACGGGGCAAGTGCGGGTGTGAAAAATGATTATAAGTCATTTTGTAGTGGATGAAAATGACGCAAATTCTCCATACTCTGCAGGCTGTCCCAGATATGACACCTTTTATATTTTAAACTTTAAATAAATTTTGCCACTTTTATGGTCATTTAAAAAAATGATCCACAAATAACCGAACTGTTGAAAACGAAATGGGCAGAAATGGCACAAAACTTAATAATAAGCTCTCTAGGGACTACTTTATCAACACGCAAAAAATCAGCATCTTTAGATTTTTTTCCATTTACTTACCACCTCAAAGAGGCTAGCGCGATGGGTCATAGGCGTTCTAACTATAAGTCGAAGAGTTCCTTTGCTTCCTCCAGGATTCATTCCATCAGTAAATCTGGCCTTTATGAACAAGGAACAAACTTGAAAGTATACTTTTTCTAACAAAAAACTCAAATTGGTCCAGGCGTCTTTCCGTAATCAGGTAACATAGCAAAATATCCCGCATTGACAACCCCCTAATTTTTTGGAGGCCGTTATAAGATTCCTGAAGAAAATCACATTTATCCATAATAAATCTTCATCTAAATACAAACTTGTATATTCCAGAACCTGTTCCAGAGAAAGTTCTCCGCTTCTCTCTTTATCGAACAATAGAGAAAGGCTCTGTGGCATAACGTAAAAGTATTAAGTAATATTCCTCCATACTGTATTCAGGACTTCCATTCCTTTATACGTGCAATAATGGCTCGGAGTAGCACAGACGAGCGATTTGTTCAACAATTTTAGTCAATGAATTATTATTTTTTTTCAACGAATATTCCGTGGCTGTGTGGTTGATTGCTTTTGATGCATTCGAGTGAGCGCAGTAGACTCGATCTTCAAATTTCATCATAATCGGACCAGGGCCTCTAGTCAAGATACATTCGATAATTACGACGGTGAAGTTCGAAAACAAAATCTATGGGATTTGACATAAGGCATCGCAAGCGACATGTCACATAACGATGACTTATGTCAAATCCCATACATTTTTGATTTCGAAGTTCGCTATCGAAATTATCGAATGCATCTTGACTAGATACCCAGTAGTGAAAACAGCATTGAATAGGTCCCTATAAACAAATAAATATACAGATAAACAAACAAACATACCAGTGGCGGACTAACCGGGGGGCGGAAGGGGCGGTCCGCCCCGGGCCCCCGGTCTTGGGGGGCCCCCAAATGCCTCCGCGTTCCCCTGATGAAATCCTAAACAAGACTTAAAAATGTGCTTGATACCTACATAACTTCATCAAGATCAAAACACTACAGCTATTTAGACTTTTTACGCGGTACTAATACTCATTTAACTTTACTGAACGCGACCAATACGCTGGGGGAATTCCCGTCTTTGTAGCGGGTACTTCCTCAGCAGAAGCGTAGCGTGCCTTGGCGGGGCCCCGTGTAAAAATTTGTTTGGGGCCCCTTAGGAAGGGTAAAGATTGCTCACAAAATAAAAAAAAATTGCATAAAATTAAAAGAAATATTTATTCGTCATAATTATTAGCTATCTGTCACTTTTTCCAAATTTTTTACAATTTAAATATACACTCTCCTTGCCTTTTTTTTCGGCAAACTAATTTATTAAATCATTTATAGTTGATGATGAAATGAAGATGAAATTTGGGAAGTTTTTATTAATTTTTGCACGTTGGGGCCCTCCGTGCCCCGGGGGCCCCGTATAATTGATACGGCAGATACGGCGGTAGCTACGCCCCTGTTCCTCAGGAATCCCTGAATGAATAGAGTGCAAATAATTCCCTCTTTTACGCCTACATTTACATTCACTACATTCTATTTACGTAGAAAAATAAACATTGGCCACATTTAAAATATAGGTATTAAATTTCTTTACGTTTATATTTAATAGTTTATTAGTGTCCGATATTTTTGCGAACAGATAAGCCTTTTTTTTTATTGTAAAGTAATAAACGCGATCTTATCCGTTCAAAGTAATTTCATTAAAAAGCGTAATAGTATTATTGATTTTTGGTGCGGAATAAAAGTAAATGAGTTCAGAGTTGAGTAAGTGCATTTTCGAGTATTTGGAAAAAGTAACTAATTCTTCGTATAATTTAGTCTAGAAATAATTTCTAGGCTAAATTATACGAAGAATTTTATGATCCGTAGTTTCTAGTCAACATGCACCTACGAGTACATTGCTTCAGTTATTGCATTTTGCGAGTGGTCCTTATATTATTTGTAGTGCACGTAACACGTTTATTAGAGACGTTAGTTTGAGCATCTACACGATCATCTTTTATTCCTATTGTCCATCTCATCAACAAAAGGTTGACTGGTAGAGATTGCTTGGTAGCAATAAGTTCGCCTTTTGTACATCATTTATTAGTATTAGCGATATAGTTGTATTTTTGTATGTTATTGGTGTGCAATAAAGTGTTTTTGTATTGTATTGTATTGTATTGTACCATACCATACTTCCAGCCTCCCGAACAAGCCGGTTTCCGAAGAGGCTTTAGTACCATAGACCACATACATACGGTACGGCAGGTTATACAGAAAACCGAGGAGTATAATCTGCCACTGTGCTTGGCGTTTGTGGACTATGAGAAAGCCTTTGATTCGATTGAGACCTGGGCGGTGTTACAGTCTCTTCAGAGATGCCGGATCGACTACCGGTACATCGAAGTGTTGAAGTGTTTATATAGTAAAGCCACCATGTCCGTGCGAGTACAGGAGCATAGCACAAAGGCGATTCCATTGCAGCGCGGCGTCAGACAGGGAGACGTCATCTCTCCGAAACTGTTTTCCGCTGCATTGGAGGATGCGTTCAAACTCCTGGACTGGCAAGGACTTGGGATCAATATAAATGGTGACTACATCACTCACCTTCGATTTGCCGATGACATTGTGGTTATGGCAGAAACTCTGGAAGACCTTAACACTATGCTAGAAGACCTCGGTAGAGTTTCACAACAGGTGGGACTTAGTATGAACATGGATAAGACGAAAATTATGTTTAATGCCCATGTTGTACCCACCCAAGTGACCGTTGGAAATTCTACGCTCAAAGTTGTTGACGACTATATATACCTAGGGCACAAAGTCCAGTTAGGTAGGTCCAACTTCGAAAAAGAGGTCAACCGTCGAATCCAGCTTGGCTGGGCAGCGTTCGGGAAACTCAGAAACATCTTCTCGTCAAAAATTCCTCAGTGCCTGAAGACAAAAGTTTTCGAGCAGTGTGTGTTACTGGTGATGACATATGGAGCCGAAACGTGGTCATTCACAACGGGACTTATTCAAAAGCTTCGTGTCGCTCAAAGAGCTATGGAGAGGGCTATGCTTGGAGTCTCTCTACGTGATAGAATCAGAAATGAGGAAATCCGTAGCAGAACTAAAGTTACCGACATAGCCCAGCGCATTAGCAAGTTAAAGTGGCAATGGGCTGGACATATAGCCCGTAGAACCGATGCCCGCTGGGACCGAAAGGTTCTTGAGTGGAGACCACGAACTGGACGCCGAAGCGTAGGACGGCCTTCCACCAGGTGGACAGATGACCTGAGAAAAGTCGCAGGAAGTCGGTGGATACAGGCCGCGAGCGACCGGTCGCACTGGAAATCTATAGGGGAGGCCTATGTCCTGCAGTGGACGTCACCAGGCTGAAACGGTATTGTACTTGTTCTCATCGTAAGACTCAACATGGCAAAGTCTCTGTACATTTGTATATCTATATCGTCAAATCAATCATGAAGCTTATAGACTAGGGCTCTACCATTGAAAATGGTCAAAAGAGAAAAAAAAATATAGTATGAAACCCATTGAAAAGGATGAGAATATTAAAAAATAAAATGATAAGTAATTTACGGGCGATTGGCGTTGGGAAGTGTAAGGGGTGAGTTTTTAAGGGTAGAAGACGGTTTATCTCAATTTCCGGCAAAACTACAAGTCCTATGGAAAATAGTCAAATGGCAAGAAAGAAAAAATTCTAAAGAAATCGGTTTCACATAAGTTATTGAGGAGTTCAGTAAATTGAAGGCACGAAAACACATATAACACGCTACAAAAAAAAACTATCTTTTATTTTATTTATTTTATCTATCGATCTATCGATTTGTATTTTATTTTCCTCACCTATATCCATTCCATATTGTAGGTATGTATGTTTCACTTACCAGATTTTAACGAAATAAACATAAAAAACTACATTTTTAGGGTTCCGTAGCTAAATGTCAAAAAACGGAACCCTTATGGATTCGTCATGTCTGTCTGTCTGTCTGTCACAAAAATTGAAAAAAAAAGCAATAAATTTTGAGCGTTCCCCATACTTACAACTGAAAGTCAAAAAAAATTTTTTTCATTAAACCCATACGTATGGATAGGTCTTCAAAAATTATATTGAGATTTCTAATATCATTTTTTTCTAAACTGAATAGTTTGCGTGAGAGACACTTCCAAAGTGGTAAAATGTGTGTCCTGTAAAATAAGAGAATGATAAAACTAGAAAACATATATGATGTACATTACCATGCAAACTTCCACCAAAAATTGGTTTGAACGAGATCTAGTAAGTAGTTTTTTTTAATACGTCATAAATTGTAAACCGTAAAATCGTAAAAAAAGAATAAAAGTAGACACGGAGTTTGTTAACAATTTAAAATTTGCTAACGATATTATTATTTTTGCAAAAACATCAAAAGAACTACAAATAATGATAAGTGAGTTAGATTATGAGAGCAGAAAAATTGGTTTACGAATGAACACTTCAAAAACAAAAGTAGCGACAAATAGTGTAAAAAAAAAACGGAACCCTTATGGATTCGTTTTTTTTTACACTATTTGTCACGACGACATAATATACGTAAACAATGCACAAATTCAATATGTGGACAGCTATATATACCTCGGAAAACAAATATCCTTTGAGATAACGCGCCACGAAGATGAATTAGAACGCCGTATTAATATGATTTCGAGAAAATACTGGAGTTTCAAAGAAATTTTAAAAGCCAAATTCCCTATGAAACTCAAAAAGAAGGTAATGCACTCCTGCTTATTGCCATGCCTGTTATATGTGGAGCACAAACGTGGCTATTTCAAGAAAAAACAAAAAAAATCGGACATGTCAGCGCGCAAAAGAAAGAAGCATACTGGGTATCAAACTTATCGACAAACAAAATAGCAATGTTATTCGTAAAAAGACAAAACTCATAGATGCAGAACGACATGCACAACAACTTAAATGGAGATGGGCTGGCCACGTTGCCCGTATGACAGACAAAGAGAGTCACCAAGTGGAAAGGCGCAGGTGGAAAGAAGCAAAGAAAGACCTAAAGATAGATGGGTCGACGAAATCATAAACATAACGGGCGAGGAATGGATGACAAAGACAACAGACCGAAAACAATGGGAAAAATTGGAGGAGGCCTTTATCCGAAGAGGAGCCATGCCAAAAGAAAAACTAATACATAAGAAACATTTTATAAGTAATTCAATATGTACCGACTAATTTTAAAATAAAATTTTCTTAGCTTGTAAAAATTTTAAAAACTAATAAAAAAAACTATTTAAAGCATGGAAATAAAGGGCTATATTATTAAATCTTTAACTGCAATTTACCTTTCATTCAATCAACTCAAATATAAAAAAACATTTACTTTCATAAAATATATAAACCTTATGCATAAACCGTGATCCTTTATTTTTTATTACAAGTTTGTACGAAACCCTCGGTGCGCGAGTCCGACTCGCACTTGACCGGTTTTTTAAGCAGGGGGGCCTCATTTGGCTTTACCGCCCCGGGCCCCTGACGGGCTTAGTCCGCCACTGAAACATACAAACAACAAAACGTTTTCTCTTTATTATATTAAATAGTAATATAATAAAGAAGTTTAGATATGCCTATGCTTTTTCATCGTTTTTAAATTCGCAATCAGAGTGCTTGCTGAGTGAAAGTTTTTCTTTTCGCATTCGATTGTGAGCGCGTTTGGCGTTTACTAGGAATTTTAATGTGACTCACATGTTTTGTTTCTCGCGTTTACAACTAGGTGGCGCTGTACAAATCACATATGAACTCCTAGTAAACGCCAAACGCGCTCACGATCAAAAAATATGAGCGAATACAAGTATTCTGTGGTCGCGCGCGCAGCTAACACAATATTATTGTGTTTTGTCCGTACATTATGATTGTCTTCCTTTTGTAGAATAATAAGTAAGTAAGTGAACTCAATGAATATTGTCTACACAACTCTAATAAGGGTTAGAGGCAGTAAATGTCAGATTGTAATATTATACACATTTATATAAATAAATAAAAAAAAACTCACACTTAGCACTCAGATCGCTCGTCTACGCTCCACCATAAACTAAAGTCTGAGCGCCGACAATAGAAGTAAAATATTAACTAGATCCACCCCCTGTACGCAGCGCCTTTGACTCAAAGGACTGATCTATGCTAAATCTCTATTCATTTAATGCATCACTTTCATAATTCCATTTAAATGAGAGCGTCTACTTTATTTATGGAATTATAGAAGTAGGTTTTGGTTTAATAAGAGAGACGTCTTTTGTTCACGCGAAAAACGTCTACGACGAAATCTATTTCTTTTTCACTTCACTTGTACAAAACTTTATTTGATCAAAACAATCATCTGATAGTGCCATCTGTTCATCTTATGCTAACCATACACGTAACGCTATACCCGACAGGTTTGCCGTACAGGTAAACCGGAGCGTGTATGTTGCACAACTGTGCAGGTTTCCATGCAGTATTAGCTCAAGCTTACCTGACAAACCTGTGAGGTAAACCCTTATGTGTATGGCTTTACATAGCTAAGCAAGGGGGGAATGGGGGTAGAAAACGAAAGAATTCGCTTGCCTGCCAAGTGGTATACTTCTATCTTAAGCTAGTCATACACATAAGGGTTTACCTGACAGGGTTTGCCTGCACAGTTAGTGTCAAGTAAGCTTGAGCTGATACTGTATGAAAACTGACACTTTTGTGTCACACTATCCGGTTTACCTGATTTTTTTAATGTAATGCACCAGGAAACGAGCAGACGGATCGCCTGTTGGTAAGCGATTACCGCCGCCCATGGACGCGTTACACTTGTAACTCCTCTGGTATTGCGACTTGCGTTCCTGGTCCATACAAACCCCATAGGCCTCCGGTAACCTCACTCGGCGAAATACAAGCGTTATTTCACGCCGGTTTTCTGTGAGGTCGTGGTATTCATGCCCAAGCGTGGCTCTCCCAGAGTTACAGTAAATCTGTACAGGCAAACCTGTCAGGTACACCGTTATGGCTAGCATTAGGTAGGAATATCGTCAAACATTAGAAGTAAGATCTTTAAAAAAAGCTGTAGACGCATCTCTAACCATTTTTCATATACGTATGCAGTTTATACTAATTAGGGCCAGCTCACACCGAGACGTGACGTGGCGCTGCATTTTTATGATACCAATTAAAAATGAACTTTATTCACTACGCAAGAAGATACACTTTTCATTGCAAGAATTGGTGCCGCGCTGTGCATTGTGGTGCAGGTCGATATTCGAACTCTGTAATCAAACGTGTATCTTCCTCCTGTCTAGGGAATAAAGTTCAATTATGAATTAGTATCTTAAAACTGTGTCATGGGATACTCATCCCAACTTACCTGTCCGGTAGTTGTGGTATAGTATACGGTATGCGACCCCGGCTTCCCTAGCTATTACTGTCCTATCCCTTGCCCTCCTGGGCGGTAATATCCTACATTTCCTATTTCCCACTCTAACTTACCAATCTTCTTTTCCATACCACCTATCCTTCCCTTTTCCTATTCCTACCCTCTCCGCCAATCCGTGGGAACGCAATGGATAATCATAAAAATAATTTAATTATCCAAAATGGCGGCGATGTGGTTCGCCACCCATCACGTCTCGTTCTCGCGGAGGCGAAAAGTGGCCCATGGAGAGCCGTTTCGCTACGTTGAATGTAAGAGGAGGAATGGATGGTAATATGATTGATAGTGGACGAAGCGAAACAAGTATGTAAGGATCGTGGCAAGTGGAAAGAAGTGGTCTCTGCCTACCCCTATGGGAAAGAGGCGGTTCTGCCTACCTCTACGGGAAAGAGGCGTGATTATATGTATGTATTATATTAAAACTGCAGCGCCGCGTCGAGTTTCGTTGTAAACTGATGCGTAGCAAAATAATTTTGTAATACTAACCCGGTAAAGCTCAGGGGAAGACAGCCCTATAAGTGACAGATTAGGTAAAAATACCCCTTGACGTGCCCGCAGATTTAATTTCAAGATGGCGTCATTTGACACCTTAGGGAGCGCAACGCCCTTTGTTAACTCTTCAAGACGTGTTACTTGATACTAGTTTTAAGGTTAATACTAGTACCACAAGGAACACTTATAGTTTCGTTCTGTATGTCTGTCTGTTAGCCCTTTTAACTTCTGAAATTATGTTTTAGGGATGGCTCGGGATATATTTTGTGAAGTGAGGAGGCATTTTTTCATTCGTTCTTTATTTACGGTTTCATACATGACTATTTTATCATATAAACCATTTTCGAGCAATCAGCCACCAAAATGGTTTACAACTTGGTCCCCCGGTGGCATTTTTGAACTATACATAAGAGATAGAAATTTGTAACTTTTCACGCTAATAGATCATGCTAAATTTTCTATAGGAATTTATATTTCGGGCGAAATAAGTTAATAACTTATGAAGTAAATTGAAAAAAAAAAAACCGGTAAAATTACGCGGTAAATGTTCTGACATGCTCTTGGTAAGGTTTTTTTACATATTACTAGATTCATACCACTCTCTCTGTACTCCGTACGCGCAAAAGAAAATTAAAATGAAACCGGACATTTTCTCGCGACAAATTTCCTTCCCCGTTGTCAACTCTACCTATATTTGTGCCAAATTTGATCAAAATCGGTCCCGTACTTTTGTAGCCTATTCAATGCAAACAAACAAACAAATAAATATTTTCTATTTATAATTATAAATAATGATATTATTGCTCAGGATGATAGCTATCAAATATTTCAAAACTCAAGATAGGACACGGTACATTTGACAGAATAAATCATTATACACTAAAAAGTTACGCCATCTTGGTTTTTACTATACTTCAAATGTCAGCCATCTTGTTTTCACCATAGTTCAAATGTCAAAATGACCCCATAAAATCTCAAAAGTGGGGCCATTTATCTGGAGACACTTTTTTGCCCCAACATGCCTCGTCTATAATATACACGTCTATGATAGCTATTCAAAATTAAACTTTATCCACTAGACAATAAGATACACGTTTCAAGCGCGCTGCGTAGCAGTGATTCAATACCTACATACATATTACTATTATTGCTCCGTGGTCTAGTGCTTAGAGTATTGGCTCTCGACTCGGAGGTCGTGAGTTCGATTCCCACATTGGAACAACAAAAAATGTTGTTTCCAAGTTTGGTTAGGACAATGCAGACTGATGACTGATCACCTGATTGTCTGACTAGAAAGATGATGCGTCGGATGGGCATGTAAAAAGTCGGACCTGCGCCTGATCTCTCGTCAGTCGTGTCCCACAGGATTATGAGAGTAAAGGAAGAGAGAGTGCTCTTATGTACTGCGCACACACTTGGTCACTATAAAATAACACCTGCACAGCTGGCCTGGTTTCAATGGGACCAGCTACCAATTACCGAAATCGGTGCGGGGAATTATTAATATGACTATTATTCCTATAAAACGATTTGACTCTGAAATTGTACTCTAATGTAGAATATTGATTTTCATATACTAGAATTCAAGTCAAGTTCAAGAAGCGTTTAATGTGAGATTGTAATTACCTCGAATTACACGTATTAAGAAATCGTTTTCACGCGAATTTTCCAAGAAATTTGACAAACCCACGAGACTTCTTCAACGAAAATTAAACCTTGTTGTATAGAAATATGGTTCATTTTAGCAAGCGATAAAATATTATCGATGTCATAATAATAGATAAAGCTAATGTCGTGTAATTAGCACGTTTCGAGGTGGCATGTAAGTTCTCATTATAGCTTGTACACCCGTTTGTACATCTATGTTCTAATTACTGCATACATCAGCGTAGTTATATTAAACTACGTATTATATTAAACTACGCTAATGTCTTAATATTATAAATTACGCAGAAACACGTCTACTAGTTTTGATTCGTTTTATAAGTTTTGACCACTAACGACATTCTAATCTAATAATTAATATTATAGGTCGCCTTGTGATCGAAATTCGCCTGTTATAGTTAATTTAATTTATAAGTTTGAACTTTATTAGCGTTCTTTTGTCAAACGTTTTGCCACTTCCTCAACCGCTTGAGTGTCGCCCGGCACATTTGTCCAAATACCTAAGATGTACTAACCGCGCGGACAGTAAGCGTCACTGTAAAACCCGTTAAGGTGGTTCGTTTCCTATACAAAAATACAATGGACATTAATTAGGTAATTTCATAAATAGTATTGAATTTTCGACAAAAAGTGACATTTGTAACTTATGTCACTTTTTGTCGAAAATTCAATAAAAATGTGACTTCTGTGTGAAATAAAGTATTTTAAATATATTTTGCGACAATTGTATTGCAAAATAAATAGATGTGCATATAAATTTATGTAGTAATAGTATGAAATTACCTAATTAATGTCCATTGTATTTTTGTATAGGAAACGAACCACCTTAAGGTTCGAACGGCACATATTTTTTTCAATGTTTTCTATTTTGTCTCATTTATAAATATCTAGATTTTAATATGTGATTTAAATTTATTAATTTAGTACAGGGATAAAGGAGAGCTGTTATAACCGCCGATTATAAAGCCGAATCTGTGTAAGGCTGTCTGGAGGTGATTATTAATTGGTAAATAAAATGTGAAATAAAAAACATTAATTGGTAAAGTAGGTACTAATTAATTAATTATCAAGTTAGTCATTATGTTATTTGAATTTTTTATAGTAATTATAGAATGTTGTCACCCATTTTAAAGCCGCCATTTCTCAGGTGAAACTTTCGTTTGCATAAGTCTATCTACGAGTATACTAATAAAATAAAGAGGAAAAGTTTGATTGTAGTTTGTTTGTTTGATTCTTATGAAATTTGGTACAGATATAGATTAGACCACGGGGAAGGACATAGCCTACTTTTTATTGCGGCAAAATGTACGGTTACTGCGGGATTTCCTTTTGCGCGTATGAAGTTGCGTGCAATATTTAGTAATCTTAATAGATTCACATCTTAAAGTAATCTTTAAGATGTGAATCTATTAAAACTTACATCAATCTCGCATCGTGAAAGACAAACAGTACTGAAACTCGTCACCTTCGAAGTTTTTTAACTGAACTTATTTACTCCAGTCGTTCCAGTTTCCAACTCAAAGCCCAGCTGCTCTTTATGTCTTCTAGAACTTTCTTAAGGTTTTTTTTTATGTTTAGCTTTTTTAATATACCGGGCAGGAAGATACTTGATGTGGTATCACTGTATATTTTTTAAGGAGCAGAAAGAAAGAGACAGAAAATTAGGTCTGAGTTCACTAATCGGACGCTTAGCTATTACTTTTCCTTTTCTTTTGTTTGCGTTATTAGTATAGTTCAAATTCAGTTTACTGTGTGCAAGTTTTGTGACTACTCGCTGTGATGAAGTTAACTACAATTCGTATGGCATCGAATTAGTTACCATTGTTTGCCACTAGGGGCGTTGTTTCGATGACACGACCAGTGCTCTCACATAGCATACTGATCAAATATACTTTAAGAAAATATTTGCCATATTCTTTTGTTAATTGGAATTTGGAATGAACGAATAAAATATTCTTTATAGCACGGCGTGACCTAAACCGGCACTTTACGCACGCTTCGTGCGTAAAGTGCGGGTTTTTGTCACACTTGCTATAAAATAATATACGATACTTGTGGCTTAAGTTGTCTATTACTGCACGGCGTGAAGTTAGCGCCCGAGCGGAGCGAGGGCAACTTACGTCACGCGTATCGTAATGTACTATTACTTTCCACAAACATAAAATTAAGAAATTAAGTATGTTATGTGCTTTATCCTATTCTACCCTTAACTTTCACTTTTATAAAAGTACCTACTTAGTAAAGTAGGTACTTTTATAAAAGTGAAAGTTTATGAGGCTGGTATATGGATGTGTGTTAATCTTTCACGCAAAAAGTACTTTAAAATTTGGTAGATATTGTTGTAGTTTAGGCTCTGGAGTCTGTATTAACACATACAGTGAAAACTACTGTTACGACTTTGAATGGACTTATCCCTGTAATAGCCAACAGTTATTATAACCGATGGTAAAATGTTCATAATATATCAGCAGATATACCTTAACACTTGGTCGTAATACCCGGTTTGTCGTTTTAAGTTTTAAGTAGACTACTATTAAATCTATACTATCTATATCTATACTTCTATACTAATATTATAAATGCAAAAGTGTGTCTGTCTGTCTGTCTATCTGTCTGTCTGTATGTTACCTCTTCACGCTTTAACCGCTGAACCGATTTTTATGAAATTTGGTATAGACATACTTTGGGTCTTGGGAAAGGACATAGCATATTTTTTATGACGAAAAATTAGTGTTCCCGCAAGATAATGTATTTACGTCGGCGGAGCTGCGGGCAAAAGCTAGTTAAGAATAATTATTTCATCGCACAAGACGTGAAAATTGTGTGAAAAAGATCTGTAAACATAAATAAGTCTTAGCAGCCATTACTTTAATCTATCCTAAAGTCTAATATTGAGCAAAATCTCTACATCAAGTTCGACCTAAATATAAAAGTTATTAAGTTTTAACATCTTTGAGGTTTTCCCAAAAATGTTTAGTCTTCTGTTTAGTAGACTTCATTGTATTTAATCTATATAATTATATTTATAAAGAGGAAATATTTACTTGTATTTAGCACATACACGATCGCAGATTTTTATCGCGAAAAATGTACGGTTCTCCGAGATTTTCTTTTACGCCTACGAAGTAAACATTTACGAGTAGTCAAATATTAATTGGTTTTTAAGAAAAAAATACCATTTGGTAAGTTTTGTTTCAATCTGGGGAAAGAGTGGAAAATTTGGCGAGGAGTGAAACCCAAGACCTAAGTTTACCTAACCGACAAAATAATAATAATTCAAACGGTCTATTTATATAAGACGGTTTGTTTTATCTGTTTATATAAAATCAAACTCTAGTACCAACTAAATCACAAGATTCTTTAGAAAATACAAAATTGAATACAGATGGTACGAAATTTATAAGCCTGAAGAAGTTACACTAAACAGCTTTACAAACTCTCTCGTAAACAAACGATTATATTTATTTGCACCGCAATGTATACTTTCAAATTTTCTTCCAATTAGAATAGAAAAAAAAATTCTTCAATAAAAACATCGTTTTTTTAACTGTATTACTTGAATAAAAAACATAATAATTAGTTTGATTAGTTATAAGAATATGTTCCGCATTATTTCGTGCTTTAGTTTTGTTTTAGTTTTTCGTTTTATAAAATTATTTAATTTCAGTCACAAACATACAAAACAATATCTACGACAAAAGCAATTTGTGTGTTCATCACTATTAATACTCTGTTTTCTCCTTGAAGCCGTACAGTCAAAGAAAATTTCCTCGAAAAATATCTTATTACTTTAATCCTATTACAACTAGTAGGAACGTTGGGTATTTGTTGTATTTCTTATACTGAGATTAAATTCCATAATGTTTCTTTGTTATTTTTAGTACAGGTTGAAAAGCAATTTAGTTTATTAAAAATACCTTTTTGTTATAATTTTATAACTATACTTGATAGTTATGGTAGTACCATAGACTAATCAAATTACTATAGACCGACAGATCCCATACAATAAAATGTACACGAAAAAAAGGTCCGGATTCTGGTTAGGTCTAGATGGCGTTAGTTCCTAGCACGAAAGTCAATAAATTGCACAAATTAGCGAAGTAAATCAATTATGTTCTCTTTGAAACAAGAAAAAATATTTTTCAGTCTCTTTCCAGTGTGATTTTAAAGTTCAAAGACTGATATTTGATAATTGTCTCTAAATCCTAAAAATTAAACTCAGTAGCTTGTTTTTAGACAATTATGGTAGATGGCGTAGTATTAGGGTACCAAATGTGATCACTAGATGGCGCGCAAAAGCATCGAATTACTCATAAAAGTAGGTACCTACTTATATAAACAGGTACAATACAATGTTGTTTAATGTAGATATTGATCATAATAATTATTGTAGCTAGGTGTTGTCCGCGACTTCGTTCGCGTGAATATGGGTTAACGCGGTTGGATAAAAAGACAACGTTAATTATTATGAAAACAAAACTAAATATGTACCTAGGTACCTACCTATCATAAAAAATAATACAACTCTTTAAAATACCAAGAAATCTTATTTTGCTTAAAATACCGACCTATTTAATAGAAAACTACACGAAATCAAAGTGTAACTTAATTAGAATATTGAATTAAACGATAAGTAACGGCAATAAAAATCAAAAATGTTTGAAATTACGGTTGACAAGTCATTTTGCAGTCGCGGACAGATCAGGTGAACTTTATTTTGAACCTTATTGCTAAGGTATAAGGTTGAAAATGATACACCGTATCTGTCCGTACGCTCTATGCTTTGGCATAAGAGCGTTTCAAATTTTTCTAAAGTTTTTCATCGTACTAGCAGCCTTAGCATGACGTGGCGACGCGAGCCGAAGAAATAAATATAAAGAAGAAATATTCTATATATTATAAAGACTGAAACTAATTGTCTAGGAGCGCCATGATGTGGAGTAGTTGACATTATTATAAGACTAGATGTTGCACGCGACTTCGTACGCGCAAAAGGAAATCTCGCGGTAACCGTACATTTTGCCGCGATAAAAATTAGCCTATGTCCTTCCCCGTGGTCATTATAATCTATATTTGCTCCAAATTTCATCAAAATCGGTCCAGTAGTTTCGGAGCCTATTCAATGCAAAGAAACAAACATACAAACAAACAAACAAACTTTTCCTCTTTATTATATTAGTATAGAGTATTTGACGTTAAATGAAGAAAAAGTTTCTACTTTAGCCGTCAAAAGAGGCCATTTTTTGAGCTCATGCTCGGAAAGAAAAGAAATATTTTTTCTCATAACGACGAAGCATCAACCTTACTGCCTTACAATAAGACCTATTCTGAATTCCGAATGGTATTAACGTTTCTGCGATCTCTCATTTTGTCGATTCTTCGGTATTTCTTGCAGGCTTAGCATACACATCCAATGTGCATGCTAAGCCTGCTAGTCTGTGTAACAAAAGAGTTGAAAAAGGATTTCATGTGTCATATTATATGACTAATGACACTGACATTTGACTCGATACTCATGTGTACGATTTTCAACTCTATTGTATTAGCACAGAGTTCTATTTTTAATTAATTAATTCTCTGAAACCGAAACATAGCAATTTCATTGCTTTTATTGCCACAATTGTGATATACGCACTTGGTAGATATGATCGCCGATGGGTGTTTGGTCGGCGGCGGCGCGCCTACTTTTTTGGGTCGGCGTCGGCGGCGTCGGCGGCGTGACCTTGAAAGGGTTGAAGTTTGTACTTGGTAGTAAAAAAAAGTGTAGTTCATTCATAACTGTAAAATACTTTTATTTATTGGGTTACATACAATTTCAATGTAATACAATTTATGACACTTTTTTTTAGTGATGAAAAAGACAACGTAATAGTACATATTCAAAGTAGGAACTACTTTGGAATTAGAGTTAACTGTGCTTTGATTCCAAAGAGCGTAATCACTGTAATCTTTTTCTATTTTCGTTTTATAAACGTCCACATTTTCAAGAACTGACGTCGAAGCCATTTATATAACTGAATGCGTACGCTCTCTAGTGAACAACCAATAATAGCAGAAATCTCAGCCTGAAACACGGTGCAAAATCTTTTAAACAAGCATGTCTGCCTGTAGGTGGCACGCCCCCGTGGTCCAGCGCCATCCCGGTTGTCTTTCCTAGATCTGTCCGTGAAATAAATTATGTCCTTAAGGTGAACATTAATTGGAACCGAGTCCTCCCTAGAAGTTATGAAAACTGGTATAGGGGCTTAGCTTGTTCCGGCGCCGAGGGGACGCTCCAGTTTGCCAGAGTGGCCCTTACTTGTGTTGGAAGTCCGGTCCCTAAAGAGATAGACTGGCCGGTCGCGGGAGGTGTCCTGTGCCAGACAGATCCGGGACACTCCCCTTATAGCGGCTGAGAGCAATCCGCAGGTTTAGTTTTAGTGGCTAAACCGAGGAGTCGCGTCGGGAACTCCACATACCCCCGGGTCTCCCAGCCCGGGAAGGGCGTAACAACCTTTCCCCTATGAGAACAAAAAAAAAAGGATGGAGGCCCGTTTTATCCTACCTGCCATCATGGTCCTGAGAACAACCTTCTTAGCCTCCATAATATGAATAAGCAGATACCACACTGTGACAATCGCCTCACTATAGCTGTGTATAGCCTAGCGTAGTATTGCCTTCGACCGAAGGCTTCATTTAGAGGTAAGTCTTAGGCAGGACCACAGAGCACATCTAGCCTTTTTCATAATGTCATCGATGTGTTTATTCCAAGTAAGTCCCATAATATCTAGGATCACTCCAAGATATTTGACCTCGCTTGCAAAACGTGGTAGTTTTCCCGAAGAGTGTTGGGGGTTTTAGTCCCTTCAACTTCCTCTTATTGGTGTTAGGTATCAAGACTGTCTATTAGCGGTGACTGTTAGCTTGACCATTTTTCACCAATTTTGCACCTAATTGCATTAGTCTAGCGACTACTGATGTACGTTGGCCTACCACTAGTATCAATAAGTCGGATTAGAGCTTGGCTCTCGACTACAAACATAAAAAGTTGTTTTCAAGTTTGGTTAGGACACTGCAGGCTAATCACCGGATTGTCTGACAAGAAAGGTGATCCATGCGTCGGATAGGCATGTAAAAGCTCGGATCAGCGCCTGATATCTCGCCAGTCGTGTCGGTTATCCGTCCCACTGGATTACGAGAGTAAAGGAAGAGAGAGTGCTCTTGTGTACTGCGCACATACTAGGGCACTACAATAACAACTGCTGGCTATTGACTAACACTAAAATCGGTATGGGGAGCTATTCTTAGTATTAGGTCGTCAGCGTATCCTTGAGCATATAACCTTCTATTGTTCAGTTCTATTAGCAGCCTATTCACTACAACCACTCCTGCGGCGACAGTACCCACACCTCCCTGTGGGCATCCTTAGGTCAACCTGCTCCTGAGTGTCAACCTCATGATAGTTCATCAACTACTCAACAACAGATTAGCGTCATCACGCTACTATGTTGTTTAGCGTAGCTTTGATCCACTCTATAGTAATTCTTGAAGCCAGACTGTTAGGGTAATAGATAAGGTTTAGTTTTTGCCTAACTACATTCAATATCTAGGAAGGCGCAAAACGCAAACTTCTTATCCTCAATGGCTTTATCAATGCGATCTAATAGCTCGATCTACTAGCTCCATCAATTCAGAAGATCCTTTCTAGTAAGCATTTTGTCTTTTATGCAGAACTCTTTCGATGAGATAGGTGTCACTTAGGTGGATGTTCTCCTCGTTTAAAGCATGAAATAATTAAGGCATGACTTAGGTAATATGAATGCTCAAATATTTATTATCATGGTATTTTGACATTCTTCTAACATAAAAATTAAGTTTTGACTAATGAATGATGATAATAATAATTTTTATGGTTAAAATATACCTATAAGTAATAATAAATTAATTGTGGACTAGTTAATATAATTATTTGGACGTCGTTAATGCGACAAAATATGCGGTCTACTATAAAAATTGTAACACCTATTGTAACCATATTTTTACCAAATAAACATCATTTCATTTCATTTCATAGTCACTGACTGAAATTACACGTCATTATGACTATCCCTCTCGCTCACTCACGCGCGCGCCGATTATTTTTCGCGGCGGCGGCGGCGCGGCAAAATCGGCGGCGGCGGCGGCTCGCCGGCGCGGCGCTCATATCTAGCACTTGGTATACATTTTCTCCAAGTTGTTTATGGAAAAAGCTTTCCGAATTTTTAAACAAATAGTCCGAATCGTAGGCACACAAAGTCTATAATACAAGCGCAGGTCAACAGGTCGGAGTCCAGGAGGCAAAATAGGTAGGTAGGTAGGTACAGGTAGTAGGCAGATTATCAGTTCCGGTGGGCAAGCGCAATATCGTATTTGAAAGAAATCTAAAAGCAATTGAGAAAAATACAACAACACAACGAGGAACGCAATCAAAACAATCCGAACTCCGAAGTACGCAGTAGCTGCTGACAGCTGTACGGAGTACGGACGGCGGACCGGCAGATCATAGTGTTGCCACTTTCCGTTTTAAAAGTTTAACAATTAACTTTATTTTGAAACCTACAATTTTCTTTTGTTCTGAGAATTTTTTATTTAAATTAAATTAAGACGTTATACACTTTAATTCAAAGTACAAAAATCGAGTTACAAGATTGTTGTTTAGGTTAAGGTATAAAGATAGAGGTGTTTCAAATTATTAAAACGCCGTTAATAAATATACTGGTTATTACAGAACCAAAATAATATCTTGTCAAATAATTGTACACTTTATATAAACACTAATAAACAAAGCATATTTGAATATAATTCCAGAATGTTGGGTATCTATTTTATATGCATGGCAACATTAATTCATCCTCACACGCGCACGTAGAGAAATTTACAAATTAAAGAAAATTGAAGAAATTTTGTAGGTATAGGTCAAAGGTATAGGTAGGTCTTTATTAGCGGCTCAACCATAACTTGTTTAGCGCCACCTATTGACGTTTTTTTAAATATAAGATAACTTATGACGTACTTCAAACATAGTCCTAGAGATGGCGTTTTTATTTTTAAATAAATGGCTAATTTTGTAATTTGATACACTCAACGTCATCTAACGGTCAACAAGAAAATTAAAAAATGTTGTACGTTTTAATGTATGGGATCTGTCTGTCTATAGTAATTTGATTTGTCTATGGTAGTACTTACTGAACAAAATATATATTTTTTAAAAGAAATAATAGCTTTTGCCCGTGGCATCGCCCACGAAAATAAACTATCCTACGGGAACACTGTTTCAGGATAAAAAGTAGTCTATGTGTTATTCCAGAGCTTAAACTACAACCATACCAAGTTTCATCACAATTCGTTCAGTAGTTTTTGCGTGAAAGAGTAACAAACATTTATACATCCATCAATCCATCCATACATCCATCCATCCTCACACACTTTGACATTTATAAAATTCGTAGGAAGTAGGATTGAGCAATTTAGACATCTGCTATGCCGGAGGTATTGAAAATGCGATGTATAATAAATATTAATTAAGTTAAAATAGAAACAGAAATCTTTATTTATTATTATAAAAACACAAAACAATCAGTATCTTGTCGACATATTATTATCAAAGTAAAAATTACATACCTTTTCGCAAAAAGGCCATTAAAAAAGTTTTTTTTTGCAGAAAAAAATGCTGATTCCAAAGTTCCAAACATATTAACTTAAAATGGCCATTTTGGCGCTTAAGTAATTTTGCCTTTCCAGTGACGATATTATCCTCAGGGGGGGCCTAAGGGACTCGTAGACGTAAGGCCTTCACGGCCCCCGATCAGCTTCATGTTACTTTTTATATCTTTTCTTAAAATATTAAGTTAAAAGTTAATAACAAAGGACCATCGAGAAAAGAGCTGGAAAGTGTAAAATTTTATGAAACCATAAAATAAAGAAGCATTTTCTTGTACGTGTATTATTTTTTGCGCCGTTTTATTACGATTTTATATTTTTATTTTATTAAAGCTGCAAGTGGGATTTTATTATCGACTTTACGATGGCTGTTAAGATTTGGAAATCATTTTTTCAACAATTCTAATGCCACCGAAATTTTATGGCTTAAAGACGAGTTAAATAGTCGATATTCCAATGGATTTGTATGAAAAAGATACTCTAACTTAAAACATCATATTCAGACATTCAGCGCAAGCTTTTTCTGTTAAAGAGGCGCATAATTCAGATGCATAAGAAGTACCTATCTGAATTAATTACTTTAATATGTAAAGTAGAAAACTAGAACTGCTAGGAGGAATTTATTCTAGAATGCTCTGGTGTTTTACTTATTCACTATTTCAATTAGTTATTCAGCCATGAATTATTAATAGTAGGAAAACATTTTGTTTAATAGCACTTTCATTATTAATTTGATGTCGACATATCAATAAATTAGAAAACTGCGATTCGCGAACCATAAAAACGGACACAATGTCAGCACCAACAGAAACGTAATAAAAATATAATAAAAATTTTGGGACATAAAAGGCCCCTAAATTCCCAAGAAATGTGTAAGTGGTAAACCCGTTGAACCTTATCAGGCAAGTTTAAGGGGGCTGTGTAATTTATGTGCCGGGGGCCTTTTAGGCCTCGCAGGCCCAGCAGGGTTGTGATTTGTGAATTTGTTTAACGTTATCTTTAACACCTTTGTTGATTCGAATAATTGGGGGAAGCGGGGATATACTCGTAATGTCTTTGTGTAGATAGTACAGAGTAAGATTAATGGAGAATGTGTGTTACATACATACATACATACATCCATATAATCACGCCTTTTTCCCGTAGGGGTAGGCAGGACCGCCTCTTTCCCGTAGGGGTAGGCAGAGACCACTTCTTTCCACTTGCTACGATCCTTACATACTTCTTTCGCTTCGTCCACTTTCATTCTTACCATCCATTCCTCATCTTACATTCAACGTAGCCAAGCGTCTCTCCATGGTCCACTTTTCGCCTCCGCGACAAACGAGACGTGATGGGTGGCGAACCACATCGCCGCCATTTTGGATAATTGAATTATTTTTGATTATCCATTGCGTTTCCACGTTACGTTATGTGTGTTACGATCTTGTAATATATAATATACAGTTCTAGCCACAGACATCTATTAACTAGACCACGCAAGTCTATGTACTTCGCGTGTAACTTCGCGTGTAAAAGAGGAGTAAAATTGACTTGCTTCAGCGCCATTCTCTCTCGAATATTCTCAGTACCAAACGTAAAACGAAGACTAAAGAAACTAAAAAACGCGACGGGGCAGCGCGAGGTGACGGCTTTTGAATCGTTTACTCGGGGACGTGAGTTATCATCACTAAATCGCTCTTGTTACGTCACAGTAGGTTGAAAAATAATGGCACGATTGGTTTCTATACAGACGATGAAACTTGCGTAGTCTAGTCAATAGATGCCTGTGGCTCTAGCACTTTGTATTTTTTTAATGGCGTCACAGTTGGCGAAGATTTTATAATATTTTATTATAATATGTCTGGATATATTTCATATTAAAGTATCTCTAATTAAAGTATAATGAAAATATATAATATCTCAGCCATCTATTTATTATATTACATTATTCCTGTGGTACTTCTTTTTCTAGTTCTGATATTTTTGGTCATTACAATTTCCTATTCCTCCTACTTTCTTCTGATTAACTTCATTGCTTTTGCCGGAGTTTTCTGGAATAAACTGTCACCAGTGATATTTCGTCTTTCAAACTTTCAAGAAAACTTAAAAGGCTTTTAAAAACCCGGCAACGCACTTGCCACTAATTTGGTGTTGCTCCATGGGCGACGGTGATCGCTTTCCATCATTATTTTATTTAAAAAATACCTTATTTTCACTTCTTAAATGTTGCCGTAACGTAACTACGAAATTTTGCAAAGCAAAAACTGTCTCCACTTAAATGGCCCCATTTTTGAAGTTTATGGGGCCATTTTGACATTTTAGGTATGGGGAAATCGAGATGGTTGACATTTGAGGTATGGTGAAGTCAAGATGGCGTTAATTTTCTTGTAAGAAGATTTGTTCTGTCAAATATACGTCAAAGCCCATCCTTAGTTTTGTAATCATTGGCGAGTACCTAATGAAAAAACTACCGAATTGATAACATAGCTCATGGACCGAAACCGTCAAGTCATTCAACCCTAATTTTACGGCAGATTAAAGTGTGTTTAGTTTCTTCTAATATCGTAATTCTTCGACACCTAACGCCGATCGGAATTTATATTGGCCGACCTCCCCGGGGAGGGTGGGCTGTGGTCGGAATGCGAACCATAACGTTACTTTATGGGGAGATGCGGTGATTTATTCTGAAGCAGACGCGCTAAAAATGCAACAATTTGTACTCTCATCCACCTACTAATCTATACTAATATAATAAAGAGGAAAAGTTTGTTTGTTTATTTGTTTGTTTACATTGAATAGGCTCGGAAACTACTGGATAGATTTTGATGAAATTTGGCACAGATGTAGAGTAGACCACGAGGAAGGACATGGGCTTCTTTTTATCGCGAAAAAATGTACGACTTCGGCAAAAATTACTTTTGCGCGCACGAAGTCACGGGAAACATCTAGTAATATTATGTTTACACAACTGATTCAATGTTGCTGTCTTTATCTGTCAAGTGATTTTTCCAACATATCAGACAAAGACAGCAATATTGATTATTAGTAGTGTGGAAGTAGGGGGTGGACGCCAAACAAAATTTTCCCCACTTTGCGTGTACGGGAGGTACCGCATAAAAGTATGTTTTAGTGATTTTAGCACTTTGTCGACATGGTAAATACACATATCCGTTCAAAGTTTAGTCTATCTAGCCCTAACCATTTGAACGGTAAGCCGAAGAACAGACTGACAGATAAATGGATATGACGAAACTATAAAAGTTCCGAGACGTGAAATATGGGACCCTACAAAGAAAGATTAAAGCATAAGTTTCATAATCTTTTGATCTAGATTCTAGGACACAAGTGTTAATCTCAAGACATTGACCCTCTCCAGTTGAACCCTGTTGACCTGGAGAATATGCTTACTCATAAAAATCATGTGGCGGCCGCTCGTAATGCCTTTGATGTGAGAATATTGCCGACAAATGCGTAGCAGCTGGGAGGTATTCTGAACGTTGTTTATCGCATGGTTTTATCGAAGGCTCTTGGATGTGAAATGAAGTATTATGATCATTTATCATATATTTAATGCTGTTACTGTGATGACGCGATAAATTAAAGAGTAATCATTGAAATACAACCGTGATTCGTAGATAGTGATTTGGAGTTTCGCTGTGGTTTGGGTGTTGTGAGTTTTACATGAGTATTATTTTTATAGAGCCACTTAGATATTTAGAAATGACAATCAATTCAACAGCATGTTTGAACTTTAGTAAACATTAAGCATTATGTCATGGAGGAGTGTTACTTATATTGTGTTATGTGTTAATAAGAATGGTGTAAGAAATATAAAAGTGAAAGCATTACCAAAAGAAAGTTTTCATATCGGATGGTTCCAGAATAGACCCCACTTTTCTGATATTAAGAGGGAATGTGATGCATTTTACTCGCTTGCGATAAAATAACATCCGTGATTACAACGGGAACCGACCACTTAGGGGGCTATTATGACAATTAGGTGAAAAATGTATAAGGAATTAGTTGCTGTTTTTGTACATAAGACCAAATAGAAGGTTTGAGTTCGTAAAATATAATAACTTTATATGTAGTTTAGGTATTTTCAAATACAGATGTCTTATAGAGGCACTAGCTTTTGCCCGCGGCTTCGCCAGCGTAAATACATTATCCCGCGGGAAAACTATTTTTTTCGGGATAAAAATATCCTATGTCCTTTCCCGGGACCCAAAGTATGTCTTTATCAAAATTCATAAAAATCGGTTCAGCGGTTAAAGCGTGAAGAGGTATCAGACAGACAGACAGACACACTTTCGCATTTATAATATTAGTATAGATAATATAGCCTCTATATTGTGCTTATTACGGTGATATAATAATATGATCTTATAAAGTCTAATAAAAGCTACCTACATAAGTACAGCCTATAACAGTTCTTACTCTTTATTCTCGAGATTTTTTATGAATACAATAAAAATCATATTTTATTCACAAAGTCGTGAAAGCTTCGTAGAAAAAAGCAACAAGTTAAAGACAAAAAGCTCTATAGCGTTTTGTCGGAAATAAATATACCTACATTTAATTTGGTGCAGTCTCGAGTCTAGACTGCTGATGTATATGTATGGGACACGTCGTGTATGATTGGATTAAAAGTTTGTTTTATGATATTCCTGGCTTTGTCCATAAAGATGAGTACGAGATATCAAATATGATATCCGGGAAATATCCCATCCTTAAAAGACAAAACTCGAATATCTTGAAATGAAAAGGTACAATTTTTAATCTTATGAATTCTCAAAAAGGATTCAGATACTAAGCAGCCTTATATACTCTACATTTCCAGCATTGTCTAATTATTTTTACATAGTTAAAATCGCGATCTAAGCCAATAATAAAAAACGCGCCAAAATTCCGCCAACTTCGACAAATGGCGGCCATCATTAAAAATGGCGGCAAAAAGCGCAAGTAATGAACCGAGATATCAGTTGCCGCGTCGCCTCACCGCGAGATGAGGTATTCCCGAGAAATTCACAAGAAATCTCGCGAGGATTAGGTTTTATATTTTGTCTCGCTAAAAATAGGCTACATTGGGTTTTTGTCGCTAAATCGTTTTTAACTTTGAGCTGTGACTTTTATTAAATTAATTATAGTATTGCACTGGTTTGGTTATAGAGCATAAATGATTAAAAGCCGTTACTGATTGAAGTTTAAATTATTTATTTCAGACTTTCAGACAGTTTTCATTTTAAAATTTCGCTAGAGTAAACTCCGTTCCGATTCAATGTGATATGAATGTAAACAAAGCTTATTATATATTACAAAGCTTATAATATATGGGCGGTTATAACTTATAATGCTACTAATTTAATTATAACTTATTCTCACTTATCTATCTATCTATATAATTATATAAAAGGCAAAGCTGATGGGCTGTAGGTATCAACGCAGAGGCTTATGGCTAGAAATTTGATTTTTTTATTTATAATTTTTAATTAGGTGCGTTTAAACAGACTTTTGCGTCTTTAGTCTAGCAATCTTTTCAATCGCATAATTTTTTAGACAAGATAAGTATTATTATATATTTCAGCAAACTGTATATTATAACCTCAAAAAAAATATCTTATCTACGTTAACCAAAACCACAGAATACAGAAATCATCCAGAAGCCGTCAACACGCTTGAATGGGCTGTAGGTATCAACGCAGAGGCTTATGGCTAGAAATTTGTTTTTTCTTTATTTATAATTTTTAATTAGGTGCGTTTAAACAGACTTTTGCGTCTTTAGTCTAGCAATCTTTTTAATCGCATAATTTTTTAGACAAGATAAGTATTATTATATATTTCAGCAAACTGTATATTATAACCTCAAAAAATATCTTATCTACGTTAACCAAAACCACAGAATACAGAAATCATCCAGAAGCCGTCAACACGCTTGAAAGTGAGGCCGTCACAACTACTCCAAATTGGAATGGTTATCCACACATAATATGTTGCCACAGGATAACGGAATATTTTACCCAACTTTTTTTCAATTAATTTTTATTGAATACCTAATTGTCGTTATATAACAACGCGATTTGTTTTGTAAGTGTAAAGAGTAAAAATTAAAAAGTGCGGGGGGGGGGCAGTATTTCGCCATGGTTTTGGACTCAGTGCGCTGCATACAAATGTAATCGAACACTCATTCTGCATGTTTTGAATTCTGTGACCATAACAAATCTCAACATTCAAACCGTAAAATCTCAATATACAATTCAAATGCAATCTTATAGAGTTATAGACAAAGTCATCGCGAGCATGTTTTATGCTAATAGTTGGCGGAATTGAGCTAGTTGGCTGAGTTGAGTTGAGTTAGTTGAGTTGAGCGTATGCTCATATCTGCCGAAGTTCCCCAACTTTATAATGCTCATGAGCTCAACTCAACTGGATTAGCCATTCTCGCGAATGTCTCTTTAACTTTGTAGTGGCACTTTGTTATGTATAAAACAACAAATTTTTATTCTTTGAACCACTGATAAATTATACTTAGTAGCTATCATCATTCAATTTATTGATGTACATATAGCAGATCTACCGGGTCCAATTGCAAATCTAAGCCATTCTCGATTCTATTTGAACACATACAAAAATTTACATCAAAATCGATCCAGCCGTTTAAAAGAAGTTTAATAACACACGCAAAACAGAAGATTAATATTATAACATAACAAAGATAGTTTGAGATAGTTGGAAGTATGATATGCAAAGCTGAGTTAGATTGTTTTTAGGATTTCGTACCTCGTAAGGAAAAAACTTCGTTGTCCGTCTAAATGTCTATCAAGACCCTTTTTCTCAGGAACGTGTGAAGGTATCAAACTGGAATATCAAATACTCAGGTCTTCTGTCCCTTGGAGCTGTGAAAAATCAAACTTCTAAACCAACGCAATCAAAAGATACAGCCGTTTATGCCACAAATTTCCGCAAATTTTGGCCATTCGCAAGGGAATCAAAACCTACAGTGTACTTCCTGTGAACTCATAAGAAATTTGGCACGAAGCAACGTCTTATAGGACACATAAAGGAAAATTTACGAAAACTGTAAATTTTTAGTTACATCGTATAGTAAAAATATTTTTAATAATTTTAAATTCATAACAAATACTCAGGTCTATAAATCCTATATGCTTTAATACCTTCGGTGCGCGAGTCTGACTTGGCCGGTTTTTTGATGATAATTAAACGATGTAAACTAGGCTTATAACTAATATTAATATTTTTAATATAAATAATGATATTATTACAGAAGCAGTCAACAGAACTAACATTATTGACGTAGATATTATAGTAACAGTCAACAGTTATTATAATGTTGACGTGGATATTACAGACCAGTGGCGTAGGGATCCTATAACTCCATTCCTAGCGGCTTCCCTTGTCACTTACCTTTTGCAAAACTTCATAGAAATCCCTACCTATTATACAGGCTCCGGCTTCCCTATAAAGGAGAAGCAGCCTTCGCTACTGTTACAGACACTAGACAGTCAACGGTGATAATAACATTATTGTGGATATTACAGTAACAGTCAATACAGAAAATAATATTGACATGGATATTACAGACAGTCAACAGTCACAATAATATTGACGTGGATATTACAGACAGTCAACAATGGCGACGGTAATAACGCGTCAGCTCGTTACGGATCTATATTTTACGTGGGTGCAATGAAGCCTGCTGATTTGTTCGACTTGTGACTGTGCGAAAATTGTGTGAAACCTAAATAATGGTTATTTAATTTGATGAAATATCGTGAGGTATTGTTCAGGAAAATGTGCTACGGAAATGAGAAAAATAAACAAATGCTATAGAGGTAATATTAAGTAACTAATCAAATAATGTTAATCATGCTAAATTGCGTAATGATTATTATGATTTTTTTTTATTTTTTTTTTATATCTATGGACGCTTCACACCACGTCAATCTGATCCCGTGGTAAGTTCTCAAAGAACTTGTGTTACGGGTACCAGACAACGGAAATATATTTAATACTTTTTATACTATACACATATTTAAGATTTTTATTATATTATACACATATTTAATACACATCCATGACCCAGGAACACAGAAAAACTTTTTGTTCCTTCGGCGGGATTTGAACCCGCGACCCCCGGCTTGAGCACCAACACGCTCAACCAACCGAGCCACAGAGTCGTCCACAGTGAATTATGACAGTAAATATAAATATGTTCTTGGTTACATTTCATAAGTGAGAATTGATGAAAAAAATGTAATAGTTTTGCACTAGGTGAAGAAAGTAAGCAATTGTTTTTAAGGGCCCATTACGGCAATCGAGGGTCGGGAATATAACAGAATTATACAGAAAAAGATACTCCACAACCTTGAAAAAAATCACACGGCTAGTCAATGAATGTTACTAGCCGCTGAAACATTCGAATTTAATATAATATTTATGGATAAGTGTAAAAAAAAAACTGAATATCACTGAAAACGTGTAAATCGCACTCTCGTATTATAACAACTGAGTCGTAATTATCAAGAATTATTAAACTAATTTTATCAAATAATAAAGTTAAAACTATAAAGAAGTAGATGAAATTTTCATTTCTTAGTAAATATATTCTTATTTTGTGTTAAGAAATCACAAACTTGCCCAATTTTTTCGCTCAAATTCTTCATACAAATTACTATGAACTGGCGAGTTTCCACAAATACGTGTGCGAGCGCTCGCGGCGGTCAGTACGCCACGCAACTCCGAAGAGAGAGCACGTCTCTTTACGCCGCATCCACAGATCGCGATCGAACCACAGTATAAAATATAATAGTAGGTACAAGTGTTCTGTTGAGCAAGTATATTTCTTTTGGAACGAAATTCCTTACCGCGCGTTGCGAAAAGGCTAGACGGAAAAAATTAAGACCAAAAGTTGTAACGACACTTTTTGCTGTAGTTGTAAGCCGTGCGGCGTGTCTCTCTCTCTCTCTCTCTCATCAACCAAACCCAACAACCCTCCACCCCAAAAACCACCCCGACCCCCTATATACAGTCACCCCCCCTCTAAAAAAATTTGACCTCACCAATAGCCTTCCCACGAAACCTTTCGAAAATTGTTTTTGGACTTGTGGGATGGGATTCGATCAGGACTCACAGTGACCTGTTTTGAGTTTAAACTCGCGACACATTTTGAAATTTAACGAATGGTGAATACACTATAGAGAAAAAGTGTCTCCAGTTAAATGGCCCCACTTTTGAGATATTTGGGGCCATTTTGAAATTTGACGTATGGTGAACACATTATGCGAAAAAAAGTGTCTCCAGTTAAATGGCCCCACTTTTGAGATTTTTGGGGCCATTTTGAAATTTGACGTATGGTGAAAACACTATGGAGAAAAACGTGTCTCCAGTTAAATGACCCCACTTTTGACATTTTTGGGGCCATTTTGAAATATGACTTATGGTGAAAACACTATGGAAAAAAAGTGTCTTCAGTTAAATGGCCCCATTTTTGAAATAAAGGGCCATTTTGAAATTTGACATACATACATACATACATATAATCACGCCTTTTTCCCGTAGGGGTAGGCAGAGACCACTTCTTTCCACTTGCTACGATCCTTACATACTTCTTTCGCTTCGTCCACTTTCATTCTTATCATCCATTCCTCCTCTTACATTCAACGTAGCCAAGCGGCTCTCCATGGTCCGCTTTTCGCCTCCGCGAGAAACGAGACGTGATGGGTGGCGAACCACATCGCCGCCATTTTGGATAATTAAATTATTTTTGATTATCCATTGCGTTTCCACGGATTGGTGGAGAGGGTAGGAATAGGGAAAGGGAAGGATAGGTGGTGTGGAAAGGAGGATTGGTAAGTTAGAGTGGGAAATAGGAAATGTAGGATATTACCGCCCAGGAGGGCAAGGGATAGGACAGTAATAGCTAGGGAAGCCGGGGTCGCATACCCGTATACTATACCACAACTACCGGACAGGTAAGTTGGGATGAGTATCCCATGACATCCAGGTGAAATTTGACGTATGGTGAAAATACTATATACAAAAAAGTGTCTGCAGTTAAATGGCCCCACTTTTGAGATATTTGGGGCCATTTTGAAATTTGACGTATGGTGAAAACATTAGCGAAAAAAAAAGTGTCTCCAGTTAAATGGCCCCACTTTTGAGATTTTTGGGGCCATTTTGAAATTTGACGTATGGTGAAAACACTATGGAGAAAAACGTGTCTCCAGTTAAATGACCCCACTTTTGAAATATTTAGGGCCATTTGGAAATTTGACGTATGGTGAAAACACTATGGAGAAAAACGTGTCTTCAGTTAAATGGCCCCATTTATGAAATATTTGGGGCCATTTTGAAATTTGACGTATGGTGAACACATTATGCGAAAAAAAAGTGTCTCCAGTTAAATGGCCCCACTTTTGAGATTTTTGGGGCCATTTTGAAATTTGACGTATGGTGAAAACACTATGGAGAAAAACGTGTCTCCAGTTAAATGACCCCACTTTTGAAATATTTAGGGCCATTTGGAAATTTGACGTATGGTGAAAACACTATGGAAAAAAACGTGTCTTCAGTTAAATGGCCCCATTTTTGAAATATTTAGGGCCATTTTGAAATTTGACGTATGGTGAAAATACTATATACAAAAAAGTGTCTCCAGTTAAATGGCCCTACTTTTGAGATCTTTGGGGCCATTTTGAAATTTGACGTATGGTGAAAACACTATACAGGGTGCAATTAAACCTACCGGTCAAATTTTTTTTAGGGCTTAGGTATCAGTAGGAGAGTCCATTTAAACAAAAAAATAGGGTGTAAATTTTTTTACAGTAACATATTTTATCCCAATCAAAATCCTTGCAGAATGGTCATTTCGTACCTACGAATTACGATAGCGCTATTTATGCGTCGGCGCGGCGCCGGGCGGTCTGTCGTCATGGTAACGCGGGGGTGTCAGGGAGGCGCGGGTGGGTTGCGCCGGCGCCGGCCGGTCCGTGCCGGTTATTTAGTTTGTCGCCGTCCGCCGCGCGTGTAATTAGAGTGTGTGACAATGTACTCTAACCGCGAATGTTATGAGATGGTGAGGTGCTACATTTTGAGTGGCGAAAGTTTACGCGGAGCCCAGAGACTGTACGAACAAGAAAGCCTTCCTCGTCTTCGTAACAGTGGATTCACGAATGCAGCTGTACCGAATCGCCAAACAATTTTGTCCGTTAACCAAAGACTCTTGGATTATGGGCAGTTCACAACACCTGCACACGCTCTAGGAGGAGGAAGGCCGAGTTTACCGATTGAACTCCAAGACGACATCTTGGAGTTCTTTGAAAGAGACCCACGAGCGAGTACCCGAGATGCCGCCCGCCCGCGCCGCACACAAGGCCTTTTGTAAGATTTAGGTGGACAAAAATAATTATTTCTTTATAACACGCAGTAATGTATGTACTTATGTTTATTTACATATTACAACAACATTTGACGATGAGCGAGCTGTCCTACTTAAGTTCCTGTCATTTTTGCTCAACTTAACTTAGTGCAGTACTGTGCAAAAAATGACCATGATAGCTCTACATAATTTTTTAATATGTGATGTTAATAATTATTAAATAAATAAGTAATGTAAGTATGAAAAGAAACAACCATTTAAACGAAATTATTTACTAATTAAATAATGAACAAAATACAGAGTATCGGTCGTAAGTATATAATATATATTATAAATAAAAATATGAGGTTTAGCTACAAATCGCGAAACTTTCAGAGGAAGAGGAGTTACAATTATTATTTATCGTCATCATCATCCTTAGCATAATGTCTACCACAATATGTTGATTGCCAGAACGGCAGGGTTTTGAAATAAGTTTGTCACCTCTTTCGCAAATGGAACTACCTCATGTTTTGGTTTCTCTCTGAGACTTGTTATGACTTATAACAGGATCTGAAGTAATTAGGAGAAGATTAAAGACGTTGGTATTTGTATTGAGTCTTGAGATCTTTTGGGCATGAAAAAGACTATAGTTTTTAAAGTTATTTGTTTAGACCCTTGAATATCTTCCGATAGTATTCCTATCGGAAGAGGCTGGGAATTTCTAATATCTACACTATGTATTGTGTACAGTGACGCTCATGAAGTATCTACCATTTATATAAAGATGTGTACATATATATTTGCTGTTTCTAAGCAATATGTTTTGAATTCGTGAAATCTTGATTGCATACCAACTAGCCAGTGTGCTTAAAGTTATCGAAAATCGTGAAATCAGAGATGATGCAAGCCTTTGAACTAGGATTCTTGCATTCATTCCTCGTTTTCTTTGATGTACTCTTCATGCCTACATGTCTAGCCCATGTTCTCAGTTACAGCTTAATATTATAAGTGGGTATACTTATATAAAAATGTTTACCTGATTTTTGAATTTTCACTGAAAATTTTCAGGTACCTTGTTCATGACATTGTCAATCAGACATGATACGCATTGTGATTGTGTTAATTCTAGATATCAATTAGTTTGAAGGTGTAAAAATAACTCTTTTCGGGTGATTAACGTTTCATTACGCTGCCCTTCCCTCGAAGTTCCTGTTAAATAAAAAAAAACCTGCAAGTACCTGCAGCTAAATTATCTTGTAATCGATAGCCCACATATTTTGTCAAATATGGAAAGTAAAATTATTCTACAGCGGTCTTTACCAAAAACTATAGGGAAGATTGTGTTTCAAAAAGTAACCATTTTTATAGCGATCAATAGTAACTACGAATTATGGTTTATTAAATTATTATGTTGTGTTGCTTACAACAGAAATTAAAAGTACTTACCACAAGCTTGATTATCCATATAGATATTGTTTAATAATTCGGTTCCAACTACAAAATATTTTACTTCAAAAAGCACAGAAAACAAAACCGCTCAGAATAGTCGTAAGAAATAACTAACTCAAACAAGTTTCTATCTGCTATTGTATTCTTTTCCGTGCGTATGGTGACTATTTTTTTTGTCTTTTGTATAGTCAAAAGTTGAATGAAGCCTTTGCTAAAGAAAATTCAGGTAAATTTACATGTACCTAAAATTATTTTTGTCCAGCTAAATACGTTAAAAGGCCCTGTGTGCGCCGCTTTAATCTGAGTCGATTTACGGTGTGGAAGTTATTAAACACTGTTAACTTACACCCATATCACTTCCAAAAGGTTCAGGCTTTAAACAAAGCAGACGCCGCACCCCGTCGCACTTTTTGCGAGTGGCTAATCGCACACCCTGACGCAGTTATTTTGTGGACAGATGAGTGCCTGTTTACGCGTGTGGGTTTGTACAACCAACACAACGAACATTGGTGGTCGTATCAAAACCCACACAAGATAAAAGAAAATTACCACCAAGTGCGTTTTAGTGCTAATGTGTGGGCTGGCATCGTTGGTGATAAAATACTGGGGCCTTATTACATCGAGGGGCGGCTGACCGGAATCACCTATCTACAAATGTTAGAAAACATTATTCCGGAGTTCATGGACGACGTGCCGCTCGCACTCATTCGCCATCCGCAGTTCTACTTCCAGCAGGATGGTGCACCGCCACATTACGCCGCCGCTGTAAGAAATTATTTAAACCGCGAATACGGTGATCGCTGGATAGGTCGCGCGGGTCCTGTCCCATGGCCGCCTCGGTCACCAGACCTCACTCCATGTGATTTTTTTTATGGGGTGAGATTAAGAGGCGAGTGTACATAAGATGAGGTCCCAAGCCTCGAAGACCTAAAGTCGCGTATTGAACGTGCCTTTGACGAGGTTAAAAGTGACAGAGTTGTGCTCAACAAACTTAAAGACAATGTGCAAAAACGTGCTAGACTCTGCCTAGAGCGAAACGGTTTACAGTTTGAACAATTTTTAAAGTACTGTTAAGTGTAAATAAGGTAAATTATGTAAATAAGATTTAGAGGTGGGTGGTTTTGATTTTTAATTAGTTGTACATAAGTTGATTAAATTTTTTAAATACGCCTAAATGCAAAGGATGTGGTTTAGATTTATTTTAATTTCTAAAGTGCTTATTATTCGTAATTATTTAGAAAGTTGTAATTTTTCCATTGTTTTAATGTATATCAATTAATTTTATTTTAAACATACCTACCTCCTTTACATTTTGACGGTCCTAAGCTCGTTAAAGTATGAAGGGAAAATTTGCAACTTATGATAATAACAAGAATTATGGTTATCAATGAAATGCGTAAGCGGGATGGCGCAGTGTCCATAATTGTGGTGTTTTTCAGGAAAACTTTCGGATGCTATTTTTCAACATTTTAGTACTGAGTGATTATAAAAGAAAAAATACGTATATTTTTATTTTTAACAAGGATCAATATATCGAAATTTGGCCGGTAGGTTTAATTGCACCCTGTATACAAAAAAGTGTCTCCAGTTAAATGGCCCCACTTTTGAGATTTTTAGGGCCATTTTGAAATTTGACGTATGGTGAAAACATTATGGAGAAAAAAGTGTCTCCAGTTAAATGGCCCCACTTTTGAGATTTTTGGGGCCATTTTGAAATTTGATTCGGTCATTGGGGTATTGGTGACGACTATTGGTGGGGTCAAAAAATTTATGGTATTGGGACACTTCGTCGATGGTACCTGAAGGTTTACCGGTTCTGCTAAGGAGCAGGAGCAGGCTTAGCTTGTCGTTGAGAAACAATCTTTCTTTTCTTCCCGAAATTTTCTCTTTCTTTTCTCACAGAAGATTTCCCGACAGCCATTTAAAAATATATACATGTCTGTTTAGAAATGTTGATTTCTATTGACAACCTTGTCGCCATGCATTAAGAACTATTTTGCAACTCACTATTTGGATAGAATATTTCTTCCTTAAATTTATTTCTTCGGATCGCCATGCTAAGCCCGCTGGCTGGTGTTCTTGAAAATTATTATACGAGGTGTGTGCATGCGTGCGGAATTGCGGATACCGAAACGTGGCACGTTTGTATGCAGATGGTTTACTGTACCTTATACTGTGGCGCGAGGCTCGATCGTTGTGAGAGTAGCGCTAAAAACCTAAACTTCGCGCGGCGCGTTTCCGTATACGGCCCTTAAACAAAGAATCGACTTGCACAATAAATGCACAAAAAAGTATGAAATAAATCTTATTTTTTAAATAATTCCTCTTTAACTTTTTATTACGTATAACCTCCTTCTTTGCAAGTCGGTTGCAAATATGCGTATAACCTCCTTCTTTGCAAGTCGGTGCGGTTAAAGAATGGTAGCAAAAGAAAATAAAATAGAGGTAGCGGCGTTTATCCAAAACTTCTAATTTATTAGGCTAGTGCTAGTGAGAACTAAGCGGAACATTACGGGAGTGGGAGATAGATTTGAAGACAAGTTTAATATTGTTTTGTCAAGTGAAATAACATCCGAAAAGGTCGAATCCAGAGGATTCTTTGATATTTAATATAAGTAACCTGAATTTTATACCTGCTCAGTGAGGTTTTTTGAATTTTCTTATTGTAAAAAAACTTTCTTGTTTTAGAAAAAGTAGCAGTCCAAGTATTTTTAGGCAGATACCGATGATCTGGTTCAGAGAAGTTTATAAAACACCTTTTTTAAGATCCTCCGCCCGCGTAAATATACTATCGATTATCCCGCGGGAATACTGTACTTTTCCGGCATAAAAAGCAGCCTATGTTTCAATCCAGAGTCTAAACTACTACCATACCAAATTTCATCAAAATCCGTTTTTGCGTGAAAGAGTAACAAGCATCCATCCATCCATCCTCACAAACATTCACATTTATAATGTTAATCATATTACTCGATACATCCCGTGATTTTGTTCTAAGGGTCCTACACTCTACAGGATGCGCATAATTGTGAGCTCGTCCGTCGCTCGCCTTAATTCGCAGACCGGCCAATTTCCGAGACCCAAGCTTCGGTTCTGCTTTACTGTGTATAGTATAAGTTATAAGATTAAAGATAGCTAAAGTCATAGTATGTTTACCATTGAATCGGATAAATGTAGCCAACAAAGAGGGTAGGCTACGTTTAAAAGTACCGGGAATCATTATATATTGTAACAATCGTCATTGAATGACGGACGCTCGTTGGTACCCATGATTTGTATGGTATAACCGCAGTAACTGATTAAAAAACAAGATTTGGTTACGGTTACTTTTGATTGGTAAAAGCTTTCAGCAGTGGTTTATAGAATTTTCCCAAACAAGGACCTATTTTTATTAATAATTGACAACAACGTAATCGTAATGTGATCAAATGTCAATTGTATGGTCCTGTCATAATTATCGTACAATTATCTTCTTATAAAGTTACAAATACCTGGTTATCATTTGTTCCTGATAAGTTCCACAGCTGTTAATTGAATCTTATACATATTATCTAAACTACCATACAAACATATCTAGGTACATTGCCAAGCTTTTTTAAATTATTTTTTTCCAAATCGCTAACTCCTCTCACTTGCACCCCACCCGCTCAGGTAAGACCAGCAAGAAATTGAAGTGTACGGAATGGACGTGTTGTTAACAACCAGCAGCGTAACATTAATCTTTCCGATACCGTACACAATAAATTCCTGGTACCGTCGCTGCCCTGAAACAAATAACCCCGCTTCAATATATTTCGGTACGGCACCAGGTTGTTTATGCAGCAGTGTCGAACGTACGTTAATTGTCGCAATGGTCAGGCTATCGTTAATCATCATCAACACTATACCATCAATTACTATTTATGGATTTATGTCGGGTTGGCCCATACACGCCCTAGCAAAATTCTCCGTGAGCGCGTGCCCAGAAGTTGTAAAAGTCTTTGGAGTGCTGACAAGTGTGTCACTTTTTGACTCCTTTTTTCTTTCTTCCATCTCTTGAACTAGCCAAGTCAAACCTTAGGCTACAATTTATATCATTACTTTTTGTACATAAATTATTAGTAGGTAATTATTTATAACAAAATTAAAACAAAAGCTAAGTGTTCCTAATAGAATCAATTAAGTGAAAAATTTTATTAAAATTACTAGCTTTTGCCCGCGGCTTCGCTCGCATGACATTCAGTTTCTATACACATCCTTTTAATTCGACCGGTCACAAAATCCACACTCAGCGGATTCTATTCTATACTATCTATAAATTTTGTTGCTGCTATTTTTTAGTTTAAAATGTCCTTTCTTAGTCTGATACTATGTGGCCCGGAATCCGAAAGGCCGAAGAAAATTGAGAGCGCTGAGAACTCTGTGCTAATACGATAAAATTGAAAAGTGTCGAGTGTCGAACTGTCATATATGACATTGACGCTTGTGTGTTCGATTTTCAGCGCTATTGTATAAGTCCAGAGTTCTATTTTTAGTGCTCTGAATATTTCCGAGCCGCCGTAATCCGGATTATATAGTCCAAGACTAAGTGGACCCCAAAGTTACCCAGCCAAAATTATCGATGTACGTCGGTTTTCGATTTTTTCTATACAAACCCTTAGAGGATGAATTACAAAAAAACTTTCTTAGCGAGTGTTCTCCATACACACGATAATTTTTTATCGTTTTTTTAGCATAGGTATATCGTTCCGAATTTACGACACTTCAATTTTATTTATTTGTATAGATAAAAAATTACAAGTTTCTGAATTATTCCTTTGTATTCACCTAATTACCTATCTGTATGACAAATTTGAACTTTCTAGGTCATCTGGAACTGGGTTAGAGTTTTGATCTATAGGTCAGTCAGTTATAAAAATGACGAATTTTGGACGTTAATATCTAAATAACTGTTTGAGACGTGTTTATGAAATTTGGAGCACATATGTATCTAGCAAGTTTCAATATATGAGCCAAATTTATGACACGTTTATGTGAAATAGTTTTTGAGTTATGAGGGGGTCAAAAGTGGTTCCAAATGGTTCGTGTAATATTACACACGGTGCTGCTCGCCAGTTCTGTTACTTGAACTTGGTTTGACATGCTACCGCGTGTCTAGATATAATATTTAACGAAGTGTCTAGTAGTCCACTAAGCCGTCGAATTTCGATTTAATTAAAAAAATATATTGGTTCCTTTAGTAGACTATTAGTTACTTTACATATTATTCATTTATTTAGCGGACACCTAGCACGATTCTATATTTAATGACTTAACGTATACTATTTTAGTACGCAGCAATTGTGGTTTTGAGGTTATATATGTGCTCTCAACCACATTTGCACTAGCAACTTAACACCGTATTCTACGTGCATGTCAAATTTACTATCTTAGGAGTCGAGCGCCACAGAAACTTACCTGCTATGCGAATATTGCAGGCCAGAGTTTAATACCTATACTATATAGTTTCCCGTTCCTATCTAGCTTAGGTATCCTAAAATAAACTATGTCATTCATTATTATGAATGTGAAATTTTGTAAGCAAGTAACAATATGTGTATGTGTATGTTTAGGTATATTTCATGCCAAAATGTCTAAACGGATTAAATTAAAAGGACATCTTCAAAAATTCATACATAAAAAACCCAGAGTCGACAGCGATAAAATGTTTGTCAATGGATTCACCTTAGAACATTTTTCATGTCACCAAAAGGGAAACCCTGAAATATGCCGGGTTAAGAAGTTATGGGCAAGAATAAAATCCAAAATCCTAATAGTAGGACATGTAGGTGTAGATGAATTTGGTGTTGTAGGAACTGTAGGAGTATGTAGTTACGTTGCTGTTGCAGGTGGGTATGTGACAGTATAGATTAGAGTTGTTTCGGAACTTTGTTTCTGCCTCCACAATTGCGGAACTTCCGCAAGAAATTGTACCTCCGTACATTAAAATTGTAAGCGTATATGTACACCTATAATGACAATACCAAAAACAATTCTTACATAGTCATTTTTCATAATTATATATCATCTCACGTCTGTCAGTTCCATAGAAAAACTGATTGATTTTGTATTTTATTCTTGCTCATAACTTCTATATCCCGCATATTTAGGGACTATTCTTAGTGATCGAATATGATCAACAGTGAACACATGGACAGTTAATAGTCTGGAATGTACGATCCTGCTAACTTATTTTCTTTTTCGTAAACAAAGACGCGAGAAACATGTAACTTAATCATTTATTTATATATGCAAATATCTATCCAGATAAGTTTTGTCTGTCTGGCCCTTGCCACATACATCCATCCATACAATCTGCACTAATCTGCGACACGCAAGTGCTCCAGCACGTGGTCCCTAATACCCTGTAATCCTAGGGGAGTTTCGCTTCTTTTTCGCCATGTTTTCTCTAATCCACCCTTTGTTTCAAATAATTCTCTGACAAAGAAGTTGAAAGTAGCCTACTTATTCTCAATATTTAATAGTTTAGATTATTACATACAATTTTGATTGTTTTCATGAGAAATTAAACTTTGTAGAGATGTTTTACACAACGATAAATACATAAACAGGTACATGAAATTTTAATCGAGATAATCTTATTCCAAATTCCAACCCTGTCAGATATTTTTGTGCGATTTTTTTTGTATCTACTAGAGCTCAGAGCAAAGCTAGGAGGTTAACTCGGTACTCTAGTAGATTTAAAAAAAACCCTACCCAGGTACTAAGAAATAATATAGTAACCTTTCTATACCTGGATCTATAAATTAAATTAGGTAGTTCGTAAATCTTATACACCTGCTATATTAAACAAACCTTGCATTAATAAAGTCAGACAAAGTCCCACATGAGCATGAATATGAAAAGGTTGTCAAAAGAGTTCACACCAGTCATTGAATTTAAAATCGATTCGGTTGCAAAGAGACAAGATTCCCTATTCCAGTGTATTCAGCCCCACAAAGTCCTGTTTGTGCGCCGAGTGTGTATTCACTGCAAGCTTCGACGTGAGTGTCAGTTTTTAGGGTTCCGACTCCGTACCCAAAGGGTAAAAACCCGACCTTACCCTTACCCGAATACTAAGACTTCGATGTCCGTCCCGGCCGTCTGTCCGTCTGTCTAACTTTTTGTCTGTCCGTCTGTTCGTCTGACCGTCAGTCCGCCAGTCTGTCACCAGAGGGTCAATTCTGCTAAATAAAACCTGCATTAATACAATTACAATCAAGTCCCGACGCGCTAAAACTCTCCTCAAAAGGTATTTTTATGAACGTTAAACCAACGTGAAACGCGCTCTGATTGGTCGAACTTCATAAAATCCGTTCACAGTAACATGTCGCTACACTTTCAATCCAAACAAAGTAAAATTACTTTAAATACGAGAATTGAGGTTCTGGTCAGAGATCTCATAAACCCTGATATCTGGACAGTTGTTCTTATTCTTGCACGTGATATATTTCTTCTGTCGCTTTAAAAAGAAATACTAAAAACATAATATAAAAATATTTAATTGGGACTCCCATGCAACAAAGATGCTACCTATTTGATTTTTAGGGTTCCGTAATACTTAAGGAACCCTTATATTTTCGCTCTGTCCGTCCGTCTGTCTGTCTGTCTGTCCGCGCCTCTAGCTCCTGTAATTATGAATATAAATTGATGAAATTTGGTGCAGTTATAGATTGTGTATAGATCACGGTTTCGGGATCATAAAAAAATAATAATTTTATATTTTAGGGGTGGCTCTCCATACATGTGAAGTGGGGATGAAAAAATTTTTTTCACTCTACCTCATCGTGTGGGGTATCGTAGAATAGGTCTTTTAAAATAAAGGCAAGGTTTCATACGTTACTTTTTTATAAAGTTGACCATTTTCGAGTAATCGGCCTCCAAAGTAGTTTGTAAGTTGGTCCCCCCCCTAGCATTTTTAAACTATACGAGATAGAAACTTGCAATTTTCCATGCTGATAGATCATGCTAAAAACTCTTTAGGAAAATTATTGTGAACCAAATCGGACAGTAACTTTTGGAGTAATTAAAAAAAAAGCATATTACGCGTTTATAGTTACGAAACCCTCCTTAGACATGTACTGACATGCTCTTGGTTAGGTTGCCATTTGTACGGAACCCTTGAGTGAGTCCGACTCACACTTGGCCGGTTTTATGCTTCTAGTTTCTACTTTTCACATTCAAAAAGATACTGAATTAATTTTTGTTCGTTACATTTGCGTCGCTTGTATTTCTGTACATTTTTTATATTTACTACGTCTGAATTAATCAAAATTTGTTAGACGATATCTATATATTATTAATACGTTAGTATAATATTTGGAAAGAGCATTGAAATCTATTTTTCCAAAAAACAACGTTATGTAAGAACTTTTAAACTTTTTATCCCGAAAACGTACTTTTAAAAAGTACATTTTCGGGATCAAAAGTATCCTATGTCCTTTCCCAGGACTCTATATCTGTTACCTGTACCAAATTACATATAAATTGGTTCAGCGGTTACAGCGTGAAGAGGTAACAGACAGACAGACACACTTTCGCATTTACCTATTATAATATTAGTATAGACTTCCCATCTCAAACTACAAAACTAAACACGTGTGTATTGTACAAAATGATTTTTAGTACCTGTATATATCTGCAATAATTTATTTCAATATATTATATTCTCTATAATATAGTATAACATCTAACCCGTCGGCTGACGGGGTACAACTGCCCCCACGAGTTCGTTGTTAAGGCCCTCCCCCGAGCAAAAGACCTTGAGGCGGTCAGCCGCATAACTCAGTTGAAAATTTTTCACATAACTTAGTTCAAAATTGACCAAAAAAAAATTTAAACGGCGAATATCTAGCTTATGAAATTGCCTATCTATTGGTGTGTGTCCCAAATAAAGTTTACTTGTAAATACTATGGAGATGCTGAAACTATAATTCAATGAACATTCAAATATACTTTCAGCATCTCCATAGTATTTACAAGTAAACTTTATTTGGGACACACACCAATAGATAGGCAATTTCATAAGCTAGATATTCGCCGTTTAAATTTTTTTTTTGGTCAATTTTGAACTAAGTTATGTCAAAAATTTTCAACTGAGTTATGCGGCTGACCGCCTCAAGGTCTTTTGCTCGGGGGAGGGCCTTAAAGCATCTATCCATCCATCCATCCTCACAAACTTTCACATTTATAATATTAGAAGGACGTTCGTTCTCATAATTCGTTCATTAAGTATAATTAACTGGTCTTCTGCTTGGCGTCTGAAAACTGTTAGGTAGGTATATGACCAACGCAAGGTCAGAATAATCTTCAGTTCGTATAATCTTCTAAATATATATGTATATATATTTCTTAACAGTACAAGGTTATAGTGAGTACCTACTATGATTTATATGCTAACTAAATAGTTGAGGCGATGACACAGCAACTTGCGCAGTTTATGCGGTCTGCCGGAGTAAATGGCGAACATTAGCTATGGCGCTTTGTTTGTTAATTTATCGCCAACTCATAACTGTATTAGGGTTGCCAGTAACTGAAAAACCAGACGGAAATAACCTCAAAATGGCGGCGCTTTCCTTCCACTGCGCACGTGATGTAATTTTTTTTAATCTACTCAAAGTCAATGTTTTGTTTCCAAAAATATTAAATTGGTTCGATTGGATAAGATAATGTACTAAGTATTTGAATAAATGTAGAAAAAAGTTTAACGTAAACCGGACAGCCGTGACACCATTTAATTTGGTCGGACAAAGCGAGATCGTGTCCGGTTTCAAACGTGTGTGAACCCTAGCTGCATACATTAGGTGCACTTGCTATCATATTTTCGGTTTCAATTTAGCTCACAGTTAATGTTCAGCTAAACCGGTCTAATGACTGTGTAATTAACTTGTAATTTTGCCACTTAGGGTTAGGTTTGGTATTGATTTTAGGCGATGATATTTTAGATTTATCTACAGATTATTTAAACCTGCATTGCCTCATCTTTTGATAGTACAGCCTTCTTGGTCCAGTGGGCCAAGCTTAGGGACTCTACAATGTACTATCGAACAAGTTACCGTTCGACCAGACATGACATAAAAATCGCTTAATAGCTTCTTTGCATCGTGCGCACGCACACATACGTGTAAATACCTAGTTCAACCAAGTCCGTCAATTTCGTCAAAATCCGTTCGATAGCTTTTGCGTGGAAGAGTCACAAATATTCAACCAACCATCTAGCCTCGCATACTTTCACATTGATAACAGTAAGTATTAGGATTATTTTTCAAACATAACGTAGATTTTTTTCACATAATAAAAGTACTAAGAATTTTCGTCATATTCTCATAATGGCCACGGATAAACAGGGTCCTCGACGAAATGGTCCTCAAAAAGACAATCCAAGTTGGACAGGGAAACTTTTTTAATATTCTTACCGCTCAATGTAATCCGTCCCTTCGTGATTTTGTTTTGAAAAAAGGGGACTCCCCGAAGAGGGGAAACCCCGAAAAGACTTGAACGTAATTTTGCATGAAGGAATGAGGAAGTTCTGCGAGTTGACACCGCACGGTGATTAGATTAAATGCTTTTATAATGAGTTTGTGACTTCATTTCGTATCTCAGCCAACATCGAGTCAGCAAAAATATCAATCAAAATTTAATAAGCTTTACTCACGGTCTTTACTCTAAATTCAGATTTTGGAATTTACTATCACAGTGCTAATAACACATATTATGATCGCATTCGGTACGGAGCGGACCGTTTTTTGACAACTTGACACTCGTGTAGGTATTCGATTTTCAGCTCTTTTGTATAATAGCACAGAAATTTATTTACAGTGCTGTTTTTCCGATTCTTGGAAGCCATTGATATCGTACAGTGCTACCAACTATTAAAAATATTTCTCTACAAACTTAACTAAATACTTGAAAATTGAAAATCCTCAAAAATTGTAATATCTATACTAATGTTATAAATGCGAAAGTATATCTGTCTGTCTGTCTGTTACCTCTTTACGCTTTAACCGCTGAACCGATTTTTATGAAATTTGGTATAAACATACTTTGAGTTCCGGGAAAGGAAATATATTTTTTATCCCGAAAAAGTACAGTGTACCCGCGGGATAATGTATTTACGCGGGCGGAGCTGCGGGCAAAAGCTAGTAAATAATAAAAAAAAAACGTTCTGTAATACCAATCTATGGATGGAAATACTTGGCTTTTTTCATTTAATGTTTTTGTGGGATAATGGTTTCTTGTAGTACCTACTACATCACCATAAAATACGGCAGTGCCACCGTAATTGCGGCGTGTATGTAAAGGCTCTTAGGAATTTCTTATAATACCTACATAATATTATAATCTATTCAGTTTCATTTGCAGTTCAAACAGTTCATTATCCTTTTCTCTTTCTACTTAATATAGATACCAATTTGGCCATCGTTTCATAATATCAGATGTTCGTCACGACGAAATTTGATTTCATGTTTTGATGAAATTTTTATTCCCTGATAAGTATTCAAGCGTCCTTTTCATAAACCAAGTACCTTTCTTACAAAAAGGATACAGAATGTTTTGTATTATTTTGATCTCCACTTAAGGTACTCATGTAGATAGCTCTCATCCTGAGGAGACCACCAGTCATAATCACCCTCAGAGAGGTAATCCGGCGACAAGTAACGCTTAGATAAAAGAAAGAGGTTTTATATTGAGACTCTTTTGCGTTTCGCTTTATCTGTAGGGTAGGTAGCACTCGTTTGAAATTACGCGGGAAGTTTAAATGTTGCTATTGACAGCTCTGGAAGAAAATATTAAGAGAAACGTGGATTTAAATCTAATTATATAAACGTTTTAGGAAATTCTTAGAAACTGTTCTCGAAAAATAGATACCGTAGAACACGGTAATTGCCTAATGGTAATTTAAAAATAATTGTAATAAATAATAGTATTGGCAACACTCGGTATAATAGTATTGGCAACACTCGGTACTCGTCGGTCTCGCACAGCTAGCGGCAGAAAAGAGAACTAAGATCTGGTCCTATTATTGTGTACATAATTAGTATGGAAAAGCCTATACCGTTCGGACTCCTAGTATCTATGCTTCATGACTCGGGTATTTGGATTTTGACGTGTCGCGCACCGCGTGCTTGCCTGTGCGATATTGTTTTCACATCTGTCGGAACTTCCTGAGTGCTACTGTTTTTAAGCAGTGACGTGGAGTTCCTATAACTCTATTCCGGTAGGAAAAACGGTAACGGTAACGGAGTAAAAAGCCGGTAGGCTTCGCTTACCACTCACCTTTCGAAGACCCTTATCCAAGTCCCTACCTATTATACAGGCTAGGGCTTCCCTATGAAGGAGAACCAACATTCGCCACTGGTTCGAGTCCGTCTGTCTGTCCGATTGCCGTTCGTTTGTTTTTCTGTATTTCCTTCGTACTAACTTTTGTAGTTTTTAATATATTATATTGACGAAATTTAGTAGGTAAGTACCATGGGCGTAGCCAGGGGGGGGGGGGTTTAGGGGGTTCAAACCCCCCCCCCGAAATGAGCCGGCTGGTCCATGTGGATAACCCATATACAGAGGTATATTTAGAAATTTTGCGCCCCAGGCCAATTAAAATATTTTGCCGCCCCAATAACCCTATCTGAAAGATGATTTTTTAAAATTATTTTAGAAAAAAAAATCATCAGCCTAAAACAGAACTTTAATGCTAACTTTATCTATATGTATGTGATTATGTTAAATGCGTTCAAACTGAGAAAGCGAGCGAATGTTTTCAGGCTTTAACCTGTTAAAATCTCTTATACTTTTAAAGCTCTGAAAGAATGTTGTACTTTACAAAACCAATAAAATCAATAGCCTAAAATAGGGTTCGCGAACCTATGGCACGCGTGCCATCGAATCCTCGAACGTATAGCATGCGAGACAATATTTTAGGCACGTCACTGATCACAAAATTTTGTAATTATGTACTACGAAAAAAGTGTGAAATACGTATTAGGTATAATATTACAAACCTAACATAATAAGTTATATTTGTCATCTATTTTGCAACATCAGAAATGACACAAATTTTACTTTAATTTAAATTATAAAATTATCCTATTTTCACTTCAAATTTTAAACCCTAAAACCCTGTGAGGGTTTTAGGGTTTAAAATTTGAAGTGAAAACAGATTTAACCTATTAAATAGGAAAAAATTTTGCTTGCTCGCTTCGCTCGCTCGCGTTTAACATAAGGAACATATTATATTATTTGGTAGCGATGTTCTGTTTTAGCCAGTTTATTTTATGATATTTTTCGAAGTTCACCATTATTTAGTGTTTAAGTTTAACGATTGAATAGATTTTAACCTATAGAATGGGAAAAAAATTTTGCTCGCTCGCTTCGCTCACTCGTGTTCAGTTTTAGGCTTTTGATATTTGTATTTTTTGAATTACACAGTCTTTCAAAATAAACCCTGTAACAGGTAAAAGCGAAAAAAAAAAAAACTGCGCGCCCATTATTCTACTCGCCCAATACATTATATTTTTTTTTTTTTTTTTATGAAACTAGGGGGCAAACGAGCAAACGGATCACCTGATGGAAAGCGACTACCGTCGCCCATGGACACCCGCAACATCAGAGAAGTTGCAAGTGCGTTGCCGGCCTTTTAGGAGGGAATACGCTCCCTTCTTGAAGGTTTGCAGGTCATAATGGTCCGGAAATACTGCTGGCGACAGTTCATTCCAGAGTTTTACAGTGCGCGGCAGAAAGCTTCGGGTAAAGCGCACGGTGGAGGACTGCCACTCATCAAGGTGATGAGGATGATAATTATTTTGTCGCATGGAGCGGTGGCGAAAAGTTGCAGCAGGTATAAGTCCGAACAATTCCTCGGAGCACTCCCCGTAATATAACCGGTAGAGGATGCAGAGCGATGCTACATCTCTACGTAGCTCTAAGGTGTCAAGCCTGTTTGAAACACTATGGCAGTCGACAATTCGAGTGGCCCTACGTTGGATACGATCCAGAGGGAGAAGCTGGTACTTCGGTGCCCCTGCCCAGAGATGAGAACAGTATTCCATGTGAGGCCGAACCTGCGCCTTATAGAGTTGTAGGCGTTGGACCGGACTGAAATACTGCTTTGACCTGTTCAGAACACCAAGCTTCTTGGAGGCTAACTTGGCCTTGCCCTCCAGATGATATCGGAACTGGACCTCGCTCGATATGTTAACACCAAGTATTCCAATGTTGGAGGAGACAGTTATGGGTATGCTTTCAAAACGAGGACATACGACCATTGGCAGCTTTTTAGCGGTGAACGCGCAAACTTGTGTCTTAGAGGGGTTGAATTGGACTAAGTTAAGTCTACCCCATTCAGAGACCTTCTCCAATGAATTTTCAATTTGAGAGACAAGTTTGTTTCGACTCTCAATGACATTTTGCCGAGAGATATTCGCGTGGCCGGGATATAAGGCATCACCCGTGCTGTCATCTGCATAGCAATGAATGCCATTGGTTTGTAACATATCATTGATATGCAGTATGAACAGGGTAGGTGACAGCACACAGCCTTGTGGGACACCAGCATCAACAGACAGAGTATCTGAGCATTCACCGTCGACTACGACCCTTATGCTTCGGTCTGCTAAGAAACTCGTGACCCACTTGCATAATTTCTCGGGGAGCCCATAGGAAGGAAGCTTCGAAAGAAGCGCTTTGTGCCAAACCCGATCAAAGGCTTTCGCTATGTCCAAACTTACAGCCAATGCCTCTCCCTTAGACTCGATCGCCTGTGCCCAACGATGAGTTAGGTATTTATAAAATAATACTATTTCCACAGTCTTGTAGGGTTTAAAGTTTGAACAGATTTAACCTATTAAATAGGAAAAAATTTGCTCGCTCGCTTCGCTCGCTCGCGATTAACATAAAGGGCATTATATTATTTATTACCGATGTTCTGTTTTAGCCGGTTGATTTTATGGTATTTTTCCGAAGTTTACCGTTATTCAGTGTTAATATTTTAGTTAAACATTTGAACAGATTTGAACGTTTGAACCTATAAAATAGGAAAAAAAAATTTGCTCGCTCGCTTCGCTCGCTCGTTTTTTGCTTTAAAAAACGTATTATAAAAATTAGTACTGACGTTTAGTTTTAGACTATATATACCTTTTTTTTTTTCGAATTACACAGTCTCTCAGGGTTTAAAGCTTAAACAGGTATAAACGAAAAAAAAATTCTAATGTGCCCAGGGCCTTTAATAAGTTAAAGACGGCCCTGGTTATTTATTGTACATGTAGTCGTTTTATTTTCTTGAACCCCCCCCGAAACTAAAACCTGGCTACGCCCATGGTAAGTACTCATAATTAAAGATACTTATGCAATCTATAGGTAATAAATTTCATAGTAAAAATATTTTAGAGGTGGGCCCTATCGTGTGCGGTATGTATGAATAGGTATTTTAAATAACGTCGTGTGTGATATGATTTTTTTAAAATTTATTTTCGAGTATTCGGCCTCAAAGTGATTTTAAATAATCATGCTAAATACTCTTTAGAAAAATATCGAATAATAACTTTTGAAGGTTTGCACGTTGGTAGTTACGGAATCTTCCTTAGACAATAGACATAATATCCTTACTCCTAACATGCTCTTGGTAAGGTTTTATAAGGTGTATATGCCGTTGTTTTGCGTATTTTAAATTCAGTTGTTTGATAATTATCTTATTATGTTATGTCTTTACAAACAGTCTTTGCTAAATATTAAGCCTAAGCCTATTTTTTCTATAACGTAACAAGCTCCTTAGAAAATAATGACTAAATTGAGCGACTAAAGAAAATTATGCTCGTGTTTCTCTCGTGTGAAGATATCCAGATTCTTTGCAACATACGTGGGTTACGAAATTGCGTGCAGAGGGTTCGTTTAGGGCCATTGTCTGCGGATTTCCCCTACCCCTTCGAGTCCTGAGCCCATCGTAATGAGTGAAATTATGATTTTTCCCCTGAATACCGCACCTAACTACGCCCCTGAAAAGCGTCTTTGAAGTCGGGACTTAAGAAGTTGAACGTTTTTAATTATACCAGGAAGAAGGATTATGTTTTCGGCTACACAATAAACCGAAACAATGGTCTATAAATAGATTTAATGTTATGGACTTGTTTACACAATTTGTTTTCTTTGCTTTAAAAGTAAAATGTAGCTTTTGCCCGCGGCTTCGCCTGCGTAAATAAAGCTGTGTTAATTCGGGTTAAAAAGTAGCCTACTGTTATACCAAATTCCATCCATCGATCCGCACAAACTTTCATATATTTTATTATAGTAGTAGAATATACACTTTATACCCCTTACTAATTAACGCCGTATAAGCTTTGACTAACAGCCTCCGTGGTCTAGTGGTTCGAGCATTGGCTCTCGACTCGGAGGTCGTGGGTTCGATTCCCGCATTGGAACAACAAAAAAAAATGTTGTTTCCAAGTTTGGTTAGGACAATGCAGGCTGATCACCTGATTGTCTGACAAGAAAGATGATCCATGCGTCGGATGGGCATGTAAAAAGTCGGACCTGCGCCTGATCTCTCGCCAGTCGTGTCGGTTATCTGTCCCACTGGATTATGAGAGCAAAAGGAAGAGAGAGTGCTCTTGTGTACTGTGCACACACTTGGGCACTATAAAATTACTCCTGCGTAACTGGCCTAGTTTCAATGAAACCGGTCACCGTCACCGAAATCGGTGTGGGGAGTTAAATATTATAAGCTTTGAATAGTTACACAGTGTTTTGTCTTCTTCAATCGAATTGAAGATTTCACTTGTGTGATGTGAACAAAAAGCTGATTAACTATTCAAAGCTTATACAGCGTTTGTTAGTAAGGAGGTATAAGTATTAGTAAGATAATAAGTCATTCTGGTGCCTGTTGCACAATCTTCTGTGTTGGATAGCTGATTTGGATGTTTCGTCGCTGCTGACTTCATACTGAGTGACCGAGAAAAAACATGCAAATAAAGAGACGGAGGATGATGATGATGATACACAAGTTTCAATTTAATTTATCAACCTAATATTTAATTGAAATATAATCGAGCATTTTATAACAGAAGCCAATTTTAATACATAATGAGAGACTAATTGAATGGAAACTTTGATAAAGTGATTTAGTTATTGCATTCATATTATAATGAGGTTAACAAATTACTATGTAGTTTTAAATAATTATTAATAATGTAGTTTTTATAGAGAGCTCCGTGGCCTAGTGGGTAGACCGTTTAGTTCGTACTCGAGAGAGTGCAGGTTCAAATCCCAGGAAATTAAATGAAATGAAAATTTTTATTTCCAAATAAAACTTAAAAAGCTATTTTCGGAAAGTCAACAAAAAAAAAGCTACCACCAGGTTGTGGCGTGTACCAATGAGCCTTTTTCAGATCTCAAGTACATTATACGGATTACGGACGCTCTAACGGTGAAGGAAAACATCTTGAGGAAGCCCGCACATGGTTGGCCCCAGACGTATTGACCAGTCATTCCTCTGGACTAGGCTGACTGTGTTGTGAGAATGCCGTATGTGCTTGGGCAACCATACGACATTCAAAAACCAACTGTCGGTTTTTTTTTAAACTAAAGTCTAAACTAGGCCTCTAGGCAAGATGCATTCGATAATTTCGACGGCGAAGTTCGATAACAAAATGTATGGGATTTGACATAAGGCATCGCAAACGACGTGCCACTAATCGATGACTTATGTCAAATCCCATACATTTTTGATTTCGAAGTTCGCCGTCGAAATTATCGAATGCATCTTGACTAGACGCTCAGGATTTAGACTTCACATAATATGTTTAAACAATTTTACTCTGTAACGTGGGGTTTGCGCGGGGTGATAGAGTCAAACAGCGACTTTACAACGGAGGCGTATATTTTGGTTCAAGGTACAACTTTAGAGCAGCGCTTATGCCCCTATATTACGGTTTTCAACAGATTGTCCCGTGAGGAAGCAATCAGTATGCCACCGGCTTATAGGTTCGCTATTTATTCCTTAGCGTACAAGAAGCTGTCCCAGCAATGGTGGAAGCAACTACTTAGGTAGCGTAGGAATCGTCAGAGCGCATACAATAGCGATTAGCGATGATAGAAGATAGATACAAAACAATCTTCATGCGGGTTACTTATGTGATCTCTGTCGGTGTTTCAATAGCGTGATCTAGAACCCTTACAGCTCCATCTAGTGGTGGCTGGGAGAACTGACTATAAATTCACTGTTCTCAGTTGTAAATGCTATAGCCATCTAGCGGTGCTTGGGGAAACTAAGATTATGCCTCAATATCTTTGAATAGGGGTGTTACAGTCTCCCCCTCTGCCTACGAAGTTGTCCCAACAAGTGAGGCAGGATTCTGTTTGTTCTTAGGTGGTCTTCTTCGTGGTCAGCATGCATGAACAGTTAATGAGGCAGCTCTCATCAAAGGTCGACTCGCGTATTCTACGGCGTGTTCCTTCTCGTCCTCCCCCTGCACTAATGCAGCTCCGATGATCGATCAGCTTATGTCCGGGTGTGTGTGTCACTCTTCCCAGTTTTGGTTCTCTTATCGGTGTACGACTGATGTCCCATTAATAGTGGAAGCATCTATTCTGGTGTCCTAACTCTAGCGTCCTAGTAGATGTCCCAGCAATAGTGGAAGCACCTGGTCCCAGCGTTCTTAAGTATGTAGATGTCCCAGCAGTGGTAGGAGCAATACTATAGGTACAGCGTAGGAATGACCTAGCGTTCATGTAGATATCCCAGCAATGGTGGAAGCAAAATACTACGCCGCGTAGGTACGACAGTGAGCGCGAGTAAAATGGACGACGCACAAACCGATTAAACAGCAGCAGTTGCCAAGTAGATAGAGTAGATAGCCATGAGTGTACGGTTGATTTGCCTCAGTTGAGCCGTAGTCATTGTCTGTAGTTTTCAAATGCCGCGCAGAGTGGGGTCTTAAGACTTCAAATCCGGTCTTCAGATTCGTATCTCGCCTTCCGATTGAATCCGGCCACTAGTTGGAGCGCCAATGTAACGGGGGGGTTTGCGCGGGGTGATAGAGTCAAACAGCGACTTTACAACGGAGGCGTATATTTTGGTTCAAGGTACAACTTTAGAGCAGCGCTTATGCCCCTATATTACGGTTTTCAACAGATTGTCCCGTGAGGAAGCAATCAGTATGCCACCGGCTTATAGGTTCGCTATTTATTCCTTAGCGTACAAGAAGCTGTCCCAGCAATGGTGGAAGCAACTACTTAGGTAGCGTAGGAATCGTCAGAGCGCATACAATAGCGATTAGCGATGATAGAAGATAGATACAAAACAATCTTCATGCGGGTTACTTATCCTGTCAAGCGCCTTGACACTCTTTGACAGGTTATGCAGACAAGCGTCGGGCCTTTTTGCCACCAAAAATTAATTTTCCTTACATTCTCCCGCAATTTTTTTCGCGATTTTTTTTCGCAATTTTAATGTTAATAAGTAAATAAAACCTATGGATGATGTATATATTTAAAAATATAATTAATTTCCTAAGTGATTACGTAATATAGAAACAGATTTATAAATTACAGTTATTAGATTCAGTATAATTAAGTACCTATCCACTTGAAAGTAAACATTTCAAATAACGTAAACACTTGCACTGATTGTTTACTTTTGACTTCGTTATTGACACTCAAGTGGGAACATGCCAAATGATACCTCATCACACACATTACGGAGAGGAAGGAGGAGGACGACCTCATTCCCTCATGACAGACGCACGGAGTACCGACCTCTATAAATCATATGACGTTTCCCGTCGTGTTTTTCTTCAAGATTATAATGTTTTAATGTGAATAAAACATATGCATGTTACATATATTTAGAAAGGTGATTAAATTTCCTAATTGATAATATAATTGGAATTAAGAAAAATACTAGTTTAATAAAAGAAATCTTGATCCAAACACAACACACGACTTTTTCTTATATTTTTATTGCAAATCTAAACTAAGGCCAAATTTATGTTTCTATATAGTAAAATTTGCTTAATTTATGTAGGTGGACACATTATATATAAAATTTTAATTCAAAAACCGATATAAAATAAGTTACAGTTACCTACTATAAAATTGTCAGTCTAATTTCGATTCCCGCGATTTTTATTTCTCCAAATTATATTGTTATAATTTATGTACTACCTATGCATGTGATATATATTTAAAAAGTAGAATAGATTTCCTAAGTGATGACGTAAATGGAATTTAGAAAAATACTCATTTAATAAATGGAATCTTGATACAAACACATAAACTTCGTCTTTTTTAATATTTTGTTTTAAAACTCAAATAAATATAAAATGTATGTTTCTATACAGTGATTGTTGCTTTATTTACGTAATTGGATATATTATACATAAAAATTTAATACAAAAACAGTTGTACTAACAAGGATTGGAGCAAAACTAATTACAATTACTATGAAAAATATCTGACATAGTACATATTTTGATTGCTCAATAAACTGTAACTGGGACATAATTAAATACATATTTTTATATTTTTATACATTTCAGGATGTTAAATATTACAGTAACTCATTATTTTTTTACAATGTACAATAAGGGAACTCCCTCATTGAACCCTCCGAAACTAGGCCTATTTTGACGGTAATGTCTTACAAAAACAATCATAGTAATAAATTTACTTATTCTTATCCATATATTCTATTCGTAGACTCTAGAATAAATACCGTTCTAATAAAATTTCTACTAAAATGTTCAATTCAAAATGCATTTCACAAGAAAATCATAAACTCACTATGAAATAAAATAGCAATAAAAACGTATATTTTTCATTCGATTTTCTGAAGTAATTTGTAGTAGATTTATGGAAAATACTTCGTATATGCATAAAAAACTTAATATTAATTACATAAATGTATAAATTATGTGGTACAAACAAACCACTTATAAATTAGAAATTTATTCTATGGGCGTGCCCACCTTGCCACCAGGCAGCAAGCGACGCGTGAGAGTCATGCTGTCACTTGCTGCAAGGCAGCAAGTGACGCTTGACAGGTTATGTGATCTCTGTCGGTGTTTCAATAGCGTGATCTAGAACCCTTACAGCTCCATCTAGTGGTGGCTGGGAGAACTGACTATAAATTCACTGTTCTCAGTTGTAAATGCTATAGCCATCTAGCGGTGCTTGGGGAAACTAAGATTATGCCTCAATATCTTTGAATAGGGGTGTTACAACTCATAATATAATTATGTTTAAAAATTGGATACAAATTCATTAAGAAAACGAGATATTGGATTTTTACAGATAATAAATTATTTTAAATATCAGGACATAAAATTTTTTCGTATAATGATCACATACTAACATAGAAACGCCTAAAAACTAGAAAGTAAAAAACCATTTCATTGGCTAACTAATATCAAGTGATATTTTAGTTCGTTTTATTTTATTTCTACAGTCACCCCTAATTTTGTCCAAATTTTCTTCCGGACAAACTATCTACGGCAACTAATTGATTAATAAATCAAAGACTATTTCCTTGGCCTCGAGGGGTCTTATTTAAAGAAGCGGGCGCAGTCACGCGCAAACGTTTGCTCGCGGGTTTATTGATGTCCATGACCGCAGACCCCCTAGGGGGTTGAGATTAGGGGGTCCACGGAATTCCACTCGTGTTTGCGATGTAAAGTTTGATAGTTTTCTTCCGTTTTTGAGAGTTGGGGGACCGTCATTGGTTTGAAAGTGATATTATACTTGTAGGTATGTCTGTAGAAGCTATTAAGTTTATAACATAATTTTCCGTATTTTTAATAAATGTCCGCTCGTGTTTCTTATACCGATTCTTCTCGCTTGACTATTTCCCGAAACAGTGGTGGGTATCATGTAGTCCTGACGTTCAGAAAGTGTATAAAAATACCAACTCAGAATAAAAGTAATTGATTTGATTTTAATATAAGTATCTAATTTTTAGGGTTCCGTACCTCGAAAGGAAAAAACGGAACCCTTTGGATTTCTTTGTTCACCTTTGTTGATCCTTAGGATCACTTTGTTGTCCGTCCGTCTGTCTATCAATACCCTTTTTCTCAGGAACGCGTGGAGGTATCAAGCTGGAGTTTATATCAAATACTTAAGTCTACTGTGCCTTAGAGCTGTGAAAAAATCAAACTTCTAAGCCAACGTAATTAAAAGATACAGCCGTTTATGCCGCACATTTCAGCAAATTTTCGACACTCGCAAGGGAATCAAAAACCTACAGGGTACTTCCCGTGAACTCTGAATCTTGAAATTTGGTACGAAGCAACGTTTTATAGCTCAGATAATATAAATCGTAAATTTTTTGTTGCATCATATAATCAAAAAAAATTTAAAGTTACTCCTCCTTTCCCCATGAACATGTAAAGGTATTAAATTGAAATTCATATCAAATACCCCTTCGAGTCTAATATACCTTTAAGTTGTAATAAAATCACCACAGATTTGTACGGAACCCTCGGTGTGCGAGTCCGACTCGCACTTGGCCGGTTTTTTTATAACATATATTAGTATATTTTACTTATGATTGTGAATATTTTATTCTGTCCAAACTCCAAACACGAGCATAACCCGTCAGTCTAAAATCTGTTTCATGAAAGTATTTTATAGGTATTTTATATCCTATATTTTAAACATTATTCCAATTTATTTTTTTCCTTTAAACTAAGTTGCTGACATTCTTAATTGGAAAGAAAAACTTCGAATCACGAAAACATAGATTTACGAGAATTTTGACTGATGACGAGTTGTTTAAACATGACGTTCCCTCGCTGATGAAAAATGAACGAAATGTAGGGGGACCTTTGTTAACTGCTTCACTTGTCTTCAATGCAGTTAATTTCACTTGTAAGAATATGATGGGGAAGTTATGACGTAATATATTGCAGTATATTGACGAACAATTCAATTATTTGACCCTTCTGAAAGGTTTTATTTGATATTTCATTTTGTTTACATCCGCAGAATGCGTAGAGCCATTTAATGTTGATTTCTAAGTGGATTTGTATATGTCACCGGAAAATTGGAAAGCCGTTAGATTGTAATATTATAAAATGTCGACAGATTGTCAAATAAAAATTCTCCTCACAATTGTAAGCATTATTTTTCGCTATATTGTATGATAATATTTACCGTTCCGATTGGTTAAACGGAAAGTGCCCCGAGCCGCCATATTTGTTTGATTTTTCATAATAATATTTATAACGAAAAATAATGCAATATATTACAATCTAACGGTTTTTACAATTTTATGGTGCCATTTACATAATAATGAATAAATCTTCTTAAATTGAAATAAATATTTATTCTGTAATATTTATTATCTAATGGGATATATAATTTTTTTTCATATTATACTTTTTATTATTAATTGATCATTACCAAGCTGTGATATCAATGACATATTTTGTTTACTAATATGATACTTATGTACTATAATATTATAATTTTCTTGTCATAAGAGCTGAAATTGTGGTCAAAATATTAATTAATGTACCTATGTAACCAATTTCTTGGAAATAAACGACTTAAATTCTTAAAAAAAAGGTTCGAGAGGTTTCACAAGGAACAGCTTAAATTTGTGGGTCAATTCTGCTAAATAAAACCTGCAATAATACAATTACAATCAAGTCCCGATACGCTAAAACTCTCAAATGGTATTCTCCTAAACGTTATGCCAACGCAAAACGCGCTCTGATTGGTCCAAACTTCACAAAATCAGTTTATGATAACATGTCGCTTCACTTATAATACAATCAAAGTAAAATGAAAGTCTACTTGAAATACGAGAATTGAGGTTCTGAATACTGAAACGATAGATAAATTAAGTGACGCTCAAGTTACATGCTGTCCTTTTCATTTCGGCTAGCAGAGATAGCGACATGGAATAGGAGTGCTCTTAATTTTGTTTAGCGTTTCTGTACTCGACCGTTAAAGGATTTTAGACGATTTACAAATTACAATTATATAAACTACTAGCATTAATTGCCCGCGGCTTCCCCCGCGTGTAATTAGATTTTAAATTTTCATCCCCTATTTTACCCCCTTGGGGGTTGAATTTTGAAAAGTCCATTCTTAGCGGATGCTTTCGTCATATGAGGAATATGTGTGCAAATTTCAAATTTCTACCTGTGCGTTTATATATCAGTCAATCAGCTTTGCCTTTTATCAAATGTATTTGATTGGTCTCGCGTCGCTGCTCAGCGAGACCAATGATTAAGTCTATGCCTTTTATATATATAGACAGATTTATGAACTCGGATATCCAAAGGCGAAAGTACATGTTGCATTTATAGTTGATAAAATATAAACAAACTCAGAAATAATTACATTTATTTCGAAAACCAGAGATAGACGCTTTTACACATAAACTCAGAAGAATCGGTAACTTTAACATCCAAAACATCGGCAGAAACTGTTTGAAATTCCTCATACTTATTCATGATATTTGTCAATCGTGTAGTGGGGCATGGTGGGTACACATGTAACATGCACCCTCGTAGGCTTTTATGAAATTACACGGGGGATGTTTGAATTTTACACTCGGGACCGTAATCAGCTAAGTGCTCTAACATTGTTTCACGTGCTCTTAATTTTATATCCTGTGGGATTAGCAGGAACTATTGGACAATTGTGTAATCGCAACTTTATCTATAGATAATTGAAAATTACGACAGTGCTCATACATTTGACATTCTATAACGTAACGAATACGTAGTTATTGTTGTAGAAACATTACTAAAGCGATCATAGACGTACATATTATAGACGAGGCATTTTGAGACAAAAAGTTTCTCCAGTTAATCGAAGATTTTTGGGGCCATTTTGACATCTGAAGTATGATGAAAACAAGATGGCTGACATTTGAAGTATGTATGGTGAAAACCAGGATGGCGTAACTTTTTCTAGTATGAAGATTTGTTCTGTCAGATGTATGTAATAACTCATAGCCTATCTTGAGTTTTGAAATCTTTGAAAGTGAAGATTAACTAAAATTTCTTAAAACCATTGTAATTTTGTATTTCGATAACATAATAATACCCAAAAATATATTTATACTTTCGTGAACAATAAATTATAGATTACTAAGTACTTCACAATTTTCTGAATGACCGAGCTATTTAATATCCATTACACATTGTAGTGTTTTCATAATTTATCTGTAGTACAATATTGATATTATGCAGTCACAATACAATAGAGACATACACAAATTTGCTGATTTAAAACAAATGCATCTTCCATTCGCTTTATATTTCCTGGCTTATTATGTACCTTTCGAGAAGCCAATAAAAAAAATATGCATCTTCTCTATTTTCAACGACAAATCAATTTAATATTACACTACTAAACACTTTGAGTATAAATAGAAGTCTTTGATTAAATATAATAGGAACAAATTATGACAACAGTCAACCTGTTTATGAGTTAGATTCCCCGATAGAACATACATCAAACTAAATCTTGTATTATTCATCGAGATTCAAAACTAATTCCATGAAAATAAATGAATGATTGATCATAATAATTACCCCATGAAATATTATACAGCAGTTTTCAGTATCACAGCGTTTATTTACTGTAAAGAAGGGTTAAATTTAGGGTTGTCACTGTCAGATATTTTTCACATAAAATTTAAAAACGGCTACTTACAGATCACAGAAAACCTGAGGCAATATAAAATATCGTAACGATAAACGAATTACAAACTGCGTGATTAAGAAACAAAATAATATGAGAACCTTTTATATATATTATGATTGTTTACGAGATTCGTTATCGTTTTCAACCCCCGACGCATAAAGTGGGGTGTTATAAGTTTGGCGTGTCTGTCTGTCTGACTGTATGTCTGTCCGTGGCATCGTAATTTTTAAACGGATGAACTAGTTTGGATATAGTTTGAAAGATGACATGATCAAAAGTGTTCTTATTTATAGATAATAATTCATCGTCATCAGCTAGCTATCTGCTAGAAAATCCGGGGATTACTTAAAATTTTCATTATTTTATTATATTGTTACATTGGCAAGTCCCTAAAATGGCAACCCTTGGAAAGATGGAGAAATATTTGAATTAATCAACTGATTCGGTGAGGGACATCTGGGTGTTAGTAATTACATTTTCTCGTTTGCGCACTCGAAGACGTGCGGACTGCGTTAGACGCGTATTTAAATAGGAAAATTGAATTCACTTATTTCCCCTTATTTTGGGGTAACTTGATTTGAAATTTAGATTATAATAATATAATGAAAATCAAAATGCATCACTATCAAATATTGGATGTGTTTAGCGGAAAAAAGCGCTCGAATGCAATCGTAAACGAAATGGCGATCGCTAAGCGGTAAATAAGCAAAATAGCGGATTGTGTCAGGGCTATTAAAGTAAGTAAACGTGTCCCAGCCGACAACTGAATTTTTTTGCACGCCTCGGGATTGTTCTACTCTCGAAAGGCCTCGTGACAAGTTCACAACATAAATCTGTTGAAATCCCTGAAATTAAATAATAAACTTATAGAATAAAATAAATAATTTAAAAAATAAAAATACCCGACTGCAAAAAAGACAGATACCTAAGCAACGCACTAAAAAGACCGAAACAAGATTGAGAAAACAGACTACACTATGAGCTGAAAGCCTAAGTGAAATAATTGACGTTATGTTTGGTATCAGGCGGGACCCATTCACAAATAATAAATCGTACAAAAATATATGGGTCCCGCCTGTTAACAAATATAACGTCAATTATTTCCCTTGGCTTTCAGCTCATAGTGTAGTTTGTTTTCTCAATCTTGTTTCGGTCTTTTTAGTGCGTTGCTTAGGTATCTGTATTTTTTGCAGTCGGGTTTTTTTATTTTTTAAATTATTTATTTTATTTTAGATTTTTTAGTTTAACCAACACACGTTTGGTCGATTTAAAGCAAAAATACGATGATACGAACATTAAGAGTGATTAAGAGAGATTAAGATACGTGAGAATGGTTGTTACGCAACTTTAAATCGATATAGATCCTAAACGGTCAGTCGAATCGAAAAATGTTGAGAGAAAACTAAAAATGATTTTTAAATACCTATTCAACGATACCCCACTTGACATAGTTTGTTGACTTTCATTTTTTTCATTTTCACAATATGGCGTCCAGTAGTCGCCATATTGAGTTTTCACTAACGTCATGTCTTTAGTGACACTCGCCGGACTAAGAGGAATCGATTGACATGCGAATCATAAAAATCGGTCCAGGCGTTTGGTCTGTATAGTGCTTCAAAGGAACATACATACATACATACATACATACATACATACATACATACATACATACATACATACATACATAGGCTGATAAACACATTACCACTCCTTTGCGTCGCGCAGTCGGGTAAAAATGGTTGTTTTTACAACTTCTTGTACCTACCCAGTATCACTCTCACGAATAAATTTTTTCGGATTTCGAATCATTTAGACCGAGCTTGGACTAAATGATACGAAATCTGGCGGGCCCAGGAAAATTAAGTTCACTGAAAATGGAAACCTGCGCTAATACAATAGAGTTGAGAATTGAAGTGTCGAGCTGTCATATTAAATGACATAGACATTTAATTCGACACTTGTATGTTCGATTTTCAGCTCTATTGCATTAGCGCAGATTTCTGTTTTTAGTGATTGCAGTTTTATTTTCAGCGCTCTGAATTTTCTCCGGCTTTCCGGATTCCGGATCAATTACTTCCAGCATAATAATACCTCTCAAGCTCAAATTCGACAGGGCTTATGGTCTAGAGCGTGCCAAAAATATACATATATACCTCCTTCTGGTACGGTCGGGTAAAAAGGCTAGTTTTTCTATTTTTGATATACTATCTCCATTAGACTAATTTTAATCCGGTTCGATAGTCCAACGATACTTGTACATACATATACATATAATCACGCCTTTTTCCCGTAGGGGTAGGTAGATACCACTTCTTGCCACTTGCTACGATCCTTACATACTTGTTTCGCTTCGTTCACTTTCATTCTTACCATCCATCCATGATACTTGTATTCAATAATATTAATATTTCTGAATTATAATTAGGTAACGTACGTACCCAATGGCGTTTTCCGTGTTCCGCGGAAAATAGCGCTAACAAAAAAACGCAAGTAAAATGGCGACCGCTGGCGTTAAATAATCACAATGGCGGATTATGATAGCAGTATTGAAGTTAGCTAACGTGTCCTGGCGCTATTGCATAGCTTTTATCGCGGGCTTTGAGCGCGGCGACCGAATCAAGAAATTCCGTAACGAAAATAAACCTAACACCGCTGAGCTGGGGTGGGGGTCTGATTAATTTGGTTACAATCGAGCCGCTGATACTGAATCGCTTTCCGTCTAGTGCAGGGTTTCTTAAAGTGGGGTCCACGGACCACCAAGGGGTCCGTAATATGTGTGCCAGGGGTCCGCAGCGTTCTAAGATGAATGAAAAAAAATTGCAGTAAAGTAACACAACTGATTAAAGATGAGTTAATTGACATGAGATCAAAAGAAGTGTGGAGAGCTGAATTTCACGCAAAAGGTCTTGGTGAATTTTGGTGTTCTTTGAGTCAAGCTTACACGCTTCTGGTCAAACGAGCTATGTCCGTTCTGATACCTTTTGCTACTACGTATCTTGGTGAGGCAGGGTTTTCGGCTCTAGTGTTGATAAAAACAAAAAATCGCAATCGATTGAATGTCAAAGGTGACATGCGCCTTGCCTTATCGAAGACAATCCCACAATTTAAAGTACTCATTGAGGCCAAACAACAGCATCAATCTCATTAGCAATTTCTATTTAGCAATTTAATTATTAAGTTAAGCATTAGTAACTGTGAGATAAAACTCCCCCCCCCCCCCCCCCCCCAAGGGGGTCCGTGGCATTCCAGAAATTCAGAAAGTGGTCCGTGACTACACATAGTTTAAGAACCACTGGTCTAGTGTAACGTGAGCTATGTGTTATTTAAATTAGTAGCAGGAATATTGAATTAATACAATGGTTTCGCCATCTATGTGTTCAAGCTTAAATTACGGCGTGTGTATGTTCCCTACACATTGCTGAAGATAATGAAGTACTTGATTGGTAGATGGCATTGTACTTTTAAATAATATGTATTTTATTTTAAAGTACAACGGAATGGAAAATATGCTATGCTATTATTGTATTTATATTTTATGCAATAGCTTTACCGCGGCAATCCCCGAGTGCCACACATCTTTTTTTTCTTTAGCGTTATCAAGCGCTAACAAGCGCTTTGTGTATGTTTATATGATATTAGATGTTGGCCGCGACTTTCCGCGATAAAAAGTAGCCAATGTCCTACCCTCTATTCTACTTTTAAATATCTGTGCCAAATTTCATCAAAATCGGTCCAGTAGTTTTGGAGCCTATTCAATGCAAACAGACAAAAAGACTTCCTTTTTATAACATTAGATAGTATAGATTAAAAATCGATCCAACATTAAACAGCGTGGATCAGATCAAATACCTAATTACGTGAACATAGAGTCTGATCACTTAATTATGTCCGAAGTGCTAATTACGTATCGCCCGTCGGTGCAGACCAAAATATACTTACGTACAGAGAGACAGTTTTCATAGAAGCTTCGAAATTCATATGAGGGGTATTAGATCGTGATAACTGACAGCTTTTTGACATGACAAGGACTGTCGGGCTACCAAGCGCCGCCTGGTGACAGAAAAGAATCGAAAATTCGTATTGACCGTTTTTGATACCACTTACGCCACCAGATGACGCTTTGTGTGCGTTGGGTCTGCCCCCTAGCGGAGGAAAAACAAATCAATCACCCTGATTTTATAAGGGTTGTATCAAAAGATTAAAGATAAAGATAGCCTTTATTAATAGAGAATTACAGTTTTAATTTTTTATAATTTTTCATCACATTCCAGTTTGTCCTTGACATAGGCCTCTAAGTTCGTCCATTCTTGTCTGTTGATCATGTCAGAAGATCAGGGTAAAATAAAATATAATTATATGCTATATTATACCTACAGTAACTATATTATATTTATTAATAATAGGTTGGGGAAAAAGTCTTTTCGCATTATAGTATGTATGAACTTGTCATAAAATATCTTGGGCTATACCAATTGTATCTGGCTGATTTTGGTATCATTAAAAAGTTTTAATTTTACAGAAGACAATTCCAAATTCAAATTAGGTAAATTTGAGATTTTCATTTGTTTTTCTTATTGTTAAAATGAGTGATTCTTATGAAGAATTTCGATACATTTTAAAATTTTATTACAAAAAAGGTAAAAATGCAACACAAGCCGCGAAAAAAATTTGTGATGTTTATGGACCTAATGCAGTATCTGTGAGAGTAGCGCAAATTTGGTTTAAGCGTTTTCAATCCGGAAATTTTGATATCAAAGATGCACGTCGCTCTGGTCGCCCTGTTACGGACAAAACTGTTGCCATTTTTGAAAAAGTGGAGCAAGATCGGCATATTAGTAGTTACAATGTAGCTGAAGAACTGGGGATTGACCACAAAACGGTTTTGGCGCATTTGAAAAAAGCTGGGTACACAAAAAAGCTCGATATTTGGGTGCCTCATGAGCTCACTGAAAGAAACCTAATGAACCGTGTACTCATTTGTGATTCTTTATTACGACGTAATGAAACCGAACCATTTTTGAAGAAGCTGATAACTGGTGATGAAAAGTGGATCACGTACGACAAGAACGTGCGAAAAAGATCGTGGTCAAAGGCCGGTCAGGCTTCACAGACTGTGGCGAAACCCGGGTTAACTCGCAACAAGGTGATGCTGTGTGTGTGGTGGGATTGGAAGGGCATTATTCATTATGAGCTGTTACCGCCAGGCAGGACCATCAACTTTGAACTGTACTGCGAACAACTGATGAGATTAAAGCAAGAAGTTGAGAGAAAGCGGCCGGAATTAATCAACAGAAGGGGTGTGGTTTTTCACCATGATAACGCTAGACCTCACACATCTTTAGCCACTCAGAAAAAAATACGGGATTTTGGCTGGGAGATGTTAATGCATCCGCCGTATAGTCCTGACCTTGCACCTTCAGATTTCCACCTGTTTCGGTCGCTGCAGAATTCCTTAGGCAGTGTCAGGTTGACATCACAAGAGGACTGCCAAAACCACTTGTCGCAGTTTTTTCATCAGAAGCCCCAAAAATTTTATAGCAATGGGATCATGTACCTACCAACAAGATGGCAAAAAGTTATCGAACAAAATGGCACCTATATACTTTAGTCACTTGTAAATAAACTTTATAAAAAAACCTTTTGAATTTTTATATAAAATGCGAAGAAACTTTTTCCCCAACCTAATATAATATACTAGCTTTTTCTCGCACTTCCGCCTACATAAATACGGTACTAATATAATCCCACGGGAAACTGTATTCTTGAAGATAAAAACTCACCTTAACACAAAGGCTTAAACTTGATTTTGAAAAAAGACTCCAGAGCTTAAACTACTACCATAACAAATTTCATCGAAATTTTAGTAGTTCTTGAGAGGAAAAATAAAAACATCTATCCATCCATCCATCTATCCTCACAAACTTACACATTTACAACAGTAGTAGGATTAAATCATAAATTCAATTTTTGCTTATCATTCTTACACAAATCTTAGACATACCTAACTAGTAACTACTTACCTAAATATAATATTGTTCATCGTCCTTATGGCAATCAAATAAACATTGGACTATTGTAGATCGCTAGGGATCCTAAAGTTTAATTTAAAACCGTAAAATCACGAGCTTAGTACGAAACTGTTTAACTGATCCTGTTTAATCTGTGCCCTTAGAGCCGAATTATTGCGAGGCTTCACTAATTGACTTATATTTCAATTTCCAAAGAAATTATTGGACTTTTTATCAAGTTGAGTCCAACAGAGTATAAAGCGGTTAGATATGACCCGATACGAAAAAAATGTGGTATTATGGACTACACACAACCAAGAGTATGTCTGTAGCTTGTCTAAGCAGGGTTCCGTAACTATAAACTAGCAATAGGTTTTTTCAAAATGCATCAAAATCTTTGGTCCAATTTGCTGAAAATAATTTTCCTCTGAAATGTATGTATGAAATGTTGTCTTTAAAACGATACCATATAAAAAATCATCCCTACGTTACATTTATGAGGAGACAACCCTAAAAATAAAATAATAATTATTTTTATATCTTTTTATTTATTTTATTATAACAGAAGTTAGAAGTGCGGACAAACAGACAGACAGGTGGCAGACAGATGGATGGACGGACAGAACAAAGCTATAGGGATTGCTTTTAGTACTAAGAACCCTAGAATAAATATTGACTAAATAAAAATAAATGATTATAATATTGGGACGAGTCATTATTTTGTAACCGAGGTACGTAATAAAATATGTTACTAAGGAAAATTATTAGTCCTGACATTTTGATGAGCTGCATAATGTTCCCTCATTAGAGGCACAAATAAGGCCCGGATCCTAATTGAGCCCATTGAGGGCCGCAGGGTCCACGTGACCTGAACAGACAAACGGTAGTCATATTTGGATTTTATGGGAGCAACATAGAAACAGGAGTATTCTAACACACTTAGCTTTGACACAGTGAAAAAGTTTAGCACTCTAATATTGCGTACTTAACAGCCTCCGTGGTCTAGTGGTTCGAGCATTAGCTCTCGACTCGGAGGTCGTGGGTTCGATTCCCACAAGGGAACAACAAAAAATGTTGTTTCCAAGTTTGGCTAGGACAATGCAGGCTGATCACCTGATTGTCTGACAAGAAAGATGATCCATGCGTCGAATGGGCATGTAAAAAGTCGGTCCTGCGCCTGATCTCTCGCCAGTCGTGTCGGTCATCCGTCCCACTGGGTTACAAGAGTAAAGGAAGAGAGAGTGCTCTTGTGTACTGCGCAAACACTTGGGCACTTTAAAATCACTCCTGCGCAACTGGCCTGGTTTCAATAAAACCGGCCACCGTCACCGAGATCGGTGTAGGGAGTTATTATTATTGCGTATTTTATGAAATGAACCACCGCTTATGGACACTCTCACCACCAGAGAATTTACGCTTGTAACTCCTCTGTTGTTGCGACTTGCGTTCCTGGGCCTCTAGTCAAGATGCATTCGATAATTTCGACGGCGAAGTTCGTAAACAAAATGTATGGGAATTGACATAAAGCATCGCAAGCGACATGTCACTTAACGATGACTTAATTTTGAAGTTCGCCGTCGAAATTATCGAATGCATCTTGACTAGAGGCCCTGGTCTCTAAAATCCCAAACACCCCTTGAACCTCCGGTAACCTCACTCGGCGAAATAATGCGAGCGTTATTCCACGCCGGTTTTTGTGAGACCGCGGTATTTATGTGGTCGAGTTGGATTATTTGTGGCGAAGCATGGTTTTCCTACCTTAAACGATCATTATTGGCAACTAACGACCCCACAGCTGGAGCTAAGGTCTCTTGACTATCTGAGATAAACTCCGTCCGTGGAAAAAATATCACAAGCATGATAATAAGTAGAAAAAATAATAGACAAAACAAAAAAACGCAATCAAAGGAAAACACACACGAAACGTTGTAGCTTATAAGTTTTCTTTTGTAAATAGTAAATCAAAGATTATCAGAAAAATCCACACATGTTTTTCTCCTGAAACATAATTTATCTTATAATATGGAGTCGCGTGGGTAGTGGAGCGAATGAAACAAGTTATAACAAGATAACTTCTAACGGGATGCGAAAAAACGTCTATCACACGACCAACTTTTATAGCTGGGAAATTTGCGACTTTAAACGATGAAAATTACTGCTCTAATGCAAGCTAAATGTGCGTCTATACGTCATTGTTGAATAAGTGCTAAGTGGAAAAATATTTTCTTCTTTTTCTATCTTTACTTACGGAAAGACGTCAATATATAAAATTAAAAATTTTAAAAACCCCCGACACAAAAAATAAACTCAAAAAAATAAAAAATAATATTTTAAACCTATTATAATTATATTATCACATATAATATTATATGTGATAATATAATTATAATAGGTTTAAAATATTATTTTTTATTTTTTTGAGTTTATTTTTTGTGTCGGGGGTTTTTAAAATTTTTAATTTTACTTTTATTTTATCTTTTTTAAAGTATATATAAATAATGGTTACCTTACCATATACATACTTTTAACATCATTGAAGTAACATGGTACCGAATTTCGAATCGATAGGACATGTGGACGATAGTCAGATCCCCTCATCAACTAATAAAGAAAAGATGATATTCAAACGGCTGATCAGGTCATGGTAACCTTACCATGTTCTTTAAATATCGTTTAAGTAACACGATACCAAATTTCGAATCGAACGGACATAAGAAAGTTAGTCAGATCCCCTCATCAACTAAAAAAGACCTGATGATCTTCAAACGGCTGATCAGGTCATGGTTACCTTACCATGTTCTTTGAATATCGTTGAAGTAACACGGTACCAAATTTCGAATCGATCGGACATTGGAAAGTTAGTCAGATCCCCTCATCAACTAGAAAAGAGCTGATGATCTTCAAACGGCTGATCTTCCCACCACCAATTTTCTCATCAATCGAAGCTACGAACACTCTCGATTAAGTCATCAATATTCTCTTTCAGTGCGCTTTCATTTGAGACCCCACTCGAATATATTTGTAGACATTCGGTTATTCTTCCCCGCTTTCACCCCCCACAACTTTTAAATGGCTCAACCGATTTTCATCAAACATGTCTAAAAACACTCGCATGTAAGTCACCTTTAATACAAAAGAAACTAAATTGGAATCGCTTCATCCGTTCGGGAGCTATGATGCCACAGACAGACAGACAGACACACAGACAGACAGACAGATAGACAGACAGACAGACACGTCAAACTTATAACACCCCTCTTTTTGCGTCGGGGGTTAAAAATAAGATAGTAAGTAGCCTATTTCCTAGAATATTATTAGATATCGCTGATGCTAAATTTTTATGTTGTTACCAAATTAGTAAACTTAACTTACACGATAATTTACAAGTTACATACAATGAATAGCGGACACAGTAACGACTTAAAAATCAGCTGATTCGGGGCCCTGGTTTATTCATCTACATTATAGTGTGGGCCCAGCATAATGACCACGTATACGTCGTATACTGTAATTGCGCACGAGTCCAGGGTCCCTGAAGGGCCCTCAAGGGTAACGTGCAAATTGTGGGCATACGTTTGGTGTCTGAGGGCCCTTAAAACTAGGGCCCGGTTTTTGAGGGCCCAGTAATTAGATTCCGGTCGGGTCCCCGTTAATTAACTTGACAATGCCCCCTGTTTAGTTCTAAATAAGTTACGACGATCATAAACTTGACCTAAATCGAAGACTGAATGACAGTGAGAACATTATTTTCTTGTTTATATTGATGGAAAATTTGTAGTACCTAATAGGTGAGTTTAAATATTCTTGTAACCTTTTTATATGAAAATGTATGAAAATATTATGTTCTGTGAGCTTTTTTGCACAGTACCTACTTCAATTTTATTTGACTTTTAGCTTTTAGTAGGCCTTTTTAAAAGGAAGGCCTTTTAGAAAGGTTATAAAAGGCCTTCCAGCCGATCCAGCCTGCAAATCTAGCACCGGTGCTCATGGCTGTCATTAGTGTGAATAATGCAAGGAATTTATAAGTTGTTTTACTTACAAATTCCTTGGAATAATATCCGTAATTCAAAAATAAATTGCCTACAAGTCCGCTTCAAGGCCACAATATTGGATTTGCAGGTGGGCTGTGATGGCACTTAATTATATACTTTTTTTTTAATCGACGCTGACAAGATGCTGGCATTGTGTAAATTATTCAGCAGAGTTGTCTTTACATGTTTGACGTTATAGACGATTTGGCAACAAAATGAACAAAATTCTAAATTTCTTTCTTTAATTTTAATTTTATAAGCCAACAAAATTCTAGTGGTATCAAAATGGACATGGACGCTAACAATTCCAATGCCGTACCTACCAGGTTTGAACTGCACGTAATGCGATCTTTTCTTCTCCAAGAATCCCTGGCTCGTTCCTTTCTCAAGCAGACTCTCGACGAAGCTGTTTATATTTTTTGGTAAAATTTCAGAGCAAGAACAGGAGAGAAGCCACCATGACTGGCACAGACATGGTGGCTCCTCTCCTGTTCTTGCTCTGAAATTTTAAAATGAGTCTACCAAGCATGGCAAAATTCGTACAACATGTCCATAAAGTGAACAAGAAAAGAAAGTATCAAAAAATATAAACATCTTCGTCGAGAGTCTGCTTGAGAAAGGTACGACCCAGGGATTTCTGGAGAAGGAAGGATCGGGTTACGTGCAGTTCAAATCAAGGACTGCTTGTGGCTTGAAAAGACGAAGTAGATCAGAAAGACAAATCTGTGGTAAAAGACGGCAGAGTAGACGGCGCAAAAGACGGCAGAGTAGACGGCGCAGTAGACCGTGCAGTAGACGGCGCAGTAGACGGCGCTGTTGTCGACCACGACGACTTAAACTCTGTTGTTGCTGTCGTTCGGCCAGTTACAATCGTTGCCGGTAAAATTACAAGTGTTTAGACGGATTAAAAATAAACTGTAATTGTTTTAGACTTTTCTAATTCTGAGTGTTTTGTTTTGTCTTGGTTAAATAAAGATGTGGCTTATTTTTTTACTCTCTTATTTATATTTTTTTCTGATACAGTATCAGCTATATATTGTGTAATGGTACTTAGGTTCCTAAGGGATTGTGGTGCACTTTTTACATAAATGTAGCAAACGATATTGCCGTTTTTTTGTATGTGTTAACTAGTATTGACAAATTTATTCCGTCAATAATATTGCACGTGTGCGGTTAGCCATAGGCTATGGCTCATAATAGGTACAGGTCGCGCAATGGTTTATGAGCGCTCAGTAAAAGTGGAGGCGATCGTTCGCGCATGTGACCAATAGCAAAGAATATATATTACTAACGTACTAATAGCGTGTCGGCAGCCACGTTCGGCATACGTTCGGCGCATCCACACCTCCCCGCCCGAGCCCGCTACCGCCAAACACACCCAAAAACTGACTTCTGCGCATACCCCCTCTACTTTTGTCGAAAGATCTTAATTCGTTGCGCGACCTATACTATGTTATAGCAGATGCAAAATCAAAACAACTACCTTCGTGAATTACTTCAACAAGAATAAATTATAACTTACAACTACAAATTTGTAGATTTTACGTAGATACAGGCGTTTTCTACACTTGTGAACCTTTATTAAACAGCACTTGTAATTACAATATTTTTAAGATTTTATATGTAAAATTCTAACTTATTTGTAAGATATTATTAAACACCACTTGTCATACAACTTAACAAAAGAGATGTTTGATTTTGGGCCAGTTCCATGTACACTACATAGGTAAATAGGAAAAAAATATGGTTATATCATAAAAATACGATAAAAATAATTTGAAGAAGGGTGCATGCGTACAAAAATGATTAATTGAAGAGTTTTTTATTGTGAGAACACTATTTTTAGGACGGCCATGACAGTTGTTTTGACTTGACTTTTGACGTAGTAGACAGTTTTACGAAGAGACGTCGTCTTGAATGTCATACGTCTTTCTTTGTCAAAAGTCATGTCATTGACAAAATGACATTCTTGAGTTAATTCCTTTGAGTATATAACCACTAGAGACTAGAGAGAGTTTTAGCCAGCAAACGCGTGTCCTTTTTCTGCTTGTGTGCATTGTATTAGTGTACGTGCAGGGATGTAACGTATATCGATATAATATCGATAAACTACTCGACTTTTTTGTGGTACCTATCGACGTTTGTAGATAATTTTATAATTCTGAATTTTTATTTTATAAACACATTTTAAGTTTTATGTCATCAGTTTATAATGTGTAAAACTCATTAAGTACCTTTTTAATTTAAGATATAGGTATTTGAAATTAACAAGATTTTATTAGATGTTTAAAAAATATATTTTATAAGGTTTGTTTGTTTGCATGGGCTCCGAAAGTACTTGACCGATTTTGATGAAATTTTGCACATATATAGAAAAGACCACATAGGCTACTTTTTTGCGGCACGGCATTTCTTTTAGCGCGTACGAAGGCGCGGGCAACATCTAGTTTTTATCATAAAAGCGTTTTCCCATTATCCGGCACGATATCGGTAAATAATGTTGATAGCCGATACACAATAGCCAAAGGCGAGTAAAATGTATGAAATAATTAGTAGCATAATTCTTTCACACTATTCAGTCAATTGCGTATTTTAATTATAAAATAAGTATTATGAGAAAACGTTTTATTAATAACTATTTACATTAAATAAAATTACTCCCTATATCTACCAATTGAAAGTTTACAATTCCTAACAATTTTGCACTATTGTAATAGAAATAGACCGTTCATAAATGTTTTTAGCCGACTTTAAAAAAAGGAGGTTCTGTGTTCGGCTGTATATAATATGTCACCGTAAAATTGTAAAAACCGTTCGATTGTAATATTAATAGAGATATTATATTATGTCGACAGATTGTCAAATAAAAATTTCTCCTTACAATAATTGTACGCATTATTTTTTTTTTTTTTTATGAAATAAGGGGGCAAACGAGCAAACAGGTCACCTGATGGAAAGCAACTTCCGTTGCCCATGGACACTCACAGCATCAGAAGAACTGCAAGTGCGTTGCCGGCCTTTTAAGAGGGAATAGGGTAATAGGGGAGGGTAGGGAAGGGAATAGGGTAGGGGATTGGGCCTCCGGTAAACTCACTCACTCGGCGAAACACAGCGCAAACGCTGTTTCACGCCGGTTTTCTGTGAGCCCGTGGTATTTCTCCGGTCGAGCCGGCCCATTCGTGCCGAAGCATGGCTCTACCACGTAAATTTTTAGTTTTAATTATTATTATGAAAAAAAAACAAATATGGCGGCGCGGGGCACTTGCGATTTAACCAATCGGCACGGTAAATATTACAATGTAACGAAAAATAACGTGTAAAATTGTAAGAAGTAATTTTTATTTCACAATCTGTCGACATTTTATAATATCTCTAGTAATATTACAATCTAACAGTTTTTAAAATTTTATGGTGACATATATTATACAGCCGAACACAGAACCTCCTCTTTATTAGTAAGTAAGCCTTAGTAATACCGACCCGATAATATATCCCGACGGACATACTATCAGGAATCTGGAAGGCTGGGGAAAATTTAGAGCATTGAAAATATAACTCTGGACTGATACAATAGAACTGAAAATCGAACACACGAGTCTCATGTCAAATCTGACGACACAAAAATTTTGCGTTCGATTTCTTCTCTTTGTATTGTATTTGCATTTTTGATTAGCATCTAAATAGTAATTGAGAGATTAGCTGAGTCAGTCAGATTACTCACTTGCTTGGGGGCCTAGCAGGAACAATTGTCAATTGCGTAAGCGTTACGTTATCGAAAGAGATTTGTATAAAAATTATGACAGCGCTCATACAATTGACATTCGATAACATTGCATTTACGCACCTGTCAATTGTTCCTGCTAGGCCCATATTTACAGGAATAAAATTGCTTTTCTATCCGATATCAAACCGATAATGTGAAAGACCTATGTGTTTCATATATTTTACTTGCCCTTGCATGGCTATTGAATATCGATTACTGTATCGGCATTCGATACCGATATCGTATTCGATCTGGATCGGATAATGGAAAAATGCTCTTTGTGCATTTTAATTGGAAACTAAATAACAAAAAAAATATATTATTGTAAGTCTTCTTAATTGTCCGGTAAAACAGAAATATCTTCCCTGTATCAATACCGTCACACCAAGCTGTCTCACTGGTGGAACACACTCTTCTAATTTTCGCATCTAACTGCTTCAATCTATTCGCCTCTTCTTCCGGAGCATTTCCGAGACCTAATAAAACCGTTTAGTAAAAGTTTATTATCTTTATCGATAAACTCTTGTGTCAGTAAGGTACATCACTCAAAATACGCAGAAAAACAAAGCTTTTATTTTGCACAAATTATTACTCATTACGTGATATTCATCATTAAAGCGTGATATAGTACGAAAAAGGGTTCGTTAAATTTAATGATTATCTGTTTATATTATAAAAATACTCATTATTTAGTTCACAAAACATTGTTAAAACATTACGTGTAAAATGATAATTCCAAGTATTTGACACCTTCTGTCGTCATTCTTGAGGCACAATATGCAGCGGCGCAACACATATTAGATGTTTTAAAATTAATATCTTCTTTACACATTTATTTTCATTTATAAAACACAAAAAATACACAGAGCTACTGCTCTGCAATGGCCTACTGAGCTGGCCATAACATGACACGAAATACGTGTTTATACACCGATATAAGCTCTTTCATTCGCTCGTATTGATACATCGTTAGTAAGACAGAGCAACAGAAAACAATAGTACCAACTTTCAAAAACTATGACTCCGTCTTTAGAAGTCTTTGGTTAATTCTGATCTGATCCGCCATGTTTTATTTTACTTTGTGTTGCTCTCCTTGACGAAGTTAATTTAAATGTACATGGAAACGAAGTGAAATTAAACAAAATAAAGAATAGGAAACGGTTATTATATTATGTAGCTATATTTACATATACTGTACGTAGGGCTGGCCCAGGCCTCATACATTTCTTGAACATCTCTTTTGTCACTTATTTACATAATTGTCGACTTAATACTTTTATTAAACAGGGCCCTGGCCCCTGCTTCCATGAGGTCACTATTTACCATATTGTGAATTCATATTTAAAACTAGCTTTTGCCCGCGGCTTCGCCCACGTTAATATATTATTCCGTGGGAACACTACTTTTTCGGGAAAAAAAAAATCCTATGTCCTTTCCCAGGACTCAAAATATGTCTATACCAAATTTCATCAAAATCAGTTCAGCGGTTAAAGCGTAAAGAGGTAACAGACAGATAGACAGACACACTTTCGCATTTATAATATTAGTATAGGTATTGTAAAAACTTTTGCGGTTTGCTGCAGAGTAGGCATCTACAGACACACGAATTTGGTACGGAGCGTACAGCGGACCATATCCGCAGACCGAATCCGGTGTCGCTACACACGCACGGATTTGGTACGATACAGTGGACCGAAAAGCTCGACACTCGTGTGTTCGATTTTCAGTTCTATTGCATTAGCACAGAGTTCTATTTACAGTGCTGTTTTTCGACGACGCGATGATTCCCGAAATTCATTGATAACAGGCAGTGATATCAACTCTCAAAAATATTTCTCCCCAAACTTTACCCCTGATAATTATACCATTGACAGGTCTAAGAGATAATAAGCTAGAAAGAAAGGTTATGTTATGCGTGAATAACATAAAACTAACTTGTCTTAATCTGATTTCACTCCCAATATTATATTTTCATATCCCTGACTATATACACACATTTAATAATTTTTATTATTACATACAAATTGATTCATAAGGAGTAAACTCTAAACATCCTGGCCCCTAGTAAACCCCCGTAGATATTTTCCCTAATGTTGGGTGGTAAAACCCTAAGTTGGCAACACTGACACCGTTGTACGGCCTAACCGCCGGACTGCTCTACACACGCACGGATTTGGTACGGAGCGGACCAAATCCGATGCGGATAGCTCTTCGCCTTCTTCTTATGTTCGCCGGACTGCCCTACACACGCTCGGATTTGGTACGGAGCGTACCAGATCCGCTGTACGCTCCGTACCAAATTCGTGTGTCTGTAGACACCATTATTCGTAATAAGATACCTACCAAGCTTCAAGTTCAACCTAATATTATAAATTACTTAGTACCTATAATATGGTAGGATACTCAAAGATATAACATCAATTTAAAGTTTATATCATTAAAGACGAATGTTATAAAAGTTGAAAATATTTTTTCACAGAATAGAATAGTATTTGAAATTACTCGTATAAAACAGTTATTCTTCTATTCTGCTCAGTCAATATCAATACGGTAAAAAGACTATGGCTGTGTTCCGCCGAAAATAGAGCTTGTTAGCGCTTGTTAGCGCTAAAAAAAACAGATTATCCGCCAGGGCACATATTTTGATATTACTTCAATAATGCTAACATAATCCGCCATTTTGCTTATTTTATACCAGCGGTTGCCATTTTGCCTACGTTTTATTTTCCGCGGAACACAACCTATGTATGCGGTTTAATTTTGAATTTTGAACGCAAATATTTCAAGAGCCTGAACGAAGTAATATCAAGGTACATTTTTACCGGCTAAAAAAATAGTAGGTAACTTATTAAAGAACACCAAATAAGTTGACCTCTCGCTCAAAGCAAATTCTTAGTTTAAGTAGATCTTGTACTATTGGTTTTTCCTTCGCTATTTATTATTTGTGTTGAGTAGGATAAAAATAGATTTATTTTTATAATTTTAATTGAATAGTTTTATTTCAAGAGAAAACGTGCGAAAAATGATGATTTATTTCGGTTTGTGAAGCAAGTTCAAAAATACAGTTTTTTCATGATCCCGTGGGAACCGTTTTGGTTTCCAAGAAAAAAAAATACTGTTAGTTATTTCATGTTCCAATCTACCTTTGTGCCAAGTTTTATTTAAATACGTCGAGTAGATTGCCTGAAATAACGTCAAACAGGTAGGTACAGTTTTTTGAAGATCCCATGGGAACCCTTTAATTTTGCGGGATAAAGAGTATCCTATTTTACCCTTCAGGTCCTAAGCTACCTACCTGCCAAATTTCATTTAATTCCATCCAGTGGTTTCGGCGTGATGTGATAACAAACACACAGACAGACAGACAGATAGACAGACAGACAGACAGACATTTTTTTCAAAAACGTTATTTTTAGGTTCTGTGGCCTTTATAGACCCCCCATTTTGATTTTCACTTAGATAACTTTAATGTACAGACATGACCCCTCTACAGATTTATTATATGTATAGATATTAGCTAGCAGTTGAGTAACGTTTAAAATAAGCTGAGTGAAAAATGATATAATTCTGATAACGCATCAGAAATTCTGAATTTTGGATTTTCAACCGAATGATTGTTAATGTAGCGAATTATCATTTTAATTCGTATTCCGATTCACGCAGTGTAACTACGTTTACCACGATTTGTGGAAATCTCGAACAACGTTGAATACATGAAAGGCCACACTTTTATACGAATGTGCTTGTTAGCCCTTAGAACATAGCCCCAAAGAAAACTGACGTCAAATAACGCTTGGAGTGCATGTCGATGATATTGCAGACTCAGAATAGATGGAAGCTTTAAAGAAAGAAAGCTCATAATAAGGCTTCTTTGATGGGCATGAGAAAATAAAATTTTGTTTAAGAGTAGTTTTTGGTGACTAAATTTTGTCCGCGGCTCCGCCCGCGTAAATAAAGTATCCCATGAGAATACTACTTTTTGGAAAGTCCTATATCGTTTTAATCTAGAGTCTAAACTATTGACGATCTCTGTGGCTCAGTGGATCATCGCGTAGGTGCTCAAACTGGGGGTTGCGGTCTTGAATCCCGCTAAAGGAATAGAAAGTTTTTCCGTGTTCCTGTGTCATGGGTGTGTATTGAATATGTGTATAATATAATAAAAATCCTAAATATAGGTATAGTATAAAAGTATTAAATATACTTCCCGTTGTCTGGTACCTGTAACACAAATTCTTCGGATACTTAGCATTGGACCAGATTGACGTAGTGTCAAGCGTCCATAGATATTATTATTTTATTATTACCATACAAAAATCATCAAAATCTGTTTAGTAGTTTTTGCGTGAAAGAATAACAAACATTCATCCATCCTACAAACTTTCATATTTAGTATTTGTGACTTGAGTAACCTGCATTATGTATTGCGTACTTAGTAAAAATACTAAAATAATACTGGCAAAAATAGCTGTGAAAACAACGTGAAAATATTTGTGCTTTGAAAAAGTCCCAAAAACTTTGTATTCGTGGTCACCGCGTGTAACTGACCGTGACGTTCCGTTTCATTCATATCAAAAGCACGGCCATTTTAATCACGAAATTGCTGCAGTGAATATCGTGAAATGGAGGCAGAAAATTAGTTGCATCATTATATTATTGTAGGTATCGAAAAATGTGATAACTATGCTGTTCTACATACAGGAACTGAAATACATAAAACTTTGAAATATTTTGAATCCATCGCGGCTTGAAGGAGCTGAGTTTGAGAGTGTCAGAGACAAATCACTGGTGTTTCATCATCAGGCAACATGTTTAATCTTCTACTTTACTACATAGATGTATATTACTTTACTATAAATACATATAGAAAGTCGTGTTAGTTACATATTTATAACTCAAGAACGGCTGAACCGATTTGGCTGATAATTGGTGGGGAGGTATCTTAAAACCAGGAGCAGGACATAGAATACTTTTATCCCGTTCCCGAGGGACTCAAAACTCGAGAACGGCTGGAGTCATAGATTATATTAAGACTGGAGTAGTTTGATTCATATTGGTCTTAAAATAATTGCGGAAGTTCAGGGAAGGTTTAAACAGTGAGAAATATTGGAATAGGTGCAGGTTGTAGGAGTAGGTGTAGGACGTAGGTTGCAGTGTAGGTGTAGTAATTTATTCATTCCAGTTCATTTATATATTTTTATATATTTTATATCTACACTAATATTATAAAGAGGAAAACTTTGTTTGTATGTTTGTTTGTTTGTTTGTTTGTTTGTTTGTAATGAATAGGCTCAAAAAGTACTGGACCGATTTCAAAAATTCTTTCACCATTCGAAAGCTACATTATCCACGAGTAACATAGGCTAAATTTTATTTTGGAAAAAAATAGGGTTCCGTAAGATATTTGGGTTTTTCGGACACAAGGTGTAAAAAATCAACCAGAAAAGTTACTTATTTTGCGTACGCTGCCTAAACTATAAAAGATAGAACCATAAAATGTTCTAATTAATTGTAGGTCTTATAAATATCTACAAAAAAGTCCGCGACACACTATACCTATCTATGTCGAGTGAGGCACAACAACCATTTTTTTATTTAGAAATCTTGATTTTTTTTTGGACTACATTTAAACGCGTTTATTTTAATCATGCTATTAATCCTTATCAAAAAAAAATATTTCATCACTAAGTACAGTTTATGTAGATAATATTTGGTCTTTGAATGATTAAAATTGGACGTTTGGTTTTGAAGTTATGGCGAAATTAAAATATCACGATTTCTGTTGCACGGCCCGTTGTGAAGTGGGCGTCACCATGAGGTGTTTAGATCTATGAGTAAGGTACCCGCGCGGCTCATTTTAAATTAATTAATATTCTTAAGCATTTCATGCAGATTATTTTACCCCTACACTACATACTTTAAATTTATAACTATTATTGTTTGTTATAAATACTATTATGTTATCGTAAAATAACAGCGCGTGTTTTCGCAGCACAGCGAGTGAGTTAGGCCGAATGCGATTATGCGCGATCGATCCTTAAGAATTAGGGGGTAAATACTGTAATACCTATTTATTTAGTGTTTGTTGTATTGTTAGTCCTGAAGAGTATAGGTATTTCATACGATAAAAGTATACCCACCTACTTATTTAATTGAGTTTCAGTAGGTACCTATATTAATTTGTTTTGACTAAATTTCGCCCGTTTTGTTAGAGGTTTAAAGACATTCTGTAGTATTAGTATCAGTATTGTACCCGTGCGAAGCCGGGGCGGGTCGCTAGTATAAATGTGAAAGTTCGTGACGATGGTTTTTAATTAAATTTGGTATGGTAGTAGTTTAGTCTTTGGATTAAAACATAGGGTACTTTTTATCCCGAAAAAGCACAGTGTTCCCGAGGGATACTGTATTTACGTGGGTGGAGCCGCGGAAAACAGATAGTATTATAAATGGGAATGTGAGTTTGTTTGTTTTGTTACGCTTTCACGTAAAAACCAACAATCATGAAATTTGGCACAGATATATAGCTATATATTATAGTCGACTGTCCACGGGGAAATAGGACATAGGCATATCGTGGGAAAATATACGGTTCCTGTGTGATACAGTATTTACTCGGGTGGAGCCGCGGGCAAAAGTAAGTACTGTTATAATTGTGAGGTTGGATAGAGTTTGTGACTATTTCACGCAAAAACTATTGAACGGAATTTGATGAACTTTGGAATGGTGATAGTTTGGGCTGTGGGTAAAAACATAGGCTACATTTTATTCCGAAAATGTATAGTGCTCCCGTGGGACACCGCATTTACACGGGTGCAGACAAAGGCGAGTTTGTTATGCGTTATGACTATTCTTCCACTGCAGTGCCTCGAGTTTCTATTCTAAATTTCTAAGAGCCTGTTTCACAATCTACTAATAAGTTTCGGATAGGTAGCTTATTCTGGAGTGTTTGCTGCTTATTTTACAAACGACAGAGACAAAACGTGCAAATAAACTATCTAATTCTGGAACAGGGACTTAGTCAAGATGCATTCGATAATTTCGACGGCCAAGTTCGAAATCAAAAATGTGTGGGATTTGACATAAGTCATCGCTCAGTGATAATATGTCGCTTGCGATGCCGTATGTCAAATCCCATACATTTTTTATTTCGTATCTATACAGATAAATAAAATTGAAGTGTCTGTTTGTAACTTCAAATTAACAGCTTTTCACTTAATGCATATGAAAGTATATTCGGTACTTTCAACAAAATACTAATTTTTAAAATTTTTGTCTGTCCGTCTGTCTGTCTGTCTGTCGGTCTGTCTGTCTGTCAGTCTGTCTGTCTGTTTGTTCCGGCTAATCTCCGAAACGGCTGGACCGATTTTCACGGGACTTTCACCGGTAGATAGCTCATGTTATAAGGTCTAACATAGGCTACTTTTATTATAGGGTTCCGTTTAAAAAATAGGGTTCCGTATCCGTTAGTTCTATGCAAACGAAGTTGCGGGCATCAGCTAGTATTTATATATAGACAGAACAACGTATGTCGGGACAGCTAGTAGACAGATAAAATTGAACCTAAAAAAGGTACTTTCATTTTCGCAAAATCGTAACAGCAATTAGCGCCAGAAACAAGACCTGTTGAATATTTGATAAACAATTAATTGATTTGGAATCACCGGGAGCCGGGAGCGGTGAGTCCGAATATTTCCGAGGCTTTCATTAAATCACCCCTAATTTTCAGCTTCACTTCCAAGATGTTTTGTAATTGGAATTCGTGGTGTAAAACTGTAAAGTTTGTATATAATATCTATGGTATCGCTTCTAAATTTCCTGAAAATATTTACAAGGTCCTTAGGACCCAAGTTTGTTTTGATTTCGATGACGACGATACCAAAGATTATAAGTTACTCACATTCGTTACCCATAATAGATACGTATAACTATATTGTTGATAATATTTAATTCATTAGTGCTGTATGTAGATAACTCCCCCACACCGATCTCGGTGATGGTGACCGGTTTCCAGTGGCGTAGGGTTCCTATAACTCCATTCCTATCGGCTTCCCTTGTCACTTACCTTTTGTAAACCTTCATAGAAATCCTTATCTATTATACAAGCTCCGGCTTCCCTATGAAGGAGAAGCAGCCTTCGCCACTGCCGGTTTCAATGAAACCAGGCCAGTTACTCAGGAGTAATTTTACAGTGCCCAAGTGTGTGCGCAGTACACAAGAGCACTCGCTCTTCCTTTACTCAAATAATCCAGTGAGATGGATAACAGACACGACTGACGAGAAATCAGGCTTAGGTCCGACTCTTTACATGCCCATCCGACGCATGGATCATCTTTCTTGTCAGATAATCAGGTAATAATCAGCCTGTATTGTCCTAACCATACTTGGAAACAACATTTTTTGTTGTTCCAATGCGTGAATCGAACCCACGACCTCTGAGTCGTTGTCTAGACCATAAAGTAGGTACAACGCCGCGCATACCTAATTGCGAATTCGCATCGCATCGCAAATATCTCTCGCTCGCACCTACGAAGACCTAGCCGTATACAACCTCGCTGATGCGACGTGAATTCGCAGTTAATATGTGTAGGAAGCCTTATGGCAGCAAGATACAGATAGCTAGCCTTATAGACGGGTCGCGCTAGGCGTATTCGAGGTGGTAAGTGGAAAAAATTCTAAAATCGCTGAATTTTTGTGTTGATAAAGTAGTCCCTGGGGAGCTTATCATTAAGTTTTGTGCCATTTCTGCCCACTGCGTTTTCAGCAATTCCATTATTTGTGGTTGATTTTTTTATATGGCTATAAAAGTGGCAATATTGATTTAAAGTTTAAAATATTAATGGTATCTTAACTGGGACAGCTTCCAGAGTATGGAGACTTAATTTGCTTCGTTTTCGTCCAGTAAAAAATGACTTAGGGTCATTTTTTGAAAACAGTACCGGCAAAAATTCTAAAGTGTGATAAACGACTATTTTCTGTTTAAGACCACTAAAATAGGCCTAATTCCAAATTTTGTGCCACATTAAGCGACTGCGATTCGAGAAATTAAGTTTTTTAGATTCCCTAAGCTAAAAGCGCTCCAAAAACACATAATCGTTAAATAAAGTTCACGTATTCAATATTATTAAGTCATAAAGAATCTATATTCCAAGTTTGTGCCTTTTTCATGGAGGGCTTAAATAATAAAATGCAAAAATAATATTATTATAATATGCGGTCGAAGTGTTGTGGAATATTCGCACTGCAACATACACATTACACATATATACGTAAATGTGTGTGATAAAATGTCATTCATTCGACTACATTTCAAAATTTTTATATTTCGCATTTTACAGCGATTACAACATTTAAACTTGCTTTTGCCCGCAACTTTGTTTGCGTATCACGAATGACGAAGCTGAATGTAATTGTCGCCTGATTTTATACAATACATAAATGCACAATAAAATTTGATATCCGACAGGCTTCCACATGAAACTTCGGTTATCTAACACCAAAAAAAATTACAATTTCAAATACCTAATTTTAGTTCTTGAAATTAGTAGTTTAACCGAATAGTCTCTTCAGCTACATCATATTTATTGTATATATAGTATTATTTAATAAAAAATAAATAAATTACTTCAACGCTTGAATTTTATACGTAGGTTGCTGAAGACATGTTTCTAATACTCGTGGTTAAGGACTTATTTATTACGTTATTAATTGATTGTAATAATTTATATAATTAAATACATTTTACAAACCAACAAAATAATATTTGTATATATTGTTGTTCATCCCGTTGACAATTTTATATCTAGGGGCACGGCAGGGCCCCGCCAAGTCGAGCCTAGTGAAACTACGTACGAATGTGGACCGATCCTTGTACTGCTTTTCGATATATGTTTACTATGTTTAGCATTAATTTATAATAATGTTAGTCTTATAAAATAATTGATTTATAATACCTAACGTTAGTCTTAATTTAATTTGTATATAATTTTATTATAATTTTTAATTAGTATTATAAAAAGCATTAATTTGTGAAACTGGAAATAAAATGTTTTTTATTTTTGAATTTTTATTTATTTATTATTGCTTGTTAGTTTTATGTTAAAACTAGCTGATGCCCGCAGCTCCGCCCGCGTAGGTACAGTAAGTAGTATTAGAAGCTATGATTTTTTTATCTTTAAGTTATTTTGTTTTTTGTATAACTGACCTTTGAATTACATCAATTTTAAACTTTGCTTGCCTTTTTGGGAACACTCCTTGACTTTTTATTTTTTTAAAGTCTTACGTTACGCAGCCACGGAAAAATTAACCACAAATAATTGAATTGCTGAAAAGGCAATAGGCAGACATGGCACAAAACTTAATTATTAACTCCCTAGGGACTACTCTATCAACTACATATAGGTACAGAAAAAAATCAGCAACATTAGAATTTTTCCACTTCCCACTTAAAAACAGCTAGCGCGATCCGTCTAATGAGTCAAAATGCATAGCTTGAGCGTTTCATTACTTCATGGGCTTTTGTATAAGGCACACCCCACACTAGCAATATTCGAGCGTCGTCGTGTTGCCAGAACATTGTGTTCTCTAACAGAAAAGCTATGAACAGTGACTAAAATATTTTTTATCTTAAGCCTATTTTCTACTTTACGAGTTTGTAAATTCAAGCTTTATAGAGTTAGAGAACATAGAGTGGAGTCAGAAGGTTCTAGACGAGATCTGAAGACATTTTTTATTATGGTCTCGTCTTGGCATCATTAAACATGAAATAAATTTAAAATTGAAATTATAAATTTCGCATTTAGAACATTATTACTTGTCAAGTTGTCACATAAATTGTCATTACATTTTGTCGTATTAATTATATGAAACTTGGGCCCCTCCCCGCGTGGCGAGAGGCCCGCACCCCGTATTCGCCATTGATACATGATAAAAGTTGGTTTTTTACATTCCAATAAAAAATCCCGCGGATAAACATGGTTAAACTTATAGAAAGTGTTTTGTAACACCATAATCATCATATAGATATGAACTCTACTAACTAAAAGTTTCATTAGTAGTTTTTATAGCGAGTATGAGGAAAAAAAATGGAATATCTTTATACGAAATTGCCGAATGTGGCACATCTTTCTTACAGACTCAGATATTAACACTCTGAACAGTTTTTTAAGATTTGTCAGACATTAGAATAGTTGTGGGCCTGGTGGGACCATGTTTTATATAGTAGCCGAATACCAGGAAACTCCTGGTTGGATACGACTCAAACTGCATATGTGCATGGGTTACTCTTTCCTTGATATCGTGGAAGTAAAATTTTTATCTATAATTTACTTTTGGGCCAATATCCATGAAAGACACAAAAACCTAAATTGCTACAAACGCAGCCATCCAAAATGGCACAAAATCAAATTTTAGACTAAGAAGAAGGTCCGGAAACTATATGCAAAAAATAAAAGACTTTAGAATTTTTGCACCCTCAAAACTTATCCAGACCCGTCTATTATCTTTTTAATATAATATAGGTCGCGCAACGGTTTATGAGCGCTCAGTGAAAGTGGAAGGGAGTCGTGCATGTGACCAATCACCAGCAAAGAATATATTATATTACTAACGTACCGCCAATAGCGTGTCGGCAGCCACGTTCGGCATGCGTTCGGCGCATGTATGTAGCCATAACATTTTTTTCTAGACCCAAATTAAATAAAAAATATGTTTTAAAACTCGGGATTTATTAAGATAAATAAAAAAAAATCACAAAAAATGGTACACTGATAACTTAAACATAAACGGCGGAATTCAGACAGTAGGTCTCATCTAAGGTCTATTTGATTCTGCTGTAGCTAGTGGTATTAACGGCATCTACGTCGTCGTCTTTTTCGTCGTTGACAGCAACAACTTTTTCGGCGACGTCTACTGGACCTGCTCCGTCGTCTTCTAGACCTACTCTGCTTTCTTTGGCCGCATCGCTTTTGTTTACTTTGTCTTCTCAGTCCACAGGTGGTCCGCGGCTTCCATTGTACACAGAGGGATTGTTTCTTTTCCAATAACCCAAGGGACTTTCCTTTTTCGAACGAACTTTCTACGACGCTTCTCACGTCCTCATTGCTATGCAGGACTTGCTAAAACATCTTCAGAATAAAACGAACTGTGTTCTTAACCAATGAGTTATTGGTCTTATCACAGTTGAAACGAACTGTGATAAGACCAATGAGTCATTCGTCTTATCACAGTTCGTTTCATCCTGAAGATGTTCTACCAAGTCCGGCATGGAAACGTTCCCTTTATGTTTGTTGAGGTATTGTTTGATAATCTTTTTGTACACGGAATGAGATTTGGTCTCATCTTTTGTAGTCATGATTTTAAATATTATTAACTTGAGAATGTATCACAAATAAACATCAAATAAACTGCAAATTTTGCACCATTGTTTTTAATGTCAAAATATATTAATATTTTGGCATTCCAGATGTCAAGGCCTAATGCATTCATATTTTGTTCTTTTTTGATAAAAGAGTTTAAATAGTTTTTACATTAAGGTTAAATATTTTATGGCGATTGGCGCCCAGTACATGCATTAAAATCTGGATTAAATGATTTTGATCTCGGATCGCGTGGATCATTATAGATTGATTGTGTAAGGGGATGCCTGTTAAAATATTTTGAATGGTACATACCTATTCCTATTATATAATCAACTAGTTGTAACCAACAGACGTTGCTCTACCAGTGGCGAATGCTTGTTCTCCTTCATAGGAAAGCCCTAATCTTTATAATGGGTGGGGATTTGGGTGAGGCTCTTCCGAAGGTAAGTGGTAAGGAGTTATAACCCTATGTCTCATCTACACTATGGACTGTAATAAATAGTGTTTAGAGGGGAGAGTTAAAATTTAAAGTGACATGGTATTTTAATTAATGTTTTGTCTGTAAAAAAGGAGGCAAACGAGCAGAAAGACCACCTAGTTCAACGTGGACACTCGAAAAACCAGAGGAGTAACATGTGCTTTACCTGTCTTAAGTAAAGGAGAAAGTCCGCTCTTCTATTGGTTGGTTTGAAGGTTATATTGATCCGGAAATACCGCTGGTGATAGTTTGTTCTAGAGTTTTATTGCACGGAGTAGAAAACTCCAAGAAAAGCGCATAGTTGAGGACTGCCACTTATCAAGATGACGAGGTTGGAAGCTTTGTCGCGTGGAACGGTGGCGAAAAATTGCAGTAGAAATACGTCCGAACAGTGCCATGGATTACTATGCATTATATTACCGATATAAGATGCAGAGCGAGTCTACATCTCTACGCAGTGCCAATGAGCTTGACTTAAGGAGTAAGCTGGTGAATGCGAAACGAGAGCGTTACGAAAACTGTGATCAGGTGAGGTGAACGGAAGTTGAGAAGGAGATATATATTAGTGAAGATAAAAAGAGAGAGTTACGTTTCATACATTACTATAGGAGTAAGAGAGAGCAGTGCGCGCACACATTTATGTCCATCCATTTATATCTTTCACTCTTTCTCTCATATGAGTTATATCCAGTGTATGAAGTGTAACATCGTGAACCAACTGTGACATACAGTCATTTTTGCGTCCAGTATTCGTACTGTGTACACTGTTTGGATCTCCTCATATAGAGGGGCAAAGCCCCTGGTCATGACTCCCCGCCCAAGGACGCCCCTTTCAAGGGCCCGGCGTGAGAATACGTAAGCGGACATACAGTCAGTAGTTGGTTTGCGAGATTTACTTCAGTTTTGTGGTCTAAAGCACTGGTTTTTCTGTAGTCCACCATACGAGTCTACTGTGTGTCGGCAGGCTTACATGTTCTATTTGAATCTGCCACAGTATAGAACCATTGCAAATCCCATACATTTTTAATGAAATCTGTCGCGAGCACGAGGTATCCAATGATGATCACATATCAGACTTTGTATTAATTATTATTAATTAAATGGGTATTGGGGAGGATACAATGCCATGGCATAAGCGGGATTAACGCAGATGACTAAACCCACACGATTATAGTGACAGCTGGCAATAAAAATAAGTCTAAAGGTGAGCTCACACCGAAACGAGACGATAAGCGACGTGGCGCTGCATTTTTAAAATAGAGATTCAAAACCCTCTTTTTAACATTATACATCTATGTTCAAAACTGATATTTTTGTTTGGCAACGCACGTCTATCCGTTTGTTCGTGTAGATAATATAATTTTTACGTACGAGTATAACAAATTTATTAAACTCAATGTTAAAATATAAAACCCAATGGGTTTTACATCGGTTACAACAGAAAATTCTGTACTAACATATCCTGTATTAATTTGAAATAGTAAAGTTAACTGGATTTTTATTTCTATGCATTTATTATTTTATTCATTTCTACTGGCATCGATATACCATAATCCATAGATAAACATAATTTTGACACACAAATAGCCGTCAACATCCAAAGTTAATAATTTTTAGGATTCCGTACCCAAAGGATAAAAAACCCTATTACTAAAGCTTCGCTGTCCATCTATCTGTCACCAGGTTATATCTCATGAACCGTGATAGACAATCGAAATGTTCACAGATGACGTGTTTGTGTTACCGCTCACGCTTTAACAACAAATACTACAAAACAGAATAAAAGAAATACATCTCCCATACACCAAACGTGTTTGTTTTTGCAGTTATATACAGAACCCTTCGTGTACCTACTAGTCCAACTGGCAGTTGGACGGTTCTTCAATTTCGCCTTTAGATTAAATGGGTCCAAAGGAAACCATTCTTTTTACTGAAATATCGGCTTACATGATCAACACGAACAAGCGGGACTAGTGATGTGCTAGGTCATTAAATATATCGATTTGTCCGAGCCATTACCAGCCATTAACGCGGAGGACTGTTAAGCCATGAAATTAATATGCACCCAACTGCAAATTGAACTGTCCGGGTAATACCTTGATGGTACTGCCACGACTCCACGAATGGTTAGTTATGAGTTTTATCGAATATTGTAACATTGAATCAAAATGTAAAGGTCTTAAAAAGTCGTGTGGTGTTGTAGGACACCTGATAGGAATGAAGTTCCTAACTATAAAATACTAGCTGTTGCGCGCGGCTCCGCCCGTGTAAATACATTATCCCGCGGTAACACTACTTTTTCGGGATAAAATATATCCTATCTCCTTTCCTGCGACCCAAAGTATGTCTATACCAAATTTCATAAAAATCAGTTCAGCGGTTAAAGCGTGAAGAGGTAACAGACAGACAGACAGACACACTTTCGCATTTATAATATTAGTATAGATTGATTTCAAGTACTATTTGAGGTTTATACAAAACTAGCATTAATTTGGTGCTCTTTTGCTTTCCGCGTAAAATTAGGTTTTAAACTTTCATTCCCTATTTTACCCCCTTGGGGGTTGAATTTTTTTTAATTCTTCCTTAGTGGATGCCTACGTCATATGAGAAATACGTGTGCAGAATTTCAAATTTCTAGCCATAAGGGTTTGGTCTGTGCGTTGATACATCAGTCAATCGGCTTTGCCTTCTATATAAGTATACTAGCGACCCGCCCCGGCTTCGCACGGGTACAATACTGATACTAATACTACAGAATGTCTTTAAACCTCTACCAAACGGGCGAAATTTTGTCAAAAATTCAAAACAAACAGAAACAAATTAATATAGGTACCTAATAAATATCAATGAAATAAGTAGGTGGGTATACTTTTATCGTAAGAAATACCTATACTCTTCAGGACTAACAATACAACAAACACTAAATAAATAAGTATTCAAGTAACTATCCATCATAGTAACAACGAACACAAAACCAAAAAATGTAACCAATAATCTAAATTCTCCTCCCGCACGCGCACCCTCGCGGCGCCCACTTCGCGTCGCAACGGGCCGTGCAGCAGAGATAGTAATATTTTAATTTCGCCATAACTCCAAAACCAAACATCCAATTTTAATCATTCAAAGACCAAATATTACTTACATAAAGTGTACTTAGTGATGAAATAATTTATTTTGATAAGGATTAATAGCATGAGTAAAATAAACGCGTTTCAATATAGTCCAAAAAAAATTCAAGATTTCTAAATAAAAAAATGGTTGTTGTGCCTCACTCGACATAGATAGGTATAGTGTGTCGCGGACTTTTTTGTAGATATTTATAAGATCTACAATTAATTAGAACATTTTATGGTTCTATCTTTTATAGTTTAGGCAGCGTACGCAAAATAAGTAACTTTTCTGGTTGATTTTTTACACCTTGTGTCCGAAAAACCCAAATATCTTACGGAACCCTATTTTTTTCCAAAATAAAATTTAGCCTATGTTACTCGTAGATAATGTAGCTTTCGAATGGTGAAAGAATTTTTGAAATCGGTCCAGTAGTTTTTGAGCCTATTCATTACAAACAAACAAACAAACAAACAAACATACAAACAAAGTTTTCCTCTTTATAATATTAGTGTAGATTATAAACACATCAATACTGTCTAGGGATACTTTGTATAAAGTTCATAAACTAAAAAAATACTGGCCAATTTTAAATTATTTTGAAGAAAGCTTATTTTGTAAACTTTTTTGAACGATTCTAAATTTAAATTTGAAAAAAAAGAAATTAAAAAAAATATATATTAACGCGGCATAATGGTAGCGAAGTTCGAAGGTTTCATTTATGTAAGTGTAGTTTTTTGCTATTTTTTATGTCAAATTTAAGTTTTATAACAAGTTATCGGTCAGTTTCGAATTAATGTTAAAATAATGAATTGAAAAGGGGAACTATTTCTGAAATAAGAATTATTTTATACTTTTTAGTGCACTTTTAATAATTTTATTGCTTTTGCTTCGGAAGTCGGTGTATATTTTTTGTTTAAAAATAATATTTTATATTCAGCAGTTTACAAGTTGAATAATAACAAAGTTATTTTGGCTTCGTTTCGTACCTATATCATTTAATCTACCCACGAGAAGTATATATTTCATCATTTTGTTATGATAATGTCACAGAATACAAAAATCATCCAGAAGCCACGCCAGAACACGCTTGAAAGTGAGGCCGTCACAACCACTTCCAAATTGGAATGGTTATCCACACTTATTATGTTGCCACAGGATAACCGAGTATTTTACCCAACTTTTTTTCAATTAATTTTTATTGAATACCTAATTGTCGTTATATAACAACGCAATTTGTTTTGTAAGTGTAAAGAGTAAAAAATAAAAAGTGCGGGCGGGGCGGTATTTCGCCATGGTTTTGGACACAGTGCGCTGCATACAAATGTGATCGAACACTCATTCTGCATGTTTTGAATTCTGTGGATAATGTATAGTCAATGGTGTGATGATGGTGGTGATGATGATTATTATAAATGACATAGTGGCATATACTTGCAGTTATTTAAACAATGCCAAACATGCATCTTTAAAGACTGTCTCTTTTGACTGAGATTCTGTTCACATCTCCATAGCATCCCTATTCCCTGCTTATAATAATATAAGTCGTACTTAGTTATAATAAGTCATAATGCAGTGTTTCCCAGTTAATTTAGGGCGCTGTAGCTCGAGTTAATATCTCTGCGTCAAGTTGTACAATAACGTAATTCGGTATGAACATTTCGTGTACTCCGCCGGGAATCCCGTTACTGTAGATCAATAATAGAGTAATGCTGCGATATATTAGGGTCCATCCACATATTACGTCACACCACATGGGGGATGGGGGGGGGGGGTGTTAAATGTAAAAGTTAAATACAAGTACAGGGACACTAAAAAGCGTGATATAGGGGGGGTGGGGGTTCAAAAAGTCGAAATTTTCCGTGACGTAATATGTGGATGACCCCTTATATATGTCACCGTCATTAGATTGTAAAATAACTTACGAGATTGTAAAAATATGTCGAAAGATTAATAAATATATTTTTATAATCTAACGAAAAATATTCGTATCCGAAGTCTATCAATATTTTACAAGTTCACTAGTTATATTACAATCTAACGGTTTTTACAATTTTACGGTGACATATAGGTATCAGATTTTGAAGAGAAATTGGTAAATATATTCTTTTGTTTCGACGACTTCAGTGACTCAGTGCTTAGCGTGTTTGAATCCCGCCGAGGTTTTTCGTTTTCGATGTTCCTGGGTCATTGATGTGTATTGAATATGTCTATAATAAATCCTAAATATGCATTATGTGTATAGTAAAAAGTATTAAATAATTACCTACTTCCCATTGTCTGGTTTCTTTAAGTTTTAAGTTTTTAACACAAGTTCTTCTGATACTTCTTAGTACAAGGCCACATTGACGTGATGCGAAGCGTATAATATATTATAGTTGTGGTCAATAATTTAAAAACTATATTTACTTTGTACGGAATTACACCGAAAAACAGACGGATCGGCCGGTGGTGACAATAATTTAAAAAATATTTTTATATACTAATATAATAAAGAGGAAAAGTTTGTTTGTTTGCATTGAATAGGCTTCGAAACTACTGAATCGATTTTGACGAAATTTGGTACATATTAGGTTGGGGAAAAAGTTTCTTCGCATTTTATATAAAAATTCAAAAGGTTTTTTTATAAAGTTTATTTACAAGTGACTAAAGTATATAGGTGCCATTTTGTTCGATAACTTTTTGCCATCTTGTTGGTAGGTACATGATCCCATTGCTATAAAATTTTTGGGGCTTCTGATGAAAAAACTGCGACAAGTGGTTTTGGCAGTCCTCTTGTGATGTCAACCTGACACTGCCTAAGGAATTCTGCAGCGACCGAAACAGATGGAAATCTGAAGGTGCAAGGTCAGGACTATACGGCGGATGCATTAACACCTCCCAGCCAAACTCCCGTAATTTTTTCTGAGTGGCTAAAGATGTGTAAGGTCTAGCGTTATCATGGTAAAAAACGACACCCCTTCTGTTGATTAATTCCGGCCGCTTTCTCTCAACTTCTTGCTTTAATCTCATCAGTTGTTCGCAGTACAGTTCAGAATTGATGGTCCTGCCTGGCGGTAACAGCTCATAATGAATAATGCCCTTCCAATCCCACCACACACACAGCATCACCTTGTTGCGAGTTAACCCGGGTTTCGCCACAGTCTGTGAAGCCTGACCGGCCTTTGACCACGATCTTTTTCGCACGTTCTTGTCGTACGTGATCCACTTTTCGTCACCAGTTATCAGCTGCTTCAAAAATGGTTCGGTTTCATTACGTCGTAATAAAGAATCACAAATGAGTACACGCTTCATTAGGTTTCTTTTACCTTTTTTGTAATAAAATTTTAAAATGTATCGAAATTCTTCATAAGAATCACTCATTTTAACAATAAGAAAAACAAATGAAAATCTCAAATTTACCTAATTTGAATTTGGAATTGTCTTCTGTAAAATTAAAACTTTTTAATGATACCAAAATCAGCCAGATACAATTGGTATAGCCCAAGATATTTTATGACAAGTTCATACATACTATAATGCGAAAATACTTTTTCCCCAACCTATTATGTAGAGTAAACCACGAGGAAGGACATAGGCTACTTTTTATTGCAGAAAAATTTACGATTTCTGCGAAATTAACTTTTGCGCGCACGAAGTAGCGGGCAACATCTTGTTATATAATAAGACTGAAAAACAAGCAGTAGAATAGCCTGAAATTATCGTTACCCATGGACATCCGCAAAACTAAAGCGTTATAAGGGTGTTCCCAGTATTAAAAATCTATCTTATCAAAACGTAAGCGTTAATTCACGCCAGTTTTCTTTGAGGCTGTAGTCTTCGGCCAGCCTATACGTTCCAAAATATAGCTTCTATGTATAATTTAGCGCATTTAAGTATAATAATTATCACCAACAATAACTGACTATTGTACCCTTTGCCTCCCTACCGGCGTCGAATATTTAACTAGAAGCTGTTATCCGCCGACAATTAGCTTATTGTGCAGGGAAATTTCATGTTACTGGATGGAGTTTATTATAATGATTACACAATTTTTAATAATATTAAAATATTCAAGTTTATTATAATACTTGCTGATGCCCGCTTCCTCCTTTGCGTAGAGTTCTAAGCAAACTCATACTTTTATATTTTTAAAGAAAATCTAAGGTGAAAGTAGCCTATGTTACTTATACATAAGGTATTATATTTTAGCACTAGCTTTTGCCCGCGACTTTGTCCGCGTGGAACAATACTTTGGGATATCGCTGAAATTTACCCGCGACTTTATTTATGACTAACGAAAGCGGAATCCTATTTTTTTAAACGGAACCCTAAAATAAAAGTAGCCTATGTACCCTATAACATCAGCTATCTGCTAGTGAAAGTCCCGTGAAAATCGGTCCAGCCGTTTCAGAGATTAGTCGGAACATACAGACAGACAGACCGACTGACAGACAGAAAGACGGACAGACAAAAATTAAAAAAAAAATGTATTTTATTGTAAGTACCGAATATACTTTCAGATTCATTATGTAAAAAGCTGTTAATTTGAAGTTACAAACAGACACTTAAATTGTATTTAACTGTATAGATGTATAGATATTATAATGTATTATATTTTAAGATATTATCAATTTGATGTTTATAAAATAACTAAACTATTTAACTAAACTAAACTAAACATTAACCCGCATGCGCACCCCGCCTTGGTGACGCCCACTTCGCAACGGGCCGTGCAGCAGAAATCGTAATATTTTAATTTCGCCATAACTTCAAAACCAAACGTCCAATTTTAATAATTCAAAGACCAAATATTATCTACATAAACTGTACTTAGTGATGAAATAATTTATTTTGATAAGGATTAATAACATGAGTAAAATAAATGCGTTTAAATGTAGTCCAAAAAAAATTCAAGATTTCTAAATAAAAAAATGGTTGTTGTGCCTCACTCGACATAGATAGGTATAGTGTGTCGCGGACTTTTTTGTAGATATTTATAAGATCTACAATTAATTAGAACATTTTATGGTTCTATCTTTTATAGTTTAGGCAGCGTACGCAAAATAAGTAACTTTTCTGGTTAATTTTTTACACCTTGTGTCCGAAAAACCCAAATATCTTACGGAACCCTATTTTTTTCCAAAATAAAGTTTAGCCTATGTTACTCGTGGATAATGTAGCTTTCGAATGGTGAAAGAATTTTTGAAATCGGTCTAGTACTTTTTGAGCCTATTCATTACAAACAAACAAACAAACAAACAAACATACAAACAAAGTTTTCCTCTTTATAATATTAGTGTAGATAAGCTATCTGCCAGTGAAGTCCAGCGATTAGCCGAAACAAACAGACAGGCAGACAAAGAAAAAAAAAATGATTTTTTAAATTGTAAGTAAGAATACTTTCTTATAAGCTGTTAATTTAAATGCAGACGTTTATTTAAATGCAGTTACCTCAACTATAATCTTCGCACCCGTCCGTTATGTTTTTTTACTTGTGCCACCACACTATGTACAGTAAAACCACGTTGCTAATGTCCTTCGACGATCATAGATTTTGTATGGAAGTGACAGACGATGTATGAAAAACGACGATTCCCGACAGACATTGAGATCGAAAGCGAACTGTAAGCAAATCAATAGACATTGTATCTAAAGCGGTTGTAAGCGCGTCAAAGTCCACAAAAATCATGTCAAAAATAACACAAAAATTCTCAACGATTGAATATCTATACTGCATACTAATAGTGACTACAATTTTTATAAAAAACCGACTACGTAAATTATAATATAGCCTATGTTACCCGGGGTATTATTACGAATCTATTGACACTTCACTATTTAAAATCGGGCCAGTAGTTTAGGTACTATGGTGGAACATACATACATAAATAGACTGCCACACTCATTACCCTCGCTTTTAGCTTCGCTGTAGTCGGGTAAAAATGAATGTGTATCTATAATAACACATCAACCCACGATAGCCACAACATGGCCGCTCCAATACAATAGTGGGAACGATTTATGAATATTTTCCCGGCATTTCTAAACTTTTCCCAACTTTTCTCGTTACCAGTCACGGGCTAGTTACCTTCAACGCGGTCTTCGCTAAAACTGTTTTATTACAAGCTGACCGCGACTGCAAACTTCGCATATCCCACAGGAATCGTAGATTTTAGGGATAAGAATATGTCGCTGTTTTAATATCAATTCAATGTAAAGAGTGGTGTCTAAAAGTCACATTATCACAATTGAGCGAGAGCCAGTGAATCTCAGACCTTCGTCATTTTGTTTGTTTGTCAGTCTATGTATCTGCCTGTCCATCTGTCCGTCCGTCCACCCTTCTAACTTCTGTAATTATGAATATAAATGGATGAAATCAGGTATAGCTATAGAATATTATGTGTAAATTTCGATTTTATATAATTTTTTGCACGATAAAAATATTTTCTTACTCCCACATCGTGTCGGGTATGTTTAAATGTAAAAACGAAGTGGTTTATAAGTTGGTGCCCCTAGAATTTTTTAACTATTAGAGATTGAAAGAGTCCATGCTGATAGATAATGCTAAATAACTATTTAGGAAATATTTGGAATGTAATCGGACAATAACTTTAAAAAAAAGTATTTATTAGAAAACCTATAGCGCGTTATAACTACAGAAGTCTCAAACGTATTCTGACATGCTCTTAGATAGGTTATTAATTATATGAAAACCAATTTACATGAATAAATTCGTAACTCAGTCTTGCAGGTAAAGATTCACATAATATATTCATTAATGGGGGTGGGGGGTCCCCACCCACCCCGCGGCGCCAAATTCATACAGGCCTATTTATCACTTTCGTATAAATGAGCATTCGTTATAATATATAGGGATGGGCAGTTGTCGATAAATGATGTTTCGATAATAAACTTCACGCAAAGATTTCAAATCTAAAAATAGGCTAGATCTATGACGTACGTTTGACAGAACAAATCTTCATACAAGAAAAAGTTACGCCATCTTGATTTCCCGATACCTAAAATGTCATAATGCCCCCAAACAACCCCAAAAGTAGGCCATTTTAGTGGGGATTTTGCCTCGACATGCCTCGTCTATATAATACTATATGTCTATGATTTTATGTAAGACTACGAACGTGGGTTCTATTAGTTAAGTTATACGAGCGTGGCTAAGTAACGTGTCGCCAGGACAGCGGCAGATGGCCAAATTAAACATAATAATTATGATTATAAAGTATACTAAATACTCTTTAGTAAGTCTCTTTAGTAAACTTAATAGATATAAGAGCCGATTCCGTTAGTTCGATTCCTTTTAATAAACTTTGATAAAAAAATTAAAATAATAGGTTGGGGAAAAAGTCTTTTCGCATTATAGTATGTATGAACTTGTCATCAAATATCTTGGGCTATACCAATTGTATCTGGCTGATTTTGGTATCATTAAAAAGTTTTAATTTTACAGAAGACAATTCCAAATTCAAATTAGGTAAATTTGAGATTTTCATTTGTTTTTCTTATTGTTAAAATGAGTGATTCTTATGAAGAATTTCGATACATTTTAAAATTTTATTACAAAAAAGGTAAAAATGCAACACAAGCCGCGAAAAAAATTTGTGATGTTTATGGACCTAATGCAGTATCTGTGAGAGTAGCGCAAATTTGGTTTAAGCGTTTTCAATCCGGAAATTTTGATATCAAAGATGCACGTCGCTCTGGTCGCCCTGTTACGGACAAAACTGTTGCCATTTTTGAAAAAGTGGAGCAAGATCGGCATATTAGTAGTTAAGATGTAGCTGAAGAACTGGGGATTGACCACAAAACGGTTTTGGCGCATTTGAAAAAAGCTGGGTACACAAAAAAGCTCGATATTTGGGTGCCTCATGAGCTCACTGAAAGATACCTAATGAACCGTGTACTCATTTGTGATTCTTTATTACGACGTAATGAAACCGAACCATTTTTGAAGAAGCTGATAACTGGTGATGAAAAGTGGATCACGTACGACAAGAACGTGCGAAAAAGATCGTGGTCAAAGGCCGGTCAGGCGTCACAGACTGTGGCGAAACCCGGGTTAACTCGCAACAAGGTGATGCTGTATGTGTGGTGGGATTGGAAGGGCATTATTCATTATGAGCTGTTACCGCCAGGCAGGACTATCAATTCTGAACTGTACTGCGACAACTGATGAGATTAAAGCAAGAAGTTGAGAGAAAGCGGCCGGAATTAATCAACAGAAGGGGTGTGGTTTTTCACCATGATAACGCTAGACCTCACACATCTTTAGCCACTCAGAAAAAATTACGGGAGTTTGGCTGGGAGGTGTTAATACATCCGCCGTATAGTCCTGACCTTGCACCTTCAGATTTCCACCTGTTTCGGTCGCTGCAGAATTCCTTAGGCAGTGTCAGGTTGACATCACAAGAGGACTGCCAAAACCACTTGTCGCAGTTTTTTCATCAGAAGCCCCAAAAATTTTATAGCAATGGGATCATGTACCTACCAACAAGATGGCAAAAAGTTATCGAACAAAATGGCACCTATATACTTTAGTCACTTGCAAATAAACTTTATAAAAAAACCTTTTGAATTTTTATATAAAATGCGAAGAAACTTTTTCCCCAACCTAATATATTTTGTAACTTGTGCCTTTAGCTTGTCAACGATATTGGTAGATATTACTTATGTAACTGATAACTAAGCAAACATGATAAATAACAATCCGATAACATTCTGATAGCTTATTTACAAATTTTGTCACTTCTGACAAAGACAAAACTTGTGTATAATGTTCTGACACTTATTAGAAGGTTATGAAACAAACTTATATTACCTAGTCATCTTTTAAATAAGTCCAGATCACAGTGTTTGAAATAATGCTCATCCGAAACTGATTTACCGATTTTTAAAAAAGGTATAGGTGTATTTGGTAGGAGAATATATTATAAACTATTTTTACCCCTTAGGGAAAAGGGTGACCCACCCCAATCGTCTTTTATTTAGTTATTATTATTATTATTTGGATTGAATTTAAGAAATACATTTAACTCAATAATAATCAGTCACCAACTAACTACTCTATCACCAACCACCGTTTTTTATCATATTAGTACTGTAAAATATCTTTAATCATCAGTGGTCGATAGTAACTCTTAGTATTATGTGTTTCACACATAGCCTGTAGTATGTGTAGTATAGCTGGAGCTAGTGTTCTGTCTTAAGCTAGGACTTTGTGAAAATAAAAATATAACTCATAATGCGATATTTCATATCGATATCGATACATCCAACTCCCAACCCTATCGTTAGAGAAACGGTATGGATTAATTCGGCCCAGTCACTCGATCACTGATGGATGCTCTTACTTCTTAATTTGTATTCGGTTTTATTAATCTGTTCAAAGTAAAGGCAATTTCGAAAGCAACATTTTGGGAATTCCTCTAAAGGTTTAAAATTAGGCGTGTGATGAAAATGAGTGTTGAATACGCTGTGTATTCAGCAATGTAAGCCCGTAGTAGGCTTTAAGCTTGGATTTTTTTATCTATTGAACGAACAGTCTTCTAAATCAGTCAGTTAAATAGTTGGATCATCGAACATTGTGAGGTTTTGGCCAAAGACGTAATAAAGATGAGACATGTCGAGGCAAAAACCACTTAAATGGCCCCACTTTTGGGGTTGTTTGGGGCCATTTTGACATTTGATCAAAATGGCGTAACTTTTTCTTGTATAAAGATTTGTTCTCACAAATGCACGTCTTATTTAGCCTTTCTTTAGTTTTTGACTTCTTTGGTTCTGGCAAATTAAAGTTTAATTTTTAATATCTTTATAATTAAAAACCTGATATTCCTCGCCACTTCGTGCGTGCAAAAGGTAATATCGAGGGAACCATTCATTTTGACATAATAAAAAGTAACCTGTCCTTTTCCGTAGTTTATTCTATATTTGTACAAAATTTAATCAAAATCGGTCCAGTAGTTTCGGAGCCTATTTCATGGAAACAAACAAAAAATACATTTTCTTTATTATATTAGTATTAGCTGTCCCGGCAAATGTTTTCTTGCCATTTATAAGAAATAGATTACGACCAATTCTCAGACCTACCAAATATACAATGAAAAATCAAAAGAATCAGTCAAGCCGTTTTAGAGTTGTATGTCCTCGAACACTATGATACCAGAATTTTATATAAGACTAGCGACCCGCCCCGGCTTCGCACGGGTACAATACTGATACTAATACTACAGAATGTCTTTAAACCTCTGACAAAACGGGCGAAATTCAGTCAAAAGTTCAAAACAAACAGAAACAAATTAATATAGGTACCTACTAAAACTCAATGAAATAAGTAGATGGGTATACTTTTATCGTACGAAATACCTATACTCTTCAGGACTAACAATACAACAAACACTAAATAAATAAGTATTCAAGTAACTATCCATCATAGTTACAACGAACACAAAACAAAAATAAATACCCAATAATCTAAACTCTGCACGCGCACTCCCGCCTTGGTGACACCCACTTCGCAATGGGCTGTGCAGCAGAAATCGTAATATTTTAATTTCGCCATAACTTCAAAACCAAACATCCAATTTTAATCATTCAAAGACCAAATATTATCTACATAAACTGTACTTAGTGATGAAATAATTTATTTTGATAAGGATTAATAGCATGAGTAAAATAAACGCGTTTAAATATAGTCCAAAAAAAATTCAAGATTTCTAAATAAAAAAATGGTTGTTGTGCCTCACTCGACATAGATAGGTATAGTGTGTCGCGGACTTTTTTGTAGATATTTATAAGATCTACAATTAATTAGAACATTTTATGGTTCTATCTTTTATAGTTTAGGCAGCGTACGCAAAATAAGTAACTTTTCTGGTTGATTTTTTACACCTTGTGTCCGAAAAACCCAAATATCTTACGGAACCCTATTTTTTTCCAAAATAAAATTTAGCCTATGTTACTCGTAGATAATGTAGATTTCGAATGGTGAAAGAATTTTTGAAATCGGTCCAGTACTTTTTGAGCCTATTCATTACAAACAAACAAACAAACAAACATACAAACAAAGTTTTCCTCTTTATAATATTAGTGTAGATAAACTTTTAACCCTCTATCATCATCACTGAGGCTCAGGGCGCCTAGACAAATTACCTTCGTTAAAATTCGAAAAAATCTGTCGTATCGACTTCTCTTTTGAGATCACGACAAAATGTTCCTAGCCAAATGCATTCTGTTGTTCGAATCGCAACAACGAATTGCTCAAACGTTAGTTGCTATGATTTGAAAGAATCTAGCCGTCAGTTGTGACGTTGTCAAATGTCATAATTGCTTTTTTTTATTAATGATGGCATTACGGCTTAAAACTATTTGTCAGTGTCAAGTTTAAAAGGCAGACAAATAGATTTATTATAGGTATATGATTTCAACACCGTATTATTTTCAAGTGTAATGTCTAGTCAAAGTTCAAAATACAAATAGTCAGGGCAAGTCAGTCGATTCAGTAAAACGGTACCTAGTAGTTTTACTGAAAGTTCCTAGAGTGTTTTGTATAAAATGGAATCAAATTTCAAGTGTAGAAATTTACAATAAGAATTAAGTAGGTACCTACTTAATTAACACAGGCGATTATTACGGTTGTAAGGAACTTCAATATGCACCGAAATCCGAAACACCGGAGAAAATTCAGAGCATTCTAAATCAGACACACAATTTGACAACTGTTTATTATTTGACATTGACTGACCACTCGTGTGTACGATTTTCAACTCTATTGTATGACTCCAGAGTTCTATTTAGAATTATATTATATAATACATTATTTAATTAATTATCTTATATTTTTCATTGATAATACAGATTTTATACGGATTTCTTGCCAAATGGTCAAAGGAAACACATTTTATACAGATTTTAACAGGTTACACTAAAAGGCCATACTCACGGCGCGTCCAGCAAATCCAGCACCGGTACTAATAAAGGGCTATACTCACATCACGGTGCATGATGCACTCAGACTAAAGAAACCCTGATGCATCCAGCAAATCCAGCACCGGTACTAATTAAGCCGTCATTAGTATGCACCTAAGTAGGATTTAGGAATAACAACTAGATCCATTCTTAGTGTCAATCATTTAAAAATGTTGCCTACAAATCCGCGGCCTTGAGCTTGCAGGATGGATGACCTTTTACAAATAAAATATAGTGTAGGTAATGATCCTGGTAACACTGGGTAGAAAAAGAAGAAGAAGAAGTACAATAATTTTTGTTTGTTAACAAATTAACAATTTACTTATTCTTATGTAATAAAGAACTAGGGACCGGATTATTGCATATGCATTTGCTTATTTAAGCCATTTTCAGCGGTAATAGCATATTTTACCTAAGATCTATTTATGATGCATATTATCGGTACATTTACAATATTTTTCCGAGTGCAGTGAACCCACCCTGTGTTCCGAAATGCGATAAAAGTGATAATATCGCGAATTCGACACGGAACGCTTTTGAATTTATCCAAACAATAAATAAAATACGCTCAATGAACTCCACGTTGCCAATGGCATTGCCGCATAAACTTCAAGAAAAGTTTGAAAACATATTGAACAATAACCCAGGTTTTGAAAGCTTGTGTCAAATTAATAGTTTCATTAATGGGACGGCAGAACTTTTGCCAGAAACTATAAGTACTAACATAGCACCCAAGTTCAAATTCTGCCCAGTTACCTCAGTGGATATGGAGCGAACCCTTTCCACTAACAAAAATATTCTAAACAATTGAAGACACAATCTTACCACTGAAAATTTTAATAAATACTTAATTGTTTACGTTTACAAAAAATTTAAATAATTTTATAGTCATGTAATGTTACTGTACCTATTATCGCCTATCAAAAAATAATTTACTAATTGTACCTATGCTGATTTTGAAATAAAAAACTTATTTTTCTCTTTTTTTAGGGGTTCCTAAAATTTATCATTAAATTTGCATATTATGTCAATTTTCGTGCATATTTCAAGCATTTCTCATGCATATATTTTAATAATGTTGTTTGCATTTAATGTATCAAAACCGCTACCAACCTAATTAATTTGTATTCATTCTGTGACAGGCTCTAACTAGTGCGTGTAAATAATAATAATTATTAACTGTGTTAATTTTTAAATTGTATAATGTTATTATTGGTTATGTAACTTCAAGATAAAAAGTAAATAATTAAAGAAATATCTGCATTATGTAATTCCTTTGCAAGAAATGAAAGTAATTTTTACATTTTATGTTTATTTTCTTACTAAAACTTAAAAAAGTAAAATAAAATGTTGATACTCATGTACCTATTGTTATTATTTCAACTATCCTAATACGGACACTTGATATGGCACGACAACTTTATAAGAGGAATAATTGAGGGAAAGGAAACGTGGAAGGCCGAGAAGAACTTTTATGGACCAGGTTAAGGCGAATGTGATGGTCGTGTCGTATCAGGAGGTTAAGAGAAGGATGGAGTGCAGAGAGGAATGGAGAAAGCTCCACCGACAAGAGCAAAGCTTTTAAATTAGAATGAATGAATAATTCTAGCAAGACAATGCTTATAACAAATTCAAAGTGTTATGGCCGCTTGTAATATTTTGTATACAATATTATGTAGTAACTGTTAGGTTTATTTATTGTAATAGTACCCTGTACAGTCATGGTACTTTTAATAATTACTTCCAGCTAATAACACTTCCTTTAAAGTTATAGTTCTGTAAAATTGCAAAGAATATTTCAATTATTTAGTCATATTTAGTCACAAATATACTATAGAGATTAAATATGATGTATTTAATGGTTAACACTACTTGACTGTTTATAATAGCAAATATTTCAAAACTATTATGAGGTGTTTGTGTGCTTACATCCCATTTATAAGGCGAAGGTGTTGAGCATCGATATATACAATACAATAAAATATAATTACATTGAAAAACTTATAAATTTTATCTACTAAATACAACTAATTGCTTATTTATAAACTACATTTGTTACCTACTATAATTTAGGTAGGTACCTACTATAGGTACACCTAAAGATTGCTTTCAGCTGGTATAGTAGCGTGTAAAGGTTACAAACTGCAAGGGCGTTATTAATCTAAGACTGCAAGTAAGCTACAAATTAAGAAATTTATATTTTACAAAGTGTTAAATTATACTTGAATACAATTAATTAAATATTAGGTACCTACATATTGACAATAATTGTGATTAATTGAATACTTTAGATTGAATTCTTTTGACTTTTTATGCAATATAGACCCTTTAGGCAAATCATTATTATTTACAAATAACAGCTGATCAATAAAAATCCGCCATATTGTTCGTTGAGGCGATAAAGGTAGCTATCTGGGTATCTTTATCGTCAGGTCGATAAAGATAAAGATCACGATCTGCTAAATGTCACTTACGGCCGCTTGTCTAGGCATTGTATGGAGAAACGCGTTAGAGCAATTCGTTATATGGGTGCATCGTTAGCGTATTCGTTCAAAGTGGCTGCTTGGCTACCAATTTTTTTAACGATACGACTGAATATGTCATTTAACGCACGCTTATGTCAATCCCATATATTTTTTATTCACGAAGTTCGCCGTCGATATTATTTAATGCATCTTGTCTAGCCCTCCTGGTCTCTCTTTGACGTAAACAAGGAGGATCAGGATTCAACGCCGTGCTAATCTACTGCCAGTTGGTACACCTATAAATTATGAATTAAATTTTGGTTACCCCTAACCTAATTGTCAACCCTTGTACTGTAGGTATCACCGTCCATCACGCGCACTTGTCACTAATTATACAGTAATTATGATTTAAGCCGTGACTGTAGAACCGCCAGGGCTGTGTTAAATTAATTTATTGAGATAATTAATATTTATTTTCTATTACTGTTGTTTACTCCTAAAAGCTTTTTAGGACAGCGTTGCGGTACAAGTTTCCGTTAAAGAAATTTTAATGTTTATTTTTTATTTAAGCTGGAAATTTTGTTGAAATAAAATATCATTATTAATTTTTATTTTATTTTATCCTTTTACATTTTTAAATGATCATTAGTAAATACCATAAATAACTACACGCTCGATATTACTTTTCTGATAAATGCCTTATATAAATAATCTTTATTTTAGGCAAAAAGACTCATAAAATTAGACAATAGAGCAAATAGTAAAGAAGAAAACATACAGAATGGATTCAAATCAAAAATAGATATTTTTCCGCATTACAGATCAGCATTTAGGTAATTCTCGTTCAAAAATATCTAAAACATGTGACCTTAAATTTTGACCAGATTATTGTTTATGATATATAATTGAATCGGTTATTTACCAAAGGGAATAAGTCAGCATTTTTCGGAAATGGCAATTTTGAAGCGGTTTGATTCATTTTAGGTAGATCTTTCATTGTAGTCAAGAAAAGAAATAAGTCAGTTCATTTTGCCAGTATAATGTAGGCACAATATTTTTCGTGAATTTACCAAAGGAAACAAGTCATTGACTTATTCCTCTTCGTTACTTTATTGGCAACACTGACCTGACTCTTTAATGTCGATGCCAAATAAATAATTCGGAGTTAGATTAGATTACGGATATAATTTACCTTATGGACCGTAGAGTAGGGGGCTGGTGATTTTTTAGGTGATAGATATCATTATTAGGAGTTATCCTGCAAACTTTCTAATTGCGCAAACGCGTAGATTTTTAGAAAAAAATTAAACAAGTTTCGATTATTTATATGCAAAAAAGAAAAAAAACCTGAAATCAGGCTATAGCAGTAGGTGGGGAAAATTTTATAAGAAGGATGCCATTTCTTTGGAGACTCAATCAAGGAGTATTCCACGTTCTGACAAGCAACATTTTTTGGTATCTAACTTTATGTAATTTGAGTAGGTACTCCTCAAACATGAAAGGAATGGTAATTACCAGGCCTTTCATTGGGAATGTAATGAGAATTAACACATTTGATTTAAGAAAGAACAAAACTCAAATAGTTACACTACCAACACAAAAAGCTTATGGTGGACCTGTGCCTATAAAAATAAATAAAAAAGAAGATCTCAAGCGTACCATGCAATATATTCCACCTGAACATAAAGCCTACTATGAAAAAATTATAGAAAATTGGCCTAAATGTTGATAAAATATTATTTTTAATACCTTTTTGTTTATTTTTTTCCTCAAAACTTCATTTAGATACCAAAAGGAATAAGTCAAGCAAGTTTAAATAAGCATATTTATTTCCTAAACAGACAAACAGCAAAAAATTTTGCATGAGTATGCTTGTATAGGTTTCAATTATCTTTTTAAATAAAAAAATAATAAACATACCTAAGGTTTTTTTTTAATAGACGTATTTTTTTACTCCCTGTAAAATTAGGTATGCTTGACTTAGTCCCTTTAGTAAATAACCGATTCAATTAATGTCGATTCTAACTGTAACTGTAACTACTGACTGGTGAGAAAGCTTGTACGGAGTATGGCAGTGCGTGGTGTCCAAACCTAATGAAAGTTATCAGGAAATGTTAATCATATAATTTTTATCTAAATTACGCAATTTTTTAGCGAAATGCATTACTTGCGTAGTATTATAATTCACAGCCTAATGTCGGGGAAAATGTTTTATTCGGATAAAAATACACCCTGTAAAGCTACGAGAATCTCGTAAGTACCTACTTAATATTTAGAGCCCAACATATACTATGTCGCTTCATTCATAGCAAAAGAGGCTTTCAATGGTCTAATCAGGTCTCTAGAAACTAACGAATTCTATATTGCAAATTAAACCCTATCTTAACATGTTAAGGTTTAATATTGTTTGCAAAGTGCGCCAGGTGCGATACTATGAAAAGATGTAATGATGTCTTCGCCCCTCACGTCTTTGAAGTTACACATTCATATGTAATGGTCTCGAATTAACATCTAACGAGTGCTCGAAACTTCCGTTGGATTAAAAGGTAAGCCGCAGGTAGAGTTCATACTTAAAATGAGAGTGATGCTTGTGTCTGTATAGAGGTACCTATCGTTGTATGTTGGCGGACTTTCTGCAGACTAAACTACTGAATATAAGTACAGTATAATTAAAACTTTTAATTTTGTACGAAATTACATTGCGTACTTGATGATTAATTACGAGTGTTTAAGACAAATACCTAAAAGCGTATTAATACGGTGGTTTGGTATCAGTACAGGAGTAGAAGACAAGTTAAGATCAATGGGTTTATTGAACACATAACTTATACTAAATGGTTAATGGTAAATTGGTGAAATGGTTAAGAGAGCACGCGAACCGATTGGCGGCTTGACGCGAACTGGTTAAATATTCAACTTATAATAACGCGTGGCGACGTAAACGCTGACAGTGCGAAACGTGATGTACGGTACAGTTGACACACTGTAGACCGTAAAGTATCTATACTTACACCGCCCAACTTTTGGGGTTGTTTGGAGCAGGCAGGTTTGATATTTTGTCATATTTTACTTTCCGCAGTATATTCCGCAGTCCGCTATATTTGTAAAAAAATTATGAAATTAAGCTGGCGTAATTTTTTCTTGAAGAAATAGAATGAAGAGTTTGCCTGTTAAGTGTACGTCATAGCTCAGTTTTAGTTTAGAAATCATAAGTATTTTCAAGTTCTTAAAATGTACAAAACATTAATCTACGGCTCTCAAAAATGTTAATTTCCATACAAAAGGCGAGTTGTGCTTGTGTTCAGTTAAGGGGGAGCATAAATCTTGTTGTCCGACAGACTTCCAGGTGTTGAATACAAATGGTAATGAACACCCGGTCGGTACTGTACACACAAAGTCGCGGTCGCTGCGATTTTTGCTGCGTTTTTGTGTGAAATGTCTAATACGGTCAGATGACACCGTCTTTTGGCATAGCGAGTAGACCATCACCTTGAAAACTCCTGTAGAACACATATTGTTCGGGCGAGTATGTAATAAAATAGTACATAAATCTTGTTCCCTGACAGACTTCAAGGTGAAGAATACAAATAATGATAATGAATAGCCCTTCATATACATACGGGCACGTGGCTTCTGTAGATTTTGGTCCAAACGTTATATGATTGTTCTTCATTATTGTTTGGAAATGCCTAAAATATTTACAATATAAAATAACATTAACAGTTTAGCGTGTACCGCTACCATATAAGACGCTTACAAAATAATGTTATATTGGTAAGCTTTGCAAATATCCTGTTTGTCCTAATCTTGCTATGAGATAAAACATTGGATAAATCTATACTTATTACTTATCTATACTAATAATAAAGAGGAAAAGTTTGTTTGTTTGTTTGTTTGCATTGAATATGCTCTGAAAGTACTGAACCGATTTTGTTAAAATTTAGTACAGATATAGATTAAACCACGGGTAAGGACAAAGGCTACTTTTTATCGTGGCAAAATGTACGGTTACCGCGATATTTCCTTTTCGTTCGTTTCATCGCAACATCTAGTACTAGATAATAATTTGTCGTGGTCTGAAGTAGTTTACGGAGTGGCAGAGGCAATTCTGTTGTGTCAAAACCTATTTATCTGAAATATCCATAAAATTTATGGATATTTGAGTTTATGGATTATGGAAGTACCATACTGTATAATGAAGTCTGAGTGTGTCTAGTCAACTAGAAACGCCAGCGAATAACAAACTTAACGCAGCGACAAAAGGTTGTAGTTGTGAAAACTCGCGGCTCGCGAGCCATCTCATAAATTTTGATTTCATTTTGTCAGGTCATAACGAAATTTGGAAAGACTCTTATTAAGGGGGCATTTATTAACGTGCTGAAAGTAAAAGGAGGCATTCCTTTCTCTACAAAATTAGAGGCAATATAACGACTTATGTGTCTAAACGAAATGTGGAATAAAAAATAAATTGTTAAATATTGTTTGCTATTTTAGGGTTCCGTATCTAAAGGGTAAAAACGGAACTATATTACTTCGCTGTCTATCTGTCCGTCTGTCCATAAGTCTGTCACCAGGCTGTATATCTCCTTAACCACGATATCTAGAAAGTTGAAATTTTCACACATGATGTATTTCTGTTGCCGCTATAAAACTAATTATGCTAAATCTATACATAAATTATAAATGCGAAAGTGTGTCTGTCTGTCTGTTACCGCTTCACGCTTTAGCCGTGAACCGATTTTTATAAAATTTGGTATGGGCATAAGCTAGTACAAAATAAAATAAATATTTAAGGAGGGGAGGGGGGAGGGTCACATACAACAAACGTTTTTGCCGTTTAATACGGAACCCTTACCGGACCGGAGCCCGACTCGCACTTGGCCGGTTTTTAAGGTTTTCGCATACAAGCGCCGGTTTTATGTGAGCTCCTGATGTCAAACTGATAAAATATTCTCAGTGTGCAGAAGCTTGGATTACGTATTTCTGCAAACTCTACTTTTAATTTTGTCACCAAACTTTTGCTAATAAGTTTTGTATAGCATAAAGATGTGGGCTAAAGTTTTTTTACTGAAAAAACATAGAATTTATGATACCATTGAATTTGAGAACACGAACATTTAGACAATAGTCGATAAACAATGTTATGACAGTCTAAAATAAATATACCACATAAGCTTACAGAGCAAATTGTACTTTAAACATTACGTATTAGGATTTAGGACACACTTTCGTTTGTCAGGGCGTCGTCTATATTAAAGGTAAGTTTTGATATTATGAATATTGAATGTACTTGAGCATTTTCGTTCGCAATAAATATGGCTGTGTTTGTTGAGTTATGACTCTTTACTCCGTTATCATCTCTGTCGTGTCTAGTTCGATTTTATGGAGAGTTTTCTTGGTAATTTATTATTTTACTGTAATACCTAAGTCCTTATAACTAGCATGGAATGACCTAGCAACACTTCTTAGTGTTCCTAAGTCATTCCATGCTAGTTATAGTTATATAGACCGGCATGTTTCTAACAATGAGAAAGATAATAAGTTCAGCCGTTCTTGACTTATACCGATTACCGAGACATTGGAATTGCAATCCATTTTAACCCGACTATGGCGAAGCCAAAAGGAAGTTAAATGATTTTGGCAGACTATGTACGTATGTATGTTCCACCGTAGCGACTAAACTACTGATCAAATTTTCATGAATGAGGTGTCAATAGATACGTAGTAGATATGAGCGCCGATGGGTGATAGGTCGGCGGCGGCGCGCCGACTATTTTGGGTCGGCGGCGGCGGCGTCGGCGGCGTGACCTTGAAAGGGTTGAAGTTTGTACTTGGTAGTAAAAAAAAGTGTAGTTTACTTTGTTTATTGGGTAACATACAATTACAATGCAATGCAATTTATGGAACTTTTTGTAGTGATATATCATTTTAGTTTCTATTAAAGTAGGAACTACTTTGGAATTGGCAGTTAACAGTGCTTTGATTCCAGAGAGCATAATCACTGTATTATTTTTCTATTTTCATTTTATAAGCGTCTACATTTTCAAGAACTGATGTCGAAGCCATTTATATAACTGACTGCGTAAGCTATCTAGTGATCAACCAATAATAGCGGAGATCTCAGCCTGAAACACGGTGCAAAATCAAAATCACAAGCATATCTGCCTATAGGTGGCACGCCCTCATAGTCCAGCGCCATCCCGGTTGTCTTTCCTAGATCTGTCTGTAAACCAAATCATGTCCTCCAGGTGAACATTAATTGGGACCCAGTCCTCCCTTGGAGTTATGAAAACTGGGTATAGCTTCTAGGAGCTATGCACCTTGATCATGGCGTCCCATTGGATGCCATGATCAAGGTGATCTATTCTTGAGAGGCATGCCATGGCCATGTCATTACATGGCCATGACATGTCTCTCAAGAAGAGACTGTTGCAGTTGTCCAAGTAGGGCGGAGGCCCTTTTTATCCTTCCTGCCGTCATGACCCTGAGAACAACTTTCTTAGCCTCCATAATATGAACAAGGAACAGAGGAAGTGGAGTCAGGTGAATCAGGGTTTCAAGTGAAGCGGTGGGTGCCGAAGAGAGCATACCTATTATCAGACAGGCCAGCCTCTGTACACTATTTAATGTTTTAATGCAGTTGACCTGTACAGCTTTTTTTCTGCGTACTGTGGCATACCACACTACGCATATGTGACAATCGCCTCACTATAGCTGTGTATAATCAAGCATAGCATTGCCTTCGACCGAAGGTCTCATTTAGAGCTGACAAGTCTTGGCCAGGATAACAGAGCACATCTAGCCTTTTTCATAATGTCCTCGATATGCTTATTCAAACTCAAACTCAAAATTTTTATTTCCATATAGGCTATATTATAACACTTATAGAATTGTCCTACATGATGCCTACCACCTATTCCAAGCCTATTCCAAGTAAGTCCCATAATATCTAGGATCACTCCAAGATATTCGACCTCACTTGTTTTACCGAAGAGTGTAGGGGGTTTTAGTCCCTTCAACTTCCTCTTATTGGTGTTAGGTATCAAGACTGTCTTGTTAGCGGCGACAGTACTCCACCCCTCCCTGTGGGCATCCTTGCGTCAACCTGCTTCTGAGTGTCAAGCTCATGATAGTTTCGCTTCTCTGTTGTTTAGCGTAGTTTTGATCCACTCTATAGTAATTCTTGAAGCCAGGCTATCAGGGTAATAGATCACCAGATTTAGCATGGCGATCCATAGAAATAATTTTAAAGAAGAAATATTCTATCCAAAACAGTTCACTGCAAACTAGTTCTTAATACATGATAACAAGGTCGTCAACAGAAGTCAACATTTCTAAATGGCAAAATTTTTTAAATGGCTGCCGGGAAATCTTCGGTCAAAACTGATCAAATTTTCAAGTCTTATGACTCAACGTAAAGAAACTATTTGTCTAGGACCGCCATGATGTGGAGTGTTTGACATTATTGCGGGACTTTTTGACACTACACAAAGAGACCATTTTGTGAGCACATGCTCGGGAAGAAATGTTCATTCTCATAACGACGATGCATCGACCTTGCTACCCTATAATAAGACCTATTTTGCTCTGAATGGTATGTTTCTTCAATCTGTCATATGTTCTATTCTTCGGTATTTTTAGTATGCGCTTGCTAAGCCTGCAGGTGAATTTATTTTCCGAACGCGCCTTCAATATCTAGGTGCAAAGCGCAAACTTCTTATCCTCAATGGCTTTATCACTGGGATCTACTAGCTTGATCTACTCGATCAATCAGTAGATCTGCCTTTCTAGTAAGCACGTTGTTTTTTATGCAGAACTCTTTTAATGAGATAGGTGTCACTTATATGGATGTCCTCGTTCGTCTCCTCTTTTAAAGCATGAATGAAGTAAGGCTTATATGGGTATATAATATGACTTGTCACTTGGGTAATAAGTATAATGCTCATAGTCACTGACTGAAATTACGCATTATGACTATCCCTCTCGCTCACTCGGCGCGCCGATGTATATTCGCGGCGGCGGCGGCGCGGCAAAATCGGCGGCGGCGGTGGCGCGCCGGCGCGGCGCTCATATCTAATACGTAGTAACGGCCCGGGTAACATACACTATATTATAATTTGCGTATTTAGGTTATAGATTTAACTTTTGACTATCTATAATAATATAGTAAAGAGGAAAAGTTTGTTTGTTTATTTACATTGAATAGGCTCCGAAACTACTGGACCGATTTTGATGAAATTTGGTACAGATACAGATTAGACTACAGGGAAGGACATAGGCTATTTTATCGCGGCAAAATGTACGGTTACCGACGGATTTCCTTTTGCGCGCACGAAGTCGCGTGCAACATCTGGTTATATATATAAGAAAAGAAGAGATTAACATAATTTTAAAAGATTCAAAGTGACGTTACCCTGCGGGCCACGCACTGCCGACCACTGGTTTAATAGAACTGCACAGTTTTATCGTTACTGTATGTGTAGCGACTAGCGGGGCAACTCAGACGGTCGTCAGATAATAATTAGTGCTAACTGCTATATCTTATATGTACAGTAATTATAGGTCCCTGACACGACAACGACCGACAAATGGCGTCTTCATTATGTCCGGTTTTAATTAATCTAGAACCCCAAAGATTGCAACTAATTAGGATTCCGTAATACTCAAGGAACCCTTATAGTTTTGCTCTGTCTGTCTATCTGTCTCTTCTAGCCTCTGTAATTATAATTATAAACGGATGAAAATTGGGTATTATTGTAGATTGAAATACGTTTGCGACAGTCGGAGAACTTAAAAAAACCAAAAAATGTTTAATTATTTATTAAAATTAGACTTATTTAAAATTACAATTAATTATTCTAAAAGCGACTGTCCTAATCGAAGTGGGATCAAGAAGTGTTACAATAAAATTATAAATGAATAAACTGGAATTAAAACAACGGGGACCTACAAGAATAACCTATTGTTAGGGATTCGGCGAACTCGCTGGCCACCGCCGATGGGAAACTTGGAGAGTTGCGGAGTCAGCTGCTTCCATTATTCCGGGTTCCGTAATTCCTCCACCCCTAGAAAGGCAACTATTTGAGAACGCTGAGTGAAAATGTTGCCGGGATATTTTACCTTCCGGGCTTTCGTTACTATTGCCATCTTCTATTTTATCTTCTTTATGCGGCTTTTCTGGCCTTTTATTCATCTTGTAGAAGTATAATATGATGATAAGTATACCTGTACTTAATAACAGCAAATATAATGGTATAGTGGTGTGATATATAGCTGTATTCTGTCCATGATATATTCTTAGTGGTTATTGCATTATAATTTTATCTTGAATTTTATGCAGTCCTTGAAGATCTATTGTGGATATGTTTAAAGTTGTATCTAGGCGAGCGATGTCATCTGGAATCTTCATCAGTTTCAGGGGTTGTCCTTTTAATTCATTATTCTGATTGACTATGGTGAAATCTTCGGTTACAATTTTACATTTAACTGGGATAGATAATAGATAACTTCCTTTCAGCTTGGTGAACTCCTGGTTGTTGCATGAAATCTGTACTTTTTCTTCATGTGGGAATGATACTAGATAGTGCATGTCGTCTAATTTTTCCATAGAGTCTCGTAGAAGATTTATGGTAGTTAGGTGGCATGATTCCTTTAGAACTTGATTGATGATGAGGTCGTGGATACAATCTGCTTTTGTTCGAAGACGGTGATTGAATTCTATTTCACACAGATACCAGTTACTATACTTCGGGCATTCAGCCTCTATGTACAAGAATGACATCTCGTTAGTTGCAATGAAAGGAGAGGGCGGAATGAGAGCCTGAGCCTTCCTATTTGGTATCACTGCTAATCTATATAAAGTAAAACTATCCTTAGAAATAATAGGAAATCTAAATATAAAAACTACTTGTTTATTAGAATAATAGGAACCAGGTTTTATAACGTCATAGTAATTTCTTAATTCTAAATTTAAAATTTTATCTTCTCCATAAATCGATTTTATTTTATTAAGGCCACGAAGACCAAGCGAAATAGGCATTTAACGCTTCCAAGAGTTGCCCGCAATTGCCGCAAAGCGAGCCGCGCGCCAACGTCGCCGGCGTGAACTTACATGAACCCAAAGTGTTACAGTGTAGACGTGTCGGCAGTAGGTCATCTTATTTTATTATTTGTATTGAAAAAGATAATAAAATCCATAGATAACTGTTTTAATGCAACACATAGCACACATAATTTGAATAGATATTATAGGTAGGTACCTACCTAAGTAAAAAATGTTTAAATTATATTCAATTATTTTGACAGTTTCTATGCAGTGTGTTCTGTTACAAGTATAAAAACACGCTGTGTTCGATGTGTGCATGGAGACGAGTACCTATCGTTAGCTCGTGTGGTCACTAAAGTACGTGTCGTTTCGTGAGATAATAATACTGTATCAGGTAGGCGCTGACGATTTGATGGTAACTACTTAGGCAGGCACTTGCAAAAAATGTATTCCTACTGCCGAGTCCGCACGTTTGCCACTTGCCGCAAAATCCAAACCTCCACAAACGTTTGACTTTTTGAAAATCCAGATTTCCGAATTTTTTCTCCCAAAAATCCGGATTATCCGGATAATTCAGATTTTTTCATTTTTTTTAAATTTGTTGCATATTTTATAAAACTTTAATGTTTATTTTACTACTATGTTGTAACAAAACTTACACTCATTAGTAAAAAAAAGAGTTACTTTTTTATAATTTAATTTAAATAAATTCTGATTTTAAGTTGTAAGTATTAGAATTACAATCTGAATAAATAAAAACATAATGAGATTATATCAAAATTATATACTTAATTATATTATTTTTTTTTATTTTTAGAAATATTTTTGATTACGTTTCAAATCCTACAATGTTCAGTTTTATAGTTAGTATTTTATTTTAAATAAGGTATGTATATATTGTTATTTACTAAATGTTCCAGCAGAAAGAATTATAAAAAATTGGAATAGCCTGTGATCTTTTTAACGCTTTTTTTACATATTCACCACTACCGTTTTCGTAAAGTTCCATTTCTATGTGAAAGTACTAACGTAGGAAAATTAATACAGTTTAATAAAACGTAGGAAACTGAAAATCCTTTAAATCGAGATCCGGGGAATGAAGACAAATCATTTGAAGCATGGGGCTGAACAAATAATTTTGTATGGACGAAATTGGACCACTTTTGAGTTATTGAAAGTAAAAATCACCCACCTGTTTGGGTAATAATTAAACACGTAAATGGTGCTTTTAATTCCCTCGGTAACTAACAGAAGTACAATAAGCAATTCTAAGCACAATTTAAAACCTATAACTGTTGTAAGATCTTTATTTTAACATTTTACTTACAAATAAACAGTAACATCTTACTCTTCATTGCACTTTGAAGTTTCCGCTATAAGATGAAAACTACATTACTTAAAAAAATAACAGTGGTTTACACAAATCGTTGGTGCTATTTTTGACACCTATATCTTATCTTTAAAATATTATCTAAAAATAATTATTTCTACGCAAAATCAGGAGCGTTGATTTTCATTTAGTTTTGCTACTGACTCGTTCGGAAAAACTCTCTCTAATCTTAAACCAACCAGTCAGGTATTATCGACTCCAAAACTTCTTCCTGATATCATAGAGATAATATTTAGGTATTTGGACTTAGATATTCATTATTTAGAAGATAATTAAATATAGTTAAACCACTACATTTCTTTTTAAGCTGTCATATTAATTTGGCATTCTATGATTGTAGAAATTAAAATTGCAATAATATGTTTCGACTTTCGTTAGTAAGAATTCAATAAATATAAAAATACAAAGCTTTAATTGGGTTTGGATTTGCTTATTATACTTCTTACTACTTGTGCAATTGAAACTGAAACCATATTCAGTGTTTTTATAAATTGGATCACCTATTAATGAACTGTACTACTACTGAAAAAATATAAAATTGTAAGTATCTTAGAAACAGTCCATACATCTATACTAATATTATAAAGAGGAAAACTTTGTATGTTTGTTTGTTTGTTTGTTTGTAATGAATAGGCTCAAAAAGTACTGGACCGATTTCAAAAATTCTTTCACCATTCGAAAGCTACATTATCCACGAGTAACATAGGCTAAATTTTATTTTGGAAAAAAATAGGGTTCCGTAAGATATTTGGGTTTTTCGGACACAAGGTGTAAAAAATCAACCAGAAAAGTTACTTATTTTGCGTACGCTGCCTAAACTATAAAAGATAGAACCATAAAATGTTCTAATTAATTGTAGATCTTATAAGTATCTACAAAAAAGTCCGCGACACACTATACCTATCTATGTCGAGTGAGGCACAACAACCATTTTTTTATTTAGAAATCTTGATTTTTTTTTTGGACTACATTTAAACGCGTTTATTTTACTCATGCTATTAATCCTTATCAAAATAAATTATTTCATCACTAAGTACAGTTTATGTAGATAATATTTGGTCTTTTAATGATTAAAATTGGATGTTTGGTTTTGAAGTTATGGCGAAATTAAAATATTACGATTTCTGCTGCACGGCCCGTTGCGAAGTGGGCGTCGCGTCGTCGCCAAGGCGTGCGAGTTTAGATCTATGAGTAAATTTTTTGTTTTGTGTTCGTTGTAACTATGATGGATAGATACTTGAGTAACTATTTATTTAGTGATTGTTGTATTGTTAGTTCTGAAAAGTGTAGGTATTTCATACGATAAAAGTATACCCACTTACTTATTTCATTAAGTATTAGCATAGTAGGTACCTATATTAATTTGTTTCTGTTTGTTTTGACTAAATTTCACCCGTTTTGTTAGAGGTTTAAAGACATTCTGTTATCTGTAGTATTAGTATCAGTATTGTACCCGTGCGAAGCCGGGGCGGGTCGCTAGTATACATATATAGCGGCCATAATATTTTAACAGATCTTCATCCCTCGCATTTCCATTTAATGGATTGACTATGTTCTACCAAATAACTTGAATAAATGGAAAAATGTGTCAACAATTTCAACAGGACAACAAATAATATCAAATTATCCAAAGGCATGTATTTAAACTCACGACAAAACATATTTATTTCTTATGTTTACGCGAATATTGTTCATTGTTTTAAACACTTACGGATTTTGTCGCGTTACGTAAACGTAACCGTAAAACGTAAACCGTGACAAAATCCGTAAGTGTTTAAAACAATCACGACAAAACAATTAAATTTTGGATGTGAAAATACCGAATATTGAATACTAAATGTTGGCTAAAGAATATAAGGAATAAAAAATTACAAATCTGGTGACTAAATAATACCACTGAATATTCCAAACTGGCAGACTGATATTATATTAGCGAACAAATAACCATCTTGGCGACAATTTGTGAGTACACATTTAATTTAAGAATAGGTACATATATTTTCCGTAATGTAGGTAACTCAACATACAAGCAGCAAAACCAGCGCACATAAAAAAAAACAAAGGAGCGTACAAAATTCCCAATTTTTAATTTTCCTCGACTTGGTGTAGATATTGGGTAGATTCATTTTGAAATTTAAAAATAACGCTTATTTATTTTTCGCAAAATTAACATAGGTGTCGTTACCAAGTTTTTGGGGGTGCTGGATACGAAAATGACATTCATTTTGAAATTCCAATATGGCGGACATTTTTTTATAAAAATAATATGGTTGTCCCTTTGTTGGTTTCTGGGGGTGCTGATTACAAAAAAGTCATCCATTTTAAATTTCCTTAGTAACCCCGCAACCTCAAATTTTCTTCATGATGGGAGAAAAAGAAATTCGAAAATCCTGAATATTCCAACATTTCTATAGCTTTATGCATCCCGGCCCCGGTTTTTCAATGTAGAGCATTTATATTTTTTTAATAAAATAGATTCTATCTCGGAAACGGTGCATCCTAATGAAAAATAATGAAAATTTCCTCCCCCTTAGAAACTCCGCAACATCATATTTTCTTCATGATGGAAGAAAAAAAATCTGAAAATCCTAAATTTTCCAAATTTTCTATAGCGTTTTACACCGTTCGTGTCTCAAAGTAGAGCATTATCGTATTTTTTCTTTCTATAATGGCTTCTATCTCAGAAACGGTGCATCCTACTTGAAAAATAATGAAAATTACCTCTCCCTTAATAACTCCGTAACCATATATTTTCTTCAAGATGAGAGAAAAAGAAATTCGAAAATCCTGAATTTTCCAACATTTCTATAGCTTTATATATCCCTCGTATCTCAATGTAGAGCATTTAATTTTTTTTTATAAGATTGATTCTATCTCGGAAACGGTGCATCCTATTGAAAAAATAATGAAAATTTCCTCCCCTTAAGAACCCCGCAACACCATAGTTTCTTCACGATGGAAGAAAAAGAAATTTGAAAATCCTGAATTTTCCAAAATTTCTATAGCTTTATACACTGTTCGTGTCAAAGTAGAACATTGCCATATTTTTTTTCTAAAATCGCTTCTATTTTAGAAACGGAAAAATAATACTATTACTGGAAAAATAATAAAAATTTCCTCCCCCTTAACTCGGAAATCGCATATTTTTTTCATGAATGCCAAAAAAAGAAATTTGAAAATCCTGAATTTCGAAAAGTTTCTATACCTTACATAGCTGGTACCTCTACAAACTACATGTTAATTTTACGAAGATTGGATAGTCTCCATTTTGGAAAATGAAATTGGATGACAATTTTATAATCAGCATATGAAACATGGAAAAAGACATCCATTTTTAATAAAAAAAAAAAATATACGCCATTTTGGAATTTTAAAACGGATTTTATTTTCATATCATTCTGCACCCCCAAAAACCTTGAAAACGATACCCATACCAAAGAAAAAAAAACCTCCAATAGTATCCAAAACTGGGATTTTCCGTAGCTTGCAAATTGAATTTTTAGCAGCTATTAATTTATCAATCAAATCTTTATAAGCTACTTACATGGTATAATGGTCACCAACTTATCGGTGCTAATTGGATTAAATTTCGCTACTTTTTATCTGCCGATTTTTGTATTTTTTGTCACTTGAGTGATTTCACCAGTTTGGTAATTTAGTCACCAACATATTAATTCGCTGCCAAATTCAGCAATACAGTATGCTCACGTGCAGTCACCAACTTATTTTTTGTTCACTCGATTAATTATATCCCTTATTCAAATATTGTACGTCTAGAGTACATACTAATTACAATTAAAATATGTAATTTTCATAGTAGTAACCAAGATTGATTGAAGTAATTTAGTCGCCAGCATATTAATTCGCTGCCAAATTCAGCAATACAGTATGCTCACGTGCAGTCACCAACTTATTTTTTGTTCACTCGATTAATTATATCCCTTATTCAAATATTGTACGTCTAGAGTACATACTAATTACAATTAAAATATGTAATTTTCATAGTAGTAACCAAGATTGAAAAAATCGAAAAATCCGGATTTTTCGAATTTTTCGAATTTCGAAGTATCCGGATTGCAACCCCTACTTGCGAGTGACTTGGTGTGTTCTGCAAAGGCAAGCATGACAGATGTTGAGCTCGTATCCTTATATTTTATTGTAAATAGAACAGCCTCCGTGGTCTAGTGGTTAGAGCTTGGCTCTCGACTCGGATGTCGCGTGGGGAGTTATTTATTATTATTATTGTAAAAACAGAAATCGAAATAAAAAGAAACGAAAAGTACGGCAAAGAAGATGGTAGATGTTACAAATTCATAAAAACCGTTTACTGGCTTATTCAATAATGTACTAAGGCTACTCCACGCATCAGCTACTTTTTTCTCATAATACACAACACAATAATATATGTATGGACGCTTCACACCAAGTCAATCTGGTCCCGTGGTAAGTTCTCGAAGAACTTGTGTTACGGGTACCAGACAACAGAAATATATTTAATAATTTTTATATTATACACATATTTAAGATTTTTAGTATATTTAATACACATTCATGACCCAGGAACACAGAAAAAATGTTTGTTCCTTCAGCATTCAAACCCGCGACCCCCGGCTTGAGCACCAACACACTCAACCACTGAGCCACAGAGGTCGTCTCATCTGGCAAAAGCAACGACGTGGCGACGATAATGTTATTGTGTATGGTTATAATATGTATAACTAGCCGATGCCCGCAACTTCGTTTGCGCCTAACTGACGGAAGCGGAACCCTATTTTTTAAACGGAACCCTAAAATAAAAGTAGCCTATGTTAGACCTTATGACATCAGCTATCTGCCAGTGAAAGTCCCGCGAAAATCGGTCCAGCCGTTTCAGAGATTAGCCGGAACAAACAGACAGACAGACCGACAGACAGACAGACAGACGGACAGACATTTTAAAAAATTGGTATTTTATTGTAAGTACCGAATATACTTTCAGATGCATTATGTGAAAAGCTGTTAATTTGAGGTTACAAACAGACACTTCATTTTTATTTATCTGTACCTATAGATTTAGTTCAAAAATAAAAAGAAGCATAAAAAAATACAAAACAAACTTTCCTATAGATTTTTATTGTATTATATGTCCAAGACCCGGGAACACAGGAAACTTTTTGTTCCTTCGGCGGGATTCAAACCCGCGACCCCCGGCTTGAGCACTAACATGCTCAATCACTGAGCCACAGATGTCGTCTCATCTGGCAAAAGCAACGACGCGGCGACAATAAAATGTAACATGTTATTGTGTATGGTTATATGTATAACTAGCTGATGCCCGCAACTTCGTTTGCATAACTTCGTTACCCGCAAGTAACGAAAACGGATCCCTATTTTTTATACGGAACCCTAAAATAAAAGTAGCCTATGTTAGACCTTATAACATCAGCTATCTGCCAGTGAAAGTCCCGTGAAAATCGGTCCAGCCGTTTCAGAGATTAGCCGGAACAAACAGACAGACAGACAGACAGACGGACAGACAAAAATTTTAAAAATTGATATTTTATTGTTAGTATCGAATATACTTTCATATGCATCAAGTGATAAGCTGTTAATTTGACATTACAAACAGACACTTCAATTATATTTATCTGTATAGATGTATAGATTTAGTTCAAAAATAAAAAGAAACATAAAAAAATACAAAGAAACTGACTTTCCTTTAGATTTTTATTGTATTATACATATCCATGACCCGGGAACACAGGAAACTTTTTTTCCTTCGGCGGGATTCAAACCCGCGACCCCCGGCTTGAGCACCAACACGCTCAATCACTGAGCCACAGAGGTCGTCTCATCTGGCAAAAGCAATGACGCGGCGACGATAAAATATAACATGTTATTGTGTATGATATGTTCAAAAATAAAAAGAAACAAAACAAACTGACTTTCGTACACTGCGTTAGAAACGAAAGAATTGTTCGATAAATACGCGGGTAAGGCGTGCGCTAGCAAAACTGACATAGGTCTGTCCTCGTCAACGCCTAGCGGGCGACTGTGGGGCGACTCTAGCGGCTTACGCACGCTGCATTTCAATATTAATTTATTGTTAAAATAATTAAACCAACATGCAAAATGTAACCAGAAATTATTCTTTTTTAAGTTATTAGCTTTTCGTAGATATGATTTTTGAAAGTAAAACTATCATGAACTTCATGAACAAAAAGAAAAATATTCAAATTTAGCCTCCTCTTCGGAATTATTTTTGATCGAGTGAAGTTTTCAATATTATGTTTCGAACCACAAATTGTTAAAGAACATTAAGTAAACAACAATGTGTTTTTTTTTTGGCTTTTTAAAGTTACTATTTGTTTATTTATTATCGATTCAAAGTCATGTAAAATTGGGTCCACGTGGCCTTAACCATTAAACCTAAAACATCTATACTAATCATCGAATGGTGCATGCTCGATGCATGAACAAACGCTAAACTATTTTCTATTCTTAATAATTCATTTAATAAATCGTCTATATTCTCTGATAAAATTACCAAAAGTTGAGCAAACTTTGCATATTTAATTAAACTTAAATCATTAATCATACTACCAGCTTAAATTGACATTAAGGTATTATTAATTTTACTTTGATTATCTACCATACTTCGTAATCCATTCCTTACTTATACTTAATTGACTATTCATTTCATTAGTTATTTTGTCTTGATTTTCCTCCAAAAGCTTTATTGCTTCATTATATTTTAAAGCATCAGTGTAGTCTAAATTTCCTGTAATACTTTTAATAACTGATCCAAGACCATTGATGATTCCTCTTTTAGCTCTAGAAGGTTCTAATGAATTAACTTGAATAAATATATCATCTAATTTACTAAGCAAGTATTTTATCTGAATTTCGTAAACTGCATATGTGTCATTAGTCAATTGGTTCTCGAAAGTTTCGTAATTGGTCCTGTAAAGTATGAATTTTGTCTTCTATATCGTCAAGTCTTATATACTGAATAAATGTATGGTAATGCGTAGTCATTTTCATTTGTCCAAGTCTGTACGGTAGTAGTCCGGGTCCATCATCAAGACTTTCAATTTTGATTTCTTGAGGATGTGCCAGGGGTATTATCATTAGCATCAGCGTGAGTATCCTGCAACAAATTCGCTGCTTTAGGGATCCGTTTTAAACGAGATTTTGCAACGGGGCCTCGTTTCTTTTTTGTATATATGTGTATAGGTAAGTCTGCAAGTACTGTATCGCGTGTGTAACGTGGGGCTGTTTTCTGTCTAGCGGCTGATGGATTTCTAATAAAAATCTGCCGACCGGGTGCATATTCTATTTCAGGTTCACGTGTTCTATTTCTATTTTCTATTAAAGCTTGCCTATCGCTAAAAGATGAACTATTAACTATATCATAGACTTTCTGCATTTGTTCTTTATGATTTTGTAAGTATTGTTGTAACATTTGTTGAGTTATGTCTATGTCTAGGCAGTCTCTCGGGTCAAAATGTCCGTTTAAAAGGTCAAAAGGTCTGCATCTGGTAAAACTATGAATAGAGCTATTGTAGGCTATTAATGCATAAGGTATGAGATTAACTACTGGACTATCTTTATGTTGTAATTTTAAAAGTCTAATGTGTTCAAGAAGGGTTGAGTGAAATCTTTCTATATTTCCATTATCGTTAGGTGAGTGTGCTAAAATTTTATGGTGTTTAATTTTGTGAAGTCGGGTAAATTCGTTAAATAACTGATTTGTAAATTCTGTTCCATTATCTGTAACTATATTCAGTGGTACACCGTGGTGAGTACAATATTTTAAAAGAGCTTGTAATATACTAATTGCTGTTCCATCACGTAGGTAATATGCTTGTCCGTATTTAGTGAAAACGTCAATGAATGTAACATATTTTACATTCTTTCTTTAAGCACTGTGTTAAGGGTTTTGTTAATTTTGCAAAATCTGGAATAAATTTACGATAGTAACCAATTAAGCCAAGAAATTGTTTTATTTCTTTGGTGGTTTTAGGTATGGGATAATTTTTAATTGCACTAATTTTCTCTGGATTAGGTTTTACACCTTCTGAACTAATTATGTGTCCTAGAAAAGCTGTTTCCTTTTTAAAAAATTCGGATTTATCCATTTGGATTTTAAAATTAGATTCGTGGAGTCTCTGAAATACTTTTTGCAAATTAATTATGTGTTCTTGGAGTGAAGTACTAAAAACGATAATGTCATCGATATATACTAAGCAAATAGAGTTTTGAAGACCTTTCAGTACGTCGTCCATTACGCGCTGAAAAGTTGCAGGAGAATTTTTTAATCCCATGGGCATTCGAAGAAATTCGTAATGTCCATGTTCCACATTGAAAGCTGTTTTATGAATGTCTTTAGGGTTCATTTCTACTTGGTAAAAACCACTGGCTAAATCTAAAGTTGTAAAATACTGGCACTTGCCTAACTTATCTAATACGTCGTTTATGTTAGGGATCGGATATTTGTCGTCTATTGTTTTTACATTAAGCTTATGGAAGTCAACTACTATTCGCCATTTTTTCTTACCTGAAGCATCTACCTTTTTTGGCACTACCCAAATAGGCGAGCTCCATGCCGAATTCGAAGGTCTAATTATTCCCTGCTCTAACATTTTATTTATCTGTCCTTGTACTTCCTCTCTATGTATATACGGGTATCTATAGGTTTTAGTATGAATAGGAACTTCGTCAGTAGTATTAATTGAATGTTTTAATCTATTTGTAAAAGTAAGGGGTTCTCCGTCTAAGTAAAATACGTCGGCATATTGTGAACAAAGTAACTCTAAATTTTTAATTTCCTCATAATTAAGGTGTTCTGTACGTAAACGCGCTAAAACTTCTTTTACTCTTTTTGGCTGATCGGATAAATTAGTTTCAAAATTATTTAATTCTGCTGAGGCTGCTCTATCCATTGAGAATATAATGTCATTTTTACTAGGATTAATTATTTCAACTATACCTCTACCATTTTTAATAGTAGTGAGGCATTCCCTAATTATACAACCCGAATTTTTTTGTTCTTCAATATATGCTTCTCGATCATGAAAATTAATAGGAATTTTTAATAATTTTGACGTACCAGCGGGTATTATATCTTCATATAAATTTGTGTTACGAGAATCGTAAACGTGAATGGGGTTCGAAGCAGTTTTAGTAATAAGGGTTTTATTTTTATAATCTATAATCGCATCCCATTTATCTAATAAATCTGTACCTATGAGTCCATCGAAAAAGTCGTGAAATTTATACACATAAAACGTTATATTACTATTATTATTAAATTCTTTAAAACTGGGTAATGTTATAGAATAATTGCATCTAGATTTGGCATGAACGTTAACTACTTCAAAGGGATCGTAATTTAAAGGGTAATTATTAAAATATTGTTCAACAGCTGAGGGGCTTAAAAATGATTGGTTGGCTCCGGTATCAATTAATAATTTCAATGGTGGTGATAAAATCTGTATATAAGGAAGTTGACGTTGTGTGTGCAAATTAATTTCTATTTTAAGGTGTCGGATTTCGAAATTTTCTGAAAATCCTGATCACATGTGTTTTTAGTATTATTTTGTAAAGGTGACGTAGTGGAAGGTTGAACATGATTTTCATATTCAGGTTCACACGGATATTCTACGATATATTCATTATTAAAATAACTAGGATCATAGTCATAGTAATTTTCAGTCGAGTCAGTCATACAGTCATTAAAATTCATTTCCCTGCTTTTAAAATAATTTGTCGGGGGAGGGTTTCCCTGTTTATACCAATTATGTCCTGTCAATGTATGCTGTGTAGGTGGTAACTGTCGAGTCACAAAGTGGCTAACAACACTCATAGGTTGAGGCTGTGAGCTAGAATTTTGAATTTGTCTTTGTCCAAAATTATTTTTAGGCTGTATCCTAAACATGTGACTACGGGGGTTATAATTTGGTGGTGGTGCACTGAACATTCTTTGTGTATGTGTGGGTTGCCTGTGCTGATTATGATTATTAAATTTAAAAGGCTGTGGAATGTGTGTAAAAGGTTTCTGTCCTGCAGGTACTGACAAATTATTATTATTATAACTAGGCATAGAAAAATTATGTTGAGGAAAATTTAAACGTTGTGTAGATGTATGTGGTGTAGACAAAATTTTAAACGATTTTGGATCAAAACGATTATGCATATACATAGTGTTAAGTTCTTCCTGTACATATTCGAGTGCCTTTTCTATAGTAGGTGGTCGCATGCAGCGTATGCGGGACCCTAATGGTTCCTTAAGACCGCGTACATATGCCTGCATTGTCACTTTTCTGTATAAATCACGCTTGGCTTCTATGGTCGTAGCTAAATGTTCGTGTAATGATACATATGTCATTAAAGTGCTAAATAAATTTTGGCAGTGGTCATAAAATTCTTGGGGTGACCTGTTCCCCTGGGTCGCTAAAGAGAGATCACTATAAAGGGCTGTCTCGTCTCTTTGGTCGGAAAAGTTATTAATAAGTAAGTTTTTAATTCCTAACCAACTGTCTGGAATTCCGTTGGAATTTATAGTATTTGCTGCGGATCCAGTTATTTTATTTAAAATTCCATTCAACAAGCAAAGGTTAGAAAATTCACTGCCCGGTTCGTTACTAACGTACTTAACAACTAATTGATCACAAATCTGTATAAATCTCGTTAGAATATTAGGGTTACCATTAAATTCTGGCACTAAGCGGAGGGCCTTAAATATTTTATCTGGATCGTGTGCCATTTTATTATTTAAATTAAATAAATCTAAATCTAAATATGAAATATCTGTATTTCTAAATCTATAGTATAGTATAGCTAATCTCGTCCGACGCGCCTGCCAAGATTCAGGCTCTCGGGAACTAAAGGCTCTAGGATGATAAATTTTGGAAACTTAAAATAGGCTTAGGGCTAGAAAGGAGCAACACGAGAATTATTCTATGTACTCACATATGCTGCATTTTCTGGTCTCTGGTTGAATCGATTGCTGGATTCTTCCTCTGACTGCTACACGTAGGTTCTGGTGATACTCGAACTGGTGCTTGATAGCCACCCGGGCGGCACGCGGCGTGACGATAATTACGATAATTATACTCAAGCGAACCGGCCCGCGAGTATCCTACCGACTGCGCCAAATACGTTTGCGACACTCGGAAAAAATGTTTAATTATTTATTAAAATTAAACTTATTTAAAATTACAATTAATTATTCTAAAAGCGACTGTCCTAATCGAAGTGGGATCAAGAAGTGTTACAATAAAATTATAAATGAATAAACTGGAATTAAAACAACGGGGACCTACAAGAATAACCTATTGTTAGGGATTCGGCGAACTCGCTGGCCACCGTCGATGGGAAACTTGGAGAGTTGCGGAATCAGCTGCTTCCATACTTTAGGGTTCCGTAATTATTGTATAAATATTTCGGTTTCGAAGCCATAAATAATATTATTTTAATATTTTAGCTGTGAATGTGAAGTGGGAATTTAATTTTTTTTTCATTCTACCCCATAATGTGTATCGTCGAATAGGTCTTTTGCTAATAAAGTGAAAGTTGAATAGATGATTTTTTACAAATTCAACCATTTTCTAGTAATCGGCCTCCAAAGTGGTTTCAAATATTGCTGCCACCACTGGCATTTCATGAGGTAGTTTGTAAGCTTCCATAACTTCCATGCAGGCCATGCTAAAAGCTATAATTTATCTAATCATATTATGTAGTGCGGGATTTCGGGGTTCGGCTTGGTTGCAAGGCAATCGCTAATTTTTCCAACAAAAATAGGCAAGCGGACTGATTTTTTTATTGCATAAATGAATAGTGCTCTTAAATATGAGTAACTTCTCAGAAGAAACTGTATATCAAAAGTCAATATTTTCAAAGGTACAGCGATTTGTATACAAAATTTCGCGAGTCTCGTAAAAACGCTCCATACTAAACCTTACCTACAAGTGACGTCGCGTGTAGGTTAAGGTGTATGAAGTATACGGCCGTAGGAATATATTTGTAAATATCTCCGATATTTGTGCGTTTAAGTTCATACTTACCATAATGAACCTTTTTGTATATGATGTAAGTAAACTAATGATGTAGGTTTTGTTTACCAATTTTGCAAAAAAATATATACTTTTGGTACTTTTTAAATGTATTTAATTAGTAAACTACACATAAAATAATGTATTTTTTACATTTACCAAGTAGTAATGCCTCAATATGAACATAATATTAATGAAACTAAATATTTCAAATGTAGTCCGATCCCCTATTGTCAAATGACTCGCCGCACGGCAATAGTCGACCTATGTATATCTCGCTTTAGTTTGTAAGGAAAATTATATGATATTGACGAACAAACAGATAGGCAAATAGATACTCGAATTATTCCAAAACATAATTGAATTTCGTACCCCATTAATATGGATAACTAAGATTGGACAATCCCATCAAAAGCCCAATAAGATTATGCGACTAGTAATGTATTCCATTACTCTATACTCTATACATGTATCATTGCAAATTATTATGCTAAACCGTAAGTGATGATATTTATTAGTTATATTATGTTGTAAATAAATAGCAATATATCGTCCAAGATAACATTTTTTTTCGATATTTTGGCCAAGATAAGATTAAGACTTTGACGTTTATTTTGCAGTTTTAACATATTGGAATATGGGTTTTATCTGTATTATTGCAGGATTTTATTAGTAGAATCGACCTTGTGATAACAATATTATAATACGACCTCTGTGGCTCAGTAGTTAGCGAGTTGGCGCACAAGCCGGAGGTCGCGGGTTTGAATACATATCCATGACCCAGGAATACACAAAACTTTGTGTTCCTTCGGCGGGATTCGAACCCGCGTCTCCCGGCTTGAGCACCAACACACTCACAACCATTGAACCACAGAGGTCGTCAATATAATATCAATGTCCGTGAGGTCGGCGTTTGCAACAATACCCTAGCTTTTCCCACGTCTAAGGAGGCCAACATATTGTATAAGTTAGGCTTTAAGTTGAGATTATAACTATTAGTTTCACATATTGTATGTTCCTATGAAGGCGACATGCTCGTGAACAAAATCCTCGTTAGTAAAATATAAAGATTAAAAAAGAAAATAACAAACGCGAATCTAAACTCAAATTCTGATTGATGTTGATTTTTTAATTAAACTCAACAAATTCTCAATGAGCTGATTAAAATTTTATCTCCGTTCGTTTCTAACGAATAGCGAGAAACAAAAGATTTTGATACTTGCAAATTAAATTTTGATTTCCGCGGCATACAAAAGACTTCCGCCCCGGGATTCGCTAATAAATTACTCAATATAATGCTGCATTAAAAGCCATTGATAATTAATTGGGTAGCCATGTTGTAATAACCTCAAGGATTTAAGGTTTTAGTTTTTTTTTATATGAATAAATGACATTTTAATTGAATACGGAAATTTGATGAAAAATAATAACGAATGATTGAATTTTATTAAGATTTTAGACAGACCAATAATAATTTAGTTTGGATTTTTTATAGATTTCGTTCAAATTGTAGATGTAATATTTAAAGCAAAGTTTAGTACCTACTTAGAAACCGAGGAAAAAAGTCTTACTATACTTACTAAAAATGTTACATAATAAGTATACTTATATTTACTTGGAATTTTTTATATTGTCTGTATCCATATTTGTCAACTTTAAAAAATACACCTCTTAATATATCCACGCCATTTACATACAAGACGATTCAACTAATATATTATTCAAAGACGTATTCTGAAATGGTCCATATATTTAAAAATAGTCCTCAAAATTTCTGTTACAAATGAGTGAGATATTCAAGTAAGACGTACTTCTAAAATATTCGCGACATGTAAGTTTATTTTAGTCTAAAATAGTCCCTAAATTGTATATACTGCTTATTTCTAAAGTAGTCCTCAAAAATGTGAATATAATTTCAGAGATGTGTCCGAAATTGTATACACGGAGTCCTCAAATTAGTGTGCATTTTGGTGAGCGTATAAGTCAATTTCTCTGAAGTTGCGGCGGCCGGATGAGCGTATGAATAATGCTCGGCCGCGCGGACGCGAGTTCCGGTCTGAGTGCGCCCTTATCTAGTCTTGATACTTGCGTTTTTAAAAATACTACACAAAATTTTAACATTTGGAGATAATACATAAATCCACTTAGTGAAATATGAATGCGCCTGTATTTATTAATCTAAATTTATCCAAGACTAGCTTTTGCCCGCAACTTCGTCCGCGTGGAATAGTCACTTTGGGATATCGCTACCCGCGACTTTATTTACGTAAAAGGAATCCCACCAAAAACATTCTGTAAAAAACTAGTCAAGTCTCGATGGAGCTGCTTGTTTATCTCTAAAAAGTAATGAAATCTAGACAAAGTCGTGCCAAGTCTAAGGTTCCTTACTGCGTTTTCTTTATTATTATGGTTAATGTTGTGTGACTTGGCCGTTGAACATTCTTTATACGTTAGTGGGTACAAGTCAGTTTTGTTTACACGTAATGTTATGTCTGTTGTAACTACCTATGTTTGTTAAGCGAGATAAAAGCCCATACTGGTATTGGTAATTGGACGCTAGTGTCTCATTTTAGGCTGTTGTTGATTGTACAACACATGTATTGGAGCAATGGTGTCATGGAGCCCCTTTTATACCCTCGTGTGCCCTTCAACGGCCAAGTCATACAACATTAACTATAATAATAAAGAAATCGCAGTAAGGAACCTTAGACTTGGCACGACTTTGTCTAGATTTCATTACTTTTTAGAGATAAACAAGCAGCTCCATCGAGACTTGGCTAGTTTTGAACAGAATGTTTTTGGTGGGATTTCACTTCTTTTTGTAGAAACGTGGGCATATTGATTTAGTTTACTAGATTTTAGTGTAATTTGTTTATTTAAGTAGTTTGTGTAATGTTCGAGTAGAATAAAGTTAATTGTTCGACTATTTCTTGTAAACTTGTAAGTATAAGTATATACTAATGTAAATATACTAATAGTTTGGTTGGGCTCTTGTGTTTTCTAATCAGGATCACCAGGTACTCAAGGTCTTCGATTATCCTAGTTTTTATAGTTTTCCCTTTATATGGCCATTAAACCCTAACTCTGTACCAAATTTCAACTCTCTGAGTTTATGGGAAGTACTAGTTCTATTCTGATGATCATGAGTAAGTGACTGAGTGAGTGAGTGTCATAAATGCGAAACTTTGCTTTCGCTTAACTTCGGAACTAAATGACTTAAAATTTTGGATTTTAAGTATGTGATTATAGCTTACTGGATGACGAAAATTTCTGCGTTCTGGTCTTATCCAGAGGTTCTCAAATACGGGCCTGAAAATGCGGCGAAATGGTTCCAGAAAAGGATGGTACGGCAGTGTTTGCTTCGCGCTCGACTTGGCGGGGGCACTGCCGTGCCCCAGATAGCGCTTCCCCCTCACGGCTACCCGCCGCGCGCCTTATTATTTTGTTACTCCTATATCTTCTAAAATACTCATTAAAATCAAATGATGTAAACGGCAAATTGCTTACTTGTAATGAATAACGTATATACTTGGATAAGGATTAATATCATCTTTATGAAAATACCCTCACAAGTAATGCTTCATTTTAGAACAAATTTGGTTAGCATAAAAAAGCTATTGTGCGCCAACCATAAAAGATATATTTATACAGTCGCGGCCTTTTTTTAGAACTTTTTAAAGAGGATCAATTCTGTCATACATAATTTTAGCGAATCTTTAACCGTTTCCGCAGCGTACGCAGCAAAAGCTCTCAAAAGGAAAAAAGACCCGATTTTGACACATTCTTGATTGGTGCTCCGCTCGTATTGAGCGTAGCATGGTGTTATATAGCCTAAGGCCTTCCTTGATAAATGGACTATCCAATACAAAAATAATTTTTCAATCCGAACCAGTACTTCCTGAGATAAGCGAGTTCAAACAAACAAACAATCTCTTCAGCTTTATAATATTAGTATAGATATAGAGTTCTAGATAATTTCTTTTTATCCCAACACCTCATTTTTTTAAAATTATTCCGTGGGCAGAATTCACAGGGATTTCTCGCGCTGTTTTTTGTTCCGGGAGCTCTCTACAACTGGGACGTCGAGGGTCTCACTTTCGGCCTACTAAACATTTTAATAAGGCCTTCCAAATTGTTGAATCGCTATTTGTTTGATATAATTAAGCCATTTTTCAATATAACCTGTAATGTATAGCAATTAAATGTATCGAGAGCATGGAATTTATAGATCTTGGAAGCGGATAGAAATGGCACATTATGAAACTGCCTCAATTTTGTGGTTGTTTGGGGCAGTGGTGGTTTAACATTTTTTATCTTGACATTTGCTTTACGCAATATTATCAGTCTGCATGAATGGCAGATACCGCTAACAAAAAAAACGTAAGCAAAATGGCGACCGTTGGCATTAAATAAGCAAAATGGCGGATTATGTTAGCGTTATAGAAGTTAGCAAACATGTCCTGGCCGATAATAGTCTGTCAAGCGCTAAAAAAATCACTAACGCTAACAAAAGCGATGTCAAAATATAACAGGCGTTTTTGTCCGCAGAACACAGTCGTGGCGTAACTTCTTCTTGTATGAGCATTTTTTTCTGTCAAATGTACGTCATAGCTCATTGGTTGGCAAGATTAATCTTACGCTAAACCTGAAATCCTAACCTGTCTTTATGATAATTTAGAGCTGTGTGGGAGTGACGCAGAGAAAATTAAAGATCTGTATCTCAGTAACGAACGTGTTAAATAAGACAAACTTGGAAAAATCGTGCACCTGAATATATACTTTATATTGACGCGGTTAGATTTAGTTTTGCGTAACTAATTTGTTTCATCATCATTACTAATTTCTTTTACATAATTTTCTTTGATCTAAAAAGGCCACTTCGAGTGTTTCTTATTACATACTTTCATAATTAATTTACTATGTCAGATGATAAAAATTTAAGTGTCCCTTTGTAATAATAAATAGAATCAAATCAAAAATTCATCACTTTTGACTGTTTTCACTAAAATGCGTAACATGCAATATACTATAAGATTTGCTTTTACATACTTTTATCACATAAAATAATTATAACTGGAGAAACTTTTAATACATTTACATAGTAGGTACGATTTACCCATTTTCAGTCTGCATTTCTGATAAAGTTATTACCCTGTTTCTCAATTAGATTACTCATCCAAAAAGACTAGACATAAAAAACCTTTTAAAAAAGGTAGAGGTAATATAAACAATGAATAAAATTGAAGTGTCTGTTTATAATTTAAAATTAACAGCTTTTCACTAACTGAATAATATGAAAGTATAATAAATATTATAATATAATAATAATATCTATGGACGTTTCACACCACGTCAATCTGGTCCCGTGGTAAGTTCTCAAAGAACTTGTGTTACTGGCACCAGACAACGGAAATTTAAGTATTTTATTCTTTTATATTATACACACAGGTATTTAAGATTTTTATTATATTATACACATATTTAATAAACATCCATGACCCAGGAACACGGTTAAACATTTTGTTCCTTCGGAGGGATTCGAACCCGCGACCGCCGGCTTGAGCGCCAAGACGCACAACTATTGAGCCACATATGTCATCTAATAGTAAGTTATGGTAAGTTTACAAAAAAAAAAAAAATAAGACTGACAGACAAAAATTAAAAAAAAATGTCTGTCTGTCTGTCTGTTTGTTCCGGCTAATCTCTGAAATGGCTGGAACGATTTTCACGAGACTCTCACTGGCAGAGCTGATGTCATAAGGAGTAACATAGCTACTATTATCTTAGGGATTTAAAAAAAATAATTTACCTTTATTTTACTCAAACGAAGTTGCGGGCACCAGCAGTTTAATTTATAAATGTCTTAACTCTGTATCAAACACTATTTCATAAAGTTCTATCTCTTTCCGTACATACAACTTTTTCCATAAATTTATTCCTAAAGATAAGAAAATACGAAAAAGTTGAAGAGTTTTAATTGCAACATTCTAATGAAGCTGTTGAAACGCTGGAGGTCATCACTTTGTACAGAAGTAGGTAAAGCACCTCCTCATTTAGGGTTGTCACCTCAGAGCCCTAAAGAGAGTGAGTGCGAACACTGTATGCTCCAAAATATATTATACAACTAGATGTTGCCTGCGGCTCCGGCGGTAATACAGTATCATACGGGAATACTGTACTCTTCGTTATAGAAAGTAGTCTACGTTTTAATCTAGAGCTCCAGCTACTACCATACAAAATTTCATCAAAATCCGTTCAGTAGCTTTTGCGTGAAATAGTAACAAATATCCATCCATCCTCACAAACTTTCACATTTATGATATTAGCGTATGGACACGCTGTTGATCACACATCTTTGCACGATCTTGCTGACATTGTCCCTTGTGTGGTAGTGGTGTTTGCACGGTCTTATTTCTGAATATACGCATAAGCAGTGTGGGAGGAGGGAGGTGCTTGACGCATGCTTATTCGTGCACTCACACATTTGCTTGCAGGTTGTGGGTATTAATATTAATTATATTGTACGAACACTATACGTTAGATTTTTAAATTTGGATCGATTTGGACCGTTTTATGAAATCTGTTGCTCTATACGAAACTATATATATTTTCATACCACCTGCTCGACAATGTCCGATTATATATCACGCAATCTCAACGTAAAGCAAGTCATTGACTCCCAAGAGAGATAATGTTGTATGAAACTCCCAAGGGATTAAAGTGATTTGAATTTGGAACGTTAAAATTCGTATGAAAACTCCTAATAGATACGTATCTATCATAGAGTTTTTCAATAATAATATGGCATTGCTAAGAGAGTTTATTCGAAAATCGAACTGGCCACCTATAATTTTAACATTCTCACTGTCAAAATCGTTAGTCACAAGTTCCTGAATCTTTAAGTACTGCTCAAATAAACTCCACCACAACTTCCATAAATGTTCCTAATAAAAATATTACTCTGTCCCTCCATAACTGGACAAATGTGTCCAATATCAATATTAATTTTTAACAAAATAAATCTTTTATTTTTGTAGCCCTGGGTTTTTATTGCCTCGCAGTAGGTATGAAAAGTAGAGTATGCAACTCTGGGATAAAGCCTGTCTTCGTCTTGGGTAGCTTGAAACCCTCGCTTCACTCATGACTCTACATAACTCCCTCGCTTCACTCAGGATTCTACATAACTCCCTCGCTACGCTCGGGAGTTAACTCTAGAGTCCCTCGTTACGCTCAGGGTCCAATATGCTGCCCATGACATAAGACACTGCTTTATCCCCTTGGTCTACTATTTCTACTCTGTGATGTGAGTGCGTGCTTTGATGATGTGCGTAACTTCGACTTGTGACATTGCAAAGTAACCGGGTGGTTTGTCGCATCTCATAAATTAATTAATCTGCGATTGCCGTTTATGAAACTTTTTTAACGAACATTTTTGTTTTCCGACGAGAAGTTTCGCGTTTCTGGCAACCCTGTCCACAGAAGTGGGCCGAATTGTTGTAATCGCCGGGAATTAAGAGTTGAAGTACTTTGAGAGGGAGAGTTTGCTGCAGCTATAAATGTGCAAAGAAAAATAGCTCTTTTGTGCCAGTGTTGGAGTTGAAAATTGAGTAGTCAAAAATGTAGAGCAGACCTTTATCCGTTACAATTTTATTTTGTATCAATGTTAAAGATTTTGTGGAAAGGGATGATAATTGATAACTTTTCTTTCTGTTAATTGATTATTTCTTTTTTTCGATGAATAAATATGAATTGGCTTTTATCTGAAGTTACTCAACAACAGAAATTTCGAGCGCATATTATGTATCTCGCATAAACGTTTCAAATTTGTCTCATATATTGAAATATATGAGCCAAATTTGAAACGTAAACACATAAACAGTTTCAGAAGCACATCAACTCTGCCAAACATTAATTTCCCCGACTGTACTCTGTAATACAGTCGCAAACTTCGTACAGACGTCCGAAAAGATTAACTTCGAACTCCGTAACTACATTAAACTTCGTAACGTGTTCGGTTTGGTTAGTGTATCAATAGTTACTCGAATGGACGTTGTACCGATACAATCTAGCCCCGTGGTTATGTATTTTGAATTTTATGGTGTTCTCTCACCTGAAGCATCCGCGTGTAATGTAATGTTACATATCCGAACATTACATCAGTGTAGGAAAATTACCGAGCATTACAATGCGTACCTTGTAATGATCCCGTCCGCTCGGCGCTCAAAGTTGAATCTATAACGTTACATTATACGCGAATGCTCGTCCGTCAGAGGGTAGTATTGTAATGTAAAATTCAAAGTCGAATCTACAACGTTACATTACACGCGAATGCTCCTCCGTCAGAGGGTAGTATTGTAATGAAAATCTCAAAGTCGAATCTATAACGTTACATTACACGCGAATGTTCATCCGTCAGAGGGTAGTATTGTAATATAAAACTCAAAGTCGAATCTATAACGTTACATTACAAGCGAATGTTCGTCCGTCAGAGGGTAGTATTGTAATATAAAACTCAAAGTCGAACCTACAACGTTACATTACACGCGAATGCTGTTCCGTCAGAGGGTAGTATTGTAATGTAAAACTCAAAGTCGAATCTATAACGTTACATTATACGCGAATGCTCCTCCGTCAGAGGGTAGTATTGTAATGTAAAACTCAAAGTCGAATCTATAACGTTATATTACAAGCGAATGCTCGTCCGTCAGAGGGTAGTATTGTAATGTAAAACTCAAAGTCGAATCTATAACGTTACATTACAAGCGAATGCTCGTCCGTCAGAGGGTAGTATTGTAATGTAAAACTCAAAGTCGAATCTTCAACGTTACATTACACGCGAATGCTCGTCCCTTAGAGGGTACTATTGTAATGTAAAACTCAAAGTCGAATCTATAACGTTACATTACAAGCGAATGCTCGTCCGTCAGAGGGTAGTATTGTAATGTAAAACTCAAAGTCGAATCTACAACGTTACATTACACGCGAATGCTGCTCCGTCAGAGGGTAGTATTGTAATGTAAAACTCAAAGTCGAATCTATAACGTTACATTACAAGCGAATGCTCGTCCATCAGAGTGTATTATTGTAATATAAAACTCAAAGTCGAATCTACAACGTTACGTTACACGCGAATGCTCCTCCGTCAGAGGGTAGTATTGTAATGTAAAACTCAAAGTCGAATCTATAACGTTACATTACACGCGAATGTTCGTCCGTCAGTGGGTAGTATTGTACTATAAAATTCAAAGTTGAACCTACAACGTTACATTATACGCGAATGCTCCTCCGTCAGAAGGTACTATTGTAATGTAAAACTCAAAGTCGAATTTATAACGTTACATTACAAGCGAATGCTTGTCCGTCAGAGGGTAGTATTGTAATGTAAAACTCAAAGTCGAATCTACAACGTTACATTACACGCGAATGCTGCTCCGTCAGAGGGTAGTATTGTAATGTAAAACTCAAAGTCGAATCTATAACGTTACATTACACGCGAATGTTCGTCCGTCAGAGAGTAGTATTGTAATGTAAAACTCAAAGTCGAATCTATAACGTTACATTACAAGCGAATGCTCGTCCGTCAGAGGGTAGTATTGTAATGTAAATCTCAAAGTCGAATCTATAACGTTACATTACAAGCGAATGCTCCTCCGTCAGAGGGTAGTATTGTAATGTAAAACTCAAAGTCGAATCTATAACGTTACATTACAAGCGATTGTTCGTCCGTCAGAGGGTAGTATTGTAATGTAAAACTCAAAGTCGAATCTACAACGTTACTTTATACGCGAATGGTCCTCCGTCAGAGGGTAGTATTGTAATGTAAAACTCAAAGTCGAATCTACAACGTTACATTACACGCGAACGGTCCTCCGTCAGAGAGTAGTATTGTAATGTAAAACTCATAGTCGAATCTACAACGTTACATTATACGCGAATGTTCGTCCGTCAGAGGGTAGTATTGTAATGTAAAACTCAAAGTCGAATCTACAACGTTACTTTATACGCGAATGGTCCTCCGTCAGAGGGTAGTATTGTAATGTAAAACTCAAAGTCGAATCTATAACGTTACATTACACGCGAATGCTCCAAGTGAGGGAGCACCTTTAGAATAAAAATATTTTTAACTATATTATGAAACGTATGCCGCGACAAAAGTAGCATGTTTGTAAATCCAAAACTCATTTTCATTCCTACTGGGTCAGCCCGTTGAGCGTGAAAGACAGTCAAACATACCTACATAAATACAGTATCCCACGGAAGTACTGTACTTTTTCGAGATAAAAAGTAGCCTATGTACTGTCATACCAAATTCTATCAGTATTTGTTCAGTAGTTTTTGCGAGAAAGAGACAAACATTCATACATCAAAAACGTTCACGTTTTTAATATTAGCAGGATAACCAAAAGTTTGGATGAGTCTATGTTTAACTGTATTTTACGCTGAAACGCCTGTATGGATTTGAATGTTTGGCACAGTAACTCGTAGATAATTGTAGCATGAATTAGGCTACTTTTTCGTTCGGACAAATGTAGGGTTTCGGACTTCGGTGGAAGAGAGATTATTGTTATCGTTTGCGCGAACGAAGTCAAGAAGTAAACAGGATAATCTTTCTAATAAAATAGGATATAAATATATAAATATCTTTTGTTAATTGAGTAAAAATTGAGAAGTCTACCTAAGCATAAAATTTATTTAAATTTAAATTTTAGAATTATTTTTTCACAGCTCAAAGAGAAAGTAGATCTGAGTATTTAATATAAATTCCAACTAGATACCTCCACGCGTTCCTGAGAAAAAAGGTCTTGACAGACAGACGGACGGACAACAAAGTGATCCTATAAGGGTTCCATTTTTTTCCTTTCGAGCTACGGAACCCTAAAAATATGTTAATATCATAAGTGTTACTCGTTATAACTAATTGTTCTTATTCTCACTTTTCCTAGAGCGTTTTTAGTTTATTTTATTTTTCTTTTTGTTTGTTCTCGCTGAAAATCAGCGTTGCGATTTCTCAACAATATGCTGAGTGAGCACCAATTTGGTAAAATAGAAACTAGATTTGTCGTTAATTTTTTGTTTGTTTTATTTATTTTTTACTAAACCTAAATATATAAATGAAAGTCGTGTTAGTTACACTATATTTTATAATAACTCAAGAACGGCTGAACCGATTTGGCTGAAAATTGGTGGGGAGATATCTTAAAAGCAGGAGAAGGACATAGGATACTTTTTATCCCGTTCCCGAGAGACTCAAAACTCGAGAACGGCTGTATCGATTTGGCTAATTTTGATCTTGAAATAATTGTGGAAGTTCAGAAAAGGTAAACAGTGACAAATATTGGAAAAGGTGTAGGTTGTAGGAGTAGGTGTATATCCATTCTAGTTCATATTTAAGACAGGACAATCTGTGTCGGGACAGCTAGTAAATAATATTTCTATTATATTCTACAAATATAGGAAAAATTGTATACAGGTATAACATAAGCTTTTTTTAGGATTCCCTAGTAGTCTACAAGGAACTCTTACAGTTTCGCTCTGTCCGTACGTCCGTCTATCTGTCTCTCCAAACTTCTAACTACTGTAATTATGAACATAAATTAATGACATTCGGTGTAGTTATAGATTGTATTAAACATAATTATCTCAGTTTTGGGCATTAAAAAATATAATAATAATGTTATATTTTAGCGGTGGCTCTCCATACATTATAAGAGAGGATGAAAAATATTTTTTCATTCAACCCCCATAGGTATCAACAAATAGATCTTATTAAATAATCGAAATGTTTCATAATATATTTTTTTATAAAATTAACTATTTACGAGTAATCGACCTCCAAAGTTGTGATAGAAACTCGTAAGTTTCCTTGCTGCTAGATCTTGCTGAAAAAACGCTTTAGGAAAATTATTTTGAGCGAAGTCGGACATTAACTCTTGAAGTAATTTAAAGAATACCTATTGCTGTATATGATAGCTACGGAACCCTCCTTCTCTTATCAATGACTCACAAATAAAACTCAAGTATGTAGTTTTATATTTTATTATTTAAATCAGAATAATTTACACTGTAAAAAATACACATACTCATTAGATACTAAGATTAACATTCAATTTTACATATTAAATTATTTTTGTAGGTATGAGAATATTAATAGTTAAAACTTAAAACACAGTTCTCCGATCATTAAATAGTATTTGCCAGAAATATGTAAGGTTAAATGGGACAAGATGTACATACTTTATCTTTCTTTCTTTATGGACTTCAACTGACAACTGGGAATGGTCTTCATTTTGACCTTTGAACTTTTTAAAACACTTTTTAAAAACTTCAAACGTGAAAATGAAGACCAGCTGTTGTCAGTTGAAGTTCATAAAATTAGGCAGCAAGATCAAGAGAAATATACTTTTTATATGGCATTTATCATTTTCCATCTGTCCTATCTGATAAGTATTACATTATGCATAATAATAATCTTTAATTGGTTTTAGGATCGAATCAAGTTAATATTTTTTACCTACTTTTTTTAATACTCGTATTTAGATGCACAGTACTACGCCTTTTAAATATCTTACGCATCTTTTAAAGAACAACATGCTATGGCACTCATGTAATAAAAAACCTTACGGCTTCATATTGGTAAACAGCCCAGCTCAGTAAAGAAGGAAGAAGATAATATACCTATCCTTTTCCCGCTTGACCTACTTTCCCATGGATTCTGTGGTTTTACCCATAAAAGATAGGGTATCAAACCTTTATTGTGAAATATAATAACTTTCAGAAACCATATTTTAATATTACGGACGTTGCTTAATAAAGTTTCCGTATTATTTTAACAATGTGTATTTTTACGTTTAGGTACGTAGCCATTAAGATTTTTTTTGTTAAAAAAAACACAAAGTTACTAACACCAAAGTAAAGAAGAACACCAAGTTGTCTTTTATTTACAATTAACAACAGTTTGAAGCAGCGGTTTTTACAATTGTTTTTTCTTTGGCATAGTAAATACAAAAAATTAGCATTAGGTACTGGTTTGTGACAAATCAAATGATTTGTAAGAAAATCATCGATATAATTCATCTATTATAAATATCCAATTTAATTCTTAACAGATTTCTTTTTTTGTGGATAAAAAGTGCAACAATTTGCTTTCTAATTACGATAGGTTTTTACCATTTACTTACAAGAAGTCTATTGACTATATTTTTATCTTTGGTGGATCAAAAATTCTTTGCTATATAAATAATTCAAGTTCTTAATAAAATGTTAGTTTTAAATGTTAAATGTTATCTTCACAGAAGGCTTTGATATATCAACCTAGCCTAGATACATACTTAATTTAACGTTCAACACCATTTTCCGTGAATCTACTTTATTTAACATCAATGCTATCAGTCCTATTCTGTCAAAATAAGCTATTTCAAAAAAATTACCACGGAAAATAGATTTTGAACAAACAATGATTATTTTTTTCACTTATGTATTAAAAATAAAAGCTGCATCTTTGGAATACGACTAACGTGGGCTGCTATGACGGGACAGAGTCTGGGAGGGGTTTATTTTCAACATTTTATAAAATCACACCACTTTCACTAACGAAAAAATATTCACTCCTTCAGTAAAACCATTATGTAAAGTAAGTATTACTACAACAATATCTATTCAAGTAATTTAGATTTTACAAAAAATTTCACCACCCCGTAAAAGTTTACCGCCAAATAGTAACTTTCCAAAATATCTGTTTTTTGTTTCTTTTACAATACGACGATTGTTTTTTATTACTTTATTTACCTCTTAAACCCCCTACATAAAACATATATGGCTATTGATGATATTTTTTATTTGTTTTCAGAAAACTGTCCATGCTCTATTTTCAATTCACCCCCTAATTTTCCTTCACACTCTCTCCCTAGCCCTTGCTACATGAGTTACCGCCACGAACTTGAAGACTTAAGCGATATGTATCTTTATTGATCTCTACTAATTGACTAACCATGCGGACTATTGTAGGTAAAGTCTCTATTAAGTGACTTCGAAAAGGCAAATGAGGTGGTTTCAATATCTGCTATACTTACAATATATTACATCTAATCCAACGATACACAGAGTTCGAGTCTTATGTTGTAATGCCTTGCTACGATACGAAACTTATCGATTTGGGAATTAACCCTTCGATAAAATATCGTATGCGATTACATTCTCGCTATCATCCTAAATTACGCGATAAAATAATTCTCGATGTGCCACAAGAAGAAAATCTTACAGCTTCAAAATAATGTTTCCAGAATATCTTCGTCTTTTATCATTTGTACAGATTTACACACCAATTTACATCGAATAGGGTCAACAGCTGAACAAAAATTTGGACGGAGACACAGAGGCAAAAGTAACAGGAAATTTGGGAATTAAAAAAAATGGAAGAAATCACTGGAATTTGAAATGGAATTACGTGAGGTTGTTTCGCCAGTCGTCGTGTGCGCAGTCAGTGGCACACCAGCGCGACTGAGCGGTCGGTGGACAGGCGCTGCCCCCTGGCCGCGCTCGTCGTATAATGCGGCGCGTGCGCAGCGCTGAGCCAACACAGCTGCCATCATTTTTACACGGGCTCCATTCGCCCCATTCTGACACGCGGCAGTCTAGTAGTCCTGGCAAAAAGTTCTACAGTTGAGTCATGGAGATGAGGTAAACAGATAGGGTAGTTAGTGCCCATTAGTGTGTCGCGTTTCATCGCGTCGTCGCAACAGATTAACGCATTGCCACACCTAAGTTGCGTCGATGGTCTAAACTCTGAAGTCTATATAATATAATCACAGTAATAGAGCTGTACATCCTCTACTGTCCTTCTTCGCCTCCTGTCCGTCGTTCCTTTGAAATGTTGCGTTCGATGACGCAACGCATTAATGGGTTATATCATAAAAAAATATGAAAACGACGCAGCGTTGACGCTACGACAACGCAAGGCACTAATAGAGCCTAGCTCTAAGGTAACTTCATGAGACCATAATATTATAAACAATAATAAAAGAACTAGCCAAGTTTGCTAAGCAAAATAGGTGGCATGAGCCGTTTCTCTAATGATAGACCAGTATATGACCTGACGTTCCATTTGCAATTCAAATGCACTGGTAATACCGTAGAAGTTACTAGAACATTATCTTGGTAGATGTGTAATTCAGTAAAACATAGGTTTGGGGATAGTGAGAATGAACTCCTACTAAAGTAATCCACTCACTTGCTCTTTTTCTCTTCCTCCTCTGTGCGGGGTCTGCACTGTCTGGTCTTGGCCGCCTGCGCCGCGCGCGGTACCGGCGAGCCATGCTGCGCAGCGCTGACCGATCAGCCGCGGTGGTGGCTGTAGGCAGCTCGTTGGCTGAGCGAGGCTCTTCCGTGGACACTGTGTTGTTCGTCCTAGACAAGACATATGGGACCTTACTTCGTTGTTTGCTCTAAGCAACTCGTTTAATTATTGAATCGGACGGGATCTTTCAGGTAGTAAAGTTATATTTAAAACGAGGGAAAAAGTTATATTTGAAGGGAAATATCCAACCGAGCGAGGTGGACTGCTCGGTCAGGTCGAAGCCCCCTTGTAGTTATTTCAGCTATTGCATTTAAAGCGCCGAACTGAGAGAGTGAGAATGTACGAGAGGCTAGTGGGCATTTAGTTGGGTGAGAGTGGAGTTTCGGTACTTATTGTTTTCAACAAAGACTGAAATGGGACAAACATAATTAATTTCTCAAAAATGCCACTTAAATTAGATACTTACAAAGTATAATAAGAATACGCGCTGTCCGGTGTAGTCAGGGAGCCATCGGCGTAGATCCTCGGCGCCTCTTCTCTCTCCACCTCTTCAGCTACATTCAAAGCTCGGTTCCCGTCGGGCATGTCGATGCTGTTGTGGCTCAGCTTGTCTAGGCTCAGCACGTCGTATTTGCGCTCGTCGCTGTCGCGGTGGAACACTTCCGAGAGCTCGTATTCGCGGAGCTAAAATAAATAGTTAATGACGTGGAAGTTTTAAATCAAATCAATATTCTATTCACAGAATGTTATGCGCTACAGGTAAATCTTCTTTTAAACTGGTCTGCTTTTAAACTGGCCGATAATATTCTTCCATTTTAAAATATGAGTAATCTCAATCAGTAAAATATCAGTAATAGCTTGATCATATATTTTTCAAACCTCACAGATACCCCTAAATCGAAAATGTTTAGTCGATTTAGATTAATAAATATTTTGTTGAGTAATCTCTCTCGTTGAAGGTAATCTCTTCACGAGTTAGTTTTATTAGCTTTTTGAAAAGTACGTAATTAGCTGGGAAATAGGGTCCTTGCAATAGCATAATATATACGATCAACTATTGACGAAATAATATAGTCATCACAAAAGAGTGATCGTTGGAGAACTAAATATTGTTTAGACATATACTTTAGATGTATATATTTTATAGACGAGACATGTCGAGGGAAAAACTGTCCCCGCTTAAATAAACTTTTTGGGTTTTTAGGGTGATTTTTACTTTTAATAAGTTATGGTGAAATCAAGATAATTGACATTTGAGGTATGGTAAAACCAAGATGGCGCAACTTTTTATTTTGAAGATTTTATCCTCCTACCCATGCGCTTATATTCATAGACTGGAAGGTAGCTATCGGGAGAAGTCGTATAAGTTGCGGGTTGAAGTGGTTCCCGGCGGGATGCGATACTTGGAGGCTATGCGATAGACAACCCCCTTGGGTACAGTCGTTGGGTGACTTATCTTAAATACCAGCAAAGGCAACTTCTCCTACGCATGTGCTTACCTTGATAAACTGGAAGGTGGCTATCGGTGGTAGCCGTCTAAGGTGCGGGTAGAAGAACGACCCTGCGGGATGAGAGGGGTACTTGGAGGTGATGCGGTAAGCCACCCCCTGGGGCGCGGTCGGCCAGTTCGGTGCTGTGAATGTGAAACCGTTGTCCGTACCCGCGTCCAGTGGATCCACCTGTAGGCATATTACTAGCTTTAATTTCAATTCCTACTGTTTACACCTTTTTAAAACTAACAAGTGCCAACCTATGAAGCTATTATAGTAGATAACTATTCAACTTGATAGATGAAATTATGCCTGTTTCTTTGGACAGTTTTGGATGAGGTGGAATACATTTTTATGTTGAAAATTTCCCTTAAAATTATCAGAATATCGCTAAGAAACAGGCAAGAAGTAGACCATACCCATTAAATAATTCTCACTTATTTATTATTCGAGCCAGCTAATTTGTTCCCCACGATAATACCGGTATAATCAGGGTGGACAGTTGCTGTAACCACAAGGTTTGTCGATGTGATGCCCAAAGGACATGCGTAGCGACCCCGTAACTCAATTATTACATACAAACAAAAAGGGTGAACCCACAAATTCCTGACTAAGTAAAGTAAGATTTTACTTATTTTAAATGTTCAACAATTTGGAAGTTTACACGTGGAATGCAAATTTTAATTCTTCTGAGGAAGCTTAAGGTAGTATTTCGATCTAAGCGACCGTGACCGAGACCGTGTCCAACCAATCAGATGCTCTAGGTTCGTGTACCGGTCGCGCGACACGGTCGCCGGGTAAATTGATACTATGTGGGTCGCACAACCCAGACTCGTTCGCGTGTCTCGGTCGCGCATTGCAGTCGTATAGATCAGAAGGAATACCTTTATACTCAATTTACATTCTAAAAGGTGAAATCTACAATCCTAAATTATCTAAGACAACGTTCCTGAAAAGATATCTAGATTGATTAATTTGTTTGCTCCTCGAGAAATAACAGGATAACAAACTCTTTACTTTGAATTGTAAATAATTAGCAAATTCCTAAACGAGGGCTTGTTTGTGGCAAGACTAAAACAATTTGATGCAAAATTAAAAGTTAAATACGTTGACTTTTTGGTCAACAATTTTATTATAAAAAATACAGCGTAAATATAACGTATTTGGAACGTTTTGTATAAATGATGAACATCATATTTAACGATTACTAAAATTAGGAATAAAATAAGATTATTTCTTTTAGGAGTAACCCAAAATTCTGTAATAGGACCCTTTCAATTTAAATCATATGTTACTAAACAGAAACAGCCTCCGTGATCCAGTGGTTTACAGCTTGGCTCTCGACTCGGTCGTGGGTTCGATTCCCGCATTGGAACATCAAAAAATGTTGTTTCCAAGTTTGATTAGGACAATGCAGGCTGATCACCTAATTGTCCGACAACAAAGATGATCCATGCCGGATGGGCATCTCAAAAGTCAGACCTGCGTCTGATTTCTCGTTAGTCGTGTCGGTTATCCCACTGGGTAACGAGAGAAAAGGAAGTGAGAGTGCTCTTGTGCACTGCGCACATACTATAAAATTACTCCTGCGTAAATGGCCTGGTTTCAATGTAACCAGCCACCGTCCCCGAAATCGGTGTGGGGAACTCCCCACACTCTCCAACTTTAGTAACATATATAACTATATATCTTACTAAAGAACTTTTTGCAAACGTAACCTATAATAAGTAACGTATAATACAAATCTAATATTTACCTCAATAGTGATACTATCGAGCCAGTTGCCGTCCACGCAGAGGTCAAAACTGTCGACTCCGATGAACCAGTCGGGAGACGGCACCATGCGCGCCATCACAGACACCTAAATCAATTGATTACTGTAGACAATTTATTGGAAGATTGGGTTAATCTAGAAGCAGTTTAGTAGATGATCTTGGGAAAACGAACAATATCAAGTTTTTTTTTTCTTGTAGGACAATACTTTTTCAAATCACACTTATTGTAATCTCTTACATTTGTAGAAGTGTGGATCCATTCGAATTCTATCAATAAAATTAATCTTATATGGTATTTTATATAAATCTATATTGACAGTAGTAAAACCATAACAATGAAACATTATCGAATACCGACAGATAAGTTGGAAAACGAAAATGCAAAACACCATGAGTCAATAATTACAGAACGTCAAGCAAATAAAGTAGACGATTCGAGTAATAAAGGGGGAATTTATAGAGCATCGGCGTTTTATTACCAGTTGTGACCAATTTTGGTAATTTACCGCTTTATAGCTTTTTGTTCGTTTGTATCGATAGGCACTGGAGGTTGGGAGTGCACGCGTTTTACTGGCATAATGGAAATGTTGATTACACATTTCCGTTGAGTGAATTGTAGATACTGGTACATTTTTATTAATGAATCAGTTTCGGTGGATTTGCTTCGTATTTTTAATACGACACGAAATATACTAGGTATATTGGTATCCCCCCGATGGTTGCACGCCTTGTCGTGGCGGTGGGGCTTAGTAACCGTGGACTGGACACCCACGGTGAAGCGAAGAGGCAACCGGGGCCGGCTTGTTTGCCAACGGCTGGCCCGAGGAGGGCGCTCCCAGCGGGCTGGAGGAGTCCGCTGCGGACGCGCTTAGAGGTGGGACCGCAGAAGAAGAGGAGTGCCGGTATTACGGGGCGCCGTACTCCCTATCTTCTGCGGCCGTGGAGGGATCGCAGGGGGAGAGGCGTGGTGGTGTTGTGCCACTCTCCCTACCCCCCTGCGAGCTGGCGGGGCTGTTCCGTAGGGTTAACGGCATTGGTGGGGCCGCAGAGGAAGAGGCAAGTCGGTATTACGGTGCGCCGCTTGCCCTATCCTCTGCGGCCGAGGTGTGGTCGGTGGCAGAACCATAGCTCAGATCTGCCACCGGGTACCGGTTGTGGAGGCTGGTATCCGTGGCCTCCTAGTAGCAGACTCGGGGGGAGTCTGCTACAGTACTGGTGGAGGCCGAGGAGGGAGGCGCACCTTGCCATCTGGTGCGCCTGGGGCCTTCGGGCCCTGGATGGAGCCGCTTGTGGGCGGCTGCCGCCGGCGGGGTCGCGGATGTGTTTATCGTTCCCGTGGCCCCGTCACAGGGCGGAGAGGAGGAAGGTGGGGGGTGGTTTTTAGTGGGTATACCGTGGGTCTCATTAGCCTGTACGGGAGTCCCATATCACCACTCGGGTGCCCCCTGCGCCTGGGTGGTATGCGTAATGCATTTTCCCCCCCGGAAACAAAAAAAAAAAAAAAAAAAAGGTATATTGGTATAGATTTAATCAGTAATGAATTTCCAAAAACGAAATGCTAAAATATCTAGAGACTAATCTATATTAAACTTCACTTAATTCATTGGTCTGCCAGAAATAAATGGATGAAAATTAACCTCGACTTCGCTTTTTTAGATTAAGTAATTAATGAATTTCCATTAAGTGGTTCTGTCCGTCTGTCAGTATTATACTTACGAAGAGTCTAAGCACGGATTAAGTTTTACGGTACATTCTAAAAGCTGGAAAATAAACAAGGTACCTACTTAGTTTGTTTAATGTGATTGAAATTCAAGCCAATGAACCCTGTCTGTCCCTGTGAAGTCTAGGCTCAATTAGTCGGAATGAGATCAATATTATGATCAAATTAAATTCAGTCAGATCCACGTGAAATATTATGGTAGCTATGTTATGAATTTAAAATATCTAAAGTAATATTCTGAAGAGGAAAGATTTGCTTGTTTATGTTTGTTGTTGATACTGAATAGGATAGCATAATACAAGATCGATTTTGATGAAATTTGATTAAACATCGAGTTACCATCATCATATCAGGACAGAGGCTTTCGTTTTGTAAATACATACTGATTGATTTAAAAACACTATCTTTCAAGAATATTTTATAAAATAACAAAACAGTATCCTGTAGTTTGCACATTTATAGGATGGTGATGATTTAAATTTTTACAATTTATATTATTTAATATTATGTGTCATATAAAAAAAAAATACCACCAAAAATACTTGCATTTAAAGTGATGCCAAGACCATACCATATGACTGGCACTGTCAAAAAGCTATCAGATCTCATGTAAAACCAAGCTTCTAACTCTACCAAACTTCTAACTCTACACGCCTAAACTCTACAAGCCTAACTTTACACCAGTCAGCTCTACACCTTAGTCAAAATACGTGGCCCGGCCATGCGTAATTTTTGCAATGAAATTAAAGACTTGTGTTTTTCAATTTTTTTCTGCAAAGATCTCCAAAAGTTGATACTTCTTTCTTTGTTATTGGCAGCAAAATACTCAAACTAGTGGCTCGATGGTTAGCCTGGCAAACTTTGAAGAAGTTTGCTGAAAACTTCGACGTTTGATTCTTCACCTTTTTTAGCGCCAACTTAAGCGGTATGCTCCAAGTAACTTTTAACTGGGTCACTTACAATTAGTGAAGGAATATTAAGGAAGCTTCTTGCTTTGAAAAGAAAATCCAATTTTTTAAAAGGCATTTTAATGTGCTTTATTTTTTCAGGTAAATCATCATTCTTATCACTTTAAATATGAGTAAATGTTGACTATATCGAATATGTGGATAAGATTCTTTCCATCTACGTCTAAACATCATAAATATTAAGATGGTGATAGCAATGTTGTAAAGTGCGGTCTACTTGTCTCTTTCACTCACGCACGAATATATTATTGCTATCGCGTATACACAAGTACGTGATATGAGTGAATCGACTGCGTTCTAAACCAAGGAGGGATCTGTGCGGATTGGACTGCGAATAGTATTGTGCCAATGAAGAATGTTAATAGGTATACAAAATTGCTTAAAACGATTTTCCCAGTAATGCTTGTATCTATACAAATACACTAGTTTTTGTTTCATTGAAAAATACCGAGTATTAATGGATTTATAGACATTTCAAATTCTCGTAAATTTCGCGGCCCGTTGCAGGCGCTCGTGGGGAGTGTGACGTCACGGCACAGTGCTGGCCGAGTTATCTAGTACAAATAATGCTTGCGCTCAGCTATTATTGCAGTGTTTTATATTTTTTCTCCGTACATTAAGTAATATTAAGTTTAATAAGTGTCTATTAGTATTTAGTAGTGTAATATTAGTGTATTTAATATTGTAATTTATGTGCAGTAAGTACAACGGATGACGGATTTGAATTAGAAACGGTACTAGCCTGAACAACACTATAATAAAACAATAATAAAAATGATAAATTAGTTATATTTTAAATTAAAATAGAACTCATTTTCAAGTTGGCTGGTACCGACTTCGAAATTATGACAATTGGGTAGAGAAGTAAATTAGAATTTCAGACAAATTTAAAAGGGCAACTATTTGAAAAAATAAGCTTTATTTCATGCTTTTTTGTGAATTTTTACTTTGGAAGTCGGTTTAATTTTTTGTTTAAAATAATATTTTTTCCCTTTCTATTGATATTTGTGAAATTATTAAAACATTATAAGATAGTTTAAAATAAACGATCGAATATATAAATATTGAATACGCGCCATTAGCTTTCATTGGGTATTGTAAACAAGATGATGATGATGATGATGAAGATTACTGTAAGTTACATAGTGGCATATGCTTGCAGGTTTTTAAACAATGCCGAAATTTCCAAATGCGTATATTTAAAGACTGAGGAGTTCTGTTCAGTGCTTTTGGATCCAGGGTATACCTTGGAGCAAAATTAACTTTTTAGTAACATATGCTTGGACAACTTTAAAAAAGATTCAATCACCATAATATGGTCCATATGTGTACATATAAATTTAGAGGAGCTCCCTCGATTCCTCATGGATTTCATCATCAGGCAACACCTATACTAGCAGAAGGTGTTGCATCAGGTCACCACTATGAGCATGATGTCAAAAGGACCAATTTGGGATTATACATAAAAAAATAATTTTGAAAATCGGTCCACTGACGGCGGAGTACTTAATCGTTGAACATACAAAAAAATAAAACAATATAGTCTATACGTATATACAGCCGAATCCTTTTTTTGGAAGTCGGTTAAAAAGGGCAATCGCATAACCTACCTAAAACACATGATTTTTAGCATGTAGATAAGACATTTTTAACTTTAATAGTAAGTTAAAGGTACGGGCGACGCGGTGTTACTGAGCGAGTATTGCGATGTACTGTGCAGTGACGTCATCGCCCCGAGCGCCGGCCTGGTGGAATCTCGAGTCGCGCACTTACTTTGGAATTAAATATCTCGGAAACTACACGGCGTATCGAAAAAAATTTTTCACTCATATTTTTTATTTTCAACTGAGTTTACGGAGAGCTAAAAAACAAAATTTGTGAACATTCTTCATTATGATCTCAAATTCGTCTACGGTTTGGACTGCAGCGTCTTACGTAATATGTCAAAATAATAAATGAAAATGCAGTGTCATGGATATGCCAGATCGGATTGTCGGCCCCGCACATATACACGTCATTTCGGTGCGCGGGTTGGAACAGCGACTGCTGTTTCCCTCGGTCTGAACTGTACGTGTGCAGGGCGCTAATTATTAACCGATGATGATATTATGGGTTAGCTCACACTGAGACGTGACGATTCTAGAAGATGCTGTAATAGTGCTTATAAATGTACAGCGTGACGCCGCGCCTTTTCAATTTTGTGCCGCTATTAAAAATTGCGGGCCGCTTCGCGTCGCATCGCCTCTCGAACTGTGAACTGAGTGTTAAGTTTGAGTTTTTCTATTCGCATTCAATCATGAGCGCGTTTGGCTCAATCATGAACGTTTGGCGTTTACTAGGAATTTGTATGTGATTTGTACAGCGCCACCTAGTTACCTACTTCGTTTACAACTAGGATCAATCACATACAAATTCCTAGTAAACGCCAAACTTGCTCACGATCGAATGCGAAAAGAAAGAAACTCACATTTAGCACTCTGGTCCTAAGAGACATTGATGTCATAAGACATACAGAATAATTGAAAAGAGATGTTCAAGAAATGTATGAGGCCTGGGCCAGCTCTATGTACAGTATATGTAAATATAGCTACATAATATAGTAACCGTTTCCTATTCTTTATTTTATTTAATTTCACTTCGTTTCCATGTACATTTAAATTAACTTCGTCAAGGAGAGCGACACAAAGTAAAATAAAACATGGCGGATCAGATCAGAATTAACTAAAGAATGTCATTTTGTCAATGACATGACTTTTGACAAAGAAAGATGTATGACATTCAATACGACGTCTCTTCGTAAAACTGTCTACTACGTCAAAAGTCAAGTCAAAACAACTGTCATGGCCGCCCTAAAATAGTGTTCTCGCAATAAAAAACTCTTCAAATAATCATTTTTGTACGCATGTACCCTTCTACAAATTAATTTTTTCGTATTTTTATGATATTCCCATATTTTTTTCCTATTTACCTATGTAGTGTACATAGAACTGGCCCAAAATCAAACATCTCTTTTGAATATGACTAATTTTAATGTGCATCGAAGTCGTGAATACATTATCATACATTATTTCTGTTCATTGTTGATTTCGCGGAATATGATAACAACTTTTGATTCAGCTGCTATCGTGACATTGGCATTTAAATTGTTGTTATAATTATGCTTTATTTTAATGACCATTCCACTGCATTGTGACTTCTAATTATCTCACTTCGTTTTCTGATTTTCAGCTCTATTGTAATAGCGTAGAGTTCTATTTACAGTGCGGTTTTTACTCTCGTGGGTTCGAGCTCATAGTTTTGAAGTCATTGTTCATATACAAAAAAATCGCCCAGCAATTACTATTTCAGCTGTCACTATAATTTCTTTCGTTACGAAAAACATGTTATCATAATAAATAATAAATTTAAGTTCAATATTTTCGTTGAGAACAGACAAAAGGTACTACGTCTTCTCCTCGATATCAGTTCTCCGTCTCCATTGGGACTTGGATAATATTTAAGCTATCCATCAAGCACCAATTACTAATTATTATATTGAAAACTGTTCTACGAAAAATATTAACTCCTTAAGTTTAATATCTTGGGTAATTTTCACACAATATATTAATTACCCTTTGATCACAAATTTGTTTTAAGATATGAGTACATCAGCAACTCCAACTTACCCTAGAATGATTGCCATCCACGAAGAACTGTGCCTCCGTCCTCCCTGCTCCCTGCGTGATCGCTGGTGCGCCGAACACGTCCATGGTACCCGGAGCAGATGTCAGGGCATCAGTTCTACCGGACTCCGCGAACTGTCTGATGGGCACCGGTACCCGGCGACCGAGCCGGAATAACACGTATTGACGGCTGTGCGATACACCTGGAACAAGAGAATGGGAGTCAGCGGTGAAGATGAACTCTGTGGATCAGTGGTTAGTGCGTCAGCGCTTAAGCCGTCGCGGGATCGAATCCCGCCGAAGGGATAAAAAGTTTTTCCGTGTTCCTGGGTGTTGGATGTGTATTAAATATATATTATGTATCTATAATACAATAAAATTCTTAAATATGTGTATAATATAAAACTATTAAATATATTTCCATTATCTGGTAGGTACCTGTGACACATATTCATATTATGATCATACAAGTTCCTCGGATACTTGTACGGGACCAGATTGATGTGGTGTAGAAGCGTGCACACACTAGCTCAAATTATTAACACACACAATCGTACCTTTGTCAATTTGTCACAACATCACATTTTATTTCTATCTAAGAGACAAAAGAACACTTATAAAGTTCAAACTTAAAAATTATATGAATTATTGTGGATGAATTTTGAACAAAAGGCTCCCCCATATTTGGCGTGCGCGTTTCTCGGGCGTTTGAACGACGCACGCGGCGAGCTCGTTGCGTGAGCGTCGCCTAAACACCCGAAAAACGCGCACTCCTAATGTAGATGCCTAAGGCGCCCTCTATACATTTTAAATAATATATAACGCAATTTAATTATGCTCTACAAAATAAACATAAAAACAGATTAATGCAGTTAATCACTAAAATCTCCACGGGGCTTCCCCTTAAGTTGTTAAGGGGAAGCGGATATTGCGAGCTGATATCACGGCTAAATTACGTCACGGATACAAAATAAATTAGAAGTAAGCGATGACGGCCGATCAGAACGGACATAAATTAAAATGAATATAAAAATAACGACATGAATATAATTTATATTATAAATTAAACTACAAATAGAAAGCATTCAGATTTTTCTCAGTTTGTACAGAAGTCCGGAAGATTATAATATAAAATTCTCGTAAGTATGTTATATATCACCTCCGAATAGACTAGATCGATTTTTATGAAATGTTGCAGGTGTACCAATTTATTTATTTTTATAACCTTAAATTTTCACACTTCTAACAACAACACCCATGGTTTGTACGCACCTAGTATAGGTCGCGCAACGAATTAAGATCTTTCGATAAAAGTAGAGGGGGTATGCGCAGAAGTCAGTTTTTGGGTATGTTTGGCGGTAGCGGGCTCGGGTGGGGAGGTGTGGATGGCCGAACGCATGCCGAACGTGGCTGCCGACACGCTATTGGTACGTTAGTTATATATATATTCTTTGCTATTGGTCACATGCGCGAACGATCCTCTCCACTTTCACTGAGCGCTCATAAACCGTTGCGCGACCTGTACGCGACACGAACGTCATGATTACGCGTTTTCTAGACATACTTGATATTTTTGTTGTAAAATTATGATGTGTATTCGCACCGAAGAGAACAGAAAATATTGACTGCAATCCCGGAACAGTCCTGAATTTTGCGAAAACTTGAGGAAAAAATGTAAAGACATCGTTTCTCTTTTTTAATTCCTTTAATATTTTCAAGAACTTATTTTTATTTTTTCCCGTTTATCACAATGCTTATCAGAAAATTAGGTATATTAATTAATTAAATTAAATACCATTTATTTCGGGCTGCATAGGCCCATATTATAAATACCTTATAGACTAACATACATATTACTATATTAATTTATATAACAGCTAACACTAATACTAAATACTAAACACTATAGCGTATTAGTTTTCATTGTCAGATGGTTCAAGGTCTATCGGTAAATATGGCCATTGTCATACAATAAGTTCCTATTGACCCAGAAAGAAAAGTAAAGTATTGTGCGATTCAAATATAAGATCGAGTCGGCGCCATATTGTTTCGAATTTAGACTCTTAGGCCCACTTGCGCCAATCCGGGTTAAAGTTAACCCTGGGTTAAAAATCATGTTTTCTCTCTCGTTCTTCGTATTTGTGAAAGAGAAAGCATCATATTTTAACCCGGGGTTAACTTTAACCCGGATTGGCGCAAGTGGGCCTTATGATACTTAAATTTATGTTTTGATAATAATTGATTACTATTTAACCTTTTTATTTAAATTCGATGCAAGACTAATAATATTTATATGAACATACAAGTTTTTCTGAAAATCGCACTTTTCAATTTCAAGTGATATTTGACAGAAAACGAACGTTCCTATTGTCATTTGAAACGCGTTATACCTATTTATGCCTAACTAGCTGTTTCTCGCGGCTCCGCCCGCGTAAATACGGTATCCCTCGGGAACACTGTATTTTTTCGGTAAAATATGTAGTCATCAGGACGGAAGATATTATTATATTTGGTGTATGAATACTTTAAAAGGTCGAAGATAATAATATTTTTTAAACGATAAGGCGTATTTAGGTTAAATAATTTACAAAATGACAATATTCACTGTTAGAAAAAATAATTAATTTATAATTACCTTATTACCTAAATTAATTAGTGGTTAGGTTACTTCATAGCAACCTTAATTCATTTAAAAGAGGGTTCACCGTAAAATTGATAATATGCGACAACACCCAAGGTAATTTCTTTTTATTCTTCTCCCCTCTATATAGTTAACTTGTCTTTAAAGTTATACAGAATATAACACAACCCTTTTGAATATAGACCGTTCTACTTTTTCGACGCAAATTCATTAAATTATCACGCACAAATCCACTTGAGCTACGAAAGACATGTTTACAATGATTCACAGAGTATTGAACCCGCTACCCTGCCAGTTGGCATATTACGATATTACTCACTATCAAATATTTTATTATTTTATGCCCCATTCCCCAGATCCAATTAATATCATTAGTTTTACACAAAATGCGACAGTTGTGACAGATAATTTAGTTTGTAACACTTTTTTGTGAAATATTTGTTGAATCGCGTGCCATTTGTTTGTTTTTCACGAAAGTTATATTTATATATTATATATATTATGTATATATATAACATTATAATTGCAAAAGTGTCTTTGTGCAAAATTGTGCAAAAGTGTGTTTTTTTTTGACAGCTGTCAGCTGCACTGTGAACACTGATCTGCTAAAAAAAGTTTATTTTAAAATAGAATATTAGCAAAAAACTAAATAATTTTAAGTGAAAATACCTAGTTATCAACCACTTAGTGTCATATATTGTTTTCTACACTCAAGAACATATAGAAGATCACATAAACCAAAGTGAGTAAAATATACATAAAACCTACCATTTACTCAGTAAAGGAACCAAAATACTCTTAGAAACGAATAACTAAGAATGGAAAATATCGAAAAAAAAACATGATTTCACATTGATATAAATACTTACAAATAAAGGTAAAATTGAACATACTTTTACATTACACATACAAATATTCCATTGTTTAACTTGGTGACACATAATTATCACCGTTAGACATTCAAAAATTTAAATAGATCTCAAAAATTTATACTGGAATTACTAGAAAACTGACATTTTTATTCATACTGGATATTGCAAAACATATGGCTTTGACACTGACAAATGACATATGACAGCAAACCATAGACATTTTGTTATTTTCTTTATCAATAGAATCTTGATGTAAATAACATAAAGTAAAAAGGATTTAAGGAATTAAATATTGGATGAAAATATATATTATAAAATTTTATTAATAAAGGACATACTAAAGGACATTATTGAAGCACACATATTTATAGTATTGAGGATTATTTTGACTGAGTATATTATTTTATAACTGAATTGACATTGGAAAAATTTTAATGACTGAAGAATATATTATTATAATTACTATACTATTTATTCAATTGATTATTATTATTTTGACCGAAAATTTTATTTAATTAATTGACATAGGAAGAAAATATTTTATAATTTATAAACAAAATGGAATCAAATAATATTACATTAAGGTCTAAAAAACAAACTAGAATGTATCACTCCTTTTGTCTTGAAAATGATGAATCTCTTGACTCGTTAGATTCTGAATCAAGCACAAAAAGTCTACCGGACATATCTACCATAGGAAATCAAGATCAGGTGACGGAATTAAAAGATGAGGTTGTTAAACTAAAATTAGAACTGGAAAGTGCCCATTCTGAAATCATAAACTTATCCGAGGAAATATGTATACTAAAAAAGCAATTGTCCGAACAGAAAAATCAAATAGATGTCCTTAAAAATGTCTGCATAAGTCCGAAAAATAATACTCCCAAAAATAACTCGCTAAGGAAGAAAAGTCATCTACAGATAAGCTTACCAAAAAGAAGACTAGATCTTAATTACTCAGAAATTAATCAAACCCCTAATCAAAATAGAAACATTAATACAAATAATAGTCCCCAATCGAAGAACATCCCTGCTAAAGCTGAGCGAAACATCAATAAAGGCGGTGAGCTAACATCAACATCAAAAACTACTCTAAATCAAAAGGAAGAAAATAAATTTAATCTAAATAAAGCAACAGAAACAAGATCAAGTAACAATGAAAAGAAAAGAATCGTTATAGTTGGAGGGCAACAACGTAGCGGCATCATTAATTAAATCACGTTTTCATAGCAAATTTGAAAAATATGAAGTGTTTTCCTTTACAAAACCAAATGCTTGTAGCGAGGAATTAATAAATACACTTAATAATATAAAACTAAACTCGAAAGATAAAATAATATTGTGTATAGGTGAACATGATAAGAATCCTTATAAAATTTTGATGGACCTCGGTTATTTCCTCAAGCTTCATAGTGAGATTACAGTTATTGTCACTAGTATTGTACACAGTAATTACTTAAATAATAATAAACTGAACAAATTATTGCAACTGACATGTAAAAATTACAAAAATTGTATATTCTTAAATTTAAAGAAATTGTACTATAACAAACAACATCTTATCCATGACTTATGCTTTAGAATAAATATGCTTATTGACTCAATATATTATGAGAAACTGTTTTTAACACCAGGTAATAAAAATGTTCTGTTTCGTGATAAAAGTAAAACAAACGTTAATAAACAGCGTAACATTTTATTCTACTTTAAGCCAATTCCAAAAATATTAAAAAATATACAAACTGTAGATAACAAGGATGACCAAAGTCGTGAATTAACATCGCATGAAAAAAATAAAAAAGTAGATGGTACATTTTTTCGAATCCAATAATTTCATACACGTAATGCACCAAAATATAGCTGGGGCTCTAAATAAAAGTGATATGTTAAATATAGCCTTAAAGGAACTTTCAGAAAATGGTATGAGTGTAGAGGTTTTATGCCTATCAGAAACATTTTAATTTATTGTTATGTGTTTAAATTTTAATTTATTGTTATGTGTTTAAATAATTTTAAAAAATCATAAAGGTATATTTAGGTAATTATCATTTTAATTAATTTCTGACTAATGATGATATTATTATTGAATCGCAGTAGACGCGGTAATTTTAATCAATTCTGTGTAATGAAATAAGTTAATTTTAATATAATAATTGTATGGCTTAATTTATATTCATGTAATAATATATTTGCATGTCAGTATATGACTAAACATTTGTGACTAAAATAAATATGTAACACCTTTGTACCTACAATGTTTTATGCAAATAAAGAATCTATAAAGAATCTATAAAGAATCTGTCTGTTACCTCTTCACGCTTTAACCGCTGAACCGATTTTTATGAAATTTGATATATTGGGTCCCGGGAAAGGACATAGGATATTTTTTATCCCGAAAAAGTAGTGTTCCCGCGGGATAAGTATTTACGCGGGCGGAGGCTCGCGCAAAACCTAGTCTTAATACGTATTTACACCTTTATTGAATGTTTTTGAATATCTGCGCAATTTGTATTTTTTTCAAAGATGTTGCATCGCTGGACCGTGAGTTTGGTTTTGTATAATATATAAGGGGGCGTTCACAAATTACGTGAGGTGTTTTTTCTAATTTTCTGTCCCTCCCTCCCCCCCTGGTGAGATGTTGTGATATTTTATTCAACCCCCTCCCCCATCCCCCAATCTCACATGAGATTTTTCAAAATGTGGGTTTCTTACGTAAACGCGTTGGATTGTTATTGTAAAAAGAAAAAAAAATTTGCTTCGTGCTTTTATTTACGACGACCTCTGTGGCTCAGTGGTTCAGCGCTTTGGTGCTCAAGCCGGGGATCGCAGGTTCGAATCCTGCCCAAGGAACAAAAAGTTTTTCTGTGTTCCTGGGTCATGGATGTGTATTAAATATGTGTATAATATAATAAAAATCTTAAATACATGTATAGTATAAAAGTATTAAATATACTTCCCGTTTTCTGGTACCTGTAACACAAGTTCTTCGGTGAAGCGTGAAGCGTCCATAGATATTATAGATATTATTATTATTTTATTTACGACTAGTTAAGACTAGTAATCAATATTCCTGAAAAGTTTAATTATAAGTGTAATAAAAATTTAACAATAGAATACTTAAATCGTAACTACTGTGATTAAAAAAAGAATATCTACTCTAATTCAGTCCATGGAGAATCATGCGCGGTCTCAAGAGAGACTATTGGAACCAACATGTCCATATGATTTTCAGTAAAATCATCTGCTCCTTCAATTTCGTTCTGATCTAGCCATTCTACCGTAAATTCAGATTATATTGAGCTATTTGGTATAAAACAAATATGGTGGTTTGACAGTCAGTAGATGTATAACGTCGAAGTATGAATGAAATTATTTTCTTTCGAACGAATTAGTAAATGATCTTAATCGTATTACGATAACGCTTAAGATTAAATCTTAAGCATGTACAATCTGGATTAAATGGACCAAAATAGTATAATTTTTTTTTCCAATCAGAAAAAAAATTGCGTGATATTTGCCGAGACCCCCCCTCTCTCCAACGTAAGATTAGATGAGATTTGACTCGACCCCCTCCCCCCCTTAAACACCTCACGTAATTTGTGAACGCCCCCTAATAGTTCCGTAGTTCATGTCTCGGAACCCTTATGGTTTCGACATATGCGTCCGTCCGTCTCCGGCTTACCGTCCAAACGGTTAATAGTAGGAAGATGGAACTTTGCATGGATTTGTGTAATTACCACATCGACAAAGTGTCAAAATAAAATCACGAAAAAAACTTTTTGGAATACCTCCATAAGGTAAGAATGATTTTTTTTTTCCCTCATATTATAACTTCATAGTGTGGTCATTAGATCTGATAGCGCAGCCAGCGCTATCGCCAAGTCTTAGTTTTTAGCGGCCGTAACTATCTTTTCTCGATCTTAGTATTTTAAAAACATTGAGAGGTTGCTGTGACGGTTTTTTTATTGACTCAGTTTGGGAAATTTCAACTTTAAAGCGAAAATTTTGAAAAATTCACTATGGTAGTCGATGTATAACTGCTTATAAATATTTGTTAGTACAGGGGCTACAGAGGCCTAACTTGTAATGTGTTTACTTGGAAAACTTCTTACAAAAATAACTAAATAATAAGTAAACTTGTAAAACATTAGTATAAAGGTACGGCACCCTTCGAGCACGAGTCCAACTCGCAATTAACGGATTCTTATGATTATAACATTGCTAAATAATTATACTCATATATTATTGTTTCAGTCATACATTCAAGTTATTTACTAGTAACAACAGATAAATGAATGTCGGACACAAACGGGAATAATTAGGAACACGAGCTGTAATGGGGGTGTTTTTCCGGAGGTTTCTAATTCCTTTTCCCGGTAACGACAGCCTTACGGATAGGGCTGCCACTTGCCCGATCCTAAAATCGAAAATATGAAAAAAACTATTTCAGTTTGTCATTTGAATAAAATAGATAAACATAATATTATGATAGATGTATCTTATAAATAATGGCCATAAATATAAGTAGTGAAGTTACTTGAAAATCTCCCCTTGCACCGCGCAATGTGTTATAGCCCTTGCTTAACCTAAAGAAGTCTTAGATTCAGTTGTGGTGCAATTGAATTTTGAATGGGGATGATACATATTTAGATACGATACTTAATTGTACTGCATATTTTATTATAAATAATTCGTGCTTTCTTTTTTTCTATGGAAGCAATTTTGAAGACATATTTATACTAATAATATATTATAGAGGAAAAGTTTGTTACTTTCTTTGCATCGAATAGGCTCCGAAACTATTGGACCGATTTTGATGAAATTTGGCATAAATGTAGAGTAGACCACGGGGAAGGACATATGCTACTTATTATGGCGAAAAAATGTACGGTTTTTGCGACATTAACTTTTGCGCGCACAAAGTCGCGGGTAACATCTAGTATTTTATATTTATGTAAGACAGGACACCGCCAAATTTTTCCGGACATGTAACTTCATACCATGACTGTGTCCGGCTTTTCCCAGAATTTTGGCAACCCTACAGGTAACCTTATGTGGATGTAACTTGGCTCAAATTAATGAGGCCATAATAATGTTTGACTTTCATTTATTTGCGAGTTCATAGAATTGCGTCTACAAGGTTGTCAACTATGATAAGCCTAAAGATTTTTACTAAAACTCTTAGAAATCTTATTAAATTTACGTTACATTAACGTCACGTAATATTTGCATATCTAATTTTTAAGGGTTCCGTAGCCAAATGACAAAAAACGGAACCCTTATAAATTCGTCATGTCTGTCTGTCCGTCCGTTACAGCCACTTTTCTTCGAAACTATAAGAACTGTTAAACTAAAATATACTGTTGAAACTTGGTAAGAAGGTAGATGTATTCTATGAACTGCATTAAGATTTTCACACAAAAATAGAAAAAAAAACAATAAATTTTGGGGGTAAGTACTTAGAACTGAAACTCAAAATTTAGAGGCCGATTACTCCGGAGTAGTATTACGGAAACCTAAAAAACTGGCACACAGCATGTCAGCACACTTTATCATAAGAATATAGTTGCACTGTAGGTACTATTCATTTTATGCGATCAATATTTCAGCTAACTCACGTGAATGACTTTTTTTTTCAATGTTCATAAATTATTCGGCATAGACAATATAATTTTGTTAATGGATCTCGTAATAAGTGCAGTTGAGTGGCTGCCAACTGTGATTCAGTTCGTATGTATGTATTATTAGACGGTTGTCAGCCAATTTATTTGTGGCTTCGAATTATCTTTTAGTGGGATCCGATATCAAGACAGTTGGCACTCATTATGATGTAAAATTATTGTGTTAAAATGAATCACATAACCTTTGTTGAATTATAACTGCAATTTTTATCCTACTACTATTATAAATGTGAAAGTTTGTGAGGATGGATGGATGGATGTTTGTTACACTTTCACACAAAAACTACTGACCGAGTTTCGATGAAATTTGGTATAGTAGGCTCTGGATTAAAACATAGGCTACCTTTTATCCCTAAAAAAAATACAGTATTCCCGTGGAATACCCCATACTATATTTACGCGGGTGGAACCGCGGGCAAAAGCTAGTAACAAACTATAACCCGACTACTTTAATTATATAGCCTATGTTACCCGGGATATTATTACGAATCTATTGACACCATTTATTAATATCGGATAAGTAGTATAGGCACTATCGTAGAACAAACAAATATACATTGCCTACATATACTGCCAAAACCCTTTCTTTTAGCTTCACCGAAGTCGGGTAAAAAGAACTAAGGAACAGCAGAAGCAGTAAGCTTATTCTGAATTTATGCCTTAGAAGATCTTTAAAAATTCTAAATGTTCAATTCGTTACAAAATAAAGAAACTCACTGATCTTTTCAATATGATACATCTTATTTTTCTTTATATCCTATCTTGAAAATACTTTTCATTAAAGGTAGAAAGTATTTTTATGATTTGCAACAAAAAAAAATATAAATTAGAAAATATTATGTACCTAATTATTAGAGGCATTCTAAAATATTGGTCGAGGAATAAAATTTATGGTAACGATATTCTTCGCGATAATTCCATATTGTAATAAATTTGAATATCGAATAGCAGGCAATCTTGAAACCGTTCGATAAATTGATACCACCGTATCACGTGACTTCATAATTGCCCCTCCTGATTTATCGCTCAAATGCAAAGACTCTCAAATGCCTCAACTTTCGACTCGCAATATCGAATGACTATTAGCAAACCAGTTTTTAATTTAAACTATGATTCTCTATATAGCTCTATTAGCTTTTTGCAATAAAGATTCCTACTAACTACATCGTCAAAGTCAAAAATTTAAGCAAAAGTCTAAATTAAATCATATGATAAAAAAACATCTAGAAGATAAATAGAGTTCAATGTTAAAATCATGCTACTACTATCTAAATGTGAAAGTTTATGAAGATGGATGGATGAGTGTATGTTTGTTACTCTTTCACGCAAAAACGATTGAACGAATTTTGAGGAAATTTGGTATAATAGTATTTTAAGCTCTGGATTAACAAATAGGCTACTTTTTATGTAGAAAAGTACAGTGTTCCCGTGGCATACAAAGCTAGTTATCAAATACATTAAGTTCACCAACAGCAATTTCGACGTATTGTTACAGCCCATTATCTCAGTAATTCCGAAATGTTACTAATATCAGGCGTCTATCTGCTCGTTTGGCCAAGTGAATCTGCATCAACGCAAATGCCAGCTAGTTAAAATATTAAAACCCACATAAAACTCTTGACATACAAACTGAGGTTAAAGGATAACCTCGGGCGGGTTTAAAATTTTAAATATTTTAATCCCCCTCGTGCATTCAGCGAAAATATTTATCATGAAAAAGTAACATACGAATTTTATCTTTAATCCTCAACACTCGACCTGTATCCACTATCCAGAGATGCGCGAAATGAAAAGATGTTACCTCTAATTATAATTATGCTCTTGTGAAGCTTTGAATATGACAATCCTCTTTTTAATTTAATACATCTATGATGACAATGCATACAATTCTGCATTATGATGTTATTATGACATTAACAAAGGCAAAATTCACAATGCATATTTTTATGATTGTGAATATGGCGAAAGAAGTGGCTATGAGTAATGGCAGGATTGCTTTGTATGTTATAGTAGCTTTTGCCCGCGGCTTCATCCGCGTAAATATAGCCTCCCACAGGAACATTGTACTTTTTTGGGATAAAAGTAGCCTACGTTTTAATCCTGAACCTAAACTTCTACCATAATAAATTTCATCAAAATTAGTTCAGTAGTTTCAGCGTGAAAGAGTAACAAACATTTATCGATCCATCCATTCACCAATGCATCCTTACAAACTTATATATTTATAATAGTATAGTAGAACCAGCATTTGTCCGCGGCTTTACCCACGTAAATACAGTATCCTACAGGAACACTGTACTTTTTCGAAATAAAATGTAGCCTATGTTTTAATTCTTAGCTTAAACGCCTGCCATACTGAATTTCATCAAAATCAGTTCAGTAGTTTCTGTGTGAAAGAGCCCCAAATATCATCCATCCATTCATCCATCTGTATCCATCCTCAAAAGCTTATAAAAAGTAGTAAGATTGCGCTAAATAGGCATCAAATTTTATGTTTCTCTTGACTCAAAGATAATGTAAATCACTCTTACTTCATATAAGCTATTTTAAAAACATGCGTTCAAAATTCATCCTTCGACATATTAATTTGGAATTTACCTATATTAAACTTGTTTTCTAAACTAATATTGCGTAAAATAAGAGAATTTCTTAAGGTTTGCCCTAACAAGATAAAGTGTTGCAAATTATGTTGAAGGGCACAATTAGAAAAGTATTCAGAGAACGTCGGGCCCAGATACGAAATAAAACTTGTAATTAAACTGCTTCAAGCGCCAAATCTTTGCCCGTTTTATGGGATTTAACAAATTCTTTAGACGTTTTAGACAAAGTTTTGGATAAGGGCGGTAAGGCTAACTGTGCAGTTTTAGCTTGTTCAGGTCTTTAGTGGATTAGGAGGATATTGTCTTAAATCGGAGGTAAGTTTGGGGGCATGGCGGTACTCTCGCCAAGACGAGCCAAGCGAAACAAGGGCACTACAGTCAATCAGGGTAACTTTGAATCATCATCGACATATTTTTTAAACAAACTTTTACTATGTTAAGAATTAGTCAAAAGAGTTTAGTTAATCTGTGCTCTCAGGTTAGTTTTCATGCTATAAAGTTATAAAACGTCTTTAAAAATGACTAATTATATTAAAAACTGGCAATTTTGTCGTGTGTCAAAGTTACCACCTAACTTGGGTAACTTTGACACAGACTAACTTTTAATTATTTTACAGCTTCAGGATAACATTAGTTTATGTTTTTATCAAATATTGATGTAGTAGGGTCATAGACAAGTCAAAAAAACCATAAAGTTATTACATTGCATTATGTTTTTATATACCTTGATAGCAGCAAAGTTAACGAGATTTTTTTTAAAATTTTTGCACTGATTTTTACCCATTATGTTGCGCGCGGTTAAAAACAAAAGTTTTTGATATTATCTTCTTTTGACAGCTGCTTTTTTTTTAGATTTCGTTTACGAAGTATGTTACGTACACGAATTGTTATTAAATTTTAAGCGCCAATTTGATTCCCACATAAAACAATGGAAAAGAATTTTGTGAACAAACTGTCAAAGTTACCCTCGTGATTCAAAGTTACCCTGAATGACCGTACTTAACCACGTTTTCTTAAAGCGCTACGTCGATTTTTAACCCTCATAGCTTAAGTTTGGATTATATCAAATACATACTTATATTTCCAGTTACAGACATATAAAACATATACAGCTTTAATTCCATAGCTGTTATACTTTAGATTTTATTGGGCTTTGGCGCACCCTTGGCCGGCCTTACACTCGACTACGTTACTCCTACTAGATACTAATATGAATATGAAAGCTTGTGAGGATGGATAGTTGTTACTATTTCACGCAAAATCTTCCGATCGGATTTGGATGAATGTAAGATAGTAGTTTGTGCTCTCGATTAACAACACATAGGCTACTTTTTATCCCGAAAATACACAGTGTATAGTAAAATATATTTTTTATTACTCGACAGTAGACATTCAAATGGGCATGACGAATATCAGCTTTTGAAACAAAATTAAAATAATTGTAAATGGCAATTGGGTTTTTTATTTTGTAATTTTTTTAACTATTCATTCTATCTAAACGTTCAATCACTCATTCAACACATACAACATAGTTTTTAAATTAAATTTGTATGGTTTATATTTGGATTAGCGCTAGCGTGTTTTCATTTCCATAAAATGTGACTCATCCAATTTCCTGCAAATAAATATTACGGTTGTGTAAAAAAATTTCTACAAAATATTTACTACAAATCCATTAACACAACACTACTTCCTGAAACAATAGGGTTGTAGTAAAATATTATTTTGTTTTATCGATGTTTTAGACGCCTTATTTACCCCTATGATTTAAAAAAAGGCTTGTAAACGGACATTAAGGTATTTTAAGGGTCAATCCACACCGAAATGAAACGATACGCGACATGGCGCTGAATTTTTAAGATAGCTATTCAAAATTGAACTTTACTCATTACACAAGAGTTCACATTTTATTATAATGCTATTTATCCACCGTGACGTCAATGACAAAAACATGACGACGCCGAAGTAGCGATACATACATTTAGGCCGGCCACATACATCAGTTTTCCTGATACGATTTCCTGATCCGTTTTCCGAAACCGGGCTTCCGAACGCAGTAAATTCATACAAAAGTAATTGCATGTCACACACATTCGATAACTTTCCGTACGGTTTTTTTTCCGTCCGTTCTTTCTGAATGCAAGCCCATGCATCCGGAATTCCTGAAGGAAAAAAACGAAACGGATGCAAAGCCTACATACATTTTGTAGAACCCGCCACACACATTCGAAAATTCCGAACGGAACGCTCAATCAGCGCAGCGCGATCAAGCTGAGCGGACGCGTAGCGTAGTAATTGCTGGGACACCCACGAATACGACTATTGACGATGAGTGATATTGAACATTTAATCATTACTGTAGAAGGGTTCCCATGCCTGTGGGATCTAAATAACGAAGATTATCATAACAGGGATATGAAAGATCTTGCCTGGCAACAAATTTGTAAGGAAATCTACACTGACTGGGAGACATTACATGCCACACAGAAATTAAACTCATGAAAGTTGCTTTTCTATTTATATTTTTAATTTCTATACCCACTAATTGTTATTACAACTTTTAATATTTATTAGTTAATTACGTATTATAAACTATTTACATTGATCAATCGTTATTATTACCTATTATTATTTCGTTATATATAATATATAAATTATATAAATCTTTGTGTGTTTAGTGGATGTACCCAGTAACGACGACGCTTTTTCTTTTTCTGAGAAATTAAAAATGCGATTGCAAGGAGGGAATCGTCGTCGAAATCCATGTTTCTTCCAAACGTGTGCACTCCACTGAAGCTACTCCAAGACTAATGTAGGTATTCCGAACGGAAAAAATCTAATGTGTGTGGTAGTTGTACGGAATTTTTCATGATACGGTTTCCGAATCAGGAAAACTGATGTATGTGACCGGCCTTAGGGCGGCCACATACATCAGTTTTCCTGATTCGATTTCCTGATCCGTTTTCCGAAACCGGGCATCCGAACGCAGTAATTTCATACAAAAGTAATTGCATGTCACACACATTCGATAATTTTCCATACGGTTTTTTCCGTCCGTTCTTTCTGAATGCAAGCCCATGCATCCGGAATTCCTGAAGGAAAAAAAACGAAACGGATGCAAAGCCTACATACATTTTGTAGAGCCCGCCACACACATTCGAAAATTCCGAACGGAACGCTCAATCAGCGCAGCGCGATTAAGCTGAGCGGACGCGTAGCGTAGTCATTGCTGAGACACCCACGAATACGACTATTGACGATGATTGATATTGAACATTTAATCAATACTGTAGAAGGGTTCCCATGCCTGTGGGATCTAAATAACGAAGATTATCATAACAGGGATATGAAAGATCTTGCCTGGCAACAAATTTGTAAGGAAATCTACACTGACTGGGAGACATTAGATGCCACACAGAAATTAAACTCATGAAAGTTGCTTTTCTATTTATATTTTTAATTTCTATACCCACCAATTGTTATTACAACTTTTAATATTTCTTAGTTAATTACGTATTATAAAATATTTACATTGATCAATCGTTATTATTACCTATTATTCTTTCGTTATATATAATATATAAGTTATATTAATCTTTCTGTGTTTAGTGGATGAACCCAGTAACGACGGCGCTTTTTCTTTTTCTGAGAAATTAAAAATGCGATTGCAAGGAGGAAATCGTCGTCGAAATCCATGTTTCTTCCAAACGTGTGCACTCCACTGAAGCTACTCCAAGACTAATCTAGGTATTCCGAACGGAAAAAATCGAATGTGTGTGGTAGTTGTACGGAATTTTTCATGATACGGTTTCCGAATCAGGAAAACTGATGTATGTGGCCGCCTTTACTGTCCGATTTGACACAATAATTTTCCTAAAGAGTTTTTAGCATGATCTAACAGCATGGAAATTTGCAAGTTTCTATCTCCTATAGTTTAAAAATGCTAGGGGCCAACTTACAAACTACTTTGGAGGCCGATTACTCGAAGTTGGTCAAGTTTATAAAAAAATTACGTATGAAACCTTGCCTTTATTTTAAAATACCTATTCTACGATACCCCACACGATGGGGTAGAGTGAAAAAATATTTTTAATCCCCACTTCGAGTGTATTGAGAGCCACCCCTAAAATATAAAATTATTATTTTTTTATGGTCCCGAAACCGTTATCTATACACAATCTATAACTGCACCAAATTTCATCAAATTATATTCATAATTACAGGAGCTAGAGGCGCGGACAGACAGACAGACAGACGGACAGAGCGAAACTATAAGGGTTCCTTAAGTATTACGGAACCCTAAAAAAAGAAATACGTCTAAAACACAATAATAAAAAAGAACTTTAAAATATAATGACAGCAATTACACTGCACTTCCTGAAACACAATAGTGTTGTGGTTATAATTTCCTTTTTCTATCGATGTTTCGAAATCTGGCGGCGAGCCAGACACGTTGTAGAATGTCATAGTACGTTAGTGTCTTCGGAAATAGTGTGTTAATGAAATATCTTGTTAAAAATAACACCCTGGAACGTGTGACAATTTTGATTAGCGTTTTCCAAGAAATGAGTAACGTGAATTTCATGTTAAGACAGCTCTAAGTTTTTAATTTTTTTTCTGGTCAATACAAAAATAAGTCAAAACTAGAATGTATATTTTTGAAAAGGATATTTTTATAACCATTTGGCTATGCGTCTAGATATCATAAAATTTTTAAATTCTACCAATTCATTAGTTTAATATTATTAGTTTTTTTTTCGTTTGTTAAAGTTTTTATACTGTCACCTTAACTATTTTAATCATAATACTATCGGTAGGGTATCAGTTCGGATTTACATAGCAATTGAATCTGGTTGACACTATTATAATTGCCGTAGTAATAAATGCCCATCATTTTGGTAGTAGCAAATCGGAATAGTCTGACTACACAAGATGGAACCACGTTAACTATCGCAATAAAGGACATTAAGCTATTATTAGCATTTAGCACTCTGCTCACGTAAAGTTTCGACCCCGCATCGGATCGTGCACCAAACCACAGAAAGATCTTTCTGCGGTTTCTTTTGAATTTAAAATTTTTCAAATCGTTCTATGAAAGCTGTTTCTCTGTGTGTAAGTTTATTATTTGCTACTCTGTGCTGTCAGCCGAGCGCAACTACATGTCCGTTTCGGAGCGAGGATTGAAAGTTGAAACGGTCTGAACTATAAATGTGGTGGGCGCTATTATCTTTACATAACCTAACCAAGAGCATGTCTAAGAAGGGGACCGTAAATGATAAATCTTTAATACAATAAATGATAAATCACTTTGGAGGCCGATTACTCGAAAATGATATGAAACCTGTATTTATTTTAAATGACATATTCAACGATACCTCGTATATATAACTATAACTACACGATGGGGTAGAAAGAAAAAATTGTTTCATCCCCAGTTCACATGTATGGAGAGCCACCCCTATATAACTGTATCTATCCATTTATATTCGTAATTACTGACGCTAGAAGTACGGACAGACAGACAGAGAGACAGACTGACAGACAGATGGTTGGATAGCGCGAAACTATTAGGGTTCCTCAAGTATTACGTTAGCCTAAAAACGACAGCCATACTTGCTACCTCTCAATTCACTCTCAGTATAAATAAATAAAGAAATGTCCAGATTAATTGATAACCCCCTTTTGGGAGTCGGTTAAAAATGTAAATTATACAGAAGTGACCGGAACAAACGTCGCTCAGCTCTCAGCGCGCTCATTAAGCTCATTTGTCCGTCAACAGCACTTTCTTACTTAGGGTTGTCAACGATAAATCCGGATTACCTTTTACACCCGGCTACTGGATAACCGGAGCGGATACCTGGCGGCATAGTGTACGTATGATGTAGTTATACCTTAAACGCTCCATCTATGCTAATACAATAAAGAGGAACAGTTGTTTGTTTGTTTGCGTTGAATAGACTCCAAAACTACTGGACTGATTTTGATGAAGTTTAGTACAAATAAGTATAGAGTAGATTACGGGGAAGGACATAGGCTATCGCAAAAATGTATACTTTCTGCGAAATTAACTTTTGCGTGCACGAAGTCGCGGGCAGCATCTACTTTATAATAAAATATTTACACCACGGATACGCTAATTCATATGGCTGTCTCATCCGTGGTGTAAATATTTTTAGTAACAATAAGGTATAGAGTAACGACCTAATACGATTGTTAAATTAAGTGACGCTCAAGTTACATGCTGTCCTTGTCATTTCGGCTAGCAGAGACAGTGACAACCTGTGAATAGGAGGGCGCTTAATTTTGATAAGCATTTCAGTATTCGACCATTAAAACTCTCTAAGGAGTAAAAGCTGTTACATAGCTCTATACTCCAAACCTTAGTACTATTGTTCTGTCATGGCCCGGTAAACTTCACATTGCACCTTCGTGACCTACTTAATACTTGTAAACCCAAGACGGTTCCATTAGGTAAAATAATACACATTATTTAATAGTAAAAATGTTTTTTATAATATTTTAGTATTGCATTTAGCAACTGAATTTTTACGATGTACTGAATATGTGCTACTTGATAGGATTGTATTTTTAAAACAAGGTAGGAATGTTGTGACCTGGAATTTTATTTATTGACCCGGTATTGGGTCGCAACCCGGCAAATGGAAACGCTTCCGAGTATTCATATATACCTGAAAGATATAATCTAAGGCTTAGAGTATAATTATAAGGGAACATTTACTTGTCGAATCTATATAAGAAGCCACCGCATAATTTGAAAGGCATTTAGGTTTTTTACCCGATTGCGGCAAAGCCAAAAGTAAGGTAATGATTTTGACATATATGTATGTTTGTTTCACCGTAGCGCTTAAAATACAGATCCGATTTTAATGAATGATTTGTCAATCGATTCATAATAATAACCCGGGTAATTTAGGCTACATAATTTATGTTGTCGGGTTATAGTTTTTTTTTATTTTAGTTATTTGTTGCTCAACTGGCTTATCCGGATTTTGTAACTTAGAAGGTTTTTTTTTAAAGATTAATATAAAGTTTATTTTGCTAGATTTTTACATAGTATTTCGATACATTGGTAACCGTTTAACCCAAATATCCGGCTAAAATAAGCACCGCCCGGTATTTTATTTTTAAACTCCGACAACCCTATTTTACTAAATTGAGTGTTTTTAGTAAGATTCATTTAGTTTCACTCGCATATTTCATTAGAGAATAAACTTTAGTTTGCTTATGAAGAGCTAAATAAAACAAATTGTATTTTAATATACTTTCATGAATGAAAAAATTAACTTTATTTTAATGTTATTTTTATTTTACTTATTAAAAATCATAAGTATGAAATAAAATGTTTGCTAAAAACATCGCAAGTTCTATAATATTATGTTAAGAGTCAAGAGTTTTCTACTTTACTCGGTTGATATAAAACACGGATTTTATTTTTCATAATATCAACGTTAAGTACCTATTTAACAAAAAAATATATCAAGAAATAGTAATCTAAAAAAATCTTAGTCCCCGTCCACTATTAAATTCAGACAGGACCTTTCATATTAGCGACGAAAACCTACTGGTCGGCTTGATAATAAATACCTACAACATAACATTCCACCAACTGTGTATGCGGTAATATAGTACGTACCTACGTTAGTCTACTGCGGTACACCACGCTGGCAAAGAATATTGACGCTGGCCTGCTCAGGTACTCACCGTAGACCCTGGACCACTGCGCCGGCGGCCGCCAGTCCGGGTAGTGCTTGGGGAACTTGTCCCTGGTCCAGTAGGTGTGGAGCACCATGCGGTAGACGGTCATCTTGTCTGGGTTGCATGTGTCTTCCGACGCCGCCACCAGCGGCAGTAGGAGTAGGATGTACCACATGGCTATGTGTTCATAGTGTGCCTGGAACAAGATTCATCGATATAATTGTAGCAATAACTCCCCACACCGATGTCGGTGACGGTGGCCGGTTTCATTAAAATCAGGTCAGTTAAGGAGTTATATTATAGTGCTAAAGTGTGTGCGCATTTCATAAGGCACTCTCTCTTTAATTACTCTTGTATCCTAATGGAATAGATAATTTACACGACTGGCGACAGATCAGGCGCAGCGCGCCGGTCCGAAATTTAAATGCCCATCTGACGCATGGATCATCTTTCTTGTCAGACAATCAGGTTATCAGCCTGCATTGTCCTAACCAAACTTGGAAACAATATTTTTTGTTGTTCCAACGCTGGAATCGAACCCACTACCTCCGAGTCGAGAGCCAAGCTCTAAACCACTAGACCAAGAGGGCTGTTAAATTGTATGTTATCGATATGTGACAAGGTAGGTACAACACTACGTGACACAGTGAAAAAACGTTTTGTGATGATAATATTTTAATGTTAATTTGAACAGCAAGGATCAGTACACATTGAGACGCGACGACGCTTGAAGATGCTGTAATAATATGAATAAATATGCAGCGTTGCGTCTCGTACGCCGTGCACAATTTCGGTATCGCTCTGTGTGGACACTACCCCAAGCAGGAACATTTTGCGGTATCGTTACGTGTACGTAAGCGAGAAATATTGTATGAAAACCATGAACGCACCTCTAGCGGACGTAAAAGTAACTAAAATTTTCATTCAATATTCCTCATATTTCTCGTTTACGTACACGTAGCGAAACCGCAAAATATTCCTTCCTGCTTGGGGTACTGAACTCAGGAGCGTTTCACATTACTCGATACCAATATCCGATGACAGCCCTATAACGCTCTTAATGTCTTTGAAATAAGAGCGTTTTTCCAATATTCAATCCGATGGCCGATATCGCGCCGATAATGACAAAGACACCTAAGTATGTTTCATAATAAAACATATTGTGGTGAGAGTTTTAACCCATCATTTACCGACCTTCGAGAAGCAGGAGTTCTGGCCAATTGAAGTCGTCTACAGAAGATTTAGAGGACGACTCCCGAACACTTCGCGCCCCACGTCGCAGACAATACGTGGTTAGTGTTAGTTTATTATATATAGTAAAATGTATGTTAGTCTAGAAGGTATTTATAACATTGGCATATTATACATACATACATACATATAATCACGTCCTTTTCCCGTAAAGGGGTAGGCAGAGACCACTTTTTGCCACTTGCTACGATCCTTACATACTCGTTTCGCTTCGTTCACTTTCATTCTTACCATCCATTCCTCCTATTACATTCAACGTAGCGAAGCGGCTCTCCATGGTCCACTTTTCACCTCCGCGAGAAACGAGACGTGATGGGTGGTGAACCACATCGCTGCCATTTTGGATAATTAAATTATTTTTATGATTATCTATTGCGTTTCCACGGATTGGTGGAGAGGGTAGGAATAGGGAAAGGGAAGGATAGGTGGTGTGGAAAGAAAGATTGGTAAGTTAGAGTGGGAAATAGGGAATGTAGGATATTATCGCCCAGGAGGGCAAGGGATAGGACAGTAATAGCTAGGGAAGCCGGGGTCGCGTACCCGTATACTATACGTAAACTTTCAGATTTATAATATAAGTACTTCACTCGATCGAGATACCGTATTCAATAACTTTATCGATATTTAAAATACAACACTACGTATGAATATTCGTATTCATCATTTTCATAGTGCAGGTTTTTGGTGTAAAATAAAAATATTTTTTAAAATTTCGTATCCATATGAATGAGCTCTATTCACAGGTCTGTAGCGATTCGCATCCAAAATAAACAACAAAATATAAACGTCTATCTAAAATGATTTGTTAAAGTAAATAGTTAGTATAAACTGACGTTTCCAGTTCATATAAACACATCAATTTATTTCAGTATGACGCGGGGTCGTTGAACCCGTCTATTTCGGGGACTGAGGTGAAAAGTAGAGTTAGAATACTTGAGATGTCCGATAGTATTGAAATGCACCTGGAAGATTAGATTTCAGTGAGATTTCTACAGTCTTGAGCTCACTTACGGCTCGTTTCAATAACCTGAACTGACCTGAAATGTCAAATTTGTATCGCGAAAAACCGGGAAATGATGGACTGACGACGTTTTTAACAAATAGTTATAGATAGATAGGTTATTGAAACGGGTCGTTAGACATGGGAGAGCCAATGGGCGGGCTCGACCGGATTAATGTGTGGTGTAAATGTAACTAGTGTAAAATGTAAAAGTTTCAATGCGAGAATAACACGAAAAGTTTCGTTATTAGTTTGCTTATGTACTATCGAACAAGTTACCGCTCAACCGTGCAAATAGTTTAAATACGTCTGCAGTCGTTGCGGTCACTTCCTTTCTGTTAAAATGTTTTTTGACTATTCTCATAAAACTGTACTGAATATTTATGCTTAACGAAATAATATAATAATTTTCAATCAAGCCGTAAAATGGCTATCTTATATACTATAGTCTATACTTTTCAAACCGTTAAAGTATAGTACCTAGTACGGGTATTGTACAATAGGGAATATGCATAAAATATAAAAATAGCTTAAAATATAATAATATGATACTAGACAGAAAAAAAAAGAAAATGGCGAGAAAATTTTCAATATCTGTTGATAAATGAGCAAGATATGAGCGGTCAAAGTTGGTAATCTATCTCTTTCTAGCAAAACGAAATTTAGTATGAACTTTCTATGAAAGTCGTGTTATGTGACGTCACGATACACGTCGGATCTCTCTGTCTAATAGACCACTTTAAACGTTCATATCTTCGTTATTTTTAATGATATCAAAAAACTGATTTTACCATACGGTTTACCAAACAAGATAGATCTATATAAATAAATAAAAAAAATACGTGTGACGGCGCCTGCGTCGTCGTACGTTCCTAGAGCAAGAATTATTGTAAACAGCACCTGCGCCGAGCACGTCATAGCATTGAGACCGGTCATTTGATTCTCCCCACTCTCCCCACTACGCATCGATTCTCCCCACTCTCCCCACTATGAAGCCTGTTATAAAAGGCGGAGCAAGCCTTGCAAAGGCAGTGCTTTTTTTCGACGCTGGCTTCCGCAGTGCGCGCTCGTGTCCGTGTTGTGTGCTACGCCGCTACGCGCTACGCCGCTACGCCGCCGCGCGCTACGCCGCATCCGCTACGAGCCGTATACGTGCCGACCCGTTACGAGTGCAGTCTTATATATCCCTATAGCGATCGTCAATTCACACTTTATTTATTAAAATAAGGTGTGGATTGTCGCCTTGCTGGGGAGTTGCCCTGCCTCTGGCCTCCCGCTGGAACCGTACCAGCGTCGGGTCACGGGGAGTCAGCCCCCCTAAGTGTGTGTGCCGTCCCAAGTACGTACGCTTTAGTGACTACCAATACTTTCTAAATACGTGTTAAGTGTTTAGTTTCTACCGTGTGTTTATGTGAGTACTTTTGCCTAACTGTTCCTTTTTGTACATGTCTCACTTGTGTCGTTTTGTGAACATGTCTGTGACTATTGTACGGTGCATTTAAGATATAGTGTACCCTACCATGGCTGATCGCGACTCGCGGACGCACAGCCGCGACCGCAACAGCCGGCCCCGCGCTACCTCGGGTTCATCGCGCAGCTCCACCTCGTCGAGGTCTAGCTCGCGTACGTCCGAGCGCGCATACCACACTACTTCCGAGCCCAGCTTGAGCGGTACGGACACCGCCCGCCCCGGGCTGCCCTCGGCATTCTCGCGGGGGTGTACTGACACCCCCCCGCCCCAATGCCCTCCGACGGCGACCCGCAGCGAGTCCGGGCCCCCGCCCCGCCCAGCCGAACAGGGTTCGGCCTCACCGCCGCGCCCCATGCGCAGCACAGCGGAGATGTGCACCCCTCGCCACCCGCACGCAACCGCCACAGCGAGCATGAAGCTCGCTTTCACCGCCTCACCTGCATCACCACCACAGGAAGACCGCTACGCAGTAAGTGTTCCTGCTCCGCGAGCACCCGCCCTGGCCCACATGCCAAGCAGCATGCCCCCGCCGCCCGCGCCCCCCGCGCAGGTAAATAAACGTCAGAGACAGGAAGTCTCATCTGACGTCTCGCCGCCAGCCAAGCGTGCCGACCGTCCGTCGTCATACGCTGCCGTGACCTCCGCTCCTACCCCGACAGGAACTTCTGTGGCCTCGACCTCGAGGGCCCCAACTCCGATGGACACCACAGCGACCATCACCACCTCTGCAACAAATGTGACGTCGCCAACGCCGCCACCCACACCCCGCTGCCCCCCGCTCATCGTTGAGAAGCTGGAAGATTGGGTGAGCCACTTCAGCCATCTGAGGGATCTCCTTGGGCACGCCCCCAACGCCAAGACATACGGTCAGGGCGTAAGGTTCAACCCACAGGGTGAAAAGGAGTACCGCTGCATCCAAAAATACCTAGCTGACCTGAGTAAGACCACTCAAGTCAGCTGGTACTCCTACTCGCTACCGCAAGATCGTGGTTTAAAGGTAGGTATCCACGGCTTACCAGTAAACACTCCCACGGACGCGATCACCACCGCATTAGCGCTGAAAGGTTACGAGGTAGAACATGTCTCCAGGATCCTAGCCAGGAAGGACCGCCCAGGCTGCTCGTACTTCGTTCTACTCAAGCGAACCCCGGACCTGGTGCCTGGAATATACCAAATTACAGAGCTGCTGAACATGCCAGGTATCAAAATTGAAGCCTGGCGCGGAAAGAGCGGCCCTGCACAGTGTCACCGATGCCAGCAGTTCCGGCACTCCAGCCGAAACTGCCATCGCAGACTCGCGTGTGTTAGGTGTGGAGAAGAGCACGCGGCCACCGACTGCCCCCGATCGGCCACCGACACGCCCACCTGCGTGAACTGCAAGGGGGCCCACCCAGCCAACAGCCGTAGTTGCCCAGTCTTCCTCCGGGAGGCCAGGAACCGACATGCTGGCCCCATCGCCCGCACAACCAAAAACGCAAAAAACGTAAGTAGGGACCCTACAATCATGGAAAAAGAGGTCCCCCCCCCACCGCCTACCGCCACCTCTCTGATGGCGGAGGCCAATAACCCCACCCCGCGCCCCTCGTCCTCCACTGTCCCCGCACCCTCAACTAAGAAGGTGAAGAAAAAGAAGAAGACGAAGAAGAAGAGGTCTAAATCGGGTGCCACCTCAACCGCCGCAACGGACTCGGAGTTCGAACCTCTCGCACTCCCCCTTCCCCCAGTCGAAGCCGTTCTGCCGGCCCCCCCTCTCCCCCAACGCACACCGCGTCACCCGCGCACGCCTAGGGCGCCGCGCACTGCACAGTCGGCCACTACAACTACCGAAGTGACCGAGGTGATCACCGCACCTGCCGATCCGGCAATCGTCTCCGCAATTCTGCCCGCCATTGCTCCTCCGCCTACCCAACATCGGTCTAGGGTGGAGTCCCCCAAAAACACAGCCGAGCTACTCCAAGCTCTCTTCTCCCTGATCATGGCAACTTACGCCAAGATCCGGTCCGGTGAAGACACCTTCAAAGCTCTCCTTTCGGCCCTCCCCGAAGGCGCCTCCCTCGTCACCGACTTAATTTCCTTATGGCTCCCAACGCCCCAAACAACATAAAGGTCGTCTACTGGAACGTCCGGGGGGTCCGTGGCAAGGTAGCTCCATTACGTCACCTCCTTCGGGAATACGAAGTAGACGTTGCCCTGCTAAACGAGACCCTCCTGTCCCCTCGGGACCGCTTCCACATCCCCGGTTTCATAGTTTACCGCCAGGATTTCCTGGGGGGCGAGCGTGTGTGTCGAGGCCTCGCAGTCCTGGTCGGCAGGAGGCTACTCCACCAACTCCTTCCAGCCCCCCCGGTTACCTCACTTTACGCACTGGGCGTAGAATTGTCACTCGGCTCCCGCCGCACTCATCTCTACGCATGCTACAAACCCCCGGGATCGCATTTAGATATCTCCGACATCCACAGGCTCATATCAGATGAGCCGATTGTGATTGCCGGAGATCTAAATTGCAAGCATCCCGGCTGGGGCTCTCGTGCGTCCAACGCAGATGGCAGACGTTTGTTCGCAGACTCCGAGCGAGCCGGGTACTCAGTGGTAGGCACTTATGCCCCTACCCATTACCCCGAGAACCCCCTGCACTCACCAGACGTCCTCGACGTGGCCATCACGTACAGACTACCAGGAGACTTCCATCAGGAGGTTCTAGATGAGGCTCATGGCTCAGACCACCTCCCAGTCTTGGCCATCATCAGTGCATCCCCCGCAAGTGTCCCCCCCATCCCTCCCCACCCAGCACGGGATTGGGAAATTTTCTCTTCGCAGCTGCACGAGAGCACACCGAATTTCCCGGTGGATTCTGCGGAGGCCGTCGAATTGATGACCCTGCAAATCACCGAGGCAATTTCTGCCGCGATGGACGCGGCCTCCCAGCCGTCTACCCGAAGACAGCACAAAAGGCCCGCCTTACCTCGCCATATTGCTGAACTAGTTGCGGAGAAGAAGAGACTGCGCCGCCGCTGGCAGCTCACCCGTTGCCCCGCAACGAAAAACCAGCTCAACCGCCTCACTGCTAAGGTAAGACAACAGCTTGAAGACCTAAATGCTGCAGACTGGACCCTGCGCATCCAGGAGGCGGGCGAGGACTGGCCCTCTCTTCACCGTTTTTGCCGCAGCCTTACCGGAACCACTGCCCCTATTAGTCCGCTGCTACACTCCGACGGCAACCTCAGATACCGTGCAGAGGACAGAGCAGAAATTCATGCCGAACACTTGGAACGCCAATTTTCACCGCTGCCCACAACCGCAACGGATCACGCCCGAATGGTCTCCGAGGAGGTAAAGGCTTTCCTTCTTTCCCCCACCACCCCCCCAACTTTCCACTTTTCCCCGAGAGAGGTGCAAAAGACCCTCTCCCGGCTTAAACCCAAAAAGGCCCCTGGCGCGGATGGCATCCCCAACACTGCCCTCCGCCGCCTCCCCTTTAGAACAGTAGCCGCCCTCACCCGCCTATATAACGGCATAGTGAGGACCGGCCATTTCCCTACCCCTTGGAAGTTGGGGATAATAATAACTATCCCCAAACCCCATAAAAACTTGAGACGGGCCGAGGGCTACCGGCCCATAACCCTCCTCTCAACCCTCTCAAAGACTTTCGAAGTCCTCTTCCTTAAACACCTCTCCCCGTACCTCCCTCCTCGTGAGGAACAGTTCGGCTTCAGGTCAGAGCTGAGCACCACCCTCCAGCTGGTCCGCGTGATTCACCACCTTTCCGTTGCGGCCAACAAAAAGAACTCTTCGGTCGCAGTATTTTTAGATATGGAGAAGGCGTTCGACACCGTTTGGCATGAAGGTCTGCTCTTCAAGCTCATCCGAGCCGACGTCCCCCCCCATCTGGTAAGGCTCGTGGCCTCCTTCCTCTCCGGCCGGACCTTTAAGGTCCGGGTGGATGGAATCCTCTCAGGCGAGCGCCCCATCTCCGCTGGCGTACCACAAGGTAGTGTGCTGTCCCCAGGGCTATACAATTTTTATGCCCGGGACGTGCCCAAGGACCCCGGCACCATCGCGGCCCTATACGCCGACGATACAGCGTTTATCACCACCTCGCTGAATCCAGACCACGCAGCCATCAAGCTTCAGAGGACGCTGGACCTTCTCCCTGACTGGCTGAGCAAATGGAGACTATCTGTTAACGCAGGCAAGTCCCAGGCGCTCGCCGTCACCACGAGAAGAGGTGTTCCAGCTCCTCTGAAGATCGGAGACGCCGAAATCCCCTGGGGGAGAACGGCGAAATACCTCGGGGTCACGATCGACCGCCGACTCTCGATGCAGGCCCAGTGTCAGTCTGCGGTGGCCATGACCAGAGCAGCGGTAGCCCAGCTGCGACCAGCCTACGCGTCTCCGCAGATCCACCTCAACATGCGCTTAGCTATCTTTAAAACATACATTAGATCCCGCCTCACGTACGCGGCACCCGCGTGGCACCATCTGCTCTCTGCATCCCAGCGAGGGCTGCTCCAGAGAACCCAGAACCGTGTGCTGCGCCGAATCGTGGGTGCCCCCTGGTACGTAAGGAACGAGACCATCGCAAGAGACCTGAGAGTGGAGAGCGTCGAGGCATTCGTGGCTCGGCTCTCCGCAAACCTGTTCGCACGTGCGGATGCCTCGCGTCTGGTCGAATTAACCGACCTGGCGCCATGGCACGCCCGCCCGCCCGACCGCCACCGCCTGCCGAGGGATGCTGTCCCGCCGGAGGACCCAGCGGAGCCCTGCTGCCCGCCCCACCGCCCCCGAAGAGGAGCAGACCAGGCGCAATGATGTGCCACACCGCCCCCGAAGAGGAGGAACCTAGGCGCTAACAGATGCGCCATTTCACCGCTGGATCGCAGCCCAAACCCTTTCCCGCACCGGCAATATAAAAAAAAATATATATAATAATATAAAAAAAAAAAAAAAAACAAAAAAAAATCAAAAAAAAAAATAAAAAATAAAAAAAAAAAACTTGCCGGTGCAAATCTTTCGCTACTCGCCCGATGTCGACGAATGGCAGCCCTTATGCCTCCTCGTTAACACCGTGGCGTTTATTTCCACCCCGCTATAAAAAAGCTGGGGCTCGGAAATCTACCGCCCATACCTTTTCCCCAGGTCGGTTGAGTCCGCGGTCCGGTAAACGCGGCGCGTGTGGGAGTGGACCCACACACGTTTCTCGGCCCCCGGGTCGGGACCCTCACGCGTCGTTTGGAGCCGACCGCAGGTCATGGTCGTGCCTGGCTGGCAATTTCTGAGCATAGCTCTCCAATTGTTTGATCGAGGGTTTACCCCGCGTTCTGCCGCGGGGGGTCTTCCCCAAAAAACTAGTCTTATGCGTCCAGTACTCGTACTGGACGCGTTTCTCAAAAATGTTAAAATGTTCCCACGTAGAGGGGCTAAGCCCCTGGTCGTGGCTCCCCACCCAAGGCCCCTTAAGGGCCCGGTGTGAGAAGACGTAGAAGAAGCAAAGGCAGTCTCGGCTCTGGCGAGGCTCGGTGCACTAGTTGTATCTTGCTAGCTTATCCCTGACTCTATAATCTATTACTCTGTGTACTTTAGAAATTATTTAATTATTTAAATAAAATATTAACAGCTGGAATCGGTGCAATTCTTAATCGAGATGTCTGACCCGATTCCTTCATCAGAAGCGGGATCGGATCCGCCTCACAATCAGTTCGGTTCCGATAATTTCATGGAACAGCAAATGTCTCTTTTCTCTTCTGGCATGGAAGCAATTTTTAAAAAAATAGCAAATAGCTTAAATCCTCAACAAATCGATTCACCTATTCCCATCAAGTTGGTGCCATTCGATCCAGATGAGACCGATTCTGATATAACTAATTGGTGTACTCTTAATGAAATAATTATTGAGAAAAAAAACTTAAAAGGCGTCGATCTGATTATTGCTCTTACCCACTCTCTTAAGGGTCGCGCTGCGACATGCCTTACAAAGGTACAGCCCAATCAGATGTCCTGGCCGAGCATTAAGGAAATATTAATTTCAAACTTTGCAAAACCAATGATGATACAAGATTATTTTGATCAAATCATTAATTTTCGCCTTGGTAACTGTGAAACCCCTGCTGAAGCAGGCATGCGCCTGTGGCAGCTAATAGAAAAAATCCCGAACACTAATTTACCCGAAAATGTTACAACTGGGTTTGCAATCTCTGTATTATCTCAGTGCAATGATAAGATACGTCGCGAGTTAAGTTCAGCAGTTATAAATAGCAAACATCAACTCTTTCGAATTTTACGAAGCTTTACACTTAAAAGGTTGCATGAAGATTCTTCTACCACAGAAGTAGAACGGAAAAAGTTCCGTTCTTTTAGAGGCGCCTGTAACGTCTGTGGAAAAATAGGACATCGGGGCAGTGAATGTAGACATCGCTTCAATAAAAGTGCTTCTGTTTCAGTTAAATCTAGAGACCATGTAAAAACTAAGACCTATTGTTATATCTGCCAAGACTCTAGCCACATAGCCAGTTCCTGTCCCAAGCGGTATACGAAAGAAGAAAACGACACTTCGGGCATCAAGCAAGTCAACCTGTGCTGCAAGACCGCTCACGGTATTCTAGAAACTAATGGTATGAAACTGTCATTTATTTTTGATTCAGGATCCGAATGTTGTCTTATAAGTCAAAGTAAAAGTGAGTTACTGATAGGTCAAAGACTTCGTGAAAAAATTACTCTGAAAGGCATAGGCGGCAATAACATTATTTCTCATTTACAAGTAAAATGTCGAATTTACATTCAAAATTTTCCCCTAGATGTAACTTTTCATGTACTACCTGACGAATGCTTAAGTGGAGAGATTTTGTTGGGTCGCGATATATTGCATGACGGAGTGTCTGTTGAAATTAGCAACGATAAACTAATATTTTTTAAACCCAAGTTCAGTAATCTTAGTACCGGTCTTGGCAATAATTTAGAATCTATAGATACCGACTTAATAAATAACGATAAGGAAATTTTGATTAACATTTTAAGTAAATACTCTGACCACTTTATTAATAAATTGCCGACTACACAAGTTAATACGGGTGTCTTAAAAATAGATTTAATTGATCCTAATAAAATAGTTCAAAGGCGTCCCTATAGATTGTCTCCTGCCGAATTGGATATTGTCAATGTTAAAATTAAGGAACTTTTAGACGCTAAAATTATCCGAGAAAGCTCGTCACCATTTGCAAGCCCTATTTTGCTAGTAAAAAAGAAAGATGGAAGTGATCGTATGTGTGTCGATTATAGGGAATTAAATAGAAATACACGACCTGATAATTACCCCCTTCCGCTTATTAGTGACCAAGTAAATAAGTTACATAGAGCCAATTTCTTTTCCACCATAGATATGGCATCTGGGTTTCATCAGATTAAGGTTCACGAAGAATCTGTGGAAAAAACAGCATTTGTTACGCCCACTGGGCAGTTTGAGTATCTGAAAATGCCATTTGGGCTTAGAAACGCTCCACAGGTCTTTCAGAGAGCTATAAATAATTCTCTTAAGCAGCTTAATGACGATAGAATTCTCGTTTATATGGATGACGTACTTTCTGCATCAGAAACTATGGAGGAGGGATTAGCCAGATTAGATAAACTACTAGAAACCCTTTCAAAAGCAGGATTTTCTTTCAATTTTAAAAAGTGCTCGTTTATGAAAACAAAAATTGAGTATCTAGGTTTCGTAATATCTTCGGGGCAAATTATGCCAAATCCACGTAAAATAGAAGCTTTAAAATCATTACCAACCCCCAGTACCGTAACGCAAGTGAGACAGTTAATTGGCCTGGCGTCTTATTTTCGTCAATTTATTCCAAATTTTTCAAAACTATTAAAGCCGTTGTATCCTTTAACCGCTGCAGGTAAAGGCAAAATCACATGGGAACCCAATCATGATCAAATTCTTAAAACTGTCATTAATTGCTTAACATCCGAACCTGTTCTAAAGATTTTTGATCCGTCTCTACCAGTAGAGCTCCATACGGATGCAAGTAGTGAGGGTTATGGCGCAGTGCTAATCCAAAAGGTTAATAATTTACCTCATGTTGTAGCTTATTTTAGTCATCGAACAAGTGATGCAGAAAGTCGTTACCATTCGTATGAGCTTGAAACTCTGGCAGTGGTTAAGGCTGTGGAACACTTCAGGCATTATCTTTATGGGCGTAAGTTTACAGTTTTAACTGACTGCAATTCCTTGAAAGCTTCACATTCTAAAAGGGACTTAACCCCAAGAGTGCACAGGTGGTGGGCTATACTTCAATCCTACGATTTTGATGTGGTCTACAAAGAGGGAAAAAATATGGCACATGCCGATTTCCTATCTCGTAACTTTGCACAAAACGAACATTCTCTAAAGTCCAAACAAGTTCCCAAAACGGTTAACTTTTCAGAATTAGAAAAGGGGTGGTTATTGGTAGAGCAACAACGAGATCCCGAAATTTTAGATACTATTACCCAATTGCGATCTAATAATTTCCCAACCGAAATATCACACACATACGATATAAGACAGGGCGTTTTATACCGAAAAATAGAACGTGGCAGGCTTTCAAAATGGTTACCCATAATACCTAGATCCTTGACATGGACTCTTATTGGTCATGTTCATAATGAATTAAAACACCTCGGATATGAAAAAACTCTTGATAAACTGTATGACCTTTACTGGTTCCCCAATATGGCAAAATTTGTTAAAAAATATGTTGACTCTTGTGTAATTTGCAAAGCATCTAAAGGCCCTTCTGGTGCCCAACAGGTTCAATTACATCCAATTCCAAAGCCAGCTATCCCTTGGCATACTGTCCATTTAGACCTGTCAGGCAAGCTAAGCGGAAAAAGTGATCGAAAAGAATATTGCTCTGTGGCCATAGATGCCTTTACAAAATTCGTGGTTTTAGAACATGTTACTGCTTTAAATTCATTTCATGCTGTTAAAGCAGTTAAAAATTTTGTAAATCTATTTGGGGCACCTAAACGAATTATTGCCGATCGTGGTCGCTCTTATGATAACTCTGACTTTAAAACATTTTGCAAAGATCATAACATTCAATTACACCTCATCGCTACGGGAACCAGTAGGGCCAACGGTCAGGTCGAGAGAATAATGCGTACCTTAAAAAATCTGTTAACCATAATTGAATGTGATTCCGATAGTTCATGGCAGGATCAATTGGGAGAAATTCAATTAGCCCTTAATAGCACTCGTTCTAGAGTTACTAAATTTACCCCACTTGAATTAATGTTTGGTATCCAAGGTCATTCCTTAGGACTCACTAGAATCACTTACAATACATATGACGACGAGACACCCAGACTAAACCTTAATGACATTAGGTCTAGCGCTTCCAGTAATATAGTTAAATCATCTGATGCAGATTCTCTCCGATTTAATAGAGGCAAGGCTAGAGTACGCCCCTTTAATGTAGGCGATTTCGTTTTTGTAAGATCTGAGGAAAGACACCAAACAAAATTAAATAGAAAATTTAAGGGGCCATTTCGAATAATTACTATATTAGATAACGATCACTACGAATTAAAACACATTAACGGTTCGAATAGGGTTTACAAATTTTCCCATGAAAATTTACGAGAAGTACCTAGAGGTTTTTCAGAATATCTTGATATTGCCCAAAATTGTAGTGATGATGACGTGACGGCGGACCACTCAGATAATATAATTCAAGAAGTCAATGGCCAATCAGATAATTCCGAAATCCTGCATCATACTTCTGATACTATCTCAGCTAACCTAGACGCCATGTCAGCTAGCTCAGATAACGTGTCAGTAGATTCAGACACTATGTCAGCTAACTCAGACACAATGTCAGCTAACTCAGACACAATGTCAGCTAACTCAGACACAATGTCAGCTAACTCAGACACAATGTCAGCTAATTCAGATACTATGTCAGCTAACTCTGCTAGAAGCTCTGTAAATCCTGAACACTTAAATATGGTAATACAAGCAGATGTTCACCGTTCATAGATCTAATGTTTTATAATAATAATAAAAAAAAATAGCCAGTCCAACATTATTGAAGGGCACAAATAAAACGAAAAAAAAAAACAGCCAGTCCAATACTGTTGAAGGGCAGAAGTAAAAAAAAAAAAAAAATGATTAAAATAAATAATGAAGGCAAAATTTCAGTTTAGCAAAAAGCTATAGGGAAAAAAATCCGGACTAGCAGAGGTTATGTTTTGCTATAATTTTGTAGGGCATGATGCCGGACCAAAATTGACTATCATATTATGCCAATGATACTATAAGATATGTCAGGATTGACGAACGATGTTTTCTTGTTTCCACAGATGACTGATAGAGCTATCGTGATGGAGCGCGTGCGAGGACGCACGCACGTCAGTATGGCCGTGACGGCGCCTGCGTCGTCGTACGTTCCTAGAGCAAGAATTATTGTAAACAGCACCTGCGCCGAGCACGTCATAGCATTGAGACCGGTCATTTGATTCTCCCCACTCTCCCCACTACGCATCGATTCTCCCCACTCTCCCCACTATGAAGCCTGTTATAAAAGGCGGAGCAAGCCTTGCAAAGGCAGTCTCGGCTCTGGCGAGGCTCGGTGCACTAGTTGTATCTTGCTAGCTTATCCCTGACTCTATAATCTATTACTCTGTGTACTTTAGAAATTATTTAATTATTTAAATAATTTATTAACAGCTGGAATCGGTGCAATTCTTAATCGAGATGTCTGACCCGATTCCTTCACGTGCATATTCCCTATTATTATTATTATTGTTCGAGATCATAGATCTCGGGCCAATTTGAGTCTTCACTTTTTACGCGCAATGCCATATCTACCTCTTTTTAATATAATACATCTATGCTCCAGCCACAATAGAATAGATTTTTTCAGGCCTCGTTATTAAAATAAGTAAATAAACAAAATATATAATATGTTATTTAATATGAATCAAAAACCAAAGCTTATTCTGACCAGTGACTATTATGTAAATGATAATACGAATTATGATTCCTCCATGATAATCTAAGTAAAAACATTTTACATTTAAACACGCCTAAGCTAACTTCATATTATCTGGACGAAACATTCGACAGAAAGTTATAATCCCACCGGCCCGTGTTCTACAGAACAATTGAAACAGTTACTAACTGTGGACAGAGTAAGCTGTAATATTATAATATGAAATAATATTTTATTACAAAGTAAGAATAAGAATAATTTTATTTGCCAAACTTTACATCTGTACGAGTACAATAATGTTCAGTAGCATATTTAGATCAACATTTATACAGACTTATTAATTTTGTGTAACATTGGCCCCTGCACTAGGCTAAGCCTATCCTGCAGAACGCCAAAATTCAGTTTGAATTTAACATCCTTCAAGCTATATTTAACAACAGTTATATTGTTTTTCTAATGATAATAAATGTGTGTGCGTGTGTGTATGACTAGCTATGTATGGGCGACTAGCTTTTGCTCCCGGCTCACCCCGCGTAAATACAGTATCCCTCGGCTCACGTCGGGAACATTGTCCTTTTTTGGGACAAAATATCAGAGCCTGATAATATAATCCAGAGCTAAAACTACTACCATAATAAATTTCATCAAAATCTGATCAATAGTTTTTGCGTGAAAGAGTAAGTACCTAACAAACATCCATCTTGCGAATTCAAAGGGAAAACTTCTTTAAATATTCCTTTGTTATTACGACGCTTACAATAGAAAAATTTGTTATGCCGCGCACACAACGCTGACGTCTGCCTCCCACCGTCTCTCACTACCAGCTTATTAATAATTGTACTTTTATATTTCCTTATTGTTGTTTTGGTGTGTACCATGTGATCTTTCGAACGTTTACCTTACTACTTATGTACTCTTCTTACCGTATATTACCGTACCTATATGACTACGGTAATATACCGTCGTCAGAATTTTTTTGTTTGGGTGTTACGGAATAATAACAGAAATAGGCTAGACGACAATATATTGCTTATATGAATATTACTTTTAAATACAAGTAACTTCTTAGAAGAAACGGTATATCAATAGTCAATATTTTCAAAGATACAGCGATTTGTTTACCAAATTTTGCAAGTCTTATGAAAACGCCCCATACAAAAGTCGTACGTAACTGACATCACTAATGAGTAAAAGTGTTTTTTTTTTTTTTTTTTATGAAATAAGGGGGCAAACGAGCAAACGGGTCACCTGATGGAAAGCAACTTCCGTCGCCCATGGACACTCGCAGCATCAGAAGAGCTGCAAGTGCGTTGCCGGCCTTTTAAGAGGGAATAGGGTAATAGGGGAGGGTAGGGAAGGGAATAGGGTAGGGGATTGAGCCTCCGGTAAACTCACTCACTCGGCGAAACACAGCGCAAACGCTGTTTCACGCCGGTTTTCTGTGAGCCCGTGGTATTTCTCCGGTCGAGCCGGCCCATTCGTGCCGAAGCATGGCTCTACCACGTTGTAGTGGTAGTGTGCAAAATATATTTGCCTGCAAGAACATATTTGTAAATATCTTCGTGAGCTTTCAAGTTTATACATTTACCATAGTGAATGTTTTTCTATAATATGATGTATGAAAACTATAATGAATTTTTTTTACTATAAATTGGCAAAAACATTTGGGACTTTTTTGTATTCTTTAGATGTATCTGATTATTAAAAACTACACAAATTATAAATTATGCTTTTAAGTTTATTTAGTTTATTAAGTAGTACCTAATGCCTCAATAATAATTAAAAAAACTCTAAGTATTTGAACTAGAAACCAAAAAAAATATATCTTACAGAATAACATTTAAAAAAAAGTCCAAATTGGCGGCCTTACTGCTGAAGCAGTTTCTTCCAGGCGGTTATAATATTAAACCCCCTTACTAATACGATTATAAGTAAGGGGGTTTAATATTATAACCGCCTGGAAGAACCTGCTTCAGCAGTAAGGCCGCCAATTTGGACTTTTTTTTAAATGTTATTCTGTAAGATATATTTTTTTTGGTTTCTAGTTCAAATACTTAGAGTTTTTTAAAATTATTATTGAGGCATTAGGTACTACTTAATAAACTAAATAAACTTAAAAGCATAATATACAATTTATATGAGCGATGCTGTATAAGCTTTGAATAGTTATACAGTGTTTTTGTCTCCTTCTATCGAATTCAAAATGCCACTTGTGTGACGGGAACAAAACACTGTATAACTATTCAAAGCTTATACAGCGTTTATTAGTAAGGGGGTTATGAGTATAAAAAATTAAACTAAATATTTTACATGCAGCCGTCTCCCCAATTAGAGGACGCATTTTATGATGTTTTGTATGAAATCCGGCTCTCGAAAATAAATATCATGTTACCTGAATGACGCGGCTAAAATAAAAGGGAAATACCGTTTATAAAGGCGATATTGTACGTTATATTACGACTCTACGAACATTGCAATACTTTTTTACACAATCGACATTTTTGTACAACACCACGAAAGTCAATGCCAGATTTATTTATCTATTTAATTGAAACTGTTTAATTAATGTTATTATATGTCTACAACATATTTTTTTCGGGATAAATATTTTAAAATTATATAAAGGACAAAGCTGATTGACTGATGTATGAGTGATGTATCAACGCACAGGCCAAACCCATAAGCCAAGAAATTTGGAATTTTCCACACGCATCTCTTAAATTATGACGTAGGCATACACTAACGAAGAAAATTTTCAAGTTTCAACCCCCAAAGGGGTATTCTATGAAACTTTTTATTCCTTGGATATATTTGCACAGTATTTCATATGCACTGAGTACAGATAAAAAAATACTCATTTTACTGACCGTAACTTTCAGCGTTTTCTAATATTTAACTCCTAAGAGGGTAATATAGGGGATGAAGGTTTTAAATTATCATAAAGATATCGTTTAAAAACCAATTTCACGCGGGCGAAGCCGCGGGAAATGCTAGTTATATTATATTAATTAAATTGTATGCTATGAATTTCCGCAAAGTAACGCCTGATTCTATTAATAACTACTCGTATTTGAAGCTGCTATAGAACACCGATGAAGGTAGATATGAATATAATGTGTGGGTTATGGAAGGGCATTAATGTTACCATAGCAACGGTAATATCAACAAGGTACCTACATTTTAGCTATAGCTTACAAAGCTAAGCTAACGAAGAACGTACAAATTATGCCTGGAATTTTAATGTGGTAATTTCATAATAATAGCTATGGATACATCCACTCTACGTGAATCTAGCTCTGTTCTAAGTTTCCGAAGAGCTTATCTCACATACCCAAGATCCAGGAACACACAAAAGCTTTTTGTCCCTTCGGCGGGATTCGAACCCTTCGGTTTAGGCGCCGACGTGCTAACCACTGAGCCATAGAGGTCGTCAAATAAAATAATCAATGCCATATAGTTAAAAAGTAACATAACTAATTATACGAAGATGAAATATTGATTCTCATGATAATCATTCTCGTAAAATGATAAGGAAAACGACATTTTGATCAAAGTACCTCTTGTATAATAAAACTCATTGTTATTCCAGTTGATAAATTATTAAAATCGATTCCTTTGAAACACAAAAGCAAACGGATGGTACACAAAGAACTAAGTAAATTAATTTCCAAGCCTGCAAACGTCGGTTGAGTCATTTCGTGAACTATGTAATAATATGTATATGAATGAGTTCAATTAATACCTATAAGCATAGATATATAAAATAACTACCTATAAGTAATAAACATAGATAATATTGCGTGGGTTAAGTTTTCCAATATAATGTCAAAATATGATATTATTGTACTAACCTATGAAAATATTGATTTATTAGTATAATATTAATTCTTCTAAAAAGTTACTAACTAATATTTAAGATTATCTATTCATTTATGTTAAAATAAGATGACACACATAGTAAAACTGATTTTGTTATCTTCTTTATTAAATATATAAAAGGCAAACCTGACTGACTCATCTATCAACGCACAGCCGAAACTATTGAACAGATTTCGGTGAAATTTGGCATACAGATAGTTGTAATGACGTAGGCATCCGCTAAGAAAGGATTTTTGAAAAGTCGTCCCCTAAGGGGGTGAAAAAAGGGTTAAATATTTGTATGGAAACCGAATTCCACGCGGACGAATTCGCAGGCAAAAGGTAGTAGTAATTAAGTCTTTAAATCCAATGATGATGATGACGATACTAACAGTGATGACAGGAACGATAGATGATGATGATTCCCTAAGAATACGCTCTCATAAACAATCTATTTCAAACGCGTCGCCATGTGACCTACAACGGCGGTTATCTGCAGGTAACAGCTATTAATAACAGCTTCTCAGTATATCGTCCATTTTGTCTGTTGCAAACGCTTTCAAAGGAGTACGTATATCGAAGAACATAGCTTTGGAATAATATATTATAGAAAGTAATTATTATTATCGGCGTATTTTCAGCTTAGTATAGTTTTAAGTTAACTGTTACTTATATGATTTTGCTACGATATTCCAAACAATTATTACTTTAAACACTTCATATAAGTGCTTCCTAAAATATTACAACATTAACTACCACAAGCGAGGCGTGCATACAAGCCGGATTCCCTTATGTATATTATAGAATATTTTTAAATGTGGTACTAAACTAAAACATTTTTTTGCGTCCAATGCACCCAGAAAATTGCGCTAACGCTTGTGACGAACGAATTCCTTATTTTAAATATTAATATTTATTAAATAATAGATTTTAAGTAATATTCATAGGAAAGCGTATAATTATATAATACGTAAGTAATTTTAAAAAATCGTACGTATCGTAGCTTTAAAATACTTATTTCTAATGATTTCGAATCGTCGGTGTCGCATTTAAAACGCTCCTTTAAAATTGTGAAACTTTTTCACCAATAAAAAAAAACCAATCATTAAGCCATTTTGTCAACGTCGGAAATAAAGTTTTAATGATACCCGTATTTGTTCGTCATTAGCGGCGGAAGATATCGGAAGTGGGTCAGAGCCTTTATAGCTCGTGCTGCGTGCCCTGGTTTCAACTTTTTGTACTGTAGATACCTTACTTTATACCTACATAGATTTATTTTTCCCTCGGGTGGTTTCTTGTGACCTGGTTTGAATTTTCATTTACATATACTTTTAATTTGCCAGCTATAACTATTATTTCATCAATAACAATTCTAAGATGGGTTTTAATATTTCTTTATTATTCTTTATGTTTTCTCTTTTACAAAATTAGAAATATGTTTAAGAATGAAGTTTTCTCTTTCATTCTTGAACATATTTTTAACTCACGACGCAAAAAGAAGGGTGTTATAGTTTGATGTGTCTGTCCGTCTGTATGTATGTCGTGGCATCGTAGCTCCTTAATAAAATATCCAATTTAGATGTGTTTTTTAAGCTGATGTAATCCCAAGCTTCTGTTTGTGTTCTAAGCTATTAAAGTTTATTTTCGTTATTATTATCTAGTAGAACAGCAATCGTCATGGATAAATGAAATGCGGATATTTCCAATTCTATTTTGTTAATATTTTCAATTCTATTTTGTTAATTCCAAAGTATAAAAATTTATGAACTATTTTCAAAGTTTCTGAAAAATTTTCAAAGTTTCTGAAACTAAACAGTGAATTCAATTAAGACATTTCGCAAACGCTTGTTGCTCCTCACTCGGAACAATACTGAAGAGTCACTTCAGCTGCAGCACCGTCGAGTCGTCGTTATCCTAACTAATAGCTCGCAAAATTCCACAGTTTCTGAAGATTTCAAAAGGATTTAAATAGGAAACTACAAACAGCTAAAATTTTTCAAAAATAGAAAGTTTTTTAATGTTCTTAAATGTAATTTGTATTGTGATTTACCTATAACAGTTTAACTGAAATTATGTTTGAAGTCATGTTAGATGCAATCTTTTCAAAAGTTGAAACTTGTTTAAAAACGTCATGTTATTTTTAAACATTATTTACCTACTGTAGATATAATTTACTAAACAGATGTATGATGTAGAAAATTCTAAATTCTAAAATAAGCCACGTTCGTGATTTTGAAATGGCAACCAGAATTTTAAATTAACGACAACACCGAACATCATACAGCGAAATTCCCGCCATTTCAAACTTTCCTCCCCCGAGACGAAAGTTAGGTTAGAATTTATATTGTGATTTATTTCTTCGGGGATAGAGAATGGCCAAATACCGAACATCGTCCCCTAGGATATAATCTTAGCCTTTTACGTGGGAGGTTTGTACGTAGTTTGAAAAGTCAATGCTTTTTGTGAATCTGTTGTTTGAAATATGAAACTATTTACTTTGCCTATATTTGGTTTTCTTTCGGTATTTAAAGTTAATGCATAACAAGGCCAATTGATATTTGTAATGTCGTGGCGATGACAATGCAATGTACAATGTATTTTTTAGGAAATTAGAAATATAATTTAAAAAATCAGATTTACCGTTTTCATAATTTTTTCATAATATTAAAATTATGATTTATAGTTGACGATTAATAAGTGGCTTTAAAAGTTGATCTCTTTTTGTATAGTTTTTAATTTACCTTCAAAGTTTATGTGACTGTAGGTTGTAATTTTAATACGAGCAAATTAAGCTTAGGAATCAAATATCCGAGTTTCAATGAGCGATGCTAAGGAATCAAATTTCCTAAGAGTACATTAAAGTTTTCTTTGGCTATTAACACAATGATTTCAAAACTCAAGATAGGTTATGACGTACATTTGACAGAACAAATTTTCATACAGTAAAAGTTATGCCATCTTGGTTGTCATCATACTTCAAATGTCAAAATGGCCCAAACATTTTAAAAGTGGGGCTATTTCACTGGATAAATTTTTTGCCTCAACATGCCTCGTCTATAATAATATCTTAATAATATATAATAATACGTCTATGTTTTACCAGCAAAGGAATATATTTTTTGCTTACTAAGGAAATCTAAAAAAGGTACGTAAAAGTTTATTCGCGTTACGTTTCACGTCACTTTCAATTCACAATGGCGTCGTTTTATGGCGTCTGCGACGTGACAAGCATGAGCTTCGTATTGTCTTACCACCAAATCGTACAGCTTCTAGAAATTACCAGAAAACCAATTCCATAGAATTGCTGATTAGGAACTTTCCGTGGAAGAGCCATACTTCAGTTCGACCAGAGATACCACCGCTTCAAAGAAAACCTTGTGTTTGTGGATTTTAGAGGCCCATGGGAGTTGGGGTTACAAAAGACAGGATACATAGTACATACTTGTGGTTTCTCTGATGTTGTGTGTCATTCTAGTCCCGTGGTAAATTCTCGAAAAACTTGTGTGTGAAATATATTTAATACTTTTATACTTACACATATTATTTAAGACTTTCATTATATTATACACATATTTAATACACATCCATGACCCAGGAACACGGAAGAACTTTTGTTCCTTCGGCGGAATTCGAACCCCCGACCCCCGGCTAGAGCACCGATAAGCTCAACCACTGAGCCTCAGAGGTCGTCAAAAATGTGTGACTGTAATCAATTACCATCAGACGCTGCTAGTTTACTAGACTTATTTCATAACATTTTGGCGACCTCCATGGCTCAGTGGTTAGCGCATTAGCGCATATAACGCAAGCCGGAGGTCGTTTGAATCCCGCTATGGACCAAAAAGTTTTTTGTGTTCCTGTGTCATGGATGTGTATTAAATAATATAATATATGTATTAAAAATAAGCTTACTTACTATAAAAAGTATCATATTATTAAACAATATGTTTCCATTGTCTGGTAGGTACCTACCCGTAATACAAGTTCTTCGAGAACTTACCGACCAGATTGACGTGGTGTGAAAGCGTCCATAGATATTATTATATTCCAATATAATCGTAGAAACGTCGCAATAAGACAAGTGTGGCTGAGAAAAGTTCGAGTCGGCAAATTGTCGCGTATTCCAATTCGGAACGTTTGGTGAAATCTAATATCAAAATCCACACACGTAGGCGAGGTTAACTTGCTCTCTACATTGCTATGAACTTTGGTCCATCATAATTTAGTGTAGAAAGAAAATATTCTATCCCACAAGAACCGCACGCGTTGATCCAGGCTACAAGGTTCCCTCAGAAGTCAAATAGGTACTTATCCTTCTACCATTATGTGAAAATTTATGAGGATGAATGGATGGATCAATGTTTGTGACTGTCTGATGAAAAACTACAAGGATTTTGATGTAATCTTGTATGGTAGTAATTTTGTACAGTATTCCTGATACTGTATAAACTACTGTATAAAGCTATTATTTTAAATGTGAATTTGAGTTTTTTTGTTTGTTACACTTTCACGTAGAAACTGCATAACCAATCATCATGAAATTTGAAACAGATATAAATTAGACCACAGGAAAGGGCGTAGGTTACTTTTTATCTCGGGAAAATGTACGGTGCTCGTGGGATACTGTATTTACGCGGGTGCAGCTGCGGACAAAGCTAGTCTATACTATAATATAATAAAGAGGAAAAGTTTGTTTGTTTGTTTGTTTGCATTGAATATGCTCCGAAACTACTGGACCGATTTTGGTGAAATTTGGTGAATTTCTCTCAAAATATAGATTAGGACCACGGGGAAGCTATTATTTTAAATATGAATTCGAGTTTTTTTGTTTGTTACACTTTCATGTAGAAACTACATAACAAATCATCATGAAATTTGGGAAAGATTTAAAGTAGACCAAAGGAAATGGCGTAGGCTACTTTTTATCGTAGCAAAATGTACTAACTGCGGGATTTCTTTTTGCGCGCACGAAGTCGCGTGCAACATCTAGTATGTTATAAATAAATTACAAAACTTTAATAAATTTTAATTTAACAACTTTATAGGGCTATAAACATTTAATTCCCGTTCAAAAATAATTTCGTCGAAAATAAGCAACAGTTACAGGCTTACAACTTGAGATCGTTAAAACTTAATTTATGTACTTCACACTTAATGAGAAATTAAAATCTTTATTCAGATAGATAACTAGAAAAGAGCTGATAATCTTGAAACGGCTGAACACATTTTCATCAAACATAGCTAAGAACACTCCCGACTAATTCACTGTTCAAACAAAAAAAAAAAATCGGTTTAACCGTTCGGGAGCTACGATGCCACAGACAGACAGACACACACACACACACACACACACACACACATGACAAGAGAATTTTTAATATTAGATGTTCCTTTTTGGGGTATAGTCTACTCTTTAACGTAACAAAATATTTGGTGGACTTATAGATGTACGTTGTTCGTGAACAATTTCATGGGCAAAAGCTTAAAACTGTTAAGAACAATCAAAATTTTTCTTCAACAATTTTTTTAATCGAAAACTTAATACATTATTGTACAAAGTGTTTTATATTTAAAACACGTACAAAAGAGGAATTGTTCATTTTAGCAGCTGCGAATCATGGAGCAGAAACTAATGGGAAACGTACGCTTTTCGCTGAATTGAAAAAAAATATTTCAAAGGACATAAATTTTTGTGTACGAGAAATGCCTTTTGTTCTGAAGATTAATGCTTATTCCATGTACAGATGATATTTTTTGTTTTGTTCGGGGTTTTGTAGTCAAATGAAAAAATAATTTTACTTTTCTAGGTTTTATTCTCCCTGACGAATACAAGTAAGTTAGGCGTGTAATAGATAAATACTGATTCACTATATTATTTTATACTTGAACGTTATTGATCGGTTACAATTGGGAATTATCAATATATAATTATAATCTTGATATTTTTTTTTTATGAAATAAGGGGGCAAACGAGCAAACGGGTCACCTGATGGAAAGCAACTTCCGTCGCCCATGGACACTCGCAGCATCAGAAGAGCTGCAAGTGCGTTGCCGGCCTTTTAAGAGGGAATAGGGTAATGGGGGAGGGTAGGGAAAGGAATAGGATAGGGGATTGGGCCTCCGGTAAACTCACTCACTCGGCGAAACACAGCGCAAACGCTGTTTCACGCCGGTTTTCTGTGAGCCCGTGGTATTTCTCCGGTCGAGCCGGCCCAATTCGTGCCGAAGCAAGGCTCTACCACGTATATACGAAAAAATAGGGGTATTTTCCTATTTTTTCTGTAATGCTCTGTAATGTATAATTAGAAGCATTTCAAAGTTACAAAAAGTTATATATTTTTTAATTATCACGTGTACAATATTTATTCTGTGACATTACTTTAAAAACTTACATTAGAGTTTATTTAGGGGCCGTCCATTAATCACGTGATGTTTTTAACAATTTTTTTTTTTACAATCTAACGGTTTTTACAATTTTACGTTGACAACAAACCGCTTCACAATATCATCCCAGCGGGTGGGTGTCACAGTGGGGTGTGGACATTTACATGGCAAGTCGATCTGGACAATGAAGTGTGTATGATGTTGTCCCTTGTCCCCGGATACATTATGAGGAAGGTTTATGAGGGATCCGTGATCGGCAACAGTACTTACATTTTGTATTAGATAGGCATCTTATTTGATAGTAAAAACATCTAAGAGAGTTAATTTTAATAAACGAAGATTGATTATTATCTATTACTAGATGTTGCCCGTGACTTCGTGTGCGCTACAGGAAATCTCGCGGGAACCGTACATTTTGCCGCAATGAAAAGTAGCCTATGTCCTTCCCTGTAGTCTACTCTACATCTGTGCAAAATTTTATCAAAATCGGTCCAGTAGTTTCGGAGCCTATTCAATGCAAACAAATAAACTTTTTTTCTTTATTATATTAATAGAGATATAGATTTAAACTTGTTTTCACTTTAACAAAAGTAATGTACCTATTTAGAACTTACATAAAAATTACCAACATTGATCAAATGAAAGTGGTAGAGATTAATAGTTACTATAATAGTAACTGCTGGGCCATTTTTGACGGTACTTTTACTGATGCCTGATGTTGTTACTAAAGTTACTTTATCTAAAATTTAAGTGTCTGTTTGTAACTTCAAATTAACAGTTTTTACATAATGAATCTAAAAGTGCATTCGGTACTTACGATCAAATACCAATTTTTTAAATTTTTGTATGTCAGTCTGTCTGTGTGTCGGTTTGTCTGTCTGTTTGTTCCGGCTAATCTCTGAAACGACTGGACCAATTTTCACAGGACTTTCACTAGCAGATGTTATAAGGTCTAATATAGGCTACTTTTATTTCAGGGTTCCTTTAAAAAAAATAGGATTCCACTTTCGTTAGTTCTGCGCAAACGAAGTTGCGGGCATCAGCTAGTATAATACTAAAGTTCATCCTACGCGAACGAAGTCCTTTGAAACTTCTAATATTAGAGGTAGTAGTATAATAGTAGGAGTAATATTAGGTGTTTCTATTCTAAATTCGCCCATTATCCTACCAATATTAAAAATGTGAAAGTTTATGAGGATGGATGGATGGATGTATGGATGAATATTTGTCACTCTTTCACGCAAAAACTACTAAACTAATTTTGATGATGAAATTTGGTATGGTAGTAGTTTAAGCTTTGGATTAAAACAAAGGCTACTTTTAATCCCGCAAAATACATTATTCCCGCGGGATACCCAATAGTATATTTACGTGGGCAGAGCCGCGAAGAAAACTGTCACAAAAATATTCTTAAGTGTGTGTGTGTGTTAATCTGAGGTAATGTATGTTGCTGTTATTTTTTTAATTTTATGTATTTCTAAGCATTATTTAAATTAATATTAGCTTTCTGCACACCTTCCATTACATAAACTTTGATTTACCAGCCATATTTCGTACTCCTCCGGTTGCACAATTCTCGTAAAACTGTACTGCAGATTAGTGCGTTACGTATATTTAAGTTGCGATTGTACATCTATACTAATATAATAAAGAAGAAAAGTTTGTTTGTTTGTTTACATCGAATAGGCTCCGAAGCTACTGGACCGATTTTGATGAAATTTGGCACAGATATAGAGTATACTATAGGGAAGTACTATTTATACTTTTTATCGCAGAAAAATGTACGATTTCTGCGAAATTAACTTTTGCGCGCACGAATTCGCGGGCAACATTTAGTTAGCAAATAATTATTTTATTACAAACTTAGCAAAACATTAGTCTGTCGTGACCTAATCCCCAATTCTTATCATAAAACGAGCAATTGAATTTAATACCTAATTCAGAGAGCTATGAACGGTTGAACTAATTTACTAAGGGTCTATTGCCTAGAATTAAGATGGCCTAGCTGGCACTTAAATACTTAATAACCCTAAAACATTTTAGGCCTAGTTATTTTCGTTTTATGTTGTATCTATTTATAATAAGGTTCGTTAAAATCAATTACGCATATTTTGGACATAATTATGACCTACTGCTTATGTATATACGTTTAGGCAGAAAAATAATTGATGTACTCAAAAAAAAATCAATATTTATATGGGGAGTTTGCATTGAGCGGAGATTCACCCATTATGATATGATTTTTTACTTTGAAAATGACAATATTCTTTATTTTTATTTTATTGTTTATTTTACAATTTATGTACACACAATAAATAGACAATATTATTTTTGCCTAAACGTCTTTCGATGAGTAGTAGATCATATATCCAAAATATCCGTAGTTGATTTAACCAAACCTTATACCTATAGTTACTAGATGTTGACAGCGACAGCGAAAAGGAAATCTTGAGGAACCGTACATTTTACCGCGGCATAAAGTAGCCTATGTCCTTCCCCGTGATCTATTTAATATATGTGACAAATTTCATCAAAATCGGTCCAGTAGTTTAGGATATACTTAGTTACCATATATATTTAGTGCAAAGCTGTAAAATTTTAATTACAAACATAATATATCCAATTATATTTATTTACATTTACATAATTATATATTATCATCTATCTATCAGATATTTTAATCAATTTCAATGTAAAATCCAAAGATAGTATAGCTACGCGCCTATTTAATAGACGCAAGGACGCAAGAATATTCTTGGATAAATATATTTTGGATATAATGTGGCAAGATGTATAATGTAGCACGGCTTAAACGTTAAGCTCCTTGTAAAATCCCCTGTGCTTTTATGATTTGCTGAATTTTTAATGCGCCTAATACACGAAATCTTCGTACGTATTTCTAGAGACGGTCTACTTGATATTGCATTTTTAAAATACCAGTATAATTTAATAACCTGTCTTTTCCTCCTGCAAATATTTTTTGTATTATGTATTTACCCCCTTACTAATAATCGCTGTATAAGCTTTGAATAGTTATACAGTGTTTTGTCTCCTTCTATCGAATTAAAAATGTCACTTGTGTGACGGGAACAAAACACTGTATAACTATTCAAAGCTTATACAGCGTTTATTAGTCAGGGGGTTTTAGTATATACATTTGGCAATGGGAAAAGACAGAGAAGTTGCAAAGGGGTATTAGTTTAGTTTTTAGTCGGCAAAAAACGTCTGTAACATTAAAAAACCGTAAGATTGTTATGTATAGTCTATGTATGCTGGCTATACAGTATCTAATGTATAGTCTACGCGATGATTGTTATTATTATTATATATTTTTATAACTTATTGTAAATAATGTTTTTTTAATCGATATTATTCGGGTATAATAAAAATTTTTACCCGAATAATTATTTTCTTAATACCTCGAATAGAACTTGAAATAAATATTTTATTATAAGGAACTTCGTTGCTATCTGTTGTCCCACGACACCACACGGATTTTTTATATATTTTTTTATTTACTAGAGTTCCGAGTCAAGCTCGGTAACCCAGGTATTATTAATATTATAATGATATAAATGACATTTTAATAAACTTTAAATTTTTTATCATTTAATAAAGTATATGAATGGCATAAGGTAGAAACATAAGCCATAGTGTTATAAAGAAAATTCTAAACATAAATTGTAAATGAGAAAAATGAAAAGCTTTGAAAGAACAGCAACATTTACAAAATGCTCCTTAATGGCTGTTCGATGTAAAACTTTTGTTTTTCGTGTAACGTGTTTAATTATTTTGACTTTGTGTTCCCATATTCATTTATTTACTCTGTACTTTCTATAAAAGTTTTAGGAAAAAGCAGCGACGAACTGGCAGATGGATCGCCTTTTGGAATAACCGCCTATGGTTCCCCGCAATACAATCATTACTCCTACTGGGCGAAAATTTAAGATGTTATTTCATGCTGGTTTTTCATGAGGCCGTGATATTTATTTGATTAAGCCGACCTATTTGTGCCTGTACTCTCTCTACCACGGCAAAAATATGAAAAATTCTGTATAATTCATTGCTAATAGGGGTTTGGACTTTTTTTATTTGCATAAATGGATAGTACTCGTAAATATGATCCCACCAAAAACATTCTGTAAAAAACTAGCCAAGTCTCGATAGAGCTGCTTGTTTATCTCTAAAAAGTAGTGAAATCTAGACAAAGTCGTGCCAAGTCTAAGGTTCCTTACTGCGTTTTCTTTATTATTATAGTTAATGTTGTGTGACTTGGCCGTTGAAGGGTACACAATGGTACAAAAGGGGCTCCATGACACCATTGCTCCAATACATGTGTTCTACAATCAACAACAGCCTAAAATGAGACACTACTCACTAGCGTCCAATTACCAATACCAGTATGGGCTATTATCTCGCTTAACAAACATAGGTAGTTACAACAGATATACATTACGTGTAAACAAAATTGACTTATACCCACTTGTAACGTATAAAGAATGTTCAACGGCCAAGTCACACAACATTAACTATAATAATAAAGAAAACGCAGTAAGGAACCTTAGACTTGGCACGACTTTGTCTAGATTTCACTACTTTTTAGAGATAAACAAGCAGCTCTATCGAGACTTGGCTAGTTTTTTACAGAATGTTTTTGGTGGGATTTCACTTCTTTTTGTAGAAACGTGGGCATATTGATTTATTTTACTAGATTTCAGTGTAATTTGTTTATTTAATTTGTGTAATGATCGAGTACAATAAAGTTAATCGTTCGACTATTTCTTCTTGTAAACTTGTAAATATAAGTATAAAAGCCAGTCTAGTGTTATCCAGACTTTTCCTTTAATTTTATTTATATGCGTATCAAAAGCAGAAAGGGAGGCATTCGCCCAGCAGTGGAATGCTACGGACTAGATTAAATTAGAAGATGTGTCCCACTTCGCTAGGTTTTTGCAATGACAGTCGATTTTTTTATGTACCAATAGTAGAAGGGGGGCATTACCATATCTCTAATCAGCTGAAACCAGCTGAGGATTCTTCATCAGATGCTTCAGACCTTCGATTTTTGACATCAAATGAAGCGGCCCACCAAGTTGAATATTTTTTGTAAAGGCGGTATGTCGATCTCTAATAGTTTGGTTGGGCTCTTGTGTTTTCTAATCAGGGTCACCAGGTACTCCAGATGTTCGATTATCCTAGTTTTTATAGTTTTCCCTTTATGTGGCCATTAAACCCTAATTCTGTACCAAATTTCAGCTCTCTGAGTTCATGAGAAGTTTTCCTTTAATTTTATTTATATGCTGATGATCATGAGTGAGTGACTGAGTGAGTGAGTGTCATAAATTCAAAACTTTGCTTTCGCTTAACTTCGGAACTAAATGACCTACAGACTTAAAATTTTTGGTTTTTAAATATGTGATTATAGCTTACTAGATGACGAAAATTTCTGCGTTCTGGTCTTATCCAGAGCTCCTCAAATAGGGGCCTGAAAATGCGGCGAAATGGTTCCAGTAAAGAATGGTACGACAGTGTTTGCTTCGCGCTCGACTTGACGGGGGCACTGCCGTGCCCCCAGATCGACGTTCTGGTCTTATCCAGAGGTTCTCAAATAGGGGCCTGAAATGCGGCGAAATGGTTCCGGTAAATAATGGTACGGCAGTGTTTGCTTCGCGCTCGACTTGGCGGGGGCACTGCTGTGCCCCCAGATCAATGTTCTGGTCTTATCCAGAGGTTCTCAAATAGGGGCCTGAAAATGCGGCGAAATGGTTCCAGTAAAGAATGGTACGACAGTGTTTGCTTCGCGCTTGACTTGGCGGGGGCACTGCCGTGCCCCCAGATCGACGTTCTGGTCTTATCCAGAGGTTCTCAAATAGGGGCCTGAAAATGCGGCGAAATGGTTCCAGTAAATAATGGTACGGCAGTGTTTGCTTCGCGCTCGACTTGGCGGGGGCACTGCAGTGCCCCCAGATCGACGTTCTGGGCTTATCCAGAGGTTCTCAAATAGGGGCCTGAAAATGCGGCGAAATGGTTCCAGTAAAGAATGGTTCGGCAGTGTTTGCTTCGCGCTCGACTTGGCGGGGGCACTGCCGTGCCCCCAGATCGACGTTCTGGTCTTATCCAGAGGTTCTCAAATAGGGGCCTGAAAATGCGGCGAAATGGTTCCAGTAAAGAATGGTACGGCAGTGTTTGCTTCGCGCTCGACTTGGAGGGGCACTGCCGTGCCCCCAGATCGATTATCCTAGTTTTTATAGTTTTCCCTTTATGTGGCCATTAAACCCTAACTCTGTACCAAATTTCAGCTCTCTGAGTTTATGGGAAGTACTAGTTCTATTTTGATGATCATGAGTGAGTGTATAAGTGAGTGAGTGAGTGTCATAAATGCGAAACTTTGCTTTCGCTTAACTTCGGAACTAAATGACCTACAGACTTGAAATTTTGGATTTTAAGTATGTGATTATAGCTTACTGGATGACGAAAATTTCTGCGTTCTGGTCTTATCCAGAGGTTCTCAAATAGGGGCCTGAAAATGCGGCGAAATGGTTCCAGTAAAGGATGGTACGGCAGTGTTTGCTTCGCGCTCGACTTGGCGGGGGCACTGCCGTGCCCCCAGATTTACTTCTGAGAAGAAACCGTATATCAAAAGTCAATATTTTCAAAGGTGCAGGTCCATATGATACTAAAGTCGAAAGTTAGTAGTAAAGTTTTTGGACTTTTTAGATGTATTTAATTAATAAACTACACATAAAATAATATTTTTTTACATTTACCAAGTACCTAGTAATACCTCAATATTTCAGATTATATTAATAACGCTAAATATTTTAGATTTAGTCCGATCTCCAATTTGATAGTTATTTTAGCTCTATATCTATCTCGGGACTGTATAATAAACAATATTGTGAAAACAGACTGAATAACCAAAGTCTTTGAAGTCACGTTTCGTATTCGTAATCGTAAATATAATAAATATTTAGTTGAAATTTTTGAATAATTCGAGATGGCTTTAGAATTCGTTATCTGGAATGTTCTGATTTATAATAAAGAGAAAATAATTAAGTGCTTCGCAAATATACTTAAAACTATTTTGTTTGGAGTTGTTATAATAATCAAATCAATTATCACTTTCACTTTGATTACAGACTAGATGTTTCCCCGAGAGTTTGCAGAAACCGTGCATTATTTCACGATAAAAATAGTCTATGTCCGTCCCCGTGGTCTATTCTACATCTGTGACAAATTTCATCAAAATCGGTCCAGTAGTTTCAGAGCCTATTCAATGCGAACAAACAAACAAACTTTTCCCTTTATTATATTAGTATAGAAAAATAGTAAGGGTCAGTTAACACCTCGACGCATATGGTATGCTATCAATAAAGTTCAATATTCAATAGCTTTGAGATAGATATTGAATATTGAAGTTTATTCACTATGTCATGGGATACTCATCCCAACTTACCTGTCCGGTAGTTGTGGTATAGTATACGGGTACGCGACCCCGGCTTCCCCAGCTATTACTGTCCAATCCCTTGCCCTCCTGGGCGGTAATATCCTACATTTCCTATTTTCCACTCTTACTTACCAATCTTCCTTTCCACACCACCTATCCTTCCCTTTCCCTACTCCTATCCTCTCCGTCAATCCGTGGGAACGCAATGGATAATCATAAAAATAATTTAATTATCCAAAATGGCGGCGATGTGGTTCGCCACCCATCACGTCTCGTTCTAGCGGTGGCAAAAAGTGGCCCATGGACAGCCGCTTAGCTACGTTGAATGTAAGAGGAAGAATGGATGGTAAGAATGAAAGTGGATGAAGCGAAACAAGTATGTAAGGATCGTAGCAAGTGGAAAGAAGTGGTCTCTGCCTACCCCTACGGGAAAGGGGCGGTCTCTGCCCTACCCCTTTGGGAAAGAGGCGTGATTATATGTATGTATGTATGTATTCACTACAAAATCAAATCAAAAATCAAAAAAGTTTTATTTCCATATGGGTTACAAAGTAACGCTTAAAGAATTGTCCCTACTTGATGCCTACCACCGGTTCGGGAACTAACCCGGCGAGAAGAACCGGCGTAAGAAACTCGCACGGGGCCATCTTTTAGCAAAAAGATGGAAAATTGTTCTTTTAAAAAAAATTTAAGTTGTTTACAATGTGAAAACTTAGGTCTATATAATATTGACAAAAGTCAGATACATATTATAGTACATAGAAGTAGCCTTGCAGGTGGTCATCCTATTCCCAAGGTGTGCGGTCGTCAATAAAATCATTGACCTTATAAACACAAAGAGACACACGAACATGACATTCGAACTTTTACAATAAATCTTCTTGTGCAATGATTAAAGTTTAATTTTGATGCCTACTTTAAAAATGCAGCGCCATGTCGCGTATTATTTCGTTTCGGTGTAAATTGAGACTAGTAGATATAAGTTTCACTTATAAAAATGACAATAGGGGATCGGACTACATCTGAAATATGTAGTTTCATTAATATATTCAGAAATAATGAGGCATTACTTCTTGGTAAACGTAAAAAAATATATTATTTTATATGTAGTTTACTAATTAAATACATTTAAAAACTACCAAAAAAAATTTTTTTTTTGCGAAATTGGTAAAAAAAACCTACACCATTAGTTTACTCACATCATATACAAAAACATTCATTATGTAACTTAAACGCACAAATATGGGAGATATTTACAAATATATTCCAGCGGCCATATACTTCATATACTACTTCATATACTATAACCTACAAGTGACGTTATTTGTAGGTCGACTTTAGTATGGAGCGTTTTTAGGAGGCTCGCGAAATTTTTTATACAAATTGCTGTACCTTTGAAAATATTGACTTTTGATATACAGTTTCTTCTGAGAAGTTACTTATATTTAAGAGTACTATTCATTTATGCAATAAAAAAAATAGTCCGATTGCCTATTTAATTTTCAGTTTTAGCTTTTTATAAAGATGTTATAACTCATAACTCGTATACAATATTCACCTACCACTAGTTTTGCAAATTTACTACTTATTTAAAAACCAGCCAAGTGCGAGTTGGACTCGTGCATGAAGGGTTTCATGCAAAGTCTACGCTAGCCTACTGCGGGGTTAAAACTGCGCTAGCCTACTACGTAGTCAAAACTACGCTAGCCTACTACGTGGTCAAAACTACACTAACCTGCTGTGGAGTTAACAGTAACAACGCTAGCCTACTACGGGGTTAAAATACACTAGCCTACTGCTGAGTTAAAAGGACGCTAGTCTACTACGAGTTTAAAACGATGCTAGCCTATTACGGCCTTAAACGACGCTAGCCTACTACGGGGTTAAAACAATGTTAGCCTACTACGAGATTCAAAATTTTAATGACGCTAGCCTACTACGGGGTCAAAACGACGCCAGCCTACAGCGAAGTTAAAACGACGCCAGCCTACTACGGGAAAAACGTAACAAGAATTTAGATAAGCATTACCTTTTACCGACGGTACCTCCTGCATAAATACAGTATCCCACGGGTACACTGTACATTTTCGGGATAAAAAGTAGCTTCTGTTTTAATCCAGAGCTTAAACTACTACCTTACCAAATTGTATCCAATCCGTTCAGTAGTTTTTGCGTGAAAGAGTAACAAACATCCATTCATCCATGCATCCTCACAAACTTTCACATTTACTATAGTAGTTGGATACTAAATAAAATGCAACCTTTCGCGAACACCACAATGAAATGGAACAATTTACTTGTTATCACATCGCCATGTAATAAACAACATTTATAGCCGGTCAAATGAGTTCGTAGCACACCTGACGGAAGTGTAAAGTATTTAGGTTTACTAGTATTGTTTTTTACCCGACTACGGCGAAGCCAAAAGGAAGGGTAATGATTTTGGCAGTCTATGTATGTATGTATGTATGTATGTATGTATGTATGTATGTTTGTTCCCTCGTAGCGTCTAAACTACTGGTCCGATTTTAATAAATGAGGTATCAATAGATTCGTAATGATGCCGCGGGTAACATAGGCTATATAATTTTTGTTTAAATTTTGTATTTTGAAAATTTAACCTCAAATTCTAACATCTAAAAAAATTAAACCGAGATAATCATCACGTGTTTGGTATCAAAGAAAGGTCTTGGCAAGGACATCACAAATATGTATATATAATACGTATTTATGGCGTACTTGCACAAATATCTTAAAATGCACGTTGAAAATTCGGTCGAACCTACAATCCCAGTTGTCCAATTTTCGAACATTACGTAAGTAATATAAGACTATTTAAATATATAATTTTTATATTAATAATAATAAATAATTTATTTGCAAGAATGTTTAGTCGACAGATGGTATCAATTACAGGTCGTTCAAGGGTCAATAAATCCAACTAATTAAATAGTATGCGAAATATAAAATAGTTCTTAATGCACAAAATTAATTAATTAATACAGTTAATAATTATTTTGAGTATGAATGAGAACTAATACGAAAAGCTACGTCACTGATATAACAAAATTCATTTCAATTTAGTAAATTTACTTTAAAATTCAAAATAATAACTAACATTAAAAATAAATTATTATCTGACTGTTGCAAATAATTCTTTAAATCATAAAAACGTTTCTCTAATAGCGACTTATTAATATTTTTCTTGAAAATTGTAGACTTTTACAGCCATATAATAAGGACTTTTCATGTAAGTACTGCTGTTACATTGAGGTATGTATAGATTATCAGGATAACGCCGAGATCTATCTGTATAGATTTCCCCATTTCTCTTAAAATAACTAGATTGTCTTTTTACGAAGATACAAATATCCCTAATATACATGCAAGATAATGGTAGATTAATTCCTTATTTAAGGAACAGTGGCCTACAGCTTTCAAACCTACCTGACAAATCACCCTAATGCATTTTTTTTTTTAATTCTAAATGCTCTTATCGCTTCAACCGAATTACCCCAAATATAGAAGGCCATATTATGACAGGACGGAGGATACATATCCATGATATGCACTCAAAGCAGCATTTAACGATATCGTTTTGGCTAAACGTCTGAGAGATAAGTAAACCTATCTAATTTCGTGCATATCAAATCAATGTGTGCTTTCCAATTACAGTTATATTATACATATTAGTTTACTTTCATAAAATATATTTTATTTTATAAATATTATATTATTATTATCGTTCTTAAAAACTGGCTCGCATCGCGCTCATTAGTATAGTGCGATTCAAATGAGAACAGGATCGAGTCGGCGCCATATTGTTTCGAATTTAGACTGTTAAAGTTAAATTTATGTTTAGATAATTGATTACTATTTAACATTCTTATTTAAATTCGATGCAAGACTATTAATGTTTATATGCACATTAGTTTTTCTGAAAATCGCACTTTTCAAGTGATATCTGACAGAAAAAGGTCATTGACAAAAAGGTCAATCCTATTCTCATTTGAAACGCGTCATACTTATTCATATTATTCCAAAAACATGTTCAATTGGGAAACGGAAAAATACGAAATAAAAAAATAAGTTAAAAACTATAACCCGACTACGTAATAGAGAGGGGGTCTAAAAATGCCAAAACAAGAAAATAATTTAGATAGAAATGCATAGGTACAAAAATGGTCAAGCTAGAGCCGTGGTCGCACCCACTTTATAAGGTCCGGTACAGTCAAAGTCAAATCGCACCCGTCTGTCTGAAACTTCTCTAGGCCTTAGCATCTTGGTGTAAACTGCAGTTTAGATGTCAATTGCCATTAGTGGGTGCGACCACGGCTCTAGCTTGACCATTTTTGTACCTATGCATTTCTATCTAAATTATTTTCTTGTTTTGGCATTTTTAGACCCCCTCTCTATTACGTAGTCGGGTTATAGTTTTTAACTTATTTTTTTGCTATGGAATAGAACGGAACAAGGACACGGATAACCTCATGGTAAGAGACTACCGTTGCATAAGTTTCCGTTCTCTAAACCCCTTTTAATTTAGTATTATAATCGAAAAAGAAGTTACATCGTTACTTCCTTCAGGGAATATTTTCATTTCCAAATAACTAAAACCTCAAAAAAGGCAAGCAGAAAAAGCCTCAAACAAAATTTCACGTAAAAATAATTACTTTGAGGGTGAAAAAAATGACAACAACAGTACAAAGGGGCAAAAACTGGTACGTCGTTTTTAGTTCACTAGTTCAGAAAATGAAGGCTAGGAAGGCGAGGACGGAAATAATACGACCCGAGCCTATTCCGTAAATACAGAATGGAGTCTATCGGGAAACAATCGCTGTTATTTTGTCAAGACTACTTTATCTTTCTCGCGACTTTGTAAAAAGAAGCCTATGGTAATTTTTTTGTGTGGTCTACCAATTTGCGCCAAATTTCATCGAAATCAGTCCTTTCGGAGCCTATTCAATGCAAACAAACAAATCTTTCCTTCAATATTATAATATAATTATTAGTGTGATTACATTTAAGCTATGGATATGAATTTAATTTGTAAATACATATAAATAAATCAGGAGCTTTTCTTTGATCATGAATACACTAAGTTCTAAAGTTATTCATATAGTCGCTATTACATTTTGTATTTTTAAAGCAATTTAGATGGTTGTTGTTCTATGAATATGCAAATTTTTGTATATTCATTTTTTGCGTTACATTTAAAACCATTTTATATCGTCGATAAGCCTTGATTGATTTATGTTAAATAAAATTTATCGTGAAAAGTCATAGGAGCTTTTTTATTTGTATTTCAATTAAGAATATAAAAAAAATTGTCCGGTTGAAAAATAACAATTCCTTACAATTGTTTAAAAAATTTCGGTTTAAACAATATGACACAGGGTTGCCCCATAGCATCATGCATTTATATAATAAATAGGGCAATTTGAAGAGGATCGCATAAAAAAAATTTAGGTGGAATAGTTTTCGGTACTCATGCGCCGATTCCCGCTGGACTAATATAAACAAATAATTCTGTAAATTGCCAAAAAAGACACTGTAATGACAAATGAATACCGCTTGCTATCCACGTAATAGTAACTCGTAGCACATCTACGGAAACCGTAGCCGCTACGGCGTAGCAGGTCGGCTACGACGTGCCCCAGTTAGCGTGGACTCACTCGTGGTTCAATAAGGAATATGCGAGTGTTTGTTCTATTTATAAAAAGATCTGTCTTCTTTCATAAAGCGTGTAGTACAATCATTTAAAAAAACAAAGATATATACTCGTATAGAATCAAAGTATAAATTAGACATAGATATCCGAAACACAGAGAACTTGTATTGACTTGTATTTGTAATTTAGTATGAGCTACGGTTAACAATTACATAGACTAAATAAAACATAAAATAATATGATAAAAATATTAATGAAAAGGAAATGCCGCGGTTACGGTACATTTTACTGAGATAAAAATGTAGCCTTTGTCCTTCCTCGTGGTCAACTGTACATCTGTGTCAAATTTCATCAAAATTGGTCACTAGTTTCGGAGCTTTGTCAATGCAAATAAACAAACATAGAAATAAACAATCGAACTTTTTCTCTTTATTAAAATAAGACAATGCATTTACTAAAAGTTGGTAATACATGAAATCTACGTACTTAAAACTGCCAACCGATAAAATAATATTATTAATACTTATTTTTTTCATTGCCTATACTTATGAAGGCGAGTTAATAAATTACGTTTATATTAAATTGAAGCAATTCGGTTAGGTAAATTATTCGATCTAATGAAGTTCATGCTCCAGTTAGCTCGGGTTAAGTTAGTTTATATTTCAAGTATAGTTACGGTTTGATAATAATATTATTTAAATTAACTTTAGTACTTGATACGGTCATATTAATTCAAGAATATAATATTTAATAGTTCCCACACCGATTTCGGTGACGGTGGCCGGTTTTCATTGAAACCAGGCCAGTTACGCAGGAGTAATTTTTATAGTGCCCAAGTGTGTGCGCAGCATACAAGAGCACTCTCCCTTTCTTTACTCTCATAATCTAGTGGGACGGATAACCGACACGACTGACGAGAGATCAGGCGCAGGTCCGACTTTTTACATACCCACCCGACGCATGGATCATCTTTCTTTTCAGACAATCGGATGATAAACCTGCATTGTGATCAACCAAACTTGGAAACAATATTTTTTATTGTTCCAATGCGGGAATCGAACCCACGATCTCCACGAAGCCAACGCTCTAACCACTAGACCACGGAGGCTGTTAAGATTATTGTTACTATGTAATAGTGACTCGCTTTCATTATGACCAATATTTATTAATATAATAAAGAGGAAAAGTTTGTTTATTTGTTTGCATTAAATAGGCTCCGAAACTACTGGACCAATTTTGATTTTAATTTAGCACAGATGTAGAGTATATCACGAGGAAGGACATAGGCTACTTTTTATCGCGGAAAAATGTAAGGTTTCTGCGAAATTAACATTTGCGCGCACGCACAACATCTAGTACTCTAGTAAAAACTAGCTTTTGCCCGTGACTTCGTCCACGTAACTAATACGGTATCCCACGAGAACAGCGTACTTTTTCGTGATAAAAAGTACCCTAATGTGCTAATCCAGAGCTTAAACTACTACCATACTATGTAAATTTCATCGAAACTCGTTCAGCAGTTTTTGTGCGAATGAGTAACAAACATCAATTCGTCCGTCCATCCTTACAAACTTTTAACAACATTTCATAACAATAAATCACTTCTCACTACTGACTTACGTTCTCAGTATTTTAGTACTAAGCGTAGGAGAGCTTTAATGGGTTAATACCATACATGTATAATATTAACTGGTTAATACTAAATAATTATTGACAAATAAAGATGCACAATATCATTATTATAATATTAATACGTGAAGCAAAAATTTCAAGTACAGTTTTACGAGAATTGTCCGTACTGATATTTTGCACAATTAAAGTTTGTGCTGAGGAAGGCGTGCGAAAAGCTTAATTTTCTTTATTTAATAATGCTTAGAAATACTGATAGATACATGAAATTAATGAAAATATCAGCAACACACTCTAACTCACTCATACTAACATTTTTGTATATAATACGAGAGGTTTGACTTTTGAGGTTTTAATGTTCTAATCCAAATTTCATTGAAATCCGTTCTGTAGTTTCAGCGTGAAATAGTAACAAACATCCATACTCAAAACGTTCACATATATAATAGTAGTAGGACGTTTATCAGGTACCTGTTATGACATACAAATAAGTTACGCAGTTCAGGAGTAAAGTGGTAACAAACGCACATACAGCTTAACAAACTACCACATATTTTATATAACTAGAATTAAAAAATATCCTAATATATACCTAACTATAATATCCTCAGTTGTTTATAAACTTTTATTTTTATACGCTTCGGACTTGGGATGGTTATCAAAACTGGATTAAGTGATTAAGAAATGCCTTGGCCTCCTAATCCTCTTGGCGAAAGTTCAGGTCTGATACCGAGGGTCAGGGTAAAAATTATGATTATAAATATATTTTTTTTTACTAACCAAGACAAAAAATATTTTTTTTTTGGTACTAGCTACAATTGTTGCCTTCCCTCATAGTACAGGCAGCGCCTAGTTTGGGGGACAGTTATGTAAAATGTATACTGGTAATAAACGAATTTGTATTCGTATAAATATACTGTATATTAAATAAAAAAATTAATAAAAAATAAACACATTTGTTTAACACTCACATTTTTATAATGTATAATTCATGTTTTATACTGCATGGCTTTTAGGGATGCTGGTATTAATTTTGTTATAACTATTATCCGCAATGTACAAACAAATAAAAATTGACTTGCCTACTAAACTTGTCTACTGAAAATAAATATTCACCATTAAATACAGGTAAAGAATATCAAAATATCACGCATAAACCAATAGTATTCCATGCATAAAATTCAGTCTTTGATGTTATTTTTACTTGAGGAATGTCCTAAAATATTATGTGACTAATGTTAAGTGAGTTACAGTTCTCTATTTGTCAATAGACGTGCGCTACTTCTCTTCAATTTATTCTGAATCACGTTGATCTAATTTCAAACTGAATCCTATTCAACAATAATCTTTGGCACATCACGATTTTAGCATGTTCATTTTTTTTTAAATAATTTGTTTGTTTAAATACAACAAAATAACGTAATAGACAACAAAAATAATGTAGAGCCACTTAAAAGTATCAACGATAGGTTTTCAGTTTGATGTAAATGATTAAATATTCATATACAATAACAAATGTCTCTGTTTGTACTCTACGTAGAGGCTTTCAGTGCTCTATGTTTTCCTGTTACAGGTAAGAAAACAACTGAAAACAAGCGGCATTTTATATGACCAACTGTACTGTGCTACGTGTATTGGGGTTACAAAATATTTTTATACTCTTGTCCCGCACGTAAAAAAAAGCAACAGCTGCATTATCTTGTTAAAAATAAATAGCTCATTAAAAGCCACTATTCTCATATTGTCTCCTAGGTGAGTCATGAAACGGAAAATACCTGTAAAATACACAGCAAGCATCCGAAACAGTGCCTAATCCCACAGTTCAAATACACCTTGCACCGGGGCTCGTAGCGAACGCGTTTTCATCAATTATTCATTTACACGCCCGGTCAAAATACGCCCGGCGTTGTGACGTCACGCGACACGTCCGCACGCGGCGAGCTCTCGCGCGAAACTGGGAGTTTGCCGTTCGACAACTGGAGACAGAGACGAGGGATGTGCGAGCGGAACGGAGGGATAGGCGCGCAGGAAATGTTTAGAGGCCCTGGCTGTAATAGAATAACAGAAGAGCTTTAGTTTTCGCTAATTAATGGTTTGTTTACTTTTATAATGTCCTAGTAATTTAATTGAGAGGAATTGGATTTTAAGGATTTATGAAGCTTTTAACTGATTTTATTAACTTAATAGGATTTACCAAACTATGAAAATAATTTCGCATCAAATAATATTAGAATGAATGCAGAATGTAGTATAGAGCTGTTAGTAAAATCAATTGATTCGCTAGAGAATAGATACAGATCGAAAGAAATATTTTATCGTCTGCTCTACATTTTTGATTGCCAGCCGCCAGGTAAAACCAAAGAGGAAAATATAGAGCACATTTTACATAGGGAATATACGATATCCGCTCTTTGGTGTCGATTGTAGGTCACTTTTTCATGAATACAGATAATAGTCTCTACTTTTTTAACTAGAAACGTAAAAGAAGTGGTCTTTATTTTTCATATTTTTATTTACTACATGTAATTTTTAATTTTAATTTAATTATATAAATTAAACTCAATAATATTGATTTTAATTTATATAATTAGAAACATTACTTGATAATTTTAAAAATATAAAAAATGTAATGTTGTGTAATGAAACACATCTGAAAATTCGAAAAAATTGTATAATTGATTGATATATTTATTAGTTAAAAAAACCTTATGAACTTAAAGGCACAAATATCAAGATATTAGCTATTATTTTCCTGAGAACCTTTTATATGTACTAATAATAAAAAGGAAAAGTTTGTTTGTTTATTTGTTTGTTTGCATTTAATAGGCTTCGAAACTACCAGACCGATTTTGATGAAATTTGGCACAGATGTAGAGTAGATCACGGGGAAGGACATATGCTACTTTTTATCTCGGAAAAATGTACGGTTTCTGCGAAATTAGCTTTTACGCGTACGAAGTCGCGAGCAACATCTAGTTATTTCATACAAGGAATTAGTGACGTCGTAGATTCCGCAATTTTTGTATGGAGCGTTTTCATGAGATTAGCATAATTCTGTAAGCAAATCGCTGTATAGTCGAACAAGTTGCCGTTTGACCAGGCATAAGATCAAAATCGCTTGGCGACGCCGATAAATCGTGCGCACGCAGACTACTTTACATGTAAATATGGACTTCAACCACGTCTGCAGTTAATGCGATCGCTTCGTTTGTGATTAAATATTTAGAAACGTCTTAGTGTAAAGGAATATATTAAAAAACTAGATTAGCAGGAAGTTTGCCGATTGTATTATTACTTCTAAAAACTTACTCCTATTATCTATTTTCTACTGTCTACAGACTTTCAGACACCAAATTAATACTATTGCAAAAATACTCGTACTAAACTCAGAAAAAACAAAACTAGAAAGTTTGAGGGCAATTAATACCGTAATAAGAAAGGAGAACATTTTGAGGAAAAGGAAGGAGAGAATCTCGAGGAGAGACGTGACCCATAGACAACAGTTATTACTTCGTCGCAGCTTATTGAGACATAGACAACTTTTGTAGAGTTGTCGCAAAAGTTCGCATAGAGTTGGGACTTTGGGTAGAGTTCGATGTTTTGTGACTAAGATTTGGCAGACATAGTATCGCGGGGCACTGGCCCCCAAACCACAGATTAAAAAGGAACATATAAACTGTTATATACCTACTAAGATCGCGACTTGATTGCAATACTACAAGTATAAAGTACGCGGTAAGAGTGGAAAATTGGATAAAGTCAGTGGACTGTCAAAACGTCGTGAAAATTATAAATCTCGTATTTTGTATTATATGTGCCATGAACGTAGGCAAATGCTAGTGTATTAATATGTATAATAAAATGACTATAAAGTATCTAGTCAATCGTATCGAGCTGTTAGCTCCAATGATGTCATACACAAGTACCTGCGAGCTACGTATTGCTAGCTGTACAGATAAACTGTCCAGGTAAATCGGAGCGTGTATATTGCACGACTATGCAGGGAGTCTAAAAAGGCCACTTTAGGTGTTTCATGTTGTTTCATTTTTTTCCATACAAAAATCGTGAAATGGTAAAATGGCTACATGATTCATCTTATTAGAAAACATCAATTTTGACAGTTTTTAATAGAAATGCGTAAAATGGCGCACATAATATGAGTTGAAAAAAATATTGTGTGAAACATCTAAAGTGGCCTTTTAGACCCCCAGGTTTCCACACTACTCACCTCAAGCTTAACTGACAGGTGTACCTGTGCAGGGAATCTGTCAGATACACCGTTACGTGGTAGTTTAATGGTAAGTGATGCAGCGCCGAACATCCGACATACGCTGCTAGTAGTGACGTAATGAGAATACTCAAAATGGCAGCCGCGTATGATGTTTAGTTTCATAGAAAACTAAGAAAACGTGACGCATGGGGGCCGCGTGGACCCCACGATACCAGTAAAGATTAACCCTATTTACAATTTTTTGTCAGACGTATCTCTAGTAAAGGCTCCGCTGAATCTCCGCTCTGAATCGCGCTATCAAAGTTTTCACAGCTCGGCACTATGACAACTGAAATGCTTATGTCACCGTAAAATTGTAAAAACCGTTAGATTGTAATAAAACTAGTGAAATTATAAAATTTTTAATAGACTTCCGACGTGAATATGCTGCCTATAATTTTACATATTATTTTTCGTTAGATTATAAATATATAGTTTTCGAGGTATTTTTACAATCTCGTTAGTTTCTTTACAATCTAACGAAAAATAATATGTTAAATTATAGGCAGCATATTCACGTCGGAAGTCTATTAAAAATTTTACAATTTCACTAGTTTTATTACAATGTAACGGTTTTTACAATTTTACGGTGACACATACAAGTAGGCTTCGGCCTGACAGGACATACCACCTCGCCCGGTCGGAGATCTCCTTTTGGGACTTGCCACCACAATTCCCACAGTATTAAGGTCAAAATGGTGACTGTAACCAGATGTGATACCGTTTATGAATTTACGGCCTAGATTGAGGTTGGCAATCTGATCTTTAGTGGCTTGTGGCTACGGTGGCTTGTCTGTGGTTAAGTGGCAACATGGTGGCAATAAATACAGCCCAAAACCGCAGTGTGCGTTGCTACCTTAACCTGAATAGTAAGGTACATTATTTCATTTGCAGAGGGCAAATGGTAATCAAAATTAAATCTTGTAGCCACCATAGGTAGTTCATATAAAAAACATAAGTTTTCAAGCAATTTTATGAATGCAGCAAGAATGTTTTATCTAAATATATAAAAGGCAAACCTGACGCATCTATCAACGCACAGCCGAAACTACTGAACGGATTTTGCTGAAATTTGGCATACAGATAGTTGTAATGACGTAGGCATTCGCTAAGAAAGGATTTTTGGAAATTGGCACCCTGAGAAGGTGTAAAAGGACTTAAAATTCTGTATGGAAACCGAACTCCACGCGGACGAAGTCTCAGGCAAAAGCTAGTATGAAATAACGGGCAAATGAATAGAAGAATCGGCTAGTTAGCGGTACAAGCCACTGCAATGTATGTATCTTAAATCAGCTGGTATTTAGCGACGATCGGCCATAAATTCGACTAAATAAGTAAGAAAGGTAAATATTTTCCTAATTCCGATTTTTCAATATTTTATTTCCATATAGGTTACAAAGCAACGCTTATGGAATTTTTTACTTCATGCCTGCCACCGGTTCGGGAACTAACCCGGCGAGAAGAACCGGCGTAAGAAACTCGCACGGGGTCATCTTTTAGCAAAAAGATGGAAAATTGTTCTTTAAAAGATGTTTGCAGTATGAAAACTTAGTTTATATAATATCGACAAAAGTCAGATAGTTCCCAAGGTATGCGATCGTCAATAAAATCCTTGACTCTATAATAGGCTTTTGCACACAAATGTTCTTTATCTACTTCTTAAAAATTATTAATGGAAAGATTTTGAACGATTTCTGGGATTCTATTGTATAGGCGTATACATTGACCTTAATTTGATATTGTTAACATGACCTATTTATTATTGAATCCTAAAATAGTACTTACCTGTAACACGGAAGGCAGGGAAGGTGTTATTCAGTAGAATTCTTTGACGGCGTCGCGGAGATAATTTTAAAAATTCTCTACGCGCCCCGAATACGGAATCGTCAGAGCAATTTGGCGACTACTTTGACAATTCGTTAAAAGATATTTATTTTTAGAGATCCGTGATGATATTTGTGATGAACAAAGCTATGTAGGTTAGCAAGTAAAGCATTTGACTTTATGCTAATAGTTAAGTATAATATTAGAATCAGGCGTTACTTTTCGAAAATCCGTAGCGTTCAATATAATTAACATTACTTATATCTAGCAATATCCCGCGAAAAAATGCTAGCAAATATATGAGTGCACGCATAAGCATAAAGCATGCGTAAAGCACCTCCCACCCTGCTTAAATGCTTCCACTCAAAAACAAGATTGTGCAACTCCGGAGCATTCTCATAATTTATTAACAAACGTTTTCAGTCTCTTTTTAATTTTTATCCCAATCCAATATTTTTTGTCATCAGGTGTATATCAAAAAACCGTAGATGTTAAACAAAAAATTAGAAGATTCAAATGGAGGTGGGCAGGGCAAATGAATAAGGGTGATAAAAAATAAAGCAAGAAAGTGACAAGATGGTATCCCAGGGACGGTAAAAGAAAAAGAGGTAGACTGCAAAAAAGATGGGATGACGGTATAAGGTATAGGCTTAAGTGGAGTTAAAAAAAATAAAGCAAACGATTTATTTTTTATGAAACAAAAATTTTATAATATTACAAAAGACAATAGATACGCCATTATACGTATTTTACGCTGAACACCGGATCATATTAAAATTGAGTTAACGTATTTAAATTGAGTTAAGTTTAGTATAACGTGAATAAATGAATAGTGAGAACTACGGAACCTGGGATGAAATCGTCCGGCTCACACTTATCCGGTTTTTCCAATACAGCCGACTCATCTGAGGCCTACATTAACGAAATGGAAAATTAACTCGGCCAGAAAATCATTCGGCCGGAATGCATAAAATAAATAGAGCATTTGTTCGCCCAACGCCAAATTTATTGTACGGTCGGCGGAAAAGGGATTAACAGATTCGCGTAGGGTCAGCAAAAAGATTTAATTATTTGTAACCTTCAACGTGTGAACGTTTGATACACATTTTATTCTGAAGCGCCGGTTTTTTGTCAGCGTTTAGACAAAAGTCCAGTTACAGTAATCACTACACAATTTGCATAATTTATAGAGTAGGGATGTTGCCTAATGTTGAATAACCATTTTTACAAATTAATGAAAAATAAATGTTGAATAAAGATTATATAAATACACATAGATGAAAAGAAAAAGTTATTTAGGTTGATGAATGACGAGTTTGAAAATTATAAGCATATGAAAAATGTTACCCATCTCTTTCTCGCAAAATTATTTGTGACGTCATAATCTGCTACCGCCTTACATTGTTTAATGACAGTGTATGTATGACGGTATGCTACCTCCACTATGCTAATATACATATATAAAAACATACATACATACATACATCCATCTTCACAAACTTTCAGATTTATAATATTAGTAAGATTTAAATCGTTTGTCTTCGTTATTTTTTAAGATTTACAAAAATGGGCTCTAGATTGTCTATCATGTTGACTAGCACTAAATAGACGAAAAATATTTTAAGTCTACATGGCTAACTTTAGTTTGACACAACATTATCCTACTAATCGTACTATCCTACTAATATTATATATGTGAAAGTTTGTGGGGATGTATGGTTAGATGGATATATTATGGATAGATGTTTGTTACTCCTTCACGCAAAAACTACTAAACGAATTTTGATGAAATTTGGTATGGTAGTAGTTTAGGCTGTAGGTAAAAACATAGAGTACTTTTTATCCCGAAAGAATACAGTGTTCCCGAGGGACATTATATTTACGCTGGCGAAGCCGCGGGAAATATAATGAAAATTTCACATAATAATTAATATTATATGTATATTATGTGAAAGTTTGTGAGAATGTATAAATGCACAGATGTTTGTTACCCTTTCACGCAAAAACTGCTGAACGGATTTTTATGAAATTTGGTGTGGTAGTAGTTTGAGTTCTGTATTAACACATAGGCTAATTTTTATCCCAAAAAAGTACAGTATTCCTGTTTCATACTTTATTTATGTTGTCGGAGCAGTGGGAAAAAGCTAGTAACTATAAATTTTCTTCGAAACATATTGCAGAGGTCTTGCATCGTTTCTCGCTATTGTTGACCGTACGCCGGTAATAGTGGTCGTAAAATTTTATGCAGCCAACGTTACTTCAGCTGTTTATACGGCAAACGGCGTGTGAACGCTAAATAATGTTAAATATATCCCACAGGAACTTAGAACCTTGTACTTATCTACCCCCTTACTAATAAATGCTGTATAAGCTTTGAATAGTTAGTTATACAGTATTTTGTCTCCTTCTGTCGAATTAAACATGTCACTTGTGTGATGTGAACAAAACACTGTATAACTATTCAAAGCTTATACAGCGTTTATTGCAAGGTGGTTATTATATAATACTAGATGTTGCCTGCGACTACGTGCGCGCAAAACGAAATTCAGCACAACCGTACATTTTGCAGCAATAAAAAGCGGCTTATGTCCTTTGCAGTAGTATTACTCCATATGGGTGCTGAATTTAATCGAAATTGGTCCAGTGGTTTCGGAGCTTATTCAATGCAAATACACAAACAAATCTTTCCTCTTTATTATATTAGTAGGTATAGTCTAGCTGTCCCAAAAGACGTTTTTCTGTCTTAACTATGAAGTGAAGGTCGATTCTGCTAATTAAATCCTGCAATAATACAGTAATGTTTTGATTGGGCCAAACTTCAAAAATCTTAGGCTACTGTTATCCCGAAGAAGAACAGTGTTCCCGTGGGTGGGATACTGTATGACTTGAGTGGAGCCGCGGGCAAAAGCTAGTTTCTATATAATAACGATAATCGTAGAAGGATATTAAGAATTTCACCGTACGATTTGCTTATTTTTGCTTGTATTTGCAAGTTTGAAACTGGAATTAAATTTATTGGCTTAATTTCCTGCTACATCAGACGTCGATTTACATGATACAAGTTGGATACACCGATCCATGCTTTAGGAAATTGGAAGCGAATTCAGAAATCTGAACCGCAATTCTCGTATTTAAATACTTTAATTGTACGTTATGTCATGGGATTTGTACTTTATGTCATGGGATACTCATCCAAACTTACCTGCCCGGTAAGTGTAGTATAGTATACGGGTATGCGAACCCGGCTTCCCTAGCTATTACTGTCCTATCCCTTGCCCTCCTGGGCGGTAATATCCTACATTTCCTATTTCCCACTCTAACTTACCAATCTTCCTTTCCAAACCACCTTTTTTTTTTCGAGGGGAAATGCGTTCTGCATACCACACGACCCAGGGGAGGGTCGCAAGGTTATGTTGGACTCCCATGCACCGGTTTACCAACTAAAACCCCCCGATGTCCTTCTTCACGCTTTATGGCGGGGCCATGGGAACTATTGTGACTACCACAACCCCGCTGACGTTTTGCCTCATCGGGCATCATCTCATTATAGATGACGGCGATGCTGCCATCTTCCTTCGCTAAGGGTTCCCCGGACATAAGGGAACCCTACATCTCGTGATCCTTCAGTAGGCGGCAACCCCCCAGATGCCGTCCTTTCCAAACCACCTATCCTTCCCTTTTCCTATTCCTACCCTCGCCACCAATCCATGGGAACGCAATGGATAATCGTCAAAAACTAATTTAATTATCCAAAATGGCGGCGATGTGGTTCGCCACCCATCACGTCTCGTTTCTTGCGGGTGCGAAAAGCGGACCACGGAGAGCCGCTTCGCTACGTTGAATGTAAGAGGAGGAATGGATGGTAAGAATGAGAGTGAACGAAGTGAAACAAGTATGTAAGGATCGTAGTAAGTGGAAAGAAGTGGTCTCTGCCTACCACTACGGGAAAAGACGTGATTATATTATGTATGTATGTTAATTGTACTTTGATTTTATAGGTGAAGCGACTTGTTATCATATCATTTTATGAAGTTTAGACCAATCAGAGTGCGTTTCGAAAGTGTAGCGAGTAAGCGACATGTTACCATTTTTATTTATTTATTTATTTAACAATTTATTGCACACAAGAAAATGGATAACATCACAATTTAACAGAGAGAGACGACACAAAGGTACTGCTTATTTCTAAAAAGAAATTTCTTACAACAGCCCTACGGAGAAAGATGGTAAAAGAACGGATTTTGTGACGTTTCGACCAATCAGAGCGCGTTCCCACTGTAAAAACCGTTACATTGTAATATAACTAACGAGATAGTGAAAATATGTCGAAAGAATCTTTGCTATATTTTTTTTGCCAGATTTTACGGTGACATATCCATACGGACAGTGGGACAATAAGATCAATATAAACTCATCGTCCAAATCGACTGGTCATGTAAATTCACACCCTGTGGGGATGACGCGGTCAACACGTCGTATATTTTGATGTAAATATTTTAGGATACGCACAAAATATTGTAATATTTCCTCTTCTCTATGGTAATAGGTACGCCATTATGTACGGCCATAACTTATAACTCGTTTAAATAAAGAGAGGGGCGGGCAAATGACGACTACATATTTGATCAGTTTATTTATGGTAAGTTGTAGACAATGAATTACACAAATGATTATTTTCAAAAATATGTTTTACCATTGGAATGTAATCAAACATTTTATTTTATTCGTCCGTTTAGTGAACGATTACTACATATTTTAGTTGTCCGTTTAATTGACGACTAGTACGGTTCTAAAAATAATTCTTACCAGGTCTATCACAGAAGGTTATATTTATTTTATTAATATTAACAGCCTCCGTGGTCTAGTGGTTATAGCTTGGCTCTCGACTCGGAGGTCGTGGGTTCGATTCCCGCATTGGAACAACAAAAATTTTGCTTCCAAATTTGGTTAGAAAAATGAAGGCTGATCACCTGATTGTCTGACACGAAATATGATCCATGCGTCGGATGGGCATGTAATAAAAAAATAAGTTAAAAACTATAACCCGACTACGTAATAGAGAGGGGGTCTAAAAATGCCAAAACAAGAAAATAATTTAGATAGAAATGCATAGGTACAAAAATGGTCAAGCTAGAGCCGTGGTCGCACCCACTAATGGCAATTGACATCTAAACTGCAGTTTACACCAAGATGCTAAGGCCTAGAGAAGTTTCGACAGACGGGTGCGATTTGACTTTGACTGTACCGGACCTTATAAAGTGGGTGCGACCACGGCTCTAGCTTGACCATTTTTGTACCTATGCATTTCTATTTAAATTATTTTCTTGTTTTGGCATTTTTAGACCCCCTCTCTATTACGTAGTCGGGTTATAGTTTTTAACTTATTTTTTTATTTCGTATTTTTCCGTTTCCCAATTGAACATGTTTTTGGAATAATATGAATAAGTATGACGCGTTTCAAATGAGAATAGGATTGACCTTTTTATCAATGACCTTTTTCTGTCAGATATCACTTGAAAAGTGCGATTTTCAGAAAAACTAATGTGCATATAAACATTAATAGTCTTGCATCGAATTTAAATAACAACGTTAAATAGTAATCAATTATCTAAACATAAATTTAACTTTAACAGTCTAAATTCGAAACAATATGGCGCCGACTCGATCCTGTTCTCATTTGAATCGCACTATACTAATGAGCGCGATGCGAGCCAGTTTTTAAGAACGATAATAATAATATAATATTTATAAAATAAAATATATTTTATGAAAGTAAACTAATATGTATAATATAACTGTAATTGGAAAGCACACATTGATTTGATATGCACGAAATTAGATAGGTTTACTTATCTCTCAGACGTTTAGCCAAAACGATATCGTTAAATGCTGCTTTGAGTGCATATCATGGATATGTATCCTCCGTCCTGTCATAATATGGCCTTCTATATTTGGGGTAATTCGGTTGAAGCGATAAGAGCATTTAGAATTAAAAAAAAAAATGCATTAGGGTGATTTGTCAGGTAGGTTTGAAAGCTGTAGGCCACTGTTCCTTAAATAAGGAATTAATCTACCATTATCTTGCATGTATATTAGGGATATTTGTATCTTCGTAAAAAGACAATCTAGTTATTTTAAGAGAAATGGGGAAATCTATACAGATAGATCTCGGCGTTATCCTGATAATCTATACATACCTCAATGTAACAGCAGTACTTACATGAAAAGTCCTTATTATATGGCTGTAAAAGTCTACAATTTTCAAGAAAAATATTAATAAGTCGCTATTAGAGAAACGTTTTTATGATTTAAAGAATTATTTGCAACAGTCAGATAATAATTTATTTTTAATGTTAGTTATTATTTTGAATTTTAAAGTAAATTTACTAAATTGAAATGAATTTTGTTATATCAGTGACGTAGCTTTTCGTATTAGTTCTCATTCATACTCAAAATAATTATTAACTGTATTAATTAATTAATTTTGTGCATTAAGAACTATTTTATATTTTGCATACTATTTAATTAGTTGGATTTATTGACCCTTGAACGACCTGTAATTGATACCATCTGTCGACTAAACATTCTTGCAAATAAATTATTTATTATTATTAATATAAAAATTATATATTTAAATAGTCTTATATTACTTACGTAATGTTCGAAAATTGGACAACTGGGATTGTAGGTTCGACCGAATTTTCAACGTGCATTTTAAGATATTTGTGCAAGTACGCCATAAATACGTATTATATATACATATTTGTGATGTCCTTGCCAAGACCTTTCTTTTGATACCAAACACGTGATGATTATCTCGGTTTAATTTTTTTAGATGTTAGAATTTGAGGTTAAATTTTCAAAATACAAAATTTAAACAAAAATTATATAGCCTATGTTACCCGCGGCATCATTACGAATCTATTGATACCTCATTTATTAAAATCGGACCAGTAGTTTAGACGCTACGAGGGAACAAACATACATACATACATACATACATAGACTGCCAAAATCATTACCCTTCCTTTTGGCTTCGCCGTAGTCGGGTAAAAAGTAGGACCTGCGCCTTATCTCTCGTCAGTCGTGTCGGTTATCCGTCCCATTGTATTATGAGAGTAAAGGAAGAGAGAGTGCTCTTGTGTACTGTGCCCACACTTGGACACTATACAATAACTCCTGCGTAGCTGGCCTGGATTCAATGAAACCGGCCACCAGTCACCGAAATCGGTGTGGGGAGCTATTATTATTATTATAGTTCTTTCGTAATTTAGTACTCCTATAGATTAGCGCATTTAACTAAAGCACATCTTTTAAGTATAACTAGACAGATGTTAGCTGAGAAATATACCAGCATTTTCCAGCAATAAGGCAGCACACCGCCGCAAATCGAGTTTGACGCCGCGGGCGGTGTGCAGACACCCTATTAATTAAATCCAATGCATCTCCCGGCTAATGGAGATTTCAGTCGGAAAAACCTGTTACCTGCCGTTCCGCCATGTTTGTTATGATAGTCTCTGTTTACTATTAGTGGGTTTTTGGTGGATTGCAGTATCGTTGGGTTCCTTTTCATCCTTATTGGACGATTTATACTGTACTAGGTGTTTCTCGCGGCTCCGCCCGCGTAAATATAGTATCGGGTATCCCGCGGGAATACTATACTTTACCGGGATAAAAAGTAGCCTATGTTTTAATCCAGAGCCTAAACTATTACCATACCTAAACTATTTCATCGAAATCAGTTCGGTAGTTTTTCTGTGAAAGAGGAATAAACATCCATCCATACATCCCCACAAACTTTCACATTTCTAATATTAGTAAGATAAGATTCTCCGAGCGAATTAACCACTCTTGAAACCGACTGTCCCAGGTACTACAGTAGTAGTACCTGGGACAGTCGGTTTTTAAAAGTCTTAACAACTGCCCAAGCATATAAGGCATTCTCACAACACAGTCAGCCTAGTCCAGAGGAATGACTGGTCAGTACGTCTGGGGCTAACAAAGTGCGGGTTTCACGATATTTTAATTCGCTGTCAGAGCGTCCTTATAATGTACTTGAGATCTGAAAAAGTCTCATTAGTACACATCACAACCTGGGATTCGAACCAGCACTACCAACGATCTACCCACTAGGCCACGGAGCTCACTGTGTGGTTCATATAACTCTAACTGAAAGTTATTATCATGCTAAATATACACAAAAAATTAGTGTGAATTCGCGATGTAGCTCTCAGGAGAGAGCGACTTTCTAATAAGTACATCTACAATGATCTGAGCCTCTAGTCAAGATGCATTCGATAATTTCGACGACAAAGTTCGACAATAAAATGAATGAGATTTGACCTAAGACATCGCAAGCGACATGTCACTTAACGATGACGTGTATCAAATTCCATTTATTTTTGATTTCGAAGTTCGCTGTCGAAATTAACAAATGCATTTTGACTTGAGGATTGCAAACCACACTAACATTCTGGCATCAGAACTTGCAGTCACAGGAAGGACACAGTGACAACCCACACCAGATTAAGCAGACACAGCGTACCGACGCTAAAGCTTAGATTTAGTTAAAATCGACCATACCACAAATACATCGTAGGAGTAAAAGCTTCAGAAGGTTTTCTGTGCTCTTAAAGCCAAGAACCTCAACTTCTATCCATAAAAAAAAATAAGTTAAAAACTATAACCCGACTACGTAATAGAGAGGGGGTCTAAAAATGCCAAAACAAGAAAATAATTTAGATAGAAATGCATAGGTACAAAAATGGTCAAGCTAGAGCCGTGGTCGCACCCACTAATGGCAATTGACATCTAAACTGCAGTTTACACCAAGATGCTAAGGCCTAGAGAAGTTTCAGACAGACGGGTGCGATTTGACTTTGAATGTACCGGACCTTATAAAGTGGGTGCGACCACGGCTTTAGCTTGACCATTTTTGTACCTATGCATTTCTATCTAAATTATTTTCTTGTTTTGGCATTTTTAGACCCCCTCTCTATTACGTAGTCGGGTTATAGTTTTTAACTTATTTTTTTATTTCGTATTTTTCCGTTTCCCAATTGAACATGTTTTTGGAATAATATGAATAAGTATGACGCGTTTCAAATGAGAATAGGATTGACCTTTTTGTCAATGACCTTTTTCTGTCAGATATCACTTGAAAAGTGCGATTTTCAGAAAAACTAATGTGCATATAAACATTAATGGTCTTGCATCGAATTTAAATAACAACGTTAAATAGTAATCAATTATCTAAACATAAATTTAACTTTAACAGTCTAAATTCGAAACAATATGGCGCCGACTCGATCCTGTTCTCATTTGAATCGCACTATACTAATGAGCGCGATGCGAGCCAGTTTTTAAGAACGATAATAATAATATAATATTTATAAAATAAAATATATTTTATGAAAGTAAACTAATATGTATAATATAACTGTAATTGGAAAGCACACATTGATTTGATATGCACGAAATTAGATAGGTTTACTTATGCTCTCAGACGTTTAGCCAAAACGATATCGTTAAATGCTGCTTTGAGTGCATATCATGGATATGTATCCTCCGTCCTGTCATAATATGGCCTTCTATATTTGGGGTAATTCGGTTGAAGCGATAAGAGCATTTAGAATAAAAAAAAAATGCATTAGGGTGATTTGTCAGGTAGGTTTGAAAGCTGTAGGCCACTGTTCCTTAAATAAGGAATTAATCTACCATTATCTTGCATGTATATTAGGGATATTTGTATCTTCGTAAAAAGACAATCTAGTTATTTTAAGAGAAATGGGGAAATCTATACAGATAGATCTCGGCGTTATCCTGATAATCTATACATACCTCAATGTAACAGCAGTACTTACATGAAAAGTCCTTATTATATGGCTGTAAAAGTCTACAATTTTCAAGAAAAATATTAATAAGTCGCTATTAGAGAAACGTTTTTATGATTTAAAGGATTATTTGCAACAGTCAGATAATAATTTATTTTTAATGTTAGTTATTATTTTGAATTTTAAAGTAAATTTACTAAATTGAAATGAATTTTGTTATATCAGTGACGTAGCTTTTCGTATTAGTTCTCATTCATACTCAAAATAATTATTAACTGTATTAATTAATTAATTTTGTGCATTAAGAACTATTTTATATTTTGCATACTATTTAATTAGTTGGATTTATTGACCCTTGAACGACCTGTAATTGATACCATCTGTCGACTAAACATTCTTGCAAATAAATTATTTATTATTATTAATATAAAAATTATATATTTAAATAGTCTTATATTACTTACGTAATGTTCGAAAATTGGACAACTGGGATTGTAGGTTCGACCGAATTTTCAACGTGCATTTTAAGATATTTGTGCAAGTACGCCATAAATACGTATTATATATACATATTTGTGATGTCCTTGCCAAGACCTTTCTTTTGATACCAAACACGTGATGATTATCTCGGTTTAATTTTTTAGATGTTAGAATTTGAGGTTAAATTTTCAAAATACAAAATTTAAACAAAAATTATATAGCCTATGTTACCCGCGGCATCATTACGAATCTATTGATACCTCATTTATTAAAATCGGACCAGTAGTTTAGACGCTACGAGGGAACAAACATACATACATACATACATACATACATAGACTGCCAAAATCATTACCCTTCCTTTTGGCTTCGCCGTAGTCGGGTAAAAATAGCTTATTATGAATCACAGATCGCCAAGTAACAGTTTTCAAAAGAGAAATAAAAATTGTCAGTGAATAAGTTAACTTTAATTTTTACGGTTTTACTGTGCGTGACACTCACAAATGCTATGTATTTCTTTGTGTTTACTACGTACTGTGAAAAATGCGACAGAGCTATTGTTCTAGCAATGACAAAGACGAGTGAATTTGAAAGGAATTTGTCGTGGTCATTTTGTGTCCTTTGCCCCGAGTTAGTGCCCCCTCTTATGGGGGAAACTCTGAATTCAAAAGGATGACAGCCTTTTTGTGAATGTGTTAGAGAATCCGTCTGTGGCCCCAGCTTTTGGGGTCTGGCATAGACTTTGTTTCTCTGGTGATGGTATTTTAAAAGGAGAACAAGAATGTCATAGGATTTTTTCCCGATTTCCCAAAAATATTCTCACCAGGGAATAATAATAATATTTATGGACGCTTCCATACCACGTCAATCTGGTCCTGTAGGACTAAGTATCCGAAGAATACTAAGGGGAAACGAGCAAACGGATCACCTGATGAAAAGCGATTGCCGTCGCCCATGCGGGTGTTCATAGGAGTTGCAAGTGCGTTGCCGGCCTTTTAGTATCACAGGTACCAAAGGAAATATCATATTTAATAGTTTTATGCTGAACATATTTACGATTTTTATTATACTATACATATCCAAGGCCCAGAAATGTAGAAAAACTTTTTATCGGGATTCGAACCCCCGCAACCACTGGCTTAAACACAAATGCAGTAATCACTGAACCACAGAGCTCATCGAACCACAGAGATTTTCAAAAGTAATTAAAAAAACAAATGCTGCCTAAAAAATGTTCCACCAATGGTGCCTCTGCCTCTGACCGGCGCATATTATGAATATTGAATAATTTTGTCGGGGCCCAGTCATGCCCCGCAGTGCCCCAACTGTCCTGTCTCGCCGGCGACTGTTCATTGTTTGTCTCGCAAATTTCCCAGCGGATCTGTCCGACAAATCGTATGAGTACGAGTTTGTATACGCTCAGCATTTGTACACGATTTGTATAAAGTCACGAGCATTAGCCTATTATCCTATGATGAAAATATACATTAAACTGTTGATAGTTTATCACTAAACATTATTTAAAACTAATTTGATCAACTCTTTACTATAAAATATATGTGATTATTTTTCCGACCCAAATATCGACCAATAGAATTGCACCATTCGACGTCACGTGGTACAACCTACATGGTATTATACTGATAATTTTTTGGTAAAAATTCCCTCTGGTAGTTGCTATAACTGTACATTTCGTCTCATGGTGCAATTCTATTGGCCGACATTTGGGACGGAAAAATAATCCCCCGAATACCACACGAGCTTCAAAATTATCTGGCATTTCCCTCAAGGTTCCCTGCAAACAAATAAATTTGTTTGCAGGGAACCTATCGGGAAATACCCGATAATTTTGAAGCTCTTGTGGTATTATAAGTGAATATTTAAGAAAATTATTTAAATAATATTATTATTTCTATTATTTCTGCGCTATCTAACTAAACAAATACCAATATTCTTCGCTATACCAATTTATAACAAACCATACCAATATAACAAACACGCTTCGTTCCAAACTCCGGAAATTCGCTGGATTGCTTGAAGCTTATTCCCGCTTATAGTTTGTTGTGCTCTTTGAAAAAGTTAGAATTAAGTTCGTTTAAGTATCCCGGCATTATCCTGTGTATTTCTTTCGACCGGAGAGGCACAAAGAGAGAAATATCTCGCAGTGAATCTGCAGAAAGTTTTCTTGTACACATTTTAAAAGAATTTTTCATAAAATTAAATAAATCCTTTTATTCGTTATTAACAAAGGATTTTATAGTATTTTTTGTTTAAATGGTGAGTATTTCAGAATTACACTGCTATTTTAAATCTTTTTCTATACATATAGGATTGACGGTCATTTATCGCATCATCGCATCTCAATATTACTACGTTAGTAAATCTAAATATAATATATAAAAGTAAAATTAAAAATTTTAAAAACCTCCCGACACAAAAAATAAACTCTAAAAAATAATAAATAATATTTTAAACCTATTATAATTATATTATCACATATAATATTAAGTAAGTTGAAATAATTTTATTTTCCAATCGTCGCCTCGTCGGGGGACCGCTATGTGAAAAAAACACGTGTAGTCGCAGAATGTTTGTAGGTACCAAATTTCGAATCGATCGGACATAAGAAAGTTAGTCAGATCCCCTCATCAACTAGAAAAGAGCTGATCATCTTCAAACGGCTGATCTTCCCACCACCAATTTTCTCATCAAATGAAGCTACGAACACTGTCGATTAAGTCATCAATATTATCTTTCAGTGCGCTTTCATTTGAGAACTTACTCGAGTATATTTGCACATTCGGATTTTCTTCCCCGCTTTCACCCCCCACAACTTTTAAACGGCTCAACCGATTTTCATCAAACATGTCTAAGAACACTCGCATGTAAGTCACCTTTAATATAAAAGAAGCTAAATTGAAATCGCTTCATCCGTTCGGGAGCTATGATGCCACAGACAGACAGACAGACAGACAGACACACCCACAGACAGACAGACAGACAGACAGACACGTCAAACTTATAACACCCCTCTTTTTGCGTCGGGGGTTAAAAAGGCAAACCTGACTGACACATCTATCAACGCACATCCGAACCTACTAAACGGATTTTGCAGATAGTTGTAATGACGTAGGCATTCGCTAAGAAAGAAGTCTTGAAAATTCACCCCTAAGGGGGTGAAAAAGGGGTTAAATTTTTGTATGGAATCGAACTCCACGCGGACGAAGTCGCGGGCAAAAGATAGTATATTATATTCTTTGATATTACGTTAAACACGTTTTAGGGTCAGTGAAACATTTCGATACGGACGATTCAATGTTATTTCTCTTTTTAACTTAGCGTTTGACAAGGGTATCGATAGCATTTCTAGATTCTCTAGTGGCCACAGCCTCACTTATGATTGACAGATATGTGATAGCAATGTATCTTCAAACCTTTATGTCAATTCATACTGAAACAAAACGATACGGGATAAAGCGCTCCATTTTCAAGATAGCTATTCAAAATTTAACTTTATTACTTCACAAAAAGATACACGTGTCATACGACAGTTGAGCGCGGTACAACTTGATCGTCGAAATCTTATAATGAAACGTGTATCTACTTGTGTAATGAATAAAGTTCAATTTTAAATAGCTATCCTAAAAGGGCAGCGCTGAGTCACCTATCGTTTCGTTTCGGTGTAAATTGACACTTAATTACACGTAATGCGTTCATGAATCGCACCAAAATCGCATCTGCGTCCATGATTCGCATCTAAATCGTGGCATCTGAAACACAATTCGAAAATCAAATGTCACCCGATATTTTGTGCTGAAAATGTTGGATCCAATGTTGAATCTATCAAAATTGAATCTATAATGCTCCCCCAGACACGACTTGATTTCATTGGTCATATCGGATTCCTAGTTTAGAATTCTCTCAGTTTATCTCAATACTGAAATCCTAAGCTCCATGTTTTAAGTAAGATAAATGCTAAAACTATTTTACTGATTAAGATTTAAACTTAAAACGTTGCTTTACGTAGCTTACTACATAAAGCAATGTACGTTTGATTAAATCTAACTTTCAAAATATAATATCTCATTCTCACAACTATAATATTTAGGTACATGGATTACGGCCCATTTCAATAACCTATCTCGTACGTCGTTCAATCATTTGCCGAATTTTCGCGATACAAATTTGACGTTTTTAAAAAATAAAGTTATTGAAACGGGCCGTTAGTGTACCAAAGCTCTAACTTTTGTAGTAGACAGTTTGATTCGCACGAGAGAGAGTTCAGGTTCGATTCCCAGGTTGTGGCGTATACCAATGAGACTTTTTCAGATATCAAGTACATTATACACCCTCTCTAATGGTGAAAGAAAACATCGTGAGGAAACCCGCACAGGGTTGGCCCCAGACGTATTGACCAGTCTTGCCTCTGGACTAGGCTGACTATGTTGTGAGAATACCGTATGTGCTTGGGCGGTTGTTACGACGCTTAAAACCGACTGTCCCAGGCACTACAGTATTTCAAGAGTGGTTAATTCGCTCGGAGAATCTTATCTTACTAATATTAGAAATGTGAAAATTTGTGGGGATGTATGGATGGATGTTTATTCCTCTTTCACAGAAAAACTACCGAACTGATTTCGATGAAATAGTTTAGGTATAAATATAAAATCATATACGATAACTATGCTAAAATTCTAAAAAAAATCTATATACAAAGCGCAACAATTAAATAGCCTAAAATATATAAGTAATTCGAGAAATACGTGTAAAGCTGCGTGGAATATAATAAATGAAAATACAAACAACACATCATCAAAAACCGAAATAAACTCTATTAAAATTAATAATAAATTACATGACAATCCAAATGAAATATGCAAGCTTTTTAATAACTACTATATATCATTGACCAATAATAATAAATCATTGACCAATAATTATAATAGTCTAAGTAACAATAAATATCTAATTAACTAATAACAATAATAATTTGAACTTAAATAATAATCAAAACCCAAAAATCATCCCCCGCTAACGCCATAGATATCTATAAGATAATCTTGGCCCTAAAAACACAAACTCTACAGGCTATGATAGCATAAACACTAAAGTACTTAAGAAATGCGCATCTATCCTAGCGTTTCCCTTAGCCCACATTATAAACTTAACTCTAACAGAAGGTCTAAAAAAATCAATTGTGAAGCCACTGTATAAAAAAGGGGCTAAAACTGAGATGTCCAACTATCGTCCGATAACACTAGTTCCCGTAATATCGAAGGTCTTTGAGAAAGTTATGTATGCTAAGGTAGAACACTTTTTAACATCTTGTAACATTCTTAAAAGGGAACAATTCGGATTCGGAAAACAGCTCGACCGCTTTAGTATGCTTTTCCCTAGTGAAACAAGTAACTGAAAGTCTTAACAGTAGAAGTAAAGTCTGTGGTGTATTCCTTGACATGACAAAAGCCTTCGACTTTGTCTGTCACAAAACTCTCCTGCTTAAGCTTTCTTCATATGGAATTCGCGGAAAAGCTAACTATTGGATAAAGAGTTTCTTAGAAAATAGACAACAATATAAATTACAAGAAAATGTAATCATGAATATAAAATTTACAGATTCGATTTCAGACAAAAGGACTGTGGCACGCTACAGGGAAGTATATTGGCCCCACTCCTATTTCTCATGTACATAAATGACCTTCCTGATGCAATAGACAAAGACTCTACACTATTTGCCGATGATACTACATTCATAATTAAAAGCGAAAGTATAACACAACTAAAGAACGAAATTACTAATACTCTTGACAACGCCATTCAGTTAATGGCGTTGTCAAATGTAAAGATTATTTTGTTCAAGCCAGTGCTTGAACAAAATAATCTTAGAATAAATATGACAAAAACAAACATTATCATATTTCAGACATCACACACAAACACAACCGAATTAAAAATTGAAATTGGTTACAAGAATAGCAAACTTTTAAAAGTTAATGATTGTGTATTTTTGGGTATAACCGTGGACAAACATTGCAGCTGGAAACAACATAATATTATAGAGAAAATTGTAAATAAAAGAGATCGGTTTGTCTATGTTTTAAGGAGAATTAGGCAAATTGTTAATATTATACACACCGTTAATGTTAGCCTACCATGCTTACATATCATCAATATTGAGATATGGCATAATTATCTGGGGTAATTCGGTTGAAGCAGATAGAGCTTTCAAAGCTCAGAAAAAATGTGTCAGATCACTATGTGACGCTAACATTTTAGATAGCTGCGAACCACTTTTTAAAAAACACAAAATATTACCACTACCCTGCCTGTACATTTTCGAAATATGTCTATTTGTAAAAAAGCACCCACAATATTTTGAAACGTTTAGCGATAATGCTAATAGCCGATCTAGACATAAAGATAGACTGCGCCTACCTAAGATAAAATTAGAAATATTTAATAAAAATGTTTATTGTATGTGTATTATAATATTTAATAATTTACCTCGACATCTTATAAAATTACCTTTGACTTTATTTAAAAAACGATTATATGATTTGCTATTGAATAAATGTTATTATAGTATTAGACATTTCTTACAAGATAAACTATGATATTTTAATAAAATAATACAGAATATAATAATTTATGGACGATCGTATGTGAGGCAATTAATATTTTAGTACAATAATTATAATATTAACTTATGACTCCTACTCCATACCTATTATGTATTTTAACTTAAACTTATTTCTCAAATATTTGTACGCCATATGTGGCAGAATATTATGTTTGTAATATTATAATTATTGTGACACTATTTATACCATATTCTCGCAAATAAACGATTTAATTTGATTTATTTATTTACAGTACATTTTTTTGTCACGACCACGAAAAGACTCTCGTGGGTTCGAGGCCTTACTAGGCGATACGTAAGTGTCGAACGACTTAAGGCCCGTCTCTTGTGCTAATTGACTGTTTACCGTCTATGTTTGCTCGCGAGTCGGGTTTCAACAGGAGACGCGTGTTGAGCGCTAAATTATTTTCTTGCAATAAAGGTAGGAAAGGGAATAAAATGTTTGTAGCATTTCACCTTTGTATATGGCGTAGGAATCATACGCCCCCTAATGCTCGCTAAGGGTCTGTTACGCAGTTACGCAGAAGTAATTTTATGGTTAATTTTATGTGTAGCGCAGTACACAAGAGCACTCTCTCTTCCTTTACTCTCATAACCCAGTGGGACGGATAACCGACACGACTGGCGAGAGATCTTTCTTGTCAGACAATAAGGTGATCAGCCTGCATTGTCCTAATTAAATTTGAAATCAAAAATTTTTGTTGTTCCAATGCGGCAATCGAACCCACGACCTCCGAGTCGAGAGCCAAGCTCTAACCACTAGACCACGGAGGCTCTAAACGATAATAATGTCGCTATGGTATGTGGTTTAGACAGATTATTTTCTATTGTAAGCGTGGGGGAGAGGCATTCTTCGGCATGAATGGGGCGACTTGACCAGATAAATACCACGGCATCACAGAAAACCAGCGTGAAAGTTTTTTTTAGTTTGCCACGCGTCACTTACCTAAGAGTTCAAAATATGTTTCAATAAAGTATTTTCTTTCTTACTTACTCCTATATTTCGATTACATGATGCTATGCAAATCTAATGCACTTTGTTTGCACATTTCACTCACGTATATGTACGGACAATGTAAAAACAAACAATCGACGAATATTTCCACGTAAGTCGCTTTACTTTGTAATACATGATAGGAGAATATTAATTTGGCGGTTTTTATTATTGAAGCATTAAGGCTCGGCGCAGACCGGCCACCAGCGACTGCGACTCGTCGCCGTCACAAAATAAATTGTCAAACATGCTTGATGTCCGGGAAAATTAAAAAACCTAATCATGTTGCGGAAAAACATAGAACTAAATGTTTGATATCTTATTAGAAATATTTTTCAGGCTGTAGTTGCCATGATATGCTAATACGTGTGGCCTGTCTACATAAAATTTGCGTGTAAACAACGCAAAGCGTGTTAAAGCGTGTAAACAGGTTGTCACGTCGCGGTCGCTCGTCTGCGCCGGCCTTATATAGGATGGTCCTAGATAGAGTGAATACACAAACACCTTTAGAAGCCTTTACGTAACTTTCGTGGATGTACATGTCATAAAATGGGTTACTAACTTTGATCGTGAAGAAGGAAAATCCATCCTGAAACTGAGAAATTTGGTTGCTAGAAATATTTATTAATTTAGCTCTATTAGTCTAAACGAAGGTCAAATTTTTTTATAAAAGTATAGTAAATATAACTAAAATAATTATATTTTTTTATAAAATCTATAACATATTTTTTATTAAAAATATTATAGTAGTTTATAGTAGTTATTTATAAATAATACTAGATAACTAGTAAGCAGTTAAAGCCTGCAATTTATATATTATGAAGAGCTTACAATTCATTAAGCCGCTTAAGTATTATTTACGAACTCCATAATTAATTAAAGTATGATTAAATAAGTTAAGTGTTGATTTATTTCTCAGTTTAATTTAATGAAGTTAGACGAAGTTTATACGCTCATGGCTCTCTGGAACAGGAAGCAAATGGTCAGTTTACTGAGCAAGTTATCAGATAGAAATATGATTTTTTCTATGATTTTAAAGCATTTATTAGAATAAAATTATTATTTTTTAAACTACTTTATTAAAACTTATTAAAATTATATTCAGGTTAGTTGGAGCAATAGGAAAATGCTTTATTTTTCTTTCCGGGTCAAGAGGAACCTACTTTTACGATGTCAATATGTCAAATATATAGATAGATACCCAATATACCATCTTGCCTTAACTAACTTTAATACGCTGTTTTCCTATATTTTTTATTACATATGTATTGAATAGTACTTATAGTATATCATGGGATACTCATCCCAACGTACCTGTCCGGTAGTTGTGGTATAGTATACGGGTATGCGACCCCGGCTTCCCTAGCTATTACTATCCTATCCCTTGCCCTCCTGGGCGGTAATATCCTACATTTCGTATTTCCCACTCTAACTTACCAATCTTCCTTTCCACACCACCTATCCTTCCCTTTCCCTATCCTACCCTCTCCACTAATCCGTGGAAACGCAATGGATAATCATAAAAATAATTTAATTATCCAAAATGGCGGCGATGTGGTTCACCACCCATCTCGTCATCATCATCACGTCTCGTTTCTCGCGGAGGTGAAAAGCGGACCATGAAAGAGCCGCTTCGCTACGTTGAACGTAAGAGAACGTAAGAACGTAATGGATGGTAAGAATGAAAGTGAACGAAGCGAAACGAGTATGTAAGGATCGTAGCAAGTGGCAAAAAGTGGTATCTGCCTACCCCTTTACGGAAAAAAGGCGTGATTATATGTATGGATGTATGTATGTACTAAAAATCTATATTTTCAAAGAAACTGCGGATTGTTTAAAGCACTTTTGTTAGTCTTATAAAAACGTGACGTCATACGTTTGTAAGTTGCCACGAACTGTATGGCCATTTGCACAAATATTCCGATATCTCCAAAGTTTGCGCGTTTATGTTCATACTTACCATACAAAATCATTTTGTATTTGATGTAAGTAAAATAATTGAATAGATTTTGTAAACTACTAAAATATATAAACTACTAAGCTTTGGATATTGAAATGTATCTAATGACGAAATTACACATAAATTCCTATTTTTTTTTTACTAACAAAACTAAATTTTTACAATTAGGCCAATTGATATAATATTTTTAACGTTACAGAAATCTACAAAAGAAACTAAATCCTGAATTGCATAATATATTTTTAAGCTGAAAATTGCAATCTACAATGATTATTTTTAGATAAGGTAAGAGATAGAAAAGTTATGGGATATATACACATTTGTCACATACTATACCTACCATAGTAAGTATACGGGTACGCGACCCCGGCTTCCCTAGCTATTACTGTCCTATCCCTTGCCCTCCTGGGCGGTAATATCCTGCATTCCCTATTTCCCACTCTAACTTACCAATCTTCCTTTCCACACCACCTATCCTTTCCTTTCCCTAATCCTACCCTCTCCACCAATCCGTGGGAACGCAATGGATAATCATAAAAATAATTTAATCATCCAAAATGGCGGCGATGTGATTCGCCACCTATCACGTCTCGTTTCTCGCGCAGGCGAAAAGCGGACCATGGAGAGCCGCTTCGCTACGTTGAATATAAGAGTAGGAATGGATGGTAAGAATGAAAGTGAACGAAGCAAAACAAGTATGTAAGGATCGTAGCAAGTGGAAAGAAGTGGTCTCTGCCTTTCCCTACGGGAAAAAGGCGTGATTATGTGTATGTATGTATGTATGTAAAATATACAGTAGTAAAATTTCACACTTTTCTAGTCTTATCAGTTATCGCGCTATAATCATAAAGTTTACATCAAGTTTACGAACTATCTTCTTTTAAAAAGCTCGTCGATAGTCGAACTATTTTATTACGGAGTTTATCGCGACACCAAATCTTCCAATAAACCTTCGAGTGTTATAAGAAAAGTTGAATAAGTTGTGTGATAAGTGGCGATAACATACAACCTGCAGAATTTCGAAGCATATATTATGCTACTAGATGTAGCCTGTGACTTCGTACGCGCAAAAGGAAATCTCGCAAGAACCGTACATTTTACCGCAATAAAAAGTAGGCTTATGATCTTCCCCGTAGTCTGTATATCTCCCTATATCTGTGCCAAATTTCATTAAAATCGGTCCAGTAATTTCCGAGCCTATTAGATACAAACAAACAAACAAACCTTTCCTCTTTATTATATTAGTACAGATAAAAGTTTTTAAATGCTCGATTAAAGAATTGTCTATGAGAAACAGTACTTTGGATTGATTAAAAGCTATCTGCAGATCTGTGAATCAAATAGCGCAAGTTAAAAAAACAAATTTAAGCATTTACATTACAATATAACTTACTCATTTAGCTTACACGAAGTATTTCCTGCATAACGACCACGTGTAATCGATCTTTAGCTGTTATTTGAAGCGTGACGCAGCGAGGAAAGGGTTTTTCTGATAAACTGGGTCTTTATGACCCGCGCGAAATTATTGAAGGGTTATGAGGGGTTGAGGGCGATTCATGGCCCATTTGTCACATACTCGCCGAAAATCTTAATAGGCAAGCGGACTGATTTTTTTTATTGCATAAATGAATAGTACTCTTAAATATGAGTAACTTCTCAGAAGAAACCGTATATCAAAAGTCAATATTTTCAAAGGTACAGTGATTTGTATACAAAATTTCGCTCCGCTCCAGTACCAAAAAAAATTTTTTTTTTGCGAAATTGGTAAACAAAACCTACATCATTAGTTTACTCACATCATATACAAAAACATTCATTATGGTAAGTATGAACTTAAACGCACAAATATCGGAGATATTTACAAATATATTCCTGCGGCCATATACTACATATACTACTTCATACTACTTCATATACAAGTGACGTCATTTTTAGGTCGACTTTAGTATGGAGCGTTTTAGGAGGCTCGCGAAATTTTGTATACAAATCGCTGTACCTTTGAAAATATTGACTTTTGATATACGGTTTCTTCTGAGAAGTTACTCATATTTAAGAGTACTATTCATTTATGCAATAAAAAAAATTGTCCGATTGCCTATTTATTACATCTGCAGTACTGATTTTACTGCGAAAATCTGACCTTATTCTTTACTATTGCTATCAAGACTTTTGTATATATTCTCCATATACAATACTACTCAAACACTAATCTTATATGTCTCTTCCGTATACTTACTACTCGAAAATTAATTAATATTGTGATAATATTGTAACAAATTTAACTCATTTAAAATATTACGAAGAATATAAAAATTTTGAATATATACGTAATTTTTGGCACTAAGTTATGTATATTTTGTTAATATACTTAAAAAAAGCTTTATGGTGTCTATAAATGTATCATCATTGTAATTATCTGTAAGCTGTAAGTTTTTCGAATACAATGAAATAAAATAAATAAATAAATTTTAATTTATTTTACTTGATTTTTAATGAAGTTTTTGAAGTTTGAAGTTATCGCATATAACAAACTATATTTTCCTAATCACCGAAATTTAGCATTATTCTAAAAATTTGTATCGCAATTCATTTTTTTTTATTTATCCAAGATAACTTATATTAGGTACAATAAAAGGATGACAATAGTTTACCCCATACAAAAACCTTTTAGATTTATTGGTATGGTGGAGACGTTCTAGAATCTAGTACATATTAGGTAGGTTAAGACACTTATGGCAAAAACAAAAATATGCAGGTTAAGTAAGTAATACAGTATTTTTCCTTACATTACTATTAATACATTGTAATTAGCAAGCAAGCAAGCTTTGATTTGTTAAGTAGAATCTTTTATATTTACCTTTATAGTTGTATTTACCTTATTTACATATTTTAAAGATAACTTGATTATTTTATAAAGTCGTTGAGCCAAACTTTTTGTTACTGTTTTATGCCTCAGCCAGGACGTCTACGTTGAATCGCTTGGGGATTCTTCTTAAGTTAAAATGGAGATACAAATGATACAATTTATAGCATTACATTATACTTCTTTATTCATACACGTACGATAGATACATTTATTACGCAACTCATATAACAGAGCAAAATACTAATACACGTCTATGCTGTGCATAGCCTTTCGACTAACTAAATAGGCATCATAGGCATCAAAGTGACATTAGAAAGTTTGGCATTGACATAACATATTATTAAATAATTATAATGTTATGCAACAGTTACAAACATCTTGCTACTGTCAGTATCATAAACAAAATAGAGATAATACTGATCGTTCCCTTATATTCGTTAAAGGCCTATCATAATGTTTCCCAATCGAAGGCTCGTGCACTCAACACGGCTATAAACGGGATTATAGATCCCGTGCAGAACGCCGGTAAACGTCACAATGTTTTAGGGTTCCGCGTTGAAAAGTAAAAACCATGCTGTTCTTGATATAAATACTAGCTGTTGCCCGCAGCTCCGCCCGCGTAAATTCAGTATCCCAGTATATTAATCCAGGGCCTAAACTTCTACCATACCAAATTTCATCAAAATCCATTCAGTAGTTTTTGCGTGAAGGAGTAACTAACAAGTAACTAATCCATACATCCATCCATACATCCTCACAAACTTTCACATTTATAATATTAGTAGGATCACATGGCGTGGATAGTGTTCTTCGCATGGAATGCATAATATAGCTCCTACTAAGTCTGTTTTGACAACGTTGAGAGTGAGGCTCCATTAATGCGTTGCGCTACGGTGCGTCGTTTTTCCAATGGTCTCGAACCTACCGATTTTTTGGTATTTCTACCGATTTGGGGTCTAATCTACCGATACGATTTCAGAGTATACGTGAATTCTATCGAAATATCCGAAATTTTACATGTTTAGATTTGACAACCGTCCTCTTTAAGGTTTCATAATACTTATGGTTTTTCTAATCTCATGACATATTACGGGAAAACCAATACATTTTGGGGAGTATCCTTGTATTTTACAAATTACAATTGGCTATATACCGATTTTGAGTATAAATCTACCGATTTTTGCTGGCAACTCTACCGATTTCTCAGTTTGACTTTCGAGATCACTGTGTTTTTCATAGAATTTTATGACATGTCTCGTTATTTCGTTGCGTCGCCGTGTAGAACGAGAAGAGTGCGGAGACGAAGAGGGTGGATGATGCGCGTGGAAGAACGCTCTTGCATTGTAAGGTCTTGCGTCGATACAACGCAGGTGTGGTATACGATGCGTTAATCTGTTGCGACGTTAACGCAATGCACTAATTCACCCTCGGTCAGAAGCAAAGTTTACAAAACTATGAAAACAAAACCTTTGACAAGATTGAGGGCTTGCTTCAATAGGGAATTCGTTTAGTAAAAACAATTTTGCCGAATTGTTGACAATTATGATTTGAGTCCGTGCTATATTTTATTGAATACAAAAATATAATGATAAATTAATGAACACTTTAAATTGTATGGGAATGAGCACACTGTAACTTTTGCTTAAAAAAAGATAGCTTTTTAGGTAAGCTAAAGTATTATATAATATACATATAATACTTTATATAACAATTTTACGGTAACAAATACACAAAATAATATTTTGTAATTTCGTTGCAATTTCAAATTTATTGTTATTATTATTGATTGTTTATTATTCATGTTCCAGATTTTTACTGACAGATGCTACACTCTAATATTGGTATTTTTCAAACTTTTTTATTCAAACACACATAAAAATAGATACAAAACAAATATACATAATTAAATAATATATATACCACGTCAATCTGATCCCGTACTAAGTTGAACTTGTGTTACGTATGTATGTGCGGTATGATGTATATATGTATGTAGTGTGATGTACTTGAAATTTTAAACTGTCTAAACATATTATTTAAAAGAACAATCATAATTCACGGAACCCTACATAAAACGTTGCTTACTCTTGACCGATTTTTCAGACTTATGATAGGGATTTCTGCTTATAATAATATACGGTATTGAGATTCCGTGAGTTATTGTTGGGCGCTTTTGTATTTTACTGGCTATTTCCCTTGGATTTGTCTGTTTTTATATTAAAGATTCAGAAACCTTTTATTTATTTAGTTCTAAATCCCAAGGGTATTCAAAACAAGTAATATTCACATTACTCAGGTTATAATAGGGACATTAATCCACTTGAATTTTCATGGAGTCCAAATGAAGTTATGGTCGAGTAGGTTCGCCCAGAAGGTCTAGGTTCCATGCTTTTGGCACCACTCAAGAACTAACCCTATCCCTGTGAATTTATGGTGCAAATTCAGTTAAATCCTGCAAAATCATGTATCAAGTAATTAGTGTTATTCTATTAGAGGGTACCAAAACTGTATTAGTATGCGTGGCTTGATTTAAGGAGGCACAAGATTTAGTACGCTCCAGGGACAGTACCGGCGCAGGACTGTCCCGGACAAGATTAATTATGGCTACTCTAGCACTGAATTCGTTCCATTGTCTGTTTTAAATGGTATTCTAGTTCGATTTCTAATTGTTTTACTTATATTATGTATGCTTGAGAAATATTAAGAGACGAATAACTCTTATCCTTTGTAAAAAGTCTGACCATATTTATTAAATAACTAGCTGTTGTCAGCGGCTCGCGTAAATACAATATCCCACCGAAACACTGTAGTTTTTCGGAATAAAAAGTTAGCCTATGTTTTAATCCAGAGCTCAAGCAACTACCATACCAAATTTCATCAAAATCTGTTCAGTAGTTTTTGCGTGAAAAAGTAACAAATATCCATCCATCCACCCTACTAATATTATAACTGTGAAAGTTTGTGATGGATGGATGTATGGATGTTCTTTAATATTGTAGAACATACTTTTGTTCTATCATCAATCGTTTCAGCAGCGCATGCGACGAAATATGTTTTATGGCATATTTTACACCTTGGGTTACGTTACTAAAGTTTTAGTAAGGATCCCTAATATTTTCTAGCAATAAGTATAGCATATGTTACTCAGGGTGAATATAGCTTTCTTATGGAGATTTTTTTTTTAAATTGGCACAGTAGTTTTTTTTTTTTTTCATTATAAACATACACACAAAAATACAAATTTTTCCTCTTTATAATATTCGTGTAGATAGAGACTTTGCAAGTCTGAATAGAGGTTATAAGTCTTTCAATATATTTCAAGCAAACTTTTATTAAACAAGATAATATTAAACTAGAATACTACTTACTTAAGGATAAACATACCTACTTTATACATTCTATCATAGAACATTGAGCTAAAATTGTACCTACTTATACCATAGTATTTATTATTCTGTATCATGATTCATGATTGACCATACTGTACCAATAACCATGTTACTCTTTATTATTTTTTTTTTCTTTCATACTTATTGTATTCTAGACATAAGCACGATATTGTACCATTTATATTGTAATTTTCTCATGTAAGTGGCTTTGGCCTTTTTTGAGAAATAAAGTTCTTTAAACCTAAGCAAATCAGATTCATATATGTTTATGAATTAGCGTCATACTTAGTCAGTTCACATCGAAACGAGGCGTCAATACGCGACGCAGCGCACCATTTTTAAGATAGCCATTCAAAATTGAACTTTATTAATTACACAAAAAGATGAAATGCAGCGCCGAGTCGCGTAATTATCTCTTCATTGCTGGCTACGGTCGTTTCGTCTGGTGTATGCTTTTAGTTAGTCAACGCCCAACCAATGTTAAAAAATCACACCAAATCAATTTTTGCACTGAGCTATACAGACTAAAATTATTACCTATTTATTTGTTCGTAAAATGAAAATTTGCTTTAAAATATGATACTAAACTAAAAAAAAAATGTTAAAAAATTGCCAACGTCTGTTGAAAAATTAGCAAGTTATGAGCGGCCAAAGTTTAATCTTTCTCTTACAGTAACTATTTACTAAACTATGCTCTTACTAGCAAAACGAAACTTAGTATAAACTCTCTATGTAAGTCGTGTAATATGACGTCATATTATTATACTCCGGAACTCTGTCTGACTACTTTAAACGTTAATTTCTTAGTTATTTCAAAGGTTTCGAAAAAATTGTTGTGCTACGCGGTTTATCAAACAGGAGAGATTTAATTAAATAAAATAATAAGAGCATATTATCATATTATGAGAGAATATTTATAAGATATTTTGCTACTGACTGTATTGTTATGTAATTGCATGTACAAAGAAAACAACGAAAAGAAAAGTTGTCTGTGTCTCGTAAAATTGCAGTCAGTAATATTGTTAAATGCTTTTAAGTCCTACTAATATTACGTATATAAACGTGAAAGTTTGTGAGGATGTATGGATGGATGGATGTATGGATGGTTTCTTTGTTACTCTTTCACGCAAAAACTACTGAACTGATTTCGATGAAATTTGGCATGGTAGTAGTTTTAGGCTCTGAATTAAAACATAGGCTACTTTGTATCTAAAAAAAACAGTCTTTTACGCGGGCGGAGCCGCGGGCAACAGCTAGTAAGTATAACATATTTCTTTGTCATTTCATGGTATCAACGTCTCAGTAATAATCTAGTAATCGATTATTTCACCTTTTGAGAAGTATGTTTAAAAATTATATTAGCTCTCTACACACCTTCATCCACATGAAGTTTAACTGTGCCAAATATAAAACTCCTGCGTTCGCTATTCTTGTAAAACAGTACTGAAAGTTTTTGTTTCACGAATTAATAACCACTTAGCATTATGCTTACGAAGTACGAACGATATTTAATAAAGAAATTTTAAAATTATTTAAAAATCTGCTAAACTGTGCCGTGTTTTCGTTTAGAAATGTATAAATATAAAAAGATATTTTTAGATATACCGCCGTCTGTCGGACGCTACTTCTTATTTTTGGATTTTAAATGATGCCTGAAGTTTCATTACTGCAACGTGTATTTCACTATACATTTCTTTTTATATATTTTACTGCACCCTATTTTAACAAACCAGCGATCTTGCAGAAAAATAATTTTACGATTGCCCATAAACTACAAGTACCACTCCATAATATTGCATAACATCAATCCCTCTACCAATTTATTAATAATCCACTCATACTGAGAGTCTGCTGGTTTTAAGATCTTTTTATTGCCTTGCATTACCTTCAGAAATTTCATCCAACTAAAAGCATACCCCGAGTTATATGGTTCGAACACTGACCCAACTAAATAAATGTTTTTTCGGTTCTATATTTAGAAGATTGTTTAGCCAATCTATTTTGGGTGGTAAACATGAAAACTTTGTGTTATGCAATGTCTTTATATTTAAATATTAGAGTCCTTACATATAAAATTGGCGTTTTATCGTACTGGTCACTTTGATCTCAAATATCTCTCAAAGATCTTTCTCAAAAAAAAGAGATGGTCTAGAAATGTGTGAGGCGTGGGCCAGCACTATGTACACTATATGTAAATATAGCTACATAATATAGTAACTGTTTCTTATTATTTATTTTATTTAATTTCACTTCGTTTCTATGTACATTTGAAATAAATTCGTCAAGGAGAGCAACACAACGTAAAATAAAACATGGTGGATCAGATCAGAATTATAAAAAGAGTGTCATTTTGACAATGACGTGACTTTTGACAAAGAAAGACGTATGACATTCAAGAAGACGTCTCTTCCTAAAACTGTCAACTACGTCAAAAGTCAAGTCAAAACCAGTTGTCATGGCCGCCCTAAAAATAGGGTTCTCGCAATAAAAAACTCTTCAAATAATAATTTTTGTACGCATGTACCCTTCTTCAAATGAATTTTTTGTATTTTTTAACACGCTGTATTATTAACTTCACCTGTATGTAAGCTTGTTTGCTTGTATGTAACTATCAATACAATGCGGTCGCCAAGCAACCGTTTGAAGTTAACGGTTGCTTGGCGACCGTCAACATCAAGAATATCGAACTAAAAAGTTGAAAATAAATATACGGTCATTCAGGGTAGCTTTGAATCACGAGGGTAACTTTGACAGTTTGTTCACAAAATTCTTTTCTATTGTTTTATGTGGGAAACAATTGGCGCTTAAAATTTAATAACAATTCGTGTACGTAACATACTTCGTAAACGAAATCTAAAAAAAAGCAGCTGTCAAGAGAAGATAATACCAAAAACTTTTGTTTTTAACCGCGCGCAACATAATGGGTAAAAATCAGTGCAAAACTTTGTTTAAAAATCTCGTTAACTTTGCTGCTATCAAGGTATATAAAAACATATTTAAATGTAATAACTTTATGGTTTTTTTGACTTGTCTATGACCCCACTGCATCAATATTTAATAAAAACATAAATTATTGTCACTCTGAAGCTGTAAATTAATTAAAAGTTAGTTTGTGTCAAAGTTACCCAAGTTAGGTGGTAACTTTGACACACGACAAAATTGCCAGTTTTTAATATAATTAGTCATTTTTAAAGACGTTTTATAACTTTATAGCATGAAAACCAACCTGAGAGCACAGATTAACTAAACTCTTTTGACTAATTCTTAACATAGTAAAAGTTTGATTAAAAAATATGTCGATGATGATTCAAAGTTACCCTGATTGACTGTACCTAGTTTAAAAAAACTAAAAAAACACGCTTTTTAATATCGAACTGAAAAGTTGAAAACAATTTTAAAAATACTAATATAATTGAGGGAAAAGCGTGGGGCGCTTTGTGCCATAATTTTCGTATATCGAGCGACCCACGCTTTTCCCTCATTTATACTCATAGATCTATATATAATATTAAAAAGAGGTAGATATGTTATAAACGCGTAAAAATGAAGACTCGAATTGGCCAATTTTGGTTAGTGTGCTCCGCGAGTAATAGCGTGTTTTGTGTTACTATGCGACGTTGACACATTGACAGCGTTCCATGTCAATGTGTGTCGTGGCACAGAAATATTGTCAGTTTTGTAAGGATATATAACGTATCTATGTAATAATTAATCAAGTTTATACTAGTATTTTTAAAATTATTTTCAACTTTTTAGTTCGATATTAAAAAGCGTGTTTTTTTAGTTTTTTTAAACTATATTTATTATGCAAAGGAATGAACGAACTACCTACGAGATGGAAAAAGTGCATAGATAGCAATAGTATGTATGGTACTTTGATTAAATAAATATGGGTATTACTTTGATTAATTATTACATAGATACGTTATATCCTTACAAAACTGACAATATTTCTGTGCCACGACACACATTGACATGGGACGCGTGTCAATGTGTCAACGTCGCATAGTAACACAAAACACGCTATTACTCGCGGAGCACACAAACCTAAATTGGCCCGACTCGGGCCAATTCGAGTCTTCATTTTTACGCGTTTATAGCATATCTACCTCTTTTTAATATTATATATCTATGGGGTATTATGTTTAAAAAAATCGACTTTACCTTTCTCCTTTACAAAACGCTAATTTCATAATAGAATCAGGCGTTACTTTGCAAAAATTTCTAGCATACAATTTAATTAATATTATATACCTAGATAACATTAAATATAATTTATTACATTAATTCGAGAAGCAAAACCTTACAGTGCAGTTTTAGGAAAATTGTGTGTCGGCTAGGAGGAGTAAGAAATTTGGCCGGTAAATTATAGTTTATACTATGTAGGTAGTAAAATTTAAGATAACGGTATAATTACATCTTTTGTTCGTTTGTTGTGTTGTGTGATAACAAAATATTTTATAAAGTGTTTACTGGTTTTTATTATATTTTCCTTTGAAAAGCTGCACGTAGTAAGCAAATAAACCGATATCCAATAAGCTGACGCCTCTGTACCTGCTCCACATAAAGACATTGTGCATCGAGGTTAAGAATTTCCTAGAACATTTCGTTTTCAATTTTGCACCTTTCATACACGGCATATCCAATTTAACGCAAATCGTAAGATTTCTTTGATTTAATTCACGACTGCGATAAAGTAATTTCATATAAAAATAATCCTTATAGGAAGTTTATGTAATATAGTGGTTAGAGTTTGGCTCTCGACTTGATGGCTCGACTCGGTCGTGGGTTCGATTCTCGCATCGGAACAACAGAAAATGTTGTTTCCAAGTTTGTTAAGACAAGAAAGATGATTCATGCATCGGATGGGCATGTAAAAAGTCGGTCCTACGCCTGATCTCTCGTCAGTCGTGTCGGTCATCCGTCCTAAGTGCCTAAACTGCTAGTGCTATTACCATACCAAATTTCATCGAAATCCGTTTAGTAGTTTTGGTGTGAAAGAATACCAAACATCCATCCACTCATTCATCCATCCATCCACCCATCCATTCATCCTCACAAACAATCACATTTATAATATTAGTAGGACACATAAAGCGTTCGGAAGGGATTTTTGGGACAAAGTTTCTGTAAGCCGATAAAATCTATGAATCTTTTTTCACTTACTTTAGAAAATAAAATTAAAACTGTAGTATATCTGTAGGCTTTACTCCGGAGTCCCTATCTATTTAATGGCTTGAGTAACTGCAAGATTCCCTGAACCAAAAAGTCTCAAGTATTTTTACTACACAAGTTCTAGCAGTGATTTTTTCTTCAGGGAATCTTTCAGTAAGCAAGGATTGTCGTAAAGTTTACGAGTTTCAGCGAATTCGTGGAACAAACATGGCTGCCGATTGTCGAATGTTCCAGACTGATAAAACTGTCTATATTGTGATGGGTTTACAATAGTTTAATAGACAAAATGTAGCCTATGTTCGTCATAATAAAACACTTAAAACTTCTAGCTATACTATCGCACCTAGCAAAAGTGTAACAAAAACCTAATAGTAGAAAACCCTCAACTAAAATTCTGAATTGCTACTTAAAGTTAGGAGTTCCCTAAATTATTAAGTGACAATATGTGCAGCATGAAACTTAAGAGCTTCTTAATTTAAGCAGCATATTCGGCCGTAAACGTGTCTTTTACATTTCCACTATATTATACTATAGTGGCTACAAAATAAAGTACTACACTTTACATTTTTTTAATAAAATTTTATGCGTGTACGATTCGTAGTTCGATTGTAGACATTAGAGATGCCACGAATAGTGAATTGGTCGAATACCGAATATTCGGCAACGCTGTCGGCCGAAGCGCCGAATATTCGGCCGCCGAATATTCGGCACGAAATACATACTTGTCGGGAGCGCATTAGCTGGATAAATACAAGTTTTCCTGTTTCAACCTGTTTTCCTCGTTGCGTTGGCGCAGCAGGCGACGACTAGCGAGTATAGTGAGAGGTTATTTTCTGAGGCTGGTAACATTTAAAATGAAAAGCGTAATCGTTTGCTACCAAAAAATGCTGAAAAGCTTGTTTTTATCCTATACAACTTACCACTGATCAATTTTAATTACTAAAGTGTTGTAATTTGGAAATAAATATATAATTTTGAGTAATATAACGTGTCTTTTTTACATGATTTTCGGTATTCGCCCGAATAGTACGTATTATTCGGCCGAATACCGAATAGCAAAAAAGTGGCCGAATAGGCCGAATACCGAATAGTTGTCGAATATTTGTGACATCTCTAGTAGACATCGTAGTTCGATAGGTTTTAAACAGATGTCGTTAGTTTTTTCTTGTATGAAGATTTTTTTGTCTAATGTTTTTGTTGATATGAAGATTTTTTTTTTGTCTAATGTTTGAATTCCTTGTCCTTAGTATCCTACTAATATTATAAATGTTAAAGATTGCGAGGATGGATGAATAGATTAATATTTGTTACTCTTTCAATCAAAAACTACTTAACGGATTTAGATGAAATTTTGTATGGTAGTAGTTAAGCTCTGGTACTAAAACATCTTTTCATCGCGAAAAAGTACAGTGTTCCCGTGGGATACTGAATTTAAGTAGGCGAAGCCGCGGGCAAAAGCTAGTTGTACATATACAAGCCAGTGTAGTTGGTGCTTATCTAAAATTTAACTGAAATTGTAAGTACAAAATTGAAATTTTTTCCAAAGTACACAATAAACTATACCTATCCCACAGACTCAACTGACAATACCCTAATGGCATTCATTGGGACGTGTTTGTATTGCACTCGACGAGGCTTGGGGGAGCTTACACGAATTACTTGGAATATTCTTTTGTTTTGTCTCCGTATTAACTGTCTGTGATATTGAATATTATTGTTATATGTTACAGATAATCTAATCCTGAAAGTAGAATGTTCTTATAACTTATTCGTATTAAAATTATGTTTAAACGATACTGGGTATTGCCCTCGACTCCACCTGCAAAAATAAAGTATCTCACGGGAACACTACCTTTTTGGGATGAAATGTAACCTTTGTTTTAATCCAGAGCTTATACTACTGCCGTACTAAATTTCATCAAAATCTTTTCAGTCGTTTTTGCGTGAAAGAGTAACAAACAGTATCCATACATCCATCCCTCCATCCTCACAAACGTCCACATTTTTATTATTAGTAGGATTAAACTTTGACATGTAATTGAAAATTGTATTGTGACTATTATTATGTTAACATTGTAATACCATAATACAAACAAAGTATTTGATTCTCGATGGTACAATAAATATACTGTAATAATATGTATGATGTATCTAAAATATTATGTTACATATTACGTGTTTTGTGAATTAAAAACGCTTATAGCTACTGCCATTAGAATGATGAACGATGGAATAAAATTAATCATTATTTGAGGCTACATTAAATTGATTTTTTAAATAGATCGCCTATTGCGAGTACAATCTAATTGCAGGGATATATTATAATAATGCTACATTTTCTGAGGATTTCAAATGTTACTTTTCTGCCTTATGCATATATATCGCTAGATGGCGCTAATCAAAATATAAACTTTGTAATATAATTATACGCTAGATGGCGCTAAATAACAAACTTTGTAACTTTCAATTTACTTCACAGAATATAACAGCTGCCGGACATAAAAGTCGTCGTAAAAACCAAGAAATTGAAGCGACAGGACAATCGAAATTGACACTTAAAAGAGACGATTTTTGCCATTGATATATATAACAGATTGACCACTAAGGTGCTGTGACAGATTATATTATATTACTGACGTAATGAATCGTCATTTTATTAAGATATACACGAAGACAGCTCGCAACTATGTGTGCGGGGCTAGATATATGCGGGGGTTGCGGCGAGCTGGACATGAGTTTTTTCAGGCCAGGACTTTCGTTCAGGAGGCTCGCCGCTGGTCTTTTCTTACTTTGACATAATTGGGTATTTGAATGATTTTTTATGATAAATGGAAAGATCTAATAGGTATAACTTTTATAACTATTTTTTATTTTTAAATCATTCAAAAGTTATATCAAAATAAAAATTAACTTTTGAATTCAGTACCGAAGACACGTCGACAGCTCCCGAAAAAACCCGGGCGCGTGTGACGTCATAATGTTAGTTTTCACCAGGATAACGCAACTGGCGATCGTAAGTATTGGCATTCGAAATTCAAAATTATAGTCGTTTTCTTGACTTTTCATTATTTAGCTGATGATGATGATCGATCGTGGCACTTTAAAAGTCACGTGACTTTTTTTTAATCATTTTTAATTGCATATAATTAATTGAAAAAATAATTAGTTTTTTCGTAATTAATATCAATATTATTATTAGTAAAGTAAATAATTTTTAAGCAAATTTCCAATTGACAATCTAATTTCGTAATATTTATATGATAGATTTGTCTGGTGCGAGACTTAAAACTATTTTGGTGTCAATTTTAGGCATACGTCAACATGGATACGTTATACCTTTGGTTATACCCTTACAAAACTGTCAAAATTTTTGTGCCGCGATACACATTGACACTTTTTATTATTGACACATTTCAATCACAGCAAAAATTCGTGACAAGGATGGCATTCCTAATTCAATAGCAAAGAAAAAGATGACTAGTATATTTTGTCACTACCAACTACACACGATTCTACATTTCAAGTTTGGAATCTCTGCCAAAGAATAATTTAACGACGCTGAAGGTACAAAATGCGTATAAATTCTATTTCGTTTATAGTTAGGTACCTACTATTAAGAGGTAATTTATTTAAATTACCTCATAATAGTAACTATGAACAAAAATAACAATTTTATGTAAGATTAATCTAAAGGCATGAACGCCTACTACTATTTAGATAAATATATTTAGTTCTTTTTAGCAATGTCAAACAGGAATCGAAACTTGATATTTGTTTGTATTATTGCACTATTTTATAGTGCGATGTTGGGGCACAAATTCTGCAAAGTAATAAAGAACGGTACAGATGAAGAAAGAACTTATTTTCAAAAGTTACACGCCATGCCTAGTGGGTCTGTCAGACCCAGATTTTCAAATAGATTTTAGATAGATTGAATAGATCATTATGTTCCACCTCAGAATCAGATTCTTCATCATTTTCCAGAGCAATGTCAAACTCTCTCCACTTGAGCTAAATACAATTTCATCCACCTCATTCAACACTTGGAATAAAAATCTTGCTATGTCCTCGTCTGGCAAACGTTTATTCATATTGAATCTGGAATATGTAAAAACTACAACCTTTTAACACACAAATACCAATTATCATAAGAAAAAAAACTAAATTAATACTTACATAATAATGTCACGTAGTATGCCTGGTGGGGTCTATGGGACCCGCGCGCACTTTACGGACGTTTTTCTACGCTCCCAGCTAGCTGCGAACTGGGGAAGCGGGCGGTAAACATTCCGCGGTTAGTAACAGTAAGCTACTGAGAACGGTGAGGTGCGCAATCCAAAGTTGAAGGAACTACAACGGACCACGCGTTGGTCTGGGTCTGACAGACCCTACCAGGCATGCCAAGGGTTAAGCTGAAATCGAAATCCGGAACGCCACCGTTGAAAATTTATAAAGTTAAAAATAGAATTCTGCGATAATACCTAACTACAATAGAGTTGAAAATGGAAATTTATGGGGGAGGCCTATGTCCTGCAGTGGACGTCACCAGGCTGAAACGACGAACGACGAAACGACGAACTTAAATCAAATAAAAGCAGCAGTAACTTTATTGTTACTGTTAGGCCCTCAAATCTTCTTCTCGTTACTTCGTTAATGATACAATTTTAAAAAGTTAATGATATTAATTTAACTGATTGAACAATTATAATTACATTATTTTCATCAATCTTATCTATAGATGCTGGCGGGAAAAATTCCGAATCATTCCTGTCGAATACTTCGGAAGTGTTCCGAAATATTCCGAAACTTTGGGAATATTTCAACTCAAAAAAAAATTAGAAAAATTGCGCTTGGAAGTTGTAAACTAATACCCCCTTAATTAGTAAGGGGGTATTAGTTTACAACTTCCAACTTTACAACTTTATTAAAACGCTGTATAAGCTTTGAATAGACTATATTACAGTGTTTTGTTCACATCACACAAGTGACATTTTTAATTCGATAGAAGAAGACAAAACACTGTGTAACTAACTATTTAAAGCTTATACAGCGTTTATTAGTAAGCGGCTTTATCTTCAGTTGTGTTGTGAGCGGTAGGTATATTTGAGTTTATGGTTGTGACTTGATTGCACGTCGCATCATTTAATAAAGTCGTCAGAGCACCTCTTCAATAAAGTCTTCGCTTGGTGGTGGTTTGAGGTCAATTGAGGTGTTCCGGCTTCATTGAGTCGGTTCTATTGGTATCTACAAAAGTCCAATTAATAAAACCTCTGTATTGTATAACAGTTTAAAAAGTGAATTAATACTTTGACTTATATTGTCAATAATTTTATCTTGATACTAGCTTTTCCCCGCGACTTCGTCCGCGTGGAATAGTTACTTTGGGATATCGCTAAAATTTACCCGCGACTTCATTTACGTAGAAGGAGAAGCGCTTCCACCTCACGGTCACAACTGCCCGCCCGCGCTGTGCGCCGTACTATAGCGCGCATGATTATTTTATTACTGCGATATCTTCTAAAATACTCATTGAAATCAAATGATGTAAACGGCAAATTTCTTCTAGATTAAATGCTTGTAATGAATAACGTTTTTAAAATTTACTTGGATAAGGATTAATATAATCTTTATGAAAACACTTTCACAAATAATGCTTACTTTTAGAACAAATTTGGTTAGTATAAAAAGGTTATAGTGAGCCAACCTTAAAAGATAGACATATACTGTCGCGGACTTTTTTTTATAACTTTTACAGGGGAACAATTCTGCCATACATCATTTTAGCGAAACTTTAACCGTTTCCGCAGCGTACGTAGCGAAAGCTCTCAAAAGGAAAAAAAGACCCCCGATTTTGTAACATTCTTGATTGGTGCTCCGCTCGTATTGAGTTTATCATGATGCTATATAGCCTAAAGCCTTCCTCGATAAGTGGACTATCCAACACAAAGAATTTTTCAATTCGTACCAGTAGTTCCTGAGATTAGCGCGTTCAAACAAACAAACAAACAAACTCTTCAGCTTTATAATATTAGTATAGATATTGGAATACATATTCTAATTCGAGCTAGGTACACGTATTTTTATTTCTCATCCTTACTACAGGTTCCATCTTTTTACTTATTTAAAAATTATTTATTTCAACATTTTTTTATGTCACGTATACATATATTAGGTACTAAATAATATTGTTCTGAAAACTGCATCAAAATCGATGCGTACAGAGCTATTGTACATACAAAAAATATCAACATTATATACTTAATCAATCCCATTTATAATAAAATAAACATTTATATTTTAATTACGTATGTGCCACTGAACAAATAATTCATTCAACCACCATACACCATAAACTAACACCTAGGTATATTAGCATTGAATTATTCCGGCGAAATATTCGACGGAAATATTCGACGGAAATATTCGACGGAAACATTCGATTGCGGCGTACGAATCTTTCTCGCGCGGGGGAAAACTTCTCCGGGGAGCATCTCCCTCCCGCGCCGCCGTCTCGCTCGTGTGGCAGCGGCCGGCGGGCGACGCATAGAGGGCGGCGCGGCGGCGATCGACGATTGATGCAAAATACGATTTTTCAGCAAAAATAAAAATCTTAATTAAATTAGTTTTGAATAATTCAAATTTAAAGAAACTTTCCTAGAAGTATTCCGGAATTATTCGGAATTTTTCAGAAGTTTTGCAACTATAATCTTATCCAAATATCCTTCAAGCTAGATAAAATATAAAAATAAGTGAACGGTCTGTAGTTCTGTACCTACAACTAACGACATTCGCTTCTGTACTATTTACTCTATGCCAGAAATGCATGCATCCTTATTAGATTGACGAAAAAAGTTTATATTGACATTGCTTTCCATTTTTTTTTTTAAGACATAAACTGGAGTTTTGCCGGGAAAGTCAATCAGCAATGTTGTGTTTCTGTATTATTTTTCTAAATTCGTGTTAATTCGGTTTTTAATGTGTTATAGTGGTGGAATATTAACCATTAATTATTCGTTGAGGTGCATTAGTGTGGAAAAGTGATACATTCTACAAAATGCGTGCTAAATTGGGTTTCCCGCCAAAACTCCCTAGGAAGTTTCAGTAAAGCGTCTACCACTTTACTGAATCGACTGACTTGACTGATTGACTACCGTGACTATTTATTTGGACTTTGACTAGACTTTGGACTTGACGATTTAGAAATACAGTACCTACGTTGATGAAAATAATATACTTGACATTGGCAAATGGTGATAAGCCGACGCCATAAATAAAAAAAAAAAAAAAAAAGACATAAACTGTCAAGTATTTTCTTGAAATTATTTATTATTGAAAAATATATTTTTAACAAAATACTTGACTGAGTAATAAATGTTGTAAAGTTACATGGGAAATAAAATTCCTTGACTTTTATTCACTTTTTTATCAAGGTTTTTACAGCTTTTATAGACACACGATGGAATTTTGTGCAAGGCGCACGGAACGCGTAGTACGTGCGCCTTGCACAAAATTTCGAAGCGTCGACCAGCTGGTCGCATACTAACCAAAATTGGCCCGACTCGGGCCAATTCGAGTCTTCATTTTTACGCGTTTATAACATATCTACCTCTTATTAATATTATATATCTATGCCTGTGGTACTCTAAAATTGCCAAAAAAATGTCTGTCTATTTTACAGATTAATCATAATATTCAAGAAAGAGACGACTACTACCCGCATGTTCAGTCTGTTTCTTTCTTTCAACAGTAATTATATGTACGTAAGAAAAGTACTAGCCGCACTTTATTTCTACAAGACTATCGATCCCATAACAGCTTTGCGCAATCCATTCTTTATGTCAACAGCTATGCCCCTGGGAGGGGAGAAAAGAAATTAATTTGACAACTCCATCAAGACGTCATCGAGAGGGACACCCTATTAAGGGGGAAGGGAGGTAATTAGTAATTACTTAATGGTATAGGTACAGGGAGGTCTAAGAACTTCAACGCCCGGGGGTGATTTAAAAACGTGTTTGTTGTCTTATTGCTGACTTCGGAGTTTAAGAATGAATTGTTTTGTTATTGTTGTTGTTTAAATGTCTTAAACAGTGGTTAATGCCAGGTTAAGTAGGTATAAAATAACGAAAAACTTTAAAAAATAACATCGCACTTTAATCTCAAAAAATTATCATGTTACCTATGTGTTATTTTAATTGACAAGAAAAAACATAGACGTAGGTATGTATATACATATTATAGACGAGGCATGTCGAGGTAAAAAAAAATACACACCTATATGGCTCCAAACATGGGGATTTTTTGAGCCATTTAAGTTTAACATTTGTCATCTTAACTTGTTTTGAAATCTTTGACAAAAAGTTGATAATATGTTAACATAAGCCACGAAAACTTATTCTCAAAATTTAAGAAAAAAAATTGACGAGTACAGAGTACACACGGAAGAAATGAAACTTCATTCATCACCTACAATCCAAAATTACTCTCATCGTGTCTAATTAAAGGGGTTTTACCTGGGTTTTACACTTTAGGCACGATGAGAGTAATTATTATTTAAGGGTAACTTAAGTACTAAGGAACCCAAAAAAAAATAATTTCACTCTCAAGGCCACTAAAAGACACTTGAAACAGCCTTGATTAACCTTTGAAAAAAGTAAGTCACGTCTAAATCTTGAAGAAAACATACAAATCGATAGCTTAGGGCTTATTTAAAAAAAAACGAAACCAAACTGTATTTTTTTTCGAGTCAAAAACAGTTTCAAGAAACAGTTTCATAAAAAACGCATATAATACTAAAAGGTTTATCTTCTTGACAGTTGGATGGAACCCGTTTCATAAAGAGTTATGTTGCGTGAGTGAGATAGGATATATAAAGAACCCACAAGATCGAATGAAACCAATATGTGCCGTTCGTTTCTCGTGGTACTTGGCGAATAGTTTTTTAAAAAGTGTTTTTTGAAAACAGGCAAGCGTTTTTTCGTTTCATGGCAAAAAGCGTTTCTCAGAACTGTTTCAGAAAAAACGCCCAGCAGATCTAAAAAGGCCGTTTTGGCAATTCATTTTCAATTCTTGTTATGAATTACTGTATCAAAGATGACAGCGATCGTAAAATGGCCACTTGAATTGCAATTCATAATATAATTTGTATACAATTCATATGCAGAAATTGGCTTAATTATGCATTCATTTGACAGATTTACAAGCAGAATTGCTTTAGTGTCAAATAGCAATATTGCGATGATATTGCGCAAGTGGCCTTTTTAGACCCGCAGTACTAGCTGGTAGCCTTTATTTATGTAACAATAAGTTAGTTCAGATTTAGATTGTGAGTTGAGAACGTATGTCGGTAACTTTTCCAATACCCGCTACAGCGCGATTCTAAAATTATTACACCTACCCGCAAACGGAGCGAAACGCCCAACAAACTTCTGCTTTGCAGATACTAGAGGAAACAATCTGCATACATAAAACAGGTTAGGAATAGTCCTAATAATAATATACTGTATAGAGTATAGACAGTATACATACTAATATTAAAAATGGGAAGGTGTGTGTGTCTGTTGGTCCGTTTTTCACGGCAAAACTACTGAATCGATCGATTTAAATGAAATTTGGTACACAGATAGTCTAGAGCCTGAGAAAGGCTACTTAGGCTACTTTTTATCGCTGGAAAATATACGTTTCCGTGGGATACTTTATTTACAATTTCACGTAAAAACTAACTAAACCGAATGAAATTTGGCACAGATAAAAAGTAGACCACGGGAAAGGACATAGGCTACTTTTTATCGCGGGACATATGCGGTTCCCGTGGGTTATTGTACTAACGCGGGCGGAGCCGCGGGCATCAGCTAGTACATAATAATATAGCAAACTGACCCGGCAAACGTTCTGCTATCATAGACGTATAGTATATCCGATCGATATCTTTAATTTTAATTCATTTGTTAGGTTGTCTGGAAGAAAATGCAGTAAGCGGACCGCCTTTTTGTGCGTTTCTTTATTTTCGAAATTTAGTTTAGTCGAAGTTTAGAAATTTATTCTATTATTTAGTTTGGAAATTTTAATTATAACTCGTTGGTATAAAAATAGTAATAAGGTCGATTCTGCTAATTGAATCCCGCAATAATACCTATTATGATCCAGTCCCGATATGTTAAAAGTTTAAAACTGCAAAATGGTATTCTCATAAATGTCAAACCCGTTTTGATTGATCGGAACTCCAAAAATGTATGATCAGTTTATGATATGGACGATTCATTTATAAAATAATAAAAGTAAAATGAATCCCACCAAAAACATTCTGTAAAAAACTAGCCAAGTCTCGATAGAGCTGCTTGTTTATCTCTAAAAAGTAGTGAAATCTAGACAAAGTCGTGCCAAGTCTAAGGTTCCTTACTGCGATTTCTTTATTATTATAGTTAATGTTGTGTGACTTGGCCGTTGAAGGGTACACAATGGTACAAAAGGGGCTCCATGACACCATTGCTCCAATACATGTGTTCTACAATCAACAACAGCCTAAAATGAGACACTACTCACTAGCGTCCAATTACCAATACCAGTATGGGCTATTATCTCGCTTAACAAACATAGGTAGTTACAACAGATATACATTACGTGTAAACAAAATTGACTTGTACCCACTTGTAACGTATAAAGAATGTTCAACGGCCAAGTCACACAACATTAACTATAATAATAAAGAAATCGCAGTAAGGAACGTTAGACTTGGCACGACTTTGTCTAGATTTCACTACTTTTTAGAGATAAACAAGCAGCTCTATCGAGACTTGGCTAGTTTTTTACAGAATGTTTTTGGTGGGATTTCACTTCTTTTTGTAGAAACGTGGGCATATTGATTTATTTTACTAGATTTCAGTGTAATTTGTTTATTTAATTTGTGTAATGATCGAGTACAATAAAGTTAATCGTACGACTATTTCTTCTTGTAAACTTGTAAATATAAGTATAAAAGCCAGTCTAGTCTTATCCAGAGTTTTCCTTTAATTTTATTTATATGCGTATCAAAAGCAAAAAGGGAGGCATTCGCCCAGCAGTGGAATGCTACGGACTAGATTAAATTAGAAGATGTGTCCCACTTCGCTAGGTTTTTGAAATGACAGTCGATTTTTTTATGTACCAATAGTAGAAAGGGGGCATTACCATATCTCTAATCAGCTGAAACCAGCTGAGGATTCTTCATCAGATACTTCAGACCTTCGATTTTTGACATCAAATGAAGCGGCCCACCACCATGTTGAATATTTTTTGTAAAGGCGGTATGTCGATCTCTAATAGTTTGGTTGGGCTCTTGTGTTTTCTAATCAGGGTCACCAGGTACTCCAGATGTTTGATTATCCTAGTTTTTATAGTTTTCCCTTTATGTGGCCATTAAACCCTAACTCTGTACCAAATTTCAGCTCTCTGAGTTCATGAGAAGTACTAGTTCTATTCTGATGATCATGAGTGAGTGACTGAGTGAGTGTCATAAATTCAAAACTTTGTTTTCGCTTAACTTCGGAACTAAATGACCTACAGACTTAAAATTTTGGATTTTAAGTATGTGATTATAGCTTACTAGATGACGAAAATTTCTGCGTTCTGGTCTTATCCAGAGCTCCTCAAATAGGGGCCTGAAAATGCGGCGAAATGGTTCCAGTAAAGAATGGTACGACAGTGTTTGCTTCGCGCTCGACTTGACGGGGGCACTGCCATGCCCCCAGATCGACGTTCTGGTCTTATCCAGAGGTTCTCAAATAGGGGCCTGAAATGCGGCGAAATGGTTCCGGTAAATAATGGTACGGCAGTGTTTGCTTCGCGCTCGACTTGGCGGGGGCACTGCTGTGCCCCCAGATCAACGTTCTGGTCTTATCCAGAGCTTCTCAAATAGGGGCCTGAAAATGCGGCGAAATGGTTCCAGTAAAGAATGGTACGACAGTGTTTGCTTCGCGCTTGACTTGGCGGGGGCACTACCGTGCCCCCAGATCGACGTTCTGGTCTTATCCAGAGGTTCTCAAATAGGGGCCTGAAAATGCGGCGAAATGGTTCCAGTAAATAATGGTACGGCAGTGTTTGCTTCGCGCTCGACTTGGCTGGGGCACTGCAGTGCCCCCAGATCGTCGTTCTTGTCTTATCCAGAGGTTCTCAAATAGGGGCCTGAAAATGCGGCGAAATGGTTCCAGTAAAGAATGGTACGACAGTGTTTGCTTCGCGCTCGACTTGGCGGGGGCACTGCCGTGCCCCCAGATCGACGTTCTGGTCTTATCCAGAGGTTCTCAAATAGGGGCCTGAAAATGCGGCAAAATGGTTCCAGTAAAGAATGGTACGGCAGTATTTGCTTCGCGCTCGACTTGGCGGGGGCACTGCTGTGCCCCCAGATCGACGTTCTGGTCTTATCCAGAGGTTCTCAAATAGGGGCCTGAAAATGCGGCAAAATGGTTCCAGTAAAGAATGGTACGGCAGTGTTTGCTTCGCGCTCGACTTGGCGGGGGCACTGCCGTGCCCCCAGATGTGTAAATTCTTTACGATAATAATTGGGGTTCTGAAATCTGGATTGTAGATACCCTGTACCCTGAACCACCTGAACCGAAGAGCATATATGAAGGGAATAATGAAAGTGGACGAAGCGAAACAAGTATGTAGGGATCGTAGCAAGTGGAAAGAAGTGGTCTCTGCCTACCCCTACGGGAAAAAGGCGTGATTATATGTATGTTTACAGTATTTATTCACAATGAGCACACTCCACAGGCATCACTACTTTAGACTGACTTTTGTTACTAAACAATCAATTACTGTACAGGTTGTTGTTAGTTTGCACAGCGCTATACAGTATACAGGGTGGCCACAATGCCACAGTCCGGAAACTTACACCAAACAGCTGTGTTCGGAAGGTAAGAAGCTCATTCAATATTTACGATCGTCGCAACCTTATGCGTGGTACATGCGATAAGATGTAGCGACTAGCGATTAGCGAATGCAAATAGAAATATTTAAATAGAATCAAAGTTTTAATTTTTATTACATGAATTCTTATGTAAAACTCTATAGACATATTATTTTTCACTCGAATTGTTGGTTTAAAGCTAATGGCTGTGGTCCACGAAAAAGGGCGCATGTAAGCGCTTGTAAGCAAAATGGCGATCGCTAAGCGGTAAGCGCTGTCAATGCTAAATGCTATTTACCTCCAGGACACGTTATCTTCTTAAAACACTACTGATTTCAAAATAAATAAGCAAAATGGCGGATTATGTTAGCGCTACTGAATTTAGTAAACGTGTCCTGGCCGACAACTGTCATTTCCTTTTTAGCGCTAGTAAGCGCTAACAAGCGCCATTTTCCGCGGATAACAGCCATTATCTCGGTTATTTCCGTTATTGAAAAGAATGTACTACACTTTCCCAATTAGAAAATTTTCAAAACTAAAGAAGTTAGAGATTTTTATAAAAAAGTTTTAAGAAATTTTTATTAGCTTTCTATTTAGTTTTAAAAGCGTAGTGATATATTTTGCAGGCCAATCTACTGTATAAAATGTTGTTAAATATAATGTGTCGTCTTCTCTCTGTCGCCGTCTACTATTGAAAGTTTGAAAAAAAAAATGAATGGATGCATGGATGAATGGATTTTTTTTTCTTTTCTTTTTCACGCAAATACTAAGTTTGACTGTGCGCGGGCGAAGCCGGGCAAAAGCTAGGATATTAAATGTTACTTGTCGCTTACCGTTTATGATTCGGACCAGTGTAAGTCACGTGCCCATCACACCTCGGATAAACCCTGAACACGCCCCTGACATAACACTGGACATGAGCTGTTTATTTATACGTCTGCTACGAAATTCATTTGAACCATGTTTTTGATGTAAAGTTTTGGTGAAGAATCGTCTTCTTCTGATAGTCTTGAGTCTTGACTGATAGACAAACAGACAGGTGTACGATTCTCACGTAATCGAGTAAAGTTCACATTCGAAAAAAACAAAGTTCGATTTTTTTAAAGAACGTAACACAGTTCGTATGAAGGTACATTCTCTGGTATTCACAATCGAAATTGAGTACCGTTTCTCGACCTATTCCGAATGTAAACTTTTCTCTATTACATGAGAATCGTGCCCCAGGCAACCCCAGGTAGGGACAACAGCTGAAAAATAGTGAGTTAATGCTCTAATCAACAACGTTAATCGTTCGTAGACATAATACGCGGGCGAAGCACCGGGAAAAGCCAGTCCCGCTGCTTCGCCCGCGTAAATATAGTATCCCACGAGAATACTGTACTTTTTCGGAATAAAAAGCAGCCAATATTTTAATCCACAGCCTAAACTACTACTATACTGAATTTTATCGAAATCCGTTTAGTAGTTTTTGCGTGAAAGAGTATAAAACATCCATCCATCTATCCATTCTCACAAAATTATGTCTTCAATTGATTAGAGTTTCCTTCCTACTCGCCTATTAGCCCTTAACAACTTTCAAATTCATAAGAAACAAGAAACTTAGCTTCAAGAAAAGGTCTTGTAAATTAAAGCGAAAATCGATAGATAAGTAAGAAGTGTTACTCAAAAGGCTGATACCTGAAAAACTACGTGTGGTAAAACTTTCACCTAGCCATTAACGCATTTAGAGCGTTGGGCTCTCACCACACAAAATACAACCTTAACCCAAAAACATAAATTGTACTTTCCAGTGGCACTTGAAATACAGGGGATATATTTTTAGAACCGTAATACCTTGAGATAAAGGGTATTTTGGCGTGTCAACAACGTATGCACTTTGCACAAAAGGGTAACACTATTGTTGGAGATTCAAGAGTGTAAAAGCTCCCTGTTGTGCGACAAAGCGACCAGCGACTGTTCCGGTTCCAGCGCGCTCTACATTTCAAGAAACATTTACCGAATTTATTAGGTATCGAAATACGAGTTTTACGATGTAATGGCATACGAATTGTGTGAGACAATGGCTGGTGTTATACAGTTTAATGATGCAGTAGGCAACGCCATTAAACGCGCTTCAAATAATACATATTATTTCATTATAATATTAAAAATTCTTTATAATATTAAAAAAAAAAGATTTAAAGTTAAGATAACTAAATTATTATCCAAACTATATAATATATGTTATTGTCTAATTGAAAACTCAAAAAGGGCTATAGGTAAAAAACAGAATCTAGGTCGGAGGCTGGGGATAGAGTACCTAAGAGGCTGGCAGCATTGCCTCGCTGTTTTTCGTTTCTGATTCGTTGGCCGAGGTAAGCACTAGCTTCACAGCTAGTGTCACAATAACACCAGGTCATTAGTTTATTTCATTTTTTTATTCATAATATGGCATGGGGTTCCTATAACTCCATCCCTACCGGCTTTACTGACCACTTACCTTTTGATGCCCTTTATCCAAAACCCTACCTATTATACAGGCTAGGGCTTCCGTATGAAGGAGAACCAGACGTCGTCACTAATATCTAAACTAATAATATTGTAGATCGCTAAATGCTTATTCGCGATGACCTCCTTTTTCTACGGCGAGCTCTAGCTCTATAAAGAGGAAGATTTGTTTGTATGTTTGTTTATTTATATTGAATAGGCTTCGAAACTACTGGACCGATTTTGATGAAATTTAGCACAGATATAGAATAGACCACTAGGTTCGCGAACGAATTCATAGAGTATTATATCCTCTACAACAAATGAGATATTTTGTCAAAATCGCACTTGGTTTTATTTCATTACTTAAGTTTATTTAATTACCTGTTAAACTAAAATATTTTAACTGTGGTACTATCTTTTGCTTTTATTATACAAAATACACGTAGGAGCTATAAATTTGATCACCTAACAAATATTTGTTGCCACTTTCAGCATATCCTATCGGTCAAGCGACTTTTAATATCCGTCCAGAAAATACATTTTAAAATGCACTTTTATACCGGATTTATTTTAGCTTTAAATTCTATCGAAGCCCCGTTTAGCTCGCTCGAACATAAAATATATCTATGACGTTTATGTCCATTAAATTTTTCTAGATTCTCTAACTATTTCTGAGATATTATGTCAGAGAAAACGTATTGGTTATATGCGAGTTGGTCGTTACATTTTTCCGGGTACGGTATGATCTTAACTCTCGTTCGATAAATATAAGTCACTATATATGTATGATTTATAGATCCTTTCCTTTTCTGTATAAGGGTCAGTTCATACCGCGACGCTGTATGACGCTACGCGTCGCTGCGTTTTTAAGATGGCTATTCAAAATTTCGTCTAAATATTTATTCACTATACAAAAAGATACACGTTTCATATACGTAAAATGACCGTAAAATTGTAAAAACCGATAGATTGGAATATTACTAGAGGTTATTATAATATGTTGACAGATTGTCAAATAAAAATTTCTCCATACAATTGTACGCATTATTTTTCGTTATAATTATTATTATGAAAAAGAAAACAAATATGGCGGCGGGCACTTGCCGTTTAACCAATCGGCACGGTAAATATTACAATATAACTCAAAATAACGTGTAAATTGTAAGAATAAATTTTGAATTGACAATCTGTCGACATATTACAATATCTCTAGTAATATTACAATCTATCGGTTTTTACAATTTTACGATGACATATACATAAATTTTTTATTGCACTAGCGCTTCGAACTTTTACAATGAAACGTGTATCTTGTGCAATTAATAAAATTCAATTTTGAATAGCTATCTTAACCCTTAACTGGTATCGTGGGGGCCGCGCGGCCCCCACGCATGACGTTTTCTTGATTTTATAATAAACTAAGCATCGTGAGCAGCCGCCATTTTAAGTATTCTCATTACGTCGCTATTTGCAGCGGGTGCCAGACGTTCGGTACTGTATCACTTACTGGGACCCGTGCACGTGTAGTTACGTAACCAGTTACGTAAGTTTTTTTTTTGCATGGCAATTTTTATGTTTGTTATTTTTTACAGTTATTAATTCAAAATGTCGTGGCCTTTCAGTGATAAAATAATAGAAGAACTCATACACGAATATTCTGAATCCGAATCAGTGATTGGTAGCAGGCGAGAAGAAAAACGTTGTACTGATAGTGAAGTTATAAGTAATTGTGAAGATCCAGTAACACTTGATTTGTTGAACGATAAATAATCAGTATGTGGATTCTGTTAAAGAAGCGCCTTCCTCAGGAAGTGAAAATGAAAATGTTGCAGGACCTAGTCAGTCCAGCAGCTACTATGGGAAAAATAAGTATTTTTGAGCCTTAAGATGAGAAGTGATTTTATTACATGTTGATTTTTGTCAAATTTTGATTAGAGATTATAAAACGTTATTTGTTTTTTAGTTTACGTATTATAAATTAAACAAAATAATGATATTTTTGATTTTAACTTTTAAAACTATAATTTTCATTGAAATTTGTAACGTGGAAAAAAATATTACCAAAATGTTGATACTATTTTGTGATCTTTTCTGTATTGGATTAAGAAGATTGTTACGACTCGCGCCATCTGTTGCCGTGACGCGGCAACTAGCCTGCAGCGTGGAGCGTGATAGCGCCATCTGGTGTCAAGGCGAGGACATCAGAGTCAACGGAGTGACGTCGCTGCGATCCGTGCGCCAGCGACCCTGCGGCCTGCTACGAACTTCACATCGCGCGCCCCTCTGTACATTTTAATATTGTGACCACCGAGCACTCCTCCTTTTGTCTCTAGACGATCAATACGTTTACTTTGTAATAACCATAATTCGTTTAAATAAATTCGTTTGTTCATATTTTAATAAAATTAGTCATTGAAAAGTCCTACATCACCATATCATAATTATTTCCCCAAAGAAATAGTTAAATTACAAACACGAAGAAGCTGGACCTTCGGCCGGATACTCATCGTGCAACACGTGGCATGGTCAAGGAGAAAAACTCAGCGCGAGCGGTATTGGTCTGTCAATCGTTCCTTTCTTTATCCTTTCCCATTTTAATTAAAATCGTTGCTCACTTTTCAGGTTTGGTTTCGTACCTTCGAGGCTTCGAGCACGTGGGCGTGGCTGGTTCGTGTAAGACTGTGAGTACCTTTCTATTCCATAATTTGCTAAAATGGCGGATGGTGAATCTAAATTAACTTCCCAATCAGAAAAACCCCATAGATCTAAATCGCCAATAATTCCTTCAGGCTCACAGGCAGGTAGCTCAACAGAGCGAGAGCACGTGGCTTTGTTAAAAAAACAGAGAGGTGCTTTAAAATGTAGATTAACTTTATTAGAGAAATACTTTCAGCAGAGTCGTAATTTAAATTTAGTTGAATTAGAGTTGCGCCACGTGGCGCTACTTGAGTTATACAAAGATTTTGCTAAAATTCAACAAGAAATCGAGAGTATCGTGGACGAGAGTGATCTTTTAGGGCAAGTAGAATACCGCGAGCTTTTTGAAAATTCGTATTATACTTTGGTGGCTACTGTAAAGCAACTTTTAATGAAAAGTGGAGGTACAGAACCCCACCCGGTTGCTACCACTCCTGTGGCGATAAAATTACCCGACATAAAATTACCGTGCTTTGATGGATCTTACGATAAATGGTTAGAATTTCTAAATTGCTACAAGACAATGATTCACTTGCGGAAAGATTTAGACCCAATTCAAAAGTTTCATTACCTAAAGTCGTCATTGAGCGGTTCTGCCCTTCAAGTTATAAGTTCTTTAGAATTTACTGCGCCTAATTATATAATTGCATGGGAATTATTACACAACAGATTTCACAATGACCGTTTGTTGGTACAGAATCATATTAAATCGTTGTTTTCAATACCGTCTATGCCGAAAGAATCGCCAAATCAGATTAGAAAAATAATTGACGTAACTTTAAGAAACTTACGTGCTTTAAATAGTTTAAATGAACCTACAGACAGCTGGGATACTATCATAATTTATTTAGTGGTGTCGAAGCTTGATGTTATCACAGAACGCGAGTGGGAGACCTACAAAGGTACCTTATATACCAATTTTGATAGTTCCAGGTCTCTAAAGTTAAACGATTTAATTACATTTTTAAAGAACAGGGCAGACATGTTAGAAATGATTCAAAATAACAACCATAAGCAGCCTACTAATTTTCCGAATAAATCTAGCCACGAATACTTAAAAAATAGTGAGCATAAGAAATATTTAAATAAATCGTTCAGTTATGTAACATTAAAAAACGCCAACAATTCGAAACAAAATAAAAATATTGGGCGTGATTGTTTATTGTGCAGTGACTTTCATTATTTGTATAAGTGTCCAAAATTTCTGACTTTGTCCGTCTCAGATAGGGTTAAGTTTGTCAAAGATAAATCCGTTTGCAATAACTGCTTACGTGTAGGCGGCCACTCAGAAGAAAATTGTTTGTTCGGTTCGTGTAAAATGTGTCAAAAGAAACATAATACGTTGCTGCATATTGATAATAAAGTGGGAAGTGATACGATAGCTCACAATAGTCAGGTTACTTCATTTCATTTACAAAATAGCACAAGTATTGGTACTAATCACGCTAACCCGATACTTGCGTCCAATACGTCTTTACAGGAGTCGGTTTTATTATCTACGATACTTATAGATATAGCTGATTCATGTAATAATTTTCACACAGTGCGCGCTCTGCTCGATAGCGGCAGCCAGCACAGTATTATTACAGAAAATTTGTGTAAACGTTTAAACGTTGAATTACTACAGTCCACTATACGCGTTTGTGGTGTAGGACAAATTATTTCACAGTGTAACAATACATGTGAAATTAATATACGTTCAAAAATTCGTTCTAGTAATTTTAACACAAAGTTAAAATGCATAGTGTTGCCTACTATTGCCTCAAACTTGCCCTCGATTAAAATTAATTATAATTCTTTACAAATACCTAGTCATATAAAACTTGCCGATACTACGTTTTATATCCCATCCAAGATAGATCTATTACTAGGTGCAGATATTTTCTGGGATTTGTTAAAGATTAATAAAATTAAACTCAAAAGTGGTCCATACCTACAAGATACTCATGCGGGTTGGATTATATCTGGGCCGGTTAATAATAATCATATTCAGAGGGAGGTTAAATGTAATTTTGTTAGCACTATCGATTCCCAATTACGAAAATTTTGGGAATTAGAAGAAATACCTACTTCTACGAAAGTTCTTTCTAGTGATGAACAATTTTGTGAGAAACTTTTCACAGAAACCACCGTGCGTGGCGAAGATGGTAGGTTTTACGTTCGAATGCCTTTTCGAGAATCTCCAAACGTTTTAGGGGACTCTTATATAATGGCAAGAAATCGTTTTATTTCGTTAGAAAACAAGTTAAATCGTAACCCACAGTATAAAACATTATATTGTGATTTTATGCAAGAATACGAAGCGTTGGGACATATGTCCTTATGGACCGGAGATTTAGATAATATAAAAAAACCTTATTACTTTTTGCCCCATCATGGAGTTTATCGTGAGAACAGCCTTACTACGCGATTACGTGTCGTTTTTAACGCTAGTGCGGCTACTACTTCTAATTATTCGTTAAATGACATACAATATGTCGGTCCGGTTTTACAAAATGATATTTTTTCAATTCTATTGCGTTTTAGACAGTATAGATACGTAGTTTGTTCTGATATTCAGAAAATGTTTAGAAATATTTATTTACAAAAAGATCAACGAAATTTACAATTTATACTGTGGCGGTCGAATCAGAGCGATTCGTTGCGCGTTTATAGGTTAAATACTGTTACCTACGGTACGGCGTCCGCGCCATACCTAAGCATACGTTGTTTACATCAACTAGCTGCAGATTGTAGTGATAAACAAATATCTAGAATCATCACTGATGATATGTACGTAGACGACCTATTAACCGGAAGTGATAATTTAAATCATTTGTTAGAAACATGTAACAAAATTTCTGAAGTTTTACGAAAAGGTTGTTTTTCCCTATGTAAGTGGACATTTAATTTTAATATTACGTTAGACACTAGAAAGGAACTAGGGTGTAATGATTTAAGTCAGTCCAAAACTTTAGGTTTAGGTTGGTCGAATAAAAGTGATGAATTTAATTATACCACAAAAATAGAAAACTGCAACACACAATTAACTAAACGTTTTATGCTGTCAGTAATTTCACAGATTTATGACCCTCTAGGTTTATTGTCACCAGCTATAATTCAGGCTAAAATTTTATTGCAAAACCTATGGTTAACAAAATTAGACTGGGATGATGCAGTTCCCTCTGACGTGGCAATCAAGTAGAATAATTTTGTTTCAAAATTAAATTATTTATCTGACATCAAAATACCACGTTATGTTCTCATTGAAAATGCTAATAATATCGAGTTACATATTTTTTGTGATGCTTCACAAAACGCATACGGTGCGTGTGCATATATACGTTCATTTATCAATGAAAATATGCAACCAAAAGTTTTGCTGTTGTGTGCAAAATCAAAAGTAGCTCCTATTAAATCGATTAGCATTCCTAGGCTTGAGTTATGTGGAGCTTTGTTAGGTTCAAAATTATATCACAAAATAAAGAACTCTTTACGTTTAAATTTTAATAAAGTTTATTTTTGGACAGATTCCACCATTGTTTTAAGTTGGATTCGTATGTCCCCGCGATTGCTTAAAACTTTTATTCAAAATAGGGTTACACAAATTAATGAATTAACGGGTGATTCAATTTGGCTGCATATTCAAGGCACTTTAAATCCCAGTGATATGTTGACAAGGGGTGTAGACTTAAATTTACTTCAATATGACTCGAATAGTTTATGGTGGTGCGGTCCCCCCTTCTTACGTGAATTATATTATGATACTAACAGCTGGTCTCATAAAATAAGCGATGAAAACGTTAACGTATCTTGTTCCGATCTACCAGATATAAAAACTTATACTATTAATTTATGTAATGTCCAGTTGACTGAATTTATTAATTTCAATAGATTTTCATCTTTTATTCGCCTTAAACAAACTGGTGTATACATATTGCGTTTTATACATAACACTCGCGTTGATAAGAGCGAGCGTAAAACCGGTTCTCCCAGCGTAGATGAGTTAAACGAATCATTGCAAATGTTAACTCGAGTCGCACAACAACAATCGTTTCGCGAAGAATATTCTAATTTAATATCTAATTTACCAGTTAAAATAAAAAATAATAAAACGGTTAACAAGATTTCAGGTCTAAATATATTTCTTGATAATAAAAATTTAATTCGAGTCGGTGGTCGTATACAAAATTCAGAATTTAGCTATGACAAAAAACATCCTGTGTTATTGAGCGGTAAGCATCGTTTAGCTTGGCTTATTTTTACCTATGAACATAAACGTTTATTACACGCAGGTCCTCAGCTATTAGTGGCTAGTACACGTGAGTCATGGTGGACACTCGGTGCCCGTAATTTAGCTAGGAGTGTTACACACAGTTGTGTCACTTGTGCTCGAATGAGAGCTAAAACTTTAACACCTGTAATGGGTAACCTACCACCGGAGCGCCTGCAACCAGGGTTTCCTTTTATTAACTGTGGTGTGGATTACGCGGGTCCCGTATACGTTTTAAATAAGAAGGGCAGAGGCGCTCGATTGATTAAAAATTATATTTGTTTATTTGTGTGCTTCGCTACACGCGGTATTCACTTAGAATTAGTCGGTGGTTTATCGACACAGGATTATATTTTAGCACTTAAAAGATTCATTTCTCGCCGCGGTAAACCTCGTCAAATATTTTCAGATAATGGTAAAAATTTCGTAGGAGCCGAGAGGGAATTATTATTAAATGTTTTTCAAAATTCGAATGAAATTACAGAATTTTCTAGTATTAATAATATAAAATTTACATTCATTCCACCATACGCTCCACATTTTGGCGGGTTGTGGGAGGCGGGGGTGAAGTCTTGCAAGTACCACCTACGTCGCGTTGTAGGAGGTGCGAAACTAACATACGAGGAGTTGAGCACGGTTTTGATTGAAATTGAAGCCGTCCTGAACTCCCGTCCCATGCATCCTATGTCCACAGATCCAGATGATTACCAAGCCCTTACTCCAGGTCACTTTTTGATTGGCCGACCTTTGACTGCGCTGACGTATGAAGACATGACCTCAACGCCCTCTACACGTTTGACCCGATACGACCGAGTCGAGCAGATTCGTCCACATTTCTGGCAGCGGTGGTCGAAGGAGTATGTATCCGAACTACAGAGGAGGACAAAATGGGGACAGGATGCTGGAGGACTTACACCAGACGCACTCGTTGTAATTAAAGAAGATAACCAACCTCCATTTAATTGGAAACTTGGTAAAATTATTCGTGTATTCCCAGGCAAAGATGGAGTTTCCAGGGTTGCCAGCATCCAGACAACCAGAGGCGTGATCCGGAGGGCATTTTCCAAAATCTGCCCCCTTCCTGTTCAACCAGAAGATCAAGTTTGAAAGACCACAGTCTTTCAAGGCGCCGGGCATGTTACGACTCGCGCCATCTGTTGCCGTGACGCGGCAACTAGCCTGCAGCGTGGAGCGTGATAGCGCCATCTGGTGTCAAGGCGAGGACATCAGAGTCAACGGAGTGACGTCGCTGCGATCCGTGCGCCAGCGACCCTGCGGCCTGCTACGAACTTCACATCGCGCGCCCCTCTGTACATTTTAATATTGTGACCACCGAGCACTCCTCCTTTTGTCTCTAGACGATCAATACGTTTACTTTGTAATAACCATAATTCGTTTAAATAAATTCGTTTGTTCATATTTTAATAAAATTAGTCATTGAAAAGTCCTACATCACCATATCATAATTATTTCCCCAAAGAAATAGTTAAATTACAAACAAAGATTTATATTAATAAAAACTATTTGATTACATAAAACAAGCCTTTTATTTATTATTTCTGACCATTTATTCAAGTACATATTTAAAACTTACTTGCTAGAAGCAAACATACTATGGGGGCCGCAAGGCCCCCACGATACCAGTTACGTATGTAAAATTTACGATACCAGTTAAGGGTTAAAAATGCGACGTATCGATCGCTATCGCTTTGATATTAGGTAACCCTAAGAACCTTTTTAGTTAACTTTGGAACAGTTTTTACATGATACTAAGTCGATTTCCCGTCGGTCTATTTTTTTTATTGGAATTTGTGCATGTGCGTGCGATTCTGTTTCAAAACTGATGAATTTGAACTATAAATATTTCGACCTGCTAAACGTTAATTTTCCTCGACTTTACCTTACCCATATTATGCATGTACCGCGGCTTTGTACCCTCAAAAAGAAATCTCGGGGAACATATTTTTGCAGCAATAACAAGTTGAATAAGTGTTAGAGTCTAATTCACTATCATACCTATTATGTACTAATTTTATCAAAGTTTATTATGCAGCAAACATTTATATATGTCGCGTGTATAAATTAGCTTTTCCAGGTGAACAATGTACTTTTCCGGGATAAAAATTGGCTTATGTGTTATTCAAAAAGCTCAAACTACTACTATACCAAATTACATCAAAACGCGTTCAGTAGTTTCTGCCTGAAAGAGTAACATCCATCCATCCATCCATTTTCACAAACTTTCACATTTAAAATAGAAAGTAGGATAGTATTTCCTCAGATTTGTTTGTGCTATATTTGCCATGTACGCTTCCACCAAATCCCTCCTTTATCAGTTGATACTCGATAGCCAATCTATTATGGACTACAGATTGCGGGTAGTCAGACATTATGTCGGACGTCGGTGTGGGACGTTGGGTAATTAATTAACACGAGACAACACCCCGTGTTTTGATATAGGGCTGGAGAACACGTGATCATGCAATATGAAGCGATAAATCGAATTCATTTTATAGCCAGTCTTACGTCCAAACACTGAAAGTGAGTTAACGCAACTTAACAACGCAAGTTCAACACTCTCTACAAATGACAGCTCGAGCACCGGCGAATGTCAACCATGTTCACGAAACCTAAGGTTGACACTAGTCTATCATAAATTAAATGCTAGTTTATACTAATATAATGAAGAGGATTTGTTTGTTTGTTTGTTTGCATTGAATGGGCTCCGAAACTACTGAACCGATTTGAATTATTGATATAGATATAGATTAGACTACCGGGGAAGGACATAGGCTACTTTTTATCGCCGCAAAATTCCTTTTGCGTGCACGAAGTCACGTGCAACATCTAGTTTATCATAAATATTATTAATTTATACTGTCAATTATGACAAGGTATGAACTACGAAACGACCAGCGGCCGGCCCCGTGAACGAAAGTCCTGGCTGGAAAAAGTCACGCCCTGCTCGCTGCGCGCACCTCCGGCATACGTCTAGCCATGCACACATAGCTGCTGCTATCAATATCAAATAAGCTCATTGGTACACGCCACAACCTGGCATTCGAACCTGCACTCTCTCGAGTGCGAACCAAACGGTTCCACCCACTAGGCCACGGAGCTCACGGAACCCCAAAAGGCATATATGTTACGCATGTTGGTGGTATAATAATGCGCCTACATGTATTTCTAATATGTAAATTGTTAAAAGTAACTTAAAATGTGAATGGAACCGCTGACTCCAAACTTCCTAGAGAACTTGAAATTTAGCACGTAGCACGTAAATTCTAGTCTAGAATCTTTAGAATACAAGTTGTCTATGTGAAATAGCTTCGTAATTTTGGAATGTTCGTGACCTACATCTGCGCTGCATAGTTCCACCTAGCTTACCTATCTGATATAGAATTGGAATATACAATCAATTATTGATAATAACTGACATGAGTACGTCTATTCACTTATCAATGGAAATAGAATTAATGTATATTTTAGAGTCATGTATATTATACTCTATAATATAATATTATAATAATACAAAGATGACAAGTTTGTTTGCATTGAAAAGGATCCGAAACTACAGTACCGATTTTAATGAAATTTGGCACGGATATAGAGTAGACCACGGGGAAGGACACCAGGCTACTTTTTATCGCGGAAAAATGTACGATTCCTATGAAATTAAATTTTGCGCGCACGAAGACGCGAGCCACCTCTAGTTCAAAAAAATATTCAATTTCATACCTATTTTAGTTTTAGGCAGAAAGTAATTAAAATTTTGGAAAAAATACACTAAATTAAATTATTACTTTGACGCTGAGGTCATTAACGTCACAGAAACAGTTGTTTTAAAGAGGAACAAAGACATAACTTAAAAATGCGTAATACTAGAGGGGCAATTCTGCTAAATAAAACCTGCATTAATACAATTACAATCAAGTCCCGACACGCTTACACTCTCAAAAGGTGTTTTTATGAACGTTAAACCAACGTGAAACGCGCTCTGATTGGTCGAAACGTCATAAAATCCGTTGTCGTCACAAAAACATGTCGCTACACTTTTAATCAAAACAAAGTAAAATTAAGTGTACTTTAAATACGAGAATTAAGGTTCGGGGATAAGACCTAGCTAAATTAGGGCTGCCATACGTCCCGGTACACCGGGACATGTCCCGGTTTGAAGCGTTGTGTCCCGGTGTCCCGGTCATCCTAGTCATTTGTCCCGGTATGCACGCAAGCTACCCCTGTGTAGGTGTGACCTACGTCTGTGATCGGCGAGTTATCGGGAGCGGAGGCGAGCGCGCGCGACTGCGACTGCCTAAAAGAGATTTTCGATGATAACCCGCGTCCCGCGCCGCGCGCCTCCGCTTGAAGTTTAGTTTATTGGCAATATTATGCTAAAAAGTCATGCCAAAAAGAAAGTGTTTGTTTTCTGACGATCATACTAAAGAGTGGTCATTCATTAAAAGAGGAAGAAATGATTATGAAGCCTTGTGTTCCATTTGCCGCAATGTATCCTGATTCAAGTATCGCGGCAAAACAATCAACTGCAAGAACAAAGGCTACTGCGATCATTAAACACATTTTGGCTCCATACTCGATCGCGCAAATTAAAACAGAAGTGAAAAAGTTCCTTTTTATGGTATTTCTACAGATTCTCTGATTGCTAGATTTTTTATTTCCACTGCTGATGCAATACTTTACGGAAAAAGAATGATTGAAAATTAAATTACTAAAATTAAACTCATTGCTGCATGAAACATCTGATACAATCACTTCATTTTGTATAAAATCGTTGCAGGATCAAAATATCCCTTTGCAAAATATTGTTGCTTTCAGTGCGGATAATACAAACGCTAACTTTGGAGGAAGAGATAGGCGTGGAATTAATAATGTTTTTTTTTTATTAAAAGAGATTTTGTCTAAGGATATTGAAAGCATCGTTTGCCCAGCGCACATTCTGCACAATACAGCTTCCACTGTAGGCTACCGATGTGATGTCTGAAAAATATGAGTGGGCAAAGAAAAGTGTAGTGTAAGAAGATTTCATAATTTTTTGGTTAAATTTTCTTAAATATTACTAATATTACTAGGTACTGTATTTTTTATAATCCACGGTTTGACCTATTTCTGTTCTAAATGTCCCGGTCGGCGACTCCGAATTTATGGCAGCCCTAAGCTAAATCGATTATTTCCACCATATAAATAAAACTTCCTTTTACAGTTAATTTCATGCAAATACTTGCAAGCCTTACTGAGACTCCGATATATATATCTGCTCGTTTAAAGTTTACGATTTATTATAATAGTGTAAAACGATTAACTAACGTTAAACCCAAATCATCTCAAGATTATTTTGAGGGACCAAGTTTTTGCGGCGAAGTGAATCTATTATTGTCTCTATCTCCGTGAACTTGCCTCCGGGGCCATTTGTCATTGGAGTCTGTCACTTTTTACCGCCCGAGGGTAGAAGATACGAGAACTTACAAACGTATTAATTACCAAGAAATAGCTCAATTCGGTCTGATGGTTTTGACTTTAAGGGTCATCACACCGCGTCGATTCGCGATGTGGAGCTGCATTTTTTGGGTTCCGTAATACTCAAGAAACCCTTGTTGTTTCGTTTTGTCCGTCCGTCTGTCTGTCTGTCTGCGTTTCTAGGTTTTTAAATTATGAATATAAATGGATGAAATTGGGTATAGTTAAAGATTATGTATAGATCTCGGCTTTGGCATTATAAAATTATAATATTTGAGAAGTGGAGATGAAGATATTTTTTCGTGATTATTATTATATTATTGGTGCGAGAGAAACAATCTAGTTCAGTGCGCGACATATTATATATAATATAGATCTCAAGGATAAATAAAAATAAAATAATAACTCCACACACCGATTTCGGTGACGGTGGTCGATTTCGGTGACGGTGGTCGATTTCATTGAAACCAGAACCTCAGTTCTCGTACTTAAAGTACACTTTAATTTTACTTTGTTTGTATTGAAAGTTTAGCGACATGTTACCATGAACGAATTTTATAACGTTTCGACCAATCAGAGCGCGTTTCACGTTGGTTTAACGTTCATAAAAACACCTTTTGAGAGTGTAAGCGTGTCGGGACTTAATTGTATTAATGCAGGTTTTATTTAGCAGAAATGCCCCTCTGGCTAGTTACGCAGGAGTAATTTTATAGTGCCCTAGTGTGTGCGCAGTGCACAAGAGCACTCTCTCTACTTTTTACTCTTGTAATCCAGTGGGACGGTTAACCGACTGACGAGTGATCAGGCGCAGGTTTTTACATGCCCATCCGACGCATGGATCATCTTTCTTGTCAGACAAGCAGGTGATCAGCCTGCATTGTGCTAACCAAACTTGGAAACAACACTTTTTGTTGTTCCAATGCGGGAATCGAAACCACGACCTCCGAGTCGAGAACCAATGCTCTAACCACTACACCACGGAAGCTGTCTCTGGGGTACGGTAGTGTCAAGGGGTCGCTTTCCTGCACATTCTTGGCTGTTTTGCGCTTATCGCGGTAAATGCAATAAAGTGGCTTGCAAGAAAACTAAAAAAGTGAAAGAAAATTACAAGGTAAAAAAACAAAAATCCATGCAAATATTTGAATGAGCTAAAGGTTAAAGGGCGGAAATAACTATTAAGTCATCATTCGAACTTAGTGGAACTGAGTAGGTACTAGTAGTTAAGATATTACGCTTTTTAAATGTAATTGCTAATGGATGGAATGTAAGAAAATATTTAGAAATGTCATAAAGCTTTTAACTTGCGACTAAAACATTGATAGAACCTGTTTAAAAGAAATTAATGTTTGTTTGTACACCTCTAATTTTTATTCTACTTACTTATTTTAGCAGTTTTTTTTTATTTATTTAAAATATATAATAGGTATTTGTTGATTTGTTATTTGAGTTGATATTGAGCGTGTACTTTTCATTTAACTTATCCTTTAAACTAATGTTTTAATTAAACTCTGTCCAAGTTAATTTAGTACTAAATGTACAAAAAAGCAATTTGGGTATATTGCCATGGGTAACTTTGTCTGCATAGGTCGATTTTAAAGTTTAATCAAAATTTGTTGCATATCAAAGGTCTTAAACTTCGCAAGCACTTATTTTTGTCATAAAAAATATAGCACAACTTCTTCATATCTAAAATTTGTACCCAAAACTATATCTTACCAGATACATCTCTTCGATTATACTATTTCAAAATATTGAGTATAATATTCCATTAGATTATTCTAAGTTGTACTGAATTTAGGTCACATCTATGTATTCCTAGCTCTGTGTCTATAGAAACATCTCGGGTGTAATATTAAAAGTGTAATTTATGCCGTAGCACGGGTCGCGGCCCGCGGGCTCGTGGCGACGTCTACGGTATAACATAATTAAATGGTTTAGTTATGTAGCTAGATATGTAGCTAGATATGTACCTAGTAGATATGTAGCAGATATTATATCTATGTAGCTATTAAGTTGCACAAATTTCGTACGTAGGGTGTTCCGATATGCACTGCGACCACTGTACTGTGTGACGTCAATTCAGTATACTGTGAAGCCTTTCCTTTATAGCCAGTTATACTGCTGCCCTATTACCTAATTTTATGGACCTCAACTGACAACTGGGAATGGTCTTCATTTTGACGTTTGAACTTTTTAATCACGTGATCAAAGTACTGCGAGTACCTTACCTTGAAAAACCAGTAGAATATGGTGGCGATTTATGACGTCATAGGGTACTGCGGCAGTATACTGCCTATACTGGCAGTCCATAACGGAACGAGTTTTTCTACAGTGATAGCACTGTGCACTACGCAGTTCTCGCTCGCAGTTCATATCGGAACATACCCTTAATTAGTTTCTTACCAGTTGAGAGCGCGACTACGAGCTAACGCGCATCGCATCACTGCATTACAAGCAATCTGTCAATCAAAATAAGCAATTTAGATGTCTCTGTATCGTAATGGCTTATTTTAAATCCCCGACAAAAACATACATACATACATACATATAATCACGCCTCTTTCCCAAAGGGGTAGGCAGAGACCGCCTCTTTCCCGTAGGGGTAGGCAGAGGCCACTTCTTTCCACTTGCTACGATCCTTACACACTTGTTTCGCTTCGTCCACTTTCATTCTTACCATCCATTCTTCCTCTTACATTCAACGTAGCGAGGCGGCTCTCCATGGGCCACTTTTCGCCTCCGCGAGAACGAGACGTGATGGGTGGCGAACCACATCGCCGCCATTTTGGATAATAAATTATTTTTACGATTATCCATTGCATTCCCACGGATTGGCGGAGAGGATAGGAGTAGGGAAAGGGAAGGATAGGTGGTGTGGAAAGGAAGATTGGTAAGTTAGAGTGGGAAATAGGAAATATAGGATATTACCGCCCAGGAGGGGAAGGGAAAGGACAGTAATAGCTAGGGAAGCCGGGGTCGCATACCCGTATACTATACCACAACTACCGGACAGGTAAGTTGGGAAGAGTATCCCATGACACAAAAACAGAGGGGTGTTATAAGTTTAACGTGTCTGTTTGTCTGTTCGTGGCATCGTAGCTCCTAAATGAATGAATCGATTATGATCTAGCTTTTTAACTTACTTCAAAAAAGAAGATTCTCAGTTTGTTTTGATTAAAAATTGACATGATAGAGAATATTCTTAACTATAATTCATCATCATCAGCTTGCGAACTCCTTGAAATTCGGGATTTTTTACTTTCATTTTAAACTAAATTCTAATCAAAAATAATAATTTACTTACTGTTACTAAAAAATAATAATAATTTACCGTCGTATTTTCCGATTGTCCTCGGTAAAAGGTAACAAAAATGTTACAGAAAGTTGATAGCAAAATAGTTTTCTGTCAAAAATGTATAGTGTTTTCTGAGGCTTCAAATAATGTAGTGACATATTTAATAAGCAAACAAAATTGTAATTTATTTTTAAAATTTGGTCTGTCTAATACTTTTTAATCGCTACTCCGTCTAGGTGGTAATTTAAGAACCTCCCTTAAAACCGACACAAGGTATGAAGACGAAACCATATGGGATCACATTTCATTTCGGACGAAGCCCTAGCTCGTGGGGCGAAGACCTGACACTGATTAATGAGCATTTGTAGCTAAAGGGTTCGATTTCATTATATTTTGTTGTTGTTTGCAGATGTTTAGATTGAAAGAGCGAAATTATATTTTGTATAATTCTTACTACAATATTATATAACTAGATGTTTCATGTTGCCCGCAACTTCGTGAGCGCAAAGGGAAATACCGTATAATAATTCTCTTTCTTACATTAACTAGATGTTACCCGCGACTTCATTTGCGCAAAAGTAAATTTCGCAGAAACCGAAACCATTTTTTCGCGATAAAAAATAGCGTATGTCCATTCCCTTGGTCTACTCTACGTCTGTACCAAATTTCATGAAAATCGGTTCAGTAGTTTCGGAGCCTATTCAATGCAAACAAACAAGCAAACTTTACTCTTTATTATATTAGTATAGAGTGTAGATATAGAAATTGTAGTTTCAGTAAAACTTGTGCTGTGCATTTTTATGATGGTTTATGTCTACTAAAAGTAGACATGGGACTAAGTAGACTTATTTCTTTTACGCCAATCAAACTGGAATCGTAATAGTGTTGACTAAATAAACTTAAAATTATATTAAAAAAACTGAAAATACAAAACACTATACCACTCAATTGCCAATATTGCCATAAAAAGTAGGCCATTTTCTAAGCTTAACTGTTTAACTTAAGTTAAACAGTTAAGTCTGTTTCACAATTTCCTACTATATGTCGAATAGCTTATTCGAAAGTTATATCGCTGCTTACTTTATATTGAGCGATAGAGACAAAACGTCCAAATAAACTATCTAACTAACTAACTATAATATAATATTGATTGTAAAACAGGCCCTTCATCTTATAACTAATTAGTTATAAAGTAAAAAAAATGTTATTATAACTTCTAGTAGGTACTCAAATAAGCCGTAACCATTTGAATACATTGAATATTAGGTTAATAGTAGATAAACACACTATCCCTCAATTCTGCAAACAATTAAAAACAGGCATGGATATTGCATACATTTGAACTGTCAAATAATTGTGATCATGCATATGCATGTAGGTGTTTAATGGGGTGCGATATGAATGATTCTAATGACGTACGTATTAACGGGGTGCGAATACTCTGTTTGGATATTTACTGCAGAAGGTACTAGAAACATTGTGAACATTCTAATAAATAATTATTAAAGTAATAACTCCCCATCGATCTCGTTGACGGTGGCCGGTTTCATTGAAACTAGGCCAGTTACGCAGGAGTAATTTTATAGTACCCAAGTGTGTGCGCGGTACACAAGAGCACTCTCTCTTCCTTTACTCTCGTAATCCAGTGGGACGAATAACCGACACGACTGGTGAGAGATCCGGCGCAGGTCCGACTTTTTACATGCCCATCCGACGCATGGATCATCTTTCTTGTCAGACAATCAGGTGATCAGCCTACATTGTCCTAACCAAACTTGGAAACAATATTTTTTGTTGTTCCAATGCGGGAATAGAACCCATGACCTCCGAATCAAGAGCCAATGTTTTAACCACTACACCACAGAGGCTGTCAATTATTAAAGTATTTAAACCCCTTTGGCGGCTAGTTAATAGAATCAGGCGTTACTTTGCGGAAACCCATAGTTTTTAAGTAACCCTCGACACAAAAAAACTATAAACAGTAAATAAATAAAATAGTTTAGTCTTTCAATATTTTTAAAGGATATTTTAATAATTATGTCGCCGCCGCCCAGTCGGGGGACCGCGGTGTGAATATGTTTCTCTTAGCTATAACGATAGAGAATAAACAGTGCCGTAAATAGGGCGGTGCCACCGGTGCCCAGGCACAGGGAGTAGACTCTGGGGGGCGCAAGAATGGCTAGACCAGGCAGGACCAGCCCCGGATCTAGGGCGCAGTTATAGAAGCTCGCACAGGGCGCAGAAAAGGCTATTTACGGCACTGAGAATAAATCCCATCAAATTACATTAAATTAAATCAAATCCTTACTCAAATTCTATGTAATAATTACTGTCTGTCAGCAGCATAGATTTAGCATATTATACTACCTTAGATCGGCAATAGACTCAGTCAGGCGAGAGCAAAATAAAATTACACTAGTTTGCGTGTATCGTGTATTTATTTGTACCGGACTTTTAGTGCTGTGCATAGTCTCTATATGAAATTAAATAAGAAATTCACGTATTTGATATTTCGCTGAATTCAATTCCTATGCATTCAGAACATGAATATATTAAAACTAGCGACCCACCCCGGCTTCGCACGGGTACAATGATATACATCTGTATAATCTATGGGTACAATACTGATACTAATCCTACCTCATAGATCTAAACTCCCCTCCCGCACGCACACCCCCGCCTTGGTGACGCCTACTTCGCAACGGGCCGTGGAGCAGAAATCGTAATATTTTAATTTCGCAATAACTTCAAAACCAAACGTCCAATTTTAATCATTTAACGACCAAATATTATCTACATTAACTGTACTTAGTGATAAAATAATAATTTATTTTGATAAGGATTAATAGGATGAGTATAATAAACGCGTTTAAATGCAGTCCAAAAAAAATCAAGATTTCTAAATAAAAAAATTGTTGTTGTGCCTCACTCGACATAGATAGGTATAGTGTGTCGCGGACTTTTTTGTAGATATTTATAAAATCTACAATTAATTAGAACATTTTATGGTTCTATCTTTTATAGTTTAGGCAGCGTACGCAAAATAAGTAACTTTTCTGGTTGATTTTTTACACCTTGTGTCGGAAAACCCCAAATATCTTAAGGAAACCTATTTTTTTCCAAAATAAAATTTAGCCTATGTTACTCGTGGATAATGTAGCTTTAGAATGGTGAAAGAATTTTTGAAATCGGTCCAGTACTTTTTGAGCCTATTCATTACAACCAAACAAACAAACAAACAAACAAACATACAAACAAAGTTTTCCTCTTTATAATATTAGTGTAGATGCGATTAGTGTAGATGCGATATTATGATCCATTCATTTGTGCATCATTTCCTTTTCAGAGTTCTAAAACATAGCATTTAGAGAATTAAATCTTTCAGATGTAGATTTAGACAGATTAAGATTACATGTGAAATGAATAATTCTGTGGATTTTCTTTCATAGAAGAATTACAACCAGGTACTGCACAGGTAACCATAACTGTTTGCGTTTATTAAACATCAAATTTACACTTTTAAACGCGATATTAATAAAAATAAGCGGAATTTATTTCGTGAAAAACTGACGTTGGGCCGCTACAGGCCGCTAGCGTCTACGCGAATGGTCTCGGCATTTTGTCTCGCTCTAACACACGAGTGTCTATATTTATATCTCTTTCGTATTGCCGATCTAGTAGTATAATTATACTAAATCTATTGTCAGCAGAAAGCCCAACGCAATTCTATCAGTGCTATACAAAAAATGGTATTTTCAGTAAATTATATGAAACTCTAATCATTTTTCCACTTACATTTTCTCGGTTTATTTGATCACTTGCTCCGCCCGTGTATATACAGTATCCCACGGGAACACTGTACTTTTTCGGGATAAAGTAGCCTGTGTTAATCCAGATCTTAAACTACTACCATACCAAAATTCTTTAAAATCTCTTCACTTACTTTTTGCGTGAAAGAGTAACAAACATCCATCCATCCTCACAAACTTTCACTATTATAAAAGTAGTAGGATTGTACGAAACCTATATTAAATTGTACAAAGCGAAAGAACTAAACTGTACCTAATTGAGACCGTGTCCGTTTTGTCACGGAGTTTTGGGGGTCTCGGCTTGTTCTTGGCGGTCTAAAAGGTCGCTTAGGGGTCTAAAAGGTCGCTTGGGGGTCTCGGGGAGGTTGGGTAAAATGTTAACGAGCCACAATTTACGGCTCGAACATATCTCCAACAAAAACTACTCATAATTAATCTTACTTTCTCTTATTTTCCGGGGTAAATTGTGCTAGGTCAAGCATTTTGTCGGCTGATTATCTTATATTTTATTGACATATTTTCAGTATCATTCGGTAAAAATAGTATCATTTTCTAAAAGTTTCGTATTATGCGGTCCATCTTATTCAACAATTATTGTGGAGACATATTATTTTATAAAGATTATGAAGTGTATTTTTTGAAATTGATATTACATATAATTATAGAAGTATTTGTAAGTCTTTTGACTCATGTATCTTGATTCTTGACATAAGTTCAGTTATTGTGAGCTTAATTTTATGAAGCTGTTTTGGCGATTATCTCGCATTCGAAGAAAAAATGGCTTTCATAATATTATATTTACCGGAAATTCAGTGAAGCGTTCACAAAATTAGTTAAATAATCGAATGTGTGTGCAATCTGGTGACGTCACAACATGGCCGCGAGCAATCGCATTACCGTCGTATATTGCTGGAAAATTACCCTCGCTGGATATACTTTAGAAAATAAGGAAGAGCCCCTAGAAACATTTTGCATACCTACAAGCTAAGTAACTGAAATTTCTTTAATATTAGATCCTTACATATGAAATATACCGCTATTTACTCATGCATTTGTGTTTCGAAAACCGTAATTCATTTGTTTTTTCCTCTTTTGGTTTTTTCTTTGCGTCATTTTGTTTACAAAATGGAAAACTTGGAATAGGTACCATATTATTTTCGAGTACGGGTTCCACCGTGGCACCAGTGCTGCAGAAACGGCTCGAAGGATTAACGATGTGTATGTATGGCGGCGGTGTCGCAAAAGAAAACACAGTTCGTTTTTGGTTCCAACGTTTTTGTTCTACAAATTTCGACCTGCAGAACAAGCCCCGTAGACGGCCGCAAACCAAAATTTATAATGAAGAATTGATGGCTAGATAAAACTATTTTAATCCACTTGAGGCAAATTGGGAAAGTGAAAAAGCTTTAAAGGTAAAAAACAAACAAAAAAAACTAATAAAAATATTATTTTTCATGTTAGTTTTAAATATTGTATTTAGTGTGTATCAGTTATTACGTATGATGACTGGTTGACTCATAGTTATTTAAATCAATCCATGTACATAAAGTGCAGTCGTAAAATAAATTATGATAAAAATCAATCATTTTTAGGTCTGTCAATGAGCGAATCTCCAGTCTCGGGTGCCGTAGATGGAGTCCTCGATAGGGCACTCACGTTGGATACATTTAAATAGTAATATATCCTTACGCAGTATAAGTCAATGCGCGCCGGCTATGCGGTGATATGCGATATTAAACGCACCTCAGGCGTTTGGGAAATTTGATAACCAGGTACAGTCGCGGGCATAGGCGGCAAACTTTTGAAGGCAAAGTGGCAAAATGGCAAACACTTAAAAGCAATATATTTTTATTGAGATACATAGCCTCTTTATTCATGATGGAAGACTATAAACTTTTATAAAAGATACAGTTAATTATATTATAAACTAGCTGCCCCGACACACGTTGTTGTCTTAAGTATAAACCTCCAATATTTCATACCGTACCATACCTTCCCTGGACTTCCAAATATATTTCAAAACTAAAATTAGCCAAATCGGTTCAGCCGTTCTCGAATTTTAGAGAGACTAACGAACAGCAATTCATTTTTTATATATAAGAAAGAAGAAGAAGAAAGAAGATTATTATAAGTGGCTTTCCTCTGACAAATAATAATTTGACAAAATTTAAGAATTATGTCCGTTTTCTTAGCATCAAATCTATTTGTTGTTGTAATAGAACGACACTCATCCTGCAAGAGCTTCTCAAAGACACTCAGAAGTTCCTCTGTATTTCCGCCAGTCACATTTTTATGAACCGTTCGACGATGATATATTATGTCAGTGCCAAGTGAATTGTCCACTCAGAAGACACCTGCGACGGACGTGAGAAGGGTTCGATGATGGATGCAGACGACATCCGCCCAGCAGGCGACGCGACGTCCGCCCAGCATGACACCTTGGGTCGACATGTCTGAACTCTGGGAAGCCCTGAAATGTTTCTCTGAAATGTCTTAAATTATGTAATAACTAAATGTTGCCCGTGACTTCGTACGCGCAACAGTTAATTTCGTAGAAACTGTATATTTTTCCGCGATAAAAAGTAGCCTTCCTTGTTGTCCTTCCCCGTGTACTACTCTACATTTGTACCAAATTTCCTCAAAATCGGTCCAGTAGTTTCGGAGCCTATTCAATGCAACAAACAAACAAACTTTTCCTCTTTATTACAGTAGTATAGATTAGCTTTTGCCCGCGGCTCAGCCCGCGTCTCCGCCCGCGTAATTATATAGTATCCCAAGGGAACACTACTTTTTCGGGATAGTTATAATATCCAAATCTCAAACTACTACTCATACCTAATTTCATCAAAATCCGTTCAGTAGTTTTTTCGTGATAGAGTTACAAACATCCATTCATCCATCCATCTACCCGCACAAACTTTCCCATTTACCTATAACGAAAATCATAAGAAAGCTTAGCCTATTCAAAACATATTTTGTTAATATATTATATCAGTAGGGAATTATTGGGCATTCTGTCCCACCTCCGTTCGCTCGCGGTGCATAAACGAACAGGAGTTATTGGGCATTCTGACACACCGAACCGAACCTCCGTTCGCTCGCGCCCTCGCTCACTTCGGTGTGTCAGAATGCCCAATAACTCCTGTTCGTTTATGCACCGCGAGCGAACGGAGGTGGGACAGAATGCCCAATAATTCCTGTTCGTTTATGCATCAACTGATGGTAAATGAAATGACATGCTCATGACATGCACCTCTGTTCGCTCGCGCCCTCGCTCACTTCGGTGTGTCAGTGTGCCACTTACCGTGGGTAAGATCACGCACCGATCATACTCCTAACTCGTGATCGGTTACGGCCCATGGCAAGATCACCTACTTTTTTACCAAAAAACATACCTCGGCTTAAATATACTAACACACTATGATGTTTAGTATGTTTAAGCTTACATTTCAGGGGATAGGAATTTAGGATCTTATCAGTAAATAATAAACACCAGTTTTTATGAATTTATACAAATAAACAAAATAATGTCTTCGTTTGTGTCATGTAGAATTCTTCGTCATTGATCATCCGATCTGAAAAAGAAAACCGAATGTTATGTTATGGTTGCCAAGCCAAAATAGCCTTATGCCTGGTCGAGCGGCAGCTTTGCTGATAGTACATCCACACTTACATAATAATCACCATTTAGAGTCACGAGTACTTTCAAACTACGACGACGATTGAGGATGTTTGAGTAATGTTTCATCTAAAAATTATGGATTATTTATGTTTCTAGTAATAACTTTGACTTATTGGCATTCAAATAATCTCGAAAATATTAACGTTATATTATGCAATAACAGTTTTACAGGAAATATATTATGAATTTTTATATTTAAATTTGTTATTATTAAAATAACTATTGGTTATTAATTATTATTCTGATTAAATAATTACCTCTAATATGTATCTACTACATAAACCTCATTCAATAAACTAGATACATTTAGATTCAAATTTACTTACAATTAAATAATGCCTGGTCTAATCCTTTTTCTGCGTTCCGCTGTAATTTTTGATGAACTTCTCTAATTTTCAAGCATCTGAAAAAAATAAATATATTTTTTTCCATCAAACAACACACGTAAAAGTGTAATAGTGTTTTATGAATAAGGTAGATATTCATATTATATTACATTATTCAATTAAATTTATAACTCATCCCTGCCATACCATGGTACGCCTGGTCTAATTGCATTAACTTTTCTTTGTAAATCATGAAGCTAATATAGGAAAATACTATTCAATAAGAGTAACACATTACATTTAAATATTTGATGGGTAACGAATAAATTTAATATATTGGTAATTATTTAATTTTAAAATGTATCAATGTAATAAATAATGAATCGTGTTCAAAAACTAAAATATTATCAATTTAAATCAAAACTTAAATAATTATGTAATGAATTAAATCTATAATGAATACAATAACTACTACACTTACTTTTAACTATTCCTTTATCTTCCCATACACTTTTGATGTACTGAAATCACGATGTCAATACCACCGCGCTCCGCGTTGCAAATGAACGAGCCAAGACGGGAAATCATACGTGAACAGACCGACTGAGTCGCTAGGGTTGTCAAACCTACTATATATTATAGTATCCTACTATTTTAAGGGATCAAATACTATGTTTCTAAAAAAATTAGTAGGCGAAACTACTATATTTTGCGTAAAGCAGAATGCAGCCAAGCTAAAATGAATCTTATTCCAATAACGTTGTATTGTGTTGTGTGCGTGCGACGTGATTATTTTATTTTTTCTTTTTTTTGCCATCTACTATATTTTTAATTGATAAATAAGTATTATATATGATAGAAAAAAAGTTGGTAACTCTATTGGTCGCACGCGAATACATGCACACACGATGTTCCTGTGTTGAAACGTGAAGTTATCCATCCCAACATAGTGTTGCGATAATTCAAATTAATAGTTATACAAATAATAATCAGTAAGACATGAATAAATTCGATAAGATTTATCCATTACAAATTAAACCATGCGTCAAATTCATAATTAAGTAAAATAAGGAATTATAAACATCGATAGACCGTGCTTGTAAATAATTTTTGAAACAAATAATTGTCACATTGATGTTGTTATACATATTATATGTGCGTAAATGAATTTAAAGGATGATAATTTTTATAATTTGATTGGAGGTAATATAATCGTGTTTAATACACACAATATTCATTTATAATTTATTGGATTTATAGGGTAAAAACTGATCGCCTCTTAAATTATTTCTTTAATCGAGTTCTCGCTTCTAGTTCACATCCCTGATCTGGAAAAAACTGCAAGCTGTCAAACAAGAATATAATATTGCACATACGTATTGTAAAACCAACACTCGCTTTATAGTAGGGGAGCCGAAGAGGGGATTTCTGCAGTGACTCGAGCGAGAGTCAGATTAAGCTTGTGTATGCTTCCCACATGTCTCTAGTTAACGTGGTATAGAAATCAGCTTATCTGAGTGGAGCGTTAAAAAAATATATTTTTAGGTATCAAATTGTTAGATTAAAATAGAGAACGTTGTGTAGACCCCAAAGAAGCTTTTATTTAAAGCACAGACGACTTAAAGTAAAGGGAAAGATATAAAGACTCTTTGAAATTTTCAAAAACTAAAGTCCATATTTTAAAAACAAAGCCTTCTTGATATTTTTTATTATCCTGCTTGACGATTACATGTTTGTTTCCTTAAATTGAATGATAAATTACCTTTAAAGACAATTTTTATATATAATTACTTTTTTTAACTTCTAAATAGCTGCAGTTTGTCACTGCCCCACTGTCATAAGATATGCTCTTAATATTTTGTTCTCCTCATTACTTAATCTACGAAATATACTAGGTCCCCATGACACTCGAGTAACTACAAAATTAGCTTACTCGCCTCCCCTACTATAAACAGCGGCAGAGATACAATTACAAAGCATTTCAATGGAACGCCGCAGCGAGCGCGCTACGTAGATTCTTCTTTATTCAATTTTATTTCATATTCAGCTACATTGATCAATAATAAGGTCGAAAGTTGTAGTAAGGCATCATTAGTTTAAATAACGTTTATATTTCATATTTACCATAATATCATCACAATTCACATACACATTAAATATTCGGATTTACTTGCTTATTTAAACAAAATAATTTATTTAATTTTAATCTCTTCTCGGGAATTAGGTATTGGTTCAAGATTAAATTCGCTATAAAAGTATGCAACATTTAACGTGCTTAAAAAAATGCACAGATGTATAAAGATACCTAGATTTTGAAAATTTTGATGCATGATCAGTCAAATCAAATCAAACCATTTATTTCAGAAAATTTACATTCCATATTATTAATTATTATTTAAAATCAAGCAAAATTATATAACATTAAATTTATGTCAAAATCGAAGGAAATTATATCTATTAAGAAACGTATATTATATTTATCTTATTTATGTCTTTTACAATTATATATTTTATATGTTTTACATAGCAATGATCAATCATTGATGATGGATTTCAATCTGAATGACTGCTATGGTGTAATTGTTAACATTAAAACGGACAAACATACGCACATACATTACATTAATCAACTCGCGCTTGAAAACTTTTACACATTTTTTGATGACAAAGACCCTTTTCCAACATAAAAGTCGATGCACGTTGGAACAAGTCACAATTTTTCAAGTGGCTTCGCACCAGTCTTCAACTTCAACGAGAAATAAAAGAATATAAAATGTTAGTGAGTATAGAATTAATATTATTATTCTTTTTTGTGATTAATTCATCAAGATGGGAAAATAATTTATATTTCTTCTTTAATAGGTCCGATTCGGAGTTTGAGGCCCCATCTGTGGTGTCGGTAGCACCGAAAAAGAAGTCAAAGGCGTCAAGCAGCAAACGGAAGGTCGGCCCCGAAAAGCAACGCGACTCATCGCCTCCGCTGGAGTTGACCCGCACCTCATCAGACAAAAGTGCTCAACGAAAGCGAAAATACTCCTCGCCGCACGAATTTATCACTACACGGTATGTTCGATTATTATCTACTTTACGTTTGCTGAAATTCTATTTCTGTTTCTGCTGGTTTTTAATTACTTACAAAGTGTCTTTGTAATAGTCAACTGTCAACACAGTCCCAACCACCATAATTCAGTTTGCATACAATGATTTCCTACTTTTTATTATTTATCAAAACTTAGTTCAGTATCCTGTTGAAGTCTGATAAAACTAGGCATCTAATTGTTTACAGTCAAAAGTGAACGTGCAATACACTTATTCCTATTTTGTTTGTTTTGTTACTAATATTTTTTCTTGATTATTTTATTTTAATGATATGTTAATTTTGTATTTTTACAGAACAAGGAGACCGGACTTATTCAATATCTTGCGGGCTGAGGAAGCTAGTTGCAGTGAACCCAAATCTCGTGGCGGGGAAATAATATCAAGCTTCTCCAGTCGAGTTTCTACGGGTACGTCTCGTCGGACTGCGAAGACCGGTGGCGAATATTTTGTGGACCTCAAGATCTACAAAAAATCGGACTACGTGTCTCACGCTGCTAATGTGCGATACAAGACGGCGCTGGTAAGTGTGAAGCTCCAGTGCGACGAGTCATCATCATCTTGGGAGGCACTGCAAGGCTTCTTAGGACAAGCTTTTACCGAGTTTGAGGAGTCGGAGCCCGTCCATTACAGTGACAAAAAATAAATTTTATTAAGTAGGTTTACAGTTAATCAATTTATAGTAGATATTAATTTTCTTTTTAATATACTAGAATAGATTTATAACCTTTTGAATTTTTTTTACATTAGTATCGGTTACTATATTATTGTTTTGATAGCATTGCCTTTTTTAATAGAATAAAATGCCTTTCTGTTCGACGTGTAACATATCTGTACATAGTAAATCATGGGTAGGTCATTTGCGAAGTAATTCACATAGAAAAAGTAGTCAGACAATAGAATACAGTGATGGTGTAGAAATCGTCAGCTCTGCATTTCGTAATCGTATTGTAACTTATAAGATATTACCTCTTGATCAACTTCAGTTAGCTTCAGTAGATATATTTTTTTTCGAAATTCGTAACAAGTTAAAATCTCTTTTAGATGAAAACCTTATTAAACATTTATGTGTTAAGGTTAATTTCGAACTATTTGGGACGTTTTTGAAGTTCAACGATAATTCACAAGAAATAAAATCTTTTGGAACCAAAAATAAAATATTACATGGTAATTATGATTTTGAAAAAATATATTTGGAAACAGTTAGTTATTTAAAAACTAGTATAGAGGAATTTGAGGATCGTGACAGTGGGTGGACATTTTTAAATAATTTATACATTGAGATTAATATCAATAAATATCAACCACTTAGCGGTTCGAGTTTTATCAGTTTACCCAAATCAATTCAGGCTAAAAAGGCGTGTTTAAATATTATGAATAAAGATCAGCATTGCTTTCTATGGAGTGTGACAGCAGCCTTATATCCAGCTAAAAATCACCCTGAAAGAATTTCATCATATCCTAATTTTCGTGAATTATTTAATATAAATGGAATGTTTTTTCCTGTAACTTTCCATGACATTAAAATTTTTGAAAAAAATAATCCGAATATTAAGTTCATAATTTATGGTTTAAAAAAAAGTAAAACTATTGTTGGGCCGTTGTATAAATCAGACATTAATAAAACATGCAACGAGAAAATTATACATTTGTTGTATCTAGAAAATAATAACACTTCTCATTATTGTTTGATCAAAGAACCTTCTAGACTGTTTAGAAGCCAAGTTACATCTCATCACAGCAAATTGTACTTCTGTGATTTGTGCTTGATATTTTTCAGTACTTCTAAAGAAGTTGAAAACCATTTATGTGGAGGCGTTGTAACTGTCCTCCCAAATAAGGGCTCAGTAATTAAATTTAAGAACTATGCTCGAAAACAAAACATGCCTTTTTGTATTTACGCAGATTTTGAATCGATGCTACAAACCAATACTGAAGCTAACTGTTCTTCTAGCAAAAATACGACTACATTGCACCAACATTTACCTATAGCTTTTGGTTATTATATTGTTTGTCGTGATGACCCTAGTTACAATCGGTACGTATCATATCGAGGACCTGATTGTGATAAGCAGTTTGTAGATTCGATTCTTAAAGACGTACAAAAAATATTTGATATACTTAGTACACCAGTCACTATGATATTTACTACGGCGGATAAGTCTGATTTTGATAATGCCACACGTTGTCATATTTGTGAAAATTTTATTTTTTCGGACAAAGTCCGTGACCATTGTCACGTTACTGGTCGTTACCGCGGAGCTGCGCATCCGTTTTGTAATTTACAGTATAAACGCCCTTCATTCGTCCCCATTTTTTTTCATAACTTAGCTGGTTATGATTGTCATCTTTTTATAAAAGCGTTAGGTGAGGTTCCTGGTAATATTAAAATAATACCTAAAACAAAAGAAAACTACATCTCATTTACCAAATTTGTACCAGTTACGAATAATCAGTTTTTTCAACTTCGATTCGTTGATTCATTTAAGTTTTTGGGAACAAGCTTAAGCAAATTGTCAGAGACATTAAAACCGGAAATGTTTAAAAACTTACAAAATCATTTCCCCGATGAAGATGAATTTCAGTTACTCACTCGTAAAGGCATTTATCCATACGAATATATGAACTCGTGGAAGCGGTATGACGAAAAAAGTCTACCCCCAAAAGAATGCTTTTATAGTTCCCTAACTGATCATGATATTTCTGATGAGGATTACCAGCACGCGTGCTTAATTTGGTCAACATTTCAAATCAAAGATTTAGGTAGTTATACGGATTTATATCTAAAAACTGATGTGCTTTTACTGGCAGATATCTTTGAAAATTTTAGACAGACTTGCAAACAACACTATCAATTAGACCCAGCTTTTTACTTAACAGCACCCAGTTTATCTTTTGATGCGATGTTATTAAAAACAGGAATACAATTGGAACTTATCGATGACTTGTCGATGGTGCGCATGTTACAGAGTGGTATCAGGGGAGGAGTATGTCTGTGCTCTCATAGACATGCAAAAGCAAATAATCCTTACTTAGAAAATTACAAACCATCAGAATCTCCTTCCTACGTCACTTATATTGATTGTAATAATTTATATGGATATAGTATGTGTCAATATTTACCATTATCAGATTTTAGATTTCTCAATGAACAAGAAATCAACAAATTAAATATAACCGAAATACCGATTGATGCAGAGTGTGGTTATATTCTAGAAGTGGATTTACAATATCCTAAACATTTACATAACTTACATAATGATTTACCATTTTGTTCTGAAAAATGCATTCCACCCGGGGGGAAAACTTTCAAACTAGTTCCAAATTTATATGATAAATTTAAGTATGTTATACATTACATTCACTTGCAAACATGTTTAAAACATGGTTTAATATTAAAGAAAATTCATCGAGTGATTAGTTTTCGACAAAGCCCGTATTTGAAACAATACATTGATTTAAATACTGCTCTGAGGCAAAAAAGTTCCTCAACATTTGAACAAGACTTTTTCAAACTCTTGAATAACAGTGTGTTTGGAAAAACTTTAGAAAATAATGAGAAGAGGGTCAATGTGCATTTAGTTAATCAGTGGGTTGATAATAATAATGTGACTAAGAAAAGGCAATGTGCACAAAAGCTTATCGCTCGTCCAAATTTCCATAGCGCGACGATTTTTACTGAAAATCTAGTTGCGGTACAATTAAACCCTGATCAAATAATTTTGGATAAACCAATATACATTGGTTTTACCGTACTAGAATTGTCAAAAAGTCATATGTATAACTTTCATTACTCTGTTATTAAACCTTTTTATAAAAATAATGTACAAATGTGTTACACGGACACTGATAGTTTTGTATATCATATACGGACCCATGATTTTTATGATGACATAAAAAGACATTTTTTGCCTTACTTTGATACTAGTAATTTTTGTAATACTAATCAATATGATTTACCCATTCAAAATAAAAAAGTTCCTGGTTTGTTCAAGGATGAAATGGCGGGTAAAATCATAAGTGAATTTGTAGGCCTTCGTTCAAAGTTATATTGTATTAAAACCATAAATAGCACAATAAAAAAAGCGAAAGGAATTAAGAAAAATATTGTCAGCAATTTCAATGTTACTGATTACCAAAAAACTCTGTACGAAGGCAACATTGTTCATAAAACAAATGTTTTATTTAAGTCAATAAAACACGAGTTGTACACATGTGCTGTGAAGAAAGTTGCTCTGTCTGGTGATGATGACAAGAGAGTCATATCTAAAGATAAAATTTCAACTAGAGCATGGGGACACACTAGTATATTTAACTTTTAACTAGATTTAATAAGCTGTACCTAATTAAGAAATTCTTTGTATTATTTACTTTCGTAGCATAACCTGTGTATTTAGTATGTATATAATTATGTAGATTTATAAATAAAATATCATTTATTAAATACATTTGTTTTATTTATTATTTCACAACTACATAGATTTTGCAAGCAAACCTGCAGGCTGATGCTAAATTCAAGTAACGTAAAGTTTTATCAAGTTGAAACATGCTTTACTTGAGTAATGTCGGCACTACATATAGGCGAACGCGTTGGCCGACGCGTTGGCCGGCGCGCTGGCCCAATGCCGCCTCCCCACAAGACGGTATATAGGTACCTACCGCCAACGCGCGAACACCCGTTCTACACATTGGGCCAGCGCGCCGGCCAACGCGTTCGTCTATATGTAGTGCCGACATAATCTGAATTCGCACGTGCCGCGCGCGCATGCGCGATACTGTTTGTAACATGAGTCCTCATTCATAATAATGCCACCTACATGTTGCAATCACTATAATAATGTGATGACTTTGTTTTAGTATTCATTCTTGCGTCGATAAGCACTGTAATTAGTTACTCACGTCTACATAATTTACAAAACAAACCTTAACTTATATTATAGTTACTCACGTGTACATAATTTACGTATTTTTTGGTAATAGAGTCTTGGACCTGACTACACAACGGTAAGTTGATTTATTATTGATTTAAGTCATTAAAATACATAAAAATAATCGTTAATTCCAAAGATTGCTGATTTGGTGTTAAATATTTTCTTTTTTTACAGATAATGGAACGCGTAGAAGATTTGACTGCTACATCCGAAGACAATGTCTACCTACATAAATATGGGGATACTTTCCAGTATGCTCAAGATCCTTTGGAAGGATTTACTGAAGAGTTTTTAAAAATGAAAGCTCAGCAAAAGCCGAACGCTAAGATTCGGGAACGTCGTCCAGCAAAATTAAGAAAAAAATGTGTTTCTAAAAGTGCACTAAGTAAACTGCATATCCCAGTTCATTCGTTTGTGGTAAACAGCGTTCCCAAAAAAGGTTTCCGTCTGATAAAGATCTCAGTGTTTGATTTAGATGGATCCCAGCAACATTGTGACAGTATAGACGATGATAATTTTATGTTATCCGCACAATATGTTGTGAATGAAAACGGTGATGAAATAATGGACCAAACCGAGAAGTTAGTCAGTAATATATCAAAAAAAATATGTAATTACAGTTATACGAGTTGGTTTTAGTTTACTTTGGTATTAAGTATTTGTTTTAGCTGTAGGGTCGCAAGACTTTAGAATGAATAAGTCGATAAAATTGTAAGATATATTTGTATGAAAATAATATAAGTTATGGTTTGTTTTGTAAATTAATGTGTACGTAATTATTGCTTAAATAAATTGTATGTATGATGTGAATATATTTGTTTTATTTCTATTTCATTCAACTTTAATTATTTAAATAAAAAGCAATAGATATAAGGTATTTTTTATTGAAAGTGTACATTATTTTCTAAACACCATTTTTTTAAACATAATACATTTTTTAATGCACAATACTTCTTATGAATAAAACAGTTATACGATTCTTCCTTACAATACAAATCGAACAGAATGTTAAATCTTGGAATGTCTTTGTAACTTATATCTACAATATTATTATGATCACACAGTTCTTTCACCCATTTCACTTTCTCTTCACCTTTTACGATAATGTTTCGGTCTTTTAAGTAAGGTTTAATAATTCTTCTGAATTCTCTGTAATCAATATAGCCTTCGCTCCATCGAAACCCTCTATTTCTTTCTAACCACCGAACATTCTTTTTTTCATCATCGGTTAGCGCTGAGAATGGGTATGGTGGTTTAACATAAAATGTATGTGTATGCTGTCGAGTGGCTATACATAATTCTTTTACTAAAAAGTCGTTATTTTTATTTTTAAATCCTTGTAAGTCAACGATTATTGTATTACTATTCATGATATTTTCTTAACGATATTACTCAAAGGCTTATACTCAAATATGCAGTCGTTTAAAATCAGACAATATGCAGCTGTCTGATCAGGTATTTCTTGGTCTGTTTCGATTTCTACTCTCACGTCGATTGAGCCTTTTAAAGTTTCGTGCTGTCGCGAACAGTCGATAACGAATAAGGGAGCAACGTCTCTGAATTCTTTCAAACTCATCAACGGCTCTGACCGACGTCCGTGATACGACTGTTGAAATCTAGCATACTGTTCGTATAATAAAGTAAATTTGTCTTCTGTAAAACTGACGTTTAATCCCTCATATGGATAGTATGATGAATTTAAAAACACTCTTACATCACGTACGTGACAGTGATCAAACTCCGCCATCGACAATTCACTGTTGTGTTTGCGGTTGGTTTGTAAAGCTAATACAACAAATCGTGGTTTTTCTATTTGAGATGAAGTTTTAATGGACCAAGTATGTTTACGAGTTTTGGGTAATAATGGATACTCGTATAAATCCCAGTTACGATATGCTAATGGAATAGCTCGATCTTTTTCTAATTGTTTTAGTAAATTTATTCTTTCGCGATCAGATACTTTAATATGAGGTACTCTCCAGATAATTTTACTTATAACAATATCTTCCAAAACTTCTCCTGTTTTCAACTTGATTGCATTAAGGTTAGTGTTACATCTAAGCAACACTAACTCATGTTTGCAGTTAATGATAATTTTTTCATAATCTTCCGCAAATCCTAAAATCTTGTTTAGAGGAATGGATACAGAAAATTCTCCACCACTTGTATTATTTATACCTTCTGGCGACCACCCCCAAACTCGAGCATATTTTGATTCGTTTTCATTTAAGGACAGATAAGACTTTATGGTCGTAGTAACACCTGCGTTTTTTATTTTATCTATTTCTACTCCATTTAATTCATATCTTATGTCTTGAAATAGAAATAACGCTGGATTATTAACGAAATGTACATTTGAAACCTTTTCTTTAGTTGTTCTGTTGTATACAATTACTTTGCCTTCGATATACAAACTGCTGAGCGAAGGCAGCACATATAGGTCTTGTTGATTGATGGGGATTCGTATTTCATCATTCTTGTTGAAACTTGTTACGTACGGTCTGTATGAATGATACTCAAAACTTTCGATGCTGTTGTCGTATGAGGTTTGTTGAGATATGTTTAAAATATTCATTTTATTAAACCAATTAGCTTGAGGTATTCTTTATTGCTTTTAGTAAGCTTCTTTTTTATCTGCTGTCGTGTGTCTTTGTGAGAAGATCTTTTAGGACTGACTTGGACATTTGATATGGTAGGGGTTTTATGGAAATTTATCATTTTTTTCTAAAATGTAAATACAATTGGACCTCTTCACCTCTTAAATTTATTTCTTTGTTATCAGCGTCTAACAGTCTTATATTGATGGAACTAATAGAAGTTTGATTGACTGGAAAATAAATTAAATTTTTTGGTATTTCTATTATTCGATAACCAGGAGGTACATTAGGTACAAATTCGTAAATAATATGGCTTGCTTTTCCGTTCACAAATGAACCACTAACTACATCACATTCAATCCTCACGATAGTTGTTGATAGAATGCTGACAGGATACTGTGAATCAGTGCTTATATTAGCTTTTATTGTTTCCATTCCAAAGCCTAGTATGTTCCCAATTGAATCATCTTTATTAAAATGAACGTCTTTAGAACAAAATATATTTGTTTTCAATGTGTTATTGTTGCATCTTAGTTTAAGCAGTGTATTTTTTATGTTAGTTTTCAAATAATCACAAATATCTTGAAGCTCGTAGGACCCTTCAGGAATTTCGATCATTTCATTGTCACCGTAATAAAACTTGTTAGAATAGTTTGTCGTCAAAGAGGCTCCGCTCCCGGTTATAGATAAGTGAAAGACATTTTGATACTGACACGTTTATTTATTTTTAATATTATTTAAATGTTTCTTCCAATATTTTTTTAAAAATTTAATACATAGATGACCACAGTTTGTTGTTCCAAATGCTTGATGTCTGTTATAATTATAGTTTATGGGCAAATTATACATATATTTCATCAGTTCTAATGGTGGTTTTAAATTACCAAAGCTATCATAGTATTCTACGTAGCTGTTTTGTTTTACATAGGCTACCCAATGTGTGCCAGGATTCACGTTACTATCTAAATTTACAATTCCACATTCTATTTTTCTAGGTTTTAAAGGCAACTTATCTCTCATGTAAACGCCGCGAAAGTATGGAATATCACCAGCATACTCCAATATGTCTAAATTCGTGAGCGCACGCCTGGGCAGCCGCCTAATTAGTTTTTTGATGGGTTCAAATATAACCCTGCTCCTTTTTTATGAGGTTTAATATATAATCCTTTTCCAAGAGCGACCGCTTCCATCATTCTGTTGTGTCTTTCAGATTCTTGGAGACTCTTTTGTGCCGCTTTAGAATCGTTTACGGCTTTGGCTATACCTGCCGCACCTCCTGCTAATGAACCTAACGCCGACAATCCCGCAAAAATAGGAATAAGCGGTAAAAGTCCACCACATTTTGGAAGTGGAATTATACGTGGTAAACATATTCCTTTCTTTTTGCTAAACAGTTTTTTCGCAGCTGCATACGCATATTTTATAGCAGAGTGATGATCCTTGGATTTAAGTTTTTTTAAATGGGCATGTATTTTTTTAATACCTTTCTTAAATGATTTAATACCACTTCCAGCTCTGATTTTTGTTTTCATAGCATTTTTTACTATCCACGAGGCAATCTTTTCTCCCTTACCAGCATCTTTTGATTTCAACCTCTTCTTTGCCATACTCAAAAGTTCTAAATCAGCTTTACGTCGAGCACTAGGATCTTTATTTATATAAGCAATATCGTGATGCATGCAAGCTTCATCCAATTTGTTAACTCCTCGATCGCCTTGTAGTATTCGTTTTTGAAGTTTCGTCCCAGGACCGCAAAATTGATATCCAGGTAAATGCAACTCAAACGGTAAATGGTCTATCAAGTTATTGATTACACCACTGCCTTCCTTCATTGATAATTATGTATTGTGATATAGCACTGATTATGTGCTTTATATATCTAAATGACTAATTCACTTTTATCTATCCAACTGTTTTCTTCGGCACCCAATCCTAACCACTTCACAAAAAGTTTGTTGCCTCTTTTCTTTAGAACTTTTTCGATAAGATAAATATCAGGAAATTTAGTTTTTTGTAATTCTTTTCCATAAAAACAACCAACAATGTTTTGTTTATGTTTGTCTTGTAATTGATACGTTTGAGGACTAGTTTCGTTGACTTTTATGATGCGAAATATTTCCGTTGACCAATTAGGGGTGTAGCCTTTATAAAAATCTCCTTTGTATTTACTTATACGAACAAAATCGCCAACTCGAAAAGACGATTCTTTGCGTACTTTTTTTGGCTGTTGACTTTTGATAATATTCAATCGAACTGTATTTTGATTTGAACTGTTAACGTCTATTGGTTTATGTTTTGTAATGCGGTGCACAGTATTGTTATAATTCTGTACAACGGACTTTAAATTATTTTTATACCATTCATATTTTCCGCATAAACTAAATAATTTGTAAAGACGTGATTTTATAGTTCTTATTACTCGTTCGACGATAGAAGCTTTTTTTACAGAACATGTGGAATAATGATTTATGTTATAAGTTTTCATTAAATGCTTAAAAGAATCGTTATAAAACTCTTTACCTAGATCTGTTTGTAAGTTTTTAGGTTTTCGTGTGGATTCTGATAATATACTGCACATAGCACTTGATACAATTTTTTTAGATTTTGATTTTAACGGTCTAACCCACACGTATTTTGATAAAACATCAATCACTATGAGAACATATTTAAATCCTTTATTAATCGACGAATATTTTTGTAAGTCCACTAGGTCAGCTTGCCATAAATCATCCAGACCTTTAATGACCGTATGTCGACGAACGAAGTTTCGTCTCGCTCCTCTGTGTAGTTCATTCACTATATCTTGTTTACTCATTCTGAACAGATTTTGCTGCAATCATGTTATCGATTTCTTGTTTTGTGTAGTACATTTTACTAAAATTTGTAGTAGTAACTTTTTCTAAACTATGGAGAAAGTTTCTGACATTACTTTGGATTTTCATCATTTCATTTTTAAGGGCTTGGACACTTTTATCTACGTATTCTTTATTCACAGCCTCGTCGTCTTTTTCTGGAATTTGCACCCCTTTTAATTTCGATAACTTTAAATCGAATTCCCCTGTATCGGACCTTACCAATGTATCGCTAAGAATTTCAGAAAATTCAGATAATCGTAAACGCTTATGAACGTGATGACCAAATTTGTCTATATTCATTGCCGTCTTGCTAGGTTCTATAGTGTAATAGTACTGCTAAATTTTCCTGATGGCAGCCTTATATATTTCATTTTTTTAATGATACCAGCTTCTTTCATTTCTTCAAGTATGGCATTAACTTCATTATCTAATCCCGTATTACCAGCTGCCTGAGATGCACATAATATTTTCAGTCTCTCAACTAACTCATTAGGATCATTCCAGTATACTAAATCAGTGTCTTTCTTAACTTCTTTCAAAATGTCGATTCCTTCACCTCGCTGAAGACTTTCTACGCTACTGGTATTATTTCTAGCGAATTTAAATAGTGGCTTTATCACGTGAGTATATTTGAACCCTTTATTACCATTTATTTGGTTCGATCGTTTCCAGTTACGTTTATGTGCATTTGTGTCGATGAGTAGCAATTTATAATTTTGTAAGTCTTCCTCTGTAATAATATCTAAATTAGGTTTTTTTTTGTACAACAATTCTGCCAGACCAGAAGTTTTTTTTAAAGAGCGGCTTCTAATTTTCAGAACTTTTCCATTATCGTGTAAACGGGTTTTGCCTAGCCAAAGTTTTCCTCGTTCACTTCTTACTCCATATGGTATATCTTCTTTCAGCGCTTCAGACGATACAGACCAAGACAAAGAATCGTTTGCGATACTCGGTGATGATTGAATAGATTTAAATGAGTTCTCATGGATTTCATAATCCTCAGAAGGTGATGTAGTAAGCGTTTTGTCAGGTGTTTTAGAACTAAAGTCGTCATTATCTGAATTTTCTTCATCATCAAGATCCGTCTCAGATTCTTCAAATTTTTCATGTGAACCGTATTTTGAAGATTCTTCTTCGTCTTCTTCATGACGTTTTTTTTCAGTTTTGCTTGCTAATAATTTTAGCGGACTGACGATCGGTTGAAATATCGTCTCCAGTGCCATGTCATTTGTGTTTTTAGTATTTTTTATCATTTCTACCTTTCTTTTCACTGCAGACGCTGATTTCACAATTTGTTCCTTAAGATTCCGCTCCATGTTAAGAATTCTACTCTGATTGATGTCTCAAGTTATACTACTACGTAGTGGGGTACGTATAAGCTTTATAGAATAAATTAATCCACTATTATAAATGTATCAAATTTCATTCTGTAACAACCATTATTTCGTTCACAATCCTTATTGATTACCACATAACTGTACGGTTTACTCCACACAGTTGAACACATTTCACGGAATTGCGACCACGTCATATCAGACCCTACATGTTCATCGTAGATGTGTCTTAGATTAATATCGTCTTGTTTAAACAATATGATGAGATTGGCATTATCTCTTACTAATTGTTTGGGTATTTTAGTATAAGTTTGGTTAAGATAAAAGCAATCAATATTTTTGTGACGGCCCATAGCAAAATAATCACGTATATTATTTTGATTTTCGCATGCAACATCGTCAAATATGATGATAGAATTAGGTAAGGCTTCTTGTGGACTTAAAATTTCACTGTTATGATTATACTTGTGATACGATGTATCCACAACTTTTTCCAATACTTTTTCTAAAAAGACGTATTTAGGTTGATACAAAGACTTTGAATACACATAAAGGTTTCTGAATCGTGGACCATTCGGGTGTAGTAACAAACTGATTACTAAGTTTGTTTTCCCACAGTTTGACGGACCACAAACAATACTGCGAATGGTATTTGGTAGTAAATTTCCATGTCGCTTAACTTCATTTTTAACTGCAGGACAGACACATTCTAATTTAAGTGATTCTTTTTGTTTCAGAAATTTCATAGCTGTTTAATCCAATCGACCACTGTGATTAGTGGATTATAACAAAATGATAATCATGCAGTGTGTTGACTCATATAAACAGATAACTTCAAACATACGAAATTCAATGTTCCTATAATAGCTCGCTAGATCTTTCAGCCATCCAATCATCGATCAGAAGCGATTTTTAATCACTTGATGCATGAACGAACAGGAGTTATTGGGCATTCTGACACACCGAAGAGAGCGAGGGCGCGAGCGAACAGAGGTGCATGTCATGAGCATGTCATTTCATTTACCATCAGTTGATGCATAAACGAACAGGAATTATTGGGCATTCTGTCCCACCTCCGTTCGCTCGCGGTGCATAAACGAACAGGAGTTATTGGGCATTCTGACACACCGAAGTGAGCGAGGGCGCGAGCGAACGGAGGTTCGGTTCGGTGTGTCAGAATGCCCAATAACTCCTGTTCGTTTATGCACCGCGAGCGAACGGAGGTGGGACAGAATGCCCAATAATTCCCTACTTATATCATATTTTATGGTTTAGAAAAAGGGCTAGACTATTTATCATGATTTTGAAGCAGTTTATAGTAATTAATCTTTACGTTTCCGTTAAAATAAATTACTAGATTTTATAAATTGATCGGTATATTATAGTAAGTACCTTGCTAGTAATTTGTAGTCAATTGTGGATAGATATACTAGTAAGTTACTAAAACTATAAACAGACCAAGACGGAATACCTAATAAAAGCCATGAACAGTAAGAATACAGGAATACCGAAATCCTATGCGAAGATATTACTCAAAATTAAACTGTGATATTAAAACCCTTTACAGTGCGGGTATCCGTCACGACAGATCCTATGTCAGCGCAGAGTAATCTAATAAGGTCCACCAACGTGTGGTATAAATTGCAGCGGAAAGCGAGAAGTAACGCAGTAGCGATTGTTATAAAACCCAATCTCCGTCATAGCGGAGTTATCTATTAAGATCTAACGCGTGGCACAAGTTGCAACGGAAAGCGAGGATAAAGCGGTAGCGATTATTATAAAACCTAATCCCCGTCATAGCGGAGTTATCTATTAAAATCCAACGTGTGGCAGAAGTTGCAACGGAAAGCGAGGAATTAAGCAGTAGCGATTGTTATAAAACCCAATCCCCGTCATAGCGAAGTTATTTAATAAGATGCAACATGTGGCACAAGTTGCTACGTAAGCGGTTAGCAAAGCGGTAGCGATTTAACGCACTGATTATAATAGTGCAGCACGCTTAGCACGACCACCATAGAAATGCGTTTTGTCTACATAATAATAGACATACTGACCGGTAATATGGGCAAAGTGACAGCTTTCCTTTTTAAACTCAAACTCAAAAGGGGGTGTTATAAGTTTGATGTGTCTGTCTGTATCTCTATCTGTGTGTCTGTCCGTGACATCCAATGACCAAAGAATTCAAAGGACAGGCCCTACCTTTGACAAAAACGTGTCCAATTTATCAGCTGATTATGAGCAAAAAATGGCTGCCGAACTAGAGTTGCAATTATGGGTATCGACAGTATCGATATTTTAAATTTTCATAAGTTTTACAATAACTTACATGTATACGTAAATAAAAAACTTATTTTACTAATGACATTGTACATTTAACTACTTTTATTAATCGATAATATCTTTTAACGGACATCCAAAAAAGTATTCGATGCTGACGATAGATTTAGATATACATTCTATTTGTTCTAACTGGACCACTTTCAAAAAAGTTTTTGTAATATCTTTATTAATCATGTAAGACTTACCTTTATTTACCATGGGACAGAAGTGCCATTTCTTTATTGAAGTCAACACGCTTAAGTATAATTATTAGATAAGGATCTTTTAACTCCTAGGTCCTTATAGGTTATAATATTATAACCTCTAAGGACCTAGGAGTTAAAAGATCCTTAAATATTTATTTGTATACGAGCTGAGCCAACTGTATAAATTGGTTTATGCCATGAAATTATGCTTTTTTATTTTTAATTTATGCATACGTAAGTAAAAAAACTTATTTTACTAATGACATTGTATATTTAACTACTTTTATTAATCGATAATATCTTTTAACCGACATCCTGAGTATTAGATGCTGATTGCTGAGGATAGTTTTATTCTATTTGTTCTAACTGGACCATTTTTTCAAAAAAAATGTAATACCTTTATTAATCAAGTAAGACTTAACTTTATTTACCATGGGAAAGAAGTGCAATTTCTTTATTGAAGTCAACACGTTTATCTTTTATTAGTTAAGGATACTTTAACTCCTAGGTCCTTAGAGGTTATAATATGGTTAAATATTTATTTTTATACGAGCTGAGCTAACTGTATAAATTGGTATATGAAATGAAATGGTGCTTTTTTTATTCTTTATTTAGGGAATTTTGATGTACAGCGTAAGTCAAGTCCCATCGTAACCTAATCTTATACATAATGACAAGATGCTTTATTTGGTGAAAATATGGTTACAATAATTAATAGGTGTTACATTTTTACAGCTTGGCAAATAATTAATCCTTGTGACATCGACAGATGGAACTAAAAACTTTTTGAACTACCTATCTAAGGTGGAATAGAAATAAAAGACAAAGGAATATATCCACTTATATTAAAATGAAAGGGTCTATCCATTTCTAAATAAAATTAAGTTTGTTCAAAAACTGGCTATGCTATTCTCTTGACTGGGTCCGGGGATTAATATTTTCTTCTCCAGCTTTCAACCATAATTTGCTTATTGTATCACTTTTCGGAAACCTATAAAAAACAAGTATTATTAGTTTTATCATTTGTCAAATAATTTTGGTCACAACAATATTATTAAAAGCTATTAAACTTATATTTTTAAAACCACATCGAATACATTCAGATTGCATTTTGAGACATAACGCAAATGTAATTATTATGTTTTTATCGATGTAATTATTATTTGTACCTTTATCGATAACTATTACAAACGGTAGGTAGGTACAACACTTTTCAATTACGTAAATAAATCTAATGACTTAAAATACAATTTAAAGGACTGTTATAATGAAATATATGTGGATATGAATATAATAAATGAAAAAATCAAATTGCAACGCAATTATTTCATGAAATGTTTATAGTATTGCATAAAACCGGCTACTACCCTGCGTAAATACAATTGAGGTTGATTTATACTCTTTATTGCATTGCACCTTGCAATATAAAGTTTAGACATGTTAATTATCACTTTTACAACATTCAAGTAAAATTTTAAAGAATAAGTCCTTATAATCTCTTGGAAATTCATAATTAAACAAAACATAAACAACCTTTTGACAGGAGACCTACCACAGTTAATGAGCAAATAATGGCGGATCGTTCCACATTTCGTTAATTGTCAAAGTTTTGAAGTCTAATGTTTCTAAAATGAGCAAAAACAAAAATATTGCTGTTTCTTTTATCATGAAAATTATTGCATTAGATAGAAAGAGACCAAATGATATTTCACCGTCTGTCTCATATTTCCATCATATTTGTATAAGCGCTAGTATGTATAGAACTGTAAGGGCCCCTCCATGTATATACCTCAATGGTGACATCGTAGCTCTCAAGCGGACGAAAAGAATTTGATAATCTTTTGTTAGTAAACTAAATGATCGAGAAAGAACACTTAGATATAATTCTTCGTAATCAGATCACTGCTTGATTATTCGAGGGATACTTACAATTTTTAAGTATGCTGTATTTTTGTCTATTCTTTCGTAGAAAGAAGTCATTTCTATGTAGGTTATTCTAAGTGTTCTATGGGCCCAATATAATGAGAATTGTATGAAAATCTGACAAAATCATGACATCGCCCATACAAATATCATTCGTTAACGTTACGTTAACGCCGCTGTCAAATGTTCCTTCAGTAAAGTAAGATAACGTGTGATACGTGGGTATATACTCAAAGTGTGATACAAATTACAGCGTATAGCGTAATAGCGGTTGTCAAGCGCTATTCTAAAGGTTAGCCATAACAGCGTGAAGCGGTTAATATACCACGATACTTTTACTGATGTAGCACTTGGCACCGTTTTTCAATTAAACAAGATTTTTATCGTCCAAAAACTACACGACATTAAAACTAAATAAAAAAGTACTTACTACCCAGAATATAGTAAAGCCAAAGAGTAATTAAGTGGTAAAGCACGAAAATACTTTATTATCTATTTTAATCTGAACGACAGCAGTATTCAATATTGAAATTAAAACTTTAATTACATCACGAATTTCAATAAAAATACCCATCCAATATCACAGAGTCGTAAAAAACAAATGGAACACCGAACACCGAACAGGCAGTGGCAATAAAAAACCTTGTTTTAATTTGTCCACGAATTAATCTATTTTGTTTACGAGAAGTTTTTTTAAAGTTGGACTATTTGTTTGGATGATTCCATCGATTTTATTGGTCAAAAATATTTGCATGGAAACTGTTTAACTTTTTTAGATTTATCTTTTGATGTTTTATCATTAATGTGTATACACATTAATTTATGAGATATCGTAAGTATAATTTATTTCGTTTGGTTATTATGGCTGAGATTAATTGAAATTCGTTTTGAATTTTATACGAGAAAATAGATGAAAAAGAAAATTGTAATTGGTAATTAAAATTTATATTTGCAATAAATGTGTTTGTACCAGTGGCGTGAGGTTCCTTTACTCCTATCGGTTTTTTACTTATTTACCTTTTGTAGACCCTCACCCAAATCCCTACCTATTATACAGGCTAGGACTTCCCTGTGAAGGAGAACCAACCTTCGCCACTGGTTTGTACCTACCATAAATATAAGGCTGAAGGTATATAATTCAGTACAAACTACATAAATTACGAACGAAATTAAGTTGTGAAAACGGAACATGGATTTTTTTTTGTTCGTTCTAATGATGCGAATACGAAATGATGAATGTAAATCGAACGAACATTAGCGTGAAACTGAAAAAATTTATTATATTTACTTTAAGGATATGAAATGAGGATATAAATGATTATTGGAAAAAGTTGTGAGTTTTTGTACCAAGCATAAAAAATGAAACAATGAAACACACTGCTGCGTCAGACAGCTTCGTGGTACAACTGCGACAGTGGGATTATGATTATTCCGAACCGTTAGGCGAATGGAATCTGAGGGTCAATTGTCTGCTAAATAAAACCTAAACCTCTATTCTCGTATTTAAAGTAGACTTTCATTTTACATTGATTGTATTATAAGTGAACATGTTATCATAAACTGATTTTCTGAAGTTTCGACCAATCAGAACGCGTTTCACATTGATTTAATGTTTATGAGAATACCGTTTAGAAGTTTTAGGTTAAAGTTTATCGGGACTAAATTGTTATTGTATTATTGCAGGTTTTATTTAGCAGAATTGACCCTCTATAATAATACAATTACAATCAAGTACCGATACGCTATGACTGCCAAACGGGTATTCTCATTAAACCAGCGTCAAACATGCTCTGATTCGTCCAAACTACGCAAAATCAGTTTATGATAACAAGTCGCTCTATTTATAAATTATAATACAATCAAAGTAATATGAAAGTCTACTTTAAATACGAGAATTGAGATTATGTTCACTCGCGTAGGCTTCGAAGAGTCAGCGATCATTTATAGGCATTTTTCCTCAAACTGTTCAATAATTTGTGGATATTTCGCAAATAATTATGATAATTGATATTTTCCTTGTTTATTTTCGAATAATTGGGTTTTCATTTTAATATAATTTGACTTTTGTTTTCTGTTTCTGTAACCTTTTACCTTGTATTATAATTGAGATCGTATTTCTGTAGTGTATTGTAAAAATTGAAATTCATAGTAATTATCCAACAAAATCATTAAAGTAAAATTAATTTAAATTAACACAAATTCGTATTTTTTTACATCAGAAGAAAAACAATTTAATGTTATACCTATATAATTCTACACGATAAAGGTTTTGTGAGAGACTTATACCAAAACTAAGCGTATTTCAAAGAGTTACTTGAGGGAGTTTTGGCGGGGATGTAAAAGTTGTAAGTTGTTATTTTTGTATTTATTCCATAAAATGTTGTTATTTTGGTTCCTAATGTGTAATATCAGTAGAATCCAATTAATATTCGTTATCATGCACAACTGTGGGCAAGTGGTACAACTTCAAAATTGTGCTATTTTGTGTTCACTCCAAAACTCCCCAGGAAGTTTTAGTAAAGCGTCCAGTTTTGACTTTACTGAATGACTGACTTGACTAATTGGCTGTGTTCCGCGGAAAATAGCGCTTGGAAATAAAAAACGTAAGCAAAATGGCGACCGCTGGCGTTAAATAAGCAAAATGGCGGAATATGTTAGTAGTATTGGTTGCAAACGTGTCCTGGCCGATAATCTGTTTTTTTAGCGCTAGCAAGCGCTAACAAGCACTTTTTTCCGTGGATCATAGCCATTGACTTTTTATTTGGACTTTGACTAGACATTGGATTTGACGAAAAAAATGCAACAAAAAATTCTATTTTCCCGCCTTTTTAACTTGACACTGACAATGGTTTGATGCTATACCGCCATACCTAAAAGTAATTAGCTGATGTTATATTGGGAAAATTACAACTGACATTTTTCTTGCAAAACGTATACTTTGTTTTTCACCACATTTCCTCGCAGGAAGTGAAAAGCGAGGCGTTAACAAATATTAGCTTTCATGGCTTAAGGAATACACAGGAAAACCAGACGAAAACTTTCGTGTACGGTCATGGATAGATCCGGTGTATCACTTTTGAACCTTACGTCCTAGTAATAAGATCGAAAAGCGGTAAACCGGATATATCGGCGATCGTGTACAAGGTTAGCTGACTCAGATTACATGTTTTTAACAACATGTTATTTGCTTATAATAATAATAATTATAATAATAATATCTATGGACGCTTCACACCACGTCAGTCTGGCCCCGTGGTAAGTATCCGAAGAACTTGTGTTACGGGTTACCAGACAACGGGAATATATTTAATACTTTTTTTTTTATACTATACTTATATTTAAGATTTTTATTATATTATACATATATTTAATACACATCCATGACCCAGGAACACAGAAAACTTTTTTGTTCCCTGGCGGGATTCGAACCCGCGACCTCCGGCTTAAGCGCCACTGCGCTCACCACTGAGCCACGGAGGTCGTCAAAAGGTGCTTCTTGGATTATTTTGCTAATTTATTGTTGTATATTTTATTTATTTATTTTTATTTAGTTACATAGTTTACCTGTTTGTTTTATTTAAAAATAATCAAAACTGTAACCCGACTAGGTAGTCGGGTTACAGTTTTGATTATTTTTAAGCCTAAAATATGATCAGTGGTTTAGGCGCTACGGTGGAATAAACATAACATAGACTTCCAAAATCATTATCCGAATTCGGATAAAAATTGTCCGGCCCAGTAGGTTGGTACTTGATAGATGTAGGTGTAGGTGTATGTTGTAGGTGTAGTTATTTATTTATTATATTTTGTGGTTAAGACAAAACAGCGTATGTTGGGACAGCTAGTAATAAATATTATAATATGTTGCCTTTGAGACTCTAATAGTAATAAACATACCTAATTAAAAAAAATTAAGTAGCCTCCAAATTGTCAAGCCGAGAGCTGATGTTGATTAATTATAGCTAAGAACACTCTCGATCATGTCAGCTTTAAAACAAATAATAATAGATCAAAATCGGTTCATCAGTTTGGGACCTACGAATGCTACGATGCTAAGAAGCTACGCCGTAGTCAATTGCGCCTGTAGAGGATGTGTAGGACCACTACGATATACTTGTTGTAGTCAGTTCTGGACGTCGAAGCGTAGGACAGCCTTCCACCAGGTGGACAGATGACCTGAGAAAAGTCGCAGGGAGTCGGTGGATACAGGCCGCGAGCGACCGGTCGCACTGGAAATGTATGGGGGAGGCCTATGTCCTGCAGTGGACGTCACCAGAATGAAATGAGAGTCAGTTCTCAACGACGGTGCAGTGTCGTATAATATGCAGTAGCTCAACAGTTTTCCTCATTTTTAGGCTGGGACTATATTGTCCGGAATCCGGTAGACCGGAGAAAATTCAAAGCGTTCAAAATAGAACATTGCGCCAATACAATAGAGCTGAAAATGAAACACACAAGTGTCGAGTCAAATGTCAATGTCATATATGACAGCTCGACACTCGACACTTGGATTTTCAACTCTGTTGTATTAGCGCAGAGTTCTATTTTCAGTGCTCTGAATTTTTCCGAGCCCGCCGGATTCCGGATCATATTATAGTCCCAGCCTTAGGTAAGTTTTTAACTAGTATTTTATTACAGCCCGAGACATAAATATTTAAGTGCGAAGAAGTACTAGCTGGTACTAATTCACAGCTGATATGAATCTGCTGCAAAAAGCTACGACTGAAATATGATTTTATTTTTTTCACAAGACAATTAATTTTAGTGTTTCGTTTATAACCCACAATCCGGATTCCAACTTAAGCCAGAAGTTCGATTCTGCTAATTAAATTCGCAATAATACACTTACAATGATATTATGTCTATGTCTAAAATGCGATGTTCTCATAAACGTCAGACCTAATTTAATTGGTCCAAGCTCTAAAAATAGTTAATAAAATTATCATGTTATAAACTATTTTCATTATAATTCAATAAAACTAAAGTTAATTACAATATTTGGGGTTCAGAAGAAATGTCCCAAATACCAAAGTTCCACGATTCTACAAACTTTGTTAACTTTTTGTTATTCAAACTACAAAAATCTTTAAAAAATATTTTATTACAGTACCTAACATTCAAGAACTACGTTACGTTTAAAATATATATTTGTGTATTCCCAATAGAGGTATGAGATTTACGAACAGAATTTCGTGGAACTATCTCCAACTGGGAAATGACGTGACTTTTTACTACAAATATTTTTACGTACGATGCTAGAAATTTTGAAATTCCACATTTTATGTTTATTTCTTCAATGTTAATTATTTTTAGGTATATTTAATTTTACCGGCTTTTCAGTTTACAGAAATTGAAGTGCGGCCTTTTTTACCTTTATTTTTTTACGTTTTTGTCTCTTTCACTCGCGCACGAATATCATATTGCTGTCGCACTCCTATTGCATGTCTGTGTAAACGCGATAGCAATATATTATGCGCGAGTGAAAGAGACAAGTAGCGATGAGTCAAGGTACGAAATTCTACGTGTTCCGCGGCCGCACTCTATAAGAAGGGTGTCCGCTAAAAGTACTAGAGAACTGCTTGATTATTTTGCAACATGCCTTAGATTATTTGCCAAAATACCCTAATAAATCAAAGACACCAATAAAAATTAAATTTCGATTAGTTCTCAATAATATTGTACCTGTATCAGTTACATAAATGCAGATGAAGGTTAGTGTTGGGACAATAGATACTTTATTTTTCTTTCCAGCATGCGCAGCTTAACCATTGCATCGTAGAAAAAATAATACAGCCGAATGTATAACCACCTCTTGGAAGTTGGTTAACAATGAATTTTATCTGTACAATAATAGACATACTGTTTGACAGATTATATGGACAAAATAACAGATTTGTCTATAGACAAATCTGTCATAATATATTATCAAAGAAATACTCGTTTAAAGTAACATATTATATGCTTAATATTATAAATGCGAAAGTGTGTCTTACTGTTACCTCTTCACGCTTTAACCGCTGACCCAATTTTCACGAAATTTGGTATAGACAGACTTTGGGTCCCGGGAAAGGACATAGGATTATTTTTATCCCGAAAAAGTAGTGTTATCCGCATAGCTTTTGCGCAAATACATATAATATATTTTCGCAAAAGCTAGTACATAATATTACATAACACATTCACATTAATTTTAGAAACTCCTTCATTTACATACGCACTCGTACCTACTTCGTAAAGTTACCTAAGATAAGCTGTCAAGACTGAAAAGGAACTGAGTTTAAATACAATTTAATTTCCACGCACGACGAGTACAAATGTGAAGGATGAAATTAATATGTAACGCGAAATCTCGGCGAATTCACAAAAGTTACATAACTCAACTTGTGATAATTTAAGCAATGGTTAAGTGAGGCTTAAGTTCAAAGTGCTAAGTTGGTGAGCTTGAGGTATTATAGGTGTGGATAAAGTGATTTAGAGAGCTCCGTGGCCTAGTGGGTAGACCGTTTGGTTTGCACTCGAGAGAGTGCACGTTCGAATCCCAGGTTGTAGCGTGTATCAATGAGACTTTTTCAGATGTCAAGTACATTATACGGACGCTCTAACGGTGAAGGAAAACATCGTGAGGAAACCCGCTCATGGTTGGCCCCAGACGTATTGACCAGTCATTCCTCTGGACTAGGCTGAGTATGTTGTGAGAATGCCGTATGCGGTATGTGCTTGGGCAACCATACGACATTAGAATACCAACTGTCCCATGCACTACAGTATTTCAAGAGAAGTTACTTTGCTCGGAGAATACTGTATAAATCATCCATTAACGGATGAAAAGGTATAAGTAAAGTGATTTAAAATCACAAAACTATTAGTCATTAAATTTCAGCTAGATGGAAGCGTGACAGCCCGTGTTCTCTCTCCGGTTTCAACGCAGTCCAGCGCCAGCTATGTATGAAACCGACTTCCAGTCAAACTGTTTCTAGCGACGCTAGTGCGTGTACACGCGTACGCGGCACCCTTGGTGCTTCATACCCCAAGTAGCACATAAGTGTATTATATAAGAGCTCTAGAGGCGCTATAACAGCTCATATAACTCTGTTTTGGGCACAAATTAAACAGCTGTCAGCTGAACAACAGTGACATTTGCTGTGCATTACATCAGCAATATTAAAGGTAACAGTTGTTCCAAGAGCTGCAGCTTTACAGTGTGGTATCTGTGACGCGTAATAGCGCTGATATATAGGCGAAAGAGTAATTATCAGCTATTGCAGTTAAAGTGTACTGTTATACCTCGTTAACACTTATGTTACCGATGTTACCCTATGTGTTATCTTATATAGCAGTTGTGTGATACTTGGGTATATAACTGGCACCGGTCCAGCGCCGCGCCGCGTAGAAACCGGAGCGTCGACACGCGCCCTCAGTCGAATAATTATTTGACCACACCGTAGAATTAGACGGACAAAAAACAATAGTAAACAAAGTTATTAACAGGGCGAGGGAAGGAAGCTGATTTTAGTTTACCAAAACCATGATGGACTTAATAAGCAAATGTGATTATAAAATAAGTGTAGGACATTTATAAATATCCTGAGCATAATGATTGTCATATCTGGGAAACAGTTTCTTTAAAAATACTTTTGTATACTATTATTTTGTAAAATTTCTTTTTTTTTTCAGGGCACTATGATTATTTTATATAATAAAAAAATACAGGCAAATACATAGGGTATTTGCCTGTATTTTTTTATTATTTTTTATTACAATGCAACTTAACTCATTGGTTACTGGGTCAGTTAATTTCAGTCGGTGATTAAACGAACGGATACATAATTCACAGTTTACTGCTCATTCCGCCGTTTGTTTGTTTATTGTTGTTGTTTTATTGTTTCCAGTTGTTGTTGGATTCCATTTAATTTTGTAGGGTTCCGTAGTACTACTAGGAGTCTTTATAGATTTTTCTCTGTCCGTCTGTTTTTTTTTTTTTGTAATGAGCCCGGAAATGAGCAGACTGATCGCCTGATGGTAAGCGATTACCGCCGCCCATGGACACTCGCAACACCAGAGGAGTTACACTTGTTCCTCCTCTGGTGTTGCGACTTGCGTTCCTGGTCCTTAAAATGCTCAATCCCCCCTTGGGCCTCCGGTAACCTCACTCACTCGAAACACAACGCAAGCGTTATTTCACGGTTTTCTGTGAGGTCGTGGTATTTAGCCGGTTGAGCCGGCCCATTCATACCGAAGCATGGCTCTCCCACTGTTTGCCGGCTGTTTGTTTGTCCGCCCTTCTAGCTTCTGTAATTATAAATAGATTGTGTATAGGTTTCAATCTTGGCATCATAAAGTAATAATACTTTTATATTTTAGAGGTGGCTCTCCATATAATATGTGAAGTGGGGATGAATTTTTCCCTTCTACGCCATCGTAAGGGGTTTCGAAGAATAGGTATTTTTTAAATACAGTCAAGGTTTAATACATGATTTTTTTACAGTCAACGATTTTTGAATAATCGGCCTCCAAAGTAGGTAGTGTATAGGTCACCCCGTCCCTGGCATTTCTAAACTATAAGAGATAGAAAGTAATTTTCCGTGCTGATAGATCATGCTAAAAGCTCTGTAGGAAAATTATTTTGGTCAAAATCAAACATTAACTTTTGAAGTGAAAACCTATCTATATATAGTTACGGAACCCTCATTAGATATGTCCTGATATGCTCTAGGTAAAGTTATTAATTAATATTAATGAGGTAACATTTTCTAAATGACATATTGACATCAATTTGAAATGCGTTCAATTTTGCAATAATAATGCGAACAATTGTTTTAATAACATAATATAAAGTGGCTGAATTGTGTGGATTGAAAAACTAGTGGATTAATTAATATATAGGTCAATCCATCATTATCATCACATACGCTGTACTACTGTTGTGATGTAGCTACTAGGATCACAATAATAGGCAGAGGTCTACTGGTCAAAGTGGTCACTGGTCATTGAAGATTGTTAACTTTATTTGCTAACATTCTCTTAAGGATTGTGGGTACCATATGTATTAACATCCGTATTTTATAAAGACTTCAAATCTTATCGGATTTATTTTGGATTGAACCTGCATGATTTTAAACTAACCTTTAATAGACTATTTCAGTCAAGTTATACAATTACTATAACTTATATTTATACTTATTATTTGAATAGTTATACAATGTTTTGTTCCCGTCACACAAGTGATATTTTTAATTCGATAGAAGGAGACAAAACACTGTATTACTATTCAAAGCTTATACAGCGATTATTAGTAAGGGGGTTACTGTACAATATTGTATCGGTTTCACGAAAACGGCTGCAAGTATTTTTAGTGGGTTCGAATCCCGGTCAGAAAAATATTTTTGTGATTCTTTTTATTTTTTCAATTTAATCAGAACTCCGAACAATTATAATAGCTCAGTTACCCAGGTACTAATATTCGCGAAGCAGACTTTCAGTACAGTTTTAGGAGAATTGAACAACCGGAGAATATGACATTTGGCCGGTAATAATACTATACTAATAAACTCATCATCAGGTGTCTACTAGTTAATCGAAACCGGTCGTGTTTATATTTAATTATTGTAAAAATCTAAATAAAGTGGAAAAGTGTGTATAAAAAGTTGTGTTATATTATTATGAACATGAATTTCCACCAAGAACCAACAGTACATTCAATCAGTTATATTTGGCCGGTAAGTTTATATGTGGATTACAGAATTGGGTGTGCAGAAAGCTATTTTTTTTTATTAATGCTTAGAAATACTCTAATTAGTAAAAATAACAGCAACGCACAGTACTTCATATTATTAATAACACAGAATTGGGTGTGCAGAAAGCTTTTTTTTTTTTATTAATGCTTAGAAATACTCTAATTAGTAAAAATAACAGCAACGCACACTACTTCATATTATTAATAACACACAACTGTAGCGGATAACTGTGGCTGGACACTTTGGTGGGTCCAGCTAAGGTCTAGGCACACAATATTTGAATATTTAAATTAAGAATTATATATGCGTAATCCGCTACTTCAGACGATAAAGTAGAATGGAGAATGGTTGAGAGCGCGTAGGGAATTGGTTATGTTTGTTCATCTTGACAGTTATTAATTAATTATTATATATTATGTTATGGAAAACAATAAATGATAACAATACGTGTTGTGTATTTAAATCAATAGACCTTGAATTAAAAGAAAGTTTATGTAACCTACTTAAAATTATAATTATTATTTACTATGGGCGAATTACGACCACAGGGTAGTAATGAAAATTAATGCTTTTTCATTAATTTCATTAGAATGCTAATTTTCATGTCTTAGCGTGTTACGTGCTATTGCTATGCTATTTGCTAAAATCGATTTATAATGATCATAAATAGCTGTGTTTTGTGAAATCCTAATGTTTTTTCATTACGTCGTGTCGCTCATTAAGTACATACAATACGAAGACATTAATAAAAACAACAATTAAATAATAATAAATAAACGTATGCAATAAACTTTACTTTAAAAAAATATACTGTAAATTTTGACTTAATTTGAATGTATTTTCTCTTCTCACTCGCTCGTATTAATTCGTGGAATATCGCGGCATAGTGAACTCTCGGGTCGCGTCGCGCGTTAAGTCAAAATTATTTCGCATCGGATTTTAGCATTAGCAACTACCAATAGCACTATAGCCAGTTAGCACTTAGCGCCGCGGTGCGAACCAGCGCGGTCGTGTATTTTTTTCATTCATGGACGTGTTAGAATATTGGTATTTTTATAGTAATATACCTTTAAAATAAATTTCATTCAAAAGCTAAATTTATCATTTTTATACTTTGACAGTTATGTCACAATATCATTTTATTATTTCCTGTTTTACAATCTACTGTTTAAAATTTAATAATAGTTAAATAATTGATCTAAATTATCAAGCTATTTAATGGCCATTGGAAACATATTTTGTATGACAATTTTAGTAAATTCTTACCTACTAAACTTCCGGTGTGGTTTTTACCGCCAATTATTTCCTATAAATTGTTGGTCCGCCATTTTAGGCGGCAGTCTTGGCGAAGCTGTGAGATTGATCGTTCAATATATTAAAGACTAGCGACCCGCCCCAGCTTCGCACGGGTACAATACTGATACTAATACTACAGAATGTCTTTAAACCTCTAACAAAACGGGCGAAATCTAGTCAAAACAAACAGAAACAAATTAATATAGGTACCTACTAAAACTCAATGAAATAAGTAGGTGGGAATGTTTTATCGTATGAAATACCATAGATCTAAACTCCCCCCCGCACGCGCACCCCCGCCTTGGTGACGCCCACTTCGCAACGGGCCGTGCTGCGTGCATCAGAAATCGTAATATTTTAATTTCGCCATAACTTCAAAACCAAACGTCCAATTTCAATCATTCACAGACCAAATATTATCTATATAAACTGTACTTAGTGATGAAATAATTTATTTTGATAAGGATTAATAGCATGAGTAAAATAAACGCGTTTAAATGTAGTCCAATAAAAATTCAAGATTTCTAAATAAAAAAATGGTTGTTGTGCCTCACTCGACATAGATAGGTCTAGTGTGTCGCGGACTTTTTTGTAGATATTTATAAGATCTACAATTAATTAGAACATTTTATGGTTCTACCTTGTATAGTTTAGGCAGCGTACGCAAAATAAGTAACTTTTCTGGTTGATTTTTACACCTTGTGTCCGAAAAACCCAAATATTTTACGGAACCCTATTTTTTTCCAAAATAAAATTTAGCCTATGTTACTCGTGGATAATGTAGCTTTCGAATGGCGAAAGAATTTTTGAAATCGATCCAGTACTTTTTGAGCCTATTCATTACAAACAAACAAACAAACAAACAAACATACAAAGTTTTCCTCTTTATAATATTAGTGTAGATAAGTAAACCTATTTTATAAGTAGTGGCTAAATTATTATGTACCTATATGTTTTATGTCTTATTTGATATTTGATGATTTTTAAAATTATAGTGTTAAGATGTTAATGATGTTAGTTAATACTTATTTTTAGTAATTTGGTTTAATAATTACTTTGTTTTGAATATTTAGAATTCTATTCTGGAATTACATTATAAATAGGTTTATCGAAGTGTTGGTATTTAATGTAAATGGTTTAAATTGCTATACTTATCCTTTTTAGTTTTTAATTTTCTTATTTTGATCCTATTTGACATCAGAAGTGGGATAGCTCTCCATCCCGCGATTTCCACTTCATTTTTCTAATCGTATTTTTATATGTTTCAGGTGGACATTCAAGCAGCTCGGAACTCCTGCCAGCGCCGGCGGCCGTGCGTGGCGCCTACCTGCATTGGGAACGGCAGGTCGGCCAATTGTATCGGCGGTCTCCAGGCTGTCTAGGCCTAACGAGGATCTTAATCAGTGTGGTACGGGATTCCACGGAAGGTACAAGTTATCATAAATACATTGAAAATTGAATTTATAAATTCTACCCATACAAACTGCTATTATAATTACCTATATTTAAATTACGATATTAAATAGCAAAATATGTCTGACATTATTCTGTTTAGGTACAATGTTTTACTAACTACCCTCATTGTGTTTGATAGTGAATGTTAAGACTGACTATTAATTTGTGAAGTAAATTTTATTTGCGACATGTCACTGTATGTTCCAAGTCTTTGTATTGTGTAATTAATTATAAATATTTTCTCATGTAAAGTGAATTGTGAGTCATTGTGATAAATAAGTGTTTTAAAACCTTAACCGTATGGACTATTAGAGCCAAGTAAGTACCGGTGAATTACCCTGCAAGTTTTGTGGTTTATTAGTATCAAATTGCTTTTGCGATCTACAATATAATTTGACGAAATTGTTCACGGCAGTTTAATCTACGGATTAAATAAATAATGTTAACTATCGTACTAATAAATAACTTTTTATTACCGTCTTAAACATTTGTAATTTTATGATACATACTGTTAATGCAAGTAAATACCAGTAAATTACACTGCAAGTTTTGTGCTTTTGCGATCTTTTACTTTGTTTTACCTATAATTTGATGAATTTGTTCACCGGAGTTTAATCTGCAGATTAAGTAAATGATTATTAACTGTCGTACTATCTAATAAATAACTTTTTATTACAATAATGACCTGGGAATAAGGGAAATGCGATAGGCAATTAAATCGACACAATTTAAAGTAGTATATTACATAGATTCAGCATAAATAATAAGTACCTACTGATTATTATTTAGGTTTATTTACAATACTATTTTACATGTAGTGACGCTACGCTATGTGCCCATAAATCGACAAGGGAATACTCAAATAACTGTTGTTCTACTTATCAGATTTGTCCTACTTATCAGAGTTAATATATTAATAGATAATTTAATTATTATAACCATGCTCTGTAACTATTCGCCATGAACATTTCTTTTGTACACTAATTATTCCTACTGAATATAATTATATATTTTATTTTTGTTAAAAAAAAATACAAAAGAAAAATAAACTTATAAAGTAAGTACGTTTCATCTCAAGTTACTTTTCGTTTCATCACAGCAATCCGTTTACATTGTATTAAAGGAGACTAATAATTATGATGACAAAAATCAAGAATTTTGGATTAAGCCACTTCAATTCTAAAGGTGCGATATATATTTTGCTTTTGCTCCCAATGTATTACCATTGGGAGCAAAAGCAAAATATATATCGCACCTTTAGAATTGAAGTGGCTTAATCCAAAATTCTTGATTTTTGGTAAACATCTATTGGAGAATAGGCCATTTTTTTTTGGTTTTTTGACTATAATAGTAAGTGTGAGCCTTCTTTAGTTAGTTTTCATTATTTGCCGTAGGTGAATAGTTGTTTTAGCAATATATTATACTTAAAATAATTTTTGTTGGATCGCAGGATACTTACTTAAATTTGTTTTAAAATAAATGACTTAGATCACGGTTGGATATGAGGTTCATAAATTGAAATGAAACTTGAGACAGAGACAAATTTAGAAATTTGGCACCATGCAGGCCCCATTGGCATTATAGTACCCAAAGACGCCACTTAACACAAGTCTATTATAGTCTACGGTACCGTTTGTCTGGGCTGTGAGTACCATGATGACATGGCAGAACTGAGCAATTCATTAACCATTAATAATAATAATTACTGTAGAAACAATAAGAACTACGTATAACTTCGTTAAATATTTATGTAAAGTCACTTCTACATACTTATATCGTATAATATATAAAAGCCTCTTGTTACAGAAACAAATAGGTTTTGTTCAATTTTTATATATATAAATATTTTTTTTTTTATTGTAATACCAACATTATATAATTTGTTTCAAATGGATTTTGTTGCGACAGAAGAGTAATTTTTGGAAAATTAGTAATGTCGGATTGGCCGAACGGAAGTATGAGTAGTGTGATAAATATCACAATTATTGAGTAGGAACGGCCACGATCTTCATGTCTTTTGGATCGTCGTTTCTAAATATCGTCTGCCATTTCCGTGAAAAAAAAAGGAACAATATTGTCAAGAAATATTGATAGTTTGTTTTTTCTTTTTACTGTACTGTCGTGTAAATCATGACTACAATTTAGTTTCCTTTTTGACACAACCCTAGTGTACGATGACTGACCTTCTCTCACTTCAAATAAATCACAGTAACAAGTGAGCCACTATTTTATGATATTTCAAGTAGCTAACCGAATAATATACCGAACTAAATTAGTCTGGGTTTATTGTAAGATTAGTAAATAGTAAAATCTAACGAACATCATATCTTATTCAGATATAACAAATTATGAAACAGTTTGACAATTTCGGTAAAACTTGGAGATGAACAATTTTGGTGTTAGACACAATGTAGGTACATTCTTAAGGCGAGGTCATAGCCTACTTTGTCATTTCCTGTCACCTAGTCTACCGAGTCAGAGTTCAATTACAAAAAAAAATGGGAAGTGGATAGAAGTGACCCGTGGATTTGAAGAAGGATTGTGTACACAATCCTTGACGCGTCATGAACCGTACACATTTAAAAAAAATACATATTTTTCCTGAGTGAAAAAAAATAATTATAAAATCACTTCTTAAAAACCACACAATCTCCTAAAACGTAAAGTTTTGTGCAATACCATACAAGATATTTTTTTTGTTAAAAATGTATATATATATATACAATATATACAACAGAAACATAAACCGAACACCTTTGTGATTGGTACAATATTTCGAAAGATATAAAAAAAAATAAAACATTGCAAAAACCGTCTACATGAATATAAAAAAAATAATGCTACGCAAAACAGAATCTTATTACAATGTGCATACGAGAAATGAAAGTCATTTTGTTTTTGAGCTTGGTCCTTGCCTTAAATCATGCTACGGGTATTATGAATTATTAAAATCATAATACAGAAAAATCAGGACTATGACTAGCGAGGAAGTCTAAAATTATTAAGGTTATTCATTTTATGCATAAATTAACATAACAATTAAACATCCTATATGCAATATACCTAGGCTGTGTCAATCTTAATAATTTTGGAAATAAAGTAATTTTGTCAAGATTTTATTTTATGAAAAGGTTGATTTTGTGTTAAGTAATGTATGATTTCGGTAATAAATAAATCGTATAAATTTTTTTTTTTTTTTCTCACTTACATCTAAGGACTGCTAGAGTCAGTGCTCTACTCAAGGCTCGCCTCATGTGTAGCAGGACATGTGGAGCCAGTACAATTAGAGTATCACTGAGCGTTACTTACGAGTTACAGGGGCAATGAACAATGTTAGAATAAGTTACAATTAAGGGACTGCTGAAGTCAGTGCTGTACTTGAGGCTCGACACATGTGTAGCAGGACATGTGGAGTCAGTAATTTAATGTATCACTGAGTGTTGCTTACGAGTTACAGGGGCAATGAACAATGTTAGAATAAGTTACAATTAAGGGACTGCTGAAGTAAGTGCTGTACTTGAGGCTCGACACATGTGTAGCAGGACATGTGGAGTCAGTAATTTAATGTATCACTGAGCATTGCTATGAGCCACAGTGGCAATTGCAATGTTAGAATAAGTTACAATTAAAAGACTTCTAAAGTCAGTGCTCCATGTGTAGCTTATGATTTAAGTGTATTGGAATAAAATAAAATTTGGTACTTCAGAGAACGAAGTACCTGTCAGTATGGCCGTGTTAGTTTGTTGGTCCGCCATTTTAGGCGGCAGTCTTGGCGAAGCTGTGAGATTGATCGTTCAATATATTAAAGATAAGTAAACCTATTTTATAAGTAGTGGCTAAATTATTATGTACCTATATGTTTTATGTCTTATTTGATATTTGATGATTTTTAAAATTATAGTGTTAAGATGTTAATGATGTTAGTTAATACTTATTTTTAGTAATTTGGTTTAATAATTACTTTGTTTTGAATATTTAGAATTCTATTCTGGAATTACATTATAAATAGGTTTATCGAAGTGTTGGTATTTAATGTAAATGGTTTAAATTGCTATACTTATCCTTTTTAGTTTTTAATTTTCTTATTTTGATCCTATTTGACAAACGCATATAATTGCTGCACACGATAATATTAGCATTCGTTTTTTTAGCAACTTCGATTAATGTAATTATTGCTAATGGGCATTTAGCAACTAATTATTATTGCTAATACTAATTATACCAACACTACCACAGGGTGACTTCTAGTTAATAATATCTATTTCTGTTGTAAATGACAATATTTCATAATTCCCTCGTTATCTTTCCCTTCCGGCCCACGTCTCATAAACAGTCACACGTTCCTCAAAGCGGAAATTATGGGGTGGCGACTGGCAACCCTCCTCACACACACCACGTTAAAGGAAGTTTGTAGTTGTCCAATTGAGTAAATGTTATCTTATTTGTCTTGTTAATTTATTACAAATCACGTGAAGGGAAAACTTCTTGTCCCTTTTTGCGAATATATGCGAACTATTACGTCCGCGGTCCGTGCGGACTATGCTGATTTTGTTTAAGGCAAAATATGTTTAAACCACATTCGGCTAAATTCTAGTTAATTTTCAGTTTTTGACAAAAAAGAACAGCAAAAAAGAAATTGTGCCATTGCAACGACGCCGACGCGTTGCCGTCACATAGTAGAAAATATATATACTTACTCAGATTATTATGTACTTATGTACAGTCATAGAATTAAAGTGTACAGTGAAACAGTTTTTATAGTGGAGCGATCCAAATTTGAAATTTTTATCGTCCTCGGCCCACATTTTTCGCACATAATCGTAGATACACAGTAAGCTTGAGATACCGAAATCAAATCGAAGGCTAACTATGTCATCTACATAGATAGCTTTCTATTTAACGTTTTGATTTAGCTTTTTATCTGTTCCTCTTTCTTTAATCTGTCTTGCCGTTGAAGGTACTTAGCATTTCTCTGAAAAGTTAGCGCGTATTTACGATAAAGGAGTATATTAGTGATTTATATATGTATCAAACTATACAATATCTAATACATAACAACACTACATAACAAAACTATACAATATCTAATATCCTACTTCCTACTAATATTATTAATTTGAAAGTTTGTGAGGATGTATGGATGGATGTTTGTTACTCTTTCACACAAAAACTACTGAACGGATTTTGATGAAATTTGGTATTTTAGTAGTTTACACTTTGGATTAAAACATAATATGCTACTTTTTATCCCGAAAAAGTACAGTGTTCCCGAGGGAGCGGAGGTTCTACGCAAGCGGAGCCGCGGGCAACATACAGTTTATAACTTAACATACAGTTCAAGTTCGTGTCCCTCTGATTATGCCAAGTTTACAGAGTGTCAAATGGCACTTTAGCCGTCCCGGTAATTCGAAACATGTCCATAGTTCAAAGGGCTAAACTTTACCCGAACTTGTGGAGTTGCTATCTAGTGGACACTTACACACATCTTATGATCCAAGGGGTTGAGTTATAAACTATGACATCTTGCGAAATCAAATTCTGTTAGGGCCGGTCTTACAATACTGTAACGAGTAATTAAACGGTGTTTAAGCGCAAGTGAAGTTACTTAATGTTTCATTTTAAACAAAGTAGAAATTTTATTTTGACAAATTAAACAATAAAACTTAATTAACAAAAAAATTTAACAAAAAAATATTTGAAACGATGGTCGATGTTAAACGTGAATTGTTGAAAAGAGATATCAATATTTGTGTTGCCATTTAATTCTAAGTCCTGTGATTGGCATCTCCGGTTCCCCTGATTACCGTTAATCACAGATTAACGTACACATCTTACCGGAAAGATCGACGGCATTACCGCATGGAAAGCTAAACTTCTCACATGTGGACAATCAACATAATATAAAGCGGCTTATAACAGAGATCAATGGATTTTCTATCCTATTTATACCATTTAAATCAACAGTGTTTGGACAACAAATAAGCAAACCTATTTGTTTATCGTACTATCCTACTACTATTATAAATGTGAAATTTTGTGAGGATGGATCGATGGATGGACGGATGGATGTTTGTTACTCTTTCACGCAAAAACTACATTTACAAAAATTTGGTATGGTAGTTTAGGCTCTGGATCAAAACATAGTTACTTTTATCTCGAAAAAGTACTGTATAAACTGTATTCCCATGGGATATTATAATATTTACGCGAACGGAGTAGCGGGAAAAAGCTATTAAATCACTAAATCTATCTTTCACGAATAGTATCAAACATTTGTGCACAAACCTACTTAGTACCAGAAGTAAACGGCTACTTATCACTTATCCGTTGTTTTATCACTGGTCCCGGTTAAGAAAGAAACTCCCCAAAAACAACGAAAATATCACTTAAATATAATCTGTCGAGTATTATGACGTCACGCCGACGTGACCCCACAAGCCGGCTGCGGATCAGGCCGGTAATGTATACTGTAATGTTTTGATATCGATATTTTATCAAACCTTTTTGTGGCTTGCGATTTTCTTAAACTTTTGTCGGAATGGCCATCAATGTTATCTTATACGACCCGCCCCGGCTTCGCACGGGTACAATACTGATACTAATACTACAGAATGTCTTTAAACCTCTACCAAACGGGCGAAATTTAGTCAAAAGTTCAAAACAAACAGAAACAAATTAATATAGGTACCTACTAAAACTCAATGAAATAAGTAGGTGGGTATACTTTTATCGTATGAAATACCTATACTCTACAGGACTAACAATACAACAAACACTAAATAAATAGGTATTCAAGTAACTATCCATCATAGTTACAACGAACACAAAACTAAAAAATTACCCAATAATCTAAACTCCGCACGCGCACCCGCCTTGGTGACGCCCACTTCGCAACGGGCCATGCAGCAGAAATCGTAATATTTTAATTTCGCCATAACTTCAAAACCAAACATCCAATTTTAATCATTCAAAGACCAAATATTATCTACATAAACTGTACTTAGTGATGAAATAATTTATTTTGATAAGGATTAATAGCATAAGTAAAATAAATGCGTTTAAATATAGTCCAAAAAAAATTCAAGATTTCTAAATAAAAAAATGGTTGTTGTGCTTCACTCGACATAGATAGCTATAGTGTGTCGCGGACTTTTTTGTAGATATTTATAAGATCTACACTTAATTAGAACATTTTATGGTTCTATCTTTTATAGTTTAGGCAGCGTACGCAAAATAAGTAACTTTTCTGGTTGATTTTTTACACCTTGTGTCCGAAAACCCCAAATATCTTACGGAACCCTATTTTTTTCCAAAATAAAATTTAGCCTATGTTACTCGTGGATAATGTAGCTTTCGAATGGTGAAAGAATTTTTGAAATCGGTCCAGTACTTTTTGAGCCTATTCATTACAAACAAACAAACAAACAAACAAACAAACAAACATACAAACAAAGTTTTCCTCTTTATAATATTAGTGTAGACTAATAAGGAGGAAATTTTTGTTTGTCAGTTTGCATCGAATAGGCTCCGAAACTACAGGGCCGATTTTGATGAAATTGGCACAGATATAGAATAGATCACGGAGAAGGACATCAGCTACTTTTTATCGCGGAAAAATATACGGTTTCTACGAAATTAACTTTTGCGCGCACGAAGTCGCGGGCAACATATAGTGGTAAAATATTTTTTAATTTTTCATAACCAATTTTGCAGGCTTGTTTCTTATTCTGACATTTTAACAATTTTAATTCGTCTGAATGATTCACTACTGTCACACCCTGTATGACTATAATTGATTGATTAACGAAATTTTATTGTGAAATATTCGCCACGAAATTTTTATAGTTATTTAAAAAATATTAGCTTTCTGCGGACCTTCCTCCACATACACTTTAATTTACCGGCTAAATTTCATACTCCGCCGAATGCACAATTATTTATTTCTTTACCAAGCCATTACAGCTGCAATGTGCAGGCTTAGGGAGTCCAATTAAAAGATGTTGTACTTGCGAATAACGTTTAATAACTCCCTCTTAATACGCTAACAATTCAATATATCGCACCTTTAGAATTAAAGTGGCGTAACTCAAAAATCTAAGAAATTGACTTTTATACATAAAACGACTTAGAAACATATAATCTATCGGTCTAATAGAAATAAACAGCCACTTTTAAGCTAGAAAAGGATAAACGTACAGTTGTGTGTTGTCGACCGCTTATCACGCGTTGCTTCACTTTTAAAGGGCCCTTTTTAGTGTTGAGTCGATAATGCTAAAAGTTGGGTGCTGCGCGGTTATTTCGTAAATGACGTAAACTGTACTTCGTCGTTTTAATTGTAAACGTAAGGTAAGTAATTTGTGTGTTATTTATTTTTGTACAGCCTCTTTTAGGTTTCAGGCGTTTTAAATCTAAATAATAAGAATATTTGACGCCATATTTGTTTCAGTGTCATTTCATTTCTAAACATTTCATAAATACATGAGCCTGATTATGTGTTATGTCTTTACTTTATAAACCGTTTTTGTGACTACAGTGACGTATATGGAATTATGTCTATTATTTTCTACAGAATGATGTGAATTAGCGAGTTCAATTGTGATTGAGTCTTTTTATTTTTATTTCAATGAAAGTTTGAGGTTAGTAATGAAAAGGCAGCACCAAATTTTGTCACTATATAAATATAACTGGAATGAAAATACAATACGAGAAAAGATGAGTTCAGCAAAACCTAAACGTATAAAAGATATTTAAGGCTTGGTTTTTTCTATAAATATAAAACTATTGGGCATTTTTGGGTCATCAAGCAAGCTATAGTATGAATTAAGGGCTCGACGGTATTTGCTAAACTCTATGACTCACGTTGTCATATTTTGACAAAACTCAGCCGCAACTTGCAAGACACTATTGTCACCACTAAATCGGAGATTCTCGGTGAAGTCGAAATGGATTCCCCATACACCTAAAACCATACACCTAACCCCATACACCCCAAACCCATCTTGCAGATAATTCACGAGCCAGACTTATGAGCCACCTTACTAATGAGATTACTGATATTGACATGGGTAAGATTAGAATAGCTCCCAGGCAAATTCATAATAATAAAGCACCAGGAGATGACGAAATAACCAGAGCTGCACCAGGAGGAACACCTGTCTTGACTGAGCTCTTTAATTCCGTCATCCACACTGGCACTACCCGGAAGCATGCAGCAGGAGCATGCTGGTTTTATTTTTTAAAATAGGTGATTAAGACGCGACTTGAAACAACCGTCCCATTCCGCTCCTGAGCCACGTGTATTAGCTATTATTGAGGGTTATCTGAGGGTCCCAGAAGTTGAACGACTTTCAGCAGACGTATGATCAGCCTCTCTGCCTAGCGTATGTGGACTATGAGAAAGCCTTCGATATCGTCGAGACCTAGGGGTCTAAAAAGACCACTTTAGGTGTTTCATATAATGTTTCATATATTTTGACACTTTTCAATAAAAATGAGTAAAACGGCACACATAATATGAATTGCATATGATTCATCTAATGTTCACCTAAAGTGGCCCTTTTTGGACCCCCTGATGTTATGAATTCTGCTAAATAAAACCTGCATTAATACAATTACAATCAAGTCTCGATACGCTAAAACCCTCAAACGGGTATTTTATAAAATATTATACCAACGTGAAACGCGCTCTGATTGGTCGAAACGTCATAAAATCCGTTCATGGTAACATGTCGCTTCACTTTCAATCCAATCAAAGTAAAATTAAAGTCTACTTTAAACACGATAATTGATTGGTGTGTGCTGGAATTCATGCAGGAATGCCTCGTTGACTGCCGATAATATTTTGAGGTGTTAAGATGTCTGACCAAGTGATCTTTGATCCAACTTCTTCAAGGATTGAGACAGGTAGATGTTATCTCTCCAAAACTGTTTACTAACGCGTCGGAGGACGTTTCAAGATTGGAACGGCCGGGGCCTGAGACTGAACATAAATGGCCAGTGCATCTCACACGTGCAATTTGCGGATGAAATAATCATTATGTCAGAATATCTGCAGGACCTGGAAGAGAAGCTGAACAACCTAAGCAATTGTTTAAAGACGGGTGGGTTTCGGATTGAACCTTAACAAAACCAAAATTATGCAAATCATTTTGGTTTTGTTAAGTATTGAACATGTTCTCCCAGGACCTGTCATCGTAAATAGCACTAGTCTAGAAGTTATTGCAAGAATACGTATATCTTGGGCAAACTTTGAATCGTCGATACCACAATCACCACCACCTTTAGTCAAGATGCATTTGATAATTACCACGGCGAAGTTCGGAAACAAAATGAGGATTTGACATAAGGCATCGCAAGCAACAAGTCACAACGATTACTTATGTCAAATCCGATACATTTTTAATTTCGAAATTCGCTGTCGAAATTAGCGAATTTTCTTAACTCAATGCGTTCCAGGTCCAAAGGTTCCAAAAGGTCCAGGGTCTTTAATCAATGCGTTCCACCGGTAAAGAAACGCGGCAGCGAACTCTGCTGATTGACAAGTTCAAGGTTGTTCAGCCTGTGATGGAAAGTGCAATGTTGAGGGTATCTCTGGTGGATAATAAAACTTGTTACGATATGATTCGACAGAGAATTAAATGAATTAAATGATCGACAGAGAAGAGAATGCTCATAGAATTAGCACGCTAAACTGGAAGTGAGCCGGCCATGTTTGCAGACGGACAGACGGTTGATGGTGCAGACAAGTGTTAAAGTGGAGACATTGGTCATAGAATCAGCACGCTGAACTGGAAGTGAGCCGGCCATCTTTGCAGACGGACAGACGGTTGATGGTGCAGACAAGTGTTAAAGTGGAGACCACGCTTAGACAAACATAGTGTAGGACGACCTTTTAGACGACCTTAGGGCGGCATTATGGACCGATTTAAAGCTGGCTGGCAGCAGATAGATGAGGACTGTTCGAGATAGGGATGGTTGGCGCTCATTAGTAGAGGCCTACGTTAAGCTGTGGGCTATCCATATACCCGTAGGCTAATGATGATGAAAATTTTCCATCGATAATAATTAATATTGACCTCTGATATTGAAAGGCTTATTAAATTATTGCTTATTTAAATAGCTTTTCCTTTTCCTGTATAATAAACATTATTTTGATAGGAAGACGCCACGGTAACTTAAGTATCTTATATTTTTATGTACACGGTAAATACAAAAAAATATAAGGGACCTAATACATACAAATTAGGTATAAGTTTAGCTTTATTACGCATAAAATAAAAGATTTTTCAGTTTTCTTTATTCTAATTTACCTTTAATTTTAAAGTCAACCATTAATAAACTAGCATATTCCAAAATTAGTCACCAAAAATAAATTTTACATTAGAAATAAATAGCCTATTTTTAAAATAGTAACGTTTTATTTTTGAATACTTTAGTAATAAATAGACACAAAGCTAAATAAGTCAATTAAATTTTAAATATTTTGGAAATAAAGAGACACCTTTTTTTTAATTATTAATTAACAAAGGTTCTAAATAATTAAACTCATATTTTTAATAATAAATCACTAAAACAACTATTCACCTACGGCAAATAACTACATAAGGCTCACACTTACTATTATAGTCAAAAAACCAAAAAATGGCCTATTCTCCAGTTACATTTTGGGCGTTTACCAAAAATCAAGAATTTTGGATTAAGCCACTTCAATTCTAAAGGTGCGATATAGCTAGGGAGGTGACACACACACTACACAGCCATTACAGTTTACAATAATAATATTTAGTGTAGCATGCAATGTTATATAAACCGTTAAAGCGTACATGATAATCCTCATTGAGTAATGTTAATTCGCGGAAAACTGTACCTACTGAAAGTTTTTGCACGTATTAATTTATATTAATACGTGCGAAAATTATCTTCACATAATTATTTACTAGCTGTTGCCCGCGTCTCCGCCCGCGTAAATATAGTTTTTTCGCGGTCGCGGATATTGACTGATGCAAAAAGTAGATAAAAACAATCCTTGATGCGGATTATATATCATGCTAAAATTTCAGCTCGATCGGTGCAGAAATTTTTGAGTTTTTGAAGCGTACACAAACCAACATAATATTTTTATATATTATAGTCGTACTCGTATAGATAGATATGACGATAGTGATGATTTTATATATGCACTTGTTGTACCAGGAACGCATACTCAACAACAGCTCGCGTTATTAACTTACAAATAGCGAAACAAAGCCTCCCCTAATTGGCAATTGACGTGTTTACACTGGCAACACGGTCTATTAATTTTTGCACGTGCAACCCGAAAAATGTTTATCGTCAATTAGAACCGATATGTTTGTAATTAAATTATTGCTTAAATATTTCAGCATTTATTCGAATCATTTTTTACGGTTATTGGTTAAGTTAAAATTGATTAATAATAATTACTGTTTGATGTTACACTTGATTATGACCACGACAATATCTGAAAAATAGAGCTGTCTTAAATTAAATTGACATTTGACTCGAAACTCGTGTATTCTATTTTCAACTTGAAAGTATTAGCGCAAAGTTTTATTTTTAGTGCTCTAAATTTTACCAGACTTACGGATTCTGGACAGTATAAAGTCTCTTAAGTCAACTCTTAAGTCTTAAGTAGCTATTTGTGCGCTTATACAGAGGTAAATGCTAAATAAAACCTGCATTAATACAATTACAATCAAGTCCCGATACGCTAAAACTGTCAAACGGTATTCTCGTTAACGTTAAGCCAACGGGGAACGCGTTCTGATTGGTCCAAACTTGACAAAATCAGTTTATGATAACATGTCATTTCACTTATAAATTATAATACAATTAAAGTAAATTGAAAGTCTAATACGAGAACTGAGGTTGAGATTGCATAATATGAGCGACGCGTTATTCGCCATGCTCGCCAAGACTACAGACCGATTATCTACACACTTAACTTCCTGTTGAAAAAGACTTACGGCCGCACTCAGAGTCATTTAATTGTTACTTAAACCATTACTTAGTATAGATTTAAAAAAGCTCACTCTCAGAGTCAGTTAACGGATCGTTAACGTGACTTAATGATCATTAAATTTAAGTACCGCAAAACCACTATTTAACTTGCTAATTGTGGATTAAGTCGATCGAATTTGAGGTTATTTATTTGTTTTTGTAAATAATTTACATTTGAATTTTACTAATACGCTATTACTAGTTATTGTAGTTATTACCTCAGTTACTACTACGTTGTTTTTAGCATTTTTATGCAAAATGTCTAATCGGATGGACTTTATAGATTTAGAAAAATTTTCTTTAAGATTCAGAAATGTGAGATGACCAAGACGCTATAGAAGACATTATTCGGATCCTTTCACTAAAATATTCAATCCAAGAATTCCATATTAGATATAGATTCACTCCGAAGTCCTATGTTGTAAAAAACTTAATAATAATATGTAGTAGAAATCAGATTTAAATAGATCAGATACCTATTAGAAGAGGATTACCATTTACCTACTCTCAAAATAATGCTTCTGTTTACTGTAAGATATTTAGCTACAGGCAGTTTTCAGGTTAGTTTCTAAATTATAGTACTTACCTAAAATAATAAACAAAACTAGAATCATGAGAGTTTACTATGTGCTTGTAATAATATTATTTGTATGTTGCTATCTTATTTTTATATTAATATCTGTCAGTAATCGGTCTCACGAATTGTCAGCAAAGTTAATTGCTATGAAAATGCAAGATTTTGTCAAGTTCCCGGCTACTGTACAGGTACTGATACTACTACTGATATATTTTATTCGTTTTGAACTAAATGTATGCCAAGATAATGTATTATTATAATATTAATTAAACTACATCTAATGATTATATTATAATTATGTAATTTAAATAGTAATTTAAATAATAATTATTATATTATATTCTTGTTACAGACGACAATTCTATGAAATTGCACACTTTCCTGTGGTGATTGGGTGTATTGAATTAAATATCATTAATAAAATAAAAAGTCCTGGAGGAATCACTTCAAAAGTGTACAGAAATAGAATACAATATTTGTGCTACAGATGCAAGCTATACCTATGTTCTATTTATAAGATGTCATCATTCTTTCCATTCCGAGCTACCAAATCATGAATTTCCTTTGAATCTCTGAGAGATAAGTTTAAAGAAATAGGTATTCTGACCGTCGCTTCACAATACATTTGGTCAAATACACAATTCAATGGACAATGTGTTGTATATCAGAAAGAATCTACTTATCTACATTATATAGGAATACAAGAAATAGAAATTAGTTAGATATACCTGTGATGAGTGATCAGACTAATTTTTAAAGGTGTATACAATAGAATCCCAGAAAACGTTCAGATTCTTTCCATTAATAAATTAAAAAAGGTTGTTAAAGAATGTTTGTGTGCCAAAGCTTCATAAATAGAATAAGATGCTCCTTGCAAGGCTGTTTCTATGTATGTTATTATTATCTATATTGACTTTTGTCTTAGATTAAGTTACTATAATATTGTAATAAAATATTTTTTGAAAAGAACAATTTTTCTTCTCGCCGAGCATCATGATTCATGTAGCACAATTTGGATTTGATTAATAAAAGACAATACATATAAAATAATTTCTTTTATTTATTACTATTTTGTAACTTTTCTAATATTTTTCCGCTTCTTGTTTTATTTCTTCAATCTTCCTTCACAAATTTCAATTTTGGTAATCATATATTCACCATAGACGGATATTCACCTTAATATTAATATTATAATTTGAAACACAATTCAAAATTACATTATTACAGAATACTAAAAATGTAGAGTGCAATAAACTTTAAACTTTAGATTTTTTGTTTGTTTTGTTTGAACTGAAGATTTGACAGTTAGCAACTGTAATGCCATATTAAAAAATTGAAATTATTTTACCAAAATATTCGATAAATAGCTATTTTGGATGATTTTTTGTCGATTTTCTTTGTTAATTAAATAAATTCTAACTATATTACTACTTTACATGATTTCTGATGTTTATCAAAGACAAACTTAACAGTTTCATATTAATTAATTTTAAGTATGGCTACATCTTCTCCAAGTTTTTAAGTAATCGACAACTTATTTCGAAGATGCACCGCCCTACGAATGATTAAATTTGTCATTAGCTAACGATCCATTAAATGTTGACTCTGGGAGACACGCTTCATTAAGATATTTAATGTTCATTAGTTAAATACTGATTAGGGCTAATTTAATGAACGTCTCTGAGTGCGGCCGAAAGTGCACAACATTTAACGTATAAGTATTTCAGCAGGGACGTTTAAAATATGATTTCGGCCATCTTGGCCATAACCCTCCATTGTCACGCTCACGACCCGACCTTATAATTTCCGGGACATGTAAAATTTGCTGAACCGAGGGAATATAACGTAAATACAATAACGATTGATGTCTAACAGGAAAGGGGAATGGGCGGATTGGGGCCACTCACCAATAGCTATAAGATTGTCGTTGGGATAGATATTTTCAATTGGGAAAATAATTGTTATGACAGCTTTGTTGTTACTACTGTCCGTTTGTGGTTTCGGCTAGCAGTGCCAACAGAGGTAGCCTGTTAATAATAGGGCTCTTAACTTTAGTCTCTGAAGTCTTTTATGTGTTGTTATATTAAAGTAGGTACCTGGGAAACCTAGCTGTGTTTGTTCTAATAAATTTAAAAAAATCACAAAATGTTTATCTGACCTGGTTTCGAACATCACATTCCAAATTTCCCAACAACGCAAAAATTATACATACGCATATCAAAATGCCAATTGGACTGAAATAATAGAATCGAAATTATTTAAATATTGTTGCACGACGAAAAATAATACATAAATAGCTTAAAAATGCGTAGTTTTCAAGGGATAATACCTACTTAGATTATAACTTCTTATTTTCCTCCCCCAAAACTAAAGAATTCTTAATTTCATGGTAAAATTTGCAGCTATTGCCGAGATTCCTTTTATATATATACAAGATGATCTCGATAACTCATCTATCAACGCACAGCCGAAACTACTGAACGGCTTTTGCTGAAATTTGGCATATAAATAGTTGTAATAACGTAGGCATCCGCTAAGAATGAATTTTACAAAATTCGCCCCCTAAGGGGGTGAAAAGGGGGTTAAAATTTTGTATAGAAACCGAACTCCACGCGGACGAAGACGCGGGTAAAAGCTAGTATAAGATAAAGCTGTGCCATGTTTGTTTCCATAGTAAAATAAAAAATAATAAACTTGCTATGTTGTTTGTTACGTATTAACCTCAGCCTCTATCGGGGTTCCGCACATTATTACATATAACTACCTCGCTCGTTCCTTTTTATTTGTAACGTATTATTTGAAACTGTTGTCGGGACTTCACTAACTTTTTATGAGCTGTGTTGCCTGTTTATTACATATTTAATGCGTAACACGTGGTTACACGGGCACGGTGCAATATTTTTGTAGGAGATAGAGCTGTGTAATATGCGCTACAAAATAGTAATAATAATAATAATATGTATGGACGCTTCAATACCCGTCAATCTGGCCCCGTGCTAAGTATCCGAAGAACTAGTATCAAAGGTACCAGAAAACGGGAAGTATATTCAATACTTTTATACTATACATAGGCTGATCACCTGATTGTCTGATAAGAAAGATGATCCATGCGTCGGATGGGCACGTAAAAAGTCGGTCCTGCGCCTGATCTCTCGCCAGTCGTGTCGGTCTTCCGTCCCACTGGGTTACGAGAATAAAAAGGAAAAGAGAGTGCTCTTGTGTACTGCGCACACACTTGGGCACTATAAAATAACTCCTGCGTAGCTGGCCTGGTTTTCAATGAAACCGGCCACCAGTCACCGAAATCGGTGTGGGGAGCTATTACTATACATATAATTAAGATTTTTTTATTTAATACACATATTTAATACACGTCCATGACCCAGAAACACAAAAAAACTTTTTGTTCCTTCCGCGGGATTCGAACCCGCGACCTCCGGCTTGAGCACCAACGCGCTGCACCACTGACACCGCGTCGTCATGGGTCGACGGTGCGGTAGTACCCAATATTATTCAAAATTTTGAATAATATTCGGTACTAGCATCCGCGTGGCTGCCCATTTCGAAAAATCATTTTTTGACGGATTTCTACGTCATTTTAACTATCTGCGTGACCAAATTAGTTCTATGTAAATTATGTAATCCGACCTTAGAGAACCAAACTTTGGGCCCCATTTCACAGAGGGCGAATTTAAAAAAGACTGTGAATTACGTATTCAATGATTTGTATTTATTACCTCGGATAATATAGTACTAGCTGTTGCCCGCGGCTCGCCCACGTAATTAGGGTATCCCAAAGGAATACTATATTTTTTCGTGATAAAAAGTAGCCTGTTTTAATCCAGAGCATAAACTACTACCATACCAAATTTCATTAAAATCCGTTTAGTAGTTATTGCGTGAAAGAGTAACAAACATCCATCCATCCATCCATACATTCCATCCTCACAAACTTTCACATTTATATAATCGGTGGTGGTGACGAACCTAGATAGGTTCCAGCTCAAGAAGGGTCTGCTATACCCACGAGTCACGACTACTGTATCAGTCGACTAAAATATTTAAATTCTATTTCACTAAATGGGCAACATTTTAACTCTTAATCTAAATAAAATCACATTTCAACGTTTCTATTTCCAAATGAAACCCCGAAACTCTAAATCTGTTTTCACCTAATTCGGTATGCGTTTAATTCAGTGTAGCCAGTTTAAAACTCCCCGAGTTGCGGGAGATGCTAAGCAAACACAGACCTGCTACAACTTTACTATAACTAAATTTAAATTGAATTACAAAAACTAAATAATGTGGGTGTTTATAACAATAAAACAAAAGAACCTGAAATTACCTATCGCTTTTCATTTAGGTTTTAATATTCTACTTACTATAGTAGTAATAGTAATAGCTACTATTATACTACACATTTCATTTCTCGATATATATTTTACCATGTAGTATATTCATACTTACGAGTCAATCCACGCATATTTCAAAGCTAGAAATCAAGAAAAAAAGTTTAGTCCCATAGATATGTTTCCTGTCACGCCATTATTTATTTTTGCGTGGCAAATGACGCATATTTTTGTTCCAAAAAGTTGAAAATAATAATTGATCTTTAAGTTGAAATATGATACGAAATGTGATTTCAAGTCATTTGAAAAATGCTGAGACAAAAACTAACAAAAGAGGAAGAAATTGAAAAATTTAGGACGAAAATACGTAAGTCAAAGAAAAAATGCCGGCGTAAAAATTGCTTCATTACAATCACAATGTCTAAGAAATAATCCAGGTATGCCAAGATTACAATATATTTTCTACAAAAAACATTAGTTCCAAAAAATTAAACGCAATTTCTGTCAGTTTGCTCTTATAAAAGGAACATTAAACAAAGAACGTATTTGTCGGGAATCTGCTCTCTCTCTGTTATTATAATATAATAATTTATTATTCATTTTTTGCATAGAACCACTACACACAATCTAAAGTAGTGTCTGAACTAGGTAAGTGTCTCCTGTGGGAGAGCCACGCTTAAGCATGAATGGGCCGGCTCGACCGGGTAAATACCACGGCCTCACAGAAAACCGGCGTGAAATAACGCTTGCGTTGTGTTTCGCCGAGTGAGTGAGGTTACCGGAGGCCCATGGGGGGGATTGGGGATTTTAAGGATCAGGAACGCAAGTCGCAGCACCAGAGGAATTACAAGTGTAACTCCTCTGTTGCTGCGAGTGTCCATGGGCGGCGGTAATCGCTTACCATCAGGTGATCCGTCTGCTCGTTTCCTGGTTCATTACATTAAAAAAAAAAAAAAAAAAGGTAATCCTGTATCTCAGGCAAAATTAACGCTGAGCCTTAGTACAAGATTAGTTTATGTTGCAAATAGGTACACGAGTGGTTTTTTAAGATGATCTAATATTATAAATTTGCTTAGTTTATTCTTCCTAAGAAGAAATAAGAATATATAACTGGAAAGTTGTCATTATAATACATTGTCTTAATATTGGCATAGGGTATACCTACCTGGTGTTAGGATTATTTTTAGAATCCTTGAAGTTTGTTAGTAATACTAATTTAAAGAGTATTCTGGTAAGTTGTAAGGGTTTTTTAGGTTTCATTTATAATACTGGTTCTATTTAAATGAAGATACTCATTGTAAAAGTTAGTAGAAATAATCCAAAATCAAAGTCATGATATTTTGGGCTTAACTCAGCGGTTGGGTATTGGTTTACCCAGCCGTTCATAAAGAGTTATTTGCTTATTGCATAACATTGCTTCTCATGGATAATAGAAATTAATATACTCATGGATCAAAATGGGTAGAAACCTTTAATAATTTTGATCTTAAAATTTATACAAAGCATCTTAGGTTGCGTGTAATACTTAGAAAAGTCATTGGTATATAGAAACAACAGGAATTTTAATTAAAAAACTGAACTAAAACGGATTTGTTTGTAAACTATTCTGGCTATAAATAAACTACAATACAAACATAATTATACAAATATAATAATAAAGAAATAGAAATATAATAAATTTAATGAAATAAAATATAAGCAATAAAACTTCAACCAAAAATTTATTGGGTGGTAAGTTAAGGGCTTACACACTACAACAATAATAACTCCCTGCACCGATTTCGGTGACGGTGGCTGGTTTCATTGAAACCAGGCCAGTTACGCAGGAGTAATTTTATAGTGCCCAAGTGTGTGCGCAGTACACAAGAGCACTCTCTCTTCCTTTTCTCTCATCCGTCCCACTACAACAATGTTTACATGTGTATGAGTGTGAAAAACAGTCTATTGCTATTTATATATTTTTTTGAAAATATACTTAATTTATATTATATTAGGTATATACAGAATATTTCAATTTATAAAAATCAATTAGGGTCACACATAGACCTTTTTTGTAAAATGTTCACAGCACAAGTATTGTATTTGGAACATGATAATATTTCATTGTACATTTTATTGACCATTGGCAAACAATGTTGAACAAGCAAAGCCAAGTATCTCTTTAGATACCATGCTAGCTTAATTATCAAGTAACACTTAAATCTGAAATTTGTATCAAGATATGAATTAACCTATATTAAACCAGAGGAAAGTTTTTTGCTAAAAAAAAAAAATATCAGTTAACAGTAAGACACAAATATAAGAATAATAATAAAAAAGAGAATAAGAAATAAAAAATTGAAACATGGACAATAATACAGATGATAATATGAGGTCTTATTGAACACGAGTGGGAACTAGATGCTTTTGTTTTGCCACAACAAGATTAACCTAAAATACATTAGGTGCATTGTACACGGGTGATATACGTGATATATTGACGTGATAACAGCTGACATGGGTGATATGCGAGACATATTGACGTGTTGCTGAATGCAAGTGACAATGAGATGTACATGTGTTGCCATAATAAGATTAACCTAAAAATACATTAGGTGCATTTTACACGAGTGATATGCGTGACATATTGGCGTGATTACAGCATACACGGACATATTGACGTGTTGCTAAATGCAAGCGAGAACGAGATTTACTTGTTTGGCCACAACAAGATGAACAAGAACAAAAGCAAAAAATTACATTAGGTGCATTTTACATGGGTAATAAGTGAGACATATTGACGTGTTACTGAATACAATTGGGTACTAGATACAATGGTATACTTTATTCAATCTGGATACGCACAAGCTATAACAAAAATAACATAGCAATGTACAATTTACATTATCCATGGGTGATATTTTTCATTGATATGTTGCTTATGACAATTAGTACTATGTGAAGCATATAGTATATTTTATACAATCATGGAGTGTATACGATATATACAAGAAGGTACTTGTGTCTGTACAACACACGTTACTCCTTCTAGATGAGTCTACAAAAGAAGGAGGAGGGGTGCAATACAAGAGTAGTTCATGTAATATTATACATATATGAACGCTTAATCTCTATGACCCAAATATCGATAAAAATTTAAAATAAAATGAGATTAATTCTCAAAAAAGACCTGGAGAGAAATATGAACAAGAACAGGACAAAGAAATACTAACAGAAGTTGATTAGGTATATCGATATAAGATAAACAGTGTAACATTAAAGGAAAAACACAATTAAGTACCCAATATAAAATGGAAATCTAGCAAAACTTATTTTAAATAACTCAATAATAATCCTTCAAGGTGCATCAATAAACAGTTTTCAAAGTTACTTGGTGTGACAGACAGTATTAAAACAGAAATAAATAAATAAATGATAATCAACAACTGAGGCAGGGTTTATACCTACCCGATCTCTATTTCTTATACCAACTAATGCTGAAGAGAGATATAAACATGTTTAGTGAAATATAATATACACACATAATATAGGTACACATATATACATAATTCACAGATACATGGTGATCTATGCCATTGAATTTATAGTTTTTTTTTATCACTATCTTTACCCTTACTATGAAAAATATCATAATTTGAATTTGGAAAAATCTATCAATACAATTAATTTATTAAAACTTCATATTCTCCTTAAAATCTGGTATAATTCGTTTCAAATTTACAATATCTGTTTGAATTTCACTCTTCACTATTTCAAGCTTGCTCCACAAGCAAAGCATAACAAATAAATCAAAACATGAGACGCAAAACATTGAGTCTGAAATTATAAAATATCCTGAATTAGGAGATATAACATTTTTGTGAACCTATTTCTTATTAGTTTGTATCCCCAAATATGGTACCTAATCCCAAAAACCTAATGGTAACAAAGGTAGGTATACTTTGAATTTACTCAAATATTGTTTATATCTGTAACCTCTTTTCAATATAGCACTAAGCACAACATAGAATAGGGTGGCAGTGATTAATCAAGATAATTTTTCAAATTTAAGTTATCTTGTACTTATTCATCTAGAACCGCTATCCCCAACCCGCAGCCCGCGGGCCGCATGCGGCCCGCCGGGCCTTTATCTGCGGCCCGCGTGAAATCTGTAACTTAAAAATCTGTCAAGTACGAGTGGACTTGCGCATGAATGGTTCCGCACCATTTTAGGAAGAAAATAGACAAAAATTGTATTTTTTATGAAAACCCCTTTTATATTAATTTTTATTTTGAATTATATATTGGAGTAGAAATCAATTTAGTATCTTGTGAATATTTAAAGTATTTCTATTATTAACATCGACCAAGGAAAGGACAAAAATCGCGTTTTGTGCTCATAAAAAGGGCTTCTCCTTATATTATTTGTTTTGTTTTGTTTTTTGGATATGATATTATGTTGCTAAAGCGGCATCAGAATTAAGTGACTTATGAAAATATCAGCTTTCTAGCTAAAGCGGTTTTTGAAATACAGCCTGGTGGCGCGGGCAGATAGACAGCGAAGTCTTAGTAATGCGGCCCTATTGTTGCCCTTTGGGTACGTTAAACTTCATAGATATGTTACCGGCCAAACCCGATTTCAGGACAAACTAGTTTTGCCTAGGCTAAACTAGTTCTTCCTATACGCGATAGGATTAACTAGTATAGCCTAGTCTAAACTAATTTGACCTAAGCCCGATAGGACAAACCAGTTTAGCCTAGGCCAAACTAGTTGATCCTGATATTAATACGCACACTCTAGGATAAACTATATAACTATAGGAATATGGATAAGGACTGCAGCTACGAAACATTCAGTCGTATCAGGCCAAGGCCTGCAATTCTAAGTGCCGCCAAAGCACACCATGTAAAAATATCTTAGATAATAATTTTAATAATTGAGATATGATTAATGCTTATATTTAAAAAACACTTATTATTTGTTATTTTTTGTATTACCAATAAATATCCATAACTTTTGAGGACGAATCATCACTTTTCCAATTATGGAGTATTTTATTCAGTTTATATATTTATTTAGACTTTATAGAGGTTATTTTTTCGCATAAAATTATGTCATAATTTCACTTGGCATAATAATTTCATTTGACCTAATAGTAGTTTCGCATAGTATTCATTTGGCATAACTTTCTTTTTCGGATAATTAACGTACTGTACTAGACGTATGTAGGTACTAAAACATAATAATTGTAAGGTATACTTATTATAAGGCGTACATTTTTTATGCATAATATTAATTAAGAATAATATTTTTTGGATAATATTAAAAAGCATAAATACATTTCGCATAATTATATTTAAGCATACTATTTATATTTACGCATACTTCTTTATAGCATTTTTTTTTTCACATACTACTGAATAATAAATTTTACTGGATGTGCGAGTTAAGACGAAATAACAATTATAATTGTAATTTTCGACTGATTACGAAATTAAACTTAGACAAACAACACGAACTGCTATCTAAGAGCCATGTTGAGCCATAACCACGAGCAAATGCACTTAAGGATAAAGTAAGTTTTGTTTTGTATTAAATAACCTTTCGTATTAATTATTTTAAACATGTTAGCGGCCTACGAGTGGCCCAAGGGCCACCCCGCTGCAACATAACCTACCGTTACATATGTTGCACTAGGTATAATGAGTGTAATACCTGCTTGTAACATTTCATAAATGTTTCATAAAGTTTGCATTTAATTATCTTAACCGTGTTTTCATTATGTCCTTCCATTTTATGTATATTTATGCCTTGTGATGCCTTGAATTTATTATGACAAAAAATATGCCTAACGAGTTTATGGCAAAAAAAGATTATGCCAAAGTATTATTATGATAAAAAATTATTCCTTACGAGTTATGCCTCATTAAATTAAGACAAAAAATATAAGTCTAAATAATATTTATGCCTAATAACGTAGAAATTTGAACCACCAAGAACCACCCAAGAAACCATTATGCCAAAGTAATATTATGCGTAATAAAATTATGCCAAGTGAGGTATGCCAAATGAAATTATGACAAATAAAATTATGCGTAAAAAGCGGATCCTCTTTATATCTATACCATAATGTTTAGACTAGGCCGTACTAGTTTATCCTGGAGTGTGTGTATTAATATCAGGTTCAACTAGTTTGGCCTAGGCTAAACTGGTTTGTCCTATCGGGCTTAGGTCAAATTAGTTTAGACTAGGCTATACTAGTTAATCCTATCGCGTATAGGAAGAACTAGTTTAGCCTAGGCAAAACTTGTTTGTCCTGAAATCGGGTTTGGCCGGTAACAGATATAATGAGAGAACGTCCGTCGTGCCCGATTACAAACAGACGATCGAATTTGGTTCGGAGCGCACCTAAGTCGTGGTTCGGCCCGAGCCCCGAATCAATTTCGATCGTCTGTTTGCTTATATTGTATTTGTGTCATAATCTCATCTTATATGTTTAGTTTCACTCTTTTAACTACCTTATGTTTTTCTATTATTAAATCGTTAAATTTAAACAACGTATTTTTTTGCCCCTAAAAATTTTGGTTGCGGCCCGCGACACCAGGAGTACAACGGGTTAGTGGCCCGCGTAAAAAAAAGGTTGGGGACCACTGATCTAGAATCTAGATAATAGAAAATATCTAAGCTGACGTTAGTGTAGTCAATAATGAATTTGAATCATTAGGGGGATTTCTGTAACTATATTTTTTACCAAAATATATAAAAATTATATTAGCAGCAATATACAAAAGAAAAGGTATTAAAAATATAATTCATCTTGATAATATCTTGTTGATAAGTATATCATCATATATATAATAACACAGTAATGTTTAGTCTCAATAACAATAATGTAACTTAACTCACCGTTAATCAAAATTTATTATCAAAAACAAAAACATACTTAGTGAACCTGAATTATGTCCTACACATAATTAAATAAAACTGAATAAATTTACTTAAGATATAAATCCTGGTTAAAACCATAAATACAGATAAAGATTAAGTCGCTGTTTTAAGAAGTACCTACTTTATGGAACTTTAAAGCTGTTCCAGAGCAAAACAAAATACAGGGCCAATGGATGCTTGTAAAACACGGTTGTTACAATCTTTCACCAAATTCTTTATTAGGTATACTTACCCTAACAATTTTTAGTTACATTTTATTAATACATATAGTCTTTATTTGGTTTAAGATCATATTATTTATCCTTCATAATAATAAGTGATGTGACTTCCTTATGGAATAATTGTGTCATAAGACACATTGTGTCTTATGACACAATTATCGTCTCTTTTACATAAAAGTAGGATAAATATTTTGAAATTAATTATTTCAGTCATATGGTGGTTTCTTGGCGCGATAAGTATTAAGGCTCGTGTTCACCGACATTTAATCAACCGTTTAAATAAATAATCGGCTGTTTTTGTACAAAATCCTGTTCACCACGTCCTAAACACTGGTTATAGAAGTTAACCGGCTGATTATCTTAACCAAGCCCGAGACCCTTGTTTAACCGTCGATTATAGTGATTTGACAGAACTTTTGTAGCTTTAAATTTAATAGTTTTACTAAATAGTAAAGACAAACTATTTATTTGAGACAAAATGATGCCTTTTAATTTTATACTGGAAGGAGATTACAATACAATCTCAATATGCTTGAGTATTTGGACGAGTTAGAAGCGATGACGTGAAGACCTCGGATTTTTCAAAGTTGCCGTAATTTCTATGAAGAATACGATGAAGTTTCATTCAAGAGCTGGTTTCGCTTATCCATACATAATATATCTTTCTCAATTATATTCTTGTATTTACAAGTTCAGATAACACACTCTTCTTATTGTTGCTAAAATAAGTTGTTCGCTTTTTCTTCCCATCCATATTTATTACAAGAAAACAACAAACTTTTTTTCACTATAATTGTCTACACGATACTATTTTGACATAAGGTCTACGTGAATATACGTCCAAGATAAAATGAATTGCTTTTTAAACAAAAGACACAATAATCAACAACTTTCACATTTTGTAGCGTTATATTTTACGTAACCAAATCAAAATGTCAGAAATATAAATGTCTTTTAATGTTGTAGCCTTACATTTTTATTTAGTTGTATTATATTTTCTACTCATTTATTCATAAACGTCCAGATTAACTAATCAGAGAAAGAGAAGCGATGGTGAACAGGAAAAAATGACTCCTTGTTTAAAGTCATGTTTAAAATTTAAACGACCGGTTACAAAATCAATGGTGAAGTTACTTTTGGTGAACTCGAGCCTAAGTGTATCAGCATAGTTATTTAGTTGAATAATTTTAATTTGAGAAAATTTAAAAATAACAGTTATAAAATATTTAAATATTATATTAATTGTAAGTAGATACTTAAATATCGGTTACATAACTGATATAAGCTTGAACATGCAAGAAGGTATCATACTTTAGTAATGCTTGATATTTTACTTAAACCAACAGGTAAAATAAACCGGAAGTATAATTATATTATAACAAGACTAATACCATACTATTATTATAGTATTTAACACATTACACAACTCCCATACGCTCTGAACATCTACATGGTAAAATATATATCGAGAAATGAAATGTGTAGTATAATAAGTGATCAAACGAACTTACCTTAAGTGAAGTTCGATCATTATTATATGAAACATTTCATTTCGAAGATATACAGGGTGCAATTAAACCTACCGGCCAAATTTCGATATATTGATCCTTGTTAAAAATAAAAATATACGTATTTTTTCTTTTATAATCACTCAGTACTAAAATGTTGAGAAATAGCATCCGAAAGTTTTCCTGAAAAACACCACAATTATGGACACTATGCGCCATGCGTCGCCATCCCGCTTACGCATTTCATTGATAACCATAATTCTTGTTATTATCATAAGTTGCAAATTTTCCCTTCATACTTTAACGGGCTTAGGACCGTCAAAATGTAAAGGAGGTAGGTATGTTTAAAATAAAATTAATTGATACACATTAAAACAATGGAAAAATTACAACTTTCTAAATAATTACGAATAATAAGCACTTTAGAAATTATAATAAATCTAAACCACATCCTTTGCATTTAGGCGTATTTAAAAAATTTTAATCAACTTATGTACAACTAATTAAAAATCAAAACCACCCACCTCTAAATCTTATTTACATAATTTACCTTATTTACACTTAACAGTACTTTAAAAATTGTTCAAACTGTAAACCGTTTCGCTCTAGGCAGAGTCTAGCACGTTTTTGCACATTGTCTTTAAGTTTGTTGAGCACAACTCTGTCACTTTTAACCTCGTCAAAGGCACGTTCAATACGCGACTTTAGGTCTTCGAGGCTTGGGACCTCATCTATGTACACTCGCCTCTTAATCTCACCCCATAAAAAAAAATCACATGGAGTGAGGTCTGGTGACCGAGGCGGCCATGGGACAGGACCCGCGCGACCTATCCAGCGATCACCGTATGGGTGTAAGTTAACAGTGTTTAATAACTTCCACACCGCAAATCGACTCAGGTTAAAGCGGCGGGCGGCATCTTGGGTACTCGCTCGTGGGTCTCTTTCAAAGAACTCCAAGATGTCGTCTTGGAGTTCAATCGGTAAACTCGGCCTTCCTCCTCCTAGAGCGTGTGCAGGTGTTGTGAACTGCCCATAATCCAAGAGTCTTTGGTTAACGGACAAAATTGTTTGGCGATTCGGTACAGCTGCATTCGTGAATCCACTGTTACGAAGACGAGGAAGGCTTTCTTGTTCGTACAGTCTCTGGGCTCCGCGTAAACTTTCGCCACTCAAAATGTAGCACCTCACCATCTCATAACACTCGCGGTTAGAGTACATTGTCACACACTCTAATTACGCGCGCGGCGGACGGCGATAAACTAAATAACCGGCCGGCGGCCGGCGCCGGCGCACCGCGCATGCCACCCGCGTCTCCCTGACACCACCCCGCGTTACCGTGGCGACAGACCGCCCGGCGCCGGCCGCATAAATAGCGCTATCGTAATTCGTAGGTACAAAATGACCATTCTGCAAGGATTTTTATTGGGATAAAATATGTTACTGTAAAAAAAATTACACCCTATTTTTTTGTTTAAATGGACTCTCCTACTGATACCTAAGCCCTAAAAAAAATTTGGCCGGTAGGTTTAATTGCACCCTGTATACCCACCCAACCCAAGCACATAAGGCCATAAGTATATTATAAGCCTTACATGCGTAGCCCTGGGAGTTGTGTACATGTTAAAAGCTCTAAACATAATGGCGTGACAGGAAACATATCTATGGGACTAATTAAGTAACTTTTTTTCTTGATTTCTAGCTTTGAAATATGCGTGGATTGCCTCGTAAGTATGAATATACTACATGGTAAAATATATATCTTCGAAATGAAATGTTTCATATAATAATGATCGAACTTCACTTAAGGTAAGTTCGTTTGATCACTTATTATAAATGTTAAAGTTTATAAGAACGGACGGATGGATGTTTGTTACGGTTTCACACAAAAACTGCTAATCCCATTGTGATGAAATTTTCAATGGTAGTAGTTTAAGATCTGAATTAAAACACAGGCTACTTTTTAACCCGAAAATGTAGTGTTCTCATGGGATACTGTATTTACGCGGGCGCGCGGCGGAGCGGCCGGCAAAAGCTAATTTCCACTATTTTTAAAAAAGCTTTCCTCTTGGTTTTTACATAGAATCATTTTACAATACCAATATCATTTTTGTATAGAAAGGTAATACTAGATATTGAAATGTAATATTTAAGATACTGTGGGATACTGTATTTACGCGGACAAAAGCAGTGTCCACTAATTTTAAAAACTTTATTCTCTTGGTTTTTTACCTATTTTCGTTACACAATATTATTTTCGTTTAAAAATGTGATACTAGATAATATGATGTAATATTTAAAATAATAATAGCTTCCCACACCGATGTCGGTGACGGTGGCTGGTTTTATTGAAACCAGGCCAGCGACGCAGGAGTTATTTTATAGTAAGTGTGTGCGAAATACACAAGAGCACTCTCTTTTCCTTTTACTGTCGTAACCCAGTGGGACGGATGACCGACACGACTGGCGAGAGATCAGGCGCCGACTTTTTACATGCCCATCCGACGCATGGATCCTCTCTCTTGTCAGACAATCAGGTGATCAGCCTGTATTATTCTAAGCAAACTTGGGAACAGCATTTTTTATTGTTTCAACGCGGGAATCAAACCTACGACCTCCGAGTCGAGAACCAACCTCTAAACTACTGGACCACGGAGGCTTCTATATAGTATGTAGATTATAGTAGATTATATTGTAGTTATAATTTAAGATCTAAACTAAAACACAGGCTACTTTTTATCCTGAAAAAGTAGTGTTCTCATGGGATACTGTATTTACGCGGGCGCGCGGCGCAGCGGCCGGCAAAAGTTAATTTCCACTATTTTTAAAAAAGCTTTCCTCTTGGTTTTTACATAGAATCATTTTACAATACCAATATCATTTTCGTATAGAAAGGTAATACTAGATATTGAAATGTAATATTTAAGATAAGTATCCACAATGCGAAAATTTCACCAAATTAAAATAATATTAAAACGTACAAAGACATTTTTTCGCTCAAAAATAACACAAAGAGAAACTTAAAATTGCCGGACGTCGCCATTTTCTTTTAAGTGTCACTGGTATTTTTGTTTCGCGGGTTTTATTAAAAATGAAATTATCAGTCGTATCACGCCTCGGGGGCCCCCTGCCCGTAGCTACTCCCCTGCAGAGTTTTGCGACACTCAATACGAATATTAAAACACTTCAAAAGCAAATATTGAAACAAGGAATTTTATTAAAATTTCACCCAAATAATTGGTTTGTTTATTTTGACGACATCCTTTTGTTTCTTTTATGTTATTCAAAATGCTAAATAAAAGATTTAACCCTTTTCATCACTCATTTACGCTTGGGATGTTTTAGTACAGGGGGCCTAGCAGGAACATTTGACAGCGGCGTAAACATAACGTTATCGAATGAAACTATAATAATAATAACTCCCCACACCAATCTCGGTGACGGTGGCCGGTTTAATTAAAACCAGGCCAGCTACGCAGGAGTAATTTTATAGTGCCCAAGTCTTTGCGCAGTACACAAGAGCACTCTCTCCCCCTTTACTCTCGTTATCCAGTGGGACGGATAACCGACATGACTGACGAGAGATAAGGCGCAGATCCGACTTTTTACATGCCCATCCAACGCATGGATCATCTTTCTTGTCAGATAATCAAGCGATCAGCCTGCATTGTCCTAACCAAACTTGGAAACAACATTTTTTGTTGTTCCAATGCGGGAATAGAACCCACGACCTCCAAGTCGAGAGCCAATGCTCTAACCACTAGACCACGGGGGCTGTTTAACTATACAAGGGCGCTGTCACCGCCAAATGTTTCTGTTAGGCTCAATGGTTAGTCACTTGTTACTCGTCCGTTTTTTACGTTTTTGTATTACATACCTACTTACAAAATATGTGAGGCTGGGACTATAACGTCCGGAATCTGTAAAGCCGGGAAATATTCAGAGTACGTAAAATAAGAACTCTGAGGTTGTACAATAGAGCTGAAAACCGAACAAACGTGTCAAATCATCCGTGTTCCGCGGAAAAAAGCGCTAATGATTTTAGCGTTAAAGAAAAAAAAACAGATTGTCGACCAGGACACGTTTGCTAACTTCAATACTGCTAACATAATCCGCCATTTTGCTTATTTATCGCCAACGGACGCCATTTTGCTTACGTTTATTTTTTAGCGCTATGTTTCGCGGAACACAGCCAAGCAGCCAATGATATCAAATCAAATGTGACAGCTCGACACTCGACACTTCGATTTTCAACTCTATTGTATTAGCGCAGAGTTCTATTTTTAGATTTCTGAATTTTCCCGGGCCTAAATTCTCCGGATTCCGAATCATAATCTCTATCATATCTCTGATAGAGATTATGATTCGGAATGTCATGGGATACTCTTCCCAACTTACCTGTCCGGTAGTTGTGGTATAGTATACGGGTATGCGACCCCGGCTTCCCTAGCTATTACTGTCCTATCCCTTGCCCTCCTGGACGGTAATATCCTACAATCCCTATTTCCCACTCTAACTTACCAATCTTCCTTTCCACACCACCTATCCTTCCCTTTCCCTATTCCTACCCTCTCCACCAATCCTTGGAAATGCAAAGGATAATCAAAATAATTTAATTATCCAAAATGGCGGCGATGTGGTTCGCCACCCATCACATCTCGTTTCTCACGGAGGCGAAAAGCGGACCATGGAGAGACGCTTGGCTACGTTGCATGTAAGAGGAGGAATGGATGGTAAGAATGAAAGCGGATGAAGCGAAAGAAGTATGTAAGGATCGTAGCAAGTGGAAAGAAGTGGTCTCTGCCTACCCCTACGGGAAAGAGGCGGTCCTGCCTACCCCTACGGGAAAAAGGCGTGATTATATGTATGTGTGTATGTATGTATCATATCTCTATATTAGGTTTTCTCGTAGATAATTGTTTGATTTTGAAACATGAGTATATTCTCTTCATTCTCATAAACAGGTACGGGAGAAGATACTTGATCCTTAAGGGAGACTTCGTACACTTAAATTACACGATACCAGAAAACGTATTCTAAAAGTAAAAAACTTTTTTACGAACGCCATTTTTAATAGGACCTATATTTTTTTAGTTAATCCCCGAACCGGTGGTAGTCATCAAGTAGGGACAGTTCCGTAAGCATTGCTCAATAACCTATATGGAAATAAAACTTTTTTGAATTGTGATTAAATTTAAATTAAATTAAACCAAAAAACGTTTATTTGAAGGATTAGAACTTACACTACAAGATATTATGTAGGAAATAATGTTTAATAAACAAAGGGGTAGTTATATCCCCTATATGTTGAAAGATATGTACAATATATGTTTTATTTTTAAACATATGCCTGTCTTTTTCACTATCGATCACATATCGAAATTGATTTTAAAGGTCGTATAGAGTTGCCAAGTTTAAAATAAACCAAGTCAAACTTTCGTTTGTCAGACTCCATTTTATGTTACAAGCATGAAACAAAGATGTTTAACATAATATTAATAATAATATAATTTTTATGCTAAATTTTTGTGACATTTCCAAAAATACAAAGAATCATACAAGTTTTTACAGAAAATTGATGTTTGTTTAGTTTTTCATTTTATGTTATTTGTAGTTTATTATATTATTTTTCCTTATTTTCTACTAAAAGCAATAATAATTGTTTATAAAAATATAAAAACTTCAACTGAATATAATAATCAAGTTATTTTTTCAGTAATTCTTCTTGTTTAGCCGGGCCAAAGTTTTTTAATATCCGGCGAGATTTAATATTAACCGGGCGAGTTGACGACCGCGGGTTTTGATGATCACTCCAAGACCTAGCGAAATATTTATATAATAAAATAAAGTTTTGAAAAGCGAAAGACCTGGAGCGTGATTCTCGGGTAAAAGAGAAAAGTTCACACAAAAAAATGTTCGGATTTTTTAAACACAACACAATCAAAATTAAAAAACTTTAGAAATGAAAATAGTGCGAATTTTAGAATGTTAGTATTTAATGAGAATTCTGCCCTAAAGTTGTATTAATTATTATCGAAGTCTAAAAGCGTTAAAGTTGATAGGATTCCATTCAACTAGTAGTTGTTGATCGTATATTTTTTTAGGCTATGCAATATCGATTGTAATTTTCACACAGAAATGAATAATCAAATTTAAGGTCTGCTGGCAGATATCTCTTAATAGAGACAAGCACACCTTTGTACTATCTCATATGTATTTAGTCTAAGTTTTTAATGAGTGTACTTACATAAAGAATAAATAAAATAATAATAATAATCTCACTTAATAATACCTTCTGTGATATATCTGTGCTGTGTGCTTATCAATAAATAGGTATAAAGAATAATAAATAACAAGTAAAATTCAGATGGTGCTGGGAAACAGTAAGCACTAAGTAGATATTAACCATAAGAGAATTGCTATAAATGTAGCTATAATAATCAATAATACAAAATATTATATTACCAGCCTAGGTAAAATAATGCCTATGTTTTCAATACTTTGGCGAATATTCATTATTGAATTTGATATTTGAACTCACTTACAAATTCACACACAGTAATATTATTAACATGGTAATAATAATTACATTTTGGATGCCGCAAATAATTTAGTTTTCATTTGGAGTTTTGTTACTCTGTGCCCGCAATACAATATGAACTTTATGCCGTCGGCTTAAGAGTTCAAAATTGTGATACCGAAAAAATTGCAACCAATTTAAATTCTCACATTCCGCGAGCTCATTTTCATTTGTGAAATAAAATAAACTTTATGCGGTACATAATAAAAGCGAAATTCATTAATTAAGTATCAGCGTAATATCGTTCGTTCAAGTTCTATTTGAGAAGAACTCCGTCCGTCGATTGAACGAAACTTGAAGTGCATTCTGAAGTTCTTTTATTACTTAGATATGGAATACTGTGCAAATAGGCGCTTCCGACGTCTGGAGGAGTCATTCAAAACAGTTTAATTCTACTTAAAAATAAGAGAAGTGCAAGATTCTTTGTAGAAAGTATTTTTATTAACTTTGTTTATAAATAACTTAGCTTCGAATCATATATGTATTATATTAAATAGAGGCGTGAAATTCATTGAGATGAGATAGGTTTTAGTGAATCCTATTTAGTAGCTTAATATGTAATGCATCGGGAATCGGGATGCAAAATGCTGAATAAGTTAGACTTATATAACAAACTGTTATAATATTTCAATACTGAAACGCTAATCAAAATTAGGAGCCCTCCTATTCACAGGTTGTCACTGTCTCTACTAGCCGAAATGACAAGGACAGCATATGGCTTGAGCGTCACTTAAATTAACTAACTCATCTAATGTTTACAAATGTTTTCAAAAATAAGAACAACTGAGCTAGTTTTCAAAAGTGTATAAAAAATCAAAAGTTAAAAACGACGCAAGTTATATACTAGCTTATATTACTTTGGCCATCATTACGAATCTATTGACACTCATTCATTGAAATCGGAGTAATAGTTTATGCGCTACAGTGGTACATATATACATAATACATATTATTTATTACATACATAGTTACATACATTCATCATTCATTCATATAATCACGCCTCTTTCCCATAGGGGTAGGCAGAGACCACCTCTTTCCCGTAGGGGTAGGCAGAGACCACTTCTTTCCACTTGCTACGATCCTTACATACTTGTTTCGCTTCGTACACTTTCATTCATACCATCCATTCCTCCTCTTACATTCAACGTAGCGAAGCGGCTCTCCATGGGCCACTTTTCGCCTCCGCGAGAACGAGACGTGATGGGTGGCGAACCGCATCGCCGCCATTTTGGATAATTAAATTATTTTTATGATTATCCATTGCGTTCCCACGGATTGGTGGAGAGGGTAGGAATAGGGAAAGGGAAGGATAGGTGGTGTGGAAAGGAAGATTGGTAAGTTAGAGTGGGAAATAGGAAATGTAGGATATTACCGCCCAGGAGGGCACGGGATAGGACGGTAATAGCTAGGGAAGCCGGGGTCGCATACCCGTATACTATACCACAACTACCGGACAGGTAAGTTGGGATGATACATACATACACACTGCCAAAAATCATTACCCTTTTGTCTTCGACGTAATCGGGTAAAAGTAGGTGACAGACCAATAACTGAATCCATAATGTCCATTATTTCCAACCCCATAAAAGATAAAAGTGTCACGTTCCATTTAGCTCCACACAATAGCAATAAAATTCGTATCAAAAGAAATTCATTTATGGAAGCTTCGAGCACAATATAAGAGTAATTCCCAATAATATCAATCAATCAATCAACTTGAGGCGGGCTCAGACGTTTGTAAAGCCCTACACTTAACGATAAGTATTCCTTAACCCTTAGACCCTTCTACAAGTTACCTGGCGCTCTAGAAAATATTTCTTACATTTTATACCCTCAGTCTTATAAATAAAATTATTTACACCACGGATTAGCTAATCCAACATGGCTGTCTCTGTCAGATACTTTGGAACAGTCACTTGATAGACAAAGAGAGCGATTTGGATTTGCTTATCCATGGTGTAAATATTTTTATTAATAAGGGTGTTTGGGTCTAGTAGACTATTAGCTTTACGGAAAAGGTCACAGGGTAAGTGCCTGCCCAGATGTGTTATTTAACTAAGATTCGTATTTGCCTCCACTCGTACAAGGGCTTCTAGTCAAGATGCATCCGATAATTCCGACGGCGAAGTTCGAAAATAAATGTATGGGATTTGATATATTGCATCGCAAGCGACATGTCACTTAACGATGACTTATGTCAAATCCCATACAATTTTGGTTTCGAAGTTCGCCTTCGAAATTATCGAATGCATCTTGACTAAAGGCCCTGACTTTGCAAACATCTATCCTCATTTTCGTGGACCTATGCTAGTCATAATACTATACAAATGGATAAAATTGTGTTTCTTTTTAAATCTACTCTGTTCTCGCATAAATCCATCATCAATAATTACTGAAAGTCTCGTAAAAGAAAAGTAAAAACACCCCAAGCTTTTTATCCTACTTTCTCATAACGTTTCAAAGAATCCATTATAAATTATTTATACAGATATATAAGAGAGCGCCATGCGCGGGACACGTGAATTCCAAATTTAATTTATAATAAAGCGTTTTCACTTCAGATGTATTCGAATCGTCACCCGAGTTTATTTCCGTCCAGAGAGCGGAGGAAACCGAAATAGAAAAGTCCAAGATCTTCGCTCGGAGTCGATGCACGCACGCGGGAACAAACTATATTGCTTGTAAAAGCATTCAAGTTAATTCTATTACAATTTTAAATGCGCGCAAAAGAACTTTAGAGTGACCACACGTCCGATCACCATGAGTGTCGCATTTCGAATGGCGGCCATCTTGTTTCTGGCCACGTGGCCTAGCGGATACGGATGTGACGTAGACATGGCGGTGTACAAGGTGACAGTGCGATTTTTGTGGAGTGAAGACAAGTTTCCTAAAGACTACCCGCTCTATCGACCTAGGGCGCAATGGTCTCCTGTATTCGGTTAGTATACCTACTCTTAAAAATATTACAATAGGTACTAGTTGATGCCCGCGGCTCTGCCCGCGTAAATACAGTAACCCACGGAAACCCTATATGTCCCGCGATAAAAAGTAGCCTATATCCTTCCTCGTGGTCTACTTTATATCTGTGTACAATTTTATGATGGTCGGTTTAGTAGTTTTTACCTGAAAGTGTGAATAAAGTATTCCACGGGAACTGCACATTTTCCCGCGATAAAAGTAGCCTATATCCTTTCCCGTGGTTTACTTTATATCTGTGCCAAATTTCATGATAGTCGGTTTAGTAGTTTTTATGTGAAACTGTAAACAAAGTATCCCACGGGAACCGTACATTTTCCTGCGATTAAAAGGAGTATATGTCCTTTCTCAGGCTATTTGGTAAACAGATAGAGTCTCTATCTGTGTACCAAATTTCATTTCAATCGGTTTAGTAGTTTTGCCGTGAAAGACGGACAAACAGAAACACACTTTCCCATTTATAATATTAGTATGGATTACAATATAATATACTGGCAATAGTTATTTATTTTAAGAAAGATTTTCGGGTGAAAATAATAGAATGGTGTGTTAAAGTCCCACAGCTGTTGTAATTCTGGAAAAGTTTATTTAGCACTTTCTTTTTAAAACCATGTGCTTAATAAACAAACTTTTGTCTTTACGTTATAAAATGAAAGTTAGAGTAATATACTGAATATTATTTCAACCCTCGTCTCAAGTTTTGAGTGCTACACAATGTAGCGTTTTGTTAAATAAAACGTTAAGGAAAATGAAACGAATTGGTGTGGAGATCCCGAATGAAACATTGTCTAACTTACAACGTTACTCCGGAATATCTCAAACATTTTATTTGTTCGAACATTCCACTTAATTTTCCCGAACGAAACACTCAGCAATTCATAGAATAATTTATTTGGTCGTTCTTATTTCCCTGACGTCAACTTTGACCAAAGAATAATGAGTATTCTTTTATCTGGGCGAACAAATATCAGATTATCTGGAACGAACGCGACGAATGGCCACGTGCCTGGGCGATAGCGGTAGCGGGCAATCGTTGGTTCAATAGAAAATAACCCAAAAAACTTACTATTAACAAGAAAATAATATTTACTCGTAGTTTTGCTAATAGTTAAAGCTGATAGACAGCCGTTCAGGCCTTCTAACTTCTTGTCTGTTTTTGATTTATTTATTTATTTTCCTTGTATTTCATCATTTCATTCCTTTCCTATTGTACCTAAAATTGATTTGTGAAGTGGGGACGAAAAAAAAAACGTTCTAGTGCAACGTGTGAGGTATTGAATATTAGGAAAGTTATTCTGAGAGTTATCAAACAAAAACTTTTGACGTGATTTAAAAAAACGATTGCGCATTGATAAATACGGAACCCTCTTTAGACATGTTCTGACATGCTCTCGGTTAGGATGTTTTTATTCACCCCAAACTACAAAAAATAATATTTAATAGAAAAGTTGGCAATTATTCCGCCGACGCCGTCGCGCACGCTCTCATTCGTGGCCACACGCGGCTAACTGTTGCAGATAAGAAGTTTTTCAGCAATCGCTTGTCCCATTGTCCTAATTACATAAATAAACCTTCAGCTTTGTTTTCCAAATAACTCAATCGATCTCGTCGATACTTGAATATAAACGGAAGTTTTCCCTTTGAGATATTTTCGAGGACTCTTGCGTTGAGGAAATATTGAGAGAAAATATACTGTTTCAATTTGATATTAATTTATTATAAAAGCAAACGACGCTATAAAGTAGTATATTATAGGTATCTATTTTTCTTTGAAATTAAAATTGCAGTATATTTTTATATCACTCATATTTTAACTGACTATTTCACCCATGTTATTAATGTTAATAATAAACATTTTTTTGGCTTAAAAAGCTTTTGGATATAAAGACAGTGTGTATATTTAAAATATGTTTTAATAGACTATTTTAATAAGGACATTTTCAAAATCGTCCGAACATAAAGTATAACGTAGGTATTCAAAATATAAAGTACGTTTAAGGCGGTTCACCGAGGCGCAAGCGAGCGAAACCGTTTTACTTTATATAATGGTTTATGTATTTACAAATAAGGAAAACCCTTTAAAAAAATAGTCAATTTAACTAACGATATTGCCTAGATAACTTACTACATTGTTACGCGATTAGATGTTTTTCACTCGATTAAATAAGTTCCCGAAAACAGCCCAAAATAAAAGTCTTAATCCTATATCTTCATAGGAAAATACTATTTTTACAAGATAATTCTTACATGTAATGATTTATCTTGAAGTACTCAATATAACTTAGTAATTTATTAAATCCTATAGGGTCATATATTTCATAAATTGATGGTTATTCCAAAATCCTTTAAAATTGTCCAGCGTATTAGGACCTACCTTGAACCTCGCCTGCCCGATAGTCAGTCGATGGCGCCTGCCAGCGTCGGACCTGTGCTAGGTTTTTCAGCGTGCTTTAGAAAGTTGGTAAGTTTAAAATGGGCAATAAAATAAATAAAACGAAGAAGAAATCACTATCAAAAACTAAAAAAAGAACAGGAAAAGAGAACTACATGAGAAGGTATGTAAATAACATCACTTTTTGTATTTTAGAATAGCAATAGTCGTGACCTTTAATACATGACATAATTACTCGATGACACAGTCTAGTTATAAAAAGTATCAATTGTGGTGGTAAGTTTTTATATAATTTATTATTATCGGACACTCACTAAAGGGCCATACTCACGGCGCTTCCAGCAAATCCAGCACCGGTACTAATAGCCGTCATTAGTGTCAATATTGTCAATCATTTAAAAATTTTGCCTTCAAATCCGCGGCCTTGAGCTTGCAGGCTGGATAGTCAGTATGGCCCTTTAGTGTTATACTTTTTGAGCGTATGTGTGTAGGTATGTGATTTGTATGTGGGTATATGTATGAATGTTTTTGGCATGTCTTACAGCTTAAACGGCTCGATGGACCCACTACCTAACTTTACAACCTGTAGGTTAACACTCATACTTGTAACTTTCTCTACACAAATCTTATCCAGATAACAATCAAGAATTATAAACAAATTATTTACCTTTACCTATAATCTGGTGATGTCAATTGGAAGGTATTTACTTTTACTTATATTAGAACTTTCTGATCCCGACAGACGTTGTTCTGTCTTAACTATGAAGTGGGATAAATAAATAACTACCAACAACTACATTTACAACTACGCCTACAACAACATGTACACCTACTTCCTACAACTGCACCTACACCTACAACCTACCCCTACTAGGTAGTAAGAGAAGTTGTAGGTACTCTAGTAATACTAGGGGTAGATAACTGCACCTACGACTACATCTACACCTACACCTACTTCCTAAATCTGCACATACTACATATATCAACACTTAAAACTACACGTACTATCTACACCAACATACACCCACTACCTACTACTACAACCTAACCTATACTTGTACCTTTTTCTACACAAAATTTGGTCAGATAATAAAATAATATATTTATATAATTTGGTGCTGTCGATCGGAAGGAATTTACTTATACTTATATTAGAACAGTCTGATACCGACAGACTTGTTCAGTCTGAACTATTAGCGGGTCAAAATTAATAAATACAAACAACTACACCTACATCTACAACTATATCTACACCTACTACCACTAGCTACTACCTACACCGACTTCCTTCAACTACTAGGTATTAGGTGTAGTTGTAGGTACTCTAGTAGTTCTAAGAATAGGTTACTACACCTACAACTACATCTACACCTAATATGTAGGTGACTACTGTAATGACGACTAAACAAACGATTTTTTCTTTGTTTTTAGCACTCCAAGAGGAAGTGAAAGATTGTTCTACAACCGGGAGGCCGCGTAATAGAAATATCCACACTGTTACGTTCTGTGTCGTGACGATGCGATAGCAATTCGACAAGTTTCTTCCACAGGACGACGACAAAAAATAAATTTAAAAACAAAATAATATTACTTTATTTAACATTTCAATTTTATCAATGTGTTGCTTGTTTAGCTGTGTGAAACTTAAGAGTTTTCTGTGTTAAACTTATACCTCCTTATTAATAAAATTATTTACACCACGGATTAGCTAATCCAACATGGCTGTCTTTGTCTATCAAGTGGCTGTTCCAAACTATCTGACAAAGACAGCCATGTTGGATTAGCTAATCCGTGGTGTAAATAATTTTATAAATAAGGGAGATAGAAACCACCATCCATCCGGATGTCCGCCAATATCTGTTGGTATGTTAACAATACAACCATCAAACAACATTCTTCTTTCAGAAGACGCTTTCGATGCCTTTAGAATGTTTAAGACTATACTGCATTTTTCATTACAGAAATGTTTTACCAAAATTAATAACAGAACAAAAACTAAATAAATAAAATTATTTCAACGTTAGGAAGCAACCAAAACTAAATATGTTCGAATTTCGATTGCTTGTAAATCAGCGGGATAACGGTAGCGACTCGCTACCCACAGTGTTCAATCTCGATCAAAAATCGGACATCGTCTTTTTATCGGTTAATTCGAAAGAGTGCTTAGTTATAAATACCCGAGTAAAACACCCATGAAGCTCGCTTGCATAGTTATAATTATCTCAAAGTAAAAATTCGTATCCCGCATTGATAAAAAAGTGAAAAAACGTTTTAATTAAAAATTCCTAAGGAATAGCCAAAAATATGTTATACATTATTTAAATAACATACAGAAAGCTACATTTTGAACCCCTTTCAAGTCGGCTTTGACTTATGGGGGCCATAAAAACAAAGAAAATCGAATTTTAGTTTTTATTTTTTTCTGACTAATTTTCGCAAAAGTCGCACCTAGAATTTACATTAAAAGGAAGCTAGTGATTACCACTACCACTGATAAAATAATCAAATTCTAAAGAGGTGGAGAATCGTAGAAAAATGGTTTTGAAAAGATGCGGGATTCGCGGGATTCATCTTTAGAAAATTATATACTTTTTCGATACAGAAACTTCTTTTGGACTGTTCAGAACTTGAATAAGAACAATAAAAAATAGATAAAATGTCACATTTCAACCCATTTTAGCGTGTACAATAAAAACTGGTTATACAATTTTAGTTATTATTTTTTTCCGAGCGTTCCGCTTAAGTAGCAGCTTCAACTAACATTGATATAAATCCAATACACGCCACTACTATGCTAAGTTCTTTAAATTGGAGCAAGTGAGCTCACAAGTTGCCGTAATATCTTAAAATACTACCATTGCCTTGTCAGTATATTTTTGAAATGTGTGTTTTTGTATATAAAAATATAGATCGCTTCTTTACTTAAAAGTGTAGCTTAGCTTTTAAAAGAGATGAACATAAGCTAGTTATTCCTTACCAAAGAATTAACATCTTTAGCAGAAATGCGTACTGTATGGCCGTTCGCATCTTTAACAAACTACCTTACTATTTTAAAGGACTAACAACACAAAGATATATAAGTGAACTAAACACCTGGCTCCTCATCAAAATGTATTATTGAATTAATAAATTCTTCGACGACAAAAATATTGAATTATAAACATAATGTAATTTTTCCATTGATAATAATCATATCACTTGTACCTAAGTATTGTATATTAAAAGTAATGTGACATTGTAATTATTCTGTTTTGAAATTTGACATTATATAGACCATAATATTATTTTCCTGACTTAAATGCATTGATTCTATTTTGTTTCTGATTGTTAAACAAATGTTTGTATCCATTGTTTGTAATGTATTAATTATTGAATTGTAATCGTTATGTATTGACATTTGTTACTTTTTTTTCTTGACAATTTTATATTATTAGCTAATCACTTAAAATTCATGACTAATTAAAATAAATAACATTTACCTATTTGCACACTATGCATGTAGTAGAATATGTGGAAATGTAAATTGCCTTATTGTACCATATTCCTAGCAAATAAATGATTTGGTTGATTGATTGATGACACCGTTAAAAGGTGTAAAACGTTGAAATTGATTTTCCACAAAAGCATTTTCTGAAAATAATACTTTTTTTTTGCATGCGATTCTTTCCTATATTGCCTTACAAAACGTTACAGGCTATTCATTCATATAACAATGTTTTGATCACCACTAACTCTTAAATCAGGTTAAGAGTTAGTGGTGATCAAAACATGTTCAGACATTTTCGCGCTTTTAATATTTGCGTGTATGATGGAAACACAGGACAGTCTCTGTTTTTTCATCATATTCTATACTTGCTTTTTCACCAAATGTCGTGAAAAAAATTTTGTTTTGTACAAGAATAAAATAAAAAGCCAAAAACTTGGTTATTTGAATATTTCACATAAATTTTGAGGTTATGTGAAAAGAGTGTAAACACAAAAGTATAACTTATTATTACCTACAACTTTGCTATTTATCTTTTTTCCATATGACTTGTAGTTTTGCCGGAAATCAAGATAATCCGTTTTCTACCCTTAAAAACTCACCCCCTTCACTTCCCGACCTCAAATCGCCCGTAAATTATTTTTCATTTTATTTTTGTTATATTCTCTTCCTTTTACAATGGGTTTCATCCTACTATAAATTTATTTTACTTTTAACCATTTTTAGAGGTAAAAGCACTAGTCTATATGTAGCCGCTGTGTATGAGTGAAATACTATTATTGTTAACTAAGATTGATTACTAAGTTAATTACTATTGATTAATTACTAAGATTGTTTATATTGCATAAACAATTTTACTAATATCATAATTGCGAAAGTTTGTAAGTTTGTTTGTTTGTATGTTTATTTATTTGCATGTTTGGCTTAAGCGGCTGAACGGAATTGAACTAAATTTGGCACACAGGTAGACTGTAGCCCGTATGTATACAAAGGCTAGTGGCTACTTTTTATGCAAAAATATATTATATAATATATTTTTGTGCAAACAAAGTTGCGGGAAACATCTAGTATGACATATTTATGAAAATGTTAAGAAAAAGTTTCAAAATGATTTACATAACCAATGACTATCACAAGCAGTTAGCGAAATAGGTAGAAGACTATTTTGACAGCTGCTCCTCCTCTCACCTATTATTTCTTCTGCACCCACAAGTATAAATGGAAGAGCAAATAAATAATTTTACGATTTTAAGAAAGAGGCTGTCTTGTGTTTCCATCATAAACGAATATATTGAAAGCACGAAAATGTTCAGGTTAAGAGTTGGCGATGATCAGAAAATTGTAATATGGATGAATAACCCAAGCCTGTAACGTTTTGTAGGGCACTTCACATCCAATATTATAATATAGGATTTAGAGGAATGGTTGCAAGATAGGGTGACCAATTTGTTAGTTATTAATAAGTTATTAAGAAGTTGTTACGTATAATTATTTTTCCTGGGAGTTCGACAGGATTAGTAGTCAGTCACTTTATACATGCAATTGCACATACAATACAACAAGGAAACTATCTGAAAAAGTAACATAGAGGTAAAAAAAAACCTAGGCCGTTCTTTTTTTATTACGACAACCTCCCGTCTAACATTATGCTTGATAGATGGCAAAGTTTTCAATGTTATCACAAACACAAACTCACAATTAAGATGCCCAATTTGTGATGTGACAGCTTCACACTTTAACAACCTTGAACTAGTTGCATCCAGGAAATGCGATCAAGGCACCCTTAAATATGGGATCACAACACCTCTCCACTGCTGAATCAGAGTTTTAGAGTTTTTTCTGCATCTTTTCTACAAGAAAGACGTTCAAACTTGAAGAGTTCGGAAAAACTCTGCAGAAGGAGAACTCGTCGAAGCTAAAAAAACCGAGATCCAAAGAAAAATTAGGCAACAACTAGGATTGTTAGTCGATGTCGTCAAGGTCAATGCGGGAACGACCAATGACCGTAATACTGCACGGATCCTTCTCAGTGATAAGAACCGTCACAAGGTTTCCCAAATTTTAGGATTAGAAGAATGGTTGCTAGATGGGATGCACAATTTGTTAGTTGCTCTCAGTTGTGACTTACATCAATAAGTATATATCAATATATACGTACTAAGTTTGGCAGTTACTGCACACAAATTGCAGAAAAATATGTAAGTACTTATGGATTGCAACACATAAGAGTCACCATACATAAGATACTGATTCGTGAGAAAGACATTATTGAAAATTCAGCTTTACCTGTCAGCATGCTCTCGGAACAAACTGCGGAATAAGTTTTGGCGCAGTGACCGAGAGCGGAGAGCACCATACTAGAAAGATGACCAGGCGAAAGAGAATTAGAGATTTGTTTACCCGAGCTTTGCAGTCATCTGATCCTGTTTTGGCTGAAATTCGCCTAAATCACCGACAAAATTATATTAAACGCATACATATTCGACAACAGTTCAGGGATATGCTTCTCCTTGATACTCCCGACATAATCACAGGCGAAAATGAAAGCGAAACTGAAGACGAAGCTGAATTTGCAGAAGAAAATCTGACGCAGGTACAGAACATAATTCTTTCTCGGGAATCGGGATATAAATATTTTTGAAGACGAGAATGAATGAATCGCAAGGAATTTGCCCTCTTACGTTCATACTCACTTTGTTTTTTTTTCTTCAGTTTTTTCGGTGGTATTTTTTTTTAATCACTGTCATTATAATTGTATAATATTTTGTGGTAAGCAGTAAAGCAGTTGGCGAAATAGGTAGGGGGCCTATTGTACCCTCCTGCTCCAGTGTCACCTATTATTTCTTCAGTACCCACAAGTGAAAATGAAAAGGTAAATAAAGAATATGATTTAAAAAAGAGACTGTCCTGTGTTTCCATCATACACGCAAATATTAAAAGCACGAAAATGTTCAGGTTAAGAGTTAGTGGTGATCAAAACATCGTTATATGCATGAATTGTTCGTTTTATAATATCTATACTAAAATAACATGCGAGTAAGACTTCTTTATAGAACCATATATATTTTCCAATGTCATTACAAGGTGATAGAAATCATAACCAACTTTATATTATTGTTTTGTGCCAAGGAGCAAGCAAGGAGACTTGAAGTTATATTTATTTCTCAATATGAATAGCCTGTAACGTTTTGTAAGGCACTTCACATCCAATATAGGACAGAATCACATGCAAAATAAGTATTTTTTTTTAGAAAATGTTTATGTGGAAAATTAATTTCAACGTTTTACACCTTTTAACGGTGTAACATTAAAGAGTTACTATATTACGGCAACTTGTGACCTCACTTGCTCCAATTTAACGAACTTAACATAGTAGTGGGGAGTATGAGCGTTATATTAATGTTAGTTGAAGCTGCTACTTCAGCGGAACTTGCTCAGAAAAAAAGAATAACTAAAATTATATAACCAGTTTTTATTTTACACGCTAAAAAGGGTCTAAATGTGACCTTTTATCTATATTATCCATTTTTATTGTTCTTATTTAAGTTCTGAACAGTCCAAAAGAAGTTTCTGTATCTAAAAAGTATATAATTTTCTAAATATGAATCCCGCGCATCCCGCATTTTTTCAAAACCATTTTCCTACGATTCTCCACCTCTTTAGAATTTGATTATTTTATCAGTGGTGATCACTAGCTTTCTTTTAATGTAAATTGTAGGTGCGACTTTTGCGAAAATTAGTCAGAAAAAAATAAAAAATAAAATTCGATTTTCTTTGTTTTTATGGCCCCATAAGTCTTAGCCGACTTGAAAAGGGTTCAAAATGTAGCTTTCTGTATGTTCTTTAAATAATGTATAACATATTTTTGGCTATTCCTTAAGAATTTTTAATTAAAACGTTTTTTCACTTTTTTATCAATGCGGGATACAATTTTCACTTTGAGATAATTTTAAAACTATGCAAGCAAGCTTCATGGGTGTTTTACTCGGGTATTTATAAGTAAGTACTCTTTCGAATTAACCGATAAAAAGACGTGCGACCCCTAAAAGGAAGTGTTTTGCCGATAAATTTTCACTTAGTATCTGCTTGTAAAATCCTAATCTCGAGACTTTACACACTATACAGTGTATTTTGTCTCGAGGTTTAGATATTTTAGTAGCATATAAAAGGTTTCATTTCATCGAAAAAATATCCCTTTTGGGGAGTGCAATCCGCACCCCTCCGAGCTACAAGCAAATATTAATAATTACAAATATTTTATGTTTTGCGTTCTTCTTGTTGCGTTGAATAAACCTGAATAAATAATTTTATGTATTACATATATCAAAAGATCCTCATTTTATTCTCCTCATAATACTTTCAACAGCTGATTGTCGGTAGAAGGAGCAAACTTTTGATGTTGTATTTTACGTCATATTGTAGGCAGACGGGTTAGATAAATAACAATTTACAAGATAAGAAAAAAATGGCAGAAAAAAAAAATTGATTCAAATTTTTTTAGTTTTTAAAATTAAATATATTATCTGCTGTTATGCACATAATATATTTAATTTTATTTATCTCGAGTATATAATAAAATAATATCTTAATCTCGAGAAGAAACACATAGTGTATTATACTACTCAATTACGCTAGTATATAATTATAAACAATACTCGGTCATCTGCTTTTGTTTCTTATTACAATAATATTATTTCACATGTTATAGGTAATGAAAACAAATCAAAAATGAACTACTTAAATATATTTTGTACTGTGGCGTAGCGATAATGTCGCAAGACAGTGATCGCGGCGAGAGCGGGCGAGCGGACAGTTCCCCCGCGCGTCTCAGATTCGCATTGCCGGCGCCCCACACCTCACCCCCTGAAATCTTGTTTCGTGTCGAAATTACCCGCCTTAAACTGGAACACTAAAAATTGCCAAATACCCTCACTTTACTCAATTTATCATGGCGACGCGACGTCATCTTTATGATTTATTACACATAGATGAGTAAAATGTGTCAAATCTAAAGTAAAAATAGCCAGGTCGTTCAACCTTCGAAGCTTTGGCGCCTACTGTAGAGTGTAGAGCCAAGTGCCAAATATTATGTATGTTATATAAGTTGTCGGATGTAACGTAACACAGTTTAAATTTCCTGTGCGTTCTAAATACTGTGTTTTGAATTGGGATGACCTATTGATATGATTATTTAAGGGATATAATTAATCGAGCGAACAAAAAATAAGTTGGCGGCTGCACGTGAGCATACTGTATTACTGAATTTGGCAGCGAATTAATATGTTGGCGACTAAATTACTAAACTGGCGAAAACACACGGGTGACAAAAAATTCTAAAGTCGGCAGATAAAAAGAGGCGAAATTTAATTTAAATTAGCACCGACATTTATAAGTTGGTGACTTAATTTCCGAGTTGGTGACCATTATACCATATAAGCAGCTATAAAACCAGATTTGGTTGATAAATTAATGGCTGCTAAAAATTCAATTTGCAGGCTACGGAAAATGCTATTTGTGGATACTGTTGGAGTATGTTTTTCTTTGTCATGGGTGTCATTTTCTAGGTTTCTGGGGATACAGAATAATATGAAAATAAAATCTGTTTCGTAATTCCACAATGGCGTAAATTTTTGTTATTAAAATTAACAAGGTTGTCCTTTTCCCGGTTTCTGGGGGTTCTGATTACAAAATTGTCTTCCAATTTCATTTTCCAAAATGGAGAATATTCAATCTTCGGAAAATGAATATGAATACTAAATTAAAAGATCTTTGGGATGCTAATTAGGATTGATGATTATTACAGTATGTTATGTAGTTCAAAGTACCAGCTATGTAGGTATAGAAATTTTTAAAAATTCAGGATTCATGAATTTTTCTGCCATTCATGAAGAAAATATGCGATTTCTAGATTAATAAGGGGGAGCAAATTTTCATTACTTTTGCAGTAGGATGCACCGTTTCTGAGATAGAAGCGACTATAGAAAAAAATATGACAATGCTGTACTGAGATACGAGGGGTGTATCAATCTACAGAAATGTTGGAAAATTCAAGATTTTCGATTTTTTTTTCTCCCATCATGAAGAAAATATGATGTTGCGTTATTCCTAAGGGGGACGAAATTTTCATTTTTTTTTTCAATAGGATGCACCGTTTCCGAGATAGAATCAATTTTATAAAAAAAGAAGTAAATGCTGTACATTACGATACGACGGATGTATAAATCTATAGAAATGTTGGAAAATTCAAGATTTTCGATTTTTTTTTCTCCCATCGTGAAGAAAATATGATGTTGCGTTATTCCTAAGAGGGACGAAATTTTCATTATTTTTTTCAATAGGATGCACTGTTTCCGAGATAGAATCAATTTTATAAAAAAAGAAGTAAATGCTGTACATTAAGATATGACGGATGTATAAATCTATAGAAATGTTGGAAAATTCAGGATTTTCGAATTTTTTTTCTCCCATCGTGAAGAAAATATGATGTTGCGGGGATTCTAAGGGGGACGAAATTTTCCTTATTTTTTCAATAGGATGTACCGTTTTCGAGATAGAATCAATTTTTTTAAAAAAGAAGTAATGCTGTACATTAAGATACGACGGATGTATAAATCTAAGAAATGTTGGAAAATTCAGGATTTTCGAAATTTTTTTCTCCCATCATGAAGAAAATGTGATGTTGCGGGGTTTCTAATGGGGACGAAATTTTCCTTATTTTTTCAATAGGATGCACTGTTTCCGAGATAGAATCAATTTTTAAAAAAAGAAGTAATGCTGTACATTGAGATACGACGGATGTATAAATTTATAGAAATGTTAGAAATTCAAATTTTCGAAAAAAATTTTCACCCATCATGAAGAAAATATGATGTTGCGTGGTTCCTAAGGGGGACGAAATTTTCATTATTTTGTCAATAGGATGCACCGTTTCTGAGATAGAAGCGACTATAGAAAAAAATATGACAATGCTGTACTGAGATACGAGGGGTGTATCAATCTATAGAAATGTTGGAAAATTAAGGATTTTCGATTTTTTTTTCTCCCATCATGAAGACAATATGATGTTGCGAGGTTCCAAAGGGGGGCGAAATTTTCTTTATTTTTTCAATAGGATGCACCGTTTCCGAGATAGAATCAATTTTATAAAAAAAGAAGTAAATGCTGTACATTGAGATACAACGGATGTTTATAGCTATAGAAATGTTGGAAAATTCAGGATTTTCGATTTTTTTTCTCCCATCATGAAGAAAATATGATGTTGCGGGGTTCCAAAGGGGGGCGAAATTTTCATAATTTTTTCAATAGGATGCATCGTTTCCGAGATAGAATCAACTTTATAAAAACATAGTAAATGCTCTACATTGAGATACATTCCTAGATGTATAAAGCTATAGAAATGTTGGAAAATTCAGGATTTTCAAATTTCTTTTTCTCCCATCATGAAGAAAATATGAGGTTGTTGGGTTACTAAGGAAATTTAAAATGGATGACTTTTTTGTAATCAGCACCCCCAGAAACCAATAAAAGGACACCCATATTATTTTTATGAAATTAAGTATGTCCGCCATATTGGAATTTCAAAACGAATGTCATTTTCGTATCCAGCACTCCCAAAAACCTGGTAAACGACAACCATATCAATTTTACGAAAAATAAATATCCGCCATTTTTAAATTTCAAAATTAATCTACACAATAATCTACACCTCCCTAAAACCGAGAAAAATAAAAAATTGGGAATTTTGTACGCTCCTTTATGGTTTTTTTGTGTGCGCTCGTTTCACTGCTTGTATGGTTTTTGAGTTACCTACATCAGGGAAAATATATGTGCCTATTCTTAAATTAAATGTGTACTCACAAATTGTCGCCAAGATGGTTATTAAGCCGCTAAAACATAATCTGTCTGCCAGTTTGGAAAATTCAGTGGTTATTATTTAGTCACCAGATTAGTAATTTTTTTTGTTCCTTACATTTATCGCCAACTTGGTAATTTAGTATTCAATATTGGGTATTTTCACATGCAAAATTTAATTGTTTTGTCGCAAGTTTAAATACATGCCATTATTTAACTGGTCTATTTATAGTCTGTTTATATTGAATATCATTGGCAAGAAACATACGAAAGTGTGTTTGACGCCTTATTTGTTAGTACGAAAATATGTTTCCCAAGTACACTACCGCTAGATTTTGTCTTGAAGATCGGACGCATTACCCGAAAATTTTGGAAGTATTTATTTTTTATTTTATTTCTCTGGATTCGATGTCGTTTTCTGTTGTGGACTACTGTAAATTGATGACAAAGAAATATTATTTAACCCATAATTTTTGGTTGCGCTAGATGCTATCTTTCTAAGCAATTTAAGCATTTAATAACCTAACCAAGAGCATGTCAGGACATGTCTAAGGAGGGTTTCGTAACTATAAACGCGTAATATGCTTTTTTTTAATCACTCCAAAAGTTACTGTCCGATTTGGTTCACAATAATTTTCCTAAAGATTTTTAGCATGATCTACTAGCGTGGACAAGTTTCTATCTCCTATACTTTAAAAATGCTAGGGGGGACTAGGGTTGCCATCTCTTACATATGACTCCCCGGACAAGACGCATGAAAACCCCGGATTTTGGAGTACGAAACCCGGACATAGAACAATTTTTACCCGACTACGGCAATGTCAAAAAGAAAGGAAAATTTATTATTGCTGCAAATCAAAAAAAAAACTTAGGCCTTCCTAATTCTGCCTACAAAAACCCGGATAGCAAATAAAATCCGGCCCGGACGCTCCCCGGACGCCCTTTAAACTAGGACAAATCCGGGGAAACCGGGACGGATGGCAACCCTAGGGGGGACCAACTTACAAACTACTTTAGAGGCTGATTACTCGAAAATGGTCAACTTTATAAAAAAGTAACGTATGAAACCTTGCCTTTATTTTAAAAGACCTATTCTACGATACCCCACACGATGGGGTTGAGTGAAAAATATTTTTCATCCCCACTTCACATGTATGGAGAGCCACCCCTAAAATATAAAATGATTATTTTTTATGATCCCGAAACAGCGATCTATACACAATCTATAACTGCACCAAATTTCATCAATTTACATTCATAATACAGAAGCTAGAGGCGCGGATAGACAGACAGACAGACAAACGGACAGAGCGAAATTATAAGAGTTCCTTAAGTATTACGGAACCCTAAAAAGCCGACTTTTTTCAATATACCATAGTGAATAATATTTCAGCAGAGGAGAGGGGCAGAATAAAATTGCGAATCTAGTAGTTTTGCCAGCAGTAAAAATTAAATATAGGCTAGTTTGTAAGTTATTCCATGCATCCAATCTTAGGCGACCTAACTATATAATGGCATGTTTACAATGTGTGATGTTTGACAGCTGTCCAGAACGGACTGACATTTCTTTAGTATTGCTTTGTGCAATAGTCAGATATTCATCCTACAGTATGAGATGAAATGATACCATCTCATACTGTAGAATTGGAGTAACAAACACTGCTCGACTGCTGTATAACAGAGCCACTCGCTCGACGGTCGGTATTGGAATAGTATAAGGCAGCGGGTATTTGAGCTCTCCACCTAGGGCATACTAGTTACCACTACTCCATCACCGTACCACCACAATATAAAAAATTTACAGTACGATAGAGCGTGGCCGAGCGGAGCAAGGGCTGGTATGTCTGTCACCGTAAAATTGTAAAAACCGTTAAATTGTAATATTATAATACACATCAGTCGACAGAATGTCAAATAAAAATTTCTCCTTTCAATTGTACGCATTATTTTTCATTATAATTATTATTATTATGAAAAAGCAAACAAATATGGTGGCGCAGGGCGCTTGCCGTTTAACCAATCGGCACCGTAAATATTACAATATAACGAAAAATAATGCGTACAATTGTAAGGAGAAATTTTTATTTGACAATCTGTCGACATATTATAATATTTCTAGTAATATTACAATCTAACGGTTTTTTTAATTTTACGGTGACATATTATGTCTACAAAGAAATCGTTGACAGTGAGCAAGCGTCGCGGGCCGCGGCACAACTAAAACTCGTTAATCGTTCATTGCAGCGACAAGTCTTGGCGGCGCGAGCGTGACACTACATACTTCTGCTATTTGAGGTTTCGTTAGCGGCCGTGTAAATGACTCGTATGTGTGCGTGCGCCGACATTACAATGTGGTACTACGCCGCACGAGTGCGGGTGTGTTAATCTAATTATATAAAAGGCTAACCTGACTGACTAATCTACAGTGGTCGGCATAGGTAGTGCCATTTAGGGTGAATGACCTCAATTGTATATGTTAACATGGACATACCTCCGGGATTGCGGGATTTTAAAATTATCGAGTATTTACTTTACAATTAGTGCTATTTTGGGTCAAATACTCACGACGGCTCAATTATTAGTATGGATATGCCTCCAGGTCATTTAATTGGAAATTTAGAAAATATCTCGAACAATACATTCTTCGAATAACTTACATTGTGTATAAATTTACTATCTCTGTACTGAAGTAGTTTGGACATATCAATACGTAAAAATCAATTATTAATAAACATTTTATAAAAATTTATAAAAAAGTACAATGTGTAATACACATTATCTTAAATTTAACACAAATTAAACCAAGGTCGGACTGGAAGCAAAATCAAGAGATAGGACGGTTAGAAGTCTGAAACATATTTTTTGTAACTTTTATTTAAGTAATATATTTATTATACCTAATTTTACTTTATTTTAAGTAGAAATAAGGGAATGTTTATTCAATTTAGATTGGAACCAGAATGACGTAAAAAGAATCTCTTAGGTGTACAGTCATAAGAATGTGGTAAAACATTTTTCGGAGGGGTGTACCGCAGGAGCAAGACCCACTCCGCACCCCGCACACGGCAAGCAGCCACATGCGAGTAGCGCATGGCTTGTTATTCGGTGTCTAGCATTTTTATTGCGCGTGAGTCCAAAATATCCCATCCACACATAACAGACGAAAATAACTAAAAATGTTAAGTATATTTATTTGGATATAAGTAGTATATCGTAAATCACTTTCAGGCTTGCCTGTGTTGCCTGCTAATGATCGCTCGGTTATTTGCGTCGAATGTTTAACGGTGTCACTAAGCGAATTCATTGTTGTTTATTGTTGTTTAAATATTTAAAGAAAGTCAATATTTGATAAACATTAAAAGGATTTTTATAATTAAACTATCAAATTATTCGCAGGTAACACAGGCAGGCCTGAAAGTGATCTACGATATACTACTTATATCCAAATAAATATAATCACATTTCTGTTAATTTTCTACTTATTTGTTATTATCATATAAAACTTATAATTATGATAAATAAATAAAAAACTAACAAATTTTTCTTTACTTACGTTCGTAACAATATTTGTTGTTTAAATATCAAATTCTGAATGTATTTCCGATTATATATTATTTCAATGCGAATCCCAAAATCGCGGGATTGATAGGCATGTCCATGTTATGCCGCGATCAACGAATCCCGCGGGATGGCACTACCTACGCCGACCTCTGCTAATCTATCAACGCACAGCCGAAACTACTGAACGGATTTTGCTAAAATTTGGCATACAGGTAGGTGTTATGATGTAGGCATCCGCTAAGAAAGGATTTTTGAAAATTCGCCTTCTAAGGGGGTGAAAAGGGGGGTTAAATTTCGTATGGAAACCGAACTCCACGCGGACGAAGTCGCGGGCAAAAGCTAGTTATTATTATAAGTATTAAACATACAATAATATTAATATTTTCTTCAGGTCAAACGCACAACAGTTCCTACGTCCTCTACCGTCTCGGGGAGGTTGCGAAGCCTTCCGTCCGAGACTTCACACAGTTTGGTAAACTGGGTGACATAGTCAGCGAGGGTGAACAGGAGAATGGGGTGTACGACCAGTTCTCGACGGACGCTGTTGGTGCGGGTACGGGAGAGACTGGGAATATGGTGTTCGTGGATGGTGACCATACGATGGTAAGGAAAAAAATACGATCACATTATGATTTTAAAAGCCGGAGGAAAATAAAAACCTGCACTGAGGGCGAATCATTTTTATTGCAGCATCAGAAAAAGCTGCGATGTGATTGGTTAAGTCTCGAAAATTTACATTTATACGTAAAAAAATAGTTGTTATACTCAAAGTAAAGAATCATCTCATGTATGGGTGACTCTCCGCTAAACGCAAACTCGCCTATATAAAGAAATAATATTTTTTCGAGAATGACAATTATTTTTCTGCCTAAACGCATAGATATATAATATTAAAAAGAGGTAGATATGTTATAAACGCGTAAAAATGAAGACTCGAATTGGTCCGAGTCGGGTCAATTTTGGTTAGTGTGCAACCGCGAGTAATAGCGTGTTTTGTGTTACTATGCGACGTTGACACATTGACACGACTCCCATGTCAATGTGTGTCGTGGCACAGAAATTTTGTCAGTTTTGTAAGGGTATAACGTATCCTTAGTAATTATCACTGCCTAAACGTCTTTACATAAGCAGTGAACCACGTGCCCGAAATATCCGTAATTGATTTTTCTAGACCATATTTATATATAAGAAAGCCGTGTAAAGCTAATATTGGAAAAGGTGTAGGTTGTAAGAGTAGATGTAGGTGCATTGTAGGTGTAGCCATTTATTCATTCCAGTTCATTCCATTTAAGACAGAACAACGTGTGTCGGGACATTTGTAATTTTTGTGGCGTGGTTTACTCTCTATAATTTTGGTCATGACTAGAGTACTCGTATAGAGATAGTTGCGAGTTATGACACATAATATGACAACACATGGCTGTGCATTTTTAAGATAGTTATTCATAATTGAACTTTATTTATTCCACAATAAGATACACGTTTCATTGTAAGAGCTCGAATATCAAGTTGCACCGTGCTGCAGTGTTATGATTTATTAGTTATGACTGATGTGAAACGTGTATCTTTTGCATAAAAAAGAGAGTTATTATAAATTCAAGTTAAATTTTTAATAGATCTCTTTTTTTTTAAACGGGCATTGGCCCACCATACATTCAGACCACTGCAACTCCTGTGTAGCCAGGATCGACAGCGGTAACCAACCACGAAAACCCTTTGATATGATCTCAGGGGTGCCCGAGAGACATGCTAAATCTATCTTGGCACCCGCAACGAAATTAATTACAAGAAAGGTTGGAGGAGTAGGACAAAAAAATAATAATGAAAATAATAAAATATTAAAAGGAAGAATAGCTGTCTTAACAATGCAGCGCGATCGTCGCGTACGGGTATACATGAGCGCCGAGTAAATTCCATCTCAAATAGCACACACCATCAGGTGATCTGACTGCTTATGAATACTTTCAGGTCTCCGTCATATGCCGCATGATTCCGTCTCCAGACTGGTTCGTGGGCGTCGACAGTTTGGACTTGTGTGTGGATTCCAAGTGGATCGACCAAATTACATTAGACGTGAGTATATTGATTTTTCTTTGTGCCACAATATTAGTAATAGTGTGCGGACTGTATAAACTGCAGAAAGCAAATGGTTTTTAGGGTTCCGTAATTATGTATGTACCTAGTGTGTAGTGTGTACTCACTACATACATAAAATACTGGCCTCAGGTTTTGTTTGACAAAGCTCTGTCTTCGCTTTATTATTCGGTCTGAGCTTTCCACAGACTTTGTTTAAGTCTGGGGTGTGAGCTAAAAATGTGTTAAACCAGCTAATACCTACAAGATAAAATAAAAATTAAAATAAAAGTTTCATCCTTCGATGTCAAGCAGTAAGCTAGCTAGCAAATGACGAATTTTAGCTAAGATCACGTCAGCCTTAAAAATACTACATCAAAATCAGTTCATCTGTTTAGGAGCTACAATGCTATGGACATACACACATAGACAGACCGACACATCTAACGTACAATTCACCGTCTGTTTGCGTATGGGGTTAAAAATATAAGACATTATGATACGAAAATTTCATTAATGTCATTTGGGAGACGATGTACTATGTACTCAATATTCATGGGATTCTATATACTCAAATTCCATGGGATATATACTCAATATTCATGGGATACTATGTACTCATCATCCATGGGATACTATGTACTCAACATCCATGGGATACTATGTACTCAACATCCATGGGATATTATGTACTCAACATCCATGGGATACTCTGTACTCAATATTCATGGAATACTGTGTACTCAACATTCATGGGAAAATGTGTACTAAACGTTGAGCATCTCTCCATGGGATGCTCAACATCCATGGGATATTCAACGTTTATCGTAACAGAAGAAATAAATGATTATTTTTATTGCAGCTCTCGCCCCTTGATGCGGGGGCCGCCAGTGGGCTGACGTTCACAGCACCACGGTGGGCCACGACACCGCCGGCCCCCGTCTCTCGGCACGGACCCCGGAACCCGGACCACCCAGCCGCGGGATTTTACTACCCGGACCTGAGGGAGCTACCGACTATTGCTAATATTGAGTTTGCCAAGGTACTTCAATAAACTTTCTTACGTACATTTGAAAGTACATATAAAAGACTTAATATAGGGCATTTTACTGTGGAACAATTAGCCATAGTATATTATAATCTGCTGAACTTGATAATATTCGTATGAGTAAGGTTGCTTTTTATGACCAACTAATAGCAATAAAAAAAAATAGAATTAGTATAGGTATTGTGTAAAACAACGATAAATCAAAAGTGTTTTGTAGACAGTTGATGTTAGAGTTTATTAAGTTTAGACCGCCAAAAACAGTTGAATGTTTCGTAGATTTGAAATGCGCATTGCAGAATTCACAAACAAATCTACACTACGTCTTATTTTTATAGGTTAAAGAATATACAACGAAAGAACTAAACGATCTCACTCGAAAAGAGTTACTGCAGTCAATGATGAAGAAGAAAAGAGCTAAAGACGTTAGAAGAAGAGTCAACAGAGTGGACGTGGAAGTGACGACGAGAAGTGATATAGACAAGCTGATGGACTTGGAGGAGGACCCCGTAGGTACTCCTCAACCCAATGCACTAGAGAATAATGTGGTGGTGGTGACGAATGCACCGGTTTTGTAAGTTTTCTTTATTTATTTATTTTTTGATAATTTCATAACGTAGATAGCTACAAACTAAACAACTATACAGTTTTTGCTGATCACGAAAATAGTAATTGTAAAATTAATGTGAGATACGCTCATAGATTGGGTACACTTCTCAAAGAGAATCTCCTTAGGAGATAATAATATTATAGCCCGAATCCAAGGTTGCAAAATTATTATGCGTATGTAGAAAAGTAAGTTTTCATATGAAAATGCCGCGTTGCTTAGCTTCTCGATGTGAGCTGATCTTATCTGTGAAATGTGACAGTTTGATTTAAATTAAGAATGTATTGGTTTTTTTTTTGTGCCAGCTCAATCAATCGATATTAATTACATTAGAATTAGTTGTTGATTGTGCGTAGTGAGCTGACTAGTGGCTGACCGCAACGACTTATTCACAGCAATTATATTGATTACATTGTCCGGGCTGCGGCTACCCGCAATATACATGAGTAAAGTAGATTTATTATGAAGCGTAAACTTAAATACGTAATTTTTGAGCTTACCGAAATAGTTCAAGTGGCAACCTACATTTTGTATAGGTAACTAAGTTACAAATTTAAAATTAATATTAAAAAAAATGCTCCTATACTGATACCATAATTTTACAAAGAGCCATACTGACGGTCTACCGGTTAGTACTGGTGTTGGATTTGCAGGCTAGACCGTGACCATGGCTCTAAGCTTTAACTCTAGTACTTAACGATAAGCTTTCTTAATTTACACAATGTTACATAGAGCCCTACTGACCGTTCAGCCTGCAAATTCATGTAATGTCAATAATATTTAGTTTTTACCTACTATTCTACAAGTGTTATGAGTACTTTATAGAAGCACCTTAAAAAACATCTTAACACTTCCAGTTCTACACCGGAACCAGAGTTTGGCAGTGACCTCCACAATATGGACGACGTGATCCTGGCTGTCGCGCGCGGCCGCCGCCTGGGGCAGGGGCGACATCTGCCGCGACACTTCCGCTCGCGCCTGCATCACGCCGTCAACACCGTGCAGCGTAAGTACCGCGTGTAGCACTACGGGAGTATAAGTAGTCTCCACAGTATGGACGACGTGATCCTGGCTGTCGCGCGCGGCCGCCGCCTGGGGCAGGGGCGACATCTGCCGCGAAACTTCCGCTCGCGCCTGCATCACGCCGTCAACACCGTGCAGCGTAAGTACCGCGTGTAGCACTACGGGAGTATAAGTAGTCTCCACAGTATGGACGACGTGATCCTGGCTGTCGCGCGCGGCCGCCGCCTGGGGCAGGGGCGACATCTGCCGCGAAACTTCCGCTCGCGCCTGCATCACGCCGTCAACACCGTGCAGCGTAAGTACCGCGTGTAGCACTACGGGAGTATAAGTAGTCTCCACAGTATGGACGACGTGATCCTGGCTGTCGCGCGCGGCCACCGCCTGGGGCAGGGGCGACATCTGCCGCGACACTTCCGCTCGCGCCTGCATCACGCCGTCAACACCGTGCAGCGTAAGTACCGCGTGTAGCACTACGGGAGTATAAGTAGTCTCCACAGTATGGACGACGTGATCCTGGCTGTCGCGCGCGGCCGCCGCCTGGGGCAGAGACGACACCTGCCGCGACACTTCCGCTCGCGCCTGCACCACGCCGTCAACACCGTACAGCGTGAGTACCGCGTGTACTGCGGTTGTATACGTAGTCTCCACAGTATGGACGAAGTGATCCTGGCTGTCGCGCGCGGCCGCCGCCTGGGGAGGGGCAACACCTGCCGCGACACTTCCGCTCCGCTTCCGCGTGAGTTCTGCTGAATGCTAGTACACTGTGGATATGTTCCGATATGCACGGCGACCACTGTATTGTGTGACGTCAATTCAGTATAATGTGTAGCCGTTCCTTTATAGCCAGTTATACTGCTGCCCTATTACCTAATTTTATGGACCTCAACTGACAACTAGGAATGGTCTTCATTTTGACGTTTGAACTTTTTAATCACGTGATCAAAGTACTGCGAGTACCTTACCTCGAAAATGCCAGTGCTCACAGCATTGCGGCAATTTATGACGTCATAGGGTACTGCGGTAGTATACTGCCTTTACTGGCAGTCGATAAAGGAACGAATTTTTTTACAGTGATAGCACTGTGCACTATGCAGTACTCGCAGTGCATATCGGAACATACCCTGTGTGTTACTTCAGTGTGTGTGCGTTTGTGTGTGTGTGTGTTTGTGTGTGTGTCGTAGTAACTATTAATTATATAGAAACATCACTCCTACAGCCTATATCACATTAAGTATGGCCGGTTTTAGACCTTTTCTATTGACTACTATAAACTACAGTCTACCAAATATTCTGTATAAGCAACTGTTTCCGAAACATTTAAAAGATGTGGTACTTATCTCTAACTATGGTAATTACATGAAATAAATTATTAAATTTCTTAATTCAATTCTATGAAACAAAATCTAAATAATTGCAAACAATTGATTATAATTGGAGTGAGATTAAACCAATTCAAATAATAATCCAATTTCGATAGCTAAATCAAATAACCGGTTTACAAATGATTTGTGGTTCAACTTAGTTTACAATTCTTCCACCTACAGATAAAGTTCAATTTTAACCAGCGTTTTTTAATATAATAGGTTTAATTTTGATAGGTAAATCTCTGGGTATTAGCATACTAGCTACTCATATCGTCCGTTCAGACCAAATATTAGTTATATTTCTATATATAATATTATATTTTAAAAAGCAATATTCGTTTGCATTGAATAGGCTCCGAAAGTACTGAACCGATTTTGATGAAATTTGGCACAGATATAGATTAGACCACGGGGAAGGAAATACTTTTTATTGCGGTGAAATGTACGGATCCCGCGGGATGGACTTTTGCGTGTACGAAGTCGCTGGTAACATCTAGTGTGTAATATACTCTCCCTCCATCTTACGAATTTTCGATCAGGTCACGTGTCCTGACGCGAGTTTAACATTTTTTACCCATCCCAAAAAAGTGCACAACTTCGCTAAAGATGTTTAGGTATACTTCAAAAATCACACACTGATTTGCTAATAAACGTTGCTGATACATTGGAAAAGTCACTTGAAAGATAAAGACAGCAACATTAAATAGCTTATCTGTTGTGTCAATATTTTTATTAGTAGGTATCTGTAGAAGATTTATTATATCTACCAGTCTTCGACAACTTGGTATGAAACTCCTCATGGAATGAAATGTGTTTGAGACTTGAGCAAAAGCTAGCGTAGCAAATAGCAATCAATTTCTTCAATTCGCTCCGTAATTGGAATCACTTCTATTTTCCACAGCCACCGACTGCCTCGTCTCGCCCTGGTCTCCGTGGACCCCCTGCTCCACGTCCTGCGGCTTCGGGGACAAGTTCCGGACCCGGACCGTGGTCCGGCCCAAGTCCGGGGACGGCAGGGACTGCCCACCACTGAAGGAGAGACAGCACTGCGGGAATATCAACTCCTGCGCACAGATTGATTATTTTGAGTGGTGATGGTGATTTAATTATATTGATTTGGGTACGAAGTGTTTTATTTAAGTACCCAAAGTAAATAATAATTATGGTATCAACACTTGATAATACCTTTCATGTAACCTAGTACAGGTAAGAAAATCATAATCAGAAATCAAAATTATATTATCTGATTAATTGGGGTTCAAAAAAAGTATCTCAACCAGAATTCGCCAGGAAGCAAGAGATGATGTCAAAAAGTTATACAACTCCGACGTGTTAACCAATCGCCTTAATATGAGACCATATCAATTATCTGGTGTTTAATGCAGCTAATTATTTATCTGACTATGGCGAAGCCAAAAGGAAGAGTAGGTAATGATTTTGGCAGTACCTATGTACATTAGATATGAGCGCCGCGCCGGCGCGCCGCCGCGATAATACATCGGCGCGCCGAGTGAGCGAGAGAGATAGTCATAATATGTAATTTCAGTCAGTACACAGTCACTATGAGCATTCATATTACCCAAGTCATATATACCCATATAAGCCTTACTTTTTTCATGCTTTAAACGAGGAGAACATTCATATAAGTGACACCTATCTTATTGAAAGAGTTCTGCTTAAAAGACAACATTACTAGAAAGGCAAATCTACTAAATTGATGAAGCTAGTAGATCGAGCTAGTAGATCGCATTGATAAAGCCATCGAGGATAAGAAGTTTGCGCTAAGCGCCTTCCTAGATATTGAATGCGCGTTTGGCAAAAACTTAACCTAATCTATTACCCTGATAGCCTGGCTTCAAGAATTACTATACATTGCATCAAAGCTTCGCTAAACAACAGAATAGCGTCATTAACTATCATGGGCTTGACGCTCAGGAGCAGGTTGATCCTAGGATGCATACAATAAGGGGTGGGATACTATCGCCGCTGGAGCGGTCCCTGGTAGTGTCGTTTCAGCCTGGTGACGTCCACTGCAGGACATAGGCCTCCCCCATAAATTTCCAGTGCGACCGGTCGCTCGCGGCCTGTATCCACCAACTCCCTGCAACTTTTCTCAGGTCATCTGTCCACCTGGTGGAAGACCTTCCTACGCTTCGACGTCCAGTTCGTGGTCTCAACTCAAGAACCTTTCGGCCCCAGGTCTGCGGGCATCGGTTCTACGGGCTATATGTCCAGCCAATTGCCACTTTAACTTGCTAATGCGCTGGGCTATGTCGGTAACTTTAGTTCTGCAAGGATTTCCTCATTTCTGATTCTATCACGTAGAGAGACTCCGAGCATAGCCCTCTCCATAGCTCTTTGAGCGACACGAAGCTATTGAATAAGTCCCGTTGTGAATGACCAGGTTTCAGCTCTATATGTCATCACCGGTAACACACACTGCTCGAATACTTTTGTCTTCAGGCACTGAGGGATTTTTGACGAGAAGATGTTTTTGAGTTTCCCGAACGCTGCCCAGCCGAACTGGATTCGACGATTGACCTCTTTATCGAAGTTGGACCTACCTAACTGGATAGTGAATAGGCTGCTAAAAGAACTGAACGCTGAAAATTTTATAAAAATCGATCAAGTCGTTTCGGAGGAGCTTTGTAACAAACCACACACGAGAATTTTATAATATTTTAAGATTATTCAAAGAACAAAAAAAAAGAAATTCAGATTCGCTTGAAGGGGCCTACATAATTCAGGTTCTAATAAAACCTTTTATTTTACGAGTGTTAGTTCGCCGCCGTAAAGCAGGGGCAGGTTTATAGCCGGCCGAGGGGCAACCGAGATTGCTAATTAAAATTTAAATATTTCAAATAGTGAAGCAAACAAAAAAGTTTTGATCGTCCTTATGAGCTCGTCCAAGTTATAAAAACATTTCATGAACATAATTTTACAGTCATTAAATTTTTCATAGATTTTTACGACGAACACCGTGGTCTATGTCTATTAGGTACTGTGTTCAAATATAATTAGAGGCAATTAAGGTGACGCCCTTAATTGGGAAGAATTTCATTACATATATTCAGGTATCTCTTAATATAAAATATTATAGTTCCACACCGTCTACTTCGCAATAAATAAGCAATAAATAATCTAGTCCTTTATATCTTGTGAGCACAGAATTCAAAACATGCCTGTGAGATAGATTCATAAACACCGAATAAAGTGGTTTATTGGATATCGGCTTTACTTCAGTGCTTTGGTACATATATCTTCGTCACTTACACAATGTTATTGTATAGGACTATATCATGATCCGGAATCCGGAATGTCGGAGAAAATTCAGAGCAGTGAAAATACAACTCTGCGCTAATGCAATAGAGCTGAAAATCGCACATACACGTGTCGATTCCGACTCCGTTTTTCCGGATTCCGGATCATGTCCTAGTCTAAGCGTCAGTTTACATCGAGACGTTGCATTTTTAATATAGCGATTCAAAATTGAGCTTTTTTTCACTACAGAAAAAGAAGTTTGTTTGCATTAAAAATCAAATATATTATATATATATATTTTTTTTTCAAGAAGGAAAGTTGAATCCAAAGTAAATGATGCATATTTTTACCCGACTGCGCGACGCAAAGGAGTGGTAATGTGTTTATCAGCCTATGTATGTATGTATGTATGTATGTATGTATGTATGTATGTATGTTCCTTTGAAGCACTATACAGACCAAACGCCTGGGCCGATTTTTATGATTCACACGTCAATCGATTCCTCTTAGTCCGGCGAGTGTCACTAAAGACATGACGTTAGTGAAAATTCAATATACTGGACGCCATATTGTGAAAATGAAAAAAATGAAAGTCAACAAACTATATCAAGTGGGGTATCGTTGGTGGAATAGGTATTTAAAAATCATTGTTAGTTTTCTCTCAACATTTTTCGATTCGACTGACCGTTTAGGATCTAATATCGATTTAAAGTTGCGTAACAACCATTCTCACATTCCAGTGATGTAGTACTGATGCTGATAGGAAATCCAGTCTGGTAAATAGCTAGCTAGGTACTCATAACTAAAAAGTATAAAATAAAAAATTATAATTTAAAAAATTTAAAAACCCGACTGCGTAAAAAGTGAACTAAACTAAGTAGGTACATAATTAAAAGTGAAAAGAAAAAAACAAGCACTTAGATATCCGGTGGTCTAGAATTCTATAATATATTATTGAATTAATACTATTGGAACATAACAACTGAACAGTCGGGATCCATTATTCGACAGCCAATCTAATTTTTCAATGGATCCTGACTGTTCAGTTGTTATGTTCCAATAGTATTAATTCAATAATATATTATAGAATTCTAGACCACCGGATATCTAAGTGCTATTGAAAATTACTAAGTGCTATTGAAAATACTATTGAAAATTATAATTTTTTAAATTATAATTTTCAATAGTATTTTCATTATTGAAAGATAAGTTTGACGTTGACTGAAATAACACCCTATATTTTTTATTTCGAAGATCGTCATTGTAAATAATACGATTGCTTGTTGGCCTCAGCAAAAAGTAGAACCTCTGATCTGGTACTTTTTATAATACTGGACGATAAATAATTTTTGTTCAATGGAACAAATGGAATGGAACAAAGATTAAAAAAAAGTGTAATGACACTTTTTTTTAATCTATGGACGCTTCACACGGCACTCCACGTCAATCTGGCCCGTACTTAGCACTCGAAGAACTTGCGTTACGAGGACCATACACACATCCATACACAGAACAACTTTTTGTTCCTTTGGCGGGATTCAAACCCGCGACCCCCGGCTTGAGCACCAACGCGCTCAACCACTTAGTCACAGAGGTCGTCAAATTATCTTGTAAGTTTCACAAATATGCCGACGGTAATATAACGGGACACGTTATGTGTATAATATATATAATTAGTTTGCGATAGGGTCGGGTTAGAGTTCAATCCCCCATGGCGCCGTGAAGACGCCCTGTCATAGGAAACTTGACATAGGTTAACTTACGTAACTTTGGACGTATCTTAAGATCAACGTATTCGAGAATTATAAGATACTAGCCTTTGCTCGTGGCTTCGCCCGCGTGAAATTGGGTTTTAAAAAGGTATAAGTCAGACGGAAAGCTTGTACGGGAAAATACCATAGCCTCACGAAAAGCCGACTTTAAACCGCACGATTTCGCCTAGTAAGTGAGAATACCATAGTACATAGGCCTAGAGGCAGAAAGGGCTTGCAAAGAGTGGGACCACATTATCTATCGCACGCTACTCCTTTAGTGTTGTGGGTATTCATAAGCAGCGATAATCATCGCCGAGACGCACGCCATCTGGCGATTCATCGAAGCGACATTAATTGTAAATTAATATTTATTTTATGTTATTAATTATTAAATGTGTAATAGAAGAAGAGAAGAAGAAAATGATAAAGCGCCGCAGCGGTTTAGGCTGTGTGTTGATCCGTCAGTCATTCAGGACAAAGGATTTTATATGCAGGTATAGATTATTATCTGTGAATTTTATTTTATAGAAGTTACATTTTATGTGAAGTAAATGGTTTAAGTGAATCATTTTCAGAATAGTAGATACGGTTTTAAAGAACAGGGATGCGGAATTAAAATTTGAATAGGACTAGGACCTTTGTTATGCAAACTCGCAATAGATAAGGAGATACCCGCACACCAGAAGGGCAATTCTGCTAAATAAAATTACAATCAAGTCCCGCCACGCCACGCCAAAACTCTCAAACGGTGTTTTAATGGATGTTAAACCAACGTGAAACGCGCTCTGATTCGTCGAAACGTCATAAAATCCGTTCATGGTAATATGTCGCTACACTTTCAATCCAAACAAAGTAAAATGAAGTCTACTTTAAATACGAGAATTGAGGTTCTGTGTCAATTCTGCCAAATAAAACCTGCAATAACATAATTACAATCAAGTCTCGATTCGCTTAACTGCCAAACCGGTATTCTCGTGAAATACGGGAATGGAGGTTCAGTAAGTTTAATAGGAGCGAAGGGAGTTTGTGGTTGTTATGTAGATATTAATTTATTTTTAACTTAGTACTAAATTCTAAATACTGTTGTTGTCGCGTTTGCAAAAAGTTGCAACATCTTAGTAAAAATATCATAACGCATTATCAAATAAGTTGCCGCTCGACCAGGCATAAGATGAATATAATAAAAATCGTATAACAGCGCCGTTGAATCGTAAGCACACACATGTGTAAATACGTAGTTCAAAAACGCCTGTCGTTGTCAAAAAATGTGTAAATATGTAGTTCAAAAACGCCTGTCGTTGTCAAAAAAAAGTCGCAAAATCGTTGCGGCCACTTCCTTTGTGTTTAAATGTTTTGAGGCGTTTCCTAGTGCAAAGGAAAATGATTAGAATTTGGTCGAGAAGGAACTTTGAACGGACCCTTCCAGGATCAATAATAATCATCTCTATTCCACACACGTCTCCACAAAATCAAGCAGTGTGTGATTCGATCTCTGTATACTTAAGCGGGTGTAAGATATTTGGGACTTAACTAGGTTAACTTTTATCCTTGCGATAATTTTGCCGAGAAAATACTTGTGTTCAGTAAAACAATATTGTGATAAAATAAGTTACATAATTATAAGTATATAGATGTCGGTATATACAACTGTTTCAGCATTACTATATTTAAAGCTATATTCAAAATAATTATTTGATTGTGATTTAAAACAGTATGAAACGAAAAAGCGGCAATAAAAAAGACAACCTCAGAGGTTCATTTTCTGATGGTTTCACTTCTGTCGCATTTTGAATACCCATATGGCAATATGAGCTTGAGGTTTTTAAATTAACTGGAGTACAAATATTTTAAAACTAAAGTTAGGTTATGACTTATATTTGACAGAACAAATCTTAATACAAGAAAAAGTTACGCCATCTTGTTTTCACCATACTTCAAATGTCAAAATGGCTCTGAAAATCTCAAAACTGAACCAATTTTGATGAAATTAGGTTGTCAATCAATGTTTGTCTGTCTGACACATTCTTTGAGTCCTGGGAATGGACCTAGGAAACTTTTTATCCCGAAAAAGTATAGTGTTCCCGAGGGATAGTGTATTTACGCGGATGGCACCGCGGGCAACAGCTAGTTAGGTATATTATAATATTATGTCTATGCTAGAGTGAGTAAAGCTCAATTATTCCTTTCTAGTTTAAAAAGTCTGCTAGATTTGTTTAGTTGGAAAACAAAGAAATATTCCGAATCTAGAAAATCTAAGCTATTTGGAAACAAATTTGTTTCACCAAATCGAATATCCCTTGTATAAAGTACTTTGAACGAGATATTCTCTGATAAAAGACGGGATAGGCCTCACGCAATCCTACACTTCGTCTATCGAAGCAATCGAGGTTCATAAAAAACTCTTTGTTCAAATAAAATGCTGGCACAATATAGAAAGAATTTATTCGAAAATCGAATATGATACGTTTTTCCTTTTTAATTTATACCTACCAATTACATGGAAACTCCAATCTTTAATATATTGGGATTCTACGTCAAATGTAAATATATTTGACGTAGAATCCTACTTACTGTATTTTATTTTATGTTACAATCACTGTTTATTTTTTTCTTTTTTTTTCAGAAAAAAAATCTTTTTAATTAACCAATTTCGTAGGTCAACTGGAGATGAACTCCATAGAAAAATGATTGGTCTCGCTGGGCGCTCTACCGCCAGCGTGACCAATCATTGATCTATGGTGAACTCTTACTACCTAAATGTATTTACTAAAATAATATGTCCTTAGAGAGTTTTGATATTTGCAACACATTCTATGCCTCTTCTGTGCATTAAAATCTCTCAACTTTTAAAATTTAGGTTTTAAAATCTGAAATGATGATGATGAAACTATAAAACGTTTAAAGGTAAACACTGGATCGCATTAGAAATTTGAAATTTTCCAATACATTAGAGTCAGTACTCAGTTCCAGTGAGGGGAGATCGGGGGTGATTGATCCAGCTCTGTGATAGATTGTTCACACAAACAGTGTTACCAACTCTCAAAAATATTTTTCCCTAAACGCAAGTCAAAGTCCCCCCAAAAAGCTTGAAATCGCAACAATTTCTTTAAAAGCGCCCTTGATTTTTGTGTTATTAATATTACTTTAAATACTACCTATATATACCTACAATGTATTATTAATATAATTATTGAATAAATATTGAGTGAATAGTAAACTTAATTGTGAATCAATAGAGAAGGAATTAAAAATATCTACTCTTAAAATTTTACCTCCTTATAGCTCCCTGTATATATTTTCTCTTTAAATTTAGGGAGAAATCCCTCAAATTGGCATCACTGCCACAAAAATCCACCCAATAAAACATGTATATTTAAATAAACTCGTATGACGTATAGGGATGCGCCCTGATTGATGGTAACGTTTTAATCGATTTTTATTGACTCGTTAAAAATGATGGACCAATTTTTCATTTTCGATTATCTGCCATTTTTTGTTGTTCATGGTACAGATATTAATAATAATTAATTGTTTTCGCGATATATTTTTATGATGCCAATATATTATGATTGATAAGTGATATCAGTATCGTAAACCTTATTATTTTTATTTCACTTTTGTGGTAGGTAGGTCAAGTAGATAACTCTTATGTTACCTACTTGAAGCACTTCTGCGAAACCATATTATTAAATCACAATTATTGTTATCGTCGCATAAGTTTTAGATACTAGAAAGGGATAGACTCTTCAAGTCAGTTTTCATAATGGCCAATAAATTATATTTTTCTAGCATTTGCTCGCGGCTACTCCCGCGTAAATACGAGAACACTGTACTTTTTCGGGATAAAAAATAGCTTATGTGTTAATCCAGGGCTTAGGGCGCGTGTCGACGAACAGATTTCTACCCGAGACGGCGCCGGGCCGGTGCCAATTATGTATGCTTCCGGCTTCGAGTCGGACCAGCGCTAGTGCCGGCGCGTCGACACGAGCCCTTGGTGCTTCTTACTAACTGGTACCGGCCCGGCACCGAGCCGGCGCCGTGCCGGATAGAAACCGGCTCATCGGCACGCGCTCTTACACTACTACCATACCAAAACCAAGTCCGTTCAGTAGTTTTTACGTGAATGAGTACCTAACAAACATTCATCCATCCACCAATCTTCACAAACTTTCATATTTATATTGTACTAATAGGATATTAGGATTTTAATTAGATTCGTTCGTTTATAAGGATATTTCATGGTACTTTTATAGAGCTAATATAAATCTTAAATTCACAAAAAGCTTTTTAATGCAACAAAGAATTTATGGCTTTTGGACGTGCAAAGAAATCCTATGTAAATATATCAATTATTTAGAGCATTAAGAAAAAGTCATTCTAAAGGAACGGGTTAGCTTACTCAAAGAGTTAGCTTTGAAAAAGTTTGAGCGAAATAAGCGCGAACGTCCACTTAAGTCACTACTGTCTTAAGACTGACTATTACCACAGAATAAAGACAAACAGATAAACAACTACACAGTTAGCTTTCGATTTAATTGCACTACTACAAGCATACGTCATACGTGTGTCCACGATTGTGTGAAAAAATTTGGGGGCCGTTGAAGGGGACGTCACAATTTTCAAATTTGGATCGATTTGGAACGTTCTATGAAAGCTGTTTTTCTCTGTACGTAAGTATATTATATATGTCACCGTAAAATTGTAAAAACCGTTAGATTGTAATAAAACTAGTGAAATTGTAAAATGTTGATAGACTTCCGACGCGAATATGCTGCCTATAATTTAACACATTATTTTTCGTTAGATTATAAATATATAGCTTTTAATCTTTCGACATATTTTTACAATCTCGTTAGTTATTTTACAATCTAACGGTTTTTACAATTTTACGGTGACATATATATATTTTTTCTATTCTGTTCTACTACTTTACCAAACACACGAATATGCGCACACTTGAAACGAAACGTCTATAATACAAAACTATCTAATACTGAAAAAAACTTATAAAAAACGGAGGGACAAGTTCTGTCTATGTGAGACAAATCTGTCTTAAAACGGTCGCGACTCAAGTGAGCGCTTACCCTAAGAGATTCTCAGTTGTTTATTCAAATAGAGAGTGTCGAGCCAGGGTAGGTTGGGTCTCCTTGCGCCATTACGGATCCGGTGATAAAACTCCGCATCGTTGCTACCTTATTCCTTTGAATTTGTTGAGGAAAAGGTTTCTTTTATAAAATTGTATTTTTTATACGAGCAACTTGGAAATTACCCGTAAATGTTCCTTGGGCCACTATAGCTTGTTTATTCCGGTTTATTTACTCCTAGATGTTTAAATAGGACGAGGCATATGGTAGGGAGAAAATCGTTTGATATATTTTAATAAGAAAATCGTTACCTAATCTGTAAGTTTTCTTTATTCATTCAATGTACGTGTAGAGTATCAGTATATAAAGGTCTCTCACTGGCTTAATACTATGGGGTAATTCAGTCGATGCTATCAGAGCATTCAGACTCCAGAAAAAATGTATACGAGCGATCTGTCAAGTAGGTCCATTTGAAAGTTGCCGACCACTATTTAGAAAATTGGCGATCCTACCTCTACCGTGTATGTACATTAGAGACGTTTGTATTTTTGTGAAAAAACATCCCCATTATTTTATGACAAATAACGAAGTACATACCGACAGATCGCGTCGCTATCCTAACAATTTAGTTGTACCTTAGTGTAATAGCAGTACATATATGAGGAGCCCTTACTGTATGGCTGTGAAACTTTTTAATAAATTACCTGCTGAATTTAAAAATAATAATTTAACCCTAAGAACTTTTAAAAGAAATATTAATAGGTGGCTAATGGAGAAATATTTTTATGATTATAAAGAATATTTGCAATACAAAGATCCCTAACACCATTTATAGATATTGTACCTACTTAATAATTTTACAATGGCTACGGTTCCCCTTTTCGTAATATTTGCATACTATTAAATTAGTTGAATGTTTTGGACTATGCTATGCTAGCTGCATAACACCATCGCAATTTGTACAACATTCTTGCAAATAAATTATTTATTTATTTATTATTTATCACTAACTCTTACTAGGCCAGCTACGTAAATAGTTAATAGAATCAGGTGTTACTTTGCGGAAATCCATAGCATACAATTTAATTAATATAATATCTAGCAATATCCTGCGAAAAAACACCCACAACGTCTTACACGTTTGCTTGCAGGTTGTGGGTATTATTTCGCAGGATATTGCTAGATATAATATTACCTCAGTGGCTCAGTTGGTTGAGCGTATTGGTGCTGCCGGGGGTCGCGGGTTCAAATCCGAAGGAACAAAAAGTTTTTCTGTGTTCCTGGGTCATGGATGTGTATTAAATATGTGTATAATATAATAAAAATCTTAAATAATATGTGTATAGTATATGACAGATATATGACAGATGAGTCTATTACGTCATTTAGACTGTCGACAGTTTAAAGGATAAGAGTATTAAATAATATTTCCGTTGTCTGGTACCCGTAACACAAGTTCTTCGAGAACTTACCACGGGATCATATTGACGTGTTATGATTTGTGGATCGTCCATAGATATTATTATAATTAAATTGTAAGATACTTAAATGTTAAAAATTTGAAATTAAAGTCTATTCATATCGAAACGAAACGATACGCCACATAGAGCTGCATTTTTAAGATAGCTATACGAAACTGAACTTTACTCTTTACTTACACAAGACTATACGCGTTACATTGTAAAAGTTCGAATGTCAAGGTGGGCGGCGCAAAGATAATAATCTTCATAAGAGTCATAATATGAAACGTGTATCTTTTTGTATAGAAAATATTCAATTTTCTCACAGCCTCCGTGGTGTAGTGGTTAGAGCATTGGCTCTCGACTCGGAGGTCGTGGCTTCGATTTCCGCATTGGAGCAACAAAAAATTGTTGTTTCCAAGTTTGGTTAGGACAATGCAGGCTGATGACCTAATTGTCTGACAAGAAAGATGATCCATGTGTCGGATGAGCATGTAAAAAGTCGGACCTACGCCTGATCTCTCACCAGTCGTGTCGGTTATCCGTCCCACTGGATAATGGGAGTAAAGGAAAAGAGAGTGCTCTTGTGTACTGCGCACACACTATAAAATTACTCCTGCCAGTTGACCTGGCTTCAATGAAACCGGCCACCGACACCGAAATCGGTGTAGGCGGGGAGTTATTCAATTTTCAATAGTTATTTAAAAAATCTAACGCCGTGTATCGTTACGGTGTGAAATGACCCTAAGACTTGAAATAAATTAAGACTAAGTATGTGACCTAATATCTAGGTAGTAACATACTATGCTGTACGTCATCTAGAGTTACATACTACGCAGTTAGTCTAGTTGAACAGCCAAGTTGAGAGTATTAAAAATTATTTCCACAATTTCCCATTAAGTCTCATAACACTAGGGATGCCAGACGTCTATTATTTCCCGGAGCGTCCCGTATTTTAGATATTATTTAGGATAAGCTGTTGCTCACGGCACCGTCCGCGTAAATATACTATCGAGTATACCGCGGGAACACTGTACTTTTCCGGGATAAAAAGGAGCCTATATTTTAATCCAGAGCTTAAACTACTACTATACCAAATTTACTCAAGTTTTTGCGTAAAATAGGAACAAATATCCATCCATCCTTACATCTTTACAAACTTTCACATTTATAATATTAATTAGGGTAAATACGCCAAACGTCGGCCCCCCTCCAATCCTCGGCCGTCTGCACATTTTCAGCTTGCATTCATTCAAAAGGTAATTAAGTGGTATTTTTGCCACTGAAATTGCAAGCTTAGTTCATACTCTTTAAGTGCAAACCGTTACTATCCGATTACGTCACTTGCTCTTCGTACACTGAGCGTCAGTAGCGATAGCGCCGTTGAAGCATTGAAGTTCGTAGTTAAAGCAGCTTACTTGCTGTGAATACCCACGATTCGGGGATTGATATTACAACGGTTAGACATTTCTTTTTTTGGTTTTTAGCTTTGCTATCACTAAAACGGTATTTTTACTATATTTTGAGATAGTTTTTTCAACGTTTTGCATATTGGTTTTAGGGAAAAATAGGGGGCCGTCATTAAAATACCAGTTTCGACTGAAAATTGGAATCTCGGCCGGGGCCGACTTAAGGTAAATGCAGTATGTTTTATAAAGTCCAATACTAAGAATTCCATTGTCTTAATAGTAAAATTTGTAACGCTTTTATGTTAATAAATATATTTTACGTTCAATCGCTAAATACCGGCCGGGGTGGTATTAGCTGAAACTCGAGAAATAAGCTATACGAAACAGGGGCCGACTTTGGAAATATTAAAGATCGTAATGTCGGCCAGCCTAAGAATCGAATGCTACTGTACAGACTGATCATTTTTGTATTTTTCATTGTTTGTGTAGGTACTGGGTAGTCATTTTTTAATTTATTTATCAAACTTGCTGTCTCAAAATTGAATTATGTATTATTATAATTTATTAATATTATAAGAGGTTACACGCTATGCCCGGCGTTTTGGGCCGTGAACGGCCGACTTTAAGGTTTTTTCATTTTCGACGCATTTAAACCTTAATACTTTTTCCGTTTAGTAGAAAAGTCAATCATATGCCTATAAATATAAAATAGATTTATCAACCTGTCTTAAACCGTATAACAAGCTATGCTTTCGTTTCAAACTGATGGATCCGGAGCGATCTAAAGTTAGAAAATTCGTAAGTGGCCGACATTTAGCGTATTTACCCTAGTAGGATTATAATATTAGCAGAACGTCTCACCTGGAAAAGCGCTGTCCAGTAAATCAAGCAGTGTAGGGTTAAAAAGTATGCAGACGCAGCACTCACGCACAAAATGCAGCATATTACATGTACAAGTATAATTATGAAATCAGGCATCCTAAAATTAATCAAAAATTTACTAATTAATTTCACTTTCATCCCGGTAAAAAAATGAAATCCCCATTTTTTATATTATAAGCATTTGTCCCTTTTAGGTTAAAAAACCTGGCAACCCTATATAACACTGTCCAGCCGCTAGTAGCTAGTAGCTGCTAGCGAGCTGTGTTGACGGTAACTACGTTTTATGAAAGCGAACTTATAAATATTTACTGCTTAGTGCTTTTGTTGAAACTTAAAAAATCTTGGACTAAAATGTTTTTAATGTTGTGAATATAGTGCGATTCAAATGAGAATAGGATCGAGTCGGCGCCATATTGTTTCGAATTTAGACTGTTATGATAGTTAATGTTTAGTTGTTTCGAATTTAGACTGTAATAAAAGTTAGAATTATGTTTAGATAATTGATTACTATTTAACGTTTTTATTTAAATTCGATGCAAGACTATAAATATTTATATACACATAAGTTTTTCTTAAAATCGCACTTTTCAAGTGATATTTGACAGAAAAAGCTCATTGACGTTCCTATTCTCATTTGAAACGCGTTATACACACTCTCCTCTACTATTTGTAGATATATCCGAATATAACTAGAGGTCGCTCTGTGGTCGAAATTTGATTATTCGTAATTTATATTTTAATTTTAAAATTTCACCTTTTTGACGGTTCTTTTAATATACGCAATAGTTTTTATAATATAGCTGACTCGGTACGAGTTGTTTTACCATATAACGTATTTTTTAATGCCACATCATATTATAAAAATGAAAATAAAAAATATTTACGGGTCATTTAGGTGTTGAAGAGCGATTCTCAAACATACAGAATATGCAAAAAAGTTTTTATACAAATCGGTCAAGCCGTTTCGGAGGAATATATCCCCGAACACTATGACTCGAGAATTTCAATTTATAAGATAATATTAATATATTATCTTATAAATTGAAATTCTCACATTAATATGTGTAATAATAATATTATGTAATGGAATGTACAGCAAAGATTGACATATTTTTAAACTAACACCTACTGTAATATACAAACTCACGGTAGTCTGAGTGAGGTAGTATGTGTAACTCTGCACACCTTCCTCCGCATAAACTTTAACTGTGTCAAATGTCATGCCTCCATACGCACAATTCTCATAAAAAAATTTTCTCACAATTCTCATAAAGTTTTTGCCTCACGAGTCACGACTTAATATAGTATATTATGATATCATTTTACTTTTTTTATAGAACCAACTAATATTTTTTTATAATATTATCTATGCTTTCACACCACGTCAATCTGAACGCGTGGTAAGTTCTCGAAGAACTTGTGTTACGAGTACCAGACAAAGGAAATATATTTAATACTTTTACACTATATATACCTAGTACATATTTTTAAGATTTTTATTATAATATTATACACATATTTAATACACATCCAGGAACACAGAAAACTTATCATCTCCTGCCTTGCGAGGTTCGAAACCGCGATCTTGAGCGCTTGAACTCCAACGCGCTAACCACTGAGCTACAGAGGTCGTCAAAGCTACAAAATCAACCAACTGTTAAAGGAGTGGCCACAAGCGGGACAGATGACTTGGTCAAGTCGCAAGTGCGATGCCAGCTTTTTGGCATTAGATATTAAGGCCCTCCCCCGAGCAAAAGACCTTGAGGCGGTCAGCCGCATAACTCAGTTCAAAAATTTTCACATAACTTAGTTCAAAATTGACAAAAAAAAATTGTAAACGGCGAATATCTAGCTTATGAAATCTCATAAGCTAGATATTCGCCGTTTACAATTTTTTAATTAACACCAATAGATAGGCAATCGCCTATCTATTGGTGTGTGTCCCAAATAAAATTAACTTGTAAATACTATGGAGACGCTGAAACTATAATTGAATGATAGAATTATAGTTTCAGCGTCTCCATAGTATTTACAAGTTAATTTTATTTGGGACACACACCAATAGATAGGCAATCTCATAAGCTAGATATTCGCCGTTTACAATTTTTTTTTTGTCAATTTTGAACTAAGTTATGTGAAAATTTTTGAACTGAGTTATGCGGCTGACCGCCTCAAGGTCTTTTGCTCGGGGGAGGGCCTTAATTAATCTTTGTTAATAATCTATAATGTTACAATAATTATAAAAATATGATTTACCATAGACGTATAAATTATTACAGACGAGGCATGTTGAGGCAAAAAGTGTACCTATCTAGTTAAATCGCCCCACTTTTGAGATTTTGGGGCCATTTTGACATTTGATGGATGACATTTAAAGTATGGTGAAAACCAAGATGGCGTAACTTTTTCTTGTATTATTTGTTCTGTCAAATGTACGTCATAGCCTGAGTTTTATATATCTTTATTAATTACCCATAGATGTGGCAAAATTTACACAATACCATGCATTAATTATTGACGTTAAAAATCTGAAATATCATCCAATTTAGCAAACGAGAAGCCATACCTAAAACTCCAGTATAAGCGTGACGGCGGCGAAAATATATCGAATCAATCCCTTTCTTGTGTGCCAAATGGTCATAATATCCACAACATAAATCAATCAGCTGGACGGCTACGGGAAAACATCCCTCGAAAATTGCGGCCAGAATACAAGTTGGCTACATGTTATTCTTTAATCAATAGAGTAGTATATACATTTTAGTGATATATTATATGTCACCGTAAAATTGTAAAAACTGTTAGATTGTAATATTACTAGAGATATTATAATAAGCTGACAGATTGTCAAATACTTCACCATACAACTGTACGCATTATTTTTCGTTATAATTATTATTATGAAAAAGCTAACAAATATGGCGGCGCGGGGCATATACCGTTTAACCAATCGGCGCGGTAAATATTACAATATAACGAAAAATAATGCGTACAATAATTGTATGGAGAAATTTGTATTTGACATTATGTCAGCATATTATAATATCTCTAGTAATAGCAAAAAGTGTAAAACTTTATAAAAATAATTAATAATAGTCACAACTCGTGACAACAATTTTACTAAACTCGAAACTAAATATGGCTAAAAGTTATGAAATTAGAAACTTTACGATTTATAACAAATTAGACGCTATTGCATCAAATTATCACTTCACAAAACACTTCACAATTATCACTTTAAAATTAATACGATTCACTGGTTAGGTCCTCTCGCTTAGACCGTTCGATATTGACTGTCTAGAAATCGGCTGTGTTGAAATCGAAGAGACCTCCCTCCTCTATGAACCGAGAGTGGGGGAACTTGTTCCCTGTTCAGATACCTGTAGTTGTTTATACTGTGCTTATCGACAGCTGCAATGCAGGTGTTTGTTATTCAGGAATACGTGCAATGATAATGACAGCACTTGTTTACATTTTGTCGTTCGTATAGAATTGCTTATAAGTTAAATTTATACAATGAAAAGTAAGTTCAATCTGCATGATTATAAAGTGGATATAGTTAAAAACTCGTAAATATTGAGATCAATTTTAAATTAAACCTAATACGGCCTCTCCTGACGTGTGGCTGCCCTCAGCCACTCTCTTGTTTAAACGGTTGTCATGTCTCTATCTTGGTAAATGGACTACAAGATTGCATTTACTTATCGATGTAATTAACTTCTAGACTCTTATTCGGTTGTGTATTTTTAATACATTTTAATCTGCTGTAAACAAAAAGAATGTTCACAAAAATTTGATACCAAAAATTATCTTTTGTAATGTTAGAACAAGAAAACTCATAACAAAACTATAAGCTACTACGACTCCCTTTCAATTTGAATGATCAGTAAGTCGATTCTGCCAATTAAATCTGTCAGTAAAACAGTTTCAATGCAGTCTTGATATGCTAAAACATCAAAATGGTATTCTTGTAAACGTCAACTCGACGTCAAACGCGCCTTGATTGGTCCAAAGTCCAAAAATCAGTTTATCATATCAAGACGATTCGTTCATAATTCACTGAAAGTAAATTGGAAGTCTTCAAGTTACATACTAGAATTTTAAATGGTTTTTATTTTTACTAGACTTTATAGTTTACAGATTATTTTGTTGTTGCTTGCCTACTTTCCTCTTTAAAGTAAAGCTTTTGACTGCGCTTAACTAAATATAAGCGCAATATAAAAGTGATGTTCTTTCATTTGATCTATACTTCATGATCTGATGAGATTACCTGTAAGCAAATAATCACACCAGAGCTAACATTTAATGCTCGAATAACAGTCGTAAATATGTCGCAGAAAATCAACGCTCAATACTAAATAGCAGAGCCAGTACTCAATGCTAAAAAGCAGAGCCATGCTAAATGCAAATGAGCAGAGCCAACGCTCAATGCTTAAGAGCATAGCCAACGCTCAATGCTAAAAGCAGAGCCAACGTTTGACGATAAACAGCAGAGCCAAGGCTCAATGGTAAACAGCAGAGCCAAAGCTCGATGCTTAACAGTAGAGTTAACGCACAATGCTAAGGAGCAGAGCCAACAATGCTTTAGAGCAGAGCCAACAATGCTAAATAACAAATCCAACGCTCAATGCTAAACAGCAGAGCCAACGTACAATACTAAAGAACACGAGACAACAATGTTAAAGAGCAGTGCAAATACTTGATACTAAACAGCAGAGCCAACGCTCGATACTGAAAAGTAGAGCCGACACTCAATGCATGAAATTTAACTATTGTCAATGTCTCTAATTCATAAGAATGGTACGTTACCATTCTTCAGGTTCATCTCGTAGTGTAGTCTTGCTTAAATATGACAACACGCAGTTCATTATTATACACGGAAAAGTATACCGCCAAATCAATAAAGCTTGTGTCATATGCAATTCAGTTTATATCATTGTGGGCCAATTATTGCCAAATACACTATTTCGCTTTAAGCCACTCAATTAAACAATGTCATAACTTTTCCTGTTACTTCCCCTTGTAATTTAACCGTATTTCGTAATGGGATAGCAACAGATGCTATTTTTGATGCATAGTCATAAATGTATAACGACGGAAATATCCGACCGAAACTCACAAATGTCAGACTGCTTTGATACATAGGTAGGTTACCTGAAAGTCATATTAAAATTTCTTATTTATTTATGCTGCTCGGCCTAACCTGACCCTTTAAAATAGTTCTCCCTCAATATTCAACCTGTGGCTACAAACATACTTTTTTCATCATTTGATTGAAAAACCATCAGTTGCTGGAATTACCAAAACTTCATGTAAATTGATAACAGCTATGAAGCACAAATGACAGTGGACGCTAATATTAGTACTCGGTATGTTGTCAGTAGGTTTTTACCAAACCCAAAACTACAAGAGAACAATTTTGGTAAACCATTCTCATAATATGCTGTCAAAGTGTTGTAAAACGAAAGTAATTCTAAAAACTTTTATCCCAAAATAGCATAATATGTGTCATTCGAAAGTTTTATGCAATTACAATTGGATACATGAATTGTCAACAGTAGGTAGTTATCAAAATTACGAAACTTGTTTGTTTTCTTTGTATATAAAATTATTGCGACCAGGACCGCGCCGATCCCCGGTAGCGCCTGTGTGCGAAACCCATGAAGCGCCTCTTATTTTTACGAATCTTCATGTTTTAACTTTTCGGTGGCGGCCTGCGGCGCCCTCATCGTCTTGGCGCCTGTGTGCGCCGCACACATCGCACACAGGGGCAGCACGGCTCTGATTGCGACCCTCTTTATTGCTGCCTTTCGAATAAAGAGTCTCACAAACTCGACACTAAACTATAGTTGATGTTCGTACCGTTAGTTAAGAAATCTTTAAACTTATTTACAACAAACATTAATTAATCGCGATCAGAACCTACAAGTTCTGTCTTTACAGAAAACCGCTTACCAGTTTATGACACAATATTATTTTCGGTGTAAAGATCTTTATTTCCCATTAAGAGACAATAGCCACTTACATGAGAAAAATAAACTTAAAAGAAAGTTTACAGTGCATTATCAGTCGTCGATTTAAATGCAGGTACATTTAAAAACTTATAGAAGTGAGTATCTTCGCTGCGTAATGTTATTTTTACCCTTATTGGTTCTTACATAAGGCAATACGATATGATTGTCTCATCGAGTTGTGTATGTGTTTGTTTGTTTCTTTGTTGGGAACGTGAGTTGTGTGTGTATTAGTTTGAGTTTTATTTTGTATACGAGAACAGGTACATGTATGATATGTGTTAAATTGTAACAAATCTGCTGCAATTAACTTTAGGTTAATAATTTAGGCGTAGGAATGCACCACGCCACACTATACGCGACTCAACACGTCTGATTCGACTTGAAATGAACTTAATATCCAGTTGCCCTAGACCAAACACAAAATTTAATATTATGTCGTCATAGACCAAATAACAGATTCAGTTACTAAAGAGACGCACAACAGTGCATGGATTGATACATGTACATAATATATTCCTCCTATAACATTACTCGTGTCTTGAAACTCAAAACGTTAACATCTTTGTCTCGCACATCTCGCGAAAGAAACATGATCTGTCCCGTCCGACCAGCTTTGGGCGAGAACACTGCACAATATGATCATGACTAATAATAACTCCCCACACCGATTTTGGTGATGGTGGTCGGTATCATTGAAACCAGGCCAGTTACGCAGGAGTAATTTTATAGCACTCAAGTGAGTGCGCAGTACATGAGAGCACTCTTTATTTACTGTCGTAACCCATTACGACGGACGACCGACACGACTGGCAAGAGATCAGGCGTAGGACCAACCTTTTACATGCCCATCCGACGCATGGATCGTCTTTCTTGTCAGAAAATCAGGTTATGAGCCTGCTTTGTCCTAACCAAACTTGGAAACAACATTTAATATTTTAAATCATGACTAATGCCACACCCAAAGTAGGTGTTGATATTGATACTACCACTTGATAGTCTCTCGCGTATGCTACGATCAAACGGCGTACTGTGCGTTACCCTTCTGTATCTAAACTGCAATGGATTATATACCCCTTTAGTTTTAAATAAAATAGGAAACAGCAAAGTTATTTTATGAGAGACGGGTAACTAACAGTTGCATCTCGTAATTACTAGTATCGGTTATTGTTCGCGCCTTTAGCGCGCGTTTCGCCACTCCGTGTACCTCCGCAGTACTTGAGGGGCGTGCGGGGGCCCAACTGCAACGGAGCCGACCGGCATGCGGTCGACGGCAGCCACTAGCCACTACACATACAGACTCCTCGGCAGCTGAACGAGTACACTAATATTTGTAACGCAAGAATAAACGTCTAATTACAGTCCGCTTTTCATTGATGAATCCCATAGGAGCAAAACTTTGCGTCCTCAACAATTATGCTCAATTTTATAATTGCAATAATCAAATATTGCAAATACGATTTTTAAATTCAAAGAAACACGCAACATCATTTGCGTATGTAAATTTTAAGTAAGTAGTCATAACGTTACACTAAATTCCCGCAAAATGGAATCTCCGTAAACAAAACTTAAAATTTTCGTTTTTAGATAGACATGTATCCCATTTATAAATATTCCTTGTTCCCGCACCCAGTTCACTCAAAAATAGACATGTGTGTAAACTTGGAACAAAACGTGAAATATAATAATCATGGTTCGATCTTACCTTACTTTACACCTTACTGTTCAAAGCACCGATGAGGTGACCCGTAAAGTCGTAAGAACTCGCCGATGAGGCACAGGGTAGCTCACACACTCGGTAGCACGGACACTCAGAGTAGCTACTTTTACCACTGACCTGGTGGTCTTTAGGAACTCATAAACTCCCTTTTTTTTGACTTCTTTTATTCCTTTTGGCCATATTTATTTTTCAGAACTTGATAGGCTGGAGCCGATCGCACTTCTGATAATAGCAAAAAGTGTAAAACTTTATAAAAATAATTAATAATAGTCACAACTCGTGACAACAATTTTACTAAACTCGAAACTAAATATGGCTAAAAGTTATGAAATTAGAAACTTTACGATTTATAACAAATTAGACGCTATTGCATCAAATTATCACTTCACAAAACACTTCACAATTATCACTTTAAAATTAATACGATTCACTGGTTAGGTCCTCTCGCTTAGACCGTTCGATATTGACTGTCTAGAAATCGGCTGTGTTGAAATCGAAGAGACCTCCCTCCTCTATGAACCGAGAGTGGGGGAACTTGTTCCCTGTTCAGATACCTGTAGTTGTTTATACTGTGCTTATCGACAGCTGCAATGCAGGTGTTTGTTATTCAGGAATACGTGCAATGATAATGACAGCACTTGTTTACATTTTGTCGTTCGTATAGAATTGCTTATAAGTTAAATTTATACAATGAAAAGTAAGTTCAATCTGCATGATTATAAAGTGGATATAGTTAAAAACTCGTAAATATTGAGATCAATTTTAAATTAAACCTAATACTAGTAATATTACAATCTAACGGTTTTTACAATTTTACGGTGACATATACAAGACAGTAGTAAAAGTAATTTTTTTATTACACAAATGAACAGTGCTCTGAAAAATAAGAAAGTAGGGTGAACGTACCAATTATCAGCACTTTAAGAGATAGTTCAAATTTAACCCCGATTATTACAGAGGAAAATACTTTTTTACCCACAATGATGACTTTTCTGGGTCCATTATTTAATAAATGACTGATTTTTATTTCATAATATAGTTTACCTTCATCCAAAGGAGAATGACCAAAAGTGGTACCAAAAAGTCTCATGCTTCAAGATTAAAATTTTATAGTAATTATTTTCATAATTTTTTAACGACATTACGCGTCAGGAATCTGATTTTTGAACAGGGAATTTAATTTAAATTATGAAAATTGTTAAATGACTCCTTTTACACGGGGTTCTAACAACCGGTTATAAAGAGATGTAGTGCATTATTAGAAACAATATGATGACTCGACTAAACAGCAATTCCAATCGATTTTTTTTTTAAATATCTATAACGTTTGCTTCAAAAACAATTTCCGAATGATAATATGATAACCAAAAAGATAGCAAAGGTATTTTTGCTATCTTTTTGTTGAATAACAGTGACAATTAAGTAAATCCATTACATACACCAAATCGATTTAGTATTGCTAATTGACATAAAATCGATTATTTTACGATTTCGATTTATCGACCGCATCCCTAAATCCTAGCAGACGAATTTTTTACATAATATTTTATAATACCTACCTTTATCTTTGCCATTGCGAATACGTCCGTTGTCTGTATTTTATTGTTTAGATTAATGATAATCATATAATTTTATCATTACTTTCGTATTGTGTGTTGAGAAGTAGAACTTGTTTATATTTTGTGAACTTTTTTCTGTGTATTTGATTGTGCAAATATGTCGAGAGAAATATGGGGTCACCCGGCAAAACAGATGTACCAATTTTTCATTTTCGATACCCAGAAATCAAAGTACACATTCTATAGAACAAGTGTCTACTCCAATTATTAATTTGTTGCAGTCGTGGATAACTCCTACTCAGGTAAGCATGTCTTATTTTATTCTTTGAATAAGATTTTTATATAAAAGACGAAGAACCTTCTATTTCCTAAGTTCCTAACTAATCTTTTACCTACTGAACCATCTATAATCTTACAAAACATTTCTATGGAAAGAAAGAAAACATTTTATAGTATAGGTGTAACATCTATGAATATGTTTCATACATTTTTTCATTATGGTTTTTATTACAGCTGACTACAGAATGTGTGCTTTGTACAGAGTGTTTGACACTGCTTCAAGATAGAGCAAACACAATCAGTGAAGGAAGTTTATCTTTGCCTGCTTTTGGTCATAGAAGAGTATGTTTTTCTTGTGGCAATTCTATTCTACGCTCTACAAGAACATATCCTGTAAGACAAGATCGACACGAGAGAAACATTTTAATTAGATTAATCCCACTGCACCTGGTAATTATTTTTATTTATGTTAAACTATAATATTTTATTGATATTCTTCATGTTTTTAGTCTTCAATAGTTGATAGTATTAGTACTTTTATTATTGTGTGCCGATAACATGGTTTCATATTGAATTATGTACATGTTTTAACATACATAAATATTTATTACATGTCACTTTTTAGATCTCAAGATTGGAAAGAGTATGTGCTGCTTGCTGGAGGTCAGCTAATAGAGAAGTGTAACGTCGTAATGAGCAAGACTCCAATCGCCCTGGTCTGTCAGGAGGTATTTTGACAGATGCTGGATCAAGTGCAGTTCTCAATATTCCTGAGCCGCCTCCTCTTCCTCAGTCAAACTATCGCACCCCTCAAGTCATGACGAACCCAAAAATTATCTCTTCTGTGTACAAGCGTGCTGCAAGTACATCCAATCATAAAGGAACAGTTGTTACTTAATTATAAATTCTATGTGCCACCGGCAACACGTATCTGTCGTCACCACCTAGATCATGGCCGTTGGAGCGAATTAACATCCCAGTTAAGAGATTTTACTGGTAGTCAATTTGACATAATTATGAATATGATGCAGCGAGCTGCCAGGTACCATATAGATAACTGATAATATAGAAAGCATAGTAGGTTACTGCTGTAGCTGCCTCGTTGGTAAGCGGACAGTGGGTTGCTGTGCTCATGTAATGACAATAGTGTGGTATTTGAGCTGGGGATGGTATAATGATGTAACTGCGCCTGCACTGGATTTAGATGATTTTTTTCAGGAATATGATGCATGATTTAAGCATAAGTATTTTAAATCCATATAAATAAAAATGGATCTATTAAATATATGTATGCTCATAACTTTCGAATAACTGCACCAAATTGTATGATTCTTTGTTTTATGTATTAGTTATTGTTAAGACAAGGTTTGTATAAAATAAAAATTATAAAAAAAGTATTTTATTTTATTTATGGTAATTCTGGATGATTAAAAGTAATAATGTAAAAACAGAAAATGTGTACTTGGATAAATAAAGCTATTTACATTACATTTACATTACATGGTAATTCTGCCGGGTCAACTAGTACTTAATTATTTTTGTCATTGAATCGCTATTTAAACTCAAATGCACTTGTTTGTTTTATTTTTCTATCCCTTACCTAGTCGACGTACAACGACAACATGAGCATAAGCAATTGTGTCTCATTATGAATAGTATTCTAAGATGATTAAAGAGTTACCTACCTACCTACTATTGTTCAAGGTGCTCTGGCTTAATTAGCGCTAGGTAGAACTCTGGGGGCACACGTGGGCCACGTACACATTTTACTCGGCCACTAGATTTTTGGAGCTACGTTAGATCTACGCCTTGCGACGCGATTCTACGTACAATTTAGGCATGGCCCACATGAGCGTCGGTCTAATGTAGTTCCTGGTTTATTCAATCTCACTGGTCAGGTCACACTTATGGTAATGTTTTATTGGTATTGGTGTGAATTGTGATAGTGTGATCACGGTAGCACCCCTAGATACACAATACCCGCTCATAGTATTAGCAATAGGTATAAATGTTGGGAAACTCACCGAATTTTGTGTCGCGACTGAAAGTCGCTATATAATTCGAAATTCTTACTAATATAAGCGGATTACTCTGTTTTTAGAGCAATAATGTTCGTTCGTGTATGAAAATATTACTTTGATGGTTTTGAGGTTATTTTCGATTTTGTAAAATTACTCCGAAACCCCAGTTTTTTTTACAAAGAAATTTTTATAGGAGATAATATGATAAGCATAGATTATAAAAAACCAAGTTTGGTTTTGACGCAGCTTGGTACGAGATTCCATACATCCATGAGCATTCTCCTTTATAAAATTAATCATAACTAAAAAATTACCCTGTTGCCAATTATTAGCACCCTCGTCACCAATTATCAGCACTGGGGTACCAAATTATCAGCCCTGTGATAGTGGTGATAAAATTCAGGAGTTAATTCTACTAATATTATAGATGTGAGTATTTGTGAGGATGGATGGATACATGTATGGATGGATGGATATTTGTTAGTCTTAGGTACACGTAAAAAATACTGAACGGATTTCGATGAAATTTTGTATGGTAGTAGTTTAAGCTCTGAACTAAAACAAAGGATAAAAAACACAGTTTGTTACCATAGGACACTGTATTTACGCGAGGGGAGCCGCGGGTAACATTATGGAATAAAATAATGATGAGAGAATTATCTCTTTTTATACCTTGCCTGATAATCAGTTTCATAAAAAATTGTCTTTAAAAAATATCACATTAATTCTTATTAATTAGTCAAGTCTTTCTCGTTAACCTTAGTATATAGTTATTCCAAGTTTAAGTGTAGTATTTTTAATTAAATATTTATTCCACTAATAATTCTTAAGTCTTAATGAAGCATCAAAATAAATTAGTAAATGACTATGGTAAAATTACTATTGAGTTATAGTTTATAGTACAGGAAACTGGAGAGACTTGATCCTCCCTTTTGTTTTTCCCCTTATTTTCTACATAATATGGATCCTATTTAAAATAATTCAAAGCGGCCAAGTGTGAGTCGGACTCGCCCATGAAGGATTCTGTAGCAGCAAGTAACATACCATAAAAGTTCTTGTAGAGAGTTGATTGAATAAAAGGTAAATTGCAGTTTACGATTTACAACGTATTAAAAAAACTTCTTACTAGATCTCGTACAAACAAATTTTCAGTGGAAGATTGCATCATATATTTTTTTTAGTATAATCATTCTCTTATTTTAGAAGTTACAGGGGGGCACACATTTTACCACTTTGAAAGTGTCTCTCGCGCAAACTATTCAGTTTAGAAAAAAAAAAATATTAGAAACCTAAATTTTTGAAGACCTTTCCATAGATATCCCACACGTGGAAAAAATTTTGAGTTTCAGTTCTAAGTATGGGGAACCTCCAAAAATTATTGTTTTTTTTTTCTATTTTTGTGTGAAAATCTTAATGCGGTTCATAGAATACATCTACTTACGAAATTTCAACAATACTATAGTTCTTATAGTTTCGGAAAAAAGTGGCTGTGATATACGGACGGACATACAGACAAACAGACAGACATGAATCCATAAGGGTTCCGTTTTTTTGCCATTTGGCTACGGAAACGGCTAGTACTGAAAGTCGTGTAGTTTATCTAGGATTTGCAACAACTAACCGAATATCAGTCAAAATAAATATTAATTTACCTGCTAAAACTCAAGACACGTACCTATTTGTTTTTTTATTTAAGACTGCGCTAGTCGGTTTTATCTCCATACAAACGACCCAAATTTTTGTGTATAATCGATTTTTATTACACTTATCTAGGTTGGTATGTGCTTATATTTCTAAAATTTTAATAGCCTCCAAACATCGAATTTTTAGCGCAACTTTGACCGTAAAAAAAAAACAAAGAATGAAAATAAAAAACAAGCACATACCGACAGTTTTATTATTCCGAAATTGAGATAACTTTACTTCAGACATACATATTATATAGGTAGTTTGTTCATAAAACACCAACAGCTGAGTGTTGATTTGCGTAATCTGAGGACACCTTTTCTAAAATACTTTACAAAGCAATATAAATGTGTGCACTATAGCTTCTCATATAAGTATAGATAACTATTTTATGGCTATATCTTTTTTTCGCCGATATTATGTGAAATAACAAGCATTTTCCCCACGCGCCGCACTGAGTTCGAACCGTTGACTAACGCACTCTTAAGTCCCCATATAAATGAAACTTAAACTTAAACTCTATAAAAAATACTATGCAACTTAAAAGAGTATAAACGTTGATATAACATTCATTTGTTCCATAGTAAACCACTAGTGCTGATAAATTGGAATTTACAAAATATTGGACCCAAATATCAGCACCATATGTTTTATCATTAATTTTGCTATAACTTTAACTCTCTTTTACTAGATAAGCCTCATAAAACATCTCAGTTATGAGACAGGCCAAAAGTTTGAGTAAAAAATATGGAAAAGGTCAAAAATAGCTTAATATGAAAATACGTGAGCTTACAGTCGATCACAAGGAATCTGCCAAAAAAATTCAAACTGTAGAACACTAACACTCATTTACTTATATGTCGCTGTTTTTAAGTCGAAAAGAGTGGTGTCGCCGGCAGTGGATTACAGAAACATTATATTTTTGTTTTTATGAAGTGGGAACAAATATTAATAAGTGAGAAGCTTATAATTCTACTATTTGTTCGGGGTACTGATAATTTGGTACAGTGCTAGCAATTGGGTGTATCACCGAACGAACTTAACAGCATACTAAAATTCAATATTATTATAGAAACTGCGGATTGTTTGAAGCACTTTTGGGAGTCTTGTAAAAACTACCCATACAAAAGTCGTACCGGGAGGTTACGTCATACGCTTGTAAGTTGTTACGAAATGTATGGACGGTGGACTAAATTTCTGTTAATACCTGCCATAGTAAAAGTATAAGTGTAAAAGATTATGTAACTTTTTGTCACTTTGAAATGCTTCTAATTACAAAACTACATATACAAACTTAATTCTTTTTACTTTTATCAAGTTGCAATACCTAATTATAAACAAATGTTTAAAAAACCAAATGTTTACCGTTAGACCGTTCACGTTAGATAACGTAGATTCTACGTCGTAGAGCTACGCGTCGCTACGAAGCGAAGTTCCTGATATCTGTTGGCAATCATCGTTTTTCTACGAAAATTTTATTTATTTACCTACTAGCTGTTCCGAAACATACAACTTACTAATAAACGTTGTATAAGTTTTAACAGTATTTTGTTCACGTCACACAAATGACATTTTTAATTCGATAGAAGGAGACAAAAGACTGTATAACTATTATAGGGTATTGAACTGGAATAAGTAAATATCTATAAAAAGATAAATAAATTAAATAACTACACCTACCAATGTATCCTACATCCTAGTCCAGTAGTTCCAGAAATATTGGGAAAGGTGTAGAGTAGGTGTACTACTCTACACCTTTTCCAACATTTCTCACCGTATATAACATAATAAAACATTTCAAACAAACGGGAACGGGATAAAAGTATCCTATGTCCTAGTTTTAAGATACCTACTCAGTCTCCACCAATTTTCAGCCATATCGGTTCAGCCGTTCTTAAGTTAATAGTGTAACTAACAGAACTTTCTTTTATACATAATTATATAGATTTTCAACAAATTTTGAATACAAACTCGGTATCACAAAATCCTGTATGGTTTGTACGTACACCCGCGCATCTATCGTCAAATGCTTAACTAACGGCCGTTTTCAATATTATCTAAGGTTAAAAAAAGATAGCTATAACATCATCATGTTGTATGGCTATTTATTATTTATCATTTTCATTATTCACGTTAGTTTTTTTTTTTTTTTTTTATAAAACTAGGGGGCAAACGAGCAAACGGATCACCTGATGGAAAGCGATTACCGTCGCCCATGGACACCCGCAACATCAGAGAAGTTGCAAGTGCGTTGCCGGCCTTTTAGGAAGGAATACGCTCCCTTCTTGAAGGTTTGCAGGTCATAATGGTCCGAAAATACTGCTGGCGACAGTTCATTCCAGAGTTTTACAGTGCGCGGCAGAAAGCTTCGGGTAAAGCGCACGGTGGAGGACTGCCACTCATCAAGGTAATGAGGATGATAATTATTTTGTCGCATGGAGCGGTGGCGAAAAGTTGCAGCAGGTATAAGTCCGAACAATTCCTCGGAGCACTCCCCGTAATATAACCGATAGAGGATGCAGAGCGATGCTACATCTCTACGTAGCTCTAAGGAGTCAAGCCTGTTTGAAACACTATGGCAGTCGACAATTCGAGCGCCCCTACGTTGGATACGATCCAGAGGGAGAAGCTGGTACTTTGGTGCCTCTGCCCAGAGATGAGAACAGTATTCCATGTGAGGCCGAACCTGCGCCTTATAGAGTTGTAGGCGTTGGACCGGACTGAAATACTGCTTTGACCTGTTCAGAACACCAAGCTTCTTGGAGGCTAACTTGGCCTTGCCCTCCAGATGATATGATATGATAGTTTCACAAAGCTGTTTCAACTAGATAGAGAAACAGCTTTCATAGAACGATCCAACGATCCAAATTTGAAAATTTCGACGACGAAAATTCCCCTACAACGGCCCACAGTATTTCCACACAATAGGGGATCGGACTACATCTGAAATATTTAGTTTCATTAATATATACAGAAATATTGAGGCATTACTACTTGGTAAATATAAAAAAATATATTATTTTATGTGTAGTTTACTAATTAAATACATTTAAAAAGTACCAAAAAAAAATTTTTTTTTGCGAAATCGGTAAACATCATTACTTTACTCCCATCATATACAAAAACATTCATTATGGTAAGTATGAACTTAAACGCACAAAATATATCGGAGATATTTACAAATATATTCCGGCGGCCATATACTTCATACACCTTAACCTACAAGTGACGTCATTTGTATGGAGCGTTTTTAGGAGACTCGCGAAATTTTTTATACAAATCGCTGTGCCTTTGAAAATATTTACTTTTGATATACTGTTTCTTCTGAGAAGTTATTCATATTTAAGAGTACTATTTATTTATGCAATAAAAAAATCAGTCCGATTGCCTATTGTGAACACACCGTATGCTTGTAGTAATGCGATCAAATTTAACTATGGAGCTGTTTATCTGTTCGTATTTCTTTAATATATGCTAGTAGCTACATAAGTAACGTCCTTACTATACCAATCTCTAGTTACATTCAGACGATTTACGACAAGAAATTTTAATCTAATTTACACTTTGGAAACTTACAAACCGTCTGGAACTCCCCAATCTTTTCCTTTCAATATCCCAATATAGTTCCACTATCTAAAGATGCTATAACAAAGGAAATCACGTATCTACTACACCTTTCGCGAAATCGAAAAGCGAAGTACAAGACTTACAATTGTTCGAGCCAGGGGTCGGTAAAATACGATTTGTATTCAATAAGTCGCCCTCGAAACTACGATAGCGCTCTAAAATCTGGATAAATAAAAATCTATATCCACATTGCAGGAATAACTCGAACTACCCGGGTAAAGTGTTTGATTTGCATGTCAGATATTGCAAAATCTATGTCTACATGTAACTTTTGAAGTCAGTGGAGAAAATAAAAACAACAAATATTCTATATTTTGGCATCCAAAATAGCGTAGTTTAAATAAAAAAAGGTATTTTATATATGTAGTCTAAATAAAGTACTGAAGCGACATTAGCAACTGTTTCTGAGTAAATAAAGTGCTGGAATTTTTAGTTTCGTGTGAGCAATAAATTACGACTATCTGATAAGTTTATGGCATTTGCAATACAACTTCTACCGTATATTTCGCTCGTGACTGCTGCAGCTAATCTATTATTATGTAGCTGCAGCCATTTAATCATTTTTTACCTTAAACTTATGTCACTACTAATTCATTTGGCTACATAATATTGAGTGTATTACCTGCACAATATCTATATAATATTATACTAGCATAATATTTATAAAAACTTTAATATAAACTTTTATCCCCTATTTATACTATCAATCAACGCACAGTCCAAACCCCTAAGGCTGGAAATTTGAAAATTTGCACACGTATTTCTCATATGACGTAGGCATCCTAAGGCACTATGGAAGGATTTTTCAAATTTAACCCCCGAATGGGTACAATATTAGATAAAAGTTTTAATGAAACTTTTTATTCCTTGGGACATATTTGCATGAAATTTCGTATGAATTGAGTACGGGAAAAATAATGAGTTAAGTATTTCAGCGTTTTCTAAAATTCAGTCCCTAAGATTAGAGAATGAAAGTTTTTTAAATAAAAAGATATCGTTTAAAAACCAATTTCAAAAATCTTTCGAAAATTTTAAAAATCGATCGGGCGAAGTCGCGGGCAAAAGCTAGTCATCCAATAAAACAACCTTATTTTCCTGAAATGTTCGCACTACTAACCAACATATTCAGGAAAACTTGAAAATCCTTTTCCAAAAATCCAAACTACACCCAATTCAAAACCCAAGAACTTTTGCTATTCAAGTACCTACCTACCTACGAAAAGAAATAAGAAAGGGTCAACGCCTGTCCCCAGAGCTCCCAATTTAAATAAGAATGATGTGCTCTGCTAACATTGTTAATCCCTTCTAACGTATCTCTATTGACAACGACCTAACCCTTTTAAATTCAATGTACCGTTTTTTAGATTCGATGCAGATTTATTTTTCATGAAAATAATTCTAACAGGGTATTCAATTTTTTCATACGTATAGTTAAGCTACTTATAAAGCACTTGAATTAAAAATTATAATGAATATTGAAAACTTCGTAATTGTGTCGGAAGATGTAATAGAAAGAATAAGAATGATTTAAGGAAAGAAAAAACAAAATATAGGAAATGCTTTAACTACAGCAAATTATTTACTTTAAGTAGTTCTTAGCAGTTTTTCCATTTTCATTTAGATGTACCTTCTTTGTTATAAATTCTCTGATCTTGAGACACTGGAAATAATGAACATTCACTTTTGTCTAGCGCATCTCCTTTGGAATTTAATTGTATTTTCGTTATAGCTTCGCTTATCTTACGCTTTATTGCTTTTTCATCTAGACGACATATTTCCAAGAAGAAACTATTTTCACATAGCTGCACAGTCACTGAACATTTGTAATATGGCAAATTTGCCTTTAGTGACTAGTAGGTGAATAGAAAAATAAAATTTACGTGCACAAACTGAAATGAAAAAGTGGCTGAAAATACAACTCGTACGTATTTAAAATACCCGATAGCAAGTTCTTGCCTTGTAAAATTCAATGCACCTTAGAATTTATAATCAAACTTCCTTGGCTTTTAATTTTTTATTCAACAAAAACAATCTACTTTTTAAAAATATATAAAAACTCCAAAAATCACTTGTGTCAAGCCATTTCTAAGTTAAATTCCTTCAAAAATGCAGGCAATTGAGGGGGTAGGTGTTCCAACGATCTCAGCAGAAAATTTCGTCTTTGTCTATCATGGTCATTCGTATTTATGTTTATAATATTACAATTACAAGATCCCTCGTCTTCAGTATTACCACAGTCATTTCTTAGACACTGTCTCGTTATACATTTTGGTGGATTTTCCAATATCTTCTTCAAAATAAGTGCACAAGACTTATCATTATTATTCGTACCACATTTCTGATTTACTTTCTCTGGATTTATTAGCGTACATTTCTGACAACATTCTTTATAAGATGAATCCTTTTCTGCTATCTTTCTCATTTCTTTGCAAAATGTGTCTTCATAACTTTCATCACTTCTAGATTTACTTGTACGAATTGATAAATTATTTTCACTTTGCACACTTTGGCAAATATAAATATTTTCTTTTGAGTCATATTTTACAGTAAGTTTTGAACATTTTTGAATTATGTCGCCAATTTCATTTTTATTCATGAAAATGTGCGCGCACTTGCAAGCCGATACTTTGACTCGATGTTTTAGCGCAACCCCTTTATTATAAGTGATAGGTATTTTAACATAATTCTTCTTAGCTCGTTCTGTCAAATCTTTCTTGCAAGATATCTTACTTAGTGTTATAATGTAATTTCCAGACTTCGTTCTTTTAAGCAATTGGTGTACATCCATATAACATTGTTCGTTATTTAGATTCATCTTTGTTCTTTGGTAAATACTGGAGTCACTCTTAGATATTTTAGACCAGCATGTGGATGTTTGTATGCCTTTCGTTTTTGTATCATTAATGACCATAGATTGAAATTTCTCAAGCAAATTCATAAAATCCTCTTTTGTTACAATCGAATAATTATTATTTGGATGTGTACGTCGATAATCTGAATGCGAATCAGTCGAAAATAGTCTTAAAGTTCCCGAAGAGGTTCTTATAATTACTGCATCTTTATTGCCTTTATTATGATTACCTTTTGGTTCTATTTCAATTATTCGTTGATCACTTGAGCTTTCCTTTAATTTAAAGATGTATTCTTCGCTACTATTCCAATTCAATTTGTGTTTTTTAAGATTTTTCTTTATTACATTTTCAAATTCTTTATTTAATATCATTTCATAATTACCAACATCAGTTTTTTTAATGACGAAAAACGAATCAATGTTAGGAAATACAGGGCTTTGACTTCTTAATGAATATAAAGAATTGTCTTTCACACTACAATTTTTGATTTTAGTTTCCATACCATCAGTTGTAAATCCGCATATAGATAAAGGTGTTGCGCAATGATTACAGGATTCTTCGTCAACAGTATTGTTTTTGCCAGACATAGAAGGTTTCATCTTTTGAACATCTGAAAAAAGTGTATAATAATAAAAACACAACTTAATTTACCGTAAAACTTAACATGAATAAAGTCTATATGGTAGTACAAAACATTTTATTTTAGTTTTTGCTAATTCTGTATCATAGGTTTCAACAACGGCTTACAGCAGATTTCAGTAGAGTATAAAACGCTAGTTTTTAATTTATTTTGCTACTTGTGTACCTAAACTATTTTACTCACATTTTCTAATAAAGAATTAGAAGGTATTTAGTATCTTCCAAGGACTTCCTCGATAATTTGATCGCGGGGTTGATATTTTAAACCTACAAATATAAATAATACAATTAAATATAAAGTATTTAATGTAGCCAGATTTGTTTTGAGAAGTTATGAAATTAATTATTAGATTGTTGTCAGTTTAAGGCGAGGTCATAGCCTACTTTTGTCATTTCCCGTCACCTAGACTAGGTGTCCTAGTCCTAGTCACCTAGTCTATGACGGTAGTATTGGACCTAGTCAGAGTCCAATTACGAAGTGCCAAAAATATGGCACACAATCTTTGACAGGTTCTAATCCGTACACATTTTGAAAAAAATATAGGTATATTTCCTGAGTTAAAAAAATCATAAAATCACCTCTTAAAAATCACACAATCTCCTAAAACGTAAAATTTTGTGTAGTACCATACATATTTTTTGTTAAATAATAAATAATTATAATATATTAATTTCAATTTAAACTGAACACTTTTGTGATTTGTTTATACAAATGATGTTTAAAAAATACATTGCAAACAGCGTCTTCTACATGAATATAGAAAATAATGCTGCGCATAAAATAATATTATTACAATTTGCATACGAGTAGTGTAATTCATTTTGTTTTTGAGCTTGGTCCTTGCCTTAAAAAGTTTTGTACTGCCATATAAATTATGGATTAATAAAAATATATAATACATATAACTAATGTGTTAAATATGAACCTTTATTAGATGAACTAAGTGTTGCGGTCGGTCCAGTAGCACTGCAGCTCATATTCTAAAAAAATTAAAAACCAAGTTATTTTTGTCATCTTTTTTCTATTTTTAGTACAAATGTTAAAAATATATTAATAATATTGTTATTTAAAATAACATCAATAATAATGTAATATTATAGCTGCAAGGTATTGTCCACACAATATCTAGACACGCGGTAGCGTGTCAAGCCAAGTTCAATTAACAGAACTGGCGAGCAGCACCGTGTGTAATATTACACGAACCATTTGGAGCCACTTTTGACCCTCTCATAACTCAAAAACTATTTACATAAACGTGTCAAATATGGCTCATATATTAAGACTTACAAGATAAACATATGCTCTAAATTTCATAAACACATCTCAAACGGCTAAAAACATCATCAATCATTTTCACCTGAATCCAGTAGATCGATGTTACGTTGTTTTGAAACTTGACACTTGTTATATAGACTGATAAGCTGAGATTTTTGGTCAATTGTTAACTATGACATATTAAATATGACAAATTTGACTTGGCCTTCTCTAGCTTTTGATTTTTCTAACTTTTGCGTGTATGTGTGAATATCACGACTTTGGCTTGATATTTTCAAGCTTATGTCCCAATTTCACCAACGCCTGCAATGAGTGTTAGTCGTTTATCTATGTTTTCTCGTTCATTAATACGAAGAAGAAAGAGATAATTATATTATGAACGATTAACTTTAACAAGCGTTGGTGAACATGGGACTTGAGATTCTAGATTTGTTTAGTTTTTGCAGCTATGCCTATGAGTGGCGAAGGTTTGTTCTCCTTCACGGGGAAGCCCCAGCCTGTATAATAGGTAGGGATTTGGATGAGGGTCTTCAAAAGTTAAGTGGTAAGTCAAGCCGATAGGAATGGAGTTATAGGAACCCCACGCCACTGCTGCCTATCAATCTTATGACCGTATGATACCTACCGAGTACACCTGGCAGTCGTCGCAATTCCGCGACTGGGCGATGGACTCCCTCGTCAAGATTTCGGGACCCAGCCCGCACTGCACAGCGCGAACACTGCTGACCGTCTTACAGGATCCTCCTGGGGACCAGTAGATTCTTAATGGAGAATGTTACCAGGTATGTAGGTTTACTTGAAATTTTGTTACAGTAAAGCTATTTTGCTACAGTAAGCTATTATGTACGTAAACTACTTTTTTATTTTATTCAAAAACGTAGGTATCAAGTTATAATTTTAATCGCGATCACAGTTTAAATTTGCTCAAGCCGCTAATTATTATATATCGTCTTTCACTCGTTTTCCATAATTTTGCAGTCTTTTACAGTGCAACACTGACGTTCATGTTATCAAAACTCACATGTGAAACTCGAAATGGCGACACTGTTAGCGTCTTCATACCACATACCGTCTATAACTTTAGAGGGACATAGATGCTTACCGTCACATGGCTCCGTTTTCCACAGCACAACTTCATTGTCCGCGTTGCTCGAACGCGCTCTCGCTTTCAACGATTTCTGTTCCATAAAAGTCACAATTTTCAATTTTATGTTATTTCTAAAGACTCGCGTAATTCTAAGGGCCAGTTTATCCCACTCTAGTGGGAAATAGGAAATGTTGGATATTACCGACCAGGAGGGCAAGAGATAGGACAGTAATAAGTAGGGAAGCCGGGGTCGCGTACCCGTATACTATACCACAACTACCGGAGGGGTAAGTTGGGATGAGTATCCCATGACAACATTAACAACATTTAGATAGCTTTTTAAAATTAAACTTTATTAATTACACAAGAATATACACAAGTATCATTTCGTTTTGATGTAGATTGACCCCAAAGGCCTCTTGAAGAGGCCTCTAGAAGTATTTATCAAAAATAAAATTTATACAATTTAATTATTAATATTAAGTACAGTACACAAATAAATATTAAGTACATTATTTAGCAATATCCCGCGAAAAAATACCCACAACCTGCAAGCAAATGTGTGAGTGCACGCATAAGCATACGTAAAAATACCCCTCTCAAAAACCTCCCTCCTCCCACACTGCTTACGCGTACACTCAGAAACAAGATCGTGCAAACACCACCACCACACAAGCAACAATGTCAGCAAGATCGTGCAAGACCCCACACCACCATGCAGGTTGCAAACCTCGAAGCATTTCACCCCAAACTCGGAGCATTTCGCCCCAAACTCGCAGCATCCTCATGTGAACAAAGTTCGTTTACTAACCAACTTTTGATGCACACATGGTGGTGTGTATTGGATTGGATGTTGCATTTTAAGCAGTCCTAGTGCTGAAAGTCAGTCGTAAGATTGTCATTCAATTAGTAAGTCTTACACTATCATATCTCTGCAAGCTGTTTTGCTGTCCGTCCGGACACACGGACTGACACACGCAGCCTTCCCGCCCGCCCGGACAGTTGCATGGTTTGTCGAAACGAGGACAACACACCTAAATTGGATATAAAACGTGTTACGAAATAACGAAATAGGAATCATCTAGAAACAGGAACATAATAAGATGCCTGACATAATGTATGTGATTTTTATAAAAATCTATGCTAATATAATAAAGAGGAAAAGTTTGTTTGTTGGCATTGAATAGGCTCCGAAACTACGGGACCGATTTTGATGAAATTTGGTACAGATGTAAAGTAGACCACGGGAAAGGACAAAGGCTACTTTATATCTCGGAAAAATGTACGATTTCTGCGAAATTAACTTTTGCGTTGCAAAAAATCTTAATATGTAAAACTGTACGTTTTTATTCTTAGCTTATTTTTTCCGACCATCAACGATAGTTCAAAGATTTCATTCTTTGCATTTCTTTAAATTACTATAAAGTTGTTAATACTACTTAATCAGATAATACTCGTAATATAAACAATATTAAGTAGGTACCTTGTTATCACCGTCGGAAATAGATAATAACTCCACATGGATTTCCTTCAAGCATCTCATCAGCTGATTATAAGTCTTGACGTCGAGCTAAAATACAATTTCAGTCAAAACGAATTAAAAAAAATACCAATTGGTAACAAATATTATCATACCTATTAAGGTATGATAATATTTGTTACCAATTGGTAATTTTTAATTCGTTTTGACTATTATCTGGTAATGTTGAATTTGTCATAATATGACAAATGCTTAAGACGTAATCGTCTTAAGCATTTGTCATATTATGACAAATTCTTAAGTCGTCTAACGTCATAAGCATTTCGACGGCGGATATGTCAAAAGCCGTGGTTTTCAGAAGAGCGTTATTTGCAAAGACTTGTGGTTATATACTCAAAGGTTATTTGTGTTCAAACTGCTCTAGAAATTATTCTATGGATGATTTTGAAAAAAATATGTGATGTTTTAGTAGATTAAAAAGATTGTATAATGGCATTTTTTTTTTCTAGAATAAAACTGATAGATGGCCTACATACGAGTCTTTTTCGTTTTAATTCCAATACTGTATGTCCACCTTATACGACTTGTGTATAAAGCGAACTATAATATACAATTTTAAAAATAGTTACGTACATTACTTTCTAAAAAATCGTAAAGGAAACGAAAATAGGGCAGATGGAAAAAAACAAGAAGGTTTAAGACATACCTCACATCTAGTTTTCACTGCGCCACCAATTATAGAATCATTCAAATTCTTCTTCATAGCACTTACTATGAAATCTTGCAACTTCCTTCTAGTACCACTATCCAATTTGCGATTCCTGCTTCGTTTGAGGCTATTTAGCACCGATTCAGCAACTGCTAAACCCGATTCTGTCTGCGAATGTTTCTTTAACACGGTACAGATATTCTCCAGTACATTACTCATAAACTTTTCCTTGACATACATACATACACAGTCAGTTGTTTTGTCGGATCCACAGCAATCTGTTAGATAATCCTCTTGGACACACCTAGGACACTCCATGCAGTAAGCTTTTATGTCTAAAGTATGGGTGAACTCATTGCATTTCATACATTGAATCCGAAAATCTGCAATTTCTTTATCCACGCGTGCGATTTCATCGTCTATAGACTTTTCCCTATCGATGCATTTGTTGGAACACTGTGATGCCATTTGCTTCAACGAATCCACATCTGCTACTAGTATTTGTTTCTAAAAGGTTTATGTGTTTTATTATAATCTAACTTAACATGTTTCTTATAATATAAAAAGTAAATTTTTTATATTTAAACAAGATGAATACATAACAATTAACAATTTTGAAATAATGTCTTTCTATTCGTCGATGAAACCCAATTTTGTTAGTGAACCGAAAATTTCATAAAATTTAAGATGACTATTAAATACATTAAAACTTTATTTATTTATATTATTACCTCCTGTACCAAGTCTCCATTTTCGAGTTTCTTTCTCATCAAAACTTTAGTGAGATATTGCAGTTCATCTCTTGCTTCCTTTATTGCTCTGTTTCCCTCTAATTCTTTTTCGTGTTTCCTTTTTCGTTCGTCTTCAAGGGTTTGTTCCAATTTTTTCACTTGTTCAGCCATAGAAGCCAATTTTTTCTAAAAATTTAATTTAAGACACATTCGTAATATAAAGTTTTACATCATACATAGATACATATAATCACGCTTCCTTCACGTATAGATAGGCAGAGACCATTTCTTTCCACTTGCTACGATCCTTACATACTTGTTTCGCCTCCATTGCGTTCCCACGGATTGGTGGAGAGGGTAGGAATAGGGAAAGGGAAGTATACGTGGTGTGGACAGGAAAATTGGTAAGTTAGAGTGGGAAATAGGAATAAATATAGGAGGAAAATATTACCGCCCAGGAGGGCAAGGGACAGGGACAGTAATATTTAGGGAAGCCGGGGTCGCATACTATACTATACCACACCCATATACTATACCACAACTACCGGACAGGTAAGTTAGGATGAGTATCCCATTCCCGTGACTTTTACATCATTCACTTTATTAACTACTGTAATTATAATATTATGTGACGGGGTTTTGTGACACCGAGTTTGTTTTATACTTTGCAATAAACTTAGTTCGATTTAAACTAAATAAAAAAAAATCAAAGTAATATATGAAATTAAATTAAACTATTTACATCGGAAGATTTCTTTTTACTATCTGCCAATTTTCCGGTTGATTCCAAATCTTTTTTAGTATCTGCTATTTTCTTTTTTAAATTGTCTACTTCTATTTCTAAACTTTTTAGATCATTGGCTTTTTCCGTAGTCTTTTCTTGCATTTCCCTATGACAATTGTCCACATTAGTCACTTCAAGTTCCAGGTCCTTCTGATTTTTTTTCCATTTAGCTTTACTTGCTTCAGCTTCTTTCAACTACATTCCGAAAACAATTTAATATTTAATTGAAATACAAATTACTACGATATAAAGTTTATTTGTATTACTTACTTCTTTCATTAACATTTCTTGTTTGGCTAAAGCTTCATCAATTTTTTTCTTATAAGCTTCTTCCATACACATCCACATACAGTCGGTTTGTTTGAGCGTTTCAACAACTTCTTTTTCTTTATCTTCCAAAGTTTTTACTTCATTTTCGAGTTCTTTTTGTATTGCCATAAGTGTTTTTAATTCGTCACCACATTTCTTGCCTATTGAAGCTGCCTTGAATAAAATTAACATGTTATTTAAGTATTTACATTACTTTTTGAGGTCTGTTTTTTTTTCTTTTTTTTGGCGAAAACTGATTTCTACATAGTTTCGACGTAATATTTTTCGTTTAAATTGTGCATAACTGTAGCCATACACTATACTGCCCATCGTCCAATCGACTTAAAAGGATAAACTGTATGAACAATTGACAAGTATGTATTTGTAAAGGCGCCAGTAACACAATGGCTTATGTTGGGCCATGCTTTGCAGTGCAAGAATGTAGGCCACAATCACTTAGTGTTCACACAATGGCGCATGGCTCATTGCTGTCCGGCGAAACAATCACGATGGACGTGAAAGTAGTTACGGCCGCAACTATTTATTTATATACTGCTTACAAGTACTAAGTGTGTACCGCCACAAAGTTATAAAAAAAATGCGCATAAGAAGAAGGTTCATTCCCTGAAATATTAAAACTATCTATTGTCAAACCTCTATTTAAAAAAGGTAATATATCTGATATAAACAACTACAGGCCAGTTACATTAATACCGGTAATATCAAAAATATTTGAGAAAATTATGCTAAAGAGACTACACGCATTTATTACCGCGAATGACATACTTAAGCCAGAACAGTTTGGATTCCGTAAAAATAGCAACACATCTTTAGCCTGTTTTAATCTTATAAAATATGTTACAGAATCTTTAAATGATAAAAAGCCTGTAGTAGCCGTGTTCCTAGACATGAGCAAAGCTTTTGATTTTGTAGATCATAAGCTTCTACTTTATAAGCTCGAAAAATATGGAATACGGGGCAAAGCCTATGACTGGATTAAAAGTTACCTTACGGGAAGACGACAGTGCGTAGAGATTTCAAAAATTACTCAAGGGAAACAAATTACTAGTAGGTCGAAGTTTCTATGCAACTAATTTGGAGTTCCACAAGGAAGCTTACTAGGGCCAGAACTATTTTTGCTGTACATCAACGATTTACCTAATGTAACAGATCAAAATACTATTTTATTCGCGGATGACACAACAGCTATAATTAAATGTGAGAATATAGACTCTTTCCAAAATGATATTTGTAATACGGTTGACAAAATAATTTCATGGCTTAAATATAATAATCTAAAAATTAATATCAATAAAACTAAAATTATTCAATTTAGGGACTATAGGACACGACAAATTGACTTAAATTTAAGCTTTGATAGCATTAAAATAGAAGAAGTAAAATCCACAAAATTTTTAGGGGTCATAGTAGACAGACACTGTGATTGGAAAGATCACATAAGCCATGTATGCGACAAACTAGACAAGTTTGTATACGCAATTAAAATGTTACGTATCAAAGTCTCGACCGCGGCCGCATTATGCGCATACCACGGATATGTGTCTTCTGTGCTCTCATATGGGCTATTGCTATGGGGGAACTCTGTTGAAATTGACAAGGCATTTAAGGTTCAGAAGAAGTGTGTGAGAGCCATTTGCGGAGCTTGGCCCTCAGACAGTTGCAAAACTTTATTTCAGAAATTTCGTATTCTACCTCTGGTGTGCTTGTACATTAGGGATATTTGTATTTTTGTAAAACAAAATTCACAGTACTTTCCCAAAAATTCTGACATTAATAATAGAAATGCTACACCAAGACACAAGTATAAACTATATCTACCTCAGTGCCGGTATGATATCTATAAAAAAAATGTGTACATCAATGCCATTACTATATATAACAAGCTACCTGACCATTTCAAAAGCTTAAACCTAGATAATTTTAAAAGACAATTAACTAGATGGCTGTTGAATAATAGTTTTTATACATTAAATGAGTACATGACATTTAAATACTTAAACTTAAATTAATATTATTTAAATTTACAAAAATGACATTAGATATCTAATTTTTACTTTTTACATGACATTTTAATGATTTTGACATAATATTTTAATAATGAATTTATTTAATTTTATTATGATTATGAATTATGAATATTATTTTTAATTTTACAAAAATGACATTAGATATCTAATTTTGACTTTTTACATGACATTTTAATGATTTTGACATAATATTTTAATAATGAATTTATTTAATTTTATTATGATTATGAATTATGAATATTATTTTTAATTTTACAAAAATGACATTAGATATCTAATTTTGACTTTTTACATGACATTTTAATGATTTTGACATAATATTTTAATAATGAATTTATTTAATTTTATTATGATTATGAATTATGAATATTATTTTTAATTTTACGAAAATGACATTAGATATCTAATTTTTAATTTTTAATTTTCACTTTTTACATAACATTTTTTAAATGATTTTGACATAATATTTTACTAATGAATTTATATGATTTTATGATGATTATGAATTATGAATATTATTATGATGATATATTGAGCTATAGGTATCTTCCTTTTTATATTAATTTTTGATTTCTGTCATAACCATTGTTTGAGTCCCCCTTTCTGTTAAAATAACATTTCATTTTGGATGCTGAAAATAAAAAATAAAAATAGTTTAGAGTATAATAATCATATTATAACAAATTAAAATATAGGAAAGTATTTACCTTAATTGTATGCACCACGTGTTTTAATTTTAAGATGATCAATGTCAAATGGGTAAAATGACAAATTCTTTCACCACATCTTGGGGTGCTAAAATAACAAAGAAAAATTGCCTAATATAAGATAATCATTTCATAATTTCTTTAAATTTAATATGATATTAAATTATAAATTAAATAGGTACCTTCAATGTATGCACCTCGTGTCAATGAGGTCAACGGGTTAAGGGACGATTTTAAAATGTGCATCACTCGTAAAACTTATGTTGTATCTATAATATACTTTGTAAACCATGTTTTGGAATGCACAACAAAATTTGGTGCACATGTTTGCTAAAATAATGCCACGTAAAGACCACGTTTTATTTTATTTTAGTTCTAACCTGTTTGGAATTATGACTGACAGTTGACATTTAATTTTTTTTTTTAATTATTGCCTATGGGCTGTGATATATCTTTATTTTATTTCTATGACCAATATGTACTGAAACTGTGTGATTTATTTAAATATTATTTAATTTGTTATGGTTAATAATAATTCTTGATGTTCCTTAATGTATAATATTATCTATAAGTATTTAATTTAATTCCGATTTGTTGCTTATATTTATAAATGTTAACTCCACACACCTAACACCTTGCATGTTATGGATATTTTGCGCGCCATTGTGATGGCAGAATGTTGGAACCCAGCTAGTATAATATTTTTAAGACCTTATGTATACCACATTCTTGCAATAAAGGATTGATTGATTGATTGATTGATTGATAAGGTGATGGTGGATTCGTATATAATCTAGTGATTTCGAATATATTTTTCAAAAAATATCGCTAATCAAACTAAACAATGGGTCATTGTGTGAACACCACTGGCCACGCTACGCCACGATTCCTTTGAAGTGTGCTAAAAAACCGACAACTTTCCGATTGGGCGCCACGATTAGCAATTGTCTACCACTGTGTACCGTTACCACCTGTACACATTTACACAGTGGTGACAGCGTGCAGTAGGCCAGCATGGGCCATTGTGTACTGTTGGCTATTTAACAATATCGAATGTCAATTGTATTTATTTGAATGGTTATTTATTTTATGATTACTATGACATAGATTTTATTTTTATTTAATTATCGATATGTTTTTTTTTATGATAATTAGTGCATCGATTTCTTTTTTCATTAATATTATATTATAATTGTACAAATGTTTTCATGCCTTAAGGTGGAATGTATAAGGCTCCAAAAACATTACATGTAAATAAAACTATCTATCTATCTACAGATGCTGTCATAAATCATAATTTTCACACAATTCTCATAATAGACGTGGATTCTCATGATAATTTAATATGCTGTTAAAATCATTATAGAACTAATATAACATACGATCCAATCGATAGCGTCAAGTCGATTGGACGATAGGCAGTTTGGTGTACCTATATGGCTACTGCTTAGAGCATTTAGAGATAGAGTTCTAAGGGCTACTTTTAATCGTCCTACTGAAATATAAGCTGAATGAATTCCTTCAGTATATGGGGGATCGTTAACTATTTCCTTATGATGTTCTAGAACAAATACTCGTACTACGTAGAAACTCATACCTCATTAACGTTATAAATAGCTATAGTTAATGGCGCAGCGTCGGGGCCGGGTGGCTCGCGTGGTGCTTTCAGAGAGCAACAATTTGTACTATTCTTCGAGTTTGTATCACTGCTGCATGAACACACGTCTCCACTGCATTCGCAGTTGACGTCACTGCAATATAATGAGTAAAAAACGCACATAATGATTAGATACAATTTAATGTAAAAAGCAAAAAATACATCTACCCTTATACAGGAATACTTTTTCATCGGTACAATAAATTTTACCACGTCATTGGTATCGATAATAGAGTACATTCCACAAAAAAAAAATTTTTTCTTCATTTATCCTTTAAAAATGTAATACCCCATGGGTGCACTAACTACAAGGCGTCAACGGGTGCCGTATGAGGTAGGGGGCGGTGTGGTGGGGTAAGCTATCGACCGGGCGGCGCACGAGTTGGCAACAAAGCATCGATAGATGCGTAATGCATCCACATTTTGTATTAGTTTAGCGGATAAGTTCGGGGATTGATAATTTTGTTTTTTTGTTTCAAAGGGGTAGTAACAAAAATAGCTAGTATTTTTTATTTTTGACAACTATTACGTATGTTGATTTATTGTACTGGTGAAAAAATAATCCTGTATAATAAAAAGGAAAGTTTTTTTTTTTGTTTGCATTGAATAGGCTCCGAAAGTACAGGCCTGATTTTGATGAAATTGACATAGAGCAGACCAACATCTAGTTTTGTCTAAATTTATTGACAATAGTATAATCATAAGGCCTTATAAAATCCTAACTCAATAACTCTTTGGAGATTGCAATTAATAGGTCTTTACCTATGAAATTGCCGTTCTGCAGTACTGGCCATTTCAAAAAAAATAATTTTTGTTTGGTTAAGAAATCTAATTTCAAATTAATTTTAATATAAAAACATGGAATTATTTTTCCAAAAGTAGTCAATAATTTATTGATTAGTGTTACATTTTCATTGCATTTCAATCTTTTTCGTCATCATGGATACGTTAAAAATTCGAGTATCCTGATGAATTTTGTGCCGGTGTGGTCCCAATATCATAATATTATGTTTTGGCAGAACAAGAGGGTCCAATCCCGTGTGAATCACGACATCCTGATGAATTTTTCGTCAGTGTGGTTCCAATAAGTATTGAGATCCCATTGACGGAAAATGACATTGGTCATTGGTGGGACAATTTTGAACGTTGAACAAAAACACAGCCGAGACTTCAGTAACACAACGATCAATAATGATCTTATTAAAAAAAATCTCGTCTCGCAGTGTTTGCGGCCTCCAAAATAGTTTGATCGATTTTAATGAAATTTTTACGTGTATTTAGTAGGTATGAGAATAGTTTATAAATTATTTGTCATGTCCCTAAGTGATAAGAGTGGCCCCAAATTTTTATTTATCGCATCCTTTTTGGAAGTCAGTTAAAAATAAATCTCACCTCGAACCAGTACTCGAGCACGGTAAGTTAGTAACATTTAGTGGTATACTGAGATTTTGTTTCTGAATTTTTTTCGTTTCTTCTTTTACTGCCTCCTAGAAGAATATAAAATAATAATTATTATTAGGATACGGAAGAAAAAATATGTTTTAACTATGTGGTTTGTAAAAAGAGACCATATAGTTTAGACTTGGGCGTCCGTGATCCGTCCCCCTAATATGCGTATAATACGCGTACACGTTCCTCTAATATGGGGTCAACCGTCTATGGAACCATTATGCATCGTATTTTTATAGTCACACTAGGTACTATAATTGTAAATATGATAGTTTGTGAGGATGGATGAATGTATGGATGGATGGATGGTTGGATGTTTGTCACTCGCTCACGTGCAAACTACTTATTCGATTCTCGTTTCAAAAATATGTAATTATACTTCATAATATGACCTTAAATTTTGATCAGATTAATTATCCTAACGTATTAGTAGTTATTACGTCAAGTGATCAAACGTCCCCCCGATGGTTGCACGCCTTGTCGTGGCGGTGGGGCTTAGTAACCGTGGACTGGACACCCACGGTGAAGCGAAGAGGCAACCAGGGCCGGCTTGTTTGCCACCGGCTGGCCCGAGGAGGGCGCTCCCAGCGGGCTGGAGGAGTCCGCTGCGGACGCGCTTGGAGGTGGGACCGCAGAAGAAGAGGAGTGCCGGTATTACGGTGCGCCGTACTCCCTATCTTCTGCGGCCGTGGAGGGAACGCAGGGGCTGTAGTCGACATTTCAGTCATAACAATTCATAATTTTTACTATATTTTTAAGTTTCAACTTTCAAAGGGTTGCCAATTTTGCCTCTTTAGAATGTAAATTGTATTTATTCAACGGCCATATGCGTCGTGTAAGTTAATAATAATCTGAGGTAGTGTGTGTTGTTGTGATAATTATTAATTTTATGAAATTACAAGCTTTATTAAAAAAAAACCGGCCAAGCGCGAGTCGGACTCGCGCACCAAGGGTTCCGTACAAACCTGTAGTGATTTTAACAAATTATAGACCTGAGTATTTGATATGAACTACGCGTTCATGAGGAAAGGGATAGTAAGTTTAAAATTATATATTTTTATTAAGTGATGTAACAAAAATTTACGGCTTTCGTAATTTTTCCTTTATTTGTGCTATAATATGTTGCTTCATTCTCTCTTTGCTGCTCAATTTGAAGATTCTGAGTTCACGGGGAGTACCCTGTAGGTTTTGAGTTTGCGAGCGTCGAAAATTTGCGGAAATTTGCGGCATAAACAAACGGCTGTATCTTTTGATTGCGTTAGCTTAGAAGTTTGATTATTTTACAGCTCCAAGGGACGGGACAGGGAGTAGACCTGAGTATTTGATATAAATTCCAGCTTGATACCTGAGAAATAGGGTCTTGACAGACAGACGGACGGACAACAAAGTGATCCTATAAGCAGTGGCGTAACTATACCATCTGAGGCCCGTGGCAAATTCTTTGGATCCCCCTCCCCCAGTCGCGTCGTGACGCTATAATTTAATTTTAATAAACCACTTACTTAAGTAGTTACTCGAAACTAAAATGATTTTATTTTTAAAATTTTATTTATAATTTTCAAATATTTTTATATAAATCGTTATTTAAACATATATTTAACTAATGAAATAAAAATTTTAATATGTATGTCGTAGTATTTAGCCATAATTTAGTTTCAAAAACGGACAACTAAAATTTAATTCTCGGTGAAATCATATTTAATATTTTGCATGTTAAACGTTATATTTCTTGAATTTCTTGTTATAAGATGTGTAGAATTTTTATTTTTGTTTCCAAAAATATACAACATGCCCAGGTTTTACTAACGATTTATCAATGAAAATCGAAAAAACAAACGCGGATGCCTTCTGCCGTATGCCGTATACCTAAACAAAAAAATTAAGCAAAGCTAATGGATGAGTTCCGAAAATCGACATACTTTTTTATTTTGAATGTGTTGAATTAATGTATATTTTTAATTTGTACACTGACTTTATTAATACCTCACATTGATTGATTTAAATACTTTAAAAAAATATAATTTTTATATGTTAGATTATTTCTGAGCTCGTGTCCCCTTGGGCCGGGGCCCTCTCGGGTCTAGGGCCCGTGGCATTTTGTCAGCCCAGCCACCCTATAGTTACGCCACTGTCTATAAGGGTTCCGTTTTTTCCTTTCGAGGTACGGAACCCTAAAAAATATTACCTAGCTTTCTGCACACCTTCTTCCACATAAACTTTAATTAAGCGGCCAAATTTTACACTCCGGATGCACAGATCTCGTAAAAATGTACTGATAGTTTTTGCTTTACCTACGTTTTAATTTAATATAATGATTTATTACTTTTTTGTCTCCATATTATATAAATTGAGTAGGTACACGAAATTGACCACATTAAGTAGGTATGCCAGTTTCCGTTAAATCCAATACATTAGCATTAATAATTTGTAGTAGATTGTTCTAAAGTTCAATTAATGTATGTACATATTAACTAATAGCAAATGTATTATTGTATTCGCGAATATCAACACGTTAGGTGATAATTAATGATTAGGTTAAATTATAAGGTTCAATTATTAATATTATTATTTAGTAGGTAAATCTACCTAATACTTAGGTACTAGTATAAACCTATCCTAGGCACTCTGTTCAGTTTTCACACGACGAAATATTGAAATGTACATGGTAGGAAGCATGGGCGTAGCCAGGTTTTAGTTTCAGGGGGGTTCAAGAAAATAAAACGACTACAAGTACAAAAAATAACCAGGGCCGTCTTTAACTTATTAGAGGCCCTGGGCACATTAGAATTTTTTTTTTTTTTTCGTTTTTACCTGTTTAAGCTTTAAACCCTGAGAGACTGTGTAATTCGAAAAAATAGAAATAGGTATATATAGTCTAAAACTAAACGTTAGTATTAACTTTTATAATTGGTTTTTTAAGCCAAAAACGAGCAAGCGAAGCGAGCAAGCAATTTTTTTTTTCCTATTTTCAAATGTTCAAATCTGTTCAAATGTTTAACTAAAATATTAACACTGAATAACGGTAAACTTCGGAAAAATACTATAAAATCAACCGGCTAAAACAGAACATCGGTAATAAATAATATAATGCCCTTTATGTTAATCGCGAGCGAGCAAATTTTTTCCTATTTAATAGGTTAAATCTGTTCAAACTTTAAACCCTACAAGACTGTGGAAATAGTATTATTTTATAATATAACTAGCGACCCGCCCCGGCTTCGCACGGGTACAATACTGATACTAATACTACATAATGTCACCCACTTTGCAACGGGCCGTGCAGCAGAAATCGTAATATTTTAATTTCGCCATAACTTCAAAACCAAACGTCCAATTTTAATCATTTAAAGACCAAATATTATCTACATAAACTGTACTTAGTGATTAAATAATTTATTTTGATAAGAATTAATAGCATGAGTAAAATAAACGCGTTTAAATGTAGTCCAAAAAAATTTCAAGATTCCTAAATTAAAAAAATGGTTGTTGTGCTTCACTCGACATAGTGTGTCGCACACTTTTTTGTAGATATTTATAAGATCTACAATTAATTAGAACATTATATGGTTCTATCTTTTATAGTTTAGGCAGCGTACGCAAAATAAGTAACTTTTCTGGATGATTTTTTACACCTTGTGTTCGAAAACCCCAAATATCTTACGGAACCCTATTTTTTTCCAAAATAAAATTTAGCCTAAAGAATTTTTGAAATCGGTCCAGTACTTTTTGAGCCTATTCATTACAAGCAAACAAACAAACAAACATACAAAGTTTTCCTCTTTATAATATTAGTGTAGATGTATACCTATTGGGCGCGTAGAATAATGGGCGCCCAGTTTTTTTTTTTTTTTCGTTTTTACCTGTTTCAGGGTTTATTTTGAAAGACTGTGTTATTTGAAAAATACAAATATCAAAAGCCTAAAACTGAACGTCGGAACTAAATTTTATAGTAATATGTTCTGTATGCTAAACACGAGTGAGCGAAGCAAGCGAGCAAAATTGTTTTCCCATTCTATAGGTTAAAATCTATTCAATCGTTAAACTTAAACACTAAACAATGGTGAACTTCGAAAAAATATCATAAAATGAACTGGCTAAAACAGAACATCGCTACTAAATAATATAATATGTTCCTTATGTTAAACGCGAGCGAGCGGAGCGAGCGAGCAAAATTTTTTTCCTATTTAATAGGTTAAATCTGTTTTCACTTTAAATTTTAAACCCTAAATAAATTTTAAACCTTAATTTTCACTTCAAATTTTAAAATTTTAAACCCTAAAACCCTGTGAGGGTTTTTTTTTTCTAAAATAACTTTAAAAAATCATCTTTCAGATAGGGTTGGGGCGGCAAAATATTTTAATTGGCCTTGGGCGCAAAATTTCTAAATACGCCTCTGTATATGGGTTATCCATATGGACCAGCCGGCCCATTTCGGGGGGGTGGGGGGGGGGGGGGGTTTGAACCCCCCTAACCCCCCCCCCCCCCACTGGCTACGCCCATGGTAGGAAGGACACGTCAATGCCATATATTTTGTGTATCGTATAGGTAGGTACTTAAGGCCGTCCCCCGCAATTTTATAACCTAGATATTCGCCGTTTAAATTTTTTATTTTGTCAATTTTGAACTAAGATAATTATGTGAAAAATTTTGAACTGAGTTATGCGGCTGACCGCCTCAAGGTCTTTTGCTCGAGGGACGGCCTTAAAACGTGTCCAGTTACGTTTTATTATAGGAAACTAACTGTTGCCCGCGGCTTCGCCCACGTAAATATAGTATCCCACGGGAACACTTTCTTTTTTCGGGATAAATAGTAGCCTATGTTTTAATCCAGAGCTCAAGCTACTACCATACCAAATTTCATCAAAATCCGTTTAGGGGTCGTCCATTAATCACGTGATGCCTAAAGGGGGAGGGGGGGTCCGAAAAAAAATCACCAAGTATCACCAAGGGGGGGATAACATACCCCCATGTTGTGAATCTAATGTGGCTATTACTTATTCTTTATTAACACTAAAAGACTCACGGTGGTTAGAACCATTTATTTTAACTATTTTTCATTCGTATAATATATCGAATATTCATACTAAAGTCTATGTGACAAGTACGTCACATAGAAAAATAATACATTTTTAAACTTATCGAAACTTTTTATAAAACGTGTGGACAAATCCACCACATCCTCCCCGCCTTGCGACATGCCTTATGTTGCAAAAGGAATACAAAACAAATTTAAATACATTACACATATAAAATACAACAAGGCATACAAAAAATTCAAAAAATTGCAAGGCAGAGTAAAAACAAGAAACAACGCAGCAGAAACAAAAACAAATCAATCAAAAGTATTGTCTGCTGTGCATGTCAGAAGTATAATAGGAGGTAGAACATTTTCTTGACGGCCAACAATTCCCGAAATCCTCCCCACCATGGCGCTGATGGGACTATAAAGCGCCATAAAATCCTTTGTTTTAAGCTGCTTTTCTCTAGTTCAAATAGGCTAACGAGTCGTGAAATCGGCCTCTTCGATGTCACCAATTTATTCAACTCTGGCACCCATTTAGTTACTCTGGCGCAAAACTCCTTCTGTATTGATAGGCCATAGTTTTTATTTAAAATCCAAATCTTGCCATAATTGTTCCCTATAAACATAAAGGGTATCTCAACCTCCATCTCCTCTTTTCTACTCATTGTATTGAGGTCCTTACAGCCTTTGATGCTCCATCGCACCTTGTTTGATAAGTTCACCGCAGAGCTATTTTGATTAATATCTGCAGTCATGAAGCGTGAAACCGAGGGTGCAGCAGTTGGATCAGCAGAAAACGTTTTTGCTATACATCCTTGGTTACTGGCCAATACTTCACGATCATTCTCTTTGCTCAGCTCATCTTTTGCTAAAGGTTTGAATTTCTCTACTCTTTCCTCATAATTGCTACCATACGGCGGAAAAGTATCTACTAGTTCTTTGACTTCTAACTCTATCATGTAGAACTTTACACTATATTCTATATCCGCCTCTAACTCTAAGTCTTCCATACCTTCGTCGTCGTCGTCGGTAAATATATTATTATTAACCGCCCACAGATTTGAAACATTTTCTTGTGCGACACATAACTCTTCATAATATTCACGTAGTAGGTTAAGGTCTTCTTTTATAGCAAGCACATTAATTACGGGATCTTTTGATTGTTCAAAAATTCTATTGACTACCAAAGTGAATTTGTGGCGGCAATGTCTTCTTTCGGACTTCGCTATATCCATTTTAACTATCACGTCCGCTTGGTTGTGAATATAATGTGGCTATTACTTAATATTATATTTTCCACAAAATTCGACAATAGCTTGAAACGTGTAGTTTTAATATTATTATTTATCACGGTCGCCAGATGTTGTGAATCTAATGTGGCTATTACTTATTCTTTATTAACACTAAAAGACTCACGGTGGTTAGAACCATTTATTTTAATTATTTTAACTATTTTTCATTCGTATAATATATCGAATATTCATACTAAAGTCTATGTGACAAGTACGTCACATAGAAAAATAATACATTTTTAAACTTATCGAAACTTTTTATAAAACGTGTGGACAAATCCACCACAGGGTATAAGGAGACATCACGTGTATTAATTTTCGAATCTAGTCTTAGATGCATACCGAAATTATTATTGGTTGTAGATTCGTACTGTTGTTTAAATACTTACAAAACAAATGACTCGTATAGTTTTAATTGCTTAAATTATTCGATTAAATTGTTTTTTAAGTTAAAGTTTTCTTCAAACATGACCTGCTAACTATGTAAAAAAAATACACGTGATCTTAGGTGGGGGAGGGGGGAGTAGTATAAAACCTCACCACGTATCACCAGGGGGAGGGTAGGGGTCTAAAAAGTTGTTAAAAACATCACGTGATTAATGGACGGTCCCTTAGTAGTCTTTGCGTGAAAGAGTAACATCCGTCTATCCATCCATCCATACATCCACAATTTCCACAAACTTTCACATTTATAATATTAGTAGGATTTACATACAGCTGTTTATACTAATTACTTTTATCATAGAAAATATACCTATGAATAATTAGCCTACGAATAAACTTAAAAATCTACCTAACCGTTAAATTCAAATTAGGGTTGTCCTTGAGAATGTTCCAGAGCTGGCACATGAGCTTCACACCCGGCTCTTCGATGGAGCAGTTCTCGTTGATACACTTCGATACGTTCAGCTCCTGAACTAGTTCGTCGGCAGCCTTGAAGCGCTCCTTTAGACATTCTGGGGCGTGTGACATGGTATTTCCAGGATCCCTACTTAGTAATATATTTTTATCAGTTTTAAAGTCTATAGTTTCTGACAGAACGAAATTTTTATGAATACGTCCTAAAACGTAGGTAGGACGTATTCATAAAAATTAGACTTTGTCTGATCATCATTAAATCTAGATTTTTGTAGAGTAGATAAAACTACAGCTACATTATGATTTGCAAAATTTCTATAGCACAACTAAATGTCTTAAAATATACTCACAAGTAAATAAACTTAAAATAACTAATAAATTTTGAGATCTTTTTTCTATTAATATGTAGTGCTTTGTATGAAAATACTGCTTGTGACAAATAGTTATATTTTTTTATTTTTTATTTTAATGGAGAATGAAAGAACAAAGACAGAACAATCAAACATCAAATTAAATAATAATCTATAAAGTCCCGCCTTATTAACTTGACACTGGCAAATAGTTTTATGCCGTAACGCCATCATAATAGAAAAAATATTTAATGTCAAATAAACAATGTCATTTATTTCGCAGGAATGTTGCCAAATACATACAACTTACCCAAGTTTCAGTAAACATTACATCTTTCACAATCACAACCATGGACGTAGGTAATAGGTATTATATTCTAATGTCTAATGATGTATAATATTATGAAAATTGTAAGTAATATAGGATAAAGTTATTAGATTCAAGTGAAGATTATAATAATACATAAGATGATATTATGTGAATGGAACTAGTACTTACAACTATTATGTCCATGACTTCCTAGACGTAAGTTTTTTAGTGTGTTGCTTGCCTGTAATACGCGCTTTACAGTCTAAACTTATCTTGTCTTTTAAATTTTATATTATGTTTTTGGTTCATAGTAATTAGTGTAATATTATATATACTTCTATACTATACTCTATACTAATATTATAAATGCGAAAGTGTGTCTGTCTGTCTGTTACCTCTTCATGCTTTAACCGCTGAACCAATTTTGATGAAATTTGGTACAGACATATTTTGAGTCCTGGGAAAGGACATAATATACAGGAATACTTTTTCATCGGTACAATAAATTTTACCACGTCATTGGTACCGATAATAGAGTACATTTCACATTTTTTTTTTCTTTTTTCATTTCAATTAATTTATCCTATAACCAATCTATTACCGCATGGGCGCGGCGCACTAACTACAAGTCATCAACGGGTGCGGTATGAGGTAGGGGGCGGCGGGGTGGGGTAAGCGATCGGCCGGGTGCGCACGAGTTGGCAACAAAGCATCGATAAATGCGTAATGCATCCACATTTTGTATTAGTTTAGCGGATAAGTTCGGGGATTGATAATTTTGTTTTTTTGTTCCAAAGGGGTAGTAACAAAAATCGCAGGTATTTTTATTTTTGACAACTGTTACGTATGTTGAATGTTGATTTATTGTACTGGTGAAAAAATAATCCTGTATATAGGATACTCTTTATCCCGACAAAGTAGAGTGTTTCCGAGGGATACTATATTTACGCGGATGGAGCCGCGGGCAACAGCTAGTAATTGATAAGTGTCATGCTCAAAACTTATTGAATCAAATAAGTACGTATTATGATATTTTATATTATTCAATACCTACGGGAAAAACAGTGAAAAGCTTGCAACACTAATTGGTTTTCAAATGTCAATTTTTTATCAATTGTCAATGTCATTTGAACATTTTTTATTGTTTGTTTACAATTTCCATACCTACCATTTCGAACTCTCTGCGAAGTAAATTGGAAAATCTCCGTAGATAATTTTATCAGTGACCTATTGATAAGGACCAGACAATCAAACATTGTAACCGCAGAGACACTGAAGATAATGGAACTTGGAGCGGTGAGTATTTTTAACGTTATCAAATCATACTTATTTGTACACTATTAAATTGTAAAGTGAAAACAACTTTTTTCCTTTAAAATAAACAATGGTACGTAGTTTTTACTTGTAATAATATTGTGAAATAAAGTGTTATTTTCTTCCTAATTCCAGGAGCACCCAAGGAATCTCATACCAGAGCTGTGCAAGCAATTTTACCATCTAGGATGGGTAACAGGAACCGGTGGAGGAATCTCAATAAAGGAAGGGTATGTTTGTTTATTTCTATTCTTTTACAAGTACTTCAATACTTCAAAAATGCATTAGCATATTACTAAAGTGCATCATAGATATAGTGGTCGTCTGTGACACCCTTTAGTAATTTAAAATCAAATAATTTGTGCCTTGTACAGGCTCGTGCTAGATGCTTCAAAATTATAAGTGATACAACAAAGTGAAATTTTAAGTGAAATAACCCTGAAAAAATCTGGTAAATATAAAGACAAAAAATTTCACTTTGTTGTCCGTTTATCCGTCTGTCTGTCAAGACCCTTTCTCTCAGAAACGCGTGGAATCTAATCAAGCTGGGCTAAAATTTACTTTATGGACCGTAGAGTAGGGGGCTGGTGATTTTTTAGGTGATAGATATCATTATTAGGAGTAATCCTGCAAAGTTTCTAATTGCGCAAACGCGTAGTTTTTTAGGAAAAAATTAAACAAGTTTCGATTATTTATATGCAAAAAAAAAAAAAAAAAAACTGAAATCAGGCTATAGCAGTAGGTCATACAGCCAGGTAGCATGCTGCCGGTCAAATTATGCCAAATTTAAAGTAAACTAGAGACGATTTTGGCGTTATTTACTTATTATAAATTTGCAAACTAAAATGGTAGGATCGTCGTTTAATGCTCAATTTATCAATAATAATATCCTTTTAACACTCTTTATAAAAAAAAATTAAAAAGTTTTGAAACTAGTTGAAACGAAACGCAAAGATCTTTATTTAACTAATAGATATATTATGTTTTTAAAATATGTAAAAATTAGTTTAATAGAAAAATAAATTATGATAAATAATCTTGTTAGCGACGGTGCTGAAAGTAAAAAGTGATTCAAAAATCAATTTATAACTCAGAAATGAATCGATCAACCCCGACTCCACGTAGTACTTGTCTGTCAACCCCTAGAGTGTTATATTTAAGCCCGGAGGCGCGGAGGGAGGGTAGCCCCCGCCCGCCGTAACGAAAGGAGAAACCAGGACTCGCCGTGGCGGCGGAGGCTGGTCGCCGAAGGCGACCAAAAAGCCGGAGCTGCCTAAGGCGAGTGTTGGTTTCTGCGTTTTGTTACGCTAGGGCGAAGGGGCTGCATTTCCCGCAGCGCCGGAGACGTGACAGACTGACATTGACCCAAAAACCGTCCCAAACAGTAAATATCATCTAAGAGAGAGTGAGGAGGGGGAGTGGTAAGGAGTCCGAAAAACCCCCACCCTCCTTTCACCACACCTCTGACATAAGTCTCGTAAACATCCTATAAACACAGTCATAACCTCAAAATTTTAATCATTAACAACTTATAAACCGGTGGTTTCCTAGCCCTCTAGGGAGTGGTACGGGGGGGGGGGGGGCAGGCTCCCACCAAAATAGGTCAGAGCATAAACCCCCCCCCCTCCTCGTATCGAAAACACAGCTTTTGTAACAGTCCTAACCAAACATAAACTCAAAACTTCAACTGTAAATATCTTGGAAACTATGGGTTTGCGCGGGGGGGGAGTGGTATGGGGGGACTTACCCCTCCCCCCTCCTTCCCCCTCCCCCTCCCTCCTTCCTTAAATCGACGGTCCATAATGTAAATTTTTACCTCAAGCTGGAATTTATATCAAATACAAAATCAGGTCTACTGTCCCTTGGAGGTGTGAAAAAATCAAACTTCTAAGCCAACACAATCAAAAGATACAGCCGCTTGTGCCACAATTTTTGACACTTGCAAGGGAATCAAAACCTACATGGTACTTCCTGTGAACTCAGAATCTTGAAATTTGGTACATAGCAACGTTTTATAGCTCAGATAAAAGAAAAATAGCGAAAACCTCTAATTTTAGTTACATCATAATGTAATAAAAATATTACATTATGATGTAACTAAAATTTAATAATTTTAAACTTACTACTTACTATGACTCGATTGTCATGGTGGGTGAACTTTTACTTATATACCTACAAGTTTGTACGGAACCCACGGTGTGAGAGGCCGACTCGTAATTGGCCGGTTTTAATTTTGGTTTCAGTAAGTAAACTCATAATTTTAGATTACAAATATGTAAAATATCAAATAATTTTATGAGACAAACAATGTTTGGCATTGTACTTTTAACTAATTATGTTCTCACTAATTTTCTTTATAAGCAGACGGCGACCATAGATTTTTATTGAATCATATATTTATTCTTTTTTATTTATGTTTCAGAGACAAAATATACATTGCTCCTTCTGGAGTACAGAAGGAGAGGATGAAGCCAAACGACCTGTTTGTGCAGACAATCAACAATGAAGACTTAGAACTACCCCCACCAGAAAAACAGTATGTATTATGTACCAAATAGCATTATAGTTTTTCAATTAATATATTTACAATTTACTAAATCTCCAAGTAGAATCCAAAAATAGTACTAATAATGGTCAACTGGCATTGACTTCAAGGACAAAATTGTCTATGATCTAGTAATGGCAATGTAGTTAGTATTTTATATATTTATGTAGTAGCATGGACGAAATATACATAGACCTACAGATCCCATACATTAAAACGTACGACATTTTTTAATTTTCTTGTTGACCGTTAGATGACGTTGAGTGTATCAAATTACAAAATTAGCCATTTATTTAAAAATAAAAACGCCATCTCTAGGACTATGTTTGAAGTACGTCATAAGTTATCTTATATTTAAAAAAACGTCAATAGGTGGCGCTAAACAAGTTATGGTTGAGCCGCTAATAAAGACCTACCTATACCTACAAAATTTCTTCAATTTTCTTTAATTTGTAAATTTCTCTACGTGCGCGTGTGAGGATGAATTAATGTTGCCATGCATATACAATAGATACCCAACATTCTGGAATTATATTCAAATAATAATAATATCTATGGACGCTTCACACCACGTCAATCTGGCCCCGTGCTAAGTATCCGAAGAACTTGTGTTACGGGTACCAGACAACGGAAATATATTTAATATTTTTATACTATACACATATTTAAGATTTTTATTATATTATACACATATTTAATACACATCCATGACCCAGGAACACAGAAAAACTTTTTGTTCCTTCGGCGGGATTTGAACCCGCGACCCCCGGCGTGAGCACCAACACGCTCAACCAACTGAGCCACAGAGGTCGTCAGATACTTATGCTTATGCTTTGTTTATTAGTGTTTATATAAAGTGTACAATTATTTGACAAGATATTATTTGGTTCTGTAATAACCAGTATTTATTAACGGCGTTTTAATAATTTGAAACACCTCTATCTTTATACCTTAACCTAAACAACAATCTTGTAACTCGATTTTTGTACTTTGAATTAAAGTTTATAACGTCTTAATTTCATTTAAATAAAAAATTCTCAGGCAAAATGTACGGTTACCGCGGGATTTCCTTTTGCGCGTACGAAGTCGCGTGCAACATCTAGTCTTACAATAATGTCAACTACTCCACATCATGGCGCTCCTAGACAATTAGTTTCAGTCTTTATATATAGAATATTTCTTCTTTAAATTTATTTCTTCGGCTCGCGTCGCCACGTCATGCTAAGGCTGCTAGTACGATGAAAAACTTTAGAAAAATTTGAAACGCTCTTATGCCACAGCATAGAGCGTGCGGTCAGATACGGTGTCTCATTTTCAACCTTATACCTTAGCAATAAGGTTCAAAATAAAGTTCACCTGATCTGTCCGCGACTGCAAAACTTGTCAACCGTAATTTCAAACATTTTTGATTTTCATTGCGGTTACTTATCGTTTAATTCAATATTCTAATTAAGTTACACTTTGATTTCGTGTAGTTTTCTATTAAATAGGTAGGTATTTTACACAAAATAAGATTTCTTGGTATTTTAAAGAGTTGTATTATTTTTTATGATAGGTAGGTACCTAGGTACATATTTAGTTTTGTTTTCATAATAATTAACGTTGTCTTTTTATCCAACCGCGATAACCCATATTCACGCGAACGAAGTCTCGGACAACACCTAGCTACAATAATTATTATGATCAATATCTACATTAAATAACATTGTATTGTACCTACCTGTTTATATAAGTAGGTACCTACTTTTATGAGTTATTCGATGCTTTTGCGCGCCATCTAGTGATCACATTTGGTACCCTAATACTACGCCATCTACCATAATTGTCTAAAAACAAGCTACTGAGTTAAATTTTTAGGATTTAGAGACAATTATCAAATATCAGCCTTTGAACTTTAAAATCACACTGGAAAGAGACTGAAAAATATTTTTTCTTGTTTAAAAGAGAACATAATTGATTTACTTCGCTAATTTGTGCAATTTATTGATTTTCGTGCTAGTAACTAACGCCATCTAGACCTAACCAGAATCCGGACCTTTTTTTCGTGTACGTTTTATTGTATGGGATCTGTCAGTCTATAGTAATTTGATTTGTCTATGGTAGTAGTAAACAGCCTCCGTAGATTGTTTCCAAGTTTGGTTAGGACAATGCAGGCTGATCACCTGATTGTCTGACAAGAGAGATGATCCATGTGTCAGATGGGCATGTAAAAAAGTCAGACCTGCGCTTGATCTCTCGTCAGTCATATCGGTTATCCGCCCCACTGGGTTTAGAGAGTAAAGGAGAGTGCTAGTTTTTCTTTATTTTCCAGACTCAAAAAAAGTCAGTGTACTCCCCTCTTCATGCTGGCGTACCGCGAGCGCGGCGCGGGCGCGGTCATACACACGCACTCGCCGCACGCCGTGCGCTGCACGCTGCTGTGTGATAACGAGTTCGTTATAACCCATCAGGAGATGATCAAGGTACAAGTCAGTGCACTCCCCTCTTCATGCTGGCGTACCGCGAGCGCGGCGCGGGCGCGGTCATACACACGCACTCGCCGCACGCCGTGCGCTGCACGCTGCTGTGTGATAACGAGTTCGTTATAACACATCAGGAGATGATCAAGGTGCACTTTATATCTCATAATATTGTACCCATGTTCATATTTTACAAGATCAACCTTCCCTCCATCTGGCGTTTTTCTTGAACGACAACATTTAACAACATTTAGAACATTCTATCATACCGTGAGTAAATTCGCCGCCAGAGGCGCTGATGTTTCGTGACGTGTCCGAAACGTCAAATTACACTGTTTTCGTAGGCGGGAATATTTTGCTATACGCGACATTAATTATGGATTTTTTCTTATTCAAGGGCATAAAAGATGCGTCACTCAATCGCTACCTACGCTACGACGAGAAGTTGATCGTCCCTATAATAGAGAACACGCCGTTCGAACGAGATCTAGCGGGGAGTTTGGCGGAGGCCCTGCACAGGTATCCGGGCACCAGTGCGGTGCTCGTGCGGAGACACGGCGTCTACGTGTGGGGCGACACTTGGCAGCAGGCTAAGACTATGTGAGTTGATATTGTGGCGGACCAATCAGCGCCACGATCCTGAATCGCCCTATGGAAGTTTTCACAGTTTGGTGATTTATATATGTCACCGTAAAATCGTAAAAACCGTTAGATTGTAATATAACTAGTGAAATTGTAAAATGTTGATAGACTTCGGACGCGAATATGCTGCCTATAATTTAACACATTATTTTTCGTTACATTGTAAATATTATTAGTCCACTCATTTAAGCTTAAATTAGGTAAGAATCTCGGAATTCGAGATACCCAGCTGTAAGTCTGTAAATACTTGTATATTGACACCCTAAAAGTTGTCTCAAAACCTACATATGGTAGGGTGTACGCAACTATTAAATTTCAAGGTCACAAAAATCGGGTTTTTGCGCTTTTTTTGTAAATATTTCATTTCCTATGGGTTTTTTGCTATTTGTATTTATTATCAATATTGTAGAATACAAAATTCTCTACAAATTTTGTTCATAAAAATTTTTCATACGGTGAACCGTTTTCGAGATAGAGGGCGGAGAGCGCGCGGTCACAGCATCACTTCAGGTCAACCGGTGCCTCCGGTCGAAAACGCGCCATATATAGTTGATGAACTATCGATAAATCAATAGATTATAAATATTTGTCAATTTTTATTAACTAATATATTATATTTTATCATTTTATTCATGCATTTAATCTATATCTATTCAATAATACTGATAACCGTTTCTTAAAGTTAAAAAATAAGTAAGGGAAAAACTTAAATCATAATATAATTATATTCCCATTTACACTAGTGACATTTTAAATAGAAATAATTGAGTGCATCTTCTTTCAAATCTGAAAATTTTAAAATCCTTCCACTACGTCAAAAATTATACCTGGGAATTATACGGGCCCCTATTATACACTACAGACCTTTCTATTTATAGCCAGTAGGGATGTTTAGTTGTATTGTACAGTTACGACCGTCTTCTCTTTATTTCAGTTTGAATCGTATCTTGGTAACTACGGACGTACAATTTTAAGAACTATGACTGATTTGTGTTTTCTATGTAATAAGTCAGATTCGGGAGGTGAAACGCTTATTGAAGTAGTGCGCGGTATGAAATCTCTACGAACTGCAAGTGTCGAACGAAATGACGGAAAAATTGATTATTTAAAATCAGTTACCTCTGTTCAAGTGCATGAAAAGTGCCGAAGTGTTTACATCAGTAAAAACTGTATCAAAGCAGCAAAACGGAAACAAGAAGAAGGAGAAACTATAACTTCTCCATTATTACTCCGTAAAAAACGAGGTGAAGTGTTTGATTTTAAGAATCAATATTTTGTGGTGAAGTTGCTGATGAGGCTGCAGAGAAAGGGCAATGCGAAACGATTTTCTGGAGCCTATCATGACAATTTTACCACCTGCTCCAGAAGATTTATTAAATACAATTTTCTGCAACTGCAAGAGTGGTTGCGGTTCGCGATGCGGATGCAGGAAAGCGGGCTTGCAATGCTCTTTAGCTTGTGGCCAATGTAATGGTCAAGATTGTCTCAATGCCATACCATATCAGAGCGACATTAACGAAGATGGAACCTTTGACCCCGAAATCATGGAAGAACTTGAGACAAATGTCGTTGAAGACGATAATGAAGACCAGTTTGAAATTTACCAGCAGCCGGAAGATGACGATGAAGAGGAAGAAGATGATTAAAATTATAAATTGTAGTTTTTGTACCCTTTATTAAATTTTTTTACTTTTAATAAAATGGTTTGAATGACATTTTTTAATAAAAAGATTAATTCATAATTTATTTGTTTTTTTTTCATCATGTAAGAAGTTCTTAATAATAATCAGGTTAAAATTCAAATATGATTCCTATATTTTCTTTAACAATTCTGCAATTACATGGGTAGGTAAGTCTTGTTAAATAAATTAATAATGAATAAAAAGTGGATAGGTTAGGAAAAAATGATAAAATATAATATAATAGGTAAAAAAAATTGACAAATATTTATAATCTATTGATTTATCGATAGTTCATCAACTATATATGGCGCGTTTTCGACCGGAGGCACCGGTTGACCTGAAGTGATGCTGTGACCGCGCGCTCTCCGCCCTCTATCTCGAAAACGGTTCACCGTATGAAAAAATTTTATGAACAAAATTTGTAGAGAATTTTGTATTCTACAATATTGATAACACTGGGGAACAGTCATTTTGCGGCAAGGTAGATTGAAGTCAATTTTGTATAAGTTCAGGTAGCTGAATACGAGAAAAATATCAGATTTGTCAAATTGACTCTAGTTTATGAGATAAAGACTTTAACAAATATTTGACTGAAAAGGTCAAAATAATAAATACAATGACGTATTAAAATATATATATATATATATATATATATATATATATATATATATATATATATATATATATATACATCTTGCGAATCATGTTGCGTCTTACATGGCGATTTTTACGAATGATACCGCGTCCGACCGACTTGTTGCGTCCGGTATACGGACGCAAGATTAACCGGCCCTCATTTTTCGTCCAAGGGTGTCTTTTGATCATTAGAATGCATAGACAAAAAATTGGCATGGAGTCAATTTCATCACTAAAATGATTTTCAGCGTATTTCGTAGTTCAGCCATCGGCCGCGTGGAATTTCGAGGGCGCTACTGAGAAGCGTATATTTTGTACCGTATATTGAGCGTTTAGTTTACTGATTATATTGCGTCTCCCCGAATATACACAAAAAGTTTTTTTCAGTTCTCCACGAGCATCATCTTGCGTCCAGAATTTTTCTTATATCAGGACACTGCCTTGATCCTACTGGGGCCTTTTAGGGTGCACGGGTGTGGGGCGCGCGGGGGGCGGGAAGCGAGCCGTTCGTCAGCGCCAGCAGCGCGGTCGCATCGCATATTTTGTTAACCGACTTCCAAAAAAGGAGGCGGTTATGTATTCGGCTGCATAATATTTTATTAATATTTTGTATGTTAGACGATAATTCCGTCGTCTATGGACCGATTTTCAAAATTCTTTTTTTGATCTAAAGGGTATAATCCCAAGGTCCCGTTTTAAAAAAAGTGGTGACCTGATGATGGGATCCATGAGGAATCAAAATTTATATGGATACTTATGGCGATTTCGGCTTTTTCTGAAGTAGTCTAAGCATATTATGCTACCAAAAATTAAGATTTTGCGCCAAGGTATACCCTGGATCCAAAAGTACAGAACAGAACTCCTGACTCCTTATAGATACATGTTTGGGGATTTCAGCGTTGTTTAAAGAACTGCAATCATATGCCTCCATGTCAAGTGATCATCATTATCACCACCACCATTACACCATACATTATCACATTATGATGATGTAAAAGGCACTTCTCCTAGTATTTTTCACCAACACGGAGATCTTTAAACGTTACTCTACCGTCTATGGACTTATTTGTAAAATTATTTTGTTGTTGTAAAGGGTCTTTTAGTCATTAACGTGGAAACTTGACGATGGGATCCGTGACTAATCGAGGGAACTCCTCGAAATTTATATAGACATATAATATAGTGATTTAGACTTTTCCTGAAGTAACTTAAGCATATTATGCTACCAAAAAAATAAGATTATACCCTGTATAATAAGAAGGTATTCCCTGGATCTAAAAGCAATGAACAGAACTCCACAGTCTTTAAAGATACGCGTTTGGAAATTTCGGCATTATTGTTTTAAGAACTGCAAGCATATGCCACTATGTAAGTTACAGTAATCATTATCATCATCTTATTTTAAAATAGTGTCTGAACGAAGCTGGTTTTTAAAACCGAAACCGAAAACGAATTTCGGAAACGGTCTCAGTTTCGGCCGCAACCGAAACTTCCGTAGGTACAAGGATCATGTTTTGAGAGAAAAATAAAGGAAACGTTAGTTTAATCAGTCAGTCTTTTTAGGGTTCCATAGTATTCAAGGAACCCTTACAGTTTTGCTTCGTCAGTCAGTCTGTCTGTCTTTCCGCCCCTCTAGCTACTGTAATTATGAACATAAATGGGTGAGATTTGGTATAGTTATATATTGTGTATAGATCTCGGTTCTAGCATCATAAAATAATAATAATTTCATATTTTAGAGGGGTGGCTCCTCCATACATGTGAAGTGAGCATGAAAAATATTGTTTCATTCTACTCCATCATGTGAAATATCGTCATAAAGATCTTTTAAAATAAAGGCGTGGTTTCATACATGACTTTTTTTACAAAAAACCATTTTCGAGTAATCGGCTTCCAAAGTAGTTTAAAATTTGGTCCCCCGCTGGCATTTCTAAACTATAGGAGATAGAAACTGGAAAGTTTTTATGCTGATAGATCATGCTAAAAACTCTTGAGGGAATGTATTTTGAGCGCAATCGGACTACAACTTTAAAAAGTAATTCAGAGAAGGCCTATTGCGTGTTGATAGTTACAGAACCCTCCTTAGACATGACCTAACATGCTTTTGATTTACTACCTATTAGTAGTTTATATACAAATCTGTGTTGCGAGCAAAACAAGAAAAAGCACTATAATATTTACAATTGTTTATTGTAAAACAGCAATACCTTTAAGCTTTACGAAACGAAACGAAACGACTCTCTCGTTATACCTAAATCAAATCGCGAAGTAGGTAACGAGAGTTAGCCTTATTAACTAAGCATGGCTTTCCCACAATTATGAGAAAATAGAATATCGTAAAAGTATCATTGTCGTGTACGGTCAACGGTGTGACAGTTAAATATGGTCAAACGTTCCATCATTCTAATCTATGAACAAAATTTCAGGCATACAGTGAAGTAGTTCTTAAGCGAATTAGGCACAATGCAAGCTAGTCAAACACCTCGTAAGCCCAATAGACTAGTGCTTTTACCTTTGAAAATGGTCAAAAGTGAAAAAAAAAATCTTATAGTAGGATGAAACCCATTGGAAAAGGAAGAGAATTTAACAAAAATAAAAGAAAAAATATTTACGGGCAATCTGAGGTCGGGAAGTGTAAGGGGGTGAGTTACAAGAGGTAAAAAACGGTTTATCTCGATTTTTTGCAAAACTACGAGTCCTATGGAAAAAAGTCAAATGGCAAAGTCTTATACAAAAAAATTCACGACATTTGGTGAAAACGTATCTTTGCGTTTCAAATAATATATTGTATTTATTTTTTATTTAAAATATTTATTTTTTCACCTTAATTTGACTTAATGTCGAAAAATTAACCCTAATTTTCAATCGAAAACTCTCACGTCAAAATATCAGTTTTATAAAGTCGGTGGGCTTTTTATTCGTTGAAATCTCTCCTTTCTGATAATGTAAAAAAAATATTTTACCACAGTAAAAGTTCTCACAAAATGCAAAGAAAAGAACAGGTAGTGAGCAGTACAGCTAAACCAACATTTATTACACCACTGAGACAGGAGTTTCTCGACATTACAGTATGTACGGGGCCCATACGGCACCGAACCAATAACTGGCACGTATCGGACGACAACTCCATGTCCGATCATTGTTACATCAGGTTTGACGTACACAACAGTATACCTGGGCAAAAATTTCATATAGGAATCCCAAGGCCACCAACTGGAAAGCATTTAGGGAGGATCTGTAGTCAAACCTCACAACAAAAAAAAAACAACACAACAAAGGACCGTGGAACACTTAGAGCAAACGGTAGGAGAGCTAGAGTTAAGTCTAAACGAGGCTTGTCTCAAAAACTGTCCTCTTAAAAAATCAACAAGTAAGCGCAACGTACCTTGGTGGGGTGGTACTCTGGCGCGTCTCAGAAAGGAAACCCGAACTCTATTCAATAGAGCTAACGAGACGGGAATTGGGACGCGTACAGAACCGCCCTCACGACGTTCAATAAGGAGTTAAGGAAAACCAAAAGACGCTCTTGGAGCAGGTTCTGCGAAGAAGTGAACAACACCTCGCAAACCTCTAAACTATATAAAATAGTATCCAAAGCCCCTTGCTCCCATCCTAGCACTCTGAGGAGACCAGATGGCACCTACACAAAGACGGTGGAGGACACACTAAGGCTACTTGCCGAGGTGCACTTCCCCAACAGTGTTCATCTGGACGTGAGTGAAGCCTTCTCCCACACATCCCTTAAAACCAAACCAACTTTGGACGACTGGAGAAGAGCTTCTATGATTTTTAAACCTGACCGAGTCAAATGGGTAATTGACAGCTTTAAGCCATATAAGACTGGTGGCGAGGATAACATATTTCCGGCCCTTATCCAACAGGGCAAGGACATTATCCTCCCGGCGCTACTAAAGGTATTTAGAGCGAGTTTTGCGTGGGGCTACATTCCTCTGGCTTGGACAAAGGTAAAGGTCTCATATATACCCAAAGGTGGAGATAGGGACAAAGCTTTACCCAAGTCATATAGACCCATAAGCCTCACTTCTTTCATGCTCAAAACGATGGAGAAGGTGGTCAACCTTCATAATATAAGAGACACCTATCTCATTGAAAGGCCTTTGCAAGAAAGACAACATGCCTACCAGAAAGGCAGATCTACTAAAACGGCGTTGATGGAATTAGTAGATCGCATTGAAAGAGCTATTGAGGATAAGGAGTTTGCACTATGCGCCTTCCTAGATATTGAAGGCGCGTTTGACAACACCTCAACATGCTCTATTACGGATAGCCTGGCTTCAAGGAATATAGAACCAACCACTATAGAATGGATCAAAGCCACGCTCAACAACAGAGTAGCATCATCTACTATCATGGGCTCGACGCTCAGGAGCAGGCTGACCCAGGGATGCCCCCAAGGAGGGGTGCTGTCACCGCTGGAGTGGTCCCTGGTAGTGGATGAGCTCCTAAAAGAACTGAGTGATAAAAGGTTCTACGCTCAAGGATACGCTGATGACCTAGCGATACTAGTGGTAGGCAAGTGCGCACCAGTGGTCGCTGGGCTAATGCAATCGGCACTGGGAGTCGTCGAAAATTGGTGCATGAGGGTCAAGCTAACAGTCAACGCTGATAAGACAGTCTTGATACCCTTCACCAAAAAGAGGAAGTTGGATGGACTAAAACCCCCAACACTCTTTGGGAAAACTATCACGTTTGCAAGCGAGGTCAAATATCTAGGAGTCATCCTAGATAAGGGATTCACTTGGAATAAGCACATCGAGCACATTACGAAAAAGGCTAGATGTGCTCTGGGATCCTGTTGGAGACTTGTCAGCTCTAAATGGGGCCTTCGGCCGAAAGCAATGCTGTGGCTATATACAGCAGTAGTGAGGCCGATGGCCACATACGGCTGCGTAGTATGGCACAAAAAGGCTCTACAGGTGAACTGCATCGCAACGTTAAATAGTGTACAGAGACTGGCGTGTCTGATAATTACGGGTGCGCTTTCGTCGGCACCCACCGCCTCACTAGAAGCCCTGATTGACTTGATTCCTCTTCCGCTGCTTGTACAGATGGAGGCTAAGAGGGCAGCTCTTAGGGCCAGGACGGCGGGCAAGATGAAATGGACTTCCACCCTACTAGGACAGTTGCAGCGGTCTCTTATTGAGACACCGGTCATGGCCATGCCATCGGATGCCATGACCAAGGTGTACAGCTTCTCGAAGCTATATCAGGTTTACATACCTTCTAGGGAGGACTGGGAGGGAAACGTCCCAATTAATGTTCACCCCAATGACATTGTTTGGTTCACAGATGGATCTAGAAAGGACAACCGGGCGGGCGCTGGATTCTACGGGGGCATGCCACCAACCGGCAAATATGCTTGTTTGGTAGAATTTGCAACCGTGTTCCAGGCTGAGATCTTTGCCATTATTGGTTGTTCACTAGAGAGCCTAGAGATGGCCTTAGTCCATAGAAACATTCTAATTTTCTCTGACAGTCAGGCTGCGCTGAAAGCATTGACTGCAGCTGAAATTTCATCCAAATTAGTTCTGAACTGTGTTTAGACGCTGAACATGCTAGGCCGTGACAACAATATCCGTCTGGTATGGGTTCCTGGCCACAGCAATATCCCCGGCAACGAAACTGCGGATGAGCTGGCCAGGCTAGGAGCCGAAAGTCTCATTTACGGACCAGAACCAGTCTGCGGAATATCTCCCAGCACTACTAAAGGAGCACTCAAGGAATGGGGCTGCAGCTTAAGCATAAAGCAATGGGCTGCAATCCCGGGCCTTGTGCACTCCAATGCGCTAATCCCGGCCTTTAACAGAAAGCATGCGGAACTAGCGCTGTCAATGAGTAGGAATCAACTAAGAATCCTTACCAGAACCCTAACTGGGCACTGCAAGCTCCACAAACACCTCAACAAAATAGGAGTTGGTGACACAACGACTTGCAGATTCTGCAAGGAGAAGGATGAAACTCCCATTCACCTTCTCCTTGACTGTCCGGCACTCCACCAGAACAGAAACAGGTACCTTGGGCAGCACGAATACTCCACCACAGACGAAATTCGTGGCACCAACCCCAACCATATCGTTCAGTTTATGAGCAGCATAGGCCTGGGGCAGGTACTATAACGCGAAGGAGTCACAATAGATCCACTTGGGTCGCAGTGACGTCAGGCTCGATCTTGACCTGCCTTCGGAAGGATAAAAAAAAAAACAGGTAGTGAGGCCCAGACCCGCTTAGCGCGTTCCCTACTTCTCTTTGAAATACCTTTTGATGGGCTAAAATTATCCGTAGGTCACTCATGTATATAACCTATCTTAAAATAGTAATAAATAGGCATCAATTAATATAATTTAATCGCCCGTAATTTATTTTTCCCTTATGTTTTGTTATATTCTTTTCCTTTTCCATTCGGTTTCATCCTACTATACTTTTTTTGTTTAAAAAATTATCGGCATTGGTCTATAATAGCTATTTCAAAATGACGTTTAGACAATGCGTGAGTTAGTGGTATTTTAATTATGTACCAACCGTAAATGTGTAAAATCTAATACCTACTATTACTATTTTTACCCCATCTCAAGTAAATGCAACTGAGTTAAATAAATCATGTCCTGTAACAAAACTTTATAGAATGTCATCGTCGCGTCGCGCGTCGCTTAGATGGAATTTAAAAATGCGTCGAACATTACCGATCACAGCCCGAGAACTCCATGCACATGCAGAATGCAGTTTCGGTTTCGGTCGTAGTTTCGGCAGGTTCTTCACCGAAACCAAAACTAAACCGAAACACGTTTTTTGCCGAAACTCGACCGAAACCGAAACCGAACACTTGGTCGGACACTAATTTACAATACCTAATGGAAGCTTGGCGCGTATTCGATAATTATACATTCGATCGTTTATTTTAAACCTTCTCACAATATTTTAATAATAATTTAACAAACGTTACTGAAAATTGTAAAATTATTGTTTTTAAACAAAAATTAAATGTCGGTCGTCAGTCGCGTTGTTTTTTTTTTAATTATTATTTTATTTTAGATTTTTTAGTTTAACCAACACACACTTAGTCGATTTAAATCAAAAAGACGACTATTTAAATGCTTTGATTACAAATATATTCAAATGATTTTATTAAAATGGTTGTAATTATTCCTGATTAAATTTAAATACATGACATATGTATATTTTTGAAATCTTTTAATTTCCTTTTTTGAACTACTTACAATTTGGCGCGAAAATTCGCCATTTTGTATTTTTTTTTAACTACATAATATCTAAAGACACTTGGGTTATTTAGACAAATAAACGATACTTTAATTGTCGAAATCCATCCAGCCGTTTGGAAGATACGTGGGAATAAAGGAGTTTACATACATACATACAGACATACAAGATGCGCGCGAAAAACATAATCCTTATTACAAAAATACAAAAACAGAAGTTCGGAATCACAATCTCTTATAAGATCAGGGTGTAGTTTTATCTGCATAATGTTGGTAAGTAATTCGGAATCATAATGTCTTATAAGATTGAAGGGTGTAGCTTTATCTGCATAATGTTGGTAATATATGTAGGGCATTATACGGAATTGATTTGAACAAATTGATGGGAGGTAAGAGCATCCATGCAGTGTATAGAAGTATACGGATATATACTCTGTGCTGGATAGCTTTGGTGGTGAACGGAAGTACTAGCATCCATGCAGTGTATAGAAGTATACGGATATATACTGTGTGCTGGATAGCTTTGGCGGTGAACGGAAGTACTAAATGACCTGGAAATTTCTAAAACTGAATATTTATATTTCATTATATAACGCGATACCAAGTCGACTCTCGATATCATACTGATAAAAACTACACATATATGCATTAATAACATGTAAAATCTTGCCACATACAGTGGACGCTACAGGGTGGTAGTTTGTAAGGACGCAAGAAGTCTTCGTCGATTTAAATATATATATATATATATATATATATATATATATATATATATATATATATATACATCTTACGAATCATGTTGCGTCTTACATGGCGATTTTTACGAATGATGCCGCGTCCGACCGACTTGTTGCGTCCGGTATACGGACGCAAGATTAACCGACCCTCATTTTTCGTCCAAGGGTGTCTTTTCATCATTAGAATGCATAGGCAAAAAATTGGCATGGACTCAATTTCATCACTAGAATGATTTTCAGCGTATTTCGTAGTTCAGCCATCGGCCGCGTGGAATTTCGAGGGCGCTACTGAGAAGCGTATATTTTGTACCGTATATTGAGCGTTTAGTTTACCGATTATATTGCGTCTCCCTGAGTATACACTAAAAGTTTTTTTCAGTTCTCTACGAGCATCATCTTGCGTCCAAAATTTTTCTTACATCAGTACACCGCCTAGATCCTACTGGGGCCTTTTAGGGTGCACGGGTGTGGGGCGTGCGGGGGGCGGGAAGTGAGTCGGTCGTCAGCGCCAGCAGCGCGGTCGCATCGCATATTTTGTTAACCGACTTCCAAAAAAGGAGGCGGTTATGTATTCGGCTGTATAATATTTCATTATTATTTTGTATGTTAGACGATAATTCAGCCGTCTATGGACCGATTTTCAAAATTCTTTTTTTGATCTAAAGGGTATAACCCCAAAGTCCCGTTTTAAAAAAAGTGGTGACCTGATGATGGGATCCATGAGGAATCAAAATTTATATGGATACTTATGGCGATTTCGGCTTTTTCTGAAGTAGTCTAAGCATATTATGCTACCAAAAATTAAGATTTTGCGCCAAGGTATACCCTGGATCCAAAAGTACAGAACAGAACTCCTGATTCCTTATAGATACATGTTTGGGGATTTCAGCGTTGTTTAAAGAACTGCAAGCATATGCTTCCATGGCAATTAAGTGATCATCATTGTCACCACCACCATTACACCATACATCATTACTTTATGATGATACATCATACAAAAGGTACTTCTCCTAGTATTTTTCACAAACACGGTGATCTTTAAACGTTACTCTACCGTCTATGGACTTACATTTTGTAAAATTATTTTGTTGTTGTCATTAACATGGAAACTTGATGATGGGATCCGTGAGGAATCGAGGGAACTCCTCAAAATTTATATAGACATATAATATAGTGATTTAGACTTTTCCTGAAGTATCTTAAGCATATTATGCTACCAAAAAAAAAGATTATACCCTGTATAATAAGAAGGTATTTCCTGGATCCAAAAGAACTGAACAAAACTCCTCAGTCTTTAAAGATACGCGTTTGGAAATTTCGGCATTATTGTTTTAAGAACTGCAAGCATATGCCACTATGTACGTTACAGTAATCATCATCATCATCTTTTTTTAAAATAGTGTCTGACCAAAGCTGGTTTTTACGACCGAAACCGAAAACGAATTTCGGCAACGGTCTCAGTTTCGGCCGCAACCGAAACTTCCGTAGGTACAAGGATCATGTTTTGAGAGAAAAATAAAGGAAACGTTAGTTTAATCAGTTTGTCTTTTTAGGGTTCCATAGTATTCAAGGAACCCTTATAGTTTTGCTTCGTCAGTTAGTCTTTCTTTCTGTCTGCCCCTCTAGCTACTGTAATTTTGAACATAAATGGGAGAGATTTGGTAAAGTTATATATTGTGTATAGATCCGTGTTGTACATCATAAAATAATAATAATTTCATATTTTAGAGGGGTGGCTCCTCCATACATGTGAAATAGGCATGAAAAATATTGTTTCATTCTACTCCATCGTGTGAGATATCAGTCATTCAGTCAGTATCATCTCGGAAACTCAGTCAGTTGATGCTGGTATCCCTCAGGGCTGTGTGCTATCGCCTACCCTATTCATACTGCATATCAATGACATGTTACAGACCAACGGCATTCATTGCTATGCGGATGATAGTACAGGTGATGCTGTATATACCGGCTCCCCTAATATTTCTCGGCTAAATGTCATCGAGAGTCGAAACGAACTTGCGAACTTGTGTTTAAAATAGAGAATTCATTGGAGAAAGACTCTGAATGGGGTAGACGTAACTTAGTCCAATTTAACCCCGCCAAGACACAAGTCTGCGCGTTCACCGCTAAAAAGTCACCTATGGTCGTACATCCTCGTTTTGAGGGCACATCTTTAACCATCTCCCCTAGCATTGAAATACTTGGCGTTAGCATATCGAGCGAAGTCCAATTTCGATATCATCTAGAGGGTAAGGCCAAGTTAGCCTCGAAGAAGCTTGGTGTTCTCAACAGAGCGAGACAGTACTTCGGTCCGGACCAACGCCTACAACTCTACAAGGCGCAGGTTCGGCCTCATATGGAATATTGTTCTCATCTCTGGGCAGGAGCACCAAAATACCAACTGCTCCCTCTGGATCGTATCCAACGAAGGGCCGCTCGAATTGTTGACTGTCATTGTGTTTCAAACAGCTTGGACCCCTTGGAATTACGCCGAGATGTAGCTTCACTCTGCATCCTCTATCGGTTGTATCACGGGGAGTGCTCTGAGGAATTGTTCGGAATCATACCACCTGCAACTTTTCGCCATCGAACCACGCGAAAAATATTCCATCCTCATCACCTTGATGAGTGGCAGTCTTCCACCGTGCGTTTCTCGCGTAACTTTCTGCCGCGCACTGTAAAACTCTGGAACGAACTGTCACCAGCAGTATTTCCGGACGTACACGACCTACAAACCTTCAAGAAGAGAGCGTATTCCCTCTTAAAAGGCCGGCAACGCACCTGCAGCTCTTCTGATGTTGCGAGTGTCCATGGGCGACGGTAGTTGCTTTCCATCAGGTGATCCGTTTGCTCGTTTGCCCCCTTATTTTATATAAAAAAAAAAGAAAAGATCTAAAATAAAGGTGTGGTTTCATACATAACTTTTTTACAAAGAACCATTTTCGAGTAATCGGCTTCCAAAGTGGTTTTATAATTTGGTCCCCCACTGGCATTTTTAAACTATAAGAGATAGAAACTGGAAAGTTTGTATGCTGATAGATCATGCTAAAAACCTTTTAGAGAATTTATTTTGAGCGCAATCGGACTACAACTTTTTAGTTATTCAAAGAAGGCCTATTGCGCGTTGATAGTTACAGAACCCTCCTTAGACATGTCCTAACATGATTTTGATTTACTGCCGCTTAGTAGTTTATTTATACAAATCTGTGTTGCGAGCAAAACACGAAAAAGCACTATAATATTTACAATTGTTTATTGTAAAACAGCTATAATATTATGTACAACGGATCTTAAATACTTTAAGCTTAGCCCAATTCACGAAACGACTATCTCGTTATACCTAAATCAAATCGCGAAGTAGGTTACGAGAGTTAGCGTTATTAACTAAGCATGGCGTTCTCATAATTATGAGAAAATAGAATATCGCAAAAGTGTCATTGTCGTGTACGGTCAACGGTGTGACAGTTAAATATGGTCAAACATTCCATCATTCTAATCTATGAACAAAATTTCAGGCTTAAATTGAAGTCGTTCTTAAGCGAATTAGGCACAATGCAAGCTAGTCAAACACCTCGTAAGCCTAATAGACTAGTGCTTTTACCTTTGAAAATGGTCAAAAGTGAAAAAAAAAAAAACATAGTAGGATGAAACCCATTGGAAAAGGAAGATAATTTAACAAAAATAAAAGGAAAAAGTATTTTACGGGCAATTTGAGGTCGGGAAGTGTAAGGAAGTGAGTTTTTAAGGATAGAAAACGGTTTGTCTCGATTTCTGGCAAAACTACAAGTCCTATGGAAAAAGTCAAATGGCAAATTTGTAGGTACTTACCTAATAGAAATATCTACACCTTTAAGCACGCCTCGGGTGTGCTCTACTCTCGAAAGGCCGCGTTGTGACAAGTTCACAACATAAATCTGTTGAAATACCCGAAATTCAATAATAAACTTATAGAAAAATTGATGTTTTTACAACTAGGAACTTCAAACATGACTGTAGACTGTTTTGCTTTTTACTTATTTAATTTAATTTATGTAATATAAAATGAAATAATAAAAAAAACTAAAGCTGTCCATAGGTCTGTTTGTTCCATAAATTAAGAAAAATATGGGCAATGAAATGAGTTGAATCTTTTTTTAAACGTTTCCGTTTATCCTAAGGATGAGCCCTGTTGCTTGGCGTTATTAAATTCTAAATGGTTAAAAATATATTAATTAACATTTTTTGATAGAATAACCAGTTTTATTCGTTCCCCGTTCTCTTTTATTATTTTCCCATTTCTCAGTACCGCTTGCCGATATTTTTTTATATTGTTTGTTACATATTTGTTACATAATATTGTTCATTTAATGCATATTATATATTTTATGTGCAACGGATGCAAGAAAAAAAAACGTAAATAAATATATAAAAAATGACAAAACACTAAGAAATATTTATTGTAGTCACCATACCTTGTTTTATTGTAAAATCATCAAAATACGGTATTAATGGGGGCAAGAGGGGTCACAATATGCTGATGTATCATACTCGTAATGCATACATAAATTATTTTGTACTAGATGATAATGATAGAGATGTCAAAAAAATATCAATATTCCAAATAAACTGTTTATAATTTACTGTAATAAAATATTATTGCCTCTATTTAAGGATATATATTGACGGTGTGGTACATCAGTCATTGTTTAAGCGATAATTTTTCATCTTACGGTTTCCTGATTATAGTATAAAACGCGTGTGAGGCGTGCAAACTTTATATTTATATTTTTTTCACATAACCTAGATCCTTCAATTTCTCTCAAAAAAGAGCTTCAATTTTTATTGAAGCTAGGCACAAAATATTTTAGTAGAAGATATCTACAAAATATTGTACTTAGATGTCTTCATCTACAATATTTTGTGTAATGGATATAATTTAAAGACGATTGGACAATCGTCTTTAAATTATATCCATGGATGCTTATTTATTGCTATTTTAAGATAGCTTAAATACATGAGTGACCTACGGATAATTTTAGCCCATCAAAAGGTATTTCAGAGAGAAGTGGGGAACGGGCTAAGCGGGTCTGGGCCTTACTACCTGTTCTTTTCTTTGCATTTTTTTTGAGAACTTTTACTGTGGTATTTTTTTTTACATTATCAGAAAAGAGAGATTTCAACGAATAAAAAGCCCACCGACTTTAAAATAAAAAAATAAAAAGATATTTTGACGTGAGAGTTTTCGACTGAAAATGAGGGTTAATTTTTTGATATTAAGTCAAAATAAGGTGAAAAAATAAATATTTTAAATAAAAAAAATTACAATATATTTGAAACACACGGGTACGTTTTCACCAAATGTCGTGATTTTTTTTGTAATAACATAAATATAAAAAAAGAACAAACACTTGGTTAGTTGAATTTTTCACATAAATTATGAAGTTACGTGACAAAACTGTAAATAAGTACAAACGTTGTAGATCTTTTTATCACCTATAACTTTGCTATTTTACTTTTTTCCATAGGACTCGTAGTTTTGCCGAAAATCGAGATAAGCCGTTTTTTACCCCTTGTAACTCACCCCCTTACTCTTCCCAACCTCAAATCGCCCGTAATTTATTTTTTCCTTATTTTTTGTTAATTTTTTTTCCTTTTCCAGTGGGTTTCATCCTACTATACTTTTTTTTGTTTCAAAAATTATCGGCATTGGTCTACAATAGCTATTTCAAAATGACTTTTAGACAATCCGCGAGTTAGTGTTTTTTTATGTATACCAACTGTAAATGTGTAAAATCAAATACTTACTTTTATTATTTTTACCCCATCTCAAGTAAATGCAACGGAGTTAAATAAATCATGTCCTGTAACAAAACCTTATAAAATGTCATCGTCGCGTCGCGCGTCGCTTAGTTGGAATTTAAAAAAGCGTCGAACATTACCGATCACAGCCTGAGAACTCCATGCACATGCAGAATGCAGTTTCGGTTTCGGTCATAGTTTCGGCAAAACCAAAACTAAACCGAAACACGTTTTTTTGCTGAAACTCGACCGAAACCGAAACCGAACACTCGGTCGGACACTAATTTATAATACCTAATGGAAGCTTGGCGCGTATTCGATAATTACAAACGTCACAAAAAATTGTAAAATTATTATTTTTAAACAAAAATTAAACAGACTTCCAAAGTAATCATACACAAAAAAAATATGAAGTCGGTCGTCAGTCGGGTTGTTTTTATTTTTTTAAATTAGTTATTTAATTTAGATTTTTTAAATTTAACTAACACACATTTGGTCGATTTAAATCAAAAAGACGACTATTTAACATACATACATACATACAAGAAACGCGCGAAAAACATAACCCTTCTTACAAAAATACAAAAACAGTAATTCGGAATCACAATCTCATAAAAGATTGAAGGGTGTAGCTTTATCTGCATAATGTTGGTAATATATGTAGGGCATTATACGGAATTGATTTGAACAAATTGATGGGAGGTAAGAGCATCCATGCAGTGTATAGAAGTATACGGATATATACTTTGTGCTGGATAGCTTTGGTGGTGAACGGAAGTACTAGCATCCATGCAGTGTATAGAAGTATACGGATATATACTGTGTGCTGGATAGCTTTGGTGGTGAACGGAAGTACTAGCATCCATGCAGTGTATAGAAGTATACGGATATATACTGTGTGCTGGATAGCTTTGGTGGTGAATGGAAGTACTAAGTGACCAGGAAATTTCCAAAGCTGAATATTAATATTTCATTATTTATCGCGATACCAAGTCGACTGTTGAGATCATACTGATCAAAACTACACATATATGCATTAATAATATGTAAAATCTTGCCACATACAGTGGACGCTACAGGGTGGTGGTTTGTAAGGACGCAAGAAGTCTTCGATATATATATATATATAAAGAGCTGCTATAATCAATGATAAAATACTAAATATATATCGACGGTTAAAAGGAAATAGGGTATAAACGACAAAAAGTTAAATGTTCAGGAGAGCCGTTCAAAGTTTTTATTTTTAGAAAAACTGATGTATTTTTGTCATTTATTAAGATATCGTGAAAACTAAAACATTTATGAAATCAGAAAAAAATGGAGCAATTATTGGTATTTTTAGTTTCAATGATTTCATGCTATTTAAAGTGGTTTTTGTCGCTTATAACAATAGCTTTTAATTTTCCAATGAGAAAATATGGTATAAGATACAAATGACAAAATTAAATATTAAAGGATAAGTAGACTAAGCGACATACCGATTTCTCACATCGCGAGGTAAAAACGTCTAAGAGACTAGACAGTTCAATAGGTGTTATAGGAAAAGAAGGATAAGGTACCTTTCACAGCGGTTGTATAAAAGATAATAGAGCACAACTAACAGTCGGCTTTCAAAACAATACCAGGATATAAGACATTAGTTACACACAATGTCACTTGAAAGAAAAGGTAAAGAAGGATAATCAACATTTGGTACTGCATGAGTCTATAGAAATATGGATGAAAAGACACCCAAAATAATGAATTAGCGCAACCAACACAATCCTTCATAAGGATAAGAGCTAAAACGAGTATTACACTACACTGTTATTGTATATAACTCGTAAAATAGGGTAAAGTGCCTTATAAGTATTACGGAGTTAATTTTCATAGAAAAAGACTAGGGATCCTAAGTCTTAGGACCCTGTTTCAATATTCCCTACCAGTTCAAGTTATTCAAATTTACACTAAATGGTTGATTTAAAAGATGACAGTTGGTAGTAGGATACTTTTAAATAAAAATATATTTTTGATAATATATTTTAATAAAAAAAAATCAAAGCTGCTTAAAAATAGTGGGTCAGTATCAACCTGCTAATCATTTTTGGAAATAATAATACTGCAGCTAGTCGATAACTTAAAAATCAATATACGAAAAACTGTTTTTAATTAAAAATTGTACGTATGAGTATGATTGAAGAATGTGGAAGTAGGTTGTAATCGACACCATGATATTTAATTTAATTTAAGTAAAAAGGTATTAGCGACAAAACTGTATTCATATTGTAAACGGAAGTAACATATAACCAACAGTGTGATATTAAAATAAATTTTGGTAATAGGGCATAACCTACATAGCTGTCATAAAGTACTGATTGGTAATAGGGTATAACCGACAGACTAATATGAAAATGAATTTTGTATATAAGGGATAAGCGCCATAGCTATGTTAAATTACGAAATGGTAGTAGGCGATAAACAACGTTTGTACTTTTTGAGGGAATAGTTTAAAAGGCTTAACCAACCGAAAACCTGGCATCCTTGTGAAGTAAAAAAGCATTACCGACAAGAAATACAAAATTAAATCATTTTTGTAGGGGTTCAATCAACTTTATAGCAAAAATGACCTGATTTTTTGTCGGTTACGAAAAGTAATACTAAGAAATTATTATTTTTTGCAAGGGCATAAACGACAAAAAAGTTATCGTAGAGCCATGGGAGTAAGCGCATTCGAAAGAGCAGAAAATTTTACGTAGGATGTCATATATAACTCATTTTTGCCCAAAATGTCGCTTATTCCCTACTTCCTTTTTACCGTCGATATGCTGTTAAGACAATATATTAAAAAAAGGCTTTTCTATCGTGTTTTTGATCAGGGCAATCCCTAATTAAAGTCCAGCGGTAGTCTGCCATCATATGGCTGTCCCATCGACCTTGATATCTTTCTTCCATGTACTACGGGAGGTAGCGCTATAGTTGACCAAGTCATTTTATACCGGCTGAAAATCATAAGAATAATAGTTTTCCCCTAACACATAACAGCTCTGAACGTCAGCTGCTCCGATAGCGGTGGAGCTAAAGGAGACAGCATGACAAAGTCATTGGAAAAAAATCTGCTCCGAGGAATTTTATACCAAGCGAAAGTTGTATTAAATTATTGTTTCAATCATATTTTTTACAAAAATTATCGTCAGCTGTAAAGACGAGGGGGGGTTCAATGTCAGTCACGTGCATAAACCTCATTTAAATTTAAAAAAATAAAGTTATTTTATACCTTATGAAATTTATATATCTCAATTTTCATACTTTTAAAATAATAAAAAAAATAGTCAGCTGTACGTTTGACGGGGGTAACACCGTCAGTCAGCGTGTTAAACATGTCGCGCGCTCAACGCATTCGAGCTAAGATAAAGTACCTATAGATCCGCAGCTCTTGTAACCACTAGAGTGCATCTCGCTCACCCACTATGTGTTGCCATGTACAAGCATGTACAAACGTAGGATGTCATATATAACTCATTTTTGCCCAAAATGTCGCTTATTCCCTACTTCCTTTTTACCGTCGATATGCTGTTAAGACAATATATTAAAAAAAGGCTTTTCTATCGTGTTTTTGATCAGGGCAATCCCTAATTAAAGTCCAGCGGTAGTCTGCCATCATATGGCTGTCCCATCGACCTTGATATCTTTCTTCCATGTACTACGGGAGGTAGCGCTATAGTTGACCAAGTCATTTTATACCGGCTGAAAATCATAAGAATAATAGTTTTCCCCTAACACATAACAGCTCTGAACGTCAGCTGCTCCGATAGCGGTGGAGCTAAAGGAGACAGCATGACAAAGTCATTGGAAAAAAATCTGCTCCGAGGAATTTTATACCAAGCGAAAGTTGTATTAAATTATTGTTTCAATCATATTTTTTACAAAAATTATCGTCAGCTGTAAAGACGAGGGGGGGTTCAATGTCAGTCACGTGCATAAACCTCATTTAAATTTAAAAAAATAAAGTTATTTTATACCTTATGAAATTTATATATCTCAATTTTCATACTTTTAAAATAATAAAAAAAATAGTCAGCTGTACGTTTGACGGGGGTAACACCGTCAGTCAGCGTGTTAAACATGTCGCGCGCTCAACGCATTCGAGCTAAGATAAAGTACCTATAGATCCGCAGCTCTTGTAACCACTAGAGTGCATCTCGCTCACCCACTATGTGTTGCCATGTACAAACATAGCCTTCAATTGTAGTATTTTTGTCTTGATCTTAGGATGTACACGTAAGTTTTCTCGTCGTAGTCAGTAATAAATAAGGATCGTAGAGCGAGTTTTTCCCTGCACCACTCATTATTAAAATAAGTAAATTTTAATATTTTCATACTGGCGATTAAATTGCTCTAGTTATTTTTTATGAGTCAGAGGTTATAAGAAAACATGCAATTAGAGTACGATCGTACCTGGATTCTCAGTCTAGATCGAGACCTATTAATAAGTTAACTCTAGGCCAAGACCGAGAGTAATAGTTAAATTAACAAAATATTATGAACGTGGTAAAAATATTTATAACTCAAGAACGGCTGAACCGATTTGGCTGAAAATTGGTGGGCTATCTTTAAACCAGGAGAAGGACATAGGATACTTTTTATTCCGTTCACGAGGGACTCAAAATTGATTTAAATTGAAAATAATTGTGGAAGTTCAGGGAAGGCTTACGCGCTGAGAAATAATGAAAAAGGTGTAGGTTGTAGGTGTAGGACTAGGACGTAGGATGCATTATAGGTAAAGTCATTTATTCATTCCAGTTCATGTTTATGACAGAACAACGTGTGTCGAGACAGCTAGCTATATTATATATTACTAGCTGACCCCGACAGACGTTGTTCTGTCTTAAATATGAACTGGAATGAATAAATGACTACAACTGCTCCTACACCTACTCCTGTTCCTACTCCTACTCTTACTCCAACACCTACTCGTACATTAACTCATACACCTACTCCTACCCATACTCCTACACCCACTCAGACACCTACGCCTACACCTGCTCCTACACCTACTCCTAAAACATACACCTTTTCCAATATTTAAAAAAAAGGTCCAGCCCGCGCCCATTACGCCCGCGTAAGCACAGTAATCCACGGGTATATTATATCCCATGATATAAAGTAGCCTATGTCCTTCCCCATGATCTACTCCAACTCCACTCTGTGCCAAATTTCATCATAATCGGTTTAGTAATATTTACGTGAAAGCGTAAATAAAGTATCGTTATACAGGAACCGTACATTTTTCGCGATAAAAAGTAGCCTACGTCCTTTCCCGTGGTCTAATTTATATCTGGGCCAAATTTCATGATAATCAGTTCAGTAGTTTTAACGTTAAAACGTTCAGGTTTACTCTTTCATTTTTATGTAAAGGGTATAATCCCAAGTTAGTACTGATTTCATTCAAAAAAGTAGTGACCTGATGATGAGATCTATGAGGAATTGAGGCAATTTCTATGGACACATATGGTGATTTTGACTTTTTCTGAAGTAGACCAAGCATAGTCTTACTATTAATACTGTGAGGTAGGGTAGGTATTTCTCTTAATATAAAAATTAAACAATGTCAAAAAAGTCAATAGTTTTTTATTTATGTAGATGTTTCAAACATTCTTCATTCACTTCAACACACTTAAAAAGTTAAACAGTTAAAATACATATATCAATAAGAAACTGGCCCGTCGAGAAGAACCGGCGTAAGAAACTCGCACGGGGCCACTTTTTAGCAAAAAGATGGAAAATTTGTTCTTTGATTAATTACCTATGTATCCAAAATTTATGTTTAGTGAGGTTTCCGGTTAGGGTTAGCTGTCACCCTATTACTCAACTATGTTTGTAACCACTCCAAATTACAACTAAACTAGTCGTTTAGTTTATAACCCCAAAACTTAAACCACTAATATCTCAGTAACTGTGGGTTTCCTGATGAGGGGAGTGGGGGTTCAACCCTCCCCCTCCCCTTCCCTCTTAACTCCCTCCTCCCCAAATCGTGGAATCCTGGGATATTATACTAAATTTTTACCGAAAGAACTTTAAGTCAGTATATTTTGGTACTAAATTAAATAGCAACACTAAGACAAATATATTTTTAGAATATATTTCGAATTATGTAAAAAATACTGATTTCATCTGACTTTCTATGGAAAATATGACTGTATTTACATCCATATATCATCAATCTTATGTTATATGCAATCACAAACTAAAAAAACACGAGCTATAGCTAATTACGAGTGAAAAGTTACGGCAGCACATTTTCGTTCGCTGCGACTTTTGCACCTCAAAATACTGCATCCACACATTGTTAAAATACTTAAAACTACACAGAGTCTCTATCTCAAAAGAGTATATAACATAAAACACTCCAAAAAACACAAAAGAGTTCAATTAAAACGAAACCTCAATCTTCACAGTCATTTGTTTGGCACAAGAATGTCAAATTTGACAGCTTTGGGCCAAAAACCCGGTTACAGCGAAAGGGACAAAACATAACATTTTTGTCTCGTTTCTTCACAAGTATTGACCAATTTACGTTCTCTCTCTAACAAGCTGTGACGTCAGGAGCTATCCTGCCCTGCATTCGAGCGTTTTTGGAACATAAACTGACAACCTTTACACCCACAAAAATCAGCTGGCGACGATTTTTAGTTTCTTTAACATTTAAATTATCTTATACTTAAAAGTTAATAAATATCGCGCTCGACTTGGCGGGGGCACTGCCGTGCCCCCAGATAACATCAATTTCTTCAAATTCATCAATAAATAACACCACAGTAGGTACATTTATTAATTTTGTGTCGGTTCCAAATTATATTAATATGTACTGTAGCATCAAGGAATTTCAAGCTGTAAAAGTCTCACTACTTCAACGTACGTTTCCTAAAAAATATTATTCTGGCCTTCACTAGAATAACCTTTGGTAGTAAGTATACCCTATTCTCCTGGGTGTCGCGCGTAAACTCGCGATAACTATCTAAACAAGTCTCGTGTCGAGCCATCGCGAGCTAACTCGGCCGCGTTTCCCGCCCTTTTATTTTTCAAGGTTATATTGATAAATTGTAAATATAACTTATGCATGTGACATATATTTAAAAACAAGAATAAATTCCCTATATGACTACGTAACTGGAATTTTAAAAATACTAAATGAATACGAGCAAACTTGATGTCTACACAAAAAACTGTCGCGCGCCAGTATACGGCGTTTGTTTTTTCGATTTTCAATGATGAATCGTAAGTAAAACCTTAGTACGTTATATATTTCTAGAAACTAGAATAAAAATTCTATACATTATACATATTTAAAAAAATTACGAAACGACACAGACACAGCAGAAGATGCATATGAAGAGGTAGAATAATATTTTACGTATTAATAGAAATCTAATTTTTTGTCTTATTTAAGTATGTTGGTTAAAAAAAGTATTTTCAAGTAATTAGCATTTTGTTTCTAATAAATAAATATGTTTGTATGTAATTTGGAACCTACACGAAATAAATAAATATACTGTGGTGTTATTTATATGAAATTGATGTTATACTTATTGAATTTTAAGTATAAGATAATTTAAATGTTAAAGAAACAAAAAATCGTCGTCAGCTGATTGTTTGTGGGTGTAAAGATCGTCAGTTTATGTTCCAATAAGACTATGCAACGCTCGAATGCGTTGAGCGCTAGAGGTGAGTTAAATACGATACCAGTTATACCTGTTACTGTTATACATAACTACCTGTTTTGGATTCCTGTTAAAAAATAACAGTCCAATGTTAGTAGTTAGTATGGTTAATATGGAGGTAATAGCCTCCGTGATGCAGTGGTTTGCGCGCGGTGGATAACAAGTTACACGTGTTTTTATCCACAGTTCATTGGAATCGAGAGGACGAGCCCTACATTTTGACTCTAATAGATTCCCCAAATTCCTGTCGGGATCTGGTATATACCACAAGGACCCCGAGAGACGCTCCCTCCAATGCAAAATTTTTAAGGCTCCACCAAACGTACTTTTCATTCCAGCAAATAATAGATGCTTATAAGTGTAAGAAAGACATACCTACAGAGTATTTAAATACTAAGTGCATTTCGTTTTTGCTTTTAGAGTCGTTGTATGTATATTGTATAACAGAGATACAAGATCGGACTATAGTATATCGGTAACACGTACGCTGTCCTCCTCCATCAGTCGTTCTCCTCATGTCTGAGGGTCGTGACCACCACCTTCCATGGTCTTTATCCTTACGATATTTCTCCACTTTTCCCTGTCCTCGGCCACTCGAAGTGCACGTACGCTGTACGCTACCCGCGTACAGCGTACGTGCACTTCGAGCAAAGAATATATATTACTAACGTAAAGAACCGTCACTCCACCGATTTACACGACTCACCGCTCGCGTCTATGTGTGCGTGTCTGGGCGAATACGGGGGCGGGTGGGGAGTAACTTTTTCCCAGCCTGGACTATGGCTCACGGGGTTGGCAGTTGCGCCGACGCGACAGTGTAATTTCATAAGAAATAATTGTCTGACGCAACGTTCATAAAAAATATTTATTTTTCGTTTCACTAGTGATGTAGTCATGCAATAATTTGATTTTATCGATATTTTTAAAGAAACATGCTTGGGTTGGGTAAAGTTTGTAGGAGTTTAAGCTCGAACGTATATATATTTTTTTTATTAAAACCAGTTCAATAGTTATTGCGTTAAAGAGTAACAAACATGTAGTGTGCCATTTGCCCGTTTAAGATTCATCCGTCCATCCATTCATCCATCCATACATCCTCACAAATTTTCATATTTTTAATAGTAGTAAAATATTAGTAAGGATTTCCGCATAGTATTTTAGATTGAATATTACATGTAGTACTTAATCGCATTTAAATCTGTCGATACCTATCGATATTGTGCGACGGTTGTGTGTTACAAGTTACAACACTTATTGAGTGGTAATAAAAATTTAAAATTGCATTGATATAATTCAAATAGTCTTTATACTACTTAAGAATGAAGTCCAAATTAAACCCAATTGCTAAGGACACAAGGTATATTTTTCCAATATAAGGGCCAATGGCTGAGTATATTTTTGATTAAAAAATATGGCTATTAGACGTTAGCATTTGGAGTCTATTTTGAATTTTCATTGTAAATATCAGTATCCTTCATATGTTCAAGTCGCACGCACCGTGTACCTAAAATATTAGAAATTTCTTGATGGAAATTAAAATGAGTAGGTTTAATTGCGGTTGTACCGTTGTATATATGGTCCCCGTAATAACCAAGAAAAAAAAATATGACAAAAGTTTCTTCCGCTTGCCTAATCCTACTAATATTATAAATGTGAAAATTTGTGAGGATGGATGGATATTTGTTACTCTTTCACGCAAAAACTACTGAACGGATTTTAATGAAATTTGGTACGGTAGTAGTTTAGGCTCTGGATTAAAACATACGCTACTTTTTATCCCGAAAAAGTAGTGTTCTCGAGGGATACTATATTTACGCGGGCGGAACCGCGGGCAACAGCTAGTAATCCAGAAAGGTAAGTACTTACCTACCTCGATAATTATTACTTATTTTTTCTACTTTTCCCTTGCTTTTGTCACACGCAGTACAATAAATAACTGAGACGTGGATTAAAGTAGGTAGGTATGATTTCCCTTTTCATATTAAGTCTAGCTATTTCCCGCGGTTTCGCCCGCGTAAATTTATTATATTTACGCGGGCGTAAAAAATATTTTAAATTAATTCGATGTCAACCCTAGGCTTACGTCAACATAGCTGACATTTGTCGGTGCTCGAACTGTCATTTGTAGAGAGTGTCGCCCCTGTGCTTCGAGCGAGTTATTTTTTACTTGTAACGCAATACGCCTATAGTGACGTATTCTGTTTTGTTATTTAATAACTGTTATTTTAATAACTGGATATCGACTGTTATGTGTTATTTTCAAATACCTTTACCGTTATTTTTAACTGTTACGTTAAATTTATACGTCCCGCCTCTATTGAGCGCGCGACATGTTTAACACGCTGACTGACGGTGTTTCCCCCGTCAAACGTACAGCTGACTATTTTTTTTATTATTTTAAAAGTATGAAAATTGAGATATATAAATTTCATAAGGTATAAAATAACTTTATTTTTTAAATTTTAAATGAGGTTTATGCACGTGACTGACATTGAACCCCCCCTCGTCTTTGCAGCTTACGATATTTTTTGTAAATAATATGATTGAAACAATAATTTAATACAACTTTCGCTCGGTATAAAATTCCTCGGAGCAGATTTTTTTCCAATGACTTTGTCATGCTGTCTCCTTTAGCTCCACCGCTGGTGCGACAACTGACGCTCACTTTACTAATTTCCGAACATTAAACAACTGTTTGAAGTAAAATTTATTCGGTATAAAATTCCTAAAAAAAATGTAGCGCTACCTCCCGTACTAATGGTCCTAATGTCCTGGTGGAACCGTTCTCCTTACTCCTCACTATAATCGCCTAGGAATATGTCCAAATGGCTATGTAAAAAATGTAATTTGATGCTCATATTTGCTCCGAAGTTGTTAAAATTCTGTATCATTTTTACAACTAGTTCTTCATATTCTGGTACTTTGTGATTACCCAAAAAGTGTTTGACTACTAATACAAAGCTTAGCCATGCTTCTAATTCGATCCGTGTCATATGGCTCGTAAATGCGGTGTCTTTTATAAGGGTACGGATTTGGGGTCCATCAAAGGTGCCTGCTTTTAATTTTTCCATACTCAGGGCGGGAAATTATTGACATACATACTTGAAACAGTCATCATTTTTATCTAGGGCTTTTATAAACCGTTTCATTAACCCAAGCTTGACAAGTTTCCTCACATGACTTACCCAGGATATTGGGCACTCAATATTTATTTTTTTGGGTTAGATTTATCCCAAAGTATGCGAGGTAGGTTTGTTTCACAAACTCAGTGATCTTACTTCTTTTTTTTTGTTGACAAAATTTGCCACATATAAAACAAAAACCTAACAGGATTGTACGGGATCCCCCGTTCCTTCGATAGCGTGGAGATTAAAAAGCGATGTTTTGTAGTTGGACTGTATATTATAGATTTAAGATTTAGTAACAATATAGATTTCTAGGCCCGACAATTTAGCGTGTCGACTCTTGTAGGATTAGCTTAAAAGTGATTAGTCACGGCGCGAGCGCCGCGACCCGACGAATACCCGAGGGAGGCCGATGGCACACGAAGCTGCTGTCTCCTCCTCCTCCGGGTGGCGCGCGTCGCGCGGATAATTGCCATTAACAGGATTGTTAACGCAAGACTTTCACGACAAACTCATATTTTTCACGAAAATCAAGACAATTTATATTTTAAATAGAGCACGAACTGATAACTTTAAGGTCTAATATTTGTAATCGAAACTATTATAACTATCTACATGAATAGAAAACAAAATTTAGTTGGAAATTAATACAACTCGGGTGGGTGGTTCATATTTTTTCAAATTCCTGCTTATATGTCATTTATCTCAAGAACCAGAGTCAATCAAAAAAAAGTAAATACATTTCGTGTATGTCTAATGTAAGTGTTTATTAAAACCAATAACAAAATTCTTGCCGCAGAAAAATAATATTTTTTTGTTCCCCAGTGTAATAAATACAAATAGCAAAAAACCCATAGGAAATGAGATATCTACAAAAAAAGCGCAAAAAAACGATTTTTGTGACCTTGAAATTTAATAGTTACGTACCATATGTAGGTTTTGAGACAACTTTTAGGGTGTCAATATACAAGTATTTACAGACTTACAGCTGGGTATCTCGAATTCCGAGGTGAACTTACTATAATACCTGGACTATAGATATACAAAGTGTAACAAAAATAAGTGATAATACTTAAGGGTGTGTTTGTGTTTCTTATAGAGAGTTCACTGTGAAAGTAGCAGCGCTGAAAGAGCAAATTTTTTTTTGCGATTTGTGTGGGAAAGCGCTCCAGCGTCGCGAGTTTCCCCATACAAAAGTGAAAAAAAAATTGCTCATTCAGCGCTGCTACTTTCGTAGTGAACTCTCTATAAGGAACACGTACACACCCTAAAGTATTATCACTTACTTTTGTTACATCCTGTATAGTTATGAATCTTTCGACATATTTTTACAATCTTGTTAGTTATTTTACAATGTAACGCTTTTTACAATTTTACGGTGACATATACAACGTCTGAAATGCATACAAGCGGGCTTCGGCCTGACCGAGCATACCACGCTCGGTCGGAGATCTCTCTTTGGGGCTTCCACTAATTCCACAATATCTTATTTTTGTTACTGCATGTCGTTCGCGCGCAAAAGGAAATCACGCACGCACTGTACATTTTGCCGCGATAAATTACACACTATGTCTTTACATCTGTGGCAAATTTTATCAAAATCGGTCCAAAAGTTTCGGAGCCTACTTATTCAATGCAAACGAACAAACATAGTTAACAAAAAAAATCTTTTATTTTACTTGTAATGTATGTTACTTCGGGTAGAATCTTGCTACTCAATTTTGAAGCAGATATCTTCAACCGATTGAGCTGACATTTTCTCTATTACCTCATTATATTATGGTTCTATTAGTTCAACAAGTTCAGTCTGTATGTATCTTCATTATCTTCATTTTTTGTAATAAAGTTATTGCATCGATTTCAGGACGGAGTGCTACGACTACCTGTTCGAGATGGCGGTCGAAATGAAGAAGTTGGGCTTGGACCCTGCCCTCAACCCCGAAACGGAGCACAATGGAAAAAGTTCATGAACAATAGTAAACTGTTGAATAAAATGGCGTTATAAACTGTTAAATAAGATACTACTAGAAACATCTAAATCATTAACGTAGGCCATGAGACAGTATTACTCGGGCGAATTAACTTGACACCTGGTTCGACTGACGTTTGCATAAAGTACTGAGTGCAAAAATGAAGAATATCAATATTTACGAAAAACTCTATTTTTGTAACTGCACTTCCAGCTTTTAAAAATACATATATATACAAAGATAACAAAAATCCAAAAACATTTACAAATAATAGCTAATAAATAAATTCGAAATGCAAACTGAAGGAAACGTGCACCGCACGGAGTAATTGTGTTCTGTGGTGCACCGGTAGGCGATAACAGATGTGCTAACGCTACTGGACTCGCACAGCGGGAGCGGGGCCCGCGCGGGGAAGCGGGGGAGAGGTTGAGTTTCGAGCCAGGTCAAAGAGTAATTAATATCACAAGTGAAGAGGATTCACTCGTATAAAACATTCTAGGCAATAAAAACTATTTACCAGTAATAAGGTGCAATTTCACTCGTGGCGGAAATCAATGCGAACCGGTTTAGATGCCTACAGAGTTGTTCAACGTGCGAATTTCAACCTTAACGCTGTAAACTACGATTCATATTTCGTTAACGGATGCGCGAGGTGTTTCTAAGTAGACGTGTAGTACAGCGTGTAGGGCTAGCATCATTATATTTTTATTTAATTACCATTAGTCAGAAACATATTCTTTTATGGGCTAACGTCACTAACGTGTATAAAGTTTGTATCATAAATTCAGCTTCATATGTATATTTATTATACCCAACCAACTAACGAATATTTTACAAGCTAGTGGTCACAGTTAAACTGAACCGCTTTTCCTAAGAACATAGATCGGAATGCATTTGCAATAAGTATATTATTAACAATATTTTAAGTAAATACCTACCTATTTGAATTTTTCCTCATTCGTTAGCACGGAACCACTTTGTAAGTAAAATTAATGTTCAAAATGTATTGGTCATCTGAATACCAGCGCTGTATTAGTCTTCAGAATCTTTTTATTAGTAGTAGTATCTTTTTGCCGTTTTTTTATCCATTTTTAAAATAATACGATAAAATATAAATAATACGAACAAATCTCGCGCGTACGTCGCTCACTACTCGCGCGTGATTCCCTACTGATTCCCCGCTCTAGTGGGGCGCCGCACGTACTTGCATTTTCTATACCTACACGGGGAGTGAGACAGGCCTGGCCAGGTGCCTAGTTAAATCGCCCGGGTAGTACTTTTTTATAAATCAAATTGGCTTGTGATTACAAAACTTTTTTGCTGTGAAAGTAGTGTTTGTCAACCAAATTTTATAAACTCGAATAAGTGTTAATTTTGTAATAAATTCTATTTTTAACCGATTTAGAAACATGAGATATTCTTAACCCTCCTATACTCCTCGTCCTAGTACTAATTTAGTTATAATATTTTGGTAAACTCTGATGATCCTTTATGGCTCCGTATTTGGTGATAATAATTTTTAATTTTTGCCTATTATAATTGTGTATTATTTTTGCATTTTATAATATGTACAAATTCGCTTTTTTACACTATTTACAGGCTGAATGGTCAGGATGCCCCCATATTTCTGCAAAGTATTATGGGTCAGCTATGTAGGCATTTTGATTCCTTAACTTTGAACTACTGGGTGTATGTAGGTACATACCTACATAATATTCTTAATGTCAATGCTGTTTGGATTATTATTTAACACTACATAGCTAAATATTTTTCGTAAATTTATTCGTGTGGAAGATAAATTAGAATACATACTAACCCACTTACTAATAAAATGTCTGTCTGTTATGTCGGAAAAGCCACTTGACAGACAAAGATAGATTTACGTCGAAAAAATAACCTGAATGACAAAGATAGATATTGAATAGCTTATCCGTTGTGTTAATATTTTTATTAGTAAGTAGGTCGATGTGATAAATAACACTGATCAACACAAATATATGTATCATATTAAAAAGAGGGATTAACACATGTTTTGTATCTTTAATTTTTTCTATTATTGGATATTTTAATGGCCTGAAGTATGAGATAGACACAACTTGAGCTTTTGAAATATTATTATTATTATTTTGACTAAAAATTAACACATTCGTTAACAAAATTTCTATTCAACACTATCAAATGATCTTTTATAAGATTTGCTTGAATGAATTACTTTAAGTAGATCTCGTAGCGAGCTCCAGTAGTGGTCTGCCATCATATTTAATCCACTACCTTGACCTTCCCTGATAACGCTCTTTCTTCGTAAATCCTGATGAAATCTTTCACCCTGTTCTCTAAAAACCCTCAGATTTTGAGATAATTAGTCTAAATGTGAGCGCAGGAAGTGGATTGTATACCTAGTACCTATACATGTTGCATGCTAACTCTTGCAAGTTCGAGCAACTACCTTGGCATGGTCGTCAGATTTCTCATACTTTGGAAATTACTTAGTACCAAAACAAATGAATTACAAGATTTCCAAGCTTTGGGCTCGATTTCAGTCATTGATTTGACAAAATTAGGATCCTTCACAAGTTGCCTAATCCGTGGCCCATAAAAAATTTCAGCTTTTGACTTTTCTGTACTTAGTCCTGGAAACTTGCATGAAAGAAAATTTTAAACATTCGCCACTTAAGTAAAGCGCCTTCATAAACAGACAAACATACAGAACATCCAGAATGAGTGTTCGATACAACCGAAACACTTCCCCGCCTGCTCTTTACTTTACTCTTTACACTTACAAAACAAATCGCGTTATTATGTTACGACAATTAGGTATTCAATAAAATTAATTGAAAAAAAGTTAGGTAAAATATTCCGTTACTCTATGGCAACATATTATGTGTGGATAACTGGATAGCCACTCCAATTTGGAGTAGTCGTGACGGCCTCACTTTCAATCGCGTCGACGGTTTCTGTATTTCTGTATTCTGTGATTACAAAGTGATCCGGTCTCGGCTAACTAAAGGTATAAAAAAGTTATATAAACGTGTTATAACATTTTTTATACCAACTTAGCTCTTCCGGCACCGACCAAACTTGTGACCAATGATGTTATTTGTCACCTCTGACCCCTGACCCCATAAACCACACAACGTCTCGATGAAGCCATATCGAAAACAACAACAAAATATTTTTTGTGGCCAACAAAAACTTAAAATCCAACGTTTCCAAAATAGTAAATGAAGGTGAGCTAGGGTAGACCGAGGCGAATCGGATCACAGGGCGAATCGGATCAAAATAAGAAATCTGTTCATAATTCAAATATCGCATTCACATAGAATACACTCAACCATCGTTTTACGTCCCTCCTCTCACCCCTCACTTCCGACATAGGCAGTATTTCGATCGCGCTTGTGAATCAGTGTCAAAGCCGCTCGTCAGTGACTCTGTCGTTTATGTATGTCGCAATTTTGGTGCTCATCTAAGGTACGTACTTACGATTTATTTGTATCATATTACGGATGTGTGTTAAAACTTAACTATATTGGTTTATATTGCTAAGCAAGGTGTCTATATTAGTGAACCAATTCGGTTTTAAGTATGATCTTAGAGGTTACCGTCTAAAATATTTATTTCAAAAGTCTTAATTATGGGGCTAATCGGATCATATCGTCAGGGGCGAATTGGATCACACTTTTAAACTGATTTATTACATGTTTGAGGTTATTGATTCATATCTATTTTATTGTAGATGGTTCGCATGTACAAAAAACACACTGATACCGAAGAATGATCTGAAGAAAAAATTAAAGAGGCAGTAAATAAAGTCCAGAACAAAGAGTTGACATTACGTCAGGCTGCTGTGGTTTTTGCAGTACCGTTCACGAGCTTACAGAGAAGAGTTACTTTATCCAGGGTTATTATTAAGCGTCGAGGTTGACAGCCAGCTTTAGATGAGAATCGAAAAATAAGTACGCTGACCATATACTGTGGTATAAAAACCAAGTAAAATAAGGAAAAGGCTGTGGGCAAAGAAAATAATATGAAGAAGATGAAGCATAAAGAAACGCTTGCGAACACTTGAAAATTAAGAGTTCATCTGCAAAAAAGAGAGATTGGCACTGCATTTACTGTTTTGAAATATTTCTTTATCTACCATTTGAGGATTGGATTCAGTGCAATGCCTGCGAAGAATAGTGCTACGAAAGTAGTGCTGTTATGGGGGAAAAAAGGACCATTATATATGTGATTGATGTGCTGATAGTTAAAATTGATCTCATTATTAATTTTTTACTGATTCTAAAGCTATATTGTTAAGAAACTTAAAAAAAATTGTTACATTTTGTGTACGATCCGATTCACCCCGAAAATTGGGGCGATTAGGATATTTTTCTTTTTTTAGTTTTTAATAGCTAATTAAGAGAATATATGGATGATTTAAATTTTTAAATGTTTATTTCATAGCTGATTGTTACTTCTTACGTTTTTATCAATAAAAATAACAATATATAAAACTTTAGTATGATTTGTTGAACTTCAAAGAAAAAGTGATCCGATTCGCCTCGGTCTACCCTATAGTATTTTACTCAAAAACAAAAGCTGTTAAGCTAGTTCGCATTAGGCCAGTATTTTAGTCGAGTAGCGAGTAATTTAGTAGCTAAACGCGTCTGAACACCAAAAATTTAGTCGAGTAGATTAGTAAGTAATTTAGTCGAGTAGATTAGTAAGTAATTTAGTCGAGTCAATCCATTTATTTCTATTTTTCTTGGGCGAGTAGCCCCCCCACCAGGCGACCCTGCTCACTGGCTAAACAAGTCTGAACCTATTGATTTAGTCGAGTTTATTACTTGCTACAAAAATAGCAGAAAATTTGCACAATTTTCGGTCATTCTTATCGTGTCGAATTATTATTTCGGATCTTTCAACGCTTCCTTCAGAAGACATTTAGTTGCTCCTAATGCATTTCGATAATGTACCTATTTCTATCGATCCATTTTCTTATCCATATAGCTTCTTTTTTATGACACAAACTTCTTCATCCACCTCTACTAAAATAACTTTTACAATTAGATTAATCAGTTTAATTACTTTGGAGGCAATCGTAGGCTACGTACGTAAACGTTGAAAGATCCGAAATAATACTTCGATACTTTAAGATTGACCGAAAATTGTGCAAATTTTCTGCTGTTTTGTAGCAACTAATGAACTCGACTACATTGATAGGTTCGGACTTGTTTAGCCGGTGAGCCAGTGAGCAGGGACAGTGGTGGGGGGGCTACTCGCCCATGAAAAATAGAAATAAATGGATTGACTCGACTAAATTACTTACTAATCTACTCGACTAAATTACTTACTAATCTACTTGACTAAATTTTTGGTGTTCAGACGCGTTTAGCTATTAAATTACTGGCTACTCGACTAAAATACTGGCCTAATGCGAACTAGGCTTAATGCGAACTAGGCTTTAGTGAAAAACTGTTAAGTAATACATTTTTGCAGTGATCGTTTTTTATATGTATATGTCACCGTAAAATTGTAAAAACCGTTAGATTGTAAAATAACTCAATCTATCGGTTTTTACAATTTTACGGTGACATATTATATATCTAAATATAAAAGCTCCGTAGCCTAGTGGGTAGACCGTTTGGTTCGCACTCGAGAGAGTGCAGGTTCGAATCCCAGGTTGTGGCGTGTACCAATGAGACTTTTTCAGATCTCAAGTACATTATACGGACGCTCTAACGGTGAAGGAAAACATCGTGAGGAAACCCGCACATAGTTGGCCCCAGACGTATTGACTAGTTCATTCCTCTGGACTAGGCTGACTATGTTGTGAGAATGTCGTATGTGCTTGGGCAACCATACGACATTTAAAAACCACTGTCCCAGGCACTACAGTATTTCAAGAGTGGTTACTTCGCTCGGAGAATACTGTATAAATCATCCATTAACGGATGCAAAGGCCTAAGTAAATATATAAAAGGCAAACTTGACTGACTCTATCAATGCACAGCCGAAACTACTCAACGGATTTTGCTGAAATTTGGCATACCTACCTACAGATAATTGTAATGACGTAGGCATCCGCTAAGAAAGGATTTTTGAAAATTCGCCCCCTAAGGGAGTGAAAAAGGGGTTAAAATTTTATATGGAAACCGAACTCCACGGTGACGAAATCGCGGGCAAAAGCTAGTTATAAATAAAAATGTATTACCGCAATGTTTGTACGCGCATAACTTCCAAACGACTGCACCAAATTGTATAAAAAAAATATTAAAAAAAATAGACAAATAAATATGGTGGTAGTTACGAAGTTCGCCGGTTCGGCTTGTTTATGTTATATTTGTTTATAATATATTAGATATTTAAATTGTACGGCGTTTTTTTTTTTTTGAGATAGAAGCAAAAAAAATCCAGTGTAATACTTTGTATTCGGGTATTATCATTAGTCTACAGTCAAAACAATATTTGAATGATTCATTTAAATTACCAAAATTTATCAAAGGGCCAGTGGCGTGGGGTTTTTGTAACTCTATTCCTATCGACTTCACTTACCACTTACCTTTGGAAGACCCTCATCCCAATCCTACCTATACAGGCTAGGGCTATGAAGCAGAACCCGCCTTCGCCACTAAGTCTAAGAACTCACAGAGCGATTTTCAGTTGCGCCCGCCGCGATTATGAGCCCGCGCAGCTTCTGTATAATGCAAATATAATATATAATGTTCGGTAAAATCAATTACGGACATTTTGGACATATGATCTACTGCTATGGACCTCATATTAGACATAAAAAAGTAAAGCACAACTCACGATGCGATTTGCGCCCGCGCGCTCTGCGATCGATTGGCGAGGGCAAACCGAAATTCTTATGTTTTTTCTTTGCCCGTTTTGTAATCGCCAGTCTTGCGATTTTCGCCCACCAAATCGCAACTGCGGCGACTTGTAATCGCGCAAATAACTAATAAATGTTGAAATAAAATCTCAGTTTCACAATATAATAAAATCGCTCTGTGAAGTTCCTAACTGAAAGAGTCTCAACACTGCGTTTAACGACACATCGCTAAGAAGAACGTCGCATTGCAATACAATTTACAAGAATTGTACGACGTCGTATGTGCGATGCGTCGTCGCAACGTAGTGTTGTGGCCTCGCCCAAACTTGTATGAGCTGAATGAACCTTAAAAAAATATTTTATAAGGTTAATTGTGTTTCGAACGCGTTTATGAGAAATGAAGAAAAAAAAATAAGTTATACAAATAAACAACACTAAGCGCTAGACATTAAAAACTAATTTATGCATAATGCTGCAGACGCTGTACAAATTCAGGATATGTGGATATTTACCGGTTGTAAATTGTAATGATATGTTACCTCTTGCTTTATGTGGCAATTATTAACAAAAATAAATAATTTAAAAAAAATTAAAAAACCCGATTGCAATAAAAGACAGATACCTACCTAAGCAACGTTCTAAAAAGACCGAAACAACATTGAGAAAGACTACACTATGAGCTGAAAGCCTAAGTGAAATAATTGACGTTATGTTTGTTAGCAGGCGGGACCCATTCGCAAATTATAAATCGTACAAAAATATAATATGAGCCCGCCTGCTAACAAACATAACGTCAATTATTTCACTTAGGCTTTCAGCTCATAGTGTAGTCTGTTTTCTCAATCTTGTTTTGGTCTTTTTAGTGCGTTGCTTAGGTAGGTATCTGCCTTTTTTTGCAGTCGGGTTTTTTTTTTATTATTATTTATTTTATTTTAGATTTTTTAGTTTAACCAACACACGTTTGGTCGATTAAAAGCAAAAATAAGATGATACGAACATTAAGAGTGATTAAGAGAGATTAAGATACGTAAGAATGGTTGTTACGCAACTTTAAATCGATATAGATCCTAAACGGTCATTCGAATCGAAAAATGTTGAGAGAAAACTAAAAATGATTTTTAAATACCTATTTAACGATACCCGACATAGTTTGTTAACTTTCATTCTTTTTCATTTTCACAATATGGCGTCTCCAGTAGTTGAATTTTCACTAACGTCATGTCTTTAGTGACACTCGCCGGACTAAGAGGAACCGATTGACATGCGAATCATAAAAATCGGTTTAGGCGTTTGGTCTGTATAGTGCTTCAATGGAACATACAAACATACATACATACATACATAGGCTGATAAACACATTACCACTCCTTTGCGTCGCGCAGTCGGGTAAAAATAGGACAATAGTCAAAGCGGTGGTGATGGTGGCAGTATTTGTGTAGTGCGTAGGTAATGTTACGTTGTTTAACTAAAAACTAAAAAAAAGGGTTTTACACTAGAAATCAGTAGATAGGTACCTACTTATGTCAGAACAACCGTTTTTTTTTTTTAAAGAAATGTATTTCAGCTATTTACCAGGAAACGAGCTGAAAATCGATGGTAAGCATGCCGCCCATGGACATTGGAAACACCAAAAGAGTTACACAGGACTCAGAAGTACACTTGTAACTCCTCTGGTGTTGCGCACTAGCGTTCCTCAAATTCCCCAACCCTCTTGGGCCTCCGGTAATCACACTCACTCGACGAAACACAGCGTAAGCGTTATTTCACACCGATTTACTGTGAGGTCGTAGCCTTACATAAAATCGGTGTGCCAGGTTTCGGCACAGCACCGTGGTATTTATCCGGTCGAGCCAGCCCATTCGTGCCGTGCCTGGCTCTCCCACGGTTGATTATCCATTCATAGTTCTGTACTATCCAATCCAACTCCAATTATCCATCCATCATCACTTCCCAACCCTCCGCACCACGCCAGCCAGCTTTCAGCCTCTTCGGGTACATCGACCACCAGCCTCAACGCACTGCGGCCTGGTCGAACCCTCATCGGCTTCAACGGGCACTTTCACTACAACGACCGGTCAGCAAGCAGAGCACATCTCTCCTGGTCAGCACGTGGCCATCGCGCATCGGCACGTAGAATCTACAATCTCAGGGCCCGTGTCGACTGTCGACGCTCCGGTTTCTACACGGGGCGGCGCCGGACCGGTGCCAGTTATGTTCGAAGCACTAAGAATTCCGCGTACGCGTGTACACGTGCCGGCGCTAGCAACGGTTTGACTCGAAGCCGGTTTCATACATAACTGGCGCCGGAGACAAACAACCGGAGTACAAACCGGAGCGTCGACACGGGCCCTTAACTTACAAAATACTTGTAGTTTACGATAATGCCGTCTATGATTCTCATATTTTGCCTCATGCTCCATAAAATAAATCTCTACCTATTTGAAATATCTACTTGCCAAATTTTGATCCTGCATCGGTTCAAAAATTACAAGGCCTTGGATTTGCAGGCTGGTCGGTAAAGGCGCTTTAAATTTTAAATAATTAATATCATTGATGTGTAATATCTTTCTTCTCGCTTTTTTAATGTGTTTAAACATCAATGCGTCAGAACATGGATTTTTTCTACACACAGTAGACTTTTCCCAAATTGAAACTATTTCGTAACGATGTGGACAGTTCCGCCTGCAAGCTGAACTAGTTTTCGGGCTTCTTGTTTTAACATTACCATAATTTACCATCTGCCTTGAACTATTTATAATATTCGGTGATATCTGCTCTATCCCCCTTACAAATAAACGCTGTATAAGCTTTGAATAGTTATACAGTGTTTTGTCTCCTTCTATCAAATTAAAAATGTCACTTGTGTGACGGGAACAAAACACTGTATAACTATTCAAAGCTTATACAGCGTTTATTAATAAGGGGATAAGAGTATTTAGCTTCAGCTGTATTGTTTGATGCAAGGTGAACTTGAAGCTTCCTTTTCTCTATTGAAATTGCCAACAACCTGTGAAAGATTGATTGGTATTTTTAGTACTTGAAACATAGTCCGTTCATAATTATAAATATTATAAATTTACATTTTTCTGATCACAAAGCATTGAAACTTTAGTTCCATCCATTTTATAGTTATGAATTATGGTTCACTTTAATTAATAATACTCGTATATAATTTATAGACCAGAATGAATAATTGAGTATTGACAGTTTTTATTTTCCGCTTGTCCATTTTATTATTTCCTTAAAATTAGCTGTGACTAATTGTTAAATGACATCATCGCTACCGGATCCTTAAATTCATGAATTAATACATAAATATAGACGTCTATTTACCTCTCAAATTTGTCGACTCCAGAAAAGCGTAACTTCTGCTTCTTATGTATGGCAATGCTACGGAGGCTGAAGCATTCAGGTGTGTGATCTGTCTGCTTATTAATACTCATATTATGTAGAAATCGGAATATTATATAAAAGTACATAGGTACTTAAGTAAAAAATATATTTCGTTGTCACTAACACCTGATTATAGCTGTTGTTACTAACACCTGAGGACAGTTGTTGTTACTAACACCTGAGGACAGTTGTTACTAACACCTGAGGACAGTTGTTGTTATTAACACCTGAGGACAGTTGTTGTTATTAACACCTGAGGACAGTTGTTGTTACTAACACCCGAGGACAGTTGTTGTTATTAACACCCGAGGACAGCTGTTGCTGCCAACACCTGAGCTTAGCAGCTGTTGTTACTAATACTAGCTTTACATTTAAACATAAAATTACAAGTTGCAAACAGTGTATTGACGTCATGGTAATGTTAAAAAAATATTTGATAATGTAAAAAGAACTGGATAAGTGTGAGTCGGACTCGTACACGGAGGGTTCTGTACAAAACGACAAAAAAAATACGTTTGTTTAATCCCATGAACACTTATGATCTAAGCATGAACACCACTTAAATGTTTATTTTATTCTGTTTTTAGCTTTTGGTGTTGCAAGCGGCAACAGAAATACATCATGTCTGAGAGTTCATGAGATATCACCTGGAGATAGACAGATGGACAGCCGAGTCTTAGGTTTTCGTTTGAAAAATATATCTTTCTTGTTTCTCATTTGAGGTTAACCTACACAAATAGGGATCTAAAATGGCCATTAGCAACGGCCAGCGCCCAGCGGGTCAAATATCAGGTAAGTATAAAGGACGACCATTAAAACAAGTCCACTGGTGACAACTGACAACTCCGGTTTGTCGAAAAAAAGTAGCATCTCGAATTAATCAGGTCAATAAATATTAATAAGGTTATATAGAGCTAGGAAAAGGTTACGAATTAATAAGAGTAAATGTTGGAACCGGCAAAAGGAATCGCTAAAAGCAAAAAAAAAACATCGTATAAATATGCATGTATTAGGAAAAATTCGAACATTCTAATTAGACAGTCGTTGGTAACGATGCGCTGTCTTCTGGTGAGTTTTTCATTTTTGCGCAAGTTTGTTAAATTCGAAACTTAAAATATTCTGAGCTGGTAATTCTAAAATTTAAAATATGTTAATTTTACTGAAGCATAAAAAAAATCAATCTGATTTTTTAGTGAATTTGTAATTTTCTTATAGAAATACCTACCAACACTTTCTTTTCTAAGGTACCTAGCTAGAAATTAAGGTAAAAATAGGCTAGAAATATTTTTAGATTAATCTCTACCTACCTTTTGTAGGTTAAGAAAGTGTTTGTTAATATGTACCTACTTATGAAGAAAATAAAAGTTTTTCTCGAGTCCTTAGGGAACGTACCCATTCCTATTACCTACGTGACCTGTTTAGGGGGCGGGGGTGTTCAAAATACTACGCTTGTTCACTTGCTTAGAGGGGGTTTAGGTTTTTGTCACGTAGTCAACATCTAAATATCTCGCGCGACGGTCATTAGTACTACCGACTACGTGACAAGGAGACCCAGTCTCGGCATATACTGTGGTCGCTGTGGGGGGAGGGGGGTAAAAATGGGTAAAATTGGTGACGTCATATGGGTACGTGCCCTAGATGTTGCGTCCTAGTTCTTGTGTTTACCAACATTAATAAAAAAAAATTGCAGGTTTTGTGCGCGGTTGTGGCTATGGCTTCGGCCATCGGGTAAGTTCACATAACTTTTACTACATAATTATTAAACTTTTGTTGGGCTTTTTGAATTAATTCTTACAGGCATGTTGCCTAAAAATTTTATTACGTCAATTCGATGTTAAGCAATATGTAAATAAATAATCTAGGCCCAATTTTTGTAAATCTCAAAAAATTACCAAGATACCTACGAATAATTTAGATTCACAATAGGAAAAAGAGAGCGATATATCGACATGTGACGTCACGACGCGATGTGTACATTTGTCATGAAACAATGTTTTTGCGAAAAAGAGATGGGCAATATTTTTTAGTAACTATTTCTTTTATTTAGATTTATGTATCACTATTCAACAATTTTTAAATTTAATTAGTTAAAATGTGAAATTCAACACTAGGAAACATCTCTATTACACTACCTGATACAACATAGACGTATAATACTATAGACGAGCCATATTGAGGCAAAAAGTGTATCCAGTTAAATAGCCACACTTTTGACATTTTTGGGCCATTTTGTCATTTGATGTATGGTGAAAACCAAGATGGCGTAACTTTTCACTGTATGAAGATTTGTTCTGTCAATTGTACGTCTATCTTGAGTTTTGAAATCGTTGGGTTACTATTATAAATTATTATTAACTGTCTTAACCTTGTGTGCGCTTTTCAAATGAATCCATTGTATGCTCGCCAGCGAGGCGGGTCGCTACGACCCCGGTCGCTACGACCCCGGTCGTTACGACGCCGGCCGCTACGACCCAGGTCGTTACGACCCCAGCAAGTACGACCAATCTGGTCGCTGGAACCCCGACAACTCCGGACAGTACAAGTAAGCTTTAAATGGTTTCTAAAAGTTCCTTTAAACTTTAAAGTATAATAATATTATCGTCGCGTATACATGGATGTAGAAAAAAAGGCAGACGCCGCTTCAGTAATATGAATAGTGAAGCCATCAAAGTAAGACGGCCGTATCGTAGCGACACGTGCCGCACGCACACATTCACAGCAAAGTAAGACGATCGGCCGCCAGTACGCCAATGGCAATTATCCGTAATGTCACACAAACGTAAGTCGCCGCCATTGTTGTGCTTCACTCAATGCCACTTGTGATATTAATTACTCTTTGTCAAAGCTCACCTTCCGCTTTTTTCTACGTCCATGAATGTATAATAGCTATAGTCTATTCGCGTTAAGAAGTCAGTGAATTATGCGCGCATAATATAATAATATATCTATATCTTTAAACTAATTATAAAGAGGAAAAGTTTGTTTGTTTGCATTGAATAGGCTCCGAAACTAGTGGACCGATTTTGATAAAATTTGGTACAGAAATATAATCTATATTACAGATTAGACCACGGGGATGGTCATTGACTAACTTTTATCGCGGCAAAATGTACGGTTACCGCAGGATATCCTTTTACGCGCACGAAGTCGCGTGCAACATTTAGTATCTAATAATTTTTGGGTTATTGGCAAATAGTTGTCTCTGGTTCGAATCCCGGTCAAACGAATAATTTTCGAATATTTCTTAATCTACTAGATCTCCGAGCAAATATAGATACTTTAATTTATTGATATTTTCAGCGGAGACCGTGGAGACCGTGGTAGCGCCGGCGGACAATACGAGTGAGTACCCATTACCCACTACCGGTTACCCCAATCTGTCACCCGTTACCTACCCGCAATACCGCAGTACAGCGTGACTGGACTACACCCTAATTCTCCTCGCATTGGGGATAACCCCAGCAGTGGGGACCTTTTCCTTTGTTTTTGATCTCGCAGGGGAAAGGCTTTATGCCTCCCCCGGTCGGTTGGCTCGGGGGTATATGGGACTCCAACCATAGGGTTACCCACTAAAACCACCTGCGGATTGCCCTCAGCCGTTATAAGGGGAGTGTCCCGGATCTGTCTAACACAGGACACCCCCCGCGACCGGCCGGTCTACCTGTATAGGGACCGGACTTCCACCACAGTTATGGGGCCAATCTGGAGCGTCCCCCTCGGCACCGGGACTAGCTAGCAGTGGGGACCTTAGTAGCAAGGTCCAACCACCAATCCTTTTTGCCAGTATCCATATGGAACTGCAACTCTGAATAGTCGTGTAACCTCTAACGACACGGGTTTAGTGCCCATGTAGTTAGAAGTTACACGACTTAAGTTTGTTTTTATTAAATAAATAAAAAAACTTTTGCTACAGTATTCAAAGGCTGATTCGTAACGCGATAACCAATCAGAGGCCTGATTAGATATCCAATGTCGAATTCACCTTAGAAACCAGCAGTGCTTTTCTCTAAGTACATTTTCATATCTCGACAGCTGAATCCGCGGCGAGGTATCAAATCTACAGTGCTATTCTCTACGAACATTTTCATATCTCGACAGCTGAATCCACGGTGAGTGTCAAATTCGTATACTGCCTGTCTATTCTGTAAGAACATTTTCAATTCTCGAAAGCTGAATCCGCGGTGAGTGTCAAATTTTTATATGATTTGCTCTTGCCTCGGATTCAGCTGTCGAGATATTTGAAAATGTTCTTAGAGAATAACACTGCTGATTTAACACTCACCGCGGATTCAGCTGTCGAGATAAATGAAAATGTTCACCTCTGGAGCGTCCCGCCACCGTTGTACGGTTGTTCATTTTGCCCCCTTCAAGCGCCCACCCACCGTTGTACGGTCGTTGAGTAGTAGGCACGAAAAACAGCAACATTAAGTGCGAAAACAATGTTTGTCCCTTTTTATCGTATAACATATTGAAGCTAATGAAAAGGACAACAAATCTATGCCCCACCCATATACAATCTTGACAAGTAACAAAACCAATAGCCACTTGAAATCAACTCAAGTGGTGTCGAATTTCATTATTTGTTTAGTTCACTTCAGTGCAGGATTACAGTGTGTTGTGAAGTGCAACTTTGTTAAGAATATTTTTGGTGAGTAGCTAATGTTATCTAAAATGAATGTAACATAAATTTTCGTCATAGTTTTGCTTTTAGAATTTGTTTTTTATTATTTAGTTGCGTCCATAATGCGTCCATAAACCAACTCAAGAAAAAACCGTTACAAAAACGGTTTTATATCTTAATAAGCTATGAATATTTCTGTTATTATTTAACTTTCAATAATAGAAAATATTATTAACTATCGTTTTACTATAACAAAAGAACTAGTTAGTGCTTTAATAAAATTAGAAAATAAAAATAATAAAACAACGTTTGAAATCGACCGTTGTACGGTGGCCGGGCGCCCCGCATTTTAAAAACAAGATGGCGTCGAAAATACAAATTTTTAATGAACATGACTCGTGGAGTCACCTAAAATTTTTTGTTTTGTTTTATTTATTCACATTATAGACTAAATTATACATTCAATTATATATTAAAATTCGGTTACATTTACTTCGCTATTGTTTCATTTACTACATACAACTATTTTTTTTATTTTCGTCAAAAAAAACATAAAAACTGTATGATAGATATAGCTATAAATAAATAAAATAAATGCTTTTATCTAAATCTATATCCTAAGTACTAATATTTTTATGTAAAATAGTCAATTAAGTTAATTTTTATGCCTTACAAAATATTTTAAAATATTAGAGGAAAGACGACTCCATATATTTTTTGTTCGTAAATTTCCACAAAACTGGGAAATTTAGTCAACTTTCAAAAATTAATTTTAATAACTCTAGAAAAACTTAATCAATGTGTGTTCATTTATTTTGGTTCTATATTTAGTGTAGTTTTTGACAAAATAGCTCATATGTAAAAACACCAAACTCTTAAACTTTTATTAGCTTTTTATGTAAGAGTGGTATTTTTGGCGTATTTTTTTTTGTTTTCTAAGATTTTTAATTATTGGACCCCTTAATATACATAATTTCTTTAAAAAGCAACTCTATATTAGAGAAGGTTTAATATGAGTCCACAAAATATATTTTTTTTTTGGATAATCAGGTCCAAAAAGGCTTTCGAACTCACACGTTTTGCAATGATTATTTTCGAAATAACGCATTCTCTTTAAATATTTTTTTTTTTTGTAATTTCCTGAAGCAGCGGATATTTTGACTAATTTATAATAATAAAGTAACTCGTTATTAATATCATTAGTCTCTTTAAAATGTTTCTAGCGTCTTAAATTGATTTTTAAATGCTTTTTTCGACAACAACAGGCGGAATTTTACATACTTGTGCGATTAGGACGTTCTAAATAATTACACTTGTTAATTTTTCAGTTTATATTATATATGTATTAAAGCAAATTTAATGAGGATTCCGAATATACTAATTTAAGCTAGTGCATTCATACAAATTTCCGTCGAAATCGGCATTTTAGCGCTGACCGGCAGATTATTTTTGACGCGGGGGGGGGGGGGGGGGGGGTGTTGGGCTAAAGTACTATATAACATAATACGATTGGGGCGCTGCAGAGGTTAGAGAATAGCACTGCAGTAAGTATACGAATTTGACACCTCACCGCGGATTCAGCTGTCGAGATATAAAAATGTTCTTAGAGAATAACACTGCAGGCTTGAATGTAGTATTAATCTGTAATCATCACGAATGTATCTATCTATATCTATGTATCTATTTACAGCGGTGGTTACGGCGATAACGGCGACCGAGGCTCTGCCGGTGGATTCTACGTCCCCGAGAACCAGCCGATAGTGTAAGTGTTAATGGTTATAATGATAGTATTTATGGACGCTATACGCGATAGCTTACCTAGCACGGGACCAGATTGACGTGGTGTGACCACGTCAATCTGGTCCCGTGCTAGGTATCCAAAGAACTTGTGTTACGGGGACCAGACAACGGGAAATATATTTAAATACTTTTATACTAAACATATTTAAGATTTTGATTACATTAAACACATCTATGAGAAAGAAACACAGGAAACTTTGCGGGACTCGAATCCGCGACCTCCAGTTTAATCGCAAACGCGCTAACCGCTGAGCCACAAGAGTTGTCAATGATTATTATTATCAAGAGCTTAGCGAAAGTTGCTCTTGATCTAACGATAAGCATTAGTGCAACTATTTATAATACTTGAGATAATTTATAAATATTTAAAGAAAAAGTTACTGATTTTGTCGCAAGAGAACGATGCTTCAACACGCATGGGCCCGCTAGACCGGAGATATGAGATATCTCTCTATCCCACGCCTTCGCAGAAATACGGCAAATGACAACTTGTGTTACGCAAGGTGAGTGAGCGTACCGCAGGCCCATACGTGTGAAAGACTTTTATCTTCTCTGTTGTGTTGTGATGCTCAGGCAATCCATAAAAACTAATTAGAGTGCAGTTATTTTCAATTCATTATTGCACTTCTGCCTACAGCTGGCCGATTCAACTATAAATGTACGATACATCGTACATTTTGTGAGTTAATCACTGAGTTAGTAACGAAACGGAGGAGTGAGTAACGGAAAGTCTCACTTTTGTATTATAGTGAATACAAAAGTGAAACTTTCCGTTACTCACTCCTCCGTTTCGTTACTAACTCAGTGATTAACTAGTTGTATTCACTATAATACAAAAGTGAGACTTTCCGTTACTCACTCCTCCGTTTCGTTACTAACTCAGTGATTAACTCACAAAATGTACGATACAGAATCAGCCAGCGGGTCATTAGTATTTATGCTGACGGTCCAAATAATTTGCAGCCGCGAGACCCTGCCGCCTGTGCCGATCCCAATCTACACCACAACCCCCAAACCAAAGGACATCCCCATCAACAACTACCAGTACAAATACGGCATCCCAGACGCTGAGAAGTCGGTCCTCCTCGCACTGAGCCTCGCAGGTGACTCCGACGATCTCAACAAGGCCTTCTTCGAGTACACCAACTCTAAGAACAAGGTCTACAGAACTGACTACATCGCTGACGCCGCGCACGCCGATCACGTTTTGTAAAAAAGACTAGAATATCAATAAATTATATATAATGTTTTGTATTTTAAACTTATGCACCACATTCCCTTGCTACCTGGCTATGTCTATGTACGTACATCCTACAAATTTCACTGTTAGCTGTTGCACGCAACAGCTAACGGTGAAATTAATAATAAAACGGAACTAAGAATTATTCTGGGTAAAATGCACCTAACATTCATTTATATTAACCAGACCAAAGGTTATTTAGATGTGGTCACAACAATTCGGCCGTTCTAGAGTTGAGATGATCATCATTGTATTATACAAATTGATTATTAATTAATAATAAAGTAACATGAATAAATTATTGCTATTATTAAAATAATTAACATAATCCTCTCAGATACCTTTATTTTTATTTATCTTCAGCAAAATTTAATACTGTTCAGTTCTTCTTAGTCACTTTTTCTACTAATAATTTTCTAGTAATTGTAAAACTCTTGACGTTGTTGTACCGTGATTATTTGGTGCGTCAGATGTATTCTAAATGTTTTTGATTTTTTCTACTATGCTTTCATAATTTTCATTATCTCTTTTAGATTGTTCTAGAAGATCTTTCAAATGTTTTATGTATTCGTCGGCATTGTTGCATATATCTTTTAATTTAATATAAATTTTTATATTTCTTACAGTTTCTTCCTCGTTTGTTATTTTTAAATGCGTACTTTCGGGTTCTATTATTATTAAAGATTTTTTTATAAAGCCACTATTAGATGGTATAAGTAAATTTAAACATTCCTTGCCATTTTTATTTTTTTCGTTTCTTGTTAATATACTTTTATTTGCTTTTATTTTCTGTTTACTATTTCTCTTAACTAAATTTTTAGCTACTAATGTATGCTTTAACTTATCTTCTTTATTGATCACTTGAACTTTTTCACCTATAACCACATAGGGTATTAGTAAATCTTTATTCAATCCAAATCTCAATTGATCATTTACAAGCTTTTGTTTATCAGTTTTGAAATTTGATAGAATTTCACCTTTTTTCAACAATGTTAAGTTTTCATATAAAATGTCATCGTAGTCTGATTTTACACTCTTTATTTTTTCGCTCATATCTTGTAAACTTTTGTTTAGTTTTTTATTTCTCGTATCGTTGGTGTCCAATTTGCGGCTATCATATTGTAAGTTACAACAGGATATTATACAATCGCACTGTGCGCACCGACATCCCTTGTAGTTTCTCACATTATTATCATCTGTTACATTTTTACTACAAAACTGGCATTCACAGGGTGAACACCCACAACGATCAACTTCGCTAATAATATTTTCGTATTCGTGCAAATTATTTTTGCATATGTAACAGTTGCAAAGCTTACTTTTGCACTTATCTTTAAATAAACAAGATACGGATGAAAGTCGATCCGCGACACAGATGCTATTTTCACTCGGTGTTGTATTAAATGGTAAATTCTCATAAAGTAATGTTCTATGAACGTCATACTTGTTAATTTGTGTCTTAGGTTTTATTTTTCTATTTGGAGCAGTCCTTCTTCTTTGGCATACACAGCCGTTGCGATCTTTGCGGCATGCGCAATTTTTACATGAACACTGTTTTTTTCTAATCCCGCCCTTGGCTTTGCCTTTAGATTCACCTTTTTTACGTGCATTCAAACAGTTGATACACTCACAAGAATTACATTTACACAACTCTCCCGTTGTTATTGTACTCTCAAATGAGTTCACTGAACTCGTTGTCGGTATTTCGTCAGGATTGCATGTACATTCTTCGTCTTCTTTGTCATCTGGCTGACAAGCACATATAGGATATCCATCCTCTGAGATGTCGCTATCTGTACACGAACATATTAAATTAGGTGATTCCATAGGTGTTGGATAGCCACAAATTGGAAAAGCATCACTTTTTCCTTCACTTTTAACTTCTGTATCAACATATTTGTGATGGCATGGACAATCATCGTGATGTTCTTTATCCTTGCTCAATTCAGGTAGATTTTCTTCATGTGAAGGCAATATAATTTTGACTTCTTTTTCTTGATTTTCATCGCATGGACTATTCAATTGGCCACAAGATGATTTGGGAGACGCTAAAGATCTTGGACTAGTTAAGCCAGCCGTCGATGGTTTTGGACTAGTCAAGCCGGTTTGTATTTTATCCATTATTTTATCACATGATTGTGTAGACGATTTTAAAGGAGCGGCACTTTTGGCCTCCTTATCAATTGCAAGGCATGGATTAGCTTGAGGTATCACAGATCCTGCGGACTTCGTAGGACATTCACATCCTTTATTACCTTTATTTCTTTCTGAACCATCTTTATAACTTTGAGAGCATAAGCAAACGTATTTTGTTTCATCATCCAAATTCAAATGATCTTCTTCACTACTAGAGGTTTCGTGTAATGGAGGCGTGGGAGGACAATCGCATAGTTCACAGCAACATATCTTATATATTTCCTCAATCTTACTAAACAGGTCATTTCTCTTACCATTTTCAGATTTTGCACCGAATATGCTTTGCTTATTTTTTGTTTCCTTGCTTTTACCGCTAGAAGCTTGAACTGTATTATTTTTATTACTCTTGTAAATTGTTGTCGAACAATCTTTCGAAACACAATCGATTTTTACGTTTTTCTGCGACTTTTTCCCTGATTGCTTATTATCGATCTTATCTTTTGAAGATTTCTTTAGACGTTTCTTAACACTCTTTTCTTCTTTTCTCTCATCTTTTTCATAACGAGGTTTCTTCAAATCTTTAGATTGGCAGCGGGTTTCTGGATCTTTGATAGGTTTGGCAGCTTCTTTCGCAGAGCAAGTGTTACATGTAAATACAAATTGTTCACATCTATTTTTTTCACCACAGCAACAGACTAAAATGTCTTTGTTGATTTTAGTTTTCATGGTACAAAGTTTCCAGTCGCAGTTGGAACAAGAGCATGAGAGAGGTAGAACAGACTCCATTGCGTTCGTCATTTTTAAGTTCTTAGAAACTTTCTGGGGCTATTCTTGCGTTTTTGTACCTGGGAAGATATTATTCAGATGATATACGGTATTTAAAAGAAGCATATTGATTTACATGAATCACTTCGTAATTTAGAACATTTTCAGACTGCCGTCTACTAAGACGTCTATGTTCAAATGTCAGTAAATGGCGTTTGTCAAAACCAAGAACAGAAGAAAAATTCAGGCAGATAAAGATAAATATTATTTTTTTTCATTAAGATGACCAAAAACAATAAATGAGGGTTGCAAATAAAAGAACCATATAATTTAAAAATTCATTTTAATCATCAATTATTACATAATCGTAAAACGTAAAGATCTATATTTGTGACACGAGAATTAGTCAAAATAAAATCGTTCGACAATATATTATATACAAACACGATTGGCACGGAAAAGATATAAATTAGAAATTAAAGTTCGCTATCTTAGTCGATTAGAAGGTACATTTTGTTCGATATTTCGCTTATGTTACCCTATTTAGTATGATACAATATACACACTACTACTACGAAGGCACCAGCTAGAGGTCGGTGGAGGTACGCTGAAACAAACAAACATGATATAACGAAACATTCAATTAATTTAGTATTTATTATAGTAACAATTAATAAAACATATCTATTATAGTTAATAAAATCAGGCGTTACTTTACGGAAATCCATAGCATAAAATTAATTATTATTATGATTTAAAGCAATATTCCGCCAAATAATACCCACACTCACACATTTGCTTGCAGGTTGGCGGAATATTGCTTTAAATCATTATATTAATTAATTTTATCTCTATTATAAATGAAAACATCGTCAAACGTATTTTTGTCGAGAAAGAAAAGCAATCATTTCAACTTCAATTCATTTTTGCCAGTTACAGTCCGTTCATATTTAATTTAACTCTGACAGGACCTTTATGTCGGCGGTATAAGGATCACTTCCATAAAAACTCCACTGTTAACGAACTGTAGTGTTTTCTGTCATTTTACTAACTGCGATTACAAATCAGAGCATTTAGCCAAGTTGCCATCGCTAATTACGATGGCGAAGTTGGAAAACAAAAAAGTTTGGGATTTGACGTTTAAACGTAGACGTATATATTATAGACGAGCCATGTTAAAGCGAGAAGTGTATCCAGTTTCATCCAGCCCCACTTTGAGATTTTTGGGGCCACTTTGACATTTGATGTCTGATGAAAACAAGATAGCTGACATTTGAAGTATGATGAAAACCAAGATGGCGTAACTTTTTATTGTATGAAGTTTTATTCTGTCAGTTGTACGTTATCTTGAGCTTTGAAGTATTTGCATTTAGCTTTGCATATAAAGCATTGATGTGACATATGCATCGCTAGACATGCAATAATGCCAATGTCAAATGCCATACATTTTTGTTTTCATACTTCGCCGTCGTAATTAGCGACGGCAACTTGGCTAAGGCTCAGAGAGTCATATTCTTATGTGTATAGGTGACACTCACATATACTACTATTGCTGCACTCTGCAGACGCTAGACGTCTGTGCTCCATACTATCGCATTTGTGCCCAACGCACAAGATGGACAATTCTAAAACAAGGAAAAATTCACATTCAGAACAAAGAACGTTTTTATTGCAGAAGAACTTAGAAAATAAAATGCGAGCCCTTAGAATATTTTAGTGACTAATTTCTAATCAAAGTAGAAAGCTGCACCAACTTCTATCAAACCTACACACTACACATGAACCCAGAACCAGAGTTAAGGACTTATAATTCTTTTCTTGAACAAAAGTAGAGTAAGTTATTATAATACTTATTAACATTTTGATAGATCCTTTTGAATTAATTTTGTAATCTAACTTAACGTTTCGCAAGTTATTAAAGGTACTTGGGACACACGACTTACTGCGTATGTACCAAAGGCACAAAAATATTATGAAACATTAAAAAAAATACAAAATAAATTTCCATTGCAATAAATCGGTATGAATCGTCTGTACAATTTTTTTTAAATCAGCTGTGTGCGGTCAATGACTATCTCAGTGTCGTAGAGATTATGCATTGCTACATTTGCGAAACGTTTTATTTCTGTTAAGAATTCAAATGTCACTTGACTTACAAGTTACGTAAGTACCTATTTACATAAGAGTGGTACTCACAACAATACTCTCAATCGCATTGGCTAACTGCTCCTCCATTATCTTCACGTCACCGTGTTCAAGAACTTCCTGTAATGTTAAAAATTGATTAAAAATTGGGTATTCATAAAATAGACAATAATAACTTACTTATATAGTAAATTTAGTTTTTTTTTCATAATCAAAACTAAACCATTTCTGCATCACCCGAAGTCAATGCAGACATGGTTATAACATGTAATTGCAATAATAGTAATTTCGTAACATTGACTTAGTAGTAGCGCTAACGGTCAATGAACTTCTTCCAATTTACGGAAGAGCTTCTGCAGCTTCACTACGACGTACACTGTGCAAGAATTGACGTGGTTTGATCAAATCTTTACCTCCTGACACAGTTTGACGTGCGGCTGCAGCGCGGGCGCAGCGGCGGCGAGGCGCGCGGCCGCGCACGCCGCGCTCACGCTGGCCAAACGCGCTGCGCCGCGCACCACGCCCGCGTTGCCCGCGCCCGCGCCGCAACGCGACGCCGCGCACGCCGCCGACACGCGCCACTCCTGCGATACAACTCGATAATGTGAATACATGGAAGATGTGGCCTAAATAGTAATAGACAGTACATAATGTTATAATTGAATCAGAAAGTAATGAAGAGTAGGATGTGTATCGAAGCAAACTAGCTGATAGGATAGATGAAAATTGAAGAGCATAAATGACCATAAGAGTTAACAGAGATAAAAAAAGATAATATAAGTAGGTAAGAGCAAAAGAGATAAGAGAAACGCTGGTAGTACCAGAGAGAAGTACCAGTAATAGAGGCGGTGGGTCAAAGGGGATTAACTATATGTGTATTTGAACAATTAATAAATTAATTAAACAGATAACATGTTTTAATAAGAAGATAAACTTAGAACCTCATAGCTATATTGAAAGTAAATAACGGTTATATTTAATAACTAAAGAGGAACAATTAGAAAATGAATAGCCTGTATAGATAAAGGCAGCACGGGCGTAGCCAGGTTTAAGTTTCGGGGGGGGTTGAAGAAAATAAAACGACTACGGGGGGGGGGGGGGGGGTAGTATCAAAGTTCTGATTTAGGCTGTTGTTTTTTTTTTAAATAACTTCAAAAATCATCTTTCAGATAGGGTTAACCTCTAAGGTGTCGCGCTTTAAAAATTTTTAATGGGGCGGCAAAATATGTTAATTGGCCTCGGGCGCGCAAAATTTCTAAATACGCCTCTGTATATTGGTCAGGTCTCTGTATTATATATACCAGCCGGCCCATTTCGGGGGGGGTTTGAACCCCCTAAACCACCCCCCTGGCTACGCCCATGAAAGGCAGAAAATGTTGTTTTTGGGTGTATGGTTTCTTTGTGATTATAATATTTTCATTTAATTATGGGGAATAGAGTTCAACATAATACCAACTCTTATTGAGTTCAGTTCGAGCAATGTTAATCCTTTACCTTGTTATGTTGCATTAGTCAACATTGTTAATTCCTAGAGTATTTTAGTCACAAATATTACTCACCTCACTATCGGTCTTAGCGTCCGCGTCACCTATGGATCTAACAAGCTCCTTCGATATCGCCATCAATAAATAATTCGTTATTTTAGCTTTAGCCTCTTCAGTCACATGTCCCTTCACTAGGGAAATGTCTTTGCACAGTATGGTTAGATCGTCATCAACTGTGTTGTGTATCCTGTCGAATAGATCCTCGATCAGTTGGCTGACTAGTTGATTCCTCATAGCTGGACACGAGCAACGTGATTCCGGGGTGATGTAGCTCATACTGTGGTGCATTCTGCCGTAATCAGTCTTCTTTGGTACCGCTGTGTATATAGAATATCCTTCATCTACATATTCTGTCCTCTCTGGTTTAAGATCCATTCGGGAATGGAAGGATTGCCTCATGGTTTCGCTTCTCAGCTCTTCCAACTCTTCCGTCTTTATCGACAGTTCGTGACTCATTGTCTTTACCCTATCATCACATTTCCTTTTGCATTGGTTCAAAGCTTTCTGAGTGATCGCAAGCTGCTTTTCCAGAGATTCAACCTGAGAACACACTTCTCCTTAGGTGGTTGGCTGATTTGTGCTATTTACACTCCACGTATCATGCTCTTGTATAAGTGAAAACGATCATGCGTTGTTATTTTAATTGTTAAGTATATTGTTAGAAACATCACCGTAAGCATTTGGTTATAAGCGTTCATTTTGTGCCACGAATATTTGACAACATTGTTCGGACGTAAATTTATGTGCAGATTGTGCAGGCAAAATCAAATTTAAAGTAAAAATAAAAGTGCTAGTTGATTTAAATGAAAATCTATAGTAAAAATACAGAAATTAAAGAAATCTTTAAAGACTTTCACCATTCCCAATCTTTAAGTACAATAAATTGGGCAATATAGCGTAGTTTGTCACTAAATTCTAGCAATTAAGATCAAGTTAACCAATCTTTTGAACACAGTGTCACACAAAATGCAAAGTGCCGTGCTATTTGAAATTTAACACAAATCAAGCAATAAGTTATTTTGTGTCTAAATTATAAAAAGTTTGATACTGTTTTTGATGTTTCGAAAATATTTTTACAGATAATATTTTCTGGCTTAACAAAGTTTTAATATTATTAAACTTCTGTGCTTTAGAATTTTTTCTTTAAATTATTTTTTTTCGAAACAAACTTACTAATATTATATTTTCTAAATCATCAACAGATTCAAATTTTAAACATACCCAACCATGCCACCCCACATATTAATAAGCCCACGGTTATACATACCTCCTCCTTCAATTCACTGTTAGTGACCTCCAACTCCTGATTGTTCTTACACGCTCTTGTTAGTTCTTTCCTGATACAATCTAGGTCCGCCATGAAACTCACTTCGCTCTTTCTCGAAATCTCACGGTGCGACTTCAGATCTTGGTCCAGTTGTTTGTTCATCTTTCTTAGTTGTTCTATCTCCTTCTGTAATTAGAGATTTCAAATCTGCATCAAAGTACTAATCTACTTTTACTATATTTTGGCTCACATTTACAACATTCGATTTATCTCTATTCATTTGTAATTAATCTCGTCAACAGTTTACATTTAATACTTTCCTAAATATTAAATATTTTGATATATTACAACTAACACCATATCAATAGGATCTTATATATCAATATCTACTTTTTATTAACATTGAATTGGGTACCAAGTAAGACGATATATCATTATTAATTTATTTATACTACTTACTCTAAATTTGCTTTCAAGCGTTTTGAAAGCCGCCTCCGACTTCCTCGCATCAGCATCAGCCTTTCCGAACATCACCGTGAGGTTGGCGTTTTGTTTCTTCAGCGTAGTCGCGTCTCTCTCCGCTTTCTCTAGCGCTATCCGCATACCCGACTCTGATTCCTCCACCTCACGTAACTTCTTCTTGAGCGGCTCGAGGCATTTCTTCCATTGATCCCTTTCTGATTCTAAGGTCTTCACCTGCAATAACAATATTATTATGTTTAATTATTTACTTACAATATTATTATTTATAGGTTCTAGTATGTAAGTGTATTGTTCTTGTATTGTATTAATGGCATTGGCGTTTAACCAATTATATGGATAATACAAACGATCCAACATCTCTGAATAAATTGAAATTTAATTTTAATATGATTACAAAAGTTCTTTAAATTATCCTCCTAAGTCATATTGCTACACAATTTTTATTTTGTGTAAAACTACATTTACCTTGGTCTTCAACTGGGTCTCGGTATTTTGCGCCTCCTCTATCCTCTTTTTGTAGCCTCCTTCCATCTCTGCCCACATGTCATCAGCCTGAGAACAGAATTATGAGAACTTAACAAAAAACAATTAAGTACATGTCATTTTCGAGAAACAATTTTCGCCATAGATGCCTATATGGTCGTTCAAAGTCATGATGTTATAACTCAGTATTTTACTCTATTATTCAGTATATTATTTTCCTCAGTATTTGAATTGTTTCGCTCTTTTTTAATTAGTTATGATATAATTGGTAATTTTTGACGGACTAGACATAGATTGGACTAAAACTCCCCATCCCTATCCTGATCATTGTCTAACGCACCTGAGTCAGCATCTCCAAATAAGCGGCTTCTCGTCTCTCCAGCTCAGAGATTTTTCCCCTCAGCTCCTGTTCACTAGCGAGGAGCGCTTCGATCTTACCAAGAGTTTCTGGGTCAGCTGGCATCTGAAAAACATCATCATCATTATCGTAAGGGCGTTATCACTAGATTTTTGGCTCGATTTTCAATCAACATAAAAGTTAACACAATAATATCAATAATAACACAATATTTAACTTATAATAATATACTTAATATTTTTTTTATTCGGAACTGCGTTGTTATTAAAAAAGATATAAATACCAATTCATTATCCTTTTCTTTTCTAATCTGCTGTTCCAACTCAACTATCTTCTCTTCTATTCTTTCCTTCTTCACTTCTGCGCCTCCGATGGTCACGGTAATTTGCCTTTTCGCTATATCTAATTCTTCTTCTAGCTCTTTGATCCTCTGCTCTAACGTCTTCTTAATTTCTTCCGTATGTTCTTCTATTTCTTTCTTCTCTGTTAATAGCCTAGAATATAAAATATTTTATGTATTATTTAATATTATTATTATTTATTATTTTATTATTATTATTTATTATTTTATTATTATTATTTATCCATTCTTTCTTTTATTTTGATTGTTTAAATCTAAGTATACTATTTTTTTAATGTTTATAGCATTTCTCAAGCTTCTTGTGTTCTTAGTTCTTACACATGAAGCTGAAACAACAAAACTCGCAACCGTTTTTCGTTCGAATTCCTACGAAGCCTTGGTATATAAGACCAATACTTACTGTATAACCTTTTGCTGCAGATCGTGTGTGACGTCTTTAGGCGATGTGTACGCTACGAGCGCGCACGACTGTTGACCATGCTGCGTGTACGCGCCCATGCGATTCACGATCACGTTCTGTGAAAGGTTAAGAAAAGTCCAAATAAAGAGCAAATCCATAGGCTAGAAATGGAAGATATATTATGGAAACTATTGTGATAAAATTTGATCGCTATGTTAATAAGCACAGAGCTATCTTTCAACCTGAAATAATAAGAATTTGCTCCTATTCCATCTGCACAAGTGTAGGTTTTCGCTATCTATGAATAAAGTCGCCGATAAAAGCTAGTGTTTAAATAATTAATTATTACCTGACACGACAAAGGCAGAGCTTTGACTGTGCGCAGCACGTTCCCTAGTATGAGTGCCGGAACCGCATTCTGTAACTGATCTAGCCGTGACAGCAGCGCGTTCTGAAAATTATAAACATCATTATGTTTATGAATACTTTTATACCAAAGTGGAATTAATTAAATACTTCAGTCTTATGATAATAAATAACGGCAACCGACGCATTAAAAAGTTCATTGTTGACTGAGTAATCTAACATACATGTAAGCAATATGAAGGTTAATAAAAGAATAAAAGGGTCCATTTTGCAAATTTCATCTACTGAAATTGTGAAAATATAATTATAAAACCCCTATTAATTAGAATACCCAATTACCCATATTATGCAGACTTGTGTCCACTTGCGCAGACCTGGATTTAAGTTAAATATCATGTTATCTCTCTCGTCCTTCGTATTTATAAAAGAGAAGGCATGATATTTTAACACAGGGTTAACTTTAACCCAGATCTGCGCAAGTGGTCCTAAAGGCGTTAGAGGTCGATGGTTCGTTCCATTATTTAACTAACCTCTTTAGCCTTCAGCGTACACTCTCTATTCGACAACTCCTCCATCAGTCTCTCGGCGTGCGCTCTCGAACATTCTCTCTGTTCCGTCATGTCTCTCAACTGCGCCGAACACAGCTCGTAGTCCATTTCCAGCCTTTAAATTATTCGTTATTAATTAATACTTGAATCATTATTAATAGGCACTCTTGACACGAGTAGCCCTGTACCATAAGTGACAGTATAATATTTCAGTGTAACAAAATAATATGGATATGTATTTAGTGTAAGTAATACTCGCAGCTATAAAGAGGGTATTGGACAGTGGTAAGTAAGTAATAAGTTTATAATAATAAAATTAAATAAAATTAAGATGACGATTGTTGCAAAGATAGTGATAAAGATAATGATTTTAGTATTGCTAGAGATAAAATTAAACTTACTGTTGCCAATGTAAGCGAGTATCGTTTTCAATTTCTTCAAGCTCACAACAATCTTCTTCTAGCCTATCATACTTATCTTGAAGGTCTGCTAACTGAGATTCTAATTCCTGAAAACATATATGTGGAATAAGTAACAGTTTTAAATTTTACAACTTCTAGGGATTTAGACTAAAGATACAGTAGGTAAGTTTAAATATAGACATTTGAACGAAAAGAATTACCCCCTTACTAATAAACGCTGTATAAGCTTTGAATAGTTACACAGTGTTTTGTTTTCTTCTATCGAATTAAAAATGTCACTTGTGTGATGTGAACAAAACACTGTATAACTATTCAAAGCTTATACAGCGTTTATTAGTAAGGGGGTTAATATATAAGAAAAATACGTACTTGTATCCGATTTTCTAATAAGAACTCCTTTTGTAGCCTTTGCGCTAGCTTAGCTTCCTTCACGTCTTGAGCCGCTTCGTAAATAGATATTTTTCCCTCCAAAAACTTTAGCCTCCTCTCGTAATACTGTTTGTGTTTCTTACCCAATTTTACACATTTACATTCTAAACTATCTCCGTCCTCCTTCGTGAGAGTCCTATTCCTAACTCCCTGCTTCTCTAATTTTTCCCTTATGCTATTCAGTCGTTGTATTTCTGTGTTCAGTTCGCCGGTATATTCGAAACTGTCGTTCAGTTCTGTTTGTGTATATTTACTGTCTGTTTCGTCACCTTCAAATATACCGCTTTCTTGCAAAATATTGCTCGGTTTGCGTTCCTCACAGAGACTTTCAACTGATTCAGATTTAAAGCCTTTCTGTTGATATGGTGTTACCGTTGCGATTGCCTTATGCGTTTTGTGTGATTGTATATCTACATCTGATTTTAGCCTGAGATCGCTTATCCTTTGTGGTTTTGCCTGAAAATATTTTAAATTTATATTACTATTTACAAAATCGAAAAGGTCTGTGTCACATTTACTGTCAATGTCTGTATCATGTCATTGTAAGTTTTTTTTAACATGTGTATTTTCTTATAGCATACCTGCATACCTACTAGTTTATTCTCAGATTAATAATAACTATAAAAATAGCAATATTTTATGTCTGATAATTAACTGCTTTAAAATCTTACTTGATAGCATTCGTCTTCGCTGATCGAACTGCTAAACGCCTGATAGTTGTACAGTAGCATCAGCACTTGCTCCAGGCAACTCCTGTCTTCCGCCGACGCCGCTGTAAGTATCATCTGCTCAATGTGGTCCTTCACTGGATTGCTTTTCAGGGAATCACTGGTTTCCGAGTTCCTGTCCAATATGTCTGCCAGTACTTGGGCCTTCGCAAAGTCTTCCTTGAAGTCATCGTGGGGGATTTTTCTTCGGGCGTTGCACGGGCTGCCCGGGTGGGGTGACTTGTATCCGGAGTCCATTCGTTTGAGTTCGGGCGAAGCTGAGTCCTTGATGCGAGAGCCGGGGGAAACGCATCCCGAATCCGAGTCTGTTAGGTTGTCCCTAGCACCCTGGAAAATGACCAATAAGCTTGTGTAAGACATGTGGCATATATGAAACAGATATATTTTGTACGCAATCGGTGTAACGACAGACGATCTAGCATTAATTAATTGTAATTACTCTACCCACACAGATTAAATAAAATTATGTGCTAATTATTTGGTAATTAACTAAATATAAAGCACTTGCGAATTTGAAATAACCTGTGAGCTAATCTTGTTTCCGTTCGTTCGAAATATTCACCCAATAGTCTAATCTAAGCGCTAAATGGAGTATACTTTATTTCACTCTTTACAAAACGTGACTATAACGTTAGAGACAACTACGTGTGTTCCACGTAAGATATCACATCGACTGTTGGTCCAGTTGGTATAAAAAACGTGATTCACGTGGGTTTGCGCTACTATCTTTGGCAGGTAATCTACCTACTATAGTTACTAATATAGGCTTAGATGTGAACTTGTTTTTTAATTGATACCTATAGGCTTTTAGAACTAGGTAATTGTAGGTACAACTATTAACAAAAACTTACTATTTAGTTTAGTAATATAATTTAAAATCTTTCTTTAAAAAATTGGTGCATTCATGCCGTGTTAACTTTAAAAAAAATCTACAGTCAGAAACATAAAGAACAAAATAAAACAATATAATTGTAAAATAAAACATAATGAGTAATCAGGTAATAAATAACAATTAATTGAGCGAATCCAAGTTTCAACGTACGATGCCGGAACTGTATGTAGAGCAAACCTACATTGATCTTGAAAATTAAGTATATTTATTTACGTGACCCGTTTGATTTTGTTTGGCTTCTTCTTCAGGGATTTGCAGAAGATTTAATACGCTTCAGTATGTAGTTGATTTAATATTATAAATACAACTGCCAGGGATTTTTTAGAAAACTTCAGTATGACTGCATACGAAGTATTTTGTAATTTTATTGTTGAAAATATTAAAATGCACTTTGTTCTTTAAACAAAAAATTAACTTACGTAATTTCTATAAAATATGTATTCGAACTGAAACCAACAGTGTACGAATATATTAAGACATATCTAGAGGTTGAACTGATAAACAAAAAAGCAGTATGTTTTATAATAATATTATAATAACTTGCGTACCTATATCAAAATTGTAAAAAAGAATGCATTAATTTTGCCTACCCTTGATCTTCAAGTCTCAAAAATTCAAGATGAATAGAGTCAGAACTCAGAAACCCAATTCTAGTAATTAACTTACACATTCATTTTACTTTCATTGAATTATAAATGTTTGACGTTTATGAGAATACCGTTTTGCAGTTTTTAGTGTATTGAGTCGGGATCGTAACTGTATTTTTGCAGTATTATATCAGAATCGACCTTACTGGAGTCTGGAGATATGAACCTCAATTCTCGTATTTAAAGTAGTTCTTTTTTTTTTTTTAATTTTAAGTACTTTGTTTGGATTGGATTGGATTGGAACGGATTTTATGACATTTCGACCAATCAAAGCGCATTTCACGTTGGTTAAACGTTCATAAAAACACCGTTTGAGAGTTTTAGCGTATCGAGACTTGATTGTAATTGTATTAATGCAGGTTTTATTTAGCAGTATTGCCCCTCTGGACTCTGGAGGCTGTAGAGTGTGGAGGTAGACATTAACGAAACACAAACTACCTTTATCAGTTTTCTTAAAGGACCACTCAATTAACAAATACAAATTGTTGAATACGTATTTTATAGTTTTTTTTAATTCGTAAATGTCCGTCACAAACGTCAACGGGACGTCAACGAGAACGAGATTATGTTCGAGATTAGACGGACGGGACGGGCGTGCGGTGGACACACGGCTATAGTAAATGTATGTATCGCTACATCAGCGATGTAATTTTTTTGTCGTTGACGTCCCGTTGACGTTGGCGGTGGACAAACAGCGTAAAGAGGTGAAATGTGGGTCAACAGTGAAATGCCAACAACTGGACGGATTTTTTGAAATTCATCCCCTACGGGGGTGTAATAGGGGTCCACGCAGACGAAATCGCGCTCAAAAGCTAGTCCTAAGTGTAAAGTGTATAAGTATCGCATAGCTTATTCGGAAATTTCGTGGCTACTTTATATTATACCTATCAAGCGACAGAGACGAAACACGCAAATAAGCTAACACATATCAGTAGATTATTTATGAATCAGGCTCGATATGCATACGAGAATGATAAAAATAATGAGGCTATATAAATATTTAGCGAGTACATACTTACATAAGAAAGATAATACAGCATCAAATAAAGTAGGTTTTTTTTCTGTTAAATTAAAGGAGGCCCATGGAGAGCCGCTTCGCTACGTTGAATGTAAGAGGAAGAATGGATGGTAAGAATGAAACTGGACGAAGCGAAACAAGTGTGTAAGGACTAAGGATCGTAGCAAGTGGAAAGAAGTGGTCTCTGCCTACCCCTACGGGAAAGAGGCGGTCTCTGCCTACCCCTTTGGGAAAGAGGCGTGATTATATGTATGTGTATGTATGTAAATTAAAGGCAGGTCATAATCGAACGCTGACGTCACTGCCTCCCCAGTGGATCTATTGTGACTCCTTCACGTTATAGTCAAAAAAATATATTACCTTATAGGTTACAAAGCAACGCTTATGGAATTGTCCCTACTTAATGCCTACCACCGGTTCGGGAACTAACCCGGCGAGAAAAAACGGCGTAAGAAACCGTAAGTACCGGCCTCAGCCCTATGCTGCACATAAACTGAACGTTTGGGGTTGGTGCTGCGAATGTCCTCTGTGGTAGAGTATTCGTGCTGCCCAAGATACCTGTTCTGTTGGAGTGCTGGTCAGATCACAGTCGAGGAGAAGGCGTCTCATCCTTTTCCTCGCAGAATCCTCAAGTCGTTATATCACTATAACGCCTATTTCGTTGAAGTGTTTGTGAAGCTTAAGTGTTTAAAGTAGGTACGTAATACGTTATACGTATATAATACTAGCATTACTTGCCCGCGACTTCACCCGCGTGAAGTTAGATTTTTTAACTTTCATCCCCTATTTTACCACATTAGGGGTTGAATCTTCCTTAGTGGATGCCTACGTCAGGAGTACGTGTGCAAAATTTCAAATTACTAGCCTTAAGGGTTTGGCCTGTGCGTTGATACATTAGTCAATCAGTTTTGCCTTTAATTTAAATACATTACGTGCTAGGCAAGTACGTACAAAGATCACAACCTTGTATTATCCTTTCAGTATAAACTAGCGACCTTCTAAATAAGAAGCATTCTTAGAATATTTTACATATATTAAGCTGAACCTTCGCATATTGTGCAGACATAAGGCATAGTTAAGTTAGATATTAGAATTGTTGCATTCTTAAGGTTCAATACTTAGTTTGTTTGCTTTCTTGAAAAAAACTATATTGTTTTTACTACTACGTATATCCATCATAGAATCAGTAGGTAGAAACGTCTAGAGACCAATAGAAGTCTAATTAGGTAATCTGAAAGTGCGGCCGTGATCTCGACAAGTCCTGAAGCGGTCGTACCTACTAGCTATCTTTTCTCGAAGCGTTTCGGGGCTTTCTTGTACCCTGTTATTTTTTTTTAAGCGCATTAATACGAATATAAAGCGGTGAAATATAAATCGTTAGCAAACCCACGTGACCAAAAAGCCAAATCTTTGAACGCACCAAATGAATACACAGGTCACAGACTATCGAGTGGACTACTACGCTCCGTTAATTTATCGGAGAGACAACAGTGCGATATAATGCTATCGAATTTAAAAACGATAACGCATTAGTTTGGTCGAATTCAATATATTTGTTTACATTCAAATTACATGCACGAGACTAGCGAGTAAGCGAGCAGACTAAAGCCTAATTCTCATTGAGGCTTTAGTCTGCTCGCTAGGCCCGTAGCCGTAAAGGCAGTTTTGGACACTTTAGTACTAATTGATGATGGTTAAGTCCAATATCGACAAAGTCCCTGCTCGACCAGTTTCTAAACATTCCTCCTTGCACTAGGACGCCTCAAAATATTTAAACACAAACGAAGTGACCGCAACGACTGCGGACGTGGTTGAACTACCTGTTTACACGCAAGTATGTGTGCGTGCGCACAACGGCGATGCTAAGCGATTTTCATCGTATGCGTGGTCGAGCGGCAATTTATTCTATAGTACTTACTACCTAGTACCTGCCATTAGAACAGTTATGAAGTCAACAACATCAGCGGAAGCGTGGGTGACGAACGAAGCAACAGGCGTTCAAACCACTTTTGGTACTGAGTCGTGACGAGAGTTTCAAGTGTCATAAAATGACCGATCGGCGACGACTTCAAACTATTGAACCCAGGGCCTTTAGTCAAGAATTCAAGATGCATCCAATAATTTCGACGGCGAAGTTCGAAAATAAAATGTATGGGTTTTGACATAAGGCATCGCAAGCAAAGAATATATTATATATTACTAACGTAAAGAACCGTCACTCTACCGATTTACACGACTCACCGCTCGCAGCTGTGTGTGCGTGTCTGGGCGAATGCGGGGGCGGGTGGGGAGTAACTTTTTCCCAGCCTGGACTATGGTTCACGGGGCTGGCAGTTTCGCCGACGCGACAGTGTAATTTCATAAGAAAGACTTGGCTGACGCGACGTTCATAAAAAAATTTTTTGTTTTTTGTTTCACTAGTGATGTAGTATATAAATGTAGTATAGCAATAATTTGATTTTATCGATATTTTTAACGAAATATGCTTGGGTTGGGTAAAGTTTGTAGGAGGTTAACCTCGAACGTATATCAAATTTTTATTAAAACCCGTTCAATAGTTATTGCGATAAAGAAAAACAAACGTGCCATTTGCCCGTTTAAGATTCATCCGTCCATCCATTCATCCATCCATACATCCTCATAAACTTTCATATTTATAATAGTAGTAAAATATTAGTAAGGATTTCCGCATAAAATTTTAGATTAAATATTACATGTAGTACTTAATCGCATTTAAATCAGTCGATACCTATCGATATTGTGCGACGATCATAGTTGTGTTACAACACTTATTGAGTGTTAATAAAAATTTAAAATTGCATTGATATAATTCAAATAGTCTTTATACTACTTAAAAATTAAGTACAAATTAAACCCAATTGCTAAGGACACAAGGTATATTTTTCCAATTTATGGGCCCAATGGCTGAGTACATTTTTGATTAAAAAAATATGGCAATAAGACGTTTGCATGGAGACTATTTTGAATTTTCGTTGTAAATATCAGTATTGTAAATTGTTCAAAAGTTCAAAGCGCACGCACCATGTACCTAAAATATTAGAAATTTCCTGATCGGTATTAAAATGAGTGGGGTTAATAATTGTAGTTGTATATGGTCGCCGGCCGTATTAACCAAGAAAAAAATTGTGACAAATTGAGGTAGGTTAAGCGGAAGGAACCGCTTAACCTACCTCGATAATTAATACTATTTTTTTCTAAACTAACCCTTTTTTTGTCACACGCAGTAGGTACAAATAACTGAAACGTGGATTAAAGAAGGTAGGTATGATTTCCCTTTCCATATTAAGTATCTAGCTGCTGCCCGCGGCTTCGCCCGCGTAATAATATTATATTTACGCAGACGTAAAAAAATATTTTAAATTAATTCGATGTCAACCCTAGGCTTAAGTCAACGTATCTGACATTTGTCGGTGCTCGAACTGTCATTTGTAGAGAGTGTCGCCCCTGTGTCGCAAGCGACATATCACGTGATGACTTAATAATATGTCAAATCCTACACATTTTTGTTTTCGAACTTCGCTGTCGAAATTATCGAATGCATCATAACTAGAGGCCCAGGGGCCGTATTACGATCTTTTAAAAAACCAGGCAGTTTCCAGGCAATTCAATATACGGCCCTAAAGTGGCTGGTTCTTTTTTCGTATTACAACGACATTTCATACTGACTGGATTCATCCTAGTTTGGTTCTCGCTGGCTGGTATACGAGCGTGAAAGTGACGTACGGAAACGTCAAATTCGACTCAAATTTGACAATCTGTTTTTTTATGGCATGCTCTCAGTAGGCACAGAGTTAATAAATAACGGAAAACTTGTACTGTCGGAATTATTATTATTTATTAAAATAATATTATTTAAAATAATGCGATATTTAGATGATGTATTTAATGCGATATGGGACATTATTTGGAACGGTATTTTAAAAGTAATGTATTTTTAACTATAAATAGAATATGTATATACAGTATATTATTATAATATCGTATCCCTCGGGATTACTATTTTTTCGGGATAAAAAGTAGCCTATATTTAAATCCAGAGCCTAAACTACTACCGTACCAAATTTCATCGCAATCCGTTCAGTAGTTTTTGCGTGAAAGAGTTACAAACATCCATCCATCCATACATCCATCCTCACAAACTTTCACATTTATAATATAATTAGTAGGATGGTGAATTGCTTGGTCATTTTGGTTCTTCTCGTGTGAGGCATTATTTCTAGAAATTCAAATACATATTTCTCACTCGTCAGCTGTGCTCGTCAGCCGTTACACATGATTATTTTCTATGAACATAATATGAATAAAACCTATACTTATCTTAAACATAAACGAATATTCGAAATTATTTTAGCAATATTTTACGTTACTAAAATACCCAAAATAATGTTAAAAGAGAACACTATAAAATAAACCAGTCAGTATAAGTTAATATTTTGTGGCGTAAACTGAACGGCTTTGTTTGACGTAAAGACAAGCCAGCTAATGTCAGATATATTGTCGTAATACGAAAATACCATTCAAGTTTCAATGCAGAAGCAAGTCAAGTGTCACGTGACCGCTGACTGGCTGGCAATAGGTGGTCATAATACGAAAATGCCAGCCAGTTTGTTTCATGGCGTAAACTGGCTGGAATTAAGAGCTTGTAATACGCCCCCAGCTCTATAAATCAAATAATGATCTTATGTTTTCTGAGGTTTTTGTCGGTAGAAGTGGTGAAGGCTGGTTGTCCTTCTTATTGAAGCCTTAGCCTGTATTATAGGTAGGGATTTGGATGAGGGTCTTCAAAAGATGGTGGAATGATAAGTGGTAAGTGAAGCCCGAATGGAGTTATAGAAACCCCACGCCACTGGTCGGTAGTATATCTGTTCAGTGTTCAATTGCGCTTTTGATTGGTTGACTCTTTCGCGTTAACCAATTAAAAGCGCTTTTAAATAGATAAACTATCGATAAATACCGGGCATTAAATAACTTGTAAAAATATTAAAGCCTAATTAAACACCTGATTAGACGTAATCACTATCAGGTATTCACATCAGGCCTCTGACGTCATCGTTAGTAACGGACGGAATATGGGTATCGGCTAACTGTAGTGTGATGCACTATTTCCGACATATTATTCAAAAACAAGCTATGATAGAGCTGACATAGTATAAAGCCAACTATGGCTTTTTTACACATACTAATGTACTTAGTTAGGTAGAGAGTTTACACTCTATTGTAGAGCCCGATCTTAGAGATATCGGTGACGGTAGCCGGTTTCATTGAATATTAGCCAGTAACGCAGGAGTAATTTTATAGTGCCCAAGTGTGTGCGCAGTACACGTGAGCACTCTCGCTTCCTTTACTCCCATAATCCAGTGGGACGGATAACCGACACGACTGACGAGAGATCAGGCGCAGGTCCAACTTTTTACATGCCCATCCGACGCATGGATTATCTTTCTTGTCAGACAATAAGGTGATCAGCCTGCATAGTCCTAACCAAACTTGGAATCAACATTTTTTGTGTTTCCAATGCGGGAATCGAACCCACGACCTCCAAGTTGAGAGCCAATGCTCTAACCACTAGACCACGGAGGCTGTTAACAGCTGAGGCTGAGGAGGAACAGCCTCCGTAGGGATATAGTAGACTTGTAAAGGGAATATCTACCTTAAGGCTACGTTCCCACGAGCGTCTTTTAGTGGTCACGACAGAAAAAACAACACTGTAAATAGAACTGTGCGCTAATACAATAGAGCTGAAAAGCATGTAGAGTTGTCAAATCTAACATTTAACGCGTGACACTTCGATTTTCAACTCTATTATTTTAGAGCAGAGTTCTATTTACAGTGCAGTTTTTTCTGTGGCAACCACAAGAAAACTCTCGTGGGTACGACGGCTCAGTGTTACAAACAGTTTGGTAATGTCACACCTCGTTACCCGCAGCCTTCGGATACATCTAACGAATCCTTTCACGTGGTGAAAAAATTCACAATACAATGAGCAAGATGCAGCTAAGCATCCAGCAATTATCAGCTAAAATAAACTTGGGAAAGCTATGAACCAAATTTTTATCATGAATCGATAATTGAATTCATTACCTAGTACCTACTAGCCTAGAACAAAACAAAGCGATTTGGATGCATAATAAGATAATATTTTTATAGAAGTAAGCAAGGGGCCATCCACATATTACGTCACGCTTTTTAGTATCCCTGTACCTGTATTTAACATGTACTGTCACATTTAGTATGACCTTACCCTCCCCCATCCGCTGTGACGTAATATGTGGATGGACCCCAATAGGAAATAGTTAATCCACTTATATTTTCCACTACAACGTTTTTAACAGATATCGCGTGCACGAGTATTAGGTAAGTATTGGTTGTCTGGGATTAAGAATGATTAATTATAAAATCGCAATTTGGAAAAAAACATAAGTAATATTTTGAGCTTAAATAACAATGATATTTCATACTACCTCTTGTATTATAAAATGCTATATCATTGTTCAATCACCTAATATTTATAGTTAGGTAACTAAGACTCTAGAAGACTCGATAATGTTTTGAGTTATAAAATAAAACTCAAGGAAAGTCCGCTAATTTGTACAGTTCCTATAGTTTTGTATAAGTATTGTAAGTATACAGTATAAGTATTGTTATGTATGTTATTATGAGTGTGCAAATTAAGAGTTTTCTAATCCATTCTGTAAATTAAACTATTCTACGTTGTCATATTAATCTTAAATTACAACTTACTTTAGTCATCAATCCGTTTCACTTCACAAACCACCAAACAATCACCAAATTATTACGTATTTTACGTATTTAATCAGTAAATTACGTTTTTAATGCACTACACGTCCTTTGTCTGCTACGAGCTTCGATTCACTAACTACAGTTTACTCCTTGAACCTACTGTCGTCACACCTTGTCACACCTACTTAATACAATTAAACACATAATCACTGTAAACACGGAAAACATGGGTTTTTTCGTAAGGACATTGACTAGCAAAATAGTAGTTTGTCACTGGAAAATTGGATTAATTTTATTGGTTCTTAACTGTGCTATAAAAGTTACAACTAGTTACAAGTTAAAACTAGATTGTACAGTAAAGATCCCTTATACAAACCAAATTTTCCCGCATTACGATCAATACGTATAAACAAATTTTATTTTCCCTGTACTGTCGAAATCTATATTTGTAACTAATTTTCCCTACATTTTTTTAACTTATAAGCACTTAATTTTCCCCACTGTATAACCGACACTTTACTTTAAACACCCTTGATTTCACTACACCCCCAAAACCACCCCACAAAAATAACCCGAATTTCCCAATGGTTTTTCACTGTATCGTCAATGTCCACAAAGTAACCCAAAATTTCTCGCCTTTTCTCCACCCTCTCTTACCTTCTCGGGGGTGGCGTCCTCTAGCTCCAGCAGTCTGAACTCCATCAGCTCGATCTGGTCGCGCGCGTCGCGCAGCGCGTCCGCCAGCCGCGTGCACTCGCGCGCCGCGCCGCACTGACACGACTGTGGGGTGAGCACACGTTAGCGTGGCCTTGGGATAATCTACGTTCACTTTACGATTCATTGATAAATTATATAGTGTACCTAAAGGTTTGCAAACAAGGGCTAATTTTTTCAATGGTTAAGTACGTATCATAACTAAAGGGGTTACTGGAATTTTGTTGTGACTAATGGGCCATTTCAATAACCTTTCTACCAAAACTATTTGTAGAACGTCTCATTTGGTATTATTTGCCCGTTTTTTGCGTTTCAATAAACTAGGAATCTTTGACTATGGCAGCGAGATCGCTGACAGTGAGATGACCAATGGTGACTGTATTGTTGATTGTTCGTTTAATGAAACTAATAGTATATAATATGCACATTTATTTCCAGTTTCTTACAGGAATATCACGATTAGACGTTAACACCGTCCGGGCTTCCGCCAAAGAGGGCGACGCCCGTCAGTGTTGCCGCAAATACTTAATAATATTGTTACCAATTTACAAAAGTTATTTAACACAAAATATATTATTTATTTAATATATTACAGTGACGTTTTTAACAAAATACAGTTATTGGTAGGTAGGTTATTGAAACCGGCAGTTAGTATTCTTAATAATTTTTATGCTGAGCATTCAGAATGGGCCTCTAATAAAACTAACCAAATAAATACTAAACTAAATTTCAATAAGCTGAAAAAGAGATTCTTAGTATAGGTTTGGTATTTGAATTCTATTAAAGAATTACTAAGTTGTACTTCAATAAACTTTATATTATTACTCGTTGTAATTAGTATCTATAAAACACGATAATAATAACCAGTTCCTCCGCATAGAAGGTAAGTAAATTATCCAGCTTAAGTGTCTTATCTCTTGGTAATTTTGCATACGATATTAGCTTTATAGAGTGACCAAAATTTTAATTCTGGCCGTTTGTATTTGTATTGTACACAGAAACAGACGAATAAAAATATAATAAAGGTACTTAGAAAGTTTAGAAATTAAAGACGATTATATGAAATCAATAAAATATGTAGACGACCTCTGAGGCTTAGTGGTTAGTGTCTGTGCATAAGCCGGAGGATGCGGGTTCGAATCTATATAATAAAAATCTTAAATATAAGTATAGTATAAAAGTATTTAAATATATATTTCCATTGTCTGATGACCTGTAATACAATTAGTTCTTCGGATACACTTATACTTAGTGCAGGACCAGATTGACGTGGAGTGAAAGCATCCATAGATATATTATTATTATTCATTTTCTCATTATATATGCAGGAAGTACATACCTATGTTCTACAACTATTATAATTTAGCCTTAGTATAATTTGTAAATATAGCGCTAAATACTTTTAAAATTTCATTATATTTAAAACGTTATTTAACTGGGGTCTGAAATAGCACGAAGCATTTATCAGCAGCTGCCATAAGTAGTTATTCTGACTCTTTTATCCTACATTTTATTTAAAGTTTGGTAACTGTCATAACAGTAATTATACGTCTAGAAATGCGATGGAAATTTTTAACAGTTTTAGGACTTTTGTCCTCCATTCAAGTCGAAGTATGGTCGCCCTAGTCAACAATAGTGAGTAGTGACGCAATAGTTTAGTAGGTGACATGTTGACTCTATCTGACATTCTACTCGTAGCTCGTGATGGTACCAAGGTCCGGCTAGAGACGTGATAATTGTTATGGAGATAAGTCAGATAACAGATAACATACAAAGAATCTGTACCTCATTGTCCTACCAAAGAATGCAATGTTTTACAAAATTTATGTTTGGTATTTCATTCCCTTTCAACAAGCCATTAAAATTTGCTGCATTGCTACGATACTCTTGTGGAAAACTAAATGTAGTGAACAGGCGTATAGGTACCAAACTGCCTATCACACCAACCAATATAACCAGATAGACTAACCAATCGTTTTAACTGTTCCAATCGGTAGCGTCATGCTGATTGGATAGGCAGTAAGCCTAAGTGTCAATTTCACCAACGCCTGTTAAAGTTAATCGTTGATTAAATACCTCTCTAGTTCTTCATATTAATGAAAGAGAAGGCATGATTGTTTAACAAATTAAACTCCACGGTAAAATAACTGAACGTATATACCTATGTATTTTAGAATCTACCTGTCAATTATACTAATATTCGTATTTTCTTGCCCCAAGATTATGCCAGCGACTATGTAAATATGACTGTGAATAACGGATCTCCATTGGAAATGATACAGAGCTGTCAGTACGTGTTGTATGTCTGTGCATTCCGGTGTTTCTCCGTAATTGCGGTACACACGCACAGCTCTTAATTACGATAATTATATGTGAGTGATAGCTTACAAGGTGCCATATTTTCGTAGATTAAAACCGTATTAATAATACCGACAGCGTTTCACGATATAGAGGGTGAACTTTCAAGTAGCATAGTTGACCAAATTCGAAACTATAAGGAGTAGCGAAAAATGATAGAAGTTGCGAGAACGATTCTGATAAGAACTAAAAGTGCATTATTCGAATTTTGATAAATCGATTGCCCTAGCCAGAAAGCGAACCTACTGATTTAAAAAAAAAAATCAGACATTGTTGTAGTTACACCGTTCGATGGTGTTGCTAATTAAAAAAAAATGGATAGTAATGACATACGGCAAACATAAGAAAAAAATTATAATTAATATTTACAATTATATAATAAACATATTATATTTTTACCCGACTGTGTTAAACTTATACTATGGATAAAGCTTCATTTCTTTCAGGCGTCTCTAGAATCTTTTTTATTTTAGCATGCTAAAACTTAACGCCTGTCTAATATGACGTTCGGTTTTTTCAAATATAGTGCGTTTCATCAAATAGTTCCTTTGCCGTTATGTTGGTAATAGTGTTTTCCAGTGTTGCTAATTCCAAATTTAATCTTACCTATAATATTTAGGGAAACGCATATTTGAAATTTTTAATTACTACTTGGATTTATTAAAATTCCTAACAAATATTAATCAATACATAGTATAAAACAAAGTCGCTTTTTCTGTCTATCTTTATGTATGATTTTTTTTAAATTACGCAACGGATTTCGATGCGGGTTTATTAATAGATAGAGTGATTCAAGAGAAATTATCAGTGTATCTCTACTATATTGTGCATCTTATATACTATATTATATGTATATAACATGCATATTATAGTAGAGATACACTGATAATTTTAGAGGTTTGTAATGTCGTAAATAAACACATTTTTTGCGCTTGCATTGCAAACGCTGGCTGAACTCTACGAGATAGATAAAAATAACATTAATTTGATCTATCAGGAAAAGGTCTATAAAAAGTCTGCGATGGTATTTATGCCTATTGTCTATCTCTTAGGGATGACCCACAATAGCCATTTTTTAACCTTTAGTTTTTACGAGAAATAATGGCTTATTTCCGAAGTGATTTTAAGCAATACAGAATTTAATTAAAATGAATATTTTCGAAGATATTACAGATTTAAAATGCAGGGACATAGTAAGTACAATGCGCGGCACTATTGGCCTCCCAAGTTAATTGCTAAAGAAGTTGTTTCTCCAAGAACACTATTCCACGCGGGCGAAGCCGCGGGCAAAAGCTGGTTAATAATAAACAACAATAATATATATATAATATAATATAATATAATATACTGCATATGTATGTGTCAAAACTACTGCACCAATTTTGATGAAATTTGGTGCAGTTATAAAGTAGACCACGGAGAAGGACATAGGAAAGACATACTTTTTATCGCGGGAAAATGTACGGTTCCCGCGTGATACTATATTTACGCAGGTAGAACCGCGAGCAAAAACTAGTTTCATACAAACTAACATCTCAAAAGTTTTTTTTTAATTGACAGGAGAGTAATAAATACTAAATAATTTTAGTAACATTTTATTAAGTAAAGGTATTATAAGGTACTGAACGAGTAATTATTCTCTGCAGCTGGTAACCCTATTTAAAAGCGGCAACACGAGCTTGAACACATCTAAACAGAATTATCGGCGACTCATTACGTTTTTCACGTTCACAAAAGTCTTTCACCTTCAACACCATTCTTCTTTCACCACTTTTCAACGTTTTGGGCATGATTAACGGTTAGAAAACAAAGTAAAATCGCTAAAAACAGGAGGAGCTCCTTCGCGTGTTTATATCTTTGGCAGACAGTGGTGCCAACCTTACGGCAAAGGAACTATTCGATGAAACGCACTTTAATAATAAACTCATGTTCAAAATTCTAATTTTGAATTTTGACACTTTAACTTTTTTGTTTTAAATAACAATTTAAGGCAGAGATACTCACCCACATATCGTTGAGCGGCTGCGGCGAGAGAGAGGCGGGGCCCGACGACACCGCAGAGTCCTCGTCAGACGGAGCCTCCTGGAAATTATGGAGATTAAAAAGACATAACGCCAGGTAAATAAAATTACTTTGGACTACCTCGTGTTGCTACAGTATCGAGCCATAAAGAATGAACATCGAGCGTTGCATAGAGATTCAGTGAGTGTCTGCAGTCTGCACTGTACAGATGATATAAAACGTTTTCTCTTGCGCTGTCTTGTTTTTTCTTACATTCAAAAAAATAATAACACAATAATAGCGCTCTCAACACGGTACAGTTCGGACCGCGCATCTGAGACTGCGTGTCAAACCACGGATGGATCTGTGCGATTTGGCCTGCGGATAAAACTATCATGCTAATAACGATTAAAAATGCGCTCACAGCTTAGACCTTGTCCAGAAAGGCGAATTACACGCATAAACTAACGTGTATAATGCGTAACTTCTAGACAAAATGTCATGCAGTCTAGTACGAAAGGGGCGTTTAAAATACGCACGTAGCTTCTGGACGCAATGTATAATGTATTTCGACTCGCGCGTTACGTGCGTACGATTTGACTGCGGACGGATCTGGCACATTTAGGCGAACGTTCTAAACTGTTTCAAGAGTTTTGGCTGCAGTGTGGCGCATGGAACGTTATAAGTTTTGCTGTCAGTAGTAAGTCGACGATTTAGATTTTGGGTTCAAACATAGCGCGCGGAACATATTGGAAAATGCGCTCACATCGACATGCCAGATCGGACTGTCAGCAACTCAGCATCTAAATGTTCGTTTCGGAGCGACGGTTAGACGGTTAGAACGGCGCGTGCTGTTTTCCGCGGTCCGCACTTTGCGTGTGAAGGGCGCTAAATAAGTAACTTTATTGAAGATTCTCTAAAAAATTATACTTACCCTATAGAACGTTTCTTTTCTGTGTTGTATGTCCGTCTTCAGATTTTCACGATTGCTTTTCTCAATACCCTGGAACAAAAAATACATAATTTAGGTTTTTTTTTTAATTTTCACGTCACTATTACGCCTCTATTACACTGATACGTTAACCTATTAACAGATGTTATGTAGAGTTTTCGCAAAACGTTTATCTGAATAACATCTTCTAGAATTACCTTATATCATCGGACTACGTAACGAAACCTAAATGGACCTCTTATGTCACTTGTTTTAAGATAATTCGCACGACAATAATATAATAGAAAACTTTTAAAGGTCAGTTAAACAGCTTTAAAGAAAACTGTTATCAATTTAGGCAATGCTAGTACACAAATCTTTTTAGATCAGAGAAACATTATTGTTTTACTATGAATCTTTATCTATAGACCATCTTACCACAACTAAATACACAAAGGATATAGATTTATTTTAGCGATTTTTTATTTTCTTCCATAGAGTGTTATTTCGGTACTTAAGTTCCGATGTGTAATATTGGTACAAAATCTGTTAAATCTGTTAAAAATAAGTATAAAACAAAATATGAAGAAGGCATTTTTGTGTAATGTAATGTAATGAACGTATTTAATTTAGTAAAATTCGCTGTCTTAAATGAAGTAAATGATCCTATTTTATTAATAAAAAAACAAGAACTAGCAATTTGAGATAAACTAATTGTAAAACTAAAAAAATTGTTAAGCCAGACCGGCCTGTTGCCGGAAGACTTGCAAGAGTTGTATAAGGACAAATGTAAATATAAGCGGCAACTAAAAACACCTTTTGAAAATACCTGTATGGTAACTAGCTAACGACGCGCGACGCGACTTCTTGTCCAGATAAACTCTTGGAAGATTTTGTGGCAAGATCATTTTTGTTGATTTGTTATTTTTTTGTGAAATATTGAACAATAAATAAATAAATAAAATATTAACCACTATCAATAAGTTAACGATAACGAGTTAACGTAGCGGGCAAGTGATACAACTTAAAAAGCGTGCTTTTTTATGTTCTCTCCATAACCCTAGGAGGTTTGGGAGGGGTTTTAAAGTAAAGCGGATCTACAACTTTACTGAATCGACTGACTTGACTCATTGACTGACTATTTATTTTGAACTTTGACTAGGCCTTGGAGTCGAAGATTTAGAAAAACTATGTTAAAAACTTAAAAGAAAATTCTATTTTCCCGCCTTTTAACTAACACTGGCAAAATATGGTAAGCCATATCGCCATATTATATTTTATTTATATTATATAGTTTATTACATTGTAGTCTACCTCTTAAAAATCTATAACCTCTTTTTCAAACTTCTATAAATTTTCCTATTATCTTTCTACGTTATAGTTCTGCAAATCGGCTACGTATAAGCGATGCTTTAGGTAAACTCAGTTTCTGACAATAGTCAAATAGCAGTAGAAAGTTCACACAGAATTAGCAGTAGACATACAAAGTACGAACACTTTCGACACTTAAGCCATTAGTACTCGTCAGCTAAGCCCTTTCACTCCCTATTTCACTTTAGGGCTTAAGACGAAACATCAAGGGCTAGAGAAATGAAAAGTAAGTATTTGTAAAATCTATTGCTGTCCTGCAGTGCCCGAAAAAACTAGCTATCAATGTGTGGGTGTGCGATAGAGACAACTGCAACTTGAACTGAAAATACCTATTAAAAGTACATAAAATCAACGATTTGTAGTCCCCTGATTCCTTCTCCAAAACTTAACCGATTTAAGTACTTTTTTCACTAAAAATTAAAAAAAGACGAACTGTGTTTTTATGTTTTCATTTTTTTATATAATTTAGTCAAATATGTTTTCCGGATGTTTGAACACAGCGGAAAATCTGGCTATTTTTTAAATATTTGAACGTCCTATCTCTTTTAATAATTAATTTATAAAAAAAAGCAAATCATGCTAAAAGTATCCATAGACATTCAGGAAAAAACTGTTACTCTACCGACATTATCCAGGGAGGAAACAGGACTATGTTTGTATGTTTTTCCATACATTGCGTGGCCCTGGTGTTTCCTCGTAAGGCTACGATTAATACCAACACACAGTTGCGTAGCGTAGTAGGGGCGAGGGGGGCGGCCCGCCCCGGGCGGCACTTTTAAGGGGGCGGCAAAACCTAAGTAAGGGGGTGGCAAAACCTAAGTAAGAGGGCGGCAAAACCTATGTAATTGACGTCCGCCCCGGGCGGCAGACACCCACGCTACGCCACTGCCAACACATCATCATAAACAACACTATAATCGTCCGTATGGCTCACGGCTGGCGCACACGCCTCGATATCTCAATTTGATAGCAAACTGTATATTCCTTTAAAATTGTTAGCAGAAAAACGCAGTAAAAAAGCGCAGTTTTTCTTACAGCTAACGGGTTAGAGGCCCTTTACATCACTGACACTGCTTGGCAGAACGACAAATCCAGTATACGACTTGAATAGCTCTTACCTAGAGCCTAATTTAAGTTACGTAGCTTACGGACACTGGAACGATATTTAAATTAAGTGACGCTCAAGTTACATACTGTCCTTGTCGTTTCGGATAGTAGAGACAGCGACAGCCTGCGAATAGGAGTCAGGAGGGCTTAATTTTGATTAACCTTTCAGTATTTGGTCGTAAATCGGCGATAACAATTTTTAACCGACTTCCCAAAAAAGGAGGCGGTTATACGTTCGGCTGTATATATTTTTTTTATTTTTATTTTTTTTGTATGTTCAACGATTACTCCGCCGCCTGTGGACCGATTTTCAAATTTTTTTCTGTGATGTATAGGGTGTAATCCCAAATTGGTCCTTTTGATATCAAAGTCGTGACCTGATGATGGGATCCATGAGAAATCGAGGGAACTCCTCGAAATTTATATGGACACATATGGTGATTTTGACTTTTTCTGAAGTAGTTCAAGTATATGCTACCAAAAAGTAAGATTTTGCTCCAAGGTATATCCTGGATCCAAAAGTACAGAATAGAACTCCTGACTCCTTATAGATACATGTTTGGGGATTTCGGCGTTGTTTAAAGAACTGCAAGCATATGCCACCTTGTCAGTTAGAGTAATCATCATCATCATCACCACTATCACACCATACATCATCAGATTATGATGATATAAAAGGTATTTCTCATAGTATTTTACACTAACACGGAGATCATTGAACATTACTCTGCCGTTTATGAACCTATTTGCAAAATTCTTTGTTGTAAAGGGTTTAATTCGAAATTAGTCCTTTAGTCACTAAAGTGGAAACCTGATGATGCGAGCCATGAGGAATCGAGGGAACTCCTCAAAATTTATATCCACACATATAGTGATTGACTTTTACTGAAGTAACACAAGCATATACTACAAAAAAAATAAGATATTGTACCTAGGTATACCCTGGATCCAAAAGCACTGTACAGAACTCCCCAGTCTTTAAAGATGTGCGTTTGGAAATTTCGGCATTGTTTAAAGAACTGCAAGCATATGCCACTTTATAACTTACAGTAATCATCATCATCATCTTAATAGCAATACCTAATGGAAGCTTGGCGAGTATTTAATTATACATTCGATCGTTTAGTTTAGACGTTCTTAAGACGTATTAATAACTTAACATAATATATCACTAAAAAGGGTGAAATTATTATTTTTAAACAAAAAATTAAACCGACTTCCAAAGTAAAAATACACAAAAAAGTATGAAATAAAACTTAATCTCTAAATAATTCCCCTTTCAAATTCGGCTAAAATTTTTACTATTTCTCTACTCAATCTTATTAATTTTGAAGTCGGTACCAGCAAATATGAACGTAAGTTGTATAAAATATTGTAGAATATTGTTTGGGCTGGTGCCGATTTCAAAATTAATAAGATTGAGTAGAGAAATAGTAAAAATTTTAGCCGAATTTGAAAGGGGAATTATTTAGAGATTAAGTTTTATTTCATACTTTTTTGTGTATTTTTACTTTGGAAGTCGGTTTAATTTTTTGTTTAAAAATAATTCTCTGAGTAGTTGCTAGGAATAAACCCAATTTCAATACTTCGACCTCTGTGGCTCTACCGAGTGCTTCGATGCTCAAGCCGGAGGTCGCCCATTCGAATCCTGCCAAAGGAACAAGTTTTCTGTGTTTCTGGCTATGTACCCAGGAACACAGAAAACAACACATCCATGTAGATGTGTATTCAATATGTGTTTAATTTAATAAAAATCTAAAATATGTTTAAAGTATAACCTCCTTACTAATAAACGCTGTATAAGCTTTGAATAGTTACACTGTACACAGTGTTTTGTCTCCTTCTATCGAATTCAAAATGTAACTTGTGTGATGTGAACAAAACACTGTATAACTATTCAAAGCTTATACAGAGTTTATTAGTAAGGGGGTAAAAGTATTAGGTAAATATATTTCCATTTTCTGGTGCCTACCCATAAAGGGCGTAACAGACGGCGAAGATACTATTATATGAAGCCTAGATATATTTCATATTAATATGTGATAGTTCATACAAACTGTAAAGCAAGCGATATTTTATCATAATATAAAATACTAGACTAGATGTTGCACGCGACTTCGTGCGCGCAAAAGGAACCCTACATTTCGCCGCGATAAAATGTAGCCTATGTCCTTCCCCGTGGTATATCTGCACCAAATTTTATCAAAATCAGTCCAGTATTTTCGGAGCCTATTCAATGCAAACAAACAAACAAACTTTACCACTTTATTATATTAGTTTAGTATTCGGCATGAATGGGTCGGCTCGACCGGGTACATACCACGACCTCACAGAAAACCGGCGTGAAATAACGCTTGCGTTGTGTTTCGCCGAGTGAGTGAGGTTACCGGAGACCCATGGGGGAGATTGGGTATTTTAAGGACCAGGAACGCAAGTCGCAACACCAGAGGAATTACAAGTGTAACTCCTCTGGTGTTGCGAGGTCCATGGGCGGCGGTAACCGCAATTCATAATATTAGGTTGGGGAAAAAGTTTCTTCGCATTTTATATAAAAATTCAAAAGGTTTTTTTATAAAGTTTATTTACAAGTGACTAAAGTATATAGGTGCCATTTTGTTCGAAAACTTTTTGCCATCTTGTTGGTAGGTACATGATCCCATTGCTATAAAATTTTTGGGGCTTCTGATGAAAAAACTGCCACAAGTGGTTTTGGCAGTCCTCTTGTGATGTCAACCTGACACTGCCTAAGGAATTCTGCAGCGACCGAAACAGGTGGAAATCTGAAGGTGCAAGGTCAGGACTATACGGCGGATGCATTAACACCTCCCAGCCAAACTCCCGTATTTTTTTCTGAGTGGCTAAAGATGTGTGAGGTCTAGCGTTATCATGGTGAAAAACCACACCCCTTCTGTTGATTAATTCCGGCCGCTTTCTCTCAACTTCTTGCTTTAATCTCATCAGTTGTTCGCAGTACAGTTTAGAATTGATGGTCCTGCCTGGCGGTAACAGCTCATAATGAATAATGCCCTTCCAATCCCACCACACACACAGCATCACCTTGTTGCGAGTTAACCCGGGTTTCGCCACAGTCTGTGAAGCCTGACCGGCCTTTGACCACGATCTTTTTCGCACGTTCTTCTCGTACGTGATCCACTTTTCATCACCAGTTATCAGCTTCTTCAAAAATGGTTCGGTTTTATTACGTCGTAATAAAGAATCACAAATGAGTACACGGTTCATTAGGTTTCTTTCAGTGAGCTCATGAGGCACCCAAATATCGAGCTTTTTTGTGTACCCAGCTTTTTTCAAATACGCCAAAACCGTTTTGTGGTCAATCCCCAGTTCTTCAGCTACATCGTAACTACTAATATGCCGATCTTGCTCCACTTTTTCAAAAATGGCAACAGTTTTGTCCGTAACAGGGCGACCAGAGCGACGTGCATCTTTGATATCAAAATTTCCGGATTGAAAACGCTTAAACCAAATTTGCGCTACTCTCATAGATACTGCATTAGGTCCATAAACATCACAGATTTTTTTCGCGGCTTGTGTTGCATTTTTACCTTTTTTGTAATAAAATTTTAAAATGTATCGAAATTCTTCATAAGAATCACTCATTTTAACAATAAGAAAAACAAATGAAAATCTCAAATTTACCTAATTTGAATTTGAAATTGTCTTCTGTAAAATTAAAACTTTTTAATGATACCAAAATCAGCCAGATACAATTGGTATAGCCCAAGATATTTTATGACAAGTTCATACATACTATAATGCGAAAAGACTTTTTCCCCAACCTATTAATTACCATCAGGCGATCCGCTGCTCGTTTCCTGGTTCATTATATAAAAAAAAAAAGTATAGATTATAGTATCTTCGCCGTTTATGATGTCTCTAACTCTCCTGACAAATATCGAAAAATATTTAATTTGTCATGGCAATCAATAGCGTCATGGCAATCAGATGGTTCGAGAAACTATCGACCAAGAAGTAGGATAAATCGAACCGTCGGCACATCATGACCCTAACTTTCGCTGATCGAAGATTACCATCGGTACAATACAATAAATTATTGTAAATATTATAACAAATATTTTTACAGACATCCGAGTTATTTCTCACGGTTTTCAACGGTGTATTTTGTTTTTGTGACTTAATCTCTTATTAAGATTTATTTGATTAATGAAATTTTGAAAAAGGTAATTTTAATAAATTGTGTACGTAAGTTAGAGCAACAAAGGTCATTGGGAATTCAACTATGAAATACTAGCTGTTGCCCGCGGCTCCTCCCGCGTAAATATAGTATCCCTCGGGAATACTGTATTTTTTGGGATAAAAAGTAGCCTATGTTTTAATCCAGAGCCTAAACTACTAAGACCAAATTGCATCAAAATCCATTCAGTAGTTTTTGCGTGAAAGAGTAACAAACATCCATCCATCCATCCATACATCCTCACAAACTTTCACATTTATAATAGGTATTAGTAGGAATTACCCACGGCGAGTGATGACCAGAGATATAATTATTAATTAGGTTAGATGTTAGCGTCATTTTGGATTACAAGGCATAGGTATTATATCTGAAGAAGATGGGGTAAATTATACTGTGTTATTTTCAAAGATTTCAACTCAAGATAGGCTATCACGTACATATAGCAGAAAAAAAAATTCATACAAGAAAAAGTTACGCCATCTTGGTTTTCACCATAACTCAAATGTCAGCCATCTTGTTTTCACCATACTTCGAATTTCAAAATGGCCCAAAAATTTAAAAATTGGGGCCAATTTACTGGAGACACTTTTTGCCTCAACATGCCTCGTCTATAATATACGTCTATGGTTATTTTAATTTGTAACCGATAGAGTATTATTATTATCTCTACATAATATCAATACTATTTTAAACATTGCATTAGGCAAGTATGTAATTCGTTTACAATTCGCGTAATTATTTCAAAACGCACTTACCTAAGTAAAACTCTACATAATCGCTCAATTCGTGAACTAATCAGGTTCGCTCTACATTCTTGTCTTAACGAAAGTAAGCACATGACAAGAATTTTCCTCGTTGATCTGTTAGTGCTTTCACTGTTTTACTAGACCTCATCCGGTTTAACGTAGGTTTTACAAAACTTGGAAAATGTGAAAGAAGTCGCGGAGAAACATACATACTTAAATAACATACTACAATTCCTTTTTTAAGTTGGTTAAAAAAATCGATTCTGAAAAAGCTTGTTGCTTCTAAAAACTTTATCGTTAAAATCAAAGATTTCAACTCAAGATAGGCTATCACGTACATTTAGTAGAAAAAAATTTCATACAAGAAAAAGTTACGCCATCTTGGTTTTCACCATAACTCAAATGTCATCCATCTTGTTTTCACCATACTTCGAATTTCAAAATAGCCCCAAAATTTTAAAAATAGGGGCCATTTTACTAGAGACACTTTTTGCCTCATCATGCCTCTTCTATAATATACGTCTATGGTTAAAATATTTCAATGATCGTTAGAAATTCAAATTATGAAAAAATACCACGATTCTATATTTAAACTTTTGTTTGTTTTTTGTTTAGAACGGTAATAGGCAAAGATCATAAACTAATAATTCTCTACATTTTAAGTGAATATAAGCTATAACAAAATTCATGTTGCTATTGCTAACTATCGTATCAATGATCATTGTCCTTGTGTCTCGCTTGTCCCAGTTCCCAGCAGTAGGAAGTCCATGTGATTTACTGACTTACTCCAGTCACGGTTTTAGATTAGAACATGTAATTACTTTTAATTACGGTGAATTGATTGTCAATTTCGTAAGATTTAACTTTGCTACGATTGTATGCCGTAGTTTTGCAAGACTTTTTTGTATTCATTTTACATATTACATAGATATAAATGTATATATTATGTGCATTATGCATAAAAGAAACTTGAAAGTCTGTAATGTAAAAATAATTCTGCTAAGACCAGTCCAGACCGTGAACCGTCTTTGAGGTCTTACATGCAAACAGTAACTACAAAATCATGACCAGTAGGTACTTAAACTACTAAGCAGTAAGTAAGTGGATACCTGCAAAAGGTCAAGTGGACCTATTGCTTAATGAAGACATCGTGACTTGTCTCACTTAATAAATACTGACCTTATTAAAGTTCGATAGCTAAACAAAAGACACAAAATTAGAATTGTATGGAAATACGAAAGCAATGCTCTATAAATTGTATAAAAACAGTTGGACAATAATATAATAAATAATTAATAATATTTTTTCACAAAGTAGGTATTTAAAATCGGAACAGTTATGTATTACTTGAGATATTATTTTTGCTTTCGTTATTTACTTACCTACAATCTACTTAATCACAAAAAAATATTTTGTGGCGGACCGAAAAAAATAATTCCATGAAACCAAACTAGATGTCGCTTTTACTCGCATAACTATTAAATGCGTGACACAGATGGCACTGCTAGTCTCATATTTAAATAGCTTACAAATAAATTAAAATTAGAAGTATAAAACGTTAATAATAGTTTAAAATTTTATAATTGTAGAATAAATAAATCTAATAAATAATATTAAATTATTGAACCAACGAAATTAATAAGTTAGCACACACTAGGGTTTTCCGAAGTTCAATTTCAAGATGCTACTGGCGTCTGGCGCCTACAATTTTTAAACACTGTTTTAAGTTTTAATCACTTTTGACCTATGACTCAAAAATTACTAAGCCGGTAATAATAAAAAAGAAAGTTTATTTTAAATAATAATGCTGACTCATGGGATGGCTGACTTCACTCAGACATAAAGATTTTACTAAGATGTGGCCCTCCCAGATTATAGTACTGAGATAAATTTAAGTGGTTACTTTGGCCTTTTAAGGCCCATATTCTAGTTATAAAGAGTGAGTCAATGTTACGAAACCATGTTCGGTGAACATTATACAATTTGTTGGGTTAGGAATGGGACAATAAGCCGCCGCCTACTTTGTTTCTTAGCGCTTAAAAAATGTAACCTATGGGGTAGCCGTACACATGCAATATTATTGATAATAATACTATTGCGTATTTGCGGGCCATATTGCCGTTATTATTGTATGTGTTGACTAGTGTTGACAAATTTATTGCGTGTGTGCGGCTAGCCACTGAAAATTTTAATACTCTAGCTGGTGTCATGATCTGTCAGACACACACACAGCATTAGCGTCAGTTCACACCGAAACGAGACGACATTGGCGCGGCGCCGCATTATTAAGATAATTTCAAGATAAATTTTATTCGCTACACAAAAATAATCACGTTTCTATGACAGCATAACATTTGAATTCTTACAAGGAAACGTGTATTTTATTGTGCAATTAATAAAGTTCAATTTTGAATAGCTATCTTAAAAATGCAATGCCATGTCGAGTATCGCTTCATTTCTGTGCGATTTAACCCTTAGGCCTCCCCTACATTTGGGGCGCGTTTCACGGGCGAGCGCGCTGCGTGAGCGTCGCTCAAACGCGCTCGCCAAAATATGTGTGATCAGCCTTGTCTTCGTGTGTAATGAATATTACATACAGCGAGCATGAACGTAAAAAAAGGTGGACACCGCTTCAGTAATATGAAAAGTGAAGCAATCAAAGTAAGACGGCCGTATCGTAGCAACACGTGCCGCACACATTCACAGCAAAGTAATACGTTCGGCCGCTAGTACGCCAATGGCAATTATCCGTAAATCTCACACAAGCCTAAATCGCCGCCATTGTTGGGCTTCACTCAATGCTTAGCTCACCTACCGCCCGCCTTTTTTTACGTCCATGACAGCGAGTTACTTTTTTACTTTTTTTAATTCTACCCTCAATCCGTATTAACATCTGGAATCTGGATGAGATCATGAGACTAGATCCTACTGTATCGCGGCTGTATTGTTGTTATGATAGCAGCGAGTTTTGTTGACCTTTGACCTTGCCTACTATAAAAGCGTACTTCTGAATTTCTTAACATCGTAAAGTTCACGGTTAGCAGAATAAGAACACCATGTACTTAATGCTCATAAGGTTATAGGGTCGACGTCGTGTCAACTAATAAAACCTTAGGGCTTGCGAAATGCAATACAATTGCCGGCTGACAGCCGCAAGCCATTCCCGGCACAATCTCAATGCAATTAAGAGCAAAACCGTGTGAAATACCTACTCGAGACTGTGACCTTTGACCTTAAATAGATTGATTGGGATGTAGACTAGCTAAGACATGTGGGTTTTCTTGCATGATTTATAACAAACTAGCATTAACTGCCCGCTTCGCTCGCGTGAAATTAGGCTTTAAACTTTCATCCTCTATTTTACCCACCTAGAGGCAGAATTTTAGAAAATGATAAAAATTTGTAACACTATTTTTTTCGTACACAATTCATACGAAATATCATGCAAATATGTACAAGGAATAAAAAGTTTCATACAAACTTTTATCACCTACTTTACACCCTTGGGGGTTGAATTTTGAAAAAGTCTTAAGGGTTTGGCCTGTGCGTTGACATCAGCCAATCAGCTTTTATATAGGTATATAGAATATAGATATAGATTCTCCTGCTCTATGTAAATGATTAATCAACGCCAATGTCCAATAATATTGAATTAAATTAGACCTTACTTTTAGGGCTAGGACTTTACCCCTCAGCTCAATCTATACTATAATATAATAAAGAGGAAAAGTTTGTTTGTTTGTTTATTTGTTTGTTTGTTTGCATCGAATAGGCTCCGAAATTACTGGGCCGATTTTGATGAAATTTGGCACAGATATAAAATAGACCACAGGGAAGGACATAGGCTACTTTTTATCGCGGCAAAATGTACCGTTACTACGGGACTTCTTTTTGTCGCGCACGAAGTTGCGCGCAACATCTAGTATTCAATAAAGTCAAAATAATTATTCAAAAGTTACTTAAGCCCTAAATATGGGGTAGGTAATGATTGGTAATGGTAATAAATGTGCCTAGAATCTGCTTCGGGTTTTTTTCAACGTGTGGGTCGTGAACCCTGTCGAAAAAGCAAAACGCGAAAAAACACTGCAAATTTTGAAAATAAATATTTTGAATAAAGAATCACGGTGGCGAATTTCTAAGGTCGAATAAGCTCTCGTCTCTCATGTCATTGGCATGTTTGGTTGGATGCTCTAAGATGGCATGCGATGATCCGCAAATCCGCTTCAATTAAAATAATCGATTTAAATTTGTCTATCGATTGTGTAATATAATCGGATAATAGGAATCAATAGGTAAAAGTTTCGCGTAGAGCACGAGATTCGCTCGTGTGACCTACAATTTGCAAAATAATGTAAAATCTACATTACCCCAATAATTAGGTAGTTTTACCTGAAATCACCTAGAATGTTTTGCGAGAGTTTTTGGACTTAAAAAAAGTTTTTATTCAGAATAAAAAAACAAAGTTTTGTTTTCCGAACGTCAAACAAGGAAAAAAAAAGAATTACAATTACCACCGGTTCGGAACCCTAACCCGGCGAGAAGAATCGGCGTAAGAAACTCGCACGGGTGCCACCTTTTAGTAAAAAGGATAGCCAAAATTGTTCTTTTTAAAAAAATATACATGTATACAATAAAATAACAAAAAACATGTAAACAAAAAATAAATTACAATATATTACAGTACCTACATAACTAGTAAACTGAAATTGCCTCATAGGGTCATCTTATTCCCAGGGTGTGCTGTCCTCAATGAAATCTTTAACTTTATAATAAAATAACCTTTGGCACACAAATGTCTTTTAACTACTTTTAATTAAATTTAAATTTATTTATTGACAAATTTTTCACATACGACTCTACGAATTTCAACTTTGCCCCCTCCTAACTTGACCGATAGCGCCGCTTAGACGGCTTTGGTATTATTCCAGACTACCTGTAAGACTTAGATAATTCAGTATACAGTTCTTTATCTTCATGGCTGACTATCAACCGCCTTTTTAAAATATTGTTCTTAAGCCCAACGTTTACTTTTTACTTTTACATACTAGTTATCATAATTCTATAATAAGTATTCTTCTAAGTTTATGATTAAGCCAACGCCTACATTCTGTAGGGCACGTTTTAATATGACATTCTTCATTTTCCCGCCAAAAGTCGGTCACAAGTTACGTGTGGGAGTTCCAAAATAATTCTAATGACAGTAAATTATTATTGATGAAACCGCGAAGCATTGTCATGGTCACAACAATGGATTTTCGACCACGTAGATGCGTACGTGATCAAAAAAGACAGATGGTTTTTGACATATTGACCTTGTTTAACCTTAGCTGTCATTGTCATGACCAAATTTACTGAGGTGACATGACCCAAAAGGCGTAGAGAACTACCTTCTATACATTTAAAATTATGTCTCGAAAAGACTCAAAACTGTAACATAAAGTGTTTTCCACATACGAGTACTTACTTATTGTGTTTTTATTAAACTACGAAGGCAAAGGTGTGGCGAAGTAATGCGTCGTTTCGACTATTATTTAATGGGACATCACGTCAATATATATGTGGGTAACATCTCTCCTGTAAACCGGACGGTGTGACCATTATATGAGTCATGACCACATTAGACCACACCCTGAGCTTTCCAAAGCACACTTGTTGTGGGGTCAAAACGTGTATGAATCAACGTTTATGGTTTTTATCTTTTTTACCACATTTTTGGGATATTAACTATGTATTCAGACATAAGTTGATACATAGTAAGGATGAGGTCACAATATTCCGTTTGAACGTCGCAACGCATCGCACAAACGACGTCGATCAATTCTTACGGCAATGCGACGTCGTTTTTGACGATGCGTCGTCGTAACGCAGTATTGCGGCCTCGCTCAAAGAACGACTCAATAATACCGAAAAATATAATTAAACTTGTTACAGTCAGACGTTAATTAGGGGCCACTAAATTACAGGCTGTCGTCGTCTCCGCCTGGTGAAGTGATAAGCACTACATGTGAAATTTCATGTAGTCTCTCTAAAACCAATGCCAAATCTTTGCTATATAAATATAACTCCCCGACACCGATTTCGGTGACGGTGCCCGGTTCCATTGAAACCAGGCCAGTTACGCAGGAGTAATTTTGTAGTGACCAAGTGTGTGCGCAGTACACAAGAGCACTCTCTCACTTCCTTTACTCTTATAGCCCAGTGGGAAGGATAACCGACACGACTGGCGGGAGATCAGACGCAGGTTCGACTTAATACATGCCCATCCGACGCATGGATCATATTTCTTGTCAGACAATCAGGTGATCAGCCCACATTGTCCTAACCAAACTTTGAAACAGCATTTTTTTTTTGTTGTTCCAATGCGGGAATAGAACCCACGACCTCCGAGTCGAGACCCAAGCTCTAACTACTAGACCACGGAGGCTGTTAAAATGTTCCTATATTATGTACTGTTAAACCCGATTTCACCAAATTTCTATAAACCCAATAATAAGCTAAACACAGATTCGATATATCTCATTAAATGTAAGAACAGGACAGAAAGTCGTTTTAATACCTTGGTGAAATTGAGGCTTAGAATGGATTTAGCAAAAAAATTACCCTTCAAAAGGAATAACCTATAACGATGCTTTATTTTTATACAGAAGAGCTAACAATTTCCTCCACGAGATAAGTAAAAGCGGTCAGTGAGACTCAGGACATCGACAATTATAGTAACAGTAGGTAGTAACGGAAACACTAACCATACATAGATCGCACGTGCAAATTGTTTGAAGCCAGTTTTTTTCTCGATTTTCTTTAGCAATAGGTATTACCTACAGCTTGATTTGTAATGACCACATTATAAAGATAGAGCTTTGATATTTGTTAAAATATGTGTAAAATCTATAGACGATAAGTTCTACAGATTTTTAAAGTTCCGATTCAAAACTTCTGTGGTCCGATTCAAATGTATTTAATCAGAAAAAAAATAGATTTGAATTGTAGATCAGCGTGGATCTGATACTAAATAATAAAATAGACTAATACCTAATGAAACAACATGTGAAAACGAGTTAATAGTGGCAAGAATGGATATTGTATTTAATTTAGTATTTACCACTGCTAACCATGATAAAAAAATACTGCGTCTAAAACCTCTACCTCTATCATACGTGGGCTTAAGTTTAGAACTGGCCAGTTAGAAACAATGCTAATGAAAACTTTTTTTGAATTTCAATTTTAGAACTCTTTGGAGGAAAAGTTTGTTTGCATTGAATAGGCTCCGAATCTACTGGACCGATTTTGATAAAATTTGGCACAGATGTAGAGTAGACCACGGGGAAGGACATAGGCTACTTTTTATCGCGGAAAAATGTACTGTTTCTGTGAAATTAACTTTTGCGCATACGAAGTCGCGGGCAACATCTAGTAACTATATAAAACAAAATATTATCGTTATGCTTATAGTATCTAGTTACCAGTAATAATTTAGCTTATTTACTACAGCTTGAGATGTTAGGCGTGGTCGATTTTAATTATAAATTAAGTTCTCATACAAGCTAGCTGCTAGACCAAAAAACTGGTCACATGAGCACTGATCTAGATATTTACTATGTTACATAAATGCACTTTCAAATACATATCAGTTTTATAAACTAGCTTAAAACTAGCACTCGGAAAATTGCTATGAGATTTCAAACATTTTTTGCACATTGCTCTATACAATATTACAAGAGAATGTTACGGAGTTGTAAGCTATTCGCATTTATTTACAATTTTACACAAATCATATTATTGTTATTAAACTATTCTAACTGAATGTCATAAAAGAGACAGACGAGATTACATAAAGGTTAAAGTATTTAGGTATTTCATAATATGTAAGTATTATCCTTCTTTTTAATATAATACATATAATATGGTATTATCACAATTTTACAAGCCTTATATTTTTTTTCTATTAAAATTCTTAACTCCTATCATTTATATGTACTTATTATGCTTGTTGTTTACATTTTTCTTTCTTACGCCATGAATACAGTTCCATCTTATACTAAATAATAAAACACATGACTTAGTTTGATCGCTTACATCGTAGTCCAACCGTTTTTAAACAGATGGTATTACTTTTTTAATTTTGGCAGAGTCGAATTCCTGTACAATATTCGCGTTAAGGAATCAGTGAGAGAGTGAGAATGAATATCAAATTGACCAATGACGGCTGACGCGCCCCCATCCGCATGGGCTACTTCAATTGGTGAATGTGCACACAGCTTATGCTCATTGGTTTATTTTGACATTTGCCCTGATGACTCAATATTTTTACCCTCTTTCGTGAACATCTTACCATTGACACAAGGGCGACACTCTCTAGTCTCTACAAATGACAGCTCAAGCACCGACGAATGTTACAAGCACCGAAATAATATTAAACGTCGCGACAAACAAATCTATCATAAATATTATGAAATTATATTGTCAATTGTATCAAAGGACAAAACGATCAGCGGCTAGCCCCGTGAACGAAAGTCCTGGCTGGAAAAACTTATGTCCCGCTCGCCGCGCGCACCCCCTGCCCATGTCTAGCCTCTGCGAGCTGTCAATCGTGTAAGTTTATCGAACAACGGTTCTTTACGTTAGTAATATAAACCAATTTCCATAGATCCGCGGACACACCTACAGACCAGAGCATCTATTCAAGAACTCAAGATGCATTTAATAATTTCGACGGCGAACTTCGAAAATAAAATGTATGGGATTTGACGTATTGCATCGCAAGCGATATGTCACTTAGCGATGACTTATGTCAAATCCCATACATTTATGATTTCGAAGTTCGGCGTCGAAATTATCGAATGCATCTTGACTAGACACCCAGTATCATTATAGAATTGTACCAAAACATCAACTTCACAAGTGGGACATGAGGTCAAGCCATACCGTTTACTGGTGAAGCAGGTTCACGATTAATGTGACGTCACGTTGATAAAGTGGAAGTTTTGCGGCTTTTTTTTATGAGTAGTTCATTCAAAGACATTTTACCTCTCAGTTTCTATGATCGTGATACTTATATCTTCGGCATTTAAAGGTCCTGTCAGAGGTAAAAAAACTTTGAACGTACTGTAGAATCTGTAGCTATATGTGATACTTTAGATCAGGGGTTCCCTAACTTATTTGGAACACGCCCCCTTTCGACCATAAAAAAAAATTGCGCCCCCCAATATCCAGATCATCAGATCAGAATTAAAAAGTATTCAATAACAAAATAAGTGTTTTTTGTTTATCGCTAATAAGGTTCTTAACATTCGCCCACTGGGGAAACAACAAGTTCCTAACGGAAGGCGTCAATCTTAGTTAATTTCTGTGCTTTTCAATTAAAAATGAATTCGATTTATTGGTTATATCAAGTTATCTAGAATGCATTCTTCCTTCGGTCGCAGTTTTTTATACTTAACTATACAAGTGGCCCGCGCCCCCCTTTGAAGGTCTCTGCGCCTCCCCTAGGGGGCGCGCCCCACAGTTTGAAAACCCCTGCTCTAGATAATGTAAGGCTGGACTAATCCCGAGCGCGGATTCCCTATTTTTTTTTAGATTCGGAATGCCCTAGAAAATTCAGAGCACTGAAAATAGAACTCTACTCTATTACAATAGAGTTAAAAATGGAAGTGTCGAGTGTCACACTGTCATATATGACATTGACATTTAACTCGACACTCATGTGTTCGATTTTCAACTCTATTTTAAGTGCTCAGAATTTTCTAGGGCATTCCAAATTCCAGAGCATATACTCGTAATATTATAGTCCCAGCCTAAAGCTGTCTACATATAAAAGCGCTTAATTAATTATACTGGCATGGCAGTGCTAATACGTTGAATAGATTCAAAATAGATTTGAAACTGTCTGGAAAAGATTTGTTATTAAATAAGATTTATTATAATCTCTTACCTGCTACTTCGTACGTGCAAAAAAGAAATTTCGCAAGGATTTCTCTTTGCGCATACAAATTCGCGGGCAACTGCATCTAGTCGAAAATAAAACCTTCTTACTACCACTATAAACACCATTAATTAGACAAACAGAAATAATATGTAATTGGTTAGTTCGTTAAGATAGGCATAGTTAAAATGTGCAATGTTCAGAGAAATAAAAACAATACAAGCAAACAAAGCCATTAAAAATAAAATGTATTTAAAATAAATTTGTAAAGAATGCAAGTTCATAAAATCTAAATTTGGAAATAGTTTGGAACCTTTGAATACCAATTGTATATTATGTATATTATGGTATAAGTAGTCACTTTATGTAAATGTTGGTTACAAATTAATAACAGAAAGCTCTATCAAACTAAAAGTATAACATGTTAAGTTGACTTTTATAAACGGAAACCTTTGTAAAGGCTTTAAATATAATTTTAACATCATCTAAAGTGCATTCTTTACGTCCGGCCGTTTGTCTGTTTATGAGTACACTGAATCAGAGAGTTTCTCTCATAACTCAAGTGTCCGCCGTTTAAACCACTTTTTAACAGCAGACGGCCTGTCGTCTTTATTGCCACTTATGTGACCTACATTTTGAGGTCCACACGTGTTTTATCACCTGATTACAAGTAACTTTTCCTTAACAGGTTATCACTAACGTCCCCATAATGACGGTTTTTGAATTCGTGACATCTGACAGCTTTTTAACACGACAAGGACCGTCGGGGTCCAAGCGTAGTGGTGACAGAAAAATTATCGAAAATTCTTATTGACCGTTTTTGATACCACTCACGCCACCAGATGACGTTTTATGTGCTTTGGGTCTGCCCCCTAACGGCAGAAAAAATATTTAACAAACACCCTCATTGGCTAGCCGTACACGTGCAATATTATTGACAGAATAAATTTGTCAATACTAGTCAACACATACAAATAACGGCAATATGATCCGCACATAGACAATATTATTGTCAATATAAGTATTATTGCCAATAATATGGTGTGTGTGGGGCTAGCCATTGAGAGAGTATCGCCTAAATCTGAGGGATAAGCTGTTATAGTCTACTAACAGATGACACTTGACATCTTAATATAACGAGTGGCTACTTCGCTTACTGCAAATATCCAATGGGAACTGTACTCTTTGCGTGCATTTCATTTACAGCATTCAACCCAAAAGAACCAAAAGCAGGACAAAATACTCGTATGGTAAAATACAGTTCGTGTCTCTTAATAAAAGTCGCAAGCTATCAGTTTAAAATTGGTCATGGTTCCAATTTCCGTTGAAATTATTCCGAGCAGGTTTGCTAGAGAATAAATGATATTATTGATTTATGCCCTCGATCATGTCGTTAACCGTTATGTCTATTATACCGAAGCCAACCGGAGCTGCAGTCGATACGCATTTGTAGCGGAAGAGGGGGCTTTAAAGGCAAATGACTGATGATGGCTAAATACGACTTTGATATTCTAAGTTGTTGTTAGTATTTACTCGTAGTATTATGTATAATAACATTATGCGTATGTGAGCATTAAGTATGTAAAATATGAACTATTATTATCAAAATAACATTATTATTTGTAGATCATAAGGAAGAAATTCATCAAAAGCCTTAAAAAAACTAGTAATATTTGGAATAATACTAGTTTCTTTATTTTTTTTAATAAAAAAAATGGAAGTGTATGTTCGTAATTTCAAATTAATAGCTTTGCTTATGATAGTAAATATTATACTAAATAAATAGGTACACACACCAAAAAAACAAAATTTAAAGTTTTTGTCTGTCTGTCCGTTTGTCTGTCTGTCTGTTTGTTCCGGCTAATCTCTTTATTTAAACCAATTTTGAACGGACGGATAGCTTATGTTATAACTTATAAGGATCTAAAGCTACTTTTATCTTAGTATATAGTATATTAATGGAACCATTTAAAAAATAGGTTTCAGTTTCCGTTAGTACCACGGAAACGAAGTTGCGGGCACCAGCTACTTAAAAAATAAAAGTTTTTATTTTGAAACCAGTCAGTTACCGGCACAAAAGTTTTCGGGTAAGGATGTTTAATTATGCCTTTGCCTTTTATGTGACAGGTAAAAGGTCAGCGTCCCTTTGACATTTGACATCCCACTTTCTCTTAGCATTTTGGCGGTTACATGGTCAAATTGTTTAAATGATATAATGTATCGATGATGGTTTCATTTATTTGCGTAACCACCTGCCTATTGGAACATTGCTGTGTCATTAAATCGCTTGGATTGAGTCCAATTCGGCTTATCAATCAATTATTATGAACGGTTGAAAGTTTGAAAGCTGTTTTCGTTTTTTTTAGAACCGTAGACATAGATATTGTATATAATATTAAAATTAGTTATCACTGACCGTAGATGTACATGTTGATGTTGGGTTAGAGACACAGACACCTAACCTAGCATGTACGGTCACAGACAGACAGTGGTGGATCTACGACTTTTTCGAACCGGGGCAAAGACTTGATATGACCCCCCCCCCCCCCTGGGCTTATGGAAATAGAAAAGTTCGTATTTCAAACATAATATTATGATTTGATTACTTGATAACCTATAAGATTGTAGGAAAAGATGGATCATATTTGATATTTGTTCGATATTTCGAATTCTTGTCTCAAGGATTTGGCCGATTTGGCGCCCCCATGAAACTGCCGCCCGGGACTGCAGACAGATCCGGTGCAGTTACCACTTTTCGACCTTACAACTTCGCAATAAGGTTCAAAAGTGATACACGACTCGAAGACTGTACTTGCCTTTGCCTACTTCGTACTGTAGGTACCTAGATGTGAATTTAAAAATCCTTCGCGCAAACTCTAGTATCAAATATGAAGATTTTTATGATTATTTTGAATATCCTCTTGCACGCTTTCGGTCTACAAAAGAATAGACAAAATGACAGATTGACAAAGGAAAGCTGTTATTTTGTCCATATTATCTGTCAGTATTGTAGTGTATTGACATTCATAATAATAAATATAAAGCACGCACACTTATGGGGCGTGGTATCGGTGGTGTGGTGGGGGCTGAGCGAGTGGTGGGATTCCCCACGAACTCGCTGGCACTATCATTCCCAGGGGTGGTCGACTTTGTATGAATGACCTTGGACCAAAAAGGGGGCAGTTCGGTGCGACAAGAATGGTTATATTTCAATATATCGCTCTCTGTCTTACATGGTTAATATCACATAAAAGTTACTTAAAAACCACAACAGATGGCGCACAACAGACACTATGCCGCTTCTAGATCACGCTATCGAAAACACTAGACGTATGTATATAAGGGCTCACAAACATTTTGTAACGTATAGTTATGATTTGTGCGTGGAGGTGGTCGCTCGGTTTTGTTGGAATGCAAAATTTAGCGCTAAAGAGAAAGGAGAATGACCAAAAGTGGTACCAAAAAGTCTCATGCTTCAAGATTAAAATTTTATAGTAATTATTTTCATAATTTTTTATCGACATTACGCGTCAGGAATCTGATTTTTGAACAGGGAATTTAATTTAAATTATGAAAATTGTTAAATGACTCCTTTTACACGGGGTTCTAACAACCGGTTATAAAGAGATGTAGTGCATTATTAGAAACAATATGATGACTCGACTAAACAGCAATTCCAATCGATTTTTTTTTTAAATATCTATAACGTTTGCTTCAAAAACAATTTCCGAATGATAATATGATAACCAAAAAGATAGCAAAGGTATTTTTGCTATCTTTTTGTTGAATAACAGTAACAATTAAGTAAATCCATTACATACACCAAATCGATTTAGTATTGCTAATTGACATAAAATCGATTATTTTACGATTTCGATTTATCGACCGCATCCCTAAATCCTAGCAGACGAATTTTTGACATAATATTTTATAATACCTACCTACCTTTATCTTTGCCATTGCGAATACGTCCGTTGTCTGTATTTTATTGTTTAGATTAATGATAATCATATAATTTTATCATTATTTTCGTATTGTGTTTTGAGAAGTAGAACTTGTTTATATTTTGTGAACTTTTTTCTGTGTATTTGATTGTGCAAATATGTCGAGTAGTGGGGTTACCCGGCAAAACAGATGTATCAATTGTTCATTTTCGATACCCAGAAATCAAAGTACACATCCTATAGAACAAGTGTCTACTCCAATTATTAATTTGTTGCAGTCGTGGATAACTCCTACTCAGGTAAGCATGTCTTATTTTACTCTTTGAATAAGTTTTTTATATAAAAGACGAAGAACCTTCTATTTCCTAAGTTCCTAACTAATCTTTTACCTACTGAACCATCTATAATCTTACAAAACATTTCTATGGAAAGAAAGAAAACATTTTATAGTATAGGTGTAACATCTATGAATATGTTTCATACATTTTTTCATTATGGTTTTTATTACAGCTGACTACAGAATGTGTGCTTTGTACAGAGTGTTTGACACTGCTTCAAGATAGAGCAAATACAATCAGTGAAGGAAGTTTATCTTTGCCTGCTTTTGGTCATAGAAGAGTATGGTTTTCTTGTGGCAATTCTATTCTACGTTCTACAAGAACATATCCTGTAAGACAAGATCGACACTAGAGAAACATTTTAATTAGATTAATCCTGCACCTGGTAATTATTTTTATTTATGTTAAACTATAATATTTTATTGATATTCTTCTTGTTTTTAGTCTTCAATAGTTGATAGTATTAGTACCAGTGGCGAGGGGTTCATATAACCCCATTCCTATCGGCTTCTCTTACCGCTTACCTTTTGACGACCCGGATCCAAATCCCTACCTATTATACAGGCTACGGCTTCCCTATGAAGGAGAACTAGCCTTCGGCTTCCCTATGAAGGAGAACCAGCCTTCGCCACTGATTAGTACTTTTATTATTGTGTGCCGATAACATGGTTTCATATTGAATTATGTACATGTCTTAACATACATAAATATTTATTACATGTCACTTTTTAGATCTCAAGATTGGAAAGGAGGTATTTTGACAGATGCTGGATCAAGTGCAGTTCTCAATATTCCTGAGCCGCCTCCTCTTCCTCAATCAAACTATCGCACCCCTCAAGTCATGACGAACCCAAAAATTATCTCTTCTGTGTACAAGCGTGCTGCAAGTACATCCAATCATAAAGGAACAGTTGTTACTTAATTATAAATTCTATGTGCCACCGGCAGCACGTATCTCGTCACCACCTAGATCATGGCCGTTGGAGCGAATTAACATCCCAGTTAAGAGATTTTACTGGTAGTCAATTTGACATAATTATGAATATGATGCAGCGAGCTGCCAGGCACCATATAGATAACTGATAATAGAAAGCATAGTAGGTTACTGCTGTAGCTGCCTCGTTGGTAAGCGGACAGTGGGTTGCTGTGCTCATGTAATGACAATAGTGTGGTATTTGAGCTGGGGACGGTATAATGATGTAACTGCGCCTGCACCAGATTTAGATGATTTTTTTTTCAGGAGTATGATGAATGATTTAAGCATAAGTATTTTAAATCCATATAAATAAAAATGGATCTATTAAATATATGTATGCTCATTACTTTCGAATAACTGCACCAAATTGTATGATTCTTTGTTTTATGTATTAGTTATTGTTAAGACAAGGTTTGTATAAAATAAAAATTATAAAAAAAGTATGTATTTTATTTTATTTATGGTAATTCTGCCGGGTCAACTAGTAGTTAATTATTTTTGTCATTGAATCTCTATTTAAACTCAAATGCACTTGTTTGTTTTATTTTTCTATCCCTTACCTAGTCGACGTACAACGACAACATGAGCATAAGCAATTGTGTCTCATTATGAATAGTATTTTAAGATGATTAAAGAGTTACCTACCTACCTACTATTGTTCGAGGTGCTCTGGCTTAATTAGCGCTAGGTAGAACTCTGGGGGCACACGTGGGCCACGTACACATTTTACTCGGTCACTAGATTTTTGGAGCTACGTTAGACCTACGCCTTGCGACGCGATTCTACGTACAATTTAGGCATGGCCCACTTGTGCGTTGGTCTAATGTAGTTCCTGGTTTATTCAATCTCACTGGTCAGGTCACACTTATGGTAATGTTTTATTGGTATTGGTGTGAATTGTGATAGTGTGATCACGGTAGCACCCCTAGATACACAATACCCGCTCATAGTATTAGCAATAGGTATAAATGTTGGGAAACTCACCGAATTTTGTGTCGCGACTGAAAGTCGCTATATAATTCGAAATTCTTACTAATATAAGCGGATTACTATGTTTTTAGAGCAATAATGTTCGTTCGTGTATGAAAATATTACTTTGATGGTTTTGAGGTTATTTTCGATTTTGTAAAATTACTCCGAAACCCCAGTTTTTTTTACAAAGAAATTTTTATAGGAGATAATATGATAAGCATAGATTATAAAAAACCAAGTTTGGTTTTGACGCAGCTTGGTACGGGATTCCATACATCCATGAGCATTCTCCTTTAACGTTAACTTAAACTTTAATTACGTATATTAATTAATTAATTTCCCGCCATATTCATATAATCAAATATTTAGTCCTCCTTTGTTGGAAGGCGGTTAAAAGTTTGAGGGGGCAGCTCACTAGAGGCGCTACTTGGTCCCAATTTTTTTGTATGAAGTCGACCTTCTTCTCCGCGAGTAATAGCATAGATAATACAGATATATATTAGTATAGATGCGCAACTCTAAAATTGAAACTGAGTCTTGCAAAAGTTTCGGAATGTCGTTTTTAGATGGCGTTGTACCGTTTTAGTTACTATCAAACCCGCTAGATGGAAGTAGTACCGCCTGATAATTTTTATTGAACTGAATTATGGACAGAAATTAAGTTTTGTCGAAAGTCGTAGACACAACAACGACCAATTTCCTCTTTAATAGTGGGATATGGTTGCTGCATAGTAAAATGTTCGCGAGCCCTTATAAATACGCCTTGTGTTAGCGATAGCGCGATGTAGAAGTCACTTAGTGGCATCTGTTGTGACTATCCGAAAACTTTCAAACTGTTAGTACCGGATATTCATTTTTAGATGTCTCTGTTCTCTGTTAATTTGTGCATGTATGAGAGTTTCACCCCCCTGAGTAATAGTGTTCTGTGATCATTCCTTTACCGACCGCCGACCAGAGCGGGTGTGCTTTACAGCAATATACAAGTGTTTCATTTACCAACTCCTATTCTACAAGTATGTCTTGTGTAGATATTTTTTTTTTTTAATATTTATATGGTAGTCATGATAAGCGAGCTGAGGTCGTCACTTTTATAGTTTTTCATAAAATATTTATGTTAACGTAAATATTTTTATAACCTCAAATAGTGAAAAGGCTATTGTTTGAAAATACGGAGAAGTGACCAACCACCTCGGAGAGCGTCCTAAAAACTGCTATAAAGTTTTCAATGGCATATTCCAGTCTCACTTGAGTTATAAGCGCTAAGTAACTCACTTTCAGTCTTATTAATAAAATTATTTACACCACGGATTAGCTAATCCAACATGGCTGTCTCTGTCAGATACTTTGGAACAGTCACTTGATAGACAAAGAGAGCGATTTGGATTTGCTTATCCATGGTGTAAATATTTTTATTAATAAGGGTGTACAAGTATAACGCCTCTGTTCAGTGTTATCCAATTTCCGAACGGAACCCAAAACAGATTATTAAATAGTAACTCCCAGAGACAATAAACATAGACCGTATTCAACGTATCTACAATAATTACGTCATCAACTCATCACATACGCCAATCAGCTGTGTCGATAAATGACATGACAGTTTAAGCATATGACGTCGAGGTCGCTGATTGGCTTATTGTTCCAAAATCCTTTTTATCCTTGACTATTGTAAATTTGAAAATATACGCTACTTTTACTTTCACTGAGGCTAGACGTTTTATTTCATCTCCACAAAAAACCACCATCTTGAGCATACGCGGCTACAGCCTCTTTGTTAATAAAAATTTAAGTAACCCCCTAATTATAGCTATGAAAACTGTCGATCGCGTCAACTTTCAAACAAAAAAAACGCGTTTTAATCGGACCTTTCTTTAGGAGCTACGATGCCACGAACACACAGACAGACGTCAAACGTAAATTAGTTATACCACCCCTCTTTTTGCGTCCGGACTCGAGAGTTATAAAGCTGTTTAGCTATAGTGCGATTCAAATGAGAATAGGATCGAGTCGGCGTCATCTTGATTCTTGTTTCGAATTTAGACTGTTATGATAGTTAAATTTATGTTAAGATAATTGATTACTATTTAACGTTGTTATTTAAATTCGATGCAAGACTATTAATATTTATATGCACATAAGTTTTTCTGAAAATCGCACTTTTAAAGTGATATTTGACAGAAAAAAGTCATTGGCGTTCCTATTCTCATTTGAAACTCGTTAAACAATACCCGTTCATTTTCAGTGCAAGTTTGGAAATGGAGTAGTGCAACGCCTTTATCGTCTTTTCACGATGTCGAAAATTAAAGGCAATCAGTCATATAATAAAACATATTAAATAATTATAAAAATTGATCCCCCTTTTGTTTATGTTCCCTTATTTGCTTCATAAAGGTGTAATAGCAACTTTTGAAAAATGTCACTTGAATACGTTTGTACTCTTTTGTTTTATAACCCTTATTCCCTTCATATGGGCCTTATCCAAAAAATTTACACTGGAATACGTGGAAATATTTTGGCTACAAGAATATGTGACAACAGAATACTTATCTATTGAAAAAATAAGTGCCCCTCTCCTCCTCTAACGTCAAGCTCGTAATTGGTATACCCCTGTTATCGATCAAACTGTTAAATTAATCGTGGTCACGCGAATCTGACCCAAGGTTCTTATTAGACCTAAGATCGACGCCATCTTGTTTCAAGACATGTCAGTTGTTATCACCGTAACAATTGACAAGCTGGTTACATATTACACAAGAAATTGTTATAATCCATTTGCATTAATGTGTGTCGGTAACAGGGGGGGGGATATGTAACTACGTTACAATTCGACCTGTTAAATTATAAAAAGCAACGGTAGGTTCTCTCTAGATACTGTCCGTGACAACATGTACTTTAACTCTATTATGTTGGTACACCTAAACCATGTTGTAAATTTCTTTCGGCTATCGTTGTTTTTTAGGGTTCCGTACCCAAAGTATGTCCGTCTGTCTGTCACCAGGCTGTACCTTCTTAACCGTGATAGCTATAGGCGGTTGAAATTCATATAAGGTGTATTTCTGTTGCCGCTATTACAGCAGATAATGTGACAGTTGAATAAATGTTTATTATTATTAAATCATAGATATATAATATTAAAAAGAGGTATTAAATATCAAAATTCAACCTTATCCCACACGATGGGGTAGAAAGAAAAAAATCATCCCCACTCACATGTATGGAGAGCCACCCCTATAATATAAAATTATTATTATTCTATGATGCCAAATCCGAGATCTATACATAATCTATGACTATACCGAATTTCATCCATTTATATTCATAATTACCGACAATACCGACGCTAGAAGCGCGGACAGACAGACAGACAGACAGACAGACAGAAAGACGCCAGACGGATGGACAGAGCGAAACTATAAGACTATTTATTATAGCTTTAGCTGTATGAAGGTTTTAAATGCTTCGAATATTCAAAAGGGTGAAGGGCCTTTTTAAATTTTAAATTTCAATACCAATTACAACAAAGTAGGATACTATGTTGTAATTGTATATTGAAATATAAAATTGTCGCGCTATAATTTACAAATTGAAAGTTATAATTTAAAGTAAAACCTTACCTGATCACCGCGTTTCCGTTCTGTTTTTCGCTCCATCCTCTGAGCCTGTAACAAATAAAAATATTATAAGTATAATTATGTATTTCATAAAACGTGTTCTTCATTATAAACGATCAACGCCCATCCTACTGCTAATATAAGTGAGAAAGTTTGTGATGTTGGATAGATGGATGGTCTCTATCACGCAAAAACTACTGAACATATTTTGATGAAATTCGGTATAGTTAAAGCTAAAGATCTGGATTAACACATATGCTACTATTTATTAGTGTAATTATAAATGTGAAAGTTTGTAAGGATGGATAGCTGAATGTTTGTAAATAGTAACTCTATCACGCAAAAACTACTTGACGGAGTTTAGTAAGGTAGTTAAGTAATTAAGGCTCTGGATTAAAAGAAAGGCTACATTTTATACCGGAATAGTACAGTATTCCCGTGGGATATTGTGTTAACGCGAGTAGATCCGTAGACAAAAGGTAGTAATATTTTATCCAGACAACTACTACTTTTAATAATTGCTATTATTAAAGTATAGAGCGAGGTCTATCTATACTTGGGAGAGCCGTGCTTCGGCACGAAAAGGCCAACTCAACCGGATAAATACCACATCCTCACAGAGAACCGGCGTGCAATATTAATTTACAAGTGGAACGAAAAACCATAAGCTCATTTTTGTCATCTTTTGGCGTGGGAGAGGCATGCTTCGTCTCGTCACGAATGGGCCGGCTCGACCGGATAAATACCACGGCCCCTCAGAAAATCGGCGTAAAATAACGCTTGTGGTGTGTTTCGCCGTGTGTATCAGGTTACCGGAGGCCCAAGAGTGTTTTGGAGATTTTAAGACCAAGAACGCAAGTGCGCGACACCAGAGGAGTCACAAGTGTAATTACCATCAGGCGATCCGTGTGCTCGTTTCCTGGTCTATTTCACAAAAAAGAGGTAGAATAATGAATACCTAGTAAGTATAGTAAGTCTAAAGTTAATTTTCCTCTCATGATATATTTCCACTGAGCTGAGACAGGTAATGAGAAAACAACAAAAACTTCAAACAGACAGGAAAGCGGTGCAATGGGAGTGCGGTATCCGCTATGCATCCAGATGCCTTACGAACATGTGCGAAAATGAACCGTATTCCAGTTACATAGAGTCATATGCACTAGCAAAATATGTTGGTACAGAAATCAACTATCCATTCTATGATTTTGAACTGTAATAAAGAGGTATAGGGTTGATTTTAGAATGATCTAAGCTCTGGATGTCGGATATGAATAATGATTATCATCTGGATGATAATAATGGAAGTCACAATATTAGATCAAGTGCTTAAAGTGCGTCAGTGTCATAACTACAGGGTGGCAAGTCGGCAAAATGCCACGGGCCCCCAGCCGGCAGGGGCCCCCGGTCAACGGAGAATCACCAACATTTAATATTATACATTTAGTAAAAAAATAATTTTGTTTTTAATTTATTTAAGTTACCTACTTAGTTGCATACACTTAGTAAAAATGTATTAAGATTTCAATGAATTTGTAAAAAAAAAGTTGTAAGTCAGTTTTAGAAAGAAAGGTCACAATCCAATTAATAATTTCGGTCCCTTTATACATAATGTTTTTTCTATGGCATAGATAGCACTTTTTTAAGTAACAGCTGATTTTTATATTTAAGCAGAAAAGTTCCATAGTAAAAGTTGCTTATATTTAAGAGCATAATATTCAAACCTGAAAGTTTGGTCAATGACTGAAAAAACCCTGTGTAGGAACTAGGAGGGGAAGCATCCGATGAATTTGCCAGGGGCCTCGAACGGTATAGTTACGCCACTGTAATGTTATTACAAAAATATGTTTACCAAAATTAGCCTCTTGGATAAAGTATTATCTTTATCACTCAAGGGTCAAGAGTCAGGACTCACGAGTAAAAACGCTTAAAGGAAATATTTTAAGCGTTCTTTTAGTTGTTCTTGTGTATCCTACTAATATTATTAATGTGAAAGTTTGTGAGGTGGATGGATGGATGTTAATCTTTCAAGCAAAAACTACTGAACGGATTTGATGTTTGGTATAGTTAAGGGTATAGTAGTAGTTTAGGTTCTGGATTAAAATATGAAGGCGTGGGAAAAAGCTAGTATTTTGATAAAGTCAGTTAACACCGAGACGCAACGTGACGAAATGCAGCGCTGAGTCGCGTCGCGTCGCAATATCATCTGACGCCAAGGAACGAGGAGAGCCGTAAGAAATATACCCGGGACATAGTAATATATTATATTCTTTGCCCGGAACTCCAGGGACAGTCAGTGCAGAACCTTCATAAAAATTGTTGGACTGCATTTAAAAGATAAAGAAAAGCTGTGATTATTATTATTGGGCATGTATTTAAACTTGCGACAAAACAATTAAATTTTGGATGTGAAAATACCCAATATTGAATACTAAATTACCAAGTTGGCGAAAGAATGTAAGGAACAAAAAAATTACTAATCTGGTGACTAAATAATACCACTGAATTTTCCAAACTGGCAGACAGATTATGTTTTAGCGACTAAATAGCCATCTTGGCGACAATTTGTGAGTACACATTTAACTTAAGAATAGGCACATATATTTTCCCTGATTTAGGTAACTCAAAAAACATACAAGCAGCAAAACGAGCGCACACAAAAAAAACATAAAGGAGCGTACAAAATTTCAAATTTTTAATTTTTTTCGGTTTTTATTAGGGGGTGTAGATTATTGTGTAGATTAATTTTGAAATTTAATAATGGCGGATATTGCTTTTCATAAAATTGATATGGGTGTCGTTTACCAGGTTTTTGGGAGTGCTGAATACAAAAATGACATTCATTTTGAAATTCTAATATGGCGGACATACTTAATTTCATAAAAATAATATGGGTGTCCTTTTATTGGTTTCTGGGGGTGCTGAATTGCTGATTACAAAAAAGTCATCAGAAGTATCTCAATGTAGAGCATTTACTATGTTTTTATAAAGTTGATTCTATCTCGGAAACGGTGCATCCTATTGAAAAAATAATGAAAATTTCGCCCCCCTTAGGAACCCCGCAACATCATATTTTCTTCATGATGGGAGAAAAAAAAATTCGAAAATCCTGAATTTTCCAACATTTCTATAGCTATAAACATCCGTCGTATCTCAATGTACAGCATTTATTTCTTTTTTTTATAAAATTGATTTTATCTCGGAAACGGTGCATCCTATTGAAAAAATAATGAAAATTTCGCCCCCCTTAGGAACTCAGCAACATCATATTTTCTTCATGACGGGAGAAAAAAAAATTCGAAAATCCTGAATTTTCCAACATTTCTATAGATTAATACACCCCTCGTATCTCAGTACAGCATTGTCATATTTTTTTCTATAGTCGCTTCTATCTCAGAAACGGTGCATCCTACTGCAAAAATAATGAAAATTTGCTCCCCCTTATTAACCTAGAAATTGCATATTTTCTTCATGAATGGCAGAAAAATTCATGAATCCTGAATTTTGAAAAATTTCTATACATAGCTGGTACCTTGAACTACATGACATACTGTAATAATAATCATCAATCCTAATTAGCATCCCCAAGATCTTTTAATTTAGTATTCATATTCATTTTCCGAAGATTGAATATTCTCCATTTTGGAAAATGAAATTGGAAGACAATTTTGTAATCAGAACCCCCAGAAACCGGGAAAAGGACAACCTTGTTAATTTTAATAACAAAAATTTACGCCATTGTGGACTTACGAAACAGATTTTATTTTCATATTATTCTGCACCCCCAGAAACCTAGAAAATGACACCCATGACAAAGAAAAACATACTCCAACAGTATCCAAAAATAGGATTTTTCGTAGCCTGCAAATTGAATTTTTAGCAGCCATTAATTTATCAACCAAATCTGGTTTTATAGCTGCTTATATGGTATAATGGTCACCAACTCGGAAATTAAGTCACCAACTTATAAATGTCGGTGCTAATTTGGATTTAATTTCGCCTCTTTTTATCTGCCGACTTTAGAATTTTTTGTCACCCGAGTGTTTTTCGCCAGTTTAGTAATTTAGTCGCCAACATATTAATTCGCTGCAAAATTCAGTAATACAGTATGCTCACGTGCAGCCGCCAACTTATTTTTTGTTCGCTCGAATTATATCCCTTATTATTGTTATCTATAATTAAAAAATATATGAAATGGCCAAGGAAACGAGCGGTCGTATGACGTATCGCCTGATAGTAAGCGATTATCGCCGCCCATGGACACTCGTAACACCAGAGGAGTTACACTTGTAACTCCCCTGGTGTTGCGCACTTCCTGCCCGTCCTGACTCCTGGTCCTCAAAACTCCAGCCCCTTGAGCCTCCGGTGACCTCACTCACTCGCAAACGTTATTTCACGCCGGTTTTCTGTGACAATATGAATAACAATAAGAATCGTTTATTCCAAGAAGTGAGGCCATGGTATTCATCCTAGCCGGTTCATTCGTGACGAAGCATGGCTGTCCGACGCGAAAAATTGTCAAAAAATAGACAATAGTTTATCAACTTAAAACAGGCACCTAATAGTTTTTTAAACTTAAAACTCATAATATTTTAGAAATGTTTTATCGAATTGAACATCAACACGTGACGGCACCCGACGCGCCGGGCATGTTAATTTCACTGAGCATTCACACGTCAAGTACAAATGACAGTTTCCACATTAAACCGTGACATAGGTGACTTAGGTCATGACTCATCAGCTCATCAGCATCTCGGGTCACTATAACATAATCATCATCATTATATTCCATGGTTGTCATAAAATATGTTAAAAAATTAGTTCCCGCATGTTTATCTCCATCAGTAACTGAAGAATTTCACAATATCGTTCCAAATTCAAACATATTGTCTATTTCTTCTTATTCTTCTTTCAGATTTGACAACTATTCTTTTTCTCACAAGTAATCAGCATGTGGTAATAATCATGTTAACTTAACAACCATTTCCACGTTGGTTTTTCTGCGTCTATCAGTTACCTTTATGTTAACTATGTCTACATATTTTGTCATGACTAAAAGACTACGTGGTCCAGTGGCTTTAACATGCATCTCGACTCGGAGATCGCGGGTTCGATGCCCGCGTTGGAACAACAAAAAAATGTTGTTTCCAAGTTTGGTTAGGACAATGTAGGCTGATGACTGATCACCTGATTGTCTGACAAGATGATGCGTCGGATGGGCATGTAAAAAGTCGGACCTGCGCCTGATCTCTCACCAGTCGTTTCGGTTATCCGTTCCGCTAGGTTACGAGAGTAAAGGGGAAAAACACTGCTCTCGTGTACTGCGCGCACACTTGGGCACTATAAAATAACTTCTACGTAGCTGGCCTGGGTTTTGAATGAAACCGGCCACCGTAACCGAAGTCGGCGTGGGGACTGGGGAGCTATTACTGTTGTTATGTCTACAATTCTACACATTATTTGTACAATTATAGACTTGAGCAATATCTCTATTTTGGAAAAATCGGTTAAGAGGCCATATTACTCTTATTATACCGCAATGAAATTGTATACATGACATAATGTCGAAACGTCGAAAACGACTCGCGCTTGACCGCGTCACGGCCTGGTTGGTCCAGAGATATGAAACACCAATATTGTATAATATACCCTTTCAACTTCCAGTTTTGAATTACACGTATTATTAGGGCTCATATAATAAATGTCTAACTAGCTATTGCCCGCGGCTCCGCCCCCGTAAATATAGTATCCCTCGGGAACACTGTATTTTTTTTTCGGGATAAAAAGTATCCTATGTTTTAATCCAAATTTTAATAAAAATTTCATCGAAATCCGTTCAGTAGTTTTTGCGTGAAAGAGTAATAAACATCCATCCATACATCCTCACAAACTTTCATATTTGAGGGGTATAATTTCAAAACCCCCTAAAATGACTTTGGACACATTTTCATATTTTTGTACCAAAAGAAAGTTTTAAAAATTACTTCCAATATGTCTATACGTCAGCTTTCATAACCCACTTAAATACACAGTAAAATCAGTTAAAAAATTAATATTAGTTGCAAATGCCGCTAAAATGTACCTAGTTGTAATCAAAATCCCCTAAAATGAAATCGACCAATGACAGCGCCGCACAGGAGTCCGGTGACTTTAAAAACAGTATGGCGATTTTCGTTGTGTTGTTGAGAGTTGCTCGCGGTTTTTAATGATATTCACTAGAAAAAATGGAAGATCTAGCGCAGTTTGTAAAAAAATGTGATCCTAAGTATGCTCGGAAACGTCCATGCAATCCACAATCTTGGAAACGAGAACAGGAGCGTCGAAAATGGTGAGTAAAATTTCACTAAAACCTACTTGAAAAGTTCGTTAAAAAATTTCATGCAACATGTAACTAGTAATGAAATATCTACCTACCTAGGTACCCAAAAATAATGTTTCAGTTGAACTTTTTTTTTTTTTCAATAATATGTAGAGGTCGCTGTCAAGTTTTCTTTATTCGACATTGATGTTTAATATCATAATTTTATTTCAATAATATAATAACTTGTATTTTTAATTTTTTTTTTCTTGCAAAAGCATTACGGTCCAGAATGGAGAAATTTATCTGAACTAAAATACTATGTCGACATAGAAAATCAGCCTCGCATACCATGTACAGCTGATAATGTTATTAAAAGTGATCTATGTGAAGATGGTTTCGAAGATAGGACTGCACATATTTAATAAGAAAACTTTATTAAAAGTACTTTTTTAATTTCGCATTTTGTTTTTTCTTTGTTGATTTTATACCTTACCTATGTAGTTACTTTTACAAGTGATTAGCCTTAAGATTTTATTGCATAACGTCATCCACCGAGCAATTTATGGTTAGTTGCAAAACCCCCTTTGTTATGACAGTTGAGTTTCAAAATCCGCTAAAATGGCGAGTTACTTGCAAATCCCTCTATATTAAATTGTAATCTTTAATATTTTTGAAAACGCATGTATCTAATACAGGGTTTTCCCGATTTTTAGAATTGCCATGACATGATTAACAATATTAATAATAAACGTTGCCCTCAGTATTAATTTTACCAAAACATATTTAAAATATCTTCTTGTGAAAAATTTCCTAAGAATGATATAAAGGGTTTTGAAATTAGACCCCTCATTTAGGTATAATATTAGTAGGATAGGCAATCTCCTTTACGTGTGCTAGTGAGTTGTGAAACTTTCGTGTAACATTAGAAGGATTACTAACTATAATTACACTGATAACTTCAGTTCATGGCCAAATTAAAATCTAGATATTCAGCTAATTACTAGACGTATAACGTTACGTAACCACTAACCAGTGAAATTGATCCGCAATTTCACCCGCGGGTATTCAAAACGAAAGCTCACACTATAATTGCTACTTATAATTATTCCATCAGCCATTACACTTATACTACACCGTGTTTTATATCGCTTGGGATATTAATTATCCATCAGCGTTCGCTCCATTATTTACTTTCTTTTAAGAGTTATGAGATTGGAATAGAATAGCCTAAAACACAAGGCGAACAAAAATTATACTTTTTGAGAAAATCATAGGCTAAAATGAATATTATTACAATAATTATTATAATAACATTGTATCTATTTGATGTTATGTAACAAAGATGAACGGATTGTGAAAGTTATTTAAATTTTAACAACTTAAATTAAATTTTATATAGTATAATAGCTTGTGTTCGGTGTGATCTATGAACCTAGCTACTGAAAATACTAATACAGTTTATAATTTAATAAATTCAGATAAAAAAAGATTTTAATTTACATTTTACAACAAAAAGCGCGAGGCCCGTCACAGAGTTGTCACCAGTTACGTATTTAATAAATTCAGATAAAAAAAGATTTTATTTACATTTTACAACAAAAAGCGCGAGGCCCGTCACAGAGTTGTCACCAGTTACGTACCGTGTTCTCAACCATTACGTAAGTGTTATCACCCGTTACGTAAGAATTTACCCGTAACGTAAGGGTTATCACCCGCAACGTAAAGGTTCCCGCAAGGCGAGAAGTGGACTGCAAACTGTCTTTGCCAACCGTATTAGGCTCACTGTGTGTTTGAAGTCTCAAGTAATGTTCTCTACTAAAATATCTAAAAATAAGTCTTAATTCAAAGTTAGGATCTGTCCTTTCGAAACCAATAGAATGGTAACCCTATTGTAAGTACCGATGCAAATTAAACTATGTAAGTACCTAATCTACTAACTAATTCGTCAAGAATGTATGTATAATTAGTCGTACATACATTATTAACAGCTTCAGTTCCTACGAAAAACAATTAACAATGCATGCCCCGCATACCTAACAGTTTCATTGTATCTCTTCAATATTCAATGCATAGGACCTAGTACCTAGGTCATTAAGGAAGACCTACATGTTCTTACAGGATAAACTTTACTTGTATCTTTGTACATGTAATAATATTAGTTTATATTATGTTCTAGCATGTGTACAAACATTGTTGAAATAAATAAATTAACTTCGTATCCGTCAATATTATAAGATTCTATTAATTTCAGTTCTAGAGCGCATGGAGAGACGCTTGGCTACGTTGATTGTAAGATGAGGAATGGATGGTAAGAATGAAAGTGGACGAAGCGAAAGAAGTATGTAAGAATCGTAGCAAGTGGAAAGAATTGGTCTCTGCCTACCCCTACGGGAAAGAGGCGGTCCTGCCTACCCCTACGGGAAAAAGGCGTGATTATATGTATGTATGTATGTAGAGCGCATCCTGACCATCGAGTCGGTAAATCCAGCGAGCGGATTGTCAAAATGTTCAAAAAATGAAACGGACTTGCAAGCAAACATTTTAAATAACTGACAATTATTACGGCCAAAATTGGATTTGCTGCCTGGATCGTGATGATGGTCCGTCACTTTAGTTCGATGCTCTAAGTCCGTCACTATCATGCTATCACTAAAGTTACTTTGATCAAAAATCAATACGTTTCGACATATAAAACATTAGGGTTTTACATGCAGCTAAACCTTCAAGTACTTAACTAGAGCATGTTACATTATCAATCATGGACAAGTTTGGCAGTTAAATATCCGGTGAAATCTCTATAATCTATGGCTCGTGCGCCCATAGACTATAACACTCTACAGTATAGCCTTCATTACGTAAGCGTATAATCGAAAATTGCTTACGTGCCGTTTAAAAACGAATTTATAATTAGAATTATTAGGCGTAAAAGTTTAATTGTTATATAAGTGTGAACTATACACGCTGGATACAAATAATTTCTCAATGATGAATAACTTTAGCTATACATATAATACACGAGCACTTATAAATATACGCATCGAGTTTTCAAGGAAATGATAAACAAGTTGCAATTTTGTTTGTGTTCAAATCATCGTTTGTAACTGGATGTGTGCCTTTTCAAGGTAGACAATGTTCGTTCCTTTCCAGCCGGTTATTATACATATATATTCGTAAACAATAAGTATTGAAAATAGGTCGTACCTATCCATAGACATAATATAATAAAGACGAGGCATGTTGAGGTAAAAAAGTGTATCCAGTTAAATAGCCCCACTTTTAAAATTTTGGGGCCATTGCCATTGAAAATAAGATGGCTGACATTTAACTTACGGTGAAAACCAAGATGGCGTAACTTTTTCTCGGGTGAATATTTGTTCTTTCAAAAAAAATGTACGTCATAGCATATCTTGAGTTTTGAAATCTTTGGTCGTATTGCACTGTATTGTGACTCGTGAGACGTTTTAAATATGTTTGTCACTTTGTTTTGTAATTCGTTACTGAAAATTAACATTTAAAATAAGTTTGCGTTCTGTCAAAATTAACAAAAATTCTTGAGGCTTAAATGAGCATTGTTCTTAAAAAAAACTTAAAAGTTAAGGTTTTGCGTAAGATATTTAGGTAATTTTATTTTGTGTATGCAGAACACGATTCTCTGTCGATAAAAACAAAGATGCATCGTTTGTGTTATTGACAGAATTGCGTAAGCTTAGTGTCTACGTTACTGGATTTTAAAACAGTAATTACTTCTTAAGAAATTGTGAAATTAGGGCAAAACTGAAAAGAAATTTTACTATTCTTGGGGAAAACATTGAGCGTTTCTTATTAGCTGTTAACTGTTTAAAAAAATTACGGCCACAAACCAAAATACTATTTGATTGTACAATTTTCATTCACATTTCATTACCCTTGATTATTTTAATTCAGATCCAGGAGTGGAAATAATCAATAAATTATTTAATCATATTTTATATGAATATTCGTTGAAATGAGTTAAAATATCATAATATTTTCCCCACCTCATGCAGATGTGACTTTCCTAATTAAATATTATAATTTTGAGATCTAATGAGTTAATACTTAATAGTGAGTGGACCTGTTCCATATTATGATTCTACAACACCTCAAAGTATGTACATTCTCGCATTTTCATTCGCAATACACGGGTGGTAACTTACTGAGGGGCCATTCTGCTAAATAAAACCTGCATTAATACAATTACAATCAAGTCCCGCCGCTAAAACTCTCAAACGGTGTTTTTATTAACGTTAAGCCAACGTGAAATGCGCTCTGATTGGTTTCGAACGTCATAAAATCCATTCTTGGTAACATGTCGCTACACTTTCAATCCAAACAAAGTAAAATTAAGTCTACTTTAAAGACGAGAATTGAGGTTCAGTTACTCATTTCCACATTATAATTATGCACACAAACAATCATTGATGTATTGGTCAATAATAGCGAAAGTTTTACATTTTTACTACCTTTGAACACATATTTGCTATTATCAAACGTCTGAGCGTTAAAAAAACAGAAAGTAATATGGACACACTTTCTGAACAAGTACACAATGAGGTAGCGATTGGAAAATTAACAGGTTTAGGACTTACGCGCTTTTCCCCTGTACGGAAACATATTGTTAACCGCACCCACTTATAATACGGAGATAAATAATATGAGTTAGTCGCCATTATTCCATGGTTAAACCATTTTTAATAAATACTAAAAGACATTGGTCGTTTATGACTCGCTGTTTAAAAAAGTGGCGACCCCAAACCAAAATACTATTAGATTGTACAATTTTCACACATTTCATTTCCTGTAATAATTTCAATTCAGATCCATGGAGAAGTGGATATAATTTATAATTTACCCATCTTCCACAGATATGCGACCTGTGTGGTTGTAATCCAGTTGTGAATTTGCTTGCATCTAGCCTAATTTTCTCTTTGGTGTCCGTAGCAAATTGTTCCATAGAAAATTCCCAGCGTCCCTTATTAGAAATAAAGTATGTTATAATTCACGATGAATAATACCTTTTATTACAGCATACTTACGTTAACAACATATAAATTCTCTAACGATCTAACAGTAAAAAGTTTTATAATCGGTATAAGTTTTATTTCTTTTTCGTGCTAAAAAATCTAACAGTAGGGTACATGCGCGGGCGTAGCATTACAAGCAGGGTCGGAGACCCCTGTGGGACCCTAATCAAAATGGCCGATACGTTCGACATTTAAATTCCATTTTCGTTGGCGAATATCTTATGTTAAGTAATAGTGACACATCGTTACAGCATTTTAACGGGCATTGGCCCTCTATACATTGGCTGTTTTTCCATTGACCCCTTATACAGTGGCTGTTTTTCACTTACAGGTACGACTACATGACATATGTCAGCGGCAGCAACGGCAGTCAAAGCTGCTTAGGCTTAGACTGTGTGATCCGGAATCCGGAAGATCGGGGAAAATTTAGAGCATTGGAAATAGAACTCTGCGCTGATACAATTAAGCTGAAAAATAAAAAGCACAAAAACACACAAGTGTCGAGTCAAATGTCAATGACATTTATGAGAGCTTGACACTCGAAACTTCGATTTTCGACTCTAATGTATTAGCACAGAGTTCTATTTTTAATGCTCTGAAAGTTTCCCGGGACTGCCGGATTTCGGATCACATTATAATCCCAGGCTCCCAGCCTAATACCGCAGCCGTGGCCGTGCCGGTAAGTAGAAAAACAGCCATTCTCACTATATACTCCCGTGTAGTGACCGTGTCACCACCATCATTAATTAATAATATAATCACAGTGAATGAGGCTTTCCAAAAATTAATAAATAATAATCATTGACACAAAATATTTATATTTGGGCATTTTCAGTGGTCCACATTTTGTTCATGGTCCATATTCAAAATCCACAATTATAATATTTAAATATAATAATAATTAAACTAATACTAGTAATTGGCCCTCGGCAATTTTTGTATTTCTATTAAAATGTCGGACGATGTATGAAAACAACGATTGCCAAAAACAGTGTACATTAACTAAACTGAATATAATAGAGGTGCTATAAAAGTTAATTTTAACAATTTTGACGTGTGTGAACTTTTCATTGTTAAAAAAAGTGATTTAAATATGCAACTTGATGATTCTTAATGTGAAATAAACGAATTACAGAATATAATTTGCAGTAGTACTTATATAACTAGTTTTTGTAACTGATATACAAATTAAATATGCAAAAAGTTTAAAGTTAACTACAAATTCGGCGTTTAATTTCTTTGTATTAACTGTTCTGTCACGGTTTTTGAGTATAATATAAGAATACATAATAGAATGTGTAACAACTAACATGTATTGTGAGATTTGTGAGAAAACGTTCGAATACCGTTACATTACCAAATATAATGGTTTAGTTAAATGTAATTTATGCAAAAAAATTGAGCAGATAACTTACAAAGATATTTTTTGTAGAGATGCCAAAAACCTATCAAACTCCAACAAATTGTTAAGTATATTTTTTAGCAGGTGGAATTTATAAATTGGCTGTTTTTCAGCAGTACATTTTGCGACTCGTCCTTCAGAATCCTACAAAACTAACAATTATTGTCATTTGTCACAAATAGAGTAAAACCTACTTCTTTATATAAATACTTAAAGCATATTACTATTTACATAACAATAATAAGAGTAGGTACTGTGTCAATATCTGTGATCGGTATTTTTCATTGTAGAAGGTTCAGTTATAGGCTATAGCCGCCATATATGGTGAGAATCAGGATGGTGCAAAGTAGGATGATGCAAACTGGATTGATTTTTGGTGCTAATACGACAATATATTATATCTACTTTACCTTTTTGTTGTAGGTACCTACCCTTTATTAGTACTACAACCCTTTAGTAGAGACGAATTATTCTATCCTCATTGGGGAATGGTTAGATAAGGAAAATGTAGAGCAGACGTACATTCATATTAATTGTGAGAGTAATTACCTAATTAAACAATTTTTATAAGTGAGCCACAAATTATTTTCATAGCGTGCGAATTTTCGTGTTCCTATTACACGTAAATTAAATCTATTGTCACTTTACCCTTGTGGCAACTTGTGGCGAGTTCCGCCTCAGTTCGTTTGTTTTAATTAACATTTTAACAAAGTAGGCGCTAGTAAATGTTCGAAATTTAATGTAGGTACTAGATGGTACTAAGTACCCTATATGGACTACCCGTTTCAACTTAGGTGAATTTAATTTTTACCTATGATGTAACAGCAAGCGGTAACACCAATCGATATACGAAATTTTTTTTCATTACTCAGCCGAAGCAGCGTCGATTTGTCGAATAGCTTATTTGGAAGTTTTGTATTTTCTTACTTATAACGAGCGAATGATAAAACATGCAATTATTTGACACTCCACACACACCCTTAGGAATCATAAAAATCTGTCAAGAGCGAAACAATGTTCACAATATTTGGACTAACATTTTCTCCAAACTTACATCGTCCTAAACATACCAAAACTCTACCACGGTCCACGGCACTACGAACAAGTTTTGGCATGTAGGTGTAGATGTGTTAAGTAAAGAGAGTGGGCACGTGAGAAAAGCAAATAGCTTCGATCAATGGAACAGGTACCATTGAGTACAGTGGTTCTCAGAACAGACCGCTAGTTGGGAGTTGGGAGTTTCAAGAACCGTGAACGCTCAACTGAAGCTTTGAATGGGGGTGCTGGTATTATTAGTTATGACATAATATAGTTTGTGCATACGACTGCTAAACGGATTTACACACGATTTCCCCAAAGTATTAAAGCCATTATATACCATTATAAATGTGAAAGATTGTGAGGATGAATGGATGTTCGTTACACTTTTACGCAATAGGTAACTACTGAACGGATTTCGATGAAATTCAGTACGGTAGTAGTTTGGACTCTGAATTACAATAGGCAACTTTTAATCCCGTAAAAGGACAGTATGATACCATATTACACGAAAAAGCTTCTCAAAAATAAAAATAAATGTTCTATATTAGATCGGTCGGTCGGTTGAAACATTTAGTATCAAGTTTTACGGCGAGAAGTCTCACGAGGAGTCTTCTCTCTTAAATCTGTTAGAGAAGGAGCAAGCGAGAATATGTCAAGATTCACGTTTCTATTATCTTTTCGGCGAAATTCTGGATGAGCCTTGATTAAAATATTATAGCAATAAGCAAGCGAATAGCGATATTTTATCTTAATATGAAATAACCTACTAATATTATAAATAAGTTTGTGAGGATGGATGTTTGTTACACCTTCATGCCAAATTTTTTTTGAACGAACGCCGGATTTTGATGAAATTTAGTATGGTAGTAGTTTAAGCTCTGAATTAACACATAGACCACTTATTATCTCGAAAATATATAGTTCCCGTAGGACACTGTATTTACGAGGGCAGAGCTAAAAAGCTAGTTATAGCATACTAGCTTTTGCTAATAAGGACATAGGATATTTTTCGGGATAAAAAATATCCTATGTCCTTTCCTGAGATCCAAAGTATATCTATACCAAATTTCATAAAAATCGGAACAGCGGTTAAAGCGTGAAGAGGCGACAGACAGGCAGACAGACACACTTTCGCATTTATAATATTAGTATATATATAGATATAGAAGTATACTCAGATCAAATAAAAATCAAATAAAAAATTCCTCAGATCAAATAAAAAAGTTTATTATTTTATCTAAGGAAGTATAGTTATTAGTATAGATTCGTCTGTGATTCAGATTGTACAATTTTCTTCATTGTACTAACGTTCTCGTCAATCTAATCACATAAGTTCAAGGTATTAGTCGGTAATCGGTATTGGTCACGTCGCGTGAGGTTATGATCACCGTGACTATATTGGTCATCTACGGACTACGTGTACTGAACGGTGATTGGTGGTTTCACTTAGTTTCTAATACCATCAGGGGTGTATAATGTATTGCATTATGCATATTAAACTGTTGTGTAAGGTTTGTACTTTTGATTTTATGTAAAGAGTAAACTCGCACCAAATAAAAAAGTAAATACAAAGCGGTGTCAAACAAAAAGTGAGGCCGGTTTTATGAATACAGTATATAATATATTGCAAAAATATATTGACGTGATGAAGTAAGATTAGCCCACACGGCGCTGATTAAAAAAGCGTCTAAAGTCGGTCTAAATACCATGTATTTTATCTATGGTAAACTTCTTTTACTTGCTTACAGCGCCGTGTCTTTATACTTTTCCAGGGTTTCCAGGGATAAGACCTAGCTGGATCGATTTTTCTCGCCCAAAACTCCATGTATACTACATTGTATGGTATAATACTTGCAACCATATTAGAGAAACCGATTACATATATACAAGGTTGCCCCGTTTAAATTATAAGATAAATCGCCTACCATCAGTTTGTTTACTTGTCTGCCACTCATAATCCATAAATAAACAGCCGTTACTCAAACAAAATTGTACACAATGCTGTAGATACATTTGCGTGCAAAAACTGTATGAGTTCATCTCAAATGGCCGTCATTATCGAACCCCGACCTATCCGGTAACGACTAACGGTACTCGGTACTGTAGGTGACGTAGCCGCGGTTAGTGTTACCTGGTGTTACGTTATGTGAGTGTTACTATCCTACTAGTTTATATAATAACTAGCTTTTGCCCGTGACTTCGTCCGCGTGGAACAGTTAGTATATTGCTAAAATTTACCCGCGACTTCCTTTACGTAGAAGGAGAAGCGCTTCTCCCTCACGACTGCCCGCCGCGCGCCGTACATTATTGCGCGCATGATTATTTTATCACTGCGATACTCACTGAAATCAAATGATACAAACGGCAAATTTTTTCTAAATTAAATGCTTGTAATGAATAACGTATTTACTTGAATAAGGATTAATATCATCTTTGTGAAAACACCCTCACAAATAATGCTTAATTTTAGAACAAATTTGGTTAGCATAAAGCAGCGTATGCAGCGAAAGCTCTCAAAAGAAAATAACCTAACCAAGAGCATGTCAGGACATGTCTAAGGAGGGTTCCGTAACTATAAACGCGTAATATGCTTTTATTTTAATTACTCCAAAAGTTACTGTCCGATTTGGTTCAAAATAGTTTTCCTAAAGAGTTTTTAGCATGATCTATCAGCATGGAAATTTGCAAGTTTCTATCTCCTATAGTTTAAAAATGCTAGGGGGGGGACCAACTTACAAACTACTTTGGAGGCCGATTACTCGAAAATGGTCAACTTTATAAAAAAGTAACGTATGAAACCTTGCCCTTATTTTAAAAGACCTATTCTGCGATACCCCACACGATGGGGTAGAGTGAAAAAATATTTTTCATCCCCACTTCACATGTATGGAGAGCCACCCCTATAATATAAAATTATAATTTTTTTATGATCTCGAAACCGTGATCTATACATAATCTATAACTGCACCAAATTTCATCAATTTATATTCATAATTACAGGAGCTAGAGGCGCGGACAGACAGACAGACAGACAGACAGACAGATAGACAGACAGACAGACAGACAGACAGACAGACAGACAGACGGACAGAGCGAAACTATAAGGGTTCCTTAAGTATTACGGAACCCTAAAAAAACGATTTTGTAACATTCTTGATTGGTGCTCCGCTCGTATTGAACTTAGCGTGATGTTATATAGCCTAAAGCCTTCCTCGATAAGTGGACTATCCAAGACAAAAATAATTTTTCAATTCGTATCAGTAGTTACTGAGATTAGCGCGTTCAAACAAACAAACAAACTCTTCAGCTTTATAATATGTATACAGTATAGATAATACTATACTATATTGAAGTTTGTGACTCTTTCATGCAAAAACTACTGAACGGATTTTGATGAAATTTAGTACGTAAGTAGTTTAGGCTCTGAATTTATAATACGAAAGATGAAAACAATATTAAATTATCATTACCACTTGCGAAACACGCAAGTAGTATTTACTCTTAGTATTATAGAACTTGGAAGCAGTAGGTATTATATTTCGATTTCCCACGTGTCTATCGCATTACCTCATGGATCACTGGACGTGCACCATGCATGCAGCGTACTGTTTTGTAATCCCATGTCTCAGACCAAATGAAAAAGTAAAGACAGAGTTCTCTGAGACTACAGATCCAATTTTAATGAATTATGGGTCAATAAATTCGTAATAAGAGGCCAGGTAATATAGTTTACAAATAAGGTACATAGTCAGATTATAGTTTTTATAAAAACTTATAGTTATGTTGTAGTGCGCGTGTACAATTAGATTTTTTTACTGTTTCGCTTACTAACTTTTAATAGGTAAGCCACAAAATTAATTAAATTGGTTATAAACTACATCGAAAAACCTATATTCTATTACATAGAATAGCACTATTGTTAAATAAGAAAGTGTCATAAAATATGACCTCAAACATAAGAATTTTGCAGCGAATGGCATAACACAATACTAAAATAAACAAAAGATGATTTATATATTCAAATATACACAATATGTGACGCCAAAATTACCTAACAGAATTTATTACAACTTACAAGACACAAATTAGATATTATGATGCAACATAATATTCTGTTGGCTATCATTTAAAATGTGAATTTTAGATTTTCCTTGAGTTATTATTATTTATGTTTATCAATTTATCATACCACATACGAATTTCGTATCGTGCTGGAACATAATTCATTTTATGTTATTGATTGATGCAAATCAGATCTGTTATATTACATTGTTTTCCAACTGTTGAATTATGCATAATTCAACATGTTGCATTTACTATAAATCATAGAAATTGTCATATAAATTCATGATTTACTACAAGTTTCTTCATTTTCTCTTATTCTACAAATCTCGTGAAAAATATGTACACATAGTATTAAAGAATGTGAAATTTAAAGAGAAAGTGATTGTTATAGAGGCCTTATCTTTATTGATATTAAAGGGATGAAAATTTGTTCGTTTGTTTGCATTGAATAGGCTCCGAAAGTACTGGACCGATTCTGCTTAAATTAAGCACAGACATAGAGTAGACAACGGGGAAGGTCATAGACTACTTTTTATCGCAGGAATATGTACAGTTCCCGCGAATGTTGCGCGCACGAGGTCGCAGGCAGCATCATTTCGTGTGAGAGAAAGGGAATTTAATAAAAAATGCATTAAAAAGAAATTCATTATTTTGATAAAATAGGTACTATACGTTATGAATAAAATGGTTCTTAAAACATTTAAGATCTGATTAAAGTGAGGTCCTTAAACTGTAGAAATGGCTTTGACTAGAAACTAAACTTTGAGAAGTTTTCTTTTAAGGTCACCTAAGAGAGAATTTGGTTGTAAGTTGTAACTTATAATGCTAGCCATACACGTAACGGTATACCTGACAGGTTTCAAAATAAAACTCAAAATAGGGTTCAGGATACTGCTGCTATGATAAAGCTAGCCCTACACGTAAGCGCATACCCGACAGGTTTGCTTGCACAGTTGTAACTGTCGGATAAGCTTGACCTGATGACATCCTACTCATCATTCTTTTGAATAATTTCGTTGCAGGTCCGAAGACAGATTTACCATGTCCCTCGGGCACCCATGACATCATATCAAAGGGGTTTGTTGGTTACCACTGTCGATCCTGGCTATACAGGAAAATAATTGCCCGTTTAAAAAGAAAGCTTTACCTGATACTAAATAAAGGTCGTTCAAAATAATAATAAATGAAGGTTATTTATTTGTTACTTATTTATTGTTATTTATTTACTGTATGTAAGCCTATCATCGCGCAACATACAATCTCCAGTTTACTTGCACAGGCAAACCTGTCAGGCATACCGCTACGCGTATGGCTAGCATAAAACTTAATGCTGATGATAAATCACATGTAGACAATGTCACGGGCGCCAATTAGTATACCATCACGAGAACATTTCCAAGTCAATAGATGATTTGCATTGACAGAGTACATTCCTACCGTGGGAGAATTAACAGAACATTTCTATTACCATACACACATTGTACCTACTTACATATTACATGCATGATGATATAGTGGAACAACTTTTCCGTGTTATGAGACTGACAGATTCACATAGAAGTTTTCAACACACGGGTTTTCACAGGAGATTTATAATGAAACTATAGGTCCCATGTGGTCGATAAAAAGGGGAACAAAGTTTTATTGTACGTAATTAGTATAATATAATAATGATGATGATTATTATGATGATAACAATGAACAAAAACAGTTATAAAACGACAAAAAATGAACATGAATCCAAAGAAGTAGTGATTTCGTTTATTTACCGAATCAAAAAAAATGAAATATATTTTTATCATAATATTATGAGTGTCCTATGACTCCAATGTATTGTGTATGTATTCCAATGTTTATTATGAATCGATATTTTAATATTCCCGCTACCATCGACTGTTGGAAATGCTGACGACTGACCAGTGACGGTACTTCTCAGAATCTTAGCAAGAAATCTAATATCGAATAATAATGAATCAATACAATACATTATGATATGTTATTACTGTGTACAATTTTTTTTTCCTTATTCCCATAATCATAGGATTGAAAATACTGGATCTGTCGGCTACCGTGCAATATGCATTACTTTTTTCATAATATTATATAGCTATAACCCATTTAGATATATAATAGATTCCCACACCGATTTCGGTGACGGTGGCCGATTTGAATGAAACCGGGCCAGCTACGCGGGAGTTATTATATTGCCCAAGTGTGTGCGCAGTACACAAGAGCACTCTCTCTTCCTTGACTCTTGTAGCCCAGTGGGACGGATGCGGGATGACTGACACGACTGGTGAGAGATGAGGCACAGGTCCGACTTTTTACATGTCCATCCGACGCATTTTTGATTGTCTGACAAGGAAGATGATCTTCCTTGTCAGACAATCAGGTAATTAGCTTGCATTATCCTAACCAAACTAAATTTTTTGTTGTTCCAATGGGGAAATCGAACCCACGACCTCCGAGTCGAAAGCAAAGCTCTAAACCACTGGACCACGGAGGCTGTAGTCAAAGTACTCTGGCTAATCAAAATAAGATGCTTCGTTTGTGAGTGGTTGACAAACTACAAGATTTATATAGTACTAGATGTTTCCCGTGACTATCCTGAAAACTAACCCGGGGGTGCCCGGGGCAGGGCAGTGGAATAGCTACGGTCATAGTCGAACGATACCGATGATTCACGAAGCAGTACATTTCGATCTCCTTCTTATAAATATTGGACTATATTACTGCACTGATTTGTACATTGATATAATTATTATATTTGGCTATTTCTGCCTTGCCTCGGGACAGTTTTAGATACCGAAAACGATATTAATCTTTCAAATATTTTGCCCAAGTTATAGACGTATATTATTATTCGTCGTCGTCGTTTCAGCCTGGTGACGTCCACTGCAGGACATAGGCCTCCCCCATAAATTTCGAGTGCGACCGGTCGCTCGCGGCCTGTATCCACTATCCACCGACTCTCTGCGACTTTTCTCAGGTCTTCTGATATCTCTTTGGTCCCCACTTAAACGGCCTCAGTTTTTGAGTTGTTTGGGACCATTTTGACATTTTATATTCTCTTTGGTCCCCACTTAAACGGCCTCAGTTTTTGAGTTGTTGGGGACCATTTTGACATTTTATATTCTCTTTGGTGCCCACTTAAACGGCCTAAGTTTTTGAGTTGTTTGGGACCATTTTGACATTTTATATTCTCTTTGGTCCCCACTTAAACGGCCTCAGTTTTTGAGTTGTTTGGGACCATTTTGACTTGATTTTGACATTTGAGGTATGGTCAAGATGACTGACATTTGAGGTATTTTTTTTTGAACGGGCAATTGGCCCACCACACTTACCCACCACTGCAACTCCTGTGTAGCCAGGATCGACAGTGGTAACCAACCGCAAAAACCCTTTGATATGATCTCAGGGGTGCCCGGGGGACATGCTAAATCTGTCTTGGAACCCGCAACGAAATTAATCAGAAGATTGTAGGAGGAGAAGGAAGACATTTGAGGTATGGTGAAAACAAGATGGTAACTTTTTCTTGTATATGAAGATTTGTCTGTGAAGAAATGTACGTCCATAGCCTCATGCAGGTTAAAAATACCTAAATTCCAACCATCTCAGGTCAAAGCGGTCAGAACTCAGAGCAACTGGGAACTTAACGAGTAAACAATAAAATTACTTCCTAGTTCCTACCGCGTTAGAATACAAAGATTGATGTTTTTATTTAATTGTATTTTATACACATTTCCCTCATATCAGTAATTAATAACGTGAGAATGCGGATACCACGGACACTAAAAACGCGGACAGAAACATGAACTTTGATGCGTTGATTTTTCTGATGGAGCACCCGTGAAACACCCGTGATTCCACGAAAATTTCAATTGATACGGTGCTCCGAACCCCAATTTTCGTATTTAACATACACTTTCATTTTTCTTTTATTGAATTACTAGATGTTGCTTGTGACTTCGTGCGCGCAAAAGTTAATTTCGCAGAAACCGTACATTTTTCTGCGATAAAAAGTAGCCTATGTCCTTCCCCGTGGTCTACTTTACATCTGTGCCAAATTTTATCAAAATCGATCTAGTAGTTTCGGAGTCTATTCGATGCAAATAAATTTTTCTTCTTTATTATCTATACATATAATAAATCTGTAGAGGGGTCATGTCTGTACATTAAAGTTATCTAAGTGAAAATCAAAATGGGGGGTCTATAAAGGCCACAGAACCTAAAAATAACGTTTTTGAAAAAAATGTCTGTCTGTCTGTCTGTCTGTCTGTCTGTGTGTTTGTTATCACATCACGCCGAAACCACTGGATGGAATAAAATGAAATTTGGCAGGTAGGTAGCTTAGGACCTGAAGGGTAAAATAGGATACTCTTTATCCCGCAAAGTTAAAGGGTTCCCATGGGATCTTCAAAAAACTGTATCTACCTGTTTGACGTTATTTCAGGCAATCTACTCGACGTATTTAAATAAAACTTGGCACAAAGGTAGATTGGAACATGAAATAACTAACAGTATTTTTTTTTCTTGGAAACCAAAACGGTTCCCACGGGATCATGAAAAAACTGTATTTTTGAACATGCTTCATAAACCGAAATAAATCATCATTTTTCGCATGTTTTCTCTTGAAATAAAACTATTAAATTAAAATTATAAAAATAAATCTATTTTTTATCCTACTCAACACAAATAATAATAATAGCGAAGGAGTAAACCAATAGTACAAGATCTACTTAAACTAAGAATTTGCTTTGAGCGAGAGGTCAACTTATTTGGAGCATTTTAATAAGTTACCTACTATTTTTTTAGCCGGTAAAAATGTACCTTGATATTATTTCGTTCAGGCTCTTGAAATATTTGCGTTCGAAATTCAAAATTAAACCGCATACATAGGCTGTGTTCCGCGGATAATAAAACGTAGGCAAAATGGCAACCGCTGGTATAAAATAAGCAAAATGGCGGATTATGTTAACATTATTGAAGTTAGCAAAATATGTGCCCTGGCGGATAATCTGTTTTTTTTTAGCGCTAGCAAGCGCTAACAAGCTCTATTTTCGGCGGAACACAGCCATAGTCTTTTAACCGTACGTATTGATATTGACTGAGCAGAATAGAGAAATAACTGTTTTATAATTTCAAATACTATTCTATTCTGTGAAAAAATATTTTCAACTTTTATAACATTCGTCTTCTTTAATTTTAGTGAAATAAACTTTAAATTGATGTTATATCTTTGAGTATCCTACCATATTATAGGTACTAAGTAATTGTAGGTATATTAGGTTGAACTTGAAGCTTGGTAGGTATCTTATTACGAATAATGGTGTCTACAGACACACGAATTTGGTACGGAGCGTACAGCGGATCTGGTACGCTCCGTAACAAATCCGAGCGTGTCGAGCGTGCGAGTCCGGCGAACATAAGAAGAAGGCGAAGAGTTCGCAGCTATCCGCATCGGATTTGGTCCGCTCCGTACCAAATCCGTGCGTGTGTAGAGCAATCCGGCGGTTAGGCCGTACAACGGTGTCAGTGTTGCCAACTTAGGGATTTACCACCCAAAAATTAGGGAAAATATCTAGGGTTTACTAGGGGCCAGGATGTTTAGAGTTTACTCCTTATGAATCAATTTGTATGTAATAATAAAAATTATTTAAATGTGTGTATATAGTCAGGGCTATGAAAATATAATATTGGGAGTGAAATCAGATTAAGAAAAGTTAGTTTTATGTTATTCACGCGTAAGTCTTTATGTTAAACACATAACCTTTCTTTCTAGCTTATTATCTTTTAGACCTGTCAATGGTATAATTATCAGGGGTAAAGTTTGGGGAGAAATATTTTTGAGAGTTGATATCACTGCCTGTTATCAATGAATTTCGGGAATCATCGCGTCGTCGAAAAACAGCACTGTAAATAGAACTCTGTGCTAATGCAATAGAACTGAAAATCGAACACACGAGTGTCGAGCTTTTCGGTCCACTGCATCGTACCAAATCCGTGCGTATGTAGCGAGTAGCGACACCGGATTCGGTCTGCGAATATGGTCCGCTGTACGCTCCGTACCAAATTCGTGTGTCTGTAGATGCCTACTCTGCAGCAAACCGCAAAAGTTTTTACAATACCTATACTAATATTATAAATGCGAAAGTGTGTCTGTCTATCTGTCTGTTACCTCTTCACGCTTTAACCGCTGAACTGATTTTGATGAAATTTGGTATAGACGTACTTTGAGTCCTGGGAAAGGACACCGTAATTTTTCGGCATAAAAAGTATCCTATTACTTTTTATGCCGAAAAAGTACAGTGTTTCTGAGGTATAATGTATTATTCTGTGTATATTTGACTGTCTTTCACTGCTAAAAGGTTGATCCGATTTGAATGAAAGTTGGTATGGTATTGGTTTATGCTTTGGACAAACGCGCAGTCCACTTTTTTCCCAAAAATATACAGTGTTCCCGAGGGATAATATATTATTTTGTGGATATTTGACTGTTTTTCACTGCTAAAAGGTTGAACCGATTTGAATGAAAGTTGGTATGGTAGTGGTTAATTCTTTGGACAAACGCGTAGTCTACTTTTTATTCCAAATCTATACTTCTGTACTAATATACTACTATTAATATACTAATATATTATACTTCTATACTTAATATTATAAATGCGAAAGTGTGTCTGTCTGTCTGACCTCTTCACGCTTTTACAGCTGAACCGATTTTTATGAAATTTGGTATAGACATACTTTGGGTCCCGGGAAAGGACATAGGATTTTTTTTATCCCGAAAAAGTAGTGTTCCCGCGGAATAATATATTTACGCGGGCGGAGCCGCGGGCAAAAGCTAGTATATATATATATAATAAAGAATAAAAAAAAAGTATAGATAAATGAATCGTCTTGATAATATCATAAACTGATTTTTGGAGTTTCGACCAATCAAAACGGGTTTGACGTTGGTTTGACGTTTATGAGAACACTTTGCATTTTAGACATAACGGAATCGTAACTGGATTTCATTAGCAGAGTCGACCTTCAGAACCAATCAAATATTACCGTAAACAAAGAGATGAAATACGTTATACGACTAAAATAACGAGTTAAGTGTATTTGTTTGTTGTACGGTACTACTTTAACTAGGTACTTACCTAAGTGATATTTTAAATTGATATCGTTATTTGATGTATGTAATGATAAAATTGGATCTGAACATATTATATCCTACTACTATTACTTATAAATGAAATTTTTTTTGTGAAGAATGAGGATGGATGGATGGATGGATGGATAGGGATGAGAGTAACCAACATCCATACATCCATTCTCGCAAACTTTCATTAATAGTAGTAGAAAGTTGGACTATGTGAATTACCTAGGTCCTATTACCTAGGTCCTAGTGACCTAGGTTAACACTTTGATATAGAGGGGGATTGACTTGATATACAAATTAAGTCAACTGTACATGAACTCACAACTGCTGTCCTATTACCTAGTTTTATGGACTTCAACCGACAATAGGGAATGGTCTTCATTTTGACGTTTGAACTTTTTAAAACACAATGTAAAAAGTTCCTATGTAAAAAATTTGACATTTTAACTTTTTAAATTGTGTTTAAAAAAAATTAAACGTCAAAATGAAGACCATTCCCAGTTGTCAGTTTAAGTTCATAAAAATAAGTAATAAGGCAGCAGATCATATTATAAAAACTTTTTTTTTCATTCTTCGTCTTTATGTAAGTAAAAGCTTCTACAGTGATCAACCTATTATGATTTAAGACTAAAACTTTATACTTTCGGTTCTCTAATGAGACAATAACTATTAACTTCGTAACAGTTAACGCCCTAACCAATTGTTACATAAAATAACGGCCTTATTACCGTCATTATTAAAACCCCCGTTAGGTTAACTGGTCAAAATAGAGTTAATTGATTACATAAACTTACGCGTAACTCGTTTCCTCATGTACCTGGAACATAAAATAGTATTTATAGTATAATGATGATAAGTAATAAGTTAGTATAAATAAGCAATAAAGAAGATGATGAATATGGAATATTAAATTTCTACTGGTTTTCCTGTTTGTAAGTAGAAAATTAGGAAATTGTTACATGTCAAATATTGAAGTTGTTAGATATGTCCGTGATAAATTTTAGGATATAGCTCTATAAAATGTTCTGAAGCGATTTAACTCATGTTTTGCGCTCAATCGCACTAAATAATAATTCAATATAATATTATACATCACAGGCAACACAATTATTTTTAAATCAATCAATCAATCAATCTCCTTATTCGCATAAAACATGTTATTAAAGGTGTTACAATTTAAATATATAATATAGTACATGTTTTGCCATTTTTTTGGCATGCAAATATTACAAGTTACTAGTATAGTTACATTGCATTTTATTTACATTTAATTACATAACACATAACATTTATTATTTAAAACTCTATATTAAGAAAATTCAAAGGAACACTGAAGGACAACATTTTTTATTAAGCTTTTTATATTAAATCATTCAAATATTCTTTAATTGCATATTTTTTTTCCAATAGGAATTCTTTTAATTTTATTTCCAATTTATTAAAATCGTCAATTTCCATAATGTAATTAGGTAATCTATTGTAAAGTTTTGGCATCAATATGTATGCACTTTAGCTAAATTTCGTAGTTTTTGATAACGGTATTTTTTGTTTCCGTTTGTGTCTCATGCTACTGAAATTTTCATATAATTGCATATTATTCTTCTTTAAAAACATTAAGGATTAATAAATAAAAATGCACGGGAATTATCTACTCTAACTTCCTAGATAGTAGAAAGTAACACATAAAATATAAACGAAATAAAAAATAATGTTTATAATGCACCCCTAAAATGTCAAGCAGTGAGAGAGTTGATTATAGCTTACACTATCGATCAATTTAGCTTTCAAACAAAAAAAACTAGATCAAAATCGATTGATCCGTTTCGGCGTTACGATGTCAGACATACAACAGATGACGTCAAGCACCCCTCTGTTTTTGTCGGGGTTTAAAAATATAACAACTATATATAGTTTAGTTTATGAAAACCATGAAGATATTTTTTCTACCAATAAAATCGAATTTTAATAACTAATTTCTGTAGTGTCCGAGCGAATATTCATTTTCAGCTGAAAATTATCGTTTTCAGCTGAAAATAAGGCTAAAACCGAAAAGATTCGTTTTCGGCTGAAAATGAGACTAAAGCCACGCTTCGTTTTCGGTTGAAAATGAGACTAAGGCTGAACTTTCGTTTTCAGCCGAAAATTAGACTACAGCCGAAACTTTGTTTTCTGAAAATGAGACTAAAACCGAAACTTCGTTTTCGGCCGAAAATAAGACTGAAGCTGTAGCTTTCTTTTCGGATGAAAATAAGACTAAAAGCCGAAGCTTCGTTTTCGGATGAAAATCCATTTTCGGTGGGTAACTAGTTAACTACAAATTAGGCACAAATTAAACAATGTGTTGTGACTTGTGCCAGAACGGTGACCTAACACCGTTACGATATACTTATTGAGCAAATGATGTCGCTTTCAAATCAATAATGCGGCTCCATTGATGACAATGAAATTAGGCAGCCATTGTTCCACTTTTGTACTGTCTCAGTAATTTATTAATAATATTAATTATCGGGTTTAATAAGCACCGCCATTTGATGTTTAATAAAATTTAATGGTTAAAACTCAGGGTTAAAACTATTATTTGGTTGAGCGCATTGGTACTTGGTGCTCAAGCCGGGATCGCGAGTTCGCATCCCGCCGTAGGAACAAAAAGTTTTTTCGTGTTCTTGGATCATGGATGTGTAATAAATATGTGTAGAATATAATGAAAATCTTAAATATTTATAAAACATAAAATATATTAAATATACTTCCAGTCGTCCGGTCCCCGTCACACAAGTTCTTCGAATACTTAGCACAGGGCCAGACTGATGTGGTGTGAAGTGTCCATAGACATTATTATTATATTACGACTGACGAGTGACGAGTGACGACTCCTCTCATGGGATTTTGGTATCTTGTTATCTTAAACCAGTATTTCCCAAAGTGGGCGATAACACCCCCTTGTGGGCGCTGGAGGCCTAGAGGGGGGCGGTTAAATAAAAGTAAAGGGCCCAGAAAAAATTGGGAAGCGATGATGTGAGTAGTATTATTATTGTTCAATGTTGTATATTCCTTAATTTTTAATAGACAAAAGATTATCTCCAGGCGAGACTAATATTAACATATTAGTCTCGCCTGGAGATAATCTTTGAGGTTTTAAAGGTGAAAAAAATGGGGGCGCTACCAAATAACTGATTTTCAAAGTGGGCGTTAGACGAAATAAGTTTGAGAACTTAAACATTTATTATAATTCTCGTGTCACAGTGTTTGTTACAGAACTCCTCAGAAACTGGGTGTAGGCTGAAGGTATATGTAGTCGGTGTTAAGTTGTTGGAAATAGGTGTAGGTAGTAGGTGCAGGAGTGGTAGTAGTCGTAGGTTGTAGATGTAGTTGCTTGTGTAAAAACTGTAGGTGTATGTAGGTAGTTACTTATTCCTGTTCATCTTACTAATATTAGAAATGTGAAAGTTTGTGAGGATGTATGGATATTGGATAGATGTATGGATGGATGTTTGTTCCTCTTTCACGCAAAAACTACTGAACGGATTTTGATGAAATTAGGTATGGTAGTAGTTTAGGCTCTGGATTAAAACATAGGCTACTTTTTATCTCTAAAAAGTACAGTGTTTCCGCGGGATACTCGATGGTATATTAACGGGCGGAGCCGCGGGAAACAGCTAGTAATTCCATATTATGTAATGTATTAATTATCTAATCGTTCACAATTATTGTGTTTAAGCTGTGGACATTTCCACTAGGGCGTATCTGACGATTTGAATCTGTGACGTCACTGGTCAAGGGCTGGTATTGTGTTCCTCTGGCGCGTGACGGTTTGAGCTCTACGATCAGCCGCGGACACCACTTTTGAACCTTATTGCAATGGAATAAGGTTGAAATGCGAACCGCTGCCGTTCTTTATAGTCATGCTAATGCGACATCCGCGGCCGTAGAGCGTAAAGAACAAACAAACCGACAAAAGAACAAAATATGACCTTCATGATGAAGCACTAGCTTAATTTAATGATGTTATAGACCTAAGGGCTAATTCACACTGAAACGAAATAATGCGTGACGCGGTGGTAAATTTTTAAGATATTTATTCAAAATTGAACTTAATTTATTCCACAAGAAGATAAACATTTCATTGTAAGAGTTCGAATGTCAGGTAGTACCGTCATGGGCGTAGCCAGGGGGGTGGTTTAGGGGGTTCAAACCCCCCCCCCCCCCCCCCCCCCCCGAAATGGGCCGGCTGGTATATATAATACAGAGATCTGACCAATATACAGAGGCGTATTTAGAAATTTTGCGCCCGAGGCCAATTAACATATTTTGCCGCCCCATTAACCCTATCTGAAAAATGATTTTTGAAGTTATTTTAGAAAAATAATCAACAGCCTAAATCAGAACTTTGATACTACCGAATTAACGAATTAATAAATTAAAATTAACGAATATCGGCTATTAAGGCCATAGTTTATTAGTCCCTTGAATGTCGCTACAATCGGTTTTTACTGTGACGACGACCTCCGTGACTCAGTGGTGAGCGCAGTGGCGCTTTAGCCGGAGGTCGCGGGTTCGAATCCCGCCAAGGAACAAAAAAGTTTTCTGTGTTCCTGGGTCATGGATGGGTAATAAATATGTGTATAATATAGTAAAAATCTTAAATATAAGTATAGTATAAAAAGTATTAAATATATTTCCGTTGTCTGGTACCCGTAGCACAAGTTCTTCGGATACTTACCACGAGGCCAGGCTAGTTCTTCCACATACTTTTAAAATGCGGCCCGGAAATCGAAATCGTGAATTAGTCATATTATTACAAAGTGGGCGTTGATACAATATTAACTATTAAGATCCATATCGCCTATTAAACTTGATTTCACCAAATATGAGAGATGATATAATACTGCAGCCCAAAAAGGTGATGGAGCAGGTAAAAATTTGGACTACTTGAACCATTTTAAACTTTATTCTTATGGGTTCACGAGTTCAATTTCTAAATCACAAAGGTGAGTCAGACTCGGTTCACATATCAATATTATTGTTTATTGTTATGACACAGAAATCCATATTTAAAGTATTTATAGCGAATTGACCTTAAAATATAAACATCATAAAAATCGTGCTTTATCAAAAACCGGTGGGGTCCAATAAAAAACGGTCAAGTGCGATTCGTAGTTGCGCACGAAGGGAGATACAGCCTGGTGACAGACAGACGGACGGACAGATAGGCAGACAGCGAAGTCTCAGTATTCATTCCGTTTTCACCATTAGGTACGGAATTCATAAAAAGAAAAATAGTTTTAAAACTGTAACTATTTTATATGAAATACAGTAAACGTTTGTTATGGATCGATAAATTATTATAGCCGTACCTAACTCGTAATAGCCGATAGCTTTTAAACCGATATCGATAATGAAAATGGTTACTCGGCATGAATTCCTTACCAGAACGAAAAAAATCTCCATCAATGGATCTTCATGAAGCTCCTAGAAAACAAGTTTCAACTATTATAATAGTAGAGGAGACCGTGGGAGGTCGACCTTCACCGATCTGATAACCAGATGAGACATATTTTTTATCAAATATAATTTATAAACAATTATGCCTATAATTACTTGCCTATCTAAAAGTGCTCATGACTATTTTTAATTAAATTAATTTTAATCGATTTTTTTTCATCACTTTCATTTTTTTGATAACCAAATGAATTTTATTTCACTGTTAGTTTTTAACACACAGAATATGCCTCAGTAGGCTTGCCTACTCATTTTTGTGTATAGCTACCTGGCAAGCCGATGTGAACAGGTAAGTCAATATAGGTGACTCCATCGTTCTGCTAACTTAACGAAAGTTATATCAAATTTTACCGGCTCTTAGACTATAAGCTGTTAGGTCACCGAGACACCGACTGATGTGTTGCCAGCTTTAACAGGTTTAAGGGTTGAAAGACTTGAAACTTGACTATTTTCTAGAAGTTTTATGAAGATCATTTCGTGATTTGTCTCGCCATTTTCAAGTACCTAATTCATAAGAGAATGATGTCGTTATAAAGAGTTATACATTGCAGGCTGCAGCACAATAAATATTAATATTATTTAGTAATTAGGTTTGCCCGCGGTATCGTCCGCTTGGAGTTCGGTTTCCATACAAAATTTTAACCCCCTTAGGGAGCGAATTTTCAAAAATCCTTTCTTAGAAGATGCCTACGTCAAACTACTCTATGCCAAATGTCAGCTAAATCCGTTCAGTAGTTTCGGCTGTGCGTTGATAGATGAGTCAGTCAGGTTGGCCTTTTATATATTAGGTATATAAATTGAGGTTATATTCATAGTAATGATGTGTGTTATGGGTAATAATATTATGATTATGATGTAAGTTCTTAATCCTATTGATTTCGGATTAAGGCCAAGCTTAGAAATTCGACCTTTCACAGATTTAAAAAAGCTCACAAAAGCTGACATTATGTTTATAAACCGATATTGCGTTAACCAAACATATGGCTATTGGTTATTATTGAATTATTTATCTTGATTGGCAAGATTAATTTTTTTATTAGCAATTTTTTATCGACATTGTTGCGCCGTTTCAGCGCAATAAGGTTCAAATTTCAAAATAATGTGTTCTATATTTAAAGTTCATATTTTGTATAATTTTTGTCAAATATTGAAAGAGAGAGAAGAGACTAGGGATGAAAAAAGATGATTTTAGTTCGCTCGGGCCGGCATCACCCGAGGTCAGAGAGTCACTTCTGCTTAATAAAACCTGCATTATTACAATTACAATCAAATCCCGATACGCTAAAACTGTCAAACGGTATTCTCGTATACGATAAACCAACGTGAAACGCGCTCTGATTGGTCGAAACTTCATAAAATCAGTTTACGATAGCATGTAGCTTTACTTATAATAAAATCAAAGTACATTAAAAAGAAAGTCTACATTAAATACGAGAATTAACGTTCTGAAATCGTGTTTCATCTCGCGTCACACACTATATTTTTCATATAAATCTGCATGAAAAATAGATTTCGATGTCTGGAGCCAACCGGAACTAGAAAAAATAAACAAAAAAATAAACAAAAATTAAATAAAAATAAATAAAAAGTATGAAATAAAACTTATTTTCTAAATAAGTCCCCTTTTAAATTCGGCTAAAATTTTAACTATTTCCCTACTCAATCTTCTTAATTTTGAAGTCGGTACCGTACTGTATAAGATTTACTGAGCGATTAATAGTGCGATACCTGTATAATGTAATGATGAGATGAAACAAATTAATATGTAAAAAACGGATATTACCTCCAGCGGACCATAAACATATACGTCAAACGGACGTGCATAATATCTATAAAACACACGAATTAGAAAGTTAATTGTATTATAAAAACGTCAATTTTATACCTTAAGGAGATTTCACATAAACCGCAGATTATGATATAAACCGTGTTTTACGATCGATGCCTATGGTGTTTCTATTAGCTAAATATAGTTATGCATAATGAGTAACAACTTCATCATCATGGACATAGGACCACTTAACATGTTGCTACTGGAGCTACTTACTAAACTGCGATATTTTGACAGAATACAACAGAATTGTAGGTCTTATTTGACACGCACAATACTACTTTTCACTTTTAAAATGTGGGTATGTGACGAATCTAAAATCGAAAACCTTACCAAAAACCATTATTGAAATAAATTAAAAGAAAAAAAACAAGCTTTTATTTAAATGCGCTAAAAATAATAAATAAAGTTAATACTTTTTAATAAAAGAACTAGGCCGCCATGTTGGATTGAAGTTACACAGTTCATCCAAACTGATCGAGTATTCAAAATTTCAGCTCAATCGGTTGAAGATGTCTATTTCAAAATTGTGTTGATGAATTCACCCTAAAAAACATACATACATTTGGCGCATTAGACTTTACCAAGATAATTTTATTCCTATCTGGGGGCACGGCAGTGCCCCCGCCAAGTCGAGCGCGAAGCAAACACTGCCGTACCATCCTTTACTGGAACCATTTCGCCGCATTTTCAGGCCCCTATTTGAGAACCTCTGGATAAAACCAGAACGCAGAAATTTTTGTCATCCAATAAGCTATAATCACATACTAAAAATCCAAAATTTCAAGTCTGTAGGTCATTTAGTTCCGAAGTTAAGCGAAAGCAAAGTTTCGCATTTTCGACACTCACTCACTCACTCACTCACTCACTCACTCATGATCATCAAAATAGAACTAGTACTTCCCATAAACTTAGAGAGCTGAAATTTGGTACAGAGTTGGGGTTTAATGGCCACATAAAGGGAAAACTATAAAAACTAGGATAATCGATCTGGGGGCACGGCAGTGCCCCTGCCAAGTCGAGCGCGAAGCAAACACTGCCGTACCATTCTTTACTAAAACCATTTTGCCGCATTTTCAGGCCCCTTTATTCTACTCGAACTTTATTGTACTCGAACATAACACAAATTAAATAAACAAATTACACTAAAATCTAGGAAAATAAATCAAAATGCCCACGTTTCTACAAAAAGAAGTGAAATCCCACCAAAAACATTCTGTAAAAAACTAGCCAAGTCTCGATGGATCTGCTTGTTTATCTCTAAAAAGTAATGAAATCTAGACAAAATCGTGCCAAGTCTAAGGTTCTTTACTGCGGTTTCTTTATTATTATAGTTAATGTTGTGTGACTTGGCCGTTGAAGGGCACACAAGGGTACAAAACGGGCTCCATGACACCATTGCTCCAATACGTGTGTTGTACAATAAACAACAGCCTAAAATGAGACACTAGCGTCCAATTACCAATACCAGTATGGGCTATTATCTCGCTTAACAAACATAGGTAGTTATAAATGTAAACAAAATTGACTTGTACCCACTAAAGTATAAAGAATGTTCAACGGCCAAGTCACTCAACATTAACTATAATAATAAAGAAATCGCAGTAAGGAACCTCAGACTTGGCACGATTTTGTCTAGATTTCATTACTTTTTAGAGATAAACAAGCAGATCCATCGAGACTTGGCTAGTTTTTTACAGAATGTTTTTGGTGGGATACTATCTTTACAAATTACGCTTAGCCTTACATAAAATTAAACATTTTATTTGTATGTTATATCGTATTAAGACATAGTAGCATAATCTTGGCTTATATCTAGTAGTTATTTGTTACCAATTAGTAGATTTACGAACAAACAGACTGCTATAAATGACACAAGTAACAATCTGATATGCCCACGCATTACATACGGGTCAAGAACGAAACTACAGTTGTTTTATAATTAAACATGTTTGCATGCAATGTTATTGGTGGTATGTAAATATAATTAATATTGCATTAATAGGTTTTGTTCTAGATTTTACAAGGTATGCTGGGGGCGGAGGCCCCAGATTCAAGAGGAGGTATTTCTCAAACTGGCAGCGGCGTGAGTTTCCTATAATTACATTCCTATCGGCTTCACTTACCACTTTTGGAGACCCTCATCCAAATCCCTAACTATAACACAGGCTAGGGCTTTCTTATGAAGGAGAACCAGCCTTCGCCTCTGCAAACTAGTGATATTAATGAAATAGGTACCTCAGTCCTTACATTGCACTAGTTGTCAATTTTACATCGAAATGAAAAAAAAAAACAATTTGCAAAGTTGTGCATGTTTCAAATTAAGAACGCTTTTGGGGTTATTAAAATCATTGGCTGTGTTCCGCGGAAAAAGGCGCAAGTAAGCGCTTGTAAGCAAAATGGCGATTGCTAAGCGGTAAGCGCTATCAATGCTAAATGCTATTTTCCTCTAGGACACGATATCCCCTAAAACACTACGAATTTCAAAATAAGTAAACAAAATGGCGGATTATGTCAGCGCTACTGAAGTTAGTAAACGTGTCCTGGCCGACCACTGTCATTTTCCTTTTAGCGCCAGTAAGAGCTAACAAGAGCCATTTTCCGCCGAACACAGTCATTGCTAATAGATGGGAGGTTTTATTTTAACACAAAAGCTACCAGTATCTACCAATATGACCTAAAATGTAATCAATAACGCTTAAATTACATTACTAATTGCCCATAACCAGGCTACAGCTATTAACTATTTTTATGTTATGAGAATGTTTTGCGTCTGTTATATCGAATACGACGTATTTCGCAACAAAGCACGACACGCATGTAGCCGCACCCTTATGTGATAGATAGCGTAAAGGCACGTGAATATTTATATTAGTTAAAACCGTTATTTATATAATTTGATACTGCAAATTAATTCATACAATACGGTCTACCTATATTATCAAAATATACATATTTGATATTACCAAAGTTGATTAATAGTAAGTATTAAGGTGGTTCGTTTCCTATACAAAAAAACAATGGACATTTATTAGGTAATTTCATACTATTACTACATAAATTTATATGCACATCTATGTATTTTGCAATACAATTGTCGCAAAATATATTTAAAATACTTTATTTCACACAGAAGTCACATTTTTATTGAATTTTCGACAAAAAGTGACATAAGTTACAAATGTCACTTTTTGTCGAAAATTCAATAAAAATGTGACTTCTGTGTGAAATAAAGTAATTTAAATATATTTTGCGACAATTGTATTGCAAAATAAATAGATGTGCATATAAATTTATGTAGTAATAGTATGAAATTACCTAATAAATGTCCATTGTTTTTTTGTATAGGAAACGAACCACCTTAACACTAACGAACTGATATAAGGCGATTTATCAAAGGTTATCATAAAAAGTTCCATTCTAACATTAACAGTGTGAAAACAACGCCACTTAATTAATTTACAAAATGGCGTCCTTGTCAAGTTAGGCAATAGTTAATTGAAATAAAACCTGCTTGGGGTCGCGTTGTAAGTGCCGTAGACAATGCATTTACATAATTTCGTCACGAGATTTGCCGCCAAAAGACTTTTGACATGTAACGCAAGATGGCTGCCATACGTCATTGTCATTTGCATATTGATTGAAAGACAATGCAATAATGTGTGTAACGTGTTGAGATAAATCACGTCAAAGACTCAACAATATAATTTATTGGAACATAAAAAAGTAAATAGAAAAACAGTGAAAGTAGTTCCGAAGAATCTGTCAGATTAGTATCTCAATCATCCAATAGAGGCGCTGATAGCTCATTCTACTAATCTATATTTACGTCAAGTACCTACATTCTACAGTCTACACATTAAGTATGTACTTAAAATACCTTAAATAAAACGTACCTACTTAACTAGCAATTATAATATTTATAAAATGAACAGACGGTTCCATATTTAGACATGAGATGGACCAGTATGTACGAAGACTGAGCAAATTACGTTTATTATTGTATACAAACATACATACATAATGTAGGCCACCTAAGCTATGAGTAGATATACTCGTAGTAAAGTGTAAATTTTCTTGTAGATTTTTCTTAGAAAATTACATAGGTACTTACATCAAATTATAACTTAAATGCATAGCTGAAAAAATGAAAATGAAAAAATGAATAAGGAGTGCTATTTTAAAATACGAGCGAATATTATTCATTGTATTAAACACTTATGACCAACTAGCTGTTGCCCGCGGCTCCACCCGCGTAAATACAGTATCCCTCGGAAACACTGTATTTTTTCGGGATAAAAAGTATCCTATATTATTTCCCAGGACTCAAAGTATGCCTGTACCAAATTTCATAAAAATGTAACAGACCAACAGATAGACACACTTTCGTATTCATAATATTAAGTATAGAAGTCTAGATATTAGTATAGATGACTAAGTGACCACTGCTGCTGGAAGGTAGCCGAAACGTCTGGATATAGAAAAGTGCACCGCGATACAATCCGTGTGTTTAATATAATTTTATCATAAGGTTCGATATATTATGATGATGATCATATTATTATGTTGTGATGATGATCATCTAAATCATTAATTCCTATTACTTATACAATAATGTGTAGACAAAAGGCATTTCTATGGTAGTCATGTTAAGCGTGCAGCGTGCTGGAAGAGAAAGACATAAAAGGGCGCAAATTCTGTTCTAAATGTAGGTATTAAGATCTTGTTAGTTGTAGGTAACGGCTAAAAACTCCTAAATCACTTGACCATAGACATATTATATAATATTATAGACGAGACATGTTGAGGCAAAAAGTGTCTCCAGTGGCCCCACTTTTGAGATTTTTGGGGCCATTTTGATATTTGATATATGGCGAAAACCAAGATGGCGTAACTTACATTGTATGATGATTTGTTCTGTCAAATGTACACGGTACGACATGGCCTATCTTGAGTTTGGAAATATTTGCACTTGTGACTTGACAGAATAACAAGGGCGGCTTGTTGCTTGAGTGTCTCTTAATTTAAGTAGTACTTAGTGAATTAACATTTTTTCCTCCTGCGAATTATGACCATTATGTAATTAAAGCGCCAAGTATTTTTGTAGAATGTGTAATATTTTATGAGTTATAATAATTTACTTTAATTAGATTTTGCGCTGCTACAGTAAATTATACCTTTTATGGCGTAATGACTAAGATAATACGTCATATGAGAAGGAAAACTATTTAAAGGAATCTTCTTGGATTATGATTCATAATTATATCCATACACAGGTACGAGTAATTATAGCTTCTGTGGTCTAGTGGTTAGAGCATTGGCCCTCGACTCGGAGGTCGTGGGTTCGATTCCCGCATTGGAACAACAAAAAAAATGTTGTTTCCAAGTTTGGTTAGGACAATGCAGGCTGATCACCTGATTGTCTGACAAGAAAGATGATCCATGCGTCGGATGGGAATGTAAAAAGTCGGACCTGCGCCTGATCTCTCGTCAGTCGTGTCGGTTATCCGTCCCACTGGATTATGAGACTAAAGGAAGAGAGAGTGCTCTTGTGTACTGCGCACACACTTGGGCACTATAAAATTACTCATGCGTAACTGGCCTGGTTTCAATGAAACCGGCCACCGTCACCGAGATCGGTGTGGGGAGTTATTATTACGAGTACATAGAATTACATTTCAAACGAATTTTATACTAGAAAGAAACGTAGAGAAACATTTGGGAACTTTGAACGCGTGTTAAGTCATAACTACTTAATATTTCCTAATAAAACAAAAACTACTGTGTCTGTATATTAGAGATGTCACGAATATTCGGCAACTATTCGGTATTCGGCCTATTCGGCCACATTTTTTACTATTCGGTATTCGGCCATACCAAATCATGTAAAAAAGACAAGTTATATTACTCAAAATTTTATATTTATTTCCAAATTACACTTTAGTAATTAAAATTGATCAGTGGTAAGTTGTGATGGATGAAAACAAGCTTTTCAGCATTTTTTGGTAGCAAACAATTACGCTTTTCATCGTAAATGTTACCAGCCTCAGAAAATAACCTCTCACTATACACGCTAATTGTCGCCTGCTGCGCCAACGCAACGAGGAAAACAGGTTGAAACAGGAAAACTTATCTTAATCCAGCTAACGCGCTCCCGACAAGTATGTATTTCGTGCCGAATATTCGGCGCTTCGGCCGACAGCGTTGCCGAATATTCGGTATTCGGTATTCGGCCAATTCACTATTCGTGGTATCTCTACTGTATATATTATAATAGCTTTACTATAAACAGCTTCAAGTGGTTTTACATACCTAGTAATATCTTCTATTGTTTTAGTTTTAGAGAATTCTATGTCTATAAAATCAATCGCAAATGATCGCAACAACTGAACAAAAGCATAAAAAGAAATTACTTTCACTAGATCTTGTCTTGACACCCTTTAATTGTTATTTCCTTATAAGTCAACTTAACTATAGAGAAAGGTGTACAATAATAACAAGGCCAAAGTATCGCTTCTTATAATCAAAATTAAGCTTACGAATTCCGAGTGAGAAAGCTTTTAGAGACAGTAAAATATTGCCAAGACCAGACAATAAAAGCCGCACTGTGAAAAGGTTATATTTCATATTATCTACACGCCTCTATTTTGAAAAACTCTTCACCTACGTCAAAAGTCTTCCAACTTCTACTTCTACTTCTTATAACTTTTAGATCTTCCACCTTTCAAACACTAGAAAATGTTCTACCGAACGTCGAAACGGAGTAAAAATCACTCGGTATATACTATACGAAGTGATCTTAAATTTTGACTAGAATATCCTATAAAGTACTTAAATTCTATGCATAACGCGCAGCCGATACTAGTGATGTAACGAATATTCGCATTCGCATTCGCGAATATTCGCACATTTTTGTATATTCACATTCGCATTCGCATTCGCAAAATGTTTTGCGAATATGAACAGAAAACAAAAGCAAATGTGCGAGTTTCTTACGCCGGTTCTTCTTGCCGGGCTAGTTTCCGAACCGGTGGTAGGCATCATTTAGGACAATTCTATTATATATATCATGACCTACATGGAAATAAAATTTTTAGTTTAAGTTTGAGTGAGAGGAGCGGAATAAATGACGCTTTATTTAGATCATAGATGAGTTCGTATGAACTCGGCAATACTCGGAAGATACGAACGTAACGAACCCATAACGAATCTTGTCCGAACGCGACTGCCGCCAAGCCATAGACAAATTGGCGCCAAATATGAACAAAAACTAAATATTCGCATTCGCATTCGCGAATGTCGGTAGCAGATATTCGCATTCGCATTCGCATTCGCGTTCGCGAATGCTAAAAAAGAGACATTCGTTACATCACTAGCCGATACAGCGCGCCGGGTGCGTGACCATCAAAGCCAGCGCAATGTACGGCAGTGTGAGGGTGTCCACTGTCCATGCATAATGCGAGTTGTCAAAAAATGTTAGATTATTTTTTTCTGTAAATTGTAAAAATTCAGTATAAAGCATACCTACTGTCATTACTATAATATTGTAATTTGTAGCCTACTATTTGGGTTAAATATTTCATTCGTATAAAAATATACCCTGTAAATCCTACTACTATTATAAATGAGAAAGTTTGTGAGGATGGATGGATGGATGTTTGTTACTTTTTCACGCAAAAACTACTGAATGGATTTCAATGAAATTTGATATAGTAGTAGTTTATGCTCTGGATTAAAACGTACAGTGTTCCAGTGGGATACTGAAGTTACGCGGGCGGATCCGCGGGCATCAGCTAGTTAAGGCGCTCCCCCTACGGAGACGCTGCGCTAGGCTGTAATTTACCGTTTTTGAGATACTTATAACTCAATATTTGAAAGCTACAAAATTATAATAAAAATACAGCAATAATCTTCATTATTTTAACATTCTTCTCCCTGTTATTCATTTCCTATTTTTGTTTATTATATAGACGATAGGAGCTTCCAAAGTATTATTAAAATATTAACATTCAATTATAGTTTCAGCGTCTCCATAGTATTTACAAGTTAATTTTATTTGGGACACACACCAATAGATAGGCAATTTCATAAGCTAGATATTCGTCCTCAAGGTCTTTTGCTCGGGGGACGGCCTTAAGTCATATAATACCTCGATACTGCTATCACCATTAGCTTTACCATAGGGCCACATTTAAAATGCATTTTCATAATTTAGAAAACAAGCATTAGAGAACGTTTGCATTGAGACATTACAGCTTTCTACAGCGTATGATAATTATCGCATGATATCTGATACTTGCAGCCAAGTGTTAGAAAAGCGTTTTCATAATACTTCACAATATCACACAAGTGGTAAGACGGATATCACATAAGTTGAATATCACACAATATTAATATCGGATTACTATAAACCATCGTTTCTCGGCCTTTTTTTTTTGTTCATAGTCGCAGTCTGTTGAAAAGTAATAAATACAAACTACATATTTAACATAATATACTTATAGGTAAAAAAGATTCGTTTTTCGAACGGAAGCATTCGAACGTTCGAACCAGTAAAGGATAATTAAACGTACCTAGATATAGCTGATAAAAATAGCGCGCTATGTAGATACATATTATTATAATTATATACCTAGTGACGGGGTCGCAAGACTTTTTACTCAACTTTTTGGCTTTTTTGTAGGTCGCGACATAAAAATGGTTAAGAAACGATGCTATAAACACTGGGTCTGTTTCACAATCTATACATCTATACATCTATATCTATATTCTATACAGATAAATATAATTGAAGTGTCTGTTTGTAATTTCAAATTAATAGCTTTTCACTTAATGCATATGAAAGTATATTCGATACTAACAATAAAATATCAAATTTTTAAATTTTTGTCTGTCCGTCTGTCTGTCTGTCTGTTTGTTCCGGCTAATCTCCGAAACGGCTGGACCTATTTTCACGGGACTTTCACTGGCAGATAGCTGATGTTATAAGGTCTAACATAGGCTACTTTTATTTTAGGGTTCCATATAAAAAATAGGGTTCCGTTTCCGTTAGTTGCGGGCAACGAAGTTATGCAAACGAAGTTGCGGGCATCAGCTAGTCCTTCCTATAATATTATGAACGCGAAAGTTTGTATGAATGAATATGTGGATGTGTGAATAATGTTACTCTTTCACGCAATAACTACTGAACGGATTTTGGTGTGGTAGTAATTTTGACTCTGGAAGTTGGAACACGAGTTAAATTTTATTTATTAAGTCATGAGCAACATCTAGTATTCTATACTAATTTAAGGATACATTTAATAATTACTAGGTTTTGGCCGCGGTTCCGCCCGCATATCCCAATTCCCACGGGAACACTGTAATATTTATACACTAACAATTATTATCTTACAACACGGACACATACACCTCATGTTCATTAACACGAACCCTAGTGGAACTAGTTTCCGAATCCAAGACTAATTGTCGTAAAGCTAGGGTTCTAAACAGACACACACACGATGCACCACATACTACACACCACACACGAACACTATACACCACACGCCAAACTGGGATTCGCGCTCATCCAACTACATAAATGTATTTTATAACTTAGGTATAAACCTTTAGGTCTGTTATTAACTAAATGTTATGTATATGTAATACTGATAAAGACTGTATGTGTTCTGAATAAATAAAAATAAAAAAAATAAAAATATTTCGGGATAAAAAGTAGCCTATATGTTAATCTAGAGCTCAAACTACTACCATACCAAATTTCATCGAAATCCGTTCAATAGTTTTTGCATTAAAGAGTAACAAACATCCATCCATCTATCTTCACAAAATTTCACAATTATAAAAGTGATAACTTTTCGCACCCATTAATTTACCTTGACAAAGTTTGTGTCTGTTGTTTCAATATTTTTCTACATCATCCTACTGTAATAAGTCGATCGATTGTATATTTTTACGCTTCATTTATTTAGTTTCACATATCGTAACTAAGTAGTCTATACGTTTTAATTACCCAGTTTATAACTGTAGAAATCGTTTACTATCATTACAAAAATATATAATGATTTAGCTACGCCTAAACAGTTACAAAGTCGATTCAAAAAATATTTTTAACGTGGCCTTTTAAAAAAACGAGCGAGCCTATAATTATTATTTATGATGTGTGTCATTTTATGAAAATATTTCAAAAAACACAGCTGAGGCCCACTTGCGCCAATCCGGGTTAAAGTTAACCTTGGGTTAAAATATCATGCTTTCTCTTTCACAAATACGAAGAATGAGAGAGATAACATGATTTTTAACCCAGGGTTAACTTTAACCCGGATTGGCGCAAGTGGGCCTTAGTATAATTTTCTAATTATGATAAAAAATACGGAAACTTTTCCATTTAGCACTCGCACTCGTGTGGACTCGCCCTTACGTTTACGCCGCTGTAAAATGTTCCTGCTAGGCCCCCTGAGATAAATTATGCAAAAAGAAAGTACTTTACTGCAAAGTAAAGTACACAATACCACTTTTGTTTACATTTCCATGACAACACGAATCTAAGCTCATAACTGTGCAAGGGTAATACAATATGTAGAGAACATTACTTTCAGGTGTTGCAAAACGTTAAAATATTCCGAGTTGCACAAACTGTTCCATATTGTGCCCTTTGCGAAACGTACGTACACACCGACACACCTACACGCACATTACATGACCGTTAATGATTAAAACTGTTGATAACTACTGGAAATTTAACATCAGGGTCTTTAGTTAGGATGCATTCGGTAATTTCGACGGCGAAGTTCGATAACAAAAATTTATGGGATTTGACATAAGCCATCGCAACCTACATGTCACTTATGTTAAATCCCATACATTTTTGTTATCGAACTTCGCCGTCGAAATTATCGAATGCATCTTGACTAGGCCCTCAGGGCCTTAAGTCTGAGGGACAATTATGCTAAATAAAACCTGCATTAATATAATTACAACCAAGTCCCAGTACGCTTATACTCCCAAACGGTGTTTTTATGAACGTTAAACCAACGTGAAACGCGCTCTGATTGGTCGAAACGTCATAAAATCCGTTCACGGTAACATGACGCTACACTTTCAATCCAAACAAAGTAAAATTGACTCTTTAAATTGTCTACTTTAAATACGAGAAATGAGGTTCAGGAGTCAGGATGCATTCGATAATTTCGACGGCGAAGTTTGAAATCAAGTGTAATAGGATTTGATATATTAAGTCATCGCTAAGTGAGATGTCGCTTGCGAATTGCGATGCCTTTTGGTTATTTTGCAAATCCCATACATTTTGTTTTAGAACTTCGCCGTCGAAATTATCGAATGCATCTTGACTAAAGGCCTAGGCTAGACCGCTATAAAATATAAACTGTTTATATTGTTTATTTTCGCACAAAAAAAATTGTTTGAGACAAAACTAGATTTGGGCCTTATTATAGGCCCTTTTAAAATGTTGTATTCTCTCAACAACACAACCTCCGTGATCTGGTGATTAGAGCTTGGCTCTCGACTCGGAGATCGTGGGTTCAATTTCGCATTGGAACAACAAAAAAATGTTACCAAGTTTGGTTAGGACAGTACAGGTCAGGCTGTTCACCTGATTGTCTGACAAGAGAGATGATCCATGCGTCGGATGGCCATGTAAAAAGTCAGACCTGAGCCTGATCTCTCGGCAGTCGTGTCGGTTATTATCCGTCCCACTGGGTTATGAGAGTAAAGGAAGAGAGAGTGCTCTTGTGTACTGTGCACACACTTGGGCACTAAAAACTACTCCACTGGCCTGGTTTCAATGAAATCGGCCACCGTCACCGAAACCGGTGTGGGGAATTATTATTATACTCTCAAGAAAATCTAGTATATTAACTTGAACTGAGACTTAAGGGTTTCATAATTAAATAACATTTATCGGTTTAAAAGAATAGAGTTACAAACACTGTATTCTAGTTTTATTTAAACGAAAAAAGATCTAATTTTAAATGACTTGATTCAACCTCGGGTAACGCCTATCACTTACTGAAGCAGGTCGTCAAACCCAAATTGCGTAAGAGTGATGAATGAATGAATGAATGAATGAAAGGAGTACAACAATACAATGCAGCGTAGGGCGCAGCGTGCGTAGGCGCAGCTATTCACTAGAGATTCGTCAATCATCATCATCATCTATTTCTAATACTATATTTTACCCCACGAGCTCCGTGGCCTAGTGGGTAGACCGTTTGACTCGCACTCGAGAGAGTGCAGGTTCGAATCCCAAGTTGTGGCGTGTACCAATGAGACTTTTTCAGGTCTCAAGTAGAACTAGGATGTAGACTATACGGACGCTCTAACGGTGAAGGACAACATCGGGAGGAAACCCGCACATGGTTGGCCCCAGACGTATTGACCAGTCATTCCTCTGGACTAGGCTGACTATGTTGTGAGAAAGCCGTATGTACTTGGGCAACCATACGACATTTAGAAACCAACTGTCCCAGGCACTAGGTACAGTACATTTCAAGAGTGGTTATGTCGCTCGGAGAATACGGTATAAGTCATCCATTAACGGATGAAAAAGGCCTAAGTTAGTAGTATTTTAGGCCATGCTTCGTCACGGATGGGCTGGCTCGACCGGACAAATAAGACCTCAAAGAAAACTAGCGTGTAATAACTCTTGCGTAATGTTTCGCCGGATGAGCAAGGTTACCGGGGCTCAAGACGTTTGAGGATTCTGAAAACCGGGAACGCACTTCGTACTCCCCTGGTGTTGTACATGGGGACCGTAATAACTCACCATAAGGCGGTCCCTCCGCTCGTTCCGGTCGGTCATTTTATAAAAATGCTAGGACTACAATTATTCGGCTAGTTTCGGGGACTATAATATGATCAGCGGGAAAATTCAGAGCCAGAGATTCAGATTAAAAATAGAATCCTGCGCCAAAACAATAGTTGAAATTCAAAGGCTGTGTTCCGCGGAAAAAAGCGCTAAGAAAAAAGCGTAAGCAAAATGGCGATCGCTAAGCCTTATTTAAGCAAAATGGCGGATATGCTTATTAGCGGTATTGAAGTTAATAAACGTTTAACAAGCTCTTATTTCCACCGAACACAGCCATTATGTAGAGTCACAGAATAAATAATAGTACAAGTAGTAGAGTGTCGAGCTGTCGTATTTTATGACATTGACTTGACACTTGTGTGTTCGAACTTCAAATAAAGCTCTATTGTACTAGTGGAATTCTTTTCAATAATAATCTGAATAAACTAACCCTAGCGAATATACCGTTAAATAACAGTGGCGATTGTTGGCGATAGTAAGTAAACATTTGGGTAGCTGCACTCTACGAATGCGGCAGTATTTTTCAACAAATAGATTACAAATATTATAATCGTCTCGTCGAAATATCAAAAAAGCTTGCTGAAGCCAATCGAGACCCCGGGCACAACGGATAGCCATTGCTAACCAACGAGACAATGCTATCAGTTTGCTAGGTACTCTGCCAGATGGGGATATGACCTAGGGAAGTTTTCTATTTGTAGATATTTTTAGAGATAGTCTTATTTGTAGATAGGTCTTCTTTTTTAGTTTTAATTTTTAGTTTATTATCTGGCTCTATATTGTACTTTAAATGTAAATGAATAAATGTTACAATTATCGTCTTTTATTATTGTAGCAATTAGAAATTAATGGCGTTTTCTCAGTGTGCAGTCTTTGTCGGCACCGGAAATGCAGTTGCTTTAGTTTATTTAAGTTTGTTAATTACGACAATTACCACAATATACAAGGTCATCAATAGTAATTGGCGTCTCAAAAGGCGGCCATCTTCAGGATATAAATAATTATTATTTTGAATTATTCTTCAGGATATAAAAAATTATTTATTTTTATTTTTTATTGATAAAATAAGGTGTAGGACACAGTGGCGAAGGCTGATTCTCCTTCATAGGGAAGCCGGAGCCTGTATAATAGGTAGGGATTTCTATGAAGGTTTGCAAAAAGTAAGTGACAAGGGAAGCCGATAGGAATGGAGTTATAGGAACCCTTCGCCACTGGTAGCATATAACACTTGAAGTTTGTGCCATAAAATATTATATTATTGTCAAATTATGTAAATAAATAAATAAATAAAAATAAAATAAATAAAATTTACATGAAGTATTTAAATTTTAATCATATTAGTGTAGGTATAGCACTTTTGGACCTTATTACCATAACCATTAGATCGACATGTGGTACGCCGCGTCTGTCCGCGATAGTACAATATGTGTTTATACTTTATAGCATGTTAAGACTTACATTAGACTTGTAATTTACATTTACGAGACTAAAAATTAAAAAACGTACCAAATATGACGTGTAAGTTAATGTCAATTTTATAAAATTAATATTATTAAATAGCTTATGTCCGCGGCTCCGCCCGTGTAAATACAGTATACCACGAGAACCCTGTATGTTTTTGGCATAAAAAGTATCCGATGTTTTAATCTAGAGCTTAAACTACTATCATACCAAATTTCATCTAAATCCGTTCAGTAATTTTTGCGTGAAAGAGTAACAAACATCCATCCATCCATAGGTACATTCACTCCATCCATCCATCCTACTAACTTTCACATTTATAATATTATAGTCATCAATGCTATGCCTACATCATATGACGAATACGTGTGCAAAAATTCAAATTTCTAGACTTAGGGTTGGCCTATGCGTTGATAACTTGATACATTGACAGTCAATCGGCTTCGCCTTTTATGTATATACTAGCTGTCCTGGCGAACTTCGTACCGCCGCGGCCGGTAGAATTAATTTGTTGACGCACTAACTGCAGCGCCACCTACCGGGTCCAATTGCAAATCTAAACCATTCTCAAATTCACCTGAAGACGAAGACACAAAAAATTTCATTAAAATCAGTCCAGCCGTTTAGTGACAAGCACAGAATATTTCTTCTAAATACAGAGCGACCATTTGATGAGTTCTTAATTAGAATAGGGTAACCTACACTGTTATTGGCACAGTGACGATGACAGTTCAATGCACCACACCAACGTAATGATCTTAGTCATTATTTACAATCATTGTTTACTAATAACGACTACGTTTAATTATTATTGTTTACTTATAATAATTACTATTATCTGACATTATTTAGTATTAATTACCGTGAGCGCTACTAAGAAGCAGCGGCGAGTGAAATAGAGCGAACAGAACAATGATGCGTCGAGATTTTTTTTAATGGCCGACTTTTCAATATGGCGGCATTCTTGTGGGAAAATCGTGGTGAATGCAATTTGGGCTAATTGTTCATGTTTAACCCGAATATCATAAATTGAGATGTTCATCTTGATAAAGAAAGTAATCAACTAAACTTGAACTATAAACTACAAGAAAACGTGTCAATTTACGATCATTGTATTCCATAACCGTGTTTTTGTAGTGTAGTCATAGTTCATTGAAATTAGTTTCTAAAATATAACGAAAAATAATAAATAATGTTTTGCGTGTAAACTAAAACAGCAAAGTTAAGCTAAGTAGGTTGATAGAAACATTGATAGATATAGTTTATTTGCTCAAATAAGGTTTTCAAGATGATACAATGGTTAATTCTATTCTTGCTGATTCTGCATTTAATAAGGCGTATAAATGTACATATAATTATTATTGTACAACTTAAATAATCAATAACATAAAATATATTCAAGTCACGGTATGAAATTTTTAAAAGTAGAAATAGTGCAAGTACAATGAATAATAATAATAATAAAGACTTTTATTTCCTTAAATTTTTTTTTAACGAACATAACCATATTATATAACTATTTTTAAGTTAAATAGGTGCATGCAGTTTTAGATACAGAAAAAAAAAACAATAATTAATAGCATGAAAAAAAAATTACAATAGTTAATTTTCACATAATTTCTTTTTTTTTCTATAATTAAATACTAGATAATTGTTAATCTTTAAAAGTGAATCTTTGTGGATTGTTGAGCAAAAGCTCTGTATTCGTAGACTCTACATTATAACCCTTATTGGAACATCCACATTCTATTAATACATATCTGGTCTGATCAAGCGATAAAAACAGCGTGTCGAAGCTTATGTCACAGCGCGAGCTAACGGAGGCCGACACACGCCGATTTACCCCACCTGGCCTGTGCAATTTGGTCACGGATTCCTTGGAGCATTCTTTCGAACCCTCTTACAAACTAAGAACTAATACCGGTTTAATAATGTAACTGGAGAGACATTCCAGATTGATTTATTTACGACACATTAAATAATGTTGTTGCTGAGATTGCATTTATTAATATCTATGGACGCTTCACACCAAGTCAATCTGGTCCCGTGGTAAGTTCTCGAAGTTCTTGTGTTACGGACAGAGGGCACCAGACGTATTTAATACTACATAATATTCATATATTTAAGATTTTTCATATATTATACTCATATTTGAAAGTTTTCTCTGTTGTGGAGGTAATACACCTCCATGACCCAGGAACTTTTTATGGCAGCGAGACGGGGATCCTCTTCTTTCGCATAATTTTATTTGTCATAATTTCATTTAGCATATCTCACTTGGCATAATTTTACTACGCATAATAATACTTTGGCATCATGGTTTCTTGACATACTACATCACTAGGCATAAATATCATTTAGACTAATATTGTTAGTCCTAATTTAATAAGGCATAACTCGTAAGGCATAATTTTTCTTGTCATAATAATACTTTGGCATAAACTCGTTAGGCATATTTTTTTGTCATAATAAATTCAAGGCATTCTGTCACAAGGCACAAATATGCATAAAATGGAACGACATAATGAAAACACGGTTAAGGTAATTAAACGCATATTTATGAAACATTAAAAGCAGGTATTACACTCATATACCTAGTGTAACATGTGTAACAGTAGGTTAAGTTGCGGCGGGGTGGCCCTTGGGCCACCCGTAAGCCGCTAACATGTTTAAAATAATTAGCTCGGCATGTTCTTAGATAGCAGTTCGTGTTTTTTGTCCGTGTTTAATTTCGTAATCAGACGAAAATTACAATTATAATTGTTATTTCGTCTAACTCGCACGCCCAGTAGAATGGATCATTAATTAGTATGTGAAAAAAAAAATGCTACAAAGATGTATGCGTAAATATAATAGTATGCTTAAATATCATTATGCGTTTATTTATGCTTTTTAATATTAAGCATAAAAATATTATTCTTAATGAATATTATGCGTAAAAAAATATATGCCTTACAATAAGTATGCCTAACGATTATTATGCTTTTAGTAATTATGCGAAAAAAAAATTAGCTAAGAAAGTTATGACAAATTAATATTATGCGAAACTACTATTTGGTCAAATAAAATTATGCCAAGTAAAATTATGACATATGATTTTATGCGAAAAAATAGGGAACCAGCAAGACGTGGACCATGACACAACGTGATAGAGAGAGATTGGAAGCATTCGAGATGGTGTTGGCGAAGAATGGAGAGAATAAGTTGGACAAAAGAAAAGTAATGTAGAAGTTTTGGAATTAGTTAATGAGAAGAGAGAGATATTAAAGACCATCGAGAACAGAAGAGGAAAGATGTTAGGAACTTGATACGGCACGACAACTTTATTAGAGGAATAATTGAAGGGAAGGTAGAAGGTAGAAGAAAACGTGGAATGCCGAGAAGAACTTTTATGGACCAGGTGAAGGAGAAAGTGATGGTTGTGTCGTATCAGGAGGTCAAGAGAAGGCGGAGTGTAGAGAGGAATGGAGAAAGCTCCACCGACAAGAGCAAAGTTCATCAATTAGAATAAATGAATGACCCAGGAACAAATTTCAGCGCACCGTTGGTGCGCTGAAATTAAATTGCATGATAATACACAATAGCGTGTAGTTAGAGCCGTACGCGTACGTGAGAACGGCACAAATAGCAAACTTATCAAAGACCGTCTGTAGGTCAATTCTGCTAATTAAATCTGACAATAATACAGTTTCGAAGCAGTATCGATGTGTACTACATTTTTATATAAACACTACTATAGCTGATGTTCGCAGCTTCGCCCGCGTAAGTACAGTAACCCACGGGAACCTTAAATGTACCGCGATAAAAAGTAGCCTATGTCCTTCCCTATGGTCTACTTTATATTTGTGCCAAATTTCATGATAATCGGTTTGCCTTCCACACAGCACAACACAACACAAAGCAGCTAGAATTGCCCCCGAGATCTCTCATCCTCTTACTTCTCATAAAATATAGTTTAAAGCGGTAATACTTGTTTCAAATTAGAAGCTATGATATTAAATAGATAGGTATTATGTTAACTAACATATCAATTTAAAGACTTCACATATAACATCAGACATATTCATAAAGTACGGATGAGGTCAGGGTAGTGTTAGGTTCCAATCTCCCAATACTTTCTAATAGCATGTACGGTACGGTTTAGGTTTAGTTAAGACGTATTGGGCCCACTCGGAGTAATACATTGCTATTAATTACCTAAGAATTATATACTGTTCTCATACATTTCCTATATCACATTATATATAAAATATAATTACCTCGATTTCATTTTCTTTTTCCAAATCTAAATTCCATACATTTTGATCGGCGATTCTTTAAAAAACCGATAAAGAAAAGATCTTGGCTCACCCCCCTGTACTAAAGCATAAAGATTACGTTCCGTTTTGCATAATTGCAATAATATTTAGGAATTTTTGAAAATAGTTTAAAAATATTTAGACGCAACTAAGGCAGCCAAAATTTTTTTGGGGGGTTTAAGACTAACTCCCTTAAACACCCTACACCACCAATACTCTCAAATTCAGGCGACTCGTTATAAAATCCAACCCTATACGGATTTAATTATTATAATTCATAGCCATTTTCGCGAAAAAAATACCCAAAACCTGCAGGCAAATGTGTGTGTGCACGCATAAGCATTTTAAAGCAACTCCCTCCTCCCACACTGCTTTGTTATAACTTCGCTAGTAGCCTTTATAACCCCTGACACTAAAATAGGGTGTTATAAGTTTTACGTGACTGTGTATCTGTCCGTAGCATCGTAACTCCAAAACGGAAGAACCGATTTTGATCCAGTTTTTTTTTTGTTTGAAATCTGAACACAATAACTACATCGACAGTGTTCTTAGCCTATTATTTTCAACATAATCACTGCTAGAAAATTCGGGGGTTACTTAAATTTTTTAATTTTGTTTTTTATAACTACGGAGAATTTTGTACAAGTGAATAGAAGCATAAAATAAAGATGTATTATGTATTCTAGATCATAATGTAATACAATAATAAATATGTTTCTGAGCTAATTGTTAATTCCTTACCTTAAGTTATCCATTCGGTTCGGCTGCAAGACATTTTGATTCGAACAATTATTTACCTGAAAACAAATGAAATTAAAAATTAATTACCTCAAAAATATTAAGAAACCGTAGGTATATAAACTTACTTTAAATACATTTTCTTATTTTATGATTATCTTATACTATGAGCTATCTATTTTTTTAATATACACAAAATATAGAGCGCGATCTATTTTATGTACAACGCCATCTAGTTTATGTTACAAGTAATTGTTTCGCGCTACTTAAATACGTATCAATAACCTACTTTAATCACACTAACTATACTCAGGTTTAATTAACTTACTTCCGTAACATGTGATATTGTTAACAATAAGGCTTAGTGCAAACGAGCCACCGACGATGGCGACCGTTCGCGCTACACAATTATCTAAGTATAACGCGTTTCAAATGAGAATAGGAACGTCAATGACCTTTATCTGTCAAATATCACTTGAAAAGTGCGATTTTCAGAAAAACTTTTGTGCACATAAATATTATTAGCATTGCATCGAATTTAAATAGAAACGTCAAATAATAATCAAATAACTAAACATAAATTTAACTATCATACAGTCTAAATTCGAAACAATATGGCGCCGACTCGATCCTATTCTCATTTGAATCGCACTATACACTGAAATGTCGCATTTAAGGTCGCACGTTCGTGTTCCTAGTCGTGGCAACTCAAAATAAGTATATGAAAATTGTGCAGCAGTTACCAGACACACGCGGTTGCATAGTGTAACTGGTCGCGGCAACTAAATCATGCAAAAATTGTGTAGCGATACTAACTCCCCAAACCGATCTCGGTGACGGTGGCCGGTTTTATTCAAACCCAGGCCAGTTACGCCGCGCAGGAGTAATTTTATAGTACCGAAGTGTGTGCGCAGTACACAAGAGCACTCTCTCTTCCTTTACTCTCATAATCCAGGGGGACGAATAACCGACACGACTGATGAGAGATCAGGCGCAGGTCCGACTTTTTACATGCCCATCCGACGCATGGATCATCTTTCTTGTCAGACAATCAGGTGATCAGCCTGCATTGTCCTAACCAAACTTGGTAACAACATTTTTTGATGTTCCAATGAGGGAATCGAACCCACGACCTCCGAGTCGAAAGCCAATGCTCTAGCCTCTAACCACTAGACCACGGAGGCTGTTAGTAAGTGTAGCGATAAATGATAATGTCGCCAGAAGTCTGTTTGGTAAGCCTAAAGGAACTGCATTACTACTTATTATTTACGATTCCATTGTCATGTCAAGTTGACGGAGGAAATGCATCCGTCGCAACTTCCTCAGATGTCGTTTAAATAATATTAATAACTTTACATAATGTTAGTCACTCAGCTATTAGAGATCCAGTTAATTACAATATTATGTATCATACAAAGTAAATCTTGGCGTCTTATGCCCGCTAGATACGTAACGTTTTAACGTATCTATTAAGCCAAACTGTACAGTTTTATCGGTCGTGTGTACCGCCTCTGTTAGACAGTCGATAAGTAAAGCGACTTATGAGGATAAACCAACACTTTACCAAAACTATAGACTACTGAATTAAATGCGTAATTAAAACCACCGGTATTATTGATCAATCAATCAAATTATTTATTTCCAGAAATTGGTTACAGGGTCGTTACAATATTATGTAGAATTTACACAATTTGGACACAATTTTTGCCCGTGGGGCGTGAAAATCTTTAAATTTGTGATAAAAATCTTAATTGTAACTTTCATTAACCGGTTCGAGATCCTTTGAGTCTCATTTCATCGCCCATGCAAAAAGAGAAGGTGTTACAAGTTTTATGTGTCTGTGTATCTGTGTACCACAGATCTCATCTAATCAGTAATCTCATAAACGAATGTACACATTTTGATGCGCGGTTTTTATTAGTTGAAAGCTGATGTGATGGAGATGGTTAATAGCTCACCATTATCTCCCTTACTGCTACACAAGGACGTCGGATGCTATTTTAAATGGATTTTATATTATGACTAGCTGATGCCTGCGGCTCTGCCTGCGTAAGTACAGTAACCCACGGGAACCTTATATGTCCCGCGATAAAAAGTATTCTATGTCCTTCCCTATGATCTTTGTATCTGTGCCAAATTTCATGATAATCGGCTTGTTAGTTTTTACGTGAAACTGTAAAGAAAGTATCCCACGGGAACCGCACATTTCCCCGCGATAAAAAGCATCCTATGTACTTTCTCAGGCTCTAGACTACATGTAAATTTAATTTAAATCGGTTCAGTAGTTTTGGCATGAAAGACGGACAAACAGACACACACACTTTTCTATTTATAATATTAGTATGGATTCGACAATAGGGACACTTTACTTCGCCACACAGACGGCTAGACGCATACGATTCACATCACCTCATGTGTAGTATGAATACAATTACAAAGATACACTTGTCTGGCGACAATCGTAACAGACGCTGTGGTACAACACGCATTGTATGCTAATGCGTACCACAGTCACCACAGTCCACACGGCGTTTCATACTGACTGCGGTGCTGCGATCGAGTAAGAAATCGACTAAAAGATTAAAATTTAACCAAAGGATATTATGTATATTAAGGATAAGGACCGAGAAGATAGATAAGACAAGATAGTCGGGAAGGACTACGGCGAAGCCAAAAGATAATGTGTTTTGGTAGTTTAGTATATGTACGCTCCACTGTAGTCCGTAACGCCTAACTACTGGTCCGATTTTAATTAATGAGGTGTCATAAGATTCTCAAGAATGACATGGGTAACATAGTCTATATAATTTACGTAGTCAGGTTATAGTTTTTATTTAAGAAAAATGTAGTTATTAATCTAACTTATTAATGATATTAATAAATTAAGGATAGTGACATGTTTTCTTTACAAAAGTGTTTAGTGACTTAGTCAATTACCAATACAGTATTGGAATGCGATTTCTTGATGGGTTAACATGATTTACTATTCATAATAAGAAATTATAGTTATTGTTAATAACTAAATAATTACTACTATCAATAATTTAGTTAGTACCAAAACCGTAATGAATCAATAGTTTTCTAGTTCTTACTGTTTTTGTGTCTGTTAGGCAAACATAGCTGCCTACAATCTCCGCAAATAGTATGAAGCTGCATAAGATCCGTCTCGTAACAATTTCAAGGTAAACAGTTGGACAAGATGCCGATAAGATATATTGCAAACACTATCTTGTGACCTAGGTAGGTATTATACAAGGTGTAACAAAAATAAGTGATAATACTTAAGGGTGTGTTTGTGTTCCTTATAGAGATTTCACTGTGAAAGTAGCAGCGCTGAATGAGCAATTTTTTTTTTCACTTTTGTATGGGGAAACTCGCGACGCTGGAGCGCTTTCCCATACAAATTGCAAAAAAAATTTTGCTCTTTCAGCGCTGCTACTTTCACAGTGAACTCTCTATAAGGAACACAAACACACCCTTAAGTATTATCACTTATTTCTGTTACACCAAGTATATATGTGGTAATAGAGAAAAAGTACTTTTGATTAAGCAAAAATAGAGGAAAACTAATAGTGTAAACGTGTGTCTACAGTTTAAATTTGTATCAATCTTTTTTCTAATTCTTAACATAGACTTTACTTTTCGAGAGTTACCGACCTCGATTCTTACTGACTGACATACAGCTCAAATAGTAAATGGATTGTTCTCAAATTCCTGGCAAATGTTACTAGGTATGTAGATATAGTAGATGTTATAATCTAAATCTAAAAAACATTATTGACAATTCACCCTCTTAGGGTGGAAAATATGGTTATAATGTTTATATTTTATACTAGCTGTCCCGGCAAACTTCGTACCGCCTTAGAATTAAATTTGTTAACGTATTCACAGCAGCGTCATCAGTAGTGGGACCCGGTAGGATCTAATTGCAAATCTAAACTATTCTCGGATCAACTTGAACACACACAAAATTTCTTCGAAATCGGTCCAGCTGTTAAGGAGTTCAATTAGAAACACACGCACAGATTATATAATTTATAACTACATCTTACTGTACTATTATAAATGTGAAAGTTTGTGAGGACTGAGGATAGATGGATAGATGGATATTACATTTTCACGCAAAAACAACTGAACGGATTTCGATGAAATTTGTTATGGTAGTAATAGTTTATGCTCTGAATTAAAACATAGGAATTAGGATACTTTTTATCTCGAAAAAGTACAGTGTTCCCGTGGGGTGCCGTGGGGTACTGTAAAAACGCGGGCGGAGTCGCGGGTCTTTCATTCATTCATTCATTCATATAATCACGCCTTTTTCCCGTAGGGGTAGGCAGAGACCACTTCTTTCCACTTGCTACGATCCTTACATACTTGTCGTCCACTTTCATTCTTACCATCCATTCCTCCTCTTACATTCAACGTAGCGAAGCGGTTTTCCATGGTCCGCTTTTCGCCTCCGCAAGAAACGAGACGTGATGGGTGGCGAACCATATCGCCGCCATTTTGGATAATCAAATTATTTTTATGATTATCCGTTGCGTTCCCACGGATTGGTGGAGAGGGTAGGAATAGGGAAAGGGAAGGATAGGTGGTGTGGAAAGGAAGATTGGTAAGTTAGAGTGGGAAATAGGAAATGTAGGATATTACCGCCCAGGAGGGCAAGGGATAGGACAGTAATAGCTAGGGAAGCCGGTGTATCAATCTTTTTTCTAATTCTTAACATAGACTTTACTTTTCGAGAGTTACCTACCTCGATTCTTACTGACTGACATACAGCTCAAATAGTAAATGGATTGTTCTCAAATTCCTGGCAAATGTTACTAGGTATGTAGATATAGTAGATGTTATAATCTACTTAAAAACATTATTGACAATTCACCCTCTTAGGGTGGAAAATATGGTTATAATGTTTATATTTTATACTAGCTGTCCCGGCAAACTTCGTACCGCCTTAGAATTAAATTTGTTAACGTATTCACAGCAGCGTCATCAGTAGTGGGACCCGGTAGGATCTAATTGCAAATCTAAACTATTCTCGGATCAACTTGAACACACACAAAATTTCTTCGAAATCGGTCCAGCTGTTAAGGAGTTCAATTAGAAACACACGCACAGATTATATAATTTATAACTACATCTTACTGTACTATTATAAATGTGAAAGTTTGTGAGGACTGAGGATAGATGGATAGATGGATATTACATTTTCACGCAAAAACAACTGAACGGATTTCGATGAAATTTGTTATGGTAGTAATAGTTTATGCTCTGAATTAAAACATAGGAATTAGGATACTTTTTATCTCGAAAAAGTACAGTGTTCCCGTGGGGTGCCGTGGGGTACTGTAAAAACGCGGGCGGAGTCGCGGGTCTTTCATTCATTCATTCATTCATATAATCACGCCTTTTTCCCGTAGGGGTAGGCAGAGACCACTTCTTTCCACTTGCTACGATCCTTACATACTTGTCGTCCACTTTCATTCTTACCATCCATTCCTCCTCTTACATTCAACGTAGCGAAGCGGTTTTCCATGGTCCGCTTTTCGCCTCCGCAAGAAACGAGACGTGATGGGTGGCGAACCACATCGCCGCCATTTTGGATAATCAAATTATTTTTATGATTATCCGTTGCGTTCCCACGGATTGGTGGAGAGGGTAGGAATAGGGAAAGGGAAGGATAGGTGGTGTGGAAAGGAAGATTGGTAAGTTAGAGTGGGAAATAGGAAATGTAGGATATTACCGCCCAGGAGGGCAAGGGATAGGACAGTAATAGCTAGGGAAGCCGGTGTATCAATCTTTTTTCTAATTCTTAACATAGACTTTACTTTTCGAGAGTTACCTACCTCGATTCTTACTGACTGACATACAGCTCAAATAGTAAATGGATTGTTCTCAAATTCCTGGCAAATGTTACTAGGTATGTAGATATAGTAGATGTTATAATCTACTTAAAAACATTATTGACAATTCACCCTCTTAGGGTGGAAAATATGGTTATAATGTTTATATTTTATACTAGCTGTCCCGGCAAACTTCGTACCGCCTTAGAATTAAATTTGTTAACGTATTCACAGCAGCGTCATCAGTAGTGGGACCCGGTAGGATCTAATTGCAAATCTAAACTATTCTCGGATCAACTTGAACACACACAAAATTTCTTCGAAATCGGTCCAGCTGTTAAGGAGTTCAATTAGAAACACACGCACAGATTATATAATTTATAACTACATCTTACTGTACTATTATAAATGTGAAAGTTTGTGAGGACTGAGGATAGATGGATAGATGGATATTACATTTTCACGCAAAAACAACTGAACGGATTTCGATGAAATTTGTTATGGTAGTAATAGTTTATGCTCTGAATTAAAACATAGGAATTAGGATACTTTTTATCTCGAAAAAGTACAGTGTTCCCGTGGGGTGCCGTGGGGTACTGTAAAAACGCGGGCGGAGTCGCGGGTCTTTCATTCATTCATTCATTCATATAATCACGCCTTTTTCCCGTAGGGGTAGGCAGAGACCACTTCTTTCCACTTGCTACGATCCTTACATACTTGTCGTCCACTTTCATTCTTACCATCCATTCCTCCTCTTACATTCAACGTAGCGAAGCGGTTTTCCATGGTCCGCTTTTCGCCTCCGCAAGAAACGAGACGTGATGGGTGGCGAACCACATCGCCGCCATTTTGGATAATCAAATTATTTTTATGATTATCCGTTGCGTTCCCACGGATTGGTGGAGAGGGTAGGAATAGGGAAAGGGAAGGATAGGTGGTGTGGAAAGGAAGATTGGTAAGTTAGAGTGGGAAATAGGAAATGTAGGATATTACCGCCCAGGAGGGCAAGGGATAGGACAGTAATAGCTAGGGAAGCCGGGGTCGCATACCCGTATACCACAACTACCGGACAGGTAAGTTGGGATGAGTATCCCATGACATATCTATACTAATATAATAAAAATAAAGAGGAAAAGTTTGTTTGTCTGTATGTTTGTTTGTTTATTTGTTTGCATCGAATAGGCTCCGAAACTACTGGACCGATTTTGATGAAATTTCGCACAGATATAGAATAGACCACGGGGAAGAACATAGGCTACTTTTTATCAAAATGTACGGTTACTGCGGGATTACCTTTTGTCGCGCACGAAGTCGCAGGCAACATCTACTTTTATATAGGTCTTTGACAATCGGATCAGTAGTTAAGTTAACAGCCAAAATCGTTACCATTCCTTTTGGTTTTGCCATATACGGATAAAAAAATTACTTCGATAACTCGCCTTACAAGTTACAAGGTAGGGCGTAGTTTCGTTACAAGTGTGTGCGTGACACTGTGTAAATTGTTTTATCGCGGCAAAATGGACGGTTACGCGGGATTTCCTTTTGTCGCGCACGAAGTCGCGCGCAACCTCTAGTATATTATAAAGATAGAGCAACATGCCTGCCACCGCGCAATTCGAGGCACCGGCCTACAACAATCAGATATTACCAGAAGATGACATCAACATTTTTATCAATGTCTTAGATTTCTATTCTATTGTTCGTACAGTTTTGGATCCATCACTTATTATACAATCAATAATTGATTTCAAAACTAAACACGGGCTATGGCCTCTGACGTACACTCGACAGAAAAAAATCCATACAGAAAAAGTTACGCCCTCTTGGTTTCAGAAGATTTTGTGAATGTGGACTGAATATACTACGGAAGGCTAATATGTCAAAATGACAAATATATCTGCAAACCTCAAGTACCCCAAGCAGCCCCAAAGGATGGACAGGACAAGGACAGATTAAGTGTGGACATTTTTTGCCTGAAAATGCCTTGTCTATCTATAATATAATCTATACTAAGTAATATAGAGCAAAGGTTTGGTTGCATGTTTGCGTTGAATGGGCTCCGAAACCACTGGACCGATTTTGATGAAATTTGGCACAGATATAGAGTAGACCATGGGGAAGGACATGGGGTACTTTTTATTGCAACTAAATGTACAGTTTCTGCGGGATCGTCTTTTGCGCACACGAAGTCGCGGGCAACATTTAGTTATATAGGTCCTTGACAATCGGAAGCGATGCGTATTTTAAACCGGCCTGACTGTGTGGTTCGCAGAATTCTGCCTCTACTTTTTTATTAGGTCTGAGTACGAAGCTTTTCTATGTAAGCGTATGTAAGTATACTAGTATGTTCACCTAAATAAATCAATTGAAATAAATTAGAAATCAATAGCACGCCGTTCCAAAAGCAGACAAACAAAGGATAACAATTATTAATATTCGCGACTATACATCACTTTCACTAAACGATATTTGTTTGTGATTGTGTTGCGTCATCCATGCCTGCTTCAATAGGCATCTTCCGGATATACACCCGCGGGAATAGCGTAATTGTTTGCGTGCTTTCAATGACGTTCGAGGAAGAACTAGCTACCGCAATCGCGCGGTGATAGTATAGTAGAGACGCATTAGGGTCAAATCTGCTAAATAAAACCTGCATTAATACAATTACAATCAAGTCCCGATACGCTAAAACTGCCAAACTGGTATTCTCGTTAGGGTTGCCAATAGTCCGGATAAAGCCAGACATAGTTAGGTTTTTACTTTGCGTGTTCGGCCAAAATAAACAGTGTCCGGCTTGTCCGGATTTTATTAGGCTTTTTACATAATTCACGAACGATGCCAATGAACACGCATTCGATTTATTTATATGTATAATTTTTTTGTGAAAATCCAAAAGGTTTGTTGATTTTAGAAATCTTTTTACTGTCGTATTTTTTAATATTGAGACAAAATACTTAAGAATGTACTATGTAGGGTGTCCGGCCTTTTTAACCTTATGTCCGGACAAACTGACCGGTCTGTCCGGCTTTTAGGTTTGGCGACCTGGCAACCCTAATTCTAGTAAACGTTAAACCAGCGTCAAACGCTTTCTGATTATCAGTTCATGATCAGACAAAATCATTTTATGATAACAAGTCGCTTCACATATAATACAGTCAAAGTAAAATGAAAGTCTACTTTAAATACGAGAATTGAGGTTCTGCTTTCAGACAGCTAGAAGACTTATGGAGTTACTAGCTGTTGTCCGCGGCTTCGCCCGCGTAAGTACAGTATTCCAAAGGAACATTGTACTTTTTCGGGATAAAAAGTAGCCTATGTTTTAATCAAGAGCCTAAACTACTAACATAGCAAACATAGCATTTTTGCGTGAAAAAGCCATCCATTTTTGTGAGGATGGCCTCACAAAAATTCACATTTATAATATTAGTAGGATAGGTAGTGTGTGTCGTTGTTTTATGAATTTTCTGTTTTCTAAGCAATATGTACCTACCTAATTAAAAAAATATATAAGTTTACTGCACATCTTCCTCCACATAAACTTTAACTGTGCCAAATTTTAAGCTCCTCCGTTCATACAATTCTCGTACTGTACCCAAAGTTTCTGCTTCATGTATTAATATTATATTATAATTATATTATCAGATGATTGGTTCTTAATTCAAAAATATAATGGTAAAATTCTAAATCTATGGTGCCAAAAAATATGCTAATGCTAATACATTAATCGATACATTATTATGTTCATAAATCTTTCAAAATTGGAAGCACAGTTATAACCTACTTCAAAAAAATTGGTATAGAAGTAATAGAATAACAACCCTCATCAAAAGCCAGCACTCTTATACCACCAGTGTTCTCCTATGTTTAATTTAGACACGTACATCTAAAACTTGTTTTGTTTTATTACAGGAGGTACGGTTAGGTATGACGGACACTATCTCCTTGTCTAGCTATATCTATCTCGCTCGTAGAGCCGATCTATTTGGCGAGATGTAAAAAGATAAGTCAAGTTCATTGCTCTTGGTCACAGCTATATAGGTACATACTTGATGTCTGCGGTTTTGCCTGTGTCATTTATATATTTCGACGGCCTCTGTGGCTCAGTGGTTAGCATGCCGGCATTCAAGACGGAGGTCGCAGGTTTGAATTCCGCCGAGGGAACAAAATTGATAGGTGTGTATTAAATATGTTCATAATAACTCGCGCGACTTCTTGCGCGCAAAAGTTATTTTGCAGAAACCGTACATTTCTCCCCGATTTAAAGTAGACTATGTCCTTCCCCGTTATCTACTCTACATCTGTGCCGAATTTCATCAAAATCGGTCTAGCAGTTTCGGAGCCTATTCAATGCAAACAAACAAAGAAACTTTTCCTCTTTATTATATTAGCATAGATAGTTTAGATAAGCAAAGTATTCGATTGTGTCTTCGTCACGTCGAGATTTAACAAAATATAATATTATGTTTAATGAGGTGTAGAACAGAGTCAGGGTCAGTTCATGCTGAAACGAGACGGTATTCGACGCGGCGCTGCATTCTAAGATAGCTAGTCAAAAATAAACTCTATTCACTATACGAAAAGATACATATTTCATATGATCAGTCATACACTGAACATGCGCGGTGCAACTTGATATTCGAGCTCTTATAATGAAACGTATATCTTCTTGTGTATCGAATAAAGTTCAATATTCAATAACTCTTTGACGACCTCTGTGGCTCAGTTGGTTGAGCGTGTTGGTGCTCAAGCCGGAGGTCGCGGGTTCAAATCCCGCCGAAGGAACAAAAAGTTTTTCTGTGTTCCTGGGTCATGGATGTGTATTAAATATGTGTATAATATAAGAAAAATCTTAAATACGTGTATAGTATAAAAGTATTAAATATATTTCCGTTGTCTGGTACCCGTAACACAAGTTCTTCGAGAACTTACCACGGGATCAGATTGACGTGGTGTGAAGCGTCAATAGATATTATTATTATTATTAAATAACTATCTTAATAATACAGCGCCGCATCGCGTATTTCCTCATTTTGGTGTCAACTGACGCATACAAACTATGACATTTATGGCATGTCATTCAAGCAGAAGGTGATTTGGGGGGCCCCTAATACTACTAGCATGCCGTTATACTACTACTGTACCGTAGAAATGGTTTCATTCTACGGAAGAATAGACAATGAGTAATGAGTAATGACAGATTGACAAAGGAAAGCTGTCATTTTGTCCATATTATCTGTCAGTGTGTCTATTCTTTTGTAGACAAAATTTCTATGGTGGTCATGCTTATCATGTGTAACGATGTGATGGGTTAATGTCTATTTGTAGACAAATTTTCTGTGGTGGTCATGCTTATCATGTACGATGTGGTGGGTTAAACGTGTCTGCAGTGACATGACATACACATAGCCCACAGACACACTACTGCCGTCCCTGGTACGTGTTTCTCAATCTAACGTGCTCTTAGCTCTGCGTTAGAGGCAAGTATTAAAAATATTATTCTGTCAAACATTTTTAGGTTTATCTATATTCTATACTAATAAGAAAGAAAGAAAACAACTAACAAACAAAATTAGTTCAGGAAGAAGAGTTTGTTTGCATTGTATATGCTCCAAAAATACTAGAGCCATTTTTTTAAACACTTACGGATTTTGTCACGTGCACTTTTCAAACGTCGCGTCGGGCGAAAGAAAAGTGCACCGCGACAAAATCCGTAAGTGTTTAAAACAATGAACAATATTCGCGAAAACATACAAACTTAGGCCTTTGCATCCGTTAATGGATGATTTATACAGTATTCTCTGAGCGAAGTAACCACTCTTGAAATACTGTAGTGCCTGGGACAGTTGGTTTTTAAATATCGTATGGTTGCCCAAGCACATACGGCATTCTCACAACATAGTCAGCCTAGTCCAGAGGAATGAACTAGTCAATACGTCTGGGGCCAACTATGTGCGGGTTTTCTCACGATGTTTTCCTTCACCGTTAGAGCGTCCGTATAATGTACTTGAGATCTGAAAAAGTCTCATTGGTACACGCCACAACCTGGGATTCGAACCTGCACTCTCTCGAGTGCGAACCAAACGGTCTACCCACTAGGCTACGGAGCTCGCGTAAACATAAGAAATCAATATATTAAAGCCATTTTGATGAAATTTAGCAGAAACATAGATAAGATTTTTATCGCGGAAAAGTGTACGATTTCCGCTAGATTAACTTTTACGCGCACAAAGTCGCGGGCAACATAAACTCTTAGCTAGTTCCATATAACCAGATCACACGTTTATTAAAACATTACAAACCCACTTTTAACACTAGGCCTACTTATTATTACCTTCTAATATTCGCAATCATCTATTTAGTTATGTGTTTCCGTTCCTAATTAGGCGTACCGCGTAACTTATTAGATAATATTATTGGCTTAGGATGTGAACAGTATTCGTACAAACTGGTTGTAATCTCTCGAAGGCAGGACATGGATCCCACGCACTAGTTTTAATATGTTTAACATACTTCACAATTTACATAATAATTTTGGTAGATAGATAGATTTATTAAGGGATTTTTTTTATTTTTATTATATTGTGATTTGTGAAACAGTTCACGATCTACTGACTAATGTTTGATAGCTTATTTGGATAATTATTTGTCCCTGTCGCTCGATAAGCTGAAACAAAAATTCCGAATAAGCTGTCAAACACTTTTTTTTTTATGAAATATGGGGGCAAACGAGCAAACGGGTCACCTGATGGAAAGCAACTTCCGTCGCCCATGGACACTCGCAGCATCAGAAGAGCTGCAAGTGCGTTGCCAGCCTTTTAAGAGGGAATAGGGTAATAGGGGAGGGTAGGGAAGGGAATAGGGAAGGGGATTGGGCCTCCGGTAAACTCACTCACTCGGCGAAACACAGCGCAAACGCTGTTTCACGCCGGTTTTCTGTGAGCCCGTGGTATTTCTTCGGTCGAGCCGGCCCATTCGTGCCGAAGCATGGCTCTACCACGTATTATATCAGAAAATAGTCAAACAGCCTCTAAAATAAATAAATAGAACAGAAGAGTTTACACTTTAGACTTTATCCACCGAAGTTAGGGCCCCCTTAATCACCGATTTTTACTGTCTCTCTCTACCTGGCAGAATGAGTATATGTGACTTATGACTTATGAGCCTCCTAATTTAAGCAGGGTTTGAATATTATAGCCCATAAGGACAATATAACTATCTATTGATGTGTCAGCTTATTTGCATGTTTTGTCTCTGTCGCTACTCGTCTACACTAATATTATAAAGAGGAAAACTTTGTTTGTATGTTTGTTTGTTTGTTTGTTTGTAATGAATAGGCTCAAAAAGTACTGGACCGATTTCAAAAATTCTTTCACCATTCGAAAGCTACATTATCCACGAGTAACATAGGCTAAATTTTATTTTGGAAAAAAAATAGGGTTCCGTAAGATATTTAGGTTTTTCGGACACAAGGTGTAAAAAATCAACCAGAAAAGTTACTTATTTTGCGTACGCTGCCTAAACTATAAAAGATAGAACCATAAAATGTTCTAATTAATTGTAGATCTTATAAATATCTACAAAAAAGTCCGCGACACACTATACCTATCTATGTCGAGTGAGGCACAACAACCATTTTTTTATTTAGAAATCTTGAATTTTTTTTGGACTACATTTAAACGCGTTTATTTTACTCATGTTATTAATCCTTATCAAAATAAATTATTTCATCACTAAGTACAGTTTATGTAGATAATATTTGGTCTTTGAATGATTAAAATTGGACGTTTGGTTTTGAAGTTATGGCGAAATTAAAATATTACGACTTCTGCTGCACGGCCCGTTGCGAAGTGGGCGTCACCAAGGCGGGGTGCGCGTGCGGGTTAATGTTTAGTTTAGTTTAGTTAAATAGTTTAGTTATTTTATAAACATCAAATTGATAATAATAAATCTTAAAATATAATACATTATATGTAATATCTATACATCTATACAGTTAAATACAATTTAAGTGTCTGTTTGTAACTTCAAATTAACAGCTTTTTACATAATGAATCTGAAAGTATATTCGGTACTTACAATAAAATACATTTTTTTTTAAATTTTTGTCTGTCCGTCTGTCTGTCTGTAAGTCGGTCTGTCTGTCTGTTTGTTCCGACTAATCTCTGAAACGGCTGGACCGATTTTCACGGGACTTTCACTAGCAGATAGCTGATGTTATAGGGTACATAGGCTACTTTTATTTTAGGGTTCCGTTTAAAAAATAGGATTCCGCTTTCGTTAGTCATAAATAAAGTCGCGGGTAAATTTCAACGATATCCCAAAGTATTGTTCCACGCGGACGAAGTCGCGGGCAAAAGCTAGTTCGTTATAAAATAAGCAGCGACAAAAGTTTCGAATAAGCTATTCGACACTCATAAATGATTGAGAATCATGCCCTTAGTCTTCTGAACTTACCAGAATAAACACACTCAGTTCGAAAAATTAGATTTCATCTATACTAATATAACAAAGAGGAAAAGTTTGTTTGTTTGTGTGCATTGAATAGGCTTCGAAATTACTGGACCGATTTTGATGAAATTTGGTACTGATATAGAGTAGACCACGGGGAAGGACACAGGCTACTTTTTATCGCGGAAAAATATACGATTTCTGCAAAAATAAACTTTTGCGCGTACATATAATAATTAAAAACTAATAACAGTTTAATAAATAGCACCATTTACGCATATTTGTAAACAATTAAAACCTGTAAATCATCGCATGTCATACAAAACAGATTACGTTATACATCACCAAGTGTAGCTAGTGTGGGTTCGTGACTCATTACGAAAACAATCGACAGTGGGCATGCCGCATGAGTGGTGGGTTAATTCCTAATTCATCAATTGACGACCTCTGTGGCTCAGTGGTTGAGCGCCTTGGTGTTCAATCGGGGGTCGCGGATTCAAATCAACAAAAACTTTTTCTTTGTTCCTGGGTCATGGATTAAATATGTGTACTTATAAAATAAAAATGTACAATTGTACAACTACAATGCATTATGCAACCTACGTCCTAGTCCTATACCTAATAATATCTATACGGTACACCTATACTGAAAAAAAAAATACGATAATACTCGGTTATGCGGCCACGGGAAACAAAAAATCGAACAAGTGCGAGTCGGTTTTGCTCAAGAAGGGTTCCGTACCAAATGACAAAAAAAACACGTTCAGAAATTTGGGCGAATGACTAGTGTAAACTAGAGCATACAATGGGGGACCAACATGTAAACCACTTTGGAGGCTGAATACTCGAAATGTTTAACAAAAAGTCGTGTATGAATGATTGATGATGACCTCGCCTTTATATAAAAAGTCCTATGAGCCGCCATCCCACACATATAATGAAATGGAATTAAAAACAGAATCACATGTATTAGGGAAAATTATATAGTAAAATACAAAATTATAATTATGCCAAAAAATAAAGTAGATATACTTATGCAATCTATAACTATACAAAATTTCGTCTATTTATATTCACAATACTGTAGTTAGCAAGCTAGGGAGGACAGAGCGAAACAATAAGAGTTTCTTGTACTTTACTTGCATGGTGTATGGTTACTACTGAATTACGGAACCCTAAAAACGTTGATGTTGCATGACTAACTAGTCTGGTGGGTGTCTACTGTCTATATGCACGATATGATTAATTGCGTTACTTTCTGAGTTACGAAATACTTAATTACTGGATAGTTTGCTAATCTATCTGTTAACATGATTGTAAATTTTACCGTCAATAATCGTCGTGTTTAAACACAAGTAGTTTCCAATGAGTAGACTATTTGATACAAAACTTAGGCCTTTTCATCCGTCAATGAATGATTTATACAGTATTCTCCGAGCGAAGTAACCACTCTTGAAATGCCTGGGACATTTGGTTTTTAAATGTCGTATGGTTGCCCAAGCACATACCTACCTACGGCATTCTCACATAGTCAGCCTAGTCCAGAGGAATGACTGGTCAATACGTCTGGGACCAACCATGTGCGGGTTTCCTCAGGATGTTTTCCTTCACCGTTAGGGCGTCCGTATAATGTACTTGAGATCTGAAAAAGTGTCATTGGTACACGCCACAACCTGGGATTCGAACCTGCACTCTCTCGAGTGCTAACCAAACGGTATACCCACTAGGCCACGGAGCTCATTTTTTTTATACAAACATATTTAATTTTAGACCCAAAGTAGTCCCCATTTTGACCGGAATCCGTAAGGGCGGGGAAAATTCAGAGCACTGAAAATATAACTGCACTTATACAATAGAGGTGAAAATCGCAAATACAATCGAATCGAACCCACGATCTGCAAGTCGAGAGCGAAGCTCTAAACCACTGGACCAGTGAGGCTGTTAGAATGTGAAGTACCTAAACAGCGACAACAATTCCGAATAAGCTATTCGAGACTTATTAGGCGAATTTGAAACAATAAACTCTGCACACAGGAAACTTATAACACGCGATTGTAAAGAAAAATTACCTGAAGACAGTCAATCCATTTATAATATACTAGCTTTTGCCCGCGACTTTGTCCGCGTGGAATTCGGTTTTCATACAAAATTTTAACCCTTTTTTCACCCCCTTAGGGGGCGAATTTTCTCAAATCCTTTCTTAGCGGATGCCTACGACATAACAACTATCTGTATGCCAAAATTTCAGCAAAATTCGTTTAGTAGTTTTGGCTGTGCGATGATAGATGATGTCATGTTTGCCTTTTATATAGTTAGATTTGCTATATTTCTGAGTATTTATTGTATATAGAGTCTGATGATTATTACTTCTCACCAGGTTCAGTGCTCTATGGTTTACTCTACTTCCAAAAAGTAAAGTCACTCTTGAATGTGGAATGATACGACAGTTTAAAAACTTGCCTCGCGCTACTGACACGATTGCCGATAATTCAAACCCGTTATCAAAATCTTAACACATATTATCACAACATGACCGTACTTATTTAAATTTCTCCGGCAGATAGCTCTTTTTGACTAGCTTTTACTCATAAACTTGTTCTCTAAAGTTTTGTAGTTTGTCCTCATATTAAAAAATATCACCCCAAATTGTAGCACAGTGTATGCATATCAGTGGCGTGGGGTTCCTATAACTCCATTCCTATCGGCTTCCCTTACCGCTTACCTTTTGAAGACCTTCATCCCAATCCCTACCTATTATACAGGCTAGGGCTTCCCTATGAAGGAGAACCAGCCATCGCCACTGATGCATATTGCATTCTAGTTGTTTGAATGGAACCAATCAACTTTGGCCAATTTGTCAACGACCTAGCTTTTTTGACGCAATATCTATTACAGAGTAGAAAACAAACAGCTTTCATAAAACAAAGCAAATCGTTTCATATTTGAAAATGTTGACGTCCCCTTTAGCAATCCTCAATTTTTCCACACAATCGTGGACACACTGTATGCTTGTAGTGGTGTAATCAAATCGAAATCTCACTAATGTAGCTGTTTATCTATTCCTCTTCCTTTAATCTATGTCATCTATTGTGCCACTTATTCTCTTCAAGGTATTTAATACAACTTTAATCACTTCTAATACGTTTAGCGGCCATCTCACATTGGCGCGCAAACTTCCTCAAATCAATTAGACTGTTACGAAATCTATGAAGTGCATAATTATAGATGGCTGTCACCTGACAGGCTGACAGTACCTACCTAACATTCACTACCGCATGACCATTACTTTCCAACGATTATCATCTGAATTCTAAGTGACAAGTGATAAATCAATATCTATACTGAATCTTCCAGATTGATTGGGATAATATATAGGAAACGTTTTAGTCTTTGGTTTTATATAGCAAATCTGAGTGGAAATTCTGCTAAATAAAACCTTTATTGATACAATTACAATCAAGTCCCGATACGCTAAAACTCTCAAAAGGTGTTTTTATGAACGTTAAACCAACTTGCCTTGCAACAATGCCTTGTGTTACCCAAATAATGTGATGCTTTTTCTTGTTCCTTTCGTAGTAAAAACACATCAGCCAGTTTGAAATTGCATAAGACTTTGTTTATTACTTGATGCAATGCTAAATAAAGATTATTTGTTGGTCTTGTGTTCAGAAATGGACATTTGTGTAAGTATTCTCAATTCTCATTAAAAGGCGTTAATTTTATGTCCGTCGTTGCGTTTATAAAACGATTCGTGCCGTGAGAACAAATCAATTTATTGCATAAGTTCAATGCACTAAGGTACTTTGAAATATTTAATTTAACTTGAAATGCTTGTTTCAACAGATAGGAAATTATTTGTACGTGATATCTATGATTTATAGGCAGTTATTAATAGCTGAATTTTTAGTTCAAGTTCTGATGAATTGCAACAAAATCAAGGTAGAAGCTTCTACCAACATTATCATCACTGTTTATGACCATGAAAGTGATGATCATGATGAATAATTAAGAATTAACTTAAAACAAAGGAAATTCATGAAACTAGAACCGTTTATAACCGATTTCTAAAGCGGTACAACGGTTGCTAGTGTTTTTGCCACACGCAACTGTTATGTCGAAAATGTTTCATGTTTTTTCGTCGTTTTTGGCCTACGCCTACATTTAGTATGCATTTGTATTAAATCAGCAATTAAAGTTGTATATTTTACAAAAACAAACATAAATATCGACCGCAAAATGCAAAAAGTACAGTAATCAGTTGCTAAATTGAAAAGTTACTGGACTAAAAAGGACGAAGAAACTTAATTTTTTTTTTGCTATAATTGAAAAGCGAAATTCACCGTTCATATCCTCATGTTAATTGTGTAATTTTTTCATTATACATTCGTTTAAATAAACCTTCCTCATTATGTGGATACGAACGCAACTGTTAAGTATGTTATGGCCTTAAATTAGTAATTACTATTAATGCCGAAGTTTTTCATTCATTTAAAATGTCAGTGTGCACATACCACTAATAATGTAACTAAATTCGGCTACTTCAAAGAACGCGAAAAAATAAAACCGGTCCAGAATTTGCAATTCTTGTCAAAAGCGATTACTGTAAAAATTACATTACGAGAAAAGCTGTTGCAACTGGCAATGTGTATTTAAAAAAATAACATTTCGAATTTGGAACAGCTGTCAAACTCGACTCCCGCTAAAGCTATAATTCACAAGCTGCTAATCAGGCAAAAACTAGGCGGATACGAGTCAATCACAAAACAAACAAGTAAACAGTTCCGTTACATTACCATCAAAGGCATGTGGAAATCAGACTGTTAGTTGTTACACTTGGAAAATGCAGCTCCCATTGATGGAACGTAACCTAGTAATATTAATTACCATAATTAATAGGAACAAGTATTCAAAGTTCGAGTTTATTTCATTTGTGACTGAGAATTTGTCGCCGCGCCTTTTGTCTTTTTAACCCCCGACGCAAAAAGAGGGGTGTTATAAGTTTGACGTGTCTGTCTGTCTGTCTGTCTGTCTGTCTGTCGGTCTGTCTGTCTGTCTGGCTGTCTGTCTGTGGGTGTGTCTGTCTGTCTGTCTGTGGCATCATAGCTCCCGAACGGATGAAGCGATTTCAATTTAGTTTCTTTTATATTAAAGGTGACTTACATGCGAGTGTTCTTAGACATGTTTGATGAAAATCGGTTGAGCCGTTTAAAAGTTGTGGGGGGTGAAAGCGGGGAAGAAAATCCGAATGTGCAAATATACTCGAGTAAGGTCTCAAATGAAAGCGCACTGAAAGAGAATATTGATGACTTAATCGACAGTGTTCGTAGCTTCGTTTGATGAGAAAATTGGTGGTGGGAAGATCAGCCGTTTGAAGATGATCAGCTCTTTTCTAGTTGATGAGGGGATCTGACTAACTTTCCAATGTCCGATTGATTCAAAATTTGGTACTGTGTTACTTCAACGATATTCAAAGAACATGCTAATGTAACCATGACCTGATCAGCCGTTTGAAGATAATCAGCTCTTTTCTAGTTGATGAGGGGATCTGACTAACTTTCTTATGTCCGATCGATTCGAGATTTGGTACCGTGTTGTTTCAACGATATTTAAAGAACATGGTAAGGTAACCATGACCTGATTAGCCGTTTGAAGATCATCTTTTCTTTATTAGTTGATGAGGGATCGTCCACATGTCCTATCGATTCGAAATTTGGTACCATGTTACTTCAATGACGTTGAAAGTAAAAAATAATAATGAAAAAAAAATACTTTAAAAAGGATAAAATAAAAGTAAAATTAAAAATTTTAAAAACCCCCCGACACAAAAAATAAACTCTAAAAAATAATAAATAATATTTTAAACCTATTATAATTATATTATCACATATAATATTAAGTAAGTTGAAATAATTTTATTTTCCAATCGTCGTCTCGTCGGGGGACCGCTATGTGAAAAAAACACGTGTAGTCGCAGAATGAACAAAAGAATTTACTCCGAAAAAAATTTGCTCATACCTACTTAAATGTAATTCGTAATAATTAATTAGCTGTTGTTGTAAAAATACTTTATAAACTTTAGCGGTCCCCCGACGAGGCGACGATTGGAAAATAAAATTATTTCAACTTACTTAATATTATATGTGATAATATAATTATAATAGGTTTAAAATATTATTTATTATTTTTTAGAGTTTATTTTTTGTGTCGGGGGGTTTTTAAAATTTTTAATTTTATTAACCAGAGCTTTTAGTCAAGTGATCATCGCTAATTATGAAAACAAAAATGACATAAGCATCGTTAAGTGACATAGGGATGCAATAAGCAACCCAGCGATGCTTTGCATTCGCTATTTACGACGTCGAAGTTCGAAAACAATATGTGGATAAATATTATTAATTGTTTTCGAACTTCGTCGTCGTAATTGGCGAATGCAACTTAGCTAAAAGCTGTATTATCGGACATAGGCCGGTATCATGTAAATAAATCTAAAGTCTTTTGGCTTTCAAATACTTATTCATTAATGTTACTGGCTAGTATCTACTGGCTGAATATTAAATCGCCTAATATAACAATGTTTCGCGCCCAAATGGAGTGATCACGAAAGCAATTACCAATATTCCAACACTTCAATGGCTTGTAATGGCCGGACATTATCACGCTTTGCGAAACTATGTTCAGGTATTTATCAAAAAGCAACATATAATTCATATTTTATGAAGGAATTTTATATCATAATACCGCCAAATAATGGCGAGCCGCGAGAACCTCTTTTACATTATTTATATTATGCTTCTTTCTCGTGTAGTTCGACGTTTTTATAGTAGGAACCGGACAGACACATTTTCATTTCAATTTTCCCGCCAAAACCAGATAAATCATAGACAATAGAGCACACGTTTAGCGCCAGCGTACTGTAATGTACTGTTATTAAATCACATAATTACAGATAATACACGCCATTATATTCAAAACTAACAATGGCAATATCTTGTTTCCTTTCAAACGGTTCTCATTGCATACCGGACCTAACAGCGCTTAGATTCCGATCTGTTATTGAGGTCTAGCTATTCATACGTTGAGATCAAAATGGCCGACCAGAATATTTTTGCCACAGCCCACAACATCAGGTGTCGGTCCCAGGACATATTAATTCAATAAATATTGCATTATGAACTTAATTTATATTTAAAAAACAACAGTATTTATTGTAAGACTAGTATATTTTAAAAGGATTTCTAAAAATATTAAACCCAATGAAGAAAGATTAGGTTTTTTCGGTAACAGGTAGAGTCGAATATTTATTTTTCAGATCTCCACTCTTCTGTAAAAAATAAAGCAGCTCTTTTGAAATTCATCCTTGTTCTTTTGCGTTAAAAAATAAAATGGTGTCACATGCAACTAAAACCAAAATGACATAAACCCGTTATCTTATCTGCCGTATCTACCGCAAACACTTCTGATCTCAATAAAAATCTTCTACCTCATTATCTAAAACTACAATGCACTTTAAAAATGAAGTAAGTATAATTTTATGTTAGTATATGCGATCTTTTGCTTTTGGCAAATAGTCAACGGAGGTTCAACTTTTTAATTTCCTTGGTCCATGAAAGTAAAATTTCCATAGCGCCTTTTTGTTTTTAACAAGTCATGTCGAAACTCATCCATCTTACTCATAAACCATAATTTCCTGAAAAGAGTTTCGACATTGTGATATAATACAGCTAGAGTACCGTCGCAACTCTAGCTTTAGTTAGATCAAGTTAGAGTAGACTACAAGTAAATCACAAGTTAATATTTTTATTGGTAAGAGGGATAGAGTTTTAGCTCGCTCACAAGATGGATATAATAGGGAATATGCATAAAAATTTAATTTGCCTGAAATATTTTTTCCCTGTTCTTTATTGTCGTCACATTATAACTAAAAGGAATTTTTTAAATTTAGTTCCTATTTAAGCCAAAAAAAAATATATAAAAAATGCAAAATTAGCCCGGGATATTTAAAATTGCGAAACGCATCACCATTGGTCGCGAGTCGCGACCAATGGTGATGCGCGTGTGACGTCACGCTACACGACGCTGTCTTTCGTGACAATGACATGACTGACGTTAAATTGAACTTTATGCTCTGACTCGTCTATGATTTTATCTGTCAACTGTCTTTTTCGTGTACGATGACGTCACAACCCAAGCCCGCGAAAATGGCCTGTTTAAACCGCGCAAAAATTATAGTGATTTTTAAACATTTTTTCCAGCTTAATGGATAATGTTTTTGATGTGTTATATATATTTTTGGTAATGTTATAACCAGTAGAAACGTTTAAAAAAATAAAAAAAATACATGCATATTCCCTATTGTTGATACAGTCATTAAGGGCCTGTTCCACAAGCCTAATTAAGTGAGGAATAGCTTAACCGGAAGTTTTGTCTCTGTCGCTCGGTAAGTAAGCATTAAGCAACGACAATACTTCCGGATAAGCTATTCGTCACTTATTAGGCCCTTAATAACTGTAGATAACAAACAATAGGCCCTTGACAATTACATCGATCTTGTGAGCGAGCTAAAACTATATCCCTCTTACCATTAAAAATATTTACAGTATACAAATTACAATTAAAATTCTGTCCTTGTTTTTTCCAAGGTATCAGACAAGGACAAAATCTATACTTCTATACTAATATTATAAATGCGAAAGTGTGTCTGTCTGTCTTTCTGTCTGTTTGTTACCTCTTCACGTTAAACCGCTGAACCGACTTTCGGTCCCGGGAAAGGACATAGGATATGTTTTATCCCGAAAAAGTAGTGTTCCCACGGGATAATGTATTTACGCGGGCGGAGCTGCGGGAAAAAGCTAGTATTATAAAAGCTATATCCATTGTGTAAATAGTTTTAATAGTGAGGAGGTTAATAGGTAATTTATTTTTGTAATTATTATATAGATAAATTATTTATTTAACTACACTCTATGTCTCTAGAATCTAGATTATACTAGACTGTGTAATCCTTTAAAGCCTAAAGTATAGACTCTAGAGGATCTAGACTCGCGATTTTGTGACCTCTAGTCGTTTTGTATCCGTGGGAAATACAAGCCAAGCCCGTTGAAAAGAAAGTGTATATTAATAACTAAACGGGTACATACGTGTTAGTCAGGAGTCCGGAGTACGGACAGGTTAGGTGATAACTATCAACATGTACTAGCCCACCTGATGGTGCAAACTGCAAAGATCTTGCCTATAAAGGCATAGCTTATGCCCGCGGTTTCGTCCGTAATAGATAGGGTTTTATTATGGGAATATGATACAGAGGCGGGCTTAATGCCTTGTAGTCTTCTCTACCAACCATGGGCCAACCTTTAGGTGATGCAGAGACAGTCTGAGGTAGATGCATATTTACACGATTTATTTAAAACATGCCACTTATAACTATCGCGACATACGTTGTTCTGTCTTAACTATGAACTGTAATAAATAAATAACTACATCCTACATCCTATACCAATAATCGACATACACCTACAACAAGAACCAACAACTACAACCTAGGGATGGGCGTTGAATGAACGAACTGTTTTATTAAACTGTTTATTTGTCATGAACGGGTAAACTAGTTTAGCGTCTACTGATAAACTAGTCTATGCGTGAACGGTTGCCACATGCCGGAACGGTGCGTGCGACAGAGACCGTTTCTTCGCGACGCGACGACACGATCGACGGACGGGCGCGGGGCACGACGACTCGGTACGAGCAATACGTCTATCTCTGTTCTTTACAACCGACGACGTGCTCTAATCTATGTAATAATTACATTCATTGAGTGGGCAGTGTTTTAATATAAAAACCCCCCGACACAAAAAATAAACTCTAAAAAATAATAAATAATATTTTAAAACTATTATAATTATATTATCACATAATATTATGTAAGTTGAAATAATTTTAGCTTATATACATACTTCCAACATCATTGAAGTAACATGATACCAAATTTCGAATCGATAGGACATGTGGACGATAGTCAGATCCCCTCATCAAATAATAAAGAAAAGATGATTTTCAAACGGCTAATCATCAACTAATAAGGAAAAAAATATTTTCAAACGGCTAATCAGGTCAAGGTTACCTTACCATGTTCTTTAAATAACGTTGAAGTAACACGGTACCAAATTTCGAATCGATTGGACATAAGAAAGTTAGTAAGATCCCCTCATCAAGTAGAAAAGAGCTGATCATCTTCAAACGGCTGATCAGGTCATGGTTACCTTACCATGTTCTTTGAATATCGTTGATGTAACACGGTACCAAATTTTGAATAGATCGGACATTGGAAAGTTAATCAGATCCCCTCATCAACTAGAAAAGAGCTGATCATCTTCAAACGGCTATCTTCCCACCACCAGTTTTCTCATCGAATGAAGCTACGAACACTCTCGATTAAGTCATTAATATTCTCTTTCAGTGCGCTTTCATTTGAGACCCCACTCGAGTATATTTGCACATTCGGTTATTCTTCCCCGCTTTCACCCCCAACAACTTTTAAACGGCTCAACCGATTTTCATCAATCATGTCTAAGAATACTCGCATGTAAGTCACCTTTAATACAAAAAAAAACTAAATCGAAATCGCGTCATCCGTTCGGGAGCTATGATGCCACAGACAGACAGACAGACACACACACAGACAGACAGACAGACACGTCAAACTTATAACACCCCTCTTTTTGCGTCGGGGGTTAAAAATGAACTTTAAAGTAAGCTAACAATTTCCACCGCTCACAGATTAAACCGTCTCGTCGTTCGTCGTCATCACTAGTCGCGTCGATCAACAAGTTTGTCAAAACAGTTAATGCAAAAAGTCGTTCATTCAACAAAACTACTTTGTTTGTCATAGTTTATTGCTCAGTTCAGTATTCGTCGAACACGTAAACTAGTCGAAAAAAAAAACTGTTTTTTCAACTAGTTTACGATGAACGATAAACGGTCTCGTTTCGTTGATCGAAAAAGCGTCGACGACCCACCACTACTACAACCTACCAAACTACTGGGGCTTGTCGATTTTAAAAACCAAACAGGTAAAGTGAACCTATAAATTCAGTCAAGTGACAAATTGAATACAGTAACCATTTAGTACGAGAAAAATTTTCCTTGCACTTATTCCAATATATTTTCTCACCGCTGAAATACCACAATTATTTCAACAAAAAATTTGCCAAATTGGTCCAGCCGCTCTCAAGTTTTAGCGAGACATTAGCAATGTATTTTATATAAAAAGAAGAAGATTACGCTCCCAAGTCACAGATAATTTGGCTTTCTATTAGTAAACGAATTTTTAATATCGGTTTATTAAATACAGAGATCACGCCTAACAATTTACCATCTTTACCTCTTTAACTTTTAATATTAGTAAGTAGTTCTAGGCCTCTAGTCAAGATGCATTCGATAATTTCGACGGCAAAATTCGAAAACAAAATGTATGGGATTTGACAGGCATCGCAAGCAACATGTCACATAACGATGACGTATGTCAAATCACATACATTTTTGTTTTCTAACTTCGCCGTCGAAATTATCGAATGCATCTTGATTCTTGACTAGATGCCCTATTCAGTTAATTGGCTATCTATCAGCTATCTGACTAGTATAGATAAACAGCTGTAGAACATCACAAATACGGGCTTACCGCGAGGTTGCAGCACAGATTAAAGAAAGCTAGGAGTTAGGACAAGTATGTTTTACTCTGATTGCAGGCTGTACATATCTATCGAATGTTGTGAGTCTTCTTACGTTTCTTTATTACATTTTCCGTATTAAATGTGTCTCTTTGAACTTTGGACTGTCGTACTTAATAATTATAACCTCTAAAGTAAAATGAGTTATTTATCAATTTAATTAAAATGTTGTTTACCTTATTGCGTTTTTGTTTTAATTATAAATATGAACGTATTGTAACTGTAAGTAGTACCTACCTACCAACAATCTACATTTAAATTAGTCTTTCAAAGGATCATTTTCCTTATTGAGTTGCTTAAAAACATCCAATTCTACCAGATATACAGGCAGGCATTACACCAGGCATTCATTTATATATTACTAGCGACACGTGTGCAATGTATTACACATATTATAAACATTCCTCTTGAATCACTCTATCTATTGCTGAAAACTGCATTACAATCCTTTGAGCAGTTTAAAAGACCTAAGCGAACAGTAAAGGAAGCGACTTCATTTTATACTATGTAAAGAAATATATTTATAACATTTGCCTTAGGCATTAAAGAACCAGCCAAGTGCGAGTCTGACACGCGCACGTAGGGAGCCCCATTTTTTTTTATATTTTTTTTATAGCGGCGGTTTATGAAATACAGCCTGGTGAGTGGTGACAGACAGACAGACGGACAGTGAAGTCATAGTAATAAGCTCTATTTTTACCCTCTGGGTACAGAACCCTCAAAACTAACCCAATAAATTAAAATACCGAATCAAGGGCAACAATAAGCGCACGTAACAGCCGATAAGAAAGTGTAATTATGTCAGACTAACTCGGCACTTGTAGAAAGTTCGCACTTGACAGATTGACAGTTATTTATTATACTCGATTCTTTCCATACCACTATTATGTGAAATGCTCTGCCATGCCATGACTCAGCAGACAGCTTATGATGTTTAACGTCGCCATAAAGCTAAAAAGTTGAGGAAAATAAAGCTATTCTCTGATAACGCGTCCCGTTCGGCGTTTTTAAAATTGTATGCAAGTTAAGCGCTTTTAGTTGGAGAATTGAGAAAAATTCAACATATTATCAGTTGACTGTTAGTATGTAGACTACATTTCCATTAAACTCATTATTTAAGTAAACGAGTATTATTCCTCTTATGTATAGACAAACGTATAAAATCTATCAAAAAAATATATACAACCGAAGTTGGATAAAAACGCGTCCTTTAAAAACCTGCAAAGTACGTGTTGGACTCGCGCATAAAGTACAAGGTAAAAAAATTACGTTTGTTGTATGAGAGCCTCTTAAATATTTATTTAATTATGATTTTAGTATTTGTTGTTATAGCGGCCAGAGAAACCTTCTGTGGAAATGTCTTCTGTCTAGCTCTAGCGTGAATAACGGTTATGGAGATACAGCCTGAGGAGTCAATTTTATTAAATAAAACCTGCACTAATACTTTACAAGCAAGTCCCGATAAATAAAATAAAATAAAATACTTTATATACGAGAATTGAGGTTCTGATGACAGACAAACGGACAGACAGCGATGTCTCAGCAATAGGGTCCCGTTTTTAACCTTTGGGTACGGAATCCTAAAAACAAGCAAATTGCGTTATGTCATTTGCTTATTATTTCAGTAGGTACATTGTAAATATGAAATTCGGCGTAATTGTTTTATTTTTGGTATTACTTAAATGTCTGACGCTTGAAAAATTCTACTCAAGCCTCAACCATACTGCTAATTCCATGAATTCGCTTTTTTATTTTAATAAAAAAGCGAATGTTCGAGTAAAATATTTATGCTCTACCATGAAATGCCGCGAATTTAAGAGATTTTATCTGTTAAGCCTTATAAATTATTATCAATTATTACGCTTTCATTTTTCTTAACATTCTACAATAATTATTGTAACCTTGTTTATGGAAAAGGAAAGCCTATAAGGTCCGGACCACCGGGCTGCGGCCAGCGAAATATGAATATGGCGTTTCAGAGCGTTTTGGCAGTCTTTGGTAATTTTTGGTCACATAATATTAGGGTTCTGTAATACTCAAGGAACCTTTATAGTTTCGCTCTGTCCGTCCGTCCGTCTGTCTGTCTGTCCGCGCTTCTAGCGTCGGTCATTATGAATATAATTAGATGAAATTTGGTATAAATATATAAGTCATAGATTGGGTATATTAGTCTCGGATTTGACATCATAAAATAATAATAATTTTATATTTTAGGACATGTGAATTGGAGATGCAAAAAATTCATTCTACCCCATCGTTGAAAACTCTCTTTTTGAATACACGACTTTTTTTTCGAATTAACACGTTCAGTGCCACCGACTCACCTGTATAGTTCACGTAAATTTGATTCCAGTGCCGACGACTCACCTGTATAGTTCAGAGTTTTTCACTTATATTTCCAAAATGCATCCGTATTTTCTGCTCAAAATTATAGTTTAGACTAAATATATGCTAAACTAAAGATTTATGCGGTGGGCCGGGCGTGGAGATCCCGTTTATTTTTGAAAGGAAAAAAAACGATTATGCAATGCCATGAACTACACAGGTGAGTTCCCGGACATAGATCCTCAAACTGGAAATATGTATGACTGTATGTACATGTTAGAAAACGACGTCAACATAATAGCATGGACGACCTACATACTTGTGATATGGAACTAATATACAACAAACTAGTTTCATTAGAATCTATACGGTAGGTATTAGGGAATGGAAGAACCGGTCTGATTTTGAGAACCGGGAATTTCGGGACTCGGCAATTTCGGAACCGGGATTTCCCGGGAAATTCGGGAATTTCGGGACTGGTGTTAAGGCATGAAATCCAAGTGTTATTACTGTCTCAAAAGTAATTCAAATATATAAGAATAACATTTTATAGTACAATTACAAATTAAATAAGGCTTTAATGGCAACTCGACACATCAGCCAACTTGTCACCGCCATATTAATGACAAATTTACTGGTGATAGTAAAGAGCCGTGGGTCATTTTAGTTTATTAGCATTTATTGATGGTTTTTTTATTGAAAAACCATTAATAAATGCTAATGTTACTGCGATTATTTGATTTTTGCAAATCGTCAAATGGTTGGGGCACTGGAACGTCGCGGTAACTTATTAGAAGTGGTAGATTAGATAATAAAAATACTAAATAACCAGACACACACTGACAAAATCTATTAATCTGATGATTTGCGTGAAGGGTGGGAGTGGTGAAAATAAAATAAATACTCGAGTATCAGAATTTTAAAGGGGGTGTTCAGTGAATCCTACAGATGCTCCTATTTCTTAATCTAATGATTTAGAAGTGCCGGTAGCACGCAGCGAGTTTTTAAAAACGTAAAATAAATGTTATCTTGACATACTCGAGTGCGTCAGATTAGAATACTGAAAGTTTAATATCAAGATCTCATACTCGCTGAGGGTACTTAACAATACTTATCTTCGATGACTGATGGGCTCGAGCATATCTCGAACTTTTTGGCTCCCTAACTAAAAGCGGTTTGTTGGGGTTTGATCGTCGCCTCCACACATTTTATCTGCTATAAGAGTATTCGTGCTACCCCAGGTGTCTACTGTGGTGCTGAACTTAAGAAGCTGTTAGCCGTTAGGGCGTCTCATCGTTTTCCTTACACACCTGCAAGTCGTTGTTGCATCAATGTTTATTTTAACGAGGTATTTAGTAGCTGGCAGTACCTAGGCACTATTTCAGTTTACAAGGTTTCACGTTTATAACATTACACTTAGTGAGTATAAGGATATTTTGATGTCAATAAATGTGCGAATAAAAACTCATTCGCAGCAAGGAACATTAAACAAGTTGGTTAGTGAACGAGAAAAAGCAACAAAATCAACTTCTTGGAACAGTGAGATATGACATCGTCTATTGCCCATTGGACAGCGCCCAATAGACTAATAATTGAACTTCTGAGCTAAAAGAGTGATATAGTTTATCGGGATCAAAATATATATACATATTATCTTATCATTTTAAAGGCATATTTCCTCGCACCCTTTAGCTTTTATGTACAGAATCTAATATGAACTACTAATTATATTCTTTTATCGTGTAATATTTTTCATTTTTATATTTAATTTGCTTTCGGAAATGATTCAAAATTATTTTTAGCTAATATTTACAATTACCGATGATAGTTTACTTAAATACTTGTAAATTATAATAAAATCTGTTCGGTACCGAAAGTACCGAAATTCCCGGTTCTCAATTTTTGATTCCCGGTTCTCAGAGCGACTCAAAATTTCGGGAATTCCCGGGAATTTCGGGACCGGGATTTCCCGGTTCCATACCCTAGTAGGTATATATATTATAAGTCGTGTTAGTTACACTAATTATAACTGAAGAACGGCTGAACAGATTTTTATGATTTTTGTGTTTTCGGATTTGTCTTCGTCGGGAATAGGATAATAAAAATGAAAAAAAATTAATAATTATTATTATCAGTAAAATGTTGTTTCACGTATAGACATTATTATTGTTGCATATTAATAAGTTATCATTTAATTTTAGTTCAGCAGATTTTAAACTTTTTAAAAAAAGGTTTATTTTTTAATTATTATCAATTAAATTCGTCGTTTCCACAATAAAAATAATACATTTTAATCTAAAGCCCGTATTAAAATATTTCAGGGTAAAATTGACTATTCACAAGTATTAGAAATTCAAAATATAACCTTAACAATAACCAAAGTTTAAAAGATTGACAACCACTGCTTAAATTACGAAACAAACTTACCTTTTATTTTATCCAAAGAGTTTTTTGTCATTTTTACAAGCTGAATAGTCCTACAACAACACCTAACACTTTTTAATTGCGTTAAACACCTTAGTTACACTGTAACGACCACAGAAATAACAAAAAATTGAATTTACCCTTACGCAGTGCCAGTGAACTCATATGGTGAGTCGATTCAATTCATATTGCAGTGCCGGCGACTCACCTGCTGAGTCCGCCGTACAATGTAGGCGGCATTCGAGAAGACATCATGAAAATCGTAGTGGCAGCGAAAGTGTTAACCGGCCTCCAGAGTGGCTTATAACTTGATAACTCCCGCCCTCCCTAGCATTTCTAGCTAGCTTTCCGTAGCGCCTAAACTACTGATCCGATTTTAATAAATTAGGTGTTTATAGATTCGTAATAATGGCCCGGATAACTTAAGCTATATAATATATTTTTTTGTTGAAAATCATAGTTTTTGGTATGCCTAAAGTTGTATGATTGTACGAGTTTGATGATAAAATCTGAAACCTCATAACAAAACCCGCTTAACTCTACTAAAATCTAGATATTACATTTATTCTTTTTATTTTTTATCCGTTACACAGACGGTGCCGATGATATAAAAAGATAGTCTTATTTAAAATATCACAAAAATGTATCTTAGAATGAGCTAACCGTAGAGTACTTTCTCAGCACTTTGTAGCTTGAACTGAATGTCTCTCGAACCTTTGAATGATACAAAGATAAAGTATCTTATGCTCTATTTCATGCAATAAATGTAATTTAAGTTAGGTACTGATATTACTCTTAGACATGTTTTTTACACCTTAAAAAGTTATCATAAACATGTAGAAAAAAAAAACAAATGTTGACCCGAACAGCCAGTTATTATTAGCTCCCTACGCCAATTATTGGCTACTCTCTTATCATGTAAAATGCGAGTTTCTTGTTCGTTTAGTTTATCCTTTTATAGTCTTAGAAACTAAATAATTATTTTTTCTTATTTTTTGTGTATAACTGAAGATTGGCCAACACAGAGCATGTACTTTAGAGCCAAAAATTACTATGAAACTTAGTATGCAAGGTTTTGGGGGAGAAAAATCGATCTAGCTAGGTCTTATTCCTTTTAAGCTATATAATATGTTTTTTTCTTAAAAATTGATTCAAAAAAATTTGGAATGTCGGTTCGAATCCTGTTAGCAGATAAAATATTTTTGTGATCCTTTTTTTTTTTATCAAAACCCCAAACAAATTTCGATTGCCCAGTTACTTATATTTAATTTCTATAATCGAAAGCAAAATGATTGAAGATGCACAAGACATTGTAGAGTTTCTTAGAAATCATACTCGTACGTTCACCTTTAGAGGTCATTATTATCAAGATCCATACGAGTAAGGGCTTAAACTAACCAGTTTGAACATAAAAAAGATAATTTAAATTCTATATGCCTACGTTTAGCGCTAATCATAAAATATAAACATAAACTTGCATAAAGGTGCCGCACTGGCCGGAAACGAGCTATTCATTCGAAATTCAAATCCTGCGACAACGTTTGAATGTTTTATTTTTTTTATTTGTAAATTCTCTTACGGCCGTTTTCAATATCGTATCTACAATTAACAATAGATAGCCAATCTATGATTAAAAATAGATAGGAAATGCGTTTCACAATCAAAGATAGGACCTATTTATTCTTGTCCAATCACCATTGAAGAATAGCATCCGTCTCTCTCGCCTATGCAAGCCTTTTGAAATGTTTCATTCCATGCTAACTACATAACGATTCATGTTTGAAAACATTATATATTTATTTTGCAAATAATATATTTATTAGTTAAGACCATAAATATTGTCTTAAAATTGAGAATCAAAACTCGGGATGATTTTTTACTATAGTTATCATGTTTTTTTTATTAAATACAATAGTGAAATATAACAGATTGATGCTAGGAGTCGCGTGAAAAGAAATGTAAATTTTTAAATGAAATCAAATTTCGAAGCAAAGAGAGCAACTTTACAGTCTTTGAACTTTACACTACCTACGTAATAAGAAGTGGCACTCCGAATTTAAAAAATGTGTTCGAATTTCAAAATTATAACATAGCTTTTTTACGTAGAAAATAACCATTATATAAAAGTGCAATAGATTCAAGTCTGAAATGAAAAAATACGTTGGGTACATATTTTTGTCGATTTGATTGTATTAAAAAGTTAAATAAAACTACAAAATAACTATAATGCACTCATTTTATTGCATTTTAAAGAAAGTAAAATACATAAGTATGGCTACATTCCCACGAGTGTTTCTTTTTTGTTTTTTTGAAAACTGCTCGAGGGAACGTAGCCTTAATATCAGTTGTTAAATCCAGAGAGAATGTAACTATACTACGTAACTTAGGTGGCACTCGGAATAAAAAAACTAAAAAGCTTTTCTTTTAGCTTTTTTACGTACCTATTATCTTCTAAAGTGCAAAAGATTCAAGCCTAGAATTAAAAAAAAACTGTACGTAGGTTATTGTTTTCAATTTTATATTTAGGTCCCAATTATTAGGTTAAAAAGGTAAATAAAACAATAAACAACAAAACAACTATAATTCGATCGTTTTTATTGCATTAAAAAAATACAAAAGTAAGGCTACATTCTCACGAGCGTTTTTATGTGATCGCGACTGAAAAAACTACACTATTAACTGAAAATCGTGTACACTTGACACTTAGATTTTCAGCTCTATTGTAGTTTAGGTGCGGAGTTCTATTTACAGTGCAGTTTTTCCTGTCGCGAGTCGCGACCATAAAAAAACTCTCGTGGATACGAAGGCTAAAGGTTGGTAACCAAAATATTTCAGATTACCACATTATTAAACAACATATCCTGATTAAGGTGGTTCGTTTCCTATACAAAAAAACAATGGACATTATTTAGGTAATTTCATACTATTACTACATAAATTTATATGCACATCTATTTATTCTGCAATACAATTGTCGCAAAATGTATTTAAAATACTTTATTTCACACAGAAGTCACATTTTTATTGAATTTTCGACAAAAAGTGACATAAGTTACAAATGTCACTTTTTGTCGAAAATTCAATAAAAATGTGACTTCTGTGTGAAATAAAGTATTTTAAATATATTTTGCGACAATTGTATTGCAGAATAAATAGATGTGCATATAAATTTATGTAGTAATAGTATGAAATTACCTAAATAATGTCCATTGTTTTTTTGTATACAGCGGTTATCCTTTGGTGCAAAATAGGTAGGTAGGTACACTTTTGTAGGCCTAGCTGGCCATTAATTGACAGCGGCGTAACGTAACGTTATACTAATGAGAATCTTGAAATATGTGTCATAATTATTATTGCGTGGCCTTGAAATTGGAATCCAATACCTGCAAATTATGAAATTATATTACATTTTATTATTAAGATTTTTGTTATATTATACACATATTTAATACACATCCATGACCCAGGAACACAGAAAAACTTTTTGTTCCTTCTGCAGGATTCGAACCTGCGACCCCAGGCTTGAGCACCAAAACGCTGAACCATTGAGCCACAGAGGTCGTCAAACAAATATAATCTTATGTTTTTTCAATAAAACGAGAAGTTAAAATATGGTAAAATTTTATACAAATACTCACCGATATTCTTTGAGTTAAAGCATGTATAAACAGTGGTTAATATACATGAAGTTTTTATCATAATCACTGTTTCATCATAATAAATATGATTTCGAGTTCACTCAACACCTACGATGTTGGTTCACTTCACTAAAAATTAGTTTTTTGCAAATAACAAAACATGAGTTAACAAATTCTGTAAAAGTTGAAAATAATTTTTCAAATTAAATAGAATAGTATTTCGTAGTTTGAAATTTAAAATTAATCTGCTATTTCTGCTTAACCAATCACAGGCGATGTGTGAAAGAGTACACACGATAAAAGAGCGAGCAAGGTACATGGTTTGCACAGACGATATAATAATATCAGGTATAATTTTGAATTTCGAACGCCAATACTTACGATCGCCAGTTGCGACTTGCGACACCGGTGAAATCTATACTTTATTCTATACTAATATAATAATGAAGAAAAGTTTGCTTGTTTGTTTGCATCGAATAGGCTCTGAATCTACTAGACCGATTTTAATGAAATTTGGCACAGATATAGAATAGACCACGGGGATAAGGCTACCTTTTATCGCGGCAAAGTGTACGGTTACCGCGGGATTTTTTTTGTCGCGCATGAAGTCGCGCGCAACATCTAGTTTATAAAAAAGAGGAAAAGCTTGTTTGTTTGTTGCATTGAATAGGCTCCGAAACTACTGGACCGATTTTGATGAAATTTGGCACAGACGTAGAGTAGACCACGGGGAAGGACATAGGCTATTTTTTATTGAGGAAAAATGTAAGGTTTCTAAGAAATTAACTTTCACGCGAACGATGTCGTGGGCGACATCTAGTTAATAATATTACGATAAGTTTAAATTGATAAATACGACAGTGGCAAAGACATGTTATATATGTTAGACGAGGCATGTTGAGGTAAAAAAGTGTCTCCAGTTAGTTGGCCCCACTTTTGAGATTTTTGGGGCCATTATGAAATTTGAAGTATCGTGAAAAAAAGATGGCTGATATTCGACTAATGGTGAAAACAATATGACTGACATTTGAAGTATGGTGAAAACCGTACCTACTTCAAATGTCCTTAACTTTCTAATGCAAGATTTGTTCTCTCAAATGTTACTGCTGATAGCTTAACTTGAGTTTTGAAATCTTTAAACAGTGGTCAATAGTCGATACCTAGTAGAAGTCGAAGATGTCTCCAAATTCACAGTTATTAGTGAAACAAAATTTGGAAAATTGTTATTTGTACAATGCTTGAGGTTGTAAAATGTGCTGCCCGAGACATAATATATGATACTCAAGTTAAAGCAGTTTTGTGAAGGAGAACAGCAGCATCAAGGTATTCTAACACTGCCATAAAAATGCTGGCAACATTTTGTCGCGCAAATATTAAAATAATAATTACATACACATTAAAAACCGAAATATCATAAAAATAATACATGAACAACATGGTACACATTGCTATCCTCGGCAAAACGCCCGATTTTGGCAGATAAGCAAATGTCGTATCTCGGTAAGCTCGGCCTACCGGAGATTAAGTTGAAACTTATATTGAAATGCAGATAAAGATATCTGCATTTCATTTGTATGAGCTTACCCATCTCTAGTAGGCTATACGTCTTCGTCTTCTTCTACTTCCGTAGATAGGATGTGCTGCTTCGACAGGAAATGCCTACTGCCAGTAGGTTATTGAAACGCAAGTAAGGACAAAAAGATAGATTTGCCTACCGTTAGTAGCAAGGATTTTGGATAGATAGAATATTGAAAACGGCCGATAGTGTACAACATATTACATACAGCTTATCTTAAGGCGTGACTCCTGTTCGAAACATTACACAGAAAACATGAAACAAAAACATTTGTTTTCATACACAAGCTGTCTCCAGCTACAGAAAATGTTTTTGGTCGAAACAAAACATTTTGTCCAGACACGATCTAAGTTCCGACGAGGAAGACGTATTAGCGCTCGCAGTTTTAGTGTTTGTAGGTATAGAATCTAGGAGAAAAGAGGGGTTCTGAAAAGGCCACTTTAAGTGTTTCATAAAAGTATTTTTTTCAACTCATAAATATGTGCGCCATTTTACGCATTTCTATTGAAAACTGTCAAAATTGGTGTTTTTTAACTAAGCCAGGCCCTATATTATGAGCGATCACAAAAACAAACAACAAGCAAAACTATAACCCTAAAAAACCTGTACCTAGGTGTCATGTGAACGATGTGAACACTAGATAAGAAATGAAACATTTCTTCCCCTCTCTACCCGCGCGGGAATGTTTTCCGTCCGTCTCCGAAAACAAAAACATTGTCTATTCCTAGACAAATGTGTATAGCCACGCCCCAATGTTTCATGTTTTCTGTGTAATGTTTCGAACAGGAGTCACGCCTTTAGACATACCATGGTTCAGTGTCCTGTTGATCTATTGCTAGTAGATATGAGCGCCGCGCCGGCGCGCCGCCGCCGCCGCCGATTTTGCCGCGCCGCCGCCGCCGCGAAAATACATCGGCGCGCCGAGTGAGCGAGAGGGATAGTCATAATGTGAAATTTCAGTCAGTTACTATGAGCATATAAGTGACACCTACCTCGTCGAAAGAGTTCAGTATGAAAGACAACATGCTTACTAGAAAAGCAGATCTACTGTATTGATGCAGCTAGTAGATCGCATCTATAAAGTCATTGAGGATAAGAAGTTTGTGCTAAGCACCTTCTTAGATATTGACGGCGCGGCACGTTCGGCAAAAACTCAACCTGATATATTACCGTGATAGCCTGGCTTCAAGAATTACTATAGAGTGGATTAAAGCTACGCTTAAACATAATTCAACTATCAACTATCATGGGATTGTTGATATCTTGACGCTTAGGAGCAGGTTGACCCAAAGATGCCCATAGGAAGGGATGGGGTACTGTCGCCGCTGAAGTGGTCCATGGTAGTGATTAGTGAATAGGCTTCTAAAATAACTGAACAATAGAAGGTTCTATGCTTAAGGATATCGCTGACGACCTAACAATAATAATAGCTCTCTATACCGAATTCGGTGACGGTGGCCGGTTTCATTGAAACAAGGCCAGCAGTTATTATTATAGTGCCCTAGTATGTACCCAGTACACAAGAGCACACAAGAGCACTATCTCTTCCTGTACCCTCGTAATCCAGTAGGACGGATAACTGACACGACTGGCGAGAGATCAGGCGCGTTTACGTGCCCATCCGACGCATGGATCACCTTTATTTTCAGACAATCAGGTGATCAGCCTACAATGTCTTAACCAAACTTGAAAACAACTTTTTTTTGTTGTTCCAATGCGGCAATCGACCTCCGAGTCGAGAGCCAAGCTCTAATCCGACCTAGCGATACTAGTGGTGGGCAAATGCGCATCAGTAGTCATTGCTAATGCAATCAGGTGCAAAATTGGTGCAAAAGGGTCAAGCTAACAGTCAACACTACTAAGACAGTCTTGATGCCTAACGCCAATAAGAGGAAGTTGAAGGGACTAAAACCCCCAACACTTTTCGAGAAAACTACCACGTTTACGGTTTTTGCATAATCATGTTTCTATGTTTCATGCATAGGCAGCGTGGGAGGAGAGAGGTGCTTTACGCATGCTTATGCGTGCACTCGCACATTTGCTTGCAGGTTGTAGGTATTATTTGGCGGAAAATCGCTTTAAACCATAATATTAATTAATTGATCCTAGATATTATGGGACTTACTTCGGTCGAAGGCAATACTATACTTGGTTATATACAGCTATAGTGAGAAGATTGTCACATATGCGTAGTATGGTATGCCACACAACACAGAAAAAAGCTGTACGGGTCAACTGCATCAAAACATTAAATAGTGTACAGAGGCTGGCCTGTCTGATAATCATGGGTGCGCTCTCTTCGGCACCCACCACTTCGTTTGAAGCCCTGATTTACCTGACTCCACTTCCTCTGCTTGTTCATATTATAGAGGTTAAGAAGGTTGTTCTCAGGGCCACGGCAGGTAGGATGACACAGGCCTCCATTCTATTTGGATAACTGCAACAATCTCTTCTTTAGAGACCTGTTATGGCCATGGCATCTGACGCCATGATCAAGGTGCATAGCTTCTAGAATCTATACCCAGTTTTCATAACTTCTATGGAGGACTGGGTCCCATTTAATGTCCACCTTAAGAACGTAATTTGATTCACGGTCAGATCTAGGAAAGACAACCGGTAAAACGCTAGACTACGGGGGCGTGCCACCTACAGGCAGACATGCTTGTTTGGAAGATTTTGCACCGTATTTTTGGCTGAGATCTCCGCTATAATGGGTTGATTACTAGAGAGCCTACGCAATCAAATATTCGACGTCAGTTGTTGAAAATGTGGACGTCGAAAATAAAAATAAAAGATTACAGGGATAACTCTTTGGAATCAAAGCACAGTTAACTACCAATTCCAAAGTAGTTCCTACTTTGGAATTTTAATATTACGTTGTCTTTATCATCACTACAAAAAGTGCCATAAATTGTATTGCATTGTAATTGTATGTAACCCAATAAATAAAAGTATTTTATAACGATGAATGAACTATACGTTTTTTTACTACCAAGTACAAACTTCAAGGGTCAAGGTCACGCCGCCGACGCCGCCGCCGCCGACCCAAAAAAGCCGGCGCGCCGCCGCCGACCTACCACCCATCGGCGCTCATATCTAATTGCTAGCCGGTTGATGTTGCGTATTTATTTATTATGAACACATTGGTAGGATATGAAAATAAGGCTTTAACATTTGACAATATCTTATCAATATGTCACAATCTTACTCGATCGCTTTCGGATTTTTTTTATTTCCCTTAAAACTTAGGACGGTTTTATGTCCATCTCTTCACTCTGGCGATGGCGTTTTGTCGAAATATTAAATTTATAAAGGTATTCAGTTGAATATTTTGCAAAAATTGTTATCAATATGTTCGTCATAATATAAACTCTGTGAATGAATGATCGTCTATGAACTCTACATACAAAATTTTCAATTAGAACAATAGGCAAGCGGACTGATTTTTTTTTATTACATAGATGAATAGTACTCTTAAATATGAGTAACTTCTCAGAAGAAACCGTATATCAAAAGTCAATATTTTCAAAGGTACAGTGATTTGTATACAAAATTTCTTCGAGTCTTTATACCAAAAAAAAAATTTTTTTTTTTTGCGAAATTGGTAAACAAAACCTACATCATTAGTTTACTCACATCATATACAAAAACATTCATTATGGTAAGTATGAACTTAAACGCACAAATATCGGAGATATTTACAAATATATTCCTGCGGCCATATACTTCATATACTACTTCATACTACTTCATATTCAAGTGACGTCATGTGTATATCGATTTTAGTATGGAGCGTTTTTAGGAGGCTCGCGAAATTTTTTATACAAATCGCTGTACCTTTGAAAATATTGACTTTTGATATACGGTTTCTTCTGAGAAGTTACTCATATTTAAGAGTACTATTCATTTATGCAATAAAAAAAAATTTGTCCGATTGCCTATTACAACTCGGTAGAGGTCGCTACAATCAATTATACAACTTCCATAACGTTATTTTTAAATTATGTGAATAGTTACATTTTACAATTATTGAGGCCACATTTTTAGCTCATAGAAGAATTATTATTCAAGCACGATGTAGAGTTTTGTTTGAATCATAACTTTTTTATTGAATTCGTGACACTCGCCCGACAGGTAGATCTCGGAAAGTGTGCCAAAACCAATAGGATCAACACTGTTTCCAAATTGATCAAACACCGATTCAACTTTCTCCACTAATGAGAAGTAAACACAAACAATGAAACAGGTACTTACAGCAATAGAAAGTAAATCCCAAATATGAAGACAAATTAACGCCACGACTCAATCACACACAACCAATTCAATTAATTGCACAAAAAATGAAAGTCACAGATTAGAACACAGTTTTAAAAAAAAGAACGTGCGTTTTAGAACGTTATTTTGAAGCGGAACGCGAGAGAAGTAAAATCCAAGATGCCTCCACGCGTGCGCACTTCGCAGCTAGCGGAGACGGTCTGTCTCTATCACAAGCCACAGCCGGTGCAGCGACGCGTAACCGTATGCTTATGATAATGTAACTGGAATATTATGTTTTACCTCAATATAAACTACAAACCAATCTCGTCACATTATAACTAAAATATCAAAATGTTTCATTTGGAAATCAATTCATAAAGTCTCTCATGGTAGAGCGAGAGGAATTGCCGTATTAAATCTTTACAATGTGTAAACCCGTTTCTGAAAATCCTGTTTCGCACTCCAATGGTGCAGTGTGTTGACATCGATGTGGTCTTGTGGTCAGAGGTATCCTGCATACGGGTGTACTAATTTCTTTTTCATTTCTTATCCATTAAAGGTATTATATTATCTATTGGTAGAGCAAACATTTTACATATGTATCCAAACTGATCTAAATAATAATTGGAATAAGGAGCTGCATTTTAATTGGCAAATTGGTAGTATTCCCACTACTCTACTAATGAATGTTTAATGAGAATTAATGTTTGTTACACAAAAACTGATTAAATTTTTCCCTAGTAGGAAAATAAAGTTATTCACTTAGAGTATGTTTGTGAGGAAATTGTTTTAAATTGATTGAAAACCACGGTATGTGATAAAACAATGTATTATTAATTATGTTAGTTCCTAATTTTTTCTCAATTAACATGTTAGTTTTTAGACAGGACAGCTTTTGAGATTGATAGCCATGTGCTTTTTGTAGAAACTTTGATCACAACAAATTTCTAACACTTTATTCGAAAACGACAAGACCAACAGCTGGCCTTTTAGCCAAGACGCCATGACTAATTGCGATGACGAAGTAAGAAACCAATAACCTAACCAAGAGCATGTCAGGACATGTCTAAAAGGAGGGTTCCGTAACTATAAACGCGTAATATGCTTTTTTTTAATTACTCCAAAAGTTACTGCCCGATTTGGTTCACTATAATTTTTCGAAAGAGTATTTAGCATGATCTATCAGCATAGAAATTTGCAAGTTTCTATCTCCTATAGTTTAAAAATGCTAGGGGGGACCAACTTACAAACTACTTTGGAGGCCAATTACTCGAAAATGGTCAACTTTATAAGAAAGTAACGTATGAAACCTTGCCTTTATTTTAAAAGACCTATTCTACGATACCCCACACGATGGGGTAGAGTGAAAAAATATTTTTCATCCCCACTTCATATGTATGGAGAGCCACCCCTAAAATATAAAATTATTATTTTTTTATGATCCCGAAACCGTAATCTATACACAATCTATAACTATAACTGCACCAAATTTCATCAATTTATATTCATAATAACAGGAGCTAGAGGCACGGACAGACAGACAGACAGACAGACGGACAGAGCGAAACTATAAGGGTTCCTTAAGTATTACGGAACCCTAAAAATGCATGGTATTGACGTATCGCCCGCTTGCGCTATGTCACTCGAACGTTATGTCAATCCCATATTTAGTTTCAATTTCGAAGATTTTCATTACAATAACATGTTAGCTAAACCCTCGGATCCTTTAAATTTCATATTTATTTGTGGGTACCACCCAAAAAAGGTGAAATTATTGAAAACGTTCTAAAAAATTAGAAGTAGTGCAGTATGAACCTTCAAGATGAAGAAGAAACCCACTCGTACCCCATTAGTCAAGAGATAACTTAGACTGTAGTTTCAGGTGATGATGTTAAATGGGCTACAAACAGAACTCCGATTCTCGTATGTAACTAAGACAATTTACTTTCAATTAACTGATTTTTGGAGTTTGAGCCAATCAAACGAGTTAAACGTTGTTTTGACATTTATGAGAATATCATTTTGCTGTTACTGCATCGATATTGTATTAAATAAGCTCGGCCTATAGTCAAGATGCATTCGATAATTTCGACGGCGAAGTTCGAAGACAAAATGTATGGGATTTGACATAAGGCATTGCAAGCGACATGTCACTTAGCGATGACTTATGTCAAATCCCATACATTTTTGATTACGAAGTTCGCTGTCGAAATTATCGAATGCATCTTTACTAGAGGCCCAGAATCGACATACAGAGAAGACAAGCTTAACAGCTAAGCACAACGGAGATATACATGCGCACGCGTCAACAAGTTTGATCTATTTTCTGTTGCAGCTGTCGCACAGAGCAAATTATGAACAATTGTAGTTATTTTGCAGATGTACGCACAAAAAGTGATGCCGTTAGTACAGGTGAGCCATAACTATTGCAGCAGGTGGCGATCGGTGTTGCAGCTGTGAATAACTGTCATCGACTGTCTAGTCACTAACTCACTAGTGTCTAACAGCCTCCGTGGTCTAGTAGTTAGAGCATTGCCTCTCGACAGTCGACTCGGCGGTCGTGAGTTCCCGCATTGGAGCAACAAAAAAAAATGTTGTTTTTTGTTCGGTCAGGACAATGCAGGCTGATGATCAGCCTGCATTGTCCTGACCGACCTGCATTGTCCTGACTGACCCAGTGGGTCAAATAATCGACACGATTGGCGAGAGGTCAGGCGCAGGACCGACTTTTTACATGCTCATCCGACGCATGGATCATCTTTCTTGTCAGACAATCAGGTGATCAGCGGCTGTAAAAAGTCGGTCCTGCGCCTGATCTCTCGCCAATCGTGTCGATTATTTGACCCACTGGGTTATGAGAGTAAAGGAAGAGAGAGTGCTCTTGTGTACTGACTGTACTGTGCACACACTTGAGCACTATAAAATTACTCCTGCGTAACTGGCCTAGTTTCAATGAAACCGGCCACCATCACCGAAATCGGTGTTTACTAGACTAGGATGATGATAAACACCTATCCAGTCACTGGTGACTGGATCGACCACTGTTACCAGCAATCACTTAGTGGTATCAGACAATCGTCATCATTTCTCTGATCCTCCTTTTAATAATGACTCCCCACACCAATTTCGGTGACAGTTTAAAATGAAACCAGCCCAGTTACGCAGGAGTAATTTTATTCAACTCTAGGTAGAGTTCTCTTCTTATGATTAGCTATCATAAGAAGAGAACTCTACTCAATATTAGTCACTCACGGTCCGAGGGTCACTTAATATTAGTTACACAATATACATTTTATCTTTACCGTCTTGAGAGTTAAAAGCTGATTAACTTTTGTACAAGTACTCGAACTCAGTTAGTATTAGGCTGTGAGTGAAATATTCATTGTATCAGTTACATTACCGTTCTCAATATCCCGCAAAGCCTTTTATTTCATGAATGTATCTTTTTACCGACTACAGCGAAACCACAAGGAAGGGTTATGATTTTGGAAGTATATGTGTGTATGTATGTATGTATGCCTAAGCCACTGGTCCGATTTTAATAAATTAGGTGTCAATAGATTCATAATAATAGCCCAGGTAACATAGGCTGTATAATTTATGTAATCAGGTTATAGTTTTTTTTTATTTTTTTAAAACGTAAACTAATGTAATTAAGTATATTTCTGGATATTTTTTTCTTCAAATCAAATTATAAGTTTATTTATTTTTTCTCAAGGATAAAACTTTTAACGATCGCAGTTAAAAAACAGTTAGGTAATAAAGTAACGTACCAGGGTATTACGGATTACCATTATCAAACACAATGGCGTAGATAAAAGTACAGGAAAATAATATCGCTAGTGCTTCCGAGTTCCCGCACAAGTTGTGTTAAACTTGTTTGGTTATAAATAACTGGACATCGGGAAGACATCTAACCGGTGCCACCAAGCCACCTGTAGAGTATTCTATAGTTAATCCTGTTTGGAATATGGCTAGTCTAGCACCTGTATAAGTTTTCGAAGGGTCTAGAAAGAATAAAAAATAACAAGCACTTTCCATAGAAAGTAAATAGCATAATTATATAAACCTATATTTTATAGACAAGCTGTTGCCCGCGCCTCTGCCCGCGTAAATATAGTATCCCAAAGGAACAGGTTTTTCGGGATAAAAGTACCTATACTATAATATCCAGAGCCTAAACTACTACTATACCAAAGTTCATCGAAATCTGTTCAGTAGTTTTTGAGTGAAAAAGTAACAAACATCCAACCATCCTCACAAATTTTCACATTTATAATAATAGTAGGATATTTATAAATGTGGTTTACTCTATGTTACATAATATGCGCTAAATTTTATCAAAATCGGCCTTATAGTTTCGGAGCCTATTCAATGCAAACAGACAAACAAAAATTTCCTCTTTATGATATTTGAGTATACATAAGTAGTACACTTTTTAATTTAAACTAGTTTTTGCTCTACTGCTTTTAAGAATAAAATTGATAAAAATTAAAGGTTACCTTATTAATATTAAAGGTTTTAATACCTTTAATATTTTCGGTAAATTATTATTAAAAATTAATCTTTTGAAGCTACGGATAATAGGCCTTTGGAATCCTTCACCGTGGGAGTTTGCCCCGGGCTATGATCGAAGTTTCGGTATTCCTGTCCCGGGGAAGACTATAATAATATGGCATCTAGATGCTTCTAAATAATAACTTAGAATTACAGATTGTATTTGACGGTATTTTATGGTCTAAAAATTATTTTTGATAGTAATTGATATCTAGTAATGATTTATCCTATTTACATGTCAGATGTAAAAGTATGTAAGGATAATAAATAACTGAAATTCTTACTCCCGTACGTGAATCCTATTACACAAATGACAAATCTTATACTTTAAACGAGACAATTTATATACCTACTAATATTATAAAGAGAAAAAGTTTCTTTGTTTGTTTGCATTGAACAGGCTCCGAAACTACTAGATCGATTTTAATGAAATTTGGCACAGATATAGAGTAGACCACGGAGAAGAACATAGGTTAATTTTAACGCGAAAAAATGTACGGTTACCACGAAATTAACTTATACCGTGTCCCAAGTATTACCGTGAATTTAGTAAGTTTTGGGGGAGAAAAATCGATCTAGCTTGGTCTTATGAGAAACTCCGCTCTTTTAAGTTATATATTAATTATTATGTTTTACATTCATTTTTTATTTTATACATTAATATTAATTTTATCGTCACGTAATAAGATAATATGAGCGATTTCGATTTCCATAATATTATGTCAAATACGGCGACTTGGTTACAGTTCTTTTTGAGATGTTGGCTAATTGGGGTCTCGGGTTCGAATCCCTTGCACAAGAATATTTTGGTGATTATTTTTATTACTTTTTCGTTTATAAGTATTAATTTACTAGCATTTATTGCCCGAGGCTGCGCCCGCGTGAAATTAGATTTTAAACTTTCATCCCCTATTTTACCCCCTTGGGGTTGAATTTTGAAAAAATTTTCCATAGTGGATGCCTACGTCACGCGTCATATGAGGAATTCGCGTGCAAAATTTCAAAATTCTATCCTTAAGGTTATATATAGATTTTATCATTCTACTAAAACTCCGTGCAAAGCTCGCCGCTCGGTCTCCCAGGTGATTATATTATCTTAACTATCAACATTTTGATTCTATGGTAAAGGCCATACAATTTTGCATGTTCCACAAGATATCAAGTTGCGTTTGTCTTCGTCGTGGGAATTAATAACCACAATCTTAGGGATAACCCTTGCAGTGATTCCCTGAATTATTACGGGAAGCCACATAGCCCGCACAGGACACGGTATTATGTTCCTGCTATTTCAAGGGGAATTATTGTTTGTTTGCAAATATAATGTTATACCTTAAACGTTAGCTCGTTTAAGGTATAACATTCTTCATTCATCTTGACATATAATCAGAATCTCAGAAATGGCTGCAATTCCATAATTTAGTATGCAGTCAGTTTTGGGGGAGAAAACTCGATCTATGTAGGTCTTATCACGTAGAAACTGATAACATTTTTTCTCAATCTCAGTCGCGTAATAAGATAAGAGTGATTTCGATTTATAAAATCTAAACGTGAAATCCGATTGGCAGCTTGGTAAGAGTTGAGCTTTTTGCATTGTTAGCAGATTGGTCTCTTGCATTCGGATGCCTGATGAAACTAATATTTTTGTGGTTCTTTTTTTTTTTATATGGAGATCGAGCTTTGCTCGGAGTTATTATAGTTATATCTATAATAACTCCGAGCTAAGCTCGATCTCCCAAGTACGTTATTATGCACGATCAAAAGTTAAATAAGTAGATTTTTAATATTTTGAATTTTAAGGGGTCCGTACACAAAGAGTAAAAATGGAACCATAATATTTCTAAGACTTCACTTTTCACTGTCCATCCGTCCGTCTGTCCGTGAATCTATCATCAGGCAACATCGTGTCCCGAGAGCTATATCGGAGCCTTTAGTGGTAAAAAATATGGAATTTTTTATCGACATTGCCCCTCAAATTTTATTTTGTGAGACGTTTGTAAAATGGCAGCCATTTTATTTTTTGGTAACCATGACCCGGGCTCTCGTACTAATTCGACCACCACTACTCATGTAAATGTCCTTGGAACATAAAAAAGGTATCATTTGATAACTAAACATGTGGACAATAATTCACAGTTAAAATGTTTTAATTTTCTTTGAACAGAAAAACAAAAAAAGGTAATTTAAAAAATATATAGTTTTTTTGGTGATTTTTTTAAATTAAGTATTTGCTTTTTGTGAAAAATCTAGGCCTTAATGGCCCGCTTGTTTTTTGTTCTACAACGATAGAAGAGGACGTTTGCTAAAATAAAATACAAACCCCTTTATTCTCAGTGCTATAGTTTAGAAGTTATAACAATTTGTTGGTATCATCTCAGGCAGGGGGCCAGCCAGTCGTCTTTTTCAAATTGTTATAACTACTAAACTATTGCACTGAGAGTGAAGGAGTTTTGTATTTTATTTTAGCAAACGTCCTCTTCTATCGTTGTAGAACAAATAATAAGTATCTTATGAACCGTAATACGAGTAGCTAGACAGTTGAAAATTTCACAGATGATGTATTTCAAATACTAAAAACAGAATAAAATAAATATTAATTTATAGCTCACATAGAACAAACGTGGCTTTTTTGCCGTTTTGTAAGGAACTCTTTGCGAGTGAGTCCGACTCGCACTTGGCCGGTTTTTTTTATTTCTGTAATTTATTTGAAAGCTATACCTATCCCGTACTCCGCAGTGGCTTAACAACTCTACAAGTGTAAACATCGTACAATTACTATTGAACATAATTTTCCTGCGCCTGTAAAAAGTTTTTAGCAAACTTTTTCAAGGATGAGAAAAACAAAATATCCAGGCATCTAACTAAACAGACATTTTGAAGAAAAAGAGTGGCGTTGAACAAAAAATCCTACTATTTCATCTTTCCTCTTTATCTCTTCTATTTTCGTCTCTTTATCTTTGGTATCAATCTATAGTAATGATATAAAGAGGAAAAAATTGTTTCTTTCTTTGTTTGTATGTTTGCATCGAATAGGCTCCGAAACAACTGGATCGATTATGAAGGAATTCGGCACAGATATAGATTAGACCACGGGGAAGGGCATTGGCTACTATTTATCGTGGCAAAATAGATTTCCTTTTGCGCGTAAGAAGTCGCGGGCAATATCCAGTTCCTTATTAAAATAATTGCAAGTTGCACACATTATACAATATATGCGAACGTTCACTTGTTCGTTATAACCAGAGGCATGTTGAGGCAAAATGTGCCTCTTCACTTCAAATGGCCCCACTTTTGAAATTTTGGGGCCATTTTGACATATTTTAAAGTATGGTGAAAATAAGATAGCTGACATATGAAGTATGGTGAAAACCAAGATGGCGTAACAACAACCACAATTTCTTGTCTAAGAAGATTTGTTCTGTCAAATGTACGTCATAACCTATCTTGAGTTTTGAAATCTTTTAATAAAACATTTAATACAAAGGATGAATATGACAGCCTGACATGTATTGCCTATACATGACAAGTAGTTAGCATTCATGTGTGGAGCTACATGACATCCGGGAGTTTACAATATCTGTTTTGTCTAGAATGTTACAACTTTCGCTATAAAATATAGTCATAGTTATTAACAAGAGTATTGATGTTACAATATGAGTTAAGGCAGAGTTTCTACGAGCGTATTTGTTTTTATCGTCGCCATAGAAAAAAATATGCCATAAATAGAATTCTGCGCTAATACAATAAACTACAGTTAAAAATCAAAATGTCAGGTTTACAACTCTACACGATTTTGATTTTTGACATTATATTACATATCATTCCGATGATAAATAAAATATGATTAGATTTAATTTAGATCTTTAACATTCTCAGCCATCGTTTCTCAACCTTTTTTATGTCACGACCCACGAAAAAGCCAAAAACTTAAGTAAAAGGTCTTACGATCCCAATATAAAAGAAAAGAATGAATGCAATAGAAAAGATTCGTTCGAAAAACAAATATTTTGTACCTATAAGTAGTTTTTATTTATTATTTTTCAACAGACTGCGACCCCCTTTAAAAACAATCTCGACCCCCCCAAGGGTAGCGACCCACCGGTTGAGAAACGATGTTCTAGAATCTAGGCACTGACCTGATCAGTGGTCGCTCTCGCTACATCTCGCCTCAGCTGTATGATCACCCGCTCCTTCGATTTTATTTCCTCCAGCTGCAACAGAATATGTCCCGGTTTAAATTTCTTACATTTCAGCTTGCCGATTCTGTATCGTACATTTTGTGAGTTAATCACTGAGTTAGTAAAAACGGAGGAATGAGTAACGGAAACTGGAAAGTCTCACTTTTGTATTTATACAAACTATAACAATAACTTTCCGTTACTCACTCCTCCGTTTCGTTACTAACTCAGTGATTAACTCACAAAATGTACGATACAGAATCGTACAATTTGTGAGTTAATCTCACAAATTGTACGATTCAGAATCGGCCAGCTGGTCTGGAATGGTAGTGGATGGTTCGGTTAGGTTAGATCGATTAGGTGGTTGGCAAGGGACGGCAGGGTACCATCTAGTGGCAACCCGTTGGTTCTTCTCCCCAAACCACCCTCAACTGCATATCTATACTAATATAATAAAGAGGAAAAGTTTGTTTGTTTGGTTGGTTGGTAGTTTGTTTGTTTGTTTGCATTGAATACTCCGAAACTACTGGACCGATTTTGATGAAATTTGGTACAGATATAGATTAGACCACGGGGAAGGACATAGGCTACTTTTTATTGCGGTAAAATGTACGGTTTCTGCGGGATTTTCTTTTGCACGCACGAAGTCGCGCGCAACATCTAGTAATTTATAAACCAACCAGTTTGTGACACTGCGCCCGTGCATCACGCCGTGCTGCCTCCTCTAGAGCAGCATGTTTCGCCATTTGCGCACGCAACTCGGCCGCGCGGGCACACTCCGCCGCCTGTGCGACCTGGAACATAAAAACAGTTGGTTTGTATGGTTTCATCCCATATTTCCATTGACTAGACCACGCAAGTGTATGACTAGGGTTACACAGTCAGTCTGGCATCAGTTCAGTCCATCAGTCTCAGAATGACGCCAGAATGATGGCCGGAAAGAAAATAATAAAAAAATTATCAGCCCGTCAATCAAACGGTTATATGGTCAGTCTGGATCAGGCTGATGGACTGAATTGATGCCAGACTGACCGTGTAACCCTAGTCTAAGTACTTCGCTTGTAACTTTCCGTATAAAGAGGAGTGAAATTCACTTCCTTCAGCGCCATTTCCTCACGAATATTCTCGGTGACAAACGTCAAACGAAAACTAAAAACCTAAAAAACGCGACAGGGCGGCGCGTGGCTACGGCCTTTGTATCGTTTACTCGGGAACTGGGAGTTATCACCACTAAATCACCCTTGTGACGTCACAGTAATTTGTAAAATAATGGCATTGGTTTCTATAGACAATGAGACTTGCGTAGTCTAATCAATAGATGCATGTGGTTTCACCCATATAATCTAAAATATAATATTTTTACTCCTGCGAAGATGGCATAAGGCATCATGCTACAGGATCACTAGGCTATATAACTCAGGAAATAGTCTAAATAAGAGTTAGTCATGACTCAAGAGGAAATGACCTATATTAATTGTAAATTGTAATGGATAATATTATTTTGGTCGGATCCGCAGTAGAACAATTTTTGTACGTTTGTTGGACGAAATATTTTTCGAAGTAAAGAATCCTTATCCAAATAATTGTCAGGCATTAGTGTTGACCCATTATAATTAAAAATTATAGATAACATGGCTAAATATTTAAGAATATGAAAGGAAAAAGCTCCGAAGCAATTATAATTTTTGTTATTCTATCATTAGCAACACCATTAGAGTGAGTCCATTTAACGAGCAAATCAGTGTATTGCGAACTGTCATCATAAACTCAATTAAACGATGCCAATATTTTCTTTGCACTGGTAATTGACGGGCTTTTACATACAATTCCACTGACATTCCGCTAATAATGACACGCCTTTGACCTTAAACCCCACCAGTCTTCCGCAGCCCTGGTACCAGATAGGACGAAATCACCATATTATAGTCGTTCTACTCAAAATATTTTCTCAATTCTTCATGAAGGGGATCTACATCATCTTGTGCCAAAGCAAACAAAGAATGTTAAAAAATATATTCCTGTCTGCAATTCTTTTGATCAATTACATTCATTGCATTGATGAATCAAACTCACTTTATCAAGAGGTCGAGCAGTACCACAATGAAACGAACTCAAAGGCAGAATATGCTTATCAAGTCGTGGATAAAATATTCAACGCGTTCCAACAGTGGTTCTTCACGATTACCTTCTGCGATTTTACATACTTCGAAAATAGAATATTGAAGTATACTGAAACCCATGGCTATGGATATCCAGTAATGCTTCTAAATGGGTGTCCAGATACAAATAATTCTAAATCCAAGCCCAAGATTGATAGACATGGACAGACAGCATATCTAGTGACATCTGATGAACTAACTATCGATGGAAGTGAACAAGCATTGACGGCTTTAGCAAGCACTGGGGTGTTTAAACCAAGATCAGCAGTAATATTCGTCATAAATTCCCCAGTTACAGAAGACAGTTATTTATACTATTCAATGAAGAATCACTTCCAATTGTTATGGAGTGTCAGCATAACAAATTCTGTTCTAGTGCTTTGGTCGGGTAGTTTGAAAATGTTCACTTACAACCCGTTCTGTGATGAAATCAGAGATATTACTCATGTTCAGAACGTAACAAAATTTCTTCTACGTCAATACCATAATTTGTATGGATACACTTTACGTTTAAGCGTTTTCAGTAAGCCGTATATATCAGACGATCCAGAGCCAGTTGGCTGTAATTCTAGGCTTGTGATGACTGTCATGAAGCAACTTAATGCAACTTGCAAACCTTTAAAACCAAGAGATGACAGTACTGTTGGAGATTTACTTGAAAATGGTACAGCTACGGGAGTAACTAGAGATCTTATGGATGGATATACAGACTTGGAACTAAGTTCTAGAATACTCAAAACTACCTATTATGGCTATATAGATACAACATATCCACTGATACAAGATGAACTATGCTTCTTGATTAAGAAATCTATAAAACAATCAACATTTACAACAACTCTAAAACTTATATCAAGGAACATGATGATTCTTTTTATTTTTAATGTCGTTTTTCTAATCGTCGTCAGCGTTGTGATTCATAAGGTTGAGTCTAAAATATGGAAGGAGAATAGACCAGCAGAAGAGACCATTTTAGACGTAGTGAGATGTTTAATAAGACAAACTGTGGACATAAAATTTGTCGGGCCAGTGTTTAGATGTGTTTCACTGATGATCATGATTTACTCCCTGATTGTGGATTGTGCAATTGATGTAAGTGTTTGTATCTACCTTTAACTTTGTTATATAAAATTGCAAAACGTTACTACGTAATTTTTTTCAGGGCATCATTACTTCAGCCATATCATACCCAAGATATAAACCAGACATTAATACTTTATCAGAACTTCTCAAAACAAACGTAACATTTGGTGTGCATAATCGTGACTTCTTACTTTTCAATAAAAGTCTTATTCCTGAATATTACGAGAAATTTAAAGATCGAGTCGAAATAGTGAATGACGATAAAATAAAGCAAATACTAGATAAACGTGATTTCAGATATGCAATATTGTTGAGGAAAACTGACGCAGACTACATAGCACGTAAACCAGGTAACATGGTCCGTGGGAGGCCAATATATCACACTGTCTCGGACTGTCCAGTCCCTTGCTCTATAGTTTATGGATTAAAGTATGGAAGTCCATATTTACCCAGAATAAACTATCTCCTACATCATCTGAACCAAGGTGGAATTTTGCAGTACTGGTCACTTACAGACGAATTCACTCCCCGTCATGTCAACACCAAAGAACTAACGAAAGAGAAGAAGGCGTTAAGTACAGATAACTTAAAGGAATTTTTCATAGTCTGGATTGTGGGTTTGACAACAAGCACCGTAATTTTTTTCACAGAGATCATTTTATATATTTCAAGAAGAAATAATCAAAATCCTCTAGAATTTCTTCTAGAAAAGTACCATAATGCAGTTGAAAAAGTGAGTTCTATGTTTAACAGAAGTAAGGAGGCAATAAAGGAAAAGCGTCATATTGTGCTTGAGAAACTCAAATCCTTACTTCGTAGAAAGAAAAAGGAGCCTACAGAAAATGAAACTAAATTGTATGAATATTGTGACTGAGACGCAATAATACTGATTACTTTATTTTTAACCTTACCCATTGAATATTTAGAGCCCTTCTCACAATCGCTTAACAAGTGTTGAATCGCTTATTTCTATCTGTTTTCTCGGTGGTTACTTTATATCGAGTGACAGAGAGATAACATGCAAATAAACTATCCAAAATTTATCAGTAGATTTTGAAACAGGCCTTAGTGTTGGATTTTACTTTTGTCACTGGACGGAATCGATAAACCAACTATAATAGTTATAAGACGAACGTAAATAAGCTTTGAATTACAGTTTAATAGTACTAACCTTGACTTTTTCTTGTAAGCCCTTATTAGCCGCTTTTAAAGACTGTATCTCTGTTGTCAACCGTTTGAGTTCTACCAACTTGTTGTTCCCAAATTCATCTGTTTTCTCTATTCTAGGTGCTCTCAACTGTTTCTCTAGTAGATCCTCTTTTTTCTTGAATTCAGTCTTTAAATTTCGAATTGCGCCGTCATGGCGGGCTTTGAGCGCTCGAACTTCACTCCGCTCGGAGTCGAGCGCTTTCTTCAAGGTCGCGTTGTCAAGTCTCAGTCGTTCGACGAGACCTTTCATTTTGTTCAGGAAGGTCTCGTCGACCAGTCGCTTGTGGTCGTCGGCGGATTGGCTGGAGGTCGAAGTGTCGGGGGACGCCATCTCGTCGTCCCCGACTCGTAAATTCGGGATGTCCTCAACGTCTGCGGTCTTTCGCCTTCACCTGATGTAAGACGGTCTTTGCGAATCGATGCTTAATGAACTCTGAAAATTACAAAAAAAGTATTTTTAACTTTAGCTATGCTTATTCTTTGGCGCATAAGTATTGGTCTAAGCATGCTGATTAATATTATTATTAGCAACTAAACTTTTGACAAGACAGCACGACCACGATTTCGATGTCTTTTGGTCCCTATTACTGCGACTTCGTTGTCAAATCAAATAAAATCAAAATCAAAAAGATTCATTTCCTTATAGGTTATTAAATAACACTCACGGAATTGTCCCTACGTGATGCCTACCACCGGTTCGGGAACTAACCCGGCGAGAAAAACCGGCGTAAGAAACTTGTTCTGTCTGTCTGTCCGTTCGTCTGTCTGTCACCAGGCTGTATCTCCGTGATAGCTAGACTGCTGAAATTTTCACAGATCATGTATTTCGTCAATCTATAGCATCAAATACCTACTATAAAAATAGGAGAGCCACGCTTCGGCACGAATGGGCTGGCTTGACCGGATAAATGCCACGACCTCAAAGAAAACCAGCGTGATATAACACTTCGTTGTGTTTCGCCGAGTGAGGTTACCGGAGGCCCAAGGACCATTGGGGGATTTTAAGGACCATGCCCAACTAGCAAAAAGATCGTATAAGCGATTACTCTCCCGATTATGGATCGGAAAACACTCGTATGAAAGATCCTATTATTTCAAAAAGGCGTATAAACGCATCTTTCTAGATTTTATTGCATTGAACGCATTTTGGCTGTGTAAACATGTGTAGTAAATGTTTACTCGGCAGATTTATATTGCATTCACTCGATAATTCTATAAAGATATCTTCCAGTGACGTTCATAGCACCTTAATTCTTATGACAGTTCTTTGAAAGCAATTGAATTACCGAATTATCGTCAAATCGCCTTTTACAGCACTATTATCTGATAATTAAATCTGAAAACAATATTGTAGAGTAAAGGCAATTCATTCAACAAAATAGCATGGCAGTTGCTATTTCAGCACTCAATGTTATATGATAGCTTTCTGAAAGGCTTTCATTTGACCTAAATTTTGAAGTTGAGAAAACGCTTTGAAATTATCTATTACAGCATCGGAGGTGGTCTAAACATTATTTGAAAGTCAATATACAGCGTAAGAGTTAAATGAAATCTTTTACAGCACTATGAACGCCATTTTAGTAAAAACAGTCATCTTCATTGACAGTAACAGATGGCAAAGAACAATCGTTTAATATTAGTGCGGGTTCAGTAGGAAATATTTACACACCTAATAATAAAATCTGTGGACCGAATTCTAGTAAAGAGAATTCTCGTACCGAAAAATGTCATGTAATCAAGACTCTGAGTGTGATGGTAAATCTGATTGTAATAGCAGTGATGATAATGACAATTAGGTATAGATCTGAGTATGAGGCTAGTGATAGTTCAAACTCCGAAGACAAGGAATCTTTAAATTATGAGTTTCGGTCTAATTTTAAAGAGTGGGCACTCCGATTTAATATTTCTCATGATACATAGTACATACATACATACATACATACATACATATAAACATTCCCGTTGGAGTAGGCAGAGACCACATCTTTCCACTTGCTACGATCCTTACATACTTGTTTCGCTTCGTCCACTTTCATTATTCTGTTCATACATGCTCTTCAATGTAGGGTACTCTTGACCTGGCCTTTTTTCAAGATGTCTCTGATTTGGTCTTGAAACGTCTGCCTAGGTCTACTCCTTCCAACACTTCCATTCACACTCGCCTTATACACTTTTTTCGTCAATCGTTCTTCATTCATTCTCTCGACATGGCCAAACCATCTCAGCATACCTTTCCAAACTTTTGTCACTACATCTTTTCTCAGACCACAACGTTTCCTTATCTGACTATTTCTTATCATGTCACTCAGTTTAATTTCTATCATACTTCTTAACGCTCTCATCTTAACTGCATTTATTCTAGATATGTTATTGATTGTACTGTAGGTTCTTGGTGGAAATTCATGTTTCACAGTAATAATACACAAAATTTCTTGCACTATTTCCACTTTAATAAGTATTTTACATTAATTTTAATATGTTACACGACCGGTTTCGACAACGTCATCATCAGGTTTGCATGCATTTATTCTGCTTTCATGTTTCTTTTGCCATACACAACTTTCACTTCCGTACATGAGTGTCGGAATCAACACCCCCTCATGCACAGCCAAACGAGCTTGTTAGACAACTTCCGACTATTCATAAAGGAGTTCAAAGCTCTATTCACCCTGTTTCCTACATTCACTCTTCTTTCAATATCATTCTCACACTTTTCATCTCTCGTAAACTTTGAACCTAGGCACACAAAATCATTTGTTCATCTCCAATCACGATATTGCAGTCTATCACTGCCTCATCTCTTTTTAACACCATCACTTTCATCTTCTTTACAATCATCTTCATTCCCTTTCTAACAAAAGCTCCATTCATCGCAGTTATCATTTCCTGCAACTCCTCGGCCGAAGACGCAAGTAATACTTGGTCATCAGCATAGAGGAAACATTTGACGAGTAACTCATTCATTCTCAACGCACTTTCATTCTCATAAATCTGTCAAGCAATTTTTCATGAACAGATTAAGCAGCCACGGTGACGCTACACATCCCTGTCTAATACCTTTTTCGATATTGAACCATTCAGTGTATGCCCCGTTTATCCTTACTTAACTTAAGCACTAGAATGCCTATAAAGAGATTGTAATGCTCGTATGAGGATACTGCTCACCCCGTTCAGGGGCAATGCTGACCACAATTCATTCCTCACCACTCTATCATAGGCCTTTTCTCATGATGCCTTAAGAAAATTGACGACAATTTTAAACAGAAGACTACCGTATATACTGCCAAAAGATCCTAGTACTATTTTAAAAACGGATACATCAAAAATGAATTTATTTGCCGTTGGTTATGCATAACGGATTAACTGAACCTTTACAAAAATGTTTAGAAATTATTGGTTACGATTCTGATTAATTCTGTGTTAAGTCTTCTCATAAAAATTGACGGCCTACCAGTATATAATAGCTCGAAACTTCAATTTTGGCCAATAATGTGTAAAATAGTAGAAATACCCGACACCTTCTCAACTAGTTGACGGAATATATATAGGTCAAGAAAAACCATCGGACTTAGATAAATATATTTTTTACGAGGTACAGTGTGATGACGAATAACAGTGATTTAACATTTCACACAAGGAACCCTAAACAAGCTGTAATGGCGCTCTGAGAAGTTGTAAAATGGAATCCCCGAATCTATCTCTCGGCTAAAAGCAGAGTGAATGCTTTGTGATGGTAAAGTAAGTGCTAATAATGGCGAGTCAATTTTAATAATTAAATAAATATTATAAATGAATCAGTTTTTACCAAGAAATTTTGCGGCCCATGAAAATATTACTTAAAATGTGAGGCATACAGACGAAAAAATTAAATCCGCATATGAAATTCGCTTCAGATAACTTACTTTCACATATAAGTATAAAATTGTGGCATAATTTATAAATGGCAGAATACTAGTAATTTGCCATTTTTGTTCTTTTCATGAACTTGTACAACACGGACTAATAAAATCGCTTGATTACTTTTACGCGATTGAACAGTCGAGTGATAGTAACCGGGCTGCTATTTTACTATAAATTAGTCGAATGAAAGAAGTTCTACCGAATTGTAAGCAGCTAATGTGTGGAATGATGGCATTCTGATGTCAATATACAGCACTAATTACATTCGAGTTGCGATTATTTGGTATTCTTTCGACTATTTGGTTGTTCAAACGATGATTTAACAATATTCATAGCATTTAAAGCTGACAGCCGCACTCAGAGACGTTCATTAAATTAGCCCTAATCAGTATTTAACTAATGAACATTAAATATCTTAATGAAGCGTGTCTCCCAGAGTCAACATATAATGGATCGTTAGCTAATGACAAATTTAATCATTCGTAGGGCGGTGCATCTCCGAAATGAGTTGTCGATTACTTAAAAACTTGGAGAAGATGTAGCCATACTTAAAATTAATTAATATGAAATTGTTAAGTTTGGCTTTAATAAACATCAGAAATCATGTAAAGTAGTAATATAGTTAGAATTTATTAAATTAACAAAGAAAATCGACAAAAAATTATCTAAAATAGCTATTTATCGAATATTTTGGTAAAATAATTTCAATTTTCTAATATGGCATTACAGTTGCTAACTGTCAAATCTTCGCGGGCGGCGAGCGTGAATAGGTACCTACCTAATACAAAAAAATCTAAAGTTTAAAGTTTATTGCACTCTACATTTTAGTATTAGTGTAATTTTGAATTGTGATTCAAATTATAATATTAATATTAAGGTGAATATCCGTCTATGGTGAATATATGAATTATGATTACCAAAATTGAAATTCGTTGTTGTTGTGAAGGAAGATTGAAGAAATAAAACAAGAAGCGGAAAAATATTAGAAAAGTTACAAAATAGTAATAAATAAAAGAAATTATTTTATATGTATTGTCTTTTATTAATCAAATCCAAATTCTGCTACATTATGCTTACCACCGGCGAGAAGAAAAATTGTTCTTTTCAAAAAATATTTTTTTACAATATAGTACCATAATCTAAGACAAAAGTCAATATACATAATAAGTACATACATAGAAGCAGCCTTGCAAGGAGCATCTTATTCCCAAGGTGGTAAAATGATGAAACCGTTGACCTTATATTAAGCTTTGGCACACAAACATTCTTTATTAACCTTCTTTAATTTAATAATGGAAAGAATCTGAACGTTTTCTGGGATTCTATTGTATACACCTTTTTGTAATTATTTAAGTATATTCTTTCTGATATACAACACATTGTCCATTGAATTGTGTATTTGTCCAAATGTATTGTGAAGCGAAGGTCAGAATACCTATTTCTTTAAACTTATCTCTCAGAGATTCAAAGGAAATTCATGATTTGGTAGCTCGGAATGGAAAGAATGATGACATCTTATAAATAGAACATAGGTATAGCTTGCCTCTGTAGCACAAATATTGTGTATTCTATTTCTGTACACTTCTGAAGTGATTCCTCCAGGACTTTTTATTTTAATAATGATATTTAATTCAATACACCCAATCACCACAGGAAAGTGTGCAATTTCATAGAACTTTCGTCTGTAACAAGAATATAATATTTAAATTACATAATTATAATATAATCATTAGATGTACGGTCATTCAGGGTAACTTTGAATCACGAGGGTAACTTTGACAGTTTGTTCACAAAATTCTTTTCTATTGTTTTATGTGGGAAACAATTGGCGCTTAAAATTTAATAACAATTCGTGTACGTAACATACTTCGTAAACGAAATCTAAAAAAAAAGCAGCTGTCAAGAGAAGATAATACCAAAAACTTTTATTTTTAACCGCGCGCAACATAATGGGTAAAAATCAGTGCAAAACTTTGTTTAAAAATATCGTTAACTTTGCTGCTATCAAGGTATATAAAAACATATTTAAATGTAATAACTTTATGGTTTTTTTGACTTGTCTATGACCCCACTGCATCAATATTTAATAAAAACATAAATTATTGTCACTCTGAAGCTGTAAATTAATTAAAAGTTAGTTTGTGTCAAAGTTACCCAAGTTAGGTGGTAACTTTGACACATGACAAAATTGCCAGTTTTTAATATAATTAGTCATTTTTAAAGACGTTTTATAACTTTATAGCATGAAAACCAACCTGAGAGCACAGATTAACTAAACTCTTTTGACTAATTCTTAACATAGTAAAAGTTTGATTAAAAAATATGTAGATGATGATTCAAAGTTACCCTGATTGACGTAGTTTAATTAATATTATAATAATACATTATCTTGGCATACATTTAGTTCAAAACGAATAAAATATATCAGTAGTAGTATCAGTACCTGTACAGTAGCCGGGAACTTGACAAAATCTTGCATTTTCATAGCAATTAATGCAGAAACTTTGCTGACAATTCGTGAGACCGATTACTGACAGATATTAATATAAAAATAAGATAGCAACATACAAATAATATTACTTATTACAAGCACATAGTAAGCTCTCATGATTCTAGTTTTGTTTATTATTTTAGGTACTATAATTTAGAAACTAACCTGAAAACTGCCTGTAGCTAAATATATTACAGTAAACAGAAGCATTATTTTGGGAGTAGGTAAATGGTAATCCTCTTCTAACAGGTATCTGATCTATTTAAATCTGATTTCTACATACCTATTATATTATTAAGTTTTTTTACAACATAGGACTTCGGAGTGAATCTATATCTAACATGGAATTCTTGGATTGAATATTTAAGTGAAAGGATCCGAATAATGTCTTCTATAGCGTCTTGGTCATCTTGGTCCCACATTTCTGAATCTTAAAGAAAAATTTTCAAAATCTATAAAGTCCATCTGATTAGACATTTTGCATAAAAATGGTAAAAACAACGTAGTAGCACAGTGTAATAAAGAGATACAGTGGTCCAACGCGTTTGAAGTCGCGCGAAATGCCGCTTTTGTGTAGGTATTCGTCATTGCTGCAGGGTTGTCACAATAATGTGTTTTATTATAATCTGTTCTACATTTTGTGTAGGTATTCGTAGTATGTGTATGTAGAGTACTAGGAATAAAACAAAAAAAATATATATATATATATATATATATATATATATATATATATATATATATATATATATAGAAGTATTAATGAAGGGTTTTATTATAAAAAATACAAATGCGTACCTATACAAAAGCTCAGGGTTAGCATGATATATATCAATTGATATATATCGTATATATATCATGATATATATCAATTGATATTTATGCTTGATATATTATATCAAAATTGATATTTATATTTAAAAATGTAAAAGAATGTTTTAAATGTAAAAAATCTTACATCAACACAGGTCTTATTTTCCGAGAGTTTCACAAGCCTAGGTCATCAAAAACTTGCTATTTGACACGACATTAACTAATCATAGCCGTCGACGCGGCTTGTGACGGCATATGACACCCACGTGACCCCCTTTTTTTCGGAAGAAAATTCCTTGTTTGTTATTATACTATTGTTATACCATTTATACCATGTGTCAAATTAATTCGACTGATAAAATTAATACACTTTTTTTTCTAGTTATAAACAAAAGTCATTTTATGGTTTTATGGTTTATTTAAATTGATACTCAAAAGTATCTATCGTTGATTTTTAATTGATTTGAAAACTTTTAATATCAATAATAAATAAATGAGTTTAATTTTACTTCCCTATCTTCAAATTATCAGACATACAAATTATTTCCATTCAACTATTACGAAAAAACATATCAGAGTACCTATGAGATTTGTATGTAATTTTGAAAATATCAAAAAATCAAAAATATCGGATATATATCAAAGATATCTGATATTTTGATATTTGTTATAAATATCGGATATTTACGAACCCTGCAAAAGCTACAAATGCGAAACTGAAAGGTATTTTCGACATTTGGATTTACTAGTTTTTAGATTGCGATTGTTGAATTTGACGATGTAGTTAGTAAATTCTCATACGTAGATACAATTTTATTAAAAATTCTGACGGGAAACAGGCGCATGGTTTTGTATTAAAATTAATCTTCTTTAGCTGTTCATATAATTGACCATTGTAAATAAGTACCTACATACAACTCAAACGAAACACTGTCGCAAACCACTTAAAACAATCAAATTAAAAAGCGTCAACCCCGGCTGACGTGTCCCAAGCGAGTGTATGGCAGCTTGGGCTCGCTACCGCCCCTCTCTCACCCCGCACGCCCCGCACGATTGCTCTGTCTAGACGTGTCCGTTGGACGACTGTAGGTAATAGTTCTATAGGCTGTGGTAGTAGTAACTGAAATAATAACTACAATAACTAGTAATAGCGTATTATTAAAATTCAAATGTAATTTTTTTTACAAAAACAAATAAATAACCTCAAATTCGATCGACTTAATCCACAATTAGCAAGTTAAATAGAGGTTTTGCAGTACTTAAATTTAATCATCATTAAGTCACGTTAACGATCCGTTAACTGACTCTGAGAGTGAGATTTTTTAAATCAATACTAAGTAATGGTTTAAGTAACAATTAAATGACTCTGAGTGCGGCCGTGAGAGAAGTGCGCCCAAATCGCGTCGAGAGAACGTGGACAGATCGCTCACTCGACATTTCTCTCGCCGCCAATAGCTGAAATAGAAACGTGCTGCAGATTTTTATACGATTAATTTTGCTAGTTGGGGCAGGAACGCATGGGCGGTGGAAATCGCTTAACATCGGGCGATCCGTCTGCTTTCGTATAAAATACAGTTCCTAATTCCCATACAACAAACGTGATTTTTTGCCATTTTATACGGAGCCCTTCCTGCGCTAGTCCGACTTACACTTGGCAGGATTTAGTAATTCATACATCGTTTGTTTCCTTAGATCTTATACTACGGGATACGCCTTACATGAGCTTTCCCCTCTGCCGAGGTATAAGATTTTTGAATCTAATGCGTTCATAAAAACTATTTGCGTAATCGATTTTAATCATTATGTGCATCGGTATAGCATCGAAAGGACGTCCGAAATGCTCCGCTAAAAATGCCGATTTGTGCTCTTATGTCCTGTAAAAACAAGTCCAACACGTCGAATCTTAAAAAAGATGGAATAACCTTTCATTCATGAGTATTTTTTTATTTAATTATTGTATATTTCTATTTAAATGTAATTTCGTAAAAATCGACGATGTATCGAATAGCGGTGTACACGAGACAGATAATCGTAGAATATTCGATCGTACTCCCCACGAGACTATTGTTGTAAGATATAGAATTTTAGTCTTTATTTCCTATGCAATAGATTCGAATTTTACTATGGCACTTAATTCTCGAAACATGGCGGAACTTTTTTATTACTTTTTGAGTGACGTGACAATCACTAGAATAACGATGTCGATAAAAATTAATATTTTTCTTGGTAAACTAATTTTATATTTTGCGATGTAAAAATATTGGATTGCTTTTACACTTTATACGACAGATCAAGCAATGCATGTATGTATGTGATGTTTATTATTTACCCTACCGCAACTTTGAAACTTGAAAGGCTGAACAGTTTATTTGGATGTTTGAAATATGGACTATGGGGTATCGTTATAAAATCAAGATGTTCCCAGCCAGAGGGACACAAGTTTTCCTTGTTTGAAGCGCAGTTCATTTTTAGGGTTCCGTAATACTTGAGGAACGCTTATAGTTTCGCTCTGTCCATCCGTCTGTCTGTCTGTCCGCGCTTCTACCGTTAGCCTAATTATGAATATAAATGGATGAAATTTGGTACAGTCATAGATCACAGATTAGTATTATGTAGCTAGATCATAGATTGTGTATAGATCTCGGATTTGGCATCATAAAATAATAATAATTTTAGTACCTGGGTGACTATTTATTGTAATATGGTGGGTGGTGTTTAGGTGATAATCTACATAAACTTAAAAAGTAAAATGTGAACTGATAATTATTATTATTTACAATCGATTTCTGTGTAGATTAGGTGTTTAATCTCAAACATTAACTACATTTTTTTAAACTTGTCTAAAAACTATAAAAAATAAAAAAAATATAATTATATACTTGAACATATAAAAAAAACAAAAGTAAGGCACCGAGCAGGTTTCGAACCCGTAACACTCGTTTCTTGCCATTCGCGTCTTAACCCGCTGGACCAAACGGACAGTGGCCGGCAGGACGAAATTAGCGACCATATTCTGCGTGGAAAGAAAAACGCATTAAAACACGAACACGCATTTTCCCAAACATAAGACTAATCTAGATCGATTGTTTACCCCCGAAAACCCCCATATACCAAATTTCAGCGAAATCGTTAAGAGCCGTTTCCAAGATCATGGTTATATACATATACATAAATATACAAGAATTGCTCGTTTAAACGTATAAGATATTCTAGGTGTGGGGATGAACTTTTTTTATTTCTATCCCATCGTGTGGGGTATCGTTTAATAGGTATTTTAAAATAAAGGCAAGGTTTCATACATAACTTTTTTATAAAGTCAACCATTTTCGAGTAATCGGCCTCCAAAGTGATTTATAAGTTGGTCCCCCCTAGCATTTCTAAACTAGGTATAAGACTTAAAAACTTACAATTTTCTATGCTGATAGATTATGCTAATAACTCTCTAGGAAAAATATTTTGAACCAAATCAGACAGTAACTTTTGAAGTAATTTGACAAAATATTACTCGTTTATAGTTACGGAACCCTCCTTAGACGTGTCCTGATATATTCTTGATTAGGTTAGGTTATTTTTTCTTTGATGTTTGCAAAAAAGGAGAGTTGTATGTTTAGTGCTCATAATAATATCTACGTATGTGAGTATTAGCGTATGTATGTGCGTATATGCAGTCTATAGTATACGTAGAAGCTATGGCGGTTTTAAAAAGCTTCACATAGATAAGTGGTAAATACAGCCTATAGGTACGCGTTAAGTTTGCAGTGAGTCATCAGTGCAAATGTCTAGAAAGCAATGACGCTTAGCTCGTGTTCACTTTTGACAATAAAGGTAAGCCAGTTTAACATTTGTAATTTGTACTGACGACTCATTGCAAACTTAACGTGAATAGACTGTATTTACTACTTATGTATGTGAAGTTTTCTATTGCTGCCATAACTTTTACGTGTAATATAATATAATATGTATATCGGAATTATTCGGAATGGTTTTATTTCAACAAAATACATTATTTTAAATAACGAAGATGTGACCAATACAAATTCATATCGACAATATATCGATATAATTTGTATTGGTAACATCACTTAACATGTCAGTGTATTAGTGCGTACGCTACACTGTTATATTAGCGCGAGTCTTATTTGTGTGAAATAAATAAGCTAGTGTTGCAGTTTTATAAATGTGTGAGTTTGTAACGATTACAATATTTTTGTGAATGTGTGATTTTGTTTTCATTGTGGGAGTTACCCTCCCCGCACCAAAATTGGCAGAAAGTTTTGTTTGAAAATTTCCTCGCGTGCCTTATCTTGTAGTATATAATCTAAGTTTGTTTCCATAGACAAACGAAGCTGAGAGCCATTAGCAACATAGTTTCACTGTACCTTCACGTAAAAATCTAAATATATAAAAAGCAAACCTGACTGACTCATCTATCAACGCACAGCCGAAACTACTGAACGAATTTTGCTGAAATTTGGCATAAAGATAGTTGTAATGACGTAGGCATCCGCTAAGAAAGGATTTTTAAAAATTCGCCCCCAAGGGGGTGAAAAAAGGTGTTAAGATTTTGTATGGGAACCAAACTCTACGCGGACGAAGTCGCGGGCAAAAGCTAGTTTAAACACGTAAGTCCAATATTACGTCATTGGTATGTAAACATTATTTTTATATGAAATTTGGTGCAGTTAAAGAACAGTATTCAAGTTAAGCGTCAGAATCGAAATCTATACACAGGTATAGATCTCGGTTTTGGTATCATACAATTATAATATTTTTACATTTAAGGGGTGGCTCAGGGCTATCCATACATGTGAAGTGGGGATGAAAAATATTTTTTCATTGTACCACGCCGTGTGGGGTATCATTGAATAGGTCTTTTAAAATAAAAGCAAGGTTTCATACATGACGTAAGTATCCATGCTGATAGATCATGCTAAAATCTCTTTAGGAAAATTATTTTGAGCGAAATCGGACAATAAAATATTATGAAGTTATTTAAAGAAAACCGCGCGTTAATAGTTACGGAACCCTCCTTAGACATGTTGGTGAACGGTGTACCTACATTTAATTACATAATTCACCTGTCATAATATTATAAACATTGCTAACAAGAGCACAAAGCGAGTTAGCTCTCGTGACGTGGCAGAGGACGCGGCAATTGAGCCGATTAGAGAATTGAGCGCAGACCTGAATCATGGACATAATACATAGTACAGACGACACGGGGCGTGCACACAATAGAGATTGGAGACCAAGCCCTGTTTCTGACTGCATGATAATATTATATTAATGGCGAAAGCAAGAAATATTGAGGGCTGAAAGAAACTATATTTGGACTTTGGTACAGGGACAGATTATTAGTGAGAGATCTTTGATTTGATTTGATTCGCTTAGAGTCACGTCTGTATCCAACTCCATGGTGTACTTGGTATTACGGCAATCTCTTCTTTTTTCTCATATTATTATAGAGAGAACGCATATCGCAACTCGCAAGAGCTCTATGTGTCTTGGTCTTAGGCCGACTTGCTGTTGTTTAACCTCCCTCAACTGGAGCATTCGCGTGTAATGTAACGTTATATATCTGGAGTCCAAACATTACATAAGTGTGGGATCGGTGATCCACCGAGCATTACAACGCGCACCTTGTAACGATCCCATCCGCTCGGCGCACAAAAACGTTACATTACACGCGAATGCTCGTCAGTCAGGGATGTAGTATCGTAATGCAATGCTCAAAGTCGAATCTATAACATTACATTACATGCGAATGCTCCAAGTGAGGTAACACCTTATTTAAGGCTATAACTTAGGGGACTATAATCTATATGATCCGGAAACAGTAAGGCCGGGGAATATTCAGAGCACTGAAAATAGAACGCTGCGCTAACACAATAGAGTTCAAACTTGCGTCGATACAAATGTCAATGTCATAAATGACAACTCGACATCCGACACTTCCATTTTTAACTCTATCATATAAACGCAGAGTTCTATTTTCAGAGCTCTGAATTTTCTCAGTACCGCCGGATTATACAAGGTATTGGCCTTACAGCCTACATGTAGCCTTCCGTATCTAAATGTACGTGACGTGCGACGCGAAAACGCGACCCAAGATAAAAACAGGGTGCGAAGCCACTGTTAAGTATGAAGCATGGAGAATAGAGGTAAGGAGGACCGGACCATCTCGTGTATTAAAAAGTGTCCGTTGAAAGGGAGCAAATTAAGGTGGCTGTAGGGCTATAGTAGCATGTGGAAGAATTTTCAAAAGAGCGCCACAAAATGGCCACAATTTATTATAGTAACTAACCAATAATTAACTTTCAAATAACTTCACTCCATCTCTTATTGCTAACTTCATATCATACTCTCTTCTGACTATAGCGCCATTATGGCTAGTTTTGGAACTATTATGTGGTTACTTTTGTCGAACACTTTTTAGCTTTTCTGTCCTAGAGAGATGGTGCTCCTTACTTCTATTCTCCATGGTATGAAGCACCCCCGTCGCGCGACCGTGGCCAGAGAACGGTCGCTGGTTGCTGGTCGCAGTCGCAGTCGCGGTCTCGTGTCGCGTTCGCACAGGTCTAAGCCTTAAGGGCTAAGTAAACAACATTTTTAAACGATAACGATTTAACGATAACATTATGAAAATTGATATAGCTTCATCTGCTCGTTGCTTAGAGTATTAATCGAATTTGATTGGATGCTCTAAGGCTCGTTGACTTATACCGTAAAAAAGATTATTTTCCCTTTAAATCTCAATACGTTATGTTATGGTCACCCTCCGTAAAGAAAGTTTTATTGATTTATTATAGCACGTGTGCTAGGCAACGGAGGAAAACGTAAACAAACGGACGAAAATATTACGGTCACTCACCCCGCACTTATCAACACCATCAAATAATTCTACATTAACCAGACTAACTCCTTTGTTGCTCAATTTTAAACAAAACAAAAAACTGGCCAAGTGCGAGTCGGACTCGCGCACATAGGGTTCCGTACATACATACATACATATAATCACGCCTTTTTCCCGTAAAGGGGTAGGCAGAGACCACTTTTTGCCACTTGCTACGATCCTTACATACTCGTTTCGCTTCGTTCACTTTCATTCTTACCATCCATTCCTCCTCTTACATTCAACGTATCAAAGCGGCTCTCCATGGTCCGCTTTTCACCTCCGCAAGAAACGAGACGTGATGGGTGGTGAACCACATCGCCGCCATTTTGGTTAATTGAATTATTTTTATGATTATCCGTTGCGTTTCCACGGATTGGTGGGGAGGGTAGGAATAGGGAAAGGGAAGGATAGGTGGTGTGGAAGGGAAGATTGGTAAGTTAGAGTGGGAAATAGGAAATGTAGGATATTACCGCCCAGGAGGGTAAGGGATAGGACAGTAATAGCTAGGGAAGCCGGGGTCGCATACCCGTATACTGTACCACAACTACCAGACAGGTAAGTTGGGAAGAGTATCCCATGACATACAAAATCATCCGTACATCCGTACAAAACGGCAAAAAATACGTTTGTTATAGGCATGTATTTAAACTTGCGACAAAACAATTAAATTTTGGATGTGAAAATACCCAATATTGAATACTTAATTACCAAGTTGGCGAAAGAATGTAAGGAACAAAAAAAATACTAATCTGGTGACTAAATAATACCACTGAATTTTCCAAAGTGGCAGACGGATTATGTTTTAGCGACTAAATAACCATCTTAGCGACAATTTGTGACAATTTAAGAATAGGTACATATATTTTCCCTGATGTAGGTAACTCAAAAAACATACAAGCAGCGAAACGAGCGCACACAAAAAAAACATAAAGGAGCGAACAAATTTCCCAATTTTTAATTTTTCTCGGTTTTTATTAGGGGGGTGTAGATTATTGTGTAGAATAATTTTTAATTTAAAAATGGCGGATATTATTTTTCGTAAAATTGATATGGGTGTCGTTTACCAGATTTTTGGGAGTGCTGGATACAAAAATGACACTTATTTTGAAATTCCAATATGGCGGACATACTTAATTTCATAAAAATAATATGTGTGAATATAAAAGTCATCCATTTTAAATTTCCTTAGTAACCTAACAACCTCATGATGGGAGAAAAAGAAATTTGAAAATCCTGAATTTTCCAACATTTCTATAGCTTTATACATTCCTAGTATCTCAATGTAGAGCATTTACTATGTTTTTATAAAGTTGATTCTATCTCGGAAACGGTGCATCCTATTGAAAAAATAATGAAAATTTTGTCCCCCTTAGAAACTCCGCAACATCATATTTTCTTCATGATGGGAGAAAAAAAATCCGAAAATCCTGAAATTTCCAACATTTCTATAGCTTAAACATCCATCGTATCTCAATGTACAGCATTTACTTCTTTTTTTATAAAATTGATTCTATCTCGGAAACGGTGCGTCCTATTGAAAAAATAATGAAAATTCCGCCCCACTTAGGAACCCCGCAACATCATATTTTCTTCACGATGGGAGAAAAAAAAATCGAAAGTCTTGAATTTTCCAACATTTCTATAGATTGATACACCCCTCGTATATCAGTACAGCATTGCCATATTTTTTTCTATAGTCGCTTCTATCTCAGAAACATCCTACTGCAAAAATTATGAAAATGTGCTCCCCCTTATTAACCTAGAAATCGCATATTTTCTTCATGAATGGCAGAAAAGTTCATGAACCCTGAATTTTGAAAAATTTCTATACATAGCTGGTACCTTGAACTACATAACATACTGTAATAATGATCATCAATCCTAATTAGCATCCCCAAGATCTTTTAATTTAGTATTCATATTCATTTTCCGAAGATTGAATATTCTCCATTTTGGAAAATGAAATTGGAAGACAATTTTGTATTTAGAACCCCCAGAAACCGGGAAAAGGATAACCTTGTTAATTTTAATAACAAAAATTTACGCCATTGTGGAATTACGAAACAGATTTTATTTTCATATTATTCTGCACCCCCAGAAACCTAGAAAACGACACCCATGACAAAGAAAAACATACTCCAACAGTATCCAAAAATAGGATTTTCCGTAGCATGCAAATTGAATTTTTAGCAGCCATTAATTTATCAACCAAATCTGGTTATATAGCTGTTTATATGGTATAATGGTCACCAACTCGGAAATTAAGTCACCAACTTATAAATGTCGGTGCTAATTTGGATTAAATTTCGCCTCTTTTTATCTGCCGACTTTAGAATTTTTTGTCACCCGAGTGTTTTCGCCAGTTTAGTAATTTAGTCACCAACATATTAATTCGCTGCCAAATTCAGTAATACAGTATGCTCACGTGCAGCCGCCAACTTATTTTTTGTTCGCTCGATTAATTATATCCTTTTGTTATATTATGGGAAAATAAATTAAATATTTTATTTTGTTTTTAGTATTTGTTGTTATAACGGCAACAGAAATACATAATTTGTGAAAATTTCAATTGTCTAGCTATCACGGTTCCTGAGATACAGCCCGGTGACAGACAGACGGACGGACAGACAGCGAAGTCTTAGTAATAGGGTCCCGTTTTTACCCTTTGGGTACGGAACCCTAAAAAGATATTATAAGAAGTTTTTAATAGGTTGGAAAAATTATTGAGAAAACAGGCACGAGCGGTAAAAATAAATATGCTAAATTTTTATTCGACTACAGCGAATCCAAAATGAAGGGTCATGATTTTGGCAGGCAGTACGTATACATAGATGTATGTATGTAAGTTTGTTCCACCGTAACGCCTGAACTACTGGTCTGAATTTAATAAATAAGGTGTCAATAGATTTACATAATAATAGTTAACAGCCCGCCCGGGTAACATAGGCTATATACACTTACGTAGTCGGGTTATACTTAATTTTTTATAAAAATTGTAGTTATTAAAGAAATGTACAGGACACTGTTTACTAAAATATGTCCTTTGCTTTTGAAATAGCGCATAATATGGCTATTTAATCTGAGATTAATTGAGATGGCTGTACTTAGAAATAAAAAAATATTACTCAGAAACCAAAATGTATTTTCAATTCTAGAGCATGATGACCTTTAAATAAACCCCCCTCCCCCTCTAAAAACTAAACGGCTGGCCCGAAAATCTAAAATATCTCATAATGATAGTCTGTTCATGTGATGAACTTACTTTGACGGACTAACTATAACAGCTTATATTACTTTGTTAGTTCGGGACTTATACAGGCCTAATTTATAAAATGCGCTTACTTGGAAAACTTCGATGAAGTAACTAAATAAAAAATTGACTACGGAACCCGATTCTATACGTGGCCGGACACGCGGCACTTATCCGGTTTTTCTTATTTTCCACATTTTCTACAAGCAACAAATCTGGCCAGAGTAACTTTATTATTTTAAAAACAGATTCACTTTCATTCACACAAAAAGTTGTAAATTGGCTGTTAAACTGTTATCCAATATCTTGAACTCTATAATAACTTATTTTTGCTAGTATTTTATTTAAATCACATACCTAAAAGTATGTTTTATGCTCCTAATATTATGTAACACACTTGTAACTTTTAACAAAGACTAAGAATATGCTGCATGAACGTGTTTATCTAGAAAATGTATATTATGTAATGTGTGCGCTTGTTATTAGCACAATTTTTAGGCACTTATTAGATTTAATATCTAGACTACCTAGAATATTTCTATCTTATGAACGTGTAAAAGGTAGTAGCTAGGTAACAGCTATTCAAGAGTTCGGTAACCAAAATATTTGTTTTGTATTTCGATCACAAAAATAAAGTCTATAGCCATGTAGGTAGATTGTAGACTATTTGTGTTCGTCGTAAGAAAATTATAAGTAATCAAAAAAAAATGGATTTGGGGAAATAGTAAAGACAGAATGAATAAGCACATACCCCCTTACTAATAAACGCTGTCATAAGCTTGGAATAGTTATACAGTGTTTTGTCTTCTTCAATCGAATTAAAAATGTCAAGCTTATGACAGCGTTTATTAGTAAGGGGGATAGAGTGTAAAATATTGTAGCTATATGTGGTGGTGAAATTATTCTGAATGTGGCATTCGTGCAAAAAAGTTTCCAACCTTCCTGTTCTCCCATGAGTCATGACATATCCTAGTTTTTTTTATAAAAACCATCTATATTCTGAGATAAAAACCTAACCAAGAGTATGTTAGGACATGTCTGGAGGGTTGTTCCGTATGAACGCGTAATAGGTTTTTCAAAATACTTCAAAAGTTTATGTCCGATTTCGTTCAAAATAATTTTCCTTAAAAGTTTTTAGCATGATCTATCAGTATGGAAACGTACAAGTTTCTATCTCCTATACTTAGTTTAGAAATGCCAGGGGGTCAAGTCACAAACCACTTTGGAGGCCGATTACTCGAAAATGGTCGACTTTGTGAAAAGGTGAAGAATGATACCTTATCTTTATTTTAAAAGATCTATACAAAGATATCCCACAAGATGGGGTAGAATGAAAAAAAATTTTCATCCCCACTTCACTCTACATAGGTACGTAGAGCTATCCCTAAAATATAAAATTACATGATATTATTATTTTATAACACCAAAACCTAGATCTGTATACAATCTTTAATCATACCAAATTTCATCCATTTATAATTACAGAAGCAAGAGGCGTGGACAGACATACAGATTACAGACAGATAGACAAACTGACAGACGGACGGACGCGACGGACAGAGCGAAACTATAACTAACTACTACTAACTCCTTGAGTAGGTATTACGAAACAGTTAAAAATATTATTATTACTAAAATAATCATTAAAATGATTTTATAATATAGTACTCAATACATTTCCTTTACAAATAAGCGTAGAGGGGTTAAAAAATAGTCCCAAGTATTTGACGGGCAAGATCCGCATTATTAATTCTTGACCTTTTCATAACTTAAATCCATTGGTGGAATTGGTCCTCACATTTTGCATACTCAACTACCTATAGCGGCTGCTCTACTTAGCTAAAATTCATCATCGTCAGCGGGGGTTACTTAAAATTTTTAATTTTCTTTTCAGCGACTGTAGTCACTACTCATACATCAAAAGTTCCTCGCATTGTTAGACTATTCTATTTCGAAATTAGAACAGTCCCGACTCCTGGGATAAAATACGGGATTCATTATCCCGGATGACGTAATAAGATCAATAGGTTAGTTTGAAATTAGAATTCAGATCATAAAGTTGCTACGCCTAAAAAACATCAACATTTTATAGCCAACTGCAGTTTGATGAGGCGTTTTTACCCGTTTAACACTTTAATTTGAGATGTAAAGAGAAAGAATTAAGAAGGCATATAAACGGAACATGTTTTGAAGTTCATAGGTATACCAACGATATTAAAAAACTGAGGTGGGTTGTTATTTTTCGGCCATATTGAGCTTTTACAGCAACAGTGTGAAAAAATTGCCGTTTATTTATGAATTTTGGTGCAACCAGCGACATCTGGACGATAACAGATGACTTTTGCTTACATAAAAGAAGTTAAGAAAAAAAGAAAGCGTTGCCCGATAAAAAATAGGTAGGTAGGTACCTAATTAAAATTCACGCTATCCTGGGTGCAATAATTCGTTCCATTTTTAAACGTTAGCCTTGCTGACGGAACCTGACCTTCGCAGTTCGCGGACTAATTTCACATGGCATGACGCCAACCGGCCACGAATTTCACGGAAGGTGTTACCTATGCGTCACTCCTGAATACGAACTGAAAATTTCAAACCGAGTAATAAGACTAAAAGATTGAAGAGATGTTGAATATTGTGGTAGTATAAAATGTGTAAACCTAATCAGCAGGAGGACTGGCGGATGCGAAACAATGAAAATTGGATTCAGAAATGTTTCTCGTCACGACTCACGAGTTAGGTACGCTTATGGCTTACGACAAACCACATATTAGCTGTTTAACATCAAAATTTTGTTTTTCTACGATCATAATATTCCAGAATTTATTGTTATATAATTTGAGTCCCAGCACTGCAAATTTAAATATGTACCTAATCACTGAAACATTTGCTGAAATTGTATTGTAAGTTGGAATTATACTATGAATCAGCCATAAAGACAAACTTGCCAAACAAATAAATCTTGCCTTTGATTTCGTTTATACCTAAATAAGGCGTTTATTTACAAAAAGCAGCGCTGCGTTACGCGTATCGTCGCGGTGTGAGGTGTGACCTGACCCTTAGTCCTGCAATGCAATTCTTACGCATCCTGCGGTTCCATGTGCGTCACTGAGTAAATTTTATGGAAGTAAAGACTTAATACACATGCTAGTGAGGCTACCTACATAACTCTAACCAACTAAGTATTGAGAAGTTTCAACAAAATCAATATGAAACAGGGGTGCCAAGTGTTTGGCTGTTCGTGTTTAACATTACTAATTCCAAACACGCAACGTCTAACTTTTGCACTAATCAAAATACCATCTATCGTCAAGTCGTTTAAATACAAATTAAAGAGATGTTTTAACTTTTAGTATTTTGTGGATATCGCGCCTAGGGATAGGGATTGAAATCGAAAAGCTAGTGTAAAATATCCTGTTAAAAATCCTGATTTCTGTTAAAAAGTCCGGTCTTTGGTTGAAAATAAAACTAAGTAGGTACCTACCTAGTACTAACTACGTTTACTACGTATTTTTATTTATTATATTATTTATTTTATTCTTATTTTATTTCTTGTTACATTTGTGTCTTATTGTGAACTGAAAATAAATTTTCTTTCTTTCTTTCTTACGTATCGTTTATTACAATATTATTTGTACATACGACCTACTCACATAATATGATTTCAAACATCTGACTTAGACTCATATTTATTTCCACTAGCAACAGCTTTAATTTTTTTTTTTAGAAATTACACTCTAAAATTCTTCACACGTCAGATGTTTGAAATGATATTGTGTGAGTAGCATTGCTCTGATTGATTGATTAAAAATCCGGACTCAATATAAATTCGGTCTAGACCGGATTTATCCAGTCAGATGGTAACCCTATAAATCGCGCTGACCTGTCTCGGGAAATCCTGGATTTTGTTAGGGATTATTATTGATTTATAAATAGGGTTACACAAAGCTTCATTTACGTATTTAGTTCAATTAAAGTACATCATTGCTTATTAGTTTCTACTTTATACCGAGTAATTACTAGAAAATAGTAGATATTTAAAAAGTGAAACTTTTATATGCCGCAATCAGTAGGTTGTCGCAGATAGATTTCCAGTGTTGGTTTTAAGAGTAGGTAGAGTTAATAAACTCTTTTATTTTTGTCAAGCACTAGTTTGTTTACTACTGCTTGCCAAATGCTTTTGCCAATTTGCCGGCTAGTGTTAACGAACTTCTGTTATTCACGATATTTTACTATCGCTCGATGGAAGCTGATCTTGCCGTGTGTGATTAACCAGAGTCCAGACTCCAGACCAGGTTAACCATTAATAGGATAGCAATTAGATATTTCGAATGTACGCTTCTACCTATTTCTGCATACCTACTACATAGTAAATATTGTATTTTTTAGCATTAGAACTGTACTGTAAAAAATATCTGCAGCCCGCGCTACCAAACAATTGACACGAACAAAGTATTTGTGTCGTTATCGAATGAAAATTGCATGAAAATGAAGACACACAATACAATTTTCATTTCAGATAAAATACGAATAGGCTAGAGTGCATAAAATATGAATTATTGTACTCTTAAATATGAGTAAGTTCTCAGAAGAAACAGTAGGTAGGTATAATATTAAAAGTCAATATTTTCAATAAGAAAACGCTCCTGGAATCAGTTACAAAAGTCACATTAACTGTTACGTCAGGCTTAGGTAAAAATCTATGAATTATATGTATTTTAAGGCCACAGGAACAAATTTGTAAATGTTATATCTCCGTTCGTGCGTTTAAGTTCATACTTAAGTACTACCTACCTACTATAGATAAATGATTTGTTTAGCAATGGTTTATTTTACTAATTTATAAAAAAATATTTTTCAGATGTATTTTTTACGTTTATCACGTACTAGCTTTTACCCGCGACTTCTTCCGCGTGGAGTTCGGTTTCCATACAAAATGTTTCACCTTTTTCACCTCCTTAGGGGGCGAACTTTGAAAAATCCTTTCTTAGCGGATGCCTACGTCATTACAACTATCTGTATGCCAAATTTCAGCGAAATCCGTTCAGTAGTTTCGACTGTGCGTTGATAGCTGGGTCAGGTTTGCTTTTTATACATTTTGATGACTTACCTAGTAATACCTCAATATTTGTGAATATTTAAATTAAACTAAATATTTTACAATGTATCCGTCTCCCACTCTCCCCTAATGCGAAAATTAAAAAACTTTACCTCATTTTCAGACAGAGTTCTCAGGTTTAATTGTAGGGCGGATTTCTTTCAGCGCTTGTTTTAGTAGTTCGTATTAATGTACATAGTTAGGTATATTTTATTTTATTATTTATTATTGTGTACATACTTCAAACTATTGTAATTATTTATAACAATTACACGTCCTTGTGTTTTTCTTTGAAAGAAATAAATGGATAGTGACTAACATACCTAGAATATCCATGAAAACAAAAATAAGTAAGTACCTTGATGACAAAAATCCTTTTGAACAATGAATTTGAACAATGAATTTGAACAATGCACACACGATTCACGACCGCCCTTCGTTTCCCGGTATTAATCTAAGGATTTTTAACTGGCAAATGTCTGGTTTTTATTGACAAAAAAGAAGAATTTTTGGCGGGAAACAGGCGGACCGCGCGGAGTAGACGTCGAGACTGCGTTTCAATGGGCGGCATACGCCCAGCAACTAAATATACACTCGCGTCATGCGGTAATGAAATATTTCAACCATGTCCCAATTTCTTTATAAAATTCTAACACCCGTCTATTTTGTGGTGCTAAATGCATTCCCGAGTCAACAGAGCTAAGAACCTAAGTATATTGTGATGAACAACAGCTGTCAAAATCCTGTAGTCACCTAATTAAATTAAAATTTTAATGTTCTTCTTATTTTAATTTAATTCGGTTTATAATTAATAATAAAGCACCGACAGATAGCACTAACTACTAAGTGCTTGATTAAAAGTGAGAACCCAGCTAAGTGTGCTTCGTCCTATTGTTGTGTAGGGTTTGTAGGTGTAATTATGTTCTACTATGTAGATTGTTGGTAGTTATCTGTTATTTATATGGGGGATGTTGTAGCGATGTAGGGTGAACCCCTATAACCGCTGCCAGTTGCCACTTGAAACTTTCTTTGGACCAAGTACAAACTTTAGACTAGCTATATTATAATTTATACTAGCTGTCCCGGCAAACTTCGTACCGCCTTAGAATTAAATTTGTTGATGTACTGACAGCAGCGCCACCTACCGGGTCCAATTTCAAATCTAAACTATTCTCGAATCCACTTGAACACACACAAAAAAATCATTAAAATCTGTGCAATATGAATAATTTTCCCCGTTTTTGCAACATTTTTCATTGATGCTTCGCTTCTATTGGTCGCAGCGTAATGATATAATTATAGCTTAAAGCCACAGAAATAAATCAAAATCTTGATTTATTTCTGTGCTTCTTCTATTTATTTAAGCCTTCTTCGACAAATGGACTATCCAACACAAAAATAATTTTTCAATTCGATCTAGCAGTTCCTTAGATCAGCGTGTTCAAACAAACAACGGAAGCCTTCAAAGATGAATAATTTTCCCCGTTTTTTCCACATTTTCCACTGATTCTCCGCTCCCATTGGCCGTAGCGGGATGCTATATAGCCTTAAAGCCTTCCTCGATAAATGGACTATCCAACATAAAAAGAAGTTTTCAATTAGAACTAGTAGTTCCTGAGATTAGCGCGTTAAAACAAACAAACAAACAAACAAACTCTTCAGCTTTATAATATTAGTATAGATTAGCTTACTTTGTACTGCCTACCGAGTATCGTCTGAAGTAGAAGTCTAGAACTCACCGTGTATGGACGTTGATGGACAAAATGACAGTTTATACTGATTACTGTATCTATACGAACTGCAGATTGCATCAAGAAAAAAGTGATTTAGAAAGGCATTCAAAAACCTCACCCCCGAGATAATCTTAATGTTAATAATTATAAAAGATACATGCGAACTTTATTGGAGCATGCATATACAGTTAATATGTGGTTTGGAATCCATATATTTTTTAAAAAGGTATCTATCCTATTTCTTAAGAAGGTTTCTTAAGAAGAGCGGCAAAGTTAGAGGCTTGAAAAACCTAGAGTATGAGGAACGATTGAAGTACCTTCGACTCACCTTGGAAAAGCGTACAATGCGAGGCAGCCTTATTGAAACATTCAAAATAATTACTCACTGTGTACTATAATATCAATGGAATTGAGAATTTACTTGTGTCATTTTAGATGACACCCACTTAAACTATTAGACCAGTGCCAATAGGTTTTGAAACAAAATAAATTTATAGTAGGTAGGATGAAACATATTGGAGAATCAAGAGAATTTAACAAAAATAAAAGGAAAAGTAATTTACGGGCGATTTGAGGTTGGGAAGTGAGAGGGGGTGAGTTTTTAAGGGTAGAAAAAGATTTATCTCGATTTCCGGAAAAACTACAAGTCCTATGAAAAAAGTCAAATGGCAAAGTTGTAGGTGGAACGAGCAACCTGAGACTCTAGTAATGGCAACCACAGTTAATTCATTAAAAAGAGACTGGACAAACATTAAATCGTGTGATATAGTGCGGTTCAAATGAGAATAGGATCGAGTCGGCGCCATATTGTTTCGAATTTAGACTGTTACGATAGTTAAATTTATGTTTAGTTAATTGATTACTATTTAACATTCTTATTTAAATTCGATGCAAGACTATTCATATTTATATGCACATTAGTTTTTCTGAAAATCACACTTTTCAAGTGATATTTGACAGATAAAGGTCATTGACGTTCCTATTCTCATTTGAAACGCGTTATACATACTATTAGCTTTTATCTGCTACTATTATACATATAATACTTAATAATAAAATAACTTTATTCAGTACACAAGAAGATATACATTTCATTGCATGAGCGGAGCCATCGGCTATGCAGAGTGGTGCAGTTTGACATTCGAACTCTTGCAATTACTTTTTTTTTCTAAACGTATATAAATTTATGTAGTGAATAAATTTTAATTTTGAATCTCTACATCAAATATGCAGTGCAGCGTGCGTGTCGTCTCGTTTCGGTGTGATGTAGAGTTTGAACTTTAGCCATGGTTTATTGTAAATTAAGACACCGCTTTTTTGGTTTTTAGGTTTTGGACTACATCATCCCGAATCCCTCTGGCCGGAAGGAAAACAACGCGGAAAATAGGGCGTAAAATATAAAGCTCGACCACACTCGACGCTCACGCTCGTGTGTTCGATTTTCATCTCTTTCAGCACTGAGTTCTTTTTTCAGCGCTATATTGTTTTTTGGCCGGAGATTCCGCATAATGTAGTCCGAGGCTTATTGAGGTTACTAACGGCCGCACTCAGAGACATCCAATGCTCACTTAAGGAGGCGGAGGTACGTTTTGTGATTCGCGAAAACGCTCCATACAAAACTCTGACGTCATGCGTTTCTGCAGTTATATACAGTATGAAATAAATAGGTCCTAAGAATAATTATTTTTTTGCTAATATCTTCGATGTTAATAGGTATGTATCTCCGAAAGTTTTTAATTAGGTACATTAATTACTGTTTTTGTATTTCATCTAAGTATAATATAGGTATAAACTATTATCTAAGTAGGTTTTTACCATAGACTAATGATAGGTCTCGCTGGGTTGAGCACCCAGCGAGACCAATGATTTATCTATAGTTTTTTTACCAATTTTTTTTTTTTGGAGTGGCTATTCACACAATATGTTGCCACAGAATAACGGAATATTTTAGCCAACTTTTACTTAGTTTACTTATTTTACAAAATATTTTACGCCATGTAGTCAACTAAACGCTAAACCTTCGCTAAAACCAACAAAGTATGCGAAATAATTATTATCATGTCTATGAACTACTTATAAACGCAACACTTTAAAAATAAGATGATGTAGGTACTTAGAAATCTATAATACCTAGATACTTTAAAATATTTTTAATGCGAAAGTGTGTCTGTCTGTCTGTTACCTCTTCACGCTTTAACAGCTGAACCAATTTTGATGAAATTTTGTACATACTTTGAGTCCTTTTTTTTCCGGGGAGGGAAATGCATTACGCATACCACCCAGGCGCAGTGGGCACCCAAGTGGTGATGTGGGACTCCCGTATAGGCTAATGAGACCCACGGTATACCCACTAAAAACCTCCCCGTCTTCCTCCTCGCCGCCCTCTGACGGGGCCACGGGAACGATACACACATCCGCGACCCCGCCGGCGGCAGCCGCCTACAAACGGCTCCTCCACGATGGACGCACCAGATGGTAAGGTGCGCCTCCCTCCTCGGCCTCCACCAGTACTGTAGCAGACTCCCCCCAAGTCTGCTTCTAGGAGGTCACGGGTACCAGATAAACTGGTACCCGGTGGCAGATCAGGTCTGTGGTTCTGCCACCGACCACACCTCGGTCGCAGAGGATAGGGCAAGCGGCGCACCGCAATACCGACATGCCTCTTCCTCTGCGGCCCCACCAACGCCGTTTCGACGGAACGGCCCCGCCAGCTCGTAGGGGGTAGGGAGAGTGGCGTACCGTAATACCATCACGCCTCTCCCCCTGCGATCCCTCCACGGCCGCAGAAGATAGGGAGAACGGCGCACCGTAATACCGGCACTCCTCTTCTTCTGCGGTCCCACCTCCACGCGCGTCCTCTGCGGGCATGTTCAGCCCGCTGGGAGCGCCCTCAGGCCAGCCAGCGGCAAACAGGCCGGCCCCGGTTGCCTCTTAGCTTCATCGTGGGTGACCAGTCCACGGTTACTAAGCCCCACCGCCACGACAAGGCGTGCAACCATCGGGGGACATACTTTGAGTCCTGGGAAAGGACATATGATACTTTTTATCCCGAAAAAGTACAGTATTCCCGAGGGATACTGTATTTACACGGGTGGAGCCGCGGGCAACAGCTAGTATAAAATATATTTCAGCCGAAAGCTCTTTTTAGTTGGAAGCAGGAAAGGATATAATGACAACCCAGAATTATTCGCAATCGAAGTTATGAATTAATTTTATGAATCATCAACCCAACCCACACATGCATAAAAAATCCTCTTCATTTATAGTTGTCGCGTAACTATTAACAGGGCTACCAGCTTTCGGATGTTATTGCACGTACGGCAACATACACATATTGGAGATATCATTGAAATGTTCCAACTATCACACATATTAATTCATCCTTCGTAAATAATTGAACATTTTTAGTAATAAAACTTCGTCACATAATGAAAAATTATAAATTAATTCAATAATACAATAAAATCAGACCACCTTATATTGAAATTAGTAAAAATAGTATTACAATCACACATTGAATTAATAAAAAACATTCACTACTCACTGTCGGTTTGCGTTGGCAGGAACGTCATGCGCAGGACATTTTATCTGGCAGAATTTTGACAGGTGATAAAGAAACGAAAAAAATCTTCAAGTCTGTCCGTCCGACGTCCGTGATTAGCCACTCCTTTAACGATATTACTTAATTAGGTAGTTTTTATTTTAAGCGACTACTACGAGAAATGTAGTTTATGATCTCAAATGTGAATGTGTGATAAATCTATGGGTTAATACGAGTGTCGTCAAATAAATCACAATGACGGGACGTTCTGGTCGTGGTGTATTCGGGAAGCTCTTCTCCAAGAAGCAGATCAACCGCGAAGACAGGGTCACCGAGATAGGCATGCCCACAAATGTGAAGCAACACATACATGTGAGTATGAACTCGGAAACGGGAATGCTAGAGGGGTTGCCGTCATCATGGCTGAGGCAACTGAACGCTCAAATATCGCCCGCCGAACAAAACGAGAACCCAAATGCGGCGATCCAGGCCGTCGCGTTCCATTATTTCCACGCCCTAAAGAAAGAACAAGCTGAAAACGAGCCATGCAAGCAAATCGTCACAGCGGAGGCGATCACAAAGGAGGAGTTGGAGATGAAGAAATTCCTAGCCAAAAAGAATGCTCACCAAAGTCAAGACTCAGATATTTCTATAGGTCAAAGCAGCGAGGAGGACGTCACGTCATCCTCGGACACAATATCACAAAGGCAGACAATGCCAGTAGCACCTGTTAAGAATAGTTTAAAAAAGAAGGATGCCATGCTGGATTTGACAGCGGGTATCACAGATCTTTCATTGATCGGCACCGAACCAGAAGAGAGTCCAATACTCAGGAAGAAGGAGCTTATGAATTCTACCCTAACCGATGAGGAAATATACGAGGAGTTGAGGAGGATTTGTAACAAGGATGACCCATATGTCCGCTTTGACAGAATCAAACAACTCGGCGCAGGTGCCTCGGGTAAGATTCTTTATTTTTTATTAATATTATTTAGCTGCTGCAACAGCTGCAACTATCTTTTATTAGAAAAAAAAATGAAGCTGCTATATGTTGCTTAGATCTTTTACTCAACAAATTTTAATGATTCAGAAGGAAGAGGTATACATATTATTATGTATTTCATACTTGCACCTTGCAACCGGGTCCCGCGAAAAGCTGGGGCGAGTCATTCAATCAACCAATCAATCATATTTTATTTGCTCTAAAAGTGGTATAATAGATGTTCATAAGTATTAATTAATTTCTTAGCTCTAACACTTTTAACTATCTAGTAGCATGCAAATATATATTATCTGAGTAACATGTCAAGTAAAATTTAATTACATATCACTTCATTCATTACTCTAATTGATTCGTTAGTCTAGAAAATATAATATTTTTATTGACAAAAATATAGAATTTTATACAAAGAATCCTTTTATAAATTGCACTATTTAAATTTTAAATACAATTGCTGCAGAACTAAATATCTCAGCAAGAGAAAAATGTTGTAGCATAAAAATATTATAATCCCTTAATATATTTAAAATATAATATTTTTTTAATTGCACTCACAATGAGATAAAACTCAAAATTAATGTTTTTTAAAAACCCACCTGCTCCTTTTGTCTTATGTTTTTTAACAGAATATTAATGAAAATCTTTACACAGTATAAAATGAAGTCACTCAGTTTCCTGTTCTCTTAGATCTTTTAAATTTAAACTAAGCAGTGGATTTTAATGCATGTTTCAGCAATATTTTCAGCAATGGCTAGAGCGATTTTAGAGAAAAGTTTATATGTTATATAATTCATTGCACTCGTGTGAAGCTGGAGTGGGTCGATAAAACTAATATAAACAATACAATCCCAATTTCTGTCAAAACCGCACTCCTGAGGTGAATGTCAACATACTAAATAATTATCAGTGTGGCAAGAGCTATTAGCTGAAATATGTTTGAAATCTGTTGGTGGGAGACACTGCATACAGTTTTTTGCATGGTCCAAATTTGGCACAGATATAGAATAGACTTTCATTTCCAATACAAATATATAGCCACCGACCTCGTTGTATGGTTATAGTTGTATTGTGGTTATAGTAGGTACATGTGGGGAGACCCCAACCTGTAAGCCTTAGCATACAAACTTAACTAATGTTATTATTAAAATATTACACCTTCACATTTTATGACTCATATCAGTTATCACATTGTGTGTTTTTATTGTCTACAAATTAGTTAATGATAAATATTTAATATTTGCCTCAAATTACATACCAACATGATATAAAATAACCTAACCAATTACTTCAAAACTTTAGTGTCTAATTTTGCTCAAAATAATTTTCCTAAAGAATAATGATTAGTCAAAAGTGGTTGACTTTGTAAAAAAGTAATGTATGAAACCTTGCCTTCATTTAAAAATACCTATTTAACAATAACCAACATAATGGGGTAGAATGGAAGGTGAAGTGGAGATGAAGAGAAAATATTTTATTTTCATCTCCACTTCACATGTATGTAGATGCTTAGGACTGGCAGGCAGGCAGGTTCATAATATATACCCCCACCATAATATCACCCCAAAAATATAAAATTATATAAAATATTATTTTAAGATGCCAAAACTGAGATCTATAAAGTTTATAGTATAAACAGTCCTAAAATCAGAATAGAAGACTTTTATTAAATTTGCAATGCTAGGTGAGAAATGATTGTAAAATCTTCAAGTAGGTAAATCTTATGTAATCTCGTAAAGGATTTAAGTAAAATTATACATATATTACTGGGTTTTTTATTGTATCAAATTAATTTAATTTCAAGTTAACAGTTATTTAAAATTGACGACCTCTGTGGCTCAGTGGTTCAGCGCTTTGGTTCTCAAGCCGGAGGTCGCAGGTTCGAATCCTGCCGACGGAACAAAAAGTTTTTCTGTGTTCCTGGGTCATGGATGTGTATTAAATATGTGTATAATATAATAAAAATCTTAAATATATGTATTGTATAAAAATATTAAATATACTTCCCATTGTCTGGTACCTGTAACACAAGTTCTTCGGATACTTAGCACGGGGTCAGATTGACGTGGTGTGAAGCGTCCATAGATATTAAAATAAATATTGTATGGTTTATCTGTGTGTCCTTGTGTGTGTATTGTATAAATAGTATCTCAGCGAGACTAACATTTAAACAAAAGCAGACAATTATCATGACGATCTGTGTAACAAAAGTGTTTTCGTGCTGTTTTGCTTAAATCGTAATTATATTAGGTCATTACATACTAAATGAATTTGGTGTTTTTGTCATATTGGCCACTTTGATCTCAAATATAATAATAACTTCTTTGATTAGGAATTCCAATTTCAAATTTATACCGCTATTTACTCATGCATTTATTTCGAAAACCGTAATTCATTTGTTTTTTTCCTCTTTTGTTTTTTTCTTTGCGTCATTATGTTTACAAAATGGAAAACATGAAATATCGTATTATTTTCGAGTACGAGTTCCACCGTGGCACCAGTGCTGCAGAAACGGCTCGAAGGATTAATGATGTGTAAAGGCGGCGGTGTAGCATAAGAAGACACAGTGCGTTTTTGGTTCCAACGTTTTCGTTCTGGAAAAGGTGAAAAAGCTTGAAAGATGGGTAACTCATGAATTGAGTGCAGCAAGCGACAAACGCGCGTCGACTGCTGCGCTACTCAACCTGCACAATAACGAAGGGATTTTAAATCGAATCATTACCTGTGATGAAAAGTGGATCCTGTACGATAATAATCGGAAACGCTCATCGCAATGGCTGAACCCTGGCGAACAAGCCAAAGCCTGCCCCAAGCGAAAATTGACTCAAAAAAAGTTACTTGTGAGCCTTTGGTCGACTAGTGCGGCGGGCTATTTATCTTGCAAAAAACAAGCAATAGCAAAAATTGCGCAATTTTTGCGCAAAAATCGCAAATTCGTATTACATATCTGCAAAAACCTAGCAGAAGCAACCTAGCAAGTAGCAACAGTACTGCCTCTACCGAACAATCGAGGAACTATAAATTGCAATCAATCGTTCGATCTCTTCACTGCTGTCTAATTTTTCGTATTACGTAAGACTTTTACAGCAAAGCGAAAGCAATCAGCGAGCGATTTGAACTGCCATTTAGCAATAATAAGCGAAAATGAAGCAGAGTGCATTCAAACACAACAGCGAGCGATTAGCAATCGATTGCATAGGTAATACGATTTTATTTGACGTCTTCATACGACGACATACAGACGCACAGTGTATTTTTTGTCCAAAAAATTGGCCATGCCGTTTTTATTACTTAATTTTATAGGATTTGTGATTATAAATGCAGGACGAGAACACCCGACTGCCCATTTCATATAGAAGAATGTAAATTAATACTTGAAAAAAAATTCTATGGTTTCCAGAAAAAACATAGAAACAGTTATAGCTCAAAAGTTTGATATTCTTTTAAGATTTTATTAATTGGTCTAAATAGTGTCTTAAAAGCCCTACGATAGCGAAAAACATCCAGGCTTTATTAGTTCATGATAACGTATTTATGACTGATTTTGTAAATTTATGTTTTAATTTTTTTAACGCCATGCCGTTTCATATTTGGATTTGAAACTAAGACTGAAATATTCTTTTTATTGATACTTATAACCAAAAAAAAAAATGGGATCCAAATGAGGCGGGGCATCGGAGTTATTCAATTTTATATTATTTTGGATAGGGTTATCACCGCATAGTTGAATAATATTTGAAGTAGGTTTTTATATGCTCATTTTTCTAATGAAGTTCGTAACTTCAACAAAACAAAATATAGTAATAGTCTTTTTTACTTACTAGCTGCTGCCCGCGACTCCGCCCGCGTGGAAATTCATTATGTTATCCACAGTTTACATTTTTTTCGCGTTATACCTTTGCTCCCCTTTGCTTCACTGCTGTTCCACTCTTATATTGAGTTTTGAAGTCAGTGAGATACTGAGAAGCTCAAGGTCATTTGGTTTGCACCTTTCTGTTTTTGGTTATTTATATTTATTATACTGCATATTATATGATGTACCTCCGCCGTGTTTCATATTTGTTAGAAGTATCGATCTAAATATTTAGGTGTTCAGATTTATTTCAGCATAAAATATTAGATATTGTGTAGATTAATTTTGAAATTTAAAAATGGCTGATATTTATTTTTCGTAAAATTGATATGGGTATCGTTTATCAGGTTTTTGGGAGTGCTGGATTATGAAAATGACATTCGTTTTGAAATTCCAATATGGCGGACATACTTAATTTTATAAAAATAATATGGGTATCCTTTTATTGGTTTCTGGGGGTGCTGATAACAAAAAAGTCATCCATTTTAAATTTCCTTAGTAACCCCGCAACCTCATATTTTCTTCATGATGGGAGAAAAAGAAATTTGAAAATCCTGAATTTTCCAATATTTCTATAGCTTTATACATTCCTAGTATCTCAATGTGCATCATTTACATTTTTTTTTATAAAATTGATTCTATCTCCGAAACGGTGCATCCTAGTGAAAAAATAATGAAAATTTCGTCCCCCTTAGAAACCCCGCAACATCATATTTTCCTCATGATGGGCGAAAAAAAAATTCGAAAATCCGAAATTTTCCAACATTTCTATAGATATAATACATCTCTCGTATCTCAATGTACAGCATTAACATTTTTTTTTTTATAAAATTGATTCTATCTCGGAAACTGTGCATCCTAGTGAAAAAATAATGAAAATTTCGTCCCCCTTAGGAACTCCGCAACATCCTATTTTCCTCATGATGGGTGAAAAAAATAATTCGAAAATCCGAAATTTTCCAACATTTCTATAGATATAATACATCTCTCGTATCTCAATGTACAGCATTAACATTTTTTTTTATAAAATTGATTTTATCTCGGAAACGGTGCATCCTAGTGAAAAAATAATGAAAATTTCGTCCCCCTTAGAAACCCGCAACATCATATTTTCCTCATGATGGGCGAAAAAAAAATTCGAAAATCCGAAATTTTCCAACATTTCTATAGATATAATACATCTCTCGTATCTCAATGTACAGCATTTACATTTTTTTTTAAATTGATTCTATCTCGGAAACGGTGCATCCTATTGAAAAAATAATGAAAATTTCGTCCCCCTTAGTAATGCCGCAACATCATATTTACTTCATGATGGGAGAAAAAGAAATTTGAAAATCCTGAATTTTCCAACATTTCTATAGCTTTATACATTCCTAGTATCTCAATGTGCAGCATTTACATTTTTTTTATAAAATTGATTCTATCTCGGAAACGGCGCATCCTAGTGAAAAAATAATGAAAATTTCGTCCCCCTTAGGAACCCCGCAACATCATATTGTCCTCATGATGGGCGAAAAAAAAATTCGAAAATCCGAAATTTTCCAACATTTCTATAGATATAATACATCTCTCGTATCTCAATGTACAGCATTAACATTTTTTTTTATAAAATTGATTCTATCTCGGAAACTGTGCATCCTAGTGAAAAAATAATGAAAATTTCGTCCCCCTTAGTAACCCCGCAACATCATATTTTTAATGCAAATTGAATTTTTAGCAGCCATTAATTTATAAACCAAATCTGGTTTTATAGCTGCTTAAAGGACATAATGGTCACCAACTCGGAAATTAAGTCACCAACTTATAAATGTTGGTGCTAATTTTGATTAAATTTCGCCTCCAAATACGAGTCCATTTTATACCGAAAATATATAAAAGATTTTAAATGTGTCACCATGTGTACATTAGAAAAGTATTAATTTGTTAAAAAATTCCAAGTCAGTAAATCTTTAAAAACTTATTTATTGTAGGATTGACAGGTCAAAGGACATCATTCATTTTGGACCAAAAAATGAAAGTGCCGGCCAGAAAAAAAAACTACGATATTCGGATAGAATACACAATTTCTATCATTTTTTACTATGACGTCCAATCTGTGCGCACAACGGTTACGTCGTAATAACATAAAAAATAAAATATTTTTTTATTAATTCTTTGTTGTTAAAAAAAGATTGGAGTGACATTATAATATAAAAATGCCGAGCGGCAATATCTCCGACGTCAACGTGAAGTGCAGGAAGAACCTGACAACGAAGAACCTGATGTTGCAGACGAAGAAGTTGACGCTGTGCCTCATTCTACAGTTTTACCTGGATTTGTACGAACTAGTAATACGGCAAACTCTTGTGTATTTCAACACTGTGTAGACTCAACAAGACACAGAATACCAGAAAACATTATTCTACGTGTTCTTTGCCGATACAGTGTATTCATATCAGAAAACAGTCGTGTTTGCAGCGAACACCTCGAGCAAAATGAATGGCATTTACTTGCTATGCAAGACAATTTAATTCAAGATTTTAATTCTGCACAGATCGTTAGTGCGCTAAGGTTGTTAATAAACCACATTAAAACAGAAGTTTTAGATTTTGAGCATTATGAATTGATCAATAACAAAGAGTTCCACGATTGGACTGGTCTTACTGCTGAACAATTCTCTGATTTATTGGCCAACACTCCGAGCTTAAATCAAAAAAGAAACAAAAAAACAATTTTAGCAGCTTTACTTGCAAAGATCCGAACTGGAGACTCAAATGCTAGGCTCGCAACGATATTTAAAACGAGCAAATCCACATTCGGGCGAATGCTTGAGACTGGCCGAGAAGCACTTTTGCGAGACTTTGTTCCAATGCATTTGGGGTTTGACCATATGACCCGGGAAGATGTCACACGTAGGAATCTTCTTATCCCAGAAAGTCTTTTTGGAAATATTGAAAGTCCTCCCGAAGAAAGAAAAGCTATTACAATTGTGGACGGCACATACATCTACATCCAAAAAAGCTCAAACTACTTTTTTCAACGAAAATCTTATAGTAGTCACAAGTTCCGGAACTTAGTAAAACCATTTTTATTTGTCTGCTGCGACGGTCACATAATAGAAGTTTCAGGTCCACACGCTGCTACTTCTTCAGATGCGCAGATAATGCAGAATATTGCTGAAAATGAAAGTGATCATGGCGATGGATTATTCCAATGATTCTACCAAAGCGGGGACGTATTTATTTTGGACCGTGGGTTCAGAGATGCAGTTCCCATTCTTGAAGGAAATGGTTACACTGTGAAAATGCCGGAGACAAAGCATCCTGGAGCGACGCAACTAACCACGGAACAAGCAAACAAGTCACGCCTTGTTACTATTTGCCGTTGGGTTGTGGAAGTAGTAAATGGCCGATTTAAACGAGATTTCCGCCTGTTGAGAAACGTTCATATTAATATAACATTGCACTATATGTTTGAATATTATAGAATCGCAGCAGCATTAATAAATGCTTATCACGTGTTGATAGTAGATAATGTCCATGCTTCTGATTTTTTACAAATAATCCGGGAAAGGATAAACATGCCCAATACACTGGCAGATCTTGTCGCCAGACGTAACTTGAACAGAATGAGAGCACAGTTCCAGCCCATGTCTGCAGATATGGCTGAGTTTAATGACTTTCCTACGCTGACCGAAGAAGAATTAATATTATTTAGCCTCGGTATATATCAGCTGAGACAAGCGAGAAGTTACTATGGAGAGCATGTTCAACCAGATGGAGTTTTTAGCATTGAGCTAAGTGGTGGAATTCCTCTAGAGCTTGTAAGGGAATTGGAGGGAGAGGACTTGTGGTTGATTCGAGGGCGAATACAATCCCGACACATCCGATCTAAAACATACTATGTGTATATTGCTCTGGATAGAACAGCAACCGGGCGTCGAGCAATAAAACATTACTATTGCACATGCCATATAGGAATGAGAACCATCGGATGTTGCTCCCATACTATGTGCATAGTCTGGTACATGGGTTATGCTAGACATGACCCTTACCTCAGCCCACCCGCAATAAGTTTAGATGACGTATTTGTAAGACTAGAAAATGTTTAATTGTACGTCATTAACTTATTATTGTTATTAGCCTTTATTCAGAAGAACAATACATTTATTTTATATACATTACAAAATATTCAAATCAATAATTGATTTTTCCGTTGCGCGGTCTCTGCTTCTGAGTGCCTCTTGGCAATGGCCTCCCCCAACAGCTTCCACTCACATCTCTGACATGCCACTCCACATACACTAGTCCACATTTTGCCAGCCATTTGTACCATTTCATCTTCCCATCTTTTTAGAGATCTGCCCTCTTTTCTTTTAGCCCTTCTGGGATACAAAGATGTTATTATTTTTGTCCATTTGTCTGGCCCTATCAAAATCAAAACATGTCCGGGCCGGACATGTTTTGATTGTTTGTTGTTTCATTTCAATTTTTTAGTTTTATATGTTACATCAGTTACACGTGTCATTTTTCTCAACTCCTTGTTTTCTATTTTGTCTATCCTTTTCTTTCCAAACATACTCCTCTCCATAGCCTTCGGCCCAACTTCCAGCATACTTGTATGAGCTTTTGTTAGTGCCCAAGTTTGGCACCCTTATGTTAGAATGGGTGGAATCCATGTATTAAATAGTTTTCTTTTGGTGCTCATGTTTATACTTATGCATTTTACTATTTCTTTAAAGGACCAGAATCTTTTCCAGGCATTGCCAATTTTTTTTTTGTATATCTTTGGTTGTTGTATCATATAGTTCACCGGGACAGTTAGTCTTCTTCTTATATATAAAAATGGATTTTCAAATGTGTTAGTCGCGCTAAAACTCGAAAACGGCTGAACTGGTTGGGCTGATTTTAGTCTCAAAATATTCGTAGAAGTCCAGGGAAGGTTTTAAAGTGACACGAAGTTCACCGGGACAGCTAGTACTCGATACATATTTTTTATTTTTATTTTATGACTAAATATTTTTTTCCAATACTATTTATCAACCTTACCACTGTGTTTTACTATCAAGTATTATATCATAACGTAAGATATCCATGCTTTTAATAGTGACACTCCAACCTTTTTATCACAAAAGGATTATTTTTAAATTATTTTATTACGACGTAACCATTGGGCGCACAGATTGGACGTCATAGTAAAAAATGTTAGGAATTGTGTATTCTATCCGAATATATTTTTTTTTCTTTCTGGCCGGCACTTTCATTTTTTGGTCCAAAAATGTATGAAACGTGAATGATGTCCTTAATATGAAAACTGCAAATTTGCTTTACTATGCTAGCATATTGCTTTACTATGCTAGCATATTGCTTTACTTATATTAAAAACTAAAATAAAAAGTAATCGTTTATTTGTTTCTGCTCAAAAATATTTCACGGCATTAATTAAATATTTTCTCGATTTATCGAGTCACTTTAGTGACTCAATGCAGTTTCTCTAATCTTCTGTTTAAGTATTAGTCAGGAATAAAAAAAACAAAGTTCAAATGAATAAAAAAATTTGGTATAGAAATATTGACAACCCTAAAGCCATAGTTACCATAGAAAACTTTAGAAGCCTCTAACTTCGGTGCCCTTTATTATTTGGACCTAATTTTTTTTACACGAATTCTAGTACATTTAAGTAACAATTCTGTATAAAAATAAAATCCAAATAATTAGAAATACGTTCATAAAAAATTAAAGAAAAAAAAACTTAAATCGTAAATAAATCTTTAAAAACTTATTTAAGAAATATGTAAATCAGGTTAAATTGTGTGTTTTTTGATTATTGTCGATCAGAATAATCAAGAAGACAATTAAGTAAATATTTAAAAAGTTATGGCAATTTTTTATTTTATTGAAAAAAAAATAAAAAGTGTTTTTTTATTGTTCATAATAAGAAATTAACGCATGTAAATACTAATAAATTATTTACATAACATTTCTGTATGAGATTTCCAAAAAAAAAGGCATGGCCACTTTTTTGGACAAAAAATACACTGTGAGACGACGATATCAGCAATCGACTGCGCGTCTATCGCGCGATGACTGCAAGAGTTTTGCTAATCGCTATTTTTACGTAATACGGCGGCCGGTGTCGTTCACTACAGCTTTCTTAAATCTGGCCAGACGATTACGGCAGATCTATTGCCAGCAACTGCAAATCATGATGGAAAGCTACTAAACACCCGAGGTTGGTCATTCGCTCTAGGCCACTGCTGCTTCAGGACAACGCTAAACCACACACTGCATAACAGACGGCTACCAAATTAGAGGAGCTTCAATAGGGTATTATCCTATGATGAAAATATACTTCAGATTGTTGATATTTTATCGCTAAACATTAATTTAAACCAATTTAACCAACTTTTTACACAAAAATATGTATGATTTTTATAAAATATCAAAAATAAAATTATGAATTTTTCACGTTTGACCACGTGACTAAAAACGCACGAGATTGGAATGTGACGTCATATTCTTGTACTTCTTCTTCTTTTATTAATGGCCTCCCGATTTCCATAAAGAATAGCCAGCATCAGAATCATTAACGTCATGCGTCAGTGAGTAATAGCCACTTTTTCCGCATTTCAGTGTTCTTTGGTATGGTCACAAAGATTTTCCCCTGTGTTTAATAGACGTATTGGTGCATTTTGGCACTACGCACCATTTATAAGGCATTTTTAATAGGCTTAAAACATTTATTTAAAAACGTAAATAGTAGGTATTCTGGGATTTGGCATTGTCAGTGTAATTTGACACTTGACAGTTACAATGTTACAAGATACTCTATGGTTACAAGAATGTGACGTCATGACAACTCATTATAGCGTTTTCGCGCCAATAATATTAATTTAAACTTTTAGGCTAATTTGCAAGGAAAAGAAAGAAATTCACAAAGAATGGTTCAAACTGCTAATGTATTTTGGTATTAGGAACAATTTGACATACTTTTCAAAAACTTGGAAAATACCCTATTGGAATGTCTAAGAAATCCACCGTACTCCCCGGACCTTGGTCCAAAAGATTAATACCATTGTTTTTTTTTTTCGAAATTTTGATAAATTATTGTGGTTTTTACGGTGAAAAAAAATTGGGGGGTGCTACAAAATAACTGATTTTTAAAGTGGGCGTTAGACAAAATAAGTTTCGGAACCTCTGATCTATGCGAACAGGAAACTGAGCGACTTCATTTTATATTGTGTCTTAAGTTATAGACTCAATATAAAATGAAGTCGCTCAAAGACTAGTTAAGACTCTTAACTAGTCTTCTTTTTCTTTCTTTAGCATATTTCTAGTAGTATAGTAAGCTTACTTTAACAGAACATCACTGACAATCTTTACACAGCATAAAATAATGAAGTCGCTCAGTTTCCTGTTCGATTAGATCTTGAGCTAAAAAGACCATGCAAAAAACTGTACGAGCATATTATTCAGTTTTTGCATGGGCCTTTGATAGAAAAATTATCCAACAATATTAAAAATCGATTTAGAAAAAGCATAATTATACTTATATTATAATACATATATAAGGTTCGGTAAAATTAATTACGGATATTATGGGAAGTATATAATATATTATGAATTAAGTACTGCTTATACGTTTAGGCAGAAAAAGATTTGTTTTACTCGAAAAAAAAACTTATTTTATGTGGGTGAGTTTGCGTTGAGCGGAAATTCACCCATACATGAGAATCCGTAATTAATTTTACCAAACCTTACATATTATAGTCTCCTCAAATTTGTACGTGCTTTGCCACATGATAGTAAGGTATATTTTATTTGGACTCTGTCTGGCTTTATTGCACAAAATATTTCTATTATATTTGCTCTCTATACTCAACAACTGTCCATGGGCGACGCGACGCTAAAGATTACTTTAGCGTCGCGTAGAACAACGTTATAGAGTAGGTATTACGTTACGTTGTTATATTAAGTTGTTCTAATATCTAAAATAACGTTTAATAAATAGCAATAGGCTAATAGGTAATTGCGAGACTTGCGAGACTCTTGCTGCAAGACCAAGACCAAGACTGATTTGGGCAACACTAATCATAATATATCTGGCGATCTGATTGCTCGTTTGCTTTAGTTTGCGTAGACTTAACTAACTTGATTTTAGTGGACAATAGATTAAAAGAGAACATTTTAAACCCTCAGCGTAAAATAGCTCTAACAATGTTTTTTTCTGCTTCCAGGTGTAGTTTTTATCGCAATAGACAATACAGACAATTCTAGAGTCGCGATCAAAGACATCGATTTGACGAAACAGAACAAGAAAGATCTCATATTGAATGAGATTAATGTGCTAAAGGGATTCAACCATAAGAACCTCGTCAATTTCCTTGATGCGTTTCTCAGTGACGATCATCTATGGGTAGCCATGGAATTACTTGACGGTGGGTCCCTAACAGACGTAGTTACCGAAGTGGTGATGAAGGAGGGGCAAATCGCCGCCGTGTGTCGGGAGACCCTGCAAGCTATCGCCTTCCTTCACTCCAAGGGAACAATACATAGGGACATCAAATCTGACAACGTTCTCCTCGCTATGGACGGTAGTGTAAAAGTTACAGACTTCGGTTTTTGTGCTAACATTGTTGGTGACGAGAAAAGACAAACTCTAGTCGGTACTCCGTATTGGATGGCTCCAGAAGTAGTCACGAGGAAGCAGTACGGGAAGAAAGTGGATGTATGGTCCCTGGGTATAATGGCCATAGAAATGATAGAAGGCGAACCGCCATACATGAAAGAAGCGCCCATCAAAGCACTGTACTTGATTGCGGCAGTGGGTAGACCAAAGATACCGCGATGGGAGAAACTATCCCCCGCATTTCAAGACTTCCTGGACAAATGCTTGCAAGTAGATGCAGATGAGAGGGCCACAGCTGATGAACTGCTACAGCATCCGTTCCTGGAGTGTGCAATGGAACTAAGAACACTCACTCCTCTCATAAAGGCCGCACAGAAGATTCTGCACAAGAATTACGACTGAAATGACTGGTAAATTTCATTCCTCTATTTTATACTGTGTATCCATAACCATAAGGTGCATTTTTTCTGAAGTTGCGATTTTTTGAGAATTGTACAAAAATTGTACACATTTTTATAGCACGCGTATTTTGTACAGCTTTTACAGTGATGATGATCGTGCCAAGGCTTTTGGTAGTAATAATAATTATACACTTAGTCATGAATGAGGTAGTTTTAGTTTATATATGTATAACTTGTAGTCTTTAAAACGATTTTGCTTTTGCAGTGTTTAAGCGTAAGCAAATTTGACAATACAAAATACCAAACACTCGAGGCAGTACCTATTTTTTAAAATCATGTTTAGGTAACTTGTAAGAAATGCAATCTGTTTGTACTCGAGGAGTCAACATTATGTAATAAAATAGTTTAACTGTAGGCCAAAAATATTCTAACAAGTGCCTTGAATTGAAGCATGAAGCATTGAATTTGTTTCATTATCAAATAACTTGTATTATGACCGTATGTGTTGTCTTATCTAATAGAAAAGATACCATATCTCCTACTGATACCACTGCATCAACTCGTCATTTCTCAGAATCATTTAAGAAGGAATGTATGTACAATAATTGTATGCCATAGTTTGTAGTTATGTAACTAGGTTACTTAAAGAAAATAATCTGTCCAAGCGATTGTCACTTTTGAATATAGAAGAAACTATTTTTTAAATTTTTTTAAATCGAACCTTGACTGATATCATCTTTATCTCTGTATATTCCTTTTAAAGGTAGGACAGCACAAGGCTGCAGCAAGGCGACGCGACGCGACACTTCCCTACTAGTAATACCACCGCAATGGAGTGTCGCGTCGCGTAGTTCTGCTGCCGAGTGCGTCCCACCTTTAATTTAGTCAATAGACGTTTCTTCTAAACAAAACAGCACATTAGTAGCAATCACAAAGGATTGAGTGATTACTTACTATTATACCTAACAGCTATTTAGACTATTTTCCGTAACATTTCTGACGCACAGGAAAACAATCTAAAGTACATTACCAAATATGTATATATTGTAATTAATAATAATTAGCTTTTATTGTACTTTTATGCATAAGTGTCCTTTTTATCATTACATATTGTATTTTTTACTTTTAATACTTCTAAACTATATTTTTTTATGTTAAATCATTTTACTCACTTCAAATTATAAAACTATATATACTCCTTTGTGCTATGCACACCAAACACACATGCAAATAACAAATTTTAGTAAAATTATACGGCTCTTAAAGAAACACATTCCTTAAGCCTACTTCCAAAGTATTTCTAAATAAATATTCTTCTGAGTAATTTTTACAAGACTGCTATTCTTATAAAAAATATTTCGTCCAACATTCTTATTGTATTAATAAACTACAATATTCCAAAATATTTATAATATGTCATAATATAGTATTTTAACGCATTTAAATGAAATTCCATACGGTTTGTCCTCTGCTGGCCTTAATATAAACTAAAGACCCAATTTTAATTAAATTGATCAATGTAATAATAATAAGGATTCAACAGTTAATTATCTGTGAAACACCAAATAAACAAAATATGGTGAGTTTGTCAGTTGTTCATTACATCTAGGTAAGTACCTAATCTTTATTTGGTCACAAGATTTGGTATAAAATAGATTAACTTTATGAAGTATTGTTATGAAACTGTGTTCAATAGGAGACCATAATAAGAGATGCATTTTCTTCGTCTCTCTAGTATTTCGGTTTTATAAAAAGTATTTTAAGGCTGATTTATTTTCAATTTGCAATGGACATAAAGGTTATTTGGCTGATTCAGAAAGGATAACATAAAAATATGTTTTGTGGTTTTTTTGTAAATTAGTATTAATTTGTAATTTATAAACAGCAGTAGCCATATTAGGTTAGATCGTGGATATATGAAACTTGTGTTTCCTCCACCGATGTGCCTACTTTTGTAATGTAGTGATGTGGCAGTTATGTAGTGGTGGCCAGACTTCATAACCTGGGAGCTTAGACAACGAACGGTATCGAAACGATAACGAAGTTAGAAAGTAATGATTTGTATAGTATAATTGGTAAAAATAATTGTAATCGGTATGGTGGTACAGAGAGATATCCGCGTGATTTAGCGACGATGTGTCAAGCCCATATAATATTTAACTTTTGTTTGATTTCGTTATAGTTTTTGTATTGTTACTATCCAGGTCAAACGTAACAAATCTCTGTCATATTTGTCTTCTATAGACCCTGGCTTAAAGTTAGAAATGGAAGCCTTCTATTTTCACTACACTACATAATCGTCCATCACATCAGTGGCGAAGGGTTCCAATAACTCCATTCCTATCGGCTTCCCTTGTCACTTACCTTTTGCAAACCTTCATAGAAATCCCTACCTATTATACAGGCTCCGGCTTCCCTATAAAGGAGAAGCAGCCTTCGCCACTGCATCACATTCAATAAGATACTTTTACTGTGGCAATATTATTTCATTATTTCACTAGCAACACTATCCCTAGCATCAAATCAATAATAAAATTAAAAAATCCTATTACTTTTATTGAACTATCTTACATTGCTCACACTTTGCTTATGTAAAAGTATCTTAGTGTATTAATCTAAGGCTAATATAATAATTTCGCACAACGAATTGTGTCCAATGTATTGAGTATGTTCTAGATGTAAGGTTATATACACCAATGACACTTTTTAGACATTTTATTGAGATTTGCCTATTAAATTATTTTTGTAAATGAAAAGTTTTTTTTTATCTTAACTTTTTTATCTTAGTTTTTAAACCTTGTTGTAAGTTTTTAACAATTAACTTAGTTAATCTTTAAAATGAAAAGCATTTAAACTGATAAAAATATATTTAAAATAATTATAATATTTGTATGTACTTAAAAGTATTCTGTAATGAACTAATAATATGGACTAGAGCCGAGGCGGTAGTCTCATTGCATACAAGACGCTGAATTGTGCTATTAAAGATTCTTGAAAAAAGGCCCATGGCGTAATTTAAAACCAATCTAATTACTACAATGGGTTTTGGTCTGACTCAGTGGTCTCGAACCTACCGATTTTTCGGTATTTCTACCGATTTGTGGTCTGATCTACCGATACGATTACAAAGTTATACATGGATTCTACCGAAATATCCGAAATTTTTCATTTTTAGATTTGTTAACCCTCCTTTTCAGGGTTTCGTAATACTAAATATTACGGGAAAACCGATACATTTTGGGGAGTATCCTTGTGTTTTACAAATTACAATTAGCTATATACCGATTTTGGGTATAAATCTACCGATTTCTGAGTTTGACTTTCGAGACCACTGGTCTGACTAGGCATACCATTAAAATTATGCTTGGTCGGAAAATGTTCTATCTCCTAAGAGATAATGTAGTTTAGAAATACCTATAACTCTACTAATTCCAAACATCAACCAAGTATCTCTTTTGTTTTTCCATCTCCGATACATGCTGTATAGCCTTCTCGTGACTTCTGTCAGTATGTTTTTCTATACATTTGATAATCGTGTCTTTAACATCCTTCGCCATTTTATTAACATCGCCACAGACAAATATGTAAGCGCCATCTTCAATCAATTTAGAAACCTCTTCACCATATTTGGCAATACTGTCCTGAAAAAGGTATTTTTTTTTAAAGAAAACTATGGGTGTACTATAATCAGTGGTGTGGGGTTCCTATAACTCCATTCCTATTGGCTTCACTTACCACTTACTTTTTGAAGACCCTCATTGGAGCCTACCTATTGTACAGGCTAGGGCTTACTTATGAAGGAAAACCAGCCTTCGCCACTATGAACTATCATGTATCTTATATGACTTATCATATATCTTTAGGCTATGTTCCCACGAGCGTTTTTTTTTTAATCGCGACAGAAAAAACTGCACTGTAAACATAACTGTGCTAATACAATAGAGTTGAAAATCATGTAAAGCTTTCTAATCTGACATTTGACACTTCAATTTTCAGCTCTATTGTACTCGCGCAGAGTTCTATTTACAGTGCAGTTTTTTCTGTCGCGATTTAAAAAAAACGCTCGTGGGAACATAGCCTAAAGATATATGATAAGTCATAAGATTCATGAGAACTCACGAGGGCTTGGGTCAGTTTACACCGGGACACGACATAGCAAGCACTATGAAAGGGCGATACAAATTGAACTTTACACACTACTGCAACGAAACATGTATACATATTATATTTGTGTAAGTAAAATTAATATAGTTCAATTTTGAGTCGCTTACATCGAGTTCGTGCTTACATATACTTATCTGTTAAATATTTAGAAATAGCTAAAAGGAGGGGAATACTTAAATATATTGACAAACCTGCACGTATTTGTTTTCCGAATTCTCGTCTCTTGAAAATGCAGTGCACATTTTGGTGAGCACACCTTTTGTTATAAAGTTATTGAGTTCTGTTTTATAAATAAAATCGAAATTTTCGTATCTGCAGCCATTGAACATCCATACACATTGCTCTCTATTCTCTTTATTCATTAAAATTTCTCTCTCCTCAAGGTAACCCATAAATGGAGCTACTCCAGTACCAGGACCGATTAATATAATCGGTGATTCAGAATTTTCTGGCATTCGGAAATCATTTACATTTTTTCTAAAATAAATAGGAATCTTTGTCTTTTCATTTAAACTTAATTCTTCAAATTTATTTTCTACATCATCACTTTTACTTATCAATTCTTCTAGCCAACTTGTTGTTAAACCTCGTCTGCCATTGCCGATATCTTTCACTGAGAAGCATATTTTTAATTTATTCGGGTCCTTAAGGTAGCTATTACATATAGAGTACGGCCTTGGTAGTAGCTGAGGTAAATGCTCCAAAACAACTTCTACTGGAGGTTTGCACGATTTGAACATTTGGAATACATCCAAAACACAAATACTCCTGTTTAAAATATTAGAAGTGTACGCCAGGAAACCCTCCTTACTACTTAGATATTCTAGTACTTTCCTCTCTGGTTCATCTGTAGTGTATTTTGAAAGAACTGCTAGAAATACCTAAAATTAATATACAAATAATATTTTTTTTACAAAAAAACCATAACCTTCCTATGAAAATAATATAGCTTAAGTTACCCAGACTATTATTACGAATCTATTGACACCACATTCATTAAAACAGATCAGTAGTTTAGACACTACAGTGGAAAATATCCACATAGGCCGCCAAACTCATTACCCTATCTTTTAGCTTTGCCATACTCAGGTAAGGATTGAGTCCAAGATCACTTTACATCTAATATATATTTTTATTATTTGACTATAGTAAAAGATTTTCAGATTTTATAGCACATTGCGATAATTAATATTTACAGTAATAATACACAATATTTCTTGCACTATTTCCACTTTAATAAGTATTTTACATTAATTTTAATATATTACACGACCGGTTTCGACAACGTCATCATCAGGTGTGTAATAAATATATACACCGGTCGTGTAATATATTAAAATTAATGTAAAATACTTATTAAAGTGGAAATAGTGCAAGAAATATTGTGTATTATTACTGTGAAACATGAATTTCCACCAAGAACCTACAGTACAATCAATAACATTAGTGTCCGACCGAAAGTTCGGTTTCGGTTTCGGCCGAGTTTCGGCCAAAAATCAAGTTTCGGCGGCAGTTTCGGTTTCGGCCACAAGTGGCCGAAACTTTTGCCGAAACCGAAACTGATTTCGGAAGTTTTCGTGCACGCTCGCCTAACTTCGTTTCTTGCGGCAACGCTTTGACAACGCAACTGAATTTGAAAACATAATCCCACCAAAAACATTCTGTAAAAAACTAGCCAAGTCTCGATGGAGCTGCTTGTTTATTTCTAAAAAGTAATGAAATCTAGACAAAGTCGTGCCAAGTCTAAGGTTCCTTACTGCGATTTCTTTATTATTATAGTTAATATTGTGTGAGTTGGCCGTTGAACATTCTTTATACTTTAGTGGGTACAAGTCAATTTTGTTTAGGTACACGTAATGTTATATCTGTTGTAACTACCTATGTTTGTTATGCGAGATAATAGCCCATACTGGTATTGGTAATTGAACGCTAGCAAAGAATATATATATTACTAACGTAAAGAACCGTCACTCCACCGATTTACACGACTCACCGCTCGCAGCTATGTGTGCGTGTCTGGGCGAATGCGGGGGCGGGTGGGGTGTAACTTTTTCCCAGCCTGGACTATGGTTCACGGGGCTGGCAGTTTCGCCGACGCGACGCAGCGACGCGACAATGTAATTTCATAAGAAAGATTTGTCTGATGCGACGTTTATAAAAAATATTTGTTTTTTTTTTGTTTCACTAGTGATGTAGTCATGCAATAATTTGATTTTATCGATATTTTTAACGAAATATGCTTGGGTTGGGTAAAGTGTGTAGGAAGTTAACTTCGAACGTATATCAAATTAAAACCCGTTCAATAGTTATTGTGTTAAAGAGTAACAAACGTGTCGTGTGCCATTTGCCCGTTTAAGATTCATCCGTCCATCCATTCATCCATCCACACATCCTCATAAACTTTCATATTCAAAAAGTAGTAAAATATTAGTAAGGATTTCCGCATAATATTTTAGATTGAATAAGTATTACATGTAGTACTTAATCGCATTTAAATCTGTCGATACCTATCGATATTGTGCGACGATCTTAGCTGTTATGTTACAACACTTGTTTAGTGGTAATAAAAATTTAAAATTGCATTGATATCATTCAAATAGTATTTATACTGCTTAAGAATTTAGAACAAATTAAACCTAATTGCTAAGGACACAAGGTATATAATATAAGGGCCAATGGCTGAGTACATTTTTGATTAAAAATATGGCTATTAGACGTTAGCATTTGGAGACTATTTTGAATTTTCATTGTAAATATCAGTATCCTTCAAAAGTTCAAATTTAAATTAATAAAAAATTAAAGTAGGTAGATATGATTTCCCTTTTCATATAAAGTATCTATCTGTTGCCCGCGGCTTCGTACGCGACCGCGTATAAAGTATTATATTTATACGGGCGTAAATAAATATTTTAAATTAATTCGATGTCAACCCTAGGCTTAAGTCAACATAACTGACATTTGTCGGTGCTCGAACTGTCATTTGTATAGAGTGTCGCCCCTGTGACGCTAGTGTCTCATTTTTGGCTGTTGTTGATTGTACAACACACATATTAGAGCAATGGTGTCATGGAGCCCCTTTTGTACCCTTGTGTACCCTTCAACGGCCAAGTCACACAACATTAACTATAATAATAAAGAAATCGCAATAAGGAACCTTAGACTTGGCACGACTTTGTCTAGATTTCATTACTTTTTAGAGATAAACAAGCAGCTCCATCGAGACTTGGCTAGGTTTTTACAGAATTTTTTTGGTGGGATTTCAATTCTTTTTGTAGAAACGTGGGCTTATTAATTTATTTTACTAGATTTTAGTGTAATTTGTTTATTTAATTTGTGTAATGTTCGAGTAGAATAAAGTAAATCGTTCGACTATTTCTTCTTGTAAACTTGTAAGTATAAGTATAAAAGCCAGTCTCTAGTCTTATCTAGAGTTTTCCTTTCATTTTATTTATATGCGTATTAAAAGCAGAAGGGGAGGCATTCGCCCAGCAGTGGGACGCTACGGGCTAGATTAAATTAGAAGATGTGTCCCACTTCGCTGGATTTTTGCAATGACAGACGATTTTTTATGTACCAATAGTAGAAGGGGGCATTACTATATTATCTCTAAATCAGCTGAGACCAGCTGAGGGTTCATCAGATGAAAATTCAGCGAAATTGTTCCAGTAAAGAATGGTATGGCAGTGTTTGCTTCGCGCTCGACTTGGCGGGGGCACTGCCGTGCCCCCAGATCGACGTTCTGGTCTTATCCAGAGGTTCTCAAATAGGGGCCTGAAAATGCGGCGAAATGTTTCCAGTAAAGAATGGTACGGCAGTGTTTGCTTCGCGCTCAACTTGGGGGGGGCACTGCCGTGCCCTCAGATCGATTATCCTAGTTTTTATAGTTTTCCCTTTATGTGACCATTAAACCCTAACTCTGTACCAAATTTCAGCTCTCTGAGTCTATGGGAAGTACTAGTTCTATTTTGATGATCATGAGTGAGTGAGTGAGTGAGTGAGTGTCATAAATGCATAACTTTGCTTTCACTTAACTTCGGAACTAAATGACCTACAGAATTGAAATTTTGGATTTTAAGTATGTGATTATAGCTTACTGGATGACGAAAACTTCTGCGTTCTGGTCTTATCCAGAGGTTCTCAAATAGGGGCCTGAAAATCCGGCGAAATGGATCCAGTAAAGGATGGTACGGCAGTGTTTGCTTTGCTTGGACTTGGCGGGGGCACTGCCGTGCCCCCAGATTAAAATAGAATTAATATTACATTAAATAAATGATTACAACAAAATTAATATACCGTGTTTCCATTTCATGTCCTAATTAATGCAGAATAATGGATAAAATGCACCAAATTTCAGTATTTTAAGGAATTTTCTACTTGACCACGTGAGTTTCGGTTTCGGTTTCGGTTTCGGCCGAAACTGAAGCCACGGCCGAATATTCGGTTTCGGCCGGAAAACCAGTTTCGGTCGGACTCTAAATAACATATAATGAATATTTAACCAATTTTTACTTAACAAAACAGCAAAAAGATGGAATACAAAGTACCTTTCTAAGAACACCTCTAAGATCTATGCAATGTGTTAAGGTATGTCTTAGAGTGGCCTTAATAGGAACATGGGGAGGGATCTTAGCACCTTTACGGTCACAATCCAAGGTAAGAGTGTAGCTCAGATCAGCCACATTTTCTATCTCCAAATGTCTGATCAATGAGTCTACTTCTTTTTTATGATTTCTTGGAATTATGCCTATAGTATCACCCGGTTTGAAATGCACATCATTATCCTGAAATAGAAATACAGATTTATAATTACAGATTTTTAAATACAGATTATAGGTTACACCATTAATATTAATTTTTATATCATTATTATTAATTTTTTAACACTGAATTTTAAACTTTCCTTTACTAAGAATTATTATTTATAACAATAATGATAACCTGTAAATTGAAATAGATCTCATAAACAGGACTGCACATTGGAAAGTCAGAACTCAATCTCTTCCATTCCGAAATATCAGCCTCAAACACTTCGCTATCAGAAAATGGTAATATTGGTTGTTGGTTGTAAACTACATCCTGTATCTGTAAAAGAAACGTTATTTATTATTAATAATAATTCATAAAGTAAATAAATAATCAAAATTTATAACAACTTACGTCGAATTTTTCGTAATCTAATTTCAGTGTTTTCTCTTTAAGTGTCGGTAAATTCAATACTGTTGAATCATCAAGAGACTGCAAAATATCTTTAAAATAGCTCGGCACAACCATTTGTAAAAAAATATAAAAATTATTTCCAAAAAGTTTTCAGTTTTATAACCGACGCGCAAACATGCGCAAACACGTCGCAAACAATACCTAATTCGATTTCGAAATTCGAAGTGACATTTGGTCATTGTTGCCAGACCCAGCGGGGCTATTACCTAATATTCTGGACATCAACTGACAACCGGCATGGACTTCATTTTGACGTTCGAACTTTTTAAAACACAATTTAAAAAGTTAAAATGTCAAAAAAGACAAGCCTACTGTCATGTCAAACTAAATAGTAGACTTCAAGGGCAACTATTGTTGGTGTTCGTGTAGTTTTTCTTTCTCTGCCAAATTTTTTGGTTATTAAACGTTTTTGAGGTTTATTTTGGGTGCCTTTTACGTGTTTGTGTCTGTTTTGTTTATGTGTTTGTGTTTGTAAATCTTTTTAGGTAAGGTTTTTTACACATACATAGTTATTATATGCTCTCGCGTTATGGAGGATGACGATCGGCCTTCTGGCCGCCCGCCTGATCCTCCACCTTCCCAGGATGAATTTTCACTCCCTTCTATTCTATCGGCTCCACTGTCTCGTTTTGAGGCTATGGAATCTGATCTCTTGTCGCAGAAACGAAAGTTGGACAATAGTACTAGTGATACTCCATCAAATAAAAGGGATAGGGTCTCCGCTCCATCTTTGATTGCTCGATCGAAATATTCGAATACAGATTCCACCCCATACTTGGTATATGTTTCTTTAATAGAGTCGGAGTCTAATTCTGGCTCAACAATAAACCCTATTAGATTTGGTCAACTTTTGCAAAATATGAATATTAAAAACATCCTGCAAGATGGTCTCAAAAAAATTGGGAGAAATAGAGTATCTGTTGAGTTTAAAGGCCCTGAGGATGCCAATGCATTTTTAGATAATATTGCTTTAAAAAACAAGGGGTTCTCAATGTCCATTCCCACATTTAATATTACTAGAATGGGTGTTGTTAGGGGTGTCCCTACTGATTGGTCAGACCTTGAGATAATTGACAATCTCAGATCGCCATCTGGTCGTATATTAAGAGTTCGAAGATTAAACCGCAAAGTGGTTAATGATGGTAAACCGGAATGGATCCCCTCCTCCAGTGTCGTCCTCACATTTGATGGTCAAACCCTCCCTCATCGGGTTTTTTGCTGCTTTAACTCCCTCCCTGTAGAGATATATAAATTTCCCACTATACAGTGTTTTGGATGCTGTAAATATGGTCATACCAAAGGCCAATGCCGATCTAAACCTAGGTGTTATCGCTGTGGTGGAGATCACTTTGGTGAAGGATGCATGTCTGAGGTGACTAAATGTTTTTACTGTGATGGTTCCCACCCAGCAAATAGCCGTCAATGTCCGGAACATATAAGACAACAAAATATTAAAATGGTTATGGCAGAAAAAAACATCCCTTATTCCGAGGCAGCGAAAAATTTCCCATTGTCCTATAGATCCTTTGCTGATGTTGCAGCTTCAATCCCTACCCGGTCTGGTTTCCAATCATATTATATGAATGATTCTAACCCAACAGTTCCTTCCAGCCTCAACCCCCCTATACGCCCTTCTACCCGGTCCTATAAAAAAACCATTTCTCTTCCTCCTAAGTCTCATGCCCCTCTTTCCCCTGGGTATGATCGTAGGGCTCATCAGGATATTATTAATAATTTTGCTTTTCCTTCTTCCTCTAATAATAATGTGCTTACGGACAAATCTCCCTCTAATGAAAATGTTTCAACTGTTGAAACTATATTATTTCTATTAACTTCATTACTTTCTAATTTTTCTTTACCTGACCACGTTGCCAATAAATTAGTCAATATTATTAAATCTCACAACATTCCATCTTCTGCAGTGGAACACCAGGAGCGTCATCCCAAAGAAACATGAAATTATCAATTTAATAAACTTCTATAACCCAGCAATTTTTGCAATATCTGAGACGTGGCTTACCCCTTGTCTCAGTTTTAACATTGCTAATCATAGCACATTCCGTGATGACCGATCTGACGGTTATGGCGGGGCTGCTATGTTAGTAAAAAATTCCTTGCCCTTCTCTCCCCTCTCCCTGCCTCCCCATGGTGATGAAATTAATGCAGTGGGTATAAATTTCCTTGGCATTAATTTTGTTTCTATTTATATTCCCTCCCCTAACCTTTCCTGTTTTAATTATATTAAATCACTCTGCAGCTCCTTCAATCCTATTATTCTCTTAGGCGATTTTAACTGCCACCATAACCTGTGGGGGTCTGACCATACTGATAGTGCGGGCTTGGACTTAGTAGACATTTTGGATTCTGAGAGATTATGTGTAATTAACGATGGTTCGGCTACTCGCCTGCCTAGACCTGGACAGAATAAGAGTTGTGTTGATCTTACCCTATGTTCAGCTAGTTTGGCTTCCCAATTAGATTGGAAAAGACTGAATTTGACTTATGGCAGTGACCACTATCCAATCTGCACTACAATCAATAATAGGACCTTGCCGTTTAGGAGTAGATGCCCCTTATTAAAATACAACTTATCTGGTGCCAGGTGGGACTTATATTCACAGACTCTTGAGGATATGATTCCAACTTTGCCCCAATTCAACCTGGAAAATTTAAACAGTTGTGCATCGCAATTCTCTGATCTAATTGCAGTAGCTGCCCATGCTAGCATTCCATTAAAAAATTCAGCTTCGGGAAAAATATCTTCTCCTCCCTGGTGGGATCGGGAATGCTCTGAGATGATCAAAAGTCGGAACAAAGCAGAACGTAATTATATTATTAATATGACTACTCAAAATTTAGTTGAATATAAAAGGATTGTTGCAAAATCTCGCCGCCTATTTAAGAAAAAAAAACGTGAAGGTTGGAAATTATTCTGTTCTTCCCTTTCGCCCTCTACTCCCTCCTCAGTCATTTGGCATAATTTTAAACGTTTTAGCCGTGGCTCTTCTTCCCGTAGCTCGGTTGCTATACCCAGTGACATAACCACTTCTTTTTTAAATAAACTTGCCCCACCCTATGTCCCTGCCAGAGAGGAATTCTTTCCTCTTTCCTCCACCATCAATACAAATGAACCTTTGGAAGCTCCTTTTTCTCTTCATGAACTCAACTCAGTTTTGAACCATGTTAATGACTCTGCTCCTGGTATCGATGGTTTTCCTTACTCCTTTTTCAAAACAATGGCTTCTCGTAGTCGCCAATACTTGTTAGAATTAATTAATATTTGTTTTTGCTATTCATATATTCCGGACACTTGGAAAACACAATTGATCATTCCAATTTTAAAGCCAGGTAAATCCCCAGATTGTCCGGAAAATTTTCGTCCCATAGCTTTATCCCCTGTCATTACTAAAATCTTGGAACATCTTCTTAAAAACAGGTTGGAATGGTTTGTGGAGAGCCGTGGTGTTCTTGCTAACTCGCAGTATGGCTTCCGTAAGGGATCCAGCACTGTTGATAACTTAAGTATTCTTATTACTGACGCCCGAATTGCCTTCAGCAGCAATGAAAGTTTAATATCAGTCTTTTTAGACATTTCTTCTGCTTATGACAATGTTCCTCTTTCTATACTCATAAGTAAATTACGCCATGTGAGTGTTCCAGAAAAGTTGATATGTTGCATTTTTAACCTATTAAGTGGTCGTAAGATCAAACTCCACGTTTCAGAAGAAGACTCTGAGACTAGAACTCTCTGGCTTGGAATTCCTCAAGGCTCTCCTCTTAGCCCGCTGCTATACAATATCTTCACTTCAGATCTCCACGAGTCTCTTAACGATGATTGTGAAATTATACAATATGCAGATGACCTTTGTTTATATATGTCTACTTCCTCTATTCATAGAGATTTAAGATCTATGCAAGTCTCTCTCTCCTCTTTAAGTCTCTGGCTGACCTCCCATGGTCTTAACTTATCTCCCTCTAAATGTTCTTCTGTGGTGTTTTCTCGCAAACGTAGTATTCCCGATGTTCACCTAGAAGTTGAAGGAATCCCTATTAAGGTTGAAAATGAAGTGAAATATCTTGGTGTCATCTTGGACCGTAAACTAACTGGAGTCCCTCACATTAACTATATATATAATAAATGTGAAAAAAAACTCAATATTTTACGTGCGTTATCTGGTGTGTGGTGGGGTGCTCACCCTTTCACTCTCAAACTTATATACAATGCCACAGTAAGAAGCCTTCTGGACTATGGTTCTTTCTTGTTGGATCCATGCAGCAAAGTCTCAATGTCTAAATTAGATTCCATTCAATCAAAATCTCTCCGTATTGTATTAGGCTGTATGAAATCCTCTCCCATTAATGCTTTGCAAGTTGAGGGTGGTGATCCTCCGCTTTTTCTTCGCAGACAACATCTAGCTGATAGAATTATTTACAAAAGATATTTCCTTAAAAATCACAGGATACTACAGAAACTATCTACTCTCAATGATATAATTAGTAGACCAAGTGCTTACTGGAGACATAAAGACCCGCCACTAATTTTAAACTCTCTTAGAAAACTCAATGTAATCTCAGAAAATTCTCCCATCCTTCAGTATGACCTTCTACCTCTCTATTCGTTTTCATTTGATATTTTAAATTTTAGCCCAAATTTTGTTCCCAATATCAATATTAATAAAGAATGTCTGTATGCTAATGAATACTTCATGTCCTCTGTTAATTCTCGGTGGCCAAATCACTACAAATTTTTCACTGATGCCTCAAAAATATCTCCAGAAGGTAATACTGGGATTGCTGTCTATATCCCCAACTCTCAAATCTTCCTTCAATATGTATGTCCACCTGAGACTTCTGTTTTTACAGGGGAATGCATAGCTTTACTTGAGGCTTGCATATTTATTTCATCCCATCCTACTATCTCAAAAGCAGTAATTTTTTCAGACTCGAAAAGTGCTCTTGAAGCTATTGTTAAAAATCCTTTTAAGGATAATCTTCATAACCCAATTTCCTTAAAGATCAAATCAATTCTATATAGCTGTCATAATAATCAACAAGATGTTATTTTAGTTTGGATCCCAAGTCACAAAAACATTAAGGGTAACGAGATTGCTGATATGTCAGCAAAGGGTGCAATTGTTAGTAGCTTTGCAGATAAAAAGTATTTTTCAGTCCAAACTTATGATTTACTCCATAAAACCAAGTCTGACCTTATGAAGTCTTGGCAATACCGCTGGTCTGAGTCCAGTATGGCTAAGGGCAAAATATTTGCTTCTATTCAACCATCCGTTCCTTCTAAACCTTGGTTTTACAAATTTAAAAACTCTCCTAAATCCGCAATATCTGTCATTTGTAGAACTCGTATAGGTCACTGTTGTAGTCCGGTCTTCCTTCACAAAATCAGGGTACGTGATAGCTCCCTGTGTGAATGTGGCCTTGATGATGGCTCTTTGGACCACATATTTCTTAATTGCCAGTTAAATAATCCTCATGCCTTGGAAAGAGCTATTTCTAAATTGAAAATTCAAAAACCGGTTAATATTAGACATCTTCTCTCTTATTTCCCAAACCCTCATATTGTCTCTGCTTTTATTAAATTTATTTCTACTAACAACATTAAGTTATAAATATTAACTTACTACAAATTATAATATTATTGAATTTTTTTGTTATATTACTAACCAATACTAAAAATCATATTTTGTGTTTGTGTTGTTTCAGGCCCCACAAGAACTTTGAGTTTTTTACTGTTAGATTGCTAACTTTTTTAATAATTTTTTTTTTCACGAGACACTGGCAGGAATTGCTGAAGTCTTCGATTTTGGCAGGTTGCCAATAATTAAAAAAAAAAAAAAAAAAAAAAACTAAATAGTCCGCCATTTTGTCCTTCATAGAACGAATGAAACGCTCTTTCGACCAATTAAATCGTGTGACGTAGTGCTTTTGACATAGTTCATGAAGCGATAAGACATAGTTCATGAAATGAGAACTGTCAAACAAAGCAGGGGCCTATTGTGCTCTTGGCTTCGACACTTCCAAAAAGAAGACGGATAAGGCACAGATTATTAATAAATTTGTTCTTGTTAGTACACGTATGAGGCTATGACACCTTGATCGCAAATACAAATTCAAATTTGAATTCAAAATCGCCAATAACCGCTCTTGACTCTCGTTGTTTTCTGTCATATTATGTATTAAAATATATTGTGAGTCTTGAGTTTTTCGAGTTTTATCCACTTTTGCTAATAAAATTCCGAGAAGTGTTATAACTTTGATCTGTCGTGTATACACAATATTACGTGTAACTCTGTCTGTGCTTAGATTTTAAGCTTGTTTTTTTTACTATGCAAGGGAATCATACACTCGTTTCCTGCTTACAAATGTCGAGGCTATCTTAATTTTTTAATATTTCGTTGTTATTACTAATAGAAATATTTACACAGTGGATAAGCTATACAATGATTTGTCTTAAGTCTTATGCATTGGAAAAGTCATTTTTGGGTTTGCTGCAGTCGGTTGAAAGTAAGTAAATAGAGAAGTTTGTGTATTTTTTTAAAAACATATAAGTTTTATGTCAGTGTTGCTTTTTGTTATACTTATTGTTGCTACAAATTGTAAAACTTTTATCAGGATTATGCACTACTCCCCAGTAAAAGCTGGTAAAATAGTTAATGCTTGTGTCGTCCTCCATAACCTAATCAATGACTCGCGTATTTCCATCAATGATGAATGATGATGAGTTGAATGGGGACAGCAATGTTAAGCCGGCACAGCCTGTAAGAGAGCAGAACATGATGGAGGGCGTCAAGTTTTGGTTGAAAGGTTGTAAAGGAATCGACAACATTAAAAAAGCAACAAGCACTTGCTCAGCAATCGTCTCACATAGTCTAGTGATTGGTAAGGCAAAGTTCATGTAAGGTCATAGACGTAGAAAATAAGGCAGACACCGCTTCGGTAATATGAATAGTGAAGCTATCAAAGTAAGCCGGCCGTATCTTAGCGATCCGTGCCGCACGCGCTCATTCATGGCAAAGTAAGACGACAGGCCGCCAATACGCCAATGGCAATTATCCTTAATCTTACACAAACGTAAGTCGCCGCCATTTTTGTGGTTCACTCAATGCTTAGCTCACCTTCCGTCCGCCTTTTATATATATGATAAGGTATGGTATGGTAGAGTAGATACAGGTAGGTATGTGAGACAATCTATTCCACTAGATAAAACTCAGTACCTAGAATATAAAATCAGGTAAGCAGTGTTTAATATTTACTGTGTATGAAAAACATTAATAAAATTTTATAAAATCAGTAAGAAGTTGTTTTATTGTACATGTTATTGTAAAAAAAAACATAGGCCTTTGCATTCGTTAATGGATGATTTAAACAGTATTCTCCGAGCGAAGTAACCACTCTATAAATACTGTAGTGCCTGGGACAGTTGGTTTTTTTAAATATCGTATGGTTACCTAGGCACATACGGCGTTCTCACAACATAGTCAGCCTAGTCCAGAGGAATAAACTGGTCAATACGTCTGGGGCCAACTATGTGCGATTTTCCTCACGATGTTTTCCTTCACCGTTAGAGCGTCCGTATAATGTATTTGAGATCCGAAAAAATTTATTATATTACTTAATTATTATGTTATTATATAAATTAACTAGCTGTTGCCCTCGACTTCGTCCGTGTCAATTTCTGTTATTATGATCGCGATTAAGAAGTTTTTAAAAGGATATATTTTAAAGTACTTCTGCATAGCAAGTCTAGCAAGTCTGCAAGCCTGCACCACCTCATCCTCGCCCGCAAAAATTTACCAGTCAACCTTCTTTTCGCCCTCTTGTAAAGTAAGGATTTTGCAGATGTAACTTTGTCGATATAGATCCAGAGCAACTAGCAAATTTAAAGCAGATTATATATAGCATGCCCAACTAAAACGACTCCCGTTACAACGCCCGCGCCGTCCGTGCATGCCAGTGTGAATACCCTTACGAGCCCGGAGCCCCGTGGATCCCTAAACGCTTTAAGTATTTTTGTTAAGTCAGTCGATCCAAGGTCACAGAACACTATTTACTCTCGCCCAAGGCGCTCCAGCGCGATGGACGCTTGTCGCCCTCCGCCCAACTCACGGGGCGCCTTTACAGTTTACCGTGTATTAAGTATATTGTGGTGTCTGAATATACGGATTTTGAATTGTGATATACTCAAGTGTTTTCTTTTAAATAAATATTTAGACAATCTCCTTTACTACTTGTACCACTTGCCCATACTTGTGCACGTCAATGATTATTCTAATGGTTAATATTACCAATATTACACATTAGGAACCAAATTAACAAAAATTTTGGAGGAAATATAAAAACAACAACGTCGCTTAATATTTCTGGCAAAACTACAATTTATGTTTATTTTAAAAAATAATTTTGAAGTGAAATGACAATAGGTAAAATTGCGTTTGAATGTTCCCAATGGACTTTTTAGAAAATTATATAAATTGATTTAAATATTAAATTATAACATCGGCGGTGTTTCAAAGTATGAAAATCAGTTCATTTGAAATGCTCTTTTTAGGTCCTTAATAGTTTTTATAATTAAATAATACTATAAAATTTTATATTTTTATAAATTACGTGGTGCTTTAATACACAACAAAACGCAAATTTCAATACAATTATTATCAATATTATAGTTCACTCAGGAGCCATTTTAAAAAGAAGAAGAAGAAGACTAAGAAGCAGTTCATGAAGTTCAACGAAGTTAGGTAATCAGCCCGCAGAGCCTACTCAGCCCGGTTGCCATTTTTAGGGTCAAATGTTGCCATCTCAAACCAAAAGTTGCCACTAGAAAAAATCTGTAGATGAAAGTTTAATAAAACACTATTTTTTGAAATTTCAAACTGTCATAACTTTGGAATTAATCAACCGATTTTCACGCGATTGACGACAATCGATGCAGTTTTTCATGTTCTATGAAAGAATCGAAACAAAAAAAATTAGATGAAAAATTTCGGAGTAATTACTAATTCTGAAAAAACACTTTTTTCGGTTTTGTTTCCTTCACGATATCTCTCGAACGAATCAACCGATTTTGACCGGATTAGCGGTGATCGACGTGGTTTTTCAAGGTTAAGGGCTAGTTAGTTTTTTGGATTGATCGATAAAGCCGTTTAAAAGTTTTCGAAAAAAAAAACACAAAAAAAAATCATAGGTTTTTCGAGATTTCTTGAAATCTATCTGTCCGAAATAGGGCATCGAGACCGGTTTTACCCGAAACCGAAAACCCGGATTTTCCTGGTTTTCGGGCCTACAAGAAAACCCGGTTTTCAAAATATTGAAAACCGGTTTTCGGTTTTTTTCGAGCTTTTTTTCATTATGAAATTCTACAACAGTTTATAACAGTTACAGTCACAAACCGAATGAAGTGGCTTGTGATTGTCAATGTAGAATTTTAGAATAATAGTTATAATGCTTTCATGTTATATGTACATCTGGGGGCACGGCAGTGCCCCCGCCCCGCCAAGACGAGTGAGCGAAGAGCAAGGGCACTACCAGCCTACCTTTTCCCGAAGCAATTCGTCGATTTTTTGGACCTTCATAACTTGGTATAATATAATATTCGGTTCCATCAGCGCTCAGTGCGAATTGCTCTCCGTTCCCATGATACCCAAAAGTCGAGTGGGCCTAACGGAATCCGTCCCATTATGTTGAAAATGTGTGCTCCAGAGTTGGCACCGGCCTTAACGCATCTTTTTCGGCTCACCTGCTCTTATGGCACGGTCCTGGCATCTTGGTAGACAGCTTTGGTGTGTTATCGCCTGTCCTGTTCATACTGCATATCAATGATAATATGTGATGACGACAGTACGGGTGATGCCTTATACTTATACAGGTCGCCCGAACATCTCTCGGCAAAACGTCATTGAGAGTCGAAACGAACTTGTCTCTCAAATTAAGATTTAATTTGAGAAGATCTCTGAATGGGGTAGACTTAACTTAGTTCAATTCAACACCTCTAAGACACAAGTTTGCGCGTTCATCGCTTATAAGTTACCGATGGTCGTATGTCCTCGTTTTGAAAGCATACCCATAACTGTCTCCTCCAACATTGTAAATTGGAATACTTGGTTTTAGCATATCGAGCGAGGTCTAGTTCCGATATCATCTGGAGGGCAAGGCCAAGTTAGCCTCCAAAAAGCTTGGTGTTCTGAACAAAGCAGTATTTCAGAGCGGTCTAACGCCTACAACTCTATAAGGCGCAGGTTCGGCCTCACATGGAATATTGTTCTCATCTCTGGTCAGGAGCGCCAAAGTACCAGCTTCTCCCTCTGGATCGTATCCAACGAAGGGCCGCTCGAATTGTCGACTGCCATAGTATTTCAAACAGGCTTTACTCCTTAGAGCTACGTAAAGATGAGCATCGCTCTGCATCCTATATCGGCTATATTACGAGGAGTGCTCCGAGGAATTGTTCGGACTTATACCTGCTGCAACTTTTCGCCACCGTTCCAAGGGACAAAATATTCATCATCCTCATCACCTTGATGAGTGGCAGTCATCCACCGTGCGCTTTTCTCGAAGCTTTCTGCCGCGCATTGGAATGAACTGTCGCCAACAATATTTCCGGACCATTAAGATCCGCACACCTTCAAGAAGGCAGCGTATTCCCTCCTAAAAGGCCGGATAGGCACTTCTGTTTCTACACGCCTTAACTCTATAAGCCTAACTTTACAAACTCTATACTTTAGTCAAATTATGTAGCTTGGCCATTTCGTCAGGCAACGTATTTTGACTAAGGTGTAGAGTTTGTGAAGTTATTCATTACTTTACATGAAAATGTTTATGGTGGGATCACATTTTACCAGTATTACGTTGAAACAACAGAAAGCAGCTGATAAAAGTAAATTTTAGGACATTCCTAACCAAATTTTACAAAATCTACAAAAAACCCGAAATACCCGAAAAAACCCGGGTACCCGGTTTTAAAGATGGCTGGGACCGAAAAACCCGTTTTTTTAAATATGACCGGTTTTCGATCCCCTAGTCCGAAATCTCCGAATCAGTCCAAATTGTATTCAAAATCTAAGTTTGGCCAAGCCCTTTCGAATAGCGCCAGGCGCAATAAAATTGGTGAAAATGTTCAAAAGTTATAAGAGGTTCACATACTTACACACACACGCGCACACACACACATACATACATACAGACAGAGTGACACCCTCGCGGGGGTAGTCAGGGAAGCTTCCTGTAATTTCAGAACGTCGAGATCTGATGAGAATTCGATTTTTAAAAAACGGGGTAAAACCAATAACTTCCCGATTTTTGAAAATCTTATATTTTCTTAGTGGGAGGTAAAAAAATGTGTAAGTGCCATAGATATATAATATTAAAAAGATGTTATAAACACGTAAAAATGAAGACTCGAATTGGCCCGAGCCGGGCCAATTTTGGTTAGTGTGCTCCGCGAGTAATAGCGTGTTTTGTGTTACCATGATACCCAAAAGTCGAGTGGGCCTAACGGAATCCGTCCCATTATGTTGAAAATGTGTGCTCCAGAGTTGGCACCGGTCTTAACGCATCTTTTTCGGCTCACCTGCTCTTATGGCACAGTCCTGGCATCTTGGTAGACAGCTTTGGTGTGTTATCGCCTGTCCTGTTCATACTGCATATCAATGATAATATGTGACTGGTTGCCATATTTTGGTTGCAAGGGTCACGAAGGGTCAAATGTTGCCAAAATGGCAACCAAAGTTGCCAAATGGCAACGCTGCATTTGATGCAAATTTGACGTTTCACCGTTTTTTTTTGACGTGTAACGTTTCGTTTAGAAGTCTTTGGTTTCGTCCGTAAACCGACATATCAGTTAACCATATTTTCATCAGTTTTATAAAGGTTTTATGGCTTACAAAAAATTAGTATTAGAGCCAATTATTATTTTAAAAACAGAAAATAAAATAGCCGATTGAATTTTCTTAATTAGGAAGTAAAATTAAGTCAGGAAAAATTATTGAAAACTAACAGTACCTACCTTAAATATTTATTTTTATTTTTACACAAACGAAATATTATTTCCATATTCCTTATTTCTGAATAAAAATATAACATTATAATATGTACAATACTATGTATTGCTTCATAGTCAAGTTTCAAAGTCATGCTTCAAGTCTAAAGGTCTATCAGCACCCCTGGTTCTTCTGTAAATTCTTCCAGGCACTCTTCGCATGGTGTTGTTTCGCAAGGGTTTGAGGTTGTTTCCGGAATCGTGGGCGCTAACTCCGGAGGTGGGGCCTGTATTAAAGGTAAGAAAAATAAAAAACATTTGAGAACTTAAACTCAAAAACAAAACGATATTTTACACTACGGGTATGCACATTTTAATAAAGATTATTTTTCGCGTAGCATTATATTTTCTATAATCATGTCACAGAATACCTACAGAACATCTCTGTGATTCATGTAGAAGACAGTGTTAGCAAGGTATTTTTGAAACATCTTTTGAAATATTGTACAAATCACAAAAGTTTTCGGTTTAAATTGAAATATAATAAATAAATTAATTATTTAACAAAAAATATGTATGGTGCTCTTAGAAAATCAAAGACAAACTTTTACGTTGCTGTGCTGCACAAAATTTTACGTTTAAGGAGATTGTGTGATGTTAAGAGGAAATTGTATGATATTCTAACTCAGGAAATATTAACCATGTATACCTCTATTCTGTACAAATAAGACACGCGACAGGGATCCCAGGAGGAGCACAGAGTAGCGTTATGGACCAAGTCTTTCCTCGGTTCGTCCCCAAAATAGTCGAATGTGATGACGATATTATTATCAATAGCACATTCGTTTAAAAACTCATCCATTGTTACCTGCAAGCATATAATATTATGTATTATATTAAAAAGAGGCCTGCGCTTTAATAAGATAAAAATACGGAAACTTTTACCCTTAGAAGTAGGTATATATAATATACCTTGACGACCGAAGCTTCCTTATGTTGGCGGGCGCATATTTACTTTTTCGACTATGCTAAAACTCGACGAAAAAACTAAAATTGAACAAAGACCAAATTTGATTGAACAATCATGAACAAACGATTAAGGATAGAAAAAGTTAATACGCGCCCGCTAACTTACGAGGCCGAAGCTGACGAAGACAACCGACTCTACCACTGCGCACTCATTCGTCAATTCAAATAACTCGCCCTTGCGCGACTTCCGGTTACAAGTTTCCGGCCTATTTTACGAAATAATTCCCACAGTTTAACTACTAGATCCATTCTCCCACAAATTCCAAAAAAGTGAGAGGAAACTGGAAAGAAGTTACACATCAACAAGTTCAAACGTTAAACTTAATACACCCAACCTTTGTCTTATTTCCACAATCCAGTGTACCATTTTGGAAGTAGTTGGAATCTCTTTCACCATCCCCGAGGCAGAACATCCAACCTTCGTAGTAGGAATATTCGATAGGCGCCGACTCTGCTTCTATACAGGGGTCTATGGGTACTGGTATAGAAGCCTTTCCAAAAGTGCATTTCTTCTCGTGTATATTCGTTTGGACTCGATATGCGTCCATGTCAGGCTCTGAGCCTTGTGGACACTTGAAGTAGTTACCTAAACAGTAAAGGTTAAGTGTGGGATGAATCAAAATAATTATTATGTGGTGCGAAATAATTAAAACGATTTATTCTACTGTGAAGTTACTAGATAGTATCACATAGTATGAAATATGGATAATACCAAGGGAAGTCGGAACATTACAATTTATTAGTAATAATAATTGCGAGACTCTATCACAGTTATCGCTCGAATCGTTCTTATATGCTGCTAGACTGTAAACCTCGCGCGTACTGCTAGAATGTAAACCTCGCACTTATGTGATACTAGATTGTAAACCTCGCACTTATCTGCTGCTCGATTGTAAACCTCGCGCTTATATGCTGGTAAATTGTAAACCTCGCGCTTGTATGCTAGACTGTAAACTTTGCGCTTCTATGCTGGTAAATTGTAAACCTTGCGATTATACCTATGCTAGATTGTAAACCTCGCGCGTACTGCTAGAATGTAAACCTCGCACTTATGTGATACTAGATTGTAAACCTCGCACTTATCTGCTGCTCGATTGTAAACCTCGCGCTTATATGCTGGTAAATTGTAAACCTCGCGCTTGTATGCTAGACTGTAAACTTTGCGCTTCTATGCTGGTAAATTGTAAACCTCGCGATTATACCTATGCTAGATTGTAAACCTCGCGCTTATATGCTGCTAGATCGTAAACCTCGCACTTATGTGCTGCTCGATCATAAACCTCGCACTTATCTGCTGCTCGATTGTAAACCTCGCGCTTATATGCTGGTAAATTGTAAACCTCGCGCTTGTATGCTAGATTGTAAACCTTGCGCTTCTATGCTGGTAAATTGTAAACCTCGCGATTATACCTATGCTAGATTGTAAACCTCGCGCTTATATGCTGCTAGATCGTAAACCTCGCACTTATGTGCTGCTCGATCATAAACCTCGCACTTATCTGCTGCTCGATTGTAAACCTCGCGCTTATATGCTGGTAAATTGTAAACCTCGCGCTTGTATGCTAGATTGTAAACCTTGCGCTTCTGTGCTGGTATATTGTAAACCTCGCGATTATACCTATGCTAGATTGTAAACCTCGCGCTTATATGCTGGTAAATTGTAAATCTCGCGCTTAACTATATGCTACTAGATTGTAAACCCTCTCAGAGATTACAGTGATAACCTTGGAATTACTGTTACCGTTTTGTACAATGTACACAGTCTTCGTGGTGGCACTAACTACAGTCCTGACCGTCAGCCCATTACCGCCACTCTTGATGTTTTCCATCAGCACCTCTTGAGCTGCCTTCTGCTCTCGCGACCATTTTGATGCCTCTTCGGCCAATATCTGACGGCTCACTTTACTCTCCGACTGCAGAGACTATTGAAACATTAAATAATACAATATTATACGCACATAACGTGACGCAAAAAAAAACATTATTTTACACCGGCTTTCTGTGAGGCCGTACTACTTTTCCCAACAGTTTTAGCCTTCTCGTACCATAAGTGGATTGGAGAAGTTTATTGATGTTGTTATTATTATATTCAACGTAATGATACTAAAATATATTACATCAATCTCTGCAAAAATTTTTGGAATCGATCAATAAATTACTGAGAAATGGATCATTGAAGTTGAGGAAATTTCTGTTGACCCTGTGACGTCACATAGCCTGACGGATCAAATATAGCCTAAGCCGCTGATGAGACCTGAAAATTGGAGGGTGAGTTATTTGTATGACGTCGGATACGACGAGAAGAGATTTTCTGAAATTCTACTCCTAAGGGGTAAAAAGGTGGGGCGTAATTTAACTCATTCGGGCTTAGTGACGTCATGATTATGCAAATTCAAAGTCCCACAACTTTTTTATTTTTAGATATATTTTTCCAATTCTTTCACTTGTTTGTTTTATTTTACTCTTTTTTTATCGTATTTTTATTTTTTATTAGGTAAGTACTCGTAACTCACTTGAGCCAACTTGTATTGTCCATATAGTTAAATGAAGCAGAAAGTCACATTATTTCCTACTCACTTGAGGTGGGTTCTCCATTATAATCTGGGGTCGGCCCAGGGTATGCTGCCACATGAGCTCCGCTGCCGTCTTGAACTTGGTGCTGTGGTGTAGTGGGTGAATCTGGAGAATGCCGTACCAGGCTAATTCCCTGTACACGCTGTCTGGTAGATAGCCAGTCTGGAAACAAACTTTCATTAATAAAGAAAAATTCACAGAATATTAATTTTAACTTAAATTACTCAGTTACATAAATTTAAAATATCTACTCATTAAAAATACACTTACCGGCATGAAGTTCATATGCCACTGTAAAATAACGTAAGTAGGTAAACAACAATTTTAAATATATTAACTATTGTTAAAATCGTTGCATCAATAAAATATTTATTGCATATTACATAATAATTAAATATCTAAACGCGTATAATATTATAATATCATGAAACTTACCTCTTCTTCAGTCGCATCCTCGACATCCGCTGCTTGAGTTGCTATCAAGGAAATGATATAGCATGCGTTAGCGAAATATACTAAATACTTACTTAGTAGGTACTAGGTACTTAAATAATGTAAGTTGTAATGTTAATTGCGTATGATCATTGAGTGTAACAAAAAAAAAGTAAGTAAGTATTGAAACTTAAAAATTACGAAAAATTCTAATCGTTCCATTTTATGTGAAAACATAGTCGGAATAGAACTATTGGGGTAAAACATAAAATCAAACCTTCATCTTCATTATCAGCATAATCGTTGGCTACATTCAACTGAAAATAAACAAAACTCAAATAATACGTGTAACGTGAGACACAATAAGTTCAGTTTAATTATGTAGGTAATTTATTTAGTTACGCTACACAACACGTGAGGAGTTAAATGTGCGTTAGACACAGGAGTGTCTGTTCTAAGTCTAATTATCGCTTAAATTTTTAATGACGTGTGTACTGTGTACCTAATGTGCACCTATATTTATTCTTTACGAACCTCTATCAATAAAAAGACAATGTATAGTTTAGTAAATATTTTCTGATAAATGTACATTATGTACCTAAAACACTAAAGAAAACGAAAACAGTAGTTCAAAGCAAAAATTCTTTAACGAACCAATTAGTGTAATTGTTTCAATGCAATTTATGGCTTTGGTTAATTAATACGGAAGTTAATAGTTCTTGAAGGTACTCTTAAACTTTATTCCCTTCTTTATATCACAACTGTAATATTATTATGTTTGCTCTATGTTGATAATTATTATGAGCCACATTTTATTTTTATAATAGCTCCCTTTTGCCTTTCTAAAGCTGGCTGTTTAAACGCTTGGGCTAATGCCAGTAGGTAGCTAAAAAAAAGAAAATTATTTGTTGTCTGTGGTCTTTAATTAATCATAGACAAACATCATTCATTTGTCATTATTTGTCATTCTTTGTATTTTCATGAGTCAGTTTTGGAATAAAATTTTTGATTTTTTTGCCATGTTCAGATAATTGTGAGTTTTATAATTCAAAATGAATACACTAGACAGACAGCTGGCAGAACTTCGGATATATGCAAATGAGTTAGACGCAAAATTACAGGACGACATAAACGCTGCAAAATTAAAACCATCGATTCCACCTAAAAAAAATAAAGCGCCGCAACCACAAATACCCCAAAGCTACACCGTAAAATCGGCTTGCGAGCCATCATACTCCTCCAGATTAGAATATGGGAGCCGGACGAGCTCGACGTACTCGAATTTGGTACCAGTGAAGAGTTGTATCGTACGAAACTCGTCTAGAGCGCGAAGCGGTGATGTACTTCTGTACAGTAATTTGCTGCCTCCCGGCGGCACGACCCACGTATACTCGAATATACCGATACAGCGGAACCCAGAGAACTACTACGGGGGTGATGCGAGGTCGGAGGTGTCCCGAATAAGCGATTTAGGCGCTCAGTCCACGTACAGCGAGCTGCGGCGGCCGGGGTCGGCCTATCCGCCGTCCTCCGCGTCCGTAAACGCTCAGGACTTCTCCACGTACGGCGATTCACAGGCGTCATCCACATATGAGTCACTATACGAGCCGATCAACCCAAGACCCTGCAGTCAACTGTCGGGTACATCCCTGTACGGGGGCTACGTAGGTCCCACAATAGAACCGATACTGGAGCCCGACGAGGCGCTGTACTGTGGCAACTGCAATAGATGCGGGGAGAAGATCATGGGCGAGACGACGGGCTGCACGGCGATGGAGCGGATTTATCACATCAAGTGTTTTTGTTGCCAACAGTGTGGCATTAATTTACAAGTAAGTGTTCTATTTATTTTTACTACCTGTCCCACCACATTGTTGTCTTAAGAGTACACTAGTCGGCGGCTCGAACTCACTGGGAGGCGCGGCCTAAATGCATGCTATTTCACCAACATCTGAGGGGAAAGGGATAGACTCATAAAAGAGCAGTCAAGCTATAGTGCACACATGTATAACCGCTCTGTAAAGTTTATTATGCGCTACGCACACATACCTACGCAATTTCATTCAATAGGAATGTATAGAGCTCGCTGCACGCTTGTTTGACTCACGCGAGTCATACGACCGCGACGCGAGCGATAGCTAGGTAGGTATAATAATAATGTTATCTATTTAAATATCTACACAAATAAATAAAATTGAAGTGTCTGTTTGCAATTTTAAATTAACAGATTTTTAATTATTATTAATTTTATATTTAATTATTAATTTGAAAGTATTATATGACTAACAGTAAAAATCTGTTTTTTTGTCTGTCCTACTGTCTGTCCGCTTGTTCCGGCTAATTTCTGAAACGGCTTGATTTTCACGTGACTTTCACTGGCAGATAGCTGATGTTATAAGCAGTAATTTTGGCTACTTTTATCTAAGGGTTCCGTTTAAATAAGTAGTGATCCGTTTTTGTTGGTTCTATGCAAACGAAGTTGCGGGGACCAGCTAGTCTATATCTTCTGTACTAATATAATAAAGAGGAAAAGTTTGTTTGTTTGTTTGTTTTCATTGAATAGGATCCGAAACTACTGGACCGATTTTGAAGAAAATTGGCACAGATGTAAAGCAGTGGCGAAGGGTGGTTCTCCTTCATAGACAAGCCGTAACCTGTATAATAGCTAGGGATTTGGATGAAGGTCTTCAAAAGGTAAGCGGTAAGGGAAGCCGATAGGAATGGAGTTATAGGAACCCCTCGCCATCGCCACTGATGTAAAGTAGTCGACGGGGAAGGACATAGGCTACTTTTTATCACGGAAATATGACCGTTTTTTGCGAATAAACATAAATTATGTATAAAAAATAATTTAAAAAAATAAAATTTCCAGTCATCCCTGGTAGATACTAGATCGATAGGTAACTGTGTTGGTGTTGGTACTAAGCAGGCGTAGTGTGTTGAGACAACTCTCAACTCACCTACATCAACATGTAGGTAGGGTATGTTCAAATTTTACTATTCGAATAATTGGAATATATTGGCTAACCATTATTCGAATAAATTCGAATAATTCGAATTCGAAAAATTCGAATAATTCAAATAAAACGAATATTGGTAAACTTTTGTATATTATACATTTTAATGTCTAAAGGACAATAATATTACAGATATTACAGATTTTTTTATTATTTATTTATCAGTTTATTTAAATTTGAGTTAAAACATTTTTGAGAGTCGTAACACTGCACAAAAATCGGAATATGCTGTAAAAAGTACTCTGTTCTAATAAAATAGAACTAATTATTATTTTTAACCCTCTGCGACTAACGTGGCTCATTTATTGCGATTGTACTGACGTGGTAGTACACGAGACATCATTTTAACTGTAAATATTTTCACTATACCAACTAGATTTGTAGCCTATTCTTTATGTTATATTATATGAGCTTGAAATAGTAAAAACAGTTTGTATTTTCAACATTAAGTAGGTTTTATTGGCTTCACACAAATCAGTGTATGAATCTCTCCTTTCATCTTAATGACATAAAAAAATATCAAAATTAACTATTTTAAATTTTAACATTGTACATTTTTAAACCAATAATTATAGTATTAAGTCTAGCAAACATGATATTTATTCATTGGTTCAATTCAAAATTAGAAACTTTCAAAATCACAGGTTTGTTTGACAATTTGACTTAGAACACTCTTTTTATTTTTGTTGGACAAATACAACAGTTTTCTACTACTTGATGGAACAGATTGAACTACTGGTGGTGGTGGGGGGATATTCTTACCTAAAACCCTATAAACTATTGTACGACGGTAAATTGTTACTTGCGTAGTGACAGTCATGCGCAACTCCCTTGGCAATTTTTCATTTTATACTCGGTTTTTTTCAAAATATGATTCAGCACTAAATCTCTTGCCATTTAATATATTTTTTACTATTTCTACAATGGTTTCTACACATGAAATTATGTCCTCTTCATTGCAATATCGCTAAATTCATGTTCACTTTCGTCTTCTAAGTTCTAACCACACTCTCTCAGCACACTCCAGCTGAAGTTCTCTTTCGAGCAGAAGAAGTGCTTGGCATATGGTTGTTAGTTGTTACTTGAGTAAGCCATCTAAAACAAGTTTCCTTTTAAATAATTACTATTCTTTCCTCATTATAATTTATAATTGATGTAAATAAAATTAAATTCTGAAGTGGCGCAAAATAATACAAGCCATATACACGTTTTCGAAAGGTGAGCAAAATTTATTTACTGACGTGGTTATTTAGGAGACACTATGAAAATATCATAATTTTACTAAGGTGGTAGTATGGTAGACACAGCTCTTATCACTGATGTGGTAGTCTCGTGGACACCTTCTGCCCTCTACGTGCACGTGCGCTAGTTACAACCACCTCGCTTGCATCAACCGATGCCTTAGGTTACTATAGGAAGGTACTAAGAGCAACGGCGATTAAATTTGAAAATTACCGGTAATAAACCGAATTTTATTTTACGCGGTGTCTGTTGGACTCCTACGTCAGTCGCAGAGGGTTAAACAAACAATTAAACCGACTTCCAAAGTAAAAATACCCATGAAATAAAACTTTTTTTCTAAATAATTCCCCTTTTAAATTTGCCTAAAATTTTAACAAGTCGCTGCTAGCCCAAACAATACCCTATAGTATTTTATAGAACTTACGTTCAAATTTGCTGGTACCGACTTCAAAATTAAGAAGATTGAGTAGCGAAATAGTTAAAATTTTAACCAAATTTAAAAGGGGAATTATTTAGAAAATAAGTTTTATTTCATACTTTTTTATGTATTTTTAATTGTTTAATTGTAAGTCGGTTTAATTTTTTGTTTAAAAATAATAATTTTACTATTTTTAGTGATATTTGTTAAATTAATATTAATACCTCTTAAGAACGTCTAAAATAAACGATCGAATGTATACTTGAATACGCGCCAAGCTTCCATTAGGTATAGTTAATAAGATGATGATGATGATTACACTAAGTTAAAAAGTGAAATATGCTTGCAGTTCTTTAAACAATGTTGAAATTTCCAAACGCGTATCTTTATAAACTGAGGAGTTCTGTTCAGTGCTTTTGGATCCAAGAAACACCATGGCACAAAATCTTATTTTATGGTAGCATATGCTTGTGTTACTTTAGAAAAAGCGAAAATCACTATATGTGTCCATATAAATTTCGAGGAGTTCCTTCAATTCCTCATGGATCACATCATCAGGTTTCTTCTATTGTGACTAAACGACCAATTTCGAATTATATCCTGTACAACAACAAAAGAATTTTACAAATAGGTCCATAAATGGCAGATTAATGTCCAAAAGATATCCGTGTAATTCGATTTTTGCAAAACGGGGTAAAACCAGTAACTGCCCGATTTTTGAAAATCTTGGATTTTCTTAGCGGAAAGTTGAAAATAAAAAATGTATGCAGTAGAACGTGTAACCTCCTTTTTGGAAGTCGTTTAAAAATCAACCCACGATGTCGTTCTGTTATAATGATCCGCTCCAGACTAAATCGGTACTTGTGTAAGCAACATAGGTAAGTAAACAAGATAACTGTCAAAAAAAAGCACACGAAAAAGAGTTTAATGTTGTATCTAAAATCTTCATATCTGGTTATATTCTTAAAAACAAAAAATATATTTTTTTAATTTCAACTTGACCGTGTCTTTTGTATCTCTTTATGTTTTAAATTTTTATAATAATAAACATTTATTAAATAATGTAATTTTTTCCGGTTTATACAAGTTTTTTTACTATTATTTATATATTTTTGATTAATTAATAAAAGTATTCGTATTATTCGAATACTGGATCCCGTCATATTCAAATAACATAATTGAGGAATTTTCGAATAAAATGAATATTCGAATAATATTCCCTAGATGTAGGTTCTTTTACCGACTACGACTTGGAATAGCAGTTGAAATAACCTAACCTAACCAAGAGCATGACAGGACAGTCTGTAACTATCAACGCGCAATAGGTTTTCTTTAATTTATTTCAAAATTTATTGTCCGATTTCGCTTAAAATAATTTTCCTCGAGAGTTTTTAGCATGATCTATCAGCATGGAAACTTATAAGTTTCTATCTCAAATAGTTTAGAAATGCCAGGGGGGGGGGGGGCCACTTATAAACCATTTTGGAGGCCGATTACTCGAAAATGGTTGACTTTGTGAAAAAGTGAAGTATGAAACCGTACCCTTATTTTAAAAGACCTATTCAATGATACCCCACACAATGGGGTAGAATGAAAAAATAATTTTCATCCCCACTTCACAAGTATGGAGAGCCACCCCTCACATGTAAAATTATTATTATTTTATGATGGCAAAACCGAGACCTATACACAGTCTTTAATTATACCATAATTCATCTATTTATATTCATAATTACAGGAGCCAGAAGCGCGGACGGACAGACATACAGACGAACGGACGGACGGACGGACGGACAGAACGAAACTATAAGGGTTCCTGAAGCATTACGGAACCCTACAAAGGATAAGGATACAAAGGGAAAATATTCGAATATTCTATTTTTTGGGCACTATTCGAATTATAAAAAACCTTATGATTTATTATAATTGTCACCGTAAAATTGTAAAAACTGTTAGATTGTAATATAACTAGTAAAATTGTAAAATGTTGATAGACTTCCGACGCGAATATGCTGCCTTATATTTTAACACATAATTTTTCGTTAGATTATAAATATAGTTATTAATCATTCGACATATTTTTACAATCTCGTTAGTTATTTTACAATCTAACGGTTTTTACAATTTTACGGTGACACAATCACTAATTTATTAGTTTTTAAGTTATTGCGTAATATTATGCCCTGCATGCCACTTTCACACACTCTAGTTTAGGAGTTAGCGAAAAACAGACAAACAGACGTGCGCCAACTCATTTTGAAAGTGACGCGGGGGGCCCGTCCGGGGCGAAGCGGGCGGCGCGGGCGCGGCAGGTTCGCGTCGCCTTGAAATAATTTTAAACTTTATACACATATGTATAAGACTTAGTATCGTTGTTTCGAGCGGCCGCGCGGCTGCTTCGAACTGTTTTATAAGTATGTAAATAAAAGAAGTCTGGGAAATATAGTTCTAAAACTATTTTACACTGAAAGTGCCCGTCGTCGCCCGCTGCCATTCCGATGTGAATCGGCCCTACACTTCTCTATTTGTACCAAATCGCGAAGTAGGTAAATAAAGCGTGATACCTAACTAAATCTAAAGTTTAGAACTGAAACAGTATTATTGCTAATTGTTATTGTTATTGCCTTAAAGTTATGGGAATAAAGTCTAAAACTGTATGATCAATAGCGAAACTGTTTTGTCCTGTGTTTACTTTGCCAACAATAGATAGTAAAGCTAAATGCAATGACTAAAATATTATATATACCAAAAATGTAATCCTAATATATTAAAATCGAGACATAGGTAGTTAATTCGAGTAGGTAGTTAGGTATATTAATTGTACTTGTGACAAACGCAAAATATTAAATTAAGTAGGCTACTAAGTTAACACTAGGTACTTATATAAAATTATTATATTATAACTTATAAGTAACCTACACAATATCATTATATCTAATATCATACAATACTTTATTATTGCCACCTATTCGTTGAGAACAAAAAAATTTACACCGTTTTCACGTTACACGACAGTCGACACCGATCGCAATATTCGATAAAAAACTGGAAACGCTCTTATGTCTTTGGCATAAGTACGTTTTTCAAATAACCAGACCATTATCGCAATTCGCGTTAACTTTGTTTTAAAATCCCTTACATGTCTCTTTCACACCTATCGCCTATGTAATTTGTCGGTGCGATAGCCGACATCGTACCACGTGTTGTTATACTAGGTCCATTCGTGCTCGTTATGGCCTGTATTCACTTTGATTAGTGCGAGTGCGAGTGATTAGTGTTTAGTGCAGGTGTGTAGTGCGAGTAGTGTCCAATACTGTTTAGTGGCTCTGTTTAGTAAATTCATTTGAAACCATGTCCAGACGTGTGTAGTAGGAGGCACGCGGCGAGTGAGTGGGAAGCGGGGCGCGCGGGCCCACCCCGCGCGCGCCCCTTCCCCCTCACTCGCAGTCTACTCGCAAAAAAATAGAACACGCTTCTAATCACTCGCACTAAACACTCGCACTCGCACTCGCACTCGCAGTCGCTGTCCACACGTGTTTTCTACTAATCACTAAGCACTCGCACTACGCACTCGCACTCGCACTAATCAAAGTGAATACAGGCCTTGAGTAGAGATGAAAATTCCCCGGAAAGTTTCCTTTTCTAAGGAATACTTCCTGAAAACTTCCTGAAAATTTCCAAATTTGGAAGTTTTCAAAATATATGACTTGTAGAATATTTGTGAATAATAACTTACCAGGGATGATTGTACCTAAAAATCTAAGCAATTTACCTAACGAAAAATTAAATAAAAATGTGTCTTTCCATACAAGAGTTACCCCCGACTCGTCACTCCTTCGATTCGTCACCAAAAATTTTGTCTTTACAACGACACCCGACTCGTCACGACTAAAAATGATAATAAATTATTATTGAGATTAGATTAGATCTGATTGACTTTAGTATGAAAAGTTTTAAGTAGGTATATTTTGTTTTACGTCTGACAGTTTCATTGTCTGAACACACCCTCTTTGTCGAATGATTTCAATTTCACCCTTAGAATATATTATAGCTTTATTTCTTTTTCATTTCAGTAAATATTTTTTACGTATATCATCTTAGTAAATAACATTATTTCATTATGAAGGCAAATTTAACCAGATACCTATACGAGTGGGTTCATGTATCAATAATTTTACTATAAACTGTTTTATTAACTACTAGCTGGTGCCCGCAACTTAGTTTGCGTTGAATTATAGTAAACGGAAACGAAACCCTTTTTACCCGACTACAGCGAATAGACCAGTGCCGATAGGTTTTGAAACAAAATAAATTTATAGTAGGATGATACCCATCGGAAAAGGAAGAGAATGTAACAAAAATAAAAGGAAAAAGTCGGAATGTGAGGAGGGTGAGTTTTTAAGGGTAGAAAACGGTTTATCTCGATTTCCGGCAAAACTACAAGTCCTATGGAAAAACGTCAAATGGCATAGTTGTAGATAATAAAAAGATCTACAACTTTTGCATTTACACTCTTTTCACATAACCTCAAAATTTATGTGAAAAATTCAAATAACCAAGTTTTTGGTTTTTTATTTTTATCATGTACAAAAACAAAAACAATTGTCACAAAATTTGGTGAAAACTTAGCTTTTTATGTCCTAAATACACTGTAATTTTTTTGATTTAAAATATTTATTTTTTCACCTTATTTTGTCTTAATATCAAAAAAATAACCCTAATTTTCAATCGAAAATTCTCGCGTCCAAATATCAGCTTTTTTTAAAAATCGGTGGGTTTCTTGTTCGATGAAATCTATTCTTTCTGATGATGTAAAATATATACCTATGCATTATAAATAGTAAATCTTCTCAGAAAGTTATTTGAATTTTTCACATAAATTTTGAGGTTATGTGAGAAGAGTGTAAATATAAAAGTTATAGATCTTTTTATTACCTACAACTTTGCCATTTGACTTTTTTCCATAGGACTTGTAGTTTTGCCGGAATTCGAGATAATTCGTTTTCTACCCTTAAAAACTCACCCCCCTCACTTCCCGACGTCAAATCGCCCGTAAATTATTTTTTCCTTTTATTTTTGTTACATTCTCTTCCTTTCCCGATGGGTATCATCCTACTATAAATTTATTTTATTTTTGACCATTTTCAGAGGTAAAAGCCGTAGTCTAGAAGGCAAAAGGAAGGATAATGATTTTGGCTGTCTATTACCTGGCTGCAGCTAAAGGTGTTTGGTATCAAAATAAAGATCTTGATGAGACCGTTCCAAAAATGTACAACACATAGTAAAATGGTCAAGTATAAGTATGAGTCTGATGACTGAAAAAAATACATTCATACGTTCATAACGAAAAAAATACGTTCATCCCATTACGGGTTGAATATCGAAAAATTATGAAATATTATGTGCTTAAGTAATTTCTTTTAGGACTACATTTACAAAGTTCCAAGCCTAAATGCTCATGTAAAAAACTTACCCATACAGACTTTAGTACCCCTTTTTACCCCTTAAAACATATAAATATGTTTTCCCCATACAAAGTTTAGTACCCTTTTACCCCTAAAAAGATCGAATTTTAGAAAATGCTGAATAAGAGTTTTAGTAAATCATACCAAAGAGGAAGATTACGAAATTCTAAACAGATCTGACCACAAACAAAAAAGTTACATGTTGATACCCTTTTTTACCCCTTTAGGGGATGAATTTCGCAAAATCCCTTCTTAGTGGACCTATACGTCAGAAAAGGAAGCCACGGTCCAAATTTTACGTTTCTAGCTTCAGTAGTTTTTCCTCGGCGTTGATGAATGTTGGTGTCAATAAATGGCGTTGAGTCAAGGAATCGTGCTTAATGTGTTCAATTGAATCGAAACTATAAAATTTAGCTAATATTAGTGTAATTTGCATTTAAACCAACTGTCTTTATAAGATAAATGATCAGTTTTGAAACTTGCCGAAGCCCACTGTAGTGGCTTTCAGATGTTCTATATATTAGGTTGGGGAAAAAGTTTCTTCGCATTTTATATAAAAATTCAAAAGGTTTTTTTATAAAGTTTATTTACAAGTGACTAAAGTATATATGTGCCATTTTGTTCGATAACTTTTTGCCATCTTGTTGGTAGGTACATGATCCCATTGCTATAAAGTTTTTGGGGCTTCTGATGAAAAAACTGCGACAAGTGGTTTTGGCAGTCCTCTTGTGATGTCAACCTGACACTGCCTAAGGAATTCTGCAGCGACCAAAACAGGTGGAAATCTGAAGGTGCAAGGTCAGGACTATACGGCGGATGCATTAACACCTCCCAGCCAAACTCCCGTAATTTTTTCTGAGTGGCTAAAGATGTGTGAGGTCTAGCGTTATCATGGTGAAAAACCACACCCCTTCTGTTGATTAATTCCGGCCGCTTTCTCTCAACTTCTTGCTTTAATCTCATCAGTTGTTCGCAGTACAGTTCAGAATTGATGGTCCTGCCTGGCGGTAACAGCTCACAATGAATAATGCCCTTCCAATCCCACCACACACACAGCATCACCTTGTTGCGAGTTAACCCGGGTTTCGCCACAGTCTGTGAAGCCTGACCGGCCTTTGACCACGATCTTTTTCGCACGTTCTTGTCGTACGTGATCCACTTTTCATCATCAGTTATCAGCTTCTTCAAAAATGGTTCGGTTTCATTACGTCGTAATAAAGAATCACAAATGAGTACACGGTTAATTAGGTTTCTTTCAGTGAGCTCATGAGGCACCCAAATATCGAGCTTTTTTGTGTACCCAGCTTTTTTCAAATGCGCCAAAACCATTTTGTGGTCAATCCCCAGTTCTTCAGCTATATCGTAACTACTAATATGCCGATCTTGCTCCACTTTTTCAAAAATGGCAACAGTTTTGTCCGTAACAGGGCGACCAGAGCGACGTGCATCTTTGATATCAAAATTTCCGGATTGAAAACGCTTAAACCAAATTTGCGCTACTCTCACAGATACTGCATTAGGTCCATAAACATCACAAATTTTTTTCGCGGCTTGTGTTGCATTTTTACCTTTTTTGTAATAAAATTTTAAAATGTATCGAAATTCTTCATAAGAATCACTCATTTTAACAATAAGAAAAACAAATGAAAATCTCAAATTTACCTAATTTGAATTTGGAATTGTCTTCTGTAAAATTAAAACTTTTTAATGATACCAAAATCAGCCAGATACAATTGGTATAGCCCAAGATATTTTATGACAAGTTCATACATACTATAATGCGAAAAGACTTTTTCCCCAACCTATTATATCGCCGATCTTAGAAAACTTCGATAGCGCGATTCAGGACTGTGCGCTGATTGGTCCGCCACAACTTCCTCACGAGGAAGTATTCAGGAAGTTTTCAGGTAAACTTCCTGAAACTTTCCCGAAAATTTCCAAAATTTCGGAAACATTCCGGAGTTTTCACCTCTAGCCTTGAGTCGTGCGGCGGCGCGGCGGCGGGGGCTTCCCCGCAACCCGCGCGGGGAAACATTTCGAGTGAAATGCAAACAATATTTTTATAGAAATGACGCGCTCAGATTACGCAAATATACTCTTAGCTGTTGGTGATTTGTGAAAAGAACTAAATGTTATATTGTTTGGATTAAATTTATTTCATTTGCTGAAGAATTAAACTGTGTCGGTATTGGCTTCATTTTTTATATTATTATTTCGTTTGTTTGTTATTTACGGTCAAAGTTCCTCTTAAAATTGCGTCAAAAATAGGAAGTTTCGAGGCTATTATTTTTTAAACTAATTATAATTTTAGAAATATAAGCCGATACCGACATAGATAAGTGTCATAACAATCGATATTACGTTAAAATTTGGGTCTACAATGTTTCACTTTAGAGTAAATCACCAACAGCGTTTGTATGGAGAAATGACCGACTAGCGCAGCCTTAAGGTGGTTCGTTTCCTATACAAAAAAACAATGGACATTTATTAGGTAATTTCATACTATTACTACATAAATTTATATGCACATCTATTTATTTTGCAATACAATTGTCGCAAAATATATTTAAAATACTTTATTTCACACAGAAGTCACATTTTTATTGAATTTTCGACAAAAAGTGACATTTGTAACTTATGTTCATAGTTCATAGTACATAAAAAGAACCAGAAACTGTCTTGAAAAGTAAAGAACATTAAAAATATTTAAACGTTTTTACAGGGAAGGCCCTTCTATGCAGTGCAAGGCAAAGCCCTATGTGAGAGAGATTACCTGGAAACATTGGAGAAGTGTTGTGTCTGTGGCGATCCAATTCTAGATCGTATACTACGAGCAACGGGGAAGCCGTATCACCCGCGCTGCTTCACGTGTGTGGTGTGCCAGAAAAGTCTTGACGGAATACCATTCACTGTAGATGCGGTCAACAGAATCCATTGTATCGATGACTTCCATAAAAGGTAAATGATAGTTTAATATTCATAATGTTTTAAATAAACGAAGCGGAAGAAAGGCAAAAATGGAGAGCCTACACTCGATGAGGGATCCAAATTAAATAAATAAATAGAAAATAACATATACAAACTTAACACTAACTACTTACTATAATATAAAAATAATGTGAAAAATGGTTATTTGAAAATAAAAGCATTCTTATTTTATTTAATGCTTTAAATATTAAAGTTTATTCATTATTTTAAAGTGAAGAAATAATTTATTGAATTGTTATAGTATTCAGTGCCCATACCATGTGGAACAGCCCTTTTTCTTACCTTGGAATATAACATATTGAAGCAAAGTCATAGAAACATTGCAATCTAATTTCAGATATGCACCTCGCTGTGCTCGATGTCGAGAACCAATTGTCCCAGAAGGTGGTGCGGAGGAGACTGTCCGTATTGTGGCATTGGACAAGAGTTTTCATATCGTCTGCTACTCATGTGAGGACTGCGGTGCGTCCCTCTGCTCTAGAGAGGAGGGCAGAGGCTGCTACCCTCTAGATGATCATCTCTACTGTAAGGAATGTAACGCTAGACGTATACAAGACCTTTCCAATAATATTTACTAAAACCCTATAGTCTATCAGATGAGAGAATATCTTTCAGTTTTTGCAGTATTTACTTTATCATTATAGAAATTGTATCGCAACAAAAACAATCAAATTGAGTGAGAATCAATGTTTATGTTATAAATTATGTTGTAAATGTTAGAATGTTTTTGCTGGCAAAGATACTCATAAGTCTCATTTTTTACTGAAACTACAATCCGTTTAGAATTACTTTTACATTGGATTATCTATGGGAGTGATTCTTATGTTGTTGGCAGCTCCTGTCTCAGGTAAAATAACTGAGTCTGTATCATGATTCATGAAGTACTATATTTCTATGTTCAAATACTTATGTAATATATATGGTTTGGTAAAATCATGAACAGATATTTTGGGCGTATGATCTACTGCTTATGTAAAGACATTTAGGCAGAAAAAAAATCGAATAAAATATAATATGCTAAATAAAATTACATTGCGCTCTCGTAAGGTGCTGAGGTCATTTACCACAAGAACATTTATCGTTAACAGAAACAGCTGACTTTAAAGCGAAAGCAAAGTAGTTACGTAAATAATATCAATTGAATCAGCTGTGTGAGGCCAATGACCTCTGTAGCACCGTAAAAAAAATGTAATTTGATTGAGATTTTTTTTCGATTTTATTTTATTTTTCTGCCTAAGTGTCTTTATAGTGCAATAGATCATTTGCCCAAAATATCCGTAATTGATTTTACCAAACCTTATATTTTGTGACTTTTATTTATTATTTTTATATGGCAACTTTAAACTCTAAGCAGTATTTCTATTTATGGATTGATGTATATTGTAAGCTAAAACTTTATATTCTATTCTATAATTAAAGTAGAGGAGACAGTGTAGATTTGTGTATTAGAATTTTCTTGTAGTGTTTACTAAAATAATGGATTTATTGTTATTATTACCCTACTACTATTATAAATGGGATGGATGTTCGTTACTCTTTCACACAAAAAGTACTAAACGGATTTTGATGAAATTTGGTATGGCAGTAGTATAGGCTCTGGATTAATACAGGCTACATTAATCCCGAAAAAATACAGTGTTCCCGTGGGATACCCGATACTATATTGGCCAAGCCGCGGGACAAAGCTAGATAAGGAATAAGGAAAACAACACTGCCATATTTTTCATTATTTAACACTATAAATAGTCACTGTCCATTTACCCAATGTACAACCTAAAAATGATTCTTTTCGAATAGTAGTTAAAAATATTGCATACAGCATACTTTTTTAATCCTATTTTCCATTTTTCTCATATAACATCTAGGCATTAAATAATATAAAGGCAATATTATGCAAGAGCAATATTATTTTAAAATATTTTAGTCTACCTACAAAACAACCAATGTCTCTGTGTATTGATAATATCTATACTAATATTATAAAGAGAAAGGAGATGTTTGTTTAAACAAACATTGAATAGGCTCCGAAACTACTGGGCTTATTTTGCTGAAACACAGAGTATATTGGAACAGATATAGAGTAGAACATGGGGAAGGATATAGGCAATATTTATCGCGGAAAAATGTACGATTCCCACAAGATTTCCTTTTGCGTGTCGCAGGCAACATCTAGTTCAATAACATATAAGGTTTGGTATAATCAACTACGGATATTTTGGGCATATGATCTACTGCTTATATAAAAACATGTTAGCAGAAAAATAATTGTCATACAAAAAAAAATTTTTTTTCTTTATATGGGCAAGTTTGCGTTTTGCGGAGAGTCACCCATACATTAGATGATTTTTTACTTTAAGTATGACAAATATTTTTTTGCTGAAACATCTTTACATAAGCAGTGGATCATGTGCCCGAAGTATCTGTAATTGATTTTCGAAGACGTTATATAGATAATAACATTCCAACTGCATTTATATTCTGGAACGGCTGTGTTTAACGTTTTACACCATTTCAAACACTATACAGTATTAATAAAATATTCAAAGGTATATTGTGATGCTAGTTAAAAATAGAATATTTTAGTTTTTAAAACCCAATGTGCCATTTATTGCAGAGGTTGTGTTTATACTTTATTTTACTAAGTTGGTAGCGATGTAGCAGTAGTAATAACAATGTTAAATAAAAAGTAAAAACGTGTATTAATTATTATGTGTGCATTTATGTAGATTTACTATTGTACTTAATGTTACAATTTTACGCTTATTTAAAATAGAGTATCAGATTATTTTGTAAGTTTGCATAATATTGTTATATTACGTGTGTTTGGCGAGAAAAAAACTATTGTAAATCTTGCGCTACCTAGAAACTGGTTTTCAACCAAGTTAGTGCTTGCAAAACCAGCTATTGCTTAAAAAAATCTTGTGCTTAAATTAGCACTAAAGCGGTTGATGCTCAAAATGCTATTAAACCCCTCTTTTTATAAAATATGGTTACAGTCACTTTTTCTGCCAAACATTACATTGTGAATACAATTAAAATGTATAGAGGATTTAAAATGGTTTATTATTTACAATGCTTCACATTAATAATATATCGAACATTTCCTAAACCAACAGAAACTATTTTTGGTTTTTTGTTAATTTTGAACATGCGCAAGATTATACCTAAAAGCGCCATCTAGCGACATATAAGTGTTGATTAATTGACATTCGTTACTGTTTCTAACCAAAATATGGCGCTTTGTTTATTCTCCTAAATGTTGTTACTTGGCGATTGGAGATGCCTGCTGAACATCAGGATACCTTAATAATTCCATTCTGCAATACTACCCTCAAAGAGAATAAGTATTGAATCTCCTACATGTGTATGCTCTCCTGGTACCTTGCGATAGGGTATTTTCCAAATACAAGTGATGAACAAGTGAAATCGAGTTAGTAATTTACGCAAAGTTGACGTCATAGACGTCATCGAACCGAGCGTTTTGACCACGAAGTATAGGTTTTGACGGTGAATCCAAACCATTAAAAATAAATTCGACTCTAATTGGTTTAATGGAGAAAAAAAGACATTAAATTATTTATTCTTCTGTTAAATCGTTCGTACCAATCTTTAAATAATATAATGGCATCTACAGACACACAAATTTGGTACGGAGCGTACAGCGGATCTGGTACGCTCCGTACCAAATCCGAGCGTGTGTAGGGCAGTCCGGCGAACATAATTATTATTGAGTTCGCCGCTGTCCGCATCTGATTTGGTCCGCTCCGTACCAAATCCGTGCGTGTGTAGAGCAGTCCGGCGCGGCGGTTAGGCCGTACAACGGTGTCAGTGTTGCCAACTTAGGGATTTTCCCCCCAAAATTAGGAAAAATATCTTCGGGGGTTCACTAGGGGGCAGGATGTTTTAGAGTTTACTCCTTATGAATCAATTTTTATGTGTACAGCCAGGGATATGAAAATATATTAGGAGTGAAATCAGATTAAGACACGTTAGTTTTATGTTATTCACGTGTGGGTATTTATGTTAAACACATAACCTTTCTTTCTAACTTATTATCTCTTAGACCTGTCAATGGTATAACTAATCAGGGGTAAAGTTTGGGGAGAAATATTTTTCAGAGTTGGTATCACTGCCCGTAATCAATGAATTGCGGAAATCGTCGTCGTCGTTGAAAAACAGCACTGTAAATAGAACTCTGTGCTAATGCAATAGAGCATAAAATCGCACACACGAGTGTCGAGCTATCAATTCGGTCTGCTGTACCAAATCCGAGCGTGCAGCGTGTGTAGTAGAGGTGGGCGCCGCGCCGGCGCGGCGCCGCCGCGCCGCCATGCATGCGCCGCCGCCGCCGCCGAGTATCCAAAAATTCGCGCCGTTCGATGTCGACTCAAAAAAAAAAACAGGCCCGTGCCGGGCGCTAGGCGCCGGGAGCGGGCGGGCAGGGCACGGGGTGCTGTGTAGTAATGGAAATTAATGCTATTTTTCATTAATTTCATTAGTATGTTAATTTTCATGCCTTATACGCATAATTAGCATGCTACGTGCTATTGCTATGCTATTTGCTAAAATCGATTTTTAATGATCATAAATAGCTGTGTTTTGTGAAATGAAAATGTTTTTTCATTACGTCGCGTCGCTCATTAAGTATTAACATACAATACGAAAATATCAATAGCTAGCGACCCGCCCCAGCTTCGCACGGGTACAATACTTATACTCATACTACAGAATGTATTTAAACCTCTAACAAAACGGGCGAAATTTAGTCAAAACAAACAGAAACAAATTAATATATGTACCTACTAAAACTCAATGAAATAAGTAGGTGGGTATACTTTTATCGTACGAAATACCTATACTATTCAGGACTAACAATAAAACAAACACTAAATAAATAGGTATTCAAGTATCTATCCATCATAGTTACAACGAACACAAAACAAAAAATTTACTCATAGATCTAAACTTCCCTCCCGCACGCGCACCCCCAGTCCCCACCTTGGTGACGCCCATTTCGCAACGGGCCGTGCAGCAGGAATCGTAATATTTTAATTTCGCCATAACTTCAAAACCAAACATCCAATTTTAATCATTCAAAGACCAAATATTATCTACATAGACTGTACTTAGTGATGAAATATTTTATTTTGATAAGGATTAATAGCATGAGTAAAATAAACGCGTTTAAGTGTAGTCCAAAAAATTCAAGACTTCTAAATAAAAAAATGGCCTCTTTTTGTGCCTCACTCGACATAGTTAGGTATAGTGTGTCGCGGACTTTTTTGTAGATATTTATAAGATCTACAATTAATTAGAACATTTTATGGTTCTATTTTTTATAGTTAAGGTAGCGTATGCAAAATGAGTAACTTTTCTGGTTGATTTTTTACACCTTGTGTCCGAAAAACCCAAATATCTTACGGAACCCTATTTTTTTCCAAAATAAATTTTAGCCTATGTTACTCATGGATAATGTAGCTTTCGATTAGTGAAAGAATTTTTGAAGTCGGTCCAGTACTTTTTGAGCCTATTCATTACAAACAAACAAACATACAAAGTTTTCGTCTTTATAACATTAGTGTAGAAAAACAACTATTGAATAATGGAACCTAAACGTATGCAATTAACTTTATTTTGAAAAAAAAAAACTGCAGAAATTTGACTGAATTTGAATGTATTTTCTCTTCTCACTCGCTCGCGTATTAATTCGTGGAACATCGCGGCATCGTGAACTCTCGGGTCGTGTCGCGCGTCGAGTCAAAATTATTTCGCATCTGATTTTAGCATTAGCAACTAGCAATAGCACGATAGCCAGTTAGCACTTAGCGCCGCGGTGCGATCCAGCGCGAAAAATTGCGTTTTTTTTTTACAAAAACAGCTACGCCGCGGCGCGGCGCCGCCACGCCGACCAATTTCCCCCGGCGCGCCGCCGCCGGCAAATTTTAGGTCGGCGCCCACCTCTAGTGTGTAGCAACACCGGATTCGGTCCGCGGATTATCGGATATGGTCTCCGGACCAAGTTCGAGTGTCTGTAGACACCATTAGCAGTTTTCAAAAATTAGATAATGCCTATTAAAAATGTCTGCCCTCAAAAAAAATATTTAAAATGTACCTACCCTCAAAAATTACAAACTACTAAGATTTTTTTGAGAATAAGGATAGTCAATAAATAAAATATCGTGTTTTTGTTCATAAGGCTCGACCGAGATCTCGGTCTCGGTTCTCGGTCTCGGCATTTTCGGCCAAAAATGTGGCCGAGAATCCGGTCTCGGTTCTCGGTCAAAATTGGCCGAGATTCTCGGCCACAACCGAGACGGAACAGTACAGGTAATGAGATTCGAATTGTCGCGGAATACGGGTGCGCGGCGCGACCGTGTCTCCGCCAAACAACCAATCCAGCACGCCTTTTGTTCGATCGCCCGCCGATCGTCAGTTGTCACTCACTTTTTAACTGACTTCCAAAAAAGGATATATTATATATTTTGTATGTTCAACGTCTCAACGATAATTCTGCCATCTGTGGAATTCCGTTTCAAATTATTTTTTTGATGTAAAGGGTTTTATCCCAAGTAAGTCCCGTTTTCAAAAAAGGGGTGACCTGACGATGGGATCCGTGAGGAATCGATAGTCTGATTCACAAGATCCATTTCAGTGAATTTCTGTCCAAGGGCACCGAAAATTATGATCCAGGTGGATTTTGATGGATGGATGGTGGACCGGTCCAATTTAGAGGTAAAAATAGCCCTAAAAGCGAGGAGGGACGCGCATCACCCGCTTTTTTTTTCACCTCTAAATTAAAATATTGGTGATAGAGTTCCGGGAGTTAGGACTTTTTTTTTTTTGGGAAATTTCCTCCTCTAAGGATTTTTTTTTAAAATTCGGCTATCTTCAATAGCTTCCGAGATATTTTCAAAAAACATAAGTACCCCCTTTTTTACTAAATTGTTTATAAGTAACTTTTGCAATTTTTCGAGCTCCTCTTGAAATTTTTCAATAAGTTTCTAGAGGTCATTCTGAATCGAATGTGCCCTGGATCATAACTTTCGGTGCCCTTGGACAGAAATTCACTGAAATGGATCTTGTGAATCAGACTACGAGAGAACTCACTCTTTTTGTGCTACAACATAATGCTGTTGCATTGTGAATATTAAAGCTTTATTTATAAAGCCTAAATTCCATATAAAATTTTACGCAAAATTTGAGTACCTAGTTTTATTCATTTTCTTATGATTCATCAATTCTCGGTCTCGGCCGAGACTTCATTTTATTCACGGTCTCGGTCTCGGCCGAGAAAAAAAAACATGTCTCGGTAGAGCCTTAATGTTCAAACCTTATCATAATCTGAAGGTTTGCAAGTATTATTTCCCTCAAATGAAAAATAAAAACTTTTAAATGAGGCTAATTTTGGGATAGATGAAATAAAGGTAGGCAATAAATAAAAAATGTTTGACAATCATCATTTTATTTTACTCTCTGCATACTAACATACTATCCTCACCGAATGTCACATGTAAATCTATACTTATCTTACAATTATTACAAGAAGACTTTGGCTTCTTTTGAATACAAAAACGAATCAAACAATAGTTCATTAACTTGCACGCTTCTTAAAATATTACAAATTGATCCGAATGTATGGCTCGCTATTTTGCCAATTTAAATACACCATAAAAAATAAAATTACATTTTTATAACTACATTTTAATAAAATGCAACTTTGAAAATTTGATTTGATGCAACAACAAATTCTACTCACTAGTGAAGTCAAGTTAAAGATACTGGTTACCAAATGAAAGAAATCATTCTGGGGTTTAGTAGTAAAAATAAAAAAGGATACATCTGTCTCGGAAGTACAAACATAAAACAGTAATTTGAAAATTAGTTCTGAAATATATTTTGAGACATGGTATTTTGCTTACATAATATTATGATAGTTAAAGAATAGTGCATAACAGCAAATTTTTGGCAAGCCCCATTCTTCAGTCGCAGAACTATTTACATTATCATCAAGACTGTATCACATTTACAGACTGAAGCAGCGTAGGAGTAGGCAGGTAGACTTTGAGGGTTATAAAATAAATGTTCAGCTTTATATATTTAACAAACAAACATTGTACCTCTTAGAGAGATTCAAATATTTTTTGACAGTCTATAAGTTACTATTCAGTGCCCGTTTTACTATTTACAAATCGCTTTGCGGAATGGGCTAAGCTTAAATCGACAAATCATATCGCAAACACTCGGTAATACTCGATGACAACACCCCCTATCCTACAGAATTTTCAAAATGAAAGGCACCTGAGTAAAGTATACATTAACATTCCGTAGTTTCTGTACAAGCGTTTTGAACTGTGCGAGGAATGTAAGGGTGAGCCCACTAAATCGAATCCATCCAAATAGTCTCCACTCAGGGGACCAACAAGTACTATAATACACCTTTATACACAGCCTAACAGTACAGCTAAATTTTATAAAGCTATTAAAATTAATTTGCAATGCCAACAACGATAATTACTACTAATATGCCAAAATCAAACAAAATAATTGTTATAAAATAAAGACTCAATTATTTTACATATTATGGTAATACTCGTTAAAAGATATATACTAATGTTATGAATGTAAAATGACTTACATTTTCTTGCTTAATCTTGGACAACTTAAGAATTCTTTGTAGCTTCAAATTATGAGGAGACTATTTTTGTTCCACTCAAATGACGGACAAGCTAGTAAATATTTTATCAGTTAATGCTCCTTTAAGAATTATTTTGGAACACAATAAAAAATGAATGCAAAATATACCTAAATAAATTCAGAAAAATGTAAAGTGACACTGGTATTCAATTTAAATTATTTTGGAAGCATTTGTTACTTATTTTACAAATTAATATTTGAGTAACATTTAACAAAGTACTCACTACTCATCTATAGGAAATTACACCTGACAAAAGACAGTTTATAATTATTTTATTTAAAAAATACTTTACTTACTGAGTACAGTTAGTCAAGTTGATTTACTCATATGTTATAATAAAATCCAAAGCAAAAATGTTTTTTATCACCATACATACATATTTAAGGGATTTTTAAAGTGTTGGTAGAACTTAATATTGTTTAAAACTTGTTCATTTTGTATTTGCTACAGCTCTATTATTTTTATTAAGAGGAACAGTAAGATGGGAACATTCTCGTAATTAAGGAGATTTAAGTCAGGAATTTCGTTTGCAGAAGACATATTAAGATAATTACAAAAAAAAAAAAACTACCATATAAACCAGAACATAAAACACCTCACTACTTAAATATATACAGCTAAAAAGCAATTTAAAAAAATCACTGAACATTCACTTGAAAGCACTTTTCCGTCTCTCAGCTTTTTCACTGGTCGGGTCCCATTCCACATCGTCTGGATCGTCCCCCTCGAAGACCAGGGGCGACATGGGGGAGAGGGTGCTGGAGTCGTTGATGTCCTCCTCCATCATCGGAGACAGCTCGGGACTGGGCTGGTAGCTGTCCGGCATGCTGGACAGCATGTCCTGGTAGATCGGGTCTGACAAGGGAAACTGCCGGGGGCTGTACGGTCTCACTGTCTGGAATACAAACAGTTTTCTTAAACAATATGAGGGAAAACGTATAAATTAAATTGGTATGTGAACACTGAACACATTTGTCTGATCAACACAGATATTGGACGGTTTTCAGGTGTGTATCTATTTGCTATGAGTCAGTGGCGTGAGGTTCCCATAACTCCATTCCTATCGGCTTCACTTACCGCTTACCTTTTGAAGACCCTGATCCAAATCCCTACCTATTATACAGGCTGGGGCTTCCCTATGAAGGGAACCAGCCTTCGCCACTGCTATGAGTTATTATATTTAAATTCGATTTTCACTATTAAGTATTAGGTTTTTAGGGCATTTAAACAGCAAATTCCAGTTAAAACTCCGTAAACAAGTGTTTGTGTGTGTGTATCGAGATCAAGAGTACCGCTTACAAAGGCCCGAAATCATAACATTATCAAATATTTCCATCCTGAGGCAAACAGACACAGTTCGCCTGATAGACAGCGACTATCGCAAAACCAGAGGAGTCACAAGCGCTTCGTCGGCCTTTAATATTCAATAGATGGAAAGCTGCTAGGAAATTTAGAGCAGGTGTTTGAGGCAAGCTGAAACTTTGTCCTGTACTTCTCCACCTTTTTCCAATTTACCTTTAAACTGATCTGTCAAGGTTAAAGTTCCAACTAATTTACCTGGCCGTTTTTCCTCAACTCCTTAAACATTATATTAACACTATATCATAATTTCAAGTTGCCTCAAACATGTTGTTTGGGCATTAAAAAGTCACTTTTAAAAAAATTGTATTTTGTCTAAGGTCCGCTTCTGACCAGCCAGACTTGCAGTCTCGTGTTGAGGTACAATAGGAGAAATATAGGACAATGTTTCAGCTTGCCTCAAACACCAGCTCTAAATTTCTTAGTAGCTCTTGGGCTACAATGATAATCCTAATGAAAAGCACTTGCCTCCGGCAGTTGAGTCGGGTCGTGTTCCGGGATCTGGCTCCGTGTTTCCGTGTGGTTGCCGGCGAGCTGGTTATGTGACCCGGCGACCTGGTTGAGCGGTTCCTCGTGGTTCCCCGGTTCCATGGTCTCGGTGTTTTGGCGGCGCGTGCGCTGCTTGCGGAGGTAGCGGCTCCTCTCACGGAGTTCCGCGCGCGAGTGCCGCGCCTGCATCGCCGCTTCGGATATGTCCTCCTCCTGTGATATACGTATATTATTATACCCTCATTAATTACTGTATAAAATGTAAAGCCTTAAAAAATTCAATACTATCCTACTAATATCATAAATGTGAAAGTTTGTGAGGATGGATGGTTGTTTGTTACTCTTTCACGCAAAAACTAAACTCCGATTATTAATCCAAGATCAAAAAAGCTACTACAGATACGTCACTGTCAAAGGTGTCAAAGTGACTTATGTCATTGTCAAGTGAATATTTCAGGCATGAAGCATAGATACCAGGAGTCCGAACGGTATAGGCTTTTTAATAATAATTATGTACACAATAATAGGACCAGATCTTAGTTCTCTTTTCTGCCGCTAGGCGTGCGAGACCGACGAGTACCGAGTGTTGCCAATACTATTATACCAAGTGTTGCCAATACTATTATTTATTACAATTATTTTTAAATTACCGTTAGGCAATTACCGTGTTCTACGGTATCTATTTTTCGAGAACAGTTTCTAAGAATTTCCTAAAACTTTTAAATAATAATATTTCAATCTTTCCAGAGCTGTCAATAGCAACTTTAAACTTCCCGCGTAATTTCAAACGAGTGCATGTCGGACCGTCGCGCGCTCTACCGGCAAAAATCTGTCCCCGTAATTGAGACCATTATTTTAACATTACGTTCGGACTCCTTGTTATCTATACTTCGTGATTTCAGGTTTCGCCAACCTTTTTGCAATATGTTACTTTATTTATTACTGGTCAACATAATGATTAAACAAGGTTTTTGTCAAATAATCCTTATTGATATAAGCTTTTATATAAATATTAATGGTTTTTACTAGAATAGTCGAGTAGTTTATCGATATTATATCGATATACGTAACATCCCTGCACGTACACTATTGCAATGCACACAAGCAGAAAAAGGACACGCGATTACTGGCTAAAACTCTCTCTAGTGGTTATATACTCAAAGGGATAAACAATATCATGGTGTCATGGCCGAGAAAAATGGCGGCGATAAGATAACGACCATAAAGCGAGCTACACACAAATTTTCTGCTATTTTGTAAATTAGGTACATGTATATTTAAATTATATTAAGTATGTTACTTTAGCCTGTAAATTATTGCACCAAATGTTATGAATACCTGAAGTGATACCAGTAAAATATCAGGTATACTACCAAAAATTACCGATGTTTAAGATTTTATTAGGGCGTTTTGTATTTATGTAAAATTAAATAACTCAGGTTACTTATTTAAATCATCTGATTAAAATTACTGATAATTAAAATTATCTAAGCCTTGTTTTTTAGAAAAAAGGAATATACTCTTGCACAAATATTTTATTGCAGTGGCGATATTGTAGTAGTTTTTTTGATCTTGAATTAAAAATCGGACTTTACTGACCAGATTTTGATTTTGATGAAATTTGGCATGATAGTAGTTTAGGCTCTGCATTAAAATATAGGCTACTTTTGAACCCGAAAAAGTCGCGTGAGATACTTTATTTACGCGAGCGAATCCGTGGGCAAAAGCTAGTAATGCAATAAAGGAGAAAAGTCAATAAACTCAGTCTATGTACTATCAGGGTATCTTATTCATAAGCAGGTTGACCGTTGTAATAATTTATTCGTAGTTTATTATGTATTATGATATCAAACCCACATATCAATTAATAAAGTTTCATGGCAGGCATAATATTTACAAACAGTTGATGATAAGATCTAAGGTATCTTCTTGAAAGATAAAAATAACAGAATAAATGTCTGTCTGTCACTGTAGATTGTGATAGTCATAATATTTCATTTTATAAATTAAAATGCTAAACACATACCTCACTCTCAACCGACATTCGATTGGACTTGGTGACGCCGTTGTTGAGAGGATGCTCTGGTATTTCCAAAACTCTCCATCTGAAAATAAATATAATTCATTAAACTCGGGAAATTCTAGTTACTATTCTAGCCTCCATTCGTATATTATTTTTTATAGTAACACGCAAAGAAACTGACTTTTTCCCTTACATAGATTTTTGACTCTATATTACAATTATAAATTCAGTGCACATAGAGCTAGTTGTACAAACTTATTTGTCTCACAAGTTTTGAAAATAATATTTCTTACTTTAACCCGTTAACACACATGGCCCATCAATATAATCATTTTGCTAAAGATAATACGTTAGACATTTTTAATCATAACTGTAAAATATCATACAATAAAATTTTAATAGACATCCCACATAGCATAATATAATAGGTAAGAACCTACAATGTTCTCAGCAATACACGTAATGTCCTAATGTAATGTGTATAGATTGTAGTCAATGTTGAGCTATCATTTATGTCTTGAATAGTATTGTGTTTTATAGTGTGCACATATTTGTTATGTTGCGTTCTAGATCAAAATTTGTCTTAACAACTTGTGATTTGTGAAGATTGTAATGTTTTTGTGAAAATTTTTCTAATCCTGTGTGTTCTTTAAATTTCCACTAGGAAATTTATTTCTATCATTAAAAAAGTTTTTTGAGAAGTCCAGACGGTCAAAATAAACCATCCCATTAACTCCTGAAAATCTCATTAGGGGAGTTGGCAACCCTACTAGCAGCGGTTGAATAACGAACGTATGACGTACTTGGGCGTGACGATCTCCTTGTACGTGAGTATCTGCGGGCGCGTGCTGGCGGCGACGCTCTGCGGGATGACGATGTTGTCGATGTCGTAGGACGAGCGCCGCGCCCGCGACTCGGTGCTCCAGCGACCGCGGCCCCTGCTGAATATAAATATAATAAAGTAATCTCAGAGCGTATTCAATTCGAAGAAACAATAAAATTCTTTCTCTTTATAACATATTAGGCCTTTTCATCCGTTAATGGATGATTTATACAGTATTCTCCGAGCGAAGTAACCACTCTTGAAATACTGTAATGCCTGGGAGACGGTTTTTAAATGTCGTATGGTTGAAGAGCAGTGAGGGGCGGCGTCACGACGTAACAGCGCCAGCCGTAAAGGCATTCGCGTATGTTTCATGTCAAATATGTAACACACCATTGTAGTATACAATGTAAGAGCTAACAGTGCAAAGTACTACCAGTTAATAGTACATTGTGAATTTGTGAAGATTTTATATTCAAATTAGAACTTATTTTTGAAGTAAAAACATCTTTAGCAGCGTTGTGCACTTTTCTTGGGATGGGTAAAAAATTTTAAAACTCGCGTCAGGACACGTGACCTGATCGAAAATTCGTAAGATGCAACTTGCAACTGTTTACTGTCTTAGTTCCCTTACGTGAGCATGAAACTATTTTAGTTAGTATCTTTTAACCTAGATGGCTGTTTTTCTTCGTTCACTTACGCGAGCATGAAACTATTTTAGTTCGTATCAAACTATTTAACCAATAAAGCGGTTTTTCCAATTTATTGTTTAAGTTTTCACTTCTACCGGCACTCCGGGAGTGCAATCCGTTGTCTTTTTTTTTTCAGTGTAAAGGTGGGACCGCACTAGACGTAACTACGCGGCGGCGGAAATATACGCGACGCGCCACATCATTGCGGTATTACAAGTAGGAACGCGTCGTGACTCCGTTGACGCCTAGTGCGGTTTTACCTTAATAAAAAAATAGAAATATGAATAACAGAGCATGCTAACCTCTCTTGTCCAGATGTAGATGTATCTTCGTCCTTTTCCCGTTCCTTTACTTTACGCGACAGCGGCGGTCTTCCTCTTTTCAATTCTAAAACAAAGTTAACAAACCGTTTAACGAATTGTATGAGCATCTATGATTAGCATGCTATCTATATTGTAAATTCTACTAATATAAATAACAATAATATTTTATGCAAAAATTATTATGTGTAATGTGTACTTATGTTGTTAAATATATAGTGAGGTAGAGCCATTCTTTGGCACATATGGGCCAGCTCAGCTGAAGACGTGAAGTAATGTTTGCGTTGTGTTTCGCCGAGTTAGACCCGGTCCACACGGCGCGTTGCGTCGACGCAGCGCAAACATGTTAACGCAATGCCGGCCACACGGGCGCTGCGTTAACGCAGCGTTGTTGCGACGTAAACGTAACGTGGTTACCCCTCCCGCTTCGTCTCGGGGGATGATGTCCGTAGTTCGTGCGTCGTCACAGCGTTGCGTCGACGCAGCGCACCGTGTGAACGGTACAGTTTTTAGTATGTAAAACGACGGAGCGACAACGCTGCGTCGACGCAACGCTGACGCAACGCGCCGTGTGGACCGGCTCTTATAGCCTATGTTGCTTTTAAACTAAACTAGAAATTAGAATATGTATGTATATTATATTTACTCAGTGCTAGAAGGCTCAACTTACTCCGGCGCACAGTCCAGGCGACGGGATGCGTCATGTTCCCCACATATGGCATCTTAGATTGTCTGCGTTTGTCACCATATTTTCATAATACAAAGAATCTTAATAATGGTAAAATAGAGATGAATATTTTGACATAGGTGAAAACATGACGTTTAAGTCTGCACCAATGTGAGTTGAGCCTAGAACGTCTCCCAGTCATTGCGAGGCCTTCGAAAAAAACTTATATTCTAAAAGCGAATTTACGTTTAGCCATACATGACTCATGAGGTAATTTATTTCCAGTATAATTTTTGCCACCTTGGCAGGCAAGCTTGGCAGGCTTTGAAGGCATCATAATTACTTTTTGGAAAAGTTATAGGTATACTGCTAATTGCTACATACTGGTAGGGTGTTTCTTGTGTTTGGGGGGCTCGGGGGGCTCGGGTGCGGCGCGGGGTGCGCGGGGGGGCGGCGCGTGGTGCGCCCCCCGCCACGCCTTGCCGCAGCGCGACCGGAACCACGCGCGACCCGACAGCGCCGACATGTGGACACCGCTCGACATCTCTGTAATACATTTATTATTATTATTATTTCATTTAATCAGGCAGGCAGTTGAGACAACTGATATTGCCTGTATTTTGATATTTGTTTTAAATATCTGTCAAGTCTGTTCTTAAATTGGTTCATATTTTGGGCTGCAATAACATCCTTTTCTGATTGCAACCTCAGAGAGTCTACAGCGTATTGTTACCAGACTTACGAGTGAATCCGACAGGATGGGCCTTAGGCTGAATGCTTCTAAAACGAAAATTATGGTTGTTGGTAATAGGACACAGAATACAATTATTATAGTAGACAATACCTTACTGACGAGGGTAGATAAATATCTTACTTGGGGTCTGGGGTAACGGAAAACTGGGAGTGGGAGACGGAGATCCGCTCCCGTATACAGATAGCGAGGGCCACTTTCATGAAAATAAGTAAGATTAATACAAACCGCTTTCTTTCCATTGGGTTACGAATTGGGTTAGGATGCTCAAGTGTTATATTGGGCCGCAAGTGTTTTATGATTGTAAAGCTTGGACTATGAAGGAAGACCTACGGAAAAAACTGGAAGCATTTGAGATGTGGACGTATCGGCGAATGTTGCGTATAAAATGGACGGATAAAGTTACTAACGCCGAAGTACTAAAACGTATGCGTAAAAAAGTGGAGCTTGTGTATTCTATGGGCGGACACGCGGGCCGCGGACGTTACTGCCTCCCGGCTGCTCCCTGCCCCCGATCTTCGTCGAACCGAACTTCGGGCGTGTATAATGTAAGCTCTACAGAACTTACGCACGACCGAAGTTAGGCTGTACGCTATAACGCAACGTAATTTCGGCATTATGGGTCGTCAGTAATTTAACCTGTCAAGCGTCACTTGCTGCCTTGCAGCAAGTGACAGCATGACTCTCACGCGTCGCTTGCTGCCTGGTGGCAAGGTGGGCACGCCCATAGAATAAATTTCTAATTTATAAGTGGTTTGTTTGTACCACATAATTTATACATTTATGTAATTAATATTAAGTTTTTTATGCATATACGAAGTATTTTCCATAAATCTACTACAAATTACTTCAGAAAATCGAATGAAAAATATACGTTTTTATTGCTATTTTATTTCATAGTGAGTTTATGATTTTCTTGTGAAATGCATTTTGAATTGAACATTTTAGTAGAAATTTTATTAGAACGGTATTTATTCTAGAGTCTACGAATAGAATATATGGATAAGAATAAGTAAATTTATTACTATGATTGTTTTTGTAAGACATTACCGTCAAAATAGGCCTAGTTTCGGAGGGTTCAATGAGGGAGTTCCCTTATTGTACATTGTAAAAAAATAATGTTTTACTGTAATATTTAACATCCTGAAATGTATAAAAATATAAAAATATGTATTTAATTATGTCCCAGTTACAGTTTATTGAGCAATCAAAATATGTACTATGTCAGATATTTTTCATAGTAATTGTAATTAGTTTTGCTCCAATCCTTGTTAGTACAACTGTTTTTGTATTAAATTTTTATGTATAATATATCCAATTACGTAAATAAAGCAACAATCACTGTATAGAAACATACATTTTATATTTATTTGAGTTTTAAAACAAAATATTAAAAAAGACGAAGTTTATGTGTTTGTATCAAGATTCCATTTATTAAATGAGTATTTTTCTAAATTCCATTTACGTCATCACTTAGGAAATCTATTCTACTTTTTAAATATATATCACATGCATAGGTAGTACATAAATTATAACAATATAATTTGGAGAAATAAAAATCGCGGGAATCGAAATTAGACTGACAATTTTATAGTAGGTAACTGTAACTTATTTTATATCGGTTTTTGAATTAAAATTTTATATAAAATGTGTGCACCTACGTAAATTAAGCAAATTTTACTATATAGAAACATAAATTTGGCCTTAGTTTAGATTTGCAATAAAAATATAAGAAAAAGTCGTGTGTTGTGTTTGGATCAAGATTTCTTTTATTAAACTAGTATTTTTCTTAATTCCAATTATATTATCAATTAGGAAATTTAATCACCTTTCTAAATATATATAACATGCATATGTTTTATTCACATTAAAACATTATAATCTTGAAGAAAAACACGACGGGAAACGTCATATGATTTATAGAGGTCGGTACTCCGTGCGTCTGTCATGAGGGAATGAGGTCGTCCTCCTCCTTCCTCTCCGTAATGTGTGTGATGAGGTATCATTTGGCATGTTCCCACTTGAGTGTCAATAACGAAGTCAAAAGTAAACAATCAGTGCAAGTGTTTACGTTATTTGAAATGTTTACTTTCAAGTGGATAGGTACTTAATTATACTGAATCTAATAACTGTAATTTATAAATCTGTTTCTATATTACGTAATCACTTAGGAAATTAATTATATTTTTAAATATATACATCATCCATAGGTTTTATTTACTTATTAACATTAAAATTGCGAAAAAAAATCGCGAAAAAAATTGCGGGAGAATGTAAGGAAAATTAATTTTTGGTGGCAAAAAGGCCCGACGCTTGTCTGCATAACCTGTCAAAGAGTGTCAAGGCGCTTGACAGGTTAAATAGTATTGCAGGCGTCATGTCATTTCGAACTTCGGTCGCGTACCTTCGGCATAGTGTATTTTTTTTTTTTTTTCTCTATGGACGCTTCACACCACGTCAATCTGATCCCGTGGTAAGTTCTCGAAGGACTTGTGTTACAGGTACCAGACAACGGAAATATATTTAATACTTTTTATACTATACACATATTTAAGATTTTTATTATATTATACACATATTTAATACACATCCATGACCCAGGAACACAGAAAAACTTTTTGTTCCTTCGGCGGGATTTGAACCCGCGACCTCCGGCTTGAGCACCAACACGCTCAACCAACTGAGCCACAGAGGTCGTCATTGTATTTAGACACTGTTTGCATAATTTTTTTATTATTTAATTATAAGTGAACTTTTTGTTCTTAATAAAATAGACCCAGTCCCCAGCAATACGGACGTTAGTGGCTGACGATGGAGCACTCACCGCTAACGTCGCTCAACACGGGATGGTAGCCGGGGTCCACGCTGGCTATCCGCTGCGGTGCGGGCAGCGTGCTGGCCGGCGGCGCTGGCTGCGTGGGCTCCCCGCGGCCCGTGCACACCGCACAACTCTCCACTGTGGCCTGACAGCCGCACCTGAAAAATTTCATACTACAATGAGCACATAAAAAAAAATCTTAGGCCTTTTCATCCTATATTGAATGATTTATACAGTATTCTCCGAGCGAAGTAGCCACTCTTGAAATACTATAGTGCCTGGGACAGTCGATATTAAATGTCGTATGGTTCCTAAGTGCATATGGCATTCTCACAACACAGCCAGCCTAGTACAGAGGAATGACTGGTCAATACGTCTGGGGCCAACCATGTGCGGGTTTCCTCACAATGTTTTCCTTCACCGTTAGAGCATCCATAAAATGTACTTCAGATCTGAATAAGTCTCATTGGTACATGCCACCACATGGGAATCGAACCTGCACTCTCTCCATTGTGAAATGTTCTACCCACTAGGCCAAGGAGCTCTAATGAGCATATAAACTCAAACCAAAAAAAGTACAGAGACTACTTCATTTTGAGACAAGTCTGTTGTGATTTTAGATTACAGCTATTCACAATAATAGGGAATATGCATAAAAAATTAATTTGCCTGAAATATTTTTTTCCCTGTTCTTTATTATCGTCACATTATAACTAAAAGGAATTTTTAAATTTAGTTCTTATTTAAACCGAAAAAAAATATAAAAAATGCAAAATCAGCCCGGGATATTTAAAATTGCGAAACGCGTCACGAGTCGCGACCAATGGTGACGCGCGTGTGACGTCACACTACACGGCGCTGTCTTTTGTGACAATGACATGACTGACGTTAAATTGAATTTTATGCTCTGACTCGTCTATGATTTTATCTGTCAACTGTCTTTTTCGTGTACGATGACGTCACAACCCAAGCCCGCGAAAATGGCGTGTTTAAACCGCGCAAAAATTATAGTGATTTTTAAACATTTTTTCCAGGTTAATGGATAATGTTTTTGATGTGTTAAATATATTTATATATATATATATATATATATATATATATATATATATATATATATATATATATATATATATATATATATATGTCGGAGCTTGTTAAAGCTAAGATTGTCTCTGATTGGAAACGTCAAGTAGTTTTACTATTTGGACTTGGTCGATGCCAGTATTGACAGATGTCATAGAAAAATAATGGTTGTCATGGAGACTGGGGTATTATTTGCCTAGAATATTGTGGTACTTAGGTAAAACCAAAAATACTTAAAAATTGTGCGACAGGAGACCTAAGATTATCTTAACGACTAGCAACGCATTTATGACTCTTTTGGTATGGTAATAAAAGCGACGGCTATGGTTATTTTCCATCAACAATCCGATTGCTCATCTGTAAACGTGAAAATGAACCTCGAGTTGAATACCCTTGTCGTTCGTTATAAACGCACCAAAGTTGCTTACGACCAAACGATTATTAAATTTATGAGAAAGAAACGTATAATTTCCATCAGAAACTTTGAAAATTCAAAAGTTTTATATTGATATCAATCTTTAGCGTAATCGTCCTAATATGTGTTATGTTAACTTAGTGTAACAAGTTACAACTGCTTACATTCGGCGGGAGTATTGTGAAACACCTGACCCTTCAACATTAATTGCAGTGTGTATAGCTAGAATTATTTTTAAACAAAAAATTAAACCGACTTCCAAAGTAAAAATACACAAAAAAGTATGAAATAAAACTTGATCTCTAAATAATTCCCCTTTCAAATTCGGCTAAAATTTTTACTATTTCTCTACTCAATCTTATTAATTTTGAAATCGGTACCAGCCCAAACAATATTCTACAATATTTTATATAACTTACGTTCATATTTTCTGGTACCGACTTCAAAATTAATAAGATTGAGTAGAGAAATAGTAAAAATTTTAGCCGAATTTGAAAGGGGAATTATTTAGAGATCAAGTTTTATTTCATACTTTTTTGTGTATTTTTACTTTGGAAGTCGGTTTAATTTTTTGTTTAAAAATAATAATTTCACCCTTTTTAGAGATATATTTTCTTAAGTTATTATTAATACGTCTTAAGAACGTCTAAACTAAACGATCGAATGTATAATTGAATACGCGCCAAGCTTCCATAAGGTATTGCTATTAAGATGATGATGATGATTACTGTAAGTTATAAATTGGCATATGCTTGCAGTTCATTAAACAATGCCGAAATTTCCAAACGCATATCTTTAAAGACTGAGGAGTTCTGTACAGTGCTTTTGGATCCAGGGTATATCTTGGTACAATATCTTATTTTTTGGTAGCATATGCTTGTGTTACTTCAGTAAAAGTCAAAATCACTATATGTGTGGATATAAATTTCGAGGAGTTCCCTCGATTCCTCATGGATCGCATCATCAGGTTCCCACTTTAGTGACTAAAGGACCAATTTCGAACTAAACCCTTTACAACAACAAAAGAATTTTGCAAATAGGTCCATAAACGGCAGAGTAATGTTCAAAGATCTCCGTGTTAGTGTAAAATACTATGAGAAATACCTTTTATATCATCATAATCTGATGATGTATGGTGTGATAGTGGTGATGATGATGATGATTACTCTAACTGACAAGGTGGCATATGCTTGCAGTTCTTTAAACAACGCCGAAATCCCCAAACATGTATCTATAAGGAGCCAGGAGTTCTGTTCTGTACTTTTGGATCCAGGGTATACCTTGGAGCAAAATCTTACTTTTTGGTAGCATATACTTAAACTACTTCAGAAAAAGTCAAAATCACCATATGTGTCCATATAAATTTCGAGGAGTTCCCTCGATTCCTCATGGATCCCATCATCAGGTCACCACTTTGATATCAAAAGGACCAATTTGGGATTACACCCTATACACCACAGAAAAAAATTTGAAAATCGGTCCACAGGCGGCGGAGTAATCGTTGAACATACAAAAAAAATAAAAAAAAAATATATATACAGCCGAACGTATAACCGCCTCCTTTTTTGGGAAGTCGGTTAAAAAATACGAAATACTTTTGACATTGTAACTTTCTTTTCGTTCGCTCCAGTGCAAGCTCCGATTTCATGAAAAACTAAGATTCCCTTATATCTCGGAGAGTTGTGAAGGATATGATATTCAAAAAAGCTCAAAGGACGCGTATTCACGAAAAAAAAAAAAACGAAAAAAGTTATGGCTGAAACAGTGAAATAAAAATTAAATTTTATTCAGATTTTTTTATATTTTTTGGAGCGCGATAATTTGGAAACGGAGAATTATTTCAAAATTTGCGAAAAATTCCTCTGGACAATTTAGTCAGCTACAATTTGAGCCTAAAACACAGACGATCGGGTTGCCCGGTCTAACATTTTTGCGACAGTATTTTTTTTTTCGAATTATGTGGAATAATTTTTAAAGTACTCGATAGTCATGTGAGGCACTAAATCTTTATTTATTTCTTGTAAATGTGCTACCGGTTCGGTCAATGTTTTTTTTTTGCTCGCCCGTCTCTGCTTCTGGATGTATTTATTAAAAAAGTTAAATGCAAAAATATTTTGTTAAAAGTTCGTGACGTGTATGCAATACGACGGCTCTGTTTAGCACTAAAGTAAAATGATATTAGCTTTTGGTTTAATAGTAGGTTTAGTTATTTCACCAAGATGTTCGGCGCGCTCAATCCGGTAATAATCTAAGCGGTCCAAAAGACATTAAGATTTTGAAGTACATTGTAAACTGTTTGTTAAAATGTAAACTGAGAATATTTTTGCACCTGTTAATTGCAACTGTAGATTGCGAATGTGAATTGCGACTGCGGATTGCGAGCGAGGATTGTGATTGGGTGCCGGGTGGAGGCATCCCATTACTTGACGAGAGTAGGCACCGGAGAGAGGTGGCCTTGTGAGTGGATGCCGGATGGAGTCAGCCCAGTGCTTGACGAGAGTAGGCACCGGATAGAGGTGGCCTTGTGACTGGGTGTCGGATGGAGGCAACCCAGTGTTTTTTTGTAGTGAGGTGCACCGGAAGGAGGTGGCCTTGTATTGTAACAATGCTGCAGTGGTTGAATATAGTTAGCCCGGATGGAGTCGGCTCTTTAGCTGCCTACCGGATAGGAATATAACAGCATTGTTTTTCGATATTGAGATTGGTACATGTAAAGTGTGAAGTGTGTGGTAAAGCATGTCATGATTTATTTGGTAGCAAGATTATGGTTGATATTGTGTTGTATCTGTATACTTCATGTGTGTTTAATCTGAGAGTATAAAATGTGAATTAGAACTTAACTCTGAGAACACTACATAGAGGTTAGATGAAGGATGTTAATTAGAGTGTAATTGACACAGGAGGGAGGTATTGATGTGTTAGAATATGAGAAAATTAAATGTTATGTCCATGGATTAAAGCAGTTCTTATTAATTTTCCGAGGTCAGGTTGACCGAGTGAGAACCTTTTACTGTGCTGTCAAATGTTTTTTTCAGAACCTTGAAACGAAGACGTGAGACGCTTCACACGAGGACGTGTGCATGGACAGAATAGCCGTGTCGGAGCGTTGATGCACATAAATATTCTTCACACAAGGATCTCAGAATCGCCAGGGTGATCTTGTCGGAGTGTCAACGGGTTTGTTTCGCACAGGGACGTGCGAATTGTCAGAATGGCCGTGTCGGAGCGTGTTAAAGCTAAGATTGTCTCTGATTGGAAACGTCAAGCAGTTTTACTATTTGGACTTGGTCGATGCCAGTATTGACAGATGTCATAGAAAAATAATGGTTGTCATGGAGACTGGGGTATTATTTGCCTGAATTTGGGAATGACTGGATTATAAAAGCTCAGGAATCAGGATAAAATACGGAAGTCGTGAAACACGTGGCATCGAACTTGTCACGTTTCTGATCGTTCAGCATTTGGGCTATTCGATAATATTGTAATAAATATCTAAACTTGGAATATTTCAACCGTTCGCCATCTTATCCTAATGGAGTCTTTGACATATATATATATATATATTTGGTAATGTTATAACCAGTAGAAACGTTTAAAAAAATTAAAAAAATACATGCATATTCCCTATTATGATTCGACTCGAATTTACGTGGCGACCAATAAGCGCTTAAAGCGGTATAAATTATGACACATCCGAGTCACAATTATAAATAACTGTTCAAGAGAAGAAATTTGTATGTATCACTAATTTTTGTAGTCATGGAGTTTGAAGAAAGTTATTTGTAAAGAAAAGAAGACGAAAAACTTCTTTCCTTGCGACTTAGTAAAAGTTAAGACAGTTACGGCCTATAAACTTATAATTTTGTCATATATTAAGCTTAGTTTTAAGCCAAAATCCATTTTGTGCCAAACAAAATATTGACTTTGTCCTTATAATAATTAATACATACTTGATATCTGACGGTTTTGTTGCCTTCGTAGTAGCAACATGGAGGTTATGCATCTGCAGCAGTTTGCGTTTCTTGAACGTATCCCTGCGTAGGGGTCTGATTCGTGCACACGAGCACATAGACTCGTCATCACTCTCTCCAGGTAACGAGCCCGAGTAGCCCACCGGTTCTCCATCAAACTCCACCGGACCCTTTGCATCTCGGACCTGAAAAGTTATTAGAAAAAATTAGACAGGTAATTTCTTACAGTTATTTAAACTGGATAATACTGTTTATAAAATAAAACAAAAATCATTCAGATAACATAGTTCATAAATAATATTAGAATTAGAATCATAGACGAGGCGTGTTAAGGCAAAAACTTAAATGGCCCCACTTTTGGAGTTATTAGGGCCATTTTGGCGAACTTTTTATCTTGTATGAAGATTTGTTCTGTCAAATGTACAGAATAGCCTATCTTTAGTTTTGAAATCTTTCAATTACAATTAAGAATTAGAGAAAACAATACCTATCCAGAAAATAGAGGAAAGCTAATAATATAAGCCAATTTTAAAGATTACATGGCATTAAATAAACATACTCAAGAAATAATTAAAAGCCTATTAAGATCACTTTAATGTTTCCATTTTCTTCCTTATTCTGATGTGATTGTATACAATGGTAAAATATAACAGTGGATTTAAAAACATTGTACCAATTCAATTTCTTATCACAAAATATGATTCATACAAACAAAACATACATTACATACATACACAAACAACATAATTGTTATTAATTTCATTAATTGGCCTAGGTCCTAGGAGTTTAAAATGTTGCTGTTATTAAACATTTATTACTCATACTAATAGAAATTAATTTTATCTTCTTTGACATTTTTCCCATTTGGATAAAGGGAATTTTGAATTACTAAGAGGAAACACCAGTGCCACGAAATGTATGGAAAATCATACATAGTCCCCTGTTTCCTCCCTGGATAATGTCAGTAGAGTAACAATTTTTTTTTAATATCTATGGTTACTATTAGCATGTCCCTATGATTTCCTTTTTTTCATAAATTAATTATTAAGAGATATAGACGTACAAAAACTTAAAAAAACAGCCAGATTTTCCACTGTGTTCAAACATCCAGGAATCAAATTTGACTAAATTATATAAAACAATGAAAACATAGGAACACAGTTCAAGCCTTTTTAAATTTTTAATGAAAAAAGTACTTAATTCGGTTAAGTTTTAGAGAAGGAATCAGGGGACTACGAATCGTTGATTTTAATAGGTATTTTCAGTTCAAGTTGCAGTTGTCTCTATCGCACTCGCACACATTGATCGCGACACTGCGGGACAGCAATAGTTACAAATACCTAATTTTCATTTCTCCAACTGTTGGTGTTTCCTCTTAATATCCATATCTACATTTTGTAGAAACTAGAAAGTAAATAAACTGACGGAAAATAAAATATTAACGGATGATTCTTAGTAAAATACAGAAATATTTAGATAAGAACGATCCACCTTTTCTTATTTTCAAGAAATAAGTGGAACTTTAACCAAGAGATCAAAGGTAACATTCCATTTTTTTGTCCTTATCAAGATACATACTTAATTTATTTTTTTTCTTTGTATTATTACTTAAGTTTAATGAAGAAAGTCAATCCTAAGATGGTGTTAAGCCTCATCATCTTTACATAAACATACAGTAAAATACTTTATAATGACATCAGTTCTAGCAACCAACTGGATAATGCAACAAAACTTTGAGGACCGACATGGTAAAAAATTACATTTGAATATATTCAGTAATAACGACTGTCGCCTAATACGCCCATAATAATTAATCGGTCCCTCTAATATCATTAGAACAGACTTTCACTGTATCAAAATATTCCATTAAACTTGCTGTTAGTGAATGTAGGAAGTTGCTCAGCTCATAAACAACATTAGATCCTGAACTGCTGAAATTCTACTAGCTGGGACAAGCAGAATGACTTGTCCTTTGTATCCAGTCTCCCAATTCACATAGTCTGGAAGACCAATTCACACAAATTTGCTATAATCTAAGTTGGATTCCATATTGGATGTATGCTGTTGCAGTGGGATTATTTGAATTTGGCCTCTCTGACGGTATTAGTTGAAGATAAAGTATTATAAAGAGGTAGCAATACCTGTTTGTGCAGCTCATTGTGCTGTCGTATTTTATATTCCAGCTCCTGAACTTGGACTTGTAGCCAACACCAACGCGAGGCTATGGACGCCCGCTTCTTCTGCCATGACCACAGAGCACGCTTCTCACTGTAAAACAAATTAATAATTAATTACATTCATTGTGATTATTATATAATAATAGTTTTTAAACTACCTACATACATATTTATGTTTATATGTATTAAACTACTTGCAATTTTGATTAAAATAGTATGGATTATGAATAGTCTGGTTTTATTCAAGGAGCAACCTGCAGCAAGTTACAACATGTTTAAACAAAATTTTAATAGACATTGGTATTATTTTTGTTTGTTTTTTAAAAAAATCAAAGGTTTATGCTCAATATTATAGTTTGCTTTGACAAAATAATATAAAGTAATTAAGGACAGAAATATAAAAGGTTTTAGTTGTATTTGTATGTAGTTGTTTTGGTTAAATTTTTTGTCATAATCATAAAACACCTACTTAGCTTGAGCTTTAGATCGACATCAATGAAATGTTTGCTAATAGGTTCACTTGAAATCATATTTGATGTCACTAAACGAGCAACCCTGAAATATGCCAGGTATAGAAGTTATTAGCAAGAATAAAATCCAAAATCATAGTAGGTGGAAATGTAGGTGTATTATCTGTCCTTTCCATAGAAAAACTGATATTATTCTTGTATGTAACTAATTTACCCAGCGTTTTTCGAGTTTGCTATCTATGATTTAAAGTCAACACATTAGCAACCATTTCGTCTTTGTTGATTCTATATTAAAATAGATCGATATATCGATATTAAAAGAGATCTCTTCCCTTTCCCCGAAGTAAAAACAATGTAATAGGTGAAGTCAGACATGCTTTTATAACCTTTTAAAACATAACCACAAGAATATTAAAACTATATCTAAGAAATAACAGGTAATATTTATTTAGATAAAGGATGTGCATGTGACCAATTCACTGTCTATTGATTAAAATTCATTGAATAGTTTAAAATATCTAGAAATAATATTATGTGGTTGGAAATGTTACCGTTTAATTATTACAGTAGGATAAAACACTTACATGGGCATCGGTTGTTGATGGGGATTGTTATAGGGCACGGCTTCGTCATTGCTCTCAGCTCCCGATGAAGACTCTGTTGCATCAGAGTCCAACTGATGCTTGACTACAGATAAATGTGAATGCAACGCACCAGCGGCATCTTCTAGCCCGGTGAGAGTGCCTGAAGGTATTCCTAGTGATGCAGATCTTGTGGCATCGCCTTTAGATGTTCCAGCATGATAGTATTTAGGGCCGACTACACTACGAGATGCAGCACTAGCTTGTAGAGCTGCAGTTGTGTCTATCCTCTTTAATAAAGCTTTGATACCCACTGGTCTTCCTGCACCATCCTTCCTCGCTCCTCGGGCACATTTTTCAAAGGTCTGTGCCGCCTCCTCCGATATTCTTTTCCCTAAGGACCGAGCTTGGTAAATCCTAAGCCTTCGCAACAAAAAAGCACATCGATGTTCCAACCTCGATTGCATTAACCTGATTTTATCTTCGGCAGAATCTCCCTCGGAGTCCACCGCATCAGCCAAATCGAATCCCGATAAAGGGAATATAGCATCTGGGTCACCAGTAGACAAAGCATCGCTGCCACTTTCTAATGTTTTGATAGCTTGCAGCAAATCCGCCTCGTTGTTTCCGAGATCTACGAGAATTTGTTCCATCTCCTGGGAATCTTTGGCGAGACTGGGCTGTTGCATCCCCATGTCGTCGTCCTCCATGTGTGAGGTAATGTTGTAGACGGACGCGAGCGCCCGTCGTCGGTGGGTGAGTTTATCCTCGTCGGCCACGTCGTAGCAACTCTCTTGGGGTGTCACGTTAAGCGCCGGGGCCATGACACGAGCCTCGCCCGCCGCGGACGCCGGCGCTGAGCTCGTCAGGGCGGACTGCCGTCTACGTTCATTCTGCACTTATATAATCTACTTAACAAAAGCTTCACAACACTGTCACTTTGCACTGCACGACACTGTTTTCTGGGGTCATTATTTGTATGAATCCCGACCGGCTTCCGTAACAACACAAGCGAAGGCCGCGTTCGGCGCGTTTCTGAAAACAATGATTATCATTGATTAGAGCTTGCACTCTTTTGTAAACTCCTCACATCTCATAACCGTTAGCTATCGGCGAATGTAATAAATGTTAAAAATTCATTATATTTAATCGATGCATTTGAAATTTGACCCACGTGATATTGAATTGAGTATTCTAGTTGTCGCAGTAGCTTGTTTCTGTACGATATGGAACAGGAAATGATACACTACTCAAACACTGACACAAGGTTTTAAAAACCGAAAATCGAAACAAACTGTTCACTAACGTACGGATCACTAGGAAAACCACAAATTTAATATTAATGGCGGAGTGATTTTAGAATAGTTTCTAGTAGATAGTGCACACAATTTTATGACGAAACACAATGTAAACCACACCAAACGCTCCAAGCGTCGGACGACGTCTGAATGTGTAAAAGAGATAGAGAATCGTTCCAAACTTGTACTTGCGCGGTAAAGTCAAATTTTTATCAATGTAATTTTTGTATTTTTTAATTTATCGCTATAATGGAATTAACTGTTAATATCTTTAATTAAAAAACGTTTAATATTTGATTGTGAAAATAATATACTTTGTTGTGGTATACATTCTGGAATCAATTAAATTAGTTGCGTAAATGTTACTATTATTTCGTAAGAGAAATATTTTGGTCACGCTTTGGCCTGACAATAAATCCATACTTTTTCTGTATGACGAAATCGAATGGTAATGCCGCATACAGACGATATTCTACATTTTACAGTACGGTACATCTACTCATAGAAGTTATAAAATATAGAAACGGTACGGTTCTCGAATTTTTGGGAAGTAAAAATATGAAGATTTTTAATATTATAATTTATTACACAACTATTGTGCAACCTATAGCACGCGTTTAAGGCTGGGACTATATGATCCGGAATCCAGAACGTTGTAGAAAATTGCAACACTGAAAATAGAACTCTACGCTTATACAATAGAGCTGAAAATCGAACAAGAGTGTCAAGTCAAAGGGCAATGTCATATTATATAACAGCACGACACTTGAAGCTTCCATTTTGAACTTTATTGTAATGGTACTAGCGCAGAGTTCTATTTTAGTTCTCTGAATTTTCACCGGCATTCCGGAATCCGGTGGGACTATGTGCACTGGAATCCGGAAGGCCGTAGAAAAATCTGAGCATTGAAAATAAAACTCGGCGCTAATACAATAATTAGTTGAAAATCGATTATTATACAGTGTAATTTTCACAAAACGATAATAATTATTTTTCTTTGTTTTTTAGCGAAATAATGAAAGCCATTTACGTTGTGTTTATACATGTTGTGTTAAATTTTGATTTTTGACATTTGACTCTACACTTGTGTGTTCGTGACTTCGTGTTCGATTTTCAGCTCTATTCTATTAGCGCTGAATTATATTTTCAGTGCTCTGAATTTTTCCCGGCCTTATGGATTCCGGACAATATAGGCCCAGCATTAATCAGTACAACTAACTTGTCTCTCGACAATCTTTATTTTTCTATGGAAGTGACAGACCATGTATGAAAAATTAAGTTACCGAAAGACATTAAGAACGTAGGTTTACTATTGAGTTTACTGCATTCTATTCTTAATTTAAATTAACATGAACAAACAAATCCAATGCCACGGCCTTGAAGCGGACTTGTAGGGAAAAAGTCCGCATCAAGGCAGCGATATTGGATTTGCAGGCTGGATAGTGAGAAAGGCGCTTTAAAGGGCCATACTGACTATCCAGCCTCCAAGCCCAAGGCCGCGGACTCGTAGGTAAAAATTATCAATGAACATTATGTTGACTCTATTGACGGCTATTAGTACCGGTGCTGGATTTGCTGGATGGATCGTGAACAATGGCCCTTGCTGTGTGTTCATTGAACTCAGATGTTGGTCGTGTTCAGTGTCTAACAATATTTGATTCGCTCTATAAACTTTTGGTGTCTATACCTACTTAATTGCTATGGAAAAATACCTAACCTAGGAGATATTTTGTTGGGATCCAATGTCTGTCGTTTTGTTTTTGTATGACCTTCATAAATTTGTGTTATTTCGGTTCTTGATGTGTAATATTTTTAGAATATTAACCATTAAATATTCCTTAAAATGCTTAATTAGTGTGGGCAAGTGGTATAATTTCAAAAAGCGTGCTATTTTGTGTTTTCTACCAAACTTCCTAGGAACTTTTAGTAAAGCTTCTACCACTTTTTTGAATAGACTGTCTTGACTTATTGACTGCACTATTTATTTGGACTTTGACTGACTTGACGATTTAGAAATACAGTGTTGAAAACTTAAAACGAGAATACTATTTCCCACCTTTTTAACTTGTTAAAAAAGAAAAGGAAGCTAAAATACCTTGTCTGTGGCAAAATTCACAAACCCACGGAAAACCCACGACGTGTCGGAGCAATATTATACTCAAAGTGTCGGAGTTTTGCCGGGAATGTATTGACTCAATCAGCAACGTTGTGTATTCGTGTTATTTATCTAAATTAGTGTTATTTACGTTTTTAATGTGTAATATTGGTGGAATATAACCCATTAGTTATTCGTTGACGTGCACTAGTGTGGAAGAGTGATCAAATTACAAAATGCGTGCTAAATTGGGTTTCCCGCCAAAACTCCCTAGGAAGTTTCAGTAAAGCGTCTAGTTACCACTTCGCTGAATCGACTGACTTGACTATCCTGACAATTTTTTTGGACTTTGACTAGACTTTGAACTTGACGATTTAGAAGTACGGTGAATTTCTAAATCGTCAGGTTTTCTCTCTCAATCGGCGAAAATTTTAACGAGAATATTCGTTAAAATTTTCGCCGATTGAGAGAGAATTTACCACCTTTTATACTTGACACTGGCAAATGGATAAAAGCCGACGCCATATATATAAAAAAAAAAAACACGTGTCAGTGCCAAAAAAAAAATAACCTAAAAATAAAGTGTCAAAACCAGTCAAAACAAAATTGTAAATTTGGAAAAAGCTGCTGTTACCGGACTGAATTACCATTATAAACTACAATACTTAATAAATTATAGGATTCTCCAATTTTTATTTTATAATTGTAATTAACCATTTATATTTAATGTTGCCCTAAATTAAGATTTGGAATAAGACTATCAATGTATTAAAAAACGCAATCAATAAAATTGATCATGTTTAGTAAGTTATATTTTTGAATGCATAATTACCCTAAAATATATTTATTGTATGTTTGTTTAGTAAAGTATTTTATCTCGACTACTACAGTCCGATCAGAGTTATTTTATATCTGACAAGTCCTATAATCCAACAATATAGAGGAACACTCGCATAGAAACTGAGGTAAAATAATTAATAACACTAATGGACTATATTGGAAATATAATTCCCTAATATATATATATTATATATTAGGGAACGAAATTAAATGCACATACAATTTGCTTCAAATAAGAATAGGAACGTCAATGTCCTTTTTCTGTCAAATATCACTTGAAAAGAGCGGTTTGTTTTTATTTGCATATCAATACTAATGGTCTTGCATCGAATTTAAATAAAAACATTAAATAGTAGTTAATTACCTAAACATACATTTAATCGCCATAATAGCCTTAATTCGAAACAATATGGAGCTGAGTTAATCCTATTCTCATTTGAATTGCACTGTAGATAGTTAGTCTTATGTCGTTATGTATGGATATTATGATAATAGAAATAGAACTTACCATTGGCACAAGATTTTTTGGATAAAAACATTGTTTGTTCCTTCCCTGTTAGTTGAATGTACTTTTTCACATGACTGTTTATCATTTTGTCAGCCTAAAAAAAATTGTAAGTTGAGAATTGAGAACAACATGAATGTGTGGTGGACATTATTATATAACATACAATATTATCTGGATATATTATATTTCTTGTGCGCAAAGAGTGCTGATGCACACGTTCCGTTTGCCGGGTAGCCAGTCACGAAATGTATATCTGTGTACACTGGAACCTGTGGAAGCTATCATACATGTCCATACACTTCCCGACTGACTATCCGACACCGGCTACTGCAATGTGTGCAACGGCACATACGACATGAGTGAACTGCAAATTGCCAGTACCTTTCATACGGTTTCCCTGATAGTGCCTGATGTTAAAAATGTTTATCTATGCTGTCTCATGTTAAATATATTTTAATCTCGTATTAAAAATAACCACCTCATTTTTTGGAAGTTGGTTAACTAGTTAATGAATTTTTGATAAGTGTTAGAGCTAATGAAAGATGTCTCTTATAACGTCTTAACTTTTTACATACAAGTTACCACAAAATTCGAAATCAAAATTGTGTCAGTCGCTCGGCAGATCTTTTTCAATTAGATAATCAGCTATCGTTGTGTTGCACAGGTAGCAGAATTCAATAAAAATGGGAATGGGAATGTCAAATCATCCTACTGACTGTTATAATTTTATAGTAGATAACATGCTATTTTGTTCAAATTCTTCTTTATATACTAAGATGTGAATTTTTGGTAATCTACCAATCTCAAATGTGAAATATATGACAATATAGAAATTTATATTTTGAGAAAATTGGTGTAATTTTTTTAAGAATCATAAATTTTATTCTTTTATTTTAACTTGTTCTAAAATCTTAATAATTAAATTGATTAGGTAAGTGAATATACAAAATTGTTTTTTTTATATTTGTTGTTATTCTTGTCATTCACTTAATATTTTTGGGAATGCGTTTTTGCATTGTACAAATTCTGTTTCCTACAGTTGCATATCAATAAATGTGTATCAAGGATACAATGATTTTTGTACCTTTACTAAAAAATATGTGTATTTGAGGATACACATTTTTATAAAGGTACAAAAAATCATTAACTGCATTTAATCACACCAAATCTAAGTTTTTGCACATACAAATTATAAAGTAAAAAAATGTATAGAAATCAATATTTGATATGAACTTACATAAATATCTTAGTAAATTAATGTGGAATATTTTTTTTACATTTTTATTTATTTTAGCATTAATACATAACCCCTAGCAATAGAGTAGAACTTAGATAAAAATAGCTAATGTTAAAATTTAAATAAACCTGTAGTATTGTCAAAAGCACAACTTATAACAAACGATTAATCTCAATACAAATTACAAAATATGATAATATTCATAGAACATCTTTTCAGCATAAATATTTTGATTGAAACATGTATGTAGTGCTCATAATATTTTTGATTTGCACAATTAATATTAGACTGCCATGGTGGTTACTTACCAAAAATAAGACACAAAATTATTAAATGTGCAGGTGTAAAATAGCCATTGGATTTAAGTAATTACATTGTTATAGATCTAGTTCTTACGTGCTATATTCAAATAATTTTAATTAATTGTAAGCCACTTGTAAGCATACAAATCACAAAACTCATAAATTTAAAAAAAATATAGGTATAGGTATTAAGCCACATAATATTAAGCTTGTACTTAGCTTCATATCATATAGCTACATATCAAATAAAGTAATTAATTGTAAAAATAAATAATAAGCGACTATAGTGACTACCTACTGACTATCACCAACTTACCAGGAAGAGTCCAGGTCTAGGCATCCTGCCACTTCAAAAACTTTTCAACTTTCATTTTGCTTTGCTTACATTATATGTTTTGCTGCACCTACATATATGCAATTTGTAAATTAATTTATTTAACGAATAAATTAATCACTTACCTTGCTAAGATACCAATTGCCCACCGTCGAGTGCCGTCGAGTATGGCAAACAAGTACCTACGCGGTACGCAAGTTACTTGTGCTGTACAGCATGCTTGTGCTGTTTACTATATTTCCTGAATACATATTAATTGTAATTTTGTTTTCTTAATTTATTAATATTTTTTTTATTGTAAGCGAAAAATGCAGAATTGTCACTTACACGAGCCAAATTCAAAAGAGAGTTTGATTCTGCCCATGTCCCTAAAAATCCTTACCCACTTATTATTGCTAAAGCTACTGATTTGATTCTCTAAAATTAGGCATGAAATAATAATTAAAGTATAATTAATCAGCATTAATGATGTTATTAATTAAACACTGCATTATAAAATCAATCTCAAAATATCTATATTTTTAAAAAGCAGAATACGTATTGTGTTTGCTTTAGAACACATTTTATGATAATTTTATGTCAGATTTCTAGTTGGCAATTTTGACAGTTTAGCTTGACATCAGAAGTCATGTAAAAAATAATTAAAACGAAGAAGTAGAAATTAGAATAACAGGCAACAGCAGTGTTGCCAACCGTACGATAATTATCGTATTTGTACGATAATTTGAGGTGCGGTACGATAAAAAATAATTAGGTATTATCGTACGATAATTTCACTACTACGTACGATATTTTTTGAATTCATACGATAATTTTGAAAGACATGAGACTTTTATTAAATATTCTACCACATGGGCATAGCCAGGGGGTTCACCCATACAAAAATGGCCGCCATTTGTGTCAACTGGCAAAAGTGACAATCATTTTAGTCTACTACTTTGCTTCAAGCTTGCGGTGCTGGATCCGGCTGGTCCATGTGGATGACCCCTATACAGACGCGTATTTAGATTAGAAATTTGCGCTGCCCCAGGCCAATTAACATATTTTGCCACCCCGTCAAGCAGCGGCAGACTTTTTTATTATCTTTATTACAGGTTAACATCTAATTATACTTCAAATCCTATATGAAAGATGATTTTTTAAAGTTATTTTAGAAAAAAAAATCAACAGCCTAAAACAAAATGTTGATACTAAGTATATGATATTAGGTATAATCTTTATGCTAAACGCGTTCAAATTGAGAAAGCGAGCAAATGCTTTTTATTATTTTGCCTGTAAAAATCTTTTTAAAATTTAAATTGTTGTTCTTTGGAAAAAAACAATAAAACCAATAGCCTAAAACAGAAAATGCGAAGCTATGGCGCGCGTGGCATCGAATCCTCGAACCTAATTTTTTAAAGCATGTGACACAATATTTTGAGCACGTCACTGATCACAAAATTGTGTACGAAATGTACGACGAAAAAAGCGTGAAATAGGCATTATAATTATGACAAACCTAGCTTAATAGGTTATTTGTCATCTTTTTTACAACATCAGAAATTACGCAAATTTTACTTTAATTTGAATTACAAAATCATCCTATTTTTTAGGTTTCAAGTTTGAACAGATTTTAAAACCTATTAAATAAAAAAATTTTGCTCGCTCGCTTCGCTCGCTCGCGATTAACATGAAAAACATAATATTATATTACTTAGTACTGATGTTCTGTTTTAACTGGTTTATTTTATGGTATTTTGCTGAAATTTCACGTTATTTTGTGTTTTAGTTTAACGTTTGAACAGATTTTAACCTGTAAAATGGAAAAAAAAATTCTCGCTCGTTTCTCTTACTCGTGTTTGGCTTAAAGAACATATTATAAAATTCAGTACCGACGTTCAGTTTTAGGCTATTGATATTTGTATTTTTTCGAATTACAGTCTTTCAGGGTTTAAAGCTAAAAAAGGTAAAAACGAAAAAAATTAGGGCCCAGTAATGTGCCCAGGGCCTCTAGTCAAGATGCATCCGATAATTTCGATGACGAAGTTCGACAATAAAATGTATGGGATTTGACATATTGCATCGCAAGCGACATGTCACTTAACGTTGACTTATGTCAAATCCCATACATTTTTGATTACGAAGTTCGGCGTCGAAATTTTCGAATGCATCTTGACTAGGGGCCCAGAGCTTCTAATAGGTTAAAGAGCAGTATTTAATACGTCGATACGTATTTAACAGTAAGTCGTTTTATTCTCTTGAACCACCCCTCGGAAAGTAATGTACTTTTAGTCGTTTTATTATCTTGAAATACCCCCCCCCCCCCCCCCCCCCCGAAAGATAAACATGAATGTACGATAATTGTACGATAATTTTGAGCCCAAAATCCGATAATTTTGATTGAAAGAGTTGGCAACACTGGGCAACAGCGCGGTCGCCGCTATTTTGTGATTGCGAATTAAAACCTAATTTTAAAAGTTTACCAATAAGTAAGTGGAAATATAATCAAAGAACTATGAATATCGAGAGGACGTTCCAATTTAACTCTACACAACATACTCCAAAGAATAAACGCACACGGCAACTACTTACCAGAGAAGATACTTTGAACATTTCACCGATTCTCAACGAAACATCCATATTTAAAACATTAAATGATACAAGTTTAAGACAAGTTTTAGATGAGTCGTCAATCCTAGTGGGTAAGGGAAACGCTGGCGATGGGCTAACCGAAGCCTTTTTTGAAATAATACAGTCAAGCCGCCCAAGTCACGTACTGGATACGTTAGCGAGGTTAGCCCAAGTCTGTTGTGATTCGTTAGAACTCGTTGAGCCATGGAGTAGGTACAGTGCGCAAAATTATTGGCTCGCAGAGGAAGCCAATACATGGAAACTTCTACATTGCCTTTATGGCGACTCTATTTCAGAGCACCCCTCTGCAATTGAGGATGTGATTTTAGCGCCCACATTATCACAACAAGTTTTAGTCGATGCCCTATTTCAGTGTGATTCTGAGCTGCGTTTGCTACAACTTCTCGTTGACTGGCTAGAGGCAACGGCTGCTTATCAAGAGGAGGCCACGAAAACTGCTGCCCCAGTCATTGGAAACAATGTACAGTGGGAAAATACACTTCATCAATTACTCTTTGGAGCCAGTTTGTTTAATAAAGAATCAAATAAAGCAATGATAACTTGTATGGACCCTGATGCTCCGAGAAGACAAAATAAGTCGATTCATTCAAATGATCAGAAAGATGATAATGATTTATGTAAAAGGATATTTACAGAAGTTAGATGTGGAAAATTCAAGGAAGCTATTTCACTGTGCATAAATGCTGGTCAAGCGTGGCGAGGGGCTGCACTACAAGGTTGGAAGCTTCTACATTACACTCCAAATGAAGAGGTTAAGGGAGCCTTAGAAGTTTCTGGAAATTCCTCTCGAGACTTGTGGAAGTGGTGTGCCCTGGGTATTGCTAATAATACAGCAGAAAATGTTTATTATAGAGCTACCATTGGAGTATTATGTGGCCACTTGGCCAGTGCTCTTCCAGCTTGTCAAGGAAATTGGGAAGATTTACTCTGGGCCCATTTGAGGGTTCAGATTGAAACAAGGGTTGATAAATTTCTACACGAGCACCATCTTACTGCTGAGTCTTATACCACCTCTGCAGAGGTTCTGGAGTTGTTACAGAGTCAACTGCATGTGGATGAATTGTCCCTACAAAATGTTTTCAGTGCCGTCAAAGCTCTGATGGATGGAAAGAGAGAATCAAATTATCAAACCTGTCAAAGGCATTTGATGCTTGGGAATGTGAGGACTATCATGCAAAATTCATTGCAGTGGTTACACAATTCAGAGGAAGGTTTCATTAGATTCCTGGCACACTTAACTCTTGTCTTGAGACAAATGGGCAAAGACCCTCAACATGATGTCGGTGATCAGGTTCTAGAAAAATATGTAACACAACTCATCACTGGATTGTCTGAAGGATCCTGTGAATGTCCAGAGTTGATAGCTTATTACACATCCACAGTGCCTGCCACTAAACAGACCGAGTTATATGCAGAATTAATGAACAAAACCTTTAAAAGTGACCATAAAGGAGGTGTTGTAAAGGCAGGAGTCGTTGCTGGTATTGATGTTGCTGCATCTGCCAGAATTGCCATTAAAAAAGCTATCTCTGATATCCAAGAGGGATATGGTAATATAGACAATAATTGCACTCGTACTACCGCAGTAGAGAAAGATAAGTCAATGATTGCTAAAGGAATATCATCTTTGGAATGGCTATCCTTGATTAAAAATCAATTACAGGAAGCTCTGTGGCTTAACAATGATATGATGAGAATGTTAATCTTAATTGGCAACACTGAAGCTGCAATGTCTTGTGTCAAAAACATAAAGAACCTGTTTCCTAATTTTCTCAATGAAATACCAACAAGCACTTCCGAAGTTCGTGAGCATTTATGTTTGAAGTCTTATTTAGAGGCATTAGAAGCATTTGCATCATGGTACAGACATTTCATTAGTGGCCAGCCCAAGGATGTAGAACCTTTACCTCCCGGAGCTTCATTTTCAGATAAAGTACACCATGAACAAAGAGTTGCACAAGTGGAACAACAAAAGGCTCACTGGAAAAATGCCATTCTACACCAGTCGAGGCATACTAAGAGCCTATTATACAATGTTCTGTTATTCCCAGGAGGATGGCTGCAAGATGAAAATGATAGCTCATCATCACAAAAATTTACAAATGAAGAAAAAGAAGAAAGATTGAAGCAATTGGAATCTTTACGAAGGCTTTGTATTCCGGAAGTTACAGTTCTAATTTTAAAAATATTGCAGAGTACTGATGATATTGAAAGCCATAGAGAAGCATTGAAAATAAGCCATTATCTCGCTGCTGAAAACAGGGGGTTGTACAAGGTATTTACTAAAAATAAACTCTTGGAGGTATTGGATAGAATCAAGGAATCATCTCTACTGCTTTTGGAGAAGGGTGTGGATATGTTTGGAAGTGAAATGAATGAGGATTAATTTTCATTTTTTTAATAAACAGTTTGTATTTACACTTTTTTTTTTAATATTAACTTATAAAAAATATATTGTTATATTTATGCCTGTGATATTGTTATGGGGTTGAGGTTTATAAGTTCATTACTGCTCTCAGCTAACTCTGCAATAGATACTCTGCCTCTCTGTTTAATAAATTTAGCTACATCTTCTAGTTCCTTCTGTGAAATATAAATAAATTTTCCTCTATCATCTATAACACCAGTAAGGTCTCCAGAGGCTTGTAATTCTGAAATTCTGTCAATCACAGCTTGAGTTTTCATTTTAAAGTGTGCTGCTAAATCTTCAAGTATTACAACTTTTTGTTCCTGAAAAGAAAAAAAAATATGAATCAGATGTATATATGTCACCGTAAAATTGTAAAAACCGTTAGATTGTAATAAAATAGTGAAATTGTAAAATGTTGATAGACTTCCAAAGCGAATATGCTACCTATAATTTCACACATGATTTTTAGTTAGATTATAAATATATAGTTTATAATCTTTCGTCATATTTCAACAATCTCTTTAGTTATTTTACAATTTTACGGTGACACATGTATACACAGATTTTAGGCTAAGCGCACACTTGTTAAAGTAACTATTCAATATTGAACTTTATTCACAATACAAAAAGATACATGTTTCATTGCAAGAATGGTGCAGTGAGGTGAGTGAGTGAGAAACCTCTCAATGAGGGTATTTAATATTTTTTCTGCCATTAGGGGACAGACCTAACCCACACAAACCTTCATCTGGTGGTGAAAGTGGTATTAAAAAATGGAAATGAGAATTTTCGATTCTTTTTCTGTCACTAGGCAGCACTAGGTAGCACTAAGAGTATACTTTGAGGTAGCACGACCGTGCTTGTCGTGTCAAAAAACTGTCAGATATCACGAATTTCAAAACCTCATTCGAAAATTCTTGCTATGAAACATGCAGGGCCGTGCCGCCCCTGTGTGCGATGTGTGCGGCGCACACAGGCGCCAAGACGATGGGGGCGCCGCGGGCCGCTACCGAAATTATTTATGTTACACTTTAACACTTACACAACAACATATTGTTTGTAGTGGAGTATCGATAAGTAAGAAGGTACAATAGGCGCAACATATGTCTTGTAAATAACAAAACATATACTTAATAGTTAATACATTTACTTTACATTACAAATCAAAATAACGCAACCCGAATCCCGATGCGATGCGTGCCGCCGGCCGCGTGCGACGCAAGCGCGGTGGCCGGTGGCACGGGCGCACGGGCATTGTAATCGCGGGGTTTTCCCGATTTTAACGTAGGAGAGAGTCTAAACAATTGAACAATCATATTTTATTCATTATAAAATAACTAACAAGATTGTAAAAATATGTTGAAAGATTCATTACTAATTAATAAATATTTATAATGTAACAAAAAAAAAGTGTTAAATTATAGGTACAATATTCGCGTCGGAAGTCTATAAACATTTTACAATTTCACTAGTTATATTACAATCTAACAGTTTTGTAGTTGAGAACTCAAACGGGGGTTCGAATCCCGCCGAAGGAACAAAAAGTTTTTTCCGTGTTCCTGGGTCATGGATGATGAAAATCTTAAATAAGTATGTGTATAATATAAAAATAATAAATATATTAGGTGCCGTTGCCGTAACACAAGTTCTTCGAGAACTTACCACAGAACCAGATTGACTTGGTGTGAAGCGTCCATAGATATTAAAAAAATTAGGAAAACAGTTGACCTAAAGGCCGTCCGTGTAACTTCCCGCTAAGCGCTTAAATTTTATCTAATACGTCATTTTTGAGCTTATCGAGCTAAAAGGGCTTCTAAAAATTTTCAATGATAATTTTTTTTCATCAGACTTTTGAGATGTCTGACGAAAGTTAAATAAAACACATTTTTTTGAAATTTCAAACTTTGGAATGAATCAACCGATTTTCACGCAATTTGCGCCAATCGGTGCAGTTTTTTATGTACTTTGAAAGAATTGACAACAAAAATTTTTTTGATGAAAAATTTCGGAGTTATTCCGAAAAAACACTTTTTCGGTTTTCTTTCCTTCACGATATCTCTCGAAAGAATCAACAGATTTTGACCGGATTAGCGGTTACCGACGTGGTTTTTCAAGGTTAAGAGCTGATTAGTTTTTGGAGTTAATCGATAAAGCCGTTTAAAAGTTAATCCAAAAAAAACTCTTTTAAAACAAAATTAGGAAAACAGTTGACCTAAAGGCCATCCGTGCAACTTCCCGCTAACCACTTAAATTTTATCTAATGCGTCATTTTTGAGATTATCGAGCTATAAAAAAGTGCTTCTAAAAATTTTCACTGATAATTTTCTTTCATCAGCCTTGGAAAGTTTAATAAAACGTCCAAAATTATGACAGTTTGAAATTTCAAAAAATAGTTGTTGAAATTTCAAACTGTCATAACTTTGGAATGAATCAACCGATTTTCACGCGATTGGTGGCAATCGATGTAGTTTTTCATGTCCTTTTAAAGTATCGACAACAATTTTTTTTTAAGATGAAAACTTTCGGAGTAATTCGGTTTTCTTTCCTGCACGATATCTCTCGAACAAATCGGCCGATTTTGACCGGATTAGAGGCAATCGACGTGGTTTTTCAAGGTTAAGAGTTAATTAGTTTTTGGAGTCGATCGATAAAGCCGTTTAAAAGTTATTCCAAAAAAACCACTTAAAAAAAAATGACAGATTTTTGAGATTTCTTGAAATGTATCCGAATCGGTCCAAATTGTATTCAAAATCTAAGTTTGGCCAAGCCCTTACGAATGGTGCCAGCCGCAATAAAATCGATCAGACCGTTCAAAAGTTATAAAACGTTTACTTACTTACACACACACATACATACATACCGACATAGTGACACACTCGCGGGGGTAGTCAGGGAAGCTTCCTGTGACCTCAGAACGTCGAGATCTGATGAGAATTCGATTTTTGCAAAACGGGGTAAAACCAATAACTTCCCGATTTTTGGAAATCTTTGATATTCTTAATGGGAAGTTAAAAATAGATAATATAACATCAAAAATTAAGTAGTAACAATTTAATTCGCGCTTTATTTTTCGTAGTAATTGGCAATAGGACGTTTTACCTCTTTAAGATAATATATAAACTAAGTATATTAAACTGAAGAACATTTTTCTTTCAGTCAAAATTAACAAAAAAAAAGTACTTACGTTAAAACATGAATATTCGTAATAAAATAAATAATTAAAAAAAAATAAAAAACCCGACTGCAAAAAAAGACAGATACCTAAGCAACTACTAAAAAGACCGAAACAATATTGAGAAAACAGACTAAATTATGAGCTGAAAGCCTAAGTGAAATAATTGACGTTATGTTTGGTTAGCAAGCGGGACCCATTTTCATTATAAATTGTACAAAAATATATGGGCCCCGCCTGCTAACAAACATAACGTTAATTATTTCACTTAGGCTTTCAGCTCATAGTGTAGTCAGTTTTCTCAATCTTGTTTCGGTCTTTTTAGTACCTACGTTGCTTTATCTGTCCTTTTTGCAGTCGGGTTTTTTTTTATTATTATTTATTTTATTTTAAATTTTTAAGTTTATCCAACACATATATACGTGGTAGATATACGTGGTAGAGCCATGCTTCGGCACGAATGGGCCGGCTCGACCGGAGAAATACCACGGGCTCACAGAAAACCGGCGTGAAACAGCGTTTGCGCTGTGTTTCGCCGAGTGAGTGAGTTTACCGGAGGCCCAATCCCCTACCCTATTCCCTTCCCTACCCTCCCCTATTACCCTATTCCCTCTTAAAAGGCCGGCAACGCACTTGCAGCTCTTCTGATGCTGCGAGTGTCCATGGGCGACGGAAGTTGCTTTCCATCAGGTGACCCGTTTGCTCGTTTGCCCCCATATTTCATAAAAAAAAAAACATTTGGTCGATTTAAAGCAAAAATAAGATGATACGAACATTAACATGTAGGTTTTTAAACAGTAGACTGTCTAAAAACCTATATATTGTGAGAATGGTTGTTGCGCAACTTTAAATCGATATAGATCCTAAACGGTCAGTCGAATCGAAAAATGTTGAAAAAAATAAAAAAAAATTTAAATACCTATTCAACGCAAGGAATTTGTAAGTATTATATTAATACTTACAAATTCCTTGATTCAACGATACCCCATTTGACATAGTTTGTTGACTTTAATTTTTTTAATTTTCACTAACGTCATGTCTTTCTTTAGTGACACTCGCCGGACTAAGAGGAATCGATTGACATGCGAATCATAAAAATCGGTCCAGGCGTTTGGTCTGTATAGTGCTTCAAAGGAACATACAAACATACATACATACATAAGCTGATAAACACATTACCACTCCTTTGCGTCGCGCAGTCGGGTAAAAATAAGAGGCGCTTCATGGGTTTCGCACACAGGCGCTGCCGGGGGTCGGCTCGGCCCTGGAAACATGTATCTTTTCACCATGTTAATTTAAAAAAAAAACTAAGTATGCTAATAGGGTATAGGTGATACATACAGGTCGAACATACTCGTAATTTGTTTTGATTCTTTTTTTTTTTTTTTTTTTTTTTTGCAATAAGGGGGCAAACGAGCAAACGGGTCACCTGATGGAAAGCAACTTCCGTCGCCCATGGACACTCGCAGCATCAGAAGAGCTGCAAGTGCGTTGCCGGCCTTTTAAGAGGGAATAGGGTAATAGGGGAGGGTAGGGAAGGGAATAGGGTAGGGGATTGGGCCTCCGGTAAACTCACTCACTCGGCGAAACACAGCGCAAACGCTGTTTCACGCCGGTTTTCTGTGAGCCCGTGGTATTTCTCCGGTCGAGCCGGTCCATTCGTGCCGAAGCATGGCTCTACCACGTGACAATTTTATTTTGCTGCGTGAAATTCTATTTATTTTGCACCAACTGCAATCTGTAAATTTTTTTCGTACTAGTAGAACTCTGCGCAAATCACCTGGTACCTATAAAGGTCAACAGTTTCGCAGCGGACGGATCGCATCAAATAGAATTTTGCACAGTGCGTCCACTGTATCAGCAGCAATCAGATTTGCCAACGCAAGGGATTTTCGTAGTGCTCGTACGTGCGGAATGTGTTTGTGAGAATGGAGGCAAGCGATGTTCTTCATGGCGTGCGATGCGGAACTGTGGACGCTTACCTTAACGTGTGCATGGTGCATTCTGTTTAAATAGGTAACATATTGAAAATATAAAAAGTCTTACCTTTATGTAGTTGATGAAGTTTTTCAACAAGTTGTCTTGGTCCTCCTGTTCATTTTCATCAAAACCCTCCCCTTCTACAGTAAATGCTGCTTTCAAGGCTTCGTATTCTTCTTGCTCGCGTTTTTTCCTTTCTTCTTCCGCCTTTTTAGTTAATTCTTCTGCCTTTCTTTCTTCTTCCTAAAATAAAGTGTTTAAAGTTGTGACGTAAAAGGTACTGGGTATACCAACTTTTTTGTTACTGGGAAGTAACAAATTATGAAAATAATAAAGGTGACCATAAGATGAACCTATAGTATAAGTACTTAAGCCATACTTCAATGATCATTGTCAGCCATAAAAAAGCAGTATTTATTTTTTAATTGTTTTAACTAGCCATAAAAAAAGCAGTATTTATTTTTTAATTGTTTTAACTCGATCTACAAAACACTAAAGCAATAGATCAGTTAAATATGTGGCCACCACAAACCTTTAACATCCAAAATTAGAATAGCTAATGTATCAGGGTTAGCCCTTTGGAAATGGTGGAACAAAAGTAAAATATACCTCTCTTTTTTCTTCAATCTTCCTTCTCTCTTCCTCCTGTTCCTCTTCGCGTTTCTTTTTTATTTCTCGCAGTTGTCCCTCTGCCTCTCTGGCTTTCTTCTTCTCCAATTTTGCTTCTAGCTTGGCTCTTTTCTGAAATTAGCACACAAAAAATATGCATAAAAGTTTTGATATTGAGTATTGATATTTTTAATTGAAACAAAGAAATTCTTATAATAATCTTATTTATAACTGTAGTCACTTAAATGACATTTCTCTACATTTTTGTTAGTAAAGACAAACATATTTTTTGTTATTTCTCTGATTGAGATTATAAATAAGATACAACTAATAAAAAAAAATACTTCTTTGGTATTAGATTCAAATAAATACCTCCAGATTACAGTAATTAACTTCAAATTATTTACAATTTCAATTGTTGTGCTTATTAGATGAAGTGTGTTCAACTGTTGTGAATAATAGATAAATAACAAAAAGAAAGTAGTTCATACCTTGGCACCCATTTTGTCATCAAATTCCATTTTTTGGTTGTCCTGAACATCCTCATCTTCTATATCATCAACCACTCCCGGTTCTTCCTCTATAAGAGCTTGATGTCTTGCCGCTGTTTGCAAATTATAATAAGATTGAATTAAAATAATTCAAATTATATGAATTTTTGCCAGTAGGATTAATTTTGACTTTAGAAAGTGGCATAATATTATACTATATATTTTTCTATATTCAAATATGAATTTATGAGGCAAACCAAAAACATTCAATTAAAAAAAAACTAAAATTAATATTTACTGGATTCATTAACAACATTGCGTAGGTACACCTTTTTACTAGAGTAGGTATTTAGGAATAACAAAATATGTTAATACTGTCAAAGTATACTATAGTATTTACCATTAGCTCTCATCCGAGCTCGTTGATTCCGCACAGCAGCTACTCTCCCTGGCCCTCCATCTCTCTGAGCTACTGCTCTTGGCCTGCCACCAGCTGGAAAAATATAGCACACATATTGTATTCTTTATTTCTTAATAATTATTATGCACCAATTCAATAGGACTTTGAAGAAAACTATTATAATATTAATTACTTGTGTTATAGACTGGGCTTATTCTTTCACATCTTTTAGGAAACAATTAAAAACTGAACAAAATAGATTAATTTTCTCATACATTATTTACAGATGTTTTGATACTAAAGTACCTAGTTGATGTTTTATTTGAATAATCATGGTTATATTATCATAGAATAAATGTTTTTAATTAAGCAATTTATTAGCAAAGTAGTAAACTCACCTTGTGGTTTAACTTGTGACACTCTTAGGAAGGCAACAGAAAGAATAATGATCACAATAGCACTTATTACTGCAGCAATAATAAATGGATCCATATTTTTTATCCGGTTTGATTATACATACAAATAAAAACAAAAACAAAAAATGTGAATACGTTTAGGTTAAATTTTATGTTAAATTATCGGTAAAATACATTTTCTTCGTAATTTCGTAAATAAAGTTTAGAAACCCAACGTCATTACACGTAACACGCTAGAGTCGAAAATTACGTTTACGAAGCTGTCAAATGTCAAAGTCAGAACCCAGTAGCGGATCTACGTCCTTTTTCGAATCGGGGCAAAAACATTTTGGCAATGTTAAAGCACTGATTTAGACATTAATTTTGATAATACCCTTTAAAGGTCTCGCGCTTTAAAAAAAATTTAAGCTATTTACGTGCACATTCGGCTGACCTACCCGGGGCCCATACTTAAAAAGTGTAAACCAACATATTATAAAATATTAAAACTAGAAAAACTTAAAAAGCTACAATAAAAAGAAATCTCCCAGGTCGTCCCCACCAGGCAGAGTACCTAGAAGGCTCAAAGAGTTTCCCCGCTGGATTGCGATACTCACTCTTTGGGCCAGATAGGTGCCGGCTCTGGGGTCTCGGGTGGCCTCAATTAGTTTTTTGGAAATCTCTCTGAAAAGTTTGTGCGCACCCGGACTCCATGAACCTAGGGTTTCAACCCCAAACGGTTCAAATATGAGATCCCCACTAAGGTTCTCATATTTGCGCCGCTTGAAGTTCTCCGCCTGATTGGCGGCCGCACCTGCAGTGCTCGAGGTGCCCTGGACATGGGACGGAGCAAGTGTATCGACGCAAGTAGCGTCCCATACAAGAGCCCGTCCCACTCTCCAAGGGACCAGGGTCATACCGTCTGGTCTCTTGCCATCGTCGCGCGCCAAGCCAGAGGGTTCCAGCACAGCTGGTACTCCGGCGGTGACAAGAGCCCGACGGATGAGGTCGTTCAGGCAGTGATGTCGGGAGATGCGGCCCGCGCTTCGCTGACAGGACAGACCGTGGTGTCCGAGGCTGTCCACGTTTGCACCACAAACGCAGCGGTGGGGGACGACGTGGGAGGTGCCAAGACGCAGGGAAGTGGCTATTCGGAAAGCGGTTCGATCCAGCAATGTGCCCGTATTGGGTGACGGCAACGCTTGTAGCCAAAGGCCCGACTCCCACTTTTCCGCTGCTAAGAGGCGAGCCTGCTCCACAGGACTGGAGGACGTATTAAGGAGATTATTCCGTACCAGTCTGCAGAGTGGCTCGTCCCAGAGCCTTTGGGAAAAAACGTTGTCAGGCAATTCGCTACAAGCACTAGTTGCGCTCCAGACGTCCTTGGCCTCGTCCAGAAAGGGAACTATAATGGAGTAGGATTGGTGCTCTAGTATTTTGAAGATGAGTCTATGGTTGGCGTGGACTGAGGACAAGTAGGCCGGGAGTGATATGTCGGAAGGTTTTCGAACACCCAGGCCACCGAACCTTACTGGAAGCGTTGCCTGAGTCCATGAGCGGTCATCAAAACTAATGTTCAAAATCGTGGAGAGCGTATGTCTTATGGTATCATCCAACTGTTTGAGAAGTTGAGGGAACTTCCACAGTTGACAACACCGCAAGACATACGTAAATTTTGGTACGAAAACGCAATAACGGATTAGGGTGAAGACCATGTGACAGTTAATTTGGAGGAGGCGGTCTAAAGTTTCACTAAAATTTTGTAGTTTATTATTTATGAATTCTGGGAGAGATTCGTCTAAAATAGGCGAGCCCAAAAGGAAGAGCGAATCCTTATCGATGACAGACAGTTGTGGAGCTATTTCTTTAAAGCTGGATATAATCGCGTTTCTATCTTCACAACTGTCTGGCACAAAAAGTTCGCACTTTCCTAGGTTTAGCTCCAGACCTATTTTTTGGAACTCGCGAATCAGAGTCTGGAAGTCGGATAGTACCGTGGGTGCATCGCTTCCAATGGTCCCGTCATCTAAATACCAAACATTAAATTTTGAATTTAGAAGCTCGATGACCGGGTGTATGGCAAGGCTGAAAATTGCTGGACCGAGAGGGTCGCCCTGTTGGCAGCCCACTTCGGATGAGATGAGGTGATCTTTGTAAATGAGTTTGGTGGGGTCGTTGTAACACTGGAGTATGAATGGTAGAATGGCAGGGGCTTTGGATTTTATTTGGGCCAACATGGCGCCTCGCTCAACTGAGTTAAAGGCGTTTTTGACGTCGACCTTCAGAAACACATCATCGCCTTGATTATGAATAGCTGTTCTGAAAGAGTGAACGGCGGCCTCACAGCCCCCTTTGCAGGCAAAACCGAGCTGTTTCGGCTGGAAGTACGACGCGAGGGAAGTGATCGATTTGCAGGCTAGTTTGGCTGTAAGGCGCCGGTATGTGGAGCCGACAGCAATCGGACGAATGCCACCATCTCTCTTCTTCAAAGCGCAGAGGTTAGCTCCATATAGAATGTCCACGATATCTGATGCGACCCCTCCACGTAGCATCAGGTTGCACAGATTCGTGAGTTCATTCAGGAGCTTCTCGCCGGCCTCCCCGCAGCAACCGCTGGTGAGGTCCTTCAGATGCTGAGGGGTGAGACCGTCAAGGCGGCGCCAGCTGAACCCGGAAGAAAGGACATGATGGCTCCGCGTACTTTATCTGCCGACGTTTGTAGTGGTGGCAGGGCGTCATCGGAAGCTGTGAAAGGGTTGGATTGTGACGGATGTTTGTATTGCAGGGCGATGAGGGTCTCTGGGCAGTCGGGGGCGACCGTGTCATTGGAAAACAGGAGCAAGTTCAGGAGCAAGTAGAACATTCTACAGATTTCACGAGGTTAAATTTGGCCGAGGAATGCAAAGAAAAATTTGGGTTGAGGTCAATGTCCGAAACACAGTTCTTTTTTATTCTTGAAGTGAGGGAGGCATTGTTGAGCGGATCCCTAGTGACATGCAGAAATCGGTAGGGAAAGGTGAGTAGATTTTCCCAGGCTTGCCTCGAGTTTTCCTGCACTGTGTGGCGTATTGTCTCGGCAAGCTTCTGGGCTACGGTCACCCTGGCACCCCTAGGGATCCGTTTTAGTACTGGTACAAAACGTTTAAATTTGGATATTTTTTGCCAGAAACTGGTTTGATAGATGGGGTTCGGAAGTGAAGTGGTTATTAGTGGAATGAGGGTGGGAAGCTGTTTGTGGCATTTGCCTACATGAATGTTCAAACCTCGCTGGCTTTTAAAATATCGGGAACAGTGGGAGCATTGCTGCAGATTTCCCAAGGACACGGTCGTAATATCTGTGGAGGTCCCTGCATCCTGGCTTCTTGTCATATGTTGGTAAAACTTAACTGTGAACGATGACTAATAATTAATATAGTTAATAAAATAAACTATAAACAAAAATTATATAAAAATAAACTGCTTATCTAAGATAAAAAAAAGACCGTGAACTATGTGCTCATTTTCTTGAGTAAATTTATTATATATTTAAAGTTATTATATATTTTTCAATCTCAATCAATGGAGTTTTGCCGGGAATGTCAATCAGCAATGTTGTGTATTCGTGTTTTTTTTTGCTATATTTGTGTTATTTTGGTTTTTAATGTGTAATATTGGTAGAATATTAACCATTATATTATAGTTATTGTTTGACGTGCACAAGTGTGTGCAAGTGATACAATTACAAAATACGTGCTAAATTGGGTTTCCCGCCAAAACTCCCTAGGAAGTTTCAGTATTTTAGCGTCTACCACTTTACTGAATCGACTGTCTTGACTCATTGACTACCCTGACTATTTATTTGGACTTTGATTAGACTTTGGACTTGACGATTTCACAATACGGTGATGCAAATTATTCTTCTTCTTTTAATTACGACTGCCGCGCGTGCGCCACATGATAATGGAGGCACAGCATGTGCGCATTATGGCTACGAACCCCGCCTTGCTCGACTTCGCGAAATTGGCAAAGGTGCTGCAGTGTCGCGGCAGTCGCATCACCGTCATCAGCCGACGCCATATATATGTCAAAGACTCCATTAGGATAAGATGGCGAACGGTTGAAATATTCCAAGTTTAGATATTTATTACAATATTATCGAATAGCCCAAATGCTGAACGATCAGAAACGTGACAAGTTCGATGCCACGTATTTTACGACTTCCGTATTTTATCCTGATTCCTGAGCTTTTATAATCCAGTCATTCCCAAATTCAGGCAAATAATACCCCAGTCTCCATGACAACCATTATTTTTCTATGACATCTGTCAATACTGGCATCGACCAAGTCCAAATAGTAAAACTACTTGACGTTTCCAATCAGAGACAATCTTAGCTTTAACACGCTCCGACACGGCCATTCTGACAATTCGCACGTCCCTGTGCGAAACAAATCCGTTGACACTCCGACAAGATCACCCTGGCGATTCTGAGATCCTTGTGTGAAGAATATTTATGTGCATCAACGCTCCGACACGGCTATTCTGTCCATGCACACGTCCTCGTGTGAAGCGTCTCACGTCTTCGTTTCAAGGTTCTGAAAAAAACATTTGACAGCACAGTAAAAGGTTCTCACTCGGTCAACCTGACCTCGGAAAATTAATAAGAACTGCTTTAATCCATGGACATAACATTTAACTTTCTCATATTCTAACACATCAATACCTCCCTCCTGTGTCAATTACACTCTAATTAACATCCTTCATCTAACCTCTATGTAGTGTTCTCAGAGTTAAGTTCTAATTCACATTTTATACTCTCAGATTAAACACACATGAAGTATACAGATACAACACAATATCAACCATAATCTTGCTACCAAATAAATCATGACATGCTTTACCACACACTTCACACTTTACATGTACCAATCTCAATATCGAAAAACGATGCTGTTATATTCCTATCCGGTAGGCAGCTAAAGAGCCGACTCCATCCGGGCTAACTATATTCAACCACTGCAGCATTGTTACAATACAAGGCCACCTCCTTCCGGTGCACCTCACTACAAAAAAACACTGGGTTGCCTCCATCCGACACCCAGTCACAAGGCCACCTCTATCCGGTGCCTACTCTCGTCAAGCACTGGGCTGACTCCATCCGGCATCCACTCACAAGGCCACCTCTCTCCGGTGCCTACTCTCGTCAAGTAATGGGATGCCTCCACACGGCACCCAATCACAATCCTCGCTCGCAATCCGCAGTCGCAATTCACATTCGCAATCTACAGTTGCAATTAACAGGTGCAAAAATATTCTCAGTTTACATTTTAACAAACAGTTTACAATGTACTTCAAAATCTTAATGTCTTTTGGACCGCTTAGATTATTACCGGATTGAGCGCGCCGAACATCTTGGTGAAATAACTAAACCTACTATTAAACCAAAAGCTAATATCATTTTACTTTAGTGCTAAACAGAGCCGTCGTATTGCATACACGTCACGAACTTTTAACAAAATATTTTTGCATTTAACTTTTTTAATAAATACATCCAGAAGCAGAGACGGGCGAGCAAAAAAAAACATTGACCGAACCGGTAGCACATTTACAAGAAATAAATAAAGATTTAGTGCCTCACATGACTATCGAGTACTTTAAAAATTATTCCACATAATTCGAAAAAAAAAATACTGTCGCAAAAATGTTAGACCGGGCAACCCGATCGTCTTTGTTTTAGGCTCAAATTGTAGCTGACTAAATTGTCTAGAGGAATTTTTCGCAAATTTTGAAATAATTCTCCGTTTCCAAATTATCGCGCTCCAAAAAATATAAAAAAATCTGAATAAAATTTAATTTTTATTTTACTGTTTCAGCCATAACTTTTTTCGTTTTTTTTTTTTTCGTGAATACGCGTCCTTTGAGCTTTTTTTGAATATCATATCCTTCACAACTCTCCGAGATATAAGGGAATCTTAGTTTTTCATGAAATCGGAGCTTGCACTGGAGCGAACGAAAAGAAAGTTACAATGTCAAAAGTATTTCGTATTTTTTCTAGCTATACACACTGCAATTAATGTTGAAGGGTCAGGTGTTTCACAATACTCCCGCCGAATGTAAGTAGTTGTAACTTGTTACACTAAGTTAACATAACACATATTAGGACGATTACGCTAAAGATTGATATCAATATAAAACTTTTGAATTTTCAAAGTTTCTGATGGAAATTATACGTTTCTTTCTCATAAATTTAATAATCGTTTGGTCGTAAGCAACTTTGGTGCGTTTATAACGAACGACAAGGGTATTCAACTCGAGGTTCATTTTCACGTTTACAGATGAGCAATCGGATTGTTGATGGAAAATAACCATAGCCGTCGCTTTTATTACCATACCAAAAGAGTCATAAATGCGTTGCTAGTCATTAAGATAATCTTAGGTCTCCTGTCGCACAATTTTTAAGTATTTTTGGTTTTACCTAAGTACCACAATATTCTAGGCAATTTGATTTTAGCATGTGTAACAATATACATTCGAAGCCCACAAAGTAAACCAAAAGGTCGATTCTACTAATCAAATTCCGTAACAGTACAGTTACGATCCAGTCCTGATAATATATTAAAACTGCAAAAATGGCACTCTCACAAACGTCTAACCAACGTCAAACCCGTTTTGATTGGGCACAACTCCAAAAATCAGTTCATGACGTCAAGACTAGTCATCCACAACTCAACAAAAGCAAACTAAAAGTGTAAGTCAACTACGAGAATTGGGGTTCAGAATAACTGATAGTTGACACAGAGATGACTGAATATACCAGTAGTGATAAACCTCCTCCTGACATTTCATAAGCTTACTTCTACATCTGTTACTTTCTGGTCGATATCCTTTAACTTCATTGGAAGTAACTGCAATTTTAAGTCCACGGTTTTAATATGCGCAAGTAAAATTCAGGCTTCTGAAACTTTGCCATTACTTTCTACTTAAAACCTTACCGATCAATAATTAATTGACAATATTTATAAGATCAAATAGCTCATAAATATCAAGAAAAGTAAGATCAGGACAAAGATTGGTGATTTGCTTTGATGTCCGTTTTCGCAAACTAGAGTATGTATGTTGTGTCTATATGATGACGTTGCCAATAGGTTGACATTTCCAGTTAGGTTCAAGTAGTTCATTTTTCTGAAGGTTTGGGGGCCGTTATACCAAATACTCCATAGACCTTAGGAAAACAATTATTATTAGCAAAATCGGATATTGACTTTTCATTATGCCTGCTTTTTCTTAAAACAGTAACCTATATTCAGAAGATAGATGATTCGTCATTTCGATATATAATAGTAAAAAAAATTTAGTCATTCGTATCGTATCGAAATAAGTTGTTATTTCTTTGTTCTAAGTTAAACATTTTTTCAATGGCTCGGCTCTGATCACTAACATTCCCAACGCTGGGGCTCGGATCTCTCATCAACTGGAAGTTGCATCAGTCTACTACGCTACCTAATCACAGAACGCTTATTACGGAGAAGAACGTCGACCTCATACAAAAAAATTGGGACCAGATAAGCGCTTCTAGTGAGCTGCCTCTTCAAAATTTTAACCGCCTTCCAACAAAGGAGGACTACTTAATTGATTATATCAATATGGCGACAAATTTAAGATACGTAATCATAGTTTAAGATATCGTTAAATTCCTCTTTCGAATACATTTTGATATTCCAACAAAACCGATTAACCATCTCCATAAACTATTCATTAATACTGCAGAACAATATATTCATTTTTTTTTCTGTTTCTTTTTTTTTCAAATGGGGCTACGTTAATGTCATTTAAGTTGTTTTAACTTAATCGGACTGGTGACTGCCATTTGGCTAGTCTTTATGGTACAATATATTAATCATTCGTGAGCCTCATGTACAGTTACGTTCAAAAGTCCAGTAGCAATCGAACGCAGCGATAGCGTCAACACTCAACGTTACTTGTGACCTTTTTCCATCAAGACAATTCACACACACACATACACTTTGTTTGTCTGTATATTCATATCGTCAATTTCGTCTCAATACGTGAGCACTGCTGTGGCCCAGTGGCATAGCATGTGCGTCTGTTAACTCGTATATCACCAGCTAAATTGCAGGATCGAATCCGACCCACGAGTTACGTAAAACACTTTTTGAGAAATATTTATAGATTATTATGAACTATGAGTATTGATACAACTATGTAGAATATAAAAATTACCTTTCTAACTAAAAGCACAGTAACTTGTTAAAAACGTAATATTCTAGTCACAGCAAAGAATGTGAGGGTAGATTAAAAAAAAGGCGTGGACAAAACAAAATATTAAAAATAATGTTGTTGGTTGGTGAACTCAATTACGAGTGTTTGTGTTCTTACTTATCTTACTGTTGCGTTTTACAATTTATCCAATATGCAAGCAAATATTAATATCGAAGCAAGAGCTAATATTGTGGCCCTATATTCGAATGGCCTGAATATTACTCAAATTTCTAACGAAACTGGCTTCTCAGTAAGTAGAAATTAATTATATTATTATGATGTGTATTTTCCATTGGTAAAAATCGTCTTTTACAATTTGTTCTTTTTTTTTTTAGAGAAATACTGTAAGTCGATGGGTAAAAAGATACGAGGAAGAAGGTGGCTTGCAGAGTCGTAAACGAAGTGGAAGGCCACTTCTTATCAACCAGACTCAGCGGCGTTATATGGCAGCGGAGTATGAAACGTGTGGTTTCATACCGACAAGACGTTTTGCCGATGAATTTAACACGTCATTGGTTACCGTTCATCGTGCACTTCATGACGAGGGAATACACCACCGAAAGCCGGCGAAAAAACCGTTTTTGACTCAAAGGCATAAAGACGAACGGTTACGCTTTGCACGAGAGTATTTAGATTTTGATTGGGAAACAACAATATTTTCCGATGAAAAGACTTTTAAATCCTCTCAAAAAGGAAGACTACATTTATGGCGTAAAGATAACACCCGTTGGTGTGAAAATAACGTAGTGTCAAACACTGAATCTGGCAGAATCAGTGTGAACATGTGGGGATGGATAAGTGCGCAAGGGCCGGGTGAACTTGCATTTATACCTACGTGAGCCAACAGTGCAAATTATGTAGAAGTGTTAGAGGACATTATGTTGCCTACTGTGCGAAATGTGTATGGTGATAGCGAAATAAGTTTTGTGCATGATAATTGTCCAATTCACCGAGCCTCCGTAGTTCGCAATTGGTTCAGTGATCATTCTAATATTAAGGTTATTCCGTGGCCAGCACGATCCCCAGATTTAAACCCGATTGAAAATATATGGGGTTTAATGGTGCAAAGATGGCGAGCACGCGATGAAAGATGTCCGGAGCTGCTCAAATCCCATTGCATGCAGTTGTGGGAGGATTTACGTGGAACAGATATTTGTAAGAATATTGTGGCTTCCATGCGCAGACGTCTTCTTAGTTGTATTGAAAATAATGGAGGCTACACAAAATATTAATAATCTTAATACTTATTATTAAATTAGAAATGTATTTCTATGTCGCAATAATTAGTGTTAATTGTTATACTTAATATTTATATTTTGTAAGTTTCAAGTAGTTGGGTATGCTACAAAGGAACGTGCTGGCCAATAATTGGTAGGTAAGGTTGAGGTTAAGTTTTAATCCTCTTTTCCTCGGAAAACGAATAATTAAACTATAACCTCAATTAGCATGAAATATTGATAACACAATAGATATAATATTATGTAATAGGTATTATAATATTATTGATTTGATAGATCTGTGGATCAAAGATTTTACCGTCAATAATAATACCGTTCAATAATAATTGTTATGTCATTGAAATAAATATATATTTCATTTTTTGAAAGTGTTGTTTTATTATAATATTTAATACTTAAATATATCTATAATTATCTAAGACCTAAGTAACCAAAATATAATAATATTATCCTTCCTTAAAAAAACTTTCAAAATAGTCATTTTATTAAAATATAATAATATGAGTTTTTAAGAATAAAAAACAATACGAAAACTTTATGATGATAACTGAGGTTTGAACCGTGACCATCTTAACTTATATGCGATGCGAGGCCGACTATTTACAGATGGAGCTACTTACTGTCTTACGTATCCAACGAATTTTTTGCATTTAACACAGTGCAGTGCATAAATGAAGAACAATGAATGAAGAAGACAAACATATGTGTTATCTTTGTCTCTCATCCACACATGCTTAAACTTTGTTGTATTGATACTGTACGACATTTAAGTGTGTGCACGGTAACACGGCGCACACATAAAAACGCACTGTAGCGGCAAACGAATATGATCGTTACGGTGCTACTGGACTTTTGAACGCTGACTGTACATAAGTCTAGCGTTTTCGATGGCGCAAGGCAGAAGCGACATAGTGTCATCTGTTGTGGTTTTAAGTAGCTTTTATGTAACGTTAACCCTGTAGGACAGAGCGATATATTGAAATGTCGCCATTCTCGTTGCACCGAACTGCCCCCTTGTACCTAATACTAAAACCAAGAGAGAAAATAATTTATGCAATCAATAATTATCTGTCAAAATAAAATCATCCCAAAGTACATACGTATCATTCCAAATTAATAAACAATTTCACTTGGTTAGATAATAATCTAGCGCCTGACACATGAATTTTCAACTACTATCTTAAAGTATCATGCGAATTCTTATTGCAAAGTTAGATTTTGACAAACGGACAAAACTGTATTTTCAATTTGATCCAAAGGTTGCGAAGTACTATAATTTTATGTTCGTTTTAAATATTCTTTTTATTTTTGTCTCATGAAATCAATTATGAGTTATTATGTACTCAAATAAAAATGTCATTCGTGAGAACGCGCAAGATCACGCTCCTTCTATAATATCTTAACAAAGATTACTTAAATTTGCAAAATTTAACAACTATGTCATACATTCTTATAGCATCATCTGCAAAATAGCAGTACACTGTAAGAACTAAATTATTACACTCTTGCACATCGTCTCAGACTTCAGCAGGCTACGCGTCGCTATATAAGTAGGTAGGTCCACACATATGCAGTCTTTCGATACACAAACTAGTATCTAACCTAAATCTTAGTTTGAGATGTGCTAACTCGGTTAGACCATGAAGCCATTAGCATCAAGAGAAGCAACATCTTATATGATCTTTATTAGCTAGGTAATTTCGCTATGTGTATCAAATGAAAGAGACTTCATAAACAATACTAGATCAATTCTACCAATATTTCGAAAAAAAATATCGTAATGGAAGGAATACGCTCACCACAGTTATTGAGTGTCCAAGTTGGAATCTTTATGCCCAATATATTATCATTTACCAAGTTAAGAGAGCAAAACTGCATCTGCCACGTAATTTATCGTCAATTCCCTCCAAGTATGTCAATACATAGTGTCCTTGTCTCCCGCTGTAAAATAAAAATAAACAATACATGACATATCTCAGAATTGCTATTAAACTAGCTTTGATGTTCTGATGCAGCTAAACGTCTTTAACAAAACTTTTCCTCATGCAGGACAATCAATTGACTTGTGTCCCTATCAACCACAAACAAAGCATTTGCGAGCAGTGTGTTGACCACAGGATCTTATATTCTCTAGTTTTGGCTTTCCATCTCTTATGTTTGTTATTATTATATTTTTAGCGATCAATACAATTCAACTTCAACTCAAGAATCTTGTGTTCTAAGTCTCCGCTACGGATTAAGCGTACCCAATATCCTTTGTAATTGGAATGTGAATGCAGTCTGATTATTTCATCTTGCTTTTACACTATGAAGATTCACCCATGCTAAATGCATGTAATACACTCTTCTGACTCTAGTGTCATTCTGATCGGTTTCGATCTATTAATCTAGGTATTACTTTCGTCGGACAACTTTGTTTTCTCCACGTTTTAGGCTCTACGCATTTGTTCATTTGCGATTTAAGCAATTTGCTCATCCTGCGTGTCATGCTCATTCTGCCCTTGGCACGTTATGCTCCGAAGGGTCTTTCTATGTGGGTCGTGATGTTCATACCAGTTCTGATGTCAAAGACTCCATTAGGATAAGATGGCGAACGGTTGAAATATTCCAAGTTTAGATATTTATTACAATATTATCGAATAGCCCAAATGCTGAACGATCAGAAACGTGACAAGTTCGATGCCACGTATTTTACGACTTCCGTATTTTATCCTGATTCCTGAGCTTTTATAATCCAGTCATTCCCAAATTCAGGCAAATAATACCCCAGTCTCCATGACAACCATTATTTTTCTATGACATCTGTCAATACTGGCATCGACCAAGTCCAAATAGTAAAACTACTTGACGTTTCCAATCAGAGACAATCTTAGCTTTAACACGCTCCGACATATAAATAAATAAAAAATCTCAATATATCTGTCACCGTTAAATTGTAAAAACATTTAGATTGTAAAATAACTAATGAGATTGTAAAAATATGTCGAAAGATTTATAACTATATGTTTTTAATCTAACGAAAAATAATGTGTTAAATTATAGGCAGCATATTCGCGTCGGAAGTCTATCATAATTTTACAATTATTCCACTTGTTTTATTACAATATAACGGTTTTTACAATTTAACGGTGACATTTAGATAAGGTACACACGAAGTACAGAATACAAGGAGTCCGAACGGTTAGTATACGCTTTTGCATAGTATTTATGTACATAATAATAAACCCATTTTTTAGTTCCCTTTTCTGCCACTGGCTGCGCTAGAATTTTACGTACCGATGATATTGTGGCGGACCAATCAACGCACAGCACTGAATCTCCCTTGGTACTTCTTGAACAATGGCGCGCTTTACCGGCAATCTAAAAATCTTTCCCCTAAATTGAGACCCAAATTGAGACCATTATTTTAACATTACGTTCGGACTCCTGGTATCTATACTTCGTGTATCGACATTTCGACTGATTTCGACAAACTTTGACAACACTATTTGACATTGCAGAGATGACGTGTGAGTATTGTCAAGTGTCAACTGTCAAATAGGTCTCGTAAAAACTTAGGATTTTCGGTAAATCGTTTTGTACAAAAATGAAGTATTTTAGTATATATTCTTTGCTATATTTAATTCTGCTAATAGAATTTAGTACAGCGTTGTACTTTCATATAGCAGAGGGTGAAAGAAAATGTTTTATCGAAGAAATTCCCGACGACACGACAGTACTCGGTAAGACAACGCAACTTGTTTGAGCGTTCACTTTACCCATTTAGAAAGAACTTTTAATATAATTTCAATTTGTTTTTCAGTGAATTACAAGGTAGAGTTGTTTGATCCACGATCCGGAGGTTTTATGAAATCGGCTCCCGGTATAGGGATGCACGTAGAGGTTCGGGATCCGAATGACCGAGTAGTGTTGTCCCGTGTCTACTCCTCGGAGGGAATGATCTCGTTCACCTCCACAGCTCCAGGAGAACATGTCATTTGCATGTACTCAAATAGCTCTTCTTGGTTCAGCGGATCACAGATAAGAGTGAGTAATAATATATTTTAATGTTCATTTTTTATAGTAAATATTGAATTACCAATTCCATATATGCCTGACATATAGAATTTAAATTAAAAGTTAATGTTGTTAATGTTCTTACATTTCAAAAAATAATTATGTTATCTATATTGTATTTTCCATTGACACTATGTTTGTACAAGTGATTTATGTCACAGTCTATTTGAGTGTAATAATAATTTTATTGAGAATTTAATTGAGTTACACAGTTGTAGTATTCTAAATCCATCTTGTAGCAAGCCACCTACGCCGGATAAAGATAATTGTTTAATAATGATTAAATATCAGCTTTTGCCTGTGGCTCCACCTCCATAAATACAGTATCGCATGGGAACTCTGTACTTTTTGGGATAAAAAGTAGCCTATGTTTTAATACAGAGCCTAAACTACCTACTACACCAAATTGCATTGAAATTTGTTCAGTAGTTTTCTGTGAAAGAGTAACAAAAATCCATCCATCCTCACAAACTTTCACATTTATAATAGTAGTAGGATATTGTTCATGTTATATCATTCTTATTATTAATGATAGAGAAGGCGTGACATTCAGACAAACAAAACAGGTGTTTGTGACATTGGACTTACTCTATTTAATAATTTATTAAGTAAACGCAGGAAATGAAATTTTAAAACATATTTACAGGTTCATCTCGACATCCAAGTTGGTGAGCATGCTGTGGACTATGCCAATGTTGCCCAAAAAGATAAATTGTCCGAACTGCAGTTGAGAATCAGACAGCTTTTGGATCAAGTTCACCAAATCACTAAGGAGCAAAGTTATCAAAGGGTAAGATTTTTTATTTCTTTTGTAATAAATTATATGTAGTTATTTCAACCTAAGTAATGTATGACAAAACTAGATGTTTCCTGCGACTTCGTGGGCGCAAAAGTTAATTTTGCAGAAACCATTTTTTTGCGATTTTTCTGCGATAAAAAGTATCCTATGTCCTTCCCCGTGGTCTACTCGACATCTGTGCCATATTTCACCAAATCGGTTCAGTAGTTTCGAAGCCTATTCAATGCAAACAAACTTTTCCTCTTTATTATAAATGTACAGACAAGAAGATACAATGTTTCATTGCAAAAGTTTGAATTCCAAGTTGCATCATGTGGTACTACTCTCGTTATGAAACAATCTATCTTCTCATGTAGTAAATAAAGTTCAATTTTGAATCACTATTGTAAAAATACCCTATGATCCTCGTGTCATGTCTTGGTGTGTCTATGTATAAATTTTTTTTCAGCATAGAGAAGAAAGGTTCAGACAGACATCCGAAAGCACAAACCAGCGAGTCTTGTGGTGGAGTCTTTTGCAAACGGGTGTACTTCTCGGCATTGGCTATTGGCAAATGCGTCACTTGAAGAGTTTCTTTGAGGCTAAGAAATTAGTTTAAACAAATAGTCATAATAATAAGAATTTCATAATTTTCTTTTAAATAAAACAAATTATAAAAATATATTTTTTTATTATTTCTTGATCTGAATTTCTAATTATAATGTATGTATTGCTGATACTTATTAATTATTATATTACTTTTTTATCAAATAAGAAATCATGTTTGAACAATAAATTATTTATTACGTTAGCACCTTTTATTGGTTTTCTTTCTATTGATATTTACATAATATATACAAATATTAAATTGTTATAATTATTTGTATATTTACACTTATCTAACAAATAAAATAGAAATTAAACAAGAGCTTACTACTGCTTTGAACAATGTTAACCAAAACTTAGTGTATAATCATGGAATGTAACAAGTCAAGAAGGTGTGTTGATAATTAATTTTATCAGTTAATCATTTTAAATAAAGCTTTTAAATTAGAGCGATTCAGGAATTTTCATGTATCCTTACATTTTATTTGAAAAGCATCATTCATAAACTTCATAAAATGAGATGGATTTGGCTTAGGGAATGGTGTTAATAGACTAAAATCAACCATGACCAATGTACTCTCTAAAGTATCACATGTGCAGTAGTAAAGATGGCCATCAACTTGTAGCTGTTCTGCTAGCTCAAGCTGATGATTGTCCATGAGGTCCTCGTTCACTACGACCAAGAGAGGTTTAGCAGCATCTAGAACTTCTAAACAACTTCCGGCACCAGCGTGGCTTATAACTAGATCAGCATTTCTTATATCGTCTTCTATACTATCTTTATATCTATAAAGGTCTTGCTTTACACCTTCTAACTCGTATGTCCCAGGTTCAATGTCACTATTACCAATTTGCATAGTTATTTCCTTGCAGCCAAGTTTCTTTAATGCTTTCAAAACTGGAGGCGATTGAATATATTCGCAGAGCAAGTCGAACCTAGTTGTGCCGACTGTGACAAAGATTTTTTGATATTGACCCATTTTTAAACGAAATTATGTTACTTTTACATTTACAAGATTAAATTGCGAGTTTATATAGAATATAAACGAGTAGGTAACTACGTTAGGATTTTTGTAAATAAAATTCTAATTTCTTCGTTGACATTTGTGATTTGACAGTCAAGTGTCAACGTCCAACGATCAGCTGACGCTGACAGTTGACATGTATTTTAATGTATTTTAATATTTTTTTCTTTAGATCGCCTTCTTCAAATTAACTGTCACATGGCCTTCACCTTAACACGTTATTGCCTTTTTGTACCTAAATTTACGTATGTCTTGCGGTGTTGTCAACTGTGGAAGTTCCCTCAACTTCTCAAACAGTTGGATGACACCATAAGACATACGCTTTCCGCTATTTTGAACATAAACTTCGACGACCGCTCATGGACTCAGGCAACACTTCCAGTAAGGTTCGGTGGCCTAGGTGTCCGAAAACCCTCGGACGTATCCCTTCCGGCCTTCTTGTCCTCAGTCCACGCAAACCGTATACTTATCTCTAAAATACTTGAGCACCCATCCTATACTAATGCAGTTCCATTTCTGGACGAGGCCAAGGACGCCTGGAGCGTAGCTAGTGGTTGTAACGAATTGCCCGCCAATACCTTTTCCCAAAGGCTCTGGGACGAGCCTCTCTGTAGACTGGTACGGAACAATCTCCTTAACACATCGTCCAGTCCTACGGAGCAGGCTCGCCTCTTAGCTGTGGAGAAATGGGAGGCGGGCCTTTGGCTACAAGCGCTACCGTCACCCAATACGGGCACATTGCTGGATCGAACAACATTTCGATTAGCCACTTCCCTGCGTCTTGGCGTCCCCCACGTCGTCCCCCATCGTTGCGTTTGTGGTACAAATGTAGACAGCCTCGGACACCACGGTCTGTCCTGTCCACGAAGCGCCGGTCGCATCTCCCGTCATCACTGCCTCAACGACCTCATTCGTCGGGCGCTTGTCACTGCCGGAGTACCAGCTGTGCTGGAACCATCTGGACTGTCGCGCGACGATGGCAAGAGACCAGACGGAATGACCCTGGTCCCTTGGAGACTGGGACGGGCTCTTGTATGGGACGCTACTTGCGTCGATACACTCGCTCCGTCCCATGTCCAGGGCACCTCAAGTACTGCAGGTGCGGCCGCAAATCAGGCAGAAAACCTCAAGCGGCGAAAGTATGAGAACCTTAGTAGGGATCTCATATTTGAACCGTTTGGGGTTGAAACCCTAGGTACCTGGGGTCCGGGGGCACACAAACTTTTCGGAGAAATTTCGAAAAAACTCGTAGAGGCCACCCGAGACCCCAAAGCCGGCACCTATCTGGCTCAAAGATTTAGCATAGCCATCCAGCGAGGGAATTCTTTGAGCCTGATAGGCACTCTGCCTGATGGGGACGACTTAGAGGTTTTCTTATTTTTATAGCATATCTTGTACTTTAGTTTTATCTTTTTTAGTTTTTTATTTCTTTCTTTCTTTTAGTCTGTAAATAATTTAAAGTAGATAGTTATTATTATTTTATTGTAAAATTGTTTAATCTTGTAATACTTAAACGTTTAATTTTTCAAGGAATTTGTAAGTATTTTATACAACTAAAGGCGTGACTCCTGTTCGAAACATTACACAGAAAACATGAAACATTGGGGCGTGGCTATACACATTTGTCTAGGAATAGACAATGTTTTTGTTTTCGGAGACGGACGGGAAACATTCCCGCGCGGGTAGAGAGGGGAAGAAATGTTTCATTTCTTATCTAGTGTTCACATCGTTCACATGACACCTAGGTACAGGTTTTTTAGGGTTATAGTTTTGCTTGTTGTGTTTTTTGTGTTTGTTTTTGTGATCGCTCATAATATAGGGCCTGGCTTAATAAAAAAACACTAATTTTGACAGTTTTCAATAGAAATGCGTAAAATGGCGCACATATTTATGAGTTGAAAAAAATACTTTTATGAAACACTTAAAGTGGCCTTTTCAGAACCCCTCTTTTCTCCTAGATTCTATACCTACAATCACTAAAACTGCGAGCGCTAATACGTCTTCCTCGTCGGAACTTAGATCGTGTCTGGACAAAATGTTTTGTTTCGACCAAAAACATTTTCTGTAGCTGGAGACAGCTTGTGTATGAAAACAAATGTTTTTGTTTCATGTTTTCTGTGTAATGTTTCGAACAGGAGTCACGCCTTAATACTTACAAATTCCTTGATATTTTTTCAATTGTGGCAGTCATGAAGAATAGATACCAGGAGTCCGAACGGTATAGGCTTTTTAATAATAATTATGTACAGTACACAATAATAGGACCAGATCTTAGTTCTCTTTTCTGTCGCTAGCTGTGCGAGACCGACGAGTACCGAGTGTTGCCAATACTATTATTTATTACAATTATTTTTAAATTACCGTTAGGCAATTACCGTGTTCTACGGTACCTATCTATTTTTCGAGAACAGTTTCTAAGAATTTCCTAAAACGTTTATATAATTAGATTTAAATCCACGTTTCTCTTAATATTTTCTTCCAGAGCTGTCAATAGCAACATTTAAACTTCCCGCGTAATTTCAAACGAGTGCTTGTCGGACTGTCGCGCGCTCTACCGGCAAAAATCTGTCCCCGTAATTGAGACCATTATTTTAACATTACGTTCGGACTCCTGGTATCTATGCTTCATGGTGGCAGTTCAGCATAAAACTATTGCCAGACTAAGCCTACCCTCACACGAGAGTTTCTTGTGGCCTTGCTGGGGAAAAAACAGCACTGTAAAAATTAGCTCATATGAAATTGGCGTTTTGTCGTACTGGCCACTGTTTAAAATTATTCTTTGGTTAGGAATTCCAATTTCAAATTTATACCACTATTTACTCATGCATTTGTGTTTCGAAAGCCGTACGTAATTAATTTGTTTTTTCTTTGCATCACTCTGTTTACAAAATGGAAAACTTGAAATGCACCACCACCAGTGCTGCAGAAACGGTTTGAAGGATTAATGTGTATGGCGGCGGTGTCGCAAAAAAAAACACAGTTCGTTTTTGGTTCCAACGTTTTTGTTCTGGAAATTTCGACCTGCAGAACAAGCCTCGTGGACGGCCAGAGGCCAAAGTTGATAATTCATAATGAAGAATTGAAGGCTATTTGGAAGCGGATCCATCGCAAACCACGCCCGAGTTATCTACAGGCTACGGTGTTAGTGATAAAATTAATCCACTTGAAGCAAATTGGGAAGTTGAAAAAGCTTGAAAGGTGGGTCCTCATGAATTGAGTGCATCAAACCGATAAACGCGCGTCGACTGCTGCGTTACATTACTCAATCGGCACAATAATAAAGGTATTTTAAATCAAATGATTACCTATGATGAAAAGTGGATCCTGTACGATAATCGGAAACGCTCATTGCAATGGGTGAACGCGTTGGGGCCAACCGAAAATTGACTCAAAAAAGGTTAACTGTGAGCGTTTGGTGAACTAGTGCCGGTGTCGTTCACTACAGCTTTTTTAAATCTGGCCAGACGATTACGGCAGATGTCTATCGCCAGCAACTGCAAATCATGATTGAAAAGCTAGCTGCTAAACAACCGAGGTTGGTCATTGTCTGATAGTCAGTACGGTTTTCGGGCAGGTCGGTCTAATGTTGACGCAATCAGGCGCCTACGGTCGGTGACGCAGGAGGCGATACGCGAGGGAGAGATGGTGTTGGAGGCACAGCCAAGCCTGCAGGAGGCTATACTCCAGAGTCTGCCGGAGTATGGCCCCGTACGGAGCCCCAATCTGGGTGGATGCCCTTACTGTGCGTAACACGGCCCTGTTGTACAAAATGCAGCGGGTCATAGCAGTGTGGGTCATCGGGGGCTACCGTACAGTAGCAGCTGGGAGCTGGGAGGCAGCTACTGCCCTGGGTGGCGAGCCGCCATAGGAGCTCGTGGCGAGGGTCCTCGCCGAGTTAAACCTCCTCGTTTCAGAGGGGAGGTCACGTAGCTCAGGCGGTTCCGAAGGCTAGGAGAACAGTGGTTGCTGGGGAGGTGGGGAGAGGTTCTGGCGCAGTCACAGTACGGCCAACGTACGCCCGAGGCTCTGAGTCCGGTTCTTGCGGCGTGGGTGGCGCAAAAAAAACCCCTCACTTTCCGCCTTACATAGGTGCTCACCGGGCAAGGATGCTTCGGTGCGTACCTGTGTAAGGTCTGCGATCTCATGGCAGTGCTTGGGTGGGACCTCTCGCTTTCGAGTATAGTGCGCTGCATGCTCGAGAGCGATGATGCCTGGCAGGCGGCGATCTCTTTCGGAGCGGGACAGAGAGATAGATTTATCCTCTGTTCCGCTCCACTGGCGTAGGACAGGAGTACGGAGGCGTCGCTTTGCGAACCTCCAATCTCCTGTCTAAATGGGCTCCGGGAGAGAATGGGAACCTCCCCTTAGCTAGTCCCGGCGCCGAGGGGGACGCTCCAGTTTGCCGGAGTGGCCCTTTTGTGTTGGAAGTCCGGTCCCTATAAGAGGTAGACCGGCCGGTCGCGGGGGGTGTCCTGTGTTAGAACCGGGACACTCCCATTATAGCGGCTGAGGGCAATCCGCAGGTTAAGTTTCAGTGGGTAAATCGGCAAGTCGCGTCGGGAGTCCCACATATTCCCGGGTCCCCCAACCCGGGAAGGGCGTAACGACCTTTCCCCTGCGAGAACAAAAAAAAAGGACAACGCTAGACCACTGCACAACACACGGCTACCAAGTTAGAGGAGCTTCAATTGAAATGTCTGACATCCACAGTACTCCCCGGACCTTGCTTCAACAGATTACCATTTTTTTCGAAATTTGTATAACTTCTTGAAAGGAAAAAAATTTAGCTCCGATGGGGCAGTCCAAGGCGCCTTCAAATATTTTATTGATTCCTGTCCGAATGTTTCTTTTAGTAAAGGAATCAATAAACTATCTATGAGATGGCAAAAGTGCATAGATAGCAATGGTACTTTGATTAAATAAATATATATTATATGTTAAAAAAATCGACTTTATGTTCCTCCCTTTAAAGGATTTTGTAAAGGAGTACTTTACAAAACGCCAATTTCATATGTCATAATGACCTAATAATATTAAACAACTATCAAACCCAACAATTAGCTTAACCTTAAGTTCGATGTAGAACTTTTCACATAACTAGGTACCTATATTTAAAAATGTAGATATTTTGTTGTCCTCATTGATAACTAATTTAATATAATACATCTATGATTGTCCTCCTTTATTTTCTGTACCGCGATTTCCCCGGTCTAAAAATGTCTTTCCTTTAAAAAATAATTTATCATACCGATAAAGAAACCGCTAAGTGCAAGCTAGCAAGTGTCGTTGAATTGAATTAGCACCAGCAGTTAGCACACATTTGACATTATAATATAATTAATGAAGTACTTATTCAACAGTCTCTTGTAGAAAAATTGTGGCCTGAAACCCTGACCCAAATGTATCTGAAGACAAGAAAATTGAGTAACACAGCGAGGTTCTGTGTTTAGTGGCAATGTAATTGTCCCACTCAATTATTAGCGAGCGACCTTTCACGCTTTCTTTTCAGAAACTTTATACAGTGTGTTACAGGTAACAGGTAGGTACCTAATAACCTAAGTGTTTTATAGAAAATACAATAAGTATGTTATTTTTGTCAGGCCTAGCATGCGCACCCTAGAAACACCGAAGAATCGACTAAATGACAGATTGAAGAAACATTAATACCATACGGAGCAAGTCTTATTGTAAGGCAGCAAGGTCGATGCATCGTCGTTATGACAAACAAAATTTATTTTCTTCCCGAGCTTGAGCTCACAAAATTGCCTCTTTTGACAGCTAAGTAGAAACGTTTTCTTATTTCAATGTCAAAATATAGTCTTAATATAATGACAACTACTCCACATCATGGCGCTCCTAGACAAATAGTTTGTTTATGTTCAGTCAGTTACTTGAATATTTGTTCGTTTTTGATGGAAGATTTCCCGGCAGCCATTTTAAAAATATGGCTGTTAAGAAATGTTGACTTATAGTGACGACCTAGTTACCATGGATTAAAAACTATTTTGCAACGAACTACTTGGATAAAATATTTCTTCTTTAAAATTATTTCTTCGTATCGCCATGCTAAGCCCGCTGCTGGTGAATAAAAATATTTTAATGAAAATACCAAAAAAAAACAGCAGACAAATCGCCTGATGGTTAGGGACTACCGCTATAATATACCTAAACCATGTGTAACTTCCACATTTAAAATATTGTAAGTAGGAGTAGGATTGATATTTGATATAGCGACTCAATTATCCAAAATCAGCGCGCTAACAAACAGCACGCTGTATAAAGATTGTTAGAACACCTATCCAAGAAAATTCTTTAATTGATTTTCCTCGTTACATATTATCCTACGTACCGCTATGGGGTGGTTCGTGCTAGGTTTTGATTAGGTTTTCATAATTAAGAAGTGGAATTATTACAAACTATGACAGGACTGTCCGACGTTTTAGAAGCGATAGTGCAGGATGAAATGGTTGGTTCTCGTGTGTGTCATAGGATGCTCGGCCGGCGAAGATTTTCCGTCGTTGATCACGTCGAACTCGTCGATTGGTATGTAAAACATATTCTAGTATTATATCCTAGCGATGGGTGTTTGTCACTCTTTCACGTAAAAAATAGTGAACGGATAAAGATGAAATTTGGATAGTACTACCTTAGATAGTAGCTTATACATACATACATACATACATATAATCACGCCTTTTTCCCGTAAAGGGGTAGGCAGAGACCACTTTTTGCCACTTGCTACGATCCTTACATACTCGTTTCGCTTCGTTCGCTTTCATTCTTACCATCCATTCCTCCTCTTACATTCAACGTTCCTCCGCGAGAAACGAGACGTGATAGGTGGTGAACCACATCGCTGCCATTTTGGATAATTAAATTATATTTATGATTATCCGTTGCGTTTCCACGGATTGGTGGAGAGGGTAGGAATAGGGAAAGGGAAGGATAGGTGGTGTGGAAAGGAAGATTGGTAAGTTAGAGTGGGAAATAGGAAATGTAGGATATTACCGCCCAGAAGGGCAAGGGATAGGACAGTAATAGCTAGGGAAGCCGGGGTCGCATACCCGTATACTATACCACAACTACCGGACAGGTAAGTTGGGATGAGTATCCCATGACATCATGCTTATGCTGTGGATTAATGTACATAGGCTACTTTTTATCCCGAAAAGGTACAGTGTTCCCGTGGGATACTATATTTACGCGGGCGGAGCCGCGGGCAAAAGCCAAATTATAAATGTGGAAGTTTGTGAGGAAAATCCGTTCAATAGTTTTTGCGTTAAAGAGTACTTAACAAACATCCATCCATCCATACTCACAAACTTTTTTGGCTGAAAAAAGGAGATAAGGCTGGGACTATGTGATCCGGAATCCGGCGGTGATTGAAAAAATCAGAGCACCGAAAATAGAACTCTGTGAAGATACAATATGGAGTTGAAAATCGAAGTTCGAGTATCGAGCTGTCATAATCCCAGCTCTATTGTTACAAACTTTTCTTTAGTTTCACCTGTCCCGTTGTCTGTAATGGAATCTTGCAAGTTAAATTTGACCCACTTTCCTTTTCGATTGAGCTGAAATTTTGCACGAATATGTAAATCGCGTGACAATGCAATATTATGATGATGTGGAGCCGCAGCGGGTCTGACGATGGAGCTGGAAGGTGGCCATAGGAACGTAATAAAAACAAATAACCCCATCGAGTTTAGGCTCGTTTCATTCCTCTTAATTAAATTCGCCTTGAGTACTTTGTCTTCAGATAGTTTCTAAACTTTTTAGTTCTTTTTACTCCCCAGTAATAAAAGCTTGTTTTTCAAAAAACATTTTTTAAATTGTAGTTTTATTTGAATTTTTCGCGACTTTCCGGATTCCAGAACATTCAGTCCCAGCCTTTATATATTTTTATTCATTTTCATTCTATTTACCAGCTGTAGTCCTCGACCGTCAGTTTCTTGGCGACCAGTACCAGAACATTCTGGACGACCTGAAGGACTACATCCGGGAGCTAACACGAGTTGAGTTCAAGCACGGCGGGGTCGTCGTGCACTACTTCTCCTGGACCGCTATTAACCTCAAAAAAGGTATCTAAAAATAAAGCTATCAGTGGCGAAGGCTGGTTCTTCTTCATAGGGAAGCCCTAGCCTGTATAATATATAGGGGTTTGGATGAGGGTCTTCAAAAGGTACTGGTAAGTGAAGCCGATAGGAATGGAGTTATAGGAATCCCACGCCACTTAAAGCTATATTAGCAACTGCCGTAGATCATGGAATCCACTAGACTGATGCCCGGGTTCTGAGGTGAATTTGAGGAGAGGTGAGAGTTACAAAGTTTTAATCTGTATATGGTAAACTAGCTGTTCCGGTAAACTTCGTACCGCCTTAGAATTAAATTTGTTGACGTACTGACAGCAGCGCCACTCTTGTATCCACTTGAACACACAAAAAAATTCATGCGTGATGTTATGAAGCCTAAAGCCTTCCTCGATAAATGGACTATCCAACACAAAAATATTTTTTCAATTCGAACCAGTAGTTCCTGAGATTAGCGCGTTCAAACAAACAAACAAACAAATTCTTCAGCTTTATAATATTATAGTATAGATAAATAACATTTATGTTTTTTTTTAACCAGCTCTAAAAGGCAGTCCGAGCTAAAAGCCTTCGATATCTTCTCACACGGTGAAACAAATAATATTGTAAACTTTATATTTAGTGTCAGCTCTCGTCGTCGTCGCATCATATCAGTGCCGTCAAGGTCTACTTTACCAATAAGCCTGTCCATGATGAACTGTCCATAATTTTTATATATTTCTTAAGCTCGAGTGACTTTTCCAACGTATCAGACTTTAACATTGATGAACGTATACGTTGCGTAATTTTTTTTATTAATAAGAGGGTTGGAGGCTGGAGCTCAGCCTTATTACGACACCATACCGACGTCGTCGCCTGCCAGTTTAATAAGGATACGTCGCTGGCTACGTATCCAAGCAGTTAATATTGAAATATGCTTACCATGATGATGCATAGGCAGTCTAACTAAGCAGTCAATATTGAAATTTAAGGTACAAATTTGCAAGGGTTTGGTAAGCATATTTCAATATTAGCTGCTTGGATACATAACCAGCGACGTATCCACATATTGGCAGTTCTTAATGAGACAAACATCTTAATATGTTGAATAAATAAGATTTATTTCAGGTTACCTAGCGTTATTTAGCGCGGCGTCTTGCGAGGATACTTGGTCGCTTTTCGATCGAGCCGAAGAGGAGCAGATGTTGATGTTTGCTCTAACAGAAGTGGACTGTCCGCGCCTGCCGATGGACGCAGCCATAACCGTCACATTCGCTGAAGCTGGACAGGAGCTGCCGCAGTTGCTGCTTGATCTGCGGACAACCAAAGCGTTCCAGTGGAAGGCTGCGGTTGTTTTACATGATGATACCCTCGGTAAGTGTCTAAGTGTTTTAGATGAGCCTTTTAACATAATTAGATCAGAAAACGTCGAGCAGACCTATTGCAACGTAAGTAATCACCGCCGCCCAAGGAATCCCAAAACACCAGAGGTGTTATAAGTGAATATAATACTAGCCCTTAAAGACAATGTGTAGGATCTTGGTTTTGTCATCATACAATTATAATAATTTTACATATCAGGGGTGGCTCTCCATACATGAGATTTGAGAAGTGGGGATGAAAAATATTTTTTTATTCTACCACATAATATGAGGTATCGTTGAATAGGTCTTTTAATATAAAGACAAGGTTTTATACATGACTTTTTTTTACAAAGTCAACCGTTTTCTAGTAATCGGTCTTCAAAGTGGTTTATAAGTTGCTTCCCCCTGGCATTTCTAAACTATAGGAGATAGAAACTTGTGAGTTTCCATGCTGATAGATCATGCGAAAAACTCTTTAAAAATATTTTGAATGAATCGGAATTTAGAATTTAGAAATGTCGTGGCATGCTCTTGTTTACGTTTTTATCGTAGAGTCTTATACCCAGAGTTTAATGTTTTAAGTTTATATCGCATTTTTATTTTGTTATACTTTTTGCAATTTACTTTTACACTGGTCTGGCAAGGTACAATGAAATGCAAACGCTTTCACGCGGGTTTTCGTTAACGCCATTTATGCAGAAGCACAGATTACACAATCATAGTTTCTAAGATATTTTTTGCGGAACTGGTCTCCCACAATTATAGCTTAAATACATTTTGTAGACTGTAGGAATAAAAAAAAAAAAAGAAAGGTCAAGGTCAAAGGTCAATTTGTCTGGGAAAGTTGGGGTCAAGGTCAATATGATGGGGTCAAAAGTACGAACTAAAATAGTTTCATGCTCGCATAAGGAACCAAGGCAGCAAATAATTCCAAGTTGCATCTTACGAATTTTCGATCAGGATCACGTGTCCTGACGCGAGTAACAGTTTTTACCCATCCCAAGAAAAGTGCACAACGCCGCTAAAGTAGTTTTCACTTCAAAAATGTTAGATTTACATTTTACATTAGGCTTCTTCAACAGGCAGAGACATGGTGTCCCGGGTGATCCAGTCTCTGACGTCACAGGTCGAGGACGAGGACGTGCCATCCGTGTCCGTGTCCGTGTTCAAGATGAGACACGAGGTCAACGAGTATTTGCGACGGAAGGAATTACATCGCGTGCTGTCCAACATCCCTACGAAATATACTGGTAAGTATGACTCTTCAGAGACTGCCCGGTTTCCAAACTCATAATAATAATAATAACTCCCCACACCGATATCGGTGACGGTGGCCGGTTTCATTGAATCCAGGCCAGTTACGCAGGAGTAACTTTATAGTGCCCAATTGTGTGCGCAGTACACAAGAGCACCCTCTCTTCCTTTACTCTCATAATTCAGTGGGACGGATAACCGACACGACTGACGAGAGATCAGGCGCAGGTCCGACTTTTTACATGCCCATCCAACGCATGGATCATCTTTCTTGTCAGACAATTAGGTGATCAGCCTGAATTGTTGAAATTTTTGTTGTTCCAATGCGGGAATCGAACCCACGGAGGGAGTCGAGAGCCAATGCTCTAACCACTAGACCACGGAGGCTATTCCAAACTCATAAACTCACCATGAATCTAGATATACTAAGTTTAAGGTTGGGGACTATATGATCCGGAATCCGGCGGGCAAGTGAAAATTCAGAGCACTGAAAATAATACTCTGCGCTAATACAATAGAGCCGAAAACCAAACACACAAACTTGTCGAGTCAAATATCAATGTCATATATGAGCAGTGACGGATTAAGACTACTTGATGCCCTAAGCAATTCACGCCTGTGGGCCCCTCTATCCGTATGTCAACTAGAAACGGTCTTTAAACCTTTACCGCCTAAAAACATTAGTTTTTTGTAAATTAAGATGATGAGATGTAACGTACCTTAGAAGTGGAGTAATTGCGACAACAATAAAAAAAACATAATTTCGTTTTTACCCCTTTCAGCTTTAAACCCTGAAAGACTGTGTAATGCGAAAAAATACAAATATCAATAGCCTAAAGCTGAACGTCGGTACTGAATTTTATAATATGTTCTTTAAGCCAAACACGAGCGAGCGAAGCGAGCGAACAATTTTTTTTCCCATTTTACAGGTTAAAATCTGTTAAACTAAAACACTAAATATCGGTGAAATTCAGAAAAATACCATACAATTAACCAGCTGAAACAGAATATCGGTACTAAATAATTTAATATATTTTACATGTGAAACGCGAGCGAGCGAAGCGAGCGAACAATTTTTTTTTCCTATTTAATAGATTAAATCTGTTTAAACTTTAAGCCCTAAAAGACTAAAAATAATATGATGATTTTGTAATTTCAATTTAAGTAAAATTTGCGTAATTTTTGATGTTGCAAAATAGATGACAAAATTAAGTTAGGTTTGTCATATAATACTTATTTCACACTTTTTTCATCGTACATAATTACAAAATTTTGTGATCAGTGACGTGCCCAAAATATTGTGCTATACGTTCGAGGCACGAAGTATATATGTATACTTTGTTTTCGAGGTATCTATACTTCGTGGTTAGAGGATTCGATGGCACGCTTGCCATAGGTTCACGATTCCTATTTATTTTATTGTTTTTTTTAGTACAACAGTCTTTCAAGGTTTAAAGTTTAAAAAGATTTTAACATAAACACATACTAGTACAAATTAGTATCAAAGCTCTGTTTTAGGCTGTCGATTTTTTTTTCTAAAATAACTTCAAAAAATCATCTTTCAGATAGGGTTAATGGGGCGGCAAAATATGTTAATTGTCCTGGGGCGCAAAATTTCTAAATACGCCTCTGTATGGCCCATTTTGGTCGGGGGGGGGGGGGGGGTTTGAACCCCTAAACCCCCCCTGGCTACGCCCATGACGTCTACGTTTTTAACAGATCGGACTCTATGTATAATATCAATAAATTATCGAGCCTTTCTTGTATCATCTTTCTCCTTTTTTAATTTTTTTATATTTTTAATTTTTTTAAATTTTTAAATTAGGCCTAGTAACTTTTTTTGGTGTGGTTTTTGGTGACGTGAGAGTAAGACGTGATGCCCTAAGGACGGATTTTTTTGTGCTTATTCTGGTGCCCCCCCAGACGTGATGCCCTAGGCAATTGCTTAATTTGATTAAGGGTTAATCCGTCACTGTATATGAGAGCACGACACTTGACACTTCGATTTTCAACTCTATTGTATTACTTAGTTCTATTTTCAATACTCTGAATTTCACCGTGGGCTTCCGGATTCCGGATCATATAGTCCCAGCCTTAACTGGTTACAAGTTTCTGAATCCCGAAAGATTCATCTAGTGATCACTAGGTCCGCAAGAAGGGGTTCGGTTCTGTTTGTAAAATGGACCTAGGAATAACAATAAAACCTAGGAATAACAATATAAAACAATGGTTTGTAATATTTGTTGTAGTGGCTACAGAAGTACATCATCTGTAAAAGTTTCAACTATCTGCACGGTTAGATAGATACAGCCTGGTGACAGACGGACCTACGGACAGCGCCGTGGAGTCTGAGTAATAGGGTCCTGTTTTACCCTTTGGATACTGAACCGTAGAAAATAATCATTTTCAGGAGAGAACTTCATAGCGATAGTGGCGGCTGACGTCATCACGACCCTGGGGGAGACCGCTCGTGAGTTGCGCATGTCGCATACTCTGGCGCAGTGGCTGTACGTCATATCCGATACCAGCTCACACACTGGAAACTTCTCGAATCTCATCTACGAGGTGTACGAGGGAGAGAACATGGCGTATATTTACAACGCGACGGATGATAGTAAAGATTGCCAGGGGGCCTAGACAAAATCCGTTTTCTGTAAGCGTTAACGCCTACGGAAAAATCTAATTGTATGGAGTTGACATTTGCTAACCAGATGTCACGTGATTGCTGCTTATATGGTAGACAAAGTCATTATTCCTCCTGCGGAAAGGAACGTCGAAGTGAGCGTGACACGCAAACGGCAAAAATGTTCATCAAAATGGTAGACAAATGCCACTTTTGACAAACGCCAATGATATTTTGACGTTTCCGCAACCCGATAAATTAGCGGGAGATAGGACCCAGACGCTAATGCTAGAAACGAGTAAACAGTGATATTTTTGTGTGTTTTTAATTCAAATTAACTAGTGAAAATGCATAGTTTGAGATTATTATGGGCAGCTAATAATGAAACAACATTGCAAAGACGTCAAACAAGAATAAATCGTCGTAAAATGGTGCAAATTGTGGAGATGGAGGACTTGGAATTTGTTAATCGTTTTAGGTTGAATAAACAAAGTTTTTGGCGTCTTTGTGATGATCTTCGGCGTTTAACTTCATTGAAAGGTACACGGGAAATTAGTTTAGAAATCAAGGTAAGTTTTGTACCTAAGTACTTCTAATCTAACATAAAATACCTATAAAGTTACCTACTTAGTGTAAAATTCTCAATGAAATCATGTTTCAGGTTTTGTGTACTCTTAGCTTTTTGGCTACGGGTTCATATCAACGCATTGTTGGACTAACGCAACATTTGGTACAAAGAACAACTAGTAGGTGTATACGTCAAGTTGTTGAAGCATTGAGCCATCCAGCCATTATAAATAAATGGATTCTGTTTCCGAGGTCTCAACAACAACGAGCCCAAATAAGACTTGAGTAAGTTATGATAATATGAGAAAAGTATGTAAGTTTAAAGATATACTAGAATACTTTTTATTAGTAGCATATTCCTGATGTACTTTACACTAAACAATATACTTTCTTTAAGGCTAATAGGTAGGTACACTTAGAAGATGCCTCATGTAGCCTTGTATGCACATTAGGTTCAAAATACTAGTAAAAAAATCTGTCCTTTTATGAACTAAAATATTAAGTAATATATTTTCCAAAACTACAGGTTTCAGAGGCGGTTTAGACTCCCGGGTATAGTTGGATGCATAGACTGTACCCATGTAGCAATAGTCAAGCCATCAGATGATGAACACTTATTTTTTAATCGGAAAGGGTATCATTCATTGAATGTACAAATGGTAAGTTTACATATTTTGTCTGTGACTCAACTATGTAAATAGCTTTAAATAGTACTTACAGAAACATTCATAAGATTATTATAAGTATACTTATGTTAAATATAATTTTTCCTGTCAACAGGTATGCGACAGTAATTTAAAAATTACTAATGTTAACTCTAAGTTTGGCGGAGCTACCCATGACTCTTTCATATGGGCATCTAGCAGAATGGAGACATTTATGCGAGATTTGCACCAAAATGGAGAACAAGTGTGGTTATTAGGTAGGTTAATAAATAATATGGTATATTGTTAGATAACACTTGTTGAAAACATTTTATTTGCAAATAATCATTACATACTTAGTACAAATATTTATTTATGTACTTTTAGGTGATTCTGGATATCCTCAGCGGCCATGGCTGATGACTCCTATATTAAATGCAATTCCTGGCTCTGTTGAAGATACATATACTCAGCGACATGTACAAGCAAGGAACTGTATAGAGCGCTGTTTTGGATTGCTCAAGTCACGTTGGAGGTGTTTATTAAGACACAGGACCTTGCATTATCATCCTGTGGTTGCTGGGAAAATTGTACTTGCCTGTTGTGTGTTACACAATATGGCTTTAGAGGCCAATTTACCTCCTCCATCTATTATGGAAGTAGAAGAAGATGATGCTCAACCTGAGAATGCATCTGATAGTGTTGGTGCTGCTAGTAGTCAAAGTGAGCTACTCCAAGGCAGGGCAGTACTGAATAATCTTTTATCCAGACTTTAATTCAAGAGTATAGTTTTTAGTAGTTAAAGTATTTCTTAGTTGTTAGTGTGTAATGGTAGGTGTAAGTGATTTGTGAAAGCAATGTAACAAAACCTCATTTCCAAGTTGAAGGTATAACAAGGTTCTTATTTTCTGTCAAATATATTTTATTAATAATAATATACACTATGAAAATTTTATTGTTCAATTAATTTTATGTTAGTAGTAGTTATAATTTTGTTCTTTTGTAACATCTTTTATACAATAAGGAATGCAATAAGTGAATATGAATATGAACAAATACAATATTTGATACAATACAATATTTAATTACATTACACATAGAATACATAGTTTAAGGGCTGATTTTTCAATAGCCAGATAACTTATTTCTATACAAAAGCTGTCAAACCGCAATATTTATTCCCCAGATAAAAAATATCTGACCATTGAGAATGAAGGGTAGAATACATGTTACTTAAATTCTAATTTGGTGTAGTACTTGTACTAGTTAAAGTATTTTTTAGTTGTTAGTGTAACGGTGTAACGGTATGTGTTAAGTAATTTGTAAAAGCAATGTAACAATTTCATTTCCAAGTTGAAGATTAAAATTAAAAAGGTTCTTATTTCTTTAAAATATGTTTTATTAATAGTACACTTTGCACTAATAAATATAGTATAAAATAAAACAAGTCAAATATAGTATAAAATAAAACAAGTAAAATTAAAAAATTAAAACAAAATATAATTACATAGCATATAATACACATGTCAAATTAAAATTAGATTAAGGGCCTGTTTTACCACTTCCTGATAAAGTGCCGGATAGGCTATCCACAACTTTTTTTACAGATTCTCCATACTTTATCTGTCAAGTTAAGTGGTGCCTATCCGGCACTTATCAGGAAGTGGTGAAACAGGCCCTAAGAGTAGAATATAAAATTAAATTAATTTTGTCTCAAATCACGAATTTCCAACAGTGATATGACAGATGTTATTTTTAAATTTAATTGTTGGGTGGAGTCACGTAGGTCTGCCTCTACGCGGGTGCGGACTTCTTCGACCCGAACGCGCTCTGCTTCAACTTGAACTCGCTCTCTATCGAGTTGCACACGTTGTGCTTCTATTTTGAGTCGTTCAGTTTCAAGCTCATATAAACGCGCATCCCTATCCCTTTCGAAACGCAACCGATTCTCCTCTATTGCCACAAACTCACTGGTGGCTCGGTCGAAAGGTGTTTGGCGCAGTCTTCGCTGTCCGAGACGGCGACGACGAGGTGTAGAAGGGCCGGCAGATACCGGCGACCTTTCTGTGAACACAGATAAAAGCTATATTATTACTCTGTATTTTGTGGTTTATTGGATGAATAACAGAAAATCTAACATGGAGAGAAAAATGGTGGCAGTGAAGTTATTTAATAATGTTATTATTTAATGTTAGTAGTTTCAATAACTCATTTAGGTAGGTATATAATTATTCAATAATTTAGTATGTAGTAGGTATCCTAATACTACTTTTACCATTTACCACCAATAGGCTATTTGACAGCATCAATAAATTGCAAATCTAATCAGTCCGTCAGTTTGAAAAATAATGGACACGGATTTTTATTTTGTTAAATCAATGAATAGGTATTTACAAAGATAAAACGCATCAAAATTCGAGAGTGGGGGCTCGTGACTTCAGAACCCAGTAAAAATTGTACTTGCTTGTGACGTATTGCCAATTTTAAAAGCGTTGTATCTTCGTCAATTTTGGTTTATGTAACAAAAGAAAAAACACGGGTCAAATAATTTTTGATGGTCTGTCGGACTAATTCGATTTTTTCAGTCAAATTGCCTATTACAATACTAATTTTATAATAATAATTACCTCCTAGTATAGTTCTACTATTGGAAGGGCCTGGCACAGGACTGACTGGATGTGCTGGTGGAGATGTTACATGGCATGGCATTGGCACTATTATGGGTGTATCTTCTGGAGGTATTGACAAGAGCTCAATTTCTTCTGGTGTTGGTATCCTTTCTTCTGTATCAGCTGTATTCACTTGAGGTTGAGATGGTTCCTAAGTACAAAAATATAATTGTTGACTAGAAATATGCAAGTTTTTATAAAACTATCAAAACAAGATTTATAACATTAATATATGAAGGTTCACTCACTTGAAAACCTGCTTCTTGTATGCCTTGAGTTCCAGTAATTGCGGTGATCCCAATTACTCGTAACACCCTTTCCTCAAGTCGACTTAATGGTTTTCCCCTACCAGGCCCACCACCAGTGCCACGAATATCCCGATTTATAAGGGAGGCTTTCTTTTTTGTTTTAGTTTTCCAGTCAGACCATACCTGTAGCACGAAATATAAAATAATACATTGAAATAAATGGTCTTCAGAGGTACCTAAGCAACAGCAGTACATACTTTGCTTGATAATTAATATCTTATTACCCTTTTCCACTTGTCAGGAGTTTTGTTAACACCATTTCCACCCACTGAGTTTAAAATTTCGGCTAATTCTTGCCACAGGCGTTCACTCCTTACCCTTCCTTGAAGTCCGACTTGTGGCCTTGAAAGATCACCATGGCTAAAAATAATATTCATAAGATTAGTGTAGGTACAGTGAGAATAAGAGCCAGTAAACTTAAAAGTTTGCTACTAACATTCTAATACCCTGTTTATGAAACAAGTATTAAGGTTTAGAATCGAGTTTATCTTTATAAGAATAACAAAATGTAAGAACCACAATCATATAAGCACACCATTGTAAGGTTGTTTACATTATGCATTCCATATTCTCAAGTAGGTCCAATGTTAGTTAAAAATGCGAGTAAAAATTTAAATAAATGACAAATTTCGGAAAAAACCTACCTTTCCATAAATTCTATTAGTAAACTAAATTGTTCGGGACTCGCACGAAGTCTAGATTCCATAGCACAGTTGTTTACTAACTTTTTTGTAATAAAACACTTCAATTACTTTTAAGTTTCAACACAAAACTTTTGAATAATATTCTAAGCGCGCGTTTGCGTTTGACAGTGACAGATGTCCGATACTGACTCTGTGACACTTGCTACACACTATTCCATAGACTAATTATAGAGTGTTTCGGGTAACGCTGCGGAATGGGCGTTCAGCGTTCCATGTGTAACATGTCTACCAATTTCAACACGCTAACGTCAAGTCCTTAGCGTGAGCGGAAAACGCTTGCACGAAAAACGCTTGGATTTTGTCTAGGGACCCTGGTTGGTTGGAAGTTTGACTGTTTCACATACATACATACATACATACATATAATCACGCCTTTTTCCCGTAAAGGGGTAGGCAGAGACCACTTTTTGCCACTTGCTACGATCCTTACATACTCGTTTCGCTTCGTTCACTTTCATTCTTACCATCCATTCCTCCTCTTACATTCAACGTAGCGAAGCGGCTCTCCATGGTCCGCTTTTCACCTCCGCAAGAAACGAGACGTGATGGGTGGTGAACCACATCGCCGCCATTTTGGATAATTGAATTATATTTATGATTATCCGTTGCGTTTCCACGGATTGGTGGGGAGGGTAGGAATAGGGAAAGATTGGTAAGTTAGAGTGGGAAATAGGAAATGTAGGATATTACCGCCCAGGAGGGCAAGGGATAGGACAGTAATAGCTAGGGAAGCCGGGGTCGCGTACCCGTATACTATACCACAACTACCGGACGGGTAAGTTGGGATGAGTATCCCATGACATTCTGTTTCACAATCTTTTAATAAGTGTTGGATAGCTTATTCGGAAGTTTTCTCGCTGCTTACTTTGTGTCGAATGACAGAGAAAACATGTAAATAAGCAATGTGGCACTTATCAGTACACTATGAAACTGGCCCCTAATATATGCGTAACAATACATTGCAAATTAGTTATTGTCTTACAATACGTAAAGCACACATTTTAGGGATCTCGTTAAAATTAAAATTCCATTGTTTACGAGTATCAATGTTGTATTGTTTAGTAACATGGGCGTAGCCAGGTTTTAGTTTCAAGAAAATAAAACGACTACAAGTACAATAAATAACCAGGGCCGTCTTTAACTTATTAGAGGCCCTGGGCACATTGCTTTAAACCCTAACTCCCTTATTAATAAAATTATTTACACCACGGATTAGCTAATCCAACATGGCTGTCTCTGTCAGATAGTTTGGAACAGTCACTTGATAGACAAAGAGAGCGATTTGGATTTGCTAATACATGGTGTAAATATTTTTATTAATAAGACTGTAAGAGACTGTGTAATTGAAAGAGGGTTATCAGATCGCGTTTGACAGACGAAGTATAGCTCCCAGTTTTTGCAATTTTAAAAATATTAAAACTACAAATTAATTTATTTACATATATAATTGAACCATAAGTGACAGTGACTCTATTAAGTATAAAAATAGTTACAAAAAGTGCTTTAATCGAGTTAAATTTTAATTTGTGTAAAACTCATCGATCTTCGAGTATCGATCAGCTGTTTAGTATGTACCCTCTATATGTGCTAAATATACCTAACTTTCGCTCTAATTTCTGCGACTAAAAATCCATTTTCCATTAACATATTGAAATTATACATAAAACTACTCACTCGTCATGCCAAATTTCAAGTGCAGTGCGTGTGCAAAATTTGTCAGCTTCGCAGACAGCGCGAAATGCACCAAATGTACCGGCCTATTCCACCCCTCCTGTGCCAAGGGGTACAACACCAGGAACGCGAATGGACATGGACATGTCCTGCGTGCACTGCAGCCACTACACCATCTTCTGCTAAGTCCACATCCAATGTTACACCTAACGAATCGTATGTCGACGCGCCCACTGGCAGTTCATCACCGAACCCATTAGCAGAGGAAATGAGACTCCTCAGGGACGTTATCTCTGCTGTCCGACTAGAAATGGAGTCCTTTGGGCAGGTGGTATCTAAGTTGAACGCCACTATTAGTGAAATTAACAAACGCGTGGACGCAGTGGAGCTACGAGTTACCGCGATAGAGGATCGTAGATCATATGCTCAAAATATCTGTAATTGATTCTGAACAACTCTATATATTCCAGAACAGTCTAACCTGTTTCTCGCATGAGCTGATGAACGCGTTCATATCGGCGCTGGACGCGGCGGTGCAGGAGGAGTTCGACGTCGCCGCCCAGGTGTCTGATGAGGAGTGGGAGGCCATCAAACCCACGAAGATACAGAGGAGAGACAGCATGTTGAGGCATATGCAGGTATGATCAAAATTCTTCTATGTAGGATGGTGAATGCTGATAGTCATGATAACTGACGAGCGTGAAAGAGATAGAAATGGTATGTGATGTATGTGTGTGAACGAGAGAGGAGAAGGGGCAATATGGCGAATAGTGGATATAATGACGGACGTGTGTGCCATTTTTAAAGACATTAAATATAGTGTAATTCCGCGTAAAATCTTTTATTTCTTGCACCCACAATTCCCACATCTATTAATTACCCAAGTACTAAAAATGCTATGGATAATTAAAAACCATGCCATAGGAACCGTATATTTTTTCGACATAAAAAAGTAGCTTCTAACTTAGCTACAGATATAGGCATAAGCAGGTATTTACTTCAAATTCTTCTATAATTTACTTAAGCTTTTATCTGCTATGGAAACCTACTCATGCCATAGGAACGGTAATTTTCGACAGAAAAAGATAGCTTCTATCTTAGCTATTAGTGGGCCTTTCTTTATAAAGGGCTTAGCGGTTTACACAAGCAATCATTTAATATACCCCTGTTCGGATTTATTTAATCATATAAATCCGAACATGGGTATGTTAAATGTTAGACGCAGATTGGGTATGCTAGACGTAGACTAAAGTACTCCTTATTTTCATCATCGCCATTGAGCCAAAACTCTTAGTAAAATGAACAGCTATGGAATATGGATGATAACTATATGATTTATCGACTAAATTGTACAATTATTATGCTCTTGCAGCTCCACATATCGACTCAGAGTATATGTGGCAACTGCAGCAGTTGGCGAGCGCTCGCTGCCGATACGTGGGGTGTCACCTACCGCTCCCAACACGGACATAACGGATCTACTTCGGCCATTGACGAGATCGAACTTTTGGAGGTAGACAAAGTTGTCTGGAATATTGTTTACAAAATCGTAAATGGTTAGATAATAAAGCGTAAAACGACAAAGAAGAGAAAGCTGGAGATACTTATCCAACTATAGAAAAACTATAGGATAATGTATTATCGCATGAAACGTGGTGTTAGAGATAGTTCTAAACTGTAGCTAGCTAAGTTGAAAAAAATATATGTAATAGCTCTCCACACCGATGTCGGTGACGGTGGCCGGTTACATTGAAACGCCAGCTACACAGGAGTTCTTTTATAGTGCCCAAGTATGTGCGCAGTACACAATAACACTATCTCCTTCTTTACTCTCGAAACCTACTGGGACGGATGACCGACACGGCGAGAGATCAGGCGCACGAGCGACTGTTTTAATTCCCATCCGACGCAATTCATCTTACTTATCAGACTACAGGTGATCAGCCAGCATTGTCGTAACCATATTTGGAAACAACATTTTAGTTGTTCCAACGCAGGAATCAAACTCACAATCGCCGAGTCGAGATCCAAGCTCTAAACCAGTTGACCACGAAGGCTGAGAAATGATAATGTAAACAGCAAATTGATTCGTAAATTGCAATAAGTCTCTTTTGGTAACCATTGGTTTATTTTGATGCAATAAAAATATGTACATATTAATATAATTTGGTTACTTGTAGGTGGGTTACTGGCGAACGATAGACGGTGTTAACTTCCGAGATGTTCTATTTCCACACGTGCATCATGGGTTTCGCGGGAAGGAACTACCTATCCTGACATATCATGTGAGTATCTTTCAAATTCTTTTGAAAAATTTTGAGTCATATTTTAAATTTTTCAATCCGGGCGAATAATATGTTTACTTTATAAATTTACATAATCTTATGTATAAATCATTTGTTTTTCCAGAGCCCTCCATGGACGATCTTACAAATGAACGCCTCTGGCTCAATCACAAGCTACAGCGGTTTGTTTTTTGACATCCTCAACCAATTAGCTAAGAGCAAAAATTTCACGTATGTATTCCTTTATTATCATAAAATAATAATTAATTTTGATGTTTTATTCGTCGTAATGATGTAATTGTTTTGAACTATTTTCAGAATTCGCATAGTTCTACCCAACAGTTTTAAAACAAATGTCTCTAATGAAACTACTAACGTAAGTTTATGCGTTCATTTTCAGGTTTTTACCTAAACATTTAATATTTTTTTTTATTTTTTTAATACAAGTTTTCTAATAGCTCTTAATGATGGCTCTATCAAAAGTTAACTTTTTGCCTATCGTCTGTCTTCTTATGAGGATTATAGGGTAATATGTAAGTTCTTTTAAATTGTCTTCAGCTTTGTTACAGATGAATACCATTAGTTCTTCTCTAACGTTATGGGCAATAGCAAAAGGTCATGCCGCGCTTGCAGCAGCACCATTCACAATCCTATCTGATCCACCGGCAGGTATGTTCTTAGTAACATTTTCATTTTTAAGATCGTAGTTTTTAGTGTTACCTACAGAAGTAACTGCAGCTGTTAGTACCTTTTTAAAACTAATTGTAGTGATTTTATCTAGTTCAACTATATTATTAGCGGGTATTGCTTATTTTCAAACGATTTTGCAATCAATTATTTTATTGTTTTTCCAGGAATCAACTACACAATACCAGTTAGCACGCAACTGTACGCCTTCATCATAGCTCGTCCAAGGGAACTGAGTAGGGCGCTGTTGTTCCTGCTACCTTTTACAACTGATGTAAGTAATGTTAATCTTTTGTCTTCAATATTACATGATATTTGCTGAGACCGCCCCTCTCCCCCAAGTGAGATTTGGTGATATTCAGTAATTTTAGTGTGAAAAAGTCACAAACATCCATTCATCCTCACAAACTTTCACATTTATAATAGTACATAGTAGAATTTTTCAACCTTACACTAGTTTTACAATTATGAACTTTTTGAATTGTTTCAGACATGGTTATGTCTTGGATTCGCTGTGGTTCTGATGGGTCCGGTACTTTTCGTGATCCACCGCCTGAGCCCATACTACGACGCCATGGAGATGACCCGACAGGGCGGCCTGTCCACCATACACAACTGTCTGTGGTACGTCTACGGAGCGTTGCTGCAGCAGGGTTAGTATTATTAAAAAATTTGTTATTACTTCCTTCATAATTCCTATTGCAATTGACTTGTCCCAGTCAGAGTTGTCCCTTGCTTTGTTGTTTCCGGGTGTTTTATGTTGAAAATAGCTTTCAATGAAACGATCCTCTTGATAGTCTTAAATTCTACTACTAATGTGAAAGTTTGTGAGGATGGACGGATGGACGGATTTACGTGAAAAAGTAACAAACATACATTCATCCATCCTCACTAACTGTCACATTTATAATAGCAGTAGTATTATTATGATCCCTGTAATTTTAAAGTAGTTTTTAAACTACTACGCTTATGGCAGTTTTAGTTACCGTCAGTCAGACATGAGCTTAATTTATAGTCCGTTAGTGTTATTTATATTATTGCAAGCTCTTATTAAGTGCGACAGCAGAGGACCCTTTATATTTTGCTTTTGCCTTGCTTCCTAACAATAATTGTTTTGTTTTCACTTGTAAAGTACTGGTACCACAAACAAAACAAAAGACAAACGCAGCTAAAATCTACTTTGCAATTTTCCAGGGGGTATGTATCTCCCGCGTGCGGACAGTGGGCGACTAGTGGTCGGCACGTGGTGGCTAGTGGTTCTAGTGGTCGTGACCACCTACTCCGGCAACCTGGTCGCGTTCCTCACGTTTCCGAAGCTGGAGGTGCCCGTGACAACTGTCAACGATCTACTTGAGAATGGCGCTACGTATACCTGGTCCATAAGTAAAGGGTCATATTTGGAAAAGGAGCTAAAGGTAAAATATACCCCCCTACTAGTGGCGAAGCGTAAGTTCGGAGGAATGATAAGTCCGAAATAGCGTTAGCTAATATATATTATAGATTATAGATAGGACTGGGAAGAAAATGGAAGAATAAAAATGGAAGTTTCGAGTGCCGAGCTGTCATATATGACATTGACGTTTAACTCGACACTCATGTGTTCGATTTTCAACTCTATTGTATTAACATAGATTTCTATCTCCAATGATCAGAATTCTCTACGGCCTTCCGAATTTCGGTGCGTATATTCCCAGCCTTGTCTTCCGGTGCGTATATTTACATGATGGTAAAAAGCGGTTATGTTTTATTTTATTTCAGAACTCTGACCAACCGAAATATCTGGCCTTAATGAAAGGAGCTGAGCTGATAGAAGGCACTAACAGCATCGAGGCCAACGTTGATTCTAGTAAGTTTAATTTTTTAACACTGCTTGCTTTGACGTTTCAGCTGCATGATTTTTTGCGGATATTCTGATCTAATGGATTTTCTGATTGTAAGGTAATTTTCAAACACTTGATATTTATCTTTATCTAAGAAATCCGCTATGGCATCTACAGTTACGGCTTATGCAGATGACTCAGTATCCATTTTATTTATATCGTGATCTTTTTTGAATAATATTGCAGTAACTGCCAGTGCAGTAACGCTCTTCCAACGTTCTACTTCCATTAATGATGACAAAATCTTAATACCTTTAGGTCTGTCCTTTGGAATCCTAAAATACATGGATTCTGCTGTGTATGTTAGTTCCTAAGTTAGCAAAAGGTAGTGGTCGGTGACGATAGTGTCAGTGTTACAGAAGCATTCTCTTAACTATTTTCGATATATTCCCGTTTCGGTTCACGCGCGGACTCAATCTCGTACTCGCCAATAGGTACGCGCACGAGCGAGACAGCTGCTAGGGTTCCCAACTCCCCTGTAATAATGGTTAATCTTCTGACCTCCTGGGAATCAATAATTTCTTCGGTTTTTCTGAAATTATACACATAACCTATTCGACTCACCGTTGATATTGTCGATTTGGCGGTGTCTGTCTCTTCCACGCACGCCGCTTGCGCCTCGTCGTGCTTGAAACCAAATAGAAGATATATATTTTAAAAATAAATTGAGATTTCCCCCGCCCCATTCAACATCCATTAAAGTCTCCCCGGTTGGTCCTTTCAAGAGTTGGCAGCTTTAGGGACAGCCTGAATACCCAAACGGGATTTAACCGATTACTTACGAGAATCGCCCCAGGTGTAGGTCTGCTGAGGCGGGTGCGGGACGAGCGGCACGTGGTCATCGACTGGCGCATGAGGCTCACCTACCTCATGCGCGCGCACACGCTGAGGACGGACACCTGCGAGTTCTCTATCAGTGAGTTGTTGGTATGTGTTGGATTAAATATATCATTCGGATAAAAATGCTCGCTGTATTTTATCCGACTGATATATTTAATCCAACATTAGGCTAAACTATTACGTAAGTACAGTATGCTTAGCTAAAAATTTTCGTCATTTAGAGAAAAGTTGATTAACATTTCCTGACAGCTATCACTAAGTTATAACTACTTATAACTTTAGTGATAGCTGTCAGGAAATGTTAATCAACTTTTCCTACCTACGTCTCGCAGTGCCCTTCGACGAGCCGTCTTTGAAGGTCACGCGACCGCCGCGTAGTATTGGGTATGCGGCTATGAATCGACTGAGTTGTTTTATAGTACTCGTATAATCTGTTCAAAATTTAAGATCACGATTGGAACGAGAATCTAATACTGATGACGCTCCTTGAATATAGCTATTTTTGTTTTCAATACACCCTGTATAGATTATATTTCTAGAAGATATTGCACGTAATATAAGTAGGTATAGAACAGATATGGCGAAATGTATGAAGAGAAAATGTTAGTAGTAAACCTTATAATGTAACGTTCGGTAAAATCAATTACATACGGGTATTTTGGACATAATATGATCTACTGCTAATATATAGATGTTCAGACATCAAAATAATTGTTATACCTACTCGAAAAAATTCTTCCTTTGTATGGGCGAGTTTGCGCTGAGCGGAGATTATCTTATTATGAGATGATTTTTTTTACTTTGAGTATGACAATATTTTTTTGCCTAAACATCTTTATATGAGCAGTAGGTAGATCACCAAAATATCCGTTGTAGATTTTACCAAACCTTATATTATATCCACTATTGTGAAATTCTGGGCCAATATTTTTGTTGTTCCCAGGTAGACCTGGGAACAACCACCTTACACTCTTTTATTATTTAATTTACCATAGACGTAATAAATATGTATTTTTAAGGTTCAGAGGAGTTTATAGATGAGAAGATCGCAATGATCGTACCGGCAGGCAGTCCCTACCTGCCTGTCATCAACAAAGAGTAAGTGCCGGGTGCCTGAAATTTGTATGTTGCAGCACGTGATGGGTGGCGAACCCCATCGCCGCCATTTTGGAAAATTAAATTATTTTTATAATTATCCATTGCGTTCCCCCAGATTTGCTGAGAGGGTAGGAACAGGGAAAGAGAAGGATAGGTGGTGTGGAAAGGAACATTGTTAAGTTAGAGTGGGAAAAAGGAAATGTAGGATATTACCGTCCAGGAGGGCAAGGGATTGGACAGTAATAGCTAGGGAAGCCGGGGTCGCGTACCCGTATACTTTACCACAACTACCGGACAGGTAAGTTGAGATGAGTATCTCATGACATATAAAACGTGTTTAAGGTCCGTATTAAAAAGTTGAGTACCACTGCTCTAGACTATAGAGCAAGCTAGATTTATATAAGGTTTGGTAAAATCAATTACGGAAACTTTGGGTACGTCATATACTGCTTATGTAAAGACGTTTAGGCAAAAAAAATATATTTGAAACTCGTGGATTTTTTTTTATACAAAATTAAATTATGTTGCAGGAAATTACATCTATTGCATTATATCGACCACGCGCGAACAGCTGTTCAGATATGAACTCGAATGACCTTTCCTGGTGTATGCAATATGTATCGCTGTCTCTGTCGTGCTACATCTGCTGTCCTTGTCGCGCGCGGACGCTTTATGCAAAAGATTAAATTTCTTGCAATATTTTAATTTAATAATTTTAGATTGTATTTTTTACACGGGTTTAATTTTTTTCTTTTTGCCTGAACGTCTTTACACAAGCAGTATATGACGTACCCAAAGTTTCCGTAATTGATTTTACCAAACCTTATATTTGTTTCGAACATGACGAATACCTGCGTTTCCAGGCTAAACCACATGCACAAGGCGGGTCTCATCACGAAATGGCTATCCGCCTACCTGCCCAAGCGCGACCGCTGCTGGCGGACCTCGTCTATCTCGCAAGAGGTCAACAACCACACAGTCAACTTGAGTGATATGCAGGGATCCTTCTTTGTCTTGTTTCTAGGTAAATCTGAGTAATGATGAGGGATTTACATGGGTCGATTTTCGCCGTGCGGCGAGTCGCTTGTCAGATCGCCTCACCATTTTTGTTGGCAAAATGCCAAGAACAGGTCGCGCAACGAATTAAGACCTTTCGATAAAAGTAGAGGGGGTATGCGCAGAAGTCAGTTTTTGGGTGTGTTTGGCGGTAGCGGGCTCGGGCGGGGAGGTGTGGATGCGCCGAACGCATGCCGAACGTACGAATTGGTACGTTAGTAATATATATTCTTTGCTATTGGTCACATGCGCGAACGATCCCCTCCACTTTCACTATGCGCTCATAAACCGTTGCGCGACCTATACTTTAGTCCAAGTGTTATCTATTCTGTCGATTTTCGTCGTGCGGTGGACGGCGAAAATTGACCCTACATGGATCAAATACCGCATTAAAGATGTCCTAAGTATGACGTCTTTAATGCGGGAAGAAAGGATTCTAAAAAGAAAGCTATTTAGAATTTGGTTAGTCAGAAGTCACACTTCTTCCGATTTAGAATGCTAATTAGGATCCTAAGTACCTAAATGCCTTTTCACTTGAATAAATCTCTCTTCCTTTACTCTCGTAATCCAGTGGGATGGATAACCGACATGACTGACGAGAGATCAGGCGCAGGTCCAACTTTTTATATGCTCATCCGACGCATGGATCATCTTTCTTGTCAGACAAGCAAGTGATCAGCCTGTATTGTTCTACCCAAACTTGGAAACATTTTTTTTGTTCCAATGCGGGAATCGAACCCACGACCTCCGAGTCGAGAGCCAATGCTCTAACTACTAGACCACAAAGGCCAACTTATAACTTTCGCGTTGTACCTAATAGATCACTAGAATTACTCTTACAAGTTACATGTGAGACTACAAGAGTAGTCTCACATGTAACTTGTAAGAGTAATTCTAATTAAGACCTTACGACAAAAGTATAGGGGGTATGCGCAGAAGTCAGTTTTTGGGTGTGTTTGGCGGTAGCGGGCTCGGGCGGGGAGGTGTGGATGCGCCGAACGCATGCCGAACGTGGCTGCCGACACGCTATTGGTACGTTAGTAATATATATTCTTTGCTATTGGTCACATGCGCGAACGATCCCCATTAAGAAATGAAGAGTTTTCTATTCATTCTATTCTTAATACCGTTTCTATCAGGTGTGCTATCAGCTTCTGCGGTGCTGGTGGCGGAGTGGGTGTACCGCAGGCGCGTGACGAGGGTGGAGCAGATCATCATCAAACCGTACATGGAGTAGAATAAATTGTTGATATGAAATTGTTCTTATTTTTGATAGCCCGTGTAGAATTGTGGGAACGCCATAGGCCGGCTGGCGGCTCGACCGGGTAAATACCACGGCCTCACAGAAAACCGGCGTGAAATAACGCTTAATTGTGTTTCGCCGAGTGAGTGAGGTTACCGGAGGCCCAAGGGGGGTTGGAGATTTTAAGTACTGGGAACGCTACACTTGTAACACCGGAGGAGTAACAACTTACAAGATTAACTCCTCTGGTGTTGCGAGTGTCCATGGGCGGCGGTAATCGCTTACCATCAGGCGATCCGTCTGCTCGTTTCCTGATTCAAAAAAAGTATTTGAACGCTTATCTGGAACTGTATTTTTTCGGACCGTAAGGATTTTGATTTGACCTTCCATATCATAGATTTAATTGGAATAAAAATATTTGAATTTTTGATAAAAAGCAGTTCTGACGTGCGGTTCCTATAACTACATTCCTATCGGCTTCACCTACCACTTACCTTTAAAAGACCCTTATCCACATCTCTACCTATTACACACAGTACAGGCTAGGCATTCCCTGTGAACAAGAACCAGCCTTCGCCACTGGCAGACTGCAAACCATCTATTACGCTTTTGTATTGGCGTAAAACAGTAACAAACACACATCCTCACAAACTCTTAGGTTTACACGTCTAATACCTATTAGTACCTAATATACTTTTAGGCACTTGTGTGGTTTGAAAGCACCCGTAATATATATTTTTTTCTGTTTTAAGTTGTTGTAGAGTTTATAATAGAGCAACAGACATACCTACATTGTCTTTGAAAATTTCAACTAGACAGTAGTTAGAGAACTTACACGGTTCATGAGATACGGCCTGGTGATAGACGAACCTACGGACAGCGGAGTCTTAGTTATAATAGGGTCCCGTTTTTACCTTTTTGGTACGGAACCCTAAAATACACAAACAAACTCTAGTCTCTAGTCAAGATGCATTCGATAATTTCGACGGCAAAGTTCGTTAAGAAAAACGCATGGGATTTGTCTGATTTGACATAAGTCATCGCTAAGTGACATGTCCCTTACGATGCCTTATGTCAAATCTCTTACATTTTGTTTTCGAACTTCGCCGTCGAAATTATCGAATGCACCTTGACTCCCTTCAAGATGCCTCTACCCTGTATTGCCAACACCCACGTAGAAACCTTTGCGCCAGTAACAAATGATGCTGATGGTAAAAACAAAGTAACGTCAGTAACATAAATATAACCAGTATGTAAAACAGCTGTTATTGTTAGCACTAAACGTGTAGGGCTTTAACCAGTTTTACCTGTTGGGGTGATTACATGTATGTACTGTCAGGGAACCCAATTCATAAGCCGGTTGACCTTCGTTATCATTTGTTCGTATCTTCTTATTACCTTAAACGAGGCAATCTTGTATATATTTAATGGATTTCTAAAAAACAGCTGCAACTATTACCATGAAATTTAGTATGCAGAGAGTTTTGGGGGAGAAAAGTCGATCGAACTAGGTCTTGCCCTGAGAAACTGTGCATTTTTTATCTTTTTTTTTGTCGTGCAACAATATTGACTCTAATGTCAGCCCGATTGGCAGTTTAGTATGTGTATAATATAACTTGCTTTGTTCGAAAATTCAGGTGTGGTGAGTTCGAATCGCGGTCAAATAAATATTTTTGTGATTCTTTGTATTTATTAACTCATATTTTATATAATGTCTACTAGTCCAGACTAGTCGGCACATCTCTAAGTATACACCAAAAGAATCACCGGCAAGGTCATTTCACAGTTTCGGGTTCAAAAACCAAAAGTGACGAGAACTAGTTCGACGCGACTAAAATCATGACAAATAAAAAACATTCACGTGTATTTTTTGTGGCTTAACATTATGCAATCCACTTTTTAATAAATTATGCGAGTGACATAGGCGTGGCCTCAGCGTGAGTAACGGTATTGAAATAGATGAGAAACTTTTATAATCTCTCTTACATGAACGTAAAAAAGGGCGGACACCGCTTCAGTAATATGAATAGTGAAGCTATCAAAGAAAGACGGCAGTATCGTAGCGACACGTGCCGCACACATACATTCACAGCAGAGTAAGATGATCGGCCGCCAGTATGCCAATGGCAATTATCCATAAATCTCAACAAACGTAAGTCGCCGCCATTGTTGGGCTTCACTCAAAGCTTAGCTCACCTTCCGTCCGTCTTTTTTTTACGTCCATGTTCTCTTATAATAATAGGTCAAGATCCAAGGAACAAGAGCCATTTCAGAAAGCTTTAGTTATGTATTTCCAATGAGCAGTGGCGGATTATCCTTAAGGCAAACTAGGCATGTGCCTAGGGGCGCGCGGGTACAAATGGGCGCTCCGACCAAGCGAGGTGGTATATCCGGTCAGGCCGAAGCCTTCCCCTAGGGACCCCCCCTAGGGGCGTCGATGACATGTTTGTCTACGGCACTCTCAACGTTTAATCCACCTCTGCCAATGAGTACTGCAAACCGACGATATCTCGTGAGAATTTTAGCGATCAGATAAATTGAAATTGTGACTCCTCTGGTGTTGCATGTGTCCACGGGCGACTTTAATCACTTTCCATCATGCGATTCGTTTGCTCGTCTGGCTCCTTTTAAAAAACATGATTGGATGACATATGCTCATATTATGCTACAAGTAGGTACGATATCTCATTTTCCATTTTCAGTTTCTGTTGCGTACCGGAAAATAGTAAAGTAGAGAAGTGTTAGTTTGTTCTTACTTGTCCTTGCAATACCGACATTAAAAATTGTTAGTAGTTCTTAAATTCGGTATGATTAGTTTTTATTATTATTAAACACAAGTCACAACGCATAATATTATAACTCATAACTAATTCTGAGGATTCCTCTTTATCATTGTCATCAACTAACAAGTAATATTTCCACTATCTCTCGGTCATCCAAATCATCATCCGGTCTCCCAAAACATGAGGATGTTTAGGATACAGTAGCAGGGCCTCTAGTCAAGATGTATTCGATAATTTCGACGCCGAACTTCGAAATCAAAAATGTATGGAATTTTACATATTAAGTCATCGTTAAGTGACATGTCGCTTGCGATACCTTACGTCAAATCCCATACATTTTGTTTTCGAATCTCGCCGTCGAAATTATTGAATGCATCTTGACTAGAGATGCAGGTTAGATTAGTGGTAAGCTACAACAGTACTTGTATAATGTATTAGATTACAAAGAAGTTTAATTTAATTTCCAAATGAAACTTAACAAGCTATTTTCGGAAAGTCAACAGACAAATGTTACCACCGGTTCAACCCCTGACCCGCCGAGAAGAACCGGCGTAAGAAACTCGCAAAAATAAAACATGTTGACCTTAAGTTTTAACCAGATTATCCTACAAAATACTTGATCGATACTGCGTGGCGGACGGATGACTATCAAAGCCTTTGTACGGTAGTGCGAGACTCGAGAGTGTCTATTCTTAGTGACAGTTGTCAGCAAATGAAGCTTACTGTCAATAATTACGTAACATTGTAGCCTAATGTTGGGTTAAATATTTCATTCGAATATACACCAATACACCTTAAATAATAACACAACTAGATAATATTCTTAGCGAAGTAATATCTGACGCTATATTGCCAGCGGAAGGCATACGAAATGAAAATGGCGATTGTGCATTTTTTCACTTTTCATAGCTTTCTCGATTGGGCGATAAGCAAAGCAGGAAATGGTGGGGTCCGGATGTAACAGTGTCATTTTTTCCCACGGATGTTGTTTGTTCGCCTCTCTATGTCTACGTGATCTTATACAGGTTCGTTTTAGGTGATAGGTACTTTGTGTATATTGATTTCATCTAATATAATTAGGAGCTTCTTAGGATTTTAAAGGTTTATTCTCTAGATTTATAACAGAATATATGTTTTTCAATTAACACAAGACACGAGATTCAATCAATGTTGAGTTTATTGAATTATGTTTTTTAGTAATATAAGTAAGTTTTACTACCAACTGTAAAAATGGGAAAGATACCATACATTAGTATACCTCGCAGTCATATTAGTTTGACATGGGACATTGCTCTATAAGGTAAAAGGAATTTTGTATTTACAATGACTCTGATAGGATTATATTTACAATCGAGTAGAAGTAATATTATATTATAAGAAGTAAATTTTAAATTCGGAAAGAGTACATACAATTCTACTAAAATTACGCTTCATTATGTGTAAATTACTCATTATTTACCGACTGCGATGGTTTTCGAAAGAGGATTAGGAGACGAACAGAGCGATTAACGTTTAGCTCTTGTTCCCTATATATGACCTTTCTTACTGAAATTTCTTACACGTTCAGAGAGGTCTGGAAAATTGACAAAAGTATGAACGCCAGACTTCCATTTTTATCGGTTGATCCAGTTGGTGCAGCCGTGTATCAAAACAGTATTCTTGTTCGTTATGACCTTTTTTGATATAATCAAAAAATCTTCACACATTTTGGTCAATAACAAAAACTGCCAAGTTTAAAACCACTAGACCGGCGGTTTTATATCAAACTCGAGTCCCCAGCGATCTAAAATAGTCCAATGCATACTCGCGATGACCTCCCTTTTCGATGGCAAGCTCTAGCTCCATAATAACATATGTGATTTATCATCAGAAGCTTACTTAAAATAATAATGAATTCAAATAATCCTTTTTGTTTTTGCCTATCCTTATGTTGAGGAGATATCCGTGGCTTAGCAGTGGGCACGTGAACGGTCGGCGATGAACCTTCATTACGTCACGTCAGTCAAAAATAGGGAATTTTTGTTTTTATTATAAAAAATAGATCAGGCGCAAACCGCATGATTTGCGGGGAAATATCCACGGGACAAGCTGTTGTGACGTAAGGTGTTAGACTACTTATATATACCAGTTCTGTCCGCCTGGTCACAGTTTGCCCCGGCTCTCTATACCAATTGGCTGCTTTTCGGAGTGTTGTTTTAATATTATTTTACAAAATTTATGTGTCAATGACAAAATTGAAAAGAAAATTTGCGATCACCGACAAATTTCTCCCGAGGTTAGTTCTGTTGATGTACTTTACTCAAAACTCACTTAAACCTTTGTTGCTAAGCGCTAACATGAGACCCTTGTAAATTCCTTTAAAGAGGAAGCGAACAGGGAAATAAATACATTATATTTTCTAAATACATAATATACGCAAAATGTATGCAAGTTTCGCATTCACGCTAAGGTTATTTTATGTAAAAGTATAATTTGAATATTATTAAACAACTAATGCCTATTATAATTAATCAATGCGAAAGATTGAGAGGTTTTGTATCGGCAGAAATATAGTATATATGTTACGGGTAATGCTAGAAGATAGAGTAAACCTAGGTTTATTTGGGTTTACCTAGGATTACCCAAGCTTTGTGGATAAAGTCCGAATATTTATTTATATTAAATATAACCTGGGTAATAATAGTAATAGATTCTAGAGAAATTCTGACTCTTGTTTTTTTTTCGTAATTGAGTTTTAAAGCAAGATTTGTCTAACAAAGTAGCTAAATTAAAGCAACCATAAAATATATTCGTGATGGCATAATCGAGCGATAGCAGGCGGCTACACGTGAAAGTTACCATCAAAACACCCATAAGGCCTCTGCCTCGAATTATGCGGTGTAGAACTATATTATTTTCATTAAGTTCAAAAAATAGAAAACTATTTGAATAAAAATAATTTATAAAATCAATTTCTTATAATTTGTTAATTTCTTATTTTCCATGTGAAATGTTGAAGTATGAGAAATATTACCCTGAGCAGTACCTATAACCTAAAATGATTCTAAACTCGAGATTCTAAAGTCTTCGACTATAACTGTACCATAATACCTACTAAAGTTTGAAATTTAGGAAACAAGTTTCATAGTCAGATAACATAACAAGTAGTAAAATATAGACCTATAAAGAAAAGTATCTTAAAGTCCCAAAGTACCCTGTCCCAGTACGAACAAAATGCCTAAGTTTTATTGTATAACTAGGTATTACCCGCGATTTCGTGCGCGCAAAAGTTAGTTTCGCAGAAACCGTAAATTTTTTACGCGATAAAAAGTAACCTATGTTCTTCCCCGTGGTCTGCTCTACATCTGTGCCAAATTTCATCAAAATCAGTCCAGTAGTTTCAGATCCTATTCAATGCAAACAAACAAACTTTTCCTCTTTAATCTACACTAATATTATAAAGAGGAAAACTTTGTTTGTATGTTTGTTTGTTTGTTTGTTTGTTTGTTTGTAATGAATAGGCTCAAAAAGTACTGGACCGATTTCAAAAATTCTTTCACCATTCGAAAGCTACATTATCCACGAGTAACATAGGCTATATTTTATTTTGGAAAAAAATAGGGTTCCGTAAAATATTTGGGTTTTTCGGACACAAGGTGTAAAAAATCAACCAGAAAAGTTACTTATTTTGCGTACGCTGCCTAAACTATAAAAGATAGAACCATAAAATGTTCTAATTAATTGTAGATCTTATAAATATCTACAAAAAAGTCCGCGATACACTATACCTATCTATGTCCAGTGAGGCACAACAACCATTTTTTTATTTAGAAATCTTGATTTTTTTTGGACTTCATTTAAACGCGTTTATTTTACTCATGCTATTAATCCTTATCAAAATAAATTATTTCATCACTAAGTACAGTTTATGTAGATAATATTTCGACCTATGCGTAGAACAAAGTCCGATTTGAAAAATTGCTACTTTTCAGTAGAGGCAAAACAAGTTTTGCGAATTGAAAAACTTGAATAACTTATAAACGGTGAGACTTTTATTTTTGAAATTTTGGTATGTTATTATGACATCCTAGTCTAGTTAACCGCTTTATACTGTTTATTATTAATTATTATATTTACTGAGATAACGAGTTCTATATCAACCTATGACGTTTTACAGCGGAGAAGCGAGAGTTCGTAGTGATCATATTACGTTGTTTTACGGATACATTTAAATGAAACGCCGTTCTATATTCATATGGTTCGTTTTTTGTTGGAGTTATCCGACATTTTTAAGTCCTATGTGAATAATTATAGTCTATTATTTTGATATAGCATTAGCCACATTACGCATACATGAACAATAATACATAATTATTTATTAAAATCGTTTATTTACATTAAAAAATCTCAAAATAGGTGGTGTTTTAAACTATAATTAAATCATAGTCGGTACTAGGTACTAACTTAAAATTAAAGACTAGTTACCATAGTCTAAAACCTATAAAATGATTAAAATCTCTAAGATATGCCCATAAAAATAAATATTGTTTGAAACTTAAATGTGATAAAAAAATAAAAATTTGTATAATTCTACATTAACAAGCCCAAAACAAAATTTAAACTTAAAAAACAATAAAAAACTTTTTTTAAACGTAGTTACAAATTGAACTTCTTTGGTACTGTATCTAAACTATCTAGCTATATTGTATAATATAGTTGGATAGGTACAAGTTCAGTTTAACCTACATGGGGGAGGTATCTGCACGTTTATCAAAAATAATGAAAAATAACTATAATATTGTTATGGCCATAATCTCGTAACAATAAGCATGTCGTATGCAGGAGAAATAATACTTAAAAAATCAATTTTGTCATAATAAGGTCCGGATTAATTTAAAGTATCAAGTTGGTGTCTATACAATCGATTATCCTGAATGTGATAGTGTATACGTAGGTCAAACAGCCAACCCACGTATACAATATGTAACACCATATAGGAATGTTCATCAGGTACACTATAACTTCTCGGCCGCCTTAAGCGTTTTATGTCATATCTCGCCAAGCGCCCGCCTTCAAATCTGACGTCGAACGTAAGTTGCCGGTCAGTGCTAAAATGCCGATTTCGACGAAAAGTTGTATGAATGCACTAGCTTATATTAGTATATTCGGAATCTACATAAAATTTTCTTTAATAACTATATAATATAAACTGAAAAATTAAGAAGTGTAATTATTTCGAACGGCCTAATCGTACAAGTATTTAAAATCCCACCTCTTGCTGTCGAAAAAAGCATTTAAAAAATCATTTAAGACGCTAGAAACATTATAAAGAGACTAATGATGTTAATAACGATGATATATCATATCTAAAAGGTGTCTAGCAAAATGTGATTTATTACGATAACCATTTCTATAAGACGCGATGTATTCTTTGTACCGAGTCTCAAAGTTACGTCCAGTTTGAGTCAAACTTTGTACCGTGTTTTAGAGTTACATATAATCACATTTCGCTAAACACCTTTTAGATAGTGGTTATTATAGTGTACTCGATGGCCTTTCCTATAAGGTATATATGAGACAAAAGCTTTTTAACAAGCGTGCTGGAATAATTAAAAATAATTAAGAATAGAGCAATAACAGACTTGCATTACGCATGGTTAAACGTATGAGTACACGTTTACTTGCAGGTTGTGGGTATTTTTCCCGAAAGTATAGATTATACTTTCGGGATATTGCTAGATATAATATTAATTAAATTGTATACTACTATCTACATGATTGAATCTGAAAACGTTGTCATAGGTGGAATGACTATCAGTAGGAGACTGCATAGGAGTTAGCACCGACAGTTCTTGACCAACTGGAGTACACCTATGGTCAGAAGTCACAAGTTGTATTATAGGTCATTTTTCGAAACTAGAAGGCGCTTTTAAAGAAAGTATTGATGGTCGGCCATAAATTGTCTCTCATTAATAGGTGGATTAGGTGCGGCATTAATTTCATTCCAAACATCACCCAGTTGCTGACTTATTTCTTCTGCACCTTGTTGTCAACAACTGAAATGTTAAAAATTGTATTACTACACTGCACCATAATGTATTAAAAATTATATATAATATTATGATATATATGTAACTTGAAAATATAACATTTTAATACAAATTAATATAATATATAACTTGAAAACATAACATTTTAATACAAATTAATATCATTTGTACAAAGCTATTTAAAAAAGTTTGAATATACAAGTTTTAATAAACATCGCAGTACACAACTAAAAACTGTCGATTATAATGTTTTATGATTTGCCGAAGACCCTACAAATGTATATATATTGTAAGGTAACGCAGCTTAAAACTATTTTTATGAATTTAATATAAAATATATTTCTATTTAACGATATTTTTAAAAGAACAACGTCCTAACTGATGTCAACCGTCAGGTGAAAACGTCCCATCTGCATATCGAACTGACAAAACGTATTGTAACTATTCTGTGATTCCGTAAAAAAACGTCCCATAGTTACATGAAACCCTCAGAAGTTCTAAAGAATTAATCTTAAATCGTTCTAATATTACTTATAATGTCAACGTTTATGGTACTTCAACTTTTATTGATAACACGACAAATATTTACCTAATAAATAAACATGAAACTAATCATACTTTTCGTACTAAAACGTATTTTTCTAACTCTCCGTCAAAAAATGTCTTATATGAAGATAGATTTCCCGTTTCTATTTACTAGCTTAAAAAGCGAAATATTAAAATAAAAATTCTTTTCAAAGCATAATAATATTTAATTTGAAGAATAATATAAGTATAAATATCAACTTACCTGGATCTACACCGTTCTTCATAAAAATATCTTGCTTATTTGAAAAAGAAGGACTACGTTCAAGCTCTTTTCTCTCTTCATAAAGTATATCCAGCAACATCCGTAAGCGTGTCATCTCAAAAACACTTTTAGTACGCAATAATTAATAAAATTATAATTTTCGTCAAACCGAAAAAAAATCACACACATGACGCAAAAAACCCTTCTTTCCGCTCGACAACGTCTGAAGTAAAGATCGCGCGAGGCGCCCGCGCCGCGCGCGCTTCAATTTCTCCGTCCTATGAACACAAGGTGCATTTTAACATGGAGCTTACATCAAATAAGACGTTGTACGATTTTGTATTTCCGAAATTAAGCCAGATACAAAAATTCTGAAAATGTCAGACTGTAGAGCTTTGATTCCTTATTTCATTTATCCAAAAAACGCACTTTTGCTCTATGATCACATCGGACTTTGTTCTACGTATAGGTCGATTTGATCTTTGAATGATTGAAATTGGACGTGTGGTTTTGAAGTTATGGCGAAATTAAAATATTACGATTTCTGCTGCACGGCCCGTTGCGAAGTGGGCGTCACCAATGCGGGGGTGCGCGTGCGGGGGGAGTTTAGATCTATGGTATTTCATACGATAAAAGTATACCCACCTACTTATTTCATTGAGTTTTAGTAGGTACCTATATTAATTTGTTTCTGTTTGTTTTGACTAGATTTCGTCCGTTTTGTTAGAGGTTCAAAGACATTCTTTAGTATTAGTATCAGTATTGTACCCGTGCGAAGCTGGGGCGGGTCGCTAGTATATTATAATTATAGAAAGTATAGATGACTTTCGTATCTTTTGAGTTCTTAAATATAACACGTACCTAGGTCTCTTTAACCCCCGACGCAAACAAAGGGTGTTGTAAACTTGATCTGTCTGTCTGTCTGATTGTGTGTATGTGTGTGTCTGTGTGTTTATCCGTGGACTTCATGGCATCGTAGCTACAAACGGATGAACCGAATTTGATGTACTTACCTAGTTTATTTTTGTTTGCAAGCTGACAATATGATCGAGAGCATTCTTAGCTATAATTCACCATCATCTGCACCATCATTATTATTACTGTATTATTATTACATTTTGTTTATTTTCTATCTAAATACAGATACATCTTTTTAAACTAGACAGCAGATTGATGTTTCGTTCTATACAACATTACGAGTATATTCTATCATGGTTGCAAGCTTCATTGCATTGAAAAGTTTTGTAATAACTGAACACAATTTTTTTAATATTTTATTGTATATCGGTTACGTGCAGTGATTGCTTTAAATATAATAATTTATAATTTACAAAGTCATCCAGGAACCCTACAGGAACATACCCTTAATGGCAGTCGGGTTATAAAATATCTTCAGCTTTGTATAGGATACTGAAAAGTTTACAAAGAAATAGCATTCAAATTTCAGATAGCTATTACGACGTAGGCATGCAGCGGAAAAGGATCTTCTAAAGTTTTTTCTTTCTTATTTGGAATGAAATGAAAGTATAAAGTTTGTGCAAAGAAAAAGAATTAAACGCGTCGCGACAAGCTTCTAAAGAAAATAGTAGGGGACATGCGTTTGTTTTAAATCAGCTAGATTATTATATTTTCTAATGGCAACATAAATATGGACCAAAAAATGTAAAAGGTACTTACAGTAGCTAAATAAAAAAGTCACAGGACTAATAAAGATTAAGAAAACGTTGATTTTCTGCCCTTATTGACAAACGAAAATTACTATTCAAATCCTTATTTATTAGTGACATTATTTGTTATTACAATGACATAGGTATATAAACTCAGTATTTAAGTTAATAAATCAATTTTGTATACATATTTCATACATACATCCATTGTTGTGACGTCACTCGTGCATAATTTGTATAGAGCGTTTTCAATGCTCTCCAAAGATCTCACTTTTGTGATGTATTTCGTCAACGGTTGATTGTAGATATGCCGTACGTAGTAAAGACAATATTTCTTGCCTTATTATGTACTTTTCGAAAAGCCAATAAAAAAACTATGCAATTTCCCCATAGCCTAACCACTCGACTTGTAGGAATGAAGCAAGGAATACAGTATCATTCGTTTTCCATTTCTGCCGGCCTTTAAAGGCTTTAATGCTTTGAAACTGCACCATTTGAATATTCGGTGAAGCCCTACATTCTTTTACGGCTGGTTAACCTATCTACCGATAACTATTTGTTAAAAATGTCACATTTGGTATCGCTGTCACAGACGATTCCCTAAACTAAGTTAATTTATTGAAATGCTATAAACCTGCAAATTATACCAAATGTGACGTTTTTAACAAAATACAGTTATTGGTAGATAAGTTATTGAAACTGGCCGTTAGTCATTTACAAAAACTCAGTTACCAATCCTACTATATTATAAACTAGCTTTTGTCCGCGGCTCCGCCTGCCTAAATACATTATCCCGCGGGAACACTACCTTTTCGGGATAAAAAATATCCTATGTCCTTTCCCGGGACCCAAAGTATATCTATGCAAAATTTCATAAAAATCGGTTCAGCGGTTAAAGCGTGAAGAGATAACAGACAGATACACTTTCGTATTTATAATATTAGTATCTAAGATGTGTGGGTCTGGTCGCGGTTCGTGCGTCGTCGATTTTTTATTTTTTAACAAGCAAGTCGCGATTAGTAGTGAGGATGGATGGATGGATATTTGTGACTCTGTCATGCAAGAACTACTGAACCGATTTTGATGAAACGTAGTATGGTAGTGGTTCAGGCTCTGGATTAACTCACAGGCTACTTTTTATCTCGAAAAAGTACAGTGTTCCCGTGGGATATTGCATTTATGCGGGCGGAGCCGCGGGAAAAAAGCTAGTCATTATTAGGTTTTTGGTCTCGCGAAGGCCTGTCGTTTCAATAAGACGTTATTGGTCGACTAAAAATAAGTTACAAGCGAATCAATGAAGCTTGGAAATTTATGTTATAGCTGTTGGAATAGCATAAGCCATGAACAGGTTTATATAAATATGTAAATTCGTTCTCGGGCTCACCACGCGCCCGCCACGCTGTTTATACGTGATAGCATAAATAATAATTGAATACTATATTATTGTATTATTAAATAAATAGATAACAAAAATAAAAATACTAAATACCACGTGCTAATACGATACGTCAGGAAAGATGCCTTTCGAATGCCTTCGATGCGCGCGACAAAAAGCTCGTACGAAAGGGCAATGTCGATTATGTTGTCTTTCGTTTTCAGCCATCAATCAAAAATTGATTTTTGGCTTTAGACTGCTGTAAGAAATCAAACTTGCTATAGCTAATTTTCACTAAACTCAGCATGAGCCGGAATATTAGGGATTGAAAGTCAAAAATTGAAAAGACAATCATTCTGTATAATTGAGTTGCCTTGTACCACAAGCAAAAATATAAACCTTGTATGTTAAATTACCGTTTTTACCTACCTTACCTATTTATCATTTATTTTAAGTACATATTGTGTATTAAAATATTAACAATTATTGCAAGCAGGTATATAAATTTATATACAGAATGGAAAACACAAACAATATTTTAATGAATCTGATGCCACTTTTGTCAGTATTGCATCATGCTAACCAGCCAGTTCTGCAACACTGTCAACAGTTAATATTGTATTTAAATTATTATAATGGTAATCTCATAAATTTCTTATTTTCCTTATCAATATAATAATAAAATGCATTTTAAATATATGGGAATCTTAATATGTTTTTTATTGACTGATGTTGGCCGCGAACCGTGCATGTTGGCATGATGAAAAGTAGCCTATGTCCTTCTCCGTAGTCTACTCTCTATACAAGGTCTCCAAAAATCAATTACGGATACTTCGGGCACATGATCCACTGCTTATGTAAAGACGTTTAGGCAGAAAAATAATTGTCATACTCAAAGTAAAAAATTATGTATGGTGACTATCCGCAAAACGCAAACTCGCCCATATAAAGATTTTTTTTTCCAACTGACAATTATTTTTCTGCTTAAACGTCTTATCATATGCCCGAAGTTTCCGTAATTGATTTTACCAAACCTTATATACTCGTATGTACCAAAATCGGTCCAATTTTAGAGCCTATCCGATGCAAACAAACCTTTTCTCTTATAACATTAGTTCTCTATAACAAAAAAGAGAAAAAATAAATTTAAGCTAGTGAAATTGAATTCTTCGCAATAACCAGAGCCGTAGCACAAGCACGCCGAAGCCTTTAGTAATTTTTGTTTTCGAACTTCATCGTCGTAATTACCGATGGCAACTTGGCTAAAGGCTCTGGCCTATAAGCGTAGCTCAATATTAAAAAAATGATGACTGATGTAATGGTTAGGGAAATATCATGCTTGGGAGTCACGATAGATCTTATAACTATAATAATTTAAAGATAAGGCCTTCCTTTGTCTAATAGATCATAGATTCCCATAAAGAGATAGGAGTGGCTTTGGATACCAACATAAATAGGTATATATAGTTTGTTAAAACCATTGATATTATAGATATAGACGAGGCATGTCGAGGCCTACTTTTGGGGCTGTTTAGGGCAGTAAGGTTTGACAATTGTCCGCATTTAATTGACAAAATCTTCTGGAATCAAGATGTACCTACGTCATATCTCATCCCTCGTTTCGAAATCAATAGTGATAACCAATTTTTTTATTTCAGGCTCCAGAAAAATCTATGCACTAGAAAGGGGAGTCGCAGAGCTAACACGGGCAACCGTCTCGAGCACTCCGTCCTGACTCACATCCAGCACGTGCCATAGATCACAAATCTGCCGTTCCCCTCCATCATCATCCATCCCTCTCATAGCGGTCAAGATGGCTCGTGGTGATGAATGCAAAACAGCGACCAAGGCCACCATCGCCTGCAAGCAGTTCGATGTGGCCGCGCCCATTAAGTGAGTATCTTATCATCCCTCTTAGCTTAGCCTCAATTTCACCGAAGTATTGAAACGACGTTTAACGATGAGCTTCGGTTTAAGATCTGCCTATCCCGTTCTAATATTGAATGAGAGAGGGAGAAAGAATCCAGGCTTAATGTAGCCTTTTGAACTGAGCGTCAGTGCTCGGTGGCGTCACTGACGCCGTTAGTGGCGCTTCGCTTGAATGATGTTCCCTATAATTTCATACATTTGCATAGAACACCTCTCTGTCGCTCTGTTGCGGAGACACAGTCGCAGCGCCACTGACGCTCAATTCGAAAGGCTACCTTTAGCGTTAAGCGCGCTTTCAGTGGGCCAATCAGAAAATGACAACGGCGTAAACCTAACGCTGTCGAATTGTATGAAAATCTGTCAGAATCATGACAGCGCCTATACGAATTTTATTCGATAGCGTTACGACTTACGTTTACGCCTCTATCAAATGTTCACGGGGTTATTTGGATACATTAACGTAGCATATTAGGTACCCTTTCAAATCTGCAGAGTAACTGTGCTTATACACGTACGGATACTGAATCCGGAGCCACAGAATAAATAATAGTACCTAGAGGTACAGAAGAACCACTCCGACAAATGGTTAGAAGAAATAGGGACTCTTTCTGCGATGCGATAAGGTTCAATTCAGCTAACACAACGCTTGATTACCTACGATTATATTTACCTAGAAGTTGCGTCTCTTTCTATCGCGTAATTCTTATCCTTTCTAATGACATTAGGGTTGTCTCATTTTAGAAAATTATTAACCGACTTCCAAAAAAGGAGGCGGTTATACGTATTATATATATTTTTTCTTAATATTTAATTACAACTTTTTTTACCTACTTTCTAGTACCTACCTACTGTACTTTACTGAACAAATTGCTTTCCAAATAAACCTAAGGTAGGTGTTAATAGTACTGTAATAATTTGACGACCTCTGTGGCTCAGTTGGTTGAGCGTGTTGGTGCTCAAGCCGGGGGTCGCGGGTTCAAATCCCGCCGAAGGAACAAAGAGTTTTTCTGTGTTCCTGGGTCATGGGTGTGTATTAAATATATATGTATCCATACTAATATTATAAATGCGAAAGTGTGTCTGTCTGTCTGTTACCTCTTCACGTCCAAACCGCTGAACCGATTTTGATGAAATTTGGTATAGGGATACTTTGAGACCCGAGAAAGGACATAGGATACTTTTTATCCCGGAAAAATGTACGTTCCGCCGCGATAAACGAATTTTGGCGCAACGGAGTTGCGGGCGTCATCTAGTAATATAATAAAAATCTTAAATAAGTGTTAAATATATTTCCGTTGTCTGGTAACACAAGTTCTTCGAGAACTTAGCACGGGATCAGATTGACGTGGTGTGAAGCGTCCATAGATATTATTATTATTATTATAATAAATTTGCGCATACCTATATGTATATATACATACTTATGGCGTAAACGTAAGCATTTTTTATACCTTCACGGCCTGATATTACTCGAAGAAGTTGAATCACGCCGCCTTATTTTTATTTATATTTACTACTAGGTACTACTAGGTACTTTTGTCAATAAATGATTCTTCAAATCGTATCACATCGGAATAACATAAGACGCGAACAGATAGTTCAAGTGGACTGTGGAGCCAACACCTAAACACTAAATATTGGTTATCAAGTAATTGCAGTAGCAGTAGTAGCTCAAACTATATTTTTAAATATTGTTAAACATTATGTTATATGGTATTATAGTTATAGCTGGCCGGGTGATTTTTACCTAACTTACACAGTATCTATCGTAATATTATATGCACAGATTGTAAGGTATTAAATCCAATCCATAAAACATTGCGACGAACAAATCTCACGCATACGTCGCTCACTGCTTGCGCGCGAGTCCCTCGTAATTGGCCCGTTTAAGGAGGCCGCCGCACGTACTTACATTTTTAATACCTACACGGGGAGTGGGACAGGCCTGCCGGAGCGGAAAATACGGAGCGGACCGTGTGTCGAGTAGTCCTAGTCCGGCGAACATAATTATTAATAATTGAGTTCGCCGCGGTCCGCATCGGATATGGTTCGCTCCGTACCAAATCCGTATGTGTGTAGAGCAGACCGGCGATTAGACCGGACAATGTTCTCAGTGTTGCCAACTTAGGGATTTTCCCCCCAAAATTAAGGAAAGAGGAAAATTCTACAGTTAATATTTGGAGTTTACTCACAGTTTTGTTCATGTTTTTAGCCCAGGGTATGAATATTTCGTTGAAAAACAGCACTGTAAAGTGTAAATAGAACTCTACGCTAGTACAATAGAGCTGAAAATCGAACACACGAGTGTCGATTTTTCAATTCGGTCTGCCGGACCAAATCCGTGCGTGTATAGCGACACCGGAGTCGGACCAAGTTCGAGTGTCTGTTAGCACTTTAAGTGGTAGCTATATGCACTAAATACACCAAGTAAATATTAAAGTGGCTTATACTTACATACAGACTATAAAGGAATTTGACCAATATTATAATTAATGCAATATTATGATAATGAATCAATATAAGGTTCGGTAAAATCAACTACGGATATTTTGGACATATAATGTACTGCATATGTAAAGACATTTAGACAGTAAAATAATTGTCATACTCGAAAGAAAAATCTTCTTTTAAATGGGGGAGTTTGCGTTGAGGGGAGATTCTCACATACATGAGATGATTTTTTTGCTTTGAGCTTGACAATATTTTTTTGCCTAAACGTTTTTGCCATATACCCAAAATATCCGTAATAGATTTTATCAAACCTTATATAAATAATACTACAAAATAAATGAAGAAAAACTTGAAGTCTTCAAGGAAACTAATTTGGTTCCTACCCGCGTTGAATTAAGTAAAGAGGGTCTTAGAGGGTATTAATAAATAAGTTACAAGTTATTGCTCTTTGCGAAAACTTCAATATTTACTAAGAAAATGCTAAGCAAGACATAAAATGAACAATATAACTTTAAGCTCGCTCTGGCAGAATAAAAAAGTGTCATTATTTACAAGCATTGTGAAGACTGAATCCAATTCTCGTAATAAAATTACACGTCGATCTTCTTGATAATCATAAACAGATTTTTGTACTTTGGATCGATAAAAACGGGTTTGACGTTTATGAGAATAACATTTTGCAGTTTTCTATCAGGACTGGATCGTAACTGTATTATTGCAGGATTTATTTAGTATAATCGACTTTCTGTACGCAAAGCAGCGTTCATTAACTCTGTAGCTAAATAAAACCTACAATAATATAATTACAATCAAGTCGCGATACGCTAAAACTGTCAAACGGTATTCTCGTAAACGTTAAACCAACGTGAAACGCGCTTTGAGTGATTGAAACTTCATAAAATCAGTTTATGATAATATGTCACTTCACTTATAATACAATCAAATAAAATGAAAGTCTACTTTAAATACGAGAATTAAAGTTCTGATTTCTTGCAAGTTTGAAGTATTTGCTGACATTGTTCTAAAATTGATGGACATAATATCTAAAATGAAACTCACTGCCTTTCCAGAAAACCCGTGACCAGTCTCCCGGTTGTGCCACCGCCGAGGAAGGAACAGAAGAACTACGGCGTGTGGGGTTCCACCTTCAAGGACAAGAAGAATTTTGTTGAAATGCACCTGTGTTAATTCCGACTGGTTCACTTCCAAATTACATCACCACTACAGGATTTTGCCCGTTTTTCAATCATTCACGTTCATTAACTCTGGATACACGATAATTCAATAGATATAATATCTTAAAATTAAACAACATTTTTCATTGGTCCATTTCGGATAAAAGTTTTTTGAAAATATTTGGGAGTAAAGAAGTCAAAAGTTTTTCACAAATAATAAAAAAAGAAAAAATAACTGGCAGGTAAATTATTTTATGAAAAAAGTAAATTTAAAAATAGAACGCAAGTCTTTTGGCGCTATAAGTGGTTTGTTAATCTGCAACACAAAAGTTTTCTGCAATGATTTATCTGCAATCTACCTGCGATGCAGCATTTTTGTGCCAACTGTGTATCCAATTATATATTCTGGGTTAGGGTTATACTAACATATCATGTGTCATTGTTATTAACAAATTAAAATGTATCATCATAACCTTAAATTGTTTGTTATTACCTGAGGACAAGACTTGTTTAAGATAAGAAATAAAGAGTTATTTTTTCATAACTATATTCAAAATTTCTCTCCCCTTTCTGAGAAAAGTATCCAGGTGAAATTGTCTGTAATTTTTTATGTAAGTATATTCTTATCGTGTATAGTGTGTACCTCAGAGGATTACGAGACCTGTATATTAAATACTTTGTTTCGTGTTAGCGAAATTGAAGATTTAGGTCCTATATACTTACAGGGTATTTTTTCAAAGACTATCCAATTTATTACAGGAGGTTTCAGACTTAGTAGTATAACCAATAATAATTAATAATGAATAAACATATCATATTATTTAAAAAAAAAATACAACTGTATTCCTAATAAAAAATATTTAAAAAATATATAAAAACCGACTTCCAAAGTATAAGCAATAACATTCTTAAAATCACAAAAAATTATGAAATAATTCTTAATGTCGAAAGTGTTCCATTTTAAATTCTGCTAAAATGTTACTATTTATCTACTCAATCTTCTTATTTTTGAAGTCGGTACCAGCCAATTTGAACGTGAGTTCTTTAAAATATAATTTGTACTTATATATAAGGACGTAGTTGTGTTAAAATTAATGTTCTTTTTTATTGAAGGATTTATACAATTATTAGGGCTGGTACCGACTTCAAAAATAAGAAGATTGAGTAGATAAATAGTAACATTTTAGCAGAATTTAAAATGGAACACTTTCGACATTAAGAATTATTTCATAATTTTTAGTGATTTTAAGAATGTTATTGCTTATACTTTGGAAGTCGGTTTTTATATTTTTTTAAATATTTTTTATTTTTTTCTTTTCAGTGATATTATAATAATTATTATTAACTAGTAGGTACCTGGGAGACCGAGCTTTGTTCGGAGTTTTACACAAAAATATTTATCTGACCGGGTTTCGAACCCGAGGCCAATTCGTAAACAACGTATAAATTACCATTCTACCATCCAGCTGAAGCTACATTTTATGGCGGCAAAACGTACGGTTCCCGCAAGATTTCCTTTTGCGCGAACGTAATATATACTCACGTATAACGTAATATATAATCATGTGTTTTCAATGTCAATTTTAAGCACTTATGCATATAACACCTCCATGAAGTTGTAGTGACACCCTCGCGGGGGTAGTCACGGAAGCTTCCTGTGACCTCAGAACGTCGAGATCTGATGAGAATTCGATTTTTGCAAAACAGGGTAAAACCAATATCTTCCCGATTTTTGAAAATCTTAGATTTTCTTAGCGGGAAGTTAAAAATAATCCCCTTTTGTCTTGGTCATTCATTGCATGAACTGCTAGACAAATTTTCATAAATCTTGTGTAGGTATTGTGTTGACAGAAAAAGTTGCGGGAAAATTAAAAAATTGTTTAGAAAACTTAATGATTTCTCATTTCTCATAAACATTGCTTTTAAGAGTTTCCTCGATTCCTCGTGGATCCCATAGTTATCATTATCCTTATTATCATTATCCAAATGTAACACTTTTAGTAGGAATGTATACAAGCTTGGCACAACATTTTACTTTTGAGTAGCTCTGAATGTTCAAAGAAATCGATATCACTTTAAAATATTATGAGAAATACCTATATCAACATAATATCTTGATGTATGGTATGATGATGATTGTGGTGATGATGATTATTCAATAGTCACCTATGCTTGCAGTTCTTTTAACAATACGGAAATTTCCAAACGTGTACCTTTAAGGACTGAGGAGTGCTGTTGAGCCTTTTTGTATCCAGGATATACCTTGGTACAATATTTTACTTCTTGGTAGCTATGAATGTTCAAAGGAATTGATATCGGTGTAAAATACTATAAAAATAGTATCGGCATAATGTTTTCATTTTGTATGCTATGATGATGGTGGTGGTGGTGGTGATGGTGATTATTATTTAAGAGTGGCATATGCTTGCAGTTCTTTAAACAACGTTGAAATTTCCAAACGTGTATCTTTAAAGACTGAGAAATGCCGTTCAGTGCTTTTGGATCCAGGGTATACCTTGGCACAATATTTCACTTTTAGTAGCTGTGAATGTTCAAAGAAATCGATATCGGTGTAAAAAAAAACTATGAGAAACACCTAGATATCAACAAAATATCAAGGTGTATGGTGTGATGATGGTGGTGGTGATGATGATTATTTAATAGTGACATATTTGCTTGCAGTTTTATAAACAATACTTAAATTTTCAAACGTGTATATTTAAAGACTGAGGAGTGCTGTTCAGCTCTTTTGGATCCCTGGATACCCTGGTATACCTTGGCACAACATTTCACTTTTTGGTAGCTGTGAATGTTCAAAGAAATCGATATCGGTGTAAAATACTATGAAAAATACCTATATCATCATAATTTATCATGATGTATGGTGTGATTATGGTGGTTGTAGTGATGATAATTATTAATTATTTAATACTGACATTTGCTTGCAGTTTTATAAACATTGCTGAAATTTTCAAACGTATATCTTCAAAGACTGAGAAATGCCGTTCAGTGATTTTGGATCCAGGGTATACCTTGGCACAACATTTCACTTTTTGGTAGCATTTGCTCGAGTTACTTCAAAAAAAAGTCAAAATCATTATCGGTGTCCCTATAAATTTTGAGGATTTCTCTCAATTCCTCATGGATCCCATCACCAGATCTACCATTTGATGACAATGGGACCAATCCAGGAGTCAATCCTTTACAACAAAAAAAGAATTTTGAAAATCGATCCACAAACGGCGGAGTAATCGTGTAACATACACACAAAAAAAAAACATACACACGAATTGTAAACCTCCTCCTGTGTTTTGGAAGTCGGTTGAAAAACATAAGTTGTGGACACTGTGGAAGTCATACGTAAGAAATTTTACTACCAACGCACCCAAACGTAAGAAACGATATTTAGTACGTCGATGTACAGTTACAACACGAAGTTTACTATAGTAAAATTAATCATTCGTTTTTTTAGATATTTTCAAATGGAATAATTATTTAAGGAATCACTATATATTTTTTAAAATGTTTTTTTTTTATAGAATACATTTTGTGTTCAGAAATACATAACAAATATTGGATACGTTTTGAAAAACCATTCTGTATATTATTTACCTAATACCGGCTAGTGATTGGAGGATAAATATTAAGAGACTATCCTTACACAATTGGCTTTAAATTCATCCTAGTGTAGTGAGAAGTACAAAAATTATCAACTGATAGTAATAATCACTATGAATGACCTGTAGGCTGTATACGTAACTATAGCGTGGCTAACTATTATGATATACTTATCAAATTAAAAAGAGATACTTCCTTATAAAATAAACGCCACCCATGGATATCCTCAATATCACACTTTAGGCTGGGACTATACGGCACCGGAATCCGTTGCTCCGGGGGAAAATCAATTCCGGTACTAATCCGTCTGTCAAACAATCGTATGAATTTTTCCTGCGTCGACTACATTGCCGCCGGGTCGGGCCGGGACGGAAATTTCCCCGTAAGCAACCGTCGGACGTCCTGGTTCTCGCCGGGCACCCGGTCGGAATTTATTCAGCGAAATGGGTGGAGTTTATCAATATTGTATGCAGTTGTATGGAGCTGACTACATAGCGACGGAATTACGGGCAAATTTGACAAGTGGCGCCCGGCCCCGTGCCATTGTGTGATGTGTCAACAAAACTCAAATTAATGCAGTTCACAATGGTCGATTTAGAATCAGAAATATTAATATATTGTTGTGCAGAATTTTGAATGCCTATGGAACACGAGTCTGCAGTATTTATCTAAAAGTCTTTGCTGCAATACTCATAATTCATAACAGGAACTTGAAAGATTCCCTCTGACCAGTCTGTGAAGAGCAAAGAGATTGGAACAATTTATGTGAATATGAAAAAAAATCTAAACGTAAGTAAGTACTACAATCATTTTATATTACACATTTACAGGTTTTATTAAATTACAGGCAACTATCCTTTAAACGTTAGTTAACATATAACTTAAGAGACAGGAATACTTGTGGAGACCAGATATTTTAACCTATTTAAAACCGAATATAAACTTAAGAGACTAGATACTTTAAAATTTAAAGACACAGTTTGTATAGTAGGTACCTAGTATGTACTTATTATATAAGGTACATAATATAATTATATTTTCAGTAAATGATATCAAAAAGCGGTGGAACGTCATCAGAGACTATTATAATAAAGAAATATATCAACAGAAAAACGTTAGAACTGGCCAGGCTGCAAAAAAGCGAAAAAAATATGTGTTTGCCGATATTCTACAATTTTTACAACCTGTACCTAACCATAAGAACACAGAAAGTAAGTGCTTATAAAATTTAAAGGTAGATTAAATTAATAAAATGCTGAAACCAAGCTACCTCAATTTTTTTGCACACAGTTACCTTCCAGATATTGTTTCTTACTAATAAATTTCTTGTAGATTGTGAGTTGTGACGTTATCAAATGGTGTAATACCTACTTAACTTTCCTTATAATTGTTTTAGTACCAGTGGCAACTACGAAAATACTGAACCATAACCTGCAAGCTATACACTTGTTACCGATGTCAGTAAAGTAACATCATCTTCGACATCAAATACTGCTCCCAACAAAAACAAAAAACTTCAAACAAACTCAAGCAAGCAAGCAAAGGCATTCGAAAGCTCTAATAAAAAAGCTTTAGAAAATAAAGCAGATGATTTCATTCAACCTGCACCCGATAGAAAATGATCCTGATCTTATGTTTCTTCTATTGTTTGGTTAATACAATATAAGTATTTTACTATTTGTGATTAGATCTTATATTTTACAGTAAGTTTTACAAAAACTGGTTTGTACTTTTTGTCATATTGTAATATTTAGAATAAAATATAATTTTTATATACATATGTACTTAATTGTATTAGAATATTTGTAATTTTAAATGTTAATAAAAATCAGTAGGTATTTTATAACAAAAAAAATCACCCAGTGGTTAAATAAAGACATTTTATTTAAAAAGCATTACATAAGTATATTCATATTTCTACAGGAAGTTTTATAACTTGACTAATTTGTACTTGTCATATTATAAATTTTAGAATAAAACAATTTTTATTTGTAATAAAATATACTTTTAATTTATTAAATATTTATGTGATTTGTGTTATTTTTTATCTAACCAAAAGTAATCCTAAAAATTCCAAATAATCTAATCTATCTGCGATATTCTAGAGTTGAGACGCCACAAGTCACAACGCAGTGTTGGGGCTTAAACCCTATGCAATAATTTATAAATTATACTACCTACCTAATTCTTATGGAAATGACTGATATTCGTTATTATTCGAAAAAATTATCTTCATGGAATCTTATTTTGGGGTAAACAGCTATATTAATTAAAAACTTAAACGGTTTTCAATAAATAAATTAGACTAAACAAAAAAACGCAAAACCAAGAAAGCTAGGATTACTGCAAGATAAAATAATATGGCTATCAATGATATGACTTCAAGTAGTTACCGCGACCATATTAAGAAAAAATTAACAATAAATTAATTGAAACCTACATACAACTGCTCCATTTATTGCTTTTTCAATTATTTTACATTACATAAATTATAATTTATGAAGTTTTAGTATTTAGTTGACTTGTTACAGACCGTTTAAATCTTTAAAAAAAAAAAAGTAAATATATTTCTCGCATTCCGTCCGGCCACGTGTAGTCGATGGGGTGCCGGGAACTAAATTTTCCCGGAGCTACGGATTCCGGTGCCGTATAGTCCCAGCCTTACACGCCAGTTTTCTATGAGCTCTTGGTATCTCCGGTCGAGCCGGCTACGTCTGATCAGAGCCTGGCCCTGGCTGCCATGCACGGTAGTAGTCGGAGTTAATGATGACAAACTATTTACGAGTATTTGTGCACAAGGCTGAGATTATAATATGATCCGGAGTCCGGCGGGTCCGTGAAAATTAAGAGCGCTGAAAATAGAACTCTGCGCTAAAACAATAGAATTGAAAAACAAAGCGTCGAGCTGTCATATACATTGACATTTGATTCGATTTAGTAATAAAAAAAATATATAAAATTCTTCTCAATTAACTTTTTTAACAACATATGACTGCTCCTACGATACTATTTATAGTTTGATTATATATTGTGCATAATAAGTAGTAATAAACATCACCCAAAGTTTTTTTTTACTTTACGTTTCTATTACCGTCAAAAATTATAAAATATAATAGCATATTCATGGCCGACATGAATTAATAATTTTATACATTATCGGTTTCATAATTATGAATTCTCACTGCGGTGGTAAGTATTCTGTGATAATATATACTAGTTTTCATCTCAAGTTTTAAGCGCCTCAAAAATAAACAACATTTCATATTAAAATAAATCACTGCCACGCCATTTTTTTTATTTTAGTTGCGGTTGTAAATAACAATTCTCAGTACGTCTATGTATATTTTAATTGAATACAGTAAATAATGTAAATCAATAAGTCGGAAAATAATATTTTGACCTTATATTTACTTTTGAAATTTTATAGGTTATGTTTATTTAATGACGTTAATTCTACATTAACTGAGGTTCCTGATAACTCTTTTATTCCTAACGCAGTGTTAAAAAAACTATAGCTAGCTTTTTAATGCCACTTGGAGTTTTATAATGTGGGAGTAAATCCTATTATACAACCTGTAATGATTTAAAGGAAGTTTCTAACGCTTGCAGCATCTAGCTCTATAGTACCTATAGTTATCACTTTTTTAACTTCTATAGCTCTATAATACCTGTAGTTATCACTTCTTTAACTTCTAGAGCTCTATAATGTCTATAGTTATCACTACTATAACTTTCTTTTAGCTCTTAGGGCCCCATAGAACTCGTTAGGTGGTACAAGGTATTAAACTAAATCATATTAAGAACTTTAACCGTTTGTAAGTATTATGTAGCAGACACTGTAACGTTCTAGTGTTTTACGTTTCCTAAAGATTTAAGAGTAAGTTATACAAAAGTTTTGACAAACTCCAAGCTAGCACCTTAAGTTATATATTTTTCCTTTATTTCTATTATGCCTCTTGAAACTTTAATTATTTATTTTTAACGCCGCAGTAGAGTCTAAAGCTATTGTCGGAGCTCTTATATATGTCGTTTATAATACTTTAAGTATCAAAAAATGTTTCCCTTAGCGCCAAAATGTTAGTTGGGATACCCATTGTTCGTATTTATTTTATTCCAAACTACGTTGGAATATGATGAATAAATCAAGTTCAAGAACAGAGTTGCCGGAATTCTTACACCCTACACGGTTTGAATTCGTTATGACTATCGCGAATAGTTCTGCGCCGCTCTGCCTGGTATCTCTGCGAAGTTTACCACAGGAATAATTTTTAAAGTGAAATTTTTACTATGCTTACTATTTATCTCTGAGTACATTTTATTGTTCATACAATTTATGTAAGTAGGTATCTATAGTTCTACAAAATATATTATAATATTAAGACAAGATTTTTCTAATGAGGAACTAACATAGTTATTTTTATTGGTTTTTCGAAAGTACATAATAAGCCAGAGGCTTTAGTCAAGATGCATTCGATAATTTGAACTTCGAAATCAAAAATGTATGGGATTTGACATAAGTCATCGTTATGTGACATGTCGCTTGCGATGCATTAAGTCAAATACCATACATTTTGTTTTCGAATTTCGCCGTCGAATTTATCGAATGCATCTTGACTAGGCCCTCAGGAAATATCGTCTTTGCAATGGCATATCTACGATTAACCGTTGACGAAATACAGTCATCACAAAAGTGAGAACTGAGATCGTTGGGGAGCATTAAAAACGCTCTATGTATAGAGTTTTACGGTATAAAAATGCACAAAAAAGTATGAAATAAAACTTATTTTCTAAATAATTCCCCTTTTAGATTTGGCTAAATTTTTTACTATTTCTCCACTCAATTTTTATAATTTTGGAGTCGGTACGAACAACATCTTGAACAATATTTAAGACTTCAAAAAAAGTCAAAATCCCTCTAATTCAAATCAATTTATTCAGACACACATAAAAATAGATACAAAACAAATATACATAATTAAATAGTACGTCACGTCAATCTGATCCCGTGCTAAGTTGCACTTGTGTTACGGGTATCAGACAACGGATATATATTTTTATACTATACAAGTATACACACACAATAGGGGATCGGACAACATCTGAAATATTTAGTTTCATTAATATATTCAGAAATATTGAGGCATTACTACTTGGTAAATGAAAAAATATATATTATTTTATGTGTAGTTTACTAATTAAATACATTTAAAAAGTACAAAAAAAATTTTTTTTTCTGCGTAATTGGTAAACAAAACCTACATCATTAGTTTACTTACATCATATACAAAAACATTCATTATTATAAGTATGAACTTAAACGCACAAATATGTTCCAGCGGCCGTATACTTTATACCTACCAATAGTGACGTCATTTTTATGTCGATTTTAGTATGGAGCGTTTTTACGAGACTTGCGAAATTTTATATTCAAATCGCTGTACCTTTGAAAATATTGACTTTTGATATACGGTTTCTTCTGAGAAGTTACTCATATTTAAGAGTACTATTCATTCATACAATAAAAAAAATATGTCCGCTTGCCTATTCTATACTATACAATACTATACATAAATCTTATTTTCTATATTGTTCACATTCACTCTTACACACACACACACTGTAATTTATCACATATATATTTTATTCATTATATTATTATTATAATGTATTTTGTGACTAATTTGGATGACTACCTTCACCGTAATAATACAGTAGATAAATTCTTATTCCAATGTATCCATTGGGACAGTCACCCATAAGTCTTCTTTACTTCTTTTCGTTTTCGACTATTCATCTACATCTAGTTCTATTTGGATATCTTCACTACTTTGAGATTTATCTTTCTTTTCTTCTTGTAAAACTTTATTGCTTTTATTTTTGTCTTCCGTTTCATTTTCATCACTAAAACCTACATCTCTCATTCCCTGCTGTAAATTATTATCGCTTAAAGTTCCATAATTATTATAATCGCTTAAACTTTCGACATTTTTGTGTTTTTCACTATCCAAAATGGGCCAGCATATTTTCTCATTACTACCAAGAAAGGCAATTTCCATGTATCCATCAGGACAAGTTTCCACTTCTGGTAGGATGGATTTCTTTACTACATTTTTTATGTCCTTTACACACATATTCTTTCGTCTGGTAGAGCCAAATGGACAACCTGGGGTATAAATTGAACCTCTTCTTACTCTTTTTTCATTAGTGTGCTCTTCGGGAGTTGAACTCAGATGGTGTTCAGTTGGTCTACAAATAGCACCATGGCTTGTAAAACCTGGTGGACATGATGTGGATAAAATATTATAATTTCTCCTTACACTTTCGCTGAGTGTCTTCTTAATACAATAAGCACCTCGTCTGATACTGTCTGGTGGACAACTGTTTACAGGAATTATTCGCGAGATTGCGCCAGGCAGCACGGCCGCGAGCAGCAGGACGAGGCAAGGTGCGGTCTGCATGGCTGACCCGAGTACTGTGAACCCCCGAGCCGCCACCTGCCTCATAATATACCCCCAGCTGACTCACAGGCGAGGATGACCAATGGTCCTATTATTACTTACTGGAGTTGCTATACACTGATAAATACTGTGGTCGTGGTTGTTTGTTTTCCCTAAAACGTTACTAGCCTTTGTCCGCGGCTTCACATGCCCGCTTTTTACCGATTATTTTGGTAGTCCATGTATATATGTAATATGTATGTATTTTTGTTCTATCGTAGCGCCTAAACTACTGATCTGATTTTTATGAGTAAGGTGTCAATAAATTCGCAATATTAGTAACATAAGCAATATAATTTGTATAGTTGGGTTATTGTGTTTAACTTTTGATTATTAATAAAATGTATAGTTAAAGCGTTGTTGCTGACTACTAATGTTTTTCGTGTTTGGTTCTTTCTAAAAAGGATTTAAACTATTTTTTATGTTGAACGGATGGTATATCGACTAGTTTTGTGTCATATTTTAACAAATTCTTTTGACAGACGTTATGATTTGTGCTGTTTTACATCACTACGCCCCATTTAAACCGTAACTACAGGTGGATTAAAGTAGGTAGGTATGATTTCTCTTTTCATATTAAGCATTCTAGCTCTTGCCGGCGGCTTCGCCCGCGTAAAAAGTATTATATTTACGCGGGCGTAAAAAATATTTTAAATTAATTCGATGTCAACCCTAGGTAAAGTCAACATAGCTGACATTTGTCGGTGCTCGAACTGTCATTTGTAGAGAGTGTCGCCCCTGTGGTATGGGTGCGAGATAGCGAGATATTTCGCGTCGCATCACGCATAATTGTGCCGAACAAACTGTCGTATTCCGCGAACAAAGTCGCTGGCGACAACAAGTATCTTGAGCATTCCCTTATCGCGGCGCGGGGGAAAACCAAAATGCTATGCCGAGCTGACGTATGATTGAGGTCAGCTTATCAGAATATCCTTAATTCTATATTATAATATTAATTATTTATAAACAAAAATTAAACCGACTTCAAAAGTAAAAATACACAAAAAAGTATGAAATAAAACCTATTTTCTAACTAATTCCCTTTTTAAATTTGGATAATATTTTAACAATTTCTCTACTCAGTCTTTTTAATTTTTAAGTCGCTTCTAGCCCAAACAATACCCTAAAATATTTTATAGAACTTACGTTCAAAAGAGATGTTCAAGAAATGTATGAGGCCTGGGCCAGACCTATGTACACTATATGTAAATATAGCTACATAATATAGTAACCGTTTCCTATTCTTTATTTTGTTTAATTTCACTTTGTACATTTAAGTTAACTTCGTCAAGGAGAACAACACAAAGTAAAATAAAACATGGCGGATCAGATCAGAATTAATCAAAGAATGTCATTTTGACAACGACATGACTTTTGTCAAAGAAAGACGTATGACACTTTAAAAGACGTCTCTTCCTAAAACTATCAACTAGGTCAAAAGTCAAGTCAAAGCAACTGCCATGGCCGCTCTAAAAATAGTGTTCCCGCAACAAAAAACTCAGCAAATTATCATTTTTGTACGCATGTACCCTTCTTCTAATAATTTTTTTCGTATTTTATGAAATTCCCATATTTTTTTCCAATTATCATTTTTGTACGCATGTACCCTTCTTCTAATAATTTTTTTCGTATTTTATGAAATTCCCATATTTTTTTCCTATTTACCTATGTAGTGTACATAGAGCTGGCCCAAAATCAAATATTTTTCTGGTAACGAATTCAAAATTAAGAAGATTGAGTAGTTATCGAATGCAACTTGACTAAAGGCGCTGATCTAGTCCTTGTAGAACTTACAAAAACACATCAAAACCATATTAGCGCTCAACACGTACTGACCGCGGTAGCACGTGTCGTTCTAACCTGCGCTCCGAACTGAACGTGGAAACGCTCGGGGTCGACATTCCGATCTGGCATTTCAATGACCTTATTATATGTAAGTACTAGATGTTGCTTGAATGAAATGAAAAGTTAATTTCACAGAAACCGTACTTACATTTATCCGCGATAAAAAGCTGTTCATGTCCTTCCCCGTGGTCTACTCTACATCTGTGCCAAATTTCATCAAAATCGGTCCAGTAGTTTCGGAGCCAATTCAATGCAAACAAACAAACTTTTACTCTTTATTATAATAAGTATTGATAACGCCGGCAGTCCAAACTGTGACGCATTTTAGTCGTCATTAGCACGACAAGACAGATTAATGATTAGTTACTACGACAGTTCGATCCGTCGCCCAAACCGGTCTTCAGCGGTTTGGAACGCAGTCCAATTCGTGGCCCAAGCTTTACGTGCAGGACGCTATTCATAACATGCACTATAATAATCTAGGATTGTTTTATAAAATATTAATTTCTAGCTTAATCATGCAGCTACGTTCACAATATCTTCCAGTTTAATTCCCTTAGGTCGCGTTTATATGACCACAGTCAAATCGGAGCCGCCGCAAATTGAACGTTATCGACTAGGCCACAACGTACATATTCTTAACAGTTACCCAAATTACAACTTAAGCGATAGTCATATTAAGTGACTCTCAGGTCCTTGTCATTTTGTATAGCAGAGACAGCAACAGCCTGTGAATAGAAGGGCTTTTAATTTTTATTAGCTTTTCAGTATTTATTAGTAGTTGAACATAACTATGCTATAAACATAGCTATGAACGGGAACAGGTGCTCGGAATTCGGTCGCCTCGTCTAACTGGGCTCTGGATTCAATAGAGATGTTCTCTATTGAATCCATAAGGGCATTTGTTTTAAATCAACCACGTTTTTATATTCTCCGAAAGACAATATAAATAGGGACCGAAAAATGCAAAAGTGCAGTACCTAATCAGTAGTTGCTAAAAGAAGAAGTTACAGTACTAATTAAATAAATAATTCAAGAAATAAAAAACCTGACTACAAAAACGACAGATACCTATGCACCACACTAAAAAGACTGAAACAAGATTGAGAAAACAGACTTCACTCACTACACTATAAGCTGAAAGCCTAAGTAAAATCTATCTATACATATAAAATCCTTTGTCCTGAATGACTGACGGATCACCGCACAGCCTGACCGCCGACCGTAGAGACCTAAAACTTGCAGGGCTTCCTCTTTGTAATGCGTAGGCATCCAATCTACTTTATATTTTGCACAAACATTATATAACAAAATTGATGGAATTCGTGTATCATAGTTTATTGAAATTCGTCCCCTAACGGTGTTAAAAAAGGGAAAGAAAGTTGTTTGGGAGCGATTTGCTTTAAAGTTGATATTAATACTCCTTCGTGCTTTTGATTTAAAGCTCCCACTCACAAGCGATCGATCGATTTAGTCTTAAAAATTTAAACATTTACTAGATTCGTAGTTACAAGTAAATCGGTTTAGATAAAAATTGAATATAGCCTGAGATCCTACGACCGTCTTACTACACTTTTTATATGAGACTCGTATACAGGATGTCCCAGAAGTCGACGTCGTCCCTTCGAAGGCTGATAGACCAGCTCATGACTCACCAGAATATCGTAATATGACCTTAGTAAAAAATCTTTAGTTTTCGAGATATTGGCACTTTTAATAATTTCTTAAAAATTACACCTCATGTCAGTTTTTAGACTGTCGCAACTACAATTTCCCGTATTGTGGGATACAAATTTGTATTGCGGAATCCTGACTAGTTCTGCTATTGACCACGGTTATAAACAAAGCTAACAGAGTTTGAACTTTGTAGAAAAAAAGAAAACTTTTCCCTAATCGTGATTTCAAAAACTTTTTCTCCTAACTTTCACTATCCATACTGAACAAAAAATACACCACACTAACCTGGGTTGTTACTTTAAAAAATTGCTCATTTTATGTAGTTTTTAAAATAGTAAAATAGTTGCTATAAAAATTTTTTTGACGTAGCTTACGTCAAAAAATTTTTTTGCTATTTTAAGTGCACAGAGAACACATTTTGAATGTTTTTCTTTAGTTAGAATTTCGAACAAAAACACTCGTTACATTGAAATCAGCCAGATGTTTACTTAAAAATTGTACGTTGAAGTTAATTAATTAATTATTAATTAACTTAATTCATGCTTACTAAACTTAGAAACTAAACAGAATACAAGGATTTTTTTAAACTGTAAGGAGAAATGCAAAGAAGGAGAACCCATTAATTATATCATTTAATGAGTTACACTCATTAGAGTGAGACAATAGGTCGCACGCACGTCTTTTGTTTGTTCTATACATGATATTGTTTATTAGTTACTAGTACGTTACGCTATTAATGTGCATCGTTTTGTTATTTTCTTACTTTTAACGGATTTTGCATTGTAATTTGGACTTCGTTTGCCTAGTGACTCGGACTTAAGTGTGCTTGGAGACAGTAAAGAACTGACATGGCTCTCTTCTGGACTTTTATGTTTCTGTGATACGCGTCTTACTACCAGTCATTATGGCGTATACTATACATCAGTATGCTAACATGCATTACATTTACGGGGAATACAGAGGCAACGGTGCTGCTGCAGCTAATTTGTATCGCAAAAGGTTAAGGTACTCAAGTCCAGATTACAATGCAAAATCCGTTAAAAGTAAGAAAACAACAAAACGATGCACATCAATAGCGTAATGTACTTGTAACTAATAAACAAACTCATGTATAGAACAAACAAAAGACGTGCGTGCCGTCACCTACTCTCACTCTAATGAGTCTAACTCATTAAATGATATTATTATTGTGTTCTCCTTCTTTGCATTTCTCCTTACAGTTAAAAAAAAAAACCTTGTATTCTGTTTAGTTTCTAAGTTTAGTAAGCATGAATTAAGTTAATTAATTAACTTCAACGTACAATTTTTAAGTAAACATCTGGCTGATTTCAATGTAACGAGTGTTTTTGTTCGAAATTCTAACTAAAGAAAAACATTCAAAATGTGTTCTCTGTGCACTTAAAATAGCAAAAAAAATGTTTGACGTAGCTTAATAGCAACTATTTTACTATTTTAAAAACTACATAAAATGAGCAACTTTTTAAAGTAACAACCCAGGTTAGTGTGGTGTATTTTTTGTTCAGTATGGATAGTGAAAGTTAGGAGAAAAAGTTTTTGAAATCACGATTAGGAAAAAGTGTTCTTTTTTTCTACAAAGTTCAAACTCTATTAGCTTTGTTTATAACCGTGGTCAATAGCAGAACTAGTCAGGATTCCGCAATACAAATTTGTATCCTACAATACGGGAAATTGTAGTTGCGGGAGTCTAAAAACTGACATGAGGTGTAATTTTTAAGAAATTATTAAAAGTGCCAATATCTCGAAAACTAAAGATTTTTTACTAAGGTCATATTACGATATTCTGGTGAGTCATGAGCTGGTCTATCAGCCTTCGAAGGGACGACGTCGACTTCTGGGACATCCTGTATATACGCGTAAACTTTATTCTCACTTTTGGCGCCCACTGCAAAAACTTACACTAATCATTTTCTGTGGTAGTTTGTCGAAAGCAATTTACTTTCAATTTTCAAAAATACGAATTAATTTCCAATTTGATCGAAGCAATCGATAGCCCGTGAGTGGGAGGCTTTATTTTTATTTTGACATATTATATTGTCATCATGTTGAAAAATAAATCTGACAAGAATTCGAAAGTTATGATGTCTACAGACACACGAATTTGTACGCTCCGTACCAGATCCGAGCGTGTGTAGGGCACTTCGGCGAACATAAGAAGAAGGCGAAGAGTTCGCTGCTGTCCGCATCGGATCTGGTCCGCTCCGTACCAAATCCGTGCGTGTGTAGAGTAGTCCAGTGGTTAGGCCGTACAACGGTATCAGTGTTGCCAACTTAGAGATGTACCCCCCAAAATTAGGGAAAATATCTACGGGGGTTTACTAAGGGACAGGATGTTTAGAGTTTACTCCTTATGAATCAGTTTGTATGTAATAATAAAAATTATTTTAATGTGTGTATATAGCCAGGGATATGAAAATGTATTGGGAGTGAAATCAGATTAAGGGCCGATTTTTCAATCGTCAGATAACTCTTACCTGAGGAATAAATATGTGACATTGACATATTTTTCATACAAAATCTGTCAAAGTTACATATTTATTCCTCAGGTAAGAGTTATCTGACGATTGAAAAATCGGCCCTAAGACAAGTTAGTTTTATGTTATTCACGCATAAGTCTTTAAATGTTAAACACATAACCTTTCTTTCTAGCCTATTATCTCTTAGACCTGTCAATGGTATTAGTAATCAGGGGTAAAATTTGGGGAGAAATATTTTTGAGAGTTGGTATCACTGCCCGTTATCAATGAATTGCGGGAATCATCGAAGTCGTTTAAAAACAGCACTGTAAATAGAACTCTGTGCTTTATGCAATAGAGCAGTGTTTTTCAACCTGTGGGTCGCGACCCCCTAGGGGGTCGCGAAGCTTCTGTAGGGGGGTCGCCAGAGGTCGAGAGAACTTTAGTAAAAAAACCAACAAAGATTAAAAAGATTGATTTATTAAATAAGAGAATTTTAACAAAAGGATATACTCATAAATCGATAATCGATATCATCGATGTATGTAATTGTAAAATAATGTGTTTGACGTACTATATGTATTATGTACTTATATCCGAATCATAATTATGGAGACGCATAAAAACGTCGTATGGAATGAATATTTGTAACACTGTAAATATGTGTATACGTATACATGATAAAAAAGCGAAGGGTCGGGGGGTCGCGAGATATTTTTTCATACAAGGGGGGTCGCATCATGAAAAAGGTTGAAAAACACTGCAATAGAGCATAAAATCGAACACACGAGTGTCGAGCTTTACGGTCCACTGCACCGTACCAAATCCGTGCGTGTGTAGCGACATCGGATTTGGTCTGCGGATATGGTCCGCTATACGCTCCGTACCAAATTCGTGTGTCTGTAGATAGCATTAAAGATGAAAATCTTACTCTTTGAAAACTAGGTAAAGATATTGTACTTAGATATTTGCTGCATTTAAAATATTCATAATACATAATATATTATTATATATACTATTTCAGTTGAATATATTGAGTGTTTAATTAAATTTCTTTCTCCTTTTTGTTGTATGTAATATTTAATTTATTTGTGCTTGATTTATTAGTGTTTAATGTGGTTATATACGTACTCAAAGGTTTAATATTATATAATATAGGTTTTTAGTTTTTAACCCAAAACAATTACCTACCTACTTAAGATTTTTTGGTTATCTGTACGTTTGTGCGCACTTAAATTTCAGAAATTACGGAACAGTATAAAATTTGTTACCGTAGTAGTTGAGGCTTTGGATAAACACATAGGACTCACTTTTTATTGCGGAAATTTTTTGGGTAGGTAGTAGGTACCCACAGCTTTCTCGCGGTTAGGATAGTTCTGCTTACAATTTTGTCTAGGTATTTCAATTCAATCGGTTCATACCATAGATATATTACTGTAGTATATTATAAATCTATGGTTTATATCTACAAAAAGTTTTATCAATCTAAAGAATAGCATAGTATGAATTGCTATAGAATAACCAGATATTTGAATTGGTTAAGACTCTACCTAGGTTTAATCATTAATGTGTATGATTCTATCAGGAATAAATGAGAAGCTCGATGGCTTCGTGGTCGTACTTCTAACTCATCTCTCTCTCAAACTCAGTAGTGGTCCCAACTAGGATGGGTGATTACATCCAAATTTTTTTATTAAGTTTAAAGTGTCACGCCTACTGCCAATTGCCAATTACTAACGTCTTCCCATTCAAAAATTTTTCGAAATCGTTAAAATACTAATTATCGGCTACAAAGAAATCCTTACTTAATATTACCTAACCTAAACGCGAAAGTTTGTATGTATACATAATATATTTAGTTCTTCATGCAATATCTACGTAACGAATTTTGATGAAATTTGTACTTGTTATCCAGAATTAACATTTTATTTATGGTACAGTTCCCGGTCGATTTCTTGACTGTTAGAAGTCGCAGGAAACATTCAAATAAAATACAACTAGCTGTGCAGTGCCTACACCTAAACGTATTCAATTTTGGTATTAGTATTTTCCCGAACAAGCCTTCCCTCTGACTTAGACAAAATTTCACGCAGGCGAAGCTGCGGGCAAAAGCTAGTACCTGATATTTGAAGAGGAACCTTTTAGGAACCTTGAAGAGGAAATTTAAGTAGTACCTACTACCTAGGTAACCCAGCTTCTTTAGAATTAATTTAGAAAATTTAATAAATAGAATCACAAAAATCTGACTGGAATCCGAACCCACCATATTCCGAATTTCCTAACAACACAAACATTCTACATACCTATGCATACCAAACTGCCAATCGGACCGACTTGATGAGAGTCGAAATTTTTTATAATGATATTGTTGCACGACATAAGCAAAAACAGTTTCCCAAGGTTAAAAAATATCTAGATCGATTTTTCTTTCCCAAAACTACCTGCATACTAAATTTCATGGAAATACTTGCAGCCGTTTCCGACATTACGATTATATACACAAGATTAGCTCATTTAAAATATAAGGATAATGATGATGAATAATAGTCTATTATAACGTGTATCATTTTATGTAGTGAATAAAGTTAAGTTTTATATAGCCATCCTAAAAATACAGCGCGGCCATCATTTCGTTTCGGTGAAAATTGACCCTTATATTAAATCGGATCCGTAGCCCAAGCAGGTTATCGAATGAAAATTGTGAGAAAATCATGAGTTATGACAGCGCCTATAATTTTTTTATTTGATAACGTTATAGTGCATGATTCAAATGAGAACAGGATCGAGTCCGCGCCATATTGTTTCGAATTTAGACTGTTACTATAGTTAAATTTATGTTTAGATAATTGATTACTATTTAACGTTTCTATTTAAATTCGATGTAAGACTAATAATAATATTTATATGCACATTTTTCTGAAAATCGCACTTTTCAAGTGATATATGACAGAAAAAGGTCATTGACGTTCCTATTCTTATTTGAAACACGTTATACCAATACATTTCTGTCAATTATTCGTGAATATATTCTTGGTCTTAAAACAGACAAATTATTTTTGCCACAAAAAGAAAACATGAGATTTGTCTCGGTCAGTCTTTGCAATAAAAAAAAAAACAATATTGGATTCTGGTTTTATCTGCTTAAGTATTATATCGTTTTCTGGTTTTAACTGGTTTGATATCTGCTTCAGATTTATATAATCTTAATTCTATTTTTATTTTATTCCCGTTCTCGAAACTCGTTCAATTAAAGTCATTCTCTGAGACGAATAAAGACTACTAGCTTAAGATAAATACATACATACAGATAAATAAAACTGAAGTGTCTGTTTGTAATTTCAAATTGTAACACGATCAATTAACAATAAGCATGCACGTTGATACTTAAGGCCCCCACAGACGAGAGGCCGATCGTTTCAGCTGGAACTGACGTCAGTTCGGCCTGAACGGATTCGAGCACACACACGGAAAAAATCGCATCCAATCCAATTTACGTCAGTTCGGCCTGATCTGATTCGTGCCCACACACGGAACAGTCGCATCAGTCTATTCTGGTTTGCCGCGCGCTACGGTCGTGTTTATCAATTTTGTATTTAAACACCGCGAAAACTCATACAACGCTTGTACAAGATACACGCCCGCACGGCCGCGGCTCGGGCAAGAACTGAAGCGATTTGTCCACACACGGTCAGGACAGGCCGCGCGTTCAGGCCGATCGGTCAGGCCAGAATTAATGTTGCCAACTTAGTTATTTTACAAAATTTTACTAAATTGAGTATTTTATTCCCTCCTTGGTAGAAATTTAGTTATTAGTAGTGTTTAAGTAGGAAAGAGCCAGACAGTAATGATATGCAAAATAGCTACTAAATACGTAATATTTCCTAGTATATTTTAATTTAATGATAAAATTTATAATCAAATTCAATTAATGAAAAAAAAAATATAATAAAACCTAAAATGCAGTGGTTTTTGGGGGGCTTCAGGAATTCCTAAGTTAAGTAGCCTCTTTAGTAGTTTTTTAGTAGTTTTAGTAGAAATCGATACGAGTTTAGTAGTTTCACAAAAAAAGAGCTGGCAACACTGGAACGAATCGCTTCAGTCCGTACGGCCGCCTGATGCGATCTCGAAATTGCACACACACGATACGATTTTGCATCCGTTCAGGCCGAACTGAAGGTAGACCGGACCATGTATGGGGCCCCTTACAGTGTCAGAAGATTCCAGGTTCGAATCCTGGCGGGATCGCCATGTGATGTGTCTAGGAGTGGACACTTGGACTTGACAGTGAGGCCACATTGTTCAGGGTTCATAGAAACGTCAAGTCGATTCCGAATCCAAATTATTAATAATCAAAATATATTATTATTAGGAACAAAATGAAACGAAACAGTTGCGCAAAAAACACAAAATGCTGACCTAAGAATATATAAAGGTACACGTAGGATATTATAAAGACAATTACTCACTACACTACACCCCTAGTATGTAAATGTGAACTAAGGAAAAATAGTGGCGAGATCAGATAGCTCAAATTTTTGTAAAGAATTTCGGAACTTTAGGTAAAATAACTGCTAAATAATATAATTTCATATTACTTGATTACGTCTGAGGCTGGGACTATAAGATCCGAAACCCGGAAGCGCGCCTGGAAAACTTAAGAGCACTGAAAATAGAACTCTGCTCTAATACAAAAGACCAACGTTTTATGTCGCGACCCACAAAAAAGCCAAATAGTTAAGTAAAAAGTCGTGCGACCCCGTCACTATAAAATTATAATAATATTATATACCTACATAGCGCGCTATTTTTATCAGCTATATAATGTACGTTGTATCTGGGGACACGGCAGTGCCCCCGCCAAGTCGAGCGCGAAGCAAACACTGCCGTACCATCCTTTACCATTTCGCCACATTTTCAGGCCCCTATTTGAGAACCTCTGGATAAGACCAGAACGCAGAAATTTTCGTCATCTAGTAAGCTATAATCAGATACTTAAAATCCAAAATTTCAAGTCTATAGGTCATTTAGTTCCGAAGTTAAACGAAAGCAAAGTTTCGCATTTATGACACTCACCCAGTCACTCACTCATAATCATCAGAATAGAACTAGTACTTCCCATAAACTTAGACAGCTGAAATTTGGTACAGAGTTAGGGTTTAATGGCCACATAAAGGGAAAACTATAAAAACTAGGATAATCGAAGACCTGGAGTACCTGGTGACTCTGATTAGAAAACACAAGAGCCTAACCAAACTATTAGTATACTTACATTAGTATACTTATACTTACGAGTTTACAAGAAGAAATAGTCGAACAATTAACTTTATTCTACTCGAATATTACACAAATTAAATAAACAAATTACACTAAAATCTAGTAAAATAAATCAATATGCCCACGTTTCTACAAAAAGAAGTGAAATCCCACCAAAAACATTCTGTAAAAAACTAGCCAAGTCCCGATGGAGCTACTTGTTTATCTCTAAAAAGTAATGAAATCTAGACAAAGTCGTGCCAAGTCCTTACTGCGATTTCTGTATTATTATAGTTAATGTTGTGTGACTTGGCCGTTGAAGGGTACACGAGGGTACAAAAGGGGCTCCATGACACCATTGCTCTAATACATGTGTTGTACAATCAACAACAGCCTAAAATGAGACACTAGCATCCAGTTACCAATACCAGTATGGGCTATTATCTCGCTTAACAAACATAGGTAGTTACAACAGATATAACGTTACGTGTAAACAAAATTGACTTGTACCCACTAACGTATAAAGAATGTTCAACGGCCAAGTCACACAACATTAACTATAATAATAAAGAAATCGCAGTAAGGAACCTTAGACTTGGCACGACTTTGTCTAGATTTCATTACTTTTTAGAGATAAACAAGCAGCTCCATCGAGACTTGACTAGTTTTTTACAGAATGTTTTTGGTGGGATTAGCCTTTACTGGTTCGAACATTCGAATGATTTTTTCAACGTTCGATACAAAAGATTCGTTCGAAAAACTAACCTTTTGTACTTAATACCTATATGTAGTTTGTATTAATTATTATTATTTTTCGATAGACTGTGACCCCCTTTAAAAACAAACTCGACCTCCCGGTTGAGAAAGGATGCAATAGAGTTGAAAAGCGAAGTGACGAGTGTCGAGTCTTATTATATCATCATTGACACATAACTTGGCACTTGTGTTCGATTTTCAGCTCTATTGTGTTAGCGCAAAGTTCTATTTTCAGTGCTCTGAATTTTCCCCGGCCTTACGGATTCCGGACAATATAGTCCTAGCCTTAGTATCAACGACCATGAAACATATACCTAAATCGCCACCAGTTCCCAAGCTATACACACTATACATCAGCGGCTGAACGTAGGAGCTTGACGTCCCTCTATCATCAAAATAATAATAATAATATAATAATTTAGAAAACTTTTGCAAGTCCTTTGGTATTAATAACTCCTCACACCGATCTCGGTGTTGGTGGCCGGTTTCACTGAAATTACTAGTAACTTTTTTATAGTGCCCAAGTGTGTGCGTAGTACACAAGACCACACTCTCTTCCTTTACTCTCATAATCCAGTGGGACGGATAACCGACACGACTGGCGAGAGACCAGGCGTAGGCCGACTTTTTACATGCCCTTCCGACGCATGGATCATCTTTCTTGTTAGACAATCAGGTGATCAGCCTGCATTGTCCTAAGCAAACTTGGAAACAACATTTTTTGTTGTTCCAATGTGGGAATCGAACCCACGACCTGCGAGTCGAGAGCCAATGCTCTAACCATTAGACTACGGAGGCCTTCGGCATTAGTGTCAATCCCAGCAAGAGTCAAGCCATTATTATCTGCTAAGCTTCTATCCAGAGTAGCGTGGCAAGAACTCCCATCGCTCAGTTTTAATGGCTCTCCGATTCCCTTTATTAATAGTGTCGAAAATCTGGGTGTTATTTTTGATAGTCAGCTCTCCTGGAGACCACACACCACACATCAATGCAATGCAATGTAGCAAAATAGCAAAAATTTTCGAGGAAGTGCATCTCTTCGTGACTTTGGAAATTTCTTTTAATTTGCAAGAAGATTGCACTGGCCTATATATTTCTGTTGCCAATACTAGACTACGCAGATGTTTGTTACATATTGATATTACGGAAGAACTACTGGATAAACTAGAGAGACTGCAAAACATTTGCATCAGATTTATCTACGGCCTTCCGGAATTCCGGAAGAAACTTCCGCAAACAGTCCAACGCTAACCTGTAACCAAGCCGCTAACCAGATTTGACGTTTAGAAATCGAAATCAAAATAAGAAAGAATAAGAAACCGGAGGCCCAAGGATTTGAAATTGAATTTTTTAAATTGAAAAAAAAAAAAAAAGAATTGGAGATTTTGAGTACCAGGAATCCAAGTCGCATTAGAAGAGGAATTACAAATGTAACTCCATGCGAGTGTCCATAGGCGGCGGTAATCGCTTACCATTAGGCGATCCGTCTGCTCGTTTCCTGGTTCATTTCATTAAATTAAATCCCTCATATAATAATATAATAAGTTACGCAAAAGAATAAAAAACTTATTAAAACTAGAAACTAGAACTAAAGCTAGATCGATTTCCTCCAAAACTCCCTGTATTCTAAATTTCATGAAAATACTTGCAGCCGTTTCCGAGATTCCAATTGCATTATATTAATCTGTTCCACGCTGGCCCACAAAGGCCTGCAAATATGAAAATGCTCAAACAAATTGCAAAGCCGCAAATTTTATGGCAAATAAAGACACGTACAGCAACTTAATAAGTTGTTTAATGAGAAAACGTAATCATTTTGGTCAAGAGCCATCATGTACATGAATATCCAGATTTTCATCAAAGAAATTCAACCCTAAGATCAAGCGGTAAGGTACAAAGTCCGTTAAGCCAGTTTAGTATTAAAATTGTGGTAGTTGGTTTGCAAAAAAGTTAAGGCTAACGTAACTTAATTAGTTTTATCGAATTATACACAAAGTTCCAAGAATATAACGTCGGCGTTTAAATATTAAACGGTCACTGGCGCAATTACATTATACAAGTTGCTGGCATGCGAGTAGCATAGCAAACAGTTACTCCGATTAGTCTCTAGCAGTGGCGTTTCGGATTTCGATTTTTTCCTATCGGATTCACTTACTACTTTTGTAGACCCTCATCCAAATCCCTATATACAGGCTAAGGCTTCCCTATGAAGCAGAACCTGTCTTCGCCACTGGCCCCCGTTTCCTTAAAACCCTTAAAAATACAATTCACGAAAAGAAAACCCCAATTCTCATAACTTACACTTTCATTTTTGAATTATAAATGAATTAATCGTTTTCATACCATAAACTGAATTTTGGTGTTTAGACCAATCAAAGCGGGTTTGACGTTGGTTTGACGTTTATGAGAACACCGTTTTGCAGTTTTAACATATCGGGACTGGATTGTAACTGTATTCATCAGGATTCAATTTGCAAAATCGACATTCTGCATAGAAGCTTCGAACTACAGTATTATAGTCTTATTAGAAAACAAGCAACTAACCAAATATAATGACTCGTATATATATTTTTTTAATAATAATAGATGGACACTTCCACGCCACGTCAATGTGGTCCTGTACTAAGTATCCAAAGAACATGTATCACAGGTACCAGGCAACGGAAATATATTTTACACTGCTACACTACGCGCTAATCACTGAGCCACACAGGTCGTCGAATTAAAACTTGCCATATGTAATCACGCCTTAATTTAACGATTTTCGTAGATTTCATGACTTTAAAAGCTTGTTATATTCATAACTTGTGAAAAGTAAATTCCGAGAGCTATAAAGCACTTTTATTACTTCTCTATTGTTAATCCGTCTGAACTTTCAACTGTACACAGTTTATACAGAACTTCCAAGAAGCTGTGTATTACGTAAACACTGCTATAGTGCTTGGCAAAAAAGAGTATGACAGCAGGAACTAAAAACATTTTCTACTGTATCATCTTTTATACATAATAGTTTGGAATTATATATTTAATTTAAATATATTAAAAAATGATACATAAATATAATATTATATCTCATTCTAAGGATAAGACGAAAACAGTCGAAAATACAATAAGAGGAGGTTATCAATTCGTGTGTTTAAATCTTTGAGTATATATTTGGTTTAAATATTTAAAGAAGAAGGGGCAAACCGTCCCCACCCTTGTAGCACTACAAGACATATATCTAATGAAAGGGCTTTTAAAGTGTGTAATTTTATTGTATGACGAAAAATCTGTAAACCATGGGAGAAAAAAGTTAATGAGTTAGTTAGTTAAAGGTTAAAAAAAGTTTAAAAAAGTTTAAAAAATCACCCTGTATTATTGGACCATTTTATAGTGTTGCTAATCAGGATCAATTTTTGGAAAGTAAACTTCATAAAAGTGGTATATTTTGATAAACTGCCTCATATTTTGAAGAAATGTATGGAATAATAATAAAATGCTAAAAAAAGCTATTTCCTTAATTTTTTCGCACATAATTACTTTCTAGAAATTGTTTCTTACTTGCGACGCTATCGAATGGTGCAATAATACAGAATGTATTTCTTTCCTAATATGCGGGTTTGAACCCTGGCCTGGAAAATTGGTTTATGTAAAATCTAATGATTGCCTTCTTCTTTAGTTCCTGCTGTCAAGTGTCATCAAGTCACACTCTTTTTTGCCAAGCTACGTACAGCTTAAAACACAAAACGTATTCATAGTTATCTTACCTCTGACAGGACCCTTATGCCAACGACATATAAGGATCACTACCATAGAAAATCCGACGCAAAATAACTTTGTACGGACGTCTTCACTTGTTTTTGATACAGTTGATAGGAGTATTTTTGCCTACAACATACTAATTAAAACATATCGTATATGGGATACGTAATAGCGACCTCTGTGGCTCAGTGGTTAGTGCGTTGGCGCTCAAGCCGGAGGTCGCGGGTTTCCCGCCAGGGAACAAAAAAGTTTTCTGAGTTCTTGGGTCATGGTGTGTATAAAATATGTGTTTTATATTAAACGTATAAAAGTATTTAATATATTTCCCTTGTCTGGTACCCGTAACACAAGTTCTTCTCAAACTTATGTCGGAACCAGATAGACGTGGTGTAAGAGCGTCCAGAAATTAATAACAAATGTAAAGTATAGAAATGTTGAGATTTTATGTATTAAATTAAATTACAATTAATCAAAAATAAATAGGTTTTTAAAATTCATAAAATGTAACTAACAGCAATGTTTGGAAGGAATATGCGCGCGCAAAATGGACCCCGCACACTGCACTAGGGCGGTCAATATAAATTACTTTGCGGACTGCAACCTAATCCGGGGAAAATAATAAAAAAAAGGTTGTATTAATTATACATATACATACATACATATTTAATTCATTCAAAACTAAATATCAAGTATCCGAATTGAAAGAACTTCGTATTCTTCGTTTCGTTTCGATTTCGATTCGTTTTATGTCGGTATTTTAATGCAACAATTTCGAATTATTATTATTTTAAAACGCAACCTCGGTTATAGGTATCCTACCTATACTGGGCGAAATTTCATGAAACAAAGTTATTTAATTTGTTTGTTTCTCAAGTGGAAATGATAGTTTCAATAATTGTCTCTAGTGATTACATTTGTTAAAAATAAAAACAAAACAGGACCTGTACAGTGTACACGTGATACAAATGAAACTTCATTTATCATTTAAAAATTAAAAATACTCTTATCATGCCTAAAGCACATAGCTTAAAAAATAATAGACAATTTTTTAATTGTACACCTAGCGCCATCGAGCTATACTTAAGAAAGTAAAGTTATAGTGTAAGAAGGATCAGTAGCTTCCGACAGATGGCGCTATACCCACCGTTGTGTGACGCGTATCGTAACGTGACGCGACCTTGAAATAACACTTTCAACCCCGCTTAAGTAAACGATTCACTTTAAAACTTTAAAGATTGAACACTATCTTTCAGGTCAAACATAAAGAGCAATTTACAACAGCACGTTCTCTGGCAATTTGTCAGTGTCAACTTAATCTTCCTGATTCTCTAAATTTGTTCACTGTAATACTCTGCGTTAAATGTTAGTTACAAAGTTATTAACGTGAATGTAATTAAAACACTCAAGACACAAAACAGTTTAAAATATTATAGATGGCTAGATTAAATTATGTAGTTTTGTTTAGTATCTATACTTTTAACACAGGATTAAATAAAGAATGGGTTTAAACATATTTTAAGACCAGAGTAAGAGTTTTAAGTACAGAGTACGAGTTTAAGTACAGAGTACGAGTTTAAGTACAGAGTAAGAGATTTTAAATACAGAGTACGAGTATTACGTACAACAAAATCGTATAAAAAACAGGTATAGTAATAGTATTAAAATAGGTTAGAAAAATTATTAAAAGATTGACCGGGATTTACACCGGTGACTAAAGAGATTTGCCGCAGAGCTGAAATTAAAAAATCTTTAATCACCCATGAAAATCCCACATTAGATGTATATTACGTGTCGTGTCGGTACACGACACGTTAGTTCGGTAATTAACGCACACCAATGTAATTTTAAGTTCTGCATGCGCCATGTCTAATTTTTTAAATCTTTTCACTTCCCTTCTTGCCTTTTCAATGCATCTGAAAAATGTAACAGTTGTTTATCGTTTAGACAGCTGTATATGATTGTCCCAATTGTTAGCGACACTTGAGTCGACACTTGAGTCGACTGGGAGTCGGGTTCACGGTAGTGGGGCCAAGCTATGTTGGTTCACTCAATCGGATAATTTTTTTCCGCTCATTTTGTAATGAGGATTTATGATATTTTTTTCCGTTAGGGGGCAGACCAAACCCCACACAGAGCGGAATTAGTGGCGTTATTGGTATGAAAAACGGTCAATAAGAATTTTCGATTCTTTTCTGTCACCAGGCGGCGCTTGGTAGTCTTATTGTGTCAAAAGCTGTCAGATGTCTTGAATTTAGAAACTCTCATTGGTTAATTATACATTTTACCCATTTTGTAACCTTAACCTTTATAAATGCTCTTTTATTATTTTACTAATCAGTTAAATAAATAATAAGCTGAGGGGCAAGCACGAACAATTGACAAGTACGTATTCGTAACGTTATAGACATTCACACCACGTCAATCTGATCCCGTGGTAAGTTCTCGAAGAACTTGTGTTACGGGTACCAGACAACGGAAATATATTTAATACTTTATACTATACACATATTTAAGATTTTTATTATATTATACATATATTTAATACACATCCATGACCCAGGAACACAGAAAAACTTTTTGTTCCTTCGGCGGGATTTGAACCCGCGACCCCCGGCTCTCAAGTTGTTGCTCACACCAACACGCTCAACCAACTGAGCCACAGAGGTCGTCAAATTATATAGGTTAAGAAAACGTACATTTGTTAATTGTAGATGCTTATGATGTCTACAGACACACGAATTTGGTACGGAGCGTACAGCGGATCTGGTACGCTCCGTACCAGATCCGAGCGTGTGTAGGGCAGTCCGGCGAACATATGAAGAAGGCGAAGAGTTCACCGTTGTCCGCATCAGATCTGGTACGCTCCGTACCATATTCGTGCGTGTGTAGAGCAGTCCGGCGGTTTGGCCGTACAACAGTATCAGTGTTGCCAACTTAGGGATGTACCCCCCAAAATTAGGGAAAATATCTACGGGGTTTACTAGAGGACAGGATGTTTAGAGTTTACTCCTTATGAATCAATTTGTATGTAATAATAAAAATTATTTTAATATGTGTATATAGCCAGGGATATGAAAATGTATTGGGAGTGAAATCAGATTAAGACAAGTTAGTTTTATGTTATTCACGCGTAAGTCTTTATGTTAAACACATAACCTTTCTTTCTAGCTTATTATTTCTTAGACCTGTCAATGGTATAAGTAATCAGGGGTAAAATTTGGGGAGAAATATTTTTTAAAGTATTGGCATCACTACCCGTTATCAATGAATTGCGGGAATCATCGTCGTCGTTTAAAAACCGCACTGTAAATAGAACTCTGTGCTAATGTAATAGAGCATAAAATCGAACACACGAGTGTCGAGCGTTTCGCTCCATTGCACCGTACCAAATCCGTGCGTGTGTAGCGACACCGAATTTGGTCTCCGGATATGGTTCGCTGTACGCTTCGTACCAAATTCGTGTGTCTGTAGATAGCATTACATAAATGATTACACTGGTGGCCAAGCAGGCAATTGACAGCCGCGTAAATGTGACGTTATCGAATGAAATTTGTACTGGCGCTGTCATGGTTTTGACAGATTTTTATACAATTCACATTCAATAACTTTACGTTTACGCGGCTGTCAAATATTCCTGCTAAGCCCACTGAACTTGCCCCGGTATTAAATACTAGTAGTTGCCCGCGGCTCTGCCCGTGTAAATACGGTATTACTCGGGAACACTATACTTTTCGAGATAAAGCTTGTTCCTAAGCTATTACCATACCAAATTTCTTCAAAATCCGTTAAGTGGTTTTTGTGTGAAAGAGTAATAAACATTCATCCATCCTTCCATCCGCAAAAACTTTTACATTTATAATATCAGTAAGATAGCAGGATATAATATTAGTAGGATAAACGAAGCGTTAGGGTTAGCTCACACCGACGCGATAAAGCGCGCACTTTTTAAAATACAGACACGATTCTTTTCAAAACTTTATTTACGAGACAAAAAATACACGTTTAGAATTCGAATCTTTGCAATGAAACGTGAATATATTATTATATTAACTTCAATCTGGAATCGCTATCTTGAAAGTGTGCGCCGCGTCGCGCTTCATTATAAAATTAGTAAGAAGATAAATTCTTACTACTACCCGTAAATATATTGTTACGAACACACAAAAGCGCCATCTAGCGTCAACCAATGACACCACTTGGTGTGAACAGGGACAGCGTGGGGCCCCCTACTCAGTACTAGATGGCGCTACTGTGCAAACGTTCCAGAATAAATCTAACACGGTCACGCGACTCGGGAACCTTCTGGAGTCGTCTGGGACTCGTATCGACCGGTATAAATACGTCGGAAGAATGCGAGCGAGTCGAGTTCAGTTTGAGCTTCATCCGAAGCGATACGGGCGATACCAGCGAAAATTTGTGATCGGAAGTTCGAGTTGAACAGTGATGTGGCGATAACGATGTGATACTAGTGATGTAATGATACCAGGAGTGAAACCCACGACTTGGCTACGACTTAAGGACACTGTTAGTGCTTAGTGTTTGGACTTAGTGTTTAGTGTTTGGACCTAGTGCTTAATGTTGGACTAAGTGCTAGTGAATAAAGTCTTCAAAAGAGTCTGCAGGTCTTTTATCTCCAAATCCTTCGACCTAACACGTAACAACTGGTGTCGGAAGTGAGATTTGGAGATGCCATTGACTCCGAGAAAAGATTTCAAGAAGTGCGGCCCCTGGCCGAGAGGAGCGACCCCTGGCCGAGAGGTGCGACCCCTGGCGGAGAGGTGCGACCCCTGGCGGAGAGGTGCGACCCCTGGCGGAGAGGTGCGACCACTGGCGGAGACGTGCGACCCCTGGCCGAGACGTGCGACCCCTGGTGGAGACTTGCGGCCCCTGGCCGAGAGGTGCGACCCCTGGCCGAGAGTTGCGACCCCTGGCGGAGACTTGCGGCCCCTGGCCGAGAGGTGCGACCCTGGCGGAGAAGTGCGACCCCTGGCGTAGAGGTGCGACCCCTGGCGGAGACGTGCGACCCCTGGCCGAGAGGTGCGGCCCCTGGCCGAGTGGAGCGACCCCTGGCCGAGAGGAGCGACCCCTGGCCGAGAGGTGCGACCCCTGGCGGAGAGGTGCGACCCCTGGCGGAGAGGTGCGACCCCTGGCGGAGAGGTGCGACCCCTGGCGGAGAGGTGCGACCACTGGCGGAGACGTGCGACCCCTGGCCGAGACGTGCGACCCCTGGCGGAGACTTGCGGCCCCTGGCCGAGAGGTGCGACCCCTGGCGGAGAAGTGCGACCCCTGGCGGAGAGGAGCGACCCCTGGCGGAGAGGAGCGACCCCTGGCGGAGAGGTGCGACCCCTGGCGTAGAGGTGCGACCCCTGGCGTAGAGGTGCGACCTCTGACGGAGACGTGCGACCCCTGGCGGAGAGGTGCGACCCCTGGCGGAGAGGAGCGACCCCTGGCGGAGAGGTGCGACCCCTGGCGTAGAGGTGCGACCCCTGACGGAGACTTGCGGCCCCTGGCCGAGAGGTGCGACCCCTGGCGGAGAAGTGCGACTCCTGGCGGAGAGGAGCGACCCCTGGCGGAGAGGTGCGACCCTTGGCGGAGAAGTGCGACCCCTGGCGTAGAGGTGCGACCCCTGACGGAGAGGTGCGACCCCTGACGGAGACGTGCGACCCCTGGCCGAGAGGTGCGACCCCTGGCGGAGACGTGCGACCCCTGGCCGAGACGTGCGACCCCTGGCCGAGAGGTGCGACCCCTGGCCGAGAGGTGCGACCCCTGGCCGAGAGGTGCGACCCCTGGCCGAGAGGTGCGACCCCTGGCCGAGAGGAGCGACCCCTGGCCGAGAGGAGCGACCCCTGGCGGAGAGGAGCGACCCCTGGCGGAGAGGGGCGACCCCTGGCGGAGAGGAGCGACCCCTAGCGGAGAGATGCGACCCCTGGCGAAGAGATGCGACCCCTGGCCGAGAGGTGCGACCCCTGGCGGAGAGGTGCGACCCCTGGCGGAGGCCACACCCACTGGGGACCAAGCTCCGCCCACTGGCCCCGCCTACTATGCCCCACCCACTGACCACGTCCCTCAGGCTCCGCCCGCTGTGGGCCAAGCCCCGCCCACTGGCCCCGCCTACCGGGCCCCGCCTGCTTAAATCCTTTAGATCTCTGGGAGGATGATGCTATGAGGGAGGCTCAAGAAAGAGATGACAACCTTCGACACATCGTCACGTGCAAGAAACGGGGCGACGTAAAACTAATCTGGAGTGAAGTTGCACCCATTGGCGCTATCACTAAGGCGTAAATACCCTACCGGAAATAACGGCAGAGAGTTCCATCTTCAGATAATTGTCCCAAGAACGAGAGTGCCAGATGTTCTCCGTGAAATGCATGATGGCGTATCAGAAGGTCATCTGGGTGTCAAGAGGGTCATTCAAAGTGGTGCACATAGATCGTCTAGCGCGGTACCATGGCAGTGGCAACGATGCTCGGGACGAGCATCTCTAAGAGGGGAGTAGTGTTACGAACACACAAAAGCGCCATCTAGCGTCAACCAATGACACCACTTGGTGTGAACAGGGACAGCGTGGGGCCCCCTACTCAGTACTAGATGGCGCTACTGTGCAAACGTTCCAGAATAAATCTAACACGGTCACGCGACTCGGGAACCTTCTGGAGTCGTCTGGGACTCGTATCGACCGGTATAAATACGTCGGAAGAATGCGAGCGAGTCGAGTTCAGTTTGAGCTTCATCCGAAGCGATACGGGCGATACCAGCGAAAATTAGTGATCGGAAGTTCGAGTTGAACAGTGATGTGGCGATAACGATGTGATACTAGTGATGTGATGATACCAGGAGTGAAACCCACGACTTGGCTACGACTTAAGGACACTGTTAGTGCTTAGTGTTTGGACTTAGTGTTTAGTGTTTGGACCTAGTGCTTAATGTTGGACTAAGTGCTAGTGAATAAAGTCTTTAAAGGAGTCAGCAGGCTTTCTTTCCAAATCCTTCGAACCCTAACACGTAACAATATGTAACCTAGGTGTATTTCATAGCATCCTAGCTGAAGATGTAGTAGTATGTTTAGAATAAGGTTCGATGGGATTGACATCGTCATTTCCTGTACAAAAATCCCTTGTAATAAATAAACATTACAAAAAAAAAAAAAACTACCCGTGCTACCAACCTCTTTCTTTAGGGCCATGTTGTATTTGCTACGACGGGCTCTACACTGTAGCTTGTCTACGAAAGTGCTACGAGCATGCTACGAAGTGCTTTCAAACTAGCAAACATTTCTACAGAACACTTAAGAAGTTTCTTATATAACTGCTATTAGATCTTAGAAACAATAGAACACAATATAGATACATATAATGCGAGTACTATTAAATTAATTTAGGTTGAATGAAAATTGAATAAATATTATATCCTTAGCAGTGTCTCCTTGAAACTAAAATATGATTATTATAATATAATATTATTTTGATTTTATGAGATTCTATCTTGGTGACACTTTTTTTTCAACTTCTTTTCTATACTAATATTGTAAAAGGAAATATTTGTTTGTTTGTTTGCATAAATAACCTAACCAAGAGCATGTCAGGACATGTCTAAGGAGGGTTCCGTAACTATAAACGCGTAATATGCTTTTTTTTAATTACTCCAAAAGTTACTGTCCGATTTGGTTCACAATAATTTTCCTAAACAGTTTTTAGCATGATCTATCAGCATGGAAATTTGCAAGTTTCTATCTCCTATAGTTTAAAAATGCTAAGGGGGGGACCAACTTACAAACTACTTTGGAGGCCGATTACTCGAAAATTGTCAACTTTACAAAAAAGTAACGTACGAAACCTTGCCTTTATTTTAAAAGACCTATTCTACGATACCCCACACGATGTGGTAGAGTGAAAAAATATTTTTCATCCCCACTTCACATGTATGGAGAGCCACCCCTAAAATATAAAATTATTATGATCCCAAAATTGTGATCTATACCCAATCTATAACTGCACCAAATTTCATCAATTTATATTCATAATTACAGGAGCTAGAGGCGCGGACAGAAAGACAGAAAGACAGACAGACAGACAGAAAGACAGACGGACAGAGCGAAACTATAAGGGTTCCTTTAGTATTACGGAACCCTAAAAAAAAGGCTCCAGACCATAGATATATAATATTAAAATCACTGCTCCAGACAGATATAAATTTGACAGATATCGACGAGACCACGGGGAAGAAATATAGGCTACTTTTAAATTATCACAAAAAAAATACACGGCTCCTACGGTATTTTTTTAGTTAACAATATTTTTAGTATCATTTCTCAAAACAGAGAAACATTGTTACTACAGCGGCCAATCAAATTTAAAACTCAAGTTTTAATAACTATAAAATTATGACAATGGGGGTAATGCTAACGTGTATATTTATATGTAATGTAATGTGTCGAGCTCGCGAACGGACGCGCTCCGCGTTATACACATGCAGCAAATATTAATTATTTAATTAATATTTTTGCGAATCGCGCGGCTGATTGCCGCTGCACGTGATCATGGCGCTCGTGGTCAATGAGTTGCTGGCGTTTATCCAGCACGCCAGCGACACCATGGACGAAGTCAGCATAATGCAGATCTGCAAGTCATCGTTCACCAGCGAGGAGATTTGCGAAGGGAAGCACTTGCTGTACGAGACGCTCGGCCAGAGCGCGAACATGCCATCGCGACGGAGAGATGGAACCGAGAGAAGCGTGCAGGACATCATCTCCCTGCTGAAGCAGACGGATCCGGATGAAGTGCCAGCTTTTGTAGCGAAAAATCTGCATAAGCTGCCGCCTGTGACACTGGACCACGTCGACGTCGTCAGCCTACTGAAGGACATCAAGTTCCTGAAGCAAGAACTGATCGAAGTTCGAGGTAGATTGCAGGCATCAGAGTCTACCATAAGTGATCTACGTAGTGAATTATCACAGCTAAAAAGTGTTAATTCAATATGTAGGTCACCTGATGCAGCAAACGTCACTCGTCGTCGAGGCGCGCAGGCGGTCACGTTTAGCCCGTCAGCATTATCCGACGGGTCAACGAACATCGTTGCTGCCGCCCCCGCTGCCCGCTCCCCGCCCGCTAAGGAGCCGGTGCCGAGTTACGCAAGTGTCGCCGCTAGCGAACCCCCGCCACCTCCCCCGCGTTCGAAAAACAAAGGGAAGAAGGAGGCCCCTGCAAAAGAGCGTCCTCTTTCTAAAAAGGACCGAACGTGCGATGATGACGGGTTCATCAAGGTCGAGAGGAAGAAGAAGAAACCCGTCGTCCGCAACCATCGCGGCACCGCACCCGGGGGACCCGAGCAGCTGTTGCGGTGTGAGACTCCCGCGACACGCTGTACGTATCCCGGCTGCATTGGTCCACGACGGTCGAGCAGGTCGTGGACTACATCAGGAGCAGAACCAACTTCGATGATGATGGTCGAGCGGTTGGAATCTCATCATAGAGTGAATTTTAGTTTTTTTGTGGTGAGAGTTCCAACCCATCATTTACCGACCTTCGAGAAGGAGGAGTTCTGGCCGATTGGAGTCGCCTTCAGAAGATTCAGAGGACGACTCCCGAACACTTTGCGCCCCACGTCGCAGACAATACGTGTTTAGTGTTAGTGTTTTTATAATATAATATAGTAATATGTATGTTAGTCTATAAGGTATTTATAATATGGGCCTATGCAGCCCGAAATAAATGGTATTTAATTTAATTAATTTTAATTTTATGACTGTAGTTCGGAACTATTTACCATAAATAGCCATAAAACTGTTGCATGCCTATTACCCGGCCATGGGGCTCCACAGGTCGCGGGAAATCCATAACGAGTAAATATCGTCTTCGAGCCAAATACAACACTATCAATTATGATAGTGTTGTATTTGGATTTAGAATTTGCAAACTTTTGCGTATATGTGTAAAAGGGGGTAATTTGTGGTGACGCAGTGATATAATACTTCGCCTATAATGTTGTATTTTCCATAATATGCAATCGACAAGTTACTTACTTTAAGGCCTGTTTCACAATCGTCTAATAAGTGTCGGATAGCTTATTCGGAAGTTTTGTCGCTGTTTGCTTTAAACTGAACGACAGAGACAAAACATGCTAATAAGGGGGCGTCTATTAATCACGTGATGTTTTTAACAACTTTTTAGACCCCTCCCCTCCCCCTGGTGATACGTAGTGAGGTTTTATACTATCCCCCCCTCCCCCACGTAAGATCACGTGTATTTTTTTACATAGTAAGCAGGTCATTTTTGAAAAAAAACTTTAACTTAAAAAACAATTTAATGGAATAATTTAAGCAATTAGAAACTATACGAGTCATTTGTCTTGTAAGTATTTAACAACATATTTTACAACCGATAATAATTTCGGTATGTATAGACTAGATTCGAAAATTAATACACGTGATGTCTCCTTATACCCCTCCTCCCCTTGGTGATACTTGGTGATTTTTTTTTGAGACCCCCCCTCCCCCTTTAGGCATCACGTGATTAATGGACGACCCCTAAGTTATCCTGACATTTATCTGTAGGGGTCAATTCACACCGTAACGAAACGATACGAGATATGGCGCTGTATTTTTATTTTTTAAGATAGCTACTTAAGATTATAATTTACTAGCTGTTGCCCGCGGCTCCGCCCGCATAAATACAGCATCCCTCGGGATATATTTTTTCGGGATAGAACGTTACGTTTTAATATATAGAGCATAAACTACTACCATACTAAATTTCATCAAAATCCGTTATCTAGTTTTTGCGTGAAGGAGTAACAAACATCCATCCATACATCCTCACAAACTTTCATATTTATAATATTAGTAGGAAGTAGGATGCGTTATTCAAGAAGATAGTACATTTTACTGTAAGAGTTCGAATGTCAGGTTGTACCGCATGTGCAGCGTATGACTAATGTCATATGAAACGTGTATCTTTTTGTCACTCTACACACTCACTCACTACACAGTGAATAAAGTTCAATTTTGAATGGCTATCTTAAAAATGTCATGGGATACTCTTCCCAACTTACCTGTCCGGTAGTTGTGGTAAAGTATACGGATATGCGACCCCGGCTTCCCTAGCTATTACTGTCCTATCCCTTGCCCTCCTGGGCGGTAATATCCTACATTTCCTATTTCCCACTCTAACTTACCAATATTCCTTTCCACACCACCTATCCTTCCATTTCCCTATTCCTACCCTCTCCACCAATCCGTGGAAACGCAACGAATAATCATAAAAATAATTTAATTATCCAAAGTGGCGGCGATGTGGTTCACCACCCATCACGTCTCGTTTCTCGCGGAGGTGAAAAGTGGACCATGGAGAGCCGCTTCGCTACGTTGAATGTAAGAGGAGGAATGGATGGTAAGAATGAAAGTGAACGAAGCGAAACGAGTATGTAAGGATCGTAGCAAGTGGCAAAAAGTGGTCTCTGCCTACCCCTTTACGGGAAAAAGGCGTGATTATATGTATTTATCTTAAAAATGTAGCGTCGCGTATTGTCGCGGTGTGAACTGACCGTAATACATAATGTATTTCAATATACGTTTTGCAAATTCTAATATACTAGTAACATTTTGCGGAAGCGCATACATAGAATCGATTTGTAACTTGTCAAAACCGAATCGAATGCTCAAAACATTTCTCAATATAAATTTAAATCGCGTTCCTTGGAAATTCTAAGTACGCATTTCATGACTGTATACACGCAAACTCTATATATACTCATAATAATTTACTTTTTTTTATTTGGTAAGGCATTTAAGTTGAAGTGCTTTGTATAATAATAAAGAGGCGTTTCTTTTGTTGGTGTAGAGTTGTAGACAAAATTTACAAAAGTTAGGCACAAAACAGTTATGTAACTTTTTAGGTTTTTTAAATAAAAATATTTGTACCTCCTAGCGCTACGGTAACGCGTTATTTTTAAAACTTCAGAGGAAAATGGCTAATTCGGAAATGTCACTAGTTTTATGAAAAATAATTGTTACTTTGGGAGTAAAATGGAGCGTTAAACTATTTTAACTAATAAAAATAATCGTATTCTATAAAGTTTTTTTAATCCATTTCTGTATCAGCGACATAAATAAATTGCATTGACAGTTACGAGTTATGGAATCGATAAACAGACATCATTTGTTAGTTAAAATTAAAATTGTTTATGCTGTAATTTTTTTATTCAGAAACCAGATTGAACCAACAGCTGTAATGAATAGATAAATTTCTGACAAATTCACTTCACAAATCGGACATAATTGTAGGTTAAACTAATGGTTCGTCTGATCGTCACATTTCTCTGGAAATAATGAGGGCTTAGTCAACATGCCGTTAATTACAATGATGACCATCGAAATTGAAAATATATGGTCACGATGCGTCAATACTATACATTTTTGATTTCTAACTTCGTCATCATAATTAGCGATGGCAGCTTGGCTAAAGAGCCAGAACCTTTAGTCAAGATGCATTCGATAATTTCGACAAAATCGAAAATGTATGGGATTTGATTGATTGATTTGACTAGTCATTGCTAAGTGACATATCGCTTGCGAGGCCTTACTTCAAGTCCCATTAATTTTGTTTTCGAATTTCGCCATCGAAATTATCGAATGCATCTTGACTAAAGGCCCTGATATGACTGATCTGTTTCAGTGACCGAGACTCAAGAACAAAGAAATAGAAAACTTTCAAACACAAACTGTAACGGAACGAATGCAGGTATCGCACACAGCATTGCAGTATTAACCCTGGGGTGATTTCTACTTTCTAGTAGAAATCACCCCAGGGTTAATAATCTTTAAATTATCCGACATAATGACCAATTCGTAGCAAGTGGAAAGAAGTGGTTTCTGCCTTTACGGGAAAGAGGCGTGATTATATGTATGTATGTATGTATGACCCCACATAGTGACGAGGTAGCTTTAGGAAACGACAAAAAAATTATTATTTAACTAGAAATAAATTATTATGTTCTTAATTTATATAATTAAAAAATTCAATACATTTTCAAACTAAACAAAAGCAGTGTGAAAATAAAACATGGAAAAATCGAGCATTTCGGCTATTTAAAAATGATTTATTACGGCTTATTATTTTAAGGCCTAAAGTGTTTACAAAAAGGCTGAAGTACTGGAATTTATGTTTTCAGCGAAATAACAAAAAAAGTTCGCGGGAATCTCGCCCTTATGGTACAGTCAACAGATGGCCAATAGGATGTTTATCGGTTGTAATGAAAATTAAGAGTTGCACATGCGAGAGCTTTATCGATAAGGCGGCACGCTAACTGCGGTACTCTCTGTGTTGCCATGCCTAAACCTTTCCCGAAAATGTGGGGAAAACATGAAAATACTAAAGCAAGACTTGAGCCATACTAATTACGAAAATACTTTTTAAATTAACAATTACATAACTTTTAACATAAGAAGTTATTCAAAAATTTGTTTTTCAATATTCGAACACAGGCGTGTGTAAAATTGACAAATAAAAAAACGAGAAATCCTATAAGTACATGTTTTTATGTAGGATAATAACACTTAACGAAAACTATATATTTTAAAACACCGACAAGACTGTTGTATAATTATCTTATGGTGTAGGTGTACACTGTGGCAATAATCGCTTGCCATCAGGCGATGTGTCTGCTCGTTCGCCGGTATTCGTTCTGCAGTGGCACATGGGCCTTTAGATAAGACAAATTAAAAAATTTCGACTGCGAAGTTCGAAAACAAAATGTAAGGGGTTTGGCATAAGGCATCGCAAGCGACATATAACTTAGCCACGGGGCAATAATCGCCTGCCAAAAAAAAAGGTTGTCTGGAAGAAATTGCTGTTTAGCAGTGGCGAAGGCTGCTTCTCCTCCATAGGGAAGCCGGAGCCTGTATAATAGGTAGGGATTTCTATGAAGGTTTGCAAAAGGTAAGTGACAAGGGAAGCCGATAGGAATGGAGTTATAGGAACCCTTCGCCACTGCTGTTTAGTATAAGACGCTTTTGTGTACTATCGCTTATATAATATTGTTTGTATGTATATGTAATATGTTTGTGTAACAGCTGATTGTGGACAATAAAGTATATTTTCATTTCATTTCATTGCTTGCCATCAGGCGATGTGTCTGCTCGTTTGCCGGTGTTCATTCTGCAGCGGAACAACGCATGGCATCCCCGGCGCGGCGCTCAGTCAGTCTTGCATGGCCGAGCGCGGCAAGCACCGCGTCGCGCCGGTTCCGGCGAAGCGACAGTACGCGTACACGCCGTGCCCGCGCTCCGAGGAGGTGGGCACCGACCGGGCCTGGCCCCAGGCACTACCCTGCCCGGACCTCCCCACACCGGAGAAGACAGGTGCGTTTGGGCGGGAAAATTTTCACCAAATTGGCCAAATAAGTTTTTTTCGCCATTTTTAGCGAAATCCTGGAATAGAGTTGCTTTTGTTGTTGTTGGGGTTCATTGAAAGTTTTTCGTAATTATGAAAAATTATTTGGGAAATAATGTGTTTTGATGTCTTGTCACAGAATGTTCGAGTTTACAGAGAAAACGGATTCTTAGATAATTATTCTCTTGTTGGTGTTATGAGCAAAATGCACGAGAAACATTCCTATTTCCTATAGGTAGTTTTATAGGTCAGCTTCAACCAAACTATATTTAAGTGTCATTACATAACGCTTTTAAAGTAGGCAAATCAGACTTTTGAATTCAGAAATGTCCACAATTTTATATTCCTCACTTGAATTGTATGACTTTTGACTTCATACAATTGTACTCTTTATGCAAATTCAGCTATTTCAAACACTTTTCAGTTAACATTAAAAATTAAGATAGTTTGTAAAATCATACTACTATTATAAATGTGTGAGTTTGTGACGATGGATGGATGAAATGGATTTGGTATGATAGTAGTTTAAGCTCAGCACCTCATTCTCGTATTTAAAATAGACTTTCATTTTACTTTGATTGTATTGTAAGTTAAGCGACATGTTATCATGAACTGATTTTATGAAGTTTCGACCGTTTCACGTTGGTTTAACGTTTACGAGAATACCGTTTGATAGTTTTGGCGTATCAGGACTTGATAGTAATTGCATTAATGTAGGTTTTATTTAACAGAATTGATCCTGTATCTTTGGGTATTTTTAACAAACTATGCTACATAGAGCAGAAAAAAACACGACCTCTTTTAATAAATTTTGGGTGAAGAGAATCTGCATTGCTATACCAAGTAAATAAGTATAGTTTTATAGAATTTGGTTTGGAGCCGGGAGCAAAAGCTTGTCTACTATGATGTGAGTACAAAGTAAAGTATACAATATAAACTGTACGTGATGATGATGATGATGAGTAGATTGAAAACAGCGCAGCGTGTTCTCGTAAATTGGACGTCAAATTGAAATCGGTCTGATATAAAAATACAACTGTAAGTTTAACATGCAGGGCTTGTGAACTTGGACCCTGGGCCTGGGTTGAGAGTTCAGGGTCCAATTGTTCCCAAGGTCAGGCCTTGGGTAAGCGCGTGGATGACGTGGATGAAATTGTATTGAATAGTGCATATCAATAGAGCAATTATTGCTATTCTCAATTGCCGTCAAAATTATTATATTACTAGATGTTTCCCGCAACTTCGTGCGCGCAAAAGTTAATTCCGCAGAAACCGTACATTTTTCTGCAATAAAAAGTAGCCTATGTCCTTCTCCGTGGGCTTCTCTTCATTTATGCCAAATTTTATCAATATCGGTCGAGTAGATTTTTGTTTGCATTGAATAGGCTCCGAAACTACTGGATCCATTTTGATGAAATTTGGCACAGGTGTAACAAACAAACTTTTCCTCTTTATTATATTACTATAGATTACGTGAAGCAAAAACTTTTAGTACAGTTTTACCAGAACTGTGAAAACGGCGGAGTAATAAATTTGGACAAAATCAAAGTTTATGTAGAGGAAGGTGCGCAGTATGTTTTAAAATAATGCAAAGAAATATATAAAATTGATAAAAATAACAACAACACACACTACCTTAGATTTCTATCATTACAATGGCTGTGTTTCGCGGAAAATAGCTCTTGTTAGCGCTTGCTAGCTCTAAAGACAAAACAACAGATTATTATCGGCCAGGACACGTTTGCTAACTATATATATCTACTGCTAACATAATTCGCCATTTTGCTTACGTTTTTTTGTTAGCGCTATTTTCCGCTTAACATAGCCTAATATTAGTAGTCACAACACTTGTTTGTCTACGACGCTAAAGAACCATTATAAAGTTCAAACTTAAATGATAATATGAATTATCTATGGGCGAATTTTGACCACAGGGCGACGCGGACGTCTAGAATTAATTAACTATCAAAAAAAAATTGTAACTTTTTAGCCAAATATGATTATGATAAGTCGTTAACAATAAGGAAATTCCTTGCCTATTACTAGCCAATTTGGCCTTTGGACATTGGCCTAGCTGCAAATAACTTGTCCAGATAGACAGCGCAGCTGCGCGACCGAACACTATTTATTGTCCGATATTATGCTACTAGTTGTTCTGTGCTGATATATTACTAATATTGCTATCAGTGAGTCTGTGCCACTGTGCTGTGTATATTTTTGGTGTTCGTTCTGTGCTATTGTAAGTGGCCAATGCGTAACAAGTTTTTGATATGGAGCTTCGTAAAACAGGTATGTGTAAACTTGGACGAGAAATCTTGAAAGCTATCTATATTATATTATTGTATCTATACAGATAAATAAAATTGAAGTGTCTGTTTGTAACTTCAAATAAACAGCTTTTCACATAATGCATCTGAAAGTATATTCGGTACTTACAATAAAATACCAAGTTTTTTAATTTTAGTCTGTCTGTCGGTTTGTTTCGGCTAATCTCTGAAATGGCTGGACCGATTTTTACGAGACTTTCACAAGCAGATAGCTGATGTTATAAGGTCTAACATAGGCTACTTTTATTTTAGAGTTCCGTTTAAAAAAATAGGGTTTCGCTTCCATTAGTTCAGCGCAAACGAATTTGCGGGCTTCAGCTAGTATTTATGTAAAAGGAGATGTCCCCACTGACTCACGGACGTATAGACGATCGCATAGCCGTAACTGCTAATAGCAGAAACGTTAAATTTGGAAAGTAATTTTCATTTTGCAATATAGACTCGCACTAAGAAGGGATTTTGAAAAATTCCGCTCTTAAAGGGGTAAAATCGGGGTTGAAAGTTTGTATGAAAAATCTTTATATCTGCACCGATTTCGATGAAAATTGAGATTCAATACATTTTTCAGGGTGTATTAGAATTCACCCTCTGATGGTGTAAAATAATAGTTAAAAGTTTGATCAAAAATATTTAAAATCTGCTCCGATTTCCATGTAATTTAATATCTGAGCTAATAAATAAAAATTATTAAGTATGTACGCATTTTATAGTTTTTTGAAATTCGCCGCCTAAAGAAGTGAAATGGGAGTCCAAAGTTTGTATTGTGAAAGGTCAACTGCTGGTCCGGATTATGTTGTAATTTTGTCACGCAGTTAAAAATTGTTTTTCGAAATACACACCCCCCGGGGCCGCAGGAGTGCATTGGGGATCCGAAAGCGCGAAAAATCTACAATCCTACTAATTTTATAAAATTGAAAGTTCACGCAAAAACTAGTGAACGGATTTCGATTAAAGTTGGTATAAATAAATAAATAACTACTACTGAACGGATTTCACGCAAAAAGTACTTTACAGATTTTGATGAAATTTGGTATTGTAGTAGTTTAGGCTCTAGATCAAACAAGGACTACTTTTTATCCCGAAAAAGTAGAGTTTTCCCATACGATATCCGATACTATATTTACGTGGGTGGAGCGGTGGGCAAAAGCTAGTCTATAATATTAGTACGATATACTAATAAAGGTACTCTCTAGGGGCTTAATACAGACATACAATTCGGAGTCGGCACACCGTTGAGTGTGATGGTTACACGCGGGCCGCAGTCGCAATGCGGATACAGCTAACTATCATAACTTCGTGAACCCTAACTAAATTAATTGTACTACTAATGATATTGTACATAGTGTAACAATCAACTGCCTCCGTGGTCCAGTGGCTTAGAGTAAGCTATCAACTCGGTCGTGGGTTACTTACTGGAACAACAAAAAATGTTGTTTCCAAGTTTGGTTAGGACAATGCAGGCTGATCACCTGATTGTCTGACAAGAAAGATGATCCATGCGTCGGATGGGTATTTAAAAAGTCGGTCCTGACTCCTTCGCCTGATCTCTCGACAGTCGTGTCGGTCATCCGTCCCGCTGGGTTACGAGAGTAAAGGAAGAGAGAGTTCTTTTATGTACTGCGCATACATCTGGGCACTAAAAAAATTACTCCTACGTAGCTGGCTGCGTTTCAATGAAACCGGCCACCGTCATTGAGATCGGTGGGGAGTTATTTTTTTAATGTAAGAGGTGGGTCAAATTTAACTCTAAATATTACAAACGGGAAGGGTGAAACTAAATAAAAGCTTTTTATAAACAAAATTAAAAAGTTGCCCCTAAAAAACTGACATGATTGTCATCTTTGAAAAAAAATAGATCAAAATCGGTTCATCTGTTTGGGAGCTACTATGTTAGGGAAAGACAGACACATAAACACACACACATACACGTCAAACTTATAATACTCCTCTATTTTGGTCGGGGTTGAAAAACATATGTTATAACCACAGAATGATTATAACCAAGTTATAACTGACTTCTAACTTCTTTCATAATATTAGGTACTCTAATTTTCTCAAACTCAGACTCAGAAATGTACCATATTGATTACCAAAGTTTTAAGTTGATACAATATAAACTTACAATTTGTTTATTGTTGTTGAAATAAAAAAAAACATCTTAAAATTCAGTAAACCGAACCTAGCTTTGATTTTAGAGTTTTGTTTTCTAAATTCGAAATCTGTTTTGTGAAGCGAGATTCAAATTTGGAACACGAATTGAGTTTGTGACTTGCATTTAGACCAGGCTTTTAAACTTTAAAGTGGGTTATGACTATGGTGATTGCCACGGATTGCAGCTGGCGATATCTAAACGCATGCGTTGCAGGCAACATACTACACATTGAACTATAGAATTCCGAAATCCGTTCACTTGTTTTATCTGTGCGTTGATAGATGAGTTAGTCAGGTTTGCCTTTTATATATTTAGATTAACCAATGAAACCTTCATTTGCGGCTAAACTCATCGTTAATAACTAATTACATAATATAAACTCCGCAAATCTTAACAGATTAAGGTCTTTATTATTCAAATACTTTTATAGATGATTTTCGCTACATTATGAAACAACAAGACCATTAAGAACAAAATAAATCTAAATTAAAATTCAAAAATAGGTATCTAAACACTAAAAAAAAAGAAAAATAAATCCTCCAAACTCATATCCGTATCTAGTGGCTATTAAACGGCTTGTTTCGAATGTTCCAATCACTTCGGAACTTTGTAAACGGTTTTAAAGTCGGCATTTGGCAGCCATTGCGACAGATAAAACTTTCCTTGTTCCAAGTTGCAGATTATCTCATTTCTAAGTTTCCCGACTTTTTTTGTACTTTAAGCTAGAATCTAGATAATTATAGTCAAAGATTACAAAACCCAATATAGGCTATGACGTACATTTGACAGAACAAATCTTCATACAGTAAAAAGTTACGCCATCTTGGTTTTCACCATACTTCAAATGTCAGCCATCTTGTTTTCACCATACTTCAAATGTCAAAATGGCCCCTGAAATTCTCAAAATTGGGGCCATTTAACTGGAGACACTTTTTGCCTTAACATGCCTCGTGCATAATATGCGTTCTGATTTCTGAATCTGAGTATCAGTATTATAAGTAAATAGCTGTTTATTATTTGTTTAATAATTACGTTTTTTATGTAAATGGTTTAATAGTTATTCAAAATATATTATTATCTATATTAAATTAATAATTTTTCTCAAAGAGAAAATATTATTTTTAATTATTAGAATTGAATTTGACACAAAACGAATTTTAAATTGTAAGGGATGCAATTTAAAATTCGTTAATTTAGAAGCCAGAAGTGTCAGAAACAATATATTTTAACTACTCTGCTTCAAACACTTCAGACAGTAATAAATTATGTGAAAATTATGAGACTTGTTTATATCTCTTCACCAAAATATAATTAATTTCACAACTTTTGACTGAAAAAGCGAATCAACTTTGTTATAATAATGAAAAAGTACTTAGTATTTAAAATTATAGACGTATATATTATAGAGGAGGCGTGTTGAGGCAAAAACTGTCTCCACTTAAATGGCCCACTTTTTGTAGTTTTGGGGCCATTTTGACATTTGAAATACTGGGAAAACAAGATGGCTGACATTTGAGGTACGGTGAAAACCAAGATGGTGTTTCTTTTTCTTGTATGAAGATTTGTTCTGTCAAATGTAAATCAGCCTATCTTGAGTTTTGAAATCTTTGTTTAAAATAATATGATGAAGGGTGTGTTCCGATATGCACTGCGACCACTGTACTGTGTGACGTCAATTCAGTATACTGTGAAGCCGTTCCTTTATAGCCAGTTATACTGCTGCCCTTTTACCTAATTTTATGGACTTCAACTGACAACTAGGAATGGTCTTCATTTTGACGTTTGAACTTTTTAATCACGTGATCAAAGTACTGCGAGTACCTTACCTCGAAAAAGCCAGTGCTCACAGTAAATTATGGCGGCGATTTATGACGTCATAGGGTACTGCGGCAGTATACTGCCTATACTGGCAGTCTATAACGGAACGAATATTTCTACAGTGATAGCACTGTGCACTATCGGAACATGCCCGAAGTAATAACATTTGAAACTCAATACAATAAAATCGATTTTAAATTAGGTCTATTGTTGCCTGTTGATAGTTGATACAGACACACGTTTGCGGTTTGACGACAGACAGCCCTCTGTTGCGGTACAAATTCATTTAAAATATTGTTGCCGCTATTATTGCACTCTGTTCGTCTATCTATACTAATATGTACCTATTATAAAAAGGAAAGATTGGTTTGTTTTGTTTGTTTGCATGGAATACGCTCCGAAACTATTGCATCGATTTTGATGAAATTTAGCACAGATATAGAGTGGGGGAAGAACACAAGGGCTACTTTTTACATACATACATACATACATATAATCACGCCTTTTTCCCGTAGGGGTAGGCAGAACCGCCTCTTTCCCGTAGGGGTAGGCAGAGACCACTTCTTTCCACTTGCTACGATCCTTACATACTTCTTTCGCTTCGTCCACTTTCATTCTTACCATCCATTCCTCCTCTTACATTCAACGTAGCCAAGCGTCTCTCCATGGTCCGCTTTTCGCCTCCGCGAGAAACGAGACGTGATGGGTGGCGAACCACATCGCCGCCATTTTGGATAATTTAATTATTTTTGATTATCCATTGCGTTTCCACGGATTGGTGGAGAGGGTAGGAATAGGGAAAGGAAAGGATAGGTGGTGAGGAAGGGAAGATTGGTAAGTTAGAGTGGGAAATAGGAAATGTAGGATATTACCGCCCAGGAGGGCAAGGGATAGGACAGTAATAGCTAGGGAAGCCGGGGTCGCATACCCGTATACTATACCACAACTACCGGACAGGTAAGTTGGGAAGAGTACCCCTACTTTTTATCACGGACAAATGTATGGAAGTCGCGGGAAACATCTAATCTGAAATTAATTGTTTACATTACAATTTATCTTCATTAACGTCGGAGGATCTCCCAACAAATTTTGTGAAATGAATGAAGTTGCTATGAATTACTATATTTTTGTGTAGTGACTGTGGAGCTGATAAAAAGGTGGATACTAGAGATAATGATGTAGCGCCGCGTGTTGTCGCAGTGTGAACTGACCATAACAGGCATTTATTGAATAGTTTTAGTCTCTGTTCACTCGCTAGTTTCTTAAACCCCGTCCAACGTTACGTCGTTATAAGGAAAAAAAAAACTTAGGCCTTTGCATCCGTTAATGGATGATTTATACAGTATTCTCGGAGCGAAGTAACCGCTCTTGAAATACTGTAGTGCCTGGGACAGTCGGTTTTTAAATGTCGTATGGTTGCCCAAGCACATACGGCATTCTCACATAGTCAGCCTAGTCCAGAGGAATGACTGGTCAATACGTCTGGGGCCAACCATGTGCGGGTTTCCTCACGGTGTTTTCCTGCACTGTTAGAGCGTCCATATAATGTACTTGAGATCTGAAAATGTTTCATTGGTACACGCCACAACCTGGGATTCGAACCTGCACTCTTTCGAGTGCGAACAAAACGGTCTGCCCACTAGGCTACGGAGCTCGTCCGTTATAAGAAAATGGGTTGAAAATGTAGGCGTTTAAAGCGGAATAAACCTATGAAATCTGCATTGCATCAAATACATACTAAACTAAGTCCCAATAGGCCTTAAGATCCTACATTAATTATAATATTACGAGGCAATCCGTAATGAGCTGCTTGCAGTGTTAAGCTAACCGCACACATTATGGTATACCCGATTAACAGCCTCCGTGGTCTAGTGGTTTGAGCATTGGCTCTCGACTCGCTCGTGGATTCGATTCTCGCATTGGAACGACAAAAAATGTCGTTTCCAAGTTTGGTTAGGACAATACAGGCTGATCACCTGATTGTCTGACAAGAAAGATGATGCGTCGGATCGGCATGTAAAAAGTTGGACCTGCGCCTGATCTCTCGTCAGTCGTGTCGGTTATCTATCCCTCTGGATTACGAGAGCAAAGGAAGAGAGAGTGCTCTTGTGTACTACGCATACACTTGGACACTATAAAATTACTCCTGTGAATCAAACTGTAGACAGGATGGGAATGAAACTGGCCTCCTTTCCGATTTCGGTGTGGGGTTATTGATATTGGTATACCCGAAAGGTTTTCCTGTAGGTACAGTTAAGTTGTAAACAGGAGCGTGTATGTTGCACTGCAGTACCCCAAGCTGGAACATTTTGCAGTATCGTTACGTGTACGCATTGGCGTAGCTAGGGATTTTGTCTAAAGGGGGCAGCCGACCGTGCGTGACGGGGGGGGAGGGATTTAAATAACCAGGGCCGTCTTTAACCTCTTAGAAGCCCTGGGCACATTAGAATAATAGGCCCCTTTTTTTTCGATTTTACCTGTTTAAGCTTTAAACATCGATACTAAATAATATATATTTTTTTATGTTAAATGCGAGCGAGCGAGCAAAACTTTTTTCCTTTTAGGTTAAATCTGTTCAAATTTGAAACCCTATAAGACTGCGAAAATAGGATCATTTTGTAATATACCTACATTACAACAATTATAGGCCCCCATTTTTTTTCATTTTTACCTGTTTAAGCTTTAAACCCTGAAAAACTGTGTAATTCGATAAATACAAATATCGATAGCCTAAAACAAAACCTCGGTACTAAATTTTATAATGTGTTCTACAGGTTTCTACACTACTCAGGTGCAGGCAAACCTGTCAGGTACAAACCTGACAGCTTAAGGTTCCGATCTATGCGATCGCGACCCCACACCATGATCCGCGACCGTGACCAGCAAACCTGCCAATCAGGGCCTCTAGTGAAGATGCATTCGATTATTTCGACGGTGAAGTTCGAAAACAAAAATGTATGGAATTTGAAATAAGTCATCGTTAAGTGACATGTCGCTTGCGATGCCTTATGTCAAATCCCATACATTTTATTTTCGAACTTCACCGTCGAAGTTATCGAATGCATCTTGACTAGAGGCCCTGATTGGCTGGTTTGCTGGTTTCGCGTCGCTTGTCGCGGAGATGGTTTATTGCTCCATATAACTTACGCCTTTTCATTCGTTTAAAGAAATCTCGAAAAAGCTTACTAAAGCCACCCGAGACCCCAGAGCCGGGAACTACCTGGCACAACGGATAGCTAATAACGATGCTATCCAACGAGGCAATGCTGTCAGTTTGCAAGGTACTCTGCCAGATGGGGACGACCTGGGGAAGTTTTTCTATTTATATAATATATATAGATAAGTCTTCTTTTTTAGTATTAACTTTTAGTTTCTTAGAGTGACTATGAGTGTGTTTTGTTTTTTTTTGTTTCTTTAATAAATTTTATTCAATTTTACAATGAAAAAGTGTATAGTATTATTGTGTTATTAATAAAGTTCGATTTTGAATGGTTATCCTAAAAATTCAGCAGTTAAAGTTTCAATTATTAAGGCTACGTTAAGGCCATAAGGCTACGTTCCCACGAGCGTTTTTCAATACTATGCGCCGATACAATACAGTTGATAATCATGTAGGGCTGTCAAGTCTGACATTTGACACTTTGATTTTCAGCTTTATTGTAGGCCGTTAGCGAGTTCTCTGAAAAGTGACTTTTTCAGATCTCAAGTACATTATACGGACGCTCTAACGGTTAAGGAAAACATCTTGAGGAAACCCACACATAGTTGGCCCCAGACGTATTGACGAGTTCATTCCTCTGGACTAGGCTGACTGTGTTGTGAGAATGTGGTATGTGCTTGGGAACCATACGACATTTAAAAACCAATTGTCCCAGGCACTACAGTATTTCAAGAGTGGTTACTTCGCTCGGAGAATACTGTATAAATCATCCATTAACGGATGTAAAAGGCCTAAGATTAAGTTAGCGAGTTCTATTTACAGTGCAGATTTGTCTGTCGCCACCACAACAAAACTCTCGTGGGTATACGAGCTCTATGTGCAATGCTATCATTATGTAGAGAAGACGCGCCGCCATTGGATATTTATGAACAAACAGACGTGACCCACTCTCTGCCGCTGTGTCACATTCACTGATGGTTTTGTTTCATTTTATGACGCTTTTTACTTGACGCTAATGACGAAATATACAATGTTGTAAAATATGACAGTTATACATTTTGTCATAATAACTCCCCACACCGATCTCGGTGACGGTGACCGGTTTCATTGAAACCAGGCCAGTTACGCAGGAGTGATTTTATAGTGCCCAAGTGTGTGCGCAGTATACATGAGCACTCTCTCTTCCTTTTACTCTCGTAACCCAGTGGGACGGACGACCGACACGACTGGCGAGAGATCAGGCGCAGGACCGACTTTTTACATGCCCATCCGACGCATGGATCATCTTTCTTGTCAGACAATCAGGTAATCAGCCTGAATTGTCCTAACCAAACTGGGAAACAACATTTTTTTTGTTGTTCCCATGTGGGAATCGAACCCACGACCTCCGAGTCGAGAGCCAATGCTCGAACCACTTGACCACGGAGTCTCACACTCGGAGAATCACTTTATGTCATACAAAGCAGGTGAATCGCCTGCTGGTAGTAGATAAACTTACGTATTAACTATTTAGTAATATCACAGAATAACTAGGCTTCCCTTGTCACTTACCTTTTGCTGTTTGATGTTCCAGCCAGGATCTCTACGTTGAATATCTTGGGGATTCTTCTTATAAGTTACATGGAGATACAAATGATACAAATCATAGCATCACAATATGTTGATTTATTACTACACGTACAACAGATATAATTAATATATAACTCATATAACAGAGGAGCATACTAATACGGTTCCCTATTTTTTCGCATAAAATCGTATGTCATAATTTTACTTGGCATAATTTCATTTGACCTAATAGTAGTTTCGCATAATATTCATTTGTCATAACTTTCTTAGCATAATTTTTTTTCGCATAATTACTAAAAGCATAATAATTGTTAGGCATACTTATTGTAAGGCATACATTTTTTTACGCATAATATTCATTAAGAATAATATTTTTATGCATAATATTAAAAAGCATAAATATAATTACGCATAATGATATTTAAGCATACTATTATATTTACGCATACATCTTTGTAGCATTTTTTTCACATACTAATGAATGATAAATTCTACTGGGTGTGCGAGTTAAGACGAAATAACAATTATAATTGTAATTTTCGACTGATTACGAAATTAAACTCGGACAAAAAACACGAACTGCTATCTAAGAATATGCCGAGCTAATTATTTAAACATGTTAGCGGCTTACGGGTGGCCCAAGGGCCACCCCGCCGCAACTTAACCTACTGTTACACATGTTACACTAGGTATATGAGTGTAATACCTGCTTTTAATGTTTCATAAATATGCGTTTAATTACCTTAACCGTGTTTTCATTATATCGTTCTATTTTATGCATATTTGTGCCTTGTGACAGAATGCCTTGAATTTATTATGACAAAAAATATGCCTAATGAGTTTATGCCGAAAAACAATTATGCCAAAGTATTATTATGACAAAAAAATTTATGCCTTACGAGTTATTCCTCATTAAATTAGGACAAACAATATTAGTCTTAATGATATTTATGCCTAATGATGTAGTATGCCAAGAAACCATTATGCCAAAGTATTATTATGCGTAGTAAAATTATGCCAAGTGAGGTATGCCAAATGAAATTATGACAAATAAAATTATGCGAAAGAAGAGGATCCCTACTAATACATGTCTATACTATACATAGCCTTTCGGCTAACTGAATATTCTATCTTAGGCATCAAAGTGACAGTACAAAGTTTGGCATTGACATAACATGTTCTTATATAATTATCATGTTATGTAACATTGCAAACCTTCATAGAAATCCCTACATATTATACAGGCTCCAGCTTCATGAAGGAGGAGGGCATGAAAGAGAGGCAGCCTTCGCCACTGGTACCTACATGTAATATGTGGATAAACGCCGCGCAATCATTATTATTCAATACTTGATTCTGGAAGTCTTCAAAGTGCGTACCCGTTTTTAAGCCTCCCTTCGCAAATGACAACAAAATTTCTGGCCAGCACAACCCCAATTTCACTCACTAAATTTTTCTATTTACATATCAGACACACACTGGCATTAAACGTACACATAAACTTAATCCCCTGTGCTATTTTTGAAAAAAGGTTATATTTCGCACCTCTGGGATCTTGGTCTCTAATAGTACACAAAAATAGTCGGAGAGCCGGCTAACAAAGCCCGCACTTGACCGCGTTTGTTTACACTCTACACCTCGTGGTCTGTTGCAGTAGACAGAGTGTTTCATGACGTTTAAACATTTTGACTATGAAATAGTAAAGAAATATACGAAGAAAGCCTGGTATGGTAAGAAAGGTTAAAATCTCAAACTAATTATTCGTTACTCTGGCTAAACACTATTACCCATTTGCACTAAACGTAAGTTAGGCTTGTCCTAGATAAGATACACTTAAACATAAGAACAGCCTAGCTTAACATTTTGTTTGCACTAACAGATATAACTTATATAGGTCGTAGCATAGGCATTGCTTAGTTAAGTGAATGATTGAACGAATATGAAGATTGGTTGTTTATGGTTTTATAAACCGGCTTAATAATGTAGTCCATAGAAAATATTTTGGCCTTCTCTTTACATTGATTCTGTCGTGTGTTAAAAAGTGACAAAAGATAAGACCTTGGTTTATTTTGTTTGGTAACGTAAATTCACCAAAAGGGGCAAAGGCTGTCAATTGTCTTGTCATATTTTGACAAACTCGGTGCTTGTTTCATAGAATAAACAGTTATAATAATTATATACGTGTTTACTGTTGACTAAAATTATACATTACTATTGATTTCGAATCGTTATTGATATACCTATTATGGAAAATAAGTTATAAGAAAAAGTAAAAACCGCAAACTACGGCGGCGGAAAAAATAAATTTGATTGCTGTGCGAAGAAGGCCCGTGCATCCTATCGAAAGTAACTTCTCACGATGCCACGACGAATAAAGAGAAATAATTCTTTTGCACATCCTATACCGCTTGAAGAAATCCATTTCATCGAAATTTTGGAAAAACTTTGGTAGTGATCTTGTGTTTCTAGTTCTCGCGTGTCGTCGCATTATGAAAATCGACTTCTACAAATTCAAGGAAATTCAATAAATCCTCTGCCATGGTGATTGTGATCTGACTATTTTAAGCTTTGAATTTTTAAAAACCTCTGTAATAAAAAATCTGCTAGATCCCTCTTTTTAATGTACCTAATACATCTATGGCTAGATCTCTGACAATTGATATAGTTACAAATAATCTGCAGACTAGATAAAACACCCGACTTATGTGTTGCCTACGCTTACGCACTTCCTAATCGGGCTCATAAAGTTAAGAATATCCTAAGTGGACTTAGGAATGGCCTAAGGTTAGTGCAACAGTATTTTTTGCTAGGAGCAGCCTAAGCAAGTTAGGAAAGAACTTAGGCGATTCTTAAGTTTAGTGCAAATGGGCATAAGTCCCCTGGATACATAATATTAAAACGTTATATAAAATCGATTACGCATATTTTGAGCATATGATATACCTACTATGTAAAGACGTTTAGGAAGGAAAAATTATTATAAAATATACCTATTTAAAAATATATAGATATTCTTACCGGTGCTATGAAGGTTATTAATCTCCCACAGCTAATTGAATTAATATTATTTAGATAGTTTTTTCTTTAGCTTTCAAATCAGCCGTTTCTGTGTTTAATGACCTCACTACCTTAGAAGACGCAGTTTCTTTTTCTTCAAATTTTATGAATTATTTTTCTACCTAAAGGTTTGTACATAAGTAGTAGATCATATGCCCAAAATATTCGAAATTGTCTGTGAAGAATGTCTTATTTTAACGGTATATTGCGATTTCGAGAGCAACAGTTCGCTGTTCTGTGCAAAAAATATTAGGAAGACGTTACGAGAATGACCGATTTAGGCGTTTACAATCGATACAGCCATTGACTTTAATATAGCTCCAGTACAAAGTACTTCGTAGTTTGTACAGAAGAAGAAATTGAAGGTTTGACAAATTGGCCTCTGATATTGACTATTAATAACTCCCCACACCGATGTCGGTGACGGTGGCCAGTTTCATTGAAAGGCCAGTTACGCAGGAATAATTTTTTATTGTGCCCAAGTGTGTGCGCAGTACACAAGAGCACTCTCTCTTCCTTTACTCTCATAATCCAGTGGGATGGATAACCGACACGAATGACGAGAGATCAGGCGCAGGTCCGACTTTTTACATGCCAATCCGACGCATGGATCATCTTTCTTGTCAAACAATCAGGTGATCAGCCTGCACTGTCCAAACCAAACTTGGAAACATTTTTGTTCCAATGCGGGAATCGAACCCACGACCTCTGAGTCGAGAGCCAATGCTGTAACCACTAGACCACGGAGGTTTTTAAATATTGACTATTATCACCACATCATGCAATACTAAGTTAAGTAACCTCAAATATTCTAGCAATGAGCGAGCTGAACATAATGAATTACAGCTAAGAACACTCTCGATCATGTCAGCTTTTCAAAAAAACTAGATTAAAATCGGTTCATCCGTTTGGGAGCAACGATACCTAGGGCACACACACACACACACACACACACACACAGACAAGTCAAACTCTCCGATAACGTCGGGGGCATGGACGTAAAAAAAAGTCGTCGTCGTCGGGCGGAAGGTGAGCCAAGCATTGAGTGAAGCCCAACAATTGCGGCGACTTACGTTTGTGTGAGATTTACGGATAATGGCCATTGGCGTACTGGCGGCCGATCGTCTTACTTTGCTGTGAATGTGTGCGTGCGGCACGGGTCGCTACGATACGGCCGTCTACCTTTGATTGCTTCTCTATCCAGAAACAGTGTCTGCCTTTTTTTTACGTTCATGGTCGGTGGTTAACAATTATCGAAGAGTTATTATGAGGACGACCAAAGTGTTAACTATTTATTTACGTGACTGTACATAATTGCTCATGTATAATGTACCGAAGTTAAACCCTGTCAGATTGTTGAAACTCATTGTTAAATATAACGCTCTCGTTAATAGCTCTAGCTTCGGGCTTATTGTGGGTTTAACAAAGAAGAGTTTACTGAGAAGTGAGAACAGCTTAAATCATCAAGACGCGTTTTCATTGTACCGTTTTAAGCTATAATAAAATTATGTCAGGAAGATCTAAGGCTGCAATTTCCCCGGACGGAGAAAATTCAGAGCACTGAAAATAGAGTTCTGGCCTAATACAATAGAGTTGAAAATTGAACACTTGACAACACACAGCAGCCATTTAAAAACTCGACGGTCGTGAATTCGATTTTCAACTCTACGATATAAGCCCAGAGATCTATTTTCAGCGCTCTGAATTTTCTCCGGCAGGAGAGATTCCGGATAATAGTTAATAGAATCAGGTGATATGCATGCTTAAGCGTGCACTCACACATTTGGTTGCAGGTTGTGGGTATTTTTTCGCGGGAAATTGCTAGATATTATAATACGAGTACTAGCTGTTGCCCGCGGCTCCGCCTGTATAAATACAGTATCCCACGGGAACTATACTGTACTTTTTCGGTATAAAAAGTAGCCTATGTTTTAAACGTAGGTACCAAATTTTATCGAAATCCGTATAGTAGTTTTTGCGTGACAGAGTAACAAACATCCATCCATACATCTATCAATACATCCTCACAAAGTTTCACATTTATAATATTAGTAGGATTTAAATTAAATTGTATTTCGGATAATATAATATTCCCAGCCTAAAGTATGGTGTCGCCGGCAGTAGATTATCCATAACCATAAAATTTTTGTTTTTATTAAGTGGAAACAAAAATTAATTAGTGAAAAGCTTATAATTGTACTATTTGCTCGGGTCGCGATAATTTGGTACAGTGGTACAGATAATTTGGTACAACTAGCAATTGGGTGTGTCACCCTATTTATTTTTAAGGCTAGGACACAAACCAACAGACGGTTCCACTAATCGGCCATCGGGTTACCGCAAAGATTTCAAAACTCAAGATTTACTCGGACGTACATTTGACAGAACAAATCTCCATACAATAAAAAGTTACGCCATCTTGGTTTTCACCATACTTCGTCCCCAAAATCTCAAAAGTAGGGCTATTTAACTGGAGACACTTTTTGCCTCGACATGCCTCGTCTAAATAGGTCTATAGGTTACCGGCTATCCATGGAACATTGAAACACTATAGTCACTTATTATAATATGTTTTCGTCCTTTTGAAAAGCAATAAAATTGTAACATGATGATGATGATTACTCGAAAATTCCCGGCATATTCGTACTACTACCTCATACGTCATACTCTCGCTAGTGCAAAAAGTTCGCCACACAAATGAAAACCGCCAGAGATGCCATATTTATGTGCCAACTGGATCTAGGGATAGGCCGGTATCGACAGTCGATAGTTTATGTCGACGAATTGAGCTAGGGATGGGCTAGTCGATTGTTTGTTCCATATTAATAAATTGCTGAGACTTATGTGCTGAAAATTGAAATATTTGTGCTTCATTCAGATACAATACAATTCATATCGATAAATTGCAAGTTTCATATCGGGTAATTTCAAATGCGTGTCAAAATATTTCTGTGCAAACTGGAGTTGCATCAGGCATGGAATGTTTCACGACCCCTTTGGCTCAGTGGTTGAGCACGTCATTGCTTAAGCCGAAGGTCAACGGGTTCGAATCCCGGCAAAGGAACAATAAAGTTTCCTGTTCCTGGGTCATGGATGTATATTAAAATGTGTATAATAAGATAAAAATATGTGTAAAGTGTAAAACATATAAAATATATTTCCGTTGTACGGAACAACGGAAATATATTTTATAGTTCCCGGTACCCGTTACAAAACTTCTTCGATAACTTACCACGGGACCAGATTGCTGTTGTCTGGAAGCGTCCATAGATATTATTATTTATAATTCAAAATAAAATACTGACATATTTAATTTGTTCTGTTTGACAAAATATTACTTATTTTTACCCAACTACGGCGAAGCCAAAAGCAAGAGTAACGATTTAGACAGTCTATGTATTTATGTACGTATATTTGTTCCACCGTAGCGCCTACTAGGTACTGGTCCGATTTTAATAAATAACATTCGATATAACAGTCCGGGTAACATCTATTCTATATACTATTACTATATTTATTAACTATATAATATTATAAGTGCGAAAGTGAGTCTGTCTGTCTGTCTTTCTGTCTGTCTGTTACCTCTTCACGCTTTAACCGCAGAACCAATTTTTATGAAATTTGGTATAGACAATAGACATACTTTGGGTCCCGGGAAAGGACATAGGATATTTTTATCCCGAAAAAGTAGTTTTCCCGCGGCACAATGTATTTACGCGGGCGGAGCCGCGGGAAAAAGCTAGTAGGCTATATAATTTACGTAGTCGTGTTAGTTTTTTATAAAAATTGTAGTTTCATTCAAAATGTAAGCCAATAGTAGTTAGAAGTGGTATCAAAAGTCGTTACTTTGGTATCGATTACTTATTGGGTGTGATAAAGTGACTTAACTGTGTACAAAGTTTGAGTGTTGAAAAGTAGAGTAGGGAAGAACAGTTTTCGAGTGTCGATAGTTTTAAAGCAATAATTACTTATTGGGTGTGATAAAGTGACTAACTGTGTGCAAAGTTTGTGTTGAAAAGTAGAGTAGGGAAGAGAAGTTTTCGAGTATCGATAGTTTTACAGTAATAATTACTTATTGGGTGTGATAAATCATAAAGTGACTTAACTGTGTGCAAAGTTTGAGTGTTGAAAAGTAGAGTAGGTAAGAGAAGTGTCGATAGTTTTAAAGTAATAAGTAATTCTGATTACAAACTTTCTGCATCGAGAACTATATAGTAAGTATAGCTAAATATTTCCCCGTATATTTCTTTTAAAATTTCTTCGCTCAATTAAAAAATACTTGAATATAGGTAATGAGCTTTCCCCTTTGGTAGCGTTCGTGAGTCGTGACACACTTCTGCTTCATGTTTAATCATTCACTCGCTCCTCATGAATGAGTGAATGGACGGGATCTGAAAAGGTTTCATGGAGGCACAACATTCAATATTATAGCGATTTCGGCATCTAAAATGCCTTGGGGTAGGGTAGCCGAATAGCTACGGGAATAGTCGAACGCAAGCGATGATTCACGAAGATTCGTTCGGCTAATGCCTAATTCCATTATTCGGCCCTGCCCCAGGGCATTTCTAGATGCCGAAAATACTATATCTTATACTTTAAACGTTATAGTGAATACAAAAGTGAAACTTTCCGTTACTCACTCCTCCGTTTCGTTACTAACTCAGTGATTAACTCACAAAATGTACGATACAGAATCGGTCAGCTGAATCCGCGGTGAGGTGTCAAATTCGTATACTAATTTGACACTTCATTGCGGATTTAGCTGTCGAGATATATGAAAATGTTCTTAGGAATATCACTGCAGTTGTACGTGAGTTGTACGTTCGACTTCATTCAGTCATGTCTAAAACGTAGTGATTATATTCTCTTTGGTCATGTCAGGGTTTCGAGATGACAGCGAACCCCTTGACTAACTAATTAAATCCCGTCTGCCCCCTGTTGAAGAAAAAAAAAGGTTTTTGAAATAAAAAGGTAACAAATACAGTGTCAAAAGAAATAACTTTTTAATATTAATATGATGGGTGGGCTCGTTTACTGTCGAATATTGACTCAATTTTAGGAGTAATTTTGGACAATTGTAAACTTTTTAAGGAATATATTCTATAGTTTTCCCATAATTTAGAACATAGTGTATCATAAAGTAAAAATTAGCCGTAAGTAAAAAAATAATATAGATTTTTGTTGCACAGTTGCATTTTAATGTAATAATAATAAATTTATTTTTGTTTGATCTTATTAGTTTTTACTAAAATCACCTTCATCTAAACCCATATAAATAGTTTTTTTCTACATATCGCATTAACTTGTACAAATACAGTCAATGCGTTCAAGTTATCAGCTATTTCAACAGCGTGAAAATACTACAAAACTCACAGTTTTATTGGCGTTCGCTTTAAATTTTAATTAAAATCGCACTCCGCCCGCGTATACGAAATTACGTTCAAACCTTACTAATTGACTGCAGACTTTCATACAATATAACATTTATTTAAAGTAAATATATTATTGTTAACAAAACTATAAAATTATTATATGTTTTAATGTACCTTAATTAATTCGGTGTAATAATAGTAATAATAATATCTGTGGATGCTTCACACCACGTCAGATTGACCCGTGGTAAGTATCCGCAGAACTTGTGTTACAGGTACAAGACAACGGGAAGTATAAAGTTTAGTATATATAAAAAATAAATTTGTTACGTGGGAGAGCCATGCTTCGGCACGAATGGGCCGGCTCGACCGGAGAAATACCACGGACTCACAGAAAACCGGCGTGAAACAGCGCTTGCGCTGTGTTCCGTCGAGTGAGTGAGTTTACCGGAGGCCCAATCCCCTACCCCCCTAGAAATGCCGCAGTTGAAAAACAATTTGTTACCCCAGGAGGGTACCAACTGCGTTGGAGAATCCCTCTCTGGACGTCCATGCTCAGGGACCCCTGGAAATGAGCGTGGACGTCCAGGCTGCCCCTCGTATTCTGGGGAGGGCAAAACTGCGCTACAATCTGCTCGGGGCAAGAGCAAACACACAAAGGCACCCCCCTCGATATTAGGCATGGACTTCTGTAATATCAGGGGATTACACTCCAACCTTAATGCCGTCCATTACCACCTTGAGACGGCAAAGCCGGCTTTGCTCTTTTAAAGCGAGACGCAGATATCATCTCCGAGTGACACATCATACCTTTCCCACCCAGGGTATTATCTCGAGCACTCCTTTCTGCCCAAAGCTGGAGTGTGTGTGTATATCAGAGATGATATCAGCTCTCGCCGCCTCAGCAATCTTGAGGACAGGGAGCTGTCAACATTATGGCTCCGCATAGATTGCGACGACCACCCTCGCGTCTATGCGTGCTTATATAGGTCCCATAGTGGTGACACCGAGACGGACCGACTCTTGGAACACCTGCAAGCTGCTTCAGATTTTGTACAGCGGCAGATCCCATCCGCAGAGGTCATAATACTTGGCGACTTTAATGCCAACCACGCCGACTGGCTCAATTCCAGTAAAACTGATCATGCGGGGAGATCTGTATGCGACTTTGCCCTTGCGAACGACCTAACACAACTGGTTACTACGCCTACGCGAATCCCAGATGTGGACGGTCAGAATCCTTCCTTGTTGGACCTTCTGCTGACTTCAAATCCTGATGGCTACCAAATATCCGTAACCGCTCCACTTGGTTCATCGGATCATTGCCTTGTCAGGAGTTCTGTGCCACTCACGACGGTGTTACGACAGCGTGCTCTTAAATACCGTCGTGTGTGGCACTACAAGTTAGCAGACTGGGATGGAATGCGGTCGTTTTTTGCATCCTATCCTTGGGGGCACGTGTGCTTCTCGCCGGATGATCCCGACAACACTGCCAACTCTGTTGCCGATGTGGTAGTGCAGGGGATGGAACTTTTCATTCCGTCCTCTGTAGTGCCAACTGGCGGCAGATTTCGTCCCTGGTTTGGTTCATCCTCCAAAAAAGCTTCTCGCCGGAAGCAGGAGGCTTACCAATCCTGGGCCAATGCAGTGTCTACTCGGGATTTAAATACCAGCACATATAAAATGGAGTACAACCATGCCTCTAGGTCTCTCAAGAAAGAGATCACTTGGGCAAAGAAACAGCACGTCAATAGAATTGGCAAGAGACTCGAGCGCCTCCCCTCGGGAACCCGTGCATTCTGGTCTCTGGCCAAAGCTATTGAGGGAAATTTCTGCAAGCCAACCCTACCATCCCTACACGTAGGAAATGGATCGTTAGCCCAGGACGCAAAAGACAAAGCCGATCTTCTGGGCAAGCTCTTTGCGTCTAACTCGACCCTAGATGACGGGGGGCAGAAACCGCCGACCATACCGCGATGCACGAGCTTCATGTCGGATATTCGGTTTCATCAGCGCTCAGTGCGAAAAGCCCTCCGTTCCCTTGATATCCAAAAGTCGAGTGGGCCTGACGGAATCCCTCCTATTGTGTTGAGAAAGTGTGCTCCAGAGTTGGCTCCGGTCTTGACGCGCCTTTTTCGGCTCTCCTATTCCTCTGGCATCGTCCCGGCTTCTTGGAAGACAGCCTTGGTGCACCCGATCCCCAAAAAAGGTGATCGCTCAAATCCTTCCAACTATAGACCAATCGCCATAACCTCTCTCTTCTCAAAGATAATGGAATCCATTATCAATGGCCAGCTTCTTCGATACTTGGACGGCCAGGGATTACTAAGCGACAAACAATACGGGTTCCATAAGGGTCGCTCGGCTGGTGATCTCTTGGCGTACCTAACTCATCGTTGGGCTCAGGCAATTGAGTCGAAGGGAGAAGCATTTGCTGTTAGTTTGGACATTGCGAAGGCCTTTGATCGGGTTTGGCATAAAGCGCTGCTTTCAAAGCTTCCATCATGCAAGTGGGTCACAAGTTTCTTAGCAGACCGAAGCATAAAGGTCGTAATTGACGGCGAATGCTCGGAAACTCAGTCAGTTGATGCTGGTGTCCCTCAGGGCTGTGTGCTATCGCCTACCCTATTCATACTGCATATCAATGACATGTTACAGACCAACGGCATTCATTGCTATGCGGATGATAGTACAGGTGATGCTGTATATACCGGCTCCCCTAATATTTCTCGGCTAAATGTCATCGAGAGTCGAAACGAACTTGTGTTAAAAATAGAGAATTCATTGGAGAAAGTCTCTGAATGGGGTAGACGTAACTTAGTCCAATTTAACCCCGCCAAGACACAAGTCTGCGCGTTCACCGCTAAAAAGTCACCTATGGTCGTACATCCTCGTTTTGAGGGCACATCTTTAACCATCTCCCCTAGCATTGAAATACTTGGCGTTAGCATATCGAGCGAAGTCCAATTCCGATACCATCTAGAGGGTAAGGCCAAGTTAGCCTCGAAGAAGCTTGGTGTTCTCAACAGAGCGAGACAGTACTTCGGTCCGGACCAACGCCTACAACTCTACAAGGCGCAGGTTCGGCCTCATATGGAATATTGTTCTCATCTCTGGGCAGGAGCACCAAAATACCAACTGCTCCCTCTGGATCGTATCCAACGAAGGGCCGCTCGAATTGTTGACTGTCATAGTGTTTCAAACAGCTTGGACCCCTTGGAATTACGCCGAGATGTAGCTTCACTCTGCATCCTCTATCGGTTGTATCACGGGGAGTGCTCTGAGGAATTGTTCGGAATCATACCACCTGCAACTTTTCGCCATCGTCCCACGCGAAAAATATTCCATCCTCATCACCTTGATGAGTGGCAGTCTTCCACCGTGCGTTTCTCGCGTAACTTTCTGCCGCGCACTGTAAAACTCTGGAACGAACTGTCACCAGCAGTATTTCCGGACCTATACGACCTACAAACCTTCAAGAAGAGAGCGTATTCCCTCTTAAAAGGCCGGCAACGCACCTGCAACTCTTCTGATGTTGCGAGTGTCCATGGGCGACGGTAGTTGCTTTCCATCAGGTGACACGTTTGCTCGTTTGCCCCCTTATTTTATAAAAAAAAAAAAAGATTTTTATTTCATTATATATGTCACCGTAAAATTGTAAAAACCGTTAGTTTGCAATAAATTTATAATTTAAATTGCAATAGAAAAATGTTGATAGACTTGCGACGCGAATATGCTACCTATAATTTCACACATTATTTTTCGTTAGATTGTAAATATATAGTTTCTAATCTTTCGTCATATTTTTACAATCTCGTTAATCATTTTACAATCTAACGGTTTTACTGTGACATAATATACATCCGTGGACCGTGTTCCAGGAATACAGAAAAAGTTTTTGTTCTTTAGGCGGGATTTAAACCCACGACCCCCGGCTTGATCACCAACGTGCTCAATCAATGAGCCACAGAGGTCGTTAAATGTTTATTAAGTAAAACCAAAAGCTAATTAAGTCCAATAACCAATTATGATGCGGTTTTCAGTGAAGCGTTCGGGTCCGGGTTCGGGTAATAATCTTAAGAGTGCGCTAGTCAACGACTCGAACTCAATGCTGCGCGCGGGGAAAATGCTTGTTATTTCACCTAATATTGGGGAAAAAAGGATATACCTATAAAATAGTAATCTATACTTATAAGAGAAGCTATGCTGCACACATTTATGCAGCTGTGTAAAGTATTTTAGAAAAGGCGTCTTCAAATTACGCAAATCGACACTCAGCTGTTGGCGATTTATGAAAAAACTATATAATATTTTTGTCTGAAGTAAAATTATCTCCATTGCTGAATAATCGGACCGTGTCGGTATTTGCTTGCTTTTTTATTATCATTCTTTATTTAATTTTTATTTACTTTCAAAGTTGCGCTAAAAATGCGATGTTTGGAGGCTGACCTTCTACACTAATTTGAATTTCAGAAATATAAGTAAACTAGATGACGCCCGCAACTCCGTTGCGCCAAAATTCGTTTATCGCGGCGGAACGTACATTTTTCCGGGATAAAAAGTATCCTATGTCCTTTCTCGGGTCTCAAAGTATCCCTATACCAAATTTCATCAAAATCGGTTCAGCGGTTTGGGCGTGAAGAGATACCGACCTAGATAAGTGTCATAAAAATCGATATTACGCTAGAATTTGGGTCTACAATGTTTGACTTTGAAGTAAATCACCAACAGCATTTGTATGGAGAAAAAACCGACTTGCGCAGCATTAAGGACTTGACATAAAAGTTTGAAATAAAAATCAAAGTTAAACATTTTGAAAAACCCACAAAAGTTAAACTGTAAATAGTTTAACTACTGTTTATATGACTTCGTGAGATCAACTTTACTCATAAAGTGTTTACGTTTGATTCTATCTCGTTACTTAATTAAATCAAGTCGGGTTTTTTTTCAATCGCGTTTTAACCGTCATGTGTTTCTTCAATTTTATTAAGTGAATTACTACATTTTAAGGTCATGTTAGCCATTGTCAATGTAATATATCGATCCTGCCTTATGTTGTTTAAGTTCAAAGCCAATCGGTTGCGTTGAAGAAAGCAAAAACTTTGCTAAAAATAATTAAAATTGCGCATACAAAATGTCGCAGACCGCCATGTTTTTTAACCCCCCAACGAAAACAGAAGGGTGTTGTAAGTCTATCTGTGTGTCTGTATGTATGTCCATGACATTTAAGAGCTATGCCAAACGGATGAACCGATTTGGATCTAGTTTCTTTGTTGGTATAGATATAGATTAGACCACGGGGAAGGACATAGGCTACTTTTTTTGCGGCAAAATGTACGGTTACCGCGGGATTTTCTTTTGCGCGCACGAAGTCGCGTGCAACATCTAGTTTATAATTATTATCTAATGTTCTCGCACCCTAGAGAGAGCCATCGTTTAAAAAATCATGGATAGGATATTAATTAAAGTAACCTATAAATCATGAAATAAACAATATTTATATTATACAAAACATTGAAAATGTTCCGCTAGGGAATTTGAGATTTTATTTCTGCAATAACTTTTAAAATTATTTCGCTTTGGGCTTTTGGATATCATTATAACACAAAGCATTCACTTGAGACCGATTATAGCTTCCGCGACAAATTTTTGCAAATAGTATGGGAGGGTGGGGCAGGACGGGGTACTTAAGATAAATTCATAAACATATTTAGCACTCAAATTATCCTTAGTTATACGACTATGAATATGGTTAATATTTTTTTTTTATAATCGAAGGCAATTAATTTTCGAGCCCTGACGTTACTGCGAACCAAGTGGATCTATTGTGGCTACGACTACTGAGTTTCAATACGCTTAAAACATTTTTATAAAATTTATACGCATGTATGATGTAATAAACTAAAATCACATTTTCTCAATAATTTAAACATCGTATTTTTATAAAAATTGTATGTCTAACAACTATCACGATGATCGATCTTTAGATGCTAGGACATACTTGCTTGGTCTATATAGAAACACGTGAAAAGCTACGGGGTACTAAATACCGTCTTACCTCCACTTCATCTTGCTAGACCTTCCCCTATATCATATGGGGATTACACCATAGGTAAAAGCTATTGATTGAGTAATAAACGTGTAAAATAATACATTTCTACATTATTTATGAAGAAGTTTTCCCGCAACTTTGTTTCTGTAAATGGAAATCTCGCAGAACTTTTTTCCGAGAAAAACGACGCGCCTGTGTTAGTCTAAGCTGAAAATTATCTGTGGACTGTGTGCCAAATTTTCAAATCCCTGTAGTAGTGTCAGCGCAAAAGACAATTAAACATACACACAAACTTTTGCATTACAGGAATAATATCAAAGAGTAGGTAGATACTTACGTACAGAGAAATAGATTTCATGGACCGATCCAAATCGATCCAAATTTAAAAAAACAAAATACGACGTAAGATAGGCTATATGGCCTGTGACCTTGTGGCGTATATTCGACAGAACAAATCTTCATACAAGAAAAAGTTACGCCATCTTGATTTCAACATACCTCAAATGTCAAAATGGCTCCAAACAACCCAAAAATTGAGCCATTTAAGTGGGGACCGTTTTTGCCTCAACATACCTCGTCTATAATACGAGTATATACGTTTGTGGCTATTACTAGTAATATATATTCTTTGCTATTACGCTATTCTATGTATTACCGGTATTACGTTACAATGAGGCTGATTAACTAATTGTGCGCCGTGACCTGGTCTGGCAATAATCAGCCTTGATCTTGTTCCTACCTAGATTACTAGGCTTCATAGTTTACATGCCATTCTAGATTACCTAGGGGGAATTCATAGTTTACATGCCATAAGTCATGATCATCAACCGATAACTATAAGCCGAGTCGCGTCACGACGCTGCATATTTAAGATAGCGATTCAAAATTGAACTTTATTATTTACACAAGAAGGTACACATTTAACTGCAAGAGTTCTTATTTCGAGTTGCGCCGAGTTTCGTGCGATTGCGAGATGGGCTCCGTATAAAACGGCACTTATTTTTTTTTCTATTTTTAGTATTCGTTGTTATAGCGGCTACAGTCCTACTTCCTACTAATATTATAAATGTGAAAGTTTGTGAGGATGTATGGATAGATGTTTGTTGCTCTTTCACGTAAAAACTACTGAACGGATTTTGATTAAATTTGGTATGGGAGTAGTTTAGGCTCTAGATTAAAACATAGGCTACTTTTTATCCCGAAAAAGTACAGTGTTCCTGCGGGATACTCAATAGTATATTTACGCGGGCAGAGCCGCGGGAAACAGCTAGTAATCTATACTAATATGTGTCTGTCTGTCTGTTACCTCTCCACGCTTTAACCGCTGAACCAATTTTGATGAAATTTGGTACATACATATCTTGAGTCCTGGGAAAGGAGATAGGATACTTTTTATCCCGAAAAAGTACAGTGTTCCCGAGGGATACTGTATTTACGCGGGTGGAACCGCGGGCAACAGCTAGTAGATGTATATGTAAGTATCCTAATATCAGCGACCACATAAACTAGGTTATTACCTTATTACCCTTCTGCGAAAATTTCAATTGTCTGTTAAAATTTCAGTTCGTCCAGGACTAATGTCATAAATACTTGTACTTGTGAGTACCATAATTACCGTACTTATACCAGAAACTTCTATCATATTAATTATGTACCTATTTCAATTTTTTAAATTTCTTTTTTGCAGCTTTTCAAGTTTTTAATTTTCTTTTTTATTACCTACTTTTATAATTTGTAAATATTTTAAATAGTAGATTAACATCATGTCAAAATAAAGCGGAATCTATTCTAAACTTAGTATGAATATAAAGGTTAGAAACTTAGAGATAACATTTTAAACGAATTTTTAAAATTACTTTGTTTTAATAAATCGTACCTCAATAAAACGCAAACACAAAATATATTCCAAGTAGTGGTGCGCGACGTAAGTACAAACACTAATTACTATAAGGTTAACACTTTTATACCTAGAATGTAATATCGTGACTTTCAGTTATAAAATATGAACACTGTGTGGGCTATTTGTAGGTTTTAAGTCGATAAATGCTTGTCGTTAAACAATGGACTTGAATGATCATTGTGAGATCAAAGTCAAAGTCAAAAATTTTTATTCAAAGTTGGTATTTTTTATACACTTATTGAACGTCGGTACACATGATGCCTACCATCGGTTCGGGAACTAGCCCGGCGAGAAGAACCGGCGTAAGAAACTCGCACGGGGCCATCTTTTACCAAAAATATGGAAAATTGTTCTTTTAAAATAAAAAAATGTATAACAATGTTATGACTAAAACTATATAACTAGAGTACAATAGTATATGGAAGTAGCCTTGCAGGGGGCCACCTCATTCCCAAGGTGTGCTATCATTCATGATAGCACACCTTGCCTAGCCTAGCACCTAGCACACGATCTTTACCCTTTTATTAATAACTAGATGACAATAAATATTTAATGCCCAACGAGGTGGGGCATTAAATATTTTTTGATGATGATGATGAAAAGTATCCTAAGTTATGTTCGGCTATCTGCCAGTAAAAAACCCCGAAAATAGGTCCAGCCGTTCTAGAGATTAGCCGAAACAAACAGACAGACAGACATTATTAAAGTGGAAATAGTGCAAGAAGTCTTGTGTGTTATTACTGTGAGACAGACAGACAGATAGGCAGACGGACAGACAAATAATTAAAAATTTGAATTGAATTTGTGAAGAAAGTGGGGGCATTTATTTAGAAAAAGTTATCTATGGCAAAGTACACAAATCCCACGTGTCAGTGCCAAAAAAGAGAGAGAAAAAAAGTAGAAAAAGTTTTTGCCTCGACATACTCGTACCTCGTCTTTAATATACGGATACGTCTATGACGTAAATACAATAGCAAAGGTTCGCTCAAAATATTTTTTTCATAACATTCTCCATATGTAAATCTAATGTAATATCTGCAGGTCCCGTGTGGCACTAATATATAATAAATTATTCCGCCCTATCCAGTACCCCTAGTCAGTACCCTTATAAGCCTAGTATCGCCTATGAATCCGACAGGCTTATGTTTGAATTAAATCTTTAGGGCAGTTTGAAAATAAATAATGGAAATATGACCGGCCTATGAGCAGAGAGCAGCAGCACAAAGGACATTTTATAAGTAGAGATACAGTAAGGAGCCGTTCAAGTATTACGTAATAAGATCTTTTGCAATTATTGACCCACCCCTCCCCTTCGTCAGCAAAAGTAATCAAAGCTCTTACACCTCCCCTATGATTACATAAACATTGATTGATTCATGAGCAGCGGTTATAAGCAGTTATATTTGGAATAGAGGACTGTTTTCATTACTAGTAGGAAAATGCTGGAAAATGCATTTCGTTCTTAAGCATAGACAATGTGTGGGTTGCCATACGTGTAAAAAAGTAAATAATTACTGCTGACCTAATCACCATCTAGATCTCCCCACCCCTATGTCATCAAAAATAAGCAAAGCAAAGACCCTTCCACCCCCCATATTCCAATGTCATATTTTATATTAGCGCAGAGTTCTATTTTCAGTGCTGTGAATTTTCATATTTAAGCCTTTCATCATAATCGGTCCAGTACTTTCGGAGCCTATTTATTACAAACAAACAAATCTTTCCTCTTTATAAAATTATATGTTGTGTCGTTTGACATGAAAACATGGCCTCTATCTTTTTTTTTTTTTTTTGTTTCCGGGGGGGGAAAATGCATTACGCATACCACCCAGGCGCAGGGGGCACCCAAGTGGTGATGTGGGACTCCCGTATAGGCTAATGTAACCCACGGTATACCCACTAAAAACCCCCCCATCTTCCCCCTCGCCGCCCTCTGACGGGGCCACGGGAACGATACACACATCCGCGACCCCGCCGGCGGCAGCCGCCCACAAGCGGCTCCATCGCGAAAGCCTAAAGGCCCTCCACGATGGGCGCACCAGATGGTATTAGGTGCGCCTCCCTCCTCGGCCTCCGCCAGTACTGTAGCAGACTCCCCCTGAGTCTGCTACTAGGAGGCTATGGGTACCAGATAAACTGGTACCCGGTAGCAGATCAGGTCTGTGGTTCTGCCACCGACCACACCTTGGTCGCAGAGGATAGGGCAAGCGGCGCACCGCAATACCGACATGCCTCCTCCTCTGCGGCCCCACCAACGCCGTTTCGACGGAACGGCCCCGCCAGCTCGCAGGGGGTAGAGAAAGTGGCGTACCGTAATACCATCACGCCTCTCCCCCTGCGATCCCTCTACGGCCGCAGAAGATAGGGAGAACGGCGCACCGTAATACCGGAACTCCTCTTCTTCTGCGGTCCCACCTCCACGCGCGTCCTCTGCGGGCATGTTCAGCCCGCTGGGAGCGCCCTCCTCGGGCCAGCCGGCGGCAAACAGGCCGGCCCTGGTTGCCTCTTAGCTTCACCGTGGGAGACCAGTCCACGGTTACTAAGCCCCACCGCCACGACAAGGCGTGCAACCATCGGGGGGATGGCCTCTATCTATGCTAATGCATAAGTATACATAAAGGCTGATTTACATTGATACAGTAGCTGGCACCAGCATTACTGGATTATGGCGCTGGATCAGCACTGTATCAATGTAAACATGTTCCAATCCAGTCCAGCATCCAGTATCCAGCACTGGATCGAAATAGACCGGCCGCCTATTTTTCGATCCAGTGAACGCCCCCCGCACGCCGCGCAGCCCGTGCCAGTGGCACTGGATCCGTATAAATGTTACAGCCAAAGTAATAAATCCGGATATTATATATACTATCCAGCCATTATTTATAATGTCTACTCAATTTAGACAAAGTGATAAATGACACAGAATTAATCACATTGACTGGCCATTTTATATAATATCTTCGAAGAATTGGATAAAGTAATAAAAAAGTAGGTACAGGTAAAGATTATAAAATTGTATTTCAATCTGCCTTTATATAATAATAATTATAATGTTTATTATAATTATTATAATAACATTGTCATAGATACAATTTTATTGTGATCTATATAAAGTAATTTAACTTTATGAAATATTTTTTTATAATAATTTTACCCTTTTTAGGGTTCCGTAATACTTAAGTAACCCTTATAGTTTCGCTCTGTCCGTCTGTCTGTCTGTCAGTCTGTCCGCGCCTCTAGCTCCTGTAATTATGAATATAAATTGATGAAATTTTGTGCAGTTATAGATTGTGTATAGATCACAGTTTCGGGATCATAAAAAAATAATAATTTTATATTTTAGGGGTGGCTCTCCATACATGTAAAGTGGGGATGAAAAATATTTTTTCACTCTACCCCATCGTGTGGGGAATCGTAGAATAGGTCTTTTAAAATAAAGGCAAGGTTTCATACGTTACTTTTTTATAAAGTTGACCATTTTCGAGTAATCGGCCTCCAAACTAGTTTGTAAGTTGGTCCCCCCCCCCTAGCATTTTTAAACTATAGGAGATAGAAACTTGCAAATTTTCATGCTGATAGATCATGCTAAAAACTCTTTAGGAAAATTATTGTAATCCAAATCGGACAGTAACTTTTGGAGTAATTAAAAAAAAAGCATATTACGCATTTATAGTTACGGAACCCTCCTTACACATGTCCTGACATGCTCTTGGTAAGGTTTTAGTGATATATGTTAAATTATTAACTAACGTTTTAAATAAACAATCGAATATATAATTATTGAATACGCGCCAAGGTTTGATTAGTGTTAGTTACATAGTGGCATATTATGCTTGCAGTTCTTTGAACTCAGTTCTTAAGTTTGAGTTTGAATGCCGAAATTTTCAAACGCGTATATTTAAAGACTGAGGAGTTCTGATCAAAGATTATGTGATCATCAGGTCACCACTTTAGTGAAAACCGTTTTCCCGAAACGAAAGTGAAAAGACATGCAGAACTTCCGCGGAAGCAGAAGCAGAGTTCTGTTGCATCACTAAGTTGAATCGTGTTTATTACTTTAGCTAACTTTGGCCCGCTATTATGAATAATATCCGGACAAAGTGATTAATTTATCACATTATCTAGACAATATAGTTATTATATATAATGACCCGTCATTATGTATAATAGCTATTTAATCACATTGACTGTAACATAAACACTACGTGCCAGTGAACGCCAGTCGCTATCGCGTAGAAATGACGACAAAGTACATAATTTCTACTTTGTCGTCATTTCTAGTAATTACTACTGGACGCGTGTAAACGACGTGATCTAGTGCCAGTGCAGCGACGGAATCCAGTGATGCTGGCGCGAGCTACGGTATCAATGTAAATCAGCCATAATGAAACTACTGCTCTTCCTGAGTTCCTGCCAGCTATTTTGGCACAACAACACGGGTGTAAATTAATTTATCATGTACTGATCCCATGTGGCTTGTGAGAATGTATGGGCTGTTTCGTAAGCATAATATAGGCACATATTAGAAAGATAATATATCTGTGAATAATACATCTATGACGTCTGATAGATGTTACATTATTAAAGAGAAGCCAAAGATATATTACTTTTCTACCATGTTTAAAAAAGTGTTATAACCATAGATATATATTATACTAGCTGATGCCCGCGGCACCGCCCGTAAGTACAGTAACCCACGGAAACCATATATGTCCCGCGATAAAAAGTAGCCTATGTCCTTTCCCGCGGGCTACTATATATCTGTGCCAAATTTCATGATAATCGGTTAAATAGTTTTTACGTGAAACTGTAAATAAATTATCTCACGGGAACCGTACATTTCCCCGCGATAAAAAGTAGCCTATGTCATTTCTCAGGCTCCAGACTATCTGTGTACCAAATTTCATTTAAGTCGGTTCAGTAGTTTTGGCGTGAAAGACGAACAAACATACACACTTTTCCATTTATAATATTATAGTATGGATATGAGGCATATCGGGGAAAAAGTGTTAACACTAAAACTGTCCCACTTTTGGGGTTGTTCGGGGCAGTTCAGGTTTAGCATTTTTCATCTTGACATATTGACATATTTTGCTTTCCGTAGTGCTACTATTCACTGTGCATTTACATAATTGACAAAATCTTCTGAAATCAAGATGACGTAACTTGTATGAAGTTTTTTTTATCAAATATACCTATACCTACGTCATAACTCGTAGCCCATCCTTAGTTTTGAAATCAGAGGGGCAATTCTGCTAAATAAAACCTGCATTAATACAATTACAATCAAGTCCCGATACGCTTAGACTCTCAAAAGTTTTTATGAACGTTTAACCAACGTGAAACGCGCTCTGATTGGTCGAAACGTCATAAAATCCATTCATTGTAACATGACACTACACTTTCAATCCAAACAAAGTAAAATTAAGTCTACTTTAAATACGGGAATTGAGGTTCTGTTATAACTTACTATAGAGTAGCGAGAACTCTACCAAAACATTTTTTGGTGGGTGGTCTGCAAACAAGATTATTTTCTGCACAAAATTAATCTTGTCTCCAGAAAATTTTCAAAGTAACAAAATACATTTCTCGTAGTCTTAAGAAATATGGAGGCAATGCTTTGTGTTGCATCTACAAAATTATTTCCCTAACGATGCTGAAATAACATTCCTGTGAAAATAAATAAATGGGCCGTCTAGAAGAATAATTTTCTTGCAAAATAATAAAGTGTGATAGCTTTTAGCTTATGCGCAAAATACAATCTCTACTTAAAGTTATGAGTATAGAGAACTTTTTAATATTATTTAATCTTAAGTAGCTTTATAGTCAATTAAATAATTATTTAAGATGAAAAGAGTAAATTCGCGTATTTTTAGGGTTCCGTACCTCAAAAGGAAAAAACGGAACCCTTATAGGATCACTTTGTTGTCCGTCTGTCCGTCCGTCCGTCTGTCAAGACCCTTTTTCTCAGGAACACGTGGAGGTATGGAGCTGAAATTTATATCAATTACTCAGGTCTACTGTCCCTTGAAGCTGTGAAAAAATCAAACTTCTAAGCCAACGCAATCAAAAGATACAGCCGTTTATGCCGCAAATTTTCGACACTTGCAAGGGAATCAAAACCTACAGGGTGCTTCCCGTGAACTCAGAATCTTGAAATTTGGTACGAAGCAACGTCTTATAGCATAGATAAAGGAAAAATTACGAAAACCATAAATTTTTAGTTACATCACATAATATATATTTTTTTAATAATTTTAAACTTACTACCCATTTCCTCATAAACGCGTCATTTTGCAATAAAAATACCATAGTTATGACTCGATTGTCGTAATGAACGAACTTTGTAAACCTTGCAGGTTTGTACGGAACCCTCGGTGCGCGAGTCCGACTCGCACTTGGCCGGTTTTTACATAAAGAAATAGATGTACCTATCTTGTCTAAGGAGGGTTCCGTAACTATAAACGCGTAAAAGTTTTTTTAACGTCCCGCTAAAAATATCTAAGATTTTCAAAAATCTGGAAATTATTGGTTTTACCCCATTTTGCAAAAATCTAATTCTCATCAGATCACGACGTTCTGAGGTCACAGGAAGCTTCCCTGACTACCCCAGGCCCCCGCGAGGATGTCACTGTCTGTATGTATGTATGTGTGTGTGTGTGTATGTAAGTTTGTAAACCTCTTATAACTTTTTAACGGTTTGACCGATTTTATTGAGGCTTACGCCATTCATAAGGGCTTGCATTTTGAATACAATTCGCACCAATATAATTCAGACAGTCTCTCTAAAAAACTGTGATTTTTTTTGTGTTTTTTTTGGAATAACTTTTGAACGGCTTTATCGATCAACTCCAAAAACTAATCAGCTCTTAACCTTAAAAAACATCGTCGATCGCCGCTGAGCCGGTCGAAATCGGTTGATTCGTTTGAGAGATATCGTAATGGAAAAAAACCGTAAAAGTGTTCTTTTTGGAATTACTCCGAAATTTTGTCAATTCTTTCAAAGGACATGAAAAACTGCATCGAGATCTGCCAATCGCGTGAAAATCAGTTGATTCATTCCAAAGCTATGACAGTTTGAAATTTCAAAAAAAGTGTTTTATTAAACTTTCAAAACGCGTTTCACGATAATCTAACGAGAAATGGGCATCTAATAAGACGTTTTAAACATAATTATGTTTATAATTTAACACAATAGCTTTACAAGACAAAGATGTATAATAAGACTTTTATAATATGAATTACCGATTTTACAAGTATAATGAGGTTAAACAAATTTCACTTTATAAATTTACTTTTAAGTTACAAATAAAGCTTTTAGGTAATAAATTAACTTATTTACATTATTCAATACGGACTTATCCTACTAATATTATAGATGTGAAAGTTTGTGAGGATGTATGGATGTATGTTTGTTACTCCTTCACGTAAAAACTACTGAACGGATTTTGAAGGAATTTGGTATGGTAGTAGTTTAGGCTGTGGATTAAAACATAGGATACTTTATATCCCAAAAAATACATCCGAGGGATACTGTATTTACGCGGGCGGAGCCGCGGGCAACGGCTAGTTATTTATATTTTTCTACCACTATACGTTCGTCGTGAACAAGTTCTATTTTCAATGCTCTGAATTTTCTCCTTTCGGAGAAATCCCAGTAATAGTCCAAGACTTAGCGTTCCTTCCATGTACATTATTCTTCCAAGTCCTTATCATTGAGCTTAAAGCAGTACAGTGATTAAGGGAGCCCGTAAATTAAGTAGCGTCAATAATATTTTAGTTACTTGTTTTAATGCGGAAGGTTTACTCCTACTCTCCGTTAAATGTATGTTGATGACGCTGAAATGCAATTTGTATGAGGCAATTTAGGTGAAGCTTACTCGCGGGAGGGGGAGGGGGGCGACACGGCGCGGGCGGTAGGCGGCCATTACTGCGAGTTGGCGGGAAATAATTAGTACGGATTACAGGAGGAAATATATATTCTATACTATATAATGACCAAATAAATGCATCTACATTCATGATAGGATATTATGAAGGTAGACGCATTTATTTGGTCATTATATAGTATAGATATACTAATATAATAAAGAGGAAAATTTTGTTTGTTTGTTTGCATCGAATAGGCTCCGAAACTACTGGACGGATTTCGATGAAATTTGGCACAGATGTAGAGTAGACCACGAGGAAGGTTGCTACTTTTAAGCGCGGAAAAATTTACAGTTTCGGCGAAATAAACTTTTGCACGCTCGAAGTCGTGGGCAACATCTAGTTTGATTATAAATTGAACATTTTTTCGACGTTATTTAATGAAGTATGTTGCGACACGTTGCGATATATTTTTCATACATAAACGACATGTTTTGTTGTTTCAATGCGGGAATGAACCCACGACCTCCGAGTATCGCGATAGCCAAGCTCTAAATCTTTAGTCGTGTCTCTCTTTCAGCCTTACGTTATGACTTATGACTTATGATTAGGGTTGCCATTCGTCCGGGTTTCCCCGGATTTGTCCTAGTTTAAAGGGCGTCCGGGGAGCGTCCGGGCCGGATTTTATTTGCTATCCGGGTTTTTGTAGGCAGAATTAGAAGGCCTGAGTTTTTTTTTGATTTGCAGCAATAATAAATCTTCCTTTCTTTTTGACATTGCCGTAGTCGGGTAAAAATTGTTCTATGTCCGGGTTTCGTACTCCAAAATCCGGGGATTTCACGCGTCTTGTCCGGGGAGTCATATGTAAAATATGGCAACCCTACTTATGATAGATGTTGCCCTCGACGTCGTGCGCGCTAAAGTTAATTTCGCAGAAACCGTACAATTTTTCGCAATATTAAGTAGCCTATGTCTTTCCCCTACATCTGTGTTAAATTTCATCAAAATCGGTCCAGTAGTTTTTTTTTTAATGAAATATGGGGGCAAACGAGCAAACGGGTCACCTGATGGAAAGCAACTTCCGTCGCCCATGGACACTCGCAGCATCAGAAGAGCTGCAAGTGCGTTGCCGGCCTTTTAAGAGGGAATAGGGTAATAGGGGAGGGTAGGAAAGGGAATAGGGTAGGGGATTGGGCCTCCGGTAAACTCACTCACTCGGCGAAACACAGCGCAAACGCTGTTTCACGCCGGTTTTCTGTGAGCCCGTGGTATTTCTCCGGTCAAGCCGGCCCATTCGTGCCGAAGCATGGCTCTACCACGTAAAAAAAGTAAAAAAGTTTCGGAGCCTATTCAATGCAAACAAACAAACTTTTCATAGATTATTATTATTTACAATATGAGAGTCGTATTGAGAGTCTAGGATACAGCCACAGATTAAAGAAAGAGGAACAGATAAACAGCTACATAGTTTTTGAATTGTTTGAGCTACTTACTACAAGCATACGATTGAGTTGAAAATATGTAGCCCGTTGAAGGGGACGTCAAAATTTCGATATTGATCGTTCTATGATAGCTGTTTCTTTGTATGTAAGATTTATTTTTTCTACTCTGTGGTATACATTTCGATACCATACCAAAAAATATAGAGGCATAGATTCAAAGACTTTATAGATCATATTTAAACAAAGGACAGTTGTCATTTTATGATTGGTTTAAACCCTCTATGATTGAAAGCACATTGGCTAGCCGCATACACACCATAATATTATTGGCAAAAAAGCTCATATCGACAATAATATTCCTTGTGTGCCATATTACTGTTTTTATACGTGTTGACTAGTATTGACAAATTTATTCTGTCAATAATATTGCTCGTGTGCGGCTAGCCAATAGCCATTTGTGCGAATTGGAACGTAATTGATTAGGACGCGTACCACCCAGGTACCAGGTACCAGGTCCACGTCGAGTACCAAACTGTTATTGTTTCGTTGTGTGTTGTTCCACGATAAACAATGTCATTATACAAATATTTTATTTTCCCTGGCTTTCTGACAACTTTGTATAAAATATTGGTAGAAAATTATGTTTCTATTGCTTTGAGACCGGTAATCATTGTTAATTGCAATTTTATTTTCTGTGTGCAAATAAAGTATTTAATATCTATTCTATTTTGGAAGTTTTGAGCCAGTGATAACTAAGGATACCTACGTTATACCCCCTCATTTTAATATAATATATCTATGTTTTGAGCACACACCATGTCTAAAGTAACATTGTTGTTCGTACTTTTCAAAATTAAAATTGTCTCCCTCGTCAACCCTTTTGCCGCAAAACGCATTGCGGCATATTATTACTAAATTTTCATTTCCACAGTAAACATACAGTACTTTATCTTCATACTAGACCGCCGGAATTGGCGTCATTTACACGGCCGCTAACGAAATTTCAATTAGCAAAAGGAAATGGCTCAAGAACTATTAGAAAATTTCAAGCAGGTATTTGAGGCAAGCTGCCTTGCTTGCTTTTAATAAATAATAGCCTACTAAAATTTCAAGATGATTTTTTACCTTTTTTCCAATTTACTTTTACACTGGTACGTTAGTAATATATATTCTTTGCTGGTATGGTAAGGTTAAACTCCTCAAACCGTAGATATTATATTAAAAAGAGGCATATAGTACACAGAAGCAGCCTTGCATATGGCCGTCCTATTCCCATAGTATGCAATCGTCAATAAATAAAAAGTATTAATCTTCGAACTGTCAAAAGACGAGCCATTTTGGGGAAATATTTGCTGCAATATAGCTGGCCAATGTTTGCTGATAGCAGTGTAAATACTAGTCAGCGACCATGGAAAAATATTGTTCCTTGACTATCTGACTTTCCTTTTTAGTTGGCTCTAGTAAATCCAAATAATTCCTTGTAAACTTATTGCTAAACTAATCTATGTTTTGTTAAGATTTCACTTTCAGTGATTATATAATATTAAAAACTACTTTCAGTATATAAAGAAAACCATATATGTATTAAATAACTATTTTATAAAGATTTCAAAACTCAAGATAGGCTATTAGCCTAGGCAACGAGTGCCTTTTTGGTCTGCTTTTTTCAGCAGTCTCCGAAAATTATGATTGAGGTATCATTCGATTTGGAATGGCATCTAGATGATTTTTGAAAAAAATAAAGTTCCGCTTGCAAAAATTGCAAAAGTTATTAACAATTAACTAAAAACAAAAAACGGGGTTTAGTTTTTTGCAAATTTCTCAAACACTAATAAAAAATATCAAATTTGAAAAAAAATTCAAAAAGAGGAGGATATTTCCTAAAAAAAGTTCCGACTACCAGAATTGTAGGACATGGACTTAATATTAATTAGAAGTGGGAGAAAATAATTGTTAATCAACAAATGCGTTTTTCAGCAATAAAAATAGTTTTTTTAAGAAACGGTTTTTTTTTTAAATCATAATTATCGTTAAAGATTGTTATCAAAAAAAAAAATTAAATTATTTCATAAGCAACGCATTTGTTTATAACAATTATTTCAGCAATAGGAGATAAAAAATATTAAAAATCATTTTTAAGTAGCTTCTTAGACCTTAGATAAGAAAACAAATCAATAATAATACTATAATTTTTTTTTTCAATGTTTAATAAAGATTTATAATTTTTCATCATAGTAAATTGTTAATAAAAAAAACGAAAAATAAAAATTTTTTCCAACGGGAATTTATTCTAAGACCTTTGAGAAATAGCTCCACGAAAGGAAAAAATTATCAGATTAATAGTTTAACAAATATCGCACTTGCAGTGTTAATGTTCATGCTACAAAAAATTGTTAATTAATTAATGGATAACTTATTGAAAAATCGCGATAAAATTTTTTTGACCACGGATTATTGTTCATTGATTTGTCCTGTAGGCGCCTAAATTTTTTCCATTTTTAATTTTCATATTTAATAAGTTTAAATGAATAAATATCATTAAAGGTCCGAAGGGGGTGTGGCTTGCGAAAGCCGGAGTACCCGTTTTCGGGCGTATTTTCAACCCTCTGGGAAAAATATAAATATTTATCCTACAATTCCCGGAGTTGGAACTTTTTTTAGGAAATATCCTCCATGGATATAGTACCTATGGATAGAAGACTCCGAATTTTGTAATTGCTAAAAAGAACTGTATTACCTTGGTAATAGAGTGTATTTCACAATGCACGTATCATAGAGGCAAATCCGAGCCGAGCGAGATAGCCAGAAGGGAAGGCCGTGTGTCTCGTTCTTGCATGTTGCCAACCAGAAAAATGTTGGTATTTAGAAAAAGTAACAAATGTTTATAAGTATGTCATATTCTAATTAAAAACACCATGGAACCTCCTGTATGCTGACGATGTGGTTCTTATTTCCGATAACCTCCAGGAGATCCAAGAAGACTTAGAGCAGTGGAGAAAGTCATTAGAGCTGAACGGTCTACGTATCAGCAGAACTAAGACTGAATATATGTTCTGTAATTTCAACTCAAATGATAGCACTAGCACTGATATCAAGCTTGACAATTCTGCACTACCAAGAGCGAAATCGTTCAAATACTTAGGATCACTGCTCTCTGATGATGGATCAATTGAAGCGGACGTAACTCATAGGACAACGACAGGGTGGAATAAGTGGCGTACCTTGACTGGAGTCTTGTGTGACGCTAAAATGCCAATAAGAACTAAGGGCAAAGTCTATAAAACAGCCGTTAGACCTGCGCTACTTTATGGTAGCGAAACATGGGCATCAAAAAAGGCGCATGAGCAAAAGCTCCACACTACAGAAATGCGTATGCTGCGTTGGGCAGGAGGAGTCACACTCAAAGACAAGGTTCGCAATGAGTACATCAGGGGGAGTTTTAAAGTTGCAAAGATAACAGACAAACTTAGTCGAGTCCAGGCTGAGATGGTACGGTCACGTAATGCGTAGAACCGAAGATCATGTCGTGAGGAAGTGCCTTTCTATGGCTACCACAAAGAGGGGAAGAGGAAGACCTCAGACCACCTGGATGACGAATGTCCAGAGGGACATGAAGAAATTGGGTCTGAGGGAAGAGGACGCACAGCGACGGACCACGTGGCGTCGCATGATTGGGAAAGCCGACCCCGTGTAGCGGGAAAAGGCGATGCCAAAGAAGAAAAAGAAAGAGATATTCTAATTAAAAAAAGTTAGAAATAGTCATATAATACTAAATAAAAATGCAGTTTACATTAAATCCTTTTCCTTCTTTTTTATTACATGGTATCATTCGCAAGACAATAGATACGCCATTACACATATTTTATGCTGAACACCGGATAATATTAAAATTGAAAATAGTTTTTATTTCTTACTTCATGTATCTCCGTAACTATGTTTTTATTATTTATTTGATGATTTAACAGTCAAAATGGTGAAAAAATATTGTGTATATTCTTGTCGAAGTGAAAGTTATGCTGGTTGCAATATTCCGTTTATTAGTAACATTAGTAAGTTAATTGTTAATGTTAGTCTAGTTATTCTAGTATAAAAGTGTTAACATTAAAGCAACTGACGTTATTAAGAGTTATAATTGTACTACGTTTTGTTATAAACTAGTCAGTAGCGACTCGCCTAGAATCGTAGTAAGTACTGAGTAAAAAACGTGTGAAGTCGAGTAAGGCCTTTAATGATAATATAATACAGTTTTTATAGATTTCCCAACAATGAAGAAATGCGACAAAAACGGCTCATTAGTGTTTAAGTAAGGCAGAGGGACATAAAAATCTGTTACATATTAATGCAGCCGTCACTTCAAACCTTCATGATTTTACACTATTCAATCTCGTCGACTTTTAAAGCCTCAGCTGTATTTCATTCAGTGTTTCACAATTTGTCTCACACAGCTTTGCAGTGATTATGTGTGTGTGAAGTGAAAATATTATTGTCACCCTACTAGGAAGGACACACAGCCTCTCTTCCAAGCTCTCGCTCGGCTCGTTTTATTGCTCAAAGTACTCGGTCCTGTTGTTATTCCTAGGTCCATTATATCCTCCCCTTTTTGATTCTTTTTTCAAATTTGAATTTTTTTTTTTTGAGAAATTTGCAAAAAACTAAACCCCCTTTTTTGTTTTTAGTTAATTGTTAATAAATTTAGCAATTTTTGCAAGCGGAACTCCATTTTTTTTTCAAAAATCATCTATATGCCATTCCGAATCGAATGATACCTCAATCATAATTTTCGGAGACTGCTGAAAAAAGTTGACCAAAAAGGCACTTGTTGCCTAGACTATATGACGTACATTTGACAAAGCAAAGACCATATTACTCAGAGATAAAGACACTTTTTGCCTCAACATGCCTCGTCTATAATATTTTGTAGTCTATGACTAAGAATTAAGAAATAAACATAGACGTATATTATAGACGAGGCATGTTGAGGCAAAAAGTGTCTCCAAAAAAATGGCCCCAATTTTTAAATTTTGGGGCCATTTTGACAGTTGAGGTTTGGCACTTGTGATCTTACCATTTCTACATTTGCTATATATGCAGTTTATCCAGGCCGCATATAATTCATAAAATGCCGAGTAGTTGCGTAATTAAAGGCTGTAAAAACTATGACAAACGTGTAAAAAAAATAGACGGGATATCTTATCACAGGTAATTATCACAATATTGTTTGTTACAATTAAAATACTTATGGAATTTTAAATAAATATTCAAAAAATGGCGGCCAACTATGAAATATAACACTGGTTATTGTATGCGCAACAGTGAAAAGGTAACTTTGTAGGGACGTCATTTTTATTATTGTAAATTACAGAAATAAGAGATTCAGTTTTTTTTTATTTCAGTACCTAACCAAACCTAACCTTACCCGTCAGTATTCACATTTTTGATTAATTTAAATAAAATGAAACTAAGGCTTACTATTTATTTGATTTTTACATATTATATTTAAAAATATTATTTACTATCTGGCCTGACAGACGTTGTTCTGTGAATTATGAAATTGAATAAAAAATAACTACACTTGAAGGTTGTAAGCGTAGGTTGCTACACCCACAGTCATACCCTACACCTACAACCTACATCTAGACCTACTACATACCTATAGTTGGTAGGTGATAGGTTGGTAGGTAAACAGTAGTTACCCCACTAAAAACCTACAAGCTACATCTACTAGATGTAGATCACCTATAACCTGCACCTACTGTCTATTCTACTCCTAAACAACCACCTACAATGTTCAGGGGCCAGCCGATTTAACATTATGCACTTTTGGAGAAAAAAAAAGTAATATTTCTGAAATATTACTATGTTACTGGAAGCACCTTTATACCGAGTGATTTTTTAATCCGTTTCAAGAGAAACAGTGTATAATAGTTACACAAAATAGAGTACTTTGGCATACTTAGTTTATTATTTTTTTCTTTTGTCTAATTTAGTGAACATTTGTTGTAAACATCGCAGAAATTTATAGTATTTAAATTACAGATTTCCCAATAATCCAGAGCGCAAAGAGATTTGGACTCGCCTTATTCGAGAACAACGAAATGAGCCTAACAAAAAAGTTACTCATAGATCTAAACTCCCTCCCGCTCGCGCCTTGGTGACACCCACTTCGCAACGGGCCGTGCAGCAGAAATTGTAATATTTTAATAATTCTTAACTTCCATAACTTCAAAACCAAACATCCAATTTGAATAATTCAAAGACCTAATATTATCTACATAAACTGTACTTAGTGATGAAATAATTTATTTTGATAAGGATTAATAGCATGAGTAAAATAAATGCGTTTAAATATAGTCCAAAAAAAAATCAAGATTTCTAAATAAAAAAATGGTTGTTAATGTTGTGTCACGGACTTTTTTGTAGATATTTATAAGATCTACAATTAATTAGAACATTTTATGGTTCTATCTTTTATAGTATAGGCAGCGTACGCAAAATAAGTAACTTTTCTGGTTGATTTTTACACCTTGTGTCCGAAAAACCCAAATATCTTACGGAACCCTATTTTTTCCAAAATAAAATTTAGCCTATGTTCCTCGTGGATAATGTAGCTTTCGAAAGGTGAAAAAATTTTTGAAATCGGTCCAGTACTTTTTGAGCCTATTCATTACAAACAAACAAACATACAAACAAAGTTTTCCTCTTTATAATATTAGTGTAGATGTAGATTATTACTTTCAAACTGAATTAGATTATGTATAAGTTTTTATAAATTATAATTCAATATTCTTTTTATGGTACTTAATATACCTAATTAGTTTTGTTTTTAATGAGTCTTGTTTTATTTATCTAGGTAATAAAGGAATATTAAGTGCTGTTGCGCTAGGATTTGTATGTAATTTTTGCTGCAGCGCTGGCTGTGAAACGTCACAGCTCCTACGGCTCCGCCCCTTCTGTGGCGCCGCTGGAGCTACGGCACATCCTTGCCGTAGCTCCAGCGGCGCCACAGACTTACGCCGCCTTACAAAATATCTTGCTTAGGTTAAAATATCTAGTATCCATACACCATAATAGCCATTGCACTAATCTATTACACCGATATAATATCTGTATAATATTCTAGTATGTAATTATCGTCATCTATGGGTACTAATCACCAGAGGAGTTAAAAGTGCGTTCCTGATCTTTGGCATACATTTGACAAATAATGTAGGTATAAGAAAAAGTTACGCCATCTTGATTTCAGAAGATTTATTCAAATAAATGTGGACTGAAAAATCTGCGGAAAGCAAATGTCGAAATGTCAAGATGACAAAATATGAAACCTCGACTGCCCCAAAAAACCCCAAAAGTGGGGCAGTTTAAGTGTGGACACTTTTTGCCTCAACACGCCTCGTCTATGCTTTATGATAATGAGAGTAATGTAATAAGAAATATGAAATATTTAAATTACATTACGTACCTGTAAAATTTATATTTGTTTGTAAGCCTTATTGATTTATTGTTGCTAATATTTTAGTAATTCCAGTATTAATGCGAGCTAAACTTATATTAAGTACGCCGGACAATTTTATTAACATTTCTTTAGTCAAGCTATGTATTTAAAAAAAAATGTATGCGTTGTACGCCCTTACAAAGTTATATCATACGACTAGCGACTGTCCCATCGGAATGGTAAAATCGTAAAATCAAAGGAACATCGAAGTTCCGTTAATTTTACATAGATGGCGTAATTTTTTCTTGTATGAAAATTTTTTCGGCTAAATGTACGTGATAGCCTATCTTGAGTTGAAATCTTTGGAAATAAATGTTACCACGTAGGTACGGGTTTTGTAAGTTTTATTTTATGTTTCTAGGTACAAACTTATTAAATTAACAGACGAAGACTTAAAAGATAGAGTTTGTAAATATGTATTTATGTGAATTTGTCATAGATATATTATATTAAATAGAATTTGTAAATAAATTTTAACAATCAGTCGTTAGAGTAGAGAATTTCAAATTACGAATTATATTGACATTGACGTTTATTTTTTTTCACACATTACACATAGCGGGTATGATGTTCTCAAACACGGTAATGCCCTCCAGAAACACAGACGCTAGGAGGCTCTCGTTTCGCGCGTGCGCCGCTACCGGCGTGTGACGTAGCGGGGATAGCCCGATGGCGGGAGTACCGAGGTTCCGGATGAACCTGGAGTCGTTCCCGGCAGGGAATATGCCAACGATGTACGGGATTTTCCTGTAACAAATATGCGGAGAACATAAATCTTCTAGAAATTTATATTGTTCTATTATTGATTATAAATTGATCATTGGACTAAGACTGGGACTATGATCCGCAGTCCGGCGGTCCCGGGAAAATTGAGAGCACTGAAAATGGGACTCTTCGTTAATACTAATAATAAAATCGAAGTGTTGAGTGTCGAACTCTCATAATATATCGCACCTTTAGAATTAAAGTGGCGTAACTCAAAATTTTAAGAAATTGAGTTTTATACATAAAACGACTTAGAAACATATAATCTATCGGACTAATAGAAATAAACAGCCACTTTCAAGCTAGAAAAGGGTAAACGTACAGTTGTGTCTCTTTCATATCGACCGCTTATCACGCGTTCCTTCACTTTTGAAGGGCCCCTTTTAGTGTTGAGTCGATAATGCTAAAAGTTGGGTGCTGCGCGGTTACTCCGTAAATGACGTAAACCGTAATTTGTCGTTTTAATTGTAAACATAAGGTAAGTAATTTGTGTGTTATTTATTTTTGTACAGCCTCTTTTAGGTTTCGGGCGTTTTAAATCTAAATGATAATAATATTTGACGCCATATTTGTATTAGTGTCATTTCATTTCTAAACATTTCATAAATACATGAGCCTGATTATGTGTTATGTCTTTACTTTATAAACCGTTTTTGTGACTATAGTGACGTATACGGAATTATGTCTATTATATTCTACAGAATGATATGAATTGGCGAGTTCAATTGTGATTGAGTCTTTTTATTTTTATTTCAATGAACGTTTGAGGCTAGTAATGAAAAGACAGGACCAAATTTTGCCACTATATAAATATAACTGGAATGAAAATACAATACAAGAAAAGATGAGTTCAGCAAAACCTAAACGTATAAAATATATTTAAGGCTTGGTTTTTTCTATAAATATAAAACTATTGGGCATTTTTGGGTCATCAAGCAAGCTATAGTGTGAAAAAAGGGCTCGATGGTATTTGCTAAACTCTATGACTCACATTGTCATATTTTGACAAAACTCAGCCGCAACTTGCAACACACTATTGTCACTACGAAATCGGAGATTCTCGATGAAGTCAAAATGCATTCCCCATACATCTAAAACACGAGCTCACCCCAAACCCATCTTGCAGATAATTCACGAGCCAGACTTATGCGCCACCTTACTGATGAGATTACTGATATTGACATGGGTGAGATTAGAATAGCTTTCAGGCAGATTCATAATAATAAGGCACCAGGAGATGACGAAATAACCACAGAGCTGCACCAGGAGGAATACCTGTCTTGACTGAGCTCTTTAATTCCATCATCCACACTGGCACTAGCTATCCCCGGAAGCATGTAGCAGGAGCATGGTGGTTTTATTTTTTTAAATAGGTCATAACACGCGACTTGAAACTACCATCCCATTCCGCTCCTGAGCCACGTGTATTAGATATTATTGAGGTTTATCTGAGGGTCTGAGGGTCCCAGAAGTTGAACGACTTTCAGCCAGTGGAGCAGACGCTCTTATTTAGACTTAGACAGTATAATCAGCCTCTCTGCCTTGCGTATGTGGACTATGAGAAAGCCTTCGCTATCGTCGAGACCTGGGGGTCTAAAAAGGCTAATTTAGGTGTTTCATATAATGTTTCATATAATATTTTGACAGTTTTCAATAGAAATGCGTAAAATGGCGCACATAATATGAATTGCATATGATTCATCTAATATTCACCTAAAGTGGCCATTTTTGGACCCCCCGAGGGGCAATTCTGCTAAATAACACCTGCATTAATACAATTTAATCAAGTCCTGATACGCTAAAACTCTCAAACGGGTATTTTATAAACGTTGAACTAACGTGAAACGCGCTCTGATTGGTCGAAACGTCATAAAATCCGTTCATGGTAACATGTCGCTTCACTTTCAATACAATCAAAGTAAAATGAAAGTCGACTTTAAATACGAGAATTGAGGTTCTGGTCTGTGCTGGAATTCATGCTGAAATGCCTTGTTGACTGCCGATAATATTTTGAGGTGTTAAGATGTCTGTTCAAGTGATCTCTGATCCAACTTCTTCAAGGAGTGAGACAGGTAGATGTTATCTCTCCAAAACTGTTTACTAACGCGTCGGAGGACGTTTTCAAGTCGCTTGATTGGAACAGCCGGGGCCTGAGACTGAACATAAACGGCCAGTACATCTCACACTTGCAATTTGCGGATGAAATAATCATTATCTCAGACATATCTGCAGGACTTGGAAGAGATGCTGAACAGCCTAAGCGATTGTTCTAGACGGGTGGGTTTCGGAATGAACCTTAACAAAACCAAAATTATGCAAATAATTTTGGTTTTGTTAAGTATTGAACATGTTCTCCCAGGACCTGTCATCGTAAATGGCACTAGTCTTGAAATTAAAAAGCAACAATACGTATATCTTGGGCAAACTTTGAATCGTCGATACCACAATCACAATCACCTTTAGTCAAGATGCATTCGATAATTTCCATGGCGAAGTTCGGAAACAAAATGCGGATTTGACATAAGGCATCGCAAGCAACAAGTCACAACGATTACTTATGTCAAATCCGATACATTTTTAATTTCGAAATTAGCGAATGTTCTTGACTAAAGTTCCAGGGTCTTTAATCAATCCGTTCTATCAGTAAAGAAACACGGCAGCGAACTCTGCTGATTGACAAGTTCAAGGTTGTTCAGCCTGTGATGGAAAGTGCAATGTTGAGGGTATCTCTGGTGGATAATAAAACTTGCTACGATGTGATTCGACAGAGAATGAAAGTCACTGACATTGCTCATAGAATTAGCACGCTGAATTGGAAGTGAGCCGGCCATGTTTGCAGACGGACAGACGGTTGATAGTGCAGACAAGTGTTAGATCGGAGACCACGCTTAGGCAAACGTAGTGTAGGATGACCTGAGGCACAATGGACCGATTTAAAGTTGGCTGGCAGCAGATGGATGAGGGCTGTCCGAGATCGGGATGGTTGGCGCTCATTAGTGGAGGCCTACGTTAAGCAGTGGGCTATCCATATGTCCGTAGGCTGATGATGATGAAATTTCCCATCGATAATAATTAATATTGACCTCTGATATTGAAAGGCTTATTTAATTATTGCTTATTTAAATAGCTTTTCCTTTTCCTGTATAATAAACATTATTTTGATAGGAAGACGCCACGGTAACTTAAGTATCTTATATTTTTATGCACACGGTAAATACATAAAAATATAAGGGACCTAATACATACAAACTATGTATAAGTTTAGCTTTATTATGCATAAAATAAAAGATTTTTTCAGATTTCTCTATTCTAATTTACCTTTAATTTTAAAAGTCAACAATTAATAAACTAGCATATTCCAAAATTAGTCACCAAAAATAAATTTTACATTAGAAATAAATAGCCTATTTTTAAAATAGTTACGTTTTATTTTTGAATGTTTTAGTAAAAAATAGACACAAAGCTAAATAAGTCAATTTAATTTTAAATATTTTAGAAATAAAGTGACACCTTTTTTAAAATTATTAATTAACAAAGGTTCTAAATAATTAAACTCATATTTTTAATAACAAATCACTAAAACAACTATTAACCTATAGCAAATAACAAAAACTGTAACTACACAAGGCTCACATTTACTATTATAGTCAAAAAACCAAAAAATGGTCTATTCTCCAATTACATTTGAGGCGTTTACCAAAAATCAAGAATTTTGGATTAAGCCACTTCAATTCTAAAGGTGCGATATGACATTGACATTTGACTTGATACTATTTTCGATTTTTAGCTCTATTGTGTTAGTCCAAAGTTCTATTTTCAATGCTTTGAATTTTCTACGGCCTTCCGAATTCCAGCCTAACAGCAGTAACCTCGGAATAATTAAAAATAATACTTTACTGTGGAGAAAATAAGGACCACCAACTCCACTCCCATAGCTTAAGATACATACACTATCTGCAGATACACGTCTTCGCAGTAACAGAAGAGGCCAAGATCCCTGTTCCCTTGGAACTTAACAAGTAGAAAGCGTACTGCTTTAATTTAATATATTGTGCTATGCGCAATATGCATTGGTTAGCACCACATACATCTATTGTCTAGATAACACATGTCTCATCCTCTGTATAAAACCAAGCGTACCATTATTTTTCTACCTGCTGTGACGTTACAGAAGCGATTAACGGCCAGTTTCAATAACCTATCTATCTGTAACTATTTGTTAAAAAAGTCGTCATTCAATCATTTGACGGTTTTTCGCGATACAAATTTGACGTTTCTAACAGACAGTTAAAGATACTTAGATAGGATAATGAAACGGGCCGTTAGTGATGATAACTCTCCGTCTGAGTAAACGATTCAAAGGCCGTCTCCGCACGCCGCTCCGTCGCGTTTTTTTTTAGTTTTTTAGTTTTCGTTTGACGTTTGGCACCGAGAATATTCGAGAGGAAATGGCGCTGAAGGAAGTCATATCACAATATGTTAAAGGCTGTACATATTTTAGTAACGAGAATCGAAAACTGATAACGCTCCTTGAATACCTATTACTAGCATTTGCCCGCGACTTCGTCCGCGTGGAACATTTACTTTGGGATATCGCTAAAATTTACCCGCGCCTTCATTTACGTAGAAGGAGAAGCGCTTCCCCCTCACGACTGCCCGCAGCGCGCCGCCCATCATTATTGCGCGCTGATTATTTTATTACTACGATATCTTCAAAAATATCCTCATTGAAATCAAATGATGTAAACGGCGAATTTCTTCTAAATTTAATGCTTGTAATGAATAAAGTATTTACTTGGATAAGGATTAATATCATCTTTATGAAAACACCCTCACAAATAATGCTTAATTTTAGAACAAATTTGGTTAGCATAAAAAGGTTATTGTGAGCCAACCTTAAAAGATAGACATATACAGTCGCGGATTTTTTTTAGAACTATTAAAGGGGAACAATTCTGTCATACATAATTTTAGCGAAACTTAAACTGTTTCCGCAGCGTACGCAGCGAAAGCTCTCAAAAGGAAAAAAACCCCAAAAAAACCCTTAAAAAGATGTTTAAGCACCATTATGTATCTATAGCATTACGTTAGTACTTACATTTGATCCAGCGTGTTCTTGATAGGTCCCGAGTAGATGACTTCATCCAGATTAAAGTCCTTGGGCTTGGGATCCTTCTGTTCGAACGCGAACGTCACTCCTTCCCCGGCTTCCGCACACCACTGCTTTATCTGAGAAGAACGCGTTACTTTATTATGGTTTGCAAACCACAGATTTATCTGCAACAGCCTCCGTGGTCCAGTGGTTAAGGGCTTTGCTCTCGATCCGCAGCACGTGGGTTCGATTCCCGCGTTGGAACAACAAAAATGTTGTTTTCAAGTTTGGTTAGGATAATGGCTGATTGTCTGTCAAGAAAGATGATCCATGCGTAATCGTGATGAAGACAATCTACAACTGATCACCTGCGTTCTTACTTCTTGACATTAGCCTGGTAAAACGTTGATAAATGAATTGCCCCTCCACAACAGTAGTTTTACAACCATACTTAATATTATAGATGGGAAAGTGTGTGTTTGTTCGTTCGTACGCCAAAAATACTGAACCGATTTAAATGAAATTTGGTACACAGGTAATCTAGAGCCTGAGAAAGGACTTAGGTATTATCCGGGGAGATTATGGTTCCTGTGGGATACTTTATTTACAGTTTCACTAAGCCGATTATCATGAAATTTGACACAGGTATAAAGTAGACCATGGGACATAGGCTACTTTTTATCACGGGACACATAAGGTTCTCGTGGGTTACTGTACTTACGCAGGCAGAGCCGCGGGCATCAGCTAGTGATTAAATAAATAATAGAATTATATTGACAAAATCTACGTACCTAGTTACTGAAAAATAAAACTACTACTACTACTTTCCAGCAGCCGTGGTCCTCCCGTGACCACGGCTGCTGGAAAGTAGCCGTAACGTCGGGTAAAAGAAAAGTGCACCGCGACAAAATCCGTAAGTGTTTAAAACAATAAATAAAACTTACCTGGTTTTCGAACTGATCAAAGTCCAAAGTTGGTGGTAGTCGGAGATCGAAGCTGGCTACCATCTTGTCAGGGATTACATTGCTTTGGGCACCGCCCTGAAATTAAAACAAAAATTAAATAAAAATTAAATCAATGTAGTAGTATTCTATAAAAAAAACTCCTGTCCTTACTTCGACGTTAGTAGTGGACGGCGAAAATGATGATTTTAATGTGTTTGTTCAGTATGATAAAACTCACCCGCAACATGGTCAGATTGGCGGAGATGACATCACCCAAGGCCAGTAGATCTGGTTTCCCGCTGGCTGATATCTTCTCCACCGACTCCTTACGAAGGTCCATGAACTTGTCTATGATGTAGCGGATCTACAAAACGATTGGTACAAGTTGCCAGAATGAGGTGGTCTTAAATAGAGTATCCCGCGGGAAAACTGTATTTTTGCGGGATAAAAAGTAGCCTATGTTTTAATCCAGAGCCTAAACTACAAAGATACTAAATTTAATCGAAATCCGTTCAGTAGTTTTTGCGTGAAAGAGTAACAAACATCCATCCATCCATCCATGCATCCTCACAAACTTTCACATTAACAATATTAGTAGGATACATAGGATTGTTTGTGAGGATGTGTAGATGTGCGGATCTTTTGGCAATGGATTTCTTGGCAATAAGGTTCAAAAGTGGTTCATCAGATCTGGCGTTGGCTGTGCCTATATTTTTGCTATAATTTTGTTCAGCTATGTCGCAGACAATATCAAAAGCTGAAAAAGTTTAAATGCGTAGGCCATAGGGGCCATATATAACACCTGAGTCCCCAGACGCCCTCCCCCATATTGATAAAAATATTTATACCCTATGGGGTACTGGGTTTTTGTTAATGAAATTAACCAGGAAACAAGCAGATGGATCGCCTGATGGTAAGCGATTACCGCCGTCTATGGACACTCGCAACACTAGAGGAGTTTGTACTTGTAACTCCTCTAGTGTTGCAACTTGCGTTCCTGTGCCTCTAGTCCAGATGCGTTCGATAATTTCGATGGCGAACTTCGAAATCAAAAATGTATGGGATTTGACATAAGTCATCGCTAAGTGACGTGTCGCTTGCGATGACTTACGTCAAATCCCATACATTTTGTTTTCGAACTTCGCCGTCGATATTATCGAGTGCATCTTGATTAGAGGCCCAGGGGTCCTTAAAATCCCCAAATCCAAGGGGGGCTTGCAGGTCGTAGTATTTATCAGGTCGAGCCGACCCATTCGTGGCGACGCGTGACTCTCCCACAATGTTTTCTATAGTATGATTAGTTGCGAGATTAAATTAGAACAGAGTACCTTATCTCCACAAACATTGGGGAACATGAGCGACCCATGTCCCGATCGTCCTCGACATGTCACGTCGATATCTGGAACGAAATAAATCTTCAACAGTGTATTTTAATTATTTGGTTTTATAACGTGAAAACGCCTCCTTGGTCCAGTGATTTAGAACTTGGCTCTCGACTCTGGAGGTCGTGAGTTCGATGCCCGTGTTGGATCAGAAAATATGTTTCCAAGTCTGCAGCGTTTGCAGGCTGATCCATGCGTCGGATGGGCATGTAAAAAGTCGGACCTGCGCCTGATCTCGCCGTTCGTGTCGGTAAAGGTACCTAATCGGTAGCGTTGGTAAAATTTGCATTTAGCGTCAGTTCACGCTTCACACCGAGACCCGACGCGACGCGACGAGGTGCGCAATTTTTACAATCTATTTGTGTAGTGAATAAAGTTCAATTTATAATCGTTATCTGAAAAAGTGCGCGCCGCGTCCGCCTTGGTGTGACCTGACCCCTAACTATTCACTACTCACGCCATATACTCTTAGCTCCGTTGTATATAACAATTTCTTCGCCCGGACAACCGGAGCCCTCGTCGATGCAGAAACCGACGTTGAGATTCTTGTACGCGTCCGTTTTCACGAACGCAGCCATCCCGTCAACGCCTCCGACTTCTTCGTCTGATGAAAAAAATATTTTACTAGCTGTTGCCCACGGCTTCGCCCGCGTAAAAACAGTATCCCAAAGGGATACTGTACTTTTTCGGGATAAAAAGTAGCCTATGTTTTAATCCAGAGGCTAAATTACCACCATACCGAATGTCATCGAAATCTGTTCAGTAGTTTTTGCGTGAAAGAATATCCATTCATCTCACATCTCTCACAAACTTTCACTTTTTTAAGTAGAATACTTAATATTGAAAACTTAGATGCCTAATTGGCCTAATAGTATTGTTTTGCAAATATTAAAACAAGAGATGTTCTTGAAATCGCATTCAAAGGATTGTTCAAACTGAGCTTCCTAGGAACTGTTGTATAATACTATCCTAATAAACGCGAAAGCTTGTAAGAATGGATGGTTGGATGTTTTTTACTCTTTCATAAGCTATTGCATGAAAGTTGAAATGCACAAGTACTGAACGGATTTTATGTTTGGTATGGGAGTAGTTTAGACTCTGGATTGGATCAACACATCGGCTACTTTTTATCGCAGCGAAATGTACGATTCTTGCTGGTTTTTTTCGCGCATAATTAAATTATTAAGCTTAACGCACAAAAAAAAAATTAGGAAAACATCCTAATCAAAACCTAAAGGCCATCCGTGCAACTTCCCGCTAAGCGCTAAAATTTTACCTAATGCGTCATTTTTGAGCTTATAGAGCTCAAAAATAAAAGTCCTTCTGAAAATGTTCACTGATAATTTTCTGATGAAAGTTTAAAATATCACTATTTTTTTAAATTTCAAACTGTCATAACTTTGGAATGAATCTACCGATTTTCACGTGATTGGCGGCAACCGATGCAGTTTTTCATGTCCTTTGAAAGAATTGACAACAAAACTTTTTTAGATGAAAAATTTCGGAGTAATTCCGAAAAAACACTTTTTTCGGTTTTCTTTCCTTCACGATATCTCTCGAACGAATCAACCGATTTTGACCGGATTAGCGGCGATCGACGTGGTTTTTCAAGGTTAAGAGCTGATTACTTATTGAGTTGATCGATAAAGCCGTTTAATAGTTACACACATACACATACATACATAGTGACACCCTCGCGGGGGTAGTCAGGGAAGCTTCCTGTGACTTCAGAACGTAGAGATCTGATGAGAATTCGATTTTTGCAAAACGGGGTAAAACCAATAACTTTCCGACTTTTGGACATCTTAGATTTTCTTAGCGGGAAGTTTAAAAACAAATTACCAGGAACAAAACACAGATGCACTGTTCTCTTGATCTTTATATTGCTCTTCTTTAACCTTCTAACTGCTTCTATAGTCTGCATCGCGTGTGCCTTCATGTCCTGTGAGCCGCGCGCGTAGATCCGACCGTCTACCATACGAGCTTCGAATGGCGGGTACTCCCAGTCTTGCTAAAAACAAAGGGTTTTATTTGTTACATAGGTACATATTACATAATAGGTTGGGGAAAAAGTCTTTTCGCATTATAGTATGTATGAACTTGTCATAAAATATCTTGGGCTATACCAATTGTATCTGGCTGATTTTGGTATCATTAAAAAGTTTTAATTTTACAGAAGACAATTCCAAATTCAAATTAGGTAAATTTGAGATTTTCATTTGTTTTTCTTATTGTTAAAATAAGTGATTCTTATGAAGAATTTCGATACATTTTAAAATTTTATTACAAAAAAGGGAAAAATGCAACACAAGCCGCGAAAAAAATTTGTGATGTTTATGGACCTAATGCAGTATCTGTGAGAGTAGCGCAAATTTGGTTTAAGCGTTTTCAATCCGGAAATTTTGATATCAAAGATGCACGTCGCTCTGGTCGCCCTGTTACGGACAAAACTGTTGCCATTTTTGAAAAAGTGGAGCAAGATCGGCATATTAGTAGTTACGATGTAGCTGAAGAACTGGGGATTGACCACAAAACGGTTTTGGCGCATTTGAAAAAAGCTGGGTACACAAAAAAGCTCGATATTTAGGTGCCTCATGAGCTCACTGAAAGAAACCTAATGAACCGTGTACTCATTTGTGATTCTTTATTACGACGTAATGAAACCGAACCATTTTTGAAGAAGCTGATAACTGGTGATGAAAAGTGGATCACATACGACAAGAACGTGCGAAAAAGATCGTGGTCAAAGGCCGGTCAGGCTTCACAGACTGTGGCGAAACCCGGGTTAACTCGCAACAAGGTGATGCTGTGTGTGTGGTGGGATTGGAAGGGCATTATTCATTATGAGCTGTTACCGCCAGGCAGGACCATCAATTCTGAACTGTACTGCGAACAACTGATGAGATTAAAGCAAGAAGTTGAGAGAAAGCGGCCGGAATTAATCACAGAAGGGGTGTGGTTTTTCACCATGATAACGCTAGACCTCACACATCTTTAGCCACTCAGAAAAAATTACGGGAGTTTGGCTGGGAGGTGTTAATGCAGCCGCCGTATAGTCCTGACCTTGCACCTTCAGATTTCCACCTGTTTCGGTCGCTGCAGAATTCCTTAGGCAGTGTCAGGTTGACATCACAAGAGGACTGCCAAAACCACTTGTCGCAGTTTTTTCATCAGAAGCCCCAAAAATTTTATAGCAATGGGATCATGTACCTACCAACAAGATGGCAAAAAGTTATCGAACAAAATGGCACCTATATACTTTAGTCACTTGTAAATAAACTTTATAAAAAAACCTTTTGAATTTTTATATAAAATGCGAAGAAACTTTTTCCCCAACCTAATACATACATATAATCACGCCTTTTTTCCCGTAAAGGGGTAGGCAGAGACCACTTTTTGCCACTTGCTACGATCCTTACATACTCGTTTCGCTTCGTTCACTTTCATTCTTACCATCCATTCCTCCTCTTACATTCAAGGTAGCGAAGCGGCTCTCCATGGTCCGTTATTTGTTAATGTATAGAAATATATCTTGATTGTTAACAAACTTTCGCAAGTCTTGTGAAAACTCTCCATGCTAAAGTCGTACCTATTTGTGACGTCACACCTAGGTAAAAGTGTATGAAATATAAATATCGCCGCTTGTGCATTTAAGCACAAAATAAATAATAAGTAGTACTTTAAGTAAGGTTTAAGTTCATACTTACTATAATGAAAAACCTTTGATTACTACACATAAATACTATATTTTTGACAAGTAGTATTAACTCAATATTTCTGAATATATAAATTAAACCAAATATTTTACATGTAGTCGTTTCCACTCTTTGAGTAATTATTACAAAGATACTTTACAAAACTGACAATATTTCTGTGCTGCGACACACATTGACAACGGGATGCATAAACGACACAAAGCTTGGCCAGCAGCGGGACAATTTGATTTGTTAACTTTTTATGCACAATACCATATTATATACCTCTTTTTAATATTTTTTATATTTAATTTATATCTATGGACTAGTATGGACGCTTCACACCACGTCAATCTGACACCGTGGTAAGTTCTCGAAGAACTTGTGTTACGGGTACCAGACAACGGAAATATTTATTATTTTTTATTATTTTTTTTTTTTATTTTTTTTTTTCTCAAAATCTTACACAAGTACAAGATTAACTCGGTGTCACAAAAACCTGAAGGGTTTGTCCGTACACCGGTGGATCTATCATCAAATGCTCAATATAATATTTAAATAGCTACTTACATACTTAACTTTAAACACATTATTTCTATTTAATAACATTAATAAGTTATGTTAGGTAAGTATGTGCTACGAATTATAACAGTTTCAATCGTACTCGTGGTAGGTATCTAATGCGCGAGCGATGCACTTCGCACACGGCACAGCGGGTGCGCCGCGCGCCGCTCGACCACTAGTAGGTAGTAGGTAACAAACAACTTGTTCGGAACGGGTATCGCAACAGTAGTCACAGGAGAAAGTGGATGGAAGGTTTTATGATTTTTATCATATTAATATATTTTTTTTTATTTATTTGTTTCTTCTTCTTTATTAATTTTCGATTTTACTTAATATATTTAATACTTTTATACTATACACATATTTAAGATTTTTATTATATTATGTGTATAATATAATAAAAATCTTAAATATGTGTATAGTATAAAAGTGTTAAATATGTGTATATTTAATACACATCCAAGACCCAGGAACACAGAAAAACTTGTTGTTCCTTCGGTGAGATTTGAACCCCCGGCCCCGGCTTGAACACCAACACGCTCAACCAAGTGAGCCACAGAGGTCGTCAAAAAATATAATAATCTATATAATAATATAAAAAATATAATACATCTTAATGTTTCCATCGTTTTCATATCACCGGAAACTTACCTTATGGTAAGTTTCCGGTGATATTTTTTATAAAATAAATATTAAAATTTGTTCCATAATAATCTAATAAACTTTATCAAAAATAATATTTGAGGTAACTTAATTTAGGTTACTTAAATTGTCAAAGATTCGAAAAATATTATACCCCAGCCACAGGAACGACGTCCATGTGAGATAGTAAGAGTATACTGGTCAGCGTTGGTTCCTCGCCTTCCCAGGTCATCACCAGCACAGGTTTCTTCGGCACAGGCTCGAACACCTGGATCTGAAGACCACACTCTTGCGCCTGACGCCGGAGAAAGGTTAGACACTCATCTGTATCAAATATTAAAACATAAAAGTTTGGTTTGGCACTTTCTTTTGGATCTTTCTTGCTGTGACTGGAGTTAAAACCAGGACTTTACTGTCCGGAATTCGTAAGATCGGGGAGAATTCAGAGTATTGAAAATATAACTCTGCACTAAAACAATAGAGCTGAAAATAGAACACACGAGTGTCCAGTCAAAATTCAATGTCAAATCTGATAACTTGACACTTTGATTTTTAACTCTGTTGTAATAGTCCAGATATCTATTTTCTATGCTTTAAATTCCTGCGGCCTTACGGATTACGGACAATATTGTTCGAGCCTTAAGTTGTCTGATTTGACACTGACATTTGACTTGACAGTTGACACTCGTGTGTTCGATTTTCAGGTCTATTGTCATAGTCCAGAGATCTATTTGCAGTGTTTTAAATATCCGCGGCCTCACAGATTCCGGACAATATAGTCCCAGCCTTGAGTTGACATTGACGTTTAACTTGTCACTTGTTCAACTTTCAACTCTATTCTAATAGTCATAGAATTCTGTTTTCAGTGCCCTGAATTTTCCATCCCCGGTCTTACAGATTCCGGACAGTATTGAAAAATATAGTGAAAACGTACCATAGTTGACGTTTGGGTGCACACTCGCTATCCGGAGATACTCGCGGAAGTTGTTGACAGCCGGGTGACTACCGTAGTCAGTTGCCATGGTTATCACTCAATTACTGTCATGGCATTACACATTTTTGTATTTATAGTTTTAGTTAAACCGCAAAAAGCAAAGAGGAGGTGGGGCAAACTGTGACAGATTGTAAATCAATGTTTTGGTTATACAGGATATGTTTATACAATTTTTATAAAAAAATTATAACCGGAGTACGTAAATTATATAGCCTATGTTACCCGGGCTATTATTACGAATGTATTGACACCTCATATACAAACTACAACCCGACTACGTAAATTATATAGCCTATGTTACCCGGGCTATTATTACGAATGTATTGACACCTCATATACAAACTACAACCCGACTACGTAAATTATATAGCCTATGTTACCCGGGCTGTTATTACGAATGTATTGACACCTCATATACAAACTACAACCCGACTACGTAAATTATATAGCCTATGTTACCCGGGCTGTTATTACGAATGTATTGACACCTCATTTGTGAAAATCGAATCAATAGTTTAGGCGCTACGATGGAACAAACATTTTTTCCTCTTTTATATCTGCAATCCGCTCAATATAATAATAGCCTATCTTCTAATTTTGTATCGTTGTAATATTGTCCCGACTCCATTAAGCCGGGTCCAAGTTTTCAGGTGTGGCCATTATTCGGCCTATCTTTTGCCAATGTCCAGTATATTCCACTTTTAAAAAGTGACTTTTGTGTATTACTACGAGCATGGACGAATAAAACTAGTTTTTTATTCGTCCATGCTACTAGTAATGAGGGATTATGCGGCGCGATGCGGGCATGGCAGTCGTGAGCGAGAAGCGCTTCTCCTTCTACGTAAATGAAGTCGCGGGTAAATTTTAGCGATATCCCAAAGTAAATGTTCCACGCGGACGAAGTCGCGGGCAAAAGCTAATATATTATATTATACAAGTTTGTCTAGTTTAAAGTACTACTCGTTTTATTCAAATAATTTATCAGTTAACTGAAATAAATATTATTATTAATGTATAGTCAAACTCACCCCATTTTCCCCTACCCACTGTTGACCACAAATTATATCAGGCGACCACAGACGTTTCAAACTGTTTGATAATAATTTAGTACACGCTGAAATCTGAATATAGGACACTGCATCGATAATATGTGTGTCATTCTCACACGTACCTATTTGAATAGGCTTGTTAACTAATTTGACTATTAAATATAAGTAACTTCTCAAAAGAAACAGTACATTAAAATTTAATGTTTTCAAAGGTACAGCGATTTGTTTACAGAATTTCGCAAGTCCCGTAAAAACGTGGTAGAGCCATGCTTCGGCACGAATGGGCCGGCTCGACCGGAGAAATACCACGGGCTCAAAGAAAACCGGCGTGAAACAGCGTTTGCGCTGTGTTTCGCCGAGTGAGTGAGTTTACCGGAGGCCCAATCCCCTACCCTATTCCCTTCCCTACCCTCCCCTATTCTATATACCCCTATTCTACCCCTATTCTGTATACCCTATTCCCTCTTAAAAGGCCGGCAACGCACTTGCAGCTCTTCTGATGCTACGAGTGTCCATGGGCGATGGAAGTTGCTTTCCATCAGGTGACCCGTTTGCTCGTTTGCCCCCATATTTCATAAAAAAAAAAAACGCTCCATACAAAAGTCACGGAACTTATAACGTCAAAGCTGTATGAAATACCTATAAGCAGTGATAACTATAATATAATACATCTATGCCTATAAGGTAGAGGTTCCTAAACTTATTTCGTCTAACGCCCACTTTGAAAATAAATTATTTTGTACCTAGTGATTTTATTACAGCTTAAAGATATTATAGTATTTGCTATGAATTTCAATTTAATACCTCTACGCGTATATGAGGAAAGGGGTTAAGTTTAAAACTAAAAATTTACGCATTTTGCAATTTTTCCTTTATCTGTGCTATAAGACGTTGCTTTGTACCAAATTTCAAGATTCTGAGTTCACGGGAAGTACCCTGTAGGTTTTGATTCCCTTGCGAGTGTCGAAAATTTGCGGCTTAAGCGGCTGTATCTTTTGATTGCGTTGCGTTGGCTTAAAAGTTTGATTTTTCCAAGGGGCCGTAGAACTGAGTTTTTGATATACGAGTAAATTCCAGCTTGATACCTCTACGCGTTTTTTTTTTTTTTTAAAGGATCTTGACGGACAGACGGACGGACAACAAAGTGAGCCTATAAGGGTTCCGTTTGTCTCTTTTATGGTACGGAACCCTAAAAATAAAAAAATTAAAACATTTTTGTAATTTTTAGATGTAGGTAGGTAGGTATCTCATTAATTAACTTCGCATAAAATGTTATATTTCTTACATTTTACAAGTAACAATACCTCAATAGTATCTACACATTAAACTAAACATTTTACATTTTTAACACCTTCAAATCTTGTAACATTCGAAGCTTACAAATTAAAAAAGCAAAGCTAAAAAATTAATAAAACTTCAAGTCTGAGGTTTTGTATAAAGCTGTAGAATATAATGTTATTATCAAAACTTTAACCTCCTGTTAAAGTTACATAACATTATGTTATTCCTAATTGTCGCTTGTTTGTTCCAGGTAAAACTTTTAACACTGGAGGTAACATGGATATTGTGTTTCGGGAATTTTGGACTTTATGTTATGACTTATGAGGTAACGAAATGTTTTTCATAATTAGCTTTACATGCTTATTTTAATTTTGATAAAACTTCACTTGAGGCTTATAGAACAGTGCCGATAGGTTTTAAAACAAAATAAATTTATAGTAGGATGAAACCCATTGGAAGAGGAAGAGAATATAACAATTATTATTTTTAAACAAAAAATTAAACCGACTTCCAAAGTAAAAATACACAAAAAAGTATGAAATAAAACTTAATCTCTAAATAATTCCCCTTTCAAATTCGGCTAAACTTTTTACTATTTCTCTACTCAATCTTCTTAATTTTGAAATCGGCACCAGCCCAAACAATATTCTACAATATTTTATACAACTTACGTTCATATTTGCTGGTACCGACTTCAAAATTAATAAGATTGAGTAGAAAAATAGTAAAAATTTTAGCCGAATTTGAAAGGGGAATTATTTAGAGATTAAGTTTTATTTCATACTTTTTTGTGTATTTTTACTTTGGAAGTCGGTTTAATTTTTTGTTTAAAAATAATAATTTCACCCTTTTTAGTGATATATTTTGTTAAGTTATTAATACGTCTTAAGAACGTCTAAACTAAACGATCGAATGTATAATTAAATACTCGCCAAGCTTTCATTAGGTATTGCTATTAAGATGATGATGATGATTACTGTAAGTTATAAAGTGGCATATGCTTGCAGTTCTTTAAACAATGCCGAAATTTCCAAACGCACATCTTTAAAGACTGAGGAGTTCTGTACAGTGCTTTTGGATCCAGGGTATACCTAGGTACAATATCTTATTTTTTTTGTAGTATATGCTTGTGTTACTTCAGTAAAAGTCAAAATCACTATATGTGTGGATATAAATTTTGAAGAGTTCCCTCGATTCCTCATGGCTCGCATCATCAGGTTTCCACTTTAGTGACTAAAGGACTAATTTCGAATTAAACCCTTTACAACAACAAAAGAATTTTGCAAATAGGTTCATAAACGGCAGAGTAATGTTCAATGATCTCCGTGTTAGTGTAAAATACTATGAGAAATACCTTTTATATCATCATAATCTGATGATGTATGGTGTGATAGTGGTGATGATGATGATGATTACTCTAACTGACAAGGTGGCATATGCTTGCAGTTCTTTAAACAACGCCGAAATCCCCAAACATGTATCTATAAGGAGTCAGGAGTTCTATTCTGTACTTTTGGATCCAGGGTATACCTTGGAGCAAAATCTTACTTTTTGGTAGCATATGCTTGAACTACTTCAGAAAAAGTCAAAATCACCATATGTGTCCATATAAATTTCGAGGAGTTCCCTCGATTCCTCATGGATCCCATCATCAGGTCACCACTTTGATATCAAAAGGACCAATTTGGGATTACACCCTATACATCACAGAAAAAATTTTGAAAATCGGTCCACAGGCGGCGGAGTAATCGTTGAACATACAAAAAAAATAAAAAAAAAATAAAAAATATATACAGCCGAACGTATAACCGCCTCCTTTTTTGGGAAGTCGGTTAAAAATAAAAGGAAAAATAATTTACGGGCGATTTGAGTTCGGGAAGTGAAGGGGGTGAGTTTTTAAGGGTAGAAAACGGTTTATCTCGATTTCTGGCAAAACTACAAATCCTATGGAAAAAAGTCGAATGGCAAAGTTGTAGAGAAAAAAAAAAGATCTACAACTTTTGTATTTACACTCTTTTCACGGAGTTTTGCCGGGAAAGTCAATCAGCAATGTTGTGTTTCTGTATTATTTTTCTAAATTCGTGTTAATTCGGTTTTTAATGTGTTATAGTGGTGGAATATTAACCATTAATTATTCGTTGAGGTGCATTAGTGTTGAAAAGTGATACATTCTACAAAATGCGTGCTAAATTGGGTTTCCCGCCAAAACTCCCTAGGAAGTTTCAGTAAAGCGTCTATCTACCACTTTACTGAATCGACTGACTTGACAAATTGACTACCCTGACTACTTATTTGGACTTTGACTAGACTTTGGACTTGACGATTTAGAAATAAGACAAAGAAATACCTCAAACGACAGACGAGGCAGTATGGTCTAAGACCTTAGCCTGTTCCATTTCGGGACGAATTAAACAAAAAAAAAAAAAAAACTCTTTTCACATAACCTCAAAATTTATGTGAAAAATTCAAATAACCAAGTTTTTGGTTTTTTATTTTTATCTTGTACAAAAACAAAAAAAAATCACGAAATTTAGTGAAAACTTACCTTTTTATGTCCTAAATACACTGTAAGCTCTGGAATACCTAACAGTTAACACATAATATGCTACTTTTTATTATTAAATAAATGAATGATTATTATATCCCGAAAAACTGCAGAGTTCTCATGGGATACTGTATTTACGCGGGCAGAGCCAAAGTTAGTAATAAATAATGAAAAGTTAAAAACTATTCGGATTGAAATTGTTTACATATTGACCTTTATATCTATGTTAGTAGTCGTGCCTGTCGAGCGGGAACTTTGTCGGTACATATGTACCGACAAAGTTCCCGCTCGACCAGTCTCTAAACATTCACCTTTGCACTAGGACGCCTCAAAATATTTAAACGCAAAGGAAGTAACCGCAACGACTGCAGACGAGGTTGGACTACGTATTTACACGTGAGTATATTTGCGAGCCCACTATTCAACGGCGCTGTTGAGCTATTTTCATCTTATGCCTGGTCGAGCGGGAACTTGTTCGGTAGTACATCCCCTTGTTGGATTAAGCTACAATTATGCGCATATGCAAATCGGATGACAATAGTTGTAGAATTTGTATGGACATGTATGTAAATGTATGTAAATAAAGTAATCATCGATTGCTGCATTATTGCAACTACATACAGTGTAATTGAACTATAGTCGAGATCATAAGACAGAATAAAAAAAAAAACTCGTGTGTAATTCACGCGTGACAGAAGTACCTACTAAAACCAAGGAATTTGTAAGTATGTTGTATATAATACTTACAAATTCCTTGACTAAAACCTTCAAATATATGTCTATCTCATAAATATTTCCTTCCTTAAATAATTTTTGTTGTTTTATCTTTTTCTTGTCACTTTTGGGTTACACCTTTGAGTATTTGGGTTACACTGTATAATGCTTCCTATCCTGTTCCTATCTCATTTTCTCCCACTTGTCTTATGAATTTCTGTATGTCTCTTTTTACTGTCGCTTTTTCGTTTCATCGATTTTCAAATCACAATGATGCTCAAGAAGTTTTTACTTCAAAAATGCTACCACACATTTATGGATTCGCAACTTGAATCCAATTGAAAATACAGCTTCGTTACTTCGACATTTAAACTTTAGTAACAAATCTGTTAAAACTTTAAAATGATCGTCAGGCGCTAGATTATTATCCGACTAGGAGAAATTGACTATTAGTTTCGTATTGCAATTAGCGTTAGCTTTACGTCAGACTGGGACTAAATGCTCCGGAATCCGGAACGCCGGTGAAAATTCAGAGCACTGAAAATAGAACTCTGTGCTAGTAAAATACAGTTGAAAACTGAGTTTTCTGGTGTCGAGCTCCCATATGACATTGACATTTGACTCGACACTCGTGTGTTCGATTTTCAACTCTATTGTATTAGCGCAAAGTTCTATTTGGAATGCTCAGACTTTTCTACGGCCTCCCAGATTCCGGATTAAATAGTCCCAGCCTTAACTTTACAAGATTTTACAAGATAACAAATTAGTAGTACCAACTCAGTATGGTTTTCTCAGTCAAGCTTCATAACCACTACTGTCCAAGTGACCGTGCTCCATAATTTTGGTCCTGAACTTGCTTGGACCCGGGCCAAGTCGGTAATTAAGCCCGGATAACCGGCACCCGAGTACCCGGCTGCGCCCACTACCCGGGTCTTGCTCAATGTCTCTTTAAATTTTATATCAGTAAATATCGGACCTTACAGCGCGGCGCAAGAATGAAAGTCTAAATTTGTAATACAATTAACGTTATATCTATACTACTATAATAAAGAGGAAAAGTTTGTTTGTTTATTTGTTTGCATCGAATAGGCTCCGAAACTACTGGACCTATTTTAATAAAATTTGGCACAGATATAGAATAGACTACAGGGAAGGACATAGGCTACTTTTTATTGCGGCAAAATGTACTGTTACTGCGGGATTTCCTTTTGTCGCGCACGAAGTCGCGTGCAACATCTAGTAAGTATATAAAAGGCAAAGGTGATTGACTGATTGACCATGATGTATCAACGCAAAGGCTTAATACTTAAATTTTGCACACGTATTCCTCATATTATGACGTAGGCATTAACTAAGAAAGGATTTTTCAAAATTCAACCCCCAAGGGGGTTAAATAGGGGATGAAAGTTTAAAACCTAATTAATGCTAGTTTTAGTTAATTCCTTGTGTAGTTAAAATCCATTGAAAATAATATAGCTTTCAAGGTCTTAGAAAATACCTGTATTATCTTTTACATACAATTTTGTATCTTCAATATCAGTATTGATGATACAAAATTTCTTCTTTGAATTTGAGCTGATGGTTGTTCCCACGGGAAAGCACATAATATGTAAGAATTATTGGGTAATTGAAAAATAACGGCTGTACATTGCTGGCAAGATAAATGAACTATTATGAGCCGGCCCAGAATCAGGATGCTTGGCAAGTGTGAATAAACAAAATTAAACATTTTAAGTACCTAACCCCCCAATTGCCAAACGGTGAGCGAGCTAATGATGAGTTATATAACGCGTTTCAAATGAGAATAGGAACATCAAAGACCTTTTTCTGACAAATATCACTTGAAAAGTGCCATTTTCAGGAAAACTTATGTGCATATAAATATTAATAGTCTTGCATCGAATTTAAATAAAAACGTTAAATAGTAATCAATTATCTAAACATAAATTTAACAATCTTAACAGTCTAAATTCGAAACAATATGGCGACGACTCGATCCTATTCTCATTTGAATCGCACTATAGCTAAGAACACTGTCGATCATGTCAATTTCAAACGAAAAAACTCGGACCTTTCGTTTAGGAGCTACGATACCAAAAATAGATACATGGACAGACAGACAGACACATCATCATCATCAGTAGATAGTCTATTGTAGGTAGGCGTGACGACGCGTTACTCGCCCTGTTCACCACGCTACCGGACTTTATATTTTCTATACCAAAACTTAATATTCTCCAGTAACCTTTAAATTCATTCATTCATTCATATAATCACGCCTCTTTCCCATAGGGGTAGGCAGAGACCGCCTCTTTCCCGTCGGGGTAGGCAGAGACCACTTCTTTCCACTTGCTACGATCCTTACATACTTGTTTCGCTTCGTCCACTTTCATTCATACCATCCATTCCTCCTCTTACATTCAACGTAGCGAAGCGGCTCTCCATGGGCCACTTTTCGCCTCCGCGAGAACGAGACGTGATGGGTGGCGAACCGCATCGCCGCCATTTTGGACAATTAAATAATTTTTATGATTATCCATTGCGTTCCCACGGATTGGTGGAAAGGGTAGGAATAGGGAAAGGGAAGGATAGGTGGTGTGGAAAGGAAGATTGGTAAGTTAGAGTGGGAAATAGGAATGTAGGATATTACCGCCCAGGAGGACACGGGATAGGACGGTAATAGCTAGGGAGCCGGGGTCGCATACCCGTATACTATACCACAACTACCGGACAGGTGAGTTGGGATGAGTATCCCTGACATAGTAACCTTTAAAATCTATTTTAAACTCGGTATTAACAAACCTTATTAACTTTAGCTTCATTAACCTACTAACTTATGAAAGTCTTTGGTTAGAAATACGTTAAGAATGTTTAGTTTCAAAGCATTCGGATTATTAACTAAATATATTCGCTCATTAGGCAAACATGTGAACGCCATTTTAATTAACTCAGCATTTGTCTAGAAGTAAGGATTAAACTATTCATTCACTCTATAAAAATATATATACAGCCGAATTTTACATAACCGCCTCCTTTTTTTGTAAGTCGGTTAAAATATAAGTACAATAAAAAAAACTTAGGCCTTTACATCCGTTAATGGATCATTTATACAGTATTCTCCGAGCGAAGTAACCACTCTTGAAATACTGTAGTGCCTGGGACAGTTGGTTTTTAAATGTCGTATGGTTACCCAAGCACATACGGCATTCTCACAACACAGTCAGCCTAACCAGAGGAATGAACTGGCCAATTTACGTCTGGGGCCAACTATGTGCGGGTTTCCTCACGATGTTTTCCTTCACCGTTAGAGCGTCCGTATAATGTACCTACTTGAGATCTGAAAGTCTCATTGGTACACGCCACAACCAGGGATTTGAACCTGCACTCTCTCGAGTGCGAACTAAACGGTCTACCCACTAGACCACGGAGCTCTTCTAAGTACAATAACCAATATTATAAACGTGAAAGAAGGCTGGATAAATGTTAATTATTACTCTTTCACGCAGCACGCTTTAACTACTGAACAGATTTTAATGCAATTTGGTTCAGTAGAAGATGGTAGTAGGTACTAGCCACTAGGTAAGTACTCTGGATTGTCGTAAGGGGCTACTTTTCATCACAGAAAAATGTATCTACGGTTCCAAATTTCTATTTGCGCGTACGAGTCGTGGGAAATATCCAGCTTATATTAAAGCTAGCTGTTGCCCGCGGCTCCGCCCGTGTAAATACAGTATCCCAAACGAAATCTGTACTTTTCCGGGATAAAAAGTAGCCTATGTTTTAATCCAAAGCCAATACTACGATACCAAATTTCATCAAAATCCGATCAGTACTTTTTGCGTGAAAGAGTAACAAACATCCATCCATTCTCACAAACTTTCACATTTATAATATTAGTAGGACTAGCTATTGCCCTCGGCTCCGCCCTCGTAAATACAGTATCCCTCGGGAACACTGTATTTTTTCGGGATAAAAAGTAGCCTTAGATGTCCTTCCCCACGGTCTAATTTATATCTGTCCAAATTTCGGTTTAAAATTGGTTTAGTAGTTTTTACATGACAGTTTCACGTAAAAACTACTTAACCAATTAAATATATTTTTTTAAATTAAAAAAAAAAAAAAAAAAAAGTGTCCCACGGGAACCGAACATTACGTACATAAATGTACATTTAACGTAAATCGTAAATAACTTCTAGTAGAAGTTATAATTTTAGAATTTTTGTATTCATGAAAATAACATAAGTGGTATGTCATACAGAAACTCTTCAATTATTTTGCAGCTGTTTAACAAGTCAGGATGGCCGAGCGGTCTAAGGCGCTGCGTTCAGGTCGCAGTCCACTTCTGTGGGCGTGGGTTCGAATCCCACTTCTGACAGAAACTTTTTGTTTGTTTTTAACACTTTTTTATATACATTGTTTTTAATTTAGGTATTTTGATATTAATTTTAAGGATTGAAATTTAAAGATTCACTGAAAATACTTTTTTTTTAAGTTTTTATGATTGACGAAACAAAAATTTTAAAATATGTTTTTGTATTATTAATATTTTTATACTCAGAGCTATGTTTTTAGTTATAATGAACAATATTTTCCATCAAAACCGAATTTTACGTTGTATGTACAAATTTTTACCATATAGGTCTTTAATTTATTATAGTTGGTTTCAGAATTTAATAGTATAATAAGAACTCAAGTATATACGCCTAACGCCATCTATGAATAATTTAGGGAACCTAAATGGAACGCCTTGGTTAGTTGCAACTTGCACCACACTTACATAGATGGCGTTTTGGAGCATTATCGATTGTTTTACTATGAAAATGATACCGCGCCATCTACCAGCATTTTCTTGAAGTACAAATGATAGTTTCGGAAAATGCTAAGAGATGGCGATAAGATGGCTGTACAGTGATTGCTGAAATCAGCGTTGCCAGAATGTTACAAAAGTAACATTTTACGTTACTTTTGACCCTCTCATGTTACCACCATGTTACACGACTCAATATGTTACTTTTGTGTTACTTTTTAGACTGGGACTATATTATTATGTTCTGGAATCCAGAAAGCCTGGGAAAATTCAGGGCATTGAAAATAGAACTCTAAGTTAATACAATAAAGTTAAAAATGGAAGTGTCGAAGATATAATATGACATTGATATTTGACTCGACACTTGTGTGTTACATTTTTGTTAAATATGAAATGAAACATAATTTAGTTCAAAAACTGCTTAAAAGTGTATAATAAAGTGCCAAAGTAAAGTATTGTGTCGTTTTCCACAAAAAAATTAAGAAATGTTATTTTTCTCGTGAAAATGTTACTTTTTGAGATGTCTCATGTTGTATTTGACTATCTGCTACTGGCAACACTGGCTGAAATAGTTTTCGACGAAAACTTAACCGACTGATAATAATTATTATTAATATAATTAATAAAATATTAATTATATTAATAAAAACAACTTATGCCCCTTTCCGAGCATTTTTGTCGGTCGTTTATAGTTCAATAGCGCTATAGAAGATATAAACAGCTAGTTATCATTAAGTCTTACAAAATTAATGATAACTAGCTTTTTCCCGCGGCTCCACCTGTGTAAATATAATATCGAGTATTTCACTGGAATACTGTATTTTTCGAGATAAAAAGTAGCCTGTTTGAATCCAGACCCTAAACTACTAACATACCAAAGGAGACTGAAACCATTTCATACATTCTTGGGCTAAGAATGTAATAAGGTAAAAAAGGTTTATACGAGTATAGATAGATTAACATTAATGTTTCAAAACCAATAAAAACACTTTATAACACAGTAGGTGGTGTAGGTACAAAGTCGAAATAATAGGCTATTATCTATCTAAGTAATCATAAATAATGAGAGATGACTTATTAACAATAAATAATATAAAACAAGAATATAATATAAGAAATAGAAAACAAAACAATTTTAATGTTGTATAATATAGTTTATTCGTCTTCTATAAAGATAAAAATGTCGTGAAGAAATTATCAAGGTGGAGCAATATGATTTTTAATTTCTCATACTCGGAAAGTAGTGTTGTTTTGATCTGATTATTGGGTGGAAAACGCTACTTTCCTTTCATAGGGAGGGAAAAACTCATACAAATTCATTGCGGCCCTCGGGCCGGAATGAATTTGTATATATCTTCAAAACTTCAAAAATAGAACAGCTATCAGCTGTGAAGAGTTTTATGTAAAAAAAACTATTAAAAATGCAACATGACTTTCTAAACAGCCAGTGTGAATTTAGCGCAAACTTCTTTGAGCGGAATAAGCCGCGATTGCCGCGGCGAGCGGCAAGTTCCATATTTAAAATTTAAAAAGTCAACACAAATAATTGGCGGGATACTAAATTACTAATACCTATATTATAATCAATAAAATAATAATTTAGATAAACAACTAGTTTTATTTTCCACATATTCTAAATGAAAAGTAGAGTGTATGCCACGGGTAACCCCGAGCAGCAACCCTAGTCTTACAATCTACTATTAATACCTCGTCCAGCTAAGGTACCATTATAATTATTATGACACACGTAATATGAGCATTGAGCATTTAGCAGGCTCCCAACAGTTCGTCTTGTTACTATGCAATAATTACAGTCTACGACAGCCGTAGATTAAAATAATACTTTCAAGTTTATGACTTGGATTCTGTAATAATTAAAGTAGTGGTCGTTGAAAATAAAACTATTTGGGAAGGCAAGACATTAATCATAAATATTATCTTGTGCAAAAAGTATTTACTTTAATACTGAAATCGAATAAATGGACGATATCACGAAACCTAAACATCTTTCTTATTTTTCTCGGCTCCCAGATTGAGAATTGCGCTGACTTTTTAAGTTTTAGGTCAATAAAATGACGAATTTTTTTAACCATATCTCATGCTATTATTACATTTTGGCCTACGATGTTCAGTCTCCTTTCGTCGAAATCCACTGAACAGTGGTTTTTGTATGAAATTCAGTGCCGTAAATAGGGCGGTGCCACCGGTGTCCAGGCACAGGGCGTAGACTCGTTGGCGCAAAAATCATCCAGACCAGGCAGGATCAGCCCCGAATCTATTAGCCGGGGCCCATGCCCTGGGCGGCATGTTCAGGGGGCGGCAAATTCACACTTTACATACCTACAAACATTTCGTGTAATAATTAAAAAAACTTATATATATATATACTGTTTCACAATAATCCATTAAAAACAATACTTTTTCATACTGTTTTTTAGAAATCTACATCGAGCACATGTATCGATATGCCAGTAGGTAGGTATTATAGTTATTATAGTTTTATTCAATACGCAAAATTTAATCGAAGATATATAAATTAAATACTATATTTACGTATTTAGTTCCATATATAGCAGCGGTAGCTACACCGGTGTATCCTAAGCGTAGAGTTACACGCCCTGTAGTGCGCGCCCCCGGGCTACAGGACGACTACTCTCGCGTTACTCCGCTGTTAATTTGATGATCAGTAATTTTTTCCTAATTTCGAGGTTTCCAGAAGTAAAAATTACGAAAAAAATTCGGCTCAATCGTTTCGCTCGCTCGCTATTGCTTTCATGTAGTACATAATTTTACTGTAAGTTTTGCAAATTACTTAATAATATTATAATGTTTTAATAAGTTGGAATTGGTATTATATTTTTAATACTATCTGGCCCGCTCAATTTAGCTAATGATTTTCAACGTGTGAAAACTCGTAGACGGATATTCAAATTTTGTTTACATAATATTACCTACATAACTAAATTTCAAAGTTTGGAGCCTTCCAGAATGAAAATATTCGAAATATTTCGGCTCGCTCGCTTCGCTCGCTCGCCATTCCCTTTTGTGAATTTTTACTATTGGGCTAGGGGGCCTCCAAATTATTTGATATTGGGCTAAGGCTATCTACGCCACTGATGTATAGTTACTATATAAGTGGTTGGGGGCGGCAATTTTCAGTTTTTGCCCCGCCTAAAAAAGTTGAAGATCCGGGGCTGCAGGACTATTTTTTTTTTTTCGGTTTGCTCCTGATAAGTTCCCGATGCACCCCTAGAGTTCGATTCCTACACATATGTACCTACATATAAATATAATAAACAGTACATATAATCAAAAATGTCTATTAAATTAAACGAAACATCGCGCAATTTTTTTTTGGCAGCGTAGGCGCGTTTGTAATGGTGTTTTTTCCAAAATATTAGATAATTGGTCCACCAACTTCCTTGTGCTTTATTTTATCACCCTGAATGAAATAAAGTAGGCCTATACATAGCATTGCTCTAGAAGACCTATAATATCTAAAAAAAAAGAAGGGCGCAGTTATAGACGCTCGCACAGGGCGTAGAAAAGGCTATTTACGGCACTGATGAAATTGTAACAAACATCCATCCATCCTCATAAACTTTCACATTTATACACATGATAGATAATATTATATAACTAATATATTAGAATTTAAAAACCGATTGACTATATAATGATTGAACTAAGTATATTAATATTATAACTTTACTAATTCAGTAAGGCAATAAGAGCCATCAGCTGACATAACTGTACTGGTTTGTTATAATTGTTTGGCTACGTTTTTGATAACTATTTTTAATACCCACTTAAACATAATTATAAAATATAGCAAATTAATTATTTAATTCGAAAGAAGTTTAGCTTATTTCTTATGGGCAGTTCACACGGTAACGAGACGATACTAGACGCTGCGTTGCATTTTTAAGATAGCGATTGTTAATTTAACTTTATTCACACGAAGAAGAATACAAAAGTCTTTGCAAGAGTTCGAATGTCAGCGCGAAATTAAACGTGTATCTTCTCGTGTCATTTATAAATTAGTTTTAATCACTATTTTTAAAATGCAGCGCAGCGTCGCGTATTGTCTCGTTTCGGTGTTAATTGACCCTTACTGTCTATCGATCATTTATCACTATTAACTATCATTTATATCGAAGCTCTTATCCTTCATAGTAATTAATACCAAAAACTTTAATACCGTCCCGCACAATACTACGATAATGATAAACTTTTAAATCCCACACGACCGTGACCCCTTTGTTAAGGTGTTATCAAGATCGGAACCATCGATACAGGCTAGTGACCAACAGTCGACTCCAGTCGGCATACCGTACGCGACGCGTTAGCGTCTCCCGCGAAACCGAAAAAAAAAACATCGCGAGTTCCAAATTCGAATAAATGAAATGTCATGTGAAATTAAAAAATGAATGTGAAATGTGGATTAATATTCTGTTAAATTAGTGTTTCGTGTTAAATATAATATGGTTAATTGGGTTAAAAGCAAGATAATCGGAATTAAATATTCCGTATGCGAATCTAAGTAAGAGGTAATTTTAGGTAAAAAAAAAAGTTTTAGAAGAAAAAACATGGAATAAAATATAGGTATGTGTTATACACATATTATTCAAATCTAATTTTCAGGTAACTTGTCTCAAATTTTTTAAGTTAGAACTTAGAAAGCTGAATAAATCAATTCTTATTAATATTTTACACACAAGTATTACTTAAGTCCAATGTTGTCTGGGGTCATATACAATTAGTATTATTATTGTAAAGGTCTACTGAAGATAAATTCGATGTCTAAGAATACATATTTTGACGACCTCTGTGGCTCAGTAGCTAACGCGTTGGCGCTTAAGCCGGAGTTCGCGGGTTCGAGTCCCGCCGAGTTATCTGGTAGATACTAGTCCTTCGGATAGTTAATACAGGACGTCAATCTGGATTGACCGTGGTGTGGAAGCGTCCATAGATATTATTATTATGAATATTATATTTCGCCTCAACAAAAGCAACTTTAAAGTTGTAAATAATTCCATAGATATTTGATAGGTCTCACTACGGTCGACGCCCAGCGAGACCAATGATTAGTCTATTCTATGGTTACAACTTACAGCACGCTAGTTGCTATAGTGCGATTCAAATGAGAATAGGATCGAGTCGGCGCCATATTGTTTCGAATTTAGACTGTTATGATAGTTAAATATATGATTAGATAATTGATTAGATACTATTAACCATTTATATTTAAATTCTAATTTCTATGCAAGACTATTAATATTTATATGCACATAAGTTTTTCTGAAAATCGCACTTTTCAAGTGATATTACAGAAAAAGGTCATTGACGTTCCTATTCTCATTTGAAACCCGTTATACCATGCTCAACACCTTACACTGTTGAGTTTGCACGAGCTAAGCACGAGTGCTACGAGCTACGCCGCGCCGTAGCAACAAGCTGGGTCCCACTCACGTGCGATCATTTATACACTGAGATCCGCTTTTTATAAAACTGACCAGGAAACGAGCAGACGAATCGCCTGATGGTAGACAATTACCTGAACTGAAACAGATATAAACTGAACAGAACAACTTTGTGAATTGGCGGCAATTCACAAAAACAAAATATGACAAATGAATGCAATAATATACTACATTAGGTTACCAAAGAGTTCTAAAATTGAAATTCAAAAAGGGTTTTCATTAGCAATGTTTCTAACTGGCCAGTTCTAAACATTTTCAGTGTTACCCACGTAGAACACTAGTTGCTACCGCGGCTCCGCCCGCGTTATACTATCGGGTATCCCACGGGAACACTGTACTTTTTCGGGATAAAAAGTAGCCTATGTTTTAATCCAGAGCCTAAACTACTACCACATCAATTTCATTGAACTCTGTTTAGTAGTTTTTGCGTCAAAGAGAAGAAACATCCATCCATCTTCATAAACTTTGTCATTTATAATATTAATAGGATGAATACCTACCTACTTGTACTTACGGACACGACATTTTTGGCAGAGGTAGATACCTACTGCAACTGATCTTACATCTAAGGGTTAGGTTAGCCTTCGCTACTGGTAAATTCACATTCCAATTTAAGAGCTTCGCTCTTGTCGGTGGAGCTTTCTCCATTCCTCTCTGTACTCCGCCCTTCTCTTGACCTCCTGATACGACACGACCATCACTTTCTCCTTCACCTGGTGCATACAAGTTCTTCTAGGCCTTCCACGTTTTCTTCTACCGAAACCTTCCCTTCAATTATTCCTCTAATAAAGTTGTCGTGCCGTATCAAGTGTCCTAACATCTTTCCTCTTCTGTTATCGATAGTCTTTAATATCCCTCTGTTCTCATTAACTAATTCCAAAACTTCTTCATTACTTTTCTTTTCAGTCCGACTTATTCTCTCCATTCTTCGCCATCACCACATCTCGAATCTCTCTCTATCGCGTTATGTCATGGTCCACGTCTCGCTACCATACAAAGCAATGATCCAGATGTATACTTTAATTAGCTTTTTTCGGATGTGACTGGTAAATGGAGAACCAATATTCGTAATAATCGTATTTTATTAAAATGATAATATTGTCGTGGAGTAAATCAGTGAGTTCTGACGGCCGTCGGTCGTTGACAAGGTTTTTGGCTGATATTTGTGTATCAAAAAGTTATTTCGGTTGACAATAATAATATTCGTGAAACTGCGTAGGACTCGCACGATGAAGTGGCGCCCAATTATTGTTTTTCTTTTTTAAATGTTCTATATATTTTTAGATTATTAGGGCAGTTTTAATAGAGGTTGCCCTGGGGACGAAAATCACCCCCAATATTTCATATAATTTAAAAATTTTAATTGTATGAGTATGCATCTTAAACGGAAAATAAATATAAAGGGTATGTTCCGATACGCACTGCGAGCATAAGAATGGAGAAGTCACGTACAGTTGAAGGTCTACGATTTTGAAAATGAAAGGAGGCGGCAACAAGACCTGAAGCGAGACCATCTTAAAAGTAAACCGCCTCCTGACATAACCTATAACTTTGTCAACGGTGTTCTGACGTGCGCGTGTGGCCGCACGCTCTCCCACAAAATAGATTATGTCAGTCAGCTAATCGTGTCTACAGACACACGAATTTGGAACGGAGCGTACAGCGGATCTGGTACCCTCCGTACCAGATCCGAGCGTGTGTAGGGCAGTCCGGCGAACATAAGAAGAAGGCGAAGAGTTCACCGTTGTCCGCATCGGATCTGGTCCGCTCCGTACCAAATTCGTGTGTGTGTAGAGCAGTCCGGCGGTTAGGCCGTACAACGGTATCAGTGTTGCCAACTTAGGGATGTACCCCCCAAAATTAGGGAAAATATCTACAAGGGTTTACTAGGGGACAGGATGTTTAGAGTTTACTCCTTATGAATAAATTTGTATGTAATAATAAAAATTATTTTAGTGTGTATATGGCCAGGGATATGAAAATGTATTGGGAGTGAAATCAGATTAAGACAAGTTAGTTTTATGTTATTCACGCGTAAGTCTTTATGTTAAACACATAACCTTTCTTTCTAGCTTATTATCTCTTAGACCTGTCAATGGTATAAGTAATCAGGGGTAAAATTTGGGGAGAAATATTTTTTAAAGTGTTGGTATCATTGCCGTTTAACAATGAATTGCGGGAATCATCGTCGTCGTTTAAAAACAGCACTGTAAATAGAACTCTGTGCTAATGTAATAGAGCATAAAATCAAACACACGAGTGTCGAGCGTTTCGCTTCACTGCACCGTACCAAATCCGTGCGTGTGTAGCGACACCGAATTTGGTCTCCGGATATGGTTCGCTGTACGCTCCGTACCAAATTCGTGTGTCTGTAGATAGCATAAACCACATACTATAGGTATTATTTTGTACCAACGTTCTGGTTTAGGCCATTTGGCCCAGTATTTTCTAGAGCCTATTTAATGCAAACAAACAAACAAATATTTCATCTTTACAATATTAGTGGCATTTATTAATAATAGCACCCCACACCGATTTCGGTGACGGTGGCCGGTTTTATTGAAACCAGGCCAGATACGCAGGAGCTGTTTTATAGTACCCCAAGTGTGTGCGCAGTATACGAGAGCACTCTTTTTCTTTAATCTCGAAACCTAATGGGACGGATAACCGACACCGACTTTTTACATGCCCATCCGACACATGGATCATCTTTCTTGTCAGACAATCAGGTGATCAGCCTGCATTGCCCTTACCAAACTAGTAAGCAACAATTTTTGGTGTTCCAATGTCGGAATTGATCCCACGACCTCCGAATCGAGAGCTAAGCTCTAAACCACTGGATCTCGGAGGCTTTTAATACATACATACATACATATAATCACGCCTTTTTCCCGTAGGGGTAGGCAGGACCGCCTCTTTCCCGTAGGGGTAGGCAGAGACCACTTCTTTCCACTTGCTACGATCCATACATACTTCTTTCGCTTCGTCCACTTTCATCCTTACCATCCATTCCGCCTCTTACATTCAACGTAGCCAAGCGTCTCTCCATGGTCCACTTTTCGCCTCCGCGAGAAACGAGACGTGATGGGTGGCGAACCACATCGCCGCCATTTTGGATAATGAAATTATTTTTGATTATCCATTGCGTTTCCACGGATTGGTGGAGAGGGTAGGAATAGGGAAAGGGAAGGACAGGTGGTGTGGAAAGGAAGATTGGTAAGTTAGAGTGGGAAATAGGGAATGTAGGATATTACCGCCCAGGAGGGCAAAGGATAGGACAGTAATAGCTAGGGAAGCCGGGGTCGCATACCCGTATACTATACCACAACTACCGGACAGGCAAGTTGGGATGAGTATCCCATGACTAATTTTTTTCCCAGGCTTTTAATAATTTTACTTTAAATTGAATGAGCAAATGTATCGCCTGGTCGATTACCGCCACGGACCACCGTGCCGTAACACTAGAGGGCTTACAAGTGCGTCTTTAGTGCAGTTTTTTATGAAATAAACGAGGAAACGAGCAGACGAATCGCCTGATGGTAAGCGATTACCGCCGCCCATGGACACTCGCAACACCAGAGTTGTACTTGTGACTGCTCTGATGTAGCAACTTGCGTTCCTGGTCCTTCAAATCCCCAACCTCACTCACTCGGCGAAACACAACGCAAGCGTTATTTCACGCCGGTTTTCTGTGAGGTCGTGGTATTTATCCGATCGAGCCGGCCCATTCCTGCCGAAGTGTGGCTCTCCCACAGTTAATTATTTACATTTGTATGAAAATTCGGCTCTATGCTAGTACGTTTACATACATATACAGTAGCACCTCGTTAAGTCGAGCCTCGATAATTTGAAACCCTCCACATGTCGAAAAAATGTTATGTTTCCTTCCCTTCAAACACCAAAACCTCCATTACTCGAGATCTTATCCCTCCATTAGTCGAAATAATCAGTGAGTCCCTCTAAGCCATTTTGGTACATATTTTCCCTCTATTACTCGAAAAATTAAAATTTTACCTCTGCATCTCGAACATAGGAGTATTTAATTTTATAACCTTTACAACTAGAGGTGGGATATAACAGGTTAAATACGATACCTGTTATACCTGTTACTGATATTCGTAACTACCTGTTTCGGATACCTGTTAATTTTTAACAGGTATCCGAAACAGGTAGTTACGAATATCAGTGTAGTTAGTAGGTATGTAGTATACGTACTCAGTTCGATTACTAGGTTGGAAGGCCGTTCAAGTATACATGAACGGCCGAACGGCCAAAAAAATTAAGTAACAGTGAAACTATTACACTACACTACACTACTAACAGTGAAACTGACAAATGGTTAGTACCATTTGTCAGTTTCAAGTTAAAAAGGCGGGAAATAGAATACCTATTCGTTCAAATTTTCATCACCGTATTTCTAAATCGTCAAGTCCAAAGTCTAGTCAAAGTCCAAATAAACAGTCAGGGTAGTCAATGAGTCGGCAGTCGATTCAGTAAAGTGACAGACGCTTTACTGAAACTTCCTGTGGAGTTTTGGCGGAAAACCCCAAAATAGCACGCATTTTGTAGTTGTATCACTTGCCCACATTTGTACACGACAACGAATATCTAATGGTAAATATTCTACCAATATTAGGCATTAACATCCGAAATAACAATAATTTTGAAAGAAACACAAATACACAATTATTTTTGATTCACTTTAGAATTTTTAAATTGATTAGTTGATAGTTCAAAGAGAATAAATAATCAATACTCCCTAGGAACTTTCAGTAAAGCTTTTACCACTTTACTGAATCGACTGACTTGACTTTAAGTGCACTGACTTTTTATTTGGACTTTGGACTTGACTACGGTGTTGAAAATTTAAAAGAAAATTCAATTTCCCGCCCTTTCAACTTAACACTGGCAAATGGTTTGAAGCCGCAACGCGTATTAAAAAAAAGACAGAACTCGTGACAAATGACGTCTGTCTATAACCCGACCATATGTAATGGCACGTAGTATATATGGGATTTGTTCTTGATTGACTACAACCTGAATTTTTTACTAAAAAAATACTAATTATTTCTCATTCTAGCAAGTAGTAGATGCATATAAGTGTAAGAGAGACATACAGAGTATTTAAATACCAAGTGCCTTTCGTTTTTGCATATGGAGTCGTTGTATGTGTAACAGAGAGATAAGATCGGACTATAGTATATCGGTAACACGTACGCTGTACTCAGGTAGTTATTTTTTACTTGTTACGCTGCTAGTAACTGACGTATTCTGTTATGTTATTTAATAACTGTAAATTTAGTAACTGGATATCGACTGTTATGTGTTATTTCCTATTACCTGTTCCTTTTTACCTGTTACGTTAAATACGTCCCACCTCTATTTACAACTCGATTATTTGAGACCTCTATAGGTCGAAGAAAAATATGTTACCGTCTTTAAGAATTCACCGACATACGACAGTGTAAGTAGGTATACCATTGTTTCTTAGAAAGCTATTTAGGAGTATACAATGAATAGAATTACCACGAATTTATGACTCACCATAGCACGTGTTTGCTTGCTTGGTATCAGATGTTTAATTTTATTATTTTTGATTTCATTTGAATTTTAGCGAAGCAAGTCTTTTGTTGTCGAGTGAAATATTTTCAGAAGTAGTTTGGTTCTACTGCAATACACATCAATTTGTACAACAGTTTAAAAATAAAATTGTAGACACATGAGTGCTGTGAAACGTAAATTTTAGAGTCTCTCTGAAAAGTTCTCGAAGCTGTCAAAATAAAAAAGATGTTGCTGAACAATTTGGCCTGCAATGGGTACTCTGTCAACAATAATAAAAATGAATCAGACATCACGAGACGAAGAATTTATAAGAACGAATCTCAACCTCTTTTAAATGTCGATTCAAAATCCGCCTAAGTAGAATTTTACATTTAAGTCGAAAACTCTACAACTCGAAGTTTTTGGCTTCTCCCTTCGTATTCGACTTATAGAGGTCCTACTGTAATTATTTATCATCCTTGATCACTACGCCCTTACATAATACTCGCCCTTGTCCTTGTGACGTCACAAATCTAAATAATTCACACTAACACATTAAAAACGAAGTTACCTCACATATTCGAAGGTTGCTTAGAAATAGTTTAAATTGTCTATGTTACAGTTTGTCCTTTCATACGAAAATGTAAGTGACACTATAATTTATTCGTAGACAAGTTTTTGAAGGATGTTAAGTTTTATTTAGGGTTAGTTGGGCAAGAGGACCATACTTTTTAACCGACTTCCAAAAAAAGAAGGCGGTTATACGTTCGGCTGTATGTATGTCACCGTAAAATTGTAAAAACCGTTGGATTGTAATATAATTAGTGAAATTGTAAAATGTTTAAAGACTTCCGACGCGAATATTCTGCTTATAATTTAACACATTATTTTTCGTTACATTATAAACATAATAAAGTAATGAATCTTTTGACATATTTTTACAATCTCGTTTTTCGATTAAATAATCGAATATATAAGGTTTGGTAAAATCAATTACTAATACTTCGGACACATGATCTAAACGCAACAAACAAACGAATGCAAAACGAAACTCGCCCATATAAAGAAAAATTTTTTTTTCGAGTATGACAATAATTTTACGTCTTTACATAAGCAGTAGATCATGTGCCCAAAGTATTTGTAATTGATTTTACCAAACCTTATATATTGTATGTTCAACGATAATTCTGCCGTCTGTGGACCGAGTTTCAAAATTCTGTTTTTACATATGGTGATTTTGACTTTTCTGAAGTAGTCCAAGCATATTCTATCAAAAAGTAAGATTTTGCTCCAAGGTATACCTTCTACTGTTGGATATACCCTGGATTCAAAAGTACAGAACAGAACTCCTGACTCCTTATGATACATGTTTGGGGAGTTCGGCGTTGTTTACAGAACTGCAAGCATATAGGTACCACCATGTCAATTAGAGTAATTATCATCAACACCACCACCATCACACCATACATCATCACATTATGATGGTATAAAAGGTACGTCTTATAGTAATTTACACCGACACGGATATCTTTGAACACTACTATGCTGTTTGTGGACATATTTTCAAAAAAATTTTGTCGTTGTAAGGGGTATACTTCAAAATTGGTCCTTTAGTAACTAAAGTGGAAACCTGATGATGGGAACCATGAGAAATCGAGGGAACTCCTCGAAATTTATATGGACACATATAGTGGTTTTGACTTTTTCTGAAGTAACACAAGCATATGCTACTAGAAAATAAGATTTTGTATCAAGGTGTATCCTGGATCCAAAAGCACAGAACAGAACTCCTCGGAATGATACGCATTTGGAAATTTCGGCATTGTTTAAAGAACTGCAAGCATATGCCACTATGTAACTTACAGTAATCATCATCATCATCTAATTTACAATACCTAATGGAAGCTTGGCGCTTTTTCAATTGTACATTCGATCGTTTATTTTAAACGTTCTTAAGATGTAAGTATTAATAATAAATTAACAAATATCACTAAAAAGGGTAAAATTATTATTTTGAAACAAAAAAAATTAAACCGATTTCCAAAGTAAAATACACAAAAAAGTATAAAATAAAACTAATTCTCTAAATAATAAAGATTGAGTAGAGAAATTGTTAAAATTTTAGCCGAATTTAAAAGGGGAGATATTTAGAAAATAAGTTTTATTTCATACTTTTTTGTGTATTTTTACTTTGGAAGTGGGTTTAATTTTCTGTTTAAAAATAATTCGTTAGATTATTAATATACAATTATAAATCTTTCGACATATTTTTACAATCTCGTTAGTTATATTACAATCTAATGGTTTTTGCAATTTTACGGTGTATAAGGTTTGGTAAAATCAACTAGGTACTACGGATATTTTGGGTACCTAGGTAACACTGAAAATGATTATAAAATGAATAACGGCTTATTGTAGAAAGTTGCCAATAATTTTATTGTTTTTCGAAGTAATCTCCGTTCCTCTTTACACATCGTCGCATTCGATGGAACCACTGAGAAAAGCAGTGGGCCCATTCTTCCTTAGGGGTCTCTTCTATGCGCATTTTCGTACGCTTTCATCGCATCTTCAGGGTTCGTAAAGCGAATACCTCGAATTTTATCTTTAGTTTTTGGGAATAAATGAAAGTCGCAGGGTGCCAGGTGAGGACTGTATGGGGGATGACTCATTATTACGACACCTGCCATAGTCAAATATTCAACAGTCCGTTTTGCTGAGTGCGCTGAAGCATTGTCGTGGTGAAGGAGGATCCTGCTTCGAGGGCGCTGCTGTCGATTTTTTTCCAAGACAACAGGCAAACAGCGATTGACATACCAGTCTGCAGTAACTGTCCTTCCATCTTCTAGCACAACTGTCGCGAAATTACCTTTCCGACCAAAGAATGAGGCAATCATCTTTTTTCCTTGACTTCTTCCTTTCTTTACCTTAGTTGGCCAAGCCCAAAAGGAAACACCTACTGAGCTGATTGTCTTTTGGTTTCGGGTTCGTAGCAACATATCCAGCTTTCATTACCTGTGACGATGTCAAATACAGCATTTGAGTCACCGCCGTTGAACTTATCTAACATTTGGCGACACCAGTCCATGCGAAGGTGTTTCTGGTCGTCGATTGGGAAAATTGGGTATGGGGAATCCATCTGGAACAAAGCTTCCTGACGCCTAAATGTGCGTGTAATATTTTTTGAACTTGACTCATACCAATGCCTAGGCTTGCCCGTATCTGCTGATGGGTCACTCTCTTATCTTCCTCTATCATGCGTCGCACAGCACTGATGTTATCTTCAGTAGTCGCTGTTAAAGGACGTGCCTCACACGGATCATCATTAAGATTGCTATGTCCACGCTTAAACTCGTTAAACCAATTGTAAATAGTGGCACGAGATGGGGCTTCATTAAGAAATGCTAATCGCAGCCTATCATAGCTTTGTTGTTGAGTAAGCCCATAGTGAAAGTCATAATAAATCATTGACCGAAAATTTTCTCGCGTTAGGTTTATTTTCATGTGTAACAAGAGTTTTAGATTTGCCGCCAATTCACAAAAACAAATGACAGATGAATGCAATATACTACATTAGGTTACCAAAGAGTTCTAAAATTGAAATGCAAAAAAAGTTTTCATTAGAAATGTTTTTAACTGGCCAGTTCTAAACATTTTCAGTGTTATAGCTTATAGGTACACGTATGATCTCTATCATATAAAGACGTTTAGGCAAAAAAATTACTGTCATACTCAAAGTAATAAAAATTATCTCATAATGGGTGAACGTCTGCTCAACGCAAACTCCCCCATATAAAAGAAGTTTTTTTCCGATTATAACAATTGTTTTTTCTTCTAAACATCTATATAAGCAGTAGATCGCCTTAGGTATTATAATTATCGATCGCCTTAGGTATTATATTATATTAATCGTAATGTCGAAAACGGCTGCAAATATTACCATGAATTTTAGTATGCAGGGAGTTATCAGGGAGAAAGATTGAGCTAGCTAGGTCTTATCCCTGGGAAACGACACATTTTGAAGCTAAATTATATGTTTTTTATTAGTCGTGCAACAATATAATATAACAATAATTTAGATTTTATTATATCCAATTGGTAGATTGGTATGTCTATGTATACCTAATTTTCGCGTTGTTCGAAAATTCGGAATGTGCTGAGTTCGAATCCCGGTCAGATAAATATTTTTGTAATTCTTTCAAAGCTTTTAAAGCTCGGTTACCCAGGTACTGTTTATTAAACCTGATACAGGGAAAATAAAACTTTTAAGTGGTGTTTTATATCCCGTATAATATCGGCTTGCCGTCATTAAATTTTTGCATAATAAGTAATGATTATAATTAAAGCTTTGATAGAAATCTCGTAAATCAGGATAGTAGCTACTAGCTAGTGGATTGTATATTAATATTGTAATTGGGTCAACACAAAATCAGCAAACGTAGGCTTTAAGCAACTATGGCTTTATTCATAACTAGAAAGTAGAAACCTTTTTCTATACTTATATTATAATGAGGAAAGATTTGTATATTTGTTTTAATTGAATAGCCCCCGTGGCCCGTAAGTACTGGACCGATTTTGATGAAGTTTAGCACATATGTAGAGTAGATCACGGGAATGGTTATAAATTATATTAGTACAATTTCGTATGACAAATTGTAACATTCTGTATTCAACCATTTTCTATGGTTATATATATATACACCTTGGAATATGTGCTCACCTACGTTTTTAATGTGATTGTTTGATTGCATTGAATAGCCTTCAAAAGTACTGAGCCGATTTTGATGAAGTTTCGCTTTCTGCATATTTGTCATGAAACTTAAATAATACGCAAAATAGGTTAAAATGTGAAAAAAAAATATACATACATACATATAATCACGCCTCTTTCCCGTAGGGGTAGGCAGAGACCACTTCTTTCCACTTTCTACGATCCTTACATACTTGTTTCGCTTCATCCACTTTCATTCTTACCATCCATTCCTCCTCTTACATTCAACGTAGCGAAGCGGCTCTCCATGGGCCACTTTTCGCCTCCGCGAGAACGAGACGTGATGGGTGGCGAACCATATCGCCGCCATTTTGGATAATTAAATTATTTTTATAATTATCCATTGCGTTCCCACGGATTTGCGGAGAGGATAGGAATAGGAAAAGGGAAGGATAGGTGGTATGGAAAGGAAGATTGGTGAGTTAGAGTGGGAAATAGGAAATATAGGATATTACCGCCCAGGAGGGCAAGGGATAGGACAGTAATAGCTAGGGAAGCCGGGGTCGCGTACCCGTATACTATACACAACTTCTGAACAGGTAAGTTGGGATGAGTATCCCATGACAATTAATTATAAACAAAAAAAATTTAGAGCTTAAAAAAGTAACTGAAAAATTTATTTTTTTTAATTTGGAGGTTACTATTATCTAAGTATCTATGTTAAATGCTCATGTTTTCAACCAAAGCAAAAACTATTTTTAATTAAGTGTGACTTGAAAACAATTAAAATATAATCCAGAAAATTTCAGTCTCAAACAGCATCTAGATTAAGTCTGGAGTTATATTCAGGAATTAGGTTATATCCAGGAGTAAAGTATAACCGGAAACGAGCCGTAGATCTGTTTGCTACAACTGAAATTAAATACCTTTGTCTCTTAAGTCTGTAACATTATGCCTTTAATGTAGGTAAGTCGTTTATAAGGTAGGGTGCGGTTTTTATGTTGGTTCTTATGAATTGTAAATTAAGGCTTTTAAACATGAAATAGGCAATATTCCTACCTTTAACGTTTCTTTGAAAGTTACAGGATTTTTTTTTTCTTGTTGAAATATTGTCCATTTATCTTTTTCTCGTAAAACATCTTATGCAAACTCCTTTTTTTTTTTTGTTTCCGGGGGGGAAAATGCATTACGCATACCACCCAGGCGCAGGGGGCACCCAAGTGGTGATGTGGGACTCATGGTATACCCACTAAAAACCCCCCCATCTTCCTCCTCACCGCCCTCTGACGGGGCCACGGGAACGATACACACATCCGCGACGCCGCGCCGCCGGCGGCAGCCGCCTACAAGCGGCTCCATCTTGAAAGCCCGAAGGCCCTCCACGTTGGGCGCACAGATGGTATTAGGTGCGCTTCCTCCTCGGCCTCCACCAGTACTGTAGCAGACTCCCCCTGAGTCTGCTACTAGGAGGCCATGGGTACCAGATAAACTGGTACCCGGTGGCAGATCAGGTCTGTGGTTCTGCCACCGACCACACCTCGGTCGCAGAGGATAGGGCAAGCGGCGCACCGCAATACCGACATGCCTCTTCCTCTGCGGCCCCACCAACGCCGTTTCGACGGAACGGCCCCGCCAGCTCGCAGGGGTAGGGAGAGTGGCGTACCGTAATACCATCACGCCTCTCCCCCTGCGATCCCTCCACGGCCGCAGAAGATAGGGAGAACGGCGCACCGTAATACCGGCACTCCTCTTCTTCTGCGGTCCCACCTCCACGCGCGTCCTCTGCGGGCCTGTTCAGCCCGCTGGGAGCGCCCTCCTCGGGCCAGCCGGCGGCAAACAGGCCGGCCCCGGTTGCCTCTTAGCTTCACCGTGGGTGACCAGTCCACGGTTACTAAGCCCCACCGCCACGACAAGGCGTGCAACCATCGGGGGGATCTTATGCAAACTCCTAAGCTAACCTAACCTAAGCTCTAAGGGTTCTTCCACACTTCGTGTAGATGAACCGCTACTGTGAAATATGCGTATTAACTTCTCTACTAAGTTTTATCATGAAGTAGCTTTTTTCCGTAGCTCCGCCCGCGTAAATATAGTATCCCACGGAAATGTACGTTGAAAAGTCTATGTTTAAATCCAGAGCCTAAACCACTTACATACCGAATTTTATCAAAATCCGTCCAGTAGTTTTAGCGTCAAAGAGTAGCAAGAATCCATCCATCCATCCTCATAAACTTTCACATTTATAATAGCAGTAGGATTATTTCAACTCGATTACATTTTGATTGTTCCCATAGGAATGCGATTTACTTTCCGAAATAAAATCGTGAATAAATAAAATATTACAGTAGTTTTATGTCTTAGCCTCTGGGGATCACATATTAATATGTAGCCTGTAGGCCTAAATCTTGAAATGTCACGCACGTTTAAATATTTTTTCTGTGATGTAGAATAAACTGCAATTTTTTATTTGATTCTTAAATTCTCGACAATACGGCGTACGTTATTCTTTTCTCTTTCACGCAATAACTTTAGAACGGCTTTTGATGAAATTTAGGCTCAGCTCAACGATTAACACATGATTTTTTTAATGGCATTAAAAAGAGATGTTTGATTTTGGGCCAGCTCTATGTACACCACGTAGGTAAGTTGGAAAAAATATGGGAACTTCATAAAAATATTTAAAAAATAATTTGAAGAAGGGAAAATAAGTACAAAAATGATTATTTGAAAAGTTTTTTAACTAAAAATAACCCTATTTTTAGGTCGGCCGTGGCAGTTGCTTTGACATGACTTTTAACGTAGTTGACAATTTTAGGTAGTAGACGTCTTCTTGAATGTCATACGTCTTTATTTGCCAAAAGTCATGTCATTGTCAAAAAGACATTATTTGGTTAATTCTGATCTGATCCACCATATTTTATTATATGTTGTGTTGCTCTCCTTGGCGAAGTTAATTTAAATGTACATTGAAACGAAGTGAAATTAAATAAAATAAAGAATAGGAAACGGTTACCATATTATGTATAGGCAAACCGTTTAACTCAGTCTTCGCCCGCGCGGTACAGGAGTGCGGGGGTATGGCGACACGGGGGGGTAGTGGGGTCCCCCCGCAGCCCTCGCAGTCCCCGTAGTCACCATACCCCCGCACTCCTGTACCGCGCGGGCGAAGACTGAGTTAAACGGTTTGCCTATAGCTACATTTACATAATATAGTCTAGGTACATAGTGCTGGCCCACGCCTCATACATTTCTAAAACATATATTTTACGGTTCTTGTAACAAATCACCGGGACAATTGATTACACACGGAATGTCAGAGCGAAGATATAGATGACAACCAATAATATAGTATGTTTCTTCTAAATTCTCATGAAGTCGTGGGCAACATCTAGTATAGCCTATACGTATCTAAGGCACATAAGGGGCCGTCCATTCACGTCACGTGATATTTTTAACAACTTTTTAAACCCCTCCCCTCCCCCTGGTGATACGTGGTGAGGTTTTATACTACCCCCCCCCCCTCCCCCCACCTAAGATCACGTGTATTTTTTTGTACATAGTAAGCAACTTAAAAAACAATTGAATCGAATAATTTAAGCAATTAAAAACTATACGAGTCATATTTTGTCTTGTAAGCATTTAAACAACATTACGAATCTACAACCGAATTTCGGTATGCATAGACTAGATTCAAAAATTAATACACGTGATGTCTCCTTAAACCCCCTCCTACCGTTGTGATACTTGGTGATTTTTTTCGGACCCCCCCTCCTCCTTTAGGCATCACGTGATTAATGGACGACCCCTGAGTAGTATGAAGTATCAGAACATTAACGACACAATTTCAATGCCAAAATACTTTAACGTTTTTAATATGAGAGAGATATGATATAGGTACTTAGTCCGCCATAACAAAAATTAATATATTTCAACGTAATGAAAGCTTTATGGACCAGTGTGAGCGGAATATTTATCGCTATGTTTCGGCCTGTTGGAATGTAGGACGTAGCACATAATATTATTACTTATTACATAGTAGCTTATACTCATCACGCTATTCTTTGTATTGTAGAGTAACTGCCAGCAAAGAAAGGTTTATTTAGTGTGAAGTTGTGAACAAGTGAAGAGGGTATAAAAGAAAAGACGTGAACGGATGAGTAGCGCAACTATTGAAAACGACATTCATGAAAAAGTTTCGTGAAATATAAAATACTGCCTGTATTTTCTTTCCTTCACTTAAAATATTCTTCTCGCTGTTTCCCGCGGCTCCACCCGCGTAAATGCAGTATCCCACGGGAATACTGTACGTTTTAGAGATAAAAAGTAGCCTAAATAATAATAATAATTATAATAATAGCCTTAATCCAGAGCCTAAACTACTACCATACCAAATTTCGTCGAAATCCTTTAGTAGTTTTTGCGTGAAAGAGTAACCAACATCCATCCATCCATACATCTATCCTTCCATCCTCACAAACTTTCACATCTATATGTCTAAAATAAAATCGCGTTACGAGTGGTTACACTATTTATAACTCACGAACGGCTGAACTGGGTGAAAATTGGTGGGGAGGTATCTTTAAAACCAGGAGAAGGACTTAAGGATACTTTTTATCCCGTTCCCGAGGGACTTAATACTCGAAAATGACTGGACCGATTTGGCTCATTTTGGTCTTGATATAATTGCGGAAGTTCAGGGAAGGTTTAAACAGTGAGAAATATTGGAAAAGGTTGTAGGTTGCAGGAGTAGGTGTATGAGTTTGTATTGTAGGTGTAGTCATTTATTAATTCCAGTTCATATTTAAGACAGAACGTGTGTCGGGACAGCTAGTTTGTAATATTAGTAAGATATCACTCAGTAAGTTGTCATGGGATACTCATCCCCACTTACCTGTCCGGTAGTTGTGGTATAGTATACGGGTATGCGGCCCCGGCTTCCCTAGCTATTACTGTCCTATCCCTTGCCCTCCTGGGCGGTAATATCCTACATTTCCTTTTTCCCACTCTAACTTACCAATCTTCCTTTCTACACCACCTATCCTTCCCTTTCCCTATTCCTACCCTCTCCACAAATCCGTGGAAACGCAACGGATAATCATAAAAATAATTTAATTATCCAAAATGGCGGCGATGTGGTTCACCACCCATCACGTCTCGTTTCTCGCGGAGGTGAAAAGCGGATCATGGAGAGCCGCTTCGCTACGTTGAATGTAAGAGGAGGAATGGATGGTAAGAATGAAAGTGAACGAAGCGAAACGAGTATGTAAGGATCGTAGCAAGTGGCAAAAAGTGGTCTCTGCCTACCCCTTTACGGGAAAAAGGCGTGATTATATGTATGTATGTAAGTTCCATATTCCTTACACCTGACCTTTCGGGCTCTGAGTGTGTACTCCATCATGGATGAAGGATGTAGGCCCGCCGGCTGCAGTTGACAGGCCGATAACACGGTGCCCCAGAACAAATAACCAAAACTAGCTTCATCCCGCGGCATTGTCCGCGAAAATCCAGTGTGAAAAAATCAGACGCTATGAGAATTTTGGTTTTCAGAATATTGACATAATATATATTATATATATTATGTTTTCATAGTCATTCAGCGTGTAAGTCTCCAGAGAAATTGTTGTGTCTAGTGTCTACTTGAGCGTTGACAAGCGCTTGCCATCAGACGATGCGTCGGCTCATTTACTGGACTTGCATGAAAAAATGTGTGTAAATGATGTCTCCAAAATATATTCAACACAAACAGTGAATCGTTTTGTTAAATTATATAAAATCGCGGCACGCGAAGCTTGCTACTAGGCGTGACCACTCTGACCACCCCGTACCCGCGACCTTAATCGCTTACCGGGAACTTAAAAAACATAAACGCGCATTTACACAACTCATTTGTGGCTAATGAACAAACGGTTATCGGCTAAGGTAGTTTTAGAGTGTGTAAGGTCTGTAAACAAGTGCGACCATCGTTGGGAAGAATGATTTTACAACTTTCAATTTTGCTACAACAGGAATATTATTGTATTTGTATGGTACTGTATACTACCTGGTGCCCGCAACTTCGTTTGCATGGTTCTAATGGAAACGGAAAGCTTTTTATTTTTAAACGGAACCCCAAGATAAAATTAGCTAAGTTACTCGTTATAACATCATCTATCTGCCAGTGAAAGTCCGGTCAAATCCAGCCGTTATAGAGATTAGCCGGAACAAACAGACACTAGACAGACCGACAAAATTAATGATTTGTATGTATAAATTTCAATTAACATAATAATACATACATACGTACATACATATAATCACACCTCTTTCCCGTAGGGGTAGGCAGAGACCGCCTCTTTCCTGTAGGGGTAGGCAGAGACCACTTCTTTCCATTGGCTACGATACGATCCTTATTCCTTACATACTTGTTTCGCATCGCCCACTTTCATTCTTACCATCTATTCCTCTCTTACCATCTATTCCTCTCTTACATTCAAGCGGCTTTCCATGGGCCACTTTTCGCCTCCGCGAACCACATCGCCGCCATTTTGGATAGTTAAATTACAATATTTTATGATTATCCATTGCGTTCCCACGGATTGACGGAGAGGGTAGGACTAGGAAAGCTATTATCTTATCTAGGATAGGTGGTGTGGAAAGGTAAGTTAGAGTGGGAAATATGAAATGTAGGATATTACCGCCCAGGAGGGCAAGGGATAGGTTAGGTAATAGCTAGGGAAGCCGGGGTCGCATACCCGTATACTATACCACAACTACCGGACCGGTAAGTTGGGATCAGTATCCCATGACTACAATTAAGATAATAATGAATAAATAATATCAAATATGTACTTGTAAAAGATGTAAGTACCCCTTATATATTCTAAAATCTAAATGATAAAATAGTAAAATCAAATAATCATTTGGAGTACTCCTCATAAGCAGTCTGTTTTCTAGATTTCGAAGGGAAAGAAAATACAGCTATAAATATGCAACACACTCACAACAGTCAGACTCACAGTGAGGACGTGAGTGGGCTGCCTAAGTTAATGAACAATTACTGTATTGGAACATAAGGAAATATCTTGCGAATGACGTCATGAGTGAGTAGAGCTTTTTTAGCTTTGCAAATGTGTGCGTTGTAAAGCGATAATACAGTACTTGGGTAACCGAGCTTCATTCGGAATTCTGACAAAATATATAAAAAAATACCTACAAAAATATTTATCCGATCGAGACTCGATCCTACCATATTCCGAATTTCTGAACAAATTAAAAACTTCAATATACCTAAAAGCTTAAAAATGCGCAAATGTCCAAGATTTTTCTCCCCCAAAACTCCCTGCGTACTAAATTTAAAGGTACATAATACTTATAGACGATTGTCTCGATTAAATTATAAATAGGATATAATTAGAGACTCCATCCATCCATCCATCTAGCCATCCATCCTCACAAAATTTAACATTTATAATATTAGTAGGATATGAAATAACTAATATTGAATCTTCTACAATTATTGGCTCAACCCTCTTTTTAATATAATATATCTATGAGCTCAACATTATTAAAGAAACTTATTTCCAAATAACCTTCCTAAAATATTATTAAGTAAAACTTGATAAATAATTATCAAGTTTTCCTTTTTTTTGAGGGAAAAAGTAACGCGACCAAGATTATCGTAACAAAATCGATTTTACAAACTCCGCTAAATCGCGATTCTTTAAAGGTCAAGTATTTCGGTGTGGTCTAAATACGAGCCCAGACTGTGACGCTGTGACGCCGTGACATTGCGACGGTGTGTCGCCGCGACACTGTGACTTGTGACGTGACTCGTAATTGGCCGTGACGCTAATCCAATTGCAATGAATAAAGGTTTTATTATATCATCGCTAGTGAGGGGCTTTTGATTAATTAATTGTTATAATCGATGAGGATTTAAGATGCGCTCGTAATTTTGTGCGCTTTGAACTTAAAAATTATATTTAATATGTAGCAATAAAAACTTTGGTTTATTCTTATTTTTATAAAAATATGCAGCACCTATTATAAAATAAATAACGCACATAAATTGGCCGTTTTACGGCACATTTTGATATTAATTGAAAAATTTCCAATATCTAAATTGGAAAATCCATATAGAAAAAATTTGCGTAAAACTAGATCGTTTTGTTTTCGTTCTTAATCGGCTAAGAAATATAAGCACCAAAGAATCAGCGCTTCTAGCTTACCACGGTTACGTAGTTTCAGCTTTAAGATACGGACTCATCCTTTGGGACAATTCGACGCAATGTGAACGAGTGTTCATTGCACAGAAAAAGTGCATACGAGCGCTATGTGGTGCGAAATTTAATGAAAGTTGCAAACCACTGTTTAAAGAAAACAATATTTTACCTTTGCCATGCATGTACATTTATGAAATGACAATATTTGTTAAAAGTCACATGTATCTTTTCGAAAAAAAAGAAGACAATACAAATAGGCCTTTGAGACATAAAAATAAATTATGTATACCTCTACAAAAACTAGACGTCTTCAAAAGAAATGCTTATTGTATGGGAATAAAGTTAAATAATCATTTACCTGACGACATGAAAAATACAAATATGAGAATATTCAAAAAAATATTATTTAATTTACTATTAAAAGAATGTTATTATTCTATTGATGATTATGTAAAAGATAATGACTTGAGGTTATCTTCATAAAACTAGCATAATACAATTAAAATTAAATGTAATAAAGTTGACATAAAGTAAGTGACGCTACAAATAATGTTCAGTTAATTTTATTTAATTAATATTTTTTATTCATTACAATCATCTAAAACATTTATTTAAAAATAAGTAGTTAGGTAAATACAATTAATATAAAAACTTACTATCTAAATACAATACGGTTTGGATTTAATAAAATAAAACAATGGAATAATACACTATAGTCTATACCTACCTACTAGTACCTACGAAGCTAACCTCAGGAGAAAAGCCCACCCCGCAGCATACCGGGCTCAAATGTTCCCATGACGCTAGCCGCATTGCCGCGCTGAATGGCCAGGGAAATATGCTGAACCAGGTACGCCCCGGAGCGGGGGTCGTTGCCACAGTCCCGCAGCCGTCGGCCCAGCTCACGGATCAGACCCTTCGCTTCGTCGCACCAGGGACCACCTGTTTCGACTGCGAAAGGCACGAACAGGTACTGCCGCTCCAGTTCCGCGTACTTAGAGCGCTTATGTCTGGCCGCAGACTCTGCAGCAGAGCCAGCTGTGCGTATGGTGCTGGGAGTGTGTGAGGCGGCGAAGGTGCTCCTTTCGGCCTTCCTTAGCGGCCTTTCCTCCACGGAACCAAAGTGAGACCATCTGGGCGCTTGCCGTCAGTTCGGCTCAAACCAGGGGGCTCAAGCGCACATGGTACGTTCGCCGACACCAATGCTCGACGGAGAATATCGTTTAGGGCATGGTGTCTGGCGAAACGTCCGGCAGCCTTAATGCAGCTGAGCCCGTGGTAGCCGTAGGGGTCAGTCTCGGCACCGCAGGGGCAGCGGTGGGGCTCGCACACTTTACAACCCAGTCTCAACGCCGCCGCTACCCGTAGGGTATCATTATCAAGGAGGGTGCCAAGCTGAGGCGAAGGCAATGCCTGAAGCCAAGCACCCGATTCCGAGCAAGAAGAAGCCTTTATTCTCGCTAGGGATGTCCCCGAAAGCGAAGCGGTCAATTTTAACAGAGCGCATCTGGAACTAAGGTCATCCCAGGCCCGCTGGGAGTTGACATTCTCTGGAGGGTTGGTACCGGGAAACATCGCACACCAGGCAGTCTCAGCATCGTGCTGAATGCAGCGTCCCCTACGCTGCATCTTGCACCTTGGATTTTGAGGATGTTAGAGACAAGATCAGCAACCCCGTTCGACGACGCCAGGAAAGCCGGCAAACCGACAGAGTGAATGCTCCTGATACCAAGACCACCGTGTCTAACCGGTAACACCGCTTGTTGCCACTGGTGATCATGTAGAGTGACGTTAAGGATATCTTCCAAAGTTGATCGGATGGTGGTGTCAAGGTCCGAAACCTCATTAGGGAACAGCCAAGTTGGAGCCGTCCGTATCAGGTAGGTGAGTTTTGGCAGCGAAAAACAACTACGGAATAGGGTTAGGGCCACGTGGGACGATAGTTGCCCAAGAAGCTCCCGGGCTTGCGTAAGCATCCTACCTTTTGCTTCCAGGGATGCGGGGACGGCACTGGGAAAGATGGGGGCGCCGAGTAGTGAAAACGTCGATTCATTGACGGTTTTCATTCCTGGGAGCAGAGTATCAAACATTCTGATTTCCTGTATGGCTGAAACACCGCAAGGAAAAATCTCACATTTGTGAGGGTTTAACTGAAGTCCTATTGATGATAGGTTTCTGCAAAGGGTTTGTATGTCTTCCGCTACTGTCTCTGGGCAACCACCGATTGTACCATCGTCAAGGTACCAAACATTTAGGGGAGACTTTATGGATGCAATGGACTTGTGTATGGCTAGGCTGAAAATCAGGGGACCTAAGGGGTCGCCTTGTTGGGCTCCAACTTGGGACGGGATTTTATGGTGGTCGTAGGTCAAGTGGCTAGGCGTTGCGTAACATTGATAGAGAAAGGGATACAATGAAGGAATATATTCCTTGACCTCCGTTAAGATAGTATCCCTCTCTACAGCGTTAAAGGCGTTTTTTAAGTCTACCTTGACAATGACACAATCGGCGTTTTTCGGGTTAGATGCAAAAGTCCGCGTCGCATGTATCGATGCCTCGCAACCTAAGGTAGTGCCGAAGCCGAGCTGGGTGGGTAGGAGGTGGGCCGCCATGTGTTCCCGGACAGCTCGGCAGGCACACTTCGCAACGAGGCGCCGGAATGTCGAACCTATGGCTATGGGTCTTATTCCTCCGTCCTTTTTTACGAGAGCACATAAGGTCGCACCGTACAAAAGAGGTATTACTTCGGAGTTCAGGGAGCCTTTTAGTAAAAAGTTACATAATCGCGTTAGGGATTTTAAGAGACGCGGACCGTTGCTGCCAGCAGAAAGAGACGTCAGTTCTTTAAGATGAAGGGGACGTAGACCATCAGGACCAGAAGCTGATGAGCTGCGAAAAGACTGTATGGCACTAGCTATATCTTCGGAGGACAACACTAGGGAAAATTCACTGTCCTCCGCGGACAGGGGGGCTATACCTGTTGGCCGAGAGGGTGCTGGATGTTTTTCGATGAGAGAGGCGAGTGTACTTTCATTGGTCGGCGCAATTTTGCAATCGGAGACGAGGAGACGCGCCGCGCCTGCTAAATCACCTTCATGTACTTTGGACTCTACTCTCCTGATCAGATCAAGGGGCCGCCTGTATGATCTCTCAGTTGGCTCGGGGCAAGGGCTATCTATATTGCGCTTTACCTTGCTTGTCTGGGATGAGGCACCTGAGTTTTCGGGGACTCTTAATACTGTGAAAGAGAAAGTTAGTAATTTGAACCATGATATTGTGGTATTAGTTGTGACGCAATCGTCGATCAAATCAGCCAGTTTTCCAGCTGCTAGACTTCTGGCTCCCTTGGGGACATGCTTAAGGACGCGAATATTGCGTTTTAAGTCGGGTATGGTGTTGAAATCTAAATTTAAAGATTCCCTAATGACCTGGCTGGGCTGGTTACTGCCAACTGGGAGAGAAGAGTCGCGATCCAGCAGATCTTTATGCTTGCGGCTGACGTGTATATTAAGACCATGAGTGCCGATGAAGCGGCGCGTCGAGCCGGGGCAGTGTGGACACGCCACTCCTGAGTTTATGCTGCTGGTATCCATGCTTAAACAAATACTTAGACTAAAGACTTAAAAAACTATTTTATTTACAATAATTTACAGGGGATTAATTTTATACAATACTACATTTATATAATACATTATGTATGTCCTTTGGGCTTCGATGTTTCCTAATTCCTGGTGGTTGCTTATTTTCCTCTTCATAAAATATACTTTAGCAATGAACGTTTTGTTCTGTTGTCACTTGGATTTGGGTGTAACGGAATATTATTGGGTGGGTAGACGTTATATGTTAGTGATTGTTGCGTTTAATCTTGAGCTTGTTTATTTTCATTTACACTAGCTGTAGAAAAGCTTGAGGACATCACGACACACACTGTAAATAGGGTCTTCGGTTCGGTAAAGGAGAGGTTGCTGTGTCTTGTGTTGAAGGTATTGCGAGGCGCACTTTTTCTCCACGCAAACGATTATGGCACTTTTTTGTCGCCTATCGTTTCATGGTTTTCATCAAGTAAAACTATTAAAACATAATATTAAAAATGAGAAAATTTTACAGAAGATGTTTGACGTGTGTCATGTCATGTCTTCGTCGTCTTCATTACAATTATTATTATATTTTTTAACAATTGACATGTAACATTATAACCAATAAAATTTTAACATTCTCATTTAAAAAAATAATTATGAATTCACTAATATTTACATACCTACTTAGACATAAAATAAACTGAAGGATAAATATATTTTTAAGTTAATTTAATTTTTTAAAGATAAATTTAAAAATGACTATAAATTGTTTACATACTGTGACTTAAATACCTAAAATGTTATAATATATGTTTTTGTTTTTACTAATTATTATTATTCAAGTTGTAAATTAATAATATTATGAACATTTGCACGCCTTATCAAAGGCAGAATAAGCAAGAACAGAATTTATCATTGTAACACCTTGACATTGTACCTTATTTTGAGCAAATAAACATTATCTATCTATCTACCAAATCCTACAAAACTTACAATTATCACAAATGAAGTACTTTTTTATCCAAAAATCGGTTAAAATATTATAAAAAAATGTGATTTATAGTAGGTACCTATAGCAAAAACATTTTTTCAGAACCTCTTCACCAAAAATTAATAAAAATACGTTGTGTTTACGATAACTTTTCGACTCTGAGGCTTATTTTGATTGTTTATTATATTCGTTATATGATCACCTCCAATTTGATTAAAAATTAATAATCTAACAATAATAAAAGTTGATTTGGAAAAGTCTCCTTAAAATTTTCACGTATTCTGCAATTACAAATGAATCTCAATGCGTGGCCATAATTTTATTTTATTTGGTCACTGCCTGGATATGTCACTCAAAACATTGCAATATCTTTGCTCTGCAGCTCGGGAGCCTGTCAAGACTCAAGTGTCAAACAACTTTTCGTAAACGCGTCCTTAACTGAAGGTGAAATCTTCAGTTAAGGACGCGTTTACGAAAAGTAAAGTAAGAAAAGGAAAAGTAAGTAAGGGCCTCTAGTCAAGATGCATTCGAAAATTTCGACAGCGAACTTCGAAATCAATAATGTATGGGATTTGACACAAGTCATCGTTAAGTGACATGTCGCTTGCGATACCTTGTGTCTAATTCCATACATTTTGTTTTCGAAGTTTGCTGTCGAAATTATCGAATGCATCTTGACTAAACCCCCAGCTCAGTCCGAAATTGAAATGTATCCCCGCGCAGTGAATTGTGATGTGTTTATATATGTATTTTTGTATATAACTTCAATTATTATAATCTTCAAAGCTTTTAACTTAAACCACTTATTCGTATCGTAATTCGTAACATCGTAGAACCCAAAACTCAATTTCTGAATTAATTTGCCATTGAGATTTCAAACCATTTGAGAGGAAAATTAATTTATTTAATAAGACAAAAGATTTCAATCAGTGAATTTGAACCCGTCGAATTTGGAAAGTAGCTTTTTAAATTATGTAATAAAATATTCAAAAAATTTTTAAATGTAAATCTATACATATAAAAAAGTCGTGTTAGTTACACTATTTATAATTCAAGTACGGCTGAACCGATTTGGCTGAAAATTGGTTCCGAAAAGTGAAAGTCGGGTCAAATTCAGTCCGACTGCTACACGGATTATCCGGAACAAACAGATCGATAGGCGATACAGATAGCATTTTTTAAAATTGTATAGGTATTGTATATACTAGTGTTCAGTACTAGCTTTTAATTTTTAACCGACTTCCAAAAAAGGAGGCGGTTATACGTTCGGCTGTATATATTTTGTTTTTTTTTTTTTTTTTTTTTTTTGTATGTTCGCGGATAACTCCGCCGTGTGTTGGCCGATTTTCAAAATTCTTTTTTTGATGTAAAAGGTATATTCCGAAGTTGGTCCCATTTTTAGAAAATTGGTGACCTGATGATGGGATCCATGAGGAATCGAGGGAACTCCTCGAAATTTATATGGACACATATGGTGATTTCGACTTTTTCTGAAGAAGTCCAATCATATGTTACCAAAAAGTAAGATTTTGCTTCAAGGTATACCCTGGATCCAAAAGTACAGAACAGAACTCCTGACTCATTATAGATACATGTTTGGGGATTTTGGCGTTGTTTAAAGAACTGCAAGCATATGCCACTTTGTCAATTAGAGTAATCATCATCATCACCACCACTATCACAGCATACATCATCACATTATGATGATAAAGAAGGTACTTCTCATAGTATTTTACACTAACACGGAGATCTTTGAACATTACTCTGCCGTTTATGGACCTATTTGCAAAATTCTTTTGTTGTAAAGGGTTTAATTCGAAATTGGTCCTTTAGTCACTAAAGTGGAAACATGATGATGCGATCCATGAGGAATTGAGAGGACTTCTCGAAATTTATATCGACACATAAAGTGATTTTGACTTTTACTGAAGTAACACAAGCATATGCTCCCAAAAAATAAGATGCTGAAACCAAGGTATACCCCAGATCCAAAAACACTGAACAGAACTCCTCAGTCTTTAAAGATACGCGTTTGGAAATTTCGGTATTGTTTAAAGAACTGCAAGCATATGCCACTTTGTAACTTACAGTAATCATCATCATCATCTTAATAACAATATCTAATAGAAGCTTGGCACGTATTCAGTTATACATTCGATCGTTTATTTTAGACGTTTTTAAGACGTATTAATAATAACAATATTATCACTAAAAAGGGTGAAATTATTATTTTTAAACAAAAAATTAAACCGACTTCCAAAGTAAAAATACACAAAAAAGTATGAAATAAAACTTATTTTGTAAATAATTCCCCTTTTAAATTTGGCTATTTCTCTACTTAATCTTCTTAATTTTGAAGTCGGTACCAGCAAATATGAACGTGAGTTCTATAAAATATTGTAGGATATCGTTTGGGCTGGTAGCGACTTCAGAATTAAGAAGATTAAGTAGAGAAATAGCCAAATTTAAAAGGGGAATTATTTACAAAATAAGTTTTATTTCATACTTTTTTGTGTATTTTTACTTTGGAAGTCGGTTTAATTTTTTGTTTAAAAATAATAATAAATTACAAACATACACTTGAATTTTATTTATTTGTATTATATATTTATATGATATATTCAATCGTCCAATCACATTTATTCAGACAATATTTATGAAGCCCATCACTATCAATCGAACGAATCTTTTATATCAATCGAGTGTTGTGTTCATACGTTACCGCGATGCCTCCCTACCGGCTCAAACGTAAGTCACGTTTTACTAACCGTAAATAACGTGAATTGTACACAATTTATCGGTTTTATGTGAAAAAACGATGTTAGTAAATGTTCTTAGTGTAATCCCACAGGAACGTGGGAACTAGCCATTTTGTTCAATCTTGGTTCTGTGTGTTCGTAGTTTTATTTTAAACGTTATGTTTGGACTTTGGCTAGTTTAAAAGTGTTGTTTTTAAGGTCCGGAAATTCAATTCTCGTATTTAAAATTTACTTCTTTCATTTTACTTTGATTATATTATAAATGAAGATATTTGTTATCATAAACTGATTTTGTGAAGTTTGGACCAATCAGAACGCGTTCCACGTTGGTTAAACGTGTACGAGAATACCGTTTGGCAGTTTTAGCGTATCAGGACTTGCTTGTAATTATTGTATTATTGCAGGTTTTATTCAGTAGAATCTGGTCTCAGAATCTTTATGGTTTCATCATGGCCGTCCGTCCGTTAAACTTACCGTCGAAACGGTTAGTGCTATAAAGATGAAACTTTGTATGGATATTTGTATTTGCCCCGTCGAGAAAGTGCTAAAATAAAATCGCGAAAAATATTTTTTGGACTAGGTACCTGTGGGACAAGCAAAGTGGGGTGTTTTTTCTCGTTTACCCCATAATGTGGGGTTTATTAAGATAGGTAGGTATTTTAAAAACTAGATACAACAAAATTATAAGTAAACACATTTAAATATTAGTATGAATAATAATGGTACGGAAACCTACTACGGTCTACGCGCGTGAGGCCGACTGGCACTTGGTCGGTCATTTAATACAAAGCATATTATAAATTACTATATTTTTCCCGCTGCTCTACTCTACCAGTTTTAATCCAGAGCCCTAGAATCCGTTCAGTAGTTTTTGCGTGAAAGAGTAACAAACATCCATCTATCCATCCTCACAAACTTTCATATAATTTGTAATATTAGTATGATTGGCCATATTTACACATTTGTTTGCCTCTTACCTACCCCAATCTACAATATCCGTGTACTCGTGAAAACCCGATTATTTTATAATTTTATAATAATCGGGTTTTCACGAGTCAAGTTTATTATAGGTCACACATTTTTGGTTGGCGTTTATTTTTACAAAATGTAGGTCAGCAGTGTAGCGGTACATTTTCGACCCCAATGACTTGACACTAAATATGGTGCGTATAAAATGACTTCGAATACGGTCATTCAGGGTAACTTTGAATCACGAGGGTAACTTTGACAGTTTGTTCACAAAATTCTTTTCTATTGTTTTATGTGGGAAACAATTGGCGCTTAAAATTTAATAACAATTCGTGTACGTAACATACTTCGTAAACGAAATCTAAAAAAAAAGCAGCTGTCAAGAGAAGATAATACCAAAAACTTTTGTTTTTACCGCGCGCAACATAATGGATAAAAATCAGTGCAAAACTTTGTTTAAAAATCTCGTTAACTTTGCTGCTATCAAGGTATATATAAAACATATTTAAATGTAATAACTTTATGGTTTTTTTGACTTGTCTATGACCTCACTGCATCAATATTTAATAAAAACATAAATTATTGTCACTCTGAAGCTGTAAATTAATTAAAAGTTAGTTTGTGTCAAAGTTACCCAAGTTAGGTAGTAACTTTGACACACGACAAAATTGCCAGTTTTTAATATAATTAGTCATTTTTAAAGACGTTTTATAACTTTATAGCATGAAAACCAACCTGAGAGCACAGATTAACTAAACTCTTTTGACTAATTCTTAACATAGTAAAAGTTTGATTAAAAAATATCGCACCTTTCATACTATAGGGGCATAATTCGAAAAACACGATTGTTGGGAAATCGCGTTTAAAGATTTTTAGGCCCTTGTATTTTCACAAACTTGGTCATAAATAAATTAAACTAATAATAACAAAACCATAAAACTTCATAAGAGTATGTCCATTAAGCATGCAATATTTACGGTATATTAAATATATCCTATCATTATTAAAATTTATATAAAAAACGTTTTTTAATCGACCCTATTTAGTTGTGCCCTTCTATCATAAAATAAACTATGTCCCTTATGGACATTATTTAGACTTGAGCCTATATATTACTAACTGATAGACGTACTTGTTTAATCTATTTGAAAATGGATCTCTGTATTAGTAAACTATTTAAGTTAAATCATTATTAGTTTCTTATACTATAATATCTTAGCAATTAAATAATAAAAATCAAAGTGTATTAAAAATAATTTATTGCCAGAAAACAAATTTAACAGTAAGTAAACAAATGTAATGAACATAAATTTTGTAATATTGGTGCTTCCACACAAGGACTAGGTAGTAGGTAGTTAACACAGTAGCAAAATATTCTCTATCATTGTGTGGAGACAACAAGTAAGTTCTCTAATCTATAAACGTAAAAACATTTTAAAGGGAAATGCCTAGGAAATAAAATTATTGGAGGCGTTTGCTCTTCATGCAGGTACTTTTTATAAATGCAACAAAAATAATATAATTAGAGTCGTGGCGGACCAATCAGCGCACAGTCCTGAATCGCGCTATCGAAGTTTCTGAGCTCATAAAGTATAATAATACGACTGCTGAAATGATTACAAGTGGGCTTCGGCCTGACCGGGCATAACACCTCGCTCGGTCGGAGATCTCCCTTTGGGGCTTGCCACCACATTCCCACATTGGTGACCCTCGACAGAACACGCCTCCTTCTGGACATCATCATCATCACTCCCCATCCCTCCGCACCACGCCAGCCAGCTTCAGCCTCTTCGGGTACCTCGACCACCAGTCGCAACGCAGCGCGGCCTGGTCGTACCCTTATCGGCTTCATCGGGCACTCTCACTACAACGACCGGTCAACAAGCAGAGCACATCTCTCCTGGTCAGCACGTAGCATCGGCCCTGCACGGCAGCACTCCGACTCACTGGAGCCCGTGCAGCAACAGCACAGTTCCGACTCACTGGGACTCTAGTCTCTACACTGGCACTGGCGACTCAAGCACAAGACTCATCAAATGGTTCGACCTCCGGTCTTCGGGGGGAGTGATGTGGCGGACCAATCAGCGCACAGTCTTTAAATACGTTATTTCTTAACTAACTACAAAACACTTTGGTAGGTATGGTAACATAGAGAATTTAGTACTTAAAAAAATTTAAATTCACTTGAATGTATAGTAGTACCAGTGGCGAAGGCTGGTTCTCCTTCATAGGGAAGCTGTAGCCTGTATAATAGGTAGGGATTTGGATGAAGGTCTTCAAAAGGTAAGCGGTAAGGGAAGCCGATAGGAATCCCTCGCCACTGAGTAGTACTTACTTACCTTTAGCTACTGTTACAATTACAAGTATGTTTCAGTATTTGTAAATTTAGGCGTATGTAGGTACTTAATTTATTAACTATTAATATCACCATAAATCAGTCTCAATGAATCTTTTAACATTAAACTTGATGAAATGACTTTATTGGTATGAACCATAGTGTAACTTTCTCCCCTGTTTCTAAGAACCTTTTGCTTATTCTGCTTCCACTTAGTTGGGTCAGCTTCACGTTTCCTAGTTTTGGGAATGACAGTATCATTACTATTACAAGCAGAAGGAATGCTTATTGTCGATGATGTACTAGAAGAACGAGATCTATTCTGATTCCTATCTATTCTAAATGAAGGATCATCATCACTAATGTCAGCATCACTCTCATCGCTCATCAGTGGCGAAATGTGATAAGACACTAATGGTCTGGACCGTGAAGTGAAGATGATGTAGGTTCGGTTTGGGAATGAGGTATCCAATATTGAAGGGGAACTATTTTGAAACGATTGTGTTCTATTGGCTTAACTGGAGAGCTACTTCGACTGGATGAACTTGAACTCGAAGAATCACTAGAACTTGAACTCGGAAAATCGCTAGAACTTGAACTATTAGATATTGGGGCATTCGCTTCAGCTATTGGTTGTAAAACTTTGATGTCCTGGTTTGGGTCAACTTGATTTAGAATTTCTTCTGGTTCTGAATTAATCTGTGAATAGAGATAGTGTGTAGTTATACAAAATAATATTCTAAGATGTTCGTAGTATAAGGGCTTTTTTTGAATTTTACCTCTTTTTTAACATTTTTTTCCTAATATAAGGAACTAACTACGAAAGTTCATCAATGCTTACCCATAATTTCCGTAATAGACTGGCACAAACACAATTGAATACCTACGCGCGCGATCCTTGTTCCTCTACTACGGGCATAGATAATACAGATATATATTAGACTACGGGCACGATACTTAATTGTTCCTTGTATCGCGGAAACCGAGTCGCTTTTGTCGGAAGTGTGAAAGAGACACATATTGTTTTCGCGGCTCCACAGTAGGCTCTGACTCTTTCTGTCAAGAGCATTAGGTAGACGCGTTGTATTTATGCCCATATATTATAAAAACTCGAAATCACAAAATTTTGAGATGTGCCCCTATAGTATGAAAGGTGCGATATGTCGATGATGATTCAAAGTTACCCTGATTGACTGTAAGTCAGGTGATTTTTATTTTCCAAGGAATAACACTAGTTGACGAATGGTGTAATATTGTGCAACTACTTTCTTAATGTCCCTCGATATTCATCGTATTTCTATATTTCCATCTATATGTGGTTCGGCACCCATCACGTCTCGTTCTCGCGGAGGCGAAAAGTGGCCCATGGAGAGCCGCTTCGCTACGTTGAATGTAAGAAGAATGGATGGTAAGAATGAAAGTGGGCGAAGCGAAACAAGTGTGTAAGGATCGTAGCAAGTGGAAAGAAATGGTCTCTGCCTACCCCTACGGGAAAAAGGCGTGATTATATGTATGTTTATTTCCATGGCAGTGTCAAACGATTTACTAGCATATTGCAGTTTTAGTTATTGTCAAAAGTTATTTTTTCGGTACTCTTTGCTTTACCTTTGGGTACGGAATTAGGTTATCGTACCCAAAGAGTAAATACGGGATCCCTATTACTGAGACTTCGCTGTCTGTCCGTATGTCACCAGGCTGTATCTTCTGAGAGACTAGTTAAGATGAATTCGATAATTTCGACGGCGAAGTTCGAAAACAAAATGTATGGGATTTGACATAAGGCATCGTAAGGGACATGTCACTTAGCGATGACTTACGTCAAATCCCATACATTTTTATTTTCGAACTTCGCCGTCGAAATTATCGAATGCATCTTGACTAGAGGCCCTGAACCGTGATAGCTAGACAGTTGAAATTTCCACAGATAATGTATTTCTGTTGCTGCTATAATAATAAAAAACAGAATAAAATAAATATTCCCATACAACAAGCATGTTTTTTGCCATTTTGTACGGATCCTTCGTGCGCCAATACGACTTGCGACTGGCTGGTTTTAATTATATTTTCAAATTGGCTACCAGATGAAAAATTCACCCTTTTAGGTATTTAAACACATTGAAGTAACGTTTCATTAAATAAGAAGCGTTCGCAATAAGTTTGCGAGATCTCATTTTTGTTGTTTACGAGTTGGAACATTTGCATTCACTTACCGCGGGCAAAACAGCTTTGATTAAACGAAAAATTATATCAACTTCATTATTATACAGTCTTTTTTCTTACCTTTATTACTAAGACAACAAATGAGGGGCGCAAAGTTGAAACTATGAAAGACCTGGGCCTCTAGTCAAGATGCATTCGATAATTTCGATGGCGAACTTCGAAATCAAAAATGTATGGGATTTGACATAAGTCATCGCTAAGTGACATGTTGCTTGCGATCCCTAATGTCAAATCCCATACATTTCGCCCTGATATTATTTTGAGATAACCTAAGGTGTAGTTCATTTATACCCATACCTACTGTATGGGCATAAATGTAAGAACTGCACCACTCTTCTACTTGGTAGATAAGAAACCCGCTATGCCATATTATATTATGTAGGTAATGTTTGGTATAATCAACTTCGGATATTTTGGGCACATGATCTACTGCTTAAAGACGTTTAGGCAAAAAAAATACTGTCATACTCAAAGTAAAAATATCATCTCATGTATGGGTTACTCTCCGCTCAACGCAAACTCGCCCATATAAAGGAAGAATTAGTTGATTTTACCGAACCTTATATAACGTTATCTAAGATCAAATACGAATATTTTGGGCATAATATGATCAAGGTACTGTTAAACGTATATAATATACATCATATATTATATAGGATTAGGCAGAAAAATAGTTTAAATTTTCGAAAAAAATGTATAACACATAAAATTACATTATGCTCTTTACGGCCTCACAAAACTGATTTTATTGGCAAACTTCACTTTCGCGTTCAAGTCCGCTGTTTCTGCGAGGTTAACAACCTCAACGCATTAGAGAGCTCAATGCAATTTTATTTTGTAGGTATATTTTTTATATTTTTCTGCTGAAACGTCTTAGTAGTAACACTAGTAGTAGTAGTAGTAGTAGTAGGAAACAGTAGTAGATCATGCCCAAAATATCCGTAATTGATTTTAGATAACGTTATATAAACACATGATGATAATTAATTGTCGAGTTCGAATTTCGCTGAGCAGAATTTCGAGTAGCTCTGCACAGAGCAGTGTAACGCGGTGCCGCTCTTTTTTTTTTATGAAATATGGGGGCAAACGAGCAAACGGGTCACCTGATGGAAAGCAACTTCCGTCGCCCATGGACACTCGCAGCATCAGAAGAGCTGCAAGTGCGTTGCCGGCCTTTTAAGAGGGAATAGGGTAATAGGGGAGGGTAAGGAAGGGAATAGGGTAGGGGATTGGGCCTCCGGTAAACTCACTCACTCGGCGAAACACAGCGCAAACGCTGTTTCACGCCGGTTTTCTGTGAGCCCGTGGTATTTCTCCGGTCGAGCCGGCCCATTCGTGCCGAAGCATGGCTCTACCACGTAAAACTTGCTCGCTCGCAACGCTCTTATTGTGTATCTTATTGTGTAGTTAATAAAGTTCAAATTTGAATCACTGTCTTTAAAAATACAGCGCGACGCGGCGCTCTCGCGTCTCGTTATGAACTGACGCTTACTTAGGAACTAAATAGTTAATTGAGCGAAAATCCAGCACAGGTGTTAAATGGTGAAGTGTAATCCGCTTAGCGACGCTGTTGAAAAGTTATCATCATAATCACACATGTGACATGACACTAAACAACAATAATAAATATTGTTATTATTATCATTACCATGTATTAGTCCTTTGGATACAGTTAGGGATGCCAGACGTCCCGTATTTCCCGGGACGTCCTGTATTTTAAGTTTCATTTAAAACGTCCTGCCGGGAATGCCGGGACAAGCGCTACCATAAATCAAGTGATCTAGGGTTAAAAAGTACTCAGTACTCACGGACACAATGCTCGCAATATCCCATACACATAAATGATTATCAAAATTAAACTTTAACTCGCTCGATTCTCAGAAAAATGACAAAAAATTGTCACTAATTAATATTTTTTTTGTCTCGGGTGAAAAGCTGAAATCGCTGAAATAAATAATTAATCCCATATAAAAAAATGATAACCCTAGATGCAGATATAAATCAAAATCTAATGCACTAGGAACTTTCCCCTATTTTTCACTTTTAACCATAAGAAAAACAACTTGCAAACACAAACTTAACTAGCCACTGGTTTGTTAATTTAATCACAAATTGATTGAGACTGGAATATTCTAATCTATTTTAACTTTACGTGTTCTCCGTCAATATTGTGAATTATAAATTATAATCATTCGACAGTCGAGGAGGTTTCCGTTGATCGCTTGCCAAAATATAATTCTACTTTAACTCGCGATTTATTTGTTTTATGAAATTTTGGCTCAACTGTGAGTTAGATAAATTATGCGGAGTATTTTAGTGCAATACAAGTATGATTTTCAATGATTTGCAATACGTGTCGTCTGTCCATGAAAATAAGTTTTCAGTATAATCAAAGATTTCAAAACTCAAGATAGGCTATGACCAAAGATATTTGATTAGTCTCGCTTCTCCCAGCAAGACCAATGATTAGTCTATGGCTATGACGTACATTTGACAGAGTAATCTTCATATAATTAAAAGTTACGCCATCTTGGTTTCTACCATACTTCAAATGTCAAAATGGCCCCAAAAATCTGAAAAGTGGGGCCATTTACCTGGAGACATTTTTGTCTCAACATGCCTCGTCTACAATATATGTATAATACGTCCATGAGTAGAATTTAAAAAATCGGCCATGTGCGGTCTCGCGCACGGAGTGTTCCGTACAAAACGCAAAAAAGCACGTATATGGTTTGATGTATTAACTTAAACTTAATAACTTAGCCTTAATTATTTAATTATTTTGTTTTTAGTATTTTTGGTATAGCGGCAACAGAAACATATCATCTGTGAAAATTTCAACTGTTTAGTTATTAAGACTAGGGCTCAGATATAGGGTAGCTGGTGACGGGACGGACAGACGTACAGACGGACAGAAAGACAGACGGACAGTGAAGTCTCAGTAATAAGGTCCCGTTTTTACCAATTATGTACGGATCACGGAACCCTAAAACAATGTCTACGCTTTAAAGGTTTTTAATCCTCGTTTCAGAGAGTTAATTAGTAATTAACAGTCACCCTCAAAATATGCACCTATCACATGACACACCACTTACTTTTTATATACGTAACTTTCTATTTATATACGTAAGAATATTATCAAAATATTTTTGGAAAAATTAATATTTTTATATTAATTTCTTTTGGTTTACATAAGTAAAGAAAATATGTGAATTACGTGTAATAATCCAATGGAAGCTAGCCGATAAATATCTTTAGGCTCCACTCAGTCGCGTCGGGAACAATAACAACCATTTCTATTTTCCACATAAACTACTACGACTAAATAATTCTCAAGTGGGTAAGAGGAGTCACTAGAATATTTAAAAGCTGAATGCAAGCTGAAATATACCTACCAGGAATGCAAAAACATCTGTAACCTCAGGAAAAAAAAATGCTTTTAATTAATAACCAGATGTTGAAAAGGGAATCTCGCAGGAGCCGTACATTTTCCGCGATAAAAAGTTCAAAATCGGTCCAGTAGTTTCGAAGCCTATTCGATACAAACAAACAGCCAAACCTTTGCTCTTTAAATTATTTGTATAGATAATGGCATAGTCTCGTAGACACTTTCCATGGTATAATTCTAATTGTGTATTTGCCTACATGTAACAAATTAACTTCACAAACTCTACATCTTAGTCAAGTTATGTGGCTTGGCCATTTCGTTCCTACAATAATAGTATAATAGAAAAACAGTTCGCAAATTCTTCACCTTACGCCCAAGCGAATGTAGCGAAATGGTCAAGCCACATAACTTGACTAAGGTGTAAAGTTTGTGAAGTAAGGCTTTTAGAGTTAAGGCATGTAGGGTCAGAAGCTTGGTTTTATATGGGATTTTATAGCTTTTTGACAGTGCGAGTCATATGGTATCGTCTTTAGATGAAACTATGGCATTACTTTAGATGAAATGTTTTTGATGGGATTAAATATACAATATCACTAATTGTTAAAATCTTAATTTAAACTCCATTATAGTTGTAACCACTGAATTTCCTACAGAAAATGTAACTTTCAGTTTTATGGGAAAATGTATACAAGTAACACCTTACCGACAATCTTGAGACATATATAGCTTTATACAATATACATAAATACATTCTCATGCAAATCACATATACACAAAGCTTTGGCTCCGAATTCCTTAAAAGCTTTCGTACAAGACACTCTTGACATTAGGGGCAACACGTTTTAGCAATATCCGCTAGGGTGGGCCTGGCCTTGGGGCCAAATGACCCACTAGCCTTGTGGGGAATGCTCGAGCTTCGTGGGCTACTGCCCCACTAGCCTTGTGGGTAACTGCCCCTTCAGATATAATGACCTACAGAATTATACGCAGGTAATATACTTGAAGGTTTCACGTAAATCGTTAGGGAACATATCATCAAAATTCTTATAGGTTCCGAAAAATTAAAATAGTACAGTAATTAGTTGCTAAATTAAATAATTTAAAAAATTTAAAAACCCGACTGCGTAAAAAGTGAACCAAACTAAGTACATAATTAAAACTGAAAAGAAAAAAACAAGCACTTAGATATCCGGTGGTCTAGAATTCTATAATATATTATTAATACTATTGGAACATAACTACTAAACAGTCAGGATCCATTGAAAAATTAGATTGGCTGTCGAATAATGGATTCCGACTGTTCAGTTGTTATGTTCCAATAGTATTAATATATTATAGAATTCTAGACCACCGGATATCTAAGTGCTTGTTTTTTTCTTTTCAGTTTTAATTATGTACTTAGTTTGGTTCACTTTTTACGCAGTCGGGTTTTTAAATTTTTTAAATTATTATTTTTTATTTTATACTTTTTAGTTATGAGTACCTAGCTAGCTATTTACCAGACTGGATTTCCTATCAGCATCAGTACTACATCACAATTGCACTGGAATGTGAGAATGGTTTGTTACGCAACTTTAAATCGATATAGATCCTAAACGGTCAGTCGAATCGAAAAATGTTGAGAGAAAACTAACAATGATTTTTAAATACCTATTCAACGATACCCCACTTGATATAGTTTGTTGACTTTCATTTTTTTCATTTTCGCAATATTGCGTCCAGTAGTCGCCATATTGAATTTTTACTAACGTCATGTCTTTAGTGACACTCGCCGGACTAAGAGGAATCGATTGACGTGTGAATCATAAAAATCGGCCCAGGCGTTTGGTCTGTATAGTGCTTCAAAGGAACATACATACATACATACATACATGCATAGGCTGTTAAACACATTACCACTCCTTTGCGTCGCGCAGTCGGGTAAAAAGTTACAGCAAAAAAGCGACGATTTTTTTACCTATGATCTCAGATCAAATAAAAAACTAGATTGCGCATGGCGCTTGTTTCAACTGAAGCCTCAAAAACTACGCTACTTTGTGTAAACACACGCGGTCACGCACACTCATGCAAAAAAAGTACGCTACTTTTCGTCAGTATCGAACGAGTCGTCGTGCAGTGATTTTGCCACAAAAATGCCGTCCTGCGCTATTAAGTGGTGTAAAAACTGTACGAAGGCGAACAAAAAGTGTCAGGGAATAACATTTCATAAGTAAGTACACAAAAAACTGTAGTTTGTTTAAGATTATTTATCACAATTTAGAGGTTACTCGAAACAAATAATGACAATTTCATAATGGCGGATCGAGAGAGTGTTGCCAGGATTTCATATTCTCAATAGCCTAAATTATGGTAAGTAATTTGTAGGCAAATTCTTAACAAAATTATGAAGTAGAGAGTCAGACTTGTTTTTATTTTTTAATTAGGAAGTTTTGAAGTTTGAAGTAATTTAAGGTAAATGCCCCTATATTCGGTATACGGAAAATATCGGGAACGATAATTCCGCCGTCTGTGGACCGATTTTCAAAATTCTTTTTTTGATATAAAGGGTATAATCCCAAGTTGGTCCGGTTTTCAAAAAAGTGATGACCTGATGATGGGATCCATGAGGAATCGAGGGAACTCCTCGAAATTTTTATGGAAATTTATGGTGATTTTGACTTTTTCTGAAGTAGTCCAAGCATATGCTACCAAAAAGTAAGATTTTGCTCCAAGTTATACTCTGGATCCAAAAGTGCAGAACAGAACTCCTGACTCCTTATAGATACATATTTGGGGATTTCGGCGTTATTTAAAGAACTGCAAGCATATGCCACCTTGTCAATGAAAGTAATCATCATCATCACCACCACAATCACACCATACATCATTACATTTTGATGATATAAAAGGTACTTCTTATAGTATTTTACACCAACACGGAGATCTTTGAATATGACTCTGTCGTTTATGGACCTATTAACAAAAATATTTTATTGCTGTAAAGGGTATAAATTCGAAATTGGTCTTTTAGTCACTAAAGTGGAAACTTGATGATGGGGGATCCATGAGGAATCGAGGGAACTCCTTGAAATTTATATGGACACATATAATGATTTAGATTTTTTCTGAAATAACACAAGCATATTATGCTACCAAAAAAATAGGCAAGTGGTACACTGACTTGTGACTGATGACCGTATATTAACTACCCTATTACTTACCATAATATTATGTATTGGTACACCTAAATCGAAACTTTTCATCTTTACCTACCCTTTATCTAAATAAATAATAAACATAATTATCACTTTTTGTTTTGTTTTTTTTTTTCATTATAAAAGACGTTTTGAACGCAATAAAAATATTCTAATCTAACCCATTTTTAGAATTCCATAGTTAGGGAGAGTTGTGACAACGTTATTTCGCGCCAGGTTTTTGTGAGGCCGTGTTACAACTTTTACGTAAAATAGGGCTCTGCAAAGTTTTTTGACATAAAGCTATGGAAAACGAAACATAAATATCACAGAAACGTTACCATGGCCGAATTCCTATACAATTTTCGAAAATTTATTATATTGTTATCTCGAAAACTACGGATCTTATAATTTTGAAAATTTGCGAAATTACTGCGACAGTAAAAGAACTTTAAGCGGTAAAATTACCATAAACCAATTAATAGTACAAATGTGGGATGTTATTCGAAAGTTTAGCCAACATATGGTAATGAAAATTTAGTATGGCAACACCGGCTCACGCACACAATGCATAAAAAACCGGCTTCACTATGTTGTTCGTAGAAGTCCATCTATACTTTTTATTTGATCTGAGCCTATGATTGAAAAACAGTTAATGTGTCATTCATTGTATTTCGTTATTGCAAGTAAAATGTGACATAAATTGGTAGCATTGTAAAGCACTGTTGAATCTTTATTTACGCTTAGACATACTTGGATCCGAATAGAGTATTTTTTTATTTATTTAACCAATTCCAATAAAGTACCTCTTTAAAATGACATAACTTCATAAACTTAATAAAAAGGCGAAGTATTTATCACATTTGGCAGACTGCCAGGGACTGAGTAGGTTCACGAAACATTATACAGGACACTTCATATTCGAATGACACGTAAACAATATGTAAATATAATTAGCTTCTTCTTCTTATTTAACTGAAAACATCACTTTAAAGTAATACAATTAAGTACCTTTATACGAGTACTTGCCAAGTCGCCACACACGTTAATTTTATTTTCGAGAGTGCTGTATGGCTGTGTAACTCCTCTGCGGGCTTAGCATGACGATCCAAGGAAATAACTTTAAAGAAGAAATATTCTAAACAAAACAGTTCGTTGCAAAATATTTCTTAATCCATGGTAACAAAGTCGTTAATAGAAGTCAATATTTCTTAATAGCAATATTTTTAAAATGGCTGCCGGGACATCTGTCAAAAATGATTAAAGTAAATGACTGAGTGTAAAGATTTATCCTGGACCGCCATGATGCCTGTTTTTTTTCTATTCTTCGATGTTTTTAGGGTGCGCATGCTAAGCCGGCTGGTTTTGTCAACTTTCGTTCCTGATTCTTGAAATCCCCAACGCTAATTTGGCCTCCGGTAACCTCACTTACTCGAAACACAACGCAAGAGTTATTTCACGCTGGTTTTCTGCGAGGCTGTGGTATTTATCCGGTCAATCGACCCATATGTTTTCAAGTCTGGTTAGGACAGTGCAGGCTCGCATTACCTGATTGTCAAACAAAAAAGATGATCCATATTGGATGCGTCGGATGGCCTGATCTCTCGCCAGTCGTGTCGGTCATCCGTTCCACTGGGTTACTAGAGTAAAGGAAGGTAACTCCTGCGTAGCTGGTCTGAACCTTAATTCTCGTATTTAAAGTAGACTTCATTTTACTTTACTTGGATTAAAAATGTAGCGACATGTTTCCATAAACGGATTTTATGACGTCATAAAATCCGTTTCATCGTTTCACGTTGGTTTAACGTTCATAAAACACCGTTTGAGAGTTTTAGCGTGCTTGATTGTATTAATTGTATTAATGCAGGTTTTATTTAGCAGAATTGTCCCTCTGGTTTCAATGACATGAGCCATCGTAACCGAAATCGGTATGGAGATAGCTATTATTATTATTACCAAGTGCGACGAAAATGATTATGATCCAACATTTTCCAAGCTCGTATCTCTAGTGGGTTACTAGATGACGGTATTTTGGTAAATATAATATTATAGTAGGTAACAGCTGTTGTTCCATGATGGATGAGTCGTTAAAATATCTGCTCGATCATCTCCGAGCCCAAGGTACAATATTGTCAATAGCTCTGCACTTTTGTTTTATTTTATAAAACAAAATATTGCATTTGTTGATCTCTGTTTTATAAGCAGAGATCAACAAATTCATTTTCTAGAACTTTATAACTTGACTAGCTTTTACTCGCAATTTTTATCACGCATAATAAAAATGTATAATATTTACAAGATGTTTGGTAGAACGTGGTCAATCCTTAAAAATAGATCTGGAGGTAAAGAGAAATCATTTGAACTCTTTATATGGCCGATATTAGAATGTTTCTGAGATATACGCCATTTTTTTTCTGTTGTTGGTGGCTTGACTTGTTTGGGTCATACATAATTAAACACTAAAAATGGTTTCCATTATCGACTGATCTAAAGCACCTTACTCATCGTCCAGCCTGCTAATCCATCCGTTAGTAAGAAGTATAAGGAGGTAGGTAACGACAGATGGAGTTATATTAATAGCCTTAAACCCAAAAATGTGTCGTGACGTGACGCGACCTTAAAATTTCACTCTCAACTCCTCTAAAGATTTTCACTTCAAAAAATTTATTCGAAATTAAACCAAACGTCTTTTTTTCGAAAGTCGCAATTACAAAAAAAAAGATAACAATTAGCACCAGTTCGTAACCCTAATCCGGCGAAAAGAACCGGCGAAAAAAACTCGCGGGTGCCACCAATCATTTATCATTTAGATACACTCGTATTAGTGGATTGTTAAAATAATATATACATTTTTATTGAGAGTCTAAATAAAGGTGATAACAGAAGAGTTTATCGGTGCCAAGACGCAAACAGATTTGATGTTTGATATTAGCAATGAGGTTCAAATTTAGGGCAAAATAATCAGGGCATGTTAAATAGTGCATTTCCATCCTACTAATATTATCAATGTGAAAGTTTGTGGGGATGGATGAATGTATGTTACTCTTTCACACAAAAACTACTGAACAGATTTTAATGAAATTTGGTATTGTAGTAGTTTAAGCTCTGAATTAAAATATAGGTTACTTTTTAACTTGAAAAAATCCCGTGGGATACTTTATTTACGCGAGCGCATTATAATCCTTTAAGGCTTTAAAACAGAATATTCTTTATATTTATTTATTAAAATACTTAATATTTGTATTAAAAGTTATTTAGACTTTCATTGTAAGCGACTTGTTATCATAAAGTAATTTATCATAACATTATAACTAATTTTGTCAAGTTTTGCCCAATCAAAACACGTTTCACGTTGGTTTATTATTATTTATTGACTTGATTGTAATTGTATTATTGCTGGTTTTATTTATCAGAACTGACCCTCTGGAATTTACATTGTACAGAGGATCATAATTTTACGAACAAACTACATTAGAAGTTTATATTTTACATTTTTTACATTAGCACATTCACATATTAATACGAAAATTTTTTCATTCACGAATACAAAATACAAAGTTTTTAAATGTAAGTACTTGTTTATCCTTCTTCTATAAAAACGCCCGTTAGTCGCGATGACTATAAACAATTCAAAATAACGTGAAACAGATACCTCGAGATGCGATCAAGGATGGGTGAGACGTCACTTGCACCCAAAATAACCGTAGTCCAGGCGTTGGACTGCACCCAACCATCATCACTTATCACCTCACTAATTTAATAGCTCCCCACACCGATCTCAGTGACGGTGCCGGTTTGATTGAAACCAGGCCAGTTACGCAGGAGTAATTTTATAGTGCCCAAGTGTGTGCGCAGTACACAAGAGCACTCTCTCTTCCTTTACTCTCGTAACCCAGTGGGAGGATAACCGACACGACTGACGAGAGATCAGGCGCAGGACCGACTTTTTACATGCCCATCAGGCTGATCACCTGATTGTCAAACAATCAGGTGAACAGCCTGCATTGCCCTAACCAAACTTGGAAACAAAATTTTTTGTTGTTCCAATGCGGGAATCGAACCCACGACCTCCGAGTCGAGAGCTAATGTTCTAACTACTAGACCACGGAGGCTGTTAATCACTATTGATATTATAAAATTGCTGGTGCCCGCAACTTCGTTTGCATCACGTTTGCATAGAACTAACGGAAACGGAACCCTATATTTGACCATATAACGTCAGCTATCTGCTAGCGAAAGTACCGTAAAAATAGCTGTCCAGCATTTTCAGACAGCCGGACTGGCAGACAGAAAGACGCACGAAAGACGATAAACGCACAAATATCGAAGATATTTACAAATATATTCCGGCGGCCATATACTTCATACGGTTCCCTATTTTTTCGCATAAAATCATATGTCATAATTTTATTTGGCATAATTTCATTTGACCTAATAGTAGTTTCGCATAATATTCATTTGTCATAACTTTCTTAGCATAATTTTTTTTCGCATAATTACTAAAAGCATAATAATTGTTAGGCATACTTATTGTAAGGCATATATTTTTTTACGCATAATATTCATTAAGAATAATATTTTTATGCATAATATTAAAAAGCATAAATATATTTACGCATAATGATATTTAAGCATACTATTATATTTACGCATACATCTTTGTTGCATTTTTTTTCACATACTAATGAATGATAAATTCTACTGGGTATGCGAGTTAAGACGAAATAACAATTATAATTGTAATTTTCGACTAATTACGAAATTAATTTCGTAATCAGAAACTAACTAACTACTCGGACAAAAAAAACGAACTGCTATCTAAGAACATGCCGAGCTAATTATTTTAAACATGTTGGGGGCTTACGGGTGGCCCTAGGGCCACCCCGCCGCAACTTAACCTACTGTTACACATGTTACACTAGGTATATGAGTGTAATACCTGCTTTTAATGAATCATAAATATGCGTTTAATTACCTTAACCGTGTTTTCATTATGTCGTTCCATTTTATGCATATTTGTACCTTGTGACAGAATGCCTTGAATTTATTATGACAAAAAAATTTGCCTAACGAGTTTATGCCAAAAAACAATTATGCCAAAGTATTATTATGACAAGAAAAATTATGCCTTACGAGTTATGCCTCATTAAATTAGGACAAACAATATTAGTCTAAAAGATATTTATGCCTAATGATGTAGTATGCCAAGAAACCATTATGCCAAAGTATTATTATGCGTAGTAATATTATGCCAAGTGAGGTATGCCAAATGAAATTATGACAAATAAAATTATGCGAAAGAAGAGGATCCTACTTCATACACCTTAACCTACAAGTGACGTCATTTGTAGGTCGACTTTAGTATGGAGCGTTTTTAGGAGGCTCACGAAATTTTTTAAACAAATCGCTGTACCTTTGAAAATATTGACTTTTGATATACGGTTTCTTCTGAGAAGTTACTCATATTTAAGAGTACTATTCATTTATGCAATAAAAAAAATCAATCCGATTGCCTATTGCTAAGCGGTAAGCGCTGTCAATGTTAAATGGACATTAAGGGAAATAGCCCTCTAGGACACGTTATCCTCTAAAAACACCACTGATTTCAAAATAAATAAGCAAAATGGCGGATTATGTCAGCGCTACTGAAGTTAGTAAACGTGTCCTGGCCGACAACTGTCATTTTCTTTTTAGCGCTAGTATAAGCGCTAACAAGCGCCATTATCCGCGGACCACAGCCAATCATAATGTTTTAGTTTGAACATTGCATTATAAGGGCTCTTTTGCCTGTTTGGTAGAAACATTAAAAAATAAAATGTTTATACAGATTGACAAATATCAACAATTGTAACGAAATGAGGGTTTTTGATATTTTTTCTGCCGCTATCGGACAGACCTGCATCTGGTGGCGTAAGTGGTATCAATAATGTGAATTTTCGATTCTTTGTCTGTCACCAGGCGGCGCTTGGTAGCCCACCAGCAACGGTCTTTGTCGTATCAAAAAGCCACAGAATTACAGAAAAAACCAGAAACCGTCAACGCGCTTGAAAGTGAAGCCGTCACGACCAGTCCAAATTGGAATGGTTAGATATTTAGTCTGTCAGTCAATGGCCGACACGCGCCTTGTAAACTTCGTTTGAAATTGACAGTTTTTAATTAATTATGCCGACTTGTGTCGTTCCCACATATAAAAATGCTGCTGGGACTGTGAAGAAATCACATGGGATCACATTTCATCTGTAAGTAGTACATTTCCAATTCAGTTGAATAAATTATTGAATTTAAATCCATGTCGTAATTGTCATAGAAAATCATGGTTTCTTTTTGTAAGTGTTGCCACAGAAAAACAGGATATTTTACCCAACTTTTTTTCAATTAATTTTTATTGAATAAATAATTGTCGAAACATAATAACGCTATTGTTTCGTTTTTAGTTAATATTAGATTTTACAATAAAATACAATATACTTTATTGCGCATAAGCGAAATTTTAATAACACGGAGAATACTTTCTTCATGATTTTGATGGGAAATTCTTCTTTATAATTACATACTCACACAGCACATACTTAAAGTCGTTTTGTGGCAGTTAAATAACGACTATATGCGAATTATATATTAACCGACTTCCAAAAAAGGTTTTGCATCCAAAAGTACTGAACAGTACTCCTCTGTCTTTAAAGATGCGCGTTTGGAAATTTCGGCAATGTTCAAAGAACTGCAACTATGTAACTTACAGTAATCATCATCATCATCTTATTTACAATACCTAACGAAGCTTGGCGCGTATTTAATAATTATACATTCGATCGTTTATTAAACGTTCTTAAAATGTTTTAATAATAATTTAACTAATTTCACTAAAAAGGGTATAATTATAATTTTAAACAAAAAATTAAACCGACTACCAAATAATAATAAAGTAAAAATAATAAGGCTGGTACCGACTTCAATATTAAGAAGATTGAGTAGACTGTAGAGAAATAGTTAAAATTTTAGCTGAATTTAAAAGGTGACTTATTTAGATAATAAGTTTTATTTCATACTTTATTGTTTATTTTTACTTTGTTTAAAAATAATTTTTAATTAGTACTTAAATGATTAGCAATCAGTATAACTTCGTCATAAAATATGTGATTTTGTAATTTTAGCTTTCCATCTGACGAAGAAAGAAAGTGGCAATGGACAAAAATAATTCAACCGACATTAATTTATTTATTTTTATTTTTCAATTAAATCGTTCCTCCCAAACCTTAAATAAGCAGTTTTAGAAAATTTGGAAAATTTGTTGGTTTTATAAACAATTGCTTTATTACATTCCACGCGAAATCTATGGCTTAAAATTTCTATTTCACTATTTGCAGTCACACATAAAATTTTAATTTACCCCATAAAGAGGTAATGTTGTGTTGCGCTGGTAACCCTACGCGGGGAGGTGAAGAGCGGGCGGGGCGGTATTTCGCCATGGTTTTGGACACAGTCCGCTGCGTACAAATGTGATCGAACACTCATTCTGGTTTTTTCTGTAATTCTGTGCAAAAAGCTGACAATGTGAAATTATTGAGATTAAATTACTTTCATACATCGTCTATCATTGAAATAGAAATATTTCAATGATAGACGATTATTAAAAAGTGACTATACCCGAAAGCCATTAGGAACTTGGTCGTATATTAATAATTATGTACTGTATAATTATGTAGGTCGATGTCATGTATTTAATGGCGTAAAAACTATAGGAGTATAACCCCTTTTAATATAATATATCTACGGAGTATAATACATGTACAAAAACATATATTATGTTAAAACATATATGGTAATTTATTTCGTTTGAAAACGAATTTATACCGTATCGTACGAGGGCACATTGAAAATGACATTGAAATAAACAAATTTCGAATCCTGGGCGACCTCTAGTATATTTTAATGCGCTCGTAACTCCTTAAAAAATCTTGATACTGAATGTTAATAGATATAAAACAATATTTTTGTTTGTATGTTCGTATTTGAGCGCTGCAAAATCGAATCGAGAAACTCGACTTTTATCAACTTAGCTTCAACTTCTCTGCGGAAAACTTTAAGCTAATATAAAATTCTCTTTCAATAGGAGTATTGGTAACTAAATCGTTGGAGGAAGAAACGTTGAACTAATATTATGGAAACATTTTACATGTAATTATGTATGTATTCATTTTAAAATTATTTTTTCTCAGCTTGTAATAATTTAAAACTTTGTAAACAATCTATGTAAAGCATGGAAATAAAGGGCTGTATTATTATTACTATAAACAGTAATAACAGCCTCCGTGGTCTAGTGGTTCGAGCATTGGCTCTCGACTTGGAGGTCGTGGGTCCGTTTCCCGCATTGGAACAACAAAAAACGTTGTTTCCAAAGTTTGGTTAGGACAATGCAGGCTGATCACCTGATTGTCTGACAAGAAAAGATGATCCATGCGTCGGATGGGCATGTAAAAAGTCGGACCTGCGCCTGATCTCTCGTCAGTCGTGTCGGTTATCCGTCCCACTGGATTAAGAGAGTAAAGGAAGAGAGAGTGCTCTTGTGTAGGTACTGCGCACACACTTGGGCACTATAAAATTACTCCTGCGTAACTGAAAACGGCCACCATCACCGAAATCGGTGGGGAGTTATTATTATTATTATTACTATATGTAACTAAGGAAAGAATCTAGTCTAAGTCTGGTGTAAGGCTAGAAGTAAAAATAGAAACAATTACTTAAGTAATACAAGTAAATAATAATTCCTCTTACCTAAAAGTTATAATCGTTTTTCTTTTAGAATACCGAAAAATATTTAATAATATTTATTAATGTTATTCTAGGTTATTCTTTATTTCCTAAGATAAAATACTTACAGAAATCTTGAATTGTGCGTAGTCCACCGAAACGGCATAACCGATTTTAATTATTTTTAGGAGAATTTGTTGGGTTAGGGATTTCAAATTATTTTACCATTCTTTCTGTTCAGTCTACCTATTAGTACTTAGTAGATAATAATGAATCTTATTTAATCGGAGGAAAATTTTAGGCAAGATTATCTTGCCAAGAGCATGTCATGATAAAAAAATCATATGTGAAACCTTGCCTTAATTTAAAAAGACCAATTCCGATAATGGTATCGGAATATGGATTCGGAATATTTCGGAATATGGATAGAATTTAAAAATTTAAAAAATCATCCCTTAATTCACATGTGTTGGGAGCAAATAATAATTCCTCTTACCTAAAAGTTATAATCGTTTTTCTTTTAGAATACCGAAAAATATTTAATAATATTTATTAATGTTATTCTAGGTTATTCTTTATTTCCTAAGATAAAATACTTACAGAAATCTTGAATTGTGCGTAGTCCACCGAAACGGCATAACCGATTTTAATTATTTTTAGGAGAATTTGTTGGGTTAGGGATTTCAAATTATTTTACCATTCTTTCTGTTCAGTCTACCTATTAGTACTTAGTAGATAATAATGAATCTTATTTAATCGGAGGAAAATTTTAGGCAAGATTATCTTGCCAAGAGCATGTCATGATAAAAAAATCATATGTGAAACCTTGCCTTAATTTAAAAAGACCAATTCCGATAATGGTATCGGAATATGGATTCGGAATATTTCGGAATATGGATAGAATTTAAAAATTTAAAAAATCATCCCTTAATTCACATGTGTTGGGAGCAAATAATAATTCCTCTTACCTAAAAGTTATAATCGTTTTTCTTTTAGAATACCGAAAAATATTTAATAATATTTATTAATGTTATTCTAGGTTATTCTTTATTTCCTAAGATAAAATACTTACAGAAATCTTGAATTGTGCGTAGTCCACCGAAACGGCATAACCGATTTTAATTATTTTTAGGAGAATTTGTTGGGTTAGGGATTTCAAATTATTTTACCATTTTTTCTGTTCAGTCTACCTATTAGTACTTAGTAGATAATAATGAATCTTATTTAATCGGAGGAAAATTTTAGGCAAGATTATCTTGCCAAGAACATGTCATGATAAAAAAATCATATGTGAAACCTTGCCTTAATTTAAAAAGACCAATTCCGATAATGGTATCGGAATATGGATTCGGAATATATCGGAATATGGATAGAATTTAAAAATTTAAAAAATCATCCCTAATTCACATATGTTGGGAGCAAATAACCTACCCCTTAAATACAAAATTAAAAATATCTAATTTGATGCCAAAAATAATGTCTATAATCTACAATATGCAATCAGGGATGACACACGGACGAACAGAGCGAAACTTACTACGGTACGCTAAAGAAGGAAAAGACTATAAAACCTAAAACTATAATAACTATAAGGCCTTGATTCCAAAATATATTTACATCCTACCGCGACCGTACTAAACCAAATCTCGGCAAATAAAGCCATTCTTAGTTATTGTTTGTTTGACCCAGGTCTCTTGTTGACAGCAATTTTTGAACGTCTTACTAGTCTAGATACACTGTAGGAAAAGTTTTGATTTTATAAGTTTCCATTACGAATTTTCCAGATCGATTGTTATCCCATGGCCTCTCAGAAAACCAGCATAAAAATCTTGTGTTGTTCATCTTTAAATCATCGGTAAAAGGCTAGCAGAGCATTTCCATGTAATCACTTACCACCAAGAGATACCACTGCTCGTTTGCACCCTATACAGCGTGTCCCGACACCTATATCGGAGCCTTTAGTGGTAAAAAATATGGGTTTTTTTATCGACAAATTCCCCCTTAAATTTTATTTTTCTCTCACGTTTGTGAAATGGCAGCCATTTTATTTTTTGGTAACCAAGACCCGGGCTCTCGTACTAATTCGACCACCACTTCTCATGTAAATGTCCTAGGAACATAAAAAAGGTCTCATTTGATAGCTAAATATGTGGACAATAATTCACAGTTAAAATGTTTTTAGTAGTTATAACAATTTGAAAAAGACGACTGGCTGGCCCCCTGCCTGAGATGATACCAACAAATTGTTATAACTTCTAAACTATTGCATTGAGACTAAAGGAGTTTGTATTTTATTTTAGTAAACGTCTTCTTCTATCGTTTTAGAACAAAAAACAAGCAGGTAAATGGCCTAGATTTTTCACGAAAAGCAAATAATTTAAAAAATTCACCAAAAAAAAAACTATATATATTTTTTTAATTACCTTTTTTATTTTTATTTTCAAAGAAAATTAAAAATTTTTAACTGTGAATTATTGTCCACATATTTAGCTATCAAATGAGACCTTTTTTATGTTCCTAGGATATTTACAAGAGTAGTGGTGGTCGAATTAGTACGAGAGCCCGGGTCTTGGTGACCAAAAAATAAAATGGCTGCCATTTCATAAACTTGAGAGAAAAATAAAATTTAAGGGGGAATTTGTCGATAAAAAAAACCCATATTTTTTACCACTAAAGGCTCCGATATAGGTGTCGGGACACGCTGTATATATCAAAAAGATTATCGTATCAGAGCTTGTCACAATCAATTTAAATCCCGGGGGGAATGCTTGATGAAGTCAGCGGTTATCGCGTTTCCGCTAGATTTGGCGCCATTCGCGAAGCCTCGCGAAATGAATTTACAACACTCATATTTCTATATTTCTGAAAGCTGTGATGTAACATTATTCTTCTTTATAAACGGCTATATAAATAACTATTATTATTATTTGTTTGTTTATTAGACCCTTCTAATTTAACGAAAACAAAAGACAACAACAATTTGAAAAAGACGACAGGCTAGCCCCCTGCCTGAGATTATACCATCCAATTGTTATGACTTCTAAACTATTGCACTGAGAGTAAAGGGGTTTTGTATTTTATTTTAATAAAGTCCTCTTCTATCGTTTTAGAACAAAAAACAAGCAGGTTAATGGCCTAGATTTTTCACAAGAAGCAATTAATTTAAAAAATACACCAAAAAAACTATATTTTTAAATTATCTTTTTTTTTATTTTCTGTTCAAAGAAAATTAAAACATAGTGGTTGTGAATTATTGTCCACAAGTTTAGCTATCAAATGAGATCTTTTTTTATGTTCCTAGGACATTTACATGAGCAGTAGTGGTCGAATTAGTACGAGAACCCGGGTCTTGGTTACCAAAAAACAAAATAGCAGTCATTTTACAAACGTAAGAGAAAAATAAAATTTGAGGGGCAATTTTTCGATAAAAAATGCCATATTTTTTACCACTAAAGGCTCCGGATACACCTGTCGGGACACACTGTATACATTTTTGATTCCTAATTTCGTCGATTGTACCTACCTAAGATTTGTAAAATATGTAACAGAACTAATTATTTTTGTAAGATTGGCTAGATATTCTTCAATTTTTACCATTATTATACTATATAAGTACCTATTGTAATTTGTATAATGCACGCATCGAATATTGCTGTACCGCACAAACCGTGAAGGTTTATGGTACACACAAAGCTGTATCTTCTGTTGTAATATATGTTGTTTAATAAATAAATAAATAGATAAAATCGTAATTAGCGATGGCATCTTGGCTAAAGGGTGAGGTGTAGGGCTAGCGTAGTGTAGGCGTAGCAACGACCCACCGTAGCTTACGAGCTACAGTAGGTCGTTGCTACGCCTAAGCAGTGCTACGGTGTGGGGTTACGTAGAAGGCCGTAGCAGGGCTACAAGTGCTACGAATATTACTCAAAGTAGACTATAATAGACTCATGGTCCATGGTATTCATTTTTTTCTACACTATATAATAAAGAAAGAGGAGAGATTTATTTGTATCTTTGTTTGTTTGTTCGCATTGTTCTGGAACTTCTGGAACGATTTTGATGAAATTTAGCACAGATATAGTTGAGACCACGGAGAAGGATATAGCTACTAGGATTTCCTTTTGCACGAAAACTCTTTGATGAGTACTACCAAATCGCAATTATTCATTCCAGTTCATATTTAAGACAGAAAAACGTGTGTCGGGACAGCCAGTAAACTATAAAGACTAAGACAACGCCTATACAAATTTCTTTCGATAACGATACGAAAGCTTTTTCACAAATAGTTCGTGCTTGGGCTTTTGAAATCCAATTAAACATGTCTAATTCGTTATGTAAAATCAATTACAAAAAAAATTATACACACGACTTACTGCTTATGAAAATACGTAGGCAGAAAAAAAATAAAGAAAAAAAAAATGTAACTATATAAATCTAGTAATGAAACTAATCTTCTTAGGCCAATGGCCTCAGCAGAGTCACATTATCAGCTGATTCACCTCACAGCTGATTTTAAAACAATTTTTTTAGTAAAAAAGAGATGTTCTAGAAACGTATAAGGCGTGGGCCAGCACTACGTACACTATATGTAAATATAGCTACATAATATAGTTAACTGTTTCCTATTATTTATTTCATTTTATTTCACTTTGTTTCAATGTACATTTGAACTTCGTCAAGGAGAGCAACACAACGTAATATAAAACATTGCGAATCAGATCAGAATTATCCAAAGAACATCGTTTTGACAATGACATGATTTTTGACAAAGAAAGACGTATGATATAAATAGAACGTATAGCTCGCTTCTGTAGCACAAATATTGTATTAATGTCCGCAGCGTTTCCCCAAAGAAGAATGCCATATGACATTATACTATGAAAATAACTAAAATAAACTAGCCGCGCTGTATCCTTATCGGTAATTTCTCTAATTTTTTTGACTGCATATGCTGCAGAACTGAGCTTATCTGCCAGATTTGCAATATGGGGACCCCACTGTAATTTACAATCTAGTGTTATTCCTAGAAATACAGTGGTGTCCACTAAGTTCATTTTCTCATCATTTAATAGTATATTGGTTTGTGCCTGCCTAACATTTGGGAGGCTAAACTTTAAACATTTCGTTTTATTTGAATTTAAAAGTAAATTATTAACATTAAACCAATGTACCATTTTTGAGAGAGCACTATTTACCTCGTCATAATTTGACTGTCGTCGCTTCACATTAAAAATTAGTGAAGTGTCATCGGCAAAGAGTACTATCTCATGCTTATCTTTAACTAGATAAGGAAGGTCATTTATATAGATGAGAAAAAGAAACGGGCCTAAAATTGAGCCTTGTGGCACACCTAATTCTATTTTGGTCCCAGTAGACCTTGTAGAATTAACTTCTACTCTCTGCGTTCTATTTTTAAGATAAGAATCTAAAAGTTTAAGTGCCGTGTCCCTTATACCATAATGGTATAATTTTTTGACCAACGTAGCATGCTCGACACAGTCGAAAGCCTTGGATAGATCACAAAAGACACCAAGTGCATCATGCGATCCCTCCCATGCCCCAAATATGCTGCATAGAAGACTGATGCCTGCGTCTGTTGTGGACCGACCTTTAGTAAACCCGAATTGGTTACTATGTAATAAATTATTTATGTTAAAGTGGGCTAGCAATTGATTTAAGATTATTTTCTCGAAAATTTTACTGAAAGTCGGTAGTATAGATATTGGTCTATAATTTGCTGGGTCAGACTTATTCCCAGCCTTAAAAAGAGGCATCACCTTGCTATGCTTCATTAGGTCAGGGAACACACCATTATCAATAGAACTACTACCATTTTCCAGGCTTTTAAGCCCCCACCTGCTTTGGGTCTACGCTACCCTCACTCACTCGCCGAAGCAATGTGTTATGATTTATTAACATGGTGTAAATTTCTGGTGCAAAAAAATCAGGGAAATAACACAATATTAGCTACGAACATCTTAACTTTACTTAAAGAACTCCGTGGCCTAGTGGGTAGACCGTTTGGTTCACACTTGAGAGAGTGCAGGTTCGAATCCCAGGTTGTGGCGTGTACCAATAAGACTTTTTCAGATCTCAAGTACATTATACGGACGCTCTAACGGTGAAAGAAAATATAGTGAGGAAACCCGCACATGGTTGGCCCCAGACGTATTCGCTTTCCTCTGGACTAGGCTGACTGTGTTGTGAGAATGCCGTATGTGCTTGGGCAACCATACGATATTTAAAAAACTGACTGTCCCAGGCACTACAGTATTTAAAGAGTGGTTACTTCGCTCGGAGAATACTGTATAAATCATCCATTATCGGATGAAAAGACCTAAGTTTTTTTTTTAACTTTACTTTTAAGTATTTATTGATCTTAGAAGTTGAAATAAAACTGTATGTAATATATAGTCAATCGTGGTAATGGAATGAAAGTAGAATTTCGTCGAAAGAAGCTCTTGTATAGAAATAGCTTAGTTATCAGATTAAATTATATCAAGATAAAATGGAACCACTAGAGATTTCATAACAATATTGTTTCAAATCTCATTTTGTAAATGTGGCTTGCTGGCTATTGGCCGCGACTTCGTTTACATGTGATTTATAATTTACAATAATAATTGATCAAGGAAATAAAAGTACATGGTAAAATACAGGTAGACAAAAGTTGGTGACAATTAATACTTAACTAGACCCATTGGCCGATTATAATTAATATAGATACTTTTAAGTAACCTATTAAAATAACCTAAAAAAACATTGGCAGTTTTTACCTTTTTTACTACATACGATATTATATAAGTATACAAATTAATAATATTAAGGTGGTAGCCGTCCACTAAACGGAAGAATAAAATAATATATTTATTCGTCCGTTAATAATTAGAAAATTCGCTTAGTGGACGACTAGACACGTACTAATTCGTATTATTAATTTAGAAATTAAGAATAGGCAATCGGACTGATCTTTTTTATTGCATAAATGAATAGTACTCTTAAATATGAGTAACTTCTCAAAAGAAACCGTATATCAAAAGTCAATATTTTCAAAGATACAGCGATTTGTATAAAAAATTTCGCGAGCCTCCTAAAAACGCTCCATACTAAAGTCGACAAATGACGTCACTTGTAGGTTATAGTATATGAAGTAGTATATGAAGTATATGGCCGCAGGAATATATAATTTGTAAATATCTCCGGTATTTGTGCGTTTAAGTTCATACTTACCATAATGAAAATTTTTGTATATGATGTGAGTAAACTAATGATGTAGGTTTTGTTTACCAATTTCGCAAAAAAAAAAAATATTTTTTGGTATAAAGACTCGCGAAATTTTGTATACAAATCGCTGTACCTTTGAAAATATTGACTTTTGATATACGGTTTCTTCTGATACTCATATTTAAGAGTAGGTACTATTCATTTATGCATTAAAAAAAAATCAGTCCGCTTGCCTATTGTATAATATAAGATTTAAACTATACGTATCAGTGGCGAGGGGTTCCTATAACTCCATTCCTATCGGCTTCCCTTACCGCTTACCTTTTGAAGACCCTCATCCCAAATCCTACCTATTGTACAGGCTACGGCTTCCCTATGAAGGAGAACCACCAGCCTTCGCCACTGATACGTATTTAATAAAAACGACGTGAAGCGTAATTTTGATTTAACAGTGAAATAAATATAGTTTAAAAAAACTAAAATTAAAAAATTTAAAAACCCGACTGCGTAAAAAGTGAACCAAACTAAGTACATAATTAAAACCGAAAAGAAAAAAACAAGCACTTAGATATCCGGTGGCCGAGAATTCTATAATATAATAATTAATTAATACTATTGGAACATAACAACTAAACAGTCAGGATCCATTGAAAAATTAGATTGGCTGTCGAATATACCAGACTGGATTTCCTATAAGCATCAGTAATACATCACAATTGCACTGGAATGTGAGAATGGTTGTTATGCAACTTTAAATCGATATAGATTCTAAACGGTCAGTCGAATCGAAAAATATTGAGAGAAAACTAACAATGGTTTTTAAATACCTATTCAACGATACCCCACTTGATATAGTTTGTTGACTTTCATTTTTTTCATTTTCACAATATGGCGTCCAGTAGTCGCCATATTGAATTTTTACTAACGTCATGTCTTTAGTGACACTCGCCGGACTAAGAGGAATCGATTGACGTGTGAATCATAAAAATCGGCCCAGGCGTTTGGTCTGTATAGTGCTTCAAAGGAACATACATACATACATACATACATACATAGGCTGATAAACACATTACCACTCCTTTGCGTTGCGCAGTCGGGTAAAAAACACGCTTTTAAAGAATATCGAACTAAAAAGATGAAAATAATTTTAAAAATGTTAAAAATAAACTTGGCGCTTTGTGTCATAAAAAAGCGACCCACGCTTTTCCCTCAATTAAACTATTATTTTTTATATACTGTTTTAAGTTTATTTAAAAAAAAAATATTTTCAACTTTTTAGTTCGATATTCTTTAAAAGCGTGTTTTAAAGCTCTCAGAGCCGAGGAAGGCAGCAGGCGCGCAAGAGAGAGTTACATACAAGCAAACAAACAAGCTTACATACAGGTGAAGTTAATATAAGCGTGTTAAAAATAATGTCTCGTATGGAAATTTTTCAATGTTTGAAAATAGAAACAAAAACCGCGTCTTACCTCATTTCATGTTTATAAAATTTGAAATATAGGTTACGAAAAGCCCAAATTAATAGGCTTTAAGAATAAAGAAGTTGGAAGCGCTCTTTTAATTTTTGAGCACATTATGACATTCAAACATTATGAAACATCATTCATATTAATTATTTTAAAACTGTCTCTCCAGTGGCTCCAGGAATCGTCCATTTTGTGTATCATCGTATTATAATCCGGTCGCATTTATTTTTTATCTGCTCACTTTAACGTGACCAAAATAGTTTAACAATTGTAGAATATGGACTGGCGGGTTGCCAATGTATAGTTTTATTTGTGATATTCGCGTGAAAATGCCGAAAACTCTGAAGTTTTTGCTGAAATTGAAAGGTGGGTGAAGTTTTTGTTTATGCGTATGTGTATGCGTGTATATGTAGTGTGTGCGTGAGAGAGACAGTGTGTGTTAAGACTTAAGAGGGATAGATTATTTTGGTGATTTTCAAAGGTATAATAATAATAATCTGGCATGTTGACAGAGGCGCTGTCGTCGCGTTTAGTGTCAAACTGTCAAATATCATGTACCAGATTTTAACACATTTATGCCCATTTGCACTAAACTTAAGGATCGCCTAAGTTCTTTCCTAACTTGTTTAGGCTGCTCCTAGCAAAATATACTATTGCACTAACCTTAGGCCATTCCTAAGTCCACTTAGGATATTCTTAACTTTATGAGCCCGATTAGGAAGTGCGTAAGCGTAGGCAACACATAAGTCGGGTGTTTTATCAAGTTGTCTGAAGATTATTTCTTATGAAGACTTTCGATAGGTTGCACGGGCCTTCGTCGCACAACAATCACACAAAATTTATTTTTTCCTCCGTCGTAAAGTTTGCGGTTTTTAATTTTTATTTTAATTTATTTTCCATAATAGATATATCAATAACGATTCCAAATCAATCGTAATGTATAATTTTAGTCACGTATATTATATATATGTTTGACGTCTTGTAATGACAAGACAATTGACAGCCTTTTGATGAATTTACGTTACCAAACAAAATAAACCAAGGTCTTATCTTTTGTCACTTTTTAACACACGACGGAATCAATGTAAAGAGAAGGCCAAAATATTTTCTATGGACTACATTACTTAGCCGGTTTATAAAATCATAAACAACCAATCTTTACATTCGTTCAATCATTCACTTATCTAGGCAATGCCTAAGCTACGACATAATTAATTTATATCTGTTAATGCAAACAAAATGTTTAGTTAGGCTGTTCTTATGTTTAAGTGTATCTTAACTAGGACAGGCCTAACTTACGTTTAGTGCAAATGGGTAGAGATGTGATAAACGGCTTAAAATTAAAAGTTAACTTATCCGTTATAAAATATTCAAAAGCAACTTTTTTTAACTGCTTAGTTGCTTATTTGCTTATCTACTTATTGCCACTTATAAGTTATAATGTTTTTTGCGCTTATGTTACGTTTTTCGATCGCTTAAACTGATTTAAATTAACTTCCCTTCATACTTTGCAGGCTTAGGACTGTCTGAAAACTGAATAATTATTAATATAATAATATGAACTCATAAAAATGTTTTTACATGTTGATAATATGCATTAATCTTAAATGTTGCTTATCATTAGTAATAGTTGATTTATAGGATAACAAACATTACACATCGCCACTTTTTCCACCTCATTTCTTTCAAAGTAGTTCCATAAATTACTGTTCCAATTCACGTCGTTTAGTCGTCATCTTACGACAAAAACTTAATAAACTTAATACTAAAACACTACACGAAAAGTTTATATTACGTCCATATGGACCATTATTATATTTATTATTTACATTAAAAGTTCACGGTAAGCCACCAAAACACCACTATTACGATTAAAATACGAATTATTGCGTAACGTAATATAACATGTTTTCGTCAACCCGCAAAGCGCAACTAACAAAAAGTGAATAAACACGAAAAAGCATATTAGTTATAAGTACAAAAAATAAGCCGTTTAAATAAGTGATGAGCTACATTAAAGAATTTTCACTCTTATTGCACTGTCATAAGAACTATTTTTCTTTGCTCATACCACACTTATGGCTTTATGACTATAAACGATATAAACGATAAGTATAAGTGATAAACGCTTAAATTTTTAAACGACTTTTCAACTTAATTATAAAAGCACGCTTTTTTAAACGCTTTACGTTTAAACGGCCATCTCTACAAATGGGTATTAATGGCAATGTATTCGCTGGGTGAGAAGTAGGTGGTGGGGGAACCTCGAATCGATCGCAGCGCGCGCCGTGGCCAAAAAAGGAACTTTCGGCGGACCGAGTGTTACTTTTTACTAGAGAAATTCGCCACTATGATCTAATAAACCTTATATATTATAATAAAATGTGTCACATCACGATACCTGCTGCATGAGAACAATGGCAAAACAGTGATATAGCCCGTGCTTAGTTTTGAAATCATTACAGTGCTCACAGTGAGGCGAAAAAGCTGTTGAACACGACAGTCCTAGTTACGTTCTAAGAATATTTTCTCCTTTACACCTCTGTAAGGGTTACTTTAAAGGTCCGGACGCACTAGGCGGAACTGCACTTCGGCGGAACTGAGCGACACGTCACGTCAAAATATTCTTTATATGAAATGATATGAGATAACACGCACTAAGCGGTAACGGAACTACACTGCAGCGAACTGCGCGTCAAACTTGATCAACTGACCAAAAGTGTCGCGAACTGCAGTTTGGTTTGGCCAACTTCATTTTCATAGTCAGTTAACCGAGATACTTGGGAGCGCGATAATCGTTCGTCAAAAATGTCGATAGATGAATAAAATTTATATTACATACATGATAATATTATGACGTCCAGCATAAAAAGTACATGACATGATATACACTTCTATGAAAAAAAAAACAACTTTGGAGTGAAACGATCTCTGTGGCTCAATGGTTAGCGCGTCGGCGCTCAAGAAGCCCGGTCGCGGGTTCGAATCCCACCGGGAGACAAAAAGTTTTTTATGTTCCTGGGTCATGGATGTGCAATAAGTGTGTATTATATAATAAAATTCTTAAATATTATATGTATAGTATAAAAGTATTAAATATATTTCCGTTGTCTGGTACCCGTATCACAAGTTCTTCGAGAAATTACCACGGGACCAGATTGACGTGATGTAAAAGCGTCCATAGATAGATATTATTATTAAATAGTTCAAGAAATGGGAATAATTGGCAAGTTAATTTTTCTATTTCTTTTTCCAGTGGATGAACGACGACCTCTCCAATGTTAATTGGTTTCATAGTGAAAATTATAAAAATAATAATATCTATGGACGCTTCACACCACGTCAGTCTGGCCCCGTGGTAAGTATCCGAAGAACTTGTGTTACGGGTACCAGACAACGGAAATATTTTTAATACTTTTTATACTTTACTTATATATAAGATTTTTATTATATTATACACACATTTAATACACATCCTTGACCCAGGAACACAGAAAACTTTTTTGTTCCCTGGTAGTATTCGAACCTGCGACCTCCGGCTTGAGCACCAAAGTCTTATGTCAAGGTCACATCGTACAGTGGTTTAAAATATGAAAAATGTTTTTCTGAAGTGAAAACATCTTTAGCGGCGTTGTGTACTTTTCTTGGGATGGGTAAAAAATGTTAAACTTGCGTCAGGACACGTGACCTGATCGAAAATTCGTAAGATGCAACTTGCAAATGTTTGCTGTCTTAGTTCCCTTACGCGAGCATAGCATGAAACTATTTTAGTTCGTATCTTTTAACCTAGATGGGGGGTTTTCAATTTAGGTAATGTTCAAGTTTTCACTTCTGCCGGCACTTCCGGAGTGCAACTCGTTGTTTTTATTTTACTTGGATTATTATAGCAAAACTCACTCAAAAACAGCCACTACTTTTTGTTCAATTTTGCTCTTTTTAGGTTAAAGAACTTAAAGACAGAAAAAATTAAGTGACTAAACCAACGATAAAAATACGATAAAACTTTAAAGCACCAAATGAGCTTTGATAATTTAGTTTAAGGCCACTTGGGTCACCTTCCGCTTTCTACATACAACCGGTATCGATTGACGTTAAATATTAAAGGACAAAACAATGGGCGATGCAGTGTAAAACGCAGCCTCGATTACAAAACGCAGCATAGGGCCTTCCCATTCGTGATACTTACCATAACAACCACACCAATGCGACAAAAGTTTAGTCAAGCTGTGGACCACATCGCTACCACCAGCGACACCGAATTTTTGAAATGAAAACTTCTTTAGCGGCGTTGTGCACTTTTTTGGATGGTTAAAAAATGTTAAACTCGCATTAAGACACGTGACCTGATCGAAAATTTGTAAGACGGAGGGAGAGTAGACCACCGGCGCGATGTAGGAGAGTATCCGCCTCTCTTTCTACCGCGCGGCGGAAATGTAACAATGCCTGCTCCTGCTGTTTCGTTTTTTACTTCTGCCGGCACTCCCGGAGTGCTTCCGTTGTTTTTTTTAAGGTAATTCATAAAAGTGCTAACACACGTACACATTCGGTCCGGAGCGAAAAACCGAAACAGACCAAATCCAGCCGTGTGTAGAGCATTCGGACGATTGGGCGATTTATAAAAGTACCTACATAATATATAATATATTTTATACAATTTTACAGATATTTTGACTAGTAAGAAAAGTGATTTGTGCACAGAGCATAGATGTATGCAGAGTATATTATATTTTTATGTTATGACATCCCCACATGTCAAACGTGAAAAAAAATCGGTTGACGGTTTGAATTAAATTTATAAAAATTATTAGACTACCGTTTTGTATGAACAAAGTGGTTAGCTCAATCTACAGTCAGGCTTCGATACAATAATAATCGTATCGCGGTAAATTTCGTCGTTTGTTGTTGTCGGTTGAAGTTTGACGTCTATGAGAATACCAATTAGCTATTCTAAACCTCAATTCTCGTATTTAAAGTAGACAATTTAAACAGTCAATTTCACTTTGTTTGGATTGAAAGTGTAGCGGCATGTTACCGTGAACGGATTTTATGACGTTTCGACCAATCAGAGCGCGTTTCACGTTGGTTTAACGTTCATAAAAACACCTATTGGGAGTATAAGCGTATCGGGACCATGGATATAGTACCTATCGGGACTTGATTGTAATTGTATTAATGCAGGCTTTATTTAGCAGAATTGCCCCTCTGGTTCGATCAAATCCGTACATGTGTTGCAGGCTTGCAGCTTTATCAATCATTGATATTTTTATTGAAACAACATCATGAACAGATTAATGTTGGCCACATGATGTCTCGTCGGTGTGGTGTGCTTGTGGTACGTGTGGGAAAGCCCTCAGTAAGCACAGGGTCTACCCTTCAAGCGATTCTGAACGTTAAATGGTTATTGGTGCTTAGAGCGATTCTGAACGTTAAATGGTTATTGGTGACACGTCTGAAAATTCCGTACGAAATGGAAATAAATTATGAATGACAGATTGCATTGAATTAGGAAAAGGCTCGGTGGACAAACCATAATATTAGTAACAACTAATTACTAACTACTAACTTACCTACGTAGTATGTGTATTTATTAACAAAACAACGCAACATATTAATTATGATTATTACAATTCCACAAACAATTTCATTACTTGCTATATTAAGCAACTATTACGTATCATTAATATTTATTTAGGCTAGAATTAATTAATTGTTATTATTTGACGGAAACAATAAAAATAACTAATTAATATTATTTTGTATTCGGTCAATTACAAGAAGAGTGTTATTTACCTCTTGCTTTACTCGTGGCATTATAATATTTGTATACTAATGTGCGGTCGCGGACCACGTAGCTTTTCGTACATTGACTCATTGCTACTAGTTGTCTCTCTCACTCGCGCACGAATATGTTGATGTCGCGTTTACACAGGTACGCGATAGGAGCGCGATGGCAATATATTCTTGCGTGAGTGAAAGAGACAAGTGGCAGTAAGTCAATGTACGAAATTCTACGTGGTCTGCAACCGCACTTTAACGTCTAGCGTGTTGCTGAAGCCTCGTTCATGCAGTCTTATTTGAATCGTACATATAACTCACCGCACCCATTTCGGTGACGGTGGCCGATTTCATTGAAACCAGGTCAGTTACGCAGGAGTTTGTTGTTCCAATACGGGAATCGAACCCACGACCTCCGAGTCGAAAGTCAAGCTCTAACCCCTAGACCACGGAGGCTGTTTAATTAATACAAACTATATTAAATCACCATAATTCACATGATAAAAAATACATAATTATATACAACCCCACCCACAAGACATGGCGTGCGGTATGGTGCGGTCCCGAATTTAACGATTTAATTAATCAAAGCATTACTTTTCCATGTTAATAAGCAAAGGCTTACACGCAAACTAAAAAGTTATAATGTAGATACATGCTCGTAATATGGTCGTTTGCGCGGCAGGATTCAAAAACCTGATATGTAATACCTATGTATCTTATTGATTTCTTATGTTTAAGCAAATATCTTTTCTTTTTCCCGACGTTTCGGCTACTTTCCAGCAGCCGTGGTCACGGGAGGACTCCCGTGACCACGGCAAACTAAGTATTAAAACAATGTATTTTATGATTAAGTACTTAGTAAGTACCTACTTAATAATAATATACCTTCAATGTATCTTATGATAAAGTAAGTGCTGGTAAGTTCTTGTCCGAAGAACTTATGGGATTTCTAGTCCATTACAATAAAAGACTTCACAGCAATAATAACTATTTATTATACATAATTTAAAAATTTATAATATAAATACCTACATATTATATTTAATGCACATCCAAGACACAGAAACACAGAAAAACTTTTTGTCCATTCGCCGGGATTCGATCCGGTGACCTCCGGCTTAAGCGCTAACCACTGAGCCACAGATGTCCTTATCATTATAATATATATTAATTAATATATTATAGTTCAATAAGTGTATAAAATACCAACTTTGAATAAAAAAAATTGACTTTAACTTTGACTTTGACTTTATATATCCCACTGAACTCAGTTCAAGTGCTTTTTAAACCAAGATTTATAATTTATTCTATCATGCCTTGCGATGGTTCAATATTTCATCCCATTTCTCGTCAAGTTCTTTTCGATTTCAGGGAAAAATTTGAACAAGCCAATTTGATCAAATTACTGAAAATGTAATGTTTGTGATATGCCAGAGGGCGTAGTGATTCTAATCACATAAAGGGCTTGTTGGTAGTAGTCATAAAAATAAACCCTTGAACCCAAAAACATTCGGAGAAAAGATTATAATATTTTCATAGAAATATGTTCGGTTTTTAGGGTTCCGTAATACTTAAGGAACCCTTATAGTTTCGCTCTGTCCGTCTGTCTGTCTGTCTGTCTGTCTGTCCGCGCCTCTAGCTCCTGTAATTATGAATATAAATTGATGAAATTTGGCGCAGTTATAGATTGTGGTATAGATCACGGTTTCGGGATCATAAAAAAATAATAATTTCATATTTTAGGGGTGGCTCTCCATACATGTGAAGTGGGGATGAAAAATATTTATTCCCTCTACCCCAACGTGTGGGATATCGTAGAATAGGTATTTTAAAATAAAGGCAAGGTTTCATACGTTACTTTTTTATAAAGTTGACCATTTTCGAGTAATCGGCCTCCAAAGTAGTTTGTAAGTTGGTCTCCCCACCTAGCATTTTTAAACTATAGGAGATAGAAACTTGTAAATTTCCATGCTTATATTAGGTTGGGGAAAAAGTTTCTTCGCATTTTATATAAAAATTCAAAAGGTTTTTTTATAAAGTTTATTTACAAGTGACTAAAGTATATAGGTGCCATTTTGTTCGATAACTTTTTGCCATCTTGTTGGTAGGTACATGATCCCATTGCTATAAAATTTTTGGGGCTTCTGATGAAAAACCTGCGACAAGTGGTTTTGGCAGTCCTCTTGTGATGTCAACCTGACACTGCCTAAGGAATTCTGCAGCGACCGAAACAGGTGGAAATCTGAAGGTGCAAGGTCAGGACTATACGGCGGATGCATTAACACCTCCCAGCCAAACTCCCGTAATTTTTTCTGAGTGGCTAAAGATGTGTGAGGTCTAGCGTTATCATGGTGAAAAACCACACCCCTTCTGTTGATTAATTCCGGCCGCTTTCTCTCAACTTCTTGCTTTAATCTCATCAGTTGTTCGCAGTACAGTTCAGAATTGATGGTCCTGCCTGGCGGTAACAGCTCATAATGAATAATGCCCTTCCAATCCCACCACACACACAGCATCACCTTGTTGCGAGTTAACCCGGGTTTCGCCACAGTCTGTGAAGCCTGACCGGCCTTTGACCACGATCTTTTTCGCACGTTCTTGTCGTACGTGATCCACTTTTCATCACCAGTTATCAGCTTCTTCAAAAATGGTTCGGTTTCATTACGTCGTAATAAAGAATCACAAATGAGTACACGGTTCATTAGGTTTCTTTCAGTGAGCTCATGAGGCACCCAAATATCGAGCTTTTTTGTGTACCCAGCTTTTTTCAAATGCGCCAAAACCGTTTTGTGGTCAATCCCCAGTTCTTCAGCTACATCGTAACTACTAATATGCCGATCTTGCTCCACTTTTTCAAAAATGGCAACAGTTTTGTCCGTAACAGGGTGACCAGAGCGACGTGCATATTTGATATCAAAATTTCCGGATTGAAAACGCTTAAACCAAATTTGCGCTACTCTCACAGATACTGCATTAGGTCCATAAACATCACACATTTTTTTCGCGGCTTGTGTTGCATTTTTACCTTTTTTGTAATAAAATTTTAAAATGTATCGAAATTCTTCATAAGAATCACTCATTTTAACAATAAGAAAAACAAATGAAAATCTCAAATTTACCTAATTTGAATTTGGAATTGTCTTCTGTAAAATTAAAACTTTTTAATGATACCAAAATCAGCCAGATACAATTGGTATAGCCCAAGATATTTTATGACAAGTTCATACATACTATAATGCGAAAAGACTTTTTCCCCAACCTATTAGATCATACTAAAAAGTCTTTAGGAAAATTATTGTGAATCAAATCGGATTGCAACTTTTGGAGTAATAAAAAAAAATCATATTACGCGTTTATAGTTACGGAACCCTCCTTAGACATGTCCTGACATGCTCTTGGTTAGGTTATTTAGGAGCTTGGGTCTACATCCTCTATTCGCGAGAAACCCCGAAGTCTTATAACCTCCATTTGCTGCGTCGAAAATAATTATAATAAGTTAAAAACTATAACCCGATTACGTAAATTAAATATAGCCTATGTTACCCGGGCCATTATTACGAATCTATTGACACCTCGTTCAATAATTTCATTCATTCATTGGCCGTATTCGGGTAAAAATAAATTAGCAATCATGAAAGATATAGATATGTCACCGTAAAATTGTAAAGACCTTAAGATTGTAAAATAACTAACGAGATTGTAAAAATATGTCGAAATATTAAAAACTATATATTTATAATGTAACGAAAAAGAATGTGTTAAGTTATAGGCAGCATATTCGCGTCGGAAGTCTATCAACATTTTACAATTTCACTAGTTTTATTACAATCTAACGGTTTTTACAATTTTACGGTAAAAGATATAAGCAAAATTTTGTAACCAGCAATAGAAAATAGATTTAGAAAACAATATTTTTTTTCTAGATACACTTGGGCACACTGTCCACAAAGTGTGTATTTCCGATGTGAGCAAAAATATATGTAGCGAGAGACTTTCCGAGTTTTATCGTTACTTGTGGTCATCGTTTATTACTAGCTAACTCGAAGGACGTTCTGATTTTTCAAATAAATATCGATAAATTTTCTTTTAGAAATAATGTTTAAGGTAGTTACATTTATATATATTTTTTAATCAAATTCAAAAATTGATAAACTGTGGTAACACTGAGATGTGACTGTAAAGAAAACGATGTCTAAGGTACACACACAATCTCGAGGCCTTTAAAATAAATTAATATTGCAAAAATAATAACTATTAATTGTTTAAAGTTAATGACAATTTCTCCTTTTCAGTGTATTTTAGTATTCCTTAACAAAAATATATATGTATGTTACCTACTTGTGCATAGCAAAGATATGATTGATGTTATGTAATAGTTAAAAGCCAACGTTCCGAAACAGCCATAATCACAATAATAGCTAATACCATATTCTTGTTATTTTGCGTGCTACGCTTTCTAAAAAATTTGTGGTTTTAATTTGGAATAACGTCAATCAGTGCAATTAAAATTTAAAAGTAAAAGGTAAGTATATTATTTAATAAATTTTTATTTGTTTACTTTAGGTATCGATTTTTGGTATTTTATTAAAATATCGATACTTTTTACACACCACTATGCCGCTCTCGAACGTAATTTACGTTTATGATTCTGCTCGGGACATTTATACGAAATAAAACATTTTTAAAATATTACAAAAGTTTCGCTACTCATTTTGGCTTGGGAGTTTTGTATCTTGAAATTGTAACAACTAACAATATTATGTTATACCAAATTATATTTTTTTAAACCTAACCAAGAGCAAGTCAGGGCATGTCTAGGACGGGTTCCGTAACCAACAAATTACTTCAAAAGTTACTGTCCGATTTCATTCAAAATAATTTTCCTAAAGAGTATTTAGCATGGTCTATCAGCATGGAAAATAACAAGTTTCTATGTTTCATAGTTTAGAAATGCCAACTTGTAAACCACTTTAGAGGTCATTTTCTCGAAAATGGTTCCCATTATAAAAGATACTTTGCCCTTATTTAAAAATACATAATATACTAGGATACCCCACGCGATGGGGTTGAATGAAAAAATATATTCACCTCACTAATGGAGTGACTGTGGCCATGCTTAAATTTAATTTTAGGTGTTTCTTTTTTTGTTATTTTATTTTAAGGTAAACAACAAACAATCTATAAACAATCTATAACTATACCATCGTTCATTACTTTAGTAGTTATATTAGGTATAGTTACGTCCCCTAAAAAACGAATATTTAAATTTTGGATTTGAAACCTTGGATACTGAAACATAACATTACAATATAATTTAAAATTGGTCGTTGAATAAAACAAGGCACCGCGCCTTTGAAGCCCAAGTCAAAGGAAAATGTTTACAAAGTGTTCCAAGAATCTTGAAAATATTTGCACAATAAAATGTTTCAGAGATCCTGTTAGTTAATTCGTTCCTATTTTTAAATCTTATACGGAAAAATTTGTTTTCTTTTTATATTCTAAAAATATGTAAATAAACATATGAAAAGAGCTAGTCAGTGTCTAAATTCTATAGATATTATTATTTACTAACTGGTTATTAAAAAAAGAATAAAAATCTCTTTTCTCATTATGCTGTTAGAGGCTAGAGCTTGTTATACTTTTCAAAGACTCATAATGACTAGACTACTAGTGCTAAGACCCTCGCATAAACTTAATGTGCCGTGGATTGACGATATCTTTTGTTTTATTTCGATCTGCTAAATTAATTTTATACTCACGAAGTCTCGAGGACAAAATGACAAACTTTACTGAAGTAGCAAGTAGCGACATCTATTTTGTCATTTAGTAAACTTTTGCACTAACTTTTAGCTGCCAAATTATTGAGCCTAATGCTAGAATATAATAGTACTTATGGCTATTGGCTATTGGATAATAAAATTTGCAAACTTTATGTTTAGCCAATAAAAAGACTACACATAGACTAATTTTATAACAATACAGAATAATACTACCCAAGTATTCATTTGAAGTATGTAGTAGATAAACTGATAATGTAGATACCCATTATGTATTCGTATGCTGATGACATGAAATTATTTTACCAAAACCGATTATCTCGCTTTAACCATGACCCGTGTAACCAGAAATATGCAACGACAAGAATAGTCGTACTTAGCTAATTAGTGTGCGAGCGAGACGGCCAGTGGCACGCTTCCAAGATGAATTTGATGTTTCGAAAGAACTTCACTACTGAAAAGACAGTTTCGGGGAATACTAGTGGGGGGAAGGCGAAGGGGGCTCTGGGTGCTGGGAGGAATGCCAAGCGGCGGGACAGGCAATACATGGAGGAGCATCACTATAGAACACATCTGTTCTTCTCCGCACCGAGAGCTAGCGCCCAGTACAACGACACAGGTAACTCCCAAAGTAAGACAAGTTCCATGCTAATTTGCCGCTTCTGCTGTTCTACGCTCCTTCTAAGGTTTGCTTTTTTGTTATTAATGTATCTTATATATCTTATAGCTAAATGCGTTTATGTGTATTGACAGTCGACGTAATAGTAGGGGAGCCCTAGTGGGAGATTCTTGTGACTCGAGCGCGTCAGATTGAGATATTATATGTCCCACATGTCTCTAATTGAAAGGTCCACAAAGGTATGAGTATCAGTTTATTTGTTTGGGGCGATAAAAAAAGTAAGTAACAAAATTTTATCAGACCCGTCAGATTAACGTCTGAATCGTGGAACGATAGTAAACTAAGAGACACTCAAGGCACATGCTATCCTTGTCATTTCGGATAGCAAAGACAGCGACAGCCTGTGAATAATGTGAATTAAATACAGGGCCGCGCTGACCCTCGGCAGCGCCTGTGTGCGAAACCCAAGAAGCGCCCCTTATTTTTACGAATGTTCACGTTTTAATGTACTTTTTAACCGACTTTCAAAAAACCTACTTACTTATCGATACTCCACTGCAAAGAATATATTGTTGTGTAAGTGTAACATGGTGTAACTATGATTTCGGTGGCGCGGGTGGCGCCCCCATTGTCTTGGCGCCTGTGTGCGCCGCACACATCGCACACAGGGGCGGCACGGCCCTGATTAAATACTATAAAATATAAAATTAAATACTATATTTGAATAATTGAGCTTCTCAGATGTTTTTTATTGGACAAATTGGTCTAGTCCATCTTGTCTTAAATTTGAGAATAAATTACCTAAAAAAATGATTTTTATTCCATTTTCTTTTTTCTCAGTTTAATAAGGCTGTCCTTACTCACACTAATAAAATAAAAAACTTAATGATTTTTTTTCCTCCCTATTACTTTATCTACAAAACCAACTTGGTCTCCACGACGCTCGAGTAAGAACACATTTAGCATCATGGGCTCCCCCTAGCTATAATAAGTGTTGCAGTTCTATTTCTGATAACGAAACTGTCTTAACTTTACTATTTCTATGTTATTAATTTTTACTAAACAGGTATCGGATATGTATACAACAAAATTCCATTGACAGTATTGCAGAAGTTCACATTAGAAATGTACATTTTTAATGAGTACCTTGTCTGTAAGTATCTATATAATCAAAAAATGTCTTATAGAATCCTTACACTCAAAAATGTTGTGAAACTTTTAACTTAAAACCTCCGCTTCTGGGAAGCTTAGGCTGGAACTATATTGCCCGGAATCCAGAAGCCTGGGGAAAATACAGAGCAGAGCTCAAATTTCAGCTCTATTATGTTAGCGTAGAGTTCTATTTTCAATTCTCTGAATTTTCACCGTCTTACGGATTCCGGTCATAAAGTCCCAGCCTTAAAAACGTTTATGATCGCAGTTATGTAAAACGCTGAAAAAATATTTAGATTTTGTTTACATAATAATAACGCGTCGTGTACTGTGTAGTACGTGGTAGTACTATGGTGCTCGCGACTGTACGTGCGAGTGAGACAGCTATATCGCTGTTGCATGTTGGCAGCGAGTCAGGAACGGACCGGTGACAATACACACAATAATAACATACCGTGAGATGAGGAAAATTCTACTCACGCGGTTACTTCAGCAGTTCAGCACTGACGGATAAAAAACAAGAAAGCGTTCATTTTTCTAACATAATGAATGAGAACACTAACACTTTTCATTCCATTCCAAAAAAGAAGAGCCACCCAAGACCTTATTATTTAATATCCCGGAAAAAATTAACTAGCCATTGGCTAGTCATTCAAGGACCACCGGGTTAATTTTAGACAACTTCTAAACCGCTTTGGAGGTCGATTACTCGAAAATTATAAAGAAAAATCATGTTACATGTAAAAGTCATCCCCACTTCATTTCTATGGGGATTGGGGACATACCCCTAAAATACAAAATTTTAATTATTTTATATTTTAGTGCTGGCTCCTAAGTATATAAATACCAAAAATAAAGCCTATAATACTTAATAATATGCAATCTATTTAAACTATACAAATTATCTTTTCATGTTCATAATTATGAAAATATGAATAGCAATGGAGGACAGAGCGAAACTATAGGTACTAAGGGTTCCTTTTAGTTACAACGGAACCCTCAAAAATAAAAGCTTTATTGGGCTTCACATTTTTGAAACGCCTCGTAATTGTTCTAGTGATTAAGAAAATAACACATTTAAACACTAGGTAGTAGGTACCCTCTTTTTAATATTATACATCTATGCTAGGTACATTCAGAAAATAATATGTTCTAATTTATCTTATAATTCTTTTTTAAGACTGTGTATCATAGAGAATGAAGAAACCCGGAAAAAGTATGAGAATCACATTCTTTGTGGAGATGTGTCGTGAGTCGTGACAGTAATAAGATATAGTACTGACATGCCTCTTTTTAATATAATATACTGACATGCAACAAATATACAATTAATAATTTATATATGTAAATAAATCTAATAATAATCTAATTCTAATAAATCTAATCTCGGGTTTCACAATCTGCCGATGAGCGCCAGATTGCTTATTTGCACGTTTTATGTCTGTCGCTCAGTATAAAGTAACTAGTAAGCAGCGACAGAACTACCGAATAAGCTATCCGATACAGGCGATTGTCAAACAGGCCCTCAAGCTGAAGATAAAGGAATTATAAAAAACTATAACCCGACTACATACATTATAAGCCTATGTTACCCGGACTATTATCTATTACAAATCCTTCAGTAAAATCAGTTCAGAAATTTAGGCGCTACGATGGAACAAATATATACATACATTCATGCTTAGACTGCCAAAATCGTTGCCCTTCCTTTTGCCTTCGCCGTAGTCGGGTAATAAAAGAAAATGTTAGATACAACTACGAGTATCTTTAGAGAAATCTTGTTCAATGTAAAATGTTAAAGCGAAAGTGAAAAGGTATCTACAATCGGATATCAGGGGAAATAGTTTTAAAGTTTTATCTTACTTACTCTAGTTTCTCCCTACTTATATTAAGGTTGGTAGAGAGAAATAATTCATAAACTAATGACAATGTTTACGAAAAGTTTTCGAAGTTACTGTAATAACATGCCCTCAAGAACTTCTTTGAATAGTTTTTGATTGATTATCACGTTTCAGTTTCACGGGAAAATCCGTTATAGGACTACATTAGCATGTGACCATGTTATGATCCGGATTCCGGCGGGGTCGGGAAAATTCAGTGCACTGAAAATAGAACTCTGCGCTTATTGAATAGAGTTGAAAATCGTAGTGCTAAGCTGTCAGTTATGACTTGACATTTGGTTATACTTATAAGGTTTGGTTAAATCAATTACGGATATTTTGTAAATCATCTCATTATGGGTGAGTCCTCCGCTCAACGCATACAACGCATAAAAAAACTTCCTTTGTATGGGACAAAGGAAGTTTTTTTTTCTAGTATAACAATTATTTTTCTTCCTAAAACTACCATAAACAGTAGATCATGTGCCCAAAATATCCGTACCTAATTGATTTTACTGAACCTTCTAGTATAGTACATACATACATACATATAATCACGCCTTTTTCCCGTAGGGGTAGGCAGAGACCACTTCTTTCCACTTGCTACGATCCTTACATACTTGTTTCGCTTCGTTCACTTTCATTCTTACTATCCATTCCTCCTCTTACATTCAACGTAGCGAAGCGGCAAACGAGACATGATGGGTAGCGAACGACATCGCCGCCATTTTGGATAATTAAATAATTTTATGATTATCCATTGCGTTCTCGTTGCGATTGGTGGAGAGGGTAGGAATAGGGACAGGTGGTGTGGAAAGAAAGATTAGTAAGTTAGAGTGGGAAATAGGGAATGTAGGATATTACCGCCCATAGGGCTTGCCCATAGGTAATATCCTACATTCTATTATCCTACATTCCATATATCCCTTGGGATAGGACAGTAATAGCTAGGAAAGCCGGGGTCGCGTACCGTATACTATACCACAACTATCGGACAGGTAAGTTAGGATGAGTATCCCATGACATATACATACATACATACTCTGCCAAAATCATTACACTTCCTTTTGGCTTCACTGTAGTCGGATAAAAACCCCCGAAATTATAATATTCAACCATTTGACGTGAAGGGCTCGATAACGTCAATGTCCTTGAGGCGGAACGTGGCGTATCTGCGATTGTGTTCGAATCTTAATGACCTACTTTAATAAAAAATAACCTCAAAATAACCATGTAACCGAGCTATAAGTATTGTACTAGCAGCAAAATAGGCAGCAAAAATATTTTCAATCAAAAATAATCAATGAAGAAGATATAATATTGTAGAAACAAGTAAACATACCTATTTATAGGTAGGTACAGTTTGGCAAAAAAGTTCTGACGGTGGTGACAGATGGAACTAAATTTTCAGTTGTATTAGCTTTTATCAGATTAGGAGGATATTATAATAGGATGTATATTATTTAATATAATAAGTACGTACTATAAACTTCATACCAATCTATAGTGGCTTTAAGATGATACAGGTGAAAAAGTTTTAAAGTTTTACGGTATGAAGATCGACTTGTGCTTTCTATAAGATTTTTTTCAGTTTAGTTCACTAGAACCAAAGTGTAAAGATGACACTTTTGGAGATCTACATACTAATGTAGTACTCCAAAAGTGTCATCTTTACAATAAGTCCAAATCAAATGTTCCAGAACGATGCGGTCCGGTCCTGGGGGGCGGCAGCGGCCCGGAGGCAGAGCCCCCGCAGCCGCTGGTGACAAGGGAGCCGTCGGTCTCCCTGCTGCGGTGGGAGCGGCCGCCCACGAACGAGAGGCGCCGCACGGAGCCCGTGTCTCTCGCCACGCTAGAGCGGGACTGCTTCGTCATACCGGCCCACGCGTTAGGACGGTTCCTGCCTGATGGGGTGCCGGTATGTGACACTCTTACGGCCCATTTTAATAACCTATCTATCTATAGTATAGAGAGACGACCTCTGTGGCTCAATTGGTTGAGCGTGTTGGTGCTCAAGCCGGGGGTCGCGGGTTCAAATCCCGTAGAAGGAACAAAAAGTTTTTCTGTGTTCCTAGGTCATGGATGTGTATTAAATATATTTATAATATAATAAAAATCTTAAATATGTGTATAGTATTAAAGTATTAAATATATTTTCATGCCACCTGCTCGACAATGTTCGATTATATATCACGCAATCTCAACGTAAAGCAAGTCATTGACTCCCAAGGGAGATAATGTTGTATGAAACTCCCAAGGGATTAAAGTGATTTGAATTTGGAACGTTAAAATTCGTATGAAAATTCCTAATAGATACGTATCTATCATAGAGTTTTTCAATAATAATATGGTATTGCTGAGAATTTATTCGAAAATCGAACTGACCATTCTCACGTGTCAAAATCGTCAGTCACAAGTTCCTGAATCTTTAAGTACAGCTCAAATAAACTCCACCACAACTTCCATAAAGGTTCCTAATAAAAATATTATTCTGTCCGGTAACTGGACAAATGTGTCCAATATCAATATTAATTTTTAACAAAATATTTTTTTTTTTTTTTTATGAAATAAGGGGGCAAACGAGCAAACGGGTCACCTGATGGAATGCAACTTCCGTCGCCCATGGACACTCGCAGCATCAGAAGAGCTGCAAGTGCGTTGCCGGCCTTTTAAGAGGGAATAGGGTAATAGGGGAGGGTAGGGAAGGGAAAAGGGTAGGGGATTGGGCCTCCGGTAAACTCACTCACTCGGCGAAACACAGCGCAAACGCTGTTTCACGCCGGTTTTCTGTGAGCCCGTGGTATTTCTCCGGTCGAGCCGGCCCATTCGTGCCGAAGCATGGCTCTACCACGTAAATGTTAAATTTTTGTAGCCCTGGGTTTTTATTGCCTCGCAGTAGGTATGAAAAGTAGAGTATGCACCTCTGGGATAAAGCCTGTCTTTGTCTTGGGTAGCTTGAACCCCTCGCTTTACTTACTCTACATAACTCCCTCGCTACGCTCGGGAGTTAACTCTAGAGTCCCTCGTTACGCTCAGGGTTCAATATGCTACCCGTGACGTAAGACACTGCTTTATCCCCTTGGTGCATAATCTACTATTCCGTTGTCTGGTACCTACCCGTAACACAAGTTCTTCGAGAACTTACCACGGGATCAGATTGACGTGGTGTGAAGCGTCCATAGATATTATTATATTATAATTATTTTAACTATTTGTCGGAAACAACAAATTTGTATCGCGAAAAACCGGCAAATAATTGAATGCCGACGTTTTTAACAAATAGTTACAGATAGATAGGTTATTGAAAAAGGCCGTTAGTAAATAGACACTTTGGCAATTTGGCATCGGTTGTTAAGCTCTAAAATAAACTACGTCATAATGTTTGCACATTTTTTCTGTTAACTGTTTTGTAAACGGTACAATGTTGTAATTTCATTTTTTTGTTACCTTCCAGCTCCCGGTGCCACCACCGACGCCAGAGAAGGGTGTAGCGACGAAAACACAGAACTCACTCAGCATCCTCGAGGTGGCAGACCCGAAACTTTGTATTTTAGCACATCTCATGAGCCCCTTAGAACCTATAGAGCCCATACTCGAATCTCCGCTTGCCAAACCCTTATTTAAGCAGAAAACTGCCGCGGGGGAACTCTTGAACGATGTAGCACACGCGAACACCGCAGTCGGAGGGATGCTTTTGGCCAATATGGAGAAGAACGCCGAGTTCCCCTTTATATCGTACTACGTGATAAATACCACGCAAACAGACCCTCTGTCGTTCTACAACAACATGAGGAGTGCTTCCCTGACCAAATTCGACCCGAAGACTATCAGGTACTCTGCTGCTCACACCCTGGACCTGTACAGCGAGGTGGCCATGATATGTCGCCCGCCGTTTAACGACCTAGCTGGGGGACCAAAGAAATCGCACACGCCAACTACCGGCTTTATTATTAGTGTTTATAAGGTGAGTATTCTATATCTAACCAGAATGTCAAATAATTATCTCATTGTGGAGGAACCAAACAGAAAAGAAATGATCTTAACAGACCTGAACCTAATCTTGGAACATTGTTGACATTGGCACAATGTAATCAGTAAAAGTTGTGACCTTTCAGCATGTTTTCTACAGGAATGCGGCATCAAATTTCATAAATATCACTATGACATTAAAATCCATCGCATGGCAAAGGATTTAATGTCAAGCTTTTAATAAATTAAAATAAATACTTGTACTTAACTGTTTCACCCTAAACTTAACGCAAATCGTTTCGAATTCCAGGTGTTCGAAGGCGACGACGGCGAGCGATTCGAACGAAACTGGCTGTACTGGACCGGGGCTCGGATGCTCTATCGTCATCTCCCTCATTCGGTCGGCATGAGGAAGATAGCACTACACAAGTCAGTCGCTTCTCATGGCGACAAGATGTACCTGTTGGTCTGCGAGTGTGCCAACTTGTTGGACGACTTGTCGGGGGCGGCCATGTTGATCACAGCGTTAAGGGCGCGGCTCTGTGGATATACCGGACTGTATAGGCCTATACAGACTTTCTAGTAGCGGGATCAGGCCCATTTGGACCAAAGCAGGCCCAAATGGGCGAATAAAATTAAGTGACGGCTTCAGTCCAGTATAGTTCGTATATAATGCCTGCCTGTACATACCCGAGGTCTATATGGGCCAACTATGGCCTGACTTAGCCTGTAAAGGATGGACTTTGAGGCAACGGGATCAGGCCTTAACCTTGTAAATATAGTTAAGGGAAATGGGAGCACCGTTTTAATACTAAGTACAATTGATCGCGGAAATCGTTGGGTGGCTTATAGTTTAGATTTGGAGGGAGTCTCGCCTAAATAGTTAATGCTGCCATTTTAAGAAATTATGCACGTATTATACGTCTCATCCAAAATGTATGGAGTTTTGTGATTATTTGTTGTGACTAATGATTTTACAATTTAAATTAAGGACTGCCAATCTGATTTTGTATGTATATGCACTTGGATGCTTCGAAGTTCGAAGTGATGCTCAGGTTTGCTTTGGTCCTTAAAATTGTCCAGAAGCAACGCCATAAAAAAATACAAATCTAAGTACCTAAATATCAAACCAGACAAATTACTTTCCTAATTACTATTGAATGTAATAGATCTGTTCAGAAGTTTCAAACTCAAACTTTATATTAGGTAGGAACAATTGCAGCGAACTCCACATGTTAAGTTCGAACCGCGGGAATCAGCACGCGCCGTTCCAACCCTCGCCCCAAAACGGACATGTAGATGTAGCGCAGGGCTGACAGTCCGATCTGACATATCGATACGAGGGCATTTTCCGCATGTTTATCCGCCTTAATCCGTAATACGCCGGAGGTCCAAACCGTGGACGCATTTTTAGACGTTAATAGCACGCATCCGCATTCAAAACTGTCATTCTGTGCGATCCGCGATTTAGACCGACTTCCACGATCCGAACTTTACGTTTGGGTGCTGATATCTGACACAGATCAGCTATAAAAGAAGAGCATAATCCCCTCACAAACATATCGAAATACATATCATAACCAGAATTTAAAATAACACTTTTTATCACTTGCATACTATGGCGACCATAATAGTGAATCTACAGTAAAGATTGATTTTACCTATCGGAAACTCAAGTACATTGAACTGGTTTTCACAAATCACAATCCTACTACTATCATAAATGTGAAAGTTTGTGAGGATGAATGGATGGATGAATACATGTTTGTGACTGATTCACGCAAAAAGTAATAAACGGATTTTAATGAAATTTGGTATGGTAGCATTTTAGATTCTGGATAAGCACATAGGCTACTTGTTATTCTGCAAAAGTATCCCGTGGGATACGGTATTTACGCAAACGTAGCCGCGGGCAGAAGCCATAAGTAACTTAATAAAATTTTCGTAATGTATTAATTTTATTCAATGAATAAAATCAGTGGCTAAAATACAGTCAGATAAGCCTAGGTTCAGCATATGTTGAGTATCTTAATAGATGCCTACCTAATAGGTAGGTACGCCGTATGCCGCCTAATTAGGTATCATGCACTTATTTCTAACCATTAGATATTAAAGATTGGTAATATGTATTATGTGCCGAGAAGAAGCGAATTCAAGTGCCTACACGTACAAAAGCTTATACAATATCTAAAATCTTGTTTGAAAACTTTTAACTTAGTAACAAGATACGTAGATACTTCAGAAGCTGATTTTGGTAGTGGGTACGGTCGCGAACAAATCCCACTTTTCGACCTTATAACTCCTCTCTACACTGTGTTATAACTTATAACCAAGCAATAAGATCGAAAAATGGCACACCGGCGGGCTAATTACGTATCTTGCAAAAGTCATGCAATAGCAAAAATTGTGCAATTTTTGCGCAAAAATCGCAAATTCGTATTACGTATCTGCAAAAACCTAGCAGAAGCAACCTAGCCTCTACCGAACAATCGAGGAACTATAAATTGTTAGGGTTGCCATCCGTTCGGGTTTCCCCGGATTTGTCCTAGTTTAAAGGGCGTCCGGGGAGCGTCCGGGCCGGATTTTATTTGCTATCCGGGTTTTTGTAGGCAGAATTAGGAAGGCCTAAGTTTTTTTTTTTGATTTGCAGCAATTATAAATCTTCCTTTCTTTTTGACATTGCCGTAGTCGGGTAAAATTGTTCTATGTCCGGGTTTCGTACTCCAAAATCCGGGGTTTTCACGCGTCTTGTCCGGGGAGTCATATGTAAGATATGGCAACCCTATAAATTGTAATCAATCGTTCGATCTCGTCACTGCTGTCTTATTTTTCGTATTACGTAAGACTTTTACAGCAAAGCGAAAGCAATCAGCGAGCGATTTAAACTGTCAGCAATAATAAGCGAAAATGAAGCAAAGTGCATTCAAACACAACAGCGAGCGATTAACAATCGATCGCATTATTTGACGTTCAGCAATCGACTGCGCGTCTATCGCGCGATGACTGCAAGATTTTTGCTAATCGCTATTTTTACGTAATACGGCGGCCGATCTGACCGCGCTGTACATTGCGTCCCGCAACTAATAGGTGTCGATTTTCAGTTCTTTTGCACTATCACTGCTTAGAGATATATTTTATTATCACCGAATTGTGATCATATTGAATGTTGGCCAACCTTTTCGACTTTATCTATATTTAAAGTACCTACCTATTAAAAATCATATGTACCTATTTACAATCGAACTATAACAATCGCTCTATCGATATATTATGCTCCTTTTCGGGGGAATCAAACAAAAATGGCCAGGTAAATCGAAAAGCGGTTTACCGTAAAATAAGGAAAGGTTGGTCACCCCAGCACGCGTAGTATGAACTGTAGAAATGGTTTCTTTCTAAGGAAGAATAGACAAAACGACAGATTAATAAAGAAAATATGTCATTTTTGTAGACAATCTGTCAGTATTTCTACTCTTGTGTAGACATTCACACACCCTTGTGCATTATGGTAGGATGTGTAAGAACATTGTAACCACCATCACTACCACATCTTGTCAATAAATGATTGATTGATTGACAAAATATATTTCTACGGCGGTAATGCTACGCGTGCAATAGTTCATAAGTATTATTATGGTATTGTTTCAGCAATAAATATTGTAAGTAACTCCGGATGCCAACGAACATAGATTTAATTATTTATTGTAAGAACACTGTCGGTTATGTTGTCAAGAAGTATTAAAACACATACAAACTTCTTACTTATTTAGTATTATCCAAGCTGCGTCATTTAAAATTCTCAAAACTATGTACTACTATTTGAAGACCACTTTTAAGATAAATCTTACTGAAGTTTTATGAAAAGTAATAGGTATTTAACTGAAAAGCGGTAATTTCTAAGAAAATCTGAAGTTATAGCCTTATGCAGTCAAATACCTCAAGGTCTTCCTGTATATGAATATTTCTTGAACCCATAAAATACGCGTAGCTACAGCAGTAGAACCCAGATACCTAAGCGTAGGTATCTGGGTTCAAATACTCTTGGCGACAAATAAAAAAAATAACCAAGACAGGATAATCTTGCTAAAACTATTCGCCTCAGAAAATCTCAATATGAACAAAGTACCTAGCGTCTAGACGTTTAAATTTGAATACAAATTCTGTGCAAAATAGCAAATAGAATTTACTAAGCCAAAATTTTTCAAACTTATAACTACGCTGGCTTACAAAAGAAAATACCTACCTACCTAAAAAAATAATCAATACTGGAGAACTTAGAAATTTAAAAAAGAAACGTTTTACATAAAGCAAATTTTATCAATTTTCTACGACTTTCAGAAATCTGATAAAAATGTTCTTTAAAGCGTTTTTTATATAAAATCTGTGACTTGTATTGTTTTGAAAAAAGAAAATGCGATTTTAAAAGTGTAGTACCTACTTTCTTTTGCAGGCCAGTATTTATTTCTTTTATTCAAACGTTGTTACTATTTTCAATCTATGAGAATCGAAATGATTCTATTTTTGCAACTTAGATAGTTACCACGCCTTAATAATAATAACTGCTTAAATTTAACACTTATTAAATAGGGTTTTAATAATACCACGAATAGAACAATATTTTCTATTATTCTTCTCCTAACTATAAGTAGGCAATTGCTTTAAAATTAAAATTCTTTTAATTATGTAATAAGTAATATTAAATGGGCAAATATGTAAAACGGTTCGAAACAAAATTGTCATGAATTATGAACCTATTAAAGCATATGCATTATGCACCAATCACAGGAATCAAATATAAGTATAAATTTTAAACAAATTCGTGAAATAGCCCAATAATCTTTTTCGGACACCTTATCTTTGCCGAGAATGATGCCTAAATAAGTAGAAAAAGGACACCTTAAAATGTTCAAAATATTTGATTGTAGGTGTAGGTATTAGACACCTACGAAAGTGATATTTCATTGGCTGCATGAAATTCTAACGAGTATGTTATCAAATTTATAAAATTTGAAAAACTTGGGAAATACAATTTCTACTCCACAATTTCACAATCTTCAATACTGTTACAATGTTCAACAAATAGCTTCTAGCTAGATTTTATTTTAAATATAAGACACGCATGTGTAAATATTTGAATTATTTTTATAATAAAAACATAATAAATAACTAAATTGTGTTGTTTCACTTCCTAAGTTCTACAAAGTTCACAATTTGACACGACGCGACGATGCTTGAAGACGCCGCGCCGGGCTGTAATAATGTGTGGCGCTGCGTCACGCGTCGCCAGTCGCATTTCGAATATGTAGTGCTATTAAAAAGCGCCGCATTGCGTCTTTTTGTAAGCTGCCCCTTAGACATACCATATTGCTCAATTCACCACTTAAATCTCAAATCCTGGGTATTTAAAAAGAAAACCCTAGAAAACCGGAATTAAAGCCGGAATTATCAAAATATGTGAGGTAGCCTAAAATTTTAGAGGTTTTTAAGAGTTAAAGCTTTTGAGGTTAAAGGTGTCTCAAGTCAGGTCCATGGACCTAGTCATTCTAATTTACTGGCACCAAAAAGCACCTACAATCTACATATTGGCCAAAGCCAAGGTAATTGTAAAAAAGTTTGTTACATACCCATAGGCGTAGCTGGGGGGGGGGGGGAGGGTGGGCAACGCCCACCCTAGAAACTTCTTTGCCCACCCTAGACCCTAGACAGTATTAATGAATTACTGTTTAACCGCGAAAAGAAGGATTGAACTAGTTTTTTTTAATAGTCTGAATGATTTGTATCACACCAACATGGGGGCCCATTATTCTAATGTACCCAGGGCCTCTTATAGGTACAAAAAAGACGGCCCTGGTAATTTAATGTACTTTTAAATAACCCCTCCTCCCCCGCCACGGACGGCTCCCCCCTAGACAAAATTCCTAGCTACGCCAATGTACATACCAGGAGCTGAATGAAGTTTTTACCAAGGATATGTTTCAATATAAGAAATAATATTGTTTATTACAAATAAAAACATAAATAACAGTCTATATTTACACTAATTATCCATAACTTTAATGTGTCCTGCTAGTATCCCTTATGTCCTCGAAACCGTCTTCTGTTGTCTAGCTGAAATAAAATAATTTAGATTGAATATACCTATTTGACAGAAAATATTTAGATACAATAATAAGCAAACAGAAAAATTGACTTTTTGAACCAGCATTGTACAAAATACCACCAGTAACAGCCTCTTGTTAATTAGTGTTAGTAATATCCTTAATTCTAAGACATCGATTGTAATTTTCGGTACATTTTGTGAGTTTTTTTTTCCTTTTTTTTATTTAGATTATTTGCAATATCATATAAATGTAATGATTAATAAATTGAAAGTAATTATTAGAGATGTGAAGCTCTTAGGATAAAGCAGTATATCTAAGAAAATATAGTCTATACTAAAAATAAAAGTATTTTGACATACCAGTGATCTTTTGCACTCAAAGAACGATTGCCGTAATTGCACACATTCGTCAGGAACGTGACCGTCTTTTAGGCACTGCCTTGGAGTCTTTTTATCCTAAAACAGTTTTAATTAATAAGAAATACATTGTCAAAATGAACAAGCTGATGAAACAACAAGCAAAAAGAGATTCTAACCTTCATGCAGCAGTCGCTTTTTAACAAACATAACTTAAGATCTGCTCTAATGCCCGCACACGGAGTTTTGTCAACCAATCCCACTTCATCTGGAGCGAAGGTAACCATGATTAAATACTGTTTTAATTTATTACAATTATTTAGGTATATCAAATTCTTGTTGTGTTTGCTAAATTCCAAAACCATTACCAATTGTCAACTTGACATTCGGATTTTGGCGTATTTTGACATAAATCAGCTGTTTGTGACATACACGAGTGCGAACAAACTTCAGTCGTTTCGAATGTCGTCAAACGTCAAATAAATCAAACTCAGTTGACTGTTGAACTGTGATAAAATCTTAATTTTTCACTAAGAAATACACTTTCCACTTACTATATGACCATATAAACATGAGAAAACTTCATCCAATATTCAGAAGAAATCTTACCCACGTGTGCCGCTTAAAACCATACAAGGATACGAAATGGTTAATGCCGAATGGAAATCCAGTAGGTGTTTCTGTTTACAACTGTGTCGCACAGGAGAGAGTTCCAATAATACTGAATGACCCCAAAATCGCTACGTGGTACTCCTGTGGACCCACCGTGTACGATTCCGCACACATAGGCCACGCCAGTTGCTACGTAAAATTGGACATTATTCAGAGGATACTCAAATCTTTCTTTGATATAAAACTTGTAACGGCTATGGGAATAACGGATATAGACGATAAGATAATAAAGAAAAGCAACGAAACACAAACAGATTTCAGAACAGTTGCAAAAAAGTTTGAACACGAATTTTGGGTTGACATGGCTGCACTGAATGTTGAAAAGCCAATGATCGTTACTAGGGTGTCAGAGCATATCGAGAATATAAAATCATTTGTAGAGGGCCTCGTTAACACTGAGATGGCCTATGTTGCTGATGATGGTTCAGTTTATTTTGATACTTCAAAATATTCATCATACGGAAAACTTCAGAAGATGCAGGACTCAGGTGAACTTAATGATACAGGCAAAAGAAACAAAATGGACTTCGCACTATGGAAAGGCAGTAAACCCGGTGAACCTAGCTGGAGAACTAACTGGGGTGAGGGGCGACCAGGTTGGCATATTGAATGTTCAGCTATGGTCAGCAAGATATTTGGTTCTCAGTTGGACTTTCACGCTGGTGGTGTGGATTTACAGTTTCCCCATCATGAGAATGAGGAGGCGCAGTCTTGTGCCTACCACAACACAACCCAATGGGCCAATTACTGGATACACATCGGCCACCTGATATTAAAAGACACAAAAATGTCTAAATCTCTCCAAAACACCATATCCATACCTACTTTACTAGAAACATACAATGCAGACACATTCAGGATGGCATGTTTAATGTCCAAATATAGGTACTCAATGGAATACAATGATGAAATGATGACAAGTGCCGAGGATGTTTTTAAAAGATTCAAATTCTTCTTCAAAGATGTTGAGGTGTATATAAATAACAATGTAGAAAGGACAGCAGAGTATGATGACAAGCTATTACATGAGCTTCATGTAGTCGAAGAAAATAATTTAGATGCTTTGAGACAAGACTTTAATACTAGTTCTTGTATCAACTCTTTAATACATCTAATAGGAAGTGCAAATAAAATAATGAAAACGGAGACATCAAATTTTTCACCAGTACCAATATTGTTAATAGCTGACTACATTTACAATACCCTAACAAAATTTGGATTGAAATTACAAGATTCAAAAGATAACCTTTCTAATAATTTAATTGATGTTTTAGTAGATTTTAGGCACATGGTAAGACTAAATGCTATTGAAAATAAAAATAAGGATTTATTAAAAGCTTGTGATTTAGTTAGAGACAAAATGAAGAGTGCTAAAGTGCAAATAAATGACAGTAAGAAGAGTCCCTCGTGGGTGTATATTAAATGATTCATGATTATGTTTACTGAAATAATAGGATAGAAGAAGAAATTAATATGTTCTGTGTACACTCCATTCAAATCCCATATCTATATGTAATTGTATAATCTAAATGTAAACCAAAAGATAAAATTAAACCAAAATAATGTGATATACCTATTATACCTAGTATTTTGTTATTGCACAATAAAATAGTGACATTTAAAATGGTAGAAAACTTAAATTGCACTATTGTTTCTTTGTTTTCATTTAGATTCAATTGAATCTGTATAGCTAGATAGCAAAAAATATGCTCACATTGGTTACCTTTATGGTTAAAGGCTAAAGATAAAACCTCAATGATGCAAGAAATATTACTAAAAATAAAGGTAAAATACTTAATTTTGTAACAACCAAAGAATTTATAGATATATACTAATTTAATCAAGCATCAAATATTCTAATTTCTTATGTTTTTATATTTTTTATCTCCATTAAACAAGATTAATCTCAACTAAGAAAAGGGAATATATTGTAAATAAAAAATTATAATATATGGCAAGTAATGTTTTATTTTCTCTTTTTAACTTTTTACGTAAAACATGCTCTCCAAGTCACGAAATACATCCAATACATAAATTCCTTTTTAACAAATTTCTTCCTCCAAACTTTAAGTACAATCAATGAAATAAAGACAAAAGCTTTCTTTGATTCAAACATTTCCAGTTTATGATTAGATACATAAACCAGATTTACACTTATTTAAATGAATATGAGTATGTCTGCAACTTAAACTAATTATTTGCAGTGTAACAAACTTTCAATTTCGACAACACCAAACCAGACGCACAGTAAGAACTTATATTGTAAAACTGACAGTGGAATGACCTAAAAATGGCGACTTGTTTGTCACACTGCACACGCCTTGATAAGACTAGATATGACACAAACCACATTCAAGTGAAACACTGAACATTTGTGCGGATAACATTTTAGATGGGAATTACTACAGTGTGGCTTTATAACAAATACCCAAACTGTGTATTCAACAGGCAGTAAAGTTACTAAATACAAAATGAATTTTTTTAGGTTAATTAATCTAACCTCAAATATTAGTTGACGGTCACCAAATTATTTTTGTCTTGTATAATATTTTCAGCGTTGTAAACCTTCCACGCTATTAAATAGTCACGGACCATCTTGAATAATGTGTAGTAGTTGATGAATAACAACATTAACACTGCTACGAAGTTGTGCCAAGCGAACGAGCTGAACAACAGACAGAGCTGTAGCACAACCAGCGATAACTGCAGGCACAGGAACAGACACAGCAAATTTGATGGGTCGTTAAACACACTCTGGAAAAGAAAAAGATATTAAAGTCTATGAAAATTTTTATTTCCAAACAAAACTTAACAAGTGTTTCTTTGAATGTTACCAGAAAAAGCTACCATCACTTCAACCCTGACTTATCCGATAAGTCAAAAATTTATTTGTATAGGTACTTAATTATTATTCATAATTGATCTCCAGATCTATTATTATTTAATAAATTAAAAGTAAGAAAAAAAAAACAAGATTTTATACACTTAAAAGAATTAAATAATATTTTTCTTTAAAACTTTTACTATCAACTTATAACGTCATTACACAATTTATATGATATAAAAGCTTGTCGAGAATCAAATAAATTAAACTAGTAAACTAAACTAGATTTAAGAATAAACTAAAAGTCAATACAAAATTTCAGCTCAATCAGTTGAAGATATCTGCTTTAAAATTGAGTTACAAAGTTCCACCCGAACAAAAGACATACAGTGCAAATTAAAGCTTATAAAAAGAATAGAGAATACCGCAAAACGCAACAATGAATCCTTTAAGTTGTGTCTCTTTTTTTGACACCCTTGCAAACTAAAATTGCTCGCGTATTAAGAGGGATGACAAGAACTATATTCTACTTAAGTATGTAAAATTGTAAAGTCTTCTTTGTAGCTGGTAACACCGGTACTGGCGGACTGTACAATACGGCCGATGTATCTTGGCGAGTCTGAACTTCGTGCAGAAGGTTGCGCATTAGCTGTTTCTAAGTGTGTTTTCGTATTTATTTTATTTGTATTAATTGGTCAACTGTATTAGGGAAATTTTATTAGTACATAGGTATATAAAAATAACACAATAACAGTTTTCTTCACGAGTTGTACATGCGCTAAAGTTCGCAGAGCCTATGTTCAGACCCGTCAAGATACAGCGGCCGTAGTGTATGCGGCGACACTCACGTAGAACCGCGCGTGGTGCGCGGCGGCGGGGTCGGCGGCGACCGTGCCGGCCGCGGCGACGTACAGCTGGCCCGCGCGCCGCGTTACCGCGCCCGCGCCCCACCACCGGCTGCCGCACCACTCCGCCGCAGAGGTGTCGGGCAGGTCGCCTTCTGTAATATGATCTTAGTTACTAACTTACTTTAAACTTATTTTAGTGCGGTACCACAGAATAGATATTAGTTACCACAGAACCACCACTTCGAAGAGTCATTAGAAGAAATAGGGACTCTTACTACTATACCATTAAGTTCAATTCACCTTGTGCAGCGCGCGATCGCCTACGATTATATTTACCTACAAGTTGCGTCTCTTTCTATCGCATAACTCTTATTCATATCGCATAATTGTGACGAAATCGGGGTTGTCTCCGTTTAGAAAAAAATTTATTTAAATACAACTTTTTTTTTCTAGTACCTACCTACTGTACTTTAGTGAACGAATTACTTTCCAAGTAAACCTAAGGTAGGTGTTAGGTACTTTAGCTCTAATAAATTCGCGCATACCTACGTATAAGTAGTTATGCGTAAAGTGTAAACGTAAGCGTTTTCGATACCTTTACGGCCTGATATTACTCAAAGATGTTGAATCACGCCGCCTTACTATTACTCTAGGTACTTTGGTCAACAAATTACTTTTCAAATCGTATCACAATTCACATTGCATCGGAATGACAGTTTATGACGCGAACAGGTAGTTCAGGAGCCAACACCTAAAAACTTAATATTGGTTCTCAAAATCTCAACTAATTAGCTCAAACTATATTTATAATAATATTGTTATTTAATATTTATAATATTATAGTACCCATTATACCCACTTTTAAAATAATACGTAAAATTATAATAATTACGAACAAATCTCGCGCGTACGTCTCTCACTGCTCGCATGTAAGCCCCTACTGATTGTCCACGCAGAGCGGGATGCCGCGCGTACTTGCATTTTCTATACCTACACGGGGAGTGAGACAGGCCTGGCGGTACGCAAATTTTTAGATGAAATAAATCTCTGGACTCGCGACACTGTCACGAGACGCAGTTTGACGTATGGTGAAAACACTACGGAGAAAAAGTGTCTCCCGTTAAATGGCCCCATTATTTACTTTTGACCCCAACCTTCCCAATACATTGGCCTTTGACCTTGACATTTGACCTTTGATTTCAACTATCCTCATCACATTGACCTATGACCTTTACCTCCAATCGTCCTCCACGAACACGAATAATATGTGGATGGTCCCTAAGGTTCACACAAAGCCCGACCATTCTACAATGACACCTAACTCACCGTATTTCGTCCAGCGTCCCAGATGTCGGGCCGCGCGGTGCGGCGCGTCCAGCAGCGCCGCGGGCAGCAGCTGCGCCGCGTACCGGCCGCACAGCGCGCCCCACACCAGACCCACCTGCGTCGCGGACCGCCGCACGTCGTAGTACACGAACGACTGGGAACGGATGTCAAACACCAATATTAATATAATAATTAATAACAATAACTCCCCACACCGATTTCGGTGACGTTGGCCGATTTCATTGAAACCAGGCCAGTTACGCAGGAGTAATTTTATAGTGTCTTGTGCGCACAAAAAGTGCTTACTCTCGTAACCCAGTGGGACGGATAACCGACACGACTGGCGAGAGAACTGGCGCAAGTCCGACTTTTTACATGCCCATCCAACGCATGGATCAGACTTTTTTTCAGATTTCTTGTCAGACAATCAAGTGATCAGCCTCCATTGTCCTAACCAGACTTTTTTGTTGTTCCAATGCGGGAATCGAACACACGACCTCCGAGTCGAGAGGCAGGCTCTAACCACTAGACCATGGAAGCAATATAAACAAATTAAAAAAAAAAATAGCTCCCGAATTGTAAAGCAGTGAACGAGATGATGATGATGAAATACAACTAAGAACACTCTCGATCACGTTAGCTTTCAAACAAAAATATAACTAGATCGAAATTGGTTCATCCGTTTGGGAGCTACGATGCTACAGACACACACACATACAAGGTACGTCAGGTACGTCAAACTTATGACATCTATCTGTTTTCTTCGGGGTTTAAAAAAGTATTTTTATTTGTCCCTGTTTCTTATAGAAGAAACTTCTACAGCCTGATACAAAAGTGACTCTCTCTTCAGCTCTCGACTCGAGTGGATAACAACAACTTTGATCTAGTTTTTTTTTAATTAAAAATTAATTAAAAAACATTTATTTGATAGATATGACATACACTACAAGATTTTACATGTATACATTACAACACAGAACACAATAAAAGAAAATAATAAAAAAAAAAAAAAAGATAAGTACCTATACTCATATAACATAGAATGGTAAACAAGAAAAACATTATAATTTCTAATACTAAAGGTACCATCAGAATCAAATGGTCGGTAGTGCAGTGTATTGCCTAACCATCAAAATGGAGACCACTCAGGTATATCACCACGGCGCAATCACCACAGTGCCTGGTATTATGTGGTTCCATCGGTACTGTCATTTGAGGGACAGAATAACACATAGCAATAGCTGATAGAAACATACATATACTTACATAATTACAGATAAAATATTAAATATATTATAATATTATTATGGGACATACGTATAAACATGTGACTCATCACTCATTACCATGAACAGTGCAACGTTCACGCCACCCGCGCCCTCCGCACTCCCCTTGTACACTACCCATAGTAACTACAGCCATGTCGCAAGGGGTGGACGCACGCATGGCTAGCCGCCATAGATCTGTTCATAGCAAGTAGTACAGGTGAATTGAAAAATTGGCGTCTTCGCCCAGATTTTACAACTCTATAAGATTTTCAGCTCTATTACATTAACGCAGAGTTCTATTTAGAATGCAGCCTTTTCTGTCACAACTATTTAAAAAAATCTATTTGTTGTACAGTATGTTTTGTCCTGTCAATATTTTGCCGGAACCAATTTTTCAGAAGACATTGTAAATGCAAAACTTCACTTAGAAAGTATCGATTTGACAAGTGACCGTCATTGATAAACAAATTAAAAAATATATGTATCACGCTGTATTTGTAAACAGAACTTAGAGCGCTCAGGGGCGTTATAACCAATCCTAGGTTATGGATGTTTATAATACTAAGAGCATTAAATGTATATTATAATAAAAATCTTAAATATATTATGTATAGATAATATAAAAGTATTAAAAGGATTGTACATTTCTGTTGTCTATAGTACCCGTAACACAAGTTCCTCGAGGATACAATTTAATTATTATCTAGCAATATCCCGCCAAAAAAAAAAATACAACCTGCAAGTAAGTACTCCAGGAACCGTGTGATGAGTTAGATAAATGTATAAAGCACCAAGCATGTAGAAGCGGACTGACCGTCGGAGCCATTGTAATTGTGGTGAAATGTTATCCACCTGTTTTCCATTTGAAAAGTACTTAACAACTTAAGAATTTTGCATATACATAATATGACCGTGAAAAGGCACGGGCCCTAAGGCCAAATACCTTATGGTTAATCCGGCCCTGCACACTTTTATACACATATACACACATACGTACTATCTATGTGTATACGTGCCAAGATAAATATCATAAGCTATAACTATCACGAAATAAAGGTTATTGGTACAAGATAAATATAAATAGCCAATACTCGGCAAAAATAATACTATTCCATAATAAGTAATAACACAATGCAGGAAATACAGGTTGGTGTTTGTTTTATACTAATAACGTGTTAAACTTTTGTTAAAGTCATACATATGTGAGTCAAAATTATACAAGCTATATATATATTTTTGTTTTAGGTTTGTTTTAGGTTTTTCTTTGAACGCTGGCATGATCGAGAGTGTTCTTAGCTGTAAGCAAGCTGATGATGATGAATGTGGGGCTTAATGTTGTTTTTATTATTTGCACTATAAAATGACTTACCTGAGCAAAACAGCACGGAACAAAACTGCTATAGTAAGCCCCAATGATTGAATTGAACAGTATTTTCTTAACTCTCAAGTTGAAGTCCTCTCTGATGGTGTCGACCTCGATACGAATCTGCTCTGGGTCGTGCGAACAACAGTGCATGATTGGTGTCTCAACATGGTGGAGCTCAATGAATGGACTCACTTGGAAGCCGAATAGTATGACATATATTATTGCCCTGAAACATACAAATTAAGATTTTATTTGAAGAGTTTGAACAGTTTAAATTAAAATTTTTCTTTTCATTTTATTTCTATTCCAAGAAATCAATTCAATTTTATGCAATTTATTTTATGAATGTTGTGTGCATCAGTTACATTATGTTGTTAATAGATTAAGTCCAAAATTGTCCATTATTTAAAAATCATGCCTTCCATAACACGAAGAGTAATACCATGATATTTAATCAACAATAATTAACTTTAAGAGGTTAATATACTTACGGATAGCACAGATAGAAGATCTTAACTAGTGGGTATTTGAGAATGATGAAGTACGCACACCACGACATGGAACCCACTACCACACCCAATATGAACATCCTGAAAAGTATTTTATTTTATTAGGAAAATGGAAATGTATTAGTATTATGTCCATAAATCGCATAAGACTTTTGAGGACTTTTTACCACCCTTGGTGAGATACCATAGAATTCGCCTCGACTCTTCCCCTCTCCCTAATCTCACATGAGATATTATTTCAAAAATTATATAATATGTAAAATGTGTTGATACTTAAGTATGTAGGTACTTGATTTAATTTAAAAAAAACACAATTTGTTTTATTGCTTTTATTAAGACTAGGAAAGAGAAGTATTTTAAATTATTCTAAATTAATCTAAGCATATGTACAGTGTACAATTGGGTTTAAAATTTTTCAATTTTACCTAATATTCTCACATTTTAAGAATAGGTATTTTTGCCAGAAAAAAATTATGTGATATTCAATGCAAACAAACATACAAACATCAATCTTTCATCATATAACCATACATTTTGCCATGATAAAAAGTAGCCTATGTCCTTCCTCATGGTCCAGTGGCGAAGGCTGGTTCTCCTTCATAGGGAAGCCGGAGCCTGTATAATAGGTAGGGATTTCTATGAAGGTTTGCAAAAGGTAAATGACAAGGGAAGCCGATAGGAATGGAGTTATAGGAACCCTACGCCACTGCCATGGTCTAATCTATATCTGTACAAAATTTCATCAAAATTGGTCCAGTAGTTTCAGAGCCTATTCAATGTAAACAAACAAACTTCCCCTTTATTATATTAGTACATAAGTATATTAGATTTTTTTAATAGAATTTTACCCACCTTGCTCCCAGTGTGGCATGTGGCATTAGTTTAGGTGACACTGATGTACTTAAAATGCTTAGTGTTATACTTAGAAACAATCTCCGGCTGAGGATCGCCAGAATAAATCCCACCAGATGTGGATCGATCAAGTGGAAGTGCTAAAAGGAAAATTTGTATTTAATTTTAGGTATTTTGATGACCTTTCAGAGGTTAGTGGGGACGCAAACCAGAGATAGCGGCTTCGAATCCCACCAGCTACAAAAAATTTTGTGGGTCATGGATGTATTTAAATACATGTGTATTAAGTATACTGTGTAATATTTTATAACACACAGTAGACAGACCAAACTTCATGATCATCCAACTTTCAAATATGTACTTAAGCTTTGAGACAAAAGCTTTTGTATATATTTTTTATAGAAAAAATGCTGTTATAGTAAAACAATAAAATATTGCCCAGTATAAATCTTAAGTATATTAACGTATATAATAATTCTGTAGTCTGGTACCCGTAACACAAATTATTCAAGAACTTACCACGAAACCAGATTGATGTGGTGTGAAAGCATCTATAGATACAAAACCATTCCCAAAATCATTTATAACCACAAACAATGAATAATGGCTGTAATAATCATTTTGACTGATAGTACAAGGTTTATATTATGAGTTATGACTTATTACTCAGTTTATTGTTAAAAATTATGTCATTATAAATGGTTCTCACTGTATTTCCTAAGGTTCCTATACCATGCAGATTTCAAAAATGTTTTAAAATCTACATACATTTAAGATACTTATGAACCGACAATATACCCGATCACTGGCTGCGCCTAGTTTTGGGGGACCTATGTTCAAAGTGTTTTTTGTTTTTAAATTGTTATTAATAATATTTTTTATTTTCACCATTATTATAACATTGCTATTATATTCATAATCTTTTTCTACAAATGATTTAATATAAACGCATACCAACCATAGCTTCACTTGTTAAAGAATTTGGTAGCCACCAAGCAGTCCGGTACACATTGAGGAACTGCAAGCCCGTGGCTACCACTGTGAATACGAATGTCATAATCTCAAACAGGAGCACTCCGTCCTGCGGTATGTACGGGAACGGGATGTGCTTCGGCGGTGACGGGTTGTCTGACAGCTTCATGTCACACATAGGAGCCGCAAACGACAGACGCGCTTTGGAGCGCTTACATCCATTCGCGTCTTCATCGGACGCCGCTGGCACTGCCTAATAACGTAAATTAATTTGATTAATATTAAATTCTAGCCCCAAAATTTATTTTTTAATAGTCATATGGAATGCAAACAGACTTATAAGCTTTGAGAGCGAGAGTATAAGCGAATCGAATATTTACTAGAAAACTTAACGTATTTTACCTTCTTGGCACCGCCAGTGCCCTTCTTGGAACCCGGAGCTACCATTTTAGTGGTGATAGACGGTAAAGGCCGCTTAATAAGCGGGTCTTTAATAATTTTTCGCCGCCTCGAGACGGCTGTTGACGAAGTGCTAACTTGCGAGTTAGCCCAACGTCGGGCCAGTAGAATAGTCAAAAAGCCAACGACCGCTGGTAAGAAGAACACGACAAAAGGGCCACTTTCATTTTCTGTACAACTCATAACTCACATGATAAAATAGTCGCAAATTAATATTTGGATACAATACGAAATAATACGATCAACTTTCAACTTTTCAAGCTTTTTCAAGATACGAGTGGCAGTGGGGCTAACATGTCATTTGTCAACGTCAAAGCTCAAATACGATGTTTTTTTTTTTGTAATACATGGCGGACGGTATTAAACCCAAAGAAATAGGAGTTTCATTAAACCATTGCAAACTGTGTCAAGTTAAAAAGACTGGTAAATAAAATTTTCGTTTAAGTTTTCAACAACATTTTTCTAATTCGACAAGTCCAAAGTCTAGTCAAGGTCCACATAAATCGTCAGTGTAGTCAATAAGTCAAGTCAGTCGATTCAGTAAAGTGGTACCTATATAGACGCTTTACTGAAACTTCCTAAATCCTAGGCAGTTTTGGAGAAACACAAAATAGAACACATTTTATAGTTGTATTACTTTTCCACATTTGTGCACATCAACGATTAACTATTATAATGGATAATATTCTATAACATTAAAAACCGAAATTTCAAATTATTACACGATTTAAAAAAAAAATCTAATCAACAACGTCGCTTGTTAACATAATTCGATTACTCGAAATACCTACGGTGATTGATGAAATTGTTTTTTGTAAAGCAGCTAAAAAGGCTAGAAAATAGAATTTTCGTAATTAAATAGGTATTATAATCTTAGATCATTTAATACAGGATAAGGCACGCGGGGAAATTATGAAACAAAACTTTCTGCCAATTTTGGTGCGGGGAGGTAACTCCCACAATGAAAACAAAATCACACATTCAGAAAAATATTGTAATCGTTACAAACTCACACATTTATAAAACTGCAACACTAGCTTATTTATTTCACACAAATAAGACTCGCGCTAATATAACAGTGTAGGGTACGTACCTACTAATACACTGGCGTGCTAAGTGATGTTACCAATACAAATTATATCGATATATTGTCGATATGAATTTGTATTGGTCACATCTTGTTATTTGAAAATAATGTATTTTGTTGAAATAAAACCATTCCGAATAATTCCGATACACATATTAATATATTATATTACACGTAAAAGTTATGGCAGCAATAAAAAACTTCACATAGGTACTTAAGTAGTAAATACAGTCTATTCACGTTAAGTTTGCAGTGAGTCGTCAGTACAATTTACAAATGTTAAACTGGCTTACCTTTATTGTCAAACGTGAACACGAGCTAAGCGTCATTGCTTTCTAAAGACATTTGCACTGATGACTCACTGCAAACTTAACGCGTACATATAGGCTGTATTTACCACTTATGTATGTGAAGCTTTTTAAAACCGCCATAGCTTCTACGTGACTATAGAATGCACATACGCACATACTCACATACGCTAATACATAACACATACATAGATATTATTATGAACACTAAACATACAACTCTCCTTTTTTGCAAACATCAAAGCTAAGAATGACCTAATCTAACCAAGAATATATCAGGACACGTCTAAGGAGGGTTCCGTGACTATAAACACGTAATATTTTTTCAAATTAAGTACTTCAAAAGTTACTGTCTGATTAGGTTCAAAATAATTTTCCTAAAGAGTTATTAGCATAATAATCTATCAGCATAGAAAATTGTAAGTTTCTAAGTCTTATAGTTTAGAAATGCTAGGGAAGACCAACTTATAAATTACTTTGGAGACCGATTACTCGAAAATGGTTGACTTTATAAAAAAAATATGTATGAAACCTTGCCTTTATTTAAAATTACCTAATCAACGATACCCCACACGATGGGATAGAAAGAAAAAAAAATCATCCCCACTTCACATGCATGGAGAGCCACACCTAGAATATCTTTTACATTTAAACGAGCAATTTTGTATATTTATGTATATGTATATAACCGTGATCTTGGAAACGGCTCAACGATTTCGCTGAAATTTGGTATATGGGGGTTTTCGGGGGTAAACAATCGATCTAGATTAGTCTTATGTTTGGGAAAATGCGTGTTCGTGTTTTAATTCGTTTTTCTTTCCACGCAGAATATGGTCGCTAATTTCGTCCTGCCGGCCACTGTCCGTTTGGTCCAGCGGGTTAAGACGCGCATGGCAAGAAACGAGTGTTACGGGTTCGAAACCGGCTCGGTGCCTTACTTTTGTTTTTTTTTTATATGTTCAAGTATATAATTAAATAATTATATTTTTTTATAGTTTTCAGACAAGTTTAAAAAAAATGTAGTTAATGTTTGAGATCAAACACCTGATCTACACAGAAATCGATTGTAAATAATAATAATTGTCAGTTCACATTTTACTTTTTAAGTTTATGTAGATTATCACCTAAACACCACCATTAAACAATAAATAGTCGCCCAGGTACTAAAATTATTATTATTTTATGATGCCAAATCCGAGATCTATACACAATCTATGATCTAGCTACATAATACTAATCTGTGATTTATGACTGTACCAAATTTCATCCATTTATATTCATAATTAGGCTAACGGTAGAAGCGCGGACAGACAGTCGGACAAAGCGAAACTATAAGGGTTCCTCAAGTATTACGGAACCCTAAAAATGACTTGCGCTTCAAACAAGGAAAACTAATAACTTGTGTCCCTCTGGGAACATCTTGATTTTATAACGATACCCATCTTGATTTTATAACGATAGTCCATATTTCAAACATCCAAATAAACTGTTTAGCCTTTCAAGTTTCAAAGTTGCGGTAGGGTAAATAATAAACATCACGTACATACATGCATACTTTATACTCCTTGCTTGATCTGTCGTATAAAGTTTAAAAGCAATCCAATATTTTTACATCACAAAATATAAAATTAGTATACCAAGAAAAAAATTAATTTTTATCAACATCGTTATTCTAGTGATTGTCACGTCACTCAAAAAGTAATAAAAAAATTCCGCCATGTTTCGAGAATTAAGTGCCATAATAAAATTCGAATCTATTATATAGGAAATAAAGACTAAAATTCTATATCTAACAACAATATTCTCGTGGAGAGTGCGCCTACGTCATCATCGAATATTCTCCGATTTTTTGTCTCGTTTACACCGCTATTCGATACATCGTCAATTTTTACGAAATTACATTTAAATAGAAATATACAATAATTAAATAAAAAAATACTCACAAATGAAAGGCCATTCCATCTTTTTTAAGATTCGACGTGTTGGACTTGTTTTTACAGGACATAACAGCACAAATCGGCATTTTTAGTGGAGCATTTCGGACGTCCTTTCGATGCTATACCGATGCACATAATGGTTAAAATCGATTACGCAAATAGTTTTTATGAACGCATTAGATTCAAAAATCTTATACTTCAGCAGAGGGGGAAAGCGCATGTAAGGCTTATCCCGTAGTATAAGATCTAAGATTATAATTCAGCACCGTTTTTCTAAATGGTCATTTACTTGACATTGGCAAAGGTTTTAAGCCGTATCGCTTATTTAAAAAGAAAACAAAATGTCAATGTCAAAAGTAAATGTCAATTGTCAAATATTCGCAATTTCGTAGAAATCGATTTGCTGCAGGATTTGCCGGTTTTGAGTTTTCTATAACTATTATTAAAATGAAAATGATGAATTAAACTCTTACTAACAATGACTTTCTACATACTTTGTACTTTTGTCCTCACCTTTTATGTTGTTATTTGGTTTTTCGATTCATTCTTTAAGGTGAGTTGGGCTTTGCAGTATGAAGTAACTGCAGTTTTTCAACATAAACAAACCATACTTCGTATAAAATTCGTGTTTTTACATTTTCAGAGCTGCTTGCACTACCCGTATTATGCTTTCTTGGAAGGAACCGGCTTAAAAGTGGGAATACTGAATTTTTCTTGGAAAACTGCCGCATTCAATCGATGTATATACAGATGGAGTAAAAATCTCAGTCGTATTTTACGCAGATGGTTTAGCTTTGGTTACATGTTTACTATAGCTATATTCCTTCCGTTTGCCATATGGACCTTGCTTTCGTTTATATTTGAGCACTTCTATGAAACTTTGCAACTGAACAGTGTGCCCGAAGTTAAGGCTATGGTACCTGGAATCAATGTACCAGCTTCTGATTTTTGGGTTTATTTCCTATCAATAGGACTGAGCTCTATTTTCCATGAGCTCGGTCATGCGGCTGCAGCCGCTCAGGAGGATGTGCAACTCGTGTCGGTCGGTCTTTATGTATTTTCTATTATACCAATTGCATTCGTGGAATTGAATACGGAACATTTAAATAGTCTGCCTGTTACGAAAAGGCTAAAAATTTACTGTGCAGGTGTATGGCATAATATAACACTTGCGTTCTTAGCTTTACTACTGTTTTTCTCTGCACCAGTGTTATTCAGTATTGCTTACCAAACAGAAGTCGGAGTGAGAGTGATCGGTTTTTCGGATGATTCACCATTGAAGGAAGCTAGAGGCTTAGAGGAGGGCGATATTATTAAGTCTATAAATGATTGCACAGTTAAAAATTACAATGATTGGTCCTATTGTCTTCATGTTGCTCACGACAGATTCGGTATTTGCACAAGCGCCGAATATATTGCACAAAATGATGAGATAATGATGGAAACCATCAAAGAAAACGATGTTGTTGAATGCTGCAGGAAAGATGATCTATTTAGTTTCTGTTTTGAGTATATGGAGCCTAAACTAGCGATAGATTCAGTGTTACCAGGACAATATTCATGTTTGAAACCCCGAGACATGGTCAAACATAAATTAATTAAATGCACCGAGCAGAATGGCTACGTCTGTCCCAGAAACATGCACTGCTTAAGACCATCTTTAAATAACCATACATACCTAATTATAATAGAGCGAGAAGACAACAACGCTGTCCTCTATTTAGGTGTTCCTTACGACATTCACAAGACAGTTTTTGTTGATCAATATTTTCCGAGGTTGTCTATCCTCTCTTTCTTTTCTCCCACTGAATTTGAGAAACTCTTACGGTATATTTTCATATTCTCAATGGGTATAGGGTTCTTAAATGTCCTACCCTGTTATGGAACTGATGGGCACCATATTGCAAGGAATATCATTCAAGCAGTTGCTAAATATTTTAATAAGAATGGAGATTTTGTAACATTCTTCACTGTATTTACTGTTGTGGTTGGTACGGGACTGACCTACCCAATTCTAATGTATTTATTTTACAAAACAATTTTCCTGGAAGGTGATTAGCAAATGAATGAGAATATTAGATTACTATAGCATTTGTTGATTTTATAGTCGATTGTAGACGATTTTATAAGTATAAGTTTTTAGCCTTAGTATATTATCATTTGTAAATACTGTTCTGAAAGTGTATATAGGTGACTTTGTAATAAAATGTGTTTGTATATTCACTGTTTTAATAAAACTGATATTTAACCGAAAAAGAGTTTTTAAAAAAGGAAATATAGGATTTAGAAATTAATTAAAATAATAAGAAAACAAAAGCAGTTAATCTAAAATATTTATTTACACTTATTTAACAAAAACAATTCTTATCTGGGGGCACGGCAGTGCACCCGCCAAAGTCGAGCGCGAAGCAAACACTGCCGTACCATCCTTTACTGGAACCATTTCGCCGCATTTTCAGGCCCCTATTTAAGAACCTCTGGATAAGACCAGAACGCAGAAATTTTCGTCATCCAGTAAGCTATAATCACATACTTAAAATCCAAAATTTCAAGTCTGTAGGTCATTTAGTTCCGAAGTTAAGCGAAAGCAAAGTTTCGCATTTACGACACTCACTCACTCACTCACTCACTCATGATCATCAAAATAGAACTAGTACTTCCCATAAACTCAGAGAGCTGTTTGGTACAGAGTTAGGGTTTAATGGCCACATAAAGGGAAAACTATAAAAACTAGGATAATCGATCTGGGGGCACGGCAGTGCCCCCGCCAAGTCAAGCGCGAAGCAAACACTGCCGTACCATTATTTACGGGAACCATTTCGCCGCATTTTCAGGCCTCTATTTGAGAACCTCTGGATAAGACCAGAACGTCGATCTGGGGGCACGGCAGTGCCCCCGCCAAGTCGAGCGCGAAGCAAACACTGCCGTACCATTATTTACTGGAACCATTTCGCCGCATTTTCAGGCCCTTATTTGAGAACCTCTGGATAAGACCAGAACGCAGAAATTTTCGTCATCCAGTAAAGTATAATCACATACATAAAATCCAAAATTTTAAGTCTGTAGGTCATTTAGTTCCGAAGTTAAACGAAAGCAAAGTTTCGCATTTATGACACTCACCCAGTCACTCACTCATGATCATCAGAATAGAACTAGTACTTCCCATAAACTCAGAGAGCTGAAATTTGGTACAGAGGTAAGGTTTAATGGCCACATAAAGGGAAAACTGTAAAAACTAGGATAATCGAAGATCTGGAGTACCTGGTGACCCTTATTAGAAAACACAAGAGCCCAACCAAACTATTAGAGATCGACATACTGCCTTTACAAAAAATATTCAACTTGGTGGGCCACTTCATTTGATGTCAAAAATCGAAGGTCTGAAGTATCTGATGAAGAACCCTCAGCTGGTCTCAGCTGATTAGAGATATGGTAATGCCCCCTTCTACTATTGGTACATAAAAAATCGACTGTCATTGCAAAAATCCAGTGAAGTAGGACACATCTTCTAATTTAATCTAGCCCTAGCGTCCCACTGCTGGGCGAATGCCTCCCCTTCTGCTTTTAATACGCATATAAATGAAATTAAAGGAAAACTCTGGTTAAGACTGGACTGGCTTTTATACTTATACTTACAAGTTTACAAGAAGAAATAGTCGAACAATTAACTTTATTCTACTCGAACATTACACAAATTAAATAAACAAATTACACTAAAATCTAGTAAAATAAATCAATATTCCTACGTTTCTACAAAAAGAAGTGAAATCCCACCAAAAACATTCTGTAAAAAACTAGCCAAGTCTCGATGGAGCTGCTTGTTTATCTCTAAAAAGTAATGAAATCTAGACAAAGTCGTGCCAAGTCTAAGGATCCTTACTGCGATTTATTTATTATTATAGTTAATGTTGTGTGACTTGGCCGTTGAAGAGTACACAAGGGTACAAAAGGGGCTCCATGACACCATTGCTCCAATACATGTGTTATACAATCAACAACGCCTAAAATAAGACACTAGCGTCCAATTACCAATACCAGTATGGGCTATTATCTCGCTTAACAAACATAGGTAGTTACAACAGAATCTGATATAACATTACGTGTAAACAAAATTGACTTGTACCCACTAACGTATAAAGAATTTTCAACGGCCAAGTCACACAACATTAACTATAATAATAAATAAATCGCAGTAAGGATCCTTAGACTTGGCACGACTTTGTCTAGATTTCATTACTTTTTAGAGATAAACAAGCAGCTCCATCGAGACTTGGCTAGTTTTTTACAGAATGTTTTTGGTGGGATACATTATATACTAATATTATTGAATTAATACTAGCTTTCACTAAGCGCTAGAGATTTTTGTAAGTCCTTCAATGATTTTTTCCCAATATGTAACATTGACTTGATGGCATGCTCATCTGTATGATGTTTATTATTTTTAAAATCTGATTTTGCCCATTCTTTGAGTTCTAGCTGAGTCTTCTTGTCGGGCACTTTCCTAATTGTTTTTAATATATCTCTGTATAATTTAATCACTTCTTGTCTTATCATAAACTGAAAACAATATATTTGAATGAAGAAAGTGCTAAATTATATTAAAAACTATAAAAGGAATTATAGGACTTTTTTACCAGTACTGTGCTACATACAAAACCTTTTTTAGATAGGAAATACTCACCTGTTTTAGAGTCAACGCAGTTTTTGGTAATTTCGTCGCCATCTCAGTTTATTACTTCTAGGTTACTGTCATAATACTTTTTAATATTTACTGGCGCACACAGTTTTTCATTTATCTTACTTATGTAATTATTATAATTTTCCGTTTCAGCCTGGTGACGTCCACTGCAGGACATAGGAATTATAATTTTACATTAATAAATTTTAAAATTAGATACAGAGCTGCATAAAAATAAAAGTGCAAAAAATACACAATGAACAGATGATTGTGATTTGTGACATGACTGTGACTGACGTAAAAACTGAAATCTTTTTTTTTATTTAGGTATATTAAATGGCGTTGGCTTACAACCATTAGACAGTGTCAAGTAAAAAAGGCGGGAAATAGAATATTCGTTCAAATTTTCATCACCGTATTTCTAAATCGTCAAGTCTCGTCAAAGTCCAAATAAATAGTCGGGGTAGTCAATGAGTCAAGTCAGTCAATTTAGTAAAGTGGTACAGATGCTTTACTGAAACTTCCTAGGGAGTTTTGGCGGGAAACCCAATTTAGCACATCCTGATCTTGACATGCTCTTGGTTAGGTTATTTGTAATTTGTATAAAGGGCGATAAAGCTTATAACCATTGCCAGTTCAAGATAGGAAAATATAATATATTCCAACGCCGTTTTTAATAGTCAGTGCAGTCCAATCCTGGGAACACACGAGTAAAGTAAGTCGATTCAGTAAAGTGACGTCTACGGTCTACCACTTTTTTAAGAACACAGTTATGTCACAAATCATCAGGATGCACAAAACGTGTGGGCAAGTGAACGTTTTGACTTTTGGCCATTCTCGAAATAGGCTGAATGATATATATTAGACATAATGAGATTCAAATCAAATCAAAATAATAATAAAATACCACAAATTGAGTCTAAGCTAGAGTGACTTTTTACTAATGTTATTTGAGACTCAGAATCTACCCCTAGTAATGTGGCACGGACAGTTTTTCAGTTATTTAGTCCGTCACTGTTTATTTGTGGATGAGGTAGCTGGATTAATGGCATAGAAAACCCGTAGTGAATTCGGTAGCGTGTATTAAACCACCATTACAAAAATTTTTAGACCGTTCACACCGAACAGGAAAAGGGTTACAGAATGACAGTGTTGCCAACAATATACAAAAAATATAATAGATGCAAAAATGTTGGGGATACCAACATACTGCCAGCCGCAACAATTTAGGCAATAAAAGAATTTGATACATCAATATTGTGCAAGTTTGTAAACAATGTAAAAGCTGAACAAATGTAGCTATAATATGTATGTGGAATTTGCTGGACACTTAACGAACTTCAGCTAACCTTATTTACTACAAATTCAATAGTTATTTAACAGTATATTTAAATATTAACATACATGAGTTGTTATTCAAAGTGAAAAGACAATAAAGCAACCTTAGCTTTATATGCAGTAGAGAACATCAACATTCTGCATAAAGGGAATGAGAAAGATACATCCATAGGTCGCTGGTTCAGATCCGGCTCGAAAGGCCATGTTTATTTGTGGATGAGGTAGCTGGATTAATGGCAAAGAAAACCCGTAGTGAATTCGGTAGCGTGTATTAAACCACCATTACAATTTTTTTAGACCGTTCACACCGAACAGGAAAAGGGTTACAGAATGATAGTGTTGCCAACAATATACAAAAAATATAATAGATGCAAAAATGTTGGGGATACCAACAGTCACTAATTTAATAGAGCTGAAAATCGAAGATACAAGTGTCGAGTCAAATGTCCTAAATTACATTATCTCTACATTCGAATCTTCCCTTTTCAACTCTATTGTATTAGTGCAGAGTTCTTATTTTAGTGCTCTGAATTTTCAACGGCGACGGCGCGGCGCAGGCGTTCCGGATTTTGGAGCATAATAATATAGGTAGTCACAGCATAGTCACAGCCTTACTTTTAACGAAGCTGAGTTTCGTTTTCGCCTCCGTGATCCCGTAATTTCCGCTCAATCGTATCTCCGTATAACATTGAAATTGTAGGCGTACCTACAATAGACTGTGTAGCATATCGTACGATTACTTATTTATCCCTTCAATTTCAACTAATTTATTAAAGAAGAAAAGTTTGTTAGTTTGTTTGCATTGATTAGGCTCCGAAATTGGCACAGATGTAGGTAAAACCACGTAGGCTACTTTTTAAAAAGAACGGGTTCGCGGAAAAATGTACGGTTTCTGCGAAAGCGCGCACGTCGCGGGCAACATCTAGTATGTAATACATAATACATTACAACCGGGTATAGTCGTTTCGCACCTACGGATATACGGATCTTCTGATAGTAAGCAACCGCCGCTCATGGACACCTGCAGTAGGTAACATACTAGAATTCAAGTGTCATCAACATCCCCGGCCCAAACGCTTTGGTCTCCCAGTATTCTAACTCACTCGGCGAAACAAAATCCTAGCGTCGGTTGTCTGTGAGGCCGTGTTCAGTATTAGCTCTTTGGTGGATCCTGCACATTCGTGTCGAAGCATTACTCTCCCAGTGATATGGCTGTGGTACATGTGGGTCTAATGGTCTACACTCTTATAATTTTGAACTAATGAAAAAATACTAGTAATGAAATACTAAGCGGGGAAACCACACCTATCTTATGTATTTTAATAAGGGGTCGTACATTAATCACGTGATGCCTAAAGGGGGAGGGGGGGTCCGAAAAAAAATCACCAAGTATCACCAAGGGGAGGAGGGGGTATAAGGCGACATCACGTGTATTAATTTTCGAATCTAGTCTATGCATACCGAAATTATTATCGGTCGTAGATTCGTAATGTTGTTTAAATACTTACAAGACAAATGACTCGTATAGTTTTTAATTGCTTGAATTATTCGATTAAATTGTTTTTAAGGTTAAAGTTTTTCTTCAAACATGAACTGCTTACTATGTAAAAAAATACACGTGATCTTAGGTGGGGGAGGGGGGGGTAGTACAAAACCTCACCACGTATCACCAGGGGGAGGGGAGGGGTCTAAAAAGTTGTTAAAAAACATCACGTGATTAATGGACGGTCCCTAAGTATTATTATTTTTGCCCGACTACTAAGAAGAGTATTAGCCTCCGTGGTCTAGTGGTTAGAGTATTGGCTCTCGGCTCGGAGGTCTGATCCACGATGTTGTTTATGTTTCCAAGTTTGGTTAACAGTTAGGACAATGCAGGCTGATCACTGATTATTATCTAACAAGAAAGATGATTAATGCGGATGGGCATGTAAAAAGTCGGACCTGCGCCTGATCTTTCGTCAGTCGTGTCATCCGTCCCACTGGATTATGATACTAAACGAAGAGAGTGCTCTTGTGTACTGCGCACACACTTGGGCACTATAAAATTACTCCTGCGTAACTGACCTGATTTCAATGAAACCGACCATCGTCATCAAAATCGGGTGTGGGGGAGTTATTATTGTCTTACTATTTTACTGATCTTATGGTGTCTACAGACACACGAATTTGGTACGGAGCGTACAGCGGATCTGGTACGGAGCGTACCAGATCCGAGCGTGTGTAGGGCAGTCCGGCGAACATAAGAAGAAGGCGAAGAGTTCACCGTTGTCCGCATCGGATCTGGTTCGCTTCGTACCAAATTCGTGCGTGTGTAGAGCAGTCCGGCGGTTAGGCCGTACAACGGTATCAGTGTTGCCAACTTAGGGATGTACCCCCCAAAATTAGGGAAAATATCTACGGGGGTTTACTAGGGGACAGGATGTTTAGAATTTACTCCTTATGAATCAATTTGTATGTTATAATAAAAATTATTTTAATGTGTGTATATAGCCAGGGATATGAAAATGTATTGGGAGTGAAATCAGATTAAGACAAGTTAGTTTTATGTTATTCACGCGTAAGTCTTTATGTTAAACACATAACCTTTCTTTCTAGCTTATTATCTCTTAGACCTGTCAATGATATATCATTGACAGGTCTAAGAGATAATAAGCTAAGTAATCAGTAGTAAAAGTAATCAGGGGTAAAATTTGGGGAGAAATATTTTTTAAAGTGTTACCAACACTACCCGTTATCAATGAATTGCGGGAATCATCGTCGTCGTTTAAAAACAGCACTGTAAATAGAACTCTATGCTAATGTAATAGAGCATAAAATCGAACACACGAGTGTCGAGCTTTACGGTCCACTGCACCGTACCAAATTCGTGCGTGTGTAGCGACACCAGATTTGGTCTCCGGATATGGTTCGTTGTACGCTCCGTACCAAATTCGTGTGTCTGTAGATAGCATTACTAATTTTACTAATATTATAAATGTGAAAGTTTGTGAGGATGTATGGATGGATGGATGTTTGTTCCTCTTTCACGCAAAAACTACCGAACGGATTTCGATAAAATTTGGTATGGTAGTAGTTTAGGCTCTGGATTAAAACATAGGCTATTTTTTATCCCGGAAAAGTACAGTATTCTCGCGGGATACCCGATACTATATTTACGCGGACAGAGCCGCGGGAAAAAGCTAGTATAGAAATAAATTTAAGTTGACGGAAAAAGTTGATTAATAAATCCAACTTATATTATAAATGTGAAAGTTTGTGAGGATGGATGGACGGATGTGTGGATAGATGGATGGATGGATGTTTGTTCCTATCTCACACAAAAACTATTGAACGGTTTTCGATGTAAATTTGGTATGGGAGTACTTTAGGCTCTGGATTAAAACATAGGCTACTTTTTATCCCGAAAATGTACAGTATAGTTCCCGTGGGATACTGTAATTACGCGGGCGGAGCCGCGGGCAAGAGCTAGTAGTAAATACTTTGTGATGAAACTTGAAAGTTCACTTAAAATATATTAATCTCAAGTTAAATTACAGTATTAATTAAATTGTAACTTAAATCTCTATTATCTATTTCATCCGCAATAAGAAATCAATTATATATCAATAGCAAGCTAAAAGTAAAATTAGCAACCCTCCTTCCGTTACAGAAAAAAAAGTTTGTAACTTTTTACAAACAAAAGCTCAGTCCGCCCAAAACTCTACATGAAAGCTCCGCCCACAAAGCTCTCTTCTTGGCACACCCTTGTTTATCGTAGAGACGTAGACTGTAGTGTAGTTCGTATTTCGTTTGTAGAGTCAGTTCATCAGTTGAGCACCGTTCGTGCGGCGTGTCGGTTCTGTGTCGTTTCGCGTCTCGTCTCCGATGTTTACGCTTACGTCAAACTTACAACATCAAATGGAAACTCGGAAAAACTGTTGAATATTCTGTGCGGATTTGATTTGAAATTGTGGTTGCGTTTATTGAAAACATGGACAAGAAAAGTTCACCGTCACCGAAAGAAGTGAAAAAAGAAAAAGATGAGGAGATTAAGGTAATTTTATTTTAGGCTTTTAATAATACATCTTTGATTTTTGGTAACTTAATTTGTTTCGAGTATCTATGTATTTCAGCTGTCGGGCTACAGACTACAGTAACATGAAACGGAGTGTCATATATTTATAAACTTGATCACTCCGAGGGTACAAAGGCGCGGGGTAACTCCGAATAAATTATAAAGTATACGATTACAATATTAATTACATTTAGCGATACACAATAAAACGCGTGTAATATCACGTTTTCGAGGCCTTTTCCAGCCATTAAAGTCGGTAACGCGATACTCGAAGCGCGCTCGGATCTCTGTAACATGAGCCGCTGGATGTTTTGATAATAGATATAGCGACGTGTGTGTGTGCGCGTGTGGGGACGAGGGCCGCGAGTGTGCGCCGGGTAATTTTAGACGTTCCTTTGCTCAAAACGTAACACGAGATCTTCCCAGGCCGCAAGCCGACGATACAATTTATTGTTTTCATATTACGGTTTAATAATGTCGCGTAATACGGAACGTAATGTGCCGCCTCCGCCATTGCGCGCTTTTATTTTGGCGCCACGGAAATAGTTTGACATGTCAATAACCCCATTCGAAATGTCCACGCGTTTTGGACTAAGATATTCGTAAGCGTACTTTTTGTTTTTGATTTATTTCGAACAAATATTTTAAAGCGTCTAGCGTTCCAATTTTGTAATAGCTTTTATTTTAGTTTCTCGCACATTAACAAACGTAAAGTATCATTTTACCATGTCTCCTCATCACAAAATTATAAAAAATACTTATCATTTTGCGAAGTTTATTAGGACAGTTTTGTTTTATTTAGAGTCGGTAGAGTGTTATTATGTTCCATTAATAGCGAGTAGCAGTAAAGTCCATTCACACGCTCCTTAAGACGTTACTGCTAAAATAAATTCCACTTTGATGTAGGTACAATGACCATCATCACCATCCCCGACTACTATAGTACCCACTACCCACTGCTGGGCATGGGGTCCACTACGTTAGCCTACAGTTGGTTGGCTAACTACTAATATTTGACACGAACCAAAAACATATTGTCAAATTTTTTACCCCCTCTTTGAAAAACAAAATGTAGTGAGCGAGCTGATGACTATTAATTATATCTAAATAATATCTAATCGTATTACGTCAGCTTTAAAAAAAACTCTTAGAGATCGGACCTTTCGTTTTGGAGCTACGACGCCGCGGATAGACGCACGGACACTGGACAGATATACAGACAGACAGACACATTAAACTTATAAGTGCAACACACCTCTTTTTGCGTCGAGGGTTACAAAGTGGCGACCACAAACCAAAATAGTATTAGATTGTACAATTTTCATTTGAAATTCATTTAATTCAAATCCAGAAGTTGAGATAGGTACCTAATCAATAAATTGTTATGATATTTTATATGAATACTAGCTTTTGCGTGCGGCTCCGCCGAACACTACTTTTTTCGGGATAAAAAATATCCTATGTCCTTTCCCGGGATCCAAAGTAAGACACACTTTCGCATTTATAATAGTATAGTATAGATTAGTATACATTCGTTAAAATGAGTTAAAATTTTTGCCCACCTTCTGCAGATATAGGTATGCGACATAATTATACCGTTGTAATCCAGACGCAGTCACGCTTATATTTTAATTCTAAACTAATATCCCACCAAAAACATTTTCATGTAAAGTGATTCCAAGACGATGCCATATGACTCGCACTATCAAAAAGCTATTCGATCTCATGTAAAACCAAGCTCCTGACTCTACCAAACATCTAACTTTACACGCCTTAACTCTACAAGCCTATCTTCACAAACTCTACACCTTAGTCAAAATATGTGGCCTGGCCATTTCGCTACATTCGCTTAGGCGGATTAACAATTTGCGGACTGCTCTTCTGTTATACTATTCTTGTAGGAACGAAATGGTCAAGCTACATAATTTGTATAAGGTCTAGAGTTGAAGTTAAGCTTGTAGAGTTAGAAGTTTGGTAGAGTCAAAAGCTTGGTTTTATAATGATGAGATCTAATAGCTTTTTGATAGTGCAAATCATATGATATCGTTTTTGCGTCATTTTATATGAAAATGTTTTTGGTGGGATTTCACTTCTTTTTGAAAGACAATTTCAGAAGAAGTAAAAATTTACGTAGGTCAAAATTTACATCTACAAATTTTCATCACCTACTTTAAGGGGTTGGAGGATAAAAGTTCAAAGTTTATCAATATTATGTTAGTTATGTGCTAAAACTAGCTTACATACCAAATTTCATATTTTTATGACATCCGGAAATACCCTATAATTTTGTCGATCATCATTCATCATTGAGTCAGTGACGAAATCAGTTTTTAGATATCAATAAAATCTAAATTATAAGATCTATATAATTAAAACTTTACATGATTCATTAGTTCGCTACCGGTAACATGTCCTTAAAATTTTGTGTATCTGGTATAACCCAAACCCAAGTTATGAGGGTCTAAAAAATCGACGAAATGCCTCGAGAAAAGGTAGTCTGGTAGTGCCCTTGCGCGTCGTATAGCGCGTCTTGGCGGGGGCACTGCCGTGCCCCCAGATTTTTATCAAGTTGGTCGCTGTGGCTAAAAGTTTCATAGTAAAATGTCCTTTCTAATCAACGGAACATTACGTCTATATATCATTATTAAGTATACAGTATATCGTATTGCACCTCCTTGTTTTCTGGCGGTAAAGACAATTAACGTTTCACCGTAAAACTTGTGTGAACACTGAACAGCAGCATTATTTTTGAACAGCCTAGCAGCATTATTTTTGACAGACAGCGGCGTAAACGTAACGTTATCGAATGAAAAGAGATGTTTGATTTTGGGCCAATCTATTTACACTACATAGGCAAATAGGAAAAAAATATATGGGAATTTCATGAAAATACAAAAAAAAAATATTTGCAGAAGGGTGTTGTGCACATGCGTACAAAAATGATTATTTGAAGTGTTTTTTATTGCAAGAACACTATTTTTAGGGCGGCCATGAGAGTTGTTTCGACTTGACTTTTGACGTAGTTGACAGTTTTAGGAAGAGACGTCATACGTCTTTCTTTGTCAAAAGTGATGTCATTGTCAAAATGACTTTCTTTGTTTAATTCTTAAAACGTAAAATAATGTTTTATTTTACGTTGTGTTGCTCTCCTTGACGAAGTTATTTTAAATGCACATTAAAACGAAGTGAAATAAAATAAAATAAAGAATAGGAAACAGTTATATATAATGTAGCTATATTTACATATAGTAGCCTTATACATTTCTAGAATATCTCTTTTGTACGGGCGTTCTACTGGCATGATTTTGACTGATTTTCATTCAATACTAATTATTATCGTTACGATCACGCCGCTGTCAAATGTTTCCACTAGTGACTAGGCCCACAGTAGACTAGACATACCTACTGACAATATTATTAATTAATCAAAACTTGACAGTTAATGTAAATAAAATGGTAAGATCAAATTAAACTTTCCTTTCTTAACCTTCCTCAATAATAAGCCAAGAATAATATAATAAGGTGACGGTCTTTGAGCTGATTCCAAAATAACTATGATAAATAGTAGCCTAAATGATGAGTATTTTTAGCTTTAATTTTATGTCCCTTGTTTTAGAAGTACCTAGTTTATTAAAATTAAATAAAAGAGATGTTTGATTTTGGGCCAGTTCTATGTACACTACATAGGTAAATAGGAAAAAAACATGGGAATATCATAAAAATATGAAAAAAATAATTTGAAGAAGGGTACATGCGTACAAAAATGATTATTTGAAGAGTTTTTTTGCGAGAACATTGTTTTTAGGGCGGCCATGACAGATGTTTTGACTTAACTTTTGACGTAGTAGACATTTTTACGAAGAGACGTCGTCTTGAATGTCATACGTCTTTCTTTGTCAAAAGTCATGTCATTGACAAAATGACATTCTTTAGTTTATTCTGATCTGATCCGCCATGTTTTATTTTACTTTGTGTTGCTCCCCTTGACGAAGTTATTTAAATGTACATGGAAACAAAGTGAAATTAAACAAAATAAAGAATAGGAAACGGTTACTATATTATATAACTATATTTACAAATACTGTACATAGGGCTGGCCCAGGCCTCATACATTTCTTGAACATCTCTTTTGCCATTGATATTAAATAAAGTTTTTGACTATAACAATGACTCTACCCTATTAGTCAGTCTTCGTTGTCTGTCCGTCTGTCTGTCACCAGTATCTCTTTCTTCCGTGATAGCTAGACTGTTGAAATTTTCAAAGATGATGTATAATGTATTTCTGTTGACCCTATAACAACAAACACTAAAAGCATAAAAAAAGTTTTAAATCCTATTTAAATAAGGTAATTTTTTGCCGTTTTGTACGATTTTTAAAATAATTAACTTTAGGTAAAGTTTATTTCTTTTTTATTTTTGCATTTATGTTTCCCATTTCTCCATAATGTAGAGTTTCCATTGGTTTCTATGTTTTTCTCCATACTTAGAACCTACTGTATTAATTTGTCAATGGATTATCGACTATTTAAACAGTTAATTATATAAATCTAAATATAATCCCAAAAAAGGACAAAGGCTTAAAAACAAAATGTTTTCACTTTGCACCCTTTAAAATTTTCCGAAAGTATATTTTACCGGAAGTCAAAACACTAATTAGAGTCGCAGGTATTATTAATGAGTTTATTTAGAAGATGCGGTCATACATTGCGCAACCCTGGGTATCAAATCTAGTTCTTGGCAGTGTTTAGTGCCTTGACATTCGATAGGGTAATTGTTTGAAGTCTTCCTCTTGGTCACCCAACACATTGGGACCATAGATTGGGACTATATCGTTTTGAATTTACTTTAATTGTGATTTAGAATAAAATAAAATTGTAATTTTCAGGACATCTTTAGCACATAAATTTCCTGTGCCGGCTGTTTTTTTTTGTTTGTCCGGTGGCGGCGACATCAGTAGGTACCCACTTGGAGAATTGGCATATATAGCTGTAATAATATTATCTACTATAATAACTCTGGCACAATAATTCATAGCTTATTTGAGTTATTACATAAAAAGTAGCGTTTTTTCAGGCCATTTATATACAAATTATCCAAGTTTTAGATTCAAAACGATATTCGTGCAAGAATCGCTGAAGAATTCAGCCGTTCGAATTTCGAAAATGATACCAATTTCATATTGCGCCAAATTTTTGACGGGTGACAAAGTGACGTGTTACACGTATTCGATATTCAAAATACCCGTTGTTCGATTTATATGCAGATGGCGGACGAAATGCATTTGTTTTAATATGCACGGAACATGCAAGTGGCTACCGCAAAATCGACGGCTCAAATTGGCTGTGTTCCGCGGAAAATAGCGCTTGTTAGCGCTTGCTAGCACTAAAGAAAAAAAAAACAGATTATCGGCCAGGACACGTTTGCTAACTTCAATACTGCTAACATAATCCGCCATTTTGCTTATTTAATGCCAGCGGTCGCCATTTTGCTTGCGTTTTTGTGTTAGCGCTATTTTCCGCGGAAAATAATGCACAAAATACTTATTGATATGATATAAGAGCTTAACGGCCAAAGATTTCAAAATTCAAGATAGGATATGACGTACATTTGACAGAACAAATCTTCTTAATTACAATAAAAAGTTACGACTTACGCCATTTTGGTTTTCACCATGTACATACTTCAAATAATTGTTTTCTCCATGCACCAAAAATCAAAATTGCCCCGACAATATCAAAAGTGGGGCCATTTAACTGCAGACATTTTTTTGCCTCAACATGCCTCGTCTATAATATTAACGTCTATGTTAATATCCGAATACTGGAACTATAATCAAAACTAAGAGCCCTCCTATTCACAGGCTGTAGTTGTCTCTGCTAGCCGACGCCGAAATGACAAGGACAGCATGTGACCTGAGCGTCACATAATTTAACTATCGTAGTAATATTATATATATTCTTTGCTATAGTTCTAGTATTCGGACGTAAGACTTATTTAATACTAACTTAACTTTTTGTTTGTTATTCTATACCGTTTATCTTAAATGGTTATAAAGGTTTTTGTTACTTGTTTGTGAAATGTAATGAAACCAAAGATTAATGAAGCGCTTATCACAATATCCTTATGAACAATTATTAATTTGATAGCTATTACGTTCGGCATAAAAACACCCCAAAAAACTATACAAACCCATAAAAAGCGACACAAACATATTAAATTAGCGAATGGCCAGCGAAAATAATATCTTTAAACAAACAATGCAAGAGAAGTTGATAAAAAACAAAAACTCTTCGCTTATGAATTATGATTTTCATTTGTTTAAGGAGATTAATTCACGGTCTATACAATTTTGGACCCAAATGCATAGACGTAATATATTATAGACGAGGTATGTTGAGGCAAAAAGTGTCTCCAGTTAAATTACCCCACTTTTGATATTTTGAGACCGTTTTGATATTTGAAATATGGTGAAAACCAAGATGGCGTAACTTTGTAATAAGTGTTCTGTCAAATGTACGTCACAGCATATCTTGAGTTTTGAAATCTTTGCCCAAATGTCACAGTTTTTTTTTGGTCGCCACCTTGACTGCGGCACAAAATGATTTCCTTTATGCGAATTTAAATACGTCTTAAAGTAAGTGTCGTGTAAATTGTAATATTCACATTAGTGAATAGCCGCCACGGCTCTGCCAAAACAATTAACAGTGGCCCCTGAAAGGGCGAAGCGGTCATAATTAAGCTAAGGCTCTTTCACATGTGACGACGTATTTAGATTATAAATAGGGTTGCCATCCGTCCAGGTTTCCCCGGATTTGTCCTAGTTGAGATGCGTCCGGGGACCGTCCCGGCTGGATTTTATTTGCTGACCAAGTGTTTTGCAGATTTAGGAAGGCGTATTTTTCCCCATTTTGTTTTGGCCTTGAACTAGATTTATCTCGTTAGACTCTACGAGTTTGCATACGGTTAAAGTTATTTTAAATTGCTATCATTAAGGCTAGTGAAAGCATTGAAAATTTTAAAATATATAAAATGGATTGCAATTTCAATGTCTCGCTAAAACTGGAGAACGGCTGGACAGATTTGGTTAATTTTGGTCTTGAAATAAAGTTCAGGGAAGGACTAAACGTTGAGAAAAATTGGAAAAAATGCGAGAAAAATTCTAAAACGATGATTATATAATCCCATACGTTTATTCACTGTATTCAATTTGACACTTGACTGCTAAATATTTATAGGTGTGTTCAGTTTATGTGTTTGGTTTCGGTATTTCGGAAAAATCGGCCAGCCCCGTAGGTCGTAGGTGTAGTTATTTATTCCATTTCATAGTTAAGACAGAACGACGTGTGTCGGAACAGCTAGTAACTGTAGGTATACGATAAAAATATATTATTGACAATGTGCTTTGAACACTATATCCCTTTGAAAAGTTTTGTATAATTGCCAAGCAAATTAAACGGCGAGAGTACACTTTACCGCTGAGCTTACGCCAAAGCAAAGCTCGTACTGAAAGCTCGTCAGCACAAAACGCATCTTCTGTTCAGCCCCTAATATCATTAAATTATATTAATACTGTTACATTGAATCTAAATTGAATCTTTCCGCGTGTTTTGCGCGTTGCATTGGATGCGCACGCGCAGTGGGCCAAGGTTAGCAAAAGTTGGGGCGGAGTGTAGTATGTGAGTACTGAGTAAACGCACGGACAGGAGGATCAAAGATTTGATTGACCTATATTTTATTGTATTTGAGTAAAGTGTGGGCGTGTGCGATGCAATCCTTATAAATGTCTCACACGTAGTTATGTATTTAGTAATATATGGTCTCACAGCGGATTTCGTAAACACGATGTCTACAAAATGTAAAACCATAAATATCTTCTTTCTTTTTTATTCAGTTACTTGTTTATTAAAATGACTACACCTTTGACCTTACAAAAGCAGGCAAAAAAAATAATACTTAATAAACTAAAATTTTGTCACAAAAAATTTTTTTAAAAGATCGCATTCTTAGCATAACATGAATTGGTAAGTTGGTAGTTGGTACTTTTCCAAGGCCTTTGTAAAGTGATATCTAGACAATAAAATAATTATATTGTTACAAAGCACATTAGGACTTAGGAATTAACATTTTTTGCTATTAAAGCATGGATCGAGTAACGGTTACTTAAGGTTTTATATTCGTTGTCAAAAATCTACGTTAATAAACTACAATGTACGAAGGTCCGAAATTTTCAAGCAAAAAATATGAAGTTAAGTTAAAGTAAACAATATATAGTAACGGACGGACACAAAACTAAATAACAACAAATTAGTGTGTGTCTAATCAATAGTTATAATATCAAATGGACAATAAGCATAGACAATAAGTTATTTTATACTTGTCTTAAAATGTTCCTAGTCCTACACATTCTGATATCTTCGAATTATCTAATCTAGAAATCGATTATGAGTCGAATTACCGCGTCATTTTGATTTGTAGCGCTAATATTATGGTTTGAATTACCAAATGCTTGAAAACTTATGGAGATTTTTCGAATTATTAAGAAACAAGCGTTTGTCCGCGGCTCTGCCCGCGTAAATACCACAGAAGCATTGTACTATTTCGGGATAAAAAGTAGACTATATGTTAATCCCGAAGTCAAACTACTGCCACATAAAATTTATTCAAAATCCGTTTAGTAATTTCTGCGTAAAAGAGTAACTAACATCCATCCATCCACCCAGTTTCACAACAGTTAGGTAGGTCCAACTTTGAAAAAGAGGTCAACCGTCGAATCCAGCTCGGCTCGGCAGCGTTCGCGAAACTCAGAAACATCTTCTCATCAAAAATTCCTCAGTGCAGTCGGGCTACGAGTTCCGAGCATTGAAATAAAGCCAGACGGACAGAAAAACTTTAAATTAGATTTTTTGTTGTGGGAAGGTACCGTATATAATATTATGGTAGTATGAAGTATCATACCTATAATAAATTTCTTGCAAAGCTGTTAAACTGAAATTACAAACAGACACTTCAATTTTATTTATTTGCATGTATGATGTATGATTATTAATATATGACGTATAGGTATATAGATCAGAGAGGATAGCTGACACAAGATAGGTACCTGTAACCGACACCGTCCGTACATCCCGGCAAAGACCAAGGGTGGCTTCAAAACCTATGAGAGATACCTACGAGTACTCTATGTCTGGGAGGTATAAAGCACTCCAATTCATTGGAAGACTTCCAGTAACCAACTATTAGAGTTTGTCAAACCACTATTAAACCTGAGACTTGGCGGAAAATTTTAAAAATCGTAAAAATCGTAAGTGTTTTTAAATTCATAATTAACAATCTGACAGCTTGTTGGTACGACATTCGACAAGGAACGCCGTGCTACCAAGCGCCGCCTGGTGACAGTAAAAGATTCAAAAATTCTTATTGACCGTTTTTGGTACCACTTACGCCACCAGATGACGCTTTGTGTGTGTTGGGGTCTACCCCCTGGTGGCAGAAAAAATATCAAAAACTCTCACTTCTATGAACAAAACCAAATAACCTGATAACCTTATGAGTTACCTACTTGATGATTAATTAATTGTTACTAACATGATAAATAAAATGTGGAATAATAATTGCTTTTTTCTCTTTCAAGCAAAAACCACTGACTTTTTTTATGTTTGTCAAATTGACCAAAAAAATAGACTTTGGAGGTCGTATAAAGTTGCCAAGTTAAAAGTTTGCTAATAACCCAGGTTCAACTTTCGTTTGCCACTCTACCTACTACCAGATAATATCATATAGAAGACTGAAGAGAAGTTTTTTAAAGAACATAGATGATTGTCCCTATAGGTTCCTACTTAATATACTTAGCTCATATTAAGATTGATCTAATAGAATACAGAATGTACAGATATGAGTACCTACAACTTGGCAAAAAAGAGTATGACACGGTGACAGCTTGAACTAAAACATTTCCGACTGTATAATATTTTTACGTTATTAGATTGGGATGACATATTTATTTTAAATATAATATACTAAATAAATATAAGGTCTGGTAAAATCAATTACGGATACTTAAGGCACATGATCCACTGCTTATGTAAAGACGTTAAGGGCAGAAAAATAATTGTCATACTCAAACTAAAAAATCATCTCATGTATGGGCGACTCACCGCAAAACGCAGACTCGTCCATATAAAGACAAAAATTTTTTTTCGAGTATGACAATTATTTTTCTTCTTAAATGTCTTTACATAAGCAGCAGATCATATGCCCGAAGTATCCGTAATTGATTTTACCAAATCTTATATAATAAATTTCATTCCAATCTAATGAGGATAAAATATTATACAGCCAAAAATGTTTCTAGTTCCCGCTGTTATTGTGGCATATTCTTTTTTGCCAAGCTGTAACAGATAATTAATGTGTATAGAGATAGCCGATAGAGGATAGGATAACACAGATATAGAATAGCTATAGCCTGTAACTGACACCACGCGTCTCGCGCACATCCCGGCAAAGATGAACTGGTGAGTTTTATACCTACTAAGAGTGGATGACTTTAGGACTAGATATAAAAATGGAAGAAAAACTATGTACCTTTATTTTATAACAGGTAATATAGTAGATAAAGTCTGACCAGAAAAATAAAAAACCTGCACTGAGGACGCTTCACTTTTTATTGCAGCAACACAACAAAAGTTAGGATACACTTATTATTATAAGATTCGGTAAAATCAGTCACGGATATTTTGGGCATATCTACTGCTTATTTAGAGACGTTTAGGTAGAAAAATAATTGTCGTACTTGAAAAAACAAGGGCGAGATTATGTTGAGCGGCGAATCATCCATAGTCCATACATAGATGATTTTTTTACTTTGAGTATGACAATACTTTTTTGCCTAAACATCTTTATAATAATCAGTAGATTATAATATTATACTCAAAACATCCGTAATTGATTTTACTAAACCTTATATTATGACTAGCTGTTTCCTACGGCTCCGCCCGCGTAAATACAGTATCCCTCGGGAACACTGTATTTTTCGGGATAAAAAGTAGCCTGTGTTTTAATCCAGAGCCTAAACTACTATTTGCGTGAAATAGTAACAAACATCCGTCCATCCATCCTCATAAAATTTCACATTTATAATAGGTATTAGTAGGATTGGTTAAATCCCGAAGATTCGTCATTATTGACATTTAAAGGTATCCAAAATTTTCCGTATTATGGCAGCTATTTAGGGGGTAAATTACGTCTCGGAACCCTATATGCGCGAGTCGGATTCGTACTTGGCCGGTTTTTTTTTTTAAATTTCTAGTAATAACTGCATAACTGGTGTAAAAGTGGTTCGATTAAAAAAAAACTGGTTCGATGTTTGTTGATAATGTAGTGTAATGTGAGCGTTTTGTTGAATAAATGTTTTATTATTATTATTATTATTATTAAAATGTCACCTGACACCGGACAAACAAATTTTCATATTATTCCTCGTAATCCTAGTTGGATCTACGGTATTAAATTTATGCTTTTTTCTTATTAAATCACAGTCATATAACTCATATCACTTCATAGAATCTAGAATACTATGCCATTAAAAGTGGGATGAAATTACATATTAATTTATTATTCAAGTTTAGAGGCTAGAGCATCAAACTAACATTCAACATATTATATTATGTCGAGTAATTTTCCACAACAAAGATTGTTTTACCGCAAAAAATTCTACTCGATAATGTCATCAGTCATCACAGTGATGATCTTTATAGGGTTTCGTAACCAAAGGGTAAAGACGTGAGCCTATTAGTGAGAATTTTCTGTCAGTCTGTCTGTCTATCACCAGGCTGTATCTCGTGAACCGTGATAGCCAGACAGTTAAAAGAACACTGGCGAAGCCTGATTTTTTTCACTAAATTTAATAACTATTGTTATTTTTAGCAATCTTCCGCCAATACAAAGTTTGGACCTGCGAACAAAGTTACTAACGAACTTTGTTCGCAGGTCCACTTCCTGAGGATGCTCCGGGTTCGGGGCGGAACGCGCGTCGAGTTTTGCAACCTGCATGGTGGTGTGGGGCTTTGCACGATCTTGCTGACATTGTTGCTTGTGTGGTGGTGGTGTTTGCACGATCTTGCTTCTGAGTGTACGCATAAGCAGTGTGGGAGGAAGGAGGTACGTTACGCATGCTTATGCGTGCACTCACACATTTGCTTGCAGGTTGTGGGTATTATTTGGCGGAAGATTGCTAAAAATAACAATATTTATTAAATTTATGTTATGGATTTCGGCAAAGTAACGCCTGATTCTATTAACTATTTTTTCACTATTTTTAGCTCAATATAAATGTGGGGGCACAGTAGTGTAGTAGCCAAGATAAGCCAAGCGAAGCGCAAAGGTACTACCAGACCACCTTTCCTCGAAGCGTTTTGTCGATTTTTTGAACCCTCATAACTTAGGTTTGGATTATACCAAATTTTCGGGATATGTTCCCAGTAGCGAACTTATTAATCATGTAAAGTTTTGATCGCATACTTCTTATAATTAAGATTTTATTGACATCTAAAAACTCCTGATTTCGTCACTGACTCACTGATGATCAACAAAATTATATGGTACTTCCGGATGTCCTAGAAAGCTGAAATTTGGTACGTCAGCTTGTATTAGTACACAACTAACATAAAAATTGTCAAAATTGACACTTTTATCCTCCAACCCCTTAAACTAGAGGGTGAAAGTTATATTAAAAGCGCCATCTATCGCGTATATTATGAACTATGTAAGTTATATCGTCGTTCGTCATTTCGATTGGAATCTAATTGACATAATATTGAAATAATTATTTCTCGAGTAGTCTGTAGTAATTTCAACGGAAAATTAAACATATAGATAACAAATAATTTCTTCAAACAAACTCTGTTGTGCAATAAATATACCTACCCTAAACAAAAAAGAAAATAAAAATATTGTCATATCAACTTACAAAAAGAAGTGAAATCCATCCTCACAAACTTTCACGTTTATAATAATAGTAGGATGTTGCGTAATAGATGGGGTAAGAGATATTTAAATAATTCCATGAAAACTAATATGAAAATAGCCATAAAAAGTTAAAAAGTAGTCTATGGATTTCTGAGAATAATAATTAATCTATGATCGAAGGGGGTGAGCACACCACCCCATACGGGGGGCGTGCGTAACCGTATCAAGTAACAAGTGTTGGGTTTAATGCAATGGTTAAATAGCTCTTAGTCTATTGTGCTAGAGTATGAATTCGAATAACAACGGTTTGTACAGGAAAATGTTCATAATTTATTCAATAGTAAGTCTGGTAGTTAGAAATTTCTAAATGATTTAAATACTTTTTTAATGATTATTCTAGAATTCTTGACTCGTAAAAACGTCTAGACAAGTAAAAAAAAAAGATCATCTGTAACGACACTTTAACTGAGGAAAACTAAATAAATTATTATTGTACTATCAGGGACTCTAATTCATAAACAGATTGACTGTAATTGTCATAATTTGTTCGTATTAAAATAGAAATATCAGACTGATATAAATTATAAGGTCTCCAAAAATCAATTACGGATACTTCAGGCATATGCTCTACTGCTATATGTACAGACGTTTAATCAAAAAATAAGTGTCATACTCAAACTAAAAAACCATCTCATGTATGGGTGGCTCTCTGCAAAACGCAAACTAGCCCATATAAAGAAAAATTTATTTTCAAGTATGACAATAATTATTATTTATCTACTTAAAAGTCAAGACATAAGCAGTAGATCATATGCCCGAAGTATCTGTAATTGATTTTACCAAACCTTATATTTAATCTTTGTTGACAATTGTATTGTGAAGTGCATGTCGTCAATTGTCAATAAAACACTAATAAATTATGAAAATATCCATCTGCTTATGAATAAGATTCCCTGATGGTACATCATCGGTCGAATCGGTCACCTTAAGTCCAAAAACCGTATTATATTTCGTTAAATATTCAAGCCATTTACTTAAGTACCTATTAATAAAATAACCTAGATAATGTCAATGTCAGGACATGTCTTAAGAGGGTTCTGTAACCATCAACTCGTAATAAATAGGATTTTTTAATTACTTGAAAAACTACTGTCCGATTTCGTTTACAAAAATCCTAAAGAGTGCATTAGCATGATCTATCATCGGGGGATCAACTTGTAAACCACTTTGGAGATCGATTACTCGAAAATGATTTACATTATAAAAAATACATGTATTTATTAAAAAAAATACCTATTCGACGATACCTCACATGATAGGATGGAATGAAAAAAAACATCCCCACTTCACATGTATGGGGAGCTACGACTAATATTATACAAAATGTTGAGTATTTACATTCATAATTACCGGACAGACGGACGGACGGATAGAGCGAAACTATAGGGGTAAAGGGTTCCTTATAGTTACTACGTAACTCTAATAAAATAATCATTATATAATTGTAGGTTAGGTCATAAAGTTTGGGGTCATTCATAAATTACGTCACTTGTTAAAAAGGGAGGAGGATATCAGCTGAATATGACATTGGTCTAGGGGAGGTGGAGGTCAAAAACTTATTGGGGTCTAAATTGATTAAACATAAGAATAAAATGTGTGTATGTCAGCTCCGACGCACGACGGAAGTTTACTCCTTATATACAATTTCAAAATACATAGATATGTTACTTTAAAATCGTACGCACCAGATATGTTACTTTTCTGTATTTTCTCCTGTATCAGGTCTACTGGAAGAAATTCCAATTTTGGAATAAGTAGTACCTTTGTACTAAATTGTTTCCTAGTTTTAAGATTTCTTTGTATATTATTGTGTGTACATAAATTATTAAATAAAATAAATAAATAAATAAATAGATTAGTAATTTTATATATAATTAGGGTTTCATAGCCAAAAGATAAAAACCGACCGTATTACTGACTGACCCTAGACTTCGCTGGCTGTTTGTCACCTGGCTGTATCTCCTTAATCGTGATAGCTAGACAGTTGTCATAGATTATGTACTTAGTTTTGTTACCGCAAACTATACCTGCAACAAATACTAAAAATGGATTAAAAAAAAAATATATTAGGGGGGACTCCTATACAACAAACGTGATTTTATCGCCGTTTTGTACGGAACCGTTCGTGCGCGAGTCCGACTCGCACTTGACCAGTTTTTTGTTATAAAGATTTAGCATTCATTACATACAAGTATAATATCAATGATTTTATTTGTCTATTAGGTTGGTGATTTATCTAACGTAACGCGACAGTAATATTAAAATGTATTATTAAAGAGTAAACTTTATATAATGAAATAAATTATTAATACTAAAATGAAAATTAGTGTTAACGGTACTTGATTATTTAAATGATTGATAATTATGGTAGGGGACTATATTATAAATATGGGACGGGGGAGGGGTTAAAACAAGTCCTAAAATGTGTCTTCCGTAATTTACGGATGGCCCCTATAGACTCGTGACGTACTCCGTTACCTTTATTATATTTACTCTGTATCGGATAGCGCTGAAAAAACATGGCGTCTTATTACCGACACTCGATCCATCGCATAATAACATTTATTTTATGTTAAGTATACAGTCATAGTTTTTTTACTATACTAGAATAATGACATTAGCCGCTGTTTCTTTGGCTTGAATTCAAGTCTATATAATATTTTGTCGAGATTTCTCTTTATTATTCAAAAAATTTTAACCAGCCAATATATAACCAGCTATGATAAAGCTTCACACTTTTTTTTAAATATTGATAATGCAGTGAAATAGAGGCGACATTCAACTCTACCTAGTCTATTATTCTCAATAACAGCAGGTAGAGATTTAATTTAACTGCGGGCATTAGACAAAGTGCAACATCAGAACGATTACGAAGTTCTACGATAGTAAAATGTATGGGAGTACCCACATGATTAACCAACCAAATATTATGTCAAAGCCATACATTTTTTTTATTTTCGTTTGTAATTGTAATTTAAGATGACATGTTAAATATAATTTTCAATTGTTTACAATTGATACAATTAATTAAAAACGTTATGTAATGTCATCATGACTTTTTTTTCACCTTACTACTTTCACACTTTATTCACCGCTAGATAAGTTTACAAGCTGACGACCATGTATAGTGGAATTTCGTATCTCAAATGTTAAAATGGCGTCTTTTTAAACTTGTTTGACAATAAATAAAGCAAACGATATTAACGCGATAGTCTGAAGCATTTATCTTTCATCGGCGGCATTTGGAGGTAATCTGATAAGGATGACATTTCGGATGGTTCGCTTTTAGCCCGGTGTCCGGTTGCTGAGGTATCCCATTACTTGACTCATGCGCTAGTTCTAACACGTTTTCTGTCTTTGCTTTTGGGTATTAGTAATGAGTCAAACTTTTTAGGTTCACCAACAATTACTCCGACGGAGTCCATCAAATTGCCGTTAGGTCTTAGGGCTCTAGCAAGGTTACAAACTTACAAGAGCAAAGATCCGTCTGCAAAAAAGTGTCAAAGAAAGATGATATTTTTCGGCATAACAACAATTCGTAGAATTTGTACAAAATTAACAGTGATTGGAACACACCCAAAGCTAGGGATGTAGAGGAAGAATAAATGTTTCGATGTCTATAGCTTTAAAACGTGAGAAAGTTACTATGAAAATTGAAAATGTGGAGCCTTGTCCATTTCGCGCACGTATTTTATATTAATTAAAATACGAGCGGGCATACTCTCCTATCTGAACCAAAAAATCCTATAAAAATAAAATTTAAACCGAAATTATTTAAAAGAAAAAAAAATAAAAAAATGTAATCGAGAATATTTTTAATTACTTACGGTACTTACGATACAAATAATGGAGCATTCCGTTGTCGATTGGTAGCCGATTTTTAATTATCTTAGTGGCTGGAAACCGAACACCATCGTTAATTTTAGCGAAAATCGAGACGCGCTGCCGATATTGTTTCTGTCGAATATTACGAGCTTTTAATAAAATTGAAAAGGCAAAATAAAGGTTTTTATTGTTTTTATGAAGGAAATAGGAATAAAATCGCTTTTGGAACGTATTTTTAATAAATGTTCACCGTGATTTCATACGCGCAAAAATAAATCCCGGAAACCGTACATTTTGCCACGATAAAAAGCCTATAATATGTAAAAATACGTTAAAGATGCTAAAGTACTATTTATTTTTTATATCCACCAAATTTCATCAAAATCCCTTCAATACTTTTTGCATAAAAGAGGTAGAAACATCCATCCATTCTCACAAAATCTCTCATTTGTAGTAGGATGACTTTTGCATGACGCAATTAAGTCTTAAATCCTTATCCCAAGAATCTAGATGTTATTAGTATTTTTGATAAATAGATAGCTCCTTGGGTAGAGAGTATGAGACACAAATATTTATATCTGCCGAGTTTCTTTATTTTTTGTCATTTGAGTCAAACCATTATAATTATTATTATGTAATACAAAAAAAAATGTATAATTGTATTGCGCATAGAACATTGAACATTTTCTTTGTAAATGTGTGTACCTATATTTAATATTAGGTACATCAAAGACGAGGTACATCATGTACAAACAGAAATACCTGACAGATTTTTGAAGGACGACTAAATTCCCCATAATAAAATACAAAAACATGGAACCCTGAATCTGATGTTAGTATCATCTATCCATAAAGGTTTCCCGTTCGGAGGCGAGCGGCGAATATGATCCTCTTATAATTAATGTCGCCTTTACTCCACTAGCCGGCCATTGGACACCCTCCTTCAGCTTCTGTTCGTTTTAGTGTAACACGACGCGTCTGGTAACACTACTCTTTGACAAAGTTCTAAATTTAAATCTTTTTTTTTCTTGTATCGTAAGCAAGCAAAGGAGTTTTATGATTTCTATGTGTTTTTTTTATTTATTTTAATTGCCACTTGCCAGGCATCAAAAACGAGCGAAAACCGTACCTATAGTGGTGGCGAGGAAAAAGACCTCTACTAAGGGTAAAAAGACTTCTACTAAGAAATTTTTTTCTACAGTGATAGCACTGTGCACTATGCAGTGCTCGCAGTGCATATCGGACCTATACCTTATATACCTTTAATCATGTTGTTAATGACCCTCGTTAATTTTAGCTTTTCTATGGAAAATTAGAAATACACTACTATTACTTTAGAATAGTATTGTTTTCTCCCTTTCGCTTAATTTGATTTAATTACTAATTAACTATTGATGATTGACGGCAATAGGAAATATAAATTTTTATAATTCACGCTTATGTACAAAATACACTGGACAGCAAATAAACCGGGCCACCCGCTACTTTTGAACTCTAATCCGATTTTCTCAAAAAATATAAAACTTACAACTGCCAAAGTCATACCTATGGAAAGTGCGTTTCATGACGATAAAAATGACTAAAATTTAATCTAAAGTACCGTCGTCTTACATTGCAATCAAGCAACAAACACCAATGCTTACGATTTGCTCTATTTTGGCTAGAATTTGCGCTCAGCGTTCTTTCTTCTACAGTGAGGGTAGTCCGATATTTCTTATCATTTCTTTAAATGTTTTCCATCATTTGCATAGACGCGTGTATTTTTGTAACTTTTTTGAGTTAATAATGGATACAACTCCTCAGGCCGCTCAAGCTGTAGCATTACTTCAAGCAGGCCACGGACAACGTGAGGTCGCTCGAAGACTTCGAATTAGCAGATCTTCAGTGCAACGAGTTTACAGACGATACTTAGAGACTGGGGCATTCGATCGACTCAACGCAGTTCAAGTCCAACAAAGTCTGCGTAATGAACGCCAAGTGGTCATAAGTTCAGATACTGTTAGAAGGAGACTTGCTAAACGGGACCTGACTCCAAAAAAAGTGGCAACAGGCCCAGCATTAACGGTAGCCCACCGTCGAGCACGACTTGAATTTGCTCAAGAGCATAGAGATTGGACGTTGGAGCAGTGGAGTAAAGTACTCTTCACTGATGAGACAGGGGTGAGTCTACATGGAAGTGATCGACGTCAGAGAGTATATCGTCGCCCTGGAGAACGTTATTCTCAGTGTTGCATCGAAGAAACTGTTGCTTATGGAGGAGTATCTGTAATGGTGTGGGGCGGCATCTCATTAACTGCACATACAGCTTTAGTTTTCATTGAACCGACGCACAGTGGTCCCGATTTAATAAAATATGGACATTGATGCTACAGGCACGAAAATTTTACTGAAAGTTAAGACTAGGATAACTAATACGACAAAAAAATATTATTATCCTACCATGACTGTTTCTTAGTAATAAAAAATAATTACTTTTTTTTGTATGGAAGAAATAACATTTCTGTTAATTTCTCGAAATTCTTAAAAGTTGTCGAGATGGGGATCACATATGTTAGAAAACAAGTGATTCTGAGTATTTCATGTGAAGATACTTTCTACTTATCTCTGCATACTTTTGAGTTATAGCGGGTTGAAAAATCGATTTTTTAATAGTTAAATGTCCATACTTTTGAATTACATAGTTACTGAAATGCTTAGAGTATTTGAAAATTTTAAACTTAATAATAGTTTTTGAGATAAGTTTGAAGAAATACAAACTCAACGTAGCGGGGTACCTTCATTTATGAGTAGTATTTTAGTCCACTAGAAACAAAACTCACATAATATTTGGGTCAACGTTTTCTTAAGAAATCTCTGTTTCCTGAGAAAGTAATTCATTGTCAAGGATCAATGCGCTGGCCTCTGGGAGTAATTGTTGTTGTGATTAAACAAATTTTGGTTTAATATGAGTGATGTAGGGATCTGAGCTAATTAGAAAGTTGTGGATTATGTCAAAATTAGTTTGAACTCCACCGATTTTTCTTGTGTGGGCCAGTGTAACGTTCCGGAAATCTATATTTCGCGCTTCAGATGCTTCTTCGGAAAACATGCCTATGGGAATAAATGAGAAACTTTCACAAATATCTGCACCATGAAGCAAGGGTTTATGGACACTTGAAGGCATGTAATACCATGTGTATAAGTTACTATAAAGTATTGCTGTTTCTCTGCAATATTCTCTAAAAAGGCTAGTATTAATGAGTTGCCCAGATGAAATTGTTTGTAAAATAACTGCAAACCTTTTGATTAAATCACGGTGAATACCAGTTATTTCAGCAGATAGTTCAAAATTTGTGATAAACCTTCAAGCTGTATTACAGTCGTTGGTGGTGCCAAATCCCTGTTTAACTATATCGATTAAAAAACCAATTCTTTCCCGAAATTCTTCTTGGGTCCTCTTTTTTTTTTTGCTATTCTGAAACTGGTATTCACCCTGATTTAATCAAAAGGTTTGCAGTTATTTTACAAACAATTTCATCTGGGCAACTCATTAATACTAGCCTTTTTAGAGAATATTGCAGAGAAACAGCAATACTTTATAGTAACTTATACACATGGTATTACATGCCTTCAAGTGTCCATAAACCCTTGCTTCATGGTGCAGATATTTGTGAAAGTTTCTCATTTATTCCCATAGGCATGTTTTCCGAAGAAGCATCTGAAGCGCGAAATATAGATTTCCGGAACGTTAGACTGGCCCACACAAGAAAAATCGGTGGAGTTCAAACTAATTTTGACATAATCCACAACTTTCTAATTAGCTCAGATCCCTACATCACTCATATTAAACCAAAATTTGTTTAATCACAACAACAATTACTCCCAGAGGCCAGCGCATTGATCCTTGACAATGAATTACTTTCTCAGGAAACAGAGATTTCTCAAGAAAACGTTGACCCAAATATTATGTGAGTTTTGTTTCTAGTGGACTAAAATACTACTCATAAATGAAGGTACCCCGCTACGTTGAGTTTGTATTTCTTCAAACTTATCTCAAAAACTATTATTAAGTTTAAAATTTTCAAATACTCTAAGCATTTCAGTAACTATGTAATTCATAAGTATGGACATTTAACTATTAAAAAATCGATTTTTCAACCCGCAATAACTCAAAAGTACGCAGAGATAAGTAGAAAGTATCTTCACATGAAATACTCAGAATCACTTGTTTTCTAACATATGTGATCCCCATCTCGACAACTTTTAAGAATTTCGAGAAATTAACAGAAATGTTATTTCTTCCATACAAAAAAAAAGTAATTATTTTTTATTACTAAGAAACAGTCATGGTAGGATAATAATATTTTTTTGTCGTATTAGTTATCCTAGTCTTAACTTTCAGTAAAATTTTCGTGCCTGTAGCATCAATGTCCATATTTTATTAAATCGGGACCACTGTGCGACGGGCCGTACACATGGATTGACTTCTCATCGCTACATTTCTGAAATCCTCGCAGATCATGTGGTACCTTACGCAGGATATATAGAATAGAATAGAATAATGTTTATTTGTCCAAGAAAACATACATATTTTTACAAACAATAAAGACATCAATAATAAAAAAGTGTTTTCGAGCACAAGCCGACGCAGCTCAGCATGTGCCGATTGCAAGCAATCAGCGCTGATCTTCCGCTGGGCCGACAGGTGACGTCACGCACATCAGTAAGGGTTCACATACCACATAAAACACAATAGTGGAATACAAAAAAAACACAATAGTGAAATATAAAAACGTTAAAACAGTTTAAAAATGATTAAAACAAATAAGTATATATCTAATAAAAAATAATAAACATATCGGGCAGGATATGCAGTTGATGCATGATAATGCACGTCCTCACGTTGCTTATGTGGTGACCCAATATCTACGCGACGTTGGCATCCATATGATGGACTGGCCAGCTCGAAGCTCGGATTTGAACCCTATAGAACACTTATGGGACAAGGTGAAACGTCGGGTTCGGGCCCGGGTACCTGCTCCAACAAGGCTTCCAGAGCTGCGAATCGCAATTGAAGCGGAGTGGAATGCAATTCCCCAAGATTTCATTGTCAGGCTCGTGAGATCTATGAATACGAGGATGCTATCAGTTATCAGAGCAAGAGGAGGGAACATTGAATACTAACATAAACCTTTTTTTTTCCGGCTATAATTAGTTTTTTACTTGGTGATAACAAACAATTTGCGCGACTGGAAACGACTCATCTTTGTAAACTTCTTATTAAACACTTAATTGATTGATAAATCATAATGGGTTTCCATTAATTATTATAATCGTCATGAAACGCACTTTCTATAGGTATGACTTTGACAGTTGTAAGTTTTATACTTTTTGAGAAAATCGGACTAGAGTTCAAAAGTAGCGGGTGGCCCGGTTTATTTGCTGTCCAGTGTAGTTTCCATTTTTAATAACAAAGCTTCATATTATGTAATCATAAAGCAAAAAGCGAAAAAAAGGAAGAAACAAAACTCATCGGCACATCAATTCGAGGTTATTAATATAATAAAATATTGCAATGTAAGCCCATACATACGGCACCGTGTCTGATTACTGATTATGGGCGCAAGATGTGGATTTGTGGACGACTCCGGTTACAGATAACATGCCGAGCCAGTGCTATCATTATAGGCTGTATTTTTATCCGAATTAATTATATAATCCATAAAACAGCTACATTCTACAATATTACGTTGAAGGGGACGTCACAATTTTCAAATTTGGATCGATTTGGATCGATCACAGAATTCAAAACATGCAAAATGAGTGTTCGATCACATTTATATGTAGCGCACTGTGTCCAAAACCATGGCGAAATACCGCCCCGCCCGCACTTTTTAATTTTTACTCTTTACATTTACAAAACAAATCGCGTTTTTATATTACGACAATTAGGTAGGTATTCAATAAATATTAATTGAAAAAAAGTTGGGTAAAATATTCCGTTATTCTGTGGCAACATATTATGTGTTGATAACCATTCCAATTTGGAGTGGTTGTGACGGTCTCACTTTCAAGCGTGCTGACGGCTTCTGGATGATTTCTGTATTCTGTGGGATCGATTTACGAAAGCTGTATCTCTGTACACTACGGCCGCTGTATCTTGACGGGTCTGAACATAGGCTCTGCGAACTTTAGCGCATGTGCAACTCGTGAGGAAAACTGTTTTTGTATTATTTTTATATACCTATGTACTAATAAAATTTCCCTAATACAGTTGACCAATTAGTACAAATAAAATAAATACGAAAACAGTTTTAATAAAGGACGAAATATCAGCACATTTATCGCGTCGGGTTACGTAGACAAACGCCGTGCCAACGTGAGCCCGGGGTAAAGTTTCGGTGTCGCGTTACAAAGGGCGGTGTAGTCAGTGTTGCCGGCTGCAAAATGCGGAAGCAGTATTGCCAGTGAAATTTGTGGGGACTAGTGTTGCTAGTACTGTCGCAAAATACGTAGATCAGTGTTGCCAGAACCTAGCCACAAAAATGGCTAGTTGTTGACTAGGAGTTGAACCAATAGGTTTTCCGGGATAAAGAGTATCCCGCTTTTGTATTATTACGTCATAAATCATAATAGGGGATCGGACTACATCTGAAATATGTAGTTTCGTTAATATATTCAGAAATATTGAGGCATTACTACTTGGTAAATGTAAAAACATATATTATTTTTTAAGTACTTAGTTTACTAACTTACTTACATTTAAAAAGTACCAAAAAAATATATTTTTTTGCGAAATTGGTAAACAAAACCTACATCATCAGTTAACTCACATCATATACAAAAACATTCATTATGGTAATTATGAACTTAAACGCACAAATATGGGAGATATTTACAAATATATTCCGGCGGCCGTATACTTCATATACTACTTCATATACTTAAACCTACAAGTGACGTCATTTGTAGGTCGACTTTAGTGTGGAGCGTTTTTAGGAGGCTCGCGAAAATTTTTATACAAATCGCTGTACCTTTGAAAATATTGACTTTTGATATACGGTTTCTTCTGAGAAGTTACTCATATTTAAGAGTACTATTCATTTATGCAATAAAAAAAAATAGTCCGATTGCCTATCCAGACTGCAGGAAGGTATTGGCTGCGTTCTGCGGAAAATAGCGCTAACAAAAAAACGTAAGCAAAATGGCGACCGCTGTCGTTAACTAAGCAAGATGGCGGATTATGTTAGCAGTATTGAAGTTAGCAAATGTCCTGGCCGATAATAATCTGCTACTTTTCTTTAGCTTTAGCAAGCGCTAGCAAGCGTTTTTTACCCGCAGAACACAGCCAATGTAAACAATATTTTACATAGATATTATTTACATAGTTAAATAGACGAAACGGTGTAACATTTTGTCTGTAAGCAGAAAGCAGTACAAAACCAACTGAATTTAATTTAAACTGTAGCCAAATATATACATATTACATACGGATAAATAAGATTGACATGTCTGTTTGTAATTCCAAATTATCATTTTTTTTTATTTTGTTTATTTACTTACATATGACAGTATATTACTTACGGTACCTACTTACAATAAAATATCATTTTTTTTAATTTTTCTCTGTTTGTTCCGGCTAATCTCTGAAACGGCTTGACCAATTTTAACGGGACTTTCACTGGCAGAGCGCTTATGTTATAAGGTCTAACATAGGCTACTTTTATTTTAGGTTTCCCTTAAAAAATAGGGTTCTGTTTTCGTTAGTTCTAACTTCTATGCAAACGAAGTTGCGGGCATCAGCAAGTACTTTCTATATGTAATCAAAAATTAGGCTAAGTTTTCAAGTTAACGCCAAATAATCGAATAAGTATGTCAGCCATTACGCAGTCAATCTAGATCGAGATCCGTGGTCAAGATCAATGATCTTGATCCAGATTGACTGTCTAAAGAGCAGTGGCGTAGGTAGGGTTCCTATAACTCCATTCCTATCGGCTTTTTGCAAACCGTCATAGAAATCCCTACCTATTATACAGGCTCCGGCTTCCCTATGAAGGAGAAGCAGCCTTCGCCACTACTAAAGAGTAAAAATTACAACATTAGACAGTCAATCTCGATCACAGAACTCGATCTAGATTGACTGTGTAATGGCTGCCTTAGTCAGCATTAAATAAGCCCCGAAAGTGTACAATGGCGGTAAGGGTAATCGGAGCCGCCCTTTGTTTCTCAGGTGCGAGATATGAAACCCGAGAGAGTGATATTTGAGAACCCTACACCGTCTTTTTGTAGGGTTATGACCATAAGAGTAATATTATATTGAAAATTAGCTAAAATCACGCCGCAAGCTAGCTTAAGTCTAGACCATAGTTTTCCAACCTTTTATAAACAACTTCCCCAATTACAAAAAAACAAAGCTCCAACGCATAATTAGTAGTAATTAGTAGTAATTAGTAATTAGCATCATCATGTGTATTAATTTTACAAAAATTATCCAACGGTTTTATGAAATTTGGCACAAACTCTACACCTTAGTCAAGTTAATGTGGTCCGGCCATTTCGCTACATTCGCTTTGGCGTACGCGTACGGTGGAAAATTTACGGACTGTTTTTCTAATTTAAAATAAACAACAGACAAATTCACCCTAATTTCGCGGCGGTTACACCGCCTTGGACGCCCAAGAGGACTATTCTTGTAGAAACGAAACGGCCAAGCCACATAACTTGACTAAGGTGTAGAGTATGTGAAATTAAGCTTGTGGAGTTAAGGCGTGTACAGTCAGAAGCTTGGTTTTACTTTACTAGCTTTTTGACAGTGCGGGTCTTATTATATCGTCTTGGCATTACTGTACATGAAAATGTTTTGGGTGGGATTTTACTTCTTTTTGAAAGTTGTTATGACAAAATTATTTTTATTGTTACTATATTTATATATACTACACGGATCTGTACAACTATTTTCAGATCATTTGCTTAGGTAAGTCTCTTACAAATTTTCATCCCCTAGTTAAGGGGTTGGAGGATAAAAGTTTCAAGTTTGACAATTTTATGTTGTTTATGTGCTAATACTAGCTTACATACCAAATTTCAGCTTTCTAGGACATCTGGAAGTACCTCATAATTTTGTTGATCAACAGTGAGTTAGTGACGAAATCAGGGATTTTTAGATAACAATAAAATCTAAAGTATAAGACCTATGCAATCAAAACTTTACATATTTAATAAGTCTGCTACTGGGAACACATTCTAAAAATGTCATTTTTCTGGTTTAATCCAAACCCAAGTTATGGGGGTTCAAAAGATCGACGAAACGCTTCGAGAAAAGGTGGTCTGGTAGTGCCCTTGCACTTCGCTTAGCTCGTCTTGGCGGGGGCAATACCGTGCCCCCAGATAGCCTTAGCCTGTGTCTATTTAATCCGGAAACCAGAAGGCCGGAGAAAATGCAAAACGCTGAAAACAGAACTCTGCGATGTTACAATAGAGCTGAAAATCGAACACACAGGTGTCGAGTCAAATGTCAATGTCATAATTATGATAGCCCAAGACTCGCCACTTTGATTTTCAACTCTATTATGTTACCGCAGATTTCTATTTTCAGTGCTCTTAAGTTTCGCGGGCCCACCGGTTCCGGATCATATAGTCCCAGCCCATGGACAATATATGAAGCACCATCTCTCTAGGGTAGAAAAGCTAAAAAGTGTCCGACAAAACCACATAATAGTTCCAAAACTGGCCATAATGGCGCTAGGGTCAGAAGAGGGTATGATATGAAGTTAGCAGTACGAGATGGAGTGAAGTTATTTGAAAGTTATAGTTATTGGTTAGTTACTCTAATAATTTGTGGACATTTTGTGGCGCTCTTTTTAAAATTCTTCCACATGCTACTATAGCCCTAAAGCTACCTTAATTTGCTCCCTTTCAACGGACACTTTTTAATACACGAGATGGTCCTCCTTACCTCTATTCTCCATGTCCCAGCCTAAGAGTTTCCGAATAGTCAATACTCAATACTTTTTATATGCATAAAACATGATAAATTAAGGTGTTACATTTTAAATGGCGAAGTACATATTTTGCCAATTTCGGCATGCAAATATTACTAGCTATAATTATAACAATTAGTTAACACGTATAATATTAAAGTTAAACATATTAATGGTTTATAAAACAAGTGACATAATAATTTTAAACATTTACAAAACATTTAGGGTGAGCTACAATTTCATTTTCAATTTCAGTTTTAATTGGTATACGTCATATTATAGAGATTTATTAGATTTATTTGTTACACTTAATATCATAAATATAAATAAACATTATTATAGGTATGGCATATTTTGTATTATTTTTATTTTATTTTTTATAATATGTCGTATAGATATTCTGTTATAGAGTAAACATTTTTGTCAATTAGAAATTTTATTAAATTATTCTTAAAACTAAAAAAAATTCAATTTGAGTAGGTAATTTGTTATATAGTTTCGGCATCATAATACTAAAATTATTTGTTTTCGATAAAGGTATTTTCAATTTATTTTTATGTCGTGCACTACTAAAGTTTTCATACATTTGAATATTATTTTTCCTTAAAAATAGTATTGATTCACAAATAAAAAGACACAGTAAGTTAAAATCTTAAGTTTTTTAAAATAGGGTTGACAAGATTCCGTTTGTTTGAGGCCGCACGTAGAACGTATGCATCTTTTTGGGCCCTAAATACACGCTCATGCTCAGTAGATTACCCCAAAAAACAATTCCATACCTTAAAATAGATCCCACGTATGCATTGTACAAGCAAGGTATCTATACCAGTCGAATATGATGTCAGCTCTAATTAAGCCCCGAAAGTGTTACCGGCGTATACGATGGCTCATGGCGCGGTCGGCGGACGGCGGACGGTAACCGGAGCCGCCCTTTGTTTCTCAGACGCGAGATGAAACTCGAGCGAGTGACATTCGAGACGGAACCCGACACTGCATAGGGTTATGACTATTGTTGTGTTTTGTTATTTTTGTTCGAGTTTTCCTTTATGAATTATTATGAACTAGCTGATGCCCGCGGCTCCGCAAGTTAGTACAATAACCCACGGGAACCTTATATGTCCCGCGATAAAAGTAGCCTATGTCCTTTCCCGTGGTCTACACTCTACTCTATATCTGTGCCAAATTGATTCATGATAATCGGTTTAGTAGTTTTTACGTGGAACTGTAAATAAAGTATCCCACGGGAACCGTACATTTCCCGGCGATAAAAAGTAGCCTATGTCCTTTCCCGTGGTCTACTTTATATATGTGCCGAATCATGATAATCGGCTTAAATTAGTTTTTACGTGAACTAAATAAAGTATCCCACGAGTAGGTATACAAACCACGGAGCGTCGAAATCCCATACAAACGTAGTTTCGTTTTAATTTTAAAACGGCACAACCAAACTTTGTACACTTTGTGTTGTTTGTTAGAAAATATTAACCAAGAACGAAATAAGACCGAATTTAATTTCATTAAACTTTTGTATGGGAAAACGTTTGTATGGGATGTCGACGCTCCGTGTGGCCCTTAAAATAAAATATTATATGTAGTAGTATCTTATATTCTCCATAGTATTCATGTACACATGTATTATGTATTACTGTACACAATAATATTATATTCTCCATAGTATTCATGTACACAATAATAAACCCAGATCTTAGTTTTCTTTTCTGCCACTGGCTGCGCTAAATTTTGGACGTATCGATGCTATTGTAGCGGACCAATCAGCGCACAGTCCTGAATTGCGCTTGGTACTTCTAAAACGGCGCACTCTACCGGCAAAATATATTTCCCCTAAATTGAGGCCATTATTTTAACATTACGTTCGGACCTGTATCTATACTTCGTGTTCTAAATATTGTATTAGCTGAAAGTTCTATTTTCAATGCTCAGAATTCTCTACGGCCTTCCGGATTCCGTATCATATTATAGTCCCATCCTTAAACTCCTTAATTTTTTCATGAATTTATAAAATAAAGAAAAGCAAACTCCACGGATAAAGTATCACTACCCATTTTAATATCGTATAGCCTCGCAATAACTCAATTGTAATAGAAGTGATATTTGTTCTGGCTCAGGTGGACCGTGGACCGTGGTTCGTGGATCGCTTACAGACATTAAGTAAATTACGAACTCCGCTGGACATGATACTGCACGCGGTCAATGATTTTTCCTACTAGATATTATTGTTAGTTTAGTTTTTTAATAAACGGAGAATAGATAGCTAAGTATATTTGTAGTACATACATACATACATCTAATCACGCCTCTTTCCCGTAGGGGTAGGTTCCCACTTCATTCCACTTTCTACGATCCTTACATACTTGTTTCGCTTCGTTCACTTTCAATCTTACCATCCATTCCTCCTCTAACATTCAACGTAGCGAACGGCTCTCCATGGGCCACTTTTTGCCTCCGCGAGAACGAGACGTGATGGGTGGCGAACCACATCGCCGCCATTTTGGATAATTAAATTATTTTTATGATTATCCATTGCGTTTCCACGGATTGGCGGAAAGGGGAGGAATTGAGAAAGGGAAGGATAGGTGGTGTGGAAAGGTAGATTGGTAAGTTAGTGGGAAATAGGAATGTAGGATATTACCGCCCAGGAGGGCAAGGGACAGGACAGTAAAGCTAAGGAAGCCGGAGTCGCAAACCCGTATACTATACCACAACTACCGGACAGGTAAGTTGGGATGAGTATCCCATGACTTAAATATTTTTAGTGACTTGTAAATTGTGATGAAGTAGCATAACCCGTCACAGGCCACATCCCACGGGTGAAATGTATTTGACTTACAAGTAAGAACAACAGGTGCTTCCTCACCTGGAGGATTCGCGTGTAATGTGACGTTATAGATTCGTCTTTGAGCATTACATTACAAAACAATTGTACCTCCCTGACTGACGAACATTCGCGTGTAATGTAACGTTTTTGAGCGCCGACCGGACGGGATCATTACAAGGTGCGCATTACAATACTCGGTAATTCTCCTACACAGTAGAGTTTGTGGAGTAAGGCTTGTAGAGTTAGAAGCTTGGTTTTACATGAGATCTGATGGTTTTTTTGACAATGCGAATTATATAGTATCGTCTTGGCATCACTTTACATGAAAATGTTTTTTTTGTGAGATTTGTATTTTGTATCGCTAATCGCTATTAAAATTTAAAAAGTTTCCGGTTTTCCCGTTATAACATTGAATGAGAGAGGGAGAAAGAATCCGTGTTTTAAAACGCGTTTTAAGATGTTTGGTGAAATCGTGACTTAGGCTCACTTGCGCAGATCTGGGTAAAAGTAATTAACACTGGGTATTATCCCAGGGTTAACTTTGCCTTCTCTCTCATAAATACGCAGAACGAGAAAGATAACGTGATATTAAACCGGGGGTTAACTTTAACCCAGATCTACGCAAGTAGGCCACGTATCTACTCTATATAATATAATAAAGAGGAAAAGTTTGTTTGTTTGCTTTGAATAGGCTCTGAAGCTACTGGACCGATTTTGATGAAATTTGGCACAGATGTAGAGTAGACCATGGTGAAGGACATAGGCTACTTTTTATCGCGGTAAAATATACGGTTTCTGCGAAATAAACAGTTGCGGGCAACATCTAGTTGTTAATTAAAATCCTGAGTAGAAAACATAAAAGCGCGAATGTAATTCAATGAAGAATATCATTCTTTTTTATTTATCTTAGCCTCATTTGCAGTAACATAATAAACAACAAGCAAATATTACGTATATTGTATTATTGATTCATTAACTCTAGCTATATGAATACAAGCTCCTTGCATATAGACGCGGCTAGGGTGTCACATTACGAGCGCTCCTAAATTTACCTGGTGCCTGCCTGCTACCGTTAAAAGCGTTTATGTAATATCCAGTAACATGCACGGTGAGTGGTGACCGACTAGCGATATTTTACCGGCTTTTACTCCAGCTTTAGTGATTGTCAATTCTTTGAACCTCCGTAATTAGTTCTAAAATTCATTGAGAAAATTATTTATAGCTTATGATGCCTAAGTTTGTACCTGCGACTTTGACACAAATAAGTAATTTTTGTACAACTTTAACCCTTATATTTTATATCTAGCTTTTACCCGCGACTTCGTCGGCGTGGAACAGTTACTTTGGGATATCGGTAATATTTACCCGTGACTTCATTTACGTAGAAGGTGAAGCCGTGAAGCGCTTCCCCCTCACGACTGCCCGCCGCGCGCCGTACATTATTATGGCGCGCTTGATTATTTTATTACTGAGTTATTTTCTAAAATACTCAATGGAATCAAATGATATAAACGGCACATTTCTTCAAAATTAAATGCTTGTAATAAATAACGTATTTACTTGGATAAGGATTAATATCATTTTTATGAAAACGCGATAATGGACTATCAAACACAAAAATAATTTTTCAATTCGAACCAGTAGTTCCTGAGATTACCGCTTTTAAACAAACAAACTCTTCAGCTTTATAATATTAGTATAGATAATAATATTCGACATATCGACATATTATTTAATATGTCGATATGTCGAATTGATCTCTATGTAGCCAATTAAGTATTCCTAGAAACAACGTTCTTGAAGCACACTAATATCGATTTTTGTTCTATGGTTTTCGATGCACTCTCAACTTTATTTATAAAGTTGAGAGTGCATCGAAAACCATAGAACAAAATTTATAAATCAGAGAGAAGCTGGCTGGAGGCGTATTTAAACAGCAGTGTTGCCAACTTGGGGGTTTCTCCTAATGTCTTTTCCATTTTAGAGGTGGGGGTAATTTTTAAGGGTGTTTATTTTGGTACATTTTTATTAAATTGCTTTAGTATACTGCTAGAACGACTTGCCAGTTTTAAAGTAGGAAGCTGAAAAAAGTAAATTTTTGGAATTAGTTAATAAGAAATTAGTACTTTAATTATGCATAAAAGTGGCCCATGGAATGCCGCTTCGCTACGTTGAATGTAAGAGGAGGAATGGATGGTAAGAATAAAAGTGGACAAAGCGAAACAAGTATATAAGGATCGTAGCAAGTGGAAAGAAGTGGTCTCTGCCTACCCCTTCGGGAAAAAGGTGTGATTATATTATGTATATATGTATAAAAGACGGAACAATTTTATCGTATTCTTAATTTTACAATAAATCTCGGGGGATTTTGAAGTGATTTTTTATTTTTAAGGGAGTAATATTTTTGAGAGTTGGTTAAACAGTGTTAAATGAAACTCCGTTGTATTTTGCCGGCACGTTAAGACTTAATTAATACTGCGCATCATTTGCGAATGCGGTACGGTATTGTAAAATCTAGTAATTGCTGTGCAGTTTTCGCTTCATTTGGACTCGGGTGCGTTCGAATATCGAATTTTGAGTCCATCATTATTACGAAACTCGACGCTGGCAACACTGATAATAATTGATACACGCCCGGTAGCTCGATCTACCTCGCTAAAATATGTCTATCTAAGTCTATTCAGGTCTTACTTAATGTTCCCTTTGTGTAATAAATAGTTCTGATATTTTAGAGTTTAGGTTTCAATAACGCTCACAACTTTGGGTGGGTCTCAAGTTAAGGCCTACTTTAAAACTGTAGGTCGGGTCCCTACACTGTTACTAGATTCTTAGGATCCCGTACCGGGTACCCAAAGGGTAAAAACGGGACCTTATTAATTAGACTTCGCCGTCTGTCTGTCGGTTTGTCACTTAGAGTTTTGGTTTGTCACCATTCTCTATCTCCTTAGTCCTCCGTGATAGCTAGACAGTTGACATTTTTACAGAAATTGTTCTTCGGCTGCCGCTATAACAACAAAATATTATGTCTACTAAAAACGGAATAATATAAATATTATTTAAGTAGGGCTCCCCATTCCCATACAAGAAACTTACATATTTTGCCGTTTTGACGAAATCCTTTGTTTGAAAAATCCTTGATTTGACGCATTTGACCGGATTTTTCTTGATTATTATTACAGATTTTTTTTAAAGATTTATTATTTATTGATGAAAATTACGGCATTGGACATAGATGTATTATATTAAAAAGAGGTGGATATGATATGGTATTGCCCGTAAAAAGTTAAGACTCAAATTGGCCCGCTGTGGGACAATTTTTATGTTAATCATTAGTAATGTATGTCGCGGCACAGAAATATTTTCTGGGTATAACGTATAGAGCCTAGCGTGTAATATATTGTTACGTGTTGGGGTTCGAAGGATTTGGAGAGAAAGACCTGCTGACTCCTTTGAAGACTTTATTCACTAGCACTTAGTCCAACATTAAGCACTAGGTCCAAACACTAAACACTAAGTCCAAACACTAAGCACTAACAGTGTCCTTAAGTCGTAGCCAAGTCGTGGGTTTCACTCCTGGTATCATCACATCACTAGTATTCACATCGTTATCGCCCGTTTCGCCTCGTTGGAAGCTCAAAGTGAACTCCCGATCACTAATTTTCGCTGGTATCGCCCGTATCGCTTCGGATGAAGCTCAAACTGAACTCCTTTTCGCTGGTATCGCCCGTATCGCTTCGGATGAAGCTCAAAGTGAACTCAACTCGCTCGCATTCTTCCGACGTATTTATACCGGTCGATACGAGTCCCAGACGTCTCCAGAAGGTTCCCGAGTCGCTTGACCGAGTTGAATTTATTCCGGAAGATTCGCACAGTAGCGCCATCTAGTACTGAGTAGACGGTTTCACGTTGTCCCTGTTCACACCAAGTGGTTTCATTAGTTGACGCTAGATGGCTCTGTCTCTTTGTGTTGTTCGTAACACTACTCCCCTCTTAGAGTATGCTCGTCCCGAGCATCGCTGCCACTGCCATGGTACCGCGCCAGACGATCTATGTGTACCACTTTGAATGACCCTCTTGACACCCAGATGACCTTCTGATACGCCATCATGCATTACACGGTAAACATCTGGCACTCTCGTTCTTGGGACAATTATCTGAAGATGGAACTCTCTGCCGTTATTTCCGGTAGGGTATTCCGTTTATCAGACTGTCCCATTGCGCCCAGTACGCCTTAGTGATAGCGCCAGTGGGTGCAACTTCACTCCAGATTAGTTTTACGTCACCCCGTTTCTTGCATGTGACGATGTGTTGAAGGTCGTCATCTCTGTCTTGAGCCTGCCTCATAGCATCATTCCTCCCAGAGACGCAAAGGAGTTGAGCAGGCGGGGCCCGGTGGGCGGGGCCAGTGGGCGGGGCTTGGCCCACAGTGGGCGGAGCCCGAGGGGCGTGGTCAGTGGGCGGGGCATGTGGGCGGAGCTTGGTCCCCAGTGGGTGTGGCCTCCGCCAAGGGTCGCTCCTCTCCGCCAGGGGTCACACCTCTCCGCCAAGGATCGCACGTCTCCGTCAGGGGCCGCACCTCTCTGCCAGGGGGTCGCACGTCTTCGCCAGGGGTCGCACGTCTCCGCCAGGGGTCGCTCCTCTCGGCCAGGGGTCGCACCTCTCGGCCAGGGGTCGCACCTCTCGGCCAGGGGCCGCACCTCTCGGCCAGGGGCCGCACCTCTCGGCCAGGGGCCGCACCTCTCGGCCAGGGGCCGCACCTCTCGGCCAGGGGCCGCACCTCTCGGCCAGGGGCCGCACCTCTCGGCCAGGGGCCGCACCTAGGGGCCGCACCTCTCGGCCAGGGGCCGCACCTCTCGGCCAGGGGCCGCACCTCTCGGCCAGGGGCCGCACCTCTCGGCCAGGGGTCGCACGTCTCCGCCGCCAGGGGTCGCACGTCTCCGCCGCCAGGGGTCGCACGTCTCCGCCGCCAGGGGTCGCACGTCTCCGCCGCCAGGGGTCGCTCTCCATCGCCAGGGGTCGCTTTCCATCGCCAGGGATCGCCCTCCACCGCCAGGGGTCGCTCTCCACCGCCAGGGATCGCACGTCTCCGCCGCCAGGGGTCGCTCTCCATCGCCAGGGGTCGCTTTCCATCGCCAGGGGTCGCAGTCTTCCGCCAGGGGTCGCTCTCCACCGCCAGGGGTCGCAGTCTTTCGCCAGGGGTCGCTCTCCACCGCCAGGGGTCGCTCTCCACCGCCAGGGGTCGTAGTCTTCCGCCAGGGGTCGCTCTCCACCACCAGGGGTCGCAGTCTTCCGCCCGGGGGTCGCACCTCTCCGCCAGGGGGTCGCACCTCTCCGCCCGGGGGTCGCACCTCTCCGCCCGGGGGTCGCACCTCTCCGCCCGGGGGTCGCACCTCTCCGCCCGGGGGTCGCACCTCTCCGCCCGGGGGTCGCACCGCTCCGCCCGGGGGTCGCACCTCTCCGCCCGGGGGTCGCACCTCTCCGCCCGGGGGTCGCTCCTCCGCCCGGGGGTCGCTCCTCCGCCCGGGGGTCGCTCCTCCGCCCGGGGGTCGCTCCTCTGCCCGGGCGTCGCTCCTTCGCCCGAGGGTCGCTCCTCCACCCGGGGGTCGCTCCTCCACCCGGGAGCTGCTCCTCCCGCCGCACTTCTTGAAATCTTCTCTCAGAGTCAATGGCATCTCCAAATCTCACTTCTGACACCAGTTGTTACGTGTTAGGGTTCGAAGGATTTGGAGATAAAGCCTGCTGACTCCTTTGAAGACTTTATTCACTAGCACTTAGTCCAACATTAAGCACTAGGTCCAAACACTAAACACTAAGTCCAAACACTAAGCACTAACAGTGTCCTTAAGTCGTAGCCAAGTCGTGGGTTTCACTCCTGGTATCATCACATCACTAGTATTCACATCGTTATCGCCCGTTTCGCCTCGTTGGAAGCTCAAAGTGAACTCCCGATCACTAATTTTCGCTGGTATCGCCCGTATCGCTTCGGATGAAGCTCAAACTGAACTCCTTTTCGCTGGTATCGCCCGTATCGCTTCGGATGAAGCTCAAAGTGAACTCAACTCGCTCGCATTCTTCCGACGTATTTATACCGGTCGATACGAGTCCCAGACGTCTCCAGAAGGTTCCCGAGTCGCTTGACCGAGTTGAATTTATTCCGGAAGATTCGCACAGTAGCGCCATCTAGTACTGAGTAGACGGTTTCACGTTGTCCCTGTTCACACCAAGTGGTTTCATTAGTTGACGCTAGATGGCTCTGTCTCTTTGTGTTGTTCGTAACAATATAATTAATCAAAGGCTATTTCTCTTAATATCTCATTACAAATAACATAAACCCCTTTTGTCTATGCATAGAGGAACTAGTGGCCGCTGGATCGATGATAACTTGCAAATTATTTTCCATCAAAGATGTCCACCTTTTGTGAGGGTCCAATTATCCTGGTCATCCTGCGTCACGTTAATTAAGGCACATCGTGTGTCAAAGGATACCCTTGCTTTGTATAATGAACGTCTAAGACGAGACATGTGATCCACGCGATCGTGTTAAAAATGCTTTGAACGCGATCTCTTCATTATTTGTGTGTTCACGATAATTATTATTATGTTACGTAGATATAATGTTCGTCTGATATTAAGTATATTATTTGTAGTACCTACGACATATAACAGCCTCCGTAAGCTAGTGGTTTAGAGCTTGGCTCTCGGCTCGGAGTACGTGGGTTCAATTTCCGCGTTGGAACATCAAAATTGTTGTATCCAAGTTTGGTATGGTCAATATGTACGCTGATCACCTGAATGTCTGACAAGAAAGATGATCCATGTGATGAATGGGCATGCAAAAACTCGGACCTGCGCCTGATCTCTCGTCAGTCCTGCCAGTTATCCGTCCCACTGGATTACGAGAGTAAAGGAACAGAGAGTGCTATTGCACACACACTTGGGCACTATAAAATAACTCCCGCGTAGCTGGCCTGGTTTCAATGTCACCGTCATCGTAATCAGCGTGGGGAGCTATTATTATTATTAGATTGTACAGGAACGTACCCATACTACGTGACCTATTTTGTAAGATTTTTTGACCCCTCCCTCTCTTCGGTGACCACTCGTAGTATAGCCCAACACACCCTCCCTCCGACCCCCCCCCCCCCTAAACGGGTCACGTAGTATTTTATGGCGAGAAGAACCGGCGCGTAAGGGGCCCCATACATGGTCCGGTCTACCTTCAGTTCGGCCTGAACGGATGCAAAATCGTATCGTGTGTGTGCAATTTCGAGATCGCATCAGGCGCCCGTACGGACTGAAGCGATTCGTTCCAGTGTTGCCAGCTCTTTTTTTGTGAAACTACTAAACTCGTATCGATTTCTACTAAAACTACTAAAAAACTACTAAAGAGGCTACTTAACTTAGGAATTCCTGAAGCCCCCCAAAAACCACTGCATTTTAGGTTTTATTATATTAATTTTTTTTCATTAATTGAATTTGATTATAAATTTTACCATTAAATTAAAATATACTAGGAAATATTACGTATTTAGTAGCTATTTTGCATATCATTACTGTCTGGCTCTTTCCTACTTAAACACTACTAATAACTACATTTCTACCAAGGAAATATATAAAATAAAATACTCAATTTAGTAAAATTTTGTAAAATAACTAAGTTGGCAACATTAATTCTGGCCTGACCGATCGGCCTGAACGCGCGGCCTGTCCTGACCGTGTGTGGACAAATCGCTTCAGTTCTTGCCCGACCCGCTGCCGTGCGGGCGTGTATCTTGTACAAGCGTTGTATGAGTTTTCGCGGTGTTTAAATACAAAATTGATAAACACGACCGTAGCGCGCGGCAAACCAGAATGGACTGATGCGACTGTTCCGTGTGTGGGCACGAATCAGATCAGGCCGAACTGACGTAAATTGGATTGGATGCGATTTTTTCCGTGTGTGTGCTCGAATCCGTTCAGGCCGAACTGACGTCAGTTCCAGCTGAAACGATCGGCCTCTCGTCTGTGGGGGCCTTTAGAAACTCGTAGGTACAACACAATACATAAATATCGATTTTAATTTTTTATGTTGATTTCAAACGTTTTAGATGGATTAAAGTTATAAGGTAAAGTAGCAGGAAAGTTGGCAATTATTAAAAAAAATACAAAATGTAATCCAAAGCTATAATATAAACTGAAATGTGGCTGGTGAGCCGCGCGACGTTTTGTTCGTATTTTAAAAAAAGTTACGCAAACTGTTTCTCTAGTCATAAAGCAGTAAAATATTTGTACCAGGTGAGTGACAGTTCCTGCGGCAATAAAAAATATGAAACAAATTAAATCGCTGTAAATAGAATTATTTAATCTGCGACATGTATTTGATATTCTTTTTTTAAACGACACAGTTTTCGTCGTGTTTTTAGACGATGTTCCGCTACATGTATTTTCTAATACGTCAGTTGTAAAATATATAATTATTTTAACAAGGGGATACCCATAAATTACGTCAAACGTTAAGAGGGAGGAAGGGGGTCCATAAAGTGTGATATTGTGTGACAAGGGGGTGGGAGGGGTTCTAAATTTCGTGCTGTCACAATAAATTTTAAACTAAGTACCTAAGTAGCTATGATATTATGATAGCTATTGCCCCATATTGTTCGTTAAGATTCATCTTCATCTTTGAAGATTTCTGCTAGACGTGACAGAGATATACTTTATTTGGATCATGACAATCAATGATGATTTAGCAATGCGCGGCGCAGCGGCAGCGGTAATCGCGTTCCAGCAGGCAACACTATTGCGTTTTACACCTACTCTAATAAAACATAATATTGATTTATTATTTGTTGGTTTTTTCAGGACTTCGCGGAGACGGCTATGAACGAGCTGCTCGGGTGGTACGGATACGAGCGGCTGGAGATGCGGCGGTGGGCGGCATCGCGGGCCAAGGACGCCGCCAGCCCTGAACAGACGGTGGAGAAACCTAAAGGTAAAATATTGTAATACATTGCAAGTTGACAACCCTAAGGTACGAGGGCAATGGACAAAGAATATATTACTAACGTAAAGAATCGTCATTCCACCGATTTACACGAATCTCGGGGCTGTGTTGCGTAGAGCTGGGAAATGGGGAGGCGGGCGGGGCGTGAGATTTTCCAGCCAGGACTGCCGTTCACGGGGCCGCTGGTCGTTTCGTGCTTTGATACAATTGACAATATAATTTCATAATACTTATGTATAGACGTTTAGGCAGAAAAATAATTGTAATAACTCTTAGTAGGTACTCGAAAAAAAATCTTTATATCGAGTTTGCGTTGCGAGAGCGAAGAGTCACCTATACATGAGATGATTTTTTTACTTTGAGTATGACAATAATTTTTTGCTTAAACGTCTATACTATATACAACAGTAGATCATGTACCCAAAATATACGTTATTGATTTTACCAAACCTTATATAAGGTTTGGTAAAATCAACTACGGATATTTTGGGCATATGATCTGCTGCTTATGTAAAGACGTTTAAGCAGAAAAATAATTGTCATACTAAAAATTTTTTTTCTTTATATGGGCGAGCTTGAGTTTAGCGGAAAGTCACCCATACAAGAGATGATTTTTTACTTTGAGTATGACAATTATTTTTTTTGCCCAAACGTCTTTACATGTAGGGTCCATCCACATATTACGTCACATCTGATGGGGGAGGGGGGGGGGTCATACAAAGTGTGACAGTACATATTAAATACAGGTAAAGGGATACTAAAAAGCGTGACATGGGGGTGGGGTAGGGGTTCAAAAAGTCGAAATTTTGCGTGACGTAATATGTGGATGGCCTCTAAGCAGTGGATCATGTGCCCGAAGTATCCGTAGTTGATTTTCGGAGACCTTATATATATTACTAGCTTTTGCCCGCGGCTCCGCCCGCGAGAAATGAGGTTTTTTGGCCACTCCCGACTGTACTCTAAGTTAAATCTGTATCTTCCTTATCTTACGTTCTCTCTTTAATTACTAATTGTTTGTCCGAAGCACCATCATACCATAATTCATTTAAATGGTTTAAACACTTAAGCCATGAAAAACATTAAAAAAATATAGACAATAGTACATTATCCCTCGGGAACACTATTATATATTTTTTGGGATAAAAAGTAGACTGCACGTTTGTCCAAAGCATAAACCACTAGCATACAAAATTTCATTCAAATCAATTCAACTTTTTAGCAGTAAAAGACAGTCAAAGTACACACAATAATACATTATCCCTCGGGAAGACTCTATCTTTTTGGGATAAAAAGTACACTGCGCGTTTGTGCAAAGCATAAAGCACTGCCATACCAAATTTCATTCAAATCAATTCAACCGTTTAGCAGTAAAAGACAGTCAAAATACACACAATAATAATACATTATCCCTCGGGAACACCGCAAAGTTTTGGGACAAAAAGTATCCTATGTCCTTTCGCAAGACTCAAAGTATGCCTATACCAAATTTCATCAAAATCGGTTCAGCGGTTAAAGCGTAAAGAGGTAACAGACAGACAGACACACTTTCGCATTTATAATATTAAGTATGGATACATATTTTATGAATTTAATTTTAAACGATTAGCTACAAATTTAAAAAATCTGTGCTAATAATAAAAAGAGGAAAGCTTTGTTTGAAATCGCTGAAAAATGTACGGTTTCCGCAAGATTAACTTTAGTAAATAATAAAAAAGTAGATAAGTATCTCTCCAACCCCATTCGTCGTTTTTCTCGCAACTCGCGCGGGGTGCGTTCGTTACTTTTCTCAGAAAGTGCGCTTGGATTTTTTGTTCCGAGAACTAGGGCGTTGGTTGGTGTTGCCACAAAATAAAATTATTAGATTGTTCTAGGAATAAATAGGGGGGAAAGTCAAATTATAAGAGTAGGTATTAAGTATAATAACATAAATCTACCCTCAATTTTTATGGCAAACTAAATGATGGTATTGGGAATTTTACATTGTTCCATTTACCCACGGCGATAAGATAAAATTTGGTTAGATTTAAGCGTACTTAATTGCTTCTGGATTATAACTGCATAGGTCGCATGTCTGCAGGAGGGTGGGGTAAATACTAAATACTATGATATTTTAATCATTAATGCATTTCAACGAATATTCTAATAGTATATACCTATTTTGGTTTGTACTCAACACTTTATTGAAAGGCGGGTTAAAAAATCTATTTTATTGAAAGTTTTATTAATGTCTGTGGAGTTTGGCGTAAAACGTGGCATCGAAAGCCGAACGATAGTGATTTAACGAACAAGCTGTATTTTTTTCTTATGTCAAATATTATGCAAGTTTTGGTAAAATCATCTGCGGATATTTTGGGTATATAATGATGTCTTATTTAAAGACGTTTAGGCAAAAAAATAATTGTCATATTTGAAGAAAAAAAAAAATCATCTCATAATGGGTGAATCTCAGCTAAACGCAAACTCCCCCATATAAAAGAAGGTTTTTTTCGAGTACAACAATTATTTTTCTGCCTAAACGTCTATACATAAGCAGTAGATTGACATATGCCCAAAATATCCGTAATTGATTTTACCGAATCTTATATTATATTAATTGCTGGAATACCTAATATAGGCATAATGATAACTTTGTATTTTATTATTATTTTGATGACATTTTTAATTTGGTATGGTAGTAGTTTGAGCTCTGAATTAAAACATATGCTACTTTTTATCCCGGAAACGTACAGTGTTCCCGTGGGCAACTGTATTTGCGCGAACGGAGCCGCGGGCAATAGCTAGTATATAATACATGAACAAAAACATGAGTTCGTCGATACACACACGCTATTTAATAACCCGACACCGCACACGCGGTTTAGCGTTCCTAATGAACGCGTGAAATTATCTAAACATCAAAATATGTTTCCGAGTATTTGTTACCGGTAAAACTAGGGGCTATGATTTAGATTAATATTTTTATATTTAATATAATAAAGAGCAAAATTGTTTGCTTGTTTGTTTGCATTGAATATGCTCCGAAACTACTGGACCGATTTTGATGAAATTTGGTACAGATATAAATTAGACCACGGGGAATGACATAGGCTACTTTTTATCGCGGCAAAATGTACGGTTACCGCGTGATTTCCTTTTCTCCTTTCCTTTTTTCCACCATCTAGTATTTTTATATATCGGGAAATGCTCAAATGAGCATGGATCGCCTGATGGTAAGACCTTAGCCAATTGACTTCTACAACTCTAGAGTTTGCAAGTGCGTTCTCGGTCTTTTAAAACCTATACAATTATACACCCCTTTGGACTTTGTTAACCTCTTTCGGTAAATACGATATCTACGACCATGGCAGTGGCGAAGGCTGGTTCTCCTTCATAGGGAAGCCGGAGCCTGTATAATAGGTAGGGATTTCTATGAAGGTTTGCAAAAGGTAAGTGACAAGGTAAGCCGATAGGAATGGAGTTATAGGAACACTTCGCCACTGGACCATGGTAATATTCACTTTTATGCCAATAAAAAGCTATTATATATTATTCTTTGACAAAATAAAGATACATAGTTCGTTTGAGAATTATTTCCATTTATGGTCCTGAAAGTACTGAAAGACTGTCCCGCTTATGTCTTTCTCCCCTAGAGCACAGACTAAAGAAAGAGGAACAGGGCATCTAGTCAAGATGCATTCGATAATTTCGACGGCGAACTTCGAAATCAAAAATGTGTTGGATTTGACATAAGTCATCGCAAGCATACGGTGTGTCCACGATTGTGTGGAAAAATTGTCGGTCATGGAACTATAACGGAAGGGCTATGGCATAGATAGCATTTTGTAGGAAAGAGCTGATTTTTTTTTCAAGTAGGAAAGTTGATCCCATAGTAAAAGTTGCAAGATTTATTACGTAAAAATAGCGATTAGCAAAAATTTTGCAGTCATCGCGCGATAGACACGCAGTCGATTGCTGAACGTCAAATAAAATCGTATTACCAATGCGATCGATTGCTAATCGCTCGCTGTTGTGTTTGAATGCACTTTGCTTCATTTTCGCTTATTATTGCTAACTGACATTTCAAATCGCTCGCTGATTGTTTTCGCTTTGCTGTAAAAGTCTTACGTAATACAAAAAATTTGACAGCAGTGAAGAGATCGAACGATTGATTGCAATTTATAGTTCCTCGATTGTTCGGTAGAGGCAGTACTTTAAGCTAGGTTGCTTCTGCTAGGTTTTTGCAGATACGTAATACGAATTTGCGATTTTTGCGCAAAAATTGCGCAATTTTTGCTATTGCTTGGCTTTTGCAAGATACGTAATAAGCCCGCCGGTGTAGGTATATTCACTCCTGAAAGTTTGGTCACTGACTGAAAACACCCTCCGTATGATCCGGAACTTGGAAGGCCGCGGAAAATTCAAAATGTTGAAAATATTATAGAACTCTGTGCTAATACAATAGAGCTAAAAATCGAACACAAAAATATTCGATCAACTCTATTAAAAGTAGCTCAAAGCTCTATTTTCAATCATAAACAGATTTACAGTCCTAGTCTTAGGCTGGGACCGTATGGTCCTTAATCCAGAACACCGGTGAAAATTCAGAGCATTGAAATAGAACTCTGCGTTAATTACTAAACTCTGCTGCATTACAACCCCCTCCCTTCCTCCCCCTCTAAGAGCTAAACGGTATCCAGGAAACGAGCGACTTGCGTTCTTGGTCCTTAAAATCCCCAATCATGGGCCTCACTCACTCGGCGTAACACAACGCAAGCATTATTTCACGCCGGTTTTCTTTGAGGTCGTGCTGTTTGTACTGTCGAGCCGGCCCATTCAGCGTGGCTCTCCCACAGTTAATTTTGGGTGGCTTGAAAATCTAAATAAATAAAAAATCGAAAAATAAATTGTTTTATTTAGCAGAGTCCTCACTCCTTTGGTGTTGCAAGTGTCCATGGACGGCGGTAATCGCTTACAATCAGGCGTTCCGTTGCTCGTTTTCTGGCTCATTTCATACAAAAGGGATTATTCTGTAAAATCAGTCTAAAATGCGCTTACTTGGAAAACTTCGTACAAAAACGACGAAATAATTACGGAACCCTATTTTATTCGCGGCCTGACACGAACTTGGCTGATTTTTGAATATCGAATAAATAGCTACAAAATTGTAAATACCGAATTCGTAATGACAAATTCTCAAATTTCTTTGTAATCGTTAGTCGGTAAGTTATTAATAAGACAGTAACGATATTGCTTTATTTGAGTAACAAAGATCGAGTTACGTTGACGAATAAAAATATTTTCAGTTTAATGTTTCGCCAATTTATTTCTATTGTCCATTAGCGTTTGGACTAATAGCGTTATAACGCGTGTTCCTTTTAAAATGTTTCGAATATTTTCTACGAGTATACCTAGATGCTAATGTTACCTAGACACCTTTGCTAATAAATTTTGTCATTGAGTAGGTATGGTTTTTTTTAAACAACTAAGCCTTCTGAATGGAGATTAATTCTAAGAGCACACGTAGGTACACGCTATTGTTTATATTGAGAGATACAATTAGATAACGTTACCTAAGTAGTTAAGCGAATTAAGCACATCTTTTATGACGTTTGACGTTTCAAATTTAACATTAACACGGCAAAGTTTTCATGTTTTCCCTGTTTTAACCGCGAACCTATCCTTCCCTTTCCCTATTCCTACCCTCTCCACCAATCCGTGGAAACCCAATGGATAATTAAAAATAATTTAATTATCCAAAATGGCGGCGATGTGGTTCGCCACCCATCACGTCTCGTTTCTCGCGGAGGCGAAAAGCGGACCATGGAGAGACGCTTGGCTACATTCAATGTAAGAGGAGGAATGGATGGTAAGAATGAAAGTGGACGAAGCGAAAGAAGTATGTAAGGATCGTAGCAAGTGGAAAGAAGTGGTCTCTGCCTACCCCTACGGAAAAAGGCGTGATTATATGTATGTATGTATGTATGTATGTAAAACCTATAGATGTTGGTGTAGGTCCTACTCCTGCACCAAAATCAGCTATTCCTACAGTGTACACTATTTCTACACCTACAACCTACATCTACACCTACTTACCTACCTATAAGTATATCTACTTACCACTACCCTACCCACTACGAAACGATTATTCTGAAAAAGAAACGTAAACTCATCTAAACTTATAAATATTTAATTTAGTCAAGTGACACTGGTAACTGAGGAGTTGGAGTAACCTGAATTTACGCTACCGAACAGATGTGTAGTACTTATAGGGAAATTTAATTATCGTTTTTAGATTTTTTCTCGCAGTTTTTCCAATATTTCTCACCGTATAAACCTTCCCGGAATCTACACAACTATTTCAAGACCAAAATTATCCTAATCGGCCCTGCCGTTCTCGAGTTTTAGCGAGACATTGGAAATCGATTTTTATAAATAAATATGTTATTGATTGTACTGTAGGTTCTTGGTGGAAATTCATGTTTCACAGCAATAATACACAAAATTTCTTGCACTTTTTCCACTTTAATAAGTATTTTACATTAATAAGTATTTTAAATTAATGTTAAATACTTATTAAAGTGGAAATAGTGCAAGAAATTTTGTGTGTTATTACTGTTTTATAAATAAGAAAAAGAAAAATAAGATTGTTTTTTAAGGTGAAACTTTTTACCAATAAGGCTGGGACTATAATATGAACCGGAATCCGGCGGTCCGGGGAAAATTCAGAGCATTGAAAATAGAGCTCTGCACCACTTATAATAGAGTTGATCGAAGATTTTTCTGATATTATCATTTGACTTTACATTTGTGTGTTCGATTTTTAGCTCTATTGTGTTCTATTTTCAGTGCTCTGAATTTTCCTCGGCTTACCAAATTCCGGACAATAGTCAATATATAGTTCCAACCACGGACAATATAGTTCCAACGACCACGGAATTTATAACACAGATGTGTTTTATATTCCGTGGTTCCAACTCCCAGCCTAGGCACAGATTACTAAATTAAATAGTTACCACGTAAACCTAAGTCTTGTGCTTTGTAAATCAAGAATCCTACAAGATTTCCGAGTTTTATGTTACTAAGTAGGTAGTAATCTTATAGGTTTTATAGGTTAAATTAAAAATTTAAAAAAAAATCATAGATCAGGATTAATTACATTACCTACATTCTACAAGATTTTTTATTTATACTTTTTATACTTTCACATATTTTATACAGTTTATATAAACAGAGACTAGAGACAGAAATTGATACCTGCTAAATGCTTATACTTAAGCTACTGCTTATACTGCTAGTAATAAGTATGAGTTATAACTTATAACCTACCTACCATGGGCGCCGGCAGGGGGGTACCAGGTGGTGCACTTGCACCCCTTGGGAATCTCGGAATCAACAGGAATTATTGAAATAAAAAGCCGTCTAAATAGGCAGTTCTGTTGATGTAAATAGACAGTCACTGTTGTTCGTAAAAAGAAAAAAGAAACTAAAATCTGCACCCCTTGGAAATTATTTCCCCTTGGAAATTATGCCGGCGCCTATGCTACCTACTGTACTACGCTACTTAGTTAGGTACTTTAGAATTTGACCTTTACGATTTTGTGACACAATTCACATGATGTTGATGTTGGGACTGTTGGCTAACGGTATTTTAATATGCCTAAATAGCCAATTATAGCGTAACGGAGACCATCGGCAACCATCGGTGTTCGGTTTCATAATTTATTTTGACACGCTGCTGCTGAAGCCGGTAATAAAAATGTATAAAAATATTTGTCAGCAGGAGGCGGGGGCTCGCTATTACTTACGGGTTACGCCGTACGCGGTGCTCTATCGTATTTCAATAGAGATAATAGTAATTATATATGTATATAAATAATACATGTTTACTTATTTTCTTTTAGGACTACATTGACAAAGTTCCATTCCGAAACGCTCATTTAATATTTTCCCCCGTATAAAGTTTAGTACCCCTTTTTACCCCTTAAAAGATCGAATTAAAAAAATATATTAAATTAGAGTTGTAGCATGGACCAATAAAACTAAATCATGCCAAAGAGCACGCCTTTACGGGGTGAATTTCGCAAAATCCCTTCTTAGTGGACCTATACGTCACAAAAGGAAGCCACGCGCGGCGTTGATAAATCAGTCAGGACTTTTTACTTTATATAGATAATAGATAGATAATGGATAATTTTCTCTCTCAATGAAAAAAAAGCTCAATGTGCAGAGGATATATATTTATCGTTCATATGATAGGTACGAGCTGACAGGACATAAATTTATTTTCTACTTCCAACTTCATTGGCGTCATTCAATTTGTAACAACTCTAAACACTAGACATTCATAATTCATGGTCGAGGTTTAAATTTAAGTTTTTACGGTTATTCATTTCCTCCCTCTTTTTCTCTTTCACGGCAAAGTACCAAAAACATCAACTTCAACTAAGTTTAATTGTGTATAACACACAGTATAACTCCTCTGGTGTTGCGAGTAGGTATTGAGTATTGTCCATAGGCGACAGTATTCCCTTACCATCAGGTGATCCGTCTGCTCGTTTCCTGGTTCATTACATTAAAAAAAGTAAAATCGAACAAATTACCGCTCGACCTTATCATAAGATCAAAATAAACCTACATTAATTACCTATACTTATATAAACATGAATTCCTCTTACAGCGGAAGAATGTTCGTGGTGTAACAAGTCCATCACATCAGAGAGCGGGGCGCTGCAGCAGGCCGGCGCCACCTTCTGTTCCGAGCTCTGCTTCAGCCAGTCCAGGAGAGCCAACTTCAAGCGCGCTAAGACCTGCGACTGGTGCCGCCATGTTAGACATACGGTCGCTTATGTTGATTTTCAGGTAAACAATTTATTTATTTTACACAAACAGTACACTTAGGTGGCGGGCGGGTCTCTCAAAAACATTCCTATCACTTATCACTTAGATTTTGAAGACCCTCCAAATCCCTACCTACTATACAGGCTAGGTCTTCCTTTATAAATAAGAACCCGCCTTCGCCACTGGTTTAGAAGATAGCATCAGACAAACAATATTGAAACCAGCCCATGCCTATGTCTATGAATAGTTTAATTTAACTCAATACCGATATCCAATATTTTATTTGAGACGGCAGTATAATTATTCCCTAATAAAATGAAGCAATTTAATTAGTTACTAATATATCCATCTTTCAAATTCCAGGATGGCGCAACCCAGCTCCAGTTCTGCTCGGACAAATGTCTGAACCAGTACAAGATGCACATCTTCTGCCGCGAGACGCAGGCTCACCTCGATCTCAACCCCCACCTGGTGAGCGCGTCATCATCATCCAACCTCATCACACCGGAGCTGTGGCTGAAGAACTGCAAGAGCCGGTCAGCCACACCGAACTCCGAGAGATCGTCCTCACCTAACCCGGAGAAAAACAGCAACGATACTACTGAGACTTCGAACCAGTCGAGGCAGTCGCCGCTTCCGTTGATCACTGTGACGCCAGCGGCAAAACTAATGAATCCAAAGAGCAAAGAGAAACCCGTGCAAAAGTCACCGGATGCCAAGAAAGAGGCAAAGACTAATAAAATAAACCTCCGAAAACGACGGGTCTCCAGGTGCTCAGCCACAGTCACTTCACAGACAATCCGACAGTCCACTCCAAAAGCACAAGACATGAGAATGCGGAGTCCATCTATAGACGGATCCTCGCCTGTTTCTTCAGTCACCATATCGAATAGTACCTTACATTCACCGCCTAACAACCCAATAAACCCACCAATGCCACCACAATTTCCTAACCCAATGTTTGGAATGCCTCCTCCATTTTTGGAACCACATTTAAACGAGCAAAGACCACCGATTTTTCCGCCTAGACTGCCGTTCATGCCACATTTGCCGGGAATGATGCATCAGGAGAGGCCTCGGATAAATCCTCCTCTGAACTTTCAAGGCCAAATGGGACAACCTCCGCCGGTAACGATATTGATTCCATACCCCGTCATACTGCCAGTACCGCTACCGATACCTATACCGATCCCAATATCTACGTTTCTCCAAGCGCACTGTGCCAGCAAAGTGAAAACTGAAAAGACCGAACTGAATACCGATGATTCGGAAGGACCGCTAGATTTCACAATGAATAGCGAAAAGAATAAGGAAACCCAAACTGCAGTTTCAAATAACAACGCAGAAACAAATAAAGATGATGAAGGTCCTGAAAACGAAGAAGTAATGAAAAGAATATCTGAGGACAGAACTACTGACGCTGTGGAAAATAATCTTGAGCAGACATTACCGAAATTCAAAATAACAAGACTAGGAAACAAAATGGCGAAGATTGTGACGAAAACGAGAGATTCGGAATCTTCTAGACCTTTACGAAAAAGACGGAGACTCGTCGAAGTGGCTAGCGAAGATGACTCGCTGATCCCAAAAAGTAGAAAAATTGTACAAGTTTAAATTCAAATATTATAATAATGATCGATACATATCACAGAAGTTCGGAGGAATATTTAGGATTTATCTGAGAATGCTAGTCTTAGTTATAAGTGATTTATTGAATCTATGTTATATTTCTGTTAATAGACACTGTTATTGTGATACTACTGTAGCGACTTAAAATATTATTTCAAAATATAATACTACACTTATTACTGAATCTTTTTTATTTTAAAATATAAAAAAACTTTTCCTGTATAATTCAACCTACATAGATATTTAGGTAATAGGTATAATTATTATTAACATTTTTTGACCTGAATAAGCAGGTCTGAAGAAAGTTTTTTAAGGGAAAAATGTGTAGACTGATCGCCTAATGGTAAGCGATCATTGTAAATCTCTTATTATATCCATGGGCTATGGAAAATACCCAAAAATATTATTCTATTGTAATTTAAATTTGTGTCACTTGAATCATCTGAAAAAATAAACTAAAGAATGACTCACCCTATATGAATTTGAATACCTTATGTTACATAGGGTATTGTATTTCAAAAACATATTTCATAGCAATTAAGATCTAAATACACCGCAAAATTACAAGTACGATTGACATTATATTCTTGTTTTCATCCACATTTATAACAATCATTTTTTATATTAGCCTAATAATATACTGCAAGAGTATATTAGAAATTTTTTGCATTCCTACCAGTATGAATTTAATAATGGGAATTTAGTATAATACAAAAATACATAAATCTCAATGTTTTTATTGTTATAAACATGGCTTAAAATCATTTTATTGTAATATTGTATAACAATTCTTTCTTACTTCTAAGAGCTTGGCCACATTTTAAGAATTTTGTACTACAGATTCATCCAATACTCAGATTATTGAAGCAAATTTGTTTAGCTGCTAGTCAAGTGGTTCTGGGGAATCAGTTACATGTATAATACATTGTTAGTTTAAACAAAAAAAAAATTAAGACACAATACAAAAAAACATAACCCATCTTGACAGTCGGTTAAAAATGGCTACAGGTTATATATCATTTTGGATTTTCTAATACATAATAATTAAGATGTTAAATTTGCCGTTACTTTTATCTAAAAAGTTTCATAACTTTTCATAAATAATAATCAAAACAATCAAATTATACAGAGTGAATAAGGGGAAAACTTTGGTAAAGAAAATTGAGATCAACGGAAAACAACCCCTTAAATTATACTGTTATTGCTTATTACATTGTTTTGTATTGGCTCATATTCTTAAATCCACAGAAGTGCAAAACTAATAGCTTATACAGAGATTATTTCTGATGATAGACAGTTTTGCTACTTAGCTTTTATTGTTGTATAGATCCCACAAGGTTATAGCTCCGTCGAGACCTCCAGCTGCCATTATGTTGGCGTTCCAGAATGACACCTTTTGAGAAGAATAAGCAACATCTTGTATAGCTTGCCTGTGCTCAGTCAATACCACCAACGGTCGGAGAGAGAACCATGAAAAGATTCGAATATGGCCGTCCCAACCACCTGTAGCAAATACTTTGCCATCTGACCTTGAATTTACCTTATTAATTCCTGGATTCTTTATAGTGACATCCATTTTATGGGCCAAGCTTAAGTCTTTCTTGCTTATACTAAATATTTGTATCACATCGGAAGCGTTCCCGAGCACTCCCCATTGCTTTTCGAAGTGAAAGTCAACAGACATAGGGCATTCCTTCGTTTGCAGTTTACTGATGCAGTGACTAGTGTTGAGATCCCATAGAAACAGCCATCCACTCTCGTAGCCCACCAGGAGACAAGGCTTATCCGGGAACTCGAGAAATTTCATACACATCGGATCTCCGAGCTTAATTCCATTCTCAGGTTCCAAACACCCTATAAGTTTCGCTGAGAAGTTGTACATATTAATCTTGGATTCTTTGTCAGGTACATAAAGTGTTTCGAGTTTTGTGTTGGCTTCAAAACGACAAAAACCAGGATAATCAGTCTCAATCACGAATGCTTCCGTGTACCCAGTGTTTGTAAGAGTGAAGATTTTGTATATTCCTCCTTTTTCTTGGGTAATCAATTCGTTGGTTGTGTGTATAAGATGAAGAATGGGAGCTTGACCAACTTTTATTTTTTGCTGCACTCTATTAGTCTGAAAAATAAATTATTTCATGTTACATTTATTTAGGTCCACGAGGCACTAATGAGTAGGCAGCGGTCGTTTCAGCTTTTTATTTTTATTATTAGGGCTATCAATTTAGACGGATGTTTTTTTAGGTCATAGACCGAGTGGTAAACAAAGAAATTGCGCACTACCTATGTAAAGTAAGAAAAAACACTAAAAATCCTCGTGGACGCGCTTATATCAATATGTAAAGTATTTCATATCCTTAAAACTAGTGTGCTCACCTGAAGGTTGTATGCATAAACATAACCATTTTTTGAACCGGCTAGTAACCTCTCGAGCCCACCGGGTAGAAAACTAAATGCCAAGGAGTAAACTGGCGAATTGTCGACATTTCGGATTGTGTAAACGGGATCGGGAGGTAGCAATGCCATTTTGGTCAAGCTCTAACCGAAATATGACTGTTGGAATACAAAAATAAAACAATAATCAAAATTAACTAAGCCATCAGAAACTGAACCAACTACGCACAACACAAAACTGACAAAAATCAAAATATCACGAAAACGTAAACATGTACGTCACCCATTTGGGATGCGTTCAATTTATGTATCATAATTTTATAAACAACTTTTCGGTAGTCCGTACTGTATTTTAAAAATATAAATTAAACACTAAAAAGTAAAATGATATAAATAATAAATTAAATTAATAATAAACCTATTATAAGACAACAAGCAGCTTCGAAATCCGTTCATCTTCATCCTCAACAAAACCTTTGCATTAAAATAATAGAAAAAAAATCGGCCAATTGTGCATTAGACTTGCCATAGAGTATACTTGCACACGAAGGGTTCCGCACAAAACGACTAGAAAATCGCGTATCAATATTATTTTTCTAGTCGTTGTGTGCATTTTTTGAAATAATATATTTTATTTCATCCTGTTTTAGTATATATAATGTTAAAGCTTGGTTGAAACGGCAACAGATACATCAATAACAATGAAAATTTCAATACTGTCTAGCTATCACTGTTCAAAGGATACAGCCTAGTGACAAATAAACGGCCGGACAGGCAGTGAAATCTTAGTATAATAATAGGGGTTTAGTTTAGTTTTTTGCTGTTTTGTGTTCTCTCCAAAACTCCCATGGAAGTCCGAAGTTTCAGTACAGCGTCTACTACTTTACACCAACTGACTTGACACGTTGAATAAGAATACATTTTGGACTTGCCGATTTCGAAAACTTTGCTAAAACATCACTGAATTTTTTTTCATACGTCTTTTAAACTTCACTGATCACTATGGCCATGATGTATCTAATAATCTGGGGGGCACGGCAGTGCACCCGCCAAGTCGAGCGCGAAGCAAACACTGCCGTACCATCCTTTACTGGAACCATTTCGCCGCATTTTCAGGCCCCTATTTGAGAACCTCTGGATAAGACCAGAGCGCAGAAGTTTTCGTCATCCAGTAAGCTATAATCACATACTTAAAATCCAAAATTTCAAGTCTGTAGGTCATTTAGTTCCGAAGTTAAGCGAAAGCAAAGTTTCGCATTTACGACACTCACTCACTCACTCACTCATGATCATCAAAATAGAACTAGTACTTCCCATAAACTCAGAGAGCTGAAATTTGGTACAGAGTTAGGGTTTAATGGCCACATAAGGGGAAAACTATAAAAACTAGGATAATCGATCTGGGGGCACGGCAGTGCCCCCGCCAAGTCAAGCGCGAAGCAAACACTGCCGTACCATTATTTACGGGAACCATTTCGCCGCATTTTCAGGCCTCTATTTGAAAACCTCTGGATAAGACCAGAACGTCGATCTGGGGGCACGGCAGTGCCCCCGCCAAGTCGAGCGCGAAGCAAACACTGCCGTACCATTATTTACTGGAACCATTTCGCCGCATTTTCAGGCCCTTATTTGAGAACCTCTGGATAAGACCAGAACGCAGAAATTTTCGTCATCCAGTAAAGTATAATCACATACTTAAAATCCAAAATTTTAAGTCTGTAGGTCATTTAGTTCCGAAGTAAAACGAAAGCAAAGTTTCGCATTTATGACACTCACCCAGTCACTCACTCATGATCATCAGAATAGAACTAGTAGGTACTTCCCATAAACTCAGAGAGCTGAAATTTGGTACAGAGGTAGGGTTTAATGGCCACATAAAGGGAAAACTATAAAAACTAGGATAATCGAAGATCTGGAGTACCTGGTGACCCTTATTAGAAAACACAAGAGCCCAACCAAACTATTAGAGATCGACCTACTGCCTTTACAAAAAATATTCAACTTGGTGGGCCACTTCATTTAATGTCAAAAATCGAAGGTCTGAAGTATCTGATGAAGAACCCTCAGCTGGTCTCAGCTGATTAGAGATATGGTAATGCCCCCTTCTACTATTGGTACATAAAAAAATCGACTGTCATTGCAAAAATCCAGTGAAGTGGGACACATCTTCTAATTTAATCTAGCCCGTAGCGTCTCACTGCTGGGCGAATGCCTCCCCTTCTGCTTTTAATACGCATATAAATAAAATTAAAGGAAAACTCTGGATAAGACTAGACTGGCTTTTATACTTATACTTACAAGTTTACAAGAAGAAATAGTCGAACAATTAACTTTATTCTACTCGAACATTACACAAATTAAATAAACAAATTACACTAAAATCTAGTAAAATAAATCAATATTCCTACGTTTCTACAAAAAGAAGTGAAATCCCACCAAAAATATTCTGTAAAAAACTAGCCAAGTCTCGATGGAGCTGCTTGTTTATCTCTAAAAAGTAATGAAATCTAGACAAAGTCGTGCCAAGTCTAAGGATCCTTACTGCGATTTATTTATTATTATAGTTAATGTTGTGTGACTTGGCCGTTGAAGAGTACACAAGGGTACAAAAGGGGCTCCATGACACCATTGCTCCAATACATGTGTTATACAATCAACAACAGCCTAAAATAAGACACTAGCGTCCAATTACCAATACCAGTATGGGCTATTATCTCGCTTAACAAACATAGGTAGTTACAACAGAATCTGATATAACATTACGTGTAAACAAAATTGACTTGTGACGTATAAAGAATTTTCAACGGCCAAGTCACACAACATTAACTATAATAATAAATAAATCGCAGTAAGGATCCTTAGACTTGGCACGACTTTGTCTAGATTTCATTACTTTTTAGAGATAAACAAGCAGCTCCATCGAGACTTGGCTAGTTTTTTACAGAATATTTTTGGTGGGATTATCTATACCACCATTATATTAAAAAAAGGAGTACGGAACCCTAATAAAAAATACATCAATGTCATTTAGCTTTGTAGATGTCAATGTCATGCGAGGTGCTGCGTCAGACGTCAGTGATCAGTCGCCAGTCTGTCAGTCAAAAAATGGAGTTGAGTTTGTGATTGCGATTGTAATGTAGCTTGAGCTTTGTATTCTGTTTTATGTGTTTTACACATTTATAACTCTATAAATGAGAAACAATCCATGTACCTAATAATGGGTGCCATATATACATTAAGGGTAATAATTTAATCGTCGAATCTACAAATGGCTGCAGAGTCGTATATAAAAGCTACCAAGTATTCAAAGTATACATCGTATAGGAATATTTTGTACCACAGGTTTTTCGTTGGTTTGCTATTGTTTATATTAGTGTCTCTAGTGCTAACTATAATATTTAACGTGTACGGTGGAAGTGCGCCCAGGGCGGAATATCATAAAAGTGTAAACTTGGATCAGTTTCGTCTCCCAGTGCGGACTATACCGAGAAACTCCGCGTTTTCAACTCCTCGCGCTACGAACTGTACATACTGGAACTGTTTTAACGTGTACAAATGTGGGAGAGGTGGTCACGACAGGATTACTATTTACATTTATCCTTTAGAAGAGTTTAAAACTGAAAATGGGGATTCCATTTATGAATTCACGAGAGAGTTCCATGAGATTTTGTCCACGATCAGGAGTAGTAAATATTACACGCCGAACCCTAAGGAGGCATGCTTGTTAGTGCCGAGTATAGATACTCTGAACCAGAACAAGTTCTCCAGTGAACACGTGTCACAAGCTCTGCAGTTGCTTGAACAGTAAGTCAGATTAGTCGCTACATAATAATAATATAATCATCTTGAAAAATTAACTAGTATTATACTGCCGTGCTAAGCGCAAAAGCGGTATCTCAAAAAACTTTTTTATGTTATGTTTAGCTAAAAAAATATGCATTCAATGAACTAAGCCACATAGTATCATATCTTATTGAAAACATTAAAAAAAACCCCTAAAAGAAGGTTTCGCTAAGAATAAATTAATAAGAGAATTAAAGAATATTAGGTATTTTACAAAACTTCTGCAATTTTCTTTAAACTCCCTTTTTTGAGATACTGCTTTTGCGCTTAGCAGGGCAGTATAGTCCCATAAACTTAAATTGTGTATATCAAGTAAGAAGTTTATGTAAGTGACCTCAAAAAATGGGTGCTAAAGTTATGTAAAAACGTCACTTATGTGATATCCTAATAGAAGTATACTCTTAGTTTTATAAAGCTTTTTTCTAAACAACAAGATGAAATGTAGGCAGTATCTTTATAAAAATATTTAACATATTAAGTACTTATATTGTAATTAAGAAAAATATTTTTCCTTTTTAGTTGGGATGATGGAGAAAATCATCTCATTTTTAATATGGTCCCGGGTAGCGCACCAAACTACAATACGGTGGTGGATCTCAACACGAGCAAAGCTATTATAGCAGGAGCTGGATTTGATACTTGGACGTTTAGATTCGGTTTTGATATCTCGATACCTCTGTACAGTCATATCGCACAAAATATTGATAGTACGCAGCCTAAACTAAAGAATTACTTAATAATATCTACACAGTTGAACATACCAGAAGACTACTTATCCGAATTACAAAATATAGCATCATCGTCAAACGATTTACTACTATTAAATAGCTGTCAAGGCTCCAATGATTATACAAAACGATGTGAATATACCACAGGAAAGGTATTCGAGTATCCGGATGTTCTGAAGGAGGGTATGTTCTGTTTAGTCGTGCGGAGTGCGAGACTAGCCCAGTCTGTGTTGATGGATATTATTGCCTCGCAATGTATACCAGTCGTAATCGCAGACACAATAGTTATGCCGTTCAATTCTCATGTGGACTGGAACCGTATTGCCATGTTCGTACCTGAGCAAAATATAAGGAATTTGCAGAAAGTTGTGCACTCCATAAGCAAAGAACGCAGAGGAGAGTTGTACTGGCAGTTACGATGGGTGTACGACAAATACTTTTCAAGTGTGGAGAAAATGACATTGACGACCCTCGAAATTATGAATGAGAAAGTGTTTCCATTAGCAGCTAGAATGTACGAGGACTGGAACATGCCAGAACATTTGGTGAGTTCTTATGTTTTATAATTTATGTTTAAAGAATGCTTTTATATTATGCTATTTCATTTTACTTTCTTATTTGCAATCTACACTAATATTATAAAGAGGAAAACTTTGTTTGTATGTTTGTTTGTTTGTAATGAATAGGCTCAAAAAGTACTGGACCGATTTCAAAAATTCTTTCACCATTCGAAAGCTACATTATTCACGAGTAACATAGGCTAAATTTTATTTTGGAAAAAATAGGGTTCCGTAAGATATTTGGGTTTTTCGGACACAAGGTGTAAAAAATCAACCAGAAAAGTTACTTATTTTGCGTACGCTGCCTAAACTATAAAAGATAGAACCATAAAATGTTCTAATTAATTGTAGATATTATAAATATCTACAAAAAAGTCCGCGACACACTATACCTATCTATGTCGAGTGAGGCACAACAACCATTTTTTTATTTCGAAATCTTGAATTTTTTTGGACTACATTTAAACGCGTTTATTTTACTCATGCTATTAATCCTTATCAAAATAAATTATTTCATCACTAAGTACAGTTTATGTAGATAATATTTGGTCTTTGAATGATTAAAATTGGACGTTTGGTTTTGAAGTTATGGCGAAATTAAAATATTACGATTTCTGTTGCACGGCACGGCCCGTTGCGAAGTGGGCGTCACCAAGGCGGGGGGAGTTTAGATGTATGACTTCTATGAGTAAATTTTTTGTTTTGTGTTCGTTGTAACTATGATGGATAGATACTTGAATACCTATTTATTTAGTGTTTGTTGTATTGTTAGTCCTGAAGAGTATAGATATATCATACGATATAAGTATACCCACCTACATATTTCATTGAGTTTTAGTAGGTACCTATATTAATTTGTTTCTGTTTGTTTTGACTAAATTTCGCCCGTTTTGTTAGAGGTTTAAAGACATTCTGTGGTATTAGTATCAGTATTGTACCCGTGCGAAGCCGGGGCGGGTCGCTAGTAGAAAATAAAATTGAATGCTCTAAGATTCCAGGGGTTCATATTAGTATAGGTTAGGTGTTTCATATTAGTATTTTTCATATATTTTTTTCAACTCATGTGCGCCAATTTACACATTTCTATTGGAAACTGTAAAAATAGGTGTTTTCTAAAGGCCCCCACAGACGAGAGGCCGATCGTTTCAGTTAGAACTGACATCAGTTCGGCTTGAACGGATTCGAGCACACACACAGAAAAAATCCCATCAGTCTGTTCTGGTTTGCCGCGTGCTACGGTCGTGTTTATCAAATTTGTATGACCGGTGGACCGGTAATATAATGAAATCAGATGAATTATGTAGCCATTTTACCATTTCATAATTTTTGTTTGATAAAAATATATGAAACATAATATGAAACACCTAAAGTGGCCTTTTTAGACCCTCCGAAGCCTGAAGGCCCACATAATAGCATAATAGACTTCTACACTGAACTCCATAATGCTATCTTGTCTTTGGTACGCCGTACGTCTCCATATGGTATGTCAACGTTGGGTGCGTCGTCCATACATAATCGTCGTCCATTTGGTATATCAATGTAGAATTACAACGAAATCTCCGTGCGCTAAAACAGTCAGTTCACAGTTTTTTACCTCGGACATAACCCTTAGCCGACGGCATATCACTCTTATAGAAACTCCGAGGTAAGCCTGGGACTATATGCTCCGGAATCCGGAACGCCGGTGAAAATTCAGAGCACTGAAAAAGAACTCTGTGCTAATACAATAGAGTTGAAAATTAAAGTTTCGACTTTTCGAGTGTCGCGTTCGAGTCAAATGTTAATGTCATAATATAATATGACAGCTCGACTATCGAAATTTCCATTTTCAACTCTATTTGCACCGACTTCTATTTTCAGTGCTCTGAATTTTCACCGGCGTACCGGATTTCCCAGTCTTAAATAACTCTGATCTCAGTGCTAAGTGTGAGTTTTTCTAGTTTACTAGGAATTCGTATGTGAATTGTACAGCGCCACCTAGTTGTCACGTTTACAACTAGGTTCAATCACAAATTCCTAGTAAACGCCAAACGCGCTCACGATCGAATGCGAAAATATAAAAACCATGAACGTAAAAAAAGGCGGACACCCCTTCAGTAATATGAATAATGAAGCCATCAAAGTAAGACGGCCGTATCGTAGCGTGCCGCACGCACACATTCATAGCAAAGTAAGACGATCGGCCGCCAGTACGCTAATGGCAATTATCCGTAAATCTCACACAAACGTAAGTCGCCGCCATTGTTGGGCTTCACTTAATGCTTAGCTCATCTTCCGTCCGCCTTTTTTACGTCCATGATAAAAACACACTTAGCACTCTGACTGTACACCACGCGAAGTTGTTTCCGTGTCAACTGTAAGTGGGTTTACCGGCCTTATGAGATAAGGAAGACCCAGATCTAAATATAACAACACTTGAAGCCTTGCTGGTAGTTGGGACATTAAAAATTTAACAAGATGTACGCGCGTACGACGTACGTATGTCATCTCGTACAGAGTTACGTTTATTATCCCTTTATTCGTATTCAGTGAGGCAGCTGGTCTATATTATAATTCTTTCTTTTTTACCAAAGCTAAAACATATGGCATGTCAAAGAACAAAAAAGACGAAAGGTAGAATCAATTAGTACTCCGGCGTATGACGTTACATTTAAATATAATAAACATGTACTTAATGACGTAAAATTTGGTAATTTTAAAAACTTTCAGCCGTTTATTTATACACATTCCTAAATACGCGATGAAAACGAAATCATTGGCAGCTCTTCAATAAATCGATTATAAAATGTTGTTTATAATTCATAAAAAGAATCAGTCGATACTTTGCGGAAACACGACGGAATGTATTAAAAGTGAAATTGTATAGAATTATTCCGCGATAGCGTGGATTCTATTCCTGACTGGCTGTCCCGACAAACATTGTTCTCCCTTAACTATGAACTAAAATTTCTCACCGTTTAAACCTTCCCTGAACTGATACGATTATTTTAAGATCAAAATTAGCCAAATCGGTCCAGCCGTTCTTGAGTTTTAGCGACACTAACGAACAGCAATTCATTTTTATATATATTTTTATATATTTTATATGTCACCGTAAAATTGTAAAAATCGTTAGATTGTAAAATAACTAACGAGATTGTAAAAATATGTCGAAATATTAAAAACTATATACTTATTTATAATCTAACCAAAAATAATGTGTGAAATTATAGGCAGCATATTTGCGTCGGCAGTCTATCAACATTTTACAATTTCACTAGTTTTATTACAATATAACGGTTTTTACAATTTTACGGTGACATATATAAGGAGATTATATTATTTCCTTAGGACAAGCCACAAGGTAAAACTAAAAAAAAACATGACGTCGCGACGAGTACACGTGGCAGAAGTGAAATTCATTATTTAAGTATAATACAAAAATACTCTTATTGTGCCTAAAGAAGTAAAGACCATCACTTCAAAGAGAATAATTATAAAAAATAAAATTTGTACACTTAGCGCCTGTGTACTGAGTATCATATAATTATGTACGGCACTTTAACTACATGTAAGGAGTACAAGTAGCTTCCGACAGATGGCGTCATATCCAAAATTGAGTCGCGACGCGTATCGTGACGACACGACGCTAAAGGAGTTTCACTTTGAAAATATTCACCCATCTCAAATCACTGAAGACATTACGCAAAAATTTAACACGCTATTATCTACACTGAAAAAATATTTTACGCAAGTAAATTGCAGTTCAAAATAATAAATTTTACGGCAAAAGCTAGTAATATAATCACGGTTCATTTTGCAATTTAAATATTTTAAAAGTAATAAATTATAGTGAAGTTGATAATTTCGCAATGAATCGGCAATTCCCAACACGACTACAGTTGACTGGGTTAAAGACCGATAAGAGATAACAGATAACACGTTACCTGTATAGTGTATATGTCACCGTAAAATTGTAAAAACCGTTAGAATGTAATATCTAACGAGATTGTAAAAAATATGTCGAAAGATTTATAACTATATATTTATAATCTAACGAAAAATAATATGTTAAATTATAGGCAAAGTATTCGCGTCGGAAGTATATAAACATTTTACAATTTCACTAGTTTTATTACAATCTAACGGTTTTTACAATTTTACGGTGACATAATGTACATTACATTAATATAACGTTTATTATAACGTGCTCATAAAAACCGTACCGGGTGGCGAGTACTAAAGGCTTGACTCGAGTTATTTATTTTATTTAAAAAAGGCACTAGGCAAACTAAAGCTGATACTATGTGATCCGGAATCCGGCGTTCCTGGGAAATTTTAAAACATTGAAAATAGAACCCTGCGCTAGTACAATAGAGTTGAAAATGGAAGTGTCGAGTGTCGAGCTGTCATAAATGACATTGACATTGGACTCTTACACTCGTGTGTTCGGTTTTCAGCTGTATTGTATTAGCGCAAAGTTCTATTTTTAAGTGCTCTGAATTTTCCCTAACCAGCAAGGGCAATATAGTGGGACCTAATAAATCCTGACCAGAAATGATTTGTTAAAAAAACCGTTCTGGGGCTCCTAAGTCCTATTACATTAGAGATTGCGAGCGAATTGAAGCGACAGCGAACTCCCTGCGATTTCGTCGTGACACTAACAATATAAAGAGTAAAAATTTCTTTGTTTGTTTGCATTGAATAGGCTCCTAAACTGTAGGACCTATTATGATGAAATTTGGCACATATATAGAGTACACCAGTAGGAAGGATATAGGCTACCTTTTACGTGAAAATAGTCGCTGGAAACATCTAGTGCTAAATAAAAACAAAGCATCATATTCAATTTTCAATTTCCCCTTGCGGAATCTGTCCGCAAGTATTTTTACTTTTTTTTTATTACCTATAATATTATCATACCCGCTCATATTGTCGTTTAGTGGACTAATATGATAAGGGACTGTTATAGCGTGCGACACGCACGTTTTCACCGTATACATTTGACGGCTCGCTGGCTCATTTGTCGCATTAGTCGCGGATTCGAATTAGAGGTGGGCGCCGACCTAAAATTTGCCGGCGGCGGCGCGCCGGGGGAAATTGGTCGGCGTGGCGGCGCCGCGCCGCGGCGTAGCTGTTTATGTAAAAAAAACGCAATTTTTCGCGCTGGTTCGCACCGCGGCGCTAAGTGCTAACTGGCTATCGTGCTATAGCTAGTTGCTAATGCTACAATCCGATGCGAAATAATTTTGACTCGACGCGCGACGCGACCCGAGAGTTGACGATGCCGCGATGTTCCTCGAATTAATACGAGCGAGTGAGAAGAGAAAATACATTCAGATTCAATAAAATTTCTGCAGTTTTTGTTTTTTCAAAATAAAGTTAATTGCATACGTTTAGGTTCCATTATTCAATAGTTGTTTTTCTACACTAATATTATAAAGAGGAAAACTTTGTATGTTTGTTTGTAATGAATAGGCTCAAAAAGTACTGGACCGATTTCAAAAATTCTTTCACTATTCGAAAGCTACATTATCCATGAGTAACGTAGGCTAAATTTATTTTGGAAAAAAATAGGGTTCCGTAAAATATTTGGGTTTTTCGGACACAAGGTGTAAAAAATCAACCAGAAAAGTTACTTATTTTGCGTACGCTGCCTAAACTATAAAAAATAGAACCATAAAATATTCTAATTAATTGTAGATCTTATAAATATCTACAAAAAAGTCCGCGACACACTATACCTAACTATGTCGAGTGAGGCACAAAAAGAGGCCATTTTTTTATTTAGAAGTCTTGAATTTTTTTGGACTACATTTAAACGCGTTTATTTTACTCATGCTATTAATCCTTATCAAAATAAAATATTTCATCACTAAGTACAGTCTATGTAGATAATATTTGGTCTTTGAATGATTAAAATTGGATGTTTAGTTTTGAAGTTATGGCGAAATTAAAATATTACGATTTCTGCTGCACGGCCCGTTGCGAAATGGGCGTCACCAAGGTAGGGTGCGCGTGCGGGAGGGAAGTTTAGATCTATGAGTAAATTTTTTGTTTTGTGCTCCTTGTAACTATGATGGATAGATACTTGAATACTTATTTATTTAGTGTTTGTTTTATTGTTAGTCCTGAAGACTATAGGTATTTCATACGATAAAAGTATACCCACCTACTTATTTCATTGAGTTTTAGTAGGTACCTATATTAATTTGTTTCTGTTTGTTTTGACTAAATTTCGCCCGTTTTGTTAGAGGTTTAAATACATTCTGTAGTATTAGTATAAGTATTGTACCCGTGCGTAGCTGGGGCGGGTCGCTAGTTATTAATATTTTCGTATTGTATGTTAATTGTTAATACTTAATGAGCGACGCGACGTAATGAAAAAACATTATCATTTCACAAAACACAGCTATTTATGATCATTAAAAATCGATTTTAGCAAATAGCATAGCAATAGCACGTAGCATGCTAAGACATGAAAATTAGCATGCTAATGAAATTAATGAAAAATAGCATTAATTTCCATTACTACACAGCACCCCGTGCCCTGCCCGCCCGCTCCCGGCGCCTAGCGCCCGGCACGGGGCTGTTTTTTTTGAGTCGACATCGATCGGCGCGAATTTTTGGATACTCGGCGGCGGCGGCGGCGCATGCATGGCGGCGCGGCGGCGCCGCGCCGGCGCGGCGCCCACCTCTAATTCGAATCCCGCCGAGTAGTGAAATACATAAGTCTCAAAAGTTAAACCTGTGTTTCGAAGTCAGAGTAAGAATCAATAGAAAGTCCCGACATAATAAGGCAACTATCGACTTACCAATAACAATTTTACCCATATAAAATCATACGTGTATTATTTATTTTTCTTCCAGATGACTTTAAATAGAACTCTGCGCTGATACAATAGAGCTGAAAATCGAACACACAAATGTCGAATTAAAATGTCAATGTCATATATGACAGCTCGACATTCGACACTTCCATTTTCAACTCTATTGTATTAGCGCAGAGTTCTTCAGAGATTTTCCGTGCTCTGAATTTTCCCGGGTTCGACGGATTCCGGATCATATAGTCCTTAAGGCTTCCCACACATAACTGCGAATTCCCGTCTCATCCGCGAGATTGCATACGGCCAGGCAGTAGGTGCGAGCGAGAGATAGGCGTCGCATTGCATCTGTGATTAGCCAACACCTACTAATATATATCTACACTAATATTATAAAGAGGAAAACTTTGTTTGTATGTTTGTTTGTTTGTTTGTAATGAATAGGCTCAAAAAGTACTGGACCGATTTCAAAAATTCTTTCACCATTCGAAAGCTACATTATCCACGAGTAACATAGGCTAAATTTTATTTTGGAAAAAAATAGGGTTCCGTAAGATATTTGGGTTTTTCGGACACAAGGTGTAAAAAATCAACCAGAAAAGTTACTTATTTTGCGTACGCTGCCTAAACTATAAAAGATAGAACCATAAAATGTTCTAATTAATTGTAGATCTTATAAATATCTACAAAAAAGTCCGCGACACACTATACCTATCTGGGTGGGGCTCAAACAAAATGTACCTTTGAAAAAAAAATCGCGGTCACCTGTTTGCTCCTAAATTTTAGTATATTTTGGTAATTTCTATCAAAGAATTAAATTTGTTGCATTAAAATGAATACATCAAAAATTGATGTTTGCAAAGAAAATACACAAAATCTTCAATTTACACAATATTTAAGTCTATAAAACTTTTAGAAATTTTTTGCTCCATACTAAATATAAATGTCCCAGCGCAGTCCGTTGTTACGGCTTTAATTTTATTTATTTTTATTACGCTGTTAATGTTATTTCTTTTTTTCTTCATTGTTGGTATGGGAGTTAATTCAAAGAATTTTGTCTGTAAATCTCACAAAAAATTAAAATTGCTTACAAAACAACAAATTTAAAAAAAAGTCCCAACGAATCTTCTACTGTGTTACAAGTAATGTGTTACACGGTAGCTTTCGTAATTTAGTGATAACCACACTAGAACTTGTTTTGTAGAGTGGCAACACCGTATAACAACAGTTGTCAAGTGTCAAATTAATGTCAACCATTTTAGTCTTGTAACAAAAGTGAAGTGCTTTGGTGTAGTGTTTTTTCCCTCCAAAAAATTGGTTAATAAACACAGAATTTTCAAGGTAAGTGCTTGTCTTTCATTATAATAAAGTATAGATACTAATTAAATACCTTTTTGTGTCGTACATTATGGGTTTCTTTCCAATATTTCTTTGAATTTGCGGCTGCTATAATCAAGCAAACACTAGAATGTTCTCGTGTGTTCGCTCTGGTGTGTTATGTTGTGTTACGTAGTGTGTTACGTAACACACTGGATAACATTAAGCTTGGTTCACAATTCACATTGTCTTTAACCGACTGCGGCGGAGTCCAAAAGGGGTATAATAGCTTTGCTTGCGTGTGAATATACGTGTTTAAATGTAATTATATGCGTGCCTTCCCTGCTGTGTTGCCTTATAAGCACTTAATACTAAATAAATTAAAACTAAAAAATAACATTTTGTATTTTTATATTATTCTTTACAAAAGCTTCTATTTACGATATTTTTGTATAAGTAGTAAATAAAATTAGTATGCTGTTCGGTGTGTAATCTTACTATGGAGATATTGAGCAATTGAATCTTATTTTGTACCTTATGTATAATCTTATGTGATGCCTTCGAGCGCAGCCGAACGGCAGAAACGATACCGCGAGAGGTTGAAGAATGAAAATCCAAATAAATACAAGGAAATGCAAAAAAAAATTCCGCCAGGACAAATTTAAAAAGAAAAAGAATCGCAGATTTTGAACCAGAAGAGCAAGTTGAACTAAGAAGACAGTGGAGAGAAAATAAGAAGAAGAAAACATATGATGAAGAGAAAAGAGAAGGATCAGAGTGTTTAACAGAAAACAATGAAAAAGCAATGAGAATTAAACAAAGACGTAAAGAAACACTAAACTACAGGTTGAAGTGTAGTAAGTGTTTTTAATTTCAGTTTGTTGATTTGATAATTTACTTCATTATTATCAAGTTGATTTTGATTTTTTATAATTTTATTTTACTTAGGTATTCATAAGTGTTTTTAATTTCACTTTGTTGATTTAAAAAATGTGACAATAATAAAAAAATAATTTTAAATGTATTTTATTTTGATTTGATACGCTACAATAATGATAGTATACTTACCTACTGATTAATACCCTTAAAAACCACAAAACATATTTCTCTAAGTTATATATATATATATATATATATATATATATATATATATATATATATATATATATATATATATATATTATATATATATATATATATATATATATATATATATATATATATATTTCCTGGAAAACATATTTTTTCATGAAATAGTCATATTTCCAGGAAATATAACTTGGAGAAATATTATTGATGATATATAAAAACGATTCATTCAAACGATTCATTATTATCACAGGGTCATCAATACTCGTAAATGTGGCAAGATTTTTTAGTCAATGTTGATACAATGTAATCCTGCCTTTACAGGGTTCCAGAGTGTTATAAAATTTCCAGTGTGTTGCAAACGAATTTATGTGTTACACTTTCTAGTGCGTTATGGTACAAATTTTGTGAGCCTCACCCATCTATGTCGAGTGAGGCACAACAACCATTTTTTTATTTAGAAATCTTGAATTTTTTTTGGACTACATTTAAACGCGTTTATTTTACTCATGTTATTAATCCTTATCAGAATAAATTATTTCATCACTAAGTACAGTTTATGTAAATAATATTTGGTCTTTGAATGATTAAAATTGGACGTTTGGTTTTGAAGTTATGGCGAAATTAAAATATTACGATTTCTGCTGCACGGCCTGCGTCTGCACGGTGCACGGTGGGCGTCACCAAGGCGGGGTGCGGCACGCTTAATGTTTAGTTTAGTTTAGTTAAATAGTTTAGTTATTTTATAAACATCAAATTGATAATATCTTAAAATATAATACATTATAATATCTATACATCTATACAGTTAAATACAATTTAAGTGTCTGTTTGTAACTTCAAATTAACAGCTTTTTACATAATGAATCTGAAAGTATATTCGGTACTTATAATAAAATACATTTTTTTTTTGTCTGTCCGTCTGTCTGTCTGTCAGTCGGTCTGTCTGTCTGTTTGTTCCGACTAATCTCTGAAACGGCTGGACGGATTTTCACGGGACTTTCACTAGCAGATAGCTGATGTTATAGGGTCTAACATAGGCTACTTTTATTTTTGGGGTTCCGTTTAAAAAAATAGGATTCCGCTTTCGTTAGTCATAAATAAAGTCGCGGGTAAATTTCAGCGATATCCCAAAGTATTGTTCCACGCGGACGAAGTCGCCGGCAAAAGCTAGTTATGTATAATATAACATTATTAAATAATATGTATAGGTATTTCCGTTGTCTGTAACCTAACACAAGTTATTCGAGAACGTACCATGGGACCAGATTGAAGTGCTGTGAAAGCGTCCATAATTTTTTTTTCGATTATCCATAGAATAGCTTTGCTTCGACGCTCCGGACAATAAAGTCCTAGACTTAAACATTAGACCACGTAGACAAGCTTTTCACTTTGGCCCCATTTTTTTTCTCCAGTACGGTCCGGTCAACCCGCTATTTCTGCCGGTGACAGCACCAAAAGCGCCAGGCTTCACGGCTGTCATACTCACGTATGACCGCGTCGACAGCCTGTTCACATTGGTCCGCAATTTGGTGAAGACGCCGAGCTTAGCCAAGATACTGGTTATCTGGAACAATCAGAACAAGAAACCGCCTCCATGTGAGTATATATTATATATTTTTTTAGTAGTCAACAAGCATTTAGCTAGCATTTACAGTACAACTAACTTCTTAATGTGGCTTGCCTTCGTTTTCTATAGAAATGACAGATGATATATGAAAAACGACTATTCCCAAAAACCATTGACGTCGTTGTCGTCGACGGTTTGACTTGATCACTTATTGTCTTCTTCTTTTTAAAAATTTCTCCTTAGTGAGTCGCCAGAGTCTTATGAGTTACTTTTATATAAAAAAAAACAAGGTTACGGCTACCCGCTACGGTGTACTGAAGAAAGTCAATTGAAGTATCTAAAACCTAGAACAAACACATTTAGGCTTAGTACCACACACCTTACAGTTTTATCTTGTTATCAAGAATATACATATTTTCAATAAAAGAAGTATTTACATAAGACAGAAGAGATTTAAGATTGAAAGGGCGAGGAATTGTAGGAGGGCGGGAATTTTTATAATGAGGGTTGGTTTTTTTGGACAGGAAAAAAATGTGAACTACTTACAGTGCCCCCGTTTAAACCACTTATTGACACTTCAAGATTTAATATTTATAATAATATGTTGGTACGTCATCAAATACCTTCTTGTTCTTTTCGATTCAAACGAAAGTGTCAAATCTTGGAGAAGTGCCAACGGTTAACAGTTTACCCTATATGCTCGTGAGTTTTTCAACAATAGATCTCTATCTGTGCCGCTGTAAGAGCGTCTTCCCATTATCCGATCCGATATCCGATATGGGATTTATCATGACAAAGACAGGTATAATTATGTTTCATATTGAAACATATACTTACCTGTCTTTCTCATTTGTTTTTCACTATCGGTCCGGTATCAGATCGGATCGGATCGGGTATGGAAGAAGAGTGAAGGGGAAAGGAGAACTATCTCTGTATGTAAAAAGTGTACGCTGAAATGCGTCAAATTAGGGTGGCGCCCATGTGGCGCCGCAGTAGCCACAGGGTACATTTCAAAGTAAATGAAGTTAATCAGAGATGCAGTGACGTTAGTTGAGAGTTAGTTACTTAACTCTCAACTAACTTCACTCCATCTCTTATTGCTAACTTCATATCTTACCCTCCTTAGAACAATATCGCCACTATGGTCACTTTTGGTACTGTTATTAGACTACTTATCTCGGATACTTTTAGCTTTTCTGCCTTAGAGAGATAGTCCTCTGTTCCTCTACACTCCATAGTTCATAGTGGTGACGCGTATTAGGTCACCCTCGGGATAAGTGCGAAAATATGAGTCTTTTTTTAGATTTTTTAAAAATTAAACTGCTGCTATTTAATTGCAATTTGCAGTACCTTTGTAACTGGTACTTATTTTGTTTTAACTTTATTGTATTACTTCCTTAGTTTTTCTTTTGTTTTTTTATTTATTTATTTTTAATTTATATTATAATATGTACATTTTTTAAATCCAGGAGACAATCTCCCTTGCTACTATTTTGTACACCTCTTCGGCAAATTCTATAAATATTTTCTCTGTTTTTCGTCATTTAGGATTTAAGTGTTATGTTGTCACTGTTTATTTGTAAGTTGAATCGTTGTTCGCAGTCAAATCGTCTTTGAGAAAATTGTTGACATTGACTTAGTATGTGGAGTACTGTTTGTGGGGTTTCCTCGTCACAGGAGCAAAAAGAGTTGTCTGTTATTTTGAAGCGAAGCAGATAACTTTTGACACCACCATGTCCTGTGTAGATTTGTGTCCTTAGGTTTGCGGTGGTGTCTGACCGTAGGATCTTGTATGCCTTTGCGAGCACTGGGAATATGGATATCGTGTCGGACTGTGTGTATTTCGCCTGCCAGGTTTCCATGGTTGCGGTTCTGATGACGTTTCTTGCGTAAGTTGTGAGCTTTCACCCAGTAAAATTTTATTTGCCGATTGCATCTCTGTCTCCTTCATATTTTTGTGTATTTAATATACTATAGGGTTTTCCGACTTTGGGTTTGATATTTCTTCGAGGGAAGATCTAGAGTCACTAAAAATTGAGTTGGTTTGGTCGGTGCATTGACGAATAAGTTCGATTGCCTTTAGAATTGCCACAAGTTCGGCCTGGTACACGGAGCAGTGGTGGGCCAGCTTAAAGCTATTTCCACAGGTCTCGACGCCGTTTTTCCAACAAAAAATTCCGCAACCCACCTCACCTTTCAGTTTGCTTCCGTCTGTGTAGTAGTTGGAACATTCTCTTTCTTCTTTTATTTGTTCTTGACTAGTGATCCAACTAAACCGTATGTTTTCTCTCTCAGCGGGATGCGGTAGCATAAATGTGCTTATTTTTTTTTTCTAGTATTAGGTTTCCTAGTTCTATACTTTTGCCCCTTTTTATTTCGTTAAGTTGTGCGTGCTATTTAATCCGTAATTCCAGGTATAACGGTAGATGCAGTTAGAGAGGTAGTTTACAAACCCTGTATAGCAAACATACGAGAGAGTGTTAAAACGAATTAGTGCATACTTCTTTGAAACTACTGGTGCCCATACGCTACTAGCGTTCGTTCCCTTTATCCTTCGGTTCAACAACTGCAAGGTAAATGAGTCTTGTTATTTTTAGGGTTCCGTACCTCAAAAGGAAAAAACGGAACCCTTATAGGATCACTTTGTTGTCCGTCTGTCCGTCCGTCCGTCTGTCAAGACCCTTTTTCTCAGGAACGCGTGGAGGTATGAAGCTGAAATTTATATCAATTACTCAGGTCTACTGTCCCTTGAAGCTGTGAAAAAATCAAACTTCTAAGCCAACGCAATCAAAAGATACAGCCGTTTATGCCGCAAATTTTCGACACTTGCAAGGGAATCAAAACCTACAGGGTGCTTCCCGTGAACTCAGAATCTTGAAATTTGGTACGAAGCAACGTCTTATAGCATAGATAAAGGAAAAATTACGAAAACCATAAATTTTTAGTTACATCACATAATATATTTTTTTTTAATAATTTTAAACTTACTACCCATTTCCTCATAAACGCGTCATTTTGCAATAAAAATACCATAGTTATGACTCGATTGTCGTAATGAACGAACTTTGTAAACCTTGCAGGTTTGTACGGAACCCTCGGTGCGCGAGTCCGACTCGCACTTGGCCGGTTATTTTTTAATTTAATCCCCATTGGCATTTAACTGCTCTTGATAACATGTTGTATGTTTTGGCACATTTTTCATAGAGCTTGTCAACATGCTTTCGAAAGTTAAGGTGGTTCGTTTCCTATACAAAAAAATAATGGACATTATTTAGGTAATTTCATACTATTACTACATAAATTTATATGCACATCTATTTATTCTGCAATACAATTGTCGCAAAATATATTTAAAATACTTTAATTCACACAGAAGTCACATTTTTATTGAATTTTCGACAAAAAATGACATTTGTAACTTATGTCACTTTTTGTCGAAAATTCAATAAATATGTGACTTCTGTGTGAAATAAAGTATTTTAAATATATTTTGCGACAATTGTATTGCAGAATAAATAGATGTGCATATAAATTTATGTAGTAATAGTATGAAATTACCTAAATAATGTCCATTGTTTTTTTGTATAGGAAACGAACCACCTTAAGTTTTTTGTCGAGTGGAAGTCCCAGTACCTTGAGTTCATTTGTGATGATTAGTTGGGCACATGTAGTAAGAAGTTCGAGAATATGGGTCAGCTCCCACCGAGACACGACTGGTAACGGTGTCTCAGTGACTAACGCTTGTATTATAACGCGTTTCAAATGAGAATAGGAACGTCAATGACCTTTTTCTGTCAAATATCACAGTGCGATTTTCACAAAAACGTATGTGCATATTAAATATTAATAGTCTTGCATCGAATTTAAATAAAAACGATAAATAGTAATCAATTATCTAAACATAAATTTAACTATCATAACAGTCTAAATTCGAAACAATATGGCGCCGACTCGATCCTATTCTCATTTGAATCCTACTAATATTATAAATGTGAAAGTTTGTGAGGATGTATGGATGGATAGTTGTTCCTCTTTCACGTAAAAACTACTGAACGGATTTCGGTGAAATTTGGTATGGTAGTAGTTTAGGCTCTGGATTAAAACATAGCTACTTTTTATCCCCAAAAAGTACAGTGTTCCCGAGGGATACTATATTTACGCGGGCGGAGCCGCGGGCAACGGCTAGTCGCACTATAACTATTTATTAATATGTGGTAATAGTAAGGAAGGTGTCAAAGCGAGATCGAATTTTGTGTTAAATGTGTCTTCTTAACACTGTCTCGACTTCGACCTCGCCACGAATTGACCTAAGGCAAAGAACGGTCTGAGTTTTGAACCTTCCGTTAACGAAGCTATCTAAAACGTATGAGGAGATTGCGAGACTAGGCCCTAAATGTTACAAATCAACGTTCTTAACCAAAAGTATCACTAACCATTAGACCATTAGTAGTAATAGTATCACTAACTGGCGTAGTAAGTTAATGCACATGTATTAACGGTCGTTGTGCCGAGAGTGAAATCGTAATGGGGCAACACAAAATGAGATTTAATTGAAAGTAATAAAATCTTGTTTATGGTACCACGCGATGTAGGCTCAGCATCACACGGGTCGAGCGGCGGAAATTCAACTTTAATTGCAAGTGATTGGGTTGGTTTTAGTTTAATTTGTTTTCTGATGTGTTTAAAACGATGAGCTATGCAACGCGTGGCACAGATTTATCAAGTTGTATGTGTTTGTCCACTGTCCAGCTTCGTTCCACTTACGTTTACCTATGTAGGTAGTTTATCCTCCCTTATCACATTAACTGTTACCTACTAGCTTATGTATCATCTTAAACCTCATTTTAAAAAAAAATGACTAAGAAATTCTAATACAATCCCATTTTTATCGTACAATTTTTTTGCCCGCAGCTCCGCCCGCGAAATTGCAGTATCCGTACCCCACGGGAAGCACAGGCGTAGCCAGGTTTTAGTTTCGGGGAGGGTTCAAGAAAATAAAACGACTACGGAGGGGGGGGGGGGTAGTAATCAAAGTTCTAATTTAGGCTGTTGATTATTTTTACCCGACTGCGCAACGCAAAGGAGTGGTAATGTGTTTATCAGCCTATGTATGTATGTTCCTTTGAAGCACTATAGAGACCAAACGCCTGGGCCGATTTTAATGATTCACACGTCAATCGATTCCTCTTAGTCCGGGGAGTGTCACTAAAGACATGACGTTAGTAAAAATTCAATATGGCGACTACTGGACGCCATATTGTGAAAATGAAAAAAATTAAAGTCAACAAACTATATCAAGTGGGGTATCGTTGAATAGGTATTTAAAAATCATTTTTAGTTTTCTCTCACCATTTTTCGATTTGACTGACCGTTTAGGATCTATATCGATTTAAAGTTGCGTAACAACCATTTTCACATTCCAGTGCAATTGTGATATAGTATTGATGCTGATAGGAAATCCAGCCTGGTAAATAGCTAGCTAGGTACTCATAACTAAAAAGTATAAAATAAAAAATAACAATTTAAAAAATTTAAAAAACCGACTGCGTAAAAAGTGGAGCAAACTAAGTAGTACATAATGAAAAACTGAAAAGAAAAAAACAAGCACTTAGATGTCCGGTGGTCTAGAATTCTATAGTATATTATTGAATGAATACTATTGAAGAAAATAAAATATAATCTATTATTGGAACATAACAACTGAACAGTCGGGATCCATTATTCGACAGCCAATCTAATTTTTCAATGGATCCTGACTGTTTAGTTGTTATGTTCCAATAATAGATTATATTTTATTTTCTTCAATAGTATTCATTCAATAATATACTATAGAATTCTAGACCACCGGACATTTAAGTGCTTGTTTTTTCTTTTCAGTTTTTCATTATGTACTACTTAGTTTGCTCCACTTTTTACGCAGTCGGGTTTTTAAATTTTTTAAATTGTTATTTTTTTCTAAAATAACTTCAAAAATCATCTTTCAGATAGGGTTCATGGGGCGGCAAAATAATAGGTTGGGGAAAAAGTCTTTTCGCATTATAGTATACTATGAACTTGTCATAAAGTATCTTGGGCTATACCAATTGTATCTGGCTGATTTTGGTATCATTAAAAAGTTTTAATTTTACAGAAGACAATTCCAAATTCAAATTAGGTAAATTTGAGATTTTCATTTGTTTTTCTTATTGTTAAAATGAGTAGTGATTCTTATGAAGAATTTCGATACATTTTAAAATTTTATTACAAAAAAGGTAAAAATGCAACACAAGCCGCGAAAAAAATTTGTGATGTTTATGGACCTAATGCAGTATCTGTGAGAGTAGCGCAAATTTGGTTTAAGCGTTTTCAATCCGGAAATTTTGATATCAAAGATGCACGTCGCTCTGGTCGCCCTGTTACGGACAAAACTGTTGCCATTTTTGAAAAAGTGGAGCAAGATCGGCATATTAGTAGTTACGATGTAGCTGAAGAACTGGGGATTGACCACAAAACCGTTTTGGCGTATTTGAAAAAAGCTGGGTACACAAAAAAGCTCGATATTTGGGTGCCTCATGAGCTCACTGAAAGAAACCTAATGAACCGTGTACTCATTTGTGATTCTTTATTACGACGTAATGAAACCGAACCATTTTTGAAGAAGCTGATAACTGGTGATGAAAAGTAGATCACGTACGACAAGAACGTGCGAAAAAGATCGTGGTCAAAGGCCGGTCAGACTTCACAGACTGTGGCGAAACCCGGGTTAACTCGCAACAAGGTGATGCTGTGTGTGTGGTGGGATTGGAAGGGCATTATTCATTATGAGCTGTTACCGCCAGGCAGGACCATCAATTCTGAACTGTACTGCGAACAACTGATGAGATTAAAGCAAGAAGTTGAGAGAAAGCGGCCGGAATTAATCAACAGAAGGGGTGTGGTTTTTCATCATGATAACGCTAGACCTCACACATCTTTAGCCACTCAGAAAATTACGGGAGTTTGGCTGGGAGGTGTTAATGCATCCGCCGTATAGTCCTGACCTTGCACCTTCAGATTTCCACCTGTTTCGGTCGCTGCAGAATTCCTTAGGCAGTGTCAGGTTGACATCACAAGAGGACTGCCAAAACCACTTGTCGCAGTTTTTTCATCAGAAGCCCCAAAAATTTTATAGCAATGGGATCATGTACCTACCAACAAGATGGCAAAAAGTTATCGAACAAAATGACACCTATATACTTTAGTCACTTGTAAATAAACTTTATAAAAAAACCTTTTGAATTTTTATATAAAATGCGAAGAAACTTTTTCCCCAACCTAATATGTTAATTGGCCTCGGGCGCAAAATTTCTAAATACGCCTCTGTATATTGGTCAGATCTCTGTATTATATATACTTGCCGGCCCATTTCGGGGGTTTTTTTTTTTTTTTTAACTGTCGGTATTTATTTTCCGACAGCCTTGTTACTTTCTTATTTTCATACGGGGAATATAATCTTTGTTTTTTTTTTTTTTTTTTAATTATTATTATTATTTTTTTTTTCTCCACACTGATGTAGGTATCTTGTTATGTTTTATTGCTTTGTATTACGCTTGATGCAATTTTTCTTGCCATTTCTATAAATACTTTCCTGTCTTTTACATTGTTCATTATATCCTTGATTTTTTCTATCCTTATGTCATTTTCCATCTTCTGTTCCGTGTCCATTCTTTTTACTTGGTGTTTTGCGCATTCACACAGGCAGTGGATCACTGTTTGTTCTGATTTATTGTCGCAATCGCATATTCTGGCATCTCTTTTTAGGTTAAATCTATATAAGTATTCGCCAAACCCACCATGGCCTGTGAAGATTTGTGCCATTAGGTTGTCCATCGTTATGTTTTTTATGATTTTGTGGGCTTGGCGAACATTACCAAAGAAGTATGATATGGTTTTGTCTTTACTTTTATCCTCGTATTCTTTTTGGAATTCTTCGAGTGTGTGTTTTCTGAGGTGGTACTTTATAGCGCTTATTGGGACTGCTGAGTACGCTGGAGCGGTTCTTGCGGTTGTTGCTTCTTTGGCTAGGGTGTCTGCGCGCTCGTTCCCTTCAAGCCCTGTGTGCGCCTTAATCCAGAACCAGTTTATTGTGGCCTTTTCTTCACTGATGTGGTTTTTTATGGCCATAACGATTGGATTGAGGCTGTTAGGATCGGCGAGAGTCTGGAGGGCAGATCTTGAGTCCGATACAATATTGGCTTGTCTGTCTTCTGGTTTTCTTTGTATAAGCATTTGTATTGCTCGCCAGATTGCCATCAGCTCCGCTTGATAGACCGAACAGTATCTCTCTAGTTTTACTTTACTTCTTTTAGTCTCTCTGTCCCTTTCCCACCAGCTGACCGCTGCCCCTACTCTTCCCTCCAGTTTGCTTCCGTCGGTGTATATAGTTGGTAATGCTTCTGGGAGTAGTTTTAGGTCTGTTTCGTCCGTTATTAATCCGAAACCTATGGGATATCTTTTGGATGGATGGGGTAGTTCAAATGGGTGCGCTCTTTTTTCTATTGGTCTACCCGGGTATTCTGAAATGGGTTTCCCTCGTTTTATTCGGTATAATTCAGCGTTTTCTTTTATTCTTAGGTGTAGTGGTATCGTGCCGCTGAGGAGGGTGCTGGCCATGAGGGAGGTGGTTTTATGGGCTTTTGCAATTTTTATTGTAAATATTCTGTTTATTCTATCTATTTTCTTGCGTATGTACTTCTTGCTCAGGGCTGGTTCCCATACACTAGCTGCGTACAGTATTGTGGGTTCGACCACCGTGGTGTACAGAGTGTATAGAATTTCAGAGTTTAGTCCCCAGGTTGCTCTTGCAGAGGCGGATAGCTTCCTGTAGATTTTGATGGTTTTTTCATTGATGTTATCTACATGATCCTTAAAAGTAAGTCCCTTGTCGATGGTTAGGCCCAGTAGTTTTAGGTTTTTGGAGAAGCTGATACTGGACCCACAAAATTCCAGCTTCGGTTGGTCGTACTTATGTTTGTTGGTAATTAGTATGGCTTGGGTCTTTTGTGCAGCAAATCTTAGCTTGTTCTCTATTCCCCAGTTCTCAATTACTTTTAGGGCCTGGTTTGTTCTCTCTTCCACCTGTTTACCATTTGCGCCCACTGCCACAATTACTAGGTCATCTGCAAACGCTTGTATGTGCGCCTCAAGGTCTTCTGCTTGTTCCAGTAGTGGGTCCATGAGGAGATTCCACATTATTGGTCCACCCACAGAGCCCTGGACGCAGCCTTTTTCTGTTTCTCTTTCTGTGGTGTGTCCTGCGTATGTGAGTTGGATTTTCCTTTGTGAGAGGTAATCGTTTATGGTTCTGGTGAGGTGTTTATTAACATTTTTTCTTTTTAATTGCAGTTTTATTTGTGGCCACCAGGTATTGTCGAAGGCTCCTTCAATATCCAACGACACCACTGCGACGATTTTCTTTTGTTTAACCGCCCCTTTGATCAATTCTGTGGCATCGTAAAGAGCGTCTTCCGTATTGCGTTGTGGCATGAATCCATATTGTCTGGGATTTAGTTTGCCTGCATGGCCTAGACTCCATAGCAGCCTCCTGCATATTACTTTTTCGAATATTTTCCCCAGGATTGGAAGTAGGCCTATTGGTCTGTACGCTTTCGGGTTTGTGTAATTGTCCTTGCCTGGTTTGCGTAGAATTATTATTGTGGCTTTTTTCCAGATCCTAGGGAAACATCCGTTTTTTAGGCATGCATTAAATAGGGCTGTCATTATTGTCGGGCTTGTTTGGAATGCTCGGTCCCATATATCAGATGTGATACCATCATTTCCTGGTGCCTTTTTAGGGTTCATGGCTTTTATGGTGGTTTCTACTTCTGTGTTTGTGATTTTGTCTATGTCGGTCCAGTCAGTAAGGTCTAGTTTAGTCATGTATTCGTCTACTTCTACTCTTATTAGTCTGTGTTTTGGTGTATCCTTTGTCTCATCGTCTTTCGGGTAAAAAGTGGTGGCTAGGAGTTCCGATGACTCTTTGGGGTCACAGTTATAGTCGTTGTTTCTGAGTAGTTGGTCGTCACATCTTTTGTTTGTTGTTTTTAGTACTCTGTAGATTTTATCCCACATACTTTCCCTGTCCTGGGTCGTGCAGAATTTCTTTCAGCTGTTAGTCTTCGTGGTGTGTATAAGGTCTTTGTATTCTCTTAGTGCATCTAGGTAATTCTGTATTACGTATTCTTTCCTCCTGGGGTTTGCTTTGTTTATTTTCCTTCTTAGTCTTTTTACCTCCCCCTTTTTCTCTTTCAGTTCCGGTGTCCACCAGTTTATTTGTTTTGTCTTTTTTTGGTTTATTTTTGGTATTGTTTCTTCGCAAGCTGTTTTTATAATTTCTGTGTATTTCTCTACCAATATGTTTACTTTTTGTTTGTTTGTTGTGTGTTCTATTTCAGGTTCCGTTATTTTGTTTTCCATTAGTCTTGTCTCAATCAGCTCTTTAAAATTAGTCCAGTTTGCCTTTGTTGTTTTGTATTTTCTTGTTGTTTGTTGGTTGCTTGTGTTTTTTGTTTCAGGGTCTTTTTTGGTACTTATTTTGAATGTTATAGCCCTATGGTCCGAGGTGGTAATAAAATCCGGGTCCACTGACCAATTAGTTATTAGGTTCATTGCCGTGGCGGTGCAGCATGTGATGTCAACTATGCTGGTGCAGGGAATGCCTCTCCGAATGGTATAGAATGTTGGGGTGTTTCCAGTATTTAATATTTCTAGATCTTTGCTTGCTAGGTATTCCACTAGGGTCTCTCCTCTTTTATCTTCTGCTTTCCCACCCCACCATTGACTCTTCGAGTTTACATCCCCCCCCATCACCAGCATTTTTGTGCCCATATCATCTATTATTTCCTCTAGCTCTTGTATCTGTTCCTTCACCTCAATGTAATCCTCCCAGTATATGGAGATCATTCCTATTTCTAGGTTCCCGGGAAGGGTCAGCACTGCGCCGGCTACATTTTCTGTCGTCCATTTATCCTTTGTTATAGCCTTGACGTTTGGGTCCAGTAACACAATTGCTGCTTTTACAGGTTTGTTTCTATTTGTAAGTTTTTGTATTGTTCTGTATCCACACGTCAGGGAGCCTTTTGATCCTACATATGGTTCTTGCATCAGTATCACCGGTATAGCCATTGGATGTTGTGCTTTGTAGGGCTTCCTGTGTTGCGCTTTGTCCTCTACCTAGGTTAATTTGTGCTATTTTTGTCGCTGTGGTCTTTTGTGTCTTAACATTAGCAATAGCTGATTTTGCTTCGGGCTAAGCGATCCCATCTCTTCCAGATCGGGCATTCCGACGAGTAAGCTGGGTGTGTGGAGTCCTGGCAGTGCGCGCATTTTGGTGAGCCGTTTCTGTTGTTACAATCCCTGGTGTCATGGTTTTGTGCACAGTAGCCGCATCTCGTTTCCCCTTTGCATTCTCTAGCCGTGTGGCCGAAACCTAAGCAGCGGTAACACTGCAGGATTGGTGACTGGTCTCTAGCCGTTATAATTTGATACCCGAGGTGTATTCTGGAATCGACCAGTTTATGCCATGCCAGTGGAGCTACTTCGAGTATGATGTTGGTTAGTTCCTTTGTTCTTCCTCGTATCCTTCTGAGTATTTTTATGTAATCTGTTTTTATTCCCTGCATCCTTTCTTTATTTTGGTTTATGATCGCGTTTGGGATCTCAGCATTGGTCAGGTCATTAGCCATGCCAGGTAGTTTAATTAAGGGGTTCTTGTTTTCCATAGGTGTAATTGTTAAATTCTTAGACTTAGAGTTTATTGAAGTCTTTAGCTTTTCTCTTTCATTTTCTGATGTACAACCTATGATTATCTTCTGTCCCTTGGCTTTCCGCATCTGGCTTATTCCTAATCCCATTTCCACCACGTTCACCGAGTTTTTTATTTCATTCATAAGATCCTCACTGGTATGCAGAGGTTCGTTCGAACCTATGACTAGGTTATAGCTCGTTGGTCTTTGGGTTTTCAGTTTATCGGAATAGGTAACGATGTTGTTTTTAATTGAGTCATCTATTGTATTCGGGCTGTTAGTTTTCTCTATTTCTCTTTTTATCTCCTCCACAGTTAGCCTTACTGGAGCTACTAGTTCGGCTGTCATGTCAGCGGAGTCTGCGACCGTTTTCTTCAGCTCCAGTATGTTGGAATTTAGTGTGGTGTAGGGTTCTTTGATTTCGTTAATATTGTTGTGGATATTTGTTAGGTATGTTTTGAATTCAGCAGTGTTTGTTCCGGGAAGGTTTTTGTCGTCTTTTCTTGTTTGCAGGTCTTTGAGGATACCCTTCACCTCTGCCAGTTCTTCTATTATGGTTTTGAGTTTGGTGTCATCTTATGTTTGTGGGGGACCGGTATAGGCTACGGGTTCCTTATGTTCCTTTCCTAGGTGGAGTACGGGGAGGTTTCCGTATTTTGTAGTCACTTCGTTTAAGTGGCGACGTAGCGAGTCCAGCTGGTTGGATACTGTGGACGTGTAGGTGTTTAATTTTTCTAGCTCAGTCTTTAGTATTTCCCACCTAGGGGCGTCGCCTCTTTTCTCTTCAATTTTGTTTTCCTTTAGTTGTTTTTCTATCCTTTTAATGGCTTCCCCTACTTCTTCTATGCCTTTGAATGGAGCTCTTGTTTCAAAATTAAGCCATTTCATGATGTTGGCTGTTTCTTTCGTAATGTCTTGTACCTCTGCTCTGGTTTTATTGAGTTCTGTGGTGAGGTTTTCTTTAAGTAGGTTCATATCTTTAATGTGTGCTCTTTCAACCCTTACTAGCTCAATTGCGTTCCGGCTTCTCTCTTTTTCTAGGTTGTGCTTGTGCCGTGAGCGGGAGTCTGAGAGGGCCAGCGCTGTTTCGTACAGTGTTTGTAGGCATTCTAGCGCTGTGGTTTTGCATTCACGTTTCATTTTTCCTGCTTCCTCCAGCGCCGTCTTACCTCTTTGCAGTGTTTCGTTGGCAAGCTTTGTAGCTTCGTCCATAGCGACCCCCGCTCCTTTTTTATGAGCAGGTAGAATGCTGGCTCTGCTGCGGTGAGAAGTTAGTGATCCTACTGAGGAGCCGTCTTCCGAATCATCAATGCTTCTTGGTAGGTCGCCCTCGGACATGAGGGGGTCCAGATCCAAGAGCCTAGATGTTGGGCTCATGAAGATTTCTGATGTTTCTGATTCGCTGATGGAAGTCTTACGGATCTGTCCCTCCAGCACTCTTTCCCTTAGGCTTTTCTTTGGCCTGTTGGGTCCCGTGGGGCTTTTGGGGGCTTTGTTTGTCTTTGTGTCGAATGTCGCCTTTACATTTGACATATTCCTTAGTTTTTAAGCTGTATTTATTTATTTATTTATTTTATTTGTTTATTTTTCTTTTGCTACTTGTGCTGCCCTCTATTGGTCTACTTCGGTAACTTGTTATTTTTTTGTGGCTCAGGAGCGCCCTCTTTTAAATTCAGGTTATGCTAATGTTAGAAAAGGAAAAATTTTTGCGTCTGGGGGCGATCCGGGGCCTGGGTTCGAAACTCGGTCCTCGACCCGCTGAGCTAACAGAGCGATGACGTAGTTTTCTGAAATTTACTGTAACTTGCTTAAAGAACTAGTCTAATAATAAAAACCGTTAGTTTAGTCCAAAGTCCATTTTTCAAACACCCACAATTTATTTTTGTTAGTCTTAAATTATATATTTTAGAATTCTTAAAAGAAACACTTATTTCACTTTTGATTGTTGTTGATTGTTGTCAACTTTTTCACGTAATTAATAAATGCTAGTGGTTAAAAGTCTTCGAAAGTCTTTCAAGATAGATAGAACCAAACTTTCACTGTCTATGGATTTTGTAAGTAATATTGTTTTAACACTTTTATAATATTTTGTCTCCAATATATAATGATTTTCAGTCACTTTGTTCACTACTGGCAACTTTTACACTCACAAAAAGCATCTGATCATTTTTAAAACTTGATTTATTACGGAGCGAATGTTCACTGTCGTGCGGTGGCGCCCTCTCTTTTTCAACTTGGGGGGGGGGGGGGGTTTGAACCCCCTAAACCACCCCCCTGGCTACGCCCATGACGGGAAGTCTTCTTTTTCAGGATAAACATAGGCTATGTTTTAATCCCGAGAATAATAAATTACTACTAGACCAAATTTCATCAAAATCCGTTTAGTAGTTTTGCATAAAAGAGTAGTATCCTCGCAAACTTTCACATTTACATTAGTAAAAGATTAGTAATTATATGATTTGTTTTTTACTAACTTCGTACTACTGACATACAGCTAATTTCACTTGGTAGTACGTAAATCAGCGCCGCTGGTGGTTGTTTTTGGAACTATTATTTTACAAATTTTTGCGGACAGAATTCTCTTAGAAACCCTATAGAGATTGGACTCCTTGTCTTCTAGTCTTCATGGTCAGGACTCAGGATGTCCCACGCCTATTTTTTTTAGTTTGATGATGACAGGATTTTTTTTTTATTTCCAGCGACCGAGTGGCCAGTGATCAACAAGCCGTTGAAAGTTATTCTGACGAAGGAGAACAAACTGTCGAACAGATTTTATCCGTACGACGAGATCGAGACTGAATGCCAGCTGACTATCGATGATGACATCGTCATGTTGACGCCCGACGAATTGGAGTTTGGGTAAGTTGTAAGGGAGAGCTTGTCTGCAGTGGCGGCACTAGGCGACGGCGTCGTGGGCCACCGCCGACGGCCTCGCAAATAATTTTTACAAGTTACCTATTTATTTTCGTTTCACTAATTATCCTGGCTTAGGTAGCCGACCCCAAACAAATCGGGAAAAAAGCTAAGCAAATGACAATGATTTTTATTATTTTCTACTTGTAGTACTTTACGGGTATTCACAATCATCCATTTTAGAAAATATAATTTAGAAGAATTTTATCCAAAAGTTTACATTACAATGAGAATTATGCGCACAGTTCCGGTCAGTACTTCCGCTGGGAGAAGCTTCTCAGAGTAGAAATTGATAAAGAGTAAGACAGAATAACCGCGTTATCAGTTCTGTTAATCGAAGCTGAAAGAGCAGTTAGTCTTAGCTACGAACGACATAATGCCGAAAAAGTTCGACTATTTTAATTTCTATGTGTGTAATTATTTTTTGTCATCATTTGATTATCAACAATAAAACTCATTTACTCATACATTATTTTATAATTTGGCTCACTTAATTTAAAGGTATTTTTGACTGCGAGGTGAAAGTAAAAGTAAAAGGGGCCTCGCGAACTTGGATGTCGCCGACGTCCACGGGTGGTCTAGCGCCGCCACTGATTGTCGGTATTGGTTTATCTATACTGGTGTTACTTTTGGCTGAGCAACATTGTGATTTGTGGGCTAAAGACCGAATTCTTTTGTACGATCCGGGAATCCGGAACGCTGAGGAAAATTCAGATCAGTAAAATTAGAACTCTGCGCTAATTTTACAATAGAGCTGAAAATCGAACAAAACGCTAGTTAAACTTAACGGCTCCTTAAATCAAAGGTAGTCGATGTCTCGTTTGACATAATTACAGCCACAGCATGTAACTTGAGACCTTCTTAATTTAAGAATAATTTGAGAGCACGGCCCAATCTTTCTCAACGAAAAGTATTTTTTATTTTCTTTATAATTAATTAATGTGTATTTACTGTTACAATTACACCAGTAAACAGTAATTTTATCCGTTGTGTCGTGACCATCTGCGTTTTTTTGCCGCACAACACCTAGTTTCGCTTTTGTTATCATGATACTAATTAGTGCTGTTTTTATTGATTACTAGCTGTCCCGACACACGTTGTTCTGTCTTAACTATGAACTGGAATAAATAAATAACTACATCATCATCAACTAAATATAGATGAAGAACTCCTAGGAAATGAAGAGCAGGTGTTTGAGGCAAGCTGAAACCTTGTCATATACTTCTCCTATTGTACCTCAACTCTTGAGACTGCAGGTCTGGCTGATCAGAAGCGGAACTTAGTCAATATATACATTTTTGAAAAGTGATTTTTTTATACCTAGACAATATTATGTTTGAGGCTGTTCAAAATTTTGTTATAGTGTTAGTTTAATGTTTAAGAAGTTGGGGAAAAAAGCCATGCCATGGGCTTTAACCTTACTATTCCAGTGTAAAAATAAATTGGAAAACAGTTAGATAAATTACTTTGAGCAAGTTTGAGGCACTTTGAAATTTTTAGTATGGTATTATTATTAAAAAATAATATTGTAAAAAATTCAGACCATTAGAGGGATGTGACCTAGAAAATCGAGAATATGCTGGCTATCAATTCATGATTTTCTAACATCGGACTATCGGTCATTTTAAGAACTATTTCATATCACGTATATGCGACATATAGGCTGGAACTATATATCCGGAATCTGGAAGGCCGAGGAAAATTCAGAACATTGAATATAGAACTCTGCGCGATACAATAGAGTTGAAAATCGAACACATGAGTGTCGAGTCAAATGTCAATGTCATATCTGACAGCTCGACACTCAACACTTGGATATTTCAACTCTATTATATTAGCGCAGAGTTCTATTTTCAGTGCTCTGAATTTACTCTGGACCGCCAGATCCCGGACCATGTTATAGTCCAGCCTAATGGCTGTAGTCACCAGTGGCGGAGGGTTCCTATAACTCCATTCCTATCGGCTTCCCTTGTCACATACCTTTTGCAAACCTTTATAGAAATCCCTACCTATGATACAGGCTCCGGCTTCCCTATGAAGGAGAAGCAGCCTTCGCCACTGGTAGTCACTAATCAACAATTGTCTATAATGTATTGTCTATGCCCTCACGTTCCAGTTTCGACGTGTGGCGGGAGTTCCCCGACCGCATCGTGGGGTTTCCCGCGCGGCTGCACGTGTGGGACAATACCACGGCGCAGTGGCGCTACCACAGCGAGTGGACCAACGAGATCTCTATGGTGAGTGAGGGCCTGTCTACTCATTTAAACTAGTACGTATACGCGCCGCAGGAGCCGCACGCGCCGAAGTCATCGAATTTTATAAATCTATACTAATATTATAAAGCTAAAGAGTTTGTTTGTTTGTTTGAACGCACTAATCTCAGGAACTACTGCTTCGAATTGAAAAATTATTTTTGTGTTCGATAGTCTATTTATCGAGGAAGACTTTAGGCTATATAACATCATGCTAAGCTCAATACGAGCGGAGAACCAATCAAGAATGTTTCAAAATCGGGTTTTTTTTCCTTTTAAAGTTTCACTAAAATTATGTATGACAGAATTGTTCCCCTTTCAAAGTTCTAAAAAAAAAGTCCGCGACTGTATATATTATGTCTATCTTTTAAGGTGTTCTCTCTAGCCGGTGACAAAATAATCGTCATGGGAGATTTTAACGCAAAAATAGGCTACCCCAAGAAGGAAGAACATCTTATTATGGGCAAGTATGGCTACGGGGACCGAAACAAACGAGGAAAAAGACTCATAGACTATGCATTAGGAAACAAACTCTCCATAATGAATACCTTTTATAACAAAAGACCGAGCAGAAGATGGACCTGGATATCGCCTGACCAAAACACCAGGAATGAAATAGATTTCATAATGACAAACCGACCAGCACATATCACTAATTTCGAAGTCCTAAATAATGTACTATTTCCATCAGACCACCGACTTCTGAGAGCAACATTTAACTTGAAACTTCCAAAAAAGAGTCGAAAAAACTTCCATCCCTCGTTTAAAAGCCTTAAGAGAGACGAGGAAATACATACCTATATCAGTTGCTTAGAGACAAAACTAGGAAACAAAACAGAAGATACAAGTTTTCAAGATTACTACAACAAGATAGAAAAGTCAATACTAGATAGAGCAACACAGAAAATTAAGACCGACCATACAAAAATAAACAATATCTTTAGCGACAATTCAAAACAATTAATAAAACAACGCACAGAACTAATGGCTAAGAAAGACAAAGATCAAAACATGAAAAAAGAACTAACGCGGCTGTTCAAGGAAACAAAGAAATCTATAAGAATAGACTACAGGAATCACAGGAAGGAAGTAATAACAAGGAACCTAAAGAAACACAGAAGTACAAAGAAAGCTTTAAAAGAACTTAATTTAAACAAACCTTGGATACAAAAACTTGGACAAGACAAAGAAGAAACAAAATCAAGGAAAGACGTAATAAGCCATGCTACAAACTTTTATGAAGAACTCTACAAAATGAAAGACTACAACCACATACAAGAGGAAACACCCATTGCGAATAACGGAAACTTGACAGTAAAGCAGATCGAAGAAAAAGAAGTGTATGAGCACATAAAAAAGCTGAAAACCGAAAAAAGCCCAGGTCCAGATGGCATAACAAACGAAGCTCTAAAACATGGTGCACCAATTCTGCTTCAACATCTAACACATTTATTCAATATGGTACTTAATTCCGAAACTGTACCAGAGCAATGGTGTACATCCGACATAATATTGCTCTACAAGAAAGGAAATCCCTTAGATATCGGTAACTATAGGCCAATCAGCTTACTGGCGAGCATCTACAAACTGTTCTCCTCAATAATGTTAAAGCGAATATCCAAAACAATTGACGACTCACAACCAAGAGAGCAAGCTGGCTTCAGGGCAGGTTTCAGCACCACCGACCACATACAAGCTCTAGAACAGATGATTGAGAAATATAAAGAGTTCAACAGAGACCTATATGACGCCTTTATAGATTATAGCAAGGCATTTGATAGCATCAATCACAACGCAATCTGGAATGCATTGTAAAAGCTTAATGTGGACCAAAAATACATTAACATTATAAAGAATATATACGCGAGAAGCACTAGCCGAGTCAAGCTGGAGACAAGAGGAAAACAAATAAGGATAGAGAGGGGGGTTCGACAAGGAGATCCATTATCACCCAAGATCTTCATTGCTGTCCTGGAAATCATATTTCAGAATCTCAAATGGGAATCAAAAGGTATTAACCTGGAGGGACAATTTATAAACCATTTGAGATTTGCAGACGACATAGCCATAGTAGCCGAAACTGCAACAGAACTAAGAGAACTTATAAATCAACTTGACAAAGAAAGCACCAAAGTAGGCTTACAAATGAACACACATAAAACCAAAATAATGACAAACAGCAAACAAATACAAATAAATATCAACGGTAACAACATAGACTATGTAGACCAATATATATATCTAGGAAAGCAACTATCCTTCACAAAAACAAACAACGAAGAAGAGGTAGAAAGGAGAGCTAACATAACCTGGAGGAAATTCTGGTCACTGCAAGAAATCCTAAAAGGCAAATACAGCTTAAACCTAAAAAAGATAGTGGCAGACACATGCCTTCTACCGAGCCTGCTCTATGGGTGCCAAACATGGACTTTTACATATAAAATAAAGAGAAAAATAAGAACCACCCAAAGAGCCATGGAAAGGAGTATGCTGAACATAAAAAAGATACAAAAAATAAAAAGTATGTGTATAAGAGAAAAAACAAAGTTACAAGACGCACTAACTCAAGCCCTCAAATTTAAATGGCAGTGGGCAGGACATATAGCACGGTATAAAGACAATAGATGGACAATAGTGGCAACGAAATGGAGAGGCCCTATTGGCAAAAGGAAAGTAGGAAAGCCACAGAAACGATGGATAGATGATATCAAAGAAACTGCAGGGAAAGACTGGCTAAAGATAGCAGAAGACAGGCAAAAAAGGAGAGAGTTGGAGGAGGCCTACACTCGAAGAGGGGTCCAAATTAAATAAATATTATATAGCAAAACACACAAACTACTACATAACTATAAGAAACTTACTAATAAACGAAAAACTCTTATGTATAGAATGGAAACTTGAAAATAAAGGCTTTTTTATTTTTTATTTTATTTTTCTTTTAAGGTTGGCTCACAATAACCTTTTTATGCTAACCAAATTTGTCCTAAAATTAAGCATTATTTGTGAGGGTGTTTTCATAAAGATGATATTAATCCTTATCCAAGTAAATACGTTATTCATTACAAGCATTTAATTTAGATGAAATTTACCGTTTACATAATTTGATTTCAATGAGTATTTTAGAAGATTTCGCAGTAATAAAATAGCGCGCAATAATGATGTACGACGCGCTGCAGGCAGTCGTGAGGGAAAAGCGCTTCTCCTTCTACGTAAATGAAGTCGTGGGTAAATTTTAGCGATATCCCAAAGTAAATGTTCCACGCGGACGAAGTCGCGGGCAAAAGCTAGTCTTTGTATGAAATCGTATGCAACGCCGCGTACCTATCTGCGCCGCAGGATAACTGAATATACTATAAGATGTTCTTTAAGATTAATTTTTATTCGATTTCGATGATATTAAATATTTTAAAGAGTTCGTACTAGGGATGCTCGATAATCATCGATTTTCGATGATCATCGATGTTAGACGATAAAACATCGATGTTGCATTATTCAAAACATCGTAACATCGATGTCACGGACACACATAATCGGAAACCCAGTTGAAAAAACTTGCGGTAAAATATTTAACCACTATTATGATATCAACGCCATCGGAGACAGTAACCCACGGGAACCTTATATGTCCCGCGATAAAAAGTAGCTTATGTCTTTCTCCGTGTTCTACTTTATATATGTGCCAAATTTCATGATAATCGGTTTAGTAATTTTTACATGAAACCGTAAATAAAGTATCCCATGGGAACCGTACATTTCCCTGCGATAAAAAGTAAGTACCTTATTTCCTTTCCCGTGGTTCACTTTATATCTGTGCCAAATTTCATGATAATCGGCCTAGTAGTTTTTACGTCAAACTGTAAATAAAGTATCCCACAGGAACCGTACATTTCCCTGCGATAAAAAGTAGCCTATGTCCTTTGTACCTCATTTAAATCGGTTCAGTAGTTTTGGCGTGAAAGACGGACAAACACACTTTCCCATCTATACTAATATTATAAAGCTGAAGAGTTTGTTTGTTTGTTTGTTTGTTTGAACGCGCTAATCTCAGGAACTACTGGTTCGAATTGAAAATTTTTTTTTTGTGTTGGATAGTCCATTTATCGAGGAAGGCTTTAGGCTATATAGCATCATGCTAAGCTCAATACGAGCGGAGCACCAATCAAGAATGTTTCAAAATCAGGGTTTTTTTTTCTTTTAAGAGCTTTCGCTGCGTACGCTGCGGAAACGGTTAAAGTTTCGCTAAAATGGTGTATGACAGAATTGTTCCCCTTTAAAAGTTCTAAAAAAAAGTCCGCGACTGTATATGTCTATCTTTTAAGGTTGGCTCACAATAGCCTTTTTATGCTAACCAAATTTGTTCTAAAATTAAGCATTATTTGTGAGGGTGTTTTCATAAAGATGATATTAATCCTTATCCAAATAAATACGTTATTCATAACAAGCATTGAATTTAGAAGAAATTTGCCGTTTACATCATTTGTTTTCAATAAGTATTTTAGAAGATATCGCAGTAATAAAATAATCAGCGCGCAATAATGATGTGCGGCGCGCTGCGGGCAGTCGTGAGGGGGAAGCGCTTCTTCTTCTATGTAAATGAAGTCGCGGGTAAATTTTGGCGATATCCCAAATTCCCAAAGTAAATGATCCACGCGGACGAAGTCGCGGGCAAAAGCTAGTTTATAATATTAGTAGTATGATTATAGATGTATTGATGACGGACGGCCGTGAAGACGTTTGCAATAAAACATCGATGTTGCCTGACATCGATGTTTAGAGCTCGATAAACATCGAACATCGATGATAAGCTATCGATGTCATTATCGATGCCAACATCGATGTTTTTGCAACATCGAGCATCCCTACGCAGGAATCGATTCCGGCGGCGCGGACAGGTGTGCGTTCAGCTTTAAGCACACACTCTATATTATTTTGTTACTCTTCAGGTGCTAACCGGCGCGGCGTTCCACCACAAGATCTGGTCGTGGTACTACACGCACCGCATGCCGCGCGCCATCCGCGACTGGGTCGACGACAACTTCAACTGCGAGGACATCGCGATGAACTTCCTGGTGTCCAATGTCACGAGGAAGGCTCCCATCAAGGTATTTAGGCTTTCGACCGCGGCTCCGCCCGCTTAAATACAGTATCCCGCGGGAACACTGTACTTTTTCGGGATTAAAAGTAGATGCGTTAATCCAGAGCTCATACTACAACCGTACCAAATTTTGTCAAAAACGGATTTTACGCCCGCGTAAATACAGTATCCCGCGGGAACACTGTACTTTTTCGGGATTAAAAGTAGCCTATACGTTAATCTAGAGCTCATACTACAACCGTACCAAATTTTATTAAAATCCGTCCAGTAGTTTTTGCGTGAAAGAGTAACAAACATCGATCCATCCATCCTCACAAACTTTCACATTTATAATATACTAGATGACGCCCGCAACTCCGTTGCGCCAAAATTCGTTTATCGCGGCGGAACGTACATTTTTCCGGGATAAAAAGTATCCTATGTCCTTTCTCGGGTCTCAAAGTATCCCTATACCAAATTTCATCAAAATCGGTTCAGCGGTTTGGGCGTGAAGAGGTAACAGACAGACAGACAGACAGACACACTTTCGCATTTATAATATTAAGTATGGATTATATCATAGCTACTTGTATATTCTATAATCTTCTAGTTTGTTTTAACTTCTTTTACAATAGGAAATAATCTAATTAGCACCTAACCTATAAGTCTGGTTTCATTGAAACCAGGCCAGCTACGCAGAAGTTATTTTTATAGTGCCCAACTGTGTGTGCGGTACACAAGAGCACTCTCTCTCTCTTTACTCACGAATCCTAGTGGGACAGATAACGACATGACTGGCGAGAGATCAGGATGACGCAGACGCATGGATTAACATTTTTCTTGTCAGACAATCAGGTGATCAGCCTGCATTGTCCTAACCAAACTTGGAAACAACATTTTTTTGTTCCAACGCGAGAATCTAACCCACTACCTCCAAGTCAAGAGCCAAGCTCTAAACCACTGGACCACGGAGGCTGTTAACCTAATCTACACTTTCCAGGTGACACCGCGCAAAAAATTCAAGTGTCCAGAATGCACCAACACCGAGATGCTGTCAGCTGACGCTCGACACATGGCAGCTCGGTCTGCCTGCGTGGAACGACTGGCCAAGGAGTACGGACACATGCCCCTCCGGCCCGTGCCGTTCCGGGCTGACCCACTGCAGTACAGGGAGCCAGCGGGCGGGGTTCCTCAAGCTTACCCCGACATAGGTAAACTGTGAAGAGACAGTGTAGTGATTGTGTTGCAAGTGTAATTAAAGTGACAAGAAGTTTTACAATATGAAAATGATGGTATTATGAAAGTGAACCGTTTGTCGCTGTCGGGCTACAGTGTTCAAAGTCTAAGGGCGGTATTCTTGGTCGATTCTTATTTCTAAGTTCGCCTTATAGACATGCTTAAGGTGACATTTCGATTTATAGTCGTAACTTAAGCATTGTCTTAAGTATTATTTCATACAAAAAAGGCGGACTTATTCGAAAATTCTTAAGTCTTTTCTTAAGCAACGACCAAGTATACCGTCCTAAATCCTTCAATTCTCTAGCGTTTGTGAATTGAAAATATTCATTCACTACAAAACATGATGTTCTGAAATATATTAAATTGTAAAAGTAATGAAACTTCATATTATTATTCAGAATATTATGTACAACAGCATAGGGAAAGTCCATAGAAAACAATGATAAGTGAATTGGTTTTTATACACCAAAACTTCACACTGATATTTTTAAAGCAATTTAATACTATTTCAGCTGCCAATAGATCAATTATTATTATTACTATCGAGAATTTGTGGGAGTTTTCTAAGTATGTTATAGTAACACAATCGATTTTGACAAATTTGTAATCATGTCAATGGTGTAAATGCCGGTATGACTGAGAAGTCGCTCTGCAAGAGCTTGTAATATTAAGTAGGAATGGACAATAAAATGTAGAAAGGCTGGATGGTGTGTAAGACGGGTGTCGTCCCCCAATACCAGGGTATATAGTTTTACTAATATAATAGTGCTACACTCTATACTTTGACTTTTAATCTCAGTAAAATGACAGCTAAAACATACTATTAATAAACTGCATATGCAATTCTTGCATCTTACTGGTAAAAAAATGGTTGTCTTTTAAGTCGGTTTTCGGATCATAACTTTACGTGATAACGTCATCACAAGCCGAACGCTCAGGCCGATCGTGCCTCTCTATCGCTTGTTCTGCGTTCTCGCTTGCACGCTCGCGGAACGTGACAATTTTCGTGCGTGCAGCCGGCGTTCATCTATATAAAAGACGTTATCCCGTCAAAAAACATGACAGGTATAGGGGTCTAGCAGCAACATTTGACTGTGGCGTTAACATAAGGGACCGTCCATTAATCACGTGATGTTTTTAATAACTTTTTAGACCCCTCCCCTCCCCCTGGTGATACGTGGTGAGGTTTTATACTACCCCCCCTCCCCCACCTAAGATCACGTGTATTTTTTTTACATAGTAAGCAGGTCATGTTTGAAGAAAACTTTAACTTAAAAAACGTTTTTACGAATAATTTAAGCAATTAAAACTATTGGAGTCATTTGTTTTGTAAGTATTTAAACAACACTACGAATCTACAACCAATAATAATTTCGGTATGCATAGACTAGATTCGAAAATTAATACACGTGATGTCTCATTATCTCCCCCCCTTGGTGATACTTGGTGATTTTTTTTCGGACCCCCCCCCCCCCCCCCCCCCCCTCCCCCTTTAGGCATCACGTGATTAATGGACGACCCCTAATCGAATGAAAATCGTATAGGCGCTGACATCATTTTGACAGATTTTTATACAATTCAAATTCAATAACGTTAAGTTTACACTGCTATCAAATGTCCTGTTAGGCCCACAGAGTGTTTGACAGAAGTGAAACTTCAAGCATGAGTCGCTCGTGTTGTGACGTGACCTTGAAATTTTATTCTCGACGCGCCTAAATAAGTTTCACTTCAATAAACAAAGATGAACCCTCTTAGCTAATAAACGCTGTATAAGCTTTCAATAGTTATACAGTGTTTTGTTCACCTCACACAAGTGTCATTTTTAATTCGATTGAAGAAGACAAAACACTGTATAGTTTATTCAAAGCTTATACAGCGATTATTAGTAAGGAGGGAAATGTATAGAAATGTCATATTACTGAGTGATATTGTAAAACAGTTATAATGTCCTGTGTCCACCTCAACAGTTGTTATTAGTTGTTTATATTCTGTGCCATTGGTTCTGGTGAACCTTAATCTTTTATTTTCATTACACGTTGATGAGTTGTGAAAGCTTAAGATTTTATTAAAATTCAATATATTTAATTTCATTGATATTTTATATTTACAAGAGCAAAATATGAAATGGTTGAAATATAGTTTATTGTATATTTTTTCACGTATTTGTTTGCATAATATACCAAGGAATTAATGATAGATGTTGTATATTATGTTTTAAATGAAAAATATTAGGAATCATAGTTTTACACATTTTATTTATTCCAACGATATTCCCGTTTTAGAAAATAGTATTGATTTCCTAGAATTGATTACTTGTAAGATTTTTATATCGATTTACATATTTTCATTAAGCAATCATAGTTGTAATTTTTGAATCAATTAATAATTGTTGTCAGAATAAAATGGATGGAACAATCAAAATTTTGCATTTGCAAGGAAAAATAGTTGCTACTTGACATTACTTTACCTAATACATATCAAAATCAATATATTATTATATTAATACATGAAGCAATTATGCGAATGGAGGAGTATGATATTTAAAAGAGTTAAAGATTATGGAGGAAAGGGTGTAGAGAGCTAATATTTTTTTAAAATAATACCTAAGTTTTAACCTAACCTAACCTGGATACATTAAATTAATAAAAAAATAACAACAACACACATTACCTCAAATTATTAACACCACAACACAACACATTACCATGCGTTTGATAGATCTACAATTTTGTTACACATTGACGTTTGTTAATCTGTCACAACATTTACATTTTTTCTTCTATTTATGAGGCAAAAGAACCCTTATAATGCTCTAACTTATTATGATATTTACCCCCTTACTAATAAACGCTGTATAAGCTTTGAATAGTTATACAGTGTTTTGTTCCCGTCACACAAGTGACATTTTTAATTCGACAGAAGGAGAGAAAATACTGTGTAACTATTCAAAGCTTATACAGTGTTTATTAGTAAGGCGGATAAAGGATAAGTATTCTTATGAATTATTATGGGCGTATTTTCACCACAGACCTCTAGTATTATTTAAACTAGTATTTTTTTTTGGTGATGTTGGTTCTTCTGTCCATTTTATATGACGACTTGTCATTCCTTTCACGGTAAGCTTAAGACAATAAGTGTTTCTATTTCACATACTTTTATGTCAATTTTAATATTAACTATTATGTGTTTGACTGTAGGCTCTACTCGCTGAAGTTAAAAGCTTTATTTTTGAACAACACATATTATCAATGTAAATATGGCTTGGCCAGCAATATAAAAAACTGCATTGAGTGCGTTTCGTTTTTTGCAGCAAAACTAAGAAAAGTCCACTTCTTATTGGTGTCTCTGAAGATTTTCAATTTAGTTTAGTCATTTTCGTCTATTGCCAAGCAAAAGTAATTAATATTGTAAGGTGACATTTTGTATTGAGTAATTGTGTATACAATTGTTTTAAAAATACTAAAATGATTGTTTTGTGTCGGCGTTGTCAAATAAGTTTTGTTAATGTATGTTAGTGAATAATTATTGTATTCTTTTTTGAGGAAAAAATGATATTAAACCGTATTTTCCCCAATAATACAAAACTTCGGTAGGTTTTCTATATTTCTGGTCAGGCTATAACAAAATGTGTGCAGTGCATACTTCACACCAGTGCTATCATTTAAATACCATTTCCCTAGGAATGTTTAGGAATGATATTCTAAAGGTGTTAGATACTAGCTGTTTAGGTGAAATTTTAGTCCATTTCGACATATCGGTGCTTGAGAAGGATTATTCCTAATATAGTTATATGTATTTGTAACGCACGATATATGGTAGCTAGATAATATAGATATAGTGCATAATATTTTTTGTACGCAGTAACGGACGTTGCTATCGATGTAGCAGCCATATTGAAATGTCACTTTCTCCTTTTTCTTATATCTGTTATGGCAAAAACTTATTTGATTTGTAAATATTAAGTTTCTAAACGTTATGAGTAAGCATAATTAAAAAAAAAACTCTTAGCCAAAGACTTTGACGACTAGTCTCGAAAATGTATTTATGTTTCGCATTTATGTTATTAATTGGTAAGAAAATATGTCTCATCGTAGGAGTTACCAGCGCTATATCAAGACAGACTGACATGAATTTTCATTTTACAGTAGTTTTCTTACTAGAATCTAAATGTACAGTAGATAATTTAGATTTGTAACTAGATTTAATTTGAGCTGTAGTTTTCATATGCAATTTTGAATGGCCTAAAAGTAAAATGCAATTTTTTTCACAATAGTAAAAACAGTGCCTACAATGTTTCCCGCCAGGTGCGCCACTACTGAGAAGTATTAAAGTATTAGTAAATTCTATGATGCAGATAATACAATAGGCAATTGGACTATTTTTTTTTATTGCATAAATGAATAGTACTCTTAAATATGAGTAACTTCTCAGAAGAAACCGTATATCAAAAGTCAATATTTTTAAAGGTACAGCGATTTTTATAAAAAATTTCGCGAGCCTCCTAAAAACGCTCCATACTAAAGTCGACCTACAAATGACGTCACTTGTAGGTTATAGTATATGAAGTATATGGCCGCAGGAATATATTTGTAAATATCTCCGATATTTGTGCGTTTAAGTTCATACTTACCATAATGAATGTTTTTGTATATGATGTGAGTAAACTAATGATGTAGGTTTTGTTTACCAATTTCGCAAAAAAAAAAATTTTTTTGGTATAGACTCGCGAAATTTTGTATACAAATCGCTGTGCCTTTGAAAATATTGACTTGATATACGGTTTCTTCTGAGAAGTTACTCATATTTAAGAGTACTATTCATTTATGCAATAAAAAAATCAGTCCGCTTGCCTTTGTATTTGTATGATTTATGTGTTATAATTTTGAAAATAAAAAATCAACTTAAATATAGTTAATTAATTACAAACTAAAAAAAATGTTTCTAAAAACAGTTTTTACTTGTCTTTATTTTGGCACAGACCACAGTGGCGCCATTTTTATTTATTTTTAAACTCAATTTTATATAAACTGCCAGTAATAAGTCCTGAAACAAAAAATTATATTTATTCAATGTCTTGAAATTATTTTTATTCTAAATAAGTTTATTATTACTTTAAAAAAATGAAATACTCGGGTTTAGTCACGTTAGTCTTAATACATTATTTGTTTAGTTTCACTGAATTGAATTGTGCATAATTTTAATGAATGAATTATATTTTAGCCGAAATAATATTTGTTTGTACGAGTTTTATGTCGCGTCATTCGGTTTATCTATATTTAAGAATAATTTTTTGATCTCGTAAGACCTGCCATCATTTATTTTTAGCCTATTAATTATAATTTTATTAAACTATTATTGTCAACGAATACAAAACGGTTGTGTTTATGAAAGTATTTCTGCAGTTAGCTTCGAGACAAACCTAGCCTATTTGTACCTATATTAGCACCACAGAATACAGAACATGCAGAATGAGTGTTCGATCACGTTTGTATGCAGCGCACTGTGTCCAAAACTAAATACCGCCCCGCCCGCTCTTTTTAATCTTTACTATTTACACTTACAAAACAAAACGCGTTGTTATATTACGACAATTAGGTATTCAATAAAAATTAATTGAAAAAAAGTTGGGTAAAGCATTCCGTTATTCTGTGGCAACATGATATTTGTGGATAACCATTCCAATTTGGAGTAGTTGTAACGGCCTCACTTTCATGCGTGTTGACAGCTTCTGGATGATTTCTGTATTCTGTGATTAGCACCTATATTGTGTTAACCTAAAACACTAACGGACGAATTTTAAACGCTACTTAAATAGGGGTGTTTTTTATTTTAAATCTATATTTAAATGCTTTCATCATATCATTATTTAATGTTAATAGGGGTGTTGACTTCATGTAAAATATTCAGTTTCATTTATATATTCTAAAGTATTAAGGTAAGTATATACCTACTTGATAAATGAAAAAATATAGTGTAGTTTTGTAATGAGAATTACATAATTATGTATTAATAAAAACCTACGTCATTGAATTAACTTCATCATGTAAAATACATTCATTTGAGTACCTAAGTACGAACTTAAACGCACAAATTTTGGAGGTATGAGCAATTATGTTTCTGGGACTTTAGAAACACGTGACGTCATAGGTTCCGCGACCTTTGTATGGAGCCTTTTCACGAGACTCGCGAAATTGTTTTAAAAATCGCATTACCTTTCAAAATATTGATTTTTAATATACTGTTTCTTCTGAGAACTTACTCATATTTTTGATTCATTCATTTAAATACAATAAAAAATCAGTCGCCTTTTTTTTTAAATGGCTCCTTAGTGAGTCGCCAATATCAAGAGTGTACCTATTGACGAAGACTGTCCTATGAGTTAGTTTTATGGAAAAATATGGGTAGGTACGGTGAACTGAATAAAGTCTATTGAAGAAACTAGAACCTAGAGGCAAGAACAAACACAAACATATTTTAGGATTAGTACCACACACCTTACAATTTAATTTTGTCAGAATATATTGTACAGTTTCAATAAAAGGGGTATCTACAAAACAGGACGGATTTAAAATTGATTGGGCGAATTGTAGGAGGGAGAGAATTATATTATAAATGAGGATTGATTTTTGGAGCAGAGAAAGAAAGAAAATCAGTTATCAAGTCTTTTAGAAGTCTCCTAAGTTGTCATGACCATGAGTCATTCTCTCTGCTTCGCAGAAAGTGACTCGAGAGCCCCTTAATTTAGGTAGCCTTTAAGTATTCGGCCGTTAATTAATTTAGAACCCAATGAAATTAATAAAACGCGACGAGAAACTCGTACGAAACCAATGTTTCGAATATTTTGTTATTTTTATACTTGTGTAGTTTTTTTTTGTATTTTATGTACTTAAGAGATAATTTTATTTGTTGCGACTTGTATATCCTGTAAATACTAATGTGAATAAAAGGAGACATATCAATTTGTAAAAATGGTTTTATTTTTCTAAATATTTTTAGGGTTTCGTTATCCGTACTATGTACTAGTTACTACGGAGTATGGATACTTACATAAGGTTCGCTTTACTTTTTTTTAGCATAATAAAATAATTGGGTAGCATTTGTATTTTAGTGGTTGCTCGATGTGTGAAGTGGGGATGATTTCTCTTTTCATTCTACCCTATTGTGTGGGTTATCGACAAATCAGTATTTTTAAATAAAGGAGGTTTATACATGGTAGGATGATTTGTAAACTATTTTCGAGTAATCGACCTCCAAAGTTTTTTACATGTTGACCACTACCTGGAGTTTCTAGACTATGAGAGTTAGACAGTATTTTATATATTACAATGTATGTACTTTGTAAAAAAGTCATAGAGGTATGATACCTTGCCTTTATCAAATTTCATCCATATCGGATAGACAGACGGAAGGACAGAGTGAAACTAAAGCGTTCCTTGAATACTGCGGACACGTTCTATATTTTTAATAGTACTATTTATGTTACCAGTACGAAACAAATTCTGAAAGGGAATGAAATTAAGGAAAAATAAAGGAAAGTTTAATTTAAAAATTGCATAAATTAGTTACTACATTAGACTTCGTACGCGCAAAAAAAATCCGGAGGGTACAAATCAGGCTACTGAATATACCCCGGCCTACGTCCCCCGTGGGCCGTGGTATATTCGACGTATAATTACATCCCACCAAAAACATTCTGTAAAAAAACTAGCCAAGTCTCGATGGAGCTGCTTGTTTATCTCTAAAAATTAATGAAATCTAGAGAAAGTCGTGCCAAGTCTAAGGTTCCTTACTGCGATTTCTTTATTATTATAGTTAATGTTGTGTGACTTGGCCGTTGAACATTCTTTATACGTTAGTGGGTACAAGTCAATTTTGTTTACACGTAATGTTATATCTGTTGTAACTACCTATGTTTGTTAAGCGAGATAATAGCCCATACTGGTATTGGTAATTGGACGCTAGTGTCTCATTTTAGGCTGTTGTTGATTGTACAACACATGTATTGGAGCAATGGTGTCATGGAGCCCCTTTTGTACCCTCGTATACCCTTCAACGGCCAAGTCACACAAAATTAACTATAATAATAAAGAAATCGCAGTAAGGAACCTTAGACTTGGCACGACTTTGTATAGATTTCATTACTTTTTAGAGATAAACAAGCAGCTCCATCGAGACTTGGCTAGTTTTTTACAGAATGTTTTTGGTGGGATTTCACTTCTTTTTGTAGAAACGTGGGCATATTGATTTATTTTACTATATTTTAGTGTAATTTGTTTATTTAAGTAATTTGTTTAATGTTCGAGTAGAATAAAGTTAATTGTTCGACTATTTCTTCTTGTAAACTTGTAAGTATAAGTATATACTAATGTAAGTATACTAATAGTTTGGTTGGGCTCTTGTGTTTTCTAATCAGGGTCATTAGGTACTCCAGGTCTTCGATTATCCTAGTTTTTATAGTTTTCCCTTTATGTGGCCATTAAACCCTAACTCTGTACCAAATTTCAGCTCTCTGAGTTAATGGGAAGTACTAGTTCTATTCTGATGATCATGAGTAAGTGACTGAGTGAGTGAGTGAGTGTCATAAATGCGAAACTTTGCTTTCGCTTAACTTCGGAACTAAATGACCTACAGACTTAAAATTTTGGATCTTAAGTATGTGATTATAGCTTACTGGATGACGAATATTTCTGCGTTCTGGTCTTATCCAGAGGTTTTCAAATAGGGGCCTGAAAATGCAGCGAAATGATTCCAGTAAAGAATGGTACGGCAGTGTTTGCTTCGCGCTCGACTTGGCGGGGGCACTACCGTGCCCCCATATCGATTATCCTGGTTTTTAGTTTTCCCTTTATATGGCCATTAAACCCTAGCTCTGTACCAAATTTCAGCTCTCTAAGTTTATGGGAAGTCCTAGTTCTATTTTGATGATCATGAGTGAGTGAGTGAGTGAGTGAGTGAGTGTCATAAATGCCAAACTTTGCTTTCGCTTAACTTTGGAACTAAATGACCTACAGACTTGAAATTTTGGATTTTAAGTATGTGATTATAGCTTACTGGATGACGAAAATTTCTGCGTTCTGGTCTTATCCAGAGGTTCTCAAATAGGGGCTTAAAAATGCGGCGAAATGGTTCTAGTAAAGGATGGTACGGCAGTGTTTGCTTCGCGCTCGACTTGGCGGGGTCACTGCCGTGCCCCCAGATATTTCATCAAAATCTAACTACAGTTTCGGGGCCCATCAAACAACCAATTTACAAACATACAAACGATCAAATATAGTGTAGATTATGTAATAATATTTAATATGATAAAGGATACTATATTTCACCTAAGGGGTCGTCCATTAATCACGTGATGCCTAAAGTGGGAGGGGGGGAGGGGGGGGTTCGAAAAAAAATCACCAAGTATCACCAAGGGGAGGAGGGGGTATAAGGAGACATGACGTGTATTAATTTTCGAATCTAGTCTATGCATACCGAAATGATTATCGGTTGTAGATTGTAGTGTTGTTTAAATAATACTCGTATAGTTTTTAATTGCTTAAATTATTCGATTAAATTGTTTTTTAAGTTAAAGTTTTTCTTCAAACATGATCTGCTTACTATGTAAAAAATACACGTGATCTTAGGTGGGGGAGGGAAGGTAGTATAAAACCTCACCACGTACCTATCACCACTCACCAGGGGGAGTGGAGGGGTCTAAAAAGTTGTTAAAAACATCACGTGATTAATGGCGGCCCCTAAATAAGGTGTTGCCAACATAAAAACTTTATTACCTACACAAAACTACATAAAATAATAGACACATGGCATCTTGCCAATTTGGGTAATAATGTAGCCACTTATAGTTGCTCTCAAATTTACAAAAATTGATAGAAATATTAAAAGAAAATAAAATTCATAAAATAAAAAATTTAAACCTAATCAGGAAAATAAAAGATAAGACGTAAGAAAAACAGGGACTTAATTTTTTAACACCAACGCTACGAAATGTGGTGTGTGATTTCAACGTAGTTTCATAGTTTGTAGGAAAAACCTTTTATGACGCATATGTGTACTTAGCACAAAAATCTATAAGTGCAATATAAGTATACAAGTAATAAAAGTTGTGTGCCAAAATCAAAATTTATATTCTCATTTTTTTACTGTGGGGTCTCGGACCCCGAATACCTGCGTATTGTGTCGGTGTGGCATTGTCCGACGGCCGCATAACGAAGGGCGACACTCGACAACCACTTTTTACGCACCTGATTCTACCAACATTTTTAAAAATAACTTTCATCGGCTTTTTGTATTAAAAAAGTACGCAGTGAAAATTTATTTATTTATTTTACGTTATTTTAGTTTCGGATAATATAGATAAGGGCTAATTAAATGTATCTACAATTACTGCACTTTAGTATAAAAAAACTATAAACTAGCGCAGATATTGCCATAACAAAAAAGGTACAATTAGTGAGGGTAGAATTAAAAGACAATGCGATAACTGCGGAGTGCGGACCAATCTGGAATCACAGAACAATGGCGAACGCGCAAACGAGAACACTATCGAGAAGCATTAAATTGATCTTAATAACAAATAACAATAATCAATGCTTCCGAGTTGGCATTCTATTAGGCGGAAAAGATGCAATCGGCCGAACAAAGCCGCGGCCCGTCCATATATCGGTGTTTACTTACGACTGTGGTGTATTGTCGTATGCACCAGCGGTAGGCCGCAAATCGCTCGACCTGCCGCCTTTGTGGCACCGACAAGGCACGTATTGTAAGTACTAACACGGTAGGTGTTAGCGTCCAAGCAAATATGTAGCGAAAAACAAAACTTCAGGATTTATCGCCGCGTAACACGCCCCGAGAAATTTTAATTAGAATGGCCTTTTAATGAATAAAGACATAAACTATGTTTCGGCATTCCTTCGGCCAGATTTGCGGATAATTAGCTACTAGATGACGATATTCCGCCAATCCGACGTATTTTAAATGCGACGCTAGAATGGGTATTCTTGAATAATAGTCATTCCTCGTCATTAACTAGCGCTTCCGCAGTAATCCATTCGCCGTGAGCTACCGAGTTTATATATCCGATTTGTTCAAAATATCCATTAAGTGGACGAATCATTTTTATTTATTAATCCACTTAGCGGACAACTAAGTAGACACTTTGGATTAAAGGATACTTTTTTCTTCGTAGTGAAATTTTTCTTTGTGCAAGACCATCTTAAAAGTATCAAGTTACAGTATATTTTTCTCGCAACGAAAGACTACTTTTTGTTCGTTAAGGGAATGGAAGACAAAGGTTTCTAAAAGTAATGAGTGCAGTATTTTATCCTGATAAATACTTAAGTACCCGTGAAACTAATTAATAAATTATTGGTGATTTTTTCTTTTGGGGTCGTCCATTAATCACGTGATGCCTAAAGGGGGAGGGGGGGTCTCAAAAAAAATCACCAAGTATCACCAAGGGGAGGAGGGGGTATAAGGAGACATCACGTGTATTAATTTTCGAATCTAGTCTATGCATACCGAAATTATTATCGGTTGTAGATTCGTAGTGTTGTGTAAATACTTACAAGACAAATGACTCGTATAGTTTTTAATTGCTTAAATTATTCGATTAAATTGATTTTTAAGTTAAAGTTTTTCTTTAAACATGACCTGCTTACTATGTAAAAAAAATACACGTGATCTTAGGTGGGGGAGGGGGGGGGGGTAGTATTAAACCTCACCACGTATCACCAGGGGGAGGGGAGGGGTCTAAAAAGTTGTAAAAAACATCACGTGATTAATGCACGGCCCCTTTTTTAGGCAACGGACAATAATAAGTAAGAAGCCATATGATCACCTGATTTTCATGTTTCAAATGAGAATAGGAACGTCAATGACCTTTATCTGTCAAATATCACTTGAAAAGTGGGATTTTCAGAAAAACTTATGTGCATATAAATATAAATAGTCTTGCATCGAGTTTTAATAATAACGTTAAATAGTAATCAATTATCTAAACATAATTTTATCTATCATACAGTCTAATTTCGAAACAATATGGCGCCGACTCGATCCTATTCTCATTTGAACCGCACTATACGAATTTGCTACTGGGATGTTTCCTTCAATGAGCGAAGGATAATATTCTCCACTACGTTTATTCTTCAGGTTGCTCATTTTTTTCGAAAATTGATAGTAGGTAAGTACTAAGTATATTTAAGTGCCCTTTTAGGGTTCCGTAAAACACAAGGAACCCTTATAGTTTCGCTCTGTCCTTTCGTCTGTCTGTCTGTCTGCCTGTCCGCGCCTCTGTATACAACGTGTACCACATAAGGTATACCAATCCGAAACCCAGTGATAATACTCATGAAATTGAACAACTTTCCCCAAGGAATATAGGTCAAAATATGAAAAAAATATTTGGACTTCCCATACTAATTTGATTTGCTGGCCGTGCGTATTGTATGGGAGGTCAAATTTTTTTTTCATATTTCGACCTGTGTTCCTGGAGAAAGTTATTCAATTTCATGAGTATTATCACTGGGTTTCGGATTGGTATACCTTATGTGTTACACATTGTAGTTGTGCATAGATCTCGGTTTTGGCATCATAAAATAATAATAATTTTATATTTTAGGGGTGGCTCTCCATACGTGTGAAGTGGGGATGAAAAACATTTTTTTCATTCTACCCCATCGTGTGAGTTATCGTTGAAATAGGTATTTTAAAGTAAAGGTAAGGTTTTATACATGACTTACATAACTTACAAAGTCGACCATTTTGGAGTTATCGGCCTCCAAAGTGTTTGTAGTTGGTCCCTAAGTCCCGGTCCTCCCCCGGCATTTCTAAGCTATAGGAGATATAAATCATGCTAAAAACTCTTTAGGAAAATTATTAAGAGCGAAATCGGATTATAACTTTTGAAGTAAGTAAATCCATATCAAAGAAAACTATTGCGCATTGATAGTTACGGAACCCTCCTTAGACATGTCCTGACATGCTCTTTGTTATTTTTAACTGGAGCTAGGTTTTTGATATAGTTACTTACTTGGTTAAAATACTTAGGCAGAGCTTAAGCGCCCTTTAAAAAGAGGAAAATATCTTCCTTACGTGAAGCCGTACCTAAGTATGTATTATATTATTATAATATGTGGACTGTGGAGATGTGGTGAAGATGTTAAGAGCAATAAAATATAATGGTGAATATTCTTCGTCCTGTAAAATCTAGCACACTAGCACATTATTACGCATTTATCGGTTTTGCTAAAACAGATTCTTTTCATATGCTATGATCTCATCGTGACAGAATAATAAAAATGGAAATTCGATTCACCAACGCAAGTTGAATGAACGCAACGTATCTACAATAAAATCACCTAAAAATGGAAAAATGGCGAAATGAACACAGCAGTGGGCGAATGTCCATAGGAATCTAGCAAATTTTCGCAAAACGTCCAATAAAATCCATTCGCCAACACGGATTTAGAAATATAATTTTCTTAATTCAAATCCTACTCGTTCTAAATTCAAGAAGCGCGCCAAATTCGCATTTTACCGTTAGCCACAGACATGAAGCATAGATACCAGGAGTCCGAACGGTATAGGCTTTTTAATAATAATTATGTACACAATAATAGGACCAGATCTTAGTTCTCTTTTCTGCCGCTAGGCGTGCGAGACCGACGTGTACCAAGTGTTGCCAATACTATTATACCGAGTGTTGCCAATACTATTATTTATTACAATTATTTTTAAATTACCGTTAGGCAATTACCGTGTTCTACGGTATCTATTTTTCGAGAACAGTTTCTAAGAATTTCCTAAAACTTTTATATAATAAGATTTCAATCTTTCCAGAGCTGTCAATAACAACTTTAAACTTCCCGCGTAATTTCAAACGAGTGCATGTCGGACCGTCGCGCGCTCTACCGGCAAAAATCTGTCCCCGTAATTGAGACCATTATTTTAACATTACGTTCGGACTCCTTGTTATCTATACTTCGTGGCCACAGAATAAAAACAATAATTCTGACGTATTTTACTTGTCTAGGCCAATTCACCTATGGCAAAGTTGCCATATAAAAGAAAATTTAATTACCAAAATTTAAATTTATTGCATCCTATTTTATGTCCTTTTAAAATGAGTTTATTATTTATATGGCCATTTAATGAAATCCTACACCAACGTTAGGGATTATGATTTCGTAAGCTCAATTTGGTCTTCATATTTTTTGGACACTTAACTAGGTAATCCTATAAAACGAGTTGATAATTAATTTGTTATAATCTAATCTTTTTTAAATTATCTTTTAGTTAGGTATGTTCATGATAATAATTATACTAAACCTATTGTGTTTATTATCTTTAGACTCTAAAGTCTTAACAAAATATAAGCTCTTCAAAGTTTAAGTATGCAAATCAAATGTAAATTTTCATATTATCTTCAGGATTCTACCCTGTTTTTGCTTAGTCAAAATATAATGTATTTTGACGAAACATAAGGAATGTGGCAGTCTCCAGGAGCTCCTAAACTACTGCAGTGCTATTCTCTAAGAACATTTTCATGTATCTCGACAGCTGAATCCGCGGTGAGTGTCAAATATCATATACAAATTTGACATTCACCGCGGATTCAGCTGTGGAGATTTGAAATGTTCTTAGAGAATAACACTGCTGATCTGATTTTAATAAATGAGATGTCTTTAGATATTCGTTACATTAGCACTGGTGTCTGGTAATATAAGCTACGTAAATTATGATTTAGTAGTAGTCGAGAGTTCATTATAAAAATGTATCTACTTATTAGTCGATAAAGTAACTTCTTTTATTAATTCTTTGTTAAACCCCATGTGCTGTGTATTAAGGTTAGATACAACTTTTAACGTAATAAGCATAATGTTATTTGTACACCTCTATCCCTTTATTAATAAAAGTATTTACACAACGTCTAATGGATACCTATGTACTCTAAATTATGTTGCTGCCGTTTCAAGTGGGTTTTCCAACCTATGAGACAAAGACAGCAATCCAATCCATCCAAATCCATGGTGTAAATATTTTTTATTAAAGGTACAAAGGTATAAGAGAACGAAACTGCCGCAGGTTCATTAAAACTAAGTAAAGTATTACTACGAACTTCATACACTACTAAATACCAATTAATATTCCGCAAATGATCCTAACAAAATAAACGTAGATAATGAATGCTCATCAGATAAGTAACAAAAGATCGAAACTTGATGACGCAGGCGGTTTGAATATAATAACAAATGTTGCCATTTTCAGCGCATTAATATAACTTTAGTTCATCGAACTGGTGTGACAAATCGCCGCAGTGACCACATTTAATTTGGAATTATAGTTTTACGTACGGTTTTTATAGTTGTGTAGGTAGGTTGTTTTTGTCGATTTGATTCATTCGGCTGGACATCGCAACTTTACAATGCTGCTATTGTCTCTCGATTCTCAGTGACAATCCCAGGATAGAGGTGTGACGATAGTATCTCAGTATCTAATGTCTGGCAAACGAAATTTGAACCTGGCGAATTTAAAAATCTAAGGGTGGTAACATTCTAATTTATTAGAAAAATATAAATTATCTAATGATTTCTACCTACTTGATAATAATTTATTAATTAGTACACTCATCTATATTCTATACTAATATTATATCTCCTTTAATTCATCACAATTTTTGCTGTCTCCCGCTTTGCTCGGGGAGGGAAACTGGAACTTCCTACTCCTCCTACTATCTTCTGATTCATTTCGTTGCGGGTTCGAAGACAGATTTAGCATGTCCCCCGGGCACCCCTAAGATCATATCAAAGGGTTTTTGCGGTTGGATACCACTGTCGATCCTGGCTACACAGGAGTTGCAGAGGTGGGTAAGTGTGGTGGGCCAATTGTCCGATAAAAAAAAATATAAGTACTAATAATATTATAAAGCTGAAGAGTTTGTTTGTTTGTTTCATTGTTTGAACGCACTAATCTCAGGAACTACTGATTCGAACTGAAAAATACTTTTTGTGTTGGATAGTCCATTTATCGAGGAAGGCTTTAGGCTATATGACATCACGCTGCGACCAATAGGAGCGAAGAATCAGTGGAAAATGTGAAAAAAACGAGGAAAATTATTCATCTTTGAGGGCTTCCGTTGTTTGTATGAACGCGCTGATCTCAGGATTGATCGATTTGAAAAACTATTTTTGTGTTGGAGAGTCCATTTGTCGAGAAAGGCTTAAAGCATCAGTGAAAAATTTTGCAAAAACGGGGAAATTATTCATATTGGACAGATATTAATGATTTTTTTGTGTTTGTTCAAGTGGATTCGAGAATGGTTTAGATTTAGAATTGGACCCGGTAGGTGGCGCTGCGTTAATACCGCTAATAATATTCAACCGATTGAGCTGAAATGTTGTAAACACGTTTAGTTTGGATATAGTAAAAGATGATAACTCTATAAGCTGTTTAATTCAGCATTCTTTAAAGCATTCTAAATCCAATATGACTGACTGACTGAATTTTAATGCATTTCTACAATATGGGTATCAAATGAAAGGGCTTGCTGAGAACAACTAGAAAAATAAGGTGAAGTCATTCTAAATCCAATATGGCGGAACACCCAAGATGGCCGACAAGTTATTTTTAATGCACTCCTATATTAAGGATATCAAATGAAAGTATGGTGTGTTGGGGTTTTTTGAGGTCCTTACTGAGTAAAGTAAAATCTCTAGAAGGTCTCCTTGTTGAAGAGCTTGACTGTACTAAATTAACCGGCAAACGACCTTGCAACAATGATGCGTTGAATGAGATCAACAGGCTGAGAAACCTGTCTAGCGACAAGTAAAAAGTAAAAAATAAATTATAAGTAAAAAAAGTTTTATAAAATATGCTTTTATTTAAATGCGCTAAAATAATAAAATAATATTTTCCTTTAAAATGTTTACTATCAACTTATAACGTCATTACACAATTTATATATAAAAGATTGTCGAGAATCAAACAAATCTGAAATTAAACTAGTAAATTAAGTAAGTAACTTGATCTGATAGATTGATGAGATTTTTTTTGACTTGTATAAGCCTTTATATTGTCATATAACATAATAACTCCCCACACCGATCTCGGTGACGGTGGCCGGTTTCATTGAAACGAGGCCAGTTACGCAGGAGTAATTTATAGTGCCCAAGTGTGTGCGCAGTACACAGGAGCACTCTTTCCTCCTTTACTCTCGAAACCCAGTGGGACGGATAACCGACACGACTGACGAGAGAACAGGCGCAGGTCTGACTTTTTACATGCTCATCCGACGCATGGATCATCTTTCTTGTCAGACAATTAGGTGATCAGCCTGCATTGTCCTAACCAAACTTGAAAACAACATTTTTTGTTGTTTCAATACGGGAATCGAACCCACGACCTCCGAGTCGAGAGCCAATGCTCTATCCACTAGACCACAGACCACAGAGGTTGTTATACAGTTTTTGCGATAAAAAGAATAAAATATTATTATAAGTATTAAATATTATTTTAGCGCATTCAAGTAAAAGCTTGTTTTTTAAAAAAGTTTTTTACTTTTAATTTATTTACTTACCACCCTTTTGGGGTTTTTTGGTTATTAAATTGGGGGCAAACGAGCAAACGGATCATGTGATGAAAAGCGATTACCGTCGCCCATGGACACCCGTAACATCAGAGGTGTTGCATGTGCGTTGCCGGCCTTTTAGGAGGGAATACGCTTAGTTACGTATTAGTTATTATGTGTATCTAGTCCTAGGTTTCCTTCGTATCACGTATAGTATGGTCTCCCTACATAGAGTCATACTGAATGGCATTGCGTCAAACCATCCCGGTGTCGCCAAGTTTGGCCCGGAATGTGTACCAGCTGTGAAAGTTTCTGCGTATCGTATGTGGCTGGCCGCTGGAGTAAGCAGAAATATTATCTTAATAGGTACTCACATTACATATTACTAATCTAATGCACACGCCAGATAGGTACCTATTCACTTGCATTGTTTTTCAATATTTAAAACTAGGTTCAGCCAGGTTACTTTGAGTAGTTCGAGCAGCTTCGAAGATACTTAAATAAAAACTTGATCAGTTGTGTATTGATTTTTTTTCTTTGAATTGTATCTTTGAAATCAGTCTTTGAATATAATAATAAGTCAGGAACGGTTGTTTTTTGTCCCGTTTTGAAAAAAGTGGTCGCCTGATGATGGGATCCATGAGGAATCGAGGGAACTCCTCGAAACTTATATGGTTACATAATATGATGATTTCGACTTTTTCTGAAGTAGTCCAAGCATGTGCTACCAAAAAAGTAAGGCATCGACTTCAAAATTAAGAAGATTGAGTGGAGAAATGGTTAAAATTTTAGTCGAATTTAAAAGAGGACTTATTTAGAAAATAAGTTTTATTTCATACTTTTTTGTTACGAATGTCAGTCAGGGAACATCGAGATTCGAGTTTTGTTTTTATTATTTCCTTTTTTTCCTTCTATTATATTATGTACTAGCAGTGACAACGTTACATATTTAAATGTAACTTAATATTTTATCTTTAATAGATATCACTCATATTCTTGCTCTGCTTACCTACGACTAGGGTGCCATCCGTCCGGGTTTCCCCGGATTTGTCCTAGTTTAAAGGGCGTCCGGGGAGCGTCCGGACCGGATTTTATTCCCTGTCTGGGTTTTTGTAGGCAGATTTAGGAAGGCGTCATTTTGTTTTGATTTACAGTAATAATAAATCTTCCCTTCCTTTTTACATCGCCGTAGTCGGGTAAAAACTGTTCTATGTCCGGGTTTCGTACTCCAAAATCCGGGGTTTTGAAGCGTCTTGTCCAGGTTATCATATGTATGAGATGGCAACCCTACCTACGACATACGATATGCCTACGACAGTGTTGCCAACTAAGGGGGTTTCCCCCTAAATTAAGGGGGAAAAAGTCTACAGGGGATATACTAAGGGGAAGAAAGAATTTCTTGTTTTTCATTAAATTAAGCGATTTGCAGTATCGAAAAGTGAAACCTGTAGTTAATAAACTTTCGGGAGTGTATTATAAATTATAATGTATAAAGTTGGACAGAATAATATTACAGAACATCATTTTTTTCTTTTTGTAGTATTAATAGTAGATATTCTCAATGATACAAAAACATAGAGGGATTTTCAAGTAATCGTTGCGATTTTGGGGGTTTTTCACATAAGTTTGGGGTGAAATATTTTTGAGAGTTGGTAACACTGGCCTACGATATACATATTATAACGTCTCCGAAAATCAATTACGGATACGTCGGCACATGAGCACATGATTTACTGCTTGTGTAAAGGCGTTTAGGCAAAAAAATATTTCTAATACTCAAAACTATAATACTTTATACTACACTACCTACTAATAATACTAAAAGTTAATCATCTCATGTATGGGTGACTCCGCAAAACCCAAACTCGCCTATATACCTAAACAAAATATTTTTTTCGAGTATGACAATTATTTTTCTGCTTAAGCGGGGAATTCACTACACGGACATGCCCGCAGGCAGTCTGTCCGGGCAAGTCTGTCGCGGCAATACACTACACAGGCCGATCAGTTTGCTTTGTAACGGCTTCGCGATTAGTTGTGCACAATAATATGGCAACGCAAAGGCGAAAAATTCCTTTAGATGAAAATAAAGGAAAAAGAATTGATGCAAAAAATTGAATCAGAATAGAAACGAGTATAGTCATATAAATTTGCCTTAAGAATTAAAAATTGAAGAACCAGGCGAACTGTACAATTACTTACGTATGGAATATGGATATAATATATCCATATTCCATACGTAAGTAATAGGGAATATGCAGAAAATATAAAAATAGCTTAAAACATAATAATATGTTACTAGACTGAAAATTAAAGGAAATGGCGGAAAAAAATTCAATATCTGTTGATAAATGAGCAAGATATGAGCGGTCAAAGTTTGTAATCTATCTCTTTCTAGCAAAACGAAATTTAGTATGAACTTTCTATGAAAGTCGTGTTATGTGACGTCACGGTACACGTCCGATCTCTCTGTCTAATAGACTATTTTTAAGGCCGTGTGGACCCAATATTACATGACTTTGAATCGATAATAAACAAACAAATAGTAACTTTAAAAAGCCAAAAAAAATACACATTGTTGTTTACTTAATGTTTTTTTACAATTTGTGGTTCGAAACATAATATTGAAAACTTCACTCGATCAAAAATAATTCCGAAGAGGAGGCTAAATTTGAATATTTTTCTTTTTGTTCATGAAGTTCATGATAGTTTTACTTTCAAAAATCATATCTACGAAAAGCTAATAACTTAAAGAAGAATAATTTGTGGTTACATTTTGCATGTTGGTTTAATTATTTTAACAATAAATTAATATTGAAATGCAGCGTGCGTAAGCCGCTTGAGTCGTCCCACAGTCGCCCGCTAGGCGTTGACGAGGATAGACCTATGTCAGTTTTGCTAGCGCACGGCTTACCCGCGTATTTATCGAACAATTTTTCGTTTCTAACGCAGTGTAGGAAAGTCAGTTTGTTTTTTTTTTTTTTTATTTTTGAACTAAATTATACATATCATACACAATAACATGTTATATTTTATCGTCGCCGCGTCATTGCTTTTGCCAGATGAGACGACCTCTGTGGCTCAGTGATTGAGCGTGTTGGTGCTCAAGCCGGGGGTCGCGGGTTTGAATCCCGCCGAAGGAACAAAAAGTTTCCTGTGTTCCCGGGTCATGGATATGTATAGGTAATACAATAAAAATCTAAAGGAAAGTCAGTTTGTTTTGTATTTTTTTATGTTTCTTTTTATTTTTGAACTAATTCTATACATTCTATACAGATAAATAAAATTGAAGTGTCTGTTTGTAACTTCAAATTAACAGCTTTTCATAGAAGGAATCTAAAAGTATATTCGGTACTTATAATAAAATACCAATTTTTAAAATTTTTGTCTGTCCGTCTGTCTGTCTGTTTGTTCCGGCTAATCTCTGAAACGGCTGGACCGATTTTCACGGGACTTTCACTAGCAGATAGCTGATATTATAAGGTCTAACATAGGCTACTTTTATTTTAGGGTTCCGTTTAAAAAAATAGGGTTCCGCTTTCGTTAGATCTGCGCAAACGAAGTTGCGGGCATCAGCTAGTTATACATATAACCATACACAATAACATGTTACATTTTATCGTCGCCGCGTCGTTTCTTTTGCCAGATGAGACCACCTCTGTGGCTCAGTGATTGAGCGTGTTAGTGCTCAAGCCGGGGGTCGCGGGTTTGAATCCCGCCGAAGGAACAAAAAGTTTCCTGTGTTCCCGGGTCATTGACATATAATACAATAAAAATCTATAGGAAAGTTTGTTTTGTATTTTTTTAAGCTTCTTTTTATTTTTGAACTAAATCTATATACAGATAAATAAAAATGAAGTGTCTGTTTGTAACATCAAATTAACAGCTTTTCACATAATGCATCTGAAAGTATATTCGGTACTTACAATAAAATACCAATTTTTAAAAATGTCTGTCCGTCTGTCTGTCAGTCTGTCTGTCTGTTTGTCTGTTTGTTCCGGCTAATCTCTGAAACGGCTGGACCGATTTTCATGGGACTTTCACTGGCAGATAGCTGATGTCATAAGGTCTAATATAGGCTACTTTTATTTTAGGGTTCCGTTTAAAAAATAGGGTTCCGCTTCCGTCAGTTAGGCGCAAACGAAGTTGCGGGCATCGGCTAGTTATACATATAACCATACACAATAACATTATCGTCGCCACGTCGTTGCTTTTGCCAGATGAGACGACATCTGTGGCTCAGTGGTTGAGCGTGTTGGTGCTCAAGCCGGGGGTCGCGGGTTCGAATCCCGCTGAAGGAACAAAAAAAATTTCTGTGTTCCTGGGTCATGAATGTGTATTAAATATGTGCATAATACAATAAAAATTTTAAATATGTGTATAATATAAAAATTATTAAATATATTTCTGTTGTCTGGTACCCGTAACACAAGTTCTTCGAGAACTTACCACGGGACCAGATTGACTTGGTGTGAAGCGTCCATAGATATATTATTGTGTTGTGTATTATGAGAAAAAAGTAGCTGATGCGTGGAGTAGCCTTAGTACATTATTGAATAAGCCAGTAAACAGTTTTTATGAATTTGTAACATCTACCATCTTCTTTGCCGTACTTTTCGTTTCTTTTTATTTCGATTTCTGTTTTTACAATAATAATAATAAATAACACCCCACGCCGATTTCGGTGACGGTGGCTGGTTTTATTGTAGCCTAGCCAGTTACACAGGAGTATTTTTATAGTGCCCAAGTGTGTGCGCAGTACACAAAGGCACTCTTTTTTTTTACTCTCGTAATCCAGTGGGACAGATAACCGACACGACTTTTTACCTGCCCATCCGACGCATGGATCATCTTTCTTGTCAGACAATCAGGTGATCAGCCTGCATTGTCCTAACCAAACTTGGAAACAACATTTTTTGTTGTTCCAGTGCGGGAATCGAAATTAGAACCTACGATCTCCGAGTCGAGAGCCAAGCTCTAACCACTAGACCACGGAGGCTGTTCTATTTACAATAAAATATAAGGATACGAGCTCAACATCCGTCATGCTTGCCTTTGCAGAACACACCAAGTCACTCGCAAGTAGGGGTTGCAATCCGGATACTTCGAAATTCGAAAAATTCGAAAAATCCGGATTTTCATTTAAAAATCCGGATTTTTCGATTTTTTCGAATCTTGGTTACTACTATGAAAATTACATATTTTAATTGTAATTAGTATGTACTCTAGACGTACAATATTTGAATAAGGGATATAATTAATCGAGGGAACAAAAAATAAGTTGGTGACTGCACGTGAGCATACTGTATTGCTGAATTTGGCAGCGAATTAATATGTTGGCGACTAAATTACCAAACTGGTGAAATCACTCAAGTGACAAAAAAATACAAAAATCGGCAGATAAAAAGTAGCGAAATTTAATCCAATTAGCACCGATGAGTTGGTGACCATTATACCATGTAAGTAGCTAATAAAGATTTGATTGATAAATTAATAGCTGCTAAAAATTCAATTTGCAAGCTACGGAAAATCCCAGTTTTGGATACTATTGTTTTTTTTTTCTTTGGTATGGGTATCGTTTTCAAGGTTTTTGGGGGTGCAGAATAATATGAAAATAAAATCCGTTTTAAAATTCCAAAATGGCGTATATTTTTTTTTTATTAAAAATGGATGTCTTTTTCCATGTTTCATATGCTGATTATAAAATTGTCTTCCAATTTCATTTTCCAAAATGGAGACTATCCAATCTTCGTAAAATTAACATGTAGTTTGTAGAGGTGCCAGCTATGTAAGGTATAGAAACTTTTCGAAATTCAGGATTTTCAAATTTCTTTTTTTGGCATTCATGAAAAAAATATGCGATTTCCGGGTTAAGAGGGAGGAAATTTTTATTATTTTTCCAGTAGAAGTATTATTTTTCCATTTCTAAAATAGAAGCGATTATAGAAAAAAAATATGGCAATGTTCTACTTTGACACGAAGAGTGTATAAAGAAATATAGAAATTTAGGAAAATTCAGGATTTTCAAATTTCTTTTTCTTCCATCGTGAAGAAAATATGGTGTTGCGGGGTTCTTAAGGGGAGGAAATTTTCATTATTTTTTCAATAGGACACCGTTTCCGAGATAGAATCAATTTTATTAAAAAAAATGCTCTACATATATATACGAGGGATACGAGGGATGTATAAAGCTATAGAAATGTTGGAAAATTCAGGATTTTTGAATTTCTTTTTCTCCCATCTTGAAGAAAATATATGGTTGCGGAGTTATTAAGGGGGAGGTAATTTTCATTATTTTTCAAGTAGGATGAACCGTTTCTAAGATAGAAGCCATTATAGAAAAAAATACGATAATGCTCTACTTTGAGACACAAACGGTGTAAAACGTAATAGAAAATTTGGAAAATTAAGGATTTTCAGATTTTTTTTCTTCCATGAAATGTTGGAATATTCAGGATTTTCGAATTTCTTTTTCTCCCATCATGAAGAAAATATATGGTTGCGGGGTTTTTAAGGGTGAGGTAATTTTCATTATTTTTCAAGTAAGATGCACTGTTTCTGAGATAGAAGTGATTATAGAAAAAAAATATGGCAATGCTCTACTTTGAGATATTATGAGCGATGTATAAAGCTATGGAAATTTTGGAAAATTCAGGATTTTCAAATTTCTTTTTCTTTCATCATGAAGAAAATTTGAGGTTGCGGGGTTACTAAGGAAATTTAAAATGGATGACTTTTTTGTAATCAGCACCCCCAGAAATCAACAAAGGGACAACCATATTATTTTTATAAAATTAAGTATGTCCGCCATATTGGAATTTCAAAATGAATGTCATTTTCGTATCCAGCACCCCCAAAAACCTGGTAACGACACCTATATTAATTTTGCGAAAAATGAATTACCGTTATTTTTAAATTTCAAAATGAATCTACACAATATCTACACCCCCCCTAAAGTCGAGGAAAATTAAAAATTGGGAATTTTGCACGCTCCTTTGTTTTTTTTATGTGCGCTGGTTTTGCTGCTTGTATGTTTTTTGAGTTACCTACATTACGGAAAATATATGTACCTATTCTTAAATTAAATGTGTATTCACAAATTGTCGCCAAGGTGGTTATTTGTTCGCTAATATAATATCTGTCTGCCAGTTTGGAATATTCAGTGGTATTATTTAGTCACCAGATTTGTAATTTTTTATTCCTTACATTCTTTAGCCAACATGGTAATTTAGTATTCAATATTCGGTATTTTCACATCCAAAATTTAATTGTTTTGTCGTGATTGTTTTCCGTAAGTGTTTCGTGTCGTGCGACAAAATCCGTAAGTGTTTAAAACAATGAACAATATTCGCGTAAACATAAGAAATCAATATGTTTTGTCGTGAGTTTAAATACATGCCTTTGGATAATTTGATATTATTTGTTGTCCTGTTGAAATTGTTGACACATTTTTCCATTTATTCAAGTTATTTGGTAGAACATAGTCAATCCATTAAATGGTGATGCGAGGGATGAAGATCTGCTAAAATATTATGGCTGCTATATATGTATATGTATGGACTGTTTCTAAGATACTTACCATTTTATATTTTTTCAGTAGTAGTACAGTTCAGTAATAGGTGATCCAATTTATAAAAACACTGAATATGGTTTCAGTTTCAATTGCACAAGTAGTAAGAAGTATAATAAGCAAATCCAAACCCAATTAAAGCTTTGTATTTTTATATTTATTGAATTCTTACTAGCGAAAGTCGAAACATATTATTGCAATTTTAATTTCTGCAATCATAGAATGCCAAATTAATATGACAGCTTAAAAAGAAATGTAGTGGTTTAACTATATTTAATTATCTTCTAAATAATGAATATCTAAGTCCAAATACCTAAATCTTATCTCTATGATATCAGGAAGAAATTTTGGAGTCGATAATACCTGACTGGTTGGTTTAAGATTAGAGAGAGTTTTGCCGAATGAACGAAGGTAATATTTTTTTTTATTATTAAAATTAATTTGATTGAACTAAACTAACTTAAACTAACGAGTCAGTAGCAAAACTAAATGAAAATCAACGCTCCTGTTTTTGCGTAGAAATAATTATTTTTAGATAATATTTTAAAGATAAGATATAGGTGTCAAAAATAGCACCAACGATTTGTGTAAACCACTGTTATTTTTTTTTAAGTAATGTAGTTTTCATCTTATAGCGGAAACTTCAAAGTGCAATGAAGAGTAAGATGTTACTGTTTATTTGTAAGTAAAATGTTTAAATAAAGATCTTACAATAGTTATAGATTTTAAATTGTGCTTAGTATTGCTTATTATACTTCTGTTAGTTACCGAGGGAATTAAAAGCACCATTTACGTGTTTAATTATTACCCAAACAGGTGGGCGGTTTTTAATTTCAATAACTCAAAAGTGGTCCAATTTCGTCCATACAAAATTATTTGTTCAGCCCCATGCTTTAAATGATTTGTCTTCACTCCCCGGATCTCGATTTAAAGGATTTTCAGTTTCCTACGTTTTATTAAACTGTATTAATTTTTCTACGTTAGTACTTTCACATAGAAATGGAACTTTACGAAAACGGTAGTGGTGAACTGTGGCGTAGATATGTAAAAAAAGCGTTAAAAAGATCACAGGCTATTCCACTTTTTTATAATTCTTTCTGCTGGAACATTTAGTAAATAACAATATATACATACCTTATTTAAAATAATATACTAACTATAAAACTGAACATTGTAGGATTTGAAACGTAATCAAAAATATTTCTAAAAATGAAAAAATAAATATAATGAAGTATATAATTTTGATATAATCTCATTATGTTTTTATTTATTCAGATTGTAATTCTAATATTTACAACTTAAAATAAGAATTTATTTAAATTAAATTATGAAAAAGTAACTCTTTTTTTTACTAATGAGTGTAAGTTTTGCTACAACATAGTAGTAAAATTAACATTAAAGTTTTATAAAATATGCAACAAATTAAAAAAAAATGAAAAAATCTGAATTATCCGGATAATCCGGATTTTTGGGAGAAAAATTCGGAAATCCGGATTTTCAAAAAGTCAAACGTTTGTGGAGGTTTGGATTTTGCGGCAAGTGGCAAACGTGCGGACTCGGCAGTAGGAATACATTTTTTTGCAAGTATCTGCCTAAGTAGTTACCATCAAATCGTCAGCACCTATGTACCTGATACAGTATTTTTATCTCACGAAACGACACGTACTTTAGTGACCACACGAGCTAACGATAGGTACTCGTCTCCATGCACACATCGAACACAGCGTGTTGCGTGCGCTACGTAAACGGCTCAAGTTACCCAAAAAATATGTATAAAATAATTATTCCTCTTTAAATGATGTAAAAAAATCTTTTAAGATTGACTCACTATAACCTTTTTTATGGTAATCAAATTTGGTCGAAATGAATGCATTATTGCGCCATCAGTTGACGCGGACGAAGTCGCGGGCAACAGCTAGTCCATACTAATATTATAAATGGGAAAGTGTGTGTTTGTCCGTCTCTCACGCCAAAACTACTGAACCGATCTAAATGAAATTTGGTACACAGATATTCTAGAGCCTGACAAAAGACATAAGCTACCTTTTTATCGCGGGGAAATGTACGGTTCCCATGGGATACTTTATTTACAGTTTCACGTAAAAACCACTAAACCGATTATTATGAAATTTGGCACAGTTGAAAAGTAGACTACGGGGAAAGACAAAGGCTACTTTTTATCGCGGGGAAATGTGCGGTTCCCGTGGGATACTTTATTTACTGTTTCACGAAAAAACTACTAAACCGATCATCATGAAATTTGGCACAGACATAAAGTAGGCCATAGGGAAGGGCATAGGCTACTTTTTATCGCGGGACATATACGATTCCCATGGGTTGCTGTACATACGCGGGCGGAGCCGCGGCCATCAGCTAGTAATTGAATAAAATTTAAGCATTTTTTACTTAGGTACCTACTTATAATATCTATTCAAATTATGTGTGCTATGTGTTGCATTAAAACAGTTATCTATGGATTTTATTATCTTTTTCAATACAAATAATAAAATAAGATGACCTACTGCCGACACGACTACACTGTAACACTTTGGGTTCATGTAAGTTCACGCGGGCGACGTAGGCGCGCGGCTCGCTTTGCGGCAATTGCGGGCAACTCTTGGAAGCGTTAAATGCCTATTTCGCTTGGTCTACCCGGCCTTAAACGTTCATATCTTCGTTATTTTTAATGATATCAAAAAACTGATTTTACCATGCGGTTTACCAAACAAGATAGACCTATATAAAAAAATGAAAAAATTACGTGCATATTCCCTATTGTACAGATTTTAGGCGCGATAAGTTGTAGTAAAAATTCAAATGACTCTATTATAATATAGTCATTTGAATTTTTACTACAAATTATCGCGCCTAAAATTACAAAACAAAAGACCAAGATGAGGCTGTTAGTGACTCCAAGAGAACGATTACTTGCTGTATGCAATTGTAAATAATAAATTGAATATTTTATTGTCATTAAAAATCATTAGAAAGTAAATATGCTCCGCAAGTTAAACAAATATTAAATAAACGGACGTCTGCTCGGCTTGCTGTCATTCAACGTCTGTGCACAGGCAGCCCGCGGTGAGCATTCACATTCGGACATGCCCGTGCCCGCGCAGACAAAATGAGATCTCGCGGACTTCATCGGGCAGTCTGCCGGACGGCCCGCGACGGTAATACACTACACAGACCTAATAGTAACGAAGCCTGTCGGGCATACCTACAGGCTTGCCCGCGGGCATGTCCGTCTAGTGAATGCCCCGCTTTAAACGTCTTTACATAAGCAGTAGATCATGTGCCTTAAATATTCGTAATTGATTTTACCGAACCTTATACATATGTACAAAGCATTCGTGATTTAGACACTTACCGAATGCAGAAAGATAAAAGTCGAGGAAGGAAAATCGAAAATAGAAATGAGTGTTCTTCCATGCATTACTTGTGCTAAGTATGTACTTATTAATGAGTAATGTGTGTAGGTACTACATACGTTGTAGCTATTTAGTAATCTGTGCCCTGTGGTACTTACTACTAAATATAGTAATCGATTCGCGCAAAAAGGAAATCGGTCCATTCTGCGAAAACCGTGTTTTTTTCGGAAAAAAAAAAACAGCCTACGTGACTAATTAAAGCCACAATCTTAATATATTTGGATGTTTTGTTATTTTAAGCCCTCAAAAAAAGTATCTAGTAATTAGTAAATATTATTCTTATATAAAAATATATACTACTTACTAGGTAAGTATTTAAATGTTTAAAAAAGTATAACTTTATTTTTTTAAATTTTAAGTATTTTTAAGCATTCCTTAAAAAAAGCTTTCCGCACACATTTCTTCATATAAACTTTAAATTTGTCCTCCTGCACTGGCACTTCTCGTAAAACAGCACTCAGAGTTTTAGCTTACGTAGGTAAAGGTGATATGATTTTGGTTGTGGAGGAATTAATTATAGCTTTTATACAAAAAGTTTTTAACAATGATTACTTCGTTATGCTACATGCAATAAGTAACATATAACTTATCACCACTAGAAAAGATGTGGGTAAATAAAATTCGCACAAAAGTTAGGAGAAATAATTATTTTTATTTTGGCAACATTATGTAGGATTCTATTTTCAACTTTTCCTTAAACTACAGTATTTAGAATTATCGTTTTAAATATAGGAAGGTATTATTCTATAGCTTTTAAAATCATCTAAACCTAATCTACACTAATATTATAACGAGGAAAAATATAAGCATCCGAAGTTCAGAACTACAGGACCAATTTTGATTAAATTAGGCACAGATAAAGAGTTGACCACGGGGAAAGACATAATATTAGGAGTTAGGACACTTCATCGCGGGAAAATGTACCGGGATTTTCTTTTACGCGTAAGAAGTTGCAGGAAATATTTAAGTAGTCGTAAATAAAAATAACATCGTCACTTTATCATCTTTTCGAGGTTCGGGCTTTCGTAGTCACTATTTAGTAATCTGTGCTACAGCTACGAAAAACGGGACAAGTTACAAATAGTGAGTTACACTTTTATTTTTTTGTCTTTTCCAGGTAGAAAATTTCTTAACACCTTCAGATTTTCCTACCTCGCGTCGTTATAAAACGAATTAGGCGCAGTTTGAGTTCACGTCCTTGAAGGAAAATGTATTGATACCGTATCGACTAGTGGTTGACGAGTGGTGATGTGATGCACAATGAAGTATGTACGTGACAAAGTTTTTAATTATTAGACGTGAAAATCGCCATCTGCGAGTAGGAGGGATTTCAGTAGCCCCCATTTGACCGCCATTGCCTTATTTGGAATGCCTCGATTCTAAATATGGCTCGGGGCCGGCCCACTGCTCCGCCGCGCTCTAGCGCCGCTCGCTTCCGACTCTATTATTTCTATTTACGAAATAAACTCAAAATAAAAGCTCTATTTTAATATAGATTTCGGGCACCGAAACGTTCGCGGTATCCCGATTCCCTGCGGATGTGTCGGGTTACGCCGCACCGGCTATCCCCGTCTCTGTCCCGCGCCGCGCCCGTGGACCGCGCCAGAGCGAGACGGAGGGAGGTGCAGGCGCGCGGGACGAACCGCGCGAAGTCAGTCGCGGTCCGAGCGGCCGAGTCGTCAGTCCCGCCCTCGGTTCTTTCGCGCGTTCGGTCAGTCTCCGTTCGACGTTCGAACGGTGTGGTGTGATAGCGCGTGCGCGCACCGTTTACTGTGGCGTACTGCGAGGTAATCATGGACGCGCCCGGCGGAGCGCGGGAGCCCCGCTTTGGGTCGCCTTACGGCATGGGACTTCTGGGAGACGTACCGGACATGTACAACGCGGGCCGGCCGCCCAGCGCCCTCGGTGGAGGCCTGCGGGCCGGCATGCAGCCCTGCCCGGTGCCCCGGGGGGTGAAGAGACCCTCGGACCAGTGCTACGACGACAGACCCTCTCAGAGCCTGGGCTTCGACCCCGGGGCCATGCCCGACATAGCCGACGACGGCTACGCATCCCTCCAGCCCAAGAAGTCGCCACCTTCCAACGGCAAGAAGACCAAGGGTCGTGTCAAAATAAAAATGGAGTACATAGACAATAAACTCCGCCGGTACACTACGTTCTCGAAGCGGAAGACCGGGATCATGAAGAAGGTGGGTTGCGGAGACGGCTTTTGGCAATATTCCATAAAGTTAGCCTATCGGGCCCTACTTGCTGTAATTGAAAATAGTGTTAAAGTGCTGTACGCCTCACCGCATAGCAGTATATACAGTGAAATGAATATGCAATGGTGCCTAGTAAAATGAAAACTTTGGTGTTAAAATAAATATTAAGTTTTTTTACGGAGACGCTGGTATGTTGTGTTAACTTTTGCAATAAGAGAACTGCTTTTTTCAGTTCAAGCCTATGTATTTCTTTTAATTATTTGAAATTGGCTTGTGCAACATAAAAATAGAGGTTGAAATAAAAAAAATCAAACAAGTCTCTGAACAATACATTTATATTTTTGTAAGACCAATAAGACAAACAAGACTATAATTTATATTATATTATTAAAAAAATAAATAAAAGAAATAACTTAGACATGTGTTTGTGGTTAACATAAATGTACAACATTTTAGTTTATAAATATAAATTTTTGGAAAGTATAAAAACAAACTCAAAGTTTCAGAGTAATCAAGATTGGTAAATTAGTCAAAAGTTTGATAATATTTGTACTAAATAACATATTCTAAAGTTATGGATTCAGCAAAGGATATGGTATTATGTACTAAATTTATAATAAATGCAAAAGTTTACAAAATAATACCAGTTGTTAAGTTCCCAAGTTTTTAGGTTATAAACAATATTTATGTTACTGCTATGGAATATTGTCAGAAGATGATCTCAAAGTATTTTTTACTACTACTATAACATAATTACAGTCCTAGATTACAAAAAAACGGGTGATTTATTTATGAAATTTGTGTATTTGGGAGCATTTGTGAAGAAAGTTTTGACAGATGACAGCAGATGTCAAAATATTATTCGTAAGTAAACAGTTTTATTCTATCGTAACTTACCGGATAACATAATTTTTAAATCTTATATTGGATAAGTAATAAATTTTGTCATTAATATTTAAAAAAAGGTACAGTTGATTACGAAATAATAAACAAGTGATTTGCAAGTGACATTGTTGCTTTGTAAAAGCACCAATAGATGGCGCTAGTGGTACCGAATTTGACGCGAATTTTATTTTTTTATTCATATTTTTTTAAATGCAACGACTACATAATTATACTTAATTGGAATAATAACTTTTATAAGAAATGTTATTTGGCTAACGTTTTGGCTTAAACTATGATTTGAAATTATACATGTGAGCATGTTACAGTCATGTAAGCTTAGGAAATATTTTTTTTCCATACTTATAAAGAAGAATGGGTACTCTGGTCTACCTACTCAATACACACAAGCTGTAGATCATTAGAAAGCTATATTACTACATATGTTATTTATTTGTATGGCTTTAAAAGTTTAATAAATGGGGTTTTCGGGTAGATGCCAATAACCAAAATAATAAGTTTTAATATCCTCTTATCTGAGTATACTTTACATAATTTGGACTATGGAGCTTGGAAAAGTTGTTTTTAACTGTGAAGAAATATATGAGTGGAAGAAATGGGCCAGCCTTATCAGAAAAATAACAGAGTCTCTAAAAAACCGACGGGATAAAACTGTAAAAAAAATGTTTTCTTTTATTACCATTTGGTAGTATTGCTGTTAAGGATTTATTTATTGTTTTATTATTCCAATAATATTCATGTATCAATACAAAACACAATTTTAAATTTCTTTAACAAAATAATCAGTTTTCTGTGATAAACCTTTGACAGAGAAGCTACAAAAATCTTACTTAGTAGGAAAAGGTTAATTTAATTAATCAAAATATTACTTGTGTTGATGAATCTCGTATTTTTAGATAAGAATTCATAAAGAAAGTTATTACCTAGACAAATACATAAAAACCTTAAGTACATGAACATAGAACCTCCACCTTTTTTCGGATGTCGGTTAAAAATTAAAGAAACTTTTTCTATGTTGCTCCTATCCAATAATACAAATTTTTAATCATCACTGGCAATTTTTTCTCATCACTGGCAAAATTTTACTCATCACTCTCACATCCTTCCAAAACTATTTTTCATATGGGGCGCCCCTAGGGCTCGTTGAACTACTGCATAATTTACCGCGGCAATAATTTCCTTACCTTTAATACTTAACATTGGCAACAGTTTCACGTTAGTCGATGTTATAAAAAAAGAAACCTTTTTTTTTTCTAAAAAAAAACCTATCGCGAACATAGATTCTCCGCCTTTTCGACGGTCGTTAAAAAAATAATACATCTGTTAATTTGGAATTTGGAACGCAACACGTTCGAAGTTTAAATGAAATAAAACTTGCCGCAATAAGTACAAGGGCATCATTACGCTGGTCGCTGGGATGTCCGTCGGCTTGTCAGTCTGATGGACAGCAGGACTCAGGAGTCAGGACCGGATGCCTGATCGCATCTTTACATATCTGTGAAACATCTTGTGACCCTAGTCGAGTTAGTCGCTAGCATAGCGGCTAGACGCTAGTGCGGGAATAGTTGCATTTTTCGTATCGTTAAAAGTGTTCGCATTTTTGCCTAATAGATATAGGAGAGAACAGGGACACTTGATTCTTATGGGAGACTTGTTACACTCCATTTACATAGCCATTGGCCATATCTAGTTTTACAGTGGATATGTCGGTCTGGTCGGTAGTATTAATAAGTATATTATGTACGAATTAAGTGAGTAAAACCGTGAGATCTGGCACTTTTTAAAAAAAGATAAATGTTTTTTGTTACAATCAATTTCTATTTCTTAGGGCAACCCATATTAACCATTTTTTATCATTTACTTTTGACGAGAAATAATAGCTTATTTACGAAGCGATTTAAAGCAATACAGCATTAGTCCTTATCCAATTAAGTACCTTAAATACATTGTGCATTTAATATAGATCAATATGGCCCTGAACAGTATGTCTATGTATGTATGTAAATGATTATTTTCGAAGATATTACAGATTTAAAATGCAGGGATATAGCTGTTGCGGCGGCACTTGCAGGAGCTCGCGCTTCTGCATCGCGCTATCGAAAACGCTAGACGTATTTATAAGAGGCTCACGAATATGTTATATCACAATACTTAAGAATTGACCATGGAGGTGGTTGATCAGTTTTGTTGGAGTGTCAAATAACATTTGAATGGCAAATTAAATAATTAATCACTACATAATATAAAACAAAGTCGCTTTATCTGTCTGTCCCAATGTATATTGTACGCTAAGATCTTTAAAACTACGCAACCACGTCGCGTCGTGGTGATAGGGTCCCGTTTTTACCCATTGGGTACGAAACCCTTAACAGATTTTCAATATTGTATACAGATATTGCAGTGTTATTTGCTGAATATTTTTTTTCTCCAATAACACCATTACACGCGGGCGAAGCCGTTGAATATAAAACGATCTAATCTATGTTTCTTTATTTTTAATTCAAATAATAGCGCTCATCCTTAATTCTACACATAGTAATAATATAATCAAAGACTTCTAAAGACGGAGTCATAGTTTTTGAAAGTTGGTACTATTGTTTTCTGTTGCTCTGTCTTACTAACGATGTATCAATACGAGCGAATGAAAGAGCTTATATCGGTGTATAAACACGTGTTTCGTGTCATGTTATGGCCAGCTCAGTAGGCCATTGCAGAGCAGTAGCTCTGTGTATTTTTTGTATTTTATAAATGAAAATAAATGTGTAAAGAAGATATTAATTTTAAAACATCTAATATGTGTTGCGCCGCTGCATATTGTGCCTCAAGAATGACGACAGAAGGTGTCAAATACTTGGAATTATCATTTTACACGTAATGTTTTAACAATGTTTTGTGAAGTAAATAATGAGTATTTTTATAATATAAACAGATAATCATTAAATTTAACGAACCCTTTTTCGTACTATATCACGCTTTAATGATGAATATCACGTAATGAGTAATAATTTGTGCAAAATAAAAGCTTTGTTTTTCTGCGTATTTTGAGTGATGTACCCTACTGACACAGGAGTTTATCGATAAAGATAATAAACTTTTACTAAACGGTTTTATTAGGTCTCGGAAATGCTCCGGAAGAAGAGGCGAATAGATTGAAGCAGTTAGATGCGAAAATTAGAAGAGTGTGTTCCACCAGTGAGACAGCTTGGTGTGACGGTATTGATACGGGGAAGATATTTCTGTTTTACCGGACAATTAAGAAAACTTACAATAATATATTTCTACTTTCTTAAACATATTTTTTTTATTTAGTTTCCAATTAAAATGCACAAAGAGCATTTATCCATTATCCGATCCAGATCGAATACGATATCGGTATCGAATGCCGATACAGTAATCGATATTCAATAGCCATGCAAGGGCAAGTAAAATATATGAAACACATAGGTCTTTCACATTATCGGTTTGATATCGGATAGAAAAGCACTTTTATTCCTGTAAATATGGGCCTAGCAGGAACAATTGACAGGTGCGTAAATGCAATGTTATCGAATGTCAATTGTATGAGCGCTGCCATAATTTTTATACAAATCTCTTTCGATAACGTAACGCTTACGCAATTGACAATTGTTCCTGCTAGGCCCCCAAGTGAGTAATCTGACTGACTCAGCTAATCTCTCAATGTATTTACTATTTAGATGCTAATCAAAAATGCAAATACAATACAAAGAGAGGAAATCGAACGCAAATTTTTTGTGTTGTCAGATTTGACATGAGACTCGTGTGTTCGATTTTCAGTTCTATTGTATCAATCCAGAGTTATATTTTCAATGCTCTAAATTTTCCCCGGCCTTCCAGATTCCTGATAGTATGTCCGTCGGGATATATTATCGGGTCGGTATTACTAAGAATTTTTGAAATCGGTCCAGTACTTTTTGAGCCTATTCATAACAACCAAACAAACAAACAAACATACAAACAAAGTTTTCCTCTTTATAATATTAGTGTAGATGTCACCATAAAAATTTAAAAACCGTTAGATTGTAATATTACTAGAGATATTATAAAATGTCGACAGATTGTCAAATAAAAATTATTTCTTACAATTACATTGTAATATTTACCGTGCCGATTGGTTAAATGGCAAGTGCCCCGCGCCGCCATATTTGTTTTTTTTTCATAATAATAATAAAAACTAAAAATAATGCGTACAATTATTGTAAGGAGAAATTTTTATTTGACAATCTGTCGACATAATATAATATCTCTAGTAATATTACAATCGAACGGTTTTTACAATTTTACGGTGACATATTATATACAGCCGAACACAGAACCTCCTTTTTTTTAAAGTCGGCTAAAAATATTTATGAACGGTCTATTTCTATTACAATAGTGCAGAATTGTTAGGAATTGTAAACTTTCAATTGGTAGATATAGGGAGTAATTTTATTTAATGTAAATAGTTATTAATAAAACGTTTTCTCATAATACTTATTTTATAATTAAAATACGCAATTGACTGAATAGTGTGAAAGAATTATGCTACTAATTATTTCATACATTTTACTCGCCTTTGGCTATTGTGTATCGGCTATCAGCATTCTTTACCGATATCGTGTCGGATAATGGGAAAACGCTTTTATGATAAAAACTAGATGTTGCCCGCGCCTTAGTGTGCGCTAAAAGAAATGGCGATGCCGTGCCGCAAAAAAGTAGCCTATGTGGTCTTTTCTATATATGTACAAAATTTCATCAAAATCGGTCAAGTACTTTCGGAGCCCATGCAAACAAACAAACCTAATAAGAACACAGTATTTTTTACACATCTAATAAAATCTTGTTAATTTCAAATACCTATATCTTAAATTAAAAAGGTACTTAATGAGTTTTATACATTATAAACTGATGACATAAAACTTAAAATGAAAAAAATAAAAATTCAGAATTATAAAAATATCTACAAACGTCGATAGGTACCACAAAAAAGTCGAGTAGTTTATCGATATTATATCGATATACGTTACATCCCTGCACGTACACTAATACAATGCACACAAGCAGAAAAAGGACACGCGTTTGCTGGCTAAAACTCTCTCTAGTAGTTATATACTCAAAGAATATAATACTAGCATGAATTGCCCCCGGCTTCGCCAGTGTGAGATTAGATTTTTAACTTTTATACCCCATTTTACCCCCCTTGGGGGTTGAATTTTGAAAAATCCTCCTTTAGTGGATGTCTACGTCATAAATACCACGGGCTCACAGAAAACCGGCGTGAAACAGCGTTTGCGCTGTGTTTCGCCGAGTGAGTGAGTTTACCGGAGGCCCAATCCCCTACCCTATTCCCTTCCGTACCCTCCCCTATTACCCTATTCCCTCTTAAAAGGCCGGCAACGCACTTGCAGCTCTTCTGATGCTGCGAGTGTCCATGGGCGACGGAAGTTGCTTTCCATCAGGTGACCCGTTTGCTCGTTTGCCCCCTTATTTCATAAAAAAAAAAAAAAAAAAAAATGAGGAATACGTGTGCAAAATTTCAAATTTATGTCCTGTTTTTGGCCTGTGCGTTGTTACATCAGTCAATTAGCTAACTAACAGGTTAGCCTTTTATAAATATAGATTTAACTTTTGTATAAGATTTTGCTGGTCTAATATAATATAATAACTTTTTCATTTTACGGAAATCAAGATAAACCATTTTTTACCCTTAAAAACTCACCCCTTAACAACTCCCACTTATCTTCCTCAAAGCGCCCGTAAATTATTCAATATCCTTTTATTTTTGTTAAATTCTCTTCGTTTTCTAATGGGTTTTATTGTACGATATTTTTTTCTCCCGTATTTTAGATCTTAAGAATATTCTTCTGCAAACCACTGCTGTTATACCGCTCAAAACTTTCCTCGTCTAACTGGGTAGTGGGTCCTAAGAGCTAAGGCGTAAGTCAAATTCAATATGTGATCCATAACTAATATTGGCCGTTCTCAAACACGATAACTTTCCCTCCGGCTTTGTTAGCCAATACTTTATCCCACAAAACTGTCGTTTACAAGACGGACAAAAGGTCGATCGAGGATTTAATCCTCATGAAATAATGTTGTTTATTTTCTAAGTTATTATCTTATCTTGAAAAAAAAAGTCTTAGTGCTATCTATTCCATCTTATTGCCTTTTGAGTCAATGGAAGATTTCTCGAAGCTTATTATAGCTAGTCATAACTACGTCCGGATTGATTTTACTGCCGAAATTAACGGACCTTTTTACTTTAGACAAGAATCTGTATTCTGTGCATTGAGAAAAAATTCAGACGAAGAATAAGCTTTAAATGATTATGACTGGTCACATTCAGATAGTAGACAGTTTGGATTATCACATACAGTAGCATTAAACATAGAACATTTTGTAAGACAAAAAGTATTTTGTCCTACAAAATGTTCGGTTCTTCGGGTTTGATTGTAATATCTCGTGTCATATTAAAAACTAAAGGGTCATCCTGTGGTCGCAAACTCGCAATTAGCCCATTATAATAATTCATATATAATTTTAAATAAGGGTTATTTTGCCTCTTAGATTGAAAAAAAAAAGCTAATGTTGTGAAAGATTAAGAAACGGCAACGTGTAACAAAATTATTTTTAACAAACTGTGTGTTAATAATAATCTGAGGTAGTGCGTGTTGTCATTTTTATTAATTTTATGTATTTCTAAGCATTCTTTAGAATAATATTAGATTATTACTCCTACCTTCACATGCTTCACATAAACTTTAATCAACCTGCCAAATTTAATACTCCTCCGGTTGCACAAATCTCATAAAACTGTAATGAAAGTTTTTCTTCACGTATTAAGTAATATAATAATTATGTTGATAAATATTGTACTTATTCTACTCATGGTAACCAAGCCTCCGGGGTAGGGATGCTCGATAATCATCGATTTTCGATGATCATCGATGTTAGACGATAAAACATCGATGTTTTAACATCGATGTTGCATTATTCAAAACATCGTAACATCGATGTCACGGACACACATAATCGGAAACCCAGTTGAAAAAACTTGCGGTAAAATATTTAACCACTATTATGATATCAACGCCATCGGAGACAGTAACCCACGGGAGCCTTATATGTCCCGCGATAAAAAGTAGCTTATGTCTTTCTCCGTGTTCTACTTTATATATGTGCCAAATTTCATGATAAACGGTTTAGTTATTTTTACATGAAACCGTAAATAAAGTATCCCATGGGAACCGTACATTTCCCCGCGATAAAAAGTAAGTACCTTATTTCCTTTCCCGTGGTCCACTTTATATCTGTGCCAAATTTCATGATAATCGGCCTAGTAGTTTTTACGTCAAACTGTAAATAAAGTATCCCACAGGAACCGTACATTTCCCTGCGATAAAAAGTAGCCTATGTCCTTTGTACCTCATTTAAATCGGTTCAGTAGTTTTGGCGTGAAAGACGGACAAACACACTTTCCCATTTATAATATTAGTAGTATGATTATAGATGTATTGATGACGGACGGCCGTGAAGACGTTTGCAATAAAACATCGATGTTGCCTGACATCGATGTTTAGAGCTCGATAAACATCGAACATCGATGATAAGCTATCGATGTCATTATCGATGCCAACATCGATGTTTTTGCAACATCGAGCATCCCTACTCCGGGGTTGCTAGTGACGAATCACGCTGCACGCAACTTGCAGCGGGTTGCTGTCGTGCCGTGTTAGCGGATAACCACTAAGCACATGTAACCACATTGTTTTTATCTGGTAGATATTCAGACGACACCATTTCTACTGTAGAAGCAATGATAGCTTAATTTTTAACTCTTAACTTCTAAGTCGGTACGAAGTTTGCCGGGACAGCTAGATTATTATTATTATAATATATTAGGTCCTTACGTATGAAATAGGCGTTTTGTCGTACTGGCCACTTTGATCTCAAATATATTTTCTTTGGTTAGGAATTCTAATTTCAAATTTATACCGCTATTTACTCGTGTATTTGTATTTTGAAAATCGTAATTCGTAACGTAAAACGCTTACGTACGTTGTAGGCCCACAGTAGATAATACAAAGTGATTTTATTATTCTAAGTAATGCTTAGAAAAACATAAAATTATTAAAAATAGCAACAACACACACTATCTCAGATTATTAACACACACTACCGTGCGTTTGATTATTTGATAGGTATAATTTTGTTACACGTTGACGGTTGTCTATCTGTCACAACAACCAGGTATTTTTTTTTATATAAGAGGCAAAATTATCCCCATAAAATTATATGAATATGGGCGATTTTCGTCCTCGAGTCATAATAATTGAACGAAGAACATTTTCTTCATTGACAAGCACCTCCAATCTCCAGAAACATCTAATGCCTATTACCCGACCTCATTTATTACATTGTTGGGTCTCGGGTCCTAGGTGGCGAATCGATGTATCCGGCCGGTAAGCCACACTAAAAGCTCCGACTTAATTGAGCTTCGGGAGATCACGATCGAGTGAAGCTATGAAAGCTCTCAGCTTTTGTCCGGAATGGGAATAAATTATACAGTCCGATATAGACTAGATATAGTCCTTAAGGAGGACATTTTAATAAATTTAAAATAACGATTATCGTCCGGAGTCGTGCTTTCGTTAGTTCGTGGTCTGGTCTAGGAGTGAGTCGTCACGAGCGATTACTAAATTAATTAGGGCTGGGATGTAGATTGTGCTCGAGATTATTTTCCCACAGCCTTGTCTCAGATCACAAGATGTCGCTACGACTTTATTAGCCCGAACCTATCACCTCGGTCCAGGGCACGATGTAAAGTATGGGCTTTTAGCATGCTTTTAGCCAACATTCGATAATTTCGACGGCGAAGTTCGAAATCAAAAATCTATGGGATTTGACGTAAGTCGTCGCTAAGTGACATGTCGGTTACGATGCCCTGAGTCAAATCCCATACATTTTAATATCGAACTACGCCGTCGAAATTACCTATTGCATCTTGACTAAAGGCCCTGTGGTGTTTGCAGGAATAATTGACGACTACGTATTCGCAACGATAACGAAAGAGAATTGTATGAAAATTATGACAGAACCGTACAATTGACATTCGATAATATGTGCTTGTCGATTGCTTCTTGGACTACTGTTACCTAAACTTTGGATTAGACTGTTGCTATGTTAGATTAGATACATGTTAATCCGAAAATATTTTCAAATTCTTTATACTAACAATCCTCTTTTAATTTTGTTGGAAAACTTATACATATTTATAATTTAACATAACAATTCAATTTCAGATGCAAATTCTCAATTAAAAGTTTGATACATTTTTAATTGAGTATTTGAATTTTAAAATTATTTTTTGAAGTTGAATACGGCTCTAGACTCGTCTGTGTATTTATGTGCGCCTAAGTCCTAATACTAAATTCTTAAATTATCAAGTCGGTTTTAGAACGTGACATTAGAACTCGACAAGTTTTAATTATAGATAATATTTTAATTCAAATCAATAAAACCGTTACGAGGACGTATTTATAAATTGTTAATTGTTTTAAACGAAACCTTTTTCAATTGACCGAAGCTACTAAGCGTTGGTTCGTTATTTATACTAATTAATAACATGCCTTGAGCATTAAAAGTGAATCCAATTAAGAAAAGTAACAAGTAGTCTAAAATTTTACTTCTCAAAGGTGATGTCGAAAATTTACCCAGTGTCGACGGCAGTGAAATAGCTGCCAATATGTTCACTTTAAATTAGTGAACCCATTGGCTTACATTTCATTGCTGTGGACTCTGGTGTTTTTAGTATGGATTTTTGAACATGTCCTTATAAATAATTATAAAATTATTATCTGTTTATAACCTAACCCCCTTACTAATAAAAATATTTATACAGTAGATAAACAATACAATGTTTTGTCCTTACGTTGGAAAAGTCGCTTGACAGACAAGGACAAAACATTGTATTGTTTATCTACTGTATAAATATTTTTATTAGTAAGGGGGTTAGACTATAAAGAAATGAGTAATAAGTTTGTTCTAAGGCGACGTGATTCGGCAAAGCTCCACTAGATGGCATACTAACGAGCTGTCGCCGGCTGCACTGCCTCGAGGGATATGCATGCCTGGTACTTTTGGGGCCCAGATTTGGCACTTTCGATTTTGTTTGCCGTTTGACGGCGAAAAACATTGCGTCCTTAGGTTGTAGCTCACTTTGGGTTTTTATTTGGGGATATTTGTTAGTTGCGTAAAGTTAAAATTGCGTTATCATAAAAGAGGATTGTTTGTTTCTAATTTATATAAATGTTTGAAATATTATGTTTACACTCTTTTGGTAGTGAATTTTTATTAAATTCATGGGAAATTGTGAAAAAGGCTCAAAGCAGAAGTACGATGTAAGATATCTCTTCGCAATGTTAATGTGATTCAAACCAGTTTGCAGGCGAAAAGCGAAATAGCGTCAAGTGCCACACAGCGAGCGTATTAGCATTTCAAAACAGCGGACCGTGAGATATGGGTCGCAGATGCACCGTAATTAGTATACGCAACGTATAATTGTTTCATTTCGGTAAACCCTTTTCTGTACTTACGCGGTAATACCAGTTTTAATAGTCTAGTTGAATAAGCCTACGATAAGCCATTGCGAAACTCAGCTACGTCCGGATGTGCAGAATGTGACCGCGTAACCAGCTCTGTTACCAGGGCATCACGCGGGTCAAAGAGATAAAGATGTCTAGTCACGCTATCGCTTTTCGTCGGCTCGATATGAAAGTGTGCTATCGGGGGGTAGAGAAGGCTCAGATTGATTGGTCGATAGAAAGGGAACGTCTGGCGCGCTGGCCCGCCTCTCGGCAACACCTAGCGTCACACCTGGCCGTTATGCGCGCCTAGTACCTGGTGCCCGTGCCGATCCAACCGTGCCCCCAATAAAATCAAACTAATCCGTTTCATTAAACTAAATCTTACCCGTTGAGGTTGGAACTTAGAATTAACATTGTAATGTGTGTAAATATTCGTTAGGCGGCGACAGTTGCAAGTTTCTAACGACTGATCAAAGTAAAGATTGACAGTTTGTCGACTAATCGCTGAATATATCTGTTAAAATCTCGTTCGTTAGTTGTCGGTTCATATCAAAGGAAAGAGGATCACGACTTAAACGATCACGCGGTAAGTTTTCCAGAAAATAGTTAAGTTGCGCCCTTTAAGGGGTCTCTATTGTTTTACTGCGGCATAGATATAAGCTACTTATATTTTGGACCCAATTATTTAAATTCGAGCTTGGTTTTGTTGAACGCATTTCGGCTAAAGATTAAAAGTTTTACAGTTTATTACTGAAACGATAGTTAATATTAAGTGATGCTTATGTCGCGTGCTGTGCTTGTTATTTCGGCTAGCAGAGACAGCGACAGCCCGAGAATAGGAGGGCTCCTAATTTTGATTAACGTTTCAGTCATGGAGCAAATATTAGTATTCGGTCATTAGCCTCCGTTTTGTGTCGTCGAGTAATTAATTCGGATTTGCAATGTCTTGCGCAACGAGTAAAAGTTCTCAAAAGTGAGTTGAATTCCGTACGCGAAATATCCGAAAATTTTAATTAAAGATCAGTAATTATCGGAGCGGCATGCGCGGGCTATGTCCCCCAAGCGCCTGTCGTTACCACCATAATTTACCCACCGAGAATGTCTCGAATATCTCGAGACTTTTTGTGGATGTTTGTTGGATTTCTGAAATCACTGCTAAACGTTATAATTATACTTTTATGACTTTTAGTGATGTTTTTATAAGTTTAACGGCACAACGAATTTTTCTTAACTTATATTTTGAAATTGTTTATCGATATTGCAGAACTAGAACATAACCCCACTTCTGATATTAAATTCGAGGTAATTCTAACAAAATATATAAGCTAAGAAAAACTTTTACAATTTAAGTTTTAATGTAAGCTTGATCAAAAAATGATAAAGCACTGAAGAGATCGTTTTAGTTTAAGTTCAAGAGGTAGCTCTGTCGTAAGTTCCGATCGTATTACAGTTGCAGATAAATCCACTCATTATCGCTTGTAATGAGCGCGGTGCGCCATGTGCCCATATGGACAAACAGTGCCGCAAGTGGCGTACTAAAGCAGGTAGAAATAATTTTATTTCATATGATATGTGTGTAAGGTATTTCTAATAGTATTACCACGAAATAGATGTAAAAAAAAATAAAGTCCTCAATGGTTAATCCAAATCACTCAAAGTTGCGGATCATCTACTAAAATTATGTGTATTGTATACTTCGGAACATTTGCCTCGTGTCTAGCGTTCAGTTCATAGTTCGTACATAATAGTCGTAGATTGGATCAAGACGTTTTGCCATGTGCCTACAATTTGTGATATTGTCATACATCTCCATTTAGGATAATATTCTGCCATTAAACAAACGATATTATATGAACTTATTTTAACTTAATAATATTAACGATTTATTAGATAATTAAGCTACTGTATTAATTTATTGTAGTTTAGTCCACGTTTTAAAGCAATAAACAAACTTGAATAAAATGTTCCTAGGCAGCGACAATAGTATTTTCAATATTATGATAATACCCGTTAAAATATATTCACAATACACATAATATATTTATGTTTTTATTAATGTATAGAAATGCGCCATTGTACTCAGCGGGGGACCAAATTTATAAGAGTTATAATTTTAAATTCCTTTTTTATTATCTGGTTATTTTGTAATATATTAGACATATATTTTGACGGAATTCAATAGTTATCAATTTTAACATTCCTCTTGCCATTTTGTATGACTAATATCTGAAATATTTTGTGCTACTTATTATTATTATTATACTTTTTTTACCTAATTTAAAAATTAATTATTTTTTAATTCAATCAATGACGTCTAATTTTTATAGAGATTAACTTTGTACTATTTGTAACATGTTATATATCGTGAACCAGAATGCGTCGCCTGTCTTTTTCTATTTTGTTGTAACTTAGATGTCATTTGTAACACTTAAAGCAACAATGTGTACAGAACTAAGTTGTTAACATTTTAAAGTGCTAATCGCTTAAGCCCTTGTCGTGTGTCGCGAAAATTTGTAATGCGTAAGTGTGATGCTGGAGCCGGTTTGGGCGCCGGAGGAACCGTGGGACAAACGCCATAGTTCTTTGCTGAATTAGCGCATAAATACCCCTTTAACTTACCATTCGTCCTACCATCAGCGAAATTCACTTGTTAATTGCAAGATAATACCCACTAGCGTTCACACTTAATACGACTAAGTACATAATTCGATTGTGTTATAATTTATACAGCAACACTCAAGCTAATAACCACCGCGCTGTCGCGGCGTTTAAAATGTCCTCTTATTTATGTTTAAGTTGAATTATCGCATTAGCGGCTGATGTTTTAAATTATTTTATACGGATATTAATGACGCAACAAAGTCACTTCGCATGCGAAGTTATAATTCCACCGAACCATCCATTTCGCGTCTAGACGTGAAATATGTGGTTGTTGCTGCAAAGACTACGTAATTACAGTAATCCCTTAATGTATAAATAAATTACGCGATCGCACCCCACAGCTGCTGGCTGCGGGCTTCAGGTGTGCGAGGAGCGAGGACTTGTCAACGTGTTCACTTGGAAATTCAAATTCCTCCGCAAATGATCCGCGAAGAACGGATCTATTTATGATCCATAAGAACATACGAAAACATCTAAATTGTAAAGACGATAATTTACGAGTGTAGAATCTATAAATATTTAAATAATATTAAAAAACCGTGATCGTAAATCCCGAATAGCGATGGTCACGAAGACGAAAAGGCAAGGTTACTACAGTTATGTATTGTTCCGTCTGACCTTTCGCTTCTAAGCGAGCTATATTCTCTATATATGTTGCATATAAATTAACCGTTTATTTTTATAGTTTCATTTCTCCTTTGTTGTAGAACTATGTTGCTCGATGTTGCTCAAACGTCTCGGGTAAGAAATTCGTTTCGTTACAAAATGAGGAGTGTTAGATTTGTAGAAATGTGTTACACACGGTCGTTAGTCAGTTCAGATATTATCGGGAGCGGGAAAAAAGACACAGGTATGCCCTCCATACTGTTCGGTGATATCGGGTCGTCAAATATCCGAGCCCGCGGGGCATCCATTATGGATGGACATCGACGTCATACATAAAACATTAACGAGTAGGTTTTTATTTGATTGCGGCTCGAGCTGAGCGTGTTTGTTGTTTTTCGTCAATTAAAAAAATCCAGCAAACATCGACGTTTCGGTGGGAAAGCGCGTCTCAGTCGGCGTCATGCGCGCGGGAATGGCTCTTTTTGCCATTGTTTCCCGGAACGGGTGTCGTTTTGATTTAAAATTTGAGTCTGGCAACATCACGTCCTCACTTCGGAACGATCTTGTTTTTGTGTCGATGGTTTACGGGGACAACTGTTACGCGATTCCTCGTGTTGTATTAATCTAGTTACACTTCGCCTCTATTCCACTTTATTTTCTTTTTTTACATATTAGTAACTAAAATTACAACGCCTTCAAACACCGTCACTAAAAAAACCACACTTATAACTTGGTTTTTGAAACTCTTGGCTTTTGGGATAATTTAACAACAACCATTGTTTCAGAGAAATAAACATAATATCGTAAGTTAAATAACCCACTTTTTATTTTAACCGGCACAATTGCAATTTTGAATCCGCTTAACCGGCAAAATGGTAGATTTTAGCTTCGGATAAAAGCAAACGATGTCAGTGATGCCTGCGCCGCCCACGCGAGCGGTCGTGCGGCGCTAAGCTCAAAGTCAAAGAGGTCACGTGCCATCCCACGTGACGCCTACAGCCGCATAGCATTGCGAAAAAAACCAAATCTCAACATAACTCCCATACTAACCTTGAAAATTAATGCCTCATGTGGGCTCCATGGGAGTATTTCCTACTGCTTTGATTGTTTAATAAATTAAGACTCCTATTGGCACGGCAAGGATTTAATCGCAGCTATATTAAGATCTCGTTTGCGAAAATGTAAAAAATGTAGAGCGACCTAGTAGCGGACAGCGGTGCGGCTTGACGTAGGTAATTGTGGATAATGTTCACCCGGCTGCAAGCTCTGTAACGAACCATTCGGATAATCTCGATAATTCCCGAGTCGCGTGTTAGTCGTTAATTAAGCTATTTGTCAGGTGGCCGACAATTTACATTTCTTCCGAAGCATCCGTACGCCGCGGACGGGGGCATGGAAACGACGTATTATTATCCTTTTAGGGAGGGCGGCGCTTCTTAGAGGCGCTCGGTATCTACTGATCCTTTTATTGGGAGTTGGGACCACCTGTGTTTATTTGCATGGACGTCTGAATTGTTCAGTAAATAAGCTAAGTTCGTCCTGAATGCGGTAAATTTGCCTGCCGGAATGGGAATTAGCATTTAACACGACTCTCGCGATCGGTATCTATGAATTCGGGTTGATGTCCGCGAGGTTTACGGTTAAAACAATACGACGGATCGTCGGAAAGCTTGCGAGAGTTGCATTAACATGTAAGCAACGGCAAGACAGTGGTATAAACAGTTGTGCAGTACAATTCAAGGGAACTCGTTCTGGGCTCAGACAGGCCATCAAGTCGGGCAGTTCGCAGGTGAAATGTATTGACAAGTGGTCTTCCTTGATGTATATCGGCGTGATGGTATCGGGCGCGGCGCTTCAGACGGCTCCCGGTACCCTGGACCGTTGCTTTGGAGATCACCGATAAACTTTATTTAACGCTAAAATCCGACGCGTTATTAAAAATATGTGAACCAGTTTTTCGCTGTAATGAATTTAATAAATTCATCTTGCGCTACCTAGTTATTTAGCTCGGGGCTTCGATTTCCTCCAGCTCATGTTCCGAGATAATTGGACGCGGTTTAATCCGTTCTCAATGAACTTCATAAATCAAGGTCAAGTTAGCGCCTCAAATGATAGGCTGCGACATTCGATAAATGGTAATAGGGAGAACTTATGGAAGTTGTCCGCTGACGTATTAAGGACAGGACGGCTATTCATTCATAAACTTCGCCTACATTATGAATGAAAACAAGTGTTGCTGGCGAGCGACTGTTTTAGTATTGATTTTCTAAGGCATGTGACGATAATAAAGTCGTTTTGGCGACAAAATCTCAGACAGTAATATCGTTGTAAGTTGCTTCTAAAAATACTTTAAGTCTTAAATAACACTTGTAGTACAAAAAGTCAAAAACAAATAGGTACAAACTTAATTTATCAGACAAAGTTTTAGAAAGCTCTCGAATAGAATCGGGGTCGTCTTCACCTGTAAATCACGGGTAGAATAAGTTGGATCTAGATATAAAGTAATTAAGTTGACAACACTTAACTACAAGGCCTCAATTATCACTACAACTATTGAGAACTGGATCATTACATTTACATACTGTGGCGCACGACTTCATTATCATCATCAGCCTTCAACCCACCAGTAAGGAAAGTAATGAAGTTTATCGTTGTTAACTGAGGGAACATTCTGCCGTATGTTAAATGTTTGGAGAAGATATTTTCTTAAATATAACGCTGAATGATATAGATTTTAATGTATCTTTTATGTCGTTAAAATATATTTGCGTTAACAAATTTTTCAGATTTATTTACCCATACCATTGTATAATTAATCTTGCTACCACCCAATTGGGTAATTAGGCTGTGTAAATCAACAGCATTACTGTACATTTCAAAGTGAGACACAACAGTAGCTGGACCGATTAGTTTAAACGGTTCAATAATAATAATTGATTACTGTAACCAGATCATTATCGCAAGCGAATTGCGTCCAAGAATAACAACTTTTAGCGTTTATCGTGTTTGTGAAAGGGATAACATACGTGAAAGGCTCTTAAAATATATAATTAAAATGATAGCTTATTCAACCGAGTTTTGTAATCATTATGGATCAATTAAATTTGTTTTATATTGAACACTTAGCTGTTATCAGAGGTGTCATAAAATTGCTAATTTATGAGCTCGAACATAGCACAAAACATGTTAATGACTTAAAATTTGTAATAATTAAAAATAACTTTGTTTATCTTATGAGCTCTCACAATGATCATAATGAAATATCATAAATAAGCCTGACTACCACTCAAAATATTCTATGTCAGGGCTTAGATACGTAGAAACTAAGAAACCTAAACAATTCTAAGGTAAAATTAAAAACAAATATTTTGCTCCACGAAACACACTAAATTACTAGTTGCATGCAGAACTCAATTAAATAGAAGTTGTACAAGTAAATGCATATAATACAAATAAACTGTAAGTAACTAACCACCCAAATGATTATGCTCAGCTAAACGGCATGTAACTTAACACTACTTGTTATGCCATCTATGACGATTAAAACGTCGTTAACCGAGTCATCTGGCATAAGTAACATTATATTTAATCAGTCGCTGATCTCTTTAATCGTTCCGACTTCTGTCTCTGTCTTTATATTTGTGTCCTGCTCTCAAAGTGGCTGTCAATTTGTATGATTTATTGACACTTTGTTATCTTCATCAGATGTTAATTATGTAGTTGTTAATGTTAAGCACGACGTCGCAATATTAATATTTTTTACTTACCCGTACGCCCGCGACCCCGTCTGCAATTACAAAATCCCCCGGGAACACTGTACTTTTGCGGGATAAAATGTAGCCCATGTTTTAATCCAGAGTTTAAACCATTAACATACCAAATTTAATTAAAATCCCTTCTGCAGTTTTTGTGTTAAAGAGTCACAAACATCCATCCATCCATCCTCAGAAACTTCGACATTTATATTAGTAGTAAGATTACAGCTGTTTTAATTAATTCTACTTCAGCCTGTAAAATTACGGCTATAACTTTTATTTGCTTGAAATACTTTATTTCGATTTCTTTCATTTTATTCATTTGTAACAAACACGACTATATTATTATCGATCATCGATATTGTTTTATTATAATTTGTCGTGTCCATTTTATTATCCAGTTATTCAGAAGCTATTTTATTGGTACTTAATTAAAGTTTTGTCAAAAGTACAACTTCGGCGGCGTACCGTCGGGTTGCAATTTACATACAGTACCGCTATTCAAGGAAAGATCCGCCGACAGGTTTCATTACTTTTTTGTGCTCCAAACTGCTCGCCTCTGCTCAAAACAAACAAGGTTTCGGTGCTTTTTGTACCGCGGTAAATCACAATTATATTGGAGTTTAAGGTACCGTCGACAAAAGGTTTTCCAAAAATATTGCTCGAGACACACTTTCTTCAACAGTGCTTTTCCACGATTCAGTAATATTGTTAGATGTTCTATGTATCGTAATTATTGGATCATAAAAGGGACTACTCTTTTACCTTGTTAATTTGTAATTTATATTATTATTACTTTTCTACTCTGTAGAAAAAATATATACTTACGTACAGTGAAACAGCTTTCATAGAACGATCTAAATCGATCCAAATTTGAAAATCTGACGTCCCCTTCAACGGCCCACAATTTTTCTACACAACAAAGGATACACCGTATGCTTGTAGTAGTGCAATCAAATCGAAAGCTATGTAGCTGCCTATGTTAACTCTCCGGACTCTGATTATTCTTTTTCGCTCTTAAATAATTTGATGTAAGAGGTAAACTAGTCGCATCTGTTGGTGAGTAATTACCTCCGCCCATGGACGCCCGCAACACCAGAGATGTCACAAGCGCCCGCGGCGATCAACTGAACTTTTGCCGACCGTACTTCGGGTGTTTTGCAATCGACAAGTGCGTTTTATCGTGATTAAGTGTGGCTCCCGATCTTGGACCATAATGAGTGACGAAGGCTTTCACTTTCGCATCATTACTGCTATCTCGATAGCGGGAGCCTTCGAGACTTAATTATAAAAAGGATGCCTCCCGAAGAATGCAGTAATGATCGAAGAGTAATGAAGACGTTAAACCGTAAAAAAGTTACGTCTAATTAATATTCGCTAGGTTCTCCCAAAGAATTTTAAGAGATGATGCATCGGGAAGAGATATATTATGTGGAATTCGTTATAAGGATCACTTGTCAGAAAATGCTTACAAACCGCTAGCTCATTTATTAAAAAAATCGAAAGTTATCAATAATTTCTGAAACTGCATGTATTGGTTTCATAAAATGAATGTTATTACTTATTAGTTCCATAAATTCCACAGTTGCTGTAATGAACATGTAATTACCCGATTACGAAGAGGGTTAATATGACTTACTGTACGTAAGCCGACTTAATATTCTTTTAAACATCGGTAAAGATGTGGTCAAATACCACAATTTAATGCAGTTTGAGTGAGATTAAAATTGATTTGGGTTCTTGTTTTATTCAGGAAACGCATTTTCGCAGATTTATATTAAAATGCGTTCGTATTTTTTCTGCTTTTTTCTTTTGCTAGTGTAACTCAATCAATCCCTCAAACAAGGAATGGTATCGCCATTTTTGAAGCGTCTTGTAATCCCGTTAAGACGTCTGGCCTTATGCAAATATCAATGATCAGTTGTGACGTGTCCCCACGTGGAGAGTCGCTTAGACCATGTACAGCTACCCACAAATATGGCAACCCGGTCGCAACCTGTTTTCGGGGGACTACGCGTGTACGCTAGCCGAGAATTATGTCACACGGTTCTCTTTTTTTGACATTTATGGCGCCAAATGCCAATGTCAATGTCAGTTTTTTTTATAAAACAAATTGCTGTGATACATTTTTAAATATCCTGAGGCGTTGATTGTTGAAGTTTATTGCAAAAAGGTGTTAGCAGGAAATGTTAGAAGGGCATTTTAACAAGTTGAGCTATTAATAGATACATTACATGCATTTATTGTTTACGAGGTATTATCATGTTTTACAAGCGCACACATGTTACTACATAAATTATAATACAATTCTGGTATAGGTACAAGTACACCTACCACGTAAAGTGAGGAAAAGTAGTTGATTTTTTAAATTTCTTCCGTGTTGCCAGCGCAAAAATACTCGATAATCTACAAGTGCAATTGACAAGTTTTTACTCGGAAGCTTTTCGCTTGCCAGTAGCCCTGTGATTTTCTTTATAATTTATTGGCTATTTTCTTGTTTATTACAAAGTATAAGACCTTTTCTTCGGAAGGTGAGGCGCCAGCTTTCTTCGTGTATCTTGCGTCTATACTGCAGTATTATCATTCGAATCGTCGCCATAATGGTTTTTTAACGTGTCGCCTAGCTATCGCATAGCCAATTTGTTGCTTGTTTTTTAAGGTAGCCATACACGTAAGGGTGTACCGGTGTACCTGTCAGGCAAACCTGAACTGAGTAGTGTGCGAACCTGCACAGTTAGTGCAACATACACACTCCGGTATACCTGTAAAGTTTAACTGTACAGGCAAATCTGTGGTAGATACACCCTTACGTGTATGGCTAGCATTACATTTTCATAATAATATATTATGTAACTTACGATATAATTTACAAGTTCCTTGCAAAGTTTTAAGTCAGTAATATCTACTACATGTAAAACTAAAACTTAGGCCTTTTCATCCGTTAATGGATGAATACAGTACCTATTCTCCAAACGAAGTAACCACTCTTGAAATACTGTAGTGCCTAGCACAGTCGGTTTTTAAATATCGTATGGTTGCCCAAGCACATACGGCATTCTCACAACACAGCCAGCCTAGTCCAGTGGAATGACTAGTCAATACGTCTGGGGCCAACCATGTGCGGGTTTCCTCACGATGTTTTCCTTGAGATCTGAAAAAGTCTCATTGGTATACGCCACAACCTGGGATTCGAACCTGCACTCTCTCGAGTGCAAACCAAATATACTAATAAACCCACTAGGCCACGGAGCTTTTACTACATCTAACATCATAGAATATTTAAGAATACTGAAAATATGTAAAATTTTTCAGTTTATATACCTACCTGAATGTGACTCTACATCCGAGAATATTTAACATAATATTGACCACGAATACTTATTATGACGTTACACAGTATGTCGTCTTTTATCAGTTGTAATTTCCATAAACTTACGAGCGTTATACAGGGGGTCTTCTTTTATCAAACGTAATAATTTATTTAAACTGCCCAAATGGTTATTGGCCAAATTGAGAATGCCCAATTCTTGGGCAATAAACTCCAGTTGTGTGTGTAAAGTGACAAAATTATTTACCCCTGACGACTATAGTCGTCATACGGGTTTGAACAACTTTCGCATGAGTAAATATATTTTTTATTAATATAATACTTATTTTTAATTTCGTTCAGAAAACGTGACTTATTTTTTTCAAAAGGGAGGGAGTTCTTGACTTTAATTATTTAAATTAATTCGCGTGCAACGGCGAGATTGCAAAATTTTCATTTTTTTGTTTATTTATACATTGATGATGCAACTCGTAGGTCTATTTTCTTTGAGAAAATAGACCTACGAGTGTTTATCTAAATCGTAACTCGTAAGTCATAACTCATAGATAGAATTTGGATTTCTACATAACTTTTTTTTGTTATTTAATTAGGAAATGCATTGTGTATTATTAATTAATTAGGTTTGTCAGTTTTCACTAGACTTCACCAAGGTTTTTTTTTGTTTTTTAAACATTGGTGATGTGTGACGTGCGTTTCTATGTCTGTCATAACTGCTTTTTGTTATTTAATTAGGAAATGTATTATTATTAATTCGTTCATTAGGGTTGCCAGATTTCACTAAACTTCACCAAGTTTTGCTTCACACGTCCTCTATCAAAGCATATTTCGCGAAAATCTCAAATCAGATACAATTACTTGTTGTAATTTTTGTCAATAAAGCTGGCGCACTTAAATACGTGGGAACAGCGGTCCCTTTGAACTGCGCACGCGCAATTACAGTTTTTAGCCGGTGCCAGTCGCGAAATGTCACATTTGTCGTCCCAAATTTGAGGACAATTTGTAAAGATTACATTGTGGTGGATATTTATTGTCAAGTTTTAAGATCTCGTGGCTGCGACGACGGAGTTCAGAGGGTCAAAATTCTGTTAAATAAAACCTGCACGAATACAATTACAATCAAGTTCCGATACACTAAAACTGTCAAACCGGTATTCTCGTAAACGTTAAAGCATCGTGAAACGCGTCCTGATTGGTCCAAACTTCACAAAATCAGTTTATGATAACATGTCGCTTCACATAATTATATAATACAATCAAAGTAAAATGAAAGTCTACTTTAAATACGAGAATTGAATATAATAAGAATTGAGGTCCTGGGCTTATGTCTGACCATGCCAACGTTTCTAATGTCTGAATAGGTTATATTCATCTGAATATGTCCAATATTGTAGTGGCTAAACCTTGAAAGTTACTGAAGGTAACTGTTGTTCAGAAAATTATTTCTGAACTGCTCAGTTATTCTAGTGTCTATTGGTGTAAGACTTTATTCTAGTCAATTACTTTGCTCCTTTCGGTTTTCTACAATTCTCAATGGATAAATCAGTTAAAATTTTCATTTATTACTTGTGTTACGACATACAATATTACGGGCAATTAAGTTACTTAACAATTTAACGAGCAATGCAAAACGTCAATCAAAGCAAAAAAAAAAAAAAACAATTCGTACAGCCAGCTCGATGATATTCACGGCTGAGATGATTTTGATGTGGTATGACGTGCACGTGCCACGTAGGTTTTCACGTCAAAAACTGAATAATCTCTTGTTATTACTCATTTTATGTTGAACAATCATATCACGCTTATTAAGTTTAACGTCTGGTTTACAACAAAAAAAAAAATATACTATAATATTGCACATATGTAGCAAAAATAAGTATTTTTAAATCTATTAACTCAAGTATCAACTTCGTAAAAATACGTTTGCAATATCTTGTACAAACTGTGTAGAAGGCGTGAAAATAGTTTTTTCGTTTTAACACAGTTTTTCTAAATCCTCAAGTCCAAAGTCTAGTCAAAGTCCAAATAAATCGTCAGTGCAGTCAATGAGTCAAGTCAGTCGATTCAGTAAAGTGGTAGACGCTTTACTGAAACTTCCTAGAGAGTTTTCGGGAGAAAACAAAATAGCACACCTTTTGAAGTTGTACCACTTGCCCACACTCGTGCACGTTAACTAATATTTAATGCTTAATATTCTACCAATATTACACATTAATCGATATAACACAAATTTATGGTAGCAATACAAAAACAATAACTTCACTCATCTATTTCCCGCCAAAATTCCAAAAATCATCTTTCAAAGAAATAACTACTGAATGCACTGTCGAAATTTCATGTGGTAATAGTTTAGACCCCATAGGCTACTTTTTATCGCATCAAAATGGTCGGTTCCCGCAGGATTTCTTTATGCTCGTACAAGATCGCGGGCAACGTCTAGTTAAGTTATACAACCAATAAACGGCCAAAATTGGCCAATCAAATTGAACTTAGTTTAATGTTCCGGGATGTATTATGCAAAATGTCGTTTTCTCGCTTTACCAAAGTCAAAAACTAAACAGCACTTCACATGAAATATGGATGTCTAGGTAGGAGTAATAAAAAAGATGAAGTCGTTATCACCTTGTTACTCAATACAAAAACGAATCGTTATAAAAATCGATATTAGTATTCGATTTGGCGCGCGCCGTCCCTTTTTGGTTTTAACGAGAGCTCCCGCTAGTGTGGGGCGTTAAATCATTTCTGATTTATCGATAACACGTCGATAGACCGGTTGATTGGATATTTATGGGCCAATCGCGGTAAGACGTTTTTGTCGATACATTGTCAAATGACCATGTCAAAACTTGAGAAAAAAATGACAAATTAAATTTTTTGTGATATTCCTTAAAATTATTGTCAATTAATTTAAAACTTTTGTTTGGTATATAAAAAGGCATGATTCAATTTTATAATGTCCTTTCTGAATTCCTCATACATTCTATATCATTTACGATTGTACCTATACTGAAGCGAATGTTAAATAAAGTGACGCTCAAGTCACATGCTGTCCTTATCATTTCGGCTAAAAGAGACAGCGACAGCCTGTGAATAGGAGGGTTCTTCATTTTGATTAGTGTTTCAATATTCCTGCCGTTAAATATTAAATTTACCAAGAGACAAGATGTAGTAATAGGCTTTTTTCTTGTTGCTGGAATCGAAGAAAATTATAATGGCAAATGTAGTTTGGACGGCAGAATAATAATAATGCATGTCTATATTTAGTGAATCTCGTGCTAAAAATTAGCACCAAATCATTAACATCGTCTGTATAAGGAGATATAGAAATAGAATCATCGATAAATGGTAATTACAGACAATTTTTTGGTGAAACATCACATCACTGATCACCGTTAGGCGATAAAACATTGGATATAATTGTCGGTCTAACGATAGTGTTTATTATTATTATAATTTTACTCACAATATACCTATATTGACTCATGTAATGATAGGAAATGTTTTTAATTTATATTTTATTCCTCGTTCAGTACTGCGTGAATAATTTTGATGTTGTTTTCCGCGTTAATACTTTGAGTAGGTAGATGTTATTTGGAGAATGCTAGAATCTAGACACTTGATTTACATACATACATATAATCAAGCCTTTTTCCCGTAGGGGGGCAGAGAGCACTTCTTTCCACTTGCTACGATCCTTACATACTTGTTTCGCTTCGTTCGCTTTCATTCACCATCCATTCCTCCTCTTATATTGAACGTAGCGAAGCGGCTCTCCATGGGCCACTTTCCGCCTCCGCGAGAACGAGACATGATGGGTAGCAAACCACATCGCCGCCATTTTGGATGATTAAATATTTTTTATGATTATCCATTGCGTTCCCACGGATTGGCGGAGAGGGTAGGAATAGGGAAAGGGATGGATAGGTGGTGTGGAAAGGAAGATTGGTAAGTTAGAGTGGGAAATAGGAATGTAGGATATTACCGCCCAGGAGGGCAAGGGATAGGACAGTAATAGCTAGGGAAGCCCTCCGGCTTCCCTAGCTATTACTGTCGGGATAGGTACATACCTATCCCGACTTTTCAAGCACTTTAATAACACAATTATGTAATTGCACATGAGAAATAAATTATACCATCGATGTAGTTTTTCATTGTTTGTTGCAATAAGAGGCCTAGCCCGTTTAAAAATTTCAAAATCAATTTGTTTTGCAAGAAGGTATTCAGCTTCTGGCTTCCATTTAACTTATTTTCACGTGGATCAATAACACTTTTAACACCTCGACGATAAATCAATTTCTCGCCTTAACCTACTTGATTAATGCCGACTCTTCGGTGGTCCTTTAATTATCCCAGGGGGTTATTTTTAATTTATCAACATCATCATTATCATCATCCACATCGTCTTCATCACTACCATCATCATCATCGTACCATGATCAGACGTCCACAGAATGTCTCTACCAAAATAAGTAACATCAGCATACTGCAGAACCAACATAAATGTTGCAAAGCTTTATAATAGTTATTAAATACTCTACTTTTAATTTTAACGGTCCTAATTGTACCAATAAAATCGTAAAAATTATACCTCTGCCATAAATTACACCAGCAATAAATTAATAACTGTTCTACCCGAGTTACGTAGCAATAATAAAGGTATAAACAACATAATAAAGGCATTATGCGTTAAGTGTGACTTTAAACTCGATATTTTGATAGTCGATACTGGCTACCGAACTTTCTCGTTATTAATGATATTATAGAATGCTCGTGACATGTTCAGATATTCTTTTATTATATAAAGTTATTTTAAATTCACTACATATCGTTATTGTTGAAATGTTGATACATTTTATATTTCTGTTTGAAATTTTGATTTAACTTTTAATCCAATTTCGATTGCGACTTGAGAGGCTTCTTCTTTTAGGATTTATGCAACTTAGAATTTGACAAAATTTTGATAAAAAAAATAATGCTGTAAAAATTTTGATCACGTAAGTATTAGTATTTTGAAAAATTTTCGAATAAAATTACTGTCTTGTCTGTTTTAAAATTAAAACATTACACTTGTAGATTTTATCTTTCGTCTATATATAGGACGTTGGTGTCTCATTTTATTACATTTCTAGATCGTTTTTATTCCGACTTTTATTGTAATAACATCAATCATTGTAGAAAACTGCGAAAAGTTGATGTTTTATTCAACTGCTTGTAAAACTTTACATATTGATGGTATCGAGACCCCACACATGAAAGTGAGAGATTGCCATATTATATATTCAAGTACCTACCTAACTGTTATATTATTTTTTATGTAGGAGAAATGAGAATAAAATAAGAAAAATATTCATTTGACCATCTTTTCCACGAACAATGACATTTTTGGACATTTTGGTACATAACCTGGGTTCTATTTTTAAAATATCTATTATACAGTGGAATAAACAGATGTTCAGCCATTTTGACATGGTTTACAGAGTATGGAATATAAGCGATACCCAAAGAGGTAGGATATCCATTGAATGTATACTGGAAGTCGTGGGTGAAAAGTAAACATTGAAAAAATAAACTTCCAATTTTAAATAAAACGTGAAAACGGTAATCAAAAAAATTTAAGTTATCGTAGTGGCAAAATAAAAATAAACAACATTTAAATTTTCTAAGTATTTAGTACCCCCGAGTTGACAAGTAGTAAGCGAGCTGATGATGATGAATTATAGGTAAGAACACTCCCGATCATGTCAGCTTTTAAAAAAAAATAAACCGTATCTTAATTGGACCTTTCGCTTAGGAGCTACGATGTCACGAACAGACACATAGACAGACAGACTCATCAAATTTGCGTCGGGAAGTTACTCAAGTAACTTACCTAACAAGTAACAACAAAATCTCTTGCGCATCCATGTAGCGGCCCACACAAAAAGCGTTATCAAAACGCGTAAATTCGTCCGCTGTCAATAAATTAATATGTCATTTCTTTTTTTAGGTTTTTTTGCGCGTTAATTTACGCGCGCTTAAATTACACTTAAGTACGTAACTTTCCCGTTACGCCCATCGCGAATTATTTACGATAATTTGGCACGGCATAAGTAAGATGTTCCGTTTTATGGATTTTTATTATTTTTTTCGGAGGTCAGAGGTAAATATATTTTAAGTCAAAGTAAAAACTTAAATAAAATCTGACAAACACGTTGAATAAATATTTTTTATAACTTACATAATCGGCTGTGAATATTTAAACTATTAAATCTTCTTGTCTAGACAGTAATACACACTGTCTTCCTTATTCGACAAAATCATGTCAATAACCATATCGCGTATCGCAAAAATAATATCAAGGTTGATGATGATGATAAAATGATCGATGGCCCGCCGATTTTATAACTTCACCAATTTCATAGTCTAATAGTATGTTAATGATACAATAATGTGATTTTAAATTTATTAAGTGGGCTGACTAACGCCCACGCGCACAAGTGGCGCCGGGTTGGCCGATCCGGTGTTTTATGTTTCAATTATTTAAATTTCAAACCAAATTTTATGGTCGCCTCGTGTGGTCAATAGAATCTAGCAACAGTTCTTAAGCTAAAGGGAGAAATTGCAAAGCAAAATATCAAGGAAGAGGAACTAACCTCTAAAGATAGGTACGGAGAGGAAAAAAAACTATCAAAAGAGAGGTATGGAGAAGCTAAATTGTTATATACTCAGTTTTAATCTTAAATTAATAGAGCATTAATAAATTAACTAGTAATGTTGAATTTTAAAATGTTGCGAGAATTCCGAGGGTATCTTTTCTTTCAATGTTATGTAACCACAGTAACTTTAAATGTCAATGAAGATCTCCTTCTAAAATACTCACCTAACCGCAGCGCAGCAGTAATGAGTTGATGGTTAAGTCATATCTTATCGATGAGTTAGTTAAACAGATGTGAGCCTATCTGTTTCCTCAGGAAATAAGGCTCGCTGATTAGTATCTTATCCGTGTACGATTAGTTAACCATTATCTCTTTCTTTTTCTTTCAAAGAAAACCTTTTTAATTTTATAAAGTAGGAAATGTTTCTTTGTTTGTGTTTAGGAGGAATTTTTACACTATTTATTTGTTTTATGTACCTAAACATTTGTACGCGATACGCAAATGGTGAAAAAAAAATATTGAACAAGAATTCGAAGGATCGATTGCCAATAATTTAGTATTTCACAATAAACTGATGTAATAAATTACGTTGTTGCATATATCTAAAAGAAATGTATCAATGGGTATTTCTTAACACTAAATATGCATGACGGAAACTGCTTACCATCGCATGAGCAATCAGCTTATTTGCACACATAAAGAGCCTGCATTTACATCTCAACTATTTTATTCCTGTCGACGTTGTAATTAAAATTGATCATTTTATTTATTACAATACCTTCAGATACTACTGCAAAAGACAAGACTAGGTCTTAATAAAATTGTATCTGACTTAAACTGAGCCTGATTATATTTATGATTAAAGTTGGGACGATTAATGTCGCATTTCTGTTAGCGGTTGGTCTTTCTTCCATCATCCATCATTGTCTGAAACTGACGGACTGACAACCTGACATAGGACGAATGTATACAATATGCAATACACAAGAAAACTTCGATGCCTCCGCTCGTTAATGAAAACTTTGAAAAATAAATTAGCAGAAGACTCTTTTATCTTAAACGTAGGGGACGTAATCTCCTACTTGAAAAACGATTTGTCTCGCGGCTGAAGTAAGGCAATCTATCGCGAGCGATAGATATCCGTTGACTCTAAATAGATAGGAAATCGGTAGGAAGCTACGTTCTTTATACCGGGATTGCGATTTCACGTGAAATGTAGGGCAGAGCTATCGACGACATAAATAAATGGGATGATTTTTAAGTCAAATAGGGATAACAACAACTTCAATGTAACAAAATTACTGGTTTTCTTCATCGAAACAGATTATGCTAAAGTAATAAGTAATTACCAATTATACATTATTATTGAACATTGAACATAATATAATTTGTTTATTAAGGATAAATTAGTGTTTACTTCACGAAAGAGGATATAGAAGTTAAAACAACGGTTTAAAACGGATCATGCTTGTTGTTTTAAGACGGTGCAACTTCACACCTATCACTATTCCTTACAATCCTATCTTTGCTCTCTGCTTAGCATCAATTTGGGCGCCAAACAACTATTGAAGCTACCGATTTTGTCAATCCTTAGTCTTGCAGTCGAGTTATGTAACATAGATTCTATGTTGAATAATTTAGGGTCTAAAATGGTTCGTCGGTGACATATTATGTAAATTGACTCGAATTGTGTAGGTGGCGCTTGTAGGTGTGATAATTCCTGGGACAAACACAAAGAGTGCCGTGAGAAGGCGATATTGCTCCCGAAATTTTGTTGGGTTTAACTAAAGTATTAGGGGCGTGGGAAAGGTGAGAGGTCATCTGTGTCTTGTTTAGGTGCTTTCAACGAGGCCAGATTACACGTGATTTGAATTTGTACAAAAAAAAAATACAAAATAAAATAAACAAATAAGTAACGCTACAACTAAATATGAAGCTTAATATTTTTTTACGTTTAATGTATTTGTTAGCGTTCGAGAAGTTGAAATGTTTGAGATGTAAATAGTTCAATGTCGGATTTAATCTCTGCGTAGGAAACAAGTTTGTTCACAAATGCTCATTGTACTACAGTTATTTTTTATCACCAAATACCCACTATACAATTGTCATATGTCAATCTTAAAGTAACATATGTAAAAGATAAAATTTTACAAAGTTTTTAATAAAATGTTTTCTTTTGCAGGCATACGAACTTTCGACCTTAACGGGCACACAAGTGATGTTACTAGTGGCGTCAGAAACGGGACACGTGTACACGTTCGCGACGCGAAAACTGCAGCCGATGATCACGTCGGACTCCGGGAAACGGCTGATCCAAACCTGCCTCAACTCCCCCGACCCGCCCACCATCAGCGAACAACGGATGGCGGCGACGGGCTACGAGGAAACAGAGCTCACGTACAACGTCGTTGACGACGAAATGAAGGTGAGGCAACTGGCGTACGCCGGGTCCGGACAGTACCCGATCGAGCACCACCCGGGGCTGGCCCCGTCACCACTGCAGCAGTACCACCAGCACCCCCCCTGCCCCTCGCCGCTGCCGCTCAGCTCCCTGGGCCAGCCGTACTCACACCACCTCTCTCATCCCCACATGTCACACCATCCGCAGCGGTAGTTAAAGCGGCCGTTAGCGCTCCCCCCGAGGGCTTTATAGCGATTTGGTCACGTTCTAGATAAGTTTGTATATTAAACGCGTTGTAAATAGATTTTAGTTGCAATAAGATTAGATTGCGAGGATTTAAGCGTCGAGATGCGCGAATTGGAAACACGGTCGCAAATGTCAAGCATATAAATAAGAACATTTCGTTATGCGTAACCAATAGAACAAAAACTGACCTAAATTTTGCATTCGATTCATGTAATAAAACTTTGAAAGACCTTGAGTTGCAGAAAGCTCGCAAATTGAAATTGACGGACAAAATTTAGTGGACAAGGTGTAATCAACGGATTGATAAATGTCAGAACCGCTGCCAGTTCAAATATGATTATGGAAATCGGTTCTTTCAATTAAATATTCTTATTAAGTTCCGTTTATAAATCATAAAATACTGTGGTGACTACGATAGACACGTTAAAAGCGATAGATCAGTAGCGTGATGTCAGTGATCATATGAGTTTACATAATGCTCGTAAAACCGGTTGCGGGCTTTGGGCGGAGGTTTAGAGGCTACATTAACTTGTTATAATGAATGAATTGGGTTTTCATTCTAATTGAGCTCATGATGGTTGAGTTAAAACGTCATTAGAGAGAGTAATTATATGTTTCAGTGATTTATTCAAATGTGTAGTTACGATTCTTGAATTGAGACGTCCAAGTAATGATTGACGATATTCTATACTGTCTATAACGTTATCGATTTTTTTTGTTCCGTTATTAATGGCCGTTATATTAGTTGAGTTGAATATTGCGAAAAAAAAACATAGGGCTTAAGGAACTAAAATGAACGTACACGCGTTTTCATTTTGAATGTTTTATTCGTCTACAAAATAATAATATTAAATCAAATTAAATTATAGAGCTCGAAATATTAACGTCACTCTTGTCCTGATTACGCAACTCGGATTACTCGGATTATTACTCGAATTTTAATTAAAATATATATCAGCATTAACCGAACCATCAAGTATCGTTGACGTGATTATAGATTTCGATTTAATTACATATTTATATTAAACCCGATGGACATGTGGGAGTAATTCTATTTAAATATTTGAAGCGATGGGTGTCGAACAATATTTATTCATCGATTTGTATCCAGTAGTCGTTTTCAATGGCGTATCGGCTCCGATTAATCCTCGCTCCTCATTTGCATACAGTTTTAATTTCAAAGTCATTTAGCGCCCACTACCCTCGAATATTACTTGTCAGTGTTGAAATTACGTTGGTTTTTACTACATAATAATTAAAACTTATCTCTAACTATCTCTAACTATCAAAAATAATTACTAATAACATTGTCCTTAACGCGCTTATTGTTTTTCTAATTGGTTTTGATAACGAAAATAATGTTCAGTAATTTATCAAAGAAATCGTGTAATTTATTAAAGTATATAATCCAAACCTAAGCTTTTGTAGATATACCTTTATTTGAACAAAATTCATGGTAACAAGATATTACATTCAGTTTGGCAGAAGCCAAACTATGAATTTCCTCTATAAATGTGGAACTCGGTCAGTGCCCTCGCCTCCATATTCTTAGTTTCGTAACGATATAGGATTTACTTTAGCATTACGATGAACTGGATTTTTATTTTCATCTTCAGACGAAAACAATGCAGTCTTACCGCTACTGGGATCGGATCGTCTTTTTTACAATCATAGGCTTGTCATGAGTCATGCATTTCCATAAGATATTCCCGTCTCTCGTGTCACAGTCCGCTCGTTATGTCTCGCACCTCTCTATTAACTTATCACTATTGTTTTAATAAACACCTGAGCAATTTTTGTTGACTCATAGTATTGTATAGCGTAATTGTCTGCGTGTAAACCTCGTAAGGCCCTCGCAGGCCGTATCAACAATAAAGCTAATTTGACTAATAGGTGCGTCGTAATCGTCACCGCGTGTGGCTCGGGGATTATATTCGAGATCGGCTGTTCTATGCCGCTCCTTAGGTTAATCAATGCAACTCTAGCTATTGTTCTTTGTACTGTTTTGTTTTTTTCTAATCTCAATTATGTAGGCTTTGTATACAACATTTATAACATTTTAAAAAGTTGATAGACTTATCGAGTAGTTTATGCTTATTGTCTTACTTAACGTCGTATTAATTACTAAACCTAGATATTTACACGGCTAGTAGTTACTGACTGTGACTGTGATCAGGGACTTGGTTAATTATTTATTATTCTTTGCGTGAACGCATCGTCGGCTCTCTTTTAATTATGAAATGTTTGTGAAATTCGCATTAAACGATCAGGTCAGGCCTGTAATTAGCGAGCCGCCGACCACACATACATAAAAAAGAAATTATACAAAAATTTGGACGGACGACCTGGAAAAAACTATCCGCGAGATTGATAAGATCTACTTAAATATATTTAAATGTTGCTGAGAACATTGTTACCGAGAAATCGTTATAAACTATGGTTGTTACGAGATGCAATTTGCTGGGGAAATTGATGAGTGAATGTAAAGCTCAGTCGGTCGGGTATTTTCGGAGTTTCGTCCATTTACTATTACGGCCCTGCGCCCGCGTTTCTGTTGCATAATTCAGACACGAGCCCCGCCGTTTGCATTCCGATACTTGATATGTGCTTTCACATGTATTTATGTACGAGATTTTGTGTCTCCGTAATGTTCGTCGAATAAATAAATTGTGTAGGCACAAATACAATGGTGAGTCCCTCGTTACGTCGGCGACTGTAAAGTCCGGCCTCTGGTCGCGCTTGTCACCGCTGAGATATTTCGCGGGAGTTGATGGGACCTCGTATATCGTTGTTTAGGGACTTCGTTACACAGAGGTTTATGTCGCCGCTTACAAATTGGAAGAAGGGATTTGTTTCCTAATTCCGGAAAATATTGGCGGGAACTAGGAAGTTTAGAGCGTATAAGAATTGCTTTGTTATTTGTAAAGTGAGACAAATACATTTTTTTGCACGTATTGTTAAAATAATGAAGTATTGTTTGCAGTTTAATTGGCAAGTGTGAGGTCCGGTGTTAAAAGCCTTAACTCAAATCCGTCGAGCGCAATTTCTTTTGCATACACACTTTCTTCAAGTCATTTATTCGTGATTGTATTCTCTATAAAATCGTTAACGTTAATACGATATTATGTTGACGTAGTTATTTATGAATTACATGCTAGTTTAATTACATTTGTCTAAACCCTTATTTAATCATTTTATGAGTTTTAGTAATATAAACAACCTCAACGGAAAGTAGAGGAGGACGAACTAATCCAAAACATTGTTATCTAACATTCATATCAAACATAATTCCGCTCACATCTCTGTTACCGCAATTCTAATGATTTGCGGCGGAGGTCCTCTTTTGTATGCGCTGGCGTGACGACTTTTGTATGCAAGGTGCGACTCCGCTATCCCGCGCACATCGGATCCCGCAACTTCCGCGACCGACCGGCCCGATTGCTCTAATTGAAATTTATTCGCCGCGTCGTCCCCATTCCTCGAAAGTTTAATCCCATTACTTAATGAATAGTGTGCATCGATTGTTGCTCGTTTACTTATGTATGCGCGCTTGCTTATGCGATCTCGCTTACCGGACAGACGCGGGTGGCTCATCCATTATAGATTTAGCCCTGCCCGTGGACGTCTGTGTCATTTCAGTAATTGGACCGACGATTATTTTTCCAGTTGCGCAATTCACCACATCTGCAATAGATCCCTCGATAGGCAGTCGATGATTGCGTCATTCGCTCTTGAATCTAATCCACGTCCAATTAAAAGTTTTGCCCGTAATTCTATCCCGGTCGGGCTATTAACGAATGACTTCACGTTGTTCATTATTTCTGCGGAACGCAGTGTATAAGATTTAATTAAGTGTATCACATGTTTGTTTTTTGTCCGCCTAACGGTAGTCGAGCTCGTAATGTGATGGCATTAGATTCGGTTTGCTAGATTCGCTGAAACAGTGTTCGGCCTAATTCTCTAAAACTAGCCAGAGAGACGCAGATGGTTAAAATTAGGCCCGCCGAGAATAGAATAAACTGAGTGCATGCCTCGTCACCACGTGTCGACCTCACGCGGATATTGTGTTACAAGAGCTAACCTATATCATCGGGATTATAAAACTTTTATCAGAGCTTTTTCGAGACAATTTAAATGTTACTGAATCGGTTTCCGTATGAGTCCGTTCCAACACAATACGAGCGTTGATATTTCACTGTAGATGAAAAACAAAAATAATGGAAGTTTTTTCGTCACGACCAGAACATACTTTTTTGTTATCGGTCAACCTTTTGAAAGGCTATCGCGTGTACCGGTATTCTGAGACGTTGGCACCTTTTGTTTCGTTTACATCGCCGCTATTTTCAACGGAGTCTTTATTTTTATCTCGTCATTTACCTCGGAGAATCATTAGGGTGAGTTCAGTTCGGTATCAGGGTTGAGCTCGACCGTTATCTCGTGGGAAATGATTGGAGTTAACCGGTGAAGCTTTGTTAGGATGATTGTCCGGCGCGGTGGTGTAGATGCGGTGATAGCCGCGTATTGTGAACTTGCTCGTGACAGTTATGGGAACGGAGCGGTTCTGTTTGTACTAGCCGGATTTCAATATTTTCGACCTCAGTGTATTCTAACGACGCTTCTTCTTCTATACTAGATATTTTAGTAGTACCAGCAATAAATCGCGTAAGCGCGTTTCTCGGTTCTTAAATTGCCTCAGTTAATGGCTTCGTTCAATCTGATAATGATAATATTGAAGTCATTATAAAATTAAGAGGTTATTACGAGATAAAGTGATATAAAATTAAAGTAGCTAAAGCGCAGGTGTTCAAGGTTTTGCGCTGTTGACGCACTACAATAGAGTATACTTAATTGGTTCAGTACTGGATCCTGAGATAATATGTGATATGACCTCGTTTTCTAAAGCTCTTTAGGTATGTCGAAGCGTTAATATTTCAACAAACAGTTGTTTCAGTTCAAACAAAACAGAACAATTAACACTTGCAACGACATAATGCTTATCCAAATCTGGCGTGACCAATTCGTTACGTATTCGGCGTGCGTGCGTCCGACGCAATTCATCTCTGAAAACAAATCGTCAGAGCCGTCTATCCATCATAATTTTTCTATAGATCGTCATTCGAGTTCCACAAACAAAACGCTTTCAAATGCTAATCCTCGGAACGTGCTACGAATTGGTCCCGCTTCAGACGTGGGAAATAAATGTTAAATGTTCTAGCTTTGCACTTGTGTCAACATTGTTTAATATTGTTTTTGAGCTACTAAATACCGCAAAAAGTTTAAACTTCTGTAATTACATTTTAGAACAATAATATCCAAAGTATCAAAACAGGGTACACATAAAATGTTAAGCGCGTAGTAAAGAAATCAAAAGACTTAATAGCCTAGAAAATAGGTCAATAAATGGTTGTTATTTTAAACAATTGACCTTATATGGCCACCTACGGGCGGTGATATAATCCGTTTATTCACGTCACCGGCGCGTGGGCGGCGTCCTTCCGAACTGGCGCCAACACACCTTTCGTAGGACAACAATTCTAGTAATACCTGTCGATAGCCAAATAGAAAGTCAAGGAGTTTTCGATCCAAGGACTGTCCCTAGAATCTCGGAACCTTTTTCAGTTATTCCTGATAGCTTCCATCTTTGAATCAAGCTGAGTTCTTTTAACTTTCATCGGTCTTCATAGTTTTAAAAAGTGATAAATGGAGAGAAAATTAAATATTTATCGTAAAGATTCGCTTAAGCCTTATTGTAAGACAATAATATTTTTGTCAGATTGCTTAATGTCCATACAAGGTGTACAAACGTCAGGAGATAAAGCACTTCCAGTTAACAAGCCAAATATTTCACGTTCAAATCGAGCATTACTCGCGGTCTATATAAATCTCGACGCTGTTACAGCGCACGCGCACCCGCATACAGATGATTAATGTATGACTGAAACTTTGTTCATTTAACTAGACGTTGTATTATTTGTGTTGTTGTGAATATCTTGTTAATAGACCGTGTTGATATAATATCATGTTAATCCTTTACTAAATGATTTAGTTTTTCGTTTGCGTTGTTCCTTATTTTGTAATTTGTTTTCGGAATTATCCGAGTTATTTCATTAAAATAATTATTTTTATTTACGAAACTAGCATAAGTATTAAATTCTTAATGGGCAGTTTAAATTCAACCGTTGAAGTAATCTCTGACGTAGTTTATGCTGTTGTAATCACATTAACAACAATGCGTTATAAATTAGACGGAGCTCTAATTGAATCGTGACTTTGAATATCACAGACGTAGGAAGAACGCGAATTCCGTACGTAGCTCCGTATCATTCGATTGAATCGTAAAGTGAGACGTTAAGATGTTTGTGTACTGTTACAAATCTTTTCAATAAATAAAAAGGAAATTTATTGAAACAGGGAAACGATAAACATGTGGCAGTTTATGTTTATCTGATTCAAACATAAAAACTGATTTTTCTTTACATTTGCAAAGATTTTGGCAATATATACACTTATATAACCTTTAAGACTAGTAATTTTAATTAGTAATAGTGTAAAAAATTAAGCCAGTTAAATTTTATTATCAAACGAGTGGTGTATTCAATCTAAAAGGATTTTAAAAATAATAAGAGCTTATGGTTTTTATTTAAACTTTACTTTGTAACAAGTTTAATTTACAGTTTATTTTTTATTCGAGCAATATTTTGTTCTTACGTCGTGCAATATTATACTTGTACTTTGTGATATCTTAACAAGCTCGCTCATATCAATAACATTTCAAAACATACCTGTTACGGGTATCAGATGTAAAGGATTTTACAAAAATTGTAATGAAACCCACTTGGATAAGAATTTAAATTACGTCATCGTGAATCGAAAGTGGTCATAAAGTTTAGAGCTTTGCCAATGTTGTATCAAGTTTTGTTGATCTGTGACATTGTTCTATTTCACTTCCACCGGCTAGTTCTCGATTGTGCTAGACAAGGATGGCCGATCTTTAATCTCGTGCTCTCACTTCCGTCCGCCTACGGCAGCACAAACGCTGCCCACGCAGAACAAATGCCTTAAAAATTGCAAGTTGATGTGATAATTCTGTCAGAAATGTCTTTAAAGCCTTTGTGTTTTTATTCGACATTTCATTTTTATTTATGGAGCTATAAACATTGTTCAAATTTACGGTCCAACGGATCTTTACACGTTTCTGTCTATATTGACGATTTCATATTTTATAGAATAGGAGCGAATTTTTTGCCGTATTTTATAATATCTATATTTATGTTCATATCTTTCATTATTTAATGCAATATACACAGCGAAATACCAATATATATTATTTTATTCCTATTCGCAATATAAAACCCATCGCGGCAATACACTTAGCAAAATAGATTTTTCGAATAACGTCAATATATTGAGTATCTTTATAGCGCTGGACAACTCAAGCAACAGTTACCGGACTTAATGTCCTTACGTAGGTGTAGTTTTAAAGCATGGGACCATCTTAAATATATGACAATTCGATTTGTTTTCCGTTGTGATCCGATCTGCATTTCGCAACGGTACATTACCCACTTTCGAAAAGTCACGGTCATCGTCGATAACATTTCGGTTAATGACAGCTGATGGGCTCGCATCAAGTACGTCGGGGTTACTTATAAATTACTATTAACGAGCTTCGCAATTTCGTTGTGCGTGAATTTTCGCGAATTATTCATGAATTTTTGATCCATGGTACAAATGGTTTGGATGTTAAGGTCATTTGTTAAATTTGATAACAATAAAGAGAACAGTAATGTAATAATGAAACGAAAAATGTGCCCTTAATTTACATTACAAAGTTTTGTCTCTAATATAATACTCTGTTATTGTATTCATGTTAAGAAATGAGGTAGTCAGTTGGGAAATGCGAGTTTTGTGAAATGAAAAAAGTTTGAATACATTATACTCGAGATGCGGCTTAAATCCTCGTAAATCTAGAAAGCACATGGGTCGTTATCATAAAATCTTCATAAATACACGAAGAAAACAATACACAAGCTACGCCGGAGACAGTAGGAGAACGGAACGTGACTCGGCTTACCAAAACGAAACGCGAGGCTTAGCGTAGAAAAACATTCGCTATGTAAATTGTTTATGAAATTGTCGCGTTAACTTTAAGATTTACTCTAATGCATTTTACTCGGTTAATTCTCAGGCCATTAACGAAGTGCCATCGTCTGTGTAGTACACGGAATACATCGAATAGGTTTAAGAACATACTCATACAATATTAGGGATTACATACTTCTAAAGTATAGGTGCTGTTTCGATTGCTGCTGCAGTGGTGTCCGGTGATCTCTTAAAATTATTCTCAGTTATATATTTAAAGCTAATATATTGTTGTAATATAGTTGGTATAAGTGAAGCCCGTTCGGGCTTCTTCCTGATATTGATACCTGTATCGAAGTAACGTAACATTCCCAGTATGCGCTTTAGTGTTATAACAGTGTTTGTGATCCATCCAACTTAAAACTTTATAGTCCACCTCTCTACTGAGACTCCTCAAGATTTGTGGTTAAAATTTTTTTGGATGAACAAAATTTATAAATTCTATCTATATTTGGAGAATTTTATCCTGTTCGCTAACTAAACAGCTTTTTGAGGTGAATGAGAGGGATCTCAGTGAAGAGGTTGGTTTAGAAATAAGGCATGATGTGTGTTTTTAGATTGACTATTTAACTGTTATCGAGTGACGCTGTATTCGTATAACAAGTGACTTGAATTTGGTGCTATGATCAAAATATCGATTTTAGAATTACATGTAGTTAATAGAGCGTTAATCGATTTGGAAATCTCATCGTGCAAGCTTTGTTATGACACTCATAGATTAAATGCTTGTACGATTAAAGCATAATAATGAATAATAATATTGTATTTTTGTAATGATATTGTGACAACCTGGTGTAAACAAAGACTGCAGAAGTGTCTACTAGTGCCTTACAAGAAGAGTACTTAAATGTCTGAGCCAGTATTATTTCGATAAACTGTTTATATTTAAATTTTATTTTTAGAATATTCCTACATCAAGTATTATTGGCCAGACCATTGTAAAAGTGTACTTCATAGCTAGCTAGTCTACAATTTGGTTCACTAAAGTTTCCTAACTTATTTAGAGGGTAATAGATAATTGTACAATACTTGGAGCTTTTAGTATAAGATTTAAAGTTTCAATGGGGTTCAGAAATTCGCAGCTCAATTCGATTTCAGTCTTTCCGGAGCTGTCGAGGTAATTATTCATGCTGATAAATGAAAGCATAATAATTCAAGACTCGCTTAAAAGTTTTCGTGTTCAGACCTTACCGACACCTTAAGTAATAGCATTATTTTAAAAGCCCATTTCATAATTCAAATTCGACGCTGGAAAGGTTTGCACACGCATATATAACGCAAAACTATGATAATATTTTGTGAAATTATCCATTTTGGAACTATTTATTGTTAAAGTTTTTTAAAGCAATAATAGAGATCTAGGAGAACTATTACGTGTTTATATAGGCTTATGAAGACTGAAGTCTATTACGTTAGATTGTTAATCTTGAAGATTTTAGTGGTTGTGATGCAATTTACAGATCTGCCTGACACATCCATCTGAAAAATTTGTTAACTAGAATCATTGTCATTCTGCATAATATTATGGACCATGTTGTTCCATTTGCTAAATCATTTCACGTGTATTGGTCTTGGCAGGCTGTACTTTATATAATTTTTTTTTCGTTTACAAAATGTAGAGACGTTATTTAAATGGCGATGACGTCAAACTGATCATCCCAAAATGACTCGTAAATGCAATGTGATAGAAATAATACCTAAAGATGCTAGATCATTGTTACTGTAAAATACTTTTTTGTAAATATGTACAATAAAATAACAAAATAAGCAAGAGTAATTTTAATACTAGATGCAATGTTGTACAAGTTTTTTCTATTTAATTTTTAAAGATTTAATCGACCCTATTATTAATAATTACTTATTTTATCGTTTCCAATAATTTATATTATGTGTTTGTACAATGTCGTAGACAAAGAGGAGAAGATATTAAAATATATAAAAATAATAAAATGTTATAAAATTTAACAGGTTTTATATGCTTAAAGTAAGTTCCTCCCTTCTCATCACTTTTGGACTGTTTGGAAATATAATCTTTCTTGTCTCCTTCATCAATAGTAGAAGTTTCAGATACAAATACTTCATTTAAATATTCAGTAAATATAATATTCTGCATTGGAATCATCAGAAACTTCAATTATTGTGCCGTATAGTGAAATGTAATTAGAAGTAGTGTCCGATGGGCCCATTTGAAATACTTCATTGTTGTGTCGAACTATGCCACTCGGTTTAAAGGCCTAAAACCGTGTGGTCTTATTTCGATATAATTTTGTTGTATTTCATTTTTGGACACTTCTTATGGAACATATGGGTTATATTTCTTTTAAATAATAAAAAAATTAAAAATCTTTAACAAAATCTTAATCAAAAGATGTTCATGTAATTTTTTAAGCGTTAGAAGTTTTGAAAGTCCAGAAGTGTTAAAACTTAAAAGTAATATTAACCATTTTAAAGGGCTTGTCCCTGTTTTATTATTAAATTAGTTTTTAATGTAGTCATTGTCGAAAGTTTGTCATTTCTTTTTTGAACCGTCTAAGATTTTCCAAATCTATTAGATATGGTTGGAGTAATCATATTATAAGCACAAGGAACTTTTGGCAATGACAATGTTTTTCCGTTAGTTATAAGATTGGCCAATCTAATCGTGACGAAAAATTTGTGTTTCGAAGACAGAAGAAAGAAAACGACATAAGGTAAGTGGATTTTGTATTTTCAATGGTAATTTAACTAACTAAATTAACTTCTATAACGTTTGTGTGTGTGTGTGTATTTTCAGATGTACTGTGTACAGGTATCAATTGTTAAAGTATAATTAATAAAATATAAATTAGTAAATTGAGACATTAATTAGATATGCCAAAAAATATAGTAGGTATATGATTTAACTCATCAATTTTTTTTAAATTACATTTATGAACCCTTGTATCTTTCTAAGATAATTGTTGTCGAAAACAATATCTTTATCTAGTAATTAAGGAGTTATATTTAAGTAACTTTCTCTTATTTTTAATATTCTAGTCACGTACTGTTTGTTTTGTATGCACTTTCCTGGTATCTTCAGGAAACTGTCATGAATCAGCCAAAGTTAAACAATCTGGAATACAGGTCCAGGATATAATTATTGCGACAGTTTTACCATACAATACTTGACGGCAAGTGCAAATGGTCCAGTAATTTCTCTCGGTGATAGTCGTTTCAATGGTCCCGATTTATGGAGGGTGGAGGCAATCCCTCCGCAGTCTTTATTTACCAATGTTCGCCACACAATGGCGTCTATGCGAATATTAATTTCGTTTGCGGATGATTTTGACATGTCAATTGCCCAAGTGAATAATAATAATGTCGGCGATGATATAAGTAATGACTGTTGACTTCGCTCTGACTTATTGATTCGATTCGATCGTTTATCTCTTTACTGTCTGAAATGATTTCTAGTTTATCGGACATTTCATCTATGGCTTTCATGTCTATTATTTAGGAATTATTTATACAACGATTGATTTCCCAGATATTTCTTGCGTATTTTGTCTTTAACAATTTAGATTATATTTTTATGTAGTTTAAATTGCAAAAAAATAATGAAGGAGCTTACGTTTTCAAGCGAATAAATTACTAAAAAGTGAAGTCGTCACGCATTTAAAAGAAAAACTATGAAGGTCCTTTTATAGAAAATACTGGAAATGTCAAAGATAACGGTAACTGTATGATAATGCGTGGAACTACGACGCGCGACGCGATCATGTGTTACATTGTGTTCAGCGATAAAGAATTCCAAGTCGTTACAGACCCTTGCGACTTTTTCTACTCACTGTTAGGTTTTATGATCTCCTAGTATTTTTATATCACCTTTTATACGATTTTTCTTTCTTTTAAATGTCCCTTTTCCGAGTAAGCTTTAAAAATAAAAGCATTTTGTCATCGTTACTGCTAATTGAAAACAAGTACCTACAATTATAGATATAATTTTTATATTTAATTTCACCAACTTAACTCTAAGTAATTTCCGTTACGTTTTAGTGGGAGCAAATAATTTGTCATTGTTTAGAAATCCTGTCAAAATCCTGCCTGAAGCAGGAAAACCGGGAGCTTTTTTGCTCAGAGCTTAGCAATTTATATTTATTGGGCTTTTGCAGATGTCACCTACGGTCGTTACTTCTGAGTAGAGTTTTTGCTTGCACGGTTTTCACTTGAGAAGTTTTTTCCGAACCGTGGGGGGTTCGAGTCCGCTTAATTAATGATTGAAATGTGTCACAGCAATGGACTCGTGCTGTGATTAAATGTGTAACTTTTATTATCCAAACAGTTATATTGTAAAGCAGGAACATCTTTTAAGTGACGGTATTAATGAGAAGTCATTTTAGATATTAACACGGATTTAACGAGAGAAACTTTCGATGTCGGTACTCGGTATCAAAATTAACGTCTTGAATTTCATTTTTATTATCACTATTCGCTTTAATTTCTAAAGATAATTATTACCAATGCACAGTGTTTTATAAACCCAAAAAAAGTGACATCGTTTTTTTATTGCAGATCTTTAAAGATTAGATCAAAAGAAATGCGAGAGTAGAATTCCCGATTTTCTAGTGTGCCTAAATCCAGAGATAGAGGCCTTCGAAAATGCGAAAATTTTCACCCGGATTTACGAATAAAAATTAATTAAAAATAATTGGTGCATATTAGCATCAAGTGGATTTATTTCATCGATGAAGACATTAAAGACGCACATAATTCAGTTACAAAATTTATTTTAAGTTTATTAGAAAATATTTTACAATCATTTTTAACATTTTAGATTTTATTTAATAACTCGAATAGTCCGCAAAATCGACACTTCTTTCTAATTTATAAATATAGGTATTAACTTGATCTACACACATAAAAAAAATCAAAGGTCGATCTCGTGAACTAACAGAGTTAAAAGCATTCAAATATTATTCGTAGGGTTGTCACTTAAACCCGGATTTGATAATATTATGAATTGTAATTTTTTTTAACGAGATTTTAAAACTTTATGCACGAGCCAATATTATCATAACGCTTGTATGCTATATTAACCAACAAAAAAAAAGATATTATCAATTTGATATTAAAGGGATTGCGTCATTTTCATCTAATATGGTGATCTATAATATCTTTCGAATATTTACGCATAATTTAACACAATTTATGCATAATTAGAGTAAATAAAAAATTATGTTTTTTTTCATTTTTTTTTTGTTAACTCACATAATATCTTTTGTTGGTAAGTTGTAACTATTTAATATAAACGTCTGTCATAGGCAGAATTGTTTTTGGTTTACTTATTATACTTATTTGTTTGCATTTCGACCACTTTTTTGCAACAGACGTCCCACGCGTTTATGAAACTCTAATTTATAAACCCAAAAAAGTGACATCGTTTTTTCTACAGTTTTACAATTCTTTAAATATTAGATCTCGTCTCATTATATTTACTAGCTTTTTCCCGCGGCTTCGCCCGCGTGGAATAGTGTTTTTGGAGAAAAAACTTCTTCAGCAAATAACTTCACTCACTGCTATATATTTCTGTATACAATATTGAAAATGTTATTACGGTTTCGTTCCCGATGGATAAAAACAGGACCCTATTATATCAAAGCGATAACGATGCGACGTGTGATACCGCTTGATATATTATTATATTAAAAGGATGAGTATATCTATACTAATAAGTAATATTATAAAGAGGAAAGGAATGTTTGTTTGCATTGAATATGTTCCGAAACTACTGGACCGCTTTAAATGATATAGATTAGACCACGAGGATGGACATATTAGGCTATTTTTTGTAGCGGCAAAATGTACGGTCCTCGCCGGAACCGTACATTTTGCCGCTTTCCTTTAGCGTGCACAAAGGAAACATCAAAAGAAGAATGTAATGAATATGGCGGGAAATTTAATGTACGTAAATAAAGTCTATTATTCATCTTCAGTTAACAATATTTTCTGATCATATCTCGTCAATAAATCCCAACATAATATATTCATTGGCTTTCAGTAAAGCTAGAGCGGCAGCAGGCAATAATAAAAAAAATAATAATAATTTATTTCAGACATTTCATAGTCCATAACTTGTTAGTAACAAAAATCTTAATACCTATGTTAGTAACTACAGATTAAATATTAAATTTAATTTAATTCTTAATTTTTAAGGTTAATAATTTTAATAAACAGATTTTATTACTTTTTGAGTCAATTCACCTTCCAACATATCTCACATGCAGATCAGTGAACCGACCCAAAACTGCAGAGTCTAGCCTCCCTGCTAACATTTCCATAATGCTGTTGCGGCTTCCCCTCATACTTTGTACCACAGACCATGTTTTCTTTCTCATGATGGCATAAAAATCATCTACATGACTGTTTTATTTTTTATTGAGCTGTGAGCAATCATTGGATCTGATGACATGAGCTCTATGGAAAATATCGTGCATAAAATTTCTATCAAATTTTCGATATAACATCACTTACAAAAAAATGTCATATAACATTACTTACAAAAAAATGTTACTTGCTAGCAACACTTTCAAATGGCACAATAATATAGGACGATATTTTTTTTAACTTTTTTTGTGACTTTCAATCTATAATATCCCCGTTCATACTGAGTTTAAAGAACTTTAAGAGTTTAAAGGCTTTAGCAAATTTGATTTCTTACATCAGTCTAAAACCAAAATCAATGTTTGATTTATGGCCTCCCGAAAACGAAAAGACTACAAAATCGGCATTGCTATTTGACAACCCTAACCTCAATCCGACCTGGTAATACGCCGGGTGTACGTATAATCGTCATAACTCTGTTAGTTCACGAGATCGACCTATGTTTTTTTTTATGTGTGTAGACCAAGTTAATACCTATATTTATAAATTAGAACGAAGTGTCGATTTTGCGGACTATTCGAGTTATTAAATAAAATCTAAAATGTTAAAAATGATTGTAAAATATTTTCTAATAAACTTAAAATAAATTTTGTAACTGAATTATGTGCGTCTTTAATGTCTTCATCGATGAAATAAATCCACTTGATGCTAATATGCACCAGTAATTTTTAATTAATTTTTAACTGTAAATCCGGGTGAAAATTTTCGTATTTTCGAAGGCTTCTATCTCCGGATTTAGGCACACTAGAAAATCGGGAATTCTACTCTCGCATTTCTTTTGATCTAATCTTTAAAGAACTGCAATAAAAAAACGATGTCACTTTTTTTGGGTTTATAAAACACTGTGCAATGGTGCCTATTTAAAAAACGGAAAATGACTATATTTTTTATCTCGGAGACTTCTGCCAAATTATTATCGACGGAGGCTTGTGTCCAGCAGAGACGAAGGCTGATAATGGTGAAGGTAAGTACAATCAAAATAGCGGTAAATAACATTTGGCATTAAAAATACATATAACTCTAAATTATCATCTTACTAACACCAACCCCTATAATTGTTTAATAGCGAAATTAGTGGATACTGTAAAAATCCAATCCAAGTTTAACCTTTACCCTACCCTACAACATATGTTTGGTACAGCTAGTTATAATATATTATGATGGTAAATCTAAAAATGCACAGAAAATTTATCCTCCTAAACGCTTATCCTATACAGCGTCCACGTCAGCTTTAGAATGATAATCACAGTTCTCAACGATGTCCAGCTAACTAAATGCCATTCGCTAAAAAACGAGAAAATTTCTAAGAATTAAAAGTGTTAGATCCCTAGTTTTTCTGCTCACCTCGCAGAACTGTTCGGAATTTTGTAGCGAGTGGCAATTTGTTGAAAGTGCTCACTGCAAAAGCTTTTTAAGCGCTTCATTATCTGAATTCTCAGAAGAATATCGTTTAAGTTATCTTCATCTCCCTTCTTAAAGGAATTCGAGAGATTGTGTGCCGAACTTGACGTGCCTGGAACAAGTTTTAATTGAACATTCAACAGAGCTTTTGTGCGAACATTTTGAGCAAGAAGTAAACAGAAATGTAAATAGAAACTCAATAAACTGACAGAAGGTATTTAAACAACGAAACATGATAGAACCTACATATACAATACAAAATTTTCATGCAGTAATGCAGACTTAATTGAACACTCAACAGAGATTTTGTGCGAACATTTTGAACAAGAAGTAAATTTTCATGCAGTAAAGCAGACACGTATTTTAATACTTCAATTCTCAAGCGTTTTTCTCAGAAAAAGGACTCCACTGAAGCCGCTTTCTTTCCATTTTCTTGTAAAGTTAAGGCTGCACTGCTGTTAGTCTCTTAGTCTTAGTCTCCTTGTCAGATCTTTCAGATCAGTCGAAGCGTAGATTTCAATAACGTCTTTGATCGATGTTTACACTTAAAAATATTTCTTTTTCAATGTATAATAATAACTCTCCACACCGATATCGGTGACGGTGGCCGGTTTCATCGAAACCAGGTCAGTTACGCAGGAGTAATTTTATGGCGCCCAAGTGTGTGCGCAATACACAAGAGCACTTTACTCTCATAATCCAGTGGGACGGATAACCGACACGACTGACGAGATATCAGGCGCAGGTCCGACTTTTTACATGCCCATCCGACGCATGGATGTCATGGATCTTTCGTGTCAGACAATCAGGTGATCAGCCTGCATTGTCCTAACCAAACTTGGAAACAACATTTTTTGTTGTTCCAATGCGGGAATCGAACCCACGACCTCCGAGTCGAGAGCCAATGCTCTAACCACTAGACCACAGAGCCTGTTAAAAAATTAAAGCTTAAATAATATATATTTCTTTCTGGACTGCTTCACATACACATTCAACTGCAGATAAGTGTCAAATAGATTGTTGGCAAGTTTTGTCTCTGTCACTCCATAGTAGTAGACAGTAAGCAGCGACAGAACTTCCGAAGCTATGCGACAATTATTAGAAGTTTGTGGAACTCTCTCTTAAACATTTTTTATCTTCCCGCTAAGAAAATCTAAGATTTTCAAAAATTTGAATTTCAGTTTTCAATTCTTTGAAAGGACATGAAAATCTGCATCGATTGCCGCCAATTGCGTGAAAATCGGTTGATTCCAAAGTTATATTGAGTTTGAAATTTCAAAAAATAGTGTTTTATTAAACTTTCATTAGTCTCGGAGAGCTCAAAAGTCTGATGAAAGAAAAATATCAGTGAACATTTTTAGAAGCACTCTTATTTTTGAGCTCGATAAGCCCAAAAATGACGAATTATATAAAATTTAAGCGCTTAGCGGGAAGTTGCACGGATGGCCTTTAGGTCAACTGTTTTCCTATTTTTTTGGTTTGAAAGAATCCCTTTTAAAATCTGGCATGGCACTTGTAAGTATTTTTATACTCCTAAGTGATAGGGGTGATCTACCCTCCAAATTTTATAATTATTTTTCCCTCTTTTACTTTTTTAATGATTTGGCATTAAAAATATCTAGCCCTAAATTTTCACCCTTCTAACACCAATCCCCATTGTTTGTTAGGGATATTAATACTGTTACAAATAATTACAATCTTCAACCCTCAGTTGTCAATAACTCTTTCACACATAACCTGTAGGGTGTAGGGACTAGTGGTAGATTGTAGGTGTAGTTGTTGACAGTTATTTATTTATCCCAGTTTATGCTTAAGACAGAATAACAGCTGTTGGGTGCAGCTAGTAATAATTAAAATATTTTTCTATCTTTTTAAAACCCGACTACGTATATGAATATATGCTATATGCTTATGTTACCCGGGCTGTTATTACGAATCTTTTTATACCTCATTCATTAAAATCTGATCACTAGTTTCGGCGCTACAATGGAAAAATACATACCTACATAGACTGCCAAAAACATTACCCTTTTGGCTTCGCCGTAGTCGGGTAAAAATTTTAAACATGCGATTGTTTATACTACCCATAGTAAAATATGATTTGTGATTTTCGTCCCTTTATAGTGTGTCTAATCAATTCAAAACTATTTATCCTGATCCTTATCGGTGGGTGTCGTATAATTGTTTGTGGTCCCGAAAAATCGGTAATAGGTAGTGGTATTTATCCATTAGGGCTAAGACCGACGAAAATTGTAAATACACAACAATTATTATCACGCACCTGCCTATGGGCTCTGACAGTTTGATTGCGGGCCAAATTGTAGGGAGGCCGTTAATAGTTCACTATTGGATAACGGATAATAATAATATTCTATTTGACTAAGATGATATTATATCCAGATTCCAGATATTGTGAAGGTATGTGTAAACGTCATAAAGATGTTTATGTTGTATTTTTTTTTCATTTATTTTAAAGAGGCTTAAAACCTTTGGGCTATGTCAGCCTCGATGGTACATTCACTTTATTAAACTACATAAATATTCTATTGATCTCTTAATTTTGAACAATTATTAACAAATGTAACTACGGTCTGAAAATCCGACTACGTATTATGCAGCAATCTTATAAAACTAAACATTAAACCTACATCATACAGATTAACTTTACATACATACATATAATCACGCCTCCTTCCCAAAGGTGTAGGCAGAGACCGCCTCTTTCCCGTAGGGGTAGGCAGAGACCGCTTCTTTCCACTTGCTACGATCCTTACACACTTGTTTCGCTTCTTCCACTTTCATTCTTACCATCCATTCTTCCTCTTACATTCAACGTAGCGAAGCGGCTCTCCATGGGCCACTTTTCGCATTTACACACTTACTCTGTAACACCACAGTTTATGTTGTGGATGAAAATGATTCTTCTTTAGTTTGTACTGTTACACGTGTTTCACGATCTTATAAATGTCGTAAAACTTATTCACAAATTTCGTTACCGCCTTCTATATCCATACTAATATTATAAATGGGAAAGTGTGTGTCTGTCTGTTTGTCCGTCTTTCACGCCAAAAATACTGAACTGATTTAAATGAAATTTGGTACACACATAGTCTAGACTCTAGAGCCTGAGAAAGGACATAGGCTACTTTTTATCGCGGGGAAATGTACGGTTCCCGTGGGATACTTTATTTACAGTTTCGCGTAAAAACTACTAAAACGATTATCATGAAATTTGGCACAAATAGAAAGTAGACCATGGGAAGGACATAGGCTACTTTTTATCGCGGACATATAAGGTTCCCGTGGGATACTGTACTTACGCGGGCGGATCCGCGGGCATCAGCTCTGACTAATGGTAGTAACGTAAAATTTGGACAGTAGTTTTAATTCACAATATAGACGAGCACTAAGAAGGGATTTTGAAAAAAATCCACTCTTAAAGGGATGAAATAGGTGTTGAAAGTTTGTATGGAAAATCTTTAAATTAGTACCCATTACGATGAAAATTGAGATTAAAGTTCTTGAATACATTTCACACATTTAAAGAGTTTGTTAGAATTCACCCTCTGAAGGTGTAAAATAAAGGTTAAAAGTTTGTATGAAAAATATTTTAAATATGTCCCGATTTTCATGAAATTTAATATTCGAGGTAATTTATACAAATTATTGAGTAGGTACGTATTTTGAAAATCCTACTAAATACTAATATTATAAATGTGAAAGTTTGTGAGGATGTATGGAATTATGGATGTATGGATGGATGTTTGTTCCTCTTTCACGCAAAAACTACCGAATGTATCGTATTTTGATGAAATCCGGCATGGTAGTAGTTCCGTATCCCGAGAAAATACAGTGTTCCCGAGGGATACTATAATTACGCGGGCGGAGCCACGGGCAACAGCTAGTTATCCAATAAAGGGTGAAATGGGGGTCCTAAATTAGTAAAGTTAAAAATCAACTAAACCCACCTTACGATTTGTTATTATTAGTATAGTTGAAAATATAGAATATGTATTCTATTAATAAAAAGAGAGTTGAAATGAAACAATGTTTTAACCTTGAGGTAAAAAATAATACGACTACGTACATTTTTAGTCTTCACTTACCACTTACCTTTTAAAGATCCTCATTAAAATCCCTACATATTATACATACAGGCTTGGGCTTCCCTATGAAGGAGAACAAGCCTTCGCTGCTGCCTTCCATCCGTCCTTCCTTCCTTTCATCCTTCCGTCTGTCTGTCATCAGACTGCAACTCATGACCCGTGATAGCTAGAGTTGAAATTTTCACAGGTGTGTATTTCTGGTGCCGCTAACAGAAAATACTGAAAACAGAATAAAATAAATATTTAAGTGAAGCTGCCGTATGAATATTTAGCCGTTTCGTACGAAACCCTTCATGCGCAAGTTCGACTCGCACTTGGCCGATTTTTATGAAACTGAAGCTAACAAGCAATTAGTCAAAGGTTTGAGCTTTGTAACGTCACGGTAAGCTGATTATCGGAAGAAGAATGGAACATTCCAGCAACATCGCGTAATCAGTTGAAATCTGCGCTGAAATTGTAGGTTGCTTAACTGAAACTGAAATGAAATAGAAACTGATTTATGTGTTACTAATTTATTACAAAATACAAGAATAAAACTGTACATAACTATTTTTAAGTGATAGGTACTAGACTTAAAAATACTAAAACTTAGGCCTTTACATCCGTTAATGGATGATTTATACAGTATTCTCCGAGCGAAGTAACCACTCTTGAAATACTGTAGTGCCTCGGACAGTTGGTTTTTAAATGTCGCATGGTTGCCCGAGCACATACATTCTCACAACATAGTCAGCCTAGTCCAGAGGAATGAACTGGTCAATACGTCTGGGGCCAACTATGTGCAGGTTTCCTTAATTTTCCTTCACCGTTAGAGCGTCCGTATAATGTACTTGAGATCTGAAAAAGTCTCATTGGTACACGCCACAATCTGGGATTCGAACCTGCACTCTCTTGAGTGCGAACTAAGTTGTCTACCCACTAGGCCACGGAGCTCTTCACTTAAAAATACCCTTGGTTTTATTGATCTTTATGAGCGACAATCGCTATCACGCAATGCGTCTGCGCATAGATAACTATGCCATAAACCCTACTCGTATGTCATTTAAATTAAAAACAACTCAAAATCTAATTATTTCTTGATGATAAACATCCTATCCTACTTCTATTATGCATGTGAAAGTAAAAGATCTATATATGGATGGATGGATGTTTGTGAGTTTGTGACTCTTTCACGCAAAAACTACTCAACTGTTTTTGATGAGATTTGGGTTTAGGCTTTGGATTAACACAATATAGACCACGTTTTATACGAAAAAGTACATAGTTCCGTGGGATACTGCATTTACGAGAGCGGAGTTTGTAATAAGCAAGATGATTATTTAATAATTTCCAGCGCTTTTCAAATAACATTAATCCAGATTTGACCAAGATAGTAGGTACAAAAATCAGCAGATATATAATACTGGTAGAATATAATTCCATTGGGATTTAACTCCAGATAATCTGTGCTGCAGCGCTCAGCACTAAATGACATCAATCCTAATCACCGAGCACTTAAGTAACTCTTAAGTAGCTCTGCAAGGAATTGCCGATTATATATTACTCAGCAGAACGTGTCGCAGAGACGCTGGCTTTGAAATTGATATCTGCATCGGCTCTGCGAATACAAATATTGGAACATTGTCATAATATGTAAATAGTTATTGAAGCCAACTATCGATGTGTATTATACGTTAATATAGAATCTTATATTTGTGGACTAGCTGGTTTACTAAATTCGTTTTCGTGGAACTATTAATGGAAACATAACGCTATGCTAACGATTTTCTTAGGTCTAGGAAAAAAAAAGGAGAGGAGGGGGGGGGGGGGGGGGTTTATCGACATATAGGTAAAATGTGGTCACGTAGTATGCATGGTACGTTCCCTAAGATGAAAGTAGTCTAAGTTACTCCTTGTAACATCAGCTATCTGCCATTTAAAATTTACATAATATTGAGACTAAATTCTGGGCACCTACCGCATACCGCTTATCATGTATTTAGTGCAAAGATGTTAATTTAAAATTACAAACAGCCACTTCAAAGTTATTTATTTCTATATTTGTTCGGTGAGTATTATATTGATTGATGAAAAAAGTGTATAATGCGAGTGTGAGTGGAAGTGTTGGAAGGGGTAGACCTAGGCGGACGTTTCAAGACCAAATCGGGGACGTCTTAGCGGACGACGAAGAGCATGTATGAAGGGAATAATGAAAGTGGATGAAGCAAAACAAGTATGTAAGGATCGTAGCAAGTGTAAAGAAGTGGTCTCTGCCTACCCCTACGGGAAAGAGGCGTGATTATAATATGTATGTATGTATGTATGTATGAGTATTATATTAATGTATAGAAAAATTATCCTTCTTTCAAATTTTGAATTTTTGAATTTTGAATTTATGGCATCGAATTATGGGCGTTTTACCAGTGTGACCAAAAGTAGCAGAATCCTGCAATTGTAATTTGTAGCAGAATGAGAACACGATTATTTCGCAGATTGTGTCGCAGATCTAAAAAGTTGCAGAATTTTATGATATCCTTATAATCTAGATTTATAAGACCATTAAAAATCTGCGGGGGGCTTCATGGGGTACTCATCCCAACTTACCTGTCCGGTAGTTGTGGTATAGGATACGGGTACGCGACCCCGGCTTCCCTAGCTATTACTGTCCTATCCCTTGCCCTCCTGGGCGGTAATATCCTACATTTCCTATTTCCCACTCTAACCTACCAATCTTCCTTTCCACACCACCTATCCTTCCCTTTCCTTATTCCTACCCTCTCTACCAATCCGTGGAAACGCAATGGATAATAATAAAAATAATTTAATTATCCAAAATGGCGGCGATGAGGTTCACCACCCATCACGTCTCGTTTCTCGCGGAGGTGAAAAGCGTACCATGGAAAGCCGCTTCGCTACGTTGAATGTAAGAGGAGGAATGGATGGTAAGAATGAAAGTGAACGAAGCGAAACGAGTATGTAAGTGGCAAGTGGCAAAAAGTGGTCTCTGCCTACCCCTTTACGGGAAAAAGGCGTGATTATATGTATGTATGTATGTAAAAATCGGACATGTACCTAAATTACAGAATGGTCGATTTATTCTGATCACACTGAGCGACAAAACTCGCACTGAGCACACATAAAGCAACCTATTCGAATTTTGAACCCAGCATATAAAAATCGACGATTTGAAGAAGAAGGCAGGCAGCGGATGGATGAGGGCTGCCCAAGATCGGGATGGTTGGCGCTCATCGGGGGAGGCCTACGTTCAGCAGTCGACGGCGATTGGCTGATTATAGTATTAAAATCACTTAATCTGTGTGCCAATCGACATTCTTTTAGCAGCTAGCCGTGAAATAATAAAAACTTCATATCACAAACTCACATTAGTAGTATGTAATGAAACTAAAAATATCATATTTAGTTTTTATTGGAATATCGTTTTTATTCTGTAGTAATTAAGGTCTAATTGACTCTAATTGTGGCTAGAGGAAGGAAGGTTCGCTCTGACGTTTACGACCGACAATGGCGATAGGTTCGTATCACTTGGTAAGTTGGTAACACCTCGTCCGGTCATTAATCTGCTTAAATAATTCAATATTCGGTTTCCCTTCATACTTAAATACATATATTATACCTACTAGATGGTGCCTGCAACTTCGTTTGCTTAGAATTAATGGAAACAAAGCCCTATTATTTAAACGGAACCCTAAGATAAAGTAGCCTATGCAGTGGCGAAGGCTGCTTCTTCTTCATAGGGAAGCCGGAGCCTGTATAATAGGTAGGGATTTCTATGAAGGTTTGCAAAAGGTAAGTGACAAGGGAAGCCGATAGGAATGGAGTTATAGGAACCCTCCGCCACTGGGCCTATGTTACACTATACCTTATAACTGCCAGAGAAAGTCCCGTGAATAAGAGACAAAGAAGATTTTTTGTCGCAGGTTGCGAGTTCGTAGATTTTTCCGACGCGACGTAATGCTATCTACAGACACGAATTTGGTACGGAGCGTACAGCGAACCATATTCGCAGACCGAATTTAGTGTCGCTACACACGCACGGATTTGGTACGGTGCAGTGGACCGTAAAGCTCGACACTCGTGTGTTCGATTTTATGCTCTATTACATTAGCACAGAGTTCTATTTACAGTGCTGTTTTTAAACGACGACGATAATTCCCGCCATTCATTGATAACGGGCAGTGATATCAACTCTCAAAAATGTTTCTTCCCAAATTTTACCCTAATTACTTATACCATTGACAGGTCTAAGAGATAATAAGCTAGAAAGAAAGATGTGTTTAACATAAAGACTTCGCGTGAATAACATAAAACTTACTTGTCTTAATCTGATTTCATTCCCAATACATTTTCATATCCCTGTATGTAATAATAAAAATTATTTTAATGTGTGTATATAACACACATTAAAATAATTTTTATTATTACATACAAATTGATTCATAAGTAAACTCTAAACATCCTGTCCCCTAGTAAACCCCCGTAGATATTTTCCCTAATTTTGGAGGGTATATCCCTAAGTTGGCAACACTGATACCGTTGTACGGCCTAACCGCCGGACTGCTCTACACACGCACGGATTTGGTACGGAGCGGACCAAATCCGATGCGGACAACGGCGAACTCTTCGCCTTCTTCTTATGTTCGCCGGACTGCCCTACACACGCTCGAATCTGGTACGGAGCGTACCATATCCGCTGTACGCTCCGTACCAAATTCGTGTCTGTAGACACCATTATGATCGCATTGCAGTTTGTTGTGCCAACTCATACGTATGTCTCGCGAAAAGTCGACTATCGCGTGAAAGCGAGAAGGCGAGAAACTGTTCTCGTTTCTCGGGACTTCTCGGCGAGATTTATCTATTGCGGAGGCGTGTTGCCTCACCGCTCGATCAGATAACACACGTGTACCAATAACACGCTACCCGATGCGTATACCTGTATACGATTTCACGGTGCCCATATAACACCTAATATCTTACACAATAAAGACCTACGCTTGTCTCTTAAACGATACCAATTTGTTTGGTTAAATTACGTATCATTACATATTTTTGATATGTACTTTATTTGTTTACTAGCGATCGGCCCCGGCTTCGCACGGGTACAATACTGATACTAATACTACAGAATGTCACCCACTTCGCAACGGGCCGTGCAGCAGAAATCGTAACATTTTAATTTCGCCATAACTTCAAAACAAAACGTCCAATTTTAATCATTCAAAGACCAAATATTATCTACATAAACTGTACTTAGTGATAAAATAATTTATTTTGATAAGGATTAATAGCATGAGTATAATAAACGCGTTTAAATGTAGTCCAAAAAAAAATCAAGATTTCTAAATAAAAAAAAGGTGTTGTGCCTCACTCGACATAGATAAGTATAGTGTGTCGCGGACTTTTTTGTAGATATTTATAAGATCTATAATTATTTAGAACATTATATGGTTCTATCTTTTATAGTTTAGGCAGCGTACGCAAAATAAGTAACTTTTCTGGTTAATTTTTTACACCTTGTGTCCGAAAAACCCAAATATCTTACGGAACCCTATTTTTTTCCAAAATAAAATTTAGCCTATGTTACTCGTGGATAATGTAGTTTTCGAACGGTGAAAGAATTTTTGAAATCGGTCCAGGACTTTTTGAGCCTATTCATTACAAACAAACAAACATACAAACAAAGTTTTCCTCTTTATAATATTAGTGTAGATTTTATGCTTCATTCAATAAAAGATAAAGAGGTAGGTTTTAACACTAGATGTTCCCGCGAGACTTCGTTCGTGTAAAAAGAAGTCCCTCGGGAATCGTACATTTTGCTGCAAAAAAGAAAATGGCCCGTGTCACGTTTGTTAATCCGAAGTCTAAACTACTACCGTACAAATGAACAGACTATCTGATTGCTTTCGATGTTTTACCTAATGTGTGTAAAATGTAATCATTCAAAATTGTTTTGATGAGACTAAAATGGAGCTTATAGTATTATAACATCACGAAAGCAGACCGTACTTGATCATAAAGCCTATAATTAGAAGCATTATTAATCGCTGCAAAATTAACCCACTACTATTGGGTTTAGGACTAGTACAATACTCGAAAGTTCGACAAAGTTCGAGTTTCATTTGACATTTGACATGCGCCCTAACAAGAACAGTTTTATTAGAACACTATCAAATCGAATATCAACTTCTAACATCTTCGGCTATAACCGCCTACACCACAGATTATATCGTCATTAATATCGAAAACTGGCTTTTTGTTATAGTTTTATTTTACTAGTTATTTTTATGACCGTAATATAATAATATCAATGCTGATTAATTGGATTGTTGATATATTTATTACGTGAAAGTAATTTATGGATGTCCCTAAAAGAATCATCATCATCTATGATCATATCAATGGCCTTCACCAGTTCACTACTGGGCCACACTCAACGTATTTGGCAGTAGTCTAGTAGCTAGTAATTTAGGTTTAAATACAAAAAAAAAAAAACGTTTTAATGTAGATCGTACAGTCAAATGGCAAAAGCCATTTTGTAGGACTAGTTTAATAACATAGTGATAAGTTTTTGTGTAGTAAATAATGATTTTTAAGTGATATTTAATGTCGTAACAATTCCTCGTCGAATCCTCTTTCAAATGTGTTTGAAAGAAGAGGCTAACGACACGTTACATTCATGAAGTTAGCAAGGCTGTTCTTCTATGTCGTTACTTCTTTCCAACCATCGTTAGCCTGATTAAAATATTATTTGTTTATACTTTATATTGAATGGAAAACATCTACATTATTCCTGTCAGTCGTCTCATTTAAATCTATTCACATAAATTAAACATGTCGACACGCCGGTACCTGGTGTGCTGTGCCTCGCATTTTTATTGTCCCATATTACACGAGATCGGATGTAATCAGTGATTGCATAAATAATGATCGAGTTATTAGCTGAAGAGTGGGGCGTGTGGAGGGTAGGGTGGGGTAGGTGAGGTAAATGGTGTACGAATAAAAAATCCAAAATTAGTTTTGATAACAATCCTGCTAAGTGCCATTTGCATCATAAGTATTTTCTTGAATTTGTTAATTTTGTGTCAGCAAATATATACTATCTAAAATTAAATTTTATCGTTCCTAATTGTGTGAAAAATGAAAATTCTCAACTAAAACCCTTGTTAGGGCCTTAAAATCGGTGATATATCATAATAAAATTAATGAATCGTAGACAATATTAGTAATAGATAACATTAAGTTATTCTGCTCATGTTTTAATAATATGAGGTATCCAACTATCCACTATCAAGATTATAATCTCTTATGGAAATTACAATAAATAAGAAATTCTTATATCACGACTCACGAGTCTGTTATTTTTATAGGGCAATATTAGTTCATATAAGACGCGATAGATGGCGGTGTGGCCAAGGTGGATAAGGAGGTGGTCTGATTGTTTAGTTTGTTTTATTTGATAATTATAATTGCCAATACAGCTTATTTATTGGCCTTTCTTATGGGTCATAAAGTGATGGTAACAAAAACTCTGTAGGTAGACGGCGTAGCAAAAAATAGCGGAGCGGAAAAAACGTAGCAACTGAAACAGATCTTATCGTAGAATAAATATCGCATGAGACCGTTTATGTGTTCTTATCAGTCGGAAAAAATGAGATCTTATCAATATCAATCGATTTAATGGGCCGTCAGCGGGCCAATAAATATGTCACCGGTGTGACGATGTCCGGGAAATCGGAGGGAAACAATAGCCCTCATATTCTTCAGACTTTTGAAACGCATGTAATAAAGATCTAAGGTCCCAGGTCCTTCGCGCGATAACAGATTTCAGATCATCGCTATAGATAAGGCACCGACTATTTGAAAGTATAAAATGTTTGGACAGCTCTTGTATGGAATCTTTCACGTCGCGAGCGCACGATTATGACGCGATTCGCTTGTCGTCTCAAAACCGTGACTATTAAAGACGCCTTAAGGTCGAGAATGGCGGGCTAACGGTCAGCGTACGCTACGTATCCGAGTTGATTATCTTTGGATGAGGAAAATTGGGGTTTAAGTAGACGACTGCTAGGTTGAAAATGCAGTGGCCGGCGCACTATCGACTCCCATCACTCCGCGTTCGCACGATTGATCGATAGTATTTTTTGCGAGGGCTTTATTTATAAAACAATTGAACGTCTTCGATGCGATAAACGCGATCGCCCCTACCATTGGCCGCGACGATGTCTTCGCAAAAAACGTTCGAAGGCAAAAAGGTAGGGCAAAAACCATTGCATTGCAACGCAATCGTAATTAATTTTACTTCTTGAAACTGTTTTATATTTATTTCCAACATCATTGCAATCAGCTATTCATAATTGCAAATAAATCGATGAACTGCCAGTCCTGTGCGTTCGCGGAATGTCTTTATCTGGTCGCTGCCAACGTTTACCATTTTAGTGATCATGTGCAATAACAACCGTAGCTACAGTTATTTTAAACGCAAATATGTTAATTATACAAACAGTGCTATTAGTTGGCTGTATTACAAAACACTTAATGTCACTGCAATGCGTTTCTTATTAAAACACCATCGAGTCATTTTAATATTAAGCATAATTATAGTTTCCTCACTGAAGCATTAAATACTCTCACGCTAGTAGTAGTTTTTGTAACGTATATTAATACGTTTCTCCTTAGTTTAATCCACACTTGACTGGTCGTGTCTTACTAAGTTGCAAAAGTTCAAATGCTTTTACGTTGAGCATTGAAATTAAAAAACAGAATTTTTGGTTGAATACACAGTACACACGTCTTTCGGAATTCCTTTTTTTTCGTTAAATTTTCAGAATAGAATACCATACCACCTATGTACTGATAAAACGATCAGTTATAAACGAGCTGTAAACTAAAAAAGGTTTCTAAAACTTATATAAAAGTTACAATGCCGAAATCGCAATGTGAAACAAAATCACTTTCGAGAACTCTCGGTAGGGGTGTTTCAGAGTTCGACTCCCGATTGTGTGACGTGTCCCGGAATCCGCCGGCCTCGTAGTAATTGTCATTTCATTATAGAAGTATTCGTCGAGGCATCGCCAGGCATTTTAAAGTGAGGTTTTTTAGTCTCACCGAAATTACACATAATCGAACCGATCGATAGTTACGATTTATTCAAGCAAATTGTAAGGAATGCTGTTCGACGTACGGCGAGAAAACTGTATTACGATTATTTTTATAGTTTTTACTAGCTTTTTCCCGCGACTTCGTCCGCGTGGAGTTTGGTTTCCATACAAAGTTTTTTTTACCCCCTTAGGGGGCGAATTTTCAAAAATCCTTTCTAATCTAAAAATCCTACGTCATTACAACTATTTGTATGCCAAATTTCACCAAAACCCGTTCACTAGTTTCGGCTGTGCGTTGATAGATGATTCAGTCATTGCCTTTTATATATTTTATTTAGATTAGTCGGGTAAAAAGGTTTAAGATCATCTATGAGTTTCGTTTTGATTTCTTCTGACCTTTGAACTATTTCAAACATACCTTGAAATTAATCTAATAATTAATCAAATACGTTTAACAGGAATTAGCTTATTTAATAAAATAAGTAAAATTTTTATAAATACTTGTTATTTTTATAACCCGAATACGTAAATTGTATAGCCTATTGAAAACTTATATTTTTACCAACCTCATGTGTATAGTGTTGGAAAGGAATAAAAATGCCAACATGATCTCACCACAATATATATTTTGTATTTATTTGTTGTGTACAATATAATTCAGACATTTAAAAACCTAATATTGCAAATTATTTATACAGTAAGTTTTACTACACACAGTCATGAAAGTTATTTTATATATGTTTTTAGATATCAATTTCACATTAAGCTTAAGGCCTATCTACCATAATCCTTATTGGAGATAATAAAGAATAACCCTACTCTCAGGGTCGCGTTACTAGTTCGCGTGTCTTGATCAACTTTACTTTACCCATTTATTAGATTAATGAAATTTTAAACCATTAAGATTAAATCCAAATAACACAACCAGTCCTGATGCTCGAACAGTCATCCGTCTGCACAGTTGCGGCTCAGAGAGAAACCACGGGTATCGGTCTGAGCGTCCACTGGGCAGATCCTAGCTCAGGGCCTTGATGACACTGACCTGGATTGATGTGTAGTGATGATACGGAGGGCTGTACCTTATTTCCTTCTAAGCAACTCTTTACTCGGACATCGGAATGAGTTTCATCGAACCAAATACTGTGACTTCCAAAACAGTCAAGAAGCTTGTCTAATAACGGACTTGCTTTATCACTCGTTGCTACAATATAGTCAAGAGAAACAATGATAATAATAGTAACCCATCTGAAAAAGACAAGACAGCTATGAGGAACATATCTAACAACTACAACACCGAATTTATGGTAATTATGGTTCCATACATACCACGGCGGCTGCTACAACATAATTTGAGTTTTAAAGGACTTTAAACCATTTCCCCCGTGACAACCCGCCTCATACCTGTCGAACAGTGAAGGCGTCAATCAACGTGCTCAGCCCTAGGGCTTCAGGTTTGAAGAAAATATGATGTTAGCATTTTAAGACACTCACCGCTATTATTTATTTTGGCTAACCTGCCATATTTGACGACCTCCGTGGCTCAGTGGTGAGCGCAGTGGCGCTATAGCCGGAGGTCGCGGGTTCGAATCCCGCCAGGGAACAAAAAAAAAAAAAAAAAAAGTTTTCTGTGTTCCTGGGTCATGGATGTGTATTAAATATGTGTATAATATAATAAAAATCTTATATATAAGTATAGTATAAAAAGTATTAAATATATTTCCGTTGTCTGGTACCCGAAACACAAGTTCTTCGGATACTTACCACGGGGCCAGACTGACGTGGTGTGAAGCGTCCATAGATATTATTATATTATTATATTATTATTATATAATATTTCAAATAGCAAGTGCGATTTATTGCGATCTGAATTGCCCTTTTTCGCAATTCCTCAATCTCGCACCAGCTACAAAATCCTACTGTCACTTGTCAAATGTCATTATGTCACATTGACACAATGACAGGTAATAACATTGATGTGTGCTTTCGTAATTGCCATAGGAAAAAAACAACAACTAAGGTAAAAATTTGAAATGCAAAAAATTTGCAACGTTACAGTTACCCAAGTTTAGGCGCTAGGGTGGAACAAACATATAAATACATACATACAATTACGTACGTAGATACGTACAGCGCCGGATTTAGAGGCCTGGAGAGCCTCGGGCAACAAAGGAGTGGAGACCCGAAATTATTTCCCAAATAAAATGCTTTTTTTTACAGTTTAGTTTTCCAATAAATAATTTTTATGAAACCAAGTATATATTCTTTTATTATTTAACGAACATCTTATACATTGTTAGTTGAGCACTGGGATAAAGGCGGATGCTTCGGTGACAGATTTGCGCCTTGTTCTTTCCTGTATCGAGCGGCTTTTTACCGAAGTCTCTACTGCGGAGGCCTCCTTTGTGGAGGCCGGGGCTGTAGCCCCGGTTGCCCTCCTCTAAACCCGGCCCTGCATACGGACATAGACTGCCCTGTCTTTTGGCTTCGCCGTAGTCGGGTCGGATATATTTTTTACTATGTAGTTCGAGACTTCTTTTTGCACGAACGAAGTCGCGGGCAAGATCTAGTATCTTACAATTGAAAAGGGATTACGACTACAAGTACTGACAATAAAAACTTATGAGATAGAACTTATGTATATTCATGCCACTACTAGTTACTACTACTTACTACTATGTCATAAAACATAATACTAGCAAGTACGAGTATGAGCACAACATAGCGATCAGTTTTTACACTGTCATACTGATAACACTATGTTACAACTTACAATCGGAGAACGTTTGCATTATTAATGTCAAATGGAATAGCCGCACACACGCAATATAAAAAAATAATAATTAAAAAAAATAATACATAGTTTATTTCCAATAAAAACATTAACAAAATATTACAAAAGTAACGTTCCCCCAAACTAGGCGGCGCCTGTCCTATGGGGGACTTAAAAAAGTACAAAGACATAATTTGCGGCTAAAAACAAAAAAAAACAGCATTTCTCTATAATTTAAATCAAAAAATAAAAAATGAAACATTCTATCTTATATTATTGACACAATAAATTTGTCAATACTAGTCAACACACTGTACAAAAATAACGGCAATTTGGCACGGAAATATGCAATAGCATTGTCAATATATACTTAAAATATAAGTACCTACCTGGCTAAGTTACGAATACCTACTTGTAAATTATTCGTGCTTGCCCTTAGAGTTAAATTGGTTATTGCTCTAAGTGCTAGTACCAGCCTCAAACTTATAACACCTTTCTTTATGTCGGCCATTTAAAAAATAATAGTTTGTTTCGATTTTCGAAATCTTTAAATTATCAAGCAGAAAAAAATCTAAAAAGAGTTATTTATTACTTATTTCAGCCTAAAAATATTTTATTTTCATCTATAATAATAATCTATACTTAAGGCCCTCCCCCGAGCAAAAGACCTTGAGGCGGTCAGCCGCATAACTCAGTTCAAATACTATGGAGAAGCTGAAACTATAATTCAATGTTACATTCAATTATAGTTTCAGGGTCTCCATAGTATTTACAAGTTAATTTTATTTGGGACACACACCAATAGATAGGCAATTTCATAAGCTAGATATTCGCCGTTTACATTTTTTTTTTGGTCAATTTTGAACTAAGTTATGTGAAAAATTTTGAACTGAGTTATGCGGCTGACCGCCTCAAGGTCTTTTGCTCGGGGGAGGGCCTTAATATAATAAAGAGGAAATGTTTGTTTTTTTGCATTGAATAGGCTCCGAAACTACTGGACCGATTTTGATAAGATTTGGCACAGATGTAGAGTAGACCACGGGGAATTAGGCCACATATGCTACTTTTTATCGCAGAAAAATGTATGGTTTCTGCGAAATTAACTTTTGCGCGGACGAAGTCGCGTGCAACATCTAGTCTATATATATAAAATGTTATGTTGGTTTGTGTACGCTTCAAAAACTCAAAAAGTTCTGCACCTATCGAGCTGCAATTTTAGCATGATATATAATCCGCAGCAAGGATTGTTTTTATCTATTTTTTGCATCAGTCACATATCCGCGACCGCGAAAAAACGGAGCGGACGGAGCCGCGGGCAACAGCTAGTATATTATATTTTGCATGCTGCATATGCACGAGGCTGTCCGGCATCAGGAAGAGCCGACGTGAAACAAAGAGCTATGCTGCCTAGTGTTAATCCCGTAGGGCTGTCACACAATAGATATATTTATATGTAAATTTAATATGTAAACTACCTTATATGTAAAAAGCTGGTGAAAATTTCGTTTCCGTGGAACTATAAATGGAAACTGACCTCTTTTTTAAACGGAACCTTAAGGTAAAAGTAGCCTATTAGTTACTTCTTATAACATCAACTATCTGCCAGTGAAACTCCGGTCAAAATCGGTCCGGCCGTTTCAGAGATTACTGGAACAATTAGCTGGAACAAACAGACAGACAGAAAACTTCAAAGTTGATTTTTTATTGTATGTATTTACTATCATAAGTACCGTGTATATTATATAATTATTATATCATGCTAAGCTGTTAATTTGAAATTAAAAGCAGACACTTTAATTTTATTTATTTGTATATAATATGTAATCTTTTCACTGTTTTTACCTATTTAAAAAAAAAATTGTTCATAATATTCTAAAATGATGCTAGAATCGTTATGATTCTATGAAATAGTAACTAAGTTTTGTATGAAATGGTATAGTAACATGTCAATTATATTCATAATTGATCATAAAAAAATATACCATTTTTTCTTAGACCTTAATGCATATCTAATTACCTTACTAATAAATTCGCGTTACAATAATATTTATAGAAAAAAAACATTGGGATTTATTGCGGAAACCGCAAACCAAAATACTTTTAGATTGTACAATTTTCATTCACATGTCATTTCCCGTAATTATTTTAATTTGGAGCCAAGGAGAAACGTAGATCTATAAATTGTTAATCATATTTTATATGAATATCCGTTGAAATGAATTATAATATCACAGTATTTAGTACCTTTTTCAGATAAGTGACCTATGCTAATCCAGATGCTATCACGCTTACATCTAACCAGAACCTCAATTATCGTATTTAAAGTAGACTTTCATTTTACTTCAATTGCATTGTAAGTGAAGGGACATGTTATCATGAACTGATTTTATGAAGTTTCGACTAATCTGAGCGCGTTTCACGTTGGTTTAATGTTTACGAGAATATCGTTTGACAGTTTTAGCGTATTGGGAGTTGATTGTAATTGTATTAATGCAGGTTTTATTTAGCAGAATTGACCCTCAGATCTTATCTTTGGTCGCCGTGGATAATTGTTCCATAGTAAAATGCCCCATGTCCTTAGCGGACACTGGACACTAACATCGAACCTGTCCGCCCACATACAATCCGCCAAAAACTCTGGTTATTAGCTGTCCATTCTGTGATTCTTATCTACTTAAAAACTATTCAAGGTTGTTTATACATTTTTCTTTTTATGTATATGATTACTCATATAATTAGGTGTGCTATTAACTCGTACAAAGTAAATAGCTATACTCTGTTTTATTGTTGCGTGTAACCAATGTCGTTTTCTCTTAGTGTGTCTACTGTCTAACAATGTGCTAGGTATGTCAATAAATTGGACAGAACATCACTCACCAAAGCGGTGAAATTCAGGCACGAGAAAAACTGGATTTAATAAAAACGAAAATATATCTAATGTAAAACAGAGGCAGCCATTTTCGAATATTTTTAGATAGAGATCTCGATATTTCATGAAATATACAGAAGCCGTCTCAAAACAGCGGGGCACGAGAAAAACGTACGTGCCAGTGTAATGTAAACTTTTAATTAATTTTGTATATTCAAATATTTTTTTCCCTCGATGGCAACCCTATTTCGTCGCGCGGTCGGCGGTCGTAAGTACCGACTCGGGTAATTTTATATTCATTTATACCCATATGTGATATATTTGTGATAGAATCTTATAATATCTTTCTACCTTCCACGATAGAACAGTAATTATTTCATTGTCAATATTGACCGCTAATACGTCCCCAACTCCCCACAGGTCTACTCTGGTCTACGCTGGTCTACTAAAGATAGAATACAACCTCTGTCTTACCTGATAACCTATACCAACGTCTACACCTAGTACCTACTACTACATCCTATACCTTCATCTACCAACCTACTGGGGCCAATAGATTTTTTTTTAACCAATCAAACAGGTAATTTGAAGGCACCTATAAATATTTGACAGTCAAGTAACAAATTGAATACAGTAAACAGTTAGTATGGGATAATTTAATCTTAATTTGAATACTTTATTTATTTTTATGTTTTTTATTTCATTTGGAATACCATAACAGCCATCAATCTTAATCTAGTTAAAGTACGTATTACAATAATTGTTTTAAATAAGGCCAATAACAGTTCACATGTTACAATACTTTACTAATCTAAGATGGCAATTCTTCACATATTTCTCGTAATTTTCTCTGAAATTTCACAATTATTTCAAGGCCAAAATTAGCCAAACCGATCGTCTTTGAGTTTTTGTTTGCAATCTATTTTTATATGAGACTAGATGATTCGTGCGCGTAAAAAGAAATCTCGCGGGAACCGTACATTTTGTCGCGATAAAAAGTAGCCTATGTCCTTCCCTGTGATCTATTCTCTATCTTTACCAAATTTCATCAAAATCGGTAAAGCAGTTTCGGAGCCTATTTAATGTAAACAAACAAACAAACAAACTTTTCCTCTTTATAATATTAGGTAGTATAGAAAAGAAAAAACATGAAGAATAAAAAAAAAAAACTCGGAAAATTCGCATTTTGACTATATGATAATGTAGAGCCATCTTAGATTGTAAATTAAGGATAAAAAAATCAAACGAAATATATAAGGTCTGGTAAAATCAATTACGGATACTTAAGGCACGTGATCCACTGCTTATGTAAAGACGTTTAGGCAGAAAAATAATTGTCATCCTCAAACTAAAAAATCATCTAATGTATGGGCGACTCACCGCAAAACGCAAACTCGTCCATATAAAGACAAAATTTTTTTTTTCGAGTATGACAATTATTTTTCTTCTTAAATGTCTTTACATAAGCAACAGATCATATGCCCGAAGTATCCGTAATTGATTTTTCCAAACCTTATATATCAATGAGCCGATTCAATCTTATTTTGATCACAAAACTTGTTAAAAAAAAGAGGTTTCTGTATTCTGTAATCAAAGACCAGACTATAAAAATCATATTACCATAGTGTAGGCGAAAACTAATAGAAAACCGAACATCGATATAAATAATTAAATATATAATTAACGCGGAATACGAAATATGCAGCGCGTACGCACTAAGCGACTTCACAGAGGGAAGTGACTTATTTAATGACAAATTTTGATTTATTTAGCGCGCGGAGGGTAGTTCTGCCCTCGGCTATCGTGCAGTGCAAAGAGTTCAACGAGATACAGATAGTGCAATCCACGAAGACGCGCCCCACCAATTTTAAGTAGAGCATCTTTCCCTTTGACCGTGACGCTATCTCTTAATTGGTCTATTTATTGTAGTGTGCGCGTGCACTCATAGGTAATTAGTGTGTACCGATAACACTCAAACATTGGCGAAAGCTTGCACACATATATGTACTATAAACGATTAGGAGGAAAAGTGGGGCGCGTCTTCGTGGATTGCACTATCTGTAGCTGGATGAATGTAACTCTTTCATGTAAATAACAATGAATAGAAACAATTTGACACACATACCAGGATAGATGGAAAATAAACTAAATTTAACACACACTGGAGGCCCAAGGGGGGATTGAGGAGTATAAGGCCCAGGAACGCAAGTCGCAACACCAGAGGAGTAGTGTAACTCTCCTGGTGTTACGAGTGTCCATGGGCGGCGGTAGTCGCTTACCACCAGGCGTTCCGTCTAATCGCTTCCTGGTTCATTTCATGAAAAAAGATTGCCCGCGGCACGCCCGCCCGCCCGCGTAAATACATTATCCCACGGGAACACTGGACTTTTTCGGGAAAAAGTAGCATACGTGTTAATCCAGAGTCTAAATTACTACTACCATACTACATTTCATTTTTGCGAGAAAGGAAGAAAAACGAGAAAGGAAGGAAAGAAAAAAAAATTTTTGTGGATGTATGGAGATTATGTCTCCATACATCCACACAAGCTTTCACATTTATGATAGTAGTAAGATAGAGGCTGTCTTTTATCAGCAAAATGTATTAAAGAATTACGTGGGATAGAAAATATTAGCTCTTCTAGACGCGTACAAAGACACGGGAATTCGCATATATGTGGCGCCCAATGCCCATGCACGCTAGTCTTAAATATTGGATCCATAGGGGTTTGGTGGCTCGGTTCACCGAAGAATAAAAGGATTTCCTTGCTTGCTATTTGCCTAGAGTGTACATCTAGGATTTATACGTAGAAGATAGTCCGCCGAATAGAACGATAGTTAAATTGAGTGACGCTGTCATGCTGTCCTTGTCATTTCGGTTGGCAGAGACAGCGACAACCCGTGAATACTATACCCGTGGGTACTTCGCTTGTTCGCCCCACAAGTTTCGTCCTAATAGGACGAAAAGGCGATTTTCAAATTTTATTACTTTTTGTATTCGTCAGTTCGTTCCATATAATTGATTTTTAGGCCCTTAATTTTGATCAGCGTTTCAACATTAGGCCATGAGTCGCTTAGTGCGTACGAGCTTAGGGTTCTGTGGGCTGTGGGCAGAGCTCGTATAAAATTGGCATTTTTTGCGGCCCACTAAGATTAGTCAGTTTCGACATTCCGCCCACGAACGTATTAACATAAACGTTACTAGTGCACTAACACAAATGAGATTTTATCTGCCACGCCAGTGACTCGTTTTGAGGCTAATATAAATCTTGAGGTCTTTATATCTGTTCTACAAATTTTGGCTACTAAACAATTGATTATTTTCGAAGCTCAATGTTATCGGTATCACAACATTCAGGCTCGGTTAAAAGATCTTTATTTCCCATAATGCAAAATAAAGTTTGCAGTGCAATAACAGTCGACAATGCGGGTATATTTAAAAACTTAAAAATCTTACCATATCACACCTGGTGATTTTCAAATAAGCTAGAGCATCCTCAATCTCATCCTTTATAAGCTTAAAAACATTTGGCTACGTCTGAGTTTTTGGAGTTTGAACAACCTTTTTAAAGTCTACCTGCTACTAGCTTTTGTCACCGGCTCCGTTCGCGTAAACATAGTGTCCCACGGGAACACTGTACTTTTTTTGGGATAAATAGTAGTCTATGCTTTAATCCAGAGCCTAAACTACTACCATACCAAATTTCATTAATATCTGGTTAGTAGTTTCTGCGTGAAAGAGTAAAAAACATCCATACATCCATCCTCACAAACTTTCACATTTTTAATAGTAGCAGGATGGTTACGTCACAAGTCACAACTCACAACATTTGGTCTGATCTGTCAAGTTTCAAGAGATCTGATCTGAAGCGGTTGGCTTTGTGCTTGGTCTTTATGAATTTACGAAAGTCATTATATCGCGGAAATTATAATATTATGACTATATTATTCAAAACTCCCGTCATGTATTCCTTTTGGATCTGTAGAAACCTCTGAAGGAGACAGGTATTTACTGCATCTCTGCAAAGTTCCAAGAAGTCATAATCGGTAGCGCTCCTACGCAAAACAAATACAATAATTATATTTGTTCTGCGTACATCTGATACATGAATTAAGCTGGCGATAGTGCCGACAAAGCGCTCGCAAATCTGACGATAACTATCTCATTCTTACAATGGCGCGCTCATAAGCCTAATTAGAAATATACCGGGCATTGTAGTGGCTATCTGCAAATGTACAATAAGAAATGCGTTATCTAGGGCGATACGGTTGCGCCGCGAGCGACAATTATCAGTACCGGAGGGATTAAGTGCTACGGACATGCCGCTTGGGGCATCATCCATTGCATTTTCGAGCGCGACTCAGGGAGTTACCCGCATAGAAGACCAGCAATGGATGGTGGAGTGCTTATGTTTGTTATGCCATAGGGCTCTACAGGTAGAGTCGTGCGGGGAATGCGTAATGCTCGGTAGTGCGCGGTCGTGTATTGTGCCGCAATTGAGTGCGTCGCAGATTGTTTGAAATATTGTTGAGATATTTTTGCATATTTTTCGGTTTAATCAACATTTGGTGAATAAAATATTCTTTAAATCGAAATCCTACTAAGTGTGAAAGTTTGTGAGGATGGATGGATGTTTGTGACACTTTGTTTGTTGAAAGGTATGGTATTAGTTTAGGCTCTGCATACTTTGTGCCTATATTGCGGAATATTCATGAAACTGAATAATTATCCTCTTATTACTAAACTAGCTGTTTTCCGGCGGCTCCGCCCGCGTAAATATACTATCGAGTATCCCGCAGGAACACCGTACTTTTCCGGGATAAAAAGTAGCATATATCTTAATCCAGAGCCTAAACTACTACCATACCGAATTTCAACAAGATCCGTTCAGTAGTTTTTGCGTGAAAGAGGAACAATCACCCATCCATACGTACATAATATACATCCATCCATCCATCCATCCTAACAAACTTTCACATATTTTATAATATTGGTAGGACTCACCCATGTTTAATTTTAATATCTTTGAAGACAAATAGCGTTAGAACTTAAACCTCGTAGCTACCACAAAAACATTAACAATTGAAGTTTATTTGTTATATGAAAAAAAAATTACTTACTTCTAGAGGAAAAGGAACAATATAGTTTAGTTACAAAACCTACGGGTTTTGCTAAAATATTTCAAAGGTACCGCAACTACCGGAAGAGATATGCGTTATTTGCTTTGTTCTCGTTATCGGGCTAATGTAAATTATTATTATTATTATGTTTGTGCAATGCATTCCTTGCTCACGGGCAATTAAATCCCGGACCTTTGGAAGGCATGCGTGGGGCCGAAGCCAACACGCAGGGGCCCTATTACACAATTTTAATCTAAATGTAATGTGACACTAGCCGGTGACTCTCCCTGTACGCACTATGAGAGTGCGCCCAAGGAGAGCCACCGGATAGTGTTGGACTATTGCAGGAAATGGATACTAGAAATGATACTGGGCTATGGTGGTGAGATGCTAGTGGACTGGTTACCGGGAACTATGGGAGGACTATGGCGCCTGCCGATACGATGTGGTAACATGTATCATAAAGTTGGCAGACGGTGACTCGCCAACTCATTGAAATGGGCCCCTTAAAATGGTCGCACGCACGGTGCACCAAGGCGGCAACATTTACAGAGCGGCTTGAGGCAGGAGAGGTGTCGCTGGACTTTAAACGACGATCATTTGCACCCTCAGAGGGTCCCATCACGTCGCCCACTCGCCACTTACGCTTCACATCCTCCCTCCGAGCCGAAGCTCTCGCGACTCCACTCTGACCGGCCGGTTAAGGCAAGTCAGAGGTAGGGGCTGTTCTCCGTCAGTGTTCACTCCGGCCGGCCGGTAAAGGCAAGCCGGAGATGGAGAACAGGGCCTTCCCCTTGGAGCACTCGGGTGCGTGGGGTCGCTACTCCCCAACAGCTCGCCACAAGCTGCCCTGCGGGCTTATTATTATTATTATTATTATTATTATTATTATGAAATTAATTTATGTCTCGGCAATTATGCCGGGTAAATGATTCAGGTACGGGCGTATGCCAAGTAACCTGATTCATGTCTTATGAGTGAAGAGTCAAGATTGTGGCGGAGTAAATGATGATGGGTTAAGAAAACGACGAACTATAGAGCAGGTATCAATGACGATGGATTTTTGTATGGGGATGTATGTGTTTTTGTTAAGGTCGAGTACTTTCAGAGCAGCAGTAAGTGTTTTGGGGATGACGCCAGTTGAAGAGATGATGATGGGTATGATTTTTACAGTTTCCTGGCGCCACATTTGCTTTATTTCGTCTGCGAGAGTTATATATTTTTGGATCTTTTCGCTATGTTTTTGTTTCAGGTTATTGGTGTTCGGGACGGCTATATCTATAAGGTAAGTGATTTTTTCAAGTTTTATTGTTAGGGTTATATCAGGTCTATTACTCAGGATTGTTCGGTCTGTGACTATACCTCGATCCCAGTAGAGTTTAGCGGTACTGTTTTCCAAGACACTGCATGGCTTATATTTGTAGTAAGGTGTGTGTATGTCTATGAGTTTATATTTAAGGGCTAGCAATTGATGAATATGTTTGGCTACGTTGTCATGTCGGTGTGTGTATTCTTTGCTGGCAAGTGAACTACATCCTCCAGTGATATGATCTATTGTTTCGGTGGTTTGGTGGCATAATCTACATTTATCAGTATCTATATTTTCTTTAAGTATGTATTTGGAGTAATTACGGGTTTTAATTATTTGGTCTTGAATTGCTACGAGAAAGCCTTCTGTCTCGCTGTATATATTGCCTCTCGTTAGCCAGCTGAAGGATGCAGCTTGGTTTATATGATCTTGTTCTATCTGATGAGGGAATTTGCCATGTAGTGCTTTACTTTTCCATTTGACTATTTTTTCAGAGTCTTTTATTATTTTGTGTTTTGGATCAAAATGACTATTGTTAAGCTGTAGGGGTGTTCCTGAGTGGGTAAGGCTTAGTAAGGCTTGGTGTAAATGACTAGTGTGGGACTTAGTTTGGAAATATGTTCTTAAGTTTTTAATTTGATTGTAACATAAATTTTTTATGTCAATGCAACCACGGCCTCCTAGTTTCCTCTTTAGCGTGAATCTTTCGACTGCTGAATGAATGTGATGAATGTTATGTTTATAGCTAGCGGCACGGGTTGTAATGTTAAGAGCTTCAAGTTCTGTATCTGACCATTTAATAATTCCGAATGAGTAAGTTAAAATTGGTATTGCGTAGGTATTGATAGCCTTAATTTTATTTCGACCTGATAGTTGAGTAGATAAAATTTTATTTAGTCTTTGTTTGTATTGAGATTTTAGTGTAATTTTTATAGATTTTTGTCTATATCCTAAATATTTATAAGTATCCTTTGCTTGCATGCTATCTATTATGTTTTCTTGTAGTTCTAGGTTATGAGGATTTATTTGTTGATGTTGACCCTTAATCAAGCAGTTAATTTTACATTTATCGATTCCGAATGTCATTTTGATATCTGTGCTAAACCTTTCAGTGAGTTCTAAGAGATGTTCTAGTTGTTGTCTGTCTGTTGCGTATAGTTTTATATCATCCATGTATAGTAAGTGGGTGAGCTTTATATTATTCACTTTGTCTATTGTGTATCCATGACATGACTTGTTAAGAATGTTTGTGAGCGGATTAAGTGCTAAACAAAACCATAAGGGACTGAGAGAATCACCTTGGAATATGCCACGTTTGATTTTAATTGTAGATGTGGAGAGTGTATTATCACTTGTCCTAAGATTAAGTTTAGTGGACCAAGTTGACATGAGATATTGTAAGAGCTGTATTAATTTATTATTGACTTGATATATTTGTAAGACTTGTATTAACCATGAGTGCGGGACGCTGTCAAACGCTTTTTGGTAGTCGATATATGCAAAGTAGAGGTTTTTACGCTTTTTTTTTGCTTGATTATGTATTTCAGCATCAATTACTAGCTGTTCTTTGCAGCCCATAGACCCCTTGGTACATCCTTTTTGTTCTTCAGGTATTATTTCATTTTGTATGATGTGTGTATTTAACTTTTGTGTGATTATTGATGTGAATAGCTTATATAATGTGGGTAGACAGGTGATCGGACGGTATTTTGTTGGATTACTAGTATCGTTTTTATCTTTAGGCTTTAGGTAGGTAATTCCCTGAGTCATAAATGAAGGTATAGTCTGGGGATTCTGTATGAATGAATTGAATATGTTTGCGATGTGAGGATGTGTTGCTGTGAAATATTTTAACCAGTAATTTTGTATTTTATCAGGTCCTGGGGCCTTCCAATTAAAAGTTCTTTTTGTAGCAAAAGTTACGTCGTCTTTATCCACTATGATGTCGGGCATTTGGTTTATACTCTGGTAATCCTGTTTTACTGCATCGATCCACGATGAGTTATTATTATGTTGAACTGGTTTAGACCACAGGTTTTCCCAATAACCTTTGACTTCATTTATATCTGGTGGCTGTGTAATTTTAATATTTTCCGAATTTAGGTTTTGATAAAATATTTTTTGGTTGTTACTAAATAGTATATTGTCTTTTCTCCTTGTATTACTGATTTTAAGTCGGCGTAGGCGTTTGCATTGTGCTTGTAGTTTTTGTTTTAAATTGTCTAGGTGATCTAGTAATTGACTTTTAGTAAGTAAGTTTGGGTTAATTTTTTTATGCTTCTTTGGGTTAAGATTTCCATTTAAATATTGTGTTAGCTGTCCTATTTCTTTACGTAGCTGTTTGATTCTATTTTCTATTCGTATCTGCCATTTCGGTTTACTTTGGTCTATTGTTTTTCTCGTTTCTTTCTCTTCTGATCGATTTATTATCTTAGTGTGTAAAGTTGCGGTAGTCATAGCTCCACAGTAAATAGCATTCTGAATTTCATCCAGGCAAGGGATGCCTTTTTCCTCAAAATATTTTCCGATAAAGTCATTTAGTAGGTTTACTGTTTTAATTACGTTACGAGTGACCTGCAGTTTTGGGATTATAGGTCTAAGAGTTGGGTCTGTATCGGAGTATTTAATCAACATTTCCTTAAAAATATTTTCAATTTTTTGAGTCTCTATTAAGTTGGGATTTCTAGGTGTACTATTTGTGGTGATTGTCTCTAACGTGATTGCATGTTCTGTGGTATAAGGAGAGTTTGGCAGGGTATTTAGTTGAGGTGAGGGTGAGATATAGGAACGATGTGGAGATAGGTTGTCAGCATAATATTGATGGTCTGTTTGAATGTTACATGTGCTTAGTTGTAGTACAGTGTCCTGTATATTAATTTGGCCATTGGATTCGTCCAAGGTTTCTATTTCGGCTACTGATTGTTTTATTTTTCTCTTACGTGAGGTGCTATTCTATTGTTTCGATGAATAACTCTAATTTGATCAGCTAGTCTTTGTTCTGATATATGGCTCAATTCCGGGTAAGTTTCTACGAATTTTTGATGAAGTAATGGTCTGAAAGCTGTGAGGTTTGATTCGCATGATGTGACTATGTAGTAACAACGGAGTAGTTCTCTGTTAATTTGGTCAGTCCATTTCATCCGTTGTCTGTTTTTTCCAGCGAGAGTGGTTGGAGGAAGCATGTCCTGCAAAACACTTTTTACTGGTGTGTTGTTGAGATGTGGTAGTGTGAGAATGTTGTGGTCTACGAGATTAAGATTATTATTTTGGAAAGTATTCGTAGACGGTGTGATGCCAGGGATGGACACAGAATAATTAGCAATTGCTTCCCGTGTAACAACGTCTGACATTGGTAATGATGTGGTGGATCGTGATGATAGCGAGTTATTGTCGAACATGTATGACTTTGGCGACGAGTGAGATGATGGAAACAAGCTGATGGATGAAGTAGGTGATGTGGGGTACGAGTATGTGTTGCTCGTTGTAGGAAGGATGTTATCTGCAGCAGTTCTAGACTGGGCAGGAAGTGGCGATACGTTGCTCCCCCCAGAATACGAGGAGCAGCCCGGGCCCGAAGGACCGGGGCGGGATTCTCCATTGCTTTTCGCTCCGGTACCCGCCTGGGGTATATTTCTATTACGTAGTCGCATTTCATATGATCTTCTGAATTCTTCTTCTACTTCTTGGGGGTTTGGGACCGTTGGTTAGGAAGGGTGTAGCTAAGATGTTAGTAGCTATTTTGTTGTAGCCGAGATGTTAGTGGCTTTAGTAACTTTAGTGTCTTTGGGATCAAGGTGTTAGTGACCCCTTTATGGTTCATGCCTTCCCTAAGCCACGTCAAGGTGGTCCCCCGGGGGGGTTATTATTATTATTATTATTATTAATGTAAATCACCCTTAATCTTTAAGACGGTTTTCTGTTCTCCATAATAATTTGTATAATAAAGTTTTTCTATCTCTACAAAATTTTGACCCTCGTTTCATTTACTTAAGGGATGAATTTAAAAAATCCTTTCGTAGCAAAGGCCTACGCTAGGATCTAAGTTCCTTTCAGCGCTTACTGTTCATTGGTTTAAGCTCTTTGTTGATAGATCATACTTTTTATTAGGGTTCCCCGCACCCAAAGGTTAAAACGGGACCCTATTACTAAGACTCCGCTATCCGTCCCTCTGTCTGTTCGTCTGTCACCAGGCTGTATCTCATGTACCGTGGTAGACAGTTGAAATTTTCACAGATTACGAGAACGTATTTCTGGTGCTGTTAAAACAACAAATATGTTATAAGAAATGAATAAAATAAGTGGGGCTTCCATACATCAAACTTGTTTTTTGTACGGAAACCTTCGTGTGCGAGTCCTACTCGCACTTGGCCGGTTTTTAAGGTTTATACAGATTTTTATCCTAACAAGGTGTAGGTTTGTATCGTGAGCAATGACGGAACTACAACAAAAACAACTTAATTTTATATTACTAATGCCCGTAGGCGGCGCAGGTGCAAAAATAGTGAGTGGGTGCCGCGGGTAAAAGCTAGTTATGTAAATATATGTTTTAGTGGGTTTTTGAAATCCATGTCATGTTGGCGTCATTTTCTTTCTTAGGCTGGGAAGATATTACCGGGATCGGGAGACAATTCAGAGCATTGAAAATATAACTCTGAACACACATACAGTAGAGTTGAAAATCGAACCTACACCAAAAAAAAGTTTTGTTTTAAATTTTTGTCTGTTTGTCTATCTAACAGTTTGTTCCGGCTAATTTCTGAAACGGCAGACCAATTTTGACTAGACTTTCGCTGGTAGATTACAAATTATGATGCAAGGAGTAACTTAGGCTAACGCAAAAAGCAATTTATTTTAACGTAAAAGAAATTGGGTTCCGTTTCCGTTAATAGTTCCTTCCACGTAAAGTTGCAGCTATTTTAAATTAAAACTTCAAAATCTCTTGCGGTTCTGGAATCGTTTAAGTGGGCGGTGACTGCTTATTATTTCACAGCTTGAATAAATATAATTAACACGTGTGGACACGACACATCCCGACATTCCCAAACTTTCCAGCTCATTAAATTCAATCAATAATTGACAAAAGTCACCCGTAATAACACGCGTTGGGAACTTTCGTTCGTGGAAGCGTATTATCGTTACCCGACCCGATCCGATCCGACCCGACGTCACGCGACACGCGAAACACGTTGAGTGTGTGTGGGTGTGTGTGTGTGTGTGGTACAAGTTAGTGAGATGGTCAGTGGTAACTGGTAAGACAAATGAATGTTTGGACCGCGGATCGGGCTGCGCTCCAAACTGCGGAGGGATCTTAGCTGTTATGACTGCTGTCGTTCTAATTACGACTAAAATGCGTGACGATTTGGAGTTCGGACTGCCATGCCATGCCGGCGTCTTACATATTACGTCAAAATACAATAGCGCGCGGTTTAAACTTTGGGGAAGGGGCTGTCATCGACTTGCTAGATCGGACTGTCCGCCCAGCGTATTCAGTATTTATACGTTCACTTCGGATTTAAGGGCAGGGCCCTTGTTGGTGGAGCTACCGCCACTTTTCTCTATCCTCCACTAGTACCTTCAGCTCTCTATAAGACATGACATTTACACGTCTAATATAGTTTTTTCTTGGCCTTTCCCTATCCCTCTTTCCTTCTATATTTCCTTCTAATATTGTTTTCATGAATGTGTCATGTCTTTTAAGATGCAATCATCACTCCTCTTCTATTTTCTAGAGATTTTAATGTTTCTCTTTTCTCCTATTAATCATCTGTACCACTTCTTCGTTAGTTTTATTTTCCTTCCAACTCATCCGCTGCATCCTTCTCCAGCACCACATTTCGTGCCCTATAGTGCCCTCCTAATCGTGCCGTATTCGTTTCGTTCGTTTATTCACTTACTCCCTTATTAATAAAAATATTAACAATAATTTTTTGACGACCTCCGTGGCTCAGTGGTGAGCGCAGTGGCGCTTTAGCCGGAGGTCGCGGGTTCGAATCCCGCCAGGGAACAAAAAAGTTTTCTGTGTTCCTGGGTCATGGATGTGTATTAAATATATGTATAATATAATAAAAATCTTAAATATAAGTATAGTATAAAAAGTATTAAATATATTTCCGTTGTCTGGTACCCGTAACACAAGTTCTTCGGATACTTACCACGGGGCCAGACTGACGTGGTGTGAAGCGTCCATAGATATTATTTATTATTTATTATTTACTACGGCTAATCCATGTTGCTTTCTTTGTCTGTCAAGTGGCTTCTCGAAAGTGTCAGACAAAGCCATTAACATGGATTAGCGTATCCGTATTCCGTGGTGTGAATATTTTTATGAATAAGTAAGAGTTTATTGCTGGAAGTAGCTAAACTGCCTTTCTCTTATTTTTCTCCTGTGGACGCCATCCACCCGATGCTGTTGAATCGAACCCATTAGTACACGTTCGGCGCAGTTTTGTCCTCTATAAAATATCATTAGGGCGAGAAACGCCGCGGGACAATACAATGGTGGGTCATTGTGGTGTGTCTCCGAGAGTCCGCGGCTGATGATAAATTTACCCCGTGTCTCCCCCCGTCGCCCCTCACTCCCCGCATCTCCCCGCACCGACAGCAACATAGTCAAAAATATATATTACTAGCTGTTTTTCGCGGCTCCGCCCGCGTAATTATACTATCGAGTATCCCGCGGGAATACTGTACTTTTCCGGGATAAAAAGTAGCCTATGTTTTAATCCAGAGCCTAAGCTATCACCATACCAAATTTTATCAAAATCCGTTCAGTAGTTTTTGCGTGAAAGAGTAACAAACATCCATCCATCCATCCTCACAAGCTTTCACATTTATTAGTAGGACTAACCTTAAGAACCGTCATTCGAAAGACTTACACGATTGACAGCTCGCAGCCATGTGTGCGAGGCTAGACGTATGCCGGGGGTGCGCGCGGCGAGCGGGTCGTGAGTTTTATCCAGCCAGGACTGCCGTTCACGGCGCTGGCCACTGATCGTTTCGTGCTTTGACATAATTGATAATATAATTTCATAATAGGTATATAAGATAGATTTGTCTGACGTGTCACGTGACATTTAAAATTATTTCGGTGTCAACCCTAGGCCTACGTCAACATGGCTGACACTCGTTGGTGTTCGAGCTGTCATTTGTAGAGTGTCGCCACTGTGACAGTCGAATCTTTAACCAACTTCCAAGATAAATATATAGCTTTGTATGTTCTTTCACTTCTTCTTAGGTTTAATAATTTCATTGCTGAAGACAAAATCACCAATAGTATCATTCTAACACGCTTTGGGATGGAATGGAATTGTGAATTTATATTTTTATACAAGCTTTTGCCAGCGTTAATACAATTATCCCATGGGAACACTGTACTTTTTTCGGCATAAAAGTAGCAAATGTGTTAATCCAGACCTCAAACTACTACCATACCAAACATCAAAATCCGTTCTGTAGTTTTTGCGTGCAAGATCAACATTAGTTACAAACATCCATTATTACAAACTTTATTATAACAATCACTGAGATTCCGCCAATCTACATAATATACCGACTTTCGACAAACATACTTATTTTGCTGTCCCTACCCACGTGTGAGCGGACCACGGACAATACGTTGTCCGAACTGGACCATTACGTTACGTCCCATACAATGTGTTGGTACCATTTGTGACACATCCTCTGTAATAACTTCTATTTATCCTACTCCAAAAGTTCAGTAATCACATTCTGAGTTTGACAGTTCATCATCAAATATCAGTTTTTGACAAAAAAAAAACTAGGACTCGCGCACCGAGGAAGGTTCCGTTCAAACCTGTAGATACATAAGTAAAAGTTCACCCATCACAACAATCGAGTCATAGTAGTGGCAGTAAGTTTAAAATTATTAAAAATATTTTTATTATATGATGTATCTAAAAATTTACGGTTTTCGCAATTTTTCCTTTATCTGTGCTATTATAAGACGTTGCTTCGTACCAAATTTCAAGATTCTGAGTTCACGGGGAGTACCTGTAGGTTTTGATTCCCTTGCGAGTGTCGAAAATAATGATGGCTGTATCTTTTGATTGCGTTGGCTTAGAAGTTTGCTCACATCTCTATACGATAAGCACGCTCCTGTTAAGCCAATTAGAATTAAACATCTTCCGGCTCCATGGCTATCAGATAATATTAAATCTCTTATTAATGCCAAGCATGCAGCCAAAGCCAAATACAAGAAATTCAATACAAATGAGTATCGCGATAAATATATTAAATTAAGAAACCGCTGCAATACTATGTGTCGTGATGCTCAACGGCGTCATATTCATTCAGCGGTCGAGAATGGTGACCCAGCAAAAACGTGGAAATTTCTAAAATCTCTCGGTATTGGCAAAAATTCTAATCTTAATGACTCCTACAATATCGATACTAACTTACTAAATAAACACTTTACATGTACCCCTAACTTAGACCCGGCGATTAAATTACAAACCCTTAGTAAAATTTCACTGATGCCAACTTCTAACTCCGAACCTTTCTCTTTTGCTTCATTCACTGAGTGTGAGGTTAAAAGACACGTCATGACAATAGCCTCGAATTCCGTTGGGGATGATAGCATCAGTCGCAGAATGATTATCCCGATTCTTGACATAATTGCACCTATCCTTTTACATATTTTCAACTTCTGCGTATCAACTTGCTCCTTTCCTAATACCTGGAAATCTGCTCACATAATCCCCTTGCCTAAATCCTCACGTCCTAAATTATTTTCTGATTTCCGCCCAATATCAATTCTTCCTTTCCTATCTAAAGTTTTGGAGCGTCTTATGCATCATCAACTCAACGGATATATTACGCGCAACAGTCTCCTTAGCACGTATCAATCTGGTTTCCGCACAAGTCACAGTACCACTACTGCCCTAGTCAAGGTAGCAGATGATATTCGGTCTGGCATGGACAATAAGAAGCTCACCGTCTTAACTCTACTTGACTTCAGCAACGCATTTAATTCCATTGATCATGACATCCTTGTTAGTCTTTTAGCGTCTTTTAACCTCTCACCTTCTGTGATTCAGTTATTTCGTAGCTACCTTGTGGGCCGTCGGCAGAGAGTTAAAATTTCTGAATCTTTTTCTGACTGGACCAATACTACTGCCGGCGTTCCTCAAGGCGGTGTTCTATCCCCATTACTCTTTGCCTTATTCATAAATTTCGTTACTTTTTCTATTTCTTCTTCTTTTCATCTATATGCAGACGATTTGCAAATTTACACGCAGTCAACTCTGGATGCATTGCCTGCGGCGGTGGGTGTTATGAACAGGGACTTATCGGCTATATGTGACTGGAGCAAGGAGCATGGTCTTCTTATCAACCCTGTTAAGTCTCAGTTGATAATACTTGGCAGCCCGGGGCTGGTCTCCAGAATTGACTGGGGTACTTTGCCGTCGGTTTCCATCAACGGTATAACAATACCATATAGTAAGGTTGTAAAGAATCTTGGTGTGTACTTTGATGAGCATCTATCTTGGTCTCAGCAGCTGAAGGAAATTAGCAGAAAGGTTTACTCAACGTGGCACTCCCTTAAACGACTTCGGTATGTTCTGCCGGTACCTACTAAGGTGGCCTTAGCTGAATCGTTGTTTCTCTCCCTTCTTGATTACGCGGATGTTTGCTTCATTAACTTGACCGAAGACCAACTAGACAAACTTGAGCGACTCCAGAATCTATCTCTGAGGTTCATCTTTGGCTTGCGCAAATTTGACCACGTATCTGAGTTTCGTAACAAGCTCAAGTGGTTACCAATTCGCTTTCGCCGTAATGCTCGCGCACTTTCCCTCCTTTACTCCATTCTATTTGATCCCAACAGCCCTCAATATCTAAAGGAAACCTACAGCTTTCGTTGCTTCGACAGGCAAGAGCTGCGGTCCTCTACAAATCTCCTTCTTGATATCCCCATCCACCACACTAAGTATTTCCACTCCTCATATCTCGTACAATCTGTCCTACTCTGGAACTCTCTCCCTACCCGAATAAGACAAGCCAAAACATTAAATACTTTTAAATCCTCCTTAAAAGAGCACTACCTCAGTCTGTGTCAGACATAGTAGTATGCAAATAGTGTTTTTATGATTAAAACTCCAATGTTATTATTACATTATATTATATCATTAAGTTATTGTTTCTATATCTATATATATTATTGTGTATGTATGTATGTATGTGTGTATTTATTTTTTCTTTCGTATTTATTTAATTTTTATAGTATGAAGTTATATACTTTTAGCGCATTACCCCTCTCCATCAATCTGTTCCTTTCTTCCAAAGGTTGTCTGGAAGAAATTGCTATTTAGTAATAAGGCCGCCTTTGTGTACTGTCGTAATGTTCTTTGTATCGTATATATTTATGTGTATGTGTAACTACTGATTGTGCACAATAAAGTATATTTTCATTTCATTATTTTCAAGTTTGATTTTTTGACAGCACCAAGGGACCGTAGACCTGAGCATTTGATATAAATTTCAGCTTGATACCTCTACGCATTCCTGAGAAAAACGGGTCTTGAGAGACATTCGGATGGACAGCAAAGTGATGCTATAAGGCAGTGGTTCTTAAACTAAGTGCAGTCACGGACCACTTTCAGAATTTCTGAAATGCTACGGACCCCTTGGGGGGGGGGGGGGGGTTATTGGTAATTTACTCTCACTTACTAATGCTTAACTTAATTAAATTAAAATTGTTAAATAGAAATTGAAAATTGGATGCTGTTGTTTGGCCTCAATGAGCACTTTAAATTATGTGATTGTCTTCGATTCAATTAAGTCATCTTTAATCAGTTGTGCTAGTTTACTGCAATTTTTTTTTTCATTAATCTTCAGAACGCTGCGGACCCCTGGCACACATATTACGGACCCCTTGGTGGTCCGTGGACCCCACTTTAAGAAACCCTGCTATAAGGGTTCCGTTTTTTCCTTTCGAGGTACGGAACCCTAAAAGTCCTAATTATTCCAAACTTAAATTTGTTAGTTGGGGCAAGAAAAGCTTAATTTTCTTTCTGGGTCAATTACTTAAATGGCTCTCAATCTTCACCCATCTTGCCCCAGCTGACGATAAGAATTTCTATTCCCATTTCCCAATAGTGGAGAGACCAAGGTGCTAAATGATCATCCTACTACTATAGTAAATGTGAAAGTTTGTGAAGATGTGTGAATGGATGGACTCTTTTACGCAAAAACTACTTAACGGATTTTGATGAAATTTGGTATGGTATCAATCCAGAGCTCAAACCGCCCGCGGCTTCGCCCGCGTGGAATAGCGTTTCTGGAGAAAACATTTCTTCAGTAAATAACTCTACTTACTGCAATTATACTTCTGTATACAATATTGAAAATGTTTTAAGGGTTTGGGTACCCGATGGGTAAAAACGGGACCCTATCAACTATATCGACGTGGTTAATCATTAAAATTGCCATTCAAATGTTATTTAACATTCCAACAAAACTGGTCTACCATCTTCACGGACAATTTTTAAGTACTGCCATATACTGCAGTACAAAATATTCGTGAGCCTCATATAAATACGTTTATGTTATTACGTAAACGGCCGGGCTGATTTGGCTAATTTTAGTCTTGAAATAATTGTGGAAGTTCAGAAAAGGTTTGGAGGGTATAAAATATTGGAAATACTAAAAACGTCGATTGAGTTTAACTATAATTCGTAGGTTACTTGCTTATTCCCGTTCATAGTTAAGACAGGACAACGTGTGTCGGAACAGCTAGAAATATTTATTAACGAAAATAAATAATTAAAAAAAAACCGACTGCAAAAAAAGACCTAAGATACCTAAGCAACGCACTAAAAAGACCGAAACAAGTTTGAGAAAATAGACTACACTATGAGCTGAAAGCCTAAGCGAAATAATTGACGTTATGTTTGGTAGCAGGCGGGACCCATTCACAAATTATAAATCGTACAAATATATATGGGTGTGTTAGTGCGTTGCTTAGGTATCTGTCTTTTTTTGCAGTCGGATTTTTTATTTTTTTTATTATTTATTTTATTTTAGATTTTTTAGTTTAACCAACACACGTTTGGTCGATTTAAAGCAAAAATACGATGATACGAACATTAACATATAGGTTTTTAGACAGCTGTCTAAAAACCTATATATTCTCACATATAGCTTGTTACGCAACTTTAAATCGATATAGATCCTAAACGGTCAGTCGAATCGAAAAATGTTGAGAGAAAACTAAAAATGTTTTTTAAATACCTATTCAACGATACCCCACTTGATATAGTTTGTTGACTTAAATTTTTTTCATTTTCACAATATGGCGTTCAGTAGTCGCCATATTGAATTTTCACTAACGTCATGTCTTTAGTGACACTCGCCAGACTAAGAGGGATCGATTGACATGCGAATCATAAAAATCGGTCCAGGCGTTTGGTCTGTATAGTGCTTCAAAGGAACATACAAACATACATACATAGGCTGATAAACACATTACCACTCCTTTGCGTCGCGCAGTCGGGTAAAAAAAGAAAGTTCTCAGATTGCATTATCTAAATACACAACTTTTGTATAGGTGGTTTATAATTTAGAATCATATTAAAATTGCTAAAAAGTCGTCGTTATAAATTAAAAAGCGTGGGGTTAGTAATATGAAGAATACGGCCATATATTACACCCCACGCGTCAGTCCTTGGACATTTCAACACGTGTTGTAATCAAAATGTCCGGTTTTTTAAATTAAACTGGTCTCTTAGTTCTGGAAATTACAAATCAACCTGCGCGAGTGCTACTCGGGTTAATAGTGCATTTTGGTTGCCAAGGACATTAGGTTTTACTATGGAACAATTATTCACGGCAACCAAAGATAAAATAAGGTTAGATGGCGTAATTGCATCTGGATTACAACTGCGTAGCCCATAGGTCGTATATCTGCACTGAGGTGGTATTATATCAGTATTTACTAAATACCAGTGGTGAGGGGTTCCTATAACTCCATTCCTATCGGCTTCCCTTACCGCTTACCTTTTGAAGACCTTCATCCAAATCCCTGTCTATTATACATGCTACGGCTTCCCTATAAAGGAGAACCAGCCTTCGCCACTGCTAAATACTGTGATATTTTTACTCATTGCAACGTTCCATGATTATATATTATTGCAAATATGATAAACATTTTATTAAAATTATCTTTATTTCTCCATTGTCATGTGAATCATCAAACATAATTACGTAAAGTGAAATGTGAATAATTGTATAATTGTTTTTTGGTTTGTGCTCTCGACTTTTTTGTGAAGCAGGTTGAAAACTCCCAATGTCTTTAGATGGCGCAAAACATACATATTAATAAGGGGTTTTAATGACAGACACTCTATTACGGTGATGGGATGGTAACAATGATGTCTTCATAAATAAATGATTTGCGTTGTTTTTTAGATAAAGTTTCGAGTACACGAGCCCGAAGGTATAATATTATGTGTGACTTCCAGGGGCGAAGGCTGGTTCTCCTTCATAGGTAAGCCCTAGCCTATACAAAAGGTAGGGATTTAGATGAGGGTCTTCAAAAGGTAAGTGGTAAGTGAAGACGATAGGAATGGAGTTATAGCTGAACTCCTCGCCACTGGAACTTCTTAATCCTTTATCACATAAAATGGAACAATCCGTAGATACCTAACCTAGTATATATTTACTGGCTTACCTAACGTATGTCACTGGGTAAGTGACAAATACTTATTACGCACATAAGTTCTGCAGAAATTAAAAAGAAAATCGCACTTAGGCAGATTGTATAATGTGTATGCTAGAAGATATTCTGCCACATGAAAAACACATTAATAACTGTATACACAATTAATCTTTGTTTGACTAATTCCTGCGATAACCGCGCATATTGATGATCTTAACATATTCTCAATTAAATGGTGGCAGGTGAGAAATACTGTGAAACAAAAACTGCATTAATATTTAAAAATAGGCGTACCGTCTCGTTATGCGTAACCAATGAATATTTTTTTGCTACATGCCTTATTCATTAGGCAAAGAGTTTTTGCAGTGTTAGTTTTGTCATATTATTAACGCACATTCCAATGCAAACCTTTATTTCGCCGCAGCTTAAAGGTGGGAATTAATTATGAAAATTTGAAAAGTCTGTTGTGTATTGAGTGGTAATGACAAAAGAGTTTCAAAATTATAACATTTCTGCATCCACAATAAAAATATAACACTCCAAAGTCATAGTAATGAGATCCCCAATAATGAGAAAGTTGAGAGGTTGACGAATTATGATAGCGATATAGAAACATAATTTTTCATCTGTGACCTTAACTACGATAGTTTAACAGACCTAACAGAGTTGTACAAGTTACGATAGCATTCATTAAGCTGTAGATCTAAATAACTAACTAATTGTGAACATAATCTAATATAACGTACGGGCTCGAAGGACCAAGAGTCCAGATGCAAGTGATACATAAACTTTTGAACAGCTGGCTCTGTTACAAGATAATTGCATGTTGCTGATTCTCCAAGTACACTTTGTAACATAGGCTTATAAAGAACACTAGGAATTTTACTATGGAACAATTACTCACGGCGACGAAATATAAAATTAGGTGAGATGTAAGCGTTATTGCATCTGAATTACAGCGGCATACTAAATATTTTTACTCATTTCAACGGATTTTCATATAAAATATACCTAATTAACAATTTATTGAGTATCTCCACTTCTCCATGGATCTGAATTAAAATGATACGCGAAATGAAATGTAAATAAAAATTGTAAAATCTAATAGTATTTTAGTTTGTGGTCGCCATTTCAAAACGGGTTGAAAAAGTCTAATATCTTTACTCTATATACCTATATATTTTCTTCAGGTAGTTAGTCCTGCTTCATAGGCCCTTCGAGTACTAGAAAGTTGGCTAAACCAATCTGACACTGCATACAATTTCTAACTACCATATTTTTCAATCGCAGATTATTTATCATTTAATTTAGGTAACTTAATTTAATCTTATCAATTCAATCATAAACCTTTACTTCCATATATCACACTTTCAGTTTCTTTTTAAATTGCCTGCTTATTATTGCATTTTCCCTCGCAATTTTAAAAACCAGTGGGCGCGATGGTCCGCTTGTGATGCAACTGTGAGGTCATCTGACACACATACAGACAGTTCACGCCTCTGCTATATGTTATCTATTGAAATATAATATATGCTTTCGTTTTTCTTCGACCACGAGCTTTCCATTTGTCATAATTTATTTTATTCGTTTATTTGTTCGCTACATTATTTATACGCCATGCGATGAATACAAGACTAACGACCGAATAAACGATAGTTTAAATTAAGTGACACTCAAGTCACATGCTGTCCTTGTCATTTCGGTATCGGCTAGCAGAGACAGCGACAGCCTGTGAATAGGATGGCTCTTAATTTTGATTAGCGTTTTAGTATTCGGACGTAATTTTGCTAAGGTCTGTTTTAAAAATCAAAGTATCATTTTAGCTTTCAAAACCGTTTTTAGGGGTTCATATCTAAACGGGACCCTAATAATAGGTCTCCACTCTACATCTGTCCGTCTGTCTGTCACCAGGCTGTACCTCATGAACCGTGATAGCCAGACAGTTGATTTTTTTTTTTTTTTTTATAAAATAAGGGGGCAAACGAGCAAACGGGTCACCTGATGGAAAGCAACTACCGTCGCCCATGGACACTCGCAAAATCAGAAGAGCTGCAGGTGCGTTGCCGGCCTTTTAAGAGGGAATACGCTCTCTTCTTGAAGGTTTGTAGGTCGTATAGGTCCGGAAATACTGCTGGTGACAGTTCGTTCCAGAGTTTTACAGTGCGCGGCAGAAAGTTACGCGAGAAACGCACGGTAGAAGACTGCCACTCATCAAGGTGATGAGGATGGAATATTTATTGGAATATTTTCACAGATGCTGTTTTTCTGTTGCCGCTAAAATAACAAATACTAAAAACAGAATAAAATTAATATTATAGTGGGGGTGCCGTACAACAAACGTGATTTTTGCCGTTTTTGTAATCGGAATCTTATGGTGTATGAATGCAGTATTCTTATGGCCAGTAGATAATATCTTACCAAAAACATTTTCATGTAAAGTAATGCCAAGATCGCACTGTCAAAAAGATTTCAGATCTCATGTAAAACCAAGCTTCTGACACTACACGCCGTAACTCTACAAGCCTAACTTCACAAAATCCAAATTCAAAAAGTCGAGGAAACTCTTCGAGAATAAGTGGTCTGGTAGTGCCCTTGCGCTTCGCTTGGCATATCTTGGCGGCGGTGCCGATTCTAGGCAATAAAAAAAGCAAAATCACTAAAACAATCAAAACATAATTCTACCTAATAAATGCTCAGTTTTTGTGATCTCAGAATTCATTCGAAGCGTGAAATTTTTAATGATCCTATAGCAAGAAGTTGCGATAAAAAACAAGAAAATTGATAAATCGCCACTTCTCGAATTAAGCGCAATTATTACTCGACTGCAAAAGAGGGAGTTATGTAGCGTAGACAGAAAAGTGCAGATAGGTATAATCAGGTTACGCAATGGTGTTAGAGGTCGAGGGGATAAATTCGAATTCAATACTAACTAAATGAAAAAATAGCTTAGCAGCGCCGACGAATTGTGTGCACGTATACACACTCACGTGTAAATACGTAGTTTAACCACGTCTGCTGTCGTTGCGGTCACTTCGTTTGAGTTTAAATATTTTGAGTCGTCCTAGTGCAAAGGAAAATGTTAAGAAACTGCTCGAGCAGTAACGATATTGTACCTATGTCAAATAAAGAAGTGCAGCTATTGAACCTAGAAGAGGCTTCATGTTGATCCGAAATCCAAATCTGTTGCTCAAACTTTTTAAGGCTTGAAACAATGACAAAAGTCCTCAAAAACTTTCGCATTTATAGGATTCTAGCCTTTACATCTCGCAGTGACAACCTGTGCATTACGGCACCAAGGTTCTACAATTACGCATCTGGGTCGACCGGTCCACGTTTTTAACTCACCGGTTACGACTGGACATTTCGCCATGATAATCCTTGGCGTATGAGGAAGATTTATTTCTTTTAAGCCCGCCACGATGATTGCCTACCGGCTACTTACCTAATCTGTCATTTAGAATCGCAAATACTAATAATAATACCTATGGACGCTTTCACACCACGTCAATCTGGTCATGTGGTAAGTTCTCTAAGAAATTGTGTTACAGGTACCAGATAAAAGATTTTTACTATTACACACACATATTTTTATATTGTTCCTTCGGTGGGGTTGGAACTCCCGGCCTCCGGCTTGAGCGCCGACGCGCTAACCACTGAGCCAGAGAGATCGTGAAATGGGAATTTATCTAACGGATCAAACAGGACTGTAAAACATAATTTTCCAAATTCCAATACCCTTAATGTGACGTACCTATATTGAAAACTAGCTTTTGCCCGCGGCTCCGTCCGCGTAAATACCCCACGCGTAGTCCCACGGGAGCACTGTATTTTTTGAGATAAAAGTAGCCTACGTGTTAATGTAGAGCTAAAACTACTTCCATACCAAATTTCATCAGAATTCATTCAGTAGTTTTTTCGTGAAAGAGTAACAAATGTCCATCTATACATCCATCCATCCATTCTTACAAACTTTCACATTTATAATAATAGTATTAGGATTAAGTATCACCTACGGTGAACGAAATAAAATATTATTTGTACACGTCTGGAAAGCGAGGAAAAGAAATTTTTCAAAATTGATATAAGGACGGTTTGTCATGTTACGTAAGGTAAATAAATATACAGTCCTCCAGTGGTGCGAAAGTCCGCTGACAGCGCGTTATATGACGGCTGTCAATGTCAAATGACACCTGTCAAAGTGACAGTTGCTCCCGCAATTTAAATATTTATATTTATTTCTCGGTTTTTGTGCGCGCCGACCAATTAAACGCAGCTAAAAATATTCTCGGATGGCGTCAACTTTCAATTTATTCTATACGGCATGCAATTACATTTGACATAAATAAAACCAGTCAAACGTAGGGTTCCGTAGCACGATAAAATCGTCAGTAAATATTGTGTATATGTCACCGTAAAATTGTAAAAACCGTTAGATTGTAAAATAACTAACGAGATTGTAAAAATATGTCGAAATATTAAAAACTATATATATATATATATATATATATATATATATATATATATATATATATATATATATATAATCTAACGAAAATTAATGTGTTAAATTATAGGCAGCATATTCGCTCCGGAAGTCTATCAAAATTTTACAATTTTACGGTGACATAGGTATATATTATGTATATTTTTCAGCCTACCCAGAGGGTAAAAACGGGTCCGTCTGTCCGTCTGTTTATCTGTCTGTCCGTCACAATACTTTATCTCATGAACCGTGATAGAGCAAGACAATTGAAATTTTCACAGATTATGTATTTCTATTTTCTGTTGCCGCTGAAACAAATACTAAAAACAGAATAAAACAAATATTTAAGTAGGACTTCCATACAACAAACGTGATTTTTTCTTGATTTTTTCGTAATGTACTTCATAGAAGTTTACATTTTTTGGTTTGTGTCTTGTGTTATTTTATTATTGGAATCGTAAGATTTTAAATATAAGATTTCCAAAGAAACTTCATCAATTTTGAAATCTTCAGATTTGTATCTTTATAATAGGCTAGACGAATGTTTTTTTTTATTTCATAAATGAATAGTACTCTTAAATGTGAGGAACTTCTCAGAAGAAACCGTATATCAAAAGTCAATATTTTTAAAGGTACAGCGATTTGTTTACAAAATTTCGCAAGTCCCGTGAAAACGCTCCATACTAAAGTCGTACGTAGATATGACGTCACGTCCATGTTAAAGTGTATGAAGTATACGGCCGCAGGAACATATTTGTAAATATCTCCGATATTTGTGCGTTTAAGTTCATACATACCTTAATAAAAGTTTTTGTATATGATGTAAGTAAACTAATGATGTAGGTTTTGTTTACTAATTTAGCAAAAAAATTATTATTTTTTTTGTACTTTTAAGATGTATCTAATTACTAAACTATAAATAAAATATTATATTTTTTTACATTAACGAAGTAGTAATGCCTCAAATTTTCTGAGTACATTAATGAAACTAAATATTTTAGATGTAGTCGTGTACCCAATTGAGAATCTTTTGTTTTCACTTTTTATTTACCTTTGTTGCTTGTATATTTATAATTTATAAGAATAACTTTTATTTATTACTTATTACATTTTTATTTATTTTCTTCAAAAAAATTCTGTCCCTTTCTATACTAACGTGGATGGTTTAAATCTAAACACTGTTATAACTTATAAACTAACATTCGGTTTCTCGGGTAGCAAAGTAAGCAAAATCTTTGCTTACTTAAGATAAATACTAACACCCCACCTATCTTACTCCTTCACCTATCTTTATAAATTTTCTTTTTTCTTAACTTGTGTAATGTCAAAGAGTAATTAATATCACGTGTAATGTTTTCTTTTATAGCTACTTTGTGGATCTTGTTAACTTCTTTGGTGATTGGTTTCCTTATTAACCGATAACTTCTATTAACAGGACGAGAAAGAGTTCGGAGGTCGAGAGAGGACTGAGGTAAGTTTTGTTTTTAACTCTTCTTTGCTTCCTTGACAATCTGCATATACTTCAACCGACTTCCAGAAGGAGAAGGTTGTCATTCTACCCTAAAGTGCTTAAAAAATGTACGACCATGAAGTTATCCTACTTAATATTATAAATGTGAAAGTTTGTGAGGATGGATGGATGTTTGTGTTACTCTTTCAGGCAAAAAAAATAAACGGATTTCGATGAAATTTGTATGGTGGTAGTTTAGGCTCTGGATTAAAACATAGGCTACTTTTTATCCTGGAAAAGTACAGGGTGCCTGCGGGATACTCGATGGTATATTTACGCGGACGGAGCCGCGGGAAACAGCTAATATTTCATAATGTCGATTCTACAAATTATATCTTACAATAATTCAGTTTCGATGCAGTCTCGATATGTTAAAACTGAAAATTGGTATTCTCATAAACGTCAAATCCACTTCAAAAGCATTTTGATTGGTCCAAATTGCAAAAACCTGTTTACAATATCAAGACTAATCAAGATGAGTAATTTATAATTCATTGAAAGTCGTGAGTTAAAAACGAGAATTGAGGTTCTGATTGCAAACAAAAGTTTTATAAAAATTGGGTATAAGCACGGTCGTACGCAGAAATGGACAATCAGTCATTTATATGTAATGTAAATATATAGCTCAACATTATAATGTTTCATGTTCAATTACAATAACATTAATTTTCGCATGACGTTTGGTTAGCGCGTTGGAGCTCAAGCCGGAGGTCGCGAGTTCCAAACCCGCCAGGGTACAAAAGTTTCTGTGTTCCTGGGTCATGGATGCGTATTAAATATGTGTATTATATAATAAAAAAAACCGGCCAAGTGCGAGTTGGACTCGCGCACCGAGGGTTCCGTACAAACCTGATGCCAAGATCGTACTGTCAAAAAGTTATCAGATATCATGTAAAACCAAGCTTCTTACTTAACTCTACAAGCCTAACTTCACAAACTCTACATCTATTTAGTCAATTTATGTGGCTTGGCCTTTTCGTTCACGAGAACGAACAATCAATACATTTTTCACCTTAAGAGTTCCGTTTTTTCCTTTCGAGGTACGGAACCCTAAAAATATGTTACAAGTATAGTATAATTTTTTTTAATATGTTTCCGTTGTCTGGTAGCCGTAACACAAGTTCTTTGAGAACTTACCACGAGACCAGATTGATGTGGTGTGAAAGCGTCCATAGATATTACTATAATTATTATTATTAATGACCTATTTAATTTAAGTACAGTATAATATAAAAAATTAAGTAAAATAGTATATCATTTCAATCTAATAAGGATAAAGTCGAAACTATTTTTAGTTTCCGCTGTCACCGGAGTCATACTCGTTTTTGCCAAGCTGTAGCATTGTGTCCATTTCTTTGAAAATATGGTACATTTAACTATGTTACAGCTCGTGCGACTGGTAAATATGATGATGATGATGATGATGAGGAGGAGGTATTTAGAGCCCTGTGGGATGTTTAATTTCACAGTAACACGATTAACTCCGCGGCGGCGCAGCAATTTGCTCATTATCGTTTTAATTATAGCGTACTTAAAACTGCCGTCATTTAAAAACTCTATTACGTCATAATCTGGGGGCACGCTAGTGCCCCTATAAAGATAAGCCAAGCAAAACGCAAGGGCTACTAGACCACCTTTTCTCGAAACGTTTCGTCGATTTTTGAACCCAGATAACCTTGGGTTAAGATATTATCCCATATAAAGGAAATGTTCAGGATATGTTAACAATAGCGAACTTATTAAACATGTAAAGTTTGGATTGCATAGGTCGTATACTTCAGATCTAAAAACCCCTGATTTCGTTACTGACTCACTGATGATCAACAAAATTATATGGTACTTCCGGATGTCCTCGAAAGCTGATATTTGGTACGTAAGCTTGTATTTCATAACTAACATAATAATTGTCAAAGTTAAACCTTTTATCTTCCAACCATTTAAACTAGGGGATAAAAGTTAAGTTTGTTTAAAAGCGTCATCTATCGTGTATATTATGAACTATGTTAGTTATGTAGTCTTTCGTCGCATGGATTTAAAACTTACGTAATATTGAAATAATCATTTCCCGAGTAGTAGTAATTTATATAAACTAGAGAGTAGTAATTTCAACGAAAAATTAAATATTTGGGTAATAAAGTTCTTCAAACAAATTCTCTTGCGCAAGAAATATATCTACCCTAAATAAAAAGAGAAAGAAAATAAAAATATTGTCAAAACAACTTACAAAAAGAAGTGAAATCCCACCAAAACATTTTCACGTAAAGTGATGCCAAGATCGTACTGTCAGAAAGTTATCAGATGTCATAATCTTGGTATCATTTTACGGTTATTTATTTCCAAAATAAAATATTATTATCAGAATATTATCATATGATAATTTGTATCTTAATTATTCCATAACACTTTTAATTTTACCCGACCGTTAATATTATTATAGATAAATTTAAGATCAATTTCACACAGGTGCATTTAAATTTACATAGATATAAATTATCTAGATAAAGTGTGAACAATATAATTACATTGATGACATGCTCGTATGTTATACATCGACAATTAACGCAACCTTTACTTAAACTGTGGTTTAGTTATATCTTATGGTTAAATACTTAATTGGTTGATTAAGGGTTTCACAATTGTCTTAAGTGTGTTTTGACGCTGCTTAATTTACATCGGCCGACCGAAACCCCAGTAATATTTATCTCTTATACTTTAAAGGAGTAAATCTTGTGTTTATATAATCGGAATATCGGAAACGACTGCAAGTATTCTTATGTAATTTAGTATGCAAAACGTTTTGAGGAAGAAAAATCGATCTAGCTATGTCTTATCACTGAGAAACTGAATAAGAAGTTATGTAACATATTATTTATTTTGTGATTGTGAGTGGTTTAGATTTCTAAATGTCTGATCAGAACCTCAATTCTCGTATTTAAAGTAGACTTTCATTTTACTTTGATTGTTTTGGTAGGAAGCGACATGTTATCATGAACTGATTTTACGAAGTTTCGACCAATGAGCGCGTTTCACGTTGGTTCAACTTTTACGAAAATACCGTTTGACAATTTTAGCGTATCGGGACTTGATTGTAATTACAATCAAGTCTAATGAATACAATTGTATTAATGCAGGTTTTATTTACCAGAAACCCTCTGGTTGGCGGCTTGGTTATGCTGGAATTTTTGCGTTGGCAAATTGTTTTTAATTTTTATGATTATTTTTATCTCTTATACAATTCATCATTTTAACAAGCCTCCGTGCAAACCTCAGTCTCCCAGGTAGTGACGTGATATAAGAATGTAAAAGTGAAATAATGACATTAGATAATGTTTTGGTTCTGCCGACGCGACGTGGTAAAACACGCCATATTTCATCCCCGTATCGCGCAAATTGCTTTTGAACTGTAGACCCATCTTGAGACGGTGACTATTAATTTGGTTGGAAACCGGACATGTCTTACATTAAACTTTAAGTTCATTATTTTTAAATTGCGATTTTGAATATTATGTTGGCTACGATTTTTTTTACCGAATGACAATCATATTTGTTATTGAGGTCCCAGTATAAAAAAATACTCAAAATCAAAAGGGTGCTAGAACATATTATATAATTTACTAGCTTTTGCTTGCGACTCCGCCCGCCTAAATACAGTATTCCACGCGATCACTGTAACTTTATGGGAAAGTAGCCTATGTGTTATCACAGAGCTTGAACTACTACCATACCAAAACCCGTTCTGTAGTTTTTTCGGGAAACAGTAACAAACATCCATTCATCCTCATAAACTTACACATTTTAATAGTAGTAGCTTATAAAGGTAGTTGGATGACCGTTTGTGGCGAGAAGTCTCACGAGAAGTCGTCTCTCGTGAAAGCGAAAAGGAGGCGAAACACGGTTGTCCTAAACATATTTATGATGTTAAAATTTTAAAATACAGTGAAAATCTGTTATAACGACATTGCAGGGGATTAATCGTCGTTATTGCCGATATTAAAATGTTCATATTGTTCCAAGCAAGTTCTCAAATTTTCACTGTATGAACAGTCCCGCATAATCCACAAAATATGGTCGTCAGATTTAAGTTTTTATCATACGTCAAGTTAATCTGGCATATATTTCGGGCGTGAACATAACGGTAGCGTCGCGCAGATTCATCTCGACTATTCATCACCATTATCACGGCATCACGGCTTATCACCAGAGAACCGCAGGTGAAGAAATCAACGTTAGTCCTTGGCCTAAAAAAATCCACTCGAGACGAGTACTTTTTATTAATTTTTGCAACATCATAAGACGATATCTCAAAATATTTTTCTTTAAAAAACTTGATAGTGGATTAAAAATATTATTGATTTATACGTGAATTTTATACTTTCAGTACACTTTTACGAGAATTTTGCGAAAGGAGCAGGATATTTGGCACAGTTATATGTTATGTGGAAAAAGTGTGCAGAAAGCTATTTTAAAGGTAATGCTTAGAAATTACATAAAATTAATATAAACAACAAAGGCACACACTACCTCAGAATATTAACACATACTACCGTGCGTTTCATAGGTGCAATTTTGTTACACGTGGACGTTTGTCAATCACACAGGCAAAATAACCCTTATAAAGTTCTAACAAAAAATATGACATAATTATTATATTTATTAACATGGGTGAATTTCGACTACGGGTGACCTCTAGTTATCCAAACAACAACAGACTCCTATAATACTACCAATTTTAAATGACGCTTATTTATCGTGAAATAAAGAAATACAAAGACACTTTAATTTGGTCGAATTTAAAATGTTTATTTACGTTTAGATGAAATTAAGTATAAAGAGATATACAGTAGCGTTTAAAATCGATTAGCTGCTTGAATTGCGTCTGAAAAGATCTAAGTTTGTACATGAAGGTACCAGGCTCGCATGGGCTTATCGGTACAACATAAAGGCAGATCAATAGTGCGGTGCCACCGTCGATAGATAGGCCTAACATTATCAATTTACAATGATGCTCGCGATGTAATTTAACTTGTTATCGTAAAGAACACGAGGCGCCTGGCCGTAATGAAGGGGCCGATATGTCGACACTGCGCCTGATTTAACGAGAACACTCCCAATTAACTAGTGATGCGACCGGTTCTGTCGAGTTGCGTGCGCACCGCGCGCAATGATGCGCTTTTTTGTTGCATATGGAATAGATGTTTCGTAAAAAGTCTTAAATTTATTATTATGCGTTTCGAGTCCGTAATTTATTTAACTTTACGCACCGTCGGCTAATCTCAGAATAGAATTACATTACGGCACAAATGATGAACGTCATGAATAATGTAAGCATTTTGTGTCAAAATAAATCTTGTATTGGTCGTTCGGCTCAGTGTTCTTTGATAAATGCCGAGACCCAACAATCGATGGACATGGTGAATTTATGATAAAAGCAAAAATATTACATAATAACATATTAATGGGACACATGATGCTTAGTTGTGGTCTTAAATAATTTTATTATAATAATAAAATTTATTTATAGTTACTTCTTCAAGAATGTATTTGGACTATTACTGTATAAATAAAAGCTGTATTTCCTGTTTTCACATTAAATCACAGTGTACCAGTGAGAAAGTAAACATTTGTGTTTCTTTATTACACATCTTTTATTTCACTCAACTGAGACGATTATATTTCATCAAAATAAATGATTACTCAAGTTCTTATTTATTTTGGCAACAATTTATCGTGCGTTCAGACGGGACATTAACAAATTGTGTTGTTATCATACTCATGTGTAATAAACAACAAAAATGTATTAATAAAACGTCGATATATCGAGGAGCTTGGCACAACACTAACTTAAGTGAGCGGTGAGATTGGTTTGTTGATTTAACATAAAATGTTCTAAATGCATTGAGTGCGAGCTAGATTTTTATAATATTTACGAACACACTTTTCTACTACATTATACTCATAAATTCTGTAAGTAATAGTGTTGTGCTTGAGTCATTAATTAGTGGGAGTTGAAGTAGGTGGTTTAAATACGATGCGCTTATTTATAAGTTATAATTTCTTTTCAAAACAAAATGATAAAAGAATTATCTAACGAAAAGCATTAAATGGGTTGCAGAATAGAATATTATTATTAATTTGAGCATTTCCATTTAAAAGTTATAAATTAATGACTATGGACGATTTTCACACCACGTCAATCTGGTCCCGTGGTAAGTTTTCAAAGAATTTATGTTACGGGTACCAGACAAGGGGAATTATATTTAATTTAATACTTTTTATGCAATACTTATACACATCCATTATTACCCAGCAACACAGAAAACTTTGTTTCCGCGGGATTCGAACCTGCGACCTCCGGCTTGAGCGCCAACAATAAATATAACAGAAAACTATTATTATTTTGATTTATGGTAAATATATTTGCTGAATTGAAATCAATTGTACAATAATGTTATGATCTTATACAGCCTTTCTGTAATATAAATCTAAAATTAACATAATCGCCATCCGCATACAAAATCAGGACTTGTCCGGGCAAAACAATACAATGTGGTCACCGTAAGGAGGATACGACATACAACCGTTAGACGGGGAACTTCCGGTGTGTTCGTGACATATGTCGTAATGTATGAGTTATGACGTCATAGTCTATACAGACAGACAAGAAACTATCTTGCAGAAATAGGTTGGCAACGCTCTTTATCAAAATGTCAAAATGTAACCATAATGACCGCTAATAACAAATGAATTATTAATTAATATACAGGTTTTATTTTTATCCGAATAAAATATTTCAACCTAACATTAGGAATACAATATTACATGTGTAATGATTTTAAAGAAAAATAACGTAATTGACATTTCCTGAAAACTCTCACTACGCATGGACACCCTCAGACCGTGCTCAGTAATAAAGAGGAAAAGTTTGTTTGTTTCCATTGAATAAGCTCCGAAACTACAGGAACGATTTTGATGAAATTTGGCATAGATTTACACCCATATCATTAGTTGTTACCTCGAGATTTCCTCCACTCGACTCAACCTCAATCCATGAAAGTTGTATCATTAGTTCAACAAAATGTCCTCGACTTGAGGAATTTCCTCACTCGAGTCGAGGAATCAACTGTCAAACTTAAGGTTCCTCAGGACGTACCTTGAGGCTCCCTCGAGCGTCTATTTCCGACATTTATATCAATTCTTTTTACAGACAGAGTAGATTTTTTTAAGCAATTACGCAATTATAGAGGGATACGCAAATTTGAAGCAATTACGCAATTATAGGGTGGATTTTTTGGATGACCTTTATTTTACGAAAATCCGCCACTGCCTTTACGAAAATCCGTATAATTATACAGCGCATACATATTCATCATTCTGTAAAATTTGGATCGAGTTTTAATGGTTACTATTGGTGTGAACATAAAAAAATATATTTTTCCATGATTATTTATGATGTCATACCCTCACTCAACCTTACTGGAGTAGCAAACAGCTGAGGTAGAAATTATGTTTAAGAATACCAAACTCGAGGAACTTCTCAAGGATACCTCAGATGAGGTTGAGTCGAGGCGGATCTGAGGAAACAACTAATGATACGGGTGTTAGAGTAGACCACGGGGAAGGACATAGGCTACTTTTTATCGCGAGACATATACGGTTCCCGTGGGTTAGTACTTACGTGGGAGGAGCTGCGGGCATCAGCTAGTAGTTCTTGTAAAGGTACAATTTACTACAAGAGAATAAATTACAAAAGTGTTGCTCTGCAAAATTCTAATTTCATACCTACTAACCCAGATAGATCACCTAAAATGTCACAGATTGTATCATAATGGCATCTCTTCAAAACTAGTTTGACCCGCGGCGTTAACCACAAACAAAGCAATAACTTAATTAAGACATTTCCTAGATTTAGACAAATCCTTAGACTATGGCGCCGACCGTATCTGTAAAATCTGCGCGTGCGCTCTGCAAACAATCTAGTCTTTGATTTCTCTTTCACCGCAGAAGCGACAACCAACCCTACCTACTCGAGGTAAGGTTGAAAATTGACTGACGATAATAACAAATAAGTCATATCATAACTAAATTCTAGGTGTTGATGAAATTGAACGGAATCTGTGAAAATCAATTTATCTCTTTCCAATGTATTAACATTGTGATTCTGTTTCGCTCTACGATAGTAATAATTTATGTCTTTATTAGAACAAAATACATTATTGGATACTGTATTTGTTCCGTGATTTTAGATATTAAACGGTCTTGAATAAATCTCTTATTATAATCCTTGGATTATAATTATTTAAAACAATTTATAGAATCTTCAAATCACCATGAAATTTAATGTGCAGGGAGTTTTGGGGGGAAAAATCGATCTAGCTGGATCTTATCTCTAGGAATTTGTGCATTTTTTAAATATTTATATGTTTTTTTGTCATGTAATAATAATAATAACTATGGACGCTTCACACCACGTCAACCTGATCCCGTGGTAAGTTCTCGAAGAACTTGTGTTACGCGTACCAGACAACGGAAATATATTTAATACTTTTATACTATATATTTAATACACATTAATATATATTTAATACACATCCATGACCCAGGAACACAAAAACTTTTTGTTCCTTCGGCGGGATTTGAACCCGCGACCCCCGGCTTGAGCGCCAACACGCTCAACCAACTGAGCCACAGAGGTCACATGTAACAATAATATTCGCTATCATGTTAGTCCGATTGGCAGTTTGGTATACGTGATGTATAATAATTTTTGCGTTGATCGAATATTCGGAATGTGGTGACTTCGATGATGTGGCGAGTCGCGGTCAGATATTTATCTTATTTTATGATTATTTATTATTATTATAGTGATTCCTTTTATTTCCTTGAATTTATAAGAAATTGAGCAGAGCTCGCTTACCCAGGTACTTATTTATTATATTATGTACTTGTACTAGTGTTTAGTACTACTACGCACTTTTTATTAAGTCTAGTAACTATAGCCAAATCCATGACAAAATTTTATTCAAAAAGTATGCTCAAAAGGATCTCTCTAGGTAAGTATAAAATAGACGCACCCGTATTTATAATTCCCCAAAATTCCTATTGAATGGAATAGGGTCAATATTGTTTGAAGGGAAAGCCGAAAATAATACACAAAACAAAGATTTCAAAACTCATGATAGGTAGGCTATGACGGTCGTTGGACAGAACAAATCTTCATAAAATAAAAAGTTACGCCATCTGGTTTTCACCACACCTACTTCAAATGTCAAATGTCATCTTGTTTTTACTATAACTTCAAATGTCAAAATGGCCCTAAAATCTCAAAAGTAGGGCCCATTTAACTGGAGACACATTTTGGGTCAACAAGCCTCGTCTATAATATATACCTACGTGTATGACACAAAACCAATACATCTTCATGTCTCCAAGTGTACATTTCGAATTCACCATCACTATGACCATTGAAACCACCACAAACGCAACATAAACATTGTCCGTCCGTCTGTCCGTCCGCATGAATAATAAATGCGGCTACCTGGGGGATTCTATATGTGATAGTCATTTTTGATGCTACCGTAAGACAAAGTAAATCTGTTTAATCGCTATTTCCTTGTAAGATGATATGAAAATTTACTGATTTTACGTAAATTCTCATCTTTGAAAAGAACAACATAGGAATTTCTTTCTGGGGACCTAGAAGGAACATTTGACATTCGATTAAGGTTACGTTTACCCACTTCTAGGCCCACAGTAGTCGTTTAGTTAAAAGGCTGGATGATACAGAAAATACTTGGTTCAATTTGAAATTTGAATTTTTATTTGCTGGTTTACTGGTTGTATTGCGATTTGTGAAACTCGTGTGTGGCGATTAGATGCGATCGCAGGTGGCCTAACTTTGCTGGTTCTGGAGTTATAGAGGCCTAACTTGTAAAATGCGCTTTCATGGAAAACTTTTGGTATAATGGCAAAGAATATATATTAAATAACCTATAATAAAAGAGGAAGGCCCAGAAAAAACTACTTTAAACAACTAAAAGAGAAGGTTAACGCTGTGTCGTATCAAGAAGCCAAAAGGAAAGCACAGGACCGAAAAAAATGGCGATTACTCTACCGATAAGAACCTACCTCTTAAAATTTGAATGGAATGAATAAACGTATAATGGTACGGAACTGTTCGTGCGCTAGTCCGACTCGTACTTGACCGGTTTTTGTATGTTGACTAGTGTCGGCGGGTGTCTGCTAGTAACCCTCTAAAGCAGAGGTTCCCAAACTTATTTCGTCTAACGCCTCAGTTATTTTGTAGCGCCCCCCATTTTTTTCATCTTATAAACCTTAATAACATATTAGTCTCGCCTGGAGACTATCTTTTATCGATTCCAAATTAACTAATATGCAACATTGAACAATAATAATACTCATCAGCGCCCGCCAATTTTTTCTGGGCCCTTTACCCTTTGGGCCTCTAGCACCCACAAGGGGGCATTATCGCCCACTTTGGGAAAGACTGCTCTAAAGTCTAATGTAATATGTCGTCTTGTGACCTGGCGATGTGGAGCAGTCGGTCGGACCGTGGCCGCTTCCTGGCGCGTGCGACCGCCAGCGGCGCGAGACATAAGCGGCAGCGATTTCATACACGCCAAAGTGTCAGCGCAGACAGAGAGGTATCTCGCGCGGTCTCGGGACATTTTCTATTTTAAATCAGGTTAGTTTCAAGCATGTATGCACTTTATTTTAATAAATTTAAAGTTGATTTTCGAGTGCGTTAATAGAATCTTCTTTGGCTGCGCTGGCCTGGCTGCGTTTATAACAACACAATCACAGCGCGGTCGCCAGATAATTGTAAAGTGTCGAGCTAAGGCTTAGTTTGCTATCAATGATAAATAAAATTTTATAAAAAAAAAAAAACCATAACCCGACTACTTTAATTATATATAGCCTGTGTAAGCCGATATAATTACGAATCTATTGATACCTCATTCATTGAAATCGAACCAGTAATTTAGGCTGATAAAACAAACAAACATACATAGACTGCCAAAATCATTACCCTTTCTTTGGGCCTCGCCGTAGTCGGGTAAAAACAGGTGCTCGTGAATATTTTCTAACGCTTAAGCCTAGCTGCCAGCGACGTGTCACGAGACGATTGATTTTTATATTGCATAAAGCTCATAATGTCTCGTTATATATTAAAACTGTTCGCCGCGCCAATTCAGTGTGGTTTTACCTTGATTAAAATGTAGTTTTAGCTGACTATATTATTGTAAAAAAGTTTGACTGAGGAAAATGTTGAAGATCGACTTTCAACTTAAAAAAGAAATACAGTTTTTTGTTATTGCTACTGAATTTCGCTAAAATTGCAGTAACGTAAAAAAGTAACTCTATTTCTATTCAATATCCTAATAAAACGGTTAGATAGTGATAAAAACCATAAGTAATATTTTACAAAATATAAAATGTCTAATTTAGGCGCTCAAAAAATATACATTCCATAATAATTCTTCACACGCTAGGCTCGCCACATACACCACACACTGTGAGGCCAAGCGACTTCCGCCACGAAACACTTGCCAATATAAACCCTATCTACTCAGCATAAGCTTCACAATGACCGAGCATTGCGAAGTTTTTGCCGCGCGTATCGGCTCTCAAAAGAGTTCAACGCGAAGGAAGTCCGTCTACACCTAGATCTAGAATGTGACAGGAATTTGAAATTGATTCGAGAATTTCGACGTTTTGTTTTTTTATGTGGTTACGTAATGGCAATTTATAATTATTATTATGTCTATGTCAGAATAGACCCAAGATTGAATCTAAGCGACGATTTTTTTCTGATTTCGCGTTTTAAACCACTTTTTCATAATTTTGTGTAGGTACCTACATATTTTAATTTCATATTTATGTTGAAATGTAATTAAAAATGGTATATCCACAGTTTAATATAGATTTTAGATTTAAGAGTGCACTAGTCACCGGCTCGAACACAGTGCGGCGCGCGGGGAAAATGCCTGTTATTTCACCTAATAAAAAATAGTTTTATATGTTTATATGACGTAAAAAGTATTTTAGTAAAGGCCTCCTAAAATTACGCAAATCGATACTCAGTTGTTAGTGTTTTATGAAAAAACATAATATTTTTATCTGAAGTTAAGTCTTGTTGAATAATAATACTGTGTCGATATGTGCTTGCTTTTTTATTTTCAATCTTCATTTGTTTTTTATTTACGGTCAAAATGAAGTAAAAATCCGCATCCGCATTTAGAGGCTATTATCTTCTAAACTAATTTAAATTATAAACACATACCGACCTAGACAAGTATAATAAAAATCCATAATTATTATCTACGCTCAAATTTGGGTCTACAATTTTTGACTCTAGAGTAAATTACCAACAGCGTTTGTATGGAGAACAAACAAACTAGTGCACCCTTAACTAAAAAATATGTTAAATGTAATTTATATATAAAATATAATACAGTTAAACTTTTTATTCATAAGTAATTTGTACATACGAGTTTATATTTATTGATAGATAAAAATTAATTTCTATGATAATTTATTTAATTTGATTATATAATTTAAATGTTCTTGATAATTATTTATATTATCTCAAGTAAAACCAATGAAAATTGCGCACAATTAGATGGTTTTGTAATTAAATTAAAAATACAGCAATTAAAACCAACTTGCAGGGCTGTCAAAAGTTCTAATCCTTACTAATATATTACTAGTATATAAACACGACTTTACTAGTAAATAACCATACTAGTATATAAACGAGAAAGTTTGTGGAAATGTAAGGATAATTATTAAGCTTTCACACAATGGCTACTGAACGGATTTTGATGAAATTTGGTATGGCTACTTTTTATCGCAGCAAAATGTACAATTTCCGCTGGATTTCTTTTTGCGCGTACGAAGTCGAGTATAACATAAATTTTATTACATACATACTGCCTATCCACTCAGCACGCGACGCTGCAGGCTTGATCCAATCTGCAGTTCGTCCATAATATACACCACACACAGGTACGTGTGTGGTGTATATTATGGACTACCTTATGTAATTGTCATGCCAATCCACGATCATTATAACACGGTCAGTTCTAACTGGAAGCAGACGATTGGACGCTAAGCAGTATGGTGTATGGCTATCCTTAGGCGTCGAACGTACTGGTCTGCCGAAAAACAAAATTACGCTATTATACGTACAATCATATTTGCATACATATTTATAAAAATCCTTTGGCTAGCACCTATGGTTTGTTAAGAGGAAAAATTGACTTCGCCCTTAAAATTCAAGAAGTTTTTTTAATGTTTTGTGTTTAAAAGTTACTGAAAATATTTGACAACCCTGAAGCTATAGGAAATTTTGACGTCACAATATACGTCTTTCAGTATTATCATAATAATTATTAATAATAAGCTGTTATCATTATCTCTAGATGTTTATTTAATAACAATTAATTATAAATAAAACTAATTGCATCCGGAACAAATTTTAATTCAATTATAATATTTATTGAATTATTTATATAGAATTATTATAATATATATATATATATATATATATATATATATATATATATATATATATATATATATATATATATATATATATATATATATATATATATATATATATATATATATAATCATAATCATAGTTACGTAGGTAGTTAGTTTCATTACAATAATAGTTATTATAAAGGTTAGTTTGTACCTACTTGTTGAATATTTTTATTATTACACAACAACTGATATGTATTTTTTTTTCTTTTAGGTCTGCAATCGACTGTCATAATCAGATGTTTTGGCTTTGATGTTTTATTTTTCTAGATTCATTTAAATTTTTGCTCCACCGGTTACATCTGGCTTCTAATGCCGCTCAACTAATTGTAATATTTGCCATCTTTTCAGTCTTTTTATGTCTTCATTGGGGTATATTAAATATCTAGCCAGCTTGTTTGTATGATTTCTAAGTCTCTCCTTGTATTTATCACTATATTTGCTCACCACTCCTTGACTGTTGGCATTTCCAAGTATTCATGTATCTCTACATTTCTAGCAAACCATGGTGAATTTGTGATTGATCTCAATACGTTCTTTTGAAATATTTGCAAGTTTTCTAGTTGCTAGCTGATCCCCAGAGCTGTATTCCGTATGTCCATATGGGTTTTATTATACATTTATAAATAAGTACCTTGTTATTTGGTGTTAGTGGTGACTGCCTCCCAATCAGCCAGTTATGTCTCTTGAATTGTAAATCTGCTTCTTTTTGTTTTTTCGCACCTACGAGTATATGCGCAGCCCATGTTAACCTTCGATCCAAGTGGTCCCAGGTATCTTACACATTTTTCTGTGACCAATTTCTCACCTCGCAGGGTGACGGCGGGACAGTCTCTGCGGAGAGAAAAGGTTATTTGTATGGATTTAGTAAAAGTAGAAACACTGTACTATTTCGGGATAAAAAGTAGCCTAAGTTTTATTCTAAAGCCTAAACTACTTCCATACTAAATTTCATCGAAATCCTTTCAGAAGTTCTTGCGTGAAAGAGTAACAAACAACCATCCATTCTCAGATCAAATAAAAAACCTCCATTCATCCATCCTTACAAACTTTCACATTGATAATAGTAGTAGGATTGTTAGAAGCAACAAGATTGTCTACACTTGAGTGTAAACAATCTTGCTGAAACAAACTGTTGACAGTTTACGCAAACTACTGTAACTTCGAAATAATTACGAGTTATAAATCCCGCACCGATATCGGTGACGGTGGCCAGTTTCATTGAAACCAGGCCAGTTACGTAGGAGTAATTTTTATAGTGCCCAAGTGTGTGCGCAGTACACAAGAGCACTCTCTCTTCCTGTACTCTCGTAATCCAGTGGGACGGATAACCGACACGACTGACGAGAGATCAGGCGCAGGTCCGAATTTTTACATGCCCATCCGACGCATGGATCATCTTTCTTGTCAGACAATGAGGTGATCAGCCTTCATTGTCCTAACCAAACTTGGAAACAACATTTTTTAATGTTCCAATGCGGGAATCGAACCCACGACCTCCGAGTCGAGATCCAATGCTCTAACCACTAGATCACGGAGGCTGAGGCTATTTTCGAAATAATTATGTACGTTTTAGGTCGACAGTCGACATCGACACAATCGATATCGACAAAGTTCCTCTAACAGTTTCTAAACATTGTCCTTTCTACTAGGACGCCTCAAAATATTTAAACACAAAGGAAGTGACTCAACGGCACTGTTAAGCGATTTTCATCTTATGGCTGGACTAGCTGTATGTTCGATAGTACATTAGTTGTATTAAGATGTTTTACAGGTCTGGAAAGTCATAATGCATCCAAAAATTATGTGCAACTCAAAAAACTAAAGAGCTTTATCGAAAAGTTGGTTAATCGAGTTTTTGTCCGAGTTAACGTCAGAAACGGTTAATTTTAACTGCTCGTTACCGCGTGCATCTTTAACACATGTTTTAGTTTTTTGCTGTGCCAATTAGGTATATCAAGCTAGTAGTAGGTAACTACAAAAGGAAGAAATCAAAAATATTGTTTTAGAAAATATATAACTACAACCATCATAACCAAAACATCGTGAAACATGAAGTAGTATTACAGTGAAAATCTGTTATAACGACATTGAAAGGACCGATAAATTATGATCGTATTCGTAACTGCCGCTATAGTCGTTAAAACCGATATCTAAATGTAGATTGTAATGTAATAATATAGAAGAGTTCGGCGGCGCGCGGCGTTATAAATGATGTCGTTTTAAAAGGTTTGAAGGCCCAAGGAGCGCAACCCCGAAGAGTCACAAATGTAACTTCTCTGGTTTTGTCCTTCCTAGTTCCTACATATTGTGTTCGGTTGCAGAATTATCGTAGACCTGTACTGAAAGGTTTTACTTCACATATTAATATAATTATTAGTACCTGGATAATCGAGCTTTTCTCGGAGTTCTAGTTAATTTGAAACAATAAGAAGAACCACAAAAATACTTACCTGACCGGAACTCGAACCCACCACATTTCGAATTTTCTAGCCAACCAAAAACTATACGCACACACGCATGTCAAACTGCCAATCGGACTGACATAATTAAGTTGAAATTATTGATAAACTAGCTTTTGCCCGCGACTTTCAATACGCGGTTTCCATACAAAGTTTTTACCCCTTTTTCACCCCATTAGGGGTGAATTTTCAATAATTTTTTCTATGCCTACGTCATTACAACTATCTGTATGCTAAATTTCAGCGAAATCCGTTCAGTAGTTTCGGCTGTGAGTTGATCGATGAGTCCGTCAGGTTTGCCTTTTATACATTTAGATTGTTGCACGACGAAAGAAAAAACATAAATAAAGCTTAAAAAATTTGCCCCCAAAACTCCCTGCATACTACGTTTCATAGTAATTCTTGCAGCCGTTTTCCTAATACCGATTATATATATACAATATTGTCTCGTTTATAGTATAAGATACACAACTAGGTCTTTCCACGTGGACTACGTATGGCGGCTACTGGCTAGGAAGCTGTATCCAGTTTCTAGTCCTAGGACATCTGACTCAGTGTTTTGGTTAGCGTCACGTACCTAGCTCTATATGTCTGTGTCATTAGTAGCGCATTTGGTCGTGATGACTGGACGAAATTAAATAAGCTTGATATTATGATAGCGTAAAAATATTGTATTGTTTTTTTATTTTTTGTCAAATAAATGCGAACTGGTTAAACTTCGGAAAGCAAATGTCAAGATGATATGCCAAACCTCGACTGCCCTAAACAACTCCAAAAGTAGGACAGTTAATGTCTGGCTAGGGTTACCAGGGGTTGAAATCGAAAAGCCGGTTGCAAGCATTAAAAATCCGGTCTTTGTCAGTGCCGGATTTAGCAAGCATTGCCAGCGCCCTGGGCGAATACACACCCCCACCCCTATACAACAAATGATTATTTCATAGTAAAAATATTAGATATGTTAAAGTGACGACAGTGGATAATTTTAATAGTAAATAGTAGTCCTTTGGGGGGGCCTTTGCCCAGCAGTGGGACATCATTGGCTATTAAAAAAAAGTATTATGTTTTTTTTTAATTGATTGTGTACTCAATTTAGAGAATTTACAATTTGTTTATTTATACGAGTATGTAGCGAGGGATACATCTTTTCTTGTAGAAATTTCACTATTGACGATTTATTGACATGAATTAAAAATCCGGTCTAGACCGGATTTATCCGGTCAGATCGTAACCCTATGTGTGGCCCCGTTTTGCCTTGACATATCTCGTCTATAATATTCAGAGCACTATTCATTTATGTACCTATATGTAGTAAAAATACAGTCAAGTTTTTACCTTCTTAATAAAAGTAACACTATAGCCATAGATAAACGTATATATTATAGACAAGGCATGTCGAGGTAAAAAGTATCCTCACTTAAACTTTTGGCATTTTTGGGGCAATTTTGACATTTGAAGTACGGTGAAATCAAGACGGTTGACATTTGAGGTATGGTGAGTTCAAGGTGGCGTAACTTTTATGAAGATTTGTTCTCTCAAATTTACGTCATAATTAATAAGTTTTAAATGTTTGAAAATAAAACAATAACAAATAACATTGTCACTCTGGTACTTTCTTTATTCAATGCAATATTCATCTAAATACTTCGTGCCCGCAACTTTGTATTATTGTATATTATTAATATTTATTAAGTATGATTTCACACACATGATTACACACACACTTTTGTCATTTAAAGTTTCAAAACACCTAACACTTATTTACCGTCATAATTTTTTAAATGAGAATAAAAAAAAATCTTCTACCCGCATTGGGCATATGTGCCGCCCGACGCCTGTCGGGGTTAGTTTTATTTGTATTAATGTGCCGCGCGACGCCCGAGAGGTTAATAAGTTATTTTGTCGCCACACATTTTGTCTTCTAAATAAAAAGAGTTAGTTATCTAGACCTAGAGGGTTTCAGCGTCAGTTTACATAGAGACCATAGACGTACATATTATAGACTAGCTGTTACCCGCGGCTCCGCCCGCATAAATACAGTATCCCTCGGGAACACTGTCTTTTTCGAGATAAAAAGTAGCCTATGTTTTAATCCAAAGCCTAAACTACTACCATATCAAATTTCATCAAAATCCGTTCAGTAGTTTTTGCGTGAAGGAGTAACAAATATCCATCCATACATCCTCACAAACTTTCATATTTGTAATATTAGTAGGATGAGGCATTTGCGGCAAAAAGTCTCCAGTTAAATGGCCCCAATGTGCAATGTTGAGATTGTTGAAGTATGTTTACTGTATTATTTTCCTTAAGAGCATTAACGCATAGCGCGTGAAGTCAACTTTGGTGAAAAATACGCACACAGCTGCAGCGAGCGTCTTTGTGTGCGTGAATAGCTCGACGACTGTAAGCCAACTAACCCACATTGATACTTGCCTTACTTTAATTACTTTACGATAATAATAATAACGATAATAATTATTATTGAATTTTGATTATGGTATACATAATATCATAATAATAATTATATTCTGTGTCATATTACTTAATATATAATATAACATATTATCTACACAAAACATACAATATCAGTAGGTAATGTAATACTAACATAATATTATGGAAAATAAAAATACCTTGAAATAATACTTTTATACTATTTTAATTAATATAATTTAGTTATACAGCTGAAATGTGTTTATTTAAATCTCTTTGATTTTTACCCGACTGTCAAGACGTTATGCTTTTCGCCCGGTTATGTTTTTCGCCGGTCTCTTGCATGTATAAATGTATGCATGTATGCAATATGCACACATTACATTACATAGATTCTGGAACACAAAATAAACATTTTATATTTTAAACAAGACAATTTTATATACTTTTTTATATTTGTTATTTTTTGATGACTAATAATTGTTCCTCTATAATTTTTAATTATTTTCACTACTAAAATTCCGGACAAAGCTCAGTCTCCCAGGTACTAACATCTTATATCAAGACGTCAAAATATTTGTGTTTTAAAAATTAAAAACGAAATTACCAATTTAGGTGCTATTTTAAAGAAGAAAAGTATTAGTTACTAATACGTATCTAGATGTACTTATCATTTATATATGTCACCGTAAAATTGTAAAAACCGTTAGATTGTAAAAAAAGTAGTGAAATTGTAAAATGTTAATAGACTTCGGACGTGAATATGCTGCCTATAATTTAACACATTATTTATAGTAAGATAATAAATTATTATATAGTTATGAATCTTTCGACATATTTTTACAATCTCGTTAGTTTTTTTACAATTTAACGGTTTTTACAATTTTACGGTGACTTATTATACAAGTTGTTTCTTTTCGAGGCAAAATGATTTGGAAACAATTTTGTTTCTAAATCATAAGCTCGAAATCCAGACTACCGTTTGCCGCATATATGTAAGTAGTTAGTAGTTTTTACTTTGTACATACATACATAAATATAATCACGCCTTTTTCCCGTAGGGGCAGGCAGGTAACACTATTCTTTCCACTTGCTACGATCCTTACATACTTGTTTCGCTTCGCCCACTTTAATTATTCCCTTCATACATGTTCATCAACATTCATATTAGTTTCCATGGAAGGTGCCGGATGTTGTACCTGCACTTCCTCTCTTTAAAAAAAACTTTCAAAATACTCTTTACATCTCTTTAACACACGTTCTTCTCCTTTTATAATGCTCCCATCTTGGCTCTGATTGTACGCAGCTCCGAGTTAGAAGTTTAAGAAGTTTACTTTGTACATACAAATTAAGAATCTACTGCTATCTGAGGGGATTATATGGATTATTAAATACGTACCTCTTCATTTCGAAGTTCTACTTCTTCTGTTTTACTTTATTTGAGTGTTTTGCACATTGTCTGAAGTTAAACCACAAAGCCGTAAACACAAGAATTTTGTTATTTGAAAGCAGATGCATATTAACAACAAAATGAACATGCAAAGTAGTATATTGTTATTATGGCTGCGCTAGTCGGTTTTGTCTCCATGCAAACGTTATTGGTGATTTACTTTAAAGTCAAACATTATAGACCCAAAGTTTATGTAATATCGATTTTTATTACACTTATCTTGGTCGGTATGTGCTTATATTTCTAAAATTCAAATAGGGGATCGGACTACATCTGAAATATTTAGTTTCATTAATATATTCAGAAATATTGAGGCATTACTACTTGGTAAATGTAAAAAAATATATTATTTTATGTATAGTTTACTAATTAAATACATTTAAAAAGTACCAAAAAAAATTTTTTTTTGCTAAATTGGTAAACACAACCTACATCATTAGTTTACTCACATCATATACAAAAACATTAATTATGGTAAGTATGAACTTAAACGCACAAATATGGGAGATTTTTACAAATATATTCCGGCGGCCATATACTTCATACACCTTAACCTACAAGTGACGTCATTTGTAGGTCGACTTTAGGAGGCTCGCGAAAATTTTATACAAATCGCTGTACCTTTGAAAATATTGACTTTTGATATACAGTTTTTTCTGAGAAGTTACTCATATTTAAGAGTACTATTCATTTATGTTATAAAAAAAATTAGGCCGATTGCCTATTAGTTAAGAAAATAATAGCCTCCAAACATCGGATGTTTAGCGCAACTTTGACCGTTAATATAAAACAAATCAAGAATGAAAATAAAAAAGCAAGTACATACCGACACAGTTTTATTGTTCAGCAACTGAGATGACTTAAATTGGGACAAAAATATTATATAGATTTTTCATAAAACACGAACAGCCGATTTGGGTAATTTGAGGATACTTTTTCTAAAATACTTTACAAAACAGTATAAATGTGTGCACTATAGTTTCTCATATAAGTATAGATAACGATATATATGGGTATAAGTATCCTTTTTTCCCAGATATTAGGTGAAATAACAAGCATTTTCCCCTCGCGCCGCACTGAGTTCCAGCCGTTGACTAGCGCTAGAATAAATAAATGTAGACTAACAACAGCGCCACCTACTGGGTCTAATTATGTTAAAATGTACTAAACTTTTAGCAGCTCTTGCCTTTGCCAAGTTTTCAAAATGTGTATGTTTTCTTTTTCGTGCGAACTTATTTTTATCTCCCATTATATTATCTATTATATAATAAATGTAGAATAATTTGTTATTACAATAAAAAAATATTAACTTAAATAACAATATTTATTGTTAAATTAAAAAATATATTTTCCAAATATCAAAATCTTTTTATCGGGGTGGATCTCGTACGCACTGCAAAGGTCAACAGAGTTCAGTGCAGAGCGCGGACCGATACGTCCACCCTCTGGAAAGGCTCACGGCCGTCTGATTTGTAAACGCTCGTGCGCCTGGTTTTATACACTAGTTTTAAAAATTCATATAAAATTCGTCAAGCTAATTTACTTAAAAATTTAAATGGCATATTAAAGATAAAACGTTGTTTAAAATTAATTAATATTATGTTTATAGCAGTTTTTCCGCTAAATAATACCCACAACCTGCAAGCAAATGTGTGAGTGCACGCATAAGTATGCGTAACGCACCTCCCTCCTCCCACACTGCTTATGCGTGCACTCAGATGCAAGATCGTGCAAACACCACCACCACACAAGCAACAATGTCGGCAAGATCGTGCAAAGCCCCACACCACCATGCAGGTTGCAAAACTCGACGCGCGTTTCGCCCCGAAACCGGAGCATCCTCAGGAAGTGGACCTGCGAACAAATGTTAAAAGTCGAGTTTCTCGATTCGATTTTGCAGCGCTCAAATACGAACATACAAACAAAATATTGTTTTATATCTATTAACATTCAGTATCAAGATTTTTTAAGGAGTTACGAGCGCATTAAAATATACTAGAGGTCGCCCAGGATTCAAAATTTGTTTATTTCAATGTCATTTTCAATGTGCCCTCGTACGATACGGTATAAATTCGTTTTCAAACGAAATAAATTACCATATATGTTTTAACATAATATATGTTTTTGTACATGTATTATACTCCATAGATATATTATATTAAAAGGGGTTATACTCCTATAGTTTTTACGCCATTAAATACATGACATATTATGTAGGTGTACATAATTATACAGTATATAATTATTAATGTACGACCAAGTTCCTAATGGCTTTCGGGTATAGTCACTTTTTAATAATCGTCTATCATTGATATATTTCTATTTCAATGATAGACGATGTATGAAAGTAATTTAATCTCAATAATTTCACATTGTCAGCTTTTTGATACGACAAAGACCGTTGCTGGTGGGCTACCAAGCGCCGCCTGGTGACAGACAAAGAATCGAAAATTCTTATTGACATTATTGATACCACTGACGCCACCAGATGCAAGTCTGTCCGATAGCGACAGAAAAAATATCAAAAACCCTCATTTCGTTACAATTGTTGATATTTGTCAATCTGTATAAACATTTTATTTTTTAATGTTTCTATAAAACAGGCAAAAGAGCCCTTATAATGCAATGTTCAAACTAAAACATTATGATTGGCTGTGTTCCGCGGATACTGGCGTTTGTTAGCGCTTATACTAGCGCTAAAAAGAAAATGACAGTTGTCGGCCAGGACACGTTTACTAACTTCAGTAGCGCTGACATAATCCGCCATTTTGCTTATTTATTTTGAAATCAGTGGTGTTTTTAGAGGATAACGTGTCCTAGAGGGCTATTTACCTTAATGTCCATTTAACATTGACAGCGCTTACCGCTTAGCAATAGGCAATCAGATTGATTTTTTTTATTGCATAAATGAATAGTACTCTTAAATATGAGTAACTTCTCAGAAGAAACCGTTATATCAAAAGTCAATATTTTCAAAGGTACAGCGATTTGTTTAAAAAATTTCGTGAGCCTCCTAAAAACGCTCCATACTAAAGTCGACCTACAAATGACGTCACTTGTAGGTTAAGGTGTATGAAGTGGGATCCTCTTCTTTCGCATAATTTTATTTGTCATAATTTCATTTGGCATACCTCACTTGGCATAATTTTACTACGCATAATAATACTTTGGCATAATGGTTTCTTGGCATACTACATCATTAGGCATAAATATCATTTAGACTAATATTGTTTGAATTAATTAATATTATGTTTATAGCAGTTTTTCCGCTAAATAATACCCACAACCTGCAAGCAAATGTGTGAGTGCACGCATAAGCATGCGTAACGCACCTCCCTCCTCCCACACTGCTTATGCGTGCACTCAGATGCAAGATCGTGCAAACACCACCACCACACAAGCAACAATGTCGGCAAGATCGTGCAAAGCCCCACACCACCATGCAGGTTGCAAAACTCGACGCGCGTTTCGCCCCGAACCCGGAGCATCCTCGATTCGGGACGAAACGCGCGTCGAGTTTTGCAACCTGCATGGTGGTGTGGGGCTTTGCACGATCTTGCCGACATTGTTGCTTGTGTGGTGGTGGTGTTTGCACGATCTTGCATCTGAGTGCACGCATAAGCAGTGTGGGAGGAGGGAGGTGCGTTACGCATGCTTATGCGTGCACTCACACATTTGCTTGCAGGTTGTGGGTATTATTTAGCGGAAAAACTGCTATAAACATAATATTAATTAATTTTATGCTATGGATTTCCGCAAAGTAACGCCTGATTCTATTAACTATTTAAAACGTTGTTCTTTTAGATTATGTAAGTAAGAAAGAGAAAGAGCAAGTGAAATACATAAATATCATCATTTTAAATAACTATAATTCCTGATAATTTCGCATTCTTTAAATTTTATTTTTATGAGATAGAAACGTATATAAAAATAATCTGACAAAGAGATAATCTACAAGAGGATCCAACAAGTTTGTAAAGATTTTTTGTTTTTAAAAAATGTAAGTGGTTTTAGCTATTATATGTTTTGAAAATGCCCCTGAACCTAAAGTTGTCAAAACGTCTGGTTAGTTTTGTCAGTTTTATTCAAAAGTTTGAAATTATTTTAAAATAAATGATAAGGGAAAAATTAGAATACAATATTTTCTAGTGTTTTTTTACATGTAAAAAGTAAAAATACACAAAAAAGTGTGAAATAAAACTTATTTTATAAATAATTCCCCTTTTAAATTTGTCTATTTCTCTACTTAATCTTGTTAATTTTGAAGTCGCTACCAGCCCAAACGATATCCTACAATATTTTATAGAACTCACGTTCATATTTGCTGGTACCGACTTCAAAATTAACAAGATTAAGTAGAGAAATAGACAAATTTAAAAGGGGAATTATTTATAAAATAAGTTTTATTTCACACTTTTTTGTGTATTTTTACTTTGGAAGTCGGTTTAATTTTTTATTTAAAAATAATAATTTCACCCTTTTTAGTGATATATCTTGTTAAGTTATTATTAATATGTCTTAAAAACGTCTAAAATATTGATCGAATGTATAACTGAATACGCGCCAAGCTTCCATTAGGTATTGTTATTAAGATGATGATGATTACTGTAAGTTACAAAGTGGCATATGCTTGCAGTTCTTTAAACAATTCCGAAATTTCCTAACGCATATCTTTAAAGACTGAGGAGTTCTGTTCAGTGCTTTTGGATTCAGGGTATACCTTGGTACAACGTCTTATTCTTTGGTAGCATGTGCTTGTGTTACTTCAGTAAAAGTCAAAATCACTATATGTGTCGATATAAATTTTGAGGAGTTCCCTCGATTCCTCATGGATCGCATCATCACGTTTCCACTTTAGTGACTAAGGGACCAATTTCGAATTAAACCCTTTACAACAACAAAAGAATTTTGCAAATAGGTCCATAAACGGCAGAGTAATGTTCAAAGATCTCCGTGTTAGTGTAAAATACTATGAGAAGTACCTTCTTTATCATCATAATGTGATGATGTATGCTGTGATAGTGGTGGTGATGATGATGATTACTCAAATTGACAAAGTGGCATATGCTTGCAGTTCTTTAAACAACGCCAAAATCCCCAAACATGTATCTATAAGGAGTCAGGAGTTCTGTTCTGTACTTTTGGATCCAGGGTATACCTTGGAGTAAAATCTTACTTTTTGGTAGCATATGCTTGGACTACTTCAGAAAAAGTCGAAATCACCATATGTGTCCATATAAATTTTGAGGAGTTCCCTCGTTTCCTCGTGGATCCTATCATCAGGTCACCAATTTTCTGAAAATGGGACCAACTTCGGATTATACCTTTTACATCAAAAAAAGAATTTTGAAAATCGGTCAACAGACGGCGGAGCTAGCCGCGAACATACAAAAAAAAAAAAAAAAAAAAAAAACAAAATATATACAGCCGAACGTATAACCGCCTCCTTTTTTTGGAAGTCGGTTAAAAATCAGAATAACCAGTTTTTGTTAGATATTTTTGTTTTTGAAAAGTAGCGTTTTTGTGAAATCTGAGTCGCGCGCCGATTAACGCTCTTAAAGGTTTCAAAAAATTTACAGTCACATGTCACATAATAATAATAATTACAATATCTATGGATGCTTTCACACCACGTCAATCTGGTCCCGTGGTAAGTTCTCGAAGAACTCGTGTTATTACCAGACAACAAAAATATATTAAAAACTTTTTATACTATACATATATTTAAGATTTTTATTATAATATACATATTTAAAACACATCCATGACCCAGAAATAGAACACTTTTTGTTCCGAACTCTGGCTTAAGCACCGACTCTCAACCACTGAGCCACAGAGGTCGTCACGACGATGACGATGCTGCACAGCCGGCGCCGCTGACTCACGCGGTCAAGGTTAAGGCTGGGACGGCGGCGTGCCAACTGCCATGTGTGCGGTGCCAGTCCTAGTTACTTTCGGCATGTGTTCGCTTAAGGCTCGGCCTACATCATCTGGAATCTCTACGCCGGAAAAAAACACCGTCGACTCGAAAACTCGAATATACGAGCGTAAAGTTTTTAAATTTGCGGCCGTGTGTTGACGTGTCGATTTTTAACTCTATTGTATTACCGCAGAGTTATATTTCTGAGCTGTTTTTCTTCCGGCCGAAGGAAAAGGCATAAGGCTCGGACTACATCATCCGGATTTTGGATGATGTAGGTTTTAGGGCTTTAGCCGAGCTTTAGGGCGCATTTATATGACCATGCGGCGACTGCACGAAGTTGGACTTTTTTACCGGTTTTGATTCATAGCAAGTTGAATAACGTACATATTACTCTCCACAATATCCTTAACGTCACCACTCATCGCGTGCAGCCGCTGCGCGATTGGGTGTTTTATATTAGCTTTTTACCCGACTGCGCGACGCAAAGGAGTGGTAATGTGTTTATCAGCCTATGTATGTATGTATGTATGTATGTATGTATGTGTGTATGTTCCTTTGAAGCACTATACAGACCAAACGCCTGGGCCGATTTTTATGATTCACACGTCAATCGATTCCTCTTAGTCCGGCGAGTGTCACTAAAGACATGACGTTAGTGAAAATTCAATATGGCGACTACTGGACGCCATATTGTGAAAATGAAAAAAATGAAAGTCAACAAACTATATCAAGTGGGGTATCGTTGAATAGGTATTTAAAAATCATTGTTAGTTTTCTCTCAACATTTTTCGATTCGACTGACCGTTTAGGATCTATATCGATTTAAAGTTGCGTAACAACCATTCTCACATTCCAGTGATGTAGTACTGATGCTGATAGGAAATCCAGTCTGGTAAATAGCTAGCTAGGTACTCATAACTAAAAAGTATAAAATAAAAAATTATAATTTAAAAAATTTAAAAACCCGACTGCGTAAAAAGTGAACCAAACTAAGTAGGTACATAATTAAAACTGAAAATAAACAAGCACTTAGATATCCGGTGGTCTAGAATTCTATAATATATTATTGAATTAATACTATTGGAACATAACAACTGAACAGTCGGGATCCATTATTCGACAGCCAATCTAATTTTTCAATGGATCCTGACTGTTTTATAGTTGTTATGTTCCAATAGTATTAATTCAATAATATATTATAGAATTCTAGACCACCGGATATCTAAGTGCTTGTTTATTTTCTTTTCAGTTTTAATTATGTACCTACTTAGTTTGGTTCACTTTTTACGCAGTCGGGTTTTTAAATTTTTTAAATTATAATTTTTTATTATATTGTGGGCTAGTCGATAAAGCTCAATTTACTATGAATGAAAACCAGTGCTCGGCTATGCAGTCACCGCGTGGCCGCTGCTATCTTGATTGCATTGAATGGGCTAAGAAACTGGACCGATTTTGATGAAACTTCGCACAGACATAGAAAACACCACGAGGAAGGAACATAGGCTACATTTTACTGCGAGAAAATGTACGGTTCCCTCGGAATTTTCTTTTGCGCGTACAAAGTCGCTGGAAACTTCTAGTAAAGTATAAACTCAATAAGCAACATTGCATTGTAAGTGCTAACGGATTGAGCAAGGTGTGACTATGTTCGCCTCCCAATATTGCTCGTTATTTGTTTACGAGTAGTTCCTTAAAGTGCCTATAATTCCCACCCCGCCTACATATTTAAGCGGTTTATCCTCAGATCAAATAAAAAAGTGAAGACAGAGCTTTGTCAGACAGTAAAAACTGAAGCCGGCTTATTATTTAATATTTGCCATACTTTTTCATATAACTTATTTTATCAGGGCTAATTACAAATCTTTTGACACCTCATAATTTAAAATTGGAAGAGTAGTTAAGTAAGTTTAGGTGGAACAAACATACATACATACTTACAAAGACTTCGAAAGACTTTGAAAATCATTACGCTTCCTTTTGTCCTCGCCGTAGTCGGGTAAAAACAAGCTCGCCGTACTTTGTGAGGCGTAGTTACGTTACATGTGTGTGCGTGACACTGTGTAATAATTACACGGCGGCGAGGCGTAGTTTAGCCCGGCCTCACTGTGTGGTTTGCAAAGCTCTATCTTCACTTTTTTATTTGGTCCGAGAGTTTACTCATGTGTATATTCAATTTGTAGTGATTTTAAATTAGAATTTAGATGGTAAAGACCACCCTTATACCACATACTTTGACGACCTCTGGGGCTCAATTGGTTGAGCGTGTTGGTGCTCAAGCCGGGGGTCGCGGGTTCAAATCCCGCCGAAGGAACAAAAACATTTTTCTGTGTTCCTGGGTCATGGATGTGTATTAAATATGTGTATAATATAATAAAAATCTTAAATATGAGTATAGTATAAAAGTATTAAATATATTTCCGTTGTCTGGTACCCGTAATACAAGTTCTTCGAGAACTTACCACGGGATCAGATTGACGTGGTGTGAAGCGTCCATAGATATTATTATTATACTTACCTGATAGGTGTAGCTTACCTGCAGGCCAGCTTTAAATACAATATTTTTCGTAGAGCTTGTTTGAGTTGAGTTTAAAAATGTATATTATGTTATTTAAATTACGGCAATTAAAAAATGTCGAGCAATATAAATGAGGTCGCGCCTGGAAATTCTTGTTAAATTGCATAAATGACAAATTATTTAAATATGAATGCCTTGTTAGCTACTTACTTAATTTTAAATCTACTTTTCATGAGGATCAATGTCCGAGAATCTTTATTTTGTAACGGCTAATGACGTTAAGGCGTTTGTGCTTATTACTGATTTTAGCGTCTGGCAACCATTTTTTTTAATAGAACTTATTGATCATTTGTCATCTATAGAAATGTATCTGTTTTTTTACCAATCTGAATACAGATGCAAGATACTTAAGTTTCCCATATTCCGAGCACAGTCAGGTATTTTTGCAAAGATCCTGAAAATTGTTAGGAAGATAGCGAAATTTTATCTCATAATCAAAAAATCCGCCTCTTTGCAAATGTCCTAGTTATTCAATTATCCTATGATATATTCTATATTATTATAGCCCTGTGTATATAGTAAATAAGGGCATTATAAATACGTAAAAAATTTGCTGACGGACGATAAAATTTCATGTAGTATACAAACGCCCCTAAGTCAGAAGTAGGTACTTACAAAGTCACGATTCTTGGAGATTGACGGATAAGCATTAATTCTACTTTATCCTAAACGCACAAACGAATAATAATATTAGCAATTCTAGAGAATCAGACAAGTAGTCTCAACGCGAAGCTGCAAATAAAATCGTAGAACAATAAACCATTATCAAATAAACTCTAGTTCTTATCGCTCCGAATGCAGAGCGTCGCAGCTGCAAATTCGCGATGCGGTGCGGTGCGGGGGGCGGTAATTATTATGACAGCACAATACGCGGGCGACGACGCGCCGACAGCTGTTCCCGTCGCCGGACCGCGCGATAGCATCGCACAGGGCTGAGAGATCTACGAGTAGCTTCAGCGTCAACAATAAGTTACAACCACTAGCATTGGGCACCACTAATGTCCCCACTGCTGCACGCGATCCTCAACTGTACCTGAGAGATCTAGTTTCAGCGTCAACAAGTTACAACCACTAGCATTGGGCACCACTAATGTCCCCACTGCTGCACGCGATCCTCAACTGTACCTGAGAGATCTAGTTTCAGCGTCAACAAGTTACAACCACTAGTATTGGGCACCACTAACGTCCCTACTGCTGCACGCGATCCTCAACTGTACCTGAGAGATCTAGTTTCGGCGTCAACAAGTTACAAACACTAGCATTGGGCACCACTAACGTCCCCACTGCTGCACGCGATCCTCAACTGTACCTGAGAGATCTAGTTTCGGCGTCAACAAGTTACAACCACTAGCATTGGGCACCACTAACGTCCCCACTGCTGCACGCGATCCTCAACTGTACCTGAGAGATCTAGTTTCGGCGTCAACAAGTTACAACCACTAGCATTGGGCACCACTAACGTCCCTACTACTGCACGCGATCCTCAACTGTACCTGAGAGATCTAGTTTCGGCGTCAACAAGTTACAAACACTAGCAATGGGCACCACTAACGTCCCCACTGCTGCACGCGATCCTCAACTGTACCTGAGAGATCTAGTTTCGGCGTCAACAAGTTACAACCACTAGCATTGGGCACCACTAACGTCCCCACTGCTGCACGCGATCCTCAACTGTACCTGAGTGATCTAGTTTCAGCGTCAACAAGTTACAACCACTAGCATTGGGCACCACTAATCCCCAGTGCTGCACGCGATCCTCAACTGTACCTGAGAGATCTAGTTTCAGCGTCAACAATAAGTTACAACCACTAGCATTGGGCACCACTAACGTCCCCACTGCTGCACGCGATCCTCAACTGTACCTGAGAGATCTAGTTTCAGCGTCAACAAGTTACAACCACTAGCATTGGGCACCACTAATCCCCAGTGCTGCACGCGATCCTCAACTGTGTACCACAGTGGCGTTAGAGCTATTATCAAGAGTTATTGACAAAATATTAAAGATATCGCCATTTTTCATGATGGCGGATTGATTGGTAGTAATATGAGATGGCAAATTTGAAATTCGAAAAAAATACATACAAATCTACAATATTAAAATCACTCTTCATTAAGTGCAAATTAATCATAATATACCTCTTAGTAAGTATCACAGGAGGTAGCCTCATCCCGGTCTGGCTGAGTTTTGGCCAGGTTTGAGCATGCCAGACCGACGGTTTTCGAAAGAGGACTAGGAGACGAACAGATTGACGTATAATTTGACCTTGTTTCCTATGATCTTTTTTACTCCAAATTCTTACACGTTCAGAGCGGTCTGGCTGGAAACTGGTCAAGAGTAGGACTGCCAGACTTGCATTTTTATCAGTTTCAAGATGGCGTGCACCCGTGTATCAAAACAGTTTTCTTGTTCCTTATGACCTTTTTTTACTAAAAAAATCTTCACACATTTTGGTAAATAAAAAAATTCTGCCAGGTTTAGAACCGCCAGACCGGCGGTTTTATATCAAACTTTTAGGCCCCTAGCGATCTGCAGTGGTCCAATGCTTGTTCTCGATGACCTCCATTTTCGACGACGAGCTCTAGATCTAGGGGTTCCTATAACTTCACTCCTATCGGATTCATTTACCACTTACCTTTTGAAGACCCAGAAGATTTCAAAACTAAAGATAGGCTATGGCGTACATTTGACAGAACAAATATTCATACAATAAGTTTACGCCATCTTGATTTCACCGTAACTTAAATATCAAAATGGCCCCAAACAACCCCAAAAGTGGAATCAATTAAGTGGGGACAGTTTTTGCCTGAAATGCCTCGTCTTTAATATATATCTATATGCCCTCATCCAAAACCCTATATAACATACTGGCTAGGGCTTCCCTATGAAGGAGAATCAGCTTCGCTACTGGTGCACCACGCTACATTTGGTTCTTTTTACTTATGCCTAAATTAACTTATTACGTCATCTAGAGTCCATAACGACACATTCAGACATACAACGAGAAGTCTTTCGTTCTTACGAGAGACACTTCTAGGGAATCATCGGCAATAAATGTTAAGATCACGTAGGTAATTTGTGGATTGTTTAATGACTAATGACTATTGTCTGTCACTCACATAACTGATGCCCGGGGTTTGAAGTTTTTTCTGTAGTTTATCTCTTAAATAGCGCTTTTAATTGGTTAACGCGTCTGCGTCATCCAATCAAAAGCGCTAGTGAGTAGATAAACTACCAACAAAAAACATCAGAAATCGGACATGAGACGATTCAAAAAGCTCCTCATATATTGAAAACGGTGGTTGTATAACGTGCCAAAGATATAAGAAATATCGAAAAATCGACTAAGTTCCTGCTCGACGTCTGGGGCCAACCATGTGCGGGTTTCCTCACTATGTTTTCCTTCACCGTTAGAGCGTCCGTATAATGTACTTGAGATCTGAAAAAGTCTCATTGGTACACGCCACAATCTGGGATTCGGACCTACACTCTCTTGAGTGCAAATCAAACGGTCTACCTACTAAGCCACGGAGCTCTTCAAGCAGTGCCAAAACTTCCGGATAATATTTGTCATATGTTAGGCGATTGTGAATCGGGCCCTTAAACAAAATAGAACCGCACACTACACAGCCCTAGCTCATATCATGTAACAGTGTGTTTTGTATCATTAGTTTGCCTGTGATTATGCGCGTTATGACTGTCTGTACTATGTACTGACTCATTAATGAAGATCTTATCGAACTTTATCATTGTCACATCCACTCATGATAACATCACTATCGAAATCATCGAGTCGATGATTAAGAGATTTAGGGACCAAATAAACTCTATCTATTATTTGTATGAAGTACGAACTCAATATTTTCATTAATGATTGTACCTTTAATATAATATTATGTTTCTTTTTATTGAATATATTGGCAAGATCTCTTTATCGTTATTTGTATTTTTTTATATGCAGCTATAACAACAAATACTAAATACAGAAAGTACTTAATAGTAAATAAATTTATTAAAACGGCGCTCCCATACAAAATACGTGATTTTTGTCGTTTTGTACGGAACCTTCGTGCTCGAGGCCGACTCGCACTTGGCCGTTTTTGATATCCCTATCAGGCACTGTAAACTCATTTGCTCCTTTTCACAAAAATGTCTCATTTCCATCCACGAATTTCATTTAAATAATATTAATTTCGGGAGCCTCTTTATAATTTAAAAAGGTCATCTTTTGGCATCCATTTTGCAAAATATTTTTAAAAAAATTTGCATTATGATAAAATCTTTTGAATGTAAGAAAATGTAATATTCTCTTATCTCAGATTAGACAACGGGATTTTTTCATTTGACGCAGCTTCGCAGACATATTTAGATGGATGCCGCAAATGACATTGGGCGTTTGCATGTTTTAACAAATGATGAATGATTTTTATGATATAAAAAATCCTGCTAATATAGGTACCTATTTAAAAGGTTGATCGGATTTGATCGTTTTTTGGTGACTTGCCTGTCTCGTGTTTGGGTGATTTTGAGTCACAAATGCCGAAGGTCAGATTCTGTTAATTAATGCCTGCAAGAATACAATTACGTTCCAGTCACGATATACTGCAAAATGGTATTCTAATAAACGCCAAACCCATTTTGATTGGTCCAAATCCCAAAAATCAGTTATATAAAGGCGATTCAATAAAAGAAAATGAAACTGTGTTAGGTACTACAAGAATTGGAGGACTGATACCCAATAAACCAATATGGTTGTGAGTGTTGTGACGTCTCAAGGAACGAGTTTTATCCATGTTATATGTCGAAGATGTGGTGTCTACTTAAAAATGTCTGTGGAGTTTTTCACGTTGTGGCGTAGGCGTGCGTTGGCGGCGCAAAAGGTCAACTTTTAAATTGCGTATTTGGTTGTAAATCCAGAGAGGGGCTCCTGACAAAATATGTAATTACCTGTTCCTGTTCTGGGTCTGATAACATTGTTATTGGAATATTATATAAACATTAAACATACTTATTATTAGATATATTTAGGAATTTGTTACGCTTGATCCAAAACTTAGATCAGAGACAAGCTAAATGATTTAGACCATCGTTTCTCAACCGGTGGGTCGCGGCCCTTGAGGAGGTCGAGTTTGTTTTCAAAGGGGGTCGCAGTCTGTTTGATAATAATTAATAAATACAAACTACATATAGGTATAAAATAGCCATTTTTCGAACAAATCTTTTGTATCAAACGTCTAAAAATCGTTCGAACGTTCGAACCAGTGAAGGCTACTACAACGTTAATTAGCTGATTTTTCGTAACTACATAGCGCTCTATTTTTATAGAGCGCTATATAGTTACGTCTTAATATTATTATTTTATAGTGACAGGGTCGCAAGACTTTTTATTTTACTGCTTGGCTTTTTCGTGGGCCGCGACATAAAAACGGTTGAGAAACGATGCATTAGACATACTGAAATTGAGTGCTATGGTAAGTCCTTAGGACTTAAAAACCACCCTATTAGCGACTCGGAAGTTCAGAACTACCCTAACAATAAGGAAGCACGGGCCATTATTTAGTCCGCTACCACAGAATAATTAATAGTAGTTATCGCTACTCGAATATAAAGTGTAGATGTATCATGTTTTTTTAATGATAAGGACCAGTAAACGAGCAAACGGATCACCTGATGGTAAGAGATCACCGCCGCCGCCCATGGACACTCGCAACACCCGAGGAGTTACGTCTGCGTTCCTGGGTCCTCCTCACTCAGCGAAGTATAATGCGTGTTAGTCGTTCTTTGAATTAGGTATACTAACCGTAAGGGATAAAATGAATCTGGAAGACCGAACTTTGCTTTTTTTTTTCTATGGACGCTTCACACCACGTCAATCTGGCCCCGTGCTAAGTATCGGAAGAACTTGTGTTACAGGTACCAGACAACGGAAATATATTTAATACTTTTATACTATACTTATATTTAAGATTTTTATTATATTATGCATATATTTAATACACATCCATGACCCAGGAACACAGAAAAACTTTTTGTTCCTTCGGCGGGATTCGAACCCGCGACCCCCGGCTTGAGCACCAACACGCTCAACCAACTGAGCCACAGAGGTTGCTTGGAATGCCAGTAGGGCGGAAAAAAATTAACAGATGATGAGATAGGTATTAAAAATAGGCACTAAAATATTAGTCTGACCGGGACTCGAACCCGAGACAACAATTTGCCCCTTGCTTTGACAATGAAATAAAAGAAAGAAAAACATTATTAAAGCTCAAAAAATCTCTTGAGTTGGGATACAAACCTAGAGAGATCGATTTTTCAGCCCCAAAAGCCTCTGCGTAGTAAATGTCATGGATATTGCTGAAGCCGTTTCCGAGATGCAAATTCAATCCTACTAATGTTATTAATGTGAAAGTTTGTGAGGATGTATGGATGGATGGATGGATGTTTTTACTCTTTTAGGCCAAAACTACTGAACGGATTTTGATGAAATTTGGTATTATAGTAGTTTAGGCTCTGGATTATAAAACAGACTACTTTTTATCCCGAAAAAATACAGTGTTCCTGAGGGATACTGTATTTACGCGGGTGGAGCCGCGGGCAATAGCTAGTAAATATATAAGGTTTGGTAAAATCAACTATGGATACTTCGGGCATATGATCTACTGCTAATGTAAAGACGTTTAGTAGAGAAATAATTGTCATACTCGAAGATTTTTTTTTCTTTATATGGGTGAGTTTGCGTTTTGCGGAGAGTTACCCATACATGAGATGAGTTTTTAGTTTGAGTATGATAATAATTTTTCTGCCTAAACGTAAGCAGTAGAGCATATGCCCAAAATATCTGATATTGTTTCTGTATAAGAGTTAAAATCTGTTATTGTTTCTGTACTACATTTTCGTCACTGTCGGTTTATTGTAAAAACTAAAATTAATTGTACCTACTGTAAATGTATATGACTGTTTGTTGCCAGAATAAAATAAAAAAAAAAAATAAAAAAATATCCGTAATATATTTTACCGAACCTTATACTTACATATATATGGAAGAATTGCTTGTTTAAAGTTTAAAGTATAGATATGATAATGCCGTGTCATACACATGCGGCTGTTACGGCATACGATTAGATTTTATGCAATAGGCAAGCGGACTGATTTTTTTTTATTGCATTAATGAATAGTACTCTTAAATATGAGTAACTTCTCAGAAGAAACCGTATATCAAAAGTCAATATTTTCAAAGGTACAGCGATTTGTATACAAAATTTCGCGAGTCTTTATACCAAAAAAATTTTTTTTTTGCGAAATTGGTAAACAAAACCTACATCATTAGTTTACTCACATCATATACAAAAACATTCATTATAGTAAGTATGAACTTAAACGCACAAATATCGGAGATATTTACAAATATATTCCTGCGGCCATATACTTCATATACTACTTCATACTACTTCATATACAAGTGACGTCATTTTTAGGTCGACTTTAGTATGGAGCGTTTTTAGGAGGCTCGCGATTTTTTTATACAAATCGCTGTACCTTTGAAAATATTGACTTTTGACATACGGTTTCTTCTAAAAAGTTACTCATATTTAAGAGTACTATTCATTTATGCAATAAAAAAAAATTGTCCGATTGCCTATTTTTAAATTAAACAACCAACTTTGTGGCCCAATCTTTTAATTTCAATAATCTCTACAAACTATAGCTAAACGCTATAGATTCTAGGTTTTGCTCCCGTTCTCACGTTGCGCGTTTTCTAGAAATTGTTATATTTATTATGACTTTGTTAATGTCCTAGAGCTGAGAAACTGTAAAATATGTTTAGAAATCATGACCTGTAGTTGTAAGTACATTAGTACACGCAGCAGAAGTTTTGAAAGTTAAGTTGTTTTTAAGACGTATTAGTAGCTTCCGATAGATGACTTTATATTTAAAATCGTGTCGTGACGCGTGACGTGATGCGACGTTGAAATTTCACTCTCAACGCCGCTTACGAACGTTCACTTCAAAGATTATTTGTTACTTTATGATAAAGAAAAAATAGATGTTAAATGTAGGCACATTCTTTGCCATGAATTTATCTAAAATCAATTTACAATTTTACAACTTTCCTAAACATAATAACTTATTGTAATTTAATAGAATACTGATCACATTAATAAAACATTAGCACGAGCCGATTTTGTTTACAAATTGTGTTTTATTTCCACCAAATAGTCAATTATAATACTGGCTCTATAAGTTATGTGTAAAATAGAGTCGTCAATATACCCAATATACATAAATTATCTAAATTACACTTATTTATACTTATTTTATACATAGCTCAATAGAAACAATAGTTTTAAGAATTTATCAGTGTCTAGGTCGTAAATAAATCGTAAAACTAAGTTTATAACAATTAATTCTTGAAATTTCTTATTTATTTACAAGTATTTTATAAATTGCCATTTTATGGGATATTCTACATCCTATTCTGATTATTATTAAAATCCTTGATCTTTTGAATGCCTTTATTTTTATGTTTTAATTTAAACCAAAGTTTTGGATGAGGTCCAATGCTTGATAGCAAAAAATATTTCCTTCAAAAAGTTTTCATTATTAATAAAGATAATATTTTAAGGCTAGAACAATATTGTCCGGAACCCGGTAGGCTGGTGAAAATTCAGAGCATTGAAAATAGAACTCTGCGATAATAGCATAGAACTGAAAATCGAGCACAAGTGTCGAGTCAAATGTCAATTACATAGTTATATGACAGTTCGACACACGACAATTCGATTTTCAACTTTGTATGGGCAAAAATCTCTCAGTGCCTGAAGACAAAAGTTTTCGAGCAGTGTGCGTTAGCGGTGATGACATATGGAGCCGAAACGTGGATATTCACAACGGGACTTATTCAAAAGCTTCGTGTCGCTCAAAGAGCTATGGAGAGGGCTATGCTCGGAGTCTCTCTGATAGAATCAGAAATGAGGAAATCCGTAGCAGAACTAAAGTTACCGACATAGCCCAGCGCATTAGCAAGTTAAAGTGGCAATGAGATGGACATAATATAGCCCGTAGAACCGATGCCCGCTGGGGCCGAAAGGTTCTTGAGTGGAGACCACGAACGCCGAAGCGTAGCACGGTCTCCCACCAAGTGGACAGACGACCTGAGAAAAGTCGCAGGGAGTCGGTGGATACAGGCCGCGAGCGACCGGTCGCACTGGATTTTTGTGGGGAGACGTTACCAGGCTAAAACGAACGAACGATTAGGGCAAGGATATAGTAATGCACAAAAATATTACATTGCGCTTTCTAAGGCGGTGAGGTCATTAACTTCACAGAAACAGGTGATTTAATATGTGAGTTCAATGACCTTAATATCAGCGCCGTAAAGATAGCAATGTTATTGTATATATAGCATTTTTTACTGCCTAAACGTATTTACATAAGCTGTACATAGATCATATTATGCCGAAAACATTCGTAATTAATTTTGACCAACCTCATTACAAATACATAGCACTAGCCACCCTTACCCATAACCATTTTACCTCATGCCAATGAGTAAAACCTTATCCCAATTTCTGTGCCACAAAGTAGATCATTTAACAACTCGCTACACATTCTACCACATTCTACACTTATCATACTCAATAGTCCATTGTAATTTATACACATTAGAGTAGAGCCCACACGGGCACGCCACGTGGGTGGGGCTCTAAAAAGAAACGCTCGTATCTGCGTTGCCAAACTGCTGTGATACTGTCGATGTCGTCTATATGATAATGAACGTTTTCGTGTGATCTAAACACAGAAGTGGAGTGAATGTTATCATTATCGACTGCGGAATTTATGTTATATTTTATAAAAGTGAAATAAAATATTTTGTTTTTAAGTTTTTGTTATTATTTTCCTGTCGGAACGAGTTGTTTGACGTTGATTAGTTATATAAAATATGCAGCTTCAAATTAAATGCTCTTTTGCAAAAAATTCGTAGCGTTTATGTGAAACAAAGCCTGATTAAGTAAATAATTTAAAGTTTATATAATATTATAAAATAAATAAATTATAGTTTATTTAGTTTATTGTAAAATAATCAAAAACTTTAAAACTATAACCCGACTACACAAATTATATAGCCTATGTTACCCGGGCCATCGTTACGAATCTATTGACACCTCATTCATTACACTCAGATCAGTAGTTTAGGCGCTACGATGGAACAAATATGGTATGATACGTACGTACATTGACAGCCAAAATCATTACCCTACCTTTTGTATTCGCCGTCGTCGGGTATATATAAAATAAAGTAAACAACTGTTGTGACTTACTATACTATACTATACTATACTATACTATACTATACTATACTATACTATACTATACTATACTATACTATACTAACGAATTATCAGATACGTCGTTGTACCCGTGAGTCGTGGGCAAGACAGTAGCTGTGTAGGAACAGTGAAATATTAGTGTGTCGATCCGATCTATATATTATACTGTTTTATAAATTGTACACTGTGGTTCGTAATTGTGGGGGGCCACGCTTCGGCACGGGCCGGCTCGACCGGATAAACAGCACGACCTCACAGAAAACCGGCGTGAAATAACGCTTGCGTTGTGTTTCGCCGAGTGAGTAAAGTTACCGAAGGCCCAAGGGGGATTGGGGATCAGGAACGCAAGTCACAACACCAGAGGGGTTACAAGTATAACTCCCCTAGTGTTGCGAGTGTCCATGGGCGGCGGTAATCGCATACCATCAGACGATCCGTCTGCTCGTTTCTTGGTTCATGTCATATAAAAAATCTACTGTAACCCCGACAAAAACAGAGTGCTGTTATAAGTTTAACGTGTCTGTCTCTGATTGTGTGTCTGTCCGTGCCATCGTAACTCCCAAACGGATGAATCGCGTGAAAGAGTCACAATATCCATCCATGCTCACAGACTTCCACATTTATAATAATAGTAAGATTAACGGCCTACTGAGACGCTACTCAAAATTAGGAGCTCGTCTATTTACAGGCTGTCGCTGTCTCTACCAGCCGAAACGACAAGGACAGCATGTGACGTGAGCGTCACTTAATTTAACTATCGTTTTAGTGTTCGTCCGTATGTCTTCTGTACTAAGCCAGTCGTACGTTAGTGTTAAATGGTTAGTTTTCTTATCTTATATCTTTAAATGAGCATATCTTGTATATACATACATACAGGGGGTTTCGGGGGCGATAAATCGATCTAGGTAGGTTTTATCCCTGAAACTGCGCATTTTTAAGTTAGGTTTACATATATTCAAACCCAGGTGAAATATTATTGTAATACTTTTAGGGTTCCGTACCTCGAAAGGAAAAAACGAAACCCTTATAGGAACACTTTGTAGTCCGACTGAATGTCTGTCAAGACCCCTTTTCTCAAGAACGCGTCGAGGTATCAAGCTGGAATTTATATCAAATACTCAGGTCTATGGCCCCTTGGAGCTGCGAAAAAATCAAACTTCTAAGTCAACGCAATCAAAAGCCGCAAATTTTCGACACTTGCAAACTCAAAACCTACAGGGTACTTCCCATGAATTCAGAATCTTGAAAAATATTTTTAATAATTTTAACCTTACTCCTTTCCTCATGAACGCGTATATGTATTAAATTGAAATTCATATCCAATACTCAGGTCTATAATATCTTTAAGCTGTAACAAAATCACTGCAGGTTTGTACGGAACCCCTGGTGCGCGAGTCCGACTCGCACTTGGCCGGTTTTTTTAGTATGCAATTTGTATTTACATTTGTAATTCATCTGGCATTGCATTTGGTCCTCATGGGTGACAGTTGGTCCTCATGGGTGACAGTTGGTCCTCATGGGTGACAGTTGGTCCTCATGTGTGACAGTTGGTCCTCATGGGTAACCGTTGGTCCTCATGGGTAACCGTTAGTCCTCATGGTTTATCTCTGTCTATTAGATGATCCATTTGCTTATTTTGCCCTTCTCTTATGTAACACGATAATACTGATAATAAACTTTTGGGACGTAGTTTCTAACAAAAACTTTATGTATTTAAAATTTTAAATGCATAGGACCTTTTGACCCGCGGACATTAAAAAAACTTAAATATTTATGCCAAAAAAGAAAAGGTTACATTTTATTTATGACTGTATATCCTTATTTGACATCGTTTATTTAAATGTTGCATTCCTGAATGACATTTTGGTTGCGATAAAAATACTTTCCGGATTTTTTTTATTCTATGACATTTGACACTTCTATTTTCAGCTCTATATTACTAGCGTAGAGTTCTAATTACAGTGCAGGGCCTCTAGTCAAGATGCATTCGATAATTTTGACGGTGAAATTCGAAAACAAATTGTCTGCGATTTGACATAACGCATCGCAAGCGATATGTCACTTACCGATGACTTATGTCAAATCCCATACTTTTTCGATTACGAAGTTCGCCGTCGAAATTATAGAATGCATCTTGACTAGATGCCCTGTTTTTTTTTCGGTCGCGACCACTAAAGAACTTTCGTGGGAACCATGGAACGTAGTCAGCCTGGTGACGGACAGATCGATAGACGGACGAACAGCGGAGTCTTCGTAATAGGGTCCCGTTTTTGACGCTATGGGTACGGATTACGGAACCCTGAAAAGAATAAGACAATTTCTTTAGAATAATGAGATGGGTAATCTATTGAACTTGTGGCAGACCAATCAGCGCACAGTCCTGAATCGCGCTATTGACGTTTTCTAAGATCGGCGGTATATATAGAACATCTGAAAGCCAGTGGGCTTCGGTCTGACCGAGCATAGCACTTCGCTCGGTCGGAGATCTCCCTTTGGGGTTATTCAGTTGCTTCGGCGTTTTTCTTTTTTCTTGAGTGGGTGGCGGCTAGAACGGAGATAGGATAGGAAACGTTCTCGAGTGTCGCGATCCAAGACACAGAGGCGATGACTTGTGCGGGAGACACCGACGTCCGCCACGGTCGATGTCGGAGTTACTTTCCCGAGGGTTTCTTGTTTCCTTCATGTATCTGCAAAAAAAGAACGGGTTGCACTCCGGGAGTGCCGGGAGTGCTGGAAGTGAAAACTTGAACATTTATTTGGAAAAACCGCCATCTATCCTTTGTATCTTACGAATTTTCGATCAGGTCGTGTCCTGACGCGAGTTTAACATTTTTACCCATCCCCAGAAAAGTGCACAACGCCGCTAAAGCAGTTGTCACTTCAAAAATCTAGTTTTTAAATCAGTTTTTGTAAAATATAAAATGACGAAGGCGGGGAAATACATTGTTCTAGCGATAGTGCGCTGTGTGTCAGTCCGTCACAAATATTTGACTTCCCGACACACATCCGCGCAACGTTTCTGAGCGGGCCTCGGTACTTTATTGTAATAATAATATCTATGGACGCTTCACACCATGTCTAGGGGATCGAAGACCGGTCATATTTTAAAAAACCGGGTTTTTCGGTCCCAGCCATCTTCAAAACCGGGTACCCGGGTTTTTTCGGGTATTTCGGGTTTTTTGTTGATTTTGTAGAATTTTGTTAGGAATGTCCTAAAATTAACTTTTATCAGCTGCTTTCTGTTGTAACAACTAACAACGTAATACTGGTAAAATGTGATCCCACCATAAACATTTTCATGTAAAGTAATTAATAATTTCACAAACTTTACACTTTAGTCAAAATACGTTGCCTGACGAAATGGCCAAGCCACATAATTTGACTAAAGTGTAGAGTTTGTAAAGTTAGGGTTGTAGAGTTAAGGCGTGTAGAAACAGAAGTGCCTTGCCGGCCTTTTAGGAGGGAATATGCTGCTTTCTTGAAGGTGTGCAGGTCGTAATGGTCCGGAAATACTGTTGGCGACAGTTGGTGATGAGGATGATAAATATTTTGTCCCTTCGAACGATTGCGAAAAGTTGCAGCAGGTATAAGTCCGAACAATTCCTCGGAGCACTCCCCGTAATATAACCGATGTAAGATGCAGAGCGATGCTCATTTCTACGTAGCTCTAAGGAGTAAAGCCTGTTTGAAATACTATGACAGTCGACAATTCGAGCGGCCCTTCGTTGGATACGATCCAGAGGGAGAAGCTGGTACTTTGGCGCTCCTGCCCAGAGATGAGAACAATATTATATGTGAGGCCGAACCTGCGCCTTATAGAGTTGTAGGCGTTGGACCGGACTGAAATACTGCTTTGACCTGTTCAGAACACCAACCTTCTTGGAGGCTAACTTGGCCTTGCCCTCCAGATGATATCGGAACTCGACCACGCTCGATATGCTAACACCAAGTATTCCGATGTTGGAGGAGACAGTTATGGGTATGCTTTCAAAACGAGGACATACGACCATCGGTAACTTATTAGCGATGAACGCGCAAACTTGTGTCTTAGAGGTGTTGAATTGGATTAAGTTAAGTCTACCCCATTCGGAGATCTTCTCCAATGAATTCTTAATTTGAGAGACAAGTTCGTTTCGACTCTCAATGACGTTTTGCCGAGAGATGTTCGGGCGACCTGTATATAAGGCATCACCCGTACTGTCGTCATCACATAATATTATCATTGATATGCATTATGCAGTATGAACAGGGCAGGCGATAGCACACCAAAGCTGCCAGGACTGTGCCATAAGAGCAGGTGAGCCGAAAAAGACGCGTTAAGACCGGTGCCAACTCTGGAGCTCACATTTTTAACACAATGGGACGGATTCCGTTAGGCCCACTCGATTTTTGGGTATAATGGGAACGGAGAGCAATTCGCACTGAGCGCTGATGGAACCGAATAATAAATTATACCAAGTTATGACGGTCCAAAAAATCGACGAATCGCTTCGAGAAAAGGTAGTCTGGTCCCGTGCGCTTCGCTCACTCGTCCTGGCGGGGCGGGGGCACTACCGTGCCCCCAAATGTACTACATACAACATGATAACATTATAACTATTGTTCTAAAATTCTACATTGACAATCACAAGCCACTATAACGTTCGGTTTGTGACTGTAACTGTTATAAACTGTTGTAGAATTTCATAATGAAAAAAAGCTCGAAAAAACCGAAAACCGGTTTTCAATATTTTGAAAACCGGGTTTTGTTGTAGGCCCGAAAACCCGGGTTTTCCCGGGTTTTCGGTTTCGGGTAAAACCGGTCTCGATGCCCTAACCATGTCAATCTGGCCCCGTGCTGAGTAACCGAAGAACTTGTGTCACGGGGACCAGACAACTTCAGTACTTTTATATTATACATATTATATTTAAGTATTATAAGTATTATTTTAGTATATGGATTTGACACCTCCCTGGTCCAGTGGTTTAGTGCTTGGCTCTCGACTCCGGAGGTTGTGGGTTCAATCCTCCCCGCAAAAATGTTGTTTTCAGGTTAAATGATGGGGATGACTGTATTCTCTCCCCCTTACTTATAAACGCTGTATAAGCGTTGAATAGTTACACAGTGTTTTGTCTCTTTCTATCGAATTAAACATGTATTTAACTAGTCAAAGCTTTAGAATAGAATAGAATAACATTTATTGCATGAAATGTGGTTTATAAAGGTGTGCTTATACAGCGTTTATTACTTAAGGGGTCTGATCATAGTCTAGGAGTAGGGAGATTATCTCTTACGTTTACAGTCTCGAGTGTCGCGGCCGTGTGCTTAAAAACATAGTCTAGGAGCCAACAAGATAATAGGGATGATTGTATTCTTTGATCATAGTCTAGGAGTAGGGAGATGAACTCTTACGTTTACAGTCTCGAGTGTCGCGGCCGTGTGCTTAAAAACATAGTCTAGGAGCCAACAAGATAATAGGGATGATTGTATTCTCTGATCATAGTCTAGGAGTAGGGAGATGAACTCTTACGTTGACAGTCCCGAGTGTCGCGGCCGTGTGCTTAGAAACATAGTCTAGGAGCCAACAAGATAATAGGGATGATTGTATTCTCTGATCATAGTCTGGGAGTCGGGAGATGATCGCGGCTGCGTTTATAGTCGGGGAGCATGCCGGCACCCGGCGATGGTATCTTACGCGATGCTATCCACCGCTCTGTACTCGCCGACGCGTGTTCGAAAGTCCTTTATCTTGTCGGTAACTTTCAAGTCGTGTAAACAAAGGTGGTCTAATTGTGAAGAAATATAGCAATCATATACGTGAAGCAAAAGCTATGAGTGCTTTACGAGAATTGTGCGAACGGAGGAGAGTGAAATTTGGCAAAATTTAATTGTGTGTGCCTACAATTTTGTTAGTTGACATATTTTGTCAATCTGTCACAACAGTTAATTTTTTTATCGTTCAAAGGAACCTAAAAGTACTTTTTGTGCGTTTTTTCCAAATTATTATACCCTTACATATTTATTTTATTTTGTTTTTTTTTTTTATTAATTTTTATTATAACGGCAACACAAATTAATAATTTGTGAAATTTTCAACTGTCTAGCTATAACCGTTCAGGAGATACAGCCTGGTGACAGACAGACAGACGGACAAGCGGACAGCGAAGACTCAGTAATAGTGTCCCGATTTTACCCTCTGGGTACGGAATTCAAAAAATGACCGGTCAAATTCTTAAATTATTTATTACAAAACCCTAAACACTAAAATACACGATATTAATTATAATTAACAATCTTTGACTGTTAATTATTATTATAGTGTATTTAACAGTTAATAAATATTTTATTACCTGTTATACTATACAAGTCGGATGGCTAGGTTGTACTAGCGTGGTATAAAGGCTGTATAAAGGTATAAAAGACATAATAATGCATAAAATACGAAGTGTCATAACACAATAACGGGAGTAGACCGGGTGTGGCCGCCCACGACGCCACAGGGTAAGCGGACAGTAAGACAGGAAAATAATTATTACTCAGAAAAGTAGGATACAATAAAATACAACTCTACTGATACAATAATACTGGATATATATGTAGAATTGCTGGATAGAGGGTAAAGTCTTCGTAACGGCTGTATAGATTTCGATAATAGAAATCAATTGTCGAAATCTATACAGCCGTTACGAAGATATGTGGGAATAAAGGAATTTACAAACAAACACACATACAAAATACGCGCGAAAAACATATCCCAATTGGGTAAATAGAAGCATTAACAAGTCAAAATATGCTATAATCGGCTAAATGGAAATTCGGCGAGGTCACAATAATAATTAAATTGTCAATTAGACCGTCGATTTCGCCGTGCGCAAAAATTAGTTCAGCTTTAGTCACCCTTGTAAATCCAGCATTAAAGAAAGCATAGATAAGCTCCAAGAATGAATATCCTCGTGAAATAAATAAAAAATATGTCTGCTTAGACGTGAAACCTACAAGAAGAATAATTTACATTGTCAGATCGTATCAAAATTGCTGTATTCAAATATTATAAAAGGGGTCGGTGTTTTATTCAAGTATAATTACTTGGATAAAAACTTAGTTTGCTACACAAAATTCTTAAATATTAATATAGTAGTTAGTACTCTAAAAATAAACATTACTTTTTTTTATATTCTAACCTACCGGTCGCTCTACTCTTGTGGTCTCGCTATAAAGTATAAACGTACAGTTTAGAACCGATACAGTTATCACAGACAGTATGTTGCCTCTGACGCGGAATTAGCCTTACATTTAGATGGGCCTAGATGTAGATGAGCTGTATAGTCACCTGATGTAAGTGCTTACGTCTCTTAATATGATAGTGGAGTGACTGGAACTGTAGCAAGGTATCGTCAATTTTTTAGTTAGACGAAACGGGATAAAAAAAAAACAAGTTTCAAAAAATATTGATTTTGTAACAATAATTAAATTTTTTATATGAAGTTGAACTTGTTAAATTTATCATGCAATGAACTGTGAATACGTAAAATGCATGATGCAGCCTGCAGGTAGGGGATCGAAGACCGGTCATATTTTAAAAAACCGGGTTTTTCGGTCCCAGCCATCTTCAAAACCGGGTACCCGGGTTTTTTCGGGTATTTCGGGTTTTTTGTTAATTTTGTAGATAATTTGACTAAAGTGTAGAGTTTGTAAAGTTAGTCTTGTAGAGTTAAGGCGTGTAGAAACAGAAGTGCCTTGCCGGCCTTTTAGGAGGGAATACGCTGCCTTCTTGAAGGTGTGCAGGTCCTAATGGTCCGGAAATACTGTTGGCGACAGTTCATTCCAGAGTTTTACAGTGCGCGGCAGAAAGCTTCGGGTAAAGTGCACGGTGGAGGACTGCCACTCATCAAGGTGAAGAGGATGATAAATATTTTGTCCCTTGGAACGGTGGCGAAAGTTGCAGCAGGTAGAAGTCCGAACAATTCCTCGGAGCACTCCCCGTAATATAACCGATACAGGATGCAGAGCGATGCTCATCTCTACGTAGCTCTAAGGAGTAAAGCCTTTTTGAAATACTATGGCAGTCATTAATTCGAGCGGCCCTTCGTTGGATACGATCCAGAGGGAGAAGCTGGTATTTTGGCGCTCCTGCCCAGAGATGAGAACAATATTCCATGTGAGGCCGAACCTGCGCCTTATAGAGTTGTAGGCGTGGGACCGGACTGAAATACTACTTTGACCTGTTCAGAACACCAAGCATCTTGGCCTTGCCCTCCAGATGATATCAGAACTAGACCTCGCTCGATATGCTAACACCAAGTATTCCAATTTCCAATGTTGGAGGAGACAGTTATGGGTATGCTTTCAAAACGAGGACATACGACCATCGGTAACTTATAAGCGATGAACGCGCAAACATATATCTTAGAGGTGTTACATTGGACTAAGTTAAGTCTACCCCATTCAGAGATCTTCTCCAATGAAATCTTAATTTGAGAGACAAGTTCGTTTCGACTCTCAATGACGTTTTGCCGAGAGATGTTCGGGCGACCTGTGTATGGCATCGCCCGTACTGTCGTTATCACATATTATCGTTGCTATGCAGTATGAACAGGGCAGGGGATAGCACACCAAAGCTGTCTACCAAGATGCCAGGACTGTGCCATAAGCAGGTGAGCCGAAAAGGATGCGTTAAGACCGGTGCCAACTTTGGAGCACACATTTTCAACACAATGGGACGGATTTCGTTAGGCCCACTCGACTTTTGGATATCATGGGAACGGAGAGCAATTCGCGCTGAGCGCTGATGGAACCGAATATTTACCAAGTTATGAAGGTGCAAAAAATCGACGAATCGCTTCGAGAAAAGGTAGTCTGCAGTGGCGAGGGGTTCCTATAACTCCATTCCTATCGGCTTCCCTTACCGCTTACCTTTTGAAGACCTTTATCCAAATCCCTACCTATTATATATGCTACGGCTTCCCTATGAAGTAGAACCAGCCTTTACCACTGGTAGTCTGGTAGTGCCCTTGCTCTTCGCTCACTCGTCCTGGCGGGGCGGGGGCACTACCGTGCCATGTACTACATACAACATGGAAACATTATAACTATTATTCTAAAATTGTACATTGACAATCACAAGCCACTATAACGTTCGGTTTATGACTGTAACTGTTATAAACTGTTGTAGAATTTCATAATGAAAAAAAGCTCGAAAAAACCGAAAACCGGTTTTCAATATTTTGAAAACCGGGTTTTGTTGTAGGCCCGAAAACCCGGGAAAACCCGGGTTTTCGGTTTCGGGTAAAACCGGTCTCGATGCCCTACCTGCAGGCCGTCTAGCTCGCGTGTGCGAATGAGTCAACACGTTGACCGAACCGAGATTATATCGAAAATATTTAGTTAAATGATAATCGGTTCTTGTGTTTTTTGCACAATCCACAACCTCAATTCTCGTAAATAGCTTACACTTTTATTTTACTTTTATTGAATTAAAAATGAATCGTCTTGATATCATAAACTGATTTGTGGAGTTCGGACCAATCAAAACTGGTTTGACGTTGGTTTGGCGTTCATGAGAATACCATTTTGCAGCTTTAACCTATCGGGATTCGGGAGTCAGAACTGGTTCGTAACAGTCTCATTGCCGGATTTAATTATAAGCAGAATAGACCTTCTGATATAACTATTTTAAACGCCTCTTATACTATTCGCCTGTTTTTATCCATTCCTGATAAATATTTTATCTCAGCCCAGAGTTATTGGCAATCAAGTTTTATTACAGTTCACAATTATCGACACTTTCTTTGCGCTATAAAAATATTTGAGATCGAATAATTTCGGAGGCTTTTGAGCTCTGGAGTCTGGATATAAAGTCACACCTCGGTAACGACCTATTGATAAAGATGTCGGAGAAAAACCACCGATCTGATACAATAGGCTGTTCGGTTAGGCTGAGAGTATATTGTAGGTTTGATAAAATTCGCCTTTCTTTATTCCGTACGCGAAAGTATAGAAAAGTTCTCTACATTTAAAAGACGTTGGTCGTTTATAACCCGCTGCTAAAAGAAGCTTCGACCATAAATTACTTTATTACAATTTACAAAGTGAACCATTCAAATTGTCGGCCTCCAAAATGGTTTATAAGTTGGTCCTGCCTGGCACTTCTAAACTATAGAAGATAGAAACGTGAGTTGCCATACTGAAGATCATGCTAAAAATCTTTTGGAAAATTATTTTGAGCGAAATCGGACAATAACTTTTGAAGTAATTCAAAGAAACCTATTGCGCGTTGATAGTTACGGTAGTTACGGAACCCTCTCTAGACATGTCGTAAAGTTACGTTATCTTCTTCAATAATTTAGTTCTTCAGTTAATATGCGCAAGACTTTATTTTATTTTGCTTTTTTATGTTAGCACTTTTCATAATTCTTGTGACTACTGTTAAAAGCAATTTTCTGATTTGTATCTGATAATGTTACTTAATACTTATTAGTTTTTTCTTTTCTTTTTTTTATCTTTCATTTCGAGTAAACAAAGATATGTAATATGTGGATAACGATGTGGGTGTCACACCTACTAATATGTAACTAAATACTAATTTTTATTAAGACACTGTATTTGTGTGATCAGTGATCACTGTTAGTTGTCCCCAATAATGAAAAGAAAATAAAATAAAAAATAAAAATCTTTATAAAATGTATTAAAATACCTATACTTAAGTAAAGAGATTATCACAATCATTATGTAAGTAGTATAATAATTAAGAGAAAAGATTTGTTTTTTTTTTGCATTGAATAGGCGGCGAAACAACTGGACTGATGTTGATGAAATTTAGCACGGATATAGAATATACCATGGGAAAAGACATAGGCCACTTTTTATTGCGGCAAAATGTACGGTTCCCTGAGATTTTCTTTTCCGCGCACGAGGTAGCGGACAACATCTATTATTACTTTACTAATATTATAAGTCTGTCTGTCTGTCTGTTACCTCTTCACGCTTTAACCGCTTAACCGATTTTTATGAAATTTGGTATAGATATACTTTGGGTCCCGGGAAAGGACATAGAATATTTTTTTTTCCCGAAAAAGTTGTGTTCCCGCGGGATAATATATTTACGCGGGCGGGGAGCCGCGGGCAAAAGTTAGCTAAAAATAATATGCTACCTACGTTGAAATTGAAGATAGGTTAAGTAGCACTTTCGTAACGGCGACTGTACGTGGAACGTGCACACACCCTTACAGCTTTACAAAAACGTCGGCAAACTCACTGGCACGTGGGGCGAGTCCCCGGGTAAAAACGACGACGTGACGTGGCTCCTCTTGACACTGACCGACACAGACAAACAACAAGCACCCACACACCCACACACACACACACACACACACACACACACACACACACACACATACACACGCACAAATAATCATCACCAGTCGCCGACACAGACAAACACACTATTTTACAGACACACACAAAAGGGACAAAAAATGCTCTCGAATCCCAATACATTCTATGAATACGACAATTTTGTGTTTTTGGTGCCAATCTCCTTTTGTGATTCAACTCTAGTGTGAAGGAATCCCATTATTTTACCTCAGACACCTCAAACGTCAGTTCATACCGAGACGCGACGCGACGTGACGTTGCATTTAAGATAACGATTCTAAATTGATCTATATTCGCTACACAAGACGATAGACGTTTCACGTTTCATTTAAAGAATTCGAATTTCAAGCTACAAGTCAAGAAATTCATGTCGTGGATAAAGTTCAATTTTGAATCGCTATCTTAAAAATGCAGCGCCGCGTCACGTCTTCTCGGTGTGAACAGATCCTTAGTTAACAAATATACTGAAAATTTCCTAGTTCAATATACTACATAAAATAAAAAAAAATAGAATGAATTGATGGATGGATGTAACTCTTTCACGCAAAAATTACTGAAATTTGGTATGGTCGTAGTTTAAGCTTTGAATTAACACATAGGCTGCTTTTTATCCGAACAGCGCAGTGTTACCGTAGAATACTGTATTTAAGCGGGCGGAGCCGCTGGCAAAAGCTAGTATACTTAATAGGTACTAACAGTTGCCCGCGGCTCCGCCCGCGGAGGAGCGTCCCAAGGAACACTGTACTTTTTCGGGATGAAAAGTAGCCTATGTTTTAATTCAGAGTCTTAAGCTACTACCATGCCAAATTTCATCTAACTCCGTTCAGTAGTTTTTGCGTAAAAGAGTAACAAACATCCATCCATACATCCATCCTCACAAACTTTCACATTTATAATATTAGTAGGATTATAACATTAGTAGGATGTGATTAGTAGGGTTTCGTACCTCGAAAGGAAAAAAAGAAACCCTTATAGGATCACTTTGTTGTCCGTCCGAATGTCTGTCAAGACCCCTTTTCTCAGGAACGCGTGGAGGTATCAAGGTGGAATTTATATCAAATACTCAGGTCTACTGTCCCTTGGAGCTGTGAAAAAATCAAACTTCTAAGTCAACGCAATCAAAAGATACAGCCGTTAGTGCCGCAAATTTCCGCAAATTTTCGACACTCGCAAACTCAAAACCTACAGGGTACTTACCGTGAACTCAGAATCTTGAAATTTGGCACGAAGCAATGTCTTATAGCCCACATACAGGAAAAAATACGAAAACGTTAATTTTTTGTTACATCATAGAATAAAAATATTTTTATTAATTTTAAACTTACTACCCCTTTCCTCATTAACGCGTAGAGGTATTAAATTGAAATTTATATCAAATGCTCAGGTCTATAATACATTTAAGCTGTGACAAAATCACTACATGTTTGTACGGAACCCTCGGTGCACGAGTCCGACTCGCACTTGGCTGATTTTTTTTGTTTACCTTATTGCCTGAATACAGTTACTTTGATAATAACGATGACGAAATTTAATTAAAAGAGAGAGTGCTCATCTGCCAAAGGGTTATAAGTTATGAATTTAAGTTTAATTAAAAGTTTGTGCGGCAATCAGCGCACATTCTTTATCGCCGTCGCCGCTCGTAACTCGTCAGCTCGCCACTCGCCAAGCCACGTTGAGTAAACACTGGGTATTGTTAAGGGACCTTTACATACGACAACCGTTTACATACGACGGATTTTTTATTTTCAAGGGACTTTTACATACGACACAACCGGTTATAATACGACATATTATTTTCTCGAATCTATAAAAGTTTTGCCCGCGGCTCCGCCCGCGTAAATATAGTATTATACGGGAACACTACTTTTTCGGGATAAAAAGTAGCTTATGTGTTAATCCAGAGCTCAAACTACTATCATACCAAATTTCATTGAAATCCATACAGTAGTTTTTAAGCGAAAGATTACAAACGTCCATCCTCACAAACTTTTACATTTATAATAATAGTAGTAGGATTTTTCTTATATAATACACATAATTATATGACCTAGGAACACAGAAAACTTTTTGTTCCCTGGTGGAACTCGAACCCGCGACAAACAGACGGACGTCGCTGCTTGAGCGCTGACTACTGAGCCACAGAGGTCGTCATAATAATAATAACTTTCCATACCGATTTCGGTGAGGGTGGCCGGTGTCATTGAAACTAGGCCAGTTACGCAGGGGTAATTTTATAGTTCCCAAGTGTGTGCGCAGTACTCAAGAGCACTCTCTCATCCCTTACTCCCGTAATCCAGTGGAACGCATAACCGATACGACTGGCAAGAGATCAGGCGCAGGTCCGACTTTACATGCCCATCCGACTCATGGATCATCTTTCATGTCAGACAATCGGGTGATCAGCCTGCATTCCTAACCAAACTTGGAAACAACATTTTTGTCGTCCCCATGCGGGAATCGAACCCACGACCTCCGAGTCGAGAGCCAAGCTCTAACCACGGAGTCTCCGTGGTAGTGGTCTCCGTGACGGCGACCACGTTAACAGTGGCGTAGCGTGGATGTCTGCCGCCCGGGGCGGAGGTCAATTTTGCTGCCCCTTACTTAGGTTTTGCCGCCCTCTTACTTAGGTAACCCCCCCCTACTACGCTACGCCACTGGCTGTTAAAGGTCGTCATATGGGGCTATATGAGTCACCACTCCAATGTACAGGGCCCTCTACACCGCTCGTCGCTCCCACGGCTCCCGGGCGCAAAAACCCGCACTGCTTGTGGATGCGGCGTGCGACAGTACGCTTCAGCGTCGTCAGTTTTTACATTTATATCGAAATAACTGTAGTACCTATTGGAGTATTTAATAATTGACTTGGTAGTAAATACTAAATACTCACATTAAAATGGTCTTCATTTCTCCGAAAACCAAAGACGCACGACACGTCGTACTAGCACCAACGTATTCGTAAAGTTATCGTGGACTGGGGGCCTAGCAGGAATATTTGACAGCGGCGTAAACGTAACGTTAACTAATTATAATTGTTTGGGCGTTGTCATAATTTGACAGGTTTTCATACACTACTCATTCAATTTTCATTCGATAATGTTACGATTACGCCGTTGTCAACTATTTGTGCTTACCCCACTGTATCGACGACGTTTTTAAATTTTTTACATATATTATCGACTAGGTATATCCATTATCCAGGCAAAAAGTGTCCGCAATTAAACTGCTCTACTTTTGAACTACTACGGAAACCGTCGAATGAAACTGAATGCGAATGTCAAAATGTCAAGATATGTCAAAACATATCTTGACATTTTGACATTCGCATTCCGCGTTTAGCTGACGAAATCTTCTGAAATCAATATATGTAGTAACTTTTACTTGTATCAATTTTTTTTCCGCCAAATGTGAAATGTCCCATCCTTATGCACGCGTATTCCACCTCACTATATTCAGACTTCTAATTAGGATCCAAAAGAGAAATTTGAAATCATTGAGTAGGTATTAGAGTATTTAATAATCGAGTTCGAAGTATATAGTGAAATTAAGATATTATGTATTGTAAGAATAATTATTTATTCAATAAAAATTACAATAATACAACAAACATAAAATTAACAATAAAGCCCTATATTGGAGCCCTCCGGTCTGGCGCGCGACGATGGCAAGAGACCTGATGGAATGACCCTGGTTCCTTGGAGTGTGAGACGGGCTCTTGTATGGGACGCTACTTGTGTCGATACTCTTGCTCCGTCCCATATCCAGGGCACCTCGAACTGTGCGGGCGCGGCTGCAAACCAAGCGGAGAATCTCAAACGGCGCAAGTATGAGAACCTTAGCGGAGACCTCATATTTAAACCGTTTGGGGTGGAAACCCTAGGCGCATGGGGTCCGGGCGCACATAAGCTTTTTAAAAAAAACTCCAAAAAGCTTACTGAAGCCACCCGAGACCCCAGAGCCGGGAACTACATGGCACAACGGATAGCCATTGCTATCCAACGAGGCAATGCTATCAGTTTGCTAGGTACTCTGCCAGATGGGGACGACCTGGGGAAGATTTTCTATTTATAGTTTTTTTTAGAGATAGATTATTTGTAGGTAAGTCTTCTTTTTGTTAGTACTAATTTTTAGTTTTTTTATTTGCCTCTAGTTTTATTGTAAGAATTTGGTCTTATAATTTTACTAATAAGATTTCATCTTTAGTCATTTGTGCTGATCCTACTGGATAAGCCACATACGAGTATTTAGCTAAGCCATTAACTCCATCGATTTTCCTATTACTAGGGCGGTATTACGGATGCTTACTTATGGGCTTTTCGGACGTATTTTTGGTATGAATAAACTTGTAAGGTAGGGTGGGGTATTAACGCCCGGTGTTTAATTACGCCCAGGTACCAGAAAAGACACTAAACATAGTGCAATTCAGTTAACACTCCACGGACGGAGAATGAACCAATTAGGTGCGCGCCAGTCGTCACTGTTTGTTTGTTCATTTGCAGTGTACTTCGAAACTACTGGACCGATTTTGATATAAGAATTAGATCACAGGGAAGGACATAGGCTACGGTTTATCGCAAAATTTACGGTTCTCACGAGATTTCCTTCTTCTCGCACGAAGTCGCAGGCAACACCTAGTTTTCTATATTGTTTGTCTTTAACATTTTTCATCGGATACATTATAAATCAACTCGGTTCTAATCACCGCGTGCGAACGGTTTCCGTAGTAGTTTTTGTAGGGGAATAGCTAATACCTGGGAAAGGGGGCGCGTCCGGCAGACCGGTGGGCGCCTTCGCGGAACCAACGGGACTTCTAGTACGAGTTATACTTTACTACTACTAGAGACGGTGCGGAAATGTAGGAATATGTTGGACGTGAGATTGTAGCATTTGACGTGGGAGAGCCATGCTTCTGCACGAATCGGATGAATACAACGGCCTTACAGATAACCGGCGTGATATAATGCTTGTGTTAAAAGGGGCGGGGGGGGGGGGGGGGTTTTTCAAGACCTGGAACTTGCAGTGCGCAACACCAGAGGAGTTACATGAGTGTTTTGCCGCGATAAGATTAGCCTATGTAACTTGTAGTCACCCCACAGTTGTGCTGATACAAATTACACACGAACCTCGCCATTACAACATCCAAGCCCACCGCTATCTCGTACATTCCGGCGCGTGCGCTCTGCCCCGAGTTGCCCCGCAACCTCCACGTTATCTATGGCAAAATCGCCGACTTTTGACCGCCACTTCTGATAGAGTCTGCACTCTTTACGTAAGGTTACTTTCGTAATCTAGTTTAAAACTTTTTTGCGTCAAAGTAGGAATGCGAAACGAAGTGATCGTCAGTAGGTCGCGCGACTCGGTCGCAGGTCGTGGTCGCGCATAGACCGGAAGGCTGCCTTGATGATTCCGTTTTTTCCTTTTGAGGTACAGAACCCTTAAAAATAGAAACATATAGGATTTTATATAATTATATAATACTAGATGTTGCCCGCGCCTTGGTGCGCGTAAAAGTTAATTTCGCAGACACCGTACGTTTTTCCGCGATGAAAATTAGCCTATGTCCTTCCCCGAGGTCTACTCTACATCTGTGCCAAATTTTAAAATCGGTCCAGTAGTTTCGGAGCTTATTCATTGCAAACAAACTTTTCCTCTTTATTATACATATTACTATTGAATATTGATACAATAGTTTAAATATACTTCGTTTACTTAACTTTCATCTACGAAACTTCACTTTTGTAGTAGGAACAAGTGGAATATCCTATAAACTTATATAATACTAGCTTTTGCCCGCGGCTCCGCCCGCGTAAATATATTATTCCACGGGAACACTACTTTTTCGGGATAAAAAAAATCCTGTCCTTTCCCGGGTTCAGCGGTTAAAGCGTGAAGAGGTAACAGACAGACAGACAGACACACTTTCGCATTTATAATATTAAGTATAGAAATATAATATATTAGTATATTAATAGTAGTATATTAGTATAGAAGTATAGATTTGGAATAAAATGTAGACTACGCGTTTGTCCAAAGAATTAACCACTACCATACCAACTTTCATTAAAATCGGATCAACCTTTTAGCAGTGAAAGACAGTCAAATATACACAGAATAATACATTATCCCTCAGAAACGCCGTACTTTTTCGGCATAAAAAGTAATAGGATACTTTTATGCCGAAAAAGTACGGTGTCCTTTACCAGGACTCAAAGTATGTCCATACCAAATTTCATCAAAATCTGTTCAGCGGTTAAAGCGTGAAGAGGTAACAGACAGATAGACAGACACACTTTCGCATTTATAATATTAGTATAGGTATTGTAAAAACTTTTGCGGTTTGATGCAGAGTAGGCATCTACAGACCACAGAATTTAAAACATGCAGAATGAGCGTTCGATCACATTTGAATGCAGCGCACTGTGTCCAAAACCATAGCGAAATCGGTATTTATAAATTTAAAAAGTGCGGGCGGGGCGGTCCCCGCCCGCACTTTTTAATTTTTACTCTTTACACTTACAAAACAAATCGCATTGTTATATTACGACAATTAGCTATTCAATAAAAATTAATTCAAAAAAAGTTGGGTAAAATATTCCGTTATTCTGTGGCAACATATTATGTGTGGATAACCATTCCAATTTGGAGTGGTTGTAACGGCCTCACTTTCAAGCGTGTTGACGGCTTCTGGATGATTTCTGTATTCTGTGCTACAGACACACGAATTTGGTACGGAGCGTACGGCGGACCATATCCGCAGACCGAATCCAGTGTCTCTACACACGCACGGATTTGGTACGATGCAGTGGACCGAAAAGCTCGACACTCGTGTGTTCGATTTTCAGTTCTGTTGCATTAGCACAGAGTTCTATTTACAGTGCTGTTTTTCGACGACGCGATGATTCCTGAAATTCATTGATAACAGGCAGTGATATTATCAACTCTCAAAAATATTTCTCCCCAAACTTTACCCCTGATAATTATACCATTGACAGGTCTAAGAGATAATAAGCTAGAATGAAAGGTTATGTGTTTAACATAAAGACTTACGCGTGAATAACATAAAACTAACTTGTCTTAATCTGATTTCACTCCCAATATTATATTTTCATATCCCTGACTATATACATACATTTAAATAATTTTTATTTTTACATACAAATTGATTCATAAGGAGTAAACTCTAAACATCCTGGCCCCTAGTAAACCCCCGTAGATATTTACCCTAATTTTGGGTGGTAAATCCCTAAGTTGGCAACACTGACACCGTTGTACGGCCTAACCGCCGGACTGCTCTACACACGCACGGATTTGGTACGGAGCGGACCAAATCCGATGCGGATAGCTGCGAACTCTTCGCCTTCTTCTTATGTTCGCCGGACTGCCCTACACACGCTCGGATTTGGTACGGAGCGTACCAGATCCGCTGTACGCTCCGTACCGAATTCGTGTGTCTGTAGACACCATTATTCGTAATAAGATACCAAGCTTCAAGTTCAACCTAATATACAATTACATGCTATCTACAGACACACGAATTTGGTACGGAGCGTACAGCGGATCTGGTACGCTCCGTACCAGATCCGAGCGTGTGTAGGGCAGTCCGGCGAACATATGAAGAAGGCGAAGAGTTCACCGTTGTCCGCATCGGATCTGGTACGCTCCGTACCATATTCGTGCGTGTGTAGAAAGCTAAAAAAAAGGTAAAAAAAACAGATTATCCGCCAGGGCACATATTTTGCTAACTTCAATAATGCTAACATAATTCGCCATTTTGCTTATTTTATACCAGCGGTTGCCATTTTGCCTACGTTTTATTTTCCGCGGAACACAGCCTATGTATGCGGTTTAATTTTGAATTTCGAACGCAAATATTTCAAGAGCCTGAACGAAATAATATCAAGGTATATTTTTACCGGCTACAAAATAGTAGGTAACTTATTAAAGACCACCAAATAAGTTGACCTCTCGCTCAAAGCAAATTCTTAGTTTAAGTAGATCTTGTACTATTGGTTTATACCTTCGCTATTTATTATTTGTAGGATTTGAGTAGGATAAAAAATAGATTTATTTTTATAATTTTAATTTAATAGTTTTATTTCAAGAGAAAACATGCGAAAAATGATGATTTATTTCGGTTTGTGAAGCAAGTTCAAAAATACAGTTTTTTCATGATCCCGTGGGAACCGTTTTGGTTTCCAAGAAAAAAAAAATACTGTTAGTTATTTCATGTTCCAATCTACATTTGTGCCAAGTTTTATTTAAATACGTCGAGTAGATTGCCTGAAATAACGTCAAACAGGTAGGTACAGTTTTTTGAATATCCCATGGGAACCCTTTAATTTTGCGGGATAAAGAGTATCCTATTTTACCCTTCAGGTCCTAAGCTACCTACCTGCCAAATTTCATTTTATTCCATCCAGTGGTTTCGGCGTGATGTGATAACAAACACACAGACAGACAGACAGACAGACAGACATTTTTTTCAAAAACGTTATTTTTAGGTTCTGTGGCCTTTATAGACCCCCCATTTTGATTTTCACTTAGATATCTTTAATGTACAGACATGACCCCTCTACAGATTTATTATATGTATAGATAGATTGTGTATCTTATTTTATAATAGTAGGATATATTAAAATTGTTTCTTTTCCAGTTCTTATTCACAATAAACTCTAGGATCCAAAACTAGGTTTTCCAAAAAGGCTCTACAGTGACCCCCTTCCTAATGATCTGGGGGCACGGCAGTGCACCCGCCAAAGTCGAGCGCGAAGCAAACACTGCCGTACCATCCTTTACTGGAACCATTTCGCCGCATTTTCAGGCCCCTATTTAAGAACCTCTGGATAAGACCAGAACGCAGAAATTTTCGTCATCCAGTAAGCTATAATCACATACTTAAAATCCAAAATTTCAAGTCTGTAGGTCATTTAGTTCCGAAGTTAAGCGAAAGCAAAGTTTCGCATTTACGACACTCACTCACTCACTCACTCACTCACTCACTCATGATCATCAAAATAGAACTAGTACTTCCCATAAACTCAGAGAGCTGAAATTTGGTACAGAGTTAGAGTTTAATGGCCACATAAAGGGAAAACTATAAAAACTAGGATAATCGATCTGGGGGCACAGCAGTGCCCCCGCCAAGTCAAGCGCGAAGCAAACACTGCCGTACCATTATTTACGGGAACCATTTCGCCGCATTTTCAGGCCTCTATTTGAGAACCTCTGGATAAGACCAGAACGTCGATCTGGGGGCACGGCAGTGCCCCCGCCAAGTCGAGCGCGAAGCAAACACTGCCGTACCATTATTTACTGGAACCATTTCGCCGCATTTTCAGGCCCTTATTTGAGAACCTCTGGATAAGACCAGAACGCAGAAATTTTCGTCATCCAGTAAAGTATAATCACATACTTAAAATCCAAAATTTCAAGTCTGTAGGTCATTTAGTTCCGAAGTTAAGCGAAAGCAAAGTTTCGCATTTACGACACTCACTCACTCACTCACTCACTCACTCACTCATGATCATCAAAATAGAACTAGTACTTCCCATAAACTCAGAGAGCTGAAATTTGGTACAGAGTTAGAGTTTAATGGCCACATAAAGGGAAAACTATAAAAACTAGGATAATCGATCTGGGGGCACAGCAGTGCCCCCGCCAAGTCAAGCGCGAAGCAAACACTGCCGTACCATTATTTACGGGAACCATTTCGCCGCATTTTCAGGCCTCTATTTGAGAACCTCTGGATAAGACCAGAACGTCGATCTGGGGGCACGGCAGTGCCCCCGCCAAGTCGAGCGCGAAGCAAACACTGCCGTACCATTATTTACTGGAACCATTTCGCCGCATTTTCAGGCCCTTATTTGAGAACCTCTGGATAAGACCAGAACGCAGAAATTTTCGTCATCCAGTAAAGTATAATCACATACTTAAAATCCAAAATTTTAAGTCTGTAGGTCATTTAGTTCCGAAGTTAAACGAAAGCAAAGTTTCGCATTTATGACACTCACCCAGTCACTCACTCATGATCATCAGAATAGAACTAGTACTTCCCATAAACTCAGAGAGCTGAAATTTGGTACAGAGGTAAGGTTTAATGGCCACATAAAGGGAAAACTGTAAAAACTAGGATAATCGAAGATCTGGAGTACCTGGTGACCCTTATTATAAAACACAAGAGCCCAACCAAACTATTAGAGATCGACATACTGCCTTTACAAAAAATATTCAACTTGGTGGGCCACTTCATTTGATGTCAAAAATCGAAGGTCTGAAGTATCTGATGAAGAACCCTCAGCTGGTCTCAGCTGATTAGAGATATGGTAATGCCCCCTTCTACTATTGGTACATAAAAAAATCGACTGTCATTGCAAAAATCCAGTGAAGTAGGACACATCTTCTAATTTAATCTAGCCCTAGCGTCCCACTGCTGGGCGAATGCCTCCCCTTCTGCTTTTAATACGCATATAAATGAAATTAAAGGATAACTCTGGTTAAGACTGGACTGGCTTTTATACTTATACTTACAAGTTTACAAGAAGAAATAGTCGAACAATTAACTTTATTCTACTCGAACATTACACAAATTAAATAAACAAATTACACTAAAATCTAGTAAAATAAATCAATATTCCTACGTTTCTACAAAAAGAAGTGAAATCCCACCAAAAACATTCTGTAAAAAACTAGCCAAGTCTCGATGGAGCTGCTTGTTTATCTCTAAAAAGTAATGAAATCTAGACAAAGTCGTGCCAAGTCTAAGTATCCTTACTGCGATTTATTTATTATTATAGTTAATGTTGTGTGACTTGGCCGTTGAAGAGTACACAAGGGTACAAAAGGGGCTCCATGACACCATTGCTCCAATACATGTGTTATACAATCAACAACGCCTAAAATAAGACACTAGCGTCCAATTACCAATACCAGTATGGGCTATTATCTCGCTTAACAAACATAGGTAGTTACAACAGAATCTGATATAACATTACGTGTAAACAAAATTGACTTGTACCCACTAACGTATAAAGAATTTTCAACGGCCAAGTCACACAACATTAACTATAATAATAAATAAATCGCAGTAAGGATCCTTAGACTTGGCACGACTTTGTCTAGATTTCATTACTTTTTAGAGATAAACAAGCAGCTCCATCGAGACTTGGCTAGTTTTTTACAGAATGTTTTTGGTGGGATAATATTTACACAACAGATAAGCTATTCAATTTTGCTGTCTTCGTCACTTGATAGACGAAGACAGCAACATTGAATATCTTAACAGTTGTGCAAATATTTACATTACGACCTCAGTGGCTCAGTTGGTTGAGCGTATTGGTGCTCAAGCCGAGGGTCGCGGGTTCAAATCCCGCCGAAGGAACAAAAAGTTTTTCTGTGTTCCTGGGTCATGGATGTGTATTAAATATGTGTACAATATAATAAAAATCTTAAATATGTGTATAGTATAAAAGTATTAAATATATTTCCGTTGTCTGGTACCCGTAACACAAGTTCTTCGAGAACTTACCACGGGATCAGATTGACGTGGTGTGAAGCGTCCATAGATATTATTATAAAAAAAAAAACATTAGTAAGGTAAGTGTATTAAAATGTGACTTAATTTTTTACTTCTATTAAATTTTTAATTCATGCCAATGTTTTTGAGTTTACATATTTTTAAAATCACTACCTATAGAAACGTCGAATTGAAAATGACTCCAAATTAATAATATCTGTAATTCCACGATCGAGAGTATTCAAAGGTATTTAATGAATTCTGTATGTGTACCTTGTTTTAATGAGGACGGTAAGGATTTTAAATTGTATATGAGGAATGAGAAACAATGGTGATGGTACACAATAAAATAATCAGGCCCCGGTCGTGCACTGCATCTTTTCCTTTCTTTTGCGATCTTTTTGTTATCTCCAGATAAACTGCGCAATGATTATGTGGGGGCATACAAATGTAAATGCGTTTTCGCCGGCTCTTGGACTATTTTACGAGAGCTTATGGGTAAACCTGTATGGGTAGAAGTTTTGACATTGGAAGTGTATTTTCGTTCGCTCCAGTGTATGCTCCGATTTCACGAAAATGTGCCATCCCCTTATATCTCGGAGAGTTGTGAAGATATGATATTTAACAAAGGCTCATTAAAGACGCATCTATAAGAGCTTTAAAGTGCAAAAAGAATTACTTGAAAAAGTCAAAAACGAAAAAAGTTATGACCGAAATAATAAAAAAAATTTTTTGGATTTTAGTGTCCGATATTTTGGGAAACGAAGAATGATATCAAAAATTTAAAAATATTACTCCGGACAATTTAGTCAGCTACAATTTGAGCTTAAAACAAAGACGATTGGGTTAAGGGTTTGCTTAGTAGCCAAACCTTTTTGAAAAAAGTCAAAAAGTCGTAAAATTCAAAAAGTCCATTTCATTTCTAATGTGCTCGATAGTCGTATGAGCCACGAAATCTGTGAATTTTTTGTATTGCATAATATCTGTATGATCTCATACAAATATATATGCAATACAAAAAAATCACAGATTTCGTGTTCAATCAAAGTCCATCTGGACTGCCAATTATTGTCATTATTCTACTATTGATGATGGATGGTCATGACATCATCATCAGACATGTTCGTCTCCTTCGTGCAAAAACTACTAACGGTTTAAGCTCTGGATTAACACAGAGGAACACACGAGAACACTTTTTTTTTATCCTAAAAAAGAAGTGAGCTAGTTTAAAAACTTTTATGGTGTTTTACTGCCCAGGGATTATAATATTCTCTTTAAATTTCTACATTATACATATGCGCTTTTTATAAAACTAGCATCCTCGTTGAAGAAAAATTTTGCCGGCAAATAAGTGATTTTTTTTTTTGGGATGAACAGTCAGTTCCGTCTTGAAACTGTTCGGCCTATATCAACGTATCTGTCTGTAATTACTAATTGATACAATACTCGCGTCGTGCGGAGCGCCCGGGGCGCAGCCCTGATATAATTGGTACCCCGGCGCTTCGCCCCACCAGCCATGTCTTGTGAATAATTATTGACTATTGATAGGATCGATGCTGCTGTTTTCTATGTAGACTATTTAAATACTAAAGATTTCGTTGTTAGCTTATATCTATCTATACCTAATTATTATTAATAGGTATTGATACTAAAGTTGGCATGTTCACATGGGTACTCACACTGCAATTTCTTTACAGTGTGTTAAAAAAATATTTTTATCGTTAAAAATTCAAGTTCCTTTGGATTTTGTAAAGTTTGATGGATTTAAAAAATATTTCTCGACTTTTTACCGTCAATGTTTTGCCGGAACCAATTCTTTCAGAAGCTATTTTGTATGATTATCTATACTAATATTATAAAGCTGAAGAGTTTGTTTGTTTGTTTGAACGCGCTAATCTCAGGAACTACTGGTTCGAATTGAAAAATTCTTTTTGTGTTGGATAGTCCATTTATCGAGGAAGGCTTTAGGCTATATAGCATCATGCTAAGCTCAATACGAGCGGAGCACCAATCAAGAATGTTACAAAATCGGGGGATTTTTTTTCCTTTTGAGAGCTTTCGCTACGTACGCTGCGGAAACGGTTAAAGTTTCGCTAAAATGATGTATGGCAGAATTATTCCCCTTTAAAAGTTCTAAAAAAAAGTCCGCGACTGTATATGTCTATCTTTTAAGGTTGGCTCACAATAACCTTTTTATGCTAACCAAATTTGTTCTAAAATTAAGCATTATTTGTGAGGGCGTTTTCATAAAGATGATATTAATCCTTATCCAAATAAATACGTTATTCATTACAAGCATTTAATTTAGAAGAAATTTGCCGTTTACATCATTTGATTTCAATGAGTATTTTAGAAGATATCGCAGTAATAAAATAATCAGCGCGCAATAATGATGTGCGGCGCGCTGCGGACAGTCGTGAGGGGGAAACGCTCCTCCTTCTACGTAAATGAAGTCGGGGGTAAATTTTAGCGATATCCCAAAGTAATTGTTTCACGCAGACGAAGTCGCGGGCAAAAGCTAGTTGTAAATAATAGGTGAAATAGGGAAATTATCAACTCATTTTTGTCGATTTCTCATAAAAACATTAAGGTAACGCACAAATTAAAAAACTAGGCCGCAGAACTTTTAATATTAAATTAATAAAATATTAAATTTATAACTCCTCATAAACTTTAACCCCTTTACTCATAAAAATATTTAAACAGTGGATAAGCAATACAATATTTTGTTCTTGTCTGATTCGGGGGAAAGTTGTTTACAAGGACATTGTATTGTTTATCCGTTGTGTATATATTTTTATTAGTAAGGGGGTAAAAATTAATTCCATCATAATCAAAAGCTTAACCACGCGAGAGAGAGTGACAGAAACATCATGACATGCAGGTATTGCTCGTGCCAGCTTTTGAATATCGGCCTGTTAACATATTTTGTTTGTGGCGAATTAACCAAAAATAAAATACAGGACCGATTGCAACTTTCTTAATACCAATATATATAAACTTCATAACTGCGTGATCCTTGAGTAACATAGGCTATATTTCATCCTAAAAAACTATATTTTACTTATGGGGACATAAGTCTAGTATTTTAATGAAATAAACGAGTAGACGGATCGTCTGATGGAAAGCGATTACGGACGCCCATGAAGGTTTTCTTGAAGGTTTGAAGTCCCTATCTCGTTCCCTTCCTCTTTTACCGTTTCCAATGTTACTTGTAAAGTCATTTTAGTTGCAGTAAGACGTATAATTTAAATTTTAATAAGAAGGTATTAATCATAATATAATATGTAATGTTATATTATATACATAATATGTAATATGATATGTAACTAATTACTTCAAGCCTTATTCGTTTCAGTAGCTAGTAGGTCCTCATTTTATGTCTGACGTAATTTTTGAATTTATTACATAGTTTTCCCTTTAGTAACCGGAAGTTAGTATCTGAAAATAGGATACCTTGGAGTTCACAGGAAAATGATAACATACTGTCTGTCTGTTCTTAGCTATATATAATTAATCATCATCACCTCGCTCTCTGCTTGACATTTCGGGTGTTACCTTTTTTTCTATACACTAAGGGGCCGTCCATTAATCACGTGATGTTTTTAACAACTTTTTAGACTCCTTCCCTCCCCTGGTGATACGTGGTGAGGTTTTATACTACCCCCCTCCCCCCACCTAAGATCACGTGTATTTTTTTTACATATTAAGCAGGTCATGTTTGAAAAAAAACTTTAATTTAAAAAACAATTTAATCGAATAATTTAAGCAATTAAAAACTATACGAGTCATTTGTCTTGTAAGTACCTATTTAAACAACACTACGAATCTACAACCGATAATAAAAATTCCGTTATGCATAGACTAGATTCTAAAATTAATACACGTGATGTCTCCTTATACCCCCTCTTCCCCTTGGTGATACTTGGTGATTTTTTTTTCGGACCCCCCTCCCCCTTTAGGCATCACGTGATTAATGGACGACCCCTAAGAGGCAAAAGATTACGAAGTTGTGTTTAGCAACTACATGATACATGACGTTCTAAAGGAGCTGTTATAATTTTCCTGTAAAGTGTGAACTCCAAGGTATCCTATTTTCAGATACTTGCTTCCGGTTACTAAAGGGAAACTACGTTATAAATTCAAAATTACGTCAGACATAAAATGGGTACCTACCTACTGATAACACGAATAAGGCGTGAGCTAAATGATATTACTTGTATGTAATATTACATTAAGTATATAATATATTATGATTAATACGTACTTATAACACCCCTCTATTTTCGTCGGGGGTTGAAAATGGATGGCAATGTCACGCTAAAACCCGAGAACGTCTGGACTCTGGACTGATTTGACATTTTTTTTTATTTTTTTTTATATCTATGGACGCTTCACACCACGTCAATCTGATCCCGTGGTAAGTTCTCGAAGAACTTGTGTTACGGGTACCAGACAACGGAAATATATTTAATACTTTTTATACTATACACATACTTAAGATTTTTATTATATTATACACATATTTAATACACATCCATGACCTAGGAACACAGAAAAACTTTTTGTTCCTTCGGCGGGGTTTGAACCCGCAACCCTTGGCTTGAGCACCAACACGCTCAACCAACTGAGCCACAGAAGTCGTCAAAATTGGAATTAACTCTTCAAATCTGGGGGCACGGTAGTGCCCCCGCCAAGTCGAGCGCGAAGCAAACACTGCCGTACCATCCTTTACTGGAACCATTTCGCCGCATTTTCAGGCCCCTATTTGAGAACCTCTGGATAAGACCAGAACGCAGAAATTTTCGTCATCCAGTAAGCTATAATCACATACTTAAAATCCAAAATTTCAAGTCTGTAGGTCATTTAGTTCCGAAGTTAAGCGAAAGCAAAGTTTCGCATTTATGAAACTCACTCACTCACTCACTCATGATCATCAAAATAGAACTAGTACTTCCCATAGACTCAGAGAGCTGAAATTTGGTACAGAGTTAGGGTTTAATGGTCACATAAAGGGAAAACTATAAAAACTAGGATAATCGATCTGGGGGCACGGCAGTGCCCCCGCCAAGTCGAGCGCGAAGCAAACACTGCCGTACCATTCTTTACTGGAACCATTTCGCCGCATTTTCAGGCCCCTATTTGAGAACCTCTGGATAAGACCAGAACGTCGATCTGGGAGCACGGCAGTGCCCCCGCCAAGTCGAGCGCGAAGCAAACACTGCCGTACCATTCTTTACTGGAACCATTTCGCCGCATTTTCAGGCCTCTATTTGAGAACCTCTGGATAAGACCAGAACGCAAAAATTTTCGTCATCCAGTAAACTATAATCACATACTTAAAATCCAAAATTTTAAGTCTGTATGTCATTTATTAGAGATTATTTATTATTTATTATGTATTAGAGATCAACATACCGCCTTTACAAAAAATATTCAACTTGGTGGGCCACTTCATTTGATGTCAAAAATCGAAGGTCTGAAGTATCTGATGAAGAACCCTCAGCTGGTCTCAACTGATTTAGAGTTATTATGGTAATGCCCCCCTTCTACTATTGGTACATAAAAAATCAACTGTCATTGCAAAAATCCAGCGAAGTGGGACACATCTTCTAATTTAATCTAGCCCGTAGCGCCCCACTACTGGGCGAATGCCTCCCCTTCTGCTTTTAATACGCATATAAATAAAATTAAAGGAAAACTCTGGATAAGACTTGACTGTCTTTTATACTTATACAAGTTTACAAGAAGAAATAGTCGAACGATTAACTTTATTCTACTCGAACATTAAATAAACAAATTACACTAAAATCTAGTAACATAAATCAATAAGCCCACGTTTCTACAAAAAGAAGTGAAATCCCACCAAAAACATTCTGTAAAAAACTAGCCAAGTCTCGATGGAGCTGCTTGTTTATCTCTAAAAAGTAATGAAATCTAGACAAAGTCGTGCCAAGTCTAAGGTTCCTTACTGCGATTTCTTTATTATTATAGTTAATGTTGTGTGACTTGGCCGTTGAAGGGTACAAAAGGGGCTCCATGACACCATTGCTCCAATACATGTGTTTTACAATCAACAACAGCCTAAAACGAGACACTAGCGTCCAATTACCAATACCAGTATGGGCTATTATCTCGCATAACAAACATAGGTACAACAGATATAACAGATATAACGTGTAAACAAAATTGACTTGTACCCACTAACGTATAAATAATGTTCAACGGCCAAGTCACACAATATTAACTATAATAATAAAGAAATCGCAGTAAGGAACCTTAGACTTGGCACGACTTTGTCTAGATTTCATTACTTTTTAGAGATAAACAAGCAGCTCCATCGAGACTTGGCTAGTTTTTTACAGAATGTTTTTGGTGGGATATTATATACTCGTATATGTGCGTTCAGTGTACCTGTTTGGTTTAAGAAAACGGCCTGCGTAGGTGTAGATGTAGGTCTAGTTGTAGATAAATAAATAAATAAAAACTTTATTGACCAAAAAGTACATGAGACTATCACTGGTCAGATATAGGTGTAGATGCAGGTACAGATGTTTGTGTAGATTTTAGGTGTAGGTGTAGTGATTTATTTATTCCAGATCAGAGTTAAAACAGAACCATGTGTGTCGAGACAGCTAGTCATAAAAATGCAGTATTTTGGAAACTCCTTCACAACAACTTTTGTTCAATACCTTTATATACTTACTAGGTTTTATTAGGGTATTTCCCGCGGCTCTGTCCGCGTAAATATATCGGATATCCCGCGGGAATACTGCACTTTTCCAGGATAAAAAGTAACCTATGTTTTAATCCAGAGTATAAACTACTACCATACCAAATGTCATCAAAATCCGTTCAATAGTTTTTATGTGAAAGAGTAACAAACATCCATCCATCCATCCATCGATACATCTATCCATCATCTCACATTTATAATATTAATAGCTTTTGCCCGCGACTTCGTCCGCGTGGAACAGTTACTTTGGGATATCGCTAACCCGCGACTTCATTTATGTAGAAGGAGAAGCGCTTCCACCTCACGACCGTGACTGCCCGCCGCGCGTCGTACATTATTATTGCGCGCTTGATTATTTTATTATTGTGATATCTTCTAAAATAATCATTGAAATCAAATGATGTAAACGGCAATTTTCTTCTGAATTAAATGCTTTTAATGAATAACATATTACGTATTTACTTGGATAAGGATTAATATTATCTTTATGAAAACACCCTTACAAATAATGCTTAATTTTAGAACAAATTTTGTTAGCATAAAAAGGTTATTGTGAGTCTACCTTAAAATATAGACATTTTTTAGAACTTTTAAAGGGAAACAATTCTGTCATACACAATTAATATAAAGCTCTCAAAAGGAAAAAAAACCTATTTTTAACCGACTTCCAAAAAAAGGAGGCGGTTATACGTTCGGCTGTATATATTTTGTTTTTTTTTTTTTTTTTTTTGTATGTTCGCGGCTAGCTCCGCCGTCTGTTGACCGATTTTCAAAATTCTTTTTTTGATGTAAAAGGTATAATCCGAAGTTGGTCCCATTTTCAGAAAATTGGTGACCTGATGATAGGATCCACGAGGAAACGAGGGAACTCCTCAAAATTTATATGGACACATATGGTGATTTCGACTTTTTCTGAAGTAGTCCAAGCATATGCTACCAAAAAGTAAGATTTTACTCCAAGGTATACCCTGGATCCAAAAGTACAGAACAGAACTCCTGACTCCTTATAGATACATGTTTGGGGATTTTGGCGTTGTTTAAAGAACTGCAAGCATATGCCACTTTGTCAATTTGAGTAATCATCATCATCACCACCACTATCACAGCATACATCATCACATTATGATGATAAAGAAGGTACTTCTCATAGTATTTTACACTAACACGGAGATCTTTGAACATTACTCTGCCGTTTATGGACCTATTTGCAAAATTCTTTTGTTGTTGTAAAGGGTTTAATTCGAAATTGGTCCCTTAGTCACTAAAGTGGAAACGTGATGATGCGATCCATGAGGAATCGAGGGAACTCCTCAAAATTTATATCGACACATATAGTGATTTTGACTTTTACTGAAGTAACACAAGCACATGCTACCAAAGAATAAGACGTTGTACCAAGGTATACCCTGAATCCAAAAGCACTGAACAGAACTCCTCAGTCTTTAAAGATATGCGTTAGGAAATTTCGGAATTGTTTAAAGAACTGCAAGCATATGCCACTTTGTAACTTACAGTAATCATCATCATCTTAATAACAATACCTAATGGAAGCTTGGCGCGTATTCAGTTATACATTCGATCAATATTTTAGACGTTTTTAAGACATATTAATAATAACTTAACAAGATATATCACTAAAAAGGGTGAAATTATTATTTTTAAATAAAAAATTAAACCGACTTCCAAAGTAAAAATACACAAAAAAGTGTGAAATAAAACTTATTTTATAAATAATTCCCCTTTTAAATTTGTCTATTTCTCTACTTAATCTTGTTAATTTTGAAGTCGGTACCAGCAAATATGAACGTGAGTTCTATAAAATATTGTAGGATATCGTTTGGGCTGGTAGCGACTTCAAAATTAACAAGATTAAGTAGAGAAATAGACAAATTTAAAAGGGGAATTATTTATAAAATAAGTTTTATTTCACACTTTTTTGTGTATTTTTACTTTGGAAGTCGGTTTAATTTTTTATTTAAAAATAATTTTGAAACATTCTTGATTGGTGCTCCGCTCGTATTGAGTTTACCATGATGTTATATAGCCTAAAGCCTTCCTCGATAAATTGACTATCCAACACAAAAATATTTTTTTAATTCGAACCAGTTTAGCGCGTTCCTGAGTTTAGCGCGTTCAAACAAACAAACAAACTCTTCAGCTTTATAATATTAGTATAGATTAGTAGGATAGGACTATCTACATACTTACCTACTTCCTAAAAGGTAGACCTATACACCGCTACCTAATACTGAGACCCCGCGACCCGCAGCTAATTCGGTTAGCGCGGGTCACGGTGGATTTAGCGAATCAGCGCGTGCTCGCTACAGGCAGGCGCGTAGTGCTGGGACCGTATCGATAATATCGATATCGATTTTATCTGAAGCTTAATTAAGACCGAGAAGACGATAATCGACCTCTGTGGCAATTAGTAGTTAGCGTTCAAGTTCGGTGTTCCTGGGTCATGGGTGTGTATTTAAATATGTGTAATAAGTATTAAAAATATTAAATATAAAATATATGTAATAATATGTAGGTACATATAGTATAAAAGTATTAAATAAATATTCAGCTGTCTGGTACATGTAACACAAGTTCTTCGGATACTTAGCACGAGACCAGAGGGGCAATTCTGCTAAATAAAACCTGCTTTAATACAATTACAATCAAGTCCCGATACGGTCATACTCCTAAACCGTGTTTTTATGAAAGTTAAACCAACGTGAAACGCGCTCTGATTGGTCGAAACGTCATAAAATCCGTTCACGGTAACATGTCACTACATTTACAAAACTAATGAAGTAAAATGAAAGTCAACTTTAAATACGAGAATTGAGGTTCTGAGTTTGTGAAAAGTTCATGGATAATATTATATTATTATTATTATTAATCAAAAGTTAAAAACTATAACCAGACTACGTAAACTATCTAGCCTATGTTACCCGGGAAATTATTACGAATCTATTGACATCTCATTTATAAAAGTCAGATAAGTCAATCTAAATATATAAAAGGCAAACCTGACTGACTCATCTATACATACTATACAGCCGATATTTGATTCGATAACAATATCTAGAGTAATACTATTGTTTTCAGAAATTTTCAGAGATTACTGGTGATGTTATAGTTTTTATCGAAATCGATGTCCTGTTTGAGTATTTTCGCTATTTGTTATTGGTTCGTATAAGTTATAACCATGCTCACTTAGAACAAGCCTATTTTTTCAGTTTTCTAAAATTTGTTGGTAATTTCTGCCGAAAAATAAATATATTTCTCTTTTATGATTATATCAATATTATTACATAGGAAATCAAATAATTTTTGCGACGAATTTTGTAATTGCATCGACAAGTGTCTACCACTAGCGTGGTATAGTGATGCGCGTAAATCGGTGCGCGTGCGCGCCTTGGGCCCGCTGTAATGCCGCCCCTCACTTTACACGGACTATGGCAAGTCGCCAGTTATTCATGGAATAATTTATAAGCAGTTTTTTGCACCTTATTGTACTCTCTAGGAAATCCAAAGTTAATTTATAAGTAATAAAGTTGTTATCTTCTGAAATACTAAAATGTTTATTTTTAGTAGAAAAGGTAGTTAAAGGTAGATGAATAAGATTCGCGGGACTGGCTATTTTTTTATGAGCTAAAAAGTTAAACATACTTTGTTATCGCACAATTCATCGTCTAGTAAGACAATGCTGAATTGTTTAGGACCTACCTATGTTTATTTTTTTTATGAGAGTAAAGTGAAGGGAGGAGTTAAGGGAGTCAGTAAATCGTGTAAGAAGAATTAGGGCCTGATACTAAAAATGTTGATTACTCTTGGACCTTGGTACCTACTACCGCAGAATACTTAATAGTACCTAAGTAACCTAGGTAGCTGTTTTACAAACTCAGCTTTTACAAGAAATATTCATCTAAAGTAAAATATAATGTTTCGTAATATATTGATAAGTGTAGCTTATTTGCATATTTTAAATATTTTGACTCTGTCGCTCGATATAAAGTAAGAAGCGACAAAACTGCCGAATAAGCAATCCGACACATAAGAAGATTGTGATACAGGCCATCAAATATTTTAAATGTTCAATGGTATCCCATTCCCCAGTCGTTCTCCTCCCATTAAATTAATAATTATTATTTATTACTTGATGCTCACCGACTTTCTCGTCCAAAAGAATTGAGCCCTTAGGTCTCCTACAATTACACATTATTTATTAGCCAGAATTATGCTAATAAGTTTCCTCCTACTTATGATAATAATGAAGCAATAATTTCGCAAACCGAACCGCGGTATTAACAATGTATGGACGTGCTTTGTCCGGCCGCGCAAAACGAAGAAAACCGACGCATATCATTATAGCGGGCAATATCCGAAAACGATAGCCATCTTATCCGACCATCGGGACATGACCGAATGGCGTTTACAAGGCACGATAATTTCAGATATCATAGTAAAATATGAAAAAAATGTACAGAGTTTTTATGTGACTCGCACTCACATGTTTTGTTTCTCGCGTTTACAACTAGGTGGCGTTGTACAAAATCACAGTAAACGCCAAATGCGCTAAATCGAATGCAAATAGAAAATTCACACTTTAGCACTCAGATAGGTACTACCGAACAAGTTGCCACTCGACCAGGCATAAGATGAAAATCACAACCACTCGACCAGGCATAAGATGAAAATCGATTAACGGCGCGTTAAATCGTACCCATATTTACGTGTAAATTACGTATTCCAACCACGTCTGCAGTCGTTGCGGCACTTAATATGTGTTTAAATATTTTGAGGCGTAATAGTGCAAAGGAAAATATTTAGAAACTGATCGACCAAGTTTTTTGATATTGTACTATCACGGCAATTTGTTAATCAGGTTGATGAGTGTAGGGAGTAGATGTAGATCTAGGTTGTAGGTGTAGGTGTAGTTATTTATTTATGGTTCCTTTAAACTATAACAGCCTCCGTGGTCTAGTGGTTAGAGCATTGGCTCTTGACTCGGAGGTCGTGGGTTCGATTCCCGCATTGGAACAACAAAAAATGTTGTTTCCAAGTTTGGTTAGGACAATGCAGGCTGATCACCTGATTGTCTGACAAGAAAGATGATCCATGCGTCGGATGGGCATGTAAAAAGTCGGACCTGCGCCTCATCTCTCGTCAGTCCTGTCGGTTATCCGTCCCACTGGATTACGAGAGTAAAGGAAGAGAGAGTGCTCTTGTGTACTGCGCACACACTTGGGCACTATAAAATTACTCCTGCGTAACTGGCCTGGTTTCAATGGAACCGGCCACCGTCACCGAGATCGGTGGGAGTCATTATATTATTATATAAAACTATAAATAAATAACTACACCTATTAACTTTTTAAGACTGTACAACTTCTTTCTGTCCAGCTGGTTTTATTTATCATCATCATCATCATCAGTCTATCGCCGTCCATTGCTGAACGTAGGCCTCCCCCAATGAGCGCCAACCATCCAGATCTTGGACAGCCCTCGTTCATCCGCTGCCAGCCATCTTTTTCAAATCGTCGGTCCACCTTGCCGCAGCCTACACTACGTTTGCCTAAGCGTGGTCTCCACTCTAATACTTGTCTGCTCTATAAATTGTCTGTCCGTCTGCAAACATGGCCAGTTAATAATATGTTTAAGTACAATTTAATTAATATTATATGTAGCAATATCCCGTGAAGAATAACCACAAGTGACAATTGTTGCTAACTATATTAATTGTATGCTCTAGGTTTCCGCTAAGTAAGTAACGCCTGATGCTAATAACTCATATGTTGAGTAATAGAGCATACTTAGAGCTTTATTCAGAAACTGGCACATTACTTGATCTCCTTCAAACATATCGCACCGTTCAATATCGTGACGTATAAAGGTCTCCTGATTAATGCACTTCTGTGATACGTCCCGACTCCCGGGCTCGGTTGTCCACTCTCTTTTGACCCCACTTTTACTGAACATTACAATATTCATAATATTCAAATTGTTTTCCGAAATCTAGAAATCAGTATGAGTCGAGGTACTATCGAAAAAGTTGTCGCCCGTCCAGGCGTAAGATGAAAATCTCTGAGCAGGCCAGTTGAATCGTCCGCACGCACACATACTCACATGTAAATACGTAGTTCAACCACGTCTGCAGTCGTGTTTAAATATTTCAAAGCGTCCTAGTGCAAAGGAAAATATTTGGAAACTGGACGAGCAGGGACTTGGCGTTATTGTACATATTGAAAAGTACTTTCAAATATAATTTCACCTTAATTTATGTCGTTTTTCGGATTTTTACGGTTGCTACAGTTTTTTGCAACAAATTTTTGAGTCTCCGCGAAAATGAAATTGCGCGCTTGACCCCAGACTTTTTTCGACTTAAAAAAAACACATTGTTTCAAGACTCTACGGCCTGATAATAAAATGCACAATATATTGAATTTGAAACCATAGCCAATTTACCCAGAGAATAGCGCGTAAAAACCTAGAATTGTCTCTAACGATATCGCCCGCTCAATTAAAGGGCCCAGAGTTATTTTCTTCAGGAATTTCACGGCTCGTAGTCTTGTCAATAAAATCCATATAAATTGCCTCTGCCGGCCGAATTTGAATATAATAGCTATGGCTCGCTTTTGCGGGGACAATCTCTGTCCGATTATATTGTAAGCAAATTATCTTCGAGATCTGGCAGGATTTTAAGGGCCCGTCTGTACTTTTCATTGTTATTTTTCGTTTTTTGTTTTGTCATCATTAAATTATATTTTATCGATATGCGAGAACATCACTATAATATGTTGTTATTGGTAAGTTTTTGTATATATTTATACCTATAAATAAAAAAAAACTTACCATTATTCACTAACTGACTGACTTATATGGCTTCTGCTTATAACCATTTGCCAGTGTCAAGTAAAAAAGGTGGGAAATAGAATATTCGTTAACATTTTCATCACCGTATTTCTAAAACGTCAAGTTCAAAGTCTAGTCAAAGTCCAAATAAACAGTCGGGGTAGTCAATGAGTCAAGTCAGTCGCTTCAGTAAATACAAAAGTGGTAGACGCTGACGCTTACTGAAACTTCCTAGGGAGTTTTGGCGGGAAATCCAAATTTAGCACGCATTTTGTAGTTGTATCACTTGCCCACATTTGTGCACTGGTCTGCGATGCTGCTCTTGCAATGAAACGTGTGACATCTTCTTATGTAGTCAATAAAGTTACATTTTAAATCACTATCTTAAAAATGCAACGCTCGTCGGGCTTGCTGACCCTAAACAAGTAAAATTAAAACTAAACTAAATTTTGCGTTATCATGGCATCATAATAATATTATCATTCATTTAATTTTTTTCGATAAGCGAGAGCATCACTAAAGTTGTTAATATACACACGACACGTGTCTATAAATTATCTATTAATTATCGATATTATTTTTAGCGTGGCATATGCGTGGACATCACTAATAAAAATGTCAAAGTCAATTTACTAGTGATGTCGCTAATTTATTTACAGCTAAAATAATAATTAGTACAGGATGTTATAAACATGAAAGGTGTTTCTGCATACGGTGCTCTATGGTACAAATTATGCCTATATGTTCACAATATGGTTATTAATTAGCCATATTCATTATTACGTTTTTTCATGTCTACTTATCTTTATAATAAATTACATGATACATCATTTTATTTTAATTAAGCACAAAAAATATCTTTACTTTTTTTTAAAGAATTATCTATAAGTACTAATATTAAAAAGAGGAAGAGTTTGTTGCATTGAATAGGCTCCGAAACTACTGGACCGATTTTGATAGAATTTGGCACAAATGTAGAGTAGACCGCGGGGAAGGACATAGGCTACTTTTTATCGCAGAAATATAACAACTAAACAGTCAGGATCCATTGAAAAATTAGATTGGCTGTCGAATAATGGATCCCGACTGTTCAGTTGTTATGTTCCAATAGTATTAATTCAATAATATATTACAGAATTCTAGACCACCGGATACCTAAGTGCTTGTTTTTTTCTTTTCAGTTATAATTATGTACCTACTTAGTTTGGTTCACTTTTTACGCAGTCGGGTTTTTTAAATTTTTTAAATTATTATTTTTTATTTTACACTTTTTAGTTATGAGTACCTAGCTTGCTATTTACCAGACTGGATTTCCTATCAGCATCAGTCCTACATCACAATTGCGCTGGAATGTGAGAATGGTTGTTACGCAAATTTAAATCGATATAGATCCTAAACGGTCAGTCGAATCGAAAAATGTTGAGAGAAAACTTACAATGATTTTTAAATACCTATTCAACGATACCCCACTTGATATAGTTTGTTGACTTTCAGTTTTTTCATTTTCACAATATAGCGTCCAGTAGTCGCCATATTGAATTTTCAGTAACGTCATGTCTTTAGTGACACTCGCCGGACTAAGAGGAATCGATTGACGTGTGAATCATAAAAATCGGCCCAGGCGTTTGGTCTGTATAGTGCTTCAAAGGAACATACATACATACATACATACATACATACATACATACATACATACATACATACATACATAGGCTGATAAACACATTACCACTCCTTTGCGTCGCGCAGTCGGGTAAAAAAATGTCTCCTTCATACTCAAAAGCTTATATCGCGCGAGTGTGGCTGTATTTCATACACACAACGTAATTAACTATCTATGTGTATATGTACTAACTAAACGTGCATTGATGGAATTACTTATTATTTTTCGTTATCATAATAATAGCAGGATGACGTAAACACATGATAAAGAAAGCGATGATCAGTTTCGACACTTTGCTCAGCGGGGATGTAGCTCAGTGGTAGAGCATTCGACTGCAGATCGAGAGGTCCCCGGTTCAAACCCGGGTGTCCCCTAGTGTAAAATTTTTGTTTTTACTCTTTATTTATTTGGTAACTTTGTTGTTTGATTGATGAAGTAATTTTGCATCGAATAATCAGTTAAAATATAATAAATAAAAGGATTATTATTTTTCAAAGCGATCACAAATTAAAGTATACAAAGTAGAAAAAAAAGTAAAAGTATTAGTAGATTATGCATTATAAATAACTTATAAATAATTTATAAACCAAACAAAAATGGACACTATGCAAGTTATTCCTAAGTATACACTTACAAGCAGCTGACCAACACCTGTTCATATTTTTTGGTCTAAGACCTAAGTCATATCTGCATAGTTGCATAATATTATCTTGATCCCTAGAAATTTACATCTTACAAATTATTCAATTAATGTTTTGTTAGTATTATTTGTCATAAGTATTTTTGAGTATCTGCAGAAAAAATGTCGTAGGTATTTAATATTTTGCACCTTGCAATAAACAAAAAAAAAAACCCCAAATCCAATCTCTAAAGTTCTAAACTTTACTATAACTAAACAGTAAAGGAACTGTTACGAGGATTGTGCATAAGTTTGTGGTTAAGGTGTCAACAAAAAAGGGGGTGTATAGACACCCCCTTTTCGTATTTTGTGCACACTATCTGAAAAATGATTCCATTGTAATCTGTTCAGACATTTAGTTGTGAGAGCGACGCTTCGGCATGAATGGGCCGGCTCGACTGAGTAAATACCACGGCCTCAACGCTTGCGTTGTGTTTCGCCGAGTGAGTGAAGTTACCGGAGTCCCAAGGGGGTTGGAGATTTTAAGTACTGGGTACGCAAATCTCAATACTCCGACAGATTGCCTGATGGTAAGCGATTACCGCCGCCCATGGACACTCGCAACACCAGAGGAGTTACTTTGTAATTCTCCGTCTGCACGTTTCGTATTTCATTAAAAAAATCTTAAGGCCACGTGGACCCAATTTTACATGACTTTGAATCGATAATAAACAAACAAATAGTAACTTTAAAAAGCCAAAAAAAAACACATTGTTGTTTACTTAATGTTCTTTAACAATTTGTGGTTCGAAACATAATATTGAAAACTTCACTCGATCAAAAATAATTCCGAAGAGGAGGCTAAATTTGAATATTTTTCTTTTTGTTCATGAAGTTCATGATAGTTTTACTTTCAAAAATCATATCTACGAAAAGCTAATAACTTAAAAAAGAATAATTTGTGGTTACATTTTGCATGTTGGTTTAATTATTTTAACAATAAATTAATATTGAAATGCAGCGTGCGTAAGCCGCTAGAGTCGCCCCACAGTCGCCCGCTAGGCGTTGACGAGGACAGACCTATGTCAGTTTTGCTAGCGCACGCCTTACCCGCGTATTTATCGAACAATTCTTTCGTTTCTAACGCAGTGTACGAAAGTCAGTTTCTTTTGTTTCTTTTTATTTTTAACCGACTTCCAAAAAAAGGAGGCGGTTATACGTTCGGCTGTATATATTTTGTTTTTTTTTTTTTTTTTTTTTTTTGTATGTTCGCGGCTAGCTCCGCCGTCTGTTGACCGATTTTCAAAATTCTTTTTTTGATGTAAAAGGTATAATCCGAAGTTGGTCCCATTTTCAGAAAATTGGTGACCTGATGATAGGATCCACGAGGAAACGAGGGAACTCCTCAAAATTTATATGGACACATATGGTGATTTCGACTTTTTCTGAAGTAGTCCAAGCATATGCTACCAAAAAGTAAGATTTTACTCCAAGGTATACCCTGGATCCAAAAGTACAGAACAGAACTCCTGACTCCTTATAGATACATGTTTGGGGATTTTGGCGTTGTTTAAAGAACTGCAAGCATATGCCACTTTGTCAATTTGAGTAATCATCATCATCACCACCACTATCACAGCATACATCATCACATTATGATGATAAAGAAGGTACTTCTCATAGTATTTTACACTAACACGGAGATCTTTGAACATTACTCTGCCGTTTATGGACCTATTTGCAAAATTCTTTTGTTGTTGTAAAGGGTTTAATTCGAAATTGGTCCCTTAGTCACTAAAGTGGAAACGTGATGATGCGATCCATGAGGAATCGAGGGAACTCCTCAAAATTTATATCGACACATATAGTGATTTTGACTTTTACTGAAGTAACACAAGCACATGCTACCAAAGAATAAGACGTTGTACCAAGGTATACCCTGAATCCAAAAGCACTGAACAGAACTCCTCAGTCTTTAAAGATATGCGTTAGGAAATTTCGGAATTGTTTAAAGAACTGCAAGCATATGCCACTTTGTAACTTACAGTAATCATCATCATCTTAATAACAATACCTAATGGAAGCTTGACGCGTATTCAGTTATACATTCGATCAATATTTTAGACGTTTTTAAGACATATTAATAATAACTTAACAAGATATATCACTAAAAAGGGTGAAATTATTATTTTTAAATAAAAAATTAAACCGACTTCCAAAGTAAAAATACACAAAAAAGTGTGAAATAAAACTTATTTTATAAATAATTCCCCTTTTAAATTTGTCTATTTCTCTACTTAATCTTGTTAATTTTGAAGTCGGTACCAGCAAATATGAACGTGAGTTCTATAAAATATTGTAGGATATCGTTTGGGCTGGTAGCGACTTCAAAATTAACAAGATTAAGTAGAGAAATAGACAAATTTAAAAGGGGAATTATTTATAAAATAAGTTTTATTTCACACTTTTTTGTGTATTTTTACTTTGGAAGTCGGTTTAATTTTTTATTTAAAAATAATTGAACATATCATACACAATAACATGTTATATTTTATCGTCGCCGCGTCATTGCTTTTGCCAGATGAGACGACCTCTGTGGCTCAGTGATTGAGCGTGTTGGTGCTCAAGCCGGGGGTCGCGGGTTTGAATCCCGCCGAAGGAAAAAAAGTTTCCTGTGTTCCCGGGTCATGGATATGTATAATACAATAAAAATCTAAAGGAAAGTCAGTTTCTTTGTATTTTTTTATGTTTCTTTTTATTTTTGAACTAAATCTATACATCTATACATCTATACAGATAAATATAATTGAAGTGTCTGTTTGTAATGTCAAATTAACAGCTTATCACTTGATGCATATGAAAGTATATTCGATACTAACAATAAAATATCAATTTTAAAAATTTTGTCTGTCCGTCTGTCTGTCTGTTTGTCTGTCTGTTTGTTCCGGCTAATCTCTGAAACGGCTGGACCGATTTTCACGGGACTTTCACTGGCAGATAGCTGATGTTATAAGGTCTAACATAGGCTACTTTTATTTTAGGGTTCCGTATAAAAAATAGGGATCCGTTTTCGTTAGTTGCGGGTAACGAAGTTATGCAAACGAAGTTGCGGGCATCAGCTAGTTATACATATAACCATACACAATAACATGTTACATTTTATTGTCGCCGCGTCGTTGCTTTTGCCAGATGAGACGACCTCTGTGGCTCAGTGATTGAGCATGTTAGTGCTCAAGCCGGGGGTCGCGGGTTTGAATCCCGCCGAAGGAACAAAAAGTTTCCTGTGTTCCCGGGTCTTGGACATATAATACAATAAAAATCTATAGGAAAGTTTGTTTTGTATTTTTTTATGCTTCTTTTTATTTTTGAACTAAATCTATAGGTACAGATAAATAAAAATGAAGTGTCTGTTTGTAATTGTAACCTCAAATTAACAGCTTTTCACATAATGCATCTGAAAGTATATTCGGTACTTACAATAAAATACCAATTTTTTAAAATGTCTGTCCGTCTGTCTGTCTGTCTGTCTGTCGGTCTGTCTGTCTGTTTGTTCCGGCTAATCTCTGAAACGGCTGGACCGATTTTCGCGGGACTTTCACTGGCAGATAGCTGATGTCATAAGGTCTAACATAGGCTACTTTTATTTTAGGGTTCCGTTTAAAAAATAGGGTTCCGCTTCCGTCAGTTAGGCGCAAACGAAGTTGCGGGCATCGGCTAGTTATACATATTATAACCATACACAATAACATTATCGTCGCCACGTCGTTGCTTTTGCCAGATGAGACGACCTCTGTGGCTCAGTGGTTGAGTGTGTTGGTGCTCAAGCCGGGGTCGCGGGTTTGAATGCTGAAGGAACAAACATTTTTTCTGTGTTCCTGGGTCATGAATGTGTATTAAATATACTAAAAATCTTAAATATGTGTATAATATAAAAATTATTAAATATATTTCTGTTGTCTGGTACCCGTAACACAAGTTCTTCGAGAACTTACCACGGGACCAGATTGACTTGGTGTGAAGCGTCCATACATATATTATTGTGTTGTGTATTATGAGAAAAAAGTAGCTGATGCGTGGAGTAGCCTTAGTACATTATTGAATAAGCCAGTAAACGGTTTTTATGAATTTGTAACATCTACCATCTTCTTTGCCGTACTTTTCGTTTCTTTTTATTTCGATTTCTGTTTTTACAATAATAATAATAAATAACTCCCCACGCGACATCCGAGTCGAGAGCCAAGCTCTAACCACTAGACCACGGAGGCTGTTCTATTTACAATAAAATATAAGGATACGAGCTCAACATCTGTCATGCTTGCCTTTGCAGAACACACCAAGTCACTCGCAAGTAGGGGTTGCAATCCGGATACTTCGAAATTCGAAAAATTCGAAAAATCCGGATTTTTCGATTTTTTCAATCTTGGTTACTACTATGAAAATTACATATTTTAATTGTAATTAGTATGTACTCTAGACGTACAATATTTGAATAAGGGATATAATTAATCGAGTGAACAAAAAATAAGTTGGTGACTGCACGTGAGCATACTGTATTGCTGAATTTGGCAGCGAATTAATATGCTGGCGACTAAATTACTTCAATCAATCTTGGTTACTACTATGAAAATTACATATTTTAATTGTAATTTGTATGTACTCTAGACGTACAATATTTGAATAAGGGATATAATTAATCGAGTGAACAAAAAATAAGTTGGTGACTGCACGTGAGCATACTGTATTGCTGAATTTGGCAGCGAATTAATATGTTGGCGACTAAATTACCAAACTGGTGAAATCACTCAAGTGACAAAAAATACAAAAATCGGCAGATAAAAAGTAGCGAAATTTAATCCAATTAGCACCGATAAGTTGGTGACCATTATACCATGTAAGTAGCTTATAAAGATTTGATTGATAAATTAATAGCTGCTAAAAATTCAATTTGCAAGCTACGGAAAATCCCAGTTTTGGATACTATTGGAGGTTTTTTTTTCTTTGGTATGGGTATCGTTTTCAAGGTTTTTGGGGGTGCAGAATGATATGAAAATAAAATCCATTTTAAAATTCCAAAATGGCGTATATATATTTTTTTTTTATTAAAAATGGATGTCTTTTTCCATGTTTCATATGCTGATTATAAAATTGTCTTCCAATTTCATTTTCCAAAATGGAGACTATCCAATCTTCGTAAAATTAACATGTAGTTTGTAGAGGTACCAGCTATGTAAGGTATAGAAACTTTTCGAAATTCAGGATTTTCAAATTTCTTTTTTTGGCATTCATGAAAAAAATATGCGATTTCCGAGTTAAGGGGGAGGAAATTTTTATTATTTTTCCAGTAATAGTATTATTTTTCCGTTTCTAAAATAGAAGCGATTTTAGAAAAAAAATATGGCAATGTTCTACTTTGACACGAACAGTGTATAAAGCTATAGAAATTTTGGAAAATTCAGGATTTTCAAATTTCTTTTTCTTCCATCGTGAAGAAACTATGGTGTTGCGGGGTTCTTAAGGGGAGGAAATTTTCATTATTTTTTCAATAGGATGCACCGTTTCCGAGATAGAATCAATTTTATAAAAAAAAATTAAATGCTCTACATTGAGATACGAGGGATATATAAAGCTATAGAAATGTTGGAAAATTCAGGATTTTCGAATTTCTTTTTCTCTCATCTTGAAGAAAATATATGGTTACGGAGTTATTAAGGGAGAGGTAATTTTCATTATTTTTCAAGTAGGATGCACCGTTTCTGAGATAGAAGCCATTATAGAAAAAAAAATACGATAATGCTCTACTTTGAGACACGAACGGTGTAAAACGCTATAGAAAATTTGGAAAATTTAGGATTTTCAGATTTTTTTTCTTCCATCATGAAGAAAATATGATGTTGCGGAGTTTCTAAGGGGGAGGAAATTTTCATTATTTTTCATTAGGATGCACCGTTTCCGAGATAGAATCTATTTTATTAAAAAAATATAAATGCTCTACATTGAAAAACCGGGGCCGGGATGCATAAAGCTATAGAAATGTTGGAATATTCAGGATTTTCGAATTTCTTTTTCTCCCATCATGAAGAAAATTTGAGGTTGCGGGGTTACTAAGGAAATTTAAAATGGATGACTTTTTTGTAATCAGCACCCCCAGAAACCAACAAAGGGACAACCATATTATTTTTATAAAATTAAGTATGTCCGCCATATTGGAATTTCAAAATGAATGTCATTTTCGTATCCAGCACCCCCAAAAACTTGGTAACGACACCTATGTTAATTTTGCGAAAAATGAATAACCGTTATTTTTAAATTTCAAAATGAATCTACCCAATATCTACACCAAGTCGAGGAAAATTAAAAATTGGGAATTTTGTACGCTCCTTTGTTTTTTTTTATGTGCGCTGGTTTTGCTGCTTGTATGTTTTTTGAGTTACCTACATTACGGAAAATATATGTACCTATTCTTAAATTAAATGTGTACTCACAAATTGTCGCCAAGATGGTTATTTGTTCGCTAATATAATATCAGTCTGCCAGTTTGGAATATTCAGTGGTATTATTTAGTCACCAGATTTGTAATTTTTTATTCCTTACATTCTTTAGCCAACATGGTAATTTAGTATTCAATATTCGGTATTTTCACATCCAAAATTTAATTGTTTTGTCGTGATTGTTTTAAACACTTACGGATTTTGTCACGGTTTACGTTTTACGGTTACGTTTACGTAACGCGACAAAATCCGTAAGTGTTTAAAACAATGAACAATATTCGCGTAAACATAAGAAATAAATATGTTTTGTCGTGAGTTTAAATACATGCCTTTGGATAATTTGATATTATTTGTTGTCCTGTTGAAATTGTTGACACATTTTTCCATTTATTCAAGTTATTTGGTAGAACATAGTCAATCCATTAAATCGAAATGCGAGGGATGAAGATCTGTTAAAATATTATGGCCGCTATATATGTATACTAGCGACCCGCCCCGGCTTCGCACGGGTACAATACTGATACTAATACTACAGATAACAGAATGTCTTTAAATCTCTAACAAAACGGGTGACATTTAGTCAAAACAAACAGAAACAAATTAATATAGGTACCTACTATGCTAATACTTAATGAAATAAGTAAGTGGGTATACTTTTATCGTATGAAATACCTACACTTTTCAGAACTAACAATACAACAATCACTAAATAAATAGTTACTCAAGTATCTATCCATCATAGTTACAACGAACACAAAACAAAAAATTTACTCATAGATCTAAACTCGCACGCCTTGGCGACGACGCGACGCCCACTTCGCAACGGGCCGTGCAGCAGAAATCGTAATATTTTAATTTCGCCATAACTTCAAAACCAAACATCCAATTTTAATCATTAAAAGACCAAATATTATCTACATAAACTGTACTTAGTGATGAAATAATTTATTTTGATAAGGATTAATAGCATGAGTAAAATAAACGCGTTTAAATGTAGTCCAAAAAAAATTCAAGATTTCTAAATAAAAAAATGGTTGTTGTGCCTCACTCGACATAGATAGGTATAGTGTGTCGCGGACTTTTTTGTAGATACTTATAAGATCTACAATTAATTAGAACATTTTATGGTTCTATCTTTTATAGTTTAGGCAGCGTACGCAAAATAAGTAACTTTTCTGGTTGATTTTTTACACCTTGTGTCCGAAAAACCCAAATAGCTTACGGAACCCTATTTTTTTCCAAAATAAAATTTAGCCTATGTTACTCGTGGATAATGTAGCTTTCGAATGGTGAAAGAATTTTTGAAATCGGTCCAGTACTTTTTGAGCCTATTCATTACAAACAAACAAACATACAAAGTTTTCCTCTTTATAATATTAGTATAGATGTATGGACTGTTTCTAAGATACTTACAATTTTATATTTTTTCAGTAGTAGTACAGTTCATTAATAGGTGATCCAATTTATAAAAACACTGAATATGGTTTCAGTTTCAATTGCACAAGTAGTAAGAAGTATAATAAGCAAATCCAAACCCAATTAAAGCTTTGTATTTTTATATTTATTGAATTCTTACTAACGAAAGTCGAAACATATTATTGCAATTTTAATTTCTACAATCATAGAATGCCAAATTAATATGACAGCTTAAAAAGAAATGTAGTGGTTTAACTATATTTAATTATCTTCTAAATAATGAATATCTAAGTCCAAATACCTAAATATTATCTCTATGATATCAGGAAGAAGTTTTGGAGTCGATAATACCTGACTGGTTGGTTTAAGATTAGAGAGAGTTTTTCCGAACGAGTCAGTAGCAAAACTAAATGAAAATCAACGCTCCTGTTTTTGCGTAGAAATAATTATTTTTAGATAATATTTTAAAGATAAGATATAGGTGTTAAAAATAGCACCAACGATTTGTGTAAACCACTGTTATTTTTTTAAGTAATGTAGTTTTCATCTTATAGCGGAAACTTCAAAGTGCAATGAAGAGTAAGATGTTACTGTTTATTTGTAAGTAAAATGTTAAAATAAAGATCTTACAACAGTTATAGGTTTTAAATTGTGCTTAGAATTGCTTATTGTACTTCTGTTAGTTACCGAGGGAATTAAAAGCACCATTTACGTGTTTAATTATTACCCAAACAGGTGGGTGATTTTTACTTTCAATAACTCAAAAGTGGTCCAATTTCGTCCATACAAAATTATTTGTTCAGCCCCATGCTTCAAATGATTTGTCTTCACTCCCCGGATCTCGATTTAAAGGATTTTCAGTTTCCTACGTTTTATTAAACTGTATTAATTTTCCTACGTTAGTACTTTCACATAGAAATGGAACTTTACGAAAACGGTAGTGGTGAATATGTAAAAAAAGCGTTAAAAAGATCACAGGCTATTCCATTTTTTTATAATTCTTTCTGCTGGAACATTTAGTAAATAACAATATATACATACCTTATTTAAAATAAAATACTAACTATAAAACTGAACATTGTAGGATTTGAAACGTAATCAAAAATATTTCTAAAAATAAAAAAAATTAATATAATTAAGTATTGTAACACCCCTATTCAAAGATATTGCGGTATAATCTTAGTTTCTCCAAGCACCGCTAGATGGCTATAGCATTTACAACTGAGAACAGTGAATTTATAGTCAGTTCTCCCAGGCACCACTAGATGGAGCTGTAAGGGTTCTAGATCACGCTATTGAAACACCGACAGCGATCACATAAGTAACCCTCATGAAGATTGTTTTGTATCTATCTTCTATCATCGCTAATCGCTATTGTATGCGCTCTGACGATTCCTACGCTACCTAAGTAGTTGCTTCCACCATTGCTGGGACAGCTTCTTGTACGCTAAGGAATAAATAGCGAACCTATAAGCCGGTGGCATACTGATTGCTTCCTCACGGGACAATCTGTTGAAAACCGTAATATAGGGGCGTAAGCGCTGCTCTAAAGTTGTACCTTGAACCAAAATATACGCCTCCGTTGTAAAGTCGCTGTTTGACTCTATCACCCCGCGCAAACCCCACGTTACAGTATATAATTTTGATATAATCTCATTATGTTTTTATTTATTCAGATTGTAATTCTAATACTTACAACTTAAAATCAGAATTTATTTAAATTAAATTATAAAAAAGTAACTCTTTTTTTTACCTGATGAGTGTAAGTTTTGTTACAACATAGTAGTAAAATAAACATTAAAGTTTTATAATATGCAACAAATTTACAAAAAAAAGAAAAAATCTGAATTATCCGGATAATCCGGATTTTTGGGAGAAAAAATTCGTAAATCTGGATTTTCAAAAAGTCAAACGTTTGTGGAGGTTTGGATTTTGCGGCAAGTGGCAAACGTGCGGACTCGGCAGTAGGAATACATTTTTTGCAAGTGCCTGCCTAAGTAGTTACCATCAAATCGTCAGCGCCTACCTGATACAGTATTATTATCTCACGAAACGACACGTACTTTAGTGACCACACGAGCTAACGATAGGTACTCGTCTCCATGCACACATCGAACACAGCGTGTTTTTATACTTGTAACAGAACACACTGCATAGAAACTGTCAAAATAATTGAATATAATTTAATCATTTTTTACTTAGGTAGGTACCTACCTATAATATCTATTCAAATTATGTGTGCTATGTGTTGCATTAAAACAGTTATCTATGGATTTTATTATCTTTTTCAATACAAATAATAAAATAAGATGACCTACTGCCGACACGTCTACACTGTAACACTTTGGGTTCATGTAAGTTCACGCCGGCGACGTAGGCGCGCGGCTCGCTTTGCGGCAATTGCGGGCAACTCTTGGAAGCGTTAAATGCCTATTTCGCTTGGTCTTCGTGGCCTTAACTAGTTAATTAGTTAATAGAATCAGGCGTTACTTTGCGGAAATCCATAGCATAAAATTAATTAATATTATGTTTATAGCAGTTTTTCCGCTAAATACGTTTTTAGCGGAAAAACTGCTATAAACATAATATTAATTAATTTTAAAAATCTTAACGTAAAGAAACAGACAAAAGCGTACTATAATGCTACAAATTTCAATGTCATATCATTTTTTCATTTCAAATTTCATTTTAATGTCAATGAAGAAATACAGTGACACCTTAATGTTGTTGAATTAATATTTTTAGTTACGTTTAGGTACATTTGTTAGACGTAATTTAAATTTGTCGCCTTCTCTATCTCCTCTCTGCTCTGAACCCCAATTTTCGTATGTCTGTTTTAATATCTACTAATAAGTGTCGGATAGCTTATTCGGAAATTTGTCGCTGCTTACTTTATATCAAGCGATAGAGACAAAACGTGCAAATAAGCTATCTGGTGCTTAACAGTAGAAGAAGAAGTCGTGAAATCTTTTACTTTCAATGAATTAATTATGAATGAATCGTCTTGATTCATATACGTTTGATGTTGGTTTTTAATAATTATTTATTCGATCACTATTTACAATTATAATATTATTAAAATTATGTATGAAATAACTTTAAAACCAGACGGTGTATTTATATTTGATTCAACAATAATAATTAAACGTTATGCATGTTTAATTATTATCAACTTTCGTATCGGAGATCGCGTGAACGAAAGTTTGCGAACAAATTGACAGCGGACACCGCGTGGACATGTTTAGTTTTATTTATTAAATGTAAGGCCGAGTACACACTGTTGGAGCACATTTTTTAAAATTATTTGAGCGGAAGAAACGTATGATGATTTATAATATTACTAGAATTAGCCCGCGGCTTCGTCCGCGTTCTTGGAGAAAAAACTACATCGGCGAATAACTCTCTACTCATCACAGCAATATACTTCTGTATACAATATTGAAAATGTTTTTAGGTTTACCCAATGTTGTGTCGAGGTGATAGGGTTCCATTTTTAACCATTTGGGTTAAAAATGGAACCCTATCACCTCGACACAACATGCACGACCACTTGATGATGATGATGTATTATTAACGTATATTCGATAAATAATATTATTCGTTTCAACACACAAAATATCATGGCAAAACTAAATAACTAGCCTTTTGTTCGCAATTACCGAAATATTCCTAAAAGAAATAACATAAACATATTTTTGCCGTTTTGTATGCAACGCTTCGTGCGGTATTTTTTTTTTAATAATCTAGTTCGATTGATTTAACAACAGCTACGCATAATATTTTGCTTACGTTAAACATACTTCAAAATTTCCTTTTTAACAATTCAACAAAAAGAACACGTTAAGGAACACATAATATCTATTACCAATTTAAACTCTACCCCCCTTACTAATAAACGCTGTATAAGCTTTGAATAGTTATACAGTGTTTTGTTCACGTCACATAAGTGACATTTTTAATTCGATAGAAAGAGACAAAACACTGTATAACTATTCAAAGCTTATACAGCGTTTATCAGTAAGGGAGTACACTTATTTACAATAGAATAAAGGAATACAATAACTTATGAGTTATGACACATTAAATTGTTCGAATTTAATCTATATCGGTCCTGTAGTTTTTGAGCATATTCAATGCAAACAAACATACAAACGAACAAACGTTTTCTCTTTATAGTATTAGTTTAGATTGGATACCAACTTTGAACTTAGTATAGAGAAAGCTTTTCGGCTGTTGTACCCTACGCCTTATTATTGGTAGCGGCAAGAGTTTGGCAATTAAATCGAAATTTTACGTTATTCGTAAGTCACAATTTACATTTTACACCAATACATATAAATATGTGTTAATTGTTGCATTAAGTATTTCTTCATCGTCCTTGGTGCTGGGGCTCAGTGGTAAAAGTTCTACAAAGGTATCTTAAGGTGGAGGGTTCAATTAAAAAACCATATTACTATGATAGAGCCATGCTTCGGCATGGGCTGGCTGGACTGATATCATGGCATCAAGGAAAACCGGCGTGAAATAATGCTTTTATTCTTTAACACAAAAACTACTATTCAGATTTTGGTTAAATTTGGTATGGTAGTAGTTCAAGCTCTGGATTAATACATAGGCTACTTTTTTATCCCGAAAAAAAAAAACATGTTCCTTTGGGATACTGTATTTATGCGGGAAAAGCCGCGGGAAAAAGCTAGTAATTTTATATAATCGGTTTCGACCGGTTTCGACTAACTCGTCATCAGCAGGCTTAGCATGGCGATCCATAGAAATACATTTATTGAAGAAATATTCTATCCAAAACAGTTCGTTGCAAAATAGTTCTTAATCCATGATAACAAGGTCGTCAATAGAAGTCATTTCTAAACCGCTATATTTTTAAAATTATTGCCGGGAAATCTTCTGTCAAAAAGAACAAATATTCAAGTATATGACTCAACGTAAATAAACTTTTTGTCTAGGACCGCCATGATGTGGAGTGTTTGACATTACTGTGGGACTTTTTGACATTAAATTATGAAAACGTTTCTACTTTAGCTGTCAAACGAGGCCATTTTGTGAGCTCATGCTCGGAAAGAAAAGAAATGTTATTTCTCATAACGACGATACATCGACCTTGCTACCTTATAATAAAACATATTTTGCTCCGAAAGGTATTAATGTTTCTTCAATCTGTCATATTTTCTTTTCTTCGGTGTTTCTTCTATGCGCATGCTAAGCCTGCAGGTGTAGCGAGAGAAGCCCAAATGTGCACTCCTGTTCATAACATTAGGTGATCCGTCAGCTCCTTTGGCTTTCTAATGAGGGTGTTTGATATTTTTTCTGCCTCCAGGGAGAAGACCCAACGCACACAAAGCGTCATCTGGTGGCGTAAGTGGTATCAAAAACGGTCAATAAAAATTTCCGATATGTCTGTCATCAGGCGGCGCTTGGTAGCCCGTAGTTATATACTCAAAGGGTAGCCCCGACGGTCCTTGTCGTGGCAAAAGGCTGTCAGATGTCACGAATTCGAAAACCCTCATTCCACACAAAACACCAATTATTGTAGACAATACCCGTGAGCATAGATTACAGAGTAAAGTGAAATTAATCTAACGCCGTAGCGCGCAAGTCCAGCAGCAACAATAATTCTCCATAACTTATTGTTGGCAAATGAAAATAAATCCAATAATTAACTGGAGCGGAGCGCCTGTGTGGTCCGGGGCCCAGTTGCCCCAGAGTTGGGCCCCGGAGTGCCCCGATTTATGGATGCCTCCGGGTGGATATGTTATTGAACAAATAGGGTTGTGTCGGGCTAATTATTTACTTGTTTTTTTTATAACTTGCTAGCTCGCAAATTTAACGTAAGTTTATCTGATTTCAATTATAATTAAGGCCAGTTGCACAATCGACTGATAATGTCAGAATAGATTTGCGTGTTTTGTCTCTGCCGCTCCATATAAAGGAAGCAGCGACACCAGATTAAGCTATCCGTCAGTTAGGTACTAAAATATTATGAAACAGACAAAATCTGTACTTTTATCAGTAGTCTCGGGATATACTGTCTTTAGTATTTACGTCTCGTTATGTCCATTTTCCATGTACAACTCTTGAACATAGGCTACTTTCCTACTATCTCGAGGAAATTGGGAAAAAACCCAGCAGACGAAATGTTTGCGTAACAATTGTTTACATAATTAAAATAATCTTAAAAAATATAAAATTCAGAGCACTAGAAATAGAACTCTGCGCTAATACAATAGATTTGAAAATGGAATTGTCGAGTGTCGAGCTGTCAGCCTGTCATACATGACAGTGACACTCGTCACTTGTGTGTTCGATTTTCAGCTCTATTGTATTAGCGCAGAGATCTATTTTCAGTGCTTTTTTTTCACCGGCGTTCCGGATTCTCGGATATATAGTCCCAGTATAAGTAACTATCAATTTTCTTGAGTAGTCTCTGATATCAGTACCTAACTACCTACATCGCTAATATTATAACATTGCTTCCGAAACTCCATACAAGTATTACTTGTATGCATAAAACTAGAGAACTAATGGTACAACTGGTATAAGTTAACTAAGTACTAACTTAGTTCGACAGGGTTTTGTGTACCTAGACTGTAGCTAGAACATTAGACATGCTTCAAAGTTTAGTAAAAAATTAAAAATATTATTCGATTGTTGTATGAAATAATATTGTTGGAGTCAGTATGACAATTGGCCGTGTACAGAAATCTGTTTGTAATCAATCTATCTATCTATCTTCTATCTATAGGAATATAATAAAGAGGAAAAGTTTGTTTGTTTGAATGTTTGCATTGAATAGGCTCCGAAACTACCGGACCGATTTTGATGAAATTTAGCACAGATGTAGAGTAGACCACGGGGAAGGACATAGGCTACTTTTTATCGCGGAAAAATTTACGGTTTGTGCGAAATTAATTTTTGCGCGCACTAAGTCGCGGGCAACATCTTGTAAGATATACATATAAAAGGCAAAGCTGATTGACTAATGTATCAATGCACAGACCAAACCTAGGCTAGCAGTTTGGAATTTTGCACACGTATTTCTTATATGACGTAGGCATCCGCTATGCAAGGATTTTTCAAAATTAAACCCCCAGGGGGGTAAAATAGGGGATGAAGTTTAAAAGCCTAATTTCACGCGGGCAAAGCCGTGGGCAATGAATGCTATATAATTATTATTAATTGATATCCTGGCTTTGATTAATTATTACATAGATACGTTATATCCTTACAAAACTGACAATATTTCTGTGCCACGACACACATTGACATGAGACGCGTGTCAATGTGTCAACGTCGCATAGTAACACAAAAAAACACGCTATTACTCGCGGAGCACACAAACCAAAATTGGCCCGACTCGGGCCAATTCGAGTTTTCATTTTTACGCGTTTATAACATATCTACCTCTTTTTAATATTATATATCTATGTATCCTGGTTAATGTTTTGATCGAATGCGCTCTTATTACTTTAATTAAGATATCCGATGCCGATGGAACGAACGCGTCAAACGAAACCAAATAATTGGGATACATTTTTTATTCGCCGAAAGAAAAATCGTTAAAGAAATTGGCGACGAAATATTTTTTCGATATTCAATTTTTAAGCGCACACACCAAAACGTCCAGTGTAATTTGAACTGCAATACCCTACAAGTTTTATGAACTCACAGGTCAAGTTACACTGGATTATCTTCGTCGCGGACTATACAGCGTGCTGAATTTTAAGCGTTCAATTATACAGGGTGGCTGATTTATGGGTCAATTTACTTGAACACTGATTGTGTGGTATTACCGCGGTGTGGGGGGAGGGGGATGAGTTATTAGCCGCCCGAAACTTTATCATTTGTAAATATTTAATAAAGTACGAATATTGATCGCGAAACGGCCGGAGGCTGTTTTTGGAGAAATTTTCGTACTAATTTTGAAGCTAATATCACTGTATTAATCTTGTATTGGTCGAAGGATTAATAATAGTAAGGCCAATAACATGAAATTATTTAAGGTTATTTAAAATCAATTACGGATATTTTATGTTCTACTGCTTAAGTACTTAAAAGTTTAGGGAAAAAATCGAAAAAATGTAACTAAATATTATACCTAAGGTTTCTAAGGCGCTGAGACCATTAACCCACAAATAAAGGTGGTTCTAAGAGGAATCAAAGGAGGACTTTGCCTTAAAACGTCAATACAAGCTGTGTAAAGTTAATGACCTTATTAGCACCGTAAAGATCGTAATGTAAGACCTATTAATTTTTTTGTTTCGAATTTTTTTTATTATTTTTCAGCCTAAACGTCTTGAGTCTTGACTCTTGACATAAGCAGGTCATACGTCCAAAATATCCGTAATGGATTTTGAACAACTTTATACATAGGTACATATTAGCATGCATGGTTACTTTTTGCTTGGAATAAATACAAGATGCAAATACAACCCTAACTACCTAATCCTGGGTATTCGGTTAACACTTTTCTTATTTTGTTTCAGGTAAGCTAAATGCAACCATAACTTTTGTAGAAACTTGAAAGTAAGTACCGAAAGTATGTATGAGTTAAATCTTTCACCAGATTTCATTTTCAATGTTGTTAGCAATAGATTAACTAATTTCTAGAATGTTCTGCAAGCGCCGCCATCTTGGAAACAATGTCACACAATTACGTGACGTCACAGTTCACCACTGCAGCACTGAGACTCATGAGAGCCATTGTGTTCGCAATTAGAACTGGACGACGATTACACGGCTGTCAACAGTTTAGCTGACGCGTCACGCGATGTGGCCAAATGCACTCTAATATGAAATACTAGGTGTTGTACGCAACTTCGTGCGCGCAAAAGGAAATCCTGCGATAACCGTACATTTTGCAGCAGTAAAAAGTAGCGTTTGTCCTTCCCCGTGGTCTATTCTATTCTGTGCCAAATCTCATTAAAATCGGTCCAGTAGTTTCGGAGCCTATTCAATGCAAACAAACTTTTCCTCTTTATTATATTATATTGAATATATTATATAGGTACAAGAAAAAAACTATTAAAAAGACAGATGGACGGACAAGGGGAAACTATAAAGGTTCTTTCAGTATTACGGAACCCTATAAATGGAGGCTATGTCAAATTATTTTGCCCTAATCTATCCAATGTTACATTATGTTGATGCCATAAACAAAATTAAACATATTAAGTAACCCCCGAAGTCTCAAGTACTGAGAGAGCTGATGATGATGATGAATTATAGCTAAGAACACTTTTGAGTCTAGATCATGTCAGCTTTGAAACAAATAAACCGCATCTCAATCGGACCTTTCGTTTAGGAGCTACGATACGACAGACACGTCAAATTTATAACACCACTTTTTTGCGTCAGGTTTTTTTTTGAAAAGACAGTGCATTTTCATTTACAATAAGATACATTTTTGCACTGCCTTTTCAAAAAAACCCCTGACGCAACAAAGTGGTGTACTTGCTTTTTGTATCGCTGGAAACATTCACCCCCTCTTTATCTCTACCTCTCTACTCTATGGTAGACATAGAGCTGTGTTCGTCAGCCATTTTACCGTCTGAGATTTAAAATTAGAGCCAAAACTCTTCTGTAACTTGGTTTGATAATTGATAGATAAGCTTGACATTACGGTCAATTCACACCGCGACGATACGAGACGTGAGTTGACGTGACGCGGTGCTGTATTTTTAAGATAGCTATTCAAAATTGAACATTATTTACTACACACAAAGATACACGTTTCATTGCAAGAGCGGCGTATTCGACATTGACTTTTGAATTGACCACAGAATACAGAAATCATCATCCAGAAACCGTCAGCGCGCTTGAAAGTGAAGCCGTCACGACTACTCCTAATTGGAGTAGCTATCCACACATTATATGTTGACACAGAATAATAGCATATCTTACCTAACTTTTTTTCAATTCATTTTTATTGAATACCTAATTGTCGTAACATAATAACGCGACTTGTTTTGTAAGTGTAAAAAGTAAAGTAAAGTAAAGAGCGGGTGGGACGCGGACGGTGTTTCGTCATGATTTTGGACACAGTGTGCTGCGTACAAATGTGATCGAACACTTATTCTGGATGTTCTGTATTCTGTGGAAATGACATACGAACTCTTGCAATTAAACGTGTATCTTTCTGTGCAGTGAATAAAGTTTAATTTTGAATAGCTTATCTTAAAAATGCAGCCCTGCGTCTCGTCTCATCGTGGTGTGAAGTAACCCTTAGTGGTTTGTTTTGAAACTAGCAGGTTTCAGTGGGACCGATAGCCGTTACTAATGATGCGTATTATACAGTCCGTTCGCAATTATTTTACCTCCGACAGGGTTTTTATGCCGCCCACATAAGGACCACTCTCGTAGAGACTCCGAGGTAAACTCTGAACGGGCTTTACGTGTAACGCTCATTTCCACAGCGCCAGTTCTTGCGCGGCCCACCGAGTAGTAAGGGCTTATTCTGGTGCAGCGGTATTTGTCTATAGTCTATCTTTACTATTATGATAATCATCATACATATAGATCATCATCACACCGCTGTACGTGTCCCGCCTGCACTGGTCGACGACGGTCGAGGACGTTGTGGACTACATCCGAAAGAAGACGTCTTTCACCTTAAGGGTCGAGCGTCTGGAGTCTCGCCACAAGGTCAACTTCAGTTCCTTTGTGGTGAGAGTACCGACGCATCTTCTACCGACCTTCGAGGTGGAGGAGTTCTGGCCGACGGACGTAGTCTACCGGAGGTTTCGGGGAAGGCTCCCCAACGAAGCGCGCATCACGTCGCCGAAAAAAGACAATACGTGATAAACTACAGTGTGTGTGTAAGAGTGAATGTGAATAATATAGAAAATAAGATTTATGTATAGTATTGTATAGTATAGAATTGTGTGTGTATAGTATAAAAATATATATCCGTTGTCTGATACCCGTAACACAAGTTCAACTTAGCACGGGATCGGATTGACGTGATATATATTATATAATAATGTATATTTGTTCTGTATATATTTTTATGTGTGTGTTTGAATAAAAATTGATTTGAATTGATTTGATTTGATCATGAAATTTGGCACAGATATAAAGTTGACCACGGGGAAGGTCGTATGCTACTTTTTATCGGAGGGAAATGTACGATTCCTGTGGAATACTGTATTTATGCGGGCGAAGCTGGGGAAAGTACTAGTACTACTAATGTAATAAAGAGGAAAGATCTGATTTTTTCTTTGTTTGCATTGAATAGGCTACGAAGCTGCTGGACCAATTTTGATGAATTTTAGTACAGACGTAGAGTAGACCACGGGGAAGAACATAGGCTACTTATTATTTCGAAACAATGTAAGTTAATTAATTATAGCAATCGCTTTGATTAAGCTACTGATTGTAGTCTTTTTAAGGTGTAATAATTTTGAAGCTGGAAAAAAATTAAACATGATTTTTTGGGAATATTGAAGTACCTACAAAAGAAGACCTGCCAAGTGTTCGATTAGATAATTTATTGTCAATTAACAGTTCTCCATGAAAAATTACTTAGCGGACTAGGGGTATTGAAGCGTCATCGATACGATATCGCTTCTACATCGCCATCGTCTACAATACTCCCTCACCACGTAAGCCAGCGGGCGTCCAGTCGTATGCGTAATTCATTGCAGTTTTTGCGTGCGCACAATTTCATACTCGCGTGTACGTAACGCACTGTTACGTCGACAGGTCAAATGTTTCATCAACGTAGAAAAGTCTAATAACAAACTAATAACGACTACATCATGGGTTACAATCTTTGAGTATCCAACTCAAAGGTTACAATGTATCTTAAAGAAGTCCAAATAGAATAACTACAATTTTTATATATGTCACCGTAAAATTGTAAAAACCATTAGATTGTAATAAAACTAGTGAAATTGTAAAATGTTGATTGACTTCCGACGCGAATATGCTGTCTATAATTTCATATATTATTTTTTGTTAGATTATAAATATATAGTTTTTAATATTTCGACATATTTTTACATTCTCGTTAGTTATTTTACAATCTAACGGTTTTTACAATTTTACGGTGACATATACAAAAAAATAAAAAAAAACTATAACCCGACTACCTAAATTATATAGCCTATGTTACCCGGGCTATTATTACGAATGTACTGACACCTCATTTATTAAAATGGAATCAGTATTTTATGCGTTACGATGGAACAAACATACATACATACATAGACTGCCAAAATCATTACCCTTTTGGCTTCGCCGTAGTCGGGTAATGAATAACCTTACTAGATGTTTTTCAAAACGGCGGCTTTTTTACTCGATTGCGCTACTCAAAGGAGTGGTAATGTGTTTATCGGCCTATGTATATATGTTTGTACTTTTGTGGCACTATTTAGACCAGACGTGTTGGCCGATTTCGATAAATAATACGTCGTCTGATTTGCCATGACGGCTCGAAAGACATGAAAAACATAAAAATTTTAGAAAAATCAAAACGGCCGATTTCGGACGCCCTCGATAATTCGAAATTCGAAAAAATAATAATCGAAGAACTGTGTCATGTGGGGTAGCGTTGAAGAGGTTTGGGGCAAGATGTACCTAGTAAGCAAGATTTCCTCCTATTTTATGAAACCACGACTGTTATTAGAGCTTCGTCCCCACAAGGGTAAAAACGGGACCTTATTACTGACTTCCGTCCGTCTGTCACCAGGCTGCATGTCATAGAACCTTCATAGATAGACAGTTGAAATTTTCACAGAAGGTGTATAACAACGGATATTGAAAACATAATGAAATAAATATATTATGTCACCGTAATTAGTAAAAACCATAGACGTATATTATAGACGAGGCATGTTGAGGCAAAAAGTGTCTCCAGTAAATTGGCCCCAATTTTTAAATTTTGGGGCCATTTTAAAATTCGAAGTATGGTGAAAACAAGATGGCTGACATTTGAGTTATGGTGAAAACCAAGATGGCGTAACTTTTTCTAGTATGAATTTTTTTCTACTAAATGTACGTGATAGCCTATCTTGAGTTGAAATCTTTGGTAAAAACCGTTAGACAGTAATTTAACTAGTGAAATTGTAAAATTTCGAAAGACTGCGGACCCGAATATTATTCTTATAATTTAACGCATTATTTTTCGTTTGATTATAAATTTATAGCAAAATAAAATATTTTGACATATTATTTTTACAATCTCATTAGTTATATTACAATCTAACGGTTTTAACAATTTTACGGCGAGATATATTAGTAGGACTCTCATACAACAAATGTGAATTTTTGCCGCTTTGTACGGAACACTTCGTGCTCGAGTCCGACTCGCACTTGGCCGGTTTTAAGTGCGTAGTATTTACTGAAAACCCAACTAATTTACATCGTAATATTATATAAACATTTAGAGCTACACGTTGATAAGCTAGTAGCTGCTTAGCAAGTCAAGTTAATTACGCGTGTAATACTCGCCATTATGACTGGCTGATTGAATCTGACGAGATTAATGAGGCCGATAGAACGTTCTAGATAACATCTAGATTACAGCAGGTGTCTGGAGTTGCTGCTTGGTGGATTAATTCCTTGTTATAGTTTTAATTATGATGAAATTATAATATGCTCTCGATTGAGTTCTAGGGGCCAGAGCCTGTAGCTAAGTTGTCATCGCTAATTACGAGATATGACATAAGCATCGCTAATAGCAATTGCATAAGCAGACATAGCAATTGCATAAGCAGAGTCAAATGTTAATGTCAAATTTGACAACTCTACACTCGGGTGTTCGATTTTCAGCTCTATAATAATTGTATTATAGCAGAGTTTTCAGCGCTCGCGCAGCGCGCGAATTTTCTTCGATCTTTCGTATCGTAATGTACGAGTAGTCCCAGGCCAGCCATATATAAATATTTATAATAACAGCCTTCGTGGTCTAGTGGTTAGAGCTTGGCTCTTGACTGGAACGGAGGTCGTGGGTTCGATTCCCGCATTGGAACAACAAAAAATGTTTTTTCCAAGTTTGGTTAGGACAAGTAAGATGATCCATTCGTCGGATGGGCATGTAAAAAGTTGGACCTGTGCCTGAACTCTCGTCAGTCGTATCGGTTATCCGTCTCACTGGATAATGAGAGTAAAGGAAGAGAGAGTGCTCTTGTGTACTGCGCACACACTTGAGCACTAAAAATTACTCTTGCGTAGCTGGCCTGGTTTAAATGAAACCGGCTACCGTCACCGATACCGGTGTGGGGAGTTATTTTAGATTAATATTTAATAGTCAACACTGAACACACACAAGGATATATTCATTCTCTCGTCAACACTACTGTCTCTCGTATCACAACACATATCCCATCACCCATCACATTGTGGCAGTGATGTATTAGTTAAGATCTAGTTTTTTATCACCAACGATTTTGTCCTTATAAAGTTACGCGCCATGGAACGCTGAAAATTCGCAGAATAGTGCAGTAGGTAATAGGTATAGCTACAAATATAAAGATATAACCACAGCCTATGGAACTTACCTACAGTCGTCCAACGGACACGTCTAGAGAGAGCAATCGTGCGGGGCGTGCGGGGTGAGAGAGGGGCGGTAGCGAGCCCAAGCTGCCATACACTCGCAAACGTAGTGATTATATTCTCTTTGACACTCGCTTGCATAGATGATACAGATATATACATAGATAATACAGATATATTCGCTTGGGACACGTCAGCCGGGGTTGACGCATTTTAATTTGATTGTTTTAAGTGGTTTGCGACAGTGTTTCGTTTGAGTTGTATGTAGGTACTTATTTACAATGGTCAATTATATGAACAGCTGAAGAAGATTAATTTTAATACAAAACCATGCGCCTGTTTCCCGTCAGAATTTTTAATAAAATTGTATCTACGTATGAGAATTTACTAACTGCATCGTCAAATTCAACAATCGCAATCTAAAAACTAGTAAATCCAAATGTCGAAAATACCTTTCAGTTTCGCATTTGTAGCTTTTGCAGGGTTCGTAAATATCCGATATTTATAATAAATATCAAAATATCAGATATCTTTGATATATATCCGATATTTTTGATTTTTTGATATTTTCAAAATTACATACAAATTTAATACTCTGATATGTTTTTTCGTAATAGTTGAATCGAAATAATTTGTATGTCTGATAATCTGAAGATAGGGAAGTAAAATTAAACTCATTTATTTATTATTGATATTCAAAGTTTTCAAATAAATTAAAAATCAACGATAGATACTTTTGAGTATCAATTTAAGTCTTAAATCCATAAAATGACTTTTGTTTATAACCAGAAGAAAAAAAAAGTGTATTAATTTTATCAGTCGAATTAATTTGACACATGGTATAAATGGTATAACAATAGTATAATAACAAACAAGGAATTTTCTTGCGAAAAACAGGGGGTCACGTGGGTGTCATAAGCTTAAGTTACAAGCCGCGTCGACGGCTATGGTTAGTTAATGTCGTGTCAAATAGCAAGTTTTTGATGACCTAGGCTTGTGAAACTCTCGGAAAATAAGACCTGTGTTGATGTAAGATTTTTTACATTTAAAACATTTTTTTACATTTTCAAATATAAATATCAATTTTGATATATACCTATCAAGCATAAATATCAATTGATATATATCATGATATATATCATGATATATATACTATATATATATATATATATATATATGTATCAATTGATATATATCATGCTAACCCTGAGCTTTTGTATACGCATTTGTATTTTTTATAATAAAACTCTTCATTAATACTTCTATATATATATTTTTTTTTGTTTTATTCCTAGTACTCTACAAACACATACTACGAATACACAAAATGTAGAACAGATTATAATAAAACACATTATTGTGACAACCCTGCAGCAATGACGAATACCTACACAAAAGCGGCATTTCGCGCGACTTCAAACGCGTTGGCCCACTGTATCTCTTTATTACGCTGTGATATAACCTAGTGTGTGTGTCACTGTAAAATTGTAAAATCCGTTAGATTGTAATAATTGTAAAATGTTGATAGACATCGGACGCGAATATGCTGCCTATAATTTAACACATTATTTTTCGTTACATTATAATTAGGTATATAGTGATGAATCTTTCGACATATTTTTACAGTCTCGTTAGTTATTTTACAATCTAAAGGTTTTTACAATTTTACGGTGCCATATTATATTATATCCTAGTAATATAATAAATGTGAAAGTTTGTGAGGATGGATGTTTATTGCTTTCACGCAAAAACTACTGAACGGATTTTGATGAAATTTGGTATGGTAGTAGTTGCTCTGGATTATGGATAGGCTACTTTTTATCCCGTAAAATTCCTGTGGGATACTTTATTTACGCGAGTGGACTGTGGAGCCGCTGGCATAAGCTAGTAATTAATATGGCGAATTATGTAACAAGAACAACTACTTAAAGTAAAAGAAGATGAAGGAGAATTTAAAAATAGATAAAACTATTCCAAAATCCAAATTTAAATTTATTTTACTTTTGTACAACTTCTATTTTAAGAAGAAGGAGAATTAAAAAAATGTAAGCGTATAAATCCTCCCCCGTCTCCCGTCAGCTGTCAGGCTGGCTAATTGCCCGTTTCCCGCATTTGTTCCCGCGGAATTCCTCGCCTTGGACAATTTTATATGCTAAATTAACATCAAAGTATGGATGGACCGTTCGTGCCAATGTGATTGTAGTAATTTCGCGATTGTGTCCGAGCTGATGCTGGGATAAGATATTGCTTAATCCTGAAATGATCTTGTCTTTTATCTATCTCCCCTATCTACCTCTCATATATGGATATATCTCTCTATCTCTCGTACCTAGGTACCCTGTATGATTTCAAAACTAAGAAGGCTCTGACGGACATTGAACAGAAAAAAAATCTTCATACAAGGAAAAGTTACGCCATCTTGGTTTCAGATTTTGTCAAATGTAAACTGATAAAACTGCAAAATGTTAAGATCACAAATACCAAACTTCAACTGCCCCAAACAACCCCAAAGGAGTTTGTTTCCACACTTAAACCCTCCAGTTTAAGTGTTTGGTATAATCAATTACGGATACTTTGGGCATAATATGATCTAGGTAGTACCTAGATCATATTATGCCCAAAGTATCCGTAATTGATTAGTAGGTACTGCTTATGTAAAGACGTTTAGGCAGAAAAATTATTGTCATACTCAAACTAAAAAATTCTTAATATGGGCGAGTTTGCGTTTTGTGGAGAGTCAATAATTGACAGAAAAATAATTGTCATACTTAAACTAAAAAATCGTCTCATGTATGGGTATACATGAGACGATTTTTTAGTTTAAGTATGACAATTATTTTTCTGCCTAAACATCTTTAAACATAAGCAGTGGATCATGTGCCTTGAAGTATCCGTAATTGATTTTTGAAGACCTTATATATTAAAAAAAGTGGCGAGACAAAAAGTGTCTCCAGTTAAATGGCCCCAATTTTGGGATATTTTGGGGCCATTTTTACATTAGAAGTATGATGAAAACAAGATGGCTTACATTTGAGGTATGGTGAAAACCAAGATGTCGTAACTTTTTCTTGTATGAGGATTTGTTCTGTCAAATGTACGTCATAGCATATCTTGAGTTTTGAAATCTTTGGTGGACACGTCTTATTGCCTCGACATGCCTCATCCTACTACTATTATAAATGTTAAAGTATATCCTCATATATCATATGTATGTATAACATCCATCCATCCGTAAGGAGAGCCGTAAGGCTGAGCCTCCTCGAGCTGTCAAGGACGAGAGCAGGAGGTGCGATGAGGAGGGCTTCATACTGGTAGAGAGAAGAAAGAAGAGGAAGCCCGCCGTCCGCAACCACCGCGGCACCGCACCCAGCGAACCCGAGCAGCGTCTGCGGTGCGAAGTACGCGCCACACCGCTGTACGTGTCCCGCCTGCACTGGTCTACGAAGGTCGAGGACGTCGTGGACTACATCCGAAAGAAGACGTCTTTCACCGCCACAAGGTCAATTTCAGTTCCTTTGTGGTGAGAGTACCGACGCATCTTTTACCGACCTTTGAGGTGGAAGAGTTCTGGCCGACGGGCGTAGTCTACCGGAGGTTTCGGGGAAGGCTCCCCAACGATGCGCGCATCACGTCGCCGAAAAAAGACAATACGTGATAAACTACAGTGTGTGTGTGTGTAAGAGTGAATGTGAATAATATAGAAAATTAGATTTATGTATAGTATTGTATAGTATAGAATTGTGTGTGTTTATAGTATAAAAATATATATCCGTTGTCTGATACCCGTAACACAAGTTCAACTTAGTACGGGATCAGATTGACGTGGTATATATACTATTTAATTATGTATATTTGTTTTGTATCTATTTTTATGTGTTTTTGAATAAATTGAATTGAATTGAATGGATGTTTATTAGTTTTCCACGTAAAAACTACTGAACAGATTTTCGCGAAATTTGATACGGTACTTAGTATGCTCTGGATTAAAATGCTACTTTTTACCCGAAAATTATATTTACGCGGGCGGAGCCGCGGGCAAATCTAGTATTCTATAAGTCCAACCGTCGTCTGTCCGATTGCCGTCCGACCGTCCGGCCGATCACCGGATGATATTCGTTACAAATGATCGGATCGCTGGAATCAATTACGGTAATGGCGGCCGGGGCGGGGCGGTTATCATACTTTCTTATTTGTCATCCCAAACAATTGCCCGCTTGGTCCAAGTGAAAAGCAGCAGCTTTTACTGATTGGCCAATTCAATATTCACTAGAGTACCCATATAAGGTTTATTTATATCTTAGATAGAAAAAGAAAATGTTAATTTTGTGACAGATCGACAAACGTCAGCGTGTTGTAATACGGTAAAATTAAAAATTCTAAAATCATTTTTTTCAGAAGTTTTACTTATCCATAAATAACGTCACACGTTAAGGGGGAGGGAGGGGGTCGATGAAGTGTGACATTGTGTGACAAGGGGGTGGGAGGGGTCCTAAATATTGTAACGTCACATTTCAAAATCTATTATATTATTATCTAAGTGTTAAAATACGAACTATAAACTTTCTTTACGCAAACCTCAAAAACATATATGCCAGTTATAGATAATTTAAAGGAGTGGTTTCAAAGTCCATATTTAATTTAAATATTATTTTTAATTTTGTTAATGTCTTTAATTAATATAGTCAATCGTTTTTTGTTTTGTTAATTTATTTAGTTAACATAGTCAATCATTATTTGTTTCGTTAATTTCTTAATGAATATAATTAATCATTTTTTGTTTTGTTAATTGTTTCATTTGATGTTAATTTTATTAAAAATAATTTAAATGGAAATAAAACTGGTTTCGGAACCAATATTTTTATTCAATAATTTCTAAATGTAAATTTTCAAAATATGTGACCCTCCCTAGTGTGACGTCACATATTTTGCAAATTTACATTTAGAAATTATTGAATAAAAATATTGGTCCCGAAACCAGTTTTATTTCCATTTAAATTATTTTTAATAAAATTAACATCAAATGAAACAATTAACAAAACAAAAAACGATTGATTATATTAATTAACTAAGGGCCGATTTTTCAATCGTCAGATAACTCTTACCTGAGGAATAAATATTATGTTCCTTTGACAGATTCTTCATACAAAATCTGTTGAAGTCATATATTTATTCCTCAGGTAAGAGTTATCTGACGATTGAAAAATCGGCCCTAAATTAACAAAACAAAAAAAAAAAGAATTATCTTTAAATTAAAGATACAATCTCAATAATTTTCAATCCATGGACTTTGAACCCACTTATAATATAAGTAAGACTAGTAAGATGTTATAATAATTGTATAGTGTTATGTGTAATGTACCTAATAGTCGTAAAATAAGACAAAAGAACACAATTTCCTCCAAACAGCGGTCCGCTCATCGCGTGCACCACACACATACAACTTAATATTTTAAACAAACATTCCTATTACGTTTCGGAGGTACGTCGTAACAGACGGACAGGTGAGCGGTAATAACAGTGGTTAGATGATACCTCGCACCTCGAATGAGCTTGTCAAAAAAGTGTTGAAGCGTGATTGCGGGTTACAACTTAGAAGGAAGATTTTGAGAGATTAATTTTGTGGTTCATTCAACTAATTACTTTAATCTGAGCTTAGATATTTGTAAAGTGAAGATTTTGAGAAATATTTCTTTATTAGGTTAACACTTGAGACGTAGCATTATTTGCCAGATATTTGATATTTGCCAGATAGTTTTTAGTTGATATTTGCCAGAAAGTCTCATTTCAGTCTATTCAGTCGATTCAGATAAACAAATTTTTGGTCTACCCGCCCAAGTATTAAACTGAACAAATTATGATCTATTTCATTCTCAATAGCACATAATTTGAATATAAAACCTGTAATATTGTTTAAAAAAACTTTTTTTCCTTGCACCTCATAACCACACAATTTATTTATTTGTGGCAAAATAATATTTAATTTAACGAGTTTGTACTTTAACCTTACGATGCCTGACATTTGCCGTCAATGTTTTCGATAATGTGCTTATTAATTACATTTTGACGCCACCGTAGTAAAAAAGGGACCACCGGACGTGTTAATTTAATCATAATTACATTAACAAATATAACGCGGAACCGAACTTCGGCGGGTTAATCAGGTGAGGGGAAAGTGGCGAGTTGAGAGTTACGACCTGCGCCCCGCGGCCATGCTAGTGATGGGGTATATCGATGTCGATAAATTGTTGGATTTCTATCGATTTATCGATGTTGATGAATATATTTTTTTACATAATAGTTCTATTATATTACTCTATCTAGGTATATTATAATATTTCTATTATAGTAATATTTTAATTTAACTATATAATAATTATTATATAGTAATATTTCTATTATATTACTATAATATCTAGGTAGTGATAGAATTATATTCGTGGTGTATCGACGTCAATATGAAATATTTCTTTTTAAATTTGTGTTTTTTATTTTATCTTACTATTACTATAAATGTGAAAGGTTGGATGATGCTTGTAACTCTTTCATGCAAAAACGGATTTTGATGAAATCTGGTGTACTAGTAGTTTAGGGTCTGGATTAAAACATAGGCTTCTTTTTATGTGTGACACTTTGGTGACACTTCATTAACGCGGGTAAAGCCGCGGGCAATAACTAGTATGTAATAGTTCTATGTTATTCCGTTAATTTAAGAACGTTATCTACGCTCGGTTAAACATTTTTTGGAAAGATACCTTATTAATGACGCAATGTCTTTAACTTTTTCGTCACTTGTTTCATACTCATAGTTTACACCTACTTGTGAGAGAATCATATTAGATATGATCAGGTAATATATATGTTGCCGTAAAATTATTGTAAAATCGTTAGATTGTAATATTACTAGCGGGATTGTAAAATACGTCGAAAGATTCTTTACGATATAATATTATAATCCATATAATAATATTCCGTTAAATTGTTTGTACGGGTTCGAAATCTTCCGAAATTTTACAATATCTGTAGTTAAATTACAACATAACGATTTTTACGATTGTATGGTGACAGGTATATTTAAAACTGTCACATTAATGTCTGTTTTGAAATTCGGTCCAGTTTGTATCACACAACGATAGAGTATTTTGTGCGTTATTGATTCGATATCATTCGCTAAACCGTGCGATGAATGGTTGTACGAGTACCAGTGAGCTAATGATCTGGTAAGTTGGCGCAGACGGGACATGATTAAATTTAGTATTTAATGTTTTATTACGATCGTGTAAATTTTATGAATTTGTATTACTTAGGGCCGATTTTTCAATCGTCAGATAACTCTTACCTGAGGAATAAATATGTGACACTGACATATTTTTCATACAAAATCTGTCAAAGTTACATATTTATTCCTCAGATAAGAGTTATCTGACGATTGAAAAATCAGCCCTTAGTTATGAGGAAAATCTGTATTTTTACTGAACATTTGGTATGCTTCTGAGCAGCACGTCAGTAGGCTAGCATGGCTACAGTCTAAGTCTCCTCACATTAAGGAAAGAACCCAGCAGTGAGTTATTGTAACTGATCGGTCATTATGATTTCATACTGGACATTGTTTGTTAATTAACATTACAGACGTCGCTTTCATCTCAACAATTCACACTACAAATTGTGGAACATCTTATCGACATCGATCTCTCGCAAGTCCCACCTCTACCCTGCAATTACAGTCACGTACATGAAAGGCGCCGAAATACGCCATCTTGTGATGGTAACTATTGAGTTTTTGCCAACGGTGATGACATACATAGATCATACGGTCCTCTTGAATATAAATTAAGTACTTAAAAACGCGAAACATCTAAAGCGGCAGGTATGTACGAATTATTATAACTGGAGGTCGCTCTGAACTCGAAATTCTCTCATAATAATTTTATTTTATTTTGTTAGGAAGACCAACAGCTATCAATAATAATATGAAACAATTCTTATCATTAGAAAACCGATTACAATTTACAGGTCCTCACATATAGAAGCTGCATAGGTTAACAGAAGTTAAACATAGTGCACACTAATACACGCTAATTTAACACATCTATACATAATATTTTAAAGAGGAAAAGTTTGTTTGCTTGTTTGCATTGAATAGGCTCCGAAACCACTAGACCGATTTTGATGAAATTTGTCACAGATGCTACTTTTTATCGCGGAAAATGTAGGTACACTTTCTGGGAAATTAACTTTTGCGCGTACGAAGTCGTGAACAACATCTAGTAAAGTATAAAAAGACAGAAACAGTCACATGTATACAGCTTACTGTCAAGTGCTAGGATAGGTTAGGTACCAGAGGAGTTACAAATGTAACTGCCCAGGTGCTGCGCTCCTTTTTTTTAACGATGGGAAATCTTTTATAGATCCCCGGTGGACTGGGGGCGGCCGGGTATGTGGGATTCGTCCGGGTGTGAGGTGAGGAGCACACCCGGGGTTACCCCCTAGAACCCATCGGTGCCTCCTTCACATCTATGAATTAAGAATTTATTTAGAATTTATTTATTTATTTCCAGGAAATTTATTACATTGGTCTTACAATTTCAGTACAGTCATAGTGATATAATATATTCTTTGGTACAGTATCAAAAATTCTGCCTCTTGGGCTTGGAAATGCTGCTGGGCCACCGGACCTGCCTGCGGTGATAACACTAGCGATGGTGCTGCGCTCCTAAAATCCCTAAACAAGGGGGCTGGGGATTTTAAGAGCGCAGCACCAGGGCCTTGGGTCTTCTTAAGTGCAACAGCGTTTCAGCTTATCGCGTTCGATATTGACAAAGACGTATATTTTTATATGTGAAACATATAATTAAATAATATTTATTTCGGGCGGCATAGGCCTATTGGATTGGATAATGGGAAATCGCACTTATATGGATGACATAAGACCGTTTCTGCTCCGATATTGCTTGAAACCGCTCTAATACTAACCATACACTTAACGGTATACTTGACAGGTTACAGTTGACACAGATAAACAGGAGCGAGTATGTTGCACAACTCTGCTGCCCTCAAATTAAAAGGCGGTTAAATGACAAAAAGAGATTTTGAGGTAGAGCTTATGACAACATTAATGGTGTCTACAGACACACGAATTTGGTACGGAGCGTACAGCGGATCTGGTACGCTCCGTACCAGATCCGAGCGTGTGTAGGGCAGTCCGGCGAACATAAGAAGAAGGCGAAGAGTTCGCCGTTGTCCGCATCGGATCTGGTTCGCTCCGTACCATATCCGTGCGTGTAACGGTATCAGTGTTGCCAACTTAGGGATATACCCCCCAAAATTAGGGAAAATATGTACGGGGGTTTACTAGGGGACAGGATGTTTAGAGTTTACTCCTTATGAATCAATTTGTATTAAATAATAAAAAATATTTTAATGTGTGTATATAGCCAGGGATATGAAAATGTATTGGGAGTGAAATCAGATTATAAGACAAGTTAGTTTTCTGTTATTCACGCGTAAGTCTTTATGTTAAACACATAACCTTTCTTTCTAGCTTATTATCTCTTAGACCTGTCACTGGTATAAGTAATCAGGGGTAAAATATGGGGAGAAATATTTTTTAAAGTGTTGGTATCACTGCCCGTTATCAATGAATTGCGAGAATCATCGTCGTCGTTTAAAAACCGCACTGTAAATAGAACTCTGTGCTAATGTAATAGAGCATAAAATCGAACACACGAGTGTCGAGCGTTTCGCTTCACTGCACCGTACCAAATCCGTGCGTGTGTAGCGACACCGAAATTGGTCTCCGGATATGGTTCGCTGTACGCTTCGTACCAAATTCGTGTGTCTGTAGATAGCATAACAACTGTTTATGGAAAATCACTAGCACCAATTTCAAAATAATCCCGTATTTTTTAGCTCTACCTCTAAAACTCTTTTTGTTATTTAACCGCCTTTTAGTTTGGAGACGGCAGAACTGTGCAGGTTTTCATACTACTCAGTTCAAGCTTACCCGGCAGGTGTAACTGGGCTGGCAAACCTGCCAGGTACACACGTGTATGGCTAGCTTAACAAGATCCCAATTCCCGGCTATGGCGCATACTGTAGACTAAATGCATAGATAATAATTAACAATAGACACACGATAATAATCTGTCAATACCTGGAATACTGAGCTTATCAGCCTCGCACGTCTGATAGGAGGCGGTAGCGGTCCCTAGCAGTCTTCTAACACGTGATAGGAGGCGTTAGCGGTCCCTTAGAATCTCCTAGCACCTGATAGGACCTTTCGGTCCCTTAGAATATCCCGGCGGTGGCCTCAAAGCGCAGATACCGCGCGATAAGATGCGCAATTTACTGCGCGCGCGCACTGCGCCGGTATCGCGCGCCGTAAATTTGCGCGTTAGATAGAGTCGTCCGCCAATTATTGCGCAATTGTTATTGGTACAGTCGAACAGTGTGAGGCGTATGGTAATAGAGGAATGTAAACAGACGCGAATTACTGGTAAAAAAACAACGGGTTGCACTCTGGGGGTGCCGTCAGAAGTGAAAACTTGAACCTTAAATTAGAAAAACCGCCATCTAGATTAAAAGATACGAACTAAAATAGTTTCATGCTCGCGTTAAGGAACTAAGACAGCAAACAGTTGCAAGTTGCATCTTACGAATTTTAGATCAGGTCACGTGTCCTGACGCGAGTTTAACATTTTTTACCCATCCCAAGAAAAGTTTTTAAAATAGATTTTTGAATTTAAGTAGGGTGACACACCCAATTGCTAGCACTGTACCAAATTATCGTGACCCGAACAAATAGTAGAATTATAAGCTATTCACTAATTAATGTTTGTTTTCACTTTTCACTTAATAAAAACAAAAATCAAATGTTTCTGGAATCTACTGCCGGTGACACCATACTTTAAACTATAAAGTATTTTCCTCTATAATAATCGAGGTTAAATTTGGACCATTTTTTAATGTGCTGATAATTGGTGCTCTCACCCTATATACTTTTAAATGCATTTAAATGTATTAAAAAGTTACAAACGGAAACTTCTAATTTATTTATTTGTAGAGATTTATAAGTAAAAACATTGTTAATTTATTGTAATTTTCTAGTTCGCATAGTTTTTCTACAGAGGCACAATACAGAGGTTCAAAACTACATAAGTACAAAAACATTTTAATTTAATCTAATGCCCGGTCCGAGGTTTTATGTCGGTTTATCTATTCAATGTCTAACGCGTTTGAATAATTCAATCAAAAACGCTATTGAATGGATAAACTACTGACAAAAACCTCAGAAATCAGGTGTAAATCTATTAATATGCGTGTGAGTGTACGAATTCCTTCCGTCACCATGGCAACGAGGAGTATGCGCTCTAATCTGACTCCTCGTGTTATGCGGACTCTGCACTCTATAGTTATACTATATATATAATATATCTCTGTCTATACTCATAATCATTGTGATCGCATACTCAGCGAATTCCTATAGGTCAAATACCTGTAACATTGTACAAGTACCTACGTAATCACTAATATTATAAACGCGAAAGTTTGTGTGGCTGTTTGTTGCTCTTTCACGCAATAACTACTGAACGGATTTCGATGAAATTTGGAATTGTAGTTAAAACTGCAGACTAATCTGTAATTCCTTATTACACACTAGCTTTTGTGCGCGGCTCTGCCCGTGTAAATACAACACTACTTTTTCGGGTTAAAAAATATCCTATGTCCTTTCCCGGGACCCAAAGTATGTCTATACCAAATTTCATCAAAATCGGTTCAGCAGTTAAAGCGTGAAGAGGTAACAGATAGACAGACGCGCTTTCGCATTTATAATATTAGTATAGATGAGCTACGTTTTATCGCAGCAAAATGTACGGTTTTCACAATATACTCGGAAACATAATATTTTCATACTAATGATATTAGTTAACTAATGATTTTCCTAATCATAACCACTGACCACTAATACCAATTAGCAGCGACTGACCACTGCCCACTGGCGGGCAGCGCGTCCATCATTAGCAGTAATTGACGTGAGTAACAATGCCGTCGGACCTGTACACGCCAGTACCACTGCGAGTACTGTCGCGCGCAAAAAATATAATCTATCGATACTGCACTCCACGTTTTTGTGTGTGACACATAGATGTGTAAACACTAGACTCACGTTGAGATGTTTATTTTAGTTAAGCAATTTCTTGACGTATTTTATCCCACCAAAAATATTTTAATGTAAAGTTATGATTATACGATATAACATTTTATGTCTCGCACTGTCAAAAAGCTATCAGAGGGGCATTCTAAATAAAACCTGCATTAATACAATTAACTACAATCAAGTCCCGACACGCTAAAACTCTCAAAAGGTGTTTTTATGAACGTTAAACCAACGTGAAACGCGCTCTGATTGGTCGAAACGTCATAAAATCCGTTGATGGTAACATGTCGCTTCACTTTCAATCCAAACAGAGTAAAATGAAGTATACTTTAAATACGAGAATTGAGGTTCAGATCTCTTGTAAAACTAAACTTCAAACTCTACACCTTTACTCTACAAGCCTACTTCATAAACTTTACACCTTAGTCAAAATATGTGGTCTGGCCAATTGTGAATGCCCTTACGCTTCGCTTAGGTCGTCTTGGCGGGGGCGCTTTCGTGCCCCCACATTACTTATTCTATGCTAATACTATATTTTGCCCGCGGATCCACCCGCGTAAATACAGAATCCCAAGAGAGCATTGTACTATTTCGTGATAAAAAGTAGCCTATCTGTTATTCCAGAGCTTCAACTAGTACCTAATATACAAAATTTCATTAAAATCCGTTCAGAAGTTTTTGCGTGAAAGTGTAACAAACATCCGTCTCTCTATCCATTCATCCAACCTCACAAACTTTCACATTTGTAATAGTAGGATAGTAGGATTATAAAGAGAAAAGATTTGTTTGTTTGTATGTTTGTTACTTCTGGACGAATTTTGATGAAATTTGGCGCAGATGTAGAGTATACCACTGGAAAAACATAGCCTACTTTTTATCGCGGTAAAATGCACGGTTTCCGCGAGATTTCTTTTTGCACGCACGAAGTGGGTATCGTCTAGTATTTATATAATTTTATATTATTATTGTATAAAACCAGATTTTACTCGTGACTACGTACTCTAAAATAAATCTCTCTGGAACCGTACATTTTGCTCCGGTAAAAAGTAGCTTATGAGATATGACGTGTCAATCCGAAGTCTAAACTACTACCCTACCAAATTTTGTCAAAATCCGTTTAGTTGTAATTGTGTGTAAGAGTAACAAACATCTACACATTCATATATTATGTATATACATAATTACATATAATATATAAACTTTCGCGTTTATTATATTAGTAATAATGACAAACAAAATTTTAAAAAGTAAGTAATCTCGTCATAGTCAAACAGTAAGAGAGCTGATGCTGATAATGATGAATTATAGCTAAGAACACTTTTGATCACGTCAGCTTTCAAATCAATAAAAGTAGATGAAAATCGGTTCATCCGTTTGTGAGTTATGATGCTACGGACAAACACACCACCCATCTGTTTTCGTCTGGGATTAAAAATACAATTAACTTACTTCTCATCTTTTTCGATAGTACTTACATATCTTATTGTTTGTTTGTCAGAGACCTCAATGTTAATTTTCTATAAGTTTTGCTATTTTCAAAGCGAGCTCTACGATTAGAGCAAGTAGCTAACATCCAAATGCCATTAAATTCAGGTCGCTAATCTATACCTTATCACATATCGCTGGTAATTCAAACAATGCAACTGTGAGATGCTACCATACCAAAATGTACCTTATTAATATCAGATAAGGTCGATAATCGCTCGACAATTATTAATCCAGTCATACGCGTAAGTGAAATAAACTATTCATGAATTAGTCATGAGCATCGACAAATAGTGCGGCTAAAGGTCATACCGAGGCACCTGTTTGATTGGCTGTCGAGTTGACACGAAAAAAGAACCAGCCAGTCACAGCGAAATATACAATTTAGAACCTTTCTAGGGATCCGTAGTACGTACCCAAAGGTTAAATTCGGGATCTTATTAATTAAACTCCGCTGTCCCTCTATCTGTCACCACTCCACCCTGAGGGGCAATACTGCTTAATAAAACCTGCATTAATACAATTACAATCAAGTTCCGATATGCTAAAACTCTCAAACGGTGTTTTTATAAACGTTAAACCACAACGTGAAACGCGCTCTGATTGATCGAAACGTCATAAAATCCGTTCATGGTAACATGCCGCTTCACTTTCAATCCAATCAATCCAATTTATAATGAAAGTGTACTTTAAATACGAGAATTGAGGTTCAGGATGTATCTTACGAAGCGTGATGGTTAGACAGTTAAGATTTTCATCCATGATGTCATGATACCATGATGTAAGTATTCCTGTTGCCGTTTTAACAAAAAAATAAACTAAAAACAGTACATATTAAATATATTGGTACGGAACCCTTTGTGCGCGAGACCGACTCGCTCTTGGCCGTTTTTTTATTATTTGTTGCCACGTCAGTCATTGAGTATGTCTTGCTGGATAAGTTATAGAAAAGACTTGATTTTAATATTCTATTTAGAAGTTTCGAGGTTCTAGTGCTAAAATAATATAATTATGTGAGGCAATATTGATGTTTGTTTAGATATACTCAGTTTAAACTTTAAATAGTTAGTAGGCACTACTAATTATGTAGCACAAACTAAAAAAAAAACTACTTTAAAAAAGGTAGCCAAAAAAATATTACTTAAAAGATCAAATCAAATAGCCTTTATTTACTAATACGTATACAATTTATAAAACATGCAGTGCAGTGTAATGATAATACATTATTAATAATATGACTTAATAATTATTAATACAATAGTCCCATTTTATTACATTTAATATTTAACATTATATTTGGCAAACAATAGTTATTATTATTATTTTATAATTCCATTTACATATTATTATTATTTTTATTTATAGTGCATAATGTTATATTTACTTTTGTTCTAGACATCAGTATCAGGTTTCACTTTGGCATGGGGCCTCCCCTAGGACTCTGCCATGAACGTAGAGAAAAATAATATTTTATACTTCTTAATTATGTCCTTAAAATCATTTTAAAATACCATTTTTTTTCAATGATATTCTTTTATCTTCAGTCAAAATTAAAAAACTGGCCAAGTGCGAGTCGGACTCGTGCAAGAAGGGTTTCACACTATTGTCTATTAGTACTTATATCGAGCACTAATATTAATATCGAGCAAAAGAACCAAGCTTTTTGCATGGGAGCCTCCATTATATGTATATGTGGTTTTATTTTAATTGTTATTTATTTTTAAAACGTATAATGTACAACTCAATATTCAGTGAATACTTATTTCAAGCAGCTACCTAATGCCGTTATTGATATCGAGCAAAAAACGGCAAAATATCACGTAAGACGTTTGTTTAATGGGAGCCCCACTTAAATATTTATTCTGTTTGTAGTATTTGTTGTTGTAGCGGCAACACTGACACATCGTCTGTGAAAATTTCAACTATCTAGCTATCTCTTTTCATTAAATACAGCCTAGTGACAGACAGACGGAGAGTAGAGTGCTATTATTAATATAGGTATTATTATTCGCTAGCCTGTTGTGTCCCACTGCAGGCTTGTCAAAGGCCTCCCCTCTTTGCCTCCATAAATCGTGATCCTTCGCTGTGGTCATTAATCATCATCAGTCTTATTAATAGGGTCTCGTTTTACCCGTTTTACCATTTGGATACGGAACCCTGAAAACAACATTTCATCGAACGCGGAGGTTCTATTTTCAAACGGCGCGGGAAACGCGGCGCGGGCGATGGCCGGCCCCGCCCCGCCCCGCTCCGCCCCCCTGCCCCGCCCACTCGCGCCAACTTCACGCCGCTGCGGAAAGTGGAAAGCCTATGAGTGGGGAGGCCAGCTGGCTAGCGATAGGCTTGGGAGCGGTTTTTACTAGTAGTTACGAGAAATATATTCTTACTTACTATTACATAATATAACTTATAAAATAAAAATTACACAAGGATGAATATGAAATAATTTTTAATAGTTTTTATTTTCTGAATAAACTACTCTGGATTTATAGAACAAACACATTATATAAACTATCATTGTATTCCCTTATAATTTGTAATGACATTTAAGTTAATTTTTAAACATACAACCAACTTTCGCATTTATGAATCAGTTAGATTACCTAGTACCTGGGTAATCGAGCTCTGCTCGGAGTTCTGACAGTTAAAAAAATAAAGAGAATCATACCAATATTTATCCATCCGGGATTTAAACCCACCACATTCCAAATTTTCAAACAAAGGAAAAATTATACATACGCATACCAAACTGCCAATCCGACTGACTTAATAGAGTCGACATTACTGATTTATTGTTGCACGACGAAAGAAAAAACATATAGCTTTAAAAGCATAATTATGTAGCTTCAAAATACGCAGTTTCTCAGGGATAAGACCTATCTAGATCGATTTTTCTCCCCCAAAACCCCCTTCATGCTAAATTTTATGATAATACTGGCAGCCGTTTTCGAGAAACCGATTATATTTGTGCAAATTGTCTAAAGTACTTATATTAGCTTCTAAAAACAAAGAAATTATGAAAACAAACACCACATAAATACGGAAGTACGTGGTAGTGCAATTCTGCATACAATGCTTTGAGCCGTGCCGCCGGATATCCTAGGTTACCTGACACCTGTGTGGTCTAGCTAGATCACCTAGGTCTAGAAGAATTCTAGATCTAGATGTATTAACGATTAGTTAAATTAATAATAACTAAATGTTGCCCGAGGCTTCGTGCGCGCAAAAGATAATTTCGCAGAAATCGTACTACATTTTTCCGCGATAAAAAGCCTATGGTCCTTCTCCGTGGTCTACTCTACATCTGTGCCAAATTTCATCAAAATCGGTCCAGTAGTTTCGGAGTCTATTCGACGTAAACAAACGAACTTTTCCTCTTTATTATATTAGTATTTAGTATAGATAAGGCTCTGTTTCACGATCTTCTAGTGACAGCTAAACTGCACGATTTGTCTCTATCGCTCTGTATAAAGTTAGCGGCGACAAAACTACCGGATAAGCTATTCGGCAGTTATTATAATATCTAATAACGCTTGCGTTGTGTTTCGCCGAGTAGGTGAGGTTACCGGAGGAGCAAGGGAGTTTAGGGATTTTAAGGACTAGGATTGCAAGTGTGCAAACACCAGGAGTTACACGACTGTACTTGGGCGGGGGTAATCATCTGGGGGCTTATCATCAGGCGATCCGTCTACTCGGTCCATTTAATTAAAAAAACACACACATAACACTGTTCTACAAAAATTTTATGTATTCTGTCGTTACTTACGAATTATTGTAGCCAATTTTTTAATCCCCGACGAAAAAAGAGGGGTGTTGTCTCATGTGGCTGCGTGTCTGTCCGTGGTTACTTTCCAAACGGATGAACCCATTTTGACCAAGTTTTCCTGGTATTTTACTTTACTTGACAATTCGGGGATTACTTTTTTTTAATGTTGCATAATATATATCATTCGGATAAAAATACTCCCGAGGGGTTCCTATAACTCCATTCCTATCGGCTTCCCTTCCCGCTTACCTTTTGAAGACCCTCATCCCAATCCCTACCTATTATACAGGCTACGGCTTCCCTATGAAGGAAAACCAGCCTTCGGCTTCCCTATGAAGGAGAACCAGCCTTCGGCTTCCCTATGAAGGAGAACCAGCCTTCGCCACTGCTCCTTTTCTTGTCCTGGTATATTTTGAGAAGGTAAACACAGCAGTGTTCTCGGATGTACTTAATTTTGATGAGTAAATATGGCGTGAAAGCGAGAAAAGTTTTTTTCCAAAACGGAATCGGCGTTAATTGGAAGCTCCTTAATGGTTTGTTGGGGAATTACAGGTTATGTAAACTATTGTTATAGGTTATACGGGGGCTATACTATCGGTTAACTCTGTGATTGTAGCAGTGTTGGCGAATATGATGGTATATATCTAACACTCTTTATCGTTTTATACAGATTTTGCCGTCGACTCCAGAATATCGATTCTGCTAAATAAATCCTGCTATAATACAGTTACAATTCAGTCCCGATACGTTAAAACTGTAAAATGGTATTCTTATAAACGTCAAATCAACGTCATGCCCTTTTCGATAGGCCCAAACTCCAAAAATCTATTTACGATATTAAGATGCGATTCATTTATACCTAATTCAAGAAAAGTATAATGAAAGTATACCTAAGTTAATTACGAGAATAGAGGGTCAGAAGTTATCGTTATTTTTATCTCTTCTCTTCTTGATCCAGAGAAATCTATATGTAGTTGGTACCTATTGTAGTTATGTAGCCCGTTTACAGGTAATTGAACTGCAAGAGACAATATTAATTTATGCTCATAAGTAGACAAGGCAATTTCGTTAGTCAATCTTTCTGCAGTAGCTGACCCAGCAAACGTTGTTCTGAAATAGTTATCTATTATATTAGTCTATAAAAATTGTTTACGATCTGCCAAATATACCTACATTTTTTTAAAAAATTAAAATCGGGCAAGCTGTTTCGGAGGAGTTTGGTTACAAACATTGTGACACGGAAGTGTATACAAATTGATGGTATTCGATTCTGCCTCTTCCACAGTGATGCCCACCGTAACACTAGTGTTAATTTAATTTTGTCACATCGGCTGGTGTGTGGGCGGCGCATTATTCCATATTTGGCGTCACAAAACCCTCAAAACGGTACGACAATTAAAGTGGTTTTTGTCCAAAATGTTGCACGACCGTCGCGTCGCTACTGTAGACTGTAGACGATAGCTTTATACGGAGAGATCTGGTCTAATTGTTGGTTTGATAAGCTAATAAGATTACGTAATGTGGTAGCCAGGAGGTCTTTTTTGGACTAACACTGAGATGAATATGAAATAATGAAGATAATCTTCATTACACTGGATGTGTATTGCGACTTGGTGCGCGCAAAAGGAAATCCCACGAGAACCGTACATTTTTCGCGATAAAAAGTAGTCCTTTCTCGTGGTCTACTCTATGTCTGTGCCAAGTTTGAACAAAATAAGTCTAGTTAACTGTCTCCTTCAACATTGGAATACTTGGTGTTAACATATCGAGCGAGATCTAGTTCCGATATCATCTGCTTCTTAGCTTGGTGTTCTGAACAGGTCAAAGCAGTATTTCAGTCCGGTCCAACGCCTACAACTCTATAAGGTGCAGGTTCGGCCTCACATGGAATTGTTCGGACCTGCTGCAACTTTTCGCCACCGTTCTATGCGACAAAATATTTATCATCCTCATCACCTTGATGAGTGGCAGTCCTCCACCGTGCGCTTTACCCGAAGCATTCTGTCGCGCACTGTCAAACTTTGGAATAAACTATCGCCAGCAGTATTTCCGGACCTTTACGACCTGCAAACCTTCAAGAAGGGTGCGTATTCCCTCCTAAAAGGCTGGCAACGCACTTGCAACTTCTCTGATGTTGCGGGTGTCCATGGGCGACGGTAATCGCTTTCCATCAGGTGATCCTTTTGCTCATCTGCCCCCTAGTTTTATAAAAAAAAGTAGTTTCAGAACTTATGCAAACAAACAGACATACAAACAAAAATTATGCAGGTATACAGTGAAACTACGTTCTAAAATGTCTTTCGGGAAACTTCGTGTTGCGTTGTGCCGTGCGCGTCGATCGCTACCATAGGAATGCCATGATTGCCGAGGGATATTAAGAAAGTAGCTATACATAATATGATAATATGTTCGATGATACAGCTGTGATTTGGCACGTGCTAGCATGATGTATGATGTATGAATCAGCGCTGAGCGCTGAGGGGTAAGCACGATTAATTGACAGCAATGTATTCGTAACTTTATCGAATGGGAATATTATCCTATGATAAAAATGTACATCAAACTGTTGATAGTTTATCACTAAACACAATTTAAAACCAAAGTGACCAATATCAAAAATAAAATAATTATTTTTTTTACGTTTGACCACGTGATTTAAAACGTACAGGATTGGCTGAAGCGAATGTGACGTCACCGTCTTGTCCTCCTAATCCCTCATGGAATGTTAGTATCAGTATCATTACCATCAGTAAGTCAGTAAACGTCATATAATTTGTTTATGTCATATGTCAGTCGTAGTTTATTGTTAGTTTTGTGCGGAATATCAGTGTTTCACTTCTTTAATAATATATTAAAGTATATATTAAAAACAGTTCACAACACAAGCACAGTATGAGGCATTTTAAAATAATAAAATTACGGAAGTTAACACCAAGCCTTCTAGGATTTGACATGTTTAGTGGAATTGATAGTTGACAGGTGACGTCATGACAACACATTTTAGCGTTTTGGCGGCTAGATTCTTCAACAGACTTTACCAAGTTCACCGTAACATTGTTTATCGTCCATAAAACCCACTCATAATGCAGAGTTTTCGTCAACACATTGGCGACTCTCAAAGGAACCATTTTAAAAAATAAGAAGCGAATTTTAGTGCCTCTATTAATTATTTAAACTTTCTGCTGATTTGTAAGGAAAGGAAAGAAATTCACAAGGAATAAATAGTTTCGCAAGTAATCACAAATGTATTATATTATTATGAACAATTTGACATATTTTGGAAAAACTTGGAAAATGGGTATTGTATGAAAATCATGACAAACTATACAAATTTCACTAGATAACGTTACGAATACATTGTTGTCAATTGTTAGTGCTTACCCCGCTGAGTGCTCGGTAACCGGACACCACAGAAGTCAGACAACTCACCGCTTTTGGGGCATGTGAGGATCAAGTTGTTGGTATGTCTATTGGATACTTATATACTGTATATGCTACAGCGTGCAGAATTACATATAGCAAACTATATTATGTAAAATGTGTGGTAACACTGGCCAAGTGCGAGTCAGACTTGAGTACAATAATTGGTTCCGTAATCCGTTATCCGTATAAAATGGCAATTTTTTGTTACGTTTGTTGTATGGGAGACCCATGTGGGGGTTCGGATATTATCAAACCGAATTTGCCCGTTATTTACATTTTATTAACTTTTCCCACATAAGTTTTTCTGATATAAAGGTGCTGGAAATGCTGCTGTGTCATAAGACACCGTACAACCCATTTAAATGTTTATTTTATTCTGTTTTTTGTTATGTATTAGTATTTGTTGTTATGGAAAGTTGCAATAGAAATACACCTTCTGTTAAAATTTCTAGTTATCACGGTTTATGAAATAGAGCCTGGTGACAGTCAGACAGAAAGACGGACGAACTGACAGCGAAGTCTCAATAATAGGGTTCCGTTTTTACCCTTTGGATACGGAACTCTAAAAACTATTATTAAATAAATTTTTATTTTACCGTATAAGTAATTAAACGGAATCCTAAAAAGGTGTAATTCGACCATAATATGTGTTAGTGACTGGTGGGCCCCCCTCCCATAGATTTCCAGAGTGACTGGTCGCTAGTATTTCTATCGCACATTATAATAATAATATCTTCCCACACCGATTTCAGTGACGGACGGATTTTCAGCGACGCAGGAGTTATTTTGTGTGCACAGTACACAAGAGCTCTCTCTCTTCCTTTACTCTCGTAACCCTGTGGGATGGATAACCGACACGACTGACGAGAGATCAGGCACAGGTCCGACTTTTTACATGCCTAGATGATGCCCATCCGACGCATGGATCATCTCTTTTGTCAGTCAATCGGGTGATCAGCCTGCGTTGTCCTAACCAAACATGGAAACAACATATTTTGTCGTTCGAGAGTCGAGAGCCAAGCTCTAACCATTAGACCACGGAGGCTGTACCTATTGTAAGGTGTAAAATGAAACCATTATAGCACGGTATTGTTTCTTTGTTTCATCATCATCACCCTATCGCCGTCCACTACTGAACGTAGGCCTCCCCCAATGAGCGCCAACCATCCCGATCTTGGGCAGCCCTCGTCCATCCGCTGCCAGCCACCTTCTTCAAATCGTCGGACCATCGTGCCGCAGGACGTCCTACACTACGTTTGCCTAAGCGTGGTCTTTCTTTGTTTACGTTTAAATAAAATTGTATCTGAACGGAGTATAATATCAAAGATTTTCTAAAACTCTAATATACAGTACAATATAAACAAAAAATTAAACCGACTTCCAAAGTAAAAATACACAAAAAAGTATAAAATAAAACTTATTTTATAAATAATTCCCCTTTTAAATTTGGCTATTTCTCTACTTAATCTTCTTAATTCTGAAGTCGCTACCAGCCCAAACGATATCCTACAATATTTTATAGAACTCACGTTCATATTTGCTGGTACCGACTTCAAAATTAAGAAGATTAAGTAGAGAAATAGCCAAATTTAAAAGGGGAATTATTTTATTTATAAAATAAGTTTTATTTTATACTTTTTTGTGTATTTTTACTTTGGAAGTCGGTTTAATTTTTTGTTTAAAAATAATAATTTCACCCTTTTTAGTGATAATATTGTTAAGTTATTATTCATACGTCTTAAAAACGTCTAAAATAAACGATCGAATGTTTAACTGAATACCTGCCAAGCTTCTATTAGATATTGTTATTAAGATGATGATGATGATTACTGTAAGTTACAAAGTGGCATATGCTTGCAGTTCTTTAAACAATACCGAAATTTCCAAACGCGTATCTTTAAAGACTGAGGAGTTCTGTTCAGTGTTTTTGGATCTGGGGTATACCTTAGTTTCAGCATCTTATTTTTTGGGAGCATATGCTTGTGTTACTTAGGTAAAAGTCAAAATCACTATATGTGTCGATATAAATTTCGAGGAGTTCTCTCAATTCCTCATGGATCGCATCATCACGTTTCCACTTTAGTGACTAAAGGACCAATTTCGAATTAAACCCTTTACAACAAAAGAATTTTGCAAATAGGTCTATAAACGGCAGAGTAATGTTCAAAGATCTCCGTGTTAGTGTAAAATACTATGAGAAGTACCTTCTTTATCATCATAATGTGATGATGTATGTAGTGATAGTGGTGTTGATGAAGGTGATTACTCTAATTGACAAAGTGGCATATGCTTGCAGTTCTTTAAACAACGCCAAAATCCCCAAACATGTATCTATAATGAGTCAGGAGTTCTGTTCTGTACTTTTGGATCCAGGGTATACCTTGGAGCAAAATCTTACTTTTTGGTAGCATATGCTTGGACTACTTCAGAAAAAGTCGAAATCACCATATGTGTCCATATAAATTTCGAGGAGTTCCCTCGATTCCTCATGGATCCCATCATCAGGTCACCAATTTTCTAAAAATGGGACCAACTTCGGAATATACCTTTTACATCAAAAAAAGAATTTTGAAAATCGGCCAACAGACGGCGGAGTTATCCGCGAACATACAAAAAAAAAATATATATATATACAGCCGAACGTATAACCGCCTCCTTTTTTGGAAGTCGGTTAAAAATCCAATTAGATGCACTTCATTAAACACATTAGCAGTTAGCACCTATCATTTATAGCCTAAATGACTGTGTGTATCGTGTTACATTTCTCAGTAACTAGTTACGTCAGCTATCATCTTACTTGTAAATGTAATTAAATGTTTGTAGTTCTACGAAACTATTGGTCTATATTCGATGCAATTCTGGGTACGAAGTATAAACTATAGCCAACTTTGAGATATTTTTTTAAATGAAATGAACCAGCACACAAGCATACGGATCGCCTGATGATAAACGATTACCGCCGCCCGAGTTATACCTTAACTCCTCTGGTGTTGCGACTTGCGTTCATGGTCCTTGAAGCAGCGAGAAACGCAACGTCACAAAATTAGTTTATAATAACAAGTCGCTTCACTTTCAAATTCCAATACAATCAAAGTAAAATGAAAGTCTACTTTAAATACGAGAATTGAGTTTCTGATTATATGACTTGAGACTGTGGCGCCATGCTTCTTATAATTAATAACCTTATGAATATCATTACCGAAATCCATAATAAATTCTGTACGTGTTCGTATACGGAAGGCCTGGGGTGACCACGCGGCCGGCTACGCCAGGACTAGTCTGGACTGTCCGACACGTGCGCGTATCCGCCTGGATTCGGCAATTAATACGGTGACTATGACGTAGGAGATATTGAGGACAGCCATTTTACTTTCTACAAATATACCTGAGACAAAGAAATTTCTTATTACTTTAATTAGAATGTCACTAGGATTTAAACTCCGTTAAAATATACACTTAGATTAAAAAAACATAAAAACTTTGTTCGTGAATGTTAAATTAATGTAACGAAAATCATATTGTAAATATTGTATATGTTACCGTAAAATTGTAAAAACCGTTAGAATGTAATATTACTAGAGATATTATAAAATGTCGACAGATTGTCAAATAAAAATTTCTTCTTACAATTTTACACGTTATTTTTGGTTATATTGTAATATTTACCGTACTGATTGTATAAACGGCTAGTGCTCCGAGCCGCCATATTTGTTTGCTTTTTCATAATAATAATTCTAACGAAAAATAATGCGTACAATTGTAAGGAGAAATTTTAATTTGACAATCTGTCGACATTTTATAATATCTCTAGTAATATTACAATCTAACGGTTTTTACAATTTTACGGTGACATATATAATGTACCTACTCTTTATATAATTTTTAGATATCAAAATATATTGCGTTTGTCAAAAAGATGAAGATAAGGGAATTAAAACTAAAGATAATTCAGAATGACCAAAATAGTTACTATCAAAAGGATAAGAAGTAAAATACTAAAGCATTGCTAAATACATTTATTGTATAAAGGTTTTCCTTATTATAATAATAACAAATCAAATCATTTTCATAATGTACCAATACTTCTGACTAACATTATTAATATTAACATTTTGACATTATAAAATATAATTTAAAACAAAATTATCAATAAGACAATTACTTGATAATCTAGCTATCTAGCTATAATTTATACAATAGGTTTTAGACAATGTTATACTTATCTTTAATATAATGAACGATCACTCTCACAGTTTGGCCAAGACTAACTTTTAAAAATGGCGGACCAACTTTTTATAAGAATAAAATGGCGCCAACAGGAAGTAAGGTTGATTATGGAATTTACTAAAATTGTTATACAAAAGAGAACGTTTAATTGTTATTAAGTTATTTGATAATTAAGATGAATTATTTAACTTATATTAAATTTTAAACTGTAGATTGTAAAACAGGAAATAATAAAATGATATTGTGACATAACTGTCAAAGTATAAGAATGATAAATTTAGCTTTTGAATGAAATTTATTTTAAAGGTATATTACTATAAAAATACCAATATTCTAACACGTTCATTCGAATAAAATAAATTCAAAAATATGAGTCTTCATTCTCTCTAAACTAAGATCACGGACTTAAACTAGCAAGACTATCCCGTCTAGCCCAAAACTCATGGTCAGCTAGTACCATCAACAACATTGTCGAATTCGTTGCATGTATAGTGGTGTCGTTGCCACCAGGAAGTCCGCGAGGAAGTCACTATTGTGCATTATTTTTTATTACGTCTATTTTTATTTGCAGGATATTACGTTTTTTGACAGGTAGGTACCGTCGGCGAAAAAATATTAAGTAAGAGTTAAATATTTTGTAAGGTATGTATATGTAATTATTACGTGAGGTATTCAGGAAGAAGATTAAGGAGAATCTGACCCAAATCTAAATCAAGGAAAAACTTAGGGCTTTACATCCGTTAATGGATGATTTATACAGTATTCTGCGAGCGAAGTAACCAAAACCAAAAATAAACTCTTGATATACTGTAGTGCCTGGGACAGTTGGTTTTTAAATGTCGTATGGTTGCCCAAGCGCATACGGCATTCTCACAATATAGTCAGCCTAGTCCAGAGGAATGAACTGGTCAATACGTCTGGGGCCAACTATGTGCGGGTTTCCTCACGATGTTTTCCTTCACCGTTAGAGCGTCCGTATAATGTACTTGAGAGCTGAAAAAGTCTCACTGGTACACGCCACAACCTGGGATTCGAACCTGCACTCTCTCGAGTACGAACCAAACGGTCTACCCACTAGGCTACAGAGCTCTTTAAATCAGGGAAGACAATTAAATATTTAAAATTTTTAAAATGCCTTACGTAAGTAATGGAAATCTAATTGAAATCTTATACCCCGTCCAGACTACTCGCAAAGTAGACCGAGGTTGGCCGAATAAGATAGTGTGGGCACGCACTTCGCTTCGCCTTTTCGTACTTCGGGTTACTTCGCGGAGCACTTCCTCGGCCTACTTCGCATGCAGTCGGGACGGGGCATTAGAGAATTGAAATTCATATTGCAAATGCATTGTGAGCGAATTAATTTTCCAAGTCAAAGCTTTTATTAGAGCCATGCTGAGGTTATCGATTTTAAATGCATTTCCCACGTTGAATGTGACTTTTATTTTTAAGTGTCTGAGTTCAATGAATTTAGCGGCGAAGACTATTGGGCGATATTATACTAGATATATTTTTATTCGACTTTCATTATTTTTCTGCCTAAACGTCTCTATATTAATTTAGTACCCCAAGCACGAGAAATATGAGAAATATTGTATGAAAACCATGAGAGCGCCTCTAGAGGACGTAAAAGTAACTAAAATGTTCATACAATATTCCTCATATTTCTCGTTTACGTACCTACACGTAACAAAACCGCAAAATGTTCCTGCTTGGGGTACTGTAGTTGATTTAAAATAACGTTAGGTTATAAGTAGATATGTCAATCTATTTATTCTGCTATCTGTTTTATTCTGCTAACTGTACACTAGACTGGACATTTCCCAGTAACTAGACGCGTGTGGGGAACTGAGTGTGTCGATGACATCTCATAGGAAATTGGTTTTCAGTATGTACGGTGTGTGAACATAATTGATTTCAGAATCGCCCAAACTGATATTTCCGATCTATTTCGTGACATCATGTTTCATTGAATTCAAATGTCCAATATATTGAGTACACACGAAATAATACTTAATATCGTATTTGCCTGTCTAGAACTAGCTTTTGACCGAGATCTCGTAAAGATATGGAGAGATCGTACGGAGAATAGAGAAAAGGAGCACTATCTCTCGAAGGCAGAAAAGCTAATAAAAAGTGTCTGACAAAATATTATATTATGACTAGCTTTTGCCCGCAGCTTCGCTTGCGTGAAACTGGGTTTAAGTCAGAGGGAAAGCTTGTTCGGGAAAATACCAATACCAAAATTGAATACATAATGGTGTAGGCACTGCACAGCCATATCAGTTGTATTTTATTTCAATGTTTACTGCGACTTCGTAGGTATACACTCAACAAATCTACCGGGAACTGTACCTACCATAAATAAAATTTAATAAGCTGCAAAAAATATTCTGTGTTAATTCTGGATAAACTACCATCAATTCATCAAAATTCTTTAAGTGTTTTCTTTACTTTACTTTATTGCATGAAAAACTAAACATATTATTATGTACATACAAACTTTCGCGTTTATATAAAACGTAAGGATTTCTTTGTAGTCGATAATTAGTATTTTAAGGATTTCGAAAATCTTTTAAATGGGAAGACGTTGTGGACTTTGAACTTAATAAAAATAATTTGGATTGTGATCGCCCATCCTAGTTGGGACCACGACAGAGTTTAAGAGAGATGAGTTAGCAGTACGACCACGAAGCCATCTAGTTTCTCACTTATTCCTCATATAATAATCATACACATTAATGATTAGGTAATACCTAGGTAAAGTTTTAACCAATTCAAATATCTGGTTATTTTAACTATTTAAACTTTAAAGTTAGTTATTTAAACTTTGTAACATTGTAAACTCGTACAGCCATGTAATTTAACGTAAGATTCTTATATGAAAGAGACTGGCCTTCACGACACAGGGAATCCTAGTGTGAAGACCAGTGATAGACATAAGATTTCATGTACTTTTTGCTCAATAAACTTTATTTTATTTATTTTATTTTTATTTATAGCATTTTATACTATGTTACTCTTTAAATTGATAAAACTTTTTGTAGGTATGAACCGATTGAATTGTAATACCTACACAAAATTATAAGCAGAGCTATCCTAATTCCTAACCGCGTGGAACCCATAGGTAGATGTAGGTACCCAAAAATTTTCTGCGATAAAAAGTGAGTCCTATGTGTTTCATCATCACCATCATCAGCCTATCGCTGTCCACTGCTGAATGAACATCCCGATCTTGGGCAGCCCTCATCTATCCGCTGCCAGCCACCTTCTTCAAATCGTCGGTCCATCGTGCCGCGGGACGTCCTACACTACGTTTGCCTAAGCGTGGTCTCCACTCTAATACTTGTCTGCTCCATCGATTGTCTGTCCGTCTGCAGACATGGCCGGCCCACTTCCACTTTAGCGTGCTAATTCGTTGAGCAATATCGTGACTTTAGTTCTCTGGCGAATAACGTCGTTACGTATTTTATCCACCAGAGATACCCTTAACATTGCTCTTTCCATCGCACGCTGAGCAACCTTGAACTTGTGAACCATCCCTACGGTGAGAGTCCACGTTTCGGCTCCGTGTGTCATTACCGGTAGTACGCATTGATCAAAGACCCTGGTCTTAAGGGATTGTGGGATCGACGATTCAAAGATGTCCCGGAGTGTGTTTATCCAAGGGCTAAACTACTACGGTAACATATTTTATAAAAATCCGTTCCGTAGTTTCTGAGATAAGCGCGCACAAACGTACAAATCAAAAATATTTTAAGAAAATCTTAAAAGTCATTGTTTTGGGTTAAAAACTAAAAACCCTCTTTTTAATATTATATATATCTATGCTAAAAACCTATATATCAAACACTGATAAATCAAGCACAAATAAATTAAATATTATATATAACAACAAAAGAGAAAGAAATTTAATTATACCTACACCATAGACCTACACTCAAAATATTCTACTGAAATAGTATGTAATATATTAAGTATTATGAATATAATTAATGCAGCAATCGAAAATATTTAGGTGCCTAGTTTTTCAAAGACATTTTCATCAAATTTAACTTTCCATTCTTGTCAGATTTATTTTTCAACATGATGACAATATATTATGTCAAAATAAAAATAAAGCTCCCCACTCACGGGCTATCGATTGCTTCGATCAAATTGGAAATTAATTCGTATTTGAAAGTAAATTGCTAATGACAAACTATTACATAAAATGATTAGTGTAAGACCTACCAGCTAGTTTTTGCGATGGGGGTCAAAAGTTGGAACAAAATTTACTCGTATATATACGAATTTCATATAAAAAGTATAGTAAGGTGGTCCTAGGATCTCAGACTATATTCAATTTTTATCTAAACCGATTTACTTGCAACTACGAATCCAGTAAATATTTAAATTGTAAAGACTAAATCGATCGATTGCTTGTGAGTGGGAGCTTTAAATCAAAAGCACTAAAGAGTATTTATATCAAATTTAAAGCAAATCGCTCCCAAACAACTTTCTTTCCCTTTTTATTCCCGTTAGGGGACGAATTTCAATAAACTATGATACACGAATTCCATCAATTCTGTTACATAATGTTTGTGCAAAATATGAAGTAGATTGGACCAAGGAATCACGTAGTCCCATACAAACTGTTTTCCCCCTTTTCACCCCCTTAGGAGTCGAATTTAGAAAAATCCCTTCTTATCGGATCCCTACGCATTACAAAGAGCAAGCCCTGCAAGTTTCAGGTCTCTACGATCAGCGGTTTAGGCTGTGCGTTGATCCGTCAGTCATTCAGGACAAAGGATTTTATATGTATAGATAGTTTCAAAACTGGCCATAATTGCGCTAGTGTCGGGATGTGATATGAAGTTAGCAATAAGAGAAGAATGAATAGAAAAATGGAGTGAAGTAAGGAGTGAAGTGAGTTTAGTTAGGTTAGGAAAATTTGTTGTGTAACATATTTTGTCAATTTTCTAAATCTATTAGAAGTCCTGAAATACCTTGTTGTATATTTTATTGTGTATTGAATAAAGATCAGTTAAAAATAGCTAACTTAAAAAAAATCATAAATATTATAATATGCTGTCGCTTATCATTTCGTTTCGGTGTGTTCGACCCTTATATTTAGTAAACTAGCTTTCACCCGCGACTTCGTCTGCGTGGAGTTCGGTTTCCATACAAAATTTTAACCCCTTTTTTACCCCCTTGGGGGACGAATTTTCAAAAACTTTCTTAGCGGATATCTATTTGAACTATATGTATTTGAACTATATGTATGCCAAAATTAAAATCCGTTCAGTAGTTTCGGGCATTCGGCTGTGCATTAATAGATGAGTTAGGTTTACCTTTTATATATTAAAAAGATTAATGAACAAACGGGAAGAATTTAAATAAGATGGTGGTCGCAGACCTAGCCTTTCTTGCCTGTGTTATTCATAAAAAAGACCAGACGAAATCGATCTAAAAGTTAATCATCCATTGTCTTAACTGTAAAACGTGCCAAAACTAACGATAGGTACATTTTCTTGATATTGCATTTGCGTCATTTGGATACAATAACATGTACCTATAAGTTCTTGTTGTTATGTACCAGTCTTTGGGTTCTCTGGAGTTTTCATATGGTCTCCTCTGTGTTACAAAGACCTTAGTGCTTTGAGTCCTACCCACTAAAACCCTGCCGATCAGTGACAAAGGCTAGTTCTCTTTCATAGGGAAGCATGCTACTGATTACCATCACTCATGTAGGGGAGGGGAGTGTCCGGATCTGTTTAACCCTCCACGACCGCATGAGGAACTGTACATCCAAATAAAATAGGGGGCTCTCCGACAAGTGCCCTGGAGTCCTCACTTATTCCTCACTTGTACACTAAAGTGTGTCCCTTTAAGTTATTGCTTTTCCCCTGACTCCCCCCATATCCCTCAGGTCAATTTCCCATCACGTTGGTGGGTCACCTTAGTCCTCTTGTTTTATTCCCTACACTAAAATGTCATACACGGCACATGCGCTGTTCCGCGCGGTGTAACTTGACATTCGAACTCTGACAATGAAACGTGTATCTTCTTGTGTGACAATAAAGTTCAATTTTGAATAGCTATCTTAAAAGTGCAGCGCCGCATAGAGTCTCGTATCTAGAATTGATCCTTAGACTTACAAGAACTTAGAACATGCGAAAACTTTGCGTATCCGCCTTACTCCCATTGTGTCCTGCTTTGTCCTCTGTAGTTAAATCCTCGCTTGTCCCTTAAGTCCCCCTTCCCCTAAGTTCCCCCTGTCTCCTAAGTCCCCCTGTCCCCTAAGTCGCCCCAGTCCCCTAAGTCCCCCCTGTCCACTAAGTCACTCCTGTCCCCTAAGTCGTCCCTGTTCCCTAAGTTCCCCCTGTCCCCTGTTCCCTTCAGGGTCCCAGTGGTCGATCACATTTCCCGTCACGTCGGCGGAACACGAGCACGTCGTGTTATTACTGCAGCCGCCTGGTTAACACCGGTAGCGCCATGAGATCCTGGAAACAATTAAATTAACATTAATGGATGATTTAAACAGTAATACTCCGAGTGAATTAATCACTCTTTGGATACTGTAGTGTCTGGGACAGGTGGTTTTAAATTTCGTACGATTGGACACATACGGCATTCTCACTACAACCTAGTCTAGAGGAGTGACTGGTTAATACGTCTGGGGATAACCATGTGCGAGTTTCCTCACGATATTTTCTTTCACCGTTAGAGCGCCCGTATAATGTACAGCCTGGGAATCGAACCTGCACTCTCTTGAGTGTGTGTGTGTAGTGTGACTACAATTGTTAAACATTTAAGATAGACATTATTATTTGCCCATTTAGATCTCTTCATGCGGTTTTTGCATGAAAGAGTATGAAAAACTCCTAAACTCCTAAGATACATCCAAACATACTCAAAAGCTTTCAAATCTATACTAATATTATAAATGGGAAAGTGTGTCTGTCTGTCCGTTACCTCTTGACGCTTTAACTGCTGGACCAATTTTGATGAAATTTGGTATAGATAAAGTATTAAGTCCTGGGAAAAGACATAGGATACTTTTTATCCCGAATAAGTAGGTACAGTGTTCCCAAGCGATTCTGAATTTACGCAGGTGGAGCCGCGGGCAACAGCTAGTTGTTTATAAAATCATACATTTCTTAGAATTTTGGCTTTCCAGGCTGGGACTATATGATCCGGAATCCGGAAGGCCGGGGAAATTCAAAGCATTGAAAATACAACTCTGCGCTAGTACAATAGAGCTGAAAATATAACACACAAGAGTCAAATGTCAATATCATATATGACACTCGACACTTCCATTCTCAACTCTATTGTATTAGCGCAGAGTTCTATTTTTAGTGCTCTGAATTACGGATCATAATATAGTCCCAACCTTATGATTATGAAAATGTAAAATGAAAAACATTACAACGTTTCTTCTATGGCTAATGGTTGTGTTCCTAACGTGGATGTACCACCGTTACTTTTTTAATTATCATTACGACCATGTAGAGACGGAATACATAATAAAAGTGTGAATGAACCGTACTTTTGGCAGCGATGATCCTACGTGCCTTCCGGACGGAAATCGGAGCCAAGCTAAGAATATAGATTTTTAAACTCATTTCCCGCGGTAGTGTGACATTTTGTTTTTTTTACGGCGAGGAAATTTGGCTATGGAATACAGGCTTAAAGCAAGTTTTGCCAATTCGCATTTAAATGCGCGTAGGGTATGGAAGAGATGATCATTATTGCATAATTTATCATATAATATTCATATTTTATGGATCTGATTCTCAAAAACACCGTCCGAGTTAAATACCGTGCAAAATACTGCAAGTTAGTAGAGTGGTAATTTCATACAATATGTCGATTGTAGAGTGACAAGCTGGCAGGTAATAAAATAATATATGTGGATATATTATTTTATTAAAGCACTAGATAGACAAGGGAAGCACTAGATAAGGCTAAACTTTTTCTCGAAATGATTATAAATGTATGATTTCTGTAAATAGTCACTGTCGCCAAACAAGGCGAAGTGTCATGCGCGTTTCCGATCGTGTTCTTTTTTTGAAAAAGGAAAATGGAGGGTGCGTCTGTTTGAGGCGAGAACGGGACGTACATAATTGTGAAACTTTAAAAATGAGACAGAAGATTGTGTTTGAAAATTCTCTATTGACATTTAAAATAAATGTTCATTTAAATTAGCAGCTGTGCTTAGATATGGACGACACTTTAATATTCACGGTTTTTACATCATACAACATTATTGTGAAGTAAAGTTGTACGGAAAGTTAACTGCTGTCGTAAAAGTAATGAATTACTTATCCAAACATCAACAATCATATTTAAGAAAGATTAGCTGTTATAATCGCACTTGCCATTAAATTTTGAATGTTGAAAGGATACTTCCATTAACTATACTACATCTAAATCGATTTACCTGTCTTAGTTTTTTTTTTATCTAACTAACATAATAAAGAGGAAGGATTAGTTACTTTGTTTGTTTGCATTGAATATACTCCAAAACTACTGGACCGATTTTGATGAAATTTAGCACATGTATAGAGTAGACCACGAGGAAGGATAATATATGCTACTTTTTATTACGGCAATATACGGTTTCCGTGGGTTTTTCTTTTGCGCCCACAAAGTTGCAGACAACATCTATCTAGTCTAATATAAAGAGGAAAGATTTGAGTGTTTGTATGTTTGCATTGAAAAGGATCCGAAACTACTAGACAACTCGGGGCAACTTGTATACCACTTTGAAGGTCAATAACTCGATAATGTTTCAAATGACTATGAGGAAATTAAAACATTGACGATTAAAACCATTTTCAGTGTTGTATTATGATTTATGACTCAAACTGGTCAGTCCACCCACGTCTGCAAAAAAAATAAAATAATACAAACAAATATCTCAGAAATAGTCAAAAATCGCTCATAGAAACGGGTGATTCAAAATTCAAATGATTGCTCTTCTCCCACGGACTTATATTTTACGGCTTTGCTACCTTCTACCAAACAGCCCTTTATATTTTACGGCTTTGCTACCTTCTACCAAACAGCCCTTTATATTTTACGGCTTTGCTACCTTCTCCCAAACCAGCCCTTTATATTTTACGGCTTTGCTACCTTCTACCAAACAGCCCTTTATATTTTACGGCTTTGCTACCTTCTACCAAACAGCCCTTTATATTTTACGGCTTTGCTACCTTCTCCCAAACAGCCCTTTATATTTTACAGCTCTGCTACCTTCTACCAAATATCCCTGTATATAAGAAGAAGATTAAACATATGAACTACTAGCTTTGGCCTGCGGCTCCGCCCGTATCCCATGGGAGCACTGTACTTTTTCGCTATAAAAGTATTCATCCAGAGGTACACGTGTTAATAAACTGCTACCATGCCAAATTTCATCAAAATCCGCTCCGCACTTTTGACATGAAAGAGTAACAAACATCTATCCATCCATTCATCCTCACAAAGTTTCACATTTATACCTGCCAATTATTATCTGTAATTTGATTGGATGATATAAAAATAACATGTATTCTGGCTGTATTCAAATATATTTTGATGAGTCCATCAATAAGTAATTGTCCTAAGTCTTTTACATACAATATGTTATTTATATGAGTAATATGAGTTTAACAGTCACGTGAACTGAGTCATAGAGTAATGTTTCACGTTTTACTTGTATGGTGATCTATAGATCATAATTTCTATGGATCTTTTGGTGACTTTAATATTAATTTAAAGTGTACAGGTGGCCTAGCACCATGGAGCTGATAAAAATTAACACGCATTTAGGTATTCGTTATATTCGAAAGAATAGGCGTTGTCATGATTTTCATACAATTCTTATTCTATATGTTATTGATTGTACTGTAGGTTCTTGGTGGAAATTCATGTTTCACAGTAATAATACACAATACTTCTTGCACTATTTCCACTTTAATAAGTATTTTACATTAATTTTAATATATTACACGAACGATTTCGACAAAGTCATCATTACCTGATGATGAGTTAATCGAAACCGGTCGTGTTTATATATAAATTATTGTAAAAATCTGAATAAACTTTAAATTCAGTCAGGGAGAATCAACGCTTAGTAATATTTCTCATAGATTTGCATAGTTAAAAATCGATTACTGTCGGAAACTGTAAGAAGTATGTAAAACGACTAAATACTCAATTTCCTCGAATGTACCCACAGTAGCAAGTAGCATTAGTGTATTTGACTAAGCCATGTATAATTGAATAATATAAATAACAAATTATTATGTTGTCCGTGCGTTGGTGTGTGCACACGGTACGAAAACCAGCATACATCGTAAAACCTACTTTATACTCTTGTAATAAGGTATAAATTTAGAGCGTAACGTCCGAAGTCCTTTCATGCCTTATAAGGGGGTTATAAAATTGAGGTTACGTCTAACATTACTCACTTAAAATTTTTATCCCACATCAGTATAGCGGGCAGCAGTTCGCTTTACGTTTATAAATATTATAAAGAAGAAGGGGCATATTTGTATGGAACCCGTCCCCACTACTGTAGCACCACAAGACATATATCAAATGAAAGGGCTTAAAAAGTGTGTCATTTTATTGCATGACGAAAAACCTCTAAATCATGGGAGAAAAAAGTTAATGAGGGTTAAAGTTAAAAAAAAAGAACAAAAAAATCACCCTGTATTATTGCACCATTTCATAGTGTTGCTATTAAGGAATAATTTTTGGGAAGTAATGGTATACAACAAACTTCAGAAAAGTGTTATATTTTGATAAACTGCCTCATATTTTGAAGAAATGTATGGAATAATCATAAAAGGCTAAAAAAAAATCTCTTTCCTCAATTTTTTCGCACATAATTACTTTCTGGAAATTGTTTCTTACTTGGGTATGGGTTCGAATCCTGGCTAGGAAAATTGAGTTATCAAAAATCTAATGATGCAGTTTAAGTTTTCATCAAGTCTGCCTCGACATTCCGTTGGGCTAAATTGATATTCCTAATTTGTTTTAGACTTCTCTTACATCGCCCAGAAGAATAGTTAACTATGTACTATGTCTTTTTTTTCTGTACATAATCGTTTTAAAATTATTTCTGTTATTTAATTATATGTATTTTAGTATAATTGTTTTATCTGCATCATTAGATTTTAAATAAACCAATTTTCCAGGCCAGGATTCGAACCCGCAAATAAGAAAAAAAAAATACATTCTGTATTATTGCACCATTCGATAGTGTCGTAAGTAAGAAACAATTTCCAGAAAGTAATTATGAGCGAAAAAATTGAGGAAAGAGTTTTTTTTTAGCATTTTATTATTATTCCATACATTTCTTCAAAATATGAGACAGTTTATCAAAATATAACAGTTTCCTGAAGTTTGTTGTATACCATTACTTCCTAAAAATTGTTCCTTATTAGCAACACTATGAAATGGTGCAATAATACAGGATGATTTTTTGTTCGTTTTTTTTTAACTTTTAACCCTCATTTACTTTTTTCTCCCATGGTTTAGAGATTTTTCGTTATACAATAAAATGACACACTATTTAAGCCCTTTCATTTGATATATGTCTTGTAGTGCTACAAGGGTGGGGACGTTTTGCCCCTTCTTCTTTAAAAAATAAGAACTAAATACCTGTGTTTTGAGCTTTTGATTCACAGGAAGGGAACCGTGCATTTCGCCACTATAGTTTATGTAAAATCAGGCTGTAAATATAAGGCCGGGACCTATACTGTCCGAAATCTGAAATCCGGCGGGCCTGGATAAATATAGTTATATTTTCGAAATATATAATAATATATAAAAATCGAACACATAGGTGTCGAATCAAATGTAAATGTTGTAATTGACAGGTCTCCACTCGAGACTTCGATATTCAACTCTATTATTTTTGCACAGAGTTCTATTTTCAGTGCTCTGAAATTGTGCATTTTACCGGTCCCGCCCGACTCCGGATCATTATTATAGTCCCAGCCTTAGTGCTAGGGAAATATTGTTACGAAATAAAGTTAACATTCGAAATAAAATCGAAGTTCGGATGTTTTAGAATGTAATTTGTGCATTCTTAGAACTACAGAATCGAAATCTAGTAAAGTTTTCTCAAACTATTACCGTGTATTTCATTGTTTTAATGAGCGCTTTGTGTTACAGACAAAAATCATTTGTTTTGAGCTATTTTGAAGATAGACGAGTGCCTTTACGTGACGATCTTCAAAAACTATAGATTTTGAAGATAGACACTTTTCACTGCATAAATATCGATTATAAATGTATAAGTGTAGATTCAGAAATTACTAGCTTTTGCACGCGGCTCCTCCCGCGTAATGACAGTATCCCACGGGAACAAGTACCCTATGTGGTAATTCAGAGCTTAAGCTCTGAATTACTACCATACCAAATTTCATCGAAATCCGTTCAGTAGTTTTTGCGTGAGCGAGTAACAAACCTGTCACATTTATTATAGTAATAGGATTATTTATCTTAGTACATAGTTAGCGCCTCAGGTTAGCACAGCTAGCGGTACTAACACCTGCCTCAAGGGGAGGAGCGGCGTCCATCATCTGCAACTCGGCTCGTCCTGCTAACAGAACCATTAATATGCAGATTGGATGTAACGGACGCTGGATACTGTGTTGGATCAGTTAATTGAATTATTATTGGTGAAGTGTACTATTCAAACTTTGCATGACTGACCAAGTAATCAATTAACCGAACTGTCGCTGGTCTAGGTCCACGCGTTGACCGATCTGTCGACTAACCAATCATATTATATTATGTAGGTGGGTGTTCTTAAATTACGTGATACGTTTTTGAGGATTTTAACCCCCCCCCCCCTGCTCCTTCCCTTTTTCCTGGAAAGATATCGAATCAACCTCAAATTATCGTTACTCATTCAAACACCTAATCTCCCCCCTCCTAATCTCAAGTAAGAGTTTTCAATAATTGTATATTAAGTATTTACTTATACATTAATTGTGCATTGATATATACAATTTGTTTTCGTAATTTATATTAAGACTAGTAAAATCTTGAGATTACTCAGATCGTTTTGATTTTACATTTTTTTACTATAATAATCATTTCAGACGTGCACACTGTATAGAGCTAGCGCCCACCGTCGAAAAGGGAGCTCATCGAGAACAAGCATTGGACCACTGCAGATCGCTAGAGGCCTTAAAGCTTCATATAAAACCGCCGGTCTGGCGGTCCTAAGCCTGGCAGATTTTTTTTTATTGACCAAAATGTGTGAAGATTTTTTGAGTAAAAAAAGCTCATAAGGAACAAGAAAACTGTTGTTATACACGGCTGCGCGCCAACTAGAAACCGATAAAAATGCAAGTCTGGCAGTCCTACTCTTGACCAGTTTCCAGCCAGACCGCCCTGAACGTGTAAGAATTTTGAGTAAAAATATATATACAACAACTCATAGAGAACAAGGTCAAGTTATATGTCAATCTGTTCGTCTCCTAATCCTCTTTCGAAAATCGTCGGTCTGGCAAGTTCAAACCTGGCCAAAACTCAGCCAGACCGGGATAAAGTTACCTCCTGTGATACTTACAAATAGGTAAATCATGAGTAATTTGCACTTAATGAAGCGTGATTTTGATAGATTTGTATGTATTCTTTCCGAATTTAAAATTTGCTACCCCATATTGCTACCACTGGATCCGCCATCTTGAAAAAATGGCGATAACTTTCAATATTTTGGCTATATCTCTTTACAGACGTACTTTACGATAAAAATATGTTCCACGAATATGAACTATATATAATTTTCTACAATTTATTTTATCAGCATTTTTGTGTCAAATTGATAGTTTTAACGCTGCAGAGACTTAGAGTGAAATTTTATTTGTGTTGGTGATATTTTTTATAATTCAGTATATTTTACTTTTTATGCCCATTTAGATGATACCCATATCGCGAAGTTTATAAATAATTATAAAGACCGCCAATTTAGGACGGCGGCCATTTTGAATTCACAATCATTTTAAATATACCAAATTTTAGTAGCAATAAAACTAAAAGTATACTAAACTAATATCTTATAATAAGTAAAATTAATATTAGTGAAAAATAATTTCCGTGCAGCGATTATTAAAAAAATAAATTTGTATGATGCTTTATTTTTATATTTAAGTCTAATAAAATCAATTTTATAATAAACAAAGTTCCAAAGTTTGCAAAACTTTCAGTTTTGTAAGCAGTCAATTTTCGAATAGAAGTTTGACCCCTTTATCTTTGATATTCTGATCTGATATTAAGTATATATACTTTTGGTTTTATTGACACAAAAATTTGGTATATTCAATATTATTGTTAATTCAAAATGGCTGCCTTCATAAATTGGCGGTCTATATAATTATTTACAAACTTCTCGATAGGACTAAATATGATGATATCATCTAAAAGGACATAAACAGTAGAATAGAGTTGATTACAAAAAATGTCAACAACACAAATAAAATTGCCTTCTAAGACTCTGCAGCGCTAAAACTATCAATTTGACACAAAAATGCTGATAAAATAAATTGTAGAAAATTATATATAGTTCATATTAGTAGAATATATTTTTATCGTAAAGTTTGTCTGTGAAGAGATATAGCCAAAATATTGAAAGGTATCGCCATTTTTTTAAGATGGCGGATCGAGTGGTAGCAATATCGGGTGGCAAATTTTAAATTCGGAAAGTATACATACAAATCTAGCAAAATCAAGCTTTATTAAGAGCAAATTACTCATGATTTACCTATTTGTTAGTATCACAGGAGGTAACTTTATCCCGGTCTGGCTGAGTTTTGGCCAGGTTTGAACTTGCCAGACCGACGATTTTCGAAAGAGGATTAGGAGACGAACAGATTGACATATAACTTGACCTTGTTCTCTATGAGCTATTTTTACTGAAAATTCTTACACGTTCAGGGCGGTCTGGCTGGAAACTGGTCAAGAGTAGGACTGCCAGACTTGCATTTTTATCGGTTTCTAGTTGGTGCGCAGCTGTGTATAACAACAGTTTTCTTGTTCCTTATGAGCTTTTTTTACTCAAAAAATCTTCACACATTTTGGTCAATAAAAAAAAATCTGCCAGGTTTAGGACCGCCAGACCGGCGGTTTAATATCAAGCTTTAAGGCCTCTAGCGATCTGCAGTGGTCCAATGCTTGTTCTCGATGAGCTCCTTTTTCGACGGTGGGCGCTAGCTCTAGTACAATTAGATTTTCCAAACTTTTTAATTTTACCTCATTTTCTCGAATTTTGAGACTATTCTTTGCTAAAAAAATTACGAGATATTTGCTGAGCACGCAAGTAAATTTTGGTGAGATTCGGCAGGCCCCCTTCCCTGAATACCTCACGTAATTTGTCAAAAAAACACATTGGACTAGTCGACACTTAAATCTAGCAACTAAACGCTTGTTCGATCAGTCCTCTCGTCTCTATGTTTAAATCTAGTCAAAGATAGACCAATGTTAACCATTCTCATTGACCAATACGTAACGAATAACTATTTATTTAACCATTTGCCTAGAGGCTAGACTACTTCGTAGAGATTACTCTACCAACGTATCCGGCGAAATAAACTCATTATAGACATCTTCCTCATGTACAAATTAATTTTTTTCATTCCCCCAATTACGCTTCCTGCTGTCAGATAGCGGTGATCAGAAAAAGCCGTCATTAATGTCTAACAAGTGAGTACTCGTTCATTAGTCGAGAGAATGAACGAGGTGCTGAATGGATCATTAAAACATTCACTCCCGTAATTACGTGTTTGGACTGATGATGACCGATCGAGAAGCGTTTCCGCTTTTGATTAATAACAAAAAAATATAAATTACGATGTTTGATCTGAGAAATATAATGTGTTATATGCCCGCGGCGCCGCCCGTGTTCAATAGACATACAAAACTTCCTCTTGAATCACTCTATCGATAAAAACCACATTGAAATCCGTTGCGTAGTTTCAAGATCTAGGCAAACATACAGAGGTGAAAGCGAACTGTTTCACAGCAGTTAGGGTCAAATTACACCGAAATAAAACGATACGCGACATGGCGCGGGCGCTGCGTTTCTAAGATAGCCATTAAAAATTTTACTTAATTCATTATACAAGAAGATACAGGTTTCATTGTCAGAGTTCGAATGTTAAGTCGCATCGCGTTGCAACTACATATTGTGTAGCGAATAAAGTTCAATTTTAAATAGCTTTTTTAAGAATGCAGCGCCGCAAGTATGTTTTTTTCTACTTGCATTCGATCGTGAACACGTTTGCCGTTTACTGGGAATTTGTATGTGATTTGTACAGCGCCATCTAGTTGTCACGTTTAAAACTAGGTCAAATCACATACGAATTACTAGTAAACGCCAACCGCGCTCACGATCGAATGCGACAAGAAAAACTCACACAGCATTCTGACCCAAAAAGTAACTAATGATAGTAAAAAGTATATATGTAATAATAGTAAATAAGTAACTAAATAATAGTAATAAAGTAAGTCAGATAGCTTGAGCTAGCTTTGTAAGTTATATCCTAATTTTGTTATGTATTTAACATCCTAATTTTGCGTGTTCCTAGTTTCTACTTAGCTTTCTCACTTTATGTCTGCTGTGGGTATTCATTCAAACAACTAATCTATTCGCGTTTAGAATGTAGTGAATCATGCATACAAATTATCCTAATTTAAAAAAATAATAGTATTTACAATTACATTCATAGTTTATTATAAAATGCCCTAATTTTATAATATCAAATTTAGAAATTCCAAAGTCACTCCGAACTGCACTAAATATAATTCAATATAGTAAAAAGCAATAAATTCTCCAACAGAAAGCCCTTGACAAGAATTCGGCGGTGAATTAATACTGGTACTGTCGGACGAAAACGACGCTTAGGACAACGCATTATGCGGACATACTATGCCAGACCGTCCGGGTCGGTTATTGTGAAACCGTGCGATATTTTAACGAACATGTCACAAAATTTCGCCTATGAAATCCTACTTTGTACTATTATAAAATATGTAAAAGTTTGTGAGGATTACTGAACTGACTTTGATAAAATTTTGTTTGGTAGTGTTTATTCGTTTAAGCTATGGAATAACATATAGGCTACTTTTTACTCTGAAATAGTACAGTGTTCCCATGGGATACTGTACTTATTTACGTGGGCGGAGTCGCCGGAAAAAGCTAGTGAGAAGATAAAAAGTAAGCCGAAAGCGAATATAAATCGTAATAAGCTATTAATTATGCCGCCAGCCTAAAGTCTAAGTGTCGATATTTGATGGCGCGACTTTGTGCGTGCAAAAAAAACCGGATACATTTTACGCGATAAAAGTAGCCTATGTTTTTTCTTGTGGTCTACTCTATATTTGTACCAAATACCAAAAATACTGGTATTTTCGGAGCCTATTCAATGCAGACAAACAAACAGACTTTTCCTCTTTAAAATATTAATATAGCTTTTGCCCCCGGCTCCGCCTGCGTAACTACCTTATCTCACGGGAATACTGAACTTTCTTGGGATGAAAAATATCCTATACGTTAACATAGAGCTTAAACTACTAAGGTCCCAAATTTTTGCGTGAAAGAGTAGCAAATATCTATCCATCTTCACAAGCTTTTACGTTAGTAGAATTAGTATCGCTATAGAAGTATAGTATAATTACACAATGCCATCATAATTGCTTACCTTTAAGTAGTTATTGATTATGTGTTGTGTGTTAGAAAACTCATATAAATCAAAGCCTCAATGGCTATTAAACAAACGTTACCCTTTCGTTTCTAATAATACCATAAAAACTGCAATAACATTGCAGCGGCGGAAAGGGCAACCAGCGAAGGGTGTAAATGTAGTCAAGTGTGAATTTCAAGCAATAATATTATATATCAATCTAATGATTTTTGATACGAGGAAATGTATAATAATATAATCATTTAGTGCAGCAAAATAGTATTAAAATTCAACGAAATTTGTACGAAAACTTCTATTTTGGTACGGTAGTAGTTTAGATTCTAGATTAACACATATATGGTTCTCGCAGGATTTCTTTTTACGAGTAGGAAGTCACGGCCGACATCTATTATATGCTAAAACAAAATAACGAACGATTTTCAGAATAGGGTCTCGCGCATGAATAAAGAGACATTGGAAATGGTCAAAAAATAGCTTGTAGTCGTGTTAGCTTGTATCACATACATGTTTTTCCCCCACAGTCCCTTGTTTACCATACGTGGGAATGTCAAAATCTTGTTCACACTTTTTAATAATCGCAAAATTGTGTTCAACAATACTCCTAGAATGTTCTTAATGTTTTTTTGGTTGGAATTGAATACAATGAAAAGAAAAATTAACACCAAAGAAGTGGAGGAAAATGAATAAACATCTCTTTCGATACTACTTGCACTAATTATTAATTTATAAATACAAATAGCCAATAAACGATTGTTAAAAAATGAAAAATGTACAACTTACAAGAAATAGTGGTAAATTAATATTAAATAGTAATCCATTATCCATAATAATGGCCTCTTGTGAATATTATACATAGGTATATGGTTAAAATATTTAATAGACATCTATATTGTGTTTCCTGATATTATGTTCTATCATAATATTATATTAAATTATACTAACCACTTAAACATAGGCAACAAGAGACCTTGCAAATTAAGACTGTCAGAAGTAGAGTCATCTAAAGTATTTTTTTTTTCTTGACTATTAAAGGTTTCTGACTGTGGGTGATCTGTATTTTTTAGTTTTAGTTCCAATAAATTAATGTTTTATACTATTTTTATTAGCCAACTCTTTTGTTTCTCCCAATGACTTACTTACGTGATCTGTCGACTTGTGTGGTCCACGAAACACAAAAACCTATCGATTCGGTTTTTACCGATTCACCACGTTACAAATGCGATCATTAACCGGTCACACCACTTAAACTGGACCCTAAACCGTTGTATCTAAAGCCAATGTCAGAGGTGGGATTTGGAGTAAACTTTGTCGGCCATTTTAAAAATTATATAATTGTCGTAAGGCTTGTCAGCGAGGGATATAATTGTCGGCCGAATAAAAGGGTATTTGATCGAATAAATTGCGGATTGGCCGAAAAAGGACCGCCCAGCACACAGTAGGAAGCGATGATAGAAATGATTTAAAGCGATAATGGTTGCGAAATTTTCGACGAAACTGGATTCGACGCAGCACGAGATGGTTGACAAAAAGTTTTGTCGCAATAACGATACCTCCACGACCTCCTCCTGGTACTTGTATGCATATTCATTAATGAGGTCCATGGGAAATTAAAGAGTAACCATTTATTTCGGCTTGGATGTCAAAAGGGACGAAAATATCGACCATTGAATTTCGTTTGCTGCAAAAATCACCTTTTGTAGAGATAAAGAGTTTCAATTATTTCTATGAATTTCTATATTGCTACTTAAAATTTTATGAAAACTAAACAATAAACTTATCTGAACAATAAATTCAGCTTTTGGTTTTTTAAACAACGGATTTCCGATTATTCTATTATTCGGACGATAATCCAATTCAACCGTTTTTTGGCAGTTTTCGACGTTTATGTATAATCCAACTCATATTTCATAACTTTTGGATACAATTGGTGATGCCTCGCTCGATTTTCGACCTTAAATAGTTCTGATATGGTCAGTTTTATGTATCAGAGTGTTTCGTATCATTGTAATAGTATTCTTCAACGATCAATCATTTGTCACAACTTCGATAATCGTGATTTGTGTGTCTGTCTGTGTAAACGGATTCAAGTCAATATTATTTTACGGTTTCGTTCTATTTTCCTGGAATGTTTTCGGTATTTTTGTGAATATTATCATTCTATTGTCTGGCCGCTACTGCATTTTATCTTAAGTAATCTTCTCCTTAATATTCTGATCTTCATGCAGCTTCTGAGCCGCACTTAAAATATTATGCCACCTTATTTGTAACCTACTTTACTACTTCATCCTATTTAATATTAAAAACTCGAACGGCTGGTCCGATTTAGCAAATTTTGGACTTGAAGTGATTTTGGAAGTTTATGGAATGTTTAAAATGGCCCGAATAAATATGGCCCGAAAAATGCAAAAAGGACAGTGATTATAAAAAATTGTCGATTTTTTTTTGCTTTGCGAAAAACGAAAATTACTGTTCAAATCCTTTTGTTATTTGTGTCAAGTATGGCTTAAACTGCCTCCGTGGTCTAGTGAATAGAGCATGGCTCTCAATGGAGGTCGTGGGTTCCATTCCCGCATTGGAACAACAAAAATTTTTGTTCCAAGTTTGGTTAGGACAATGCAGGCTGATAACCTGATTGTCTGATAAAAAAGACGCATAGATCATGCGTCGGATGGGCATGTAAAAAGTAGGACCTGTGCCTGATCTCTCGCCAGTCGTGTTATCCGTCCCACTGGTTTATGAGAGTAAAGGAAGAGAGAGTGTTCTTGTGTGCTGCGCACACACTTGGTCACTTTAAAACTACTCCTGCGTAACTGGCCTGGTTTTAATGAAACCGGTCACCGTCACCGAAATCGGTGTGAAGATTTATTATTATTTATGGCTTAAAACACTCCCCCATCTACATGAACACACAAACCTTAGTTAAGCTCTTGCTTAAATTCAGATGTGTAAACTGTAAACTCACTACTTAGTTGGTACGTAGCTTGTCCTACTTATGAAATCTTAGCAGCATATTATTATGAATTTTCAAAAGAAGCATCCTCATGGGATGGTACCCTGTACCTCGATTCTCGTATTTAAAGTGGACTTTCGTTTAACTTTGATTGTATTATGAGTTGAGTGACTTGTTATCATAAACTGATTTTGTGAAGTTTGGACCAATCAGAGCGCGTTTCACGTTGGCTTGAAGTTTACGAGAATATCGTTTGGCAGTTTCGGCGTATCGGGACTTGATTGTAATTGTATTAGTGCAGGTTTTATTAAGCAGAATTGACCCTCTGTTCAATTGTTTAATGTTGTTGGCTCTTTCTTGCACACCTTTTAAAAATATTTTAAATACCTTATTGTACTAGCGCAGAGTTCTATTTTCAATGCTCAGAATTTTACCCAGTCTACCGAATTCCGTACAATATCTTTCCTTATTTCCACTTGATGATTCCATTTTAATACAGAGTGTAATCGAAACAAAAGTAGATCAAGGAGCGTGATCAATATTAGATTCTCGTTCCAAAAATATTTTATACTAGCTGTTGTCCGCGATTTAGTGCGTGAAATATGGAAGCCCGCGGGAACCGAACATTTTCCGCGACAAAAAGTATGTCTATGTCCTTCCCCGTGGTCTAATCTATATCAGTGACAAACATCAAAATCGGTCCAGTATTTTTGGAGCGCATTCGATGCAAACAAACAATCAAACATTTCCTCTTTAGAAGTATATGCTATTTTTCTGTAAATTACAAAATTTTTTGCTATGCATACTGCCATTGTGGCTTAATGTTTGGTATACGTATACCTAATATATTATTCGGATAAAATACACCCTGTAACCCTCAAATCAATAATACATTGATTTTCAAAACCCAGGGGCATTTAGCAGTTTTTCCGTCCTATATTGAGGCGTCACTGGGCCGCGATGTATCATAACAGACGTCGCATGATTTATGTCGGCCGGGTCCTTTTTGTCCGACATTTTGTCCGAAAACCCCCGGACCTTACATCATCCTGTCTCATTAAGACGTTTGTGATGTAAAACGCTCGATCTGAGCATAAATCCATTCGAATGTTTGAGCTTATACTGCGAACGTTTATTTTCGGAATGTCAACTTTTGACGTTTTGTTCTTCTTCTTCTTTTAAATGGCTGCGAATTTTAAAGGGTTCGATATAAAGTAATTGGAGTCTGGAATTATTTATATGTTTATTACATAAATAAGTCTGACATTAACCCGCATTAAATTGAGGTATATGGTCTCTACCACTAGTCAGCTGCAGTCACCCTTATTATGAAAATCCGGCGGCGCTTTCTTTCATGTTACGAAAATAGCATAATTTTTTTATATACTCTAAATCCTCACATTGAAAGATGCTCCACTGGTGGGCTAGTCGTTGATGATGATACACCCTGATGATACACCAAGCAGTTGTTACCGGTACGGAGCACACCGCACAAGTGCATGATGTATGAAGTGACAAAGCGTCAGTTATTTATGTGGACAGTCTCGCAGCAGGACGCTGAAGTAACAGGGGCTACTGGGTAGACGACCATTATAAATAAAAATGTCGGACAGTCTTTGACCAGGAAAATATTTTGAATTGTAGCTGTGAATATTAACAAAAACGAATTATTACAATAACTATTGCATTATTAAAATATATTGTCTTTTCACGTCTTTGTAGATGGCGGAACCTATCTACTTCAAAATCGGCGGGTTATTTGTGAAGAAGTGGGGAGCAATTATGCATAATAATATTCTCATTAAAATTTACGCCCATTTTCTGTATGCAAAATTGCTAAATAGCAAATAGAAATTGAGTATTCATTCTGTTAACAAACATAAATGTAATGTTTTTGTGTAAATCATAGATATATAATATTAAAAAGAGGTAGATATGTTATAAACGCGTAAAATTTAAGACTCGAATTGGCCCGAGTCGGGCCATTTTTGGTTAGTGTGCTCCGCGAGTAATAGCGTGTTATGCGACGTTGGCACATTGACACGCGTCCCATGTCAATGTGTCCCATGTCGTGGCACAGAAATATTGTCAGTTTTGTAAGGATATAACGTATCTATGTAATAATTAATCAAAGGTGTAAATTTAAATTTTCGAATATCCTGTCGACTGTGCCAATGATGCCCACTCGCAGGTCGGGGTCAGATCGGCCCGCGATACGATCAGCATCGTGTAGGGCAGAGGCCATTGTGTGACGTCGCCCGCTGCTGCGCTTTTTCATATTTTAAAATAATACAGAAGCTCGTACATGTAGAAACATGTTGTTTTGTGGACGGTACTGTTTTGATGGTAGTTATACTTTTAAAACAATAACATAAGGTTCGGTAAAATCAATTACGGATATTTTGGGCATATGATCTACGTCTATTGCTTATGTAAAGAACTACGTCTACGAACTAACTACTTACGTTTAAGCAGAAAAATAATTGACATACTAGAAAAAAAAATCTTTATATGGGTAAGTTTGCGTTTTGTGGAGTCACCCATCCATGAGATGATTTTTTACTTTGAGTATGACAATTATTTTTTTGGCTAAACGTCTTTACATAGGCAGTGGATCATGTGCCCGAAGTATCCGTAATTGATTTTCGGAGACATTATATAAATAAGATAATGATTTTAGGTACACACTGAAAATAAGTACATATGTACTTGAAAAAATCGATAATTGACTACATTAATGTTTTTATAAATTCGGCCTTTGACAGAACTCACGAAAATCTTTGTTTAAATAATTTTGTCTTGTATAAAATATTAAGTTTAATTAGTTTGTTGCAAAATTATTATTTGTGTCTTTTTATCATTGTCTAAGCCAGCGAAATTTCATTTTGATTTAAGGGCCCTATACGGCAATCGAGGGTCGGGAATATAAGAGAATTATACAGAAAAAGATACTCCACAACCTTGAAAAAAATCACACGGCTAGTTAATGAATGATACTAGCCTTTCGAAATTTCGAATTTAAGATAATATTTATGGATAAGTGTAAAAAAAAATCTGAATATCACTGAAAACGTGTAAATCGCACTCCCGTATTATAATAACTGAGTCGTAATTATCAAGAATTATTAAACTAATTTTATCAAATAATAAAGTTAAAACTATAAAGAAGTAAATGAAATCTTTATTTCTTAGTAAATATATTCTTATTTTGTGTTAAGAAATCATAAACTTGCCCAATTTTTTCGCTCAAATTCTTCATACAAATTACTATGAACTGGCGAGTTTCCACAAATACATGTGCGAGCGCCCGCTGCGGTCAGTACGCCACGCAACTCCGAGGAGAGAGCACGTCGCTTTACGCCGCATCCACAGATCGCGATCGAACCACAGTATAATTAATAATAGTAGGTACATTTGTTCTGTTGAGCAAGTAAATATTTCTTTTGGAACGAAGTTCCTTATGACGCGTTGCAAAAGGGAGACGGAAAAAATTAAGACCAAAAGTTGTAACGACACTTTTTGCCATAGTTGTAAGCCGTGCGGTGTGTTTCTCTGTCTCTCTCTCTCTCTCTCTCTCTCTCATCATCAATCAACCAAACGCAACAACCCTCCACACCAAAAACCCCACCCCCTATACAATGTAACCCCCCTCCCCCTCTAAAATGTTTTGACCTTACCAATAGCCTTCCCACGAAACCTCCCCCCATCCCCCCACCCCCCGAAAATTCCCCTCGAGGCATATCTCAATCAACTGGACCCCTAGACCCCTCGAGTCAGGTATCATTGGAATCGCGAGAACGAGCCCTATAATTTGGCTTAATCAGATCCCCTAAATTCCCAACGGGAAACCGAGATATACCTCAAAAACCTCAAGAACCCCCCTCCCCCTCTCAAAAAATTTTGACCCCTCCAATAGCCTTCTCACAAAACCTTCCCCCCTCCCCCTCCTCCCCCCCCTCCCCCCTCCCCCCAAAATCCCCTCGAGGCATATCTCAGTCATCTGGACCCCTAGACCCCCCGAGTGAGGTATCATTGGAATCGGGAGAACGAGCCCTATAATTTGGCTCCATCAGATTCCCTAAATACCTCAAAAACGTCAAGACACCCCCCCCCCACCTCAAATTTTTTTTTGACCCCTCCAATAGCCTTCTCACGAAACCTTTCGAAAATTGTTTTTGGACTTGTGGAATGGATTTCGATCAGGACTAGTGACTCGACTTAAACTCGCGACAGGTCAACAGGACAGAACAGGACAGGAAAATGCGGTCGGCGTTGTGCACTAAGCATGTGTCGTTCGTTCGATTTCCGCGAACCAGTTTTGAGGTTTTTAGGGCCATTTTGAAATTTAACGTATGGTGAAAACACTATTGAGAAAAAAGTGTCTCCAGTTAAATGGCCCCACTTTTGAGATTTTTGGGGCCATTTTGAAATATGACGTATGGTGAAAACACTATGGAGAAAAAAGTGTCTCCAGTTAAATGGCCCTACTTTTGAGATTTTTGGGGCCATTTTGAAATTGAAAATACTATGTAGAAAAACGTGTCTCCAGTTAAATGGCCCCACTTTTGAGATTTTTGGGGCCATTTTGAAATTTGACGTATGGTGAATGGGGCCAATGGGAAAATACTATGGAGGTGTCTCCAGTTAAATGGCCCCACTTTTGAATTTTAGGGCCATTTTGAAATTTGACGTATGGTGAAAACACTATGAAGAAAAAAGTGTCTCCGGTTAAAAGGCCCCACTTTTGAGATTTTTGGGGCCATTTTGAAATTTGACTCTCGAAGTCTTTGGGGTATTGGTGACGACTATTGGTCTGGTCAAAAAATGTATGGTGTTGGGTTGGGACACTTGTCGATGGTACCTGAAGGTTTACCGGTTCTGCTAAGGAGCAGCAGGCTTAGCATGCACATCGCAGAAACATCGGAGAGTCGACAAAATGAGAGATTGAAGAAACATTAATACCATTTGTAGCAAAATAGGTCTTATTGTAAGGCAGCAAGGTCGATGCATTGTCGTTTGGAAACAATCTTTCTTTTCTTCCCGAATTTTCTCTTTCTTTTCTCACAGAAGATTTCCCGACAGCCATTTTAAAACTAGATAATATGTCTGTTTAGAAATGTTGATTTCTATTGGCAACCTTGTCGCCAAGGATTAAGAACTATTTTGCAACTCACTATTTGGATAAAATATTTCTTCCTTAAATTTATTTCTTCGGATCGCCATGCTAAGCCCGCTGGCTGGTGTTCTTGAAAATTATTATACGAGGTGTGTGCATGCGTGCGGAATAGGGAATATGCATAAAATATAAAAATAGCTTAAAATATAATAATATGATACTAGACTGAAAAATAAAGGAAACGGCGAAAAAAATTTCAATATCTGTTAATAAATGAGCAAGATATGAGCGGTCAAAGTTTGTAATCTATCTCTTTCTAGCAAAACGAAATTTAGTATGAACTTTCTATGAAGGTCGTGTTATGTGACGTCACGATACACGTCCGATCTCTCTGTCTAACAGACTACTTTAAACGTTCATATCTTCGTTATTTTTAATGATATCAAAAAACTGATTTTACCATACGGTTTACCAAACAAGATAGATCTATATAAAAAAATAAAAAAAATACGTGCATATTCCCTATTGCGGATTTAAACCGCAACGCGGCACGTTTGTATGCAGATGGTTTACTGTTCTTTATACTGTGGCGCGAGGCTCGATCGTTGTGAGAGTAGCGCTAAAAACCTAAACTTCGCGCGGCGCGTCTCCGAATACAGTCCTTAAGTCAATTAGCTGCCTAAACTCTTTGAAGACTGCATTCAAAAGGGAATTTTGTGCAAAAAGTCCAATAAATCATTTCATATCTCCGAATTATCTCGATTAAACTATTCGATATAAATATTATAGGAGAGATATTTTTTAATCTTAATATCGATCGCGCAAAAAGTGGCATTTGGGGCTTTCAGATCTGATTCTGGACAATTATGCCCATTGTCCTCCCACAGATGATACGATAAATTACAAATTTGATAGATCCAAGATCCGAGACGATTATGATTTTGCATCTATCGAAAATCTCCGAACCTTTGTCTCCACCGGGATATTCGACATAAAAATCCTCGAAAATAAATAATTTAACGAAATCGATTCCGAAATATCGATCGTCAATCATAACTCCGTGGCGACGTTATCGAAACAAAATGGCATTTCTTGCGGCCGACAACAATTAGCTATTGTTTATTGTATTGTGAAATGCGAATTAGCAGTGCGCCGTCGCAAAAAGGGATTTTTATTCGATACGAGAATCGATTTATTTTCGAATCGGCGAAATAAATACATGTTCTGTTTAACTCGGGAACAATTGATGGTTTTCTTTGCAATACCGCGAGTATTTTTACCCTAAAGACCCCGCATTCTAATGTTAAAATCCCAATTTATATGTTAGTGTTGGGCGTTTTTTTGACGAATCGTGTCGATTTCTGTTCCGCCGGCGACCATTTGGAGGCGAATGTCTTCATTTGGTTCGATTTGGTGTAATAAAAGTGGAAATGGACATCACTAGATTAATATTTATAAAGTCATTTGGGCCCCAACATGCGTATTGGTCTGTTTTTAAAATTCCATAAATTTGAATTTTTATTATATCTCAATTGGAATACACAAAAACTGTAACTGCCTGCATCAATACATTCATTTTCTCTTTTAATAATATATTAACAACATTTCATTACTTTTCTGTTTTAGAAGTGTAAAAATGTAATGCCGCATCCGCACGTTTGCCACTTGCCGCAAACTCCAAACCTCCACAAACGCTTGACTTGGAAAAGGGAATCAAACGTCGCCATCCGCACCAGGGATGTCAGACGTACCAACTTCTTGGTACACATACTAGGTTTTGGTTCCACGTACCATGTACCAAGACTACTCAGTCCTTGTACGGAAAAATACCAAGATTGGCCCTTGACCGACAAAAATACACTGACCATATAGATTTAGAATAACCGGCAAATTTCAAAGATGCATGTAAAAAAAAATTCCAATCAGATTTCCCTCATAATATAAAACTTTTTATAGCAAGCAGTCTCGATAAACACTTACCATTTTCCATGAGTTAATTTGAAATATGCTTGATGGCGTAATGGTAAGGTGCTCCGCTCTCAATCTAGAGGTCAAATCCCTCGAATATTTTTTTGATACCGCATTGAAAGTGCAAATATTGTTCGAAAAAAAATTCTATATTTATTCAGCGTTTTTTCCATATATATTTTAATGATTTGTTATATCATTCGATAAAGAATAAAGGTAAAATTGCTCACACGGTTCATATAGTTCACCAGATAAATACCACATCCCCCATCAAAAACCCTCGTTTCCGATAAAAATCTTCTTTATGAATCATGTATCTGTTTTTTTCAATATATTTTACATTTTATACCCGATATGCAATATAAAATCAGAAAGATATGTTTAAAATGATATTTCTTCCGTACGTTCGACAATTACTGCCCTCTATTAAGAGTATACGAAATTAAAATATTATTTTTATTCACTGGGATGCGACTTCCGATACAGTTTATCTATCAGTGTTTGCAGCGCCAGAGCGGAGCGCAGGCGTACCAGTTTGCCATCTCCAATACCAGTTTTCAGCCAGCTCGGTACAAGGATTTCCAAGTGGCGGTCTGACATCCCTGATCCGCACGCTTGCGAGTGAGTTAGTGTGTTCTGAACAGGCAAGCATGACGGACGTTCAGCTCGTAGGTATCGGCTATAGCATTTGCTTTGAGTTATTTTTATTGTAAAAACAACAGCCTCCGTGGTCTTGTGGTTAGAGCTTGGCTCTCGACTCGGAGGTCGAAGGTTCGATTCCCGCACTGGGATTATGAGAGTAAAAGAGAGTGTGCTTTTTTGTACTGCGCACACACTTGGGCACTATAAAAATACTCCTGCGTAACTGGCCTGGTTTCAATAAAACCAGCCACTGAAATCGGTGTGAGGAGTTATTGTTATTTCTATTGTAAAAAAATACATAAATAAAAACAAACAAAAAAAAACGGCAAAGAAGATGGTGGATTAAGTTACAAATTAATCGTATAGTGGCTTATTCAATAGTGTACTTAGCCACGCATCGGCTACTTTTTTCTCATAATAATAATATCTATGGACGTTTCACACCACGTCAATCTGGTCCCGTGGTAAGTTCTCGAAGAATTTGTGTGACGGGTACCAGACAACAGAAATATATTTAATACTTACTTTTATATTATACATGTCACCGTAAAATTGTAAAAACCGTTAGGTTTTAAAATAACTAACGACATTGTAAAAATATGTCGAAATATTTATAACTATATATTTTTAATCTTACGAAAAATTATGTGTTAAATTATAGGCAGAATATTCGCGTCCAAAGTCTATCGGCATTTTACAATTTTACTAGTTTTATTACAATCTAACGGTTTTTACAATTTTACGGTGACATATACATGTTTAAGATTTTTATTGTATCTATCGGCATTTTACAATTTCACTAGTTTTATTACAATCTAACGGTTTTTACAATTTTACGGTGACATATACATATTTAAGATTTTTATTGTATCTAAGTGTATTATACACTTAGATACAATAATTATGCTTGTTTTTCGGGTCCCAAATGCATGGTTCAGCCTGATAACATTCGAGAAAAAACAAGATGTCTAATATTTGACCAATCACCACTCATTTTGTGCGAGCGCAGGCACGTCTGCCCGTCTCCAGTAGGGATGCTCGATGTTGCAAAAACATCGATGTTGGCATCGATAATGACATCGATAGCTTATCATCGATGTTCGATGTTTATCGAGCTCTAAACATCGATGTCAGGCAACATCGATGTTTTTTTGCAAACGTCTTCACGGCCGTCCGTCATCAATACATCTATACTAATACTATAAATGGGAAAGTCGTTTGTCCGTCTTTCACGCCAAAACTACTGAACCGATTTAAATGAGGTACAAAGGACATAGGCTCCTTTTTATCGCAGGGAAATGTACATTTCCTGTGGGATACTTTATTTACAGTTTGACGTAAAAACTACTTAGCCGATTATCATGAAATTTAGCACAGATATAAAGCGGACCACGGGAAAGAAAATAAGGTACTTACTTTTTATCGCGGGGAAATGTACGGCTCCTATGGGATACTTTATTTACGGTTTCATGTTAAAATTACTAAACCGATTATCATGAAATTTGGCACAGATATAAAGTAGAACACGGGGAAAGACATAAGTTACTTTTTATCGCGGGACATATAAGGTTCCCGTGGGTTACTGTCTTCGATGGCGTTGATATCACAATAGTGGTTAAATATTTTACCGCAAGTTTTTTCAACTGGGTTTCCGATTAATCGGTCCGTGACATCGATGTTACGATGTTTTGAATAATGCAATATCGATGTTAAAACATCGATGTTTTATCGTCTAACATCGATGATCATCGAAAATCGATGATCATCGAGCATCCCTAGTCTCCAGTACACAAACCAGACTGAGCGCGCGCAAACGTGTGGATGCATCGCAAGCGCTTGCGACAAATTCCCTTTGATTTGTGTCAAAAAACCGACACTCGATCGGAACGGCTGCAAGCGCTTGCAAACCTACACAAACCAAGGAAAACGCTCTATCCGCACGTTTGAATTTGTGAGAGCTTGTCGAGGTTTGGCAAACGTGCGGACGCGGCATAAAATTACAATTCCCAAGACATTACCTCCTCAATCTAGTTATCATTTGGTAATTATTGTGTTTTTCTTTGCAGGTAAGATGGCTGCCTTAGCTACAAACACCAGGTACAATAAAGTGGCTCAAATATATTCCAAATTATTTAAATTTTAGAATATTCATTTACTTTTGAAATCGCGCAATCTATCGTCCATTATGAAATATTATGTATCTACTTAAAGCTCCTCTTATACAAATCGTGTCATTTAACGATTTATAAATCCTCTTTCAAATTTCAAAACTCCTTCTCTTCTACCCCCCTTGACACTAGAACTTTAGCCAAGATGCTATCGCTAATTACGATGACGAACTTAGAAATAAATATTTAAGGGCATTGACGTATCGGACGGACAATTAGACACAATTTCGAAGATTGTCATTGAATTAACGATATCATGTAGTCCTCTGAGCGGTTGGTTTATCGAAAACGCCAAGGAGAAAATTATCACTCGTGTAATAAGCACTTTGTTAAGGCACAGACGCAAGATCTTGTGATCCTTACAGTAAGTACATTATAAATCAAAATCCCCGCCGTGTCTTATATTTTCGCGATTTTCATATATCGACAGAATGGCTCCTAAGGATGGTTTAGGTGTATAATTGATTCAGGTTTTATGGAATTTGGTAGAAATATGAGTATAATAGTCATAGCTCACCCTTTTGAAATTATTGTCTAGTCAGCTAACACATCTTTTTTTACCTAAGTAATTATAGTTTTTTTCGCTGCCAAGGAATTCATTTTTTTTTGAGTCGCTAGTAAGATAATTTTGGTTTTAACCAATTTGTTTTTAACACCTTACTTTAATATTTAAAGTAAAAGCCTCGAGTTAACAGCCTCAGGCCGCGCGTCAGTTAATTCGCTTATTCTCGTGTTATCTGCGATCTCCGTGATAAATATTCGAAAGTCACCGCAAACAAAATGTCCGAACTCCGAACACCTCATTGTTTAAATTATAAACATATTGTGCAATCAAAATCCTGTCGGCAGACGAGCTGACGGATCGCCTGATGAAATGTCCGCGTTTATTGTCACTCCAAGCTCCAGTTACAACTCCAGAAAAATTTCAAGGTTTTTTAAACCCCCAATCCCATTTTGGGCTTTGGAACCCTTGAATACTCGGTAAAATATGAGGCATACTTTGTTTTTAACCACCAAAAATAGGGTTGTTATAATGTCTGTCTGTGTGTCTCCGTGGCATCGTAACCTAAAGGAAAAATCAGATATAGATGCGGTTTTTTGTCTGAATGCTGGCATGATCCAGAGTGTTCTTATCTATAAATCATCATCATCAGCTTACATAGTGCTTTCAATTTTATTTATACACCAGGGGGTCTAAAAATGCCACTTTAGGTGTTTTATAACCGTCGCTTCTCAATACATTTTGGATAATGTATTATATGTTAGAAAGAATATCAGTAATTTTAAAACTAAAAGCGACAATCACTGTAGAAACACTAGAAATAAGCACAAGCTAGATATACCGGTGATCAGACTAAGTAAAGTAAGCAAATCATTTAAAGGTCAATGTATACGCCTATACAATAGAATCCCAGAAAACTCAAACTCTTTCCATTAATAAATTTAAAAAAGTAGTTAAAGAACGTTTGTGTGCAAAAGCCTATTATAAGGTCAATGATTTTATTGACGATCGCACACCTTGGGAATAGGATGGCCGCTTCTATGTAATAAATGTATCTGACTTTTGTCAATATTATATAGAATTAAGTTTTTACATTGTAAACATCTTATTTTTTTTAAAGAACAATTTTCCATCTTTTTGCTAAAATATGGCCCCGTGCGAGTTTCTTACGCCGGTTCTTCTCGCCGGGTTAGTTCCCGAACCGGTGGTAGGTATCAAGTAGGGACAATTCTTTAAGCGTTACTTTGTAACCAATATGGAAATAAAACTTTTTTGATTTTGATTTTATATTATGTTATTTCTTCAACTCATATTATGTGCGCCATTTTACGCTATTTTATTGAAAACTATCAGATGAATCATGTAGCCATTTTACGATTTCACGATTTTTGTATGGTAAAAAATATATGAAACATCTAAAGTGACCTTTTTAGACCTCCTATTCTCTGCTGGTAAATTTGTATTCGTTCTTAAGCATAGCTTTCGGTCGGTAAAGTCGGTGGAGTGGTTATAATCCATACTAGCTGTTGTCCGCGGCTTCACCCGCTCTAAATTGGGTTTTTCATGATACCTATATAATACTTTATATAATTATAGCCTTTTCGTTATACTGATGTATAAGCGCACACCCGTTCACTAGTTTTTGCGTGAAAGAGTCACAATTATTCGTATTTATATCTAATAGTAAAAGTATAGAAGTGGGATTTTGGATTGATTTTAGAATTGTGAACGACATAATATTATATTAGATTAGATAGTTATTTAATAATGCATTGATGTAAGCAAATGCCATATGCAATGAAAGTTTACATATTACTTACTTACTGCCTCATGAATCTCATGATGCCATGTATTGTGCTAAAATGTAGCCTAGTAAGTGGCATTCTCATTAATTGCGGGTTACTGTTTCACAATCTACTGATAAGTGTCCGAGAGTTTTTATTTTTATTTATTTACTAGCTAACTAGATTTTGCCCGCGGCTCCGCCCGCGTAAATACATTATCCCGCGGGAACACTACTTTTCTACTCGGGATAAAAAATTGTCCTTTCTATCTATGTAATTTCATAAAAATTGGTTCAACGGTAAAAGCGTGATGAGGTAACAGACAGACAGACAGAGACGCTTTCGCATTTATAATATTAGTATAGAAGTACAGATTATTACAGTAAGAAATATTATTATTAACGTACTTATAAGTTTTTTATCTATCATTTATCTAATATTTACTGATAATATTATGTATTTTATCGGCATTTTACCTACTACCTTGTATTAATAAATATATCTTTATTTTATGTAAGTATATAGTATACCATATTGTTTTTTATGACTTATACTCGTATGATGCTGCTAGTGTGTATCTGTCAGTCGCCGGACAACAACGAGGATCCACAGAATACCAGGGGTTACGGTGTAGTTGAGTACTATGCCGCGACCGTACACCTGAGTGGAGTCCTTTTCGACTGTCGCTGTTCGCATTGCACTGCCTTATACCTGTTCTTTTTTTATTATTATTATTTGTTGCTTGTTAATATGTATAATCTATGTTTTCTCTTCTATGTGGTTAGGCAAAAATCCGTTGTATTTCTGTCATTTGTAATGTTATCGTGATTGTTTAATTCTAATGTTCGATTTTTTTTGTGATAATGTAGTGTAATGTGACTGTGTTTGTTGAATAAATGTTTATTATTAAATACAAATTCAAAATATATTATATGGCACAACATAAGTTTACAAAACTTTACCGTGTACCCCAACAAGCCGTGTAATTACATAATATAATATTATGTAATTACATAATATTATATTATGTAATTACATAATATTATATTATGTAATTACATAATATTATATTATGTTATTACATATTTATTTGTATGTTTTGTCTCTATCACTCAGTATCGAGTAAGCAGCGACAAAACTTCCGGATAAGCTATCAAGCACTTAACAGAAGACCCGTAACAGGCCCTTACTCTACTACAGCAGGCTTGACGACCTCTGTGGCTCAGTTGGTTGAGCGTGTTGGTGCTCAAGCCGGGGGTCGCGGGTTCGAATCCCGCCGAAGGAACAAAAAGTTTTTCTGTGTTCCTGGGTCATGGATGTGTATTAAATATGTGTATAATATAATAAAAATCTTAAATATGTGTATAGTATAAATATAAAAGTATTAAATATATTTCCGTTGTCTGGTACCCGTAACACAAGTTCTTTGAGAACTTACCACGGGATCAGACTGACGTGGTGTGAAGCGTCCATAGATATTATTATTATTATTATATTATTAAGATGTAACAGTAGATTTTCCTTTGTGAAATGAAAAACAAATGTTTTTAAACAAAATACATTTTTAATTAAATAATTATGTTTTTAACGTGCTAATTATAGACAATTTCCACAATTTCAGTTTAATTTGGTCGCTGACACGTAGATTTTCAATTAACCACCAATTATTATGCAAATTCCAATGCATTTTGCTTAAAATTTTGCACATCTAGTATAATTTAATTTTATGTACGCACCTAGGTATTGAATACTACCAAATCTAATACTATATTGTTATTGGTGTAGTCGGTAGTTATGGATAAGTCATGATAATCAAGGCAAGGTTTCATACATGACTTTTTTTAATAAGAATCATTTTCGAGTAATCGGCCTCCAAAGTGGTTTGTAAGTTGGTCCCCCCTGGCATTTCTAAACTATGAGAGCCGCATCTATAGATTAGGCTTAGATATTATAAACATTGATTACAAAAAAATTACAACCACAGAAATGTGAAAATAAGAAAATAGAATATCAATAAAATATAACAAACACGAACTCTTTCATACATTGCTCGGTTTCGAAATATAAAAAAAAATTACGTACAATACGGCCGATGTATCTTGGCGAGTTTGAACTTGGCGCAGAAGGTTTCGCAATAACTGTTTCTAAGTGTTTTCGTATTTATTTTATTTGTACTAGTTAGTCAACTGTATTAGGGAAATTTTATTAGTACATAGGTATATAAAAATAATACAAAAACAGTTTTCTTCACGAGTTGTACATGCGCTAAAGTTCGCAGAGCCTATGTTCAGACCCGTCAAGATACAGCGGCCGTAATGTACATACCATTAATACATTTGAATATTCATAGATTAAATAAACAGATATTCATCTACTTCAATGGTGAATCAGGACCTGACCCTAGCATCATTTGTCACATCCATGTCACAGCGTCACACGTGACATTCGCGTCACAGCGTCACAGCTCGTCGCGAACTCATTAAATTCAATTCATCCTTAATTTTCGTAGTCACGACACCTATAATGATGGCCTACGTGAACCTGCACACGATTTTCAATCGATTCAGTTTTGACTTTAAATCCATTTTCGATGGACGCCCATCAATAAAGGCGACAAATATAATGCCTATTATCATCATTAATGATACCCGGGTCGCTCGATTCTGAGCCGTAAACTATCGTCGTTAGAGTACATTTCGGAATGTATCCACTCGGTGGTTATATCAAAGAGTATGTAAGTATGTAGATAGACCTGAAGAGGTGTCTCCATGTAAGGTAGTCGCGTGGACATACAGAAGGTTAATTACACAAAAAGTATTGTGTAGAGGAATGCCTGAGGCCACCAGTTCGGGACATGAATATGGATGGAGCTTAAATGTTTGGGATGGTTGGGTTTTTAGCGGTGTGGGTGTCCGATTTTCGACTTCAGTTCTAATAGGCTATTAGGCATTAAAAGAGAGTTTTAACCCCCGACGAAACCAATGGTGTTAGACGTTTGACGTGTCTGTATGTCTGTCTGTTCGTGACGTCGTAGCTCCCAAACTGATGAACCAATTTTGATCTAGTTTTTTTTGTTTGAAAGCTGATATGATTAAAAATATTCTTAGCTATAATTCATCATTATCAGCAGGCACTTGACATTCCGGGGGTCAAACTCAGAATTCGGGGGTCCGGAATCCGGTAGGCATCAGAGCATTGAAAATAGAACTCGGCGCTAATACAATAAGAGCAAATGTCAATGCCATTTAAGACACTCAAAACTCAGATTTTCAACTCTATTGTATTCGCGCAGAGTTCTATTTGTACTCTATTCTATTTGTATTTGCAGTGTTCTGAATTTACCCGGGCCAGCCGGATTCCGGATCACAAAGTCCCAGCCTAAGTAAAAGCTAGATTAAGTATTTTATTTGCAGATTGTGCGATATAAATAGCTGGACTAGGATTGACTGTTAGTTTCTAGTCCATACTGACCAAATGATTTTGTACCATATTATAATAAGTTGGTTGGATACTCAAACTCAAAGTAATAAACTGTACAAATTAAAATATATATATACCACTAGCTGTCCCGACACACGTTGTTCTGTCTTAAATATGAACTGGAATAAATAAATAACTACATCTACTCCTATAATCTACACCTTTTTCAATATTTCTCACCGTTTAAACCTTCCCTGAACTTCCACAATTATATCAAGACCAAAATTAGCCAAATCGGTCCAGCCATTCTCGAGTTTTGAGTTCTTAGGGAATGGGATAAAAAGTATCCTATGTCCTTCTCCTGGTATTATTATAGCTACCCGCCAATTTACAGCCAAATCGGTTCAGCCCTTCTTGAGTTACAAATAGTGTAACTAACACGACTTTCTTTTATTAATATAGATTTTAAAATACGAAACAAAATAAAACATGAAAATAGCGAATGAATGCGCGAGTGCACATCTCTAATTTAGTTTTAAATTAATTTAAGTTTACAACATATTATTCCACTTTACAGCAACTCTTAAAGTTTTCTACTTTAAAATAGCAAAATAAAATATTTTAGCCAAGTCTGTATTCATAAATGTAACTACCAAATACAGATCTTCAGACAAATCTACGAAGTTTCGATAACTTGTACACAAATAACATAAATCTTTTGATATGTTTTACTTCGGTCCGGTATAAAAGTTGTCTACTTAACGTTTTCTTTTTCTAATTCATTATAACTTGTTTACTATGATTTTCAGATGTATTGAACCGTGGGTGTAAATAACAAAAATACTTCTGTTGGTAGAATTTCATGTGTTTTTTAAGTCAAGTTGTGTTGTTTTGTGTTTTTATTTTACTTAATAAATTGTATTTTCTCTTTCTTTACAAGTAATTAAATGATTTCACTCACTTTATCTTGTACCTACCACATCTGATCTCCTTGCCGTTAATAAGAAAAAAAAACTTTCTAGCAGCTACCTAAGTAGTAGATACTAAATACTAATATAATAAAGAGGAAAGGTTTATTTGTTTGTTTGTTTGTTTGCATTGAATAGGCTCCGAAACTACCAGATATTAGAACGTTTTTGATGAAATTTGGCAGATATAGAATAGACCACAGGGAAGGAATGTAGGAACCATTGCGGAAAAATGTACGGTTCTCTAGAAATTTCGTTTTGCGCGCACGAAGTCGTGAGCAACATCTAGTACATTATAAAACTACCTGCGCGCTTAATTTTAGCGCAATTCATAATAGTGGCTTGAGCTTTATGCTGATAGATTAATGCTTGTCTTTTACTAACCCTCGACGCAAAAAGGGGGGTGTTATAAGTTTGACGTGTCTGTCTGTCTGTGTGTCTGAGAGTATTTTTAGCTATAAATCATCATCATCAACTCGCTGACTGTTTGATATTTCGGGGGCTACTTAGAATTTTAATTTTGTATTTTATACCTAGAGCATCGTTTCTCAAGCGACGTGTCGCGACCTTTGGGGGGTCGAGTTTGTTTTTAAAGGGGGTCGCAGTCTGTTGAAATATAATAAATACAATGATTCGTTTTTCGAACGAGTCTTTTGTATCGAACGTCGAAAAAATCGTTCGAACGTTCAAACCAGTGAAGGCTAATTATAACGGATAGTGACGGGGGGTCGTAAGACTTTTTACTTAACTTTTTAGCTCTTTCGTGGGTCGCGCCATAAAAATGGTTGAGAAACGATGACCTAGAGATACAAAGGTTAGCTACTCCTGGCCATTTCCTTATATACTCGGTACTTTTTGCGCGTGCGCCGCGCGGGGTGCCTCCGCAAGGCCTATCTAATTGAGGGATTGAATTGTAAATCCGACGTTATGTGCACATGTCAGTTTGTTTATGGAGATATAGCTCGTAAACTATACGATCATATCAGATTTATGTACAAGCTATATACGTTGATTTGTAAAAAGTTGAGTGTTTTTATTTATGTGTTTATGTATGAAGAATCGTTAATTTCAGTTTTCAGGGTTCCGTACCCAAAGGGTAAAAACGGGACCCTATTCCTGACGCTTCGCTGTCTGTCTGTCTGTCACCAGGCTGTATCTCCTTAATCGCGATAGCTTGACAGTTGAAAATTTCACAGCTGATGTATTTCTGCTGCTGCTTTATAAAAATACTAAAAACAAAATAAAATAAATATTTAGGGAGGTTCGGATTCAACAAACTTTTTTTGCCGTTTTGTAGGGTATGTTCTATTTTTCTTTTTTTCGAAAGGTATGTTCTATTTCTTTCTCATGACAATGTTTTGATAATGATGATGATTCTTAGAGTACTAAAGTACGAACATTGGAATTCGAGCTAATTGTCAATAGTAAGAATTTACGAACAAAGAAATGTCAACTCTGTTTTCCTCGTGATAGGGTTCAAATCGTCTTGTGAGGTGTGGTATTCGAATACCACATCGATCGAAATGGCGGGATATAGCCGGAAACAACATTCATGTAATATCTCGACCGTTGTCATCTCGCAGACTTATTCTGGAAGTAGAGAATTAACGAAAAACGAAGTGAATAAAATTATGATGTAGAAATCTTCTGCACGTATCTGTATAATAATAATAATAATAACTCCCCACACCGATCTCGGTGACGGTGGCCGGTTTCATTGAAACCAGGCCAGTTACGCTGTACGCAGGAGTGATTTTATAGTGCCCAAGTTTGTGCGCAGTACGCAAGAGCACTCTCTCTTCCTTTTACTCTCGTAACCCAGTGGGACGGATGACCGACACGACTGGCGAGAGATCAGGCGCAGGACCGACTTTTTACATGCCCATCCGACGCATGGATTATCTTTCTTGTCAGACAATCAGGTGATCAGCCTGCATTGTCCTAACCAAACTTGGAAACAACATTTTTTGTTGTTCCCTTGTGGGAATCGAACCCACGACCTCCGAGTCGAGAGCCAATGCTCGAACCACTAGACCACGGCGGCTGTATCTGTATAATGGAAGAATACTGAAACGATAGTTAAATTAAGTGATGCTTAATATCACATGCTGTCTTTGTTATTTCGGCTAGCAGAGACAGCGACAGCCTGTGAATAGGAGGGCTCTTAATTTTAATTAACGTATTCGGCCGTGAAAGGAGCCAACTAATTTATTATCACACAGCTCAAATAAACAAATTGTGTTGAAAGCCATGCAGATAGTAATTATTATTGAAAGTAATGTGTAGAATAATTTGAGAAGTATAAATAAATGTGATGAGGAACTTCGAGTAAAACATAACGTATTGTTATTTTATTAAAAATATTTTCGTAGGTTATGTCGTACTGAAGACTGTTTATATAAAAATACACGTATCTTTACGGAAATAGAATAAAAAACATAAATGAAAGGTGAAGGTCTAAAAATATAATCTTTTTTTATTATTTAACCGTTTAAAAATCTAACAAACTTACCAAAGTTACGTTATAAGAATTTACTAAAGGCTAACTTTAAAAACTTTTGTGTTAAAAATACTTACATATGATACTTTAGAAAACAATGAAATGGACATAACAAAATAAAGGAGAATAGATAGCTGAAGTTATTTTTCTTCCAAAGTTTTTACTCTACATTCAAATTAGTCTTCTCTTCTTCTTCTTCATCTGAAATCGTTTCTCCTTCGTTTTAACGTCCAGAATAAGCACGTGAAAGTAGCGAATATTCAGAGTTGTATGAAAACAATTTGTTGGTGTTTTTGTGTAGAATTCGACAGTCGATTTTGGGAAGCGATGCGATTGTCGCATGTTAACACGACTTAGTCATGCAGTCGTGTGCCCGACATTATTGTAATTACGGGGATTTTATCGCGGTTCGTGCAGCTTTTTGAGATGCCAATGTCTCGGATGACAAACTGGTAGAGTGGTAGACTGATTCGAGGTTGTAGAATTACAAATAACTAATTATTTACAAGTACTAGCAAATCTAACTTCGTAACAAGTCTCAGTAAGGGCAATATGAATACTCTACCATAGAGGAAAAGTATCAGCACCAACCGTATCGTTCAATTCATGATCAAAATAGGACTGGGGACGGTGTTATAACGCGCAGGAGTCACAATAGATCCACTTGGGTCGCAGTGACGTCAGGACTCCATTATTAACCTGCCTTTGATGTAACCAAAATCTTACTTATGTCCCGAATAAGCTAAAAGTGGCAAGGACTTGAAATTTAGGACTACTTAGGAGTTAGGTGTTATTATTATTGCAGTGTTTCGGCCTAGAATCTTATCTTATCAGAAAATTTTAATCGTTATATCATTATAATCTTACATCGAGCAAAAGTCTCAAATTATGCTCCTAACAACCAAACCTCTTCATCACTCTGCCGTCCTCAAACTAAAAGGCGGCTATATGACAAAAAGAGTTTTTTGTCATTTAGCCGCCTTTTAGTTTGAGCCTACCCTACCCTAGTCTATGGTCACAAGCAACCAGTACCTCTCCATCACTCCATCACCCCTAGTATATGGTCATACCAAACCAAAACCCACTTCATCACACCACCACTCTATGGTCCAACTCATCACTCTATGGTTTAATAGACGTTTAATATATCACTCGCGTAACGGTAGTGTATACTCACGTCTGTCCCCGCAAAAACGCAGTCTTACGCTTACGAGTGCGTAAGTTTTTGTGGCCACACGCGCTCCGTATATGGCCACGCTGCCACACCGGTCCGTGGCCCGACGTAGGGCCGCCGGCAAACGGCGTTTTGCACCTTAACGCCGTAGTTATAAGGTCGAGTTTCACACCGGCTCGTCGGTGACTCGTGGTGCGTGCCGGCATTTTTGAATTTCGATTGTTTTTTTGCGAGGAGAAATGCCCTCTGCCGATTTAATTTCATTTCCATGAAGTGATGTTGGATATTTTTAGTGCTAATGGCTCGAGGTCGTTCGAAGTAAGAAGGCATTGTTTTGCAGAAGCTCACATAGATCTAAATAAATTAAGGCGAGGCATGTCCACACAGCTCACTTAAACTGCCTTTTGGGGTTGTGTGGGGCAGTTGAGGTTTGACATTTATGATCTTTGTCATTTACGTTCAGCAGTTTAATCAGTCCGCATATTTAATTGACAAAATCTTCTGAAATCAAGAAGGCGTAATTTTTTCTTGTATCATTTTTTTTCCCGTCATATGTACCTACATCATAGCTCATCCGTTTTAAAATCATTGGAAGTTTTGAACATTTGACAAAAAACTGAGAGAAGCGAATAAAATATACCTAATGTAGGTAGTATAATATTTTTTTTTTGTACAAAATTTTATTTGCAACTTGCAACGTATAAAGCAGTTTAACGGACGATCTACATAAACGATTTTTTCTGAATTATTAACCTTCAGAAATTCCAGAGTACAGACGGATCGATTACGTTGAAACTTGTCAACAAATATTCATAACAATTCAACAAACGTACCTAATTAGCCGATTGGAAAAAGCTCTGATAAGCGGCGCGAGCGCAAGAAGGCCGGTTCCCACGTGGTCCCGGGAACCGAACCCGGAACCGCCTGGGAACGTACGGGTTCCGTAATTGGCGCGCGACATATGGACCCGGATTCCTAATACGCACGAGATGGCACTTGGAGGACACCAGGAATTTATAAGTCCTACGGGCTATGAACCTATCGATAGTGGCATTTCATTATATCTACGGACGCTTCACACCACGTCAGTCTGGTCCCGTGGTATCCGAAGAACTTGTGTTACGGCCTACGGGTACCTACCAAACAACGGAAATATATTTAATAATTATATTTAAGATTTTTAGTATATTACCTATACTCTATATATTATTATTATTTAATACACATCCATGACATAGTAGACCACGGGGAATGACTTAAGGTGGTTCGTTTCCTATACAAAAAAACAATGGACATTTATTAGGTAATTTCATACTATTACTACATAAATTTATATGCACATCTATTTATTTTGCAATACAATTGTCGCAAAATATATTTAAAATACTTTATTTCACACAGAAGTCACATTTTTATTGAATTTTCGACAAAAAGTGACATTTGTAACTTATGTCACTTTTTGTCGAAAATTCAATAAAAATGTGACTTCTGTGTGAAATAAAGTATTTTAAATATATTTTGCGACAATTGTATTGCAAAATAAATAGATGTGCATATAAATTTATGTAGTAATAGTATGAAATTACCTAATAAATGTCCATTGTTTTTTTGTATAGGAAACGAACCACCTTAAGCTACTTTTTATTGCGGCAAAATGTATGGTCCCGCGAGATTAAAGGATTAGCGCGCACGAAGTTGCGGGGAACATCTAGTTTACAATAAATAAAACATTAATTTCCAAAGTTCGTTGAAGTTTTAAATTAATACTTGTAAAAATACGGAAGATAGTTCACAGATACTGAAAAAAGGCAGACTAGTAGACGAAAATGACCTGCAACTTTATAAGTTCTCTAGATGTATGAAAATACAAAACTATGAACTTACCTACTTTATAAGAGAAAGTTTGTAATTTTGTACACAGTGTGAAAATAAGCAGACTAGTAGACGCCTTAGCCCTGACGTATAAACGTTTACTCCACACTCAGAGTCTTGTCCGGGCACTCTAAACAGGTAGTGATTTTTTCTCTAGCTTGATGCCGGCAGACGAACTGACGGATAGTCTGATTACAGCATACACGTATTTATTATAGATAGATGTTGCCCGCGTAATCGTGCGCTCAAAAGTTAATTTCATACATACATATAATCACGCCTCTTTCCCGTAGGGGTAGGCAGAGACCACTTCTTTCCACTTGCTACGATCCTTATATACTTGTTTCACTTCGTCCACTTCCATTCTTAATTAGTTGTTCTTCCATTCTTAGTTAGTTGAATGTAAGAAGAGAAATGGATATTTCTCTTCTTACATTCAACGTAGCGAAGCGGCTCTCCATGGGCCACTTTTTGCCTCCGCGAGAACGAGACGTGATGGGTGGTGAACCACACGCCGCCATTTTGGATAATTAAATTATTTTTATGATTATCCATTGCGTTCCCACGGATTGGCGAAGAGGGTAGGAATAGGGAAAGGGAAGTATAGGTGGTGTGGAAAGGAAGATTGGTAAGATAGAGTGGGAAATATGAAATGTAGGATATTGCCGCCCAGGATAGCAAGGGATAGGACAGTAATAGCTAGGGAAGCCGGGGTCGCATACCCGTATACTATACCACAACTATCGGACAGGTAAGTTGGGATGAGTATCCCATTACATGAATTTAATCTTAACAGCAAAGTGGTATTCTCATAAACGTCAAACGCGTTTTGATTAGTGCAAACTTCAAATAATTATACCTTTTTGTTTACTTTACTTAGGAGTGAGTTAAATATACATCTCTCTACTACTAGGTAGGTGTATATTTAAGTTTTAACTTAATTACGGCTATCACAGTCGACACTGTGACCACACTGTGACTAACAGGAAAATGCTTAGTCACGCCACGTGCGGTGATGGCTGCTAATGTCCGAGATAGCCATAACTACAGATGATTTGACGAAAAAAAAACACGTAACATATTATAAATATAATTATAGGTATATTTTGGTCCGTTCAGAGTTATTTTACCTCTGACAGGACCTTACCCACAGAGGCGACACTCTCTACAAATGACAGCTCGAGCACCGACGAATGTCAGCCATGTTGACGTAAGCCTAAGGTTGACACCGAAATAATATTACACGTCGCGTCAGACAAATCTATCATAAAGGTTATGAAAAATTATATTATTAACTAGCATTTATTGCCCGATATTGAAAAATATTACCTTATTGGTTTGGCCTGTGCGTTGATACATCGAAGATTATGTCAAAGCACGAAACGACAAGCGGCCATTCCTGTGAATCCTGTGAAGTCCTGCCTGGATAAAACTCACGCCCCACTCGCCGCGCGCTCCCCCGGCATACGTCTAGCCACGCACATATAGCTGCGACCTATCGATCGTGTAAGTCTATGGAATGACGGTTCTTTACGTTAGTAATCTACACTAATATTATAAAGAGGAAAACTTTGTATGTTTGTATGTTTGTTTGTTTGTAATGAATAGGCTCAAAAAGTACTGGACCGATTTCAAAAATTCTTTCACCATTCGAAAGCTACATTATCCACGAGTAACATAGGCTAAATTTTATTTTGGAAAAAAATAGGGTTCCGTAAGATATTTGGGTTTTTCGGACACAAGGTATAAAAAATCAACCAGAAAAGTTACTTATTTTGCGTACGCTGCCTAAACTATAAAAGATAGAACCATATAATGTTCTAATTAATTGTAGATCTTATAAATATCTACAAAAAAGTCCGCGACACACTATACCTATCTATGTCGAGTGAGGCACAACAACCATTTTTTTATTTAGAAATCTTGATTTTTTTTGGACTACATTTAAACGCGTTTATTTTACTCATGTTATTAATCCTTATCAAAATAAATTATATCATCACTAAGTACAGTTTATGTAGATAATATTTGGTCTTTGAATGATTAAGATTGGACGTTTGGTTTTGAAGTTATGGCGAAATTAAAATATTACGATTTCTGCTGCACGGTCCGTTGCGAAGTGGGCGACATTCTAGTAGTATTAGTATTTAGTATTGTACCCGTGCGAAGCCGGGGCGGGTCGCTAGTATAATATATTTTTCATACCACCTGCTCGACAATGTCCGATTATTATATCACGCAATCTCAACGTAAAGCAAGTCATTGAGTCCCAAGGGAGATAATGTTGTATGAAACTTCCAAGGGATTAAAGTGATTTGAATTTCCTAGATATGAGCAAAGCTTTTGATTTTATAGATCATAAGCTTTTACTATATAAACTCGAAAAATATGGAATACGGGGCAAAGCCTATGACTGGATTAAAAGTTACCTCACGGGAAGACGACAATGCGTAGAGATTTCAAAAATTACTCAAGGAAAACAAATTACTAGTAGGTCGAAGTTTCTATGCAATGAATTCGGAGTACCTCAAGGCAGCCTACTAGGACCAGAATTATTTTTGCTGTATATCAACGATTTACCTAATGTGACAGACAAAAATACTATTTTATTCGCGGATGATACAACAGTTATAATTAAATGTGAAAATGTAGACTCGTTCCAAAATGACATTTGTAATACAGTTGACAAAATAATTTCATGGCTAAAACACAATAATCTAAAAATAAATATGGAATATATAAGAAGTGTGTAAGAGCCATCTGTGGAACTTGGCCCTCGGACAGCTGCAAACCATTATTTCAGAAATTTCATATCCTGCCTCTGGTATGCTTATACATAAGGGATATTTGTACTTTTGTAAAACAAAATTCACACTATTTTCCTAACAATTCAGACATTAATAATAGAAGTGCTACACCAAGACACAAGTATAAACTATATCTGCCTCAATGTCGGTATGATATCTTTAAAAAAATGTTTACATCAGTGCCATTACTGTATATAACAAGCTACCTGACCATTTCAAAAGCTTAAATGTAAATAATTTTAAAAGACAACTAACCAAATGGCAGTTGAATAATAGCTTTTATACATTGAATGAATATATGACATTTAAAGAAACATAAAATAATATTATTATTATCAAAAATGACATTAGATACCTTAATTTTGACTATATACATGACATTATAATGATATTTGACATAGTATTTTATTAATGAATTTATTAAATTTTATGATAGAAAAGGATAACAATATTATATTATTTTATGGTTACAATGACATGTTAAACTATATTTTACTTATAAATCATAAATTTTACTTATAAATTAAAATATAATATTTTAAAACTTAAAATGGAAATAATTTTAAAAAAGAAATAACAAAGTGGCTCTTCAATAAATGCTTTTACTCATTAAATGAATATATGACATTTAAATAATTTATTATTATGTAATTAACTTAATATTAAAAAAATCTGACATGACATTACATGAATTTAATAACACAAATTATTTAAAAAAAAATTATAAATTATCTAATATTAACAACATGATACTCTATTAAACAATATATTGTAAAATTTCATTCTAATTTAGTTTTGTTTTATTGTAAAATTGCAAATTGCACGCCATTGTGATGGCAGAATGTGAGAACATATAGTAATTTTAAGATCATTGTACCTACAACATTCTTGCAATAAAAGAATTTGATTTGATTTGATTTGATTTGAATTTGGAACGTTAAAATTCGTATGAAAACTCCTAATAGATACGTATCTATCATAGAGTTTTTCAATAATAATATGGCATTGCAAAGAGAGTTTATTCGAAAATCGAACTGGCCACCTATAACAAAATAAAAACGCCAGTGAAAAAATTTAAAACAAAAGCCAGTGTTTGGTGCTATTTTCAGAAAGTAAAATAGGTAGTAAAAGTAAAATAGTAATATCTTAGTAATATAGACAAATGTGTCCTATATCAATATTAACTTTTAACAAAACAAATGTTTTATTTATGTAGTAGGTATGAAAAGTAGAGTATGCACCTCTGGGATAAAGCCTGTCTTCGTCTTGGGCAGCTTGAACCCCTCGCTTCACTCAGGACTCTACATAACTCGCTCGCCACGCTCGGGAGTTAACTCTAGAGTCCCTCGTTACGCTCAGGGTCCAATATGCTGCCCGTGACGTAAGACACTGCTTTATCCCCTTGGTCCATAATCTACTATGCCACTACGCCGACGACATAAGGATATAACTTTCATATAATCTCAGGAAAATAGCTCTGAAGGGACAAAAATGTGATCAGATTATAAGCAGTAATGCGAACTCTACTCAGTATTTAGTTACCACTGACAGATTATCCGACCAAGAAATAGTAGTTCTATTCCTTAGTCGGATTTACAACGTGTAAGTCAATTACGAAAACAAATTTATAGTTTTCTTTTGCGGTTAGTGATTTAATTGTAAAATTCACAAATCAAATGTGGAAAAAGGCGTAAGCAATCGTATTGCGTAATGTAACCTACCGCTTTATAGATACTGTAACTTACAGAACTATTGCAAGTCAGTCGGCAGAAACTATTTATCATAAACTAGATTCGCAGTATTTATCACAGTTAGACAAATGGCTGAAATCGCTATTAAATGCGCGTCGTGATAGGCGGATCGCCCCCGGCAATTTCCGTCGGTCTGACCCCACAATAAACATTTATAATTTAGTGTCAAAAAGTTCAGGGCTCTGATAGAACATACTAACGGCAAACGCCAATTTTAGTGATTTTAGACGTTAACTTAGGCGTTGCTATTGATATTAATTTTGCCATCTGCTAAAAGTTATAACAACTATTATATTTTATTTATGGCGTTTTCCCTCAGTGTGACTCACGCTTGTACGATGATAGTCAATCCTCCACTGGGAAAAAAAACATTAAGGAGATGGATCATTGCACCGAAATGTACCAGGAGATTATAAATCTAAAGGATGTTTCTCAAAATAATAATATATTTATGACTAATGCTGTATTCATCATAGAACTTGGATTTTGTAAGTCTTTCATCGGCCATAATATATTTATTTTGTCCGAAATCAATTCGTTCTTGGTTTGGTTCGGTCTAATTTTCATCACATCAATAAGTATAGTTCCCGTAGGAAATAGGATTAAAATAACTTATTGGTATAAATAACTATATTCACTGATTGATCTGTAGATGCTGCTGATATGGAGCTGATGCTCAAAACATACATGAAGGTGGGAATGGCTATTTCAGAAATTGGTTATAACGGGGCCACGCTACAATAACGGGTGTTTCAAACATTCGCACGCTCAAGTACCAGGCTCGCTGAGGTGAATAGATGTTCGATGATAGGGGATCGCACCCCGCCCGCCCGAGGGACGCACGACCTGTCATTTGGCTATTTGATCTGCATTTGTCACGTTCGCGCCGAGTTGTGCAACATGAAATTGTGTCGATTTCGAATCGATTACGATTTACATGAGATGCATAGAGAGTTGAGACAAGCTTTGGCTATACATTATCGCTGCCGTGTGAGAACTCCTTCAGGATAATAAAGGACGTCACAGATGGCTAAGATACTATAATATTTTATGATATTTTATTTATTACTGGATCCAAACTAGATTCAGCCATCTTCTCGATTAAAATTAGGGTAATTTTTAATTTCAATCGCCTTGCGTATCATTGTTTGACGATAACGGATTTTCTTTGCCAGTAGGTATTTGTGGCGAGGTTGATCCAGTGTGTGTTCGCAAATTGCAGATTTAGGTATTGTTACCACTTGCTAGAGCTCTGTGGCCTAGTGGGCCGTTTGGTTCGCACTCGAGAGAGTGCAGGTTCGAATCCCAGGTTGTGGCGTGTAAAGACTTTTTCAGATCTCAAGTACATTATACGGACGCTCTAATGGTAAGGAAAACATCGTGAGGAAACCCGCACATGGTTGGCCCCAGACGTATTGGCCAGTCATTCCTCGACTAGTCCCGACTATGTTGCTATGTTGTGAGAATGCCGTATGTGCTTGGGCAACCATACGACATTTAAAAACCGACTATCCCGGGCACTACAGAATTTCAAGAGTGGTTAAGTTTCGCTTGGAGAATACTATATAAATCATCCATGAAATCGAATGAAAAAGCCTAAGTTTTTTACTACTATGTTATTTTACATCTGCAATGTGTTCCTTACGCAGGATTTAATAGATCTTTTGGCTTGCCCTATACGGAGAGACCATTGTCACAGTGGAGTTGTGCCACAAAGTTCGATTGTTATTTGTGAATGTTCTCTCATATGTGGACAGTCCTTAAAGCTAGGACGATATTGTCCGAAATCAGTAATGCCGGGGAAGAAATAGTGCACTGAAAACAGAGCTTTACGCTAATACAATACAGTCGAAAATCAAAGACATTGACATTGAACTCCTGGCAACCCCGGTATAGTGTGCATTACGCTCCATAAATCTTTTCACGTTAAAAATAGTATCCAGTGAAATTATTAGTTTTGTGTATCATCCAAGTGAAGCACAAGGGGACGTGAGCTTGTGATATTGTTTTCCATTGCTTTCTCTATAAAAGTTGAAAACTGATAATTCAAGTGATAATTTTCTACCCTCATAAAATATACTCATTATTGTTGTTTACACAAACATCAAAAACTACCCACAACTGTCATTATTTTTGCTGTCAGAATCGAGTGACATCCGAATAAACGACATTGACACCTAAATAGTGTTGCCCGGTTAAAAGAATTTCCCAACTTCTGAGATAACCATTATGTCTGCGTGCAGTAAGTGCTCCAAACATATAAAGTCCTCCGATTTAAAAGCTTGCTCCAAGTGTAAAGCTACGTATCACTACCATTGCTTAGGCGTAAGCTTAGAAATTTTTTCGAAGGAATCTAAGACCTACAAAGCTTCTTGGAAGTGCGAGCAGTGTAAACACTCTGATAAAAAGATATTTTTCTTACACCGACGCAAATAGGGGCCAAAGAATCATTTCTTGAGTCTCCGTCGTCGTCTAGCATTGAAGATTTAAAAAAATATTTTGACACTAAACTCGAAGACTCATTATCGAAACTCCTTAGAGATATTAGAAGGGACTTTATTACCAAAATTGAGGAGTTAACTGAAAGCGTTAATTTTATATCCGCAAAGTACGACCAGCTCAGTAAGGAACTTGATTCCAAAGATCGAAAAATTGAAGATATCATCTCTGAAAACAACTCTTTAAAAATTAACATAACGGATATAAATACTCGATTCAGCCAGTTCGAACAACTATCCCGAGAATCCAATATAGAAATACAGTGTGTCCCCGAGCACAAATCTGAAAACTTGAAAACCGTCATACAGCAACTGGCCAATACTGTTGGATATACTTTGCAAGAACATCAACTACTAAACTATCATCGGGTTGCAAAGGTCAACAAGGATACAAAGCGACCCCGGGCTATAGTGGTGAAAGTATCCAGTCCGCTTGTCAGAGATAACTTCATAGCAGCAGTAAAAACATTTAATAAGAGTAACCCAAAGGAAAAACTCAACTCTTCTCATCTTGGTATAGCCAGCAAGGAGCCAATTTACGTGTGCGAGCATTTGTCACCATCTAATAAGCATAACACGCACAAGTACGCCAGTTTGTTAAATATAAAGGTTTCCAGTTTGTGTGGGTGCGGAACGGCAAAATTTTTATAAAGAAGAACATTGGAGCTAAAATATTTTTGTAAAAAATTTTGAGTTACTTTCGGGCTTATAAGATAACTTCCACTTTGTTTACTGAATAAGCATTACTATTTTTATTTGTAGTTTACCCTTTGATCTTGTTAATTGCAATACAGTTGATGAATATTAATTTGAATAGTAACAGAAGCATCAAATTAAATTTAGATATTTTGTATCAAAATGTTAGGGGCCTCAGAACAAAAACAGATATCATACGGTATAACGCGCTTACACAGAATTTTGACGTGATTCTCTTAACAGAGACCTGGCTTAACGATTCCGTTTATGATCACGAGTTACTAGACAATAGATACACAATATTCAGAAGAGATCGCGATTCATCTTGTTCTTTAAAGGCCGAGGGTGGTGGTGTTCTAATCGCCGTAAAAAAGAATTTGGGCCCATAACAAAACTTAAATGGGAATCATCAAACGAAGATCTTTGGATAGTGATAAAAGTCAAACATGGAAATACGACTATCTCTTTATGTATTGGTAATATTTACCTACCACCGCCGGTCTCACACGCAAGTCTCGAAAAAATCACAACTCACCTTACAGATGTCATTCAGCATAAGCTGCCCAAGGATCACATATTATTATTGACGGGTGATTTCAATTTGCCCAACATATCTTGGATATCTGATAATGATACAAACTCTTTAATACCTTCCTGTTGCCCAAATGGTTCGGCTAGCTTGTTTACGGATACACTCTTTCTTAACGGTATTTACAACATAAATTTTATTAAAAATGCGAAAGACCGTATTCTAGACCTGATTATTACTAATAATAGCAAAGCATTTAATGTGTGTAAACATAATCTTCCTTTAGTTAATGTAGATGATCATCATCCGGCGCTACACATTGCTTTTGTACTTCCCTCCGTAAAACCTCCGAAAATTAATAGGTCAGCATCACTTAATTTTAATAAATCTGACTATGACAAAATATGTGAGGCCTTATCAGAAATCGACTGGGAAAAATGCTTAAAATTAGACCAAAATATTGATGACGCTGTAGAAGCATTCTACACTACACTTATGGACATAGTTACAAAATATACCTCTACATGCTACAGTGGCAATCGTAAATACCCCTTTTGGTTTGATCGCCCTCTACTTAGATTATTAAAAGAAAAAAATAAGATTCATTATACATATAAAAAATACTCAAATCCCAGAGATCTGCTAATTTATAAAACATTACGCAGTCAATGCAAATTAATGATTAAAAAATGTGCCAATAAATTTAAAACAGAGTCAAAATTGCGAATAAAAAGTAATCCTAAGTATTTTTGGTCCTTTATGAAATCTATTAAATGTAACAGCAGCGTGATACCTGACGAAATGTATTTGGGTAATGGGATGGTTTGGGTTTGGGCTATTGAGGGCGGACAGAATATAAGTAAGGTTTTTGCAGAATACCTCCATTCTGTTTATTGTGACTCGAATTTACCGAACTATTCATCCTACAGGACACAATTTAGTAACTTTTCAGAATCACTTAGTTCTTTTCATATCTCTAAACAAGATATAAAGAGCTCTCTTCAAAGACTTAATGTTAATAAAGGTCCAGGCCCAGATTGTATTCCGCCATTATTTCTCCGCAATTGTTCAGAGCAACTTGCTTATCCCCTCTATAGGCTTTATAACAAATCTCTAACTAACGGAAAATTCCCTTCAAAGTGGAAGGTGGCTTTCGTTACTCCGATACACAAAAATGGGGATCGAAGCAATGTGTCTAATTATAGGTCTATTTCAATTCTGTCAATAATGGGTAAACTACTTGAAAAGTTAGTTAAAACCAAATTATATTTCCACCTTAAGAGCATTTTCGATGTTAATCAACACGGGTTTCTTCCAGGTAGATCGACTACTTCAAATCTTATGGAATATGTTACGGATATCTATGATGCATTGAAAAGAAAGAAAGATGTTCATGCCTTATATTATTACAGATTTTTCCAAGGCCTTCGATGTAGTTAACCACGCTATCCTTATTACTAAGTTAGCTCATGCAGGTATATGCGGTTCCCCATTGAGATGGTGTGAATCCTATCTCTTAAATAGATCTCAACTAGTTAAAATAAGGGGTTTTAAGTCTATGATAAAAATGGTGCCATCTGGTGTGCCCCAGGGCTCACATTTAGGACCATTATTCTTTTTAGTATACGTCAATGATTTGTGTTCGACCATAACTTCCAAATATCAAATGTTCGCTGATGATCTTAAGTTGTACCGATTTATAGGAAGCGTCGATGATATAACCTTACTGCAAAGGGATATTGACACGGTAAATCGTTGGTGCTCTTCTAATGGAATGAAATTAAATGTCGTTAAATGTTACCATATGAAATTCACACGAAAGCGAAATCCAATTTCTCACACATATCATATCTCTAACAATCCAATAAAGGAAGTCTTATCTATACGTGATCTGGGTGTTATGGTTGATGCTAAATTGGATTTTCGTGAACATATAGATATTATAACAAGTAAAGGTGCTAAATTAGCGGGCTTTGTAATACGTCAAACTAAATTCTTCAGAGATCCAGAGATACCTATTGTACTCTACAACTGTTATGTGCGATCTATAATCGAATACTGTTCCCAGATATGGAATCCATCTTATGATATTCATATCTCTAGACTCGAAAGACCCCAAAAACAATTCTTGCATCATTTATGTTACTCTCATAATCTTTGTCGGAATTTGATTTCTTACGAATTCAAATTAGCGCAGTTCAAATTAGTCTCGCTAGAGCACAGACGTCGCGTCTCTGATATTGTGTATCTACATAAATTAATTAACGGAAATTTAGACAGCCCCTTACTACTAAATAAAATTAGTTTATCAGTTCCTCGATCGGGAAGTCGTATTCAAAATAGAAAAACATTTGACTTGCCAATACACCGGACTAATTATGGACAAAACTCTCCGTTATACCGTATGTGTTCCGCATACAACAACACCTGCGGTGATTTAGATATATTTGGTGCTTCTGTTCAATCCTTTAAACAAAAGTTATATAAAAATTGTTAGTCAATAATACCACTTCACAGTGTGCACTAATATCATTTGTAAATTTGATTATATTTGCATGTAGTATTCACTTCCAGAAGGATTAACACTACGTTATGATTATCTTTGTTTTTATAAATAAGCTAATTTTGTGTAATATCCAGTTTAGTGAATCAATAAAAAAAAAAATTGACTCGACACTCGCATGTTCCACTTGTAGCTCTATTCAGAGTTCTGTGTTCTTGTAGCATTTTCAGTGCTCTGATTTTTTCCCGGCCGCGGCATTCCGGATCATATTATAGTCCCAGTTTAATAATAACAGCTTCCCACACCGATTTCGGTGACATTAGCCGGTTTCATTGAGACGAGGCCAGCTACGCAGGAGTTATTTTATAGTACCCAAGTGTCTGCGCAGTACACAAGAGCACTCTCTCTTCCTTTTTCTCTCGTAAACCCAGTGGGATGGATGACCGACACGACTGGCGAGAGATCAGGCGCAGGACCGACATTTTACATGCCAGACGCATGGATCATCTTTCTTGTCAATCGTCAAAAATTGATCAGCCTGCATTGTCCTAACCAAACTTGGACACAACATTTTTTTGTTGTTCCAACGCGGGAATCGAACCCACGACCTCCGAGTCGAGAGCCAAGCTATAAACCACTAGACCACAGAGGCTTCTAGTCCCAGTTTAAGTGTTTTCTGTGTAACACCGGTTTCTCGTGAGTTGTTAATTGTCGTTAATATTCGCAAGGTTATTTTTGCAAACGTTTCTATATTTCATGGTATCCGCGACGAATCGATCGAACTCCTCAAATTATTACCGGCACGTGCAACTCCTAATTATTTCCACTAGTCAGTCTATAGTCTATACCAGGGGTCGGCAACCTTTTGAGTCGGAAGAGTCAAAAATTACAATTTACAAAATTTCTAAGTATTTGAAGAGCAATTTTTTTGCCAACAATAAATAAATAAATTCTAGCATACGTAAGCAAAGTATTACTCACAACTCTCACGCCTTACGCCGCCTTTGACTGCGGGGAAAAGCGATTTTCTCCGCAACCAACCTGCCGATGTGGCTGAGAGATAGAAATCGCGCCTTATCTTCATTCATCGATTCAGAACGATTTTCAAACTTTTTTTTATATTAAAATAAACAATATTTGCTTATATTACTAAATAGCCGCAGCTCCACATTCAAAGAGCCACATGTGGCTTGCGAGCCGCAGGTTGCCGACCCCTGGTCTATACTAATCGATACTGTATATCTATAGTATATACTAATATTATAAATCGGAATGATATTTTGATTGTTTGTTAGTTTGCATTGAAAATCCATCCATCTATCCATCCATCCATCCATCATCACAAACTTTCACCTTTATACTATTAGTAGGACAGTAGGATTCCACCGTGAAAATCTATATCATATTTCTAACAAAATTTTGTCATTATACATATTCATATGTTGAAGGTTTCTATCGGACGAGGAAAGCACTAGGGTTGTCAACCATTACATTATTTTCTCTTACATAGCGTTGGTTTTTAGCCGACTACGGCGAAACCAAAAGGATGGGTAACGATTTTGACATTCTATGTATGTAATATGTTTTTTCCACCGTGGCACTTAAACTACCAGTAGTTTATCAAACCAGTCTGAAATGACAATAATAAATGAGGTATCAATAGATTTGTAATAACAACATAGGCTATTTAATTTAAGTAGTCGGATTGTAGTTTTTTTTATTAAAGTTGTAGTTAGTGTAGAACTAGCAAACAAGTAGATTTACGGAAAGTACACCGCCGTACATGGATATTTACAATCCTATTGTCTATTTGCGTTAAGTTAGAAGTGAGTTCAGTACAAATGTCAAAATTAACCAATGACGCTTATGATATACCTACTCGTATTCGCATTCGCGCAATCGAAGTAAGCCATTCAACATTCAACCAATATAGACGCGTCGTCGTTGATTAATTTTGACGTTTGCATTTGCACTTTTTTAATGAAATGGGCAAGGAAACGAGCAGACGGATCGCCAGACCGCCGCCCATAACCTCAATTCTCGTATTTAAAGTAGACTTAACTTTACTTTGTTTGGATTGAAAGTGTAGCGTCATGTTACCACGAACGGATTTTATGACGTTTTGACCAATCAGAGCGCGTTTGTTTAACGATCACAAAAACACTGTTTGAGAGTGTAAGCGTTTCAGGACTTGATTGTAATTTTATTAATGCCGGTTTTATTTTGCCCCTCTGGTCTCACTGCAAACTTAACGCGAATCTTACTACTATTATAAATGTGAATGTTTATGAGGATAGTTGGATGGATGGATGTTTTTGACTCTCACGCAAAAACTACTAAACGGATTTTTATAAAATTTAGTATTAGTTTAGTCGATGGATTAAAACATAAGCTACATTTTATGACAAAAATACAGTGTTCCTGTGGGACTATAGTGTTGTTCGATGCAAGGCTTTGATCCCAATTTCCAACAGTTGTGAACACTAGCCCTGTCCTCCCTGTTCCCTGAAATAGTCAATCATGTCCATCGGGGACGAAACTTCGCTCCCGCACATAAACTCCACACTTTAATTCCCAAAGGCAGTAACTCGAGTTTTGAACGAATTGCTGCTTTTATTGCAATCATATTTTTCACTTTGAATCGATTCTCTGTATGAATATTCGTTTGTTTGATTAATTTATATTTGCTTTGTTAAAACAACATTTTATCATTGATTCATATTATACAGCTGACTTTTAAGAGGCAATTATTTTTTTAACAAACCTGTCCACAATTTTTAAATACCTATCTGGTTCAACAATTTTATTTACCACAAATTATCACGAAATAATTATAAACGCTCCTTCAATTTGTGCTATTAACGCATAATAGTCCACCGATATGAGTTCGAAAGTGATAAACCACACTTATAACAACAAACAAATCATTTTATAACAATAAAACTTAATAGTTTTATTCTAAAAAGGAAATAACACATAATGGAGATAATAGCGGTTAGATACAAAATTACGTTATGGTCATTTACACCACATTTCATAACAGTAATTTCTTTTTTTAGTTGTTCGGTAAAAATAATTAATTTCCCGACTTATAACACTTTAGCGTCACGCCTCATTGACACTTGAGTCGAACAAATTACACAAAAAATGACGTTTTGGGCGATTATTTCTCGGGTTCACATTAGTTACACCGTAGATTAAAAAGTTAAAAACAAACTTTTATCTTCTAATGTCTATTTGTTTAATTTAATTAGTATAAATAATAGTGGAAATGATTTTGTATTCTTTTGTAGTGTATTTTACGCGTGTCATTGTAGATATTTTATTTTTTGCTTTAGTATCCTATATCCTAGTACTATTACTTATGTGAATGTTTTTGGGGATGAATTGATAGATGTGTAGATGGATGGATGGATGTTTATGTTACTCTTTTACGCAAAAACAACTAAACGGATTTCGAGGAAATTTGGTATGGTAATAGTTTAAGCTCTGGATTAAAACATAGGCAACTTTTTATCCGGAATAAGTACAGTGTTCCCCTGGGGTATTTATACGGGCGGCGGCTCGCGGGCAAAATCCAATTTTGCTATATTTTGTACCATCTTTATTAATTTCAGTAGAAATTCTAAAATTCTTCAACACGGAAATGAAATCACAGTGACATACCTAAAAGGAAATTTTGTAAGAGGAATTCTGAAAATTTACAATAACTTTGCTAGCATTTGTACAAAATTTGAGACAGCTATTTGTATGCAGTGCATGCTGGTAACTAACTTGAGGGAGTTAGTTAGCATATGTGCATTGTGCATAGGTACATGCATGTTATATTCATGAATGCATGACACCCTTAATTTTAGGCAAACTCAGCGTCTGTATTTTGCTTCAACTAAGCAACGGAAATACAATCTGTCTCAAGCTGTGTGAATAATTTAGTAGCTTCAAATGTTTCTCAACAATGTTTAATTTTTAGATATATTTTTAGTTTAGAATAAGTTACAAGAAGTATTTCTTTTGCAAATTGTTATTTGACAAACAATTTCTGTTTCGTTCTACCTGATTGTTTTGTAGCTAATAGCAGTTAAAACTTAGTTTGTCTCATCTTACTACTATTATAAAATATGAAAGTTTGTAAGGATGTATGGGTGGATGATCGTAACTCTTTCACTCAAAAACTATCGAACTAGTTTTGATGTTTGCTGTAGTAGTACCTAGTTTAAGCTCTAAATTGACACATAAAAGTAAAGTGTTTCCGTGGGATACGGTATTTAGGCGGATTGAGCCGTGGGCAAAATCTAGTAAAGAATATTCTTAAAGTCTATAATATTTTTCTTATTAAGGGACGTATCATTTCTCATCATGAAAGTTTCAGATATCCGAAAAAGACGAGTTAGAATTATGCTAAATGCTAAGTGATGATGATGATGATATTAATCATCACAATCACAGCTGTGTGCATTACAACACAGTATAATGTCCTGATCACAATTAGGTGTTGTAATTTCTCTATAATATTATAACGTACCCTTTATGGTCTGTACTACGAAACCAGAGCAACCAGCCTGATCTAAAAGGGTATAAGTTACAAATTGATAATTTACTAAATTATAAATATGTTTCATTTTGACACTGTCAGTTCAGTTGTTAACTTAATTAGAATTAAGTTACTAATTAAATTTCGATTAATAATATTTTTTATGAAACACAACGTAAACGTTACTTCACGCCGAATTTCTGTGAGGCCATGGTATTTAACCGGTTAAGCTGACCCATTCCTGCCGCACATGGTTGTAAACGTCATAAAATACAAGCTTCATGTTTTGAACGTAAACTTATTGTATCTTTAATAATATTTTCTTATTCTTTAACGTTACGTTATAATGAATTAAGAAAACTCTGTTTTCTTCGCATAAATCAACGATTAAACTTTATTATCTATCTCTAAGATACTCGGGGACTATGCACACTTGACGCACATGATGATAAATGAATAATTTATTTCACCTAATTGAATATACCATTAAATATTCAGCCGGGCCCCTGATATATTGTTTACGCGCACCTTCAAAAGGCTTTAATAAATTCCACGCGAATCTCCGCAAACGATTCGCAATTCACATGCAAATGGGCGATAAGATTTTTTCTCGATTTCCGACTTACTGCCTATCGACTGCGGCGAACACGGAACCCGCACAATGGGCGGTGAGATGAAAGGGTGACGTAACACTTAGGCTACTCTATGGAGGCTCTATGACTATTGTTAAGGGATTTAATGCCGCCTTAGATAAACAAATGAATTTATCTATAATTCTATATGCTTTGTCAATCATATTACTAAATAAGTGTGGGAAAGACCATAATATTATAAGAACACACTGGTTGAGGAATATGAGAACCTGCCACCCCTGTTTATAAGATTTGTAATCTATTTACTTTCACCTGCCCCTTTGTGTGTAGGAAAATCTTGTATGTAAAATTTGAACCTCTTACAGGTTTTCGATTGAACTGAAATTTTGCATGTTTGCAAAAGTAGTGTAGTAATGCTAGTAAATTATTGAAATATTTTTTTTGCATCTTTAAAGTTACAATTTTTTTTAAATCTGATTAATGGGCTCGATAACGAATAATAAGATAGATAATGAATAGAAAAGTTTTATTTATTGCATAAATAGTACCTAACCCTAAAAGAGTTCTCAGATTTTCAAAGGTACAACGATTTGTGTACAGAATTTACCAAGTCACGTGAAAACGCCCCATATAAAAGTTACCGTAATGTTACCTATACTTTTACATACATACATACATATTATAATCACGCCTTTTTCCCGTAAAGGGGTAGGCAGAGACCACTTTTTGCCACTTGCTACGATCCTTACATACTCGTTTCGCTTCGTTCACTTTCATTCTTACTATCCATTCCTCTTCTTACATTCAACGTAGCGAAGCGGCTCTCCATGGTCCGCTTTTCACCTCCGCGAGAAACGAGACGTGATGGGTGGTGAACCACATCGCCGCCATTTTGGATAATTAAATTATTTTTATGATTATCCATTGCCTTTCTACGGATTGGTGGAGAGGGTAGGATAGGGAAAGGGAAGGATAGGTGGTGTGGAAAGGAAGATTGGTAAGTTAGAGTGGGTGAGTGAAATACTTTTACAAGTTGTATAAAATAAATAACATAAAAATAGTTAATGTCCCCGTAATTTTTAGATGTGTCTATTTTATTACCAAACTATCTATAAATAAAATGTTTTTCTACATTTATCAAGTAGTGAATACCTCAATATTTCTGTTTATAAATGTAATTTTAACTAAATATTTAACATATTGTAGTAATTTCTATTATATTCAAGCAAATGGTGACACACTTGTATTTATGTAATTTTGTAAAAAATGGTATCGTCCACACCATCTCACATCTCATGTTACATTATAAATGGGTATCTGTGTCAAAGCCTACGCGAATACACGCAAATATTATATGCACACCACGCTCAGCGACAAAAATATATTCGAAACACGCGGGTCGACAAAAATCAACTTTATTTTTGGTTCTGTCTTTTAATCATTGTTATTTTCTAATTGTTTACATCGAAAAGTACACAGAAACTAAATTTATACAATGAATAAGTTTACTTTTGTACATATAACATCACTTGGTAAATTTGGATTTTTGCAAAATGCCTATATAGACCAGTTCAAATCGGTTTTGAAGCAAAATAAATTTATAGTGGGATAAAACCCATTGGAAAAGGAAGGGAATATAACAAAAATAAAAGGAAAAATTATTTACGGGCGATTTGAGGTCGGGAAGTGAAGGGGGTGAGTTTTTAAGGGTAGAAAACGCTTTATCTCGATTTCCGGTATTTTTTTTTATATTATCAGAAAGAATAGATTTCAAAGAACATAAAGCCCATCAACTTTTTTAAAAAAGCTGATATTTTGACGCAAGAATTTTCGGTTGAAAATTAGGGTTATTTTTTGATATTAAGTTAAAATAAGGTGAAAAAATAAATATTTCAAATCAAAAAAATTACAGTGTATTTGGGACATTAAAAGGTAAGTTTTCACTAAATTTCCTGTTTTTTTTTGTACAAGATAAAAATAAAAAACCTCAAACTTGGTTATTTGAATTTTTCACATAAATTTTGAGGTCATATGAAAAAAGTGTAAATACAAAAGTTGTATATCTTTTTATTACATACAACTTTGCCATATGACTTTTTTTCATAGGACTTGTAGTTTTGCGGGAAATCGAGATAAACCGTTTCCTATCCTTAAAAACTCACCCCCTTCACTTCACGACCTCAAATCGCCCGTAAATTATTTTCCTTTTATTTTTGTTATATTCTCTTTCTTTTCCAATGGGTTTCATCCTACTATATTTTTTTTACTTTTGACCATTTTCAGAGGTAAGCACTAGGGTATGGAACCGGGAAATCCCGGTCCCGAAATTCCCGGGAATTCCCGAAATATTGAATCGCTCTAAGAACCGGGAATCAAAAATTGAGAACTGGGAATTTCGGTACTTTCGGTACCAAACAAATTAAATTAAAATTTACAAATATTTAAGTTTACTATCATCGGTAATTGTAAATATTTGCTAAAAAATATTTTTTAATCATTTCCGAAAGCAAATTAAAGACAAAAATGATAAATATTACACCGTACACGATAAAAGGTAGAATGAGTAGTTCATATTAGATGATAGATTCTATACATAAAAGTTAACTCTGAGCGGTGCGAGGAAATAATAACCATAATATTATGCCGTATTTAATATTAATATGTAGTATAATAGCACCACACATCGATCAACATAGTAGCCAATACTGGAGCCAATGGTATTGACGATTAAATAGAACATCTTTGGACTTGGCCTACAAGGTTTGTGTGGCGCCTGTTTTATTTTTTGATAAATATATACGTATATATTTGTATACCTACTAATATGCATATTGGTTGCTTTTGGGGTTGGTCTGCAGTTAAGATGGATATTACCTATTGTCCTTTAAATATTCTTTATTGTCCTTATAAAAATAGTTACGCATTATATTAATTACAAATTTTAATTTCAAATTGGAGCCATCTGTAGGATTCACTGAACACCCTCTTTGAACTTCTGACACTCGAATAAATAATTTTTTTTTTTTTACCCCTCCCCAGCTTTCACGCAAATCTTCAGATTAATATATACTTCACATCAGATACTTATTTGCGCATGAACAACACTAATTATAATCTGACGCGTTCAGCATATCATGTCATGGTCTTTTTACAACTATGTAACCATGCAGAACGACGACTGCTAAAAGCTGACACACTATTCCTATAGTGTGTCAGCTTTTGTCTGTGTGTCTGGTTATTTAGTCTTTTAATTATCTAATCTGCCACTTCTAATAGGTTACCTAGACGTTCGAGTTCGAGCATGTACATTAATAGCAATCTGGGCACCCCAACTATTTGATGTTTTGCAAAAATCAAATAACTTGAAATAACATATTTAAAAACCATCAATAAATGCTAATAAACTAAAATGACCTACGGCTCTTTACTATCGCCAGTAATATTGTCATCAACATGGCGGTGACAAGTTGGCTGATGTGTCGAGTTGCCATTAAAAACCTTATTTAATTTGTAATTGTACTATAAAATGTTATTCTTATATTTTGAATTACTTTTTAGACAGTAATTACATTTGTATTTCATGCCTTCACACTAGTCCCGAAATTCCCGAATTTCCCGGGAAATCCCGGTTCCGAAATTGCCCAGTCCCGAAATTCCCGGTTCTCAAAATCAGACCGGTTCTTCCATTCCCTAGTAAGCACTAGTCTAATAAGGACTATAGCTGATATAGCTCATAAGAAGCAAGTACTGAGGTGACCGACCATTGCTTGGAGTTCTATTACGGAAATACATTTTCCCGTTATAAAAGTAGCCTATGTCCTTCCCCGTGGTCTACTCTGTCTGTGCCAAATTTGACCAAAATCAATCCAGTAGTTACGCAACATATTCAAAACAAACAAACATACAAACAAACAAATCTTTCTTCTTTATTATATTAGTATTTAGTACCTACATATATGTACAGACTGGGTTCCGAATGTATACAGACTTGTTTTAAACCCATTATTTAAGTAAACGCATTTAAGTATTACAATCTAAGTGCCTGTTTCCCACTCTTTTGTTTCTGCTTACTTTATATGTAGCGATAGAGACAAAACATGCAAATAAGCTATATACCAGTGGCGAGGGGTTCCTATTACTCCATTCCTATCGGCTTCCCTTACCGCTTACCTTTTGACGACCCTCATCTAAATCCCTACCTATTATACAGGCTACGGCTTCCCTATGAGGGAGAACCAACCTTTGGCTTCCCTATGAAAGAGAACCAGCCTTCGCCACTGCTATATACGTATCATTAGATTATGGCTCTCAGTGTTTTCTTCTGAAAAGAACATCACAAATTTGTTTGTCCATAGCTTCGTTTATGTTGAGAAAACTTTTGATCATTGCACCGTCTTAAAAAGGTATTCCATAATATTATGTCAATTGTGAGCTGAGAATGGCTTATCTTAAAATCACATTTTAATACTACGACCTCTATGGCTCAGTTGGTTGAGCGTGTTGGTGCTCAAGCCGGAGGTCGCAGGTTCAAATCCCGCCGAAGGAACAAAAAGTTTTTCTGTGTTCCTGGGTCATGGATGTGTATTAAATATGTGTATAATATAATAAAAATCTTAAATATGTGTATAGTATAAAAGTATTAAATATATTTCCGTTGTCTGGTACGCGTAACACAAGTTCTTCGAGAACTTACCACGGGATCAGATTGACGTGGTGTGACGCGTCCATAGATATTATTATTATAATACGCAAATCTTTGAATTTAGAGGCATAAGTCGTGTTGGTGGTTCAACCACTCTGAATGGTTGATTTTATACTACACATACAATCTTCTATATTCTCTTCTTAGTTCTTCGAAGTAGACAGCTAGTTAGGGCATTTCCATGTGCTCTAAATAACTGGTGGTACGTGCAGTGGCGTAGCTATGTGGGCGACTGTACAGCATTAGCGGGATTGACAGGAACAAGGGGCTTGTTACCGAGATGCGTATCGTACGCCCCTGCTACTGTTCGCGTATCTTCCAACGGTGATGTACGCCACTGGATGAGGCTGCGATATTCGAAGTGCCGTAAATTTTGTGTTAATCAATTCTTTTCTACAATTTAGTTCTATATCTATTGAGTCAGGTTTATACTGATTCTAGATAGAGCGAACAAAGAAAGTATATGAAAGTTACTTAAAAACTATGCACGAAATATCCGTTCTTGACTTCTAACTTATAAGGCACTCTACTAAGCTATGGATGATACAGAGATGATATTGGGTGATATTGAAATAGCATTTCTGGTAATACAACGCAGTATAACCCCAGTCTCAAGTAAGACGGTCGTATTCGCATACGCGTCAAATCGTGAGGTGCGAATGAGACAAAATATACCGAAAACATACTGCGAATTGAATTTTTTTAATTATCAGAATCAAACTTCAAGTGTGACGAGTACAGCATGATACGTCGATTGACGTTTCTTAGGCTGAGACATGATCCGGAATCCCCGATTCTATTTTCAGTGCTCCGAATTTTCCCGGGTCCGCTAAATTCCGGAGTCTTTTGTGAATCTTGCGGCAGGTTCAATAGACCGTCTGTTGCATTGAGCTGTGAAAACGGAACATCACACCATTGGCTATAGAATAATAATCTATTTAATATAATTTACGTATGTTTCACATTATTACCGGTTAAATCTCGTTTGGATTTTCAGGCTGTCCCGCTTGCGCGCGCACGAAATGACGCGTTCGCGAATAATCCAGCGCGTTGACCAGACCGAGATTATATCGAAAATAGCTAAGAGAATTGGGAATCCGTTTTAATTGTCCTAGATATGTCCAATCTCTTTCAGTATAAAATACCTAGAAATTCTCCCAAAAATGGCCACATCCAGGGAAACACACATCCCCCGTCTTGGGTGTAAATGGGTGCATAATAAGTAGCCATTCAAAATCACCGGCATTCGGCGTATAATAGGAATGTTGAACACGTGTCCTCGTCCGGGGACAGTTGTATGGTGCCGCCATGATTTACGACGCAAATCGACACGGGTTTTTCACCGAAATGTAGTCTACACTAACACCTTACAAGATACTAAAGGAGAAGCAAATCTTCTGAAATGATTTTTTAGAAGGACTAGGACTACAGAAACCCTGATGGGTATGTAAAACTATTTTTTTTCGGAAAAACTAGGACAATGGGGAACATCCTGTGATGTCTAGCTATAAAACATGAAATAATAAACGTGTAGCACGGCTCAACTGGTGGGGCGACGCGTCACTGCGTGGCGAACAGCCGGGCGGCACCACCTTTTTATACTGTGGCGGCACGGACGTTTCTAGTTAGCCTGTGTTTACCTACTTACTGAAAAGTGTGTTTTATTGTTAACTACCTTGCAAGACATAACACATCCATAGTTTTTTTTTGGCTTTTCGAAAAATTCATTATAAACCAGGAAATATTGTCTTTGCAAAGACATATCTACGATCAACCGTTGACGAAATACGGTCGTCACAAAAGTGAGATCGTTGGAGAGCATTACAAATGCTCTAAGTATGCCAAAGAATGTGCACGAGGTCACAGCAGTTTAAAATGTATGAAGATAAATACAAAAATGTCACATATAACTATTGACAATTATTGTACTAACAATATTTGTATTTTGTCATTTACAATTGTATTGTTACCGCTGAACACCTCTAGTCTCTACCTGCTTTTAGATTCCCTGATAGTACATGCAGATTAAGCCTGCTTATGCCTTATCTGTTTGCATTTAAAGTTTTCTTCTTTATAGAGGTGGAAAATGGAAATTTTTGAAATCTATGTTCTCTTGCGCCAACTATCATTCGTCGAACAAGGAAAAACTCAACTGAATTTTAATTACTGGAGGATCATTAGTTCCAACTTCCATGTCATCAATACTATTTGAAATATGTTTACATGTAACGCACTAACGCACTTGCTTGCCTCCTAATACAGAAGTGGGCGATCTTCTGATTATGGCGAGTGGTCCTTGGCGAGTGGCGACCAGATCACCTTACACATTAACATAATTATTTCATTAAATATACTATACACTTCCTATAACAATCATCAGGGGTGAGACAATTAACTATTTCTATTCAATTTGCAGTCGGGTTTTAATGCATGTTTTCGTAGACTGACGGCAGCAGTAAAAAAAGAATCAACATCTGAACCTCAATTCTAGTATTTAAAGTAGACAATTTAAAGAGTCAATTTTACATTGTTTAGATTGAAAGTGTAGCGATATGTTACCATGAACGGATTTTATGACGTTTCGACCAATCAGAGCGCGTTTCGCGTTGGTTTAACGTTCATAAAAACACCGTTTGAGAGTGTAAGCGTTTCGGGACTTGATTGTAATTGTATTAATGCAGGTTTTATTTAGCAGAATTGCTCCTAAGAACTTCGATTCTCGTAATTAACTTACACTTTAATTTTACTTTTAACGAATTATAAATAAATCGTTTTAATATCATAAACTGATTTTTGGAGTTTGGACCAATCAATACGGGTTTTGACGTTGGTTTTACGTTTATGAGAATACCATTTCGCATCGAGATTGGATCATAACTGTATTATTGCAATATTTAATTAGCAGAATCTACCTTCTAGCTTTTTTTTATGTAATGAACCAGGACACGAGCAGACGGATCGCCTGATGGTAAGCAATTACCGCCGCCCATAGACACTCGCAACACCAGAGGAGTTACGCTTTTAACTCCTCTGGTGTTGCGACTTGCGTTCCTGGTTCTTAAAATCCCTAATCCCCCCATGGGCCTCCGGTAACCTCCCTCACACGGTGAAACACAACGCAAGCGTTATTTCACGCTGCTTTTCTGTGACGTCGTGGTATTTACCCGGTCGAGTCGGCCCATTCGTGCCGAAGTGTGGCTATCCCACAGTAACTTCTTGAAAGAAAAAATAGTTTTTTTGCGACATTTTGTTGGTTACAATCGCTTTGTAACTTCCAACCAGTGTGCTTAGTGAGATGACTACTGACTAGGCTAACAGATGATATTGTAAACCTAGCCTATAATTTAAAGTTAGCCTTAAAGTTTAATTTAAAGCTAGCCCGTAACTCCTTACTAACAAAATATTACTACTCGTTAATAATATTTACACAACTAATTAGCTATTCAATGATGTAAATGCTACTGTATAATAGCTACTAAGTTCATAATTGTGTAAATATTTATTATTAGTAGGGGGAGGAATAGTTTTTTTAACGAGATATATAAGCATTTAGCATTCTTTTTCTATGGCGTTAAGTTAAGCAGCCACTGATATAATACCGTTTAAATCTTCGCTAGATGCCCCATTAAATTATTTTAATCCAAACACAAATATATCAAAACCACACAGGTGCAACACTAACTTAGAGTTTATCCATTCAGTAATTTAAATCGGATCTAGATGATAATAGGTCTAGATTACAAAGAGCCATAACTTGTGACCTAAGGCCAGTGGTCCAAACGGAGCCCATTGCTGGGATATTTAGTGGGCTGTGGGGTGCCACAAGTGCGTGTAATTGCGCCGCTATTATGTATAGAATATATTGGACGATACTTATTTCACCATTTATTTTGGTACATGCGACGGTTGGTAAGTTGGTTCTGTACTAAATACAATATACTTCGTAAAATTTATCGCTACTAAATGAAGAGAGATGAATTGAAGAAAATCATTATTATACTAATTTAAATTGTGACTTACCTACTCTAGGTAAACTTTACCTAATACCTGGAATTAAAACCAATTTTAAAAAATTTAGGAACCCCTAATTTTCAAGCTGTGAGCGAGCTAATGATGATGAATAATTATAGCTAAGGACACTCTCGATCATGTCAGCTTTCATACAAAAAAACTAGATCACAATCAAAATCGGTTGGGAACTTGGGACTTGGGAGCTATGATGACACGGACAGACACACACGCAGACATTTAGACACATTAAACTTATAACTCCCTTCTGTTTTCTTCCGGGTTTTAAAATGTTTTTTGTTCTAGAAAAATCCAATGATTAGGTAGGTATTTCATTAAAGAATAATTCCTTGATATTGTACCAATCATTTATTCCCAAATCAGAATCAAATCTGTGAATGCCATAAAATTAAACATGATTTGAAAAACTATTGGTTTTTGCATACGACTGTACAAAAAACATTGCAACAAATGATCCTATTGATGCTCCGTATTACGTACCGAGCAGGCGAAATCGCGGCGATCTCGCGCCGATATCGTCAGATAGCATCTTCAATCGCACCATTCACGAGGTGTCAATTAGATTTGTGAATTGAGTATCAATGCTCATTTAACGCTGGTTTGTTCGCAAGGCTGTTGCAACTTGCAATGTACGATGTCGTCCGTTATAATTGTCTTTTGTTACAATTTTTATGTTATTAATTATTATAACAGATATAGGTAGATATATAAACATTTTATTACTCACATTGAGTTCAATCAAATGACTAAAATTACTTTAACAAACCTAGATGTGGTCAAGGTCGGCCTTGTACTAGATAATTATATATAATTGTATATGTATGTATTTACTAGCTATGTGCACATTTAATTTTATTTAATCGATTTTATTTAACAAAGGACGTCTCATGTACCATTTGTTTACAGTATCTTTATCGATCTACGATTATTTTAATTCTCTCGAGTTAAGACAATGTAACTGAGAAAGGCAGTGAGTCACAGACGGAAAGTATCTCGGACAATATTGCGACTTCATCCCATTTTTGGTGCGTAACGGTTGTCGCGCTTTCCACGGTGCCGCGGTGACGTCAGCGCGTGACGCTTACTGCTGTGATTAGTTACAGAATTAGGTCATCAATAACCGTGCCTGAAACGATGTCACCTGTGTTTTTTTTTTATATATCAGCTCTTAGCCTCCGTGGTCCAGTGATTTAGACCTCGGCTCTCGACTCTGGAGGACGTTCGTCGGTTCGATTCCTGCGTCGGACCAACAAAAAATGTTGATTTCAAGTCTGGTTAGGACAATGGAGGCTGATCTTGTAATTGTTTGACAAGAAAGATGATCCAGTCGTCGGATGGGCATGCAAAAAGTCGGACCTGCGCCTGATCTCTCACCAGTCGTGTACGGTCATCCGTTTCATTGGGTTATGAGCGTAAAGAAAGATAGCGTTCTGCACAAGCACTGAATAATAATTTATTACCTTTTAGGTACGGAACCCTAAAAATCAAAATCATCTAACACGCAACGCAGAACTTATCAAAGAGAATGGAAGCTTCAAATTAATTTTCTTCTGGGATTCCCGCCTCAAAGACTCATAAAGGCCTTTGATCGACGGACCCGAACGGTCATAGACAAACGCAGCATAATAAAACTGCCACAGAAATGCAAAGTAAATATGTCACCTCTCCCTTTCATTTCATTGTGGCCAAGTTACGGCTCCCTTATTGTATTTCCCTAATCATAATATTCTCTAATGCTCTGACTACACGCTCCATCTTGACTGCGCAATTTTGGACTACCCTATTCCTATCATGTGTGTTTGTTTCTTTGGCGTCCGCACTGCGCACTGTACAAAATTATACAAAAGTCGGCAAATTACAAATAAGATGTTGTACGCGACTTCGTACGCCCAAAAATAAATTAAGAGGTAACCGGTATATCTTACTGCGATAAGAAGTAGCCTCCGTGTAAATCCAGAGCCATAACTACTATTATATCAAATTTTATTAACTACTATTATATCAAACGTTTAATAGTTTTTGCGTGAAAGAGTAACAAACATTCTAGCATCCGTCATCACAAACTTTCACATTTAGAAATAGTAGAATTGGACATAATAAATCAGTCCTGTGACTACCAGTTCGTTCAGTTGTGTTATCTTTAAGTTTCTTTAACTTAACATGATCCTACTAATAAGATTGCACAACTGATTGATATTAATACAAGAAGAAAATGGAAATGTAGTGCTTTGTGAATCATCGGTTTCATTCGACTATTTCCGTAGCTATGACTTGCCTTAGGCCAGTTAGATACCGAAAATGCTATCAGTTATTTAATATCATGCCTTCCTGCAAATCGGAGTGTGTCAATCTCTCATTCACTCTAATCACAATGCTCGTATCAGATGTACGGCCGTCGAACGTAAGGCGGTAGTTAGTTAGCGAATATTATTTAGTGCGGTACACACAAAGGTGACGCCCACGTGGCTGAAGTGAACGTTGGTCATAACGTAGATAATATTATAGCGCTCAACAGCCTTCGTGGTCTAGTGGTTCGAGCATTGGCTCTCGACTCGGAGGTCGAGGATTCGATTCCCGCATTGGAACAACAAACAAATGTTGTTTCCAAGTTTGGTTAGGACAATGCAGGCTGATCACCTGATTGTCTGACAAGAAAGATGATCCATGCGTCGGATGGGCATGTCGGACTTGCGCCTGATCTATCGTCAGTCGTGTCGGTTATCAGTCCCACTGGATTATGAGAGTAAAGGAAGAAAGAGTGCTCTTGTGTACTGCGTACACACTTGGGCACTATAAAATTACTCTTGCGTAACTTGGCCTGGTTTCAATGAAGCCACCGTCACCGATATCGGTGTGGGGAGATAATATTATTATGTTGCTTGATTGTCAATTAAGGTCCACTTGCGCAGATCTGGGTTAAAGTTAACCTTGGGTTAAAATTATCATGCCTAGAGAAGGCATTCATAAATACGAGAAACGAGTGAGATAAAATAATAATTTACCCTGGGATAACTATAATCCACATCTGCGTAAGCGGGTCTAAGTACATTATTAGAAGTTACCGGAAGAGCAACTTCTTTTAAAGCAAATTTATCAAAATATGATTTACTTAATGTGGCCATTTTAGACCTGCTGATCAAGACATGGACTGGTCTTATCCACACCCGCCTAGCGTCCGTTCTTCGATTGTATCAATGCAAGCCGGGCGTATCAAATCATCCTTTGTGGGCATTTACTAACAACGCTGATCTGATACAAATTCATTACAAACAGAACGGTTGATATTGTTACCGATGTTTATGTCCCATTGTGGTCCGCTTCCGAATTATATTTGCTTATATATTTGACATATTTATCCAACTAAGTGGTAATTAATTTCATTAATTATGAGTTTTATAATTTAATTTATACTAAATTTCAGTAATTAAAATTAATGTAATATTAGCTCATTAGAATGTGTGATGAAAAGTGTATATTAATATTTAGCAATTTACCATTGCCAGTACAATACGCCAGTACAATACGCCAGTACAATACGCCAGTACAATATGCCAGTATTATACGAGTAGTATATATATTTAAGATTTTTATAATTTATACATTCGTGACCCAGGAATACAGAAAACTTTTGCAAACCCGATTCAAACCCGCTACCTCTGGCTTTAGCGCCAACGCGCTAACTACTAGTCCTCTGTGATCGCCAAAATCCAATGATCTCTTTTTAATTCTCTTTTAATTTCGCAGTAGATTGTTTACTATTCCGCAGCTGGACATAGCTTTCCCCAAGATAATTCGCGGCTCTCATTCTCCCACTAACGGCGAACCGTATATTTATTCCTTTTCTAACTCCAACTTTTTTACCCAGGACGAGCCGGCATCATCAGGGGACAGCGGGGACGAGAGCGGCAGCGAGCCGGAGTCTCCCGGGGACAAGCTGCGGGACCACCACCATAGGAACTGGACCTCCGACACACACGATAGGGACAGTCATAGGTACGTACCTACTGCTATTCATAAATATCCTGGTGATTTCCATTTAGTTCTTAGACTTTTTTGGTCTTTACAAATTTGTGCTGTCTCCCGCTTTGCTTGTGAAGGGAATTTAAGATTCTGCATATTCCTTCAAGCTTTCTTCTGATTAATTTTGTTACGGGTTCCAAGACAGATTTAGCATGTCCCTCGGGCACCCCTGAGATCATAACAAAGGGTTTTTTGTGGTTGGTTGCCGCTGTCGATCCTGACTCACAGGAGTTGCAGTGGTGGGTAAGTGTGGTGGGCCAATTGCCCGTTTAAAAAATATGATACCTTAAACATTTACAAAATTGGCCCCAGCATAGAATGATGTTTATGAACACTTTCTAACGCATACATTTTTCTACAGGGATTCACAAGCCGACAACATACCTTCAACCTCGTCATCCAACCCAGAACCAGAGAGTAGCAAACAGCCGTCATTACCAAAGATACTGCCCAAGATCGAGTTGCCCGGTGGAGCCATGCTGTACCCACCTGGTATGCTGGCTGGAGTACCGGGATTGGAAAATCTGGGTACGAATCTGGGACTCGGTAATCTGGCAATGGGATACCCACCGAGCTTTATCCTGGGCTTGGCTAACCAGGCACAAGACGGTGGTAAGTTTTTCGACTATCTGATTTAAAGTAAAATAACGAAACATCCTAAGCGATTGTTTACGGACATCGGATTTTTTATTGTTCTTGAAATCTGCTCAATTAAAAAAAAACATGTTTAGCTGAATCGTTGTTAAATAATGTAGGTTTTCTTAATAGAGGAATCATTTTAACCCTTATTGCATTCTCATTATATAAGGTTCGGTAAAATCAATTACGGATATTTTGGGCATATGATCAATTGCTTATGTAAAGACGTTTAAGCAGTAAAATAATGATCATACTAGAAAAAAAAAATCTTTATATGGGCGAATTTGCGTTTTCCGGAGAGTCACCCATACATGAGATGATTTTTTACTTTGAGTATGACAATTATTTTTTTACCTAAACGTCTTTACATAAGCAGTGGATCATATGCCCGAAGTATCCGTATTTGATTTTTGGAGACCTTATATGTATATTGCAAATTGTAATATCATTGACTTTTAAATTTGATGCTATTCTCTTAGAACTTTTATGACCAAATATTTTTCCCCAGCGTCATCATCTACGCCGCAGTATATCACCATCCCGCTGTCGATGGCCATGCCGCCCAACGGGTGCTCCAGCGACGACAGCAGCGAGCTGCAGGACCTCAGCACCGGGGGAAGGAAATGATGATGGTGAGTAGAGGGAGAGAGAGAGAAAAAAAGAGAGGGATAGAGACACAATAGAGGGCAGGGCTGCAGGACCTTAATATTGTCTAGTTTCTTGGAGTGGCTCCTTATCGCTCAATATTGTAGTTGCAAAAGATTTTCTGAAATTGCTGCTTGTTGCCGTTGCCGTAAATAGGGAATATGCATAAAACATAAAAATAACTTAAAACATTATAAACATTACAATATATGATACTAGACTGAAAAATAAAGGAAATGGCAAAAAAAATCAATATTTGTTAAAACTTAAAAATGAGCAAGATATGAGCGGTTAAAGTTTATAATCTATCTCTTTCTGGCAAAACGAAATTACCTATGAACTTTCTATGAAAGTCGTGTTAGTTAGTTATCAAAGTAAAGACGTCACTTTGCACGTCCGATCTCTCTGTCTAATAGACTACTTTAAACGTTCATATCTTTGTTATTTTCAATGATATCCAAAAACTGATTTTATCATACGGTTTACCAAACAAGATAAATCTATTTAAAAAAAAAAAATCGTGCATATTCCCTATTGTTTAAAATTTTGTCACGTCACAATTGACCATCATTGATCGTAATTGGTCAATGATTGTTGCTCATGTAAGCGCATCTTAAGCATTGGAGTCTGTCCAATCTGTCGAGTTAAAATAAAAGTAAAAATGTCCAAAAGTTTAAATTTTGTTACAGGCGCTGCGCCGGCAGAGTTTCGTTTCAATCTCTCAAAACTTTCTGATAGACCAAAATGGACCCGAGACAGGAGTTGCGAACATTTGGTGCGCGTGACAGATATATTTATCTATTCTCTGATCAAATCATATTTAATGTAAACGTAAACAAATAGATTTGACTTAATTTTTTTTTTTACGTGTCATTGTACAATATATCTGTATTGCACTGTAATTATGTGACATTGAAGTTGGTAGCACTATAGGCTATAGCGCGCTATTGTTTTCTTTGTTTACGTTTTAAATTACGTTGAATCCAAACGGAGTATATTAAAAATCTTTTTTTATGAAATGTTTTTTTATGAAAACAGTTATTTATGAAAAATCTATATTCATTAGGGTATATTTATATCTATTATACTTTCTTGCCATCTAAATATAAAAAATCAATTAATGGTAGAAAAATTATTGTGTTTTTATCAAAGATTTCAATGCTCAAGATAGGCTGACGTACATTTGACAGAACAAATCTTCATACAAGAAAAAGTTACGCCATCTTAGTTTTTACCATACATCAAATGTCAAAATGGCCCCAATTGGCCATTTAACTAGAGACATTTTATTCCTCAAGATGCCTCGTCTATAATATATACATATGTTTTGGTTTTTATAGTATTAGTACTATGAAACTACGTACATACGTCATACACGATTTAAACTTTTAATGCAAGGCAATATTAGTCAGTCCTCTAAGAAGCTTTTGAGTATTATTCAATATGGTGTAGCAATAAATTAATATATAGAGTTTATATAAACAATATTACTACCAAATGTGTCACGCTTATTGTATTCAAAACTAGAAGAGCTAGGACCACAATGGTATATTTACACTCGGGTTATCTTTAATCTGGGTATATCTAATTACGGTTAATGAACTGTTAGTGCGAAATCCTTTGTCTGGAAACTTCACTAACTACTGTTTGCATTGTAGTTATACCGTTATAATAAACTTTAAGTTTTAAATTACTTATTTTTAATCATAATTAAATATTTTACTACTTATATTGAAATTTAAAAGCTTAATTTATTTGGAGATTATTATTGTTTGTATGACCTACACAACATTTTAAAGTAATTTATTGTGTGTTCGTATATCTATATTGCACACAACTATATAACTTACTGTAAATAGACGCTAGATTCAAAAATATTATTTTTTCTAAATTATTAATCATGGTAAATTCGAAGTCATTGTTTGTTGTTACATAATATGGACATTTGTTATTATCATTGCATCGTCATAGAACGACAGATTTATTAATTGTAAGAATAATTAAATAATTAAAAAAAATATGTGTATCATAATTATTGTCATAATATAATGCTAGGGCCTAGGCCATCAGCTTCATTATGCGCTAAAAATTATAAGTGATTTGGCCTAAAATTTTATAGTTACCTACCCCTTTTACTAATAAAAATATTTATACAGTGTATAAGCAATACAATGTTTTGTCCTTGTCTTATACGTTGGAAAAGTCGCTTGACACACAAGAACAAAACATTGTGTAGCTTGTACACTGTATAAATATATTTTTATTAGTAAGGGGGTTTATATACTGTTCACATGATTAGCCAGTTTAAATAAATTTAGCTTTTACCATAAATTGGTAAAACAATATAACTACGTCTCATATCTTTTTATTACTTAAAGTAAGATAAACTATATTATATAAGTATAACATAAACTAAGTATTTTTGTACCAAAACTATTCTAACATGTATATTAATGTCTTTTTTACAGTCGAGTACACTAACATGTTTACTTTTCAAATTTTCATGCACATGTAAACGATATGTTGCTATTCACATGTAAATAAGACGTCAAACATTTGTTTGATTCTTGTATACATACTACATAGAATTGGCTCCTTGTGTTTACACGCATTTGGAAAAATGTCTCGTATACATGATAGTGATCGCGGTTGTACGTTTATTTTAATTGATAATTCGATGTAATCTCGAAGCTTGAAGCTTTGACCATTGCGTAAAATGGACGTAATTGGATGAAGTTAGTTACCGTTAGTAGGCGAATAACCGAATTGTAAATTGTAATCGTCAATAATTTAAGATGTCTTACATCATCTTGGTTATATTCATCTTATATGAATAGTCTTATCTTTTGTTTACACATTTACTTCTTCTTTCTTTTCTTACAATTTTTAGTTTCTCTTATAATGTTTAATGCTCAATGCGCGCGCATAAGTATTTCTGTACCATTTGTATTTTTAACTCTTTTTTTTTTATTTCATTGTGTTTTGTATAATTTAAATAATTATGTTTTTGTTTAATTTTTCTTAAAAAACTTTGTAAAAACATTTTCCTCCTTTGTTTTCTTAAATTATTTATGATTATCAAATCGAAATTAGTAAATTCTAAAATAAATTATTATAACCTTGTTTTAGTGTGATTTTACACCTACAGCAATAATAATAATAGTAAATTAATAGGTTGTGACTCAAATTTAGATCGAGAAAAGCAAAATTAGAAAATTGTAGCCTTACTATAAATCTAAATTTAAGTTACAATATTTCCTACGGTTTCGACCTTAGTATAAGCATTTAATGTACTCTTTTAGTTTGAATTAGTTTAAGTTGTGTATTAACACGCTACTTGCAGTGTGCTTCCGTGGGCAAAACGTTGTGGGGGGTTTACAGTATTTTTTATTTTTATTAATGGGAATTTTTGATTTAATTAAATAAAACACTACGTTAAAAATATTTTCATTGAATTAAATAAAAAATTGTTGATCCGCGATAAAAAGGTTGGCAATCCCACAACGTTAATATAAAACAGATGCCCACAACATTTCCGGAAGACAACGTGATGTTCCTGATTTTGTTTCCTGATCTTTAATAAACTATTTAAAATAAAATTTTATTTTATTTTATCATAACTTTGACGACCTTTGTGGCTCAATGGTTGAGCGTGTTGGTGCAAGTCAAGTCGCGGGTTCGAATCCCGCCGAAGGAACAAAAAGTTTTCTGTGTTCCTGGGTCATGGATTTATATTAAATATTATATGTGTTTAATATAATAAAAATCTTAAATATGTGTCTAGTATAAAAAATATTAAATATATTTCCGTTGTCTGGACGTCTATATTTATATTTCTAATTTCTGTCACACAAGTTCTTCGAGAACTTTCCGCGGGACCACCACGCGACCACATTGACGTGTTGTAAAGCGTCCATAATATTAATTATTATTATCTATACTTTGTTGTGCCAGCGTTAGCAAAACACATACTATTGTGTTTAAAGTGTGTACCTATATTTTAAAGTAGCTGTTTCCCGCGGCTCCGCCCGCGTAAATATAGTAACGGGTATCCCGCGGGAATACTGTACTTTTCCGGGATAAAAAGTAACCTATGTTTTAATCCAGAACTTAAACTACTACCATACCAACTTTCATCGAAATCCGTTCAGTGGTTTTTGCGTGAAAGAGGAACAAACATCCATCCATACATCCATACATCACCAAAAACTTTCACAAATATTAGTAAGATAGTAAGACTTTGAAGAGCTATGCTTTGACGCGAATGCGCTGGCTTGACCGGATAAATACCACGGCCTCACAGAAAACCGGCGTGAAATAACGCTTGCGATGTGTTTCGCCGAGAGGTTGGGGTTGAGGACCAGAAACGCAAGTGCACAACGCGAGTGTCCACGGGCGGCGGCAATTGCTTACCATCCGGCGATCCGTGTGCTCGTTTGCTGGTTCAAAATCTAAAGCCAGGGTCCAACAAAAGAATAGTATTGATTTGTTTTGTTTACGCGAATATCCTACTATAAATGTGAAAGTTTGTGAGGATAGATGGATGGATAGATGTTCGTTACTCTTTCACGCAAAAACTACTGAACGGATTTCGATGAAATTTGTCTCTGGACTAAAACATAGGCTTCTTTTTCCCGAAATCCTGAAAAAGTACACCACCCCATAGGCCCATACTATAATAGGGAATATGCATATATTTTTTTTATTTTTTTATATAGATCTACCTTGTTTGGTAAACCATAATATGGTAAAATCAGTTTTTTGATATCATTAAAAATAACTAAGATATGAACGTTTAAAGTAGTCTATTAGACAGAGAGATCAGACGTGTATCGTGACGTCACATAACACGACTTTCATAGAAAGTTCATACTAAATTTCGTTTTGCTAGAAAGAGACAGATTACAAACTTTGACCGCTCATATCTTGCTCATTTATCAACAGATATTGAAATTTTTTTCGCCATTTCCTTTATTTTTCAGTCTAGTATCATATTAATATGTTTTAAGCAATTTTTATATTTTATGCATATTCCCTCTTACGCGAGCAGAGCCGCAGGAAAAGCTAGTCATTCATTATCCTCCCATGACAGTGTAAAGACAAAGAGAAAAGTATCTGTACGAGTGTTTTCTCTACATTTCAATAAAACATTTTAATATATACTCTATAAAACTTATCAAACCTAGCTCAGACTAAAATAACGCCAAAAGTTAACAAGAAATAAAAAAAAAGCTACAACTTTAATAACTATCCAGAATTTTTAAAAAAGTGCGTTAAGTGGCCTTTTTTGCTCTGTAACTTAGACTTTAACTGAAGTAATTAAAATATTTGGTTCAAATACCTCGCAGTTGTTCCCTTAGCCAATTACTAGATAGTGGATACCAGAAGGTTAAAAATATCATGTCGAATGACAAAATAAAGTGCGAACCGCTTCTACGTACTGGGTTCTGCAGATAACGTGATTTTAACTGTATTGTACAATTATTCTTAAAGACTTAGAAATAATGTAGTTCAAAGGATTATTAAAAACTAGCTTTTGCCCGCGACTTTGTCTACGTGGACTTCGGTTTCCATACAAAAATTTAATCCCTTTTTCACCCACTTAGGGGGCTAATTTTCAAAAATCCTTTCTTAACGGATGCCTACGTCATTACAACTATCTGTATGCCCAATTTCAGCAAAATCCGTTCAATAGTTTCGGCTGTGCGTTGATAGATGAGTCAGTCAGGTTTGCCTTTTTTATATTTAGAAGATTAATTTTTTAATTTAAATTAAAGTATTTTTTTATCGACAACGTTCCTGCTCGATCAGTTTATAAACATTTTCCTTTATACTGGGACGCCTCAAAATAGTTAAATTACACTAAGGAAATTACCGCAACGACTGCAGACGTGGTCGGTCTACGTATTTACACGTGATTATGCGTGCGCGTAGCATTTTGTTACCCGGACACAATTTTCTTAAAAAGTTCACTAGAAAATTTATTTTTTGAGACTTGACTTTTTGAACCCTACACTCGGAGGGTTCGAAGACCACGAACGATCTCTATAAATATCTAAAAGATCACAATTCACAATGTAACTATATTTATAGATCCATACCTTACATACATTCATAACAACTGATCCATACAACTTTACATAATTTTTTTGTCTCGCCTCGAGTTTGCAAGACAAATTGTTTATAATTACCTCGGCGTTCACACGATTGTAGGTGTTATGTATATGATATAAACGCCATATTTGCGCGTGTAGTATAATCCTAGGGTTGGGTACATAGTTTTTGTTGCATTTATTATAGATTCGGTCACAATGTGTCAATAATTTGCCGGCTCGTGATTGGCTGGGGCTCGACCAATCAGATCTGGCGCTATTAACTTTACGATTACTGACAGAATGGAGTCGAATATAATTAAACATTTTATTTTTACCCAACTGCAGCGAAGTTAAAAGGAATGGTAAATTTCATAGTATATATTTTATAGTGTGTTAATACACAAGAGCACTCTTTTACTCTCGTAACCCAGTGAGATAGATGAACGACACGACTAGCGAGAGATCAGGCGCAGGTCGGAATTTTATACGTGTCCATCCGACGCGACGCCTGGATCATCGTTCTTGTCAGACAATCAGGTGATCAGCATTATCTAACCAAACATGGTAATAACATTTTTTGTTGTTCCAACACGGGAATCGAACCCACAACCAAAATCGAGAGCCAAGTTCTAAACCACTGGACCGCGGAGGCTGTCAGTACCGTAATACTGGCAAAGTTGTGATAACTGCAAGGAAAACCAAATCCTGACATTCAGATTCCCCTCGGCAGGTTTAAAGCGCGTATTGCACATCACTAAATGCAGACTTCCTAAAACCTAAATAATACAATTGATAAGGTGATTCAATTAATATGGTTCAATTCGCACCGAAACCGTTGCATTTTTAATATCTAATCGATACTAATACAATAAAAAGGGAAAAGTTTGTTTGTTTGTTTGGATTGAATAGGCTTCGAAACTACTAGGTTGATTTTGATGAAATTTGGCACAGATGTAGATTAGACCGCGGGGAAGGACATAGGCTACTTTTTATTGCGGAAAAATGTACGGTTTCTGCGTAATTAACTTTTGCGCGCACGAAGTTGCGGGCAACATCTAGTTTTATAGTATTTAAGTAATTTAAGTTAAAGTTAGTATTTAAGCTATCCAAAATTGAACTTAATTCATTAAATTAGAAGATACACGTTTCAATATAAGAAGAATAAAGTGGCAGCTAAACAGCGCATGTGGTGATGAAGTTCTTCATTCGGATAACCGACGCTCTGCCGCGTCCGCGCTCTACGTATCAGAAATTCGAACTCTTTGCAAGTTTTGCAGACTCATGATTCATGATCAGACAGACAGAGAGTCATGATTTTCATCTATGTAAAAGCTACTTTATTGTGATTTAACCAATGACCCTTGAGTGATTCGTATAAATGACTATGTTGGATTTATTGTGAATCCTCTTGTTTTATATTGGTAGAACAAGTGTAAATGTACATAAATAAATACAAAGTCCACTTTTCCCCGTACTTCAACCACAGATTACAGAAAGAGGAACAGCTACATAGTTAGCTTTCGATTTGATTGCACTGCCTTAAGTACAAGCAAAAGGTGTGTCCATGATTGTGTGGAAAATCGAGAGCCGTTGAAGGGGACATTATTTTTTTTTTATTTAGATCGTTCTATGAAAGCTGTTTCTCGGTACGTAAGTTATGTTGGTTTGTGTACGCTTCAAAAACTCAAAAAGTTCTGCACCGATCGAGCTGAAATTTTAGCATGAATTATAATGCGCATCAAGGATTGTTTTAACTATTTTTTGCTTCAGTCACATATCCGCGACCGCGAAAAAACTATATTTACGCGGGCGGAGCCGCGGGCAACAGCTAGTATATTATATTAATATATAATTTCTACACTGTGGTACTTATATCCAAATCTCAAAAAATATATTTACTATTTATACTTGTTGCCCCAGCAGCTGTCACATTTATTGGCCGTAGGAGAAAATTAATTTTCATTTATTTACAATATTTTCTGGTACAAAATTAATCAGATCGATAAATAAGTTCGACTCCACGGACGCCATATTTGATCAGGTATTGCGTCGAGGACCGAGGTGTACGACCGAACGCAGATGGCGACGTACTTTTCATATTATTATCCGCCAATACTCAGTACTACTCATAAGAGCGAAAGTTCGTGAAGATGTGTGAATGTCAAGCGTATATTTACATTACGCTATAAAAACTTAAAACTTAGGCCTTTTTATCTGTTAATGGATGATTTACACGGTATTCTCCGAGTGAAGTAACCACTCTTGAAATACTGTACATAGTGCCTGGGGGACAGTTAATTTTTAAATGTCGTATGGTTGCCCGAGCACATATAATACGGCATTCTCACAACACAGTCAGCCTAGTCCAGAGGAATGAACTAGTCAATACGTCTGGGGCCAACTATGTGCGGGTTTCCTCACGATGTTTTCCTTCATCGTTAGAGCGTCCATATAATGTACTTGAGATCTGAAAAAGTCTCATTGGTACACGCCACAACCTGGGGTTCAAACCTGCACTGTCTCGAGTGCAAACCAAACGGTCTACCCACTAGGCCACGGAGCTCTTACCTACATTACGCTTTACGATATTAGTATATTTAGTGATGAGTTTTTATTGTCAGTAGTATGAGTCACATATTAGTATATTTAGTGATGAGTTAGGTAAGGAATTAGGTCCATATTTAAGTAGAATGTGTAACGGACAATCTTTTTCTAATTTTTGTATGCCCGGAGCCACTTACAAAGAAATAGTAAATAGGGCATTAATTAAGAAATATTGTCCTAATACAACATTAATAATTATAGTTGGGAGAAGAGGAAAATTAAACAAAAAACAAATGACAGAACTATTAGAATGTTTATTTAATATTGAAAATGTAAAAAGTATATTATTGTTTACTTTTCCTTATATAAAAATGTTGCCACAGAGTAATGTAAAAGAAAATTTATATAGACATGAGTTGAACAGCCTATTGTATAGTGCTGTGAACAATAATTGTATAGTCATAAGCGACCCACAACCACAAAAATGTCAGGTTGTGGACATAAATAACTTAAGTTTTAAATTAAGCAATATGTACAAAGATAAGTATTTCTTATCTAATTTCTGTAAAAGACATGTAGCTAGTATGCTATATAACTTTTTATTTTATTCCCAAGCCAAGAATTTGGCTTCTTCGACTACTGCTTTTATTGAGCAGAATACTAAATATAGTATTAACGAATTGGAATATGTTCCAAATATTTCTTTAAATTAGATAATAAGACAATAGAGAATGTCTCTTGCAGAAATAATTTAAGTTTTAAATGTAAAATACAAAATCCTACCAATAATGTAAAAAATCCCATTGTATTACATAATAAATCATATGTAATTAATCTGGTGCATCAAAATTTACAAGGAATGGTAGGTAAAGAACTTGAAATTGAGTTATTTTTAAAGGAATTTGACATTGATATTATTTGTATATCTGAACATTGGTTCAGACAACATGAACTCATTTTCAATTTCAATGAGCACCAGGTAGCAAGTTCGTTCAGTAGAGAAAATGCCATTAGGGGCGGCTCATTAATAATAATTAATAACAAATTGAAATTCAAAGAACGTAAAGATGTTGTGAGTCTCTCCACCGAACGAATAATTGAAGTAGCCTGCATAGAGTTGAGTCAACTTATTATTGTAAGCGTATACAGGCCTCCATCAGGGTTATACGATTCCTTTGAACAAACTTTGGAACAAGTATTGACTAAAATATGTGCATCTAATAAAAAGGTTATAGTATGTGGTGATTTTAACATTAATTTATTAGACTTGAACTCCACTACCATTAGATTCACATCTTTGTTAAAATCGTATAATCTTTTTAATCTGTTTCATGAACCGACAAGAGTGTGTGATACAACGGCCACTTGTATTGATAATATATTTACTAATATTACTCCAAGTAAAAAGGAAATAATTAATAAGCTCAGCTCTGATCACCGAGGACAGTTAGCTTCTTTTAATGTCATTTGTGACAGTAACATCAAGGACAAGCATGTGTTTGTTCCTGTGAATACAAAACGTATTGAGAAATTTAGAAGTAACTTAAATTCAAAAATTCAATTGTTAGATGGGTCAAATAGCACAGATGAAGCTTTTAACAAATTATTTAAGATAATAAGAACCCAATTTGATTCGATATTTACTTCTAAAACTGTTAGTTTTAAAAATAGAAAAAGCAACTTTATTAAATGGGCAACTGCAGGAATTATAATAAGCAGGCAAAGATTATATGAATTATATGAACAGAAACATATTAACAATAGTGAAACCTTTAAAACATATGTTAGAAATTATTCAAAAACTTTTAAAAGAGTATGTAAAGCCGCTAAGGCTCTTTATATAAAGAATAAGATTAAAAATTCTAACAATAAAATTAAAACTACATGGAAGGTGATAGCTAGTGAGACTGGAAACGTCACCTGTCGTAGCTCCGATTTTGAACTTTTTTTTGAAAATAAAAAGATAACCACTGACCTAGAAGTTGCGACGGTCTTCGAAAAATTTTTTGCTGACATTCCGGTCTCAACTACAAAAAATTTTAATTCATCACCTGCAGTTGCTGAAAAACTACTCAGAGACAATGTAAAGGAATGTGATGTCAATTTTAAGTTTAAAGAAATTGACTCCAGAGACATTATTAACACATTTAAGTTGTTGAATATTAAAAACACTGCTGATCTCTGGGGAATGTCTACAAAAATTATTAAATCAATAATTGACATCGTAGCTCCTTATCTAGCGATGGTTTTCAATGATTGTATAAAAAGTGGTGTTTTCCCTGACTTAATGAAGCATAGCAAGGTTATACCTTTATTCAAAGCTGGAAATAAATCTGATCCGACAAATTACAGGCCTATATCGATCCTACCGACTTTTAGTAAAATTTTTGAAAGAATAATTTTAAGACAGTTACTAGTACATTTTAATTCGAATAATTTATTACACAATAATCAATACGGTTTTACCAAGGGTCGATCCACTACGGATGCTGGTATAGGTCTTCTTTGTAGAATCTTTGAAGCTTGGGAGGGGTCGCAGGATGCATTAGGTGTATTTTGCGACCTTTCCAAGGCATTTGATTGTGTTGAGCATGCTACATTGATCAGAAAATTGCACCACTATGGTATACGGGACTCTTCACTCGACCTTTTGAGTTCTTACCTTAAAAATAGAACTCAAAGGGTAGAAATAAATAGTAAAAGGTCTACTGGGACCAAAATAGAATTAGGTGTCCCACAGGGATCCATTTTAGGCCCATTTCTTTTTCTCGTCTATATAAATGACTTACCTTATCTAATTAAAGATAATGATAATGAGATAGTACTTTTTGCCGATGACACTTCACTCATTTTTAATGTGAAGCGACAACAGTCAAATTACGACGAGGTAAATAGTGCTCTCTCTAAAATAGTACATTGGTTTAATGTTAATAATTTACTTTTAAATTCAAATAAAACAAAATGTTTAAAGTTTACTTTGCCCAATGTTAGGCAAGTTCAAACCAATATACTATTAAATGACGAGAAAATGAACTTAGTGGACACCACTGTATTTTTAGGTATAACACTAGATAGTAAATTACAGTGGGGTCCTCATGTTGCGAATCTTGCAGATAGACTCAGTTCTGCAGCATATGCAGTCAGAAAAATTAGGGAAATTTCTGACGAAGAAACGGCGCGACTTGTTTATTTTAGTTATTTTCACAGTAGAATGTCTTACGGCATTCTTTTATGGGGAAATGCCGCCGACATCAATACAATATTTGTGCTGCAGAAGCGAGCAATACGTTCTATTTACAAAATGTCCTGCTTTGAATCTCTGAGAGAAAAGTTTAAAGAAATAGGAATTCTGACCGTCGCTTCTCAATACATTTTAGACAATGTGTTGTATGTTAGAAAAAATTTAAATATGTTCAATACGAAAAGTAATAATCATTGCATGAACACTAGAAATAAACACAAATTAGACATTCCGGTGATCAGACTAAGTAAAGTTAGTAAATCTTTTAAAGGTCAATGTATACGCCTATACAATAGAATCCCAGAAAACGTTCAAAGTCTGTCTATTAATAAATTTAAAAAAGTAGTTAAAGAACGTTTGTGTGCTAAAGGTTATTATAAAGTCAGTGATTTCATTAACGATTGCACACCTTGGGAATAAGATGGCCCCATGCGAGGCTGCTTTTATGTACTTAAGTATGTTTTATGTACTTATAACTAATGTTATATAGATTAAGTTACAACATTGTAAAAATATTTTTTGAAAAGAACAATTTTCCCATCTTTTTGCTAAAAGGTGGCCCCGTGCGAGTTTCTTACGCCGGTTCTTCTCGCCGGGCTAGTTTCCGAACCGGTGGTAGGCATCATGTAGGACAATTCTATAAGCGTTATATTATAACCTACATGGAAATAAAATTTTGAGTTTGAGTTTGAGTTTGATATCGCTTATAAGTTATAACGCACAATAATGAGAGAGGCACGCTTTTAAATCGTCGACATTAGAGCGTTTTCACATTGATTAGTTCCGATGTCCGATATAGCGCGAATATGTATGTCATGACAAAGACAACTGTATGTTAAAATGTAAAGTATATAGCTGCCTCTCACATTATCTCTCGCTATAAGCGATACCGTATAGCGTGGTGAAAAGACTTTTACAAAATGACTATATTTGAATGGAAATGTTATTGAAAAACTGAATAAATTATGATAAAAATTGTAATTGGAAGCAGCAAATTTAATCCTACTACGATTATAAATGTAAAAGTTTGTGAATATGTATGTATGGATGGATGTTTGTTACTATTTCATGCAAAAACTACTGAACAAAATGTTATCGAATTTGGTATGGATTAACACTTGACAGTAATAAGCTTTTTTAATTAGTGCAAGTTAAAATGTAAACTGTTATACGGAAAATAAATGACCGCCAATTTTACATGTCTCGTGGGTTGTTCTAAAAAAAAGATGCACTTTGACAAACGATCTAGGATAGTTACAATTGCCTGCTCGAAAAATGGCGTACATTTCCGGAATATTCATTAAAAATTACTGTAAAACAACATTAATTAATATTCAATTATTTTGGTACGACTTTACAATATACCTAATGCTATTCTAGAGATTGCCCTGTAGTCGAAATTTACACATAATCATTTATTTAATTTTTGAGTTTTCCATTTATAAGGGTTCTTTTGTTTTTACAATAGAATCCCAGAAAACGTTAAAAATCTTACCATTAATAAATTTAAAAAAGCTGTTAAAGAACGTTTGTGTGCTAAAGCTTATTATAAAGTCAGTGATTTCATTAACGATTGCATACCTTGGGAATAAGATGGCCCCCTACAAGGCTGCTTTTATGTACTTAAGTTTGCTCTATGTACTTATGACTAATGTTATATAGATTAAGTTACAACATTGTAAAAATATTTTTTTGAAAATAACAATTTTCCCATCTTTTTGCTAAAAGGTGGCCCCGTTCGAGTTTCTTACGCCGGTTCTTCTCGCCGGGCTAGTTTCCGAACCGGTGGTAGGCATCATGTAGGACAATTATATAGGTGTTATATCATAACTTATATGGAAGTAAAAATTTTGCCTCTTAGAAAAAAATACAAATGTTGTGACTTGTACCATTGTTGACCATGAAGAATAAAGACAAGGAGGAGGAGTCCAATCTCCATAGGGTTTCATATGAGAATTTTGTCCGCAAAAATTTATAATAATTATATAATAGTTCTAAAAAAACAACCCCCAGCGGCGCTGATTTACGTAATTACCAAGTGAAAATAGTAGTACGAAGTTAGTAAAAAACAAATCAGTTAATTAAATAAATTTTGTTGATAATTGTGCATCAATAAATTATTTTCAAGAAATTATTGAGAAAATTGTAAAATATTGTGCCGTGAAAGTAGCTGATGAAAATGAACATGAGCTTATGCTTTTGGGACCTAGCGAGCGCAGCGCCCTCTGCGTGCCTACTCCTATTTTTTCAAATTTTCGGGACAATTTTTACATACAGAGATTGGACTCCTTGTCTATGTTCTTCATGCTGGTGACATATTGACAAACGTTAACGTGTAACAAAATTGTAAAACCATCAAACCTTAGAGTATATACTTACTCTTTGTATCAAACACAGTAATGCGTATAAATCTGAATTTATTGTTATATTTATTATTGTAATATATTGTTTTCGATAACCTACCATGATATAAATTGGCTACAATTTAAGTCTTGCAATTCTAATACTAAGTAAACTTTATTCCATCTAAGATCTAGATTATTGTCAATTTACTAACTAACGTAAACAATCAATTAAATCTACAGATAGGCCACTTTATGCTGATTGATGATTTGTTAGTTGTTACAAAACAGTGTCCACCTGCTTCTACGCAACAACCGGCGTGGTGGTCTATGTAAATACTAGATTTCAATGATTTCAAAAGTAAGGATGAGGCCCTAGGAACATTTTTCATGAACCTTTTTCATACAAAGGCATATGTGTCTTGTTACCCGCGCAGAGTTCTCGAGTCTCACCGTCGAGTTGGCGACTATGGGAAACTCTAGTTGCAGACATTTTAACGCTTGCACAAGCCCTGAGGGGCAATTCTGCTAAATAAACCTGCATTAATACAATTACAATCAAGTCCCGACACGCTAAAACTCTCAAACAGTGTTTTTATGAACGTTAAATCAACGTGAAACGCGCTCTGATTGGTCTAAGCGTCATAAAATCCGTTCATGATAACATGTCACTTCACTTTCAATCTAAACAAAGTGGTGTTTTTATGAACGTTTAAAAACCAACGTGAAACGCGCTCTGATTGGTCTAAGCGTCATAATCCGTTCATGATAACATGTCACTTCACTTTCAATCTAAACAAAGTATTAAGTTTATTTTAAATACGAGAATTGAGGTTGTGTTCTTACGTTAGTAATAAAATATAAGAGAATGCAGTAGATTACAAATACAATATACCCCGATGGCTGATAGCTGAGGGCTTTCAATTCAAATTCGAGTGACAAACAAGTTGTCACCGGAAAAGGGCATGTGCCTATGTTATGTGTCTTAAGTAAAATACGTTTAGGTGACTAGGTGTAAGGAACTGGTTGGTTGAAAAAGTTCAGTAATAATCTTTGGTTGGATTTAATATAATATAAAAACCGGCTAAGTTCGAATCGTACTTGCGCCCGAAGGGATCCACACCAAACGCCAAAAAAAACACGTTTTTAGGGTTCATATCAAGCTGGAATTTATATCAAGTACTCAAATCTACTGTCCCTTGGACCTGTAAAAAAAAATCAAACATCCAAGCCAACGCAATCAAAAGATACAGCCGCTTATGCCGCAAATTTTCGACACTCGCAAACTCAAAACCTACAGGGTACTTCCCGTGAAATCGTAATCTTGAAATTTGGTACAAAGGCACGTCTTATAGCACAGATAACGGAAACATAGCGAAAACCGTACATTTTTACTTACATCATATAATAAAAATATTTTTAAAAATTTTAAACTTACTACCCCTTTCCTTACGAATGCGTTAAGGTATTAAATTGAAATTTATATCAAATACTCAATCATACTCATATCATATTATCATAATACATATATCAAATATTCAAGTCTATAATACCTTTAAGCTGTAACAAAATCACTACCAGTTTGTACGGAACCCTCGGTATGCGAGTCCAACTCGCACTTGGCTGTTTTTTGTATGAGAGCCCCACTTATTTTTTTTTTTCTCTTTTTAGTACCTATTTACTGTTATAGCGGCAACAGAAATACATCAGCTGTGAAAATTACACACGTAAGTAACGCAGGTACATAAAAGAACTGAGTCCTAATTTCATACGTTTTGCTCTATTTCAAAATATTCTTGAAATAGAGTTTAATAAAGAATTTGATAAATAATTTGATTTGATTCTTATACTTTTAAGAATACAATCTTGTATGTTTTATATTATAATCCGTTTCTCGAAAACGACTTGCAAGTATTACCTGCCATGAAATTTAGTAGCCTGGGAGTTTTGGAGGAGAAAAATCGATCTAGCTTAGTCTTCTTAGATATAGAGAAACTGCGCATTTTTAATCTAAACTTTTCTTTTGTCGTGCAACGATCCTACTAATAATATTATAAATGTGAAAGTTTGTGAGGATGTATGGATGGATGTTTGTTACTCTTTCACGCAAAACCTACGGAACGGATATTGATGAAATTTGGTATCTTAGTAGTTTAGGCTCTAGGTTAAAACATAGGCTTAAAACATAGGTTTAAACATAAGCACTTTTTATCCCGAAAAAAATAGTGTTCAACTCAACTCAACTCAAATTTTGTTCAACTCAATTTTTTTATTTCCATGTAGGTCATAAAATAACGCTTATAAAATTATCCTACATGATGCTTACCACCGGTTCGGAAACTAGCCCATCGAGAAGAACCGGCGTAAGAAACTCGCACGGGGCCACCTTTTAGCAAAAAGATGGGAAAATTGTTCTTTTCAAAAAAATATTTTTACAATGTTAATCTATATAACATTAGTCATAAGTACATAGAGCATACTTAAGTACATAAAAGCAGCCTTGTAGGGGGCCATCTTATTCCCAAGGTATGCAATCGTTAATGAAATCACTGACTTTATGATAAGCTTTAGCACACAAACGTTCTTTAACAGCTTTCTGACATATGACACATTGTCCAAAATGTATTGAGAAACGACGGTCAGAATACCTATTTCTTTAAACTTATCTCTCACGGCCGCACTCAGAGACATTTAATGCTTACTTAGCGGGTTACTTAGTAAAGGTTTTGACATAAAGCCCATATATTTTCTGTCAAAATCTCTAATTAGTGTCACCTTAAGTAAGCATTAAATGTCTCTGAGTGCGGCCGTCAGAGATTCAAAACATGACATCTTATAAATAGAACGTTACATAGCTCGCTTCTGCAGTAAAATATTGTCAGCAGCGTTTCCCTATAGAAGGATGCCATATGACATTATACTATGAAAATAACTAAAATAAACTACCTAGCCGCGCTGTGTCCTCATCGGAAATTTCTCTAATATGCTTTAGATTTTCGTATTTCACTGCATATGCTGCAGAACTAAGCCTATCTGCCAGATTTGCAATATGGGGACCCCACTGTAATTTACAATCTAGTCTTATTCCTAGAAATACAGTTCCTGAGGGATATTGTATTTGCGCGAGCGGGGCCGCGGGCAACAGCTACTACATAATATATCAATAATTCTGACTAAATATTATGTCAGTCCGATTGGCGGTTTAGTATGCGTAATTATAATTTTGCTTTGTTCGAAAATTCGGAATATGGTGGGTTCATCCAGGTCAGATGAATATTTTTGTGATTCTTTTTATTTTCTAAAAGTTATCAGAACTCCGAGAAATCACAGTTACTCAGGAACTCTAGCTTTAAACCTAACTTGATATTACACAACTTTAATAGATGATAAATAATTTAGGTGGTTTCCCGAAGACTATCCCACTCCTAGGTGCCGCGGAACCCACTTTGGGAATACCTGTATAAGTAATAACCATGGTCTACCATAATAACTAACCAGGTGGGCGCTAACAAACCTATTCGCTGCTTAAGGTATGATAACAACAAGATAATTAGTTAAGAATGTATAAATATTACGTTTGACTTAGAGCATAGGTACTTTATAATTCACATTCATTATAATATAATAATATAATTATATTATTATAATTATCCAATAATAATATCCATGGACGCTTCACACCACGTCAATCTGGCCCCGTAAACGAAGAACTTGTGCTATGGGTACCAGACAACGAGAAGTATATTTAATACTTTTATATTATACATATACTTAAGATTTTTATTACATTATACACATATTCAATACACATCTATGACCCAGGAAGTAGATTTGTTTCTTAGGCGGGATTCGAGCTCCAATGCACTAACCACTGAACCACAGAGGTCGTCATCTATACTTATAATATTTAAAGAGTAAATATTGAGATTGTTTGTATGTGTCACCGTGAAATTGTAAAAACCGTTAGATTGTAATATTACTAGAGATATTATTATAATATGTCGACAGATTGTCAAATAAAAATTTCTTCTTACAATTTTACCCGTTATTTTTCGTTATATTGTAATATTTACCATGCCGATTGGTTAAACGGCAAGCGCCTCGCGCCGTAATCACACCTCATCTTAGTAATTATAATGAAAAATAATGCGACAATTGTAAGGAGAAATTTCTATTTGACATTCTGTTTTTATACTAATATATTATAATAAGTATCTCTAGTAATAGTTATTACAATCTAACGGTTTTTACAATTTTACGGTGACATATGCATTGAATAGGCTCCGAAAGTAGGTAATACCGAAAATAGGTCTGCCTATTTTAATGAAATTTGGTATTGTAGTAGTTTAGGCTCTGGATTAACGCAAGGATTTTTTATCGCAGCAAAATAAACGGTTCCCGCGGAGTTTCCGTGGGTGTGAAAGTTGCGGGCAACGTTTAGTATTCTATAATAGTATGCATGCTAAGCGTTACTAATACGAATAATAAAAGTTTTTATTATCAAACAATTCATATTATGTCTGTAATTAACCGCAAAGTGCCAATAATTGGCCACTTCACCCCATTTCACTCAAAACTATTAACAACACTTCACACATATTTATTATTCATGGGGTAATATTATCCCAACCGGGTCAAGCCCGGGTTATCGTTACCCGGGTTTGATAACTGTTATGACCCGGGTAGGGTTAGGTACTTAGAGGTTTTAATTATAAATTTACTAGTTGCCTGCGACTTAAATACGCGTATTTATTATATAATACACATATTTAACACACATTCTTGACCCAGGAACGCAGAACACTTTGTTCCTTCGTCGGGATTTTAAAAAATTCTAACCTCCGGCTTGAGCGCAGACTCACTAACCACTGAGCCACAGTGGTCATCAAAAAATTGCAAAGATCCTAGTAATCCTACTAATATTATAAATGTGAAAGTTTGTGACTATGGATGGATGGATAGATGTTTGTTACGGTTTTACGCAAAAACTACTGAACGGATTTCGATGAGATTTGATATAGTTAGGGCCTAGTAGGAGTAGTTTAGGCCCTGGATTTAAACATAGGTTACTTTTTATCCCAAAATGTACAGTATTCCCATGGGATTCTGCGCAGACGGAGCCGCGGCACCAACAAGTATTTTATAAAACGAAACGAAAGAGATATTAAACTGTTTTTAAGCTACCTATATACATTAGAACAAGGGACGCTACTTATTTGATAGTTTAGAGAAAAAATCATTTATGGGCGTCACAGATGGCGAAAATACTATATTAAGTATTTTATGTTAAGATAAAAATATATGCTTGCTGTACAGTTTGTATGAACTATCACCAGACTATCACAGACGGACAAGATACATTATATTTTCATATTACGAACTTATAAGATGAAACATATTATATAGTTTATCAAAACCGTGATGGAATTCCTAAAAAATTATACAATACATATAAAATAATTGTAGGAAAATAAATTTCCTGAACATAATACTTTTAATATTTAGCTAAAAATTGTATAAACATTAAGCCTGTAGTTTGTTTTTATTAAATAATAAAAAAAATGAAACAAATTCAGAAATCTTCAGATATTATAATATACCTTCACCATTATAGTATTTATTATCTTGTTATTGCAATTGGGTTTCTTTTTTATCACTTTTTATTTTATTTTATCAATTATTCTATGTTTTATTTCAGTATTTTAATTACTAAATTATATTTTTTAAATAAATTTTGTATTAATTTTAGTTATATAATAATATATATAATTCAATGAACTTTGTTAAATTTACTACTTAATTTTATTAATTTGTTTTTTTTAGCGAATAGGCAATCGGACAATTTTTTTTATTGCATAAATGAATAGTACGCTTAAATATGAGAAACTTCTCAGAAGAAACCGTATATCAAAAGTCAATATTTTCAAAGGTACAGCGATTTGTATAAAAAATTTCGCGAGCCTCCTAAAAACGCTCCATACTAAAGTCGACCTAAAAATGACGTCACTTGTATATGAAGTAGTATATGAAGTATATGGCCGCAGGAATATATTTGTAAATATCTCCGATATTTGTGCGTTTAAGTTCATACCTACCATAATGAATGTTTTTGTATATGATGTGAGTAAACTAATGATGTAGGTTTTGTTTACCAATTTCGCAAAAATAAAAAAATTTTTTTTGGTATAAAGACTCGCGAATATTTGTATAAAAATCGCTGTACCTTCGAAAATATTGACTTTTGATATACGGTTTCTTCTGAGAAGTTACTCATATTTAAGAGTACTATTCATTTATGCAATAAAAAAAAATCAGTCCGCTTGCCTCATTAAGTACCTAATTGTTTTAAAGTTAATTCTTTTTAATTATGTGTTTTCATTCATTATGCAGGTTGTGTTTGTCTTTAAGAAATTGATATACGTTTAATTGTGATTTAAATTTTATGTTTTTGTTGTACTACGTGTATAATCAATTGTTGATCTCTCTACAGAACGAATAACCGAAATAGCCTGTATAGAGGTGGGACACTTTATTATTGTAAGCGTATACAGGCCACCTTTAGGATTATATGATTCATTTGAAAAAACAATGGAAATGTTATTAACCAAGATAAGTGCATCTAACAAACATATATTATTATGTGGTGATTTTAATATTAATATTTTAGAAAGTAACTCTACCACTGTTAGATTTACTTCATTGTTAAAATCATATAACCTAACCTATTTATTTTTTGAACCGACAAGGATCAGTGACAGCTCTGCTACATGCATCGATAATATTTTTACCAACGTAGATCCATTAAATAAAGAAATAATTAAGAAACTAAGCTCTGATCACTGTGGACAGCAAGCTATTTTCCCTATAGATAATAATAATTGCAAACAATTACACAGGGACAGAAACACATGTATACCAATAAATGTTAAACGTATTGAGAAGTTTAGAGGTGAAATTATAGCTAATATTTTACATTTAGAGTATCATAATAGCCCGGATATGTCATTTGGTAAACTGTTTAAATTAATTAAACATAATTTTGATACCATTTTCACCTCTAAAACAGTGAGAACAAACAACAAAAGTAAATTCAGTGAATGGGCAACAGCAGGTATTTTGAAAAGTAGATTTAAATTGTATGAACTCTATAATGAAAGAACAATGGATCAAAGTGAAGATTTTAAAAGTTATGTAAGGTTATATTCAAAAATATTTAAGCAAGTTTGCTCAGCAGCAAAATCTCTTCACATTAGAAATAAAATTAAGAATTCTAAAAACAAGGTTAAGACAACATGGCAAATAATTGCAAATGAAACTGGAAGAGTCACCAGACGCAACTCATCTTTTAAATTAAATATAGATGGTAAAATAATCAAATCCGACATTGAAGTTGCAACTGCTTTTGAGAAATTATTTGCTGACATTCCAGTTTCAACCACAAAAAATTTAAACGCCTCTCCTGCTGCTGCTGAATTGCTACTTAAAGAAAACGTAAAAGAGTGTGAAATCGAATTTAGACCTCAAGACATTATTAAACATTTTAATTTGTTAAATATCAAGAATACTTCAGATTTATGGGGCCTATCTATGAAAGTTATTAAATCTATAATCGATATTATTGCACCTTACTTAGCAACTATCTTTAATGATTGTATAAAACGTGGCGTCTTTCCTGATCTAATGAAACACAGTAAAGTTTTACCTCTCTTTAAGTCTGGTAGTAAGTCGGATCCATCTAACTTCCGACCTATATCTATTTTACCAACACTAAGTAAAATTTATGAAAAAATAATACTTAATCAGTTGCAAGCACACTTCAATATAAATAAAATTTTACATAACAAACAATTTGGATTTACAAAGGGACGCTCTACAACAGATGCAGGCGTCGATCTAATTAGTTATATTTTTGATGCTTGGGAGAGATCGCATGATGCTCTGGGAGTCTTTTGCGATCTCTCTAAGGCATTTGATTGTGTGCAACGCTCAACATTGATCAGGAAATTGTGCCACTATGGAGTAAGGGGTCCAGCACTCGTTCTCCTAAAATCTTATTTATCAAATAGGATTCAGAGAGTTGAGATAAATGGAAAAAGATCCACAGGTACTAAAATTGAGATGGGGGTCCCACAAGGGTCAATTTTAGGACCCTTTCTTTTTCTGATTTATATAAATGACCTACCATACCTTATTAATGAAAAAAACGGAATAGTATTATTTGATGATACGTCACTTACTTTTAATATTAATCGCCAAAACTCGTGTTATGACGAAGTAAATAATGCTCTTCTAAAAATAGTACACTGGTTTAGTGTCAATAATCTTTTGTTGAATAGCAAAAAAACTAAATGTATAAAGTTCACGTTGCCGAATGTAAGGCAAACTAAAACCAATGTGCTATTAAATGGGGAATGTATGGAACTAGTAGATACAGCCGTCTTTTTAGGTATTACATTAGACGCGAAACTTCAGTGGGGCCCTCATATTGCTGGATTGGCCGACAGACTTAGTTCAGCAGTATTTGCAGTAAGTAAAATAAGACATTTTGCAGACGAAAACACAGCAAGGCTTGTGTATTTTAGTTACTTCCACAGTATAATGTCCTATGGCATTCTGCTATGGGGCAATGCTGCAGATATAAATACTATCTTTGTGCTGCAGAAGCGAGCTGTTCGGGCAATCTACAAGCTGGCCCCCAACACTTCATTAAGAGATAAGTTTAAGGAAACTGGGATCTTAACTGTAGCTTCTCAGTATATTCTATCAAATGTACTATATGTTAAAAAAAATGTAAGTCTATTCAAAAAAAAAGTGACAACCACAATAGAAATACTCGAAATAAGAATAAGCTTGATGTACCAGTGACTAGACATAGTAAAGTAAAGAATTCGTTTAAAGGCCAATGTATACGTATATACAATAGGATCCCAGAAAACGTTCAACATTTTTCAAACAATAAATTTAAAAAAGTAATCAAGGAACGTTTGTGTAGTAAAGCTTATTATAAACTTAATGATTTCATGAATGATAGCACACCTTGGGAATGAGGTGGCCCCCTGCAAGGCTACTTCCATATACTATTGTATTCTAGTTATATAGTTTTAGTCATAACATTGTTATACATTTTTTTATTTTAAAAGAACAATTTTCCATCTTTTTGGTAAAAGATGGCCCCGCGCGAGTTTCTTACGCCGGTTCTTCTCGCCGGGCTAGTTCCCGAACCGGTGGTAGGCATCATGTATACCGACGTTCAATAAGTGTATAAAAATACCAACATTGAATAAAAATTTTTGACTTTGACTTTGACAAACCTAATAAAATAAAATAAATAGTATCTTAGCCGATTATGACGCCCTTAACTCAACTCTCCGTTCCGTAATAATAATGTCATTCTTGTCTATGTGGAGTACATTTTCATGTGGGTAAATCACTGAAGTGACACCGATCTGACGGGGAGGCCAAAAGTTTTCCATCTACCGCCATTAACATGCAGCGCAATTCGCGAGTCTGTAGTCTGTACGCCGCATTATTGTATAATGTGGACCACATTTGGGCACGCGCGTCAATTTGTTATTGCAGTCGCCATGGGGGTTGAATAAACGCGGATATTGCTTGTATCATTATAGCAATATAATTAAAAACAATTTGAATTAATTGATACTAGTATATATGTCACCGTAAAATTGTAAAAACCGTTAGATTGTAAAATAACTAACGAGATTATACAATCTCGTTAGTTATTGAAAAAGAAAAAAAATTAAAAACTATATAAGTATCTATTTATAATCTAACGAAAAATAATGTGTTAAATTATAGGCAGCATATTCGCGTCGGAAGTCTATCAATATTTTACAATTTCACTAGTTTTATTACAATCTAACGGTTTTTACAATTTTACGGTGACATAATATATACTAATTAATATAATTGAGAGGAAAGGTTTATTTATTTGTTTGCATCGAATAGGCTCCTAAACTACTGGACAGATTTTGATGACATTTGGCACAGATATAGAGTAGACCACGGGGAAAGACATAGGCTATTTAAGTCCGAAAAATTCGCGATTCAGGCATGATTTCCTTTTGCGCGTACAAAGTCACGGGCAACATTTATTATTATTTATTTATAAGTCAATTTAATTTTGGTCATAATGTGTGTTATGTTAGTTGTCTCACATTTATCACAGAGTCACCAAAATATGCGCGAAGTTGCGAAGTTATAATATAAAATAGGATTCATTACTTTTAGTATACGTCAAAGCTCGTGTTTATCAAAATACATAAACAAAATAAAAAATTTTAGGTAAGTACAGCTAACCCCGAATTTAAGCAGTGAGTTGATGATGATAAGAACTGAGAAGACTAAAGATAAAACTATGAAATGAGACAGTTCTTAATTACAATTATTATAGCTAAGAACTCTATATTACGAGTATATACTAGCTGTTGCCCGCAGCTCCGCCTGTGTAAATACAGTATCCCTCGGAAACTCTGTATTTTTCCCTATAAAAAGTAGCCTATGTTTTAATCCAGAGCCTAAACTAGTAGATACCAATTTCATTAAAAACCGTTCAGTAGTTTTTCTGTGAAAGGGTAACAAACATCCATACTTCCATCTATCCATGCATACATCCTCCAAAATTTCACATTTATAATATTAGTAGGATTCGCCACTAAAGCCTTTGTTAAAGCACACATTACGACCTGCAAAGGGAGCCCCTAAAAGCCGGCAACGCACTTGCAACTCCTCTGATGTTGCGGGTGTCCTTGTAATCGCTTTCCATCGGGTGATCCATTTGCTCATTTGCCCCCTAGTTTTAGAAAAAAAAAATACTTCATACTTGTAATAAACAACAAAGTAATTTTAAAAGTGGAAAATTTGTTCTCAAGACAACTTCCGTGTGGTGACCGTACAAAATCAGTATTCGGCGGCTGACCACTTCCTAAACCGTCGCATCCGCTGTCCATACCCGGCGATCATTGTCCTATGTCCTAGCAGACGCACAGACACACACACACACAGAAGCACACACACAATATTCTCATTAACAAACATATAATTTGATTAATGAGTGAAACTCTAGGGATATATTATGTCATAGAATCCATGAATACTAATGGGTCCACTGAATTTTATGATGTCATAAACCAAACGTAGACGTTTTATGAACTTAACGCCGCCAAATGTGGACATTGGTACAGGATTTCGGGCAGTGATCGATTCCCTACAGGGTCTTTAGTCAAGATGCATTAGATAATTTCGACGGCAAAGTTCGAAATCAAAAATTTATGGGATTTTAAAACATGAGTCATCGCTAAGAGACATGTCGCTTGCGACGAATCATGTCAAATCCCATATATTTCCTTGTCGAACTTCGCCGTCGAATTATCGAATGCATCTTGACTAAAGACCCAGAAGTTCCAACCTGTAGATCTAAAATGGCCACATTAAGATTTACTTAATGTGGCCATTTTAGATCACTATGAAACATCAACATTTGAAGAAGTTACTTAGAATAACTTCTTACAATACTATTTTGACGGTTTTCAATAGAAATGCGTAAAATAAGAATTGCTTAATTGTTAATTATGATTATTATCCGTATTAGAAGCTACTGTGAGAGTAACTTCTTCAAAAGTTGATGTTTCATAGTACGGTTCACTTAATGTGGCCATTTTGGACCTGATGTTTGTTGCCATTTTCAACATCAGACCTCTCATTTACAGACACACTTACGGCCCGTTTTAATAATCTAATTATTTGTTAGAAGCGTCAAATTTGTATCGCGAAATACCGACAAATGATTGAATGACGACGTTTTTAACAAATAGCTATTTGTTAAAACGTCGTCATTCAATCATTTGCAGATAATAATAATAACTCCCCACACCGATTTCGGTGATGGTGGCCGATTTGAAACCAGTCCAGTTACGCAGGAGTAATTTTATAGTGCCCAAGTGTGTGCGCAGTACACAAGAGCACTCTCTCTTCCTTTTACTCTCATAATTCAGTGGGACGGATAACCGACACGACTGACGAGAGATCAGGCGCAGGACCGACTTTTTACATGCCCATCCGACGCATGGATCATCTTTCTTGTCAGACAATCAATTGATCAGCCTGCATTGTCCTAACCAAACTTGGAAACAACATTTTTTTGTTGTTCCAATGCGGGAATCGAACCCACGACCTCCGAGTCGAGAGCCAATGCTCTAACCGCTAGACCACGGGGGCTGTTAAATTATTTGCAGATAGATAGGTTATTGAAACGGGCCGTTAACAGATCGAAAACCGTAGCTCAGCACTAAACGTCGTTTTAATACGTTGGTGAAATTGGGGCTAAGACGAGTGTGAAAACGCAAGTCCCGGTAATTTAATTTTTATTATTATCATAGTAGCCGTAGGTAGTCTTATCATAATACTAGCTCCGCCCGCGGCTCCGCCCGCGTAAATACAGTGTCCCACGGGAGCACTGCACAATATATATAATAAAATACTTAGTCTGTTTGTTAATCCAGAGCTTCAACTACTACCAAACCTTTTATCAAAATCTGTCATGGAGTTTTTGCGCAAGAGTAACGAACACCCATTCATCCTCACAAACTTTCATATTTATAATAGTAGTAGTATAAAAAACTTAGGCCTGTGCATCCGTTAATGGATGATTTATACAGTATTCTCCGAGCGAAGTAACCACTCTTGAAATACTGTAGTGCCTGGGACAGTTGGTTTTTAAATGTCGTATGGTTGCCCAAGCACATACGGCATTCTCACAACATAGTCAGCCTAGTCCAGAGGAATGAACTGGTCAATACGTCTGGGGCCAACCATGTGCAGGTTTCCTCACGATGTTTTCCTTCACCGTTAGAGCGTCTGTATAATGTATGTATGATACACGCCTCAACCTGGGATTCGAACCTGCAATCTCTCGAGTGCGAACCAAATGGTCTACCCACTAGGCTACGGAGCTCAGCCTGTACAATCAACGTCTTTCCTCTCACAGCCCCTAGATACATGACATCCTGAAAGACGTTGATCATCATAATATTGATTTTTGGCCTTTAAAAACTTTATAGGGTACATGGTTTTTCAAACTTTTGCCTCCACGAACCCCTGTCAAAGATTTTTTGATGACAACGAACCCCTTATTAGCTTAGCGTACCACACTTAGAGAAACCCTGGTCTATCACATACATATATTCTCCCATGTTTGTTTGTTTACTCTCATGGTAATGACAACCTAAACATCGCCTCAAAAGCTGAGCAGTACCTTGAAGATGATAAGACGATGAAGCTTGTACGGTGATGATGATATTCTGGCATTTACTCATCAGATACACTTCCCCCGTCGCCTGCCTGTCTCGTGCCAGCCCGATACCTGCGCGTACGCACATCCATAATAGGACGAGAAAAACGAAGACATGAGACGATCGCGTTACGCGCACCGCAAAAAATCAACGTAAGGATCGTAGGAATCATTGCTTTATAGGATACGATTCTGGAAGAGATTTACTGATGGACGATGACAATGGAGAGTCACAGAATACAGAAATTTAACCAGAAACCGTCACCGCGCTTAAAAGTGAAGCCGTCAAGACTACTCCAAATTGGAGTGCCTATCCACACATAATATGTTGCCATAGATTATCGGAATATTTTACCCAACTTTTTTTCAATTAATTTTTATTGAATACCTAATTGTCGTAACATAATAACGCGATTTGTTTTGTAAGTGCAAAGAGTAAAGTAATGAGCGGGCGGGGCGGTGTTTCGCCAAGGTTTTGGTTACAGTGCGCTGCGTACAAATGTGATCGAACACTCATTCTGGATATTCTGTATTATGTGTGGAAAGCATGCATAGGTTTTTATTGGCTTTTCGAAAAGCACATAATAAGCCAGGAAATATTGTCTTTACAATGGCATATCTACGATAAACCGTTGACGAAATACAGTCATCACAAAAGTGAGATCGTTGGAGAGCATCAACAACGGTCTATACAAGTATAACCGCCTCCTTTTTTTGAAATCAGTCAAAAATGTATGCACGAGTAACGTAACAGCAGTTGAAAATAAATGAACCTACCAAATTTTATTAACTTTTAAAATACTGCGTTTATGTAAATCATTGTTTTAGGGGCGATTTCACCATTCGCAATAAAAACTTCGTTTTATAAAACTTAGATCTCACTAAGCGCGTTCATGCGTCGATGTCAATCTCATTTTACGTCAAACGGATTTCACCATATTTACGCTAATTGCGACAACGAAAACTGAGTTAAAATATTAAAGACGTAAAATATATTTGGAAAAGTGTGTTTTTTTTAGAAGTTCGATTTGTGAGAGCTTCGTAATGTGATATTATACACAAATGAATACTGACTTTATAAATACAAACATGACAACTGTCATCTTATGACACTTCGTACATGATAACTCTTGAACGCGTTCAACGAAGTTAAGCCGACGAAATCCGGAGTTCAGAACCTAAACTCAGCTTAGCTAGAAACGTGTTTCGTTTACGTTGGTGAAATGCAATTCGGAGTTATAAGCGGGTTTAAACGCGCAAAGCGAGTTTATTGTATACTGAGCGCGTTCAATTTCATTGGTGAAATCGCCCCTTAAGAAAAAAATATCACAAATTACATAAAGCCTTGAACAGTAATTTTTGTTATTCAATCGTACAAAAAAATCGACGTATTTTTAGTCCTTTTTAGGTGCAAATACAAGTAGCTCCTTAGTATGGCTCCACTAGTTTGATATTCAATGTTCACTAACGGCCCGTTTCAATAACCTATCTATCTGTAACTATTTGTTAAAAACGTCGTCATTCAATCATTTGCCGTATTTTCGCGATACAAATTTGACGTTTCTAACAAACAGTTATAGATAGATAGGTTATTGAAACGGGTCGTAAGCAACGATACTAATAAGACCTTAAATACTTTTGCGAACAACATAATCGTCTGCTAATTTAATTAATTTCTTTGACTTATTTTCTTCACGCTCCACCTAGAGACTTACATTCCCTTCTTCTTTCTCCCATCTTTATAAATTTTCCAAATTATCTTCCCGTGTGTCTCGTTTATCCCTACGATATCGTGTCCCGGTCGTGTGGTGTAAGGGGCTGCAGTAGTAAGTAACGGGCGGAGAGCTGTCTCCTGAGTAGTAGTCCCACACGGGGTGGATATCACAATAATATATTTTAACCGACTTCCAAGAGGAGGTTATTTTGTAGGGATCTAAAAGGTTTTATTCCTTTTTGTGGATGTATCCTTCTTGTATTACGCTGCGGAGGTACCTATTAGTGATGTAACGAATATTCGCATGCGCATTCGCGAATATTCGCACATTTTTGTATATTCGCATTCGCATTCGCATTCGCAAAATTGTTGCGAATGTTTTGCGAATATGTATATCAGAAAACAAAAGCAAATGTGCGAGTTTCTTACGCCGGTTCTTCTCGCCGGGCTAGTTTCCGAACCGGTGGTAGGCATCATGTAGGACAATTCTATAAGCGTTATATCATAACCTACATGGAAATCAAAATTTTGAGTTTAAGTTTGAGTGAGATAGACAAATTGGCGTCAAATATGAACAACAACTGAATATTCGCATTCGCATTCGCATTCGCGAATGTCGGTAGCAGATATTCGCATTCGCATTCGCATTCGCGAATGCTAAAAAATAGACATTCGTTACATCACTAGTACCTATAGTACATAAATAAGGTTGTTAATATGTTATGAATACTGAAATGGCCGTCTTTTGCGATGCAAATTTTTCTCTTTACATGGTAATTATGACGGGACAAAATTCGAGCACATTTGAAAATTACGTATTACATAGGTAATTAAGTTGCGTGAAAGAATCTTTTTGTGTGTTGCTTTTAGATTTTAGATATTTTTTTTTATTTAGCTTAAGTTTCATTTGGAAATAAATTTACAAATGAAACTTAAGCTTATTTCGGAAAGTAAATAGAAAAAAACTACCACCGGTTTAACCCTAACTCGCCGAGAAGAACCAGTGTAAGAATCGGACGAGGCCATCTTCTAGCAAAAAGATGAAAAATTGTTCCTTTAAAATAAATAACGCGGCTACCTTTAGAGTGGTCTTCTAGATGTACTTGTACTCTGACAATACGAGCAGGGAGAAATGCTCCCCTGTGCGCCCGTACGTGGCGCGTACTATCTCGAATGCGCGACAAAAACCCGCCCCGCCGATTCGGGAGCGCCCAGTTATTACCGCAAATCTTATGTTAATTACAATTACCGCCGTGCCCGCCACAAAAACCGCCGTCTTAATGCATTCGACGGTATTTACGACGTATTCCATCCAGGACGATTTATTCAAAAAACGTCCTACGTGATACGAATATCGTAAGGCAGAGTCGGACACACCTATCGCGGAAAAAATATGTATCTAGCTTTAAACTAGTACTACATAATTTATTTAATCCTTGAATTATCTTGCTGTAGAATGTTTTACCGTTTAGTTTTTATGTCGAGCTATTTGAGGGAATAGTTCTGCCATATAGCTGAAAGTATTTGCGGAATAGCATAACTTCTAGTGTGTTTGATTTATAATTAATATCTGTCTGTTAGGAGCTGTTAAGCCATTTACGTGTGATAGAAATTTTGAGTATTACCGGTAGCATATTTGAATGATATAATTGCATGTTAGAATTTTATTTTATTCATAGGATTTATCAGCAGGAGGTATTTTAACACCCGACGCAAACAGATGCGTGTTATAAGTTTGACGTGTATGTGTGTGTTTGTATATCTGTCTGTGGCATAGAGGCGCAGAGTAGAAAATATATATACTTACGTACAGATAAACAGTTTTCATAAACGATCTAAAGAGCTAGGGCAGCTTCCCATAGACGAATTTAGTTCATAAATAAAGTAAGCGTCTATGAATAAAATATACCTTGTTTTAAAGAGCATTTATTACTGATTCTTAAGAAAAAAAAATCGTGATTTTAGAAGGCCAGGTTTTTGAGTTATCATAATTAGAAGTTTTGAAGGTTATGTAATTATTTAGCTTAATAATGAATGCATGTACCATGAAACAATAATGTATTAATTATTTAACATTCAAGAAACTGATGGGGAAATGAAGGTTACGATTGCTAGGCAAAATAATGAATGAAAACACAAGTTAAGCAACCTGGGATGTGGATCCCACTTAGATTGGTGATAACTTTATTAATAACTTGAACTTTATGAATAGTGAGAGGGAGAAATATGGATGTTGAGGGAAGATATAGAGACATCACTCATTTTGAACCGGGTACACAACAATATCCAAAAAACAGGGCAGAATCGGAATCCTTAAAGCACGCAAAAGTCACAGAGAGGCAATATCACAGTCCATAAACAGTCCGAGTCGTATAAATAGAAGCGTAACAAGAGTCCAAAGGCAAGCCGGGTCAAAACAACACAGAGAATAGGAGAAAAGCAGCGAAAACACACAGAACACAAACAAGCGCGGGCGCAAGCGAGCTGTGAGTGTTGTGAAACAAACAAAATAAAACGTCATGTAAGTATTGTTTTTTTTATAGTTGACAGCTCTGGATGAAAGACTTTTAGCCGGCGCCTATTTCTGTTTTTATTGTCAAAAAGAGATTATAATACTGAACTTCATATAAAATATACATAAAAATATACAAATAATGGAATAAATTACATTAATCATAATTATAAACACTATAAATATGATTACAAATAGAAAACTTTTTTGATTTTAAATTGGAAAAAAAAAAATATTTAGTCTGGCAACATCGGATGGAAGAAAATGGCCATTTTGGAAAAGGAAATCACTTTGGCTATTTTTAAATATTATCTTTTTATCCTCACCTAATGTAACAAAATCGTTGAAAATCATTTACGAATATCTCTTCTTCTTTGGTTGCTATGCGTTCCTAAGACGCTTTAAAAGCTTTTAACTAAAAATCTGCCATAGCTCTTTGAAAATTTTGAAGTTCTCTTCAACGGCCCACAATTTTTCCACACAATCGCGGACACACCGTACGCTTGTAGTAGTGCAATCAAATCAATAGCTAACTATGTAGCTGTTTATTTGTTCGTCTTTCTTAAATCCGTGATAGAAGTTACTAATCAGATGAACGGATTTTGTCAAGTTTTTTTGTTTGAAAGCTGACGCGATCGAGAGTGCATTGCAACGTCGGGGATTACTTAACTTTTTTAGTTTGTTTTTTAAATATGAACTGTATTAAAAGAAAAACAACGTTTGGCTGTGTAGAATAGGAGTTGGTAAATGAAACACTTGTATATTGCTGTAAAGCAGACCCGCTCTGGTCGGCGGTCGGTAAAGGAATGGTAGTGCCAGCGGGTGCGTGGAAGACTCCCACCACCCGCTCAGCCCCTACCACTCTAACACCGATACCACGCCCCATAAGTGTGCGTGCTTTATATTTATTATTATAAATGTCAATACACTACAGGCTGAAGCTGAAACACACAACAAAGTTAGAAAGAAAGAAAGAAAGAAAGAAAATTTAATTTCAATTCACAATAAGACACAAATGTCACAAGAAATAAAATAAGAATAATAAAAAAAAGAGAATAACAAAAACAAACAACAAACAGATACTGAACATTGACTACGAATTTTACAGACCTCAGTTCGAAAGTGATATTTTATTGTAGCCTTTTTATGTGGATTATTGTAGCCTTTTTATTTGGCTTACTGTGGCATTTTATGTAGATTATTGTAGCCTTTGTGTGTGGATTATTGTAGCCTTTTTGTGTGGATTATTGTGGCCTTTTATGTGGATTATTGTAGCCTTTTTGTGTGGATTATTATAGCCTTTTTATGTGGATTATTGTAGCCTTTTTATGTAGATTATTGTGGCCTTTTTATGAAAATTATTGTAGCCTTATTACAGAAGTATAATAAGGATATAGGCTAATTTTTATTGCGGCAAAATGTACATCTAGCATGTGATAATTTGTAAATGTTTTATGGTCAATGTAAAAAAAAATGTATATTTTGTATTGTATTAACGTTTTGAAATCTTCTGCTTCAGAATTCAGAATAAAATTATTTTGTTTGACCCCATTTTTAATTCATTGAATATTAAGTATCACACTTAACGCATTATGATAATAATACATGATGATTTACTAGACTCACTACCGTGTACGTCCAGCAGTTACATGAGTCCCACTTCCCATATGGGGGGCACTTCCCCATAGTGGGCACACTTCCCCATATACAGCTTACTTTCCACGTCCGGCGGACGAGCGCCCCGAGCGCCCGCGTTAGGCCTACATGGTATATGTAACATACATGTCACATAGTGTTGAAATGCGGTACTATGTCATCGGGAACTTCGACTTTTGCCGGTTATTCATATAGTTTTGGAGGTAAGCGGGTTTTATAGTTTACTAGTTGTTACCCGCGACTTCGTGCGTGTAAAAGGTAATCTCGAGAGAACCGTAAATTTTGCCGCAATAAAAAGTAGCCTATATCCTTCCCCGTAGTTTACTCCCCGTAGTATATCTATGTCAAATTTCATTAAAAATCGGTTCGGTAGTTTCGAAACCTATTCATTGAATAGGCTTCAATGCAAAAAAACAAACCTTTCCTCTTTATTATTTATGATATAATTGACATAGTAATAGTAATCTTCAATTTAAGATCACCTCTAACCTACCGATCGACCTTAAACTAGAATTAATTATTAATTTAATATCTATTTGCTTCGGTTTTTGACGCTAAAATGGGATGAATATAAATTAAACTTAGGTAAAAGAAAGAACTTAGTCTTGTTCTAATGAGGCATTAGGATAAGTTATCAAGGATCAGGGTTATCAAGGGCAGGAAGTTATCAAGGTACGGTAGGAAAAAAAATTACGGCATCTAATTGATTTTATTTGCCGATAAAATAAATTTAGAAATGAAAATTGCTGGTAGCATAGCTGTGTTTTCGGTACTAAAGTCCTCCGTGGTCCAATGTTTTAGAGCTTGGAACAAGAAAAAAAATTGTTTTTAAGTCTGGTTAGGACTATGTTCAACGCAGGCTGATCACCTGATTGTCTGACTAGAAACATGATCCATGCGTCGGATGGGCATGTAAAAAGTCGGACCTGCGCCTGATCTCTCGTCAGTCGTGTCGGTTATCTGACCCACTGGACTATGAGACTAAAGGAAGAGAGAGTGCTCTTGTGTACTGCGCACATAAGGCACTGTAAAATAACTCCAGCCACCGCCACCAAAATCGGCGAAGCTAAATATTCGGTCATTACATATGAAATTGGCGTTTTGTTAAGGAGGAATAAATAGTAGACTTTTTAAAATATTAAGGTATATACCATTGCTATCTATGCATATTTGCCATCTCATAGGTAGTTCATTGCTTCCTTTACTAAAAAAACCATTCGGACAGGAATCAATAAAATCTTTGAAGGCGCTTTGGACTGCCCCATTGGAGTTGCATTTTTTCCCTTGCAAGAAGTTATCCAAATTTCCAAAAAAAAGGTAATATGTTGGAGCAAGGTTCGGGAAGTACGGTGGATATCTTAGACATTCCAATTGAAGCTCCTCTAATTTGGTAGCCGTCTGTTGTGCAGTGTGTGGTCTAACGTTGTCCTGGAGCAGCAGTGGCCTAGAGCCAATGACCAACCTCGGTTGTTTAGCAGCTAGCTTCTTTTCCATCATTCTTCTTCCAAGGGCCTAGGAAGAAGAATATACTTAAAAGGAGCATTAAAATCGAAGCCGTAAGCTGCTATCTGTCTCACAGAACATTAATGTCAAAAATCCAAAAGAATGCAAGAGAAATCTGATACATCTCTATTCGTTTTTTTCTAATGTTGTCACGCCTTTGGTGGACTTTTGGTGTCTTTTTTTACGACGTTGGAAATACGACATTAGTACTCTGATAATAAGTGGATAACATATTCTAGGATACGGAACGATATAAAATGGTGCTTCTCTTGCTTTTAGCCGGATATATCTATGCTATCTATATACTAATATAATAAAGAGGAAAAGTTTGTTTGTTTGTTTGCGTTGAAAAGGCTCCGAAACTACTAGACTGATTTTGATGAGACATCAGACAGATGTAGAGTAATATTTGGCACAGATGTAGACTATTGGGGAGGACAAAGGCTACTTTTTATCGCGGAAAAGTCTGCGAAATTAACTTTTGCGCACATGATGTTGGGCATCTAGTAGTTAATAATATGAGGGTAGGGCTATAGGTGTAAGGTGACACAAGATTTCAATGTCAATCATATTCCTCCACCGTCCGCGGGACGTGCGCGCTCAGTGTGCCTTTTACTTCCGTCGGAAGGACGTGCACAGTTAGCTGCGCGGGCGCACGCCGCATCACAATACGGAGGAAGTACGTGAACATCAGGTGGCGCTACCGTTAGCCATCATGGCTACCCAACAACCAGCAATGTTACTAACTTAGGCCTTTTCGTCCGTTAATGAATGATTTTTACAGTATTCTCTGAGCGAAGTAACCACTCTTGAAATACTGTAGTGCCTGGGACATTTGGTTTTTAAATGTCGAATGGTTGCCCAAGCACATACGACATTCTCACAACACAGTCAGCCTAGTCCAGAGGAATGACTGGTCAATACGTCTGGGGCCAACCATGTGCGGGTTTCCTCACGATGTTTTCCTTCACCGTTAGAGCGTCCGTATAATGTACATGAGATCTGAATAATCTAACCTAATCAAGAGCTTGTCAGGACATGTCTAAGAAGGGTTTGCCTTTATTTTAAAATACCTATATAACGATACCCCACACGATGCGGTAGAAAGAAAAAAAAGCGCCGTGTGCATTTTCGTCGATTCAAGTCTTCACGTTTTATTAAGATACTAGCTTTTGCACGCGACTTCGTCCGCGTGGAATAGTCACTTTGGGATATCGCTAAAATTTACTCGCGACTTCATTTACGTAGAAGGAGGAGCGCTTGCCCGCGATTCACGACTGCCCGCAACGCGCCGCACATCATTATTGCGCGCTGATTATTTTATTACTGCGATATCTTATAAAATACTTATTGAAATCAAATGATGTAAATGGCAAATTTCTTCAAAATTAAATGCTTGTAATGAATAACGTATTTATATGGATAAGGATTAATATCATCTTTATGAAAACACCCTCATAAATAATGCTTAATTTTAGAACAAATTTGGTTAGCATAAAAAGGTTATTGTGAATCAACCTTAAAAGATAGACATATACTGTCGCGGACTTTTTTTTAGGACTTTTAAAGAGGAACAATTCTGTCATACATAATTTTAGCGAAACTTTAACCGTTTCCGCAGCGTACGCAGCGAAAGCTCTCAAAAGGGAAAAAAACACCCCGATTTTGAAACATTATTGATTGGAGCTCCGCTCGTATTGAGCTTAGCATGATGTTATATAGCCTAAAGCCTTCCTCGATAAATGGACTATCCAACACAAAAAGAATTTTTCAATTCGAACCAGTAGTTCCTGAGATTAGCGCGTTCAAACAAACAAACAAACTCTTCAGCTTTATAATATTAGTATAGATTAACTATGGAAGCACAGTTTGAAACGAAACCTACAACATTGACTTATAGATTAGATACCTACTTGTACAGATACGACAATTTTTTGTTTGACGTAGGTTCTACAACTGATCTAACATCTACAATAGCTAGCCTGTATCCCCATTTGGTAGAGACTAGAGAACCAGCCTTCGCTACTGCTGCCCATGTGTTTGATATTTCTCTACCATACAAAACTTATCACAATTAAATAACGTAAAAGGGGAATTATATTCCTTAGAACTTATTCTAAGATAAAAGTTTGTATTATAAATTATAATTATTTTAGCACTAGTTTTTGCCTGAAACACAGGTTTATCCTAGTTCAGGCGCTATTGTTAACTTTATGTAGATTAAGTATAAATTGTTACCTAGGTACTTTTGACCTACCTGTAATTTACCATATTGTATTTTTACTGAATAAATTATTATTATTATTATTAACGTATCTTAGACCAAGAATGGAATGGATCGCAATTTATATTTAACGTCTACTGAAAAGGTTGTAAATAAATCTCCAAAATAACAGTAAGTCTTTAGTTTTCAAAAGAAGAAAAACTTTCCTTGCCGTATTTAACTTTGTACAATAATAGAGTTTAAGTGTGAAAGAAAATTTGAAAACCCATTCAGAGCTCAGTCGAAAACTTTTCCACTAGAAATTCCTTGCGCTTGTCCGTCTGTATTTAACCCAATAGAAAGTATATTGGTCGTTAAGTAAAGTATATTTTAAAGATTAATTTCGTTGATTTTCTTGTTTCACTTTAAAGTTGGATTAGTAGATTAATAGATACCTACTACTATCGAGAATGTGAAAGTTTGTTTGTTACTCTTTCGCGAAAAACTACTGAACAGATTTTGATGAAATTTGGTATGGAAGTAGTTTAGGCTCTGGATTAACAGAATTAAAGAAGTACAGTGTTCCCGTGGGCCGTGGGATACCTTATTTAAAAGGGCGGAGCCGCGGGTTAGTTAAATATATTTATTTTAAATATAATATTTAAGTACCTACCTACCTATAGAAAATAAATTATTGGTTTATTTTCCATATTTCATGTACGTGATAGGTAAAGTTACTTACCTCTGAACCTCTGAACCTAAGATCCTTTTCTTAACTAAACTATTAAGTAGTAGGTATGTAAAAAGTTAAAATGAGCTTCACTTTAGTTTTGTTTTATTAAACAGCGACAAAACTAAGATCGTTATTAAACAATGGGGGTTGGTGTTAGGAAGGTGAAAAAATATTGTAGTTAGGTTAGGTTAGGTTAGGTTAGTTAGTTTTAATGCTAAATAGTAAAATAATAACAATAAAATATAAAAAAAAAAAAAACTAATTGTGCCGAGCCACCCTACCTACCACTACCCCTCGGTGAAATATATTACATGAAATAAAAAATAACCAAAGTAGGTATATATAATTGTATTTAGAGAACTTTAGTTTTCCTTCCCTGGTATATGTATTCGTCCTAGTTTCTACTAACGAAATTGACTTTAAAAATTGATGCCCTGAAATACCAAAGTTCGGACATTTCTAACAACCCAGCATTTTGCATGTAAATTCAGACCAGTTCAATATTTTCCCTTCAGTTCGCTTCTCATTTCAAATTCAATTCTGTATTCCAATATCCATCGCTATTTCACTTTTTAATTTTGTTCTAGTACATCAGAAAAGATAGGCTAAAAAAACAAAGTGCCATCCTGAAGTCTATACTATTGGACCTAAATATTATGTGTAAGAGAATTTTCGCAAAACGATTCAAGAATGAAACTTGTGTTAAAAGTTTTCATAACGCCAGTACAACGCCATCTAGTTCTAACATAGAACACTAATTATTTAAATTTTATTTTAGTTACATACTTTAAATAATATAGTAACTCAATATTTAAGTACACTACATTCCTATATTATATACTAGCTTTTTCCCGCGGCTTCGCCTGCGTTAATATATTATTGGCTATTCGACGGGAAAACGGTACTTTTTCGGGATAAAAAGTAGTCTGTTTTAATCTAGATAGTAGATACTAAACTACTAGATACCATACCAAATTCAGGAAAATCCGTTCAGTAGTTTTTGCGTGAAAGAGAAACAAACATCCATCTATCCTCACAAACTTTTACATTTATAATTTTTAAATTTTTTATTGTTTTTTTTTCGAAAATGAAGAGTACCTAATAAAATATAAAAATAATATGAATCTTAATACAAATAAATACCTAATCAAGTTCAAAAGTAGACATGTAACTAAAGTAGTTAACTAGATACCAAAGAATTTCTTCTGAAAAAAACATATGTCTACATGCCAAAATAATTATTGTATCAAGAGATAATTTTCTCAGCACAAATTAAAACTACAGCGACGCCTAATAAGTATCGCTTCAAGAATCTTACCTAGTCCATATTCAGCGTGTAAAAACGGCGCTCGTATAAGGAAACCGCGCGGTTACGTAAGCGAGCCAAATGAGATGCTCCTTGCTAAATAAGTGTTATGGATAGGTCCAAAAATATGGCCCTAAGTACCCTTAAGGCGGTGCACGTGGTGTCTGGGGTTTCCTCTCGAAAGCCAACGGTTTTTTCATTTGTTTACAAACACGCGTTTTTGTGCCGCAACTCGCAAGCCAGGGGCCAATGTTTTTCCTTTCCAGAATACTAGCACTTTCGTGTTTATTGAATGCGGTTGGTTTTACGTGTTTAGTGCAAGTTGTAAGGACGTTTGCTAATTCAATACCTACTGCCAACTTAATCCGCCATTTTGCTTATTTACAATTTACACGTTACAGTTGTAACGTAGCAAATCAGGAATTTGATTTTATTATACAGCCCCGGAGCATTTCGCGGGGTAGGTAGATACTAGATAAGTTTTTGTTATAACACAATGGCTGTGTTCCATGGAAAAAAACGCTAACAAAAAAGCGTAAGCTCAAAAATACGACGCCGGCGCGCGCGCCGGCATTAAATAAGCAAAATGGCGGATTAAGTTAGCAGTAGGTATTGAAATTAGCAAACATCTCCGGCCGATAATCTGTTTTTTTTTCTTCAGCGCTAGCAAGCGCTGACAAGCGCTTTTTTTCCGAACACAGCCATTGATTTCAAAACTAAGCCTGGGCCTTTGAGTTAGAAGTCTTTGGGCTGGGCAATGAGTTATGACGTACATTTGACAGAAAATATTCATAGGTAGGGTAAATACGCTAAATGTCGGCCACTTACGGATTTTCTAACTTTACACTTTTTTTCTCGTGTGGCAACACTTGTAACAATACATTAAATTGTATCTCCCGATTTTAAAATTGTTAAAAATTATTTATATTGATAATTTATGTTAATAAAGTTTGTAAACCTAGTATTATTTGTGTAAAATTCAAGAAAAATAAATAGTTTATTAGCTAGTGGACTTTTAAGCAGACTTACAAGTTAATTGTAAAGTGACAGCCAACGACGTATAACGAACTTTGCAAAATCAAAGTGGATTTAAGTTTTGTTCCTGATATACTGCGAGAAACCCGGGGAGTATAGTGTTTATTTACATACTACATCACCTACTGCTCAATATAAGATCCAAATAACACTATACAAAGCTCATCCCAGTGAGACATATAACAGAACTAACAGAATTTACACTTTGGCTTTGTTTAAGTTCTCTCTTGGCTTAACGTTAGTGGAAGCTAATAAGATGATGAATTTGTACAAGCCTACTAATAAATACTAATATAATATTTTAATTATACTCACTCTAAGCAGAAACATTTAACTTAATAGTTAATTAACATCATTATATACCTACCTACATTCTTATTACAAATTCTTAATTTTATATTACTCTCTTGGCTTGACTGTTGTTAAAGCTAAGTAGATGATAAAAAACACTAGCCTACAGCGTAACATTCACTTAATATAACAATATAATATACTAAACCCTGTCATACTCAAAATTGTTAATTGTTAATTATTTTTACAGGGCATAACCTAATACTATTTATAAGTACAGTATACACAGATTTCTGTCACTACTATAATCTGTCTATTCTGTCTTTTTTGTCTATTTTATAGTTGTTAATCTTTAATTTCCAGTATTTATATTACTTTCTTTTCATTTCTTCATTTTGCAACTTAAATTTCTATCTATTCCTGTGTAATTACTGTGCGACTGAAACAATATTTGGGGCTGACAAATCTTGATTTGGGCAGAAGGTGATTACTTGCATTGTGATTACACCCCATTAAAACATTTTGTATTCGGTTTCAGCTATCAGGAATAAATAAATCAGCAAAATGATGACACGTTCAAATCTAGCCCGCCAGACGGAAGAGCAGCTGCGAACTGCTCTTAAGGAACTAAAGGACTCTAAGCAGCAATGTCAACAGCTGCTTATTGAACGTGACGACAGTGAAAAGGAAATGCTTTTAATTTTGCAAAAAAATGCAGATTTAAAATCAGAACTAAACAAATTAAACCAAAAATATGAAAACATCTGCGAACAAAACTTGGAATTACAAAGTGTTGTGGACGGCTTTGACAATTGTAGAATGGAATATGAACAATCTCTAGAAGACACTTGTTACATTAAAAAGAAGCTACAAGATGCTCAAGAGTACATAATGTCCCTAGAATGTCAAATAAATAGTAAAAAATCTGAGGAAACACAAAGTTTGTATGATGAACTGTTAGGGAGTGTAAATGACTCATCTTAAAATAACATAACTACCATAGACTTGACAGAGGACGACACAATAACGGCCTGTCATATTATGAACAGTAAAAATAAGTTGAAAAAATATGTAAAAGTTAAGAAATGTATTAGAAAAACACAAAATTTATTACTAAAAAACCAGAAATTTGTAAAGCAGCTTAAATATATGTCTAAAAATAAAATATTATTAAAAAATCAATTATTAAGCTGCTGCGAGGAGTTGAAAAATACTAGGTTTGACTATGAGGCGGATGTATGTAGCCTTCAGTCTGAAATTTCAGAATTACACAGCTCCCTAACACAGATAAAAATAAAATATGAATTAGCACAAAAAGAAATTACTGCACACATATCTGCCATGGATGACATAATTAAAATCGGCCACTATAATGAGGAACGTGTAAACTCATTAATTAACAATGACTGTCAGTGTCAAAAAAATAAAGGTCATTCACGGCATGATAGTGATAGTTCAGCCAGCTGTTCAGAGTTGAGGGCTTATACTGAATCCTCAAATAAAAATAATTATAATATGATACCTACACCTATCTCAGAGTCTGGCTTAATTAGTATTTACTGTGATGAAATAGGCTATGGAATGGGTGTATATCTAAATAATTTGTGTACAGGACAACAAGTAACCAGCACATGTTTGCCCGGGGCATCTTATGAACAAATAGTTAGCCGGGCAGTTAATGCTACTTATTGCCCTAACACAACTTTAGTTATATTAGTCGGGAGAAGAGGAAAGATAAACAAAAAACAGATGACAGATTATATTGATATTTTGAGTAACAAAGAAAATGTTACTAAACTTATATTGTTTACCTTTCCTTATATAAAAAAACTGCCACACGAGAGTAACGAAAATTATATTAGATTTAAGTTGAACAGCCTACTGTGTAGTGCTACAAACCAAAATTGTATAGTTTTAAGTAACACTCAACCACATATAGATGTGGTTGACATTAATAATATTATAAGTTTTAGATTTAATAATCTAACATGTGATAAGTATTTCTTATCACAGTTTTTTACTAGACGCATAGCTAGATGGCTATTTCATTTTTTAGTTTTAAGACAAGCCAAAGAATTGGCTAAACCGACCACTGCTTTTATTGAGCAGAGTCATTATTCTGACAACTATACAGTCAGCAGCTTGGAATATGTTCCAAATAATTTAAATTAGTTTCTAAGACAACAGAGGCTCACTCTAGCAATGTGATAATCAATAATATAAATTATTTAAATGTATTACCTATCTTACCTACCAAAAATGTTAACAAAAAATGTAATTTCAATGTAAACCTGGTGCACCAAAATTTGCAAGGAATGGTAGGTAAAGAATTAGAAATTGAGTTGTTTGTTAATGAATATAACATTGATATTATGTGTATATCAGAACATTGGTTTAGAAAACATGAATTAATATTTAACTTTTGTGGTCACCAGGTAGCTAGTTCGTTCAGTCGAGAGAATGCCATTAGAGGTGGTTCTTTAATATTAATTAATAAAAAAATTAAATTTAAAGAACGTAAAGATATTATAAGACTCTCTACTGAACGAATAATTGAGGTAGCCTGTATTGAGTTGAGCCATCTTATTATTGTAAGCGTATACAGGCCTCCATCAGGTTTATACGATTCCTTTGAACAAATCATGGAAGAAATGTTGACAAAAATATGTGCATCTAACAAGAAGATTATTGTATGTGGTGATTTCAACATTAATTTATTAGACTCAAACTCCACCACTGTTAGATTCACATCATTGTTAAAATCGTATAACCTCAGTAATTTATTTTATGAACCGACAAGAATATGTGATACAGCAGCTACTTGTATTGATAATATTTTCACTAATATTACTCCTTATAAAAAAGAAATAATTAATGCGCTTAGCTCTGATCACTGTGGACAATTTGCTTCATTTAATATTAATTGTGAAAATAAACCTCAAGAAAAGCTTGTTTATATTCCTGTGAATACAAAACGTATTGAGAAATTTAGAGGTAAATTAGTTTCAAATATTCAACAGTTAGATGGGTTTAATAGCTCAGATGAAGCGTTTCATAAACTATTTCAAATAATAAGAATCCAGTATAACTCTGTATTTACTTCTAAAACGGTCAATTTAAATAATAGAAAAAGTAATTTTAAAACCTGGGCAACTGCAGGAGTTATAATAAGTAAACAGCGATTATATGATTTGTATAACGAAAAGACATTTAATAGGAGTGAATCTTTTAAACTGTATGTCAAGCAATATTCAAAAATTTTTAAAAAAGTATGTCAAGCAGCGAAGGCACTTCACATAAAAGAAAAAATAATGAACGCTAAAAATAAAGTGAAAACCACTTGGAAGATAATTGCAGATGAGACTGGAAGAGGTAAAGGCAGTCGTAACTCTAAATTTGAACTTTGTATTAATAATAAAAAGGTAAATTCTGACCTAGAGGTTGCGACAATCTTCGAAAAATTTTTTGCTGACATTCCGGTCTCAACTACAAAAAATTTAAATTCTTCACCTGCAGTTGCTGAAAAAATACTCAGAGAAAATGTCAAGGAATGTGATGTCAATTTTAATTTTAAAGAAATTGACTCCAGAGATATTATTAACACCTTCAAATTACTCAATATTAAAAATACTACCGATCTCTGGGGTATGTCTATAAAAGTTATAAAATCAATAATTGACATCATTGCCCCCTATCTAGCCTTAGTTTTCAATAATTGTATAAAGAATGGTGTGTTCCCTGACCTAATGAAGCATAGCAAGGTGATGCCTCTTTTTAAGGCTGGGAATAAGTCTAACCCAGCAAATTATAGACCAATATCTATACTACCGACTTTCAGTAAAATTTTCGAGAAAATAATCTTAAATCAATTGCTAGCCCACTTTAACATAAATAATTTATTACATAGTAACCAATTCGGGTTTACTAAAAGTCGGTCCACAACAGACGCAGGCATCAGTCTTCTATGCAGCATATTTGGGGCATGGGAGGGATCGCATGATGCACTTGGTGTCTTTTGTGATCTATCCAAGGCTTTCGACTGTGTCGAGCATGCTACGTTGGTCAAAAAATTATACCATTATGGTATAAGGGACACGGCACTTAAACTTTTAGATTCTTATCTTAAAAATAGAACGCAGAGAGTAGAAGTTAATTCTACAAGGTCTACTGGGACCAAAATAGAATTAGGTGTGCCACAAGGGTCAATTTTAGGCCCGTTTCTTTTTCTTATCTATATAAATGACCTTCCTTATCTAGTTAAAGATAAGCATGAGATAGTACTCTTTGCCGATGACACTTCACTAATTTTTAATGTGAAGCGACGACAGTCAAATTATGACGAGGTAAATAGTGCTCTCTCAAAAATGGTACATTGGTTTAATGTTAATAATTTACTTTTAAATTCAAATAAAACGAAATGTTTAAAGTTTAGCCTCCCAAATGTTAGGCAGGCACAAACCAATATACTATTAAATGATGAGAAAATGAACTTAGTGGACACCACTGTATTTCTAGGAATAACACTAGATTGTAAATTACAGTGGGGTCCCCATATTGCAAATCTGGCAGATAAGCTCAGTTCTGCAGCATATGCAGTCAAAAAAATTAGAGAAATTACCGATGAGGATACAGCGCGGCTAGTTTATTATAGTTATTTTCATAGTATAATGTCATATGGCATTCTTCTTTGGGGAAACGCTGCGGACATTAATACAATATTTGTGCTACAGAAGCGAGCTATACGTTCTATTTATAAGATGTCATGTTTTGAATCTCTGAGAGAAAAATTTAAAGAAATAGGTATTCTGACCGTTGCTTCTCAATACATTTTGGACAATGTGTTGTATGTCAGAAAGAATTTAACGAATTTTAAAAAGAAAAGTGACACACATTGTAGGAATACTAGAAATAGGAACAAGTTAGAAATACCAGTGATCAGACTTAGTAAAGTAAGTAAATCTTTTAAAGGTCAATGTATACGCCTTTACAATAGAATCCCAGAAAACGTTCAAAATCTTTCCATTAATAAATTTAAAAAAGCTGTTAAAGAACGTTTGTGTGCTAAAGCTTATTATAAAGTCAGTGATTTCACTAACGATTGCACACCTTGGGAATAAGATGGCCCCATGCGAGGCTGCTTTTATGTACTTAAGTATGTTCTATGTACTTATGACTAATGTTATATAGATTAAGTTACAACATTGTAAAATATTTTTTTGAAAAGAACAATTTTCCCATCTTTTTGCTAAAAGGTGGCCCCGTGCGAGTTTCTTACGCCGGTTCTTCTCGCCGGGCTAGTTTCCGAACCGGTGGTAGGCATCATGTAGGACAATTCTATAAGTGTTATATTATAACCTACATGGAAATAAAAATTTTGAGTTTGAGTTTGAGTTTAGATCGCTCCGGATCCATCAGTTTGAAACGAAAGCATAGCTTGTTATACGGTTTTAGACAGGTTGATAAATCTATTTTATATTTATAGGCATATGGTTGACTTTTCTACTAAACGGAAAAAGTATTAAGGTTTAAATACGTCGAAAACGAAAAAACCTTAAAGTCGGCCGTTCACGGCCCATTGGTCGGTCGCGTTTTTCCCAAATGTCGGCCGGGCATAGCGTGTAACCTCTTATAATATTATTAAATTATAATAATACATAATTCAATTTTGAGACAGCAAGTTTGATAAATAAATTAAAAAATGACTACCCAGTACCTACACAAACAATGAAAAATATAAAAATGATCAGCCTGTACAGTAGCATTCGATTCTTAGGCTGGCCGACATTACGATCTTTAATATTTCCAAAGTCGGCCCCTGTTTCGTATAGCTTATTTCTCGAGATTCAGCTAATACCACCCCGGCCGGTATTTAGCGATTGAACGTAAAATATATTTATTAACATAAAAGCGTTACAAATTTTACTATTAAGACAATGGAATTCGTAGTATTGGACTTTATAAAACATACTGCATTTACCTTAAGTCGGCCCCGGCCGAGATTCCGATTTACAGTCGAAACTGGCATTCTAATGACGGCCCCCTATTTTTCCCTAAAACCAATACGCAAAACGTTGAAAAAACTATCTCAAAATATAGTAAAAATACCTTTTTAGTGATAGCAAAGCTAAAAACCAAAAAAAGAAATGTCTTACCATTGTAATATCAATCCCCGAATCGTGGGTATTCACAACAAGTAAGCTGCTTTAACTACGAACTTCAATGCTTCAACGGCGCTATCGCTACTGACGCTCAGTGTGCGAAGAACAAGTGGCGTAATCGGATAATAACGGTTTGCACTTAAAGAGTATGAACTAAGCTTGCAATTTCAGAGGCAAAATTACCACTTAATTACCTTTTGAATGAATGCAAGCTGAAAATGTGCAGACGGCCGAGGATTGGAGGGGGGCCGACGTTTGGCGTATTTACCCTACTAAAAAAAGTTACGCCATCTTGATTTTAGAAGATTTTGATGCGGACTGATTAAACTGCGGAAAGCAAATGTCAAAATGTCAAGATGACAAAAGGTAAGCCGCGACTGCCCCAAACAACCCCAGCAGCAGTTTAAGTGTGTACTGTGGACACTTTTGGTATATGCCTATATTTCATAGACGTCGAGGCAAAAAGTGTCCACACTTAAACTGCCCCACTTTTGAGGTTGAGGTCATTTGTCATTTCGACATTTGCTTTCCGCAGTATAATCAATCTGCTTAAACTTGACAAAATCTTCTGAAACCAAGATGGCCATGGCGTATCTTCTGAAATCAAAATGGCGTAACTTTTTCTTGTACGAAGTTTTTTTATGTCAATTGTACATTATAGTCCATTTTTCACCCTAACGTCTTGATACCTATAATATGCAATAAATCATATTATGCCTAAAATATCTGTAATTGATTTTTGAGCATACTGATGACTTTTATGCTATCATAAGAAAAAAGACATGGTCCCTCCTGAGCAGACTGCGATCGAGTACCAACTGTATCCTGAAGATGTTGGCTGACAAACTAGATTCGCTGATACTAGAATACTTCTGACAGTTCTTGTTAGGTAAATATTATTTAAAACTAAAATAAATTTAATCTGTAACTTTAGCAAATAATCTACTAACATAATATTTAAGTCAAAATAATATGTAAACTAACTAAATTGGGCCATAGTTGCTCTCAATATATTTTTTTTCACAACTTGCGGTCTTAACTGACGGGACTCGGGACGTTAGTAGTCAATGAAGATGATGATGATGACTTCTAAATTAAAACATCCTTGTGTTAGCGTGTGACGAGCAACTGACATGACCAAATCCATCTGTTGGCTGTGGAAATTGGAGCCACCCGTAGACGGAGCGCTCTAACTCGCAGCTGTTTGTACTAGCTGTTAGGAGTACTCAATAACACCACTTGTTTGTTACAGCGTGTTGACAACCGCCGTAACCGCTGTAGTTACAGAAGTTACACGAATTACGTCTTTGAAACTTGGAGTTCACACCTACACGTGATGCTATGATGCTTGAAGCCGCTGCAATAGTAAAGCGGCTTTCAGACTACGTTATAATATAATAGAATATACTAATAATAATAACTCCCCACACCGATCTCGGTGACGGTGGCCGGTTTCATTGAAACCAGACCAGTTACGCAGGAGTAAAGTATGTGCGCAGTACACAAGAACACTGTCTCTTCCTTTACTCTCAAAATCCAGTGGGACGAAAAACCGACACGACTGACGAGAGATCAGGCGCAGGTCCAACTTTTTACATACCCATCCGACGCATGGATCATCTTTCTTGTCAGACGATCAAGTGATCAGCCTGCATTGTCCTAACCAAACTTGGAAACAACATTTTTTGTTGTTCCAATGCGGGAATCGAATCACGACCTCCGACTCGAGAGCCAATGCTCTAACCACTAGACCACGGAGGCTGTTAGATAATTACAATAGCTATAAGGGTGAACAGACACAGACAGACGAGTTCCTTGAGTAGGTACTATAAGGAACTCTAAAAAACTTTAAAATATACCCCCAAGCAACGCATATTTGCCTTTCCTGTAAAAATCACTATCGAGAGTTCGCTACAAATAAACAATACGTCTATGCTTCGCAGTTGGAGTATGTTCTGGTGCAGTAAAGATAGTTAATAATTAGTAAATAACTAATTATCGTCCACAGCGGCGTTCTTCACAAAGGTGATATTAATATGGTGTCAGAACACCGATGGTTACAAACAGTAGGGCCTACCATCAGGAGTGCGCTGGCCCGCGCCTAATACGGCGCACCCACGCGGCATGACGAAACCCTGGTGTTTATACTCAAAATATATTAATTTTCCACGGTGGGTCACGATTTATATTATAATTATATCCTAAGGATAATTGAAAACAGCTAAGTTAAAAATAAAAAACCGGCCAAGTGCGAGACGGTTCGCGCACCGAGGGTTCCGTACAAACCTGTAGGTATATAAGTAAAAGTTCACCCATCACGACAATCGAGTCAAACTAGGGGTGTTAGTAAGTTTAAAATTATTAAAAATATGTAACTGAAAATGTATCCTTTATATTTGCTATAAAAAATTGCTTCATGCCAAATTTCAAGATTCTAGGTCGACTGGAAGCCCTTTAGGTTTTGATTCCCTTGCGAGCAGTTGCGAGTTTGAAAATATGCTGTTATTTTTGATTACGTTGACATAGAAGTTTGATTTTTTTTACAGCTTAAAAGCTATTATAGAAATATAGACTTCAGCATATGATATGAATTTCAATTTAATACCTCTACGCGTTCATGAGGAAAGGGGTAGTAAGTTTAAAATTATTAACAATATTTTTATTATATGATGTAACTAAAAATTAGTGTCCGACCGAAAGTTCGGTTTCGGTTTCGGTTTCGGCCGAGTTTCGGCCAAAAATCAAGTTTCGGCGGCAGTTTCGGTTTCGGCCAAAAGTGGCCGAAACTTTTGCCGAAACCGAAACTGATTTCGGAAGTTTTCGTGCACGCTCGCCTAACTTCGTTTCTTGCTGCAACGCTTTGACAACGCAACTGAATTTGAAAACATAATTAAAATATAGGGTGAACGTACCAATTATCAGCACTTTAAGAGATAGTTCAAATTTAAACCCGATTATTACAGAGGAAAATACTTTTTTACCCACAATGATGAGTTTTATTAAATAAATGAAAAACCATTATTTAATAAATGACTGATTTTTACTTCATAATATAGTTTACCTTCATCGACATTTTATAAAAATAATCATAACTAAAAAATTACCCTGTCGCCAATTATTAGCACCCTCGTCACCAATTATCAGCACTGGGGTACCAAATTATCAGCCCTGTGATAGTGGTGATAAAATCCGGTAGTTAATTCTACTAATATTATAATGTGAGTGTTTGTGAGGATGGATGGATACATTTATGGATGGATGGATATTTGTTACTCTTTCACGCAAAAAATACTGAACGGATTTCGATAAAATTTTGTATGGTAGTAGTTTTAATTCTGGATTAAAACAAAGGATAAAAAGCACAGTTTGTTCCCATAGGATACTGTATTTACGCGAGGGGAGCCGCGGGCAACATTATGAAATAAAATAATGATGAGAGAATAATCTCTTTTTATACCTTGCCTGATAATCAGTTTCATAAAAATGTGTCTTTAAAAATATCACATTAATTCTTATTAATTAGTAAAGTCTTTCTCATTAACCTTATTATATAGTTATTCCAAGTTTAAGTGTAGTATTTTTAATTAAATTTTTATTTCACTATATTCTTAAGACTTAATGAAGCATCAAAATAAATTAGTAAATGACTATGGTAAAATTACTATTGAGTTATAGTTTATAGTACAGGAAACTGGAGAGACTTGACCCCCCCTTTTGTTTTTTCCCCTTATTTTCTACATAATATGGATCCTATTTAAAATAATTCAAAGCAGCTAAGTGCGAGTCGGACTCGCCCATGAAGGATTCCGTAGCAGCAAGTAACATAACATAAAAGTTCTTGTAGAGAGTTGATTGAATGAAAGGTAAATTGCAGTTTACGATTTATGACGTATTAAAAAAACTTCTTACTAGATCTCGTTCAAACCAATTTTCGGTGGAAATTTGCGTACTGATGTACATCATATATTCTTTTTAGTATTATCATTCTCTTATTTTAGAAGTTACAGGGGGACACACACATTTTACCACTTTGGAAGTGTCTCTCGCGCAAACTATTCTCTCTCGCTTTAGAAAAAAATGATATTAGAAACCTAAATTTTTGAAGACTGGATAGGTCTTCAAAAATTTAGGTAAATTATAAAACCCCACACGTGAAAAAAAAATTGAGTTTCAGTTCTAAGTATGGGGATCCCCCAATTTTTTTTTTCTATTTTTGTGTGAAAATCTTAATGCGGTTCATAGACTACATCTACTTACCAAACTTCAACAATACTATAGTTCTTATAGTTACGAAAAAAAGTGGCTGTGACATACGGACGGACAGACAGACATGAATCCATAAGGGTTCCGTTTTTTGCCATTTGGCTACAGAACCCTAAAAAGTGGTACTGAAAGACGTGGAGTTTATCTACAGAATATCAGTCAAAATAAGTATTAATTTACCTGCTAAAACTCAAGACACGTATTTGTTTTTTTTACTTAGGGCTGCGCTAGTCGGTTCTTTCTCCATACAAACGCTGTTGGTGATTTACTCTAAAGTCAAATATTGTAGACACAAATTTTTGTGTAATATCGATTTTTATTACACTTATCTAGGTTGGTATGTGCTTATATTTCTAAAATTTTAATAGCCTCCAAACGTCGGATTTTTAGCGCAACTTTGACCGTAAATAAAAAACAAACGAAGAATGAAAATAAAAAAGCAAGCACATACCGATACAGTTTTATTATTCAGAAATTGAGATAACTTTACTTCAGACATAAATATTATATACCTAGGTAGTTTGTTCATAAAACACCAACAGCTTAGTGTTGATTTACGTAATCTGAGGACACCTTTTCTAAAATACTTTACAAAGCAATATAAATGTGTGCACTATAGCTTCTCATATAAGTACTTATAGATAACTATTTTATGCCTATATCTTTTTTTCCCCGATATTATGTGAAATAACAAGCATTTTCCCCACGCGCCGCACTGAGTTCAAACCGTTGACTAGCGCACTCTTAAGTCCCCATATAAAGGAAACTTGATCCTCTATAAAAATACTATGCAACTTAAAAGAGTATAAACTTTGATATAACATTCATTTGTTCCATAGTAGACCACTAGTGCTGATAAATTGGAATTTACAAAATATTGGACCCTAATTAATATTTTTAATAGTATATTAAATAAATGATTACAACAAAATTAATATACCGTGTTTCCATTTCATGTCCTAATTAATGCAGAATAATTGATAAAATGCACCAAATTTCAGTATTTGAAAGAATTTTCTACTTGACCACGTGAGTTTCGGTTTCGGTTTCGGCCGAAACTGAAGCCACGGCCGAACATTCGGTTTCGGTTTCGGTTTCGGCCGGAAAACCAGTTTCGGTCGGACTCTACTAAAAATGTACGATTTTCGCAATTTTTCCTTTATCTGTGCTATACCTAAGACGTTACTTTGAAGTTCGTATCATGTACCGAATTTCAAGATTCTGATTTCACGGGAAGTACCCTGTATGTAGGATTTATTTGGCGAAATATTGCAGCATAAACGGCTGTATCTTTTGATTGCGTTGGCTTAAAAGTTTGATTTTTTCACAGCTCCAAGGGACCTGACAAGACCTGAGTATTCAATATAAATTACAGCTTGATACCTCTACGCATTCCTGAGAAAAAGGGTCTTGACAGACATTCGGACAGACAACAAAGTGATCCTATAAGGGTTCAGTTTTTTCCTTTCGAGGTGCGGAACACTAAAAATACGTTTGCTGTAACTTCGTTAAGGAGGAGGTATAATTTATAGGACCTCCAATAAGGCTACCATCCGCAAAATAGTGACTAGTGTAGAGTGTAGACTAGAGTAACATAATATGACTTCTATCATAGTCCATAGATCAAATAAACAGATCATCAATGTTTCCCTCAAATTAATATATGGACGAAGTTACCAGTAGGTACAGTAGTGGTAAAACTAACAAACAAATCTTGATCATAAGTTTATCTATCGATCCAATAAATAGAATTGAAGTGTCTGTTTGTAATTTCCAACAGCTGTGCACTAAATGCATAATATTATGATCGCTGTGATATGATAGTAGACGTTATACTGTTACTGTACCTACACCAAAAAAACAATTTTCTGGTGTAGGTAGTAGGTACAGTAAGTCTGTATGTCCGTCTGTCTGTCTGTCCGTCTGTTTTTCTGATTAATCTCCTCAAACAGCTAGACCGATTTTGCGCAGACTTTCACTAGTAGATAGCTGATGTCATAAAAATGGCTACTTTTATCATGAGGTTCGGTTTAAAAAAATAGGGTTCCGTTTCCATTATAAGTTCCACGCAAACAAAGTTGCGGGCGCAAGCTAGTACGTAAATAAATGCGTCCATATGAATCAGTAGATTTTAATATTGCCGTTATATTTAATACAGACTTTATTTTACAAAATATTAAAATTGAAATAAAGTTTTCTGTTCATTCGTGGTGATACCTATTACGACATCTAGTCTAAGAATCTGTAAACTTGAGCACAATCGCGCCATCTGTTGCCGTTATTTTGTAGTTAGGAAACGTAACATCAATCACATCAATGTCAATAAAGGGCAAAAATTCTCAAAAGATGACGCTTTTCCGATTATTTCTATTATCAATTTTATAAGGAATTACGAATAAAATTATTGATTATATCTTAAATCTTAATAACAATTAACATAAAAATTAACTATTTGATTACTATAAACGTTTCATAAAATAAGTCTATAAAATACTAAAAATTCCCGCTTTATAATATTTTACCACATAGTACATACTTACTTCATTTACAATACAAATTAAATTTAATACCTCGAAATTTTACAGTAATTCAACTTTAATAAACTTCATTAATGCAGTAAAATAGCGTAGCAAAATTATACGCCTGAATAAAATAAAACTAATAACCATATTCAGTTACGAGCTTATACACGACTATTAGATTTTGACAGGCGCTTAATAAAATATAATTTGAATGTCCAACCCGAATAATAACTTTAACTCAAATTCTACTACCGACACGGCTTCAGATGTCAATAGCATTAGTAATAATTACATTTGGATAAAAGCTATGAAACCGAAACCGCTGTAACTTTTGTGAGCAAGTCTAGGCTTTAACGCGAATTAGTGTTGAGGTGAGGACTGTGGGCGATTAAACGCTGGACTAAATTGTTCATAGTTTGAGCTACCGCATTTTCAGCTTCGTAATACACTGGGAACGTTCGTGGCCAAATTACAGGTTTAATTTGGTGCCGTCTTAAATAGTGTAGAGTGTAGACTGTAGTGAAACCATCGTGAAATAGGGGAACATGTTGTACCTTGGCCAGTTGACTTTTTCTAGGTATTCCTGCGTTTTTAAATTCTAATGCTATTTATATTATTATTTAGGTATTATTTACAAATTAGGGTATTAGCTTCTTCTCTACCAACTATCTTTTATAGATTTAGTCGTTTACCGCCATCAATCATTTGATTTTATCGACGTTTGAATTGTTTTGGGAAAAAAAATAACTAATTAAATTTATTATTCTAAAAAATGCCAGTTTTAAGAGTGTCATAATAATCACGTCATAAATTTTAAATGCGTACGAATTTTAAAATTTTCAGTATCAAAACAGTAATAAGCTTGCTTGATAAGTTACTTCGAAATATATAAAATAATAGGCAAGCGGGCTGATTTTTTTTATTGCATAAATGAATAGTACTCTTAAATATGAGTAACTTCTCAGAAGAAACCGTACAGTCAATCAGGGTAACTTTGAATCATCATCGACATATTTTTTAATCAAACTTTTACTATGTTAAGAATTAGTCAAAAGAGTTTAGTTAATCTGTGCTCTCAGGTTGGTTTTCATGCTATAAAGTTATAAAACGTCTTTAAAAATGACTAATTATATTAAAAACTGGCAATTTTGTCGTGTGTCAAAGTTACCACCTAACTTGGGTAACTTTGACACAAACTAACTTTTAATTAATTTACAGCTTCAGAGTGACAATAATTTATGTTTTTATTAAATATTGATGCAGTGGGGTCATAGACAAGTCAAAAAAACCATAAAGTTATTACATTTAAATATGTTTTTATATACCTTGATAGCAGCAAAGTTAACGAGATTTTTAAACAAAGTTTTGCACTGATTTTTACCCATTATGTTGCGCGCGGTTAAAAACAAAAGTTTTTGGTATTATCTTCTCTTGACAGCTGCTTTTTTTTTAGATTTCGTTTACGAAGTATGTTACGTACACGAATTGTTATTAAATTTTAAGCGCCAATTGTTTCCCACATAAAACAATAGAAAAGAATTTTGTGAACAAACTGTCAAAGTTACCCTCGTGATTCAAAGTTACCCTGAATGACCGTACAGCGATTTGTATACAATTTTTTTTTTTGCGAAATTGGTAAACAAAACCTACATCATTAGTTTACTCACATCATATACAAAAACATTCCTATGGTAAGTATGAACTTAAACGCACAAATATCGGAGATGTTTACAAATATATTCCTGCGGCCATATACTTCATTGTACTTCATATACTACTTCATCTATACTAATCTATACTAATATTATAATCTATACTAATATTATAAAGAGGAAAACTTTGTTTGTATGTTTGTTTGTTTGTTTGTTTGTTTGTTTGTTTGTAATGAATAGGCTCAAAAAGTACTGGACCGATTTCAAAAATTCTTTCACCATTCGAAAGCTACATTATCCACGAGTAACATAGGCTAAATTTTATTTTGGAAAAAAATAGGGTTCCGTAAGATATTTGGGTTTTTCGGACACAAGGTGTAAAAAATCAACCAGAAAAGTTACTTATTTTGCGTACGCTGCCTAAACTATAAAAGATAGAACCATAAAATGTTCTAATTAATTGTAGATCTTATAAATATCTACAAAAAAGTCTGCGACACACTATACCTATCTATGTCGAGTGAGGCACAACAACAATTTTTTTATTTAGAAATCTTGAATTTTTTTGGACTACATTTAAACGCGTTTATTTTACTCATGCTATTAATCCTTATCAAAATAAATTATTTCATCACTAAGTACAGTTTATGTAGATAATATTTGGTCTTTTAATGATTAAAATTGGATGTTTGGTTTTGAAGTTATGGCGAAATTAAAATATTACGATTTCTGCTACACGGCCCGTTGCGAAGTGGGCGTCGCGTCGTCGCCAAGGCGTGCGAGTTTAGATCTATGAGTAAATTTTTTGTTTTGTGTTCGTTGTAACTATGATGGATAGATACCTGAGTAACTATTTATTTAGTGATTGTTGTATTGTTAGTTCTGAAAAGTGTAGGTATTTCATACGATAAAAGTATACCCGCTTACTTATTTCATTAAGTATTAGTAGGTACCTATATTAATTTGTTTCTGTTTGTTTTGACTAAATTTCACCCATTTTGTTAGAGGTTTAAAGACATTCTGTTATCTGTAGTATTAGTATCAGTATTGTACCCGTGCGAAGCCGGGGCGGGTCGCTATCAAATATAAAATAGATGAACAATAAATCTGTATCAATTTGAGTTTCACACGGGACCATGTTGATGTGTCATGTAGCTTTTTTTTTTTAAGTGGTATTTCTCCGGTCGAGCCGGCCCATTCGTGCCGAAGCATGGCTCTACCACGTAAAAAAGCTAGCTTATTGATTTTGATCCTTTAAACATTTATAAGATAATCGACTGCAATGAAGTATGATCTTCTTTATTAAAAATATATAAAAGACAAACCTGAATGATTTAACTGAAATTTGGCATACAGTTGTAATGACGTAGGCATCCGCTAAGAAATTATTTTTGAAAATTCGCCCCTATGTGGGTGAAAAAGAAGACAAAATTTTGTATGGAAACCGAACTCCACGCGGACGAAGTCGCGGGCAAAAGCTAGTATACTATAACCTACAAGTGACGTCATTTGTAGGTCGACTTTAGTATGGAGCGTTTTTAGGAGGCTCGCGAATTTTTTTATACAAATCGCTGTACCTTTAAAAATATTGACTTTTGATATACGGTTTCTTCTGAGAAGTTACTCATATTTAAGAGTACTATTCATTTATGCAATAAAAAAAAAATTAGTCCGATTGCCTATTATATTAATTTTAAAACATTGTTAAATATGTCACTAATATAGGTAATCATCATCCGTAGCCTAGTGGGTAGACCATTTGGTTCGCACTCGAGAGAGTGCAGGTTCAAATCCCAGGTTGTGGCGTGTACCAATGAGACTTTTTCAAATCTCAAGTACATTATACGGACGCTATAACGTTGAAGGAAAACATCGTGAGGAAACCCGCTCATAGTTGGCCCCAGACGTATTGACCAGTTCATTCCTCTGGACTAGGCTGACTATGTTGTGAGAATGCCGTATGTGCTTGGACAACCATACGACATTTAAAAACCGACTGTCCCAGGCACTACAGTATTTCAAGAGTGGTTACTTCGCTCGGAGAATACTGTATAAATCATCCATTATAAACGGATGTAAAAGGCCTAAGTATAAGTAAGTATAGTAAGCCATAACTCATAAGTGTTATATATGCGCTAATTTGTGCAAAAGGAAATGATACCACAGCATGCAATAAAATAGAATGTTTATTCCCGTTGCCTAGCAACATGACATAAGACGATCCCTGTTCCTTTAGTTAAACATATACAACATTTCTCCCCCATAGTAAAAAGGAATATCGTACAAAGAAATCTAAATAATGTATTAAATTTAAAGTAAAATATTAACTGTCTAACCTAACATATTAAACAAAACAAAATAACATCTTAGTATATTAGAAAACTTAACTTATAAATAACTTCTATAATCTACACGAGGAATGTCTCTCAACAATAATATTAGGCAAAGGAACCTCATCATTCTGTTTTCTATCTCTTTCCCCTGTCGTGTTTTCGAGTTCTGAATTGAACACATTGTCCAAAAATCCTGCCTTTGTATGCAGAACTATCTGGTTCTTATGTTTCTTAACATGCGATGACGTTTGATGATCAAAAATCAAATAAACAACTTTGCCAACTTTTCCTAAAATAGTGCCTCGTTCCCACACAAACTTATTATTGTTTAAATGTTTTTTATAAAATATTTCATCTCCCGGTCCAAAACATTTTATTTTCTATTGTCTCCTCCGTTACTCTGCAAACACTGATTTTTGTTTACACCAGATGTGAATGACGATGATAACGAGGGCGAGTTGGGATTTATTAAGTCAAGGCGACTTCTCAAGTTCCAACCGTACACAATTCGAGCCGGTGACAAACCTGTGGCAGAATGTACAGAATTTCTATAATCAAATAAATATTTCAACAACAACTTTTTTTGTTGTTCCGTGTTATTTGTTAACAATAAAGTTGATTTAATCCCTTTTTTAATAATTTTTACAAAACTTTCTGCTTGCCCATTACTCGCGGGGTGATAGGCCGGCGATGTTACATGTGTAATGCCATTGCTTACACAAAAGTTCTGAAACTCGTACGACGTGAACCCCGTCCCGTTATCGCTTACTATAGTGATCGGCAACCCAAAACGAGACATGTACTCGTACATTTTTGATATCACCTCGCTAGAACCCGTATTGTTGCATTGATACACTTCTACCCATTTTGTATGTGCATCAACTACTACTAAATACGTACGTGCATGAATTGGTCCTAGGAAGTCTATATGTATTCTTTCAAAAGAATTTTTTGGATGGGGCCAGGGTGCGGGCGGGACGCGCGGCGGAGATGGCCGCAACTGTGAACACACCGCACACGACCTTATCAGAGTCCATGATAAGGTCGTGCCGTCTATACCCGGAAACCAAAGCCTCGACCGGGCCTCGGCTTTAGTTTTAACCATACCTAAATGAGATCTATGTAACTCCGTTAAAACTTCAGATTTGAGTGTTTCAGGTATGACTACCTTATGACCGCGCATTATACATCCATTTTCATAGGATAATTGTGCTCTACATAAATGAAAAGATTTCAGACTATCATCAACAACCTTTTTAGGCCAACCGATCATTATGTAATTTTTTACTTTTTGTAACAAAGGATCTTTTAAAGTCTCCACGCGAACTCTACTAATGGTTACAGGTATATCACCATTAATTATAAAATTAATATAAGATGCCCTGTCGACATCGTCCGGTCCACCGGTCGCCTCAGCCGACTGCACATCCGGCAAGATAGCCCGAGAGAGGTAGTCGGCGCAGTTGTCGGCACTGCGAACGTACTCAATGTTGTAATTGTAAGCACTTAAAAACATAGCGTATCGTTGCAACCGATTAGCAGATACCTCTGGTATACCTTTATATGATCCAAAAATTGAAATCAAAGGTTTGTGGTCCGTGCGCAAAGTGAAAGGTGTCGATCTACCATACAAATATTGGTGAAAACGTCTAACCCCAAATATTATTGCTGTTGCCTCTTTTTGAATCTGCGAATACCGTTTCTCTGCAGAGTTAAGTGTACGAGATGCAAAGGAAATAGGCCGCTCCGCCCCCGTCTCGTCCACCTGCGACAACACCGCACCGAGCCCGCTCGGAGAGGCGTCCACTGTCAATATTAACTTCGCGTTTGGATTGAAATGCGTTAACACGTGATCGGATGCGAGCCGGTTTTTTATTTCACTAAATGCGTGTTCATGCGCTGCCGTCCATGTCCATTTAGTACCTTTTTTTTAATAGTTCATACAGAGGAGTCAGCAATGATGAAGCCCCGGGAACAAAATTTCTATAATAATTGACTAAACCTAAAAATGACTGTAACCTACTGACATTGTCCGGCCTAGGCGCATTCACAATAGCCTTAACCTTGTCCGGCGACTTCCTTAAACCGTTTTTATTGATGACGTATCCTAAATAACTGATTTCATCCTTAAAAAATTCACACTTACTCCTCTGTAGCGTAAGCCCCGCGTCCTGCAGTCTCTTTAGTACAGCGTGAATCCTTCTCATGTGCTCTACTCTGTTCGAAGCTGTTATTAAAATATCATCGAGCAGACACAAAACACCATCCATACCCGCGAGTACACCCTCCATTGCGCGCTGGAAAATAGACGGCGCGCTGGTCAAGCCGAACGACATACGAGTATATTTGAACAACCCGCGGTGTGTATTGAATGGACCTAGTATAACAACAGGACAGACTACTGTGAGCAAAAAAACGAGCCGAGCGAGAGGTTGGAAGAGAGGCCGTGTGTCCCTTTCTAGTAGGGTGACAATAATATTTTCTGCTGTGGCAAACTGCAAAGCTGTGTGAGACAAATTGTGAAACACTGAATACAGCTGCTGAGGCTTTAAAAGTCGACTAGATTGAATAGTGTAAAATCAAGAAGGTTTGAAGTGACGGCTGCATTAATATGTAACAGATTTTTATGTAATTCTCTGCCTTACTTAAACACGATTGAGCCATTTTTGTCGCATTTCTTCATTGTTGGAAAATCTATAAAAACTGTATTATATTATCATTAAAGGCATTACTCGACTTCACACGTTTTTTCTCAGTAACTAGGTACTTACAGCTTACTACGAGTTTAGGCGAGTCGCTATCGCTACTGACTAGTTTATAACAAAACGTAGTACAATTATAACTCTTAATAACGTCAGTTGCTATAATGTTAACACTTTTATACTAGAATAACTAGATATAACATTAACAATTAACTTACTAATGTTACTAATAAACGAAATATTGCAACCAGCAGAACTTTCACTTCGACAAGAATATATACAAAATTTTTTTCACCATTTTGACTGTTAAATCATCAAACAAATAATAAAAACATAGTTACGGAGATACATGAAGTAAGAAATAAAAACTATTTTCAAATTTAATATTATCCGGTGTTCAGCATAAAATATGTGTAATGGCGTATCTATTGTCTTGCGAATGATACCATCTAATAAAAAAAGAAGGAAAAGGATTTAATGTAAACTGCATTTTTATTTAGTATTATATGACTATTTCTAACTTTTATACTTATAAACATTTGTTAAAATAATAATATAGTACACTCGTTTTATCTAAGATTTTTCAAGTTACTTTTTATAAATACCAACATTTTTCTGGTTGGCAACATGCAAGAACGAGACACACAGCCTCTCTCCTGGCTATCTCGCTCGGCTCGGATTTGCCTCTATGATACGTGCATTGTGAAATCAGTGACGGATTAACCCTTAATCAAATTAAGCAATTGCCTAGGGCATCACGTCTGGGGGGGCACCAGAAAGCACAAAAAAAATCCGTCCTTAGGGCATCATGTCTTACTCTCACGTCACCAAAAACCACATCAAAAAAGTTTCTAGGTCTAATTTGAAAATTCGCGCGTTTTATGTTCTTTGGCACGTTATTTTTAAAAATTAAAAATATTAAAAAATGAAAAAAGGAAAAATATGATACAAGATAGGCTCGATAATTTATTGATATTATACATAGAGCCCGATCTGTTAAAAATGTAGACGTCATGGGCGTAGGGGTTTAGGGGGTTCAAACCCCCTAAAATAGGCCGGCTGGTATATATACAGAGATCTGACCCATATACAGATGCGTATTTAGAAATATTGCGCCCCAGGATACTTAAGATATTAACACTATCTGAAAGATGATTTTTTGAAGTTATTTTAGAAAAAAAATCAACAGCCTAAAACATAGCTTTGATACTAATTTGTAGTATGTGTTTATGTTAAATGCGTTCAAACTGAGAATTCGAGCAAATGTTTTTTACTCCTTTGCCTGTTAAAATCTTTTTAAACTTTAAACCCTGAAAGACTGTTGTACTAAAAAAAAAACAATAAAACCAATAGCCTAAAACAGGAATCGTGAACCTATGGCAAGCGTGCCATCGAATCCTCGAACCACGAAGTATAGATACCTCGAACACGAAGTATACATATATCTATACTTCGTGCCTCGAAAGTATAGCACAATATTTTGGGCACGTCACTGGTCACAAAATTTTGTAATTATGTACGACGAAAAAGTGTGGAATAAGTATTATATAACAAACCTAACTTTGTCATCTATTTTGCAACATCAAAAATTACGCAAATTTTACTTTAATTGAAATTACAAAATCATCATATTTTTAGTCTTTAAGGGTTTAAAGTTTAAACAGATTTAATTCATTAAATAGGAAAAAAATTTTGCTCACTCGCTTCGCTCGCTCACATTTCACATGAAAAATATATTAAATTATTTAGTACCGATATTCTGTTTCAGCTGGTTAATTGTATGGTATTTTTCTGAATTTCGCCGTTATTTAGTGTTTTAGTTTAACGTTTGAACAGATTTTAACCTGTAAAATGAAAAAAAAAAAAAATTCCTCGCTCGCCTCGCTCGCTCGTGTTTGGCATATATATAAGAACATATTATAAAATTCATTACCGACGTTCAGCTTTAGGGTATTGAAATTTGTATTTTTTCGCATTACACAGTCTTTCAGTGTTTAAAGCTGAAATGGGTAAAAACGAAAGAAAAATGAGGGCCCATTATTCTAATGAGCCCATGGCTTCTAATAGGTTAAAGACTAGTATTTAATGTACTTTTAGTTTTATTTTTCTTGAACCCCCCTCCCCCCCAAACTAAAAGGCGCATTTCAATAAATAAATAAATTATGCTTTGGTTTGTATTGTTGTCGCAATTACTCCACTTCTAAGGTACCTACGTTACGTCTCATCATCTTATTTTACAAAAAACTAATGTTTTTAGGCGGTAAAGGTTTAAAAACCGTTTCTAGTTGACACACGGATAGGGGGGCTCACAGGTGTGGATTGCTTAGGGCATCAAGTAGTCTTAATCCGTCACTGTGTGAAATACACTCTATTACTAAGGTAATACAGTTCTTTTTAGCAATTACAAAATTCGGAGTCTTCTATCCATAGGTACTATATCCATGGTGTATTGATGCACGTTATCTCCTGACTATCCTCATCGAGTACGAACTGATTGTACGCCATAGACAAGTCGAGTTTAGAGAACTGTTCCCCCCCGTACAAGCGTGAAAACAATTCATGCACCGTGGGCAAAGGATAATGTTCGACGACTAATTGCTTATTAATCGACACGGAGTAGTCGACGCACAACCTCACCGAGCCGTCGCGCTTGAGCACGGGCACCACGGGCGACGCGTACCTCGAGTGCTCGACAGGTGTCAATATACCGAGCCCGACTAACCGCTGCAACTCCTCAGCTATCTTATCGCGCAACGCAAATGCCAATGGACGCGCTTTGAAAAAAATTGGCTTAGCGTCATCTCGGAGCCTCAGTTTAATTTTATATTTATTAAATGTCCCTAATTTATTAGAAAAAAACTTCCGGGTACTCGCGTTCTAAGTTCTGTACACAATTATTTACACTAGACACAAAATTACAAGTTGTCAAATGTAAGCTAAACAAAGATATGAAATCTCGACCTAGGAGCGGCGGCCCTCCGCCCCGCACCACGTACACGTCGAGCTCGCGGGTGCGCTGCTCGTACGTCACCGCCAACCGTACCTTACCTACACAACCAATCTTAGCACCGGTATATGTAAACAAACGTTTATTTGTTCCTACTAACGGTTTATCGCTAAAATATTGTTGATAAGTAGCCTCAGAAATTACGGTGACAGCAGACCCACTATCTATTTCAAATTTCATCTGAACATTATCAATTGTTATAAATTCTGCCATAGGTTCGCCACGCTCAGAACGTATGACAAACAACTCACCGTCATCGTCCTCATCCCCATTCATCTTATCGGCTCCCATGAAATTTAACCCCTTGCACATTTTCTGTAAATGCCCCTGGGAATTACACTTCTTGCACTTATATTTTCTGAACCGACATTGAGATGAAGCATGGTTCCTACGGCCGCACACGGAGCACCTCTCTCTGCTCGTGCCGCTGCTCTGCCCGCCCTGCTGCACGCTGTTGACCTGCCCGGCGCCGCTGACGGAGCCCGCGACGCCGCCGTTGTGCTCGCCCTGCCGTACGCTGTACACCTGCGCGACGCCGCACACGGGAGCCCCGACGACTCCGCCCGCAGTCCGCGCGCATCGCCCGCTCTCGGCCAACTCTACTGCCTTTGACATGGTCAATGTCGCAATGTCCTGCTCGAACAATTTCGCACTTTCCGGACATGCTGTCATTCCCATGACGAAGCGATCCCTCAGCGCCTCCTCTACGTCGCTGAAGCCGCAGTCCGCCGTGAGCCCTCTGAGACGGGCCGCCCATTGTATATGCGTCTCGCCTGGTTCTTGTGCCGCCGAATAGAATTTGTGTCGCTCACTAAAACCGTGACATTTTGAGACAAAATGCTTATCTAGCAGAGCTATAATTTCCTCGAAGGCAACATCCTCGATCTTTTTCGGCAATGCGAGATCCGACGCGAGCTTAAATGTGGCATCACTCAAAGCACTTAGCAATATAGCACGCTGTTTAATTCCGGTTGTATCACTTTTAGTAACGTCGTTCGCCATAAACCATTGCAACAAGCGCCCTTTGACGCTTTTCCAATCTTGTGCGAAATGGTCAAATACCGGCAGGACTCCATACGAAAACGACATTATGCGTTACTACACCGCTTTATTCACAATATTTAGTTTAAATCCTCGTCGCCACTGTTACATATGCGCTAATTTGTGCAAAAGGAAATGATACCACAGCATGCAATAAAATAGAATGTTTATTCCCGTTGCCTAGCAACATGACATAAGACGATCCCTGTTCCTTTAGTTAAACATATACAACAATAAGTAAATTCAGTTTAAAGGATAACAGAAAATATGGCTGAGGTACAACAGGCTCCTCTATTTAGTGTCTAAAAATAATTGCAATTTCAAAGGCTCTCTTTTGGTCCGCTTACATCTACCACCTTACCTACCACGGCTGTAATCTACTGTCTCTACATTCAAATTCAAATATACTTTATTGTGCACAAAACAAATAACAGAAAACTTAGAGACAGTACATTTAAAAAAAAAACAAACATGCACACAAAGGCGGCCTTATTACTTATAGCAATTTCTTCCAGGTAACCTTTTGGATGACATTGGAAATAATAATTAGGAAAATAGGCGATGTGCAAAAGTACATTAAGTAATGAAACTATCATTACAAAATATTTTATATATATATTATGCTTAAATATATAAATAAATATATGTTTTATAAATACATAAGATATATATAGGTATAGATAACATTAGTGGTATAAATACTGAGGTACTTATTAACTTACATTAATGGTTGACTACATAAATTGAGGTAGTGATTTTTTAACAGCGACTTAAAGCGACTCAAAGTTTCAGCCTGTCTAATATGAGCAGGTAAAGAATTCCAAAGCAAAATGGATTTGATTGTGAAAGAGGAATTAAAATATTTTGTGCGATGAACAGGGATATCAAGGAGAAGACTAGAAAATGACCGGAGCTCTAGTCTATCGGAGTTGCGAAAATTAAATACGGTTTTTAAATAAATAGGGTGATGGGAATCAAATAAAATATTATATAGTAAGGAGAGAACTCGAGCATCACGGCGGTAGCGGATTGGGAGCCACTTAAGCTTGATACGATATTCCGAGATATGGTCAAATTTATGTAAACCGAAAACAAACCTCAACGAAAGATTTTGAAGGCGCTCAAGCTTATTGAGTTGTTCTTCAGTCAGATTAATGAAACATGCGTCTGCATAATCTAAAAGAGGAAGCAACAGAGATTCTGCCAAGGCCACCTTTGTATGTATCGGAAGAACATATCGGAGACGTTTAAGAGTATGCCAGGACGAGAATATTTTCCTACTGATCTCATTTAGTTGCGGCGTCCAAGATAAATGTTCGTCAAAATACACACCCAGATTTTTTACGACTTTGCTGTAAGGAATTGTAATGCCATTGATAAGGACTGGAGGTAACGAATTCCAGTCAACCCTGGAAACTAGCCCCGGTCTGCCGATTACAATTAACTGTGTTTTAATAGGATTTATAAGAAGCCCATGATTCCTACTCCATTCGCAAGTCGTCGACAGATCGTCATTCACCAAACTAATAGCAGAATGAAGACTGTCTAATGTTGACTGGGTGTAAATTTGTAGGTCATCTGCATACAAGTGGTGAGATGAAGAAATGGACATTATGATTGAATTTACAAATAAGGAAAATAATAGAGGTGACAATACTCCACCCTGGGGGACGCCGGCAGAAATGTTTCTCCAGTTAGAAAAAGAATCTGTTGATTTGACTCTCTGCCGTCGACCCACAAGATAACTATGAAGCAGACTAATAACTGATGACGAAAGGTTACAAGACGCAAGCCTGCCTAAAAGAATATCGTGGTCAATCGAATTAAAAGCGTTACTAAAGTCCAATAACGTGAGGATAGTAAGCATCTTATTGTCCATACCAAATCTTATGTCATCAGAAACTTTTACTAGAGCAGTTGTCGTACTATGGCCAGTTCGAAAGCCTGATTGAAATGGACTGAGTATGTTATTGCATGTTACATAATTAGTAAGCTGGTGTTGAATTGCCCTCTCAAGCACTTTGGATAAAAAAGGTAGGATAGAAATAGGACGGAAATCGGACGGAGTTTTAGGACGAGAAGACTTAGGTAAGAGTATTATATAAGCTACTTTCCAGGCGTCAGGAAAGGTACAGGACTCTAAGCAGGAATTAAATATGTGTGTAAGAGTAGGTAAAATTATATCTAAAATAGGTATTAACATCTTGCGACTGACGCCATCTTCACCTACTGCATTCGACAATATAGCCTTAATGTGTCTTTCAATTTCACTCTCAGTGACTGGGGTAGTAAAGAAAGGTTCATAATTAGGGATGGGTAACGAGGATAGAAGTTGTAACGTACGCGATTTAATATTAGGGTCAAGGTTAGAGGAGGAAGTAATATGGTAATTTAGCGTATCAATATCAATTGGATTGCAGTTCTCTGTTTCTGGGCGTCCTACTCCGAGGGATTTGAGAAATTTCCATGTCTTAACTGGATCACCGTGCTCCGTGCTAGCATTGTGGATATGTCGCCTTTGTGCATCACGGCACATCGTATTGCACCGGTTGCGTATTTTAATATATTTGGCTCGATACTCTTCTGTCTTCATTTTTTTATATTAAGCTTTAGCTGCATGCTTAGCATTGATCACAGATTTGATTTCATCTGATAGCCAGGGAGCGGGAAGATGTTTGATTTTGACATGCTTAACAGGAGCATACTTATCGTAGAGATATTTTATATTGGCATTAAATATGGCAACCTTATCATTAACGGATATAGCTGTGGTTACATCCGACCAAACTGTGTTAAGTGCGTCCTCTCTTAGGTTCTCTATATTCATGGAAGAAAAGTTACGTTGGAAAAGTGTTTTTACTTTAGGTTTAGGGGGGCGAACATTATAAGCAACGTAAATGAGATCATGGTACGAAAACATTTCTGCCGAAGACTACCCATGCTTAGTGACCAAATTAGCTGAGGATACTATAATAAGGTCAAGGAGAGAGGGACGGCAACCAGGAGAACAGTGCGTAGGATCTAATGGTAGGAGTTTCATACCGTAAGCTTCTAAAATAGAGGTAAGCTTAGTAGAACGAATATCGCCTTTAATTAGTATGCAAGTGTTAAAGTCACCCATTATAATAGAGTGATTGTAATTAGGTGAAAATAATTCTAATGTGTTTTCAAAGGATTGGAAATAGTCATTATGCAGTGATGGGCAATAGTAAACACCAAGTAATATTTTTTTGAATTGACTTACTTGAACTTCAATAAGCAAAAACTCAAGACCATCCGCAGGTGGGGGCTGCGCTGACAAACTTATAATAGTATCAGGTAAGTCGAAGCGTAAATAAATTGCAACACCGCCCCCACTCCTACCGGAACGATCATTACGGATGAGTTTAAATCCAGGTAAACCGTAGAAGGTAGATGGTAAACAAGGTTTAAGCCACGTCTCTGATACAAAAATAGCATCTATATTAACACGATCAAAAGAAGTGAGTAAGTCTCTACTGGCAGGATCATTGGTTAATTTTGATGAACATTTATTGATTGCAATAGTAGCGTGGTATTAAAGGTATGGTACGGTAATAAAGGTTTATGTGCATCGTATGATAAATGATGCACCAGTATACATTATTAATAAGTACCTACATACCTGGGTGACCGGTGACCGAGCTTTGCTCGGAGTTCGAAAAAAAAACACAAAATTATTTAGTTATCTGACCGGGATCTAGCTAGACTTGCCAGATGGCCGGGAAATCGCGGAGTGTTCCGGAATTTTGCGTCTTGTCCCGTGTCCAGTAATTAGACTTTATTCTTACGGATTCCGGAACTGCAGACTCGTATCTAATTCACGTAATTTTGACGTGTCTTGTCCAGAAGGTCAATTCTGCTAAATAAAACCTGCAATAATACAATTACAATTAAGTCTCGTCTATTCAATGCAAACAAACAAACAAACTTTTCCTCTTTATTATACCTATTATTAGCGAAGATTATTGGTATAGACGTAAATATATTTGAATTTAACATTGACGTATGTGTTAGTCATTACTTACTTTGAATGTATGAATAACTAAATCCAACTGAAAAACTTTCATCAAAATTAAAAACCAAATATAATTACAATTTACAACCGTGGAGCGGTTCACAAACAAAAATGTCATGTGACAAAACAATTATGAAAATCGATTCCAATGAAACCCCCTTTCGAAAGGGGGTCAATAGATTGGGTTAAAGGGGGATGGGGTTAAGGGGATGGGTTAAACTAGGGGGTGGAAGGAGTCATATGCATTATGTAGTGGCAATCACGCTTAGAGGTGTTGTTAGTAATTGTCCGACGGATTTGATGGCTACAGAAAACTGTGGAGCTGTTTACTAATGTTTTGTTTTTTAATCAAAAGTTAGAAACTATAACCCGACTATGTAAATTATACTGCCTATGTCTCTCGAGCTATTATTACGAATCTATTTACACCGTATTTATTGAAATCTGACCATTAGTTTAGGCGCTACGTTGGAACAAACATACATACATGTTACATACATACCTACACATACACAGACTGCCAAAATCTTCCTTTTAGTATATAGGCTTCTCCGTAGTCGGGTAAAAGGGAAAATAAAATAAATGACAATTGTTATAAACCTTCATGAATTATGATGATGGTTATATAACACCAGATCTCATCACCAGGCTAGAAGTATCCAGAGGAATCAGGGGGCAAGCGTGGTGGACTGTCTATTCGCGGTAAGATGACAGTAAATGTCAATAAACCACGCGTACATATTATATCGAAATCTGGGGGCACGGCAGTGCCCCCGCCAAGTCGAGCGCGAAGCAAACACAGCCGTACCATTCTTTACTGGAACCATTTCGCCGCATTTTTAGGCCCCTATTTGAGAACCTCTGGATAAGACCAGAACGCAGAAATTTTCGTCATCTAGTAAGCTATAATCACATATTTTAAATCCAAAATTTTAAGTCTGTAGGAAATTTAGTTCCAAAGTTAAGCGAAAGCAAAGTTTCGCATTTATGACACTCACTCACTCACTCACTCATGATCATCATAATAGAACTAGTACTTCCCATTAACTTAGAGAGCTGAAATTTGGTACAGAGTTAAAGTTTCATGGCCACATAAAGGAAAAACTATAAAAACTAGGATAATCGATCTGGGGGCACGGCAATGCCCCCGCCAAGTCAAGCGAAAAGCAAACACTGCCGTACCATTCTTTACTGGAACCATTTCGCCGCAATTTCAGGCCCCTATTTGAGAACTTCTGGATAAGACCAGAACGTCGATCTGGGGGCACGGCAGTGCCCCCGCCAAGTCGAGCGCGAAGCAAACACAGCCGTACCATTCTTTACTGGAAACATTTCGCCGCATTTTCAGGACCCTATTTGAGAACCTCTGGATAAGACCAGAACGCAGAAATTTTCGTCATCCAGTAAGCTATAATCACATACTTAAAATCCAAAATTTTAAGTCTGTAGGTCATTTAGTTCCCTAGTTAAGCGAAAGCAAAGTTTCGCATTTATGACACTCAGAGAGCTGAAATTTAGTACAGAGTTAGGGTTTAATGACCACATAAAGGGAAAGCTATAAAAACTAGGATAATCGAAGACCTGGAGTACCTGGTGACCCTGATTAGAAAACATAAGAGCCCAACCAAACTATTAGTATACTTACATTAGTGTACTTATACTTACAAGTTTATAAGAAGAAATAGTCGAACAATTAACTTTATTCTACTCGAACATTACACAAATGACACTAAAATCTAGTAAAATAAATCAATATGCCCACGTTTCTACAAAAAGAAGTGAAATCCCACCAAAAACATTCTGCTTGTTTATCTCTAAAAAGTAATGATATCTAGACAAAGTCGTGCCAAGCCTAAGGTTCCTTACTGCGATTTCTTTATCATTATAGTTAATGTTTGACTTGGACGTTGAAGAGTACACGAGGGTACAAAAGGGGCTCCATGACACCATTGCTCCAATACATGTGTTGTACAACCTAAAATGAGACACTAGCGTGCAATTACCAATACCATATGGGCTATTATCTCGCTTAACAAACATAGGTAGTTACAACAGATATAACATTACGTGTGAAGCGGACCAATCAGCACACAGTCCTGAATCGCACTATCGAAGTTTTCTAAGATCGGCGGTATATATAGAACATCTGAAAGGCCGAAGCCCACTGAAGGGGCTTCGGCCTGACCGAGCATAGCACTTCGCTCGGTCGGAGATCTCCCTTTGGGGCTTGCCACCATATTCCCACATTGGTGACCCCGACGTGATGCACGTGTAAACAAAATTGACTTGTACCCACTAACGTACAAAGAATGTTCAACGGCCAAGTCACACATTAACTATAATAATAAAGAAATCGCAGTAAGGAACCTTAGACTTGGCACGACTTTGTCTAGATTTCATTACTTTTTAGAGATAAACAAGCAGCTCCATCGAGACTTGGCTAGTTTTTTACAGAATGTTTTTGGTGGGATGGTACTTACTGTAATTGGCTAATGTGAACACCGCTTAAGCGTCATTGGACAATTTTGTTTTTTTTTTACATTTCACTGTTTTCTTTACGCGAATTAAGTAACATAGCCCTTGCCACAATATGAGGTCAATGGTGGAGTTTTGAATCTTTAAACTCTTTATTTATGTATTATTTTTGATTTGCTCATATTATGTTTTTAGATAATAATATCAGCATTAATATAACATATATTCTGCAGTTATATAGGTTTAGATAAGACTCCTGCAAGTCGTACTCGCGCACGTAGGGTTCCGTACCGTTGTCCAATAACTATAAAAACGGCAATAAATCATGTTTGTTGTATGGGAGTCCCCCTACATATTTATTTTATCCGTCTTTTTAGTATTTGTTGTTGCGGCGAGTGAAATATACCATCTGTGAATTTTAAGTAAGTAAGTATTTATTTGCCAGAATATGGTTACAGTAGGTGTTCATAATTGTTAAATATAGTACATCATATTCTACATTTACAGTGTGCAAATATTATTGTCATTTAAATCTATAATTACTTTTCTATAGATTTTATCTAGTTTTATAAATTAACAGTAGTCAGTAGGTACATAATATCATAGTCAAATAAAATTTCATAATTAATAATTAAATCAACATTTCACATTTTTTACACAAATAGCACATTATACCAAACAATTAAATATTATTTCACATTATTTTTCATTACATTACACATTTTTCTAAAAGGTCAATTTATAGAAGATAAGTCAGTTGAATATTAAAGTTACAGTTAATGTTATTAATTATTATCGTCAAAATATTCTTTTACTGAGTAATACATTTTACTTATAACCCATGTAAATAGATCTCTCCTAAACTTTTTTTCGGGTAAAGATTTTAGGTGGTTGGGTAATTTGTTATAGATGGATATAGTATTTTTAACCGTATAACTATCACGGTTCATGAGACAGACAGACATACAGATGGACGGACAGCGGAATCTTAGTAATAGGGTCGCGTTTTACCTTTTGGGTGCGGAACCGTAAAAAAAAATAAGCAGCTCCACAGCAATTTCTGTCCGCCTCAGTAGTACAGGGTGTTGGCCTATAGCGCGACCTGTAATTTCTGTGTAAGCATTGTTAGTCCTGAAACTAGACGGATCGAAGTGTATTGATACTTGATATTTGATTTAACTTATTGATGGGTAGGTATGTATTTTTAAAATAATTGATATGTTAAATCCTTAATTAGCCTAAAATATTGTGCACCACTTTGTTACAAACTCATTCGTTTTAAAAATAAATTAACTTCAAACCTTCGTGTGTAAACTTAAAAATTGATTTTTATTAAGAAATTCATAGCGGAGAGCCAACGTATCTCTTTACGAGTAAATGGGATTAAAAATAAATTATTTATTTACTGTAGTTTTATTCTCTGAAAGGATTTAAATTATTAACGAAACATCATTTTGTGCGCGCATGGTCCGATAGTAAAAGGTAATGATGGTTTAACTAAAACCAACCTTCGTGAATAGTCAGACATCACTTTAAGGTGAACAAAAACTTGCCATAGGATATAATCACAAGCCCTAAGACGTATTTTAGGATCGATAGATAGATAGGTACATAGATGTTTGTAACTCTTTCACGCAAAAACTACTGAACGGATTTTGGTGAAATTTGGAATATTAGTAATTTAGGCTCTTGATTGACATAATATAGGCTACATGTTAATCCCGAAAAAGTACGACATTTACAAGTAATGTAGTTACGCGGGCATTTCTAAATAAATGTACAATCGCGGACATATGTACGCTGTACCACCTAAGTTTTAATATTATAAAGAGGAACGGTTTGTTTATTTGTATGTTCGTTTGCATTGAATAGGCTCCGAAACTACTGGGCCGATTTCGATATAGAGTAGACCACGGGGAGGGGCATAGGCTACTTTGTATCGCGGGAAATGTAGGTACGGTTCTTGCAGGATATACTTTTTGCACGTACGAAGTCGCGGGAAAAATCTAAGTAAGTTACTAAAGTGTGTTGTCGGCGACTGTATATGTCACAATGAGTCATTTGTTATCCTCTTTTTGTTCATTCATATACCATAATACGTACAAATATTAAATAACTAGCTGTTGCCCGCGGCTCCGCCCGCGTAAATATAGTATCCCTCGGGAACACTGTACTTTTTCGGGATAAAAAGTAGCCTATGTTTTAATCCAGGGCACAAACTAAGTACTACCATACGGAATTTCATCAAAATATGCTCAGTAGTTTTTGCGTGAAAGAGGAACAAACATCCATCCATCCATACATCCTCACAAACTTTCACATTTATAATATTAGAAGGATTAGTAGGATAATAATTAATTGCAAGTATCAAGTCACTTCGAGCGCACTATATTGATTGTCTATGGTGAAAATAAAACCTATAATACGGGACAGATAGTGTAGCGGCCGCGCGCGCTCGCGGTCGCCGATGTCACTGCACGGAAAAACGCATAAGTTGGTGTTTTTTTTTTTTAATTTTTTTTTTCTATTTCAGTGCACTGTGTTTGTTTTGCCACTGGGCAGTTAAGTGCGTAATGTTAAATCGTGAAATCGGCACTAATCAGCGGTCAGGCACCCTTGAAAATCTGATCCACATTTCCAATTCTACGAATGCTTTTCGATTTATTTTTTTTATGTAAATATAACGTACTTACATAGATAATATTTTGTAGTACTTTTCATGATTATCATATTGTAATCGGCTTGCAAAGGTAAGCGATTCAGTCAGTCATTGACACATATGCAGCATCGTGTTAGTGCAATAGTCAATTTTCCTTACTAATAAAGATTAAGTTACAACATTGTAAAAATATTTTTTTGAAAATAACAATTTTCCCATCTTTTTGCTAAAAGGTGGCCCCGTGCGAGTTTCTTACGCCGGTTCTTCTCGCCGGGCTATGTTATATGGGTTTGTTTGTTTGGTTTTTAGCTGTCACGTAAAAACTATTTAACCTATCATCTTGAAATTTGATACAGATATAGAGTAGGCGACGGCGAAGGACATGGGCATCGCGGGAAAATATACGGTACCAATGGGATATTGTATTTGCGTGGGCGGAGCCGCGAGTGCAAGCTAGTTATAGCTATAATTATCCTTACAATATGGCGTTTGTTTTTGTAAAAAAAAAAAAACAGGTGGTCTTAAGCGTTTGAGTAATCAAAATATAAATAAGCGTCAGTTTAACAGCCTCCGTGGTCCAGTGGTTTAGAGCTCGGCTCTCGACTCTGAGGACTACCTCGTGTTCGATTCTCGCATTGGAACAGCAAAAAATGTTGTTTCCAAGTTCGGTTAGGACAATGCAGGTCGATCACCTGATTGTCTGACAAGAAAGGTGATCCATGCGTCGGATGGGCATGTAAAAAGTCGGACACGCGCCTGATCTCTCGTCAGTCGTGTCGGTTATACGCCCCACTGTGTTAGAGTAAAAGAAGAGAGATAGAGACTGTGTATTGCTCACACCTGGCTCATACATTTGGGCACTATAAAAATTTGTCCTGCATAGCTGGTCAGGTTTCAATGAAAGCGGCTACCGTCAAAGAAATAGGTGTAGGGAGCTAGCTTATAAAGTACTCGTATGGCAGTGCGGGGTCACTTGATCCGCATTTTGTTCAAATCGGAGTAAGGTGCGTTCAAAGAAATAATAAAATAATATCTTTAAATCAGTCGTTTATTTATTGGACCACATATTGAGATCAAAAAATTTTAACAAATCCGTTGTTACCTATATTAAAATTACCTTATAAGTTATAATGTAAGGTACATTATAAGTTATTAAACATTTTAAAAAATAAACTCTAAAAAATTATAAATAATATTTTAAACCTATTATAATTATATTATCACATATAATATTATGTAAGTTGAACTATTTTTATTTTTCAATCGTCGCCTCGTCGGGGGACCGCTGAAGTTTATAAAGTATTTTTACAACAGCTAATTAATTATTACGAATTACATTTAGGTATGAGCAAATTTTTTTCGGAGTAAATTCTTTTGTTCATTCTGCGACTAGGTACACGTGTTTTTTTCACATAGCGGTCCCCCGACGAGACGACGATTGGAAAATAAAATTATTTCAACTTACATAATATTATATGTGATAATATAATTATAATAGGTTTAAAATATTATTTATAATTTTTTAGAGTTTATTTTTTGTGTCGGGGGGTTTTTAAAATTTTTAATTTTACTTTTATTTTATCCTTTTTAAAGTAGGTATAAATAATAATTACCTTACCATATACATACTTTCAACATCATTGAAGTAACATGGTACCAAATTTCGAATCGATAGGACATGTGGACGATAGTCAGATCCCCTCATCAACTAATAAAGAAAAGATTATCTTAAAACGGCTAATCGTCATGGTTACCTTACCATGTTCTTTAAATATCGTTGAAGTAACACGGTACCAAATTTCGAATCGATCGGACATAACGACCTATGCGTAGAACAAAGTCCGATTTGAAAAATTGCTACTTTTCAGTAGAGGCGAAACAAGTTTTGCGAATTGAAAAACTTGAATAACTTATAAACGGTGAGACTTTTATTTTTGAAATTTTGGTATGTTATTATGACATCCTAGTCTAGTTAACCGCTTTATACTGTTTATTATTAATTATTATATTTACTGAGATAACGAGTTCTATATCAACCTAGGACGTTTTACAGCGGAGAAACGAGAGTTCGTAGTGATCATCAAACGTTGTTTTACGGAGACATTTAAATGTAACGCCGTTCTATACATATTCATATGGTTCGTTTTTTGTTGGAGTTATCCGACATTTTTAAGTCCTATGTGAATAATTATGTCTATTATTTTGATATAGCATTAGCCACATTACGCATAAATGAACAATAATACATAATTATTTATTAAAATCGTTTATTTACATTAAAAAATCTCAAAATAGGTGGTGTTTTAAACTATAATTAAATCATAGTCAGTACTAGGTACTAACTTAAAATTAAAGACTAGTTACTATAGTCTAAAACCTATAAAACAATTAAAATCTCTAAGATATGCCCATAAAAATAAATATTGTTTGAAACTTAAAATGAGATAAAAATATAAAAATTTGTATAATTCTACATTAACAAGCCCAAAACAAAATTTTAACTTAAAAATCAATAAAAAACTTTTTTAAAACGTAGTAATAAATTGAACTTCTTTGTTACTGTATCTACTACTACTATCTAGCTATGTTGTATAATATAGTTGGATAGGTACAAGTTCAGTTTAACCTACATGGGGGAGGTATCTGCACGTTTATCCAAAATAATGAAAAATAACTATAATATTGTTATGGCCATAATCCCGTAACAATAAGCATGTCGTATGCAGGAGAAATAATACTTAAAAAATCAATTTTGTCATAATAAGGTCCGGATTGATTTAAAGTATCAATATGGTGTCTATATAATCGATTATCCTGAATGTGATAGTGTATACGTGGGTCAAACAGTTTGACCCACGTATACAATATATGTAACACCATATAGGAATGTTCATCAGGTAAACTATAACTTCTCGGCCGCCTTAAGCGTTTTATGTCACATCTCGTCAAGCGCCCGCCTTCAAATCTGACGTCGAACGTAAGTTGCCGGTCAGTGCTAAAATGCCGATTTCGACGAAAAGTTGTATGAATGCACTAGCTTATATTAGTATATTCGGAATCTACATAAAATTTTCTTTAATAAGTATATAATATAAACTGAAAAATTAAGAAGTGTAATTATTTCGAACGGCCTAATCGTACAAGTATGTAAAATCCCACCTCTTGTTGTCGAAAAAAGCATTTAAGACGCTAGAAACATTATAAAGAGACTAATGATATAAATAACGATGATATATCATATCTAAAAGGTGTCTAGCAAAATGTGATTTATCACGATAACCATTTCTATAAGACGCGATGTATTCTTTGTACCGAGTCTCAAAGTTACGTCCAGTTTGAGTCAAACTTTGTACCGTGTTTTAGAGTTACATATAATCACATTTCGCTAAACACCTTTTAGATAATGGTAATTATAGTGTACTCGATGGCCTTTCCTATAACGTATATATGAGACAAAAGCTTTTTACCAAGCGTCCTGGAATAATTAAAAATAATTAAGAATAGAGCAATAACAGACTTGCATTACGCATGGTTAAACGTATACTCACACGTTTGCTTGCAGGTTGTGGGTATATCTATACTTTTGGGATATTGCTAGATATAATATTAATTAAATTGTATACTACTATCTACATGATTGAACCTGAAAACGTTGTCATAGGTGGAATGACTATCAGTAGGAGACTGAATAGGAGTTAGCACCGACAGTTCTTGACCAACTGGAGTACACCTATGGTCAGAAGTCACAAGTTGTATTATAGGTGATTTTTCGAAACTAGAAGGCGCTTTTAAAGAAAGTTTTGATGGTCGGCCATAAATTGTCTCTCATTAGTAGGTGGATTAGGTGCGGCATTAATTTCATTCCAAACATCACCCAGTTGCTGACTTATTTCTTCTGCACCTTGTTGTCAACAACTGAAATGTTAAAAATTGTATTACTTCACTGCATCATAATATATTAAAAATAATATATAATATTATGACACATATGTAACTTGAAAACATAACATTATAATACAAATTAATATAATATGTAACTTGAAAACATAACATTTTAATACATATTAATAACATTTGTACAAAGCTATTTAAAAAGTTTGAATATACAAGTTTTAATGAACATCGCAGTACACAAATAAAACTGTCGATTATAATGTTATATGATTTGCCGAAGACCCTACAAATGTGTATATATTGTAAGGTAACGCAGCTTAAAACTATTTTTATTCATTTAATATAAAATATATATCTATTTAACGATATTTTTAAAAGAACAACGTCCTAACTGATGTCATTATTCAGGTGATAACGTCCCATCTGCATATCGAACTGACAAAACGTATTGTAACTATTCTGTGATTCCGTAAAAAAACGTCCCATAGTTACATGAAACCCTCAGAAGTTCTAAAGAATTAGTCTTAAATCGTTCTAATATTACTTATAATGTCAACGTTTATGGTACTTCAACTTTTATTGATAACACGACAAATATTTACTTAATAAATAAACATGAAACTAATCATACTTTTCGTACTAAAACGTATTTTTCTGACTCTCCGTCAAAAAATATCTTATATGAAGATAGATTTCCCGTTTCTATTTACTAGCTTAAAAAGCGGAATATTAAAGAAAAATCATTTCAAAGCATAATAATATTAATTAATTTGAAGAATAATATAAGTAAAAATATCAACTTACCTGGATCTACACCGTTCTTCATAAAAATATCTTGCTTATTTGAAAAAGAAGGACTACGTTCAAGCTCTTTTCTCTATACATAAAGTATATCCAGCAATATCCGTAAGCGTGACATCTCAAAAATACTTTTAATACGCAATAATTAATAAAATTATAATTTTCGTCAAACCGAAAAAAAATCACACACATGACGCAAAAAACCCTTCTTTCCGCTCGACAACGTCTGAAGTGAAGATCGCGCGAGGCGCCCGCGCTGCGCGCGCTTCAATTTCTCCGTCCTATGAACACAAGGTGCATTTTAACATGGAGCTTACATCAAATAAGAATGTACGATTCTGTATTTCCGAAATTAAGCCAGATAAAAAAATTCTGATAATGTCAGACTGTAGAGCTTTGATTCCTTATTTCATTTATCCAAAAAACGCACTTTTGCTCTATGATCACATCGGACTTTGTTCTACGCATAGGTCGATAAGAAAGTTAGTCAGATCCCCTCATCAACTAGAAAAGAGCTGATCATCTTCAAACGGCTGATCAGGTCATGGTTACATTAGCATGTTCTTTGAATATCGTTGAAGTAACACAGTACCAAATTTTGAATCGATCGGACATTGGAAAGTTAGTCAGATCCCCTCATCAACTAGAAAAGAGCTGATCATCTTCAAACGGCTGATCTTTCCACCACCAATTTTCTCATCAAACGAAGCTACGAACACTGTCGATTAAGTCATCAATATTATCTTTCAGTGCGCTTTCATTTGAGACCTTACTCGAGTATATTTGCACATTCGGATTTTCTTCCCCGCTTTCACCCCCCACAACTTTTAAACGGCTCAACCGATTTTCATCAAACATGTCTAAGAACACTCGCATGTAAGTCACCTTTAATACAAAAGAAACTAAATTGAAATCGCTTCATCCGTTCGGGAGCTATGATGCCACAGACAGACAGACAGACACACCCACAGACAGACAGACAGACACTAGACACGTCGAACTTATAACACCCCTCTTTTTGCGTCGGGGGTTAATAAGGTAAAATGTCATATGACTCATAAGACCCCACAGGCGGGGTCTTTTGAACCACCCAACGGGGTCAGGCTTTTGCAGGGCTTGTTTTTCTTTAATTGCGTTAGGTAGTTTAAGGTTACACTGTGACATAAAGTATGGTGAATAATAAAATTTTCCCACAGAAAAATTGCACATGGCAAGCAGACAAATTGGCATGAAAAGAATTCAATTCTTCGCATGTCAACTGTAAAAGTTCACGCTCTATTAATACAGTTATTAATAACTAGATGTTTCCCTAGACTTTGTGCGCGTAAAAGAAAATTCCTCGAGAACCGTGCATTTTGCCACGGTTCTCGAGGAGCCTACCGTAGTCTACTTTATATCTGTGCCCAATTTCATCAAAATCAATTCAGTAGTTTCTGAGCCTGCAAAAAACAAACTTCTTTTTTATTATATCAGTATAGACTAACTGTATCCTACAGTATCCCATGAGAACACTGAACTTTTTCGGGATAAAAATTAACCTATAATATGTTAATCCAGAGTAGAAACTACAACCATACCAAATTTAATTATAAAGAGTTCAGTAGTTTTTTCGTGAAAGAATATAACGTAGGGCTTTTCATCCGTTATTGTATATTTGATATATTCTCCGAGCGTAACCACTCTTGAAATACTGTAGTGCCTGGGACCAGTTGCCCAAGCAGAACGTTGTCAGCCTAGTCCAGAGAAATGACTCGTCAATACGTCTGGGGCCAACCATGTGCGGGTTTCCTCACGATGTTTTCCTTCACCGTTAGAGCGTCCGTATAATGTACTTGAGATCTGAAAAAGTGTCATTGGTACACGCCACAACCTGAAAATCGAACCTGCACTCTCTCAGGTGCGAATCAAACGGTCTACCCACTAGACAACGGAGCTACTACATTTTTAACAGTCCTAGGATTTTTATCATTACTACATCGTTTCAGTCCTCACTGTTCAGAAAACCCCTAACGGACACTGAACCTCATACTCTTTCTTCACGGCCTCTTCGATTTCACACACTCAACCACAGACATCTATTGATTAGACCACGCAATCGTCAAACCAAAACTAAATAAGTAACCTTTTTTTTTTTTTTGTTTCCGGGGGGGAAAATGCATTACGCATACCACCCAGGCGCAGGGGGCATCCGAGTGGTGATGTGGGACTCCCGTATAGGCTAATAAGACCCACGGTATACCCACTAAAAACCACCCCCCACCTTCCTCCTCACCGCCCTGTGACGGGGCCACGGGAACGATAAACGCATCCGCGACCCCGCCGACGGCAGCCGCCCACAAGCAGCTCCATCTAAGGCCCGAAGGCCCCAGGTGCACCGGATGGTAAGGTGCGCCTCCCTCCTCGGCCTCCACCGGTACTGTAGCAGACTCCCTCCGAGTCTGCTACTAGGAGGCCACGGATACCAGCATCATCAACCGGTACCCGGTGGCAGATCAGGTCTGTGGTTCTGCCACCGATCACACCTCGGTCGCAGAGGATAGGGCAGGCGGCGCACCGCAATACCGACATGCCTCTTCCTCTGCGGCCCCACCAACGCCGTTTCTACAGAACGGCCCCGCCAGCTCGCAGGGGGTAGGGAGAGTGGCGTACCGTAATACCATCACGTCTCTCCCCCTGCGATCCCTCCACGGCCGCAGAAGATAGGGAGAACGGCGCACCGTAATACCGGCACTCCTCTTCTTCTGCGGTCCCACCTCCACGCGCGTCCTCAGCGGACATGTTCAGCCCGCTGGGAGCGCCCTCCTCGGGCCAGTCGGCAGCAAACAGGCCGGCCCCGGTTACCTCTTAGCTTCACCGTGGGTGACCAGTCCACGGTTACTAAGCCCCACCGCCACGACAAGGCGTGCAACCATCGGGGGGAAAACTAAATAACCTAACCTAATCTAACCAAGAGCATGTCAGCACATGTCTAAAGAGGGTTCCGTAACTATCAACGCGCAATAGGTTTTCTTTAATTTACTTCAAATGTTATTATCGATTTAGTCTATAAATTCTTCTTCAGACTAAAAAAAAATCTTTTCAAAATTCACCCCACACTTCCTTCACAAAGTCGACCCCACAGATCACAATGTTCGCCTCAAATACAACCATCATCTCAACCCTTAAGGTCAATTCACAACGAAACTCAACGATACGCGACCCGAAGCTGCAAAGTTAAGATTAAAAATAAATTGAACTTTATTTATTACACAGAAAGGTACACGTTTCAGAAAGAGTTCAAGCTGCGTAGCGCAACGCCTCTCTTTCAGTTGAACGTGTATCTTATTTTGTAGAAATATATTTAATTACTATATATGTCACCGTAAAATTGTAAAAACCGTTAGATTGTAATATTACTGGAGATATTATATTATGTCAACAGATTGTCAAATCAAAATTTCTCCTTTCAATAATTGTACCTACGCATTATTTTTCGTTATAATTATTATTATGAAAAACCAAACTAATATGGCGGTGCGGGGCACCTGCCGTTTAACCAATCTGCACAGTAAATATTACAATATAACGCAAAATAACGTGTAAATTGTAAGAATAAATTTTTATTTGACAATCTGTCAACATTTTATAATATCTCTAGTAATATTACAATCCTACGGTTTTTACAATTTTACGGTAACATATATTATAATCTTAAGAATGCAGCGCCACGTCGTGTCGCGTTTCATTGTGACCTGACCCTAAGCGACAAGTGACACCAACATCAAACTAGATCGATAGCGGTCCCACTTCCTAACGCCAATATAAATTAATTCCTATAAAAACGCCTAGATAATAAAATTCTTGGCATCAGACATTCTATGGTCATTTAAAAAGTTATTGCAAAAGACAATAATGAGTCATTCTTCGAATTATAATTCTTCTTAAGACGGAAAGAAAAATAGTTATATGGAGTAATTAATATCTGTGACATTATGACCATAAACTTTAAACGAGCCAATCTTGTATCTAAGGTTCGACAAAATCAATTACGGATACATATTTCGGACATATTATGATCTACTGCTTATGTATAGACGTTTAGACAGAATAATAATTATTGTGCTCGAAAAAAAAATCGTCCTTTAATAGGCGAGTTTGCGTTGAGCGGAGATTCATCCATTAAGAGATGTTTTTTTTTTTACTTTGAGTATGACAATAATTTTTTTGCCTAAACGTCTTATGAGTAGACAATATACTCAAAATATCCGTAGTTGATTTTACCAAACCTTATACCTATAGTCGAAATCTCGGAAACGGCTGCAAGTATTTCCATGAAATATATTATGCAGGAAGTTTTGGTGGATAAAAATCCATCTAGCTACGTTATATCCCTGGGACTTTTTGTGTTGTAAGCAAATTGAATAGATCATTGGTCTCGCTGGGGGGTAGATCGCCCAGCGAGACTAGTCTATGGCAAATTGGTATCTCGGTTTCGAATTCCGTTCATACGAATATTATTTGTGATTCCATTTATTTCCTTTTCATTTAAATTTTTTAGTTAATTTTAAATTAATTTATGGTTTTCCTAGACTCCGAGCAAAGCTAAGACTTTCAATGAATTATAAATAAATTGTCTTGATAATAATCATAAACTGATTTTGGAGTTTGGATCAGTCAGAACGCGTTTGATATTGGTAGGACGTTTATGAGAGGTATTTACTTTTCTGCCTTTTTAAGATATCGAGACTGCATCGAAATTATTGTAAATTAGCAGAATTCATATACTCTATACATAGATATATTATTATATTAAAAAGAGGACTCTATATATAAAGATAAGATCTAGATTTAAGGGGATGTTAATTACATAATTAGCCATTTATTTTGAAATTTCAAAATAGCGGATGTATTTTAAATTCTGTTAAATTCTTCTATCCCGATAGCGGTACGTCCTACTGAAAAAATTGTAAATTTGCCCTCCCTTATTATTCTTGCAGCCACAATATATCTTCTTTATGATGGGGAAAAAAAATTTGAAAATCCTGAATTTTCCAAAATTTATATAGCTTTATACATCGCTCGTGTCTCAAAGTCTATCTCGGAAACGGTGCATGCTACTGAAAAAAATAATAAAATTTTGCTCCTCCTCGTTGCAACCACATATTTTCTTCATGATGGGAGAAAAAGAAATTTGAAAATACTGTATGTTCCAACATTTCTATATATTCCTCGTATCTCAATGTAGAGCATTTACAATTTTTCTATAAAATTGATTAAATCTTGGAACTTTTCTATTTCTGCTATTTTAAGATATCGAGACTGCATCGAAATTGTTGTAATATTTAATTAGTAGAATTTTGCTGATAAAGATAAGTGTAAACAACAGTCTGAAGTATCAGCTCACCACAATCAGGGAAGCACTTAACTAATTATGCAAAACTCTCGTTTCCTCCCCAGAACTTGGGAGTTTCACACGCGTGATTGATTACTGATTGATAATAATAATAATTGAGTATATTATTAACCTTTAACCAGTGACGTGTAGCCTCACAGGCGTCGCGTGGTATGCGAATTCTCAGAATTGACCCCTTCCCCCTGCTTGCTGCGTCCCTGAGTCTTAGTAGCTTTTGTTTTGGTGCTAAAACGACCGGGGAAGAAGGCGGACGTGACATCGGTTGTCTAACACGTGAGTAATACTCATATGAAAATCGGTCGTAGCCTGTCAGGCTACATGTCCCTAGATGGCATATAAATATTTTACGAACTTTATTTTTAATTTTAGTGCAAAATGGCAAATTACAGTAGAAAACGTCAACTTCAGCCCACGAGTTCATCAATGAACAAAATATTATGGACAGACAGTCCATAGTTTGAGGAGGAGGTCAATTCCCTCATGCTGGCTTCAGACCAATCTGATAGTGAAGGAGACATTGAAAAGTTTTTGGTTTCCGATCGTGATTTTTTGCAGCTTCATGAAAGTGATCCAGATGAATATGATATATTGTGATATATACACGTGTGTCGGGTGTGACAATTCCATATTATGTTTTAAATGTTCTTGTCCTTTGTGCAAAAATTGCCAATGATTTATGCCAAATTGAGTCGTTGTCAGAATTTTTAATTTTTGTTTTCAGAAGAATCTTTTACATTTTATTGTTTAATTATTAATTATATTTTAAGTAAAAAGTGTTAAATATTTAAAATTATTTATTAAAATGCCTAAAAATGGATCTCATGTCAATTTAGGGTAAAAAGTACTAAAAAGTGTTAATTGTGTTTTTCTCCTAAAGTAATGATAAAAACTGATTGAAATTATCTATAATTGTTTTATTATATTCCAATAGTTAAATATCAAGACAATTTTGAATAAGCCAAATGCAATTTATGAAAAAAATTAACTTTCAAAGTAGTAGCCTGTGAGGCGTCACGTCCCTTATAGTGTTACAAATTTGTCATGTCAGCAGTTAAAGGTTAATATTGTTATAGTTAGCAATCGATAAACAATTATGTTTCCTCTAGGCTTTAAGTGTATTGGTATGATATTGGTATTTTAGAAAACACATTAGACTGTTCTACAAAAATATGCCTTTGCGTGGATTTTGATTGAATGCAAAATTTTTATACTAAACGGGGCCACTGAATATGGAAACATATGAACATTACTGGTGCAGGTTAGCTCTTTAAAAAAATATACAAGTACATATTATTAGTATCATACTATTAAAAATTTGAAATCTTTAAACCTGGAACACACTACATCATTTATGGAATCCTATAAGGATGTCAATTAGAAATACTCGAAATAACATAATATAAGCTTATGTACCAGCATTGAGTTATAAGTAGTACAATCCCTATACTAAATCCAATCTGTTACTAATCGTATATAATACGAGTACCTATATAACTTCGTTGAGAGTCCCAAGACAGATTTAGCATGCACCCTTGCCTCGTATCAAAGGGATTTTATGGTTGGTAATCGCTGTCGATCCTGACTCACAGGAGTTGCAGTGGTGGGAATGTGTGGTGGAATATAATGGAAAGACGACTGTGGTAGCTTCGATACATTTTTTTTTATTTTACCTAACCTAACCTAACTTGTAAAATACGTTTACTTGGAAAACTTCGTACAAAAATAACGAAATAATAAATATTGGTATAGTGGTACGTAACCCCACGTGCGCGAGTCCGACTCGCACTTGACCGGTTTTTTAGGGTTCCGTAGTATTCAAGGAACCTTTATATTTTTACGTACGTCTGTCTGTCTATCTGTTGGCCTTTCTAAGTTCTGTAATTATGAATGTGAATAGAAGTGGGGACGGATTTTTTATATTCTATCTCCTCAGATGGGGTGCGGTTCCTCAGGCAACGTGGTAGCGTCAGCACCGCCACAGGCACCAGACGGCGCCGTCGGCAACGGTACTGACCACCACCACGACGATCTGCCGACCGTACTGCTGCCTGACACACCGCCTGTGCCGAAAGCACGTGAGTATAATCATAAACAAGACAGACTTGTCTCTCCAAAACGTGCAAGTAAATATATGTCTTGTAAAGTGAAATATAGTCGGCAGGTAGTTTTGGGGAAGAAAAATCGATCTAGCTATGTTTTATACCTTACGTCAGTCCGGTTGGCAGATTCAATTAGTATGCTTATGTATAATATGTTTTGCTTTGATTGAAAATTTGGACTGTAGTATTGTAGAGTTCGAATCCTGGTTAGATAAATATTTTTGTGATCCTGTTTTTTTTCTTTTTTTTTTTAATTTATCAGAACTCATTTATCACACACACTTATTCAGGTACTCTTTGCTAATATTATAAAGAGGAAAAGTTTGTTTGTTTGTTTGCATTCATTAATCAAACATAATTCACAATATCATCGTCACTTTAAAGGCCATTTTGCACTAAGCAATCCTCGACAAACTTGTTATCAAAAATTTATTCAACCTGGAGCTGAGAGTTATCTACCTCATTAAGCTGAATAGCAACAGGATTAGTAAGACGGCCGCTATTAAGACGAAACAAGCTGCATTTAAGCTGTATTAATAGCTTGATGCTGTTACAAACCACTTTAAATATTGTTTTAGTGCTATCCTGCGTTCTTTATGGAAACGAGACTAGCCCTTTTATCCAAGATGCTATCGCTAATTACGATTACAAGTTAGAAATCTAAAATATACGAGATACACGTATCCGCGCGCTATCGCTCAGCTAACGTTTCATCGTTAAGAACCGAATGCTACCTACTACCTAGGTATATAACAAAGAGGAAAAGTTTGTTTGTTTCCATTAATAGGCTCCGAAACTACTCGACCGATTTTTAAGAAAATTTGGCACAGATGTAGTACTCTACATCTGTGCCAAATTCAAAAAAAGACCACGAGGAAGGACATAGGCTACTTTTTATCGCGGAAAAATGCACGGTTTCTGCGAAATTAACTTTTGCGCCCACGAAGTCGTGGGCTACATATATTCGTAGATAAATTAGTACTCAATCAAATTACTTTTTTTCCAGCAATCACCTACGAGATACCCCTAGAGGAGTTCGAAGGGTCGCGGAAGACCAGCCCCCCACCACACCTGCAGAGGCTGCTGCAGCCGCCCGCCCCGGCCAGCCTGCCCGACATACAGGAGAAGCTGGCTGAGGCGGAACAGAGAAGACTGATGGTACTCATTTTATTTTTAAAGGAATACTTAAGCATGCTGTCTTTTTCGCGCTCCGCGTTATACACATGCAGCAAATATTAATTATTTAATTAATATTTTTGCGAATCGCGCGGCTGATCGCCGCTGCACGTGATCATGGCGCTCGTGGTCAATGAGTTGCTGGCGTTTATCCAGCATGCCATCGACACCATGGACGAAGTCAGCATAATGCAGATCTGCAAGTCTTCTTTCACCAGCGAGGAGATTTGCGAAGGCAAGCACTTGCTGTACGAGACGCTCGGCCAGAGCGCGAACATGCCATCGCGACGGAGAGATGGAACCGAAAGAAGCGTGCAGGACATCATCTCCCTGCTGAAGCAGACGGATCCGGATGAAGTGCCAGCTTTTGTAGCGAAAAATCTGCATAAGCTACCGCCAGTGACACTGGACCACGTCGACGTCGTCAGCCTACTGAAGGACATCAAGTTCCTGAAGGAAGAACTGACCGGAGTTCGAGGTAGATTGCAGGCATCAGAATCTACCATAAGTGATCTACGTAATTAATTATCACAGTTAAAAAGTGTTAATTCAATATGTAGGTCACCTGATGCCGCAAACGTCACTCGTCGTCGAGGTGCGCAGGCGGTCACGTTTAGCCCGTCAGCATTATCCGACGGGTCAATGAACATCGTCGCCGCCCCTGCTGCCCGCTCCCCGCCCGCTAAGGAGCCGGTGCCGAGTTACGCAAGTGTCGCCGCTAGCGAGCCCCCGCCACCTCCCCCGCGTTCGAAAACAAAGGGAAGAAGGAGGCCCCTTCAAAAGAGCGTCCTCTTTCTAAAAATGACCGAACGTGCGATGATGACGGGTTCATCAAGGTCGAGAGGAAGAAGAAGAAACCCGTCGTCCGCAACCATCGCGGCACCGCACCCGAAGGACCCGAGCAGCTGTTGCGGTGTGAGACTCCCGCAACACCGCTGTACGTATCCCGGCTGCATTGGTCTACGACGGTCGAGCAGGTCGTGGACTACATCAGGAGCAGAACCAACTTCGCCTTGAAGGTCGAGCGGTTGGAATCTCGTCATAGAGTGAATTTTAGTTCTTTTGTTCGAGGAGTTCTGGCCGATTGGAGTCGCCTACAGAAGATTCAGAGGACGACTCCCGAACACTTCGCGCCCCACGTCGCAGACAATACGTGTTTAGTGTTAGTGTTAGTTATATAATATAATATAGTAATATGTATGTTAGTCTATAAGGTATTTATAATATGGGCCTATGCAGCCCGAAATAAAATATGGTATTTAATTTAATTTAATTTTTCTTCCTATAATTTTAAGGCTCATGTTTATGTTGTCTTCTCTTGTTATTTTGAGCATTCTTCAAAGAAAGATAGAATATTCTAGTAATTATGTCGCCAATTAGCGCCACAATCATGTGTCGCGCTATCGGAGTTTTCTAGGATCGGCGCTATATACCTAGTAAAATTGGCGCTATATTATTAAGTAATTATACAACATTTGAAATACTTGCTAGTGGGCTTCGGCCTGACTAAGCATTAGGGCTTGCCACCACTTATATTTTCCATTTTATAAATAAATGATTTAATAATAGAATTATGTAATTATATATCAGAACCTCACAAGAAGAAGTTTCTCTCAATTGAGAGTCTTCCAATACTTGATAAAAAACTAGATGACATTGCATATTTTATTTTAATACATATTTGCTTTATTTGTAACTAAAATTACATGTTTAATATCTTCATTAATTACAATTAATACAAATGCAGTGGTATACCATACATAGTAGATATATATTATTATTTCTACTATTTCAGATTTTGCAACAGAGAGCTGCGTCTGCGCAGAAGCGGGCGCAGAAAGCGGTCAGACCCATCGAAACTGACAAAATCGGGAACGGACTGGCAAGCATAAAAAACTACAATAAATACAACAATGTACTGACAGTGTAACCACTTGTTTAGCGTCCCTCGGAAAACATTGTTTTTGGAGACAGCAATGTATGAAACAAGACGATTTCCGAAGGACATTAAGATCGTGATTAAACCTACCGTACAACCTTGGTTTCACGCCAGCTAAAGTGCGTGAATATTGTTCCTTTATTGAATATTTCAATAAATATCCAGTAATTTAACTAATTGAATGAAAATTACTTAAAATTTCCTTTGCTTGATAACGTAATTGAGTTTTGTTATTCAAATTATTTTAGTGTGTACTTATGTGTGTAATTGGTTACTACCTTCTTTGATTCAATATTTTCGTTTGTGCATAAATACCTACTACATAAATACCTATTATTTCTCGGGGCTTCGTTAGCACAAAACGCAGTCACAAATAGATGCTAATCCAGTCTACACATATATTTCAAACTCGTAGGAACCGTACATTTTGCCGCGTTAAAATGTCCTTCCCCGTGGTTTACTCTATATCGGTGCCAAATTTAATCAAAATCGGTCCAGTACTTTTGGAGCCTATTCAATGCATACAAACAAAGAAACAAACTTTTCCTCTTTATTATATTAGTATAGATAAGTACTCCGTTTCGATTCAATATAATAATATGTAAACATAGCTCAATATTGGTGGCTTATATTTTTTTTTTAATTAAAAAATTAAAATTCCTGTCATCATATTCTAGCTTCTAGCTATCATATCTCAGTTAATTTAAATTTTAGGAAAAAAAGTTACGAGAACATTTTTATGTAAAATTTTACGTTCTACAACTTTTATTTGAAGATTTTTTTTCTAGCACTTGCCGTTTTCCCAAAATAAAAAAATAAAAACTTTCTTTACGTTTTTTCACCCCTTCTCGGAGGTGAATTTAAAAAAGACTTTCACTGTTCGTTTTTAAATTCTTCAAAGTAACTTATATCAAAAATTCAAGTTTTAACTCAACATTCGTATTTCACAGCCTATTTTCTTGGACTATAAATGCTTCCAATTTAATGTCACATAATCACCGCGCAAGAGTGTATTACAATTTACAAGGACACATATTAATAAAAAAATGAAAATTGACCAAATTAGGTATTAACCTAATTTGGTCAATTTTCATTTTTTTACATATTTTAGGGACATTAAATCTGAACTCCGTGGACCGTGGTGCAATCATACATATTGTATTATGTTCCATGGTCTCCATGGCCTAGTGGATAGAGCTTGGCTCTCGACACGGAGATCGTGGGTTCTATTCCCGCATTGGAACAACAAAAATGTTTCCCAAGTTTGGTTAGGACAATGCAGGCTGATTACCTGATTGTCTGACAAGAAAGATGACCTATGCTTCGGATAGGCATGTAAAAGGTCGGACCTGCGCCTGATCTCTCGCCAGTCGATTCGGTTATCCCACTGGGCTACGAGAGTAAAGGAAGAGAAAGTGCTCTTGTGTACTGCGCACACTTGGGCACTAAAAGTTACTCCTGCGTAACTGGTTTCAATGAAACCGGCCACCGTCACCAAAATCGGCGTGGGGAGTTATGTTATGTTATTATGTTCCAGGATGTTCAGAAGGTGTCCAACGTGGTGACGATCTCGCCGCAGCCCGGCCAATGCGAGGACAAGAACATTTGACACTGATTACATAATAAATACATACAGACGAGTAGATGAGCTTTATTTCACCCAAAATCTATACATGGTGACTTTTCAGTCAGTGTCCAAACTCTCAGGAATGAATATGTCACCGTAAAATTGTAAAAAACCGTTAGATTGTGATATTACTAGAGATATTATAATATGTCGACAGATTGTCAAATAAAAATTTCTCCATACAATTGTACGCATTATTTTTCGTTATAATAATTAATTATTATTATGAAAAAGCAAACACACTTGCCGTTTATCCAATCTGCACGGTAAATTACAATATAACGAAAAATAACATGTAAAATGTAAGAAGAAATTTTTATTTGACAGTCTCGCATTTGACAATCGTACAAAAGGACTACCTACATAGATATCATTTTGTAAAATAGCTTTTTTTTTTCAAGTAGAAAAGTTGAACAAATCGACGGCGCCTACGTACTTTATTGTATCTGCAAAATGGCAATTTTTTTTATTACTGTTTTGGAGCCCACTTATAGGTATCTTTAGTACCACATTTTCAAAAATTTTGAAAACCCATTGCAAGTGCGTTTTTTTGAGTCGTATTTTGTCGTAACATATGAGTCTGTCCGACCGATACCAACGTATGTCAACTTACTCGAGTTTACGTTGCGCATCTGAGTGAGCGACAAGGCCGTATCAGCCACTAACGTGAGTATTCGCCGGAGTACACGCGCGTCATTTATTTTTTGTTTTTGGGTGTTAGTTACCTAAATATTTTTTACAAATTAGCATTCATATTATTTTTTTTTTATTGAAAATGTTTCTTAATAAAGTATTGGATCGGGCAGAACCAATTGCTTACGATGGATTTTCATTTTCCAAAAATATCGTAAGTGGCAGTCCCGGTAGTTTACATCGTTTTTCTTTACTATATTTGTATCGAATTTAACATATACGATACTTTACGTGGTAAATGAAATTCTGCCATATACAAAGATTCTTTGTTCCCAGTACTAAATTATACACAAAATACGTATTTCCCAAATAATTTAAGTTTTTTTCTGTTTCTGTAATACAGTGGTTTATAAATAGCTGTTGCACGCGGATTCACCTGCGTAAATACAGTACCCAAAGGAACACTGTATTTTTCAGGATAAAAAGTACAGTGTTGTACTATGTTTTAACCCAGAGCATAAACTACCGACTACGATCAAAATGCATCCAGTAGTTTTGCGTGAAAGAGTAACAAACATCCATCCATCCATACATAAATCCATCCAAACCTCCATCCATCAATCCTCACAAAGTTTTACACTTACAAAATTATCAGGAATAAAAACAAATAAGTACGCAAAGTTTTGTAGACATTTTATGTGAATTTTGTTCTTGTTATTCCATTAAAATTAATCGTAAGCGTCAGCAATCTACAAAGTATATTATCGTATGTGACACTTACAATAAAATATTCCTGATAAATACCAACGTATACTATCGGAAACGGCAGATCCGATTCATTTTCGCTTATGCAGTTTCTAGAAAATAATTGGAAGTGCCAGTTACGATTAAGAGAGCCAGCTCATTTACGTGGTATACTATCGTAACTCACTTTTCGCGAAAACTATTCAACATTTTGTGTTTTTGATACAATGCACTAATTTGTTATCCTAACAGTACCGTTTAAGCAAAATTTTATAAGGATATAACTATTATGGACAAGTTATACGAAAAATAAACTTCAAATCACTCTCCTGAAAAGTTGCGTTTTTCAGATAATATACAATAAAGTACGTAGGCGCCGTCGAAATATTAAAAGTTGTATATATTCAAGAGTATATAATTCGTTTCTGAAAGTTTGGACAGTGACTGAAAAAAACATCCTGTGTATATGTCACCGTTAAATTGTAAAAACCGTTAGATTGTAAAATAACTAACGAGATTGTAAAATTATGACGAAAGATTAAAAACTATATATTTATAATCTAACCAAAAATAATGTGTGAAATTATAGGCAGCATATTCGCGTCGGAAGTCTATCAACATTTTACAATTTCACTAGTTTTATTACAATCTAACGGTTTTTACAATTTTACGGTGACATATTATATAATACTTTGTCCTAATTGACTGACTGACGGATCACGCCACGGAACACATAATACTCGCAGAGAACACATAATACACATAATAATGGATCACGCACAGCGACTGACGGATCACGCACGGCCTATGTAAACCGCTGATTGTAGAGACGAAACTTGCCACTATGACACAAAGAACAAACCCTCAAAGTGGCAAGAACGCATCCGAAATAAAAACCTCTCACCTTCTGTGATTCAATTATTTCGTAGTTACCTTGTGGGCCGTCGGCAGAGAGTTAAAATTTCTGAATCTTTTTCTGACTGGACCAATACTACTGCCGGCGTTCCACAAGGCGGTGTTCTATCCCCATTACTCTATGCCTTATTTATAAATTTCGTTACTCTTTCTATTTCTTCTTCTTTTCATTTATATGCAGACGATTTGCAAATTTACACGCAGTCGACTCTGGATGCATTGCCTGCGGCGGTGGGTGTTATGAACAGGGACTTATCGGCTATATGTGACTGGAGCAAGGAGCATGGTCTTCTCATTAACCCCGTTAAGTCTCAGTTGATAATACTTGGCAGTCCGGGGCTGGTCTCCAGAATTGACTGGGGTACTTTGCCGTCGGTTTCCATCAACGGTATAACAATACCATATAGTAAGGTTGTAAAGAATCTTGGTGTGTACTTTGATGAGCATCTATCTTGGTCTCAACAGCTGAAGGAAATTAGCAGAAAGGTTTACTCAACGTGGCACTCCCTTAAACGACTTCGGTATGTTCTGCCGGTACCTACTAAGGTGGCCTTAGCTGAATCGTTGTATCTCTCCCTTCTTGATTACGCGGATGTTTGCTTCATTAACTTGACCGAAGACCAACTAGACAAACTTGAGCGACTCCAGAATCTATCTCTGAGGTTCATCTTTGGCTTGCGCAAATTTGACCATGTATCTGAGTTTCGTAACAAGCTCAAGTGGTTACCAATTCGCTTTCGCCGTAATGCTCGCGCACTTTCCCTCCTTTACTCCATCCTGTTTGATCCCAACAGCCCTCAATATCTAAAGGAAAACTACAGCTTTCGTTGCTTCGACAGGCAAGAGCTGCGGTCCTCTACAAATCTCCTTCTTGATATCCCCATCCACCACACTAAGTATTCCCACTCCTCATGTCTCGTACAATCTGTCCTACTCTGGAACTCTCTCCCTACCCGAATAAGACAAGCCAAAACATTAAATACTTTTAAATCCTCCTTAAAAGAGCACTACCTCAGTCTGTGTCAGATATAATAGTACCTATGCAAATTGTGTTTTTATGATTAAAACGTCAATTGTTATTATTACATTATATTATATAAATAAGTTATTGTATCTATATCTATATATTAAAGACTCCATTAGGGTAAGATATTTATTACAATATTATCGAATAGCTCAAATGCTGAACGATCAGAAACGTGACAAGTTCGATGCCACGTATTACCAACCAAAGAGAATATAATCACCACGTTTACCAACTCCCGTATTTATCCTGAGATTTTATAATCCCGTCATTTCCCAATCCAAGCAAATAATAACCCAGTCTCCATGACAACCCTTATTTTTCCATCACATCTGTCAATAGTGGCACCGACCAAGTCCAAATAGTAAAACTACTTGACGTTTCCAATCAAAGACAATCTTAGCTTTAACACGCTCCGACACGGCCATTCTGACAATTCGCACGTCCCTGTGCGAAACAAATCCGTTGACACTCCGACAAGATCACCCTGGTGACTCTGAGATCCTTGTGTGAAGAATATTTATGTGCATCAACGCTCCGACACGGCTATTCTGTCCATGCACACGTCCCGGTGTGAAGCGTCTCACGTCTTCGTTTCAAGTTTCTGAAAAAAACATTTGACAGCACAGTAAAAGGTTCTCACTCGGTCAACCTGACCTCGGAAAATTAATAAGAACTGCTTTAATCCATGGACATAACATTTAATTTTCTCATATTCTAACACATCAATACCTCCCTCCTGTGTCAATTACACTCTAATTAACATCCTTCATCTAACCTCTATCTAGTGTTTTCAGAGTTAAGTCTTAATTTACATTTTATACTCTCACATGTTATACTCTTAGATTAAACACACATGAAGTATACAGATACAACACAATATCAACCATAATCTTGCTACCAAATTAATCATGACATGCTTTACCACACACTCCACACTTTACATGTACCATCTCAATATCGAAAAACAATGCTACTATATTCCCATCCGGTAGGCAGCTAAAGAGCCGACTCCATGCGGGCTAACTATATTCAACCACTGCAGCATTGGTACAATTCAAGGCCACCTCTATCCGGTGCACCTCACTACAAAAAACCACTGGGTTCCCTCCCTCCGGCACCCAGTCACAAGGCCACCTCTCTCCGGTGCCTACTCTCGTCAAGTAATGGGCTGCCTCCGTCCGGCACCCAATCACAATCCTCGCTCGCAATCCACAGTCGCAATTCGCATTCGCAATCTACAGTTGCAATTAACAGGTGCAAACAAAAATATTCACAGTTTACATCTTTTAACAAACAGTTTACAATGTACTTCAAAATCTTAATGTCTTTTGGACCGCTTAGATTATTACCGGATTGAGCGCGCCGAACATCTTGGTGAAATAACTAAACCTACTATTAAACCAAAAGCTAATATCATTTTACTTTAGTGCTAAACAGAGCGTCGTATTGCATTATCATACACGTCACGAACTTTTAACAAAATATTTCTGCATTTAACTTTTTTTTAATAAATACATCCAGAAGCAGAGACAGGCAAGCAAAAAAAACATTGACCGAACCGGTCGCACATTTACAAGAAATAAATAAAGATTTAGTGCCTCACATGACTATCGAGCACTTTAAAAATTATTCCACATAATTCGAAAAAAATACTGTCGCAAAAACGTTAGATCGGGCAACCCGATCGTCTTTGTTTTAGGCTCAAATTGTAGCTGACTAACTTGTCCAGAGGAATTTTCGCAAATTTTGAAATAATTCTTCGTTTCCAAATTATCGAGCTCCAAAAAATGTAAAAAAAAAAATCTGAATAAAATTTAATTTTTATTTCACTGTTTCAGCCATATCTTTTTTCGATTTTTTTTTATTTTCTCGTGAATACGCGTCTTTTGAGCTTTTTTTTTTGAATATCATATCCTTCACAACTCTCCGAGATATAAGGGAATCTTAGTTTTTCATGAAATCGGAGCTTGCACTGGAGCGAACGAAAAGAAAGTTACAATGTCAAAGTATTTCGTATTTTTTTTTATCTATACACACTGCAATTAATAATGAAGGGTCAGGTGTTTCACAATACTCCCGCCGAATGTAAGCAGTTGTAACTTGTTACACTAAGTGAACATAACACATATTAGGACGATTACGCTAAAGATTGATATCAATATAAAACTTTTGAATTTTCAGTTTGTGATGGAAATTATACGTTTCTTTCTCATAAATTCAATAATCGTTTGGTCGCAAGCAACTTTGGTGCGTTTATAACGACAAGGGTATTCAACTCGAGGTTCATTTTCACGTTTACAGATGAGCAATCGGATTGTTGATGGAAAATAACCATAGCCGTCGCTTTTATTACCATACCAAAAGAGTCATAATATATGCGTTGCTAGTCGTTAAGATAATCTTTGGTCTCCTGTCGCGCAATTTTTAAGTATTTTTGGTTTTACCTAAGTCCCACAATATTCTAGGCAATTTGATTTTAGCATGTGTAACAATATACATTCGAAGCCCACAAAGTAAACCAAAAAATACACTTACGATCCAGTCCCGATATTATATTAAAACTATAAAAATGGCACTCTCACAAACGTCTAACCAACGTCAAACCCGTTTTGATTGGGCACAACTCCAAAAATCAGTTCATGACATCAAGACTACTCATCCACAACTCAACAAAAGCAAACTAAAAGTGTAAGTCAACTACGAGAATTGGGGTTCAGAATAACTGATAATTGACACAGAGATGACTGAATATACCAGTAGTGAAAAACCTCCTCCTGACATTTCATAAGCTTACTTCTACATCTGTTACTTTCTGGTCGATATCCTTTAACTTCATTGGAAGTAACTGCAATTTTAAGTCCACGGTTTTAATATGCGCAAGTAAAATTCAGGCTTCTGAAACTTTGCCATTACTTTCTACTTAAAACTTTACCGATCAATAATTCACAATATTTATAAGATCAAATAGCTCATAAATATCAGATAAAGTAAGATCAGGACAAAGATTGGTGATTTGCTTTGATGTTCGTTTTCGCAAACTAGAGTATGTATGTTGTGTCTATATGATGACGTTGCCATAGGTTGACATTTCCGGTTAGGTTCAAGTGGTTCATTTTTCTGAAGGTTTGGGGGCCGTTATACAAAATACTCCATAGACCTTAGGAAAACAATTATTATTAGCAAAATCGGATATTAACTTTTTCATTATGCCTGCTTTTTCTTAAAACAGAAACCTATGTTCAGAAGATAGATGATTCGTCATTTCGTTAAATAATAGTAAAAAAAAAACAGTCATTCGTATCGTATCGAAATAAGTTGTTATTTCTTTGTTCTAAGTAAACATTTTTTCAATGGCTCGGCTCTGATCACTAACATTCCCAACGCTGGGGCTCGGATCTCTCATCAACTGGAAGTTGCATCAGTCTACTACACTACCTAATCACAGAACACTTATTACGGAGAAGAATGTCGACCTCATACAAAAAAAATTGGGACCAGATAAGCGCCTCTAGTGAGCTGCCTCTTAAAAATTTTAACCGCCTTCCAACAAAGGAGGACTACTTAATTGACCATATGAATATGGCGACAAATTTAAGATACGTAATTATAGTTTAAGATATCGTTAAATTCCTCTTTCGAATACAATTTGATATTCCAACAAAACCGATTTACCATCTCCATAAACAATTCATTAATACTGCAGAACAATATATTCATTTTTTTTTTGTTTTTCTTTCGAATGGGGCTACGTTAATGTCATTTAAGTTGTTTTAACTTAATCGGACTGGTGACTGCCATTTGGCTAGTCTTTATGGTACAATATATTAATTATTCGTGAGCCTCATGTACATAAGTCTAGCGTTTTCGATAGCGCGAGGCAGAAGCGACATAGTGTCATCTGTTGTGGTTTTAAGTAGCTTTTATGTAACGTTAACCCTGTAAGACAGAGCGATATATTGAAATGTCGCCATTCTCGTTGCACCGAACTGCCCCCTTGTACCTAATACTAAAACCAAGAGAGAATTTATGCAAACTGTTGGAATGTAAAACAAAACGTACCATAGTTAAGAACACACCTGTCAATGTCAACCTGACATTTGACGTAAGTTGTCATTGTCTCACTCTTTCTCTTTGTCTGCGCCATTTCGCCTTGCCGGTCGTGCTTAATAAAATTTATCTGAATCTCTGCAATCCTCATTTAATTTGACCCTAACCCATCAGGTTATGGTGCCCAGGGTGTCTATCCCTGTCGTGAGCAATAAATTTTTCAATAAGCACAAGTAGTTCGCGATTTGTAAAAATTGTGCGTATGCACATAACCTCGCGATGGCTACCGGCGACAAAACGAACTTTCCTATTGAGAAACTACGTGGAGTTCAAGACTATCATAATTGGAAGTTCGCAATGAAGATGATTTTGGTGCATGAAGACCTTTGGGAGTGCATAGAACCTACCGAAAAGGATGCGAAACCTGATCCAAGGCAAGACATGAAAGCACTGGCAAAAATATGCTTATCCGTCCATTCTTCGGCATATCCTCATGTGCGCAATGCAACTGGAGCAAGGGCTGCTTGGAACAATCTCAAGACTGCATATGAAGACAGAGGCCTGAGCAGACGTTTGAGTCTCCTACGAAGCCTCTTCGCTACGAGACTTGAGGGTGACATGGACACATATTTATCCACAGTCACTGAGTTAGCTCAACAACTTAGCGACATAGGCTCTCCGTTGGACGACGACTTTGTAGCTGTAATAATATTAAGCGGACTACCACAGGAGTATGATCCACTGATAATGGCTTTGGAGAACAACAACACAACATATCGAGTGAAGTTGTTAAAGCCAAACTACTACAAGAGTACCAGCGTCGTGATGACAAGGAAACTGTGAGCGCTCTCGTTGTTAAAAGAGCAATGAAGTGTTTCAAGTGCAAGAAGCCGGGACATGTCATGAAGAATTGTCCACAGAAGTACAAGAAAAACAAGGATGGGACGTCTAATGAGAAGAATGACCAATCCAAGCCCAAGGTACTGATTTCAGCACTTTCAACAAATTTAAGAAGTGATGTTTGGTATGTGGACTCGGGGGCGACAAACCATATGTGTAATGATCGGTCGGTTATGTGTGACTTTACTTCCAAGAAGGTGTTAAAAGTGTGTGTAGCAAATGGTAATGAACTGTTGACTGCGGGCCACGGTAATGTGACAATTACATTAAAAGACTGTGAGAGAACAATAACAAATGTATATTATGTTCCTAAGTTATCACATAATCTGTTATCAGTTAGTGAATTAACTCGCAAAGGTTACAAAGTAACATTTGATAGAAATATGTGTAAAATATATGATTGTAATGAGATTTTAGCCACCGCTACATTAATTAATGGTGTCTATCAGCTGGATACAATAGGGTTTGCACTAAGTTGTAGTTCACAGTCTATAAATGAGTCAGATATGAAACCTCAGTGCTCGACTAAGGTGCCGAGTGATAATGGGGAATGCTTGTTTGATTCAGGACAGGTCACTGGCAGTCAGTCTGCGGATACACAGGAGCTGTGGCTTTGACGTCTGGCGCACTTAAATTCAAGAAGTATGCATTTAATGAAATCAGGTATGGTCATTGGAGTTAATTATAATAATTCTGTTTATAAACCATGTGAAACTTGTGTTAAGGGGAAGCAGACAAAATTACCTTTTCCTAAGAAATCACAAAGTAGGTCAAAGGAGATTTTAGGTCTGGTGCATACTGATCTGTGTGGCCCGATGCCAGTTGCATCTTATGGTGGATGCAGGTATTTTTTGTTATTCACAGATGATTTTACTAGAAAATCATTTGTTTATTTTCTGAAATCCAAAAATGAAGTGTATGAGTGTTTTATTAAATTTAAGGCTCTCGTAGAGACACAATCAGGGATGAAAATAAAGATTTTAAGAAGTGACAATGGTCTTGAATATGTGAATAACAAATTACAGATTTATCTGGAACAGCATGGAATAGTTCACCAGAAGACTGTCCCATATTCACCGGCTCAGAATGGAGTCAGTGAACGTGCCAACCGGACGATTGTTGAAAAGGCACGCTGTATGCTGCAAGATGCTGGTCTGGACAAACGCTTCTGGGCTGAGGCAGTGCAGACAGCAGTCTACATCAAGAACCGGACACCGACTAAAGCAGTCATGGGTGTCACTCCTGAAGAAAAGTTTACAGGAAAGAAGGTAAATGTCAGCCATTTTAAAATATTTGGATGCCGGGCATATGCTTTGAGTTCAAAGAGAAAGAAACTGGATCCTAAAAGTAAACTGTACACTTTTGTAGGATACTGCGAAGCGACTAAGGGCTATAGACTTGTAGACCTGAATAAGCCTAGGGAAATATTGATAGCCCGTGATGTTATTTTCTTTGAAAATAAATTTAACACAAATGATACATCTGAGATAAAAACTTTAACGTCACATGATGATAATTTTGACTTACTTTCACCCACTGTATCGGCAGAAACTATTGATGGTGGTGGAGATCAGTCAACTGGCAAACTTTACTCTGAGCCAGAGTCATTCGATGACAACCAGCCTCAAACTGGTTCTGATTATATAAGTCTATCTGATGACGAATATAATAATAGACCTGTCAAACCAAAGCAGAGAAGGCAAGAGATTATTCAATCGAATGACGCTGACTTAGATGAGTCGTTTATAGAAAGTACAGATGATGTGCTGGATGAAACTTACATTCCAGGGAGTTCATGCTGCGACTCAGAAAACAACTCAAGCTTCTTCAGTCAATCGGATGCCGATGAGTATGCTGGTATGGCAGCAATGGCAGACTACGGGAACGTGGATGAGCCTGTGACGGTGAAGGAGGCTTTGAGCGGTGAAGATGCTAACATGTGGCGTGATGCAATGACAGATGAGTATCAATCTTTTTATAAAAACAAATGTTGGACTTTAACAGAATTAAAGAAAGGCCAGAAACCTGTAAAATGTAAATGGGTTTTTAAAGTAAAACGAGGCTTAAATGGGAAGATATTGAAATATAAAGCTCGTTTGGTTGCAAAAGGCTTCACTCAGAAGTATGGAATAGATTACCAGGAAACCTTTGCACCAGTAGTGAGGTATTCTACGATCAGGATGTTATTTGCCATTGCAGCCGAACTCGGCTTATCTATTGATCAACTAGATGTCAAAACGGCATTCCTGAATGGAGACCTAATGGAAGAAGTAGTGATGGAACAACCAGAAGGATTTGTTATAAAGGGGAAGGAAAACCATGTGTATAAATTAAACAAATCCATCTATGGTTTGAAGCAAGCTGCCAAATGCTGGTATGATAAAATAAATGAAGTACTGATAAGGAAAATGCGTTTTCAAAAATCATCAGTTGAACCTTGTGTTTATTTTAGAAATGAGCAAAAACAGCTGACAATCATTGCTTTATATGTTGACGATATTTTATTGTTTTCAAGTTCAGAAAAAATAAAGAAAGAAGTCAAGGACCAGTTGATGAAAGAATATGAAATGAAAGACTTGGGAAAGGTTCATGAATTCTTAGGAATGAGAGTTTGTACAGAAACAGAAAATATCATCACCCTCGATCAAACTGCTTATATTAAGTCTGTTTTAAAAAGGTTTCAGATGGAAGACTGTAAACCTGTGTCCACGCCGATGGAAGTTGGAATGAAATTGTATAGAGAAGAAAAGAAGACTGAAAATTTAGAATACAGAAATTTAATTGGATGTCTGATGTACATTGCAGTATGTACAAGGCCTGATATAGCTCATTCTGTGAGCTTCCTATCTCAGTTCAATGACTGCTACTCTGATGCACATTGGAAAGCAGCCAAACGTGTTTTGAGATATTTAAAAGGAACCATCAATTACCGTCTGGTTTATGAAAAATCCGGTCTGAATGTGAGAGGTTATGTTGATGCTGACTGGGCCAGCTGTGAAGTTGACAGAAAATCATATACAGGGTATGTATTCAAAGTTGGTAATTCTGTAGTATCTTGGGAAAGCCGCAAACAAAAAACTGTTGCCTTGTCGAGCACGGAGGCAGAATATATGGCTCTCTCTAATGCTTGTAAAGAATCGTTATTTATTCGAACATTTTTTAAACAATGTTTAAATATAGACTGTGTAACTACTTTGTATAATGATAATCAGTCTGCTCAAAAATTAAGCGAAAATTGTATGTATCATGCGCGTACAAAGCACATAGATATAAGACACCATTTTATTAGAGATGTTGTTAAGAATAATCTGGTTAAAATTGAATATGTGTCTACAGAAAGCATGACAGCTGATCTGTTGACAAAACCTTTGTCTAGTGTTAAGTTTAGTAAATTTGTGTCTCAACTTAACTTTAAGACGTTCTCATAAAACTGAGTTCTAGTTTTTAGAAAGGTTATTTGTATATTTATGTGTGCTATAATTTTAAAACTTCACTGCAATGTATGCGATTGTATTTGTGTACTGTTCTAGTTTCATACTTGTTATTTCAAGTAAGGTACGTTTATTTTATGGGCTGGTGTTGGAATGTAAAACAAAACGTACCATAGTTAAGAACACACCTGTCAATGTCAACCTGACATTTGACGTAAGTTGTCATTGTCTCACTCTTTCTCTTTGTCTGCGCCATTTCGCCTTGCCGGTCGTGCTTAATAAAATTTATCTGAATCTCTGCAATCCTCATTTAATTTGACCCTAACCCATCACAAACAATAATTATCTGTCAAAATAAAATCATCCCAAAGTACATACGTATCATTCCAAATTAATAAACAATTTCACTTGGTTAGATAATAATCTAGCGCCTGACACATGAATTTTCAACTACTATCTTAAAGTATCATGCGAATCCTTATTGCAAAGTTAGATTTTGACAAACGGTCAAAACTGTATTTTCAATTTGATCCAAAGGTTGCGAAGTACTATAATTTTATGTTCGTTTTAAATATTCTTTTTACTTTTGTCTCATGAAATCAATTGTAAGTTATTATGTACTCAAATAAAAATGTCATTCGTGAGAACGCGCAAGATCACGCTCCTTCTATATCATAACAAAGATTACTTAAATTTGCAAAATTTAAACAACTATGTCATACATTCTTATAGCATCATTTGCAAAATAGCAGTACACTGTAAGAAGTAAATTATTACACTCATGCACATCGTCTCAGACTTCAACAGGCTACGCGTAGCTATATAAGTAGGTAGGTACACACATATGCAGTCGTTCCATACACAAACTAGTATCTAACCTAAAATCTTAGTTTGAGATGTGCTAACTCGGTTAGACCATGAAGCCATTAGCAACAAGAGAAGCAACATCTTTATTAGCTAGGTAATTTCGCTATGTGTATCAAAATATGAAAGAGACTTCATAAACAATACTAGATCAATTCTACCAATATTTCGAGAAAAATATCGTAATGGAAGGAATACGCTCACCACAGTTATTGAGTGTCCAAGTTGGAATCTTTATGCCCAATACATTATCCTTTATTCTTATTTACCAACTTAAGAGAGCAGAACTGCATCTGCCACGTGATTTATCGTCAATTCCCTCCAAGTATGTCAATAAATAGTGTCCTTGTCTCCCGCTGTAAAATAAAAATAAACAATACATGTCATATCTCAGAATTGCTATTAAACTAGCTTTGATGTTCTGATGCAGCTCAACGTCTTTAACAAAACTTTTCCTTATGCAGGACAATCAATTGACTTGTGTCCCTATCAACCACAAACAAAGTATTTGCGAGCAGTGTGTTGACCACAGGATCTTATATTCTCTAGTTTTGGCTTTCCATCTCTTATGTTTGTTATTATTATATTTTAAGCGATCAATACAATTCAACTTCAAGTCAAGAATCTTGTGTACTAAGTCTCCGCTACGGATTAACAGTAGTAAATACACTCTTCTGACTCTAGTGTCATTCTGATCGGTTTCGATCTAATATTCTATTACTTTCGTCGGACAACTTTTAGTTTTCTCCACGTTTTGGACTCTACGCATTTGTTCATTTGCGATATAAGCAATTTGCTCATCCTGCGTGTCATTCTCATTCTGCCCTTTGCACGTTATGCTCCGAAGGGTCTTTCTATGTGGGTCGTGATGTTCTTGTCACTTCTGATATTAAAGACTCCATTAGGGTAAGATATTTATTACAATATTATCGAATAGCTCAAATGCTGAACGATCAGAAACGTGACAAGTTCGATGCCACGTATTACCAACCAAAGAGAATATTATAATCACCACGTTTACCAACTCCCGTATTTATCCTGAGATTTTATAATCCCGTCCTTTCCCAATCCAAGCAAATAATAACCCAGTCTCCATGACAACCCTTATTTTTCCATCACATCTGTCAATAGTGGCACCGACCAAGTCCAAATAGTAAAACTACTTGACGTTTCCAATCAAAGACAATCTTAGCTTTAACACGCTCCGACATATATATATTATTTTGTATGTATGTATGTATGTATGTATGTGTGTATTTATTTTTTCTTTCGTATTTATTTTATTTTTATAGTATGAAGTTATATACATTTATAGCGCAATACCCCTTTTCCATCAATCTGTTCCTTTCTTCCAAAGGTTGTCTGGAAGAAATTGCTATTTAGTAATAAGGCCGCCTTTGTGTACTATCGTAATGTTCTTTGTATTGTATTTATTTATGTGTATGTGTAACTACTGATTGTGCACAATAAAGTATATTTTCATTTCATTTTCATTTCATTTCATTTCATTATTTTCCGAAATTCTACCCGTAAGGGGATGAAAAAGGAGGTAAAGTTTGTATGGTACAACGTGAATCGTGATTCCTTGGTCCTATTTACTTCCAATTTTGCACAAACATTCTTTAACTGAAGTAATGGAAGACGTGTTTCGTATTTTATTGAAATTTATCCCTAGCTTGGGTTAAAATTTATCAAATATCGGTAAGAACTGACCGTAATGACTACAATCCTAATAACTGAAAAAAATTGGCTCTGATTCTCGCATGGATTCAAATTCAAATTCTTTTGTGTGTGTGAATAAAGAATTTGATTTGAAAGAATTTGAATTTTAATCCATGCGAGAATCAGAGCCAATTTTTTTTTTAAATCCATGTACGCGCTAGTACTTAGAATGCTGAAAAGCGGTTTTTCATTACAGTAATCTAGCACGTGATTGTGAAGTTAGCGAACTGGATATAAATACTAAACAGAACTCGCGAGGAAAAGTTGCTGTAATTCAATATTCATGTAACTTTTGAATAGAGTTGGCTCTCTGCTCAACGCTTTGTGTTTACAATAAAAATATAATTGTAAATTCCATGCGAGTACACACGCGTTATGTTAGAAATGTACACAACACATTTTTGATGTGTAACGTCTGTCTTCTCGCTTTCTTGCAATTTGTGGAAGTGATTTCGTGAAATGGGACGGAAGTGTGTAACAGAAAGTCGCAGAAGCGCGCGCTATTTGAAGAGCGCAGGACGAATGAACGCACGGTGGTTGAGTTGGCCGACAGATTTGAATAAAATATTCCATTTAGCTTTTTTTATTTTTTATTTATGGGCGCTTCAATACCACGTCAATCTGGTCCTGCACTAAGTATCCGAAAGAACTTGTATCACAATTCACAGGTACCAGACACCGGAAATTTATTTAATACTGTTATAATATACATATACCTATTCAAGCTTTTTATTATACTCATACATATTATATTTAAAACAAGACTAAGACCCAGGAACACTGAAAAATGTTTGTCCCTTCGGCGAGATTCGAACCCGCGACCTCCGGCTTAGGCGCCGACGCACTAACCACTGAGCTACAGAGGTCGTTCATTACATTAGGTAATCAAATCAATCAATCATTTATTGCAAGAATGTGGTGGGTATACATATACATACATACATATAATCACGCCTCTTTCCCGTAGGGGTAGACATATATTCCACTTCTTTCCACTTGCTACGATCCTTACATACTTGTTTCGCTTCATCCACTTTCATTCTTACCATCCATTCCTCCTATTACATTCAACGTAGCGAAGCGGCTCTCCATGGGCCACTTTTCGCCCATGGAGAGCCGCTTCATATTATGATGTTATACATAATTATGGTCTTACAAAATATTATTCTAAGTTCCAACATTCTGCCATCACAATGGCGCGCAAAATATTCTGAACATGCAAGGTGTGGGAAGTTATTTAAAATGAAAAATGTATACAAAATATAATGTATAACAGTGGCGAAGGCTAGCTCTCCTTCATAGGGAAGACCCAGCCTCTACTATAGGTTGATATTTAGATGAGGGTCTTCAAAAGGTAAGTGGCAAGTGAAGCCGATAGGAAAAGTATAGGAATCCCACTCCACCGCTGTATAAATATTATCCAATATTCTTTTTGTTTATCCACGTGCACTTCATATTTTTAGTGAAGTACAGTGGACGATTTTTTTTCTAAATTAAATACATTAAATAGATCAATCGTCTAAATATGGTGCTTAAATGTCAGAGGAGTTGCAAGATCATTGCCTGACTTTACTATATAGGTCTCTTTTAATACATTTACAGAGAATAAAAAATTACAAGGCCTGTAAATATTAGCATAGAATATAGATCAATAAGAGCTGGGCTTGGGACAGCTGGTGAGCGCGGAATATTAAATTCCCGCGTGTCTGACATTGATATACCATATCCAGAACCCCAATGCTCGTATTTAACTTAGACTTTCAATGATTATAAATGAATGGTCTTGATATCACAAACAAATTTTAGAGTTTAGACCAATGACGCGGTTGACGTTGGTGTCGAACCATGAGCTTATGAGAATACCATTTTGCTGTTTTATCGTATAGTTGTATCGATACTTCGCCTCGAAACTTGGCCTCTAGACAAGATGCATACGATAATTTCGACAGCGAACTTCGTAATCAAAAATGTATGGGATTTGACATAAGTCATCGGTAAGTGACATATCGCTTGCGATGCGTTATGTCAAATCGCAGACAATTTGTTTTCGAATTTCACCGTCAAAATTATCGAATGCATCTTGACTAGAGGCCCTGTATTATGGTAAGATTTAATTAGCATAATCGACCTTAATACTTTTTATACTATACTTATATATAAGATTTTTATTATATTATACACATATTAAATGTATCTATTGTCTGATTACCATAACCAAGTCTTAACTTAGCATGGGATTAGAATAACGTGATGCACATTACATCTTTAACTATTGTATATTATTATGTGTGTTTTTAATAAATAATTTAATTTAATACACTTGATCCATGACCCAGGAACACGGCAAAACTTCTTATTCCTTCGGCGGGATTCGAACCCGCGACCCCCGGTTTGAGCACCAACACGCTCAACCACTGAGCCACAGAGGTCGTCAAAACTCTTATACTGTTTTTGCGTAGCCTTAAAGTTAAATATGTCCACTGTACACCATAATATGATATGCGATGTTCGTATATGATACGTCGATGGCTATGGACTGCCCAGTTTTTCAACAGTCCTTATATTAAAATAGTCTCGAGGGTGAGTGAGACAGATGACTTTTTTCAGAAGTTAATAAAAAAGTTGAAATTGATATTACAAGAATTGCATTAACTGCGAATCCCTCTATTGTAAAGTATGAACAATATTAATAAGCCTTTTGAGTTGTACTATAAGGTCGTCACAGATGGCTAAGATACTATATTATATTTGATGTTAAGATAATAATCGCTTGCCGTATGGCATCTGTGATACACTGATACTTCATACAAACTGTATAGTTTGTATGAAGTATCATTGTATCACAGATGGCTAAGATTCTATACCTACATGTTCATATTAAGTACTGTAATATGAAATATATCATATACAATAATAATAATAGCTCCCCACACCGATTTCGGTGACGGTGGCCAGATGCATTGAAACCAGACCAGCTACGCAGGAGTTACTTTATAGTGCCGAAGTGTGTGCACAGTACACAAGAGCACTCTCTCTTCCTTTACTCTTGTACACCTAGTGGGATAGTTAACCGACACGACTGGCTATATATCAGACGTAGGACCGACTTTTACATGCCCATCCAACTAAACCCGTCTTAGTTTGTCGTCTTCGTTTTATATTCAAATTGTAGCTAAGTTATCCAGAGTAATTTTTCTCAAATGTTTAATATCATTCTTCGTTTCCAAAATATCGAGCGCCAAAATCAAACCTTTTTTTACTTCCTGGAATAATTCTTTTTGTACCTTATATCTCTTATAAATACGCATCCATAAGAGCCTTTTTTAATATCATATCGTAACAACTCTCCGAGATATAAGGGGTTCGCACTTTTTCGTGAAATCGGAGCCTATACTGGAGCGAACGAAAAGACATTTCTAATGTCAAAAAACGTTTAGGATAGTGTTTTATAAACATTTTAAACTTGATTGTCCCTTGTACCCAAATTGTACCTCACTTCTTAAACAATATTCCCTTCATCTAATAGTGAGGAGGGATAATTCTGTGTAAACAGTCCCGTCCCGGGCTCCCGGGGGAAATACGGACATGCAAACTGTTTCGTGCGGACAGATTTCAAATGCGACGTCTATGTGCTACATACTCTGTAGTCTATGTAGAGTAATACTGTCTGGAATAGCGGGGGAAGTTTGGGGGGAAGAGATGAGAATTGAAAGAAAATAGGATTTTAACAGATTCTATTTCACTATGAAAAAGCGAAGCAATACTTTTCTATACTAATATTATAAAGAGGAAAACTTTGTATGTTTGTTTGTTTGCTTTGAATAGGCTCTGAAACTACTGGACCGATTTTGATGAAATTTGGTACAGATAGAGATTAGACCGCAGGGAAATACATAGGCTACTTTTCATCGAGGCATAATGTACGGTTCCCGCGCGATTTTCTTTTGCGCGCACGAAGTCGCGGAAAACATCTTCTTTAGTGATTTAATTTAACCAAGGATAGTATACTTAAAATACTTAGACTTAGAATTTCTTCTTAAGAAGATAAGTATAAATTTTAGGATAAATTATGCTGCGATGGAACAAACATACATGCATACATACAGACTGCCTAAATCTTAGCCTTACCGTAGTCGGGTGCAAATTTTGAATGAAAATAACAAAAAGTTTTCTGTGATCCATGGATGTCTATTGAATATATTTTTAATATAATAAAAACCTTAAATATATTGTGTAAAGTATAAATTTAATTAAGTATATTTCCGTTTTCTGGTACCCGTAACACAAGTTCATGAAGAACTTAGCACAGTACGAGATTGACCTGGTATTTTCGAAAGGGTCCATAGATCCTACTAATGTGAAAGTTTGTGAGGATGTATGGATGGATGTTTGTTCCTCTTTAACGCAAAACTACTGAACGAATTTTGATGAAAATTGTTGTGGTAGTAGTTTAGGCTCTGGATTAAAACATAGGCTACTTTTTACAACAGCTAGTATGATAATATATTACTTAGTACGGGACCAGATTGACGTAGTATGAAAGCGTCCATCCTCCTTCAGTCGTGCTCCTCATGTCGGTGAACTTGAGTGTGGTACGCATCAACTGCGGATTCGCGATCTTTTACCCTCTATTTTGCCAATTACCATAAGTTTTTCAAGATTGTCTTCTTCTTTTCTGGCTGTGTCCGAAGTATTCTAGGATACGCATGAGTACCACCTGGGTAGAGAGCCTAGTTTTGATGTTAAGTTTAGCCAGTATGGATGCTGTGGTTCTGAAATCAGTCCACGGTATTCGGAGCATTTTTCTCTAACACCACAACTCGAATTCGTCGATACATCTGCGGTCTGTAGATTTTAGAGTCCAAGTCTCAGATCCGCACAGGAAAATGAAAAACGAGTATGAAAGCGTGCGGACGAGAATGAAAGCGTCAATAGATATTATTATTATTACCTATATACTACTTAGTACAGGACCAGATTAACGTGGTGTGAAAGTAAGTAAAGTAGATATTATTATAAAAAAAATAGGGATCAAACTAACAATAGTGAATATAACCAATTAGCTAACCCGTATCCGGTGCGCGGCGGCGGCATTTGCTGAATGAATTTTCACGCGCCACCAGACACGTAATTACAGAACTTGGCCTAGTCACTAGTCACTTGTGGCCTTACGGATTTCGTATAAGGAAAATAATGATGTTTCGTAAATACATAGTTTCATGTTAAGTTAGTTACTATGATGTTGATATACAGTTAAAGATGTTTTCCAGATTTAAAATTTCATGTGTCGCATGGTTTTTCTAAACATTCGCAAAGGGTTAGTAAAATCAGTAAAAAATAGGAAAGCCTCGTATTTATGTGAATATACATAACTCCCCACACCGATTTCAGTAACGATGGTGGGTTTCGTTGAAACCAGGCCAGTTACGCAGGAGTAATTTTTATAGTGTCCAAGTATATACACAATAAGTAAGTACACAAATATAAGTAAGTACACAAGAGCGCTCTCTCTTCTGTTACTATCAAAACCCAGTGAGACGGTTAAATGACCGACGCTACTGGCGAGAGATCAGGCGCAGGGCTGACTTTTTACATGCCATCATATTGATCATCTTTCTTGTCAGGTGATCAGCCTGCATTGTTCTAACTAAACTTAGAAACAATATTTTTTTGTTATTTCAACGCAGTAACTGAACCCACGATCTCCGAATCGAGAGCCAAGCTATAACCACTCAGTCATGTGATTGTCTGACAAGAAAGATGATTCATGCGTCGGATGGGCATGTAAAAAGTCGGACCTGTGCCTGATCTCTCGTCAGTCGTGTCGGTTATTCGTCCCACTGGGTTATGAGAGTAAAGGAAGAAAGAGTGCTCTTGAGTACTGCGCACACCCTTGGGCACTATAAAAAGTACTCCTCCGTAACTGGCCTGGTTTGAATGAAACCGGTCACCATCACCGAAATCGGTGTGAGGAGTTATTATTATAATTAATGTGAAAGTTTGTGAGGATGGATAGATTTATGAGTGGATGGATGTTTGTGAATGCTTTCACGCAAAAACTACTTAATGGAATTTGATGAAATTTGGTATAGTAGTAGTTTGAGCTCTGGATTAACGCATAAACTACTTTTATTCCCGAAAAAGTTCAGTGTTCCCGTGGGATACTGTATTTACGCGGGCCGCGCCACTGGCAGAAGCCAATAAAGAAATAATTAGATCAATTAATACATGATTCAATACTATTGTTCAATTTCATCATTATCTAACGTTCCTGACGCCACGATACGTATGGATATTAAGATGAACAGAGCATGCTCAACGCATACAATACATATTCAAATCAACAAACACAACAGCAACAAACAATAAATCATATTGCCGTAACAATAAAATCGATATTAGAAACCAATGCATCGCCCTTAGCACGGTTTTCTATGTAAATGTGCAACGGAAGGCTGGTTGCCGAATTCACAGGATATGGCCGACGTATATAAGCGCCTCGTGCGAATGTTTCAGCACACTTCGTCTGAAGAATAATCAATATGAACACCTACGTCTCTGTGAGTATTAATTCGTCATCATCGTCGTCATCGGTTGTATCACTTTCATCGTCTATCAAAAAAGTGAATCAATTTTTGACACAAAAATTCAATTTTCTGCTTTCTTCCAAAAAATCATTAGAATAGGTTTTTGAGTGTTATCATAAACATCGTCATCGCCTCTATTTCATCGATCAACTTTCTTCATCAGTCAATTTTGAAGATTTTTCAGTTTTCTGCTTTCTTTCCAAAAATCTTTATCATCTATTATTATTATCTTTACTTTCTCTAGCAATTACAGTTTTAAAAATGTCTTAATCGTCTGTTCATTATCATCAATAATCATTTGTTACGTGGTAGAGCCATGCTTCGGCACGAATGGGCCGGCTCGACCGGAGAAATACCACGGGCTCACAGAAAACCGGCGTGAAACAGCGTTTGCGCTGTGTTTCGCCGAGTGAGTGAGTTTACCGGAGGCCCAATCCCCTACCCTATTCCCTTCCCTACCCTCCCCTATTACCCTATTCCCTCTTAAAAGGCCGGCAACGCACTTGCAGCTCTTCTGATGCTGCGAGTGTCCATGGGCGATGGAAGTTGCTTTCCATCAGGTGACCCGTTTGCTCGTTTGCCCCATATTTCATAAAAAAAAAAAAAAACATTACATAACGTTCGATGTGTTATAATTTAAACTGTCTTGTTTTTTTTCCTAAACATCATTAATTGCATCCGCATCTAATCTACCTTCAATTTTCAAATCAAATTTAATATAAAGTACTTACAAAATTCTGTTACTTCTAATATTTAGATAATAAATGTATACTATTTAACGTTCTTAACTAAATATAATAGGTAATATTAACAATTGTTTAATTAAACACTAAAAATATCTACTATATTAAGTAGATATTTTTAGTGTTTAATTAAAACAATTGTATAATTAAACACTGTAAATATTTAGTTATTATTTTGACTATTATAAATGTTATTATTATCAGCTGTCAAGTCAAATTAGTTGTTTACATATTGTACGAGCAGTAGAGTACATCCTAGTATTGTCACTATTATGTAAATTTTAATTGATTCTGTCCCTAGCGCCTCTTACCGTTGTTTATTCTTGTTGTTTATTATTCTTTATTTTCATAAAATGTAATTTATTTTATCATCATCGTATTTACTTTCGTCTTTCGACATACAGATAGATTTAATTGTCATTTTGAATCCTCAAAAATTTTGAAGCGCTGGAGCTTGACATGACAAGTTTGATTTACTAATGTTTTAGTAAATCAAACTTGTCATCTATAGGTACAAATAAATAAAATTGAAGTGTCTGTTTGTGATTTAAAATTACTTTACACTAAATACCTAAGATAATATTATATACGGTACCTGCACCAAAAAATCTAATTTAAAGTTTTTGTCTGTCTATAATATGTCTGTTTGTTCCGGCTAATCTCTGAACCAGCTGGACTGATTTTGACCAGACTTTCACTAACAGATTCCTGACATTACAAAGAGTAACTCAGGCTATTTAATTCTTAAGGTTCCCTTTTAAAAATAATAAGTTTCCGTTTCCATTAGTTCCACGAATACGAATTGTCGGACGCCAGGTAGTTTAAAATTAACTTTTTTTTTTTTTTTTAATGTAATGAACCAGGAAACGAGCAGACGGATCACCTGATGGTAAGCGATTACCGCCGCCCATGGACACTCGCAGCACCAGAGGAGTTACACTTGTAACTCCTCTGGTGCTGCGACTTGCGTTCCTGATCCTTAAAATCCCCAATCCCCCCCATGGGCCTCCGGTAACCTCACTCACTCGGCGAAACACAACGCAAGCGTTATTTCACGCCGGTTTTCTGTGAGGTCGTGGTATTTACCCGGTCGAGCTGGCCCATTCATGCCGAAGCGTGGCTCTCCCACAGTGACTAAACACGTGCAATTTATAAATAGGCTTCCTTGCTCAAAACTAACCCTAATTGTTTTATTTTTCTAGCTCGCCTGTCTCCTGGCTGTAGCCTGCGCCGTGCAGGCTAATCCTTCCGGGCTCGGCCTCGGATATGGAGGTTATGGATTAGGATACGGTAAATATTATAAATACCACGATAATCAGCCATGTTAGGCTGTGCTAGCTTTACATAAATATAAAGAAACGTAGGTAAATAAATAATTCTATATTTGCACAAAAATAAAATACAGCTTAACATCAAATTTAAAAAAAAATGCAAAATGACGGTCTTACCACTTAAAGTGGTTGCTTCTAGGTACTATGTGCGTGGGCAAAATTAGATGATAGCCCCTCGCAAGTGAAATTATTGCATTACATTATCGATGAAAATAATTGATCTATTACTGAAATTTGTGAAATATACCAATGTTCAATATGTGCCAATTCAGTTCTACATGATATCTTCAAGACAAAAAAAAAGATATATTTTAAGGAACGAATCAGTATTCGACTTTCGTTCCAAAATATATTAAATAAAAATGAAAATGAAGTCAAATTTTAATGTCACATACATTAAATTTTGACTAGAGTCGATACTGCGCGGCGGTCGCGTGCAGTGTGAAGGTGTTGTCATGCGTAGTGAGAGTTGGTATCATGTTATTTTTCTGTAAATTACGCAAAAGAAATATTTTAGAAATGTATGAAGCGTGGGCCAGCACTATGTACCTAGACTATATTATGTAAATGTAGCTACATAATATGGTAACCGTTTCCTATTCTTTATTTTATTTAATTTCACTTCGTTTCAATGTACATTCAAATTAAAGGAAAGCTCGCCAAGGAGAGCTACAACGTAAAATAAAACATGGCGGATCAGATCAGAATTAACCAAATAATGTCATTTTGACAATGACATGATTTTTGGCAAAGAAAGACGTAGGTATGACATTCAAGAAGACGTTTCTTCCTAAAATTGTCAACTACGTCAAAAGTAATGTCAAAGTAACTGCCATGGCCGACCTAAAAGTAGAGTTATGTATTTAATATTTACGTACCCATTTTCCCTTCTTAAATTTTTTTTATTATATTTTTATGAAATTCCCATATTTTTTCCCATTTACCTATGTGGTGTACGTGGCCAGCTCGCCCTAAAGCAAACATCTCTTTTAAGTTAGAAAAATACTGTCAAGACTTACTTAATGGTTTTGACAATCTTCGTTTTTATTAGTATGGTTTTATATAAAAAATTGACAAACGATGTATGAAAAATGAGAACTGTCAAAAAATTTGTAGCTTAGATGCTGGGTAAAATATTTTTAACACCGTGTCAAATTCAAATTCCCTTTCAGGTCTAGGAGCGCCGATAATCAAGGCCCCCATCCTGGCCCCTGCGATCTCCACGGCTAACCTTTACAGGGCCGCCCCCATCCCCATCGTGAGGAGTGTTGCAGTCGCCCCCATCATCAGCGCGCCTATCCTGAAGACCGTCCCCATAGTGTCCTCCGTCCCGATCGTCTCCAGCATCGGCCTCGGTCATGGCCTGGGAGGATACGGCCTGGGTGGACACGGCCTGGGTGGCCTGGGAGGACACGGCCTAGGTGGCCTGGGATACGGTAAAGGCCTGGGCCTCGGAGGCTACGGGCTGTCCGGCAAATACCTCCTGTAAACTCAGACGAAGTTTCCACTGACGTAACGCTGATGCACTAAAATAAAGCATTCACAACCTTATGTATTCTTTTATTTTGATGATCTTACGCAAATACTGCTGAACAGATTTTGACGAAATTTAGTACAGTTGTAGTTTAAGCTCTGGATTAACATATAGGCTAATTTTCATTGCAGCAAAATGTACTGTTCCAGCGGGATTTTCTTGCGCGTACGAAGTCGGGGCAACATCTGTGTGCTGAGTGCGAGTTTTTGTCACTACTTAGCGTGAAGAGGTTAACTACAATTTGTGTGGCATCGAATTAGTTACCATTGTTTGCCACTAGGGGCGTTGTTTCGATACCACACAAATTGTAGTTAACTTCTTCAGGCCAAGTAGTGACAAAAACTCGCCCACAGCTCACTGGTCGTCAATAAGTCGAAGCCATAGGACCATCCAAATTCGTGAAAATAACGATGTTTCCTCCTACTGTATCCCAGTGGCGAGGGGTTCCTATAACTCCATTCCTATCGGCTTCCCTTACCACTTACCTTTTGTGACCCTCATCCCAATCCCTCATCCCTCATCCCAATCCCTACCTATTATACAGGCTACGGCTTCCCTATGATGGAGAACCAGCCTTCGGCTTCCCTATGAAGGAGAACCAGCCTTCGCCACTGCTGTATCCCTTGTATAAAAAGTTCAAATCGATCATCTTCTTCAACTCTACACACTACCACAGAGAAAAAATATTATATACTTACGTACAGAGAAACTGTTCATGTAGAATGATCGAATTTTGAACATTTTGACGTCCCCTTCAATGTCCTACAATTTTTCCACACAGTCGCGGACACACCGTAGGCTTGTAGTAGCTCAATCAAATCAAAAACTATATAGCTGTTTATTTGTTCCTCTTCATTTAATCTGTGACACTACTAATATAATATGCTGACTTGATCATACACAGCATTGAGAGAAAAGAGTACGTAGATATCTTGTAGAACACATTCGAAGCACGTGTGCTCCGAATCCACAGTATTCCCAGATGTAAACCTGGCATTAAAATTCTATTGATACTTTCGCAAAAATCTTGTGGTTTGAATGGTTTTTTAATACAATGTGAAAATATTCATGTTTTATTAATGGAATCCCAATTTTTATTTTAAAGTACAGTTGTCTCTCGGCAATCGTCGTTTCTGTGAAAATGACAGAATCTTAAATAAACTCTTCTTGATTTGGATGGTTATCTTTAACTGACAGTATGAAGTTCATGGTTTTTGATGGAGTTTTTTACTACTTTTTTAATGTACCTCGGTACTTATAGTTTCTTTTTTTGTGGAAATGACGTATGAGAAACGACGATTAAAGAAGATAAAGAACGTGTGGTGGTTGAGTATACTTAATGTTGAAAGTTGTCACTATGAAAATTTGGCTCATTTTTTGAGCACCGTTTCTTTTTTGTTTCATGATTTAAATATTCATTTTGTTTATTTATTTATTATTTACTACAAAGTAAATAATTTATCCGTCTTTACTAAACGTTTAAAAACGTTACACAGAGGAAACCAGCAATCGGAAACAATTGTCGGACGCGCCTGCTGCTAAGTGCTACTGGTTTCTACCGGACATAGGGTATAAATAATGTTCCAGTATATTACAATTAAAAAGTCATAAGTATAACATAATATGCAAAACAATTTGAACTCTATCGAACGTAATATCCAAACTAGAAGTATATTTTCCGATAGACTTAGTTCTTTTAAAGAAAACTTAAACACGATATTAATAATAATAAGCATCATAATAGTAGCAGTAAATAAATTGCAAATTTTTGGAGCCGTGTCTTGTGTCATCTTAAGGTGACGATTATAATATCATGATACTACTGTATTATTATGTCTGTATTTTTGTTTAGTTTGTAAGAAGAAAATTGTTTATTTTTGTTACATTATGTCACCATCACATTATGGAATCATTTGTCATCTCATATTTCATATTCACTGTCGGCCAACGCGAGTTGTACTTCACCTATCACTAGAACTTATTTTAGCTTTAAGTAATAGGTATATTGATTTGATTCTCAACAATGTACCAAATGCTGTTCTGTTGGTGAGTCAATAAAATAAAATAAAAATATTTCTGTCGCGACATTTTACTTTTCAGTAAATTTTTAGTCGCCCGCGCCGCCGCGCCCGCGCCACCACGATGGTTTGTAGAAAAGTACACACAAAGGTTTTTAAAGAATATTTTATACCTATGCGAAAATACATATTACATAACAATAATTGAAATCATGTCATGGGATACTCATCCCAACTTACCTGTCCGGTAGTTGTGGTATAGTATACGGATATGTGACCCCGGCTTCCCTAGCTATTACTGTCCTATTACTTACCCTCTTGGGCGGTAATATCCTACATTTCCTATTTCCCACTCTAACTTACCAATCTTCCTTTCCACACCACCTATCCTTCCCTTTCCCTATTCCTACCCTCTCCACCAATCCGTGGAAACGCAATGGATAATCATAAAAATAATTTAATTATCCAAAATGGCGGCGATGTGGTTCACCACCCATCACGTCTCGTTTCTCGCGGAGGTGAAAAGCGGACCATGGAGAGCCGCTTCGCTACGTTGAATGTAAGAGGAGGAATGGATGGTAAGAATGAAATAGAACGAAGCGAAACGAGTATGTAAGGATCGTAGCAAGTGGCAAAAAGTGGTCTCTGCCTACCCTTTTACGGGAAAAAGGCGTGATTATATATATGTATGTATGTATGTATGTATAACCCTTTGACGACCACGGGGAAACAGGCTTCCCTAGCAAATAATTAGAAGAATATCAAAAGTTATAAGGCCAATGCCTAAATACTTTTCTTTTATTAGTGGTTGAATGTTACCTTAATAATTTTTATAATGACAAAATAACGTAGGCATTGTAGTATACTTTTTATAGAAATTGGAAAATAACAGTTTGCTTAGCACCTTTTCAGTATTTAAAAAAAAAGTTTTTAGTAACGTTAAAGCGTTTTATATTATTTTTTATTGAGCTAAAATTATTCTCTAGTAAGTAATTTTATATTTGAGATATTCATCAAAACCGTTATTTATGATTTATATTGAAATAAATCGTCATAAACTAAAAGGGAAATCAGTTTCCCTATGGTCGGTAAGGGATACTAATTCCTCCATATATTACTCTATTGTACGCACAATTTATATGAAATTATTTCTGTATTCTTGTATTGATTTTTGAAATTACGCTGGATATTTTTGGATATTGTAGCGAAATATATTTCGTAAAGGACTTGAGATGTGAAATTCTAAAGAATTGTGAAATTCTACTGAAATTGGTCGATGGTAGTAGTGAGTAGTGATGAATAAAACGGTTTGCAACTCAAAAAAGCCGTAGCAATTTTGACGCATGGTAATGATCAAGAGGTTCCTGGCATTGAAATTGAAGCTGACTTTCAAGAACACTAAGTTCCTCCTTCACCAACACCATCTACAGCTGTCTGCGCGTCACCCATGAAGCAAATTATAATTGCTCCATGGCGTCACCGGTTTCGCTCGGTTATCAAGTAAACAAATTTTTTTTCTATGGAAGCCTCTACTTCTAATTTATAGGTATTAGGTTGTTTCATCATTTTATTTGGTCTACATAACCTTATATGTATAGAAGTACCATTTATGACCAATATTATGCCAAATAGGTATTCGATTTGAACAGATACACTAAAATCTATATTTCTTTAGTAGGTAATGCAGAAGTTAGTGATGCAAAAAGAGTTATGACATAGATTATCGTATTCGCTCAATGATAGCTACAGTATCGACTACACCTGATGGTAAAATGCCCTGTGCAAAGTATAAGACTAATAGACTAATAGTATAAGAGGAATTTTGTTCTATGCAAAGTCTTCTTTGTTATGCTAATGAAATACACTGTTTGGTTGGGTACTATGGAATATCTAGTTTTTATATTGTACTTATATATAAATGAATACTTTTCCTACAGTAATAATAAAGTTGAGTAAACAATACATCAAATATTAATAAAATATCGAATACGTAAAGTAGCTGTTGTAAGGCTAATATGTTACCGTTATGGACCATAGGGAAAATTGCTTCCCAACAATTTCCAAAAAATCTATAAATATTTTTTTGATTTTTATTAAAGAGTATGTTTATTATGTGCATAATTAACTATTTTGTACAACTTTCACATTTATATACCCTTCACTTTTCTTATGGTCCTGAAAGGGATAATTGAAATCCTATCACTAACCGAGGCAGTGTACAGAAATCGTCTATAAAATAGGCGACGTATAATCAAATTAATGCTTAACCTTTAAAGTAAAGCATACTGTGTATAGTATATAGAGCAAATGTGCGGTTGCAGAGAAGGTAGAATTTCGAACATTGACTCATCGCTACTTGTTTCTTTCTATCGCGTTTAAACAGATACGCGATAGAAGCGCGATAGCAATCGAGCGCGAGTGCAAGAGACAAGTAGCGATAAGTCAATGTACGAAATTCTACGTGCTCCGAGACCGAACTTTAGTATATTACAGCGCCGCTGCTGCTACTCTATACCTAATATATAAGTTTGGTAAAATAAATTATGGATATTTTCCGTATATGATCTACGCAAACTCCCCCATATAAAAGAAGTCTTTTTTTTTTCGAGTATGACAATAATTTTTCTGCCTAAACGTCTATCTATACATAAGCCCAAAATCATATGCCCAAAATATCCGTAATTGACTTTACCAAACCTAATATATAGCGCCGCTTCAAAATCGCATTTAGTCCGGATAATCGCGAGTGCGGATGAGATTTTATAGTATTAAACCGGCAAACGAGCAGACGGATCGGCTGATAATCGAGTCTCGTACGGTGTTTCTTGTTTGTGCGTATCGGCTGAAATCGTATCGAGCGTCTCCGACAAATGACATTACCGGCTCTGTGCCGCCGAGATGGCGTGGAGTATACAATACGCAGAGGTGACAGATGAAACGAAATTAAATTAAATTTGTTTAATTTCCATGTAAAACTTACCAAGTTTATTTATAGAACGTCAGAAAAAAGAAATCTTTTACCGATTCGACCCTATCAAAACAAATACATATACATAATATATGTATCTATATAATAATACTATTTTATACCTAATTTGTTTCATAATTAATCCTACCTATCCCTTGCCCTCCTGGGCGGTAATATCCTACATTTCCCACTCTAACTTACGAATCTTCCTTTCCACACCACCTATCCTTCCCTTTCCCTATTCCTACCCTCTCCGCCAATCCGTGGAAACGCAATGGATAATAATAAAAATAATTTACCTAATTATCCAAAATGGCGGTGATGTGGTTCCCATCCATCCATCAGGTCTCGTTCTCGCGGAGGCGAAAAGTGGCCCATGGAGAGCCGCTTCGCTACGTTGAATGTAAGAAGAAGAAGCGTGATTTATATATTTATTGTTTCATAATAAATTTAAGTACAATATGTTAAATAAAAATGTTTGGGAGGCTGAACGATTGCGATTCAAATCTGTCCACGTCTTGTTCGTGCAGATAGAGTCGTTTCATATTTATCACTTTTTTGTTGTGTGTTTATTACTGAATGAAATGACTTGCTGAAATAATCACTTCTATGATTGTTTTTCTCTGTCTGTGTGAACTTTAGCTATAGCAAATTTCGAACTCTACTCCATAGTGAAATAAAATTCAAAATTAAAATCTCAAATTAAATAATCTGCTTAAATATCTATATCTGTTACATATATATATTTTAATAATCTACACTTTCTCCTTCTTCGTGCAATTTCGAGATCGCATCAGTCGGCCGTACGGACTGAAGCGATTCGTTCCAGTGTTGCCAGCTCTGTGAAACTACTAAACTCGTATCGATTTCTACTAAAACTACTAAAAAAGTAATAAAGAAGCTACTCAGTTCTAAGTAATAAGAAAGCTCAGTTCTCGCCCGAGCCGCGGCCGTGCGGGCGTGTATCGTGTAGTAAGCGTAGTATGAGTTTTCGCGGTGTTTAAATACAAAATTGATAAACACGACCGTAGCGCGCGGCAAACCAGAATGGACTGATGCGATTGTTCCGTGTGTGGGCCTGAATCCGTTCAGGCCGAACTGACGTCAATTGGGTCGGATGCAATTTTTTCCGTGTGTGTGCTCGAATCCGTTCAGGCCGAACTGACGTCAGTTCTAACTGAAACGATCGGCCTCTCGTCTGTGGGGGCCTTTATTCTGTAAATCATAATAAATAAAAAAAACACCACGCCTCCGCGTAGGTAAAAACCCTCGCCACATTTTAATCTATGCACGATCCATTACGATGCGAACTAAAGGATCGTTGAGGCGTTAATTGAAAAAGCAATTTGACCCCCTAGCTCCCCCCATTCCATTCTAGCTCCCCCACGCCGGGGGGCCAAAGGGGGACAGCCGATCGTATCTCATACTGCAATTGCAGTAGTTCTTGGATAGAACTATGGTGCATGAGGAATGGCTTAACGTCATTTGACACCGAAACGAGACAGCGACTACGCGACACCGTGCTTCATTATTAAGATATTATCATACTCAAATTTACAAAATAACCAGTCGCAATTGGTGAGGGCTGCGACCCCTAAAAGGGGGTGCTTTGTCGATAAAACCAAAGACTTCAAACTCAAGATAGGCTACGGCGTACATTTGACAGAACAAAACTTCATACAATAAAAAGTTACGCCATCTTGGTTTTCACCATACCCTCAAATGTTAACTTTCTTGTTTTCACCACACTTCAAATGTCAAAATGGCCCCAAAAATCTCAAAAGTAGGGCCATTTAACTGGAGACTCTTTTTGCCTCAAGACGACACACATTGTATGTTACAAGTAATTTGTGTAAGGTCTTGGAGAGTTCCAGCAAATCAATGTTAATAAAAACTTTTCCCTTAAGGACCGTATTCGGAGACGCGCCGCGCGAAGTTTAGGTTTTTAGCGCTACTCTCACAACGATCGAGCCTCGCGCCACAGTATAAAGAACAGTAAACCATCTGCATACAAACGTGCCGCGTTGCGGTTTAAATCCGCAATTCCGCACGCATGCACACACCTCGTATAATAATTTTCAAGAACACCAGCCAGCGGGCTTAGCATGGCGATCCGAAGAAATAAATTTAAGGAAGAAATATTTTATCCAAATAGTGAGTTGCAAAATAGTTCTTAATCCTTGGCGACAAGGTTGCCAATAGAAATCAACATTTCTAAACAGACATATTATCTAGTTTTAAAATGGCTGTCGGGAAATCTTCTGTGAGAAAAGAAAGAGAAAATTCGGGAAGAAAAGAAAGATTGTTTCCAAACGACAATGCATCGACCTTGCTGCCTTACAATAAGACCTATTTTGCTACAAATGGTATTAATGTTTCTTCAATCTCTCATTTTTCTGCGATGTGCATGCTAAGCCTGCTGCTCCTTAGCAGAACCGGTAAACCTTTAGGTACCATCGACAAGTGTCCCAACCCAACACCATACATTTTTTGACCAGACCAATAGTCGTCACCAATACCCCAAAGACTTCGAGAGTCAAATTTCAAAATGGCCCCAAAAATCTCAAAAGTAGGGCCATTTAACTGGAGACACTTTTTTCTCCATAGTGTTTTCACCATACGTCATATTTCAAAATGGCCCCAAAAATCTCAAAAGTGGGGCCATTTAACTGGAGACACTTTTTTTCTCAATAGTGTTTTCACAATACGTTAAATTTCAAAATGGCCCTAAAAACCTCAAAACTGGTTCGCGGAAATTGAACGAACGACACATGCTTAGTGCACAACGCCGACCGCATTTTCCTGTCCTGTTCTGTCCTGTTGACCTGTCGCGAGTTTAAGTCGAGTCACTAGTCCTGATCGAAATCCATTCCACAAGTCCAAAAACAATTTTCGAAAGGTTTCGTGAGAAGGCTATTGGAGGGGTCAAAAAAAATTTGAGGTGGGGGGGGGTCTTGACGTTTTTGAGGTATTTAGGGAATCTGGTAGAGCTCGTTCTCCCGATTCCAATGATACCTCACTCGGGGGGTCTAGGGGTCCAGATGACTGAGATATGCCTCGAGGGGATTTTGGGGGGAGGGGGGGGGGGAGGGGGGAGGGGGAAGGTTTCGTGAGAAGGCTATTGGAGGGGTCAAAATTTTTTCAGAGGGGGAGGGGGGTTCTTGAGGTTTTTGAGGTATATCCCGGGTCCCGTTGGGAATTTAGGGGATCTGATTAAGCCAAATTATAGGGCTCGCTCTCGCGATTCCAATGATACCTGACTCGAGGGGTCTAGGGGTCCAGTTGACTGAGATATGCCTCGAGGGGAATTTTTGGGGGGTGGGGGGGTGGGGGGAGGTTTCGTGGGAAGGCTATTGGTAAAGTCAAAAAAAATTAGAGGGGGAGGGGGGTTACATTGTATAGGGGGTGGGGTTTTTGGTGTGGAGGGTTGTTGGGTTTGGTTGATTGATGATGAGAGAGAGAGAGAGAGAGAGACAGAGAAACACACCGCACGGCTTACAACTATGGCAAAAAGTGTCGTTACAACTTTTGGTCTTAATTTTTTCCGTCTCCCTTTTGCAACGCGCCATAAGGAACTTCGTTCCAAATGAAATATTTACTTGCTCAACAGAACAAATGTACCTACTATTATATTTTATACTGTGGTTCGATCGCGATCTGTGGATGCGGCGTAAAGCGACGTGCTCTCTCCTCGGAGTTGCGTGGCGTACTGACCGCAGCGGGCGCTCGCACATGTATTTGTGGAAACTCGCCAGTTCATAGTAATTTGTATGAAGAATTTGAGCGAAAAAATTGGGCAAGTTTATGATTTCTTAACACAAAATAAGAATATATTTACTAAGAAATAAAGATTTCATCTACTTCTTTATAGTTTTAACTTTATTATTTGATAAAATTAGTTTAATAATTCTTGATAATTACGACTCAGTTATTATAATACGGGAGTGCGATTTACACGTTTTCAGTGATATTCAGATTTTTTTTTACACATATCCATAAATATTATCTTAAATTCGAATGTTTCAGCGGCTAGTAACATTCATTAACTAGCCGTGTGATTTTTTTCAAGGTTGTGGAGTATCTTTTTCTGTATAATTCTCTTATATTCCCGACCCTCGATTGCCGTATAGGGCCCTTAAATGTCCTAAAAAGTTCTTCGAGTCACTCTGTATAAGGTAATAACTATAAATACAGCCGGGATATTTACGACCTAAGTTAACTAAACAACTGTTAGGGTAAATTACCCAATTATTGACACAGTTTTAGTTTCGGTTGTGGATAGGTAACATTAGTCTTGAAAAGTTTTAAGTTCAATGGAGATAGATTCGGATTTCGGATACAGTTCGAAATTCGGAAATATCCGAATTTAGGACATTTAAGGGAATTGTTTAACTCCTTAGTTAGAGCATCCATGGTTTGATTCTCTAAGTTTAACTCTTATGGGTTTTTGCCATTGCTTACGGGATCCATTGGCTATGTTTGCGGAAAAAAGCGCTCGGATGCGCTCATAAGCAAAATGGCGATCGCTAAGCGGTAAAAAGCAAAATGGCGGACTGTGTCAGCCAAGTGTCAGCGCTAATAACTGCATCGGACACAGAAATGGACTCTTGAGTTTTTCTCTATTTTTGTTTTTGTGTTAACAAACTAATGTCTAGCTAAAAACAAATACTCTTCATAATATATGCTTGGGAAGCGTAAAAATAAGTAAAAACACTTTAATATTTCGCGTACCTATAGAAGATGTGACTCGACTTGCAAGATTAGGTATATTTTATCATCCCAGATCTTGTTACCACTAGAAAATAACACAATTTAGTTAAATTTTTATTGTCTTTGGTTATATAAAAACATGGAGTGATCTTTAAAATAATTTACAAAAACACATTTATTTATTTCGATAAATACACCGTGAAATACTAAACTTGTACACTGATTATAGTAAAAACTACCTATTTTAATTATCGCTAGTAACTATTTGACACTTCGTTTGAATATATTTTAAAAATTATTAGGTACTCATATTAAAAACTTGAAATCCAATATGGCGGACATAGATGTTTCGCGTGAGTGTACTACGATTTTATTTCATAAAATTCGGTTAAAACATCGTATAGTCCGCTTACAAAATATACAGTAGATAATATAATATTGATATCCATTTCCAAATAAATATTGCATTGTAGGCGTATAAAATAAAAGAATTGTTTTTACTGCACAGTAACACTGGCCGAAAACACTTTAAAAAGTTGTCGGCCATTTTCAAAGCTTTATTTTTACACTATTCACCTGCTTTACTTGACAGGTATTGAAAATACTAAATTGGCAGTAAACAATACTATTGTTATGTGATATTTTTAATTTTTCTTATCCAGAAAATACTACACACAAAAATTTGTGGTATTTTCTAAAACAATATTAATTATAACAATGAATATATTAAACTTTAATGCCCTTTATTAAACAAGGGAAAAGATAAAAACTCTGTGACTCTCTTAAATATTGAAATATACTTAATATGAAATAAACACTTAGATTGAATAAAATACAATACAATATTAACCATAACGTGTTCCCCCACCTACAGCATTCGCGTGTAATGTAACATTACACATTCGAGCATTACTCTGTGTAGAAGGATAACCGAGCATTACAATGTGTAATATTTTGATACAACTTGTAACATCAATGGATCTCGAGTCCCCTCGGCGCTCAAAGTCGAATATATAATGTTACATTACACGTGAATGCTCCAGGTGAGTGAATTACTTAACAATGTACAAGACACGCTTTCAGTAGCTATGCATGTCTTCGTACAAGACACGCTTACACTAGCTAATCTATGCATGTCTTCGTACAAGACACGCTTACACTAGCTATGCATGTCTTCGTACAAGACACGCTTACAATAGCTATGCATGTCTTCGTACAAGAAACGCTTACACTAGTTATGCATGTCTTCGTACAAGACACGCTTACACTAGCTATGCATGTCTTCGTACAAGACATGCTTACACTAGTTATGCATGTCTTCGTACAAGACACGCTTACACTAGCTATGCATGTCTTCGTACAAGACACGCTTACACTAGCTATGCATGTCTTCGTACAAGACATGCTTACACTAGTTATGCATGTCTTCGGATTCGCTAACTAGTTATATAAAGCGTATATTCTTTGTCTGTTCATTATAATGTTTGGGAAGAAGCACCAAGATATATTAATTTTTAGTAGATCATAGAGAACTGTAATAGTTTTGATTTAAATTATTCAAAAATATTAAAAAAGGAGTCACAGCATTGCATGAAATAAATCTATTGAAGTACCTATATACTTACTATTTTTTTTTGTTGGTCGGCACTTTGATTGAGAATTAGAATCAGATGTTACTTTGCGGAAATCCATAGCATACAATTTAATTAATATTATATCAAGCAATATCCCGCGAAAACTTCTTCCCTTCGCACTTCCCTCAATTTTGCAACTTGCATGGACCTTGTACTCTCTGACTGACATAATTAATAATTATTATGATATTATTGTTGCTTGTGTGGTGGTGGTGTTTACACGATCTTGTTTTTGAGTATACGCATATGCAATGTGGGAGGAGGGTGGTGCTTAAAGTGCTTTACGCGTAAAAAAATACCTACAATGCATATTTATGCATTGTAGGTATTTTTTCGCGGGATATTGCTACTTGCTAGATATAATATTAATTAAATTATGTTACGTTATATATGCTATTACAAGTTTTTTTGTAGAACATTTTTTTTCACGTAGGTTTTGTTTCATTAATATGAAATCGAGTATAACTCAGCATTTCATTAATATGAAACAAAACCTACGTGCAAAAAAAATGTCTACCATATATTGTAAGTTATACTTAGTTACCTTTCTCGTAAGAATATTTTGACATTGTTATATTACGTCTCATTAAAAATGCTTCTTAATGCCCCCTCCCTTCACAGTAATTACTGAATCTAACTTCTTAATACATAACACTCATTTCGCAGTCGGGTATTATAAAATTGTAATAAATGCTTCAACATACGGTACTTCAGACATACATTTTACATACAACTTCACAAAAATAAACTTAATTCAATCATTAGGTGTACGAGTACATAAAATGTCGAAAAATAAATTTATGGAATGGTATCACAGCCGCAAAGAAAATCAAAACACAAATGTAACAAAATATTAATATTATGTATTTTGAGTATTCTCTATTTTGTGCTGTTTTTAATATTTTTTGTGATTTTTGTGAATAATTACAATTATTATATACATTTTATAACTTATTATAGTTGTAAAGGTATATCTAATTCAGAAAATATTAAAAACAATAAGTAACAAAATGGTTTAGTCAAACATCATTTACTTCATCGACCTCTTTAAGATCTAACCTGAGTTTTTTTAATATCTATCATTTAATTTCGTGAAATTTAATTTAATTCTACAGCACTGGGAATTAATAATGTGTAAAACAATTTAAAATAAATTTCAGTAAGTATTTTGTATTTACTTTTGGCACTAGAAACCAAGACGTGGAAGACATTATTCCAAGAAAAGAAATTGAAAGATATGACCTTCTCAATAAATATAGGTACGTAGGAGTTGTTTTAATTAATAATATTAAATACAAAAATAACACAAGTGATATTACACAAAAATTACACAAATAATATTATACAAAAACAACACAAGTAATATTACATAAAAATTACACAAATAATATTATACAAAAACAACACAAGTAATAACACATTAGACTCTAATATTAGTGTGCGCATTCACAATACTAATAGGAATTATTATTTTCGTGTTATTACAAAATTTGTATCATTATTATATTAGTAACTACATGTTGCCCCTGACTTCGTGCGCGCAATAACCATACATTTTGCCGTGGTAAAACGTAGCTTATGTTCTACATCTTGATCTCTATATCTGTGTCAAATTTCATCAAAAACAATCCAGTAGATTTAGCTCTTTTCCACTAGATATTTGTAAATCATGATGTTTCAAGTTTTTGGTAATAATCAAAAGCTATACATGTTACGTGTTACATGTACGCAAATTATATACCTAAGTTATGGGCCACTATTACTAATCTATTGACACCTCATTCATTAAAATCGGATCAGTAGTTTGAGCGCTACAGTGGACACATACATAGATGCCAAAATCAGTACCTTTCCTTTTGGCTTCGCTGTAGTTGTGTAAAAAATAAGAGACCTTTACCCCAAGATGATTTTTTTTTAATTTTATATTAAATGATCATCTAATTTTGTAATAACACAAAAGGGCATTAGGTTTTTGGTTGTCATTGAATAACGTATTTTATTGGTTGGTTTAATTTTAAAAACTAAAATAGAAGATTTTCTTATCTGTTTTGAAACAATCAGTTATTTTTGATTTTATCGTTTCTACATTGTTACATTCTTTTTTTAAAATATTTTTTTAAAATAATTATACTGAAATGACTTTACTACATTTATTACTACAAAGTTCTGCTAAGACTAGATAAAATCTTAGATTCCTTTCGATTTTCAAGTTGTATTTATTTTTGATCCTCCACAAACACAGACTAACAAACCAACAATGAAAAACGTTATTCTGTTACTCCTGAATATTTAAATATAAAATTGTTCACTAACAACTATATGTCTACACGTAGAATAAAAACCCCATTCACGAGAGGAACATGTCACGACACAGAATGTACATTATATATTAAGTTTGTATATATTATATGTTAAATATTATATATGCCGATACAAATAACACACTTATCAAATATTTTTCTATTTACATTATTTCATTAAATTACATTATCTTTTAGAATTCTTTCATATTAACTATTCAAGTTAATTTTAATGATGGCTGGTGACACACGAGGCAAAAAGTAATGGTTGTATAATATATATTATAATCAAGATAAAAAAAACATGTAGGTAATATTTCAGGGATACTCATCCCAACTTACCTGTCCGGTAGTTGTGGTATAGTATACGGGTATGCGACCCCGGCTCCCTAGCTATTACCGTCCTATCCCGTGCCCTCCTGGGCGGTAATATCCTACATTCCTATTTCCCACTCTAACTTACCAATCTTCCTTTCCACACCACCTATCCTTCCCTTTCCCTATTCCTACCCTCTCCACCAATCCGTGGGAACGCAATGGATAATCATAAAAATAATAATCGCGGAGGCGAAAAGTGGCCCATGGAGAGCCGCTTCGCTACGATGAATGTAAGAGGAGGAATGGATGGCATGAATGAAAGTGGACGAAGCGAAACAAGTATGTAAGGATCGTAGCAAGTGGAAAGAAGTGGTCTCTGCCTACCCCTACGGGAAAGAGGCGGTCTCTGCCTACCCCTATGGGAAAGAGGCGTGATTATATGAATGAATGAATGAATGTAATATTTTACTCATTTCTCAAAATCATGATAAAGGAGATTGTCTCAAGGCATTGTTATAAGGCATGGCTGAAAATCGAAGTGTCTAAAAACACTAATTTTAGGAGCACTGGTCGTAAAAATCACTCTCTGTCCTTTACCATCAAGAACTAAAAAGGAGAATAGCTACCTACCACTTTTGTAACCATTTGTATCACCAGTCAAAATTACATTTAATAATATTTACCTCACATTGAATTCGTTACTCGTATTTTTATCACAAAAATTACAAAATCTGACCATGTTGACAGCTAGTAGGTAGCTTCAAACATTATTTCTACTTAATCTGACAACCACTGCATAATGCATTTTCATAAATAAGCAAAATATTATCATATCTTTGATTTGGCGTTCTCAAAAGAGTTAATATGAAACGCGTAATTATGTACGGTCAGATGAATAAGTTAATAAAGTGTCTAATCAGAGCACGAGAAATAGTCAGAAATGTGACTGGCCGTCAAAATGAGTCAGACCAAATGTTATTTGATAAACAGTACCCACATCGTGGATTTTATGAAAACTTTTACACAGAAGATGATTTATATAATATTATGTCATACTCGCACACTACTATACTTGCAAAATATTTTTAAGCACGTGTATTTTTCTTCTAACATGAAAAGTGTTGATTTATGTGATTAATTTTGAGTGCCTTAGTAAAGACTTATTTGAGTATTCTGTATTGCATTTGTTTGTTTGTTTGTTCATCAAATGTTTTTTTTTATTTTCTTGTCAGATAAAAAAAAAATTTCGACATGATTTTTGGCACTTGTCCACATATAAAATTATATTTTTGGTGCATCATCATCTCCTATGTAAAATTAGAAAATACTCTAAAATGCGTCGTTGTATGTAGACTAAGGAACAACACAATGACAGAATCGACTAAAGATATATCCAAACATTTACTTATATCAAGAAAATTGTTCAAATATTGCTTAGATTTTCTATAATTATAAAACTTATTAAAATCTAACAATTAATTAGATAAATGAATGCCAAAATATTAGATCGGTAAAGCATTCACAATATTCACATACAATATAAGCACTTTGGTCTTAAGGATATATATATCTATACACATTAAACCTAGCTGAGATCTCTTAGCACAAATGTATATAGTGGCACATTGCGAAACCTAGACGTAAACTACATACTTCTAAAAGTAATTAAATTTTTACAAAATATCTACAAAAATATTTCATTTGTGTTGATGATCATGACAATAACAAAAACATTAAAACAAAATGGCTTCCAGAAATTAAAAAGTAACAACCCCAAGTGTACATTGACGATGGTAATTTCGAGAAAATAAAAACAGAGCGTATAAAAGACATCGTCGAGTGTACATTAACGGAAATGTAAGGAGACTGGCAGTTAAGCGCGATACAGGCCAGGAAGTGCATGCTGAGCATTGCGAAGCGCTCTCGGAATCCATTAACATCGTTAAACTTCAGACGTTACTACGGACATTTACTGAATGTGACTTTCTTTTAATCGATATTCTGAATTCAGATTAATGATTATTAATATTTTTTATATCCGTCTTCCAAAGTTCTAAAACATATATAAAATGAGAGAGGAATACAATTTGGAGAATAAGGTACGTATTTTTTGCATTACGTACAAATTAAAATAGAAGAACTATTAATTCGCATTTAATATTGCACTCAAAAGTGTTCCAATAAAAATTCGTCTGATAAAAGACACAAAGAAAAATAACGTCAAAATACACATAGTAGGTAGTAAAATAATATCACACTTCTACAAATCAACATCCATTTGTACTAAAATATCTCAAGAAATCCACTTATCCTTAGTAATAGTAAAAAACATCTTTATAAGATGAAAGTTTACGGATCCTTCAGCTTTGTTATCCTACAAGCTCACACTTAACCGATACGAATAAAGACATATCTTAAGAATATAGAAATACGGGTACATCATTCACTACAGCTCTATTCGTTCTTTACATTGTCTACTATTTCGGGACTTATCTTCTTAAAACAGAAGACGAAATAAAAGCTACAATATAAAACATAATTAAACAAATGGACGGGGTTGAAAACTCACTAAAACATATAATAACTACTGCTGTTAAGTACGAGAGAGGTACAATTAAAAATTAAGTATACACTTTAGGAAATTGAGCAGTGGCGGGTCCTTTAAAGCGTCACGCGACCAACCCATTTGCGATCCGACAGTATCCTCACATCACAAAGAGAATAAAACTTCTTAATTTATCACTAGATAGTATTATTAAAAAATTAATTACAATATTATAAACTTGGTATAATATAAATAGTTGTCTTTGTTCAAACCATACGCTCGGGTACCAAAATTGGGCAATAGAATCTTGGTACCGGTTCCAACTTTTTCTTAGCCTACTAAACATGACTACGATACTAATTATACACTCCTCTAGTCATTGCTTCCCTATTCCTGTTATGCCACTTACAAGACAGAATCCTTATGTACGTTCGTCGAAAACTCGCGTTACAGAGCGCATAGCAGACGGGGTTGATGGTGGAGTTGATATAGCACAGGTAGTAGAAAAAGGACCATAGTTCGTCGGGGATACACTTGGTACATGCAGTCAAGGGTTTCAGTAGCACTAGGATATTGTAAGGAGTCCACGTTATGATAAACGACAGGAGTATGGCGGAGAGAGTTTTCGCAGCTTTCGTCTCCTGTTTTTTCTCCTGCGTTTTCTTCTTCTTCGGCTGCTTCGAAGTGATTCCCTTCCCGGCCAACTGCTTGGGAATGATTTTGGCGTTCAACGGGATTCTGACGTCCTGTATATGCGACGTTCGTCTCGTTAGCGCCGGATGTCCCGCCGGATGGAGATTCAGCTCCGAGTCTCCTCTAGCTGGCGGCCGATAGTGCGTTCTCGCGTTCGGAGGGGATTCCTCCGAGATCATTTTGATGCTAGGCCTTTCGGCGTCTGTGTCTGGAAGCCTGATGAGGATGGTGTAGACCGAGTCAGCCGAGGCGGACTTTATTGCTGGTGAGGTAGCGGTGTTGATCTTGGTGTTGGGCGGCAGGGAGCGGCTGTCCCTAGCCGCGGGCGCTGCGGGGGGGTCGTAGCTGCGTCTCAGGGGGGACGTCCCCCCGTCCGCCACGCTCGAGCCCCCCGAGCCCCCCCGCCCGGCGTACGGATCCCTGATCACGTTCAAAGATGTACACCTGTACAAAAAAATAAATGTTATGATTGTTCATTTTGTCTATACGAATGTTAGAAATTGACGATGGTAATTAACAGGCTCACATATTGTACTTGCTTTTAATAGCATATTTAATTGGTACCAACTAATATTTCCTTTAAAATGCGATCCAATCATTAAAAAATTATATCTAACTTCAAGCTCTAGCATACAGACTATAGATTTTTGAGTCATCTGTTTTCCGTCTCGGTGTCTTCTAGGTCTCGCCCGGAGTGTCACCAATCCTCACGGTCTCACCTGGACACGGAACTCTGCAGCGGAGTCTCCACCGACACGGGCGTAGCGTAGCCCGGGTCGGAGGGCTCTTCCTCCGGCTCGGTATCCTCCAGGTCCTCTCGCCCGGAGTGCCACCACGCAACGCACCATGATCGGACGGCTGCCCATCCGCGCTTCTGGCGGCGGGAGGAGCCCTGGTAGATAGGTTATAATTAGTAAAAGTAAAGCGCTTATAATAATAATAATAAATCGTTTATGTCGGATATTGAACATCCATAAGTCGTAGTACCTAATCTAGTTAGTAACATTTTTTTCATTTCTCATACTCGGAAAGTAGTGTTGTTTTGATCTGATTATTGGGTGGAAAACGCTACTTTCCTCTGTGGGAGGGAAAAACTCATACAAATTCATTGCGGCCCTCGGGCCGGAATGAATTTGTATATATCTTCAAAACTTCAAAAATAGAACTGCTGTCAGCTGTGAAGAGTTTTATGTAAAAAAAACTATTAAAAATGACATGACTTTCTAAACAGCTAGTGTGAATTTAGCGCAAACTTCTTTGAGCGGAATAAGCCGCGAGTGCCGCGGCGAGCGGCAAGTTCCATATTTAAAAATTAAAAAATCAATACAAATTGCCGGGATACCTACTAAATTACTATATATTATTATCAATAAATAGTTTAGATAAACAACTAGTTTTATTTTTCTCATATTCTAAATGAAAAGTAGAGTGTATGCCACGGGTAAAAGAATGAATTCCTGCTCGGACTATAGCTACCTCTAACTACCTCGGGAATTGATTCCTTTCAACCCTAGGCTAACAATCTACTATTCCTTAATCTATGTTAGTGTTTTTTACATATATATATAACTAGCTTTTGCCCGCGACTTCGTCCGCGTGGAACAATACTTTGGGATATCGCTGAAATTTACCCGCGACTTTATTTATGACTAACGAAAGCGGAATCCTATTTTTTTAAACGGAACCCTAAAATAAAAGTAGCCTATGTACCCTATAACATCAGCTATCTGCTAGTGAAAGTCCCGTGAAAATCGGTCCAGCCGTTTCAGAGATTAGTCGGAACAGACAGACAGACCGACTTACAGACAGACAGACGGACAGACAAAAATTAAAAATGTATTTTATTGTAAGTACCGAATATACTTTCAGATTCATTATGTAAAAAGCTGTTAATTTGAAGTTACAAACAGAAACTTAAATTGTATTTAACTGTATAGATGTATAGATATTATAATGTTAAATGTATTATATTTTAAGATATTATCAATTTGATGTTTATAAAATAACTAAACTATTTCACTAAACTAAACTAAACATTAACCCGCACGCGCACCCCGCCTTGGTGACGCCCACTTCGCAACGGGCCGTGCAGCAGAAGTCGTAATATTTTAATTTCGCCATAACTTCAAAACCAAACGTCCAATTTTAATCATTCAAAAACCAAATATTATCTACATAAACTGTACTTAGTGATGAAATAATTTACTTTGATAAGGATTAATAACATGAGTAAAATAAACGCGTTAAAATGTAGTCCAAAAAAAATTCAAGATTTCTAAATAAAAAAATGGTTGTTGTGCCTCACTCGACATAGATAGGTATAGTGTGTCGCGGACTTTTTTGTAGATATTTATAAGATCTACAATTAATTAGAACATTTTATGGTTCTATCTTTTATAGTTTAGGCAGCGTACGCAAAATAAGTAACTTTTCTGGTTTATTTTTTACACCTTGTGTCCGAAAAACCCAAATATCTTACGGAACCCTATTTTTTTCCAAAATAAAATTTAGCCTATGTTACTCGTGGATAATGTAGCTTTCGAATGGTGAAAGAATTTTTGAAATCGGTCCAGTACTTTTTGAGCCTATTCATTACAAACAAACAAACAAACAAACAAACAAACATACAAACAAAGTTTTCCTCTTTATAATATTAGTGTAGATAATAATAATAATAGTTAGTAGGCTTAGACCGGATTTAATTTGATTTAGGTACAAAACAATAATAGATATTCAAGGAGCATTATTCGTATTTGATTCTCGTTCCAAAGATATTTATAAATGTTACCGTAGAATTGTAATAACCGTTAGATTGTAATATTACTAGAGATATTATAAAATGTCGACAGATTGTCAAATAAAAATTTTTTCGTACAATTTACACGTTATTTTTCGTTATATTGTAATATTTACCGTGCCGATTGGTTAAACGGCAAGTGCCCCGCGCCGCCATATTTGTTTGCTTTTTCATAATAATAATTATAACGAAAAATAATGGGCGGTTAATTTTTTATCTATATTTAGAATATTTCCGCCTGATCTAAACTAATATTAAAGAGAAAAGGCCAATTTTGACGAAGGCACATATTAATAATAGGCCACGGGGAAGCAAATTTTGCTACTTTTTATCGCGTGAAATGCACGGTTCCGTCACGATATTCTATTGCGCGTAAACTGTGGAACATATAATATAGTCTCTCTTTGATTAATTATTATTAGATAGATATACGTTATATCCTTACAAAACGGACAATATTTCTATGCTGCGACACACATTGACAACCAGCACTATTACTCGCTGAACACACCAAAATGGCCCGACGTCGGGCCAATTTGAGTATTCGCTTTTTACGCAGAATGCCATATCCACCTCTTTTTAATAATACATCTACGGTCTTCAACTCTCCATATACAATTTTACACCTATTCGTCCTTACGTAGATCTTTGGGTGGGTATCATAGAAGGCTGGAACTACGAGTATATGCTCCGAAATCCGGAACGCCGGTGAAAATTCACAGCATTGAAAGTAGAATTGTGCGCTACAATAGTAAAATCGAACACATGAATGTCTAGTCAAATGTTAATGTCTATGACAGCTCGTCACTCGAAACTTCAATTTTTTTTTTTTATGAAATATGGGGGCAAACGAGCAAACGGGTCACCTGATGGAAAGCAACTTCCGTCGCCCATGGACACTCGCAGCATCAGAAGAGCTGCAAGTGCGTTGCCGGCCTTTTAAGAGGGAATAGGGTAATAGGGGAGGGTAGGGAAGGGAATAGGGTAGGGGATTGGGCCTCCGGTAAACTCACTCACTAGGCGAAACACAGCGCAAACGCTGTTTCACGCCGGTTTTCTGTGAGCCCGTGGTATTTCTCCGGTCGAGCCGGCCCATTCGTGCCGAAGCATGGCTCTACCACGTAAAAAAATTTACTATTACGCAGACTTCTATTTTCAGTGCTCTGAATTTTCCACCCCGTTAATGATTCCGGACCATAATATTCCAGCCTAACGCAACCTTTTTAGAAGTTTGAGAGGTGTGCTCAGCTCCGCTTGCTGTTTTTTGCGTAAATGAAATCAAGGTAATACCCGCTGAGTTTTAATAAATTTTGATACTTGTAGGAAAGTGTTCAACCTCGTTTGGGCTCTACGCATGCCTTATCACGCTACGTGCAAATTGCCGCACAATCGAATCTTCGCGAATATCTTAGGGAAATTCATGACGCGCCAAGTTGAACTTCGAAGAGCTGATTTTCAATTTACACTAGCGCAGAGTCGACATACATATATGTAGAAAATTCAATCTTATGTCAACAACGTAACGCACTTATTCCGTCTGAGATAAGTTTCGTGCGAAAAGCAAAAAAGACGCGTGAATTCGCGCATTTGTGCGAAAATTATGTTGCGCACACGAGGGTACGTTAGTAATATATATATTCTTTGACGAGAGTGAACTGGCTATATCAAATTAATGAATGCCGCTGCGCTACGCTTTGATTCTGCTTTAATTTAATTGATTAATTTCATCGATGAATCATAATAATTATATTAAATTAATACGTAAAGGAAAAACTTTTAAGTACTCTTTTACGAGAATTGTGCGAACGGAGTATGAAATTTGGCACAATGAATGGAAGATGCTTAGGAAGTTAAATTTAAAAAATTTCGATTTTCGATTTTAGTTGCTTTTACTAGACCAATACAAATTGTATTTTTTTTTCATACTAGTTACATTTTTTAAACAATAACCAACAAAAATATTAGCATAAAAAATTAGGTTTCGATTAGACGACAAAAATGGCTTTTTGTAGAACATAATATATATAAGTAATATTTAATAATCGATCCCGTACTTTCACTATCATAATTTTAAACCCATCACAGTTAATGTATTAAATGAAACAAACCGAAATTCAGACGGTTTAATGGTTTACTATGTAGATGACAACTGACAAGAACACAGAAAGTCCAGAACTTTCCAGAGCCCAAGGGATTCCGGTGTTCCAACAAATCCGAAATCTTCGGACACAGGGGCAATAGCTACACAGTGTTGCAGCCTGCTGCTGGCGCGCTGCCAAAGTCGGCCATTTGCCACCTTCACTCATCTTATATGCTAATTAATTAATATTTGCGGTGGAGTGTTTTGTGAGGTTTTGTTTTGTTGAAGTTTTGTTAGTTTCATTATGTATTCCAATTTCCAAATCTTATAGTTTGGTAAAATCAATTACGGATATTTTGAGCATAATATGATATATTGCCGTTTAAGAAAAAAAATAATTGTCTACTAGAAAAATAAAATACTTTATAATATGGGCGAATTTGCGTTTTGCGGAGAGTCACCCATACATGCAAATGCACTTTACAAATGCAGTGGATTATGTGCCCGAAGTATCTAATTCCGTTTGAAAAAATATGGTCCCGTTTCTCTTCATAGTTCCGCGCAAAAGAAGTTACGGGCACCAGCTAGTAATCCTACTCCTATTATAAAAGTTTGTGAGGATGGATGGATGGAGGTTTGTTACTATTTCATGCAAAAACTACTGAATAGATTTCGATGCAATTTGGTAAGGTAGTGGTTTAGGCCCAGTATTAAAATAAAGGCTACTTTTTATCCTGTTACGAAAGTACACATTGCCGTGGGATACTATATAAACGCAGACGGAGCCGTGAGAAAAAGTTAGTATAATATATTGACGAAAACACAGAGCCCCAGAACAACTGAAAAAACTCAATACCACTCGATCCACTCGAAATAACGAAGTTCGCAATTAAGAATATCGATATAATGAATGATAACTAGCGCACGAGACTCGGTCGTTAAATGAAAACTGATTAAATGGGTCAGACTGTGATGCACTTACGAGGGAGACAGAAAATATTTTATTCAACTAGCTTATGGGGCATTTCATGCCAAGCGAAGAACCAAAAAAAATGAGGTTCTCTACGCATTTATGAGGAAAGGGGTAGTAAGTTTAAAATTATTAAAAATATTTTTATTATATTATGATGTAACTAATAATGTACGGTTTCCGCAATTGTTCCTTTATCTGTGCTATATGACGTTGCTTCGTACCAAATTTCAAGATTCTGAGTTCACGGGAAGTACGCTGTTGGTTTTGAGTTTTTGAGGAAATTTGCGGCATAAACGGCTGTATCTTTTGATTGCGTTGGCTTAGAGGTTTGATTTTTTTACAGCTCTAAGGGACAGTAAATCTTAGTATTTGATAGAAATTCCAGCTTGATACCTCTACGCGTTCCGGAGAAAAAGGGGTCTTGACAGACAGACGGACGGACAACAAAGTGATCCTATAAGAGTAACGTTTTTTCCTTTCGAGGTACGTATCGCAAAAAATTACAGTTAAGTAATCTTAGATACAAGCGTTACTTGACGATGGTTCTCTGTGAGCTCCAAACGTATCCTGGCTCTCGCACAGTAAAAATAATGCTAAGAAAAGCAACAAATCCACCGATAACGTAATTTTATACCTCGGAAGCAGGCAGGTAAAAGCTACCAAGTTCTCGGATGAAAATGGATGAAACACTGAGCTAACATCCATTACCGGTGTGAAATCCATACAAATTTCATCAACTTGCGAACTAAGTTGAACTTTGTACGAGCCGTTTGGGACTTCGGAATTGCTTCAACACATTTGAAGGATTTAAATGTGTCCTTTTTACCCGACCACGGCGTAATCAAAAGGAAGGGTAATGATTTTAGTAGTTTATGTATGTATTTTTGTTCCACCGTAGCGCCTAAATTCCTGATTCGTTTTTAATTAATGATGTGTCAATAGCTTCGTAATAATAGTCAGGGGTATATAATATTTACGTAGTCGGGTAATAGTTTTTAATAAAAAACCGGCAAAGTGCGAGTCTGACTCGCGCACCGAGGGTTCCGTATAAACCTGTAGCAATTTTGTTTAAATGTATTATAGACCTGAATATTTAATATGAATTTCAATTTAATACCTCTACAAGTACATGACGAAAGGGGGTAGTAAGTTTAAAATTATGAACAAGATTTTTATTATATTTACGATGTAACTAAAAAATTACGGTTTTCGCAATTTTCCTTTACCTGTGCTATAAGAGGTTCCTTCGTACCAAATTTCAAGATTCTAAGTTCACGGGAAGTACCCTGTAGGTTTTGAGTTTGCGAGTGTCGAAAATTTGCGGCATAAACGGCTATATCTTTTGATTTCGTTGGCTTAGAAGTTTGATTTTTTCACAGCTTCAAGGGACAGTAGACTTGAGTATTTGGTATAAATTCCATTTTGATACCTCCACGCGTTCTTGGGGAAAAGGGTCTTGACAGACAGACGGACGGACAACAAAGTGATTTTATAAAGGTTCCCTTTTTTCCTTTCGAGGTACGGAACCCTAATAATTATAGTTATTTGTGTTTTTTATCTTTTAATATATAAAGTTAATCTTTATATATTAAAAGATAAAAAACACAAATAATGCCGGTATAGATTTTTGTTAAAGAAAATGTGATTGACTCGGCCGAACGGGAGATATCTGTATAGTTTAATTAATAAACAGGTAAACCATTCGCCACCTTATGCCCGCTACGCAACTAACGTTTTATTGTAACAATTAAACGACTCAATATAAGTATGCAGTTTTATCGAGCGTACGTCCGGCAAATCGTAGCGAATTACCATTACGATTAGTCGTAAACGCGATCGATAAAACTGCGCTGGGCCTTTACTCAAGATGCATTCGATAATACGTCCAATCTAGGTCAAATCCAAATATATACGAGTACATTTTGTTTTCGAACTTCGCCGTCGAAATTGGGTACCTATTTGACAACATGTAATTTTTTTTTTTTTAATAAATTAAGAACCAATAAGGTATTACATTTACAACTTGATAAAAGTAAAAAGAATTAGGATATTACGTGTAGTTTTATAATTATGTGCATTTCAAAGTCACAAATAAGTTGAAATATTTTTTAAAATATTAGTGTATAAAACCTACATAATTAGCTTACTTACATCAAACGATTGTTTGATGTAAGTAAGCTATTGCGGAATAAGATATTGCGGATTCGCAATATCTTTCAAAATTTGATTTTAAGTACCTATACTATTCCTATTGTAAACTGTCTTATTTTTCAGAGTACTATTAATCATGTCACGGGATACTCATCCCAACTTACCTGTCCGGTAGTTGTGGTATAGTATACGGGTATGCGACCCCGGCTTCCCTAGCTATTACTGTCCCATCCCTTGCCCTCCTGGGCGGTAATATCCTACATTTCCTATTTCCCACTCTAACTTACCAATCTTCCTTTCCACACCACCTATCCTTCCTTTTCCCTATTCCTACCCTCTCCACCAATCCGTGGAAACGCAATGGATAATCAGAAAAATAATTTAATTATCCAAAATGGCGGCGATGTGGTTCACCACCCATCACGTCTCGTTTCTCGCGGAGGTGAAAAGCGGACCATGGAGAGCCGCTTCGCTACCTTGAATGTAAGAGGAGGAATGGATGGTAAGAATGAAAGAGGACGAAGCGAAACGAGTATGTAAGGATCGTAGCAAGTGGCAAAAAGTGGTCTCTGCCTACCCCTTTACGGGAAAAAGGCGTGATTATATGTATGTATGTATGTATTAATTTATGTGTGAAAAGAGCTCCGTGGCCTAGTGGGTATGACCGTTTGGTTAGCACTAGAGAGAGTGCAGGTTCGAATCCCAGGTTGTGGCGTGTACTTATGAGAATTTTTCAGATCTCAAGTACATTATACGGACGCTCTAACGGCGACGGAAAACATCGTGAGGAAACCCGCACATGGTTGGTACCAGACGTATTGACCAGTCATTCCTCTGGACTAGGCTGACTATGTTGTGAGAATGCCGTATGTGCTTGGGCAACCATACGACATTTAAAAACCGACTGTCCCAGGCACTATACAGTATTTCCAGAGTGGTTACTTCGCTCGGAGAATACTGTATAAATCATCCATTTACGGATGAAAAGGCCTAAGTTTTTTTGTATTAATTTATGTAATAAAAAAATACAGTTAAATACCGTATTATCGAATGCATCTTGAAAAGCCCAGCTCGCCATACACCATCAATAATTAATCGTCACGGTAAATGTTGTGTACAGCGGGATTTAGGGTATGTTCACACTGCGACGAAACGTGACGTTATATTTTCGTTTCAAAGTGTTGTATTTAAACGAATTTTAACTATATAAAAGTTTATTGAAAAAGTTAACACTTTACATAGCAGATTTAAGCAGACGGCCTTAACAGGATAAGGAAGTATCATTGACTAACAGTAATAGGGGATCGGACTACATCTGAAATATTTAGTTTCATTAATATATTCAGAAACATTGAGGCATTACTACTTGGTAAATGTAAAAAAATATATTATTTTATGTGTAGTTTACTAATAAAATAATATATTTTTTTACATTTACCAAGTAGTAATGCCTCAATATTTCTGAATATATTAATGAAACTAAATATTTCAGATGTAGTCCGATCCCCTATTACTGTTAGTCAATGATACTTCCTTATCCTGTTAAGGCCGTCTGCTTAAATCTGCTATGTAAAGTGTTAACTTTTTCAATAAACTTTTATATAGTTAAAATTCGTTTAAATACAACACTTTGAAACGAAAATATAACGTCACGTTTCGTCGCAGTGTGAACATACCCTAAATCCCGCTGTACACAACATTTACCGTGACGATTAATTATTGATGGTGTATGGCGAGCTGGGCTTTTCAAGATGCATTCGATAATACGGTATTTAACTGTATTTTTTTATTACATAAATTAATACAAAAAAACTTAGGCCTTTTCATCCGTAAATGGATGATTTATACAGTATTCTCCGAGCGAAGTAACCACTCTGGAAATACTGTATAGTGCCTGGGACAGTCGGTTTTTAAATGTCGTATGGTTGCCCAAGCACATACGGCATTCTCACAACATAGTCAGCCTAGTCCAGAGGAATGACTGGTCAATACGTCTGGTACCAACCATGTGCGGGTTTCCTCACGATGTTTTCCGTCGCCGTTAGAGCGTCCGTATAATGTACTTGAGATCTGAAAAATTCTCATAAGTACACGCCACAACCTGGGATTCGAACCTGCACTCTCTCTAGTGCTAACCAAACGGTCATACCCACTAGGCCACGGAGCTCTTTTCACACATAAATTAATACATACATACATACATATAATCACGCCTTTTTCCCGTAAAGGGGTAGGCAGAGACCACTTTTTGCCACTTGCTACGATCCTTACATACTCGTTTCGCTTCGTCCTCTTTCATTCTTACCATCCATTCCTCCTCTTACATTCAAGGTAGCGAAGCGGCTCTCCATGGTCCGCTTTTCACCTCCGCGAGAAACGAGACGTGATGGGTGGTGAACCACATCGCCGCCATTTTGGATAATTAAATTATTTTTCTGATTATCCATTGCGTTTCCACGGATTGGTGGAGAGGGTAGGAATAGGGAAAAGGAAGGATAGGTGGTGTGGAAAGGAAGATTGGTAAGTTAGAGTGGGAAATAGGAAATGTAGGATATTACCGCCCAGGAGGGCAAGGGATGGGACAGTAATAGCTAGGGAAGCCGGGGTCGCATACCCGTATACTATACCACAACTACCGGACAGGTAAGTTGGGATGAGTATCCCGTGACATGATTAATAGTACTCTGAAAAATAAGACAGTTTACAATAGGAATAGTATAGGTACTTAAAATCAAATTTTGAAAGATATTGCGAATCCGCAATATCTTATTCCGCAATAGCTTACTTACATCAAACAATCGTTTGATGTAAGTAAGCTAATTATGTAGGTTTTATACACTAATATTTTAAAAAATATTTCAACTTATTTGTGACTTTGAAATGCACATAATTATAAAACTACACGTAATATCCTAATTCTTTTTACTTTTATCAAGTTGTAAATGTAATACCTTATTGGTTCTTAATTTATTAAAAAAAAAAAAATTACATGTTGTCAAATAGGTACCCAATTTCGACGGCGAAGTTCGAAAACAAAATGTACTCGTATATATTTGGATTTGACCTAGATTGGACGTATTATCGAATGCATCTTGAGTAAAGGCCCAGCGCAGTTTTATCGATCGCGTTTACGACTAATCGTAATGGTAATTCGCTACGATTTGCCGGACGTACGCTCGATAAAACTGCATACTTATATTGAGTCGTTTAATTGTTACAATAAAACGTTAGTTGCGTAGCGGGCATAAGGTGGCGAATGGTTTACCTGTTTATTAATTAAACTATACAGATATCTCCCGTTCGGCCGAGTCAATCACATTTTCTTTAACAAAAATCTATACCGGCATTATTTGTGTTTTTTATCTTTTAATATATAAAGATTAACTTTATATATTAAAAGATAAAAAACACAAATAACTATAATTATTAGGGTTCCGTACCTCGAAAGGAAAAAAGGGAACCTTTATAAAATCACTTTGTTGTCCGTCCGTCTGTCTGTCAAGACCCTTTTCCCCAAGAACGCGTGGAGGTATCAAAATGGAATTTATACCAAATACTCAAGTCTACTGTCCCTTGAAGCTGTGAAAAAATCAAACTTCTAAGCCAACGAAATCAAAAGATATAGCCGTTTATGCCGCAAATTTTCGACACTCGCAAACTCAAAACCTACAGGGTACTTCCCGTGAACTTAGAATCTTGAAATTTGGTACGAAGGAACCTCTTATAGCACAGGTAAAGGAAAATTGCGAAAACCGTAATTTTTTAGTTACATCGTAAATATAATAAAAATCTTGTTCATAATTTTAAACTTACTACCCCCTTTCGTCATGTACTTGTAGAGGTATTAAATTGAAATTCATATTAAATATTCAGGTCTATAATACATTTAAACAAAATTGCTACAGGTTTATACGGAACCCTCGGTGCGCGAGTCAGACTCGCACTTTGCCGGTTTTTTATTAAAAACTATTACCCGACTACGTAAATATTATATACCCCTGACTATTATTACGAAGCTATTGACACATCATTAATTAAAAACGAATCAGGAATTTAGGCGCTACGGTGGAACAAAAATACATACATAAACTACTAAAATCATTACCCTTCCTTTTGATTACGCCGTGGTCGGGTAAAAAGGACACATTTAAATCCTTCAAATGTGTTGAAGCAATTCCGAAGTCCCAAACGGCTCGTACAAAGTTCAACTTAGTTCGCAAGTTGATGAAATTTGTATGGATTTCACACCGGTAATGGATGTTAGCTCAGTGTTTCATCCATTTTCATCCGAGAACTTGGTAGCTTTTACCTGCCTGCTTCCGAGGTATAAAATTACGTTATCGGTGGATTTGTTGCTTTTCTTAGCATTATTTTTACTGTGCGAGAGCCAGGAAAAGTTAACACTTTACATAGCAGATTTAAGCAGACGGCCTTAACAGGATAAGGAAGTATCATTGACTAACAGTAATAGGGGATCGGACTACATCTGAAATAATTGGGTTCATTAATATATTCAGAAACATTGAGGCATTACTACTTGGTAAATGTAAAAAAATATATTATTTTATGTGTAGTTTACTAATAAAATACATTTAAAAATACCAAAAAAAATTTTTTTTTGCGAAATTGCTAAACAAAACTTGCATCATTAGTTTACTCACATCATATACAAAAACACTCATTACGGTAAGTATGAACTTAAACGCACAAATATGGGAGATATTTACAAATATATTCCGGCGGCCATATACTTCATATACTACTTCATATACTATAACCTACAAGTGACGCCATTTGTAGGTCGACTTTAGTATGGAGTGTAGGAGGCTCGCGAAATTTTTTATACAAATCGCTGTACCTTTGAAAATATTGACTTTTGATATACGGTTTCTTCTGAGAAGTTACTCATATTTAAGAGTACTATTCATTTATGCAATAAAAAAATAGTCCGATTGCCTAGTATTAAAGTTGACCACAGACTATAAAAATATGTTGTCTGCGGTTAATTTATTAGGTATATTTTACACGGTTTAAGGAATGCATCAATTTTATATTTCAACACAAAGTCCGAGCGCTCTCAATGAAAAACCACTTCAGTAACCGTATTGTCCCGAAATTCGGTATCCCAGTGGCGTATTGACAGTTGTTATGTTTGTATACCACAGTCCACTTGTGTTTGGTATTCGGACGGATAGGCAAATATTTGCGAAGCCTGTTACACTTGTGGAAAGATACGAGTACATGGAATTGCAGATTATGTTTTTTGTTTCCTACAAAAATATATGTATAATGACTCCGAAAATCAATTACGGATACTTCGGGCACAAATTCCACTGCTTATGTAAAGACGTTTAGGCAAAACAATAATTGTCATACTCAAAGTAAAAAAAATCATCTCATGTAGGTATGGGTGACTCTCCGCAAAATGCAAACTCGCCCATATAAAGAAAAAAAAATTTTTTCTAGTAAGTATTTTCTTAAAATTAAAATTTACAAAAAGAGATCGTGTTTAGGATCATTCTTCTAAAGTAAGCTACATAAGTCATAAGGTCAGCCTTATGACTTATGTAGCTTACTTTATTGTTTTAAATACCCAAAGATAGCGGATACAATCACCTTAAAATTTGCTTTAAAATAATCTAGTAGGTAATAATAAAAAAATATTTGGAAAAAGCATAAATAGTCTGCTCAAAAACTTTACATTGTTATGTTATTTTAAATGAATTATGTCAAACAACACAATATTATGCAAAGTGGCCTCTTATCCTACAAATATAATAAATATGTGAGTTTGTAAGGATGGATAGATAGATGGATGTTTATTACTTTTTCATGCAAAAAGTACTGAAAGGATTTCGATGAAATTTGGTATCGTAGTAGCTTAGGCTCTAGGTTAAAACATGGGCATTCCCGAAAAAGTACAATGTTCCTTTGGGATACTGTATATACGCAGGTAGAGGCTATAGCTACTAGCTAGTATTTTATACTTCCATTAATTTTGCTTGAGCTTTACTTAATACTGGCCTATGTACTACCAAAAGAATTATCTTGTGAATATATTGTCAATTTGTATTATCATTTATCATTGTGCCTATGAGGCCGCAGACGCGCAGCCACGCATCGACCGGATAAATACCACGATCTCACAGAAAACCAGCGTAAAATAACGCTTGTGTTTCGCTGAGTGAGTGAGGTTACCGAAGGCCCTCTTGGAGATTTTAAGGACCAGGAACGCAGGTCGCAACACCAGAGGGGTTACAAGTACAACTCCTCTGGAGTTGCGAGTGTCCATGGGCGGCGGTAATCGCTTACCATCACGCGACCCGTCTGCTTGTTTCCTGGTACATAATAAAAAAAATGTAACAGTGAAAGCCTACAAATACAACTACAATCTGTTCGCGGTTAAACAATAGAAATCCCAACACAATATTAAAGTTAGCAACTAGCTTATTCATAAAGCGGTCTGCGGCCTCATATTAACTTTGAACTACTACAGACCGCTTGCGAGTGTATTTATATTCCGACTTCGTCCGTAACTTTCCCAGTAATTAGGTGGACACTTGCGAAGTTGCGAAAATTGACGTAAAATTTGATATGAACTCGCTAACTTTTTAGGACTATGAGTTTGAGATTTACGGTTGGTACCTTACATACATGTATTTTTTATAATTATAAAGATTTGGTGAAATGATGCCGGCTACAGACCTAACGTTTTATCGTAACGATTTAACGGTGTAAGCCGAATTGTGCAGTTTTATCGATCGTGTATGACAAATCGTAGCGATTTATCGTAAAACTTTTCCAGACACACGACCGAAAAAACTTCATAGTTCGTCTAACGCCGATAAATCGTTACAACGAAATGTTAAACCCATTACTGATAAAATTATTTACACAATGGCTAAGCTATTCAAAGTTTTATCCTTCTCTGATACGTTGGAAAGGTCGCTCGACAGACAAGGACGAAACATTGTATAGCTTATACCGTAATGTTTTTATTAGTTAGAGGGTAGTATTTGCAGGCATTAGAATTTTTATCTCAATTAAGCTGATACAGTCGAAAACTCAAACACTTATCAATATAAGAGCCTCTTAACTTTGATAAGCGTTTGAGATACTGATTGCTCCATTAACTACCGGGACCTCATTAACTAACAGCCTCCGTGGACTAGTGGTTAGAGCATAAGCTCTCGACTCGGAGGTCGCGGGGTCGATTCCCGCATTGGAACAATAAAAAATGTTGTTTCCAAGTTTGGTTAGGACAATGTAGCATGATTGACAAGAAAGATGATCCATGCGTCGGATGGGCATGTAAAAAGTCGGACCTGCTGATCTCTCGTCAGTCGTGTCGGTTATCCGTCCCACTGGATTACGGAGTAAAGGAAAAGAGTACTCTTGTGTACTGCGCACACACTTGGGCACTATACAATTTTACGCAGGAGTCTGCGTAACTGGCCTGGTTTCAATGAAACCGGCCACCGTCACCGATATGGGTCTGGGGAGTTATTAACTACCGGGAGCTCATAGGAGCGGTATACTATATAAGGTTACCTGGTCCCTCCACCGAGTGTCGTGCAGCGCACCCCGCACGTGGTACACGGAGTCCGCGTCCCCAGACTCCGAACGCGCGCGCGCCTCCGCCTCGCGCGTCTCGTCACTACAACACACAGAGTGATATGTCTTACATGGTTATGACATCCTGGTACTAATAGTGCTAATCTATCCTACTAATTTTACTAATATTATAAATGTAGTTTGTGAGGATGCTCCGTGGCCTAGTGGGTAGACCGTTTGGTTCGCATTCGAGAGAGTGCAGGTTCAAATCCCAGGTTGTGGCGTGTACCAATGAGACTTTTTCATCATACATGTACGTAGTACGGACGCTCTAACATCATACGGACGCTCTAACGGTGAAGGAAAACATCGTGAGGAAACCCGCACGTAGTTGGCCCCAGACGTATTGACTAGTTCATTCCTCTGGACTAGGCTGACTATGTTGTGAGAATGCCGTATGTGCTTGGGCAACCATACGACACTTAAAAACCAACTGTCCCAGGCACTACAGTATTTCAAGAGTGGTTACTTCGCTCGGAGAATACTGTATAAATCATCCATTAACGGATGTAAAGGCCTAAGTTTTGTGAGGATGAATGGATAAATGGATGTATGGATGGATGTTTGTTACTCTTTTACGAAAAAAATACTAAACGGATTTCGATGAAATTTGGTATGGTGGTAATTTAAGATATGAATTAAAACATAAGCTACTGTTTATCCTGGAAAAGTACAGTGGAATACTGTACATTTCCGGGATAAAAAGTATAATCGATACTATATTTACGCGGGCGGAGCCGCGGGAAACAGCTAGTATTTTAAATGTGAAAGTTTGTGAGGATGGATGGATGTTTGTTACTCTTTCACGCAAAACTTACTGAACGTATTTCGATGAAATTTGATAGTAGTAGTGGTATGGTAGTAGTTTCGACTCTGGATTAATACATAGGCTACTTATTTATCCCGAAAACGTACAGTGTTCCCGAGGGATACTACATTTATGCGGGCGGAGCCGCGGGCAACATCTAGTACTAAATACTTAAATAATTATGAAGATAAAGATTTGTTTGTTTGCATTGAGCAGGCTCTGAAATTACTGTACCGATTTTAATTAAATTTGGCATAGTAAGGGCAATTTGAACAAGTAAATCGAAGAATCTAAAAAACAAATTTGTGCAAAGATAATTTACATCTATAGATACAATTTCAACTCAGTTTTCATTATCATGAAATTAGCTAAACTAATAATAATATGGTGAAACCCGTTTGATGGAAAACGAGATTGACATCGAGGCACGAACGCGTGAGAACTAAGTTTTATAAAAAGATGTTATATTGTGAATGGTGAAATTGCCCCGGCTGGGACTATATTGTCCGGAATATGGAGGGTCGGAGAAAGTTCAGAGCATTGAAAATATAAGGTTTGGTAAAATCAATTACGGAAACTTTGGGTACGTCATATACTGCTTGTATAAAGACGTTTACAGTAATAACACACAAAATTTCTTGCACTGCCGTACCATTATTTACTGGAACCATTTCGCCGCATTTTCAGGCCCCTATTTGAGAACCTCTGGATAAGACCAGAACGCAGAAATTTTCGTCATCCAGTAAGCTATAATCATATACTTAAAATCCAAAATTTTAAGTCTGTAGGTCATTTAGTTCCGAAGTTAAACGAAAGCAAAGTTTCGCATTTATGACACTCACTCACTCAGTCACTCACTCATGATCATCAGAATAGAACTAGTACTTCCCATGAACTCAGAGAGCTGAAATTTGGTACAGAGTTAGGGTTTAATGGCCACATAAAGGGAAAACTATAAAAACTAGGATAATCGAAGATCTGGAGTACCTGGGGTGACCCCTATTAGAAAACACAAGAGCCCAACCAAACTATTAGAGATCGACATACTGCCTTTACAAAAAATATTCAACTTGGTGGGCCACTTCATTTGATGTCAAAAATCGAAGGTCTGAAGTATCTGATGAAGAACCCTCAGCTGATTAGAGATATGGTAATGCCAATACCAAATACTATTGGTACATAAAAAAATCGACTGTTATTGCAAAAATCCAGTGAAGTGGGACACAATATCTTCTAATTTAATCTAGCCCGTAGCGTCCCACTGCTGGGCGAATGCCTCCCCTTCTGCTTTTAATACGCATATAGATAAAATTAAAGGAAAACTCTGGATAAGACTAGACTGGCTTTTATACTTATACTTACAAGTTTAAAAGAAGAAATAGTCGAACAATTAAATTTATTCTACTCGAACATTACACAAATTAAATAAAAAAATTACACTAAAATCTAGTAAAATAATATTCCCACGTTTCTACAAAAAGAAGTGAAATCCCACCAAAAACATTCTGTAAAAAACTAGCCAAGTCTCCATGGAGCTGCTTGTTTATCTTTTTTTTTTTTTTTTTTAATAAGATTTAATGGCCTGGTAACAAGACCTTTAAGCCAAGTCTTATATTTTTGAGGTATTTCTTATTTGTCTTATTTCTAAATAGTCAAGTCCAAAGTCTAGTCAAAGTCCTAATAAATAGTCACGGTAGTCAATCAGTCAAGTCAGTCGATTCAGTAAAGTGGTAGACGCTTTACTGAAACTTCCTAGGGAGTTTTGGCGGGAAACCCAATTTAGCACGCATTTTGTAGTTGCTATATCACTCCTCCACATAAGTGCACGTCACGAATAACTAATGGTTAATATTCCACCAATATTACACATTAAAAACCGCAATAACACGAATTTAGAAAAATAACACAGAAACACAACATTACTGATTGACATTCCCGGCAAAACTCGCTTGTTTATCTCTAAAAAGTAATGAAATCTAGACAAAGTCGTGCCAAGTCTAAGGATTCTTACTGCGATTTCTTTATTATTATATGATATTATATGTTGTGTGACTTGGCCGTTGAAGGGTACACAAGGGTACAAAAGGGGCTCCATGACACCATTGCTCATTACATGTGTTGTACAATCAACAACAGTCTAAAATAAGACACTAGCGTCCAATTACCAATACCAGTATTTTTTTTATAAAATAAGGGGGCAAACGAGCAAACGGGTCACCTGATGGAAAGCAACTACCGTCGCCCATGGACACTCGCAACATCAGAAGAGCTGCAGGTGCGTTGCCGGCCTTTTAAGAGGGAATACGCTCTCTTCTTGAAGGTTTGTAGGTCGTATAGGTCCGGAAATACAGCTGGTGACAGTTCGTTCCAGAGTTTTATAGTGCGCGGCAGAAAGTTACGCGAGAAACGCACGGTGGAAGACTGCCACGAGGATGGAATATTTTTCGCGTGGGACGATGGCGAAAAGTTGCAGGTGGTATGATTCCGAACAATTCCTCAGAGCATTCCCCGTGATACAACCGATAGAGGATGCAGAGTGAAGCTACATCTCGGCGTAATTCCAAGGGGTCCAAGCTGTTTGAAACACAATGACAGTCAACAATTCGAGCGGCCCTTCTTGGATACGATCCAGAGGGAGCAGTTGGTATTTTGGTGCTCCTGCCCAGAGATGAGAACAATATTCCATATGAGGCCGAACCTGCGCCTTGTAGAGTATGGGCTATTATCTCGCTTAACAAACATAGGTAGTTACAAAAGAATCTGATATAACATTACGTGTAAACAAAATTGACTTGTACCCACGAATTTTCAACGGCCAAGTCACACAGCATTAACTACAATAATAAAGAAATCGCAGTAAGAATCCTTAGACTTGGCACGACTTTGTCTAGATTTCATTACTTTTTAGAGATAAACAAGCAGCTCCATGGAGACTTGGCTAGTTTTTTACAGAATGTTTTTGGTGGGATAAGTATTTTACATTAATTTTAATATGTTACACGACCGGTTTCGACAACGTCATCATCAGGTGTGATTACTGTGAAACATGAATTTCCACCAAGAACCTACAGTACAATCAATAACATATCTAAAGACGTTTAGGCAAAAAAAAATTGAAACGCGTGGATTTTTTTTATACAAAATTAAATTATGTTGCAGGAAATTACATCTTGTAGCGTACTAGATCCTTGTTACTACAATATAATCTGTGGTATGAATTAATAAAGGCGGCAACCCAGTGCGAGCGGGTTCCGAGTGGCAACACTTGTGGAGGTCATTCGGATCATTCGCTTGGCGGACTCTGTGAGCACTGGACGTCGGAATGTAAAAAGTGTATTTTATTCAACCAAGACATTATAGCATAATTACAAGGACACCACACATCTTATTGCATTATATCGACCACGCGCGTACAGCTGTTCAGATATGAACTTGAATGACCTTTCCTGGTGTATGCAATATGTATCGCTGTCTCTGTCGTGCTACATCTGCTGTCCTTGTCGCGCGCGGACGCTTTATGCAAAAGATTTAATTTCTGGCAATATTTTAATTTAATAATTTTAGTTTGTATTTATTTTTACACGGGTTTAATTTTTTTTTGCCTAAACGTAAGTCTTTACACAAGCAGTAGATCACGTGCCCGAAGTATTCGTAATTGATTTTACCAAACCTTATATAACTCTAGATTAAAATTGATTAAATACAATAGCGTTGACAATGAGTGCCGAGTTGTCAGATTTGACATTGACATTTGAGTTGACACTCGTGTGTTCAATTTAAAGTTCTATTGTATTTGTACAGAGTTATATTTTCAGCGCTCTGAATTTTCCCCTTAATAAATAATTTTCAGCCTTAATGGTACAACAACACAACAACCGACAACGTTAAGCGATGGGGCTAATCAAAAGTACATAAAGGATGAGCAATGACTGGCGCGGCGCCAGCGGCCAGGCGCAGGGTTACTACCTACGGGTTACTGCTGCCCTGGTAGCTTCTTTATCAATTTATTATGGTCATTCACGTTAAGAGTGCAGTGAGTCATCTGGACAAATGTCAAAATGTTACTAATGACGCTTGTTTAGCCGTGATTCACCAATTGAAGTAAGCTACTTGGACATTTACACTGAATCAAACAAACGCAATAATAGTCTGATTCACAAGATCCATTTCAGTGAATTTCTGTCCAAGGGCACCGAAAACTATGATCCAGGGCTCATTCGATTCGGAATGACCTCTAGAAACTTTTTGAAAACTTTCAAAAAGGGCTCGAAAAAATTGTCATTTTTTCGAGCCCCTCTTGGATTGAACAATCTATGGAGCTATAATATTAATTATTATTAATAATGTCCGCATGACATACTACAGAAACTTTAGAATATCCGCAAAACGTGAAAATAATTTTTGAAAATCACTACTACGCTACATTCAAGGCAAGCGTCAGGTTTTGTAAATTCGTGACATCTGACAGCTTTTTGACACGACAAGGACCGTCGGGCTAGCAAGCGCCGCCTGGTGTCAGAAAAGAAATCTAAAATTCTTATTGACCGTTTTTGATACCACTTACGAAGCCAGATGACGCTTTATGTGCGTTGCGATTCAAAATTGAACTCTATTTACATTTGGAGTGTCTATAAATTGCGTTAGACGTTATTGGGGCTTTTGACGAATTAGATTTATATTCGAATACGATCTTTTTCTTCTACTAAAAGAACAGGTAGGGGCTGATGATGATTGTTTAAACTGAAAACGTACAAAAAGCATCTCGAAATAATTCAGTTTAAATGTTTCAAGACGGCGTAGCGGGCGCCGCAGGCGGTGCGTGCAAGGTACAGTCAGCAAAAATACAAAAAATTAAATAATAATTATTAATTTTTCATTTTAAATTTTATTTACTTTTGATAATAACCATTTTACATTTTATTAACCTTTGGCACGGTTTTAATACAGTTTTGTCAGCACTTTTAATCTCATTTAGAAAAATTACAATTATTATTTCTGTCTAGAGCTAGACTAACCGGAAGAAAGAAAAAACCTCACATTCGTAATTAGTCAGAGCAAAGAATTATGTCATACTACTGACTGACATTATGAAACAGATTACAGAGTGTAGCAAATAAAAGTAAAACCTGAGAAATGGCGGCAAATTTAAAAATTCTAAGGGCTTTTTTTTGTATTAATTAGAATTTTTAAAATGAAAATTATGACTTACTAAATAATTATTTAGTAAAAACATGATAAATCAAATTTGAGATAAATATTTTTTACTCTTTCATGAAAAGAAAACTGAACTTTTGTCAAAATTTTAGTTCGTCAAATCGCTTTGTTTTAAAATATCCCAGGTTCAACTTTCGTTTGCCAGACTCTAGTAATGTTATTTAATAATAATTATTATTAGTAGTAAAATTATGTATAATAATAATTTATTTTGTAAAGGAGAGTTTATTGAAACAATAACACAAAGGTTCACATTAAAATATTAAAAAATACCGAGATAAAAACTAAATTACTATCTAATTCATTCATTCTTAAAATGTATAATATGAAGTTTTATATCACGAAAGAAATTAAATGCTCAAAGTATGCAGACAGAACAAACTTCTGTAGTAAAATTTTCTTAAAGGTCTTTACTTCTTTAGATAGAAACCAAAGACATGCAAGAACAAAGTTATTTAGACGTTTTTGTCGATTAGGACCTAAGTTAAACTTTAGTTTTCACTTTACAAACTTTAGCTGCCGACTGTACCTACAAAAAGTTTAAAAGATCCTGTAGAGTTATTTTAATGGGGTTTTCTTTAGAGTTGTGATGAGTTTTAAATTGTGACGTTCTTTAACGTATTATGACCTCTGTGGATCAATGGTTAGCTCGTTGGCGCTCAAGCTGGAGGTCGCGGGTTCGAATCCGACCAGGAACAAAAAGTTTTTCAGTGATCCTGGTGATTGTTTTATAATAAAACTCAACAGTCTTATTAATAAAATTATTTACACCACGGATTAGCTAATCCAACATGGCTGTCTCTGTCAGATACTTTGGAACAGTCACTTGATAGACAAAGAGAGCGATTTGGATTTGCTTATCCATGGTGTAAATATTTTTATTAATAAGGGTGATAAAATATATAATTAGTAATAGTGTAAAAAGTATTAAATATATTTCTGTTGTCTGGTAGTTGGAAGTTGGAACATGTAAGGCCGTATTGCCCGTAACACAAGTTCTTCGACAACTTTTCACAGGACCAGATTGACGTGGTGTGAAAGCATCCATCCGTTTCAGCCTGGTGACGTCCACTGCAGGACATAGGCCTCTCCCATACATTTCCAGTGCGACCGGTCGCTCGCGTCCTGTATTCACCGACTTCCTGCGACTTTTCTCAGGTCATCTGTCCACCCGGTGGAAGGGCGTCCTACGCTTCGGCGTCCAGTTCGTGGTCTCCACTCAAGAACCTTTCGGCCCCAGCGGGCATCGGTTCTACGGGCTATATGTCCAGCCCATTGCCACTTTAACTTGCTAATGCGCTGGGCTATGTCGGTAACTTTAGTTCTGCTACGGATTTCCTCATTTCTGATTCTATCACGTAGAGAGACTCCAAGCATAGCCCTCTCCATAGCTCTTTGAGCGACACGAAGCTTTTGAATAAGTCCCGTTGTCAATGACCACGTTTCGGCTCCATATGTCATCACCGGTAACACACACGGAAAGCATCCATAGATTATTATTACTGAAACACTGAAAGGGGTGAAAATTTACCAGCCTCATAAACAATTTTAAAATTATCGTTTTATAAAATAAAATTTTTTCCTGTTCCACTTACGGAATGATGTGAAGAATAATCTTCACAGTTTAATTATGGCAATACAGCAATATTAATAAGGCATTAAATTCAAAAAATAAAATATTATTACATTTTAGATCTTTACGCTACGTTCCCACGAGAGTTTTTTAGAGATCGCGACAGAACAAACAGCACTATAAATAGAACTATGCGCTAATACAATAGAGCTGAAAATCGAAGTGTCAATAGGGGATCGGACTACATCTGAAATATTTAGTTTCATTAACATATTCAGAAATATTGAGGCATTACTAGCTGGTAAATTTAAAAAAATATATTATTTTATGTGTAATTTACTAATTAAATACATTTAAAAAGTACAAAAAAAATTTTTTTTGCGTAATTGGTAAACAAAACCTACATCATTAGTTTACTTACATCATATACAGCCTCCGTGGTCTAGTGGTTCGAGCATTGGCTCTCGATCGGAGGTCGTGGGTTCGATTCCCACAAGGGAACAACAAAAAATGTTGTTTCCAAGTTTGGTTAGGACAATGTAGGCTGATCACCTGATTGTCTGACAAGAAAATGAAAATGAAAGATGAAAATGATGATCCATGCGTCGGACGGGCATGTAAAAAGTCGGTCCTGCGCCTGATCTCTCGCCAGTCGTGTCGGTCATCCGTCCCACTGGGTTACGAGAGTAAAAGGAAGAGAGAGTGCTCTTGTCTACTGCGCACACACCTGGGCACTATAAAATTACTCCTGCGTAACTAGCCTGGTTTCAATGAAACCGGCCACCGTCACCGAGATCGGTGTGGGGAGTTATTATTATACAAAAACATTCATTATAATAAGTATGAACTTAAACGCACAAATATAGGAGATATTTACAAATATGTTCCTGCGGCCGTATACTTTATACCTACTTAATGCATTTTAATCCAATAGTGACGTCATTTGTATGTCGATTTTAGTATGGAGCGTTTTAACGAGACTTGCGAAATTTTATATATGTTACCGGCCAAACTCGATTTCAGGACAAACTAGTTTTGCCTAGGCTAAACTGGTTCTTCCTATACGCGATAGGATTAACTAGTATATCCTAGTCCAAACTAATTTGTCCTAAGCCCGATAGGACAATCCAGTTTAGCCTAAGCCAAACTAGTTTATCCTGATATTAATATGCACACTCTAGGACAAATAACTATCGGAATATCGCTAAGGACTGCAGCTACGAACTTTTCAGTTGGATTAGGCCAAGGTTTCGTGAGATGCAACTGCATCAAAAACTGTTCCACAAACAGATGCAAGTGCGAGAAGGCAATAATACTCTGCAATTCTAAGTGCCCCCAAAGCACACCATGTAAAAATAAATAACAATTTTAATAATTGAAATATGATAATATTCTATTTATTAAGGATTTATAATATCTTACACCAATACACTTTGCCAATATGGAAAAGTACTTATCATAATAAGCTATTCAGTAAAATCTATAACGCCGACCACTTTAGTTAAAATCCTAAAATTTTAATATAGAATTTACTTTCCGCTTTACACCTAAAACTCTATCTTCTGTAAGAGTGTTAATGATTGTATTGTTCTGTGTTCATGTTATTTTATTCCTGTTTTGTATTTGTTATTATTTAAAACTGCATAATATTGCTGCTATAAATGGTTAATTGTATATTTTGTCTAGTTTATCTGTTAAATACTTTAAAAATGTCATGTTAATTTCGCAAGTGTTACAAGTTATATTTTTAACTAATTGTTCTCATTCTATCACGTATATGAGCGTTTTTAGTTTTATTTTATTTTTCTTTTTGTTTATTTGTTATCACTGAAAATCAGCGTTGCTATTTCGCAACAATATGCTGCGTGAGCACCAATTTGGTGAAATAGAAACTAGTTTTGTCGTTAATTTTTTGTTTGTTGTGTTAATTTTTTACCAAATAAATAATATTTCTATTCTATTCTATTATTGTTTCTATTTCAAAAGCATTTATTATTTGTTATTGTTTGTATAGCCAATAAAATATATCCATAGCTTTTAACGACGAATCATTATCGTTTTAATGAAAATGATTATTTTTCCAATTACGGATTATCAGTTTATATATTTATTTAGACTTTCTAGATATACCATAATGTTTAGACTAGGCCATACTAGTTTATCCTGGAGTGTGCGTATTAATGTCAGGATCAACTGGTTTGGCCCAGGCTAAACTAATTTATCCTATCGGGCTTAGGACTAATTAGTTTAGACTAGGATATACTAGTTAATCCTATCGCGTATAGGAAGAACCAGTTTAGCCTAGTCAAAACTAGTTTGTCCTGAAATCGGGTATGGCCGGTAACATATACAAATCGCTGTACCTTTGAAAATATTGACTTTTGATATACGATTTCTTCTGATAACTTACTCATATTTAAGAGTACTATTCATTCATAATAAAAAAAAAAAAAAAGTCCGCTTGCCTATTGTAAGATGTCAGATTTGACAACTCTACAAGATCTGATATTTCGCGATCACTAAGGCTCACGTAGCCTGATGATAAAATTTTTATTTAATATGAAAGTCACAAGCCATTAATGTATTTCAATAATTTTACATTGTAAGTATATTGAAGGAATATTTTAGAAGCTGATAGATAAACTGACAACGGTTTAGAAATAATCACCGACCTCTCCGTACAAAAACGAAAAACAAATGTTCTCCGAGCGCTTTTCAACTTCAGTGTACTGAAAAATTCATCAACGACCCCGTAAGTACAACGAAATGTACACACCAATCACGATTCTAACCCATTGAAATAAAACACAAAATCACTCGCACGCTAGAGAAATTCCACAATTCAACCATGTAATAAGTGCTTGCGAGTTTCTATTTATTTCAAACTAAAATAAGCCAAGCAATTACGTGCCTTATGACAAACATCGTGAGGTTGATTTTGGAGTGGCTCGTTTCATACGGACCTCAGTGACCTTCGGGACGTGTTAGACTATAACAAGTTCTATGTGTACCACGTAGAGTTTAAATTAGTTTAATCGTGGTGGGAATAAAATTCATGTTCTGTAGTGGACAATAAACGATCGCTGTTTAGAAGTCCGCCAAATATTCCTGTGATTAAGTACACTATACAGGGGACTCCGCCATCTTGTCGTTGTAAATGAGGGTAGTTTAATAATTAAACTGTTTATGTTACACTCACTATAACGTATAACGTTACTTTTTATGTTTTTGTTGTACCTAGTCTATACATCTATACAGATAAATAAAATTGAAGTATCTGTTTGTAATTTAAATTTAACAGCTTTTCACTTAATGTATATGAAAGTATATTCGGTACTTACAATAAAATATCTATTTTAAAAAAAATTGTCTGTCTGTTTGCTCCGGCTATGACTAATCTCTGAAACGGCTGGACCGATTTTCACGGGACTTTCACTAGCAGATAGCTGATGTCTAACTGATGATAAGGTCTAACATTTCATTTTAGGGTTCCGTTTAAAAAAATTGGATTCCGTTTCCGTTAGTTCTATGCAAACGAAGTTGCGGGCATCAGCTAATTTGGTATATAAAAAGTTTTATTTTCTTGGTAGATTTTCCTGAGTAAGATCTTATTTTTTTTTGTTAAGTTAATTTTTTACGCATTATGGGGGATTGCCAGCCACGATTGTAGAATAAAATATTACATACTTATTAAAATACTAGCTGTTGCCCGCGTCTCCGCCCGCGTAAAGACAGTATCCCTCGGGAACACTGCATTTTTTCGGGATAAAAAGTAGCCCTTGTTTTAATCCAGAGCCTAAACTACTAAGATACCAAATTTCATCAAAATCCGCTCAGTAGTTTTTGCGTGAAAGAGTAACAAACATCTATCCATCCATCCATACATCCTCACAAACTTGTTTCTAACCTATTTAAGGTTAAAAAGTAACTTTTAGAATTGTCCTACATAATGAGCGATCGGAAACAATCCCATCGAGAAGAACCTGTTAGCAACAAGATGGGAAAATTGTCCTTCTAAAAAATAGGTATGTTACAAAGTTATAACTTATCATAAATGACAAATGATAAGTACATAAGGGAAATAGAAGTAGCCTATAATATAGTGTTATGGTGGTCCTTATTCCCGGAGTATGCAATCATTAACAAAATCATTTATCGTACCCTATTATGAATATGAAAGTTTGTGAGGATGGATGGTATGACTCTTTTACGCAAAAACTATTGAACGGATTTCGATGAATTCGATGTTTTTACCGACTGTGCCAGAAGGAGGGTTTTAGAGAGTACTAGCTGATGCCTGCAACTTCATTTTCATAGAACTAACGGAAACGGAACCCCATTTTTAAACGGAACCCTAAAATAAAAGTAGCCTATGCTAGACCTTATAACCTCAGCTGCAAGTGAAAGTCCCGTGAAAATTGGTCCAGCCGTTTCAGAGATTATCCGGAGCAAACAGACAGACAAACAGACGGACAGACAAAAATTTCAAAATTGATATTTTATTGTGAGTACCGAATATACTTTCATATTCATTCAGTGAAAAGTTGTTAATTTGAAATTACGAACAGACACTTCAATTTTATTTATCTGTATGGATGTATGTACTAATTACTATGTATAATTCTTTGGCACGCTGTAGATCTTTAACGGCTTGACGTATTGAGGAAATACAGTATCATTAGATTCTTGAGAGTGACACTGGGACCTTGCTGGGACCTGTGTTACATACCAAAATTATTTGACGCAGTCGAGGTTATTTTTTAACACGCTATATTAACTTCACCTGTATGTAAGCTTGTTTGCTTGCTTGTATGTAACTATCAATACAATGCGGTCGCCAAGCAACCGTTTGAAGTTATTCCACGCGTTACACCGCACACATGCTGTGAGTTGTGACTTGAGCTCGTGTTGTGCCACACGCCAACTCTCTCCTAATTATATGCTTTATTAAATGGACCTCTATCTTACAACAGTCTAGTATCTACACCTAAATTGCCTTTTACATCAATGATGAACGTATAAATTAACTAAAAAGTTGAAAATAAATATAGTTTAAAAAAACTAAAAAAAACACGCTTTTAAAGAATATCGAAATAAAAAGTTGAAAATAATTTTTAAAATTTTAAAAATAAACTTAAAACAGTAGTATATAAAAATACTAGTATAATTGAGGGAAAAGTGTGGGGCTTTGTGCCATAATTTTCGTATATCGAGCGACCCACGCTTTTCCATCAATTATACTAGTATTTTTATATACTACTGTATTAAGTTTATTTTTAAAATTTTTAAAATTATTTTCAACTTTTTAGTTCGATATTCTTTAAAAGCGTTTATTTATTTTAATAATTATTCATTAACTAATTTTTTAACACTTAAAGTTACATACTTGGCCTATTTTCCTGTTTATATTAAGTAATTTTCTCTCTATTTCATCTGCACAAGCAGTTCCGATACTACAGCTTTAAATCAATTTAAAAAACCGAACATTTATAAAACTTCAAAGGGCGTTATCCCTTTGCGGTTTGGAGTACAAATATTTGGGAGTACCGACCGACCGCACTGCCAATACTCGATACAAACACCATATTGATCTGCTGCCATAGCCAAGTTAGTACATAGAGCTGTAGTGTATTGACACCATAATAATAAATATGAAACACGTACACTCGTGGAATGGGGTTAACTGGTTGTGGACTGGGTTGGGAGCTCAAGCTACCAGGCAGTCCTTTACCAACCGTCACACAGAGTGGAAGTGTCTAGTGACAAGTGTTTCTGTATTTTATTTACCTCCTACAAGTGTTTGGATTTTACAAGAGCCTACATCATCCCACTACTATTATAAATGTGAAAGTTTGTGAGGATGGATGGATGTTTATTACTCTTTCACGCAACTACTGATCGGATTTCGATGAAATTTGGTATAGTTATTGTTTAGGCTCTGGATTAAAATATAATGAGAAAAAAAATACAAAAAAATCCCATCCCCAAAAAGTACAATATTCCCGTGGGATCGCGGCTCCATCGCAAATCACGTCCGAGTTAACTGCCGGCTACGGTGTTAGTAATAAAACTATTTTAATCCATTTGAAGCAAATTGGGAAGGCGAAAAAGGTTGAATGGTGGGTACCTCATAAATTGAGTGCAGCAAACCGACAAACGCGCGTCGACTGCTGCGTTGTAACGCAGCAGTCGACGCGCGTTTGTCGGTTGAGTAATGTATACTCAACCGGTACAATAATGAAGGGATTTTAAATCCAACCTTTGATTAAAAGTGGATCATGTACGCTAATCGGAAACACTTATCGCAATGGCTGAACCCTGGCGAACCAGCCAAAGCCTGCCGCAAGCGAAAATTGACTCAAAAAAGTTACTTGTGAGCGTTTGGTGGACTAGTACCGGTGTCGTTCATTACAGCTTTCGTAAATCTGGCCAGATGATTACGGAAGATGTCTATTGCCAGCAACTGCAAATCATGATGGAAAAGCTAGCTGCTATACAACCGATGTTGGTCATTCACTCTAGGCCACTGCTGCTTCAGGACAACGCTACACCACACACTGCACAACAGACGGCTACCAAATTAGACGAGCTTCAATTAAAATGTCTAAGATATCCACCGTTCTCCCCGGACCTTGCTCCAACAGATAAGATTTTTTTTCGAAATTTGGGTAACTTCTTGCAAGGGAAAAAATTCAACTCCGAAGGGACAGTCCAAAGCACCTTCAAAGATTTTATTGATTCCAATCCGAATGGTTTTTTTAGTAAAGGAATCAATGAACTAACTATGAGATGGCAAAGGTGCTTAGATAGCAATGGTATATACTTTGATTAAAAAATTATTTTATGTTTAAAAAAAATCGACTTTATGTTTCTCCTTTACAAAACGCCAATTTCATTTAAAATGACCTTATATATGAAATGTCGCAGTTAAGTTGTATGACACAAGTAGGTAATGCGTGACGCCGAACCTTATATAATATATCGCACCTTTAGAATTAAAGTGGCGTAACTCAAAAATTTAAGAAATCGACTTTTATACATAAAACGACTTAGAAACATGTAATCTATCGGTCTAATAGAAATAAACAGCCACTTTCAAGCTAGAAAGGGATAAACGTACAGTTGTGTCTCTTTCATATCGACCGCTTATCATGCGTTCCTTCACTATTGAAGGGCCCCTTTTAGTGTTGAGTCGATAATGCTAAAAGTTGGGTGCTGCGCGGTTACTCCGTAAATGACGTAAACTGTAATTCGTCGTTTTAATTGTAAGCGTAAGGCGAGTAATTTGTGTGTTATTTATTTTTGTACAGCCTCTTTTAGGTTTCGGGCGTTTTAAATCTAAATGATAATAATATTTGACGGCATATTTGTATTAGTGTCATTTCATTTCTAAACATTTCATAAATACATGAGCCTGATTATGTGTTATGTCTTCACTTTATAAACCGTTTTTGTGACTACAGTGACATATACGGAATTATGTCTATTATTTTCTACAGAATGATGTGAATTGGCGAGTTCAATTGTGATTGGGTCGTTTTATTTTTATTTCAATGAAAGTTTGAGGCTAGTAATGAAAAGACAGGACCAAATTTTGCTACTATATAAATATAACTGGAATGAAAATACAATACGAGAAAAGATGAGTTCAGCAAAACCTAAACATATAAAAGATATTTAAGGCTTGGTTTTTTCTATAAATATAAAACTATTGGGCATTTTTGGGTCATCAAGCAAGCTATAGTGTGAAATAAGGGCTCGACTGTATTTGCTAAACTCTATGACTCACGTTGTCATATTTTGACAAAACTCAGCCGCAACTTGCAAGACACTATTGTCATCATGAAATCGGAGATTCTCGATGAAGTCGAAATGGATTCCCCATACACCTAAAACACGAGCTCACCCCAAACCCATCTTGCAGATAATTCACGAGCCAGACTTATGCGCCACCTTACTGATGAGATTACTGATATTAACATGGTTGAGATTAGAATAGCTCTCAGGCAGATTCATAATAATAAAGCACCAGGAGATGACGAAATAACCACAGAGCTGCACCAGAACACCTGTCTTGACTGACTCTTTAATTCCGTCACCTACACTGGCACTACCCCGGAAGCATGCAGCAGGAGCATGGTGGTTTTATTTTTTAAAATAGGTGATAACACGCGACTTGAAACTACCATCCCATTCCGCTCCTGAGCCACGTGTATTAGCTATTAATGAGGGTTATCTGAGGGTCCGAGGAACCCAGAAGTTGAACGACTTTCAGCCAGTGGAGCAGACGTATAATCAGCCTCTCTGCCTAGCGTATGTGGACTATGAGAAAGCCTTCGATATCGTCGAGACCTGGGGGTCTAAAAAGGCCACTTTAGGTGTTTCATTAATGTTTCATATATTTTGACAGTTTTCAATAGAAATGCGTAAAATGGCGCACATAATATGAATTGCATATGAAAAGTAACCTAAAAGCCTAAAGTGGCCCTTTTTGGACCCTCTGAGGGGCAATCTGCTAAATAAAACCTGCATTAATACAATTACAATCAAGTCCTGATACGCTAAAACTCTCAAACAGGTATTTTATAAACGTTAAACCAACGTGAAACGCGCTCTGATTGGTCGAATCGTCATAAAATCCGTTCATGGTAACATGTCGCTTCACTTTCAATCCAATCAAAGTAAAATGAAAGTCTACTTTAAATACGAGAATTGAGGTTCTGGTCTGTATAACTGATTGAATGTACTGTTGGTTCTTGGTGGAAATTCATGTTCATAATAATATAACACAACTTTTTATACACACTTTTCCACTTTATTTAGATTTTTACAATAATTAAATATAAACACGACCGGTTTCGATTAACACCTGATGATGAGTTAATCGAAACCGGTCGTGTTTATATTTAATTATTGTAAAAATCTAAATAAAGTGGAAAAGTGTGTATAAAAAGTTGTGTTATATTATTATGTTCTGGTCTGTGCTGGAATTCATGCAGAAATACCTCGTTGACTCCCGATAATATTTTGAGGTGTTAAGATGTCTGTTCAAGTGATCCCTAATCCAACTTCTTCAAGGAGTGATACAGGTAGATGTTATCTCTCCAAAACTGTTTACTAACGCGTCGGAGGACGTTTTCTCGCTTAATTGGAACGGACGGGGCCTGAGACGGCCAGTACATCTCACACTTGCAATTTGCGGATGAAATAATTATTATGTCAGACATATCTACAGGACCTAGAAGAGATGCTGAACAGCCTAAGCGTTTGTTCAAGACGGGTATTGAACATGTTCTCCCAGGACCTGTAGTCATAAATGGAACTAGTCTTGAAGTTAAGAAGCAAGAATACGTATATCTTGGGCAAACTTTGAATCGTGGATACCACAATCACAATCACCTTTAGTCAGGATGCATTCGATAATTTTCACGGCGAAGTTCGGATTTGACATAAGGTATCACAAGCAACAAGTCACAAGGATTACTTATGTCAAATCCGATACATTTTTTATTTTGAAATTCGCTGTCGAAATTAGCGAATGTTCTTGACTAAAGGTTTAGGGTCTTTAATCAATGCGTTCCACCGGTAAAGAAACACGGCAGCAAACTCTGCTGATTGACAAGTTCAAGGTTGTTCAGCCTGTGATGGAAAGTGCAATGTTGAGGGTATCTCTGGTGGATAATAAAACTTGCTACGATGTGATTCGACAGAGAATTAAAGTCACTGACATTGCTCATAGAATTAGCACGCTGAACTGGAAGTGAGCCGGCCATGTTTGCAGACGGACAGACGGTTGATGGCGCAGACAAGTGTTAGAGTGGAGACCACGCTTAGGCAAACGTAGTGTACGACCTGCGGCACAATGGACCGATTTAAAGTTGGCTGGCAGCAGATGGATGAGGGTTGTCCGAGATCGGGATGGTCGGCGCTCATTAGTTAAGACCTACGTTAGGCAGTGGGCTATCCATATGTCCGTAGGTTGATGATGATGAAATTTCCCATCGATAATAATTAATATTGACCTCTGATATTGAAAGGCTTATTTAATTATTGCTTATTTAAATATCATTTCCTTTTCCTGTATAATAAACATTATTTTGATAGGAAGACGCCACGGTAACTACTTATATTTTTATGTACACGGTAAATACATAAAAATATAAGGGACCTAATACGTACAAATTAGGCATAAGTTTAGCTTTATTACGCATAAAATAAAAAAAAATCTGTTTTTTCTATTCTAATTTACCTTTAATTTTAAAAGACAACCATTAATAAACTAGCATATTCCAATATTAGTCACCGAAAATATATTTTACATTAGAAATAAATAGCCTAGTTTTAAAATAGTTACGTTTTAGTTTTGAATGCTTTAGTAAAAAATAGACACAAAGCTAAATAAGTCAATTAAATTTTAAATATTTTAGAAAAAAGAGACACTTTTTTTAACTATTAATTAACAAAGGTTCTAAATAATTAAACTCATATTTTTAATAACAAATCACTAAAACAACTATTCACCTACGGCAAATAACAAAAACTGTAACTACATAAGGCTCACACTCACTATTATAGTCAAAAAACCAAAAAATGGCCTATTCTTCAATTACATTTTAGGCGTTTACCAAAAATCAAGAATTTTGGATTAAGCCACTTCAATTCTAAAGGTGCGATATTGTTTAAAAACTGTTTTAGTACTGCACAAGTTTTCAGTGCTATGTAAAGTTCAAGATTTTCAGAAGTTTTTAATAAGGGTTTAATAAGGGTATCGTTTGAGAGACAGCGATCTTAGCTAAATGTAAAAAACGCCATGTACTATCGAACCAGTTGCCTCTCGACCATGCATAACATGAAAATCAACTTATAGCGCAGTTGCGATCACTTAGCCTTAGGGTTAAAGATAACCCTAGATAAAATATCGTACCTTCTCTTTCATAAATACGAAGAGCGAGAGATACAACATGATATTTAACCCAGGGTTAACTGTAACCTAGATCTGTGCAAGTGGGCCTTAGGCTCGTGTTCACCGACATTTAATTAAACCACCGTTTAAATAAATAATTGACAGATTTTGTAAAAAATCCTGTTACGTTAGGACGTGTCCTAAACATTGGTTATAGAAGTTAACCGGCCGATTGACTTAACCAAGCCCGAGGCCCTTGTTTAACCGCCGATTATAGTGATTTGACAGAGCTTTAAATTTAATAGTTTTACTAAAGAGTAAAGACAAACTATTTATTTGTGACAAAATGATGCCTTTTAATTTTACAATCTCAACATGCTTGAGTATTTGGACGAGTTAAAAGCGATGACGTGAAAACCTCGGATTTTTCAAAGTTGCCGTAATTTCTATCAAGAATACGAAGAATTTTCATTCAAGACCCGGTTTCGCTTATCCATACATATATTTTTCTCAAATAAATTCTTGTATTTAGGTACAAGTTCAGATAACACACTCTTCTTATTGTTGCTAAAATTAGTTGTTCGCATAGAATTTATACGCCGTTGTTCGCTTTTTCTTCTCATCCATATTTATTAAAAGAAAACATAGAATTATAACGCCAAGAAAACAACAAACTTTTTCTCACTATAATTGTCTACACGATACTATTCTGACATAAGGTAATTGCTCTTTAAACAAAAGAAACAGTAAACAACAACTTTCGCATTTTGTAGCGTTGAATTTTACGTAACCAAATCAAAATATCAGAAGCATAAATGTCATTTTATGTTGTAGCCTTACATTTTTATTTAGTCGTATTACATTTCTCAATCATTTATTCATAAACGGCCAGTTTTGTCTCGATTTACTTATCAGTGAAAGAGAATGGTGAACATAAAAAAATGACTCCTTGTTTAAAGTCAATAGCCATGTTTAAAATTTAAACGACCGGTTACAAAATCAATGGTGAAGTATCTTTTGGTGAACTCGAGCCTTAGTGTTTAAATACTTTGAGGCGTCCTAGTGCAAAGGAAAATGTTTAGAAACTGGTTGAGTAGGGATTTTATCGACGTTCTACAGTTCCCGTGGGATGGATACATTTCGTTCTACCTACAGAAATTTTTATTTTCATATATTATATTAATTTACTGAATTAAATAAAAACAGAAACTTAAAGTAAACAATGCAGCCGCAACAAATGTTATATGCAGCATATATTTTATATGAGAAGAATTCCTAAGAAAACCAGCTGGTTTTATTACTCTATTGAAACTGCTAGTTTTCTTTTCGTTTGCCCATTCTGAAACTAAATATTTGTTGAAACTATGTGAATGTTGAACAACTGGGATATAAAGGTAGCTTCCTGTGCATACAAACTCGAGGCGGAATCGCGTGACATATGTCTGTCCCTTTCACACGCATAACGAGGGTATAATGCTGTCTCCAGTGACACGTCCTTCCGACGGTATCGACTGACTATGAATAGAAAACTCTACAATAGAATTGCTAAGATAATAGTGAATAGACCGCTGCTCGCGACTGTACTACTCGTATAGTAAAAACCACGAGAACAAAATATAAACTTTATAAATGTCCAAAGTCACATATTACGTGTTGAACCTACATATTTTCTGACTCATAAATCTAAAATATTTAGTCCACGGTCTAGCCGTATAGGTCTAAAATTTGAGTTTTGACAGATTTGTCGACAAAGTCTCGTGACTATTAGTGTTTTTTTCAATTTGATTTAAAAGTTTCAAAGTACTGTATTTTTGTTTCAATTATTTATTTCTTCTCGTATTTTCGACTTAAGTATAGTATTAGGTAAGTATTTACTCTGCGACTGTACCAAAGAATTCAAATTACTAACGTAACTGTACTATATTGTGGAGGTACATTCTAGAACGCGTTTGAAAAAGGAATTCATTAAAAAGGTTTTATTGCTGAAACATGTCACATGCATAATGTTTTTCGTTGGGAGATAAAAAGGTTTTTTGAACTGAAAAACGGTCGATCAAAGACTTCTAAAGACGGAGCTATAGTTTTTGAAAGTTGGTACTATTGTTTTCTGTTGCTCTGTCTTACTAACGATGTGTCAATACGTGTGTATGAGAGAGCTTATATCGGTGTATAAACGCGTGTTTCGTGTCATGTTATGACCAGCTCAGTAGGCCATTGCAGAGCAGTAGCTCTGTGTATTTTAAGTGTTTTATCAATAAAAATAAATGTGTAATGGACATTTGAACATTTAACAAGTAAATAAATGTTGCTCCGCTGCATATTGTGCCTCAAGAATGACGACAGAAAGTGTCAAATACTTGGAATTATCATTTTACACGTAAGGTTATAACAATGTTTTGTGAACTAAATAATGAGTATTTTTATAATATTAACAGATAATCATTAAGTTTAACGAACCCTTTTTCGTACTATATCACGCTTTAATGATGAATATCACGTAATGAGTAATAATTTGTGGAAAATAAAAGCTTTGTTTTTCTGCGTATTTTGAGTGATGTACCCTACTGACACAAGAGTTTATCGATAAAGATAATAAATTTTTACTAAACGGTTTTATTAGGTCTCGGAAATGTTCCGGAAGAAGAGGCGAATATATTGAAGCAGTTAGATGCGAGAATTAGAAGAGTGTCTCCCACCAGTGAGACAGCTTGGTGTGACGGTATTGATACGGGGAAGATATTTCTATTTTACCGGACAATTAAGAAGAGTTACAATAATATATACTTTCTCAAACATATTTTTTTTTATTTAGTTTCCAATTATTTTACATTATCCGATCCGGATCGAATACGATATCGGTATCGAATGCCGATACAGTAGTCGATATTCAATAGCCATGCAAGGACAAGTAAAATATATGAAACACATAGGTTTTTCACATTATCGGTTTGATATCGGATAGAAAAGCACTTTTATTCCTGTAAATATGGGCCTAGCAGGAACAATTGACAGGTGCGTAAATGCAATGTTATCGAATGTCAATTGTATGAGCGCTGTCATAATTTTTATACAAATCTCTTTCGATAACGTAACGTTTACGCAATTGACAATTGTTCCTGCTAGGCCCCCAAGCAAGTGAGTAATCTGACTAACTCAGCTAATCTCTCAATGTATTTAGATGCTAATCAAAAATGCTAATACAATAGAAAGAGAGGAAATCGAACGCACTATTTTTGTGTTGTCAGATTTGACATGAGACTCGTGTGTTCAATTTTCAGCTCTATTGTATCAGTCCAGAGTTATATTTTCAATACTCTGAATTTTCCCCGGCCTTCCAGATTCCTGATAGGTAGTATGTCCGTAGGGATATATTATCGGGTCGGTATTACTAAGGCTTACTTACTAATAAAGAGGAGGTTCTGTGTTCGGCTGTATATATGTCACCATAAAATTGTAAAAACCGTTAGATTGTAATATTACACGTTATTTTTCGTTACATTGTAATATTTACCATGCCGATTGGTTAAATGGCAAGTGCCCCGCGCCGCCATATTTGTTTTCTTTTTCATAATAATAATTAAAACGAAAAATAATGCGTACAATTATTGTGTTACGGGGTGTTTAGAAGGAAACACAAGACTGTAACAAAATTAATATATTGAAAATTTAAAATGACTAGATAGGGGCGTGGGTCGGTTAGCCGGCAAAGTCTGGTTCAGCCCTGGGCGGTGGAGGTGTAGTATGGGGATAATTGGCACACGGCACTTAGCTAGTCGAAGACAGTCAGGGGTATCCCACGGTCTGCGAGGTCCAGTGACGAGGGTCCGACAACTCTAACGGCCAAGCTCAGACCGACAGTCCTGGGTATGCTGTGTGGCTTGGGGTTGTCCAGACCGGAACGATGGTATCTGGTCGGATCAGGTGTAGTCCATACAGGAACTGTTCCAGCCGGAACTCAGAACCCTGGAACGGTAGGTCCATATATGCAGAGTTTGCTTAAGGTACCGTGGCCTTGATCTCGAATCCTCGAAATCAGGGCCCTGGTCCCTTACAGTTTAAAATGAAAGGTACTAAGCGTACGTTTTAAAAATAAAAGGTTTACAAAGCAAAATTAAATGATGTAAAAAAAGTTTGACAGCTTAAAATTTACAACACGCATAAACATTAAAAAATATAAAACTAGGCGAAATTACAAGAATGCGTGTTGATAAAACAGGCCCACCATGATATTAGCATCTAATAAGACAAACGGGGAACCACCACGTGTTCCAGAAATCAATTTTGACATTTACCTACAATTTGATGTAAAATTAATTTGGAAAAGAACAATATAAAAAACTACACAATTATAAGAGTTACACGACACAGATACACAGACTCACCGTGAAGACGGGTTTAAAATATATAAAATAACTACTTGAACTTAGAAACGTGGAATTTTAAAGCAACCACAACTCAATACAATTTAAGATGTCCAAAAAAGAGTTATGAAAAAGGCTATGACAATCGCGCGTCAGGCTTATATACCCGACCAAAAAAATATATTTTTTTTTAAATTACATTGACTACACAGCTAAGACTTTTTGCCACAGTAGAAATATATTGAGTTATTTAGAATGATAACCTAATAACGCAAAACTGGTGTATTTAAGTTGTTTAAAAAAAGATTATGATGTTTAGATTTAAAAAGAATTAGATTCAAATCGATAAGTCGATAACTATTGAATTCATAACCGTAGTTACCACCATATACCATAGATGGCGTTGAGAATGTCGACTTGAACCCATAGCCGTAGTTACCACCACATACCATAGATGGCGTTGAGAATGTCGACTTGAACCCATAGCCGTAGTTACCACCATATACCATAGATGGCGTTGGGTGTATCGTTTTTACGAAATTTAATTAAATAAAATGTAACTACGTTACAATTGTAAGGATAATTTTTTATTTGAAAATCTGTCAACATTACATAATATCTCTAGTAATATTACAATCTAACGGTTTTTTAAATTTTACGATGACATATTATATATTATATAATAATATAATAATATCTATGGACGCTTCACACCACGTCAATCTGATCCCGTGGTAAGTTCTCTAAGAACTTGTGTTACGGGTACCAGACAACGGAAATATATTTAATACTTTTATACTATACACATATTTAAGATTTTTATTATATTATAAGTAGAGTCCGACCGAAACTGGTTTTCCGGCCGAAACCGAAACCGAAACCGAACATTCGGCCGTGGCTTCAGTTTCGGCCGAAACCGAAACCGAAACCGAAACTCACGTGGTCAAGTAGAAAATTTCTTAAAATACTGAAATTTGGTGCATTTTATCCATTACTCTGCATTAATTAGGACATGAAATGGAAACACGGTATATTAATTTTGTTGTAATCTGGGAGCACGGTAGTGCCCCGTCAAGACGAGCTAAGCGAAGCGCAAGGGCACTACCAGACTACTTTTTCTCGAAGCATTTCGTCGATATTTTGAACCCTCATAACTTGGGATTAGATTATACCAGATACACAAAATTTTCAGGATATGTTCCCAGTAGTGGACTAATGAAACATGTAAAGTTTTGATTATAAAGGTCTAATAATTTAGGTTTTAGTGATATCCCTGATTTCGTCACTGACTCACTGATGATCAACAAAATTATAGGGTACTTTCGGATGTCATAGAAAGCTGAAATTTGGTATGTAAGCTAGTTTTAGCACATAACCAATATAAAGATTGACAATCTTGGAACTTTTATCCTCCAACCCCTTAAACTAGGGGATGAAAATTTGTAAGAGACTTACCAAAATTTTTACTCTAGTACCCTTATTAATAAAATTATTTACACCACGGATTAGCTAATCCAACATGGCTGTCTTTGTCAGATAGTTTAGAATTGTCACTTGATAGACAAAGACAGCCATGTTGGATTAGCTAATCCGTGGTATAAATAATTTTATTAATAAGGGCGTATAGGTCTGAAAATTGTCTTTCAAAAAGAAGTGAAATCTTACCAAAAACATTTTCATGTAAAGTGATGCCAAGACGATACAATATAACTCGCACTGTCAAAAAGATATTAGATCTCATGTGAAACCAAGCTTCTGACTCTACCTAACTTCTAACTCTACACGCCTTAACTCTACAAGCCTAACTCTACAAACTCTATACTTTAGTCAAATTATGTGGCTTGGCCATTTCGTTCGTACAAGAATAGTATAACAGAAAAACAGTCCGTAAATTTTTCACCTTACGCCTAAGCGAATGTATCGAAATGGCCAGGCCACATATTTTGACAAAGGTGTAGAGTTTGTGGAGTTAGGCTTGTAGAATTATGGCGTGTAGAGTTAGAAGTTTGGTAGAGTCAGAAGCTTGGTTTCACATGAGATCTAATATCTTTTTGACAGTGCGAGTTATATTGTATCGTATTGGCATCACTATACATGAAAATATTTTTGGTGAGATCATTTATTTAATGTAATATTAAATGAACTTGAAAACATAATTAAAATATAATTAATATTAAATTATATTTTAATTATGTTTTCAAATTCAGTTGCGTTGTCAAAGCGTTGCCGCAAGAAACGAAGTTAGGCGAGTGTGCACGAAAACTTCCGAAATCAGTTTCGGTTTCGGCAAAAGTTTCGGCCACTTTTGGCCGAAACCGAAACTGCCGCCGAAACTTGATTTTTGGCCGAAACTCGGCCGAAACCGAAACCGAAACCGAACTTTCGGTCGGACACTAATTATAAGTACACATATTTAATACACATCCTTCGGCAGGATTTGAACCCGCGACCCCCGGCTTGAGCACCAACACACTAAACCAACTGAGCCACAGAGGTCGTCAAATTATTATATACAGCCGAACACAGAACCTCCTTTTTTTTTAAAGTCGACTAAAAATATTTATGAACGGTCTATTTCTATTACAATAGTGCAGAATTGTTAGGAATTGTAAACTTTCAATTGGTAGATATATAGGGAGTAATTTTATTTCATGTAAATAGTTATTAATAAATCGTTTTCTCATAATACTTATTTTATAATTAAAATACGCAATTGACTGAATAGTGTGAAAGAAATATACTCCTAATTATTTCATACATTTTACTCGCCTTTGGCTATTGCGTCGATACACAATATCGATAAAGAATGCCGATGCTATCAGCATTACTAGATGTTGCCCGCGCCTTCGTGCGCGCTTAAAGAAATGCCGTGCCGCAAAAAAGTAGGACACTTTTGTCTTCTTTATATATGTGCAAATTTTCATCAAAATCGGTCAAGTACTTTCGGAGCCCATTCGATGCAAACAAACAACCTTTTCCTTTCATTAGTATATTAGTATAGAAGTATATATTATTTTTTAAACACTAATCTAAACATCTAATAAAATCTTGTTAATTTCAAATACCTATATCTTAAATTAAAAAGGCACCCAATGAGTTTTACACATTATAAACAGATGACATAAAACTTAAAATGTGTTTATAAAATAAAAATTCAGAATTATAAAAATATCTACAAACGTCGATAGGTACCACAAAAAAGTCGAGTAGTTTATCGATATTATATCGATATACGTTACATCCCTGCACGTACACTAATGCAATGCACACAAGCAGAAAAAGGACACGCGATTGCTGGCTAAAACTCTCTCTAGTACTTATATACTCAAAGCGGTCGATCCTATTTTATAACTAACTGTTACCCGCGGCTACGCCCTACGCCTACGCCCTATAGCACCCCTCGGTAAAACTGTACTTTTTCGGGATAAAAAGTAGCCTATGTTTTAATCTAGAAACTAAACAACTATCATACCAAATTCCATCGAAATCCGTTCCATAGTTTTTGCGAAGAGTAACAAACATCCATCCATACATCCATCTATCCATCCTCACAAATTTTCACATTTATAATATTAGTAGCATCTACTTTTTTTTTGGACAGTTTTTATACATTTTTAAATATTAATGTTTTTTTCTCTCTGACAGTAACTTTTCGCTCTAGAATTTAGAACTATAACCAAACTATAACTTATTTCTGTACCTACTTAAATAAAAATTTTACTTACTAAAAACATTTTCTGACTACTGTTCTTAAATACTTGTAATACAAGAAAATTATTCGAAATCTCGTACACTCGAACACAACAGTTACATACAAAAGTAGCATTTCGAACGTTGAACCGTTATTAAAATTTTGCTACAGCACAGGCTCACTAGAAGGTACGGCCGGCGCGTTCCCGGCTTTTTCCAAAGCGATGACTCACACTATTCATCTACACTAATATTATAAAGAGGAAAACTTTGTTTGTATGTTTGTTTGTTTGTAATGAATAGGCTCAAAAAGTACTGGACCGATTTCAAAAATTCTTTCACCATTCGAAAGCTACATTATTCACGAGTAATATAGACTAAATTTTATTTTGGAAAAAAATAGGGTTCCGTGAGATATTTGGATTTTTCGGACACAAGGTGTAAAAAATCAACCAGAAACGTTACTTATTTTGCGTACGCTGCCTAAACTATAAAATATAGAACCATATAATGTTCTAATTAATTGTAGATCTTATAAATATCTACAAAAAAGTCCGCGACATACTATACCTATCTATGTCGAGTGAGGCACAAAAACCATTTTTTTATTTAGAAATCTTGAATTTTTTTTGGACTACATTTAAATGCGTTTATTTTACTCATGCTATTAATCCTTATCAAAATAAATTATTTCATCACTAAGTACAGTTTATGTCGATAATATTTGGTCTTTGAATGATTAAAATTGGACGTTTGGTTTTGAAGTTATTGCGAAATTAAAATATTACGATTTTTGCTATACGGCCCGTTGCGAAGTGGGTGACATTCTGTAGTACTAGTATCAGTATTGTACCCGTGCGAAGCCGGGGCGGGTCGCTAGTATTATATATTATTATTGTTATTTATAGTGACCCATTCCATTACATATTTCTTATCTCGTTTATAATATTATGTATTTATGTAGTTTTATATTTGCTGTGGCTGAGTGTAAATCTGTCCTTCAAATGACAGTACTGTACGGAACCACATAATACCAGGCACTGTGGTGTTTACGCCGCGGTGATACGCCTGAGTGGTCTCCTTTTTGACAATATAGGCATTGCACTATCTACCATCCGAACCACACGTGTCCTCACTCTTCATGGTATATTACTATTATTATTGCTTTTGTTTTTTTTTTGTTTATTATTATTATTATGTTTTATTCATTTTGTCAACTTTTCTGCTTTGTTATCGTATGTAATTTTATTTACCTTGTATTTTGTAACTACATGTATTGTTTATAATTGTGTAATGTCTTTATATGTCAAATAAATACTTATTATTATTATTAGAAAACTAGTAACTAAATAGCCGACGCTTAACCGATGTTTAAGCTGGCCTAACGGTCTATTAAGGACCGGTTCAACCGAGGAACCCGTTACATTCTGTTAGGAGAATAAATGACATTAGTTCAGGTGTAAGGGATGGGATAAACCCTTTATGAATTAAAAGGAATCCATTAGGGCTATACGTGCCCTCGAAGGGAAATACTCGTAAATCAATGTACGGAAACTACGAAGATATTTTATCGTTTTCGAGTAATGTTTGTAGGTAGAATTTTCTCGATTTTTCAAGTTCTTATGTTTTAGTTACTTAAAAAAAAGGATTTAAGAAATAAAAAGATTAAGGAGCATACAGATTATTATAACGTATTTAAAAAAAAGTTGCTATTTTTATCCGACTTCCAAAACGAAGGGTGTTATTTTACCCGTTACGTTACGTTTGTTGTCATAACTAGCTATTGCCCGCGGCTCCGCCCTCGTAAATATAGTATCCCACGGGAACACTGTACTTTCGGGATAAAAAGGAGCAAATGTGTTAATCCAGAGCTTAAACTACCATACCAAATTTCAACATATCCGCGTTCAGTAGTTTTTACGCGAAAGAGTAACAAACATCCATCCATCCTCACAAACTTCCGCATTTATAATAGTAGTAAGAAGTAGCAAGTTTTTTAAAAATAGACAGCTTACATGATACTATTGAGAAAATGTTGAAAAATCAGCCCTAAAAGAAATAGCACATTCCTAACCAGTAAAATAAAAATCCCACTCAGCACTCTACATTAAGAAAATCAATTGGAGACCTCGCACGCTCATGCGATATTCAGGGAGCTCCATTTGTCCCCCTCCCCTTCTATTCCCCTCCGCAGCAGATGTTTCACAGAATACGTTACGAGGGTTTTTCCTAAGCCTTTCACATGTTAACTACAAGCTTATGATGCCCTAGTACCGGCGGTGTGAACTTCATTATCATATTGAAGTTTAAACGAGCAGACGGATAGGTGAGGTAAGCGAATATCGTCACTTATCCGCAATACCAAAGGAGTCGCAAGCGCGTTGTCGGCCGTTTTGTACTTCTATTCTATTTGAATGTATCTACTTTTTTTTAACTCCGACAAAAACAGAGGTACCCCTCTGTTTTTGTCGGAGTCTTATAAGTTTGACGTGTCTGTCTGTCTGTGGCATCGTACCTCCCAAACGAATGAACCGATTTTGATCTAGCTTTTAGGGTTCCGTACCTCGAAAGGAAAAATCAGAATCCTTTCCTCAGGAATGCGTAGAGGTATCAAGCTGAAATTGATATCAAATACTAAGGTCTACTGTCCCTTGGATCTGTGAAAAAATCAAACTTCTAAGCCAACGCAATCAAAAGATACAGCCGTTTATGCCGCAAATTTCCTCAAAAACTCAAAACCTACAGGGTACTTCCCGGGCACAGATAAAGAAAAAATTGCGAAAACCGTACATTTTCGTTACGTTATAATATAATAATAATATTTTTAATAATTATAAACTTACTACCCCTTTACTCAAATACTCAGGTCCAGAATACCTTTAAGCTGTAACAAAATCACTACAGGTTTGTACGGAACCCTCGGTGCGCGAGTCCGACTCACACTTGGCCGTTTTTTTTTTTTGTTTTTTTTTTTTTTTGTTTGAAAGCTGTTATAATCGAAAGTGTGTGTTAGTGCTGTTATAATTCATCATCATCAGCTCACTTACTGTTTTATAATTCCGCGGTTACATAAAAAAAAATTATACAGATATTTTCTCTCCTTATTTACATAATATTCATAAGTTTTCTTGCTTCCCACATTACCAGGGTAAATTGTCTGAACTCTGTATGAGGCAAAAGATTTTATAAACATCTAAACTTTATATAATGAATTTTTATGAAAATGTTATTTCACTTTTTAGGTTTTATTTTTAAAATATCTTACTAATATAATACATTTTAAAATTTGTGTGGATGGATGGATGGTTGTTTAGGCTCTGGATTAAAGCATAGGCTACTTTTTATCCTGAAAAAGTATGTACAGTGTTCCTTTCGGATACTGTATTTACGCGGGCGGAGCCGCGGGAAACAGCTAGTCATGTATACGTGAATCTATAATTTGTTTATTAATAATAATAATTGATCAATACATATTTTAAGACATATTTAAGGTAAGTTTATAATAAGTCAACATCGGGATTATAAAATTGTACTTAAAATTTCTGTGCCAAATATCATACGAAATTTAGTACAGATAAAATCTATTTCGAGGAAGGTGTGCAGAAAGCTAATATTTTAATTAAGTTTCACACACTAGGTACCTTAAAAACAATACCATGATTTTGTAAGATAAAAGTGAGCGTTTATTGGACGCAACTATCAATCAATAACTTACATATTTTTATTGCGTACCTAAAGAGGCTAAAAACCCCTAAAGATTTAAAACTAAAAAATAAATTATGGTCGAATTACTAATTACACACAAAACAAAACCTAAACTTAACTTTAATTTTGCCTTTCAAATGTATCATCACATATTTTATTATTATGATAATTAAAATATGTACACAAACGCTTTAATTTAAATTAGATTAATAAGTCATGTAATAACTTTATAATATACCTACAACGGTAGTAAGTACTGCCATATTTCTTTCTTTTAAATCACAAATACTTTGTAACGGGTATTTTCAGGTTCATAAATTACCCGTACAAAGTAGAACAAAACCACATAAACTGGGGTTACAGTGAGTCCCTATGCTCGACACACACGTTCGACTACTTTGATCCAACGGCGAATACGAGTATCACACTGTTAAATAGACATAGTAAAATATTTATATTTTAATGATTTTGTCTATAGTAATATTATAAAATTGTGTAGTAATAGTAAAAAAATGTTTGTTGGTTTATTTGCATTGAATATGCTCCGAAACTACCGGACCGATTTTCATGAAATATGATATGGTATGGTTTGTATATAGAGATGACTACGGGGTAGGACGTAGGCTATATTTATCGCGGAAAATGTACGGTTTCCGCAAAATTAACTATTGCTCGCACGTAGACGCGGGCTGCCCGCTAGTAAAAATTACTTTAAAAATGTCTACTACGGAGACCTTTTTTTTTCTTTTCGAGGGGAAAATCTTCAAAATCCTAAACTCTCTAGGGATAAGAGCTAGGGGTATGTGGAGATTTTACCCACTAAAACCCATCGGTGATCCACTTCAACGCTATTGGAGAACCCTGGGATCTCATCTGAACTTTGCCAGTGCTACTACGGAGACCTACCGTTTGCTAATCTAGCCTGGCGAGAAGAAACGGCGTAAAAATCTCGCGTGAACCGGCGAAAGAAACTCGCGAGAACCAGCGAAAGAAACTCGCAAGAACAGTTGAGAAATAACTTATACAGAACCCTCCTTAGACATAATAGTAATAAAGTATATATCAAGGTTTAAAGAATTTATTCTCATAAAAGATACAATATCCACTTACATGAGAACAAGATTATTAGTTTTATGCTTAAGATAGTACAATTCGAACTTATACAAATTACTGAAAGCTTTTGCAAAACATTTTTGTTTTTTTTAACTACGTATGTATGTGTGCATGTATGTATTTATGTATTTATGTATGTATGTATGTATCTATGTATGTTTGTATGTAAGTATGTATGTATGCGTATGCATGTATGTTTTTATGTATGTAGGTATGTATATTTGTTCCATCGTAGCTATAAAACCACTGATCAGATTTTAATGTATGAGGTGTCAGATGTCACTAGATGTCGGGTTGTAGTTTTGATTTTACTAGACTTAAATTAAAAATACCTTGTTATGAAAATAATAATTGGACAAGAACAGATTTTAGGTTTGTATGAAACAGTTTTGAATAACATAGTTAAATAATTGGTGTTTGAAGCTATTAAATGAATTGATATTTTTAATATGGTCGGGTAAACTATTATAAAGTTGTGCTCCTTCAAAAGTGATGCTCTTTTTGGCAGAGTTGGTACGTATTTTAGGTAAAACTAATAAATTTGGCCGGCGATTGCTTCGAGTACTTACTTGTGATTTTACAACAAAAGATATATCGTCTGTCATATCCATAGAAAAACGATTATTGCCCTTAAGTCGCACTGTACATTCAGCGAACATACAAAAGAAAATTCTGTATCAATACATTTTCTTTACCGCACTTCGGTTGAACCAGCCAATTCGTTCAAATGACTTGAACGTGAGTGTCGGCTATAAAGCTAGCTCTTAAATCCTGTAACGTCCTGAGCTCCTAGTAGATAACACTACAGTCTGAGAGCTTGAGAGTAATATTGACTTGGAGAGCTGAATGTGCACGGTGGGGCTTTTTAATATCCTTATTTATTACTATGAATGTAGTTTTTATACTATGTTTATTAACCTAGACGCAAAAAGAGGGGAGTTATAAGTTTGACGTGTCTTTCTGTTAGTCTGTCCGCGATATCCCTAGCGATACCGACAAATTTTACTATTCGAATAATACGAATATTATATGAAACCTTCATTTAATTAAAAAGACATATTTGTCGATACCCCACTCGATGTGGTAGAACGTAAGCGACCCCTAAAATATCAAATTATAATTATTTTATGATGCCTTAGCCAAGATATATACACAATCTATAACTGTACCAAATTATGGGTTCCTTGTATTACTACAGAACCCTAAAAAAGCTATTGAATGCCTTACTAACTGTTGCCACCCACCGATCATATTTTGTTCCGTCGTTTGTTCAACCGGTAGCGTAAATTCGTTATCCGTTTGAGGTATATTTAGATGTCCAGTGTCATTGTTAAATGTTTATAGGTGTGTTCAGAAATTTGCTTATAGGCGGAGTAGATTGTAGGTGTAGGTAACCTACACCTACAGGTAGCAAGAGCAATTAATAGGCAAATTTTAGGCATAGGACGACGAGGTAGCATGACAAATTTAATACTAATATATAAAGCTACTAGGTATAGTTTTTGGTGTTGAAAGCGTAGGTGTGTGGGTGGGTAAGATATATGGGTAAGTGGTTAGGTGCACCCCGGGTGAGTAAGTTCATAGGTATGTTGGTAGGTTTAAATAGTATATAAGTAAAGCGTAATTAAAAGCAATAAACTTAAACAAAGATCTTTAACATTCAAAGCCAAGCCATTCTTTGCTTAAATTAGATCCTTCTAAAAATACGTGCAATCTTATCAACAATCTAATTTAAAATGTACAGTCGCGCCAAATCTGGATCAAATTTAGACCTTACTACTATTAGAATAAGGTTCTTAAGTGGTACATCAATGATGGCGTCTGTACAAATGCGAAGATTTCCTTTTCTTAATGAATATTTGGTAGGTTCGTTAGGAAAATGGCATTTGATTACATTACATTACATCTAAAAGCAAATGGCGTGAAATTTAACGTGAAACATGACACAAGATGCCGTTGCTTATCTTGCCGATTAACTACACCTACATATGCATCCTTCACAAATACCTACGTCTACGTAGTTAAAGACCTACAATTACATCCTATACCTACGTCCATTAAATAATTGACAGTCATGTGACACTGGACTCCGGAGAGATCCGAATCAACACTGCCAAACAGTTATTATTTTAGGGCAATTATTATCATGTTGTTTTTAGTATTTTGTTCGCAATTTTTTCAATATTTCTCATCGTTCTTATCGTTTATACATGGTTTATATCAACGCTGAACTTGAAGTTCAGCGTTGTGGAACAATCATTTCAAGAAGAAAATAAACTAGATAAGTCTATTCGTTCTCGAGATTTACCTCGAGTTCTTGAGCCATTTTATATTGAGATAATTGAAGATTTAATAAAAAGAAGTCAATGTGTGAATTCAAAGCCTACCAATTTCCATTTAAACCAGTTCTGCCCTTTGGGCGTGAAAGGCAGTCTAGTATACCCACATAAATACTATACTTTTTTGAATAAGAAAATTGCGTATGTGTTAATCAGGTTAATCCGATCCAGCCTAAACTACTTACATACAAAATTTCACCAAAATTCGGTCAGTAGTTTTTGCGTGAATGAGTCACAAGTGTCTATATGATACCCATCCTCACATCCTCACAAACTTACATGATTACTGATGCACGACGCAAAGGAGGGTAATGTGTTTATAGTAATGATAATAGTAAGATAATTATTATCAAAAACCTCACCTCGAATTCGAGCGTTTCGACGAGTCGTGCTTCTTGCCGCCTTGTAGATTAGGCAGGTCCTTCTGCCGCTTCTTGGTCTCGCGCCAGATCTTGTAGTACAGTATACACATTACAGTCACGGGCACATAAAACGCGGCAATCGCCGTCCCGAACGTGATGAACTGGTTCGTCTCTATAAACTGGATGTAGCACTCGTGAGGAGGCACCTTCCGTTCGCCGTCTATGTACGGCCACGCGTAGATCCACGGCGGCCACAGCACCAGGCTGAACCCCCAGGCGCCGCCGATCATGACTGTCGCCCGGCGTGTCGTTCTTTTCGCTCGGTACGTCAACGGCCGGGTAACACTGAAGTATCTATCGAAGCTGATGATCAAAAGGTTGAGCACCGACGCGTTGGAAGCCAAGTAGTCGAGAGCCAGCCAGGTGTCGCAAACTATCGCGCCCAGCGGCCAGTACCCGTAGATGGTGAACAGCGTAAACAGAGGCATGGATATTAGCCCAACTGCGAAATCTGCGACCGCGAGCGAGAAGAGGAAATAATTGCTAATAGTCTGCAGCTGCTTGTCGATCTTAAAGCTGATCATAACCAGCGAGTTGCCGACGACAGTGAGCACGGCGAGGACGCTGGCTATGAGCGCGATGACGGTCTTCTGGACCAGGCTGAAGGGGCTGGCGGGGAGGTCGAGCGCCAGCGTGAGGTTGTCTGTGGCGTTGGCAGCGCTGAGCATGACGTCAACTCGGCGGGCCGTGCGCGCGCCCGTCCGAACGCCAGGCCCCACGACACGAGTCTGCAACAAACACGTATGGTCATCACTGGTGTTACATACAACATACAATTAGAAGAGATCACGCCAATCGTCTGCATAAAACAGACTAATAGATAATATAGCAAACAGACGTGAGTAGATCCTGCTTAAAATTAGAAGATATTATAAAGTTAACGAAGGTGGTTTAAATTGATTGAAAACCCTAGTAGTTCTTCAGTCACAGGGACAATGAATCTCTGAATCATAAATCGTTTAATAAGTAATCTATCCACCCATCACAGTTTATAACATGCTGCCTAATGACCTTGCTACCCTTCTCCTAGGATTTGATTGACAATTTAGATTGAACGAATGACTGTAATTTACTTAAATCTAAATTGACAATTAAATCAGAAGGCTACGAATCGGAATTTGTAAATTGTAGTGCAAATCATATAATCCTATTCCCCAGTCGTCTTATACTACAATACTATATCCTATCATATTCTCCACAATTCGGTGTGAGGAATGTCTTAATATCGCATACCTTATCACCGAAGATCTACGCTCGGTGAATAACGAGAGTATCTAACTAACTAAGCTAACTGTATTGATGTACTTATTTATAGTAAGAAAGATTTTGACTACGAAATGTACAAATAGTTATTATAAATGACAGATTTACAAAAAAAAAATACATACATACATACATACATATAATCACGCCTTTTTCCCGTAAAGGGGTAGGCAGAGACCACTTTTTGCCACTTGCTACGATCCTTACATACTCGTTTCGCTTCGTTCACTTTCATTCTTACCATCCATTCCTCCTCTTACATTCAACGTAGCGAAGCGGCTTTCCATGGTCCGCTTTTCACCTCCGCGAGAAACGAGACGTGATGGGTGGTGAACCTCATCGCCGCCATTTTGGATAATTAAAAAAAATCAGGTAAAATAATCGTCAGTTCATATCGAAACGATATGATACGCGACGTGGCGCTGCATTTTTAAGAAAGCGATCCAAAAGAGATGTTCTAGAAATGTGAGGCGTGGGGCAGCCCTATGTACACTATATGTAAATGTACATTTAAAATAAATTCGTCAAGGATGGCAACACAACGTAAAATAAAAACATGGCGGATTAGATCAAAATTAACCAAAGAATATCGTTTTGTCAATGACATGACTTTTGACAAAGAAAGACGTATGACATTCAAGAAGACGTCTCTTCCATAAACTATCAACTACGTCAAAAGTCAAGTCAAAACAACTGCCATGGCCGCCCTAAAAATTGAGTTCTCGTATTAAAAAACTCTTCAAATAATCATTTTTGTACGCAAGTAACCTTCTTCAATTTACTTTTTTTGTATTTTTATGAAATTCCCTTATTTTTTTTCTATTTACCTATATGGTGTGCATAGAGCTGGCCCAAAATCAAACATCTCTTTTGAACTTTATTCACTACACAAGAAAATACAAGTTTCATTGCAAGAGTTTGAATAAAGAAAAATGAAAAGAAGCGTTTATAGCTTCTTGTGTACTGAATAAAGATCAATTTTGAATTACTATTTTTAAAATGCAGCTCTGACTCTACAAAAATTTTCAACCGTAGAAGAATTCGTATTAACCTCAAATAATATTCTTATATTATACTTCGTGCGCGCAAAAGGAAATCTTGAGGAAGCCGTATATTTTGTCGTAATAAAAAGTAGCCTATGTCCTTCCCCATTCTCTATTATATCTGTGTCAAATTTCATCAAAATCGGTCTAGTAGTTTAGGAGCCTATTCAATGCAAGCAAACAAACAAACCTGTCCTCTTTATTATATTCGTATAGATATAGATAACTGCCAGAAACGTTCAGATACTCCGATCAATCTTGTACCTACCTACCTAATCTACCTTGATAAAATGGTTTTACCTTTCGTATATAATATGAAATCAAATGTTTAAAGCCTTGTCTGCATGTTGTTTGAAAACACACGAAACTTGTGTGCAATATTGATCGCTTTACACGATGCAAGTGTAAATTGGACTTGCAATGTTAATGCGCGGGTTGCACATGCGGGAATAGCTAATTCCTATACAACATACATATTATACCAGACGGCGGGTACAGATAGCAAAATTGGTTACCAATGTTCGTAGAAAAAAAAGAACGTTTCAATAAAGAATCAGCATTAACATCTTTGTGCGTAAATCCAACTCACACTTGGCCAGGATTTTTGTATTTTGTGAGCGCTATTTTCTTTCTTACAGGAACTAAGTCAAGTTTTTTTGAATGTGCTATTAATTTAAAAGTTCAAATACAGACAAAAGTAGCCTTCCAATCTATGCGACCGTGACACGTGACGAGAAAGCCAGTGCGTAGCCAGGGGGGGTTTAGGGGGTTCAACAAGGGGGTTACGCAGGACTGCGTAACTACGCAGGAGTAATTTTATAGTGTCTTGTGCGCGGTACACAAGAGCACTCTCTCTTCCTTTTACTCTCATGACTCAGTGGGACGGACAAATGACACGACTGACGAGAGATCAGGTGCAGGACCGACTTTTTACATGCCCATCCGACGCATGGATCATCTTTCTTATCAAACAATCAGGTCAGAACGAAACTTGGAAACATTTTTTGTTGTTCCAATGCGGGAATCGAACCCACGACCTCCGAGTCGAGAGCCAAGCTCTAACCACTAGACCACGGAGTCTACCTTGAAGCACCGATGCCTATTTGGCTGACCGTACGAGTAGTGCTCAAGACTTGGGTCGTAAATCTTGAACTTGGTCCCGACTCCCGGCGCAGTTGCACTCGCAGCAGCGCGTCATTATTTCGCAATTGCAAACGATACCAGATGTTTGTTACACATTATAAATAATTTCCATATAAATCTGTGGAGTCTTAAGCCGGCTTAGTGAGCAAAGTATGAACATGTATAAGGGCCTATCTATACATACATACATATTATATACGTACATTGCGACGACGGAACCCTAAGAAATGGCTTGTAAATTGAAAAATCCTTTAGTTTTAGTATACTCGAGTATTTTTCTTTTACGTACTCGCACATATAGGTTACTTTGGTAGTAATTTATACACATTAATTAAACAAATTATTAAATTAACAATGCTCCAGATGTATATCTGGAGCATTGTTTTGTATGGTAGCGAGACGTGGACCATGATACAACAGAGCATTCGAGATGTGGTGTTGGCGAAGAATGGAGAAAATAAGTTGGACTGAAAAGAAAAGTAACGAAGTAGTTTTGGAATTAGTTAATGAGAAGAGAGAGATATTAAAGACTATCGAGAACAGAAGAGGAAAGATGTTAGGACACTTGATACGGCACGACAACTTTATTAGAGGAATAATTGAAGGAAGGAAGACGTGGAAGGCCGAGAAGAACTTTTATAGACCAGGTTAAGGAGAAAGTAATGTTCGTATCGTATCAGAAGTTCAAGAAAAGGGCGGAGTGCAGAGAGGAACGGAGAAAGCTCCACCGACAAGAGCGAAGCTCTGAAATTAGATTGAATTAAATAAACATGTCCAATTGATACCTTCATATTATCATAGCTTCTGTTTGATATTAACTTCTTATTGTTCCAGCTACTATCAGCTAGTTTTATACAATAAACCCTTGTTGTTAAAAGCTTGTTTTATACCCGCGCGGATATTCCAGTGCATATAACACCGTGCCAGCTACTGACATATATCACACGCTTTATCGGGCATGTACAGGCTCGCACTTTCTTTATTTTCCACACTCGGTACTGTTGCGAATAAAAGACAATTTCCCGCGCCGTTGACATAAACATGAAAGTATTTGTGCGCGAGGGTACCTACCAGCTGCATTGAACAGTTCGAGATAAATTCTAGTAAAGAAAAAAGCTTTTGTTATGCTATCGATTTTACTAAACATAGTGTTCGTACTTTAGGATTACTTAACTCTATCGTAATTAAAGTTCTTTAATATAAATATTAATAACTCCCATACCGATCTCGGTGACGGTGGCCGGTTTCATTGAAACCAAGCCAGTCACGCAGGAGTAATTTTAAAGTGCCCAAGTGTATGCGCAATACACAAGAGCAATTTCTCTTCCTTCACTCTCGTAATCCAGTGGGACGGATAACCGACACAACTGACGAGAGATCAGGCGCAGGTCCGACTTTTTACATGCCCATCCGACGCATGGATCATCTTTCTTGTCAGACAATCAGGTAATCAGCTGCAAGGCTGAATGAATCTCTTCAACCGGTCGAGGACAAGAGCAGGAGGTGCGATGAGGAGGGCTTCACTGTGGTGGAGAGAAGAAGGAAGAGGAAGCCTGCCGTCCGCAACCATCGCGGCACCTTACCCTACATACCCGAGCTGCGCCTGCGGTATGAGGTACCCGCAACGCAGCTGTACGTGTCCCGCCTACACTAGTCCATGGAGGTGGAAGACATCGTGAGCTACATCAGTGAGAAGACCACCTACACCTTAAGGGTTGAGCGTCTGCAGTCTCGCCACAAAGTGAACTTCTATTCCTTTGTGGTAAGAGTGCCGACAACACTTTTGTCTACCCTCGAGGTGGAGGCGTTCTGGCCGTCGGGTGTACTTTACCGAAGATTCCGGGGAAGACTTCCCAACGAAGCGCGCATCACGACGCCGAAAAAGACAATACCTACGTGATAAACTATTTTAGTGTGTTTGTGTAGTGTGTGTCTGTGAGAGTGTGTGTTATAATATACCATAGTATAGAATTGTTAAATGTGTATCCATTGTCTGATTGCCATAACACAAGTCTTGACTTTGCATGGAATTAGATTGATGTGATGTATATTACTATTTATTCTATTGTATGTTATTATGTGTGTTTATTAAAGAATTTGAATTTGAATTGTCTTAACCAAACTTAGAAACAAAATTTTTTGTTGTTCCAATGCGGGAATCGAACCCACAACCTCCCGAGTCGAGAGCCAATGCTCTAACCACTAGACCACGGAGGCTGTTAAAATTTTAATAAGTAGGAAAATTATAAGTAGTAAAAAAATAATAATTAAGTAATCCTCGAATTGCCAAGCCGGGACGATGAAATGATCATGCTAGTATTCAGACAAAATAATCGGCCTTTCGTTTAGAAGCTACGATGCCACGAGCACATCAGACAGGCAGACAGACATGTCAATCTTATAACACCCCTCTTTTTGCCTCGGTGGTTAAAAATTTGAATGAAATGGTACTATACTTAAATAATTTTGGCATTAAATATTCGAATAAACTGCGGAAAGCGCTGAGGTAAAAAACCAGATTATTTGAATAAAGTGTTAAAAGGAAGTAACATTTCACACAATTTTGAGTTGTTTACTTGGAGTTCTTTAAACCTACTCCAAACCCACTTCAAAAACAAAGCCAGGGAACAAACGAACCCGAAACTAAAGCTAAAAATGCTCTGGCGATCAAAGCGGACCTTTCTGGAAATAACCCAAACTCACACCTGTATAAAGAATTGATAAAATTTATATTTTAGCAATTTCTCTATAGAAATTTTTAAGCTTTCTGAAAAAAATTCAATCTTACTTGTAACTTGCGACGCGTTAATCTCCAAGTTATGCGCTCACAGTCTCAAAATGTCCCATTATTTTATTTTATAAAAATTTTTGTTATTATATTTGCTTAAAAACCATTGACCGAATTTAAAATATTTCTGTGTTTTTATATTAAGTAAAATACATGAATGAATTGAATAGCAAAAGTAAACCGGGATAAGATACTCTCGAGTCTAGATCTATTTATCTAGACTTTAGACTAGACTGGCCTGCTGCATATTTGATGCTACGGCGTAGAACCTCTACGAATCGGCTACGTCGTAGCAATTGGACTAAGAAAATTGGTTCACAGTTTTAAAATGTTTAGCTTAAAGTATTTTATAGAGTTAGCTTCTAGTAGCTAAGGGAGGTAAGTTTTTACTATTTTTAGTATTGAAACTATTAAAAATTGGTAGATTGCCTAAAAGTTTAAAGTATTAGCTATATTTTTGGCGGGATGTATTACAATACAAAAAGTTTATACTGTTATAGTTTAAGTATTATAGCTCAGAATTAAAACCATTTTCAACAGACTTCCAAAACACAGGAGGAGGTTTACAATTCGTGTGTATGTTTTTTTTTCTTTTGTATGTATGTTACGCGATTACTCCGCCGGTTGTGGACCGATTTTCAAAATTCTTTTTTTATTTTGAAGGGTTGACTCCTGGATTGATCCCATTGTCACCAAATGGAAGACGTGGTGGTGGGATCCACAAGGAATCGAGAGAAGTCTTAAAAATTTATAGGGACACCTATAGTAATTTTAATTTTTTCTTAAGTAAATTGAGCATACGCTACCAAAAAGTGAAATGTTATGCCAACGTATACCCTGGATCCAAAAGCATTGAACGGTACTCCTCAGTCTTTGAAGATAGACGTTTGGGAATTTCAGGATTATTTATAAAACTGCAAGTATATGTCACTTTTAAATAATCGTCATCACCACCACTAACATCATCACGCCATACATTGTATGTTGATATAGGTATTTATAATTGTCTTTTACACAGGTATCGATTTTTTTTAACATTAACGGTTACCAAAAAGTAAAATTTTGTATCAAGGATTCAAAAGGACTGAACAGAACCCCTGAGTCTTTAAAGATACACGTTTGGAAATTTCAGCATTGTTAAAAAACTGCAAGTATATGTTACATGAAATTATCATTATCATCACCACCATTATCACACCATGCATCATTATATTTTGATACAGGTATTTCTCATAGTATCTTACACCGATATCGATTTTTTTGAACAAATGTTGTGCTAAGGTATACCATGGATCCAACTCTCAGTATTTATATATTTCGGCATTGTTTTAAGAGCTGCCAGCATATTATGTTACTATTAAACAATCATCACCACCACCATCAATCATCATTATACCGTACATAGGTAATTATTATAATATGATGAAATAGGTATTTCCCTAAGTCTTTTATTCGATTTCTATGAACATTTGCTAGTTTCGTCATCATCATCATCATATATTGTGTGTCAACTGTTATATCATTTCCGCCGACATCTTCATTTTTCAGTAACCTAAGCATAATATGGTACCAACAAGTGACATTAGGTTCCAAAAGCACTGAATGGAACTTTTTAACGATACACGTCTGGAAATTTTGGAATTGTTTAAAGAACTGTTGTTAAGCAACTGTTGTAAAAGCGAAGCTGGATCTTCCACTAAAAAGAAAAAAATAAATTTATATTAAAAAAAAAGTTTAAACCGACTTCCAAAGTAAAAGCAATGCCATTCTTATAAATCACATAAAAGTATAAAATAATTATTATTGTCGAATAGTTTCCCTTTAAAGCTTAAATTCAACTATTTCTCTACTAAATTTTCTTATTTTTGAAGTCGGTACCAGTCCAAATAATTGTATATTATACCCTTTAATAAAAATTCATACAAAATACTATTTTAAAGAACTTCCGTTCAAATTGGCTGGTATCGACTTCAAAAATAAGAAAATTTAGTAGAGAACCATTTCACATGTGTTGAGAGCCTAAATTATAAAATATATTATTGTATGATGCCAAAACTGAGATCTATACCATGTCTATTACAATACCAAATTTCATCAATTTATATTCGTAATTACAGAAGTTAGAAGGGCGGACACAGACTGAAAGACCGGCGGACAGACAGACGGACAGGTCGTAACTATAATTAGGATTCCTTGTAGTACTACGAATCCCTAAAAATATAAACTTAACCAACAATATGAAATTTAATTTTCATCAATAAATTGAATTTTTCCACAAAAATTTTCAATTTGCAGAGTTCAGAGGGAATTTCTGATCAAAACAAAACATTATGGCACCCGCCATAATAAAACGATAATACGCTTATCACACTTCCGTCGAAACAGCAAAGTGATTAAAATATACCCACTCTATTATGTACATATTTTTATCCTTAAATAAAATTGGTAGCCAAACCGATTGAATGTTTTCAATGCATGCATTCTCACAATTTTAACGGTAAAATTATTTTTTGTGACAATAATTGTTGTTATGATAATATGAATATTAAAAGCTATTGTGGATCCGACCTTTATTTCATTTACAGTTTTGTACATGGCCTTCGTACATAGCCGGTTTTCGTATATTATATTATACTAATTATATTAACAAACTTTTCTCCCACAATTATAGTATGTAATGCAGTGGCGTGAACATGTTTTTATATCTTAAATGCTGTACCTTTTGTTCAATGAGGGTTTTTTTTTAATTCGTGACATCTGACGCCGCCTGGTGACAGAAAAGGATTCGAAAATTCTTATTGTCCGTTTTTGATACCACTTACGCCACCGATGACGCTTTGTGTGGGTAGGGTCTGTCCCCTAACGACAGAAAAAATATCAAACACCCTCATTGCAATGACTGTTTACCCCTTTTCTGGAGCAAGTTGTAGACTCTTTGGTAGGTACCACAGAGGTGATATTACTTATTTATATTAGATATTAATTTTCAATATACAGTACTGAAACAAAATAATAATTTTCGCCCAATGCACCCAAAAAAATGCGCCAATACCTTGAGACGAAACAATCCCGTTTGACGCACGAGACGCGCCGAAATTAAAAATAAAAAGTCCCTATGTATTTACCGACTTATATGGATGAAAATGAATCCTATATCGATATAAATAAAAATAAAAATAAAATTATAAGAAGATATTTGCGTACGTCGCTTACTAGTCCGCGGGTCTCACGCTTCCTACAGATGGGTATCTTTTTTTTCCTTAAAATATATTTTTAGGTTTCCGTACCTCGAAAGGAAAAAACGAAACCCTTATAGGATCACTTTGTTGACCATCCAAATGGACGTATCGTATATACATATATGTCACGTGGAAGTATCAAGCTGGAATTTATATCAAATATGTACTAAGGTCTACGGTCCCTTGAAGCTGTAAAAAATCAAACTTTTAAGCGAACGCAATCAAAACATACAGCCGTTAATGCCGAAAATTTCCGCAAATTTTCGACACTCGCAAACTCAAACCTACAGGGTACTTCCCGTGAACTCGGAATCTCGAAATTTGGCACGAAGCAACGGCTTATAGTATAGATATAGGAAAAATTACGAAAACCGTAATTTTTTTAGTTACATCATATAATAAAAATATCTTTAATAATATTAAACTTACTACCCCTTTCCTCATAAACGCGTAAAGGTATTAAATTGAAATGCGTATCAAATATTCAGGTCTATAATACCTTTAAGCTGTAACAAAATCACTACAGGTTTGTACGGAACCCTCGGTACGCAAGTCCGACTCGCACTTATCCGGTTTTTTTTTATTATTACAACAAAACCTCACCTTGTTCTAATTAAGAGGAACCAGTAATTGGCGTTTCCCCAAACGACCGTCCGCCGCCCGCTTGCCAACACCAAATCAAACTTTTTTAACAATGCTAATAAAAAATTGTACTAATTTGTTAATACTTTATCACTTATATGTATAATTTATGATTTTTTTGCTAAATTATGTTATCTACACAACGGTCTCGTATGACAAAACCCAGTAACTGCCAATTTTAGATATAGTGGGATGTAGATACCACGCTAATCACATTTTTATTAATTTTTCTATCTAATCGCCATGCTTCTTTTTTCTATAACATGGGTTCTAACACTTCCATTACAATGCAAGTAACTATAGTTTCAAATAAACATAATTATGTTATTATAATAGAAATCGTTATCGTTAATACTATATACTAGTAAATGCTAGTAAGGTTGACTACGCAAAATAATTATTATATAAGGTTCGGTAAAGTCAACTACGGATATTTGGGGTATATGATCTACTGCTTATGTATAGACGTCATACTCGAAAAAAATCTTCCTTTATGCATGGAGCGGAGATTCTCCCATACATGATCGATTTCGTTGCTTTGAGTATGACAATAATTTTTTTGCCTAAATATCTTTATATGAGCAGTAGATCACATACCTAGTCAGTAGATATATATCTGTCACCGTAAAATTGTTAAAACCGTTAGATTGTAATAAAACTAGTGAAAAAATATGTAAAATGTTAGCAGACTTCCGACGTAAATATGCTGCCTATAATTTCACAAATTATTTTTCGTTAGATTATAAATATATAGTTTTTAATCTTTCGACATATTTTTAAAATCTCGGTAGTTTTATTACAATCTAACGGTTTTTACAATTTTACGGTGACATATCCGTAGTTGATTTTACAAAACCTTATATACCCTATGTCCCGGGTAATTATTATGGATCTATTAACACGTTCATTAAAATCGGATCAGTAGTTTAGGCGCTACGGTGGAACGAACATACGTACGTGTATACATATTACGTTACAGTAAATATATTATGTATATGTCACCGTAAAATTGTAAAAACCGTTAGATTGTAAAATAAATAACGAGATTGTAAAAATATGTCGAAATATTAAAAACTATATATTTATAATCTAACGAAAAATAATGTGTGAAATTATAGGCAGCATATTCGCGTCGGAAGTCTATCAACATTTTACAATTTCACTAGTTTTATTACAATCTAACGGTTTTTACAATTTTACATACATACATACATATAATCACGCCTTTTTCCCGTAGGGGTAGGCAGGACCGCTCTTTCCCGTAGGGGTAGGCAGAGACCACTTCTTTCCACTTGCTACGATCCTTACATACTTCTTTCGCTTCGTCCACTTTCATTCTTACCATCCATTCCTCCTCTTACATTCAACGTAGCCAAGCGTCTCTCCATGGTCCGCTTTTCGCCTCCGCGAGAACGAGACGTGATGGGTGGCGAACCACATCGCCGCCATTTTGGATAATTAAATTATTTTTGATTATCCATTGCGTTTCCACGGATTGGTGGAGAGGGTAGGAATAGGGAAAGGGAAGGATAGGTGTTGTGGAAAGGAAGATTGGTAAGTTACAGTGGGAAATAGGGTATGTAGGATATTACTGCCCAGGAGGGCAAGGGATAGGACAGTAATAGCTAGGGAAGCCGGGGTCGCATACCCGTATACTATACCACAACTACCGGACAGGTAAGTTGGGAAGAGTATCCCATGACATCCCATTTACAATTTTACGGTGATATATACGTCAAATCGCGTTAAAATAAAACACATCAAACTGACGTCACATAAAACTGGCCTGAAATAACGCTTGCGTTGTATTTTGCCGAGTGAGTTAGGTTACCGGAGGCCCAAGGGGGGTTGGGGATTTTAAGGACCAGGAAAGCAAGTGCGCAGTACTAGATGAGTTAAAAGTGTCATCTCGTCTTGTGTTGCGAGTGCCCATGTAATCGCTTACCATCAGGCAATCCGTCTGCACATTCCCTGCTCGATTTCATCTAAAAAAATTGCTTACCTACTAGCAAGGCTTGGAAAAGCGCCAACTAGAAATACTAATTTACAGCCATTAGTGAAGCTAGTTAATTAACTAATTACATTTTCATTCATTACTTACAAAACTACTAGTTAAAGTTTTAGTAACACAACAAAATATAAAAAAAATGTTATTAGGTTAGGTTAGGTTAGTTAGTTATATTTACGCGGTTAGAGCCGCGGGCAACATCTAGTATTTTTATATACAGTTAGCTGTTTCTCGCGGCTCCGCCCACGTAAATATACTATCAGGTATCCCGCGGGAATACTGCTAATATAAATACTGTTTTAATCTAGATCCTAAACTACTATCATACCAAATTTCTTCAAAATCCGTTCAATAGTTTTTGCGTGAAAAAGTAACAAACATCTATCCATCCATTCATCAAAATTTTTTTTATTCAAAGTTGGTATTATCATACTCTTTTTGAACGTCGATATACATGATGCCTACCACCGGTTCGGGAACTAACCCGGCGAGAAGAACCAGCGTATGAAGCTCGCGCGGGGCCATCTTTTACCAAAAATATGGAAAATTGTTCTTTTAGAGTAGGTTTATAACAATGTTATGACTAAAACTACATTACAAGAGTACAATAGTACATAGAAGCAGCCTTGTAGGTGGCCATCCTATTCCCAAGGTGTGCGATCGTCAATAAAATCATTGACCATCTATTCGTGCATCCTCACAAATCTTCACATTTATAATATTAGTAGGATTTCAAAATAACTTCATTTTTGACTTAGGATCAAAATAAACTAAATAATAATATAATGAAATAAGCTCTTAAAATAAATAACTTAATGTAACCATATTTATTATTTCATGGAAAAATACACAGGTCTAACTCAGACCCTGAGGTATAATATAATATTTATGTTATAACTTAACTGTTGCCGCGGCCGCGTAAATACAGTATTCCACGGAAACGCTCTACTTTTTCGGGATAAAAAAGGAGCCCAGTGTTTATTCAGAACTTAAACTACTACCATACAGAATTTCATCAAAATCCGTTTAGTAGTTGTTCCGTTTAAAAGTCAAAAGGAAGGGTAATGATTTTGGCAGTTTATGTATGTATATTTGCTTCATCGTAGCGACTAAACTACTAGTCCGATTTTAATGAATAAAACGTGTCACTATTGACACGTTTTATTCATTATAAATTATTATTCATTATTCATTCATTCATATTCGTAATAAAAGCCCAGGTAATATAGGCTATATAAATTACGTAGTAGGGATATAGTTTATTTTATTGTAGTTATGCGCGAAAGAGTAATAATAATAATAATAATATCTATGGACGCTTCACACCACGTCAATCTGATCCCGTGGTAAGTTCTCGAAGAACTTGTGTTACGGGTACCAGACAACGGAAATATATTTAATACTTTTGTACTATACACATATTTAAGATTTTTATTATATTATACACATATTTAATACACATCCATGACCCAGGAACACAGAAAAACTTTTTGTTCCTTCGGCGGGATTCGAACCCGCGACCCCCGGCTTGAGCACCAACACGCTCAACCAACTGAGCCACAGAGGTCGTCAAATAACAAACATCCATGTATTTTTCCTCACATTTTCCTCCTCCTCAATCCCCAATCCTCTCATTTATAATAAGAGGGGAGAGGGGGATATTTATATTAATGTCGATCATCTCTGACCGTAAGCTCTGGGCTGTGGTTTTTCATTTTAAATGAAACCTTTACATGTTTGGCCAGTGAATAATTAAAACAGAACCGTGAAACTGGCTGGTTATACTCGTAATTCTAGTTTTTGTTGTGAGCTAGTGTTTAGCTCTTGTGTAAATATCTAACGATATCTCTAATATCGAAGCTCATAAGAGGTATTTTCTAAGATTTACCATAAAACGAAGCCTCCTTAGAAAATTCGATACAGCATGTTCATTGTACGGCGGAATGAATATTTATGACATCACGCTGATATTATGAATGTGAAAATGTATGTGTATGTATGTATGTTTGACTGTCTTGCACTCATTCGGACTTTAATGTAGGTAATGTCCCTGAATCAAAACATGCATTACATTTTTATATATTAATGCGAAAAAAAGAAAAAATATATATTTTATTTAGGCACGATGAGAGTACCTATTTTCGAATTTCAATTATGAATGAAGTTTCAGTTTTTGCAATAGTCGCGCGGTGTCGTTAACACAATAATAATAAAGGAAAACTGTCTATCTCACTGGGAAGTGAGATAGACAGTTCATTCATAATTAAAATTCGAAAGTACGTATACTCTCATCGTGCCTAACTGATATAATTTAAAAAAATAATTGAAAATAACATATTCGTACATATAGCGCCATCTGTGTATTTAGTTATCAAAAAAGTTGTTGTTACGTAAGATGTATAAGTAGCTTCCGACATATAGCGTTATATCCAAAATCGTGTCGTTACTTGAGACTCTTGAGAGTAGTCTCAACCCCGCTTGAAGTTTCACTTAAAAATGCGTAAAACGGTTCCAGTGGATCACTAAACGTAGACACTAGCACAAACTAGTACAAAAATATCTTGGCTATGTACAGCAGAATGTTTAATTATTTGTAACAATTGCGGGAATGTAGGTAATGTTGGTCCCTGAATAGCGGTACACGATTTCGGCATTCTCTTACAATGGAATGTATTCTGGACTAGCTAGACAAAATATTCTTGTAACGTTATTTTAAATACGCCCAGAAGCAATATAAGGATACACACAGTTCAACTCAGTCGTGCGCGCAGCGTTGTGTGCGTACGCTTGTAATCATAGAGCTTAAATATGTGTGTCGCCAGTACCAAAGAATATATATTACTAACGTCAGTACCCAAATGAGTTGAACTAGATATTATAGTTTATAAATAATAAACTAGAGGTCCCTGCGGTTGAAATTCGCCCATAACATTTAATGGTTCTTTTGCCTCTTAGAAAAATAAAAAAAATTGAAACGTTGTGACAAATAGATAAACGCCAACATGAGAAAAAAATTGTATCCTTCCATTTTTATTAATGAATCATTTGTATCCTTTCAAACGCACGGTAATCTGAGGTAGTGTCTGTTTTTGTGACTTTCATTAATATTAATAATGTAAATCTAAGCATTAATTAAAAAATATAAATAAGTTTTTATCCGCATAAACTTTAACTGTGCCAAACTTTGATTAATTATTACATAGATACGTTATATCCTTACAAAACTGACAATATTTCTGTGCCACGACACACATTGACATGGGACGCATGTCAATGTGTCAACGTCGCATAGTAACACAAAACACGCTATTACTCGCGGAGCACACTAGACGCGTTTATAACATATCTACCTCTTTTTAATATTATATATCTATGGTGCCAAATATCATACTCATAAAACTGTACGGAAAGTTAATTTGAATATAGTTGCGTTACTTAATACTGTGATAAGTTGATATAATACATATATGGGTCAAATGAACAAATGTGACAGTGACACACATTGTAGGAATACTAGAAATAGGAACAAGTTAGAAATACCAGTGATCAGACTTAGTGAAGTAAGTAAATCTTTTAAAGGTCAATGTATACGCCTTTACAATAGAATCCCAGAAAACGTTCAAAATCTTTCCATTAATCAATTTAAAAAAGCTGTTAAAGAACGTTTGTGTGCTAAAGCTTATTATAAAGTCAGTGATTTCAATAACGATTGCACACCTTGTGAATAAGATGGCCCCATGCAAGGCTGCTTTTATGTACTTAAGTATGTTCTATGTACTTATGACTAATGTTATATAGATTAAGTTACAACATTGTTCAACAATTTTCCCATCTTTTTGCTAAAAGGTGGCCCCGTGCGAGTTTCTTACGCCGGTTCTTCTCGCCGGGCTAGTTTCCGAACCGGTGGTAGGCATCATGTAGGACAATTCTATAAGCGTTATATTAATAACCTACATAGAAATAAAAATGTTGAGTTTGAGTTTGAAATAGGCAAGCGGACTGATTTTTTATTGCATCTCGTAAAACGCTTCATACTAAAATCGACATACAAATGACGTCATTATTGGATTAAAGTGTATTAAGTAGGTATAAGGTATACGGCCGCAGGAACATATTTGTAAATATCTCCGATATTTGTGCTTTTAAGTTCATACTTATATTAATGAATGTTTTTGTATATGATGTAAGTAAACTAATGATGTAGGTTTTGTTTACCAATTACGCAAAAATATTTTTTTTTTGTTTGTACTTTTTAAATGTATTTAACTAGTAAACTACATACACATAAAATAATATCTTTTTTTAAATTTACCAAGTAGTAATGCCTCAATATTTCTGAATATATTAATGAAACTTAATATTTCAGATGTTGTCCGATCCCCTATTGGTGAACAAATTAATGTCATACGCATTTGGCATTTTTTTCTAATACCTATTCTTCAAGCTTCAACTTTTCAAAATTAACTACTTACAGACTGAAAGGAACAAGTACATTTTTGTTCCTTTTTGCGTTATGTTTCAGATTAAGCATTGTGAACTAAAAACTTCCGTTTAGCATAAAATGTGAAAAGCACAATTCTTTTGTGATATTAGATTCCCGCAGACCGCACCGGTTTGAAAATGTTAATACAATTTTTTGTACCTACATTTAAAAATTAAAAAGCCCGCGGTTTAAAAAGTAAACAGCAACAAAAACTCAAACGATTTAAAAACAATTTTAATCTCGAAATAAAATAAAATATCGTCACTTTGCATAAACATTTTACTCGACACTGGCAAAATGTTGCTAGCTTAAGTTGCTACAAGAAGAAGGAAAATGACATTGACATTTTTAATTTTTAAACGGCTTCACGCACCAGGCACCGGCTAGTTAAGGGGCAAATAGCCCCTAAAGCTTAAAAATCGCTCAATTTGAGTCGGAACTACTCCGAAAAATGGGAATAAAAAAATTCAAAAAAATAATCATTTCACACTTCAATCCTTCATCTTTAATATCATCGTTAATTTTTTTAATAAGACGAAGATTAATATTAAATAAATTAAAATTAAAAAGCCCTGTTTTCATATTTCTTTTTCTATCTACTTACTACCTACTACGGCTATAAAGATGGTTCTTTTACGAAAATGTGAAGAATATATTTATCTAACATTTCATCGTTGGGTTTTTCGAAATACCGTTTTGTTTTCAAAAAATACGTAAATAACTATTATTTTGTGAAAATATTCGTAAGCGGTGCGTGCGCGGGCGCGCGGGACAGTGAGCCGCTGACTTTCGTACGAGGAGGTTGTGTCACTCTCCGCGGTGCCGCTATTTCGCAATCGTTTATTTTACTCTTGAAATAATAGGGAACAACATGCCGTAAAAAATAAATTATGAAAACCTTAGCGAACACTCTGCCTGCGATAGAATGAAAATGTTCGATCGTTGAATTTACTTTTTTGTTCCTTCAACTTCTTACTTGAAATTTTAATAATATATGAATATAATATTATATAGTATATTATATTATAGTATAATATTTTATTATATAATATGTACTTGTAAATTTCACAGAAAGTGTATATTCTCTATTTCTATGACGACCTCTGTGGCTCACTTGGTTGAGCGTGTCGTTGCTCAAGCCGGGGGTCGCGGGTTCAAATCCCGCCGACGGAACAAAAAGTTTTCTATGTTCCTGGGTCATGGATGTGTATTAAATATGTGTATAGTATAAAATTATTAAATATACTTCCGTTATCTGGTACCCGTAACACAAGTTCTTCGAGAGTTTACCACGGGATCAGATTGACGTGGTGTGAAGCGTCCATAGATATATTATATTATTTCTGTTTTAATTGTCTATTTAGTATATCAACGTTTTGAGGTATATAGTATATGAGGTAAAAATGCCTAAGCGACATTTATTTATTTATTTAACACACATACAACTACCATTACAGACAAAATCCAATTCAATAGCGTAGGAGAGCAAATTCATATTTTATATAATACATATTATGATACTTCCAGTTTAAATAATAATAATTGATAAAAAATAATAATTAAAGAAAATATAATAATTAAAGAAAGACACATATGACGCATAAATTTAGTAAACTTTATAGAAGAGTGATTTAACGTTAAAATTTTTAGAAAAAAAAATCATTAAAAATCACAAAATAGTCGGATTTAGATGGTTTTAACATACATCTATATATCTATATATCAGTAAGATACAACGTGTATCTTATTTTATAGCAATTTTTGATATTAAAACGAGTCATATAGCTTTCGAATTACAGGCAGTTTATGTCGCTTAGGTAAAAAAGTCCTAATTCGAAAAATAGGTAAAATTATGTAAGCTATCAACGAAAGTTATGTAATAGCAAGTAAAATTGCCTACATTTTATTTTAAAGGTTTTCAGCAACATGTAAAAATAGATAAGCTATAGATACATTTTCTGTAATAACAGGTAAAAATAACTAATTCCAAACACTTTAAAAAAATATAGGAGTATTCATCTAAATGGCCTAAGAGTTTATAAAATAAAACAAGATAAGTTACATAAATGTTGCTTACATTAAGAATTTTCTACGGCTAAAGTTATCTTAGTAAATTTATTATTCAATGACATTGTAAATTTTTGCTCCTAACTGACAATATTCTCCTTCTTCTTGTTTATAAAAATTAATTGCAGTTCCCTTGTCTGACTAAAATGAGCTAAAACGTTAGCTAATTTTGATATTGAAATAATAAAAAATATAGAAGTAAAAACTCAAGGCCTAGGATTTCAGCCCATTGCTTTACACTTAAGCTGCGGCCCCATTCCTTGAGTTCTCTCTTGGTAGTGCTGGGAGATATTCCACATACCAATTCTGGGCATGACACCGTGACACAATTGGCCCAAAGCCTACCCAGCTCATCCGCGGTTTTGTTGCCGGAGATATTGCCGTTGCCTAGAACCCATACAAGACTGATGCTGTTATTTCGTCCTAGCATGTTTAGCGTTTGAACACAAGCCATAACTAATTTAGATGAAAGAAGAAGGGGCAAAAAGTCCCCATCCTTGTAGCACTATAAGACATATATCAAATGAAAGGGCTTAAAAAAAGTGTCATTGTTTTGTATGACAAAAATCCTCTAAACCATGGGAGAAAAAAGTAAATGAGGGTTAAAAAAGTTTACAAAAATCATTCTATATTGCACCGTTTCATAGTGTTGCTACTATGGAAAAATTTTTGGAAAGTAATGGTATACACTCAACTTTAGAAAAGTGTTATATTTTGATAAACTGCCTCATATTTTGATGAAATGTATGGAATGATAATAAAATACTAAAAATAAGCTCTTTCCTCAATTTTTTCGCACATACCTAATTACTTTCTGGAAATTGTTTCTTACTTGCAACGCTATCGAATGGTGCAATAATACAAAATGTATTTTTTTCAAATGATGATGATGATGATGAATGATGAAAAGTGGTTTATGTAAAATCAAATAATTCAGATAAAACAATTACATTAAAATACATATAATTAAATAGCAAAAATAATTTAAAAACGATTAGGTACAGAAAAAAGTAAAAAAGATATTGTACATGGTGAATTATTCTTCTGGGCGTTGTAAGAGAAGTCAAAAAAAATTAGCAATAGCAATTTAGCCCTACGGAATATCGAGGCCGACTTGATGAAAACTTAAACTGCATCATTTTTGATAACTCATTTTTCCTAGACAGGATTCGAACCCATAAATTATGGAAAAAAAATACACCCTGTGTACTGCACCTTTAAATAGTATCGCAACTAAGAAACAATTTCCATAATGTAAGTATGTGACAAAATTGAGGAAAGAGCTTATTTTAGCATTTTATTATCATTCCATTAAATAACATTTCTTCAAAATATGTGACAATTTATCAAAATATAACACTTTTCTGAAGCTTGCTGTATACCATTACTTCCCGAAAATTGTTCCTTATTAGCAACACTATGAAATGGTGCAATAATACAGAATGATTTTTTAAACTTTTTTTCACTTATAACTCTCACTAACTTTTTTCTCCCATGGTCTAGAGATTTTTCGTCATACAAAAAAATTACACGCTTTTTAAGTCCTTTGATATATGTCTTGTAGTGCTACAATAGTGGGGACGGGATCCATACAAAAATGCCCCTTCTTCTTTCTGCTGCTGTCAGTGCCTTCAGCGCAGTGTGATTGTTCTGACAGACTGCGCTGAAAGCATTGACAGTAGCAGAAATATCATCTAAATTATCCTAATCTTCTCTATAAGATTAGGATGTTTTATGGACAAGGACAATCTGTAGGCTCTGTAGTGAACAACTCATCACAGCCTCAAACATGGTTGTAAATTGTCCTAAGCAAGTATATAGGCAAGCCTGTAGGTGGCATGCCCCCGTAGAAGGTCCGTCCACCCGGTTGTCTTTCCTGGATCCGTCCGTGTACCAGACTATGTCATTGAAGTGAACATTGATTCCTATCCTCTACTCTCCCTAGACGATAGGAAAACCTGGTGTTGCTTTGAGAAGCTATGCACCTTGATCATATCGTCTGATATCGGTATGGCCATGATAGGTGTCTTAAGAAGAGACTATTGCATCTGTCCATGAAGGGTGGAAGTCCATTTGGCTTCCTGGCCTTGAAAAACGCTACTACCGCCATACATTTGTCATTAAAAATGTACGGTGATAGCAGCTTTTGATGTAACAAAAGAGATGAACAATATTTGTTATATTCTGATAATGTTTTTATGAACATCAACTTGGCAAAATCGCTTTAAAATTTTATCATAGTAACATATTTTGTCGGCAGCGTTAATTCGTTAATCGTTGAAGTTAATTCTTAACCCCAGTTAACATAATTTTTCCAAGGATTCCACGGAAAACTTTTTATTCTCTTATGGATTCGAACCCACGCCCTCTGGCTTGAGCACTAAAGTGCTAACCACTGAGCCACAGATATCTTCATCTAAACTGATTCAATTTAAGTCTCTATAACTCCTGAATTTATGAAGTTTTTTGGACCGTTATAGTTTTCGTTCAAAGTTTATTACATGGACTACCATCATGAATTTTTCACATTTTTAGAGCCAGCCGTTTGGCTTTTAGAGGGGGGGGACGCCGTATTTTAACAAGAAATGCGCTTAAAAGTGGAATATCACGCAAACGGATACGTACGTACATCAAAATATAATCTCAGAAACCTCTCAATGTTCTTATAATGTCTATGTACCTAATTATATCTCCCCTTTTCGTGTAGGTGTAACCAAAAATTATCTTCATTTATTTTAGCACTATGTCGACGTGATAAATAAACTTATCCATTCAAAGTTTCATATTTCAAGCACCACCGTTTGGATCGACAGACGGACGGGCGGACGGTCGGTCAAATGGAAGGACATGACGAAACTATAAGGATTCCGAGACATGAACTACGGAACCTTAAAAAAGGAATAATAATGAAACCACATCGATTTCAGTGACTGTTGCCAATTTAATTGAAAATAGACCAGCTATAGGAGCTATTTTATTATGTCCAAGTATGTGCGCAAAGTTTACTCCCTTAACCTAGTATATTGATATTTTCTACTACCGACAGGACTAACTAGCGAAACATTAGGCGCATAAATATAGAAATATATTTAGCAATGTTTGCGTTCATTAAGGCTCCCACACACTGTAAATTTAATACTTTTAGTTACATTTTATCTAACCGACGACAAAAAAAAATCTAACCGACATACTTAAAAACAAAAGTTTTCAAGTAAAAATATCTACATAGCACGAATAGTTATTGTGTCAAATATGTAAAACTATCTTTACGCCAATATTGTTTTATTTCACTATGGGTAAAATTCTACAAGTTGCACTTTCGTAAAATTAAATGCACTGTAAGGACAATTCACAAATAATTTGTATGGAGAAAATGTACAAAGTGTTCACGAAAAGAATTTTTTAAACAAGTAAGATATTTTTGTGCAATCAAAAGAAAAGTAAAAACATGAAAAATAGACTAAGTAGATTTTTAAAATTCTTCAAAATATCCAAATGAATTTTTTTATAAATCGCTTTTTGTTGTCGCTTAGTGAACATAACATTCATGATTTTGTATAAATTTCACTATATCTAAGCGACAAAAAAATCGTCGTAGGAAGACGACGATTAGACCAATCGACGCAGAAAAAAAAATACAAACTCATTGATATAACTCATTTTCGGTATTTTTGTCGCTTAAACTTACTTAGGCCTTTACATCCGTTAATGGATGATTTATACAGTATTCTCCGAGCGAAGTAACCACTCTTGAAATACTGCAGTGCCTGGGACAGTAGGTTTTTAAATGTCGTATGGTTGCCCAAGCACATACGGCATTCTCACAACATAGTAAGCCTAGTCCAGAGGAATGAACTAGTCAATACGTCTGGGGCCAACTATGTGCGGGTTTCCTCACGATGTTTTCCTTCACCGTTAGAGCGTCCGTATAATGTACTTGAGATCTGAAAAAGTCTCATTGGTACACGCCACAACCTGGGATTTGAACCTGCACTCTCTCGAGTGCGAACCAAACGGTCTACCCACTAGGCCACGGAGCTTGATATCCACTAGGTGTTTTTTCGCTTAGGAAAGCGAAAAAACACCTAGTGGATATTTTAGTGATTCTGTCAATAGCACTAAGTATTGCATTTTGGTGGGCGTAGAGGTGGAAAATGAAATCAAAAGTGATGGGTTGGAAGTAGGGAATGTTATTATTCGACAAATTTTACTATTCGAATAATTCGAATAATAGCTAAACACTATTCGAATAAATTCGAATAATTCGAATAATACGAATATTGGTAATAAACTTTAAATACAAGTAATATAATGCGTTTATATATACCTGCATATTTAGTAACATTAAAATGGAAAGTGTTTCACAAATTACTCTAAATAAATAAACGTTTTTTAATAAAAAAAAATCTTATTTTAAGTTTCAAACTTAAAATACTAAATTGCAATAACTTTTTAAAACTTTTAACACATGAACGGTTTAGGTCTGGAGCAGACCATGGATTTGATTGCCAACTAAGTGATTTCTGCCAAAAATAAGATCCTCTAGGGCAGATAATTTTTGGGTTCAGGTTCGTATTTTCTGGTTTTTAATTTAGTCAAGCTATTGATCGATTCAACATAGACAATCGATTTAAAAAGTCAGACATACAGTCTGACTATTTAAATTAACCTTTTGGTAGTATAATTTACTAATCTATAAAGAACACTAATATTACAGAACACATTTTTTATTATTTATATATCAGTTTGTTTAAGATTGGAGAGAAATATATTTGAAGAGTTTGAACACTGCACAGAAATCGGTATGCACTGTAAATAGTGCTCTGTTCTAACAGACAATCGATTTAAAAAGTCATACAGTCTGACTATTTAAATTAACCTTTTGGTAGTATCATTTACTAATCTATAAAGAACACTAATATTATATTACAGAACATATTTTTTATTATTTATATATCAGTTTGTTTAATATTGGAGAGAAATATACTTGCAGAGTTGGAACACTGCACAGAAATCGGAATGCTCTGTAAATAGTGCTCTGTTCTAATATAATGCAACTGAAAACTTAAAACACACGAGTATCGTGCTGTCATAATGGTCCAGACCTAATCGGTACATGTGTATATAAACCGTAGTAAGAATAAGTAAACAAGATGAACCGTCAAAATAAAAAGCACTCAAGAAAGATTTTAATGTTATGTTAACATAACAAAAAACTTCATAGTTGGCAAAAAGTGGGTGGAAAATCTTTAAAACAAAAATAACCTTTTTCCATTTTCAAGTTAGCCATATTTTTGGTCTCTGTATGTTTTTAATTTTTTCTTGAACGATGAGTCTTATTACAAAAAGGAAGTTAGGTTAGGCAGAAGGCATCAGTGCAGAAGTAGGCATCAGGCGTTGTACTGCAAGAACGGAGTGTGTCATGTTACGAACCATTCAGAAGATGAAGCGACGATACAAAGAGACTGAAAAACATTTGACAAGGCCGTGCAAGACTTTAATGGCAGACTCCGCGCTCGGTAAAACCGTTAAATTGTTTCCACTTGTTGAAAATCAACACCAAGATGCAGTTAAGTTCAGAAACAGCTTCTCCAGGCCCGAAGGGACTATGTTACTGACAGCACAGTGAATAAGACTTGCTTAAGTAAATCTGAAACCTTAAAGAACGAGGCGAAGGGCGAGTGGTCTCACCTCGAGACCAAACTCGAGAGCCCTAGTATCGAGAAGCAACACTGTGATACGTCCGTGAACACATACAAAAGGATGAACGAGAATGGTCCAGAATTTTGGTCCCAGATGAGTGGAATTACTCACTTTAACTTCATAAGTTAAAGTGAACTTCTGAAGGGAGGCTAAGTTAACGTGACCTAGTAGGGGATATCTTCAAGCCTACTTTTCATATAGAGTCCAGTATGCTCAGGTAGAGTACATACCCAATGGGCTGGCATACCATCAGGAATCAGCACTGAGTATGTGGCCATGACAATGGGACCTTAAAGATTATCTTTAATGTCGTCTCCTCAACCCGATTAAGTATACCCTGAGAAGAGCTTAGAAAGCTAGTCAGAAGCCGCAAATTGTCACCTACACTCAGTACCCTCACAGCACTAAAACACGCCCCGATATAAGAATGGGAGAGAATATTGCACAATTTTATATAACATGTAAATTAAGTCTTTAGGACTAAGATTAAAAGGGTTAATTTTTGTTTAAACATAAAAATAATATACTGATATATATTAATTCATTACTTTTTAAGTAAACTGATAAATCTTGTTATAATAATATTTTGAAAAGTATGAAATTTTAAACGATTTATACTTAGTTTTGCAGGCCAGTGTAATACTGCAATAATCAACTTAACTAGATACCTTTATCGTTTCACTCTGTTCGTCCGCCTGTCTCTCTTTCTATCTGCTCTTCTAGCTATATTACGTCTAGATATCGGTTTTGATTTGATACAAAAATATAATTTTATTATATAGTTAAGTATACTTCGCATGTATGGAAAGCCACGTGTGAAGTGTGTGTTGAATATTACGTCTTTTAAAATAAAGGAAAAGTTTTATATGTACATGACTTTTACGAAGTCAACCACTTCCAAGTAATCGGCCTCCAAATTGGTTTCACCTCTGTCATTTCTGAACTATGAAGATTAGGAACTTACAATTTTTCATGCTGGTAGATCATGGTAAATTCTCTTTAGGAAAGTTATTTTGAATGAAATCGAACAGTAAGATTAAGATACTAAAAATCATATTACGCTTTATAGTAACAGAACCCTCCTTAGACACGTACTAACACGCTCTTGGTTAGGTTATTTTGACAAGCGTGTGAGTATGGATTTCCTTCGCTGAGGTCTGTAGGAAGTATTCACTTTAAATATATTTTTATTTAAAAACAGTTTTGTATTCTTTCACAAACAGTGTAGTAAAATCTGTTTTAGGATATTATTGACGACAATATTAATAAATATAAAAAAAAATATTAAATAACGAAACTTTTACGGTTTATATACAAGTTTATACCTACCATTAATATATTTTTGAAAAATAAATAAAATATTTTTATTATTCGTTTTATTCGAAATATTCGAATATTGAACCCAGTCATATTCGAATAATAAAATCGTCGAATATTCGAATAAAACGAATATTCGAATATTCGAATAATATTCCCTAGTTGGAAGCCGCATTGCCTACCAAATAATTTCTAGATTTCGGGAATAACCTCGACCGGCTTCTACAGAAGAAGGAGAAGCGGCTAATACATTCTACGTTTTTTCTTTGCTCATAGACCAGAAATAAATTAATATTTTCAAGTTGCATTTAAATCAATCCTAAAGTCGTATAAAAGGGCCGTTCCTCAGTTTATAATTTGAGTCGCGGCGCGGCCGCGCGCGGAGATCGCGAGCGCTGCGGGGTGTATGCGGGTGGCGCGGCGGAAAGTGTTAGGCCACGCCCGAATCTGTGACGTCATCTACGTATATTTTCGCCTTAATAAAACAATTACGCCTGAGCGTGCCGTAATCCTGCACTCAGCATCTCTCATTATACCTGAATATTTAATTCTTGGAAGGCCGACTACAATATACAAGAATTATGTTAAAATAAATATCTTCAGGTGGAGAAAAACGTCGCTCGCAGCTGACAGATTAAAAACGACGTGCCTTTTTAAAGTGGACGCTTGAAAATAGACTCTATTATCTAAGCGCAGAGTTCATTAGGGTCGCGTCGAGAACAGCTAATTAATCTATGAAAGCTTTTCGTCGGAGGGCCTTTAAAGTCTTTATTTGACTCTGTTCTTATCTTTTGTATCGAACATCTCGCTGTACTCTCGAGTTTAAGACTGTATTTGGTTCAAGAAATGGCCCGCTAGCCGATATTCGGAAGGCATTTGAAGGTCAACTAAAAGTACTCTCTAACGTAAAATCGTAGCTTTTAACAATTGCAGTAAGAATAGGCTTTTCTTAAAACATTTAAGAGCTAGGAGGGTAATTGCGCTGTCGTTTTCGAAATTTTCCACCACCATTGTACCTTAGTCTCCACGCTACTAATATCAGACACATTAAGTTACAAAATATGAAGACAATAAATTATGTAAAATGTCCAGTGTGGCCCTCTTTTTACCCGACTGCGCGACGCAAAGGAGTGGTAATGTGTTTATCAGCCTATGTATGTATGTATGTATGTATGTATGTATGTATGTATGTATGTATGTATGTATGTATGTATGTATGTATGTATGTATGTATGTATGTATGTATGTATGTATGTATGTATGTATGTATGTATGTATGTATGTATGTATGTATGTATGTATGTATGTATGTATGTATGTATGTATGTATGTATGTATGTATGTATGTATGTATGTATGTATGTATGTATGTATGTATGTATGTATGTATGTATGTATGTATGTATGTATGTATGTATGTATGTATGTATGTATGTATGTATGTATGTATGTATGTATGTATGTATGTATGTATGTATGTATGTATGTATGTATGTATGTATGTATGTATGTATGTATGTATGTATGTATGTATGTATGTATGTATGTATGTATGTATGTATGTATGTATGTATGTATGTATGTATGTATGTATGTATGTATGTATGTATGTATGTATGTATGTATGTATGTATGTATGTATGTATGTATGTATGTATGTATGTATGTATGTATGTATGTATGTATGTATGTATGTATGTATGTATGTATGTATGTATGTATGTATGTATGTATGTATGTATGTATGTATGTATGTATGTATGTATGTATGTATGTATGTATGTATGTATGTATGTATGTATGTATGTATGTATGTATGTATGTATGTATGTATGTATGTATGTATGTATGTATGTATGTATGTATGTATGTATGTATGTATGTATGTATGTATGTATGTATGTATGTATGTATGTATGTATGTATGTATGTATGTATGTATGTATGTATGTATGTATGTATGTATGTATGTATGTATGTATGTATGTATGTATGTATGTATGTATGTATGTATGTATGTATGTATGTATGTATGTATGTATGTATGTATGTATGTATGTATGTATGTATGTATGTATGTATGTATGTATGTATGTATGTATGTATGTATGTATGTATGTATGTATGTATGTATGTATGTATGTATGTATGTATGTATGTATGTATGTATGTATGTATGTATGTATGTATGTATGTATGTATGTATGTATGTACGTACGTACGTACGTACGTACGTACGTACGTACGTATGTATGTATGTATGTATGTATGTATGTATGTATGTATGTATGTTCCTTTGAAGCACTATACAGGCCAAACGCCTGGGCCGATTTTTATGATTCACACGTCAATCGATTCCTCTTAGTCCGGCGAGTGTCACTAAAGATATGACGTTAGTGAAAATTCAATATGGCGACTACTGGACGCCATATTGTGAAAATGAAAAAAATGAAAGTCAACAAACTATGTCAAGTGGGGTATCGTTGAATAGGTATTTAAAAATCATTGTAAGTTTTCTCTCAACATTTTTTCGATTCGACTGACCGTTTAGGATCTATATCGATTTAAAGTTGCGTAACAACCATTCTCACATTCCAGCGCAATTGTGATGTAGGACTGATGCTGATAGGAAATCCAGTCTGGTAAATAGCTAGCTACGTACTTCACTTTTTACGCAGTCGGGTTTTTAAATTTTTTAATTAATGTATATCTATGAGTGTGGCATTTTGTTTTAACTACGACTTTTTTTTTTATTCCAAAGGCCATTCCTTGGCCACAAATATATAAAATACTAGAATTTTACGACTTAGGCATTCTAGGATTAGGTCGGACCTTAGATGTTTCACATAATATGGACCTCTTACGACCTAGACCCAAATTTGAAACCAGACATTTTAGGACTTGGACATAAACTTCCGGATCGGTCAAATCATTGTCCATAAATCCCGTGAGAGGATGTAAGAGATCCATGAAGAATGACTGATTCCGGTGACGGTATTGAAACTAGACGCAAAAATTATTTTATAGTGCCCAAGTGTGTGCAATACACTACTAGAGCACTCTTTCTTTACTCTCGTCACCCAATGAAACGGATGTTAATAATAATAATTATAATAACACAACTGGTGGAACATCAGGCGCAGGACCAACTTTTTACATGCCCATCCGGCGCATGGATCATCTTTCTTGTCAGACAATCAGGTGATCAGCCTATATTGACCTCACCAAACTTGAAAACAACATTTTTTGTTGTTCCAACGCGGGAATTGAACCCACAACCTTCGGAGTCGAGAGCCACTTTATAAACCACGGAGGCGTCCACACCAAAACAATAAGGGGGAGTATAAATAATGAGGCAATAGAACTTGACCCAAATGGCGCGGAGATGGATTGCCCGCGCCGTAACTGATACTGCCGATGACCTTCGGGAGACAGTCAGTATCATCATCAGGAGCATTCAAGGTTTTACTATACTGTACTTGACACGTTGCTACTTAATACAAAATAGTAGCATGACCGTTTCGGAAGTAAGTATGCCTGTCTAATTCAAATTATTTAACTGCATATAACATTATCGACAGTTTTTAAGGTTACGTGCCGGGTAAGGAACGGACAGAGACAAACTATAAGAATTTCGCTCTGTCTGTCTGTATGCCTGTCATAAATTAATGAAGTTTGGTATAGTTATAAACTGTGTATGGATTTGGATTGTGTTTTTGGCATCATACAAAAATCTTATATTTTAGGGGTGGCTCTTCAAACGTCATGTGAAGTGAGGGGACAAATTGTTTTCATTCCACTCCATCGTGTAGAGTATCGTCTAATAAATTAAATTTCATTTATTTCGGGCGGCATAGGCCCATATTATAAATACCTTACAGACTAACATACATATTATATACTTAAAAACTATACTTTGTCACGTGTTGTCGGCGACGTGATCCGCGCTTCGTTCCGGAGTCTCCCCCGGAACCTCCGGTAGACCACACCCGTCGGCCAGAACTCCTCCACCTCGAAGGTCGACAAAAGATGCGTCGGCACTCTCACCACAAAGGAACTGAAATTGACCTTGTGGCGAGACTCCAGACGTTCGACCCTTAAGGCGATGGAAGTCTTCTGGCGGATGTAGTCCACGACGTCCTCGACCTGCATAGACCAGTGCAGGCGGGATACGTACAACGGCGTCGCGGGTACTTCGCTCCGCAGGCGCAGTTCAGGTACGTAAGGTGCGGTGCCGCGGTGGTTGCGGGCGGCGGGCTTCTTCTTGTTTCTTCTCTCCACCAGTATGAAGCCCTCCTCATCGCACCTCCTGCTCTCGTCCTTGCCAGGTCGAAGAGGCTCAGCCTTGCGGCTCTCCACAGCCTTACGGCTCTCCTTCACCCCCTTTGTCTTCGCCCGCGGGGGTGGTGCGGGGCGACCGGCGACTGCTGAGTTTTCTGCTGAGTTGGTTGACTCGGCGTCTGCACGACCCGGAGGGGAGTGCGGGCGGGGGCGGCGGCGATCGCCGACCCGTCGGAATCCGCTGACACGCAAACCGATGTGTCAGCGCGCGCGCCGCCACGACGTGTGTTGACAAAGGCGGTTGAATGATCGGGTGACCTACTTACTGAATTATTACATTTTAATTGTAGTAATTCACTACGTAAGTCACGGATGGTAGATTCCGATGCATCCAACCTACCTCGCATCTCGTCCAGCTCTGCCTTCATACTGTTGAAGTTCTTCAGCAGGCTGGAGACGTCGACGTGGTCCATCGTTACTACCGGCAGCTTGTGGAGATCTTTCGCCACAAAGGCCGGCACGTCGTCTGGATCCGTCTGCTTCAGCAGGGAGATGATGTCCTGCACGCTTCGTTCGCCGCCATCTCGCCTCCGTGATGGCATGTTCGCGCTCTGGCCGAGCGTTTCATAAAGCAGCTGCTTACCCATGCAAATCTCCTCGCTTGAGAAAGAAGATTTGCAGATCTGTATGATGCTGACCTCGTCCATCGTGTCGATGGCGTGCTGGATGAACGCCAGCAACTCGTTGGCCACCAACGCCATGGTGTACGTGCAGCGGCGTAACCGCGCGACTCGCAAACAATTAAATTTGCTTCGTGTGTAATACGGAGCGCGACCGTTTCATAGCACTCAACGCACGACATAAGCCTCCAACGTAATTTACAATGCTTCTCGACAAGTAGTGACAAAGGCTCTGTACACAGATTGTCACAAAATTGTTTACAAGTCGAATCGCTTGCAATACTATGAACGATAAATAATGTCCCCCCGTGACCCCTTGGTGTGACCCCCAGCTGCTAGCTGTGACCCAGATATGTGACACACCTCAGGTCCCTTACACATTAGGACTTTACGATACACAAGACAGTAATGTGAGCGCGATGCAGTATTACGATGTCATTTAAAGGTTGCATTCTGTTCGTAGCAACCGCGATCAGCGACCGCAAACAGCGACCGCGAATAGCGAACTAGCGGATAGGCAAGCGGACTGATTTTTTTATTGCATAAATGAATAGTACTTTTAAATATGAGTAACTTCTCAGAAGATGTTGTATATCAAAAGTCAATATTTTCAAATGTACAGGCGATTTGTATACAAAATTTCGCGATTCTCGTAAAAACGCTCCATACTAAACTTAACCTTCAAGTACTAACTTGTAGGTTAAGGTGTATGAAGTATACGGCCGCAGGAACATATTTGTAAATATTTTCGATATTTGTGCGTTTAAGTTCATACTAACCATAATGAATGTTTTTGTATGTGATGTAAGTCAACTAATGATGTAGGTTTTGTTTACCAATTTTGCAAAAAAACTTTTTTATTGGCCATGCCCAATGTCGTCCAACGAGGTGCCGTGATTTGTTAGCGCTCCATCTATACTAAATAAAATAACTTAGAGAAAAGGTTTCTTTGTCTGTTTGCATTGAATAGGCTCCAAAACTACTAGACCGATTTAAATGAAATTTGGCACAGATATGGAATAGACCACGGGAAAGGACATTGGTTACTTTTTATTGCGAAACAATGTACGATTTCTGCGAAATAAACTTTTGCGCGCACGAAGTAACGGGCAACGTCTAGTATTACATAAACATTCGTGATCCGGACGCGTTCGCTTAGAACGTAATGCTAATATTATATGGATTTATATTTATAGCGACCGCAAATTGCCACCGTGTCCATAGTGAGCGACCAAACGGTCGCAAGTGGCAGTCGCGGAGTTTAATATAAATTCATATTGAGACTTGGAACATACCGCTAATGAATTTTCATCATACTTAAGGCACATGCAGAAAGTCACAATGGAGAAGATATATTGATGTGTACAATATAATATAGTCATGTTGCCCGCGATTCGTACGTGCAAAAAATCCCGCGGAAACATCTTGCTATGATAAAAAGTAGTCTATATGTTATTCTCGTCTAGAGCCTAAACTACTACCATATGAAATTTCATCTTACTAACAAACTATGTAGCGCAGCAATAACTTACTCTAGTGTAAACACACCCTAACATTTACGGACCCACATCTTAACAAGTTAAAATATGTATTTGGGTCAACTGATGGCGAAAATCTAATTTGACGATAACTTTTCGTCGCCTCTTAACCCCAAAATGCTTAGCATACACTGTAAAGCAGAGCTTCCCAAACTTATTCCGTCTGAACATTTGAAAACACTTTGAAAATCTGATTTTTTTACCTTAAAAACCTCAATAACAAATTAGTCTCGGCTGGAGTGTAATTAAACCTATATTCTAAATGATACTTTTCTTACCAGATTTCACTTTTTAGTATCAGCATTGTAACAACACTAAAGCTCCCAGCGCCCCCCAATTTTTTCTGGGCCCCTTACCGCCCCCAGGGGCGTTATCGCCCACTTTGGGGAAGACTGCTGTAAAGTTACTAACAAACCCCGTGTGAAATTTCGAACTTATAACTATTGCAATAAGGTTCAAAAGTGAACGTTGTAGTACTTCGTAACATCGTAGGCATTTTATGAAAAGTATCGTAACACTTGTAATGGGTATCCAATATCCATCAAAACGAAAGAATAACTCTGCCACAATGAGGGTTTTTAAATTCGTGACATCTGACAGCTTTTTGACACAACAAGGACCGTCGGACTACCAAGCGCCGCCTGGTGAAAGATAAAGAATCGATAATTCTTATTGACCGTTTTTGATACCACTTACACCACCAGATGACGCTTGGTGTGCGTTGGGTCCGCCCCCTAACAGCAGAAAAAATATCAAACATCTTCATTGCACGTAGACAAGATTCGTCGAGAAAATTATATCGCGCCAATAAAGTTGTCGAACTTTCTCGAGCATCACATCAAGCTTTGTCGACGGAATGCGACACATATCTTGTCGCACGGCACGGCACGACTGGCTCGACCGGACAAACGCCACGGGCTCACATAACACTGGTGTGTTGCAACGCTTACGGCTTACGTTGTATTTCACCGAGTGAATGAGGTTACCGGAAGCCTAAAGAGAACAAAGGGGTTGGGGATTTTAAGAACCAGATAGACAAGTGAGAATATTGTTGATAAGACTATTGCGAGTGTCGATAGGCGGCGGTAATCTCTTACCATGAGACTAACCGTCGGCTCGTTTCCTGGCCCATTTCATATAAAATATAAATAACGAATACATATTAATTTTACTTAGAACATCAAATTTCCTAAACAACAAAAACTTGGTAAAAAGGTCCTTAAAATGCCGTTCTGCTACTATTGGGTTTTGCGACGGAGCCAAATTAAGCACGATCTATTCACCGACGATTTCGCCGCCGAAAAAACTTAACTGAAGATAAAAAGGTTCTCATAATTCTAAATTTAAAATTAGCCGGTTAATATTCAAAATCCACAATGGCGCTCATTAGAGGCCCCTCTGTGGGGCTACAGAACGAGAGCGGTCCCTTCTGTGGGCTACGGGAGTGACGAAGTACACTCAGGTATGAAATCATATCACGGAAAGGGTTTTTGCAAAAGCTTTAGAATTTCCTTTTTAGGTGTAGAATTATAAATGTAATAGCCGGTAAAATTCCACTAATATTATAAATGTGAATTTTTGTGAGAATGGATGGATGTTTGTTACTCTTTCACGCGAGAACTCCTGAACGGATTTCGATGAAATTTGGTATGGTAATAGTTTAGGCTCTGGATTAAAACATAAGCTTCTTTTTATCCCGAAAAAATACAGTGCTCCCGAGGGATACTATATTTACGTGGGCGGAGTCGCGGGTAACAGCTATATATAAGATAGCTAGGGTACTTCTTGCAAGTTGTTATAGACATTAGTATTAAGTACTTTAAATATTAGATACATTTTCACTGTCGGTACAGTATCAACAAAGTTACTGCTTGGCCAGTTTCTAAACATTTTGATTTGTACTAGAACGTCGAGAAATATTTAAACACAAAGGAAGTGACCGCAACGACTGCAGGCCTAGTTGAAGTACTTGTTTACATGTGAGTATGTGCACATACGTTCAACGCTGTTAAGCTCTCAATTTATGGCCGAGCGATGTACCTTTTTCGATTCTACATAAACTGTGTAGGTATACACACATTGTACATATTGCATATTTTGTATTGTGATATCTGTAGTGAAGTGTAGTACATACTGCACATTAATCTAAATATATAAAAGGCAAACCTGACTGACTCATCTATCAACGCACAGCCGAAACTACTGAACGGATTTCGCTGAAATTTGGTACACAGATAGTTGTAATTATGTAGGCATCCGCTAAGAAAGGACTTTTAAAAATTTTCCTCCTAAAGAGGTTAAAATTTATATCTATATCTGTACCAAATCATCAAAATCAATCCAGTAATTTCAGAGCCTACAAACATTTCCTCTTTATTATATTATTAGTATAGATGAATATCACTTGGAAAGTCTTCTAAAATTATTAAACTGTAATTAGCAGTCTCACCATTTACTTTTATCTTATAGACTAGCTGTTTCCCGCGGCTCCGCCCGCGTCAATATACTATTGAGTATCCCGCGAGAACACTGTACTTTTCTGGGATAAAAAGTAGGCTATGTTTTAATCCAGAGCCTAAACTACTACCATACCAAATTTTATCAAAATCCGTTCAGTAGTTTTTGCGTGAAAGAAGAACAAACATCCATCCATCCTCACAAACTTTCACATTTATAATATTATTATTAGTAGGAAGGATATTTCAATAAAAACTATAAAGTACAAAAATAAATTAAATTATTTAGTACATTCTGTAAGCGCATTAACGCTCCACAGAGGCGGCAAAATTTCGTGAATTTTCGTAACGAGCTGGCATGACACGAGTGCAATTTAAAATTAAATTTCTCACCGTCGAATTACGGAAACGTCACAACGATCGTAGGCCACACGTTAAACCATCAGTGAATTAATGGCTGTGTTCCGCGGAAAATAGCGCTTGTTAGCGCTTGCTAGCGCTAAAGAAAAAGACAGATTATCGGCCAGGACACGTTTGCTAACTTCAATAAAAAAACTTAGGCCTTTACATCTGTTATTGGATGATTAATACAGTATTCTCCGAGCGAAGTAACCACTCTTGAAATACTGTAGTGCCTGGGACAGTTGGTTTTTAAATGTCGTATGGTTGCCCAAGCACATACGGCATTCTCACAACATAGTCAGCCTAATCCAGAGGAATGAACTGGTGAATACGTCTGGGGCCAACATTGTGCAGGTTTCCTCACGATGTTTTCCTTCACCGTTAGAGTGTCCGTATAATGTACTTGAGATCTGAAAAAGTCTCATTGGTACACGCCACAACCCGGGATTTGAATCTGCACTCTCTCGAGTGCGAACCAAACGGTCTACCCACTAGGCCACGGAGCTCTAACAGTAACTTCAATACTGCTAACATAATCCGCCATTTTGCTTATTTAACGCCTGCGGTCGCCATTTTGCTTACATTTTTTGTTAGCGCTATTTTCCGCAGAACACAACCAATCTGTATTTGTACGCCTCTCCTATCAGCTGTCAAATAAATATATCCACCCACCTTCCTGCTACAAATTCTAAAATTTGTAAATGTGTGCCTAGTTTTGTGTTACATGCTTCTTTTAAGTAGGCAGATTCGAAAGTAAACATAGAAAAAATTGCCATATTTTATGTATAAATATAGTTCCTACTATAAAATATTTTAACAAGAATACACAGCACACCATCAAAACCACACAGCAAAAGTTCATTAAACCATATTATTTAAACTAGATGTAACCCGCGACTTCGTGCGCGAAAAAGTAAATTTCGCAGAAACCGTAAATTTTTCCGCTATAAAAAGTAGCCTATGTCCTTTCTCATGATCTACTCTACATCTGTGCCAAATTCCATCAAAATTGATCCAGTAGTTTCATAGCCTATTCGATGCAAACAAACAAATAAACTTTTCCTGTTTATTATATTAGTAATACAAACAAACAAATAAACTTTTCCTCTTTATTATATTATTGGGTATACAGATTCGTTTAATTGCATTTCTAGTTAAATCAGAAACCAATAGTAGGTATCTTCCATATTAAGTGAACGTCGAGACTTAAGAGGCAAGGTACGCTGATAGTAAAGGTTAAACACTAACTTGTCTAACTTCATCGTCTTATGCGCTCCTAGTACTTTGATTTCAGGTAAACTGAATCCTCATAACTAAACGAATTTAAAACAGTCGAAACCACTGAATAGATTACGTTGAAATTAAGACACATAGTAGGACATATAGGACATATGGGTAGTTATTATATTTCAAAGCTATCCGTGAAATATAGTTATATCACGAGATTTTTAAAACTATTTTCCTTTTATTTGATAACCTCTGTGGCTTAGTGGTTGAGCGCGTTGATGCTCGAGCCGAGGACGTGGGTTAGATTGTCATCGAGGAAACAGAACATTTTACGGCCATTCTCCAATAGGCAATCGGACTATTTTTTTTTTATTGCATAAATGAATAGTACTCTAAAATATGAGTAACTTCTCAGAAGAAACCGTATATCAAAAGTCAATATTTTCAAAGGTACAGCGATTTGTATAAAAAATTTCGCGAGCCTCCTAAAAACGCTCCATACTAAAATCGATACATACACATGACGTCACTTATAGGTATATGAAGTAGTATATGAAGTATATGGCCGCCGGTATATATTTGTAAATATCTTGCATATTTGTGCGTTTAAGTTCATACTTACCATAATGAATGTTTTTATATATGATGTGAGTAAACTAATGATGTAGGTTTTGTTTACCAATTTCGCAAAAAAAAAAATTTTTTTTGGTATAAAGACTCGCGAAATTTTGTATACAAATCGCTGTACCTTTGAAAATATTGACTTTTGATATACGGTTTCTTCTGAGAAGTTACTCATATTTAAGAGTACTATTCATTTATGTAATAAAAAAAATCAGTTCGCTTGCCTATTAGTAAATTTTACGTGTCCGGGCTTGTATAATGCGTAATATTATTATATTCAATCATGCATTTTTTTTATATGTTAGATAGCATCCGTATCTATCTGCAAACAAAATCATTGGCTTCTGTTTTAAGTTATTATGACTAAATTAATTTAACTTATGTTAAAAAAACCTCTATTCTCTAATTACCGTGGCGTGTCCGCACACCAACTTAATCTTAAAACTTGCTTGTAATTTTTATAACGTACAGATTTACTTTGATCCATTCACCTTTTTAAACGATATTAAGTAACGTGTATCGCATAACAAAATATCGACTCAATAGAACCAGTCTATAATTAATTATCATTAAGTAATCGCATGTCCAATCGAAAGTTATAATTGCCGTAATATTTGATGTTCTCGGGTGCACATCCCTAAATAAAAGTATTTGACACATCACTACTGTAGGAGTCGCGTCTCCTCCGTGTGTACCGAGGACCATCAGCAGTTGCACGTCTCTAACGTTAGTGTACCGCAAATGAAGCACGTGAGTATATAATTACCGTAGCCTTGGTTAAAAACTTTTCTAATTACCGTTGTTCTTATTTTAATACTTGATTTTTTAAGATAGACCCAAGTTGATCATGTAAATGGAGACAGTACTTTGGCCTCCGTACGTTGTAATAAGCTAGTATTTGCATACTGTGTCGGTTTTCGAAATTTTTAAGAAAATCTATCGTTTTCTAATTACCGTATACTAATTACCATATGTTTATAATTACCGTTGTATGAAAAATTAATACTTGTTTACTAACTGAAGCCGCGATTTCGTACCAATGGAAAGTTTTCCCGCGGTTTTCGTAGGTTATTATTATCATTGTCCGTAAATATTATGTCTATATTATATGCTGACCATTCATTAAATTATTTAATTTATAGGATGGGAAAACCCAAAAAGACCAAAGAGGAAGTTAAAGAAAAGAGAAGGCTTGCCGCTCGATTACGCCGAGAACGAATTAAATATTGTCATCCAAACTAAACGTGTGTACAAAATTTCAGCTCAATCGGTGGAAGATATCTGCTTCAAAATTGAGTAGCAAGATTTCACCCGAACTAACATACATTGCAAGTTAAATAAAATATGCTTTTAAAATAACCCTGTTTTGTCTAATTTTGTCAAAAATGTCAAAAAGTGTCTAATTTTTATTTAATTATAGCAATGATAAAGTGTCTGTTTTTACTATTGGTAGGTTATAGTTATGAGAGACATCGTTAATTCTATCGCTTCAATTATAATTATATGTGTACAAAATATTAATGTGTGTTATTATCATTTCATTATATCATATTTTACATAGACTTGATGATATTTTCTAATTACCGTTACATTAAATATTATTTTTTTCTAATTATTACCATACCCATAAAATTTTTAAGTCTCATTATCTAGAAAACAACAATTAATTGTTACATGCCTCAGTAATTATTGAATTCGTATCTTTGATTTGCGTCATATTTTAATGTGTTTAAGTCAAATCAGTGAAAAATAAAAAAGGTTACGGTAATTAGGCAAAGAACGCCGAATCGGAGAATGACCGTTTAGTGTGTTTCTGGGTTATGTTTGTGTATTTAAAACCATGTTTAAGAAAGTATTAAATATACGTACTTCTTGCTGTCTGGTTCCCGTAGCACATGTTCTTCGAGTACTTAGCACGGGGCCAAATTGACGTGGTATGAAGATTGAAGCGTCAATAGATATAATTATTATTAATAAAAACAAATTAATTTTATCATCTGTCTTAAAGCATCAGCAAACTAACCAAACAGGTTCTCTAGCCATGCTCGCGGTTCGCAGGTATTGTTTAGTGCTCCATATAAATTCAGACTAAGTGGCTCCGCAACCCTATATCAGTCTCGGTTCGTGGTCGTGCGTGATGCGTCGGAAGACGGAACCTACCTTTAGACCAGTCTTTCACCCCCTTGTGGGCGTTGGAGACCTAGAGGACCTAGAGGTAAAGGGCCCAGAAATTATTATTGCTCAAAGTTGACTAATTATTATTAGTTACTTTTGAATAGATAAAAGAAACTCTCCAGACGAGACTAATATGTTATTGAGGTTTTAAAGGTGAAAAATATGGAAGGGGAGAGGGGGCTACAAATCAAAATTACATAGATAATTTTTTAGTATAATATTTACCTTTTATTTGCGTAAAAAACGAATTGCGTAGTCGGGTTACGACGTAGCAACATTTAATCAAAGAGTCGCGTAGCACTGCTACGAAAGCGTAGCAATATTTAAAACTAATGTTGCCCACGAAATAGCCAAGCGGAATGATTTTTTTTTATTGCATAAATGAATCTAAGTACTCTTAAATATGAGTAACTTCTCAGAAGAAACCGTATATCAAAAGTCAATATTTTCAAACGTACAACGATTTGTATAAAAAATTTCGCGAGTCTCGTAAAAACGCTCCATACTAAACTTAACCTTTTTTTTGTACTTTGAAACGTATTTAATTAGTGAACTACACATAAAATAATATATTTTTTTAACATTTCCCAAGTAATAACGCCTCAATGTCCGCTATCTATTCTATATCTGTGCCAAATAATTATATAGTATTATTATGTATTTTATAAAATCGTATTTTGTTTTTAAAATATTGCAACTGTATCATAGGTAAACTTACTATACTAGAATCAATTAACCTAGTTGCTACATCTTACATCGGAGGAACTTCCAAGCAGAGTTTATTTCAAATACTATTGACCTAGTAGATGCGGAAACTGGAAACGTAATATTTTAAACTCATTTTAATCTAATAGAAGTTACAACTTTACGAAATTAATAGCTATATTTTTTATTTTTTTCTATCTTGTTACATTTTGTCTTATGTGGATTTTAGACATAATTCAACGTATACGTAGGTCTAAAGGTCTAAATCAGAGGTTCCCAAACTTATTCTGTCTAACGCCCACTTTGAAAATCTGTTGATTTGTAGCCCCCTCTCATACGTGAATCAAAAACTCTGTTGATTTGTAGCCCCCTCTCATACGTGAATCAAAAACTTTGTACTTCTTTTTGTGAAGATTTTGCGAACGGAGGAGTATTAAATTTGGTACTGTTTAAGTTTATGTGAAGGAGTATACATTATTGATATTGGTAAATGCTTTAGTTTATATACCTTATTATTATAACGTGTGTTATTTGGATCATTTGTTTTCCCAATCGTACCCCATCAAAACTCAATTTATATATTAAAACTAGAATTAACAGCTCGGGTCTAAAATTAGATTTTAACTTTCATCCTCTATCTTACCGAAATAGGGGCTGAATTTTGGAAAATAATGATGCCTGTGCATTGATAAATCAGTCAATTGGATTTGCTCTTTATATAGATAGATTAAACTTATCAACTTCCACATTGATATGACTACGTGTACACGTTTCTAAAGTGCCATAAACGTTAAGGCAACTCCTTTTTTGAAACAAATTAATTACTGACACGTTTTCTCCTTTTCCCCCCTTCCTCCTCCCACTCCCTCTATCCCCCAACCTTCTCTTCCCCCCGGGGAAAGGTAATAAACATTCCAGGGTTTCTCCACGTTGCGTCCAACGTTTCCAACACAATAGAAGTTGTAACGTTTTGTAGGAAGCGGGTTCCAATTACGAAACAACAATTTATCGTTTTGTTGTTACTTTGAATGTGTTGTTATTGTTTTATAGCTTTGATAGAAAATGTTTCACGCAATTTTAATCGACTTCCTAAAATGAGAACTTCCTATATATATTAGACGTGTTTTTTTTTGTGTTTAATTATAAACATAATAATATATCTCTATTCGATGTACAATCTTAGGTAGTCTATCTGATTTAAGCAGCCTCCGTGGTCTAGTGGCGAGCATTGGCTCTCGACTCGGAGGTCGTGGGTTCGATTCCCGCATTGGAATAACAAAAAATGTTGTTTCCAAGTTTGGTTAGGACAATGCAGGCTGATCACCTGATAAGAAAGATGGTCTGATAAGAAAGATGGTCCATGCGTCGGATGGGCATGTACAAAGTCGGACCTGCGCCTGATCTCTCGTCAGTCGTGTCAGTTATCCGTCCCACTGGATTATGAGAGTAAAGGAAGAGAAAGTGCTCTTGTGTAGTGCGCACACACTTGGGCACTATAAAAATTACTCCTGCGTAACTGGTCTGGTTTCAATGAAACCAGCCACAGTCACCGAAATCGGTGTGGGAGTTATATCAGATTTAAACGTTATTGTTATAGTGATAAGCTAGTAGGTCAGTTTACACAGAGATACAACGCGATGATGCTTGAAAATGCTGTAATAATGTGCGTAACATGCAGGCCTGTATGACGCGACGGGGCGCGCAATTTCGTTTTTGTACCGCTTTTAAAAAGTGCGCCGCGTGGCTCCTGAAATTTCACACACAGTAATATGGCCTGGACTAATATATATAGGCTACTTTTTATTCCGGAAAATTTAAGGTTCCCGCGGTCGGTAAGACGCGGCCACATAAATTAGCTTTTGTTTGCTGCAAAAAGCAGATTTTCTTTTACGTGAACAAAATCGCGGGCTAGTAGTTTATATAATATTTTAACATACGGTATATTCGATGGGAAAATGTACTCCAACTGTATACTGAAACGGTAAATATATTTTTAGGGAAGTAAACACTTAGCAGGTAACGAGCCTTAATCAATACTGACGTGACGATCTCCCGGGACACCTATTTCAATTCCACATAGGGATGTGCAAGATTTTATCGACATAACATATTTATCACTAGCTTTTTCCCGCGGCTTCGCCAACGTAAATATATTATCCCACGAGAATACTATATTTTTTCGGGATAAAAAGTACCTTATGTTTTAATCCAAAGCCTAAACTACTACCATACCTTTATCGAAATCCGTTTTTGCGTGAAAGAGTAACAAACATCTATTCTTCCTCACAAACTTCCACGTTTATTATAGTAGTAGAATTTGGTTCAATGCTGAAACATCATCGACAGTGCTTTATCTACAGTTGTCCAAAACTTCACGAAAAATAAAAAGATTGATACTACGGCAACCGTATGTTCTCCGGGATCAAATGTGGCAAAATACGATTAACATCAGTTTAACACAAAAATTAAAAATAAAAGTTTGAAAATAATTAGTACAATTTCTACAAAAAAGAAACCCACACTACCTAAATTATTTAACCTATGTTACCCGGGCTATTATTACGAATCTAGATACCTCATTCATTAAAACGGTAGCAGCGGTTTGGTGGAACACACATCCATACTGTATAAACTATCAAAATTATTAATCTTCACAGGCAATAAATGTGTCAACTTGCACAATATAAAGTTAACCTAAGTATCCAATAGTTTATTCGCCTGTTTTGTCTCTGTCGCTCGATATAAAGCATCTAAACTTCCGAATAAGCTATCCAACTCTTATTACAAAATAGTGAAAAGTAGCCTATATCCTTGTCCGTGGTTGTATAGATATCTGTGACAAGTTTTCTCAAAATTGATCCAGTAGTTTCTGAGCCTAATAAATGTGTTGTTCACAAACAAATAAATATTTCCTATTTTTAGTATAGATGTCTAAATAATAGTATTAGTGCTATTATAAACTAATTCGTCGATACCTTACCGCCCCTCCCTATTCCACTGAACGTATACCGATATGTTGGAAAGCTCGACTCGACTGATTTTTACAAATCGCTGCGTCATTTAATACGTTATACTTCTTTTGGAAAACCGGGCCAGTTTCAATCATTATTTCCCATGTGGACATTTTTTTTTTACTTTTAAAATTACAATTCTTTTTTTTTGTAGAATGTCTTTGCCTAATGGCCGTTAGGAAAAATACAATGAGAATAGCTATTGAATAAGCTTTCACTAATTAAAAAAGAAAAAAACCAACTTAAACGTTTTCCTTTTTCCGTTCTTTGTCCCGGAGAAGATATCAGTTCATTTCTGTCTGTAAGTTAGCTTTATTAAACTTCATGTGTGCATTAAACTATTAAATAAATTAATTAATTATCGTGCTAAAATTCTACTTCTTACTACTAAAATTGATGTGAAAGTTTGTGAGGATAGATGGATGGATGGATGTTTATTACTCTTTCACGCAAAAACTAATGAACGCTTTAGTAATAAGCGGTAAAATTTGGTGTGGTACTTATTTAAACTCTGCATTAATACATAAACTACTTTTTATTACAAAAAAGTACAAATATACTGATATCACGGGAACACTGTACATTTAAAATACAGTATATTTACGCGGTCCGAGCCGCGGGCAAAAGCTAGTAATGTAACAATAGATGAATTAATTAACTAAAATAAGCTCTACATAATTCTACTATTTACTTATTCTCAACGAAAATAAAGCTTTTATGCAACAGCATAAAGAACTATACAGCGAGAGATGACAGGCCCTCACGCCGCGCGTCGCGTCGGCGGAGCCACCGGCCTGATTTTAATTAAATTCCTCAATCATTCCAGCGCCTGTGACGCACCTTTTGTCTATGGACAGCTGTTAAACACCTTGATATTTATTATTTAGCTGTATGGCTGTGAAGCACGAAATAATGTATAGGAGTGAGGAACTAATTAGAATTACAATAGTCAAGTATTAAGTGGCTTAATTAGTATACCACACGAAACGGTCACCTACTGGAATTTTAGATAATCGTTAGTGTCAGCTATTACCTAGTAATATAAACTGTTTATTTATTCGCACGTTAATTAACGACAAATACGGTCACTGAACAGTTTTTGCTGTCTCTCAAATCAAATGCATTGCTATTATACTATAAACATCAGTCATAAAAATCAGTGCAAGTGGGACGAACATATAAATACACATTGGAGAGGGACAAAAAACAGATCAACGACCTATATTTGCCAATTCGTCCATAAACAAGTAAAAATCATAAATAATATCGGCGAGATCATAAATATTGATTCAAAATCGGCAGCCATTAAAATTTGTTCACCAAATCGCCTGCGCTCGTAAACTGTCCGCCATCTTGTAAACGTAAATTGTCTCTGGTCATAAATGGCGCGAATTTTACGACACGTGAGCCTGTGATTGATATTCTAATAGTTGTTTTTATTGGCCTCTCTGTACACAGTATGTTCGGTGTTCGTTAATTTACGTGCTTTATTTCTTTCTGAATTATTTTTATTGTCAAATATATTTAATGCGTTCAATTAGACTGTCTCTTGTTTGAAATATCGATGTACATATATAATAATAGGCATGTTGCCGAAAAAAAATTTTTCTTGTCTATTCGATGTTAGACAACATGTTAATCAACAATCCAGAACCCATTTTTGTATATCTGAAAAAATAAAGTAGATACAAACCATTGAAATTTACAATATGAAAGAGAGCGATATATCGGCATGTGACGTCACAACCTGCTACCGCCATAAATTTTTGTCATGACAAAATATATGGCGGTAGCAGGTTGTGACGTCACGAATCGTTTTGCGAGAAAGGGATGGACAATATTTTTTATTTGCTTATATTTTTAATCCCGTCACTCTAAATACCTATTTCTTTCAGATTTAGGTATCTTTAATCAATTTTAAAATTTAATTTGTAAAACTGTGATATTCCACACTAGGCAACATCCCTATTATTATCTGACATCATTTAATAATAATAATATCTATGGACGCTTCACACCACGTCAATCTGATTCCGTGGTAAGTTCTCGAAGAACTTGTGTTACGGGTACCAGACAACGGAAATATATTTAATATTTTTTTACTATACACATATTTAAGATTTTTATTATATTATACATATATTTAATACACATCCATGACCCAGGAACACAGAAAAACTTTTTGTTCCTTAGGCGGGATTTGAACCCGTGACCCCTGGCTTTAGCACCAACACGCTCAACCAACTGAGCCACAGAGGTCGTCGTCATTTGTGACAAGTAACCCCGCACCGCGTCTATCTTTAGTATAATATAAATAATAATATAAATTCATACAAAACTTTGCTAACTAACCGTTTTCGATAGTGAAACAGATTGTCGAGGAGTGTGATAATGGTGGTGATGATAACCATAGAAATTCACTCTAAGGCTACGTCCCCACGAGAGTTTTAAGCGACAGAAAAAGCAGCACCGTAAATAAAACTCTTTGCTAATACAGTAGAGTTTAAAATCGAAGTGTTAAGTGTCAAATGTGACATTTTACACAATATGTCACTTCGATTTTCAACTCTATTGTATTAGCGCAGAGTTCTATTTACAGCGTTGTTTTTCTGTTGCGACCACTAAAAAACTCTCGTCGGGACGCAGCTTGAAGTCACGGATCAAGCAAACGGTCGTCAAATGTATAAAGATTTAAAAATCTTTGATGCCTCTCACCATACCGCCCCACATTTTATTTCTCCGTTGTAAATGTTTATTATTAGGGAAATGTACTCACAGTATATTCACGAATATGCAGCCATTTCCACGAGTACGGTATTATTTTCAGCTTCTTTATGTTTTTGCGTTTATCTTTTTGTTTTCGCGTAACAAAAGATGTTAGCGGTTTCATTACAATATTTTTTGTTTACGAAATAATATAGTAGCTTTAAATATTACTATTTATCAAACTTTTATTCATATTTAAAAAAATCATTAAAATATTGCATTATAAATAAAAGAGAGGATTAAAGTAACAATAAATGAATATAGTATTATTCACGTTAAGATTACACGATACACACTAAAGTGAAGACACAAGTACCTATCTTTATATAAAAGGCAAATCTGATTGACTGATGTATAAACGCACAGGCCAAACCAGGCTAGAAATTTGAAATTTTGCACACGTATTTCTCATAGACGTGGACATTCACTAAGGGAGGATTTTTTAAAATTCAACCCCCAAGGGGGTAAAATAGGGGATGAAAGTTTAAAATCTAATTACAGAAATGAATGCTAGTATAATATAATTTACTCTGTGCGCTGTTTCCCGCGGCTCACTGTACTTTTTCGGGATAAAAAGTAGCTTATATTTTAATCCAGAGCCTAAACTACTTCCATACCAAATGTCATCAAAATACATTCAGTAGTTTTTGCGTGAAAGAGTAACAAACATCCACCTTTACTGAGATCAAGTTCAGTTTATTTTTACATCTAAGGCTCAGTTCCCACCGTGACGTGACGCAGCTATTCAAAATTGAACTTTATTCACTACACTCTTGTCTCAAGATACACGTTTCATTGTAAGAGTTCAAATTTTTTTACCTATTGAAATTGAAAAAAAAAGTATTATTCCAAGGTATGTGTATAGGTATGTAGGGTACTGCTTCAAAGAGCATGGATCATGGCTCCATGAGACAAAAAACGATTTCGTATTTCTAACTTCGTTTAGATGTGAGATTTGACGACCTCCATGGCTACTTGGTACGTATTGGCGCTCAAGCCGGAGGTCGCGGTTCGAATCCCGCCAGCAAACAAAAAATTTTCTGTGTTCCTGGGTCATGTATGTGTATTAAATGTGTGTATTATAATAAAATTCTTAAATATATGTATAGTATAAAAGTATTAAATATATTTAAGTTGTTTCATACCCGTAACACAAGTCCTTCGAGAACTTACCACGGGACCAAATTGATGTGGTGAGAAGCGTCCATAGATATTATTATTATGTTGGATGAAACTTGTGTGGCGTGTGTCTTTGTAATCAAAATAAGTTGTACGGTTGGACACGCACTACATTGTACACTATAACATATTACATACTAGTGATGTACCGGATATCCGTATCCGGATCCGTATCCGCGGATATCCGAGGCAGAAAAAGATCCGTATCCGTGTCCGTATCCGATACTGTTTGGCGGATCTTTTACGGATCTATTTACCTTATTAATTTTAAAATTAGAGATGAATTCTTTAAATAGGTGATTACTGATTAAGGTAGCAACTAGCAATAAAAACTATTAAATTCAATACGGATAATATTCTTGAGGATGTTTTCGTCGTAAATGATTTTTTAAAGAAGTTGTGCCTTTACCCTTACGGGAATACTTTCCATCACAAATTTTACACTTTGCACATTCATCATTTACTAACACAAAATAATTCCAAATAACACTACTAAACTTCTTTGTAGATATTTTTTCAAACTCATGTACCAATACCAAACAAACGTTATCTATTCTGTCCAGTGACAAACTATAAAGAAAACAAAAAAAAGAACCGCCGTGCAATGCAAGTCGAAACATATGTGAAGGTCGCGCGCACCGACACCGACTGCGTAAAAAAGTTAAGATCCGTATCCGTATCCGCGGATCTTGACACCAAATATCCGTATTCAGATCCGTATCCGCGGATATACATTTTAACGATCCGGCACATCACTATTACATACATACAACAGTGTGCAACATACAACTATGTTCGCGGCGATAAAACAACACAATTGCATCAACTGGTGCAACTACAATATAAACTGACATATGACGGATTGAATGAGTTTCAGCCAGGATGGTTATAAAACTACTATTTGTATGAAATATATGTATAATGTCATAGAAGCGTTATCAGTGTAGCGTAATTAGTGTTATCGAGCGTGAGTTCACAGATAGATACGACTTTATTGCGATTCAAAATTGAACTGAACAAAATTGAATTGAAATTGTTCACTATATAAATGACTAGCTGTTTCCCGCAGCTCCGGCCGCGTAAATATACTATCGAGTATCCCGCGGGAGCTTCTCCAGGATAAAAAGTAGCTTATGTTTTAATTCAGAGCCTAAACTACTCATTCATTCTAACTTAAGAGCTTCGCTCTTGTCGGTGGAGCTTTCTCCATTCCTCTCTGCACTCCGCCCTTCTCTTGACCTCCTGATACGACACGGCCATCACTTTCTCCTTCACCTGGTCCATAAACGTTCTTCTCGGCCTTCCACGTTTTCTTCTACCTTCAACCTTCCCTTCAATTATTCCTCTAATAAAGTTGTCGTGCCGTATCAAGTGTCCTAACATCTTTCCTCTTCTGTTCTCAATGGTCTTTAATATCTCTCTCTTCTCATTAACTAATTCCAAAACTACTATCATACTAAATTTCATCAAAATCCGTTCAGTAGTTTTTGTGTGAAAGAGTAACAAACATCCATCCTCACAAACTTTCACATTTAATAATGTTAGTAGGATAAATGTTTCATTGCAAGAATAGCCCAAGAGCTACTAGGAAATTAAAAGCAGGTGTTTAGAGGAAAGCTGAAACCTTGTCCTATACTTCTCCTATTGTACCTCAACACGAGACTGCAGGTCTGGTTGGTCACAAGCAGGGCTAAGTCAATATACAAATTTTTGAAAAGTGATTTTTTTATCCCAATAAATATGTTTAAGGCAAGTTGAAACTTGAAATTTTGATAATATAGTGTTAGTTTAATGTTAAAAGATTTGGGAAAAATACAATAGGAGAAGTATAGGACAATATTTCAGCTTGCCTCAAGGCTCAAGCACCTCCTCCAAATTTCCTGTAGCTCTCTATTGAGAACGGCGCTGCATTCTGCAATGCAAAGCGGGGTGCAGCTCGATATTAGAACTCTGGAAATCTATACTAATATTATAAATGCGAACGTGTGTCTGTCTGTCTGTTACCTCTTCGCGCTTTAACCGCTTAACTAATTTTTATGAAATTTGGTACAGACATACTTTGAGTCCTGGGAAAGAACATAGGCTACATTTTATCCCGAAAAAGTACAGTGTTCCCGAGGGATACTGTATTTACGCGGGTGGAGCCGCGGGCTACAGCTAGTTAAATATATATCTTCTTGTTTAGTGAATAAAATTCAATTTTGAATGACTGTTTAAAAATTTCGCGCCACATCTATTACAATGTCAGCAGACCCTAAGTATTAAATCATAATGCCACTTTATCATAATCTCAAACTTCATTTCATATTGACCGTAAATGGGAGATTATCACGTTTATGGTCTCATACACTCACACATCCATACACCCTCACAAACACTCTCATACGATGTTCCATATTATAGACATTAGACACGCTTATACACACTGCACATACATACTCATACACGATCACAAAAAAATCTCACACAATTACACACACCCATACACTCACTCGTTGACTCTCATACATATATTCACATTCAAACTCAATCACAGACACTCGAAAATATTCTTAGAATCTGTCTCCATCCTCACAGATACACTTCATACACGTTCACACACATACTGTATCTAATATCTATTATATCTATTATACACACTTGCAAATATTATAAATATGTTATTGATTGTACTGTAGGTTCTTGATGGAAATTCATGTTTCACTGTAATAATACACAATACTTCTTGCACTATTTCCACTTTAATAATTATTTTACATTAATTTAAATATATTACACGACCGGTTTCGACAAATGATGATGACTTTGTCGAAACCGGTCGTGTAATATATTTAAATTAATGTAAAATAATTATTAAAGTGGAAATAGTGCAAGAAGTAGTGTGTATTATTACAGTGAAATATTATAAACACTGTCACAAACTGTCTCCAATATTACACTCACCTATACACACTCACATAATATATTATATTACCTACACTCTCAAACACACTACATACAAACGCATAGATGCTCACATGTACGCACACATACACGATATAGTGTCAGGAACGTGATCCGTTCGCGCTCAACCACATAAAAACTAACGATACTACGCTCATGGAATATATTATAAACATGTACATTTTCAAGGAAAACTACTGTGTGGTGTTTATCTTATAGGTACTTAAGTGAAGATATAATATTATGTACTATATTTTACACTAACACTAACATAAGACACAGCCAAGGACTTGCATAGATGCGATTCGAATCGGCCTAGAAACTAGATGTTGAAAACTACTTTGTGCGCGCAAAAGAAAATTCCGCGGAAATCGTAACACATGGAAATATCAAAATGACTTACTTTAATTGGCTCTTTTTAACATGGCGTAAGCGTCATTGGTAAATTTCGATTTACCAATCACGCTTACGTCTGGTTATAATACGTAAATTGTTTTCAAACCAAAGAACGCAAGCTCAATACAGGTGCAACTAATTCCTAATATCTCTCGGTATTTCTATGGCAGTGAGTAACAATTTATCCTATAAATCATAGTCGTTGCCTTCAATCAACATTTTCCGTTAGTGTAACCGCAGTATTAGCGTCAAAGAAATATCCATTACACGACCCGTACTATCGGCTTATCGGCTTATTGTAAACGTCATTAATTACGGGCATAATGTAATGAAATAGGGCCCCGCTGCACGCGTGCTGCAAGTTGGAGCCGTGCCAACTTGGCTGAGCTTTTGGTATTGCTTTTGAATTGTGTTTTTATAAGGCAAAATATAGATAGATTTAAATGGCCTCCAGGTAGGTCTAAAAATATCACTTCAAGTGTTTCAAATTACGTTCATAATTTGTTTCATTACAGATATCAATATGTCAGATGCATATCTACATATACTAATATTATAATGAAGAGAAAAAGTTTGTTTGTTTGTTTGTTTGCATCGAATAGGCTCCAAAACGACTGGACCGAATTTGATGAAATTTGGCACATATATAGAATAGACCACGGGGAAGGACATAGGCTACTTTTTGTCGAGGTAAAATGTATGGTTACGCGGGATTTCCTTTTGTCGCGCATGAAGTCGCGCGCAACATCTAGTAATATACAATCACGCCTCTTTCCCGTAGGGGTAGGCAGAGACCGCCTCTTTCCCGTAGGGATAGGCAGAGACCACTTCTTTCCACTTGCTACGATCCTTATATACTTGTTTCGCTTCATCCACTTTCATTCTTACCATTCATTCCTCCTCTTACATTCAGTACATAGTGAAGTGGCTCTCCAGTCTCCAGTGATGTCAGATGAATCACCATAAATAAAAATATGAGTACTCGTATACGTGAAACTAATACTTTTATTATGATAATATCAAATTAACATGTAATAATAGGACTATCTAGGAGTTAAATTCCCGTAAAAACCTTTTTTAAGTAAATTAAAAGGAAACATCAAGGGCTAGAGAAATGAAAAGTAAGTATTTGTAAAATCTATTGCTGTCCTGCAGTGTCCGAAAAAACTAGCTATCAATGTGTGGGTGTGCGATAGAGACAACTGCAACTTGAACTGAAATTTAACAAAAAATCAACGATTCGTAGCCCCCTGATTTCTTCTCCAAAACTTAACCGATTTAAGTACTTTTTTCATTAACAATTCAAAAAAGGCTTAAACTGTGTTTCCATGTTTCCTTTTTTTTATAATTTTGTCAATTATTTTCTGGATGTTTAAACACAGCGGAAAATTTGGCCATTTTATTAAATATTTGAACGACCATATCTCTTTTAATAATTAATTTATGAAAAAAATAAAATCACAGGGGCGTGCTAATAGTATCCATAGTTATTCAGGAAAAAAATGGTTACTCTATCGGCATTATCCAACGAGGAAACAGGGGACTACGTTTGTATGTTTTTCTATACATTGCGTATTTCCTTTCGTAGCGATTTCGTAGAGGCGTTACGAACGACGCTACGAACATAGAAATGTCATTTTGAAATGGGACAAACTGATTTTAATTATTATATTTAATACTAATACAGTAATAACATATTATAATAATTGTGTTCTACAATGTAGATAGTAGAACATGTATAATTACTATTATGTAATAATCTACATTCTACACTACATTTACAGCAAAAAAAATATTTTTCATTATTACTCAACACGGAACATTTTTAATATTGCTCAAAACGGATAATAAAGATGAGTAGAAATATAATCTTTGGTTAAATTTCAATTTCTTTTTTTTCTTCTTCCTTTTGCGTCGCAAAAATTCGCTTTAAAGAATGAAAATAGCATGTACGAACTATAGAGGGTAGAGCTAGTACCAAACACTCAAAGGCTAGTACGAACGAAAGATTGACATTATGTCAAACCAATACTTCATGGAAGTGTGAGTGAGGTAGTGATTTTAACTTATTTTTTTATAAAATTTATGTATTTCCAAGCATTATGAAAATGATATTAGATTTATATTTACATTCTTCCACATACACTTTAACTGTGCCACATTTCATGCTCCTACATTCGCACATTTCTCGTAAAACTGTACTTACTCAAAGTTTTTGTTTTACGTATTAATATACTAGCTCCACTCGCTTAAATACTCTATCCCACGGGAACACTGTCCTTTTTTTGGGACAAAAAGTATCCTATATTGTATCCAGAGCTTAAACTACTACCATACCAAATTTTATCGAAATCCCTTCAATAGTTTTTGCATGAAAGAGTAACATCCATCCATCCTCACATACTTTCACTTTTATAATATTAGTAGGAAGTAGAATAATAAAAGTAATATCGTCTCTTATAAACACTAGAACGAATCTGTAGGCGGGCACTCGGCGGGTTGTATTTACGTTTCCAGCAGGGGCATAACTACCGCCGTATCTGCCGTATACTACGGGCTCCCGGGCCACGAGGACCCCCAACGTGCGTAAGCAAAAATTTATAAAAACTTATATTTATTTTTATTTTACAAATGACAAAAGTAAAAAAAGCAATTTCTTTTATCCCGCGTAAAGCGTGCGTTCAAAAGTTAGCAACATCCTACATTGGTTAGATATACAGCGTGTCCCGACACCTATATCGGAGCCTTTAGTGGTAAAAAATATGGAATTTTTTATCGACAAATTGTCCCTCAAATTTTATTTTTCTCTCAGGTTTGTAAAATGGCAGCCATTTTATTTTTTGGTTACCAAGATTCGGGCTCTCGTACTAATTCGACCACCACTACTCATGTAAATGTCCTAGGAACATAAAAAAAGTCTCATTTGATAACTTAACATGTGGACAATAATTCACAGTTAAAATGTTTTAATTTTCTTTGAAGAAAAAAACAAAAAAAAAGGTAATTTAAAAAAATATATAACTTGTTTCGGTGATTTTTTTAAATTATTTGCTTTTTGTGAAAAATCTAGGCCATTGACCTGCTTGTTTTTTGTTCTAAAACGATAGAAGAGGACGTTTGCTAAAATAAAATATAAACCCCTTTACTCTCAGTGCAATAGTTTAGAAGTTATAACAATTTGTTGGTATCATCTCAGGCCGGGGGCCAGCCAGTCGTCTTATTCAAATTGTTATAACTACTTATTATTTGTTCTACAACGATAGAAGAGGACGTTTGCTAAAATAAAATACGAAACTCCTTTACTCTCAGTGCAATAGTTTAGTAGTTATAACAATTTGAATAAGACGACTGGCTGGCCCCCTGCCTGAGATGATACCAACAAATTGTTATAACTTATAAACTATTGCACTGAGAGTAAAGGGGTTTATATTTTATTTTAGCAAACGTCCTCTTCTATCGTTTTAGAACAAAAAACAAGCAGGTCAATGGCCTAGATTTTTCACAAAAAGCAAATAATTTAAAAAATTCACCGAAAAAAAATTATATATTTTTTTTAAATTACCTTTTTTTGTTTTTTTCTTCAAAGAAAATTAAAATATTTTAACTGTGAATTATTGTCCACATATTAAGTTATCAAATGAGACCTTTTTTATGTTCCTAGGACATTTACATGAGTAGTGGTGGTCGAATTAGTACGAGAGCCCGAATCTTGGTAACCAAAAAATAAAATGGCTGCCATTTTACAAACGTGAGAGAAAAAATAAAATTTGAGGGGCAATTTGTCGATAAAAAATTCCATATTTTTTACCACTAAAGGCTCCGATATAGGTGTCGGGACACGCTGTATAATTATGATGAATAAATATATATATTTTTAAAATAAATGCATTTTTTTTTTGCTTTGTGAGAAATCTTTACTCTTACGAAGGGCCCCCAAACAAATGTTTATACGGGGCCCCGCCAAGGCACGCTACGCTTCTGGTTTCCAGTAATTACAGTTCTCCGGTTTCCCTACAGCCAGGTAATTAATTTACCTCTCCAATAATAATATCTCTCTTCAATCTCGAGAAGCCTTTGATAAACGTATATTTTGTTGTTTTTTATTTAACTTAATTATAGCTTGACTGGTGACAGGCGTCAGTTTCACACCGAGATGCGACTCGACGGTGCATTTTAAAGATAGCTTTAAAAGATAGATAGAATTTAATTTTACTACACAAGGAAATACAAGTTTTAAAGTCAGGGAACATTTTTTATTCAAAATTGGTATTTTTATTCACTTTCTGAACGTCGGTCTATATGATGCCTACCACTTTAATAGGGAATATGCACGTATTTTTTTAATTTTTTATATAGATCTATCTTGTTTGGTAAATCGTATGGTAAAATCAGTTTTTTGATATCATTAAAAATAACTAAGATATGAACGTTTAAAGTAGTCTATTAGACAGAGAGATCGGACGTGTATCGTGACGTCTCATAACACGACTTTCATAGAAAGTTCAAACTAAATTTCGTTTTGCTAGAAAGAGATAGATTACAAACTTTGACCGCTCATATCTTGCTCATTTATCAACAGATATTGATTTTTTTTTCGCCATTTCCTTTATTTTTCAGTCTAGTATCATATTAATTGTTTTAAGCTATTTTTATATTTTATGCATATTCCCCATATGCAAGAGTTCGAATTTCAAGAGCTGCACCGGCGTTAAACTTGACGTGACGTGACGTGCAAAAGTTGATAAGTGAATGTCGTCGCGTCACGTCGTGAGATATAGCATCGTATAGCACTGGCCATATTTACAAGTAGGGTTACTTGTAAATATGGCCAGTGCTATACGATGAGTATATTCCACTTGTCCCAAAAATAAAAATAAATTATTCCCCAGTCCCCACATAATATTCATTAGCGACCGTCCTATATTTTCCTTCTCCTTTCGAGAGTCAATAGAGTCTATAGTCTATAGAGTCTGAGCCTTTAGTGCTTTCGATAATTTCGAAGGCGAACTTTGAAATCAAAAATGTATGGGATTTGACATAAGTCATAGTTAAGTGACGTGTCGCTTGCGATGCGTTATGTCAAATCCCATACATTTTGTTTTCGAACTTCGCCGTCGAAATTATCGAATGCATCTTGACTAGAGCCCCTGGGCGCCTAACAGGAACTTTTGATAGGGGCGTAAACGGAACGTTATCAAATGAAAGGACGATGCCAGGGTTTCTATGGAAACTGGGCAGTATATACATTCGTGTATTAGGCACACAAAAATGCAATATAATGCGTAAAAAGCGTTACTGGTATTATGCCAAAACTACCATGTTTAGTAAAGAATAACTCTGAACGGACTAAGATTTGGCTTTAGCGCTAACATAACATTAATTCAGCTCGAAAATATCTTTTGATGTATCACACATATCTATTCTATAACGTTAATATTACGCCGCTGCCGAACGTCTCTGCTAGGCCCACTGTACTAAACTCGAACTATCAAATAAATCTTTAAGCTATAATATATTTTGTGACTTTAACCTATAATATAATCTCTCAATATTAATTGCAATTTTCAAAGCCTTTATCTTACATAATTCAAAATAACTTTAATATCACTCTGGGAAAATCTGCAACCAATATCGTCAATTTAATTGAAATTCCTCACAATATGTAAAGGTTTTAATAAAATATGATATTCGCGCTGGTGCCACCTTTTGTGCGCCGAACAATGCAGCGTCAACCGTATCATGTTTGAGAGAACTGTGTGAAGGGAGACGCAAATTTTAAAATCTTGTCACCACAAGCACGGCTAAGTTAATACACGGTAAGTAAATTGGTGCTTACTGCTTAGGCAAAAGCTAGCAAAAGCTTAGTTCTTCGAGAACTTAGCACGGACCAGATTTTCTGTAGATATCTACTATATTAAATAACAAATCCGCACACTGATTTCGGTGACGGTGCCCGATTTTATTGAAACCACGACAGTTACGCAGCAGTAATTTTTTATAGTGCCCAAGTGTGTGCGCAGTACACATCTCTCTTCCTCTACTTTCATAATCCAGTGGGACGGATAACCGACTCGACTGACGAGAGATCAGCCGCAGGTCCGACTTTTTACATGCCCATCCGACGCATGGATCATCTTTCTTGTCAGACCATCAGGTGAACAGCCTGCATTGTCCTAACCAGACTTGGAAACATTTAGATACACTATATTAATCAAATATTAAATAGATAAACTAGGTACTTACAAAAAAACCTCAGTAATGGAACATTAGCGTCGCACGATTTTTGCTGACGGTACTTGAATACCTTCGGTTTTAACAGGTTTTAACTAACGCCGTCTGTATCGTCGAATTACAATCGTATCGGATTTCTCCGGCTACAGATTCAATTGCAACACTTCAAGGAGATTTTTGCCTCGCACATTTTATAGAAAATTCAATTTGATCGGCGCGATTATTGAATTAAATTGCAAAAATTGAATATTGCCTTTTAGATTCCACTTTGTAATATTTGAAGGACTAATTTTATAATCCTAGAACTACTATGATATATTTTGCGCGATATTAATGTTATATATTAGTTATTTATTATACTTTAAACGCGACAAACTGTTATTTATAAGCTTAATCGGTTTCTCGAAAACGGATTCAAGTATTACCATGAAATTTAGTTTGCAGGGAGTTTTCGGGGAGAAAAATCTATCTTTTTTTTTTTTATGAAATATGGTGGCAAACGAGCAAACGGGTCACCTGATGGAAAGCAACTTCCGTCGCCCATGGACACTCGCAGCATCAGAAGAGCTGCAAGTGCGTTGCCGGCCTTTTAAGAGAGAATAGGGTAATAGGGGAGAGTAGGGAAGGGAATAGGGTAGGGGATTGGGCCTCCGGTAAACTCACTCACTCGGCGAAACACAGCGCAAACGCTGTTTCACGCCGGTTTTCTGTGAGCCCGTGGTATTTCTCCGGTCGAGCCGGCCCATTCGTGCCGAAGCATGGCTCTACCACGTTAAGGGATAGACTATCTAGTCTATCCCTGAACTGCGCGTTTTTAAGCTATAATATATATTTTCTTGCGTCGTGCAACACTATACCAATAATTTCGACTCCGTTAAGTCAGTCCAGTTGGCAGTTTCGTATAATTTTTGCTTTGTTCGCAAATTCGAAATGTTCAGGTTCGAATCGCAGTCTGATAAATAATTTTGTAATTCTTTTTACTTTTTAAATTTATCAGAACGCCATGCAACAACTCGGTTACCCGGGTGCTTAGTATTTAATGTGGCAGAAACGAAGTAGGTTATAAAAGTTCATAATTAATCTACCGGAACGAATGACGGTAAAGGCATAGACATAAACACAATTAGCTGTTATGTAGATGAGACGTTCCCGTTGTCTCTGGCCGCTTTGTTACCCAGACGCGGGACTGCAGCTGCCATGGGTAACCCACTTAAAACATTGGCTGTCTTCCGCAAAATAAGCGCTTGTTAGCGCTTGCTAACGCTAAAGAAAAGAAAAGCAGACTATCGGCCTGGACACGTTTGCTAACTCCTAACATAATCCGCCATTTTGCTTATTTAACCCTAGCAGTCACCATTATGCTTACGTTTTTTGTTAGTTTTGAAACTTAAAGATTTAAGTTACAATAATTAATCGTATTCAAATTCAATCTTTAAATTAATGTCGGATTGCTCATTCGGACGTTTTATTGCTGCAATCGTCAGAAATAAAACATGCGAATAAGCTAGTTGACACTTATCAGTAGAATATTAAACAAGATCTTATTATTAAGCTTCAAAATACATGATATACGTTAGATATGTACTACGTAGGTGCTATCCATACTAATATTATAAATGCGAAAGCAACTCTGTCTGTCTGTCTTGTTTTCACACCAAAACTACTGAACCTATTTAAATGAAATTTGGTACAGATAGTCTAGAGCCTGAGAAAGGACATAAGCTACTTTTTAATTGGAAAAAAGTATTGTAAAGTGTCGAAAAGGGGATGAAATATTGTATGAAGGTATTGTCATTTTCAGAACTAGAAGCATAAAACTTCTATTTTAGGCTGTTAATTAGATATAAATAAATATGGCATTCAAAGTTTATAAAAATATTACCTTTATGGATGTAAAAAAGGGTGTTGCTCTTTGGCATAATTAGCTTAAACTCTAATTCAATATTTTTTTTAATTCGATCTTCTAGGGGGGTAAAAAGGGGTACAAAACTTTATATGGAAGGACATAGGCGACTTTTTATTGGTGCAAAATGTACGATTCCCACGAGATTTCTTTTTGCGCGCATGAAGTCGCTGGTAATATCTAGTTTATACGACATTCAATAGCATTATGCAATTGAATATCAAAAATAAAAATAGAATAAATACTTTAATGATTAAGTAAGCCTTTAAGTGATACAAGTAACTATACAAGATTTTTTTTCTAAAAATAAAACAAATTCAAAATGTTCTCTTGAAAATATTTCTTTGTAAGGATTGAACGGGTATTTATCTTGAATTGAACAATATCAAATTTAAAAGGAAAGCATTCGAATTTCAAACATGTAGAATTTCGAGGAATTTCTCTTATTTAATTTTAAAAATTTTAAAAAATATCTTGGGAGTAACAAACATCCAACCATCCTCACGTACTTTCATATTTATTACTAGCTGTTGCCCGCGGCTCCGCCGGCGTAAATATAGTATCCCTCGGGAACACTGTACTTTTTCGGGATAAAAAGTAGCCTATGTCTTAATCCAGGGCCCAAATTACTACCATTCCGTTCAGTAGTTTTTGCGTGAAAGAGGAACAAACATCCATCCATACATCCTCACAAACATTCACATTTATAATATTAGTAGGATATTAGTAGGAACTTTCAGCGCACACCGTTTACTATTTTGAGCCGTCTTTCAGCCAGGAATCACCTTTCATACAGATTTCCAGCGAGCATTCTATATATTATACATACAGCTACTATTAATACCTATGACCTATAAGGAGGGAACAAGTAGGGCACCCACAGGACCGTACATTTTCTATTTTCGACCGCTAATGTACCGTGTAGGGTCCATTGATATGACGTCATACTTCTTGCTGTATTTTTAACCTTTCAAAAGTAGACATCAAGAGTGATAGATAGTGGTAATTCTAGTAAAATAAAACAAGCCTTAACTAAGTAAAATAGGTTTTGTTTTTAACTAAGTAAAATAGGTTTTGTTTTAAACTGAAGGTAGATTTTACTGAATAAATAATATAGTTGCCATTCAATCCTTATATATATGTTAAAACTGCAAATTAGTGTTCGAATAAACGTCAAACCAACATCATTCCCGTTTTGTTTATACCAAACTCCAAAAATCAGTTTATGATATTATCAAGATTCATTTATCCTACTAATATTAGAAAAAAATGCAAACCTTCAAGAAGGGAGCGTATTCCCTCCTAAAAGGCCGGCAACGCACTTGCAACTTCTCTGATGTTGCGGGTGTCCATGGGCGACGGTAATCGCTTTCCATCAGGTGATCCGTTTGCTCGTTTGCCCCCTAGTTTTATAAAAAAAAACAAAAAACAAAAAAAAAAGTGAAAGTTTTCGAGGATGTATGGATGGATGGATGTTTGTTATTCTTTCATGGAAAACTACTGAACGAATTTTGATGAAATTTGGTATCTTAGTAGTTTAGGCTCTTTAATTACAGACATAGACATTAAAGACATAGGCTACTTTTTATCCCGAAAAAATACAGTGTTCCCGAGGGATACTGTATTTACGCGGGAAGAGCCTTTATTTTTGCGGACCCCCATACATAATATAGAAACAATGGTATAGTACTAAAGTCTTTAAAGGCTTATCACTTCTAGTGGGGGCATTACTGTTGATGCTGATAATGAGGCGGTGAAGTACCGCACCATGTCAAGCCACTCTGACACTTATTACAATGTGGACAGCTCTTTAATTATAGTAACAGATGGACAATCTGTCTGTCTCAGATGACACAATAATTATTTTCAGTCCTGGACTGTATACGGAATACAATATTACCACACTGAGGACACTATGGCTTCACAATATGCAGGACAAATCAGGACTCAATGTTTATAAATGGGAATGGCACGTCCATTGTTACCGTGCTCATAAGTCATAATATTGATATATTATCAGCAATTCAGATATCGCCAATACATAAGAGCTCTTGTGTCTTATCGTTTAGACTTTAGAGAAATAAAGGAATTATTAAAAAAATATAGGTATGTTTTTTTTTAATTCTTTATTTAAGAGCTTTCCATCACATAGATTATGTCAGAGTGACTTTGAAATCAACAATTAACGTACTAAAATATCTAGTTAAGTATAATAAGTATGTTAGATTTTCGTGAAATAAGGATTTTAAATGGAATCCTCAATTCTCAAAACATAACTTATTCTCGATTCGCTGGGTGCGAGTAAGCATTTTTAGCTTACATTTTTACTAATGATGCTCGAAAAATGCTTATTACTTTGTCTCCTTGCCAAAACTGTGTAATATCTGATAACTGTGTAATTTATTTATTTTATGTCAATATGGACTTGATGTTTAATAAATAAGGCTAGTCCATTAAAAGGCGAATTCGCCGCGAAATGATACGTACTTATGCATACGCGCGAATCGCGTAACTAGGCACCCATACATTGCAGAAGCTATCCACGTATTTTTTTACTAACGCGCGTATCTTCTATACCGGTGTAACAAAAATAAGTGATAATACTTTAGGGTGTGTACGTGTTCCTTATAGAGAGTTCACTGTGAAAGTAGCAGCGCTGACTGAGCAACTTTTTTTTCACTTTTGTATGGGGAAACTCGCGATGCAGGAGCGCTTTTAACTTAACACAAACACACCCTTAAGTATTATCACTTATTTTTGTTACACCTTGTATATTGAAATTGTCCGGTGAATACGCGCGAGTCGAGTTACTAGGCTGCCATACCATACTTTGCTTATACCGAAACAGACTTCAGAATTCATAATAGAATTCTACATACAATTTGAGCAAATTATTAACTTTCATTATATTAGGTTAATGACCCCAACGCCTTAGAGAGCGCAATGTATTTTTATTTAGTACTAGATGTTGTCTGCGACTTCGTGCACGCTATAGGATATCTCGCGGGAACCGTAGATTTTGCCGCAATAAAAAGTGCACGCCATACTCACCGTCCACCCTGCAAATCCAAGACCTGTGGCCTTGAAGCGGACTTGTAGGCAAAAATTATAAATTATTAAAATTATTGACACTAATGACGGCCATTAGTACCGGTGCTGGGTTTGAAGGCACACTATGAGGCTTTAGGCAAGTTTAGTCCAGAAAATAGTTTCTTTTCACTCGGTATAAACAGGTTTTCCTTATCGTAGTCGCGGACAAAAACTGGTATTTCTTACTCGTCTTCTATCGTATATAAGTAAAATATATACATTTTAACTCTCTATCTTTTCTATTAAAAGATATCTCGCGAAGGAATTGCGAAATCCAACATTAGAGCTGCACTATTCCCCGGCACGTCTCAGATCTCCGGGATTTACATGTCTACAAACATGGGATGTCCTGATTAATCCGTCCCGATAGTCCCAAGTCATGACTCGATATGGTGATTAGTGAAGTGGGTTAATTTTATTCAAGGGTGTAAGGGTTAAAAGGTTATTTTATATTAAATTGTAACAAAAAAAAATGTGTGCTGTATTAAGAAATTCAAAACTGCAGTCGCACACACAGGGGTAGGCAGAGACCGCCGACCTAATAGGACAGGCAGAAACTCACCTAGCCCAATAGGCAGAAACCACCGCTCCCGATAGGACAAGCAGAGACCACCGAGCCCAATAGGACAGGCAGTAACTCACCTAGCCCAATAGGCAGAGACCACCGCTCCCAATAGGACAGGCAGAGACTACCGAGCCCAGTAGAACAGGTAAAGATCACTGAGCCTAATAGGACAGGCAGAGACCACCGAGCTCAGTAGAACAAGCAGAGACCACCGTGCCCAATAGGAAAGGCAGAGACCACGGAGCCCAATAGAACAGACAGAAACCACCGATCCCAATAGGACAGGCAGAGACTATAGAGCCCAATAGGAAAGGCAGATACCACCGCTCCCGATAGGATAGGCAGAGACCACAGAGCCCAATAAGACAGACAGTCTCTTCTACCGAGCCCGATAGAATAGAGACCACCGAGCCCAGTAGAACAGGCAGAGACCACCGAGCCGAATAGGCAGATACCACCGAGTCAATTAGGCGGAGACCACAACCAATCTGTATTTAGCCTCCGAGTCTCTATTTAGTCTATAACCAAGAGTAAACTTCACAAAGCATTCTTTAGTGTACTTCATTATTTGAATCCAAAAGCTCGTACCTTTTAGTTGTCCCTACGGCCACAATTTATATAAATTGTACAGACACGTGACGCTTTGTGGCACCTTACAGACAGAAACAAGTAAGTAAATATACAACATGTTGCGAATTCACAACTGAGAATGCAATATCAAATCGCCGACTCTCATACCACACTAGGGTGTGCATATTTTGGGCAAATAGAAGGACATCTAAATTTATGATTTAGCCTCAATATTATTTTATATTATCTTAATTATTATTATTTCAGATATTAGTCGAATAGTTTGATGTTTTCTAGTTGCATTGTAATAACGTAGCTTCTACAAAGTTTACGGATTACGCGTTAAATAGAGAGTGGCAGAAATCCATTTCGAAATCAATTTGTCGTCCATTACTCTTGTTTTTATCACAATTTAATTAAACGTCAACAAATTTCTGAATTCCCTCAAATTGAATTCGCGTCAACGGTTTTTTTATCAAATAGTAGATATATCAATTATATTTTAAAATGTTTGTCAAGCGAACAACCGCGGAACTCAATTAAGAGTATTTATAAAACACATTATTTGCGTGGAAAATTGTTTCGCCCGGTGATCAATCGTCTGACGTGGCCGTCCATGACAAAATAATTCAAGGATTTTCATATATTGTCCTAGTACTTAGTAGTAATAATGGTGAAAAAAGAACAGACAAAATATTGATTTTCGATATGCATTAGACCTCTAGAATTGCTGCACAGATCGGTCGTAACAACGAACACATCCCTGATAAGTAATCAAGACGTATAACGTCAACGCAGATTAAGTTTGTGAAAGGCAACAGAAGTCTGATTCCCAAAGAATTGCGACGCAGCTATAAAATCTTAATTTTTTAGCCTAAGGGCATTGAAAAGTTTGGTTCTCTATGGAGGTAAAGTTAACTTCAAAGTAGCTATAAGCAATCTCTTCCACTAAGGTGTAGGAAATTTCATTTTTATGTGCGTTATGTAATGTTTTACAGTGTTTCGCAACATTTATCACAATTTTTTGGGTCAGTCGTTCCTTATGACATTATTTTTGTAAAAATACTTAGATAAGCAATTTTGTGGTACTCTTTCTGGTTTAATCCATTAATGTTAAGAAGCTTTTACTACAAAAACAACTGAACAGTTAGTAAGAAATAAATAGTAACTTTAATACATACTCGTACATCTAATTCGTACAGAAAACTTTCGAAACACTATGTGCCTATTTAATTTCAATCTTCATCGTCATTATAAGGTCGATTCTGCTAATGAAAACTGACTATAATACAATTTCGATGCAGTCTCGATATATTACAACAGCAAAATTGTATTCTCTACGTTCAACCAACTTCAAACGCGTTTTGATTGGTCTAAACTCCAAAAATCAGTTAATGATATCACGAAGATTCATTTATAATAATTATTGAAAGTAAGTTAATAGTCTATACGAGAATTTGGGTTCTGAATTCTGAACAAAAGTCTTCAAAACTGCAAGAGAAACGAATTGCCAAACCCAATCTGATGTCCGATTATTGTATTAAATAAGTTGCATTGATACTCGCAGCGATATCTATCGTTCCTTGCGAGCCAATTTTCTGCTTCATCACACCTTTTGCCTGCTCGAATGTTCGACTAGACCACATTTTTATCAATCTCGTATGAATATAATAAAAAAATGTTACCAAATATTTCATAATAACAATTGTGTTAAAAGTATTTTCAATTATTTTTATATTTATATTTTGGAAAAAGTACCTAAATGCTTTTGTATTAATTAACTTATAAAGATTGAATTCGCTAAGTACACCGATTGACTATTTAAGTGGTACATGTGTAACATAGTGATAACCTTATATAATAACTAACCTAGTACTTACAAGTCAAGTAAATGCCACGTTATTTAGTGTTCTAGATGTAATGAAAACAACCAATTAAGTCATCAGCAAAATATTAGGTTGGGGAAAAAGTTTCTTCGCATTTTATATAAAAATTCAAAAGGTTTTTTTATAAAGTTTATTTACAAGTGACTAAAGTATATAGGTGCCATTTTGTTCGATAACTTTTTGCCATCTTGTTGGTAGGTACATGATCCCATTGCTATAAAATTTTTGGGGCTTCTGATGAAAAAACTGCGACAAGTGGTTTTGGCAGTCCTCTTGTGATGTCAACCTGACACTGCCTAAGGAATTCTGCAGCGACCGAAACAGGTGGAAATCTGAAGGTGCAAGGTCAGGACTATACGGCGGATGCATTAACACCTCCCAGCCAAACTCCCATAATTTTTTCTGAGTGGCTAAAGATGTGTGAGGTCTAGCGTTATCATGGTGAAAAACCACACCCCTTCTGTTGATTAATTCCGGCCGCTTTCTCTCAACTTCTTGCTTTAATCTCATCAGTTGTTCGCAGTACAGTTCAGAATTGATGGTCCTGCCTGGCGGTAACAGCTCATAATGAATAATGCCCTTCCAATCCCACCACACACACAGCATCACCTTGTTGCGAGTTAACCCGGGTTTCGCCACAGTCTGTGAAGCCTGACCGGCCTTTGACCACGATCTTTTTCGCACGTTCTTGTCGTACGTGATCCACTTTTCATCACCAGTTATCAGCTTCTTCAAAAATGGTTCGGTTTCATTACGTCGTAATAAAGAATCACAAATGAGTACACGGTTCATTAGGTTTCTTTCAGTGAGCTCATGAGGCACCCAAATATCGAGCTTTTTTGTGTACCCAGCTTTTTTCAAATGCGCCAAAACCGTTTTGTGGTCAATCCCCAGTTCTTCAGCTACATCGTAACTACTAATATGCCGATCTTGCTCCACTTTTTCAAAAATGGCAACAGTTTTGTCCGTAACAGGGCGACCAGAGCGACGTGCATCTTTGATATCAAAATTTCCGGATTGAAAACGCTTAAACCAAATTTGCGCTACTCTCACAGATACTGCATTAGGTCCATAAACATCACAAATTTTTTTCGCGGCTTGTGTTGCATTTTTACCTTTTTTGTAATAAAATTTTAAAATGTATCGAAATTCTTCATAAGAATCACTCATTTTAACAATAAGAAAAACAAATGAAAATCTCAAATTTACCTAATTTGAATTTGGAATTGTCTTCTGTAAAATTAAAACTTTTTAATGATACCAAAATCAGCCAGATACAATTGGTATAGCCCAAGATATTTTATGACAAGTTCATACATACTATAATGCGAAAAGACTTTTTCCCCAACCTATTAATAAAGAAATTTCAATATAAATAGTTGAACAAATTGAAAAACGACAGCCGTGACTGCGCTGCAACACTCAACGTACCCAATTATTTATCTGTCAGCCTCGCCCGTGCCGCCCGTACCGTGGCTCAAAACAAAACATTTTTTAAAAATGTGTACATATTGTTTGTATGTTAGTCCGCATCATTAATGTTGGTCACTAAGCCCTGTATGGATTAGCTGCGATCATCTTTTGTATGCTTCATATGAATAAAATATTATGTACGAGTATGTCATATATTATAAAATATTTTGGTAAATTATATAACCTTTGACCACAAAACTTTATAATATAATAATACATATTTTATACATATTAAGCATACAAAAAATGATCGCAGCTAATCCATACAGAGTTTAGTGACCAACATTAATGATGAAAATTTAATATGCATAAAACAGAAAATTTATTAAAACATAATAGTATGATACTAGACTGAAAAATAAATGTGATGTTGGCAATAAACATGATTGATTAATGATTGATACATTAAATAATAGTGAATGATATCAATATTTATTGCTAATAATTATATGTCCTCGGTTACAAAACCTTTGGGTTAGGGTGTAGGGTACACTTTACTTAAAAGTAGTACTTAATTATAGTCTATTCGCGTTAAGAAGTCATGCCCATATATATGTCGAAAAGGCTTACAGTGCCACAAACTTATCTGGCCCGGTGGCCTAAAGAAGAACTAACGACGCCTTTTTGAAATGTCAATTTGCCTGCCAATCATACGTCGACCTGCTCACCCACCTTATTGCAAAACATGTTTTTATTGGCCCCAAATGCGATAACAGCGACTCTCCCACCGGGCTAGATAAGTTTGTGGCACTATACTTTAATTGGTATAAAGCCTCGTTTTTTTATTTTCACATTTCACATTAATTTATTGTTCGCATGATTCACTGACTTCTTTACAAGAAAAGAATCATAAGATCAAAAGAGTAGAGGTTATCCTTTGTTCTTACGATTTATTCTTCTTATTATTATTTATTATTCTTATTAAAAGTCGTTGTAACTTCTGAAAAACAAGATTTACCTAGACATTTTCTACTTAGTAAAAATCAAAAAAGCCTATTTCCGAACGAAATAAAAACATATTTTAAGAAGAAGTCGCATGTTGCAGTTTTGGAGGAGATGTGAGTGGATGTTGATGATCTCTTTCTTAAATTTGTGATATTTCGTTTCTTAACTTAGAACATCCAATTCCTTAACATGTATTAATATTGGTATAAAATAAACCATTAATTAAAATTAATTATTTTCATATATATACATTATTTATATACCTATTATTATTATTCACAAAAGTGGGCAAGTGTTACAAGTTAGAATTGCAAAAAGCGTGCTATTTTGTGTTCTCTCCATGTTCTCCCCAAAACTCTCTAGGAAGTTTCAGTAAAGCGTCTACCACTTTACTAAATCGACTGACTTGACTCATTGACTGCACTAACGACGTCATAGGATTATGGACCAGGAGGGCTAGACAAGATGCATTAAATAATATCGACGGCGAACTTCGTGAATAAAAAATGTATGGGATTGACATAAGCGTGCGTTAAATGACATATTCAGTCGTATCGTTAAAAAAATTGGTAGCCAAGCAGCCACTTTGAACGAATACGCTAACGATGCACTCATATAACGAATTGCTCTAACGTGTTTCTCCATACAATGCCTAGACAAGCGGCCGTAAGTGACATTTAGTAGATCGTGATCTTTATCTTTATCGACCTAACGATAAAGATACCCAGATAGCTACCTTTATCGCCTCAACGAACAATATGGCGGATTTTTATTGATCAGCTGTTATTTGTAAATAATAATGATTTGCCTAAAGTTGCTTAAAGGGTCTATACAACACCTTCTGCTAGTAGTCTATATTGCATAAAGTCAAAAGAATTCAATCTAAAGTATTCAATAAATCACAATTATTGTCAATACCTAATATGTAATTCATTGTATTCAAGTATAATTCAACACTTTGTTAAAATATAAATTTCTTAATTTGTAGCTTACTTGCAGTTTGTAATCTTTACACGCTACTATATCAGCTGAAAGCAATCTTTAGGTGTATAGTAGGTACCTAAATTATAGTAGGTAACAAATGGAGTTCATAATTAAGCAAGTTTCTCTGAAACTTCCTTAGAAATAAAGATTTGTATTTAGTAGGTAGTTAAAATTTATAAGTTTTTCAATGTAATGATATTTTATTGTCATCGATGCTCAACACCTTCGTCTTATAAATGGGTTAGAAGGACACAAACACCTCATAAAAGTTTTGAAATATTTGCTATTATACTTTGATTAATTATTACAAATTTAATATTATATATCTATGCTATTATACCTACACCTATTATAAACAGTCAAGCAGTGTTAACCAATTAAATACTTAATATTTAATCTCTATAGTATATTTGTGACTAAATAATTGAAATATTCTTTACAATTTTACAGAACTATAACGTTAAAGGAAGTGTTATTAAAGTACCTTGACTGTACAGGGTACTATTGCAATAAATAAGTAAACCTAACACTTACCACATATTGTAGACAAAATATTACAATGCGGCCATAACACTTTGAATTTGTTATAAGCATTGTCTTGCTAGTATTATTCATTCATTCTAATTTAAGAGCTTTGCTCTTGTCAGTGATGCTTTCTCCATTACTCTCTGCACTCCGGGCGTTCTCTTGACCTCCTGATACGACACGACCATCACATTCGCCTACACCTGTCCATAAAAGTTCTTCTCGGCCTTCCACGTTTTCTACTACCATCCCTTCAATTATTCCTCTAATAAAGTTGTTGTGCCGTATCAAGTGTCCGTATTAGGATTGATTAAATAATAACAATACAAGAGTATCTACATTTTATTTTACTTTTTTAAGTAAGTTTTACATGGTTTTAGTAAGAAAATAAACTTAAAATGTAAAAATACTTTTATTTCTTGCAAAGGAATTACATAATGCAGATATATTTCTTTAAATAATCAGTTTTATCTCAAGTCACATAACCAATAATAACATTATGATTTATATCACTTCTCACTATCAGTGGCGAAGGCTGCTTCTTCAAAGGGAAGCCGGAACCTGTATCATAGGTAGGGATTTCTATGAAGGTTTGCAAAAGGTATGTGACAACTCTACCGGTGAAGGAAAACATCGTGAGGAAACCCGCACATAGTTGGCCCCAGACGTATTGACTAGTCATTCCTCTGGACTAGGGTGGCTATGTTGTGAGAATGCCGTATGCGCTTGGGAAATCATACGATATTTAAAAAACAACTGTCCCAGGCACTACAGTATTTCAAGAGTGGTTACTTCGCTCGGAGAATACTGTATAAATCATCCATCATCGGATGTAAAGGCCTAAGTTAGGTAAATTGTTATTTTGATAACAAACAAAAATAATTGTACTTCATCTTCTTCTTCTTCTGGCCAGTTTTTTTTTACCAGGACATGGATATAGTCCTAAGGATAGAAGACTCCGTATTTTGTAATTGCTAAAAAGAACTGTATTGCCTTGGTAATAGAGTGTATTTCACAATGCACGTATCATAGAGGCAAATCCGAGCCGAGCGAGATAGCCATAAGGGAGGCCGTGTGTCTCGTTCTTGCATGTTGCCAACCAGAAAAATGTTGGTATTTTTAAAAAGTAACTTGAAAAATCTTAGATAAAACGAGTGTACTTTATTATTATTTTAACAAATGTTTATAACTATATCATATTCTAATTAAAAAAGTTAGAAATAGTCATTTAATACTAAATAAAAATGCAGTTTACATTAAAACCTTTTCCTTCTTTTTTATTAGATGGTATCATTCGCAAGACAATAGATACGCCATTACAGTCGGACAAGGATCTTTTGGCACTTGGATGGGGGCGTGAGTGTCGCAAATAAGAACAATACTTATTACTAAAAGTGAAATTTTACAAGACGGCGATGTTATTACTGATTTTATCCACGTGCCAAAAGGTAAGTGTCGCGACTACAAAACAATACAATTTAATACTAAAAGTGACATTTTACAAGACGGCGATGTTAGTTCTGATTTTGTCCACGTGCCAAAAGATCCTTGTCAGACTGTACACATATTTTATGCTGAACACCGGATAATATTAAAATTCATAATAGTACCAGTGCTGGATTTGCTGGACGCACCGTGAGTATGGCCTTTAGTGTAATCTCTTAAAATCTGTTTATAATGTGTGTCCTATGACCATTTGGCAAGAAATCTGTATAAAATCTGTATTATCAATGAAAACTAGAAGATAATTAATTAAATAATGTAATAGATAATATAATTATTCAAAATAGAACTCTGGAGTCATACAATAGATAAACAGTTATCCAATTGTGTGTCTAATTTATAATCCTCTGAATTTTTCCCGGTGTTTCGGATTTCGGTGCATATTGAAGTTCCAGCCCACGAAGTACAGTTAACAAGGAGTCCGAACGTAATGTTAAAATAATGGTCTCAATTACTGGGACAGATTTTTGCCGGTAGAGCGCGCGACGGTTCGACATGCACTCGTTTGAAATTACGCGGGAAGTTTAAAATTGCTATTGACAGCTCTGGAAAGATTGAAATCTTATTATATAAAAGTTTTAGGAAATTCTTAGAAACTGTTCTCGAAAAATAGATACCGTAGAACACGGTAATTGCCTAACGGTAATTTAAAAATAATTGTAATAAATAATAGTATTGGCAACACTCGGTATAATAGTATTGGCAACACTTGGTACTCGTCGGTCTCGCACGCCTAGCGGCAGAAAAGAGAACTAAGATCTGGTCCTATTATTGTGTACATAATTATTATTAAAAAGCCTATACCGTTCGGACTCCTGGTATCTATGCTTCATGTTCCAGCCTTACAACCGTAATAATCGGCCTTGTTAAATAAGTACCTACTTTATTCTTATTGTAAATATCTACACTTGAAATTTGATTCCATTTTATACAAAACACTCTAGGAACTTTCAATAAAACTTCTAGGTACCGTTTTACTGAATCGACTGACTTGCACTGACTATTTGTATCAAAATTTGTATTTTGAACTTTGACTAGACATTAGACTTGAAAATAATACGGTGTTGAAATCATATAGGTACCTACATTAAATCTAGTTGTCTGCCTTTTTAACTTGACACTGACAAATAGTTTTATGCCGTAACGCCATCAATAATTAAAAAAAAAATATATGACATTTGACAACTTCACAACTGACGGCTAAATTCTTGAAATCATAAACAACTAACGTTTGAGCAATTCGTTGTTGCGATTCGAACAACAGTGTGCGTTTGTCTAGGGACAAAATGTCGTGATCTCAAAAGAGAAGTCGATACGACAGATCTTTCCGAATTTTAACGAAGGTAATTTGTCTAGGCGCCCAGACTTTCGACTTGACGATTTAGAAAATCGGCGTTGAAAATTTAAACGAAAATTCAATTTACCTTAAAGATGTATTATATTAAAAAGAGGTAGATATGGCATTGCGCGTAAAAAGAGAAGACCTAAATTGGCCCGACGTCGGGCCACTTTAGATTAGTGTGTTCCGCGAGTAATAGCGTGTTTTGTGTTACTATGCGACGTTGACACATTGACACGCGTCCCATGTCAATAATATCTATGGACGCTTCACACCACGTCAATCTGATCCCGTGGTAAGTTCTCGAAGAACTTGTGTTACGGGTACCAGACAACGGAAATAATATATTTAATACTTTTATACTATACACATATTTAAGATTTTTATTATATTATACACATATTTAATACACATCCATGACCCCGGAACACAGAAAAACTTTTTGTTCCTTCGGCGGGATTTGAACCCGCGACCCCCGGCTTGAGCGCCAACACGCTCAACCAACTGAGCCACAGAGGTCGTCAATATGTGTCGTGGCACAGAAATATTGTCAGTTTTGTAAGGATATAACGTATATATATGTAATAATTAATCAAAGATTTACCTGCATTTTCAACTTGACTCTTGCATTGATTTTAACTTTTATGCTGTACTGCCATAATAAAAAACGTGCCCTTTGGGTACGTAACCTTAGAACAAAGACGCGTGTCAAAGTTTAATTTTCGTCGCATTATTCATTTGTGTTTGACAACTTATTTGCGATTTCTTGTTTTCCACAACTTCGGTGATCTGTCAATAATATTGAAGAACTTAAGTTTTTCTTTTGTTGTATGTATTTTTGTTTTGTTTATAATAAAAGAATGGTGAGTAGTATGATAAATTGATTTATGGTTTTTGTTTTTACCACTTATGCCAGATTCCTGAGGTTTTTTTGTACATAGTTTATCTATTAAATTACGCTTTTAATTGTTTTACATCAGAAACCGGCAATAAGTTACGTATATAGTAATTATTTATTAATCCGTGCAATAAGTAACTGCTACATATTATTTAAAAATATACTAATAGTACCTATATTTTAATGCCCGATCGCCAAAATCAATCCGCTTCTCAACCAAATTAAATAAGATCTACATGCCACTTGAAATAGATTAGCAATTCGATCTCGATTCGATATCGAGTGATTACTAATAAACTCCAAATTACGATATAATTTAAATACTACGTGTTAATGTAATCTACTAGCTGTTGCTTTTCACACAAATTCGTTTGCATGGAACTAACGGAAACGGAACCCACATTTTTTTGACGAAACCCTATACTAAAAGTGGCCTTAGTTACTCCTATCTATTTGCTAGCATAAGTTGTAAAATACCTGGGTGACCGAGCTTTGGTCGGAGTTCTGAAGGTCAATAATTCTGCTAAATAAAACCTGCATTAATTCAATTACAATCAAGTCTCGATAAGCTAAAACTGCCAAACGGTATTCTCGTAAACGTCAAACCAATATGAAACGCGTTCTGATTGGTCGAAACTTCATAAAATCAGTTTACGATAACATGTTGCTTTACTTACAATACAATCAAAGTACAATAAAAGTCTACTTTAAATACGAGAATTGAGGTTCTGAGAAATTTAAATAAGTAGGTAAAAATAATCACAAAAATATTTATCTGACCGGGATTCGAAGTTCGAACCCACCACACGAGCAACGTTTTCAAACAAAGCAAAGATTATTATACATACGCAAACAATCTGACAATCGGACTGATATAATTGAGTTGAAATTATTGATAATATATTGTTACACAGTGAAAGTAAAAACGTAATAAACGGATGGCCTGTTACATACATGAAACACTATTTAACAACTAAAATGAACTTATCTAATGTAAGTTATTAAATTATTTTTATTTCTTGATTATTCACTTTAAGATACATAACCCTAAAAAAATTCCAGAACTCTATTTTTCTATAATAATTACTATTATCAGTGGCGGCGTTATGCCAGGGCAAGATTGGGTAAGAGCAGCAAATACCGTAGACGCTCTTTTACACGCGCTTACGGTAACCAAAATACTAATTCTCTTCTCACAAAATATATGTACATCTCATCTTTGAAATAATGTAAGATAAAATTTATAATTACAATGTATTATCAATTTATTAGTGTGATGATAATAATTACACGCTACTACTAATAAATTAATAATCACAAAACAACTAGATAATTTACAATAATTCAAAGTCAAAATATCACAAACAAGTGTCACTCAGCATTGTCAACATTACATTGACGTGGGTCTTAGTGTCCAATTCTCTGGAGTTTACCGCGGGACGTTAACAATTGTCCTGTCTGAATGTCTGTATATCTAGAATTTGTCGACAAAATTGCGAAGGAATTTCTTTAATCAACTAAAATTTAGTCACGAGGTTGAAGGTTACCTCTATGTAGTTTTGTAGGTAGAACTTAAACTGTAACTCCCTTACTAATAAAAATATTTATACGTTGTAGAAGCTATATAATGTTTTGTCCTTATCTGTTAAGCTACTTTTTCCGACGTATCAGACAAGGACAAAACATTATATAGCTTATACACTGTATAAATATTTTATTAGTGGAGGGGTAAATGTAATTATAAAAGTAACCAATATCCACTTAATTAATCCTCACAAGTGTTTGCGTAAATAATATTCCGAGTCCCAAATACTTCGTAGTGGTTTATTAAAGAAAATTTCTCAAAGTACAAAATTAAGTAAGCTCTAAGGAATGCTCAGTTTAATTAATACAAGCTTGTTAAACAGACTTACGAAATTAAATATACTTATACTATTTAATGCCAGCTTGTAAAGTTATGGTAGGTACTTAGTGAAATTCCAATTAAAAATCTTATTTAGAATTTGTATAGATGATTTCTCACCGGGGGAATTAAGTGCTCTGGCGAGACCGCTTTACTGTAATCTTTACTGTTTTAATAAGCCTAAAAATTAAATTTAATGCCAGCTCATAAACTTATTTCGCTGGCTATTCTCAGTGACTTTGGCTAGAAAATTGAGCTGGGACAATGACTCGTAACGCTCAAGTAGTGGAAAATGTAAAAAGACACTCTTAGAGTTAGGTAATAATTTAATTACCAATTTAAAAAAAACATTACATACAGAAGACACATTACAAGAATTTATTGTTAGTTTTATATTTCGTTTTATTTTCCTTATTTCTATAATACATCGATTTCTACCACGAGAATTATAATTCTCAAACCGTGTCCTTAAACTAAATCGTTGCTGTCACTTTCATTCAAGACTCTCAAATTTTTGTGGAACTCTTTTTTTTTTGTAGTAGGGGAACAGAGGGTAATGAGAGCTAGAGGGTAATGGGAGCGGTGCAAATAGAGACAAAACTATATCTCATATTCACTCGGTTGCGACTCGGGGGGAATCCATACACTGCGATTGTGTTTCCCCGTGGCGCCAGAGTCGCCATTGCCGCGCGTTGTGTGACCGCGGGCCGTTGTCGATTTTGTGCTACACGCTTGTAAAATTTACGAAATTTCATTGACCCAGGTATGTATAAAGTTTTACGTTTGTTACAATCAATACTGTATTATTTTTTAACTAATGCTTTTAATTTTGAGTATCAGTGAGTACAATTTGGTTACAAGCTAGATTCAGTATATTATTTTATTTCATTTCAAAATGGTGGTAGTCGGGTAATCAGAGCGCAATAGTCACGGGTAATCAGAGCCTAGGCTCTAATTACCCTATTACAGTCCGACAAGGCTTTATATGAACGTGGCGAGAAATGGAACTAAATGCTATATGTGACTAATGAATAAAATTAATCATGACGTTATATAATATTTGTTATTTTATGAAAGGCTGTGCTGAAATGTTTTTTTTTCAGGTGCAGAAATGCCAAGAAAAAGGGAACGCACCACTACGAAAGCTTCTTGAACCGTGGAAACTTTACAAAATGCAATCAAAATACTTCAAAGTGATAATATATCCGTATACAAGGTATCTAAAGAGACCGGAATACCCCACAGCACTTTAAAAAAGAGGTTTACACTAGCTAAAGCAGACGATACAAACTATAAATGTCCTCCAAAATTAGGAAGGGCCCCTGTGTTCACTGAGGAACAAGAAGCCATTCTGGCTGAGCATCCTTAAAGTTAATACTTTCAATGTTATACTGTTATGTTTAAATATTAAAATTTATATGATTAAGTGAATTACTGACTGATATGAAAACTTTGAGACTAATTTTATTTAAGTAGCTCCCATTACACATATGGGAATTTATAGGCTCTCATTTCCCACAAAGTCGGGTAATGAGAGCGATTCTGTTTTTATATTTTAAGTTTAACTATGGCCAAATAACTAATAATTTAACGTTAATGCTGTGATTAAATGAAAGTCAAATGAGTAAGAATTTAATTTGTAATACTAAGTTCCATAAATATTCACAAATTTAGCTCACATTGAACTTTTTCCTTAGTAGGCTCCAATTTCCCCCTCCTCCCCTATCTAATTAGTAATTACTAAAATTACTTGAAGGTTTTAGAATCCAAAGCATATTTATAATTAATAACTTGTTCATTCGAATCTTATTTGAGGATTTATCACTTAACAACTTAGAAACTAAAATGAAAATCACTAGAATACAATTTTGGCCCTAACAACGACAAGTTTATAAATGTATTAATGTATTATTAAAAAAATAACTTATAATGGTAAATATATTTACCGAGCCTTATAACTGAAAGTCACAAGAATCCAATGACACGGAGTTTTTTCTCGTTCCCGACTGAGTCCCGATCTCCCGGGGGAAACCGTTTTTCTACACCCTACAACTTTTTCGGCATGATTTGGGTGAAAAGGGAACTTAGCATTAAAATACACTTTGATTTTCACACAAAAACGTAATGATCGGAAGATATTTAAGTGAAAGTTGATGCTGAATTAATAGTAAGTTATTGAAATAATATCAATTATCTGTTACCAACTTTATCTCGGGTAATCTTTCTTTCACAGCTTTCTGTTCTAGAGCTTTCAGCTCGAACCAACTTAACACATTTGAAATACATAATATGTTATAGGTTACTGGTTAGTAAAGTCAATCGTTATGGACAATTCTAAATTTTCTATGTTTTAAGATAAATAGATAAGAAAGATGAGATAAATTAAGTAAACGTAAATCCAGCATCACAAATTTACGAGTCGTATTTTAAATCACGTATAAAATTGATTATTTCGGTTAAAAATCACATACACGGGAAAGAGATAAACCTCAGTATTGAATCGTAAATCTGTACTCGCGTCGTCACATTGTAACATGCGGTTTTTACTCCAGGGGGGTTTTTACTCCGGGAGGTGCCGTGACTCACCTACAACCTCGCCCATGGTCCGTCGGTGGCGGGCTCGGGCGCGCTAGCCATCGTGTCACATCACTCGCGGCCCTCGTGCGGCGCCCTCGACGGCGGCCCCTTCACTGCCCGGGCGAATACGCCACTGCGCAGGCTCGGACATGCGTTACAAGCTCGCACGCACCTCGCCGGGTCGCGTTCAGAGGTCACAGGGATATTCGGCCATTCATGGTGTTAGGATATCATTGCAATGGATGAATGGATGGTATGCCACTTACCACACAATGTACCATCGACAAAGTTCCCGCACGACCAGTCTCTAAACATTCAACGACTGTATACGAGGTTGAACTACGTATTTACACGTGAGTATGTTAGCGAGCCCACTATTTAACGGCACTGTTGAGCGATTTTCATAGTATGCCTGGTCGAGCGGCAGATTTGCCTATAGTACCTGCCGATTGGCAGCCGAATGTTAGGTCCTACTAAGAGAGTAGTGCCTATGCCTAACTAACTAATAACAAGAATAAAATCTCTTTAGTTAACTTGAAGATAAGCTCTACTACCTAGAGCCTTACCAACTAGTAACTGTAGTCTGTTTCAAGGTCAGGCGGAAAAAAGATGATTGAGTCGAGGTATGTATTATGTTGTCATCGTCAATAGAAAGCGATATGTATCGCTCTTCATGCATTCCTTTACAGTGTCAATAAGTACATAGTACGGTCTGGGGTGAGCGGCTCTGACATTGAGGGATAATAAACTTCTTTCTACACGTTTTGCATTCTGATGGATGGATAGTTTTGGACTCCGTGTTCCAGCGGTTTACAGCATAACCAGACTTACACTCAACTCCTGCGTAGCTGGTCTGGTTACAATGAAACCGATGTGGAGTTCTATTATTATAAATAATTGTCAATTAAAAATTAAAATGTATTAGATTTAATTTTTGATGCACACCATCAAGAATAAAAGATCAAATTTTATTTATAAAATAAGACCATTTACTGTAACTTCATTCTGGCAATAAATGAATTATGAAAGTATGTACTTAATAATATGCTGATTTTTTATAAAAAAATAACTATTAATTCTTTAATTTTGCATACTAAAAACGTAATAATATTGTTTTACCCTATAAGGCTGGGACTAGGTATGTGATCCGAAATCTGGCAGTCCCGGGATAATTCAGAGCACTGAAATTATATGAACTCTGCGCCAATACAATACAGTTGAAAATGGAAGTGTCGAGTGTCGAGCTGTCAAATATGACATTGACGTTTAACTCAACACTCATGTGTTCGATTTTCAACTCTATTGTATTAGCACAGATTTCTATTTTCAAATGATCAATCAGAACTCTCTACGGCCTTCCGGATTCCGGAGCATATAGTTCCAGCCTTAGGCCACATATGACGTTTTGTGTACGTGTAGTGTCCCCTAACGGCAGAAAAAATATCAAACACCCTCAATATTGAAGAGAATTCACGTTATTTAACTTATTTTACGTTTACGTTATAAACGATTTTGAGCGACAATCATCACTAGCTTGACCTGACTGTCTTGTTACTGAAGTAAACGTTTTCACTTCAACGGTTTAAAAACTATAAACGGTGTAAATAACTCGTGCTCTCTTTTTAAACTTTATTTTAACTTTTACTAACGTTTAGATTTTATCTTAATGTTTTTTAAATGATCTTTTATAAATGTATATTATGTAATATGTATCCCACCAAAAACATTCTGTAAAAAACTAGCCAAGTCTCGATGGAGCTGCTTGTTTATCTCTAAAAAGTAATGAAATCTAGACAAAATCGTGCCAAGTCTAAGGTTCCTTACTGCGATTTCTTTATTATTATAGTTAATGTTGAGTGACTTGGCCGTTGAAGGGCACACAAGGGTACAAAAGTAGAATAAAGGGGCCTGAAAATGCGGCAAAATGGTTCTAGTAAAGAATGGTACGGCAGTGTTTGCTTCGCTCTCGACTTGGCGGGGGCACTGCCGTGCCCCCAGATCTACGTTCTGGTCTTATCTAGAGGTTCTCAAATAGGGGCCTGAAAATGCGGCGACATGGTTCAGTAAAGAATGGTACGGCAGTGTTTGCTTCGCGCTCGACTTAGCGGGGGCACTGCCGTGCCCCCAGATTGACGTTCTGATCTTATCTAGAGGTTCTCAAATAGGGGCCTGAAAATGCGGCGAAATGGTTCCAGTAAAGAATGGTACGGCAGTGTTTGCTTCGCGCTCGACTTCGGTTTAAAGATCTTTATTTCCCATTAAGACAATAGTCACTTACACGAGAAAAATAAATTCAAAGTTACAATGCATTATTAGTCGTCGACTTAGCAGGGGCACTGCCGTGCCCCCAGATCGATTATCCTAGTTTTTATAGTTTTCCCTTTATGTGGCCATTAAACCCCAACTCTGTACCAAATTTCAGCTCTCTAAGTTTATGGGAAGTACTAGTTCTATTTTGATGATCATGAGTGAGTGAGTGAGTGAGTGAGTGAGTGTCGAAAATGCGAAACTTTGCTTTCGCTTAACTTCGGAACTAAATGACCTACAGACTTGAAATTTTGGATTTTAAGTACGTGATTGTAGCTTATTGGATGACGAAAATTTCTGCGTTCTGGTCTTATCCAGAGGTTCTCAAATAGGGGCCTGAAAATGCGGCGAAATGGTTCCAGTAAAGGATGGTACGGCAGTGTTTGCTTCGCGCTCGACTTGGCGGGGGCACTGCCGTGCCCCCAGATATTAAGAAGTTTTATGGATTTTTTGCCAGTAAATATTTTTTTATGCGTTGAATTAATTTGATTTTTTATGCGAATGTCATCGCTGACTTGTAACTATGGAGGATAATGCGTTGCTTCATACTTGATTATTTGCTTGATTACCTACTTTCGCGCCAAAATGTCAAATATGATATATAAACTCACTTCCTTATTTTTAAGGCACTAGTCATAGAAAGCGCTCGGGGCGCGCGCCCGAAACGCTGCGCTTTAGAACTTCATACAATTTTAAAGAGCGTCCGAGGTCGCGCAACGAATTAAGATCTTTCGACAAAAGTAGAGGGGGTATGCGCAGAAGTCAGTTTTTGGGTGTGTTTGGCGGTAGCGGGCTCGGGCGGGGAGGTGTGGATACGCCGAACGCATGCCGAACGTGGCTGCCGACACGCTATTGGTACGTTAGTAATTTAAATTCTTTGCTATTGGTCACATGCGCGAACGACCCCCTCCACTTTCACTGAGCGCTCATAAACCGTTGCGCGAGGTTTACATTTTATGTATTTCGTAGCGCTACGGATGTCTACGCGCTACGTCACATCCGGTCAAGCGAGAGTCGAACCATACTAAACGTATAGTACTTGAAAATATAATTAAGGCTACGTTTGTGCTTATGTATTTATTTGATATATTTATTTATTTATTTATACCACATAAAAAGTAAGTTACTTACCATCTGTTATTTATAGTACTTAAACTAGGCCTAGCCTGTATTTTAAGCACTTATCTTCTCCGTATCATTCAAATTATCCTACTACTATTATAAATTATATAAATAAATAAATTATCGCCAACAAACTGTTTCGCAGTTTGGCGATTTTTATAGTTATATGTATATTGTGTAATACTTCTGAATAAATTAAAAAAAAAATGTGAAGTTTGTGAGGATGATTGGATGGATGGATGTTTGTTACTCTTTTACGCAAAAACTACTGAACGTATTTTGATAGAATTTGGTATGCTAGTAGTTTGAGCTCCAGATTAACAATTAATCTTTATTTGTTTAATTTTTTTATTTATAAGTCAGGGCATAATAATACAAAACCAATGTTGTTATTATAAATTATGACAATAATAAGTAGCATTATTATTGTTAAAGCTTCCAAAGGCTTTTAGGTCTTTCAATAATTGTAAGCGTTTCTTGGTGCTGAGTTTCTGACCAACCGGTGAAAACTTGAAACAAATGTTCTACAAAAATCATCAAATATTCATATTCACAGCTTTTTTGTCATTTTTAGGGTTCCGTATCTCGAAAGGAAAAAACGGAACCCTTATAGGATCAATTTATTGTCCGTCCGTCTGTCTGTCAAGACCCTTTTTCTCAGGAACGCGTAAAGGTATCAAGCTGGAATTTATATCAAATACTCAGGTCTACTTCCCATTGGAGCTGTGAAAAAATCAAACTTCTAAGCCAACACAATCAAAGATACAGCCGTTTATGCCGCAAATTTTCGACACTCGCAAGGGAATCAAAACCTACAGGGTACTTCCCGTGCACTCAAAATCTTGGAATTTGGTACGAAGCAACGTCTTATAGCACAGATAAAGGAAAAATTTCGAAAACCGTAAATTTTTAGTTACATTATAAAAGTAATAAAAATATTTTTAATAATTTTAAACTTACTACCCCTTTCCTCATGAACGCGTAGAGGTATTACATTGAAATTCATATCAAATACTTAGGTCTAAGTATAATCCCTTTAAGCTGTAATAAAATCACTACAGGTTTGTACGGAACACTCAGTGCGCGAGTCCAACTCGCACTTGGCCGGTTTTCATTCGTTAGTCTGTTAGTTAGTAATATGATGTTTAAATAAATACATTTTCAAACACTACAAGACTCCGAGCATCATCTAGCTCGATGGTGGACCATCAAGTCTCCTAGATAAAAGACCGTTTTTCGGGAACATCTCCTAAAAAAATTATGATGAATTTCAATAGTTCTCTGTACTATTCTCGACGTTAGTGCACAGGAGTAAAAGGGGCCCCACACACGGTCCGATCTGCCTTCAGTTCGGCCTGAACGGATACAAAATCGTATCATGTGTGAGCTCGAATCCGTTCAGGCCGAACTGACGTCAGTTGGGTCTAAGGTTACCACCTCTTTTTTTTTTTCAGATAAAGTACAATGATTATGACGTATTTAAAATAAACTACAATGTATTTATTATCATTAATCTTGATGGGGGCCTATAGTGTTCTATGGGTTAGTGTAGGTACTTGTAATAATTGTTTACCGACGAAAGAAATCCTGCCTGATGCCACTTCTGCAAGAATGTTTGCCTTAGCCTTGTCTATTATTGTTTTGCAGTCGCTTTGATCAATGGTGTTTCAACTGATATTGAATATTTTTGAATAATTATAACATATCAGGACCACTAGGCGAGCGATTGATCAACTACACTACAATATGATTTCCAAATGTAAAATGTGATATTTAAACACACAAATAAAACATTAATAAACCATAATTTTTGCTGTCCTTTAACTTTTTGTTAAAATTTGATTGCTGGTAGCCCGCAGCGACCTCTAAACGTCACAAAAAATAAAAACTTATTTCATATTCAGTTGTTATAGGTCTACCAGAATCTGATGGCATTTTAAAAAAAATAAAAAATGTGATTTTCATATGGCAATGTCAAGTATGACCCGTCAAATCAAAGTACGTGATCTGTCAACCGCTGCTAAAATTTTGTGATTATGTTCTTGGAATTTGTTGTTTTTGTGAAAATATCCAAAAAGACAATTCGATCTCAAGCGAGAAATATTGTTTTCTATGTCTATAGTAAAATACAGAAAGAAGAAGGTGTAAATCGAACTCAATCTTATAATTTAAAGTTCGTGGTAGAGTTGACCGGTAAGTTAGAGTGAGTTGTTTTGATACTTTTAGTTTTTTTTTATATTTTCTTAGGTAATTATTGTGACTTCTTTAAAGGTGTTTCCAGTATTGATATACGGTGAATCGTAGCTGATGGCACATCGAACGATGGTTTGTTTTCCATGCCTGGTAAAAGGAGGAGAGGAGGAAAAAAGAAAATCAACATAAGACAGTTTCGATTTACAGTTGATTAGGAATAAAGTAAACGAGTTCTATACAGTTCGGAAGGAAATTCCAACATTAAATAAACTGTTGCCAATTTTATTCGTAATAAATAAGTATATAAAGTAATTCACGATTGATTTATTTTTCATGAAATATCATTATCATTACATAGTATAAAACAAAGTCCCTTTTTGTCTGTCCCTATGTATGCTTAAATCTTTAAAACTACGCAACGGATTTTGATGCCGTTTTTTTTTTAACAGATAAAGTGATCTAACGGGAAGGTTTTTAGGTATATAACATGCATAACATAGTAGAGGTACTTACACAGATAATTTTAGAGGTTTCTAAAGTCCTAAAAATCACATATTTTGCGCTTATATTGAAAATGCTGGCTGAACACTACGAGATAGAATAAAATTATGTACCTACTTACTACAGTATTATTATTCATCTTAAAAAAGCCTACAAAAAAGTCCGCGTATCGTATCTCTTAGGGATAACCCACAATAACCACTTTTTTATTATTTACTTTGATTTTAATTTAATAGCTTATTTACAAAGCGATTTTATGCAATACAGTATTAATCCTTATCCAATTATGTACCTTAAATACATTGTGCATTTAAGATATTATATCAATACTGCCCTTTACGGCATGTAATTGAAATGAATATTTTCGAAGATACCTATTACAGATTTAAAATGCAGGGATATAGTGTTGCTGCGCGGCGCGGGCGCTCGCGTTTCTACATCGCGCTATCGAAAACGCGGGACGTATACAGTATAAAGAGGTTCACGAATATTTTGAACTGCAGCACAGAATACGTATAATAGTAACTGCAGTTCTTAATTCTTATGGAATATCCAGAGGTGGTTTGTCAGTTTTGTTGGTCAAATAACTTTACTTATTACATATTACATAGTATAAAACAATTAGTGGCTTTATCTGTCTGTCCCTATGCATGTAGGTATAGTATATTGTATGCTTAGATCTTTAAATCTACGCAACGGATTTTGATGCGAGTTTTTAAAATAATAGTCTTTAAGATATTATAAGATTATGGTAAAATTTATATTCAAGTGCGATAAATATAATATTATGTAAGTATATTATCAAGTGGTCGCGCATGTCGTGTCGAGGTGATAGGGTCCCATTTTTAACAATTTGCATTGGGCAAACCTAAAAACATTTTTAATATTGTATCAGTAGTATAATATTGCTGTAAGTAGGTAGAGAATTATTCGCCGAAATAGTTTTTTCTCCAAGAACACTATTCCACGCGGGCGAAGCCGCGGGCAAAAGCTAGTTTTCTATATTATACACCTTACATTCTTCATACAGTCCTATATAATTCATGTTCAATAATACTAAAGACATAATTAAATATTAACCAGTATCAAGATCGTTTAATCCAATTTCCCCAGTATTGCACACTACAAAATTTTATTTCCCTATTTGCCATGAGATTCTGGTACACCTATACATATTTTCAAATGGTAAGGTGCCGCGGGGAAAATTCAAGAGTTGAAAAAAAAGACCATCCTAATAGGTAGGTACCTACCTAACTACTAACTAACTAGTTATAAATAATAGAAATTAATAGTAATAGGTATAAAATATGACCAATATTAATCACTGCCTTAGCGTGTACTTATTTAATTTGTGTGATAACTGATAAGTGTTAGCCTCTATTATGTGACTCCTTATTCATAGTTGATAGTACCTACCTACAATTATAAACCTTTATTATTAAAATGTGAAAAAACATGTATTCGTTAATTATTATAATATATTAGGTTGGGGAAAAAGTTTCTTCGCATTTTATATAAAAATTCAAAAGGTTTTTTTATAAAGTTTATTTACAAGTGACTAAAGTATATAGGTGCCATTTTGTTCAATAACTTTTTGCCATCTTGTTGGTAGGTACATGATCCCATTGCTATAAAATTTTTGGGGCTTCTGATGAAAAAACTGCGACAAGTGGTTTTGGCAGTCCTCTTGTGATGTCAACCTGATACTGCCTAAGGAATTCTGCAGCGACCGAAACAGGTGGAAATCTGAAGGTGCAAGGTCAGGACTATACGGCGGATGCATTAACACCTCCCAGCCAAACTTCCGTATTTTTTTCTGAGTGGCTAAAGATGTGTGAGGTCTAGCGTTATCATGGTGAAAAACCACACCCCTTCTGTTGATTAATTCCGGCCGCTTTCTCTCAACTTCTTGCTTTAATCTCATCAGTTGTTCGCAGTACAGTTCAGAATTGATGGTCCTGCCTGGCGGTAACAGCTCATAATGAATAATGCCCTTCCAATCCCACCACACACACAGCATCACCTTGTTGCGAGTTAACCCGGGTTTCGCCACAGTCTGTGAAGCCTGACCGGCCTTTGACCACGATCTTTTTCGCACGTTCTTGTCGTACGTGATCCACTTTTCATCACCAGTTATCAGCTTCTTCAAAAATGGTTCGGTTTCATTACGTCGTAATAAAGAATCACAAATGAGTACCTACACGGTTCATTAGGTTTCATTCAGTGAGCTCATGAGGCACCCAAATATCGAGCTTTTTTGTGTACCCAGCTTTTTTCAAATGCGCCAAAACCGTTTTGTGGTCAATCCCCAGTTTTTCAGCTACATCGTAACTACTAATATCCCGATCTTGCTCCACTTTTTCAAAAATGGCAACAGTTTTGTCCGTAACAGGGCGACCAGAGCGACGTGCATCTTTGATATCAAAATTTCCGGATTGAAAACGCTTAAACCAAATTTGCGCTACTTTCACAGATACTGCATTAGGTCCATATAAACATCACAAATTTTTTTCGCGGCTTGTGTTGCATTTTTACCTTTTTTGTAATAAAATTTTAAAATGTATCGAAATTCTTCATAAGAATCACTCATTTTAACAATAAGAAAAACAAATGAAAATCTCAAATTTACCTAATTTGAATTTGGAATTGTCTTCTGTAAAATTAAAACTTTTTAATGATACCAAAATCAGCCAGATACAATTGGTATAGCCCAAGATATTTTATGACAAGTTCATACATACTATAATGCGAAAAGACTTTTTCCCCAACCTATTATAATATTATTTCATTAGTTAACAAACAGTTGTGAATCCACATTTGCTTATTGAATGCGAACTAAATTGTAGTAACTTGGTAGGTAAGTATGACACGGAGCACTATTTAATCAGCAGGTTAAATCATTAAAAATAATCATTATTATGTAGGTACCTAATTTATGTTTTATACAATTTTCTTTCAAACTATACAACGTACAGGCAACTTTTAATAATATCATTTACACCATATTTTAAAGTATTCGCCCTCTCTTTGCCCTCTCTGGCAAAGAGCTCGGAGCGCCAAAGAACCTTTGAGCATTTACGGAAGAAGTAGAACAAAGTTATTTATAAAATTAATTAGCTGTTTTGAGCAGGCTTTAAATAAGAAGAAGATTATATCTTACACAACGTCTTTAGAGTTCCTTGTTTAAAAGAATACTGAATAAATAAGTACAAGTAAGTAGAATAAATAAATTATGCATTTAGATAAGACATTTAAAAAAAACTATTTGATACTTCAATGATGCAGTCGGCATTCAAATTATGTTTTTAGGTTTTGAATTTACCATTAGAATCAGTCCAAAGTAGTAGCTGTAGGCTGTAGAAAGCATAGATTATACAGATATATATTGTAGAAAATTGTAGAAACGTTAGGCTGGAGACTAGAGTGTAATTAAAGTACCCGGATACCCGGAGAACTGGACGGGCTGATAGTGCGGGGACTACTAGATAGTGAAAAGTACCTGGTTATCCGAGCTTTGCTCGGAATTCTAGTAAATTAAAAATACGACCAAGTGCGAGTCAGACTCGCGAACCGAGGGTTCCGTACAAACTTTTTCCATCAGATGATCCGTTTGCTCATTTGCCCCCTAGTTTTATTAAAAAAAATACCTACGCGTTCATAAGGAAAGGGGTAGGAAGTTTAAATTATTAAAAATATTTTTATTATATTATAATGTAAGTAAAAAAATACGGTTTGCGTAATTTTTCCTTTATCTGTGCCATAAGACATTGCTTCGTACTAAATTTCAAGATTCTGAGTTCACGGGAAGTACCCTGTAGGTTTTGAGTTTGCGAGTGTCGACAATTTGCGGAAATTTGCGGCATAAACGGCTGTATCTTTTGATTACGTTGGCTTAGAAGTTTGATTTTTTCACAGCTCCAAGAGACCGTAGACCGTATTTGATATAAATTCCAGCTTAATACCTCCACGCGTTATTGAGAAAAATGGTCTTGACAGACATTCAGACGGACAACAAAGTGATCCTATAAGGGTTCCGTTTTTTACTTTTTTTCCTTTCGAGGTCCCTTATAAAATAAAAAGAACCAATAAAATATTCTTCTGAACGGGATTCGAACCCGAGACACATATTTGCACAACAAAAACAATAAACTGCCATTTAAAAGTAACATTAATAGAGTGAAAAATATTGTTAGTATTATCATGGACGAAATATACATAGACCTACAGATCCCATACATTAAAACGTACGACATTTTTTAATTTTCTTGTTGACCGTTAGATGACGTTGAGTGTATCAAATTACAAAATTAGCCATATTTATTTAAAAATAAAAACGCCATCTCTAGGACTATGTTTGAAGTACGCATGAAGTACGTCATAAGTTATCTTATATTTAAAAAAAACGTCAATAGATGGCGCTAAACAAGTTATGGTTGAGCCGCTAATAAAGACTTACCTACCTATATACAAAATTTCTATAATTTTCTTTATTTTGTAATTTCTCTACGTGCGCGTGTGAGGATGAATTAATATTGCCATGCATATAAAATAGATACCCAACATTCTGGAATTATATTCAAATAAGATTTGTTTATTAGTGTTTATATAAAGTGTACAATTATTTGACAAGATATTATTTTGGTTGTGTAATAACCAGTATTTATTTACGGCGTTTTATTAATTTGAAACACCTCTATCGTTATACCTTAACCTAAGCAACAATCTTGTTAATCGATTTTTGAACTTGGAATTAAAGTTTATAACGTCTTAATTTCATTTAAATAAAAAAGTCTCAGAACAAAAGAAAATTGTAGGTTTCAAATAAAGTTCATTGTTAAACTTTTGGTTAAACTATTAAAACAGAAAGTGGCAACACTATGATCTGCCGGTCCGCCGTCCCTACTCCGTACCATATCTAGAGTGCGTGTCAGATAACTCTGCGCGTGACCGGGGTGTTTTCTTTGCTTATTACAGTACATTTTTTTGTTCTAAGCTCTAAGTTCTAATAGGAAAAATTAGTATCCGATTTTGATTGTGCGCAGACTTATCTGGCGCGCACTACGAGTATACATAAAATTTGGTAGTGCGTCCCGAGGATTTTGACTGTGCGCAGACTTATCTGGCGCGCACTTTATGTTTCGGAGTTCGGATTGTTGTGAATTTAGAGGTGGGTGCCGACCTAAAATTTGCCGGCGGCGGCGCGCTGGTCGGCGTGGCGGCGCCGCGCCGCGGCGTAGCTGTTTTTGTAAAAAAAACGCAATTTTTAGAAGCGAAAAGTTTTATTCGTTTGTTTTTACAATGAAGAATAGGTATACAAAATTGCTTAAAACGATTCTCCCAGTAATGCTTGTATCTATACAAATACACTAGTTTTTGTTTCATTGAAAAAGACCGAGTATTAGCGGATTATATTATAGACATTTCAAATTCTCGTAAATTTCGCGGCCCGTAGCAGGCGCTCGTGGAGAGTGTGACGTCACGGCACACAGCTGGCCGAGTTACCTAGTACAAATAATGCTTGCGCTCAACTATTATTGCAGTGTTTTATATTGTTTTTCCGTAGATAAGGTAATATTAAGTTTAATATATGTCTATTAGTATTTAGTAGTGTAATATTAGTGTATATAATATTTTAATTTATGTGCAGTAAGTACAACGGATGACGGATTTGAATTAGAAACGGTACCAGCCTGAACAACACCATAATAAAACAATATTTAAAAATGATAAATTAGTTCTATTTTAAATTAAAATAGAACTTATTTTCAAGTTGGCTGGTACCGACTTCAAAATTATGAAGATTGGGTAGAGAAATAAATTAGATGTTCAGTCAAATTTAAAAGGGCAACTATTTGAAAAAATAAGTTTTATTTCATGCTTTTTTGTGCATTTTTACTTTGGAAGTCGGTTTAATTTTTTGTTTAAAATATTTTTTTCCCTTTCTATTGATATTTGTAAAATTATTAAAACATTATAAGATACTTTAAAATAAACGATCGAATGTATAATATTGAATACGCGCCATTAGCTTTCATTAGATATTGTAAATAAGATGATGATGATGATGAAGATACGTGGCTCTACGTGGTAGAGCCATGCTTCGGCACGAATGGGCCGGCTCGACCGGAGAAATACCACGGGCTCACAGAAAACCGGCGTGAAACAGCGTTTGCGCTGTGTTTCGCCGAGTGAGTGAGTTTACCGGAGGCCCAATCCCCTACCCTATTCCCTTCCCTACCCTCCCCTATTACCCTATTCCCTCTTAAAAGGCCGGCAACGCACTTGCAGCTCTTCTGATGCTGCGAGTGTCCATGGGCGACGGAAGTTGCTTTCCATCAGGTGACCCGTTTGCTCGTTTGCCCCCTTATTTCATAAAAAAAAAAAAAGATTACTGTAAGGGGCCATCCACATATTACGTCACGCAAAATTTCGACTTTTTGAACCCCTACCACGTTATGTCACGCTTTTTAGTATCCCTGTACCTGTATTTAACATGTACGCGAATTTTTGGATACTCGGCGGCGGCGGCGCCACATGCATGGCGGCGCGGCGGCGCCCACCTAAAGTTGTGATTGCGTTCCTCGTTATGTTGTTGTATTTTTCTCAATTGCTTTTAGATTTCTTTTAAATACGATACCTTTGACCTACCTACCTATTTTGCCTCCTGGACTCCGATAAATCGCCTTATTGTTGACCTGTGCTTGTATTATGGACTTTGTGTGCCTACGATTCGAACTATTTGTTTAAAAATTCGGAAAGCTTTTTCCATAAGGCATAAACAACTTGGAGAAAATGTATACCAATTACGTATATCACAATTGTGGCAATAAAAGCAATGAAATTGCTATGTTTCGGTTTCCCGTAAATGATCCAGACCGCTTGATATTCTGGATACGAAACTAAAACTAAAAATCGAAAAGTATGAAGTGGGCGGGTACCCTTAGGCTGGGAGTTGGACTATATTTTATGCTCCAGAATCCGAAACACCGGATTAAAATTCAGAGAATTAATTAATTAAAAATAGAACTCTGTGCTAATACAATAGAGTTGAAAATCGAACACATGAGTGTCGAGTCAAATGTCAGTGTCATTAGTCATATAATATGACACACGAAATCCTTTTTCAACTCTTTTGTTACACAGACTACCAGCAGGCTTAGCATGCACATTGGATGTGCATGCATGCTAAGCCTGCAAGAAAGACAAAATGAGAGATTGAAGAAACGTTAATACCATTCGGAATTCAGAATAGGTCTTATTGTAAGGCAGCAAGGTTGATGCTTCGTCGTTATGAGAAAAAATATTTCTTTTCTTAACGTCAATTACTCTATACTAATATAATAAAGAGGAAAAGTTTGTTTGTATGTTTGTTTGTTTGCATTGAATAGGCTCCGAAACTACTGGACCGATTTTGATGAAATTTGGTGTAAATATAGATTAGACCACGGGGAAGGACATAGGCAACTTTTTATCGCGGCAAAATGTACGGTTACCGCAGGATTTCCTTTTGCGCGTACGAAGTCGCGTGCAACATCTAGTCTTACAATAATGTCAACTACTCCACATCATGGCGCTCCTAGACAATTAGTTTCAGTCTTTATATATAGGTAGAATATTTCTTCTTTAAATTTATTTCTTCGGCTCGCGTCGCCGCGTCATGCTAAGCCTGCTAGTACGAGGAAAAACTTTGGAAAAACTTGAAACGCTCTTATGCCAAAGCATAGAGCGTGCGGACGGATACGGTGTATCAGTTTCAACCTTATACCTTAGCAATAAGGTTCAAAATAAAGTTCACCTGATCTGTCCGCGACTGCAAAATGACTTGTCAACCGTAATTTCAAACATTTTTGATTTTCATTGCGGTTACTTATCGTTTAATTCAATATTCTAATTAAGTTACACTTCGACGACCTCTGTGGCTCAGTGGTTCAGCGCTTTGGTGCTCAAGCCGGAGGTCGCAGGTTCGAATCCTGCCGAAGGAACAAAAAGTTTTTCTGTGTTCCTGGGTCATGGATGTGTATTAAATATGTGTAATAATATAATAAAAATCTTATAAATCTTATATATGTGTATAGTATAAAAGTATTAAATATACTTCCCGTTGTCTGGTACCTGTAACACAAGTTCTTCTGATACTTAGCACGGGGCCAGATTGACGTGGTGTGAAGCGTCCATAAATATTATTATTATTATTATTATTATTGATTTCGTGTAGTTTTCTATTAAATAGGTAGGTATTTTAAGCAAAATAAGATTTCTTGGTATTTTAAAGAGTTGTATTATTTTTTATGATAGGTAGGTAGGTACATATTTAGTTTTGTTTTTATAATAATTAACATTGTCTTTTTATCCAACCGCGATAACCCATATTCACGCGAACGAAGTCGCGGGCAACACCTAGCTACAATAATTATTATGATCAATATAGTCTACATTATACAACATTGTATTGTACCTGTTTATATAAGTAGGTACCTACTTTTATGAGACATTCGATGCTTTTGCGCGCCATCTAGTGATCACATTTGGTACCCTAATACTACGCCATCTACCATAATTGTCTAAAAACAAGCTGCTGAGGTTAATTTTTTAGGATTTAGAGACAATTATCAAATATCAGCCTTTGAACTTTAAAATCACACTGGAAAGAGACTGAAAAATATTTTTTCTTGTTTAAAACAGAACATAATTGATTTACTTCGCTAATCTGTGCAATTTATTGATTTTCGTGCTACAAACTAACGCCATCTAGACCTAAGCAGTATCCGGACCTTTTTATTGTGTACGTTTTAATGTATGGGATCTGTAGGTCTATGTATATTTCGTCCATGGTATTATCATGGACGAAATATGTATTATGTTGTTTCGTGACGATAGAAAAAGAACTTAAAAATGCGTAGCGTCCTAAAGATAACACCTAGCTATATCGATTGTTCAATTGATCGAAATTTTCAGCCGAAACCGTTGCCAAAATTCGGTTTCAGTTTCGGTCGTAAAAACCAGTCGGTCACTAGTAGTCAATACAAGAAATTCATAAAGCGCCCTGCGCCGTTCTCACCATATAGCATGCAAGTCCAAGGCCGCGGACTTGTAGGCAAATATTATAAATGATTTTATGTTGCCCGTGCCTTCGTGCGCGTAAAAGTTAATTTCGCAGAAACCGTACATTTTTCCGCGATAAAAAGTAGCCTATGTCCTTCCCCATCTGTGACAAATTTCATCAAAATCGGTCCAGTAGTTTCGGAGCCTATTCGATACAAACAAACAAACAAACTTTTCCTCTTTATTATAATATTATAATAAAGAGGAAAAGTTAAAAGAGAAATATTTCCCCTGATGTAGGTAACTCAAAAAACATAGGTAAATACAAGCAGCAAAATGAGCGCACATAAAAAAAAATATAAAGGAGCGTACAAAATTCCCAATTTTTAATTTTTCTCGGTTTTAGGGGGGTGTAGATATTGTGCAAATCCTCTTTTTATTATTATACATATTCAATGGTTTATTCATTTTGAAATTTAAAAATGGCGAATACTTATTTTTCGTAAAACTGATAATGGGTGTCGTTTACCAGGTTTTTGGGAGTGCTTACGAAAATGACATTCGCTTTGAAATTCCAATATGGCGGACATAGGTACTTAATTTTATAAAATTATTATGGGTGTCCCATTTATAGATATATAATATCGTCCTTTTGTTTTATTTCTGGGGGTGCTGATTACAAAAAAAGTCATCCATTTTAAATTTCCTTAGTAACCCCGCAACCTCATATTTTTTCATGATGGGAGAAAAAGAAATTTGAAAATCCTGAATTTTCTATTCTATAGCTTTATTTATACATTCCTAGTATCTCATTGATGTAAAGCATTTACTATTTTTTTATGAAGTTGATTATATCTCGGAAACGGTGCATCCTACTGAAAAAATAATGAAAATTACCTCCCCCTTAATAATCTGCCAGCAACTAGGTTCATATTTTCTTCATGATATATCCCTATACATTTAAATTGGCAATAATGCTCATTAGTGTCAACGACTATTAGTACTGGTGCTGGATATGCAGGCTGAATTTCCTTGAGATACGGATTGAATCCGGATGAGTCCGGATTCCGGAGCCGTTTTTTTCCGGCCGCAGAGATTAAGGATCCATGTAGTCCCAGCCTTAAGCTCCAAATCCGATCTTAATAGCTCATTGATAGTGTGTTTTCGTCTTTATATTCATGTTCTCTTAAACTTAAAAGTCAAAACTCAAACTCATTTTTTTTATTTCCATTAAGGTTATATTAAAACACCTAAGGTCAGGTTGGGGAAGACCGTCTACAAGGCAAGACCGTCTGCACGCAATAACTTATATTTATGAATAGCTATGCAGCTTGAATTGACAGTCGGTAAAACATTATCATACTTTAACGTTAAAATTTTCAATCATAGATGTCGCTGGCAACACTATGATGGGAGAAAATTTGCCGCCATTTTTATTTTGGTTTTGAAGGTCCATTAAAAAATTACAGGTGTTGACGAAAAAAAAGAAAAAAGTGATTTATCGAAAGAGTTTTATAAAACAAAGTGGTGGGGTAAGGATTTCAATTGTAACTTTAACATATTTTCGTATTAGATTATTCAAAATGTTCTTAGTTTTGTCACAATTTGCTGTAAAATATTTTCAACCTAAAAACTTTCTAGTTGGGAAGATCGTCTGGGTGGTATAAGGGAAGATCGTCATATGCCGGTCTTGCCTTCAGACAGAGATCACAAACTTTTTTGCACCCAATGTAGGTAGGTACCTACTAGGTACGTATGTTTCATTGATCACTTGCTTTATATTATATTCAACAAAAATCCTATTAATAAACACAATTTGAAATACAATATACACTTGTTTGCACTATTATACACTGCCTACTTACACATTTATTTCAATTGATATCATTACTATTCTAACCTGCTGGTAACTCAAACTCAAAACTCAAACTCAAAAATTTTATTTCCATATAGGTTATATTATAACACTTATAGAATTGTCCTACATGATGCCTACCACCGGTTCGGAAACTAGCCCGGCGAGAAGAACCGGCGTAAGAAACTCGCACGGGGCCATCTTTTACCAAAAAGATGGAAAATTGTTCTTTTAAAATAAAAAAGGTATATAACAATGTTATGCCTAAAACTACATAACAAGAATACAATATATGTAATTTCGAAGTAGCCTTACAGGGCCTTATTCCCAAGGTGTGCTATCATTCATAAAATCATTAACTTTATAATAGGCTTTAGCACATAAACGTTCTTTAACTACTTTTTTAAATTTATTGATTGAAAAAATTTGAACGCGTTCTGGGATCTTATTGTATAGGCGTATACATTGGCCTTTAAACGAGTTCTTTACTTTACTAAGTCTAGTCACTGGTACATCAAGCTTATGCTTATTTCGAGTATTTCTATTGTGGTTGTCACTTTTCTTTTTGAATTGGCTTAATTTTTTTTAACATATTATAATATATTTTCTAGAACATACTGAGAAGCTACAGTTAAGATTCCAGTTTCTTTAAACTTCTCTCTTAATGAAGTGTTGGGGGCCAGCTTGTAGATTGCCCGAACAGCTGGCTTCTGCAGCACAAATATAGTATTTATATCTGAAGCATTTCCCCACAGTAGAATGCCATAGGACATTATACTGTGGAAGTAACTAAAGTATACAAGCCTTGCTGTGTTTTCATCTGTAAATTGTCTAATCTTACTTACTGCAAATGCTGCTGAACTGAGTCTGTCGGCCAACCCAGCAATATGAGGGCCCCACTGAAGTTTTGCGTCTAATGTTATACCTAAAAAGACAGCTGTATCTACTAATTCCATACCTTTGCCATTCAATAGTACATTGGTTTCAGTTTGCCTTACATTCGGCAACGTGAACTTTATACATTTAGTTTTTTTGCTATTTAACAAAAGATTATTAACACTAAACCAGTGTACTATTTTTGAGAGAGCATTATTTACTTCGTCATACCCTGCGTTTTGGCGATTAATATTAAAAGTAAGTGACGTGTCATCGGCAAATAAGACTATCCCGTTTTTTCCATTAATAAGGTATGGTAGGTCATTTATATAGACCAGAAAAAGGAAGGGCCCTAAAATAGATCCTTGTGGGACCCCCATCTCAATTTTGGTACCTGTAGATCTTTTTCCATTTATCTCAACCCTCTGAGTCCTATTTGATAAATAAGATTTTAATAGGACGAGTGCTGGTCCCCTTACTCCGTAGTGGCATAGTTTCCTGATCAACGTTCCGTGCTGCACGCAATCAAATGCCTTAGAGAGATCGCAAAAGACTCCTAGAGCATCCTGCGACCCCTCCCAAGCATCAAAAATATAAGTAATTAGATCAACGCCTGCATCTGTTGTAGAGCGACCCTTCGTAAAACCAAACTGTTTATCATGTAAAATGTTATTTATATTAAAGTGTGCTAGTAACTGAATAAGTATTTTTTTTTCATAAATTTTACTTATTGTTGGTAAAATAGATATAGGTCGGAAGTTAGATGGATTCGACATACTACCAGACTTAAACAGAGGTAGGTTAGAATAGTAATGATATCAAATTAGATTAGATTTTTATTTTAGAAATTATAGTAACTAGCCGAGAAATTATAATCTGAAAGGAAATCCCTTATCTCGTTTTAATATTTATAGGGTAAGACCGGCAAATATTCATGAAAAATGTTTACAACCCCTTATTGCGACGATATGCCGGTCTTACCTTTTAAATATGAAAACAAGAATTTCATATGACTTTTAACTTTATTGTCCTACAGTTGAAGTGCATAAGTGAAGATAAAATACACTTTTTAGATATAAGTTGGTATAAATACATATAATATACCAAGTGACGTGTTAAATGTCAATAGACGGTCTTGCCTCCAATAGCACGGGAAGACCGTCTGCACGCCGAATTTTAAAAAAGGGTTTGTATTTGAAATATGTGCTATTATATTATAATTTATGTAGCACAAAATTGTTACTGTTAATATGTTTCAGCACATGGAATACTTAAGATCGGTCTAGAACATACCAAATATTTGTTTTATTAAATTGAGTAAATTTTTCAATGAAGTATGCCGGTCTTTCCCAACCTGACCTTATAGAATTGTCCTACATGATGCCTACCACCGGTTCGGAAACTAGCCCGGCGAGAAGAACCGGCGTAAGAAACTCTCGCGGGGCCATCTTTTACCAAAAAGATGGAAAATCGTTATTTTAAAATAAAAAAGGTATACCTATAATCTCTTTTTTATGACTTCCAGCCTCCCGAACAAGCCAGTTTCCAAAGAGACTTTAGTACCATAGACCACATACATACCTACGCTACGGCAGGTTATACAGAAGACCGAGAGGAGTATAATAGGCCACTGTGTTTATGGACTATGAGAAAGCCTTTGAGAGTATCTCTGTAGAGTTTCACAACAGGTGGGATTTAGTATGAACATGGATAAGACAAAAATTATGTGTAACGCCCATGCTGTATTTTACCCACCCGAGTAACCGTTGGAAACTCTACGCTTGAAGTTGTTGACGACTATTATATATACCTGGGACACAAAATCCTTAGGTAGGTCCAACTTTGAAAAAGAGGTCGATCGTAGAATCGAGCTCGGCTGGGCAGCATTCGGGAAACTCAGAAATGAGATCTTTTGATGAGAAGATGTTTTCATCAAAAATCCCTCAGTACCGGAAGACAAAAGTTTTCGAGCAGTGTGTGTTACCGGTGATGACATAATATGGAGCCGAAACATGGTCCTTCACAATGGGGCTTATCCACGGAATATAAAACACAGGGGCTTATCCATAAGCTTCGTGTCACTCAAAGAACTATAGAGAGGGCTATAATTCGGAGTCTCTCTCCGTGATAGAGAGTAAATGAGGAAATCCGTAGCAAAACTAAGGTTACCGACATAGTCCAGCGCATTAGCAAGATAGTGGCAGTGGGGTGAACATATACCACCAGGGCAGCGCCGACCCCCGGCAGCGCCTGTGTGCGAAGCCCAAGAAGCGCCCCTTATTTTTACGAATGTTCATGTTTTAAAGTACTTTTTAACCGACTTCCAAAAAACCTACTTACTTATCGATACTCCACTGCAAAGAATACCTTGTTGTGTATGTGTAACATGGTGTAACTATGATTTCGGTGGCGCAGGTGGCGCCCCCATTGTCTTGGCGCCTGTGTGCGTCGCACACATCGCACACAGGGGCGGCACGGCCCTGTATAGCACGTAGAACCGATGCCTGCTGGGGCCGAAAGGTTCTCGAGTGGAGACAACGAACTGGACAGACGACCGGAGAAAAGTCGCAGAGAGTCAGCGGATAGAAGTCGCAAGCGACCGGTCGCACTGGAAATCTCTGATGGAGGCCAATGTCGTCATATCTAGTTACGACGACGAAGAATCAAGTCTTTAATTTAATAAATTAAGCGTCATAGGGGCCATACGCACCATCCAGCCTGCAAGCCCAAGGCTATCCAGCACCGGTACTAATATGCCGTCATTAATGTCAATGATTTAAAATTTTTGCCTACAAATCCGCGGCCTTGAGCTTGCAGGCTGGATGGTCAGTATGGCTCTTTACTCACGGTCCAGCCTGCAAATCCAAGGCCGTGGACTCGTAGGCAAAAATTATAATTAATTAACTTTTTTGACACTACTGACGGCCATTAGTACTGGTGTTGGATTTGCAGGCTGGGCCGTGACTCGTGAGTAAAACGCCCTAAGTCTTTATTAATATAATATTTTTAATGTCACCGTAAAATTGTAAAAACCCTTAGATTGTAATGGACCTAGTATATCAACAGGACCGAGAACTGTGAGCAAAAAACGAGCCGAGCGAGAGGTTGGAAGAGAGGCCGTGTGTCCCTTTCTAGTAGGGTGACAATAATATTTTCTGCTGTGGCAAACTGCAAAGCCGTGTGAGACAAATTGTGAAACACTGAATGACATACAGCTGAGGCTTTAAAAGTCGACTAGATTGAATAGTGTAAAATCAAGAAGGTTTGAAGTGACGGCTACATTAATATGTAACAGATTTTTATGTAATTCTTTGCCTTACTTAAACACTATTGAGCCGTTTTTGTCGCATTTCTTCATTGTTGGGAAATCTATAAAAACTGTATTATATTATCATTAAAGGCCTTACTCGACTTCACACGTTTTTTTCTCAGTACTTACTACGATTCTAGGCGAGTCGCTACCTGACTAGTTTATAACAAAACGTAGTACAATAATTATAACTCTTAATAACGTCAGTTGCTTTAATGTTAACACTTTTATACTAGAATAACTAGATTAACATTAACAATTAACTTACTAACTCTTAATAACGTCAGTTGCTTTAATGTTAACACTTTTATACTAGAATAACTAGATTAACATTAACAATTAACTTACTAATGTTACTAATAAACGAAATATTGCAACCAGCATAACTTTCACTTCGACAAGAATATACACAACATTTTTTCACCATTTTGACTGTTAAATCATCAAATAAATAATAAAAACATAGTTACGGAGATACATGAAGTAAGAAATAAAAACTATTTTCAATTTTAATATTATCCGGTGTTCAGTATAAAATATGTGTAATGGCGTATCTATTGTCTTGTGAATGATACCATCTAATAAAAAAAGAAGGAAAAGGATTTAATGTAAACTGCATTTTTATTTAGTATTAAATGACTATTTCTAACTTTTTTAATCAGAATATGATATATTTATAAACATTTGTTAAAATAATAATAAAGTACACTCGTTTTATTTAAGATTTTCCATGTTACTTTTTATAAATATCAACATTTTTCTGGTTGGCAACATGCAAGAACGAGACACACAGCCTCGCATCTGGCTATCTCGCTCGGCTCGGATTTGCCTCTATGATACGTGCATTGTGAAATACACTCTATTACGAAGGTAATACAGTTCTTTTTAGCAATTACAAAATTCGGAGTCTTCTATCCCTAGGTACTATATCCATGTAGATTGTAATATAACTGAAGAGATTGTAAAAATATGACGAAGGATTCAATACTATATGTTTATAATGTAACGAAAAATAATGTGTTCTAATATAGACAGAATATTCGCGTCGGAAGTCTATAAAATTTTACAATTTCATTAGTTATATTACAATCTAACGGTTTTTACAATTTTACGGTGACTTAATATATAATAATATACTAATGAAATTAAATACAAAGTTGCGGCGACATTATTTATCTTTCTTATAAAATGACAGCAGTTTTTTTTTTCTATGGCAACACTTGCCATCATGGACTTCGAATTTTATCTGTTGTCATTTTGTCTTTTTGACTTGAACCTTTGCCGTGTCGTTCGGGTACGTGAATTAATCCGTAAAAATCTCCATTTGTGTAACTTACTCAACAAATTGTTCATTTGTATTTAATTCAGCTACAAATAGTGCCTCCAATATAATGAATATTTCCTCCCCAAACATGTGTGAAGCTCTCAAAATTTGCTTCGGCAGATTGGCATTTATCGCGCACTGGGTAACCTAATGTTTTTGGTTCCGTGAATTAAAACAAGCTATTTTGGATTTCCAGCGAAGACAACCAGGATGAAGTACAATAAACTGGTAACGTCCTCAAGGAGGAAGAACAGGAAGCGTCATTTCAGTGCGCCTTCACACATCAGAAGAGTGCTTATGTCTGCTCCCCTATCCAAAGAGCTCAGACAAAAATTCAATGTTAAATCTATGCCGATCCGCAAAGACGACGAAGTCCAGGTAATTATTACTTAAAATTTCATCTCTAAACATTCCCAAACAATACCCTCACGTGGGGGTTTTTGCAAAACAGAATGATGATTCAAACCATTCACAGACTGCAGATAATCGCCAGCGCCGGATAGGCGACCTAAAGGTTTTCTTTAGCAAGCCCTGAAAGTGCTAGCAGTTCTGCACCATGGTTCAAGACTTGGCTCTGATTGTTTTGCTCAAACCTAACCTCACCTAAACTGTGAAATTGTGAAACTTGATTATACAATGAATATCCTATAAATCTTCTGTCTGCTTCTACTACAAATCCTGTAAAGGTTCTATTTGAACTGGTAAATGCTGACTCCTAGTAAACTTTTTAATAATAGTCATAAATCATAAACTTTTAGGTTATGACTTGTGTTGTTGTGTAGTTAGAGTTTAAAATATATAAATTATAAATGAAAACAGCTATCACTTAATTTTTCTATCGCATATTCCTCCTTTTGCTAGTAAATTGTACAGTAAAACTTGTCGACATCCTTATGTATAATAGTCTCACACGTTTGTCAGGTTGTCCGTGGCCACTACAAGGGACAGCAGGTGGGCAAGGTAGTCCAGGTGTACAGGAAGAAGTTTGTCGTGTACATCGAGAGGATCCAGCGCGAGAAGGCTAACGGAGCCACCGCATATGTCGGCATCCACCCCTCAAAGGTACTGATGATTGGATCTTGTTACATTTACAGTTATATGCACACAAGGGTCAAGTCAATTTACACCAAAATGAAAGGATATGCAACATGGTGCTGCATTTTTAAGATAGCTCAAAGTTCGAATTCGAAATGAACTTTATTTCATTTCACAAGATTCATGTTTCATTGGAAGACTTTGAAATTGTATGTGATGACTAAAGTTATAAGAAATGTTTCTGTACAGTGTGAAAAGTTCAATTTTGTATAGCTGTCTTAAAAATGCAGCACTGGGTATTATCACGGTATGAACCTGAGTACAAAATATATTAAACTGATTTGTATAGTTTAAGAGAAGACCAAAATATTTGGTATTTCTACAGTATCTGAAGATAAAATTAATGTCTTTGGTAAAAATTTAGGATGATTCTAAATTTTTGTGGAAACTTCAAATCTAATTTTAATATTTGCTAACAGTTTTAACTATTTTAAAAGTTTATTTTTAGTTTTCTTGGCAAGGCAAAATATTTTGCTAGCAAGTATTTTTATAAAGGAATAAGAATAATTACTAATTTGCAGATGTGATGATTTTCCAAATGTATCACTTTAATAGGTCACTGTGAGAGTAACTTGTCTTCAGGTACCTTACCTTAAATTAGTCTACCCCTACACTGATTTCGGTAACGGTGGCCAGTTTCATTGAAACTAGGATTGCAGTGTCCTATCCTAATCAAACTTGAAAACAAGATTTTTTGTTGATCCAATTTGGCAATCAAACCAACAACCTCCAAGTCGAGAGCCAAGCTCAAACCAGAGGTTCCCAAACTTATTCCGTCTAACGCCCACTTTGAAAATCAGTTATCTTGTACCCCCCCTTTTTTTTCACATTTAAAACTTCAATAACATATTAGTCTCGCCCAGAGAGTATTTGTTTGTCCCTTCAAAATTAACCAATAAACAACATTGAATTCTACTCACAATAGTATCCCCCAATTTTGTCTGGGCCCCTTACCCCCCTCCAGGTCTCCAGTGCCCACAAGGGGGCGTTGTCGCCCACTTTGGGAAAGACTGCTCTAAACACTAGACAACGGAGGCTTAAATTAGTATCATACAATGAAACATATTTCCACATGATGATAAACTTGCGACAGAGACTTTGTCTCCGTGTCACACCGAAGTCTCGTACGGACGTGTGACAGGGGCATTGCTTATGCAGATACACTTCCATGGCTCTGATTGATAAAAATGCCATCTACTATACCAGATGATAATGCTGCTCCTACTAACGTCACATTGTTATTTTACAGTGCGTGATCGTCAAACTAAAGATGAACAAGGACCGTAAGGCTATCCTTGACCGCAGAGCGAAGGGCAGAAGGGCGGCTCTGGGTCTGGACAAGGGCAAGTACACGGAAGAGACTGCTGCCGCTGCTATGGAAGTCTCGTAAACATAGATTTAAGAATAAAAAATTAAAAACACAGATATTGTATTATTTTATAAACATCTATGCTATGGTTATAAGTTCATTGAAATATTGGCCTGGTTTTCATAATCATAATGAAATGTGCATTAATCACGTGATGTTTTTTTACAACTTTTTAGACCCCTCCCCTCCCCCTGGTGATACGTGGTGAGGTTTTATACTACCCCCCCCCCCCCCCCCCCCCTCCCCCACCTAAGATCACGTGTATTTTTTTTACATAGTTAAAACTTTAACTTAAAAATCAATTTAATCGAATAATTTAAGCAATTAAAAACTAAACAAGTCATTTGTCTTGTAAGTATTTAAACAACACTACGAATCTACAACCGATAATAATTTCGGTATGCATAGACTAGATTCAAAAATTAATACACGTGATGTCTCCTTATACCCCCTCCTCCCCTTGGTGATACTTGGTGATTTTTTTCAGACCCCCCCTCCCCCTTTAGGCATCACGTGATTAATGGACGACCCCTAAAGAGGGGGGACTGAAACAAAATATTATGTTTACATTATAATTACTATGCTTTAATGAAATACAAAATGGCGCAATATTATATATTTTTTTAATTGTTTATTTATTGGGAAAAAAAATGTTTTGTTTACTCGAAAGATTAATTTAGACCAGAGTATAAATATATGCTTACAAGTTAAATTCAGTACCAAGTTCAGTCAAGTGAAGTAGCATTTAGGAAGTTAGGATCCTAATTAGCTCTAATCGTGAGCGTCAGGACCCCTGGACCAATAGAGATATTGATGTTTAGAGTATACCAAAAATATTGTACCTTTTTGGTACTATTTGGTACCTCGCTTCAAATTTTTAGTACCTCGATAGTTGCCGCAAAATCACGTAAAGAAAATGGTCAGACATTCTGACGTCAGGTTGTCTGGACCACCTCTGTTTTACATTAGGAAGTTAGGGTCCTAATTAGCTCCTCTTTAATCGGAGGAAGAATTGTGGGTTTTGACTGACTAAATTCTTAATATTAGATTCCTTTTAAGGATCCTAATCACTGAATACGACATGTTATTACTTTAAAGTTCCTACCAGGCGAACATGAGATAAGAGAGATCCATTGAAAGAAAATCCGAGTGGCGGATCTATGACTTTCGAACCGGGGCAAAAACTTGATATGGCGCCATTATTCTTGTCTCAGGGATTTGACCGATTTGGCGCCCCCATGAAACTGCCGCCCGGGGCAAGTGCCCCCAGTTGCCCCTTGCCCCCTTAGATCCGGGGCTGAAAAATCCTCCCTACTTGACCATTTATAAGTAGATAGCGCTGTATTGTTACAATAATTATTCACAGAATTCAAAACATGCAGAATGAGTGTTCGATCACATTTTTATGCAGCGCACTGTGTCCAAAACCATGGCAAAATACCGCCCCGCCCGCACTTTTTAATTTTTACTCTTTACACTTACAAAACAAATCGCGTTGTTATATTACGACAATTAGGTATTCAATCATAATTAATTGAAAAAAAGTTGGGTAAAATATTCCGTTATTCTGTGGCAACATATTATGTGTGGATAACCATTCCAATTTGGAGTGGTTGTGACGGCCTCATTTTCGGGCGTGTTGACGGGTTCTGGATGATTTCTGTATTCTGTGTAATTATTATGACAAGTATTTGAATGACATCCGTATTGTAGTCAGAGTGGCGATTGTGGTTTTGCGGGTAGTTAGAGAATTTTGGTACGGAAAGCCTTAACTCATTTTAAATTAAATGTCAAAATTAGTCTAAACATAAAACAGCGCCATCCGGCTGCGGGTACTGCACTAATGTGCTATGGCCTATGGTCTATTTATGTAAAGCCGGGTTTTCACAATACAAGTGCGCTCGTACGAGCGTAATCGTATACGAGCCCACTCGGAATTTGGTTTTCACAGTTTTGGTTTTTTGAATCAAAGTAGCATTTGATTTCTAAACACACAAGATGACGACGACTGACTTGTTGCTTCGAGGTGTAGAAATTGTGACAGATATGTTATTGGCTGAAATAGAAAATCACGGGAGGGAAATAAAAAAATATAAAATAACGATTTCGACTCGAAAAAGGTTTAGTTTCACGTTCTGTCCACTTTTTCTTTAGCTCCGTTTTAATTTTTTTAGTTGACGCCATTTTGTTTTTAAAATTTCATCCGAGTCAACTCGTAAAAGTAGAGCCGCGCCCGAGTCGACTCTGATCGATGCCATCGTCCGAGTGTGCTCGGATCACCTGTTTACACATTACGAGTAGCGTCCGAGTAGCCATCCGAGCGCACTCGGTCCGAGCGTACTCGTATTGTGAAAACCCGGCTTTAAACATTCTGAGTTGCGGAGTTGCGCTAGTTATGATAGTATTCAGAATGTCATTGCGCTGCGCTTCAACTTCGTCATAACCTCGCGCTGGTATGTTAGAACCCCGAGCTCGAGATGTCTCGCCAATATGGGATCAAAGCTCTCTGCGCTGATTGGCCCGCTATAGACTGGTTCAGGGTTCAGCAAATGTTTTTATATGATGCAAATAAACTAATGATGTAAGTAGGTTTTTTTCTATTATAGCAAAAAATATTGAAAATTTATTTTAGATGTATCTCTTCACAAAATGACAAAATTATAAGTAAATATATATTAAAAATTAAACTAAACATATGTAAGTACCTACTCAGTGACAAGTCAACAAACTTACGTCGCGCCTACACTACAGGTGACTATGGCTGGACTGGCTGATAACTGGTACCCTAGGTACTTGAATACCTACTTACAGCAGTATTGGATCTTTAGTAATTATTGTGAATTATTTTACTATTTTGAGAATAACAATATCCTTTTATATTGCGTCAAGTTCCAATAAATTAGAATGGTCAATTCACACCCAAACGAAACGATACGGGACACGCTGCATAGCTATTCGAATTGAACTCTATACATTACATAAGAAGATATATGTTCCATTGTAAGAGTTCAAATATCAGGTTGCACAGCGCATTGGGCGCATTAAATGGCAATCTTAAAAATGCAGCATCACATATCGTCGCGCTGTGAACATGTACTACATCTTTTCAATAAATATTGAAGAACTTGTACTACATCTTTTCAATAAATATTGAAGAACTTGTACTACATCTTTTCAATAAATATTGAAGAACTTGTACCACATCTTTTCAATAAATATTGAAGAACTTGTACTACATCTTTTCAATAAATATTGAAGAACTTGTACCACATCTTTTCAATAAATATTGAAGAACTTGTACTACATCTTTTCAATAAATATTGAAGAACATGTACCACATCTTTTCAATAAATATTGAAGAACTTGTACTACATCTTTTCAATAAATATTGAAGAACTTGTACTACATCTTTTCAATAAATATTGAAGAACTTGTACTACATCTTTTCAATGAATATTGAAGAACTTGTACTACATCTTTTCAATAAATATTGAAGAACTTGTACCACATCTTTTCAATAAATATTGAAGAACTTGTACTACATCTTTTCAATAAATATTGAAGAACTTGTACCACATCTTTTCAATAAATATTGAAGAACTTGTACTACATCTTTTCAATAAATATTGAAGAACATGTACCACACCTTTTCAATAAATATTGAAGAACTTGTACCACATCTTTTCAATAAATATTGAAGAACTTGTACCACATCTTTTCAATAAATATTGAAGAACTTGTACTACATCTTTTCAATAAATATTGAAGAACTTGTACCACATCTTTTTAATAATAAAATTAATTAAAATTATTGACCCATTTACAGGGTAATTAACTTTACTAAATAGGTCATCACAACTCATCAAAATGGGATTAAAGAAAACAACTGATCTCTTAAATTATTAATATTTATTTTTTTCAATTGCATATAATTTTGTGGACTTTGTTACAATAGTACTCTTCGATTGATATCTTTGTTGTAAAAATGCTAAAATATTTTATAATCCATTGTAACCAGGCGCCGTCGCCCGCCGACATAATGCACACAATAATTTATATTCTAAAACTTACGCTCTTTAAAAAGTTAAATCTATTTAAAAAATACCACCTACGTTAAGGTACTTAAGATTTCCTACCGTCCTACCGTCGCACACACTGGGCCCGCGCCCGCACACCGCACAACACAAACATTTATTGTATACGCAACATATAACTATGATTTTACAATTGCATTAGACCGATTCAAAAAAATCCTAGGAAACGAAAACACGAGGGCAGAATTATCCAACCGATTGGTCCGGACGAGCAGTGCTTTGAATGTCATCCATGTATGTCCCGAATGTCGTAAACAATTTCGAATTTCACACCTTACATTTAATTCGTATCTAAATAGAAGCAATCCATATCAAAATAATGATCTATGACGAACGATCGTATCCGACCAAAGTGCGGTCGGTTTTGTACTAATATACAGTAACTTTACTGCCACGACATGCACTAGATTTAGAATTTAAACTTACACCAAATAAGACTTAGCTATTGCTTACTTTATGGGCAAAACACCACAATATGTAAAACATTGTAAATTGCCTTAAAATTATCATCTGGCCGCAGAGACGGTTGGTTGGGCAAAGATTTCAAAACTTGAGATAGGCTATGACGTAGATCTAACAGAACGAATCTTCATACAAGAAAAAGTTACGCCATCTTGGTTTACACTATACTTCAAATGTCAGCCATCTTGTTTTCACCATACTTCAAATGTCAGCAATCTTGTTTTCACCATACTTCAAATGGAGACACTTTTTGCCTCAGAATGCCTCGTCTATAATAATATATACGTCTATGCTGTTAGGGCAAAATGTGATCCAAAATATTTCATTTCAAACAATTTTTATTTTATTTACCATTGCTAGTCCAAAACTCTTGTTTGTAATATAAATTTTGCTTAAATTTTGTTTGACCCTGCCACAAAAAATAATATCTCTGGGGCCAGCGTTTTGCCTCAATCTGAGGCATGTCAATATTATGTTAATAAAAAAGTAGTGCGTTACATATATGTAACATTGAAGTGTCAGTATGTTAGTCGCTCATGTGATGTAACATAACCCGATGTTAGAACCGTCTTAACGTTAATCATTCAACAATTGACGATATCTATATTTGAGCCTTATCGAAACTACTAAAAAAACAATAAATGGGTTCAAAAATAACATATTATTATCTAGTATCTCTAAAGTTACAAGAGCATCGATAGATTACTTGTAAAACAATAAGACGTTCCAGTCAACGAGTAAAATTAATACATAAATAAAATAGGTAGTTAAAATATTGTTAAAATATCTTATTTTCCCTTTCATAGTTTTGTCAATATAAATATGTACAACAATGTACAGTAAAACATTAAATACACATTGTATGTATTGTTATTATAATTAATTTGACGACTTCATTTCGACAGAGTACAAGTTTTAAAACAAAACATAAGTATAAGCGATCTTTTACTTTGTAGCTTAGATACAAAAGCTACATCATTTCAAACTTTCACTCTTAAATTCTTGTAAAATCTCAAATAATATCATAATAATCTATCGACGCTCTTTCGACATTATTGTGCTATCGCTATGTACTCGGCCGTCGAAGTCGACACTGGTCGATCGACAAAAATAAGAATTACGCCGACAACCAAAACATGCATTTAAAAATAATAATTAATGCCATTGAATAAAGACGTAAAAAAGATAAAAAGATTCCAATTTCAAAAGTCAAATTTGGAACAAAGATTCAATTTTTTTTCAGTGGCCAGAACCATGATATGTAATCTTTTTTCATGAACCAGAAACAATTAAGAAGCAGACGATCCAATTTTAAATTTTCCTTACACTGAAATATGAATATAAAAATACATAGCTCTCAATTCAATGGCATGTTTAGTATAATATGGTTAATGTCCGTTATAGTACACTATTGTGGCATGTATTATTTCTTTTTGGCGGAGCGGGTACCCTTGCCGGTCGATGTTGAGGGCTCGGGCGCCACGGGCGTCGATTTGGTCTCTGAAAAATAAATATTGATACGTAAAAACAAATTCGAAGTACAGGTCGCGCAACGAATTAAGATCTTTCGACAAAAGTAGAGGGGGTATGCGCAGAAGTCAACGATCCCCACCACTTTCACTGAGCGCTCATAAACCGTTGCGCGACCTATACCTACTTGTACATATTTAGCAAATCTGAATAAATCTATCTGAGTAACTAAGAACAAGGGTAGATTATAATTTATAACAGTTACTGTACGCGGAGTTTTTGTCACTACTTGGCGTGAAGAAGTTCACTACAAGGACCGTCGTGCTACCGAGCGCCACCTGGTGACAGAAAAAGAATCGAAAATTCTTACTGACAGTTTTTGATACCACTTACGCCACCAGATGACGCTTTGTGCCAGTTGGGGCTGCCCTCTATGGCTCTAACTGCAGAAAAAAATATCAAAATCTCTCATTTGTCGCCATCGAAACAACGCCCCTAGTGGAAACAGTGGTAACTAAATTGATGCCATACAAATTGTAGTTAACTTCTTCACTGCGAGCGGTGACAAAAACTAGCACAGAATATAGTTTTCGTCGCGTATACCGTAAAATTTTAAAAACCGTTAGATTGTAATATTACTAGAGATGTTATAAAATGTCGATATATTGTCAAATAAAAATTTCTCCTTACGCATTAGTTTTCGTTATAATTATTATTATGAAAAAGCAAATAAATATGGCGGCGCTTGCACTTGCCGTTTAACCAATCGGCACGGTAAATATTACAATATAACGAAAAATAACGTGTAAAATTGCAAGAAGATATTTTCATTTGACAATCTGTCGACATTTTATAATATCTCTAGTAATATTACAATCTAACGGTTTTTACAATTTTACGGTGACATATACACACCTCTAGTTGACCGGCGTCCCTTGGCCGCTGCGGGTGTGGGTGTCTCCTTTTTATCCCCACCCTTTTTCTTATTTTTATTCTTGGGTGTGTCCGTCACCGTTGTTGCGGTCTGTGTACAAAAAAATATTATTATTTTTTAATAAATTACGTATAATTATTTATAACAAACACACACAACCCATATATTATCATAGTAATAGTTATTTTTAAAGCTCACCACAACGTCTTTCATTTCCTTAAAATTAACACAATTTAAGTAAAATACATATTTTCAAAGTACGTTTTTAGTTATAACATGATTGTAGGATTTAATTTCTTCCTCTTCTGAAAATAAATTATATAATCATATAGAAATAAAAGAAGTTCTAGTGGCACATATAAAAGAATAGTTAAAAATGGAAGGAGCAAATAAAAGAAGAAAAAAGCTTAAAAAGATAAAAAAATTAAATCATTCTGAACACAAAAGCGGGTAATGATTTGATGAGTATGACTGAATTTAGGTTTTCTACTTCTAATCTTTATAGACAATTGTTTAATGGCCCGTTTCAATAACCTATCTACCAGTAACTATTTGTTACAAACGTCAAATTTGTATCGCAAAAACCGTCAAATGATTGAATGACGACGTTTTTAAAAAATAGTTAATGGTATCGGTTATTGAAACGGGCCGTAATCAGTAAGTATCATTTTTGTTTTGTAATTATACTGTTTCAAAGTTACTGTTAAGTTCTGATTTCATGCATTCATTCCTTTTCTAACACATATGTATTGCAAACAATGTTTTAGCGTGCCCAAAATACATGATTGTTATTTTAGATGTTACTACTTACTATGTTTGGATGCAAACATAGTTTTTATGTAAATTGTAGTAAGTACTAACATCTGTTTAGGTTTCTATAGTATTATATCACCGTAAAATACCGTTAGATTATAATATAACTAGCGAAATTGTAAGCTGTCGATGAAGCACTAGATAATGGCTATATTTGGCGGAAAAAGCGCTCGGATGCGCTCGTAAGCAAAATAATACAGTAAAACATAACAAAAATAATGCATTAAACTGTAAGCAGTGTGCTTAGGTTTACAATTTTTCGACAGTTTACAATCTCGCTAGTTATATATCATATATAATCTTACGGTATATTTACAATTTTATTCTTTGCTACGTCAAAAAAATTCACACACTTGAAGATCAGTTCAAAAATTTTAAGGAGATTTTATAATTTCTTTATACCCAATTTATACCATAGAAAAATAATTTTGGGCGCGCCAAAAACAAGTGTACAAAAAACAAATGCACCATGAGGAGTTGTGAATAAAAAATAAATTGTACCTGACCCAAAATAACCAGCAATAGTACTGTATAAGAACGTTCTAGAATAAACATGCTATGCTCGATACCCACTGTAGACTTTAAATACAGTTCCCGGCCATAAAGAATGTACTACCAGGGAATCTAATTGTTAAGCAGGTTTTCACTGTTATTATTTTGATATCAAACTGACATGTCATATTATTAGTCTGAGTCACAAGATCCCTGTCAGTTTATTTCTGTCCAAGGGCACCGAAAACGATGATCTAGGGCTCATTCGATTCGGAATGGACCTCTAAAAACTTTTTGATTTAGATAAGTTAAGTATGATTTAGTTAAGTTTAATAGTTTCCAAGATATTTTCAAAAAACCATACCCCCTTTTTGTTTTTGACTAAATTGTTTAAAACATTTGCAATTTTTTCGAACCCCTCTTGAAATTTTTCAAAAGTTTCTAGAGGTCATTCCGAATCGAATGAGCCCTAGATCATCATTTTCGGTGCCCTTGGACAGAAATTCACTGACAGGGATCTTGTGAATCAGACTATATGATTGCATGCCGTCATTATAATACAAATAAATTATAAATAATACTCTACCTGCTCATAAATTAAGATTCCCTGATAGCACATAGGCATTGTGGAGATTTTATAGAGCGTTTTCTTTTGAGCTCTATATGTCTAAGATAACGTAGCCGTCATGTTACAGTGGCGATTGAATATTATCTATGTAAAGAAAATGGACCAGCTTCCTTGAGATATTAATGGTAATGGTCACCGTTTCATATACAGAAAACTTTTATTGGCCATGTGACTTTTATTAGCATAGGATAAGAAGTGGACTAGAACGCCAAGAGACAGCAAATGGAGGCGATTGAGGACGAAACCTAGATGGTAGAACCAGAACTGTCGGAAGACACCGAAGTCGTATCAGTGTTGTCCGCCCCAGAAAGGGGAGGACTTAGAGACAAATAAAAAGAGAAGAAATAACTTGTAGGGAAGAATTGCGCACCCGAAGGGACAGGACAGTAGGGTGCGCATTCCCATGCTTCGGCCCGTATAACCACGATGGGTGTATGGGGCCATGGGTCGGTTGAAGGATTTGGCGATGTGACAGCAACGCTATCCTAGGAAACCAAAGCTTCACACGTGTCTAATTTATGTAGTGTTTTACAGAATGATTATCTAAAGCTGGGACTATATAATCCGGAAACCGGCGGGCCCGGGAAAAAACAGAGCACTGCAGATAGAACTCTGCGCTAGTACAATAGAGTTGAAAATCTAGCACATGAGTGTCGAGTTAAATGCCAATGTCAAACATGACAACTCGACACTCGACATTTCGATTTTCAGCTCTATTGTTGTAGCGCAGAGTTCTATTTTCACTGCACGGAATTTTCCCCAGCCTAAAACTGTATTGTTTTCTTTTACTCAAATTTTTATGTGCATACTTTATAGTGAAGGCACTGTATTTTGCCTTGTGGGCATCGACCAACTACATATACTCAACATATACATTCCATGCTCTTGTCTGTCTGAGTATAATCATCATATTCATTCCTTTAAAAACAATAATTATTTCATGACTTTTGAAAACATTAAAAATATAATTGAAACATTGATAAACTTGACTTTAGCTCCAATTAAAAGTAAATATCAGCATTTAATTCTATTTTAAGTCATACTTCAGTTGCAAATTGCAACCAATACGTATTCTCTATTAACGTTATATAACAATCGCTTCTTGGAGTTACGTATATTCTCCCAGCTAATGAGCAAGCCCCAGTTCCTGGCAACCCCAGACAGACAAGTCACACGCACACCACTCTCACACCGCACACGTCAATGTAAGTGGATGAATGCGGATACGTACATTTCTATATATCCGTTGTACAATGCCTACCTTGCTTGTGCTCGCCACTACGGGCGTACTACCTGCCGATTTTCTGCCCTTTTTGGGTGATTTCGTTTTGCCCTTCGAGCTGCGTGATCGCGATTTTTTGGCGGGCGTCGACTCTTCCTTTTGTGGGAAATAATGTTAATATCAATTAATAATAATTTTTAAGATATTGTTTAAAATATTGTTTATCAAAGCAAACCTTTGCCAGACAACCCTATATTCGCGCTTAGAAGACAGAGTCATGTTAAAATTGTCCTTTTTTTATATATGGCGTCGGCTTATAACCACTTGCCAATGTCAAGTTAAAAGGCGGGAAATAGAATATTCGTAAAAAAAAATTATCACCCAATTTCTAAATCGTCAAGTCCAATATATGAGTATGGCATCTTAACACTGGGTAGAACTTGGTAAATTAACTGAAACTATTCAGAATGTGTAACATTACACACTAACCTCTGAATCCTTAGCCGCTGCTTCATTCTTGGTCTTGGGCGAGGCTTTGGAGCTCGTGCGCTTTCTAGACTTCCTCTCCAGTTGAGACTCATCTGTCACCAATGTAACGTCCACTGTTGACAATTTATACCCATCAATGATATATTTTTTTCAATTCTATCAATATATTATCCAAATGATTTTATTTTAACATACACATTATTATGTCAAAGGTAACTTGGGCATCTAGACATAATCTTTCTTGTCAAAAAAATTATTAAATTTTATCCAAATGATTGCATTTTAACATATATATTATTATGTCAAAGGCAACTTGGGCATCTAGACATTATCTTTCTTGTCAAAAAATTTATTAAGTGAGCTTTTTAGTTCTGATTACACTTCACAATAAGTGGGTGAGACTTTCACACATTTACATTGCACAACTTTACAGAGAATAGCAACATCTCGAAACAGGTATTAACCGGAATAATTATTTTATTTAAAAAATTTGCTTGCTTGTTACCACAACACATGACACGATGCGGCTTCTACATCGCATAATCGAAAAAGCCAGAGGCTCACGAAATTTAACACTGCGGTGCCTATAAAGTACAACGCTATCTTCAAATAGGCAACAAAGACTTCCAATTTAAGAGTGGAAACCTTTACTTGTATAATCTGTATAATATATTCCTTCACACTGACTACAAATGCTAGTTGCTTTATAGATGCTCTGGTCATGACACGCCATTGAGTCACACACATTCATAGTACTGTCCCGCTAGCGCACTGGCGTAGACCGTCAGTTGAGTGACGTATTCATAACACTAACGTCCGTCAGGGTGCTCCTCGGACACGTCCAGCTGCGTGGTGCCGGCGGCGGCGGCGTCCAGAGCGCGCTGCAGGATGGAGCGCACGCGCGCGCGCTCGCTCGCACGCAACACGAGACCGCCACCTGACGCCGCGCGACGTAACTCCAGCGTCGTCATGAGGCAGCCGGTATCTGTAACATTATAAATTAAGATAAGATATGAATTAAATTTAAACGCAGTGACGGCCTCAAGTGAGTGTTCCACCTCATTAAGTTCAGACGTCGTAAATGATTTAGAACATTTTTAGAAAGTTTGGATCCTAATTTGCATCCTAAATCGGTATAAAGTGTGGCTTCTGACCAAATGAATAATTCAAACTCAAACTCAAAATTTTTATTTCCATGTAGGTTATAATATAACGCTTATAGAATTGTCCTACATGATGCCTACCACCGGTTTGGAAACTAGCCCGGCGAGAAGAACCGGCGTAAGAAACTCGCACGGGGCCACCTTTTAGCAAAAAGATAGGAAAATTGTTCTTTTCAAAAAATATTTTTACAATGTTGTAACTTAATCTATATAACATTAGTTATAAGTACATAAAACATACTTAAGTACATAAAAGCAGCCTCGCATGGGGCCATCTTATTCCCAAGGTGTGCAATCGTTAATGAAATCACTGACTTTATAATAACCTTTAGCACACAAACGTTCTTTAACTACTTTTTTAAATTTATTAATAGACAGACTTTGAACGTTTTCTGGGATTCTATTGTATAGGCGTATACATTGACCTTTAAAAGATTTACTAACTTTACTTAGTCTGATCACCGGAATGTCTAATTTGTGTTTATTTCTAGTGTTCATGCAATGATTATTACTTTTCGTATTGAACATATTTAAATTTTTTCTAACATACAACACATTGTCTAAAATGTATTGAGAAGCGACAGTCAGAATTCCTATTTCTTTAAACTTTAAACTTTAATGCATGTATTACAACTAAATCTGAATTTAGTGAGGTGTAATACATGCATTATTCGGCTGTTTTTTTTTCTAAAGTAAAATATGCAGCAAATTATTGCCCTTCCCCCTCAGCATAACTAAGGCGGAAGGGGTACATTATTTTCAGTATATTGTATATTATTATCTCTCCCAAGTTATGACATAATAACCAGATGATTTTACCCAGTACTTCGTACGTATCATAATCGCAATGCATGCTCACGCGATCTCATGCAATCTCATGGCCCGCCAAAGGTGGTATTGAGTGGAGTGCCGCCAAGTTTTTAGTGAGTAGGGGCTTCGCCCATTCACCATCTTTTTGGGCGCAGCAGTCTCACATACTCGCCGGTAGGACCATATTTCCCTGTGGGATGCTTAAACGCATTTTCACGGCGAAAAAAAAAAGATACCCGTTCTCCTTATTACAATTACATATTGCAGGGTGCCCACCCTCCCCGGCACGTACCTATCTCGTCGCAGTAGTCGGGCTTGTAGACGTCGCCGGTGGAGTCGGAGGAGACCTGGGACAGCCAGCGCACGCGGATGATGCCGGACGTGCGGTACACGTGCTGCAGCAGCCGGCATGTGTAGTGCCCACCCTCCCCGGCACTTACCTATCTCGTCGCAGTAGTCGGGCTTGTAGACGTCGCCGGTGGAGTCGGAGGAGACCTGGGACAGCCAGCGTACGCGGATGATGCCGGACGTGCGGTACACGTGCTGCAGCAGCCGGCATGTGTAGTGCCCACCCTCCCCGGCACGTACCTATCTCGTCGCAGTAGTCGGGCTTGTAGACGTCGCCGGTGGAGTCGGAGGAGACCTGGGACAGCCAGCGTACGCGGATGATGCCGGACGTGCGGTACACATGCTGCAGCAGCTGGCATATGTAGTACCCATTCTCCTCGTTGCGCACGGCTACGTATTCACGGCTGGAACAATAGATATGTATCTATTCAATGTAATTTACTGATGTTCCAAATGAACCCTATTAGCTAGTAAGTATTAATTACATCATTTCTAAGACAAAAACTGTTAAGATTATTTTGTACTCCTTAAAGGAAACAATTTGCTTATAATGTCAAGGTGAGGTAAATGTCTAAAAACCTGCAAGTGCGAGTCGGAAACGCGCACAAAGGGTTCCGTACCATTATCTATAAAAACCTTTGTTGTATGTTGTATGGGAGCCCCCATAAATAAAACAAATACAGCATTTGTGAAAATTTCAACTGTAGATCACGGTTCATAAGATACAGCCTGGTGACAGACAGACAGAAAGCGAAGTCTTAGCAATAGGGTAGCCATTGGGTACGGAACCCATTTGTTACATACAAAATAGACACAATCAAACATACAACATGTAGCTGTATATTGTAGGATATCAGTGGCGGAGGGTTCCTATAACTCCATTCCTATCGGCTTCCCTTGTCACTTACCTTTTGCTAACCTTCATAGAAATCCCTACCTATTATACAGGCTCCGGCTTCCCTATAAAGGAGGAGCAGCCTTCGCCACTGTAGGATATAGAACAACAAACATACCTGACAAATAACCTCAGCTTATCTTTGGACTTCTTGGCCGACTGGTCTTTAGCTTTGGTTGCACTGGATGGCCCGGGGGATGAGATTGATGTGTCCAAGGCCGAGGCTTGGTACGGCTGCACCTGGAAAATAATAATATGATAATATCTATAGACTCTTTCATACCAAGTCAATATGGTCCAGTCACCTGTGGTAAGTTCTCGAAGAACTGGAGTTATATTTAAAATTTTCATTATTTTATACACATTTAAATTTTATGACACACAAATTTAATACACATCCATGACCCAGGAACACTAATTTAAACCTTAAAATAGTTGGAAACTGATATAAACGGAATTAATTTAAATTTTTTTCGCATTTTTTGTCGTATTTTTGCATCTTTTATATAGCAACACTAGCATATATTTTGTCAAACTTAAAACTTGAGTCTGTATAGGGCGCTCAAAGTGCGGATATTTTCGGCCTCGATATACCTTGCCTTCTCTATAAGTCTATAGATAGGTATGAAAAAATTGGCCCCACAAATAGTCTTAACACTAGTCTACAAATCAGAGAAACAGGTTGCGCGCTTACAAAGAATTCTCACGCATTCTCAGTAGCGGTAATCATCACGAGATATGTTACGGTAATATGAACCCTATAAGAACTGTTTGAAGTCGACTATGCCTTGTTATCAGTCAGCGCCATTCCAGTCGGGCTCAGTCGGAGCTCAAGGAAATATTTTACACAGAAAATTTTAACAACCAACTTCATCTATAATTCTATACTAATTATGGAGGAAAAGTTTGTTTGTTTGCATTGAATAGGTTCCGAAACGACTGGACCGATATCCCGAGACCACGGGGAAGGACATAGGATACTTTTTTCGCGGAAAAATGTACGGTTTCTGCGAAATTAACTTTTGCGCGCACAAAGTCGCGGAAAATATCTAGTAAATAATAATAATATGAGGTAGTGTGTGTTGTAATTTTTATTAATTTGATGTATTTCATAAGCATTATTAAAAAAAAAGATTAGCTATCTACACACCTTCCTCCACATGAAATTTAATTTACCGGCCAAATTTCATACTCCTCCGGGTGCACAATTCTCGTAAAACTGTACTGAAAGTTTTTGCTTCATGCATTAATACAATCGATGATTAAAAAATTAATAATAAATATTTTCGTCAAGTTTCATAATATTTTTTGGATTTCTAATTTTAATAACATTCCAATATTACGTAATAAGCATTTTTATCAGACTATGGCGAAGCCAAAAGGAAGGAAAATGAATAAGGCAGTCTATGTATGTAAATAATATGTTTAATGTATATGTGTATGTTTGTTCCATCGTAGCGCCTAAACTACTGAACCGATTTCAATGGATAATTTGCGTACTTAGTCGGATTATAGTTTTTAACTTTTGATTGTTGTTACTTGTAAGTTGTAACCCTACTAACTGTAGTCACAACATATTTTGTATTTTAAGGATTATTATGTTTAGAGAGACATGCGTGTAGCAGTGGCGAAAGCTGCTTCTCCTTCAAAGGGAAGCCGGAGCCTGTATAATAGGTAGGGATTTCTATGAAGGAAGGTTACCAAAAGGTAAGTGACAAGGGAAGCCGATAGGAATGGAGTAATAGGAACCCTACGCCACTGGCGTGTAGGTAACTAGGTACTAGGTAATAATAATCCCTGCATAAAGCTATAACAAAAATACCCTTGATCTTATACGTCCAGACAAACTTATTTGTGAAGACTTGAGCTCGGCCGTTTCATTCGTCCTGTAGTAGTCACCGACAGTAGCCGCTTCCCTATCTTCAGAACTCAATCTCTTCCCTCTCACTCTGGAATATACGTATCTCTTTCTACGTCCCTGTTTTCTTTCACTTTTATGACACTTATCTTCATCGTTATCTTGGTAGCACATGTTTGTATCGAATTTTATAACATCTGATATATCCAAACTCTTTCTGAACTCTAAGCATGTGTCGAATGTATCAGCTATATCATCAAAATCATCTTCCATTTCTAAATTAGGATCATTAGTAAAGTGGTTGAAAATATCATTTGGATTTACACAATTTTGTTTACTCGTGCATGTATTCGTAACAACAGCCTCTATTGTAGACATATTTTTAACTATTCCTTTATCAGAAACTTCATAGCCTGTTATTTCATCTTTATTTTCTAAGTTCGTATTTACTATCTTATAATCATTTGTTTTCAAAATAGTGTTAATAGTAGTATCACAAGCATTGTATGTGCTGTGTGTACCAATAACCATTTTATCATTTAATTTCACATTAATCTCCTTGTTATTTCCAGATTGGCATGGTGATGTTGTTGATATTTTAACAGAAGATGTATGTAATTTGGGTTTTCCATCATTATGTGTATCAACTTTTGAATTTTCTATTAAAAATTCTATTCTGTTTGTTCCTTCAATTGCCATGTTTTTACAAGTGGTTGCATTTTTAACTAAATCAGTTTCTAATTGCTCGTGGAAAATTTTGTTGTTATGAGATGGTTCTGATGGTGCTGTATGAGTTAATTTATCTACTTTTATAGAAACATTATTGAATTTCGTATTTTTAAAATCTTTTAATGCGTTAATACTTTCCTTTTTAGTGTTTGTATCTTCCTTAGCAAAAAGAAAAAGGTTACCACTTTCTTCCATCTTAAAATGTTTTAGCTATTCCATAATTTCATAGCTTTTTCTCTCTCGAAAATGCATAGATCGTCGTAATATCACAAATTCAAATAAATCTATGTAGTTTTTGTGACAGTTCTATAATTAAATTTGACAAAAGTTGAAATATCTTGAAATACTTCAAATCACCTTTTTTGGGTTTTACAAATTATGCAAAAACATTTAGAGCTTTTTCACATTACGCGATACGATATAGCACGGTCGATATATTAAGAAGGTATGCGAAAGATAGGGGATAAGTTTCAATATGGAACATATATACCTATCCTTGTCATTAATGGCACGATATCTGAGGGGCATTTCTGCTAAATAAAACGTGCATTAATACAATTACAATCAATTCCCGATACACTAAAACTGTCAAACGGTGTTTTTATAAACGTTAAACCAACGTGAAACGCACTCAGATTGGTCGAAACGTCATAAAATACATTTGTCGCTTCTGGCTTCACTTTCAATCCAATCAAAGTAAAATTAAAGTCTACTTTAAATACGAGAATTGAGGTTCTGATATCAGACAGGATATTTAAAAAACTCACTTATGCCAAAGACAAGAGCTTATAATTTAATTAATATTATATCTAACAATATCCTGCAAATCACCCTTCTTGACAGACGAGTAAAAAATACCCACAACCTGCAAACAAATGTATTTATAGTGTACATAGACATGCGTAAAGCACCTTCCTCTAACACTGCTTATGTGTACACGCAGTGTTGGTGTTGTGGTGGTGGACACATTTCACTATCAAAAACAGTTTTACCGTGTTCTACAGTGACCATGTATATTATAGAATATTTATAGACACTAGGACAGTGACCATAATAATCAGTCAGGCTCAAAAGAACACCATAATATGTAATAATAATGATTAGGTTGCCTAAATAATAACTTTTTTTTAGTTTTGGCAAGTAAAAACAAAAACACGGCATCCAAAAACGGCGCGAAATCTCGCGAGTAGTCGTCACTCGTTTCTCTGGGGAATAGTCACACGAGAGCAATAAAGGAGACACTGTCGTAAGTTCGTGTTGTGGCTTCTCAGATAGAGGGCATACGCCAAAGGAAGAAGAGCTTATACATTCAGGCTTCAGGGGTATTCTACTACTAAATTCATACTGCCCGATATACTCTGTTCAGAGTGCTAAGTGTGAGTTTTTCTTTTTACATTAGATTGTGAGCACCATTGTCATTTACTAGGAATTTGTATGTGATTTGACTAGTTGTACATGTAACAACTAATGGTGTGCACTAAATGTAATTAAATGTAAACATAAAGAAAAATATAATATTAGCCCAAATTAATGTGTCATTATATGTATTTATACAAATATATAATTTGTAAAAGATGCACTGTAAACAGCTTGATGACGTTAATTAAATGTAAACATAAAGAAAAATATAATATTAGCCCAAATTAATGTGTCATTATATGTATTTATACAAATATAGCGACCCGCCCCGGCTTCGCACGGGTACAAGTATACTAATACTACAGAATGTCACCCACTTCGCAACGGGCCGTGCAGCAGAAATCGTAATATTTTAATTTCGCCATAACTTCAAAACCAAACGTCAAATTTTAATCATTTAAAGACCAAATATTATCTACATAAACTGTACTTAGTGATAAAATAATTTATTTTGATAAGGATTAATAGCATGAGTAAAATAAACGCGTTTAAATGTAGTCCAAAAAAAAATTCAAGATTTCTAAATAAAAAAATGGTTGTTGTACCTCACACGACATAGATAGGTATAGTGTGTCGCGGACTTTTTTGTAAATATTTATAAGATCTACAATTAATTAGAACATTATATGGTTCTATCTTTTATAGTTTAGGCAGCGTACGCAAAATAAGTAACTTTTCTGGTTGATTTTTTACACCTTGTGTCCGAAAAACCCAAATATCTTACGGAACCCTATTTTTAACCAAAATAAAATTTAGCCTATGTTACTCGTGGATAATGTAGCTTTCGAATGGTGAAAGAATTTTTGAAATCGGTCCAGTACTTTTTGAGCCTATTCATTACAAACAAACAAACAAACAAACAAACAAACATACAAACAAAGTTTTCCTCTTTATAATATTAGTGTAGATATAATTTGTAAAAGATGCACTGTAAACAGCTTGATGACGTCATAGTCATAACTACTTTAACATTAAATGTCTACTCGTCTACACTAAAGCTGGTACTACATGATCCAGAATCTACTAGCTCTACTTTGACAAAAGAACTGAAAATCGATTGTATTTATCACTTTACGTTTACTTATATCAAATACAAAAAGATTTACTATGGTTAGTATGAACATAAATACACAAACCTTGGAGATATTAGAAATTTTGTGCATATGCTTATAAGCTGCTACGAAATGTATGGCACATTTCGTAGCCGCTTACAAGCATGTGACGTCACTTGCTTGCACAACTTACAAGACTCACAAAAGTGCTTAAACCGATCCACAATTTCTTTGATAAAATTGATTTTTAGTATACTATTCCTTTTGTAAACTGTCTTATTTTTTAGAGCACTATTCATTTATGTAGGTAATAAAAATGTACAGGAAAATACCTTATTATAATAGTAATATTATCTTATGTATGATAAAAAACTATTCAAAAAAACTTTGTATACTGACCTGAGTGCGATTCCTCTTTGTTCTACTCGGAGTTTCAATTTCAGGGGTTTTCTTGGGCGGAGTAGCTCCGTCAGTTTTGTCCGACAAATGTCTTCTTTTCCTCAAGGGTGGAGTTACAGTTGCCAGTTTTAAGGTCGACTTTGCTATACTCTTGACTTCTGCCTTTGTGGCTGTTTTTATTACTTCTGTTGGCTTTTCAGGTTTACTCTCTGCTGTCTCTTTAGGAGCTGTATCTTGGCTAGAGCTCTCAGTTTTAACTTCCTCCTCCGCTTCCTTCTTTTCCTCAGCAGGCTCAGGAGGTTTCTCAATGTTTTCTTCCTTTTTTGATTCTGTTGAACTCGGTGTTGCAGCACTTTCTGCTTGAGCAGGTTTGTCTGCATTTTGGTTGTCATTAGCGGACTCAACCAATGGTTTATCATCTGCTATTGGTGCTACATCTGCAGCAGGTGTAGCTTTAAGTTCTGACGGTTTTGCTGGCTTAATGGAATCATTTGCTGTTGCTACTTTGGGCTGCACTGGACTTTCGGGTTGAGTTGTGGTGCTAGAGTTCTCAGACTTTGCTGGTGTTGAATTTTCTGGTGGCTTTGGGGTGCTCGGTGAAGTTCTAGCAATATCTTGCTTATCAGACTGAATCTCTGGATTCACTGGTTTCAGTGGTGCAGGTTCATTTGAAGCAGGTGTAGGAGATTCTACGCTCCCATTGGATTGACCTGTGGAGTCGGGCTCCTTTTTCTCTGGTGACCTAGTCAGTGCAAGAGGCTGTGGAGGGGTATTTGGCTTATCTTGCACCAGACTGAGAGGTGCAGTGCTGCTGGCGCTCTTGGTCGGGCTCACAGCGTTATTGGTGACCGCCACCGCATTCTGTGTCACCAGCGACAAGTTTCCATGGTGACTCATGTTAGCAGCCATTTGAGCCATGTTGGCGGACACGGGGGCCATCGACGGCGCTGCGTGGGGCGGCACCGGCGGCGTGTTGGCCACTTGGTGCGAGAGGTTCTGGCCCACTAAATGATTAGCACTATGATTGATGGAGTTCAGGGCGCCTTGTGGCAGCGCTACAGCATGATTTGCGGTCGCGACGTTCGCTTTGGCGGGACTCGTTTGATTACCAGCTTGGGGTACTCCCGATTGGGATAGCACAGGCTTTAATGTAGAGTTCATAGTACATTTACATTCGTATCGAGCACACCGAGGAGCTGAAACATAAAATACTACTTTACACTGACGCTATTCGAAGTAAACGCACTGAAATGTCTTTGACCCAAAACAATAATTCATACACAGTCCGGGCATAGGTCTATTACGTGCGCGCGTATCAACGCGCACCGAATTTACTTCACTTTCATGGGTTTTTTAATACATATTTATTGATACGTGATACAAATAAGAAAAGAAATATTACCGCAATTTCAAATGCCCACTGATTGTTTTAAATGAAAGCACAGAAAGGCGGCAGTGATCGCCGCTAATATGCGTTGCTTTACGAAAACTTCCGATTTTTAATCTACTGTCATAAATACCATGACACAGTAAAGTTCATTACACTTAACACTTTCAATATACTTTAAAAGAGAAATTCATACAAACATACTAACACTTTGTGTTTAAAATTATAAAAAACTAAAAGACTTCTAATGATTATTTCAACAAGTAATGCACAGTAGTTCTGTGATGGCGTCGGCCCAACGCGCATGCGCCACCCTCTTTCTCATAAGTGGTTTACACTCTCGCGCGAGTGGCGAGGCGAGGCCCTCAGTGAGTCGCGAGGCGAATGTGTAAACGGGCATTCGTTCCTCGCCTCGCCATTCACCTCGCCACTCACGACGCTCGCGTCCGGAGCGGTTTTTTGCGCACGAGTCAAAGGACCTCGCGACGAATACGAGCGGGTGTTCACATTCTCGCGTTCGCTTCAGTCTGTTGCTAGTTCTCATGCGCGACAGTTGTTTCTCTCGCACGCGAAATAATGCGTTTCTTAGAACTTTTTCAAAAAGAAAAAGAATAATATATATAGGCTACTTGACTCAAATATTTAATTTCATACATTAAGGGAGTATTTCATTAAGTAGGTACTTGGCTTAGGGGTCGTCCATTAATCACGTGATGCCTAAAGGGGGAGGGGGGGTCCGAAAAAAAATCACCAAGTATCACCAAGGGGGGGAGGGGGTATAAGGAGACATCACGTGTATTAATTTTCGAATCTAGTCTATGCATACCGAAATTATTATTGGTCGTAGATTCGTAGTGTTGTTTAAATACTTAGAAAACAAATGACTCGTATAGTTTTAATTGCTTAAATTAGTCGATTAAATAGTTTTTTAAGTTAAAGTTTTTCTTCAAACATGACCTGCTTACTATGTAAAAAAAATACACGTGATCTTAGGTGGGGGAGGGGGGGTAGTATAAAACCTCACCACGTATCACCAGGGGGGGGAGGGGTCTAAAAAGTTGTTAAAAAACATCACGTGATTAATGGACGGTCCCTTAGGAAAACGTATTCTAACGATCGCGATATCATAAATTAAAAACTTAAGATTGATAAATAAAGTTGATATTATATAAAATAAGTATTTTTGTTTTTTAATTTCTATGATAAAAACACCGAAGTTACTTCCGGAAAGGATGTCACGATACAAACACACTAAGCAAATATTATACCTTTAAACGAGCAATTCTTGTATGTATAGTCTTATGTTTGGGAAAATGCGTATTTTCGAGTTTTCATGCGTTTTTCTTTCCACGCAGAATATGTTCGCTAATTTCGTCCTGCCGGCCACTGTCCGTTTGGTTCAGCGGGTTAGGAGGCGGATGGCAAGAAACGAGTGTTACGGGTTCGAACCCCGCTCGGTGACTTACTTTTATATAAATTTACTTTATATAATTTTTTAATTTTCATTGTTTTTAGACAAGTTTAAAAAAAATTGTTAATGCTTGAGATCAAATACCTGATCTACACAGAAATCGATTGTAAATAATAATAATCTATCAACCAATATGTCGAATTGTGTTTTCGGCTGTTTTTAAAAAGTGTACTTATTTTTAAAAAAATGTAGGTTTTGACGACCTCTGTGTATCAGTGGTTCAACATGTTGGTGCTATAGTCGGGATCGCGGGTTCGAATCCCGCCGAAGGAACAAAAAGTTTTTCCGTGTTCCTGGGTCATGGATGTGAATTAATATTAATTCATATTATGTGTATAATATAATAAAAATCTTAAATATGTGTATAATAAAGTACCCGTAGCACAAGTTCTTCGAGAACTTACCACGGGGATTGACGTGGTCTAAAGCGTCTAAGATAATATATTATTATTATTTTAGGTTTCAAAATAATGTAATATATTTTTTTTGTGTAATAAAACAATTATGAAACGTTTAGGACTTAAATAAAAACAAGGTCAAGTCGCATAATATATGGAACCCAAAGCATAATTATATTAACCATAAAACTCAACAAAGTTAGACTTGTTGCCGCTAAAACTTCGACGTCCTCCATTGTCAATGGCATACAGACAACTGAACGCACCACGAGAGTGTAAGCACCCACTCGTAGGCGCGTCGCGCGAGGTGAGAAACGAGGCGAAGGGCGAAGTGAGTTGCGAGGCGAGAGTGTAAATCTTATATCATAACAACCAATAGAAACGGGAGGAAAATAATGCCGGAAGAAATTATTAACGTTGACAACATCTATCTATAAAACGCAAAAGATTAATGACATACAGCCATAAATCTTTAATTATGTATCAATTATTTTTAGTTTAACGTAAATCACCTTTTTTTGATTGTTTTAAATAATTATGAATTAAGTATAATAATATTATAGTGAGACCTAGCGAGACGATATATATATATATATATATATATATATATATATATATATATATATATATATATATTTTTTTTTTTTTTTGTAAAAAGTTGTGAATTGAAAACTAAAGTGGGTACTCTTCCATAATTTGTTCAATCGGAATCTTTCCGACCGGAGAAAATTGAGACAATTGTAAATAGAACTCTGGACTTATCGTTACCATAATATGTACGATCACGATTTTCAACTATAATTTAAAGTTGAAAATCGTACATACACGTTATGGGTGTTGAGTCCAAAGAAATAGGATATTCACTTATCTATTGTACTTATTTACTCTGAGGTTGAGTCAATACTCAATGACCAAAGATGAGTCAAATATTATCAATGTCAAAATATGTCAAAATTGTGTGTCCGATTTTCACCTCTATTGTACTGTCGCAGAGTTCTATTTTCAGTGCTCTGATTTTGATGAATTGATTGCTATTGCACTTTTACTGCCGCTACAGTCCGACAAGGATCTTTTGGCACGTGGACAAAATCAGAACTAACATCGCCGTCTTGTAAAATTTCACTTTTAGTAATAAATATTGTTCTTATTTGCGACACTCACGTCCCCATCCAAGTGCCAAAAGATTCTTGTCCGACTGTAGACAAGAAGGAAAGAAAACGTCGTTACTAGGTACATCCGTTGAACGTTCAGAGATTAACGGAGAGTCAATACTATCTCAAAGAGAATAGTTACGAGCACACCCAGAAGAATTCTTCAAAATATAATACAATAAAGGGCCGGCAAATCACGGCGCATCCAGCAAATCCAGCACCGGTACTATATACTTATGCCGTCAATAGTGTCAATCATTTAAGGCCAGAACAAAGCTCAAAAATAAAATGATTTTCACTACTCATATGCGCATTGTAATAAGAGTCATTTTTTCGTAGCATTATTTTCTATATTCATGTAGAAGACGGTGTTTGCAAGGTATTTCTTAATTCAAGATTCATTTATTTCAAGAGATATTCTTGAAATATTGTACAAATCACAATATATATATATATATATATATATATTGTGATATATATATATATGATATATATATATATATATATATATATATATATATATATATATATATATATATATATATATATATATATATATATTGTGATATATATATATGATATATATATATATATATATATATATATATATTAATTATTTATCAAAAAAAATTGTATGGTGCTGCACAATATTTTACGTTTTAGGAGATTTCATGATTTTTAAGAGGTGATTTTAAGATTTTGTAACTCTATTATATATTATTTTTAACTCTATTATATATAGGAATTATATATTATTTTTTTCAAAATGTGTACAGTTCAGAACATGTCAAGGATTGTGTAGGTACATAATCTCATATTTTTTTCCACTTCGTAACTGATCTCTGACTAGGTAGACTAGGTGACGGGAAATGACAAAGAAGCCTATGACCTCGCCTTAAAAAAAATTGCCTACAAATCCGCGGCCTTGAGCTTGCAGGCTGGATAGTTAGTGTTTTCTCATTCTCTACCCTTTACTCTTACTCCCTGAATTCTATTACAGAGCAGTGTAATAGAATTCAGGGAGTAAGAGTCTCTGAATACCGTCTAGGTTAACCTTTTGATGATTATTTACCCGACTGTCAAGAATGTTTTATTAAATTTTTTGTTGTTTTTTTGTACTAACTTTTTTGAGTAAAGGACTCAGCATCCAGAACTTAATAAATTAAAAAAATATATGAGCATGACTGACACTTGACAGCAGCGTTGCCATTTGGCAACTTTGGTTGCCATTTTGGCAACATTTGACCCTTCGTGGCAACCAAATGGCAACCAGGCTCAAATGGCAACTATTTGGCAACTTTTTGACTTGTCGCGCGATCATCAGTAAAAAAATATCGAATAACTTTCGTACAACTGAACACATCGAAATGAGCAAAATCAAAATCTTGAACACATTTTTTTTTCCCAAATAAAAACAATTCATAATTAGTAGATAAACAAATTGTACCTGTATTTCTACATCCAAAAGGTCTATTTTGGTGAAGCTTTAAGAAAACTCTAAAACAAAAATGGAAGAAAGTGTGTGTCTGTGAGCAGTGTGTAGTGCAGTGCAAGGGAAGTTTTTTTCGTAGTTTTCTAATACTTTTGTTTCTCAGATCAAATAAAAAGTATAGATGGACTTCTACGAACAACATAGTGAAGCCGGTTTTTTATGCATTGTGTGCGTGAGCCGGTGTTGCCAAACTAAATTTTCATTACCATATGTTGGCTAAACTTTCGAATAACATCCCACATTTGTACTATTAATTGGTTTATGGTAATTTTACCCCTTAAAGTTCTTTTACTGTCGCAGTAATTTAGCAAATTTTCAAAATTATAAGATCCGTAGTTTTCGAGATAACAATATAATAAATTTTCGAAAATTGTATAGGAATTCGGCCATGTTAACGTTTCTGTGATATTTATGTTTCGTCTCCATAGCTTTATGTTAAAAAACTTTGCAGAGCCCTACTTTACGTAAAAGTTGTAACACGGCCTCACAAAAACCTGGCGCGAAATAACGTTGTCACAACTCTCCCCAACTATGGATTTCTAAAAATGGGTTAGATTAGAATATTTTTATTGCGTTCAAAACGTCTTTAATAATGGAAAAAAAAACAGAAAGTGATAATTATGTTTATTATTTATTTATAGATAAATTTAGATAAAGGGTAGGTCAAGATGAAAAGTTTCGAATTAGGTGTACCAATACATAATACTATGGTAAGTAATAGGGTAGTTAATATACGGTCACCAGTCACAAGTCAGTGTACCACTTGCCAGTGTACCAATTTTTTGGTAGCATAATATGCTTGTGTTATTTCAGAAAAAATCTAAATCATTATATGTGTCCATATAAATTTCAAGGAGTTCCCTCGATTCCTCATGGATCCCCCATCATTAAGTTTCCACTTTAGTGACTAAAAGACCAATTTCGAATTTATACCCTTTACAGCAATAAAATAATTTTGTTAATAGGTCCATAAACGACAGAGTAATATTCAAAGATCTCCGTGTTGGTGTAAAATACTATAAGAAGTACCTTTTATATCATCAAAATGTGATGATGTATGGTGTGATTGTGGTGGTGATGATGATGATTACTTTAATTGACAAGGTGGCATATGCTTGCAGTTCTTTAAATAACGCCGAAATCCCCAAACATGTATCTATAAGGAGTCAGGAGTTCTGTTCTGCACTTTTGGATCCAGAGTATTACTTGGAGCAAAATCTTACTTTTTGTTAGCATATGCTTGGACTACTTCAGAAAAAGTCAAAATCACCATAAATTTCCATAAAAATTTCGAGGAGTTCCCTCGATTCCTCATGGATCCCATCATCAGGTGACCACTTTTTTGAAAACCGGACCAACTTGGGATTATACCCTTTATATCAAAAAAAGAATTTTGAAAATCGGTCCACAGACGGCGGAATTATCGTTCCCGATATTTTCCGTATACCGAATATAGGGGCATTTACCTTAAATTACTTCAAACTTCAAAACTTCCTAATTAAAAAATAAAAACACAGTCTGACTCTCTACTTCATAATTTTGTTAAGAATTTGCCTACAAATTACTTACCTTATTTTAGGCTATTGAGATTATGAAATCCTGGCAACACTCTCTCGATCCGCCATTATGAAATTATCATTATTTGTTTCGAGTAACCTCTAAATTGTGATAAATTATCTCAAACAAACTACAGTTTTGTGTGTACTTACTTATGAAATGTTATTCCCTGACACTTTTTGTTCGCCTTCGTACAGTTTTTACACCACTTAATTGCGCAGGACGGCATTTTTGTGGCAAAATCACTGCACGACGACTCGTTCGATACTGACGAAAAGTAGCGTAGCGTTTTTGCATGAGTGTGCGTGACCGCGTGTGTTTACACAAAGTAGCGTAGTTTTTGAGGCTTCAGTTGAAACAAGCGCCATGCGCAATCTAGTTTTTTATTTGATCTGAGCTTTTGTTTTTAAATCTATTTATAAGTTCTTATTTTTTTCATGTTTTTAATACTTATTGGATTTTAAATGCATGGGCACTTACACATTTTTAACTTCCCGCTAAGAAAATCTAAGATTTTCAAAAATCGAGAAGTTATTGGTTTTACCCCGTTTTGTAAAAATCGAATTCTCATCATATCGCGACATTCTGAGGTTACAGGAAGCTTCTCTGACTACCCCCGCGAGGGTATCACTGTGTCTGTATGTATGAATGTATGTGTGTGTGTGTGCGTGCGTGTGTGTGTAAGTATGTAAACCTCATATAGGTACTCGTAAGTTATAACTTTTGAACATTTTCACCGATTTTATTGCGCCTGGCGCTATTTGAAAGGGCTGGGCCAAACTTAGATTTTGAATACAATCTGGACTGATTCAGACAGATAGATTTAATCTCGAAAAAACTTTGATTTTTTAAGGTGTTTTTTTTTTTCGAATAACTTTTAAACGGCTTTATATTTATCAACTCCAAAAACTAATCAGCTCTTAACCTAGAAATACCACGTCGATCACCGCTAATTCAGTCAAAATCGGTTGACTCGTTCGAGAGATATCGTGAAGGAAATAAAACAAAAAAAAAAGTTTTTTTCGGAAATACTCCGAAATTTTTCATCTAAAAAATTTTTGTTATCGATTCTTTCAAAGGACATGAATAACTGCATAGATTGCCGCCACTCGCGTGAAAATCGGTTGATTCATTCCAAAGTTATGACAGTTTGAAATTTAAAAAATAGTGTTTTATTAAACTTTCATCTTAACGTTTTTTTTGTAATGGCAACCTTTGGTTTGAGATGGCAACATTTGACCCTAAAAATGGCAACCTAGGCTGAGTAGGCTCTGGCAACACTGCTTGACAGTGACAGTTCGCTCATCACTAGTTCGTGAGTCGTGACTGTTCTATGAAATTTTCGTATTGTGCACGGTCAATGAAATAATCCAATTAATTTAACCTGGATTGCAACTATTTTGAATTCATCAAATAAACTTCTTTTAACTTGCTTTACGTTTAAATAAGGCAACCTTTGCAGCATACGTAAATCCTACCATGGCAAGTACATACAGTTATAGTACAATCTTGTTATAAAGAGTGTGCGATACTATAATTTTATGTATTTCAGGATGTTTTGACGAGACCGGCTGAAGAATTCGCCAACGATGAGACTTTGGAACATTTGTGGGCGGCTAGAGCCATGGAACATAGTGACATTTACTTTAATGTATGTTTTTTCACTACATAATTAATAATTATGCACTTAATCCTTTCGGTACATTTTATTTATCTAGCACATGCTTTTGAGCAATATGTAACATGGAACGCTAATTTCAAAAATTGAAAGGAAAAATAGAAGTAACAAGTTGACAGTAGTGTAATTCAAAGTTTCTAGGTTAGGTCTATCATACCTTGCTAACCAAATTTTGTTATTGTTTTTTTTTTTAGGTATTATGCTCTGTAGACACTAGATGGCTTCGACTAACCCCTCACGATGATCTGATCTACACACACTTCAAACAAGATTTCCCAGATCTAAATGTTTCATTCATAAAAGAGAATGAAATCAAGAACAGTGTTAACAAAGTGAAGTGGCGAATGTACTGTGAGAAGTTCAAAAATATCGTGGAGGACTACAGCTTCGGTACATTATTAAGAGCCGATACGACTGGAGATTATTCGGAACAGAATACAATATTAGTGCCCCGAGTACAGTTCTACGCCATAGAAATAGCGAGGAATCGGGAAGGATTAAATAACGAGGTGAAAAAGAAATATAAATGTGCATCGAAAGCCAACATGGAGGCCCAGCACCACCAGAGTGAGATTGCGGCTTAAGTTAAGCTCATGTGGTAGATAGTTGGAGGTCAACTGCAAAACTCACTTCAGTCATTGAATACAATACTAATAAGAAAAATAGTGCATAACAAGTACAGTAATAAGAAAAATGGTTTATATATACAGTGTGCTGTGTGCAAGTTTTTGTCACTACTTGCTGTGATGGAGTTAACTACAATTTTTGTTGCAATCAACACCCCTAGTGGCAAACAATGGTAACTAATTTGATTTCAAAAAAAAAAAAAAACAAACACTCACATAGCACACTGTTCAAATTGTGTTTTTATTGTTAAAGTGGTTTTGTGGAGTCTCAAGCACTAACATAAACTACAAGGCCCCCACCCTTGTAATACTACTTACACCTTGGTATAGAGGACAAGGGTGGGGACATTTCGGTTCTTCTTTAGTATGTACCTTCATGTTAGTGGCATTAATAATTATGGTTTTTTTCTAACAGGGAAATTTTGCTTACAGATTCGTGAACAAAATCACTTAGTTTTAATTATATGTATTCATATTTTGCAGTTCACCTTATAATATATAACTCAACATATAAACATTTTTATATAAATTTGGACTGCAGCATGCCTTACACAACTTAGTTTAAAAAACTTTCAAGTCATTGCCAAATAAGAAAGTTGTTTTGAACTTGGTTTATTTTAACTTATACTGATGGAAAAAGCCAATAAAAGAAATAATACTGTATACATAACTTTCGCATTTATTATTCTAAAATATCTGTTTTTCTATTGATGAGTAATATTATATGGTTTCCATTAGTATTTATAGCCAGCAATTTTCTTGAATGTAACTATAAAATTCCTTGTATATTCTGCCAATATCGTAATAATTAAATATAGTATGACTTTTACATAGGTATACAAAAATACAGGTGTATTCAAAACAAAAATGGATATTCAAGGGGTGTGGTCAGTATTTGATTCTTGTTTCAAAAATATATAAACATGACAAAATTTTTACCAGATTGTCCTAAAAAATAATTAACATCAATATTCGATTCATAACAGTAGGGCCGATACTACGCGGCGGTCGCGTGACCTTTAAAGCCGTCGCGGCGTACGGCAGTGCGAGAGTGTCCATACTTATTACTTAGTGAGTGTTGTCAGGAATTGTTAATACTTTCTGAAAATTTCGATAATTTTTATTAGTTATGTAAACTGTTATTACTTAGATACCAAGTATTCTTACCTAATGTCGGGTAAAATATATTGATCAGATAAAAATACACTCCGTATAAATGAAATTGTATCTTTTTGTGGAATATGCCATATTAGATATACATCATACAAGAAATACCAAAAAAGATTTTGTTGATTGTCGAAAAATATACTTGATACATTCAGTTTCATAATATTTGATAAGCCAAAGTCCCTTCACTATAAATAACTTTAGTAGGAGGGAATAAGGTGCTCAATTTATTATGTTTTGATAATAAACTTTAAAAATTTAGTTTTTTTTTTATTCTAAATGTTGTTCTCTGCTTTTGCCGGCGGTTCCACCTGCGAACATAAGGTATCCCACGTGAACACTATACTATTTCGGATAGTTAGTATATTTTTGCCAGCTATATATTCCAGAGCTTCCTTAACAAATTTCATTGTAATTTGTTCAGTAGTTTTTGAGTGATATAGATAACAAACATCAATAGTAACAAACATCTGTCCATACATCCTCACAAACTTTCACATTTATAATAGGTAGTAGAAGGATTGTAAAACTACTAAGTAGGTAACTTTTTGTGTATGTTTATAAAAACTTTAATAAAAAAAAAACATACATGAAAAATTTTTTTAATCATCATCAATATTATACAGCGGATATTCTGTCATAATCAGCCCCCTGGTCCATAAAGCATCAGCAATGGTCAATTTGTCCATGTCTTCCGCAATATCCAGATTTTCAATTGACACATAATTTGGATATGTCGTTATCAGAGTTTCTATAGCTGGAGCCAAATCTTCAGATATTTCCAAAAATGGTAACTCACTGCCATGATATTCTAGGGAGTTTTCTGCGTGATAGTAGATCCGGATTTGATCCTCGGACACCATCCTGATAATGTTCCTACGTAGGAGCCGAATGTTTGTGTCCAAAGAGAGCTCCACCCTGTTGATTACTTGACCGTTGTCTACCATAACATCAGTGTCTCCGTAAACTGTAACCGCCTTTTCCAGGTCACTCAATACTGGAGGCAGTGCATCCTGTTGGAACTTTTTGCATACTTGATCGACAGCTTCATCAATAGGCAAACAGTTCTTGATCTTGTCGAACAACTTGTGTACAACCTCAGTTATCTCAAATTTACGTGGTGTATTCATGTCTGAGTGTATAAGACCAAAATGTTCGCTTATATCAAACGGCAGGCCACTTCTAAAGTCAATGTTCTCATTGATGGCTATTTGGAGTGCTGCTGGTAACATTTTCTCAAATAAATCTGCCCATGATTGTTTCTGATACATACTAACTGTTACATGAAGAGAATGCTCACCGTCTATTGTTACACCCTGATGAATGTAACCCCTCGGGAAGTAAAGCAAGTCACCAGCTTCTAATATTACTTCCATAATGGGCTCACCGATTTCTTCTTGGCTAAAGTTTTTAGATGACTCTCGAGGCAACACCTCGCTGTCATCTCTCGGTTTATAAATACGCCACTTCTTTTTACCTTCCGCCTGCAATATAAACGCTTCAATGTCATCATAATGTGGTGCAAAGCCTTGGCTGTCTGGTGGTGTTAGATAGGCATTAGCACCAACAAATGAATGAAAGAACTCCTGGAGAGTAGCATTAAGGAGGTGAAGTTTAGAAATATATGTTTGTGGATTTAATAGTCTTACACTACATCCATTTAAATAGTAGTCCCAAACTAAATGAGGGTGAGCTCTTCCTTCCGGGTTATGAGTTTCCCTCTGTCCATCCTTGTAAGATGTTATGTCTATGTTTTTAGTAAATTGAATGTTTTCTGTCCTTAACATTTTATCAATGTCAGGTGTGGATATAATATCTTTGTAGTAGTGTGATTTTTTTCTGGCTATATGTAGAGGCTTCTTCTCCCATACGTCGGTTAGGAATTCGTCAGGATCGAACGGAGCGACCATCCATTTGAACACTTTTAGACCTTCTTCGCAGCTATCTGTAGTGACGGGGTTGAACTCTATGCCCCCGCTGGAGTTTGAGCAACTACCGACACTGACGTCACCATCATCAGGCAGGACTGGAGCGGGCGCCAGCACAAGTCGCGGTATATCCTCACAATCTTCGTCGTCAGTATCACTCGCAATTATTTTAGGACTGACTAGCTTGTTTCGCTTTGATTTCTTCTTCTTGTGCAATTTTTTTTTAGTTATACTTTTCGGTTCTTTTGTCAGTTTTTGCTTCTTTTTCAGCTTCACACCAATTTCTTTTAAAACGTCGTCTTTCAAGTTTTTGGCTAAGACTTTGGGTGATAGCGATTTCTTAGAAGCTTTATTCTTCTTTTTCTTATTTTTAGATTCCTTTTTATTAGCGCTATACATAGCAAATGCCGATACTGGGGGGTTATCCATTTTAAATATATTTTTTAAATTACCTACTTGTTTTTGGTGAGTACGATCTTCTTTAAATATAATAAACTTCACTTTATAATCGATTTCGCTATCCCTTCTTTGTAAGTTTTATAGTTATACCTATCTTAAGTCTAAAATGTATTACAAAATAAATCTTACAAAAATCCAACATTCATGGAAAAGTTTTTCTTCTTTGTCTTTTCCACATTTTTTTTTTCATATAAAATGGCGGAACAGCTTAAAACTATTGGCAATGTCAAGCTAAGAAAGCGGGAATATATAATAATTTTCGTATTTCTCTTACGGCGCATCCTGCAAGTCCAGCGGCTTGTCATTAGTGCGTATTATTGTCAATTTACTGTCAATAGTGTGGATTTAATATCTTTGAGTATCCAATATGGTTGGATACTCAAAGTTTAATATACAGCGTGTCCCGACACCTATATCGGAGCCTTTAGTGGTAAAAAATATGGAATTTTTTATCGACAAATTGCCCCTCAAATTTTATTTTTCTCTCACGTTTGTAAAATGGCAGCCATTTTATTTTTTGGTAACCAAGACCCGGGCTCTCGTACTAATTCGACCACCACTACTCATATAAATGTCCTAGGAACATAAAAAAGGTCTCATTTGATAGCTAAGTATATGGACAATAATTCACAGTTAAAATGTTTTAATTTTCTTTAAACAAAAAACAAAAAAAGGTAATTTAAAAAAATAAATAGTTTTTTTTTTTGGTGATTTTTTTAAATTATTTGCTTTTTGTGAAAAATCTAGGCCTGCTTATTTTTAACCTGCTTATTTTTTGTTCTAAAACGATAGAAGATGACGTTTGCTAAAATAAAATACAAACCCCTTTACTCTCAGTGCAATAGTTTAGAAGTTATAACAATTTTTTGGTATCATCTCAGGCTGTGGGCCAGGCGCCAGTCAGTCGTCTTTTTCAAATTGTTATAACTACTTATTATTTGTTCTACAACGATAGAAGAGGACGTTTGCTAAAATAAAATACTAAACTCCTTTACTCTCAGTGCAATAGTTTAGTAGTTATAATAATTTGAAAAAGACGACTGGCTGGCCCCCTGCCTGAGATGATTCCAACAAATTGTTATATGACTTCTAAATTAATGCACTGAGAGTAAAGTATTTTAGCAAACGTCCTCTTCTATCGTTTTAGAATAAAAAAACAAGCAGGTTAAAGGCCTAGATTTTTCACAAAAAGCAAATAATTAAAAAAATTCACAAAAAAAAACTATTTATTTTTTTAAATTACCTTTTTCTGTTTTTCTGTTAAAGGAAAATAAAAAAAAGGACATCATTCACGTTTCATACATTTTTGGACCAAAAAATGAAAGTGCCGGCCAGAAAGAAAAAAATATATATTCGGATAGAATACACAATTCCTAACATTTTTTACTATGACGTCCAATCTGTGCGCCCAATGGTTACGTCGTAATAAAATAATTTAAAAATAATCCTTTTGTGATAAAAAGGTTGGAGTGTCACTATTAAAAGCATGGATATCTTACGTTATGATATAATACTTGATAGTAAAACACAGTGGTAAGGTTGATAAATAGTATTGGAAAAAAATATTTAGTCATAAAATAAAAATAAAAAATATGTATCAAGTACTAGGTAGCTGTCCCGGTGAACTTCGTGTCACTTTAAAACCTTCCCTGGACTTCTACGAATATTTTGAGACTAAAATCAGCCCAACCAGTTCAGCCGTTTTCGAGTTTTAGCGCGACTAACACATTTGAAAATCCATTTTTATATATAAGAAGAAGACTAACTGTCCCGGTGAACTATATGATACAACAACCAAAGATATACAAAAAAAAAAAATTGGCAATGCCTGGAAAAGATTCTGGTCCTTTAAAGAAATAGTAAAATGCATAAGTATAAACATGAGCACCAAAAGAAAACTATTTAATACATGGATTCCACCCATTCTAACATAAGGGTGCCAAACTTGGGCACTAACAAAAGCTCATACAAGTATGCTGGAAGTTGGGCCGAAGGCTATGGAGAGGAGTATGTTTGGAAAGAAAAGGATAGACAAAATAGAAAACAAGGAGTTGAGAAAAATGACACGTGTAACTGATGTAACATATAAAACTAAAAAATTGAAATGAAACAACAAACAATCAAAACATGTCCGGCCCGGACATGTTTTGATTTTGATAGGGCCAGACAAATGGACAAAAATAATAACATCTTTGTATCCCAGAAGGGCTAAAAGAAAAGAGGGCAGATCTCTAAAAAGATGGGAAGATGAAATGGTACAAATGGCTGGCAAAATGTGGACTAGTGTATGTGGAGTGGCATGTCAGAGATGTGAGTGGAAGCTGTTGGGGGAGGCCATTGCCAAGAGGCACTCAGAAGCAGAGACCGCGCAACGGAAAAATCAATTATTGATTTGAATATTTTGTAATGTATATAAAATAAATGTATTGTTCTTCTGAATAAAGGCTAATAACAATAATAAGTTAATGACGTACAATTAAACATTTTCTAGTCTTACAAATACGTCATCTAAACTTATTGCGGGTGGGCTGAGGTAAGGGTCATGTCTAGCATAACCCATGTACCAGACTATGCACATAGTATGGGAGCAACATCCGATGGTTCTCATTCCTATATGGCATGTGCAATAGTAATGTTTTATTGCTCGACGCCCGGTTGCTGTTCTATCCAGAGCAATATACACATAGTATGTTTTAGATCGGATGTGTCGGGATTGTATTCGCCCTCGAATCAACCACAAGTCCTCTCCCTCCAATTCCCTTACAAGCTCTAGAGGAATTCCACCACTTAGCTCAATGCTAAAAACTCCATCTGGTTGAACATGCTCTCCATAGTAACTTCTCGCTTGTCTCAGCTGATATATACCGAGGCTAAATAATATTAATTCTTCTTCGGTCAGCGTAGGAAAGTCATTAAACTCAGCCATATCTGCAGACATGGGCTGGAACTGTGCTCTCATTCTGTTCAAGTTACGTCTGGCGACAAGATCTGCCAGTGTATTGGGCATGTTTATCCTTTCCCGGATTATTTGTAAAAAATCAGAAGCATGGACATTATCTACTATCAACACGTGATAAGCATTTATTAATGCTGCTGCGATTCTAAAATATTCAAACATATAGTGCAATGTTATATTAATATGAACGTTTCTCAACAGGCGGAAATCTCGTTTAAATCGGCCATTTACTACTTCCACAACCCAACGGCAAATAGTAACAAGGCGTGACTTGTTTGCTTGTTCCGTGGTTAGTTGCGTCGCTCCAGGATGCTTTGTCTCCGGCATTTTCACAGTGTAACCATTTCCTTCAAGAATGGGAACTGCATCTCTGAACCCACGGTCCAAAATAAATACGTCCCCGCTTTGGTAGAACCATTGGAATAATCCATCGCCATGATCACTTTCATTTTCAGCAATATTCTGCATTATCTGCGCATCTGAAGAAGTAGCAGCGTGTGGACCTGAAACTTCTATTATATTGTGACCGTCGCAGCAGACAAATAAAAATGGTTTTACTAAGTTCCGGAACTTGTGACTACTATAAGATTTTCGTTGAAAAAAGTAGTTTGAGCTTTTTTGGATGTAGATGTATGTGCCGTCCACAATTGTAATAGCTTTTCTTTCTTCGGGAGGACTTTCAATATTTCCAAAAAGACTTTCTGGGATAAGAAGATTCCTACGTGTGACATCTTCCCGAGTCATATGGTCAAACCCCAAATGCATTGGAACAAAGTCTCGCAAAAGTGCTTCTCGGCCAGTCTCAAGCATTCGCCCGAATGTGGATTCGCTCGTTTTAAATATCGTTGCGAGCCTAGCATTTGAGTCTCCAGTTCGGATCTTTGCAAGTAAAGCTTTTGAGAGAAAGTAACCTGTAATGTTTGACTCTAAACAGACAACATTCTTTATTATAAAGAATAAATATGAATGTGTTAAATAGTACGATTTTATATTTTGACCACTAGGTTTTGACCTTGAGTATTTTGCGATTATGTACCTAAATAAGTTTTAATATAATATTTTTTTATATTATAATGTCACTCCAATCTTTTTTTAACAACAAAGAATTAATAAAAAAATATTTTATTTTTTATGTTATTACGACGTAACCGTTGTGCGCACAGATTGGACGTCATAGTAAAAAATGATAGAAATTGTGTATTCTATCCGAATATCGTAGTTTTTTTTTCTGGCCGGCACTTTCATTTTTTGGTCCAAAATGAATGATGTCCTTTAACTATGAATTATTGTCCACATATTTAGCTATCAAATGAGAACTTTTTTATGTTCCTAGGACATTTACATGAGTAGTGGTGGTCGAATTAGTACGAGAGCCCGGGTCATGGTTACCAAAAAATAAAATGGCTGCCATTTCACAAACGTGAGAGAAAAATAAAATTTGAGGGGCAATTTGTCGATAAAAAAAACCATATTTTTTACCACTAAAGGCTCCGATATAGGTGTCGGGACACGCTGTATACTATACTGCTGGACGGTTGCTGGAAGTTCGATGGATCGTTGCTGGATGAATTTTTTATCCCCTCCACCGCAAAAGCCACCCATGTGGCCTTGAAACGTTTCATGTAGCCATGTGGCCTTATTTTTAATTAGGTTCATAAAGGGCCATACTTACCATCCAGCCTGCAAGCCCAAGGCCGCGGATTTGCAGTTACAAATAATTTTAAATGATTGACATTAATGACAGTACATTAGTACCGGTACTGGATTTGCTGGATGCTGGAATAACAACAGGACCGAGTACTGTGAGCAAAAAAACGAGCCGAGCGAGAGGTTCGAAGAGATGCCGTGTGTCCCTTTCTAGTAGGATGACAATAATATTTTCTGCTGTGTGGACAAACTACAAAGCTGTGTGAGACAATTTGTGAAACACTGACACAAGCTGAGGCTTATAAAAGTCGACGAGATTGAATAGTGTAAAATCATGAAGGTTTGAAGTGACGTGACGCATTAATATGTAACAGATTTTTATGTAATTCTCTGCCTTACTTGGACACTATTAAGCCATTTTTGCATAGATAATATTAAACATTTTTGTCGCATTTCTTCATTGTTGAGAAATCTATAAAAACTGTATAATATTATCATTAAGGCGGGTAATTTCGACACGAAACGTACTGTACGTGGTAGAGCCATGCTTCGGCACGAATTGGGCCGGCTCGACCGGAGAAATACCACGGGCTCACAGAAAACCGGCGTGAAACAGCGTTTGCGCTGTGTTTCGCCGAGTGAGTGAGTTTACCGGAGGCCCAATCCCCTACCCTATTCCCTTCCCTACCCTCCCCCATTACCCTGTTCCCTCTTAAAAGGCCGGCAACGCACTTGCAGCTCTTCTGATGCTGCGAGTGTCCATGGGCGACGGAAGTTGCTTTCCATCGGGTGACCCGTTTGCTCGTTTGCCCCCTTATTTCATAAAAAAAAAAAAAAAAAAGAAACAAGATTTCAGGGGGTGAGGTGTGGGGCGCCGGCAATGCGAATCTGAGACGCGCGGGGGAACTGTCCGCTCGCCCGCTCTCGCCGCGATCACTGTCTTGCGACATTATCGCTACGCCACAGTACAAAATATATTTAAGTAGTTCATTTTTGATTTGTTTTCATTACCTATAACATGTGAAATAATATTATTGTAATAAGAAACAAAAGCAGATGACCGAGTATTATTTATAATTATATACTAGCGCAATTGAGTAGTATAATATAATGTGTTTCTTCTCGAGATTAAGATATTATTTTATTATATACTCGAGATTAATAAAATTAAATATATTATGTGCATAACAGCAGATAATATATTTAATTTTAAAAACTAAAAAAAATTGAATCAAATTTTTTTTCTGCCATTTTTTTCTTATCTTGTAAATTGTTATTTATCTAACCCGTCTGCCTACAATATGACGTAAAATACAACATCAAAAGTTTGCTCCTTCTACCGACAATCAGCTGTTGAAAGTATTATGAGGAGAATAAAATGAGGATCTTTTGATATATGTAATACATAAAATTATTTATTCAGGTTTATTCAACGCAACAAGAACGCAAAACATAAAATATTTGTAATTATTAATATTTGCTTGTAGCTCGGAGGGGTGCGGATTGCACTCCCCAAAAGGGATATTTTTTCGATGAAATTAAACCTTTTATATGCTACTAAAATATCTAAACCTCGAGACGAAATACACTGTATAGTGTGTAAACTCTCGAGATTAGGATTTTACAAGCAGATACTAAGTGAAAATTTATCACCAAAACACTTCCTTTTAGGGGTCGCACGTCTTTTTATCGGTTAATTCGAAAGAGTACTTACTTATAAATACCCGAGTAAAACACCCATGAAGCTTGCTTGCATAGTTTTAAAATTATCTCAAAGTGAAAATTGTATCCCGCATTGATAAAAAAGTGAAAAAACGTTCTAATTAAAAATTCTTAAGGAATAGCCAAAAATATGTTATACATTATTTAAAGAACATACAGAAAGCTACATTTTGAACCATTTTCAAGTCGGCTAAGACTTATGGGGCCATAAAAACAAAGAAAATCGAATTTTATTTTTTATTTTTTTCTGACTAATTTTCGCAAAAGTCGCACCTACAATTTACATTAAAAGAAAGCTAGTGATCACCACTGATAAAATAATCAAATTCTAAAGAGGTGGAGAATCGTAGGAAAATGGTTTTGAAAAAATGCGGGATGCGCGGGATTCATCTTTAGAAAATTATATACTTTTTCGATACAGAAACTTCTTTTGGACTGTTCAGAACTTAAATAAGAACAATAAAAATGGATAATATAGATAAAAGGTCACATTTAAACCCTTTTTAGCGTGTAAAATAAAAACTGGTTATATAATTTTAGTTATTCTTTTTTTCTGAGCAAGTTCCGCTGAAGTAGCAGCTTCAACTAACATTAATATAACGCTCATACTCCCCACTACTATGTTAAGTTCGTTAAATTGGAGCAAGTGAGGTCACAAGTTGCCGTAATATAGTAACTCTTTAATGTTACACCGTTAAAAGGTGTAAAACGTTGAAATTAATTTTCCACATAAACATTTTCAAAAAAAAAAAACTTATTTTGCATGTGATTCTGTCCTATATTGGATGTGAAGTGCCTTACAAAACGTTACAAGCTATTCATATTGAGAAATAAATATTACATCAAGTCTCCTTGCTTGCTCCTTGGCACAAAACAATAATATAAAGTTGGTTATGATTTCTATCACCTTGTAATGACATTGGAAAATATATATGGTTCTATAAAGAAGTCTTACTCGCATGTTATTTTAGTATAGATATTATAAAACGAACAATTCATGCATATAACGATGTTTTGATCACCACTAACTCTTAACCTGAACATTTTCGTGCTTTTAATATTTGCGTGTATGATGGAAACACAGGACAGTCTCTTTTTTAAATCATATTCTTTATTTACCTTTTCATTTTCACTTGTGGGTACTGAAGAAATAATAGGCGACACTGGAGCAGGAGGGTACAATAGGCCCCCTACCTATTTCGCCAACTGCTTTACTGCTTACCACAAAATATTATACAATTATAATGACAGTGATTAAAAAAAAATACCACCGAAAAAACTGAAGAAAAAAAACAAAGTGAGTATGAACGTAAGTGGGCAAATTCCTTGCGATTCATTCATTCTCGTCTTCAAAAATATTTATATCCCGATTCCCGAGAAAGAATTATGTTCTGTACCTGCGTCAGATTTTCTTCTGCAAATTCAGCTTCGTCTTCAGTTTCGCTTTCATTTTCGCCTGTGATTATGTCGGGAGTATCAAGGAGAAGCATATCCCTGAACTGTTGTCGAATATGTATGCGTTTAATATAATTTTGTCGGTGATTTAGGCGAATTTCAGCCAAAACAGGATCAGATGACTGCAAAGCTCGGGTAAACAAATCTCTAATTCTCTTTCGCCTGGTCATCTTTCTAGTATGGTGCTCTCCGCTCTCGGTCACTGCGCCAAAACTTATTCCGCAGTTTGTTCCGAGAGCATGCTGACAGGTAAAGCTGAATTTTCAATAATGTCTTTCTCACGAATCAGTATCTTATGTATGGTGACTCTTATGTGTTGCAATCCATAAGTACTTACATATTTTTCTGCAATTTGTGTGCAGTAACTTCCAAACTTAGTACGTATATATTGATATATACTTATTGATGTTAGTCACAACTGAGAGCAACTAACAAATTGTGCATCCCATCTAGCAACCATTCTTCTAATCCTAAAATTTGGGAAACCTTGTGACGGTTCTTATCACTGAGAAGGATCCGTGCAGTATTACGGTCATTGGTCGTTCCCGCATTGACCTTGACGACATCGACTAACAATCCTAGTTGTTGCCTAATTTTTCTTTGGATCTCGGTTTTTTTAGCTTGGACGAGTTCTCCTTCTGCAGAGTTTTTCCGAACTCTCCAAGTTTGAACGTCTTTCTTGTAGAAAAGATGCAGAAAAAACTCTAAAACTCTGATTCAGCAGTGGAGAGGTGTTGTGATCCCATATTTAAGGGTGCCTTGATCGCATTTCCTGGATGCAACTAGTTCAAGGTTGTTAAAGTGTGAAGCTGTCACATCACAAATTGGGCATCTTAATTGTGAGTTTGTGTTTGTGATAACATTGAAAACTTTGCCATCTATCAAGCATAATGTTAGACGGGAGGTTGTCGTAATAAAAAAAGAACGGCCTAGGTTTTTTTTACCTCTATGTTACTTTTTCAGATAGTTTCCTTGTTGTATTGTATGTGCAATTGCATGTATAAAGTGACTGACTAATAATCCTGTCGAACTCCCAGGAAAAATAATTATACGTAACAACTTCTTAATAACTTATTAATAACTAACAAATTGGTCATCCTATCTTGCAACCATTCCTCTAAATCCTATATTATAATATTGGATGTGAAGTGCCCTACAAAACGTTACAGGCTTGGGTTATTCATCCATATTACAATTTTCTGATCATCGCCAACTCTTAACCTGAACATTTTAGTGCTTTCAATATATTCGTTTATGATGGAAACACAAGACAGCCTCTTTCTTAAAATCGTAAAATTATTTATTTGCTCTTCCATTTATACTTGTGGGTGCAGAAGAAATAATAGGTGAGAGGAGTAGCAGCTGTCAAAATAGTCTTCTACCTATTTCGCTAACTGCTTGTGATAGTCATTGGTTATGTAAATCATTTTGAAACTTTTTCTTAACATTTTCATAAATATGTCATACTAGATGTTTCCCGCAACTTTGTTTGCACAAAAACATATTATATATTTTTGCATAAAAAGTAGCCACTAGCCTTTGTATACATACGGGCTACAGTCTACCTGTGTGCCAAATTTAGTTCAATTCCGTTCAGCCGCTTAAGCCAAACATGCAAATAAATAAACATACAAACAAACAAACTTACAAACTTTCGCAATTATGATATTAGTAAGATTGTTTATGCAATATAAACAATCTTAGTAATTAATCAATAGTAATTAACTTAGTAATCAATCTTAGTTAACAATAATAGTATTTCACTCATACACAGCGGCTACATATAGACTAGTGCTTTTACCTCTAAAAATGGTTAAAAGTAAAATAAATTTATAGTAGGATGAAACCCATTGTAAAAGGAAGAGAATATAACAAAAATAAAATGAAAAATAATTTACGGGCGATTTGAGGTCGTGAAGTGAAGGGGGTGAGTTTTTAAGAGTAGAAAACGGATTATCTTGATTTCCGGCAAAACTACAAGTCATATGGAAAAAAGGTAAATAGCAAAGTTGTAGGTAATAACAAGTTATACTTTTGTGTTTACACTCTTTTCACATAACCTCAAAATTTATGTGAAATATTCAAATAACCAAGTTTTTGGCTTTTTATTTTATTCTTGTACAAAACAAAATTTTTTTTCACGACGTTTGGTGAAAAGGCAAGTATAGAATATGATGAAAAAACAGAGACTGTCCTGTGTTTCCATCATACACGCAAATATTAAAAGCGCGAAAATGTCTGAACATGTTTTGATCACCACTAACTCTTAACCTGATTTAAGAGTTAGTGGTGATCAAAACATTGTTATATGAATGAATAGCCTGTAACGTTTTGTAAGGCAATATAGGAAAGAATCGCATGCAAAAAAAAAGTATTATTTTCAGAAAATGCTTTTGTGGAAAATCAATTTCAACGTTTTACACCTTTTAACGGTGTCATCAATCAATCAACCAAATTATTTATTTGCTAGTAATATGGTACAATAAGGCAATTTACATTTCCACATATTCTACTACATGCATAGTGTGCAAATAGGTAAATGTTATTTATTTTAATTAGTCATGAATTTTAAGTGATTAGCTAATAATATAAAATTGTTAAGAAAAAAAAAGTAACAAATGTCAATACATAACGATTACAATTCAATAATTAATACATTACAAACAATGGATACAAACATTTGTTTAACAATCAGAAACAAAATAGAATAATATTATGGTCTATATAATGTCAAATTTCAAAACAGAATAATTACAATGTCACATTACTTTTAATATACAATAGTTAGGTACAAGTGATATGATTATTATCAATGGAAAAATTACATTATGTTTATAATTCAATATTTTTGTCGTCGAAGAATTTATTAATTCAATAATACATTTTGATGAGGAGCCAGGTGTTTAGTTCACTTATATATCTTTGTGTTGTTAGTCCTTTAAAATAGTAAGGTAGTTTGTTAAAGATGCGAACGGCCATACAGTACGCATTTCTGCTAAAGATGTTAATTCTTTGGTAAGGAATAACTAGCTTATGTTCATCTCTTTTAATAGCTAAGCTACACTTTTAAGTAAAGAAGCGATCTATATTTTTATATACAAAAACACACATTTCAAAAATATACTGACAAGGCAATGGTAGTATTTTAAGATATTACGGCAACTTGTGAGCTCACTTGCTCCGATTTAAAGAACTTAGCATAGTAGTGGCGTGTATTGGATTTATATCAATGTTAGTTGAAGCTGCTACTTCAGCGGAACGCTCGGAAAAAAATAATAACTAAAATTGTATAACCAGTTTTTATTGTACACGCTAAAATGGGTTGAAATGTGACATTTTATCTATTTTTTATTGTTCTTATTCAAGTTCTGAACAGTCCAAAAGAAGTTTCTGTATCGAAAAAGTATATAATTTTCTAAAGATGAATCCCGCGAATCCCGCATCTTTTCAAAACCATTTTTCTACGATTCTCCACCTCTTTAGAATTTGATTATTTTATCAGTGGTAGTGGTAATCACTAGCTTCCTTTTAATGTAAATTCTAGGTGCGACTTTTGCGAAAATTAGTCAGAAAAAAATAAAAACTAAAATTCGATTTTCTTTGTTTTTATGGCCCCCATAAGTCATAGCCGACTTGAAAAGGGTTCAAAATGTAGCTTTCTGTATGTTATTTAAATAATGTATAACATATTTTTGGCTATTCCTTAAGAATTTTTAATTAAAACGTTTTTTCACTTTTTTATCAATGCGGGATACGAATTTTTACTTTGAGATAATTATAACTATGCAAGCGAGCTTCATGGGTGTTTTACTCGGGTATTTATAACTAAGCACTCTTTTGAATTAGCCGATAAAAAGACGATGTCCGATTTTTGATCGAGATTGAACACTGTGGGTAGCGAGTCGCTACCGTTATCCCGCTGATTTACAAGCAATCGAAATTCGAACATATTTAGTTTTGGTTGCTTCCTAACGTTTAATAAAATCTTATAAATAATTTTATTTATTTAGTTTTTGTTCTGTTATTAATTTTGGTAAAACATTTCTGTAATGAAAAATGCAGTATAGTCTTAAACATTCTAAAGGCATCGAAAGCGTCTTCTGAAAGAAGAATGTTGTTTGATGGTTGTATTGTTGACATACCAACAGATATTGGCGGACATCCGGATGGATGGACAGATAGACTTTGGTTTCTATAAGTTTAACACAGAAAACTCTTAAGTTTCACACAGCTAAACAAGCAACACATTGATAAAATTGAAATGTTAAATAAAGTAATATTATTTTGTTTTTAAATTTATTTTTTGTCGTCGTCCTGTGGAAGAAACTTGTCGAATTGCTATCGCATCGTCACGACACAGAACGTAACAGTGTGGATATTTCTATTACGCGGCCTCCCGGTTTTAGAACAATCTTTCACTTCCTCTTGGAGTGCTAAAAACAAAGAAAAAATCGTTTGTTTAGTCGTCATTACAGTAGTCACCTACATAGTAGGTGTAGATGTAGTTGTAGGTGTAGTAACCTATTCTTAGAACTACTAGAGTACCTACAACTACACCTAATACCTAGTAGTTGAAGGAAGTCGGTGTAGGTAGTAGTTAGTGGTAGTAGGTGTAGATATAGTTGTAGATGTAGGTGTAGTTGTTTGTATTTATTAATTTTGACCCGCTAATAGTTCAGACAGAACAAGTCTGTCGGTATCAGACTGTTCTAATATAAGTATAAGTAAATTCCTCCCGATCGACAGCACCAAATTATATAAATATATTATTTTATTATCTGACCAAATTTTGTGTAGAAAAAGGTACAAGTATAGGTTAGGTTGTAGTAGTAGGTAGTGGGTGTATGTTGGTGTAGATAGTACGTGTAGTTTTAAGTGTTGATATATGTAGTATGTGCAGATTTAGGAAGTAGGTGTAGGTGTAGATGTAGTCGTAGGTGCAGTTATCTACCCCTAGTATTACTAGAGTACCTACAACTTCTCTTACTACCTAGTAGGGGTAGGTTGTAGGTGTAGGTGCAGTTGTAGGAAGTAGGTGTACATGTTGTTGTAGGCGTAGTTGTAAATGTAGTTGTTGGTAGTTATTTATTTATCCCACTTCATAGTTAAGACAGAACAACGTCTGTCGGGATCAGAAAGTTCTAATATAAGTAAAAGTAAATACCTTCCAATTGACATCACCAGATTATAGGTAAAGGTAAATAATTTGTTTATAATTCTTGATTGTTATCTGGATAAGATTTGTGTAGAGAAAGTTACAAGTATGAGTGTTAACCTACAGGTTGTAAAGTTAGGTAGTGGGTCCATCGAGCCGTTTAAGCTGTAAGACATGCCAAAAACATACATACATATACCCACATACAAATCACATACCTACACACATACGCTCAAAAAGTATAACACTAAAGGGCCATACTGACTATCCAGCCTGCAAGCTCAAGGCCGCGGATTTGAAGGCAAAATTTTTAAATGATTGACAATATTGACACTAATGACGGCTATTAGTACCGGTGCTGGATTTGCTGGAAGCGCCGTGAGTATGGCCCTTTAGTGAGTGTCCGATAATAATAAATTATATAAAAACTTACCACCACAATTGATACTTTTTATAACTAGACTGTGTCATCGAGTAATTATGTCATGTATTAAAGGTCACGACTATTGCTATTCTAAAATACAAAAAGTGATGTTATTTACATACCTTCTCATGTAGTTCTCTTTTCCTGTTCTTTTTTTAGTTTTTGATAGTGATTTCTTCTTCGTTTTATTTATTTTATTGCCCATTTTAAACTTACCAACTTTCTAAAGCACGCTGAAAAACCTAGCACAGGTCCGACGCTGGCAGGCGCCATCGACTGACTATCGGGCAGGCGAGGTTCAAGGTAGGTCCTAATACGCTGGACAATTTTAAAGCATTTTGGAATAACCATCAATTTATGAAATATATGGCCCTATAGGATTTAATAAATTACTAAGTTATATTGAGTACTTCAAGATAAATCATTACATGTAAGAATTATCTTGTAAAAATAGTATTTTCCTATGAAGATATAGGATTAAGACTTTTATTTTGGGCTGTTTTCGGGAACTTATTTAATCGAGTGAAAAACATCTAATCGCGTAACAATGTAGTAAGTTATCTAGGCAATATCGTTAGTTAAATTGACTATTTTTTTAAAGGGTTTTCCTTATTTGTAAATACATAAACCATTATATAAAGTAAAACGGTTTCGCTCGCTTGCGCCACGGTGAACCGCCTTAAAGTCCTTACTCGACTACACACGTTTTTTTCTCAGTACTTACTAAGTTACTACGATTCTAGGCGAGTCGCTACTGACTAGTTTATAATAAAACGTAGTACAGTTATAACTCTTAATAACGTCAGTCGCTTTAATGTTAACACTTTTATACTAGAATAACTAGACTGACATTACAATTAACTTACAAATGTTATAATGCAACCAGCATAACTTTCACTTCGACAAAAATATAGGTACACAACATTTTTTCACCATTTTGAATGTTAAATCATCAATTATATAATAAAAACATAGTAACGGAGATAAATGAAGTAAGAAGTAAAAACTATTTTCAATTTTAATATTATCCGGTGTTCAGCATAAAATATGTGTAATGGCCTATCTATTGTCTTGCGAATGATACCATCTAATAAAAAAAGAAGGAAAAGGATTTAATGAAAACTGCATTTTTATTTAATATTAAATGACTAATTCTAATTTGTTTAATTAGCATATAATATAGTTATAAACATTTGTTAAAATAATAATAAAGTACACTCGTTTTATCTAAGATTTTTCAAGTTACTTTTTATAAATACCTACCAACATTTTTCTGGTTGGCAACATGCAAGAACGAGACACACGGCCTCTCTTCTGCCTATCTCACTCGGCTCGGATTTGCCTCTATGATACGTGCATTGTGAAATACACTCTATTGCCTTGGAATACAGTTATTCTTAGCAAGTACAAAATTCGGAGTCTTCGTCCAGTTGTAAGTACTAGTTCCAGTGTACGATGACATCACGTTTTGTTTCGCCAATATTATCCTTTTTAGAAATTTGCGCGGGATTAAAAAAAAATCACTATTTAACCGACTTCCAAAAAAGGAGGCGGTTATACGTTGGGCTGTATTTATATATTTTTTGATGATTAATTCACGATAAATTTCAAAAACTCAGGTATGTTTTTTTAGCCATAAAGATTACAAAATATATTTTTTTATCCATTTTGCATGCATATTCCCTACTGACTAGGCTATAAGTAGTACTACTAAGATGACAGTCGGGTAATTAAATACCAAGAAGAAAGATGGCACCAGAGCCAAAATACCTTTATAGTTAACTAGATTTTGCGCGTGAACAAAGATTTCAACTCAAGATAGGCTATTACGTACATTTAGCCGAAAAAAATTTCATACAAGAAAAAATTACGCCATCTATGTAAAATCAACGGAAATTCTATGTTCCGTTGATTTTACGATTTTACCATTCCGATGGAACAGTCGCTAGTCGTATGATATAACTTTGTAAGGGCGTACAACGCATAAATTTTTTAAAATATTAGATATCTTGACTTCTTGACAAAATAAATTTTTAAAAATTGTCCGGCGTAATATAAGTTTAGCTCGCATTAATACTGGAATTACTAAAATATTAACAACAATAAATCAATAAGGCTTACAAACAAATATAAATTTTACAGGTATGTAATGTAATTTAAATATTTCATATTTCTTACTACATTACTCTCATTATCATAAAGCATAGACGAGACGTGTTGAGGCAAACAGTGTCCACACAACAGGGTTGTTTGGGGCAGTCGAGGTTTCATATTTTGTCATCTTGACATTTCGATATTTGCTTTCCGCAGATTTTTCAGTCCAACATTTATTAGAAAAAATCTTTTGAAATCAAGATGGCGTAACTTTTTCTTATACATTATTTGTCAAATGTATGCCAAAGACCAGGAACGCACTTTTAACTCCTCTGATTAGTACCCATAGATGGCGATAATAAATAACATACTAGAATATTACACAGATATTATAACGGTGTAATAGATTAGCGCAATGGCTAATGGTGTATGCATACTAGATATTTTAACCTAAGCAAGATATTTTAAAGGATTTTACAAGAAACCCAATTTTTTTCTTCTATACTGCGTATGGTATGTACAAACAAATTTGGAATAGGAGCTGTGACGTTTCACAGCCAGCGTTGCAGCAAAAATTACATACAAATCCTAGCGCAACAGCACCTGATATTCCTTTATTACCTAGATAAATAAAACAAGACTCATTAAAAACAAAGCTAAGTAATTATATTAATATAATAAAAAGTACCATAAAAAGAATATTGAATTATATTTTATAAAAATTTATACATATTCTAATTCAGTTTGAAAATATTAATATTATAAAACAACAATATTATATTTATTCATGCATATAAATAAGGTGAGGCGATACAATATGATCTACCCATCCCATCAACCAAAGTACTGTCCTTTAAATAAAACATTTTTTTTTAGTGATCTTAATTCTTAATTCGATATTTGATTCTCCCAGGAAAATAGAATTGAAAAAAAGAATTTTTAGATTAGAAAAACGACATAAAGTTGTAGTCAAGAAGATAAAAAAAATACAGAAGCAGAATATAAGATTAAAGAAAAATAACGAATCATTGTCAAAAATTATTAAAGAATTAAAACAGAAGATGTATATTAACGGGGAAATAGAGTCTGCTATTGGAACAAATGCCGAGATAGTAGAACTTTACAGACTACAAGTGTTAAAGAACAAATATAGGAAAAATAAAAACAAAGCAATAAAACCGAAACCTTATCCACCCGTTCTTCGAAAAATGGCTATGACATTAAACTTTTACTCCCCATCAGCCTACAAATACGTACGGCGTAAATTTGATAGTTGTCTTCCACACCCAAGAACTTTAACAAGATGGTATTCAAACAAATAATTACTATTTACTGCAGGGACCCTTATCACGAGATCTTATAACAGACTTATACATACTTTTGAATTTCGTGCAAATTAAAAATATATTTTTGTTTATATAAATAGAGATCATGATTGTTAAGAAATTCAAATGTAATATATAAGTAATACTCCTATAAGACCTCATGGTGAGGTCTCAGACCTCTACCCCCTATTAAGACAAATATTTACTCAACGGATACGCTAGTCAAATGTAGACCAACATTGACTAGCGTATCATCACTTCGTAATACATTTCTTTTTGTGTCGGGATTTAATTATAATAATATTATATAAAGTTAGTGAAAATCAACTACGGATATTTTAGGCATAAAATCTACTGCTTATGTAAAGACGTTTAGGCAAAAAAATAATGTAAAAAAATCAAAAAAATATTATTATATATAAATATTATTAATTAAAGGTACTAAGTAAAATCTATTGCACTCTCTAAGTGCTAAGGTCAATGACCTAAAAGAAACAGGTGATTTAAAGAGGAAGCAAAGACATTTCCTAAATAACGTCAATACTGCTGTGTGCGGTCAATGATCTTAACAGCGCCGTAAACAGCGTAATGTAATTTTATTTAGTATATTTTTTAATTATTTTTCAGCCTAAACATCTTGAAATAAAGAGTAGATCAAATGCTCAAAATATCTGTAACTGATTTAAACAACCTTATAATATTGTCAACAACGAAAAACAGAGGGGAAAAGGGAAAAAATTATAATAATTATTAATCTAGTAGTGATCGTGATTAACGCCCGAAATTAATAATCAATCTCAATCTCATTTTAGCTATCTGAGATCAACATTTCAATACATTTGAACGATCCAAGGATTAACTTTATGTCAATTTACGTCAATTTTTGTTTGAGAATTTAAGATTGAAATCAATCTAAGATTATAGATACGTTATTAATTTCGGCCGTTAGTGAGTGACAAATATATCCACGATTTAAAAACCTCAACCTGGAATTGCGGCACAGCCGACTCTTTCAACCTTCTTTGTCCATTTCCTGAAATATTAATGTCTTCGAGCAAAAATGAGCAGAGCATATTCGAGTGTTCAAATGAGGATAAAAAAAGGCTCATTTCATTGTTCTCGAATAAGGCGAGTCCAAATCTCTTTGCGCTTTGGATCATTGGGAAATCTATAATTTGAATACTATAAATTGCTGCGATGTTTACAACAAATGTTCACTAAGTTAGACAAAAGAAAAAAATAATAAACTAAGTATGCCAAAGTACTCTATTTTGTGTAACTATTATACACCGTTTCTCTTGAAACGGATTAAGAAATCACTCGGTATATAGGTGCTTCCAGTAACATAGTAATATTTCAGAAATATTACTTTTTTTCAAGTGCATAATGTTAAATCGGCTGACCCCTGAACATTATAGGTAGTTGTTGTAGGTGTAGGTATAGACAGTAGGTGCAGGTTGTAGGTGATCTACACCTAGTAGATGTAGCTTGTAGGTTCTTAGTGGGGTAACTACTGTTTACCTACCAACCTACCGCCTACCAACAATAGGTATGTAGTAGGTCTCGATGTAGGTTGTAGGTATAGGGTATGCCTTAGGGGCCCCATACATGGTCCGGTCTACCTTCAGTTCGGTCTGAACGGATGCAAAATCGTATCGTGTGTGTGCAATTTCGAGATCGCATCAGGCGGCCGTACGGACTGAAGCGATTCGTTCCAGTGTTGCCAGCTCTTTTTTTGTGAAACGACTAAACTCGTATCGATTTCTACTAAAACTACTAAAAAACTACTAAAGAGGTTACTTAACTTAGGAATTCCTGAAGCCCCCCAAAAACCACTGCATTTTAGGTTTTATTATATTAATTTTTTTTCATTAATTGAATTTGATTATAAATTTTACCATTAAATTAAAATATACTAGAAAATATTACGTATTTAGTAGCTATTTTGCATATCATTACTGTCTGGCTCTTTCCTACTTAAACACTACTAATAACTAAATTTCTACCGAGGAGGGAATAAAATACTCAATTTAGTAAAATTTTGTAAAATAACTAAGTTGGCAACATTAATTCTGGCCTGACCGATCGGCCTGAACGCGCGGCCTGTCCTGACCGTGTGTGGACAAATCGCTTCAGTTCTTGCCCGACCCGCTGCCGTGCGGGCGTGTATCTTGTACAAGCGTTGTATGAGTTTTCGCGGTGTTTAAATACAAAATTGATAAACACGACCGTAGCGCGCGGCAAACCAGAATGGACTGATGCGACTGTTCCGTGTGTGGGCACGAATCAGATCAGGCCGAACTGACGTAAATTGGATTGGATGCGATTTTTTCCGTGTGTGTGCTCGAATCCGTTCAGGCCGAACTGACGTCAGTTCCAGCTGAAACGATCGGCCTCTCGTCTGTGGGGGCCTTTATGGGTGTAGCAACCTACGCTTACAACCTTCAAGTGTAGTTACAGTTATTTTTTATTCAATTTCATAATTCACAGAACAACGTCTGTCAGGCCAGATGGTAAATAATATTTTTAAATATATGTAAAAATCAAATAAATAGTAAACCTTAGTTTCATTTTATTTAAATTAATCAAAAATGTGAATACTGACGGGTAAGGTTAGGTTTGGTTAGGTACTGAAATAAAAAACCTAATCTCTTATTTCTGTACTAATAAATCAATAATAAAAATGACGTCCCTACAAAGTTACCTTTTTACTGTTGCGCATACATTAACCAGTGCTATCTTTCATAGTTGGCCGCCATTTTTTGAATATTTATTTAAAATTTCATAAGTATTTTAATTGTAACAAACAATATTGTGATAATTACCCGTGATGAGATATCTTTTTTACACGTTTGTCATAGTTTTTACAGCCTTTAATTACGCAACTACTCGGCATTTTATGAATTATATGCGGACTGGATAAAGCAAACGTAGAAATGATAAGATCACAAGTGCCAAACCTCAACTGTCAAAATGGCCCCAAAATTTTAAAGTTGGGGCCATTTTACTGGGGACACATTTTGCCTCAACATGCCTCGTCTATAAATTCAGTGGCGGACTAACCGGGGGGCGGAAGGGGCGGTCCGCCCCGGGCCCCCGGTCTTGGGGGCCCCCCAAATGCCTCCGCGTTCCCCTGATGAAATCCTAAACAAGACTTAAAAAATGTGCTTGATACCTACATAATTTCATCAAGATCAAAACACTACAGCTATCTAGACTTTTTACGCGGTACTAATACTCTTTTAACTTTACTGAACGCGACCAATACGCTGGTGGAATTCCCGCCTTTGTAGCGGGTACTTCCTCAGCAGAAGCGTAGCGTGCCTTGGCGGGGCCCCGTATAAAAATTTGTTTGGGGCCCCTTAGGAAGGGTAAAGATTGCTCACAAAATAAAAAAAAATGCATAATATTAAAAGAAATATTTATTCGTCATAATTATTAGCTATCTGTCACTTTTTCCAAAATTTTTACAATTGAAATACAGACTCTCCTTGCCTTTTTTTCGGCAAATGAAATGAAAATGAAATTTGGGAAGTTTTTATTAATTTTCGCACGTTGGGAGCCCCCGTGCCCCGGGGGCCCCATATAATTGATACGGCAGATACGGCGGTAGCTACGCCCCTGTTCTTCAGGAATCCCTGAATGAATGGAGTGCAAATAATTCCCTCTTTTACGCCTACATTTACATTCACTACATTATATTTACGTAGAAAAATAAACATTGGCCTCATTTAAAATATCTAAGGTATTAAATTTCTTTACGTTGATATTTAATTATTAGTGTGTTCCGATATTTTTGCGAACAAATAAGGCTTTTTTTTTATTGTAAAGTAATAAACGCGATCGGAATAAAAGTAAATGAGTTCAGAGTTGAGTAAGTGCATTTTCGAGTATTTGGAAAAAGTATATAATTCTTCGTATAATTTAGCCTAGAAATAATTTCTAGGCTAAATTATACGAAGAATTTTATGATCCGTAGTTTCTAGTCAACATGCACCTACGAGTACATTGCTTCAGTTATTGCATTTTGCGAGTGACCTTATATTATTTTTAGTGTACGTTTATTAGAGACGTAGGTATGTACTTGTTCTCATCGTAAGACTCAACATGGCAAAGTCTCTGTACATTTGTATATCTATATCGTCAAATCAATCATGAAGCTTATAGACTAGGGCTTTTACCATTGAAAATGGTCAAAAGAGAAAAAAAAAATAGTATGAAACCCATTGAAAAGAATGAGAATATTAAAAAATAAAATGAAAAGTAATTTACGGGCGATTTGAGGTTGGGAAGTGTAAGGGGCGAGTTTTTAATGGTAGAAGACGGTTTATCTCAATTTCCGGCAAAACTACAAGTCCTATGGAAAATAGTCAAAAGGCAATAGAAAGAAAAAATTCTAAAGAAATCGGTTTCACGTAAGTTATTGAGGAGTTCAGTAAATTGAAGGCACGAAAACACATATAACACGCTACAAAAAAAAACTATCTTTTATTTTATCTATCGACTTGTATTTTATTTTCCTCACCCATATCCATTCCATATTGTAGGTATGTATGTTTCACTTGCCAGATTTTAACGAAATAATCATAAAAAAACTACATTTTTAGGGTTCCGTAGCCAAATGTCAAAAAACGGAACCCTTATGGATTCGTCATGTCAGTCTCTCTGTTTGTCTGTCACAAAAATTGAAAAAAAGCAATAAATTTTGAGGGTTCCCCATACTTAGAACTGAAAGTCAAAAAAATTTTTTTTCATTGAACCCATACGTATGGATAGGTCTTCAAAAATTATATTAAGGTTTCTAATATATTTTATTTCTAAACTGAATAGTTTGCGTGAGAGACACTTCCAAAGTGGTAAAATGTGTGTCCTGTAAAATAAGAGAATGATAAAACTAAAAAACATATATGATGTACATTACCATGCAAACTTCCACCAAAAATTGGTTTGAACGAGATCTAGTAAGTAGTTTTTTTTAATACGTCATAAATCGTAAACCGTAAAAAAAGAATAAAAGTAGACACGGAGTTTGTTAACAATTTAAAATTTGCTAACGATATCATTATTTTTGCAAAAACACCAAAAGAACTACAAATAATGATAAGTGAGTTAGATTATGAGAGCAGAAAAATTGGTGTACGAATGAACACTTCAAAAACAAAAGTAGCGACAAATAGTGTAAAAAACGACATATACGTAAACAATACACAAATTCAATATGTGGACAGCTATACCTATACAAGGTGTAACAAAAATAAGTGATAATACTTAAGGGTGTGTTTGTGTTCCTTATAGAGAGTACACTGTGAAAGTAGCAGTGCTGAATGAGCAATTTTTTTCCACTTTTGTATGGGGAAACTCGCGACGCTGGAGCGCTTTCCCATACAAATCGCAAAAAAAATTTTACTCTTTCAGCGCTGCTACTTTCACAGTGAACTCTCTATAAGGAACACAAACACACCCTTAAGTATTATCACTTATTTTTGTTACACCTTGTATAACTCGGAAAACATATATCCTTTGAGAAAACTCGCCACGAAGATGAATTAGAACGCCGTATTAATATGATCTGGAGTGAGTACTGGAGTTTCAAAGAAATTTTAAAAGCCAAATTCCCTATGAAACTCATAAAGAAGGTAATGGACTCCTGCTTATTGCCATGCCTGTTATATGGAGCACAAACGTGGCTATTTCAAGAAAAAACAAAACAGAAAATTCGGACATGTCAGCGCGCAAAAGAAAGAAACTGGGTATCAAACTTATCGACAAACAGAATAGCAATGTTATTCGTAAAAAGACAAAACTCATAGATGCAGAACGACATGCACAACAACTTAAATGGAGATGGGCTGGCCACGTTGCCCGTATGACAGACAAAGAGAGTCACCAAGTGGAAAGGCGCAGGTGGAAAGAGAAGCCTAAAGATAGATGGGTCGACGAAATCATAAACATAACGGGCGAGGAATGGATGACAAAGACAACAGACTGAAAACAATGGGAAAAATTGGAGGAGGCCTTTATCCGAAGAGGAGCCATGCCAAAAAAAAACTAATAGGAAAGATAATACCTACATAAGAAACATTTTATAAGTAATTCAATATGTACCGACTAATTTTAAAATAAAATTTTCTTAGCTTGTAAAAAATTAAAAACTAAAAAAAAACTATGTAAAGCATGGAAATAAAGGGCTATATTATTAACCGTTATCGTTAATCGTTAACCGCAATTTACCTTTCATTCAATCAACTCAAATATAAAAAAAACATTCAATATCATAAAATATATAAACCTTATGCATAAACCGTGAACCATTATTTTTTATTACAAAAGAGATGTTCAAGAAATGTATGAGGCCTGGGCCAGCCCTATGTACAGTATATGTAAATATAGCTACATAATATACTATATAGTAACCGTTTCCTATTCTTTATTTTGTTTTATTTCACTTCGTTTCCATGTACCAATGGCGAAGGGTTCCTATAACTCCATTCCTATCGGCTTCCCTTGTCATTTACCTTTTGCAAACCTTCATAGAAATCCCTACCCATTATACAGGCTCCGGCTTCCCTATGAAGGAGAAGCAGCCTTCGCCACTGCCATATACATTAAAATTAACTTCGTCAAGGAGAGCAACACAAAGTAAAATAAAACATGGCGGATCAGATAAAGAATGTCATTTCGTCAATGACATGACATTTGACAAAGAAAGACGTATGACATTCAAGACGACATCTCTTCGTAAAACTGTCTACTACGTCAAAAATCAAGTCAAAACAACTGTCATGGCCGCCCTAAAAATAGTGTTCTCCCAATAAAAAAACTCTTCAAATAATCATTTTTGTACGCATGTACCTTTCTACAAATTAATTTTTTCGTATTTTTATGATATTTCCATATTTTTTTTCTATTTCCTATGTAGTGTACATAGAACTGGCCCAAAATCAAACATCTCTTTTGTACGAAACCCTCGGTGCGCGAGTCCGACTCGAACTTGACCGGTTTTTTAAGCGGGGGGGCCTCATTTGGCTTTGCCGCCCCGGGCCCCTGACGGGCTTAGTCCGCCACTGTCTATAATATACGTCTATGCGCGTGAATGTTAAATAATCCAGAGCCTAAACTACTACCATAATAAATTTCATCTAAATCCGTTTACTAGTTTGGTAAGCAGATGAATTCTCAGGATAAGTAAAAATAAAATAGCAATAAAAAATGCTTAGAGAATCAAACTAAAATAAAATGAGACGGTATTCGAAACATTTATTTCAATCATTTTACATTTTTATTTTTCACCAAAGATTCTAGGTTGATTGACTATATACTGTTAAAGTAGTTCTATATGACATACATTTTATTATATTTTAATAAAATCTACACAAAATTTTATCTTAAAAGCATAGACGTAGAAAAAAGGCAGACACCGCTTCAGTAATAATGAATAGTGAAGCAATCAAAGTAAGCCGGCCGTATCGTTGCGACACGTGCCGCACGCACACATTCACAGGAAAGTGATCATCAGCCGCCAGTACGCCAATGGCAATTAACGGTAATCTCACACAAACGTAAGTTGCCGCCATTGTTGTGCTTCACTCAATCTTAGCACACCTTCCGTCCGTCTATTTTCTACGTCCATGCTTAAAAGCAATGAGGTTTTTTTCCTTCGCGTTATAGTAGGTACTTCCCCCAGGCCTATGCTGCTCATGAACTGAACGATATGGTTCTATTGGGGTTGGTGCTACGAATTTCCTCTGTGGTGGAGTATTCGCGCTGCCCAAGGTACTTATATACCTGTTTCTGTTCTGTTGAAGTGCTGGACAGTTAAGGAGAAGGTGGAGCGGTGTCTCGTCCTTTTCCTTGCAGAATCTGCAAGTCGTTGTGTCACCGACACCTATTTTGTTGAGGTGTTTGTGGAGCTTGCGATGCCCAGGTAGAGTTCTGGTAAGGATTCTTAAATGATTCCTACGCATTAAAAGCGCCAGTTCCGCACGCCTTTTGTTAAAGCCTGAGATTAACGCTTTGGCATTCCAAGGCCCGGGATCATAGGTACCTACTCGTACATGAATCTTTTGAAAATTTTGAAAATACTTATGCACATAACATGCAGTAAATTCCTTGTCATGTAAGTATTTTTATAACCTTCCAAGTTCCAGTACTACATACAAATAGTATTTGTTGGCAATTGAGTATTAGATTAAATTTATAAAAAATAAAACAAAAACATGCAACATAATAAAAGTTTTTATGCGATTTATGAACTTATAAATTTTAGGCACTCTTATAAGTCCTATGTGCGGTTCATGGTGTAGCAACATAAAGTTTTAGAAACATTTTTTTTTCTTACTAAGTACCTACCTAATTTGTAAATGAAGTAAGAAACTACTAAATAATAATTTCTACTTTTTAGGGTTCCGTAATACTTAAGGAACCCTTATAGTTTCGCTCTGTCCGTCTGTCTGTCTGTCTGTCTGTCTGTCTGTCTGTCTGTCTGTCCGCGCCTCTAGCTCCTGTAATTATGAATATAAATTGATGAAATTTGGTGCAGTTATAGATTGTCTATAGATCACGGTTTCGGGATCATAAAGAAATAATAATTTTATATTTTAGGGGTGGCTCTCCATACATGTGAAGTGGGGATGAAAAATATTTTTTCACTCTACCCCATCGTGTGGGGTATCGTAGAATAGGTCTTTTAAAATAAAGGCAAGGTTTCATTACTTTACTTTTTTATAAAGTTGACCATTTTCGAGTAATCGGCCTCCAAAGTAGTTTGTAAGTTGGTCCCCCCCCTAGCATTTTTAAACTACAGGAGATAGAAACTTGCAAATTTTCATGCTGATAGATTATGCTAAAAACTCTTTAGGAAAATTATTGCGAACCAAATCGGACAGTAACTTTTGGAGTAATTAAAAAAAAGCACATTACGCGTTTATAGTTACGGAACCCTCCTTAGACATGTCCTGACATGCTCTTGGTTAGGTTTTACAAGTTTATTAATAAAATACTTAGTTACATTATTTTGAATTTCAGCTAGGTAACTGGTAAGTATATACTTACTTTATATTATAATTTTATATTATGTAATAGTATTTTATTTTGTTAGCTTCTTTTCGAAATTTTATTTAAATAGGTACCTACTTATAGTTTATCAGTGCGTTGTAGGCATTATGTATTTAACGCAATAAAATACATGTATATTTCTATACTAAGGTACGTATAAATATGTTGTATGTTAGTACACACAATAGTGTTTCATACAGTGATTAATATTATATATCTATGGTTTTATAAGAATTAATTAGTAGCATGTACTCACTAGTATTAGGTGAGTTATGAGTTATGACTTATGACCCACGTATCCAGTATGAAGCACGGTACGTGCTTCATACTGGAAAGTTATTATTTTTTAAATACATTGTTTATTATTTTATTTGTATTAGGGCCGATTTTTCAATCGTCAGATAACTCTTACCTGAGGAATAAATATGTGACATTGACATATTTTTCATATAAAATCTGTCAAAGTTACATATTTATTCCTCAGATAAGAGTTATCTGACGATTGAAAAATCAGCCCTTAGTCTTAAATCTACCCATAGAGATCTGTTTGACTTTTGTAGCGCTGATGATTATATACTCATAATAATAATTAAAATTAAAAGCATTCGTGTCAGCTAAAGTCACCAGGTGTCCTGATTTGCGTGGGATATCTCGATGTTAAGGGATCTGAGGACGCGTCCCGATTTGTACCTAAGTCCCAACTCCCGATAGTTCATATTAGTCAATCAAAATATCAAATGGGGCAACAGCAAGGGCATTTTTAAGCCCATCTTAACTTGGTCTGTAAGGCGAATCTAGAGACTCTTGTACTGGTGCCGTCAGATTCGGTGTACCACTTTTCGACCTTATTACTATTGGTATAAATAAGGTCAATCGGATTTGTCGGTCACCGTACATGTCAAAGCGGAAATTCAAATAGAAAGTAAGTAACAATGTATTTAAATTTTATTGCAAATTAAATTTTGCCACTGAGGTGCAGTTTTTTTGGTAATCTCAATTTATGCACCCAAATCCCGATCTTCCGTCCCGATTTCAATAAAATCGTACCTGGCAACACTAGACTAACGCATACGCGTAACTTCTGATTTTACTCCCTATGGCCATAAATTTTCATTTCCCGGGCCTCCCTCAGGCTATAATATATTTATTATATAGGTATTATACGAAAATCGATTCTTATGGAGTAAACTCCAATAAATTAGAAATACCATAATATTCATAAAACATTGTCTACCGTACAGTGTAAATTAATTGTTTTGAAATTGCTGAAAATATATTATTAAGTAAACAAGTCAAAGCATGCACAAAGTAAGCAGACAAAAATATTCAAGTCATAACTATGCGATGCATTTGCAGAATATAATACACTAGTTATATGTGTAAATTCATTGCTACAAAGTTTACAACTAAGTACATACTATAATCACTAATTATGTTGGTACGAGTCAACATTATTATTTACTAACAGATTTTTATTAAAATTCGTAAATATTGTTCTAAAGTGCGTGTAAAAGTTCAAAATTCTGTGTGATATGCGGATCACTGATTCAAAGATAGCATTTAAATACTCTACCTACGTTAGGTAGTCACAATTTTTTTATGCAAGGTTTTAAAAAAGTTGGAGTCTCATCAGTCTTATCTGATAGATATTATTTTATGGAAATATGCATATAAATGGTATACAGTATAAAGGCAATTGGTCAGAATAAGAACATAAATAAAAATTATTCTAAAATCATAAAAAATCTGGAAGATAATATTATATGTACTAGGTCTCTAGCGGATGAAAAAGTATATCATATTTTTGTGTTTAAGGTTTTTACGCAAGATACATATGATTTCTATGGTATTACAAAAAATATATATGAAAAGAATGAAACTTTTTGATAATTCTGAATTGAAATCTATTTGATAATTTTTGTAGCTGTACTAAAATGAAAAATTTCCATGCATATTTAAATATTTTTAACTGCTTTCAATAACATTAGAACATGCTCTATACTACATAGTAGGTACATATATATAAGGTCTCCAAAAATCAATTACGGATACTTCAGGCACATGATCCGCTCCTTATGTAAAGACGTTTAGGCAGAAAAATAATTGTCATACTCAAACTAAACAAACTAATCTCATGCATGGGTGACTCTCCGCAAACGCAAACTCGCCCATATAAAGAAAAAAAAAATCGAGTATGACAATTATTTTTCTGCTTAAATGTCTAAGTTCTGTGTGTCTAAGTTACAAAAGCAGTAGATCATAATATGCTCGAAGTATCCATAATTGATTTTACCAAACCTTATACTATATTTACAATATCTGAATTATTATTAATATGTAAATTTAAATGATGATTGATTATTATTATTATTAATACGAGGGATAAAATTCATGTTATACAATAATATTTGTTAGGTACTATTGTTCGAGTGGTAAAGTTTATTATCAGTATGCTAAGTACTCAATTTCTTATTTCACGTCAAAGAGAATATAATCACGTTTTATTTCACGTATGCACTTACTACTTAATATTTCTAATGTTAGCCTCGAATAAATAAGTTTTATTAATCACTTAATGATACTGTTGCAGACAATCTGGTAGGTTTACGAAAGCATGCAATGCACAATAAACTTATATCGAAGGACGGTAGAGTGCTACTTTAATTAAAATAAATAATAGATATTTTCAGAATTTTGACTGAAAAGTCTTATTATATTAAACCTTTTTATAGATAGATTTGCAATAAATTGATTTTATTTATTACATTATAATTTATACGTAATATAACATTTAGTATTTTTAATATTAATATATAAAAGAGATGTTTGATTTTGGGCCAGTTCTATGTACACTACATAGGTAAATAGGAAAAAAATAAGGGAATATCATAAAATTACGAAAAAAATAATTTGAAGAAGGGTACCTGCGTACAAAAATGATTATTTGAAGAGTTTTTAATAGCGAGAACACTATTTTTCGGGGGGCCATGACAGTTGTTTTGACTCGACTTTTGACGTAGTAGACAGTTTTACGAAGAGACGTCGTCTTGAATGTCATACGTCTTTCTTTGTTAAAAGACATGTCATTGACATAATGACATTCTTTAGTTTATTCTGATCTGATCCGCCATGTTTTATTTTACTTTGTGTTGCTCTCCTTGACGAAGTTAATTTAAATGTACATGGAAACGAAGTGAAATTAAACAAAATAAAGAATAGGAAACGGTTACTATATTATGTAGCTATATTTACATATACTGTACATAGGGCTGGCCCAGGCCTCATACATTTCTTGAACATCACTTTTGTATCCTAAATATTCAACAATTTCTTAGACATTTGCGACAAGAGATATGATAGGCCTTTGTTTATTAAAAAAAACAAATATCATTTTAGCACAGTGTTGTAATTTTTTTTTTAAATATAGCAATACCATAAATTAGATGGCGCCATTAGTCTATGGACTATGATTTTATTTAAATTATGTACCATGAGACTGACGTGCTTACATAATCTTTAATAATATAATATTTCTTATAATTTATTAGATATTATAATTTATTCTATAAAAATAAAATTCATTGGTCATTCCAATTTTCAAGTTATATGACGCCATTTTTAACGTCGAACACCGGGTACCTACGCGTGCAAAAAATAAACTTAATTTTATATTTCTTTGTCATACTTATTAATTATAAAAATGTTTTCAGACTTGATAGTCACTGTAGGTCTGTATGTATGTCACATTTAATTCATTCTTCCATAGTATTCAGTTGTGTATAAGTATCTTCTTTAATTACCTACTTATTTTTAAGTTAAGAACATTTTACAGTCTGGTCTATCGTCTAGGACTAGTAATCTCAAAGCATAGTAATATCAATAGTATTTTGTTTGGATCGTCCACAAATATTTCGTACAAATTATACCTATTTCGGCCACATTCTTTAATGTTAGCTGAAAGTGTATTTTTATCAATGTTCATTCTGTTCGATTACAAATATATATACTCATGCAATCATTTTGATTACGGTACAACATGCTTTTATAGAGATTGAGGTTATAAGGAGATTAATCGATACGTCATCTGCAGGTCTAAAATGGCCGCATTTTGCAGAATTCTTTTGTTTCATACCCCCAAGCGACATTGTGACAGTTAGTTGTGACATTTAGTTACCAACTAGTCGCATCACACGTGACATACAATTACAAAAATGTCATCGCAATGTGACATTTGGTTACAAAAAATCACACCTGTACGACATTTGATTACAAATCGTATCATTTAGGGCGTGTCCCCATATGCACTGCGACCACTGTAGGTACTGTATGACGTCAATTCAGTATACTGTGAAGCCGTTCCTTTATAGCCAGATAAACTGCTGCCCTATTAGTTATTACCTAATTTTATGGACTTAAACTGACAACTAGGAATGGTCTTCATTTTGACGTTTGAAGTTTTTAATCACGTGATCAAAGTACTGCGAGTATCTCGAAAAGGGATATAATTAATCGAGCGAACAAAAAATAAGTTGGCGGCTGCATGTGAGCATACTGTATTACTGAATTTGGCAGCGAATTAATACGTTGGCGACTAAATTACTAAACTGGCGAAAACACTCGGGTGACAAAAAATTCAAAAGTCGGCAGATTTAATCTAAAATTAGGCGCATTATTACTAATCGCAGAGGCGAAATTTAATCTAAATTAGCACCGACATTTATAAGTTGGTGACTTAATTTCCGAGTTGGTGACCATTATACCATATAAGCAGCTATAAAACCAGATTTAGTTGATAAATTAATGGCTGCTAAAAAGTCAATTTGCTGAGTACGGAAAATCCTATTTTTGGATACTGTTGGAGTAAGTTTTTCTTTGGCATGGGTGTCATTTTCTAGGTTTCTGGGGGTGCAGAATAATCTATACATCTATACATCTATACAGATAAATAAAATTGAAGTGTCTGTTTGTAACTTCAAATTAACAGCTTTTCACAAAATGAATCTGAAAGTATATTCGGTACTTATAATAAAATACCAATTTTTTTAATTTTTGTCTGTCCCTCTGTCTGTCTGTCTGTTTGTTCCGGCTAATCTATGAAACGGCTGGAACGATTTTCACGGGACTTTCACTAGCAGATAGCTTATGTTATAAGGTCTAACTACTTTTATTTTAGGGTTCCGTTTAAAAAAATAGCGTTCTGCTTTCGTTAGTTCTGCGCAAACGAAGTTGCGGGCATTAGCTAGTATGAAAATAAAATCTGTTTTGAAATTCCACAATGGCGTAAATTTTTGTCATTAATATTAATAAAGTTGTCCTTTTCCAGGTTTCTGGGGGTTCTGATTACAAAATTGTCCAAAATTTTCCAAAATGGAGAATATTCAATCTTCGTAAAATGAATATGAATACTAAATTAAAAGATCTTGGGGATGCTAATTAGGATTGATGATTATTATTACATTATGTTATGTAGTTCAAGGTACCAGCTATATATAGAAATTTTTCAAAATTCAGGATTTATGAATTTTTATACCATTCATGAAGAAAATATGCGATTTCTAGGTTAATAAGGGGGAGGAAATTTTCATTATTTTTGCAGTAGGATGCACCGTTTCTGAGATAGAAGCGACTATAGAAAAAAATATGGCAATGCTGTACTGAGATACGAGGGTTGTAATCAATAGAAATGTTGGAAAATTCAAGATTTTCGATTTTTTTTTCTCCCATCATGAAGAAAATAATATAATGTTGCGGGTTTCCTAAAGGGGATGAATTTTTCATTATTTTTTCAATAGGATGCATCGTTTCCGAGTTAGAATCAATTTTATAAAAAAAAGAAGTAAATGCTGTACATTGAGATACGACGGATATAGCTATAGGAATGTTGGATAATTCAGGATTTTCGAATTTTTTTTTCTCCCATCATGAAGAAAATATGATGTTGCGGGGTTCCTAAGGGGGACGAAATTTTCTTTATTTTTTTCAATAGGATGCACCGTTTCCGAGATACAATCAATTTTATAAAAAAAAAAGAAGTAAATGCTGTACATTGAGATACGACGGATGTTTATAGCTATAGGAATGTTGGAAAATTCAGGATTTTCTAAAAAAAAATTCTCCCATTCTGAAGAAAATATGATGTTGCTGGATTCCTTAGGGGGACGAAATTTTCATTATTTTTTCGATAGGATGCACCGTTTCCGAGATAGAATCAATTTTATAAAAAAAAGAAGTAAATGCGACATTGAGATACGACGGATGTTTATAGCTATAGGAATGTTGGAAAATTAAGGATTTTCAAATTTCTTTTCAAAATATGAGGTTTCGGGGTTACTAAGGAAATTTGAAACGGATGTCTTTTTTGTAATCAACCCCAGAAACCAATAAAAGGACACCCATATTATTTTTATAAAATTAAGTATGTAGGTCCGCCATATTGGAATTTCAAAACGAATGTCATTTTCATATCCAGCACTCCCAAAAACCTCCTGGTAAACGACACCCATATCAATTTTACGAAAAATAAATATCCGCCATTTTTAAATTTCAAAATTAATCTACACAATAATCTACACCCCCCCTAAAACCGAGAAAAATAAAAAAATGGACATTTTGTACGCTCCTTTATATTTTTTTTGTGTGCTTTCGTTTTGCTGCTTGTATGGTTTTTGAGTTACCTACATCAGGAAAAATATATGTGCCTATTCTTAAATTAAATGTGTACTCACAAATTGTCGCCAAGATGGTTATTTGTTCGCTAAAATATAATCTGTCTGCCAGTTTGGAAAATTCAATGGTATTATTTAGTCACCAGATTTGTAATTTTTTTGTTCCTTACATTCTTTCGCCAACTTAGTAATTTAGTATTCAATATTGGGTATTTTCACATCCAAAATTTAATTGTTTTGTCGCAAGTTTAAATACATGCCTCTCGAAAATGCCAGTGCTCACAGTAGAATATGGCGGCGATTTATGACGTCATAGGGTACTGCGGCAGTATACTGCCTATACTGGCAGACCATAACGGAACGAACTTTTCTACAGTGATAGCACTGTGCTAATGCAGTGCATATCGGAACATACCCTTGATTACAAAAACGTCACAACGCGTGACGTTTGGTGAGTGTGACGTCACATCGAAGCCCTAATGCACGCGCATGTCCCTCGCGTGTACCGGCGTCGTGTCGTCTGGGCTAGGACTGTCGTCGTGGTGCGGTCGCACCTGCACCACCGAGCGTCGCTGCTCCCGGGGGAACTCGTCCTTCATCACCAGCCCCCCCATCCCCCCCAGGCCGTACCCCGGTCCCACCCCCCCGCTCAGGCGGACTCGCTCCGGATCCTCGTCGAGTTTCATGGAGGAGAATACGGTGCTGAGATTCAGTTGGGGTATGTCGTAGAACACGGTGAGGGTCAGCATCACGAACGTCAGGCCGATGATCAGGTAGACTGAAGGAAATAGAAGATGTTATTAAAGTTTAGGACTTTCGTGGCGGCATGCGAACGAGCAGATAAGTTGCCTTATGGTAAGAGATTAACGTCAACTTCAGATACTCTCAAGTCTGAACATTGGAGAGAGGGAATTTTCTTGCATATAGGGTAAAACAACCAATTGTTAGCCCCAAACAGCCAATTATTGGTTTTCCCCTTATCATATAAAATACGGTTGGTTGTAAGGTTGTAAGCCTCCGAAACTACTGGACCGATTTTGAGGAGCTCGACCATCCGTGGGACCCTTAAGTAGTTATAATACTCACAGGTGGTCGCGACTTTGTACATAGGTCGGTACGGTTGGCCCGGCGAGTCTCCGGGTATGTAGTCCCCGAGCCCGATGGTGGTCAGCGATATGAAGCAGTAGTAGAACGAGTCCAGGTAGTCCCAGCCCGGCTCCAGGGCGGTAAACACGGCCGCGGGCACCGCCAAGAAGAATATCACGAGGATCGACACTGGAAATGCGGAGAAACGTCATCGTCATCAGCACTACTTGGGTCTATAAACCTATTAAAGGGAAATGAGGATAGACATTGGAAACATCAAGAATAAGAGTAACTGGGACTATATGCACCGGAATCCGGAAGGCGAGCGAAATTCGGAGCACTGAATTTTACTCGGACCCGCCGTATTCCGGAAAAGCTTTTTTTTTAAAGTGATGATTTTTATGTCTGTAGTTCACGTGTGGCTACGCACTACATACTTATAAAACACACACACACCGCGACATCTCGACTTACGTACAACCTACAAGGTGGTAAGGCGTAGTTGCGTTACATGTGTGTGCGTGACACTGTGTAATTACATGGTGAGGCATAGTTTAGTCCGGCATCTATATTGTGTTCTCTTGGTGTGAGCTCTACATACCAACTTACCGATGATAAACAAATGCACCAGCCGTATAGTGAAGGGCCGATACAGGTGGCCCAGCGCCGAGTTCAGCGTCCGGAGCAGCGCCGTGGCCGGCTGCAGCAGGCGCTCCACCAGCGCCGACAGCAGCACCAGAGTTAGCGGTATACCAAGCAGCGCGTACACCATGCAGAATAGCTTGCCGGTGCGCGTGAGCGGGGTTACGTGGCCGTACCCTGAAATTAAAAAAAGTATGAAAACAGTTAGCCTAAAGGCCGTCCGTGCACATTCCCGCTAAGCGCTTAAATTTTATTTAACGCATCATTTTTGAGCTTATCGAGGTCAAAAATAAAAGTGCTTCTAAAAATTTTCACTGATAATTTTCTTTTAAAGTTTTATCATCATCATCATCATCAGCCTATCGCCGTCCACTGCTGAACGTAGGCCTCCCCCAATGAGCGCCAACCATCCCGATCTTGGGCAGCCCTCATCCATCCGCTGCCAGCCACCTTCTTCAAATCGTCGGTCCATCGTGCCGCAGGACGTCCTACACTACGTTTGCCTAAGCGTGGTCTCCACTCTAATACTTGTCTGCTCCATCGATTGTCTGTCCGTCTGCAGACATGGCCGGCCCACTTCCACTTCAGCGTTAAAGCTGTGGTTAAAGTTTTATAACACTATTTTTTTAAATTTCAAACTGTCATAACTTTGGAATGAATCAACCGATTTTCACTCGATTGGCAGCAATCGATGCAGTTTTTTATGTCATATAAAAGAATCGACAACAAAAATTTTTTAGATGAAAATTTTCGTAGTAATTCCGGAAAAACACTTTTTTCGGTTTTCTTTCCTTAACGATATCCCTCGAACGAATTAACCTATTTTACCGAATTAGCGAAATTTAGCTAATTAGCTGATTAGTTTTTGGAGTTGATCGATAAAGCCGTTTAAAAGTTATTCAAAAAAAAAACACTTTAAAATATTTTTTTTCACAGTTTTTTAAGAGTTCTTGAAATCTATGTGTCCGAATCTTTAGTCCGAATCGATCCAAATTGTATTCAAAATCTAAGTTTAGCCAAGCCGTTTCGAATAGCGCTAGCCGCAATAAAATCGGTCAAACCATTCAAAAATTGTAAGAGGTTTACTTACATACTTACACAAATAGTGATAGAGATAAACAAATAGTGTAGTAACTAGTAGGTAGGTATTATCGCAATCAATTAACGTATTATTGGAAAAACTTTTAATGATTTTTATAACGAAAGCTAAATTGTTTTGATTTGAACGGAAAAAGGATTGTAATTTCGAGAAATTCCCGAACCTACCTGTTATTGAATTACGCAATCCCTTTCTATCCCCCAAAAATTCCAATTTCCATTACTTAGTCGAGAACATTTCATTCAATACGTATCGGAATGAAAAGAATACGGAAAAAAGACTTTTTTCTAATGAAAAATGCTTTTAACTAATTATCTTTAAGCCATCTTAAGCTTGCACGTGGCACTTAAACCCCTACTAAATCCTTATTGTTCAAGGAAGTCGTTGATCACCTCTGAGGAAATTTCCAAAGTCCTTCCCGCATTTCATTTCATGGCCAATTTTTTGCAATTTTATCAGGTAGGTAAGTATTTTATTATTGACAGCCATTTGACAACCGTTTTAACGCCCTACCGTGTAGGCCCTAGATAAGAGTTGGTGCGAACAACATGTACGCATGTTACATTGTGTGCTGTCTATGAATAAATAACGTGACGTGGCATGTCATGATTATTCATGATGTGCCACATCACACGCGTATACCCAAACTTGAGACACGAGCAAACCAGGGGAGTGGTCCCGCGACAGAATTTTCTACGGGCCCCACGCTGGCTTAATCCGGCACTGGTGCCCCTGGTATTGTAGCCACTTACCTGCAGTGGTGACGATAGTAGACTAGATCACTAGACCAACAGCGTCTGGCCAAAACTCCAATTAGGGCTTCCTGTCACGTTCTTAGAAGACGACACTTGACAGTGCAATTATGTACCTACGTAAATAAATAGCGAAGATTGCAGCTTACCTATAGTGGCGACGACAGTAGTCGAGAAGATCAGCGACTGTCCGAACTCCGAAGCTCCAGTTCGGGCCTCATGTTCTCCTGTGACAACACTCTCTGACCACTAGCGCGGAAACCTACTTCAGCGATACATTGCAGATTCTTACCTATAGTAGTAACGACTGTAGACGAGAAGAATAGCGACTGGCCAAAGCTCCAGTTCGGGCCTCCTGTCACGTTCTTAGAAGACGAAACTCCCTGACCACTGGCGCGGACGACTTGCTCCAGTAGCGTCTCCAACTCCTCATCTGAAAAAAGAAACACGTCATTATAATCGACTGCTCACGTCCTCTCGTCTGGTCTATGGAGGTCGAGGACGTCGTGAACTACATCCGTGCGAAGACCACCCACTAGACGGTCGAGGGTCTACAGCGCCACAAGATCATCTTCGGTTCCTTTGTGGTGAGATTCATTATAATTTGAAATTTGCACAAGTATTTCTCATAACATGAAGTAGGCATCCATTATGGAAGGATATTTCAAAATTCCACCCCCAAGGGGGTAAAATAGAGGATGAAAACCTAATTCACGCGGACGAAGCCGCGGCCAATAAATGCTAGTCTAATATATACTAATATAATAAAGAGGAAAAGTTTGTTTGTTTGCATTGAATAGGCTCCGAAAGAACTGGACTGATATCAATGTTTGGCACAGATGTAGAGTAGACCACGAAGAAGGATATAGGCTACTTTTTATTGCGAAAAAATGTACGGTTTCTGCGGAATTAACTTTTGCTATCTACTTACACTTAAAAAGCTAGTTTTAAATTAATTTTTGTCTATCTGTCTGTTTGATCCGGGTCATCCGGGTTATCTCTGACGGCTATACCGATTTTGAACGGACTTCCACTGGCAGAGAGCTTAAGTTATAAGGAGTAACGGCTACATTTATCTAACAGAACCCTCGTTTAAAAATAATGTTTCGTTTTCTATTAGTTCCACGCAAACGAAATTGCGAGCACCAGTTAATTGTATAATAATATTATTATTATATTATATACTGTGTGCAATGAAGATTTTGTTTTGTTTGGCCTTCTTAGTACTCTTCGGTTATAAAACTCACGGGTGAAAGAACTTTCTCTTGAGGGACGCTCGTTAAAAATGTACTTATGCAAAATTATATATCAGATAACTAAATAGCCTGTTGAATAAATAACGAACCTTCAACATTTGTAGCAGGCTGAAGTGCTCGCTGTAGGTCGCCGTCTAATTTTAGTGAGCCTGTCCCGAAATCAATATGGAGAGTGGCTCGTGTATAATTCAGTTGACAGTTGTATTGTTGGATGGAGAGCTCCGTAGCCTAGTGGGTAGACCGTTTGGTTCGCACTCGAGAGAGTGCAGGTTCGAATCCCAGGTTGTGGCGTGTACCAATGAGAATTTTTCAGATCTCAAGTACATTATACGGACGCTCTAACGGTGAGGAAACCCGCACATGGTTGGCCCCAGACGTATTGACTAGTTCATTCCTCTTGACTAGGCTGACTATGTTGTGAGAATGCCGTATGTGCTTGGGCAACCATACGACATTTAAAAACCAACTGTCCCAGGCACTACAGTATTTCAAGAGTGGTTACTTCGCTCGGAGAATACTGTATAAATCATCCATTAACGGATGCAAAGGCCTAATTTGTATTGTTGGATGAGTTGGATCCATTTAGGTTTGTTATTTGCAGAAAATGGATTTAGAGCACGAGCTCTATCCTCCTTAATATTATAATTGTTAAAGTTTTGTGAGGATGGATGGATGTTTGTTACTCTTTCACGCAAAAACTACTGAACGGATTTTGATGAAATTTGGTATGGTAGTAGTTTAGGATCTGGATTAAAACATAGTCTACTTTTTATCCCGAAAAAGTACAGTGTTCTCGAGGGATACTATATTTATGCGGGCGGAGCCGTGGGCAAGAGCTAGTATACGATAAAGTTGAGTCGAAGGACCGTCATTTATTTAGTTAAGTAGGTACTTTTTATAGTTTTTTTTGTGTCGGGGCCCGGGGGGTTACTTAAATTTTTCAGCCGACCGAGGCCGATGTGAGGCGAAGCGGCGATGATTTTATCACCTACCTAGGTATATTTTGAAAAAAAGAAACCTACATAGGTATAAAATCTATAATCGACATCATTGTTTATTTAATTTAATTTATTTAAATATTTGTTTATTTAATTTTATTTATTTATTTATTTATAATGTTTATTTAATTTATTACATCATTGTTTATTTAATTTAATTTATTTAAATATTTGTAATTTGTAATATAGGAATCATACAGAAGTCTGGAGTCTCGACAGGTTAATTAATATTTATGACATGAATTCTATTATTCAAATTGTTGTGAGAGCTAGCGTGCACCAATCACCAAACTCGCGCTATGAAAAGCGTGGGACCACTGGCCACTGGGACCACATTGTTAAATTTTAAGTTCGCTACTCTTTGAACTGTAAAGCCCATAGACGCACAGTAAAACCAAATTGCTAATAGTACTGGGCAATATTCGTTTTTTCTACGGAAATAATAGACGATGTATGAATAACCTAACCAAGAGCATGTCAATTGTCAGGACATGTCTAAGGAGGGTTCCGTAACTATCAACGCGCAATAGTTTTTCTTTGAATTACTTCAAATTGTTCGATTTCGCTCAAAATAATTTTCCTAAACAGTTTTTAGGATGATCTATCTCAGGGGTTTTCAAACTGTGGGGCGCGCCCCCCAGGGGAGGCGCAGAGATCTATAAAGGTGGCGCGCGCCACTTGTATAGTTAAGTATGAAAACCTGCAGCCGCTGAGAGAATGCATTCTAGATTACTTGATACGACCAATAAATAGAACTAATTTTTAATTGACAGGCATAGCAATTAACTAAGATTGAATTAATTCGCTCACTGAGAAAACTATAAGTACCTGTCAGGAACTCATTGTTTTCTCAGCGGACGAATGTCAAGAACCTCATTCACCCAAAACACTTATTTTGTTATTGAATAAGTACTTTTTAATTATCTAATCTGTTCATCTGGACAGAAGGATGGGGCGCGCGAAATTTTGTATGGTCTAAAGAGGGCGTGTTCCAAATAAGTTAGGGAACCCCTAATCTATCTGCATGGAAACTTACAAGTTACAAGTTTCTAACTCCGATAGCTTAGAAATGCCAGGGAGGACCAACTTATAAGTCACTTTGGAGGCCGATTACTCGAAATGGTTGACTTTGTAAAAAAGTCATGAATCAAAACTTGCCTTTTTTTAAAAGACCTATTCAACGATACCCCACACTATGGGTTAGAATGACAAAATATATTTCATCCCCACTTCACATGTATGGAGAGCCTGCACCCCTACCCCCTTACTAATAATCGCTGCATAAGCTTTGAATAGTTATACAGTGTTTTGTCTCCTTCTATCGAATTAAAAATGTCACTTGTGTGACGGGAACAAAACACTGTATAACTATTCAAAGCTTATACAGCGTTTATTAGTAAGGGGGTTAAAATATAAGTTTTTTTTTAATTTGATTAAGATGCGAAAACCGTACGCACTTCTAGCTTCTGTAATTATGAATATAAATGGATGAAATTTGGTACAATCAAAGACTCTATATAGATCTCAGTTAATTAGTTCTAGCTGTTCTTATCATGTTACATTGTAGTGGCTATGTATATTGTATATTGTAGGCAGTCGGTACCAGGGGGGCATAAGTGGGTAGCGATAAACAGGGATGATGTTAGGTCACGTGACCGTGATAGCATATCGAAGTGGCTCGGGCCACATGAGTAAATAGTTTTATTGGTCCATGGTAAATAGTAAATATATGTAGTTACTACCAACTGCTACAGGTATCTACTATATATCGATGATTGGAAAACGTGACCATCCCTGGCAGTGGCGAAGGCTGCTTCTCCTTCATAGGGAAGCCGAAGCCTGTATAATAGGTAGGGATTTCTATGAAGGTTAGCAAAAGGTAAGTGCAAGGGAAGCCGATAGGAATGGAGTTATAGGAACCCTTCGCCACTGATCCCTGGCTCAGTACAGGACATGGGCCATGGCTTATTTACAACAATTAATATTAAATATTATGCTACTTTTATTTTACCCATAATATTATATTTTGTCTAGCTTTTTTACTCACTACTGTGGTCTGTGAGTGAAAGTACAATACTGAGTAATAAAAACAAAATTAAAAATTGTGCATGAAAACAAATGTTTTTGTTTCATAATTATTTTCTGTGTAATGTTTCGAAAAATATGAGCAGAAGTCACGCCTTGAGCTACAACGATAGAGAATAAAAAAAGTCGCTTTAAATATTTATAATGGCTATGATTTTTTAATCTAGGTATATTAAAAATTTAAAACTGGTATCTGCATAATATTCTCTATTAGCTATACGTACTACCTAGTTATATTGGTCCATGGTACTACGTAGCTAAATAAAAAAAAAATACACTGCGACGCACATATTGGAAAGATCCTTTAAAAATATTGAAGGGGTATAAAATGGAAATTACTTTTTATAGTTTTTTGTTACTTAAAGTTCCAGGCCACATAATATTTTGACTAAGGTGTAGAATGTGTATAGTTAGGCTTGTAGAGTAGTCGTGTAGAGGTTAGAGTTAGGTTAGTTAGGGCTTGGTTTTACAATGGCTTGACAATGCGAGTCATATGGTAGTCTTGGTATCACTTTACATGAAAATGTTTTGGTGGGATATATTTATTTTTATTTTATTGACTCGCCGACAGAACAGATTTGGTCAAAGAATAGAACTATGATGATCTTACTTTCTTTTACTTTGAAAAGTTCATAATATTTACTGCATAATATGTAATTAATATGCGTCAATATGGGCAAAATATGAATATTAATATTTATTACTAGCTTTTCCCGCGACTCCGCCCGCGTAAATCCAGTAGGTATACCATGGCAATACTACTTTTTCGGGATGAAGCACAGCCTATGTTTTAATCCAGATTCTATACAACTACCATACTAAATTTCATCAAAATCCGTACAGTAGTTTTTGCGTAAAAGAGTAACAAACTTCCATCCTCACAAACTTTCACATTTATAATAGTAATAGGAGGACATTTACAAAGATTTTAATATTTAAATGTCTAAATTTAGTGTAAGCAGTTCAGGCAAAGTTTACCTATACTATTCTATAATTATTCCATCTTTCCAATGTTTTCCACCTTCATTGACGTAGAAAATATTTCTGACCCGCCGCCGGAACATTTTTTTTTTCCAAAATCATAATGCCACGCGTCGCATCGTAATGTCGCTAGTCGCTACGCTACGATCTCGCGAAAAGCTCGAAAACCGAGAAGAAGGCGAGAAAGCGATGGATTCACTCGCGCTTTTCGCGGTGTTGATTTTTTAAAACTTGTTATCTAATGTATATTTGACTTTGTACCGAAATATAGATAACTAGCCGATGCGTATTAATTGCGTAGAACTAACGGAAACGGAACCCTATTCTAAAACGGAACCCTAAAATAAAAGTAGCCTATGTTAGACCTTATAACATCAGCTATCTGCCAGTGAAACTCCCGTGAAAATCGGTGCAGCCGTTTTGGAGATTAGCCGGAACAAACAGACAGACAGACATAACAAAATTTAAAAAAAATGGGATTTTATTGTAAGTACCGAATATACCTTCATATGCATTACGCGAAAAGCTGTTAATTTGAAATTACAAACAGACACTTCAATTTTATTTATCTGTATAGATATTTCATAATTAATTTATAATTGACGCAAAATGCACTATGTATTTACTTTTAGATAGCCTCTATTCTTATCTAATGCTATGCAATGATTGCTTGACGAATGACGTAGGTCTGACGTAACAGGTTTGCCCTTAAGTAATTATTATTAGCTGATAGTAGGTATTCCATCATCAAATCAGGTCATTTCTTTACCCAGGGTCATGGATAGCTTTGACGTTGTTACGTATTCACTAATGATTTAGCAGCCTCCGTGGTGTAGTGGTTCGAGCTTGGCTCTCGACTCGGAGGTAGTGGGTTCTATTCCCGCATTGGTACAACAAAAAATGTTGTATCCAAGTTTGGTTAGGACAATGCAGGCTGATCATATGATTGTCTGACAAGAAAGATGATCCATGATCGGCCAGTCGTGTCGGTTATCCGTCCCACTGGATTACGAGAGTAAAGGAAGAGCGAGTGCTCTTGTGTACTGCGCACACACTTGGGCACTATAAAATAACTCCCGCGTAGCTGGCCTGGTTTCAATGAAACCGGCCACCGTCACCGAAATCGGTGTGGGGAGCTATTTTAATGATTTAATGCTGTAGCAAATATTGAAAAAATCATGAGAATTTATTTGAATTTGAATTTACAAGCTTTAAACTATCCAGCTAAAACTAACTTAATTGCAAGGCCGCGTTGAATTCGAGGTATCTTTAGACAACATTTCATCTTAGCTACACCTTAGAAGAGTCTCGAAGCATTTTTTTTTCGATTGAAAAGAACAATTTTCACATTTATTTTTTAAAAGGCCAGCGCGAGTTTTTTAATAACTTAGGTATACTCGTATGGGGAAAATATATTTATCGATGTGCCGAATCAGCGCAATCGATTCAATAGTTTGAGCTGTGTTGGATCAGATCAGTAACAGTAACAGTAACATGGGCGTAGCCAGGGGAGGGTTTTAAGGGGTTCAAAAATTGGCTCGCTCGCTTCGCTCACTCGTATTTGGCTTAAAGAACACATTATAAAATTCAGTACCGACGTTCAGCTTTAGGCTATTGATATTTGTATTTTTTCGGATTACACAGTCTTTCAGGGTTTAAATCTGAAACGGGTAAAAACGAAAAAAAAACCAAACCAAAATCTGGTTACGCCCGTGGTAAGTAATAACATGAATATGACCAAATCAACCATGATAGTTCCATCATGGTAACGGCTACTTTTAGATGAGCGTATATAAAGGTGTAAGAGTGTCGTAACTCGCAAGGAAGCTGCAAGGACCACGCCCCTCTCTGATAAACTCTTCACGATAACCCCCTGTATATAACCCCCTAGTACAGAGTGCTCCGATAGCAGGTCAATAGATTGCGTAAGGCGCCGCGCCGCGTCGGTACTACGAGAATGTAGGACATCGAGAAATTACGAGGGGGACATTATGTTAATTGCACATAGCCACATAATAATAATATCTATGGCCGCTTTCACACCACGTCAATCTGGCCCCGTCAGCCCCGTACTAAGTATCCGAGACCAGACAACGGTTTAAGATTTTTTACATTGAAAATTAGTGAAATGTCTTTTCGTTCGCTCCAGTGTAGGATCAGATTTCACGAAAAATCTGACCCCCTTATATCTCGGAGAGTCGTGAAGATATGATATTCAAAAAAGGTCCAAAAGACGCGTATTCACGAGAGCTGTAAGGTGCAAAAAGAATTATTCGCGAAAATAAAAACGAAAACGTTATGGCCCTCTTTTAAATATTATATATCTATGGTTATGGCCGAAATAGTGATTTTTTTCCGAATCTTTGATTTTGGCGCTCGATATTTTGGAAACGAAGAATGATATCAAACATTTGATAAAAACTCTTCTTTTTGAGCCTAAAACGAAGACGATATAATATAGGGTTAAGAGTTTGTCCTGTAGCCTAACCTTTTTGCGACAATATTTTTTTTAATTCCGTAGATTCGTTCAGTCGTGTGAGGCAAAAAAATCTGTGAATTTTATTATTAACCTTATGCCTAATATTATTTATCCGGCATCCCTACTCATAACCAGGGCCTCTAGTCAAGATGCATTCGATAATTTGGACGGCGAAGTTCGAAAAAAAATGTATGGGATTTGAAATAAGGCATCGCAAGCGACATGTCACATAACGATGACTTATATCAAATCCTATACATTTTTAATTTCGAAGTTCGCCGTCGAAATCATTGAATGCATCTTGACTGAAGGCCCAGGGTTATTATACGCATTGCCTGGTTCCGGAGGTCAAGCACGTCAGGCCTTATCAAGTGAATTAATTACATTGGTAATTAATTACATAAAGTATTAACGTGGGAGCCAAATAGTAAATACCACTCACTCACAGAAAACCGGCGTGATGTAACGCCTCCTAATTATTACCTATCTGTCGAGAGATCTTCATCTCAAAATGATCTAAATCTAAACTGATGTTACAAGCAGGAAATATTTGTTTGTTCGTTTGCATCGAATAGGCTCCCAAACTGCTGGACCGATTTTGATAAAACTTGGCACAGATATAGAGTTAACCACGGGGAATGACTTAAGCTACTTTTTGACGCGGCCAAAATGTACGGTACCAGCTGGAATTCTTTTTACGCGCACAAAGTCGCGGGCAGCATGTATTCATTGATATTTTAGTATTGGTAATATTATGTGGGAACTGAATGTTTGTATATATTGCAGAATCAAGGCCACGACTACTCGGGTGCTGTCAAATGTCAACGGAACCGCCACAGAGGTCGTGAAACTTTTTTACTCTAAGAACTTTTTATTATACATGGACCAGCCCCGGATCTATATGGGGGGGGGGGGGGGGGGGGGGCAACTGGGGACACTTGACACTTTTTTATCTGGTTGTCTGTTCGGCGTGTTCGGGCTTGTCTCTGAAACGGCTGGACCTATTTTCGCCGGACTATTTTCACTAACAGATAGCTGATTTTTTAAGGAGTAACTTTAGCTACATTTATCTTAGGGTTCCGTTTAAAAACGTCCGTTCGGTTCTGTTACGTTATATCGCAAACGAAATTGCGGGCACCTGCTTATAAAACATGTAAATGACCTATTATCCAAGTCTAAACTATAAAGCTTCCGAGAAAAGTCTAGGATACACAGAATAGATATATAGAAAATAATTATTATTGTCAGAAAGTTTTGTTCAACTACGGAATTCTAAAGTTGGCTAACAATTTCCAAAACCGGATTTCCCACAAGTCCAGTTTAAACTAGCTTACTTCATCTCTATGATAAATTATACAAATGTACGAAAATAAACACATAAACACAACAAAAACGATATAATTAGTAGATATTGTAGGTATCGTCTTAATTTTTTTAACAAAAAATAGAACCCTCTTCAAAAAACAAACCCAAACCACTGAAAAATTAAAAAATAATTCAAAATAAAATATGTAAAACAATTTTCCTTATTTTAATTTACTTTTTGAAGTCGGTGCCTCCCAAATCCCAAATCAATGCAGCTTTTTATGATAGGTAGATTTCTTTCATTTCTGAGTTTAGGACTAATGACTAGTTTAATAATCTTTAGGTTTTCCATTTTTTATACTAAAAAAAATATCGAATAAAGTTTCCTGTTAAATGTGCTATACCTTCCCTGATAAATGCCCTATTCAGTTGTGGAAACCCCGTACGAAGTTCAATCCAATAATAATACGTAACATTATAATGGTTATGATACCAACTATTTTTGAAATTTTTAACATTCCATGTTACTTTGCTAGTCATGGTATTTGTTTCTAATATCTAAAAGCAGTAAAAACTGGAGTAAATAATGGAGCAATAACTTTGTTAACGAGCTTTTAATTAGTTGACAGTAATAAACGAAAAATTACTGGAAATGTAGTCATCAAAGTAATTATAAACCGAACGACAACCCGCGTCGCGTTGTTATAATGTTTGAAAGTCCTTGGTACGGCATACGAATGAGGTAAGCTTGTTATTACTCCTATGGTACCTATCTAATATTTATGTAACTCATGATTATCATCAGGGGCCATCCATAAATAACGTCACACGAATTTCACGATTTTTTACCCCTACCTTGTCACAGTTGTGAGGACCCCCCTCCCTAGTGTGACGTCACATATTTTGCAAATTTACATTTAGAAATTATTGAATAAAAATATTGGTTCCGAAACCAGTTTTATTTCCATTTAAATTATTTTAATAAAATTAACATCAAATGAAACTTATCATCACATCAAATTAAAATTAATTATATTAATTAATGAAATTAACGAAACAAATAATGATTGACTGTTAACTAAAGAAATTAACAAAACAAAAAATAATATTAATATAATTATCTTTAAATTAAAGATACAAACTTAATAATCTTCAATCCATGAGCCGCACCTTTCATGGCCACGGGCGACCCAGCTATTAGCAAAACTTTTTTAAAAGTTTTGCTATGATGATAATAATAGTACTTTACTAATAATTACTATTAATATATCTAATATCCATCCATGACCCAGTAGCACAGAAAGCTTTTTTCCCTGGCCGGGTTCGAACTCCGGCTTGAGCGCCAACGCGCTAACCACTGAGCCACAGAGGTCGTCAGATGTTCATGAGCATACATCAGATTGTAGCTGGTGCGCTATCAACACGCGTTGTGAATTGTGATAACACAAACAAACACACGTAGGTATCTAAGTTTATATATTGCGATAACCGCACCGATTATACAAATAGATCGTCACTAATAATGATTCCTGCGTGATATTAACTGCCCTACTTGTTAGTTAAGTGTGATGTTACTTATAATATGTCCTCCTAAGTCCTAACCTTAGTTTTTAGCGAACAGTATAGTTATTTATAGGAGCTATGTCGGAAATCGTACATTTTGCTGCGATATAAAGTAGCCTTCTAGATAATCCAGTGCCTAAACTACTACCATACCAAATATCATCTAATCCGTTCGTCAAACATCCATTTAGGTATATCATAGATCATACTAACAAACTTTTGGCATTCATAATATTAGTAAGGATAACTTACAAAATTATTTTATAAATAGGTATAATATTTTGTCATATTTTATAATAACAGAAAGTTTTATTCGTTAAAGTTGACTTTTAAGTCAACTAGAAGTTAAGTTACTTTTAAGTCAATTAGAATAGGTAATATTGAATCTTCATTTAACGTGAACTTAGAAACAAATTGGAAACCCGATTCTGCATTTTTTGCTAAATACTAAAGAGTAATTTAATACTGTCCGTCGAAACTTTAATTAGAAGACAGATTTTTTTAAATTTAACGACATTCGAAGCTTTCTAAAAACAAAAGTGTTACAAGTCTCTCAAATGATTTTCAACACTTTCAATACAGAAGATGCGTAATTTTTTTTGGTAAATATTCCGTATCGCGCCACCAGTGATTTTGAGGCCGATTTTTTTTTACAGTCGCGTTATAATCTGTAAACATCAGAACTAGTATTGTTATGATGGCGCATGACTATTTCTGGCTAAAAAAAAATCCGTATCGCGCCACCAGTGATTTTGAGGCCGATTTTTTTTTACAGTCGCGTTATAATCTGTAAACATCAGAACTAGTATTGTTATGATGGCGCATGACTATTTCTGGCTAAAAAAAAATCCGTATCGCGCCACCAGTGATTTTGAGGCCGATTTTTTTTTACAGTCGTGTTATAATCTGTAAACATCAGAACTAGTATTGTTATGATGGCGCATGACTATTTCTGGCTAAAAAAAAAAACCGTATCGCGCCACCAGCGATTTTGAGGCCGATTTTTTTACAGTCGTGTTATAATAAGCCCTCAATAACAACTGGCTTCAATTATGAGTCGACGTAGCCACGCTACGCGGGGCTCCTACTTCTGGGTGGTTTACAAAAAAATAACCACGATTTTGGACCAATTAGCCATCTAACCTAACCCAATGAAGTCGTATTGGGCCAACTCGGAGTAATACATTGCTATTAATTACCAAAGAATTATATACTGTTCTCATACATTTCCTATATCACATTATATATAAAATATAATTACATTCGTAATTGATTCTCCTGTATTAACACAAGATTTTTTTTAATTTTTTTTTTTTTGCAAAAAAGGTCATGCGCCATCATAACAATACTAGTTCTGATGTTTACAGATTATAACGCGACTGTAAAAAAAAATCGGCCTCAAAATCGCTGGTGGCGCGATACGGAATATTTACCTTTTTCTTATTGGCTTTTGGAAAAGTACATTATAAGCCAGGAAATATTTTCATTGCAATGCAATGGCATGTCTACGATCAACCGTTGACGAAATACGGTCATCACAAAAGTGAGATCGTTGGAGAGCATATCAAAAACTCTCTATACAAAAAATGTAGCTGGAGTGACATCACGGCTGTTGTGTGATGTGTCACAACGAAAATGTCGAGATAGATATAAAATTGATTTTATCAACTTAAATACTGCGTTATATCATTGTCATAACAAAAAATGACACAAATAACTTAAGGGTTTGAACCAGTGATAACTATTATATATCTATGATTTGAACAGTTATTTTCGTTTTGCGATCAAAGAAAAAAAATCGTTGTTTTTTAATCCTGTGACCTTTTAATGTAGCACTAATTACTGCTCTTTTCCATTTTTCGGTCCATATTCATGTTGCCTTTCGGAAAATATAAGAATTTTGCTGCTTTACAACAAATGCATCTTCTCTTTTACAATCTATGCATGACTAGTATTGCCGTGTAGGTATAATTTTTTTAAATTTTTGTTTAAAATCGGGTCAGAATTTAGAAGGCAAAAGAAATCGGGCTATGCGTTAAATGGTATTTTAACAATTTAGTATGTCGTCAAAACAATTTAAAAACACGTGTTTATACAAAGAGTGGGACTATACAAGCGACGACTTATACTACAACTAATAAGATCGTTACTTAACTTTATAAGAATCGAATGAAGATAACTTTTATTCAAACTCAGATCAAATAAAAAATATTTAATCTGAGTATTCAAACTACTCAATGTGTGCTTCAACGGAAATTGACAATTTTACATTTAGGAGTTTATTGATACGATAGAAATGTGCCTACCTAGTACCTATAAAAATACGTAAGAGGACTGTGTCAGTTAGCAATTTAACGATGATTTTTTTTTAAATAAGTCCAGTAGATTTTGCGTGAATCGGATAAAAACATACAAAAATATAAAAATACAAATAGCTGATTAACATTGACGGCGGTAAATTTGGTTTTATGCAATGATTTCAAAACTAGTTTTATGCGATGCGATGTCTTATATTAACTTCACCTGTATGTAAGCTTGTTTGTTTGCTTGTAAGTATGTAACTCTCTCTTGCGCGCCTGCTGCCTTCCTCGGCTCTGGTAGCTTTAAAACACGCTTTTAAAGAATATCGAACTAAAAAGTTGAAAATAATTTTAAAAATAAACTTAAAACAGTAGTAAGTATATAAAAAATACTAGTATAATTGAGGGAAAAGCGTGGGGCGCTTTCAGTTTTGTGCCATAATTTTCGTATATCGAGCGACCCACGCTTTTCCCTCAATTATACTAGTATTTTTTATATAAGTACTACTGTTTATTTTTAAAATGTTTAAAATTATTTTCAACTTTTTAGTTCGATATTCTTTAAAAGCGTGTTTTTTTAGTTTTTTTAAAACTATATTTATTAATTTATAGCACCTGTGATTAGGTGATTATGTAAAAGTTATTTCACAATCGGTTCAGTACATCCAGAATCCAGAGGGTTTCCCCTACGACCTCACAAACACAAAAAACTACGACAGTAATAAAACATGCAGTTATGCTATCGGACGTTTAAACTTAAAATATTGTGATTTGTGATACAGGCCCTATTATTTATAGTAGGTAATTATTAGTTATATATTATATATTTAAAATTAAAATGTAAATATATAAAAGGCAAACATGACTGACTCATCTATCAACGCACAGCCGAAACTACTAAACGGATTTTGCTGCAATTTGGCATACAAATGGTTGTAATGACGTAAGAAAATGCGCTAAGAAAGGAGTTTTGAAAATCCGCCCCCTAAGGGGGTGAAAAAGGGGTTAAAACTTTGAATGGAAACCGAACTCCACGCGGACGAAGTCGCAGGCAAAAGCTAGTAAGTAGTGTATATTTACTTACCTAACACAGTCGGATATTTGGTCAAAAAGTCTTGTTTCGCGCGTATAACTTCCAAGTATATCTGGTTCTCCAATGGAGTTTCAAGGGCAGAGAACACCAGGGCCCCAGAAATTAGGTAGCTGAGGTAGAACACTATGTAGATGACGAGGAGCCAAGGCAGTTTGGTCTTGCCAAAAAGTTTGGTGGTAGCGAAAAGAGGCTGGAAGGGGGGATGCTCTTCCTCGTACAAGATTTCCCTGGGTACAATTAACTTCTTGGGGTAAGGGAACAGCTGGCTGTGGACCGTCATGTCGTCATCGCTTCTGGAGCTCATGCTCCCGTATGAATGTATACGTTTGTATTTCGGTTTTTCCATTTTGAATAACTAGTAAAGTCGCACAAAAATACGCTAAAAGTCACTCACGAATGCCAAAGTCACAAACTCTTCAACAGTCACAAACAAACTTGTAGAAATTTACACAAACTCGTCGAAAGTTACACAAACTCTCCAATAGTCACTCACAAACTCGCCAAAAACCACACACAAACAAGGTCGAAAGTTTTTTTCGCAAATCCCGAACCGAAAACCCGGATCGGTTCTAAACCGTCATCAACTGTACTTGAAGAATCGTTTGGGATGGTTCGGATCGAAGAATAAAGCTGTCACAGTTATTCGCGGCTTAGGACACAGCATGTTTATACATTTTGGAAAACTTTGGCCAAATGAATGCGTACGCGCAGCTCCGGAGACGACACTCAACTGATATAAGTGATATAACGAATAACGATAGTCTGAGGAGGTAACATGTTTGACTGATAATGACTAGCGTCGGTCGAAGGCGTCGAAACCGGTTTGACTACACAAACAACTTTTCAATTTCGAAAAAGCTTAGCAATTTAAAGTGTTATAATTTTAATGAATAAAAAATGTAGATTTTCTTGAATCCAAAACCATACAAGAAAGTAAAAAATTGAGACTTGTTATCTTTTAATGAATAACCATAGATTTAAATATAACGATTTATGGCGTATTATACTATGCCTAGCTGCACACGTGCAATATTATTGACAGAATAAATTTGTCAATACTAGTCAACACATACTAAAAAACGGCAATATGCACACAAGGAATATTATTGCCAATTTGTCAATATGAACATTATTGCCAATAATGTAGGTGTGCGGCTAGGGTTACCATATCTCAGGATTTGTCCTGAGATTTCAGGATTTTTCGACTCTTCTCAGGATTCCGGCCGGATTTAGCAAATCTAGTGATAGCTCAGGATTTTCAATAAAACACAGGTTACATTTTAAAGATCTCTCTTATTAAACTACTAAAAATAATTTTCTTTTAGTAACAATTGCAGTTAAAATCAATACTTATTTATCAAAGTGAAACAAACTAAAAATAATCTTCTTTTGGTAACAATTGCAGTTAAAATCAAAAAAGTCGCGTAAAACGCGTGCGCAAGATAATAATTAGAGTCCGACCGAAATTGGTTTTTAGGCCGAAACCGAAACTGAAAACGAATATTCGGCCGTGGCTTCAGTTTCGGCCGAAACAGAAACCGAAACCGAAACTCACGTGGTCAAGTAGAAAATTCCTTAAAATACTGAAATTTGGTGCATTTTATCCATTATTCTGCATTAATTAGGGCATGAAATGGAAACACGGTATATTAATTTTGTTGAAATCATTTATTTAATACAATATTTAAAAAATATTAACTATATTTTAATTATGTTTTCAAATTCAGTTGCGTTGTCAAAGCGTTGCCGCAAGAATCGTTTCTTTACGTTAGGCGAGCGTGCACGAAAACTTCCGAAATCAGTTTCGGTTTCGGCAAAAGTTTCGGCCACTTTTGGCCGAAACCGAAACTGCCGCCGAAACTTGATTTTTGGCCGAAACTCGGCCGAAACCGAAACCGAACTTTCGGTCGGACACTAATAATAATACGTTTTTGAGAGAAAATTCTCAAGCTGTAGAAAATCTCAGGACTTTTCCATGGAAATCAGGCCTTTTCTCCGGACTTTTGATTTTTTCATCTGGTAACCCTATGTGCGGCTAGCTATGCCTACTTATTTTTTTATTTTTTTCTATAGAAAAACTTACAGCTAAACATAACTTACTGGTAACAAAATTGCAACAGATAGTCATTGACAAATTTTTACAGATATGTACTACGTTATACGTACCATAGAAATAGTTTCGTGATCGATAGCTAGTCGATACATATTCAAAACGTCAACATTACCTACGAGTCCTGCGACATCAACAATCGGGAGTTGGGACCCATTATAAGAAATATACATAGGCCACAGAACACTTATTACTCGACATAGGCTGATAAACACATTACGTAGTAACTAATTAGTAATATGTGATATTACCCTCCTTTGCGTCGCGCAGTCGGATAAAAATTGTTAAAACTACAAGCTACTCAGGTATTTATTTACCTACCTAATCGTAGTGATAAAACGACCTCAGTTTATATTAGATTATATTAATCAACTTGTTACTGCAATAAAATATTTGATTAAGTACTATATCAATAAAAAGAAAACCTAATTTACATACAAATAATAAAACAATATTCATGATTTTAAAATCTCCCCATAAATCAAAAGGACAGTATTCAAAACCCTACACTGCATTGTTCTAATTTCAATAGGGTATTTTCCAAGTTTTTGAAAAGTATGTCAAATTGTTCCTAATACCAAAATACATTAGCAGTTTGAACCATTCTTTGTGAATTTCTTTCTTTTCCCTGCAAATTAGCCTAAAAGTTTAAATTAATATTATAGGCGCGAAAACGCTATAATGAGTTGTCATGACGTCACATTCTTGTAACAGTAAAGTGGCAAGTGTCAAATTACACTGAAAATGCCAAAGAAGTAGGAGATTGAAAATGCCAAATCCCAGAATACCTACTATTTACGTTTTTAAATAAATGTTTTAAGCCTATTAAAAATGCCTTATAAATGGTGCGTAGTGCCAAAATGCACTAATACGTCCATTAAAACACCGGGGAAAATCTTTGTGACCATACCAAAGAACAGTGAAATGCGGAAAACGTGGCTATTACTCGCTGACGCATGACGTAAATGATTTTGATGCTGGCTATTCTTTATGGAAATCGGGAGGCCATTAATAAAAGAAGAAGTACAAGAATATTACGTCACATTCCAATCTCGTGCGTTTTTAGTCACGTGGTCAAACGTGAAAATTTCATAATTTTATTTTTGATATTTTATAAAAATCGTACATATTTTTGTGTAAAAAGTTGGTTAAATTGGTTTAAATTAATGTTTAGCGATAAAATATCAACAATCTGATGTATATTTTCATCATAGGATAATACCCTATTTGTAGGTGTAATGATTGAAATGTTATTTTCACATAAAAAAATGCAATTTTCTAAGTCTTATAGTTTAGAAATGCCAGGAGGGACCAACTTACAAAGCACTTTGTAGGCCGAGTACTCGAAAATGGCTGAATTTATAAAGCGGCCATGTATAAAACCTTACATTTATTTTAAAAGACCTATTCAACGATATCCCACACAATGGGGTACAATGAAAAAATATTTTTCATCCCCACTTCACACGTATGGAGAGCTACCCCTAAAATGTGTAATTATTATTATTTTATGATGCCAAAAACGAGATCTATACACAGTCTTTAACTATACCAAATTTCATCCATCCATATCTATACTAATATTATAAACCTGAAGTTTGTTTGTTTGTTTGTTTGAACGCGCTAATCTCATGAACTACTGGTTCGATTTAAAAAAAATTTTTTTGTTGGATAGTCCATTTATCGAGGAGCTTTAGGCTATATAACATCGTGCTAAGCTCAATACGTGCGGTTAAAGTTTCTCTAAAATTATGTTTGACAGAATTGTTTCCCTTTAAATATTCTTTAAAAAAGTCCACGACTGTATATGCATAGATTATACAGATATATACTAGTAGTATTAAGTATATGTCTATCCAGTAAAGGATGGTGCGGCAGTGTTTGCTTCGCGCTCGACTTGGCGGGGGCACTGCCGTGCCCCCAGATCTTTTAAGGTTGGCTCACAATAACCTATTTATGGTAACAAAATTTGTTCTAAAATTAAGCATTATTTGTGACGGTGCTTTCATAAAGATATTAGGTAATATTAATCCTTATCCAAGTAAATACGTTATTCATAACAAGCATTTATTTATTAGAAGAAATTTGCCGTTTACATAATTTGATTTCAATGAGTATTTTAGAAGATATCACAGTAAAAAAATGATCAGGCGCGCGGCGGGCAGTCGTGAGGGGGAAGCACTTCTTCTACGTAAATGAAGTCGCGGGTAAATTTTAGCGATATCCCAAAGTAACTGTTCCACGCGGACGAAGTCGCGGGCAAAAGCTAGTATATTTATAAAGACGGACGGACAGAGCGAAACTACTCCTTGAGTATTACGGAATCCTAAAAACAAGGTTTTGTTTTCTGGACGTTAAACAAAGAAAAAAAGAAGGATTACAATTTAATTTAAGGCAGGGGAAAACCACGGAAAAACTATATTAGTCAACTTGTAGAAAATGTATATTATGTCATATTCCATAGAGAGCTGTAGTAGGTTACTAGTAGAGGATAGAGGAAAACGGCGAAAGCTCCACCGACAATGTCGTCCCCAAAGGGGGTAAAATAAGGGATGAAAGTTTAAAACCTAATTTCACGCGAGCGAAGCCGCGGGCAATTAATGCGAGTTAGTGATATATTTTGTTAAATTATTAGTAATACATCTTAACAATATCTAAAATAAACGATCAAATGTATTGTTAAATACGCGCCAAGCTTCCATTAGGTATTGTAAATAAGACGATGATGATGATTAATATAAATTACATAGTGGCATAATATGCTTCTTTGAACAATGCCGAAATTTCCAAACGCGTATCTTTAAAGACTGAGGAGTTCTGTTCAGTGCTTTTGGATCACCCTGGATCCAAACTTAGGAAGTATCGAATTCAAAAATAAGAAGATTAAGTAGAAAATAGTAACATTTTAGCAGAATTTTATAGGGGAAGTATTTCGACAATAAGAATTATTTTATAATTTTTCGTGATTTTAAGAATGTTATTGCTTTTACTTTGGAAGTCGGTTTTTTATATTCGGTCTAATCTATATCTGTGCCAAATTTCATCTACTGGGCGTAGTTTAGAAGCCTACTCAGTGCAAACAAACAAACATACAACCAAACCTTTTCACTAATTTATAATATTAGTAAAGATATGCCCATATAATATTATGTACTTAAATGTATATTATGTGCGAGAGGGGAGTGTAGAAGGTTATTTGTTTTTAAAAGTTCCAGATCGATCGCCTATTCTTTTTTAGGGTTCCGTAACCAAGGGGTAAAAACGGGACCGTATTAAGGAGACTTCGCTGTCTGTCCGTCTGTCCGTCCGTCTGTCTGTCACAAGCCTGTTTGATGAACCGTGATTATATGAACCGTGTATTATTATCATGAAAAGTAATAGAGAGTAGAAATTTTCACAGAAGGTGTTCTTCTGTTGCCGCTATAACAACAAAAGAGAATAAAATAAATATTTAAGTGGGGCTCCCATAAAACAAACCTGAATTTTTAGTCGTATAACGTTTCGTACGGAACCCTTCGTGCGTGTGTCCGACTCGCACTTATCCAGACTTTGCTTTTAAATGAAACAATGATAGCCTAATGGCTTTTACTCTCGTAGGACGTGTTTGGCATGAAGTTTTAATATCATAGAACAATAGATAGCAACTATATACCTATAGCAACAAACTATAGCAACTATAATATACTATTGTGCTGTTTATTTCAGAAATCAGTGGTTAATGGTTATAATGGATACCTATTGTTACCATTGTGGTTACCAATAATATTTTAAAAAATAACAAATAACGTATACATTGGGGGATGGGGATTGGTTAATATCATATTGTAACACCTTTATAAACCACATTTCATGCAATAAATGTTATTCTATTCTATTCTATTCTAATATTGCCTTTAAGAATCTTATCTGCTACATTATAAAATGAAACTTAGCACCCAGCGACTTCGTGCGTGTAAAAGGAAATCTCGCGATAACCGTACATTTGCCGTGATAGAAAGTAGCCTATGTCCTTTCCCGTGGTCTAATCTATATCTGTACCAAATTTCATCAAAATCTGTCCAGTAGTTTTGGATCCTATTCAATGCAAAAAACAAACAAACTTTTGCTCTTTATTTTATTAGGTATAGAAGTATAGATAATAGATATAGGCTTGTTGATTGATTTGATTCGTTCATTTCAGCCTGGTGACGTCCACTGCAGAGTGCAGGGTCTGCAGGACATAGTTGCCTCCCCCATAAACTTCCAGTTACTCCACCTACCTCACTGCGACTTGTTGGACTGATTGGAGGCCGTCCTACGCTTCGACGTCCAGTTCGTGGTCTTCACTCAACACTTTTCGGCCCCAGTAGACGTGTACGTCCAGCCCATTGCCACCTTAACGTCTTTAACTTGCTAAAGCGCTGGGCTATATCGGTAGCTTTAGTTCTGCTATGTTTTTTCTCATTTCTGATTCTATCACGTAGAGAGACTCCGGGCGGGCAAATAATATAAGGCTGGGACTATATGCACCGGAATCCGGAAAGCCATAGAGAATTCTGAGCATTGAAAATAGAACTCGGCGCTAATAGATTATAGTTGAAAATTGAAGTGTCAGGTGTCGAGCTGTCATATATGACATTGACGTTTAACTCGACGCTCATGTGTTCGATTTTCAACTCTATTGCATTAGCATAGATTTCTATTTCCAATGATCAGAATTCTCTACGGTCTTCCGGATTCCGGTGCGTATATCTCTACCTTAAGGTTCGGTAAAATCAATTACGGATCAATTAGGCACATGATCTACTGCTTATATTAAGACAGAAAAATAATTTTCATACTCAAATTACAATAATCATCTCATGTATTATGGGCGACTCTCCGCAAAACGCAAACTCGCCCATATAAAGAAAAAAAATGGCATGTATTTAAACTTGCGACAAAACAATTAAATTTTGGATGTGAAAATACCCAATAATGAATACTAAATTACCAAGTTGGCGAAAGAATGTAAGGAACAAAAAAATTACTAATCTGGTGACTAAATAATACCACTGAATTTTCCAAACTGGCAGACAGATTATGTTTTAGGGACTAAATAACCATCTTGGCGACAATTTGTGAGTACACATTTAATTTAAGAATAGGCACATATATTTTCGATGATGTAGGTAACTCAAAAACCATACAAGCAGCGAAACGAGCGCACACAAAAAAACCATAAAGGAGCGTACAAAATTCCCAATTTTTTATTTTTCTCGGTTTTAGGGAGGTGTAGATTATTGTGTAGATTAATTTTGAAATTTAAAAATGGCGGATATTTATTTTTCGTAAAATTGATATGGGTGTCGTTTACAAGGTTTTTGGGAGTGCTGGATACGAAAATGACATTCGTTTTGAAATTCCAATATGGCGGACAACATTTCTATAGCTTTATACATCTAGGAATGTATCTCAATGTAGAGCATTTACTATGTTTTTATAAAGTTGATTCTATCTCGGAAACGGTGCATCCTATTGAAAAAATAATGAAAATTTCGCCCCCCTTTGAAACCCCGCAACATCATATTTTCTTCATGATGGGAGAAAAAAAAATCGAAAATCCTGAATTTTCCAACATTTCTATAGCTATAAACATCCGTCGTATCTCAATGTACAGCATTTACTTCTTTTTTTATAAATTGATTCTATCTCGGAAACGGTGCATCCTATTGAAAAAATAATGAAAATTTTGCCCCCCTTTGGAACCCCACAACATCATATTTTCTTCATGATGGGAGAATTTTTTTTCGAAAATCCTGAATTTTCCAACATTTCTATAGCTACTAGCTTTTGCCCGCGGCTTCGCCCGCGTGGAATAGTGTTCTTGGAGAAAAAACTTCTTTGGCAAATAACTTTACCTACTCACTGCAATTTACCTACCTACTTACCTACTACCTATATTGAAAATGTTTTAGGGTTTCGTACCCAATGGGTAAAAACAGGACCCTATCACCTCGACGCAACGTGCGCGACCGCTTGATATAATAGTATAATTATATAGTGATACAACTTTTGAAATAATTTGAAAAAAAAAAACCTATTACACGTTTATAGTTACGGACCCTCCTAACATTCTCTTGGTTAGTTTTTAGGATTCCGTAATACTTAAGGAACCCTTATAGTTTCGCTCTGTCTGTCTGTCTGTCCGCGCCTCTAGCTCCTGTAATTATGAATATAAATTGATGAAATTTGGTGCAGTTATAGATTGTGTATAGATCACGGTTTCTGGATCATAAAAAATAATAATTTTATATTTTAGGGGTGGCTCTCAATACATGTGAAGTGGGGATGAAAAATATTTTTTCACTCTACCCCATCATGTGGGGTATCGTAGAGTAGGTCTTTTAAAATAAAGGCAAGGTTTCATACGTTACTTGTTTATAAAGTTGACCATTTTCGAGTAATCGGCCTCCAAAGTAGTTTGTAAGTTGGTCCCCCCCCCCCCCAGAGCATTTTTAAACTATAGGAGATAGAAACTTGCAAATTTTCATGCTGATAGATCATGCTAAAAACTCTTTAGGAAAATTATTGTGAACCAAATCGGACAGTAACTTTTGGAGTAATAAAAAAAAAGCATATAACGCGTTTATAGTTACGGAACCCTCCTTAGACATGTCCTGATATGCTCTTGGTTAGGTTATTTTATTTGTAGATCTTTTTGAGGTGTAGGTACAATACATTATTTTGATCTATCTCGTAGGGTTCAGCCAGCGTTATCAATGTAAGTGCAAAAAAATGTTTATTTACGACATTATTAGAGACCTCATAAATGATCAGTGTTTCTCTACATATTTTAAACAATAAATATGTAATAATACGCATATTTTAAACAATAAATTAACCGTAACTATCAACGCGCAATAGGTTTTATATAATTTACCTACTTCAAAAGTTATTGTCCGATTTCGCTCAAAATAATTTTCCTCAAGAGTTTTTAGCACGATCTAGGTAATGTATTAGCATGGAAACTTATAAGTTTCTATCTGTTATAGTTTAGAAATGTCAGGGGGAGGACCAACTTACATATACCTTTATTTTAAGAAACCTATTCAACGATACCCTACACAATGAGTTATGGGGTAGAATAAAAAAAAAATTTTTTACATCCTCAATGTATTCAGTACCATTCAGTCATGTATGGAGAGCCACCCCTAAAATCTAAATTTATTCTTATTTAATGATGCCAAAACCGAGAGCTATAGGTATATATAGTCTTTACTATACCAAAATTCATCTGTTTATATTCATAATAGCTGTTGCCCGCGACTTCGTCCGCATCAATTTCTGTTCGTATGATCGCGATTATGAAGCTTTTAAAATAATATATATTTTAAAGTACTTCTGCGTAAATGATATTTTTAGTTTTATTTTCTTGTGGCAGAAGAACATATTGATTTTCTCCGCAACCCGATCGTGACAACGCGACATATAGTTGGCCGTGTGAAAAGCAGTCTTGGCGTAAATCGATTCCTACGTGTTTAAATGTTTGCCCCTGTGATTTATTAATTGTTATGGCAAAAGATAACTTAACGGGAAACTGGATTCTTTTGAAATTAAAAGGTAAATCATTTGGAATCATTGGGATGCGAGGTATGAGTACTGTTTGACCAACTGCTGGACCAGTCAAAACTATTGCAACGATCACGTTATTGCGAAGAAATTTGACTTGAAGTCGGGTCCCGTTACATAAATTTGGTGGCTTAAGATTTCTAAGTAAAATTATTGGGGCACCTATTTTTAACTTGAGGGAATGTGGGGGAAGGCCACTCGGGTTTAAAGAATTAAGAAACTCCTGTGGGTAATAGACCGCTTCTTCTTGATCCATTACATTATCAATAGATGTGTAGGTAACTATATCTCCTGGAAGTTTAGTTAAAATTAGGTCGTTAATTTCGTCAACGCTACTGTTTCTCGCCGACAATATTGCCCTTTGACACATCCATTGATAATCTTTATTTTCTATTTCGACAATATCAGGGTAAACTTTCGATATTAAATCCTCAATGCTAGCGACTCTTTCTCCTAAATCGCGATCAATTTCAATTTTATTTTCAAAATGAGGTACTTTCCCGTCTCCTACTAAAAGTAACTTTGAAGGAAAATTTGTACTACCTCCCCCCAAATGTGCTCTCATATTCGTAGATAGTTTTAAGGTATGAACAAACTTCCATAATGGGGAACTTTTAAGGCAAGACTTTACAATGTCTGCTCTAGTTCCCCTTACTATTACCGGTAAGGTTTGTCGAAAATCCCCAGCAAACATAACAGTAATCCCACCCATGATTTTATCGTAGCTTCTAATATCTCTAAGAGTCCTATCTAATGCTTCTACATGAGCTCTATGGATCATGGTACATTCGTCCCAGATTATTAAAGAGACGTCTTGCAAAACTTTTCCCAAAGGACCATTTTTACGAATAGAGCACATGCTATCTTTCTGTAAAGAAACAGTTAGAGGCAGTTTAAAAGTGGAATGAGCTGTGCGTCCACCTGCTAATAAAGTTGCAGCGATTCCTGACGATGCTACTGCCAAAGCTAGTTTTCCGTAAGACCTTACTTTTGATAATATCAGATTAGTAATGAAAGTCTTGCCGGTTCCACCTGGAGCATCCAAAAAAAATATTTTTCCTTCATTTAAACGAACACTGTGCATAACACGATTGAACGCAATCACCTGGTCATTAACTAATTTTGGTTCATTTTCAGTAACATACTCATTTAATTTATTTACATCATACGGCTTTCGCAACGCTACTTCTAACGGATCCAAATTATTATGTAAATTATTTCTTTTTGAAGCAGGAAGCCCAAAATCAGTTAATGATTTATCGCAAATCTCATGAATCTTATCTTCAATCATGATAAGTCCATCATTGTATATATCATCACTATATGCTAATGTCATATCCTGATTCTCATTACGCATTCTGTTTAATATATCTTCACATAAATCATTACGAAATTTATTCCATAACTCTAAGGGGTCAGATGGCTGGCAGAATATGAGGATGATGGTGAATAATTCTCTTAATTTTGTGGCTGGCTCGGACATGACCGCATCTGACATGGTATTTTGCCAATGTTCATCTCCCTCCAGTAAACCTAATTCCTTGCAAGCGCCTTGATAAGTTTGAAAAATAACACCATTAACGGTCCTTAGATGTTTAAACGACATTGGACCGCGAACATGTTGAAGTAACATTCTTAAATAATAACATTCAGTTTGTGTTGGATGAATGTTGTAGACACGGCCTAAAGTTGTGTCTTTTTTTACACCGGAATATCCTTCAACGTCTTGCCCACGTCTTCTTCTAGAAAATAAATTTCTTTCCCATACTAATACTGGGGTACTTCGTGATATAAAAGGGTTTTTGCAAAATCGTCTCTTTTGCAAAGATCAAAGAACGCTGTAAGTGTCGTTGATGAAGGATTGTTGACGCGATGTTGGAGATTTTCATTATTATAAAAATAAACTCTTTGTCCATTTTCCAAATGAACTGCTAAATGAACTACTGCCGGAAAACGTTCATGAATAGGAAATTGGAAAATTCTCCAGAGCGCTTCCGAAGAACTTATATAGCGACCATTTAGATATGTTTCTACTTCATCGTTATTATTTTGTAACGAAAATGTGGCTTGATCAGAACCTTTATGAATATACTTACAGATGTACTTAATAGCTTTGACCGATTGACAAAACTCTACATTAATGTGTGCATTGAAACTTCGTGATAGCACTGGATTATAGGGAACAACCCACCTATTATCCACGCTCATTTCTGTACCTTTGACACGAATTATTGCTGTCAGCTGTGTTTCCACCATTATCTGGAGACCTGCGCCTGTAGGTTGGGTAACCGTCATCCCCGGTTTGTGTTTCAGAAATAAAATGCCTAGGGTACTTTTTAGAACAAATGTTTTCTTTCATACATGGTGACGCAGGATTGTGAAATCCGCAAGGACCATGTATCATATTTTTTATGACAATATTATGAAGAATTGGATCTTGTTGTTTATCAGGTATTTCAGCCGATATTATTGCATCTATAGAATCAGGTTGTACTTTATTAGCCAGCCACAATAAAATGTGGGCATGAGGTAAACCTCTTTTTTGCCATTCTACGCTGTAAACGAAGGCTTTCGATGGTCCAAAGATATTTTTCTTCGTTAATAGGTCTATCATTTTCTTGAGTTTTAAATGAAATACTCTAGAAACCAAATCATGTCTGTCATAAGAATTTTGATTGGGTAATAACTCAATTTTTATTTCTGTCCATTCGGAGTTACATGTGAATGTAATAAAAAGATCTGGTCTTCCAAACTTCCTGACGTATGTCATGGCATCTTGACTTTTTTCATTCATGTATCTGGGAGATCCTGTAAATGACGACGGCAATATAACGTGCTGGCCAATATTAGAAGCGTTTATATTGCCATCATTAACCACGGCATCTCTTAAATGAATGTACTCTTCTGCTCTCAATTTTTTTTGATTTCTTTTGATGAAGTCAAGCCTTTCATAAATCATTTTTGCCGCCATATCAACACAATATTGGTTGAATAATCCTTTAAAATAATGTATGCTGTTAAAGTCATTTATTCTCACCATAAGTCTAAATGCATAAAACTGCATACATGATACTGTTTTAGATCTAGCAGCAGTATTCTGCTGTGGAATATTTATACAGTATCCGTCATTTCCAAAGGGAAACAATAAAGGATATTGAAGTGGGTCATAAGATCTATGAATTTCAGAAACTCGTTGAAGTCGACCATCTCTCGCATTCAACACAATATCTCGGGGACCTTTGTCCTCATCTATCAAAAGAACGGCTACTTCATCTACTATTGGCGCAGTATACCGACCTCGATGCTCGTTCGGAGGTTTCACATCAGCATGAATAATAAGTTTAAAATCATTCGTTGGTCTATTTTCGAGATTGTATTTAAAGCTTTGAATATACGTATTATTATCGTGAAGATATGTTTGAAGAGCGTCGATAAGATCGACGCGCAAGGTTGGGTTTAAATTTGAGCGTAAGGATACTTGATCTGCATGAGAAACAAAATATATTTGCAAAAATTGGGGTTGTGCACCTTCAGCTGGAAGTAAATTACCGATTAAATGATAAACTTGCCCCTGGACTTTAAAAGTGGGCATAAAATTTCCCTCACGAATTTCTTTGGCACCAAATGAAGTCATCTGAAAAAGTGTATTATATTGTCTTGAGTGATTTAAGAAATGATTTGAGGATGGAAGTGAGCCTGATATCAGTTCTTTAAAAACTGATGTTGGTTCCGGAATTTTAGGTATATTTACTTTGCCACCACTACAACACAGTCCAGGAGCTTCGGTCGCCCATTTTTTTGCTTGGCATAAGTTGCATATTTTATCCATTCTGCCAATATCAATATCATTTAGCTCAGCATAGTCAAGGGTACAATCATAAGCAAATGCAGAATTTAATAAATTATGTTGCCTGCGAGTTCTATTCCTTGCTGATCGTGCATTTTGCTGTGCTAATCGATGGGAACGTTCATCGCTTGATTCTCGTTCGCGGTTTGCCAAAGTTCGGGAATTCTGTAAGGCTAAACGTTGAGAACGTTCAGCGCTTAATTCCCGTTGTCGGTTCGCCAAAGTTCGATAATTTTGAGAGGCCAAACGTTGAGAACGCTCAGCGCTTGATTCCCGCTGTCGGTTCGCCAAAGTTCGAAAATTCTGTGAGGCCAAACGTTGAGAACGTTCAGCGCTTGATTCCCGTTGTCGGTTCGCCAAAGTTCGGGTATTTTGTGAGGCTAACCGCTGCGAACGTTCAACGCTCGATTCTCTAGCACGGTTTTGTTCACTGATCGCTCGTTGAGAAGCCAACCTATGCATATTTTCATCCGCTGTTTCATTGCTGCGCAAAAGTCGCAGCCGCTTTGCAGCAGCAGTCTGCCGAGAAAGCTGAGTTCTTTTTCTAGGCATTATAGTGACGAAATAAATAAAAGAAAGAACGTAGGAAATTAAAACTAAACCAATCCGTATCTCGTAGGTAATCAAGAAAAACAAACGTAGGGTGAATAATTAGGTAGACCGTACCTAATAATTTATACCTGCTTCTGGTACGTAAATCGGATAAAATAAATGTCAAAGGAATTACCGTAAAATGACTTCAGAAAACGCAAAAAATCTATTTAGATAGATGAATAATGTGTGATGGAAAAAAATTAAATATTATAAAGGTAATTTAATTATAACTACCGGTATGCTTAAGTAAACAAAAACTTAACCTAGGTAATAAGAATAATTATGTAGATGACACCTACTTATATTATCTACATCAAAACAAAAAAGTGTTAACTATTGTGAAAATATTAGAAACAAAATAATATCCTTAAACAATACTACTTATATAGAAAACTTCTACAAAATGAAAGTGTATTTAAAAAGTATTAGGTATTACACGATGCGATATAGCCGAAACAATAATAGAAAACTACTACAAAATGAAAGTGTATTACGAAAATACTTTCGTTTTTATACGATGATATAATATCAAAAAAATCAATCAATAAATCTAATTTAATTTGATTTAATTGAATATGGCGTGAAGTATAATTCTTTTTCTATATTCTATTTATTTATATTTCGATTATTATTTGGTATTCCAATTTAACTGTTCGACCATTTCCATAAGCAATTGTTTATTACAGAAGTAATATTAGTGGCCCTATATGCAAACGCCTAGTGTTTTCGATAGCGCGAGACAGAAGCGGCATAGTGTCATCTGTTGTCATTTTTAAGTAACTTTTATGTAACATCAACAAAAAGAAGACAAAGCAGGATTTTTGTTGGAGAGTTATTTTAAAATTGTAGTATCTTCTAGGATGTTAATTGAAATTAAGTGATGTCAAGGACAAATTTGTTCAGAATTAAATACTCTTAATCAACAACACATTTATTTTTTTATTTGGATAAAGATTAATATTATTATATGTTGATAAAACTCTTTGGAAAATAATTGGCGATAATGCATTATTTGATTACCATAAAAAAGGTTATTGTGAGTCAATCTTAAAAGATAAATATAATATATTGTCGCAGACATTTTTTTAGATAATTTAAAGAGGAATAATTCTTTCATACATATTTTTTGGGTAACTTTTGCCGTTTACGCAACGCACGCAACGGAATCCCTCAAATGTGAATAATTTTCCCAGTTTTTGCAACATTTTTCACTGATGCTTCGCTCCTATTGGTCGCAGCGTAATGTTATATAGCTTAAAGTCTTCCTCGACAAATGGACTATCCAACACAAAAATATTTTTTCAATTCGACCCAGCAGTTCCTGAGATCACCGCGTTAAAACAAACAACGGAAGCCCTCAAAGATGCATAATTTTCCCCGTTTTTTTCCACATTTTCCACTGATTCTTCGCTCCTATTGGTCGCAGCGTGATGTTATATAGCCTAAAGCCTTCCTCGATAAATGGACTATCCAACAAACAAAAATAATTTTTCAATTCGAACCAGCAGTTTCTGAGATTAACGCGTTCAAACAAACAAACAAACAAACTCTTCAGCTAAGTCTAGATAATATATTACTATTTAACGTTTTATTTAATTTCGTTGCAAGACTATTAATATTTATATGCACGTGTTTTTCTATAAATCGCACTTTTCAAGTGATATTTGACAGAAAAAGGTCATTGACGTTCCTATTCTCATTTGAATTTCTCATTTGAATACTTTGGGACATAGGCATAGCTAAAATTTACCCGCGACTTCGTGTACGTAGAAGGAGAGAAGCGCTTCCACCTCACGACTGTCCGCCGGGCGCCGTACGTATTATTATTGCGCGCCTGATTATTTTATTACTGCGATATCTTCTAAAATACTCATTGAAATCAAATGATGTAAACGGCAAATTTCTTCTAAATTAAATGCTTTAAATGAATAATGCATTTACTTGGATAAGGATTAATATAAACTTTATGAAAACACCTTCACAAATAATGCTTAATTTTAGAAAAAATTTGGTTACTATAAAAAGGTTATTGTGAGCCAACCTTAAAAGATAGACATATACTGTCGCGGACTTTTTTTTAGAACTTTTAAAGAGGAATAATTCTGTCATACATCATTTTAGCGAAACTTTAACCGTTTCCGCAGCGTACGCAGCGAAAGCTCTCAAAAGGGGAAAAAACACCCCGATTTTGAAACATTATTGATTGTAGCTCCGCTCGTATTGAGCTTAGCATTATGCTATATAGCCTAAAGCCTTCCTCGATAAATGGACTATCCAACACAAAAAGAATTTTTCAATTCGAACCAGTAGTTCCTGAGATTAGCGCGTTCAAACAAACAAACAAACAAACAAACTCTTCAGCTTTATAATATTAGTATAGATAAACATCCGTCGTATCTCAATGTACAGCATTTACTTACTTCTTTTTTTATAAAATTGATTCTATCTCAGAAACGGTGCATCCTATTGAAAAAATAATGAAAATTTCGCCCCCCTTTGGACCCCCGCAACATTATATAAAATTTCTTCATGATGGGAGAAAAAAAAATTGAAAATCCTGAATTTTCCAACATTTCTATAGCTATAAACATCCGTCGTATCTCAATGTACAGCATTTACTTCTTTTTTTATAAAATTGAATCTATCTCGGAAACAGTGCATCCTATTGAAAAAATAATGAAAATTTCGCCCCCCTTTGAAACCCCGCAACATCATATTTTCTTCATGATGGGAGAAAAAAAAATTCGAAAATCCTGAATTTTCCAACATTTCTATAGCTATTTAAAACATCCGTCGTATCTCAATGTACAACATTTACTTCTTTTTTTATAAAATTGATTCTATCTCGGAAACGGTGCATCCTATTGAAAAAATAATGAAAATTTCGACCCCCTTTGGAACTCCGCACCATCATATTTTCTTCATGATGGGTGAAAAAATTTTTCGAAAATCTTGAATTTTCCAATATTTCTATAGATTTATACATCCGTCGTAACTCAATGTACAGCATTACTTCTTTTTTTATAAAATTGATTCTATCTCGGAAACAGTGCATCCTATTGAAAAAATAAGGAAAATTTCGTCCCCCTTAGGAACCCCGCAACATCACATTTTCTTCATGATGGGAGAAAAAAAAATTCGAAAATCCTGAATTTTCCAACATTTCTATAGATTTATACATCCGTCGTATCTCAATATACAGTATTACTTCTTTTTGTTTTTAAATTGATTCTATCTCGGAAACGGTGCATCCTATTGAAAAAATAAGGAAAATTTCGTCCCCCTTAGAATTCCCGCAACATCATATTTTCTTCAAGATGGGAGAAAAAAAAATTCGAAAATCCTGAATTTTCCAACATTTCTATAGATTGATACACCCCTCGTATCTCAGTACAGCATTGTCATATTTTTTTCTATAGTCGCTTCTATCTCAGAAACGGTGCATCCTACTGCAAAAGTAATGAAAATTTGCTCCCCCTTATTAATCTAGAAATCGCATATTTTCTTCATGAATGGCAGAAAAATTCATGAATCCTGAATTTTTAAAAATTTCTATACCTACATAGCTGGTACTTTGAACTACATAACATACTGTAATAATAATCATCAATCCTAATTAGCATCCCAAAGATCTTTTAATTTAGTATTCATATTCATTTTCCGAAGATTGAATATTCTCCATTTTGGAAAATAAAATTGGAAGACAATTTTGTAATCAGAACCCCCAGAAACCGGGAAAAGGACAACCTTGTTAATTTTAATAACAAAAATGTACGCCATTGTGGAATTACGAAACAGATTTTATTTTCATATTAGTCTGCACCCCCAGAAACCTAGAAAATGACACCCATGACAAAGAAAAACATACTCCAACAGTATCCAAAAATAGGATTTTCCGTAGCCTGCAAATTGAATTTTTAGCAGCCATTAATTTATCAACCAAATCTGGTTTTATAGCTGCTTATATGGTATTATGGTCACCAACTCGGAAATTAAGTCACCAACTTATAAATGTCGGTGCTAATTTGGATTAAATTTCGCCTCTTTTTATCTGCCAACTTTAGAATTTTTTGTCACCCGAGTGTTTTCGCCAGTTTAGTAATTTAGTCGCCAACATATTAATTCGCTGCCAAATTCAGTAATACAGTATGCTCACGTGCAGCCGCCAACTTATTTTTTGTTCGCTCGATTAATTATATCCCAAAAAAAATTTTTTTGAGTATGACAATTATTTTTCTACGTCTTTACATATAGCAGTAGATTTAAATATGCCCTAAGTATCCGTCTTTTTTACCCGACTGCGCAACGCAAATGAGTGGTAATGTGTTTATCAGCCTATGTATGTATGTATGTATGTATGTATGTATGTATGTTCCTTTGAAGCACTATAGAGACCAAACGCCTAGGCCGATTTTAATGATTTACACGTTAATCGATTCCTCTTAGTCCGGGGAGTGTCACTAAAGACATGACGTTAGTGAAAATTCAATATGGCGATTACTGGACGCCATATTGTGAAAATGAAAAAAATGAAAGTCAACAAACTATATCAAGTGGGGTATCGTTGAATAGGTATTTAAAAATCATTTTTAGTTTTCTCTCACCATTTTTCGATTTGACTGACCGTTTAGGATCTATATCGATTTAAAGTTGCGTAACAACCATTTTCACATTCCAGTGCAATTGTGATATAGTATTGATGCTGATAGGAAATCCAGCCTGGTAAATAGCTAGCTAGGTACTCATAACTAAAAAGTATAAAATAAAAAATAATAATTTAAAAAATTTAAAAACCCGACTGCGTAAAAAGTGAAGCAAACTAAGTAGTACATAATGAAAAACTGAAAAGAAAAAAACAAGCACTTAGATGTCCGGTGGTCTAGAATTCTATAGTATATTATTGAATGAATACTATTGAAGAAAATAAAATATAATCTATTATTGGAACATAACAACTGAACAGTCGGGATCCATTATTCGACAGCCAATCTTATTTTTCAATGGATCCTGACTGTTCAGTTGTTATGTTCCAATAATAGATTATATTTTATTTTCTTCAATAGTATTCACTCAATAATATACTATAGAATTCTAGACCACCGGACATCTAAGTGCTTGTTTTTTTCTTTTCAGTTTTTCATTATGTACTACTTAGTTTGCTTCACTTTTTACGCAGTCGGGTTTTTAAATTTTTTAAATTATTATTTTTTATTACCATAGTAAAAACTATGGAGTTTTTTAAGCGACACGAAGCTTATTTGATTACCCCACGACGAAAACAGAGGGGAGTTATAAGTTTGACGTGTCTGTCTGTCTGTGTCTGTCCGTGGCATTGTAATTCGTAGGCCCCAAACGGATGAACCGATTTTGATCTAGTTTTTTGTGTGTGTGAAAGCTATCGAGAATGTTCTTAGCTATAAATCACCATCATCATACTGCTTGACAATAGGCATGTTGCCGAAAAAATTTTTTTTCATCTATTCGATGTTAGTCAACATGTTAATAAACAATCCAGAACCCATTTTTGTATATCTGAAAAAATAACGTAGATACAAACCATTGAAATTTACAATATGAAAGAGAGCGATATATCGGCCTGTGACGTCACAACCTGCTACCGCCATACATTTGTCATCACAAAATGTATGGCGGTAGCAGGCTGTGACGTCACGAATCGTTTTGCGAGAAAGGGATGGACAATATTTTTTATTTGTTTATATTTTTTAATCGCGTCACTCTAAATACCTATTTCTTTCAGATTTATGTATCTTTAATCAACAATTTTAAAATTTAATTTGTAAAACTGTGATATTCCACAGAAGGCAACATCCCTATTCGGGGGTTACTTAATTTTTAGGGTTCCGTAATACTTAAGGAACCCTTATAGTTTCGCTCTGTCCGTCTGTCTGTCTGTCTGTCTGTCTGTCTGTCTGTCTGTCTGTCTGTCTGTCTGTCCGCGCCTCTAGCTCCTGTAATTATGAATATAAACTGATGAAATTTGGTGCAGTTATAGATTGTGTATAGATCACGGTTTCGGGATCATAAAAAAATAAAAATTTTATATTTTAAGGGTGGCTCTCCATACATGTGAAGTGGGGATGAAAAATATTTTTTCACTCTACCCCATCGTGTAGGGTATTGTAGAATAGGTCTTTTAAAATAAAGGCAAGGTTTCATACGTTACTTTTTTATAAAGTTGACCATTTTCGAGTAATCGGCCTCCAAAGTAGTTTGTAAGTTGGTCCCCCCCCTAGCATTTTTAAACTAAAGGAGATAGAAACTTGCAAATTTCCATGCTGATAGATCATGCTAAAAACTCTTTAGGAAAACTATTATGAACCAAATCGGACAGTAACTTTTGGAGTAATTAAAAAAAAAGCATATTACGCGTTTATAGTTACGGAACCCTCCTTAGACATGTCCTGACATGCTCTTGGTTAGGTTATTTAAAGTTTGTTTATAAATCATAGACGTATGATTGATATGATATGATATGATACGTGCACAGTGTAATAAAGAGATAGGTAATAGTTCTATAGGCTGTGATACGTGTATGGAACATACGTCATTACGCACAGCGTAATGACGTATGTTCCATACACGTATATTAGGTACGTATATTAGGTACTAGACTTTTTTGCGTAGAACTGACGGAAGCGGAACCCTAATTTTTAAACGGAACTCTAAAATAAAAGTAGCATATTAACATAGGCTACTTTTAACCTTATAACATCAGCTATCTGCCAGTGAAAGTCCCGCGAAAATCGGTCCAGCCGTTTTAGAGATTAGCCGGAACAAACAGACAGACAGACCGACAGACAGACAGACAGACGGACAGACAAAAATTTTAAAAATTGGTATTTTATTGTAAGTACCGAATATACTTTCAGATGCATTATGTGAAAAGCTGTTAATTTGAAGTTACAAACAGACACTTAATTTTTATTTATCTGTATAGATAGACGAGGCATGTTGAGGCAAAAGTGTCACCAGTGAAGCCCCAATTTTTAGATTTTTGGGGTCATTTTGATATTCGAAGTATGGTATAAACAAGATGGCTGACATTTGAGGTATGGTGAAAACCAAGATGGCGTAATATTTTCTTGTATGAAGATTTGTTCTGTCAAATGTACGTCATAGCTTATGAGCTATCCTATCTATCTTGAGTTTATAGCCTATCTTGAGTTTTGAAATCTTTGTTATAAATAGAGATTGACAATAAGTCGCGTAAGTCGCTTACAGCTTACGTTTACGTTATTATACGCTATACGCCGATAATCGTCAAAGTCAAGTCGTGGTGACCTCTGTGGCTCAGTGGTTATCGTGTTGGTGCTTAAACCGGAGGTCACGACTCACGGCTCACGGGTCACCCCGAGACAACAAAAGTTCTCTGTGTTTTTCACTCATGGATGTGTAACGTAATATAATACATACATACATATATTTTCCCCCTTACTAATAAAAGCTGTGTAAGCTTCTCTCCTTCTATCGAATTAAAAATGTCCCTTGTGTGACGTGAACAAAACACTGTATAACTATTCAAAGCTTATACAGCGTTTATTAGTAAGGGAGATAGTATACATACCTATAGTATAAAAATATTTATCCAGTGGACAAGCAATACAATGTTTTGTCCTTGTCTGTCAAGCGACTTCCAACGAATAAGACAAGGACAAAACATTGTATTGCTTATCCACTGGATAAATATTTTTATTAATGCCTAAGCGGGTTTAAGTACTGAAAACATTTCCAGTATCTTGTACCCGTAACACAAGTTCTTCGAGAATTTGCTACGGGATCAGATTGACGTAGAACCCAAGCTAAACGCACCTGCAATACACGGGTTGTTCTTGAGGAAATTAATTTTCAACCCCTCCACTGTCTCCCTCTTTGTATCTTCTCTCGCCCTCTCCAGTGGACCTTCTAGGGCTTGGAACACCATGGCACCTGAAAATTGCATCAAATTAACCATCAAGTCAGGTAAATTTAGGATTGCCAACCGCCCTGTCCTGGATAGTTTTAAAGCAGCATCCTTAGTTTTTATAGTGCCCTGTTCTTTAACAGACTTATTATGACTTTTTATTATAACTTTTATTATGATTAAGTATTTCAAAATTTGCGCTTCACTTAATCACTTTTTAAATTTTTCTTTAATTTTTAATTTTATTCACTTATACATAATACTTTATGAAAAAATATGATTATTAGTATTAGATACATGTATTTTTTTAACTTAATAAATTGCTTTAAAAAACCAGGATTGGTTTTTTCTAATCCTGGTTTTTTAAATTTCGGGTTAGCAACCCTAGGTAAATTAAATCGTATTAACACCGCGCCGTGGCCTAGTGGGTAGACCATTTCATTCGCCCTCAAGACACTGCAGATTGGATTCCCAGGTTGTAGCGTGTATCAATGAGACTTTTTCGGATCTCGAGTACCTTAGGCCGGGACTATGTTGTCCGGAATCCATGAGACCGGGAAAAATTCAGAGCGCAGAAAATAGAACCCTGATTTTAATGATTACCTCAAGATAATTTTTGGTTTACGTAGTACTACAAGGTTGAAGGAACCCTTAGGCTGGGACTATATGTACCGGTATCAGGCGGCCTGGGAAAATTCAGAGCACTGAGAATAGCAGGCTTATACAATAGAACTGAAAATCAAACAAGTATCCATGAACGTAAAAAAGGGGCCGCCATTAAGTTTTGTCGCGAACCCCTAGGCCCAAGAGGATCGCGTATCACAGACCACAGTTTGAGAAACCCTGCTTTCAAGCACAAGAGTATTTGATGTGTTCAGTAGTACTCTAAGTAGGTATAATAGTGGTACATTACCCATAGTGAGGTACAGAGCCATGATCATCATCAGCACGAGCGCGCGCACGGTGGGCATGTTGCGCAGGTCGCCCACGAAGCCGGGGGTCACTAGTCGCATCCTGAGGAATAAGAAAATTATACATTTTAAGTAATCCCCGAATCGTCAAGTAGTGGGCGAGCTGATGGTTTTTTAATGTATGAACCAGGAAACGAGCAGACGGATCACCTGATGGTAAGCGATTACCGCCGCCCATAGACACTCGAAATACCAGAGGAGTTACACTTGTAATTCCTCTGGGGTTGCAAGTTGCGTTCCTGGTCCTTAAAATCCCCAATACCCCCATGGGCCTCCGGTAACCTCACTCACTCGGCTAAACACAACGCAAGCGTTATTTCACGCTGGTTTTCTGTGAGGTCGTGGTATTAACCCAGTCGAGCCTGTCCATTCATGCCGAAGCGTGGCTCTCCCACAGTTAAAGATGGTGATGAATCACAGCTGTTAGAACACTCTCAATCACGTTAATTTTCAAACAAAAAAAAAGATAAAAATCGATTCATTTTGGGAGCTACGATGCCACGGACAGACACACACACAGCCATACAAACACGTCAAACTTATAACACACATCTGTTTACGTCGGGGGTTAAAAATAATTACATGAGTGTTAACTGTTACTGTAAAGCTATGAAAGGGTAACGACCCGCAGTGGGTATTAGCGGGGTGGAGTTAGGAGTACTCGTATCGTATATGGTAATTGGTAATTTGGTATATATATACCAATATTACCAGAATATTCATCACAAGTTCTAGCTTTATTCGGTCTGAGAGTACTAGGTACGTACCTACTGTAAAATTTAATACTATTTAAATTCTATTTTGTCAATAATTGCCCGCATATTATACAAATATTGATAGCAAACGCTTCAGAGTTCAGGGAGATCATGAAATTCTTACTTTGATTTTAACATAACATGAGGAACACTGATGACGATTAAATAATAATGAGGAAAAAGTACAGATAAAACTAATGAGTACTTAAAGCATAATCAGCCAAGGTGAAGGTCACACGGTCAGAGAAAAGGGTTAATTAAAGGGCCATTTTAATTGCATAACTTCTTGACCCCGCACACTGGCACACAAAATGAGACTTATGATGTAGCTCATAATGTGCATATTACATTGCATTGGTCGCCTCTGACGAATAGGGGATCGGACTACATCTACATTAGCTTTTAGAGAACCTAAATTATTTTAAGGTACAGTAAGTGTCTTACCAGTAGGTATTACGTAGGCACACACAGTAGGTAAATAAATTATTACAAAATAATAATTGTCTGATGTTTAAGTTTTTGAAATTAGATTATGAGGTCATTACATATGAAATTGACGTTTTGTAAAAGAGGAACATAAAGTAGTTTTTTAAACATAATATACTTATTTATTCAAAGTATATAAACCATTGCTATCTATGCACTTTTTCCATCTCGTAGGTAGTTCATTGATTCCCTATACTAAAAAAACCATTCGGACATCATCATGAAGATGAGGTAATCTTCATCATCTTACCAACATAAGTCATCTATACTATATCCTGCGTGAAATTAGGAATTTTTAAAAATCCTTCCTTAGTGGATGCCTACGTCATAATTATGAGGAATACGTGTGCAAAATTTCAAATTTCTAGCCTTAAGGGTTTGGCCTGTGCGTTAATACATCAGTCAATCAATTTTGCTTTAAATAATATGTATGTCGCCGTAAAATTGTAAAAACCGTTAGATTGTAATATCACTAGAGATATTATAAAATGTCGACAAATTGTGAAATAAAAATTTATCCTTACAATTGTACGCATTATTTTTCGTTATATTGTAATATTTACCGTGCCGATTGATTAAACGACAAGTGCCCCGCGTCGCCATATTTGTTTGCTTTTTCATAATAATAATTATAACGAAAAATGCATATGGAGAAATTTTTATTTGACAATCTGTCGAAATTTTATAATATCTCTAGTAATATTATAATCTAACGGTTTTTACAATTTTACGGTGACATATATATCAAAGGCAAAGGCGTTCTTACAAATTTTTTTTTTCAATTTTTGTCTGTCCGTCTGTCTGTGTGTCTGTCTGTTTTGGCTAATTATCAAGGGACTTCCACTGGCAGATAGCTGATGTTACATAGACTACTTGTATTTTAGGGTTCCTTAAAAAATAGGGTTCCGTTTCCATTAGTTCTATGCAAACGAAGTTGCGGGCATCAGCTAGTTAATATTAACTTCGAAATGACAATCAATAATCGTTTGTCAACTACTAGAAAAGTAAATTATTTGATATTTCTTGGTTAATATAAGTTATCTAAGTTATTCAACAAATATCTGTTAAGGACACCACAATTCCAGCAGTGGACGCGTTTAATTATTCAGCGTTCTATTTCTGCTGGAAATCAATAGTCCGTGGAATGTTTACGCTATTGATCCTGAAGTGATGAACCTCTCCAATCTCCATTCGTATTCATTACCGGCTTGAGCAGGCACGAGGAGGAATCATCATGATCATCGTCTACGGGATTTAACTTTGTGACTCGAGTTATAGATTTTAGTGCTCAGTCACTTTATTGTCATGTCCGTCCGTCTTCCGGCTGCCGTCCTCAAATTAAAAGGCGTTTAAATGACAAAAAGAGTTTTTGAGGTAGAGCTAAAAAACACGGGATTATTTTGAAATTGATGCTAGTGATTTTCTTTAAACAATTGTTAATGTTGTAATAAAACAATAATAAAATACATTCATGACAACATTAAAATTGTTTAAAGAAAATCACTAGCATCAATTTCAAAATAATCCCGTATTTTTTAGCTCTACCTCAAAAACTCTTTTTGTCATTTACCGCCTTTTAGTTTTAGGACGGCAGTTTGGCTGTTCAAACGGTGCTAGAAAGATGAAGCTTTGTAGGTATGGATAGGTGTATTTACGAAACATAAACTACGTAACCCTAAAATATAATGTAAATCACTTAGTACATAATAATGCTTATTTATTTATTAAGCCCCTGTATTCTAAATTGGTTGTTTTTGATTTTTTTTAGTTTTATAAGATATCTCTCAATTCACTCTTTTGGCAAAGGCCTCCTCTAGTTCCTTCCATTGGATTCTATCTCTGGCCACTCTCCTCCATTGATGACCTTCTGTTAATCTTAGCTTATCCTCACATCTTTTTGGCTGTTTTCCTCTACTACGTTTTCCATTCCTTGGATACCAGTCTGTTATAGTCTTACTACACTTTTCATTTTGTCCCTTAGCATGTGGCCGGCCCATCTCCATTTTTGCTGGTCGATTTTAGTCAGTATGTCGGTTACTCTTGTTTTGATCTTACTGTTCTGTTACTTATTCGTTCCATTTTTCATATTCCTGCCATGCTTCTTTCCATTGCCCTTTGGCAGTATTGTAGTTTGTTTATATGTGCTTTGGTCAAAGCCCAAGTTTCGCTACCATAAGTAATGCAGGGTATAATAATATGCATGTGTTGAAAGCTTTTCGCTTTATAGAAATATTAAGATCTTTAGACTTCATAATCTCTTTCAACGACCAACAAAAACTAAAATAATGACTAATTCAACAGACTCCAGTAAAATTAAATGATCATCTTCTGGAATATGTGAATGAGTACACTTATTTAGGCCAACTTATATCGCCCAAAGACCAAATAATAATGCTAATAATAATCAAATATTACGTAGTTTACTTATTAAACTTTACGGATACACAACCACGTTGTGTAGATTGTAAAGTTAGGGAAGCCTCAAGCTAAAGTTTAAGACGCAAGTAGATAATATATTCTACATTAAATATCTATTTTCGTCGACCGATGTACAAACAGTTTAAGTTTACTATCTACGGTCGCCCACGGATCACGGCCCACCACATCCTAACTCCTAGCTAACTTTATGGTATTTGATACACCTACACTTTAACTCCCCACACCGTTAACGGTGACGGTGGCCGGTTTCATTGAAACCAGGCATTACGCAGGAGTCATTTTTGTAGTGCCCAAGTGTGTGCGCAGTACACAAGAGCACTCCCTCTTCCTTTACTCTCATAATCCAGTGCGACGGGTAACCCACACGACTGACGAGAGATGAGGCGCAGGTCCGACTTTTTACACGCCCATCTGACGCATATCTATGCCTTGGATGGTCATGATCTCATCTCTCTTGTCTGATAATCAGATGATCAGCCTGCATTGTCCTAACCAAACTTGGTCCTAACCAAAGGTCACAAGTCACAACATAATAATACTATCTATTATCTACCATGGAGACTAGTGAATTATAATAGTACTAGATTTTCGTACTTTTCCGGGATAAACAGTAGCCAATGTGTTAATCCAGAGCTGAAACTACTATCGTACCCGGTACCGTACCAAATTTTATTCTGTAGTAGGTATTTGAGCGAAAGAGTAACAATCATTCATCCATCCATCCTCACAAACATTTGTAATAGTAAGTTTCCTAGCTCTCAATATAACTTTAAAAAAAATAATAGTGACTTAGTGACTAGAAAATCTAGAAAACGCACGTAACATAGAGGCAAGACTAGAGCGAGTGTAGTATCTATGTTCGTGCGTTTTGAAATCGCCTAGTAGCAATTAGCAACCCTTCAAAATTTCGGTTCGTTTGACTGTCTGTTCGTAGCTCAAGTTCCCAATCCAGTCTGTGGTTATACTTACTATTACATATAAGGGATATAAGTTCTCTTACGTGACTAATTATACTCATTTTAACCCAATAAGAACTTAGAGCTAGCGCATAGGTAGTCAATAACAGACAACAGTATGTTATAGGTGCCTAGCAGTAGAGTTGGATTCTTATAACTCCATTCCTAACGGCTTCACTAACCACTTACCTTTTTAAGACCCTTATTCATATCCCTATCTACTATATACATCATAAAGGCTAGGGCTTCCCTAGGCCTTTGCCACTGGTGCCTAGCTTCATAGCGTTTACCCTACTCGCTATTTAGGACACAGAAGCCTTATAAGTAATACCTAGTGGTTACCCAGGGCAGGGAGACTAGGTCACGATTCACGAATAATAATAATTGATACATATTATGTCGAGTAAATAAAACTTTATTGCACACACTAAATAATAAAACATGGAAGTATCCTATTTTAATTGCTAAATCGGTTTATAATACAATTTAATTAATGTTATTTTTTGCAATTTCCCACGAAAAAAAGTGGGAAAATTCTATGGATTTCCGCAAAGTAACGCCTGATATTTGAGACTTCTGGGGCCATCTCTGGGCGAGAGCCATCTGTCAGCCTCTCTTCTAACATTTTTTGGGGATCATGTCTCCTGTGGGATGTGACCCCTGACCTCTCCCTGCAGACAGTAGCCAATTAACTGTAATCACCAGTATAAAGTAGGATCGATCTCAGCTGACTCCTGTAATGCTGTCACGCAGCGCGACGGCTTATTGCAACATCAATCCAACGACATCATCATCATCACCATCGTAATTGTAGAAGTGCGTATAATCTCTAACACGGGCGTAGTCAGTTTCGGGGGGGTTCAATAAAACGACTACTGAGGGTTGTTCCAAGAATTCACTACGACACAGATACCGACGTTCAACTTTGGCTATTTATATTTTTATTTTTTCGCATTACACAGTCTTAAGGGTTTAAGCTTAAAAAGGTTTTATGAAGCAAAGGAGTAAAAAACATTTGCTCGCTTTCTCGGTTTGAACACATTCAACATAAACACATACATTTTTTTGAATGGGGCGGCAAAATATGTTAATTGGCCTGGGACGCAAAATTTCTAAATACGCCTCTGTATATTGGTCAGATCTCTGTATTATATATACCAGCCGGCCCATTTCGGGGGGGGTTTGAACCCCCTAAACCACCCCCTGGCTACGCCCATGATCTCTAAATATATAAAAGGCAACTCTCTATGACTGGCTCATCAATCAACGCACAGCCGAAACTACTGAACGGATTTCACTGAAATTTAGCATACAGATAGTTGCAATGACGTAGGCATCCGCTAAGAAAGGATTTTTGAAAATTCGCCCTCTAAGGTGGTGAAAAAGGGTTTGAAAGTTTGTATGGGGAAACAAGATTAGTTAAACTATTTTATTCGAAACTTCACAGGAGTACTCCTATCAATGTCTACAGGAGTACATAAATGATTAAACAAATGTTTCAGGCTCTTTCAGAATTCAACCCCTAAAAGGTGGAAAAGGGGTGACAAATTCTGAAAATCAACATGGGTATCGTTTTTATGGTTTATCGGGTCGCTGATTATGAAAACAACAACTATTTAATTAAAAAATACACAAGCATAAAACAAAATAGATTTAAACAAAAGAAATTGCACAAAATGTATATAATATCACCGTAAAATTGTAAAAACCGTTAGATTGTAAAATAACTAAGGAGATCGTAAAAATATGTCGAAAGATTCAATACTATATGTTTATAATCTAACAAAAAATAATGTTTTATAGGCAGAATATTCGCGTCGAAAGTATATAAACATTTTACAATTTCACTAGTTACATTACAATCTAACGGATTTTACAATTTTACGGTGACACATGTAGTCACTGTAAAGTACTAGTATGGTGGACTCAAAACTGATGCTCTAAAGTCTAATCTCACAACACTCAACAGAAAGTAGAAACACAAAAAATTTAAGCACATTATATATTAAAAATTCAAGGTATCATTCCAGATTAAAATCTTATGAAGTTATCAAAACCTCAAAGGTAAGCAGATTAGAATCGAATTATTATGTAAATTGTAAAGGATGGAAATTCTTGAAGAGGGTGAGGATTCAATACATCAAACGAACGAAGGTTAGAAAAATATTATGAAGGACTGACTTTCGCCAAGCCAGTATTTCACGCGATCACTGTACTTTTTGAAATTTCATCAAAATCCTTTCAGTTTTTTCGTGAAAGAGCAGAAGCGTAGCGTGCCTTGCCCCGTATAAAAATCTGTTTGGAATTCTTTAGGAAGGGTAAACATTTCTCACAAAAGAAAAAAAAATGCATAAAATTAAAAGAAATATTTATTCATCATATGTAACCGATGTAGGGTGTTGCCAACTTTTGAACGCACGCTTTACGCGGGAAAAAAGAAAATGCTTTTTATGACTTTTGTTATTATAAATAAAAAGTGGAATGTTTTTATTCGTTTTTGCTTAAGCACGTTTTTTTTTTTCGTGGCTCGGGGGCCCCGTATAACTGATACGGCAGATTCGGCGATAGCTACGCCCCTGTGAAAGAGTAACAAACATCCATAGCCCATACATACATGATACATCCATCCATTTATCCATCCTTCATTTACGTTTATAATATTAGTAGGACCGACGCCCCCACTCCTCGTCCTTCCACACATGCAAACATGGTACTTGGCTTCTTAATTTGCTAAAATTGGTATACGAAATCCTACTACTACTATAATTATTATAACTGTGCAAGATTGAGGATGGATAGATGGATATATCGATGGATCTTTGTTACTCTTTCACGCAAAAAAAAAACGGATTTTGTTAAAATTTTATACGGTAGGTAGTAGTTTAGGATCAGGATTAAAACATAGGCTACTTTTAAACAAAAGCTAGTACACTCATACATGCATCGGCTCTTCCTTTATGCTTCGCCGTAGTCTGGTAAAAGGAGGCTGTTATTAAACTAGTTTTTTTTTACACTCAGTCGTGTAAACGCAAACTTCTATTATGGTGTTCTGGTGTAGTTATACAAATAAGCGACCGTGACCTTGGTCTAATCGATATTGTGTTATCCCGTTTCGGCGCGCTTATAACCACATTACACCACCCTGTCCGCCCTACCCGCCCTATCCCGCTCTAACCCACCCCTAACGGCGTGACGTAGGAACATCCATCAAAGTTTCCAAACACGATTTCATCTGAGTAAAGAAAATATTCAAAAATGAAAAGCTGATATAAAATCTCTTCCATTGGATGCGAGTTAAACAGAACTGCAATTCTCGTAATTAACTTATTTTTACAATTAAAGCATAATGCTTTAATTGTATTAGGTACATACCTATAAATTAATCGTCTTGATAATATCATAAACTAATTTTTGAAGTTTGGACAACGAGTTTGGCGTTGGTTTGATGTTTATGAGAATGGCTATGTTCCGCGGAAAATAGCAAAAAAAGTTAACAAAATGGCGATCGCTGGCATTAAATAAGCAAAATGGCGAATTATCCTAGCATAATTTGTATTTTTTTTCTTTAGCGCTAGCAAGCGCTAACTAGCGCTTTTTTCCTCGGAACACACCCAATATCTTTATGCAGTTTTAACACAATATCGTGACTGGACTGGATCATAACTCTATTACTCCATTTGCAGAATCGACCTTCAGATCATAGATATAATATTAGAAGCAATTAACAATAGAAAAGCGGACTATTTTTTTTATTGCATAAATGAATAGTACTCTTAAATATGAGTAACTTCTCAGAAGAAACCGTATATCAAAGTCAATATTTTCAAAGATAAGCGATTTGTATAAAAAAAAATTGCGAGTCTCGTAAAAACGCTCCATACTAAACTTATCCTACAAGTGACGTCATTTGTAGGTTATGGTGTATGAAATATACGGCCGCAGGAATATATTTGTAAATATCTCCGATATTTGTGCGTTTAAGTTCATACTTACCATAATAAATGTTTTTGTATATGATGTAAGTAAACTAATGATGTAGGTTTTGTTTACCAATTTCGCAAAAAAAACCTTTTAAATGTATTTAATTAGTAAACTACACATAAAATAACATATATTTTACATGTAACAAGTAGTAATGCCTCAATATTTCTGAATATATTAATGAAACTAAATATTTCAGATGTAGTCCGATCTCCTATTAGTATTTTAAATATTATGTATTTCTTCCCTGTGTTTCTTCCAATGAAAATGTAAAATTCCACAGTATTATAGTATGGTTGTATACTCAGAGACTACGTAATATTATGCAGTTTACCTTTTCTCGAATATTTAATGGGGCGTCACTGTCTTCACTTCATCTCTCTACATGGATGATCGTCTCTAAAATTACTATTCATGTAGTAAACTAATACATTGTGTTTTTTTTCTCTCATTTACTCTTATTCACTTGTCACAAGAACTGTAGTAGATTATAAAATATCCATGTAGAGCCATGTTTATCTACACTAATATTATAAAGAGGAAAACTTTGTTTGTATGTTTGTTTGTTTGTTTGTTTGTAATGAATAGGCTCAAAAAGTACTGGACCGATTTCAAAAATTCTTTCACCATTCGAAAGCTACTTTATCCACGAGTAACATAGGCTAAATTTTATTTTGGAAAAAAATAGGGTTCCGTAAGATATTTGGGTTTTTCGGACACAAGGTGTAAAAAATCAACCAGAAAAGTTACTTATTTTGCGTACGCTGCCTAAACTATAAAAGATAGAACCATATAATGTTCTAATTAATTGTAGATCTTATGAATATCTACAAAAAAGTCCGCGACACACTATACCTATCTATGTTGAGTGAGGCACAACAACCATTTTTTTTATTTAGAAATCTTGAATTTTTTTTGGACTACATTTAAACGCGTTTATTTTACTCATGCTATTAATCCTTATCAAAATAAATTATTTCATCACTAATTACAGTTTATTTAGATAATATTTGGTCTTTGAATGATTGAAATTGGACGTTTGGTTTTGAAGTTATGGCGAAATTAAAATATTACGATTTCTGCTGCACGGCCCGTTGCGAAGTGGGCGTGACCAAGGCGGGGGTGCGCGTGCGGGGGGGAGTTAGATCTATGGTATATTATACGATAAAAGTATATCCACCTACTTATTTCATTGAGTTTTAGTAGGTACCTAATTACCTATATTAATTTATTTCTGTTTGTTTTGACTAGATTTCGCCCGTTTTGTTAGAGGTTTAAAGACATTCTGTAGTATTAGTATCAGTATTGTACCCGTGCGAAGCTGGGGTGGGTCGCTAGTAAATACATAAAGAGCTCCGAGTTCGTGGAGCTATATGACTCTACATTTATATACATTAACGGAGTGACGCGAGAACACGTAAGTATTGTACTTATTTATTTTTCATGATTTTGAAAGCTTTGTAAACAATAAAAATTGTAAAAGTGAGCAGCAAAGCAGAGCAATTTATTCATGTGTATAAACCGTATAATTGTAAAAACCATAACTGATGAAAATTGTAAAATGTTGACAGACTGCGGACCTGAATATTCTGCTCATTGTTTTTAGTTACAATATTATAAATATATAGCAAAAAATCATTCGGCATATTTTTACAATCTCGCCGGTTATATTACAATCTAACGGTTTTTACAATTTTACGGTGACATAATATATAATATGCGTACCTAACTACCTAGTACCTACCTCCTACCTAATATTACAATTAATAGTTTTGACCACGTAACCAATGTCCATACTAAAGAAAATGTATTATTATAATACCACGTCATTGCCACGTACAGACAGTAAAAAAATAAACAAAAAAAATTACACTCCGGGAGTGCCAGAAGTGAAAACTTATTTTGGCGCGTTAGACATTTTTTAGATGGGTACTAGGTTTATTGGGTTATGAATTGCGTTTTATTTATGAATTGTATTTTATTAATTATTAGAAACTTTTAAATACATTTAATATTATTTTATGAATCATCGTTAACAATTTCGACAACTCTTGTATGATCATCATTATCATTAAAATTATTACAATCTAAAACAGAAACTATAGGTTTTGAAGTTATTTAAATTTCGCCATACGTCAAACTGCGTCCCATAACGGTGTCGCGAGTCCAGAGATTTTATCTCATCTAAGAATACGCGTACCGCGCTAAAGGAAATTTTCACTTCAAAAATAAACAAAAAAATAATAATTACATACAAAATGTAGAGTTTAAACATCAATTAATGTCAACTATTTATAGTGGTCAACTTCCTGGATACCACGTTGACGAAATGTCTCGTCCGATCACCGAAATTAATTAGTATTGTATTATATGATCTATGAATTGTACAGTAATTTTGAAGAAGCACTCGCCAACGTCCATACCACGTTGAATACACCGGTTCTCGTCCGATCACCGAAGTTAAGCAACGTCGGGCGCGGTTAGTACTTGGATGGGTGACCGCCTGGGAATACCGCGTGATGTTGGCTTTTTTGCGTTATTATCTATATACATATAATAAATCTGTAGAGGGGTCATGTCTGTACATTAAAGTTATCTAAGTGAAAATCAAAATGGGGGGTCTATAAAGGCCACAGAACCTAAAAATAACGTTTTTGAAAAAAATGTCTGTCTGTCTGTCTGTCTGTCTGTCTGTCTGTCTGTGTGTTTGTTATCACATCACGCCGAAACCACTGGATGGAATAAAATGAAATTTGGCAGGTAGGTAGCTTAGGACCTGAAGGGTAAAATAGGATACTCTTTATCCCGCAAAATTAAAGGGTTCCCATGGGATCTTCAAAAAACTGTATCTACCTGTTTGACGTTATTTCAGGCAATCTACTCGACGTATTTAAATAAAACTTGGCACAAAGGTAGATTAGAACATGAAATAACTAACAGTGTTTTTTTTTTCTTGGAAACCAAAACGGTTCCCACGGGATCATGAAAAAACTGTATTTTTGAACTTGCTTCACAAACCGAAATAAATCATCATTTTTCGCATGTTTTCTCTTGAAATAAAACTATTAAATTAAAATTATAAAAATAAATCTATTTTTTATCCTACTCAACACAAATAATAAATAGCGAAGGATAAAACCAATAGTACAAGTTCTACTTAAACTAAGAATTTGCTTTGAGCGAGAGGTCAACTTATTTGGTGGTCTTTAATAAGTTACCTACTATTTTTTTAGCTGGTAAAATGTACCTTGATATTATTTCGTTCAGGCTCTTGAAATATTTGCGTTCGAAATTCAAAATTAAACTGCATGCATAGGCTGTGTTCCGCGGAAAATAAAACGTAGGCAAAATGGCAACCGCTGGTATTAAATAAGCAAAATGGCGGATTATGTTAGTAGCATTATTGAAGTTAGCAAAATATGTGCCCTGGCGGATAATCTGTTTTTTTAACGCTAGCAAGCGCTAACAAGCTCTATTTTCGGAGGAACACAGCCATAGTCTTTTTACCGTATTGATATTGACTGAGCAGAATAGAAGAATAACTGTTTTATAATATCAAATACTATTCTATTCTGTGAAAAAATATTTTCAACTTTTATAACATTCGCCTTCTTTAATTTTAGTGAAATAAACTTTAAATTGATGTTATATCTTTGAGTATCCTACCATATTATAGGTACTTACTAAGTAATTGTATATTAGGTTGAACTTGAAGCTTGGTAGGTATATTATTACGAATAATGGTGTCTACAGACAACCACACACGAATTTAGTACGGAGCGTACAGCGGATCTGGTACGCTCCGTACCAAATCCGAGCGTGTGTAGGGCAGTCGGGCGAACATAAGAAGAAGGCGAAGAGTTCGCAGCTATCCGCATCGGATTTGGTCCGCTCCGTACCAAATCCGTGCGTGTGTAGAGCAGTCCGGCGGTTAGGCCGTACAACGGTGTCAGTGTTGCCAACTTAGGGATTTACCACCCAAAATTAGGGAAAATATCTACGGGGGTTTACTAGGGGCCAGGATGTTTAGAGTTTACTCCTTATGAATCAATTTGTATGTAATAATAAAAAATATTAAATGTGTGTATATAGTCAGGGATATGAAAATATAATATGAAATCAGATTAAGACAAATTAGTTTTATGTTATTCACGCGTAAGTTTTTATGTTAAACACATAACCTTTCTTTCTAGCTTATTATCTCTTAGACCTGTCAATGGTATAATTATCAGGGGTAAAGTTTGGGGAGAAATATTTTTGAGAGTTGATATCACTGCCTGTTATCAATGAATTTCGGGAATCATCGCGTCGTCGAAAAACAGCACTGTAAATAGAACTCTGTGCTAATGCAATAGAACTGAAAATCGAACACACGAGTGTCGAGCTTTTCGGCCCACTGCATCGTACCAAATCCGTGCGTGTGTAGCGACACCAGATTCGGTCTGCGGATATGGTCCGCTGTACGCTCCGTACCAAATTCGTGTGTCTGTAGATGCCTACTCTATAGCAAACCGCAAAAGTTTTTACAAAACCTATACTAATATTATAAATGCGAAAGTGTGTCTGTCTATGTCTGTTACCTCTTCACGCTTTAACCGCTGAACTGATTTTGATGAAATTTGGTATAGACATACTTTGAGTCCTGGGAAAGGACACCGTAATTTTTCGGCATAAAAAGTACCCTATTACTTTTTATGCCGAAAAAGTACGGTGTTTCTGAGGGATAATGTAAGTATTATTCTGTGTATATTTGACTGTCTTTCACTGCTAAAAGGCTGATCCGATTTGAATGAAAGTTGGTATGGTAGTCATAGCAAGCGTCCATAGATATTATTATTATTCTTATTATTATATTATTATTATTATGGTAGTGGTTTATGCTTTGGACAAACGCGCAGTCCACTTTTTTCCCAAAAAGATACAGTGTTCCCGAGGGATAATATATTATTTTGTGGATATTTGACTGTTTTTCACTGTTAAAACGTTGAACCGATTTGAATGAAAGTTGGTATGGTAGTGGTTAATTTTTTGGACAAACGCGTAGTCTACTTTTTATTCCAAATCTATACTAATATACTACTATTAATATACTAATATAATATTATACTTCTATACTTAATATTATAAATGCGAAAGTGTGTCTGTCTGTCTGTCTGTCTGTTACCTCTTCACGCTTTAACCGCTGAACCGATTTTTATGAAATTTGGTATAGACATACTTTGGGTCCCGGGAAAGGACATAAGATTTTTTTATCCCGAAAAAGTAGTGTTCCCGCGGAATAATATATTTACGCGGGCGGAGCCGCGGGCAAAAGCTAGTTATAAATATAATCAATTTAATAAATAATTTCCAAATATCTTAATGAAAAATAACTAATTAGGTACATAATATTATAATAAATTATATTGAGAATAACTGTTTACCGTGGCGTAACCACGCGTGAAATTAAGAACATAAATACTTGTTATCGGAAAACGGTTATTATTTTGATAAAAATAGGACTTCATTATACTTGAAATGTGAACCATAAACCATTACACATTTTAAGCCATACATATTTTGTTTCTAACACATAAAATAAACAAAAATAATATTTTAGCAACTCTACATATTTTGTAGAGTTCGAGGTCTGATAGTTTACACAAATGTACTGCTAGATGTCACTATCCGCCGTCTAAATCGCGCTAGCGGTGTGTCTACTACGATTGTATAAAGTTGTTCGGTGATTAATTCAAAGTTGCCATCAGAAGGGTCTTAACTGACTCGACTGAACAGCGAGTGATGAATTGGGATATGATCTCATTGATTACAATCCGCTCGCTCTCGTCTCAACTATCGCAGAGACTTGAGTAGAAGATCTGACGCTGTTTTTTGGCCACCTTTATAAATTGAAAAAAAAAAAAAGAACTGTGAACAGTTCCAAAAATCGATCACTCGTTTCTTGGAACGAGAACTTCTGACTATCGTCCCATTTCTATTTTACCTATCCTTTTAGACGGGTCTGGATAAGTTTTGAGGGTGCAAAAATTCTAAAGTCTTTTATTTTTTGCATATAGTTTCCGGACCTTCTTCTTAGTCTAAAATTTGATTTTGTGCCATTTTGGATGGCTGCGTTTGTAGCAATTTAGGTTTTTGTGTCTTTCATGGATATTGGCCCAAAAGTAAATTATAGCTAAAAATTTTACTTTCACGATATTAAGGAAAGAGTAACCGATGCACATATGCAGTTTGAGTCGTATCCAACCAGGGGTTTCCTAGTATTCGGCTACTATATAAAACATGGTCCCACCAGGCCCACAACTATTCTAATGTCTGACAAATCTTAAAAAACTGTTCAGAGTGTTAATATCTGAGTCTGTAAGAAAGATGTGCCACATTCGGCAATTTCGTATAAAGATATTCCATTTTTTTCCTCAAACTCGCTATAAAAACTACTAATGAAACTTTTAGTTAGTAGAGTTCATATCTATATGATGATTATGGTGTTACAAAACACTTTCTATAAGTTTAACCATGTTTATTCGCGGGATTTTTTATTAGAATGTAAAAAACCAACTTTTATCATGTATCAATGGCGAATACGGGGTGCGGGCCTCTCGCCACGCGGGGAGGGGCCCAAGTTTCATGTTAATACGACAAAATGAAATGACAATAAATGTGACAACTTGACAAGTAATAATGTTCTAAATGCGAAATTTATAATTTCAATTTTAAATTTATTTCATGTTTAATGATGCCAAGACGAGACCATAATATTATGACTCGCCAATAAAAAATGTCTTCAGATCTCGTCTAGAACCTTCTGACTCCACTCTACGTTCTCTAACTCTATAAAGCTTGAATTTACAAACTCGTAAAGTAGAAAATAGGCTTAAGATATAAAACATTTTAGTCACTGTTCATAGCTTTTCTGTTAGAGAACACAATGTTCTGGCAACGACGACGCTCGAATATTGCTAGTGTGGGGTGTGCCTTATACAAAAGCTCATGAAGTAATGAAACGCTCAAGCTATGCATTTTGACTCATTAGACGGATCGCGCTAGCTGTTTTTTAGTGGGAAGTGGAAAAATTCTAATGTTGCTGATTTTTTTCTATACCTATATGTAGTTGATAGAGTAGTCCCTAGGGAGTTAATAATTAAGTTTTGTGCCATGTCTGCCTATTGCCTTTTCAGCAATTCGATTATTTGTGGTTAATTTTTCCGTTGCTGCGTAACGTGATACTTTAAAAAAATAAAAAGTCAAGGAGTGTTCCCAAAAAGGCAAGCAAAGTTTAAAATTGATGTAATTCAAAGGTCAGTTATACAAAAAACAAAATAACTTAAAGACAAAAAAATCATAGCTTCTAATACTACTTACTGTACCTACCCGGGCGGAGCTGCGGGCATCAGCTAGTTTTAACATAAAACTAACAAGCAATAATAAATATATAAAAATTCAAAAATAAAAAACCTTTTATTTCCAGTTTCACAAATTAATGCTTTTTATAATACTAATAAAAAATTATAATAAAATTACAAATTAAATTAAGACTAACGTTAGGTATTATAAATCAATTATTTTATAAGACGAACATTATTATAAATTAATGCTAAACATAGTAAACATACATCAAAAAGCAGTACAAGGATCGGTCCACATTCGTACGTAGTGCTCTGATGTTTCACTAGGCTCGACTTAGCGGGGCCCTGCCGTGCCCCTAGATATAAAATTGTCAACGGGATGAATAACAATATATACAAATATTATTTTGTTGGTTTGTAAAATGTATTTAATTATATAAATTATTACAGTCAATTAATAACCTAATAAATAAGTCCTTAACCACGAGTATTAGAAACATGTATTCAGCAACATACGTATAAAATTCAAGCGTTGAAATAATTTATTTATTTTTTATTAAATAATACTATATATACAATAAATATGATGTAGCTGAAGAGACTGTTTGGTTAAACGACTAATTTCAAGAACTAAAATTAGGTATTTGAAATTGTAATTTTTTTGGTGTTAGATAACCGAAGTTTCATGTGGAAGCCTATCGGATATCAAATTTTATTGTGCATTTATGTATTGTATAAAATCAGGCGACAATTACATTCAGCTTCGTCATTTGTGCTACGCAAACAAAGTTGCGGGCAAAAGCAAGTTTAAATTTTGTAATCGCTGTAAAATGCGAAATATAAAATTTTTGAAATGTAGTCGAATGAATGACATTTTATCACACACATTTACGTATATGTGTAATGTGTATGTTGTAGTGCGAATATTCCACAATACTTCGACCGCATATTATAATAATATTATTTTTGCATTTTATTATTTAAACCCTCCATGAAAAAGGCACAAAATTGGAATATAGATTCTTTATGACTTAATAATATTGAATACGTGAACTTTATTTAACGATTATGTGTTTTTGGAGCGCTTTTAGCTTAGGGAAACTAAAAAACTTAATTTCTCGAATCGCAGTCGCTTAATGTGGCACAAAATTTGGAATTAGGCCTATTTTAGTGGTCTTAAACAGAAAATAGTCGTTTATCACACTTTAGAATTTTTGCCGGTACTGTTTTCAAAAAATGACCCTAACTCATTTTTTACTGGACGAAAACGACGCAAATTAAGTCTCCATACTCTGGAAGCTGTCCCAGTTAAGATACCATTAACATTTTAAACTTTAAATCAATATTGCCACTTTTATAGCCATATAAAAAAATCAACCACAAATAATGGAATTGCTGAAAACGCAGTGGGCAGAAATGGCACAAAACTTAATGATAAGCTCCCCAGGGACTACTTTATCAACACACAAAAATTCAGCGACTTTAGAATTTTTTCCACTTACCACCTCGAATACGCCTAGCGCGACCCGTCTATTTCTAAAATTCTCGAGCAAGCAGTATTTTACCTATCCTTTCTAAAATTCTCGAGCAAGCAGTTACAACGTAGCGATTATATTCTCTTTGGCAGTTACCATTCAACTAACTAATTATTTACATACCAATCAGATTTTAAGTCCATACCAGTCTGGATTTCGTCCAGGACACAGCACTACCACTGCATTGTTAAAAGTAACGGACGATATACGGTATGCAATGGATAATAAGCTGCTCACAATTCTAGTATTACTAGACTTTAGCTGTGCGTTCAATTCGGTTGACTACGACATTCTGCTTGCTATACTTGGGTCTTTGGGTGTGCCTTCATCAACAATTGCATGGTTTAACTCCTACCTTAGAGGAAGAAAACAGCGTATATTCACAGCCGACATCAGCTCTGATTGGACCAGCGTTTGTGCTGGTGTTCCTCAGGGTGGAGTTCTGTCGCCTTTGCTTTTTGCAGTCTTCATTAATGAAATTACAAGATACATCCGCTCAGCCTTTCATTTATATGCGGATGACCTGCAAATGTACAGGCACACTAGTGTTGATGAAATCGAGCTTGCGATAAGTGACGTAAACAATGATCTTTCAGGTATAGACAAGTGGGCTAACACTTTTGGACTTTTGGTAAATCCAAAAAAGTCGCAAGCCCTTCTCATTGGCAGCAGACAGTTGCGCTCCAGGATTGAACTAAGGTCCATAAGTAAAATAAAGTACTGCAGTAGTGTAATAGAGTTTAGCGATAGTGCCAAAGATTTAGGTTTAATAATTGACTGTAATCTATCATGGTCTGCCCATGTTAATGTAGTTAGCAAAAAATTACATCACTCCTTGCATGCACTTAAAAGGTTACAAAATTTTCTCCCTATCTCCACTAAAATACTATTGGCACAATCCTTATTATTACCGCTCTTAGACTACGCCGACGCCTGTTATTTAGATGTAACTGAGGAGCTCTTATGCAAACTCGAACGCCTCCAAAATTCGTGCATTCGTTTCATATACGGACTGCGCAAATTTGATCACATTACTGAGTTTCGTAAGAAATTGCAATGGCTTCCCATCAAGCTTCGCCGGAATACTCACATATTAACTTTACTCTTCAAAATCCTTAAATTTACCTCCTCTCCTTCTTACCTATTTGAGCGATTTTCTTACACTGCACCTAGCGATAGGCCTTCACGCTCTTGCAATCCAAAGAAGTTACTTGATACTCCTTGGTGTAACTCCAATTTCTATGCCAATTCGTTTACTGTCAGAGCAGCCCAACTATGGAACGCTTTGCCTGAACATGTGCGGCAGAGTCCAACAGTGGGCACGTTCAAGAATAGGCTGAAGAATCATTTTCTTTCGTCATTACAATCAAAATAGTTTATTTAAGTTTATTTTATATTAATCTCATTCATTAGGTATATAAATATTTTAATTATTACTACTACCATAATATGTATCTATAGTATTACTTAGTATATTTTATTACTTTAATATGTATAATCCCATTAAAAATATGTAATTATTATCATATGCATTTATTTCTCTTCTCAATCTTGTCATTATTCTTTTTGTACTACCTGTGTCCTTTTTGTATTTTTTTTTTCCTTAGGTCTTAGGTCTGCTGGCAGAGATCTCTTCATAGAGATAAGCACACCTTTGTACCATCTCATTTGTATTTAGTCTGTAAGTTTTTAATGTCTACTGTGTACATAAAGAATAAAAAAATAAATAAAATTGAAAAGACATTACTTACATGGACGCACTTTTAATTACCGAGCCGTGCTGAATCACACAGTTTTGGTGGTTGTGAACTTGTGAAATCATACCATATATCTTAGGCCAAAGAATATGTAACATTATACTAATTATTATATTACTAACGTAGGCTACAGTTTCTTTTTAAAATGCTATAAATTAAGCGCAACTCACGGATTGTTGGGCGCTGACTTTGATAACATTTTTTAACAATTTCTACTCGTTTTTGAAGCGTACAGCTTTCTGTGGTAAATTGTCATTACTAAATATTTATTTATGCCAAATTTTATACCCATATCTTTACCAAGATAGTCGCTATGCGTCGTCAAAGTTCGAGCGTTTCTATTGAAACCCGTTTTTGTTGCCGCCATGGAGTAAATAAAGAGGTTGCCGCTATAACAACAAATGGTAAAAACGAAATAGATAAAATAAACCGTTTTGCACGGAACCCTTCGTGCGTGAGTCCGACTCGCTCTTGGCCGCTTTTTTTGTATTTAATTAGTTGAAACACCGAGGGACGGAGGGATATATTATTATGGTTTGGGTATTTACTCCCATTTGTTAGCTTTGTTTCATTAAGCCCCGAAAGTCGTTGTTACTTTCAGAATATAGTCATCATCATCGCATCTGGTGGAGATGTAAGGTCGAAGACTTATTATCATGCAATAACATGAATTACATTATGCATATTATGTACAACTTTTTGTTTGTAAATAGTATAATATTTTGAGAAAACTTACACAGTAGACGAATTGAAAACTTCCTCCTTTTTTAATGTTTGAAGGCGGTTAAAAATAATGTAATTTACTGATAATACATCAATACTACTGGACTTTTTACCAGACTGCGCTAGAAGGTGGGTTATAAACCGATGTATTTCGAGTGTAGGTATGTATCGACACATAGCTAGTCATAACTCATGTATGTATTGTTACGAATACACAATAGCGCCATCTAGCGTCAACCAATACAACCAATGAAACCACTTGGTGTGAACAGGGACAGCGTGGGCCCCCCTACTCAGTACTAGATGGTGCTACTGTGCGAATATTCCGAAACAATCCAACCAGTTCACGCGAGTCGCGAACATTTCTGGAACGGTCTGGGACTCGTGTCTTCAGGTATAAATACGCCTTAGGGTTGGGAACGAGGCGAGTTCACTTTGAGCTTCCCGCGAAGCGAAACGGGCGATACCAGTGAAAACTAGTGATCGGGAGTTCGAGTTGAACAGCGAAACAGGCGATATCCATGTGAATACTAGTGATGTGATGACACCGTGAGTGAAACCCACGACTTGGCTACGACTTAGGACACCGTTAGTGCTTAGTGTTTGGACTTAGTGTTTAGTGTTTGGACCTAGTGCTTAATGTTGGACTAAGTGCTAGTGAGTAAAGTCTTCAAAGAGTCAGCAGGCTTCTTCTCCAAATCTTCGAACCCTAGCACGTAACAGTATGTATAATGTATATTACTTTGGTACGCCTCGAGTCTAGACCAGAGGTTCCCAAACTTATCGTCTAACGCCCACTTTGAAAAACAGTTATTTTGTAGCGCCCCCCATTTTTTTCACCTTACAAACCTCACTAACATATTACCAATTATTACAAAATAAACCAATAATCAACACTGAGCAATAATAATACTACTCACATCACGCCCCCCAATTTTTTCTGGGCCCCTTACCGCCACCCCCCTCTAGGCAACCAGCACCTAACCGGATTCCGGCAGGCCGGGGAAAATTCACTGCATATTTTCAAAGGTACAGCGATTTGTATGTCACCGTAAAATTGTAAAAACCGTTAGATTTTATTAAAACTAGTGAAATTGTAAAATGTTGATTTTCTTTGTACTTTTTAGATGTATTTAATTAATAACTAAGTAAGTACATATAAAATAATATATTTGTAGGCGCGTTTCTACAATTACAAGATGTTGTCTGTTTTACCATTATTACTGATGCTGTTTTATCGTACGGATAAGCGTTGCCATGACGACGCTGGTATAACGTCAATCATATCTAGCTTTGGTACGCTCAGTTTAAAATAACTAACGGCCGCCGGCAGATATTAAACGACGGAATACTTAATAAGTCGCGTACAAATTAAGGATTATCGGATTTATTGTGGAAAAGTTATATAGTGACGTGATCTATGATAATTCGTTGATAAATTTGATCAATTAGAAATAACCTACGGACTTAATCATAGCTATACGCCTAAATCAGTCCGTGGGATTCGAACTTTACGACCCACGAAAAGCATAAAAATGATGCTATTGCTCGGTTTTTCAATTTTTGGAAATATATTGACATTTTAAGGACATTTTTAGGGTTCCGTAATACTTAAGGAACCCTTATAGTTTCGCTCTGTCCGTCTGTCTGTCTGTCTGTCTGTCTGTCTGTCTGTCTGTCTGTCTGTCTGTCTGTCTGTCTGTCCGCGCCTCTAGCTCCTATAATTATGAATATAAATTGATGAAATTTGGTACAGTTATAGATTGTGTATAGATCACGGTTTCGGGATCATAAAAAAATAATAATTTTATATTTTAGGGGTGGCTCTCCATACATGTGAAGTGGGGATGAAAAATATTTTTTCACTCTACCCCATCGTGTGGGGTATCGTAGAATAGGTCTTTTAAAATAAAGGCAAGGTTTCATACGTTACTTTTTTATAAAGTTGACCATTTTCGAGTAATCGGCCTCCAAAGTAGTTTGTAAGTTGGTCCCCCCCCTAGCATTTTTTAACTATAGGAGATAGAAACTTGCAAATTTCCATGCTGATAGATCATGCTAAAAACTCTTTAGGAAAATTATTTTGAACCAAATCGGACAGTAACTTTTGGAGTAATTAAAAAAAAGCATATTACGCGTTTATAGTTACGGAACCCTCCTTAGACATGTCCTGACATGCTCTTGGTTAGGTTAGGTTAGGTTAGGTTATTATCATAAAGAGATAGATATGGTTTATGAACAGTTTAATTACAATTTGTGTGATGTGTCTGCTTACCGACTATGTCATGACTATGGTTTTTGTGATAAGTTCTGTTTTCTATGAAACTACAACGTGAACAATGTGGGACCAGTGCAGTGTAACACAGTGGGACAGTGTTTAAGAGCCAGGACTCCGCAGACTTGCGGTATAGCTGTAGCGGGCTCCATATTAGTGCTGGTCTACTATGTACGACCTAATGCAATAATCGTTCGTGCGCCGGGACGTGTCGGCGCCAGCAAGACGGCGGCAACACGACGGCAGTAGCATGACGTCGACGTGACGACGGCAACATGACGGTGACGTGACGGCGGCCGCGGCAGTGGCACGCTGGAGTCATGAACGCGGTGGTACTATGTTGAGAACGACGACTCAGTGGCGGCTGCACGTGACGTAAAAGGCTATATTATGGTGGCTACATCATGAGCGGCGCGGGAGTCGCCTAGTGCCTACTGTGAACCGTCACACATGGTAGTGTAGAAGCACTTCGAAGTGAGTCTTGTGGAGGAGTTGTATGCGACTCCAGTCCTCTTTTATTACTAATAGAAGCTTTAGGGTGAGTCTAACTGTTCTTTTTACAACTCTGCTGCAAAGTACTCGAGAAGCAAAGTTTGATAACTGTAAGTACCTACTCATAGTGTGAATGACCAGTATGGGTCATATATTTAGTACTGAGTACAGAGCAGTAAAGTTGTACGTTATTTTATTTTATATTGGTTTTAAAAAGTCTAAAACATTTCTTATATACTGGTGTTTAAGAGAATTTTAGTGTTTAAGAAGAAATATTTGCCAGAGTACATTTTGAATCTGATTAAAGAAAATAATCTATTTGACCGACACTAGTTGGTGTTAATTACTTTGCGTGTTATTAATATCGAGTTGAGATATCATAGAGATCGATTACAATTTGCGGTGCATAAAACCTATTTTTACTGTTTATCCAAAAGTCAAAATCGTTTTGAGGCCTTACTTTTGAAGCATTGAAAAATAATACGGCTACGTAGTAACCTCTCTGTGCAACGTGCGCTCCGTGAGTATTATACCTGGTTCTGTGGCTGCACCTCGCCCGCCTGGGCGCCTGGGTCGCGCTGGGCGCGAATCGCGTAAACTTTTACAAAGTCGACGTCTCGCTTTAGTGTTCTTGTGTAGGGCCTACCGTACCGCCCGTGCGGAGGCGCTTTCATCCAGTGAACGTGTGACATTGAAGTGACGTCACATATAGGTAACACAGAGGTCCAACGTCCAAGGTCCAAATTTTGCATAGGTATGACATAATTGTGACTATGTTTGATTTGATGTCATATGTATGACATGACCATGACCTCATATTGGCTGTCGACTCGAGCGCTATGTGCACGCGCGGTCGATTAGGTGAACTAAAACCTCTTACCTCGCCTAATAGATGGCACTAAGCGCGAAAAATGCAAACTAGCGTTGTTTTGCATTATAATAGATACTATCACATACTATTTTATCAGCCAACACAGGTTTAGGCTAGGCTTAAACTAAATATCCTAGCTTAGTAACAAGGGCGAAACTCTAGAAACACCACAGGTAGGTGTATATAGTGGTGTGAGATTTTGCCGCCCCTCTTATTGTGCCGCCCGGGTTTTGAAAAAAATCGGATTTTGCATCCCCTAGATAGATTATGAGCAAAGTTAAATCACATTGAAGTAAATTTGAGAACACATGAAGTTAAGATTAAGGTCATAATTTATTTACGTCATATTTATTACGTAAAAGTTTTACGTCAAGAAGTCACATGTGACTCATTCGTGACTTATATGTTACGTAAATCCTGACATAGCGCAATATCATTTTGACGTCACTTTGACGTAAACGGGTTTACTGGGCAGTTCTTGCCTGTAGATTTAGAGTTGCAGTGGTGGGGATTTGTGGTGGGCAATTTGCCCGTATATTTCAGTAGTAAAAAAAAAATCTAAGAAATTCCCTGTATAAAGGCAATACATTGCAGTGATATAAAGTTAGTTGCGTGTGTGGAGCACACAGAATTCAAAACATGCAGAGTGAGTTTTCGATCACATTTGTATGCAGCACACTGTGTCCGAAACCATGGCGAGATACCGCTCCGCCCGCAGTTTTTAATTTTTACTCTTTACACTTACAGAACAGATCGCGATGTTATATTGCGACGGTTAGGTGTTCAATCAAAATTGATTGAAAAAAGGGGTGGGTAAGGCATTTCGTTGATCTGTGGCAACATATTATGTGTGGATAACCATTCCAATTTGGAGTGGTTGTGACGGCCTCGCTTTCGGGCGTGTTGACGGCTTCTGGATGATTTCTGTATTCTGTGGTGGAGCAATTAGAAATCTTTATGACTTGTTTTATTACTAAACACACATTCTCGTGATAATTTTTAGAAATGCATAGTAATCCAGATATCTACCGTAAGCAGATAGTAGCAATGACTAAAAAGATTATAATTGAAGTAAATTGCTCTAATTCAGTTTCAGTAGTAGTAGAAGCTTCTCGACCCACAGGTTGAAAAACACTGCAGTACAATATAAAAAAAGAGAATTGTATTAAATTATGTTCCGTGGTATAGACTCTAATCACTAAACAGAGAGTGCGCGTAAGTAGGAATATAACGTGCAGTAGTTGTAGCTGGGTAAAAAGAAGTGTATTACACACATAATAAACGCGTTTTCATAAGATTGGTTAAGTATGCTACGTTGAAGAGGACTATTGTTAGGTACCGTCGCTGTGACTGACATAATGATGAATTGCGCTTACCTGTAATTTGACACCGATACACATTATAAGATGATATTCGAATTACGTTTAGTATGCCTAATGAAAAGCTAAATGCTTTCATACCCAGTTCAATAGTGATTTACGAAACGGGGTTTAGTATGAATATTGCAGTCCACGGGGACTCCGGCGAGCAGTCTAAATGTACCTAATTCATATTATGTGCTATCCACAATCCACATGGATGCTTGGGCTTCAGTTGACGTAGTTACATGAGGTTACAACTAATGAGGATAAGCCGTTACTATGAACACTGTGATGTGAGGTGTTCTTGTTGCGCCAAAAAATATAGCTCTATATCGTTAACGAAACACTACTGCTATAGTCATAATAAAGTTTGTTGCTATCTAAGCAATCTAAGATCCGGGTTCTGGTACCTACCGATTAAGTGGTGCGGGCTATCGGGCGCAAAGGTTTTGTTTCCATATAATTTAATGCTCTGTATTTTAAAAATAACACCCTACTTCCCGCACCAAGTTTTCTAATAGCCTACAGATAGCCCAAGCTACCTTCTGTAGCTACCAATTCTATTCTAGTTCGATTCTTTGAAGAGAAGTCCGAGCGCTTCTTTCGCTTCTTTCATTCCGCAAATCGTGTTACTTCGAACATGCATTTGGTTATCAACCGATATTAGTTTGCACGAAGTTCGGGAGAGATTAAAGAATATACTTACCTACATTGCGGGGATACCTGTCCCGGGGACGAGGCTCGGCGGGGGTGACCGCCTGGTAGTCGCTTTTGCGCTTATTTCGTGTCACAATGCATTGGTGTTAAATGTGGGCTGAGTTCAGCCGTTGGATATGGCTATAATATGGTAATTGAACGTCTGACCTGACAATCCTCATCGTGTGTTTGGGTATTTGCTCGAAAATGACCATGTAGGCGATGATGGGCGATGTTATTGACATAGAGATGTTGACGTTAACTTATGAGGACGTAGAAGTTGACGCAGAAGTTGATGCTGAAACTGCGGTTGTGTTACATTTTGGTTATTGGTTTTGTGTGGGTGTTGTCTTCCGCTTTTGCGTTGCAATTGGAAGGGGAGCACACCCAATGTGTGAAGTGTGTGGGGTTTGTAGACTGCGGCGCCGCAGCGCAGGAGCGATACAAACCTAGAGGATTTTGTGTGTGGGTGTTGCAAAGGAGAGCAAACCCAATGTGTGAAGTGTTGTTGAGCTCAGGTAATTCAAGGGAGACGGGTGACCGTTGAGTCAGCGGGTTTAATCTTGCGAGATGGCAGAGTCTCTCATTGCGGAGCGATCTACAAATCGATGCAACGAATTTGAATCTACCATCACAGCAAATTTGCCAATGCTGGTCGACACTTATCACCTAATCCATGCCTTTGAATCATTTGGCTCTTGTTAGCGAGTGGTGGAGTCCACCACTCGCTGTGTGTGGTGGAGTCACTGGTGACTTTGATGACATTTGATGACTTTTGTGATTTTTGATAACTTTGGATGACTTTTGAACCATCGGACTTTTGAGAATTAAGAAGCTGCCGGTAACTACAAACGTTAATATTACTCGTCAGGGTGGACGAGCGTAATGATTTGATAAAATGCATTGAGAGGTTCCTTCGCGCAGATACACCTACACTCTACAGCCTATTTATTCGCTCGAGGACGTGCGATTGTCAGTCCGGCCGTGTAGGCGCGTTTCTACAATTACAAGATGTTGTCTGTTTTACCATTATTACTGATGCTGTTTTATCGTACGGATAAGCGTTGCCATGACGACGCTGGTATAACGTCAATCATATCTAGCTTTGGTACGCTCAGTTTAAAATAACTAACGGCCGCCGGCAGATATTAAACGACGGAATACTTAATAAGTCGCGTACAAATTAAGGATTATCGGATTTATTGTGGAAAAGTTATATAGTGACGTGATCTATGATAATTCGTTGATAAATTTGATCAATTAGAAATAACCTACGGACTTAATCATAGCTATACGCCTAAATATTAATATTTTTTTTACATTTACCAAAGTAGTATTTACCAATGCTCAATATTTCTGAGTATATTAATGAAACTAAATATTTTAGATGTAGTCCGATCCCCTATAGAATACTAAGGTTCACTGACATAACCAGTAAATGAAAGTTGAAACATGATGCTAATACTTGGAAAATTATATTACCCATGTAAAATATCATTTATAAGTATAACAATTCCCATGCAACTTAAATATAATTATGCATTAGTAATTTATATTCTTATTAGAATATTTATAAACCACGCGATAATCCAATATAAAATTTAGCATCACGCCAATTTTCAAATATTATTTAAATTGGAGTTAATATTATCACAACTTGTAGTTGCATGTTACAACGGAATTTTGTTCTGAGTATATGAACCATAATTTCGGTTTAGTAATCGCCAACGTCCATACCACGTTGAATACACCGGTTCTCGTCCGATCACCGAAGTTAAGCAACGTCGGGCGCGGTTAGTACTTGGATGGGTGACCGCCTGGGAATACCGCGTGATTATTGGCTTTTTGAAGTACTTTTATTGATTTAAATAATATATTGTCAGAAGAGTTTAGAAGTTAGAACCATCACAAAAACAAAAATTTTGTCCTTTGTAGAAAGGACCTTGAAACTTTTAAACAAAAAGGCAATAATAAAATTTCTACCTTCAGGCAGAAAATTTGTAAGTAATAACCTAACCAAGAGCATGTCAGGACATGTCTAAGGAGGGTTCCGTAACTATAAACGCGTAATATGCTTTTTTTTTTAATTACTCCAAAAGTTACTGTCCGATTTGGTTCACAATAATTTTCCTAAAGAGTTTTTAGCATCTATCAGCATGGAAATTTGCAAGTTTCTATCTCCTATAGTTTAAAAATGCTAGGGGGGGGGCCAACTTACAAACTACTTTAGAGGCCGATTACTCGAAAATGGTCAACTTTATAAAAAAGTAACGTATGAAACCTTGCCTTTATTTTAAAAGACCTATTCTACGATACCCCACACGATGGGGTAGAGTGAAAAAAAAATTTTCATCCCCACTTCACATGTATGGAGAGCCACCCCTAAAATATAAAATTATTATTTTTTTATGATCCCGAAACCGTGATCTATACACAATCTATAACTGCACCAAATTTCATCAATTTATATTCATAATTACAGGAGCTAGAGGCGCGGACAGACAGACAGACAGACAGACAGACGGACAGAGCGAAACTATAAGGGTTCCTTAAGTATTACGGAACCCTAAAAAGTGGTTTGTTGTTTGTACTTCGTTGTTAGGATATTTTTATCGATAAAATACAAAATAGTCGAACTGTAGCGATGGGTGTCAGTCAAGTAATTTCATTTTATTATGAAGCCTATAAATATTATGCCAATAGAAAGGATAGATCAGAGAATCAACAAAACTCCACAGGTGCACAAAGTCCAAAATTATAATTATACAAAATAATCATAATAATTGATATACCCTAACATGTAATTTTAACTACGTTTACAAATTACTAGAACTTTTTAAACTATTTCGGCTATTAATTACATTTTAATGCAAACCTAATATTTAAAAATACACATCTTAGTTTATTAAAATATATATTATATATACAAAATCATGCGCGTTATAAAAAACTTACCTTATATCTTCCAAATTCGAACTGGCACAATCTAATAGCTCTTGTCCATAATATTTTAGAGAAAAAAAATATTTGGAACGCGTTTGCCCTACTGCCTGATGGTGACTGAAATGAAGGCTTGAGTTGGCTATATAAATACACGCTAACTGAAAGCTTTTTCAGTTTTAGACTATACGACTCACGACATTAGATGATTCCTTTGCTAACGTCGCTCGTCGTCTTGTCGACATTTCTAATAATAAAAAAACAATCATTCCTTTAATTAACATAATATAAGTTTGTACATGTTAAGACATTAAGGGAGAAAAATAATTTAATCTAAAAAAAATATAGTACTTAAATAAAATTACATTGCGCTCTCTAAGGCGCTGAGGTCAACCTTACAGAAACAGGTGAATTAAAGAGAAAGCAAAGACGTTGCCTAAATAACATTAATACATCAGCTGTGTGAGGGCGATGACAATGCGGCGCCGTAACGAGCGTAATGTAATTTTATTTATTAAAATTTTTGTCGAAATTTTAATTTTATTTTACAGCCTAGTAACTTGGCATAGGTAGTAAAAGATCTTATGCCCATAATAATAATCTTGTAAGTAGTAGGTACTATATTATCATTAATATGCATTAATGATTATAGTAGTACTTACAAGTTTTTATTTATTTATTTAACAGTAAAATTATTAATAATAATAATAATAATTATACTAAAAGGTATTAAAAGTTATTAAAATGGTAGAATTCTCAATCCTCTACGGCAATCGTCTACAGTCTACGAATCTATGCGCGTAGCAACTATTCGTAGCAGTCGTATAAACTTCGCTGAAAGTGCTACGGACTAGCTACGACCGTAGCTTAGGAAATCCTACTAATCCTATTAGGCTACTTATCGAGGCCACTGCCGTGACCCTAGATAATGTTATTATTATGAGTTTAGTTTGCGCTCGAAGGCAACTATTTCTACTTTCCGGGGCAAGATGATCAAGAAGATTCAAGAAGAAGAACAAAACATGGAAGGAGTTCTAAAATTTAAGCTGTAAGCAAAAACATGGTGATTGGTGATACTTCAGAGTCCACTTTCACGCTGTTGGAATAATAATATTAATTAGCGGGATAAGAAACGTTATCATAATAATATTATGTTTCTTCTCTTACCAATAGCCGGGTCTCTACGCCATAGTTATTACTCTGAGTATAGCTATTACACTAGCCATCATCCCCCATCTGACAATTTTATTTACAAGTGGCTATGGAAAACTATATTCCTAGTTATGTATATAATATATTCCATGGTGTATGCCAGCTTTTTGTGCAATAACGTAATCAGTTCGACAAAAAGTAATTAACTATTTTCGGTCACTAGCCTAGAACTTTTAAGCTATGTCGTAGGCTATAAAGTTGCCTCGAACAATCTATCAATGGTTGTATAGGTGGGGGTGCGCGCGCCGCCATGACAGTTTATCAATGGGGCGGCCGTCTTGATGACGTCAGAGCAATGGCGGCCCGCTTTGTTTATACTGTTGCTTCTCTGAATACCAATACGAAATTGCCACTATTATTTAATATGCGATAATAAATTACTTTTTAAGTTGCACAGCATTGTTTTATTCAAATTATTATGTTTTAGGAATAGAACGGATAGAGGAATCGCCTGATCCCGCAACACCATAGGAGTTACAAGTGCGTTCTTCATGTGTAAAAGCCCAAGGCCTCTTGGGCCTCCAGTAACCTCACTCACACTGCAAAACACAAGTGCTTCCTTCCTAATTTAATTTTGAGGCTACTTTAAAAAGTAGCAATGGGACAGTCAAGGCTATAAATTGAAGTTGATTAATTTATATAGAAAAAAAAACAGAAACCTCAAATAGATTTTTATTTTTGTCTTCTAAAAATTATCTTTTACGAATTAAATAAAATGTCAATTAAAGACGGTTTTAAAACGCATGTGTGTGTCAAGTACTATACTTACAGGACAAAACGATCATATCGACGCCGATATCAAGTGCAATCCCGCGTTCAAAACCTGCCTCGTTAACCGTTATATGATAAACGAGCATTATATCGACGCTGATGTCAAGTGCATTTCACTTCACACGCAGGTCCTCGTTTATGAAATTCCAACATTCCCTCACACCCATAATACACCTAACGATTTCGGAATACATAAATTATTTACTAGTTGTTTTCACTAATAGTGACTGTGTTCTAACTACATAAAATATCTTATATCTATACTAATATTATAACTACGAATGTGTGTCTGTCTGTCTGTTACCTCTTCACGCTTTAACCGCTGAACCGATTTTTATGAAATTCGGTATAGACATACCTACTTTGGGTCCCGGGAAAGGACATAGAACATTTTTATTCCGAAAAAGTAGTGTTCCCGCGGGATAATGTATTTACGCGGGCGGAGCCGCGGGCGATAGCTAGTCTTCTATAACTCCTAAATGAATTTGAATTTCATTATAAAATATTAAAGTTCCCGTCTGTATGTTCGCGATAATCTCAAAAATTACTGTACGGATTTTCATGCAGTTTCATCTATCGACAGAATGGTTCCTTAGTTTTAGGTGGATAATTTATAGATTAGAAAATATAATTATAAATAAGAATTAAATATTAATACACATCCATGACCCACTTCAGTCAAAGGAATTTTACTATAATAGTAAAATTCCTGTGACTGAAGTGGGTTGAAAATTGAAATAAGTACGAGCACCTTCCTTAAATAATAAGTTCATTGAAAACGTAGGTGTAAGGTTAACGGTATGAAAAATTTCTTTAATGAGAAATTAATGTTGATACTCAGGGATAAGACCCAGGTAGATCGATTTTTCTCCACCAAAACTCCTTGCATACTAAATTTTATACTAATACCATTATTCTGTGGTAATACTTTTTCGAAAAACCGATTATATAAATACAAGATTGTCTCATTTTAAGTATAATATTAAGCTTAAGTATTTAAAAATTGTCTCCCTTTTCAAATCCTAATTCAAATAGGCTTTTAATCATTACCCTAGTGCTCATATTAAACGTATACAAATAATTATCTACTTATACTCAGTATTCACATCTCATACTCATTTCAATGTTATTCTCTGCATTCTTCGTTCTTATGCGTTCATAATGCGTAAGAAAAGGATGACATTATGTGTATAATTTCCTCTTTGAGTAATCCCTAAAGCGAGGGTCGCAATTTTACTCCCGCGCTTGCGCGAATCAATAACTGCCCCTACACTATGATTGTTCCACCCCGCAACTTTACTGTAGTTTGCGACATACATTGCTGGTTTTGTATCGTAGCATTCGTAGCGACTAGCACCCTGACGCAACGTTCAGCAAAAACCAGCAACGTATCACTCATTATTTGAAAAGTACACTTATTAGAAACGTTTGTACATTCATCGTAGAATTCGCGCTTGCGTCCGTCTATGGACCATTTTGATAGTGATACCAAACAGTACTGTGTTTTTGTGTAGAAAGTTATCAGGAAATAGTAATGTGAGTTGTTTGATAATATTTTTGAATATAATCGTGCCTATATACTGTGGCGTTTCGAACCAAAAGAGTGAAAACAGGACCCTATTACTGAGAGTTCGCTGTCTGTCTATCACCAGGTTGTATCTCCTTAACAGTCATAGCTAGACAGTTAAACATTTCACAGATGATGTATTTGTGTTGCCGCTATAACAACAAATACTAAAAACAGAATAAAATAAATATTTAACCCCTTAAATAACGTGAATTTTTTGTCATTTTGTACGAAACCCTACGTGCTCGAGTCCGACTCGCACTTGGCCGGTTTTTATTCTTTCATATTAAGATAGCTTAATTCTAAACTTATATGTCTTATATTTATCAAGATGTTTGACCTATAGAATTATAAGATGAATACGAATTGAATAAGATGCGCCTAGATAATATTCAGAAATAAATAAACTATTTTTACGAGTACTTTAACTTTAAACTTGGAATATTAATGGAGTATTTAAAACATTTCAAGTTAGCATGATTTTGATTTTTTTGAGAAGTAATAAATATTGTAGGAAATAAAAGTAGTTCCGATAATATTATTCTACTATTGTTTTTTCACTTATAATAATTACGTACATACAACGCTTAACCTCCGATCTAAAGATCTAAATGGTATATACCCTTTTAGATCGGAGGTTAGGGCGAGACTAACATATAATAATGAAGTGACTTGCAACTTATGAATCTAGAGTATAAACATGCACTTTTGTGTGGTCCCTACAATTATCAACATATATATCTAATATCATGCTACAATCGTGGGACGAGACTTGGCGCGCGGCGCATCAGCCATGCAAACATGCAAATATTTTTCTGTAATATTTCCTGCGTGTTACAATATTTCGCAACTGCCAGGTAACCGAGACGGCTAATGTTTCTTTCAGGATGTCCTGCGCGGAGTGCCTGTCCCTGGGTCCGCCCCCGGACTCCATAGTGCACATGCCCCCTCCGCCGCTCCCCTCCTTCCTGGTGGAGCTGGCTCCCTGCCGCGCGCCCTGCCCCCAGGAGGACGTGTTCCCCGGGGTGGAGTACCACGAGCTGCCGCGCCACGGTGAGGAACCACTTGATGCTGGCAGTTTTGAGTATTATGAATTATCATGGACCAATCATACATAATAATTACAATATGGTATTATCTTAATCAACTTCAATAATGTGCTGATGATTGAAATGTCTTTTTAACAACTTTACTAATACCTACTTAGAGTTGTCGAACTATGGGGGAAGCCATGTTCTACTACAATAGAAAAATATCTTTATTGTAAAAAAATATATTTATTGAAGACACAAGGTACATATGTAAACACAGCTAAAAGAGAAGATAAGCAAGTCGAAAAACAGAATCAAATCCCCGCACCACATGTTCGAAAGGAATCCACTCAGCGGCGGTGCCGAGACGTCTGATCTTCCGTGGTTGGCCATCAGTTTGAGATCTCACATCAGCACATTATTTTAAAAATAAACGACGAAACGACGTACTACGCCGCTCGCGAATCTCTTTACATTATGTGCGTGCTTTATTCGATGTTCCACGACAGCTTTTTTCTCCAGAGCCGGCCGCGACGGATGACACGTGGTTCCTGGTGCTGATAACGTGCTGCGTGGCCGTACTGTGCATTGCTGCGCTGCTCGCTCTGTTCCTGCTCAAGTGCCGAGAGTGAGTTCGCAGCCCTAGCACATCCGGCGAAATTCTTTGACACTTGAGTGCCGTTGCACACGTTCCGGTTGCCGGGTAGCCGGTCACAAAATATATGGCCGTGTACACCGGTACCTACGTGTGAAAGCTTATCGTACATGTCCATACACTTCGCGACCGACTACTCGGCAACCGGGACGTGTGCAACGGCACTTACGGTTAGGTTAAAGTCAAATAATATGTCTAGTCACCGTAAAATTGTAAAAACAGTTATATTGTAATATAACTAGTGAAATTGTAAAATGTTGATACTTCCGACGCGAATATGTTGCCTATAATTTAACACATTATTTTTCGTTAGATTATAAATAGTTATATAGTTTTTAATCTTTCGACATATTTTTACAATCTCGTTAGTTATTTTACAATATATCGGTTTTTACAATTTTACGGTGACATCTACACACCGTGCAGAGCTAAGTACGGAGCGGAGTATTGCGTGCAGAGTTAATCTACCGCGTCATGTGTATTCCAATTGCGCTAGATGAGCTGTTAGTTAGTAGTTACTGACATTTCATTATGAATAACCAATTAAGTGCCATAACTCACCGTCCAGCCTGCGATTCCATGAGTAAAGCCTATACAGGGTTATTTTTTCACCAGTACAATAAATCAACATACGTAATAGTTGTCAAAAATGAAAAATACTAGCGATTTTCGTTACTACCCCTTTGGAACAAAAAAACAAAATTATCAATCCCCGAACTTATCCGCTAAACTAATACAAAATGTGGATACGTTACGCATCTATCGATGCTTTGTTGCCAACTCGTGCGCCGCCCGGCCGATCGCCTACCCCACCTCGCCGCCCCCTACCTCATACCGCACCCGTTGACGCCTTGTAGTTAGTGCGCACATGCGGTATTAGATTGGTTATAGGATAAAATAATTGAAATGAATAAAAAAATATTTTTTTTATTTGAGAAATGTACTCTATTATCGATACCAATGACGTGGTAAAATTTATTGTACCGATGAAAAAATATTCCTAGGTACATAGGGCTATGCTGCTGCAGTTCTCAATACAGCACATAGACTTAGGTATACTTTTATTGTATTTCGTGTGATTCAAAGGAGGGCCTTATGTCTCAATGTCACGAAATGTGTATTTTTACAGAGCGCGCGGCGGCTGCAAGAGCGCTACAGGCAAGGCGGGGGGGTCAAACGCCCTCTACGGCAGCGCGGCGCTGGACTCCCGCGTTCTGTGGGCCGCGCTGACCCCCCGCGGCACGCGGCACTTCGTCGCCGACACCTACCCTCACGACGACACCGAAGACCATCACTACGAGTGCGTCGAGCCCCCCCTCTACAAACTCGGCCCCCCCGAGGACCTCGCCATCACTAGACACTTCAACGTCGAGTACGAGGACCCGGCACCTCTCATCGAGAGCTACTCTGACCGCACCGAGGACTACTTTCGGAATCTGGAGACGATTCGTCGCGGGAATCGGCCCCTCGTCTCCTCTCCGACGAGGATCGAGCGGCCCAATCTGCCTCCTTTGAACCTCCAGCCGCGGACGCTCCGTCGAACTCAGCACTCTCGTCGTATTAGTGATGCGAATAACTCGGACAAAGCGGCCATCTGAACCGAGAGTGGGGCGGTGTTCTCCGTCGCCGACACTGCCGACATCGAGTACGACTGGATGACCGATTCCGTCGACCGACTCGTGTGAGGACCATGCAATACGCGCAACTAACTTTGCTTACTTTTTTTGTTTTTCTTGAGAAATACTTGTCGATGACCTATGAGTCAAGACCTTCCATCCATACATTATGTAGCTCACTGGAGCATACATGTTAAAGACAAGCATATTATATTTTATTAAGTATTTACTTAAGTACACAATATTTTTTTAGTCTCGAATCTTAATTTATACCCATGTGTTGTTTAGGCAATATCTATTATATTTGTTTGTTTGTTTTTATTTATTTATTAGATTAATTAGAATTAATAAGTACCTACCTAAGTAGGTACTTTTTATATTTAGCAGTAAACGTATTTTACAAACAGAAAATTCGCTAGTTTTCTGCTTCGTAAATTAAGTACATTTTATAATCTAGTCACAATTTTATCACTAAGTACCTACCTACCGATACATAATATGCAGTATTTTAAAATTAATGTTGTATTTTATTACTAAAATGTTCATAGTGAGTACGAGGTGAGTTCTTAATAGACAGTTTTAAAATAAGATTCAGTATGATAGTTAATAAGCAATAGTAACACAAATAACATATGGAATACTTACATAGTTATTTATTATTTTAAATAAAGTTTTGTACGCACGCAATAAACGGTTTTAATGTAGTTAAATAGTAGTATTTTTATTTAAATTGCAAATATATAAGGTACATACCTATAAGTGCTATATTATGTAAATATTTTATGTGACCTTCTGCCGCACTCAGAGACATTTAATGCTTACTTAAAGGGTTACTTAGTAAAGGTTTTGACATAAAGTCCATATATTTTCTGTCAAAATCTCTAATTAGTGTCACCTTAAGTAAGCATTAAATGTCTCTGAGTGCGGCTGTTTATCTTTTAAATTAAGTAGGTAGCCTGTGCGCTGATTGGTCCGCCACAAACTCACTAGGTACTAGATTAACGCTACATTATATAAATGTAGCGTTATTGTAATGGTGTGTTCTACGCGGGACTCTTATATAAATAAACACACTCGCGTATGGTAAAATTACCTACTTTAATATATTCAAAACGAAACACAGTTATAGGAATACTAGCAAAAGATAAAACTTCAATTAAATACAAGGAGCGTATTGATAAAACAGCGCGCGCTAAGACTTTACAATTTACATTCCCAAAAATGAAAAATATAAATTCAGAAGTCCACAGTCCACGGGTGCGGATTGAGAAAAACATTAATCAAGAAATTGACAAATCTATTGCATCAATAATATTGCACGTATGCGGCTAGACTTTCAACGTTCACATTAGGCCATGGCAAATTATCTAAAGGAGGTTTCAAATATGAAACTTATTAGAATTCACAATAATAAGATAAAATAAATAAATAAAGTAGGCCATAAGGTTAATTTATTAATTATAAATTTGTAGGCAAACTGGACACTGGCAATGGATAATAATCGACCGCCTTATTAAAAAAAGGGCAGATTGTCAAAACTATTAGTTTGGGAGTTTCGCCGGGAATGTCAATCGGCAATGTAGTGTAATTTTGTATTATTTTTCTAAATTCGTGTTATTTCGGTTTTTAATGTGTTATAGTCTTTAGTTATAACTTATAGTGGTGGAATATTAACCATTAATTATTCGTTAAGGTGCACTAGTGTAGAAAAGTGATACATTCTACAAAATGCGTGCTAAATTTATTGGGTTTCCCGCCAAAACTCCCTAGGAAGTTTCAGTAAAGCGTCTACCACTTTACTGAATCGACTGTCTTGACTGATTGACTACCGTGACTATTTATTTGGACTTTGACTAGACTTTGGACTAGACGATTTAGAAATTCGTTGATGAAAATAATATACTTGACACTGGCAAATGGTGATAAACCGACGCCATAAATAAAAATATTAAAAAAATATTTGTCAAATGTCAATGTCATGTTGACAACGTTGACAAACTACTTTTGGACGCGGTCGGCTAAGGCTAAAATCTGTAAATAAAAATAATTTAAATATTTTGTATGTAATATTATGATTTTAGTTTAGTGACTAAGTATACTTGCCAATAAACAAAAATGGCAGACGAAGTTATTAAACATTCAGTGCACACCCTCGTGTTTAGATCATTAAAAAGGTCTCATGATATGTTTCTCTCAAATCAAAGCATTCTACCTCCAATTGATGAAAAAGCGTAAGTTTTTAAAATTAAATACAAACTATATACGTAGTTTAATAACAAACATAAATCGCTATTTCCTTAAAACTAAGTATATTCAAACAATGCCTAAGATTAACTATAACCATAATTTTTACTCGCAAAGTAGTCAGTGTAAAGTTCTTATAACGTATATTATGATTTTAGAGAAAAAGTACTAAGATCAGTAAAGGCTAGAGACAGCTACGGCTTAGTCATGTCAGCAGTACAGAGAGCACAAGCAACTAAACAACATGAAGCACTGAGCAGACCAGAAACTCCACACGAATCAGGTAAATTGCATAGAATTTCGCAGTGAATCATGTACTTAGTACTTATAGATTAAAAAAAAACACATTTACCTAAAAATTACTAATGTTATGAATGTGAAAGTTTGTTTGTGTGGATGTTTGTTACTCTTTCACACAATAACTACTAAACAGATTTTAGGAAGCAATAAATTATATTAATAAATTTAATATAATAAGAAGTAATAATTTATTATTAAAGGAATAAATTGCGTCAATTATTATTGTTGAAAGTTTTATTTAAACGGTTAATTATTATTTTAGACATAGCAGAATCAGCTGCGATTCCGACGGACGGAGCTATGCTGCCGTACACAGGACCTACTGTGCCCACACCGACGGCTATGGTTCCATTACCTCGTAAGGCTCCCACGATGCCACGGCCCAAGTGGCATCCCCCATGGAAGCTGTTCCGAGTTATATCGGGGCACTTGGGTTGGGTACGGTGTGTAGCCGTTGAGCCCGGCAATGAATGGTTTGCTACTGGTAAGCTTGAAAAAGTTCAATGTCATAAATGATATTTATAATAATCCTTATAATTAAAAAAGACAGTTGCAGTAGCTTTAGATTGAATAAATAATTATGAATTTATTATTTAAAATTTTCTGTGTAACATTTGCACAATGGCAGCCCTAATGCCACAGGGCATCGCCTACCAGTCTTAAGAAATTTCTCTTAGATAAGGGACCGTCCATTAATCACGTGATGTTTTTAACAACTTTTTAGACCCCTCCCCTCCCCCTGGTGATACGTGGTGAGGTTTTATACTACCCCCCCTCCCCCACCTAAGATCACGTGTATTTTTTTTTACATAGTAAGCAGGTCATGTTGGAAGAAAAACTTTAACTTAAGAACAATTTAATCGAATAATTTAAGCAAATAAAACTATACAAGTCATTTGTTTTGTAAGTATTTAAACAACACTACGAATCTACAACCAATAATAATTTCGGTATGCATATACTAGATTCGAAAATTAATACACGTGATGTCTCCTTATACCCCCTCCCCCCCCGTGGTGATACTTGGTGATTTTCACGCGATTAATGGACGCCCCCTAACTTAATTTTCAGTAGTGATTTTGCTGATCAGTCTAAGTTAAATGAAAGTTATTGCTTATTAAAATTTTTTGGGACCTAATAATTTTTAGACAATGATTTAAGATTTGTTAAATATTTTTTCAGGTGCTGCTGATAGGGTTATTAAAATATGGGATCTGGCCAGCGGCAAGTTGAAAGTATCACTTACAGGGCATGTTAGCACAGTCAGAGGTAAACTATTATCAATAAAGGCTATTTGAAAGGTAAAAAAAGGGAATTTTATGCATCGAAAAAATGTATCTGAATTTCTTATCTACACTAATATTATTGAGTGGAAACATTGGCTCAAATAAAGAATAAACCACAGAGAAGGACATATGCTTCTTTTTATTGGAACAAAATGTATGGTGCCAGGTGGATGTACATTTTGCTCTTTTGCGCACAAAGTCATGGCCCGTAGGCAAAATTTAGTATCCCCTGACACCATACATTTTTTTATTGTTATAATCAAAAAATCATGATATTTATTTTAGTACTTACAATTCTTACTTCACATTGGTAACCCTTGTTTATTAAGAAACCCAAAAACCCATGACCTGGGTAGAGGAACTCCATCTCTTATTGCTAACTTCTTAACACACCCTCTTCTGACTAGTACCATTATTAACTACTTTTGTTGGACACTAGCTTTTCTACCTTAGAGAGGTAGCCCTCCTTTCCTCTACCCTCCATAACCATAACTTTTAAATTAAGTATGTAACTGTAACTCGAAATATAACCTTTAAAATATATTAATATAGTTAGTCCATTGAACTTTAATCTCAAATGTAAATAATGCTGAGAATGAAAGCTCAAAGTATAAATGTATTATTTATTTATTTAAAACACTTTATGCAACAATTGTACAAAGGCGGGCTTAATGCCTTATGGCATTCTCTACCAACCTTTTTTGTAAGTTATAAATTAATAAAATTTTTGCATTTATAATTTTTGAAAAGAAGATCATGTCATAGAATATACAACAATTTTTGGCATATTATAATATACAATTTTATTCGACTTCATTATAGGTTTGGAAGTGTCCACAAGACATCCATATTTGTTCAGCTGTGGTGAGGACAGACAAGTCAAATGCTGGGATTTGGAATATAATAAGGTAAAACGAAATTAACTTCTGTCTGTATGGTTATCTTATTTATATCTTTTTTGCCTAATTTTTACATTATATCTATCTAAAGAGTTTTTTAGTTACTCATTATTTTTTTGTATTTTTTTTTCATGTTCTGTTTTGTAAACAGGAAAAAATATCCTGTTCGATGGCTTGTTAAAACAGATTTTTTTTCCTGTTCAACCCGTCATGGTGTTGTTCATTGGAGGTTGAGTAGGAATAAATGGTCGCGTCAATGAAGCCATAAATGACGACCTCTGTGGCTCAGTTGGTTGAGCGTGTTGGTGCTCAAGCCGGGGGTCGCGGGTTCAAATCCCGCCGAAGGAACAAAAAGTTTTCTGTGTTCCTGGGTCATGGATGTGTATTAAATATGTGTATAATATAATAAAAATCTTAAATATATGTATAGTATAAAAGTATTAAATATATTTCCGTTGTCTGGTACCCGTAACACAAGTTCTTCGAGAACTTACCACGGGATCAGATTGACGTGGTGTGAAGCGTCCATAGATATTATTATATTATTATATAAAACGGGCAATCTTCAAAAGTCCTCAGTCCTCAAAAAGCTTGAATTTTGCATGTGTTTTGTGGACGACCCGTACCTATGCTGCATAAAAATCACGTCATTAATCTATCCGAAAATCTGATCCCAATTCGGAATTGAAAAAAATAAATAGTGTTTTTATGTATTTTAAAAATAATAATATTGATATTTAATGCCAAAAAATTGAATTTTTATTTTAACTAAATAAACAATTAAAAATTGATAAAATTTTTAAAGTCAAGTGATTTTAATGCGCCAAAATCGGTCACCATAGTAGTGACGTCATATTGTTATAGATATTTAATGAAAAGTCAAGAAAACGTCTATAATTTTGAATTTCGGACGAAAATACTTACGATCGCCAGTTGCGATACCCTTGAAACTATCATTATGACGTCACACGCGCTCGGCTTTTTTCGAGAGCTGTCGGCGTGTCTTCGGTACTGGATTAAAAAAATAAAAAATATTTTTTTATTTTAATATAACTTCTGATTTATTTAGCAAAAAATAAAAAAGTTTTTTTTTTTGTTAATAATTTTATAATAGTTTTGTTATTAATTTAATTTGTATTTTATATCTAAGTTTAGTTATAGCACAGCCTTAAGGATTTTTTTATTAACTTCCCGCTAAGAAAATCTATTATTTTCAAAAATCGGGAAGTTATTAGATTAAATTTTTTATTTAAGTTATTGTAGTTTAAGTTATTTAAGTAAAATCGAATTCTCATCAGATCTCGACGTTCTGAGGTCACAGGAAGCTTCCCTGACTACGACTAATTTCATGGAAATAAAATTTGATTTGATACTATGATCTTTCCATTTATCACAAGAAAACAATTCATTCAAAAACCCAATCGTGTTTCCAGGTGATCCGGCACTACCACGGGCACCTGTCGGCGGTGTACACGCTGGCGCTGCACCCGTCGCTGGACGTGCTGGTGTCGGCGGGGCGGGACGGCACGGCGCGCGTGTGGGACATGCGCACCAAAGCCAACGTGCACACGCTCGCCGGCCACACGGACACCGTCGCCGCGCTCGTGTGCCAGGCCGCCGAGCCGCAGGTCAGTCTATCGAGTCGCCCATGTGTGTGAGGCTGCGGCCTGGACGCCAGCATTCGGAGCAGCATTGCGGGCGGTGCGGGTGGAAACTGTTCTCGACGACAGCAGGCAGCGTGGCCGCATCGAACAGTTTTATACGAATCTATGTATTTGATCAATACGCGCCGCCCGCTGGCGTCCAGCAGCCTAAGACCGCACGCCAGAAGTGACAACTTCATTTCATACACACACGTAACATCGGATCGGAGGCTCGAATTCACCCGATCGAGCCTTTCATCTCAGAGCGCGACGGATCAGTCTAACTTACAGCCTACGAAAAATGTGTGTGCGGTGCGTCAATAGAAGTTTTCACTTCAAAAAAAAACTCACACCGATTTCGGTTTCATTGAAACTAGGCCAGTTACGCAGGAGTAATTTTATAGTAGCCAAGTGCGTGCGCAGTGCACAAGAGCACTGTCTCTTCCTTTACTCTCGTAACCCAGTGGGACGGATGACCGACACGACTGGCGAGAGATCAGGCGCAGGTCCGACTTTTACATGCCCATCCGACACATGGATCATCTTTCTTGTCAGACAATCTGATGATCAGCCTGAATTGTCCTAACAAAATTTTGTCCTAAACAACATTTTTTGTTGTTCCAATGCGAGCCCACGACCACTGAGTCGAGCCAAGCTCTAACCACTAGACCGTGGAGGCTGTTATATCGGCTATACATTTTGTCCCAGTGTAGACCAATGCGAGCGTCGGAAAAAAGGTACAAGGCAAGTGCTAATGTCCATCCGTTGGACAAGTTCCTCGAATAGTTAATAGAATCAGGCGTTACTTTGCGGAAATCCATAGCATACAATCTAAAAATACCCACAACCTGCAAGCAAATGTGTGAGTGCACGCATAAGCATGCGTAACGCACCTCCCTCCTCCCACACTGCTTATGCGTACACTCAGAAGCAAGATCGTGCAAACACCACCACAAGCAACAATGTCAGCAAGATCGTGCAAAGCCCCACACCACCATGCAGGTTGCAAAACTCGACGCGCGTTTCGTCCCGAACCCAGAGCCTCCTCAGGAAGTGGACCTGCGAACAAAGTTCGTTAGTCTAACAAACTTTTTTTTTTTTAATTTATTCGTGGGAAATTGCAAATAACATTAATTGTGAGTTCCTTGAATGCCCATGTAGACGAGTGCTTTGTCGAGATGTCCTTACATTGGTCTTATATCGAGCGCCTTTGATTTGTCCGCAAAAGCCGATACCAGTCCGAAGTGATGCAAGTGATCACGAGTGACGGCGCGGCGTGAGCGAAACGCAGCCATTAACTCTTGTCTCGACATTTATTACTAATGATTTTACTATAAAGGACATTGGGATTTACTATGGAACAATAGGGAATATGCATAAAATATTTAAATATACTTAAAACATAATAATATGATACTAGACTGAAAAATAAAGGAAATGGCGAAAAAAATTTCAATATCTGTTGATAAATGAGCAAGATATGAGCGGTCAAAGTTTGTAATCTGTCTCTTTCTAGCAAAACGACATTTAGTATGAACTTTCTATGGAAGTCGTGTTATGTGACGTCACGATACACGTCCGATCTCTCTGTCTAATAGACTACTTTAAACGTTCATAACTTAGTTATTTTTAATGATATCCAAAAACTGATTTTACCATACGATTTACCAAACAAGATAGATCTATATAAAAAAATAAAAAAATTACGTGCATATTCCCCATTACCATCGGCGACCAAAGATAAAATTAGATTACATGTAAACGTGATTTATCTGTGCATCTGGGTTACAACGGCATATGTCGCATATCTGTGAATGTGATACGTATTAAAACAATTTATCGATTATCTCCACTTCTCCATGGATACTACTACTATTATAAATGTGAATTATTTTGAGGGTGGATGGATGTTTATTATGTATGTTAACTATTAAACGGATTTTGATGAATTTTGCTATGGTAGTAGTTTGAACTCTGGATAAACGCTTAAACTATTTTACATTCCGAAATCCCGTATGATACTGTATTTACGCGAACGGAGACCGCGGGCAAAGCTAGTGTTAATATAATTACGGGAAATGAAATGGAATTCAAAATTGTACAATCTGATAGTATGTACATATTTTGGTTTGTGGTCGCCACTTTTTTATACAGTGGGTGAAAAACTATATCTTTTGTCGTGTATCTATTACGTCATATAGGCAGACCGTTTAAATGAGTCCTCGCCCGCGCGGGACAGGGGACGCGGGGTATGATGACTAAGGGGGTGCGACGGGGGTGCGGGCGGCGCTTAGCGTCGCACCCCCTTAGTCATCATACCCCGCGTCCCGCGCGGGCGAGGACTCATTTAAACGGTCTGCCTATAGCTATGTTAATTCTTTACTCAACACTTTCAGATAATCACCGGGTCCCACGACTCCACTATACGCCTGTGGGACTTGGCCGCCGGGAAGTCCATGTGCACGCTCACAAACCACAAGAAGTCGGTCCGAGCGCTGGCCCTCCACCCCACACTGTACACCTTCGCGTCCGCCTCCCCGGACAACATCAAGCAGTGGAAGTGTCCGGAGGGCAAGTTCATCCAGAACTTGTCCGGCCACAGCGCCATCGTCAACTGTCTGGCCGCCAACGCGGACGGGGTGCTGGTCAGCGGGGGTGACAACGGCTCCATGTTCCTGTGGGACTGGCGGACAGGATACAACTTCCAGAGGCTCCAGGTATCTGAATTAAAGATATATATTACAGTGGCGAAGGCTGGTTCTCCTTCATAGGGAAGCCATAGCCTGTATAATAGGTAGATATTTGAATGAGAGTCGTCAAAAGGTAAGCGGTAAGGGAAGCTGATAGGAATGGAGTTATAGGAACCCTTCGCCACTGATATATTATTATGTCTATGTATCAGTGGCGTGGGGTTCTTCGCAAGCCTCGTAAAACGCTCCATACTAAACTTAACCTACAAGTGACGTCACTTGTAGGTTATGGTGTATGAAGTATACAGCCGCAGGAATAAATTTGTAAATATCTCCGATATTTGTGCGTTTAAGTTCATACTTACCATAATGAATGTTTTTGTATATGATGTAAGTAAACTAATGATGTAGGTTTTATTTACCAATTTCGCAAAAAAAAAATTTTTTTTTGGTACTTTTTAAATTTATTTAATTAGTAAACTACACATAAAATAATATTTTTTTTTACATTTACCAAGTAGTCTTAGCCTTAGCCTTAATATTTCTGAATATATTAATGAAACTAATTATTTCAAAAGTAGTCCGATCCCCTATTCTGCTAAATAAAACCTGCATTAATAACATCAAACGGTGTTTTTATGAACGTAAAACCAACGTGAAACGCGCTCTGATTGGTCGAAATGTCGTAAAATCCGTTCATGGTAACATGTCGCTACACTTTCAATCCAAACAAAGTAAAATTAAGTCTACTTTAAATACGAAAATTGAGGTTAAGCAGTGTGTAAGGAGTGCAATCTCTGGGATAGAAAAGATTCCGCTAAAAAGCGTCAAATAAGGATGGCACCACCTGTACCTAGAGTGTAAATTTAAAAGAAAGCGGCAAAACTAGGTAAGTTAATGAAATGAAAAAAGGCTTCCGCTTTGCAATGGCGCGCTTTTCACAATTAATAAGTTAGTTGATAAAGATGTTACTACGCAAAGTAGGAGCATTTTTGTATGGAGCCCGTCCCCACTACTGTAGCACTACAAGACATATATCAAATGAAAGGGCTTAAAAAGTGTGTCATTTTATTGTATGACGAAAAATCTCTAAAAAAGCTATTATTTAATAACTTCTAACGGACACTTTTAATCTTTTCTGCCTTGGAGAGATTGTACTCCTTATCTCTATTCTCCATTGACGGACACAGCGAAACTGTAAAGCTGCGTATCGATTATGCGCTCCAAGAGATCGAACATTGGCGCGCGGTCCAGCCGCGCGAAATGGATACCACTTTGGAACGCGCGCCAATGTGTTCGTTGGAGCGCGCGAACGCGGAGCGGTCCGTTCCGTCGGGTGTCGGTTTTTTACCGCGCATCAATTGAGACGGACACGTTGTATATTTTTTTGTTTATTGCGCTCCAATATGGATAACCAAAAGTACTGCAAGTACTGCATGCTTGTTTATGAGTCTCCAGTGGCAAGAAATCTCAAAGTTATTGTCAGCCTTTCAGTCACTGTAATAGCTTCGCGAAACCGGGTGTCCATTTTTTTCTCCTTTGGCTCTATTAAATTTCTCAAGTAATAGAAATCTTCTGTCGACATTCTTGTGAAGTTTTTCATTGTGTCTTCTAGGTACCACTTCGAACTGCATATCTCTAATAAGCGACACTCCATACTGTATTCTTTTTCGGTACAGCTCTTTTATCCACCAACGCACTTTTCGTTTCTCCTTTTACATCTTTATAATACTGTGAATAATTACGAAAGCTGCTGCTGCTCATACACGACTGGCTTCTATGATGAACGGTCTCTCGGCGCGGTCATTCATGGCGCGCGCGCCTGGAGCGCTAAGTCGATACGCAGCTTTACGGTTCCTTGTAGTACTAGGGACTTAACACTTACTGTGTTTTATCAGGCGGCAGTCCAGCCCGGTTCCATGGACTCCGAGGCGGGGATATTCGCGATGCGGTTCGACCAATCCGGCTCTCGCCTGCTAACGGCCGAAGCGGACAAGACGATCAAGATCTACAAGCCGGACGACACCGCCACGGAGGAGACGCACCCCGTCAACTGGCGGCCGGAGATCATCAAACGGAGGAAGTTCTAATAAATATGTACAAATACTTGTAGTTTGTGTTCGGCCTGCTCGCACACCATAAACGAATACAGATGATACCTTCCAGCGTTGAGACAAAAATTACAAATAAATAAGACGTTTTTAATATAATTTTTTTATACGAACATTACATCAACTTTAAAATACGAAAAATATCAACCATCTCGGAAATTCAAAATGGGGATGTCTTTTTTGTAATCAGCACATCCAGACACCTAGAAAAGGATACTCAAATTACTTTTACTAAAAATAAAAAAATAATTAGGGGGATTTCAAGGAATTGTAGCTATTTTGGATGATTTTGTTACTCAAACTTAAGTAGTTTGGGGAGAAATAGTTTTTCGGATTTGGTAACACTGTCGCACGAATCACACACCACTCACTCGCCAGTCGCCACAAGTTCTCTGATCTCTCCACAGTTGTCACTCCACTCTCCGGATTCAACTCGGACGTGTGTAGTCGATGGCGAGTGCGGGCGCCGGGCGTGGCGTGCCGAAAACCATTATCTCCCAGCCTTATGTAAAAAAGGATCCTTTATTTAACCCATGTACTAACTAGTAGGTAACAAAAAAAACATAATTAGTACAAAAATCTTTTTATTAAACAAAAAATTTAAGAAAAAACTATTTTTAAACTATAAAACAAAATTAATTTTAATGTTACAAAAACAAATGTTTAGCTTACAAATTAAAAAAAAATAAACTAAGTATATCTATAGGCGAAATTATTAGAAAATTCTTAAAACTTATACGTACTAAAACTTAAAATATATTTTATAAATTGTATTGAAATTAGGTATACAATATGATAATAAGAGGGAACGGTTTTGTCCAACAATTAATTAACCAAAATGCACCATTCTGTTGTTCACATTAAACTTATGTTTTGTGTCCTGGCCAAGTCCTGGCCACACCAATTGTTGGTGTTTAGTGTACTATCAAGGAATCTAACGAATTAGCAGGTAGAGTGTTCTCATAATTTGTTTGCTTTTTATTGAGGGCATGCAGTCACAATACAATTCAGTTTGACATGTCAGTTAATACAAACAAATTATGTCAATGGTCAACCAGTTTATTGATTAAATTCCCTGATAGTACAATAAACAACATAAAATTGTTGGCACAATGAACTAAATTGTAATGAAAATAATACTACACATGAAATCATACTACTGCTAAGGAACTCTAAAAGACACATAATCATTATTGAAACTTAGTTATATATAGTTTACTACTTCAACAACATGTAAATAATTGTTTAAAAATATTATATAAATCTAAATAAATGTGAAACATAGTATTGTTTACATATTATTAAAAATAATATTATAATTACTAGTTGTATCACGAGCTTTGCACTTAACCCCCTGCTAGTTAAAATATTTACACAAGTGATTAGCTATTTGTTTGCTGTCTTTCGGCAGAATAGGTACTGAAACTATAGTCAAATTAAGTGACGCTCAAGTCACATGCCGTCTTTGTCATTTTGGCAAGCAGAGACAGTGACAGCCTGTGAATAGAAGGGCTCTCAATTTTGTTATTCATTTTAGTTGGCCGTTTTTCTGTCAAGTGACATTTCCAACTTATCTGACAAAGACAGTGTGTAAATTTTTTATTACCTAGTAAGGGAGTTAAAATATAAAAGATTACAAAAAAAATCATAATAAAAGTTAGCATAGCATAGCTTATTATCTGATGTCAAATTTTGAAGAAACAAAGATGTCAATCTAGAATGATTGTAAGACATACTCTAAGAGATTTATAACCAATTCATTACAATCCAACTTAAATTTAGCCCATGCTTCAGTTTGTAACATTATGTCACGTTGCATGTAAATAAGTGTCATGGAAAATCTTCTTAAATTGTCTGTTTTGTACAAATCTGCTAGTTTATACATTTCAAGAACATTATCCATGGTCAAATTCTTGCATAAATACAACTCACAGAGATCTTTCAAGCCATCGACGTGGTAAAAATCTGCAGCAGCCAAAAGTGTTTCCGATAAATTATCCAAATTGTTAACTTCTGCAGTGTATATGTAACTCAATAGTTCTTTGATGACCTCGGCATCAAAAGTACTCTCAATTTTGCCAGTAGAATTTTCTACAGTATTATGTAGTAGATGAGCTTTAAAAACATCACTTTTAGATGCTAGAATACATTTGTGCGTCTTGAAGTCCTTCCCATCAGAAGACACAATAGTAACATCAGAGAATGTATTATTAGTCAGTAAATCGTGAAATACATTTACTCTTATAGTTTCAAGAAAATAAATCTCAAAAAAAAGGGTATTGTCGTTCAATAGATTAACTTTCACATTATACCCATTCTTAAGCCTCAACTCATCTGGCCTATACACCTCCAATACTCGTTTTTTTGCAGGGCTCTCTGTGGAACATAATAATATCTCTAACTGAGTATGAGGCTTAGAGTAGAAAAATTCTAAAGATAAGGGTATGGAATTATTAATAATGTGACTTTCTTTAACTAGTAGTTTAAAATTTGCATTTAAACTATAACTTTCCCTTGCAATATTTTCTTTTAAATTATATAATCGAAAACTTCGACGCCAAAAAAACGAAATAATTTCTACATTGTGTAGAGTGCAAGTTGCAAAACCAAAAATTCCTTTTCTCTGAGCATTAGCCATTGTCTTCAAATTCTGAATTCCGAAATTCTAGCCCACGATAAGAAAGAGTATCTTTAATCTTCGGTATACCTAGTTAAATGCTTGTTTACTAATTTTCTTCTTTATTTTTTCTATATTACTATTTACTCACTTGTTTTATTTTATTCGTAAATCAATAACTTATTTACAATAGCCACTTTTGATTTGACTAGAGCACTGACTACAAGACACGAATTAACGAACTACAAAGTATCTTGAAAGTTGAAAATGTGCTTAGACTCTGAAAAATGTTTTGATTTCAAGTGAAGTATGGACTATGGAGTATGGACATGTTTAGTGGTTGTATTGTAACTTGTAAGTGATGGCTAGCCGCACACCGCACACGTGCAATAATAATGTCAATAATGCTTATATTGACATTATTATTCCTCGTGTGCGGGCCATATTGCCGTATTGTTCAATATAATTGAAATATTTCCGGAAATTCTGAAATACGCCGACAATATCGGGTTATTGCCAATAATTATTGTGTGTGTGCGGGCCATATTGCAATATTTCAGTTTTGCAGGAGTAATGGCCGATTTACACTTCCATAAGTACAGTAGCGAGTTAAGTTGCGTCTTCGGCGAGTTAAGTTCTTATCGTCGTTTGAACGGCAAAAACGAGTTAAGTCGTAAGTTAACAATTAAGTTGAACGGGATAGCCCGCCTGTCGATTTTTCGGCGAGTTAAGTTCGAAGTGTTGCCCCCCGCGCGTCTCCCGCCACCCTTTGACTAAACTCGCCGCTTGTGTGAACGAGCGAATTTAGTTGTATGCATAAGCTGACCGGACGCGACATGTTCTGACGTGCAATTCGTGCTCAATAAAATTGTGTCTATGAGATATTTAGGTTGTTTTTATATAATAGTAAAAGTATCCTTCTCAGTGTTGCCAACCGTACGATAATTATCGTATTTGTACGATAATTTGAGGTGCGGTACGATAAAAAATAATTAGGTAGTATCGTACGATAATTTCACTACTACGTACGATATTTTTTGAATTCATACGATAATTTTGAAAGACATTTTCATTTGATGTATCCGAAATCAATAATGGTTTGCTAAAGAAGTTCCTACTCGTCTTCGGAAGATGGAACCTCGGCACAGACGAAAAAGTTACGCGAAATCTTAACTAACGTAACGTTCAAGCTCGCGGTGCTGGATATGCCGGCTGGTCCATGTGGATGAGACCCCTATACAGACGCGTATTTAGATTAGAAATTTTGCGCTGCCTCAGGCCAATTAACATATTTTGCCGCCCCGTCAAGCAGAGGCGGACTTTTTTATTATCTTTTTTACAGGTTAACTTCTAATTATACTTCAAATCCTATATGAAAGTTGATTTTTTAAAGTTATTTTAGAAAAAAAATCAACTGCCTAAAACAGAATGTTGATACTAAGTATATAATATTAGGTATACCTACTCTTTAGGTTAAACGCGTTCAAATTGAGAAAGCGAGCAAATGCTTTTTATTATTTTGTCTGTTAAAATCTTTTTAAAATTTAAATCCTGAAAAACTGTTGTTCTTTAGGAAAAAAACAATAAAACCAATAGCCTAAAACAGAAAATGCGAACCTATGGCACGCGTGCCATCGAATCCTCGAACCTATTTTTTTAAAGCATGCGACACAATATTTTGGGCACGTCACTGATCACAAAATTTTGTAATTATGTACGACGAAAAAAGCGTAAAATAGGCATTATATGACAAACCTAACTTAATAAGTTTTTTTTTTGTCATCTATTTTACAACATCAGAAATTACGCAAATTTACTTTAATTTGAATTACAAAATCATCCTATTTTCAGTCTTTTAGGGTTTAAAGTTTGAACAGATTTTAAAACCTATTAAATAGGAAAAAATTTTGCTCGCTCGCTTCGCTCGCTCGCGTTTAACATGAAGAACATATTATATTATTTAGCACCGATGTTCTGTTTTAACTGGTTGATTTTATGGTATTTTGCTGAAATTCCCCGTTATTTAGTGTTTTAGTTTAACGTTTGAACAGATTTTAACCTGTAAAATGGAAAAAAATCTTACTCGTGAAAAAAATTTAGGGCCCATTAATGTGCCCAGAGCTTCTAATAGGTTAAAGACTAGTACGTATTTACCAGTAAGTCGTTTTATTTTCTTGAACCCCCCCCCCCCCCCCCGTGTTCTACAAAAATTAAGATAAACATGAATGTACGATAATTGTACGATAATTTTGATCCCAAAATCCTATAATTTTGATTGAAAGAGTTGGCAACACTGATCCTTCTTTTGAATCATGGGCCCAACTTGACTCAGTAGAAATTCAAATAATACTGGAGACATTCTTAGAGTATTTTTTTTTATTCAAGAGGATCTTTATCAGATAATTATTTAAACAACTGATAGGTCGCGCCATGTTCGTTTCTTCTACCAATCCATTTTCTTACCCAGAGTCTTGTGGGCCTTTCAGTTCCTTATTCATTTCATCCTTAACTGCCTTAACAACGACCAGTAATATTTCTCTGATTATATCATTTTATTCTTGACATAATCCTAGATCCATCTTCACTCAAAACAAGAAAAATCCCTCTTGGAGTGTCATTCTCAAACGAATTCTACAAACTTATGAACTTTAACTAAACTCGCCACGAAACACGTTTGAATGCTACTGTCCACTTACCTGTTAACTATCAACTGCCCTGTCACTAAACTCGCTACGCTATCCCGTTCAACTTAATTGTTAACTTACGACTTAACTCGTTTTTGCCGTTCAAACGACGACAAGAACTTAACTCGCCGAAGACGCAACTTAATTCGCTACTGTACTTATGGAAGTGTAAATCGGCCATTATGGAAGTGTAAATCGGCCTTTATGAACCATCTTGTTTTAATGTAGGTAAGTACGTCATAGTATAATCTGTGGAGTGAACGTTAAAATTTAAATCATGGAGGACGAATAAAATATTGATACTAATAATATTAATATTAGACATAATGATAAAGAATATTTAAATAATTTATTCGCGTATGGGAAACGTGTCCCGAATTATGGAATACTTCCTCAAATGCATATTGGGACAAGGACCCAAAAAAAGAACCTTGCGCTTGATAAATTACTAGAAATTTACAAACAAATCAAACCAGCGAGCACAAAGGAAGATTAAAAGAAGAAGTTTACATATAGCGGTTCTTTTACTCATCCAGCCACGATATCCAGCCTTTAACCCATCGCTTTTTTAGTTTCCTTTTTTCTATTATGCTAACAACTGCAATACTTATCATTTCGCATCATTATTAGCTAGATTTATTAATAAGAACTTTTGCTCAGTTAGAGGGATCGCACTAGACTGCTTAAATTAAAAAAAAAATATATTGTCAATAAAATTAATATGTATTAACATGAAGCATAGATACCAGGAGTCCGAACGGTATAGGCTTTTTAATAATAATTATGTACACAATAATAGGACCAGATCTTAGTTATCTTTTCTGCCGCTAGGCGTGCGAGACCGACGAGTACCGAGTGTTGCCAATACTATTATACCGAGTGTTGCCAATACTATTATTTATTACAATTATTTTTAAATTACCGTTAGGCAATTACCGTGTTCTACGGTATCTATTTTTCGAGAACAGTTTCTAAGAATTTCCTAAAACTTTTTTATAATAAGATTTCAATCTTTCCAGAGCTGTCAATAGCAACCAATGACCTTCTAATACATGGACATTGCATGAGAGCGCTGTAAACGGGACGGCAGAACTGTGCGCAAATGCGAAGTGAGCACACTTTTTACGTTAGTCGTGTTTTGACAGCAAAACAGTAAACATGCCAAAGTGTGTCGTGAAAAAGTGTAGAAATAATACTAGAACAACGCAAAAAAAGATGGTGTGACCTACCACTGGTAAGTTGATTTTATTTATAAAAGATAACAAGCGAAAACGTGTAAAAAATAGAAAAAAAACACTGAAATTTCAATAAATGTTGTAAATTATTAACGAGTATGGCTGTGCTATTTCTATTCTTTTCTTTCATGCACGCCAGAAAAAGACAGGCGACAGGACGCGACAAGAACATAGTCAGAAAACAAAAACGTGGAGTCGCTTTTTGTTCAAAACTTTGAAGTATAATAGCCATTATTTTTACTTTACTGACCAAGTGGAGGGTAATATTTTTCAAGTGTGGGTGATGTTTTTCGGGTGTATGTATAATTCATGTAATTATGTATGTGTTATGTATGAAGATCAGTTTCATTATAACCGCGCCTGTAGCCAAGACGGCTTGATGAATTTCTGATTGCGAAGTGTCGTGTGGTTAGATTAGTTTTGATCCCAAAATTGATGAAGGGTACATTTTTACCAGACTATATCCAATTCTATAGTCAGGTTCTAATTTTTTTTTCAATTGGTTAGATTGTTATTTCACGGTTATTAATTGCAACATTTCTTTACAACCTATATAAAGACTGCTTATTTTAGCTTTCCTATAAACGAGATTAAGAGAGAAACAAGAGAAAGATCCGAAGAATTTTACAAACCAAATGAGTCGAGCGTCATTTGCTCGGATCATTTCCTTGAATCTTATATTTGTGTAAGGTTTACATACTTACACACACACACATACACACACACATACATACAGACATAGTGACACCCTTGCGGGAGTAGTCAGGGAAGCTTCCTGTGACCTCAGAACTTCTGAGACAGAACTGATGAGAATTCGATTTTTGCAAAACGCGGTAAAACCAATAACTTTTTTGAAAATCTTAGATTTTCTTAGCGGGAAGTTAAAAATAATGAAATAAAATAATATATTCCAGTGCACTTGATTATTTTAACTAAACAAAAATATTGCAATAAAATAATTTGACTTACTTTCCTATGCATACATACATACAAACCTACATTAATTTTTAATAACAGCTGACTAACGACTAACCTGGTCAATCGTACATACATAGGGTTAGAGATTATTTTGCCGTAGTCTTGTGAGAATGTTTGTACGAACACACAAAGAGACTAGCGCAATCTGGCGTCAACCAATGAAACCACTTTGTATGAACAAAGACAACGTGAAACCCCCTACTCAATACTAAATGGCGCTACTGTGCGAACTTTACCGAAAAATCCAACACGGTTACGCGAGTCGGAAACTTTCTGGAATAGTCTGGGACTCGATTCGGCCCATATAAATAGCCGCAGGAATACAAGCGAGTTCAGTTCAGTTTCGAGCTACCTTCGGGCGATTTCGAAGTGAAAACTAGTGATCAAGAGTGATACCAGTGAGTGAAACCCACGACTTGGCTACGACATAAGACATCGTTAGTGCTTAGTGTTTGGACTTAGTGCTTTGTGTTGGACCTAGTGCTAGTGAATAAAGTCTTTAAAAGAGTCAGCAGGTCTTTCTCTCCAAATCCTTCGAACCCTAACATGTAACATTATTTTATGCATAGAAGTATATGATTTAAATATTCTTTTAAATCAAAGTTTTTTCTACCTAGCCCAGTATAAAGAATGAAAGCGTAACCCAGAGCTGTAATTCAACTACGAAATCATATCCCTTCCATTTGACTTTACCGTAGTCGGATAAGAATTTAGCCTACGTCATCCGGACCATAATAAAAAAATCGATTGACACACCATTCATTAAAATCAACTCAGTAGTTTATGGGTAGAACATAATTATGTTCATACAAACCAACACACATACATTCCTAAATACATACATAGACTGCTAAAAATACCATAAACCTTTTGGCGTAGTCGGATACAAAAAAATATTTCCAAAAGAAAAATAAAAAAATTTATAGTCCGTTGTTACTCTACTACTATCTTTGTTCCAATCACTTTCTAAAATCAGCATATGTAGCTTCGACTACATAATTGTTTTACATTACTGCTTAGCCACTCAAACGTCCATGTCTGACAGCTGCCAACCCCTTGAACGTCCACGCGCGCGCTGATATAATAATGCGGTCGAGCGCCAGATACCGTCATCGATTTAAAGCCTATTTTCTAACAAACTACAACTGTTACGGCAAATTAAAAAATACCTGTATAAAGCTGATATTATAAGGAATCAAAATATGTGAAAAGTAAATTATAACTCTTATCGTAAATAGTACAAAAAAATGGAACTTCACAACAATTTTTACCTAAATTGCGTAAAATATTAAATAATTACACGTTTTTACGTAATTTTTCGTAACATACCTTAATACTATTTACATATTAATAAACTAGATTGTATAAGCTTTTTTTTTGATACCAATATTTAATTACTTAGAGGGATGAGTGTATTACAATAAAGGAAAACAAATTACCCATTCCTGCATGAATTTGATATCGCCCATGTCTAAATCCTGAGAATTAAATAATAAAAATATGTAATCCTTTCTTGTTTTGCTATATTTATTTCATTTAAATATTCACATATAATAACGATGACCTATTTTTTCAATTACAAGAAGTATTTTACTACATTAAACATTATATCATACAAAAACTTAACGAAAGACCGACAAACAACGGCAAAGTTTTTGCTTGTCGATTTTAACTCATTTTTAAGCATCTTATTAAACTGTGGATGCTTATAATTTGTAGATATTCTGAAATAATGATTCTTCAGGATTATTTCAATATATAACACCTAATACAATCGTATAATAAATACATTTTTACTTACATTTTAAAGACGGCACTCACAGACACTTCAAAACTTTTTAACGCATTTGACTCTAGTGTTTGTAAACAACTTTTTTCATAATGATGGTGTCGCCCGACGTACTGTTTTACCAACCCAAAAGACGGGTAATTTAATAAAGAACCATCTAGCGAAACACTTGTGTACCTCTTGAACACTACCACAGATAAAAACACGTTTAAGTGGAGCGAGTCATCTGGGCTGCTCTAGTCGCCCTAACGGTTGACGCGAAAAAGTTTTGGGCGACTATAGTCGCCCGGACGTTTGAGTGGTTATCAACCGCGGATATTTTAAAGGACACGAACATCAGCGGCAATGTATGCACAGAGCAGTCGAAGCACAATATGGTGAAATAAAAAACGCGTGCCATGCTTACGCTTTGTTTTTGTATGGCGTGATTTGTCCATGTGTATTAGAAGGTCATTGATAGCAACTTTAAACTTCCCGCGCAATTTCAAACGAGTGCATGTCGGACCGTCGCGCGCTCTACCGGCAAAAATCTGTCCCCGTAATTGAGACCATTAATTTAACATTACGTTCGGACTCCTTGTTATCTATACTTCGTGTGTATTAAGATTAAGAACCTAAGATATAGAAAACACTAGATGGCCTATATTTTAAGTAGAATAACTGACATATTTTGTACTCAAAACTTCTTATGACATGATCTCATGTGTCAAAAAGAGATAGCAACAGCACTTCCGAACGTCTTGAAACGCTGCGCGCCACCGGCCGCGAATCGCCATATTTGTTTGTTACCAACTGGTTAACAGATCACACTGCGTATTTTAACTAAATTATTGGAAAATAGTGTATAATTTTGTTTGTTTAGATTAATTTTAATTTAAGCTTATAAAATGGCGTGTACTGTGCCAGGCTGTGGTGAAAGAGTGGATATTCTAAGAGAAAATAACATGAAAGTGTCTTTTCATCGGTAAGTCAATCCAATCATAATATTACATAAAAAGCATTTTAAGACGCATGATTTATTAAGACTATTTCTCCATACATAAACTTAAAGATACAACAGCAAAATAACTCTGAATTTGTTTCGATTTCTTATTACAAAGGTATAGGTGTACCAGAATCTCATGGCAAATAGGGAAATAAAATTTTGTAGTGTGCAATACTGGGGAAACAGGATTAAACGATCTTGATACTGGTTAATTTTTAATTATGTCTTTAGTATTAATGAATTAATGAACATGAATTATAATAAGACTGTGTGAAGAATGTTCGGTGTATAATATAGAAAACTAGCTTTTGCCCGCGGCTTCGCCCGCGTGGAATAGGTAGTATTCTTGGAGAAAAAACTACTTCGGCGAATAACGCTCTACCTTCTTACAGCAATATACTTCTGATACAATATTGAAAATGCTTTTAGGTTTGCCCAATGCAAATTGTTAAAAATGGGACCCTATCACCTCGACACGACATGCGCGACCACTTGATAATATACTTACATAATATTATATTTATGGCACTTGAATATAAATTTTACCATAATCTTAAAGACTAAATACTTAAAGATTTGCGTAGATTTAAAGATCTAAGCATACAAGATTAAGCATACAATATACTATACCTACATAGGGACAGACAGATAAAGCGACTTGTTAAAACAAACTTTACTTACTACATAGTACATAGTATAAATACTATGTACTATGTAGTAAGTAAAGTTATTTGACATTCCAACAAAACTGACAAACCACCTCTGGATATTCCATAAGAATTAAGAACTGCAGTTACTATTATGTATTCTGTGCTGCAGTTCAAAATATTCGTGAACCTCTTTATACTGTATACGTCCCGCGTTTTCGATAGCGCGATGTAGAAACGCGAGCGCCCGCGCCGCGCAGCACCACTATATCCCTGCATTTTAAATCTGTAATATCTTCGAAAATATTCATTTAAATTACATGCCGTAAAGGGCAGTATTGATCTATCTTAAATGCACAATGTATTTAAGGTACTTAATTGGATAAGGATTAATACTGTATTGCTTAAAATCGCTTTGTAAATAAGCTATTTAATTAAAATCAAAGTAAAGGATAAAAAAATGGTTATTGTGGGTTATCCCTAAGAGATAGACATATGCCATCGCGGACTTTTTTGTAGGCTTTTTAAAGATGAATACAACTGTAGTACATAATTTTGATCTATCTCGTAGTGTTCAGCCAGCATTTTCAATGTAAGCGCAAAATATGTGATTTTTTAGGACTTTAGAAACCTCTTAAATTATTTGTGTACCTCTATTATGTTATGCATGTTACATACCTAAAACATTCCTGTTAAATCACTATATCTGTTAAAAAAATGGCATCAAAATCCGTTGCGTAGTTTTAAAGATTTAAGCATACATAGGGGACAGACAAAAAAGGGACTTTGTTTTATACTATGTAATGATAATGATATTTCATGAAAAATAAATCAATCGTGAATTACTTTATATACTTATTTATTACGAATAACATACAATTAAATTAGCAACAGTTTATTTAATGTTGTAATTTCCTTCCGAACTGTATAGAACTCGTTTACTTAATTCTTAATCAACTATAAATCGAAACTGTCTTATATTGATTTTCTTTTTTCCTCCTCTCCTCCTTTTACCAGGCATGGAAAACAAACCATCATTCGATGTGCCATCAGCTACGATTCACCTTATAGTAGTACTGGAAACACATTTAAAGAAGTCACAATAATTACCTAAGAAAATATAAAAAAACTAAAAGTATCAAAACAGCTCACTCTAACTTACCGGTCAACTCTACCACAAGCTTTAAATTATAAGATTGAGTTCGATTTACACCTTCTTCTTTCTGTATTTTACTATAGACATAGAAAACAATATTTCTCGCTTGAGATCGAATTGCCTTTTTGGATATTTTCACAAAAACAACAAATTCCAAGAACATAATCACAAAATTTTAACAGCTGTTGACAGATCACGTACTTTGATTTGACGGGTCATACTTGACATTGCCATATGAAAATCACATTTTTTATTTTTTTTTAAATGCCATCAGATTCTGGTAGACCTATAATAATAAAATCAATATGTAAGGTTTGTCATTTTATGTACCTACATAGAGATAGGCTTTAGTTAACTATCGATTTATCGATAAAGTAAATAATTTAATGCAGTTTCTTGAGCGTGTCTTATTTGTGTATGAAGTAAAAGCAACAATGTGCAGTAATGTATTTTGTAAATAGTCCATGATTTCTGAAAATTATTAAAGATTCACTAGGATCCAAAGAGAAAGATGTCACTGAACAATTTTAATACTTTGTTGTTAAATAATTTAGAACCATGCCCACTTATTTAGCGGAGGAGGGTTGGTGAGAGGGGTAGAGGAGAGGGGCGACCCCCCTCCCTACCACTCCCCCCTATAGGACCCCCGATTTAGAAGTTATTAGTGGTTAAAGTTTGAGGTTATGTCCGTGCTTACGAGACGATATTAGGGGTGTAAGGGGGAGCGTGTTTCGGACCCTCTTTACCACTCTCCCTCCTCAGGGGACTCTCAGCTTAGAAGATATTTATGGTTTGGGACGGTTTTTTGATTATTTCAAGCCGGGTTTTTGTGATATCGTGTTCCGAAGATGTTTTTTGAACGTGATAAAAGAGTTCTAACCTAACCTAACCCAAAACTACACAAATGTTATTTACGCCCGGTTTTTGTGAGACCGTGTTATCATACAAATATTTTATAATCAAAATATTAATATCAAACTAGTATTTAGAAGACCATAAACCTACTAATAGGATAAATGTTGGCATGATTCTAAATTTTAGCCCTCAGCGCTAAAGCCGGGTTTTCACAATACGAGTACGCTCGGACCGAGTGCGCTCGGATGACTACTCGGACGCTACTCGTAATGTGTAAACAGGTGATCGGCGCTCGGATCACCTGTTTACACATTACGAGTAGCGTCCGAGTAGCCATCCGAGCGCACTCGGTCCGAGCGTACTCGTATTGTGAAAACCCGGCTTAACGCAATAGAGTTCAAAATCGAACAATTGAGTGAGTTAAACGTCAATGTCATATATGACAGCTTCACACATGCAATTTCGATTTTTAACTCTGTTTTATTAGCGCTGAGTTCTATTTTCAATGCTCAGAATTTTCTACAGCCTTCCGGATTCCGGTGCATATAGTCCCAGCCAAAATTCATTGTGTTATGTCTTACCGTAATCAATTTTAATTTTTACAGGTTTCCTGTAGATATAGAGATAAGAAATTTGTGGATTAAAAATCTAAAAAAAAGCGATTCTTGGAAGCCTACACAGCATACGACAATATGTTCTTTACATATGGAAGACTCTTGTTATCGTCAGGGTTCGAAACGTAAACTATTACATTCGTATGCAGTGCCATCCATATTTCCAAAACAGACATCATCTTGCAAACCGGTAATTTAATTAGTAACCATTAACCAAGCTTTAAAAAAATATGTATTTAATTGACTGTCCGAGCAAAACTTGTTTAGGTTGATTTGGTTTTTTGTCATCACTACATTCATATGAAGCAACTTAGGCTTTATTTTTAAACTAGCTTTAGTCCACGGCTCCGCCAGCTTAAATATTATATTATCCCGCGGGTACACTACCGTTTCGGGATAAAAATATCCTATGTGCTTTCTCAGGACCCAAAGTATGTCTATACCAAATTTCATTAAAATCGGTTCAGCGGTTAAAGCGTGAGGAGGTAACAGACAGACAGATAGACAGACAGACACTTTCGTATTTATAATATCAGTATAGATGTCTAACATCTTATTTTTGCAGAAATTGCTATTAAAGAGAAAGCTAATTGCTAAATATGATGATGCAATTCCTTCAACATCCTCCGGTTGTGAAAGTCGAGTAAGTCTATTTTTATTTAAACTAAATTTGACTAGTTGGTATAATCAGTCAGTAAAGGCTGCTAGATGAAGGCAAAGGATCTCCACAGTTTTGTAATATTAAAACATCAACAAAATGTTTATGCTAACTGTTGTAATAAGCATAGATGAATAATTGGTCTCTCTGGGCGCTCAACTACATAGAGCACTCACATAGAATGACTTGAGATGACACCTTGTCAATGCGGCTACAAATTATTGTAGTGTGTAAAGTGACAATTGACTTACATATTGTGACAAATTCTAGTGTGCGTGAATAATTGTGATGCCAGCTACTCAACTTTTGCCTGATTTGACGGGAAAAATATCTTATGCTCTAGTCTATTACTTAAGTTATTGGTTATAAATTCAGGTAAGTTAAAACTAGCTTTTGCCCGCGGCTCCACCCGAACCCTTCCTTAGAAAAATGGTAGGTTATATGTAAACTAATGATTAGGTCTAATTTTTATTTATTTATTAATCAAGACAGAATAACGTGCGTCGAGGCAGCTAGTACGATAACAATATTACATATTATCTATACTAATATAATAAAGAGGAAAAGTTTGTTTGTTTGCATTGAATAGGCTCCGAAACTACTGGACCGATTGTGATAAAATTTGGCACGGATATTATAGATTAGACCACGGGGAAGCATTTCCACCACTTTTTATCGCGGCAAAATGTACGGTTACAACGGGATAACCATTAGCGCGTACGAAGTCGCGTGCAACATCTAGTAATAATATAAGGCATGTATTTAAACTTGCGACAAAACAATTAAATTTTGGATGTGAAAATACCCAATATTGAATACTAAATTACCAAATTGGCGAAAGAATGTAAGGAACAAAAAAATTACTAATCTGGTGACTAAATAATACCACTGAATTTTCCAAACTGGCAGACAGATTATGTTTTAGCGACTAAATAACCATCTTGGCGACAATTTGTGAGTACACATTTAATTTAAGAATAGGCACATATATTCTCCCTGATGTAGGTAACTCAAAAAACATACAAGCAGCAAAACGAGCGCACACAAGAAAACATAAAGGAGCGTACAAAATTTTCAATTTTTTATTTTTCTCGGTTTTTATTAGGGGGGTGTAGATTATTGTGTAGATTAATTTTGAAATTTAAAAATGGCGGATATTATTTTTCGTAAAATTGATATGGGTGTCGTTTATCAGGTATTTTGGAGTGCTGGATACAAAAATGACATTCATTTTGAAATTCCAATATGGCGGATATACTTAATTTCATAAAAATAATATGGGTGTCCTTTTATTGGTTTCTGGGGGTGCTGATTACAAAAAAGTCATCCATTTTAAATTTCCTTAGTAACCCAACAACCTATATTTTCTTCATGATGGGAGAAAAAGAAATTTGAAAATCCTGAATTTTCCAACATTTCTATAGCTTTATACATTCCTAGTATCTCAATGTAAAGCATTTACTATGTTTTTATAAAGTTGATTCTATCTCGGAAACGGTGCATCCTATTGAAAAAAATAATGAAAATTCCGCCCCCCTTAGGAACCCCGCAACATCATATTTTCTTCACGATGGGAGAAAAAAAAATCCGAAAATCCTGAATTTTCCAACATTTCTATAGCTATAAACATCCGTCGTATCTCAATGTACAGCATTTACTTCTTTTTTTTTATAAAATTGATTCTATCGCGGAAACGGTGCATCCTATTGAAAAAATAATGAAAATTTGTCCCCCCTTAGAAACCCCGCAACATCATATTTTCTTCATGATGGGAGAAAAAAAATCGAAAATCCTGAATTTTCCAACATTTCTATAGATTTATACATCCGTCGTATCTCAATGTACAGCATTTACTTCTTTTTTTATAGAATTGATTCTATCTCGGAAACGGTGCATCCTAATGAAAAAAAAAATTCGTTCCCCTTAGGAACCTCGCAACATCATATTTTCTTCATGATGGGAGATTTTTTTTTTTAGATTTTTTAGATTTTAGATTGTTTTTCGTTAGATTATAAATAGGTAACAGTTTTTAATCTTTCGACATATTTTTACCATCTAGTTAGTTATTTTATAATCTAACGGTTTTTACAATTTTACGGTGACATATAATATAGCAAAAGTCAAGATAACTTAATTACATGGAAGCAGTTTTGCAAGGGTCTATCTTATTCCTAAGGTGTGCAATCGTTAATAAAATCATTAATGAAATAACTTTTTTAAATTTGTGGCACAAAGTAGGACTAGCCTATTTTGGTCCCAGTAGACCTTGTAGAATTTACTTCTACTCTCTGCGTTCTAATTTTAAGCTAAGAACTTAAAAGTTGAAGTGCCGTGTCCCTTTATAATTTTCTGACCAACGTAGCGTGCTACGTGCTCGACACAGTCGAAAGCCTTGGATAGATCACAAAAGACACCAAGTGCATCATGTGATCCCTCTCAGGCCCCAAATATACTGCATAGAAGACCTGCGTCTGTTGTGGACCGACCTAAAAGTAAAACCGAATTGATTACTATATTATAATAGTTTATTTAAGTTAAAGTGAACGAGCAATTAATTTAAGATTATTTTCTATTTGAATTGATTATGTATCCAAAATTTATGTTTAGTGAGGTTTGTGGAGGTAAGGGTTAGCTGTCGCCTTATTACTCCCAACTAAAAACTTCAACCACTAATATCTCAGTAACTGTGGGTTTCCTGATGGGGACAGTGGGGGTACAACCTTCCCCCTCCCCTCCCCTCTTAACCCCCTCCTCCACAAATCATGGGATCGTGGGAATTATACTAAATTTTTACCGAAAGAACTTTAGTCAGTATATTTTGGTACTAAATTAAATAGCAACACTAAGACAAATATATTTTTAGAATAAGTTATGAATTATGTAAAAAATACAGATTTCATCTCACTTTCTATGGAAAATATGATTGTATTTACGTCCATATATCATAATTCTTAAGTAATATGCAATCACAAACTAAAAAAACACGAGCTATAGCTACTTACGAGTGAAAAGTTACGGCAGCACATTTTCCTTTGCTGCGACTTTTGCACCTCAAAATACTGCATCCACCCATTGTTAAAATACTTAAAAATACACGGAGTCTCTATCTCAAAAGAGTATATAACGTGAAACACACTAAAAAACAAAAGATTTCAATTAATACGAAACCTCACTCTTCACAGCTGTTATTTGTTTGGCACAAGATTGTCAAATATGACAGCTCTGTGCCAAAAACCCGGTTACAGCGAAAGGGACAAAACATAACATTTTTGTCTCGTTTCTTCACAAGTATTGACCAATTTACGTTCTCTCTCTAACAAGCTGTGACGTCAGGAGCTATCCTGCCCTGGTATGCGGGGACCTTGTATTGATGAAGAAATTGACAAATCTATTGCATCAATAATATTGCACGTGTGCGGCTAGCCATTAGTGATTGTATAATACTATATTATATTCCTACGTACTACGTACTTACCTACCCATTTTAAATTTAAAAAATACCGGATAAATGAAATTAGTGTTATACCGTTTACATCAGTGTTGCCAACCTCAGGAAAGCAAAAAGCAGTAAATGGTACTTAAAAAACAGCAGAAAACAGTAAAATTGTAATTTCAAAACATCAATTCTACTGTCCGACATAACATTCGTAAAATTAATAAATAGTTATACAACTACTGTTATATTTACCGCAAATTGCCTTTATTATAAGGTATTTCTGGGAACTGTAAAGTAAATAAGGGGTCGTCCATTAATCACGTGATGCCTAAAGGGGGAGGGGGGGTCCGAAAAAAAATCACCAAGTATCACCAAGGGGAGGAGGGGGTATAAGGAGACATCACGTGTATTTATTTTCAAATCTAGTCTATGCATACCGAAATTATTATCAGTTGTAGATTCGTAGTGTTGTTTAAATACTTACAAGACAAATGACTCGTATAGTTTTTAATTGGTTAAATTATTCGATTAAATTGTTTTTTAAGTTAAAGTTTTTCTTTAAACATGATCTGCTTACTATGTAAAAAAAATACACGTGATCTTAGGTGGGGGAGGGGGGGGTAGTATAATACCTCACCACGTATCACCATGGGGAGGGGAGGGTGTGCGTTACCCCAGCCAGATGTTGTGGATTTTGTTAACTTTTTACCTATGCTCAATTAGAGCGTTGTCTCCTGTAATTGAGCGTTGCATTTTCATAATTTGCTCCTTTGTAGTTTTCGAGAAAAACTCGAAAAACAGATCTGGCTGGAGTAACGTTTCAAAACGTTACTCCAGCCAGAGATTTTTTCTTCTAAAGGATATTTTAAGAAAAATAATATGCAAATAATTAGAGCTTTGCAGGGTGTAATTGAGCGTATAAAAATTTCATTTGTAGCTTGATCCGTTATGAAGATATTCAAAATCCTGCTGGAGTAACGTTTGGCGATTTCTTAGATCTCGAAGACTGTTGGATGCAGATGTACAATTTTTGGTACACGGCTTCTCCCAAATGTGCTTAAATTTGCTCGCCAATAAAAAATAAATAATAATACACGCTTTAAAAGTTTTTTGATATTTTATAAAAACTACTTAGCACGTTCTAGCACTTTTTTTAACAGGTCTAGAGACCTAATTCAAATTGCATATTATAGTTTACATCAATCTTCAATTGAGCATTAAAGTCTTATCAAGATCCAGTTGGTAGTTATCTAATTATGACGAAAATTAATTCATAAAAGTGCACAATACCAGCGAGATCCTATAAAATCGGTATCTTGTGTGTTTCCTATTTCTAGGTTATACCAATAATTAGAGCGTTAGTTTATTTATATACAGGTAAATTTTTACCTAAAAACACTCAATAATTTGGGAGATAATAGAAATAATAACAAATCGATAAATACGCTTGACAACCCGACCGAGTTAAGATGGTCACAAAAAAGCGGCCGTTTCATACATCAAGCATATATTCTGAAATGTATAGGATGATATTGGTACTAAAAGTACAGTTAAGTAAGCAAGTATTAAAATGTTATAATACTAGAATTTAAGAATCACCCATATACATAATACACAATAATACTTTTTAGGGTTCCGTAGTACTTAATTTTGCTCTGTCCGTCCGTCCGTCTGTCTATCCGTCCGCCCTTCTAGCTTCTGTAATATAAATATAAATTGATGAAATTTTTTGTTATATTTATAGATTGTAATATATAGATCTCGGTTTTGGCATAATATAATCATAATTTTATATTTAAGGGGTGGTTCTCATACATGTGAAATGAGGATTAAAAATATTTTTTCATATTACCTCATCGTGTGGGGTGTCATTGAATAGGTCTTTTGAAATTATAGGTATTTCTAAACTATGAGACTTAAAAACTTGCAATTTTTCCAGCTGATAGATCATGCTAAATACTCTTTAGAAAAATTGTTTTGAACAAAATCGGACAGTAAATTTTGAAGTATTTTGAAAAAACCTACTACGCGTTTATAGATATGGAACCCTCCTTAGATAAGAGCATGTCAGGAATTCAGGACATATCTAAGGACCCTCCTTAGATATGTCCTGAATTCCTGACATGCTCTTGGTTACAATTATTGGTGATTAATACTAATCACTACATACTCGACATGGAGAATAGAGGTAAGGAGAACCATCTCGTGTATTAAAAAGTGTCCGTTGAAAGGGAGCAAGATAAGATGGCAAATAGTGGAATAGCGAGTGGAAAAATTTCAAAAAGAGCGCCACAAAATGGCCACAAATTATTATAGTAACTAACCAATAATTAACTTTCAAATAACTTCACTCCATTCCTCCATTGCTAACTTCATATCATTTCCACTTCCTTCACGCTAGTGTATAGCGCTATTTCGGTGAGTTTTCGAACTATAATTTGGTCTTTACGGGTGGACACTTTATCAAGTCATCCCCCATACAAGATGGATCTCCTTACCTCTATTCTCCATGATACTCGGGTTGAATCGGCCCATTCCTCTCGAAGCATCTTCTCGAATTTAAAATAACCTACCACTTCTCAATTTATGACGTTTGGTAAACAAATAAGGATTACAAGGTTACCAGTGAACTTATACATTTTGTTTATGTGAATTCTTAACCCTAGAAAGTTATCCTACGTCGAATCGACGTAATCGATTTTGAAAAATCGATGCAGATCGATCGTTTATGGCCTTTGAGTATCCATATGGTTGGATACTCAAAGTTTATGGCAGCACTGCTCTGGCCGTTCATGTCAACTCAGTGCAGTGTGCACCCACAGACCTTGCCGGAGACGTCTGTGTTGCTTGGGTTAGTACGCTATTTTCGTAATTATATGCCTACTGTACGTCGAAATGACGTATTATAGCATGCCCTATTAAAGCGCCTCCCGCTACAACCACCGCGCCGTCCGTTCGAAGGTCCCTCCGTGTCAGGAGACGGATCCCTAAACGTTATGAATAATAACATCTTGTTTGTATAAAAGTAGTCGATTCATAGCCCTCGCGGGCGGCGGGCGCGTGGCGCTAGCCGTCCCGCTTCGCGGGACGTTCTTACTAAAGTAACTGTGTAGTATTTAGTATTGTTGTATATTTCTGTTATCTGAATATACGGACTTAAGTTTGTGATTGACTCAAGTGTTTTCTTTTACATAAGTAGACAGTCTCCTTCACTATAAGTGGCGCCTAACGTCGGGCTGAACAGACGTTTTGTATTCAGTATAGTCTATAGTGCTAGTTCTATAGTGCATGTGGTATTATTCTATGTACATTTATTATGTACCTAGTGCATAACCGCACCGCGCCCGCACCCCGCGCCTCAATCCCCGCGGTAGGGAAACGGACCTCGTGACGCCTGTACCGGACGAAGGCGATGCGCGTGGGCCGCGATTCCCCGCCCCGGCCCCGCAAAAAGGGGCGGTCCGTGAGGCGAGGTGGTGTCGGTCATTCCTATTGGATAATTGGAATCTCGGTTTCGAACCATATATGGTCATGCAAAATACATAGCGATGCATCGCTTGCGCGGATAGAAAAGTGCACGGAAGAGTGTTTCGGAAGACACGGTTCGAGTAAGACGTATCCGGTCTAATAGACTATTAGTGAAGATACTGTTTAGTGGTTATTAAACTTTTAATTATTTTATCGCTCAAGTTATTTATGTGTTTTGTTTTTGCTTTTCGGAATTTTAGCCAACACATAAACAATATAACTTTTGTCGGAGTGATTGTTTTGTTACGTGCTCGGAAGTTATTTACGTAATAATTCGCGGCTATCGGTAATAATTATTAGTCAAAGGACTATCGGTGATAATTATTAGTCGCGCGTAAATAGATTTTGGTTTACGAGCGTTTAGTTACTTACAAACTTTTAAAGTGAGTTTGTTTACGCGTTAAGTTGTTTTGTTATTTTGTGGTGTCACTACGTTAACCACATATAATAACTTATTGCCGAGTGTCGGCTTGCGCGCGTAAGGTATGTTCGATCTGTGACTTTCGGGACAGTACACAGTACAAGTCACACATACCGGACTTTTGCTTTGAGCGACCAGGAAACTCAGTGTTACTAAACTAACTGTTACTTGTGCGGGTTTGTGCCGTAATAACACTGAGTAGTGAACAATTACTGCGTCGGGTTCGCAAAAATGGTGTTAACACGATCGAACGTTAGTGCTCCGGATGCTGCAGATCGTCCGCTTGACGGCGAGACGATATCGTTAGACCAAGTTCCCGATGCGGAACCCGGGACCTCGACAAGCATTCCGCCAGGAGCGCAGACTGCGGCTGCGGCTGCCCCCATCACCATGACGACGGAGCAGCTGTTGCTACTAGTCGACAGGTTAAGTAGCAGCCATCCGGTAAGTGCAGCAATTCATTCTGGAAATTTTACGAAGTGCACGGCTCGGTTTGACGGGCAGCGCTCCAGTGACGTGCATGCTTTTATTGACGCTGTCGAGACCTACAAGCAGTGCGTGAATATGGAAGAGACCATCGCGTTAAAAGGGCTACCTATACTGCTCACGGGACTCGCCGCTACGTGGTGGCAGGGCGTCAAAGACAGCACCCCGTCCTGGCAAGGGGCGATGCAGGCTCTTCTGCAGACTTTCGGCCCTAGGCTACCTGCACACAAAATTTACAGACTATTGTTCGAACGAGAACAAAGAGGTGGAGAGGTGACTGACCTCTTTGTTTGTCACATCCGATCACTATTTGCTCAGTTGCCGCCGAACTCCCTCACGGAGGAAGTACAACTAGATATGACATATGGATTATTGCACCGTAGAATTAGGGAGAGGATTCCCAGGTCATCCGTTAGTAATTTTCCCGACCTACTTAGCCAAGCGCGTCGAATAGAGGACATTTTGGGGGAAACGGCACCGCCTCCCCTTAAGCCTGAGCCACGTCGGTCTATGCAGGGCAGTGCGCCCTCGACTTCAGGAAAGCGTTTCCTTCGGTGCAATTATTGTAAGCATTTCGGGCATGTCAAAGAGGAGTGCCCGCGTCTGGCAAAGAGAACAACCGTGAAAGAGGAGCCAGGGGACCCGCCGCGGGTCACATCGGTGACGTGCTTTGGTTGCGGTGAACCCGGGTTTATTCGATCGAACTGCCCAAATTGTAAAAAACAAAGTGAGGCTAGTGTGTCCACCGCGAGTGTATTTCAATCGGTGTCCGCATGCACCGCTAGTGCCGATGCACGAGTGCGCCCTGTGCTTAGTGTCGAAATTTACGGTGAAAGTGGAAATATCCTTATCGATACGGGCGCTAAGCAGTGTATAGGCAGTGTTAGTCTTAAAGCTCACTTAGTTAAGAATGGTCAAACTTTTAATAATTTGTATACTGAACTTAAATTCGCGGACGGGCGTGTTAGTGCACAAATTGTCGAAACTGCACTTGTCAATGTTGTAGTGCGAGGCGTTACTTTGTCGGTTAATTTTATTTTGTTGCCCGGTGCGACTGAAAGCTTATTAGGAATGAACTTTATCGAGGACGCAGGCATGGTACTAGATTTTGATCGCGCTATTTGGTTTTTTAAGCATGATCGTATGCCTAATAGGTTAAATTTTGAGGATGGGTATTCTCGGCCGGTTGTGTGTTCATCGATGGGTCTCCGCAAGGATGAGGGTTCTCATTTTAGTTCGGTTGAACGTCAACAACTTTCGAGTCTACTGGACGATTATAGTGATGTCTTTAGTCCAGGGGGAGGACCAACACCTTTTGCTGTTCATCGTATAGACACCGGAGATGCTGCGCCTATTGCTAGTCCACCGTACCGCGTCACTCCTGCAAAAAGGGTTATTATCGAGAAGGAAATAGAGAAAATGCTGGAAGAAGAGATTATTGAGGAAGCGGAATCGGAGTGGGCTTCACCGGTAGTATTGATTCCAAAGAAAAACGGAGAGGTTCGCTTCTGCGTCGACTACCGTAAATTAAACAATGTTACCCGTACCGATAAATATCCCCTTCCAATTATTGACGAATTACTGCAGAATACGAAGCCAGGGTGTGTCATGTCTTCGATAGATTTAAAAGCAGGGTACTGGCAAGCCACTGTTGCTCCAGAGGATAGACACAAAACGGCGTTTACAACCCCATTTGGTACATTTCAGTTTCGTCGTATGCCTTTTGGATTGAAAAACGCACCGGCCACCTTTCAACGTCTGATGGACAGAATGCGGTCTGGGTTGAAAAATGTATGTGTCCTGGGATATCTTGACGACTTATTAATAATTTCACCGGAGTTCCCCAGCCACCTGCAGGATCTGCGGAAGGTATTCGATCGCTTGCGCTTGTTCAATTTAAAAGCTAATAGGATCAAGTGTGTGTTTGCAAGAGAAAGAGTTACTTATCTTGGTCATGTGATTTCTCCACTTGGTATTGAACCCGATCCTGCTAAGGTAGAAGCAGTAATGAAGATGGAGCCGCCGACAAACCTGAAAGAACTTAAAACTTTCCTACAAACTTGTGCTTGGTTTCGAAAATTTATCTCATCCTTTTCGGCAGTAGCTCGGCCGCTAACAGATCTCACTAAGAAGAATACACGTTGGCAGTGGGGGGAATCCCACCAGGGTGCTTTTGAGGAACTGAAGCATCGTCTTGTCACGAGTCCAATCCTTAGCCAGCCTGATTTTACCAAACCGTTTATTATGCGAACTGATGCAAGTGCATTTGCACTTGGAGCCGTGTTGATGCAAGGAAGTTCTCCAACGGAAGAGAAACCCGTGGAATACGCGAGCCGACTACTTACCTCTGCAGAGAGGAACTACCACACAACGGAACGCGAAGCATTGGCTGTGGTGTGGGCCCTGGAAAAGTTTCGAGGTTATTTAGAAGGAGCTCAGGTGCGAGTAGCTACTGACCACCAGCCTTTGAAATGGCTTTTGACGTTGAAGACACCGAGTGGCCGCTTAGCTTGGTGGGCTATGAAATTGCAATCATTCGACCTTAACATTGAGTATACACCTGGAAAGGTTAATGTCGTTGCAGACACGTTAAGCCGACCTGTGGGTGTCCCCAAGGACGAGAATTCGGCTATGTCTTGTAGCCTATGTCCAGTTATGGTAGATTTGCCTCAGCGCTCAATAGAAGAATTGCGACAGGCTCAATTAGAAGACCCAGATGTTAGTGCTATTCTCCAAGATTTCGAATACCCAGCTGCTCCCGAAGCTGCCGTACGTTGGACGGATCGAGGATACTACGTTATCCAAGGTATTTTATACCGTTGTGATTCCGACGGTGAGTTCGAAGAACCTCAATTAGTTGTGCCCGAGTCAATGAAGGCTGAGCTCCTCCAGGAGTTACATGACTCGCCAATCGCTGGGCACATGGGTGTGGAACGTACCTTGCGAAAGCTTAGAGAGAGGTACTATTTTAAAGGAATGCGATCGTATGTTACGCAGTATCTAAAATCTTGTGAAGTATGTCAGAAATACAAGGCCACAAATTTGAAGCCCGCAGGACTTCTTCAAACCCCAGTGCCCCAGCAGCGATTTGAAGTTCTCGCTATGGATTTGTTCGGGCCCTTACCGGAAGGAGAACAGGGGGAGAAGTGGATTTTCTTAGTAGAAGATACTGCTAGTCGTTGGGTGGAGCTTATGGCCCTTAAGGATGCCACCGCGGAGACCTGTGCTAAAGCCATTATAGAAGAAGTCTTCTTACGCTATGGGTTTCCTCGCCGCGTAATCTCAGATAATGGTACCCAATTTGTATCAGCAGTCATGCAGAAGGTAATGTTTGTATTCGGGATTCATCAAGCTCTAATTCCCGTGTATCACCCAGAAGCTAATCCCGCTGAACGAAAGAATCGGGAATTGAAGCAACGACTTGCTATTTTGGTGGGTACAGAACATAGGCAGTGGCCCAAGGTTCTTCCAATGGTTCAGTTTTCTTTGAACAATGCTTATAATCAAGGTACTGGTCACAGCGCCGCCTTTCTCACCTTTGCTCGTGACATGCGATCACCCACGACTGTTCACGACGATATACGTGCTATCGTTGCACAACAGAATTTCGTCCCTCAAATTACGCCCTACCTGAAAAGTTTCTGTCGCGTGCTTTACGACGTCCAACGTAGAGTCGAGGACCAGCAAGACGTACGAAAGAAAGCCGCCGATAGGCAACGACGTGACATCCGACCTTACAGGGAGGGGGACTTGGTCCTTGTAGAGACCCACTTGTTAAGTTATTCAGCTAAAGGGTTTACTAATAAATTTGCCCCTAGACGGGAGGGGCCATATCAGGTATCAAAGGTTGTGGGACCCACCTCCTACCAGATCGTAGATAGTACGGGTCTAGTCAAAGGGAAGTATCATGCCTCCGCTCTCACTCCTTATGTTGGCACGTTGCCTTTAGTTACTCAGGATAGACGTAGAGGAAGGCCAGCCAAGTCACAGGCGGGCCGCCCTTGTGACTTGGAGGGGGAGCCTATAGCATGCCCTATTAAAGCGCCTCCCGCTACAACCACCGCGCCGTCCGTTCGAAGGTCCCTCCGTGTCAGGAGACGGATCCCTAAACGTTATGAATAATAACATCTTGTTTGTATAAAAGTAGTCGATTCATAGCCCTCGCGGGCGGCGGGCGCGTGGCGCTAGCCGTCCCGCTTCGCGGGACGTTCTTACTAAAGTAACTGTGTAGTATTTAGTATTGTTGTATATTTCTGTTATCTGAATATACGGACTTAAGTTTGTGATTGACTCAAGTGTTTTCTTTTACATAAGTAGACAGTCTCCTTCACTATAGTATGGTTATCTTTTCCGTTAGTTTTTGAAACTATAGTGCGACTAGGAAATTTTGCTTTTTATTACGTTTTGTTGTAATCAATGTTACTTATGTTATAAATAAATTATTTTCTTTGTCATAGGTTACGTTTTTAATGGTTACTTTGCCGACAAACCTGAAATATATTTTATCTTTTAGGTTTGTAGGCAAAGTAATCATTTTGCCTTAACGGCCGGCTGAATCTTCTGTAGAAGTTAGAGATGTACCTAAGCCAAAGAAAATAAAGTACTTATTATGCATTATGTCCTTCAAAAATTAGAAGGTTCACAAAGTAAACGTGCGACAAGTGCGAAAATCCTATTTGTGAAGAGCACAAGTTGAGTGCCTGCAAAAAGTGCCCTTGAGGTTAAATTTGATAAAGATTTGTTCCTATTGGCGTTAATTATATTACCAAATATATAAAAAGTCAACTTTTTATAAGTTTATTGTTGAAATTACAAGTCTGATTAAGGATCTCATTTTATTTTTAGTTTTGTAAAGGTAAAGAGTACCTATTTTTGTTTTGTAAAGATTTCTCTAATAAAAATATAAATAATATTTATTTGTTTCACTAAACCTAAAATAAATAAAACGTTTAATCATATTATACTATTTACACCACTACATTTAATGTATTAAATAAAATATTAGTATTTTTACATACATACGTCGAATCGACGTATGGTTATCTTTAACGTACAGTAAAATATGGTTATCTTTCTAGGGTATATATACATACATATAATCACGCCTTTTTCCCGTAAAGGGGTAGGCAGAGACCACTTTTTGCCACTTGCTACGATCCTTACATACTCGTTACGCTTCGTTCACTTTCATTCTTACCATCCATTCCTCCTCTTACATTCAACGTAGCGAAGCGGCTCTCCATGGTCCGCTTTTCACCTCCGCGAGAAACGAGACGTGATGGGTGGTGAACCACATCGTCGCCATTTTGGATAATTAAATTATTTTTATGATTATCCATTGCGTTTCCACGGATTGGTGGAGAGGGTAGGATAGGGAAAGGGAAGGATAGATGGTGTGGAAAGGAAGATTGGTAAGTTAGAGTGGGAAATAGGAAATGTGGGATATTACCGCCCAGGAGGGCAAGGGATAGGACAGTAATAGCTAGGGAAGCCGGGGTCGCATACCCGTATACTATACCACAACTACCGGACAGGTAAGTTGGGATGAGTATCCCATGACATACGCAACATCTAGTAAATTATAAAATCATTATTTTTATTCAGAATTTTTACTTTTCCTATATTTTCCCTTTACTTGTAGCAAAATGACCTAGCCTGGCAGAAAATTTAAATTTCTAAGTCTGCTATAAGTATGCTTTGAATTGTGCTTACGATGGCTCCATACCTCCATCCATCTTTCAAAATCGTTTTCGTTCCCGCTTACCTAATATCTCCTAAACTATACACACGATTTTTATGAAATTTAAAATATTAGCTTGTGCCGCCAACGACGTCTTCGTTACAAAATTTCAGACCGCTAGCTTGATTACAAATACAAACGAAAATATGGGGGCACGAAAAAGCCGCTAAATGCTTCGAGAAAAGATAGTGCGCCCGCTTATAGACTAGCTAGCTAGACGACCTCTGTGGCTCAGTGGTTAGCGCGTTGGCGCTCAAGCCGGAGGTCGCGGGTTCGAATCCCGCCAGGGAACACAAAAAGTTTTCTGTGTTTCTAGATCATCAATTCATGAATATGTATTAAATGTGTGTATTATATAATACAAATCTTAAATATAATATAACTAAATCTACACTATAATAATATTATAAAGAGAAAATCTTTGTATGTTTGTTTGTTTGTTTGTAATAAATAGGCTCAAAATGTACTGGACCGATTTCAAAAATTCTTTCACCATCCGAAAGCTACATTATCCACGAGTAACATAGGCTAAATTTTATTTTGGAAAAAATAGGGTTCCGTAAGATATTTGGGTTTTTCGGACACAAGGTGTAAAAAATCAACCAGAAAAGTTACTTATTTTGCGTACGCTGCCTAAACTATAAAAGATAGAACCATAAAATGTTCTAATTAATTGTAGATCTTATAAATATCTACAAAAAAGTCCCAACGACCATTTTTTTATTTAGAAATCTTGAATTTTTTTTGGACTACATTTAAACGCGTTTATTTTACTCATGCTATTAATCCTTATCAAAATAAATTATTTCATCACTAAGTATTTTACAGTTTATGTAGATAATATTTGGTCTTTGAATGATTAAAATTGGTCGTTTGGTTTTGAAGTTTTGGCGAAATTAAAATATTACGATTTCTGCTGCAAGGCCCGTTGCGAAGTGGGCGTCACCATGGCGGGCGCGGGGGTGCGCGTGCGGGAGGGGAGTTTAGATTTATGAGATATGAGTAAGGTACCGTAAGGCAGTATTAGTATTGTACTCGTGCGAAGCCGGGGCGAGTCACTAGTATTATATATTTCCGATGTCTGGTACCCGTAACACAAGTTCTTCCGATACTTAGAACGGAACCAGATTTTTGTGAAGCGTCCATAGAAATTTTTTTTTTTTTTTTTTAAATAAAATAAAGTTTAAATAAAATAAAGTTTATTGAGCAAAAAGTACATGAAATCTTATGTCTATCACTGGTCTTCACACTAGGATTCCCTGTGTCGTGAAGGCCAGTCTCTTTCATATAAGAATCTTACGTTAAATAACATGGCTGTACGAGTTTACAATGTTACAAAGTTATTGAGGTAAGTATGTAAATAATTGGTAAGTTATCTATACATCTAGGTATACCTTATCTATACAGATAAATAAAAATTAAGGTGTTTGTTTTACTTAGTTCTATGCAAACGAAGTTGCGGGCATAAGCTTATAGAGTTATAAGAAAAGAAAAGCGCGCAAGGATGTGTGTGTGTGTGTGTATTTGTGTGTGTGTGTTTGTGTGTGTGTGTGTGTGTACGCGCGTGTGTGCGGATGTGTGTGTCTACTGTCTGTCTGTGTATGTGTGTTTGTGTGTGGACCCTAGCCCTACGACAGTGTCTTGGGTTCAGTAAGCTGTGAGCTAGTACTGCTACACAGTGTTCTATTTCACTCAAAAAATTTCCCTATGCTGTTTATCGCATAAATCGATGAAGAAATGCATTTTAAATGCAAGAGTAAAACACCCACGTGTCTATTTCAAATACTTTTTTTTTATAAAAAATAATTTATGTTTCGTGACCTCGACGTAAAAAAAAGACTTAATAAATTCTGTAAGCGTGTCTAATCAATATTTATTTTTTTGATTAATATCGTTTGATGAAGGATCTTTAGGCGCATATTTTCCATGTTTTATTTTTTGAAGATCACTTTTGCTTACCGAGTTATTAATTTTTATTCAGTTTTTTGTTTTTATTTTTTTTCTCCCAAAAAACTCAAAAGTGCGACTTGTGACTGACACTGAAAGATTCATCTTAAATGTGTCTATCACTGATAAAAAAATCAAGTTGCACTATGGAAGCGTTTGGGAGTTAGAATAAAGGTCAAATAGTACATTTTAGGGTTATCACTAAGGTCAAACAATAGGCGATCGGACTTTTTATTTTTATTGTATAAACGTATAGTACTCTTAAATATGAGTAATTTCTCAGAAGAAATAGTATATCAAAAGTCAATATTTTCAAAGGTACAGCGATTTTTATATTATGTCACCGTAAAATTGTAAAATAACTCACGAGGATGTAAAAAATATATCGAAAGATTCATTACTATAATCATAATTGTAAATCATATACAATTTTGTAGTTAAAGAAAAAATTTCATTAATTTGAGCAAAAATGAAAGGTCAAGTTGAATGACACCCCTAACACAATATTTTGAAATTCGATTACTCGTAAACGCTTCCATAGTGCAACTAGATTTTTTTATCAATGATAGACGCATTAAAGGTCAATCTTTCAGTGCTAGTCACAAGTCGCACTTTTGCGTTTTTTGAGAGAAAAAAAATAAAAACAAAAATCTGAATAAAAATTAATAACTCGGTAGCCAGAAGTGATCTTCAAAAAATAAAACATGGAAAATATGCGCCTAAAGGTCCTTCATCAAACCATATTAATCAAAAAAATATATATTGATTAGATACGCTTACAGAATTTATTAAGTCTTTTTTTTACGTCGAGGTCACGAAACATAAATTATTTTTTATAAAAAAAAGTATTTGAAATAGACACGTGGGTGTTTTACTCTTGCATTTAAAATGTATTTCTTCATCGATGTATGCGATAAACAGCATAGGGAATTTTTTTGAGTGAAATAGAACACTGTGTGCTAGGGTCAAGTGTATGGTGTGTGAGGCAGTGGCATTATTAAGAGTGTTTACAATCTGCTATGCAGTAGTTTTTCCGTATCATCGTAACTGAGGTTCTGAAAAAAGCTTTTGATCATTGATTTGCATTTAGATCTCTTGCGTGATAGTAAGTTTATCTTTTCATTGATAATACTATATATAAAAGGTCCCATATAGTAAAAGCACCTTTTTCCAAAATCTAGTCTAATTTTTGGTTTATGCCATTTAGGTTTCCTTTGTGAGCGAGTGTTTGTTACCACTTTGGCTAAAGCGTTTTTGTGAAATTTTAAAGCCACATTCATAATATATATCTGTCGCACTCGCAACATGCCAGTCTCTTGGTATAAATTGTTTGTTGGATATCTTATTGGTTTTTTATATGCCACTTTAAGGATAGCCCTTTGGGCGCGTTCTGCTTTTAGGAAATGTGACTTTAGTGCGACCCCCCAAGCGGTAATACAATAAGTTATTAAAGATTCGCAGAGACTAAGATAAACCATTTTTAGTATCTTTGGGTCTGCAATCTGGCGCATTCTCCTAAAAATGTGCATTAGCTTTCTAATTCGTCCGCTTACATAGTCTATTTGCTTTGACCACGTAAGGTTTTGGTCAATGTAAACCCCAAGGTATTTTATACATTGAACTTGTTCAAATTCTGGAGTTGAGCATATACATTCTGAATTCTCGTTTCTTCGGCAAGTGTGCAATTTTAAAGAAAGGTAAGTTGGGCAAATGTTTCTGTTATTAATACTAAAGTTCATTATTTTTGTTTTATCCACATTAAGTGTCAAGAGGTTATAGCACAGCCATCTCGCAACCTGATGTATACCAGACTCTGCCGCCTGATATACAGAATCCCATGTCATACCATAAAAAACTATGGCTGTATCATCAGCATAGGTGAAAATTTGTGCATTACCTAGTGTCAAAGAACAAAGGCTATTTATGTATATAATGAAGAGCGTCGGACCGAGCACGCTACCCTGCGGTACGCCATATTTAGGGTTGTCATAGCAGCTGTACGTATTGCCTAATATTATCCTCTGTTTGCGATTACTAAGGTAAGATTGGAACCACTCTAGAGCAGTGCCTCGAATTCCTATGTCTTCCAGTTTGCCCAATAGCAGGGTTCTAGACACTGTATCAAAGGCCTTCGCATGGTCCAGAAAGATTCCAGTGCATTTGTTACCTGAGTCCAGTTTAGTGACAACAAAATCAACTAAATCTGAGACAGCATCCTCAGTTGATCTGTCCCTACGAAAACCGTACTGATTGTTTGAAAGAATACAATTTTTTTCTAAATAGTTTAGTAGTCTTGTATTCATAATCTTCTCGAGTATTTTTGACAAAGACGTAAGAAGCGAAATAGGACGATAGTTGTTCACTAGGCTCTTGTCCCTTGACTTATATATAGGACAAACATTTGCCATTTTAAGAGATGATGGCACTACACCAGAAGAAATACTTAAGTTGCATAGATAAACAATTGGAGGGATAAGGTAAAGTTTGTTTAGTTTAATAATTTTATTTGATATTCCATCCCATCCAGGAGCTGAAGCATCTTTAAGATTACATATAATTTTATTTACTTCAGAAATGTCAGTGGGGTTAGCATAAAAAGAGTTCACTGGAGATGAGTGAGTACATAAATCTCTAGTAATCGCAACCAGTTCTGATTCACTCTTATTAAGAGTTGATAGTGTTTTTGCTGCTAGTTTTTCGCCAATAGATGTAAAGAAATTGTTGGCTACGTCTAAGGAGTCTTTAGGATTTGGACAGGCATTATTATTATGGACTAAATACTTGGCAGCCGCGCTGTCAGATTTGGTTTGAAAGCCTTATTGATATATTTTGGACCAGACTGCATGCAGACTGTTAGTATTACCTTAAAATTGTAAATAGTAGACCTTAAAATTGTCCGCCGTTTATTAGTTTATCTTGTATTAGATGTTGCCCGCGACTTCGTTTGCGCAAAAGTTAATTTCGAAGAAACCGTACATCTTTCCGCGATATAAAGTAGCCTATGCCCTTCCCCATGGTCTACTCTACATTTGTGCCAAATTTTTCCATGAAAGAATCGTCCATACCGTAAACAAATTTTCACACTGAACATACAAAGCCCATTTAATCTGCCTTCGGTCATAGTCGATCTTATGGTGTCTACAGAGTACAGACACACGAATTTGGTACGGAGCGTACAGCGGATCTGGTACGCTCCGTACCAGATACGAGCGTGTGTAGGGCAGTCCGGCGAACATAAGAAGAAGGTAAAGACTTCGCCGTTGACCGCATCGGATCTGGTCCGCTCCGTACCAGATCCGTGCATGTGTAGAGCAGTCCGGCGGTACGGCCGTACAACGTTATCAGTGTTGCCAAATTAGGGATGTACCCCCCAAAATTAGGGAAAATATCTACGGGGGTTTACTAGGGGACAGGATGTTTAGAGTTTACTCCTTATGAATCAATTTGTATGTAATAATAAAAAATATTTTAATGTGTGTATATAGCCAGGGATATGAAAATGTATTGGGAGTGAAATCAGATTAAGACAAGTTAGTTTTATGTTACTCACGCGTAAGTCTTTATGTTAAACATATAACCTTTCTTTCTAGCGTATTATCTCTTAGACCTGTCAATTGTATAAGTAATCAGGGATAAAATTTGGGGAGAATATTTTTTGAAGTGTTGGTATCACTACCCGTTATCAATGAATTGCGGGAATCATCGTCGTCCTTTAAAAACAGCACTGTAAATAGAACTCTGTGCTAATGTAATAGAGCATAAAATCGAACACACGAGTGTCGAGCTTTACGCTCCACTGCACCGTACCAAATCCGTGCGTGTGTAGCGACACCGGATTTGGTCTCCGGATATGGTCCGCTGTACTCCCCCCGGGTACGCCCATGTGATCCAATATTGTGTACCTACATAAATTGTCTAAAAAGAAATAGCGACTTACAGCGGCTTTGGCTACCTTATGGAGAAAACGAGGTAAATATGCAGTCTCAGTTTTTGAAGTGAAAACTCCTTTAGCGGCGTTTTGCACTTTTCTTGGGATTGGTAAAAAAATTTAAACTCGCGCCAGGACAAGTGTTCTGAATCCTGATTGAAAAATCGTAAGATGCAACTTGGAACTGTTTTCTGTCTTGTTCCTTTACGCGAGCATGAAACTATTTTATAATTCGTATCTTTTAACCTAGATGGCACTTTTCTTGGGATGGGTAAAAAATGTTAAACTCGCGTCAGGACACGTCACCTGATTGAAAATTCGTAAGATGCAACTTGTAACTGTTTGCTGTCTTAGTTCCTTTACGCGAACATGAAAGTTGGTATATTTTAGTTGGTAGGTATATTTTAACCTAGATGGTTCATGGTGGTATTTCCATTTTAAAGTTCAAGTTTTCACTTCTGTCAGCACTCCCGGAGTGCAGTGCTTATTTGTTCAATGTGCCAGTTTTTTCAGAAATAAACTTAATATCCAAAATTGTAAAGACTTAAATTTCAATGGCCGAGAAAGACATAGGTAATAATTTTTTTCTTTTAAAATAAGAAAAAAGAGATTTAATTGATTTATTAAAAGTGTCACGACACGTAACAATTTTTTGTGCTTATTTGTACTATCTACTTATGTCCATTGTTGACTGGACTAGAAAACTTATGCACTCAACGTCTTTTACGTAAAAGATGTTGAGCGCATAAGAGTTCAAAAGCTTTGTTTAAAGCTCGCAATGCATTTATTGTGTTATCAATAATTATGCCAACCATTTTTAGGAATGGTTTGATTTAAAACTTTTCGAGCAATATTAATAAAGTGAAGTCTGATGATCTCTTAGATTGAAATAATTTTAAATTTTTACACTTGCTTACATACCTGTACTAATATTACCCTATAAATTTCAGAATGTCAGCTTAATGTATAAAACGGCCGCTTTTTTGTGACCATCTTAACTCGGTCAGGTTGTCAAGCGTTATTTATCAATTTGTTATTATTTCCATTATCTCCCAAATTATTGAGTGTTTTTAGGTAAAAAATTACCTGTATATAATTAAACTAACGCTCTAATTATTGGTATAACCTAGAAATAGGAAACACACAAGATACCGATTTTATAGGATCTCGCTGGTATTGTGCACTTTTATGAATTAATTTTCATCATAATTAGATAACTACCAACTGGATCTTGATAAGACTTTAATGCTCAATTGAAGATTGATGTAAACTATAATATGCAATTTGAATTAGGTCTCTAGACCTGTTAAAAAAAGTGCTAGAACGTGTTAGCCCCTTAACTGTCCACAGTCTAAATGACGTAATAGACTTATCTGTCCATAAAGATTTCGGCCTAGGTCTAGACTACATGCGAGCAGGTGTCGGATTTCTGTTGCGTAGTTTAGATACATTCAATACGCAAAATATAATCGAAGATATATATTTTAAATACTATATTTACGTATTTATTTACATGTAAAATTGCTTTAGCTTTTATTTAATATTTTTTTGATGCATTACAATTCAATATTCAGGGAAAAAGCGTGGGAAATGGCAGCCGATGTTTTATAAAATTATGAATATAAAGTTATTTATACTTAGTTTTATGAAGTTTCATATTTTATATTGTTTGTTACTTTTCAGTTTATGATGAACACATAATTTTATTACAAATAATTAAAGAAAAACACCTAAAACACAAACATAAAAATAATCGAGTCGTTTTGACACACACTCACAGTCGCTTGCGCGGCAAACGCTGGACCATAGATAAATTATGGGCGATATATTGTGTATCGCCTGATGTATTTTTCCATCCTTGTCGTATTTCCCGTACGTTGTGCAAATTTGAGCAGGATAGATAGCTTCAACGTTAATTCATGATAATAAAATACGGCGGGAAAAGTCGACACCTTTTAAAGGTGTTTGACAGATGCGCGTTTTTTTGACAACGCCTTTTAAAGACGTCTGGACAGTCAAGGGGATAAATGATATTTCTAATAATCCTTATAATTAAAAAAGACAGTTGCAGTAGCTTTAGATTGAATAAATAATTATGAATTTATTATTTAAAATTTTCTGTGTAACATTTGCACAATGGCAGCCCTAATGCCACAGGGCATCGCCTACCAGTCTTAAGAGATTTCTCTTAGATAACTTAATTTTCAGTAGTGATTTTGCTGATCAGTCTAAGTTAAATGAAAGTTATTGCTTATTAAAATTTTTTGGGACCTAATAATTTTTAGACAATGATTTAAGATTTGTTAAATATTTTTCAGGTGCTGCTGATAGGGTTATTAAAATATGGGATCTGGCCAGCGGCAAGTTGAAAGTATCACTTACAGGGCATGTTAGCACAGTCAGAGGTAAACTATTATCAATAAAGGCTATTTGAAAGGGAAAAAAGGGAATTTTCGAAAAAAAAAGAATCGAAAAAATGTATCTGAATTTCTTATCTACACTAATATTATTGATACCCATGACCTGGGTAGAGGCACTCCATCTCTTATTGCTAACTTCTTAACACACCCTCTTCTGACTAGTACCATTATTAACTATTTATTTAACTACTTTTGTTGGACACTAGCTTTTCTACCTTAGAGAGATAGCTCTCCTTTCCTCTACCCTCCATAACCATAACTTTTAAATTAAGTATATAACTGTAACTCGAAATATAACCTTTAAAATATATTAATATAGTTAGTCTATTGACCTTTAATCTCAAATGTAAATAATGAAAGCTCAAAGTATAAATGTAATTTTTTTATTTGTTTATTTAACACTTTATGCAACAATTGTACAAAGGCGGGCTTAATGCCTTATGGCATTCTCTACCAGCCGACCTTTTTTGTAAGTTATAAATTTTTGCGTTTATAATTTTTGAAATTATATATATATATATATATATATATATATATATATATATATGAAATCGCATAAAATTATTTATATGCCAAAAATTGTTATATATATATATATATATATATATATATATATATATATATATATATATATATATATATATATATATATATATATATATATATATATATATATATAACAATTTTTGGCATATAAATAATTTTATGCGATTTCATTATAGGTTTGGAAGTGTCCACAAGACATCCATATTTGTTCAGCTGTGGTGAAGACAGACAAGTCAAATGCTGGGATTTGGAATATAATAAGGTAAAACGAAATTAACTTCTGTCTGTATGGTTATCTTAGGGGTCGTCCATTAATCACGTGATGCCTAAAGGGAGAGGGGGGGTCCGAAAAAAAATCACCAAGGGGAGGAGGGAGTATAAGGAGACATCACATGTATTAATTTTCGAATCTAGTCTATGCATACCGAAATTCTTATCGGTTGTAGATTCGTAATGTTGTTTAAATACTTACAAGACAAATGTCGCGTATATATAATAAATAGTCGCGTCAGTGAAGCCGTAAAACAGGCAATCTTCGAAAGTCTTTAGTCCTCAAAAAGCTTAAATTTTGCATGACGTGAAACGACGTTCTGGACGACCCGTGCCTATGCTCCATAAAAATCACGTCATTAATCTATCCGAAAATCTGATCCCAATTCGGAATTTGAAAAAATATATAGTGTTTTTATGTATTTTAAAACTTTAAAAATAATGCCACAAAAATTTATTTTTATTTTTATTATATATATGTCGTCTGAGGCTCTAGATTTTGGATCTATACCATTCAGACATAGGTAAATCGTGCAAATAGAATTATAGACTTACAATATCACTCGTTTATTCGGAATCACAATTCTTTCTTTATAAATGTACTACACTAAAATCACAGCACTTTTGTATACACTCGCACTAAAACGAAACTTGGACAGTTCCGTGACGTGTTGACTAGTTGGTGGCTCAGATTGAACTGCTGCCCCGAATGCCTGGTCGGCACAGGAGGGGACACCCCCCACTCCAGCACTGCTTTCCGACACGTCCCGACTCTGTCGAAGCGCGCCAAACAAGATGGCGCACTTGAAGTTCCGTTTCCGCTTTATGACCGGATGCGACACGGCCATCCTGCGAGACGCACGTCCCCGTGCGTTAAACTGAAACAATGTTAAGACAGCACAGTATTTGCTCGTCCAATCCTGACACGATCTGATCTTAATGCTGATCTTTTATGTTCAAAAATAAAGCTTGACAATGCTTTATTCGCTTCGAAAATTGTTCGTTTTATTTTAAAATGATTTAGACTACTAACAATATCATTTAAACCAAAGAAAACATAAAATAGACAGCATTAATCCAAAATATCATTAGGATTTTACTAAGTAGGTTCATAGAAAAAGTATCTCATCTCAAAACTTTACACAAAATTAATGATAGTTTTAATCAAACCTGGACCAAGTACCATTGACGTTCAAAAACAAAACATTGTACAACTTAATCACATTTTAAACCTTGGGTCACTCATTCGTGGTCAAACAGAAATTGAGTCGCAGACGGACTCTATGGTCTTGGCTTCAAGGCTAGACCCGACCACAGCATCCAGAGCTACAGCACTACCGCGTACCCACGGACGATGCCGATTTAGGCTACGGCTACTGTACAATGGTATGGTCTCCGACACAGCGAATAGAGTACCCAAAGAAACAGAATCTCATTAAATATCATCATCTTCAACAACTTCAATAGGTACTTGGCCCTCAGGCATTTTTCGGACTCGATCATGAGCGTATTTATAGTCACCGGACGTTTAAATAACTGGTATGATCGAACACAGTACGGTAGATAGAGATTTTACTCGACTTTTGATTACAACTTAAATTTGTTCATCATTAACCAACCAGAATTATCAAGTAGGATCACTTATTAATCATTAAGAGTTAATTATGTAGCATAGCTATTTCGTAACATTACTATTCAATTTAGACTTCTATTTTGAATCATGTACCTTTTGAGAATCATCTTTAAATAAACAATCAGAAAAACAAAAATTATTAACAGCTTCAGATTTCACATTCACAGTTCATAGGTTTGTATACCTTTAACCACACTACACACTCTCTTAAGGAGAGACCAAGTCAAGCTTTAACTCAAAATATGATCTATGCTACGAGGCAAGATCCGACTGTACTACCCAGGACTACCTCCTATAGTATCCTGGTACAGTCTCCGAACTTGTGAATTGTGAACCTGCCCTGATATCGTACCTGATGTCCCTTCATTCTCTATCTCATCATACTCTACAATCTCAATAGGTACCTGACTCGAGTATCTTTCTAATGCGATCATAAAAAGACAATACCGAGACTTAAGACTACACTCACGAGATAAACAATTACGCTCACCAAATAACTTTAGCTCAAAATCTGATACTTCAATGAAGTACAGAGTGCGACACCTGGCCGCCGCGGCACCCCGTCGCACGGCCTACACCACCAGCCGCGCTCCGTCGTGTCGCGTCTCGTCGCGTCCTCAATCCTCCATCTGTACACAAAATAACACAGCACAAAAAATGTTCAAACTATGTACAATTACTTTCTTCTTAGGGTTCCGTATCAAAGGGTAAAAACAGGAACATAAAAATCTAAGACTTTGCTCTATGTCTGCCTGTCACCAGGCTGTATCTCAAGAACTGCGATAACTAGAAAACTGATGTCCTTTTTTTTTGAGATAAAATGTCAGATTTGATCATGCAATAAAGTTAATTTCATTTCCTTTCAAAAATCAAAAACAGTCTTACTATACCAGAAGACTTCCAAGTGCGCTTACAACCTTTTACATGATAACCAAGTTCACCGATGAGCTTTCTTATCCGCCTCATTCACAGCCAATGGACCGTTGAGCGTGTGCTGCCGCGATCACCATCAACACCAGCACTTTCTTATCCGCCTCAATCACAGCAACTGAACCGTTGAACGTGTGCTGCCGCGATCACCATCAACACCAGCCATAGGCACTTGCTTACCGCATACCGCAACTTCTGAAACTGTCAAATTATCTCTTTTAACCTCTTTTCTTTTTGATGTCAATTAAACTATTATTTCCTACAATTTACGTAACCTATACTGATGCACGCTCATGGAACTAATATAATGACTCCCCACACCGATATCGGTGACGGTAGCCGGTTTCATTGAAACCAAGCCAGTTACACGCAGTAGTAATTTTATAGTGCCCAAGCGTGTGCGCAGTACACAAGAGCACTCTCTTCCTTTACTCTCGTTTACTTTACTTTACTTTGTTCCTCTAATCACAATGGGACGGATAACCGACACGACTGATGAGAGATCAGACGTAGGTCCGAATTTTTATATGCCCATCGGACGCATGGATCATCTTTCTTGTCAGACAATCAGGTGATCAGCTTGCATTGTTCTAACCAAACTTGGAAACAACATTTTTCTTTGTCGTTCTAATGCGGGAATCGAACCTGCGACCTCCGAGTCGAGAGCTGATGCTCTAACCACTAGACCACGGAGGCTATTTCGCTCGCTCATGGACCTACCACACCAACAATATTATCATGTTATTTTCGCACTTTTAATCATTTCAATCCGCCTAGACTAAAAAGTAATAGATAGACAAACATGTAATGTTCCAAATTTTAACAGCTTACAACAACGATATTATAAACTGGCAAAGTTTTCTCGCGAATTGCGAATGTCCTAGAACTAATTATTATCATGTTAACATCTAACAGTTCTTTTTAGACACTCAGAATAAATAACAACATACATGACATTATTTAAAGTCACTTTTGAAACTGACCAATTATTAATTTCTCTTACTACGTGTGCAGTAACGCCAAATAAGAAAAAAGACTATTCACAAACTGTATGTACTGTGATTAAAAACCAAGTACAAAGTTGAGTTTCAATATTTAATAGATAGGTAGACGTAAAATTTAATTGAATTCGTTTCAAACTAATACCGCCTAAACAACATTTGTAAAGTAATTTGTAAAGTAGGTACACGTCAACTGATTTTGTTTATGCAGTGCACTAGCTATTGTTTTTCAGGAATACCTACTGAGGATTGTCTTTCGTTTTCGCAAGAGTTGTTTACAACTTGCGCGTACTGCCGTGACTTGTCATTTTATTACAAAGTACAATGTGATATCACTAAATGGAATGTCGATAATGATTTTTAATTACCAGAAATAATTTAGCTTTTTTAGTAACTACTGCTATATTCAAGCGTAATGCACTTCGGTTAATCAAACAGTAATAATAATGAGTCTGTAAGACGTATGTCGTATGTACTGAGTATTCGTTTTTACTTTGCGTTTATTTCTGCTCATTTACTTTGTTTCTTTTTCATAAAACTTTGGTTATAAAACCAGAATTATTTAGAACCCTATAATGAAATAAGTAAAGTTCGATACAACCAGTTCGCATCATTGTGAAGCGAATAGACCAGCCCAGAAGAAGCGCAATTCACATCCATTTGGCACTGCCGCTATGGAGGTAGCCGCCGCCCACGCTGCCGCTGCTCGGCCACGCAGCGCCGCTTGTTGAATGTTGTCCCCTTGGCGCGGCTGTGCATCGCCCAGTCGAACGTCAATCTGCACAATATAAAATAGAACAGCAAAACAACTGAACACTAAACTGTAAAGGTTGTTTTGAGATATAAGCAAGCAATTTCATGGACACTTGAAACACGACATAAATCACTAGTTTATTGAAGGTCTTAAAAATTATAATTGCGAGAAATAAAAAGTTGGCTACCACCTGTTACCAACACCACCGAATTCATAATCAAAGCCTGTTGTTGATGCGCCACCGCCGCCACCGCGCTCGTGTCACCACCATAGACGTCATGTCACTGTCGACATCACGTCACCGCTGTCCTTACTTCAGTTCCGTCTTAATCCAGTCTTCGTGGCGGGCACGAATAAAGGGTTATTGGTACAAGGTCACCTTGCAGCATTCAGTTCACTGTTGTCCCGTAGTTTGACAATTACGCCATATGCATCTCCTTGTTGTACTCACTGCCAAACTCGATCCACATCATTCGCAATTATTATTATCACTTTTTGTAGCATTTGTGCGGGCTAGATTACACTTTTTGTGGGTCCACATCTGGCTGTTCCTGGTTGATTTCCGGTAAAACAATCACAGGCATCGTCGTCAGCGATTTGATAGTGTTAATGAGCAGCATCATGTTCTTCTGCTGCATTTCAAACGGGGCGCGTCATTGGGTATCAGATCCCACTTCTGATGTCGTCTGAGGCTCTAGATTTTGGATCTATACCATTCAGACATAGGTAAATCGTGCAAATAGAATTATAGACTTACAATATCACTCGTTTATTCGGAATCACAATTCTTTCTTTATAAATGTACTACACTAAAATCACAGCACTTTTGTATACACTCGCACTAAAACGAAACTTGGACAGTTCCGTGACGTGTTGACTAGTTGGTGGCTCAGATTGAACTGCTGCCCCGAATGCCTGGTCGGCACAGGAGGGGACACCCCCCACTCCAGCACTGCTTTCCGACACGTCCCGACTCTGTCGAAGCGCGCCAAACAAGATGGCGCACTTGAAGTTCCGTTTCCGCTTTATGACCGGATGCGACATATACAATTAAAAATTGATAAAAAAATTTAAAGTCACGTGACTTTAATGCGCCACAATCGGTCACCATAGTAATGACGTCATATTGTTATAGATATTTAATGAAAAGTCAAGAAAACGTCTATAATTTTGAATTTCGGACGAAAATACTTACGATCGCCAGTTGCGATACCCTTGAAACTATCATTATGACGTCACACGCGCTCGGCTTTTTTCGAGAGCTGTCGCCGTGTCTTGACGGTGTCGGTACTTAATAAAAAAAATGTTTTATTTATTTTGATACTTCTGATTTATAGCAAAAAATAGAAATAGTTTTTTTTTTTTTTTTTTTTATTTAATAACGTTATTAATTTAATTTGCATTTTATATCTAAGTTTAGTTATAGCACAGCCTTAATGATTTTTTTATTAACTTACCGCTAAGAAAATCTAAGATTTGTAAAATATCGGGAAGTTATTATTTTTAAATTTTTATTTAAGTTATGGTAGTTTAAGTTATTTAAGTAAAATCGAATTCTCATCAGATCTCGATGTTCTGAGGTCACAGGAAGCTTCTCTGACTACCCCCGCGAGGGTATCACTATGTCTGTATGTATGTGTGCTTACGTGCGTGCGTGTGTGTAAGTATGTAAACCTCTTATAACTTTTGAACGGTTTGACCGATTTTAATGCAGCTGGCGCCATTCGAAAAAGCTTGGCCAAACTTAGATTTTGAATACAATTTGGCCGATTCAGAGAGATAGATTTCAAGAAATCTCAAAAAAAATAATAAAATGTGATTTTTTTGGAATAATTTTTAAACGGCTTTATCGATCAACTCCAAAAACTAATCAGCTCTTAACCTTGAAAAACCACGTCCATCGCCGCTAATCCGGTCAAAATCGGTTGATTCGTTCGAGAGATATCGTGAAGGAAAGAAAACCGAAAAAAGTGTTTTTTCATTGAAATTTTTTTGTTGACGATTCTTTCAAAGGACATAAAAAACTGCATCGATTGCCGCCAATCGCGTGAAAATTGGTTGATTCATTCCAAAGTTATGAGTTTGAAATTTCAAAAAATTGTGTTTTAGAGCTCAAAAGTCTGATGAAAGAAAATTATCAATGAAAAGTTAGAAGCACTTTTACTTTTGAGCTCGATAAGCACAAAAATGACGCATTAGATAACATTTAAGCGCTTAGCGGGAAGTTGCATGGTTGACCTTTAGTAGTGTAGTGATTATTTTAATTCTTAATTATTTAATTTCATATTACATAATAATATGCTATTTTTTTTTTCTTAATAATTAAATTAATTTTTATTTTATATCTAAGTTGAGTTATAGCACATTCTTAATGATTTTTTTATTATGATTGTAGTAATTATTTTAATTTTTTAAATCTTATTATGACTATGACTAAAGTTGTACTAAAAATGCTATCAGAAAATATCTTATTTAACAATTTTAACTCTAGCATGAATTAGATTATGTATAAAATAATAATAATTTAATATTTCCACGCCCAAGAGGCAAGAAATTTTGATACCTACTGTACAAAAACAAATTGTAAGACCATTACGACTAATTTCATGGAAATAAAATTTGATTTGATACTATGATCTTTCCATTTATCACGAGTAAACAAATGCCCAATTGTGTTTCCAGGTGATCCGGCATTACCACGGGCACCTGTCGGCGGTGTACACGCTGGCGCTGCACCCGTCGCTGGACGTGCTGGTGTCGGTGGGGCGGGACGGCACGGCGCGCGTGTGGGACATGCGCACCAAGGCCAACGTGCACACGCTCGCCGGACACACGGACACCGTCGCCGCGCTCGTGTGCCAGGCCGCCGAGCCGCAGGTCAGTCTACCGAGTCGCCCATGTGTGCTTAAGGCTGCGGCCTGAACGCCAGCATTCGGAGCAGCATTGCGGGCGGTGCGGGTGGAAACTTCTCAACGACAGCAGGCAGCGTGGCCGCATCGAACAGTTTTATACGAATCTATGTATTTGATCAATACGCGCCGCCCGCTGGCGTCCAGGCCGCAGCCTAAGACCGCACGCCAGAAGTGACAACTTCATTTCATACACACGTGTATTTTTAGAGCGTGACGGTGAGCCTGTGCTTTCTCGCTCGTGTACACTCGGAGGTCCCGAGTTCACCCGCTCGAGCCTTTCACCTCAAGAGCTTGACGGATCAGTCTCACTTTACAGCCTACGAAAAATGTGTGTGCGTTGCGCCAATAGAAGTTGTCACTTCAAAAAAAAAACACACCGATTTCGGTGATGGTGGCCGGTTTCATTGAAACCAGGCCATTTACGCAGGAGTAATTTTATAGTGGCCAAGTGCGTGCGCAGTGCACAAGAGCACTCTCTCTTCCTTTACTCTCATAGTCCAGTGGGACGGATAAGCGACACGACTGGCGAGAGATCAGGCGCAGTTCCGACTTTTTACAAGCCCATCCGACGCATGGATCATCTTTCTTGTCAGACAATCTGATGATCAGCCTGAATTGTCCTAACAAAATGTTGTCCTAAACAACATTTTTTGTTGTTCCAAGCGAGCCCACGACCGAGTCGAGAGCCAAGCTCTAACCACTAGACCCTGGAGGCTGTTATGTCGGCTATACATTTTGTCCCAGTGTAGACCAATGCGAGCGTCGGAAAAAAGGTACAAGGCAAGTGCTAATGTCCATTCGTTGGACAAGTTCCTCGAATAGTTAATAGAATCAGGCGTTACTTTGCGGAAATCCATAGAATACAATCTAAAAATACCTACAACCTGCAAGCAAATGTGTGAGTGCACGCATAAGCATGCGTAACGCACCTCCCTCCTCCCACACTGCTTATGCGTACTCAGAAGCAAGATCGTGCAAACACCACCACCACCACAAGCAACAATGTCAGCAAGATCGTGCAAAGCCCCACACCACCATGCAGGTTGCAAAACTCGACGCGCGTTTCGCCCCGAACCCGGAGCCTTCTCAGGAAGTGGACCTGCGAACAAAGTTCGTTAGTCTAACAAACTTTTTTTTTTTTTCATTTATTCGTGGGAAATTGCAAATAACATTAATTGTGAGTTGAGTGAGTGAGTGCTTTGTCGAGATGTCCTCACATTGGTCTTATATCGAGCGCCTTTGATTTGTCCGCAAAAGCCGACACCAGTCCGAAGTGATGCAAGTGATCACGAGTGACGGCGCGGCGTGAGCGAAACGCAGCCATTAACTCTTGTCTCGACATTTATTACTAATGATTTTACTATAAAGGACATTGGGATTTACTATGGAACAATAGGGAATATGCATAAAATATAAAAATAGCTTAAAACATAATAATATGATACTAGGCTGAAAAATAAAGGAAATGGCGAAAAAAAATTCAATATCTGTTGATAAATGAGCAAGATATGAGCGGTCAAAGTTTGTAATCTATCTCTTTCTAGCAAAACGACATTTAGTATGAACTTTCTATGGAAGTCGTGTTATGTGACGTCACGATACACGTCCGATCTCTCTGTCTAATAGACTACTTTAAACGTTCATAACTTAGTTATTTTTAATGATATCCAAAAACTGATTTTACCATACGATTTACCAAACAAGATAGATCTATAATATAAAAAAAATAAAAAAATTACGTGCATATTCCCCATTACCATCGGCGACCAAAGATAAAATTAGATTACATGTAAACGTGATTTATCTGTGCATCTGGGTTACAACGGCATATGTCGCATATCTGTGAATGTGATACGTATTAAAACAATTTATCGATTATCTCCACTTCTCCATGGATACTACTACTATTATAAATGTGAATTATTTTGAGGGTGGATGGATGTTTATTATGTATGTTAACAATTAAACGGATTTTGATGAATTTTGCTATGGTAGTAGTTTGAACTCTGGATAAACGCTTAAACTATTTTACATTCCGAAATCCCGTATGATACTGTATTTACGCGAACGGAGACCGCGGGCAAAGCTAGTGTTAAGGCCACGTAGACCAAGCGAAATAGGCATTTAACGCTTCCAAGAGTTGCCCGCAATTGCCGCAAAGCGAGCCGCGCGCCTACGTCGCCGGCGTGAACTTACATGAACCCAAAGTGTTACAGTGTAGACGTGTCGGCAGTAGGTCATCTTATTTTATTATTTGTATTGAAAAAGATAATAAAATCCATAGATAACTGTTTTAATGCAACACATAGCACACATAATTTGAATAGATATTATAGGTAGGTACCTACCTAAGTAAAAAATGCTTAAATTATATTCAATTATTTTGACAGTTTCTATGCAGTGTGTTCTGTTACAAGTATAAAAACACGCTGTGTTCGATGTGTGCATGGAGACGAGTACCTATCGTTAGCTCGTGTGGTCACTAAAGTACGTGTCGTTTCGTGAGATAATAATACTGTATCAGGTAGGTGCTGACGATTTGATGGTAACTACTTAGGCAGACACTTGCAAAAAATGTATTCCTACTGCCGAGTCCGCACGTTTGCCACTTGCTACAAAATCCAAACCTCCACAAACGTTTGACTTTTTGAAAATCCAGATTTCCGAATTTTTTCTCCCAAAAATCCGGATTATCCGGATAATTCAGATTTTTTCATTTTTTTTAAATTTGTTGCATATTTTATAAAACTTTAATGTTTATTTTACTACTATGTTGTAGCAAAACTTACACTCATTAGTAAAAAAAAGAGTTACTTTTTTATAATTTAATTTAAATAAATTCTGATTTTAAGTTGTAACTTGTAAGTATTAGAATTACAATCTGAATAAATAAAAACATAATGAGATTATATCAAAATTATATACTTAATTATATTTTTTTTTATTTTTAGAAATATTTTTGATTACGTTTCAAATCCTACAATGTTCAGTTTTATAGTTAGTATTTTATTTTAAATAAGGTATGTATATATTGTTATTTACTAAATGTTCCAGCAGAAAGAATTATAAAAAATTGGAATAGCCTGTGATCTTCTTAACGCTTTTTTTACATATTCACCACTACCGTTTTCGTAAAGTTCCATTTCTATGTGAAAGTACTAACGTAGGAAAATTAATACAGTTTAATAAAACGTAGGAAACTGAAAATCCTTTAAATCGAGATCCGGGGAGTGAAGACAAATCATTTGAAGCATGGGGCTGAACAAATAATTTTGTATGGACGAAATTGGACCACTTTTGAGTTATTGAAAGTAAAAATCACCCACCTGTTTAGGTAATAATTGAACACGTAAATGGTGTTTTTAATTCCCTCGGTAACTAACAGAAGTACAATAAGCAATTCTAAGCACAATTTAAAACCTATAACTGTTGTAAGATCTTTATTTTAACATTTTACTTACAAATAAACAGTAACATCTTACTCTTCATTGCACTTTGAAGTTTCCGCTATAAGATGAAAACTACATTACTTAAAAAAATAACAGTGGTTTACACAAATCGTTGGTGCTATTTTTGACGCCTATATCTTATCTTTAAAATATTATCTAAAAATAATTATTTCTACGCAAAAACAGGAGCGTTGATTTTCATTTAGTTTTGCTACTGACTCGTTCGGCAAAATTCTCTCTAATCTTAAACCAACCAGTCAGGTATTATCGACTCCAAAACTTCTTCCTGATATCATAGAGATAATATTTAGGTATTTGGACTTAGATATTCATTATTTAGAAGATAATTAAATATAGTTAAACCACTACATTTCTTTTTAAGCTATCATATTAATTTGGCATTCTATGATTGTAGAAATTAAAATTGCAATAATATGTTTCGACTTTCGTTAGTAAGAATTCAATAAATATAAAAATACAAAGCTTTAATTGGGTTTGGATTTGCTTATTATACTTCTTACTACTTGTGCAATTGAAACTGAAACCATATTCAGTGTTTTTATAAATTGGATCACCTATTAATGAACTGTACTACTACTGAAAAAATATAAAATTGTAAGTATCTTAGAAACAGTCCATACATATACATATATAGCGGCCATAATATTTTAACAGATCTTCATCCCTCGCATCTCCATTTAATGGATTGACTATGTTCTACCAAATAACTTGAATAAATGGAAAAATGTGTCAACAATTTCAACAGGACAACAAATAATATCAAATTATCCAAAGGCATGTATTTAAACTCACGACAAAACATATTTATTTCTTATGTTTACGCGAATATTGTTCATTGTTTTAAACACTTACGGATTTTGTCGCGTTACGTAAATGTAACCGTAAAACGTAAACCGTGACAAAATCCGTAAGTGTTTAAAACAATCACGACAAAACAATTAAATTTTGGATGTGAAAATACCGAATATTGAATACTAAATTACCATGTTGGCTAAGGAATGTAAGGAATAAAAAATTACAAATCTGGTGACTAAATAATACCACTGAATATTCCAAACTGGCAGACTGATATTATATTAGCGAACAAATAACCATCTTGGCGACAATTTGTGAGTACACATTTAATTTAAGAATAGGTACATATATTTTCCGTAATGTAGGTAACTCAAAAAACATACAAGCAGCAAAACCAGCGCACATAAAAAAAACAAAGGAGCGTACAAAATTCCCAATTTTTAATTTTCCTCGACTTGGTGTAGATATTGGGTAGATTCATTTTGAAATTTAAAAATAACGGTTATTCATTTTTCGCAAAATTAACATAAGTGTCGTTACCAAGTTTTTGGGGGTGCTGGATACGAAAATGACATTCATTTTGAAATTCCAATATGGCGGACATACTTAATTTTATAAAAATAATATGGTTGTCCCTTTGTTGGTTTCTGGGGGTGCTGATTACAAAAAAGTCATCCATTTTAAATTTCCTTAGTAACCCCGCAACCTCAAATTTTCTTCATGATGGGAGAAAAAGAAATTCGAAAATCCTGAATATTCCAACATTTCTATAGCTTTATGCATCCCGGCCCCGGTATCTCAATGTAGAGCATTTATATTTTTTTAATAAAATAGATTCTATCTCGGAAACGGTGCATCCTAATGAAAAATAATGAAAATTTCCTCCCCCTTAGAAACTCCGCAACATCATATTTTCTTCATGATGGAAGAAAAAAATCTGAAAATCCTAAATTTTCCAAATTTTCTATAGCGTTTTACACCGTTCGTGTCTCAAAGTAGAGCATTATCGTATTTTTTTTTTTCTATAATGGCTTCTATCTCAGAAACGGTGCATCCTACTTGAAAAATAATGAAAATTACCTCTCCCTTAATAACTCCGTAACCATATATTTTCTTCAAGATGAGAGAAAAAGAAATTCGAAAATCCTGAATTTTCCAACATTTCTATAGCTTTATATATCCCTCGTATCTCAATGTAGAGCATTTAATTTTTTTTTATAAAATTAATTCTATCTCGGAAACGGTGCATCCTATTGAAAAAATAATGAAAATTTCCTCCCCTTAAGAACCTCGCAACACCATAGTTTCTTCACGATGGAAGAAAAAGAAATTTGAAAATCCTGAATTTTCCAAAATTTCTATAGCTTTATACACTGTTCGTGTCAAAGTAGAACATTGCCATATTTTTTTTCTAAAATCGCTTCTATTTTAGAAACGGAAAAATAATACTATTACTGGAAAAATAATAAAAATTTCCTCCCCCTTAACCCGAAAATCGCATATTTTTTTCATTAATGCCAAAAAAAGAAATTATAAAATCCTGAATTTCGAAAAGTTTCTATACCTTACATAGCTGGTACCTCTACAAACTACATGTTAATTTTACGAAGATTGGATAGTCTCCATTTTGTACAATTAAATTGGAAGACAATTTTATAATCAGCATATGAAACATGGAAAAAGACATCCACTTTTAATAAAAAAAAAAAATATACGCCATTTTGGAATTTTAAAACGGATTTTATTTTCATATTATTCTGCACCCCCAAAAACCTTGAAAACGATACCCATACCAAAGAAAAAAAAACCTCCAATAGTATCCAAAACTGGGATTTTCCGTAGCTTGCAAATTGAATTTTTTGTCTCTTGAGTGATTTCACCAGTTTGGTAATTTAGTCGCCAACATATTAATTCGCTGCCAAATTCAGCAATACAGTATGCTCACGTGCAGTCACCAACTTATTTTTTGTTCACTCGATTAATTATATTCAAATATTGTACGTCTAGAGTATATACTAATTACAATTAAAATATGTAATTTTCATAGTAGTAACCAAGATTGATTGAAGTAATTTAGTCGCCAACATATTAATTCGCTGCCAAATTCAGCAATACAGTATGCTCACGTGCAGTCACCAACTTATTTTTTGTTCACTCGATTAATTATATCCCTTATTCAAATATTGTACGTCTAGAGTACATACTAATTACAATTAAAATATGTAATTTTCATAGTAGTAACCAAGATTGAAAAAATCGAAAAATCCGGATTTTTCGAATTTTTCGAATTTCGAAGTATCCGGATTGCAACCCCTACTTGCGAGTGACTTGGTGTGTTCTGCAAAGGCAAGCATGACAGATGTTGAGCTCGTATCCTTATATTTTATTGTAAATAGAACAGCCTCCGTGGTCTAGTGGTTAGAGCTTGGCTCTCGACTCGGATGTCGCGTGGGGAGTTATTTATTATTATTATTGTAAAAACAGAAATCGAAATAAAAAGAAACGAAAAGTACGGCAAAGAAGATGGTAGATGTTACAAATTCATAAAAATCGTTTACTGGCTTATTCAATAATGTACTAAGGCTACTCCACGCATCAGCTACTTTTTTCTCATAATACACAACACAATAATATATGTATGGACGCTTCACACCAAGTCAATCTGGTCCCGTGGTAAGTTCTCGAAGAACTTGTGTTACGGGTACCAGACAACAGAAATATATTTAATAATTTTTATATTATACACATATTTAAGATTTTTAGTATATTTAGTATATTTAACACACATTCATGACCCAGGAACACAGAAAAAATGTTTGTTCCTTCAGCATTCAAACCCGCGACCCCCGGCTTGAGCACCAACACACTCAACCACTGAGCCACAGAGGTCGTCTCATTTGGCAAAAGCAACGACGTGGCGACGATAATGTTATTGTGTATGGTTATAATATGTATAACTAGCCGATGCCCGCAACTTCGTTTGCGCCTAACTGACGGAAGCGGAACCCTATTTTTTAAACGAAACCCTAAAATAAAAGTAGCCTATGTTAGACCTTATGACATCAGCTATCTGCCAGTGAAAGTCCCGCGAAAATCGGTCCAGCCGTTTCAGAGATTAGCCGGAACAAACAGACAGACAGACCGACAGACAGACAGACAGACGGACAGACATTTTAAAAAATTGGTATTTTATTGTAAGTACCGAATATACTTTCAGATGCATTATGTGAAAAGCTGTTAATTTGAAGTTACAAACAGACACTTCATTTTTATTTATCTGTATAAATTTAGTTCAAAAATAAAAAGAAGCATAAAAAAATACAAAACAAACTTTCCTATAGATTTTTATTGTATTACTAGCTGATGCCCGCAACTTCGTTTGCGCAGAAGTAATGGAAGGGGAACCCTATTTTTTCAATCGGAACCCTAAAATAAAAGTAGCCTATGTTAGACCTTATAACATCAGCTATCTGCTAGTGAAAGTCCTGTGAAAATCGGTCCAGCCGTTTCAGAGATTAGCCGGAACAAACAGACAGACAGACCGACAGACAGACAGACGGACAGACAAAATTTTTAAAAATTGGTATTTTATTGTAAGTACCGAATATACTTTAAGATGCATTAAGTGAAAAGCTGTTAGTTTGAAGTTACAAACAGACACTTCAATTTTATTTATTTGTATAGATATGTCCAAGACCCGGGAACACAGGAAACTTTTTGTTCCTTCGGCGGGATTCAAACCCGCGACCCCCGGCTTGAGCACTAACATGCTCAATCACTGAGCCACAGAGGTCGTCTCATCTGGCAAAAGCAACGACGCGGCGACAATAAAATGTAACATGTTATTGTGTATGGTTATAAATTATGTATAACTAGCTGATGCCCGCAACTTCGTTTGCATAACTTCGTTACCCGCAACTAACGAAAACGGATCCCTATTTTTTATACGGAACCCTAAAATAAAAGTAGCCTATGTTAGACCTTATAACATCAGCTATCTGCCAGTGAAAGTCCCGTGAAAATCGGTCCAGCCGTTTCAGAGATTAGCCGGAACAAACAGACAGACAGACAGACAGACGGACAGACAAAAATTTTAAAAATTGATATTTTATTGTTAGTATCGAATATACTTTCATATGCATCAAGTGATAAGCTGTTAATTTGACATTACAAACAGACACTTCAATTATATTTATCTGTATAGATGTATAGATGTATAGATTTAGTTCAAAAATAAAAAGAAACATAAAAAAATACAAAGAAACTGACTTTCCTTTAGATTTTTATTGTATTATACATATCCATGACCCGGGAACACAGGAAACTTTTTGTTCCTTCGGCGGGATTCAAACCCGCGACCCCCGGCTTGAGCACCAACACGCTCAATCACTGAACCACAGAGGTCGTCTCATCTGGCAAAAGCAATGACGCGGCGACGATAAAATATAACATGTTATTGTGTATGATATGTTCAAAAATAAAAAGAAACAAAACAAACTGACTTTCCTACACTGCGTTAGAAACGAACGAATTGTTCGATAAATACGCGGGTAAGGCGTGCGCTAGCAAAACTGACATAGGTCTGTCCTCGTCAACGCCTAGCGGGCGACTGTGGGGCGACTCTAGCGGCTTACGCACGCTGCATTTCAATATTAATTTATTGTTAAAATAATTAAACCAACATGCAAAATGTAACCAGAAATTATTCTTTTTTAAGTTATTAGCTTTTCGTAGATATGATTTTTGAAAGTAAAACTATCATGAACTTCATGAACAAAAAGAAAAATATTCAAATTTAGCCTCCTCTTCGGAATTATTTTTGATCGAGTGAAGTTTTCAATATTATGTTTCGAACCACAAATTGTAAAAGAACATTAAGTAAACAACAATGTATTTTTTTTTTGGCTTTTTAAAGTTACTATTTGTTTGTTTATTATCGATTCAAAGTCATGTAAAATTGGGACCACGCGGCCTTAATATAATAGGCCATTGGACTAATTTTTTTTTATTGCATAAATGAATAGTACCTACTCTTAAATATGAGTAACTTTTCAGAAGAAGCCGTATATCAAGTCAATATTTTCAAAGGTACAGCGATTTGTATAAAAAATTTCGCGAGCCTCCTAAAAACGCTCCATACTAAAGTCGACCTACAAATGACGTCACTTGTAGGTTATAGTATATGAAGTATATATATGGACGCAGGAATATATTTGTAAATATCTCCGATATATTTTGTGCGTTTAAGTTCATACTTACTATAATGAATGTTTTTGTATATGATGTGAGTAAACTAATGATGTAGGTTTTGTTTACCAATTTCGCAAAAAAAAAAAATTTTTTTTTGGTACTTTTTAAATGTATTTTATTAGCAAACTACACATAAAATAATATATTTTTTTACATTTACCAAGTAGTAATGCCTCAATATTTCTGAATATATTAATGAAACTAAATATTTCAGATGTAGTCCGATCCCCTATTACGGATTCAAAATTGTACAATCTGATAGTATGTACATATTATTTTGGTTTGTGGTCGCCACTTTTTTATACAGGGGGTGAAAAACTATATCTTTTGTCGTGTATCTACTATGTCATAGCTATGTTAATTCTTTACCCAACACTTTCAGATAATCACCGGGTCCCACGACTCCACTATACGCCTGTGGGACTTGGCCGCCGGGAAGTCCATGTGCACGCTCACAAACCACAAGAAGTCGGTCCGAGCGCTGGCCCTCCACCCCACACTGTACACCTTCGCGTCCGCCTCCCCGGACAACATCAAACAGTGGAAGTGTCCGGAGGGCAAGTTCATCCAGAACTTGTCCGGCCACAGCGCCATCGTCAACTGTCTGGCCGCCAACGCGGACGGGGTGCTGGTCAGCGGGGGTGACAACGGCTCCATGTTCCTGTGGGACTGGCGGACAGGATACAACTTCCAGAGGCTCCAGGTATCTGAATTAAAGATATATATTACAGTGGCGAAGGCTGGTTCTCCTTCATAGGGAAGCCGTAGCCTGTATAATAGGTAGGGATTTGGGTGAGGGTCTTCAAAAGGTAAGCCGTAAGGGAAGCCGATAGGAATGGAGTTATAGGAACCCCTCGCCACTGATATATTATTATATCTATGTATCAGTGGCGTGGGGTTCTTCGCAAGCCTCGTAAAAACGCTCCATACTAAACTTAACCTACAAGTGACGTCACTTGTAGGTTATGGTGTATGAAGTATATGGCCGCAGGAATAAATTTGTAAATATCTCCGATATTTGTGCGTTTAAGTTCATATAGTGCGGTTCAAATGAGAATAGGATCGAGTCGGCGCCATATTGTTTCGAGTTTAGACTGTTACGATAGTTAAATTTAGGTTTTGTTAATTGATTACTATTTAACATTCTTATTTAAATTCGATGCAAGACTATTCATATTTATATACACATTAGTTTTTCTGAAAATCACACTTTTCAAGTGATATTTGACAGATAAAGGTCATTGACGTTCCTATTCTCATTTGAAACGCGTTATACTTAACATAATGAATGTTTTTGTATTTCAATTTTTTTTGGTACTTTTTAAATTTATTTACTTAATTAGTAAACTACACATAAAATATTTTTTTTTTACATTTACCAAGTAGTAATGCCTTAATATTTCTGAATATATTAATGAAACTAATTATTTCAAAAGTAGTCCGATCCCCTATTCTGCTTAATAAAACCTGCATTAATAACATCAAACGGTGTTTTTATGAACGTAAAACCAACGTGAAACGCGCTCTGATTGGTCGAAATGTCATAAAATCCGTTCATGGTAACATGTCGCTACACTTTCAATCCAAACAAAGTAAAATTAAGTCTACTTTAAATACGAAAATTGAGGTTAAGGAGTGTGTAAGGAGTGCCATCTCTGGGATAGAAAAGATTCCGCTAAAAAGCATCAAATAAGGGTGGCACCATCTGTACCTAGAGAGTAAATTCAAAAGAAAGCGGCAAAACTAGGAAAGTTAATGAAATGAAAAAAGGCTTCCGCTTTGCAATGGCGCGCTTTTCACAATTAATAAGTTAGTTGATAAAAATGTTACTACGTAAAGTAGGGGCATTTTTGTATGGAGCCCGTCCCCACTACTGTAGCACTACAAGACATAATATATCAAATGAAAGGGCTTAAAAAGTGTGTCATTTTATTGTATGACGAAAAATCTCTAAAAAAGCTTTTATTTAATAACTTCTAACGGACACTTTTAATATTTTCTGCCTTGGAGAGATTGTACTCCTTATCTCTCTTTCTCCATTGACGGACACAGCGAAACTATAATGGTTCCTTGTAGTACTAGGGACTTAACACTTATTGTGTTTTATCAGGCGGCAGTCCAGCCCGGTTCCATGGACTCCGAGGCGGGGATATTCGCGATGCGGTTCGACCAGTCCGGCTCGCGCCTGCTAACGGCCGAAGCGGACAAGACGATCAAAATCTACAAGCCGGACGACACCGCCACGGAGGAGACGCACCCCGTCAACTGGCGGCCGGAGATCATCAAACGGAGGAAGTTCTAATAAATATGTACAAATACTTGTGGTTTGTGTTCGCACACCAAAAAGAAATATTTTGTGATACCTTCCAGCGTTGAGACAAAAATTACAAATAAATAAGACGTTTTTAATAACATAATTTTTTTAATACGTACATTATAAAGACTTTAAAATACGAAAAATATCAACCATCTCGGAAATTCAAAATGGGGATGACTTTTTTGTAATCAGCACATCCAGACACCTAGAAAAGGATACTCAAATTAATTTTACTAAAAACTAGCTGATGACCGCAACTTTGTTTGCGCACAACTAACGAAATCGGAACCCTTTTTTTTTTAAACGGAACCCTAAAATAAAAGTAGCCTATGTTAGACCTTATAACATATCCTTATAATATATCTGCCAGTGAGTCGCGTGAAAATCGGTCCAGCCGTTTCAGAGATTCACCGGAACAAACAGACATACAGACGGACAGACAAAAATTTTTAAAATTAGCATTTTATTGTAAGTACCGAATATACTTTCAGATGCATTATGTGAAAAGCTGTTAATTTGAAGTTACAGACACTTCAATTTTATTTATCTGTATAGATAAAAAAAATTAGGGAGATTTCAAGGAATTGTAGCTATTTTGGATGATTTTGTTACTCAAACTTAAGTAGTTTGGGCGAAATAGTTTTTCGGATTTGGTAACACTGTCGCACGAATCACACACATGGATATAGTACCTATGGATAGAAGACTCCGAATTTTGTAATTGCTAAAAAGAACTGTATTACCTTGGTAATAGAGTGTATTTCACAATGCACGTATCATAGAGGCAAATCCGAGCCGAGCGAGATAGCCAGAAGCGAGGCTGTGTGTCTCGTTCTTGCATGTTGCCAACCAGAAAAATGTTGGTATTTATAAAAAGTAACTTGAAAAATCTTAGATAAAACTAGTGTACTTTATTATTATTTTAACAAATGTTTATAACTATATCATATTCTAATTAAAAAAGTTAGAAATAGTCATATAATACTAAATAAAAATGCAGTTTACATTAAATCCTTTTCCTTCTTTTTTTATTAGATGGTATCATTCGCAAGACAATAGATACGCCATTACACATATTTTATGCTGAACACCGGATAATATTAATATTGAAAATAGTTTTTATTTCTTACTTCATGTATCTCCGTAACTATGTTTTTATTATTTATTTGATGATTTAACAATCAAAATTGTGAAAAAATGTTGTGTATATTCTTGTCGAAGTAAAAGTTATGCTGGTTGCAATATTTCGTTTATTAGTAACATTAGTAAGTTAATTGTTAATGTTAATCTAGTTATTCTAGTAAAAAAGTGTTAACATTAAAGCAACTGACGTTATTAAGAGTTATAATTGTACTAAGTACGTTTTGTTATAAACTAGTCAGTAGCGACTCGCGTAGAATCGTAGTAAGTACTGAGAAAAAAACGTGTGAAGTCGAGTAAGGCCTTTAATGATAATATAATACAGTTTTTTATAGATTTCACAACAATGAAGAAATGCGACAAAAATGGCTCAATCGTGTTTAAGTAAGGCAGAGAATTACATAAAAATCTGTTACATATTAATGCAGCCGTCACTTCAAACCTTCTTGATTTTACACTATTCAATCTAGTCGACTTTTAAAGCCTTAGCTACAGCTAAGGCTTTAAAAGTCGACTAGATTAAGACTAGACAAATTGTGAAACATTTAGACTAGACAAACTATTTAGACTAGACAAATTGTGAAACACTGAATGACATACATGTCATTCAGTGTTTCACAATTTGTCTCACAAAGCTTTGCAGTTTGCCACAGCAGAAAATATTATTGTCACCCTACTAGAAAGGGACACACGGCCTCTCTTCCAACCTCTCGCTCGGCTCGTTTTTTTGCTCACAGTTCTCGGTCCTGTTGTTATACTAGGTCCATTATCACACACCACTCACTCGGCAGTCGCCACAAGTTCTCTGATCTCTCCACAGTTGTCACTCCACTCTCCGGATTCAACTCGGACGTGTAGTCGATGGCGAGGGCGGGCGCCGGGCGTGGTGTGCCGAAAACCATTATCTCCCAGCCTTATGTAAAATAACCTAACCAAGAGCATGTCAGGACATGTCTAAGGAGGGTTCCGTAAATGTTGAATGTTGATTAATAATCAAAATATATATAAGTGAATAGTAACCAGATGTTCTTTAAGAATAAGTTTTATTCGATTTCTATTTAATATTCGCATTTCGCTAATCACTTAACATTTGAGCATATTATTTTAGTCTATTACGATACCGCCTATCACAATCAAAGAAAATATTTACTCTAGCGCACTCTAGCGAGACCTCAAAGTAGGTACGAAGAATACAACCAGATACTTATAAAAATTTTAAAGCGCGACACCTGAGAGGTTATACATATCAGCGAGGTTTTCGATAGCGTGATACAGAATTTAAATCCAATAACACAGCGACATCTAGTATTATTTTTCAAAAACAATCCACGATTTAAACAGGAGACTAGCGCCATATATGATATACCTAGTTTTCGTAAAGTTACTAGCAAATTGAAGCTTTTAATGTTAAAGGTAGGTATTAAATTATAATAAAAAACAATAATATTATGGTAATTGATAACATAATTATATTCATGTGTTTTTAGTGTTATTAAATTATTGTAACAATTGGTAAAAGAGGCACATATTCGTAAAATTAATTATTAATTAAAATTTTACGTGTTTCAAAACTTAGCTCTAATTCTGGTAAAGAAACGTAAATTCGCAATAATCACTATAATTACTGTAGCTCAGTTAATCATAGTGTTTGTCCTTGGATGTAGGTTCAAACCCGACAGCATGTTTTATTTATTATTAATTTAAGTTATTTTTATTAATTGTTAATTTCAGTTTTTTTTTTAATTTTGCAACCAGTTTTGAAACATTATTTTAAATGATAATTTCACATGATGTATAATTATTCTGATTTGCCTTAATATGTTAATTTGTTTTTCTATAATTACTCTAGAAATGGAAATTATGATGCGATTTCACTCAAAATAGTTTTCCTAAAGAGTTTTTAGCATGATCTATCAGCATGGAAATTTGCAAGTTTCTATCTCCTATAGTTTAAAAATGCTAGGGGGGGACCAACTTACAAACTACTTTGGAGGCCGATTACTCGAAAATGGTCAACTTTATAAAAAAGTAACGTATGAAACCATGCCTTTATTTTAAAAGACCTATTCTACGATACCCCACACGATGGGGTAGAGTGAAAAATTATTTTTCATCCCCACTTCACATGTATGGAGAGCTACTCCTAAAATATAAAATTATTATTTTTTTATGATCCCGAAACCGTGATCTATACACAATCTATAACTGCACCAAATTTCATAAATTTATATTCATAATTACAGGAGCTAGAGGCGCGGACAGACAGACAGACAGACAGACAGACAGACAGACAGACAGACAGACGGACAGAGCGAAACTATAAGGGTTCCTTAAGTATTACGGAACCCTAAAAAGGACCCTTTATTTAACCCATGTACTAACTAGTAGGTAACAAAAAAAACATAATTAGTACAAAAATCTTTTTTATTAAACAAAAAATTTAAGAAAAAACTATTTTTAAACTTTAAAACAAAATTAATTTGAATGTAACAAAAACAAATTTTTAACTTACAAATTTAAAAAAAAAATATAGGCGAAATTATTAGAAAATTCTTAAAACTTATACTAAAACTTAAAATATATTTTATAAATTGTATTGAAATTAGGTATACAATATGATAATAAAAGGGGACAGTTTTGTCCAACAATTAATTAACCAAAATGCACCATTCTGGTGTTCACATTAAACTTATGTTTCGTGTCCTGGCCAAGTCCTGGTCACACCAATTGTTGGTGTTTAGTGTACTATCAAGGAAACTAACGAATTAGCAGGTAGAGTGTTCTCATAATTTGTTTGCTTTTTATTGAGGGCATGCAGTCACAATACAATAGGGTATTTTCCAAGTTTTTGAAAAGTATGTCAAATTGTTCCTAATACCAAAATACATTAGCAGTTTGAACCATTCTTTGTGAATTTCTTTCTTTTCCTTGCAAATTAGCCTAAAAGTTTAAATTAATATTATAGGCGCGAAAACGCTATACTGAGTTGTCATGACGTCACATTCTTGTAACCATAGAGTATCTTGTAACATTGTAACTGTCAAGTGTCAAATTATACCTACTGACAATGCCAAATCCCAGAATACCTACTATTTACGTTTTTAAATAAATGTTTTAAGCCTATTAAAAATGCCTTATAAATGGTGCGTAGTGCCAAAATGCACTATTAATACGTCTATTAAAACACCGGGGAAAATCTTGTGACCATACCAAAGAACGCTGAAATGCGGAAAAAGTGGTTATTACTCACTGACGCATGACCATAATGATTCTGATGCTGGCTATTCTTTATGGAAATCGGGAGGCCATTAATAAAAGAAGAAGAAATACAAGAATATGACGTCACATTCCAATCTCGTGCGTTTATAGTCACGTGGTCAAACGTGAAAAATTCATAATTTTATTTTTGATATACATATTTTTGTGTAAAAAGTTGGTTAAATTGGTTTAAATTAATGTTTAGCGATAAAATATCAACAATCTGAAGTATATTTTCATCATAGGGTAATACCCTAATTCAGTTTGACATGTCAGTTAATACAAACAAATTATGTCAATGGTCAACCAGTTTATTGATTAAATTCCCTGATAGTACAATAAACAACATAAAATTGTTGGCACAATTAACGAAATTGTAAACAAAGTTGAAAATAATACTACACATGAAATCATACTACTACTAAGGAACTCTAAGACACAATCATTATAGAAACTTAGTTACATATATATAGTTTACTACTTCAACAACGTGTAAATAATTGTTTAAAAATATTATATAAATCTAAATAAATGTGAAACATAGTATTGTTTACATTTTATTTAAAAAAAAATATAATTACTAGTTGTATCACGAGCTTTGCACTTAACCCCCTACTAATCAAAATATTTACACAAGTGATTAGCTATTTGTTTGCTGTCTTATGGCAGAATAGGTAGGTACTGAAACGATAGTCAAATGTGACAGTCACATGCTGTCTTTGTCATTTCTGCTAGCAGAGACAGCGACAGCCTGTGAATAGAAGGGCTCTTAATTTCGATAATTCCTAACAAATCCGTCCTTGACTTAATAATGCTATGGTAGCAGACACAAAAATTATAGACCATTGATTGACTCTTGAGATTGACAACTTATCTGACAAAGACAGCATCATTGAATAGCTAATCAGTGTGTAAATTTTTTATTAGTAAGGAGGTTAAAATATAAAAGATTACAAAAAAGGTGACGCTTATTATCTGATGTCAGATTTTGAAGAAACACAGATGTCAATCTAGAATGATTGTAAGACATACTCTAAGAAATTTATAACCAATTCATTACAATCCAACTTAAATTTAGCCCATGCTTCAGTTTGTAACATTTTGTCACGTTGCATGTAAATAAGTGTCATGGAAAATGTTTTTAAATTGTCTGTTTTGTACAAATCTGCTAGTTTATACATTTCAAGAACATTATCTATGGTCAAATGCTTGCATAAATACAACTCACAGATATCTTTCAAGCCATCGACGTGGTAAAAATCTGCAGCAGCCAAAAGTATTTCTGATACATTATCCAAATTGTTAACTTCTTCAGTGTACATGTAACTCAATAGTTCTTTGATGACCTCTGATTCAAAAGTACTCTCAATTTTGCCGGTAGAATTTTCTACAGTATTATGTAGTAGATGTGCTTTAAAAACATCACTTTTAGATGCTAGAATACATTTGTGCACCTTGAAGTCCTTCCCATCAGAAGACACAATAGTAACATCAGAAAACGTATTACTAGTCAGTAAATCGTGAAATACATTTACTCTTATAGTTTCAACAAAATAAATCTCAAAAAAAATGGTATTGTTGTTCATTGCATTAACTTGCAAATTATACCCATTGTTAAGCCTCAACTCATTAGACCTATCGAAGGTAGACACCTCCAATACTCGTTTTTCTGCAGGGCTCTCTGTGGAACATAATAATAACTCTAACGTAGTATGAGGCTTAGAGTAGGAAAACTCTAAAGTTAAGGGATTACTATTAATGTAACATTCTTTAACTAGTAGTCTAAAATTTGCATTTAAATAATATCTTTTCTCTACAATATTATTATGTATATTATTTAATCGAAAACTTCGACGCCAAAAAAACGAAATAATTTCTACATTGTGTAGAGTACAAGTTGCAAAACCAAAAATTCCTGTTTTCTGAGCATTATCCATTGTCTTCAAATTCTGAATTCCAATTTCCGAAATTCTAGCCTACGTTTTTTTTTTTTTTTTTTTAATTATTGGCAACCTGCCAAAATCGAAGACTTCAGCAATTCCTGCCAGTGTCTCGTGAAAAAAAAAAATATTTAAAAAGTTAGCAATCTAATAGTAAAAAACCCAAAGTTCTTGTGGGGCCTGAAACAACACAAACACAAAATATGAGTTTTAGTATTGGTTAGTAATATAACAAAAAAATTCAATAATATTACAATTTGTAGTAAGTTAATATTTATAACTTAATGTTGTTAGTAGAAATAAATTTAATAAAAGCAGAGACAATATGAGGGTTTGGGAAATAAGAAAGAAGATGTCTAATATTAACCGGTTTTTGAATTTTCAATTTAGAAATGGCTCTTTCCAAGGCATGAGGATTATTTAACTGGCAATTAAGAAATATGTGGTCCAAAGAGCCATCATCAAGGCCACATTCACACAGGGAGCTATCACGTACCCTAATTTTGTGAAGGAAGACCGGACTACAACAGTGACCAATACGAGTTCTACAAATGACAGATATTGCGGATTTAGGAGAGTTTTTAAATTTGTAAAACCAAGGTTTAGAAGGAACGGAAGGTTGAATAGAAGCAAATATTTTGCCCTTAGCCATACTGGACTCAGACCAGCGGAATTGCCAAGACTTCATAAGGTCAGACTTGGTTTTATGGAGTAAATCATAAGTTTGGACTGAAAAATACTTTTTATCTGCAAAGCTACTAACAATTGCACCCTTTGCTGACATATCAGCAATCTCGTTACCCTTAATGTTTTTGTGACTTGGGATCCAAACTAAAATAACATCTTGTTGATTATTATGACAGCTATATAGAATTGATTTGATCTTTAGGGAAATTGGGTTATGAAGATTATCTTTAAAAGGATTTTTAACAATAGCTTCAAGAGCACTTTTCGAGTCTGAAAAAATTACTGCCTTTGAGATAGTAGGATGGGATGAAATAAATATGCAAGCCTCAAGTAAAGCTATGCATTCCCCTGTAAAAACAGAGGTCTCAGGTGGACATACATATTGAAGGAAGATTTGAGAGTTGGGGATATAGACAGCAATCCCAGTATTACCTTCTGGAGATATTTTTGAGGCATCAGTGAAAAATTTGTAGTGATTTGGCCACCGAGAATTAACAGAGGACATGAAGTATTCATTAGCATACAGACATTCTTTATTAATATTGATATTGGGAACAAAATTTGGGCTAAAATTTAAAATATCAAATGAAAACGAATAGAGAGGTAGAAGGTCATACTGAAGGATGGGAGAATTTTCTGAGATTATATTGAGTTTTCTAAGAGAGTTTAAAATTAGTGGCGGGTCTTTATGTCTCCAGTAAGCACTTGGTCTACTAATTATATCATTGAGAGTAGATAGTTTCTGTAGTATCCTGTGATTTTTAAGGAAATATCTTTTGTAAATAAATCTATCAGCTAGATGTTGTCTGCGAAGAAAAAGCGGAGGATCACCACCCTCAACTTGCAAAGCATTAATGGGAGAGGATTTCATACAGCCTAATACAATACGGAGGGATTTTGATTGAATGGAATCTAGTTTAGACATTGAGACTTTGCTGCATGGATCCAACAAGAAAGAACCATAGTCCAGAAGGCTTCTTACTGTGGCATTGTATATAAGTTTGATAGTGAAAGGGTGAGCACCCCACCACACACCGGATAACGCACGTAAAATATTGAGTTTTTTTTCACATTTATTATATATATTATAAGCTAAAAAGCAGAACTCGCAACAGGTAATACCGATTCCCCACCATCTCCCTATAAAAGCAGAGGCTTCAGTGGGCGCGGGCCTATTTGCTGCTCGATCGTCAGTCGGTAAGGTGGTTGGTTTCGGTATTACGCGTTGTAAGTCTATTTTAACGTTATTTTATATCGGTGCTTATTTTATATAAAAGTGGTCATTGTGATTTATCTTTGATTTGAATATTAACGATTGTCTTATTGTAAAATAATTAATAAATGTTGATTTGTTAATAAATTACTTTTAGGTAGTTTAAAATTGTTTTTTTTTTAATATTTTATCACTTCTGATTCCTTAAATCAGAAGTGGGATAGCTCTATGTCACTTAAATCAGAAGTGGGATAGGATTTCGCTCACAAATTAGCCTTGCCAAAGTAGACAATCGTTGATTTTCAAAATGCCACGCGATTCACGTGAACGGACAAATAAAACATCGCTGCTTCACTCTGAAGTTGAGGGTAGGTACGAAACCTCTCGAAATTCTCAAAAACGATCGCGTCGAAGTAGGCTGCGCTCGAATTCACGTGATAGCAGAACCCGTTCCCCGCCGCGTCGAAACCGATCGCGTTCCCGTTCGGTTCATAATAGATCGCGTTCGCGCCGTCGTAGGACTCGTTCTGTTTCGCGTCGTGGTCGTTCTTATTCTGGTGATAATTATAGCTCCCGTGAAAGTTCAAGGTCCCGTTCGGTTCGTTCGCGTCGAAATCCCAGTAAATCTCGATCCTACCCTCAAGAAAAATCTGTAACAGACACTTTAGGATTGATTATGTCTCGTCTAACTGCTATTGAGGAAAACACGGTTAATAGTTCGCATGTACCGTCGTCCCTTCGTGGTAGCACGCCTCCTATAAATAAAAATAATGCTTCAATGGCTCAGGCCCTCGTTGAAGCATTGGGTACGTTATCGAAACCTAAAAGCACTAATTATTACGTGTCAAATTTTGACCCGGCTGTTAATAACTTTGAGGCGTGGTGCAATGAAGTGGAGCGAGCTATAAGGGCGAACCAGTGGGACGACTACGAGTGCTTTTCTCGAGTGGCCAATTGTTTAAAAGGGGACGCAAAAGCTTGGTTAAATGAATGGACCACTAATGAACGTTCATGGTCAAATTTCGTTAAAGAATTTAAGTCCCTGTGTCCGCGAAAAGTTAGTTATGCACACATTCTTCACGGAGTTCTAAATTCAACGTCCGAAAAATTTTCGTCGTATGCAGAATATGCGCGTCGCTCACTACTGCGCTTACGTACGGTAAAAGGGGTAAGCGAAGAACTTATGGTCCAAATAGTTATTTACGGCATTAGTGACATCCAAGTACGCGCTGCAGCCACTAATGCTGACTTAACAACGGAAAGTTTGGTTTCATTTTTAGCTACCTACATAAAACCTACCCGCAAACCTGACAATAATCGCAACACCGATAGAAATAAAATATTTAATTTTAATACAAGTAAAAAACGCAATTTTAATAATTCAAGTAGATTTGAAAACAAGTGCTTTATTTGTAGCGAAGTAGGTCATTTTAAAGATAAGTGCCCCAAAAGGCGCAACGTAACGGACAATAATATTAAGTTGGTTTGTTCTTTTTGCAAAAAGCGCGGACACAAAGAAACCGAGTGCTTTACTAAAGCTCGATCAGAATCTCAAAACTTTAATAATAATAAGCGTGCAGTCAATTTATGCAACGAGCTTTTAACTACAAAAAATAACCACGACATAAGCACAGGCGTAATTCAGGGTATTCCGGTGGATATTTTAATAGACAGCGGTGCACTCAATGTGTCTTTGATATCTTCTGCGGTTGTGAATTATTTTTCCGGTTCGCGCCGACCAATTAACTTTTCTTTGAAGGGGATAGGTGATAAAGAATTTATTGCCAGTGAATACATCACTTTAACGGTTGAGCTCCACAATATTGCACTTGAGGTAGATTTTGTAATTGTGCCCGCTTCGTATATGAATACGCCAATAATAATTGGGACGGACGTTCTTAATCGCGATGGTGTTACGTTTATTCGTACGAAAGATAAACAATACCTAACTCACACGTCTAATAGGATACTGGAGGTAAATGCCGTTGCTACTAACGACTCCGGTACGGTAAATACGCCTCTCGAGGGTGTGGAGCTTGCTAAGCTGATGACCGCTATAAAAGAATTTTCTCCCTTTTTAATATCTGGCACGGCCACTACAACCGTGAAGACTGGCAAAATGCACATCAGCTTGACAAGTGACACACCTGTCGCATACCATCCGTATCGTTTGTCATATCCAGAAAAACTGAAGGTTCGCGAGATTTGTCAGGATCTGTTAGATAAAAAAATAATTAGGGAGTCCGATTCCGAGTACGCAAGCCCGATCATTTTGGTCAAGAAGAAGGACGGCTCAGACCGAATGTGTGTTGACTTCAGAGCACTGAATCGCATCACTGTTAAGGATAGGTATCCCCTACCCTTAATTGATGACCACATTGATCGGCTTGGGGGCTCGAAATTCTTCTCATCATTAGACATGGCTTCGGGATTTCATCAAATTCCGATCGATGAGAGTTCTATCCACAAAACCGGTTTCGTAACTCCTGAAGCCCATTATGAGTACCTAAAAATGCCGTATGGCTTATGTAACTCTCCAACTGTTTATCAACGCATCATTAATAACACTTTGCGAAAGTTCATAGAAGCAGGTAGCGTTCTCGTGTACATAGATGATGTCCTTATTTTGAGCATGTCTATTGATGAGGGCGTTTCCTTGCTACGAAATGTTTTAATGACTTTGACAGAGGCAGGATTTTCTATAAATATACGAAAGTGCTCCTTCCTTGCTACTAAAATAGAGTACCTAGGTCGCGTAATTAGTCACGGTCAGGTTAGGCCGAGCTTGCTTAAAGTTGAGGCTTTGACAAATTCACCTATACCTACCAATGTCAAGCAAGTACGACAATTTTTAGGTCTTGCGGGATATTTCCGACGTTATATAGAAGGCTATGCAACAAAAACTGCATGTATCTCGCGCCTCACAAAGAAAGACGTTAAATTTGAATGGGGACCCGAACAAAATCGAGTTCGGCAAGAGCTTATAAAGCATTTAACTAGCGAGCCAATACTTGCAATTTTTGACCCTAGCCTTCCCACCGAGCTACACACCGATGCTAGTAGTTCAGGTTACGGTGCGGTACTCATGCAAGTCCATGTGAACGGTAGTAAACGGGTGGTAGCTTATTACAGCAGAGTTACTCAAGGTGCCGAACCCAAATACCATTCATATGAATTGGAAACGCTGGCGGTCGTCAAGGCTTTGCAACATTTTCGCCACTACCTGATTGGTATAAATTTTAAGATAATAACCGACTGCAATGCCTTGAAGGCCACCGAGCGCAAAAAGGATCTACTTCCAAGAGTTGCACGTTGGTGGATTTACATGCAGGATTTTAATTTCGAAATTCAGTATCGTAAGGGCGTAATGATGAGTCATGCTGATTACCTAAGCAGGAATCCACCAGCGTTGCAAGTCAATAACATAGACCGACCCTTGAATTGGGCTCAAATAGCCCAGTCAGCTGATTCAGAGACTCTTGATCTGATGCAAAAACTTAGAGACGGTGATTTAGACTCCTCTCGATACGTATGTAAAAACGATATCCTCTATTATCGCTATTCGCCCGTTGGGGAGGAATCCCGCTTATTGTGTTTTATCCCTAAAGGACATAGACTCAGTTTATTACGGGTTTTCCATGACGAGCATGAGCACGTCGGGGCAGAAAAGACCTATGATCTAATCCTAAAACATTTTTGGTTCCCAGGCTTAAAGCAATTTGTCCAAAAGTACACTTCACATTGCTTGGTTTGCATTTCAAAGAAACGTGTTCCCAGAGCCCCACGTCAACCTATCACGTCATGGGAAAAATCCGATATTCCATTTGAGACTATTCATATAGATGTACTAGGCCCATTACCAGAGTCCAATGGATATAAGTTTGTACTAGTTTTGGTTGATTCCTTTACCAAATTTTGCCTACTTTATCCTATGTACAAACAAGACACTAACGAATTAAAACGGGTATTCAATAACTCAATTTCCCTATTTGGGGTGCCTAAATTAATAATCTGTGATCGTGGACGTATGTTTGAGTCGTCAGCCTTTACGAGCTGGATATCTAATATGGGGAGTGATATTCACTACATAACGCCCGAAATGCATCATTCCAATGGGCAGGCCGAGCGTTATGTAAGAACCGTTCTTAATTTGCTTCGTATAGAGGTTAACAGTAAAACTTTAAATTGGTCTGATACTTTATGTAAAATACAATTAGTTTTAAATATTACTAAGCAAAAGACCACACAATATTCTGCTTTATACTTATTGATCGGTACAAACGCGACCACTCCTGTGATTCGTGCACTGATCCGCGACGTCGCCGTCGAGAACTGTAGCCCTAATCGCGAAGCCATGAGGGAGCTTAGCAGGAGCTCAGCTAAGGCGTCACTTGATAGAAATCAAGGTACTCAAGATTCGAGGGTCAATCGTCAGAGACACCCGCCAAGAAAGTTCCAGGTTGGTGACCAGGTTTTCGTGATAAAGTACACGCAATCTACAGGAAAACTTGATCCCGGTATGAGGGGTCCGTACCGCATTATTAAGGTATTACCGAGTGACCGTTACGAGCTAAGTTACTGAGCGGAGCTAGAGGCAAAACGACTCAGGCCGCAGCTCAATATATGATCCCCTGGAAAGGCGAATGGTGTCCCGAGAGTTGTGCTGCATTTTTTGAAAGTGAGTTTTAACTGCATAATATGTCTAATGTATTGTTTTTTTTTAGTACATTGGATACGTGTATGGCCTTGATGGTTCGGGCGGACTGACTGGTCATCGTCCTACAGTGCTAGGCCGTGACATACGTGCAGCCGCAGCGCTGGTGGGCGCAGTCCCGGTGAACGTGTTCCTTGAACGCGTATCAGGCGAAGTCCTGGCAGCCGCAGTGCTGGTGGGCGCAGTCCCGGTATACATGTTCTTTGAATGTGTAACAGGCGCAGACCTGGCAGCCGCAGTGCTGGTTTATTTTATTGGGGAAACTTGTACAAGTTAAAGTATGTGTATGATTGGAATGCTATGCAAAATGATGTATGCATATTTGTGAGAGCGAAGTGTTTTAGCCAATGGTGTGTCAGTCTATTTTATGTGCGACGGCCATGTATGTGTGATGAATGGAAGACTAGGCATAACCGTACGTTTTTATGATTAATTAAAATTATAATTGTTGTACAGATTGCGATGACGAGCACCCTGGGGACGCCGGTGCATCTACAAGTGCACCCGCTGGTCCTGCCGCAACCTCGAGAGTGGGCGAGTCACATACGGGCGAGCATGGTGAACGAGATATCACCGTGTGTACCAGCTCTCCAGAAGAAGACGTTGTTGGTGCAGCCGAGGACGGTGCACGATCAGGATAGGCCGTATAAGCTAAAAAGCAGAACTCGCAACAGGTAATACCGATTCCCCACCATCTCCCTATAAAAGCAGAGGCTTCAGTGGGCGCGGGCCTATTTGCTGCTCGATCGTCAGTCGGTAAGGTGGTTGGTTTCGGTATTACGCATTGTAAGTCTATTTTAACGTTATTTTATATCGGTGCTTATTTTATATAAAAGTGGTCATTGTGATTTATCTTTGATTTGAATATTAACGATTGTCTTATTGTAAAATAATTAATAAATGTTGATTTGTTAATAAATTACTTTTAGGTAGTTTAAAATTGTTTTTTTTTAATATTTTATCACTTCTGATTCCTTAAAATATAGTTAATGTGAGGGACTCCAGTTAGTTTACGGTCCAAGATGACACCAAGATATTTCACTTCATTTTCAACCTTAATAGGGATTCCTTCAATTTCTAGGTGAACATCAGGAATACTACGTTTGCGAGAAAACACCACAGAAGAGCATTTAGAGGGAGATAAGTTAAGACCATGGGAGGTCAGCCAGAGACTTAAAGAGGAGAGAGAGACTTGCATAGATCTTAAATCTCTATGAATAGAGGAAGTAGACATATATAAACAAAGGTCATCTGCATATTGTATAATTTCACAATCGTCGTTAAGAGACTTGTGGAGATCTGAAGTGAAGATATTGTATAGCAGCGGGCTAAGAGGAGAGCCTTGAGGAATTCCAAGCCAGAGAGTTCTAGTCTCAGAGTCTTCTTCTGAAACGTGGAGTTTGATCCTACGACCACTTAATAGGTTAAAAATGCAACATATCTGGGGGCACGGCAGTGCACCCGCCAAAGTCGAGCGCGAAGCAAACACTGCCGTACCATCCTTTACTGGAACCATTTCGCCGCATTTTCAGGCCCCTATTTAAGAACCTCTGGATAAGACCAGAACGCAGAAATTTTCGTCATCCAGTAAGCTATAATCACATACTTAAAATCCAAAATTTCAAGTCTGTAGGTCATTTAGTTCCGAAGTTAAGCGAAAGCAAAGTTTCGCATTTACGACCTCACTCACTCACTCACTCACTCACTCACTCACTCATGATCATAAAAATAGAACTAGTACTTCCCATAAACTCAGAGAGCTGAAATTTGGTACAGAGTTAGGGTTTAATGGCCACATAAAGGGAAAACTATAAAAACTAGGATAATCGATCTGGGGGCACGGCAGTGCCCCCGCCAAGTCAAGCGCGAAGCAAACACTGCCGTACCATTATTTACGGGAACCATTTCGCCGCATTTTCAGGCCTCTATTTGAGAACCTCTGGATAAGACCAGAACGTCGATCTGGGGGCACGGCAGTGCCCCCGCCAAGTCGAGCGCGAAGCAAACACTGCCGTACCATTATTTACTGGAACCATTTCGCCGCATTTTCAGGCCCTTATTTGAGAACCTCTGGATAAGACCAGAACGCAGAAATTTTCGTCATCTGGGGGCACGGCAGTGCCCCCGCCAAGTCAAGCGCGAAGCAAACACTGCCGTACCATTATTTACGGGAACCATTTCGCCGCATTTTCAGGCCTCTATTTGAGAACCTCTGGATAAGACCAGAACGTCGATCTGGGGGCACGGCAGTGCCCCCGCCAAGTCGAGCGCGAAGCAAACACTGCCGTACCATTATTTACTGGAACCATTTCGCCGCATTTTCAGGCCCTTATTTGAGAACCTCTGGATAAGACCAGAACGCAGAAATTTTCGTCATCCAGTAAAGTATAATCACATACTTAAAATCCAAAATTTTAAGTCTGTAGGTCATTTAGTTCCGAAGTTAAACGACAGCAAAGTTTCGCATTTATGACACTCACCCAGTCACTCACTCATGATCATCAGAATAGAACTAGTACTTCCCATAAACTCAGAGAGCTGAAATTTGGTACAGAGGTAAGGTTTAATGGCCACATAAAGGGAAAACTGTAAAAACTAGGATAATCGAAGATCTGGAGTACCTGGTGACTCTTATTAGAAAACACAAGAGCCCAACCAAACTATTAGAGATCGACATACTGCCTTTACAAAAAATATTCAACTTGGTGGGCCACTTCATTTGATGTCAAAAATCGAAGGTCTGAAGTATCTGATGAAGAACCCTCAGCTGGTCTCAGCTGATTAGAGATATGGTAATGCCCCCTTCTACTATTGGTACATAAAAAAATCGACTGTCATTGCAAAAATCCAGTGAAGTAGGACACATCTTCTAATTTAATCTAGCCCTAGCGTCCCACTGCTGGGCGAATGCCTCCCCTTCTGCTTTTAATACGCATATAAATGAAATTAAAGGAAAACTGGTTAAGACTGGACTGGCTTTTATACTTATACTTACAAGTTTACAAGAAGAAATAGTCGAACAATTAACTTTATTCTACTCGAACATTACACAAATTAAATAAACAAATTACACTAAAATCTAGTAAAATAAATCAATATTCCTACGTTTCTACAAAAAGAAGTGAAATCCCACCAAAAACATTCTGTAAAAAACTAGCCAAGTCTCGATGGAGCTGCTTGTTTATCTCTAAAAAGTAATGAAATCTAGACAAAGTCGTGCTAAGTCTAAGGATCCTTACTGCGATTTATTTATTATTATAGTTAATGTTGTGTGACTTGGCCGTTGAAGAGTACACAAGGGTACAAAAGGGGCTCCATGACACCATTGCTCCAATACATGTGTTATACAATCAACAACGCCTAAAATAAGACACTAGCGTCCAATTACCAATACCAGTATGGGCTATTATCTCGCTTAACAAACATAGGTAGTTACAACAGAATCTGATATAACATTACGTGTAAACAAAATTGACTTGTACCCACTAACGTATATAAAGAATTTTCAACGGCCAAGTCACACAACATTAACTATAATAATAAATAAATCGCAGTAAGGATCCTTAGACTTGGCACGACTTTGTCTAGATTTCATTACTTTTTAGAGATAAACAAGCAGCTCCATCGAGACTTGGCTAGTTTTTTACAGAATGTTTTTGGTGGGATCAACTTTTCTGGAACACTCACATGGCGTAATTTACTTATGAGCATAGAAAGAGGAACGTTGTCATAAGCAGAAGAAATGTCTAAAAAGACTGATATTAAACTTTCATTGCTGCTGAAGGCAATTCGGGCGTCAGTAATAAGAATACTTAAGTTATCAACAGTGCTGGATCCCTTACGGAAGCCATACTGCGAGTTAGCAAGAACACCACAGCTCTCCACAAACCATTCCAACCTGTTTTTAAGAAGATGTTCCAAGATTTTAGTAATGACAGGGGATAAAGCTATGGGACGAAAATTTTCCGGACAATCTGGGGATTTACCTGGCTTTAAAATTGGAATGATCAATTGTGTTTTCCAAGTGTCCGGAATATATGAATAGCAAAAACAAATATTAATTAATTCTAACAAGTATTGTCGACTACGAGAAGCCATTGTTTTGAAAAAGGAATAAGGAAAACCATCGATACCAGGAGCAGAGTCATTAACATGGTTCAAAACTGAGTTGAGTTCATGAAGAGAAAAAGGAGCTTCCAAAGGTTCATTTGTATTGATGGTGGATGAAAGAGGAAAGAATTCCTCTCTGGCAGGGACATAGGGTGGGGCAAGTTTATTTAAAAAAGAAGTGGTTAGGTCACTGGGTATAGCAACCGAGCTACGGGAAGAAGAGCCACGGCTAAAACGTTTAAAATTATGCCAAATGACTGAGGACGGAGTAGAGGGCGAAAGGGAAGAACAGAATAATTTCCAACCTTCACGTTTTTTTTTCTTAAATAGGCGGCGAGATTTTGCAACAATCCTTTTATATTCAACTAAATTTTGAGTAGTCATATTAATAATATAGTTACGTTCTGCTTTGTTCCGACTTTTGATCATCTCAGAGCATTCCCGATCCCACGAGGGAGGAGAAGATATTTTTCCCGAAGCTGAATTTTTCAATGGTATGCTAGCATGGGCAGCTACTGCAATTAGATCAGAGAATTGCGATGCACAACTGTTTAAATTTTCCGGGTTGAATTGGGGCAAAGTTGGAATCATATCCTCAAGAGTATGTGAATATAAGTCCCACCTGGCACCAGATAAGTTGTATTTTAATAAGGGGCATCTACTCCTAAACGGTAAGGTTCTATTATTGATTGTAGTGCAAATTGGATAGTGGTCACTGCCATAAGTCAAATTCAGTCTTTTCCAATCTAATTGGGAAGCCAAACTAGCTGAACATAGGGTAAGATCAACACAACTCTTATTCTGTCCAGGTCTAGGCAGGCGAGTAGCCGAACCATCGTTAATTACACATAATCTCTCAGAATCCAAAATGTCTACTAAGTCCAAGCCCGCACTATCAGTATGGTCAGACCCCCACAGGTTATGGTGGCAGTTAAAATCGCCTAAGAGAATAATAGGATTGAAGGAGCTGCAGAGTGATTTAATATAATTAAAACAGGAAAGGTTAGGGGAGGGAATATAAATAGAAACAAAATTAATGCCAAGGAAATTTATACCCACTGCATTAATTTCATCACCATGGGGAGGCAGGGAAAGGGGAGAGAAGGGCAAGGAATTTTTTACTAACATAGCAGCCCCGCCATAACCGTCAGATCGGTCATCACTGAATGTGCTATGATTAGCAATGTTAAAACTGAGACAAGGGGTAAGCCACGTCTCAGATATTGCAAAAATTGCAGGGTTATAGAAGTTTATTAAATTGATAATTTCATGTTTCTTTGGGATGACGCTCCTGGTATTCCACTGCAGAAGATGGAATGTTGTGAGATTTAATAATATTGACTAATTTATTGGCAACGTGGTCAGGTAAAGAAAAATTAGAAAGTAATGAAGTTAATAGAAATAATATAGTTTCAACAGTTGAAACATTTTCATTAGAGGGAGATTTGTCAGTAAGCACATTATTATTAGAGGAAGAAGGAAAAGCAAAATTATTAATAATATCCTGATGAGCCCTACGATCATACCCAGGGGAAAGAGGGGCATGAGACTTAGGAGGAAGAGAAATGGTTTTTTTATAGGACCGGGTAGAAGGGCGTATAGGGGGGTTGAGACTGGAAGGAACTGTTGGGTTAGAATCATTCATGTAATATGATTGGAAACCAGACCGGGTAGGGATAGAAGCTGCAACATCAGCAAAGGATCTATAGGACAATGGGAAACTTTTCGCTGCCTCGGAATAAGGGATGTTTTTTTCTGCCATAACCATTTTAATATTTTGTTGTCTTATATGTTCCGGACATTGACGGCTATTTGCTGGGTGGGAACCATCACAGTAAAAACATTTAGTCACCTCAGACATGCATCCTTCACCAAAGTGATCTCCACCACAGCGATAACACCTAGGTTTAGATCGGCATTGGCCTTTGGTATGACCATATTTACAGCATCCAAAACACTGTATAGTGGGAAATTTATATATCTCTACAGGGAGGGAGTTAAAGCAGCAAAAAACCCGATGAGGGAGGGTTTGACCATCAAATGTGAGGACAACACTGGAGGAGGGGATCCATTCCGGTTTACCATCATTAACCACTTTGCGGTTTAATCTTCGAACTCTTAATATACGACCAGATGGCGATCTGAGATTGTCAATTATCTCAAGGTCTGACCAATCAGTAGGGACACCCCTAACAACACCCATTCTAGTAATATTAAATGTGGGAATGGACATTGAGAACCCCTTATTTTTTAAAGCAATATTGTCTAAAAATGCATTGGCATCCTCAGGGCCTTTGAACTCAACAGATACTCTATTTCTCCCAATTTTTTTGAGACCATCTTGCAGGATGTTTTTAATATTCATATTTTGCAAGAGCTGACCAAATCTAATAGGGTTTATTGTTGAGCCAGAATTAGACTCCGACTCTATTAAAGAAACATATACCAAGTATGGGGTGGAATCTGTATTCGAATATTTCGATCGAGCAATCAAAGATGGTGCGGAAACCCTATCCCTTTTATTTGATGGAGTATCACTAGTACTATTGTCCAACTTTCGTTTCTGCGACAAGAGATCAGATTCCATAGCCTCAAAACGAGACAGTGGAGCCGATAGAATAGAATGGAGTGAAAATTCATCCTGGGAAGGCGGAGGATCAGGCGGGCGGCCAGAAGGCCGATCGTCATCCTCCATAACGCGAGAGCATATAATAACTATGTATCAAATGAAATTAAAGAAAAAAAACCTTACCTAAAAAGATTTACAAACACAAACACATAAACAAAACAGTCACAAACACGTAAAAGGCACCCAAAATAAACCTCAAAAACGTTTAATAACCAAAAAATTTGGCAGAGATAGAAAAACTACACGAACACCAACAATAGTTGCCATGAAGTCCTAGCATAGAAAAAAGTATACATCAGTGTTGCCAACTCTTTCAATCAAAATTATCGGATTTTGGGCTCAAAATTATCGTACAATTATCGTACATTCATGTTTATCTTTCGGGGGGGGGGGGGGGGGTTTTTCAAGATAATAAAACGACTAAAAGTACATTACTTTCCGAGGGGTGGTTCAAGAAAATAAAACGACTTACTGTTAAATACGTATCGACGTATTAAATACTGCTCTTTAACCTATTAGAAGCTCTGGGCCTCTAGTCAAGATGCATTCGAAAATTTCATACGCCGAACTTCGTAATCAAAAATGTATGGGATTTGACATAAGTCAACGTTAAGTGACATGTCGCTTGCGATGCAATATGTCAAATCCCATACATTTTATTGTCGAACTTCGTCATCGAAATTATCGGATGCATGTTGACTAGAGGCCCTGGGCACATTACTGGGCCCTAATTTTTTTCGTTTTTACCTTTTTTAGCTTTAAACCCTGAAATACTGTAATTCGAAAAAATACAAATATCAATAGCCTAAAACTGAACGTCGGTACTGAATTTTATAATATGTTCTTTAAGCCAAACACGAGTAAGAGAAACGAGCGAGATTTTTTTTTCCATTTTACAGGTTAAAATCTGTTCAAACGTTAAACTAAAACACAAAATAACGTGAAATTTCAGCAAAATACCATAAAATAAACCAGTTAAAACAGAACATCAGTACTAAGTAATATAATATTATGTTTTTCATGTTAAACGCGAGCGAGCGAAGCGAGCGAGCAAAATTTTTTCCTATTTAATAGGTTTTAAAATCTGTTCAAACTTGAAACCCTAAAAGACTGAAAATAGGATGATTTTGTAATTCAAATTAAAGTAAAATTTGCGTAATTTCTGATGTTGTAAAAAAGATGACAAATAACCTATTAAGCTAGGTTTGTCATAATTATAATGCCTATTTCACGCTTTTTTCGTCGTACATAATTACACAATTTTGTGATCAGTGACGTGCTCAAAATATTGTGTCACATGCTTTAAAAAATTAGGTTCGAGGATTCGATGGCACGCGTGCCATAGCTTCGCATTTTCTGTTTTAGGCTATTGGTTTTATTGTTTTTTTCCAAAGAACAACAATTTAAATTTTAAAAAGATTTTTACAGGCAAAATAATAAAAAGCATTTGCTCGCTTTCTCAATTTGAACGCGTTTAGCATAAAGATAATATCATATACTTAGTATCAACATTTTGTTTTAGGCTGTTGATTTTTTTTTCTAAAATAACTTTAAAAAATCATCTTTCATATAGGATTTGAAGTATAATTAGATGTTAACCTGTAATAAAGATAATAAAAAAGTCCGCCTCTGCTTGACGGGGTGGCAAAATATTTTAATTGGCCTGGGGCAGCGCAAATTTCTAATCTAAATACGCGTCTGTATAGGGGTCATCCACATGGACCAGCCGGATCCAGCACCGCAAGCTTGAAGCAAAGTAGTAGACTAAAATGATTGTCACTTTTGCCAGTTGACACAAATGGCGGGCATTTTTGTATGGGTGAACCCCCTGGCTATGCCCATGTGGTAGAATATTTAATAAAAGTCTCATGTCTTTCAAAATTATCGTATGAATTCAAAAAATATCGTACGTAGTAGTGAAATTATCGTACGATAATACCTAATTATTTTTTATCGTACCGCACCTCAAATTATCGTACAAATACGATAATTATCGTACGGTTGGCAACACTGGTATACATATAGAGAAGTCCTAGCCTACGTTAAGAACTCAGACTAAAGAAACCCGTTAAGAACCTAGATAAATGCTTGTTTAATTTTTTTTTTGTTTAATTCTTCCCTCTGAGCATGAAGCATAGATACCAGGAGTCCGAACGGTATAGGCTTTTTAATAATAATTATGTACACAATAATAGGACCAGATCTTAGTTCTCTTTTCTGCCGCTAGGCGTGCGAGACCGACGAGTACCGCGTGTTGCCAATACTATTATACCGAGTGTTGCCAATACTATTATTTATTACAATTATTTTTAAATTACCGTTAGGCAATTACCGTGTTCTACGGTATCTATTTTTCGAGAACAGTTTCTAAGAATTTCCTAAAACTTTTAAATAATAAGATTTCAATCTTTCCAGAGCTGTCAATAGCAACTTTAAACTTCCCGCGTAATTTCAAACGAGTGCACGTCGGACCGTCGCGCGCTCTACCGGCAAAAATCTGTCCCCGTAATTGAGACCATTATTTTAACATTACGTTCGGACTCCTTGTTATCTATACTTCGTGCCTCTGAGTATCCAACTCACGAAGTATAGATAACAAGGAGTCCGAACGTAATGCTAAAATAATGGTCTCAATTACGGGGACAGATTTTTGCCGGTAGAGCGCGCGACGGTTCGACATGCACTCGTTTGAAATTACGCGGGAAGTTTAAAGTTGCTATTGACAGCTCTGGAAAGATTGAAATCTTATTAAATAAAAGTTTTACGAAAGTCTAGAAACTGTTCTCGAAAAATAGATACCGTAGAACACGGTAATTGCCTAACGGTAATTTAAAAATAATTGTAATAAATAATAGTATTGGCCACACTCGGTATAATAGTATTGGCAACACTTGGTACTCGTCGGTCTCGCACGCCTAGCGGCAAAAAAGAGAACTAAGATCTGGTCCTATTATTGTGTACATAATTATTATTAAAAAGCCTATACCGTTCGGACTCCTGGTATCTATGCTTCATGATCCAACTAGTTGGATCACGAAGTATAGATAACAAGGAGTCCGAACGTAATGTTAAAATAATGGTCTCAATTACGGGGACAGATTTTTGCCGGTAGAGCGCGCGACGGTCCGACATGCACTCGTTTGAAATTACGCGGGAAGTTTAAAGTTGCTATTGACAGCTCTGGAAAGATTGAAATCTTATTATTTAAAAGTTTTAGGAAATTCTTAGAAACTGTTCTCGAAAAATAGATACCGTAGAACACGGTAATTGCCTAACGGTAATTTAAAAATAATTGTAATAAATAATAGTATTGGCAACACTCGGTATAATAGTATTGGCAACACGCGGTACTCGTCGGTCTCGCACGCCTAGCGGCAGAAAAGAGAACTAAGATCTGGTCCTATTATTGTGTACATAATTATTATTAAAAAGCCTATACCGTTCGGACTCCTGGGGGCCTACTACGCAATTTTGCTTGGTTGGTCATGGTCATCATTTTGACATTACAACTTTTTAAAAACACAATTTAAAAAGTTAAAATGTCAAAAAAGATTGCGCAAGGCTACGGTCATGTCCAACTAAATAGTCCGCCATTTTTTCCTTGAGAGAACGAACGAAACGCTTTTTCGACCAATCAAATCGTGTGACGTAGTGCATTTTGACGTAAGCCATGAAGTGACAAACTATCAAACGAAATAGTTACCTTCTTCTTTTTTTATACAAGGAGGTCTCAGTGAGTTGCTTATGTGCATAATTTCAATTTTGTTTATCATCTCTAGGCATAAGTAGTGATAAGAATTATCTTTTCGTTTGTTTTCGTTTTTCGTTTATTCTATTTCGTTTGACAGTTCGTCATTTCATATATTTAAATATATGTGTGTATGTATGCGGTCGCACATGTCATGTCGAGGTTTGTCCCATTTTTAACCATTTGCATTGGGTAAACCTAAAAATATTTTCAATATTGTATCAGAAGAATATTGCTGTATTATTCGCCAAAGTTATTTACTATTTCACGCGGGCGAAGCCGCGGGCAAAAGTTGATAAAGTACAATAATCGTTAAACATAAAAATATTAATTGATCATTTAACTGGAGACACTTTTTTCTCCATAGTGTTTTCACCATACGTCAAACTGCGTCTCGGTACGTTACGGTAACAGTGTCGCGAGTCCAGACATTTTATCTTATCTAAAAATATGCGTACCGCGCTAAAATAAGTTTTCACTACAAAAAAGAAATAAGAAGATCATTGATTAAATTAAATATTACAATCAGTCATTATAGTCCTATAACCAAATACCGTAAAACGGGGTTAATAGAAAGGATCCTGACTTTCAAACCAACTTTAAAGGCGTGACTCCTGTTCGAATCATTACACAGAAAACATGAAACAAAAACATTTGTTTTCATACACAAGCTGTCTCCAGCTACAGAAAATGTTTTTGGTCGAAACAAAACATTTTGTCCAGACACGATCTAAGTTCCGACGAGGAAGACGTATTAGCGCTCGCAGTTTTAGTGATTGTAGGTGTAGAATCTAAAGGAAAAAGGGGTTCTGAAAAGGCCACTTTAGGTGTTTCATAAAAGTATTTTTTTCAACTCATAAATATGTGCGCCATTTTACGCATTTCTATTGAAAACTGTCAAAATTGGTGTTTTTTAATTAAGTCAGGCCATATATTATGAGCGATCACAAAAATAAACACAAAAAACACAACAAGCAAAACTATAACCCTAAAAAACCTATACCTAGGTGTCATGTGAACGATGTGAACACTAGTTAAGAAATGAAACATTTCTTCCCCTCTCTACCCGCGCGGGAATGTTTTTCGTCCGTCTCCGAAAACAAAAACATTGTCTATTCCTAGACAAATGTGTATAGCCACGCCCCAATGTTTCATGTTTTCTGTGTAATGTTTCGAACAGGAGTCACGCCTTGACAATATAAATTCTATGCTTCTGGCAATAAAGCTGCTTTCATCGTGGGAGTCTTATGATATTTTACAACCTTGATATAGTTTTAATTCTGAATTTTTATTTCCTTACGAGAAAAAGCCAATTAAATGTTCAGTTTCTATTTGCCTGGAATGCGGGGTCAATAGATACGACATATGGAGTTAATAGAGAAAAGTGATAGGGTTGTCAAAATATTTTATAACTTAAAAGAAGAAAAAGTTTTTCAGAGGATACCTACTTTATTTTATTATATTAGGTATTTTACTTACATAAATATATACAAAAGTGGGTGTGGTTACAAAGTTAGAAGATACCAACAAACATAAAACATAACATAAAAGTTCTGCCAACCCTAACGAAAGTGGTTGTAATAACCCCTTCCGCGTTTCTATTAAACACTTTCCCGTTTTTATTCTCCCCTTACCTGTTTCTATTCACCTCTCAAGGCGTTTCTATTTACCCCTCAGTTGTCTCTATTCACCTCTTTATCAAAAAATATTTATAAGTGCTGAATTTTTATTTATTTAACCATAAAAAACAAGCAAATCAGAAAATGCCAATATATGCTGTATAGACTTCACTTTCGGTTAAAGTAATTTTAATAATTAAGACACGCCTTTAATTATTACATTTTTTGAAGTTGGCAAGGGCGTAAATCGCCTGTAAAAAACCGCTGTACTTTATAGAGACTTTGTTTCGTAAATTGCTAACTTTAAACTATTAAAATGTTGACAGAACAAAGAAAAAATATTGCAAATGTAAATAAAATACTAATATTTGTGACATGACAAGTAGTTTTTGGATCAGAGGATTTTAAACTTTTTCCTAAGAATGTTTCTATTCACCCCATAAATTCTATTCACCCCGTTTTACCAGTATTACAGGGGAGGCCGCCGCCCGAGTAGGAATGCTCGATGTTGGCATCGATAATGACATCGATAGCTTATCATCGATGTTCGATGTTTATCGAGCTCTAAACATCGATGTCAGGCAACATAGATGTTTTTTTGCAAACGTCTTCAACTCTTCACGGCCGTCCGTCATCAATACATAGCTATACTACTATTATTAATAATATCTATGGACGCTTCACACCACGTCAATCTGGCCCCGTGCTAAGACGTATCCGAAGAACTTGTGTTACAGGTACCAGACAACGGAAATATATTTAATACTTTTTATACTATACATATATTTAAGATTTTTATTATATTATACACATATTTAATACACATCCATGACCCAGGAACACAGAAAAACTTTTTGTTCCGTCGGCAGGATTCGAACCTGCGACCTCCGGCTTGAGCACCAAAGCGCTGAACCACTGAGCCACAGAGGTCGTCATTATTATAAATGGGAAAGTGTGTGTTTGTCCGTCTTTCACCAAAACTACTGAACCGATTTAAATGAGGTACAAAGGACATAGGCTACTTTTTATCGCAGGGAATTGTACGGTTCCTGTGGGATACTTTATTTACAGTTTGACGTAAAAACTACTAAGCGAATTATCATTAAAGGCACAGATATAAAGTGGACCACGGGAAAGGAAATAAGGTAATTGTCTACTTTTTATCGCCAGGAAATGTACGGTTCCCATGGGATACTTTAATTACTAAAAATTACTAAACCGATTATCATGAAATTTGGCACAGATATAAAGTAGCACATGGGGAAAGACATATGCTACTTTTTATCGCGGGACATATAAGGTTCCCGTGGGTCCGTCCGTGACATCTATGTTACGATGTTTTGAATAAAGCAATATCGATGTTAAAACATCGATGTTTTATCGTATAACATCGATGATCATCGAGCATCCTTAGGAAGAAGAAGAAGAAGAATTAATAACATAACCTATGTTAATGTTTTCGCATTTCAAATTAAGTTTATGTATTCAATTTAGATTTTTATAGAAAAGGAGTAAGTTTTGATATAATAGGTTTGATTCTTTTTGATGTTCGGACCCAATTTCAGATCTATGACTTATTAGATTCCATGATTGAATTGTTATAATTTGTTGTTGTCGAGACTAAAGTTGAAATAAAACGTTTCCCCAAACATTTGCAGTATTTTTATGTTTATTCCTTTTTGTTTTTTTCCTTATTGCTTCTTTGGTCAGAGTATGGAAAGGTTGCACGTAGGTTGTACTTACTACACTACCTATACAGCTACATTCTAATTTATAACCTACATAAATTATACGTATTTACTCCCCTGACTAATAAAATATTAACTATTGGATATTGGCGAATCCAATAGTTAATATTTCCGCGTCCTCGTCCTTTTTTCGACTATCAGACAAAGACAGGGACATTGATTCGCATAAACTGTTGTGTAAATATATTTGTTGAAAGTGCTGTTAGTTGACTCCCAGATATGATTTGCCTTAGGAAGCTTAAACTAAATTAGGAAGGGATACTCACCTTTATTTGATTAATTTTAACATTCCAGACATACAGGAATAATACAGGACTTCTTACACTGTTTCCACTTTAATAGTATTTTACATTAATTTTAATTGAATCACAATCACACAATCGATTTTGACAAAGTCATCATCAGGTCATCAGCTATATAATATAAAATACTTATTAAAATGGAAACAGTGCAAGAACTCATGTGTGCTATTACTGTGAAACATAAATTTCTACCAAGAGGTGTGCGGCTGAGAAGTTGCAGGCGACTTTCAGTGCATGCAGTGTGGAAATAGATGGCCAGAATGTTGTGATGGATGGAGTATATATTGCATCGGCCTTGGTGGCAAACATAGAACACCGCACAACAAATTTTATCAGATCCTCCTCTAACAACTGAACTATTCTTGTAAAAAGGACTTTATATTATTATGTACTTCCAAGTAATGAGATAGTGGGTGATAATAATTAATATTAAGATTAGAGATTAATTTATGATTTGATTAAACTAAGTTTGGTTAATGTTGTAAATTTATAGGCTCCGTTATAATATTATAATACATAAATATATGTATATTTATGTATTATAATATTTTGTGTGTGTTTGTACATAATATATTCATTATAAATTATATACTGAAACATTTTTAATAAATAATATTATGTATTTAAATAATATATTATGTGTGATTTGTGAAAAGATAATTAGATATAATACCTAAAATTTAATAATATTCATATAAAGTAAATATAGCATTGTAAAATTTTGATTAAGTTCTCTTAACACTTGTTACCAATATTGGGAGAAGCCACTGACTCCTGAGATACGGACTTTATAGCCTAGTTTAGGTGTCAGTCTTCATAGGATTTGTGTAATGAACAATTATTATGTCAATAAAGATTATTATTATTAAACTATACACATACATGCATTGTAGTGACATTTTTTTATTACCCAAATACCAGCAGGCTTAGTATGCGCTCCGTAGAGACCATTTTAAGTCATTCATTTCACATCCAAATTAACATGTTTTTTATAAAAATAGTTTAGTACTAATAAAGCAAAACCACATATTAATTGTATGCTAGAATTACAGATAAAAAGTAAATCTTAGAAATATTTATTACATTAATTCTTTTTATGCAGAGAAAATTTAATTAATAGTTTGCATTGAATAGGCCTGGCGTTGTACATTATACACATAATACAGCCACGAACCTGCTAGGCAGGTTTCAATATCGACACAAATTAAACTAAAATTACATTTTGTAATTAATAATTATTTTATTAAAACTTCTTCTTATTGACTTTATAAAAAAATCTTTTTGTTTTACATACACAGTAAATACATTAAATGACACAAAAACTTCTACCATTTGAGTTGATCTAAGCTCTACATGACTGGAGCCTTTAAGGCCCCTGAATACACCACCATCCCATTTATTCTCAACCAACTGCCAAACTTTTCATTTTACTGAGTTCTTTGCATGTAATGTAGGAGCAAGCGTCTCACACAGTCCCCACTCAATTCACCAATATTAATGGAGATGAGCGAGTTGTTGATGAGGTACAGGAGGACATCACAGGCATTAATAATTATTTAATCGCTTCGATTGGGAGTAGTGTATAACCCTGAAAATAAAATTGAATTTGCAACCTATAAGTGTTATTGTAGCCTATATGCTATAAAGGTTTTAGAATTTGTACTAGTATAACATATATACCACCAATCAATATTTAGAAATTTGACTTTTCAGTTATTATGTTTTTAAGTGAGTTTTTTTTACCAATTTATGCATAGTAAGCATTACCTTTTTTATGGTTACTATGTTTGTCAAGTAGTAAATAGATGTTAACTTTTAACATTTTCTATTAAATTCCTTTGCATAGAAATCTTTCTATGTTTATCTAAACAAGATTAAAATCGGTTCTGCTGTTTGGTTTTATTACACTTCTAATAACGAAGTAAACCATCGAGATAAAAATCATACCATTTTCTCATGTTACATTAATTAATATGTATTCCTACATAGATATATAATATTAAAAAGAGGGTATTCCTAAAATTATCTAGCATTCTTTTTAAGAATCCTTATCACTTATGCCTAGAGATATAGATGTTAATAACCTCAACAATGTAATTTTCCAATCCGTATGCCATAATACATCACATCCAACTGCAAAGGGTTTAGAAAGCACTCCAGTCTGTGGACTGCTGCATTGGTATGCATCTTTCTACTGCAGTAATTTATTAGAATTTCTCCCACATTGTCTGAGTTCAACTGGGTGGGTTCTTACACGCATTCTTCCTCATGGCACCAAGAAAAAACTCACAGGCAACAATATATATGTACCACAATAATTATTTTAAGAACAAATAAATAAATAAGAGCGTGATGCATTATAAATTGCGATCGAAGTGGCACACAGAGTGCACGTTACACCTCTCTTTAAAGCGCAGACTATTGTGTACCTACCCTAGTAAGTAGTAATATTATGAAGTAGCTAGCTACATATTACTATAATCTGTGATTATGAAGTCTACATAGTATAACCGCCTCCTTTTTTGGAAGTCGGTTAAAAATGTTGAACATGAAGCCGGGAGCACAATAGGTCCCTTCTTCGTTTGACAGTTCTCATTTCATTACTAACTTCGTGGCTTACCTACGTCACACGATTTGATTGGTCGAAAGAGCGTTTCATTCGATCTCTGAAACGCAAAATGGCGGAATTTAAAATTGGACATAAACGTAGGCTAGCGCAATCTTTTTTGACATTTTAACTTTTTAAATCGTGTTTTTAAAAAGTTGTAATGTCAAAATGATGACCATGACAAACGAATTTGAATTACATATTAGCATTTAGTTCATTCTAGTTCACTCTAGTTCGCTCTTGATGACCAAGGAGTTGCGTAATACCCCGACATCAAGAATTTATACAAGCTTGGACATCGTTGGAATGGAAGTTCAACGAAGTTAGGTAATCAGGGGGCAGGTATCTATGCTTCATGAGTTGGATACTCAAAGATTCGTCCCGAAATGGAACAGGCTAAGGTCTTAGACCATACTGCCTCGTCTGTCGTTTGAGGTATTTCTTTGTCTTATTTCTAAATCGTCAAGTCCAAAGTCTAGTCAAAGTCCAAATAAGTAGTCAGGGTAGTCAATTAGTCAAGTCAGTCGATTCAGTAAAGTGGTAGACGCTTTACTGAAACTTCCTAGGGAGTTTTGGCGGGAAACCCAATTTAGCACGCATTTTGTAGAATGTATCACTTTTCCACACTAATGCACCTCAACGAATAATTAATGGTTAATATTCCACCACTATAACACATTAAAAACCGAATTAACACGAATTTAGAAAAATAACACAGAAACACAACATTGCTGATTGACTTTCCCGGCGAAACTCTCTTATTTTTTCTATATTACTGTTTACTCACTTGTTTTATTTTATTTGTAAATCAATACATACTAGCGCTTATACAAATATGATGGAAATATGAGACAGACGGTGAAATATCATTTGGTCTCTTTCTATCTAATGCAATAATTTTCATGATAAAAGAAACTTTTATCATGAAAATTATTGCATTATAAAAAAGCAATATTTTTGTTTTTGCCAAAGACTTCTAAAGACGGAGTCATAGTTTTTGAAAGTTAATACTATGTTTTTCTGTTGCTCTGTCTTACTAACGATGTGTCAATACGAGTGAAAGAAAGAGCATATATCGGTGTATATACGCGTGTTTCGTGTCATGTTATGACACGAAACACGCGATTACCTAACTTTTGATTACCTAACTTCGTTGAACTTCAATTCCAACGATGTCCAAGCTTGTATAAATTCTTGATGTCGGGGTATTACCCAACTCATTGGTCATCAAGAGCGAACTAGAGTGAACTAGAATGAACTAATTGCTAATATGTAAATCAAATTCGTTGGTCATGGTCATCATTTTGACATTACAACTTTTTAAAAACACAATTTAAAAAGTTAAAATGTCAAAAAAGATTGCGCGAGCCATGAAGCATAGATACCAGGAGTCCGAACGGTATAGGCTTTTTAATAATAATTATGTACACAATAATAGGACCAGATCTTAGTTCTCTTTTCTGCCGCTAGGCGTGCGAGACCGACGAGTACCGAGTGTTGCCAATACTATTATACCGAGTGTTGCCAATACTATTATTTATTACAATTATTTTTAAATTACCGTTAGGCAATTACCGTGTTCTACGGTATCTATTTTTCGAGAACAGTTTCTAAGAATTTCCTAAAACTTTTAAATAATAAGATTTCAATCTTTCCAGAGCTGTCAATAGCAACTTTAAACTTCCCGCGTAATTTCAAACGAGTGCATGTCGGACCGTCGCGCGCTCTACCGGCAAAAATCTGTCCCCGTAATTGAGACCATTATTTTAACATTACGTTCGGACTCCTTGTTATCTATACTTCGTGGCGCGAGCCTACGTTTATGTCCAATCATAATCACAGATTAATAATATGTAGCTAGCTAAATACTTCATAATATTACTACTTACTAGGGTAGGTACACAATAATTTGTGCTTTATAGACTAAAGTGCACTCTGTGTGCCACTTCGATCGTAAATAATGCTCAATAATGTGATTTGTGACATCGCCACTAGCCATATTCTTGTCTCTTGATTTATTCGTTCTTATAATAAATATTGTTAGGTATCGTAATATATTGTTGCCTGTGAGATTTTTCTTGGTGTCGTCTCAAACTCCCATGAGGACAAAAATGCGTGTAAGAACCCACCCGGTTGAACTCAGACAATGTGGGAGAAATTGAAAAGTGCATGCCAATGCAGCAGTCCACAGACTGGAATGTTTAGAACCCTTTGGAGTTGGATGTGATGTATTTTGGCATACGGATTGAAAAATAATATTGTTAAGGTTATTATAGCTCTACCAGAATCTGATGGCATTTTAAAAAAAATAAAAAATGTGATTTTCATATGGCAATGTCAAGTATGACCCGTCAAATCAAAGTACGTGATCTGTCAACCGCTGCTAAAATTTTGTGATTATGTTCTTGGAATTTGTTGTTTTTGTGAAAATATCCAAAAAGGCAATTCGATCTCAAGCGAGAAATATTGTTTTCTATGTCTATAGTAAAATACAGAAAGAAGAAGGTGTAAATCGAACTCAATCTTATAATTTAAAGTTCGTGGTAGAGTTGACCGGTAAGTTAGAGTGAGTTGTTTTGATACTTTTAGTTTTTTTATATTTTCTTAGGTAATTATTGTGACTTCTTTAAATGTGTTTCCAGTACTACTATAAGGTGAATCGTAGCTGATGGCACATCGAATGATGGTTTGTTTTCCATGCCTGGTAAAAGGAGGAGAGGAGGAAAAAAGAAAATCAACATAAGACAGTTTCGATTTATAGTTGATTAGGAATAAAGTAAACGAGTTCTATACAGTTCGGAAGGAAATTCCAACATTAAATAAACTGTTGCCAATTTAATTGTATGTTATTCGTAATAAATAAGTATATAAAGTAATTCACGATTGATTTATTTTTCATGAAATATCATTATATTACATAGTATAAAACAAAGTCCCTTTTTTGTCTGTCCCTGTGTATGCTTAAATCTTTAAAACTACGCAACGGATTTTGATGCGAGTTTTTAAAATAATAGTCTTTAAGTATTTAATAGTCTTTAAGATATTATAAGATTATGGTAAAATTTATATTCAAGTACTTATTATGTAAGTATATTATCAAGTGGTCGCGCATGTTGTATCGAGGTGATAGGGTCCCATTTTTAACAATTTGCATTGGGCAAACCTAAAAACATGTTCAATATTGTATCAGTAGTATATTGCTGTAAGTAGGTAGAGAATTATTCGCCGAAGTAGTTTTTTCTCCAAGAACACTATTCCACGCGGGCGAAGCCGCGGGCAAAAGCTAGTTTTCTATATTATACACCGAACATTCTTCATACAGTCGTATTATAATTCATGTTCAATAATACTAAAGACATAATTAAATATTAACCAGTATCAAGATCGTTTAATCCAATTTCCCCAGTATTGCACACTACAAATTTTTTTTTCCCTATTTGCCATGAGATTCTGGTACACCTATAACATCTATATATCTAGGCATACCGCATAAGTGATAAGGATTTTTAAAAAGAATGCTAGATAATTTTAGAAATACATATTAATTAATGTAACACGACAAAATGGTATGATTTTTATCTCGATGGTTTACTTCGTTATGAGAAGTGTTTTAAAGTTTGGTGTGTCTAATGTATATGTCGGGTTTGGCCCGGACATCAGAAAGGAAACTCAAATATGGCAACACAGAAATTTATTTCATTTTAACAATCAGTCACTTAGAATATTATTAATTAAATTTAAGACGAATTAAATAACTATTTCAAAGGTTGGTACAGAACGACAGTAAGGGCGGTCACATAGGGCGGTACTGGCTGTCAGAGACAGTGTTCCCCACACCCACCGCATCAAGGACAGTACTAATTGTCAGAGACAATATTCCACGTCCAATACAAGGGTGGTACTGGCTGTCAGAGACAGTGTTCCCCGCACCCACCACATCAAGGACAGTACTAATTGTCAGAGACAATATTCCACGTCCAATACAAGGGCGGTCACATAGGGCGGTACTGGCTAGAGATGTGATAAACGGCTTAAAATTAAAAGTTAACTTATCCGTTATTAAATATTCAATAGCAGCTATTTTTAACTGCTTAGTTGCTTAGTTGCTTATTTGATTATCTACTTCAGTGGTCCCCAACCTTTTTTTTACGCGGGCCACAAACCCGTTGTACTTCTGGTGTCGCGGGCCGCAACCAAAATTTTTTAGGGGCAAAAAAATATGTTGTTTAAAAGAGATGTTTGATTTTGGGCCAGCTCTATGTACACCACATAGGTAAATAGGAAAAATATAAGGGAATTTCATAAAAATACAAAAAAAAGTAATTTAAAGAAGGGTACGTGCGTACAAAAATGATTATTTGAAGAGTTTTTTAATGCGAGAACCCTATTTTAGGGCGGCATTGACAGTTGTTTTGACTTGACTTTTAACGTAGTTGATAGTTTTAGGAAGAGACATCTTCTTGAGTGTCATACGTCTTTCTTTGTGAAAAGTCATGTCATTGTCAAAATGATAAAGTCTGACAAGGATCTTTTGGCACGTGGACAAAATCAGAACTAACATCGCCGTCTTGTAAAATGTCACTTTTAATATTATGTATTGTTTTATAGTTGCGACACTTACCTTTTGGCACGTGGATAAAATCAGTACTAACATCGCCGTCTTGTAAAATTTCACTTTTAGTAATAAGTATTGTTCTTATTTGCGACACTCACGCCCCCATCCAAGTGCCAAAAGATCCTTGTACGACTGTATTCTTTGGTTAATTCTGATCTAATCCGCCATGTTTTATTTTACGTTGTGTTGCTCTCCTTGGCGAATTTATTTTAAATGTGCATTGAAACGAAGTGAAATAAAATAAAGGATAGGAAACAGTTACTATATTATGTAGCTATATTTACATATAGTATACATAGGGCTGGCCCACGCTTCATACATTTCTAGAACATCTCTTAACGATTTAATAATAGAATAACACAAAACTAAAATAAAATAACAAATATGTATTATAATAATTATGTTCACTCAGTGAGATTTTTGGAATTGTGAAAGCTTTTTCACAACTTTATCTAACGGTTACAGATTTCACGCGGGCCGCAGATAAAGGCCCGGCGGGCCGCATGCGGCCCGCGGGCCGCGGGTTGGGGATAGCGGTACTAGACCGATTTTAATGAAATTTGGCACAGATATAGAATAGACCACGAGGAAGGACATAGGCTACCTTTTATCGCGGCAAAGTGTACGGTTACCGCGGGATATTTTTTGTCGCGCACATCTAGTTTATAAAAAAGAGGAAAAGCTTGTTTGTTTGTTTGTTGCATTGAATAGGCTCCGAAACTACTGGACCGATTTTGATGAAATTTGGCACAGACGTAGAGTAGACCACGGGGAAGGACATAGGCTATTTTTTATTGAGGAAAAATGTAAGGTTTCTAAGAAATTAACTTTCACGCGAACGATGTCGTGGGCGACATTTAGTTAATAATATTACGATAAGTTTAAATTGATAAATATGACAGTGGCAAAGACATGTTATATATGCACAGAATTCAAAACATGCAGAATGAGTGTTCGATCACATTTGCATGCAGCGCACTGTGTCCAAAACCATGGCGAAACACCGCCCCACCCGCATTTTTTAATATTTTCTCTTTACACTTACAAAACAAATCGCGTTGTTATATTACGACAATTAGGAATTCAATAAAAAATTATTGAAATAAAGTTGGGTAAAATATTCCGTTATTCTGTGGCAACATAATATTATGTGTGGATAACCATTCCAATTTGGAGTGGTTGTGACGGCCTCACTTTCAAGCGTGTTGACGGCTTCTGGATGATTTCTGTATTCTGTGTATATATGTTAGACGAGGCATGTTGAGGTAAAAAGTGTCTCCAGTTAGTTGGCCCCACTTTTGGGATTTTTGGGGCCATTATAAAATTTGAAGTATCGTGAAAAAAAGATGGCTGATATTCGAATAATGGTGAAAACAATATGACTGACATTTGAAGTATGGTGAAAACCGTACTTCAAATGTCCGTAACTTTCTAATGCAACATTTGTTTTCTCAAATGTTACTGCGTGATAGCTTAACTTGAGTTTTGAAATCTTTAAACAGTGGTCAATAGTCGATACCTAGTAGAAGTCGAAGATGTCTCCAAATTCACAGTTATTAGTGAAACAAAATTTGGAAAATTGTTATTTGTACAATGCTTGAGGTTGTACAATGTGCTGCCTGAGACATAATATATGATACTCAAGTTAAAGCAGTTTTGTGAAAGAGAACAGCAGCATCAAGGTATTCTAACACTGCCATAAAAATGCTGGCAACATTTTGTTGCGCAAATATTAAAATAATAATTACATACACATTAAGAACCGAAATATCATAAAAATAATACATGAACAACAAGGTACACATTGCTATCCTCGGCAAAACGCCCGATTTTGGCAGATAAGCAAATGACGTTATCTCGGTAAGCTCGGCCTACCGGAGATTAAGTTAAAACTTATATTGCAGATTTAAATGCAGATATATTACTTATAAATGCAGATATAGCTATCTGGATTTCATTTATATGAACTTACAAATCTCTAGTAGGCTATCCGTCTTCGTCTTCTTCTACTTCCGTAGATAGGAAGTGCTGCTTCGACAGGAAACGCCTACTGCCAGTAGGTTATTGAAACGCAAGTAAGGACAAAAAGATAGATTTGCCTACCGTTAGTAGCAAGGATTTTGGATAGATAGAATATTGAAAACGGCCGTAAGTCACGTTAACGATCCGTTAACTGACTCTGAGAGTGAGTTTTTTTAAATCTATACTAAGTAATGGTTTAAGTAACAATTAAATGACTCTGAGTGCGGCCGTTAGAATTTGTACTATAACATATAATATACCACCAATAAATATTTACAAATTATGACTTTTAAGTTATGTTTTTTAGTAGTAAGTAGATGTTAACTATTAACATTTGCTATTAAATTCCTTTGCATAGAAAGATAAACAAGATTAAAATCGGTTTTGCTGTTTGGGCTCTATTTATACTACAGACAGATATATTAGATTACGCTGATGTTTGTTACATTGATATTTCGGAAGAGCTATTAAATAAACTAGAGAGATTACAAAACATTTGCATCAGATTTATCTACGGACTGCGGAAATTGGACCACGTATCAGAATTCCGAAAGAAACTTCGCTGGCTTCCGATCCGGTCCCGTCGTGATACTCACATCCTGTCACTCCTATTACCTATACAACGTCTTGTTTCTCCCATCCTCTCCTTCCTATCTAAAAAATCGTTTTAAATTTCTACATGACACCCACCAATTAACGTTACGCTCGTAGACAGAGAAAAGAATAGACCTCTACACATTTTCTTTTTCACTCACACAGGAAAAGGATAGTTATATAAACATAACTCATGAAGAAAAGAGATAAAAGAACAAATTTTTTGTCCCTCATCGCGTGGCCAGTTTTTTCAAGGTCAGCAACTCAGTTTGCTAAACAAAGTTTGACGTTTGGTAAGCAAAGCAATTCGATCTAGTAATTTTCTCGTATTTTCTTCTAATATTCAACAATTATTGCATTAAAAATAGTGGCTAGTATTAGTTTAATAAATTGTGTATGTGTATAAAACTGTAAAAAATGATGCGATGCAGTATTGTGGGCTGTAAAAGCGATAGTGAAAAGAAGATTGATGGACTATCTTTTCATTCGTAAGTTCTCAAAAATATCGCTATATTTTACTAGCTTATAGGTTCTTGTAGATTTATCTTCGTTAATTATTAATGTAATGTGTATATTTTAGTAAAATTAGCTTAGCATCTATTGTATTTTCAAGTATTTTGTTTGCATAACCTACAATTCCAGTGTTGCTAGTTTAAAGATAAAGAAATTTCCGTAAAAATGGGGAAATTCTACAAGGTATAATTAAAATAAAATTGCAGATTTCCTGATGACCCCAAGCTGCGTAATTTGTGATTCGCAGCTACCAATGGGATAAATTGGAATCCAAAACGTAGCTCAAAAATATGCAGTGAACACTTTAACAGAGAACTTCAATGGATGGTTGAAAAGAAAAAATCCTTAAACCGAATGCTGTGCCTACTAAGGTAATGATTTATCTGTACTTGTCTTTAAAATAATTACTCTTAGTCTTTGTAAAGTATCAAAAATAATATTTTGTTCCATAGCTTATAGGTTCTGAAAGTGAAAAAGTTGATGGCCCTTGTGAATCGAGCATTGCAATGGAAGTAGATAATAGTCAATTAACCCGTCTAGGAAACTTAGGCGCTGGTAGTGTAAGTACCAACTTACATTTATATAATGATAGGCTACTTGACTCATTCTTAATTTCATACAAATTATGGCCTTTAGTACTTGGCTTGGCTTTTAGTAATATATCTATTTTATAAAATTATAGTACATACAAAATGGATTTATAAAATTATATGGCCTATTGCGTTCACTTTATTTTTATAACCGATTAATAAAATAAGGTCATGTTCTATGGAGTATGCACCATGTCGGTTCCATTTTAAACTCCTAGAGTCGTAACAGTTTTTAAATAAAGTAGTTTTTATTTAGCAAATATGCGATGATATCCATACAAAATTAATTATTTTTCAAGGTCAGCAGATCACCGGATTCATATAAAAATAATGAGTAGGTAATCATTTTTTAATGTTTAAGCTTCATTTTTATTTTTTGTGTTCATTACTTGAAACTTGTTACTGTGATGTTCTTTTGTATAAGCTTGATGTACCAGTGACTAGACTTAGTAAAGTAAAGAATTCGTTAAAAGGCCAATGTATACGCCTGTACAATAGGATTCCAGAAAACGTTCAAAATGTTTCAATGAATTTTAATAAAATAGTCTCGTTAAATTTTTAAAAGTTTTGTGTGGTAAAGCTTATTATAAACTTACTGATTTCATGAATGATAGCACACCTTGGGAATGAGGTGGCCCCCTGCAAGGCTACTTCTTTAATATACATAGCCGTATTTTTTTCTCTACTGTTACTTAATCCATTTAAAAAATACTTACATAAACAATAAAAAAATATTTGTATTGTAAAATTTACTGTATTCTTAATTAATATCATTATGATTTTTGTATTTTGTTGTTGAGTACTATATTTTATTCTGTTTTAAGAAGAAAATTGTCTCTTTTTTTTCAGTCATATTTAGTTAATAATATTATCATCACTTATTTTATATTTACTTCATTTCATCTTATTGTCGCAGACGCACATTGTATTTCACCTATTATTAGAACTCATTTTATCTATTAAAAATAATAATAAATAAATAACTTTTATTTCAGGCTGCGTAGGCCCATATTATAAATACCTTACAGACTAACATACATATTATATACTTAAAAACTACACTTTCACACGTGATGACGGCGACGTGATGCGCGTTTCGTTCCGAAGTCTCCCCCGGAACCTCCGGTAGACCACACCCGCTGGCCAGAAATCATCCACCTCGAAGGTTGACAGTAGATGCGTCGGTACTCTCACCACAAAGCAACTGAAGTTGACCTTGTGGCGAGACTCCAGACGCTCGACCCTTAAGGCGAGGGACGTCTTCTTACGGATGTAGTCTACGACATCCTCAACCTCCGTGGATCAGTGCAGGCGGGAGACATACAGCGGCGTCGCGGGTACTTCACACCGCAGTCGCAGCTGGCTCGTAGGGTGCAGTGCCGCGGTGGTTGCGGACGGCGGGCTTCTTCTTCTAAAAATATTGTTTGTATTATTTTTATATTATACCAAATGTTGTTCCGTTGGTGAATCAATAAAATAAATAAATACTATTGTACTCTTGTTATTAAGTTTTAGTCATAACATTGTTATGTACCTTTTTTATTCTAAAATAAAAAAAATCCGTCTTTTTAATAAAAGATGGCCCCGCGTGAGTTTATAGTATAAAAATATAAAAGTTTGTCAGGATGATTGCTACTATTTTACGCAGAAACTACTGATGAAACATTCAAGTAATGCAGCTTAGACATATCAGAAGTGTTATTCTGCATTACTAGAAAGTTATATTAGGCCATAATTTACGTGGACGGAGTCGTGAGAAAACAGCTAGTTACCGGGTACCTAATAAAAATACTGGGTAATTTTTTCCTTCTACCTGATAACCCAAAATTCTGCATGTACTTTTTTTTCTGTCCCTTTCAGTGACACGCTTGCTATGTGTCTATACTTATATTCTGTCTACGGTTACGCTCCTCCAGCAATCTTGCCCTTGAGATCCCCTTGCATTCTTCTTCCTTATATTCCAAATCTTTTACTGTTCGTGCTGCAACTCTGTGGAACTCACTGCCTTTAGAAATTCGCCGTGCGGAATCAATAAATTCCTTTAAACACAAGATAAAATTGTATTTCCTTAATAAGTCCGCGGAATTTCTGATACGGTTTAAATTTGTATTTGTCATTATTGCAATAGTTATTATTACTTAATTTGTCTTTGTCGTCAAATCTTTGATTACTATTATTGTTAGTATATATTTTTTATTTATTTTTGTTTAAGTTCCTAACTTTTTATACAGTTTTGTTAGTTTGTACACCTACACGATCATCTTCAATTCCTATTGTCCATCTCATCAACAAAAGGTTGACTGGTAGAGATTGCTTAGTAGCAATAAGTTCGCCTTTTGTACATCATATATTAGTATTAGCAATATTGTTTATATTTTGTATGTTCTTGGTGTGCAATAAAGTGTTTTTGTATTGTATTGTATATATATATGACGGCGGCCGTATTGCTTATTCCTGGACTTCGAGAGACAGCGACTAGATGGCGCTAGTGGAACGTGCACCGGACGTATTATTTTTACTCTATGGGTGGCCGCCCGCACGATGACATTTTATTGACAATACATTTGTCAATAACGGCAATATAGTCCGCAAATATGTAAAAGTATTGTCAATACTATTGACAATATTTCTCATGCATTATTGTCAATAATTATTGAGGCCTCCCCACCTATCGATGGCCTATATAAGCGGCCGCTCTGTTAGGTCGGTACGCATCTCCAGCGGATGCGTCTCGGTGCACGGACCACTGTCTTTCGACAGTCAGTACTGCCCTGGTATTGGACGTGGAATATTGTCCCTGACAATTAGTACTGTCCTTATTGCGGTGGGTGCGGGGAACACTGTCTCTGACAGCCAGTACTAGAGATGGCCGTTATAACGTAAAGCGTTTAAAATAGCGTGCTTTTATAAATAAGTTGTAAAGTCGTTTAAAAATTTAAGCGTTTATCACTTATAATTATCGTTCATATCGTTTATAGTCATAAAGCCATAAGTGTGGTATGAGCAAAGAAAAATAGTTCTTATGACAGCGCAATAAGAGTGAAAATTATTTAATGTAGCTCATCACTTATTTAAACGGGTTATTTTTTGTACTTATAACTATTAAGCTTTTTCGTGTTTATTCACTTTTTGTTAGTTGCGCTTGCGGGTTGACGAAAACACGTTATATTACGTTACGCAATAATTCGTATTTTAATCGTAATAGTGGTGCTTTGGTGGCTTACCGTGAAGTTTTAATGTAAATAATAAATATAATAATGGTCCATATGGACGTAATATAAACTTTTCGTGTAGTGTTTTAGTATTAAGTTTATTTAGTTTTTGTCGTAAGATGACGAATAAACGACGTGAATTGGAACAGTAATTTATGGAACTACTTTGAAAGAAATGAGGTGGAAAGAAAAAGTGGCGATGTTTGTTATCCTATAAATCAACTATTACTAATGATAAGCAACATTTAAGATTAATGCATATTATCAACATGTAAAAACATTTTTATGAGTTCATATTATTATATTAATAATTATTCAGATTTCAGACAGTCCTAAGCCTGCAAAGTACGAAGGAAAGTTAATTTAAATCAGTTTAAGCGATCGAAAAACGTAACATAAGCGCAAAAAATATTATAACTTATAATTGGCAATAAGTAGTTAGACGAAAAAGCGTCAATTTGGGTTGGATTTTATAACGAGTCGCCTAAATTTGAGAGTGTTGATGGTGTACGGGGCTTAAGGGAGTTAGTCTTAAGCCCCCTAAAAAAATTTTGGCTGCCGGAGTTGCGTCTAAATATTTTTAAACAATTTTCAAAAATTCTTAAATATTGTTGCAATTATGCAAAACGGAACGTAATCTTTATGCTAAAGTACAAGGGGATGAGCCAAGATCTTTTCTTTATCGCTTCTTTAAAGAATCGCCGATCAAAATGTATGGAATTGAAATTTAGAAAAAGAAAATACAATCGAGGTAATTATATTTTATATAAGTATTATAATGTGATATAGGAAATGTATGAGAACAGTATATAATTCTTAGGTAATTAATAGCAATGTATTACTCCGAGTTGGCCCAATACGACCCAGATTTTTTTGTAAACCACCCAGAAGTAGTCGTCCGTCCGTCCGCCGTCGACTCATAATTGAAGCCAGTTGTTATTGAGGACTATTGGGTTCTAGGTATGATTGAGGATGGATCTGAAGATTTGAGGTTGGAAGTGTGTCCAGACAATATTCGCTCTGCTGAGGTTTTGGTGCCACTTATATTAAAGAATGTGGAAATTGGCACCACCATCCACACTGATTTTTGGAAAGCATATGATTGCTTGTCAGAACATGGCTACATACACAAAAAAGTCAACCACTTGAATCGTGACAATCCATTCATAGCTGAAGATGGGACTCATACTCAACGAATTGAGTCCCAGTGAAGGGAAGATGTCCCAGATGAAAGTGTTATATTTAAGCCCGGAGGCGCGGAGGGAGAGCAGCCCCCGCCTGCCGTAATGGAACGCAGTAACGCAGTCCAGAAAGCCGGAGCTGCCTAAGGCGAGTGTTGGTTTCTGCGTTTTGTTAATTTTTTTGTTTGACCCAAAACCGTCCCAAACAGTAAATATCATCTAAGCCGTGAGTCCCCTGAGGAGGGGGGAGTAGTAAGGAGGAGTCCGAAAAACCCCCCAACCTCCTTCCACCGCACCTCTGACATAAAGTCTCGTAAACATCCTTTAAAACAGTTATAACCTCAAAACTTTAATCATTTATAACTTCTAAACTGGTGGTTTCCTAGAGGGGGGAGTGGTACGGGGGGGATTGCCTCCCTCCCCCCCCTCCCCCCGCAACCCCTCCCCCCTCTAAAAAGGGGGCATAGTCCTAAATTTTTACCATGAGCGTGCACTATGTTTGCCACCAAGGCCGATACAATATATACTGAATACTCAAACCATCACAACATTCTGGCCATTTACTCCACACTGCATGCACTGAAGCTCGCCTGCAACTTCTCAGCCGCAGTCCGCACACCTCTTGGTAGAAATTTATATTTTACAGTAATAGCACACATGACTTCTTAGTTCTTGCACTGTTTCCACTTTAATAAGTATTTTATTCCTGCATTATGTAGCTGATGACCTGATGATGACTTTGTCAAAATCGATTGTGTGATTGTGATTCAATTTAAATTAATGTAAAATACTATTAAAGTGGAAACAGTGTAAGAAGTCCTGTATTATTCCTGTATGTCTGGAATGTTAAAATTAATCAAATAAAGGTGAGTATCCCTTCCTAATTTAGTTTAAGCTTCCTAAGGCAAATCATATCTGGGAGTCAACTAACAGCACTTTTAAGCTGCGCGTCCACTGCATCGGAATCGGAGCGTACGGATTTGTTGCTTTGTATGGATTTCTATGGTACTGCGTCCAGTGGATCGGCATTTCTGCGCCTGCGACCGGTATTTATGCCGATGACGTCATCGGCAGTGAACCCGTCATTCGGATTCCGAACGTTTCAAGTGTTTGCGACGACGCGACGGCTATACATAAATACTTATTCACGATGAATGACTATATTTTAATTACTTTAGTGGAAAAATATGATGAACTTTACAATCTAAAACCATTCTAAAACATCAACATTATCATAACCAACTGAGGAGAGACGATATTTTGGATGAAATTGGGCAAATAATAAATAAAAATTGTAGAATATAGTGAAGTTTAAAAAACTTTTTTCGAGTCATATGAATGTACCCAAAAATCTATTTTCATCTTCTAATAAATCAGAATATAATGTATGAAATTCTCCAAAAATTAGTGCTTTTTGAATTTATATTATGATTTATGAACCCATATCTTTCGTTTCCTCTTGTTTCTCTTTTCCTCTTCTGTTAAAATACAGCTAATTACAACAATATCCTCGTCACTATCCTCCATAATGCAAATGCACGTTCAGGCTGACGGACTAAAAATAACTAAATTGCCGATGCTGAATCCGAATGCAGTGGACGCACCCCATCGTCATTTTGTAAATGACGACGCTCCGTCCGCTGCGGACGCTCCGATTCCGATGCTTACGTAGTAACTATTAATTAATCTGTGTCCGATGCAGTGGACGCGCAGCTTTAACAAATATATTTACACAACAGTTGATGCGAATCAATGTTCCTGTCTTTGTCTGATAGTTGAAAAGTATCTTGACAAAAAGGACGAGAACGCAGATTGGCGAATCCAATAGTTAATATTTTTATTAGTCAGGGAGTAAATACGTATAATTTATGTAGGTTATAAATTAGAATGTAGGTATAGCGTACATATGATATGTGCAACCTTTCCATACTCTGACCAAAGAAGTTATAATGAAAAAAACAAACAGGAATAAACATAAAAATACTGCAAATGTTCGGGGAAACGTTTTATTTCAACTTGAGTCTCAACAATTGCTCAACAACGACAAATTATATGGAATCTCATAAGTCTGAAATTTGGTCCGAACATCAAAAATAATCATACCTATTATATCAAAACTTACTCCTATTCTATAAAAATCTAAATTGAATACTTAGACATAATTTGAAATGCGAAAACTTTAACATAGGTAGGTTCATAGAAAAAAGTATACAAGACCTACCAACTTATCTGTGAACTGAAGGAGGACGACACCGTCGATTCAGTGTTGCTAATTAATTAAAGGTCCTCAAAATTGAGCTAGTTTTACAAAGAGTTAATTTGACCTTAGACATTGATCTTTTAATTGAAATACAGTTTAAAAACATAATATTAAGTATATATATAAAAATAGTAAAATAAATGAATAGAATTTAATAATTTGTAGTTACGTTGGTACGCTAACAGTTTATTGTTTCAGGAATAAGCAAATGCTTTGTTTAATAGAAAAATAAATTAATAACTATAACCCGACCACGTAAAAAAGGGGTCTAAAAAAGACAAAATAAGAAAATATATAGCCTATGTTAGCCGCGGCATCATTACGAATCTATAGACACCTCAATTATTAAAATCAGCCCAGTAGTTTAGACGCTACGAGGGACAAACATACAGTCTATGTAGAGTGCCAAAATCATTACCCTTCCTTTTGGCTTCGCTGTAGTCGGGTAAAAAGTAAAATCCAATGAAGTGAAAATTCTGCAGATATGAAGGTTTGATAGCTAAAACAGTTATTAGAGAGATAAACTAGAATCTTTCAAACTTTCTGATCATACTAAATGTTCCATGAATAAAACTTTCAATAAATGCGATGTAGGTACCCACCCTGCATGAGGTACCTGGTACCTATTTCTAGCATTTAGTTAAGAACGTAACTAACCCCCATAACACAAGATTTGACAAATTATAATTAGCAATAGTGCATAGAGGATGTAATAAAAAAAATGCTTTACAATAATTTATTGAAAACCAGGTTTACAGTAATTGTGGTCTATAGATGAACCAGCAAACCCATCTTCATTCTGGTTGTGAGGCCATACTCCGCTTATTTCCATACCACTATCATCGTCATCACTATCGCTTTCGGTTTCAGTGTCACTTACCACTTCTATAATAAAAGGTTTATCTAAATACAAGTCATGTTTTAAGTATTCTCCTTCTAACCTGCGAACATGATTACAATGTTGTGTCCACTCATGAACTGTAATAGCATCAAAAGCTTCACTAACTAGGCGGGGAATTTCAGCATTTTTGTGCTCAATATTTACATCAGCAACTTTTCTTTTCATTGTGCTCCATATGAGTTCAATTGGATTGAGATCACAGTGATAAGGGGGTAAATATAAGCATTTATGTCCATTGTCTTCTAAAATTTTTTCAATCTCATATACAGGTTCAGGCTTGTTTCTCTTAATTATTTCTAAAAGCTGAGGCTTAGTCAACTCTTCCCCATACTCAATTTTATTTTGGGTCAACCATAATTGCATATCTTTTTTCAAAGAATTCGTATTTGGGACTTTGTTTACACAAATACGGTGATAAGGAGCATTATCCATCACTATTATGGATGGCTCTTGTAAATTAGGCACAAGTTTTTCAATAACCCACTTTTTAAAGTTAGCACTGTTCATCTCATCATGATAATCACCACTTTTTGTGTTTGACTTAAACACAAGTAGTGCATTGGTAACAAATCCAGTATCTCCTCCCGCATGAACAATAATATATCTTTGCCCTTTCGATACAGGCTGCAACACTCCGTCTATACCCTTTCCTTGCCAACATTTTCCCGATGTATGCGAAGAGTGAATATAAGTTTCATCTAAATAAATTATGGGCCGGGGCTGGGGAGATTTATTATTTTTATCCACTGCATGCAAGTACTTTGCTCTCCAAGCTGATATTTCATTACGCTCCATAAGAAGCTTCCGATTGGATTGAGATTTTTTGAAACGAAATCCCATTTTCCGAAGTAGCTTTCGCAGACTTTCTCGCTGTCCTGTGTAATTTATTTCTGTCTTTAAGACCTCTAGAAGCTTTTAACAGTAGGCACCTCGTTTTTAGCAGAATAAAATTCATGTACTTTCCTCCGTATAACTCCCATGTCAAAATCATCAACATGTACAAATCCACTTTTACGTTTTCTCTCCTTGCCTGGTGTCCGAATTTTTGTACCAGTTTCTTCTGCTGCGTGCCCTTCCTTAACTATTTTTGAAATTAGTCCTTGACTCACACCTGAAATATAGGATATAAAATAAATGTTAGTAAAATTTAAAGTCTGGCAGATTAGTTGGCTCACTCACAGCAGGTTGCCTAATAGTTGTACATTACGTTAACCTGCAGCAAGAATATAAACGAATATTCCGTAGACTTAAAAATTGATTATGTATCGGGTAATTTATAAAAAGAAGGTTGACAATACTAACCTGTCGCAGCCGAAATTCGTTTGTAAATTTTTGTAAATGGAATAATCGGAGACCCCGCTCGAGCTTCTTCTTCAAAAAAGGTTTTTACCTTTAGAATAATGTTTCGAGCATCACTTCTAATGGCTTTCGGCATAATTAACTTTGTAAATTCAGCAGTATCACAACAAAACAACTAGAGCACCCGAAAGTAGTAGACACAGACAATCGAATGACATTTCAAAATGGCGGCCGTAGTTCCAATTTTCGCCATTTCACAGATAAGTTGGTAGGTCTGTACGGTAGGTTATGTTATTGATTCTTCTTCTTCCTAGGGATGCTCGATGATCATCGATGTTATACGATAAAACATCGATGTTATAACATCGATATTGCATTATTCAAAACATCGTAACGTAAAAATATGTCGTTCCCCATGTGCTACTTTATATCTGTGCCAAATTTCATGATAATCGGTTTAGTAATTTTTACACGAAATCGTAAATAAAGTATCCCATGGGAACCGTACATTTCCCGGCGATAAAAAGTAGCCTATGTCTTTTGTACCTCATTTAAATCAAAACAACACACACTTTCCCATTTATAATAATAGTAGTATAGATGTATTGATGACGGACGGCCGTGAAGAGTTGAAGACGTTTACAAAAAAAAATCGATGTTGCCTGACATCGATGTTTAGAGCTCGATAAATATCGAACATCGATGATAAGCTATCGATGCCAACATCGAGCATTCCTACTCGGGCCTTCCCTGTAATACTGGTAAAACAAGGTGAATAGAAATATTCTTAAGAAAAAGTTTAAAATCCTCTGATCCAAAAACTACTTCAGATGTCACAAATATTAGTATTTTATTTACATTTGTAATATTTTTTCTTTGTTCTGTCAACATTTTAATAGTCTATAGTTAGCAATTTACGTGACAAAGTCACTATAAAGTACAGCGGTTTTAACATGCGATTTACGCCCTTGCCAACTTCAAAAAATTTAATAATTAGAGGCGTATTTTAATTATTAAAATTAGTTTAACCGAAAGTACTATAATAAAATAAAGTAGTAAGTAATATAATAAAATAAAGTAGGTATCCTCTGAAAAACTTTTTCTTCTTATAAAATATAAAATATTTTGACAACCCTATCACTTTTCTCTATTAACCCCATATGTCGTATCTATTGACCCCGCATTCCAGGCAAATAGAAACTGACCATTGATTTGGCTTTTTCTCATAAGGAAATAAAAATTCAGGATTAAAACTATATCGAGGTTGTAAAATATCTTAGGACTCCCACAATGAAAGCAGCTTTATTGCCAGAAGCATAGGATTTATATTGTTATAGTTGGTTTGAAAGTCAGGAACCTTTCTATTAACCCCGTTTTACGGTATTTGATTAAAGGACTGTAATGACTGATTGTATTAATTAATTTAATCAATGATCTTATTTCTTTTTTCTTTTTTTTTTGTAGTGAAAACTTCTTTTAGCGCGGTACGCATATTTTTAGATAAGATAAAATCTCTAGACTCGCGACACTGATACCGTAACGTACCGAGACACAGTTTGGCGTATGGTGAAAACACTATGGAGAAAAAGTGTCTCTAGTTAAATTGCCTCACTTTTGAGATCTTTGGGGCCATTTTGAAATTCGACGTATGGTGAAAACACAATGGAGAAAAAGTGTCTACAGTTAAATGGCCCCATTTTTGACATTTCATGATCATAAAATTTTTAGATAGTAAAAATCTGTTAGCAAGTTCTCAATTTGGCTTTCGTTCGGGCAAATGTAGGTACTGAGGATGCAGTCTCAAAGCTCTCAGAAATAGTGACACAATCTCTTCATAGAGGCCAAAGATGTGTAGCTATATTTTTGGACCTCAAAAAAGCATTCGACACAGTTTCGATACCGCTACTCTTGGCAAAGCTGGAGAAGATGGGTATACGTGGGTTACCGCTAGAATGGCTCCCAGATTATCTATCATTGAGAAGCCAAATTGTAAGAGTGGAGAATGTCTATAGTTCTGATGCTAAAAGGCATGTATTTAAACTTGCGACAAAACAATTAAATTTTGGATGTGAAAATACCCAATATTGAATACTAAATTACCAAATTGGCGAAAGAATGTAAGGAACAAAAAAATTACTAATCTGGTGACTAAATAATACCACTGAATTTTCCAAACTGGCAGACAGATTATGTTTTAGCGACTAAATAAGCATCTTGGCGACAATTTGTGAGTACACATTTAATTTAAGAATAGGCACATATATTTTCCCTGATGTAGGTAACTCAAAAAACATACAAGCAGCAAAACGAGCGCACACAAAAAAAAGCGTACAAAATTCCCAATTTTAAATTTTTCTCGGTTTTTATTAGGGGGGGTGTAGATTATTGTGTAGATTAATTTTGAAATTTAAAAATGGCGGATATTATTTTTCGTAAAATTGATATGGGTGTCGTTTACCAGGTTTTTGGGAGTGCTGGATACAAAAATGACATTCATTTTGAAATTCCAATATGGCGGACATACTTAATTTCATAAAAATAATATGGGTGTCCTTTTATTGGTTTCTGGGGGTGCTGATCACAAAAAAGTCATCAATTTTAAATTTCCTTAGTAACCCAACAACCTCATATTTTCTTCATGATGGGAGAAAAAGAAATTTGAAAATCCTGAATTTTCCAACATTTCTATAGCTTTATACATTCCTAGTATCTCAATGTAGAGCATTTACTATGTTTTTATAAAGTTGATTCTAACTCGGAAACGGTGCATCCTATTGAAAAAATAATGAAAATTTCGTCCCCCTTAGGAATCCCGCAACATAATATTTTCTTCATGATGGGAGAAAAAAAACTTCGAAAATCCTGAATTTTCCAACATTTCTATAGCTATAAACATCCGTCGTATCTCAATGTACAGCATTTACTTCTTTTTTTATAAAATTGATTCTATCTCGGAAACGGTGCATCCTATTGAACAAATAATGAAAATTTCGTCCCCCCTAGGGACCCCGCAACATCATATTTTCTTCATGATGGAAAAAAAAATTCGAAAATCCTGAATTTTCCAACATTTCTATAGATTTATACATCCGTCGTATCTCAATGTACAGCATTACTTCTTTTTTTATAAAATTGATTCTATCTCGGAAACGGTGCATCCTATTGAAAAAATAATGAAGATTTCGTCCCCCTTAGGAACCCCGCAACATCATATTTTCTTCATGATGGGAGAAAAAAAAAAATTCGAAAATCCTGAATTTTCCAATATTTCTATAGGATTTATACATCCGTCGTATCTCAATGTACAGCATTTACTTCTTTTTTTATAAAATTGATTCTATCTTGAAAACGGTGCATCCTATTGAAAAAATAATGAAAATTCCGCCCCCCTTAGGAACCCAGCAACATCATATTTTCTTCATGATGGGAGAAAAAAAAATCGAAAATCTTGAATTTTCCAACATTTCTATAGATTGATACACCCCTCGTATCTCAGTACAGCATTGTCATATTTTTTTCTATAGTCGCTTCTATCTCAGAAACGGTGCATCCTACTGCAAAAATAATGAAAATTTGCTCCCCCTTATTAACCTAGAAATCGCATATTTTCTTCATGAATGGCAGAAAAATTCATGAATCCTGAATTTTGAAAAAATTCTATACATAGCTGGTACCTTGAACTACATAACATACTGTAATAATAATCATCAATCCTAATTAGCATCCCCAAGATCTTTTAATTTAGTATTCATATTCATTTTCCGAAGATTGAATATTCTACATTTTAGAAAATGAAATTGGAAGACAATTTTGTAATCAGAACCCCCAGAAACCGGGAAAAGGAGAACCTGGTTAATTTTAATAACAAAAATTTACGCCATTGTGGAATTACGAAACAGATTTTATTCTCATATTATTCTGCACCCCCAGAAACCTAGAAAATGACACCCATGACAAAGAAAAACATACTCCAACAGTATCCAAAAATAGGATTTTCCGTAGCCTGCAAATTGAATTTTTAGCAGCCATTAATTTATCAACCAAATCTGGTTTTATAGCTGCTTATATGGTATAATGGTCACCAACTCGGAAATTAAGTCACCAACTTATAAATGTCGGTGCTAATTTGGATTAAATTTCGCCTCTTTTTATCTGCCGACTTTAGAATTTTATGTCACCCGAGTGTTTTCGCCAGTTTAGTAATTTAGTCGCCAACATATTAATTCGCTGCCAAATTCAGTAATACAGTATGCTCACGTGCAGCCGCCAACTTATTTTTTGTTCGCTCGATTAATTATATCCCATGCTAAAATAACTTATTTCAACTAATTTTTGAGCTCTGTGTACCAATACAGAAGATAAAAAATTGCCATAAGATCGATAAATCATGGAAAACTAAAGGTATATTAAAATCTACAAAAATAAAAAGGAAGCTATATCTCCAGTCAAAAAGTAGTAAATGTTGCGAACAAAAAATTAGATACTCCCGATATTGTAAAATACTTAAACGCGTTATTAAATTATCGGAAAGAAATACAAATATTAAATTAATAGCTAAAAGTGCTAATACAACTAAAGCCACATGGCAATTAATAAAAAGGCAAACGCAATCAACACAAACTCTCAAACCTACCATTGATTACATTATTCAAGATGATAAAATAATAAAAACGCCAAATAAACTAGTCCATACTTTTAACAACTTCTACATCAATCAAAATTGTAATACGGCTGGACTAGACAAAAATAAAAAACTTCCAACAAGAAATCCAAATAGTATTTTTCTGTACCCTACTGATAGCTCTGAAGTAACAAGATTAGTAAAAGCCTTAAAAAATAAAACAAGTCATGGTTACGATAATATACCTATAAAAGCTGTTAAAGAGAGTATTTTCTATATTGTAAATCCGCTTGTGCACATAATTAATCTAATGTTAGAAACGGGAGAATTTTCAAAAAAGTTAAAGAAAGCAATAATAAAACCTATATTTAAGAAAGGATCAACGCATGACGTAAACAACTATAGACCGATTGCATTGTTGCCTAGTATATCAAAAATTTTTGAAAAGGTTATTTACTACTTATAGATTAATAATTTTTTTAAATTATAATAAAATCTTAAATGATATGTAACCAGTTTGGATTCCAAAAGAAAAAAACTACGTCATTAGCGATATTTAAATTATTTAATTCTGTATGGGGTAAAATAAATGGTAAGAAACAATGTGCTGCAATCTTTATCAATTTGTCAAAAGCTTTTGACTGTGTAAAATTTGACGTACTTTTAAATATACTTGAAATTATTGGAATAAGAGGTCCAGCGTTTAAATAAATAAAAAGCTATTTAAACGACAGATTGCAAGCAACTGCTATAGAAGTGTATGACCATACCACAAAAACGTTAAAAATGGTAGACTCAAATTTCGAAAAAGTATTACTTGGCGTTCCCCAGGGTAGTATATTAGGGCCACTTGTATTTTTAATCTACATAAACGAGCTTCCTTAAATTATACCTAATCAGTAATCACTTATGTGTTATGTACGCAGATGACGCGACAATATTTATTACTAATGAATATGCAAATAAAGAAGACTACAAAAAGGAAATAAACGTAACATTAACAACCATCACTAACTGGCTCAACTCCTTAAATCTAAAAGTTAATCTATCCAAAACCAATATCGTGCGATTTAAATTTTATCAAAGTAAAACTTCCTGTCTAAATGTCTCAGTATCAGATGTTGCTATTGAAGAAGTGAGCAGTAGGTATTCGTTTTCTTGGCGTCATAATAGATCAACATCTAAGCTGGAAAGCTCATATTGAAAATATAAATAAAAAAAATTCTAGCGCCTGTTACGGTTTATCAATCCTTGCTGAAACTACAAATATAGATGTTACTAGAAATGCCTACTTTGGAAATGTGTACCTATCCATTATTATTATATGGTATCATATACTGGGGCAATTCGTCAATACATACTTGAACTGTGCCTATTTGTCAGAAATAATATTCATTACTTTAGCTTTAAATCTGAAATGAAAAGGAACCTGCGCAACAAATACAAATACAACATAAATCTACCAAAAATTCACAATATGATTTTTTATAAAAGTACTTACACTACTGCTATAAGGGTTTACAACCATTTACCTATAGGAATAAAAGAACTAAATGGACAAAAATTTAAAAACATACTTAAAAGATGGTTAACTGAAAAAGTATTTTATAATCTACAAGAGTTTTTTTAAAGAAAATCTATGAAATTAAATTGTAATGAAAAAATTCTTCTATATGATTTGGTTCTAAATTAATACTTAATGACATACCTACTTTCATATTGTATTATATTTTATCACAGCCTATAGAACTATTACCTACAGTCGTCCAACGGACACGTCTAGACAGAGCAATCGTGCGGGGCGTGCGGGGTGAGAGAGGGGCGGTAGCGAGCCCAAGCTGCCATACACTCGCTTGGGACACGTCAGCCGGGGTTGACGCTTTTTAATTTGATTGTTTTAAGTGGTTTGCGACAGTGTTTCGTTTGAGTTGTATGTAGGTACTTATTTACAATGGTCAATTATATGACCAGCTAAAGAAGATTAATTTTAATACAAAACCATGCGCCTGTTTCCCGTCAGAATTTTTAGTAAAATTGTATCTACGTATGAGAATTTACTAACTACATCGTCAAATTCAACAATCACAATCTAAAAACTAGTAAATCCAAATGTCGAAAATACCTTTCAGTTTCGCATTTGTAGCTTTTGCAGGGTTCGTAAATATCCGATATTTATAATAAATATCAAAATATCAGATATATTTGATAATATATATCCGATATTTTTGATTTTTTGATATTTTCAAAATTACATACAAATCTCATAGGTACTCTGATATGTTTTTTTCGTAATAGTTGAATCGAAATAATTTGTATGTCTGATAATTTGAAGATAGGGAAGTAAAATTAAACTCATTTATTTATTATTATATATTAAATATTATATTGAAAGTTTTCAAATCAATTAAAAATCAACGATAGATACTTTTGAGTATCAATTTAAATAAACCATAAAACCATAAAATGACTTTTGTTTATAACCAGAAGAAAAAAAAGTGTATTAATTTTATCAGTCGAATTAATTTGACACATGGTATAAATGGTATAACAATAGTATAATAACAAACAAGGAATTTTCTTCCGAAAAACAGGGGGTCACGTGGGTGTCATATGCCGTTACAAGCCGCGTCGACGGCTATGATTAGTTAATGTCGTGTCAAATTGCAAGTTTTTGATGACCTAGGCTTGTGAAACTCTCGGAAAATAAGACCTGTGTTGATGTAAGATTTTTTACATTTAAAACATTCTTTTACATTTTTAAATATAAATATCAATTTTGATATAATATATCAAGCATAAATATCAATTGATATATATCATGATATATATACGATATATATCAATTGATATATATCATGCTAACCCTGAGCTTTTGTATACGCATTTGTATTTTTTATAATAAAACTCTTCATTAATACTTCTATATATATATTTTTTGTTTTATTCCTAGTACTCTACATACACATACTACGAATACCTAGGTACACAAAATGTAGAACAGATTATAATAAAACATGTGACAACCCTGCAGCAATGACGAATACCTACACAAAAGCGGCATTTCGCGCGACTTCAAACGCGTTGGACCACTGTATCTCTTTATTACACTGTGATTTTATTATGATGACCTACAATGAATGAAATTATAAATAATGTAATAATCTAATCTGATAAAAATGTTATGTAAATTGCATGAAATTAAATTCTTATACCTATTAATTAAATTAATAAAACTATTACAGGAATAAAAAAATAAATATAATAAAATAGACAAAAAATATGTAATATCAAATAGTGTCTCTATAAATTGTCCCTAAATTATATTGATACGGCAACTATTATTAGTTCTAATTTCAATACTATTATGTGATGTTCGTAACTCTATTTTGTAATGTTTAATGTAAATGTAATCCTAAGTTCTGACATTCAATTATTGCAAACTGTCGATACTATACCTTAATATACTGTAACATCTTATCTATTGTACACAGTCTTAAGCAATAAATAGCTCTTTGTCTTTGTCTTTATAAGTTATTTCGTAGGTATCTAGATGGTAAAAACTGTATGTCTGTCACCAGGCTATGTCTCATAAGATCATGATCCTTGATAGCTAGACAGTTAAAATTTTTACATAACCTTTACTAAAAATAGTCGATTTCGTAATAAAAAGGAACCCTTATAGTTTTGCTCTGTCCCTCCGTCTGTCTGTCTGTCTGTCCACGCCTCTAGCTTCTGTAATTATGAATATAAATAAGATAAGATAAGATAAGATAAATATTTATTTCTCAGTACAATACAATATAGAGCTGTTTAAAAGTACATTCTTGTCCTTAGAATTAAGTACATTATTATTCCCAAATATTATATTGTACGAGTCTGGTGCCCAAGCTAGGCTAGGCCTGTGTTTCAGGTCACCAGGCTCCTCATCCTCACAATTTTAATTATTACATAACATATTTTTTTTTCCAAAAACCAGTTACATTATTATGGCAGTAACAAAATCTATATTGTGTGTGTGTGTGTGTGTGTGTGTGTGCGTGTGTGTGTATGTGTGTCAGTGCGCGTGCGTGTGCATGGGTGTGTGTTTAGGTGCACGTGAGTGGGTGTGCTACAAGGGTCTTTTCATATTATGTTGGTAAGTATAGTTTCAGTGTCATCATAGTTCAGTCCTAATAACCACTTTCTCAACGTATTTTTACACTCATATTTTGTGAGATGAAATATATTTAGTAGCCTGTGTGTTTTATTGTAAAGGTAGCCACCTAGATAACCAAAGAATCGTTTAGAAAAAGAGGTTTTGTAGCAATTGGAAGGACGTTGAACAGGGTTATATCTTCTTTTACCTTGTGTGAGTAGAGGATCATATATTAAAGCAGAGTGTTGTTTTAATATTGTATGCAGTATGAAAAGCTGCCGTACGGTAAGTACAGAACTTTCTTTATATAGCTGCCTAGTGGGATATCTAAAAGGACGGAAGGACATGACTTTTAAGATAGCTCTTTGGGTTCTTTCTAATTCTAGTAGGTTAGTCTTTGGTACTCCTCCCCATATTGTTATACAGTAACACAACAAAGACTGCGCTAGGGCAAAGTACACTGTTTTTAGAGTTTCTTTATCGACTGTATTTCTAAGACTTTTAAATACGTATATGAGCTTTCTTAACCTGTTACTGAGAGTGTTTATATGTTCTTGAAATTTCAGGTTATTGTCGATAATTATGCCAAGGTACTTCACTTTTTCAGTTTTCATCAAAGTTACACAATCACATCCTCTTACAAGAGGGTCAGAACAAACATGTGCAACAATGATGTGAGGCGATGTTGTTTTTGTAATGGAAAATTGCATGTATTGTGTTTTAGTGGTATTTAGTGTCAACAAATTATCATGTAGCCACTTGAAGACTTTATTGAATCCTAGTTGTGCCAGATGGAAAACATCGTCCCAAGCTCTTGCGCTGAACAAAAGTGCAGTATCGTCAGCGAAACTTACAATCTTGCCATTTAGAAGATTTAGCAATCCGAGGTCATTGATGTAGATCAAGAATAGAGTAGGACCGAGAACTGATCCTTGAGGAGTTCCGTAGGTAAGTACTTGATCCTCACTAGTGAAGTCATCAATTTTAACCTTTTGTGTGCGATTACTTAGGTAGTCTCTAAAAAGGTTCAACGGTAGACCTCTGATTCCTAGGCATTCCATCTTATGTACAAGTATATCGACAGAAACTGTGTCGAAGGCTTTTGCCAGATCCAAAAATATGGCTAAGACTTTATCCCCACTATTCATTTTGTTAACTATGTAGTCAGTGAGCTCGTGTACAGCATCATTAGTTGACTTACCCGAACGAAACCCAAATTGTGCTGGTGCAAACATCTTATTGCTTTCTAGATAGTCAACCAGTCTTTTATTCATCACGCGTTCTAATATTTTGGAGAATGCTGTTAGCACGGCAATTGGTCGATAGTTATCAACACAGCTTCTGTCGCCACTTTTATGTACCGGATGGATTAAAGCTTTTTTAAATGCTCGTGGAAACTTACCCGTGGAAATGGCGAGATTACAAATGTAAGTTAACGGTGGAACAATTGCACCCTCATGTTTTTTAAGAAGGGCACTGGATATACCGTCCCATCCCACAGCACAGTCACTACGAAGTGATTTTAATATATTTCTTATCTCTATTTCGTCTGTAGGCAGTATTACCATTGATTTTGACGTCCTGGGAATGATAGTATTTACTATCGATTGTTGATGGCTCTGAATACGTTTAGCAAGATTTTCCCCTATTTTGGCAAAGTAGTTATTTACATGGTTAACAGACTCCTGTGGTGTGTCCAATGTGGTTAGTAAGTGAGATGACGTGTTAATTTTTTTGTTCCTTCCTGCTATTTCATTGATAGCCGACCAGATTAATTTAGGGTTTTTACCGGCTTTTTTGATTTCATTTTTTTCAAATTGTATGAAATTTGGTATAGTTTTTTGTATATTATATTATCTCGGATTTAGCATTGTAAAATAATAATAATTTTATATTTTGAGGGTAGCTCTCCATACATGAGAAGTGGGGATGAAAAATATTTTTTCATTGTACCCCATTGTGTTGCATAACGTTGAATAGCGCTTTAAAATAGAGTCAAGATTTCATACATGATTTTTTTTTTCAAAATTTTTCGTGTAGTTGTAGAGTAGATTTCTAAATTATAGGTTAAACTTGTAAGTTTCCATGCTGATATATCATGCTTAAAACTCAGGGAAAATTATTTTGAACCAAACCGGACTGTGACTTCTGAAGTAATTTGAAAAACCTATTACATGTTGATAGTAACGGAACCCTCCTTAGACACAACAAACGTGAATTTTTTGACGTTTTTAGCGTGATTCTTTAATGTCAAGTTGGCAAAAGGTAGGCTTGCAATAAGAATTTCGGTTTTTTATACAATACATTTTTATTCCAATAAGTGATAGGTCAGCTGGAATTAAATAATAATAGGTAGTATATTATATTACTTATCGTCAAGTAAATCAATTTCATATTTAAATAAAACAAGCAAAACCCCCCTGATAACCCCTACAGATACCTTTTCTCCCTAAATTTAGGGAAAAAGTTCCAAGTTGGCATCACAGATAGACCGGCAGACATTTTGTTGTGATAAGATAAGAATCTCTACGTGCATAGGTTTACGCAGGTTTACGCACTTTCTGGACGGAGTCTTAGCTAACGAACTTTGTTCGCAGGTCCACTTCCTGAGGATGCTCCGGGTTCGGAGCGAAACGCGCGTCGAGTTTTGCAACCTGCATGGTGGTGTGGGGCTTTGCACGATCTTGCTGACATTGTTGCTTGTGTGGTGGTGGTGTTTGCACGATTTTGCTTCTGAGCGCACGCATAAGCAGTGCGGGAGGAGGGAGGTGCGTTCAGTGGCGTAGCTATCGTAGGGCTAGGTGGTGCAGTGCACCAGGGCCCCGGAGCTCAAGGGGCCCTCTAGCCTCAGCTTTGAAAAGAGAGGAGCATATAAGAAAAAAGGAAAAAAAAATCTTGTGAGCAGGCTCGAGACTCGAGGCTCGAATTTTTTTTCTTTTTTTTAATGTTGTTAAATGTTAAATGAACACCAACAATTACAAGACTTCTGATTTAAGATTTTCAACACATGCGCTAAGCGTCCTCGATGAGCATGTGCTGTTTGTTATCGTTATTTCAGTTATTTGGTATTTGATAGTTGGGATGAGTACGCCCGTAGCACATTAGATCAGCGATAAGCTCACTTGCTTGACGGTCGTGAGATCAATTTGACAATACCATACTCCACCTATATTAACTTTTTCGTCAAGTTTTCATTCCCTCTTACCTTGAATCAGTTCTCATATTTTATGATATTCATTGCGATGTTTTCAACTTTCTGGGGTCTGGATGCACTATAATAGTTGACGCTAGGTCTACTAGGTATGTCACTGACCGTTGCAATTCGTTTTCCCTACTACCAGCACCAGCCTTATTTCATCTTTCATCAAGTATCGCCACTAATGCAAATGCTACTATTTCTATTCCGCTCATTCATCCATCTGGCACCATATTCTGCTAGAACTCATTTGCGCTAAAAAAAAATCCGATGACAAAACATGTATGATACAGGATACAGGTTGCAGCACAACGGTATTCGTATAATCTATAATAACTCTCAAACTTTTAACTTGATCGACAACGAAAAATAAAAAACGTTTTTCTAAATTCAAGTTCAAATTGAAGAATGAGCTATTATCTCAGACCAAATAAAAAGTATAGACAGACTTCTACGAACAATCATCTGTTTAATAAATATTCTATATCGTCATGTATGTGCGTCGTTGTTTATTTATTCCCATTTTCCTCCATTTAACACATAGATATTCTACCCCTCATAGAGACGACGTATGGATTTAACCTATTAGGGATAAGTTTAAGTCACTGTTTCCTATTCTTATTCCTATGACTAATTTTAAAGGTCTATATAAGTTCAAGCTACGCGGAAAGAGGGGATGAGGGGCATGAGGGCCCGATTCTTCCCTTATGCACCGGGGCCCTTGCCCACCTAGCTACGCCACTGGGTGCGTTACGCATGCTTATGCGTGCACTCACACATCTGCTTGCAGGTTGTGGGTATTATTTGGCGGAAGATTGCTAAAAATAATAATATTTATTAATTTTATATAGATAAATCTTACATAAAATGGTTATTTTTGTTCATAGTTACTGTTGTGGATAGAATTAAGTTATATGTAAATAGGCTTAATTTGTATAATTTGTTTTGTAAATAGTACATTTTCAGTATGATAAGAATCACTAAAATGTATTAGAATAGGCTAGGATAAGTGTATGTAAGTTATTTTGCATAATATCGACAGAATAAGTTCGATACTTCATGTAAATATTGTATATAATTTGCATTGTATCGAGTCGATAGGTCCTAGGTCACTTTTTTGTACTGTTAAGGATCAAAGGGGCCTATCCGATCACCGCGAGCGAATATGTGTGCGCGGAAAAGAGACGCACCTCGCGGTGAGGGATAGCATGATCCGCGGCGCGGGGGGTCACGAACTCGTAACCCCGCGGGGCCTCTTTGATTCTGGCTATAAATATAGAGCCGGATTCCGGGTTCTTCACTGTACTGAAAAGCAGTCACGAGTCTGGAAGAAGAAGACTCCCGAAGAAACCCTGGAAGAAATAGTAATAGTGAAAGTAGTGCTAGTATAGTGAAAAGTGAATACTGTGCTACGGGAAAATTGTATGGGGAAAATAAACGAACGGGTTTCAATCGTGTAATGGTCGTTTCAATCGAAATTTCCCCAGAGCTATCGAGGCGGTCCACGAACGTAATATACGGCGCACTTGGAACGGAGGGTGTGCTGTATTAGGCCAGATAGTGGCCCCCGGACAGTGTCTGGCTGCCGTGCTGGATACTGCAACATACGTGGACTGTGGAAAAGTGTGTGTATGTGGCCTCCGAGCTGATTCGTGTGTTTGGAGACCATAACACTGCTGGTCCTTCTCGGCCGGATACGCTGTCTTGCCAGTGACAGTATTCTGGTCCAACGTAAAGGCCCCACGGTCGGAATACGAGTGCCGTGTGGGTGAAAGTGCTGTGTGTTCCTGCCCTGCCCGATCGGCTCCCGGTTCAGTACGTGTTGGAGTCTCGGCCCAGAAGGGGTATCGGGTCCAACGAACTCGGGAAGTGGAGGAGCCTACGTCTACGTGTTCGTCGTGAACCTTCGCCGTGGTACGTCGGGAGGAATCCTGCAAGCTTCCGCCGCGTGGATCGAGTCGCCGGGGAAGGTCGTATCATCGGGTCGTCGTGTCTTCACGTCGGACAAGTACGTCGCGCGCACGTCGTCGCTACGTACGGACAGTACCGTGAGTCACTGAACATTTTCATACTCAGTGAATGTGTTTTGTGTTTAATTTGTGAACTTTAAGTGATAAAGACTTTTAAGTTAGTTTTTAGTAAACCCCTGTGTATATTAGTGTAAGGTCAGGCCAATTAAGTGCCTGCGAAAAATCTAATAGCAATATTTCGTTTTGTGTTTTTGCCTTCGAGCAAAGACAGGGGTCGTTAAATGCCTGTGAAAATTTAATAGCAATTTCTCATTTGTGCATTTTTGCCTTCACAATAGGGAAGGCGTTCCCAACTGTTGAGGGAACAAAAATTTAAGTTTAAATTAATTTTAAATTTGAATTTTGAATTGTTTTTTGAATAATTTTGTTTAATTGTTTTACATTTTAAATTTTAATTTTAAATTTAATCTGTACATATTGTTGCTTGTTTTTTGTTTTTTGTTTTGTTGTGTAAATATTAGGTTAAGTCTTGACAATGGTAGTAACCAGAAGCCAAGCTGACGCACCAGAGATAGTTGAAAGGAATCGTACCGAAATGGAACGTCTACGGTTTCATGATCCGCCAGCATCCCCGTCTGTACGCACAAGGGCATACACCACGGAGCCTACGGAAGCAGGCACATCGCAGCTGCTCATGCAAGAACGGCCAAGGGTTCGTTCGACAACGGGATCACATGTGTCCACAATGAGCGCCGTCACTCGTGTGAAGATGGCTGAATTGAAAGCTGCAGAAAAACTAGCCGAGATCAAGAAAAAGGAACTCGAGCTAGAGAAACAGTTGGTGCAGAAGCGATTGGAGGCCGAAGTATCTGCCATTCAAGACGAGGTTAGCATCCACGATGAGGATCGCAACAGTCACACAAGGGTGACAGAATGGTTGAAGTCTACCGAGGCAGAGCCAAGGGAGGAAGCTGTTCAAGTGGAGCAGCCCCAACCAGTGCAGCAAGGCCCAACGGAAAAGGGAGATATTCAACGACTGGCAGAGGCCATCGAGAAAATGGCACGGCCGCGAACTCATAGGATGGATCTACCTACCTTTTCGGGACTCATTACGGAGTGGCTTCCATTCAAGGCGGCCTACAATGAAAGTACCAACATGTACCAAGTCCCAGCAGCAGAAAACTTGCAACGATTACGAACCTGCCTGAAAGGCGACGCAAGGGAAGCCGTATCGGCACTTCTGAGTACTGCGACGGATCCGGAAGTGATCATGAAGACACTGGAACAATGCTTCGGACGTCCAGAAGTGATAATCGATAAGGCAATGGAAGACCTCAAGAGGTTACAACGGCCCACGTCGGCGGCCGGTGAGTTGAATAATTTTGCCATAAAGGTGCAAAATATTGTTTGTGTGTTGCAGAGTGTTGACAATCGACGAGGTTACCTCTACAACCCCATGTTAACCAGGGAGGTCCTGGAAAAGTTGAGTCCACACCTCAAGTCAAGGTGGTGCGACTACGCACACGAACAAGAGGGAAGTGTGCAACCCGAAATAGTACTCCTGTCACGATTTCTGATGAAGGAAGCGGACCGAGCGCTCCGATACTCCTATGCACCGCAAGGCAGTGCAGCGTCTGCCAGGAAAGAAGTGAGGCAGCCAGTTGGAGCAGCCGGACCGAAGAAAAAGAACGTGGTCTACAGCACTACCGAGGCCGCAAGTACCTGTCCGTGCTGTAAGAAGGGACCACACAAACTGAGCGACTGCCAGAAGTACAAAGGCATGAGTGTAAGTGCCAGGTGGGAGTTCGTGAAAAAGGAAAAGCTTTGCTTCAAGTGCATCGATGAGAAGCACCGCAAAGACAAATGCAAGGCGAAAGGCTGCAACGTAAACGGCTGCAACAGGCCTCATCATCCGTCGCTTCACGTGGAACGGGGGGAGCAACAGCAGCAGCAGCCAACGGAGCCACAGCAGCAACCGCAGCAGCAGGAGGAGGAGGTTGCGATGTCGACACAAACAGCTTCAGCTGAAAAGGTACTCCTAAAAATGTGCCCGGTGATCGTGTCCGGACCACGGGGGGAGTACACCACACATGCATTCCTGGACGAAGGAGCTACCGTCACACTCATTGATGAAGAGTTGGCGCGAGCCGTCGGTGCACAGGGTGATGCAAAACCGCTAAGGTTACGTGGAGTGAACATGCAGAAGAGCGACAATGCCAGCAGAGAGGTTCACTTACATATTCGTGGATTGTTCGCAGGAAAACCGCTCGCACTCCGAGCGCGGACAGTCAAAAATTTGGACTTGCACCAGCAAGCAGTACCGTTGAACGTCGCATCGTGTCAACACTTAAGAGATCTTCGGAAAGAAGAAATTTGCTACACAGCAGCAAAACCGATGCTACTGGTGGGGAGCGACCACTGGCAGTATATAATCAGTCAGGAAATAAGGACTGGAAAACGAAATGAGCCGGCAGCGTCCAGGACCCAACTGGGATGGGTCATCCATGGGACGATACCGCGCAGATCGATGCCTCGACGAGGGAATGCAGAAAGGGTGTTCCATGCGAGGACAGACGAAGGACTTCACGAACTGGTGGAGGAGCACTTCGCAATTGAATCTTTGGGAGTAGCAGCCAAGGCACGGGTAAGGCCAGAGGACCAACGTGCAGTGGACATCGTGGCGGCTACCATCAGACCCACCGATGGAGGATACGAGGTAGGTCTACCATGGAAAGACGACAATCTCGAATTTCCAGGTAACTGCAGCTACGAGGCAGCTTGCAGACGCCTCAGGAAGATGGAGGCAAAAATGGATGCAGATCCAAAATTTGCAGAGGCTTACACAGCACAGGTAAGTAACTTGTTTGAAAAAGGCTATGCTGTTCCATGTGACGGTTCAGAAGAACATAGCAGGAGGAGCTGGTTCCTGCCACACTTCGCAGTGGAGAATCCCAACAAGCCGGGGAAGCTTCGCTTGGTGTTCGACGCCGCAGCCAGAGCGGGGGGCACCTGCCTGAACGACGGTCTACTGGAGGGACCCGACAGGTTAGTATCGCTGCTCGGTATTCTTTTCAGGTTCCGAGAGAAGCAGGTGGCAGTAACAGCGGACATCCAGGAAATGTTCCTCAGGATAAAAATTATCAAGGAGGATCAGGCAGCACAGCAGTTCCTGTGGAGAGGAACCGCACGGAACCGACCACCTCAGAAGTTCAAGATGAAAAGCATGATCTTCGGGGCGGCCAGTTCACCATTCATGGCACACTTCGTAAGGGACTACAACGCGGAAAAGCATGCGGAGGAGTACCCTAGAGCTCTGGAGGCAATCACCAAGGGGCACTACGTAGATGACCTGGTGATGAGCTACGAAGACGAACAGGAAGCCAGAATGGCCGTGGAGGAAATACGCAAGGTACATGCTGTAGCAGGCTTCACACTACGAGGATGGAGCTCGAACAAGGAATATGTGCTACGCGACGTGCCTGCGGAACTACGGGAAGCTGCGAGCTCGAGCTTAGGGGGCAAGCAGCCGGAAAACAAGATCCTGGGAATCTACTGGGATGCAGGTAAGGACGTACTAGGTTTCAACACCAGGATGAGCCGAGTACCAAGGGACGTGGCTACAGGAAGCTGCGCACCCACGAAAAGACAGACACTTAGTGCAGTCATGTCGGTCTTTGACCCATTGGGGCTCCTGTCGTACTACACGATCAGGGCCAAAATAATTCTGCAGAGTTTATGGAGGCTGCAGATTCCTTGGGACGAATGTATTCCCGAGGAGGAAAGTAACATGTTCAACAACTGGATTGGACAACTGGAAACTGTAAAGAATTTACAGATCAGAAGGTGCTACTTCGACAGCAAGGACTTCGAAGTGGAACAACATGTCTTCTGCGATGCGAGTGAACAGGCCTACGCTGCAGTGGTTTACTGGCGGATCATGTACGGGGACAAAACGGACGTGGTCCTGGTAGCGGCTAAGGCGAAGGTGGCACCACGTCGCACTCAAACCATACCGAGGCTTGAGTTGCAAGCAGCTGTACTAGGAGCTAGGTTAGCCGATAGTGTCAAGAAAGAACATCGTCTACACTTGAGAAGAACGTGCTTCTGGTCAGACTCGACAACGGTGGTCCACTGGATCAAGAACGACGCACGAGGATACACACCGTTCGTGGCACATCGGCTCGGCGAGATAAATGAGCTCACCGACAGAAAAGAATGGAGATGGCTGCCAACGGAGGAAAATGTTGCAGACGACGCAACAAGGTTCAGAGAGGAACCACTGAAGGAAGACCACCGATGGTTCTGTGGTCCAGACTTCTTACGCCGTGACGAAGAGGCGTGGCCCCAAGAAAGGGCACTTGAAGACCGGGAAGATGAAGAAACCGTGGCAGTTACCAGAGAAGAGGAAAGTGACTTCGACTGGTTGCCCGACCCGGCCAGGTTTTCGAACTTTGACAAACTCGTGCGCACTATTGCCTATGTTCTAGTGTTCACAGATCGCCTACGACGACGGTCTTCGGGCATGACCGTGGCACACCTCGAGCGCGCTGAGGCCCTGCTTGTGCGGCGCTCTCAAGCGGAGAGCTTCGCCGACGAGCTGGGGCGCCTGCGCCGAGGGCAGCCGCTGTCGAGGACGAGTCGTCTCCGGAGGCTGGACCCGATGCTGGACGACGGCATCCTGCGACTACGGGGGCGCATCGGGGCAGCAGCAACACCGGAGGAGGCGAAACGGCCTGTCATCTTGGACGGGCGACACCACGTCGTGAGGCTGCTCGTGGCACGCGAGCACAGGAGGGCTGGACACGCCAACCGGGAGCGTGTCACCAACGACCTGCGGCAGCGGTACTGGATCCTGCACCTGAGGCCTACGCTGCGTGCAACGGAGCGTGAGTGCACGTTCTGTCGCGCGCGCTGGGGCCAACCACGCCGACCCATCATCGGGGACCTGCCCCGAGCTCGCCTGGAGCCCTACCACCGCCCCTTCTCCAACTGTGGGGTGGACTATTTTGGGCCCATGATCGTCAAGATTGGAAGACGAAGAGAGAAGAGATGGGGTGCATTATTCACGTGCCTGACGACGAGAGCAGTCCACATCGAGCTGGTGCCATCACTATCGACGGACTCTGCAATTATGGCGTTAAGAAGAATGGCGGCGAGAAGAGGATGGCCGAAGATTATCTACTCGGACAACGCCACCAACTTCCGGGGAGCAGACAACGAGCTTCGCAACGCCTACAAGGAGTGGGGACCCGCCCTACAAGAAGAGGGTCTCCGCCACAACATGGAGTGGCGCTTCATACCTCCTGGAGCACCAAACCAGGGGGGAGCGTGGGAGCGGCTCGTGCGGTCCATCAAAACTGCACTGAGCGCCACGCTACGAGAGAAGGCCACCACGGAAGAAGTTCTTCAAACTCTGCTGCAAGAAGCAGAATTCAGCGTCAACGCTCGCCCACTCACACACGTGAGCGTTGATCCTCGAGATCCCGAGGCGCTGACACCCAACCACTTCCTGTTGGGTTCATCGACGGGCCTGCCCTCAACGGGTCCATGCAGTGAAGACGACAGGCGCACATGGCGCGCCAGCCAAGCGCTCGCCGACCACTTCTGGCGACGCTGGCTCCGCGAGTACCTACCTACGCTGGTACCTCGAGGAGAGCCGCGGCGGGACACGACGGCAGTATCCCCTGGAGACGTCGTGCTGGTCGTCGACAACACGCTACCCCGCAACGTGTGGCCGCTGGGAGTCATCGAGAAGACGTTCGCCGGTCCCGACGGAGGAGTTCGCATCGCGGAGGTGCGGACACGAACAGGAACCTTCAAGAGGCCCGTGAGCAAGCTCGTGATCCTGGTGAAGAAGGAGGCTACGCAAGCTGCGCCGGGGGGAGGATGTTGTGGATAGAATTAAGTTATATGTAAATAGGCTTAATTTGTATAATTTGTTTTGTAAATAGTACATTTTCAGTAGGATAAGAATCACTAAAATGTATTAGAATAGGCTAGGATAAGTGTATGTAAGTTATTTTGCATAATATCGACAGAATAAGTTCGATACTTCATGTAAATATTGTATATAATTTGCATTGTATCGAGTCGATAGGTCCTAGGTCACTTTTTTGTACTGTTAAGGATCAAAGGGGCCTATCCGATCACCGCGAGCGAATATGTGTGCGCGGAAAAGAGACGCACCTCGCGGTGAGGGATAGCATGATCCGCGGCGCGGGGGGTCACGAACTCGTAACCCCGCGGGGCCTCTTTGATTCTGGCTATAAATATAGAGCCGGATTCCGGGTTCTTCACTGTACTGAAAAGCAGTCACGAGTCTGGAAGAAGAAGACTCCCGAAGAAACCCTGGAAGAAATAGTAATAGTGAAAGTAGTGCTTGTAGTGGTCCTCAGAACTCACGATTCAGCTCGGAGGCCACTTATATTCACACTTTTCCACAGTCCACGATGTTGCAGTATCCAGCACGGCAGCCAGACACTGTCCGGGGGCCACTATCTGGCCTAATACAACGCACCCTCCGTTCCAGGTACGCCGTATATTACGTTCGTGGACCGCCTCGATAGCTCTGGGGAAATTTCGATTGAAACGACCATTACACGATTGAAACCCGTTCGTTTATTTTCCCCATACAATTTTCCCGTAGCACAGTATTCACTTATCACTACTGGCACTACTTATTCACTATTTACTTTTCACTATTTCTTCCAGGGTTTCTTCGGGAGTCTTCTTCTTCCAGACTCGTGACTGCTTTTCAGTACAGTGAAGAACCCGGAATCCGGCTCTATATTTATAGCCAGAATCAAAGAGGCCCCGCGGGGTTACGAGTTCGTGACCCCCCGCGCCGCGGATCATGCTATCCCTCACCGCGAGGTGCGTCTCTTTTCCGCGCACACATATTCGCCCGCGGTGATCGAATAGGCCCCTTTGATCCTTAACAGTACAAAAAAGTGACCTAGGACCTATCGACTCGATACAATGCAAACTATATACAATATTTACAAAATGTATCGGACATATTCTGTCGATATTATGCAAAATAACTTACATACACGTATCCTAGCCTATTCTAATACATTTCAGTGATTCTTATCCTACTGAAACTGTACTATTTACAAAACAAATATACAAATTAAGCCTATTTACAATAAAACTTAATTCTATCCACAACATCCTCCCCCCGGCGCAGCTTGCGTAGCCTCCTTCTTCACCAGGGTCACGAGCTTGCTCACGGGCCTCTTGAAGGTTCCTGTTCGTGTCCGCACCTCCGCGATGCGAACTCCTCCGTCGGGACCGGCGAACGTCTTCTCGATGACTCCCAGCGGCCACACGTTGCGGGGTAGCGTGTTGTCGACGACCAGCACGACGTCTCCAGGGGATACTGCCGTCGTGTCCCGCCGCGGCTCTCCTCGAGGTACCAGCGTAGGTAGGTACTCGCGGAGCCAGCGTCGCCAGAAGTGGTCGGCGAGCGCTTGGCTGGCGCGCCATGTGCGCCTGTCGTCTTCACTGCATGGACCCGTTGAGGGCAGGCCCATCGATGAACCCAACAGGAAGTGGTTGGGTGTCAGCGCCTCGGGATCTCGAGGATCAACGCTCACGTGTGTAAGTGGGCGAGCGTTGACGCTGTACTCCGCTTCTTGCAGCAGAGTCTGCAGAACTTCTTCCGTGGTGACCTTCTCTCGTAGCGTGGCGCTCAGTGCAGTTTTGATGGACCGCACGAGCCGCTCCCACGCTCCCCCCTGGTTTGGTGCTCCAGGAGGTATGAAGCGCCACTCCATGTTGTGGCGGAGACCCTCTTCTTGTAGGGCGGGTCCCCACTCCTTGTAGGCGTTGCGAAGCTCGTTGTCTGCTCCCCGGAAGTTGGTGGCGTTGTCCGAGTAGATTATCTTCGGCCATCCTCTTCTCGCCGCCATTCTTCTTAACGCCATTATAGCAGAGTCCGTTGATAGTGATGGCACCAGCTCGATGTGGACTGCTCTCGTCGTCAGGCACGTGAATAATGCACCCCATCTCTTCTCTCTTCGTCTTCCAATTTTGACGAGCATGGGCCCAAAATAGTCCACCCCACAGTTGGAGAAGGGGCGGTGGTAGGGCTCCAGGCGAGCTCGGGGCAGGTCCCCGATGATGGGTCGGCGTGGCTGGCCCCAGTGCGCGCGACAGAACGTGCACTCACGCTCCGTTGCACGCACCGTAGGCCTCAGGTGCAGGATCCAGTACCGCTGCCGCAGGTCGTTGGTGACACGCTCCCGGTTGGCGTGTCCAGCCCTCCTGTGCTCGCGTGCCACGAGCAGCCTCACGACGTGGTGTCGCCCGTCCAGGATGACAGGCCGTTTCGCCTCCTCCGGTGCTGCCGCCGCCCCGATGCGCCCCCGCAGTCGCAGGATGCCGTCGTCCAGCATCGGGTCCAGCCTCCGAAGACGACTCGTCCTCGACAGCGGCTGCCCTCGGCGCAGGCGCCCCAGCTCGTCGGCGAAGCTCTCCGCTTGAGAGCGCCGCACAAGCAGGGCCTCAGCGCGCTCGAGGTGTGCCACGGTCATGCCTGAAGACCGTCGTCGTAGGCGATCTGTGAACACTAGAACATAGGCAATAGTGCGCACGAGTTTGTCAAAGTTCGAAAACCTAGCCGGGTCGGGCAACCAGTCGAAGTCACTTTCCTCTTCTCTGGTAACTGCCACGGTTTCTTCATCTTCCCGGTCTTCAAGTGCCCTTTCTTGGGGCCACGCCTCTTCGTCACGGCGTAAGAAGTCTGGACCACAGAACCATCGGTGGTCTTCCTTCAGTGGTTCCTCTCTGAACCTTGTTGCGTCGTCTGCAACATTTTCCTCCGTTGGCAGCCATCTCCATTCTTTCCTGTCGGTGAGCTCATTTATCTCGCCGAGCCGATGTGCCACGAACGGTGTGTATCTTCGTGCGTCGTTCTTGATCCAGTGGACCACCGTTGTCGAGTCTGACCAGAAGCACGTTCTTCTCAGGTGTAGACGATGTTCTTTCTTGACACTATCGGCTAACCTAGCTCCTAGTACAGCCGCTTGCAACTCAAGCCTCGGTATGGTTTGAGTGCGACGTGGTGCCACCTTCGCCTTAGCCGCTACCAGGACCACGTCCGTTTTGTCCCCGTACATGATCCGCCAGTAAACCACTGCAGCGTAGGCCTGTTCACTCGCATCGCAGAAGACATGTTGTTCCACTTCGAAGTCCTTGCTGTCGAAGTAGCACCTTCTGATCTGTAAATTCTTTACATTTTCCAGTTGTCCAATCCAGTTGTTGAACATGTTACTTTCCTCCTCGGGAATACATTCGTCCCAAGGAATCTGCAATCTCCATAAACTCTGCAGAATTATTTTGGCCCTAATCGTATAGTACGACAGGAGCCCCAATGGGTCAAAGACCGACATGACTGCACTAAGTGCCTGTCTTTTCGTAGGTGCGCAGCTCCCTGTAGCCACGTCCCTTGGTACTCGGCTCATCCTGGTGTTGAAACCTAGTACGTCCATACCTGCATCCCAGTAGATTCCCAGGATCTTGTTTTCCGGCTGCTTGCCCCCTAAGCTCGAGCTTGCAGCCTCCCGTAGTTCCGCAGGCACGTCGCGTAGCACATATTCCTTGTTCGAGCTCCATCCTCGTAGTGTGAAGCCTGCTACAGCATGTACCTTGCAAATTTCCTCTACGGCCATTCTGGCTTCTCGTTCGTCTTCGTAGCTCATCACCAGGTCATCCACGTAGTGCCCCTTGGTGATTGCCTCCAGAGCTCTAGGGTACTCCTCCGCATGCTTTTCCGCGTTGTAGTCCCTTACGAAGTGTGCCATGAATGGTGAACTGGCCGCCCCGAAGATCATGCTTTTCATCTTGAACTTCTGAGGTGGTCGGTTCCGTGCTGTTCCTCTCCACAGGAACTGCTGTGCTGCCTGATCCTCCTTGATAATCTTTATCCTGAGGAACATTTCCTGGATGTCCGCTGTTACTGCCACCTGCTTCTCTCGGAACCTGAAAAGAATACCGAGCAGCGATACTAACCTGTCGGGTCCCTCCAGTAGACCGTCGTTCAGGCAGGTGCCTCCCGCTTTGGCTGCGGCGTCGAACACCAAGCGAAGCTTCCCCGGCTTGTTGGGATTCTCCACTGCAAAGTGTGGCAGGAACCAGCTCCTCCTGCTATGTTCTTCTGAACCGTCACATGGAACAGCATAGCCTTTTTCAAACAGATTACTTACCTGTGCTGTGTAAGCCTCTGCAAATTTTGGATCTGCATCCATTTTTGCCTCCATCTTCCTGAGGCGTCTGCAAGCTGCCTCATAGCTGCAGTTACCTGGAAATTCAATATTATCGTCTTTCCATGGTAGACCTACCTCGTATCCTCCATCGGTGGGTCTGATGGTAGCCGCCACGATGTCCACCGCACGTTGGTCTTCTGGCCTTACCCGTGCCTTGGCTGCTACTCCCAAAGATTCAATTGCGAAGTGCTCCTCCACCAGTTCGTGAAGTCCTTCGTCCGTCCTCGCGTGGAACACCTTTTCTGCATTCCCTCGAGGCATCGTTCTGCGCGGTATTGTCCCATGGATGACCCATCCCAGTTGGGTCCTGGACGCTGCCGGCTCATTTCGTTTCCCAGTCCGTATTTCCTGACTGATGATGTACTGCCAGTGGTCGCTCCCCACCAGTAGCATCGGTTTTGCTGCTGCGTAGCAAATCTCTTCTTTCCGAAGATCCCTTAAATGTTGACACGATGCGACGTTCAACGGTACTGCTTGCTGGTGCAAGTCCAAGTTTTTGACTGTCCGCGCTCGGAGTACGAGCGGCTTTCCTGCGAACAATCCACGAATATGTAAGTGAACCTCTCTGCTGGCGTTGTCGCTCTTCTGCATGTTCACTCCACGTAACCTTAGCGGTTTTGCATCACCCTGTGCACCGACGGCTCGCGCCAACTCTTCATCAATGAGTGTGACGGTAGCTCCTTCGTCCAGGAATGCATGTGTGGTGTACTCCCCCCGTGGTCCGGACACGATCACAGGGCACATCTTCAGGAGTACCTTCTCAGCTGAAGCTGTTTGTGTCGACATCGCAACTTCCTCTTGCGTTTGTCGCTGCCACTGCTGCTGCGGTTGCTGCTGTGGCTCCGTTGGCTGCTGCTGCTGTTGCTGCTCCCCCCGTTCCGCATGAAGCGACGGATGATGAGGCCTGTTGCAGCCATTCACGTTGCAGCCTTTTGCCTTGCATTTATCTTTTCGGTGCTTCTCATCGATGCACTTGAAGCAAAGCTTTTCCTTTTTCACTAGCTCCCACCTGGCACTTACGCTCATGCCCTTATACTTCTGGCAGGTGCTCAGTTTGTGTGGTCCCTTCTTACAGCACGGACAGGTACTTGCAGCCTCGGTAGTGCTGTAGACCACGTTCTTTTTCTTCGGTCCGGTTGCTCCAACTGGCTGCCTCACTTCTTTCTTGGCAGACGCTGCACTGGTTTGCGGTGCATAGGAGTATCGGAGCGCTCGGTCCGCTTCCTTCATCAGGAATTGTGACAGAAGTACGATTTCGGGTTGCACACTTCCCTCGTGTTCGTGTGCGTAGTCGCACCACCTTGACTTGAGGTGTGGACTCAACTTCTCCAGGACCTCCCTGGTTAACATGGGGTTGTAGAGGTAACCTCGTCGATTGTCAACACTCTGCAACACACAAACAATGTTTTGCACCTTTATTGCAAAATTATTCAACTCACCGGCCGCCGACGTGGGCCGTTGTAACCTCTTGAGGTCTTCCATTGCCTTATCGATAATCACTTCCCGACGTCCGAAGCATTGTTCCAGTGTCTTCATGATCACCTCCGGATCCGTCGCAGTACTCAGAAGTGCCGATACGGCTTCCCTTGCGTCGCCTTTCAGGCAGGTTCGTAATCGTTGCAAGTTTTCTGTTGCTGGGACTTGGTACATACTTGTACTTTCATTGTAGGCCGCCTTAAATGGAAGCCACTCCGCAATTAGTCCCGAAAAGGTAGGTAGATCCATCCTATGAGTTCGCGGCCGTGCCATTTTCTCGATGGCCTCTGCCAGCCGTTGAATGTCTCCCTTTTCCGTTGGGCCTTGCTGCACTGGTTGGGGCTGCTCCACTTGAACAGCTTCCTCCCTTGGCTCTGCCTCGGTAGACTTCAACCATTCTGTCACCCTTGTGTGACTGTTGCGATCCTCATCGTGGATGCTAACCTCGTCCTGAATGGCAGATACTTCGGCCTCCAATCGCTTCTGCACCAACTGTTTTTCCAGCTCGAGTTCCTTCTTCTTGATCTCGGCTAGTTTTTCTGCAGCTTTCAATTCAGCCATCTTCACACGAGTGACGGCGCTCATTGTGGACACATGTGATCCCGTTGTCGAACGAACCCTTGGACGTTCTTGCATGAGCAGCTGCGATGTGCCTGCTTCCGTAGGCTCCGTAGTGTATGCCCTTGTGCGTACAGACGGGGATGCTGGCGGATCATGAAACCGTAGACGTTCCATTTCGGTACGATTTCTTTCAACTAACTCTGGTGCGTCAGCTTGGCTTCTGGTTACTACCATTGTCAAGACTTAACCTAATATTTACACAACAAAAACAAACAAAAAACAAGCAACAATATGTACAGATTAAATTTAAAATTAAAATTTAAAATGTAAAACAATTAAACAAAATTATTCAAAAAATATTTACGAAAAATAATTTGAAATTCAAATTTAAATTCAATTTAAACTTAAATTTATGTTCCCCCAACAGTTGGGAACGCCTTCCCTATTGTGAAGGCAAAAATGCACAAATGAGAAATTGCTATTAAATTTCTACAGGCATTTAATAACCCCTGTCTTTGCTCGAAGGCAAAAACACAAATGAAATATTGCTATTAAATTTTTCGCAGGCACTTAATTGGCCTGACCTTACATTAATATACAGGGGTTTACTAAAACTAAGTACTTAAAGAGTCTTTAAACACTTAATGTTCACAAAACACTTTACACTTTCACTGAGTATGAAAAAGTTCAGTGACTCACGGTACTGTCCGTACGTAGCGACGACGTGCGCGCGACGTACTTGTCCGACGTGAAGACACGACGACCCGATGATACGACCTTCCCCGGTGACTCGATGCACGCGGCGGAAGCTTGTAGACCCACTTGGCCCACCTGGAGACGATTCCACTCGACGTACCACGGCGAAGGTTCACGGCGAACACGTAGACGTAGGCTCCTCCACTTCCCGAGTTCGTTGGACCCGATACCCCTTCTGGGCCGAGACTCCAACACGCACTGAACCGGGAGCCGATCGGGCAGGGCAGGAACACACAGCACTTTTTCACCCACACGGTACTCACGATCCGACCGTGGGGCCAACACGTTGGACCAGAATACTGTCACTGGCAAGACAGCGTATCCGGCTCGAAGGACCAGAAATGTAGTGGTCCTCAGAACTCACGATTCAGCTCGGAGGCCACTTATATTCACACTTTTCCACAGTCCACGATGTTGCAGTATCCAGCACGGCAGCCAGACACTGTCCGGGGGCCACTATCTGGCCTAATACAACGCACCCTCCGTTCCAGGTACGCCGTATATTACGTTCGTGGACCGCCTCGATAGCTCTGGGGAAATTTCGATTGAAACGACCATTACACGATTGAAACCCGTTCGTTTATTTTCCCCATACAATTTTCCCGTAGCACAGTATTCACTTATCACTACTGGCACTACTTATTCACTATTTACTTTTCACTATTTCTTCCAGGGTTTCTTCGGGAGTCTTCTTCTTCCAGACTCGTGACTGCTTTTCAGTACAGTGAAGAACCCGGAATCCGGCTCTATATTTATAGCCAGAATCAAAGAGGCCCCGCGGGGTTACGAGTTCGTGACCCCCCGCGCCGCGGATCATGCTATCCCTCACCGCGAGGTGCGTCTCTTTTCCGCGCACACATATTCGCCCGCGGTGATCGAATAGGCCCCTTTGATCCTTAACAGTACAAAAAAGTGACCTAGGACCTATCGACTCGATACAATGCAAACTATATACAATATTTACAAAATGTATCGGACATATTCTGTCGATATTATGCAAAATAACTTACATACACGTATCCTAGCCTATTCTAATACATTTCAGTGATTCTTATCCTACTGAAACTGTACTATTTACAAAACAAATATACAAATTAAGCCTATTTACAATAAAACTTAATTCTATCCACAACAGTGCTAGTATAGTGAAAAGTGAATACTGTGCTACGGGAAAATTGTATGGGGAAAATAAACGAACGGGTTTCAATCGTGTAATGGTCGTTTCAATCGAAATTTCCCCAGAGCTATCGAGGCGGTCCACGAACGTAATATACGGCGCACCTGGAACGGAGGGTGTGCTGTATTAGGCCAGATAGTGGCCCCCGGACAGTGTCTGGCTGCCGTGCTGGATACTGCAACATACGTGGACTGTGGAAAAGTGTGTGTATGTGGCCTCCGAGCTGATTCGTGTGTTTGGAGACCATAACAGTTACTATTATGGGGCAATTTAAATACATTACCTCTTAATAGTAGGTACCTAACTATGAACGAAATAGAATTTATACGCATTTTGTACCTTCTGCGTCGTTAAATATTCTCTGGCAGAGATTCCAAACTTGAAATGTAGAATCGTGTGTAGTTGGTAGTGACTTATACTAGTCATCTTTTTTCTTTGCTATTGAATTAGGAATGCCATCCTTGTCACGAATTTTTGCTGTGAGTGAAAAGTGTCAATAATAAAAATGTGTATCGCGGCACAAACATTTTGTTTTGCCGCTTTTTCAAACAAAAAGAATTAAAGAATTTGAATTCGTCAAATTAAATAATATAAGGTTTGGTAAAATCAATTACAGTCTACCTACAGATATTTTGGGTATATGATCTACTGGTTAATTATTCTAAAGAAGTTTAAAAGCTAAAAATTATTGTCATACTCAAAAGTAAAGTTAACATTTATGTCAAAAACTGAACATCTCAATTGATTATCAACAATACCGAAAGGACGCTCTTAGTCAACACAAACATAATATACTCACTAATCTCAAGTTTAGATATAATACACAAAAATACACACACAACATACAAAAAACGCATTCCAATCTTACACAAACTAAAATCACACATTATTTTGAAATGACTGGTAAAATAGAAGAGTCTAGAAATAACTTTTTTCGAAATTCCTTGTAAACAAGAACATATTAAAATAAATTTGATCCACCAAAATATTGCCGGAGTACTAAACAAACAAGAACTGCTAGAAATAGCTATAACAGACTTGCAGAAGGAGCTAGGAACAATTGACATTATATGTCTTACGGAAACGTTTCTTAGGAGTGGTACAGAATCAAATCTTAAAATAAATAATTTTAAATTAGCATCATCGTTTTCTCGAAATAACCAACGCCGTGGCGGTTCATGTATTCTAATAAGGAATAGTAATTTTCAATACAAAGAAATAAGTAATATAATTCCGCAAATCCCACTTCAGTTTGAGTATTGTGCCATAGAAATAATAAATATAAACCTTATTGTTATATGTATATACAGAACACCACAATCAGATGCAACATTATTCCTTACTTCTCTTGAGCAGCTCACTAGTATGCTTTGTAAAAATAAAAATAGGAAAATCATAATGTGTGGCGATTGGAACATAGACATGATGAAAAAGAACAAATATACTGATAATTTAAAATCAATTTTAGCCAATAATAATTTTAAAAGTTACATAGAAACGCCAACACGAAAATACTCATGTTTAGATCTGATAGTAAGTAATATAGAGAACACAAAATCGGCACTTCATTACTTAGCTCTGTCGGACCATGAGTCAGCACAATCAATAACTGTTAGTCTAAAAGCCGACGTAAAAATACGAGAAAACTTAAATTTCTGGTTTAAAAGTATAAGGGATCTTAGCGAAGAAAACATAGAAAAATTTTATTATTACATTTCAAACCTGTCTTTCTCTGAACTATATAGCTGCCAAACAGTAAATGAAGCATTTGACTCGCTACATGAAACTATCACTCTTTTTTACGACCTATGCTTTCCTACTATTAAAATTAAAATTACCAAAAAAAACATAAAAAACAAAGGATTCACAAAAGGTATTAAACGTAGCTGTATAAGAAAAAGGACATTATATTTGAAATATCATCTATGTAGGCATAATAAAAAACATAACAAAATCATATACGATAATTATGCTAAATTTCTAAAAAAATGTATATACAAAGCGCAACAATTAAATAGCCTAAAATATATAAGTAATTCGAGAAATACGTGTAAAGCTGCGTGGAATATAATAAATGAAAATACAAACAACACATCATCAAAAACCGAAATAAACTCTATTAAAATTAATAATAAATTACATGACAATCCAAATAAAATATGCGAGCTTTATAATAACTACTATATATCATTGACCAATAATAATAATAATCTAAATACCAATAAATATCTAATTCATAATAATAATCTAACTAATAAACAATAATAATTTTAATTTAAATAATAATCAAAACCCAAAAAGCATATTTCTAACCCCCGTTAACGCCATAGATATCTATAAGATAATCTTAGCACTAAAAAACACAAACTCTACAGGCTATGATAGCATAAGCACTAAAGTACTTAAGAAATGCGCATCTATCCTAGCGTTTCCCTTAGCCCACATTATAAATTTAACTCTTAACAGAAGGTACTTTCCCAGAACGTCTAAAAAAGTCAATTGTGAAGCCACTATATAAAAAAGGGGCCAAAACGGAGATGTCCAACTATCGTCCGATAACACTAGTTCCCGTATTATCGAAGGTCTTTGAGAAAGTTATGTATGCTAAGGTAGAACACTTTTTAACATCTTGTAACATTCTTAAAAGGGAACAATTTGGATTCAGGAAAAACAGCTCGACCGCTTTAGCATGCTTTTCCCTAGTAAAACAAGTAACTGAAAGTCTTAACAGTAGAAGTAAAGTCTGTGGTGTATTCCTTGACATGACAAAAGCCTTCGACTTTGTCTGTCACAAAACTCTCCTGCTTAAGCTTTCTTCATATGGAATTCGCGGAAAAGCTAACGATTGGATAAAGAGTTTCTTAGAAAATAGACAACAATGTGTTGAAATTACAAGAAAATGTAATCATGAATATAAAATTTACAGATTCGATTTCAGACAAAATGACTGTGGCAAGCCACAGGGAAGTATATTGGCCCCACTCCTATTCCTCATATACATTAATGACCTTCCTGATGCAATAGACAAAGACTCTATACTATTTGCTGATGATACTACATTCATAATTAAAAGCGAAAGTATAACACAACTAAAGAACGAAATTACTAATACTCTTGACAACGCCATTAACTGGCTTAAACAAAATAATCTTAGAATAAATATGACAAAAACAAACATTATCATATTTCAGACATCACACTCAAACACAACCGAACTAAAAATTGAAATTGATTATAAGAATAGCAAACTTTTAAACATTAATGATTGTGTATTTTTGGGTATAACCGTGGACAAACATTGCAGCTGGAAACAACATATAGAGAAAATTGTAAATAAAACAGATCGGTTTGTCTATGTTTTAAGGAGAATTAGGCAAATTGTTAATATACACACCGCATTGTTAGCCTACCATGCTTACATATCATCAATATTGAGATATGGCATAATTATCTGGGGTAACTCGGTTGAGGCAGATAGAGCTTTCAAAGCTCAGAAAAAATGTGTCAGAGCACTATGTGGCGCTAACATCTTAGATAGCTGCGAACCACTTTTTAAAAAGTACAAAATATTACCACTTCCCTGCCTGTACATTCTCGAAATATGTCTATTTGTAAAAAAGCACCCGCAATATTTTGAAATGTTTAGCGATAATGCTAATAGCCGATCTAGACATAAAGATAGACTGCGCCTACCTAAGATAAAATTAGAAATATTTAAAAAAAATGTTTATTGTATGTGTATTATAATATTTAATAATTTACCTCGACATCTTATACAATTACCTTTGACATTATTTAAAAAACGGTTAAATGATTTGCTATTGAATAAATGTTATTATAGTATTAGACATTTCTTACAAGATAAACTATGACATTCTACTGAAATAATACAGTATATAATAATTTATGGACGATCGTATGTGATACTATTAATATTCTAGTACAATTATAATATTAAATTATGACTCCTACAACATACCTATTATGAATTCCTAACTTAAACTAATTTCTCAAATATTTGCACGCCATATGTGGCAGAATATGTTTGTAATATTATAATGATTGTAACACCAACGTGTTACAATCATTATAATATTACAATCATTATAATACGTTTACGTGGTAGAGCCATGCTTCGGCACGAATGGGCCGGCTCGACCGGAGAAATACCACGGGCTCACAGAAAACCGGCGTGAAACAGCGCTTGCGCTGTGTTTCGCCGAGTGAGTGAGTTTACCGGAGGCCCAATCCCCTACCCTATTCCCTTCCCTACCCTCCCCTATTACCCTATTCCCTCTTAAAAGGCCGGCAACGCACTTGCAGCTCTTCTGATGCTGCGAGTGTCCATGGGCGACGGAAGTTGCTTTCCATCAGGTGACCCGTTTGCTCGTTTGCCCCCTTATTTCATAAAAAAAAAAAAAAACCATTTATACCATATTCTCGCAAATAAACGATTTGATTTGATTTAAAAGAACCATTAGCTTGTGTATGGGAGATTTTTTTTCGACGATGACAATTATCATGGGGTAGTGGGTAGGTACTCATCCCAACTTACCTGTCCGTTAGTTGTGGTATAGTACCTATACGGGTACGCGACCCCGGCTTCCCTAGCTATTACTCTCCTATCCCTTGCCCTCCTGGGCGGTAATATCCTACATTTCCTATTTCCCACTCTAACTTACCGATCTTCCTTTCCACACCACCTATCCTTCCCTTTCCCTATTCCTACCCTCTCTACCAATCCGTGGAACCGCAATGTATAATCAAAAAAATAATTTAATTATCCAAAATGGCGGCGATGTGATTATATGTATGTATGTATGACAATTATATTTTTGCCTAACTAAACATCTATAATTCTATACTTAAGCAGTAAACACGAAATTGATTTTACCGAACCTAATAGGTACGTATTATGTATAATGAACATGTTCTCCCGAGAACCGAGACCTGTCGTCATAAATAGCGCTTATCTTGAAATTATGCAAGAATACACGGTATATTATCAGCCCCGGATCTATTAGGCAACTGGGGGTACTTTACCCGGGCGGCAGTTTCATGGGGGCGCCAAATAGGCCAAATTCTTGAAATATCGAACAAAAATCAAATATGAAGCCTCTTTTCCTACTTCTTTATATCTCTATATCTCCAGTTAGTTTTTGAACACATACTAATAGATTTATGAACGCAACTTAACAGATAATAACAGTAAATTTGTTTTTGAAGGCGTGCGTAGTGTGCGTGATCTTTCTGCCAGGGGAATCCCGTCGCATCTATATGAGCCCAGCCAGCCAGCAAATTCAAACAGTCATTATTATTTTTAAACAAAAAATTTAACCGACTTCCAAAGTAAAAATAAACAAAAAAGTATGAAATAAAACTTAATATCTAAATAATTCCCCTTTCAAATTCGGCTAAAATTTTTACTATTTCTCTACTCAATCTTCTTAATTTTGAAATCGGTACCAGCAATTACTGTAAGTTATAAAGCACTTGGCACGACTTTGTCTAGATTTCATTACTTTTTAGAGATAAACAAGCAGCTCCATCGAGACTTGGCTAGTTTTTTACAGAATGTTTTTGGTGGGATCTAACATTTACATCATATACATCTAACAGTTACATCCCTCTAAAACCGAGAAAAATTAAAAATTGGGAATTTTGTACGCTCCTTTATGTTTTTTTTGTGTGCGCTCGTTTTGCTGCTTGTATGTTTTTTGAGTTACAGGGAAAATATATGTGCCTATTCTTAAATTAAATGTGTACTCACAAATTGTCGCCAAGATGGTTATTTGTTCGCTAAAATATAATCTGTGTGCCAGTTTGGAAAAGTCAGTGGTATTAATTAGTCACCAGATTTGTAGTTTTTTTGTTCCTTACATTCTTTCGCCAACTTGGTAATTTAGTATTCAATATTGGGTATTTTCACATCCAAAATGTAATTGTTTTGTCGCAAGTTTGAATACATGCCGTATAATATTAAAAAGAGGGGAGGCAAGTACAAGGGCGGATCCAGCTTTGGCGCCAGGAGGGGGTCACATCATGGGCGTTCATGAAATAAAACGACTACAAGTACATTAAATAATCAGGACCGTCTTTAACCTATTAGAGGCCCTGGGAAATTAGAATTTTTTTTTCGTTACCTGTTTAAACTTTAAACCCTGAACGACTGTGTATTTCGGAAAACTAAACGTCAATATAAAACTAAACGTCAGTACAAAATTATATAATACGTTCTTTAAGCCAAAAACGAGCGAGCGAAGCGAGCGAGCAAATTTTCCTATTTTTGCAGGTTCAAACGTTCAATTCTGTTCAAACGTTAAACTAAAATATAAACATCGGAAAAATACCATAAAATCAACTGGCTTAAACAGAACATCAGTAATAAATAATGTAATGGCCTTTATGTTAAACGCGAGCGAGCGAAGCGAGCGAGCAAATTTTTTTCCTATTTTATTTAACCCCTAAAATACTGTGGAAATAGGATCATACATTAGAATAATGGGCGCCCATTTTTTTTCGTTTTTACCTGTTTATGCTTTAAAACACAGTATTTCAGGGTTTCCCCTTAAACACTGAATAACCGGCTAAAACGGAACATCGCTACTTACTAATATAATATGTTCTTTATGTTAAACGCGAGCGAGCGAAACGAGCGAGCAAAATTTTTTTCCTATTTAATAGGTTAAATTTGTTCAAATTTTAAACCCTAAAAGACTGAAAATAGTATCATTTTGTAATTTAAATTAGAGTAAAATTAGTGTAATTTCTGATGTTGTAAATTATATGACAAATAACTTATTATGTTAGGTTTGTCATATAATACCAATTTACCTTTTTTCGTAGTATAGGTATTATTACAAAATTTTAAGATAATTGACGTGCCCAAAATATTGTGTAGCATGCTATACGTTCGAGGATTCGAGGGCACGCGTGCTATAGGGTCGCGATCCCCGTTTTAAGCTAGTGATTTTATTGTTTTTTTCTAAAGTACAATATTCTTTCAGGGCTAAGATTTTAACAGGTTAAAGCGTAAAAACATTCGCTCGCTTTCTCAGTTTGAACGCATTTAACACAAATACCTACATATAGCTACGCCCATGGGTCACATAGACGTGGTCAAGTCAAGAACTTATAATTTAATTTTGATAACAATAGGTACAAGTAAAATGTAGGTATTTTATGGATGTACGTGTAAGTACTGTACTTAAAAATATTTATTATTTATTGTACACTTGAAAAACAACTTAATAACTTGTACATACACGTACATATTGCCATCTTCTCTTGAAGACATCCAGAGAAGCACTATCACGCACGGAATGAGGCAGCCTATTTATATTCCATAACCGTGGTGAATGATTTGTCATAACAGCTAGAGGTATATCGAGGGATATAACGCATTTCAAATGAGAATAGGAACGTCAATTACATTTTTCTGTCATATATCACTTAAAAAGTGTGATTTTCAGAAAAATCTAAATCTATCTAAACATAAAAAATTTATATATCATAACAGTCTAAATTCGAAACAATATGGCGCCGACTCGATCCTATTCTCATTTGAATCGCACTATATGACGCAAAACTCCGCAAAAGTCAATGGGTACGTTTTTAATAAAAGTCCGGACGCACTAGGCGGAACTGAACTTCAGCGGAACTGAGCGACACATTTTGGTAAGTCGCACTTCAACTGCAGCGGCGCTACAAAAATATATTTAGTAGCTAGGCAACTAATATATATCTGTATTATATATCTATATTATATATCTGTATTATCTATGTAGGCAACCTCCGAGCAAGATGGACGAATGGACAATAATTGAAATTTAAAAGTTTTTTTTAAATAAATATGTACCTACATACCTACAATCTAAATAATTTACATACGACCTCCGTGGCTCAGTGGTGAGCGCAATGGCACTTTAACCGGAGGTCGCGGGTTCGAATACCACCAGGGAACAAAAAAGTTTTCTGTGTTCCTGGGTCCAGGATGTGTAATAAATGTGTGTATAATATAATAAAAATCTTATATATAAGTAAAGTATAAAAGTATTAAATATATTTTCGTTGTCTGGTACCCGTAACACAAGTTCTTCGAGAACTTACCACGGGATCAGATTGACGTGGTGTGAAGCGTCCATAGATATTATTATTATTATAATTTTCACTATGAAACCAATTAACATTGGAGAGGTCGTCGTTCATCGACTGGAAAAAGAAATAGAAAAATTAACTTATCATTTATTCCCATTTCTTGAACTATTTAATAATAATATCTATCTATGGACGCTTTTACACCACGTCAATCGGGTCCCGTGGCAGTACTATTATTTATACTGTGCCCGTGGTAAGTTCTCGAAGAACTTGTGATACGGGTACCAGACAACGGAAAATATATTTAATACTTTTATACTACACATATATTTAAGATTTTTATTATATAATACACACTTATTGCACATCCATGACCCAGGAACATAAAAAACTTTTTGTCTCCCGGTGGGATTCGAACCCGCGACCGGGCTTCTTGAGCGCCGACGCGCTAACCATTGAGCCACAGAGGTCGTTTCACTCCAAAGTTGGTTTTTTTTTTCATAGATGTGTTCATGTACTTTTTATGCTGGACGTCATAATATTATTATGTCTCCGGATACTGGCCCAGGAGTAAAATAAATTTTTTTCATTGACGAACGATTATCGCGCTCCCAAGTATCTCGGTTGACTGACTATGAATGAATGAATGAATGAATGAATGAATGAATGAATGAATATTCTTTATTGTGCACACAACATAAAAATATAACAGAAAAAGAAGAAAAGAAAAACAATATACACAGGTAACACAATGGCGGCCTTATTACTAAGTAGCAATCTCTTCCAGGCAACCACGGATAGAGGAAATAACAGAACAGAAATTGGCGTGCATGTGCAGAAAAAAGAACACAATTATTTAATAAAATACAAAATAAATAAATACATATACACATACATACATATATACACACATATACACATACATACATATATATACATACATACACATAAACTACATACTACTACTATTATTAACTAAATAAATACATATTAAAATATATGACACGGATACACGAATAATTTGAATGGAACTAATTAATAAAAAAAGAAGAAAAGAAAAAAAAAATATATATAATAATTATTATTATTTATTTGGCTGATTACAAATACTCAAATAGTGCAGCTTAACCATAGCTTTAAAACCATTTAACGTTTTAGCAAGTTTGATATGCTTTGGTAACGAATTCCACAGCTTTACCCCAGTAACAGCAAACGAAGATCCGTAATATTTAGTGTTATGCGTGGGTAATTCCAGTTGAAAATTGGATGCAGATCGCAATGCTTTAACTGTAGCTTGACGAAATATAAACATATCTTTTAAATATGAGGGTAAACAAGGGTCATGAATAATTGAGTAGACAAGAGAGAGGATACGAGCGTCCCGGCGAAAACGTATAGGCAACCACTTCAGTTTTGATCGAAAATCTGACACATGGTCAAATTTTTTTAGACCAAAGATAAATCTTATGGAGAGATTCTGAAGTCGCTCGAGCTTATTTAATTGATCTTCGGTGAGATTGGTAAAGCATGCATCTGCATAGTCAAGAATTGACAGGAACAGAGATTCAGCGATTTTAATTTTAGTTGGAATTGGAAGAAGGTAACGAAGGCGACCAACGGAGAACCAAGTTGCAAAAATCTTTTTACTGATTTCTTTAATATGCTGAGACCATGATAATGTGTCGTCGAAATAAACACCCAAATTTTTGACACATTTACTAAAAGGAATGTTTACATTGTTTAGAATAACTTGGGGCAAGCTGTTCCAGTCAATCCTTGACACAAGCCAAGGGCTTCCAATAGCAATTAACTGCGTTTTATTTGGATTAATGAAGAGACCATGACGCTTGCTCCACTTACAAATCATTTCCAAGTCTCTGTTGAGGCTGTTAATAGCATTATGTAAATTGAACAAGGAGGATTGAGTATAGACTTGGAAGTCATCAGCATACAGGTGAAACAATGAAGAAGTAGATTTGGTAATAGAATTTATAAAAATCGCAAAGAGAAGTGGGGACAAGACGCCACCCTGAGGGACGCCGGCAGTGATAGCGGTCCAGCACGAAAAACTATCAGCCACTTTAACTCTCTGACGACGACCCACAAGATAACTGCGAATTAAGGCAATTAGTGGGGGAGACAGATTGATAGACCTTAGCAAACTCAGTAGTACATCATGATCGACAGTGTTAAATGCATTGCTAAAGTCTAACAAGGCTAGAATGGTAAGTAGCTTATTATCCATACCATGACGAATGTCATCAGTAACCCTAATTAGAGCGGTAGTGGTACTGTGTCCACGACGAAAGCCAGATTGAAAGGAGCTAAGTAGGTTATTGTCTGTTACGTAGTTAGTAAGCTGGTGACTGATCAGCCGTTCCAAAACTTTAGAGAGAAAAGGTAAAACTGAGATAGGGCGGAAGTCAGACACCAGCTTAGGCCGCGATGTCTTTGGTAATGGTATTACATTAGCATCCTTGACTATGAAAATGAAGTTGGCGAAACCGAACTGCAGTTCGCGACACTTTTGGTTGCTTTTGGTCAAGTCAGTCAGTTGATCAAGTTTGACGCGCAGTTCGCTGCAGTGTAGTTCCGTTACCGCTTAGTGCGTGTTATCTCATATAATTTCATATAAAGAATATTTTGACGCGACGTGTCGCTCAGTTCCGCCGAAGTGCAGTTCCGCTTAGTGCGTCCGGACCTTTACGTGGAGAAATGCCAATCCGGTTAGGCGATCTTCAACCATTGAAGATCTTACTTCCACGATTTAAATTTTAAATTTTCGATGCGTTCGTTCCCAAACGTTTGCCATCATACAAAGTTATTATATTATATTAAATTAATTAAATATTGAAGGTAGTTAGTTACATAAAATCTGTATGGTGACAAAATATATAAATAAAATCATTATGTTCAATTAAATTAGTGATCCATCTAAGTCCTGAAACCAGCTCAGGGGGGGGTCATGACCCCCATGACCCCCCCCCTGGATCCGCCCTTGGGCAAGTAAAACATTAAAATATTTTCCAAATATTAATATAATATTATAAACTATAAGCTAATTTAATAATAAAAATATTATATTCGAGTATCAAAACTTGTGGAATGATATCTGCGATTTATAAATATCAGTCGATAACACATAGATGTATTATATTAAAATATAAGGTTCGGTAAAATCAATTAAGGATATTTTGGGAATATGATCTACTGCTTATGTAAAGACGTTTAAGCAGAAAAATAATTGTCATACTAAAAATTTTTTTTTTCTTTATATGGGCGAGTTTGCGTTTTACGGAGAGTCACCCAGTCATACATGAGATGATTTTTTACTTTGAGTATGACAATTATTTTTTGTCTAAACGTCTTTACATAAGTGTTTGATGTTCCAGCCAGGATCTCTACGTTGAATATCTTGGGGATTCTTCTTATAAGTTACATGGAGATACAAATGATACAAATCATAGCATCACAATATGTTGATTTATTACTACACGTACAACAGATACATTTAATATATAACTCATATAACAGAGGAGCATACTAATACATGTCTATATTATACATAGCCTTTCGGCCAACTGAATAAACAATCATAGGCATCAAAGTGACAGTACGAAGTTTGGCATTGACATAACATGCTCTTAAATAATTATCATGTTATGTAACACCTCCCTTTTCAAGAAGAATACAACTTAATATTTTGAACTATACAACTAAAAACTTACTACTATACATAACTAATCAAATTTTTCATGCATATACATTTTAGGACGTTTTATATTTCTACCAGATCTGGTTACATAATTGTTATTGGCTGGACTCTCCATAGGAACACAGTTATCATCATTAACACAATTTTGAACAGGACCGTTTCCGAGGTATGCCGAACTCATGGGGTCAACAATATCCATTAGGGGAACCACACTGTTATTTTTGCCAGCGCTCAGTTCACTACCAGAAAAAGAAGGAGAAGGATATTTGTTTGTTATGTCACTTTTTCTCGGTCTAATGTGTCCTCTATTCCTCCTATAAACAGTACCATTTGAATCTACTACATAATAAGATCTACCGCATTTCAATTTCTCTTTAATAATTCCCGGCGTCCAGCAGGATTTGGGATTTCTTTTAAAAAAAATGTCATCCCCTGGCTGAAAGAAATATGACGTTTGCTTAGCCTTCCTGTCAAAATAAAAAGACATTCTGTCTCTGCTTTGTTTATAACACCTCTCGTATGTTGAAAATTTTACAATTTCAGGTTTTAATCTATTTTCTATAATAGGTAAGTTTATTCTCAAATTTCTCGACATTAATAACTTCGCAGGACTGTGAAAATTTCCTTTAGCCGTGTTGCGATAATGTAACAAGGCCAAATATATATCAGAATTATCTTGTTTGCATTTTCTTAAAATATTTTTTACTATCTTTACAGCGCTCTCAGCTTGCCCATTGGATCTGGACCAATAAGGACTAGTAGTTATGTGCTCAACATCCCAATCAACCAGGAATGATCTGAATTTACATGAGTTGAACGGTGGACCGTTGTCGGATATCAATGATTTTGGGATTCCATGTCTAGCAAAGAAAGACTTTAGGTGTTTGACAACATTGTCTACAGTGTAATTTTTGTGCAACGAAGCTAGCTCAATATACTTGGAATAATAATCCATACAAACAAGGAAATTTTCACCGTCAAAATATAATAAATCTACACCGACTTGTTGCCAAGGCAGGTAACTCATCTCATAGCACTGCAACGGTTCATTAGTTGTGTTTGGCTTAAACTTAGCACATACTAAACATTGATCAATTAAATTTTTAATATCTACATTTATATTAGGCCAATAAACTGTTTCTCTAGCGACATTTAGCGTTTTATTTATACCCAAATGACCACAGTGAATCTTATCCAATATCTGTTTTTGCAAAGATTTAGGAATAATAAGCCTATTTCCCTTAAATAGTAAGTTATTCATTATATGTATTTCATTTTGAAAATTCCAATATGGTTTCACCGAACAGCCTACTTTGTTTTTGCTGGAAGGCCAACCATTTTGAATGTAAGATTTAAGCAAATTTAATGATTCATCTTTATTACTTTCTGTTAATATTAAATTCAAATATGGCTTGCTCACAGATATGTTAGAAAAAATTGAATTTACATGAAATTCTAAATCTTGTTCATATTCAGGTATATAGATATCACTAAGTGATGCTCGTGATAATGTATCAGCTATGTACATATATTTACCAGGTACATGTATCACATCTAAGTTATAGCCTTGCAATGAAAGCATCATTCTTTGTAGCCTAGCAGGTACTTCATGAAGAGGTTTTTTAAATAAATAAATAAGCGGTTTATGGTCAGTTTGTACAGTTATTCTACTGCCATAAATATATTGGTGAAATTTATTACATCCAAACTGTATAGCAAACAACTCCTTTTCAATTTGAGAATAATTTTGTTGTGAGCTTGTAAGCGTTCTTGAACTGTATGCAATGGGACGTTTGTTTTGCATAATGACGGCACCGACAGCATTCTTTGATGAATCTACCGACAAAGTCAAAGGTGAGTTACAATCATAATTAGCTAACACGGGCGCTTTGGATATGACCTCTTTTAATGAATTAAAGCATTCCTGACAATTATCATCCCATAGCCATACTACATCTTTTTTAAGCAAATTTCTCAAGATACTAGTTTTATCCGCTAAATTTTCTATAAAGGATCCTAAAAAATTTACCATGCCCAAAAATCTTTGTAAATCTTTTATATTTTTAGGAATGGGCATGTCTTTTATAGCTTTAACTTTCTCTGGATCAACTTTTATACCTTGTTTACTAAAAATATAACCCAAATATGCTATTTCTTCTAAAAGAAATTTGCATTTTGACTTATTTAACTTCAAGTTCATCTGTCTGGCTCTGTCAAGAAACATTTCTAATCTTTTATTGTGTATTTCAATTGTTTCCCCATATACTAAAATGTCATCACACCAAATTATTATTCCCTCAATGTCTCCGAATAAATCTATCATAGTTTTATAGAAAATTTCTGTTGCCGTGCTTATTCCGAAAGGTAATCTCAAAAATTTATATCTACCAAAGGGAGTTTGAAAAGTACAAAGGTCACTGCTCTCTTTAGTTAATTTTATATTATAAAATCCAGAAAATGCATCTAAATGTGAGAAATATGAGGCTCCGGACAATTTAGACCTTACTTCATCAATATTTTTAATGGGATAATGACATCTCAATAAGTTTTTATTTAAATTTCTAGGATCTAGGCAAACTCTTAATCCTCCATACTTTTTCATGGTAATAACTAAGCTACTCACCCAGAGGGTTGGTTCATGGACTTTTTGGATGATCCCCAATTCCTCCATGAGTTCGAGCTCCTTCCGCAACGGCTCCACCAGAGCAAATGGCACCTTCCTGGGTGGATCTATGCACGGCACAGCATCTTTTCTTAACACTATTCTGTGTTCGTATGGGAGACAGCCTAGACCCTGAAACACATCATTATACTTGATTACAATTTTGTCACAAGTTTTTTGATCTATTTTTAAGTTGAAATTTTTTAATATTAAATTTAGCTTTATACAAGTGGGCAAGCCTATCACAGTAGGACAATCTAAACTAGTTATCACAAAAGTAATACATTCAGGTTCTGTTTTGTTTTCAAAATTACACCATATGTTTGACACTGACAATATGGGAACTCTATTTCCACCATAAGCATAGACATTATATTTTTTACACTGCTCTTTGCTTTGCTTATCAAATTTAAGATTTAATTCTTTAAAAACTTTATAAGACATCATATTTATGTCTGCCCCAGTGTCAATTATACAATCTACATTCTTATTGTTTATTTTTAAAAAATAATGCCAGGAATTTTCTTTAATCAAATTTGTACTGGTATTTTGAGAATTTATGTTTTTAATATTGAATAACGCCCCAATAGTGAATCTCTCAGTATGAGTATTGTTTTGAGCAACACTCGATTCATCATCGAGACCCATTTTCCCTATTTCAGAAGCTATATTCCTGACACTATTCTTCTTTTTAAAACACAAATGTGTAAAATGTCCATATTTAAAACATGACCTGCATCTGTACTTCCAAGCTGGACAATTGCGCGGACCATGGGCTGTGTTGCACTTCACACATTTTGCTCTGGATCCAGGTGTGGCTGATCTCGGTTGACCTTGGCGCGACGGAGACCTTGATTTTCTTCTTTTCTGATATGAAGTGGCCCGATGACTTCTGTGTATCTTGTATACTGTGGCTTCCTCTTCTTTCTTGTCTGTTGAATTCATTGATTCCTCGCTTTTTTGTGCCATGGTGAGGGTTCTACACAAAAGTTTGGCTTTTTCAAGGGTCAAATCTTGCTCTAGTAGGAGTTTCTGACGAAATTGCGAGAAGTTTGTGGCCATATTCGCAATAAGGATGTCCCTTACTAGGGAATCGCGGAGCGAACCAAACTCACAGGCATGACTTGCATTTTCCAATTCCATAAGAAAGTTGTCCAGAGACTCGTTCATGCGTTGTTTCAACGTAAAAAATTTGTGTCTTGCTACCGTCAGATTCTTCTTGGGTTCAAAATACTCGACGAATTTTGTCTTGACCTCTTGAAATGTAGCTTTATCTAGGTCCAAATTGAAGGAATTGTAGATATTTAGAGCTTTTTCTCCCATGGAATGTAGCATTAACGCTATTTTTCTTCTGTCTTCAGTTTTCTCTGTACCCGATGCCAGTAGATATATTTCGAATGATTGCGCCCATTTCTTGAAATTCTCAGCATTATTGTTGATAATTTCGGTAGATATTTCAAGTTTTTGTACACCGTTTCCAGCCATTGTAAGGTCTTCACTTTCCTTTTATTACCACCGTTTCTTTTCGAAAAACGCCACACCCGCAGAAGTTGTTGTTGAAGTACCCACTCTTCGGTTAATATTTTGTTTTTCTTTTTTATTATATTTTAGCTTCAGGTTCTGATTCTGACACCATGTTTGATGTTCCAGCCAGGATCTCTACGTTGAATATCTTGGGGATTCTTCTTATAAGTTACATGGAGATACAAATGATACAAATCATAGCATCACAATATGTTGATTTATTACTACACGTACAACAGATACATTTAATATATAACTCATATAACAGAGGAGCATACTAATACATGTCTATATTATACATAGCCTTTCGGCCAACTGAATAAACAATCATAGGCATCAAAGTGACAGTACGAAGTTTGGCATTGACATAACATGCTCTTAAATAATTATCATGTTATGTAACAATAAGCAGTGGGTCATGTGCCTGAAGTATTCGTAATTGATTTTCGGAGACGTTATATCTATACTACTAATATTATAAAGCTGAAGAGTTTGTTTGTTTGTTTGTTTGTTTGAACGCGCTAATCTCAGGAACTACTGGTACGAATTGAAAAATTCTTTTTGTGTTGGATAGTCCACTTATCGAGGAAGGCTTTAGGCTATATAGCATCATGCTAAACTCAATACGAGCGGAGTACCAATCAAGAATGTTACAAAATCGGGGGTCTTTTTTTCCTTTTGAGAGCTTTCGCTACGTACGCTGCGGAAACGGTTAAAGTTTCGCTAAAATGATGTATGGCAGAATTGTTCCCCTTTAAAAGTTCTAAAAAAAAGTCCGCGACAGTATATGTCTATCTTTTAAGGTTGGCTCACTATAACCTTTTTATACTTACCAAATTTGTTCTAAAAGTAAGCATTATTTGTGAAGGTGTTTTCATAAAGATTATATTAATCCTTATCCAAGTAAATACGTTATTCATTACAAGCATTTAATCTAGAAGAAATTTGCCGTTTACATCATTTGATTTCAATGAGTATTTTAGAAGATATCGCAGTAATAAAATAATCATGCGCGCTATAGTAAGGCGCGCGGAGCGGGCGGGCAGTCGTGAGGTGGAAGCGCTTCTTCTACGTAAATGAAGTCGCGGGTAAATTTTAGCGATATCCCAAAGTAACTATTCCACGCGGACGAAGTCGCGGGGAAAAGCTAGTATATTATACAGCCGAAAGTATAACCGCCTCCTTCTTTTGGAAGTCGGTTAAAAAGAGGCGATAACAATTTCAAGTGACAATTAAAAAAAAAAGAAATATTATAGTGAATTGAAAAATGAAAATGTTATGTTAATATCTGATTGAGATTGAAATCATATTTAAGTTAATTTCTAATTCGACATTAATCATTACATTACAATAGTGTATCCCTGTCTGTCTGGCTCAACAAGCATTCAGTTATGTAAAGGGCCATATTCACTGTCCAACCTTCAAGTCCAGCAGCCCGACAATAATGTCAATAACATCAAAAGTTCAATCTTTTAATTTTTGTAAATGCGCCGTGCTGCGGTGCTGGATTTGCAAGTGGGACCGTGAGTATGGTACTTTACTTTAAGTGATCCCGTCACGGTCCATGGGCGTACCCAGGTAGGGGCAGCTCCCCCCCCCCCCACGAAGGTAAAATAAACGTCAATTTTCCCTAAAATTTAACGTCAAGTTCTCGAAACAGGTATGAGCTGACCCCCCCCCCCAGCTGAAATCTTGGGTACGCCCTTGACCAGGGGGCCTAGCACGGACACTTGATAGCGGCGTAACCGTAACATAAACCTATTGACAACGCAGCGGCGCGGCGCGGCGGCCTAAACGTAACGTTATCGAATTTATGAAAATCTGTCAAAATCATGACAGCATTCAATATCGTTACGAATACGTCGTTGTGAATTGTTCCTGCTTAGGGCTACAATTTTTATGAAACGACATAATTATTATAATTATAAATTAATAATCAAAAACATAAGAGTTTTTTTTTGTAAGCTTTAGTAGTCGTTAAGTATTTCAGAAAAATCATGAAAATTGTAATGACTGGAGTAGTCGAAAATGTTTTTATATATATAACCGTAGAATATGTTAAGATTTTATTCTCCATTTGAATTGTGCCGCTTTTTACCCTTGCAACAGTAGCGCCACCCCTATTTGAAGCTTATATTATATATCACCACACCTTTTCATGTATGGAGATGGTTCCCGCAATATGGCTTGGTTTTCATTGTCCCGATTAGAAACCGGGGCATAAATAAATGCAAAGTTACAACAAACGTGTTCAAGCAGCTAGCGAGCACTGGGATACAAGCGGTGATGATGACGATGGAATCATATCTCGTCGTCCAGATCGTCCTCCTCGACGGGGAAGTCATCCAGAGTGACGTACGCGGGCTTCACGAAACCGCCGTACTTCGGCGGACATGTGAAGTACCGCTTGCCGTTGAAACTGCAATACAATGGAAATTGAAATAGTTGAAATAACACAGTATTTATTGAATATGACGAAAAAGTAATCAGTTATGGCATGGCTGAGCACTTAATTATAAGGTTTGTTAAAATCAATTGCGTATATTTTGGGTATAATAATTATGATCTACTGCTTTAGTCTGCTTATTATAAAAAGTTAAAAACGTTTAGGAAGAAAATTATCGTCATACTCAAAGCAAAAAAATCATCTCATGTCCGGGACTATCTCCACTCAACGCAAACTCGCCCGTATAATGGCCTCATTTACACAAGAGTTTATCGTACGATTTGGGCAAGAATATCGTATCATATTCTCGTATACGAGACTCGCTATACGATACTAATAATCTATACTAATATTATAAAGCTGAAGAGTTTGTTTGTTTGTTTGTTTGTTTGAACGCGCTAATCTCAGGAACTACTGGTTCGAATTGAAAAATTCTTTTTGTGTTGGATAGTCCATTTATCGAGGAAGGCTTTAGGCTATTTAACATCATGCTAAGCTCAATACGAGCGGAGCTCCAATCAATAATGTTTCAAAATCGGGGTGTTTTTTTCCCTTTTGAGAGCTTTCGCTGCGTACGCTGCGGAAACGGTTAAAGTTTCGCTAAAATTATGTATGACAGAATTGTTCCCCTTTAAAAGTTCTAAAAAAAAGTCCGCGACAGTATATGTCTATCTTTTAAGGTTGACTCACATAACCTTTTTATGCTAACTAAATTTGTTCTAAAATTAAGCATTATTTGTGAGGGCGTTTTCATAAAGATGATATTAATCCTTATCCAAATAAATACGTTAGTCATTACAAGCATTTAATTTAGAAGAAATTTGCGATTTACATCATTTGATTTCAATAAGTATTTTAGAAGATATCGCAGTAATAAAATAATCAGCGCGCAATAATGATGTGCGGCGCGCTGCGGGCAGTCGTGAGTCGCGGGCAAGCGCTCCTCCTTCTACGTAAATGAAGTCGCGGGTAAATTTTAGCGATATCCCAAAGTAACTATTCCACGCGGACGAAGTCGCGTGCAAAAGCTAGTCTATACTAATATTATAAAGCTGAAGAGTTTGTTTGTTTGTTTGTTTGAACGCGCTAATCTCAGGAACTACTGGTTCGAATTGAAAAATTCTTTTTGTGTTGGATAGTCCATTTATTGAGGAAGGCTTTAGGCTATATAGCATCATGCTAAGCTCAATACGAGCGGAGCACCAATCAAGAATGTTTCAAAATCGGGGGATTTTTTTTCCTTTTGAGAGCTTTCGCTGCGTACGCTGCGAAAACGGTTGAAGTTTCGCTAAAATTATGTATGACACAATTGTTACCCTTTAAAAGTTCTAAAAAAAAGTCCGCGACTGTATATGTCTATCTTTTAAGGTTGGCTCACAATAACCTTTTTATGCTAACCAAATTTGTTCTAAAATTAAGCATTATTTGTGAGGGCGTTTTCATAAAGATGATATTAATCCTTATCCAAATAAATACGTTATTCATTACAAGCATTTAATTTAGAAGAAATTTGCCGTTTACATCATTTGATTACAATGAGTATTTTAGAAGATATCTCAGTAATAAAATAATCAGCGCGCAATAATGATGTGCGGCGCGCTGCGGACAGTCGTGAGGGGGAAGCGCTCTCCTTCTACGTAAATGAAGTCGGGGGTAAATTTTAGCAATATCCCAAAGTAATTGTTCCACGCGGACGAAGTCGCGGGCAAAAGCTAGTAATAATAATAATATTATTATTATTAGTATCGCCTTCAATTGTTTACATGATGATAAAAACTCGCAACAATCCAGCGATTGACGAATACGAGTCTCGAAGGCCTTTCAATTTGTTTACACAGTACCTACGCAAGATTTTTTGCGCCGACACTCGTATACAAGATTCGGCTTGTCTAAACATTAATCAAAGAGAGTATCGCACGTGTTGATGAGAGACTCGTACAAATCGGTTTGAACCGTTTTTGTCGTGCGAGAATTACCAGTGGTGACCAATATTTTTTAAAATCGTATGCGAGATTGTTGCAGAGAGTAGGCAGTTCCCTATTCACACACAGTGTATTCGAGAAGAGTTTAGGAGGCGAAAATTGCCTTCCGAGCGGCGAAACTCGTAAAAGTTGTTTACACTATGCAAGAATATTCTTGCCTGATATTGTCGCCTGCACGTGTTCGAGAAACTCTTCTTGTGTAAATGAGACTTAAAGCAAGATTTTTTTTCAAGTATATCAATTATTTTTCTGCCTAAACGTCTCTACATAAGCAGTAGACCGTATGCCCAAAATATCGTAACTGATTTTACCGAACCTTATATACCCTATAGGCGGTTGGCTTGGTGGGACCAAAATGGCGGCCGGCTTTGGCGGCAGGAAATGCAGGCCGACCGACGTCACATCGGTTACAAAATGTTAAATGAAATTTTGCTCTACAGTGCCCGGCATAAGATAATGCACATTGAACTTTAAATAAGAGACATTCGGGTATTGTCAGTTTTGAAGAGCATTTTCTCTTACGCACAAAGCATGCGGTCGACAGAATTATAATGATGGTCTACAAACTGAATATTTTAATTCAAAGTTTGATGTATTTTAAATTTTAGTCGGGTATTGTACGCTGATATTCAATCATTAGGAACACGCTCGCTCTTTCCCAATCTAGCAAATGAAGGGTTCTACTGAACAGAAAAATATAGAAAAGTAAATTCGTGAATTGGTCCTCAAACATACAACAAAAACATGAAAATATGAAACAAAAATATGAAATTAGAGCAAAATTAATGTGCAAAATTTATTAAAATTGGTAACATCATTATAGCGCGCTATTGTTTCTTTGCTTACACTCAGATAAGTCTACTGTCAGAGAGTCATTGGTGCAAATGACTAAATGGCTTAGTTCAATTGGTGAGTAACACACCATACGCGTCATTGACCAATTTTGACATTCGCACAGATGACTCACTGAAATAAAATAAAATTTGTTTTACCCATTTTTTTTTCATTTCCACGTCAAGCTTTCATAGAAACCTATTTATGGAACGTCAGAAAAAAACCACCATTGCATGTTGCAAAAAGCGACGGTTTGCCAATAATAAAAGAAGAAGAAGCAACTCTAGCCCACCGAGAAACTGCAAACTTAATTAACGCGAATGAACTACCCGTATTCGTTCATAGTTATTTTTACCTCGGAATTCCTATGAGAGTGTGGGAATATGGTGCAAACCCCGTTAAGGGATATCTCTCGAACCGAGCGAGATGGTATACTCGGTCAGGCCCAAGCTTCGAAGTTTTCACGGCGCTATATATACAACATCTGAAATGCTTACAAGCATGTTAGCCTTTCAGATGTTGTATATATAGCGCCAAACTGTGAAAACTTCGATAGCGCGATTCAGGATCATGACGCTAACTGGTTCGCCACACGAGTAATCCTTATTGCCTTGGCATTAAGATCCCGTCAGAGGTAAAATAACTCTGAATGGGCTGGGTAGTTCATTCCAGAGGGTCCATCCACATATTACGTCACAGCGCTTGGGGGAGGGGAGGTTTATACTAAACGTGACAGCACATGTTAAGTACAGGTACAGGGATACGAAAAAACCAAAAAGTCGAAATTTTACGTAACGTAATATGTATGTGGATGGCCCCTTAGAACAAAAAGGTACGCACGTGCCGTCGTTCTTGCCGCGCGGCTCGTCGTACTGCACGCCGATCCACAGGCCGCGCGCGCCCTCCAGCGGGCCGTTGTAGCGCACGGTGGCGCGCCGCGTGCCCGAGTTGCCCACGCGCACCGCGCACCGCGCGCCCACCACGACGCTCGCAGCCAGCCTGCACAGTGCACAATATATTACACTAGCAATAGGCAAGCGGACTGATTTTTTTATTGCATAAATGAATAGTCCTCTTAAATATGAGTAACTTCTCAGAAGAAACAGTATATCAAAAATCAATATCTTCAAAGGTACAGCGATTTGTATACAAAACTTCGCAAGGCTCGTAAAAACGCTCCATACTAATGTCGGGCTACGAGTGACGTCACTCTTGGGTTAAAGTGTACGTTTAAGTTCATACTTACCATAATGAATGTTTTTGTATATGATGTAAGTAAACTAATGACGTAGGTTTTGTTTACCAATTTAGCAAAAAAATAAATATTTTTTTTACTTTTTAAATGTATTTAATTAGTAAACTACACATAAAATAATATATTTTTTTACATTTACCAAGTAGCAATGCCTCAATATTTTTGAATATATTAATGAAACTAAATATTTCAGATGTAGTCCGATCCCCTATTATCTTCCTCAATGTTGTTTCAGTCAAATGCAATTGTCAATCACAGTGTGACTGACCCTTAGGCTCAACACACACTGCGCGACGCGACGCGTCATATTTTTTTCGCCTACAGCATATTCATCTCTATTGTTCTATTATTTAAGTACAAATTTCTGCTATGTAAATATGGAAGCCTGCGTCGACGCGCGTTGCGCACGCATTCAAGACGCTCGGCTAGAGTCGAGTGGATTCGCGAATACAGAGTGGAACATGACGCGTCGCGTCGCTTCGACTCTGCGCCAGTGTGAGTTGAGTCCTACAAGCGAAGGCGCGCGTCGCCGTGCAAACCACGACGCGTCGCGTCGCTTCGACTCTGCGTCAGTGTGAGTTGAGCCCTACAAGCGAAGGCGCGCGTCGCCGTGCAAATCACGACGCGTCGCGTCGCTTCGACTCTGCGTCAGTGTGAGTTGAGCCCTACAAGCGAAGGCGCGCGTCGCCGTGCAAATCACGACGCGTCGCGTCGCTTCGACTCTGCGTCAGTGTGAGTTGAGCCCTACGAGCAAAGGCGCGCGTCGCCGTGCAAACCACGACGCGTCGCGTCGCTTCGACTCTGCGTCAGTGTGCGTTGAGCCCTACGAGCGAAGGCGCGCGTCGCCGTGCAAAACACGACGTGTCGCGTCGCTTCGACTCTGCGTCAGTGTGCGTTGAGCCCTACGAGCGAAGGCGCGCGTCGCCGTGCAAAACACGACGCGTCGCGTCGCTTCGACTCTGCGTCAGTGTGCGTTGAGCCCTACGAGCGAAGGCGCGCGTCGCCGTGCAAAACACGACGCGTCGCGTCGCTTCGACTCTGCGTCAGTGTGCGTTGAGCCCTACGAGCGAAGGCGCGCGTCGCCGTGCAAAACACGACGCGTCGCGTCGCTTCGACTCTGCGTCAGTGTGCGTTGAGCCCTACGAGCGAAGGCGCGCGTCGCCGTGCAAAACACGACGTGTCGCGTCGCTTCGACTCTGCGTCAGTGTGAGTTGAGCCCTACGAGCGAAGGCGCGCGTCGCCGTGCAAACCACGACGCGTCGCATCTCTTCGACTCTGCGCCAGTGTGAGTTAAGTAAGTACGTAACTATAGTTTGTTTCCATACTTTGCCTCCTCTTCGAGTTCCTTCTGCTGCTGCTCCTTCAGCTTGCTCATCTCCTCCTCGTTGTACTTCCCCAGCTTGTTCCTCTGTAGAAATGATCTCAATGTGTCACCTTTCTTCTCGTATTCTTCTTCCGATAAACGGAATCTAAAATTTTTTTTGTTAAATAAATAAAAAACATTTAGAACCTTTTTCCCGATCGTGTAAATAAAGTATCGTACGGTAATACTGAACTTCTGTGGAATAAAAAGTAGCCTATGTTTTAATCCAGAGCCTAAACTACTACCATAGAAAGTTTCATCAAAATCTGTTCAGTAGTTTTTGCGTGAAAGAGCTGCAAACATCCATCCAACCTAACAAACTTTCACATTTATAATAGTCCTACTAATATTATAAATGTGAAAGTTTGTGAGGATTTATGGATGGATGGATGTTTGTTCCTCTTTCACGCAAAAACTACTGAACGGATTTTGATGAAATTCGGTATGGTTGTAGTTTGAGCCCTGGATTAAAACATAGGCTACTTTTTATCCCGAAAAATACAGTGTTTCCGAGGGATACTGTATTTACGCGGGCGGAGCCGCGGGCAACCAAGTAGTAGTACAATAAGCAAACATAGTCAAATGCTACACAGTACACCCTCGACATTTATCACAATATGTATTTGGATTGTTGTCCAGGATTACGATATTTATCGCACATGTGCTATACTGTTTGTGTGGCATTCACCAAATGAATAAATGAAGCATTTGACTGTCTTAATTGTATGTAAACATTAAGGTGCTCCTCACCTGATGCATTCACATGTAATGTAACAATAGATTCAACTTTGAGCATTACATTACAATACTATGACTGACGAGCGTTCGCATATAATGTAACATACTTTGAGTATCACAATACTAATTAACGTATTGAGGATGTTTAGGGTCCCATAATTCCCTGAATTCCCTATATTTTTCTATAATAACAAGGTCCTCTCTTTGTCCTAGTTCATTACTTAAATTTGACCTTGAAACAATGATACATACTTTGTCCAAGGTTATGTTACATTTGGTTGTTATATTGGTTATGTTACAAGTTGTATCAAGATATTACACATTGTGTCATTACAATGTATGCATTGTAATGCTCGTTATCCTTCTACACTGATATAATGTTACATTACACGTGAATGCTCCAGCACCTTAAAGATAATAAAGCATAACACATAAAAACAGACATGTTTCCCACTGAAAATATTATACCTCTCAGCAGCGTCGGCGGAATCAAAATCCTTGACTAGAGTGAAATTGTCGATGACATGTATTCTCATGCCGTCGTCTATGGGGTAGGAGCCGAGCAGGGCACTATCATTGTCTATGTCACAGATTAAGTTATTTTTGTTGTCGAAAACTTTGAGTTTCATAGTGCTAGCTGTTCCTCCTGTTACTAGTTCCAATTTTGTCTGAAATTAAAAATATATATATTGGCCTGGGTTGAGGCTATAATTATGGAATAGTCTCTAATACTTATAATATAATATCATATAATAGCCTTTTTTATTCTGACTTCAAGCTATAAGTCTCTAATACTTAGCCTATGAATTAATCCAGAACTTTAACTACTACCAGACCAAATTTCATCAAAATTCATTCAGTATTTTTCACATGAAAGAGTAAAAACAGACAGACATCCCATCCATCCTTACAAACTTTCAAATTTCTAATAGGTTAGGATTGTGATAATAATTGATATGCAAAGAAAAAAATGCACAAAAGCAAAATATTTACTAATTTTAAATGAGAGCTTTCTGTATTCTCTATGGAAAATAAAAAATACTTGTAAAAGATTTATTTTGTGACGTCAATTTCTTTCCAAGATTTTGATTTAAAAAGTGGCCAAAATTTGCGACTAAGTGTGTATAGTATGGTAGGAACTCTGGGCAGTATGGGTGAAGTTTGACATTTTTGATGAAAATTTTCGTAACTTTAAATTAAACCCATGTAAAATCACATTAATATGTGTGAATTAAAACACAAAAACTAATGTATCTGTGTACATATTAAATTTTCTGTAAAAAAGCTTCAAGTGATTTTACATACCACATAACATTCTTGATTAAATTTTGGTTTTTGAAACCAAAGGTACAATAATTTGCCATTGTGTTGTGTTTTTGTTTTGTCACTAAGTCACATAATAGTAGAATAATTGCCAGTGGTGGATCTAAGACTTTTCGAACCGGGACAAAAACTTGATATGCAGACAGAAATTGACGGACAATGTATGAAAAATGGATAACTGTTGAGAATCATTAGAAACAAGGTTCTACTATGGCATAAGCAACAATATAATATAATAAATAAATAAATAGTATGAACATTATTATTAATGGATGAACGCGGAACGGGGCCTTCTGTCACTATTATTAATTTAAATTAATATTTATATATCAGTTTACGTAATAATTCCAGTAGAAATGATCCCTGGTGTCCCAAATACAAAAAAATTACCTATCTTTACCACGGTAAATAGTTATTTTAAAAATTATTTACAAAAATTGAATGAATCATCTAACCTTAAATTCCTGAATAGTAATTCCTTTTTTGAATCGGCGCTCAACCGGCGGAGCATCCTCACTATCTGATTTCGTTATTAGCACATTTACAAAATCTTGCGTTATTACTTGAACACCTTCCATCGTAAATCAATAAAATTGTGTTTTAATTTTAAACCAAAACAAAGAAATCAGCTCGAACAGGAAAATGCAAATGACAGCAAAATTGACATTTGTCAAAACTCAAATGACAAAAGTGAAATGTCATTAGTTGACAGTATTTTTTTTTTAATTCTGAAAAGGATTTACTTCAAGGTAGCTTTTATAAAACGGCGCCAAATTTAAATAACCTCATTTTTTAAACGTAGATCCATTTATGCATCTTGGCAAAAAAAAAGATTTTAGAGAGCAATCAATAGCACTTAGCTACCAAACTTCTACACACTGCAAGTCTTTCAGCAGCACAGAACACAATACTCGCGGAGAAGAATGTCGACTTCATACAAAAAAAATGCGGACCAAATAGCGCCTCTATTGAGCTGGCAGCTCTGCTGAAACTTTTATCCACCTTCCCACAAAGGAGGACTATATATTTGATAATTGATTATAGGAATATAGCGGTAAATTTAAGATACGTATCTAAAGTTTAAGTTAACGTTAAATTTCTCTTTCGAGTTATCTTTTACATTCCAACAAAACCGATCAACCACCTCCATAAACAAATAATTACTACTACGTTACAAAATGTTCGTGAGCCCTTATACACACGTCTAGTGTTTTCGATAGAAGCCGCATAGTGTCATATGTTGTGGTTTTTAAGTAACATGTAACCTTTCTTGTAACATTATCCCTGTAAGACAGAGAGCGATATATTGAAATATCGCCTTCTCGCCGCACCGTACTGCCCCCTTTTGGTCCAAGGCCACTCATACAAAGTCGACTACTATTCAGCAGTTACTGACTTGCGAGACTCAAAATTATTCGTCACTAAAATGATTATTACTTAGGCCAATTTATTTAACATTCTAATGCAAAGATTGCCAAAACCCAAATTAACTATATACTACCAGTTATTTTGGAGCAGGTAATTACAATTTTAACAAATATAATTTTTAAAGGCTTGGTCCAAACGTGCAGACGAATCGCCTGATGAGCGATTACCGCCACCCATGGACACCTAACAAGGCATTTAAGCCCCCACCGCCCCTTGAGCTACGCAATAAATTCACGCCAGTATTCTGTGAGACCGGGGTATCACTCCGTTCGTGTCAAATAATAGTTCTTCTACAGTAATAAAGGACGAGTCGAGTCACTGAAGGCGGCGCACCTTATGTTAAGTGATTGGGCTCATACGAGAACAGCAACTTTATAAACACTTAATGCTGAAATTCAAAACAAGCAAAAATCTAAACAATGTGTGCAATGACCTCCTGAAAAATAAAAAATAAAGTTACACAAGTTAGTAAAAATTTGGAAACGACTAGAATCAAAGATCACGGTGAATTTATAAATTTTTATTTTAAGCACATTAATTATGAAAACATTTCGCATGCAATTCGATGCTTATCTACAATAAGCTATAGTGTGATTCACGAATTATCAAATAGTTATCTATGCCCTATATAATTACAATACACATATTACAATGAATATTAACAGCTGAGTCGACGCTTTAAAAGTAAATAATTTCCTAAACTATAATATATTCGTTACGAATATTGCTATGCCTATAATTTAAATTTGTTATTTATGGGTACCAACCCACCCTCACCAATAAGTAAAAAAACACAAGCTAAATAACAGCGATCGACCGACAATATTATGGTCACCCTTCTACATAGTATGGTGACAGGGGGCGTAGCTAAGGTGACATTATATAAACGATAGCGCAGTTGGATAATAATAAAATGTATGAGACTGATTCGTCGCCACATCACTTGTTTCATCCCACACATTTTATTCTTTTCTAAATTGGTTATCGTTTCGACATTGTACTCTTGTCTAAGCCCCTCCCCCCGCTGACACGAATAATCTTCGTTCTTCTAGAAAGTTCCAAATATTTCCAGTGAGATCCAGTGACGAGGCCTTTGCACACATTGCTAGTGGTACATCGCGTCGCAATCGAAATTCAAATAACAAAAGCTTCCATTGCGACACGATTCAATAATAAAAAAATGTTGCCCGCCTAAAACAATCGCTTCGCCAAAATATTGCATTATCACCAAACGTACTTACATATTTACATAATTTTGTTAAATAATATAATAAATTTGTGACGATATGAGGTGCGAATATTGCAATATTATGGTACAGTGTGAGAAAACGATTGCTTTAGTGACTGCGACACGACCGACGCTGTGTGAAAAACTATTCTCCAAGAAATAAAAAAATATCTCCTCTAACTAAAATTAATTATTAATGTTATAATTATATTTAAAGAGACCAACAATATTAATATTTAAAATTTTAATTATGTAATTGCGAATTCATTGAAAAAAAAGTTAAGATTTACTCAAAATGTAACAATAAATAGATTTTATGAATTGAAATCGACAGTTAATTTATATTTTTTAGACTAAAATTTTAACACCATTTTATGGTAAAAAATCACGTTTTTCTAACCTAATTTATTCTTACAAATAAATAATTTTAGACAGTTGAAAGAGAAACATCTGTAACTGGCAACATTATGCGAATGAAACAGACTATGCAATTAGACAGTGATGTAAAAGAGACAGATATAGCGTCGGTCGTTGCGGGCACGTACCTGCGGCTGCGGCGGCTGGGTCGGAACAAAACGCTCGGGACCAATAAGGCACTCGTATATTTCAACATGTATAAAATTAATCTTTGGCGTTGTCGGTGATGCTTGCCGCTTCCTACGATTTCCTATGATGGCCGGCAGAAGATGCAGAGTACTGTTTTCAATATAAAAAGACATCTCATATACTCTCAATACGCCTAAAACATATTCACTCACAAAAATTATTTAAATTGCTTACTTGTCATGTATACTCAATTACTTATGTTATTTGTTCAGTAATTGCAAAATTATATACATTGCAACATTCCTAGTAGAATTGGTATTAAGCTTAAGTACTCTATATCTTCTGCCAATGATACATAATATTTCCTAAAAATGTAACATACTGCTTAGGTGAGGAATACTTACATAGAAGTGGTGAAAGGCGACTTTATTTTAAAGACATCTGTGACAGATAGCCTTTGGATATACAAAGTAATTACTTATTATGTCGACTTCAAAGTGAATTATGCTGGTTTTGTAAAATTATTGGCAATCTTTAAAAGAAGTTTGTTTTATTCACCATTCACCACTACTACATATCTGTGCTTTATATGTGACCGAGTTATGTCATTATTGAGATAATAATTTAAATATCTGAATCCGTTTAAAATAAATATTATGTAATATTAATATAAAAAATTAATCACATATAAACTCAGATATTTGTTCAATCACCTTGCAGTCTGTTTCCACCTGACTTTGCCTGAATTAAAGCCTGACCAGTGATATAAAAAACCTGCACTGATGTGCGCTTCATTAGTTATTTGCAGTAACACTACGAAAAGTCCTCTTGTGGTTGCTAAAGACCTCGATTATTCGACATTAACGACATTTCAATTTAATAACGCGATTTTTCGCAAAATGCCGTGGTTTTCTATATTTGCGGTCAGGCTATATAACAAAATATATACCGTAGGCGGCCGTCACAGAATCAGTTCCACTGGAAATATCCGAACTTCCACTTTTTCACGTGTCAAGCCCCATCACTCTTGGTCCGTTCACTGAACATGTCGCCGTCGTCAGTCTCTTTTGCACTGCTCTCTATTTTTGACTCCGTCTCTTTTGCTACGGGCACCGCGAAACTAGTATCCATCGAGACGTTGGCGTCGTACAAATCGAGGGCTGGTTTCGGCGCTTCGGTTGATTTTTCATCCTCTTTGCTATGTATTGGTTGATCATTTATTCTATTGTCGTCTCTTTCTTCCATATGCCTGTCCTGCTCTCTCACGTCATCATTTCTCTCATAATGGCTATCCACGTGTGCGGGTTTACTGATTTCTTTTTCCTCTTGTCTACCCCGCTCCGTATTATTATCGTTATAATTCTGAACTCCGTCGTCACGCGCAACAGCCATGGGCTCATTCGCAGCCGTGGGGTCATATTTTTCTTTACCATCTGCAGCTGCATACTCATATTTGTCATTGGTTTCCGCAGCCGCAGATTCATATTTGTCACCGTCGTTTGCAGGCGTGGGCCCATATTTTTCATTTCCACTTGCAGCCGTGGGATCATATTTGTCGTCGTTTGTAGCCGTGGGGTCGTATTTATCATCATTACTTGCGACTTGTGCACTGTCACTGCCTGCAACTTGCTCACCGCCATTGCCGTCGACTTGGGGCGCCTGCGACTCTTTTTGTTCACTAGTTTCCTCGCTCCGTGCTTCATCCCCGGCCTCTGCGGCGCCCCACCGGGATTTTCTATCCTTGTCTCTCCTGGAGCTCCTTTCCTCTCGTTTGTCCTCTCTCTTTTCCTCCCGTTTTTCCTCTCGCTTATCCTCTCGTTTGTCATCTCTCTTTTCCTCTCGTTTGTCATCTCTCTTTTCCTCCCTCTTGTCGTCGCGGGGCCGGCGGTCGTCGGGACGGTCGTACCCCCGCCGACCGCGGTCCCTGTGCTCATCCCGCCGCCGGTCGCGCCGCCGGTCGTCCCACTCGCCCCGCCTGTCCCAATCCCTGTCCCTATCGCCGTTCCAGCCCCTGTCGTACTCTCGGTCGTCGAATCTCCTGTTGCCCCTGTCAAAGTTCTCCGCGGGCCCGTCGAACCTCGGCCCGTCGAAGGATCTGTCCCCGTCGAAACCCCGATTGTTGTCGAAGGGGGGCCGGGGACCGTCAAACGGAGGTCTCGGGCCGTCGAAGGAGGGCCGCGGTCCGTCGAACGGGTGGCGGGGTCCATCGAAAGGAGGCCGCGGTCCGTCGAACGGAGGTCGCGGTCCATCGAACGGCGGTCGCGGTCCGTCAAACTTGGGCCGGGGCCCGTCGAACAGGGACCGCGGGCTGTCGAAGGGTGGTCTCGGTCCGTCGAAGGGTGGTCTCGGTCCGTCGAAGGGCGGTCTTTGTCCATCGAAGTGCGGGCGCGGGCCATCGAACGGTGGACGGGGTCCATCGAATGGTGGGCGGGGTCCATCGAAGGGCGGCCGGGGCCCATCGAAGGCCGGCCTCGGGCCGTCGAAAGGCGGCCGGTTACTATCGAAGGGCATGCGGTTGAATGGCGGCCGTTCGAACATTGGCCCTTCGAACGGCGGCCTCTCGAAAGGAGGCCGCGAGAACGGCGGGCCCATTCCGTTGAATCGGGGGCCGAACGGACCCGGCGGGCCCTGCAAGTCCATCCACGGGCCTGGAAAAGGGAGAAAAGGATTGAAATAGTAGAAAGTTTTGCGCCGGCGCGTAGGCTCGGCGGAAAACGGCGACCGACAAGAGCCTATAGAATCCCTAGAAATAAATGCATGAAATTTGTATTACGGTAGTGATATATAACAAGTCGGTCGCCCGTTTCCACCCAGCACTAGAGGCGAGACTGAATCGTACCTCTTAGCGGTGCCCTAGCTGATGGCCCTCTCATTCTCAGTTCTGTAAACCGAAAGAGCTCACATATTTATGTGGTTCCAACATGCGAAGATTTAGATTTTTGTCATGTAATTAGACAGAAGAGTCAGTTTTTAAATATTTCTTCTGATGAGGAGTGGAAAAGACAACAGTTTAAACACAAACAGAAAGAAATAGCATTACTATTATTATATTAATACTTGAAGCAAAAACTTTGACTACAGTTTAAAGAGAATTGTCCTAGGAGGAGTATAATCTTGGCACAGTTAAAGTTTATGCGGAGGACAGTGTGCAGAAAGCTAATATTTTTTTTAATATTGCTTAGAAATATGTGATATTAATAAAAATAAAGTTACACACGCTACCTTACACTACATTGCATTTTTTGTATAATAACAGTAGATATTATTATGTAGTTGTTGGTTTGACACAATTGTCAATTTTTCACATTCCATAGAAATATTTTTTATTGCGTTTCTAAGAGGCAAAAGAAACCCAAAAAAGTTGAAACTTTAAATTTAAAATATAAACCGCGCCTAGTATACAATGTAATATGCGAAGATTATGATTGATACTATTATTGTGTTTGTTTTAATAGTTTTAAAAAGTTATGTTCAGATTGCAATAGAATAGAATATAAAGGAATTTTTGTAAACAAAACACATTGGATGTGCGTTCGCAAGTGTATGTTTTTGTTTACAGGGACGTGTGTGTGTGTCGTACGTGCGTGTGTGCGTGCGAGCTTACCGGCGCGAAACATTGGCGGCGCCTGCCTGGGGGGCAGCACTTGGCTCCACCCCCCCTCCCCACCCTTCGCCTCCGCCCCCGCAGCTGAGGTTTCATCTGAGACTGTAACGTCAAAACATACTATACTTTTATTTAATAGTTTATTGTAACAAAGTTTAATAAAGATGACACAAAATGTACTGCTAATTTCTAAAAAGGAATCCTACTATGTACTATTAAATAAATGTGAGAGTTTGTGAGTATGGAAGGATGGATGTTTGTTACTCTTTCAAGCAAAAACTACTGAACGGATTTCGGTGAAATTTGGTATGGTAGTAGTTTAAAGTCTGGATTAAAACAGGATACTTTTTATCCCGAAAAAGTACAATGTTCCCGTGGGATATTGCAAAAGTATTTAAAGGAAAGGAACTATTAATTAAATAAAAATTAAAAAATAAATCGAAATTAGATTTCGATATATTTTTTTGATACGGACGATAAATGTTAAAAGAATAGGATATTTAACAGATTTTCGAAACCCAACTAAAGTATTTTAATGATGTTAAGTATTTTTTTCATAAACTAGCCAGTAAAATTGCACTTTTATTTTTCGCTGTCTAAACGCGATTATATGCAACATAAGGTCGGATCTTTGAGTATCCAACTATGGAGACGCCATTATCAGGCGTTCCCCGCTGCCAAAGGTTAGACCCTCCGGTCGTGAGGGTTATATAAAACTAGTTGCTGCGCGTTTTTGACGTATTCGGAAAATTACAGCGAGGCGGAACGAACCGGAGCAGAAAATGCCGACTTGCTGTATTTTTTCCTGCAAAAACAGATCGGAAACATCAAATAAACAAAAGGATGGTGTTACTTTCCATGTGTATGTATTATTTTGCCTAAATATTAACAATAATTGCGATATATTAGCAAAAATCCAAAAATTTTACTCGATGAACAAATGTTGCTACTAAATCGTATAACATCCAAATTTAGGGTAATATTTAAAAGTAGTAATTTATAAAAACTTCTATTTCATATTCGTTCTTGTTTTTACTATTTCATAATGAAGAAACATGACTAATTAATTAGTACACTATTTACAATTTTGTTTTTCTTCATGATATTATTTCACGAAACACATTGAAAATTTGCAAATTATTATAAAATAATTATTCAATTGTGTTAACAAACTTTTGTTTATATTAATTATTATTTATTACAATAAAATATTTGCTGATAAATTTATCCTGAAATTATGCATTTTTAATTTATAAACAGGCCACACTTCATAAAAACTGAGGGTTGTGACAACGTAAAAGAAATATCGATATCGACTTTATCAGTATGTTATTCTGACCATTATTTTTTTTAGATTTCCTAAAAATAGGATGATTAGGAATGCCTGGGTCCAAGCTTGCGCTAATCATTTTTCTTGGTTTCCCAAACGTACGAGTACAATTTGCTCGGTGCATTTTGAAGTTTCATGTTTTATTGTTCAGACGAACAACAGTAGGAGATTAAAACAGCGCGCCTTGCCAACTTTGAAATTATTAAAGGTGCATTTTATAATTAACTAGTTTTTGCCCGTGAATTTGAACCAATCTTTGAACTACTTATGGTGAACATTGGTAAACATTGAGGTGGAACAGAACTATTATAAATGCAAAAAAAAAAAACGTATTTAGGGTGGACCCTATTTATCAAAACGATTCCGCATTTTTACTTAGCTCTACCTTTTTTAACCGACAAAAAACCGAAGGAGGTTGTCAAGTCAACACATACTTACGATTATAGTACGATTTTGGTTTTTTTTTATTTAATACTATAATATATTTTAAATATAATATATGGATGCTTCACGTCATGTCAATCTGGTCTCGTGGTAAGTTATCGAAGAACTTGTTTTACGTAGGTAGACCCACGGACTCCTTTTTTTACAACAACAAATAAAAAGCGTGAAGCGTGCTAGATAATGGGTTTCAACACGTATGAGGCTAATTCTTGAAGCTATTATCTATTTTACTTTAGTTATTACGGCTGCTCCACCCGCGTAAATATACTATCGGTTATCCCGCGGGAATACTCTACTTTTCCGATATAAAAAGTAGCCTATGTTTTAATCCAGAGCCTAAACTACTACCATACCAAATTTCATCAAAATCCGTTCAGTAGTTTTTGCATGAAAGAGTAACAAGCATCCATCTATACATCCAACCATCTATCCATCCAACCATCTATCCATCCATCCATCCTCACAAATTTTCACATTTTATACTATTACCTACTAGGATAGGATGTGAAAATTTGTGAGGATGGATAGATGGTGAATGTATGGATGTTCTTTAATATTGTAAAACATACTTTTGTTCTATCATCAATAGTTTCCGCAGCGCATGCGACGAAAGTTGTTTAATGGCATTTTTGACACCTTGGGTTACGTTACTAAAGTTTTAGTAAGAATCCCTAATCTTTTCTAGCAATAAATATAGCCTATTTTACTCAGGGTGAATGTAGCTTTCTAATGGTGAAATAATTTTTGAAATCGGCATAGTAGTTTTTTAGTTTATTCATTACAAACATACACACAAAAATACAAATCTTTCCTCTTTATAATATTAGTATAGAATATTATATACTACCTAGGTTTATAAACAAATATTTTTTTAAACGACGTACAGTCAGATTAGACCGCAAATTAATATTTATCTATACTTTCTCTCATTAGTTATTCTATGTGCTAGTTAGACTAGTTAGACATACAGAAACTTATAAGAGAAAATATAGGTGAAAAAATCGATTTCGAATTGATTTCGCTCAGAATAATTTTCCCTAAGAGTTTTTAGCATAGTCAATCAACATGGGAACTTACAAGTTTCTATCTCCTATAGTTTAGAAATGCTAGGAGGATGACCAACTTATAAACCATTATGGAGACCGATTTCTCGAAAATGGTTGACTTTGTAAAAAGGTAATTTATAAATTCTTATTTCAATTTTAAAATACCTATAAACTATACAAAATTTCATTTATATATATTCATAATTACACATGCTAGAAAGACGGACAGACAGACGGATGGTCAGTGCAAATTTATTAGGGTTTCTTGAGTATTACGGAATGCTACAAATTGGTTGTACGCACCAGCCGCTCCGCAACTATGATATTCGCAACACTGCTAAAAATGCTAAAATTCTTCTTCACGCTGGATGACGCTTCCATTTTTGCATGTTTCAACATTTTAATACTTATTTACTTTATGATACTGAGCGAAATTGTAAATTAAATATTGTAGTTAAGATTTAATAGATATAATTTTTAAAATTTACTTTTGCCACATAATTATTACTAGCCGAACTCATCGATAGTAAAACATCGATAGTGTCAAGCACTAGCGGTGCGGTCCCCCCTCCCGCAAAAAGTGGCGAGACTTTTTCGCATAGAAATTAGCTGTCATGTCGTCTCCGTATAGTTGGATACTCAAAGGGTCGGATGATGTAATAGACACTAGTACTAGACACTAGTTTTGTAACCAAAACTTAGACTTTTTCATCCGTTAAAGGATTATTTATACAGTATTCTCAAGCAAAGTAACCACTCTTGAAATACTATAGTGCCTGGGACAGTTGGTTTTTAAATGTCGTATGGTTGTCCAAGCACATACGGCATTCTCACAACAAAGTCAGCCTAGTCCAGAGGAATGTCTGGTCAATACATCTGGGGCCAACCGTGTGCGGGTTTCCTCACAATATTTTCCTTCATCGTTGAGCGTCCGTATAATGTACTTGAGATCTAAAGTCTCATTGGTACACACCACAACCTGGGAATCGAACCTAGTGCAGGTTCGATTGTTTCTCGAATGCGAATCAAACGATCTACCCACTAAGCCACGGAGCTCTTTGTAACCAATAATTACTATGATAAAATACATATTTTAGACCATCTTACCTTCTGGCACCTGTAGCGCCTGCGCCGTCGGCGGCGGCTGCGCGTTGGCCTGCTGGCCGGCGTCACTGGCCCCCGTTCCCACAGACCATCTTACCTTCTGGCGCCTGTAGCGCCTGCGCCGGCGGCGGCGGCTGCGTGTTGGCCTGCTGGCCGGCGTCACTGGCCCCCGTTCCCACAGACCATCTTACCTTCTGGCGCCTGTAGCGCCTGCGCCGTCGGCGGCGGCTGCGCGTTGGCCTGCTGGCCGGCGTCACTGGCCCCCGTTCCCACAGACCATCTTACCTTCTGGCGCCTGTAGCGCCTGCGCCGGCGGCGGCGGCTGCGTGTTGGCCTGCTGGCCGGCATCACTGGCCCCCGTTCCCACAGACCATCTTACCTTCTGGCGCCTGTAGCGCCTGCGCCGTCGGCGGCGGCTGCGCGTTGGCCTGCTGGCCGGCGTCACTGGCCCCCGTTCCCACAGACCATCTTACCTTCTGGCGCCTGTAGCGCCTGCGCCGGCGGCGGCGGCTGCGTGTTGGCCTGCTGGCCGGCATCACTGGCCCCCGTTCCCACAGACCATCTTACCTTCTGGCGCCTGTAGCGCCTGCGCCGGCGGCGGCGGCTGCGTGTTGGTCTGCTGGCCGGCGTCACTTGCCCCATTCGCCATCTCCCACAGCCGCTCCTGCAGACTCTTCTCCCCGCGCGGCGACTTCTCCCGACTTCGTTCTCTGTAACGACATCTGCACTGTCACACTAATCCACGTTGCCGTTAGCTCGTATTCGTCTTAATATCCTACTAATCACATCATACTAATATCATAAATGCGAAGTTTGTATGTATGTACTTTTTAAGTAGAAACGATACCCGAATTTCTCTTTTCAAAGGTCGTTGTGCAAATGATTGATTAATGTATCAACACAGGCCAAACCACTAAGGCTAGAAATTTGAAATTTTGCACACGTATTTCTCATACGACGTAGACATCCACTTAGGAAGGATTTTTCAAAATTCAACCCCAAAGGGGGTAATATAATGGATGAAAGTTTAAAATCTAATTTCACGCGGTCAAAGCCGCTGGCAATTAATGCTAGTCTATTGAAATTGAATAGACAATGTTTCATTATACGATTCACTCAATGTGGCCAGACTCAATGTAGACATGCTGACAACGGAAATATATCTAATAATATTATATTATACACATTTTTAATACACATCAGTGGCCTAGGAGCAAACTTTTTGTCTCTTGGCGGGATTCGAACCCGCGGCCCCCTGCCGTCGGCGCTAGCCACTGACCCACAGACGTACTGGTATCTGTACTCGTACCTGTTGGGCGCGTCCCTGCTGCCCCTGTCCCGGTGGCGGTCGGCGTCCCGCTCGCGGCCGCGGTCCCGGTCGCGCCGGTCGCGGTCGCGGCGGTCGTCGCGCTCCCTGGAGACACATTGTAAGGTCAGATGGAGTAAGAGGTAAAAGTGACTTAACAAAACGTCAATTTTCGTCGTCGGTCGTATCCCATAAGATATGCAAAAAGCGAATGATCTGTGAATCCGTTCCTGCGTTCATTCTTAAAAGCTTGTATCATTATGTGTTTAAATAATGTTGTTTTATTTTTTTTGGAATGTTCTCATTTTAAAATAGAATTTAGTGATCGCGTCTTTACACAAGCAGTGAATCATGTGCCCGAAGCATCCGTAATTGATTTTCGGAGACATTATATATTTATCGTAGTAGTTTGAGCTCTGGATTAACATATAGGCTACTTTAAATCCAGAAAAAGTACAGTGTTGCCGTGGAATACTGTATTTACGGAGCCTCTGGTAAAAGCTAGTTGGTAATAAAAATATTCACATCACAAACAACTAACCGTTCTCTGTCCCTCGGTCGATCTCTGCGGTCGCGCCGGTCGCGGTCGCGGTCACCGCGTCTGTCGCCGCGACTATCGCCTCTGTCGCCGCGACTGTCCCCGCGACTGTCGCCTCTGTCGCCGCGACTGTCGCCCCTGTCGCGGCGGTCCTTGTGTCGTTCGTCGGGCGGCGGCTGCGACGTGTCCGGCTGCGCGGTCTCTGAGAAACCCGGCGGCGGTTCCGACGAGTTGAACATCGGCGGCGGCTTCGACAGCATCGCTTGGATCTAAACAATTATTGTATTATGTAGATATTAAATTTTAATACTTAGGCTGCACCATTACCGACACCAATACGAGACAGGAGGAGATAAACATTATGATGCAGCGCGGCACTTCACGAAGTGTTAGTGTCCAATCTTTTAAGTAGAAAAAGTAAGATCGCCATTTACAAGACAGTAATTAGGCCGATACTAATGTACGGATGCGAGACTTGGACACTAACACTCGAAGAAGAGAATAAACTCCTGGTAGCCGAAAGAAAAATCCTCCGCAAGATCTTGGGCCAGGTGAAGACAGCAGAGGGAGGAACTAAAATCCGAACAAACGCCGAAGTCGAAAACCTCATGGCTGAGCCTAACATTATCGGCGTAACGAAAGCCCAACGACTCCGATGGCTTGGCCATGTGGCAAGAATGGAAGAAGATCGTGCCACTAAAAAGGCGTTCGAGGGGCATCCGGTCGGGCGACGACCTATCGGCCGTCCACGGTACCGCTGGAGGGATGTCGTAGAGTCTGACCTGTGCGATCTTCAAGCCACAGAATGGCGAGAAATTGCACTAGACCGGGACAAATGGCGTAAACTTGTGTCGGAGGCCAAGATCCACTTTGGGTCGCTGAGCCATCGTAGTAAGTAAGTAAGATATTAAATAAAGGACAATGCAAAAAACTGTATGGGCTCTTGCCACGCTGATAGTTATAATTATTTAGTATGGCGACATTCACCTCAGAAGGTTTTGACAAATTGGAATTCATTTTTTATTGTTTTATATAAGCGACCCACTGCAGCTTCGGAACGGTACCATTTATCTCAGTGGCGTAGCGTAGTAGGGTGCGGGGGGAGGGGGGGCGGCACTTTTAAGGGGGCGGGAAAACCTATGTAAGGGGGCGGCAAAACCTAAGTAAGAGGGCGGCAAAACCTAAGTAAGGGGGCGGAAAAATTGACGCCCGCCCCGGGCGGCAGACACCCACGCTACGCCACTGATTTATCTATACTAATATTATAAATGCGAAAGTGTGTATGTCTGTCTATTATCTCTTCACGCTTTAACCGCTGAACCGATTTTTATGAAATTTGGTGTAAACATACTTTGAGTCCCAGGAAAGGACATTTTTTAATCCCGAAAATATAGTGTTCCCGCATGATAATGTATTTACGCGGGCGGAGCTGCGGGCAAAGCTAATTATACATAAAAAAATTGCTGAAAACTGCATCAAAGTCCGTTGCTTAGTTTAAAAGATCTAATCCATCCCAGGTCTTTCCCAAAGTGGGCGCTGGAGGCCAAGACGGTAAGGGGCCCAAAAAAAATTAGGAGGCGCTGATGTCAGTAGTATTATTATTGTGTAATTGATTGTACTGTCGGTTCTTGGTGGAAATTCATGTTGAACACTAATAAAACACAATTTTTCGTGCACTTTTTCCACTATATTAAGATATTATTATTGCTCAATGTTGATTATTATTGGTTAATTTTGAATAGATAAAATATACTCTCCAGGCGAGAATAATATGTTATTCAGGTTTTTATGGTGAAAAAAAAAAATATGGGCGCTATAAAGTAAGCGATTTTCGAAGTGGGCGTTATACGGAATAAGTTGTGGGAACCTCTGATCGAATCGAACAGGAAACTGGGCGACTTGATTTTATACTGTTTCTAAGACTTTACACACTCCTGAGGTGAATGTCGCCATATTAAATAATTATCAGCGTGGCAATTTTTGCATGGTCCTTTAAAAGCATTTACCTCATGAATCTTCACTATCACAGGTTTTCTGTGATCGTACCAACGTGTTGTATCTTTATGTTCAATAAAGTATAATAGTGTGTAAACTCAATGTCGTAGTTTTGTACAATTTGTTTGAGTACTTTTTACATGATAAGACACAACATTACATAATTTTCTTCCTAGAAACTCGATAAGTACAAAAAGTTATCGAAATCACAGAGGTGTGCACAGAACGAACGCTAACAGTACATTGATTTAGGCCACGCCCATTGTGAGAACGTACCAGGCCGACTAAAAATCACAGAGCACAGTCGCTTATGTCATCTTCTCTTTATAATTGCTCCGTGGTGATGGATGTTTAAGTGAAAACATGTTATAGGCTTGTTAATTTATTAGTTAAATAATAAATATTATCAGTTTGTTGGCTATAACTTGTTTAAATAAAATAAAAAACGACGGGTTGCACGGCAGAAGTAAAAACTTGAATTGAAATTGAAAACATTGTGCATTTTTGATATTTTGGAACGGTTAGGGAATAATTTTGCACGAATTGCTTTAATTATCAGTATAAAAGTACTATCATTTATTTGGTAAAATACAATATTCATTTATTGTGCTATTCTACACAAACATAACATGACGATTACATAAAAATTTAACACTTGAGAAAACGACCTCTGTGGCTCAGTTGGTTGAGCGTGTTGGTGCTCAAGCCGGGGGTAGCGAGTTCGAATCCCGCCGAAAGAACAAAAAGTTTTTCTGTGTTCCTGGGTCATGGATGTGAATTAAATATGTGTATTATATAATAAAAATCTTAAATATGTGTATAGTATAAAAGTATTAAATATATTTCCGTTGTCTGGTATACCTTTGTATACGCCTTTACAATAGAATCCCAGAAAACGTTCAAAATCTTTCCATTAATAAATTTAAAAAAGCTGTTAAAGAACGTTTGTGTGCTAAAGCTTATTATAAAGTCAGTGATTTCATTAACGATTGCACACCTTGGGAATAAGATGGCCCCATGCAAGGCTGCTTTTATGTACTTAAGTATATTCTTTGTACTTATGACTAATGTTATATAGATTAAGTTACAACATTGTAAAAATATTTTTTGAAAAGAACAATTTTCCCATCTTTTTGCTAAAAGGTGGCCCCGTGCTAGTTTCTTACGCCGGTTCTTCTCGCCGGGCTAGTTTCCGAACCGGTGGTAGGCATCATGTAGGACAATTCTATACGCGTTATATTATAACCTACATGGAAATAAAAATTTTGAGTTTGAGGTTGAGTTTGTAACACAAGTTCTTCGGATACTTAGCACGGGGCCAGATTGACGTGGTGTGAAGCGTCCTATATATTATTATTATTTTTGGGGTATATCAGGAATTTAGAATCTGATGGAGCCAAAATGTAGGGCTCGTTTTCCCAATGACACCTCACTCGAGGGGTCTAGGGGTCAGGAAGGCTTAGTTATGGCTTGAGGGGATTTTTGCTTGGAGGGGAGGGGGGTTCGTGGGGCGGGACGATTGGAGGCAAAGATCAATGTGATGGGGATGGTTGGGGTAAAAGGTCAAGGTCTTTGGTGTTGGGAAGGTTGGGGTCAAAAGTCAATACGAACTAAAATAGTTTCATGCTCGCGTAAACGAAGACAGCAAAGAATTGCAAGTTGAATCTTATGCATTTTCGATCAGGACATGTGACCTGTCGCGCGAGTTTAACAGTTTTTACCCAAGAAAAGTGCAAAGCACCGCTAAAGGAGTATTTACTACAAAATAAATAAATAAATTGGGTCGGTCGGACATCTCCCTACGGGGCTTTCACTATTCCCACAGTATCTATCTCGCACACTATGTATCGTTTCTTTATTTAAGTTTAGGTTAATTTAGGCTTGCAGCGCGTTACCTGGTCGGCGGTGAGGGGCGGCGGCTCGGAGCGCTCGCCCTCGTCCGTATCCAGCTCCATCGCGTCGTCGGATGCCTCCTGCACCGCGCCCTTAACACAAACAAAAATTATAATTTTTAAACAAAAAATTAAACCGACTTCCTAAGTAAAAATACACAAAAAAGTATGAAATAAAACTTATTTTATATTTGGCTATTTCTCTACTTAATCTTCTTAATTTTGAAGTGGCTACCAGCCCAAACGATATCCTACAATATTTTATAGAAGTTACGTTCATATTTGCTGGTACCGACTTGTACGACCTTACGGCTGGTACAGCCTTACAATGTACTGTTAGCGTTCGTTCACACACCACTTTGTCACCATTTGTGGTGCACACCTCTGTGATTTCGATAACTCACCTGCTGTTGTGGCGGCGGCAGCGCGGGCGCCGGCAGCGGCAGCACCAGCCCGCCCACGCCCATCCCCATGCCCATCAGCCCGCCCAGGAACCCGCCCACCATGCCTGAAACAAATGAGCAAATATAGGGGTATCATAAAATTTACGTGTCTATCTATATAATAATAATAATATCTATGGACGCTTCACACTACGTCAATCTGGCCCCGTGCTAAGTATCTGAAGAACTTGTGTTGCAGGTACCAGACAACGGGAAGTATATTTAATACTTTTATACTATCCATATATTTAAGATTTTTATCTAGTTTTCTTTTTTATTCTTAAAAGTGACTTGATCGAGAGTGTTTTTAGATATAACTCATTATCATCAGCTCACTTACATACTATTAAATAAAGCCGAGGGTTAAATACAATTTTTAATGTTGATAATGTATGTATTGTATACAAAAAGGCAATAAGTACACTAAAATGCTACCAATTGTAAATGTAATTTACTGTGATACCGTGTTTGGAGAGAACCCATTAAATGACACCTAAATATAGTCGATTTTAAATAGTCTTTTTGTTTATATCTTAATTAACTTTCAGGAACATATAATATATTTTTAAAAATTAAGCATCAATGCCAGTGTCACATTCACACACATTGTTGTGGCGAGGTGACACGTCGCCACATGTACTCACCGGGCTGCGGCATCCCAGGGGGGAATCCCAGCAGTGGCCCGGGCGGTAGAGAGCCGTCGCGCTGCAGACCTGAACACATCAATACAGTTAGATAGGTATTATTATAAGGTTTCGTAAAATTAATTACGCAAAGTTCGGTAAGTAATTTAGTACTTGTATATGTAGGTAAAGATGCATAGGCAGAATAATTATAAGACTCGACATAAATAGATTATAATACATATAATTAGTATGAAACGGATCTATGATAATTTGAGCTGTGTATGCCACACAGCTGATTTCCAAACGTAAGTTTTTAGTAAAGAAGACGTAAAAGTGGTAGTTACCGGGCACTCCAGTGGGTATGCTGGGCGGCCTCATCCCGGGCGGCATACCCGGCGCCATGCCCGGCGGTATTCCGGGGGTCAGCCTGGAAAATAATAGCACATTGTTGAAAATAAGCCGTCTTTTTTATGTATCTTGATAACATACTGTACAGTATGTAATGTCGAGCATTGTCAGTAGGTTTGTAAAAGAATCTGTGGTGGGCCAATTAGTGCGCAGTGGACCTCAGCGCGCAGAGCCTTGATCGCCCATTGGCCAGACTCTCAATGTGAATGGTCAATTTGGTCTACAAGTAATTGTGTAAGAGAGACGTGTGGATTAAAGCCGAAGTTCCGTTGCAGAAATTTTTCATGATGACACTTACCCTGGCGGCGGCATGCGCGGCACGGGCAGCGGCACGGCGGGTGCGGCGAGCGGCAGCGGCGCAGCCATCGGCGGCATCCCCACCATCATGCCGATGTTCTCGCTCGCTTGGGACAGGATCTGCGGGGGACACTTACCCTGGCGGCGGCATGCGCGGCACGGGCAGCGGCACGGCGGGCGCGGCGAGCGGCAGCGGCGCAGCCATCGGCGGCATCCCCACCATCATGCCGATGTTCTCGCTCGCTTGGGACAGGATCTGCGGGGGACACTTACCCTGGCGGCGGCATGCGCGGCACGGGCAGCGGCACGGCGGGCGCGGCGAGCGGCAGCGGCGCAGCCATCGGCGGCATCCCCACCATCATGCCGATGTTCTCGCTCGCTTGGGACAGGATCTGCGGGGGACACTTACCCTGGCGGCGGCATGCGCGGCACGGGCAGCGGCACGGCGGGCGCGGCGAGCGGCAGCGGCGCAGCCATCGGCGGCATCCCCACCATCATGCCCATGTTCTCGCTCGCTTTGGGCAGGATCTGCATGGGACACTTAGTTATTGTCTGCCACGTATCTTATACTTTAAAATAACAATTCAATAATTCTCAATAGTATTTCCATACAATTTAGTATACAGGGGATTTTGAGGGAGAACAATCAATGTAGCTTGGTCTTATCCCTGGAACACCGCATTTTTTCTATATCAATATTGTGTAAAATGTCGTGTAACAATCTTATCAAAATTATGGTATATGTATATTGTATATAATTTTTACGTTGATGGCAAATTGGTGTCTCGGATTCGAATCCCTGTCAGACGAATATTTTTTGTGATTCTTTTTTAAATCAACTAGAACTCCGAGAAAAGCTCGGCTACGAGCAATCTGGTAAAGCGAGGTCTGGGGTGCGAGGGCAAATAATTTGAACCCCGTTCGTTTTTTCGTTGAGATATTCATCTATTCCCTTTTATTCCTTTTTTTTTTTATTATTTTATTCCTCGCTTACTGTCCAGGCGACATTCATTAAATTAAATACAGTACCCGAGGCGGGAGCCACGGCGGCAGCGTTTCCTCGTCCACGGCGCCGCCGTCCTCGAGCGCGTCGAGCGAGAGCGCGCCGAGCCGCCAGCGCGCGTGCAGCGCCGCCCACGGCAGGTACGCCACGCCCGCGCCCGCCTCCCAGTAGTCCGACCACTCGCGCCCCTTCACGCCCTTGCCCGCCGCCCACGCCACCTGCACACGATCGACAATGGGGTATATGACAAAAAAAATTATTGCATAAATAAATAGTACTCTTCTGAGAAGTTACTCATATTTAAGAGAGTAACTTCTCAGAAGAAACAGTATATCAAAAGTCAACATTTTCAAAGGTAGTCATTCTCTACGTGGTAGAGCCATGCTTCGGCACGAATGGGCCGGCTCGACCGGAGAAATACCACGGGCTCACAGAAAACCGGCGTGAAACAGCGTTTGCGCTGTGTTTCGCCGAGTGAGTGAGTTTACCGGAGGCCCAATCCCCTACCCTATTCCCTTCCCTACCCTCCCCTATTACCCTATTCCCTCTTAAAAGGCCGGCAACGCACTTGCAGCTCTTCTGATGCTGCGAGTGTCCATGGGCGACGGAAGTTGCTTTCCATCAGGTGACCCGTTTGCTCGTTTGCCCCCTTATTACATAAAAAAAAAAAAAAAAGGTACAGAGATTTGTTTACAAAATTTCGTAACGTATCTAATTAATAAACTACATATAAAATATTATATTTTTTACATTTACCAAGTAGAAACGCCGCAATATTTCTGAGTATATTTAATGAAACTAAATATTTTAGATGTAGTCATCATCCCTATTATGCCAGATAAATTCGTACTAATATTATAAATGTGAATGTAAGGTTGTTTATTACGCTTTCATGACCGCTAAACCGATTTTAATGAAATTTGGTAGTTATGTAGAGTAAACCTTGAATAAGGACATAGAAAACTTTTCGACGAGAAAAAGAAGAGAATTAAATAGGTAGCTTGAAGATACTTAAATAGGGAGAACAAGATATATATAATGGAGAGTTTAACATTTATGAAGCTAAAGGTATAAAACTTTACTTTGAGATGTTTGATTAGATATAAATAAATATGAGACTTCAATAAAATGTATCCCCAAGGGAAAAACTAGGACACTTTTCTCTTCCTTTAATCTCATAATCCAGTGGGACGGATAACCGACACGACTGACGAGAGATCAGGCGCAGGACCGATTTCTTACATGCCCATCCGACGCATGGATCATCTTTCCTGTCAGACATCAGGTGATCAGTGCATTGTCCTAACCAAACTTGGAAATAACATTTTTTGTTGTTCCAATGCGGGGATAGAACCCACGACCTCCGAATCGAGAGCCAATGCTCTAACCACTTGACCACTTTGTTGGCTGACTACGATGAAACCCCTACCGTAATCTCCTTAGAATGCAGCTTATGTTTGTCCAACTTCGCCTTGGCTCGCGCGGCGTCGCGCCGCCTCTCCATGACGACGAAGGCGCAGCCGCGCGGCGCCACCACGTCTATGGACGCGACGCCGCCGAACGCGCCGAACAGGTCGGACAGCTCCTCGGGCGTGGCTAGCTTCGAGAGGTGACCCACCCATAGTGTTGTACTGCACACTGTCAAATTGACGGTTGATATATACTATTATCTGTGACACCGATGACCGTTGCCATGGTGTCAACATGGTTATGGCAGTTGTAAATATCTAGCAAATAAATACTACAAGTTTTAATTGTATTATTACTTTACAATAATGGTAAAGTTAATTTTTGTAGTATATATAGATAGGTATAAAAAAGAATATGGACGCATTCATACCAAGCCAAATGTAATCCGTGCTAAGTTAGACTAGGAAGTTTTCGAAGAACTTGTGTTACGTGTAGCAGACAACGGAAAATTTAAATATATTTTTTATTTCCTCAATACATCGATATTTTTTTCCGCGATTCTAACCCGCAACTAACGGCCTATGCGCCGACGCAAATACATACATAATATATTTTTCGGATATAATTTAAGATTAGAGTGTGCATAATTACTATTTTTATTGTAAGCATATTAAACTTATTTTTACATTTTAGTACTCTCTTACTAAAATGTAAAAATAAGTTTGATCACTATTAGCAGTTAGCACCTGCACAATTTTGCTCCTGTACGCCTAAAGGTTGACTGGTAGAGATTTAGAGAATGCCATACGGCATTAAGTCCGCCTATGTACCTATTGTTGTGCAAGAAGTGTAAATAAAGAAACATTATATTGGGTAATTTGAGAAATAGGGCAAGTTTTGTCTCATAAATAGAATATAACAAAACTATTCTTGTCAAAGCTGAAGTATTTCAAAGTAGCAAAATCTTAAAAGGTCATGAATTTAAACTAAGTGCGACATAGTACTCTATTTCATGTACCTATATTAAAATTCACCCAGTATATTTCATAATATGTATGTAATAACGTCGAAAACGGATTGTTTTATTGTGTATCAAAAGTTGGTGATTTATGTCTTATGAGGAGTTACAATTACCGCTAAGATTCTCCTTCTTGATGGGTGGCAGCCCTTTCTTCTCTCGTTCTCTTTGTTTCTCCTTTTCCGCTTCTCTCTCTTTGTGACTTTTTTCTTTATCTTTGTCTCTGAAAATGTAAAGATATTTTTTAATGAAACCTATCAATTTAATAAAACAATCGTGTGGGCTGTCTTTTTGCAAACGACAATCAGCCTAGACACTTGTACAATAAAATATGTTCTTAAATGATTTAGTAAAGCTGTAATATTACATTAAAAGACTCAAAAATATCTGGGATCCACATTTAGCCATAGTTGCTCCTGAGAATTTATTTACCAACTAGCTGGTGCCCTTTTGTTGGTTGGTTTGTTGTGGTGCCCGTTGCCTAATGAAAAGATAAACCCTTTTTCTTAAACCGAAACCAAGATAAAAGTAGCCCAAGTTACTCCTAAAGTCAGCTACCTGCCAGTGAAATTGCCGTGAATATCGGTCCAACCGTTTCAGAGATAAGCCGGAACAAATAGACAGAAAGACAGACGGACAGACAATTTTTTAAATTGATTATTTTTTGTAAGTACCGTACACTTTCAGACACTTCAATTATAGATTTATCAAAATCCCCGACATATTTTAAATAATTTACGATGTAATTAATAAGTATTATACCTGTCTCTGTCTCGCCCGTGTCGGCGGCGCGGCGAGCGACTGCGCGACCGGCGGCGGCGGCGCGGCGACCGCGACCGCGACCGGTGGCGTCGCGACACCGGCGATGGCGACCTGCAAATTAATTATAATATAACTCTGTCGCCAGAGTAAGGTTACCAAAGAGAGTATTGTTTTTTCAGTAAGTACAGTGGACCCCCGGTAATCCGGCCCCTGTCTATCCGGCACCCCCTGTAATCCGACATGGTCTATTATATTTTATTGAATATTTTTTTGACAATCTTTGCTAATGCATGATTGAACAAGTAATAACTTGTACGCACCATCACTATTGTGCTTGACGCGTAGGGTATTGTTTTGATTCTGATTGCTTATCTATTGTGTTGTTTAATTTACTAAATTTGACATACATAATGAAGTATGATTTGTACTTCACAGTATATATATATATATATAACATATAGAATCTTATTATTGGATGTATAATTTGTCGGATTACAAGGTACTCTTGTAAAAAAATCCGGACTATAGGGAGCAGTGGCGAAGGCTGCTCCTCCTTCATATGGAAGCCGGAGCCTGCATAATAGATAGGGATTTCTATGAAGGTTTGCAAAAGGTAAGTGACAAGGGAAGCCGATAGGAATGGAGTTATAGGAACCCACAGTGTTCTATTTGACTCAAAAAATTTCCCTATGCTGTTTATCGCATACATCGATGAAGAAATGTATTTTAAATGCAAGAGTAAAACACCCGCGTGTCTATTTCAAATACTTTTTTTTATAAAAAATAATTTATGTTTCGTGACCTCTACGTAAAAAAAACACTTAATAAATTCTGTAAGCGTGTCTGATCAATATATATTTTTTTGATTAATATAGTATGATGAAGGACCTTTAGGCGCATATTTTCCATGTTTTATTTTTTGAAGGTCACTTCTGGCTACCGAGTTATTAATTTTTATTCAGAGAGTTATTTTCCAAAAAACTCAAAAGTGCGACTGTGACTGGCACTGAAAGATTTACCTTTAATGCGTCTATCATTGATAAAAAAATCAAGTTGCACTATGGAAGCGTTTGGGAGTTAGAATAAAGGTCAAATGGTATGTGTGTTTTACTCTTGCATTTAAAATACATTTCTTCATCGATTTATGCAATAAACAGCATAGGGATTTTTTTGAGTCAAATAGAACACTGTGGAACCCTTCGCCGCTGATAGGGAGTCTTAAGCAGTACTCTATAATCCGACAAATTCAATAGTCCGACCCTGTCCTGCAAAACGTTTAACGTTAAACGGAATAACTACTGCACATTACAAAAGATTTAGGCTGAGAACTCACGGAGCGATTTTCAGTCGCGCATAAACGACTGGTGGACTCGGTGCAGCGACACCCGCAAACAATCACGCACGCCGCGGGCGTAAATCGCATCGTGAGTTTTGATTCAATTTTTTTACATAATATGTATATATTTGCATTCTACAGAAGCTGCGAGCCCGCAATCGCGGCGGGCGCGACTAAAAATCGCTGCGTGAGTTCTAAGCCTTAATTTTACTTACAACAATGTAAAGCGTAAATCTTTATTTGAACTTTTGAAGTTATAATTAAGTTATTTTAACCTGTAGAAGCTTTATAAATAAACCTCTTCTTTTACGATTATTGCACGGTTTTTGAGTTTTTTTGTCGGCAGTAGATAAACTGAGTTAACGCGTTTGCGTCATACAATCCAAAGCGCTATTGAAAAGATTAACTACTAACAAAAAAAAACTCAGAAACCTAGGCATTAATGATACATTCACTTCCTGCAAGAACCGTATTTTGCCACGAAAAAAGTAGCCTGTCCTTGCCCATCGTATATTCTACATCTGTATCAAGTTTCATCAAACTCGGTCCATTAGTTTCGGAGCCTATTCAATGCAAACAAACAAATAAAAATGTAGGCGCGTGCCTACAATTACAGAATGTGTACAAAACAGTATCTTAGGGGAGTGTCGCCATCTGTGGCGACATGGTGAAACGCCAAACGTCTAACTCGCGGTTCGCGCGGTTTTGAAATGGCAGTACGAATTTGGGGTAGATAAAAGTCGGATTACTTATTATTTTCCCCTAGTGAATGTGATAATTTAATTGGTTTTAAGTGATATAGTGACGCGATCAACGATAATTCGTTAATAAATGTGATTAATTAGAAATAACCTACGGACTCTACATGGTTATACGCCCATAAATATTTTCTCTTTATAATAAGTACCTGGGTAACTGAGCTTTGCTCGAAGCTGTAATAGATTAAAATAAAAAGTATTACAAAAATATTCCACCAGGGTTCGAATATATAACTTAAAAATGCGCAGTTTCCCAGGGATAAAACCTACCTAGACCGATTTATCGCCCCCGAAACCTGGTGTATACTAAATTTCATGAAAATCGTTGAAGCCATTTCCGAGATACAGATTATAATAATCAATGGACGCTCCGACGAATCTGGCCCGTGCTAAGTATCCGAAGAACTTGCGTCTATACGTATATTTAAGGTTTTTATTATATTATACACATATTTAAAATACACATCCATGACCCAGGAACACGGCAAAACTCTTTTCTTCCTTCGGCGGGATTCGAACCCGAGACCCACGGCTTGAGCACCAACGCGCTGAACCACTCAGCCACAGAGGTCGTCAAAGATTATATGTAACAAGAATTGCTGGTTTAAAGATATATGGTAGTATCAATTTACCTAGAGTCGTTAGCGTCAGGTATCTCAATGACCTGCGGGCCGGTGTCAACGAACTCTATGTCGGACTCGTTGGCCATGTCGTCCTTCGCCTCCGTCGACTTCGGCTGCTCTTTCTGATTGTTCTGGAAATAAAGATTGAATGTTGAGAGAATTTGTAAAAAAAATATTGTGTGTTAGTAATTAGTATGTAGGCATGTAACAGCCTCCGTGGTCTAATGGTTCGAGCATTGGCTCTCAACTCTGAGGTCGTGGGTTCGATTCCCGCATTGGAACAACAAAAAATGTTGTTTCCAAGTTTAGTTAGGACAATGCAAGCTGATCACCTGATTGTCTGACAAGAAAGGTCCGACTTTTTACATGCCCATCCGAGGCCCATGCCTCGGATGGGCATGTAAAAAGTCGGACCTGCACCTGATCTCTCGACAGTCGTGTCGGTTAACCGTCCCACTGGATTATGAGAGTAAAAGGAAGAGAGAGTGCTCTTGTGTACTGCGCACACACTTGGGCACTATAAAAATTACTCCGAAATAGGTGCGGGAAGTTATATGTAAGAGTTACACCACATTGAAGTTACAAGTGTCTTCGGAAATTTAGAGATCAGGTAAGTTCATTCGTGTGTGTTTTGGGTTTCGGTGCGCGCGCATCGTAAAAATTTTGCTCTTCAATTTTTCTCATACACAATAGCTGCCCACACCCATGTCGGTGACGGTGGCCGGTTTCATTGGAACCAGGCTAGCTACGCAGGATTTTATAGAGCCCAGGTGTGTGCGCAATACATAAGAGCACTCTCTCTTCCATAACTCTCGAATCCTAGTGGGACGGCTAAGCGACACGACTAGCGAGAGATCAGGCGCAGGACCGACTTTTTACAGCCCATCCGACGCATGGATCATCTTTCTTGTCAGACAATCAGGCGAGTAGCCTGCATTATCGTAACCAAATTTTTAAACAACATTTTTGTTGTTCCAACGCGAGTATCGTACCCACAACCTCCGAGTCTAAAGCCAAACTGTAAACCACTGGACCATGAAGGCTAATATTTTTGTCATAAGTGGAATAATAAGTACAACATAATATATAAAAGATATCTTGTTTTTTTTTTTTCAAATAGGTATATGAAGTGTACAAACTTACTAAAAATGGATTCTGGTTTTGGTTCTGTTGTGACATATCAGACATCATTGGCATTAAATTCTGGAAAGAGGCAAGGAATAAAATTATTATTAAATATCACAAAGTCACATTTTCAATATTTCTATTGTTGTCGTCAAACCCCATGTATTTTTGGACTAAATTATAATCATATCACTCTATATTGTACTCAACTATATTCTATATTGTATTCAACAAGCCTTGTTTGAACTATGAACTGGAATAAATAAACAATAAATCAAATATATACCAATTGTTTTTTCAGTCAGTCTCCAAACTTTCAGTAGTGAATATATTCTTGAATTTAAACCACAGTTTTTACTATTGGATCAATACTTGAAAAAAAAATCAGCACTTTCCTACAAAAGAGCTATGGCACAATGCCCATATTGCGATAACATTTTGTAGGAAACAGCTGATTTTTTGTCAAGTTGGAAAGTTGATCTCATAATAAAAGTGGCTTATATTCAAGAATATATTCACTACTGAAAGTTTGGACACTGATTGAAAAAACACCATGTATAGTGTATAAATAAACCTACAAACACCAACAACTGCACCCACAAAAAACATATTCTTCTACCTACACTAACCTACTATGTATACTACAGGTGATGTGTGAAAGAGTTATCGACCACTGTGGGTTATTTTAAATAGAAAGTTATTGTAAATTGTTTAATAGCGATATTAGTACTGTAATAATCTTCAACCCATAATGGTTGAGCCCTCAATTTTCACTCTTTTTATTGAATAAGTTGCCATTGTTTGCCACTAGGGGTGTTGATTCAATGCAACAAAAATTGTAGTTAACTCCTTTACAGCAAGTAGTGACAAAAGCTCGCATACATGACACAGTTGGAGTGTTAAGTTGTACAATTACAGTGATAACTTACAGATATAGGTACTCCAGTCATCATTTGCATTTGGGCTTGTAAACTTTGCAACTGCCTCATAATCTCAGGGTTTGTTAATATACTGAAAAAAAATATTAAAATAATGTAACACATTAATATTTTACACAACACATTAAATTAAACATCTAATAACACCATAAAAAAGTTCTTACTGGCAAAATCTACCAAGCAATGTTTTTGAAAAAAATAAAAAATAAGGCTGCAACTGTCAAGACTCCATAAAATCATGGAGAATAATAGAGTACCTAAATATCTCTATTCTCCATGCAAAAAATAAAGAGTTATCTAGCAGATAAAAATAATCAACATCTAAACAGGAAGTTTTTATGTTGATGTTGAGTTGTTTCAACCCTTGTTATTTTTTTCTTTTAATTTTTGTTTCATTTAATGAGGTGTTAATAGATTCGTAATAATAGCCCGGGTAACATAGGCTATAATCTATACGAATTACATAGTCGGGTTTTAGGTTTTTAATAAAAATTGTAGTCATACTTTAAGACCAATGGTCTTACCTGCCCAAAGCGTCAGCTGGGTTTTGCGGCAGATTGGTGTTCTGCATGGTATTTGATGAATGTTGGTTGTGATGCTGCGAGTGTGAGTGCTGCGGCGGTGGTGGATCTGAGTTCGCGTCATCCTCGCTCTCATACTCAAAGTCGTTGAGCAGCTTCCTATTGAACTTGGCCGCAGGAATGCCGGACGGCTCGTCCTGAAACTAGGAGATAAAAATCTATAGCCCGCTCCACACAATACTGGGAAAGGCCCGCAAAAAATTTGCGAATTGGCTACATACTTCGCGTTCGCGGACTTTTCTCAGTAAAGCGGACTTAAAATCAGGTACAGAAGTTTATTTATAGTAAAAGTAGCTTGCAAATGTGTTTAATTGGTTAACAAGAGATCATAAAAACTTGACGTGACTGCTGCCACTCTCTCAGGTTAAACTTATCCAAAAATTAGTAGTCTGTATGTAAAGTATGTAAACTACTAAGGCCGAGGCGGGAGACCTTGTTAGTATGTTGTGTTGTGTCGAAGCACGACATCATAATGCAAGAGGGTAGTAGCACAGCTCATCATCCACCCTCCCTCTTCATCCCCTGTCCATTATGACCACAGGGCAGACATCTATTGACTAGATAACGCAAGTCTCATTGTTCGTACAGAAAATAGAAACCAAGCAAGCCATTGTTTTTCTACCTGCTGTGACGTCACAAGAGCGAGAGCGGAGTGATGATAACTCCCCATCCCCGAGTAAACGATTCAAAGGTCGCCGCGCGCCGCTCTGTCGCGTTTTTTAGTTTTTGTGTTTGACATTTGACACCGAGAATATTCCAGAGGAAATGGCACTGATGGAAGTAATTTTTACTCCTCTTTTACATGCAAAGTTACACGCGAAGTATAACACTTGCGTGTACTTAGTTAATAGATGTCTGTGGTCATGACCGTCATTGAAACGTCGTGTTCGATGACGCAAAGTATTAATGGGTCATGTTACAAAAATCTTAGAAAAACGACGCAGCGTCGACGCTGCCACAATGCAAAGCAGCAAAATATACTTACGGAGCCTCACACTTAAAGTATTTACCTGATCACCGCCCATAGGAGACGATGCATGCGGACTGTCTTGCCGTTGCGGAGACATTTTGCTATCTGTTGAATTATGAGTTATATTTAAACTACTTCCTGTAATGAAAATATAAATAAAATTTAACAAAAACATATTCAAGGCAACATCCATCCATATAACAGACAAAGTAAATCAAATTCATCAAAAATGTTATTTTTGTTATAACCAATTTTTAGACCCCAACAAAAACAGTGTGTGAAAATTTATTGTCTGCTTGTGTGTGTCCGTTGCATTGAAGCTCCTAAATAGGTAAATACATTTTAATATTTTTTTTTAGTTTGAAAGCTGACATGAGATTGCTCAATGCTTGTTAATTTAGGGGTTACTTAATAAATAAATAATACTCAATAAATAAAACTAAAACTTAAAATTAAACTGTGTATTGTTTATTATTTTAAAGGCTATGGACTATTCCACACCACTACAATCTGGTCTCATGGTAAGTTCTTGAAGAACTTTTGTTACTGATTCCAGACAAGGGAAATATATTATTTAGTACTTTTATACTATACATATTTTTTGTTAGTTAACTACTATAAGATTTTTATTATACATTTAAACACACATATCACATTTAAATACACATCCATAGCCCATAAAAATAAAAAACTCTTTGTTATTTTTATCAGGCTTCGAACCAGTGACTTTTGGGCTTGAGCACTGATGCACAAAACCACAGAACTATAGAGGTTCTCATAAATAATTGAAATGGAAAATCTTCCATGTCAAACCTATAATAAAACATTTAATATAATCTGCAGAACACAAAGTTATAAAACCCAAGCACTTATAGGACATTCTTATCCTATAAGTGCCTGGGTTGATCATGACATGATCCTCCGTACCATTGGCTGTGTTATTTTGCTGCTGTATTTCCTGGTGAAGCGGGTGGTTGGGGTCGGCCATATCCAGTAGAGGCTGAATAACTTCCGGTCCAAAAACATTGTTCTTTTGCCATAAATTTAAAACCCTAATTATATTACGCTGAAAATAAGAGGAAAATAAATTATAGTGGATTCACTGGATGATGATAGTTTGAACACATTGTATTTGAAGTTTGTTATGGTGTACCAGAGTAGGTTAATCAATAGATCATCAAGAATATTATTGCAGTAGAATCGCGATTATCCAATCATAGATTATCCGAATTATCTCAGCTCTAATTGTCAATTAATTAAAAATGTTTTAACGGTGCAATTTCACCATGGAATTTTATCAGGATTTTCGATTATACAGAATACCTCTGGTTTTATTTGCTCCGGATAATTGGGAATCTACTGTAGTTGAAACCAAATTGATTGTCAAAACAATATTGATTTATTGTCAAATTTTTACATTCCATTTCACATTGCAAAACTTAATTGTAAATTTATTTTTCGTTATTTTAATGGAACTAAAAATTACTAGACTGAAATTGTTATATCTTTTTATACCTAGTTAATTTAAAAAAAAATTATACATAATTATAGCAAAAAAAACATTTTAAGACATCTTTTATTTTTCTGCTGTATGTATGTGGTGTGAAACCAACAATTTAAATATGTCCAAACCCACTGAAATATTGTAACAAAGGGATTTATACAAAATCACTAATTTTGTTTTCTAGCATTGCAAGGTGAAGTATCACTGTGTTAATATAAATACCAACTACTACTAATACAACTACTAATATAAGCTCACTCACTATATTACTAAAATACCTGTTCTGAATTTCTTATTGGAGAAATATTTTACTACTGTATGTTTTTAAGAATTCATTTTTAATTCAACGCATATAACATTAGCATATTTTTAATAATATATAAGATTTGTTATAAATCTACTTCAGAATCTAACCTACAATAAATGTCAAAGTTACCTTATCCTCAGGAGGGCATCGGAACAGATTTGCGAAGGTCTGTTGCATGTTTTTCGCAAATCTTGGAGCGAAGACATCCTTGTCTTGCCCAAACTGGTGCCTCGACTGTCTCACTATAGAATCTATAACGTAAAGCCCAGGAACTTTGTATTCTGGCTTGCACTTTTGTATAAACTTTTCGACACTGTGAACTACGTGCTTATAAAACTTTATGGCTTTTATAGCACCCTTGGTGATAGCACTCATCTTAGCCTTAGAGATAGGCGGCTTGTTTTCGTACAACCCGGATAGCTGAAAGATAAGAGAATTTTATGAACGCTGCCACGGCTAAACAGAAAATATCCGATTATTATGATGAAAATACCTCCGCGTTGAACGCTTTTACTTCCGCCGTATCCATTTTGTTTTATTTGCTTTGACAAATCTACGTTTATTAAAATAAACTATTTAAAATTAATTAATTGCGTACAGAAATTCATCTTCGTGAACTGATCAACATGCTCAGAATTACAAAATGGCGTTTTTTAGTGTTGCCACTATATATTTTTATGATGATTTTCTACTCTTTATCGACCATGCTCTATGATTTTAATTATGAAAAAAAAAGACTACAGGTCCATGGTTACACCCAGTTACACCTCACACGAAGCAGCAATAAATTTGAATTTTTACATAAAATAATACAAAAGTAACTATTTCTTAGCCACCCTTTGCAAAATTGGCTATAGGCTCAAAATACAAAAATAAGTGCCTGGCAAGTTTCTTTAAACCAAAGAAATAGGAGTTTCATAGAACTAAAACAAAAATCGAAGCCTCAGGCAGCTATTTGTCTCACAAAACATCAATGGCAAAACCAATAAGAGTGAAAGAGAAAGCCATCTCTATGACTATACGTTTTTTTACAGGTTTTGAACATATGTAACCAACTTCAGACAGATCAGCTGTCTGAAGTTGGTTACAAGTGGCATTGCTCGTATTTATCAGCAACTTTATATGTAAATATATTCCCGTCCGCCAGTGAAGCCCTAGTCGGCATTTTGTGTCGATAAAAATCAAAATGATGATGAAAATGTTAATCTTTTCATAGCATAAAATGAAGTCTTTTATTCCGCTTTATGGTTGCTTAGATCTTTTAAACTACTTTATAAATGAATTTAAATGCATTTTGCAGCCAATAGATAGAATGATTAAAGTGGAAGATTTATGCGTAATCAGTGTTGCCAACCTCAGGAAAGCAAATAGCAGTATTAAATGGTACTTGAAAAAACAGCAGAAAACAGTAAAATAGTAATTTCAAGACATCAAATCTACTGTCCGATATAACATTCGGAGAATTGATAAATAGTTATACAACTACTGTTAGATTTACCACAAATTGAATTTATGTAAGGAATTTCTAGGAATTGTAAAGTATTATCAAAATTTAATTTAAAATAATTTTCCAAATACAAGTAAAGCACAGCTATTCTTGTTCCACATAATATTATACTACAAAATATGTAGCTATCCTGTTTTACTGTAAGTCAAAAGGATTGCCTCAGTAAAGGGGGGATCCCTATTGATGACAATTCACAATTGTAAAAAGGCGCGTGAGTCGTGACCGACGCATACGAGAACTATTTTTATTGCTTTCTCTAAAAGATTGTTCCGGTTTGACCTGTTGGTTATGACTTATTTCCATTTGGAATTAATTATTATTTTAAAAACAGTAGAAATACGAACTAAAACAGAAAACAGGGATGTCAGGCCGAAAACAGTAAATCTACTGTTAAAACAGTAGGGTTGGCAACACTGTGCGTAATGATCTATGCACCTTTGTGATTTATAAATTATTATCAGTCGATCAAAAACGAATCTATGCAGTATTGTCTACAACAAACAGAAGTATGTTGGGGAAGCTAGTCTCTTGAACTATAGGTCTACCAGAATCTGATGGCATTTAAAAAAAAATAAAAAATGTGATTTTCATATGGCAATGTCAAGTGTTAACCCGTCAAATCAAAGTACGTGATCTGTCAACCGCTGTTAAAATCAGCGTTGCCATTTGGCAACTTTGGTTGCCATTTTGGCAACATTTGACCCTTCGTGGCAACCAAATGGCAACCAGGCTCAAATGGCAACTATTTGGCAACTTTTTGACTTGTCGCGCGATCATCAGTAAAAAAATATCGAATAACTTTCGCAGAACTGAACACATCGAAATGAGCAAAATCAAAATCTTGAACACATTTTTTTTTCCTAAATGAAAACAATTCATAATTAGTAGATAAACAAATTGTATTTCTACATCCAAAAGGTCTATTTTGGTGAAGCTTTATGAAAACTCTAAAACAAAAATGGAAGAAAGTGTGTGTCTGTGAGCAGTGTGTAGTGCAGTTCAAGGGAAGTTTTTTCGTGGTTTTCTAATACTTTTGTTTTTAAATCTATTTATAAGTTCTTTTTTTTTTCATGTTTTTAATATTGGATTTTAAATGCATGGGCACTTACACATTTTTTAACTTCTCGCTAAGAAAATCTAAGATTTTCAAAATCGGGAAGTTATTGGTTTTACCCGGTTTTGTAAAAATCGAATTCTCATCATATCGCGACATTCTGAGGTTACAGGAAGCTTCCCTGACTAGGTACCCCCGCAAGGGTGTCACTGTGTCTGTATGTTTTTTTTTTTTTCATTTATTACAGTTTAAACAATACATCTAAAAACATTTATGTAATAATAACATCAAGAAACCACAGAGGTTTGTATAGATATGTATGAATGTATGTGTGTTGTCGTGTGTGTGTGTAAGTATGTAAACCTCATATAACTTTTGAACATTTTCACCGATTTTATTGCGCTTGGCACTATTTAAAAGGGCTGGGCCAAACTTAGATTTTGAATACAATCTGGACTGATTCAGACAAATAGATTTCACAAAATCTCGAAAAAACTGTGATTTTTTTTAAGTGTTTTTTTTTCGAATAACTTTTAAACGGCTTTATCCATCAACTCCAAAAACTAATCAGCTCTTTACCTTGAAAAACAACGTCGATCACCGCTAATTCAGTCAAAATCGGTTGACTCGTTCGAGAGATATCGTGAAGGAAATAAAACCAATAAAAAGTTTTTTTCGGAATTACTCCGAAATTTTTCATCTAAAAAATTTTTGTTGTCGATTTTTTCAAAGGACATAAAAAACTACATCGATTGCCGCCAATCGTGTGAAAGTCGGTTAATTCATTCCAAAGTTATGACAGTTTGAAATTTTAAAAAATTGTGTTTTATTAAAAGAGATGTTCAAGAAATGTATGAGGCCTGGGCCAGCCCTACGTACAGTATATGTAAATATAGCTACATAATATAGTAACCGTTTCCTATTATTTATTTTGTTTAATTTCACTTCGTTTCCATGTACATTTAAATTAACTTCGTCAAGGAGAGCACCACAAAGTAAAATAAAACATGGCGGATCAGATCAGAATTAACTAAAGAATGTTATTTTGTCAATGACATGACTTTTGACAAAGAAAGTCGTGTGGCATTCAAGACGACGTCTCTTCGTAAAACTGTCTACTACGTCAAAAGTCAAGTCAAAACAACTGTCATGGCCGCCCTAAAAATAGTGTTCTCGCAATAAAAAACTCTTCAAATAATCATTTTTGTACGCATGTACCCTTCTTCAAATTATTTTTTTTTGTATTTTTATGATATTCCCATATTTTTTCCTATTTACCTATGTAGTGTGTACATAGAACTGGCCCAAAATCAAACATCTCTTTTCATCTTAAAGTTTTTTTTGTAATGGCAACCTTTGGATTGACATGGCAACATTTGACCCAAAAAATGGCAACCTGGGTTGAGTAGGCTCTGGCAACACTGGTTAAAATTTTGTGATTATGTTCTTGGAATTTGTTGTTTTTGTGAAAATATCCAAAAAGGCAATACGATCTCAAGCGAGAAATATTGTTTTCTATGTCTATATTTAAATACAGAAAAAAGAAGGTGTAAATCGAACTCAATCTTATAATTTAAAGCTTGTGGTAGAGTTGACCGGTAAGTTAGAGTGTAGGGGTGTTTCCCTACAGGAATGTTGATGTTGAATGTTCTTAAGTCCAAAATAAATCTGAACTCAAGGAATGACGACAGCAATGACCCGTTCAAAGTGTTTATTGTCATTAAAATATAGTAATGTTTACACAGTTTTATAACGTTTGAAAAGTGTACGGTCAGCCATAGACGTATATTACGGTCAGCGGTTATACTAAACAAGCGTTAATGTACGACTCCGCTCGTACATGCTGCCGAAACACAAAAAAAGAGAAAAAATTAATAATGTAAATAAAATATGTTAAAAGTTATTAAGTTAAAAATATTTGTAAATAAAGTTAATAAAAGTAAAAAGTATAAAGTTGAATAAAAGTATAAAGTTTAAAATTAAATAGTTAAATGTCCTATAAGTTCTCTACTATGGCGATGTCTGCCTGTCGACCATGCGTCGCGACCGCTGCGCAGCTGCTCGCGCCGCCGGGGACCCGTCCTCGGTGATGGAGTTCCGCACGCTCACGCTTCTGCATTTCCACGTTCTGCCGTTGGTCTGCGACTCTGTTCTGCCTCGATTTGACTCTGCATGCTGTTGTAGTCGTAGGTATGGTTCTCAGGAGTAAAAGTAAAGTTCATGCTCTTCAGCAAGATGTTCGTCTCCGATTCTGGCATCTGCAGCTCTTGTAAATTGTTGATATTTAACTCTGTGCGAAATGTTCTTGCAGAATGGATGATGACGTTGTCTCCCTTTAACATGCAGTCCGGCTCCATCCTCAGTATCCCAGTAGAAGTTAATGTTTTTGTCATAATGTTAGTGTCTGGGCAAAAAATGCGCACAGCACACTCCCGACAACAGGTGTACAGCCACGCGTGCCGGCCGTGTAACATGATCCAGTCGTCGCTGCAACCCGATGACACGGTGCCGCAGTTTGTTATGTTTCTATTGTTTATTACGTTCGCCTCACATAATGTTGATAGCTCCTTTTTTGTTTTATATATAGGTAGGTTGAGCCAACATAATAAATTGTTTTCGTTGAACGATATGCAATTCTTATGCACATCGTTTTCTGTTATAGGCACAATCATGTCCCTTTTGAGGTTTATTGCTGAATACTCAGCTGTCGGTGTTATACGTAATGTAGTTTCATTGTAGATCCTTGGTATAGGTATCCTGTTTTCGCTCTTGTTGCGGTGGCCGAGAGTCTCGTTCAATCGGAAGTAAAATCAGTTTGTTGATGGGACGTTTGATGCTGTCATTGTTCTTTGTTTTCAGCGTGACCACGCGTACGTGACCATCATTCCCGGGGTGAGTCTGTGTAACTCTTCCCATTAGCCAACGAGCGGGAGGAATGTGATCTTCCTTGACAATGACGCAGTCACCGACTTGAATGTCCTTGCTAGCATAGTGCCATTTGCTTCTTGTTTGAAGAGTTTGTAGGTATTCCATTGACCATTTGTTCCAAAAGTCCTTGTGCATTTTTTCCACAAGCTTCCACCTTGTGCCCAAGCTAATGTCTTCTACCTCTTGTGACATGGGAGGGGCAAGAGTTTGGTCTCCTATCAGGAAGTGACCTGGTGTTAAGTACTCGAGATCTTCCGTGCTATCTGTTAAAGCCACTAAGGGCCTGGAGTTGAGGCAAGCCTCGATCTGAGTTAATAGAGTGGAAAACTCTTCGTAAGTTAGCTTCTGTTCCCCAAGAACGCGTCTTATGTGATGTTTCATGCGCCGAACAGCAGCCTCCCATAGACCACCTGCGGTTGGCCAGGATGGAGCGTTGAAGTGCCACTCCACTCCGTGGTATATCAAGTTGTTTAATACTTCAGTGTTAAAATATTGTTGTACCGCCTTTACATGTTCATGTTGTAAACTTCTTGCTGCGCCGACAAAATTTGTGCCACAGTCGCTGTACATGTGTCTGGGCGTTCCTCGGCGAGCACACAGACGTTTGAAAGCGGCTAAAAATGTTACGGAGCTTAAGTCAGAGACCAGCTCCAGGTGGATGGCTTTTGTAGCCAAGCAAATAAAAATAGCGATGTAACCCTTTGATGTGGATATTCCTCTGCCTTTGTTTGACTTCACATCGACTGGTCCAGCAAAATCTACTCCAGTGTTTGTGAACGGTCGTGATGGTGTGACTCGAGCTTGTGGCAGGTCTGCCATCAGTTGACTTCTGTTTGAGGCCTTGAAGCGTAAACACTTGATGCATCTTAAAAGTTGTCGTTTTACAGCGCTCATTCCCCCAATCATCCAGTATCTCGTTCGTATGTATGTTAACGTTAGCCTTGCTCCGCCGTGTAATGTTATATCGTGGGCCCATTCAATAATTAATGCACTCAACCTGTCGTTGTTAGGCAGTATGATGGGATATTTGCGTTGATAGTTTAAGTTGGAAAGTCCCAGTCGGCCTCCTACACGCAAAATTCCTTCATCGTCAATCCATGGATTGAGGCACAACAGCTGACTTTTCCGATGTACTCGATCCATATGTATTAATTGCTCTATATCTCGTATATAATATTTCGCTTGCACAGCCTTTATTATTATGTTGTGAGCGCTTCGTATTTCATTCAAGTTTAAATCCAATGTTAATTGTTTGTTGCGACGGTGTCGTAGGTTATGAATGAAACGAGACACCCAAGCTAAAATGCGAGTGATTCTCTCCATAGAGCTATAACGTTTTAGAAGTTCCTCAATAAATGTTATTTCATTAATTATGTTAGTGACGAAGACCTTTTTCTTTTTCTCTTCCAGATGACATTTGTCTATTTCGATGAGTTGTTCTGTGATGGGTTCTTTCAACCATTTTGGGCCTTCCCACCAAAGAGAGTGCGCCAGAAGTTGAGATGGTGGAAGACCTCTGGATGCGCAGTCTGCGGCATTCTCTCCTGACTTCACGTGTCTCCAAGATGTCGATGGCATGATGCTTAGTATTTCGGCTACGCGGTTAGCAACGAATGCTTTCCACCGTCCTATGTCACCTTGTAGCCACCCTAATACGACCATTGAGTCAGTCCATCCATATAATTTTGTTGGTCTTGTCTGTATGTTTGTTGAGTCTATGACTTTTTTCATAAGTCTGGACAACAACAACGCACTGCATAATTCCAGTCGGGGCAGTGACGTATGTTTACGTAAAGGTGCTAACTTTGTTTTTCCTGCGATCAGCTGTATGACTGTTTGTCCGTTTGTGTCCAGGGATTTACAATATATGACGCAGCCGTATGCCAACTCCGATGCGTCACAGAATCCATGGAGTTCGATGGGCTTGTCTATGTCGCCTATCCATCGTGGAATTTTAATTTTGCTAATGTTGTGTAGGTCTTGTCTCAATATATCCCATTCTTGATAAATATCTTGAGGAACGTTTTCGTCCCAGGATAAATTATTTTTCCACACCTTTTGGAATATAATTTTTCCCTTGATTGATATAGGAGACAACCAACCAAGGGGATCAAATATTTTTGAGAGATTGGACAATAATGTTCGCTTTGTTACAGATCTGGACTTATCGCCCGCCAGTTTTTCGCACGCGAATGTAAACTGATCCGTGCGCGGGTTCCACGATAGTCCAAGTGTTTTGTTTGTTTCAGCATGTTTGAAGTCGTACATGTTTTGGTTAATTAAATCTTCCGAAAAATGTTGTAGGAGCTTCGCGTCGTTACTAGCCCACTTTCGTAACTTAAAGCCGCCACCGAGCAGAATATTGTATATTTGTTTTTGTTCTTGTATAGCATTTTCCAGGTTGTTATTGCCGCCCAAAAGGTCATCGACATACAGCTGGTTGTTGATGATGTTTACAGCTGATGGGTACATGTGACCATCATCTTGAGTCAGCTGTTTTATTGTTCGCATAGCTAAATACGGAGCTGCTTTAGTTCCGTACGTCACTGTACATAGTTGATAATCCTGTATGTCGTTGGTAGGTGCGTCACGCCATACTATTTTTTGGAGATGTTGATCTTCCTCTTTCACCCAAATTTGTCTATAAAATTTCTCTATGTCCGCAGTGTAGACATATCGGAACGTTCTCCAAAGTAATATGATACTTTGTAGATCTTGTTGTAGGTTAGGGCCGCATTCCATTAAATCGTTTAAGCTTACGCCCGATTTTAATTTGAGCGAAGCGTTAAATACTGTTCTTAGTTTTGTTGTCTGCGACTCTAATCTTATGACGCCGTGATGAGGAAGATAACAGCTGGGCTCGCTCTTGCTGATGCAGAGTTTCATGTGACCTAATCGTAGGTATTCGTCAATGAATGACTTATAGTTTTCGGCCAGTTGTTCATTTTTTGAAAATCTTTTTTCCAGCTGTTTGAACTGCGTGATCGCCTGCGGTTTGGATGGACTTAGATGATGCTCATAGTTATGTTTCATCGGCAGCCTAACTTCATAACGTCCATCAGGCTGTCGGGTTGTTGTTTGTTGATAGAGTGTTTCACAATACTCTTCGGCTGACGTCATGTTTGCGTTGGTTGATGTTATTTCCTCCATCTCCCAGTATTGTGAAATTTCGCTGATGTTGTTAGTGACCGCATAGCAGTTGAAGTTTTTCATGTTGCCGACTAATACCCATCCTAATTTTGTCTGTTGTGCGATCGGAGTATTAGACGGACCCCTCAAAATTCCATCCATTAATATTTCGGCAAAGATCTTGGCGTCTAATAGCACGTCGATCGGCTTTGAGATGTTGTAGTCCGGATCCGCTAAGTTGATGTTTTGTATATGTGGCCAAGATGGCTTCTCGAACGTAAAGTTCGGTAAATTTCCAATTACTTTAGGCATTACTAAAGCATTTGTGATGAAGTTGTAGTCGTCGTAACGCGATGCGCAGACTAGTTGTACGGCTCCGTTGCTTTGTGTTGCATTGGTACCAACTCCAAATACAGATGAGCTTTGGTTGCATCTCTGTAGTTGTAGTCGTTGAGCAGCGGATTCCGTAATCAGGTTGATCTGCGATCCTTGGTCTAAAAGACATCTCATAGTGATGTAGCTTCCATCTCTGGCCTGTACCTTTAGTTCGACTGTTGATAGTAATACTTCATCATAATATCCGGACACGTGATTGGATTTTCGGGGCAAAGTATTTGGAGCGGTCATTGTATTTTGCTGTGTTCGATTTGCGTCAGCCAACACGTCGTGCAAAATTGTATGATGTGCATTGTTGCATATTTTGCACTTGTTTTTCGAAATGCAATTTTCTTTGTGATAAAACAAACAATTTTTGCATAATGTTAATGTTTTGATTGTATTTATTTTTGCATCCGGTGACATGTTCAAAAACCTTTGGCATGATATTAAAACATGATTATTTTTCTTGCATAGTGGGCATATGCGTTCAGCGTACGACTTGTATGTTTTTGCGAACTTGAACCTTAAGTCGCGTATGTTCTCTTTGTTCGTATGTTCATTTTCCTTTGCAGGTGTGGAACTTGGTTTGTTCTGCCGATTTTTCTTGTTCAATGGCTCCAATGCGGTGAATTTACTTTCGAGAATGGAAATTAATTCGTCGAAAGAAGGAAGATCGCGTTTGTTTGTTCTGGCATCCATGTATGCCGCGTATGTTTCAGAATCCATCTTCTCTGTGATAATGTGTACGAGAATGGGATCCCACGTTGACGTGTCGACGCCCAGGTTATGTATGGCGTGAACGGTTTCCAGACTGACATCATGAAGTCGCTTGATCTCGTAAGCAGTATGTTTTTGCAGCGTCGGCTGGTTCATGAAGGTTTGCATGAGGTTTGTGAAAAGAAGTTGCTTGTTGTTGTATCGATGATTCAGAATCTCCCAGCAAGCGTCATAATTGTCAGTCGAAATGTTCAAATGTTGGACGAGCCGCTCGGCCTCGCCCTTGAGTTTTCCTTTGAGATGTTGCATCTTTTGGCATTTGTTAAGGGAAGGATTGTTATGTATAGCCTCCCGGTAAAGATCCGCGAAGGCTGGCCAATTGACGTAGTTCCCAGTAAATACTGGTAGTTCAAGATGTGGTGTTGATTCTTGTTGATGCTTAATGTTGTTGAGCTTTCTGTGAAGACACGATTTTGTTTTCTCGTAAATCTCTTCGTGTTCACAGAAAACCTTTTCATATTTTTTGTCAGCCCCTTCCAACAAGTTGTCTATCTTCCAATGTAGTTGGTCGATGGCTCCCCAGCGGGATTGAAGCATCTGTAGTTTGTCTTCAATTTCCCAACGTTCTGATAGCGAGCAGAAGTCAATGTTCTTAACTACTCGAGTCAAAGCTCGGAAGTTTGTTCGCTGCTGACTCAGTAGTTCATCGGTACGCGACGGCGTTCCCTTGTTAGTTCCAGATGTTCCAGGTGTAGGCTCATCTGTGACTTCTATCTTCTCAGAGTTGTTGTCGTTTGTTAGTTTAACAGCTGGAGTTGTTTGTTGTATCAGTTGAACTCCGTTCTTGTAGAGTTGCTCCAGGTGTTGAAAGCGTTTAGTGGTGAAGTATTTGTCGGACTTGTCTTCCTCTAGCTGAAGCAGAGTGTTGTTCGACTGAAAGTCTTCCCACATGTTATTTAGAGTCTCCAATCTCGTTTGAAGATACTCTGATGTTTTTCGAGTAGGAGAATCCTTTTTGAAGTTGGTAATTATCCTCTCGACGGTGTTGATGATATGTTGTTGACGTTCCAGCAAAGCTTCCATGATGATGGCTATTTACTGTACGACGAAAAAGTTAAATGTTGTTGATGTTTACGATAGCTAGTTTAGCTACTCGTAGATGTTGACGTTGTTGTTCACGAAAGCTAGTTTAGCTTTTCGCGGATGTTGAAATGGTGTTCACGAAAACTGGTTGAGCTTTTCGCGTATGTTGAAACTGTTTACGAAAGCTAGTTGAGCTTTTCGTAGATGTTGAAGATGTTTACGAAAGCTAGTTGAGCTTTTCGTAGATGTTGAAGTTATTCACGAAAGCTAGTAAGGCTTTTCGTGGATGTTGAAGATGTTCTTGATGTTCCCGAAAGCTTGTTGAGCTTTTCGTGGATGTTAAAATGTTCTTGATGTTCACGAAAGCTTGTTGAGCTTTTCGCGTATGTTAAAGTTGTTCACGAAAGCTAGTTGAGCTTTTCGTGGATGTTAAGATGTTCCTCTCGTCCAATCGTCGAGCTTCCCGTGGACTTTGTTCCAGGTTCCAGTTCAAATCAGGGCTTTGGAAATGCGTCTATACTGTGATCGTAGAGCGCCTTCTCAATCCAACAGGTGAGACCCGCTTCTGGGAGGCCTGTCAGACCGATCGCAAATCACAGCACAAACACAACCCCCGCAGCACTGAGTTTCTCGAAGGACCAATATGTAGGGGTGTTTCCCTACAGGAATGTTGATGTTGAATGTTCTTAAGTCCAAAATAAATCTGAACTCAAGGAATGACGACAGCAATGACCCGTTCAAAGTGTTTATTGTCATTAAAATATAGTAATGTTTACACTGTTTTATAACGTTTGAAAAGTGTACGGTCAGCGGTTATACTAAACAAGCGTTAATGTACGACTCCGCTCGTACATAGAGTGAGTTGTTTTGATACTTTTATTTTTTTTTATTTTTTCTTAGGTAATTATTGTGACTTCTTTAAATGTGTTTCCAATACTACTATAAGGTGAATAGTAGCTGATGGCACATCGAATGATGGTTTGTTTTCCATGCCTGGTAAAAGGAGGAGAGGAGGAAAAAAGAAAATCAACATAAGACAGTTTCGATTTATAGTTGATTAGGAATAAAGTAAAGGAGTTCTATACTGTTCGGAAGGAAATTCCAACATTAAATAAACTGTTGCCAATTTAATTGTATGTTATTCGTAATAAATAAGTATATAAAGTAATTCACGATTGATTTATTTTTCATGAAATATCATTATCATTACATAGTATAAAACAAAGTCCCTTTTTTGTCTGTCCCCTATGTATGCTTAAATCTTTAAAACTACGCAACGGATTTTGATGCCGTTTTTTTAACAGATAGAGTGTTTTAACGGGAAGGTTTTTAGGTATATAACATGCATAACATAGTAGAGGTACACAAATAATTTTAGAGGTTTCTAAAGTCCTAAAAAATCACATATTTTGCGCTTACATTGAAAATGCTGGCTGAACACTATGAGATAGATCAAAATTATGTACTACAGTTGTATTCATCTTTAAAAAGCCTACAAAAAAGTCCGCGATGGCATATGTCTATGTCTTAGGGATAACCCACAATAACCATTTTTTTATCCTTTACTTTGATTTTAATTAAATAGCTTATTTACAAAGCGATTTAAGCAATACAGTATTAACCCTTATCCAATTAAGTACCTTAAATACATTGTGCATTTAAGATAGATCAATACTGCCCTTTACGGCATGTAATTTAAATGAATATTTTCGAAGATATTACAGATTTAAAATGCAGGGATATAGTGTTGCTGCGCGGCGCGGGCTCTCGCGTTTCTACATCGCGCAATCGAAAACGCGGGACGTATACAGTATAAAGAGGTTCACGAATATTTTGAACTGCAGCACAGAATACATAATAGTAACTGCAGTTCTTAATTCTTATGGAATATCCAGAGGTGGTTTGTCAGTTTTGTTGGAATGTCAAATAACTTTACTTACTACATAGTACATAGTATAAAACAAGTCTCTTTATCTGTCTGTCCCTATGTAGGTATAGTATATTGTATGCTTAGATCTTTAAATATACGAAACGGATTTTGATGCGAGTTTTTAAAATAACAGTCTAAGTATTTAGTCTTTAAGATATAAGATTATGGTAAAACTTATATTCAAGTGCGATAAATATAATATTATGTAGGTATATTATCAAGTGGTCGCGCATGTCGTGTCGAGGTGATAGGGTCCCATTTTTAACAATTTTCATTGAGCAAACCTAAAAACATTTTCAATATTGTATCAGAAGTAAGTAGGTAGAGAGTTATTCGCCGAAGTAGTTTTTCTCCAAGAACACTATTCCACGCGGGCGAAGCCGCGGGCAAAAGCTAGTTTTCTATATTATACACCGAACATTCTTCACACAGTCTTATTATAATTCATGTTCAATAATACTAAAGACATAATTAAAAATTAACAAGTATCAAGATCGTTTAATTCAATTTCCCCAGTATTGCACACTACAAAATTTTATTTCCCTATTTGCCATGAGATTCTGGTACACCTATATACACCCACACACTATGCAGGCTATCGTCTGATCGACTTGTCAGTTCTATATCCTACTACTATTATAAACATGAAGGTTCGTGAGGATGGCTGGATGTATGGATGGATGTTTGTTACTCCTTCACGCAAAAACTATTGACCAGATTTCAATGAAATTTGGTATGGCAGTAGTTTAAGCTCTGGATTATAACATAGGATACTTTTTCCTTGGATACAGCTGGTAAATATATAAACAGTAGACGTATAGACTTTTTATGTCTTTATGCATTTCTCCCTTGAGTTGGGGTACCTACGTGGAATGATAAATAAAAATAGGAAATTTTAATAGATATATTTATTATTTGTTAACAATTGGACATCATTTATTAGCTTACACGTTACGATAACACCAAAAAGCTCTCAGATTGTCAGCATGGGAGCTAAATATGTGGAGAAAACAGAGCACAGCAGTCCGTTTACGTGGGAGAGCCATGCTTTGGCACGAACGGTCCACCTGGACCAGATAAATACCACGGCCTCCGGGTACTCAAGGAGTAGTTGCGGATTTTAAGACCGGGATCGTACTTGTGACTCCTCCTATTATGGTATGGCGAGTATGTATAGGTGGCGATAATCGCTCTCCATCTGGCGATCAGTCTGCCCGTTTTCTGGTCAATTAAAAAAGTACATAGAAGTATCCTTGCAAAAGGCATCCTAATTCCCTGCAAAACCAAAAAGCAAAGTTAAATTTGAAAATTTGTGACATGTTTTTGTGATGATGTACAACCGTAACTCCATTATAATATACAGGAATTATTAATTAATAATTATAATTAATAAAAAAATACACCACACTATTTTATATTATATATTATCACTTAGTTTATATTTTAGATCTTACTAATTTGTATAATTGTATGGTGTTTGGTAAATATAAAGTAGGCAAAACATTTTTCTTTCAGATTAACATATTTTCTCTTTCGAAGGTTTTTCGATATCCAAACATCGCTATGTAAATACACAATCTCTGAAATTTATACAAAATTTCTATTATATATTGTTGAAATGCGCATATAATGGACAATAAACACATTTATCTACAAGAATATAATAACTTCAGTGTAATTGCTTGTATTTATATAACCTGAAACAATTCTCAACATACTGGTGAAAAGTTAACACTTCTTCACGATTTTCTTTCCTCGCAGAGTGTGATTTATAGCACTCCACCAAACGGGCCATATTAACTTGAGCACAGCTTTATTTTCTAATAAGACTTTTTATTATAAACTAAGATTTTTACCAAATAACACACTATAAATTCATGATTTGCTTCTTCTTCTTCTTGTATCATAATGCACACGTAAACAAATGACATTAGCTGTCAGTGGCTAATTTCAGGCCACATCTACTGCTATTAATTCAAAATGTCACTTATTGTTAAGGCAATAAAGTCGTAATTCCAACGTCTAAAATTGGACTCCAATTTGGACTCCAAAGTGGAGCAACCTTGGAAAAAAAACGTATAGACATAGAGATGGCTTTCTCTTTCACTCTTATTGGTTTTGCCTTTGATGTTTTGTGAGACAGATAGCTACCTACGGCTTCGATTTTTGTTTTAGTTCTATGAAATCCTATTTCTTTGCCTGTAACCGTCTACAAAAAACGAACTAACGAACAACTAGATATCTCTTTCTTTCTCATTGGCATGTGTCATATAGGGGGATAAGGTACGATATATAATTTTTCCTCTTGCTAATAGCCTTTACTCTTTATACTCTATGTCATGAAGCATAGATACCAGGAGTCCGAACGGTATAGGCTTTTTAATAATAATTATGTACACAATAATAGGACCAGATCTTAGTTCTCTTTTCTGCCGCTAGGCGTGCGAGACCGACGAGTACCGAGTGTTGCCAATACTATTATACCGAGTGTTGCCATTACTATTATTTATTACAATTATTTTTAAATTACCGTTAGGCAATTACCGTGTTCTACGGTATCTATTTTTCGAGAACAGTTTCTAAGAATTTCCTAAAACTTTTATATAATAAGATTTCAATCTTTCCAGAGCTGTCAATAGCAACTTTAAACTTCCCGCGTAATTTCAAACGAGTGCATGTCGGACCGTCACGCGCTCTACCGGCAAAAATCTGTCCCCGTAATTGAGACCATTATTTTAACATTACGTTCGGACTCCTTGTTATCTATACTTCGTGCTCTATGTTTAAACTAATGATGACAAAAAATAAAAAAAAATTAAACGTCACTTGTGCGCTGTCAAATTTCAATCAATGTCAATTGTCGATGCGCGAATTGTGAAATTCCAAATTTCTATAAAAATTTAATTCTTGTGTAATTAAAATTTTCAAAATAAGTAATACGAGATTTATATCGATAGACAAGATCTTTTCTCTCAAGCTTTTGCGACTTCTTAGGTAATTTACAAACTACCTATTTCTGGAAAAAGTCTATCTTTATAAGCCACTACTTATACATTACTGAAATTAATAGTTTATCAGCCCATAACAGTGTTAAATTTCAACCTTCACCTTCAGAGATGTTGCTGCAGTGGCATCGATGTTGTCAACAGCTTAGAGTGGGGCCGAGTAGATTATTTGTTGCAAACACTGCCCTACACACTCGTGTCGCTTCTCGTCAGTTGATATCGTGCGTCCGTAATAATAGAAATGAAGTCTTTAGGGTAAGTTGCATTTATAATAGTAAAGGTAATAAAAATGATCCTAAATATACATAAGAATATTATGGTGTGGTGGCCTCCTTGATACCTAATAATATATAATCTCAATACAGGTCTCCTTTTGGGTTCTCACTAAATCCTACAATACCTAGTTATGAATGTGCCAAAATAAGACTCGAGTCTCTGCTTACCCCTATCAGTCACTGATTATAACAAGTACAGTATTTTTAATTTAGTTAAAGAAACATTATTTAAATCAGAAATTATGCCCTGAGAAATACAATACTTCTCTATTACTATCTTCTATTGATTGATTTTAAAGTTCTTATTACTAAAAATACTTAGTTTCATTATTGTATTTTTCAGATAAGTGATAAACTAAAGCAAAGCAGTATATTTGCACGACTATGTTCCACATCACCGAAGCCAAAGACACCGAAGGCTGTTGGATACTGGCTTCTGGGCTGCAGCGGCATGGTGTTCACAGCGGTGGTGCTAGGTATGGTCAGTGGGTACTTGGTGCTGCTGTACAGCGTATACTATATAGTACGGCTTATAGTCGGTACCACTAATGGCAAATGAAGCTGGTTTACTGAAAAAGTAACTTTTATAATTTGAGTATGATTGGGTTTTTTCTACATGTAAAAATTTAGTTTTTTTTAATAAAAACTATTATTATTAACAACTATATATTAAAACTATATAGGTATTAGGTATTACAACTTGATTAAAATAAATAAAATAAGATTTTATGTTTTGATTTGTAATAGTATGCATTTTGAAGTCACAAAAGTTTTTTTACAACATTAATGTAAAAAACCTACATAATTAGTTTTATTTACATCAAATACAAAAAGATTTATTATGGTATGTGTGAACATAAACATGTAAACTTCGAAGCTATCAGAAATGTTGTGCAGATGGCCATACATTTCGTAGCAGCATTAGTAGCGTGTGACGTCACCTGCTTGTATAGGGCATTCACAATGGCGACTACATTCACGAGTGACTTGATTTTTAGTATACTATTCCTTTTGTAAACTGTCTTATTTTTCAGAGTACTATTTTATGTAATAAAAAAATACAGGAAAATACCTTATTGGACATGGAAGTGACAAGGCTTGACTTGAATTAATTAACTTGTATCCGGACTATAGGTGATCTTAGGCAGTACTCTATAATCCGACAAATTCGATAGTCCGACACTGCCCTGCAAAACGTTTGTCAGATAACCGGGGGGTCCACTGTATTTTAAAGGTAGAGTTTCAAAGTGATCGTCTATAGCAACAGTGCCGCCGCAACAGGTCACTATAGTATGGGATGGCTTTTGAGCACAGCTACAGTGCCACACTGTCTTGGCGTCACTGACGCGGCAGCACTGTCGCTATAGGTATAGGTGCTCACTTCGAAAGTCTACCTTATGGGTTTTATAACTATAACCTTTCAAGAAAGGTTATAGTTATTAAAATTATATCATAGATTAGTAGCTGGGGTTTAACTGTTATAGTTATATTGTCACTCCATATAGTCATGTTCAAATTTTTGTGAAAAATATATATAAGTTAAAAATGTACATTATTAGGTTATTTAGTCATATTGTTTTATTAAGTTTTAAATTAAAGTAGGCAAATAAATTGTTAGCCAATATTATTGTTTGATTTCCTTAATTAAGTCAGAATATAGAAACCTATTACATATACCTACAAATAGATAAGGAGTTGCTCCTAAGAAAGTAAGAACTTGAAAAAAAAAAGTATATTGACCAGGGAAAATTAATATTGGTATTTTCAAAACATATTTTATTTTTATTTTACATACATAGTAATTATGTACCCACTTTCATATTTTGCAGACATTAATGTATACCCAATGTAAGGGTTTATTATTTTTAATTCCAACAAAACGATAATTACAATTGAATCCTTATGTCTGCAGGTGGTGTGACCCGTCTGACAGAGTCCGGTCTGTCGATGGTAACCTGGAAGCTGTTGGGAGAGAAGCTGCCCACCACGGAGGAGGAGTGGCAGAGAGAGTTTGAGCGGTACCAGCAGTTCCCGGAGTATAAATAGTGAGATCATGATGTTCTACAATTTATTATTTACTCCGTCCAGACTCTAGATCCATTTTATCTAAATGTATATTGTATACATAGATATAGATGTACTAGCTTTTGCCCGTGGCTCTGCCCGTGTAAAAACAGTATCCCACGGGAACACTGTAATTTTTCCAGATAAAAAATATCCTATGTGTTAATCCAGAGCTCAGACTACTACCATACAAAATTTTATCAAAATCCGTTCTGTAGTTCTTGCGTGAAAGAGTAACAAAAATCCATCCATTAATCCATCCTCACAAACTTTCACATTTATAATATTAGTGGAACACACTAATGCTACCTAATGTGCAATGAACAAATACAACGACATATTAACTAGGATGCATTTAATATTTTTGGATCTGATTAGACTTTAGATAAAAAATGTTGTTTTCAAGTTTTGTTAGGGCAATGCAGGCTGATTACCTGATTGTCTGACAAGAAAGATGATCCATGCGTCGGATTGGCATGTAAAAAGTCGGACCTGCGCCCCATCTCTCGTCAGTCGTGTCGGTTATCTGTCCCACTGGATTATGACAGTAGAGGAAGAGAGAGTGTTCTTGTGTACTGCGCACACACTTAGGCACTTAAAAATACTCCTGCGTAACTGGCCACCGTCACCGATATCGGTGGGGAGTTATTATTATTAGACTCCTTACCTGCAACCGTGCTTTACCTTTCCGATTCTAGTAAGAACATGCACATGACTCTGTCGGAGTTCAAATGGATATGGTGGATGGAGTACGCGCACCGCATGTGGGGCCGCGCCATCGGCGCCGCGGTGTTCATACCGGCCGCCGTGTTCTGGGCCACCAAGAAACTGGACAAGGGCATGAAGATCCGAGTGGCGGCGTACTGCGGGCTGGTCGCTGCACAGGTATTTGTTTATGAATATTCATTTTTATTACAAAAAAAAAAAAATACACAGGACAAAGCGAAATAATAGGTTTCATGTAGTACGGATCCCTAAAAATGACAGACTATAATATATTGAATATCTTTCTTTTACCCGACTATGGCGAACACAAAAGGAAGGGTAGTGATTTTGGCAGTCTATGTATGTATGTTTGTTTCATCGAAGCGCCTAAACTACTGATCCGATTTTAATAAATTAGGTGTCAATAGATTCGTTATAATAGCCCGAGTAACATAGGCTAATTTACATAGACTAGAGTTTTTTTTTATAAAAATTGTAGTTATATAAATTTAAAAAATAGAGTTCTGATAAATTTAAAAAAAGAATCACAAAATATATATCTGACCGGGATTCGAACCCATCACTTTCCGAATTTTCGAACAAAGCAAAAATTATTATACATGCGCATGCTAAACTGCCAATCGGACTGACATAATAGAGTCGAAAGTATTGATATATTGTTGCACGACGACAAAATAAACATTAGCTTAAAAAACCGCAGTTTCCTAGGGATACAACTATTAGCTAGATCGATTTTCCTCTCCCAAAACTCCCGAAATATAGTAGCCATCTATATTTCATGCAAATACTTGAAGCCGTTTCCGAGATTCAAAACATATATACAAAAGAATTGCTCATCTATACTAATATAATAAAGAGGAAAAGTTTGTTTGTTTGCGCTGAATAGGCTCCGAAACTACTGGACCGATTTTGATGAAATTTGGCACAGATGTAGAGTAGACCACGGGGAAGGACATAGGCTCCTTTTTATCGCGGAAAAATGTACGGTTTCTGCGAAATTAACTTGCGTGCACGAAGTCGCGAGCGACATCTAGTTTAAATTATAAGATTTTTTTTATGTTTATTTCAGGGTCTGATGGGCTGGTACATGGTCAAATCTGGTCTCGAGGATAGATTCCAGGACCCCAACGACGTGCCCCGAGTGTCTCAGTACAGGCTTGCTGCTCATCTTGCGCTCGCGTTCACGTTATATGCCGGGCTGCTGGGCGGGGCGCTGCGGGTGCTTCGCCCCGCCACCGGAGCCCTGCAGCAGGTGAAGGGACTGAAGGCGATCACCGCATGCGCGCATGGTGTTAAAGCGATGGTGTTTGTGACGGCCATATCTGGTAAATTCTTACTTTATTATGTATTGAGTTTTTAATGGGAATCAAAATTCTTATAACTTAGATTTTCAATTCTCTTTTAAAGAATTATAATTAAGTCTTGATATAAGAAACGGATTTTTTGGAGTTTGGACCAATCAAAACACTTTAGATTGGTTTGACGTTTATGAGAATACAATTTTGCTGTTTTAACATATCAAAAGTGTATTATTGTAAGATGAATTAACAGAATAGACCAAAGGATTTATTAGAAAATATTCAAAAAAGATGAATCAATTAGAAATATTTTAAAAAAATATATATTTAAGTACTTAATAATTTTTTACAGATAGTTTGGGAATTTCAGTACCTACATAATTATAATCAACTACACATTTAAATGTTTGGACTTAGCATAAAAAGTGTGTTGTGTGTGTGATATTTTTGTCCTCATGACATCAAACATTTCAGGAGCATTCGTAGCTGGTCTAGACGCGGGTCTAGTCTACTCCTCGTTCCCCAAGATGGGTGACCACTGGGTACCCCCTGAGGTCCTCCAGCTATCCCCCACCCCCCGGAACTTCACCGAGAACCCCGTGACCGTGCAGCTGGACCACCGCATCCTGGGCACCGCCACCCTGGCCCTGGCCAGCGGAGTCTGGCTGCTGGCCAGGGGGAAGAAACTGCCCCCGACTGCGAGGAAGGCTGCAGTGGCGGTTGGAGCGATGGCTTGGCTGCAGGTGGGGGAATTGTTTACTAAATATACCTTACAGTATACATACAGACTATCTTCGCCTCCGTGGTCTAGTGGTTAGAGCATTGGCTCTCAACTCGGAGGTCGTGGGTTTGATTCTCGCATTGGAACAACAAAAAATGTTGTTTCCAAGTTTGGTTAGGACAATGCCTGATTGTTTGACAAGAAAGATGATCCGCGTCGGATGGGCATGTAAAAAGTCGGTCCTGCGCCTGATCTCTCGCCAGTCGTGTCGGTTATCCGTCCCACTGGATTACGAGAGTAAAGGAAGAGTGTACTGCACACACACACTTGGGCACTATAAAATTACTCATGCGTAACTGGCCTGGTTACAATGAAACCGGCCATCGTGTTACCGATATCGGTGTGGGGAGTTATTATTATTACTTTACATACAGATATCACAAAATGGCTAAATTACAGAAGAATCACCATAATCAGAATCATATTAGAAATTCATGAATTTTGTCAGTTTTCAATGAAAATTTAAAATAATATGTTTTAATGTTTTAAATAGATAATTGTTAGAAGTTACTGTAGGAGCAACTTCTTAAATACATTAATGTGGCCATTTTAGTAGACTTCCCACACATAACTGCGAATTCGTGTCGCATCAGCGAGATTGTATACGGCCAGGCAGTAGGTGCGAGCGAGAGAAAAGAGATGTTTGATTTTGGGCCAGCTCTATGTACACTATATAGGTAAATAGGAAAAAAATATGGGAATTTCATAAAAATGCAAAAAAAAAAAAAAAAATTGAATGGTTATTTAAAGAGTTTTTATTGCGAGAACCCTATTTTTTGACTTGACTTTTGACGTAGTAGACAGTTTTACGAAGAGACGTCGTCTTGAATGTCATACGTCTTTCTTTGTCAAAAGTCATGTCATTGACAAAATGACATTCTTTAGTTAATTCTGATCTGATCCGCCATGTTTTATTTTACTTTGTGTTGCTCTCCTTGACGAAGTTAATTTAAGTGTACATGGAAACGAAGTGAAATTAAACAAAGTAAAGAATAGGAAACCGTTACTATATTATGTAGCTATATTTACATATATCCCCTTACTAATAAAGGCTGTATAAGTTTTGAATAGTTATACAGTGTTTTATTCACGTCACACAAGTGACATTTTTAATTCGATAGAAGGAGACAAAACACTATATAACTATTCAAAGCTTATACAGCGATTATTAGTAAGGGGGATAGTGTACATAGTGCTGGCCCACGCCTCATACATTTCTAGAACATCTCTTTTGCGATACGATGCGAATTCGCAGTCATGTTGCCACTTGCCAGCGGTCGATGCGACTGTGCGTGCGGGACTGAAGACGAAGTTTCCACAGGTGACGCTGGGCATCTCGACGCTGCTGCTGCACGTGCCGGTGTCGCTGGCGGCGGCGCACCAGGCGGGCTCGCTGGCGCTGCTCACGCTGGCCGTGCGGCTCACGCACGAGCTCAAGTTACTGCGGTACCTGCCCAAGTAGACGCGAACTGACGTACGGACAACATGTACCATCGAATTTGCCGCTCGATATAAATCCCTCAACAGCGCCGTTGAATCTTGCGAGCGCACACATACTCACGTGTAAATACGTAGTTCAACCACGTCTGCAGTCGTTGCGGTCACTTGATTTGCGTTTAAATGTTTTGAGGTGCAAAGGTAAATTTAGGATTTGGTCGAGCAGGAACTTCGTCGATGGTACACGCCTAGCACAATTGTCGTCAAAAACGCGACGCGAGCGCTAATCCCGTCGCGCCTTTGGCAATATTACTAGGGAGCAGACTTACAAACAAGCAGACAGACAGACTTACACACCAGTACATGGGGTCTAAAATGGCCACTTTGGGTGTTTCTATATTTTTTTCCATAAGTAAAAAAACTGTAAGTAAAAACGGCTGGAGGACTATGTATCCATGGGCATCCATAAATTAAAAAAAAAAAGATATTTGTGTATGATTCATCTAATGTTCTGCTAAGTGGCCTTTTTAGACCCCCTGGCATATGTACCGAAGACGCGACACGACATATCTCTAGTCTTGTCGCGTTCTATACATTTCTGATAGGAACCGAGCTAGTTCGCGAGTAGACAGACAAAGAACACAAACTGACTGATCCAAATACATCTATATGTATATTATGTTAGGTTCGGTGAAATCAACTACGGATATTTTAGACCAACGATCTATTGCTTATTTAGTCAGAAAAATAATTGCCATAGTCGAAAAATAAAAATCTTCCTTTTTATGAGCTATTTGAGACACGAGATGATTTTTTACTTTGAGTGTGACAATATTTTTTTGCCTAAACGTCTTTATAATAAGCAGTAGATCATATACCCAAAATATCCGTAATTGATTTTACCAAACCTTATATAAAAAGCTGATTGACTGATGTATTAACGCACAGGCGAAACCTTTAAGGCCAGAAACTTAAAATTTTGTACACGTAATTCTCATATGAAGTAGGCATTCACTAAGGATTTTTCAAAATTGAATCCCCATTAGAGTAAAATAGGGAATGAAAGTTTAATACCTAATTTCACGCGGACGAAGCCGCAGGCAAGACGTGTTCTTTTAATTTTTAAGTCCTCATGACTTTACCACTAAACTATTAAGCATTTAAAATTGAACATATACATTACATAAATTATATACATACACAATCTGCCTTATTAATAAAATTATTTACACCACGGATTAGCTAATCCAACATCGCTGTCTTTGTCAGATAGTTTGGAACAGTCACTTGATAGACAAAGACAGCCATGTTGGATTAGCTAATCCATGGTGTAAATATTTTTATTAATAAGGCAGTCTATGTATTATACATTTCATTGTAAGAGTTCGAATGTCACAAATCGCGGTGCGCGATGCAAAGCGCTTGCGCAGTGTCAATTGATGTTATAATGAAATGTAAATCTTTTTGTGTAGTGAAAATAAAATTCAATTTTGTATAGCTATCCTAAAAATGCCGCCGCATAGCGTCGCATTGATTTAGTGACAGATTTAAACAATTCAGTCCTAAGAAACAATGTAATAAAATATCAATATAATAGTCTTAAAAAAAGTGTAACAGTCCAATTGTAATTTAATCAGTATTGTGATAAGTAAAATGCATTTGTAAATAAATATGTTTTGTTTACTAAGTGTTTTCGTTTTCCTCAATCGAGCCACGAACATTGATCACATTTAGAAAGTAAAAAATACTTTTTAAAATCTATAATATATAAATGTTATGATGGTTTGTTAAGCGTACTTCAAAAACTCGAAAAGTTCTGCACCGATCGTGCTGAAATTTTAGCATGATATATAATCCTTATCAAGCCTTAGTTATAAATAAAATACAAATTGTTGTTCACAAGGTGATTTTATTGAAAATTTTAGTCGCTAATATTGCTTAAACTTTAACATTTATGTACAAAACAGTTAGGGCGTGGTGTGCGAAAGAGACGCAGCGGTCACACCAGACTATCTCACTCCGACAATCGGTTCCAAAACTTTCTTACATATCCAATTCTCATTTCGTAGGACTTGTGCGTTTAGTTACAGTCTGATTTACATTCCTACAAAAAATCGACTACCAACTGTCGGAGTCAACATAGAATCCCTTGCCATCACCGCACTACACAGTCGGGGCAGATTTACGAGTGAAATAGCGAAAGAACACGAAAACTTCCTTGCCGTGAAGTGTAAAACCAGAACCAATAGATGGCGCTTATCACACTGTTAATAATAGGTATGACTAATAAATAAATATATCAGCAGCAGAAAAGTAAAAATTATTGTCCGTGATTTACACAATGTAAGCCGAGGGTACTTAAGCCGTTCAAATTGGTTTCAGCGCCATCTATCGGTTACAAACACAGCGTGTGTTCCTAAACTATACCAATTACCAGTACGGTTTGACGTCCTCAGTAGTCGCCATGTTATCGCTTTACAAAAATATACAGCATACTGATAATTTGGCCAATATAGCATCGAATGCTAATCTGGAACTGACAATACTTTGACAGTAAAATAAGTTTTGGAGTGCTCACATTGAGCCCTTTCTTAATTAAGAACTAGTAGCTTTAACTTAAAATTTCGAACTCCTCTTAACCTTATTTTTATGGTTTTATGTGCAATTTTCAGGTTTTTTCTTGTACTTGTAGTATATACTTAACTATGGAGGGTAGAGAAAAGGAGGCCTATGTCCATACATGAAAATGGCCGATTTTGGAACTGTTATTTAACTACTTTTGTCGTACACTTTTTAGCTTTTCTGCCTTTGAGAGATAGTCCTCCTTTCGTCTACCCTCCATAATATAACGGTATTACTTATCAAATTTCATAATTCTAGATAAATTTTGATTTCCTTGAGAGTATCGAAATATGCTTTTTTTTCGTGGCAAAAACGGCTGTATCTTTTTTTACGTTCAGTTTGAAATCTAAATTTTTCACAGCTTCAAAAAACCATAGACCTGAGTATACCATTATGATTGCAACTTGATATTTCCACGCACTCCCGAAATTATATTATTATTTATATACGGTATTGACAGACAGATGGAGAGATAACAAAGATCATAATATAGGGGTTCAGTTTTTCCTTTTGCGAGCCGGAAGCGGAACCATAAAAACAACATGGCGCCCAGTTGTGACGTCAAATCATACTAGTGCGTAACATAGATATTGAATAGAAACAACCCCATGATCGTGCAGTAATAAACATTATGAAATTATTGTTAAATTAAAATAACGTAAAATTTGAAAATATGGCCTTATTAAATATATTTTAGTACGAAACTTAAAATAAAACACGAATGGCGACGGTACGCCAAACGGTAAGTAATTCACTGCGGGTAAGCTACATGTGCTTACCGTTAAAGGAAAGGTTAATAAACACCATTTTAAATACATTACAAGTATTATATCTATACATCTCTTGCGACTAACACATTAACCGATACACAACTTACACTCTGTTCAGATCTAATTTAATCTTGTAAACAATAAAAGAACACCAGTGGGCCTAGCAGGAACTTTTGTTCAAATCTAATTTAATCTTGTAAACAAAAGAAGAACACCAGATGGCCTAGCAGGAACTTTTTAAAGCGGCGTAAAAGTAACGTTCTCGAACGAAATTTGTATGGGCGCTGTCATGATTTTGACAGATTTCCATACCATTCTAATTCGATAACGTCACGTTTACCGTTTACGCCGCTGTCAAATGTTTTTGCTAGGCCCCCTGTACTTTCTATTGTTAAAAATGTAACAATAAAACATACATTTTGGGCTAATCGAATCTTGGTTTTCAAATGAAACTTCACTACCGGCGTTGAGTAAAATTTCAAAGTCACGATACGATTTTGGATATAACGCCATCTGTCGAAAGCTACTTGTACTTCTCACAACAACTTAACTTTGATAACAGATGGCGCTAGGTGCACAAGTTTAAAAAAAAATCTATCCTTTTTTGAAGTGATGTTCTTTAGGCACGATGAGAGTATTTTAGGATTTTAAATGACGAATAAAGTTTCATTTCTACCAAGTGTATTCTTCACGCCATGTTACCACAGTAAAATTAAATTGGATTGAACAGAGTATTAGAATAGTTTACGCGTTCATTTAAAACAATAAATAAACATATTATCTTACTCTCGAAATCCGTTAAATATATTTACAATACGTATTTAGTTAAAATACATTTCATATACACACATCTATTGAAAATTTAGAATCCGGACTTATAAGATACAATTTTACGTTTAAGCTTCGGTCGGCTTGCAGCGCCGTCTGGTGGCATTAAATCGAGTCTTGTTTAAGCGATTTGTACCCGTTTTAATTGAGAAAAGTCTTTGTGCCTTCTACTATAATAGAATAAACTAATTTCATCAAATTTAGAGGCAAACTTTAAAACAACACATTAAGAACTGAGTACTGACAAGCGAAATACATGTAAGAGAAATTTCCACGTTAATCCTACAAAATTCAGCACCGATATTAACAAAAATACATTCAGAAGTATAAAAAGATTTCTTTCATAATAACAAGTAAGGGAACGTACTCATACAGTGGGTCTAGCAGGAACACTTGACAGCGACGTAAATAGTGTTGCCCAAATCAGTCTTGGTCTTGGTCTTGCAGCAAGAGTCTCGCAAGTCTCGCAATTACCTATTAGCCTATTGCTATTTATTAAACGTTATTTTAGATATTAGAACAACTTAATATAACAACGTAACGTAATACCTACTCTATAACATTGTTCTGAGATCTAAAATAACGTTTAATAAATAGCAATAGGCTAAAAGGTAATTGCGAGACTTGCGAGACTCTTGCTGCAAGACCAAGACCAAGACTGATTTGGGCAACACTAGACGTAAACTTACCGTCGAATGAGAATTGTATGAATATCTGTCAAAATATTAAGTCTAGCCTGCGGATCTAGCACGGTAAACATGGCCTTCGCACGAGATTATCCTTAAGAATGTTTGACTACGGCACATCCACCCGGTAACCAAGCATAGTACATACTTTGATGACCCCCCACCCTTAACAGGGCAATTAGTATGGGTGATGGGTATGTTCCCCAATATAATAAGTGAAGCAAAAAATGGTACAGGGAATAAAAAGTGTAAAATATGAGATCTTAATAAAAGTAGGTTACTTATTAATAGTGGACCGATACATCAAATCCTTGTTTTTGTTTTTTGTTGTAGTAATGGTCACACACTTTACTGCCTATCGCCCAATCGGCATGGCGCTGTCGTTTCGGTCAGTTAGGCTGGGACTATATGCAACGGAATCCGGTAGGCCGTAGAGAATTATGAGCACTGAAAATAGAACTCTGTGCTAATACAATACAGTTGAAAATGGAAGTTTCGAGTGTCGAGCTGTCATATATGACATTGACATTTGACTCGACACTCGGATGTTCGATTTTCAACTCTATTGTATTAGTGCAGAGATCTATTTTCAGTGCTCATAATTCTCTACGGCCTAACGGATTCCGTTGCATATAGTCCCAGCCTTATATCTAGGTTCTATTTCAATTGACATAAACCGCTGCTGCTTGCCATTTTGCTTATTTAACGCCAGCGGTCGCCATTTTGCTTAGTTTTTTTGGTACCGCTATTTCCCGCGGAACACAGCCATTACTATTATTTATTATAATAAACTGTCTGTCATGCCGATCCACGCACAATACACGGTCAGCATGCCGATTGGACGATAGGCAGTATGGTGTACGGCTACACTTATATTGACTACTACAAGCAGTTACGTGCAAAGTTTTAATACAATATAAGAAATTTTGTTTAATACACAAAAAAAAATGTACAATCTGATGGACAATCCTTTTTATCATCATAATGTATCATAATGTAAGACATCACTCAAAGGATTTTATACAACATAATATGCATACAGATGCAAAATAAAGTTTATATAAATTTTAAGACCATTCCAATTTACTTTTTATATATTATGTAAAAAAGGTTTTCTGTTTTTATATTAATATTGCGTAGGCCAAGTTAGGACCGACATTATAGCCATTTATAGAAAATTAATCATAGACTCTCGCCGCTCTCGAATTAGTTTCATTTCTATAAAATTGATAGGTAGATACATCAATTTTTATAAAAATAAATTTATACTGACAGTTTTCTAGACCAAGTTATGTAAGAAATAGTAATTAATTAATATAATATTACAAAATTATTACATTGACGTGGCGATACATACAAAAGGTACAGTGCCCGGCCAAAAGAAAGCTAGAAAGCTGAAACTTTTGAATATCTCTTTTCAATGGTCGATGTATACATATGTCTTCTTTTGGCCAGCTACTGTAACATCAAGATAGATATATAATATAATTATTATATTGTTAATCTAAATTGAATCACTCACGGCCTGTCCACATGTGCAAGACAAGACGTCGTCAATGTGAAACGGTACGTCGACATAACGCACAAATGAACGTCGCCGTAAAAATACACGTCGGGACGCCGGATAACCGTGTATAAGTCTGGGACTACGTGATCCGGAATCCGGTGGGCCGGGGAGAATTCAGAGCACTGAAAAAAGAACTTTGCGCTAATACAATAGGGTTGAAAATCGAAGTGTCGAGCTGTCATATATGACATTGACTCGACACTTGTGTGTTCTATTTTCAACTCTATTGTATTAGCGCAGAGTTCTATTTTCAGTGTTCCTAATTTTCCCCGGCGTAACGGATTCTCAGCCTAAATTCGGTAAATTCTGCAACATACTGCGGCGACATTGCCGTACCGTGATAAAGCGCCACCGCGCCGTTTCACGCTGAACAGGACCTTTAGTCAAGATGCAGACGATAATTTCGTCGGCGGACTTTGAACAAAATGTATGGGATTTGACATAAGGCCTCGCAAGCGATGTCACTTAGCGATGACTTATGTCAAATCTCATACATTTTTGATTTCGAAGTTCGCTGTAGAAGTTATCGAATGCATCTTAGAGCCAGAGCTTAGTCAAGACGCATACGATAATTTCGTCGGCGAACTTTGAAAATAAAAAACCCGACTGCGTAAAAAGTGAACCAAACTAAGTACATAACTAAAACTGAAAAGAAAAAAACAAGCACTTAGATATCCGGTGGTCTACAATTCTATAATATACTAGATTTTCCCCGCGACTTCGTCCGCGTGGAACATTTACTTTGGGATATCGCTAAAATTTACCCGCGACTTCATTTACGTAGAAGGAGAAGCGCTTCCACCTCACGACTGCGCGCCCGCGCCGCGCGCCGTACTATAGCGCGCATGATTATTTTATTACTGCGATATCTTCTAAAATACTCATTGAAATCAAATGATGTAAACGGCAAATTTCTTCTAAATTAAATGCTTGTAATGAATAACGTATTTATTTGGATAAGGATTAATTTATTCTTTATAAAAACACCTTCACAAATAATGCTTACTTTTAGAACAAATTTGGTTAGTATAAAAAGGTGATAGTGAACCAACCTTAAAAGATAGACATATACTGTCGCGGACGTTTTTTTAGAACTTTTAAAGGGGAACAATTCTGCCATACATCATTTTAGCGAAAATTTAACCGTTTCCGCAGCGTACGCAGCGAAAGCTCTCAAAAGGAAAAAAATACCCCCGATTTTGTAACATTCTTGATTTTTGCTCCGCTCGTATTGAGTTTAGCATGATGTTATATAGCCTAAAGCCTTCCTCGATAAGTGGACTATTCACCACAAAAGGAATTTTTCAATTCGTACCAGTAGTTTCTGAGATTAGCGCGTTCAAACAAACAAACAAACAAACAAACTCTTCAGCTTTATAATATTAGTATAGATTAATACTATTGGAACATAACAACTAAACAGTCAGGATCCATTGAAAAACGAATAATGGATCCCGACTGTTCAGTTGTTATGTTCCAATAGTATTAATATATTATAGAATTCTAGACCACCGGATATCTAAGTGCTTGTTTTTTTCTTTTCAGTTTTAATTATGTACTTAGTTTGGTTCACTTTTTACGCAGTCGGGTTTTTAAATTTTTTAAATTATTATTTTTTATTTTATACTTTTTAGTTATGAGTACCTAGCTAGCTATTTACCAGACTGGATTTCCTATCAGCATCAGTCCTACATCACAATTGCACTGGAATGTAAGAATGGTTGTTACGCAACTTTAAATCGATATAGATCCTAAACGGTCAGTCGAATCGAAAAATGTTGAGAGAAAACTAACAATGATTTTTAAATACCTATTCAACGATACCCCACTTGATATAGTTTGTTGACTTTCATTTTTTTCATTTTCACAATATTGCGTCCAGTAGTCGCCATATTGAATTTTTACTAACGTTATGTCTTTAGTGACACTCGCCGGACTAAGAGGAATCGATTGACGTGTGAATCATAAAAATCGGCCCAGGCGTTTGGTCTGTATAGTGCTTCAAAGGAACATACATATATACATACATACATACATACATAGGCTGTTAAACACATTACCACTCCTTTGCGTCGCGCAGTCGGGTAATAAGGCCTCGCAAGCGACATATCACTTAGCAATTTGGGATTTTTTTCTTTTTACATTTTTGATTTCGAAGTTCGCTGTAGAAGTTATCGAATGCATCTCGACTAAAGGCCCAGGTCTTTATTCATGGTGATAATGTTTACAGCATCTTATTTACACACGAAATATAATCGCAATTAAATGCAGAAAAATTGCAACAACCAAAATAGACTTAGGTACCTACGTTTAATATAAGTAAGTATATAATAGCACTAAATATAATTAGAAACACAATGGCAGTAGCATCGTTAAGTTCTTTATATTGCAAAGCACTCGTTATTTCTAACCCCCGACGCAAAAAAGATAAGTTTGATGTGTCTGTGTGTCTGTCCGTGGCATCGTTGCTCCTAAACGAAAGGTCCGATTTAGATGCGGTTTTTTCGTTTGAAAGCTGACGTTTGAGTGTTCTTAGCAGTGGGGCCAGGCCCACCGCTAGCTGTTTCGTCGCCCGCGTGCAATACTGATTATGCCGCCCTACGATTACTTAATTACTGAGTTTTGTCAAAAAAAAAGGTCGACGTGCCGCCCCCTGAGCGTGCCGCCCTTGTGCGGTGCACGCTTTGCACGCCCGCTTACGGCGGCCCTGAGTGGGGTTCCTATAACTCCATTCCTATTGGCTTCACTCAAATCTCTTACCCTACTAATATTATAAACGTGAAAGTTTGTGAGGATGTATGGATGGATGGATGTTTGTTACTCTTTCACGAAAAAAAGTACTGAACGGATTTCGATGAAATTTGGTATCTTTGTAGTTTAGAATCTGGATTAAAATTTAGGCTACATTTTATCCCGAAAAAATACAGTGTTCTCGAGGGATACTGTATTTACGCGGGCTGAGCCACACGCAACAGCTAGTCTATTATACAGGCTAGGGCTTCCCTATGAAGGAGACCCTTCGTCACCGGTTATTAGCTTAATTCATCATCATCATCTCGCTCAGTGCTTTACGGTTCGGGGGTTAATTATGTTACATTAATAAATAAAACAGAAGGCTAATTGGGGTAAGAGGGACATATTTATTGTAGGTCACTTGCCGTCTTACCCTAACTATACATTTATATACTGTAAAATATGTTTTATATACTTTAGTAAATTATATAATTCCTTCAGGCGGAGATTTGAGTATATTTAAATAACGCGACCTCGCGTTGTTACTGTGCGCGACTTCGCGTGATTATAAATTTAAAGTCGAACAATTTTAGCGACAACGTATGTATGTGACGAAAAGGCACGACATTGACTATAAAAGAAAATTTGATCGAGAAAAATTTAAAAATAATTTGATTGATAAATGGCAGTATAAATTACGATTTCACAATTTAGTTAGACACAACAAACCGATGCGAATAATAATTAAGTAAATACGACCATGAACCCAATGGCTAGCCGCACACGTGCAATATTATTGATAGAATAAATTTGTCAATACTAAGTAGTCAACACATACAAAAAAACGGCAATATGGCCCGCACACAAGGAATATTATTGTCAATATGAGCATTACTGCCAATAATATATGACGTGTGTGCGGCCAGCCAATGGCTCGCCGCATACGTGCAATATTATTGGCAATAATGCTCATATTTCCAATACATACTATTGTGTGCGGGCGATATTGCCGTTTTTTTGTATGTGTTGACTAGCATTGACAAATTTATTCTGTCAATAATATTGCACGTATGCGGCTAGCCATTGGCTTTCGACAATCGTAGTTCATATATCATCCGTCCATTTCCATAGACAAACGACGCTGAGCGCCATTAGCGAAATGGTTGTACCGTAACCAAGTCTTTTGTTTGAAATATTTTGGATACACATGCGTTGATATGTTACATTGATTTCCCTACAAGAAGCTTTTAAGAACTTTATTTACACAATAGTTGGGGCTTTTTGCTTTATATAAAAATCTTTTTACATTAAAAACATAAGTGATCAAAAGTAACAATATCATATTGGGTAACTCATTACAACCTTTTTTTTATGAATCGGTTAAATTGTTTGCGGCTAAAAAGTATAATAGTTAAATATACGAAGACACACATCCAAAATTATAATAAATATATTATGTACTATAATAATTTATAGCAAATATTTCATCTTTTACAAACTTTATTTCACAATCTTTATAATATAAAAAGATTGCACCGTGAAGAACGCATGCTAAGATGAACATGCAAAATAATGTTACAATTAAAAAAAATGTGCTACGATCTAAAAATAATATATTCTTGTTAAAACAAGTTATATAATTAACTAGTGAGAACTTGAGAAGACAAAACGTGGTAAAGCAACGAGTAGAATAGGGTACAGTGAGCCACGAATAATGCATAGCAACCTTTCAAAAAAGATATTCAGTTTAATAACCGGGCAATCAGCCCACCGCTGCAACTCCTGTGTAACCAACCACAAAAATCCCTTTGGTATGATCTCAGGGGTGCCCGAGGGACGTGCTAAATCTGTCTTCGAACCCGCAACGAAATTAATCAGAATTGTAGTTGGTTCCAGACGTATTGACCAGTCATTCCTCTGGACTAGGCTGAGTGTGTTGTGAGAATGCCGTATGTGCTTGGGCAACCATACGACATTTAAAAACCGACTGTCCCAGGCACTACAGTATTTCAAGAGCGGTTACTTCGCTCGGAGAATATTGTATAAATCATCCATTAACGGATGAAAAGGTCTAAGTTACTCTCCTTACGAAATGCTAATGGGGAAGAAAGATATCTTATGTCCACTAATTAGTCAATCCGTCCAAATCCCAGTTTTGTTAGAGCTATCCGCACACAAATGCACGAACATTTATATTCTATCAATTTAAGATGTCACTTATTTTCATTGAAAGAAAGTCGTAATTCATACGACGTACTACAAAAATCACAACCAAAGTACAAAAACCTATTGAGTTATATTCCTCTTACAAGGTTTGTTGGCAGTCTTTGTCAATTTATTTTTTATGAAGTGAACCAGGAAACGAGCAGACGGATCGCCTGATGGTAAGGGAGCGACTAGTTCTTAAAATCCAAATTCCCCCCCTTGGGCCTCTGGTAACCTCACTCACTCTGCGAAACTCAACGCAAGCGTTATTTTACGCCGGTTTTCTGTTAGGCCGTGGTATTTACCCGACCGAGCCGGCCCATTCATGCCGAAGCGTGGCTATCCCACGAATGTAAAGAAAGAAAACACTACCCATTATACAACAACACTACAACGCCGAATATCTATTTTCAAACGTCAATATGCAGTCTTTTTGCCGGGTGCTGTATCATATTTCACTCTATATTTTATTTATAAAAATGTTTTTACCAGTTGCAAAAAAATAATAGCTCTTTTTTCAAGTACTGTTTTCGAATGATAAAAAAAACTTACATCACATAATGAATAAACCTCACAGTTTACAAGAGTCCTAATTGGCAGTAATGCGCAAGTGAGACAAAATGTCCAACATCTGGTCAAGTTTTTCTTTTCCTAAAATGGACATTAAAAAAAACAGAATGACAGGCAGTGTCTATGAAAATTCTGTTTATAATCTATGGTGAAAAGGATTACCATAGACAACCGAAATTACGTTTTAAATTATAAATATTAATATAATTAAGCGATGCAAATCTCTTCATTCTGCCTTAAACATAACTGGTATATTGAGAACTTATGTTCAGGGATTTGTAGAATGGGTTCCGTAATGATAACAGTCTTTGTTCTGAAAAGAAAAAAAAAACATGTTTAAGAGAATACAGATCTACAATCTACATAATATTTTACTTCATTTAGCTAAACATTTTGCATACAAATACTATAAGTCCTACTACTATTATAAATGTGAAAGTTTGTGAGGATGGATGGATGTATGGATGGATGGATGTTTGTTACTCCTTCACACAAAAACTACTAAACGGATTTTGATGAAATTTGGTATGGTAGTAGTTTAGGCTCTGGATTAAAACATAGGCTACTTTTTATCCCGATTTTTTTTTTATTATTTTTTTTATTAGCCTAGACTGTCCCACTGCTGGGCAAAGGCCTCCCCCAATGTCTTCCAGGTATCTCTATTCTGAGCCACCGTTGGCCAGCCTGGCTGGTGTGCATCCAGCTCGTCGCGCCATCGTGTTCTCGGCCGGCCACGGCGACGTCGTCCATCCTCAGGTACCCAATTGGTGCATATCTTTGCCCAGCGGTCGGGGTGCATTCGGCTGATGTGCCCAGTCCCATTTAAGCTTCGCTCCCTTTATTCCCACGTCTGTGATGCCTGTTTTGGAGCCGAAAAAAGTTCCCGAAAAAATACATAAAATAAATTTTATCTCAGAATCAAATAATCCGGCACTTTGCAATAATCCTAGGATATTCGTCAAGATCCTAATTTTCCATTAATCCTATGACATATACGTGAATAAAGGTATAGGGCATAGGCGATTGGCCTGTTGGCTGTTTACCTACCTGTGCACTAGGTGTGCACTAGGTGTGCGGGTGCGGCTCGGTGCTGACGATGACCTGCACCACGTGCCCGGGGGCCACGCGCGCCTCCTCCACCAGCAGGCGGTCCCCCAGCAGCTTGCCGCCGTAGAACCAGCGCTGCCGCCACGGGGATATATCCTCTTGTGCCTGCAGTTGTAGTAATAACAATTAAAGCGATAACAGTCTGTTTAGTCTGTTTGCCCGGTACTGATAAATTCCTCTCAAAAAGTGGTCCTACCTTCTTTACGTGAAACGACAATAATTTATTTTAGACATAAAATTACTTAATTATAGTCAGGACATGTCTAAGAAGGGTTCCGTAACTATTAACGCGTAATATGTTTCTCCGATAATCCGAGATCCATACACAATCTATGACTATACCAAATTTCATCCATTTATATTCATAATTACCGACGCTAGAAGCGCAGACAGACGGATGGACAGAGCGAAACTATAAGGGTTCCTCAAGTATTACGGAACCCTAAAAAGTGTAAATTCTAATCATGTAAATGGAAATGTAAATTTTCTATGAATATTGTTCTGAAAAATAGGACAGTAATAGTATGGTAAAATATAGTTTTAAGGAAATTGCAGATATTTTAAAGCATTTTTGTGAGTCCCGTGATAACTGACAACTCCTCATACAAAAGCCACTGCTATTGTGACGTCACAGAGCTCGGAAATTTCTACGAAATGTGCAAAACATGCATAACATCTCTTTATTTACATCTCCGAAGTTTGTGCATTTATGTCCATACTTACCATAGTGAATCTTTTTGTATTTGATGTAAGGAAACTAATACTTACAAGTGTTTTTACACTAATCAAGTTGTAAAACCCATAGACAGAAAAAAGGCACACTGCTTTCAGTAATATGAAAGTGAAGCAATCAAAGTAAGCCGGCCGTAATGTAGCGACACGTGCCGCACGCACACATTCACAGCAAAGTAAGACGATCGGCCGCCGGTACGCCAATCGCAATTATCCGTAATCTCACACAAACGTAAGTCGTCGCCATTGTTGTACTTCACTCAATGCTTAGCTCACCTTCCGTCCGCCTTCTTTCTACGTCCATGGTAAAACCTCATTATTTCTAAATGTATTTTCAAATACTTTTTTATTAATTACATGTTGTCAAATACCCAATTTGCTTCTTGTACTTGCAATGTCATGACAAGTGCAAGACGGTCAAGAAATTGTCAAAAATAAATTATGATAACGTATTGCGATTTGCGACTTACATGTAATTTCTGTTTGCAATGTCCTATAGTGTGTTTCGACGATACCGCTAGTTCCACGTCTTTACATGTCGTGGACAATCTCAGTCTTAGCGCCATTGCTGCACCACCTTCCACCGGCTCCGAACACTCCGCCGGCGAGTCTCGTCCGCTCGCCTCCTTCACCATATTGATTGGCGCCGATAAACAATATATCGGAACCTGTAACATTTGATGTTTTAACACTTAGACTATGTCCAGAAACTGCGTATTCTTACGCACGTAAGGTCTACGCACGTAGTCGAGGTACTAGGGCCCCATACATTGCGTCCAGAAGCTACGTGCGTATTATTTTAGCTATGCGCGTATCGTACAAAATTTCGTAAAAAAGAAACGATAAGATAAGAATCTCCACGTGCGTAGGTTTACGCAGGCTTACGCACTTTCTGGACAGAGTCTAAAGTGTTAAATAGTTGTCACATATATGTCAGGTTTAACAATGAGCAGCAAATAATGAGTATTTTTTGGTTTTGTTGATTACTATTTTGTTTTTAATGTAATGAACCAGGAAATGAGCAGACGGATCGCTTAATGGGAAGCGATCACCGCCACCTATGGACACTCGCAACACCAGAAGAGTTATACTTGTAACTCCTCTGGTGTTGAGACTTGAGACTTGCATTTCTGGTCCTTAAAATCCCGAATCCCCACTTGGACCTCCGGTAACCTCACTCACTCGGGGAAACATTAAACATTATTTCACGCCGGTTTTCTGTGAGGCCGTGGTATTTACCAGGTTGAGCCGGCCCATTCATGTCCAGTTAAATTATCATAGTAGGTATATACATTTACTGTCATCAGTAAATGGTAATTTTATAAACAAGTTGAAATACATTTAAAAACTAGCTTTTGGCTACTGCTTTGCCCTCATTAAATTGATTTTTATTACATACTTTTTTATAACCACTTGAATTTGTTTTCCCGCACATACTTTTTAATTTAATAAAGAGGATAATAATAAAGAGGAAAGATATGTTTGTTTGCATTGAATAGGCTTCGAAAATACTGCACCAATATTGGATGAAATTTGGCACAAATATAAAGTAGACCACAGGGAAGGACATAGGCTACTTTTTACTGTGGCAAAATGTACAGTTTCTGCGAAATTTCATTTAGCATGCACAAAATCATGGCCAACATGTAGTTGTGTACATAAATATAGTCTACTAGCAAGTAACTTTACAAGTTTACTGACAAACTAAGTATGTCTTGTTCTATCGGTTCAGGTTCAATTAAATCTAAACATAAGCAAAGGAACAATCAGGTTATAGTACAGTTTGACAAGTCCTAGTGGTGGTGACAGATGTAACTAAAAATGTTTTCAACTTAATCATCATAAAGCCATGTTATTGAAATGCGCCATGCGTTAGAGAAATAGAACGACACATATTAATGTGGTTGAATTTGATCTTATTATTTTCATGAACAGAAACAAAAGATGTAACAGTAACTATTAAAAAACTAAAGTGGAAATGGGCAGGTCACATTGTAAGAGGAAGAGATAAATGGACCAAAACTCTGCTATTTTGGTTTACCAGCCATATGAAAAGAAAGAGAGGTAGACCTTACAAAAGGTGGGTGGACGAAATAAAGAACACTACAGGAGGAAAATGGACAACTATCGCAAATGACAGAGAAAAATGGAAGGGTCTGGGGGAGGCACACAGACGAGACTGAGGACTAAGCAGACTTCTAAGTGAATAACAAATAGGGTAGCATTGTTTGAAATAAAGGCTTATATTATTATTATATTATTATTTTCATGAAAGTTAAAAAAAAGGCAGACACTGCTTCAGTAATATGAATAGTGAAGCAATCAAAGACAGCCGTATCGTAGCCACACGTGTCGCATGCACACATTCACAGCAAAGTAAGACGATCGGCAGCCAGTACGCCAATAGCAATTACAATAGTCAACAGCATTTTTGCGCACGGGTTATACATACATTATTTTTATTGCTTCTATACCTAGAAATAATAATAATAACAAAAAAAGTTCTGTATTTGCTTTTAAGTGTAAAAAATGAAAAAATTCAAATCAATGAAAATACATGAAAAATTTACATAGAGGTGATTTATTAAAAGATACTGAGCATCAAATATGATATAATCTTACAAAATAAGTTTTAAAATAGTGTTAAAATGTCTAAAAATTAACAGTTTTGCTTTTCCTGTTATGTTCAGTAGGAGTTATCTTATTAACCACCAAATATAGTCCCTCAATCCTCAACATGATTTCAGTATGGGAACATCTCTCAAATTCCAACTTTATCTCGATGGAATCCTTTCCCTTGTTCTTCCGAATAAGCTCCCATATTACCTTTAAACTTATCAAAATGAGAATGGAACATTCGCCTCTTTAGAGACATCCTATAGCCGAAGATGAGAAAATCTTAATCATCTCGTTCTTTTATTCATACATTTATTTCATAAGCCCATTTTTGGTCTTGATTTTTAACAGGTAGATGGAAGTAAGCTTGTTATGCCTCGCAAATCTTTAAATCTGTAGTGAAATAACACTTTTTCTCTCACACTTTAATAAATCCACCACAAATATAGAAAAACGAGTCACCGTCTCCTTTTCAACTTCTCGAAGCCATTTTGTACAAGATAATACAGCGAAAAAAATATTAAACTCGTAATTTCTTTATAATATGCGAGGTCATACCGTCGTACACAAGGAGGGAGGTAAAAAAGACAACCCCCATACGATACCTCTCTTTCGCCAGGAATAGAGCGCAAAGACCGACTTTAACTGGAAACAAATATCATAAATGGTCAAATCGCTATAACTTCTCAAAAAGCAAATATTTTCGATTTGTAATCGCACTTTTTTATAAATATTTGCTTATATATTCAGAATAAATCAAGTAAAACCCATGCGCAAAAAAAAATATTTTTTTTGTTGACCGGTGTTATCCATAAATCTCACACAAACATAAGTCGCCGCCATTGTTGGGGCTTCACTCAATGCTTAGCTTACCTTCCGTCTGCCTTTTTTCACGTCCATGTTTATTTTAAATTGGTTCTAAGCAGAGTAAGTTTGTACCTGATATCGTGTTCCCCACTCGTCATAGCACTCTGTGAGGTAACCATTTGGCACAGACACACTGGCTCCATCGAGTATTGCTTGTGCCAGCTGAAAGTCCATTGCCTCCGCGGCTACGGCGGCCGCTCTGAGGGCATCCCAAATCTCTTTCCGACCTTCGAAGGCCGGGGCCGTGTCCCAAAACTCATCCCTTTTGCTCCTCAGCTGACCCTCCGTCAACGGCACATCCGACTTCCATCTTATCGTCTCATGACATAGGGACTGGTTTTTCCGCAGGCCGCCTGAAACGAAGGTCAGTTTAGTCTCGCACGGTAACCACGGCGACACTCACAACCGCACACCTACCCGAATTAGGCCGTGACACCGAGCCGGGTGACTCCTCGTTCGGACCGCTTCTGCTCCTTGTTATTCCGATACAGCCGCCCATGGTGAACCGTGATCACATTCTATAATGACTCATTTATATGAATATTTACAAAAAATTGTTAACAAATAACATTTCATTGCTTGTCCATTCCTGTCAAAGATAGCTGTACATGTTTGGATATTGCACTGAATTATTGTGTACATTCATTGTCACATTGAGAATTTGTAGGAATAAAGTAAAATAATTCTTAAATATTTAGATTTCCTGACTACTTTCTTCCATTATTAATAAATAAATGGATATTTAAACCAAATACTAAAAAAATTACTGAAAAAAAATTCGGTACCTTGTAATAAGGCTGGGACTATATGCACCGGAATCCGGAAGCCGTAGAAAATTCCAAACAAAAATAGAACTCGACGCAACTGGACGCAACTAACATTGACGTTTAACTCGACACTCAGTTGTTCGGTTTTAAACTCTATTGTATTAGCGCCGAGTTCTATTTTTAGTTCTCTGAATTTTCACCGGCGTCGCGGATTCCGGAACATATCCCATATTCCGGAAAGATAAAAATGGAAGTTTCGAGTGTCGAGCTGTCATATAATATGACATTGACATTTGACTCGACCTAAGATTAAGAACCTCTAGATCCGCAGCTCTTGTAACCACTAGAGTGCATCTCGCTCACCCACTAGGTGTTGCCATGTACAAACATAGCCTTTAATTGTGGTATTTTTGTCTTGATCTTAGGATGCACATGTAAGTTTTCTCGTCGTAGTCAGTAATAAACAAGAACCGTAAAACGAGTTTTCCCTTACACCACTCATTATTAAAATAAGTACAATATTTTAATACTGGCGATTAAATTGTTCTAGTTATTTTTTATGAGTCAGAGGTTTTAAGAAAACATGCGATTAAAGTACAATCGTACCTGGATTTTCAGTCTCGATTAGAAGTCTTTGGTCTCGATCGACACCTATTATTAAGTAAAATCTAGGACGAGACCGAAAGTAATAGATATATTAAAAAAATATTATGAACGTGGTAAAAATATTTTTAACTCATGAATGGCTGAACCGATTTGGCTGAAAATTGGTGAGGTATCTTGAAACTAGGAGAAGGACATAGGATACTTTATAACCCGTTCACAAGGGACTCAAAACTCGAGAACGGCTGGATCGATTTGGCACATTTTATATTGTTTTGAATCTCATTCAAACTCTTTGTAAATTAAAAAAATAATACTCGAACTATTTTAATAGTACATATGTCAAGATCTATGCATCATAAAATTAAAAGGATATAAAAGCCATTGTATTTTCCATTCTCATTGCTTTAATCACCATCACTCTGATACTGGCAACTCACCGAAACTGCTCAATTGAGCACCATAGCAGCATTCAGGGCGGGAACAGGGGTCAGGAACTACAAAAAATTTCCTTTCCCATAGGTCTCTCAAGCATCAGTGAGTGTTGACGAGCTGAAATACACTTGTAATTGCGGAAGTTTAGGGTAGGCTTGAACAGTGAGAAATAATGAAAAAGGTTGTAGGTGTAGGACTAGGACGTAGGATGCATTATAAGTGTAGTAATTTATTCATTTCAGTTCATGTTTAAGACAGAACAACGTGTGTCGAGACAGCTAGTTATATATTATTATTAGGGGTTATAATAAAAAGAAAATGATAAAAAGGCCTTTACCATAGTTACTGAGCCTCTCATACAATTTGTATAGTTTAATGGCTTCAAATACCTAGTAATTTTGTTAAAATTAACGATTATTCCGCTGTCTGTGGATCAATTTTCGATTTTTTTTATGTAAAGGGTTCCTATGGGTGTAAAAAGTGGTAACCTGATGATGGGATCTATGAGGAATCGAGGGAACTCGTCGAAACTTATATGGTGATTTTGACTTTTTCTGAAGTAGTCCAAGCATAAACCACCAAAAAGTCTTACTATTAATACTGTTAGGTAGGGTAGGTATTTCTCTTAATATAAAAATTAAACAATAAAATGAAATAATATTAAAAATTAAACAATATCAAAAAAGTAAATAGTTTTTTATTTAAGTAGATGTTTCAAACATTCTTCATTCACTTCAACACATTTAAAAAATTAAACAGTTAAAATACATATAAAAGAAACCAGCCCGTCGAGAAGAACCAGCGTAAGAAACTCGCACGGGGCCACTTTTTAGCAAAAATATGGAAAAGTTGTTATTTTCAAAAAATATTTTTACAATGTAGTAACTTAATCTATATGTCACCGTAAAATTGTAAAAACCTTTAGATTGTAATAAAACTAGTGAAATTGTAAAATGCTGATTGACTACCGACGCGAATACGCTGTCTATAATTTAACACATTGTTTTTCGTTAGATTATATAAAGGTATATAGTTTTTAATCTTTCGACATATTTTTACCATCTAGTTAGTTATTTTATAATCTAACGGTTTTTACAATTTTACGGTGACATATAATATAGCAAAAGTCAAGATAACTTAATTACATGGAAGCAGCTTTGCAAGGGTCTATCTTATTCCTAAGGTGTGCAATCGTTAATAAAATCATTTATGAAATAACTTTTTTAAATTTGTGGCACACCTAGTCCTATTTTGGTCCCAGTAGACCTTGTAGAATTTACTTCTACTCTCTGCGTTCTTATTTTAAGATAAGAACTTAAAAGTTGAAGTGCCGTGTCCCTTTATAATTTTCTGACCAACGTAGCGTGCTGCGTGCTCGACACAGTCGAAAGCCTTGGATAGATCACAAAAGACACCAAGTGCATCATGTGATCCCTCTCAGGCCCCAAATATACTGCATAGAAGACTAATACCTGCGTCTGTTGTGGACCGACCTAAAAGTAAAACCGAATTGATTACTATATTATAATAGATTATTTAAGTTAAAGTGAACGAGCAATTAATTTAAGATTATTTTCTATTTGAATTGATTATGTATCCAAAATTTATTTTTAGTGAGGTTTGTGGAGGTAAGGGTTAGCTGTCGCCTTATTACTCCCAACTAAAAACTTCAACCACTAATATCTCAGTAACTGTGGGTTTCCTGATGGGGAGAGTGGGGCTTCAACCTTCCCCCTCCCCTCCCCTCTTATCCCCCTCCTCCATAAATCGTGGGATCGTGGGATATTATACTAAATTTTTACCGAAAGAACTTTAGTCAGTATATTTTGGTACTAAATTAAATAGCAACACTAAGACAAATATATTTTTAGAATAAGTTACGAATTATGTAAAAAATACAGATTTCATCTCACTTTCTATGGAAAATATGATTGTATTTACGTCCATATATCATCATTCTTAAGTAATATGCAATCACAAACTAAAAAAACACGAGCTATAGCTACTTACGAGTGAAAATTTACGGCAGCACATTTTCCTTCGCTGCGACTTTTGCGCCTCAAAATACTGCATCCACCCATTGTTAAAATACTTAAAAATACACGGAGTCTCTATCTCAAAAGCGTATATAACATAAAACACACCAAAAAACAAAAGATTTCAAATAATACGAAACCTCACTCTTCACAGCTGTTATTTGTTTGGCACAAGAATGTCAAATTTGACAGCCTTGTGCCAAAAACCCGGTTACAGCGAAAGGGACAAAACATAACATTTTTGTCTCGTTTCTTCACAAGTATTGACCAATTTACGTTCTCTCTCTAACAAGCTGTGACGTCAGGAGCTATCCTGCCCTGGACTCGACACTCGTGAGTTCGATTTTCAAATTGTATTAATGCAGAGATTATTTCAATGCTCAGAATTCTCCACGGCCGCGGCCTTCCGGATTCCGGTGCCGTATAGTCCCGGCCTAAATGTGCGTTTAAATATTACAGCTGTTTATTATTTACACTTTGGTGAGTGGCAAAGAAGTAGGAGATTCAATGGTGAGTGGTATCAAATTAAAACAACTATATGTCATAAATGTCAGAGTAAATCAAAACATGTCTCTGTCAATTTGTGATCCACGACGAAAAGTGCCAAAAACTACAAGATAAAAGGAGAACAAAGAAATAAGATATTATTAGATATTGTTTAAAATTTCAAATAAGTATCTAATTAGAAACTTAATCTTAATATTTGAAGGGAGAAACGCATGTATTTTATTTTAAAATATATAAAAGATTTTTCCAAGATTTTATTACATTCTTCACAAAGTTTTGTACAATATTATCTTAATTTAAATAGATGCGTAAATAGCTGTGAATTTTAATAGCTATTCGACACTGAGATGCCGATTACACTGGGAATTGAAAAGTATAAAGTCTCAAATGTAAGTTTGTATGTTACTCAATGTTCAGGTTAATGTTTTTATTATGTATTTATCTTTGTCTTGTAACTATTCATTGCTTCAGGTTGAACCAACTGCCTACTACATATCAGAGTTTATAACCAAAGATGAGGAGCAATCACTTCTTTCTAACATTTACTCGGCACCTAAACCAAAATGGACTCAACTGTCTAATAGAAGATTGCAGAACTGGGGAGGAATTCCTCACAGCAGGGGAATGATAGCTGAAAAACTACCTCAATGGCTCCAGCAGTACTTAGAAAAAATTCACTCTCTTGACCTTATGGGTGGAAACAAACCCAATCATATGCTAGTAAATGAATACATACCTGGGCAAGGTATCCTTCCACATTTGGACGGATCTCTCTTCTATCCAACTATCACAACAATTTCAGTCGGATCTCACATAGTGCTGAAGTTTATGGAACCTTCTGATAGTGATGATGCAGTACTAAAACCTGTCTTCTCCATCTTGTTAGAACCCAGAAGTCTACTGGTTTTACAAGACAAACTCTTTCATCATTACCTACACAGTATAGAAGAGATTAAGGAGGATGTAATAGATGATACAATAAGAAATTTAAATATGTGCTCAACTAATTATGTAAAAGGTACCACAGTCAGTCGAGATACCAGAGTATCCATAACCATAAGGCATGTACCAAAAACTAGTGCATTTAAAATTAATATTGGTACAGGTAGATAGCGTTTTAAAGCTTTTAGGAAATATAGAATATTAATTATTTCTCTGGATTTTAAGATTGAGAAGTATATTTTGGACCAGAAAATTTAAAGAGTGTGAGAGTGAGTTTATATTTTGTTAATAAGTTCTGCCTTACTAGTTTTAGTTATATATTACAAACAATTTAATATTTTGTATTAAAGAAAAAAATATACATTTTCTTGAGTTGGTTATTTCTTTCATAGTACCTAAAGTTATTGATCATCTTATCTTAGTAAAGACTGAGATCTACATAAAACAGCTCCTAATAATATATTTATAAATTCTAATATTATTATGTGCCAGTAATAAGTTTCACATGACTTAAAAACTACCTAATAATTAAAAAAATATATGATAATTGATCTAGGTGGTTTCATATTTTCCTTAAATTTTTTATAACAATGGGACGTTCCAAATTATTTTCAAGTTTAAAATTAATAAGATATATACATAAACCAATTGTTAGGTATTGTAGCTGTGTGCCTTCTAAAGAGGACCCTAATGTAAAACATGGTTCTGGATCTCGTCCATCCTCAAAGGTCTGTACTTATCTATGTTTATTTTTCTTCAGTAATTCTATTTATTTGCTTCAAATAGCCAAGTATTAAATATAGCATAGTTCTAATATGGATAATTATTATGACAATCTCAATTTTACTGTCCAAGGCTACAGAGTACAGTAGGTATTTTAAAAGTGGTTTCTTTGATTGGAGAATACACTTAAACTTTATCAGAGATTAAAAGGCCTAAGCTTTTAAATGTTTTCGAAATAAAGGCTATCTTGAACAGTCTCCATGCTGACACATGCTGGCTTTCGTAATTCGTTCCAGCTGCCAGCATAACGAAGACGATTACAGGTTTAGCTGTTAATTTGACATAAATCGGCCAACAGAATGGATTTAATTTCCATGTCTAAGTAATACATCATATTTCATGTATCGATAATAGTTAATTGATAAGTACTTTTAAGTACTTATATTAGAAAACCACCCAAGTGCTTACATTAGTACTATTATAATAGCACCTAAATAAACCGATCAAATATGGTTTATCGTGTTTTTATAGAAAGGCCTAGTACTTGGCATATATCAAGAACAAGATAAAGTGGAGTTGTCGCCTGATGCTGCAGATTTTGATCAGAAGCACGGCGGGAAGATTGGCAGACATCTGAACGAGTAAGTTCGTCACAGGAGCAGCTTGTACTTCCGTTGTCGTATCAAAGATGAGGTCTATGTTTATAACAAGCGATCTTTTTTATTAATTCAATGATGCCTGAGATAGGTAGACCCGAATATGGTAGAATAAAAAGAAAATGTGCCTATCCAAGATATGGGCTTTTCAATATTATAATAAGTACGTACTAGCATTAATTGGTTTTAAACTTTCATCCTTATTTTTGGACTTTCAATCCTCTTGGAGGTTGAGTATTGAAAAATCCTTCCTTAGTGGATGCCTACGTCATATGAGAAATACGCGTGCAAAATTTCATATTTCTAGCCATAATTAAGAATTTTGCCTGTATGTTGATACACCAGTCAATCAGCTTTGCCTTTTTATATAAATAGATAGATAGAAGATAGATAGATAGATGATAGATGTATGATGTATCAATGTACCTACAACCCGTCGGAAATATCTGCGAACCTGGCTTAGTGACGTCATGCAAATTGATATGAATATTTCACCAAACAGAGAAACAATAATGCGATTACTAAAGCGAGAATAGGTAGGTAATACACGTACGTCGGTAATAGGGAATATGCATAAAATATAAAAACAGCTTAAAGCATAATAATATGATACTAGACTGAAAAATAAAGGAAATGGCGAAAAATAATTCAATATCTGTTGATAAATGAGCAAGATATGAGCGGTCAAAGTTTGTAATCTATCTCTTTCTAGCAAAACGACATTTTGTATGAACTTTCTATGAAAGTTGTGTTATGTGACGTCACGATACACGTCCGATCTCTCTGTCTAATAGACTACTTTAAACGTTCATATCTTAGTTATTTTTAATGATATCAAAAAACTGATTTTACCATACGATTTACCAAACAAGATAGATCTATATAAAAAAATAAAAAAAATACGTGCATATTCCCTATTGCATTGGCAACGTTACTGGATAGGCGCGAAAATGGGGCGAAGTCCGGTAAAGCGCGAGGGAAGCGCATTCCACGAGGTTCGCAGATATTTTCGACGGATTGTACTTATCTTGATTAAATACGTATATTGTGTGATCTTTCCTATGACGATATGCTTTTCGTCTCCAACAGAGTATCATCAGTTCTGAAGCTGGGTAAGGCTTTCCTGATGGCAGATGTGGACACCGACTACAGCGCTATCGCTCTCACCTCACTAGGACCAAGGGGGCCGGGGTTCAACGAATGTGAAGTTCTCGATGAGACCAGGGTATGTGATGCCACCTCTGCCACGATCTCAAGGAAATCCGCCGTGAAATATTGCGTAGTTCAACGAGTGTGAACCGCAAGCCCAAGCATGAGGTTTAAAATATCGACAACGCACTTTAAACTTCTCTCGTGTCTATAATGGGTTGCTCGTTAAACATCAGGCATAAGATTGCTCGTAGGTAATTGCCGTTCTAATATAAAAAAAAAACTTAGGTACCTAGTTAGGTACGTCCAATCAGGGTGTCGCAACTTCCTATCGTAAGTATTGGCCATGAAGCATAGATACCAGGAGTCCGAACGGTATAGGCTTTTTAATAATAATTATGTACACAATAATAGGACCAGATCTTAGTTCTCTTTTCTGCCGCTAGGCGTGCGAGACCGACGAGTACCGCGTGTTGCCAATACTATTATACCGAGTGTTGCCAATACTATTATTTATTACAATTATTTTTAAATTACCGTTAGGCAATTACCGTGTTCTACGGTATCTATTTTTCGAGAACAGTTTCTAAGAATTTCCTAAAACTTTTATTTATTAAGATTTCAATCTTTCCAGAGCTGTCAATAGCAACTTTAAACTTCCCGCGTAATTTCAAACGAGTGCATGTCGGACCGTCGCGCACTCTACCGGCAAAAATCTGTCCCCGTAATTGAGACCATTATTTTAACATTACGTTCGGACTCCTTGTTATCTATACTTCGTGGTATTGGCGTTAGAAATCCAAAACTATACCTGACTATAGTCTGTGCAAACCACATACCTTGCTCGCTCTTTTATCGTGTGTACTCTTTCACACATCGCCTGTGATTGGTTAAACAGAAATAGAGGATTAATTTTAAATTTCAAACTAGGAAATTCTATTCGATTAATTTGAAAAAATATTTTCAACTTTTACAAAATTTGCTAACTCATGTTTTGTTATATTTGCAAAAAAACTGTAATTTTTAGTGAAGTGACATCGAAATTATATTTATAATGATGAAATAGTGATTTATATAAAATAGGTTCATGTATATTATAACCACTATATAAACATGCTTTAAGTCAAAGAATATCGGTGAGTACCAATTTGTATAAAATTTTACCATATTTTAACTTCTCGTTTTATTGAAAAGATACATTTAAAGATTATATTTGTTTGACGACCTCTGTGGCTCAGCATTTTAGCGCTTTGGTGCTCAAGCCGGGGGTCGCAGGTTCGAATCCTGCCGAAGGAACAAAAAGTTTTTCTGTGTTCCTGGGTCATGGATGTGTACCTTATACATGTGTATAATATAACAAAAACCTTAAATATACTTAAGTATAGTATTAACATGGTATTCATTAATATACTTCCTGTTTTCTGGTACCTACCTGTAACACAAGTTCTTCGGATATTTAGCACGGCGCCAGATTGACGTGGTGTGAAGCGTCCATACATATTATTATTATTATTAATTGTTTCAATAAATGAAATTTATTGTGTAGTGATTTTAATATGCATGCTAAGATTTAAGATTGTAAAGTTTCTCTATGAATAATATAAGATTCGAATGTTTATTATGGCACGCAATATTGTTTAAAACAAAGTCACATTGCTTACCTACCTATATGTATTTTGTTATGTCTGCCAGTCAGTAAAAATTTTAAATAGGTACCTACATGCCTAATAATAATTATGTAGGTACTTTATTTTTAATACTATTTTACAGTTTTACCGCATATTTATTAATCTAATTTTAACATTTAGTTTAACCTTTGTTAGTATTGCGAATAAGAAGGAATAAGTAAAATGTAATATAAATTCATAATTTGCAGGTATTGGATTCCAATTTAAGGGGCATGCAATAATAAATAAGACAACATGAAAATATTTCAAGATTCTCATTCGTATAAAATGTACCTATCTATTTTGCACCAAAGGATAACCGCTGAAGTTAATCAGGCTATGTCGTATAATTATGTGGTAATCTGAAATATTTTGGTTACCAACTTTTAGCCCTCGTATCCATGAGAGTTTTTTTGTGGTCGCGAGTCGAGACGCGTCAGGAAAAACTGCACTGTAAATAGAACTCTGCACTTAATCTACAATAGAGCTGAAAATCGAAGTGTCAAGTGTACACGATTTTCAGCTGTGTCGTATATTAGCGCAAAGTTCTATTTATAGTGTAGTTTTATCAGTCGTGATCACATAAAAACGCTCGTGGGAATGTAGCCTTACTTTTGTATTTCTTTAATGCAATAAATACGATCGGATTATTGTTGTTTATTGTTTTATTTACCTTTTTAACCTAATAATTGGGTCCTAAAAATAAAATTAAAAGCTATAACCCAAGGATTATTTATTTTTTTTTTTTTTCATTGTAGGCTTGAATCTTTTGCACTTTAGAAGATATAAATACGTAAAAAAGATACGGTATAATTTTGAATTTCGAAATTATTATTTTTTATTCGGAGTGCCACCTCTTAATACGTAGTATAAAATAGCTTTACATTCTCTTTGCGTCCATTATCAAAGGAAAATTCCGCTCGTAGGTATTTAGATATTATATTGTATTGATTAGGATTAGCGGGTGTGAGATTTAAAACACCTGTGCGGTTGCAAAGGCCTTTATAGTAAAAAACTAGAAAAATAAATGAATGTTCTAATATTTATTTGCCAAAGATAGATAGGTACGTACTCGTACCTGTATTTAAATAACAATGTATAAGTAGTGCGATTCAAATGATAATAGGATCGAGTCGGCGCCATATTGTTTCGAATTTAGACTGTTATGATAGTTAAATTTATGTTTAGTTAATTGATTACTATTTTTATTTAAATTCGATGCAAGACTATTAATATATTAATAATGCACATAAGTTTTTCTGAAAAACGAACTTTTTATGTGATATTTGACAGGAAAAGGTCATTGACGTTCCTATTCTCATTTGAAACGCGTTATAAATAAAGTAAGCATTCTTAATCGGGACAATTTCCTGATTCTACCACAGTCTCCCTTGTTCTACCCAACTTACTCCACTCCGCAGGAGAACGCGCGCGTGGGTGTGGGTGCGGGTGTGTCCCTGCTGGAGGAGCTTGGCTGTGAACACATCGTGGTCGACACCACCGACGCGCCAGACGCCGCCGCCGAGGCCGCCCACCTAGCGTCCTGGAGGTCTGTTATGGATGGATGAAAAATAACTATTGTATCCCTATTTCTACTTTTGGTACGTCATAAAAATCCAAGGTACCTACTGACTACCAGTCAGTAAATAGACGTGCTAAAATTATAATAACGATATGCCTGGGTAAAAGTAGGTACCTAATGGAATTTAACTTTTAGGTCTATACATATAATTGAGGTACGCCTTTTTCCTGTAGGGGTAGGCAGAGGCCACTTCTTTCCACTTGCTACGATCCTTACATAAGTACTTGTTTAGCTTCGTTCACTTTCATTCTTACCATCCATTCCTCCTCTTACATTCAACGTAGCGAAGCGGCTCTCCATGGTCCGCTTTTCGCCTCCGCGAGAAACGAGACGTAATGGGTGGCGAACCACATCGCCGCCATTATGGATAATTAAATTATTTTTATGATTATCTATTGCATCCCCACGGATTGGTGGAGAGGGTAGGAATAGGGAAAGGGAAGGATAGGTGGTGTGGAAAGGAAGATTGGTAAGTTAGAGTGGGAAATAGGAAATATAGGATATTACCGACCAGGAGGGCAAGGGATAGGACAGTAATAGCTAGGGAAGCCGGAGTCGCATACCCGTATACTATACCACAACTACCGGACAGGTAAGTTGGGATGAGTATCCCATGACATTAAATTTTAGGTCTAAAGGAGTCTAAAATGTAAAAAGTCGGTCCTGCACCCGCCATCTCTCACCAGTCGTGTTGTGGTCATGTTGGTCAAATCTCATCTGGGCTATGAGAGTAAAGAAAAAGAGTGCTCTTGTGTACTGCGCACACACTTGGGGACTATAAAAATAACTCCTGTGGAAACCAGCCACCGCCAACGAAATCGGTGTCAGGTGTGGGAGTAATTATCTTATTGTGTAATGAGTTTCGTTGCGGTGTGAATTTACCTTTAATTTAGACAAGTCTCTTATTAACCATTTACTTAAGATTGGGTAGGTGCATAATAAATCTTTCTACATGCATAATAATGTAGGTACCTAAGTAAGCTCTTGCCTCTCCTCTTAATGCCATTTTATAACAATATTTAAACATCATAATTCATAGATTCAACGAGTTCAAATCTGACGGCGATCACAAGCAGCCTCAGGTGGTTCCGTACATGGACGAGCTGGGTTCCTGGAACACGGGCTCGGTTCTTGGCCGGTGCCAGAACTGGGCGCGGTTCCTGTCCGACATGCCCGCGAATAAAATGACGCCGATGGATTTTGCACAGGTTTGTTATAATAAGTACTAGGTTTTGCCCGCGGCCTCGCCCGCGTGGAGTATTCTTGGAGAAAAAAAACTCATTTGACATTCCAAAATAACTTATCAACCACCTCCATGGACAATTCAAAAGTTCTGCATACGCGTGCAAATAAGTACGTCTAGCGTTTTCGATAGCGCGATGCAGAAGCGCGAGCTCCGGTGCCGTCGCAACACTATGTCCCTGCATTTTAAAACTAATATCTGTATTGCTTAAAATCGCTTCGTCAATAAGCCATTATTTCTCGTAAAAAGCAAAAGATAAAAAACTGTTATTGTGGGTTATCTTTAAGAGATAGACATATGCCATTGCGGACTTTTTTGGAGAGCTTTTCATGGTGAACAATACTGTAGTAATCTATCATTGATCTATCTCGTAGAGTTCAGCCAGCGTTTGCAACGTAAGCGCAAAAAATGTGTTTATTTAGGCCATTAGAAACCTCTAAAATTATCTGTGTTTCTTTACTGCATTTTACTTAGAATGACGAAACTAACTACAATCTATTAATAACTAAAGCCAACATTACATAGTTGAGTTAAGGAAAACGATTGATTTTATTTATTGCACAAAATATCATTGTTACTAATGAAACCACTAAGTTAATGACAAAAGAGGAAAAGTTCTTGCCTGGTAGTAAGTAGGTACCTACTCAGTTATCATAAATTATTATTTATTTTAGACGCAATTTTCGTATTTCTTAACAATTAATCGTAGCTATTATTGCAAGAATAGGTAGTTTATGGTTTATACCAAGAACGGTAGGTACTTTTACCTTAATTCTAGCTTAGATCTTTATTTAAAAAACTGTAACTGACTTTGATGCGATTTTCACTAGTGGGAATTTAACTATTTACCTATATACCTAGTTAAGACTTAGGCCCACTTGCGCCAATCCGGGTTAAAGTTCCTGGGTTAGAAATCATGTTATCTCTTTTGTTCTTCGTATTTGTGAAAGAGAAAGCATGATATTTTAACCCAAGGTTAACTTAAACCTGGATTAGCTCAAGTGGGCCTTAAGAACTAAAGCATTAAAATTTTAATGCTGTAGCCGTTACCAAGAATAGTAAAATCGGTAATCGACCATTATTACACGTAATGATCGTTTAATTCCTAAATTATAATCATAAATTCTAATTTAAACGACAACTTAAACATTATAGGAGAGGGCGGTATTCTTGGTAAAATAAATTTAATTGATTGATCGTCTATTGACCTAATGCGAGTCGAATTTCGTACTCTCAGCGAGAGAGAAAGAGAGAGATACAGTACAACAATTACTGTCTCTTTCCAGTCTAGAACCATATTCTGTTCCTCAGGAATGTCTTAACGTCCTCTGCCCGCTGGGAGTCCGTGTACTAGCCCACGAGCGTAACTGGATCGAAGCCCAGGGCATGAAGGCTTTCCTGGCGGTGGCTCATGGCTCGTGCACGCCGCCGATGATGCTGCAGCTGGAGTACACGGCGGACAGTAAGGCGCCGACACTGCTAACGGCGAAGGGGACTACTTATGACAGGTAATTTGTGGTCCGCTTTTGGTGCAAAAAAGTAGGCGGAAGGATTTTATTGTGCCCCGTCCAGACTGCTCGTGAAGTAGGCTGAGGAAGTGCTCCGCGAAGTAACACAAAGTATGAAAAAAAAGGATAATTATTCGGCCAACCTCGGCCTAATTCGTGAGTAGTCTGGACGAGGTGTTAGGTTACATATGGAATGAGACAGGCAAACAAAAAAAAGTGTGTGTGCCTAACCTTTTTTTTTCTGGCTCCTCGCACGTGCGCGTGGTGCTGCGGGAATTCAAATTCTTCCGCAGCCCCACACTAGTGCTGGCCCGGTCTGTCCGGGCCTCGTCTCCTGCACGGGGTAGTGAGGTGTTTAACTACCCTGTGCATCGCCTCTGAGGCGCACGCCGACACCCGCATGCGCCTCCGCCTCGGGTCCATTGAGTAAGAGGCGGGGACTTCCCCAAGTCCCTTGCCCCTGGACCCATTCATGGGGGCCGGAAAAGGGCGTTGTCCGCCCTTCTCCTGCGCCCGGTGCGTCTTCTGCGGCCGGGGAAGGGAGTCGAGATCTTCCTCTCCCGTTCCGCAGTTTCCTTTTGCGACATCACGTCCTCGCAGAAGGACACCACCGCGTCCCACGACTCTGCGCTACCGACCATCCTCCGCACTACGGCCGGCAGCGACAGATCGCCTCCTACTTCATTTGTGAGAACACGGCGCTGCTCCTCCCAAGCTACACACTCGGCGAGCGTGTGTTGCGCCGTGTCCTCCCCTCAAGTGTGTGCCTAACCTAAGCTAACACTCCAAACGTTATTTCTAATCGATTTACACCGTGATAATATCTCTCTGATCCATTCATGCCAAAGCATTCAGGCTCTCCAACTAATAGATACAAGAATAGGTATTGATATTCAGTTACACAACTGAAAATCTCTTCATCTTGTTACCTATAGATTAAGCCCAACATTTGAGTACCTGTCTAATTTACTGTATGTTATGTACAAGTAGCGTCCATAATAATATAGTTTAAGTCATCATAGACGTAGAAAAAAAGGCAGACACCGCTTCAGTAATATGAATAGTGAAGCAATCAAAGTAAGCCGGCCGTATCGTAGCGACACGTGCCACACGCACACATTCACAGCAGTGACCATCGGCCGCCGGTACGCCAATGGCAATTATCCGTAATTTCACACGTAAACGAAATTCGCTGCGCCGCCATTGTTGTGCTTCACTCAATGCTTAACTCACCCTTTCCACCTCTTTTTCTATGTCCATGGTTTAAGTACATTAATTTTGTTTGCAGTGGCGGGCTCTGCCTCAAGTCGCACGAGGAAATGGTGCAGGCGCGGGGCTGCATGGCTGGCGCCGCCGTCGTCGTCGCCGCCATACGAGCCTGTGCTGAGCTGAAGGTATTTTATCATAGGGATCTTTCAAGACTTTCTGGAAACCCTTTTTTTCAGGTCGCCCGCCGTTTACTACTTTTATCGCATCTTGAATGGTATGGTAGTCAATGCTGCCGTCCTCAAACTAAAAGGCGATTAAATGATGATCATGAATGACTTATATGACATTAACACTTGTTTATAGAAAATCAATAGATTTCAAAATAATCCCGCGTTTTTAGCTCTACCTCAAAAATTATTTTTGTCATTTAACCGCCTTTTAGTTTGAGGACGGCAGAACGTATATCTAATGTATGCTAAATGAGTGGTGGTCGACATATTTTCAGTGTTTGAAGGTTTTATGGTCGTCGATTTTTGCAGGCTCGCGTGAATCTCCGCGCGCTGATACCGCTGTGCGAGAACATGATCAGCGGGCAGTGCATGAAGGTCGGCGACGTGGTCACGGCGCTCAACGGCCTGTCCATACAGGTGAGCCAAACACACAGCCCACGCGAGAATCTCCGCGCGCAGGTACCGCTGTGCGAGAATATGATCAGCGGGCAGGTGGTCGTACGAGGTGGTCACGGTGCGGGCGCTCAATGGCCTATCCATAGTCCATACAGGCAGTGGCGGATTATCCTAAAGGCAAAGTAGGCATGTGCCTAGGGGCGCGAGGGTACAAAGGGGCGCTCCGACCAAGCGGGGTGCTATGCCCGGTCAGGCCGTAGTCCTGGGCGATCAAGAAACTAATAAAATCGCATCGTTTTGTAAATGTGTACCGTGTGTAAATGATAAATCGCTTCAGTTCTCGCGAGAGCTGCGGACATATATTGTTTTTTTTTAATGTAATGAACCAGGAAATGAGCAGACGGATCGCCTGATGGTAAGCGATTACCGTCGCCCATGGATACTCGTAACACCAGAGCAGTTATAATTGCAACTCCTCTTGTGTTGCGGAATGTGTTCCTGGTCCTTAAAATCCCGAATCCCCCTTGGGCCTCCGGTAACCTCACTCACACGGCGAAACACACCGTAAGCATTATTTCACGCCGGTTTTCTGTGAGGCCGTGGTATTTACCCGGTCGAGCCGGCTCATTCGTGCCGAAGCGTGGCTCTCCCACAGTTAATCTGTCAATGTGTACGAGAATAGCGAAATTTCGAGCTGGTATAAAATTGAATCGATGTTTAGAGAATTTTTATATGAGTTTATTTAACTATTCAAAACTTTAGAGCCACAGTGGTGTTTTGTCCATTGCTTGACTAGACTTGCAGAAAAATATTAAGACAAAATACAATCAATAAACACGACCGTAGCTCGCGGCAAACTAGAACGAGCTAAAGCGATATTTCCGTGTATGTGCTTGAATCCGTTCAGGCCGAATTGACTTCAGTTTTACCTGAAGCGATATATCTATGTACGAGCTCGGATCCGTTCAGACCGAATTGACGTCAGTTCTACCTGATTCGATCGGCCTTCCCGTATGTGGGAGCCTTAACTGGACTATTTTGTAATGCTCGGGCTGTAAACGTTTGCATAATTTGCATGATACTCGTATAGAGAAATAAATGACATTTTTCCGCGCTCTTTATTTCCATTACGCAACGTTGACAGGGGTCGTTTGCCATATTTAATTATAATAAAAAATACGGAAAATGGACCAACAATTTTACCGCCAATTTTGTCTCCGAAACTTTTTAAATTTCCGGAACATTTTATGGGCCGCGTGATTCTAACTGAATGGACATAATTTTTTATTGTTGATAGCTTTTGATACTTTCGAGCTCTCCCACTTTGCAGTAAGGTTGCATTAATTACCAAATTGGCCGACGCTTTATAATTGAAATTTTTATATTACTTTTAATTAAATGTTGTGCAAAAAGCGCTTTTTTATTTATTAGGATTTAGGTGTAATGTACTTAATCAAGCATTACAATTAACTATTTAAACTAGTTCACTATTGAGCATTTTTTATTAGATCGATTCATAATATAAATTTTATCCTTATTGTATGAACGTAAAAAAATATGAATAGTGAAGCATTTAAAGTAAGACGGCCGTATCGTAGCGACACGTGCCGCACGCACACATTCACAGCAAAGTAAGACGATCGGCCGCCAGTACGCCAATGGCAATTATCCGTAAATCTCACACAAACGTAAGTCGCCGCCATTGTTGGGCTTCACTTGGCTTCACTCAATGCTTAGCTCACCTTCCGTCCACCTTTTTTTACGTCCATGCCTTATTGATTTTGTGAAACCTCATAATAATATCAATGATGTTTACAGGAAGTAGGGATATTACATTTAAATCGATGTTACTTTGTGTTAAACAACTGCCAACATTGTAGCTGTAGGTAGGTAGGTACAGATCGCGGCGCGTAAGTTGAACCAAAATGGCGGTCGTCCGCGCAAGTACAACTTATACCGCACTTCGATTGAGACCCGATAGCGAATTTACAAATGCTATCCATTAGAGTGAAAGTGCAAACTGAACTGGCTTAGCTTTTGTTTGACAAAAACTTGACGAAACCCTAATCTATTCTAGTACAGAAATTAACTGAAATCGCGTAGACTTTGTCAGATAAATTCATTCTAAGTTAGCAGCAACAAATGCTATTCAATTTTATATCGATATTTACAGATCGTTAGTTTCAATAATAGGTGGATAGTTACATGGAAATTGTTATTATTTTAATCCTACTAATATTAAGTAAATTGAAACATAGGTAGCTTGAGAATCACAAATTTGTTGGGGAACATCTCTAGACGAAGTAGCAGTTACTGTGTCTTCGTGGTTATCGTTACAATCCATGCTGTCTGTCGTCAATGTTATCATAAAAAATTGTTGGATGTTTTTCACCTACACGATTTTAACGAACAGTTGCTTATCGATTTTAGTCAGCAGTAAGGATTTTTTAAATATGAACGCCATATTTTTGTTCCACTGGAAAATGCACAGTACCTAATAATCGCGCTTTTGGAAAAATTACCTTTGAAGCATTCCTTTCTGCAGTATCATCGTCCGTTATAATAACTTGTGGTGCGAACATTACGGTGAGCCTCTACTCGACTAGGTTTTGTTCGTATGTAATGTTTGAAAATATCTCGACAAAAGCTTATCTATTTGAGTGAATACGTTTAATATAGTACAAGGTTTTGTCCGTGCATTTTCTTTGAAAATATCAAGACAAAAAGCTAATCCATTTGGGTAATTTTTATATATTGTTGAGTAATATGCATAAACAAAATCTCATCTATTAGAGTCTCACGCGTTACTTATATAGTAATAGTCTTTGTAAATTCACGACCCGATAATGTGTCACTGCGCATTCAAGGACACAGTTTAATTTGTATTACGTTTATCGCCGAGGTTTATTCGTCTAACACTTTTGTCCATAATTATTGTACCTGCGCGGACGACCGACATTTTGGTTCAACTTATGCACCGCGATCTGTACAATACATTAAATACCTACTTCGCCACATTATGTTTTGTACTATCAGATAATCTAATTCATAAACAGATTGACCGTTGTCATAAATTTTTCGTCCTACTACTATTATAAATTAATTTCTAGAAAGGTTCTAACGATGGATGTTTTTTTACTCTTTCACGCAAGAAGTAAGTATCTACTGAACGGATTTGGATGAAATTTGGTGTGGTAGTTGCTTTGGTACTATATTAAAGCATAGGATACTTTTATTCCGAAAAAGTACAGTGTTCCCGTGGTACCTATAGGTACCCGATACTATATTTACGCTGGCGGAGCCGCGGGAAAAAGCTAGTTATGACATCAAACTAACATGTCATTGTAAGACCAATAAATCGAGAACACTATACTTACCTGTTTATGAATTAGATTCCCTGATAGTACAACACAATGTGGCGTGGTGACGCGCTGCCGGATGCCACAACCCACAACCCACCTACAAACCCTCGGGTGCTGCAGATCGAGGACACGGACAACGAGGGGCGGCTGATGCTGGCGGACGCGCTGGTGTACGGGCAGGCGCTGTACAAGCCGCGCATGGTGGTCGACGTCGCCACGCTCACACGTAAGGGAGAATATCGCTCACCGTGGGCATGGTAGACGTGGGCATTGGCGGAATACATAGAAAATTCTTTATTTGCAATAACACATAAAAGAAAACACTAATAATATTTGCTAATAACTATAATAGGAACTGTACAAAGGCGGTCAGTCTTAGGCCTCCCCCACATTTGGCGTGCGTGATCGTCGCGATTTGCCGCCGTGTGGCGGCGAGCGCGTTGCGGCTGACGACCGGACAGTAGCAGACGGCGGGGCCAGTGGGCGGAGCTGAGGAATAAGAACGGGACGCGAGCGCAGCGCCACATCCCGGCAAATCGCGATGATCACGTACACGCCCGAGGATCGCGCACGCTTAATGTGGGAAGGCCTTAGGCGTGCATTGTGCAAGTTCCTCGGTCGTGTCACTTACTTAGGGCTTCCACACATCATTGCGAATTCGCATCGCAAATATCTGCGAACTCGTTAATACAAGCACAAGCTAGCGGATGCGATGCGAATTTGTGCAAATTCGCAATTATGAGTGGGTGCCTGGGTGGTGCCCTTATGTCGTCTCTTGATGTGATCGGCTCATTCACAGGTGGCATGCAGCTGGCGACGGGGGAGGGGGCGTTCGGCGTGTTCGTGAACAACCCCGGGCCCTGGGCGGCCATCAAGCACGCGGGCGCCGTGTCCGGGGACAGACCCTGGTTGTTCCCCACTTGGCACTACTACGAGAAACGCATCACAGGTCAAATACATTCCGTTTCTTTTCCGCCGTGTCGGGATTCGGAAATTGGCGTTTTGTAAATTAAGGAGGAACATAAAGTTGATTTTATTAAACATTTAACCCCTTACTAATGAACGCTGTATAAGCTTTGAATAGTTATACAGTGTTTTGTTGACGTCACACAAGTGACATTTTTAATTCGATAGAAAGAGACAAAACACTGTATAACTATTCAAAGCTTATACAGCGATTATTAGTAAGGGGGAATATATTTATTTAATCAAAGTAAGTATATATCATTGCTATCTATGCACTTTTGCCGTCATAGGTAGTTCAATGATTCCATAACTGAAAAAACCATTCGGTCTGGAATCAATAAAATATTTGATGGCGCTTTGAACTGCCCGCCCCATCGGAGTTGAATTTTTTCCCTTGCAAGAAGTTATCAAAATGTCGAAGAAAAAATGGTAATCTGTTAGAGCAAGTTCCGGGGAGTACGGTGGATGTATTAGACATTCCAATTGAAGCTCCTCTAATTTGGTAGCCGTCTCTTGTGCAGTGTGTGGTGTAGTGTTGTCCTGGAGCAGCAGTGGCCTAGAGTGAATGACCAATCTCCGTTTTTTAGCAGCTAGCTTTTCCATCATGATTTGCAGTTGCTGGCAATAGACATCTGCCGTAATCGTCTGGCCAGCTTTAAGAAAGCTGTAGTGAACGACACCGGCACTAGTCCACCAAACGCTCACAAGTAACTTTTTTTGGGTCAATCTTCGCTTGGGCCTTGGAATTTGAATTGGAGTTCCTAACCAAAGAAGATATATTTGAGAGCAAAGTAGCCAGTACGTCAAAACGCCAATTTCATATGTAAGGAATTATGTTAATGAAACTATACCTACATGTTCGTAATTTTGTACCTACAGATGATCCAGCAGTGGACCTCAGAAACCGTGGATCCGGTAAGGCGTCCGCCTGTAAAGCAGCTGCCTTCCTCAAGGTAATAAAAATACTAACCCCATTCCAAAATATAAAAGTTATACACAATATCTGATTGGCTGCTATTCAATGTTACTGTCTTTATCTGATCCGTTGGAAAAGACACTTGACGGACAAATAATACATAAGTAGCTTATCGCAGTAGCACTTACCTTCGAAATACATGATCACTCATCTACTACACTACTTTAAGGCGAAAATATACGTAGATGACGTCACAGATTCGGGCGTGGCCTAACACTTCCCGCCGTGCCACCCGCATACACCCCGCTGCGCTAGCGATCTCCGCGCCGCGACTCAAATTATAAACTGAGGAACGGCCCTTTTAAACGACTTTAGGATTGATTTAAATGCAACTTGAAAATATTAATTTATTTCTGGTCTATGAGCAAAGAAAAAACGTAGAATGTATAAGCCGCTTCTCCTTCTTTTGTAGAAGCCGGTCAAGGTTATTCCCGAAATCTAGAAATTATTTGGTAGGCAATGCGGCTTACAACCCATCACTTTTGATTTCATTTTCCTCCTCTACGCCCACCAAAATGCAATACTTAGTGCTATTGACAGAATCACTAAAATATCCACTAGGTGTTTTTTCGTTTTCCTAAGCGACAAAAATACCGAAAATGAGTTATATCAATGAGTTTGTATTTTTTTTCTGCGTCGATTGGTCTAATCGTCGTCTTCCTACGACGATTTTTTTGTCGCTTAGATATAGTGAAATTTATACAAAATCATGAATGTTATGTTCACTAAGCGACAACAAAAAGCTATTTATAAAAAAATTCATTTGGATATTTTGAAGAATTTTAAAAATCTCTTAGTCTATTTTTCATGTTTTTACTTTTCTTTTGTTTGCACAAAAATATTTTTACTTGTTTAAAAAATTCTTTTCGTGAACACTTTGTACATTTTCTCCATACAAATTATTTGTCAATTGTCCTTACAGTGCATTTAATTTGATACCATTATTTTACGAAAGTGCAACTTGTAGAATTTTACCCATAGTGAAATAAAACAATATTGGCGTAAAGATAGTTTTACATATTTGACACAATAACTATTCGTGCTATGTAGATATTTTTACTTGAAAACTTTTGTTTTTAAGTATGTCGGTTAGATATTTTTTTTGTCGTCGGTTAGATAAAATGTAAGTATTAAATTTACAGTGTGTGGGAACCTTAATGAACGCAAACATTGCTAAATATATTTCTATATTTATGCGCCTAATGTTTCGCTAGTTAGTCCTGTCGGTAGTAGAAAATATCAATATACTAGGTTATGGGAGTAAACTTTGCGCACATACTTGGACATAATAAAATAGCTCCTATAGCTGGTCTATTTTCAATTAAATTGGCAACAGTCACTGAAATCGGTGTGGTTTCATTATTATTCCTTTTTTAAGGTTCCGTAGTTCATGTCTCGGAATCCTTATAGTTTCGTCATGTCCTTCCTTTCGACCGACCGTCCGCCCGTCCGTCTGTCCATCCAAACGGTGGTGCTTGAAATATGAAACTTTGAATGGATAAGTTTATTTATCACGTCGACATAGTGCTAAAATAAATGAAGATAATTTTTGGTTACACCTACACGAAAAGGGGAGATATAATTAGGTACATAGACATTATAAGAACATTGAGAGGTTTCTGAGATTATATTTTGATGTACGTACGTATCCGTTTGCGCGATATTCCACTTTTAAGCGCATTTCTTGTTAAAATACGGCGTCCCCCCCTCTAAAAGCCAAACGGCTGGCTCTAAAAATGTGAAAAATTCATGATGGTAGTCCATGTAATAAACTTTGAACGAAAACTATAACGGTCCAAAAAACTTCATAAATTCAGGAGTTATAGAGACTTAAATTGAATCAGTTTAGATGAAGATATCTGTGGCTTAGTGGTTAGCGCTTTAGTGCTCAAGCCAGAGGGCGTGGGTTCGAATCCATAAGAGAATAAAAAGTTTTCCGTGGATTCCTTGGAAAAATTACTTTTACTGGGGTTAAGAATTAACTTCAACGATTAACGAATTAACGCTGCGGACAAAATATGTCACTATTATAAAATTTTAAAGCGATTTTGCCAAGTTGATGTTCATAAAAAAATTATCAGAATATAACAAATATTGTTCATCTCTTTTGTTACATCAAAAGCTGCTATCACCGTACATTTTTAATGACAAATGTATGGCGGTAGTAGCGTTTTTCAAGGCCAGGAAGCCAAATGGACTTCCACCCTTCATGGACAGATGCAATAGTCTCTTCTTAAGACACCTATCATGGCCATGCCATCAGACGATATGATCAAGGTGCATAGCTTCTCAAAGCAACACCAGGTTTTCCTATCGTCTAGGGAGAGTAGAGGATAGGAATCAATGTTCACTCCAATGACATAGTCTGGTACACGGACGGATCCAGGAAAGACAACCGGGTGGACGGACCTTCTACGGGGGCATGCCACCTACAAGCTTACCTATATACTTGCTTAGGACAATTTACAACCATGTTTGAGGCTGTGATGAGTTGTTCACTACAGAGCCTACAGATTGTCCTTGTCCATAAAACATCCTAATCTTATAGAGAAGATTAGGATAATTTAGATGATATTTCTGCTACTGTCAACGCTTGCAGCGCAGTCTGTCAGAACAATCACACTGCGCTGAAGGCACTGACAGCAGCAGAAAGAAGAAGGGGCATTTTTGTATGGATCCCGTCCCCACTACTGTAGCACTACAAGACATATATCAAAGGACTTAAAAAGCGTGTAATTTTTTTGTATGACGAAAAATCTCTAAACCATGGGAGAAAAAAGTTAATGAGAGTTATAAGTGAAAAAAAGTTTAAAAAATCATCCTGTATTATTGCACCATTTCATAGTGTTGCTAATAAGGAACAATTTTCGGGAAGTAATGGTATACAGCAAGCTTCAGAAAAGTGTTATATTTTGATAAATTGTCCCATATTTTGAAGAAATGTATGGAATGATAATAAAATGCTAAAATAAGCTCTTTCCTCAATTTTGTCACATACTTACATTATGGAAATTTTTTCTTACTTGCGATACTATTTAAAGGTGCAGTACACAGGATGTATTTTTTTTCATAATTTATGGGTTCGAATCCTGTCTAGGAAAAATGAGTTATCAAAAATGATGCAGTTTAAGTTTTCATCAAGTCGGCCTCGATATTCCGTAGGGCTAAATTGCTATTGCTAATTTTTTTTGACTTCTCTTACAACGCCCAGAAGAATAACTCACCATGTACTAGATATGAGCGCCGATGGGTAATAGGTCGGCGGCGGCGCGCCGACTATTTTGGGTCGGCGGCGGCGGCGTCGGCGGCGTGACCTTGAAAGGGTTGAAGTTTGTACTTGATAGTAAAAAAAGTGTAGTTTACTTTATTTACGAGGTAACATACAATAACAATGCAATATAATTTATGGAACTTTTTGTAGTGATGAAAAAGACAACGTAATATATAATTTCAAAGTAGGAACTACTTTGGAATTGGCAGTTAACAGTGCTTTGATTCCAAAGAGCGTAATCACTGTAATCTTTTCTATTTTAGTTTTATAAACGTTCACATTTTAAAGAACTGACGTCGAGGCCATTTACATGGCTGCGTAGCCTCTCTAGTGATCAAGCAAACTTCAAAATTCAAAATCTTCCAAACAAGCATATTTGCCTGTAGGTGGTACGCCCCTGTAGTCCAGCGCAATCCCGGTTGTCTTTCCTAGATCTGTCCGTAAACCGAATTATGTCCTTAAGGTGAACAATATTGGGACCCAGTCTTCCCTAGAAGTTATGAAAATTGGGTAAAGCTTCTAGAAGCTTTGCACCTTGATCAAGGCGTCCATAGCATGGCCATAACAGGTCTCTTAAAAAGAGTCTATTGCAGTTGTCCAAGTGTAGGGTGGAGGCCCTTTTTATCCTACCTATCGTCATGGCCTTGATAACAACCTTCTTAGCCTCCATAATGTGAACAAGGAACAGAGGAAATGGAGTCAGGTGAATCAGGGTTTAAGTAAAGCGGTAAGTGCCGAAGAGAGCGCCCATGATTATCAGACAGGCCAGCTTCTGTACACTATTAAATTTTTTGATGCAGTTGACCTGTACAGCTTTTTTTCTGCGTAGTGTGACAATCGCCTTACTATAGCTGTGTATAACCAAGCACAGCATTGCCTTCGACTGAAGGTCTCATTTACAGCTGTCAAGTCTTGGGCAGGATCACAGAGCACATCTAGCCTTTTTCATAATGTCCTCGATGTGCTTATTCCAAGTAAGTCCCATAATATCTAGGATCACTCCAAGATATTCGACCTCGCTTGTTTCACCGAAGAGTGTTGAGGGTTTTAGTTCCTTCAACCTCCTCTTATTGGTGTAAGGTATCAAGACTGTCTTATTAGCGTTAGCAAAAAAGGGTCAACTTTTGCACCAATTTTCTACCTGATCGCATTAGCCCAACAACTACCGATGCACATTTGCCCACCACTAGTATCGCTAGGTCGTATTAGAGATTGGATCTCGACTCGGATGTCGTGGGTTCGATTCCCGCATTGGAACAACAAAAAATGTTGTTCCAAGTTTGGTTAGGACAATGCAGGCTGATCACCTGATTGTCTGACAAGAAAGATGATCCATGCGTTGGATGGACATGTAAAAAGTCGGACCTGCGTCTGATCTCTCGTCAGTCGTGTCGGTTATCCGTCCCACTGGATTACGATAGGACAAGAAGAGAGAGTGCTCTTGTGTACTGCGCACACACTTGGGCACTATAAAATTACTCCTATTTAACTGGCCTGGTTTCAATGAAACTGGCCACCGTCACCTAAATCGGTGTGGGTAGTTATTATTATTATGTCTGACAGGAATGGTGATCCATGCATCGGATGGGCAAGTAAAAAGTCGGACCAGCGCCTGATCTCTCACCAGTCGTGTCAGTTATCCGTCCCACTAGATTACAAGAGTAAAGGAAGAGGAGAGTGCTTGTGTGCTCTTGTGTACTGCGCACATATTAGGGAACTATTAGAATATCTGCTGGCCTGGTTTCAATTAAATCGGCCACCAACACCGAAATCGATATGGGGAGCTATTATTATTATTATTAGGTCATCAGCGTATCTTTAAACGTAGAACCTTCTATTCTTCAGTTTTTTTAGCAGCCCATTCACTACCAGGGACCGCTCTAGCGGTGACGGTACCCCACCCCTCTCTGTGGGCATCCTTGGGCAACCTGCTCCTGAGCGTCCCGCCAGCGCCCGTGATAGTTGATGGCGCTACTATGTTGTTCAGCGTAGCTTTAATCCTCTATAGTAATTCTTGAAGCCAGGCTATCAGGGTAATACCTACATCAGGTGAAGTTTTTTCCGAACGCGCTTTCAGTATCTAGGAAGGCGCATAGCGCAAACTTCTTATCTTCAATGACTTTATCAATGCGATCTACTCGCTCGATCTACTCGATCAATCAGTAGATCTGCCTTTCTAGTAAGCACGTTGTCTTTTATGCAGAACTCTTTTGATGAAATAGGTATGTATCACTTACGTGGATGTCCTTGTTCGTCTCCTCATTTAAAGCATGAATGACTTGTAAGGCTTATATGGGTATATGACTTGGTTGGATATTGTATAATGCTCATAGTCACTGACTGAAATCACACATTATGACAATCCCTCTCGCTCACTCGGCGCGCCGATGTATTTTCGCGGCGGCGGCGGCGCGGCAAAATCGGCGGCGGCGGCGGCGCGCCGGCGCGGCGCTCATATCTACCATGTACTATATCTTTTTTACTTTTTTTCTGTACCTAATCGTTTTAAAAATATTTTTGCTATTTAATTATATGTATTTTAATGTAATTGTTTTATCTGAATTATTTGATTTTACATAAACCACTTTTCCAGGCCAGGATTCGAATCCGCAAATTAGGAAAAAAATACATTTTGTATTATTGCACCATTCGATAGCGTTGCAAGTAAGAAACAATTTCCAGAAAGTAATTAGGTATGTGCGAAAAAATTGAGGAAAGAGCTTATTTTTAGTATTTTACTATCATTCCATACATTTCATCAAAATATGAGGCAGTTTATCAAAATATAACACTTTTCTAAAGTTGAGTGTATACCATTACTTTCCAAAAAATTTTCCATAGTAGCAACACTATGAAACGGTGCAATAATATAGAATGATTTTTTTAAACTTTTTTAACCCTCATTTACTTTTTCTCCCATGGTTTAGAGGATTTTCGTCATACAAAACAATGACACTTTTTTTAAGCCCTTTCATTTGATATAATATGTCTTATAGTGCTACAAGGATGGGGACTTTTTGCCCCTTCTTCTTTCATCTAAATTAGTTATGGCTTGTGTTCAAACGCTAAACATGCTAGGACGAGATAACAGCATCAGTCTGGTATGGGTTCTAGGCAACGGCAATATCTCCGGCAACAAAACCGCGGATGAGCTGGGTAGGCTTTGGGCCAATTGTGTCACGGTGTCATGCCCAGAATCGGTATGTGGAATATCTCCCAGCACTACCAAGAGATAACTCAAGGAATGGGGCCGCAGCTTAAGTATAAAGCAATGGGCTGAAATCCTAGGCCTTGAGTTTTTACTTCTATATTTTTTATTATTTCAAGATCAAAACTAGCTAACGTTTTAGCTCGTTTTAGTCAGACAAGGGAACTGCAATTAATTTTTATAAACAAGAAGAAGGAGAATATTGTCAGTTAGGAGCAAAAATTTACAATGTCATTGAATAATAAATTTACTAAGATAACTTTAGCCGTAGAAAATTCTTAATGTAAGCAACATTTATGTAGCTTATCTTGTTTTATTTTATAAACTCTTAGGCCATTTAGATGAATACTCCTATAATTTTTTTAAAGTGTTTGGAATTAGTTATTTTTACCTGTTACTACAGAAAATGTATCTATAGCTTATCTATTTTTACATGTTGCTGAAAACCTTTAAAATAAAATGTAGGCAATGTTACTTGCTATTACATAACTTTCGTTGATAGCTTAGATAATTTTACCTATTTTTCGAATTAGGACTTTTTTACCTAAGCGACATAAACTGTCTGTAATTCGAAAGCTATATGACTCGTTTTAATATCAAAAATTGCTATAAAAATAAGATACACGTTGTATTTTATTGATATATAGAAAACTTTTTGTTCCGTCGGCGGGATTTGAACCCGCGACCCCCGGCTTGAGCAACGACACGCTCAACCAACTGAGCCACAGAGGTCGTCATAGAAATAGAACACATACACTTTCTGTGAAATTTACAAGTACATATTATATAATAAAATATTATACTATAATATATACTATATAATATTATATTAATATATTATTAAAATTTCAAGTAAGAAGTTGAAGGAACAAAAAAGTACATTCAACGATCGAACATTTTCATTCTATCGCAGGCAGAGTGCTCACTAAGGTTTTCATAATTTATTTTTTAGGCATGTTGTTCCCTATTATTACAAGAGTAAAATAAACGATTGCGAAATAGCGGCACCGCGGAGAGTGACACAACCTCCTCGTACGCGCGCCCGCGCACGCACCGCTTACAAATATTTTCACAAAATAATAGTTATTTACGTATATTTTGAAAACAAAACGGTATTTCGAAAAACCTAACGATGAAATGTTAGATAAATATATTCTTCACATTTTCGTAAAAGAACCATCTTTATAGCCGTAGTAGGTAGTAAGTAGATAGAAAAAGAAATCTGAAAACAGGGCTTTTTAATTTTAATTTATTTAATATTAATCTTCGTCTTATTAAAAAAATTAACGATGATATTAAAGATGAAGGATTGAAGTGTGAAATGTAGGTATATATTTTTTAATTTTTTTATTCCCATTTTTCGGAGTAGTTCCGACTCAAACTGAGCGATTTTTAAGCTTTAGGGGCTATTTGCCCCTTAATTCTACGTGCGGCAGAAGTTACTAGAAATGTTCACGTTTTGCTATACGTTTGTATAAAATTGCAGAAGTAAAACATTCAACATCCTATGTTCTGTAGATGTAAAACATCCTATGTTCTGCAGAAGTAAACCATCCTATGTTCTGCAGAAGTAAAACAACCTATGTTCTGCAGAAGTAAACCATCCTGTTCTGCAGAAGTAAAAAGCGATTTTTAAGCTTTAGGGGCTATTTGCCCCTTAATTCTACGTGCGGCAGAAGTTACTAGAAATGTTCACGTTTTGCTATACGTTTGTATAAAATTGCAGAAGTAAAACATTCAACATCCTATGTTCTGTAGATATAAAACATCCTATGTTCTGCAGAAGTAAACCATCCTATGTTCTGCAGAAGTAAAACATCCTATGTTCTGCAAAAGTAAAACATCCTATGTTTTACAGAAGTTACTAAAACATCCTTCGTTCTGCAGAAGTTCGTGTGCACGGATTGGATGCACATGGATGTGTCTGGTGTAGGGCGGATGGCCCGCACGGCGCCTACCTACCTTCGCCCCGGGCGGATGAGCGGCCGCCCCACGAGGACGCTCGCCAACTATCTGATGGAGCATACTGGAGAGCAACCACAACAAACAAGAGAACCACAGCAGTCGGCATCAGCAGTACCAGTGGTTTAGCTGACTAACCTTAGTTTAGTGACCTAAAAATATTTCTATGACTACCCTCAGTAACTCTCTTACTATACTTAACTATTAAGCAATTCATTGTATTTTGCTTAGAATATGTTACGATCTATTACATTTTTTGTATGTATTTACTTAAACTGATCTTAAACTTCTACTTTTATTTGATTTTGTAGGTCCCAATGTTGTCAGTAATATTTTGAGCCTGTTAGGTATTGTAATTGTTTTGAAATATACACTTGTGTACAAAATCGGTTTCATTTAGAACCTTCTTTTTAATATAATACATCTATGTTTAAAACTATCCCAAAGTTATCCCTATGGGGTCGTCCATTAATCACGTGATGCGTAAAGGTCCGAAAAAAAATCACCAAGTATCACCAAGGGGAGGAGGGGGTATAAGGAGACATCACGTGTATTAATTTTCGAATCTAGTCTATGCAATGCATAACGAAATTATTATCGGTCGTAGATTCGTAGAGTTGTTTAAATACTTACAAGACAAAATATGACTCGTATAGTTTTTAATTGCTGAAATTATTCGATAAAATTGTTTTTTAAGTTAAAGTTTTTCTTCAAACATGACCTGCTTACTATGTAAAAAAAAATACACGTGATCTTAGGTGGGGGAGAGGGGGTAGTATAAAACCTTACCACGTATCACCAGGGGATGGGTCTAAAAAGTTGTTAAAAATATCACGTGATTAATGGACGGCCCCTATCTAGGAATTTAATTGTCTACTTTCCATATTCACAAATTGGCCAAAAATAATTTGAAACAAATATTATGTAGCTCAGTAACTTCTGCGTCTTAAGTTCTCTGCAGAAGAGAATCTATATTAACTTATCGAACCCACTAGCAAAATTATCATCTATATCTTTCGAGTAGGTAATCTATTATGGAGTTGGACAGTTGTCATTATGTCGATGCGACCTACTTTCGTCGCAATTTGTCAACAACTTGTGATGTATTGCAGCGCTACTTCTATTAGAGAAGATGCTCGGGCTGTTCCATTAGGGCGTTGCGTTAACGCAGCTTCGAGGCTGCGTCTTCATATTTTTATGATGTGGACCTTTATGTTGCGTCGTTTCTACGGAACGACAAGGAGGGTGGATTACGCGGTGTGCTACGGGCCTACGACTGATGCTACCTTGCCGATTCTCACACGTATTATAATTACCATGCCACATTCACGCGACAAAATGTTGCCAAACTAAGGTTACGTTGTGGTTGCGATGTGGTACCGACATGTTATGTCGATGTTTGGGCTCCATCAAATATATTTCTGCCGCCCGCGCCGTAGTAATTGTGCGAGGCTGCGAGCTTGCAGATATTTGTGCGGGGAGCCTTTATTTTGAATTATGTACTGTTCAAATACTCGGTGTGCGACATAGTGGTTGCGATGTGGTCTACAGCTTGAACATTTGACACTGGACAGAGCTTATTATGCTCTCGAATTGTGATGACGTAACTCAGGTGTAGCATACAATGATTTTTAAATCGGCTGCGACGACACGTCGCAACTCGCAATCACGCAACGCACTTAAATGGGGTCTCAGCCTAAATGTGTCAATAACTAGGTACCTCTATTTAGTTGTTGGAATGACGGAAGTTTACAATTATAGTTTGCCATCGTTACTCAGAAATGATAAATCGGTATTATTGTTTAGATTTTTTAGTCACCGCTATGTTAAATGTAAATACTTATTACATACATTCTCATATTCTCTAAAACATAATATTCTAATTATCTAATATAAGGACGTTTTACACCGTCAATCTGGCTCCATGAATAGAATTTGAGTTAGGGGAAGAGGCAACGGGAAGTTAATACTTCTATTTTATGCAGTATACGTCTCCACATATTACACATCCATCCGTGACCAAGGAACACAGAAAAACGTTTTGTTCTTTCAGAGGGATTCGAACCCGAGACCCTCGGCTTGAGCCACTTAACGCTTAGCTACTTGAGCCACAGAGGTCGTCAAAAGGTTTTTACCAAGTAGCCCACAGCGGGGCCGTCATTGCCGCCATTGGCAATTGCAATAGTTGGGCCCTCGCTCACGACGACTTTATGTAGCGCATTCGTATCGATACAGTCGCGATTCGGTCGCTACTCGCTAGCTGTGTGCCCTCGCCCACATAAACACGATGCAGTTGCTTATACTGTCGCACTTCTGTCGCGGTTACGACACAAAAATGCCTGCGTCGTCACAGTTGCAGGAAAGACTCCGTTGAAGACGCGCGTTTGCATCGTTACAGTCTCAATGCTGTAGTGCGTTGCAAATGCGACTAACGCGCATTAGCAGCAATTCATTTCATTAGAGTAGATTCATATATTTTGTCGGTTATGTTGCCACATAAAATATTATATAACTGTAACCAACCGAATAAGGGGTCGTCCATTAATCAATCACGTGATGCCTAAAGGGGGAGGGGGGTCCGAAAAAAATCACCAAGTATCACCAAGGGGAGGAGGAGGAGATAAGGAGTAAGGAGACATCACGTGTATAAAAGTAAAATTAATTTAGTCTATGCATACCGAAATTATTATCGGTTGTAGATTCGTAGTGTTGTTTAAATACAAGACAAATGACTCGTATAGTTTTTAATTGCTTACATTATTCGATTAAATTGTTTTTTAAGTTAAAGTTTTTCTTCAAGCATGACCTGCTCACTATGTAAAAAAATACACGTGATCTTAGGTGGGGGAAAGGGGGGGGGTAGTATAAAACCTCACCACGTATCACCAGGGGGAGGGGAGGGGTCTAAAATGTTGTTAAAAACATCACGTGATTAATGGACGACCCCTAACGTATGGGCGCGAGAGCACACGGTGCGTTGCGGCACCGCATTATAAACGCAATACAATTTTCGTAGCAGCCGGCGTGTGCTCGCGCCCTATTTCGTAGAAAACTGTGATGGTTATTATTAGATTGAAATAATCGCAATGACACTAAGTCCTGATTTACACAAGGAGAGTTTATCGTACGATTTGGGCGAGAATATCGTATATTCTCGTATACGAGACTCGCCATACGATTTTCGCCTTCAAAGGTTGTTTACACTATGCAAGAATATTCTCGCCTGACATTGTCGCATAGTGGTCCCGATTTTGACGCTCCATACTCATAGAACTCGATTCTTAAAAATCGTTGTTTTTTTCGCTCAGGAACGTTTCGAGGCATTGTTTAAATATAAATATTAGGATATAAAACTCTTAGGTTTATTTGTGTGCGTAAAATTAACGTTTCAATTTTTTTTTCTATGGACGAAAACATTCAAATTCATTTTATTCGAAACTGATTGAAACTGACACCTTGGTTTTCACAGGGATTGTTGTCCTACACGAGACGAATCTTACAAGCTATAATACATGTACTAGTTTTTGCCCGTTTGGACGTGGAATAAACGTGAAATTTTTCTATGGACGAAATCATTCAAATACATTTTATTCGAAACTGATTGAAACTGACGTCTTGGTTTTCACAGATATTGTTGTCCTACACGAGATGAATCCTACAAGCTTTATTACATGTACTCGTTTTTGCCCGTTTGAACGTGGAATAAATGGAAAAATTTTCTATGGACGAAATCATTCAAATTCATTTTATTCGATACTGATTGAAACTGACATCTTGGTTTTCACAGGGATTGTTGTCCTACATGAGTCGAATGCTACAAGCTACAGTACATGTACCAGTTTTTGCCCGTTTGGACGTGGGAACATAAATGGTTAATTTTTCTATGGATGAAATCACTCAAATTCATTTTATTCGAAACTGATAGAAACTGACATCTCGGTTTTCACATGGATCGTTGTCCTATATGAGATGAATCCTATAAATTATAATACATGTATCTGTTTTTGCCCGTTTGGACGTGGGAACATAAATGGGTAATTTTTCTATGGACGAAATCATTCAAATTCATTTTATTCGAAACTGAATGTAACTGACACCTTGGTTTTCACAGGGATTGTTGTCCTATACGAGACGAATCCTACAAGTTATAATACATGTACCTGTTTTTGCCCGTTTGGACGTGGGAACATAAATGGAAAAATTTTCTGTAGATGAAATCATTCAAATTCATTTTATTCGAAACTGAAACAAACTGACATCTTGGTTTTCAAAGGGATTGTTGTCCTATACGAGACGAATCCGACAAGTTATAATACATGTACCTGTTTTTGCCCGTTTGAACGTGAGAACATAAATGGAAAATTTTTCTATAGATGAAATCACTCTTGAGTCGTTTTATTTTCCAAACGGGCAAAAACGGGTACATGTATTATACATTTTAGGATTCGTCTCATATAGGACAACAATATCTATGAAAACCAAGATGTCAGTTTCTATCAGTTTCGAATAAAATGAATTTGAATGATTTCGTCCATAGAAAAATTACCCATTTATATTCCCACGTCCAAACGGGCAAAAACAGGTACATGTATTATAGCTTGTAGGATTCCTCTCGTGTAGGACAATAATCGCTGTGTAAACTAAGATGTCAGTTTCAATCAGTTTGGAATAAAACGAATTTGAATGATTTGTTCCATAAAAAATTACCGCTTTATGTTCCCACGTCCAAACGGGCAAAAGCGGGTACATGTATTATAACTTGTAGGATTTGTCTCGTATAGGACAACAATCTCTGTGAAAACCAAGGTGTCAGTTTCTATCAGTTTCGAATAAAATGAATTTGAATGATTTCGTCCATAGAAAAATTACTGATTTATATTCCCACGTCCAAACGGGCAAAAACGGGTACTTGTATTGTAGCTTGTAGGATTCGTCTCGTGTAGGACAACAATATCTGTGAAAACGAAGATGTCAGTTTCTATCAGTTTCGAATAAAATGAATTTGAATGATTTCGTCCATAGAAAAATTACCCATTTATATTCCCACGTCCAAACGGGCAAAAACAGGTACATGTATTATAGCTTGTAGGATTCCTCTCGTGTAGGACAATAATCGCTGTGTAAACTAAGATGTCAGTTTCAATCAGTTTGGAATAAAATGAATTTGAATGATTTGTTCCATAAAAAATTACCGCTTTATGTTCCCACGTCCAAACGGGCAAAAACGGGTACATGTATTATAACTTGTAGGATTTGTCTCGTATAGGACAACAATCTCTGTGAAAACCAAGGTGTCAGTTTCTATCAGTTTCGAATAAAATGAATTTGAATGATTTGGTCCATAGAAAAATTACTGATTTATATTCCCACGTCCAAACGGGCAAAAACGGGTACTTGTATTGTAGCTTGTAGGATTCGTCTCGTGTAGGACAACAATCGCTGTGAAAACCAAGATGTCAGTTTCAATCAGTATCGAATAAAATGAATTTGAATGATTTCGTCCATAGAAAAATTTCCCATTTATTCCACGTTCAAACGGGCAAAAATGAGTACATGTATTATAGCTTGTAGGATTCATCTCGTATAGGACAACAATCCCTGTGAAAACCAAGATGTCAGTTTCAATCAGTTTCGAATAAAATGAATTTGAATGATTTCGTCCATAGAAAATTTTCCCGTTTATTCCACGTCCAAACGGGCAAAAACTAGTACATGTATTATAGATTATAGGATTCATCTCGTGTAGGACAACAATCCCTGTGAAACCCAAGGTGTCAGTTTCAATCAGTTTCGAATAAAATGAATTTGAATGATTTCGTCCATAGAAAAAAAAATTGAAACGTTCATTTTACGCACACAGATAAACCTAAGAGTTTTATATCTTAATATTTATACTCAAACAATGCCCCGAAACATTCCTGAGCAAAAAAAACAACGATTTTTAAGAATCGAGTTCTATGAGTATGGAGCGTCAAAATCGGGACCACTGTGTGTCGCCTGCACCCGTTCGAGAAACTCTCCTTGTGTAAATGAGGCTTAAAGCAATTCTTCTTTTGCGGACCATTCCCATAGAAAGTTGTATAAGAGATTTGTAACGCGTTACAGAAGTGATGTTTAAGCGTTACTAACGCGCCATTTCATTAAGTTTGTATCGATGCAAACACGCGACCTCAACAGAGTCCATATTGCAACCAGGGGTGGTCGACTTTGTATGAATGACCTTGGACCAAAAAGGGGGCAATTCGGTGCGACAAGAATGGTTATATTTCAATATATCGCTCTCTGTCTTACATGGTTAATGTTACATAAAAGTTACTTAAAAACCACAACAGATGACACTATGCCTCTTCTAGATCGCGCTATCGAAAACACTAGACGTATGTATATAAGGGCTCACGAACATTTTGTATTACGTAGTAATGACAAAGAATATATATTACTAACGTAAAGAACCGTCTCTCCACCGATTTACACGACTCACCGCTCGCAGCTATGTGTGCGTGTCTGGGCGAATGCGGGGGCGGGTGGGGTGTAACTTTTTCCCAGCCTGGACTATGGTTCACGGGGCTGGCAGTTTCGCCGATGCAGCGACCGCGACGCGACAGTGTAATTTCATAAGAAAGTAACGTCGCGTCAGACAATGACGCGACGTTTATAAAAAATATTTGTTTTTTGTTTCACTAGTGATGTCATGCGATACTTAATTTGATTTTATCGATATTTTTAACGAAATATGCTTGGGTTGGGTAAAGTTTGTAGGACCTCCTGACCTCCTGAAACCTCGAACGTATATCAAATATTTATTAAAACCCGTTCAATAGTTATTGCGTTAAAGAGTAACAAACGTGTGGTATGCCATTTGCCCATATAAGATTCATCCATACATCCTCACAAACTTTCATATTTATAATAGTAGTAAAATATTAGTAAGGATTTCCGCATAATATTTTAGATTGAATATTACATGTAGTACTTAATCTCATTTAGATCTGTCGATACCTATCGATATTGTGCGACGATCTTAGTTGTATTACAACACTTGTTGAGTGGTAATAAAAATTTAAAATTGCATTGATATAATTAAAATAGTATTTGTACCTACTACTTAAGAATTAAGTACAAATTAAACCCAATTGCTAAGGCCACAAGGTATATTTTTCCAATATAAGGGCCAATGGTCTGAGTACATTTTTGATTTAAAAAAAATATGACTATTAGACGTTAGATATTTGGAGACTATTTTGAATTTACATTGTAAATATCAGTATCCTTTAAAAGTTCAAATCGCACGTACCGTGTATAAGAATTTCCTGATCGGCATTAAAATGAGTGGGCTTAATTATTGTGTTTGTATGTATATGGTCGCCGTAATAACCAAGAAAAAAATTATGACAAAAGCTTCTTCCGCTTGCCTAATACTCCAGAAAGGTAAGTACCTACCTACCTCGATAATTATTACTTATTATTTCTAACCTAACCCTTGCTTTTGTCACACGCAGTACAATAAATAACTGAGACGTGGATTAAAGTAGGTAGGTAGGTATGATTTCTCTTTTCATATTAAGTATCTAGTACTTTCCCGCGGCTTCGCCCGCGTAAAAAGTATTATATTTACGCGGGCGTAAAAAAATATTTTAAATTAATTCGATGTCAACCCTAGGCTTAAGTCAACATAGCTGACATTTGTCGGTGCTCGAACTGTCATTTGTGGAGAGTGTCGCCCCTGTGGTAATGATTTGTTCGTGGAGGCGGTTGATCGGTTTTGTTGGAGTGTAAAATTTAACTCTAAAGAGAAATTTAACGTTAACTTAAACTTTAATTACGTATCTTAAATTTCCCGCCATATTCATATAATCAAATATATAGTCCTCCTTTGTTGGAAGGCGGTTAAAAGTTTGAGGGTGCAGCTCACTAGAGGCGCTATTTGGTCCCAATTTTTATGTATGAAGTCGACATTCTTCTCCGCGAGTATTATGTGTTCTGTGGTTGCAACTGTGTCGATCGCAGGAATTTTAACGCGACGGAAGCGCAGTATCGCGACTGCATCGTGTTAACGTGGGCGAGGGCTCACAGGCCACAGCTAGCGACCACATCGCGACTGTACGATATACGAAAGCGCTACTGCATCGCTACAAAAAGCGTCGTCGTGGGCAAAGGCCTTTAGTCCTCACGTCAGCATGGCTGACATTCGCCGGTGTTCGACTTGTCATTTGTAGTGTCGCCCCCGTGGCAGAGGGTCAAAGAGTACAAGGGTAGGTACAAAATAAAACACGGATGCTTATTGACCTAAAAATGAAGAAACATTTATTTTCAGTATGTCTTTTGTAAAATTTAATAACAGAATGAATCAAATGTCAAGAGAATAACAAAGCGGATTACTTTCCATTCGATAGAATTAGTTTCACCAACAATAGAAATATAATATTTATCAAGTCATTTACAGATATAATCAATGCAGTACCAATAAATCTAATTTATTCGTTTACTGAGTTAGTTAAATTTAAACATTTAATGCGATCGCGGCGCACTCGCATGCGCGGACCGCGGTATATTTTTTTGGGATTTTTTATTTATTTTTAATCATCACGTACTTTATAAATATCTCATACTTGAAAAAAATTTACATTAAATTGTATCGGAAAGTGCGGAGGCTAGCACGCACACTGAGGCTCGCGCGCACACGCACACACTCACACACACACACCGTCACTGCGACGCACACCTATTCGTTTCGCCATTGTACCGCTACACTTGAAATTTCCTTTCTTACATAGTAAAATTAACGGAATACTTTAAGTCTAAATAAAGATGGCGGCCGGGGACCGCGCCGGCCGCCGTACGATTAACTGAAACGATGACAATATTTAATTTATCGCAAACACTAGAGAAATGCAGGTCCAATACGATGGTATATTGTGTGTCATGAAATAAAACGTATTTATAATTCTCTTTTATACACACACACTAGCCGGCGGCTCACTTCGACGTCATCATGGTGACGAATTCTGAAAAAGAAAGAGAACAGGGGTCAGTAAACATGCCGCAAGTTAGCGAAAAGCCCAAATAAAAAAAAAAAAAAACAAAATCAAAGATATTCACAAAACCATTGTGAACATCTCCAGATGAAGTATTAATAATACCGTAAAACACAAAAATGCCAACCGACAAATAAGATGCAACTATTAGAGCCTATTTCACATCTACTGATAAGTGTCCGATAGCATAATAGCATATTTTGTCTCTGTCGCTCGGTTTGTAGGGTAAACAGAAACAAAACTTCATATATAAGCTATCCGACGCTTATTGGAAGATTGTGAAACAGGCCCTTAGACAAATAACCTGTTAGATAACGATATTTATTGTGAAAAAGTAAAACAATAGTATGTAGTCGCCGAACATATGGCTCGCCCGGTGAGCGAAGGGAGCCATATATTTGACGGTAGTCGAACAGTAATAAGAAACGATCGAACCTGTTCATGCTACTACAAGGGATTATGAAATACCACCCCTCCCAATTAGTCGTAAAAAACCGGAGCACCGTCGTGCTCCTGATGATATCGACCGAGAGCCGATTGTTTCGGTTCAGTTAGCGATGAACAGTGCAGTGAAGTCTGTTCTGTTGAGTAATGAAGCGTGTGATCGTCGCGAATACGTCTCTCCTGTTTGCTGCTCGTTTATTAAGGTCTGTGCAAAGCTCGCGCAAGCGGGGCGACCTATCGGGGGGGATCGCCAGGTGGTATTTCGTTAAGAAAACTGCTATACAGATATTAGACACATGCACCAGGGTTGCAGGAAGACGTCTGCGGCCGTCCGCAATGCCGGGGGATTGCGGACGGCCCGCGAGGCGAGATTTACGACAGAGGTGAGTTTCCCAGACAGTGAGGTGAGGGGCCGAGGGGAACTAAACATATCAGAGGTAGAAACAGTTAATAACGAGCAGCAAACCATCGAGATAGCGCTGTCAGTACCTAGTTCACCGCGGGCGTAGGCCTTCGTTACACACTACTAGGAAATATTGTGAGATCACAGCGATATCGTAGAGTCCTTTGCGACTGTTAGTTAAGTTAACGAAACGTGGGGGTCGGGCCGCGGGCTAGCGGCTGCCGTCCCCGCGACCGAATATCATTTTCGCGAGTGCATGGAAGTCTGTAAGAGAGAGAGCCTTGGCGGTTGAAACTGTACAATGTTACAAGGATTACAAATTCAGTGAGTTTCGTGCAAGTCGGGTCGTAAAAATCGCTCGTCGAGTGATTTACGTCAACAATACATACATTCGATTAGCCGCAAAATTTGCGACGCGACCTGCAGCTGTGTTTATCGTGACAAACATAATTTTGTACAAAATACTACATCAGTGTACTGAATAATTACATTAGGCAGTTAAATTTCGCTTGTGGTGTCCGTACTACATGCGCGCAAACAGCTCGCTTGTTCAACTAATTCCATCAGTCAAGTAAAATTTAACATTATTTAGTAGCAAAAGACGGACAATTCTTAATGTCTATAAACCATACGCTGACGTAATAGTCATTAGTTTGAATGTTTCAAGACATTTTCTAGATAGTATATTATTTTGAAATCATTTACAAACAGGAACGACTATAAATAGTCTTGTAATTAGTGCTGGTATCGTGTCTTTGTATGAGTTGACTACTAAACTCATTTGGGTCACAGTTCTTACTTATTATATACTATACAACATTGTTTATGAGTAAGTGTTATTATTTTTCTGGATTCGTTACGTAAACATAAAAGAACATTCGTTAAAAATGTATCTGTTTGTTACCCAAAGCCAGAAGTGCGATAAGCTGTTCATTGGAGCAAATAATTCTAGTGTAATAAAACCCAAATATTTCTGAAGGAAAGTTTTAAGATAATTCTTCATACGGGTGTCCAAATTGTGGTAATATAGAATAGAAAAAGTAGCATAGCATACGCATATTTGTATCACTTTGTGCATGCCTGGGCATTAATAAATCAAAAACAACCTAAACATCCATTGTTTACGTTGCCAGAAGAAAGCAAACATCGTTTTATGTCGGAAAATTCCGACATCATCATCAGCTCGGGGCAGGCAGTGTAAGAGCAAGTGAGACATCGTTTAGTGTCGGGGTGGTATTGCATATCCTAGATTCGGTGGAGGAGTAAACACAGAAATGAGCAGTGTTATACATTCGAAACCTAACGCCACAAAATAAGGATACATGAGCAAAAAGGCAAATCAAAGAAACGAATAGCTTCATTTGGTGTTTTGTTACAATTAATTTAGTATTTTCCTTCCCATTTGATATTGCCAGGGGAATTAAACGACATGTGTCTGTCCCTCTGTGGGCTTGAAAACTTTTCACTCATCAAAACTAAATTTTACTGCCGAATTCTCATCTAGCACTTCGCGAATTTTCAGCCCTCAATTTTCTCCGATCAACTCAACACCAAACGACGCAAGCGCACACCACAGGGAAGTGACTCACCCTCGTAATTGACCTGGCCGTCGCCGTCGATATCGGCCTCGCGGATCATCTCGTCGACCTCCTCGTCGGTGAGCTTCTCGCCGAGGTTCGTCATGACGTGGCGCAGCTCAGCGGCGGAGATGAAGCCGTTGCCGTCCTTGTCGAACACACGGAATGCTTCGCGGATTTCTTCTTCGCTATCCGTGTCCTTCATCTTGCGGGCCATCATCGTTAGGAATTCGGGGAAGTCTATCGTGCCGTTGCCTGGAATGTTAACAATGCTGATGTTAGATATCAGTGTTTCATTTTACATAGTTCACTGTTCAATACAATAGGTATTTTTTTTTCAAATCTACGTAAGGATTATTACTACATACAGAAAACGTTAAAATATTATTTAACATTTATTTCGGATTAAAAAAATTTACGTTCGCCTACAATTGTACGTTCGATTCAGTGTGCAACTTTTGAACCTTATTGCCCAAGGTATTATACAGTTTTAACGTAGAAACGTGGTACACCACACATTACGACGACCACGCTAACCATGTTGATAGACACATAAGTCAAAACATGAAAATACCAAAAACGGTATCAACGATTGATCGTTGTCACGTAGAGAGGACTGTTGTTAATATTTTATTTACATTCTGACCTCTGGAACCAATTCCCTCGTAGGAAAACATTCAGTAAACATTTGATCACGTACCCAAACGTTCGATCCTAGGCAACGGTAACGTATTGGGTGTGAATTTTGACACATGTTAGTTACTGCGTTGATATAAATAGTATGTTTAGTGTTTATACTTTACGCAGCAAATGGCTATAAAAAAGCTTGGATGCTATGACGCATACAAGTATTGAGTTTTTCAGGTACAGTTAATATTTTCTAGTCGAGTGTGCACGATCAAAGAGACGGACGTTTATAGATTAAGGTTCAAGGCATTCAGATATAAACAGTTCTCTTTCAATGAACAATGAATTGCACGATAAAAATAACGTAAACATTTCTAACGGATTATATTTGATATCAAAACTAATATACAATAATAGCGTTATTTATTTGTAGGCCACTACTGGAGCGAAAACATACATCATCATTACTCTTAGGCATCTCTCATGTATAAAAATTGATTGCAGTTTCAATGCCTCACTAAAACTCGAGAACAGCTGGACTGATTTGATTAATTTTAGTCTGGAAATAGTTGTGGAAGTTTAGGGAAGGTTTAAACGGTGAGACAGATTGGAAAAATCTAGAGAGACATTCTAAAAACGATGATACAAATTTTCCATATACTGTTCTTTGTTTGTGTGTTCAATTTATCACTTGACTGTCAAATATTTAACAGGTGTGTAAAGTTTGACTGTTTGGTTTATTTGGAAAAAATAAGCCGGCTTCAGTAGGTAGTCATTAATTCCAATTCATAGTAAAGACAGAACGTTTGTTGGGACTCGGAACAGCTAGTATTGATATTAAAATTGATTAGCTCGAAGTTTTATTTTACACACTTGCCCAGAATAATATGTACACCAAGAAAATGGTTACGACTTACGTAAAATAATTAATTGTTAAGGCCAACTTATTATGCAAACTACTTCGTACATAGCATTACACACTCATCTCACATTAATCACAAAACATATTCTCATTAATTTTACTTAAATATACCTCGGATCTCACATGAATATTAATAGCAATTGCAGAGACACTAAATCGTCTGTATTTAGACGTGTTTATGTAAGACTACGGTATTTTTACACAGTTAAAAAATATAGTTACGAATTACCTGGTAAATTCTAGAAACAATTAAATCAAGAAAAATTGTCTTGAACAATTATTTCTAATTATATTGAATACATAGATAGGGCTAACGTTTTAAATTATTTCTTAATCTATATATCCATATCTAATACATAAAATTTCCATGTCACAATGTTAGTTACCGTACTCCTCCGAAACGGCTTTACCGATTTTTACCAAATTTTATATGCGTATTCAGTAGGTCTAAGAATCGGCTACTATCTATTTTTCATACCCCTAAGTGATAAGGGTTGTTCACCTTTAAAAATTTTATTTTTATTTTTGGACGAATTTTTTTTCTGTTTATTTTTTTATAATGTGGTGTTTAAAATATAATTTATAAGGCAAAACAACGTTTGCCGGGTCAGCTAGTATGTATATGTTACCGGCCAAACCCGATTTCAGGACAAACTAGTTTTGCCTAGGCTAAACTGGTTCTTCCTATACGCGATAGGATTAACTAGTATATCCTAGTCCAAACTAATTTGTCCTAAGCCCGATAGGACAAACCAGTTTAGCCTAGGCCAAACTAGTTGATCCTGATATTAATACGCACACTCTAGGACAAATAACTATAGGAATAACGTTTAGGACTGCAGCTACGAAACATTCAGTTGGATCAGGCCAAGGTTTCGTGAGATGCAGTTGCATCAAAAACTGTTCCACAAACAGATGCAAGTGCAAGAAGGCAATGATACTCTGCAATTCTAAGTGCCACCAAAGCACACCATGTAAAAATAAATAACAATTTTAATTATTGTGATATGATTATTGCTTTTATTTAAAAAACACTTACTATTTGTTATTGTTTGTTTAACCAATAAATATCCATAGCTTTTAACGACGAATCATTATCGTTTTAATAAATGATTATTTTTCCAATTACGGAGTATTTTATTCAGTTTATATATTTATTTAGACTTTCTAGATATACCATAATGTTTAGACTAGGCCGTACTAGTTTATCCTGTAGTGTGCGTATTAATATCAGGATCAACTAGTTTGGCCTAGGCTAAACTGGTTTATCCTATCGGGCTTAGGACCAATTAGTTTGGACTAGGATATACTAGTTAATCCTATCGCGTATAGGAAGAACCAGTTTAGCCTAGGCAAAACTAGTTTGTAATAAAATCGGGTTTGGCCGGTAACATATATAAAAGAAAGTCGCTTTAGTTACACCATTTATAACTCAAGAACGGCGGAACCGATTTGGTTGAAAATTGGTGGGGAGGTAGCTTAGAACCAGGAAACGAACATAGGATACTTTTATCCCGTTCCCGAGGGACTCAAAAACTCGAGAGCTAAACGATTTGGCTAATTTTGGTTTTGAAATAATTGTAAAAATTCAGGTAAGGTTTAAACGGTGAGAAATATTGAAAAAGGTGTAGGTTGTAGATGTGTAGGTATAGGACTAGGACGTAGGTTGCATTGTGTAGGTGTAGTTATTTAATCATTCCAGTTCATAATATTTAAGACAGAACAACGTGTGTCGGGACAGCTAGTTAATAATAAAAATATAAAAACCACGGATTAGCGTATGCAATCCGTATTGCTGTCTTTGATAGATTGGAAAAGCAACTTGACAGACAAAGACATGGATTAACGTATCCGTGGCGTAGATATAATTTATTAATAAGAGGCTAATGATTCCGGGACTGAACTGTTACTGCTTCTAATATTTGCTGATTTACATTGTAATAGTTAGACGTATCTATGTCAGTTTCCATCGTTTTGCACTTCATCGTTGTGTTTGGGCGAAATTGGCAAAGACGACGTGTCAGTGAACTCAGAAACTGTTACACTACGGTATTATATTTCAGCGAACACAATAAAATGTATTTAGCGAAATTATTTCTAGAAATATGGTTTTGTTATCATTAAAATTAATTACGTGTTTGTTGGTAACAAACAGTAGGTATATTTAGGTATTATTTGTAAATTTTCCTTGAATATTATATTGTACTAGCTTTTGCCCGCGACTTCGTCCGCGTGGAACAATACTTTGGGATATCGCTGAAATTTACCCGCGACTTTATTTATGACTAACGAAAGCGGAATCCTATTTTTTTAAACGGAACCCTAAAATAAAAGTAGCCTATGTACCCTATAACATCAGCTATCTGCTAGTGAAAGTCCCGTGAAAATCGGCCCAGCCGTTTCAGAGATTAGTCGAAACAAACAGACAGACAGACCGACTTACAGACAGACAGACGGACAGACAAAAATTTAAAAAAAAAAAAAAATTGTAAGTACCGAAAATACTTTCAGATTCATTATGTAAAAAGCTGTTAATTTGAAGTTACAAACAGACACTTAAATTGTATTTAACTGTATAGATGTATAGATATTATAATGTATTATATTTTAAGATATTAGGGGGCGTTCACAAATTACGTGAGGTGTTTAAGGGGGGGAGGGGGTCGAGTCAAATCTCATCTAATCTTACGTTGGAGAGAGGGGGGGTCTCGGCAAATATCACGCAATTTTTTTTCTGATTGAGACAAAAAAAAATTATACTATTTTGGTCCATTTAATCCAGATTGTACATGCTTAAGATTTAATCTTAAGCGTTATCGTAATACGATTAAGATCATTTACTAATTCGTTCGAAAGAAAATAATTTCATTCATACTTCGACGTTATAACTTATACATCTACTGACTGTCAAACCACCATATTTGTTTTATACCAATAGCATTCTGCATGGACTGAATTAGAGTAGATATTCTTTTTTTAATCACAGTAAGTAGTTACGATTTAAGTAATTAAGTATTCTATTGTTAAATTTTTATTACACTTATAATTAAACTTCTCAGCAATATTGATTACTAGTCTTAACTAGTCGTAAATAAAAGCACGAAGCAATTTTTTTTTCTTTTTACAATAACAATCGAACGCGTTTACGTAAGAAACCCACATTTTGAAAAATCTCATGTGAGATTAGGGGATGGGGGAGGGGGTTGAATAAAATCTCACAACATCTCACCAGGGGGGGAGGGAGGGACAGAAAATTTAAAAAAACACCTCACGTAATTTGTGAACGCCCCCTTATCAATTTGATGCTTATAAAATAACTAAACTATTTAACTAAACATTAACCCGCACGCGCACCCCGCCTTGGTGACGCCCACTTCGAAACGGGCCGTGCAGCAGAAGTCGTAATATTTTAATTTCGCCATAACTTCAAAACCAAACGTCCAATTTTAATCATTCAAAGACCAAATATTATCTACATAAACTGTACTTAGTGATGAAATAATTTATTTTGATAAGGATTAATAACATGAGTAAAATAAACGCGTTTAAATGTAGTCCAAAAAAAATTGAAGATTTCTGAATAAAAAAATGGTTGTTGTGCCTCACTCGACATAGATAGGTATAGTGTGTCACGGACTTTTTTGTAGATATTTATAAGATCTACAATTAATTAGAACATTTTATGGTTCTATCTTTTATAGTTTAGGCAGCGTACGCAAAATAAGTAACTTTTCTGGTTGATTTTTTACACCTTGTGTCCGAAAAACCCAAATATCTTACGGAACCCTATGTTTTTCCAAAATAAAATTTAGCCTATGTTACTCGTGGATAATGTAGCTTTCGAATGGTGAAAGAATTTTTAAAATCGGTCCAGTACTTTTTGAGCCTATTCATTACAAACAAACAAACAAACATACAAACAAAGTTTTCCTCTTTATAATATTAGTATAGATGACTGAATTTCGAGAGAAACAAAAAATCAAAAATGAGGTCATTTAACTGGAGACACTGGACTTTTGTCTCAACATGTCTCGTCTATATTATATACGTCGTCTATATTATATATGTCATGCAAATAAGTAAATATATACGACATAAGATTCAACGTCACTTTTTATTCGTTCGGCGAGTTCGAATTGCTGGGGTGGCGCCGCTATTGCAATCACAGGTATTTGAAAAGCTATTAAACGTTCTGTGTAGAGAATAAAGTAAAATTTTTGACGAAAATGAAAATAGAGAATCGCTATCTTAAAAATGTCGCGTCGCGTATAATTCGCATACTTTTTACTGGGCATACTTTGGTTTACAATTCAGGTGTTGCGATACCCAAAAACCTAGATTCCTCACTTTTTGGTCGTGTGTCAAAAGAAAGTTGCGATTGTTGTCAATCCACATAATTTACCTTCACAATGAGTCAGTAAACTCGTACGATTGCGATCGTAACTCTCAGTGAACGCCACCGCAAACTGTTTATTTATATTTCCAACGTGTTTACACAAAACTAGCGACCCGCCCCGGCTTCGCACGGGTACAATACTGATACTAATACTGATATAATAGTAATATGTATGTTAGTCTATAAGGTATTTATAATATGGGCCTATGCAGCCCGAAATAAATGGTATTTAATTTAATACTACAGAATGTCGCCCACTTCGCAACGGGCCGTGCAGCAGAAATCGTAATATTTTAATTTCGCCATAACTTCAAAACCAAACGTCCAATTTAATCATTCAAAGACCAAATATCATCTACATAAACTGCACTTAGCGATGAAATAATTTATTTAGATAAGGATTAATAGCATGAGTAAAATAAACGCGTTTAAATGTAGTCCAAAAAAAATTCAAGATTTCTAAATAAAAAAATGGTTGTTGTGCCGCACTCGACATAGATAGGTATAGTGTGTCGCGGACTTTTTTGTAGATATTTATAAGATCTACAATTAATTAGAACATTATATGGTTCTATCTTTTATAGTTTAGGCAGCGTACGCAAAATAAGTAACTTTTCTGGTTGATTTTTTACACCTTGTGTCCGAAAAACCCAAATATCTTACGGAACCCTATTTTTTTCCAAAATAAAATTTAGCCTATGTTACTCGTGGATAATGTAGCTTTCGAATGGTGAAAGAATTTTTGAAATCGGTCCAGTACTTTTTGAGCCTATTCATTACAAACAAACATACAAACATACAAACAAAGTTTTCCTCTTTATAATATTAGTGTAGATATATTTATTTCCGTGCATTTGCAAAATACCGGTAAACCGAATTCGTTGAGGTACTCGTACGATAGTCTTCGTGGAAGAGACGATTTTGTACGTTCCATTTTTAAATGCTCAAAATCAAGCTCCGTTTAGTAACGTTCAGCATATTTGAGACTATCATATTGTATTCATCAGTCATCACTCGTCAACATCAGACATTCACATGTCAGTTATAAAAAGATTTCCGGACGGTTCCGGTCGTGCAAAAATAAGTTGGAGTTAAGTTTGGCGCGGCTAATTCCGGGAGTAACCTTTCGAGGCGGTCGGCGGGCTAAATATACCGAGTGCAGGCGGCCCGAGTCGGCCTGACAATGTTCGGGCGAATTCCCCTGTCCGATCTTCTGGGACACATCTGGCCATCTAGGTCCAACACATGCATAGCATGGAGCATACAAGACAGAAGACATCAATAAGTATCAAGCAATGATACAAATTAAAATACAATGAAACTTGGTTAGTTGGGATCTCAAGGGACCAAGGATTTTGTACCAAATTAGAGAGGTTTTCAGTTATCCAGTTTTACAATTCATTTTTAATTATAGTTGTCTCATTTACAGAGGCATCCCTTTACAGAGTTAGTACAGTAGAGATAGTTTGGACTCTGGATTATAACATAGGCTTCTTTTTATCACAGCAAAATGTACGGCCCCTGCGGGTTTTCTTTTTGCGCGTACGAAATCGCAGGCAACATCTAGTTGAAATATTCCATAACTTATCTCATTCTCAAGATACAGTGCTTTTTATTTATGTATTCTGTAATCTTTAATCTTAATATTCAAAATCTATCCGAACACGGGGAGATAGCTGCCCAGCTGGAGGGGCTGGTATTATTAATTTTTAATTGCACACACCAGTTACCTACTGCGAATTTATCGAGCATTGTTCCTTAATATCGCACACAATAGCTGCCAACAGACGTGTCCGCATTACGACTAACGGGCTCTCCACCTCACGTCCAGCACTCGGGTGGAAGGATGTCACCAACCGACTGCCCCATAACGTCGCGTTAATACAGATAATAACTTTTTTTTTAAGTAGCCTATGCTGTCCCACAGCTGCTGGCCAAAGGCCTAAGGTCTTCCATTCCTCTCGTTCCAGTGCCACCGTTGGCCAGCCTAGCTGAATAATATAATTATGGACAACTAATAAAGACATTAGTTTTGTATGATTATATTTTATCAAATGCAAAACTAAATTATATTATGGTTACAACATCTTAAGAGGTTCCCAAATCACAATCGATACGACTAAAACAATTGGGAACATCGAAAAGAAAAGGAAACTTAGAAGCGCAATGAAAGAAAGTTACATTTAAATTAAAGTTGAAGTAGGTATTTAACATTTATCCGATGCAAAATAAAATTGCTGCGCGCAAAATCTATCTATTCAAATCGTATACAAGGTAAGGTATTTAAACTGTAAAAACATAAGCGAAACATTAAATCAGACAAGAAATCAACATAAACAAGCGCATAACCTAAATTCTCTACCTTTTTAGCCGTAGTATGCGTATAATTAGACACGTCATGAATAAAACAACAATGTCATAGTAGGTACTGCGTGCTGGCTCGATATCAATATTAATAGTTACTGGCATTTATCAGCCAGCATAATAAAGGTATTATTGTTAACATATGTTACTGTTTATGTTGACATTAATTTAAATACATCTCTTTGCTAGGTGAACAGACAAAAACAAAACAATATCTAATGAAAATGTAACTCTGCTGCTAAGAAATTTGACCTTGAATGCTTATTAAAAGCAAGGTGTCAGAAGACCAAGAAATCGTCGGATTTTTTTATAATTCTTTTTTGTGAAATGTGATCAATACCAGTCAAGGTGTAATATACACGAACAGTTCCTGTCATATAACATAATATTTCGGTTGAGACTGGAACAAAGGGGTTAGAATACGCTCGGCAGCATGGGCGTAGCCAGGTTTTAGTTTCGGGGGGGGTTCAAGAAAATAAAATGACTACAAGTACAATAAATAACCAGGACCGTCTTTAACTTATCAGAGGCCCTGGGCACATTAGAATATTTTTTTTTCGTTTTTACCTGTTTAAGCTTTAAACCCTGAGAGACTGTGTAATTTGAAAAAATAGAAATAGGTATATATAGTCTAAAACTAAACGTCAGTACTAACTTTTATAATACGTTTTTAAGCCAAAAATTTTTTTTTTCCTATTTTATAGGTTCAAACGTTCAAATCTGTTCAAATGTTTAACTAAAATATTAACACTGAATAACGGTAAACTTCGGAAAAATACCATAAAATCAACCGGCTAAAACAGAACATCGGTAATATATAATATAATGCCCTTTATGTCAATCGCGAGCGAGCGAAGTGAGCGAGCAAATTTTTTCCTATTTAATAGGTTAAATCTGTTCAAACTTTAAACCCTACAAGACTGTGGAAATAGTATTATTTTATAATATAATGTATACCTATTGGGCGCATAGAATAATGGGCGACAAGTCTTTTTTTTTTCGTTTTTACCTGTTTCAGGGTTTATTTTGAAAGACTGTGTAATTCGAAAAATACAAATATCAAAACCCTAAAACTGAACGTCGGTACAAAATTTTATAGTAATATGTTCTGTATGCTAAACACGAGTGAGCGAAGCGAGCGAGCAAAATTGTTTTCCCATTCTATAGGTTAAAATCTATTCAATCGTTAAACTTAAACACTGAATAATGGTGAACTTCGAAAAAATATCATAAAATGAACTGGTTAAAACAGAACATCGCTACTAAATAATATAATATGTTCCTTATGTTAAACGCGAGCGAGCGAAGCGAGGGAGCAAAATTTTTTTCCTATTTAATAGGTCAAATCTGTTTTCACTTCAAATTTTAAACCCTAAATAAATTTTAAACCTCAATTTTCACTTCAAATTTTAAACCCTAAAACCCTGTGAGGGTTTTAGGGTTTAAAATTTGAAGTTTTTTTCCTATTTAATAGGTCAAATCTGTTTTCACTTCAAATTTTAAACCCTAAATAAATTTTAAACCTCAATTTTCACTTCAAATTTTAAACTCTAAAACCCTCACAGGGTTTTAGGGTTTAAAATTTGAAGTGAAAATAGGATAATTTTATAATTTAAATTAAAGTAAAATTAGTGTCATTTCTGATGTTGCCAAATAGATGACAAATAACTTCTTATGTTAAGTTTGTCATATACCTAATACGTATTTCACACTTTTTTCGTAGTACATAATGACAAAATTTTGTGATCAGTGACGTGCCTAAAATATTGTGTCACATGCTATACGTTCGAGGATTCGATGGCACGCGTGCCATATTTTAGACAGGATTTAGACTAGGTGTTGCCCGCGACTTCATGCGCGCAAAAGGAAATCTCGATGGAACCGTACATTTTTCGGCAATAAAAAGTATGCCTATGTGCTTCCCCGTTGTCTATTCTATATCTGTCCTAAATTTCATCAAAATCATTCCAGTAGTTTCGGAGCCTATTCAATGCAAACAAACAAACATACAAACAAATAAACCTTCTCTCTGTATTATATTAGTAATAGATTAAATAAAACAATATTTACAATTAATATGATGAAGCCGAAGAGACTATTTGGTTAAACCACAAATGTCAAAAACTAGGTATTTGAAATTGTATTTTTTTTTTGCTGTCAGATAGCCGAAGTTTCATGTATGTAGAATGGGAATATTTGATATTGAATTTTATTGTGTATTTATGTATTGTATAAAATCAGTCGATAAAATTTAGCTTTGTGCTACGCGAACGAAGTTGCGGGCAAAAGCAAGTTTAGATTTTGTAACCGCTGAAAAATGCGAAATATATAAAATTTTGAAATGTCGACCTAGGAAGAAACGTCAATGTGTGTGATGTCATAATGTGTATTGTGTAATGCTGTCTATAGCTCTACCAGAATCTGATGGCATTTAAAAAAAAATAAAAAATGTGATTTTCATATGGCAATGTCAAGTATGACCCGTCAAATCAAAGTACGTGATCTGTCAACCGCTGCTAAAATTTTGTGATTATGTTCTTGGAATTTGTTGTTTTTGTGAAAATATCCAAAAAGGCAATTCGATCTCAAGCGAGAAATATTGTTTTCTATGTCTATAGTAAAATACAGAAAGAAGAAGGTGTAAATCGAACTCAATCTTATAATTTAAAGTTCGTGGTAGAGTTGACCGGTAAGTTAGAGTGAGTTGTTTTGATACTTTTAGTTTTTTTATATTTTCTTAGGTAATTATTGTGACTTCTTTAAATGTGTTTCCAGTACTACTATAAGGTGAATCGTAGCTGATGGCACATCGAATGATGGTTTGTTTTCCATGCCTGGTAAAAGGAGGAGAGGAGGAAAAAAGAAAATCAACATAAGACAGTTTCGATTTATAGTTGATTAGGAATAAAGTAAACGAGTTCTATACAGTTCGGAACGAAATTCCAACATTAAATAAACTGTTGCCAATTTAATTGTATGTTATTCGTAATAAATAAGTATATAAAGTAATTCACGATTGATTTATTTTTCATGAAATATCATTATATTACATAGTATAAAACAAAGTCCCTTTTTTGTCTGTCCCTATGTATGCTTAAATCTTTAAAACTACGCAACGGATTTTGATGCGAGTTTTTAAAATAATAGTCTTTAAGTATTTAATAGTCTTTAAGATATTATAAGATTATGGTAAAATTTATATTCAAGTGCGATAAATAAAATACTTATTATGTAAGTATATTATCAAGTGGTCGCGCATGTCGTATCGAGGTGATAGGGTCCCATTTTTAACAATTTGCATTGGGCAAACCTAAAAACATGTTCAATATTGTATCAGTAGTATATTGCTGTAAGTAGGTAGAGAATTATTCGCCGAAGTAGTTTTTTCTCCAAGAACACTATTCCACGCGGGCGAAGCCGCGGGCAAAAGCTAGTTTTCTATATTATACACCGAACATTCTTCATACAGTCTTATTATAATTCATGTTCAATAATACTAAAGACATAATTAAATATTAACCAGTATCAAGATCGTTTAATCCAATTTCCCCAGTATTGCACACTACAAATTTTTTTTTCCCTATTTGCCATGAGATTCTGGTACACCTATACAGACACACAAATTTGGTACGGAGCGTACAGCGGATCTGGTACGCTCCGTACCAGATCCGAGCGTGTGTAGAGCAGTCCGGCGAACATATGAAGAAGGCTAAGAGTTCACCGTTGTCCGCATCGGATCTGGTACGCTCCGTACCATATTCGTGCGTGTGTAGAGCAGTCCGGCGGTTTGGCCGTACAACAGTATCAGTGTTGCCAACTTAGGGATGTACCCCCCAAAATTAGGGAAAATATCTCCGGGGTTTACTAGAGGACAGAATGTTTAGAGTTTACTCCTTATGAATCAATTTGTATGTAATAATAAAAGTTATTTTAATAGCCAGGGATATGAAAATGTATTGGGAGTGAAATCAGATTAAGACAAGTTAGTTTTATGTTATTCACGCGTAAGTCTTTATGTTAAACACATAACCTTTCTTTCTATAAGTAATCAGGGGTAAAATTTGGGGAGAAATATTTTTTAAAGTGTTGGTATCACTGCCCTTTATCAATGAATTGCGGGAATCAATGTCGTCGTTTAAAAACCGCACTGTAAATAGAACTCTGTGCTAATGTAATAGAGCATAAAATCGAACACACGAGTGTCGAGCGTTTCGCTTCACTGCATCGTACCAAATCCGTGCGTGTGTAGCGACACCGAATTTGGTCTCCGGATATGGTTCGCTGTACGCTCCGTACCATATTCGTGTGTCTGTAGATAGCATAATGTGTTACATGTTGTAGTGTGCGTATTCCGCAATACTTCGACCGCATATTATAATAATACTAGCTATCCCGGGAAACTTCGTAGTCTTCGTACCGCCTTAGAATTTTTGTTGACGTACTGACTACTGACAGCAGCGCCACCTACCAGGTCCAATTGCAAATTTAAACCATTCTCGAATCAACCTGAAGACACACAAATTTTTTTATTAAAATCGGCCCAGCCGTTTAGGAGTTCAGTGACTAAATTGAGCTTTTTTTTAGATTTTTTTACCCTTTAACTACTTACTAAAAAGCTTAACTTTCTCAAATCGCAATGGCTAAATTTGGCACAAAATTAGGAATTAGACTTATTATAATTGACCTAGACAGAAAATAGACATTTTGAAATATATTAAATTGTAATGAAATTTGAACCTAGACGCTACGCTTTGCTTTAGGCGGGCAAAATACCGCTAGGCTATGAAGCATATTGCGAATTGATCGAAATTACGCTTTTGTACATTATAGACACATCACTTTGACGTAAATCGCATGAAGCCCCCCGCAGTAACGGGGGCGGCACGTCCCCCACTCATCTCCTTCACCCCCTCGAATACTTCATAGTTGACTACTCACAGCGCCTTAACTGGTAAATTCCATTTCAGTTGAAAATAGTTCAGTCTCTTGCGAACGCATTTGACACTACTTCTATCCTACTACTATTATAAAATATGTAAAAGTTTGTGAGGATGGATGTATGGATGTTTGTTACTCTTTCACGCAGAAACTACTGAACGGATTTCGATGAAAGGTATGGTAGTATTTTAGGCTCTGGATTATAACATTATCTACTTTTTATCCCGAAAAACCAGTGTTCCCGTGGGATACCCGCTACTATATTTACGCGGATGGAGCTGCGGGAATAAGCTAGTATCAAATATCGAAACTAGAGTTCTGCATGTTATCCGAATGCAAGATCTGTTATCCATTCATATTTGCATCAGGCAGAAGACACGCAAATATCATCAAGCTGAACAATCTGTAATAACCAAATCATTACACGGCCGACGAACGCCATTCATCGCGATCAGAGAAGACACACACGGCTGCACCGGAAGATTCATTGATGTCTTCCATTCACAATCGAATCGTTTCTGGTACAATGTTATGCATTTATTCAGATTTCCGGGAGGCACAACAGGAAGAGGTGAATATATTCCAGCTCTAAGACAATGGCAGCGCCAGATAAATTTAGATCAAATGCACATATTCGTCGTTATGGGTTTAAGATTAATGGTATTTACATGTAATGACGATGGCCAATATATTCTGAGAATGTTGTACAGAGAACGACATATTTTCTAGAATTTCAACAATCATGGGCGTAGCCAGGTTTTAGTTTCGGGGGGGGTTCAAGAAAATAAAACGACTACAAGTGCATTGAATAACCATGGCCGTCTTTAACCTATTGCCCTGGGCACATTAGAATATGTTTTTTTCTCGTTTTTACCTGTTTAAGCTTTAAACCCGGAAAAGCTTTAAGCGTCAGTACTAAATTTTATAATACGTTTTTTAAGTCAGAAACGAGCGAGCGCAGCGAGCGAGCAAATTTTTTTTCCTATTTTACAGGTTCAAAAGTTCAAATCTGTTCAAACGTTAAACTAAAATATTAACACTGAATAACGGTGAACTTCAGAAAAATACCATAAAAACAACCGGCTAAAATAGAACATCGGTAATAAATAATAAGCCTTTATGTTAACCGCGAGCGAGCAAATTTTTTTTCCTATTTAATAGATTAAATCTATTCAATATACATTAAAATAATGGGCGCCCATTTTTTTTTCGTTTTTACCTGTTTAAGCTTTAAAGCACAGTCTTTCAGGGGATTATGTAAATAGAAAAATACAAATATCAAAAGCCTAAAACTGAATGCTAGGATAATGTATATTACATTAGAATAATGGGAGCCCATTTTTTTTTTTTCGTTTTTACCTGTTTAAGCTTTAAAGCACAGTCTTTTAGGGCTTACCCTGAAAGATTGTGTAAATAGAACAATACAAATATCAAAAGCCTAAAACTGAATATGGGGTATTAAATTTTATAGTAATATGTTCTGTAAGCCAAACACGAGTGAGCGAAGCGAGCGAGAAATTTGTTTTTCCCGATTTTATAGGTTAAAAACTATTCAATCGTTAAACTTAAACACTGTATAACGGTGAACTTCGGAAAAATATCATAAAATGAACCGGCTAAAACAGAACATCGCTACTAAATAATATAATATGTTACTTATGTTAAACGCGAGCGAGCGAAGCGAGCGAGCAAAATTTTTTTTCTATTTAATAGGTTAAATCTTTTCAAATTTAAAACCCTAAAAGACTGTGAAAATAGGATCATTTTGTAATTTAAATTAAAGTAAAATTAGTGAAATTTCTGATGTTGCAAAACAGATGACAAATAACTTATTATGTTAGCTTTGTCATATAATACCTATTTCACACTTTTTTCGTAGTACATAATTACAAAATTTTGTGATCAGTGACGTGCCCAAAATATTGAGTCGCATGCTATACGTTCGAGGAGACGAGGATTCGATGGCACGCGTGCCATAGATTCGCGAACCCTGTTTTAGGCTATTGATTTTATTCTTTTTTTAAGTACAACATTCTTTCAGGGCTTAAGCCTTAAAGTATAAAAAGATTTTAACAGGTTAAAAACATTCGCTCGCTTTCTCAGTTTGAACGCATTTAACATTAACACATACATATAGAACAAGTTAGTATTAAAGTTCTGATTTAGGCTGTTGATTTTTTTTTCTAACATAACTTTTCAGATAGGGTTATTGGGGCGGCAAAATATGTTAATTGGCCTGGGGCGCAAAATTTCTAAATACGCCTGTATATGGGTCATCCACATGGACCAGCCGGCCCATTTCGGGGGGGGTTTGAACCCCCTAAACCCCCCCCTGGCTACGCCCATGTCAACAATAACTCAACTGAATGTTTCGTTTCCGCGATACCGTAATAGCTTCTAAGTTATTTAAACCTATAATAATCTACACTAATATTATAAAGAGGAAAACTTTGTTTGTATGTTTGTTTGTTTGTTTGTTTGTAATGAATAGGCTCAAAAAGTACTGGACCGATTTCAAAAATTCCTTCACCATTCGAAAGCTACATTATCCACGAGTAACATAGGCTATATTTTATTTTGAAAAAAAATAGGGTTCCATAAAATATTTTGGTTTTTCGGACACAAGGTGTAAAAAATCAACCAGAAAAGTTACTTATTTTGCGTACGCTGTCTAAACTATAAAAGATAGAACCATAAAATGTTCTAATTAATTGTAGATCTTATAAATATCTACAAAAAAGTCCGCGACACACTATACCTATCTATGTCGAGTGAGGCACAACAACCATTTTTTTATTTAGAAATCTTGAATTTTTTTGGACTACATTTAAACGCGTTTATTTTACTCATGCTATTAATCCTTATCAAAATTAATTATTTCATCACTTAAAGTACAGTTTATGTAGATAATATTTGGTCTTTGAATGATTGAAATTGGACGTGTGGTTTTGAAGTTATGGCGAAATTAAAATATTACGATTTCTGCTGCACGGCCCGTTGCGAAGTAGGCGTCACCAAGGCGCGTGCGGGGGGAGTTTAGATCTATGGTATTTCATACGATAAAAGGATACCCACCTACTTATTTCATTGAGTTTTATAGATTAGATTTCGCCCGTTTTGTTAGAGGTTTAAAGAATTCTGTAGTATTAGTATCAGTATTGTACCCGTGCGAAGCTGGGGCGGGTCGCTAGTATGCTATATAAAGAACAGCTTGGCTAAGAAAATGCAAATAAGTAAGCATAACCTTTATTTATGGGGTCATTGTAAGCTTTCAGTATTAAGTTTAATCGTATTCATAGCCGGCGGACCTTGGCGCTAATCAGATATAGGATGATATGGCGGAGAAGCCTTACTAAGGCCGCATGAGTCAAGGTGGCGTCAGCGAATTCAACACCTCACCACCTACATTCTTAGCCGACGACGCAATTCATGTACACCTAGTACCTACAGCGTACGCGTAAAGTATTTAAATGGAACACGTTGTAACATTTTATATGCTATGCTTAGTTACTGTGTTTATTGAGAAGAACGAGCAAAATGTAAATAAGTATTTGTATTTGGGGTCAATTCTGCTAAATAAAACCTGCATTAATACAATTACAATCAAGTCCCGATACGCTAAAACTGTCAAACGGTGTTCTCATAAACGTTAAACCAACGTGAAACGCGCTCTGCTCGGTCGAAACTTCATAAAATCCGTTCATCTTCATGGTAACATGTCGCTTCACTTTCAATCCAATCAAAGTAAAATGAAAATTATTCTATTTTAAATACGAGAATTTAAGGTTCTGATCTCGCATTATTTGTTAATTTTCAGAGGATCTACGTTAATAACTCTCTGATACATTAAAATAAACCACCAATTTGTAAGTTATCATGTGTACAACTTCTGATAACGGCATTTGTAAGCTTAGCGACTGTAAACCTACCTACCGAGCGATAAGAGCAAGGTGAAGGCGAGATTGCAGAGCCAGAGCAAATTCAATATTTATCTTTTTATATGCTCCACTTTTTGCGCAGTTCATTTTGGATGTGGTCGCTTTTCGAGGAACATAGGTTCAATAAGTTATCTTCGATTTATAAGCGAGAAAGTTATGCAAACGGGAAGGAGACGTGATTTTACAGTCATTTGCGACATGTTGCCGAATATAAAATATACCTACAGGTACAGGCTTAAGGCTACAGGTAATGTAAGCGTAGTAAATTGTACAGATTTTATTCTCATTGGATAACAAATCAATATGGCAACAGACGTATCGGTATGCGTAATGTAGAAACTAGATAATAGTCATGACTCACAACCAAATAACAATTAACGAGATTACTTTGATGATAATTGAATTGCTTTTTCATTACGTTGTGTAACCTTCATCAACATTCATCATCTAATTAAAGTAGGCGTAGCCGGAGCGCCCCAGAGCCCTGGAAACGACACGCTCGAGGCGGTCATAAACACAAACAACCTTTCTACTTTAGTGAAAATTTTACCTGCCACTTTCGGAATTAATTAGAGAGCTTTAAGCAGTAAAGAGTATTAGTGTAAAAGTAAAATACGATATAAAGACCAAACAGCATAACAGCCTTTGAAATATTAGGTTGAACGTGTACAAATAGGCTCCGCCTACGACCTAACCAAATTAACAGCGAACATGACGTAAGAATAGCAAACACTGAGATAATCCCATAGAATGACAAAACCCATAAAAAGCCTGAGTATCGTCTGTTATCAAGCGGGAAAGCTATAAATAACATCGACGATTAACAAATAGATCGAGATGAGAAGCGAAACGATGACGTTATGCACGTAACGAATCTTAATTATTATGCCACAATCCTTTAGGAATGGGCAAAGTAAACGCAAGTAAATCAGCTCACGAATCATTTTGAATAGGAAATAGCGAAACATAATTGGTTGTTTGGCTATTTAATAAAAAGTAGCAAATTAAGAACTAGACTTTCAGAAAACAATGCTCTGACTTTCAGAAAACAATGCTCTGAAACAATAATTGAGAACCACTGAATTTTAATTTACATAGGCTCCTTCTTAATTTGCTACTTTTTTCGGAAGCTGTAGTTCAAGGGTCTTAACAATAACTCAGTGTTCTTCCTTCAAGAGATGACATATCCCACCAATATGTGAAACAGACAAGGCCAGACACTATCATGCTTCTTTATTAAGTTGATACGCAGATCGGTTCGTTGTCCGGTCGCTAGGCGCGGGCGAGAGCTGGCCAAGCGCCAGGCATGCAGATCTGCACCACAGTGAAAATATTATTATTGTTTTAACTTCATACAGGCGGACGAAAATTAACTCTATGGTTGTCAATTTAAGTACCTGCACATTGTACCGCGAATTGCGATACCGTATGACATGGCAGTTTTAGTAAATCGATCTGTCACTTTTGTACCGCACGGTTGTATGTTCTTTTTACATCACTGCCGTAGAAAGGACGGCTCGGGTGGGTTTAATTCAGTTTGAGCTGTCGTTAGATTCGTCTCGACTGTGAGAGGAACACTTGGTTATCAGATTTACTGGAATTTTGCTTTTTATAGATAACTAGCTGTACCCAACAGATCTTATTAGACAGGTCGCGCTAGGCGTATTCGAGGTGGTAAGTGGAAAAAATTCTAAAGTCGCTGAATTTTTGTGTGTTGATAAAGTAGTCCCTGGGGAGCTTATCATTAAGTTTTGTGCCATTTCTGCCCACTGCGTTTTCAGCAATTCCATTTTTTGTGGTTGATTTTTTTATATGGCTATAAAAGTGGCAATATTGATTTAAAATTTAAAATATTAATGGTATCTTAACTGGGACAGCTTCCAGAGTATGGAGACTTAATTTGCGTCATTTTCGTCCAGTTAAATAAAGACTTAGGGTCATTTTTTGAAAACAGTACCGGCAAAAATTCTAAAGTGTGATAAACGACTATTTTCTGTTTAAGACCACTAAAATAGGCCTAATTCCAAATTTTGTGCCACATTAAGCGACTGCGATTCGAGAAATTAAGTTTTTTAGTTTCCCTAAGCTAAAAGCGCTCCAAAAACACATAATCGTTAAATAAAGTTCACGTATTCAATATTATTAAGTCATAAAGAATCTATATTCCAAGTTTGTGCCTTTTTCATGGAGGGTTTAAATAATAAAATGCAAAAATAATATTATTATAATATGCGGTCGAAGTATTGTGGAATATCGGTCGCACTACAACATACACATTACACATGTACGTAAATGTGTGTGATAAAATGTCATTCATTCGACTACATTTCAAAATTTTTATATTTCGCATTTTACAGCGATAACAAAATTTTAACTTGCTTTTGCCCGCAACTTTGTTTGCGTAGCACGAATGACGAAGCTGAATGTAATTGTCGCCTGATTTTGTACAATACATAAATGCACAATAAAATTTGATATCCGATAGGCTTCCACATGAAACTTCGGTTATCTAACACCAAAAAAATTACAATTTCAAATACCTAATTTTAGTTCTTGAAATTAGTCGTTTAACCGAATAGTCTCTTCAGCTACATCATATTTATTGTATATATAGTATTATTTAATAAAAAATAAATAAATTATTTCAACGCTTGAATTTTATACGTAGGTTGCTGAATACATGTTTCTAATACTCGTGGTTAAGGACTTTTTTATTAGGTTATTAATTGATTGTGATAATTTATATAATTAAATACATTTTACAAACCAACAAAATAATATTTGTATATATTGTTATTCATCCCGTTGACAATTTTATATCTAGGGGCACGGCAGGGCCCCGCCAAGTCGAGCCTAGTGAAACATCAGAGCACTACGTACGAATGTGGACCGATCCTTGTACTGCTTTTCGATATATGTTTTCTATGTTTAGCATTAATTTATAATAATGTTAGTCTTATAAAATAATTGATTTATAATACCTAACGTTAGTCTTAATTTAATTTGTAATTTTATTATAATTTTTAATTAGTATTATAAAAAGCATTAATTTGTGAAACTGGAAATAAAAGTTTTTTTTTTATTTTTGAATTTTTATTTATTTATTATTGCCTGTTAGTTTTATGTTAAAATGATGCCCGCAGCTCCGCCCGCGTAGGTACAGTAAGTAGTATTAGAAGCTATGATTTTTTTATCTTTAAGTTATTTTGTTTTTTGTATAACTGACCTTTGAATTACATCAATTTTAAACTTTGCTTGCCTTTTTGGGAACACTCCTTGACTATTTTTTTTTAAAGTCTCATGTTACGCAGCCACAGAAAAATTAACCACAAATAATCGAATTGCTGAAAAGGCAATAGGCAGACATGACACAAAACTTAATTATTAACTCCCTAGGGACTACTCTATCAACTACATATAGGTACAGAAAAAATTCAGCAATATTAGAATTTTTCCACTTCCCACTAAAAAACAGCTAGCGCGATCCGTCTAATGAGTCAAAATGCATAGCTTGAGCGTTTCATTACTTCATGAGCTTTTGTATAAGGCACACCCCACACTAGCAATATTCGAGCGTCGTCGTTGTGAATATTGTGTTCTCTAACAGAAAAGCTATGAACAGTGACTAAAATATTTTTTATCTTAAGCCTATTTTCTACTTTACGAGTTTGTAAATTCAAGCTTTATAGAGTTAGAGAACGTAGAGTGGAGTCAGAAGGTTCTAGACGAGATCAGAAGACATTTTTTATTGGCGAGTCATAATATTATGGTCTCGTCTTGGCATCATTAAACATGAAATAAATTCAAAATTGAAATTATAAATTTCGCATTTAGAACATTATTACTTGTCAAGTTGTCACATAAATTGTCATTTCATTTTGTCGTATGAAACTTGGGCCCCTCCCCGCGTGGCGAGAGGCCCGCACCCCGTATTCGCCATTGATACATGATAAAAGTTGGTTTTTTACATTCTAATAAAAAATCCCGCGGATAAACATGGTTAAACTTATAGAAAGTGTTTTGTAACACCATAATCATCATATAGATATGAACTCTACTAACTAAAAGTTTCATTAGTAGTTTTTATAGCGAGTTTGAGGAAAAAAAATGGAATATCTTTAAAGGAAATTGCCGAATGTGGCACATCTTTCTTACAGACTCAGATATTAACACTTTGAACAGTTTTGTAAGATTTGTCAGACATTAGAATAGTTGTGGGCCTGGTGGGACCATGTTTTATATAGTAGCCGAATACCAGGAAACCCCTGGTTGGATACGACTCAAACTGCATATGTGCATCGGTTACTCTTTCCTTAATATCGTGAAAGTAAAATTTTTAGCTATAATTTACTTTTGGGCCAATATCCATGAAAGACACAAAAACCTAAATTGCTACAAACGCAGCCATCCAAAATGGCACAAAATCCAATTTTAGACTAAGAAGAAGGTCCGGAAACTATATGCAAAAAATAAAAGACTTTAGAATTTTTGCACCCTCAAAACTTATCCAGACCCGTCTATATTCTGTCTTAACTATGAACGGGAATAAATAAACAACAACGTACATACACCTACAGATTCTACACTAACAATTACTCTTACAATAATACCTACCGCTACAGCATACAGGTGGTGTGTGAAAGAGTTATTGACCACTGAGGGTTGGTGTTCTAAAGGTTTAATTGAAGTTTTTAATGGCAAATCATAAACAATAAAAATAAAAAAAAGAATGGGGCGAGCCACCCTTAGATATAAGCCACCCTAAGATAACTGAGATGTATGAAAAATAGCTTACAACCTACTTTAATACATACTAACCAAATACACCTGAAAAAATTCATAAAAATCGGTCACGCCCTTTCGGAGGAGTTCTATGACACGAAATAAGATCTTCAACATGTATTTAACTATCCTATTGAATTTGACACTTTTTTGATTTTCTGAAACAGATCCAAATTAAAATACTGTATAATATATGTCTGCACTCTCAGACGAGGACGCGCGGACGTTGTTGACACGACCAGTTGGCGCGATCTTTACGTTGGTCTCAATAAAATCTCTTATTCGTTTACATACATTGTTTGTTTTGGCTTGAAATTTTATTCCCATGCGATGAAGTTGCAGTTAGATAATAAAAGTATTATTAACGAAATAAAGAATATATTTAAGGCAGTGAACATGCTTTGCTGGTAGTGGGAGTTTTTAGCCACCGAGTTAAATACAGCGCTAGAATTTTCAATGTTAACTAAGAAATTTAACTTCGCTTAGGCCTTAGACAAACAAAATCTACACAAATGCAAATTACAACTCTGAAAACGACGTCTTGTTTTTTATCTATTCAAATAACGTCAATGACTGAGAGATGAATATGTATTGTTCGGATGACCTCGGAGACAGAACCCTCGTGAGCACGAGTTTTCACAAATAATACATTCACAGCCGTACGTTATCCACAAACTAAATAATGGCTGACCTTTATTGTCATTGTTATAAACGTGTCTCGATACACGGCCCTTTGCTTTGCATAAACAGCTTTTCTTACAAACTCCTATCGTTTATATTACGTATAAGAATATTCTTTAAGCTTTTACTTTCGTAAATATTCTTGCTAATATATACATTCGAATTTACAATGCTTGGACATTAATCAACTGATTATATCTTATCGTTATCGACTGAAATTTGGTTATCACGCCTAGTGTTCGTGACTGCTGGTTAGTCATCACTCACCAACAATTAGTCCAGGCTTTGTCTCTATTCTAATTCCACGCACGTTACTAGCTGTGTCATATCGACAAAGTAACCTTTCTGATACTGATTCACGGACCGATATAGTGCCTCTTATTTAATACGCGACTGATGTGTCTTCACTATAAATAATAGCAGCTAAAATGTGTCAGGGAGGTTTACCGAGTTTTTTTACGGGCTTCTTTTCGAAATCCTACTAGTTCAACGTCTTATCCCCATTTGTCCTACATCTCGAATGGAGCTTGTGTTCATTGGTACGAAATTAGTTCATCCAAAAGGTTAACACATTACAATCAGTGTGACATACGAGGAAATAAGTTTGAATCATCAATGTGGCGATCGTATCAAAGTTGGCCGGGGTTAATCAACATGCGACAATGATCCTCATTCGTCATGAAACAGACACACACTGATGGCATTTCACGAATCTAATGCCTATTCCCTTTGTAACTTTGTGGGAGGTAAACGTTTTTGAAACTCTATAATTAGCAGTATTGATGCCCAACCCAAATAAGCAAAGTTCAAAAACCTAAAAATGGATACTTAATCTCAACGCGCGCTGACACTAAAGTCGGTAATACTCTTTCGCGAGCGGATTCCGTGTAATCCCACGGGCACACGGATTACTTACGATGTCGGGACTCGGGCCGGTCGATCCTCGCCCAATTACACCCCGACGCGGCATCGATCCACCCCATCCGCCCCACCCGCCACGTCCCGCGCCCGCCTCACGTGCAGCCTTCCACTTAATATCGAGTAATAAACTACGAAGGTGAAATATTTCACGAACCACAAGCATAGGCCCTTCAAAGAATTGATTCATGAATAAACCGTGTTTCGTGTGTAAATACAATAATTTGGGGCTGTGAACGACCGTTAACATGGACTTCTAGAACGCAAGTTTAGTTTTTGTTAAACTTATTCCTAATGTTTTTTGGATTTTTCTAGTAGCATGGTCAGGCTTCTTACCGAAAATACTTTTTATCGTGACTAACGTACTTGAAATATGATCGAAGATGTTAAAATCTACGGCAGATATTAGTAAAAACTCAGAATGAAATTGAAGAAATTGAAACACGAAATAAACCTAAGGGTCAATTCTGCTAAATAAAACCTGCATTAATACGATTACAATCAAGTCTCGATACGCTAAAACTGTCAAACGGTATTCTCGTAAACATTAAACCAACGTGAAACACGCTCAGATTGGTCCAAACTTCACAAAATCAGTATATGACAAGTCGCTTCACTTACAATACAATCAAAGTAAAATAAAGTCTAATTTAAATACGAGAATTGAGGTTCTGGTGTTACAGATTCAGCCGAACGTTTTCTAGTTTAGTGTGGCGGGTATAAATAGCACAATAGCGCGAGCTATCTCCTGGCGATGTGAACGACTTCTTATCTATCGCTGACATCATTGCGCTTGGCCGCTAAATCGGATCGCACGAATCGCAAAAACCCGTCACGGTCAGCTTTCACGCACGGAGTGGGCTGAAATTGAAGCCACCCATTGATATGGAAAATCAATTATTTATGCAGAGTCCAATGTTTGTGGAATTGGTACATTTAAATGTACCATCATCGTCATCATGTACTACAGAGAAGATATGCATAACGCAGCCTTTTCTCATCATACGATTGAGCAAAATTATGTATTAAAGTATGAAGGATTAGGCACTAACTAAACAGGTCATTTTTACAGTTCGTTCGTTTCAGCCTGGTGACATCCACTGCAGGACATTGATTTCCAGTGCGACCGGTCGCTCGCGACTCGTATCCACCTTCCTGCAACTTTTCCCGGGTCGCCTTGTCCACCAGTTTATATTAATACTCAATTAGATCAACACAATGTCCGGTAATCGTGCTCTCGGATAGTGTATATAATATAGTATGTAGGTTGACTACGTGGCATAAACATATTATTGTAAGGAAACGTTATTTTTACCTTGTTTTAATGGGTGTGCGTCAGAGACATTAGCATATCTTTAAATGGGACATTAGATACATCAGACAATTAAGTCATGCTTATAATGAAACAAAATATAACCATTTACTATGGTATATGATTTTAACAGCGAGATTTTTTTTGTGATTTAAAATAGCTTTTGTCTCGTAAATGTCGCGACCAAAGCTGCTATAAAGTCAGAAATTGTAAACTCCGTAAAGAGCGAGGTTTATTATCTCGGGACGTGGGGTTTCGTAAGCCCAAGAAAACAATAGGCTTTTAACCGTGTCATCTAAAAGCGAAAGCCCAATGTGGAACAAAAAGGTTTTACGTGTAGACTGTGGGCTCGTAAAATGTACCTATTTATACGCTACAAACGGCACACCGCATAATAAACTTGATGCATTTCCGGGATATTCGAGTGCCAGTCGGCACAGTCAGCGGGTGCAGTAAAATGGCTATCGAGAAGCCGTAAGCCCGGGTCAATGTAACTTGGCATTTACTTTCTGAAATCGGTCATCGAAAAACACATCACTGCCCACGCAAAACACACCTCTAGCAGTTCAATCCTCGACGAAAATAACGCCGCTGTTGTCGAGCAAAACTGTAGTTTCAGGAACAATAGCGGCGCCAGAATTATCTCCACCAGGTGCTTTCATCGCATGAAACCATTTACGCTGGTTAAATTCCGGGTTTCAGGAATGGTCTTTTTATTTGGTATTCAAGTGCCTACTTTTCTATTTTAATAATAACAAAACTTAAATACTCGTTCTTTTTTCTTTATGGGACATCTTGATTTACTGAGTTTTACGCTTCCTTTATACGGACCCTATCACTAAAACTTCGCTGTCCGTCTATCACCAGGCTGTTTCACATGAACCGTTATAGCTAGACAGTTGAAAATTTCACGGATGATGTATTTCTGTTGCCGCTATAATAACAAATATTAAAAACAAAAAAATAAACCACTTTGGTTTGGAACCCTTCGTGCGCGAGTCCAACTCACATTTGGACGGTTCTTGTGTATTATCTTATGGTATCTTTCGTCCAAATATCTCAACAGTACAAATAGTTAATAGCCATACATCGGCCATCAGCTTTCAATATAGTGTAGAATCTCGATCAATACCGTGTCTATAACAAGTTCGTTTCTAGGGCGCGGGCGTTGGGAGGAGACATGTTTAATTCAGTGCACTCCCTTACGATTTATTACCCTGTCGATGGCCCGGATAACGCCCGACGATAAAACACATCGTGCCTTATTCCTGTGTTCGTGCTAATTGCGGTGCGTCGATAACATATCTGTAGGATCGCTTGTCTTGATTAACGATTATGGAGAATCCACACACACACGATAGTGTGTGTGTGGATTCTCCATAATCGTTAGGCGTTTTGCAATAGCTGCAATCTGCATATGGTTTATACACGTAACGCCAGTTCCCAATCGGGAAGCTATTAGCTTTGCGAAACTATTCCAAACAAAAATGGTCTGCTCGAACATGTCCATCTGATTTTACGACACATATGCACGAGAAAAGGGAACTTAAAAGTATATTTATGAACGCATAATGCGGTAGTAAACAGCTTGCGTTACACGCAGATTCCGGTACATAACTACATACACAATTATAATTATCGTCCGGCGCGGCGCGACGTAATATCGGTAATGGAAGCTTGCCCAGTCTTTAGTATGAGATTCACTTCGTGTTGCACGTCTGAATTTATTCGATGCAAAAGTTGGACTTATTGGACTATTTATTGCTTTACTTCACCGAACATATTGTTTTTTGAAATAAGTTGAAGCAGACAGAACCAGAACTACACGGATGAACCTATAAATATTTGATTGTGAAGTGGCAAATGAAACACTGAACAAAATGGGAAAATTCAAGTCGTTTTTAGTATTTTTCTAATATTTCTCACCGTTTGAACCTTCCCTGAACCTCCACAATTATTTCAAGACCAAAATTACTTTTGAATTGCAATCCATTTTAAAATATAAGAAGATAATAAACAAGACGAAGATTGGTTCAAATCGAGTTCCACCTAATGAGTATTTTATTCAAGATCAACGCACTCGTTTGAATTTTAATGATAAATATTGTTTTCGCGTAGGAAAACCAAAACTATTATTTTAACCGTAGCGTTTAATAGGGCGTTTTGGGTAACGTGGCCGTTATAAATACACAATTATCTGCACAGGATAAATGACAGGAAAATGTTTATCACGTAGTAGTTCCTGTGGCCGTCGAACGAATTATGGTTAGCGGATGCATGACATGCATACATTAAAACCGTTCGTAAAATGGATTTATTGCATTTAACTAAGGGTGGTATCACCTACAATATACATCTATTAAAGATCTGTCTCCAATATGCATTAATTGATCAAAGAAATTGGATGATTTCGTCAAATAAACAGGGAAAGTTTAAACAAAATAGAAAGAGACCTTTTATCCAATCTCTTACTCCTTTCGTTTGTATTTGTGTCTGCTTTCCTTGTTTATTTGATGAACAGTATAAAAACTACAATGTAGGTAACACAAACTACAAAGGTATATCCAACTTCTTAGATGACATCATGTACAGTTGACGGCAAATCCGCTCTACCGCTTTTGAACCTTATTGCCGAGTTTAGGTCGATAAGTTGTACACCGGTATTCAAAATCTATAAAAGATAATATTATGCGAGTTGAATTTTCACCGGGGGATTTGCTGAGCTGGTATCATATCACTTGTGGCGGACCTTTATACATAATACCTATATATATTATTTTGTATGGTATTTTGTGTATGTATTTCAAAACGAAACATCATATTGCCCTTTGCAACTTAACTAATTATTTAGACTTAATATTCATAACAGGAAAATCAATACCAGATATTGATAGGTTCAGAAGTAGATTTTCAGTCGGACAACTCAACGAAAAAAGTTCGTAATTTAACAATATAGTGGATGGCAAAGATTAGACAGTCGTAGTAAATTGTGTCCAATTTTCCCAGACGGATGGACATTTGGAGAGGATGCTATGTCCTGACGGTTTACGCTAATCTTGGGACCAGGAAGTGTTTTTCTCATTGCCCCATTTACCATCCATTATCAAGTTAGGACCGGTGAGCGGTTTGTGCATGAAGACAATATAATAAATAAATGTAAGCGAAGAGGTGGCTATGGTGGTCTACGCAACACTCGGAACAGCATCCTGAAAATGATTGCTTATAGACCAGACTGTCCTATACATAGGTATTGGATAGAGATAGCACTAGGAATAAAATAATTTGGATACATAATTTATATATAATGATGAATTATCACAGTGTAATAAAGAGATACAGTGGTCCAACGCGTTTGAAGTCGCGCGAAATGCCGCTTTTGTGTAGGTATTCGTCATTGCTGCAGGGTTGTCACAATAATGTGTTTTATTATACAAAATACAAATGCGTATACAAAAGCTAGTAAATATATCATGATATATATCGTATATATATCATGATATAATATATCAATTGATATTTATGATTGATATATTATATCAAAATTGATATTTATATTTAAAAATGTAAAAGAATGTTTTAAATGTAAAAAATCTTACATCAACACAGGTCTTATTTTCCGAGAGTTTCACAAGCCTAGGTCATCAAAAACTTGCTATTTGACACGACATAAACTAATCATAGCCATCGACGCGGCTTGTAACGGCATATGACACCCACGTGACCCCCTGTTTTTCGGAAGAAAATTCCTTGTTTGTTATTATACTATTGTTATACCATATTTTATACCATGTGTCAAATTAATTCGACTGATAAAATTAATACACTTTTTTTTCTTCTGGTTATAAACAAAAGTCATTTTACGGTTTTATGGTTTATTTAAATTGATACTCAAAAGTATCTATCGTTGATTTTTAATTGATTTGAAAACTTTTAATATCAATAATAAATAAATGATTTTAATTTTACTTCCCTATCTTCAAATTATCAGACATACAAATTATTTCGATTCAACTACTACGAAAAAACATGAGTACCTATGAGATTTGTATGTAATTTTGAAAATATCAAAAAATCAAAAATATCGGATATATCTATATAATCAAAGATATCTGATATTTTGATATTTATTATAAATATCGGATATTAACGAACCCTGCAAAAGCTACAAATGCGAAACTGAAAGGTATTTTCGACATTGGGATTTACTAGTTTTTAGATTGCGATTGTTGAATTTGACGATGTAGTTAGTAAATTCTCATACGTAGATACAATTTTATTAAAAATTCTGACGGGAAACAGGCGCATGGTTTTGTATTAAAATTAATCTTCTTTAGCTGTTCATATAATTGACCATTGTAAATAAGTACCTACATACAACTCAAACGAAACACTGTCGCAAACCACTTAAAACAATCAAATTAAAAAGCGTCAACCCCGGCTGACGTGTCCCAAGCGAGTGTATGGCAGCTTGGGCTCGCTACCGCCCCTCTCTCACCCCGCACGCCCCGCACGATTGCTCTGTCTAGACGTGTCCGTTGGACGACTGTAGGTAATAGTTCTATAGGCTGTGGAATTATTATGTATCCGAATCATATTATTATTATAAAAATGTCATTACTAACAATACTAACATAGAATAAGTTTATTTTGTTACTAACACATTTACCTACAGCCTCCGTGGTCTAGTGGTTCGAGCATTGGCTCTCGACTCGGAGGTCGTGGGTTCGATTCCCACAAGGGAACAACAAAAAATGTTGTTTCCAAGTTTGGTTAGGACAATGCAGGCTGATCACCTGATTGTCTGACAAGAAAGATGATCCATGCGTCGGATGGGCATGTAAAAAGTCGGTCCTGCGCCTGATCTCTCGCCAGTCGTGTCGGTCATCCGTCCCACTGGGTTACGAGAGTAAAAGGAAGAGAGAGTGCTCTTGTGTACTGCGCACACACTTGGGCACTATAAAATCACTCCTGCGTAACTGGCCTGGTTTCAATGAAACCGGCCACCGTCACCGAGATCGGCGGTGTGGGGAGTATTTTTATTACCTACGACTACACTACGGCCGCTGTATCTTGACGGGTCTGAACATAGGCTCTGCGAACTTTAGCGCATGTACAACTCGTGAAGAAAACTGTTATTGTATTATTTTTATATACCTATGTACTAATAAAATTTCCCTAATTCAGTTGATCAATTAGTACAAATAAAATAAATACGAAAAAACTTAGAAACAGTCATTGCGCAACCTTCTACGCGAAGTTCAGACTCGCCAAGATACATCGGCCGTATTGTATATTATGAGTCTGAAATAAACGTATTTTATTTTTATTTAATACTAGATGTTGCACGCGACTTCGTGCGCGCAGAAGGAAATCCCACAGTAACCGTACATTTTGCCGCGCTAAAAAGTAGCTTATGTCTTTCCCTGTGGTCTAATCTACATCTGTACCAAATTTCATCAAAATCGGTCCAGTAGTTTCGGAGCCTATTCAAATTTCAATGCAAACAAACAAACTTTTCCTCTTTATTATATTTGTATCTTTTAGCTGTTACTAGAAATTGTGAAATGGCGCCATATCGAATTTGTGTGGGGGCACATGATGTTGGCGCCGCGATAAATTGGCAACGATTACCAGCGCTCCGATTGGCTCAGCTCTGGGGTGTAACCGTCTACTAGCTAGTGAAAATATAGTAAATAAATCACTAGAATATCCCTCCTCCCTTTTTGTTTGAGACTTTCCTGGATCAGATTGAAAATCGCAGTTGAATTTAGTATAACACAATATGTTTTCTTCTACAGGGGGACCTATATAAATGGGTATTAATTATTTCCAGCGGCCCGCCTAAGTGGTCTGATAATGGTTTTCAGCAATGGCGCAATGAAGACGGACATATGCACTCCAGCTAATGAGTGTCAGGTTACCAGGCGTTCTGCCGATCTCACGCTTCCCGCAACAACAATAAACAGATGACGCACGTCGCTTCCCATACTAGGTATATTTCGTAGGAAAATGTTTGTTATATTATAGCAAATATGGTAATTAGTCCGGGTAGAGTTTGCTGTTGTAAACACGGCGGGTCGGAAGGCTGGTTAATTAAATGGCTACATTCAAAACTAAAACTTACTGCCGTAGGTTTATTAATTTTATTACTGACGATGAGACTAAAGGTAGCCTTTCGAGGGTCACCTTATAGCATCCAACCAAACATTGGCAATAGCCATATATACATATAATTATATATTCATATGATTGGATACTCAAAGGGCGTCAGTTCCGCGGCGTCACTGACGCTCGCTTCGAAAGGTTACATTAATTCTGAGACTGTATAATCCGGCATTCGGCGGGCCCGGGAAAATTCAGAGCACTGGAAATAGAACTCTGCCCTAATAATAAGAGTTGATGAAAATCTAACACACGAGTGTCATGTCAAATGTCAATGTCAAATCTGACAACTCGAGTCCAGAGTTCTATTTTCAATTTTCAAATTTTCTCAGTCCTTCCGAATTCCTGACAACCTTCGAAGCCTGAGTAGTAGAGATGGATCGCTACTAGCAAATGGTTGCGTTATTCCCATATCGTCGTGTGCCAGGTGTGATTTATTTACGTGAAAACTGAACAGATCAGCGAGGTGAGAACGGATCGGAATAAATTATTTGTTTACTATTTACACACACCTACCCAAGTTTGTCTAGCAATGTCAAGGTCAAAATACCAGTTATATGAAATCCTCGATTGCGACTAAATATTACAATTTGTTCAAGCAACTTTTAAATTTTTAACTTCGGAATTTTCGGAGGTGGATTTGATTAAAGATTTGATCGATGGGGTTATACATTCCAAAATAATATGCCATCTTTGCAGCTAGTAAACACCATTTTATATGCCAACGAATCACGGTCCTTTCAGGGCTTAATATGCTGTACGTTATTTTGGCTACTGAGCAAAGATTTACATCGTAATCCATACATTTTTTACTTGTGAACTCAAAACTATAACCATTTCCTTAACTCCACTTCGCTGTATACAATTTATACTGACGTCAACTCATTGTTTTCATACGCGTGATGTTTTTTCATGTGTATCTGTGATAATAACTCACACAGTTTGTTAAGATTGTGACCACGAGACGTACAAACATACTTGTTCAAATATACGTGATACCCCTTGTTTGATAACAATAACTGGATTATATTTATTGAAATAGGAGGAGGAAACTCGTGAGTAAGTATAATTATTGTTCAAATAAACAAGGAAAAAGTGTTAAGCCTTTTAGTGTTTTGAAAACACAACGTAGGTGAAAAATAGGAATAGTCATGTATAGGAATAGTAACAATCTAACCGTATTTCGGGAAAAATCTCTAGAAGCTTTCAATTAATTTCTATCTATTTCGTTGCATTAGAACGTTACAACGAATGTGTAGTTGAAAATAAGATTCCTACACATAAACAATGAAAATAAATCGACCTATTTATAAATGACAATATTGGCAGCAATCGTCGAATAAATTACAACAACTCTACGACTTGACAAATTCTTCGTGTTTGGCGGGTAGTCGAAAAATATTTGTAAATAACTGAACGGTGACTGGTCCAGTTAATGTTGACTTTTAGTTACCAAACATTCAATTGATACTAGTACCCATATTGTATACTATGGCATTTCAAATTCAAATGAAGATTTTATACAAATTAAAGAACACATACACACTTAAGAGACAAAAATTCACAACCTTCATGGTCGTTGCAGACAATAATATATTACAAGAAGACTGAAATATATAAGAATGGATTTTGTAACGCTGAATTATTCCTTTTGAATGGCAATCATCAGTCTTGAAAAAGATAATAAAGTGCAGAATATTTTGTCCACTGACAGATCAACTTTGAAGCGAATAGAAAAATTAGGATGTTTGAAAAGAAGACAGCTAGACTTGCTTGAAAATTGTAAGATAAATATTATATTACATAAGTTGATTTTTTTATTTTGTGAAAAATATATGTACATACAAGTTTCATTCCATTAATGGCCTTCTATCTAGGTACTTGTACTTGACTATAATTGATAAAGATTTCAGTTTCCACCAATCTTTAAGTGTAGGTTTATATATTAGAGCATCTTACTAGTGAAAACATTTACACAACGGAAAAGCTATCCAAAATGCTTTGTCTGTAAAGTGTTTTTTCCCGAAATATCATACAAAGACAGCAACATTGAATGCTTATACGTTGTGTAAATATTTTTATAAGTTAAGGGGGTAAATATTTATCACGGGGCCGGGGATAATATAGGGTTGCGTCCTGTTCCCCAGGATATGTCCTGGTTTTTACAGTGCCCTGGGCTGTCCTGGATAGATTCAAAGCAGCGTTCTGGGTTTTTAAAGCGGCCTGATAGTCATGTGTAATTTAAAATTTCGCGCGCCACTTTTACGATTTTACTTTGTAATTTAATTTTATTCAAATACTTTTATGAAAAAATAAAAATTATTATTATTAGCATTACATGTACATATTTCTGTTAGACGGCGTCCTGTTTTTAAACTGAATTGTCCTGGTTTTTTTCAACTTCAAATCCTGTTTTTTTTTTTATTTGGGGTTGCCAACCCTAGGATAATATAAATTAATAACATTCATAGCGAGCCAGTATAACGTCGATAAAAATCGATACTTTATCAATGTTCCTAACGAGTTGATAAGGATATTAGCGATAAGCCCTGAAGTAACAATTTGAAATACATAATTGTGTATTTTAAACACTATATATTGTAGGTACAGTCGAATTAAATTCTTAGCAGTTTAATGACCCACACAATTTGAAAGTATTGTTATGAAGTGAAAACACGAATGTCATTAGTTGAGTTTACTGCCTAGGAGTACCGAGTAAGTAACTAAGATCAATCTCAGGAGTATGTCAACCTGCTAAACAATCAAGTTTCTCCGACTGTACCTACTCACTACAGTTTCCATGTGAAATACAATCACATGACTTATTTGCATAATGACGTATTCTTTTCTCAGCTGAACAAATTATGTAGTACTGGAACTAATGGTTGTCTTTGGAGGTGACATTTTGTTTATTTACGTAATATACGTAAGACGTTACGTTTCTTAAGGGGCAAATAGCCCCTAAATCGCTCAGTTTGAGTCCTAACTACTCCGAAAAATGGAAATAAAAAAATTCAAAAAAATATACATTTCACACTTCAATCCTTCATCTTTAATATCATCGTTAATTTTTTTAATACGACGAAGATTAATATTAAATAAATTAAAATTAAGTAGCCCTGTTTTCAGATTTCTTTTTCTATCTACTTACTACCTACTACGGCTATAAAGATGGTTCTTTTACGAAAATGTGAAGAATATATTTATCTAACATTTCATCGTTGGATTTTTCGAAATACCGTTTTGTTTTCAAAATATACGTAAATAACTATTATTTTGTGAAAATATTTGTAAGCGGTGCGTGCGCGGGCGCGCGGGACAGTGAGCCGCTGACTTTCGTACGAGGAGGTTGTGTCACTCTCCGCGGTGCCGCTATTTCGCAATCGTTTATTTTACTCTTGAAATAATAGGGAACAACATGCCATAAAAAATAAATTATGAAAACCTAAGCGAGCACTCTGCCTGCGATAGAATGAAAATGTTTGATCGTTGAATGTACTTTTTTGTTCCTTCAACTTCTTACTTGAAATTTTAATAATATATTAATATAATATTATATAGTGTATATTATAGTATAATATTTTATTGTATATGTACTTGTAAATTTCACAGAAAGTGTATAGTTCTATTTCTATGACGACCTCTGTGGCTCAGTTGGTTGAGCGTGTCGTTGCTCAAGCCGGGGGTCGCGGGTTCAAATCCCGCCGACGGAAAAAAAAGTTTTCTGTGTTCCTGGGTCATGGATGTGTATTAAATATGTGTATAATATAATAAATATCTTAATTATGTGTACCAATAGTATAAAAGTATTAAATATACTTCCGTTATCTGGTACCCGTAACACAAGTTATTCGAGAACTTACCACGGGATCAGATTGACGTGGTGTGACGCGTCCATAGATATATTATATTATTTCTTTTTTAATTGTCTATTTAGTATATCAACGCTTTGAGCTATATAGTATATGAGGTAAAAATGCCTAAGCGACACTTATTTATTTATTTAACACACATACAACTACTATTACAGACAAAATCCAATTCGATAGCGTAGGAAAGCAAATTCATATTTTATAATATAATACATATTATGATATTTCCAGTTTAAATAATAATAATTGATAAAAAATAATAATTAAAGAAATAATAATTAAAAAAGACACATATGACGCATAAATTTAGTAAACTTTATAGAAGAGTGATTTAAAGTTAAAATTTTTAGAAAAAAAAATCATTAAAAATCACAAAATAGTCGGATTTAGATGGTTTTAACATACATATATATATCAATAAAATACAACGTGTATCTTATTTTTATAGCAATTTTTGATATTAAAACGAATCATATAGCTTTCGAATTACAGGCAGTTTATGTCGCTTAGGTAAAAAAGTCCTAATTCGAAAAATAGGTAAAATTATCTAAGCTATCAACGAAAGTTATGTAATAGCAAGTAAAATTGCCTAAATTTTATTTTAAAGGTTTTCAGCAACTTGTAAAAATAGATAAGCTATAGATACATTTTTTTTATGAAATATGGGGGCAAACGAGCAAACGGGTCACCTGATGGAAAGCAACTTCCGTCGCCCATGGACACTCGCAGCATCAGAAGAGCTGCAAGTGCGTTGCCGGCCCTTTAAGAGGGAATAGGGTAATAGGGGAGGGTAGATAAGGGAATAGGATAGGGGATTGGGCCTCCGGTAAACTTATTATATAAATATAAATATTAAATAAATTAAATTAATAAGGTAAATTTTCTGTAGTAACAGGTAGAAATAACTAATTCCAAACAAAAAAAAATATAGGAGTACTCATCTAAATGGCCTTAGAGTTTATAAAATAAAACAAGATAAGTTACATAAATGTTGCTTCCATTAAGAATTTTCTACGGCTAAAGTTATCTTAGTAAATTTATTATTCAATGACATTGTAAATTTTTGCTCCTAACTGACAATATATTCCTTCTTCTTGTTTATAAAAATTAATTGCAGTTACTAAAACGAGCTAATTTTGATCTTGAAATAATAAAAAGTATAGAAATATAAAAACTCAAGGCCTAGGATTGCAGCCCATTGCTTTATACTTAAGCTGCGGCCCCATTCCTTGAGTTCTCTCTTGGTAGTGCTGGTAGATATTCCAAATACCGATTCTGGGCATGATACCGTGACACAATTGGCCCAAAGCCTACCCAGCTCATCCGCGGTTTTGTTGCCGGAGATGTTGCCGTTGCCTAGAACCCATACCAGACTGATGCTGTTGTCTCGTCCTAGCATGTTTAGCGTTTGAACACAAGCCATAACTTATTTAGATGAAAGAAGAAGGGGCAAAAAGTTCCCATCCTTGTAGCACTATAAGACATAATATATCAAATGAAAGGGCTTAAAAAAGTGTCATTTTATTGTATGACGAAAATCCTCTAAACCATGGGAGAAAAAAGTTAATGAGGGTTAAAGGTTAAAAAAGTTAAAAAAATCATTCTGTATTATTGCACCGTTTCATAGTGTTGCTACTATGGAACAATTTTTGGAAAGTAATGTTATACACTAAACTTTAGAAAAGTGTTATATTTTGATAAACTGCCTCATACTTTGATGAAATGTATGGAATGATAATAAAATACTAAAAATAAGCTTTCCTCAATTTTTTCGCACATAATTACTTCTGCAAATTGTTTCTTACTTGCAACGCTATCGAATGGCGCAATAATACAAAATGTATTTTTTTCCTAATTTGCGGGTTTGAATCCTGGCCTGGAAAAGTGGTTTATGTAAAATCAAATAATTCAGATAAAATATTAAAATACATATAATTAAATAGCAAAAATAATTTTCAAACGATTAGGTACAGAAAAAAAAGATATAGTACATGGTAAATTATACTTCTGGGCGTTGTAAAGGAAGTCAAAAAAAATTAGCAATAGTAATTTAGCCCTACGGAATATCGAGTCCGACTTGATGAAAACTTAAACTCTTGAAACATGAAAATTTTTAAGTACTCAATTTTCCTAGACAGGATTGGAACCCATAAATTATGAAAAAAATACATCCTTTCAATAGTATCGCAAGTAAGAAACAATTTCCATAATGTAATTATGTCCGACAAAATTGAGGAAAGAGCTTATTTTTATCATTTTATTATCATTCCATACATTTATCAAAATTTATCAAAATATTATAAACAGAGGCAATTTATCAAAATATAACACTTTTCTGAAGCTTGCTGTATACCATTACTTCCCAAAAATTGTTCCTTATTAGCAACACTATGAAATGGTGTAATAATACAGAATGTTTTTTTAACTTTTTTTCACCTTTGGGTTAAAACTTTTTTCTCCCATGGTTTAGAGATTTTTCGTCATACAAAAAAATTACACGCTTTTTAAGTTCTTTCATTTGATATATGTCTTGTAGTGCTACAGTAGTGGGGACGGGATCCATACAAAAATGCCCCTTCTTCTTTCTGCTGCTGTCAGTGCCTTCAGCGAAGTGTGATTGTTTTGATAGACTGCGCTGATTGACAGTAGCAGAAATATCATCTAAATTATCCTAATCTTCTCTATAAGATTAGGATGTTTTATGGACAAGGACAATCTGTAGGCTCTGTATCAGATATCTTCATCTAAACTGATTCAATTTAAGTCTCTATAACTCCTGAACTTATGAAGTTTTTTGGACCGTTATAGTTTTCGTTCAAAGTTTATTACATGGATTACCATCATGAATTTTCCACATTTTTAGAGCCAGCCGTTTGGCTTTTAGAGGGGGGACGCCGTATTTTAACAAGAAATGCGCTTAACAGTGGAATATCGCGCAAACGGAATGTACGTACATCAAAATATAATCTCAGAAACCTCTTAATGTTCTTAAAATATCTATGTCCCTAATTATATCTCCCCCTTTCGTGTAGGTGTACCCAAAAATTATCTCCATTTATTTTAGCATTGTGTTGACGTGATAAATAAACTTACCCATTCAAAGTATTATATTTCAATTTTTTGAATTTTTTGGATTTTATTTTTTTTTTTGGTTTGGATGGACCGTTGGACCGACCGACACCACCGTTTGGATGGACAGACGGACGGGCGGACGGTCGGTCGAACGGAAGGACATGACAAAACTATAAGGATTCCGAGACATGAACTACGGAACCTTAAAAAAGGAATAATAATGAAACCACGCCGATTTCAGTGACTGTTGCCAGTTTAATTGAAAATAGACCAGCTTTAGGAGCTATTTTATTATGTCCAAGTATGTGCGCAAAGTTACCTCCCATAACCTAGTATATTGATATTTACTATTACCGACAGGACTAACTAGCGAAACATTAGGCGCATAAATATAGAAATATATTTAGCAATGTTTGCGTTCATTTATGTTCCCACACACTATTTATTGATACTTATGCGACATTTTTGATTTCGTATTGTATCTTAGCGACGTAAGATAATATTTTGGGTACAGGAAAAAATTACATTTTTTTTCGTCATTCTTGAATATTTCAAAGAAAAAAAAGGTATCCCCTTTTTTCGCATAATTTTAATTGTCATAATTTCATTTGGCATACCTCTCTTGGCATAATTTTGTTACGCATACTATAACTTTGGCATACTTAATGGTTTCTTGGCATAATACATCATGAGGCATAAATATAATTTAGACTAATATTTTTTGTCCTAATTTAATGAGGCATAACTCGTAAGGCATAATTTTTCTTGTCATAATAATACTTTGGTATAATTGTTTTTTGGCATAAACTCGTTAGGCATATTTTTTGTCATAATAAATTCAAGTAATTCTGTCACAAGGTACAAATATGCATAAAATGGAAGGACATAATAAAACACGGATAAGGTAATTAAACGCATATTTATATTTATGCTTTTTAATATTAAGCATAAAATATAATTATTCTTAATTAATATATTGCGTAAAAAATATATGCCTTTTATTAAGTATGCCTAACAATTATTATGCTATTAGTAATTATGCGAAAAAAAATTAAGCTAAGAAAATTATGCCAAATGAATACTATGCGAAACTACTATTAGGTCAAATGAAATTATGCCAAGTAAAATTATGACATAATATGATTTTATGCGAAAAAATAGGGAACCAAAAAAAATATCTAACCGACATACTTAAAAACAAAAGTTTGAAATAAAAATATCTACATAGCACGAATAGTTATTGTGTCAAATATGTAAAACTATCTTTACGCCAATATTGTTTTATTTCACTGTGGGTAAAATTCTACAAGTTGCACTTTCGTAAAATAATGGTATCAAATTAAATGCACTGTAAGGACAATTCACAAATAATTTGAATGAAGAAAATGTACAAAGTGTCCACGAAAAGAATTTTTTAAACAAGTAAAAATATTTTTGTGCAAACAAAAAAAGTAAAAACATAAAAATAGACTAAGTTGATTTTTAAAATTCTTCAAAATATCCAAGTGATTTTTTTTTATAAATCGCTTTTTGTTGTCGCTTAGTGAACATAACATTCATGATTTTGTATAAATTTCACTATAATATCTAAGCGACAAAAAATCGTCGTAGGAAGACGACGATTAGACCAATCGACGCAAAAAAAATACAAACTCATTGATATTTAAACTCATTTTCGGTATTTTTGTCGCTTAGGCATTTTTACCTTTCAAGCGTCGATATGAAACTTCTTTTTTAGGAAAGCGAAAAAACACCTAGCGGATATTTTAGTGATTCTGTCAATAGCACTAAGTATTGCATTTTGGTGGGCGTAGAGGTGGAAAATGAAATCAAATATGATGGGTTGGAAACCGCATTGCCTACCAAATAATTTCCAGATTTCGGGAATAACCTCGACCGGCTTCTACAGAAGAAGGAGAAGCGGCTAATACATTCTACGTTTTTTCTTTGCTCCCAGACCAGAAATAAATTAATATTTTCAAGTTGCATTTAAATCAATCCTAAAGTCGTATAAAAGGGCCGTTCCTCAGTTTATAATTTAAGTCGCAGCGCGGCCGCGCGCGGAGATCGCGAGCGCTGCGGGGTGTATGCGGGTGGCGCGGCGGGAAGTGTTAGGCCACGCCCGAATCTGTGACGTCATCTACGTATATTTTCGCCTTAACGGCCCGTTTCAATAATAACCTAACTGTCTATAACTATTTGTTAAAATCGTCGTCATTCAATCGTTTGCCGGTTTGGTATCGCGATACAAATTTGAAGTTTCTAACAAACGGTAGATAGATTAATGAAACGGGCCGTAAAATGGGTCATGGTATTCACGATCACACGGTCTTCCGGCGACTTAGGGACCGTTCATTAATCACGTGATGTTTTTAACAACTTTTTAGACTCCTCCCCTGGTGATACGTGGTGAGGTTTTATACTACCCCCCCCCCCCTCCCCCACCTAAGATCACGTGTATTTTTTTTACATAGTAAGCAGGTCATGTTTGAAGAAAAACTTTAACTTAAAAAACAATTTAATCGAATAATTTAAGCAATTAAAACTATACGAGTCCTTTGTTTTGTAAGTATTTAAACAACACTACGAATCTACAACCAAAAATAATTTCAGTATGCATAGACTAGATTCGAAAATTAATACACGTGATGTCTCCTTATACCCCCTCCCCCCCTTCGTGATACTTGGTGATTTTTTTTCGGACCCCCCTCCCCCTTTAGGCATCACGTGATTAATGGACGACCCCTTACACAAACCGTCAAAATGACGAATAGCGCGCGGTTTCAACAAGGTTTGAACTGTAGAAAATATACATCGGCATGCCAGATCGGTACCTAACGTGTAACGGATGCTAATATTATATTTACTGCTAATAGAATCTCATGCTTATCACATTGTATGTATGTATAGTTGTTAGTTAGTACATAGTAACTATAAACGGCATTGGATCTTTTGTAGTTAGGTTTTTAATAATAATCTTAATTGTTTCAAAAGTTACATAAAATCATTAAGTATACCTACCGACTTAACAAACACTTTCTTCATGACTCTACATTAGGTACAGTCATGAAGAAAGTGTTTGTTTCAGTGTCTAATTATAATAATAATAAATGTTTTTATTATTAGAATTAGGTATAAATACAAATTAATATTAAATCAAAAGAATAGTCATGCTAGTTATTTATCGTACAGTGTACTGCGTGCATGAAAATTATTAGAATAAATAAAAATATACCTTATATATATTATGTTCGATGCGCCAGCCAGGATCTCTACGTTGAATATCTTGGGGATTCTTCTTATAAGTTACATGGAGATACAAATGATACAAATCATAGCATCACAATATGTTGATTTATTACTACACGTACAACAGATACATTTAATGTATAACTCATATAACAGAGGAGCATACTAATACATGTCTATACTATACATAGCCTTTCGGCTAACTGAATAAACTATCATAGGCATCAAAGTGACAGTACGAAGTTTGGCGTTGATATAACACGCTCTTAAGGGGCAAATAGCCCCTAAATCGCTCAGTTTGAGTCCTAACTACTCCGAAAAATGGGAATAAAAAAATTCAAAAAAATATACATTTCACACTTCAATCCTTCATTTTTAATATCATCGTTAATTTTTTTAATACGACGAAGATTAATATTAAATAAATTAAAATTAAGTAGCCCTGTTTTCAGATTTCTTTTTCTATCTACTTACTACCTACTACGGCTATAAAGATGGTTCTTTTACAAAAATGTGAAGAATATATTTATCTAACATTTCATCGTTGGGTTTTTCGAAATACCGTTTTGTTTTCAAAATATACGTAAATAACTATTATTTTGTGAAAATATTTCTAAGCGGTGCGTGCGCGGGCGCGCGGGACAGTGAGCCGCTGACTTTCGTACGAGGAGGTTGTGTCACTCTCCGCGGTGCCGCTATTTCGAAATCGTTTATTTTACTCTTGAAATAATAGGGAACAACATGCCGTAAAAAATAAATTATGAAAACCTTAGCGAGCACTCTGCCTGCGATAGAATGAAAATGATCGATCGTTGAATGTACTTTTTTGTTCCTTCAACTTCTTACTTGAAATTTTAATAATATATTAATATAATATTATATAGTGTATATTATAGTATAATATTTTATTGTATATGTACTTGTAAATTTCACAGAAAGTGTATAGTTCTATTTCTATGACGACCTCTGTGGCTCAGTTGGTTGAGCGTGTCGTTGCTCAAGCCGGGGGTCGCGGGTTCAAATCCCGCCGACGGAACAAAAAGTTTTCTGTGTTCCTGGATCATGGATGTGTATTAAATATGTGTATAATATAATAAAAATCTTAATTATGTGTACCAATAGTATAAAAGTATTAAATATACTTCCGTTATCTGGTACCCGTAACACAAGTTCTTCGCGAACTTACCACGGGATTAGATTGACGTGGTGTGACGCGTCCATAGATATATTATATTATTTCTTTTTTAATTGTCTATTTAGTATATCAACGCTTTGAGCTATATAGTATATGAGGTAAAAATGCCTAAGCGACATTTATTTATTTATTTATTTAAGACACATACAACTACTATTACAGACAAAATCCAATTCGATAGCGTAGGAAAGCAAATTCATATTTTATAATATAATACATATTATGCTAATTGCTCCTAACTGACGACATTTTCCTTCTTCATGTTTATAAAAATTAATTGCAGTTACTAAAACGAGCTAATTTTGATCTTGAAATAATAAAAAGTATAGAAATATAAAAACTCAAGGCCTAGGATTGCAGCCCATTGCTTTATACTTAAGCTGCGGCCCCATTCCTTGAGCTCTCTCTTGGTAGTGCTGGGAGATATTCCAAATACCGATTCTGGGCATGACACCGTGACACAATTGGCCCAAAGCCTACCCAGCTCATCCGCGGTTTTGTTGCCGGAGATGTTGCCGTTGCCTAGAACCCATACCAGACTGATGCTGTTGTCTCGTCCTAGCATGTTTAGCGTTTGAACACAAGCCATAACTTATTTAGATGAAAGAAGAAGGGGCAAAAAGTCCCCATCCTTGTAGCACTACTTATAGTGCTACAAGGATGGGGACTTTTTGCCTTATGTCTTAACATAATATATCAAATGAAAGGGCTTAAAAAAGTGTCATTTTATTGTATGACGAAAATCCTCTAAACCATGGGAGAAAAAAGTTAATGAGGGTTAAAGGTTAAAAAAGTTAAAAAAATCATTATGTATTATTGCACCATTTCATAGTGTTGCTACTATGGAACAATTTTTGGAAAGTAATGGTATACACTAAACTTTAGAAAAGTGTTATATTTTGATAAACTGCCTCATACTTTGATGAAATGTATGGAATGATAATAAAATACTAAAAATAAGCTTTCCTCAATTTTTTCGCACATAATTACTTCTGGAAATTGTTTCTTACTTGCAACGCTATCGAATGGCGCAATAATACAAAATGTATTTTTTTCCTAATTTGCGGGTTTGAATCCTGGCCTGGAAAAGTGGTTTATGTAAAATCAAATAATTCAGATAAAACATTAAAATAATATAATTAAAAAGCAAAAATAATTTTCAAACGATTAGGTACAGAAAAAAAAGATATAGTACATGGTAAATTATACTTCTGGGCGTTGTAAAAGAAGTCAAAAAAAATTAGCAATAGCAATTTAGCCCTACGGAATATCGAGTCCGACTTGATGAAAACTTAAACTCTTGAAACATGAAAATTTTTAATAACTCAATTTTCCTAGACAGGATTGGAACCCATAAATTATGAAAAAAATACATCCTTTCAATAGTATCGCAAGTAAGAAACAATTTCCATAATGTAATTATGTGCGACAAAATTGAGGAAAGAGCTTATTTTTATCATTTTATTATCATTCCATACATTTATCAAAATTTATCAAAATATTATAAACAGAGGCAATTTATCAAAATATAACACTTTTCTGAAGCTTGCTGTATACCATTACTTCCCAAAAATTGTTCCTTATTAGCAACACTATGAAATGGTGTAATAATACAGAATGATTTTTTAACTTTTTTTCACCTTTGGGTTAAAACTTTTTTCTCCCATGGTTTAGAGATTTTTCGTCATACAAAAAAATTACACGCTTTTTAAGTCCTTTCATTTGATATATGTCTTGTAGTACTACAGTAGTGGGGACGGGATCTATACAAAAATGCCCCTTCTTCTTTCTGCTGCTGTCAGTGCCTTCAGCGCAGTGTGATTGTTTTGATAGACTGCGCTGAAAGCATTGACAGTAGCAGAAATATCATCTAAATTATCCTAATCTTCTCTATAAGATTAGGATGTTTTATGGACAAGGACAATCTGTAGGCTCTGTATCAGATATCTTCATCTAAACTGATTCAATTTAAGTCTCTATAACTCCTGAACTTATGAAGTTTTTTGGACCGTTATGGTTTTCGTTCAAAGTTTATTACATGGATTACCATCATGAATTTTCCACATTTTTAGAGCCAGCCGTTTGGCTTTTAGAGGGGGACGCTGTATTTTAACAAGAAATGCGCTTAAAAGTGGAATATCGCGCAAACGGAATGTACGTACATCAAAATATAATCTCAGAAACCTCTTAATGTTCTTAAAATATCTATGTACCTAATTATATCTCCCCTTTTCGTGTAGGTGTACCCAAAAATTATCTTCATTTATTTTAGCATTGTGTTGACGTGATAAATAAACTTACCCATTCAAAGTTTTATATTTCAAGCACCACCGTTTGGATGGACAAACGGACGGGCGGACGGTCGGTCGAACGGAAGGACATGACGAAACTATAAGGATTCCGAGACATGAACTACGGAACCTTAAAAAAGGAATAATAATGAAACCACGCCGATTTCAGTGACTGTTGCCAGTTTAATTGAAAATAGACCAGCTTTAGGAGCTATTTTATTATGTCCAAGTATACGCGCAAAGTTTACTCCCATAACCTAGTATATTGATATTTACTACTACCGACAGGACTAACTAGCGAAACATTAGGCGCATAAATATAGAAATATAATTAGCAATGTTTGCGTTCATTTATGTTCCCACACACTATTAATTTAATACTTTAAGCTACATTTTGTCAGTTTTATAAACACTCAGATCATTTAGCTATTTATTCCTGTCTATAAATTCATATGTATTGGAATTTATTGATACTCATGCGACATTTTTGATTTCGTATTGTATCTTAGCGACGTAAGATAATATTTTGGGTACAGGAAAAAATTTCAATTTTTTCTTGTCATTCTTGAACATTTCAAAGAAAAAAAAGGTATCTCCTTTTTTCGCATAATTTTAATTGTCATAATTTCATTTGGCATACCTCTCTTGGCATAATTTTGTTACGCATACTATAACTTTGGCATACTTACTTAATGGTTTCTTGGCATACTACATCATTAGGCATAAATATAATTTAGACTAATATTTTTTGTCCTAATTTAATGAGGCATAACTCGTAAGGCATAATTTTTCTTGTCATAATAATACTTTGGTATAATTGCTTTTTGGCATAAACTCGTTAGGCATATTTTTTGCCATAATAAATTCAAGTAATTCTGTCACAAGGTAGGTACAATTATGCATAAAATGGAAGGACATAATAAAACACGGATAAGGTAATTAAACACATATTTATATTTATGCTTTTTAATATTAAGCATAAAATATAATTATTCTTAATTAATATAATGCGTAAAAAATGTATGCCTTTTATTAAGTATGCCTAACAATTATTATGCTATTAGTAATTATGCGAAAAAAAATTAAGCTAAGAAAATTATGCCAAATGAATACTATGCGAAACTACTATTAGGTCAAATGAAATTATGCCAAGTAAAATTATGACATATGATTTTATGCGAAAAAATAGGGAACCAAAAAAAAATATCTAACCGACATACTTAAAAACAAAAGTTTGAAATAAAAATATCTACATAGCACGAATAGTTATTGTGTCAAATATGTAAAACTATCTTTACGCCAATATTGTTTTATTTCACTGTGGGTAAAATTCTACAAGTTGCACTTTCGTAAAATAATGGTATCAAATTAAATGCACTGTAAGGACAATTCACAAATAATTTGTATGAAGAAAATGTACAAAGTGTCCACGAAAAGAATTTTTTAAAGAAGTAAAAATATTTTTGTGCAAACAAAAAAAGTAAAAACATAAAAATAGACTAAGTTGATTTTTAAAATTCTTCAAAATATCCAAGTGATTTTTTTTTATAAATCGCTTTTTGTTGTCGCTTAGTGAACATAACATTCATGATTTCGTATAAATTTCACTATATCTAAGCGACAAAAAAATCGTCGTAGGAAGACGACGATTAGACCAATCGACGCAAAAAAAAAAATACAAACTCATTGATATTTAAACTCATTTTCGGTATTTTTGTCGCTTAGGCATTTTTACCTTTCAAGCATCGATATGAAACTTCTTTTTTAGGAAAGCGAAAAAGCACCTAGCGGATATTTTAGTGATTCTGTCAATAGCACTAAGTATTGCATTTTGGTGGGCGTAGAGGTGGAAAATGAAATCAAATATGATGGGTTGGAAGCCGCATTGCCTACCAAATAATTTCCAGATTTCGGGAATAACCTCGACCGGCTTCTACAGAAAGGAGAAGCGGCTAATACATTCTACGTTTTTTCTTAGCTCCCAGACCAGAAATAAATTAATATTTTTTTAAGTTGCATTTAAATCAATCCTAAAGTCGTATAAAAGGGCCGTTCCTCAGTTTATAATTTGAGTCGCGGCGCGGCCGCGCGCGGAGATCGCTAGCGCTGCGGGGTGTATGCGGGTGGCGCGGCGGGAAGTGTTAGGCCACGCCCGAATCTGTGACGTCATCTACGTATATTTTCGCCTTAAGTTAAAGGTTCCTTTAATCATAGCCTGTCTCTGTCCCGTGGTATTACGAAATACAACATGTAACTTATGTGCTTCTTAATTTATAAAAAAAAATATCCGTCAATATGCCTTTGTATGAATTTCCAATTTCAGAGTTAAATTACACCCTTGAAACCTTAAATTATCTATGATCTATAGATAATTCTTACCCTTAGGAAAGGTTTAAATACATAATTTCCGGTCCCTTTGTCCTAATCCCCAAAAAGGGTTTTGTCATCCTTAACCTTTCTACATCTATACCACGAAGGTTTCGGAGGTTCCATACTAAAAAATCTGACCTTTTGTTTTTCACCCAAAAATGAAAAATAGCTTCCTTTAAGTTTTACGTAACTAGATGTATCTAAAGCGCACGAAGAAACAAAACGTATATAATATCATTTGCTACGGTTTTGTACTTTTCGGTGGCCATTTTAATTAATCTGAAGTAAAATGAATATCTGCTATCCCACCAAAAACATTCTGTAAAAAACTAGCCAAGTCTCGATAGAGCTGCTTGTTTATCTCTAAAAAGTAGTGAAATCTAGACAAAGTCGTGCCAAGTCTAAGGTTCCTTACTGCGATTTCTTTATTATTATAGTTAATGTTGTGTGACTTGGCCGTTGAAGGGTACACAATGGTACAAAAGGGGCTCCATGACACCATTGCTCCAATACATGTGTTCTACAATCAACAACAGCCTAAAATGAGACACTACTCACTAGCGTCCAATTACCAATACCAGTATGGGCTATTATCTCGCTTAACAAACATAGGTAGTTACAACAGATATACATTACGTGTAAACAAAATTGACTTGTACCCACTTGTAACGTATAAAGAATGTTCAACGGCCAAGTCACACAACATTAACTATAATAATAAAGAAATCGCAGTAAGGAACCTTAGACTTGGCACGACTTTGTCTAGATTTCACTACTTTTTAGAGATAAACAAGCAGCTCTATCGAGACTTGGCTAGTTTTTTACAGAATGTTTTTGGTGGGATTTCACTTCTTTTTGTAGAAACGTGGGCATATTGATTTATTTTACTAGATTTCAGTGTAATTTGTTTATTTAATTTGTGTAATGATCGAGTACAATAAAGTTAATCGTTCGACTATTTCTTCTTGTAAACTTGTAAATATAAGTATAAAAGCCAGTCTAGTCTTATTCAGAGTTTTCCTTTAATTTTATTTATATGCGTATCAAAAGCAGAAAGGGAGGCATTCGCCCAGCAGTGGAATACTACTGACTAGATTAAATTAGAAGATGTGTCCCACTTCGCTAGGTTTTTGAAATGACAGTCGATTTTTTTATGTACCAATAGTAGAAGGGGGGCATTACCATATTTCTAATCAGCTGAAACCAGCTGAGGATTCTTCATCAGATACTTCAGACCTTCGATTTTTGACATCAAATGAAGCGGCCCACCACCATGTTGAATATTTTTTTGTAAAGGCGGTATGTCGATCTCTAATAGTTTGGTTGGGCTCTTGTGTTTTCTAATCAGGGTCACCAGGTACTCCAGATGTTCGATTATCCTAGTTTTTATAGTTTTCCCTTTATGTGGCCATTAAACCCTAACTCTGTGCCAAATTTCAGCTCTCTGAGTTCATGAGAAGTACTAGTTCTATTCTGATGATCATGAGTGAGTGACTGAGTGAGTGAGTGTCATAAATTCAAAACTTTGCTTTCGCTTAACTTCGGAACTAAATGACCTACAGACTTAAAATTTTGGATTTTAAGTATGTGATTATACCTTACCAGAGCTCCTCAATAGGGGCCTGAAAATGCGGCGAAATGGTTCCAGTAAAGAATGGTACGACAGTGTTTGCTTCGCGCTCGACTTGACGGGGGCACTGCCGTGCCCCCAGATCGACGTTCTGGTCTTATCCAGAGGTTCTCAAATAGGGGCCTGAAATGCGGCGAAATGGTTCCGGTAAATAATGGTACGGCAGTGTTTGCTTCGCGCTCGACTTGGCGGGGGCACTGCTGTGCCCCCAGATCAACGTTCTGGTCTTATCCAGAGGTTCTCAAATAGGGGCCTGAAAATGCGGCGAAATGGTTCCAGTAAAGAATGGTACGACAGTGTTTGCTTCGCGCTTGACTTGGCGGGGGCACTGCCGTGCCCCCAGATCGACGTTCTGGTCTTATCCAGAGGTTCTCAAATAGGGGCCTGAAAATGCGGCGAAATGGTTCCAGTAAATAATGGTACGGCAGTGTTTGCTTCGCGCTCGACTTGGCGGGGGCACTGCAGTGCCCCCAGATCGACGTTCTGGTCTTATCCAGAGGTTCTCAAATAGGGGCCTGAAAATGCGGCGAAATGATTCCAGTAAAGAATGGTACGACAGTGTTTGCTTCGCGCTCGACTTGGCGGGGGCACTGCCGTGCCCCCAGATCGACGTTCTGGTCTTATCCAGAGGTTCTCAAATAGGGGCCTGAAAATGCGGCGAAATGATTCCAGTAAAGAATGGTACGACAGTGTTTGCTTCGCGCTCGACTTGGCGGGGGCACTGCCGTGCCCCCAGATCGACGTTCTGGTCTTATCCAGAGGTTCTCAAATAGGGGCCTGAAAATGCGGCGAAATGGTTCCGGTAAATAATGGTACGGCAGTGTTTGCTTCGCGCTCGACTTGGCGGGGGCACTGCAGTGCCCCCAGATCGACGTTCTGGTCTTATCCAGAGGTTCTCAAATAGGGGCCTGAAAATGCGGCGAAATGGTTCCAGTAAAGAATGGTTCGGCAGTGTTTGCTTCGCGCTCGACTTGGCGGGGGCACTGCCGTGCCCCCAGATCGACGTTCTGGTCTTATCCAGAGGTTCTCAAATAGGGGCCTGAAAATGCGGCGAAATGGTTCCAGTAAAGAATGGTACGGCAGTGTTTGCTTCGCGCTCGACTTGGCGGGGGCACTGCCGTGCCCCCAGATCGATTATCCTAGTTTTTATAGTTTTCCCTTTATGTGGCCATTAAACCCTAACTCTGTACCAAATTTCAGCTCTCTGAGTTTATGGGAAGTACTAGTTCTATTTTGATGATCATGAGTGAGTGTATAAGTGAGTGAGTGAGTGAGTGAGTGAGTGAGTGAGTGTCATAAATGCGAAACTTTGCTTTCGCTTAACTTCGGAACTAAATGACCTACAGACTTGAAATTTTGGATTTTAAGTATGTGATTATAGCTTACTGGATGACGAAAATTTCTGCGTTCTGGTCTTATCCAGAGGTTCTCAAATAGGGGCCTGAAAATGCGGCGAAATGGTTCCAGTAAAGGATGGTACGGCAGTGTTTGCTTCGCGCTCGACTTGGCGGGGGCACTGCCGTGCCCCCAGATAGTATATGCATACACGGTATGTAGTATGGCTATGCTATTATTGAAATTATTTAATGTTTCAGAATGTTTACTTTTTTCAAAAGAATTACAAAGAAGATCAATTATTGCAGAAGACAAGTTTAACTTTCTCAACACCTCAATAACTAAAAAAACATTTACCTACTTCTCTTTTTTTAAGCGTAGCAGATTTTCATTTCACAACAAACTTTTGTCCACAAGCTGCGCTCAAAAAAAAAATGAGACTCACCGTCCGCGTCGACCTCATTGATCATGTCCTGTAGTTCCGCCTCTGTGGGGTTCTGGCCTAGTGATCGCATGACGGTGCCCAGCTCTTTGGTGGTGATGGTGCCGTCGCCATCTTTGTCGAACAGTGAGAACGCCTCTTTGAATTCCGCGATTTGTTCCTCTGTTAGTTGATCGGCCTGTAAAAAAAGGTTTCATTAAAAATTTTCGAAACATACCCAAATACTTACTTATTAGTTTTTAATTTCGGGTTTGTGTACTTCAGTACTATCAAAAGTTCAAGAAAAAGCAAAATATTTGTTTCCCAGAGTGGACTCCAATATAAAATAACTACCTACAGAATAATATTATCATAGTGTGGGAACAGTGGAAGGCCCAAGGGGAGATCTCTGACCGAGCGAGGTGGTATGGTCTGTCAGGCCGAAGCCCGGTTGTACGAAGTTCAGATGTTGTGTACATATCGCCGATCTTAGAAAACTGCGACAGCGCGATTCAGGATTGTGGCGCTAACTGGTCGCCACAATAGCTAAGAAATTCGACAACAACAAATTAAGAGGAATCATTTCCTCTGAAGAGAAACTTGTGCAAAATAACCTGCCAGAACATTAATTTCTATAAACACAATCCAACCGAAAAATATCACAAACAGATAAAACATTTACAAATCTTTCTCAGACACAAACTTGAAACACAATTATTGGAAGCGAAAGAAATCTCGAAAACCCATGAAATTTTTGTGACATGTCAACAGGACACTTTAACAATTATTTTAAAAACTTAAGACATATTTGAATTAAAAAAAAAAAATTACCCCCGAGACAACCATATTGACGAGCTGTGCACAAGACCTTTTAAATACAGAATAAGACGAGTAGTGATAAGCGAGCAATTATGTCGCCACGTCACACTGCGGGCCCGTTATCTGATAGCAAATGCTGCATTACAATAAACACTTATCTGTACACAGAAAACTATTGATAACAAATAAAAAATCCACACGATAAATACAATCAGACAATATACAATCTCAACTAAATGACATTTACTTGTAATTATATATTTCAGCAATAAATGATTATTATTTAGTAATTTATAATTTAATTTAAACTTTACTAATACATAAGTTTTTTAATAAATCTATTATAAAATCTCTTGTAATACCTCTGAATTTTTTGTATATTTTGTGGGTTTGAGACTTAGTTGTAGGTTTTCCGTTTTTTACCTGTAGGTTAAAGTATTATGACATGTTTGCCGAATCAGCTAGCTATGCCAATGTTTTGGAGTACTTTTGTAACAAATACTGTGTCATGAGATTCTTATAAGTAGATTATATTATTTACTTACTTTTATTAAAAAAATATTATTATTCATATTTCTAAATGAATGATAAATTTATTATTTAACTACCCACCTAGTATTTGAAACTTAAAATCTGACAAGGTATTATTTTCAGAAACCAATGTAAGAGATATTATTTTAAATAAATATTAGATACTCTTAAGAGCCAAGCATCATTGCAAATCTGAAATTAATATTTATAAATAAGAATCACATTTCAAATTAAAAAAAATTTACCAAAAATAACTCTGATATCATTCCTGCTTGCTTTAAATAATCATCATATTCAATGGAAATTATATCTGTAGGTTGATTCTGCTATTAAAATCTTACAATAATAGAGTTTTGGTGCAATTTTAATATGTTAAAACAGTGAAATGACATTCAACCAGTGTCCAAAATCAGTTTATGATACCGAGACAATTCATATTTTATAATAATTAATTAAAAGTTAATTGACATAATCATAAATAAGAATTAGGTTGTGACTTTTGTCTTGTGCATTTGGCTACCTAATTTAAATTGAAAAAATCAAAATATTAGTAAATGGCATGTAACTATGCAAAACTTCCTACCTAGTTATATTTTACTTAGATTTTACATGTTATATCCAAACCACAAGAGTGTCTCGCAGACATAATTTTGAGTAAATTTTAAGCTTAACTCTAACATTACATACCCCTTTCTTCATGGTGCAATGAGCACTCTCAAATGTAGGATACCAAACAACCACCAATGTGTATCGACCAAGAGCGTAAGGCTGAATGAAGATGTTGCGACTGACAAAATAAACCATAGATTTGTTGACCAATTTTATTTTAATTAAGGGAAAAATAACATGTGAATTTGGCTACGATCAAGCTCATACTATTGTTATAAAAATTCCTTATGTGAAAATACTTACACAAAGGAATTGTATCTCTGTACCTACTCAAAGAACAATAATTATTCAGTTCAAAGAATATAAAGTATTAAAAAATCTGAAAGTCAGACAGTCTCTGCAGTAACAATTTAAATATTATTTGAATATTATAAAAAAATAATGAATAACTTTCTTATTTAGCTGCATACCTTACCAACATTTATACTATTTTATTACTATTATACCTAGTGATAAAATTTAGGAATCCATTTGATTTAGAAATATCTAAAACAAATGAGGATATGAAATGATTTTTTAATAATGCTTTTTTTTATGATGATTTTATTTATGATTTTAAAACAAATGTAATAATACACATTTCCCATAACATTTTACATAATAATTAAAATATTATGTAGAAAAGTTCCCATGGAGTAGTAGCAATGTTGATTTTGTTGTGAAAACACATCACTTTACTGTAATATTTTCTTTAAGTCTTTTATTTTTGGATAATTTCAAATAAAGTAAGTTAAAATTCACTATTCATAAAATATTTATACTTGATAAACATTGATTTTAATTAAATATTAAAAACAAAAAGTAATAATTCTGAATTATTTATTCTTTGAAGCTTACCATTTTGTGTAACAAACATTCTTATTAGAATATTCTTTGAGTTTTTGTTTTATGATTGTTATAAGGTTTTCCTTGCAGAGTTTCTACATTACTTATTTGTAGTACATATAACTGTGTAAACTTTACCAAAGAACCATAGCTCGGAAACCCAAATATCAGCTGATTTTACTTTCTTTTGATTCTGAAATAGTTAAATATTTCTTTTGTGTACTTTTAAATGAATATAAGAAGGAAAATCTACAAGAACCATGATAATTACCAAGGTTTACATCAATACTAAAATCGACTTTCAAGTTTTAATGATCATTTTATTAATAACCTACACTTTCTTTACTTTTTACCATATTAAACAGTTTTTAATAGGATTGTAAAAAGTATTTCTCAGTTCTCATATTACTTCAGCTGTGATTTGTTATTTCATATTGTTTCTATTGGCAAATTTGGTGCCAGTATAACAATAAATGAAATGTTTATTTTTCAAAAATTACATAATATAGATGTTTTTTTTTCTATGCCCCTGCACTAGGCAGAGCCTGTCTCACAGGTGGCATAAGACAATTCACACAAATGTGTGTGAATTGTCTTATGAGCAGTGGCGTGGGGTTCCCGTAACTCCATTCCTATCGGGTTCACTTACCACTTGCTTTTTGAAGATCCTCATCCAAATCCCTATCTATACAGGCTAGAGCTACGGCTTCCCTACAATGGAGAACCAGCCTTCGCCACTGCAAATTAGTCAAAGTTTCCAAAGGTGAAAGGCATACCTAATTGCTTTAGATTTTTTGCATCCCTCATAATAAAATTAGTGCGTCCACATAGCTTGCTAATATACTCAAGTCTCTTAATAATATTATACTCTTTCACGCAAAAACTAGTATATGATTTCGATGAAATTTGGCTCTGCATTCAAACATAGGCTACTTTTTATACTGTTCCAGTGCAATACTGTATTTACACAGGCGGAGCTATGGGCAACAGCTAGTATATTATAATGCTACCAATTTAAATGTCATTTATATCACCTCACTGAATTAGTTGAATTTTATTTGTTGTTTACATTTAGATTACAATTTACATTGAATCGGAACTGAATATCGGAACCTTACATTTTAAATCTGAAGTTTTATTCCCTTATAATTCAATTACTTGTTTCTTTTTCCTTTGATTTACAAAGTAAATAGTACAAGCATGAGGTCATAGTAAGATATAATATCATCTGATAATATTTAACATTTTGTAGGTCCTATTTTATAATACCTACAGAACACTGAGCTATTTTATGTGTTATCAATGTAACTTCCATGTATCTATCTATTTTGTTTCTTCCTATCTTTTTATAACATCGGTATTCATAAAAATAACACAGAAATGACTAGTTCTACCTGACTACAGCATAACGTCATCACTTCGAACCGTTAAAAGTTTACAGTGCTGATCACACTTCAAACTGAGGTCACAGCCCAAAACTCGGTAATAAAGATTGTACTCACCATATTTGTAAAGTTCAAGAACGAGGTAAAACCAGTGAAAACGAATCACAATCTTATATAAACGGACTAGACCGACACACAACCGGCGCGACTTTTGTCGACGTCTAGATATCGGAGTGCTACATACAAAACATTACCATTGGAATTGATTGCAGCCACGCAGATTATCCAAGAACGCCAGTGGAACTTCTCTAGCGAACTGCGTATGTAAAATGTATGCTAGAGGCGAGCGGCAAGACTTGCGATGAGTCAACGGGCGTTTGACAGGTGCGCCCGATCGTGGATCGATCGCCGATAGCAGGCGCAACGGGCCTCCTGAGTCCCGGCACCACCGCCGAATACGTTCCCTCTCGCGACCGTCGAGAGATATCGATACCGGCTTCGCAGAATATTATGTTATGTCAAACGACACAAACTATGGCGACCGACGGTTCTGGATTTGACCGTTTACCCGCTTTCGGCTGCGATATCACTAAATTACCCCGAAGGGGCCTCCGACTGTATCTCGTTTGACTCATCGAATCCGACTCGGTAGACTGCAATGCGGTAAAAAAACGGCCATCACAATAATAATGGAGGCCCGTCATCACTATAAACACCGATTCTACACAACCCAAAAAATATACCCCGGAACGGACGCAGAATATTCCCTAGAAGACACTCCCGGTAGATTTTTGATGGAAAAACACTCACCATCGTAGATTAACTTGGATTATCCGGAGCTACACTAAAATCACAGACTACGCCGCAAAAGCGACCGCACAGAACGACGGCTAAAGCGATACTGCCGCCCTCTCGCGCGAGCGGTCGCGCCGGAAAACTCACGACCGCGATTCACTTCGTGCGCCGCGCGAATCGTTCGGAATCGTTCAATCGAATAGGCGCACTTTCATGACCGGTCCAATCCGATTCTCACTCGTTCACGTCAACTTCTCGATTCAATGGAAGTGTGGGACGTGCAAGTCCATGTCTCGGGACGCACAACACCGTATTACATTAGATCTGCAAAGGATAGTCGGTTTTATATCGGGCGGGTGCGGCGGCGTAGAGAGACGGGCGGCGCGCGCCGATTGGCCACCGCGCACCTGCAATGCGTCACTGCGGCCGCGGGGCGGCTGCGAGCGGCGCCCGCTCCGCCGAGCGCGCCCGGGGCAGGCCCGCTGCCCTACATAGCCGCAGTGCCGGCCGCCTAACAAGATCAGCCGGCCTGAGACTGCGCAGGCTTCCCGATGGCCTCTGGTCTATACGTAACACGCAACACCTTCCTTCAATTGAAATACTTTTATGTATTTTAATCGTCAAACAAAATTCTCCTTTTTTTCCTCAGGAAATTCATCTAATCCAATGAGTGTTTTGCAATTAAATAGGTACTCTTTCTTTCAATTATGTAGATTACAAATTTAATATTAAACCAAATATATTTTATAAGGTTTGGGTAAAAGCAATTGCCCGCGTGGATATCCGGATCGCCGAGGATCCACAAGTGCGATGCCGACCAAACAAATAGGCGTGTCGCTCTTTTCTTAAATATTTCAATTATTGTTTGTCCTGTATTACCGGAGACCTGTTGTCGCTGTTCGCTCCTCAATCCCTTGTGTTGTTGCGTGTGGAAGACGGGCAAAACCAACACCTTTATCTGTTGTAAAGTCTCTAAGAAGGTGTTAGCAAAACTCAGCTGTAATTAATAAATAAATTGATTGGCTAGACTATTATTGTGTAGGAAACGGGTCTCAAATCTCAAAATACCATGTACCATTCCAAATAATTTAATTATGCATTAACTAATAAATAAGTATTAAAGTTACATTAAGTGTACCAGACATACATAAAGCAACTTTATTTCAATTCGTAAACGTTTAAAATTCATAAAAAATAATTAGGTAATAATTGTTTTTATAAGACGTAGAAAAATAAAGGAAAAATAGAACTATAGAACGATACATATCGATTAAAAAATCGATATTTTTAAGTATTTTTATCTGTAGCTGTGACAAGTGACAACATTTTTAATTAGGGCTGTTCCAGACACTGTAAATTTATAAAATTCTCATAAGTGGTTTACACTCTCGCGCGAGTGGCGAGGCGAGGCCCTCAGTGAGTCGCGAGGCGAATGTGTAAACGGGCATTCGTTCCTCGCCTCGCCATTCACCTCGCCACTCACGACGCTCGCGTCCGGAGCGGTTTTTTGCGCACGAGTCAAAGGACCTCGCGACGAATACGAGCGGGTGTTCACATTCTCGCGTTCGCTTCAGTCTGTTGCTAGTTCTCATGCGCGACAGTTGTTTCTCTCGCACGCGAAATAATGCGTTTCTTAGAACTTTTTCAAAAAGAAAAAGAATAATATAATATATAGGCTACTTGACTCAAATATTTAATTTCATACATTAAGGGAGTATTTCATTAAGTAGGTACTTGGCTTAGGAAAACGTATTCTAACGATATCATAAATTAAAAACTTAAGATTGATAAATAAAGTTGATATTATATAAAATAAGTATTTTTGTTTTTTAATTTCTATGATAAAAACACCGAAGTTACTTCCGGAAAGGATGTCACGATACAAACACACTAAGCAAATATTATACCTTTATACGAGCAATTCTTGTATGTATAGTCTTATGTTTGGGAAAATGCGTATTTTTGAGTTTTCATGCGTTTTTCTTTCCACGCAGAATATGTTCGCTAATTTCGTCCTGCCGGCCACTGTCCGTTTGGTTCAGCGGGTTAAGAGGCGGATGGCAAGAAACGAGTATTACGGGTTCGAACCCCGCTCGGTGACATACTTTTATATAAATTTACTTTATATAATTTTTTAATTTTCATTGTTTTTAGACAAGTTTAAAAAAAAATGTTAATGCTTGAGATCAAACACCTGATCTACACAGAAATCGATTGTAAATAATAATAATCTATCAACCAATATGTCGAATTGTGTTTTCGGCTGTTTTTAAAAAGTGTACTTATTTTTGACGACCTCCGTGGCTCAGTAGTGAGTGCAGTGGCGCATTAGCCGGAGGTCGCGGGTTCGAATCCCGCCAGGGAACAAAAAAGTTTTCAGTGTTCCTGGGTCATGGATGTGTATTAAATATGTGTATAATATAATAAAAATCTTAAATATAAGTATAGTATAAAAAGTATTAAATATATTTCCGTTGTCTGGTACCCGTAACACAAGTTCTTTGGATACTTACCACGGGGCCAGACTAACGTGGTGTGAAGCGTCTATAGATATATTATATTATATATTTTAAAAAAATTGTAGGTTTTGACGACCTCTGTGTATCAGTGGTTCAACATGTTGGTGCTATAGTCGGGATCGCGGGTTCGAATCCCGCCGAAGGAACAAAAAGTTTTTCCGTGTTCCTGGGTCATGGATGTGAATTAATATTAATTCATATTATGTGTATAATATAATAAAAATCTTAAATATGTGTATAATAAAGTACCCGTAGCACAAGTTCTTCGAGAACTTACCACGGGACCAGATTGACGTAGTCTAAAGCGTCTAAGATAATATATTATTATTATTTTAGGTTTCAAAATAATGTAATATATTTTTTTTGTGTAATAAAACAATTATGAAACGTTTAGGACTTAAATAAAAACAAGGTCAAGTCGCATAATATATGGAACCCAAAGCATAATTATATTAACCATAAAACTCAACAAAGTTAGACTTGTTGCCGCTAAAACTTCGACGTCCTCCATTGTCAATGGCATACAGACAACTGAACGCACCAGTGTTGCCATACAGCTGAGACCAAAAATCTGTAACATCTCACAAAAAATCCGTACAAAGTCCGTACGCATGGAAAAAAGTTAAAAACTCTGAAAGAAATCTGTATGAAATAAAGTGAAAATAAAAACATTATTATTTATATATGTCTTTATTCATTTTTTTAATCATTTCTGAAGTAATTTCAAAATTAAAACAGGGCACAATTGTTTCGTATGAAGAAGACCTTCGATAGTTTTAGTTGAAAGTTGATTTCTTAATTTGGTTTTCACCAAATTAATTGCGGAGAATATTCTCTCAACCGCCGCACTTGAATGTGGTAAGCACATCAGGTCTGAAACAAATCTACTTAAATCTACCATCTACCACTTAGTGTGACCATTTAAATGAAATAATGTAGATTAAATATTAAATTATTATTTTAAATAACGGTTTGAATGGTTATGCATGTAGCTTACTAAAATATTGAAACGTATCGGTAGATAGGAAATCCGTACATATATCCGTACGCAACTTTTATCCGTACAGAATGTTCAATTTCCGTACGCGTACGGACAAATCCGTACATATGGCAACACTGGAACGCACCACGAGAGTGTAAGCACCCACTCGTAGGCGCGTCGCGCGAGGTGAGAAACGAGGCGAAGGGCGAAGTGAGTTGCGAGGCGAGAGTGTAAATCTTATATCATAAAATCAACACTAAAAAGCTACATGACTTTTACCACAAAAAGTTGATTCTTTCACGAAATATTGCAATTTTGGATAACGCCAGTCAAACAAGTGACAGATGATTAATTTTAACATTTCTCGTTTACAATTTTTATGGAAGCAATAGAAAAACAATAGTTAACACTTAACAAAATAAGATGATGAAATCCGATTAAAAATTTAAATTCTAATAGGAATGTAAACATAAACTAGCTTTTGCCCGCGGCTTCGTCCGCGTGGAGTTCGGTTTCCATACAAAATTTTAACCCATTTTTTACCCCCTTAGGGGGCAACTTTTCAAAAATCCTTTCCTAGCGGATGCTTACGTCATTACAACTAGATAGTTGTAATGACGTAGGCATCTGCCGCATTCGGTATGCCAAATTTCAGCAAAATCTGTTCAGTAGTTTCGGCTGTGCGTTGATAGATGAGTCAATAGGTTTGCCTTTTATATATTTAGTCATATGTTTTCATGATTGTTTAAATATATTGAAATAAAAAATTGATAAGTACATATTAATATAAGACAGTGTTTGATATTTTTTCTGCCGTTAGAGGGTAGACTCAACGCACACAAAGCGTCATCTGGTGGTGTAGTGGTATCAAAAACGGTTTACAAAAGAATTTTCGTTTCTTTTTTGTCAGTAGGCGGCGCTTGGTAGCCCGACGGTCTTTATCGTGTCTAAAAGCTGTCAGATATCATGAATTTAAAAACCCTCACGATCACGAGGTGAGGTCATTAGGACATTAACAAAGTTATTATAACTGCGGCATTAACAATAATATATTGGAACGAAGTTCCTTATCGCGCGTTGTGAAAGGGGGCTAGACGGAAAAAAATCTTACGAAAAGTTGTCACGACACTTTTTTAATTACAAAAGATAATTTTATTTTTTATAAAAATTAAATATTTACGCGTATACATTTATTATATTGATGTATGTATGTATGTACCTATGTATGTACCTATGTATGTATGTATGTATGTATGTATGTATGTATGTATGTATGTATGTATGTATGTATGTATGTAATGTATGTATGGATAATATCGGTTCGGATATTGTATTATTTATTTTATATATACATGTACAATTGTCTGTCTGTATGTCTTCTTTTTTTTTTGCTATAGTAAGCTGTGCGGCGTCGCATGTTTCTCTGTCTGTCTCTCTCTCTCTTATAGAAAGCAAGCCAGATATTTTCATCCGGAACTTTGTTCCATCCGGGTGTCCCTTGACACCTCTCAAGTTTATTTTATTTCAGTCATAATTCACTACCTACTCAAAGAACAAAACATGAACAATACACTGTCATCTGTAAGAGATCATACATGGTCGAAGCAGAATAAAACACGGAAGGAATACTACCTATGATACTACAATGGAAGCCGTTAGTAGCTATCTATCTCAGGAAACAAAAATGGCAAAAACCCGGGTCTTTGAAGATTGGACTCGTCGTTTTTCAATTTTTGTATTTTGTCTATCACTTTCACTTCCATTGAAAAACGTGGCTGAGTAAAAATTTGCAAAATAGCGTGATAATTTTTAGAGTATAAACAGTGATAACTATTATATATCTATGAGTATAAAACAGTTTTTCATATTTTGTATAGTGTGTGGAACAGAGCCGAAAACAGTTACAAATGATCAAAGGGGCACGAAACTCGAAAGGAATGTGAACAAAAATAATGAAAATTACGTTTTTAGCATCGAATGGAACGCAGTAAATATTATTAAGTATACCTAACTACCTACTTATATATTATATATATTATTTAAACTGAGTTCCAAAGTAAACTGCTACCTACCTACCTACATATTTCTTTACTCAATTTTTTTTTTGAAGTCGGTACCATCACTACCAGACCAAACAGTTGTACCCAGGTTGTACCTATATGTCACCGTAAAATTGTAAAAACCGTTAGATTGTAATATTATTAAAGATACCTATTATAAAATGTCGAAATTGTCAAATAAAAATTTCTTCTTACAATTATAAACGTTATTTTTCGTTAGGTATATTGTAATATTTACCGTGCCGATTGTTTAAACGACAAGTCCCATGCGCCGAAATATTTGTTTGCTTTTTCATAATAATAATATTGTAACAAAAAAAATGTTGTTTCGTTCAGTTTCGTTCCTTTAACATTAATCGACTGCTTCACAGTCAACTTGGTTGTACAAGAGGTAAAACTGATGCCGCATCAGAGGTAAAACTGATGATTAACATTGGTAAAGCATATTTTTGATGTGTGGGAACAGTCAAAAGATGCAATTGGTATCTATTGTGACCTTTCAAAAGCGTTTGATTGTGTTGATCATAAAACGCTTCTGTGCAAGCTGGCACACTACGGACTGTCGGAATTATCAATAAATCTCTGAATAGCATCTTATCTAAGTGATCGATTAAACAAAGTTGAATTGAATGGCGCACTCGTTCAATGAATCCTGTAAAACTGGGGGTACCGCAGGGCTCTATTTTAGGATCATTTTTATTTCTCGTGTACATCAACGATCTTCCATGTGTTATTACTGATCTTTGTAAGATAGTATTGTTTGCTAATGACACATACTTACTTTTTAAAGTTGACAGAAATACAGGTAACTTCAACAATGCTTTCATAAAGGTCCAGGATTGGTTCACATCCAACAACCTGTTGTTAAACCCAAACAAAACTAAGTGTATACGCCTATATGGTTTTCTTTACCCAATGTAAAACAATTCCCATTTGAATGTGTTCTTGAATGGAGAAATGACTTGGGATGAGAAATGGATGAGAAAAGGAATGAGAAAATCTTGTCATAGTAATAGATTGTAACTGACAATGGAATCCACACATATCGGTTCTTGCAAATAAACTAAACTCCAGCTGTCTTTGCAATAGAGAAAATAAGAGAACTTAGAACTGATATCAATACAGCAATACAAGTGTAGGTAGATACTTTTAGTTATTTTCACAGTCTTATGGCCTATGGCATACTGTAATATGGGAAAAAGCTACGAATATAGAAACAATTTTTGTTTTACAAAAACGGACAGTTCGCTTAATATATCGTTTAAGAGCACGAAAATCTGTAATTGAAAAATTTAAAGATACATATAAGCATTCTAACAGTGCCATCACAGTAGGTACATATATGAAAACATTTTATACACCCACAAAAATATTAATTTTCTTGACAAAAAAAAGTGATATACACACTTACAAATACAAATTCGTTTATTACCAATATAACAAAAACATTTGAAACATAACCGTCGCCCATACTAGGCGCTGCCTGTACTATGGGGCAAGTTTGGACGAATACAAATTTATGAATGCAGTTAACACAGACATAAAAGTTAAATTCTAATGACAAAAACAAAACAAAGAAAATAATAATAATAATAAGGAAAAAAACATTGTAGATATTGTGTAGGTATTAGTAAGTATGCTAAAGTGTGTGTGTGTGTGTGTGGCCTGTGTGTGAAAGTGTGTGTGTGTGTGGGTCTGTGGATGGTGATGGGCAGGTAAGTTTGGATGAGAGAGTGTGAAAGTGTATCACCTGTGCACTTTTAACAGGTTTTCTGCTTCATCGTACGCCCAAGCTAGTAATTCGTTTGTTATTACTTTTTTTGCATTACGTACGGAGTGCGATTTTAGTTTGAATACGTTTACAAGTTTGTTATAGATGTACGGGAACAGAAATATTCCGAACCTGTAACCAAAGGAGGTACCTACGGTAGCTCAAGGAACCGCGAACACACGTTTTGTCAACATTTGCTCATATGTCTGTTTAGATGCTGTTACAGTTTTGTGTAAGTACTCTTTCTACAACTCTTACATAGTAAAGTTTCCTCACGCTTAGAACCTTGACCTCCTCGTAGAGACTATAAGTGGAGTATTTTAAAGGTTTCTCCAAAGCGACCTTCAGGACCCCTCGTTGAGCTCTCTCCAATGTAATGAGTATAGTTGAGGAACAGCCTCCCCAAGCTAAGATGCAATAATTAATAAGTGATTGACATAAGGCATAGTAGATCGAGTTCAGAGTCGGACCATCGACTGCGTGACGTATGTTACGCATGACACTCATAAGCTTCCTCACTCGCTTGGACGTTTCTGCTATGTGTGGCCTAAATGTCATTTTGTCATCCAAAATGACTCCAAAGTAACGGATGGATTCTGTGCGTTGGATAAAGTTACAGGAGATGTTCTTACCTTGATTAAAGCAGTGTGGAGAGTGGACTTTTATTTTGTTAATGGACGAAGAACAAGGAGCCGAAGCAGCAGTTTTATGAAAGCATAGAAATTTCGTTTTGGAGGTATTTAAGGAGAGGAGATTATAGTTCAACCAGTTCGATACCATTTTCATACCGTCCTCGGCTCCCTGACAGACTTTCTCCCAGGTTAAGTCGTGAAAGACAAGGGCTGTATCATCTGCGTAACATAGGACTTCTGTGTTTTTGAGATTTAAATCTACTATGTCATTGATATAGACGAGGAAGAGCAAAGGGCCGAGTATGCTGCCTTGGGGTATACCATAAGTTACAGGGCTCATTTTACTTTTTAAACCAGATATTCTGACGCATTGAGATCTTTCAGATAAATAGCTTTTAAACCATTTTAACTGGGTACCTCTAACACCGTACGCTTCTAGCTTTTTTAAAAGAATTGGAATGGAAATTGAGTCAAACGCCTTGGCCAGGTCGAGAAATATACCAATACATTTCTGGCCTTTGTTGAGATATGAAGCGATGGAATTAGTAAGAAGAGTGGCAGCATCTTCGGTAGATTTGCCCTGCCTGAAACCGAATTGATTATCAAAGATAACATTGTTTAGTTCCAGAAAGGAAACGAATCTCTTGTATATTATTCGCTCAAGCACTTTGGAGACGTTGGGAAGAAGAGAAATAGGACGATAGTTACAGTGATCGTCTTTTGAGCCACCTTTATGTACCACAGCCGCTTGTTTCCATATTTTAGGAAAATTTCCTGATTCTATACTAAAATTAAAAATAATAGAAAGAGGTTCCGCGATATATTGAGCAAGCATTTTAAGAATCTTTAAGACCTTTTAATACTAGAAATAAAAATAAACTGGCTACGCCAAGTTTCGTCTTCACAAAGTTAACACCTCATTTGCTGGCTACAGTAGGTATACGCTTTTATAATAAATTACCAAATGAGGCTTCAAATTTATCATTACAAAAACTTAAAAGTTTTATAAAAAATAAACTAATTAATAAGGCTTAATATACAATACAAGTCGAGTATATTGAAGACAAAAATCTATGAGTGTAACTTGTGACCTAAGTTCCAATCGTTCTGCAATCAACAGTAGACACAAGTAATATGAACATTATTCTGACTGTAGAAACAAGTTATTAATATTTTTCTATAATATGTCCTAATAATACATTACGTATAATTTAGTTAATAAGCTGATGTAATTTATATGATTTTGCTGTTTGATGTCAAAGAGCGCTTTCTAAAAGGCCTACTTTTAATAAAAAAATTGAGTTTGAATAGGTAGGTACATAATTATGCTTGCAGTTCTTGAAATTCCCAAACGTGTATCTTCAAAGACTGAGGAGTATCGTTCAATGCTTTTGGATCTATTGTATAACTTGGCACAACATTTCACTTTTTAGTAGAATATGCTCAATTTACTTCAAAAAAAGTCAAAATCACTATAAATTTTGAGGACTTCTCTCGATTCCCCATAGATCCCATCACCAAATCTACCATTTGGTGACAATGGGACTAACTTGGGAGTCAACCCTTTAAAATAAAAAAATAATTTCGAAAATCGGCCCACAAACGGAGGAGTACCAATTAATCGCGTAACATACACACAAATCGAGAACTTCCTCCTGTGTTTTGGAAGTCGGTTGAAAATTTGTCGGGAAGTTTTAATTTTGTATTATTTTTATGATAATTAATAAATATGTGTGGCGATTGGCTGTTATTTTATAAGTTATGATTGCTATGACGTAAAACGTTGAATATATTTTAAAAATTTATTTACTGGCCGTCCAATTTTAATTCTGTTACAACTTAATTTTAATATGTCGTCTAGAAAGCATTATGTATATTAATCTGATGATATTAAGTCATATATATTTTATATTAGGCCTTTAATAGGTATAATTTGTGGGCAGTTATAGTTATATTTAAGAGTGTGTCCTATTGTTAACTTAGGTACAACTTTATTGGAATTTTGCTGTATAAAGTATTTCGCGACGGACGCTAGGAGCTTATTGGAATATCCTACATTCCGGTATTTAGCACTTATTGTAAAGTTTGGAATTCCAGTCGTCAGGGAGCTATGTTATACATTTTATTTGAACTTGAAGATTCTTTGTAAATACATTTAGAGAATTTAAAGTCCTTTACTACGTCTAAATAAGCCCAGAGTATTTTATAATTTGTTTCTATTTAATATTAATATAACGAGCTACTTATCGAGGCGTTTGTCTACAAGCGCGAAAACTTAATCCTTAGAGTCAGATAAGTTTGTCGGTTTTTAACACCTTATTTATTAAAGAAATAAGAAAACCCGTCCCGAGTCCCGAGTTGACCTGAGTGCTAAGCGATTAAAAAGGCGATCTTGAAGTGTTTCGACTTTCGAGGTCCGATGTTCAAGTAGGTAGGTATATACATTTTTCAATTATGTTTTGAATCAATGAATTACTTAGATAACTAACTTTATTTTAATTATTCTTATGGTTATAAACCTTAATAAATAATTAAGAATCAAAATCAAAAGTTTTAACTTTTAAATAAAAAAAATATAGACAAAAATCTATAGGTAAGTATTTTTTTTAAAGAAGGGGCATAACGTCCCCACCCTTGTAGTACTACAAGACATCAAATAAAAGGCCTTAAAAGTGTGTCATTTTATTATAATTATTATGAAAAATCTCTAAACTATGGGAGAAAAAAAGTTAGTGATGGTTAAAGGTTAAAAAGAAATTAAAAAAAACATTATGTATATTTTTAGTTCCCGGACCGGTGGTAGGCATCAAGTAGGGACAATTTTTTAAGCGTTACTTTGTAACCCATATGGAAATAAAACTTTTTTGATTTTGATTTTTGATTTTGCACTATGTCATAGTGTTGCTAATAAGGAATAATTTTTGGGAAGTAATGGTTTCCTACAAACTTCAGAAAAGTGTTATTTATATATTGATCAAATGTATAGAAGAATAATAAAATGTTAAAAATAAACTCTTCCCTCAATTTATTCGCACAGAATTACTTTCTGGAAATTGTTTCTATTAGGTACTAGTGATGCTATCGAATGGTGCAATAATAGATTAGATAAATAGATTTTTTCCTTATCAGGATTCGAATCCTGGCCTGGAAGATTAGTTTATGTAAAATTTAATGATGCAGATAAAATACATACAATTAAGTAGCAAAAATAATTTTAAAATTACCTACTCTTATTGACATGGTGCCATACGCTTGCAGTTCTTTAAACGAGGCCGTAATCCCCAAACATGTATCTATAAGGAGTCAGGAGTTCTGTTCTGTACTTTTGGATCCATACCTTGATGCCAAATCTTACTTTTTGGTAGCATATGCTTCAGAAATACTTCTGAAAAAGTCGAAATTAGCATATTATTATGTGTCGATATAGGTAAATTTCGAGGACTTCCCTCGATTCCTCATGGATCCCGTCATTAGGTCACCACTTTGATGTCAAAAGGACCAATTTGGGATTATACCCTATACCTACATCACAGAAAAAATATGAAAATCGGTACACAGACGGCGGAGTAATCGTTGAACATACAATATATTATATTATGTCACCGTAAAATTGTAAAAACCGTTAGATTGTAATATAACTAGTGAAATTGTAAAATGTTGATAGACTTCGGACGCGAAGATGTTGCCTATAATTTAACACATTATTTTTTGTTAGATTATAAATATACCTACAGTTACTAGCTGTCCCGGCGAACTTCGTACCGCCTTAGGCCCACTTGCGCCAATGCGGGTTAAAGTTAACCCTGGGTTAAAAATCATGTTATCTCTCTCGTTCTTCGTATTTGTGAAAGAGAAAGCATGATATTTTAACCCAAGGTTAACTTTAACCCGGGTTGGCGCAAGTGGGCCTTAGAATTAAAAGAGATGTTTGATTTTGGGTCAGTTCTATGTACACTACATAGGTAAATAGGAAAAAAATATGGGAATATCATACGAAAAAATTAATTTGACGAAGGGTACATGCGTACAAAAATGATTATTTGAAGAGTTTTTTATTGCGAGAACACTATTTTTAGGGCGGCCATGACAGTTGTTTTGACTTGACTTTTGACGTAGTAGACAGTTTTACGCTGTTTTACGAAGAGACGTCGTCTTGAATGTCATACGTCTTTCTTTGTCAAAAGTCATGTCATTGACAAAATTACATTCTTTAGTTAATTCTTTGGTTAATTCTGATCTGATCCGCCATGTTTTATTTTACTTTGTGTTGCTCTCCTTGACGAAGTTAATTTAAATGTACATGGAAACGAAGTGAAATTAAACAAAATAAAGAATAGGAAACGGTTACTATATTATGTAGCTATATTTACATATACTGTACATAGGGCTGGCCCAGGCCTCATACATTTCTTGAACATCTCTTTTGTTACGTACTCACAGCAGCGCCACCTACCGGATCCAATTGCAAATCTAAACCATTCTCGAATCCACTTGAACACACAAAAAATTCATTAAAATCTGTCCATTATGAATAATTTTCTCCGTTTTAGCAACATTTTTCCCTGATGCTTCGTTACTATTGGTCGCAGGCCGCAGCCTAATATAATATAGCTTAAAGCCTTCCTCGACAAATGGACTATCCAACAAAAATAATTTTTCAATTTGATCTAGCAGTTCCTGAGATCAGCACGTTCAAACAAACAACGGAAGCTCTCAAAGATGAATAACTTTCCCCGTTTTTTCCACATTTTCCGCTTATTCTTCGCTCCTTTTTGTTGCAGCATGATGTTTTATAGCCTAAAGCCTTCCTCGATAAATGGATTATCCAACACAAAAATATTTTTTAATTCGAACCAGTAGTTCCTGAGATTAGCGCGTTCAAACAAACAAACAAATTCTTTATAATATTAGTATATATTAACTTTCGACATATTTTTACAATCTCGTTAGTTATTTTACAATCTAACGGTTTTTACAATTTTACGGTAACATATATACAGCCGAACGTATAACCACCTCCTTCTTATGGAAGTCGGTTAAAAAGGACGTGGCGTCTTGACGCGGCGACGTCGAGACGAAATTTCGATACATAACCAGCTGCCAAGATAGAAAATTAAGCCAATATGTTAAAATAGAGAATAAGGATAATATTATACCTACATATTAATAGGAGGATCGAATATTTTTTGAGCTAGTTATTTAATAAAATGTGCTTTAATAATTAGACGTCTGTAGGAAACCAAGGAACACTAGTTACGTATATCCGTACGTCCGTCCGCCTCTGCTAACTTCTGAAAATAATTATTTTTCTGCCTAAAGCCGGCTACTCACACACCTGCTGCAGGGGCAATACCGGTCGCACGGCGGTTGGACCAATTTTAGGCTGTTCTCTACACACTAGCCCACAGTGTTTTATAAACCCAAAAAAAGTGACATCGTTTTTTTATTGCAGTTCTTTAAATATTAGATCAAAAGAAATGCTAGAGTAGAATTCCCGATTTTCTAGTGTGCCTAAATCCGGAGATAGAGGCCTTCGAAAATGTGAAAATTTTCACCCGGATTTACGAATAAAAATTAATTAAAAATAATTGGTGCATATTAGCATCAAGTGGATTTATTTCATCGATGAAGACATTAAAGACACACATAACTCAGTTACAAAAATTATTTTAAGTTTATTAGAAAATATTTTACAATAATTTTTAACATTTTAGATTTTATTTAATAACTCGAATAGTCCGCAAAATCGACACTTATTTCTAATTTATAAATATAGGTATTAACTTGGTCTACACGCATAAAAAAAATCAAAGGTCGATCTCGTGAACTAACAGAGTTAAAAGCATTCAAATATTTTTCGTAGGGTTGTCACTTAAACCCGGATTCGATAATATTATGAATTGTAATTTTTTAAACGAAATTTTAAAACTTTATGCATGAGTCAATATTATCATAACGCTTGTATGCTATATTAACTAACAAAAAAAAAAGAGATTATCAATTTGATACTATAGGGATTGCATCATTTTCATAAAATATGGTGATCTATAATGTCTTTCGAATATTTACACCTAATTTAACACAATTTATTCATAATTCGAGTAAATTAAAAATGATAAAAAAAATATGTTTTTAATTTTTTTTTGTTAACTCACATATCTTTTGTTGGTAAGTTGTAACTATTTAATATAAACGTCTGTCATAGGCAGAATTGTTTTTAGTTTACTTATTATACTTATTTGTTTGCATTTCAACCACTTTTTTAAAACAGACGTCCCACGCGTTTATGAAACTCTAAATTTTATAAACCCAAACCGCTTGATATATTATTATATTAAAAGGATGAGTATATCTATACTAATAAGTAATATTATAAAGAGGAAAAGAATGTTTGTTTGCATTGAATACGTTCCGAAACTACTGGACCGATTTAGATGATATAGATTAGACCACAAGGATGGACATATGAGGCAATTTTTTGTAGCGGCAAAATGTACGGTCCTCACGGGAACCGTACTTTTTGCCGCTTTCCTTTAGCGCGCACAAAGTGGCGGGAAACAAGAAGAATGTAATGAATATGGCGGGAAATTAAATTTAAATAAAGTCTATTATTCATCTTCAGTTAACAATATTTTCTGATCATATCTCGTCAATAAATCCCAACATATATTCATTGGCTTTCAGTAAAGCCAGAGCGGCAGAAGGCAATGGTTTTTTATTTTTTATTGAGCTGTGAGTGTGCAGCAATTATTGGATCTGATGACATGAGCTCTATGGAAAATATCGTGCATAAATTTATTTCTATCAAATTTTCGATATAAATTCACTTACAAAAAATGTCATATAACATTACTTACAAAAAATGTTCCTTGCTAGCAACACTTTCAAATGGCACAATAATATAGGACGATATTTTTTAAAACTTTTTTTGTGATTTTCAATCTATAATATCCCCGTTCATACTGAGTTTAAAGAACAATGGCTTTAGCAAATTTGATTTCTTACATCAGTCTAAAACCAAAAACAATGTTTGATTTATGGCCGCCCGAAAACGAAAAGACTACAAAATCGGCATTGCTATTTGACAACCCTAACCTCAATCCGACCTGGTAATACGCCGGGTGTACGTATAATCGTCATAACTCTGTTAGTTCACGAGATCGACCTATGATTTTTTTTATACGTGTAGAACAAGTTAATACCTATATTTATAAATTAGAACGAAGTGTCGATTTTGCGGACTATTCGAGTTATTAAATAAAATCTAAAATGTTAAAAATGATTGTAAAATATTTTCTAATAAACTTAAAATAAATTTTGTAACTGAATTATGTGCGTCTTTAATGTCTTCATCGATGAAATAAATCCAGTTGATGCTAATATGCACCAGTAATTTTTAATTAATTTTTATCTGTAAATCCGGATGAAAAATTTCGCATTTTCGAAGGCTTCTATCTCCGGATTTAGGCACACTAGAAAATCGGGAATTCTACTCTCGCATTTCTTTTGATCTTATCTTTAAAGAACTGCAATAAAAAAATGATGTCACTTTTTTTGGGTTTATAAAACACTGTGTAGCCTGCCGTTCAGTGTGTAACTGATAGTCCCGCTGAACGGACGTCCACGAGAATGCCTCCTGTATTGTCGAAACACCAGAGGATTGGTATCGCCTTGGTACTTTCTGTGGTGCTACCGAACGTGCTTCCTTTCTGAACATTAGTTCGAATGTTTGGTTTCGCAAATCTCTATTAAAGTATTGTTTATGTTTTTTATTCCACATGTGGGGCCGGTCTTTATAGACGTCTATAACCCGCGTCCATATTTCACGCTCTTTTTCCATTTTTATCCACTCCGCTTGGTTGTCACTAATGAACTGACTGGAATTGCCCCAATCCTACTACACACGCAGCAACCTTGCAGGGCGGTAAACACAATCTAGGAAGCTAGGAAGGTCTTGCGCCCCTGCCGCCCTGCCGCAGGCCCAATCTAAAAATTGCCCCTGCTTGCCTACACACATCACAATTAAGGAGGCAATTAAGGGTCCAATTCCCATATTGCCCCTGCACAACCCTGCAGCAGGTGTGTGAGTAGCCGGCTACGTCTTTCCATATACATAATACGCAATAAGTTTTTATTAGGTTAGTTCTCGAACCGGTGGGAGGCATCACGTACGGACAATCCCATATTTTATAGGTGATATTATTAATCCATGTGGAAATATTTTTTTTTTTAATTTGAATTTTGAATTACTCAGTAGACATTATTCTATATCCGTAATTGATTTTCAACAACCTTAATTATACAACGTGTATAAAATAGGGTATATCAATCCGAAACCCAGTGATAATACGCATGAAACTGAACAACGTTCCCCAAGAAACATTGGTCGAAATATGAAAAAAAAAAAAAAAAAATTAGGAAAACAGCTGACCGTAGTGGAGTAAAGGCCATCGTGGAACTTCCCTCTAAGCGCTAGATTTTATCTAATGTGTCATTTTTGAGCTTATCGAGCTCAAAAATAAAAGTGCTTCTAAAAATTTTCACTAATAATTTTCTTTCATCCGACTTTTTAATAAAACACAATTTTTTTAAATTTAAAACTGTCTTTAGTGTCTATGGATATATTTCTTGGGGAATATAATATATACACGTTGTATATACCGATCACCTATTACGTGCTTTAAAAGTTGGGTAGGGCTTAAAAGATTAGCCCGATCGCGAATGACAGGGGCGGGGTATTTCGTAGTACTGTGTAATGAAAATATGTAAGGAGATTTATACATTGTAGTCAACTTGTACATAGTAAGGGCAACGCAATTGTAACTCCTCTGATGTTGTGGACGTCCATCAGAGGTGTGGGGTTTCTATAACTCCATTCCGATTAGCTTCATTTACCACTTACCTTTTGAAGACTCTCATCGAAATCTCTACCTATTATATAGGTTAGGCCTTCCCTATGAAAAAGAACCACTTACCAGCCTTCACCACTGATATCCATGGACGAAGGTAGTAGTAGGCTTATCTGTTTGGTCGCTATAATCGTAGTAAAGTAATTCATACACAAATGTTGAGTTTACAAGTTTGAATAGGGGATCGGACTACATCTGGAATATTTAGTTTAATTAATATATTCAAAAATACTGAGGCATTACTACTTGGTAAATGTAAAAAAAAAATATATTTTTTTATGTGTAGTTTACTAATTAAATACATTTAGAAAGTACCAATTTTTTTTTGCGAAATTTGTAAACAAAACCTACTTAGTGTTGAATTTCACATTATTAGGGTTCCGTACTCAAATGGTAAAAACTTAAAAAGGCACACTATTTCTGAGACTTCGTTGTATGTCTGTCTGTCTGTCACTGGGCTGTACCTCCTTAACCGTGGCAGACGCAGATGGCCTCAAACAGCATTAAAAGTGAGGCCATCTATGTGGGGGGCAGTTTTTGTCTCGAGATGTCACGTATAATATTTAGTCTATGTGGATATTTAAATTTAAAAGGAATAGGTAGTTATTTTTGAGGCAATCCATTCGCTTGTTCGTCTGTCTTATTCCATAAGAAAACATTGTGAAGGGCCCGTTACGGTAGTGAGTTAATCAAGGACGATGGTTACGGGGTAATGACATAATAGCCACACACACGCCATCAGCTATAATGGTGGATAATGGAATTATACTCCGTTCCATTTCAGTGTACTTCATCTAATTCTTATACTTTAAACGACATCGAGACAATCCTGTATATATAATATAATCGCTTTCTCGAAAACGGCTGCAAGGATTACCATAAAGTATCCAGGGAGTTTTGGGGGTGAAAAATCGATCAAGCTAGGTCTTATACCTACCTAGGAAACTGCGCATTTTAAAGATTTATCTGAGTTATTTATTTCGTCGTGCCAACAAAAATACTATCAATAATTTTGACTTTATTATGTCAGCCGGATTGGCAGTTTGGGGTGAGATTAGTTAAGTACTTTTTAATATTATACATCTATGGGTGAGATAAAAATAAAATAAAATAATAATTTTGTCCTTACAATGATATGTTATCTAGGATCAACCGTTGACGAAATTCAGTCGTCAACTCATCTTCGACGTTCTCACAAAAGTCAGAACGTCGGAGAGCATTAAAACGCTCTACAGAAATGGCGTTACTGGTCACAGCCACAGTTGAAAATGAATGGAGATTAATAAAAAATTGATTTTCCAAACTCAACAAATTTTGGTTAATGTATTATTATGATTTTTATATAATAATCATAAGGATTTGAATGGTAATTTTCGTTTTTCAGTTATGGTAAAAAAATAATGTAGTTCTTTTAGTCCTGTAACTTTTTAGTGACTATATTATGATCCGGGATCCGGCGGACCGGGAAAAAGTCGGAGTATTGAAAATAGAACTTTGCGCTTTAAGAATAGAGCTGAAAATCGAACACAAACACACAATATGAGTCGAATCAAAAGCTTATGTCATATCTGACAGCTAGACACCCGATACTTCGATTTCCAACTCTATTATATTAGCGCAGAGTTCTATTTTCAGTGCTCTGAATTTTCCAGGTATGACCGGATTTCGCATCATATCATAACTAGACTCCTTGTCCTTGAAAGAGCTCAAAGATCACTAATAAAGGTCATATTTTAAGCCGTATAGATTTTGCACAAACACCCTCTACTCTCTTAGTGATCTCCTTACAGTGAGGAAGTTGTATGTGCTATGTCTGATTCTATCGTTACATAAAGAACTTCCCATTACTCCTGCTGTTAAAAATAAAAGAAGAGGTGCCAATGTTGTTCCCGTTTGTCCAGTACGGATTGAATATGCCAGACGTCAATACTGTGCCCAGTCATCTTACCTTTTAGTCCATTGAAAAGTTACATTTGGGGTTGCGTTTTTTAGAGGACGCAATTTTATTTTTTTGATGTGTAGGGGGGATGGGTCAGTGTAAAGCTAAAACCAAGTTTGTGGGGTCGCCACCCTTGTCCCACGGCCGCCATCTTGAAAATAGGGATTGAAATGGTTTTTACGGTATATCTCTTAAACTATTTATTTGATAAAAAAAAAAATTGTTAACATTTTTTGTTGCAAATTAAATTCTCTACAACTTTGGTCCAGTAACTTTTTGTCGTAGAACTATAAAAAAAAAAGTTACAAGCGAAAATCTTCAGAAATTCGAGAAAAAAATGTATATTTTTTGATGTAACTTTTTTTATCATTTTACGAAAAAATGATATCTGACCATTTTTTCATTAAGTCAATAGCTAAGGTTTTACAGCACTCCGAAGTGAGTACTATTTTTTAGTACTCTTAACTATACCTATATTATTATACGTGTGTACTAATAATATGTCATCACTTTTTTCAACCGACTTCCAAAACACAGGTTTACAATTCGTGTGTATGTTTTTTTTTTTTTTTTTTGTGTGTATGTTACACGATTACTCCGCCGTTTGTGGGTCGATTTTCAAAATTCTTTTTTTGTTGTAAAGGATTGACTCCTGGATTGGTCCCATTATCATCAAATGGTAGATCTGGTGATGGGATCCATGAGGAATTGAGAGAAATCCTCAAAATTTATAGGGACACCGATAGTGATTTTGACTTTTTTTGAAGTAACACGAGCAAATGCTACCAAAAAGTGAAATGTTGTGCCAAGGTATACCCTGGATCCAAAATCACTGAACGGCATTTCTCAGTCTTTGAAGATATACGTTTGAAAATGTCAGCAATGTTTATAAAACTGCAAGCAAATGTCAGTATTAAATAATAATTATCATCACCACAACCATCATAATCACACCATACATCATGATAAATTATGATGATATAGGTATTTTTCATAGTATTTTTGAAATTTATAGGGACACCGATAGTGATTTTGACTTTTTTTGAAGTAACTCGAGCAAATGCTACCAAAAAGTGAAATGTTGTGCCAAGGTATACCCTGGATCCAAAATCACTGAACGGCATTTCTCAGTCTTTGAAGATATACGTTTAAAAATTTCAGCGATGTTTATAAAACTGCAAGCAAATGTCAGTATTAAATAATATTTATCATCACCACAACCATCATAATCACACCATACATCATGATAAATTTTGATGATATAGGTATTTTTCATAGTATTTTACACCGATATCGATTTCTTTGAACTTTGAAAAAAGTGAAATGTTGTGCCAAGGTATACCAGGGTATCCAGAGATCCAAAAGGGCTGAACAGCACTCCTCAGTCTTTAAATATACACGTTTGAAAATTTAAGTATTGTTTATAAAACTGCAAGCAAATGTCACTATTAAATAATCATCATCACCACCACCACCACCACCACCTTGATATTTTGTTGGTATCTAGGTGTTTCTCATAGTTTTTTTTACACCGATATCGATTTCTTTGAACATTCACAGCTACTAAAAGTGAAATATTGTGACAAGGTATACCCTGGATCCAAAAGCACTGAACGGCATTTCTCAGTCTTTAAAGATACACGTTTGGAAATTTCAACGTTGTTTAAAGAACTGCAAGCATATGCCCTTTTTAAATAATAATCACCATCACCACCACCACCATCATCATCATAGCAAAATGAAAACATTATGACGATATTATTTTTGTAGTATTTTACACCGATATCAATTCCTTTGAACATGCATAGCTACCAAAAATTAAAATATTGTGCCAAGGTATATCCTGGATCCAAAAAGGCTCAACAGCACTCCTCTGTCCTTAAAGGTACACGTTTGGAAATTTCCGTATTGTTAAAAGAACTGCAAGCATAGGTGAATATTGAATAATTATCAACCCCACAATCATCATCACACCATACATCAAGATATTATGTTGATATAGGTATTTCTCATGGTAAGTATTTTAAAGTGATATCGATTTCTTTGAACATTCAGAGCTACTCAAAAGTAAAATGTTGTGCCAAGCTTGTATACCTTCCTACTAAAAGTGTTACATTTGGATAATGATAATAAGGATAACTATGGGATCCACGAGGAATCGAGGAAACTCTTAAAAGCAATGATTATGATCATTAAGTTTTCTAAACAATTTTTTAATTTTCCCGCAACTTTTTCTGTCAACACAATACACAAGATTTATGAAAATTTGTCTAGCAGTTCATGCAATGAATGACCAAGACAAAAGGGGATTATTTTTAACTTCCCGCTAAGAAAATCTAAGATTTTCAAAAATCGGAAAGATATTGGTTTTACCCCGTTTTGCAAAAATCTAATTCTCATCAGATCTCGACGTTCTGAGGTCACAGGAAGCTTCCCTGACTAACCCCGCGAGGGTGTCACTACAACTTCATGGAGATGTTATATGCATTAGTGCTTAAAATTGACATTGAAAACACATGATTAAACTATAGTAGACGTTACTCGCTACTTCGTGCGCGCAAAAGGAAATCTTGCGGGAACCGTACATTTTGCCGACATAAAATGTAGCTTCAGCTGGATGGTATAATGGTAATTTATACGTTGTTTACGAATTGGCCTCGGGTTCGAAACCTGGTCAGATAAATATTTTTGTGATTATTTCTTTTCTCAATTTTATTTATTTTTAAATATTTCATCGTCCTACTAAAACTCCGAATAAAACTCGGTCTCCCAGGCACTAGTTTATAACATTATAATATCACTGAAAGGAAAAAAATAATAAATATTTAAAAAAATATAAAAACCGACTTCCAAAGTTAAAATCACTAAAATGTATGAAATAATTCTTAATGTCGAAATAGTTCCATTTTAAATTCTGCTAAAATGTTACTATTTTTCTACTCAATCTTCTTATTTTTGAAGTCGGTACCAGCCCAAATAATTGTATAAATCCTTCAATAAAAAAGAACATTAATTTTAACACAACTACGTCCTTATATATAAGTACAAATTGTATTTTAAAGAACTCACGTTCAAATTGGCTGGTACCGACTTCAAAAATAAGAAGATTGAGTAGAAAAATAGTAACATTTTAGCAGAATTTAAAATGGAACTATTTCGATATTAAGAATTATTTCATACATTTTAGTGATTTTAACTTTGGAAGTCGGTTTTTATATTTTTTTAAATATTTATTATTTTGTTATAACTTTTTAAATTACAAATTTTGCAATATTATTAATAATTAATTATTGACTCTTTTCCCCACCACCCACGAGGTAGAGTCTAGAGGCGCGTTTTTTTTACGTGGTATAGGCAGAATCCACGGTGATTTTCTAAATTAGAACTACTCCGTCCTCAGTCGTTTCGATGGACCAGGCTGCGGCTCAGCATCTGATCGGCTTTCTGAATTAAATACCAGTGGAAGAACTGGCGAAGGAAGGGGTGTTAATGTTGGCGGTTCATCATCAAAGTCATTTTCATTTATTAATTCTGAGAGTTCCATTACGTTGCTGCAAGTCTCTCCAGAACAATGGAAGCACACTGCAGAACATTTCAGTCCTGCTTTTCGACATCCACACATCGCTCCACAGTTTCCTTTGCATTTGCAGAAGATCAATTTTAGAAGCTCAGGGGGTGCTGGAGGTTTAGAGTTCTGCACTGGCATCAATAATTTTCCACATTTTGTCCAGCCCCAGTCTTCAGGATCATTATAATTACCAAGCCACGACTGGACCTGATGGTAGACTCGGAAAGTATGAAAGCGAGCTGTGTCTTGTGTTGGAGGAAGTGAAGATAAGTTAAATGTACTTTTTGTCACTGCCTTGGCGAATTGTTTGTATCTTAGGCTGTCAAGAGAATTATCATCTTTATTACCACCGTATAAAGAGATAAAAAAACGTTCACCAATTACAGTGAGCAAAGCAGGGTCAACTCTCTTGTTGAGAAACAAAGCCGTTCCACTTGGAAACTCTAAATGTTTCTCCAGGGTTTTCACAAATTTCATTTTACCGATATTGTAAGGAGCTGAAGTTGTGTCACATCCGGAAAAAGCATGAAGAAACAGCAACTTATTCGCAATGACATCTCCGTACATAAAACCTGACGCAATATATAATTGTTCTGCTGTTCGTCCTTTTGATGGTTTATTTAAAAAATGATGCAAATAAAAGCTGTTCCTCAAAAAACGATCTACAAAAATGGTCAGATATCATTTTTTCGTAAAATGATAAAAAAAAAGTTACATCGAAAAATATATTTTTTTTTCTCGAATTTCTGAAGATTTTCGCTTATAACTTTTTTATTTATAAGTAGTTTAGAATTTAATTTGCAACAAAAAATGTTAACAATTTTTTTTTATCAAATAAATAGTTTAAGAGATATACCGTAAAAACCATTTCAACCCCTATTTTCAAGATGGCGGTCGTGGAACAAGGGTTGCGACCCCACAAACTTGTTTTTAGCTTTACACTGACCTCCCCTACACATCAAAAAAATAAAATTGCGTCCTCTAAAAAACGCAAGGTAAGGCCTAAAAAATGTAACATTTCAATGGACTATTTATAATTTAATAAATCGCAAGTTTAATATTTCTCCTCTAACTTTACATGATTGTAAAGCATCGTTAATAGGATGGATTAAAACGATAACGTATGATGATTTGGAGCATATTATGTTTAAAAGAATAGTATAACTGTCAAGGCAAGCACACAATAATACACAGGAACACACGCACACGCACACGCACACGCACATGCACACGCACACGCACACGCACACGCACACGCACACGCACACGCACACGCACACGCACACGCACACGCACACGCACACGCACACGCACACGCACACGCACACGCACACGCACACGAACACGCACAAGCACACGCACACGCACACGCACACGCACACGCACACGCACACGCACACGCACACGCACACGCACACGCACACGCACACGCACACGCACACGCACACGCACCCGCACACGCACACGCACAAGCACACGCACACGCACACGCACACGCACAAGCACACGCACACGCACACGCACACACACACACACAAACAGAGCTATATGGGTATAACAGAACTTTTATTTGTCTAGTTTAAGTTGTATGTATATTATAAGTTGTACGTAATAGCATGTATATCATATATACCTAATATGTATGTGTTAAGTTATGCAATTTATGTTTAAAGTTAATTTTGGTATCACATAATAGCATAGTAAGTTTGTCAATGTTGTTAAGTTACTGAGGGAATGAGCGAGACAGCCCCAACACAAGTAATCTCTTACTTAATGGGGATGTCTCACGATTATGATGTAATTGATAAATTGAGAAATAAAGATTTTATTTATTATCATAGTGTCAGCCTAAAACGTCTTCAGTCTTGACCGATTTTTTTATGAAACCTTTTTTATGAATTTTTTTGTAGGTATGTCTGAGAAGAGGTCGTAAACTATTTTAAAAGCTTTTATTTAACTTGCAATGTATGTTAGTTCGGGTGGAATCTTGCTACTCAATTTTGAAGCAGATCTTCAACCGATTGAACTGAAATTTTGTACACACATTTAGTTTGGACGGCTATACACGATAAACTGTATGACGTCATTCTAAATCCAATATGGCTGACCATCAGTAATGGCGGAATTGTTATTTTATACCGATGAATGTTAATTTAGATTGCAGAACAAAGTTTGCTGGATCAGCCAGTAAGTTATTTGAATTTAGGGACTAGGAACATGAAACTGATACCCTGTTCCTCATATTTAATAACAAGAAACATAATGCGGGGGATAAACAAAAGATTACAAATGAGGCGGCTTTTTGTGAATGAGGTCATGTGTAGCTACTGAAGCATTCTCTTTGTTGAGAGCTAAGCTGCTGCCAGGGTTGGCGGCTGCACGAAAATACTTGTGTGTGTTTAGCAGATTGACATTCTGAAATTGGTCATATTACAATTACTAGAGGTGCCTGTGGCCGAAATTCGACCATAATTACATATATAGATAGATAGATAGATATGAGGCGGTGTAACGGAGGCGCGCGGGCACGTGGAGCTGCCCTCCTCCGAGGGCCATCTCCTTCCTCACTTTTGCCGTGTTCCTCATTAAACTAGTGCTGCAAATTATCCACACGTACAAGAACAAGACGATGATGATGACGCCGGCCGTGGTTACCGCGGTGAGCCTCGCTAAAAACTGAGCTGTTTGAGTAAATAAACAAATAAATACCTATGATATGTTGTTATGTAAGAAGTATAGTTTAGTTATACTTCTTACATAACAACATATCATAGGTAGATATAGCACCATCTGTTGGAAGCTAGTTAGCTTCCAACAGATGGTGCTATATCGATGGATTTATATCCAAACTCGTGTCGTGACATGACGCAACCTTGAAATTTCACTCTCAACGCCGCTGAAGAAGTTTCACTTCAATAAGGACTATCAAACTGTAAAAACATTCCTCTGATTGTATTAAAAATTGTAACTATATTCTTGCAAGCTGGTGCAGCCCTTATTCGTAACTGCTGAGGTAGACTACTGCATGAATTTCATACATTTGTTCGTATGTACTAGAAGTATCTAGGTACAGTTGTATTGTTGGTACAGGTAGTTCCAATGCTAGGGTTGGCAACTGCATGAAATATTTGAAATATCATGTAGTATATTATTTTATGTGTATATTTTTGTAATGTTGTCAACCCTACTTCACTCAGTGTTGCCAGAGCGTCCTGCCAAATGGACGCGCTTGGCAAGCGTGATGAATAAAAAATGTTTGACCCGCCTCCGTCGTGCATTGTTCGACGCTTGCATGCCTAATTTACACTCTTTTATTTACGTGTATCGCAATCAGCTGAAGTTTTAACAATGAAAAATGCCGCGATCAAAAAAGCGCCAAAAGTTTCGGGTGTGTGTTTCTTTCTACTACATTTATTAGAATCTTTTGTAGGTAAAGTAGGCTCAAAAAGGTAGATATTTTTTCGTTATTGAAGAATTTTTGCCCTACTTCAAAAGAATACAAAATACAGAAAAATTTGACGTTACTAGGTACAAGAAACTACAATCAATTCGGAACCTTTTCTACGTATTATCACGTCTACGCATTATTACGCACTCAGTAACTGATAAAACTACAAAAAATGAACTATACTGCATACATTAGTATCGTTTGTAGGTAACGTTGGCTCAAAAAAAGGTAGATTTTTTTCAAAGCAGGTTCTAGCGTGACGGACCTGGAGGTCGCGGGTTCGTGTCCCGCCGAAGAAACAATTTTTTATGTCCCTTGGATATATGGATTAAATAATGTATAATATAATCAATATCTTAAATATGTGCATATGTTATAATATAAAGTATTAAACATACATATTTCCGTTGTCTGGAACCTGTGATACAAGTCCTTCGGATACCTAGTACAGGACCAGACGTGGTGTAGAACTTAGAAGCATCCATAGATATTACTTACTAGATGTTGACTTCGTGCGCGACAAAAAGAAATCTTGTGACTTGTGTCCTTTCCCGGCGTCTATTATTTTAGTTAATAAACTAGATGTTGCCCGCGGCTTCGTGCGCGCAAAAAGAAATCTCGAAGGAACCGTACATTTTTCCGCAATAAAAAGTAGCTTATGTCCTTCCCCATTCTCTATTCTATATTTGTGCCAAATTTCATCAAAATCGGTCCAGTAGTTTCGGAGCCTATTCGATGCAAAGAAACAAACAAACTTTTCCTCTTTATTATAATATTACTAGTATTTAATCTAAATCTAAAATTATTATTTAATCAAAATATTTAAACAAACTTTCGCGCTATAATAACACCAATTTATATGTAAGATAATTACGGCGCAATAAAGCTGCGTAAGGATTCATTAATTTTGTTGCATTTAATCCTTGTGTTTGTGTGTTTAGGTATATTGGCTCTAAGCCGAGTATAGTCATAATATGTAATATATTATATTATGCTCATTATTAGAGGTCCGTAGCCTAGTGGGTAGACCGTTTGGTTCGCACTCGAGAGAGTGCAGGTTCGAATCCCAGATTGTGGCGTGTACCAATGAGACTTTTTCAGATGTCAAGTACATTATACGGACGCTCTAACGGTGAAGGAAAACATCGTCTGGGGTCAACTATGTGCGGGTTTCCCGCACATAGTTGGCCCCAGACGTATTGACCAGTTCATTCCTCTGGACTAGGCTGACTATGTTGTGAGAATGCCGTATGTGCTTGGGCAACCATACGACATTTAAAAACAAACTGTCCCAGGTACTATAGTATTTCAAGAGTGGTTACTTCGCTCGGAGAATACTGTATAAATCATCCATTATGGATGAAAAGGCCTAAGTTTTTTTTATATGCTCATTCGTTTGTACCATTAAAATTATTATCAGTTTTGTTGTGTAACTATATGTAAGAAATCGGTTTATCTTCTGACGTTTAATTTCGTTTCGATTAATAAAAAAAGTTATCTTACTTATATTATAATAAATAGCTTTAGCACGCGTAATTATACAGTGTCCAATGGGAACACTGTAGATACTATTTCGTAATAAAAAGTAGCCTATGTGTTATTCCAGAGATTAAACTACTAACTACCATACCTAATTTCATAAATAAATATCCGTTCAGTAGTTTTTTCGTGAAAAAGTAACAAACTTCCATCCATCCATCCATCCTTACAAAATTTCACATTTATAATAGTAGTAGGGTTAGTAAGTAAGTATATATAGATTGTAGATAGTTTTATACATATTATATACCTAGATAAGTTTACATTCTATTTATTTTTTGCTTCAATTGACTTGTTATTACGAAATTGTAGGAAGCGCATTAAAACGAAGAAGCAATAGTAATTGAAAAGAAAACAAAGCATTATTTTGTAGCGGATTCTTATTTCCTGTCTATTTTATTACACGATATTGGAAAAATAATTGAAAAACTAGAGTAACAGCGGGGTGGTGTCCAACACAGCTCTCAAGGATTTGAAATGTTTTTTTTTATGATTGCTAAAATGTTTATTGTGTAATAGCGAGGGGTGGTAACAATATGGTTTTTCGTGAAAATGTTTTAAAGGGTAAACTAAAGTGGTTTACCATTTAGTTACATCAAAAAAACTTAAGTCGATGTTTAGTTCATTTATAATAGTTTAGTTATAAGTTAACTGTTGCTGCTCGACTTGCTAGCTTGTGATGTTATCTTTCTCATTCTTCGTATTAATGAAAAAGAAGGCATGATATTTGGACAAACGATCAACACTAGCAGGCGATGATGGAATTGAGACACGCTCAGATTAATAACAATGGATAGTCTGCGCTAGCACAAAGTAATGCGGGATTGACAGGGACGCTCAGATTAATAACAATGGACAGTACGCGCTAGCACTGAGTAATGCGGGATTGACAGGGACGCTCAGATTAATAACAATGGACAGTCCGCGCTAGTACAGAGTAATGCGGGATTTACAGGGACGCTCAGATTAATAACTATGGACAATCTGCGCTAGCACAGAATAATGCGGGATTTACAGAGGTGACTAAGGCTCAGCTAACACCGTGACGATACGTAACGCTACGTGGCGTTGCATTTTTAAGATAGCTATTCAAAGGACCAAACCTTTTGAATGCCGATTACTCGTAGATGATTTGCTTTGTAAAAAACCTTAAATTAAATAAAAACAACTGTTCGACGATGGGGTATAATGAAAAAATATTTTACGCCATTAAAAAAAAAAAAACAATAATAATAAAATCGAAATATATAATTATGATTTTAGCATCTATACATGTAGGCAATATTTCTGATTCCAATTATAAAAGTCTTTATCAAAGCAATTTTCTATAAAATCAAAGAATTTTATCTATCATTACAATTTTCTCAATAGAACCTAATTTCTTCGCTTAATGATTAGAAGAAATTTAACTCATTGTAACATAAACTGTCAACATTTATTTAAAAATAAGTAGTTAGGTAAATACAATTAATATAAAAACTTACTATCTAAATACAATACGGTGTGGATTTAATAAAATAAAACAATGGAATAATACACTATAGTCTATACCTACCTACTAGTACCTACGAAGCTAACCTCAGGAGAAAAGCCCACCCCGCAGCATACCGGGCTCAAATGTTCCCATGACGCTAGCCGCATTGCCGCGCTGAATGGCCAGGGAAATATGCTGAACCAGGTACGCCCCGGAGCGGGGGTCGTTGCCACAGTCCCGCAGCCGTCGGCCCAGCTCACGGATCAGACCCTTCGCTTCGTCGCACCAGGGACCACCTGTTTCGACTGCGAAAGGCACGAACAGGTACTGCCGCTCCAGTTCCGCGTACTTAGAGCGCTTATGCCTGGCCGCAGACTCTGCAGCAGAGCCAGCTGTGCGTATGGTGCTGGGAGTGTGTGAGGCGGCGAAGGTGCTCACACACGTGGCATCCCAAAGGAGGCAGCGGCCTTTCCTCCACGGAACCAAAGTGAGACCATCTGGGCGCTTGCCGTCAGTTCGGCTCAAACCAGGGGGCTCAAGCGCACATGGTACGTTCGCCGACACCAATGCTCGACGGAGAATATCGTTTAGGGCATGGTGTCTGGCGAAACGTCCGGCAGCCTTAATGCAGCTGAGCCCGTGGTAGCCGTAGGGGTCAGTCTCGGCACCGCAGGGGCAGCGGTGGGGCTCGCACACTTTACAACCCAGTCTCAACGCCGCCGCTACCCGTAGGGTATCATTATCAAGGAGGGTGCCAAGCTGAGGCGAAGGCAATGCCTGAAGCCAAGCACCCGATTCCGAGCAAGAAGAAGCCTTTATTCTCGCTAGGGATGTCCCCGAAAGCGAAGCGGTCAATTTTAACAGGGCGCATCTGGAACTCAGGTCATCCCAGGCCCGCTGGGAGTTGACATTCTCTGGAGGGTTGGTACCGGGAAACATCGCACACCAGGCAGTCTCAGCATCGTGCTGAAAGGGGACGCTGCATCTTGCACCTTGGATTTTGAGGATGTTAGAGACAAGATCAGCAACCCCGTTCGACGACGCCAGGAAAGCCGGCAAACCGACAGAGTGAATGCTCCTGATACCAAGACCACCGTGTCTAACCGGTAACACCGCTTGTTGCCACTGTTGATCATGTAGAGTGACGTTAAGGATATCTTCCAAAGTTGATCGGATGGTGGTGTCAAGGTCCGAAACCTCATTAGGGAACAGCCAAGTTGGAGCCGTCCGTATCAGGTAGGTGAGTTTTGGCAGCGAAAAACATCTACGGAATAGGGTTAGGGCCACGTGGGACGATAGTTGCCCAAGAAGCTCCCGGGCTTGCGTAAGCATCCTACCTTTTGCTTCCAGGGATGCGGGGACGGCACTGGGAAAGATGGGGGCGCCGAGTAGTGAAAACGTCGATTCATTGACGGTTTTCATTCCTGGGAGCAGAGTATCAAACATTCTGATTTCCTGTATGGCTGAAACACCGCAAGGAAAAATCTCACATTTGTGGGGGTTTAATTGAAGTCCTATTGATGATAGGTTTCTGCAAAGGGTTTGTATGTCTTCCGCTACTGTCTCTGGGCAACCACCGATTGTACCATCGTCAAGGTACCAAACATTTAGGGGAGACTTTATGGATGCAATGGACTTGTGTATGGCTAGGCTGAAAATCAGGGGACCTAAGGGGTCGCCTTGTTGGGCTCCAACTTGGGACGGGATTTTATGGTGGTCGTAGGTCAAGTGGCTAGGCGTTGCGTAACATTGATAGAGAAAGGGATACAATGAAGGAATATATTCCTTGACCTCCGTTAAGATAGTATCCCTCTCTACAGCGTTAAAGGCGTTTTTTAAGTCTACCTTGACAATGACACAATCGGCGTTTTTCGGGTTAGATGCAAAAGTCCGCGTCGCATGTATCGATGCCTCGCAACCTAAGGTAGTGCCGAAGCCGAGCTGGGTGGGTAGGAGGTGGGCCGCCATGTGTTCCCGGACAGCTCGGCAGGCACACTTCGCAACGAGGCGCCGGAATGTCGAACCTATGGCTATGGGTCTTATTCCTCCGTCCTTTTTTACGAGAGCACATAAGGTCGCACCGTACAAAAGAGGTATTACTTCGGAGTTCAGGGAGCCTTTTAGTAAAAAGTTACATAATCGCGTTAGGGATTTTAAGAGACGCGGACCGTTGCTGCCAGCAGAACGAGACGTTAGTTCTTTAAGATGAAGGGGACGTAGACCATCAGGACCAGAAGCTGATGAGCTGCGAAAAGACTGTATGGCACTAGCTATATCTTCGGAGGACAACACTAGGGAAAATTCACTGTCCTCCGCGGACAGGGGGGCTATACCTGTTGGCCGAGAGGGTGCCGGATGTTTTTCGATGAGAGAGGCGAGTGTACTTTCATTGGTCGGCGCAATTTTGCAATCGGAGACGAGGAGACGCGCCGCGCCTGCTAAATCACCTTCATGTACTTTGGACTCTACTCTCCTGATCAGATCAAGGGGCCGCCTGTATGATCTCTCAGTTGGCTCGGGGCAAGGGCTATCTATATTGCGCTTTACCTTGCTTGTCAGGGATGAGGCACCTGAGTTTTCGGGGACTCTTAATACTGTGAAAGAGAAAGTTAGTAATTTGAACCATGATATTGTGGTATTAGTTGTGACGCAATCGTCGATAAATCAGCCAGTTTTCCAGCTGCTAGACTTCTGGCTCCCTTGGGGACATGCTTAAGGACGCGAATATTGCGTTTTAAGTCGGGTATGGTGTTGAAATCTAAATTTAAAGATTCCCTAATGACCTGGCTGGGCTGGTTACTGCCAACTGGGAGAGAAGAGTCGCGATCCAGCAGATCTTTATGCTTGCGGCTGACGTGTATATTAAGACCATGAGTGCCGATGAAGCGGCGCGTCTAGCCGGGGCAGTGTGGACACGCCACTCCTGAGTTTATGCTGCTGGTATCCATGCTTAAACAAATACTTAGACTAAAGACTTAAAAAACTATTTTATTTACAATAATTTACAGGGGATTAATTTTATACAATACTACATTTATATAATACATTATGTATGTCCTTTGGGCTTCGATGTTTCCGAATTCCTGGTGGTTGCTTATTTTCCTCTTCATAAAATATACTTTAGCAATGAACGTTTTGTTCTGTTGTCACTTGGATTTGGGTGTAACGGAATATTATTGGGTGGGTAGACGTTATATGTTAGTGATTGTTGCGTTTAATCTTGAGCTTGTTTATTTTCATTTACACTAGCTGTAGAAAAGCTTGAGGACATCACGACACACACTGTAAATAGGGTCTTCGGTTCGGTAAAGGAGAGGTTGCTGTGTCTTGTGTTGAAGGTATTGCGATGTGGCACTTTTTCTCCACGCAAACGATTATGGCACTTTTTTTGTCGCCTATGACCTATCGTTTCATGGTTTTCATCAAGTAAAACTATTAAAACATAATATTAAAAATGAGAAAATTTTACAGAAGATGTTTGACGTGTGTCATGTCAACATTTTAGCATCTTATAATAATATTCACAATCTATACAATTGCCAAATTATCCATTTAAGTATATTCATAATTACAAAAGCAAGAAGGATGGACAGACAGACTGAAGGATGGACAAAGTAAAACTAAAAGGTAAGTATAAAAAGTATCATTGATTATTACGGAATTCTAATAGATAGGTAAATATGAAGACAGAATAAACTGTTATAGATACAACACCAATCCGACAAACGATAAGAAATAGTCGGATGTGTACCTCATTTCCCGTCGCCGGCTGCCGCTTCCTAAATGTCGGCCATTTTGTAGGTCATCATCATCATCACGGCCTAACGTCCAGCGTCTATAGAGGCACATATCTCTCATAAGGAGGATCCTCACTGTGATGAGAATATCATAATACTGTTATAATTTGTGGGGATGGATGGATGCTTTGTGACTCTGTCACGGAAAAACTACTGAACTGATTTTCTGTGGCAATAAATAGTCGTGTAATTTTATATTACATTTTAACAGAAAATGTTACAAACCCACAGTGCCCAAAAATATAGATTTTAATGAAATACATATGTCGCTGGTTCTAATCCGACTCGAAGGACCAAAAAAAAAATGTAGCGAGCTACACTTAGATGATAGAGATGATAAATGCTGCTGATGCTGTTCTGATAGGTTGATGCTGATATAGGGTATAAATGATGAACCCCGTTTGGTGCGTAATAAAGAACTGTATTTTAAATGTGAATAATGATTAAGGGCCGATTTTTCAATCGTCAGATAACTCTTACCTGAGGAATAAATATGTGACTTTGACAGATTTTGTATGAACAATCTGTCAGTGACATATATTTATTCCTCAGGTAAGAGTTATCTGACGATTGAAAAATCGGATATAAATTTATATGCTACAAATAATAATTATGCTTATGTGCACGCGCGGAAATACGCGAGGCCCACGAGTACAATGACACGTTGACCCGTACAATCTTCTATCTATCTATAAGGTTTGGTAAAATCAATTACGGATACTTTGGGCACATGGTCTACTGCTTATGTAAAGACGTTTAAGCAGAAAAATAATTGTCATACTCGAAAAAAAATTTATTCTTTATATGAGCGAGTTTGCGTTTTGCGGAGAGTTACCCATATATGAGATGATTTTTTAGTTTGAGTATGACAATTATTTTTCTGCCCAAACGTCTTTACATAAGCAGTAGATCATGTGCCCGAAGTATTCGTAATTGATTTTACCAAACCTTATATAATTATACGCACATCTATCAACGCACAGGCCAAACTACTTAAGGCTAGAAATTTGAAATTTTGCACACGTAATCCTTATATGAAGTAGTCCACTACATAAGGATTTTTCTAGTTAGCAATACTAGCCGATTATGTGTTAGATAATATTTCAAAGCTTGAGTTTTGTGGATTTTCAAATAGAATACTTTTTATCCCAAAAAGTACAGTATTTATGTGGGCGGAGCCGCGGGAAAATGCTAGTTAGCAATACTAGCCGATTATGTGTTAGATAATATTTCAAAGCTTGAGTTTTTCTTAATTGTAACAGATTACGTGGTAGAGCCATGCTTCGGCACGAATGGGCCGGCTCGACCGGAGAAATACCACGGGCTCACAGAAAACCGGCGTGAAACAGCGTTTGCGCTGTGTTTCGCCGAGTGAGTGAGTTTACCGGAGGCCCAATCCCCTACCCTATTCCCTTCCCTACCCTCCCCTATTACCCTATTCCCTCTTAAAAGGCCGGCAACGCACTTGCAGCTCTTCTGATGCTGCGAGTGTCCATGGGCGACGGAAGTTGCTTTCCATCAGGTGACCCGTTTGCTCGTTTGCCCCCATATTTCATAAAAAAAAAAAAAAAGATAGGTATTATTATATAGGTAGTACGTTTTGCTTGGCGCAATGCAGAGCCTTTTTTTCATAATTATTTATTTGCAGTTACGTACTTAAATGCCTTAACTACATATTACGAGTAAAAGGATGTGAGCAATGCAAATGTAGGGAAGATAATACAAAAGTATCGTAGGTACCAAATTAATATTACGGGTATCTATACTGTCTATAGGTACTTAGGTACTAATATTATAAATGCGAAAGTGTGTCTGTCTGTTACCTCGTCACGCTTTAATCGCTGAACCAATTTTTATGAAATTTGGTATAGACATACTTTGGGTTCCGGGAAAGGACATAGGATATTTCTGCCGTCCTATACTAAAAGGCGGCTAAATGACAAAAAGAGTTTTTGAGGTAAAGCTAAAAACGTGGGATTATTTTGAAATTGATGCTAGTTATTTTCTATAAACAATTGTTAATGTTGTCATAAGACATTCATGAAAACATTAACAATTGTTTATACAAAATCACTAGCATCAATTTCAAAATAATCCCACGTTTTTTTAGCTCTACCTCAAAAACTCTTTTTGTCATTTAGCCGCCTTTTAGTATAGGACGGCAGATTTTTTATCCCGAAAAAGTAGTGTTTCCGCGGGATAATGTATTTACGTGAACAGAGCCGCGTGCAAAATCGAAGTTTAACATAAATCACACAAGCTAATGCACACGCAACACATCTCCTCTCAGTCTCAGCCGACCCTTACATTAATATCTTTTTAATATTGTTAAAACTAAAAAGAGCTTAATTCTTAGCTGTTTTTCTAATAAACTTAACCCTCAAGCACCTTTTTCATGTTAAAGAGTTATAAAGTCATGTCAAACACATAAAGTGCAGGTCAAACAGGCGCGCCCGGCAATTAACCCGCAGACGCCGCGCGCTTTACTGCACCCACGAGCACTGTTGGGGTATTTGTGACCCCACCTGTGTATATTGAGTAACCCGCTGGTGCCGCGTGTGTAACTGTACCCCCGAGTGCAGCTGGGGTATTCCTGACCCCGCCCGTAGGTATAAATACGATCGATTAAATACCTAAATAGGATCCAGATTCTTATCCAGATAAGTATAGAGATATTTTCACAATATAAATGTCACCGTAAAATTGTAGAAACCGTTAGATTGTATAATATCTAACGAGATTGTAAAAATATGTCGAAAGATTAAAAACTATATGTTTATAATCTAACGAAAAAATTAGTGTTAAATTATAAGCAGCATATTCGCTTCGGAAGTCTATCAACATTTTACAATTTCACTAGATTTATTACAATCTAACGGTTTTTACAATTTTACGGTGACATAAATAGTGTACAGTAGCGGAACTTATCCGTATCCATGAAATATTTACCTACTATTGAGCGAGGCTGAGCGGAGCGCTGAGGCTAGTACGTCTACAAATAAGGTGTTGACAGTGCGCAAGCGTCGCGGCACAACTAACTTTTTTTAAATGAAATTAACCAGGAAACGAGCAGACGGATCGCCTGATGGTAAGCGATTACCGCCGCCCATGGACACTCGCAATACCAGAGGAGTTGTACTTGTAACTCCTCTGGTGTAGCGACTTGCGTTCCTGGTCCTCCCAATCCCCAATCCCACCCCCCCTGGGCCTCCGGTAACCTCACTCACTCGGCGAAACACAACGCAAGCGTTATTTCACGCCGGTTTTCTGTGAGGTCGTGGTATTTATCCGGTCGAGCCGGCCCATTCCTGCCGAAGCGTAGCTCTCCCACCATGTCGCTTGTACGAACTTCAGACTAGACTCCGTCAAAGCGCGCCAAACGCGTTTCTTATAGATGGCGCACTTGTAGTTCCGTTTCTGCTTTATGACCGGATGCGACATACATATAAAAGGCAAAGATTGATTGATGTATCGATGCACCGGCCAAACCACTAAGGCTAGAAATTTGAAATTTTGTACACATATTCCTCATAATATGACGTAGGAATCCACAAAGGAAGGATTTTTCAAAATTCAATCCCCAAGGGGGTCAAACTTTAAAACCTAATTTCACGCAGGAAATTAATGCTGGTTTTCAATATTTTTGATATCGAAACCCTGTTAGGATGATAAGATATATAAGTGAATAAATTGAGTAATGGCTACATTCCTTCTAAAAAGAGCTCCGTGGCCTAGTGGGTAGACCGTTTGGTTTGCACTCGAGAGAGTGCAGGTTCGAATCCCAGGTAGTGGCGTGTACCAATGAGACTTTTTCAGATCTCAAGTACATTATACGGACGCTCTAACGGTGAAGGAAAACATCGTGAGGAAACCCGCACATAGTTGGCCCCAGACGTAATGACCAGTTTATTCCTCCGGATTAGGCTGACTATATTGTGAGGATGCCGTATGTGGTTAGGCAACCATTCGACATTTAAAAACCAACTGTCCCAGGCACTACAGTATTTCAAGAGCGGTTACTTCGTTCGGAGAATACTGTATACATCATCCATTAACGGATGTAAAGGCCTAATAAGTTTGGAGATTTTTTTACATTCCTCTACGGACTGTAAAAACAACTTTTGAACAAAAGAGTTGATCGCGTACATGCGCGTGACAGAGTATTTAAATTTCGCAGTTTTAAATGGCGGTTTGCAAATGCTTTTTAAAACTTTGTTTATGCCAACAGAATGTCTGATGCAGGCTACCAACAATTATCAAACCACTAGTTTAATAAAACCGGCCAAGTGCGAGTTAGACTCGTGCACGAAGGGTTCCGTACAGAACTGCAAAAAAAATACGTTTGTTGTAAGGGATATTATTGTTTTTAGTTTTTGTTGTTATAGTGACAACAGAACATCGTCTGCGAAAATTTTAATTGTCTAGCAATCGCGGTTATGGAGATACGGCCTAGTGACACACAGACGGACGCACAGACGAACAGACAGACAGTGAAATCTCAGTAATAGGGTCCCGTTTTCGTCATTTAGGTACGGTCGAGGTCAGATCCGGTGTACCACTTTTGGACCTTATTACTTGGCAATAAGGTCGAAAAGTGGTACACCGGATCTGACCTCGACCGTACACAACCCTAAAATAATTTAAGTTCGTTTATTATTTATCGAACAATGGCAAATTCAAAAGTTTTAGATAAAAATGTTTTTAACTACTAGTGAAGAATTAAGAGCAGATATAAAACTCCAATGATATCAGTATTAGTGATGTGCCGGATCGTTAAAAATGTATATCCGCGGATACGGATCTGAATACGGATATTTGGTGTCAAGATCCGCGGATACGGATACGGATACGGATCTTAACTTTCTTACGCAGTCGGTGTCGGTGCGCACGATCTTCACACATGTTTCGACTTGCATTGCAGGATTTTTCTTTTGTTTTGTTTATAGTTAAACGTGACACTGGACAGCATAGTGTAGACACATAAAAAAATGTCTACAAAGAAGTTTAGTAGTGTAATTTGGAATTATTTTTTGTTAGTAAATGATGAATGTGCAAAGTGTAAAATTTGTGATGGAAAGTATTCCCATAAGGATAAAGGCACAATTTCTTTAAAAAATCATTTACAACGTAAAGATCCTCAAGAATATTATTATCTGTATTGAATTAAATAGTTTTTATTGGTAGTTGCTACCTTAATCAGTAATCACCTATTTAAAGAATTCATCTATAATTTTAAAATTAATAAGGTAAATAGATCCGTAAAAGATCCGCCAAAAAGTAACGGATACGGACACGGATACGGATCTTTCTTCTGCCTCGGATATCCGCGGATACGGATACGGATACGGATATCCGGCACATCACTAATCAGTATGTTTTAATATCTATATATATAAAAATGTTATGTTGGTTTGTGTACGCTTCAAAAAATCCTTGATGCGGATTATATAAAAACATAATATATTATCCGCATCAAGGATTGTTTTTATCTATTTTTTGCATCTAACTATATTCAAACTATATTTACACGGGCGGAGCCGCGGGCAACAGCTAGTATTAAATAATTATAATCCATGCAAAATATCGTCAATAGGAATGGATCTAAAAATACACAAAAATAATAGATAAATAGATAAAAGATATTCATTATTTACATTAAAATATCACTCAAATTAATATAAATAATGTTAATTAAAATAATCATTACCCGTTACTATAATTAACCCTTCAGAAAGTCGTCTAAAAGTCTAACACTAACACGGTACCTGCGTTATCTACCCCACAGTAACTCGGCATGCAAACGAGCGACTAATCGTGGACGAATATTAATTATTTAACGTTAATTAAAACAGATAATGGCTTTGGGAGCGTCGCACGCAACAGAATATTCCAGAAGATAAACGTTTTAATAAAAATATGAAACACTGGTTGTACGTGATGTGTGCTTTTTTAAGTAAATTAGGATAGAAAAATATATGTCTGATCTCAAATATTTTTTCTCTCTAATCAAAAATAAAGTTTTTATAATAAATAGGAAAAGTTTGTTTGTTTGTATGTTTGTTTGCATTGAATAGGCTCCGAAACTACTGGACCGATTTTGATGAAATTTGGTACAGATATAGATTAGACCACGGGGAAGGTCATAGGCTACTTTTTATCGCGACAAAATGTACGGTTACTGCGGGATTTCCTTTTGCGCGCACGATGTCGCGTGCAACATCTAGTAATATAATAAATGCATTAGATAAAAAAAATATTGGCACTCTGGGAGTGGCGACAGAAGTGAAAACAATAGCGTACACGCAAGCCTGCGGCGCGCAAAACGCCCGCGTCGCCCTACCGCATACTGAACCGGTGTAACAGTGTCATGAGTTATAATAATAATAATGTATAAAGGAGTACCTACTAAAAATATGAAAATATTCGAACTAAATTAAATGTTTGGATATTTTTATATGAATAAAATCTATACTATTATAAATGCGAAAGTGTGTCTGTCTGTCTGTTACCTCGTCACGCTTTAACCGCTGAACTACAATAATTTTGATGAAATTTGGTACAGTCATACTTTGAGTCCTGGGAAAGGACATACGATACTTTTTATCCCGAAAAGAGCAGTGAAGCAGGTGAAGCCGTGCAACAGCTAGTATTACTATCCTCCTTACTAATAAACGCTGTATAAGGTTTGAATAGATATTAAGTATTAACCCCCTTACTAATAATCGCTGTATAAGCTTTGAATAGTTATACAGTGTTTTGTCTCCCTCTATCGAATTAAAACTGTCACTTGTGTGACGGGAACAAAACACTGTATAACTATTCAACAGTTACTGTTGTAATATACAAATGTAATTTTAACCCTCCGGTGTCCCCAGCAATTGTCGGTAATAATAGACTCGGAGCACATGGCAAACATACAAACAACCTACAATTTGAATAGATTCCCATCAACTATACTTGCGGTAGCTTCTATGGATTGACGAGGGATTTAAATATTTTCATGAACAAATTAAAACGAGTTAACGAAAGCTTCCAGTGACAAATCTAAATTATTTTGCACTAATGTTGAAATATATTATTTGTTGTTAAGGTTCTAAATTGGCGTGGCGACGCGTTACATGCTACGCCGCCACGCCGACAGATCACCGCAGATCTGCATCAATATTTGCCATACTACGCACCAACTGTGGGAGAGCCACGCTTCGGCATGAATGGGCCGACCTCACAGAAAACGAGCATGAAATAACGCTTGCGTTGTGTTTCGCCGAGTGAGTGAGGTTACCGAAGGCCCATGGGGGGGATTGGGGATTTGAAGGACCAGGAACGCAAGTCGCAACACCAGAGGAGTTACAAAAATATAACTCCCTGGTGTTGCGAGTGTCCATGGGCGGCGGTAATCGCTTACCATCAGGCGATCCGTCTGCTCGTTTCCTGGTTCATTACATAAAAAAACGAACGCTACGACGTAGGCGTAGTCCCGCTACGAATAACTACGGCGTAGTCGGTCTACGGCGTAGCGAGTTGTTGGACAGCCCGGAGAATATCGCTTTGTATTTATCACTAGATGTTGCTCGCGACTTCGTGCGCGAAAAATGAAATACCGCGAAAACCGTACATTTTACCGCAATAAAAAGTAGCCTATGTCCTTTGCCGTGGTCTATTTTATATCTGTGCTAAATTTCCTCAAAATCAGTCCAGTAGTTACGGAGCACATTCAATACAAACCACTGTTTACACTTTATAATATTGGTATATTATATAATACAAAAGAAAATAATACAACAAACATAAAATTAACAACAAAACTCGAGCCAAATAAAAAACTAAAAATTAATACCTACTAATAAAAAAAAACTTATCAACAAATAATCTATCTCTAAAAAAGTCTATAAAATATAGTCTATAGAAAAGATAGTCAGATTATAACTTAATACAATTTATAGTATTTGCTTCTTTACGTTTTCTACAGATACGCAATCACATGTTTCCACAAATTGGAGCTCAATTTTTCTCTGAGGCAAATTGTCAAGAACTCAGATACATGTGATCAAATACTGATGATGATGATGAACGGGTTATCGAACGTACCGTGACGTGACGGATCGGGAAATTGGGTTGTGTCCTAAAGTCGAATATCACATTCATACCAATTAAATTTTAAAATTGTTGAATAGCGATACATAAATATAAAAGAAAAGTTATTTAGGTTGACGCGATAAAGAATTATAAGCAAATAAAAAGTATTGCCCATCTCTTTCTCGCAAAACGATTTGTGACGTCACGCCGTGCTACCGCCATACATTGCATAAAGACAATTGTATGGCGGTGGCGAGGCGTGACGTCACAGGCCGATATGTCGCTCTCTTTCTTATTGTAAGTTTAAATTGTTTGTATCTTCGTTAATTTTTAAGATTTATAAAATTGGGTTTTAAATTGTTTACTATCATGTTGTCTAGCATTGAATAGACGACAAATATTTTTTTTTTTCAACTAGCCTATTGTCGCCGTCAACATCCGACGTTCGGCATCCTGTTGTTGGATTATGTCAGATAATTTAAGTGTGCGCGAGAGTTTTGCCGGGAAAGTCGATCAGCAATGTTGTGTTTCTGTATTATTTTTCTAAATTCGTGTTAACTCGGTTTTTAATGTGTTATAGTGGTGGAATATTAACCATTAATTATTCGTTGAGGTGCATTAGTGTGGAAAAGTGATATATTCTACAAAATGCGTGCTAAATTGGGTTTCCCGCCAAAACTCCCTAGGAAGTTTCAGTAATGCGTCTACCACTTTACTGAATCGACTGACTTGACTAATTGACTACCCTGATTACTTATTTCGACTTTGACTAGACTTTGGACTTGACAATTTAAAAATAAGACAAAGAAATACCTCAAACGACAGACGAGGCAGTATGGTCTAAGACCTTAGCCTGTTCCATTTCGGGACGAATTAAACAAAAAAAAAAAAAATTAAGTGTGCGCCTCAGATCAAATAAAAAACCAAGATAGCGCATGGCGTTTGTTTGAAGTGAAGCCTAAAAAAGTGCGCTACTTTTCGACAGTATCAAATGAGTCGTCGCGACGACTAATCTATACTGACAAAAAGTAAAGTACTTTTTTGCTTGTGTGTGCGTGAGCGCGTGTGTAAAATTGAAGTAGCATAGTTTTTTAGGCTTCACCTCAAACAAACGCCATGCGCTATCTTGGTTTTTTATTAGATCTGAGCCGTACGCTAGTCGCCGGCTCGAACTCAGTGCGGCGCGCGGAGAACATGCTTGTTATTTTACCTACTAAAGGAGAGAAAAGATATACCCATAAAACAGTTATTTATTTTATTTATTTTTATTTTATTTATTTTATTCTGGCAACAAACAGTCATATACAGTTACAGTAGGTACAGTAAATATTATTTTTTACAATAAACCTACAGTGCCGAAAATAAAGTACAGAAACAATAACAGATTTTAACTCTTATTTTGGAAGACGCGTAGCTTAGGTATAATTAATTATCATTAGTCTTTGTGCCATGAGTAAAGACACAAGAGTTACAAACAAACAACAACAAAAATAACAATAACAATAACAAAAAAAGACAATAAGTGTGTTTTAAGATCTTAAACAATATTAAATCTTCGTTTTAATTCTGATTTTAGGCTATTGAGAGAGTTATTGAATATATCTATATCAGTGAAGTCTCTGTTATAATTGTTAGTGGAACGGTATAAGAATGAATTACGAGTGTAAGTTTTACAAAGTGTTGGAAGAACAAAAAGTGGCTTATTAACAAATTATTTATACACAACAACAACAATTATTTATACTTATACTAGCTGTCCCGAAACACGTTGTTCTATCTTAAATATTAACTGGAATGAATAAAAAACTACTATAACCTGCACCTACACCTACCTATACAACTTACACTATCCCAATATTCCCTCGGGAGCAGGATAAAAAGTATCCTATGTCCGTCTGCTGGTTCTAAGCTATCTCTCCACCGATTTTCAGCCAAATCGATTCAGCCATTCTTGAGTTATAAATAGTGTAACTAACACGACTTTCTTTTATAAAATAATAACTAGCTGTCCCGACAAACGTTGTTCTGCCTTAACTATAAACTGAATTTTCTCACCGTTTAAACCTTCTCTGAACTGATACGATTATTTAAAGATCAAAATTAGCCAAATCGGTCCAGGTGTTCTCTAGTTTTAGCGAGACTAATGAACAGCAATTCATTTTTATATATATAAAGATATACTAGCTGACCCCGACAGACGTTGTTCTGTCTTAAATATGATCTGGAAAGAATAAATGACTACAAATACTCCTACACCTACGCCTACACCTACTCCTACACCTACTCCAACTCCTACACCTATTCCTACTCCTACTCTTACTCCTATTCCTACTCCTACTCTTACTCCTACTCCTACCCATACTCCTACTCCTACACCTACGCCTACATCTGCTCCTACACCTACTTCTACAAGATACACCTTTTCCAATATTATAAAAAAAAGGGTCCAGCCCGCGCCCATTACGTCCGCGTAAGTACAGTAATCCACGGGATACATAAAGTAAAAAATAATAATCCCGCGATAAAAAGGAGCCTACATCCTTCCCTGTGGTCTAATCTATATCTGATTCATGATGATTCAGTAGTTAACGTTAAAGCCTTCAGGTTTATTTTTTATTTTTCTACGAGTAAGTATAACTTATTAAATTCGTAATATCTATTGAATGGAATAGCCGATTTCAACAATTCAAAAAGTAATCTACATGAATTGACACAGTCTTGAAAACAATATGATTTAATTGGATAATGATCTCAACAGAAGTATGAATAACATGGTCAAATTTTGGTCGGTATTTCTATCAACTTTTAAAATGTAACAAGTGGTTATTGTGACATAACGATAATAGTTGGACATATTATAATAGTATCGCGAAGTTTTTTGTAGTTATTGATATGTTCTTTAATATTGAAGAACATACTTTTATTCTATCATCAATAGTTTCCGCAGCGCATGCTACGAAAGATGTTTTATTGCATTTTTTATACACCTTGGGTTACGTTACTGAAGTTTTAGTAAGGATCCCTAATCTTTTCTATCTATAAATATAGCCTATGTTACTCAGGATGAATGAAGCTTCATAATGGTGAAAGAATTTTTGAAATCGGCACTTCAGTTTTTGAGTTTATTCATTACAAACATACAAAAATACAAATCTTTCCTCTTTCATATATTAGTGTAGATATATGAGAAATTATAGTGCACACATTTATACTGCTTTGTAAAGTATTTTAGAAAAGGCATCCTCAAATTACGCAAATCGACACTCAGCTGTTGGATTATCGACAATTTGAAAATTCTGACGTCCCTATGCTATCGCCATATATCTGTATATATAATAGCCATATATCTGTGCTCGTACTCCATTCGAACCAATTTACTCTGAACGTAAACAAAGAAACAATAGAACCCTATCATGCTATAATTTTAAATGTCATTTATTTACCGTTAAATAAATAAAACAATGATATTAATAATACACAAAACTTCTTGCACCGTTTCAACTTTAAAAGTTTAAGAAACCTGAATTCGGAGACGGTGGCCGATTTCATTGAAAACCAGGCCAGTTACGCAGGAGTAATTTTATAGTGTCCAAGTGTGTGCGCAGCGACCTCCGAGTCGAGAGCCAAGCTCTAACCACCGGTGCAAGAAATTCTGTGTATTATTACTGAGAAACATGAATTTCAACCAAGAACCTTACGTGGTAGAGCCATGCTTCAGCACGAATGGGCCGGCTCGACCGGAGAAATACCATGGGCTCACAGAAAACCGGCGTGAAACAGCGTTTGCGCTGTGTTTCGCCGAGTGAGTGAGTTTACCGGAGGCCCAATCCCCTACCCTATGCCCTTCCCTACCCTCTCCTATTACCCTATTCCCTTTTGTGAGGTCATCTTGGTGTTGTGATATTTTGGCGTCCATTTTACTATAAAGCACTCCTAATTAATTTTTAATATGAGTGCCATAACGTCGTAATTCCAACGATGTAAAAATGGACGCCAAAGGATCACCAACGGCGAGACAACCTCAGAAAAAACGAATATATGCTTTCTCTTTCACTCTTATGGGTTTTTGCCATAGATGTGTTAGCATGTGAGATGAGGAACTATATATGTTTTTTATCTTATTAATAATAATGATAATATAATTGGCTGGTCTTTACGCTATAGTAATTACTCTGAGGATCATCTTTATATATAAAAATGAATTGCTGTTCGTTAGTCTCGCTAAAACTCGAGAACGGCTGGACCGATTTGGCTAATTTTGATCTTAAAATAATCGTATCAGTTCAGGGAAGGGTAAACGGTAAGAAATTTCAGTTCATGGTTAAGGCAGAACAACATGTGTCGCGACAGCTAGTATATATATATAAAAAAAACTAGTAAGTTGTGTTAATTTTTCTGGGACATTTGTCACCGAGCCGCATTGTTAAGTTGGTGTGCTGCCAATGCAGAACTCGTTATATATGTACTTTATTACCCTGCATTGTCATATAATATGAATTCTGTATATATCTTCTATATAAACAGAATTTATATAAAAGAAAGTCTTCTGTATAAGAGAAAGACGTGTTAGTTACACTATTTATAACTCAAGAATGGCTGAACCGTTTTGGCTGAAATTTGGTGTGGAGGTATCTTAAAACCAGGAGAAGGACATATGATACTTTTTATCCCGTTACCGAGGGACTCAAAACTCGAGAACGGCTGGACCGATTTGGCTCATTTTGGTCATGAAATAATTGTGAAAGTTCAGGGAAGATAAATATTTTGGAAAAGGTGTAGGGAGTAGGTGTAGTCATTTATTCATTCCAGATCATATTTAAGATAGAACAACATGTCGACGGATAGCTAATATGTGTATAAAAACGTCACTAAGATAATAATAATTCCCACGCACTTCAGACATTCATTTGGTATTAGATAGTACTCGTAATTGAACTAGATATAAATGTATTTCAATCTTTTCTTTTGATACCAGTACAAATTTATATTAAAAATATGTATAATAGTGAGATTTTTATATGCCATAAGGTGGAATGTATAAGGCACCACGGGAATACCGAACTTTTACGAAATTAAAAGTAGCCAATGTGTTAATCCAGAGCCAGTAACCAAATAAAAAATCCGTTCAGGAGTTTTTGCGTGAAAGATCCATCCAAACAAACAAGAATTCTCATTTATAATAGTAGTAAAATCCAGGAATCCGGTCTTCCAAATATTGACACACAAACAATTGAAATTACTCTCCAAAACCTGTTACTTAGTCGAAGAGGAAACATGTCCCATACATGGCGCCTCCTCCGAAACCTCCAAGTATCAACCATATGACCTTTAACCCCCATAATTAACATTTACAATATGTAGATCAATAGCCATAGTGTGCACTCGGACGACAGCGGAGAGTAGGGGGAAGGGGGATGAGCTCCTTATTTTATTAGGATGTTCCGTCTCTGTCGCGCATGCGTCGTGTAGTAAAGTTTTCTATAGACGTAAATATTGAATGAATTGAGATGACTAGAGTTCGCCCTGTGGTCGACATTCGCCTATAATAATTCATATTGAACTTAAGGATCATTTTGCCTTTTAGATAGACTAAATATCAAAAAATGATGTAACATGTTATCAGTTGAAACATAATATTGACAAACTGTATCTAATATAATATACCTACTGTATAAAGTTTCTTTCAAACGATCGGTAGGTAGTGTGTGTTAAAATCTGAGATAGTGTGTGTTAATGTAAATACCTAATTTTATGTATTTTTAAACATTAATTAAATAATATTAGCTTTCTGCATACCTTCTTCTATATAAACTTTAATTTACCGGCCAAATTTCATCTGGAATGCTCATCCGGTTGCACACTTCTCGGACAATTCGTAACTCTTTGTGTATTAAATCAAGTATAATTAAACCAAGATTAAAGCTTTGAAGTTAGAAGTAAGGAGGTTAAGCTACTTATCTCGTAGCTTAGTTTACCTACAGGAGTTTAGCCAAGTTGCTATCGCTAATTACGACGACGAAGTTCGAAAACAAACATGTATGGGATTTGACATAAGCATCGCAAAGTGGCATAGCGATATTCGTCATATGATATGTGAGGCATACGAAACAGAGCCTTTAGCTAAGTTGCTATCGATAATTACGATGACGACGATTTGACATAAGCGTCGCTACACGTTTTCGAAGATCTTCATCGTAACTAGCGGTGGCAACTTACCTAAAGGCTGTGTTTCGTATGCGTTACTTATACATTAAGATAAGTTAAAAGCATCGATCCTCAATATAAATAAAATCTTATAGATAACATAATCTAGTCTTCAAAACTATATCATATTATCTAAGCTTATTGGAAATCTCAAATCTGTCTTCGATAGTCTTATGGAAGCAATATTTTGCCTAGTGAGTGCTTTGTATCGTGTCCCCGTACGAAAATCCGCATAATTTAAATTGCAAATGGCGATTTAATATTGAGTTTTAAAACAATCTTAATTTATTCCACCGCGGGCATAATATTAAAATCAAATTAAAACCTTTCGTGAGCGAAACGGCGACTTCGTGCGTGATGGACATTTTGAATATTTTATTTTATAACAAACACGTTTCTTTTTTCAACATTGCATGCGCTTTACCACGACATTTTTAAATTATACACAATATAAAGTGTTTTAAAGTGAAACGTTAAAACTTATTGACGACCTCTGTGGCTCAACGGTTAAGCCCTGTGCTCAAGCCTTAGGTCGCTGGTTACAATCCCATCAAAGGAACAAATAAGTTTTCTATGTTTTTATGACTCAGGAAGATGTGTATCCATGATCCATGAGGATGTGTATTAAATACGTGTATAATATAATAAAAGTTTAAATATTATAAAAAGTATAAAAAGTATGATATATATTTCCGTTGTCTGGTACCCGTAACACAAGTTCAGCGAAAACTTACCATGGGATGAGATTGATGTGGCGTGAAAGCGTCAATACTCCATAAATATAATTATTCTATATTTTTTTCCAAAATTAGCCAAATCGGTCCAGCCGTTCTCGAGTTTTTAGTCACTCGGGATAAAAAGTATAATATGTCCTTCTCCTGGTTTTAAGATACCTCCCGACCAGTTTTCAGCCAAATCGGTTCAGCCGTTCTTGAGATATAAATAGTGTACCTAACACGACTTTATCTTTTGTATATATATTATAAATTTTTGCACGACGAAAGAAAAATCATATAAGCCTTAAAATTCTGTAGTTTCCAGGGATAAGCCATTGCTAGATCGATTTTTCACCCCAAAACTCGGCATTTTAAATTTCAATGCAATACTTGCATGCATTTCCGAGAAACCGGTTATATATAGAAGATTGTCTTGTTTAAATTATAAGATAGTCCATACAAAACATACGTTTCTCTTAGATCTTGAATAGAGCTGTGTAAATGGGAAGCTTCGTGTAGCAGCCCTAAATGTATTGTCTGTGGCGCCGCGCAGACAATTACGGTTGGCACGCGACCCGGGAACCCTTGCCAGGAGCCCCGAAGTCGCGGACTCCTCGTAACTCCCGGACCCCCATAACTCCCGGAGTCTGGACCCCATAACTCCCAAACTCCAATGCCCCGGAGACACGCTAAGTGCAATATCATGGGGTTGTACATCAGCGTTTGCGTGCAATTTGTCATGATCAAATGGGTGTACATTGTTGTAAGTGTTTTGTAGGGTTGGAATGACGCATTGATGATGGATGAATGATTTTTTCGAGTATCTTGGCTTAAGAAAACCGTCTCGTATGCGATGAAACAGTTTTTTTCCGTATCATTTAAAAACTATAAATGTATTTAAATTGATTTGCAAACAAATGACAAACTGGGTAAAGCTAAACAAACGGGTGCATTTTGGAAATAAGTTTCCGAATGTCAATAAAATTAGTTAGTTATTTTGTGATGATTACAGAACACAATTAAACAATACTTATTAAACGTGTTATGCAGTAGCTAAACAAAGGTATGATAGCAAAGATTCCAAAACTAAGGATGGGCTACATCAAATATATAAAACATAATTTATAATGTATAAAACATTTGACAGAACAAATCTTCATACAAGAAAAAGTTACGCCATCTTGATTTTCAAATGTCAGCCATCTTGTTTTTACCGTACTTCAAATGTCAAAATGGCCCCAATTGGGACTACTTAACTGGATACACTTTTTGCCTCAACATACCTCGTCTATAATAAATACGTCTATGTGTAATAGTCAGTTCTGTGCAGCGCGGTAACGTGTAACGGAGCATTCGAACTTTTACAATGAAACGTCTTCTTGTGTAATCAATAAAGTTCAATTTTTAATAGCAATAAAATACAGCGCTATGTCGCGTATCGTTTAGTTTCGGTGTGAATTGACTCTAATAGGTGACGAATCCCTACATTGAGTTTTATTTTTAATCCCCGACGAAAACAGAGGGGTTATTATAAGTGACGTGTCTGTCGTATGTGTCTGTCTGTGGCACCGGAGCGGACAAAGTAATGACCTGATTTTGATTTACTTTTTTCGTTTCAAAGCTGACATGATCGAGAGTCAGGGTTGCCAATGCTAATTTATGTATTTCCCCAAAAATCGGGATCGAATTCCCCAATTTGGGGACAAAAATCCGCTGATTCCCCACAAATTCCCCACATAGGTTTTTTAAAAAATGAAACAATATTCTACTAGCTGAGTATAATTCGCATTTGTATAAGTAATGAATAAAAATAATAAAGAGTCAAACAAACAGTTAATATGATCAATAAGTTTTCTTTAATTCTATCGTTCCACGCTACTTTCTTAGTTTTTCTTGCATAAGAACCTTCTCCTGAAACAAACACAATAAAAGTAAAAAAAGAATTAGGGAAATTGGTCAAGCCGTTCATACGTGATGCCGTGACCAATGGAGATGGGGATTCATTTTTATATAGGTATATTTAAATTATTTAAAAATAATAATAATTAAAAAAAATTAAAAACCCGACTGCGTAAAAAGTGAAGCAAACTAAGTAGTACTAATGAAAAACTGAAAAGAAAAAAACAAGCACTTAGATGTCCGGTGGTCTAGAATTCTATAGTATATTATTACAGTCGGGTTTTTAATTTTTTTAAATTATTATTTTTTATTTTATAGTTTTTAGTTATGAGTACCTAGCTAGCTATTTACCAGGATGGATTTCCTATCAGCATCAATACTATATCACAATTGCACTGGAATGTAAGAATGGTTGTTACGCAACTTTAAATTGATATAGATCCTAAACGGTCAGTCAAATCGAAAAATGTTGAGAAAAAACTAAAAATGATTTTTAAATACCTATTCAACGATACCCCACTTGATATAGTTTGTTGACTTTCATTTTTTTCATTTTCGCAATACGGCGTCCAGTAGTCGCCATATTGAATTTTCACTAACGTCATGTCTTTAGTGACACTCGCCGGACTAAGAGGAATCGATTGACGTGTGAATCATTAAAATCGGCCTAGGCGTTTGGTCTGTATAGTGCTTCAAAGGAACATACATACATATATACATACATACATATGCTGATAAACACATTACCACTCCTTTGCGTCGCGCAGTCGGGTAATAATATTGATATCTTTCATATTTTTGTGGAAACCATTTGTTTGAAGGGTAGAACTTGACGCTGCCGCCCGGTTTTTTATTCCTTCTCTTACAGCCATAAATGATACAACAGTATCTGTTAAAGAAAGGGAAAAAGGGAATCCCCTGATCATAAACAAATGTCAATCTACTAGTAGTTTGAAACTAGAGATGTGCCATGCCCATGCCATACATAATGATTCTATAAAAGGTCGATATCGTGTCGATAATGAATGATGAAATATTTACCGATGAGAATAAGATGTCGAAATGTTAAAATCCCCACATTTTCCCCACATAGTGCCAATCCCCAATAATTCCCCAATCGACTTGAAATTCCCCGCAGTTTGGGGAATTCCCCACAAATCGGCAACGCTGTCGAGAGTGTTGTTAGCTATACAGGGTGTAACAAAAATAAGTGATAATACTTTAGGGTGTGTACGTGTTCCTTATAGAGAGTTCACTATGAAAGTATCAGCGCTGAATGAGCAATTTTTTTTTCACTTTTGTATGGGGAAACTCGCGACGCTGGAGCGCTTTCCCATACAAATCGCAAAAAAAATTTTGCTCTTCCAGCGCTGCTACTTTCACAGTGAACTCTTTATAAGGAACACAAACACACCCTTAAATATTATCACTCCTTTATTCCTACACGTAGTATATCATTATCATCAGCTTAACACTTCGGCTTGACAAATTTAAGATATTTAATACTAGATGTCGCCTGCGACTTCGTGCGGGCAAAAGTTAATTTTGCAGAAACCATAAATTTTATTAAAGTAGCCTATGTCCTTCCCCGTGCTACATCTGTGCCAAAGTTCATCAAAGCCGGTCCAGTAGTTTCGGAGCCTATTCAATGCAAACAAACTAATAAACATTTCCTCTCTCTAATATTAGTATAGAATTAAGGATACTCTGATAAGCTGACCGCAACCATACGTCAGCTCGGCATAGCATTTTGGTTTTCCCCCGCGCCGCGATAAGGGAATGCTCAAGAGACTAGTTGTCGCCAGCGACTTTGTTCGCGAAATACGACAGTTTGTTCGGCCGTCCTGGTACAATTATGTGATGCGACGGGACGTATCTCGCTATCTCGCACCTATAGCGAGACTTGTCGCGTAGCACGTCTACGCGTAATTGTGCTAAGAATTCCACGTCAGTATAAAGTAGCCTATGTCCAAGATAGTAGTGACAGTATAAATGGGGCGTAGTGACTAGTGATGTATAACAGCACAAATCATAACGTCTGTCAAAATATTTTTTTAAAATACAACACAAAATTATTCAATTTACCATCCTTATTTGAAAGAACCAAACACGAAAAACACCAGCACTAATACTTTAACTATACATTTTAATAATAAAGTTAAAGACTATACATTTAAAGACCTGTGACTATAACCCGACTGCGCAAATTATACTGCTTATTTTACCCGGGCTAATATTGCGAATTTATTGACACGGATACCTCAAATCATATCAGTAGTTTAGGCGCTACGATGGAACCAAAATACATACATATTACATACATACATAAACTACCAAAATCATTAGCCTTCGGTAAAAAACAGGCAAGTGAAACCGCGGACAAAGGCTAGTAACATTTTAAGGAAAACATACATACATACATACATATAATCACGCCTTTTTCCCGTAAAGGGGTAGGCAGAGACCACTTTTTGCCACTTGCTACCCTTACATACTCGTTTCGCTTCGTTCACTTTCATTCTTACCATCCATTCCTCCTCTTACATTCGACGTAGCAAAGCGGCTCTCCATGGTCCGCTTTTCACCTCCGCGAAAAACGAGACGTGATGGGTGGTGAACCACATCGCCGCCATTTTGGATAATTAAATTATTTTTATGATTATCCATTGCATTTCCACGGATTGGTAGAGAGGGTAGGAATAGGGAAAGGGAAGGATAGGTGGTGTGGAAAGGAAGATTGGTAAGTTAGAGTGGGAAATAGGAAATGTAGGATATTACCGCCCAGGAGGGCAAGGGATAGGACAGTAATAGCTAGGGAAGCCGGGGTCGCGTACCCGTATACTATACCACAACTACCGGACAGGTAAGTTGGGATGAGTACCCCGTGACATAAGGAAAACAAACAAGTATTAATCAGTGTATAGCAACTCCAGTAAGTAATAATATAATCACTGGTCATCCTCGCCTGTGAGTCAGCTGGGCGGTATATGAGGCGGGTGGCGGCTCGGGGCTTCACAGTACTCGGGTCCGCCATGCAGACCGCACCTTGCCTCGTCCTGCTGCTCGCGGCCGTGCTGCCTGGTGCATTCGCGCCATTAGCAATTACAATATCAAGAAATTGCCCAAATGGAAGAATCAGACGAGGTTTTTATTGTATACCCAAGCGTTATAGTTCATCCACATCATGTCCACCAGGTTTTACAAGACATGGTGCTATTTGTAGACTAACTGAAAACCATCTACGTTCAACTCCCGAGGTGCATACTAATGAAAAAAGAGTAAGGAGACATACTCTAATTGAACCCGCAAAATGTCCACCGGGTTTGACAAGACATGGTGCTATTTGTAGACTAACTGAAAACCATCTGCGTTCAACTCCCAAAGTGCACGCTAATGAAATAAGAGTAAGGAGAGATTCCAGAAGGTATGTAGTAAGGGGACCTATCCTTGACCCAGAAGTGGAAACTTGTCCTGATAGACACATAGAAATTGCCTTACTTGGTAGTAATGAGAAAATATGCTGGCCTGTTTTGGATGATGAAAAAAACAAAAAGATTGAAATTTTAAGCGATTATAAAAACTATGAAACTTTAAGCTATAATGATTTACAACAGTGAAAATAAAATAAAGATAAAAATAAAAGCAATAAAGTTTTACAATAAAAAAAAGAAAAATAAAACTAAAATCGCTAAGAGAAAAATTTAAAGAAATTAAAATACTCACTTTACCCGCGCTGTATATATACGAAATTATTATGTACACTCGAAAGAATATAGGCTTATTTAAAAAAAAATGTGACTTCCATAATAAAAACACTAGAAATAAAAATAAACTACAAATTCCTATATTTAGATTGAGCAAAACAAATAAGTTTTTTATGGGCAACTGTGTAAGATTTTATAATAAAATACCAGAACAAATAGTTTGCTTGCCAGAAACAAAATTTAAAAGACGTATCAAAGAAGTGCTAATCGCAAAAGCTTACTACAAAATTGATCATTACATAAATAAATGACAAAGATGTTTGGATCTAAATTGTAAATATATCTGAGTGTAGTTCTGCTCATGCTCTTCATCCACTGATTGACTTGTTATATATTACGAATTGTCTTGATAAGTGTGAATGTAACGGTGTTTCTAATAATTAAGATAGTAGGTAGGTACGTAAGGTTTTATAGAAAATATGTTAAGCTTACTAACCCCACAAAAATATTTTCTTGCCGACTTGAATTGTAATTTAATATTTATTGACGTCAAAAAGTGTTTTGTAAACCTATTTTGAATAAATTATTTTTGATTGATTGATTGATAAAAGTAGTGAAGATATCCAAATAGAACTAGATGGAGCATAATAGCAAATAGTACATTATAAAATATGTGAAAGATAGTGAGGATGAATGGATGGATGGACGGATAGATGTTTTTTACTTTTTCACGCGACTACATGAAATTTGGTATGGTAATAGTTTGAGCTATGGATCAATATAGGGTTCTTTTACCCTGAAAAAGTACAGTGATCCCGTGGGATACTAGATTTACTCGGCCGGAGCCGCAGGCAATGGCTAGTTATTTCAATAAAACTAAGTTAATTATTATAACAATGTTGTATTTTACTTAATCCTTAATCATTATCACTTATAATATTGTTATTAGCTAATAATAATTATTTTTTATTCTCCGGTCTCTGATTTTTGTTTGAAATGCTATTTGCCTATCGTAGCTCTATAAGAAAATATTTTTTCAGAAATTTTCCCCCCACCTCCTAGAATCCTGCTTGCCAAGTTGATTGTGGTTTCTAGGAGGTGGGGGAGCTCTATAAAAACAATTTCATATTTTTTTTGATTTACTGACTTCAACTGCTACTATATAGATTCAGATTAAGTAAATTAATATCACTACCATGAGAAATGTTTTCGTTTTACGCGAACGAACAAGAAAATTGCTATTTAACATCACATCAAACGAGTTTTGCCCACATGTGTGTGTGTGTGTGTCAAAATGTGCTAAGTGCAAGTGCATATATAACACATTTTGACGATGAATACCCAATACCAATAACCTAACCATTTTGAAACACCTTACCTTACCCTTAGCGTCGGTTCACACTGAAACGAGACGATACGCGACTGCATTTTTAACATAGCTATTAAAATTTAAACTTTATTCAATACACAAAAAGATACAAGTAATACGTTTCATATGACATCTATACAGATAAATAAAATTGAAGTGTCTGTTTGTAACTTCAAATTAACAGCTTTTTCACATAGTGAATCTGAAAGTATATTCGGTACTTACAATAAAATACCAATTTTTAAAATTTTTATCTGTCCGTCTGTCTGTCTGTCGGTCTGTCTGTCTGTCGGTCTGTCTGTCTGTTTGTTCCGGCTAATCTCTAAAACGGCTGGACCGATTTTCACGGGACTTTCACTGGGAGATAGCTGATGTTATAAAGTCTAACATAGGCTACTTTTATTTTAGGGTTCCGTTTAAAAAAATAGGGTTCCGCTTCCGTTAGTTCTGCGCAAACGAAGTTGCGGGCATCAGCTAGTTAGACATACAATACGGCCGATGTATCTTGGCGAGTCTGAACTTCGCGCAGAAGGTTGCGCACTAACTGTTTTTAAGCGTTTTCGTATTTATTTTATTTGTACTAATGGGTCAACTGTATTAGGGAAATTTTATTAGTACATAGGTATATAAAAATAATAGGTACAAAAACAGTTTTCCTCACGAGTTGTACATGCGCTAAAGTTCGTAGAGCCTATGTTCAGACCCGTCAAGATACAGCGGCCGTAGTGTACACAGCACATACGCTGTGCATTGCGGTGCAACTTGACATTCGAACTCTTACAATGAAACGTGTATCTTCTGTGTAATGAAATAGAGTTCGATATTCAATAGTTTTCTTAAAAATACAGCGCCGCGTAGCATGTCGTTTCGTTTCGCGAAGTGGCACCCATAAAGTTTAAAAATATTATTCCAAATTCCGATTCCAAAAGCGAAATCTATACACAATGTATACTTATATTTAATTTCATCCATTTATATTCATAACTAGCCGATGCCCGCAACTTCGTTTGCGCAGAACTGACGGAAGCGGAAACCTATTTTTTAAATGGAACCCTAAAATAAAAGTAGCCTATGTTAGACCTTATGACATCAGCTATCTGCCAGTGAAAGTCCCGCGAAAATCGATCCAGCCGTTTCAGAGATTAGCCGGAACAAACAGACAGACAGACCGACAGACAGATAGACAGACGGACAGACAAAACTTTAAAAAATTGGTATTTTATTGTAAGTAGGTACCGAATATACTTTCAGATGCATTATGTGAAAAGCTGTTAATTTGAAGTTACAAACAGACACTTCATTTTTATTTATCTGTATAGATGTATAGATTACAGAGTCTAGAGGAGCAGACAGATAAACAGAGCGAAACTATAATGGCTCCTTGAGTAATAAGCTATGGAACCCCAAGTTACAAAGTCCGTTCTCAAAATAGCGATTTATATAATACTATACTAGATGTTGCTCGCGACTTCGTTTTCGTGCAAAAGTAAATTTTTCAGAAACCGTTCATTTTAAAAGTAACCTATGTCCTTACCCGTGGTCTACTCTACATCTGTGCCAAATTTCATCAAAATCGGTCTTGTAGTTTCGGAGCCTATTCAATTCAAACAAAAAAACAAACAAACCTTTCCTGTTTATAATATTGAGTATAGAAGTATATATTAGCTGCTTCATAAATAAGGAAATAATTGCTAGAGCTTAGAGCAGGGTCGACAACCTTTTGGCAGACGTGGACCGGATAGTGAATTATTTATTTTCTAAATAATTTCCCGATTTTTTCAGCCAAAAAAGGGAAATTATTTTTATTTCATACTTTTTTGTGCATTTTTACTTTTGACTTGAATGAGAGCTCCTTTAAATATTTATTATTTCATTCTGTTTTTTAATATTTATAATTGTTGTTATAGCCAATAGTAGACGGACGGACAGCGGAGTTTTAGTATTAACATACACCCCAATATTACAACCCAAAGACCAAAGGGTAATATAAAAATTACCCTTTGGTCTTTGGGTACGGAACCATAAAAAACGAAATTTCGAAATGTAACACAGTGTAAAGAGTGATACAAATTTATCTTGTAATAGCAATGTTATGTTCTTGTCATGTTCTTGTATTATAAAAAAGTTTTTCATTTACAACTTTTTTACTAAGCTTTTATTTCTTTGTACCGTTTCGAAGATCATTGTTATTTGTTATTGTATTTTTTACTTACCTACCTACAACGAACATTGTATTGTTTGATTAAATCAATGTTAATTTGTACCAAATATCAACAGCCTCATCTCAGGCACGAATCGAGCACTCAACACTCAACCAATCACTTACCGACACAAACAACTTCCTACGTAAAAAGCCCAAAATTTGATTACCGACCTTCAGAGAAACCGGAAAATTCCGTAATTTGGAAAATGTGAAAATTTATAAGCAAAAATTGACTAGAGACCGAGTTTTTTTAATGAAATGAACCAGGAAACAAATAGACGGATTGCCTGATGGTAAGCGATTATCGCCGCCCATGGACACTCGCAACACCAGAGGAGTTACACTGGTAACTCCTCTATGCCTCCGGTAACCTCATTTACTCGGCGAAATACAACGCAAGCGTTATTTCACGCTGGTTTTCTGTGAGGCCGTGGTATTTACCCGGTCGGTCCGGCCCATTCATGACGAAGTGTAGCTCTCCCAGGTAATAAGTAAGTTTATTATCTCATGAGATAAGATGTTATACGCAAAGTTGATAGTGACGCCGCGACAAAGTGATACATCAATATATTACTTACTGAATTGTATGGGACGGTTCCTATAACCACCGACCAGCTCCATCATCAGACCCTAAATATATTTTGGAGACAAAGAACTCGTCAAGACCAATCATACGACTTCTAAGTTCTAACTCGATGGGACTGCATCGTTTTGTTGCGGAGTTCTTACGGCGGATGCTGGACCTTTCAGCTCCAGCATCAGATCAAGCCCATGTCATCATAATGGTACATTGTTACGCGATATATATATGCGTGCAAAATTTCAGCTCAATCGAAAACACGGAAGAGGGTAAAATTAAAATTGCAAGATTTGGTTTCTCTTTTAAACGGATTTTGATGAAACTTGGTATGGTAGCAGTTTAAGCACTGGATTAACATAATATAAGCTACGTTTTAACACGAAAAAGTACATCGCGAAATACTTTATCACATCAGAAAGGAGTTTTCCCTCGACGGCTAAATTAATCTGGGTTAAAGTTAACCTCTGTTTCATAAATACGAAAAACGAGAGAGATAACAATATAATTTTTAACCCTCATCTGAGCAAATGGGCCGTAGTATTATAATTTTTAAAGTCGCCATTGGCTTAAGGGCCCCGAGACGATTAAACGGTTTGACTCAAACCTTACGTGTTTGATGCAACTTTGGATGCAACCGTTTGACGTTGGTTTGATCGGTTTGTCAAACGGGTTGTTCAGTTTCACTGTCATTTCAGTGTCAAACGAAACAAAAATATGTAATTCCATCAAACGAGTTTCAAACGGTTCCCTATTTTTTCGCATAAAATCATATGTCATAATTTTACTTGGCATAATTTCATTTGACCTAATAGTAGTTTCGCATAATATTCATTTGTCATAACTTTCTTAGCATAATTTTTTTTCGCATAATTATTAAAAGCATAATAATTGTTAGGCATACTTATTGTAAGGCATATATTTTTTTACGCATAATGTTCATTAAGAATAATATTTTTTTGCATAATATTAAAAAGCATAAATATATTTACGCATAATGACATTTAAGCATACTATTATATTTACGCATACATCTTTGTAGCATTTTTTTTCACATACTAATGAATGATAAATTCTACTGGGTGTGCGAGTTAAGACGAAATAACAATTATAATTGTAATTTTCGACTGATTATGAAATAAACTCGGACAAAAAACACGAACTGCTATCTAAGAACATGCCGAGCTAATTATTTTACACATGTTAGCGGCTTACGGGTGGCCCAAGGGCCACCCCGCCGCAACTTAACCTACTGTTACACATGTTACACTAGGTATATGAGTTTAATACCTGCTTTTAATATTTTATAAATATGCGTTTAATTACCTTAACCGTGTTTTCATTATGTCGTTCCATTTTATGCATATTTGTGCCTTGTGACAGAATGCCTTGAATTTATTATGACAAAAAAATATGCCTAACGTGTTTATGCCAAAAAAAAATTATGCCAAAGTAGTATTATGACAAGAAAAATTATGCCTTACGAGATATGCCTCATTAAATTAGGACAAACAATATTAGTCTAAATGATATTTATGCCGAATGATGTAGTATGCCAAGAAACCATTATGCCAAAGTATTATTATGCGTAGTAAAATTAACTCCAACCAACATTTTCGTTTTTGAGTCAAACTGTTTGTTCGTCTCGGGGTAGTTTTAATATAATATATCTCTGTCTCGGGGTTCTTAATAATAACATTATCTTTGTTTATTCAACTTCATGACATGATGTCAACATGTCTTCCACTCCATTACTATAATTAATAAATACCAAGATAAGGTAAACATCGATAATATTAAAAGTCCGCAATTTTCTATTTAAATAATAACTCAACCGTGTTATGCGTGGGATGGGATCGAGTGTTGTCGGGTGTCGTCGGGTGGCATGTTATGATGTTATTAAAAATCTAATTGACTTATTACATGACATCATTTATAATAATATAATACGAGTACAACCGTTTTTAGAATACACGTAATGCAATATTAAATTATGATAATTAATGTTTGTGATACTAGTTTATGTCTGCGACACTCCATGACGAATGCGAAACTTAGGCCTTTACATCCGTTAATGGATGATTTATACAGTATTCTCCGAGCGAAGTAACCACTCTTGAAATACTGTAGTGCCTGGGACAGTTAGTTTTTAAATGTCGTATGGTTGCCCGAGCACATACGGCATTCTCACAACATAGTCAGTCTAGTCCAGAGGAATGAACTGGTCATTACGTCTGGGGCCAACTATGTGCGGGTTTCCTCACGATGTTTTCCTTCACCGTTAGACCGTCAGTATAATGTATTTGAGATCTGAAAAAGTCTCATTGGTACACGCCACAACCTGGGATTTGAACCTGCACTCTCTCGAGTGCGAACTAAACGGGCTACCTACTAGGCTACGGAGCTCTTCATCTTTAAAATAACGATTCAAAATTGAACTTTATTCAGTATACAAGAAGATACATGTTTCATTGCAAGATCGGCACCGCGCTATACAGAGGGGTCTAGTTTGACATTCGACATTCAGTGGGAGAGCCACGCTTTCAGTGGGAGAGCCACGCTTCGGCACGAATGGGCCGGCTCGACCGGGTAAATACCACGGCCTCACAGAAAACCGGCGTGAAATAACGATTGCGTTGTGTTTCGCCGAGTGAGTGAGGTTACCGGAGGCCCAAGGGGGGATTAGGGATTTAAAGGACCAGGAACGCAAGTTGCAACACCAGAGGAGTTACAAGTGTAACTCCTCTGATGTTGGAGTGTCCATGGGCGGCGGTAATCGCTTACCATCAGGCGATCCGTCTGCTCGTTTCCTGGTTCATTACATAAAAAAAAAATCAAACTCTTGCAATTATACGCGTGTCTTCTTCTTATTTTGTGAATAAAGTTCAATTTTGAATTGCTATCTTAAAAATTCAGCACAGCGTCGCGTATCGTCCAGTTTCAGTGTGAGCTGACGACAACTTAAATATTCAACCTGGCACAGGCGATGCGAGGAGCGTTATTTATATCACTTTAAATCTATTATTTAATCTATACTAATATAATAAAGAGGAAATGTTTGTTTGTTTGTATGTTTGTTTGCATCGAATAGGCTCCGAAACTACTGGACCGATTTTCATGAAATTTGGCACAGATGTAGAGTAGACCACGGGGAAGGACATAGGCTACTTTTTATCGCGGAAAAATGTACGGTTTCTGCGAAATCAACTTTTGCGCGCACGAAGTCGCGGGCAACATTTAGTGTATAATATATTTTTAAATACGGAATTGGTTCGTCACATAGTATACAGCACGCCTCGCTAGTGGTACCTGGGTTCTTGGCTAGCTAGACTAGGTAGCTTTGCTCGGAGTTCTGATACAGGAAAAAAAAATCTGACCGAGACCCACACTGTAGCAAAGCTACATTTTAAACGTAGAACTATTATAATTTTTGAACAAAGCAAAAATTATACTTATGGTGTTTACAGACACACAAATTTGGTACGGAGCGTACAGCGGATCTGGTACGCTCCGTATCAGATCCGAGCGTGTGTAGGGCAGTCCGGCGAACATATGAAGAAGGCGAAGAGTTCACCGTTGTCCGCATCGGATCTGGTTCGCTCCGTACCAAATTCGTGTGTGTGTAGAGCAGTCCGGCGGTTAGGCCGTACAACGGTATCAGTGTTGCCAACTTAGGGATGTACCCCCAAAATTAGGGAAAATATCTACAAGGGGTTTACAAGGGGACAGGATGTTTAGAGTTTACTCCTTATGAATCAATTTGTATGTAATAATAAAAAATATTTTAATGTGTGTATATAGCCAGGGATATGAAAATGTATTGGGAGTGAAATCAGATTAAGACAATTTAGTTTTATGTTATTCACGCGTAAGTCTTTATGTTAAACACATAACCTTTCTTTCTAGCTTATTATCTCTTAGACCTGTCAATGGTATAAGTAATCAGGGGTAAAATTTGGGAAGAAATATTTTTTAAAGTGTTGGTATCACTACCCGTTATCAATGAATTGCGGGAATAATCGTCGTCGTTTAAAAACCGCACTGTAAATAGAACTCTGTGCTAATGTAATAGAGCATAAAATCGAACACACGAGTGTCGAGCGTTTCGCTCCACTGCACCGTACCAAATCCGTGCGTGTGTAGCGACACCGAATTTGGTCTCCGGATATGGTTGCCCCCTTATTTCATAAAAAAAAAAAAAATGGTTCGCTGTACGCTCCGTACCAAATTCGTGTGTCTGTAGATAGCATTACTTACACATACCAAACTGTCAATTGGTCTGACATATTTTAATAGAGTCGAAATTATTAATATACTAGCTGTCCCGACACACGTTATTCTGTTTTACATATGAATTCGAATGAATAAATAACTTTTTTTTAAATGAAATATGGGGGCAAACGAGCAAACGGGTCACCTGATGGAAAGCAACTTCCGTTGCCCATGGACACTCGCAGCATCAGAAGAGCTGCAAGTGCGTTGCCGGCCTTTTAAGAGGGAATAGGGTAATAGGGGAGGGTAGGGAAGGGAATAGGGTAGGGGATTGGGCCTCCGGTAAACTCACTCACTCGGCGAAACACAGCGCAAACGCTGTTTCACGCCGGTTTTCTGTGAGCCCGTGGTATTCCTCCGGTCGAGCCGGCCCATTCGTGCCGAAGCATGGCTCTACCACGTAAACTACAATGCAACCTACGTCCTAGTCCTACACATACTCCTACACCTACTCCTACAATCTACACCTTTTCCGATATTTCTCACTGTTTAAGCCTTCCTTGAACTTCCACAATTATTTCAAGACTAAAATAAACCAAATTGGTCTAGCCATTCTCGAGTTCTCGAGAGTCCCTCGGGAACGGGATAAAAAGTATCTTATGTCCTTTTTCCTGGTTTTAAGATGGGTACCTCCCACCAATTTTCAGCCAAATCGGTTCAGCCGTTCTTGAATTATACATAGTGTAACTAACACGATTTTTTATATACTTACCCCCTTACTAATAAAAATATTTACACAACGAATAACTTAGGTACACAACGTCGCTGTATTTGTCTATCAAGTGACATTTTCAACGCGTCAAACAAAGACAGCGACGTTGTTTAAGTTAAACCTCCCTCTCTTTTACCCTCTTACTAATAAAAATATTTTTATTAGTAAGAGGGTAAATATATAGATTGTTGCACCAAGAAGGAACATAATACATATTATATAGCTTAAAAATGCGCAGTTTACCAGAAAGAAAGAAAGAAAGAAAAGATCGCTTATTTGGTAAAACACTGAACAATAAAAAATATGCATTAAATAAAAAAAAAAAAGAGAGATACCTAACACCTAGCTAGATCGATTTTCCGCCGCCAAAACTTCATGCATATTATGTCACCGTAAAATTGTAAAAACCGTTAGATTGTAACATAACTAGAGATATTATAATATGCTGATAGATTGTCAAATACAAATATTTCCATACTATTGTACGCATTATTTTTCGTTATAATTATTATTATGAAAAAGCAAACAAATATGGCGGCGCTGGGCACTTGCCGTTTAACTAATCGGCACGGTAAATATTACAATATAACGAAAAATAATGCGTACAATAGTATGGAGAAATTTGTATTTGACAATCTGTCAGCATATTACAATATCTAGGTATTTACAATATAGTTATTTACAATGTAACGGTTTTTACAATTTTACGGTGACACATACACTTAAAAATTTCATGGTAATAAATCGATTAGGTATATAATATTATATATAAGATTGGCTCGTTTCAAGTAAAAGATCCTGTACCCAGTCTTTACACTGTAAAAGTACGGAACCGATTCAGTAAAATATCACACGATAGAGATATTCCTATCGTCCCTTCAGGAACATTTGTGAGTTGTGACGATTGCCGAGCTGCATCAATAGGGTACTTTGAAAATAAATTACCACATGCAATTTCAAACCATATATCCTCGCAATAAAGTCGGTTATCGAATGCAGATGATGGGTAGTTCAAAAATATTTTTATATGCACGATTTTAAACCTTCCTACTTTATTATAGAGATGTTTATCGAATGATAAAGCTCTGGGATTGTATACATTTTGCCGTCTAGTAAATTTATTGTAAATAAGTCGCGATGACAAAAACATATGGCCATCTTACTGTCCACGTCAGTAGCATCCGTTATTTTATATTGCTGTGCAACTGAGCGATGCTTTGGCATTAATGGGCCAGCCCAAGAAGGCGTCGCAGTAACCGTCGTAAGACGACGTCTTCTTACCCTACGGCGATGCCCAAAGGAAGGGTAATGGTTTTGGCAGTCTTTGTTTGTACGTATGTTCCACCGTAACGCCTAAACTAGTGATCGGATTTTAATGAATAGGCGTCAATAGATTCGTAATAATAACCCGCATATATAATTTACATAGCCGGGTATAGTTTTTTTATGAAAAATTGTAGTTATTGATTCGTCGATTAGGGCATGCCGAAGGAATGTTGTGGGATTAAAAGACCGGAAACGCACTTGCAACTCTTTTTGTGTTGCAGATCTTAAAAGGCCGTGGACATCTACAACACTTATCGCTTACCAATATGTGTGATACATCTGGAGGGCTAGACAAGATGCATTAAATAATATCGACGGCGAACTTCGTGAATAAAAAATGTATGGGATTGACATAAGCGTGCGTTAAATGACATATTCAGTCGTATCGTTAAAAAAATTGGTAGCCAAACAGCCACTTTGAACGAATACGCTAACGATGCACCCATATAACGAATTGCTCTAACGCGTTTCTCCATACAATGCCTAGACAAGCGGCCGTAAGTGACATTTAGCAGATCGTGATCTTTATCTTTATCGACTTAACGATAAAGATACCCAGATAGCTACCTTTATCGCCTCAACGAACAATATGGCGGATTTTTATTGATCAGCTGTTATTTGTAAATAATAATGATTTGCCTAAAGTTGCCTAAACGGTCTATAAAACACCTTCTGCTAGTAGTCTATATTGCAAAAAGTCAAAAGAATTCAATCTAAAGTATTCAATAAATCACAATTATTGTCAATACCTAATATGTAATTCATTGTATTCAAGTATAATTCAACACTTTGTTAAAATATAAATTTCTTAATTTGTAGCTTACTTGCAGTTTGTAATCTTTACACGCTACTATATCAGCTGAAAGCAATCTTTAGGTGTATAGTAGGTACCTAAATTACTACTATAATTTAGGTACCAAATGGAGTTCATAATTAAGCAAGTTTCTCTGAAACTTCCTTAGAAATAAAGATTTGTATTTAGTAATTAAAATTTATAAGTTTTTCAATGTAATGATATTTTATTGTCATCGATGCTCAACACCTTCGCCTTATAAATGGGTTAGAAGGACACAAACACCTCATAAAAGTTTTGAAATATTTGCTATTATACTTTGATTAATTATTACAAATTTAATATTATATATCTATGCTATTATACACCTATTATAAACAGTCTAGTAGTGTTAACCAATTAAATACTTAATATTTAATCTCTATAGTATATTTGTGACTAAATAATTCGTGCCGTATCAAGTGTCCGTATTAGGATTGATTAAATAATAACAATACAAGAGTATCTACATTTTATTTTACTTTTTAAAGTAAGTTTTACATGGTTTTAGTAAGAAAATAAACTTAAAATGTAAAAATACTTTTATTTCTTGCAAAGGAATTACATAATGCAGATATTTCTTTAAATAATTAGTTTTATCTCAAGTCACATAACCAATAATAACATTATACAATTTAAAAATCAACACAGCTAATAATTATTATTATTTACACGCACTAGTTAGAGCCTGTCACAGAATGAATACAAATTAACTTAGGTTGGTAGCGGTTTCGATACATTAATAATTACATTATGATTTATATCACTTCTCACTATCAGTGGCGAAGGCTGCTTCTTCAAAGGGAAGCCGGAACCTGTATCATAGGTAGGGATTTCTATGAAGGTTTGCAAAAGGTATGTGACAACTCTACCGGTGAAGGAAAACATCGTGAGGAAACCCGCACATAGTTGGCCCCAGACGTATTGACTAGTCATTCCTCTGGACTAGGGTGGCTATGTTGTGAGAATGCCGTATGCGCTTGGGAAATCATACGATATTTAAAAAACAACTGTCCCAGGCACTACAGTATTTCAAGAGTGGTTACTTCGCTCGGAGAATACTGTATAAATCATCCATCATCGGATGTAAAGGCCTAAGTTAGGTAAATTGTTATTTTGATAACAAACAAAAATAATTGTACTTCATCATCTTCTTCTTCTGGCCAGTTTTTTTTTTACCAGGACATGGATATAGTCCTAAGGATAGAAGACTCCGTATTTTGTAATTGCTAAAAAGAACTGTATTGCCTTGGTAATAGAGTGTATTTCACAATGCACGTATCATAGAGGCAAATCCGAGCCGAGCGAGATAGCCATAAGGGAGGCCGTGTGTCTCGTTCTTGCATGTTGCCAATCAGAAAAATGTTGGTATTTTTAAAAAGTAACTTGAAAAATCTTAGATAAAACGAGTGTACTTTATTATTATTTTAACAAATGTTTATAACTATATCATATTCTAATTAAAAAAGTTAGAAATAGTCATTTAATACTATATAAATATGCAGTTTACATTATAACCTTTTCCTTCTTTTTTATTAGATGGTATCATTCGCAAGACAATAGATACGCCATTACAGTTCGACAAGGATCTTTTGGCACTTGGATGGGGGCGTGAGTGTCGCAAATAAGAACAATACTTATTACTAAAAGTGAAATTTTACAAGACGGCGATGTTATTACTGATTTTATCCACGTGCCAAAAGGTAAGTGTCGCAACTACAAAACAATACAATTTAATACTAAAAGTGACATTTTACAAGACGGCGATGTTAGTTCTGATTTTGTCCACGTGCCAAAAGATCCTTGTCAGACTGTACACATATTTTATGCTGAACACCGGATAATATTAAAATTCATAATAGTACCAGTGCTGGATTTGCTGGACGCACCGTGAGTATGGCCTTTAGTGTAATCTCTTAAAATCTGTTTATAATGTGTGTCCTATGACCATTTGGCAAGAAATCTGTATAAAATCTGTATTATCAATGAAAACTAGAAGATAATTAATTAAATAATGTATTATATAATATAATTATTCAAAATAGAACTCTGGAGTCATACAATAGATAAACAGTTATCCAATTGTGTGTCTAATTTATAATCCTCTGAATTTTTCCCGGTGTTTCGGATTTCGGTGCATATTGAAGTTCCAGCCCACGAAGTATAGTTAACAAGGAGTCCGAACGTAATGTTAAAATAATGGTCTCAATTACTGGGACAGATTTTTGCCGGTACAGCGCGCGACGGTTCGACATGCACTCGTTTGAAATTACGCGGGAAGTTTAAAGTTGCTATTGACAGCTCTGGAAAGATTGAAATCTTATTATATAAAAGTTTTAGGAAATTCTTAGAAACTGTTCTCGAAAAATAGATACCGTAGAACACGGTAATTGCCTAACGGTAATTTAAAAATAATTGTAATAAATAATAGTATTGGCAACACTCGGTATAATAGTATTGGCAACACTTGGTACTCGTCGGTCTCGCACGCCTAGCGGCAGAAAAGAGAACTAAGATCTGGTCCTATTATTGTGTACATAATTATTATTAAAAAGCCTATACCGTTCGGACACCTGGTATCTATGCTTCATGTTCCAGCCTTACAACCGTAATAATCGGCCTTGTTAAATAAGTACCTACTTTATTCTTATTGTAAATATTATCTACACTTGAAATTTGATTCCATTTTATACAAAACACTCTAGGAACTTTCAATAAAACTTCTAGGTACCGTTTTACTGAATCGACTGACTTGCACTGACTATTTGTATTTTGAACTTTGACTAGACATTAGACTTGAAAATAATACGGTGTTGAAATCATATAGGTACCTACATTAAATCTAGTTGTCTGCATTTTTAACTTGACACTGACAAATAGTTTTATGCCGTAACGCCATCAATAATTTAAAAAAAATATATGACATTTGACAACTTCACAACTGACGGCTAAATGTGGCTAAATTCTTGAAATCATAAACAACTAACGTTTGAGCAATTCGTTGTTGCGATTCGAACAACAGTGTGCGTTTGTCTAGGGACAAAATGTCGTGATCTCAAAAGAGAAGTCGATACGACAGATCTTTCCGAATTTTAACGAAGGTAATTTGTCTAGGCGCCCTGCTTCGTTTACCTGTCGAATTAAAAATTACATAATAGGATAGTTACATAATAGTATAGATAGAATTAGAAGTAACATAATAGGATAGTTGCAACTTAAAAATTATGCTGTTTTAATAACTATCTACCAATAACTACCTACGAGTATTTGTTAAAAACGTCACACGCCAAACCGGCAAATGATTCAAAATTAAGGAATGTTTTATTTACATATAGGTTACAAAGCAACGCTTATGGAATTGTCCCTACTTGATACCTAACTCGCACGGGGCCATCTCTTAGCAAAAAAAAAAAAAAATTAAAAATTGTTCTTTAAAAAATATTTTTACAATATGAAAACCACTATATAATATTAACAAAAATCAGATACACATAGTACACAGAAGCAGCCTTGCGGATGGCCATCCTTTTTCTATAGTGTGCAATCGTCAATAAAATCCTTGACTCTGTAATAAGCTTTTGCATACAAACGTTCTTTAACTACTTGTTTGAATGACGACGTTTGGAATAAATAGTTATTGGTAGATACGTTATTGAAACGGGCCGAAAATCTCGATAGTACCTAGTAGATATGGAAATACCAAATAAACTGGAATCTAATTTGTATAAAAGAACACTTTGTAAAATAAAGGAATTTTTCGATAAGCCAAATTTTCAATAATATCCACGCGTTTCTCTCAAAAGCTCTATTAGGACTTCTTTTGGAAGAATATTTTTTGGCCTGGAATTTTTCCCTGTTAAAAGCCAATTTATAAATATTACTTATTGCCTGGGTTAAAAGGGTCGAGGCTTAGCGCTGTTTTCTATAAAATAAAATATTTACAAGATTAAAATTAAATTAAAATAGAATTATGTCATGGGGTACTCATCCCAACTTACCTGTCCGGTAGTTGTGGTATAGTATACGGGTATGCGACCCCGGCTTCCCTAGCTATTACTGTCCTATCCCTTGCCCTCCTGGGCGGTAATATCCTACATTTCCATATTTCCCACTCTAACTTACCAATCTTCCTTTCCACACCACCTATCCTTCCCTTTCCCTATTCCTACCCTCTCTACCAATCCGTGGAAACGCAATCGATAATAATAAAATTAATTTAATTATCCAAAATGGCGGCGATGTGGTTCACCACCCATCACGTCTCGTTTCTCGCGGAGGTGAAAAGCGGACCATGGAGAGCTGCTTCGCTACGTTGAATGTAAGAGGAGGAATGGATGGTAAGAATGAAAGTGAACGAAGCGAAACGAGTATGTAAGGATCGTAGAAAGTGGCAAAAAGTGGTCTCTGCCTACCCCTTTACGGGAAAAAGGCGTGATTATATGTATGTATGTATGTAAAATAGAATCTTGTTTTTTGATTTTCGTGTCCTTCGTTTACGATATTCGGGTGAAAAACAGAAAATTATTCAATATTTTCTTATGAATATCTGAGATAGGTATTTTTTTAAAATATTTAAAAGTTATGCGATATTTTTACGTAAATAAACTTTTTTAATGAAAATTATTATGCGAATGGTAAAGAATGATATTTGGCACACACATTTGTACCTATACTAACAGTAAATTGACATCAGAAGAGGAATATAGTATACGCACAATATGTCATACGTTTTTCAATCTTTGTTTATCATTTCACAGTTGCATTCAAATAAGTTTATTTGACGAAGGAACATTTATAAAGTCAAATCAAACGTAAAAATTAAATGAATTATGATTTCTTGAACTTTGACCACTGGGCGACTTCTGGTTCATATAAACAAATGAACAGAATAAATTGTTACCAACTTCCAGAAATACTAGCCGGATCTGAGATGGACATTATTGACCACACTTATAATTGCTTACCGATATAACCGCTGATTTAATTTGGATAATTATTTAAATATACTATTCTTGATTTAGTTCTAAAAATATGTAAAATATACATTACTATAATTTAATTATGAATTATTGTTAATTTAGAGGATGTCAACTGATTTCTTTTAGTATAAAAAGCTGCGCAGATCTATAATTGGGGCCATTATTGTAACGGTTGTTAAGAGGGTATCACTCTGCCCGAATAAACAGTGTTTCTAAGTTTGTGACTAGTTTTTTTGCTACCAAGTGCAAACAAAATGAAATAATACACTATCACCAGTCCAGACTCCAGAGCGTTCTACGCTGGTATCAGCGGGAGTCCAGCGGGGGGGTGAGGACCACTTGTAGCGGACTTCATTATCACATTATACTTTTAAATACAACTGACACAGTTTCTTAGAAGTCTGCACGAAACGTTAAGACCGGTATTAACTGGATTCCCGTGTTATTTTCGTGTGAATTTTAAGTTTTTGTACAGACAATAACTACCATACCATACTACCAGAGGTCTACTAGGTCCTAGATTCGTTTTAAGTAGGTTTTGTAAGCTTATTAGTTACTTGATGTTGCCAGCGACTTCGTGCGCGCAATAGTTATTTTCGCAGAAATCGTACATTCCGCTATAAAAAGTAGCCTATATCCTTCCCCGTGGTTTACTCTACATCTGTGCCAAATTTCATCAAAATCGGTCCAGTAGTTTCGGAGCCTATTCAATGCAAACAAACAAACAAGCAAACTTATATTGTTATCTTCAAGAGTTAATTACGAAAATGCGATTGTCCATATAAATCGGCATATGCTGCACTGCTGCGTATGCAGATTTTTTTCGAAAAGACAAGATTGCCAGGGCCCTGGTATCGATCAGGCTGTACTAAAGTTTGCCTTACAGGACACGGAGAACAGGGGTTACATGATACTCTGTCGCCAAACAGAGACGATGTCCAACGTGCGAATAACTGCATATCGCGATTGTCGAACTTGTAAAAGCTTATATTATAATGCTCTCGTAAATTCCGCCGGGCACCGCTACAAATTCTAATATATATTTGACAAGGAGGCAGCGCCTCATGAAAATTTATGCGTCCAGCGAAATGGCGCAGAGGGAGACCGAAGTTGCCACGGCTTACCTCACTCACATTATTATAATTGGTGGGAATATTGTTTAGGGAATGTTTATTTTACTTATTATCTTAAAATTCTTTATTTACATTTAAAATATGTACCTACAATATAGAGCCAGATAATAAACTAAAGATTTAAACTAAAAAGAAGACCTATCTACAAATAAAACTATCTCTAAAAAGATCTATAAATAAAAAAACTTTCCCAGATCGTCCCCATCTGGCAGAGTACCTAGCAAACTGATAGCATTGCCTCGTTGGATAGCAATGGCTATCCGTTGTGCCAGGTAGTTCCCGGCTCTGGGGTCACGGGTGGCTTCAGCAAGCTTCTTTGATATTTCTTTAAAAAGCTTATGTGCGCCCGGACCCCATGCGCCTAGACCCTAGGGGCTAGGGGTTTCCACCCCAAACGGTTCAAATATGATATCTCCGTTTAGGTTCTCATATTATTTACACTAGTATCCTAATACTATTATAAACTAGCTTTTACCCGCGGCTTCGCTCGCGTAAATAAAGTATTTCACGGAACATTGTACTTTTTCGGGTTAAAAAGTAGCCTGTTTTAATCCAGAGCCTAAACTACTACCATACCAAACTTCCTTCAATCATCCTGCATTGGCCTAACCAGACTTAAAAGCATTTTTTTTGCTGTTCCAACGCGGGGATCGAACCAACGACCTCCAGAGTCAAAAGTTCTGTTTAGAACTTACTGGACCACGGAGGCGTCAAAACATTTCTCTATACAAAACAAAATTTAATACTGAATAATTTTCAACTTTTAAAATGTTATTTTTTAAGGATATAATACAGAAAAAGAAGATTTCATACTAAACTCTATCTTTCTAGTCGAAATATTATAATTATTATGTAGTATGATCGATTTATTTTAAGCGTGTGTGAACCTTAAATTAATCTGCACTCTTATCTGGAGCTAATTAACACGGACATGTAAGAAGTGCTCGCGGCTCCATGCGGCTCTATTACCCCCTGATAATGCGTTATCTGCCTTATATACATTGCTTAAGGTTGTTTTTGCTTCGTCGTAATATTCTTCATGAAGGCATTGGTAATTTCTTTATCAGCTATTATGCGAATCCTTGTTAAAGTGTAGTTAGTTGGCAATAGATTAGTGGAGCATAAAAAGGTTTTATCATAAAGGTTTTATCATAAAGGATAGTTAATCTTATATTTTAAACAAGACAATCTTGTATATATAATCGGTTTTTTGAAAACGGGTGCAAGTATTACCATGAGTATGCAGGGAGTTTTGGGGGAGGAAAATAGATCTACCTAGGTCTTATTAGGGATTATTTTCCCAGGGCGGAAACTAAACATTTTCAAGCTATATTTGTTATTTCTTTTGTCGTGCAACAATGTCATGGAATAGTCATTCCAACTTACCTCTCCGGTAGTTGTGGTACAGTATACGGGTATGCGACCCCGGCTTCCCTAGCTATTACTGTCCTATCCCTTGCCCTCTTGGGCGGTAATATCCTACATTTCCTATTTCCCATTCTAACTTACCAATATTCCTTTCCACACCACCTATCCTTCCCTTTCCCTATTCCTACCCTCTCCACCAATCCGTGGGAACGCAATGGATAATCATAAAAATAATTTACTTATCCAAAATGGCGGATATGTGGTTCGCCACCCATCACGTCTCGTTTCTCGCGGAGGCGAAAAGCGGACCATGGAGAGCCACTTCGCTACGTTGAATGTAAGAGGAGGTATGGTAAGAATGAAAGTGAACGAACGAAGTGTAAGGAAAGTAGCAAGTAGCAAGAAGTGGTCTCTGCCTACCTACGGGAAAAAGGCGTGATTATATTATATTATGTACGTGCAACAATATATAAATAATTTCGACTCTATTATGTCAGTTCGATGGTATGAGTTAGTAACCCCAATTCTCGTAATTAACTTACTCTTTGATTGTAATTTTATTGAATTTTAAAATAATCGTCTTTATATCATAAACTGATTTTTAGCGTTTTGACTAATCAAAACAGGTTTGAGATTGGCTAGACTGTTATGAGAATACCATTTTTCAGTTTTAATAACGGGACTGGATCGTAACTGACAACTTTATTAAAATATAAGACAGTTTTACAAAACCATTTTTATTTTCTCTTGTGCAGTGTGGCCTGCGACGTCTTGAATAACTAGGGGGATTCTTCTTATAATAATAATAATATCTATGGACGCTTCACACCACGTCAATCTGATCCCGTGGTAAGTTCTCGAAGAACTTGTGTTACGGGTACCAGACAACGGAAATATATTTAATAGTTTTATACTATACACATATTTAAGATTTTTATTATATTATACACATATTTAATACACATCCATGACCCAGGAACACAGAAAAACTTTTTGTTCCTTCGGCGGGATTTGAACCCGCGACCCCCGGCTTGAGCACCAACACACTCAACCAACTGAGCCACAGAGGTCGTCTTATGTTATAGTGAAGATAAGAATGATACAACCAATAGGATATTCTTCTTTATTCGCACATATGCGAGAGATATATTTTCATAGTAACTCTTATGAGGGATGCTAATACAGATATATTTATGTCTACGCTATACATAGCCTTTCTGCTAACTAAAAGACTCGATAGGCTGTATTGCTGACATCTGTCAATATATGACATTGACATGCATCTGTCAATATATGACATTGACATATAATGCTTTTTCTCATTAAAATTATATACAACATTTTCTTAGTCCAAATCCATCAGGAAAAGCTCATGTATCCCACTCAACATTACGTCCCAATATGGCCATATACGTCGAGTGTTCGTAGTTCGTCGTTATTGGGCTTGGTTTATTGGCCCATGACCACTCGTCTTTCAATCAGATAGTTCTTGACCGCTGCGAGAGCTACAATGTACAGATAGCAAAGAAATAAACAAATGTTGAGGGCCTTTAGTCGTTACATTTGATCATTTCGATGGTGAACTTCGAAATCAAAAATGTATGGGAATTGACATAAGTCATCGTTATGTGACATGTCGTTTGCGATGATTTATATCAAATCCCATACATTTTGTTTTCGAGCTTCGCCGTCAAAGAAGAAGGGGCATTTTTGTATGGAGCCCGTCCCCACTACTGTAGCACTACAAGACATTATATATCAAATGAAAGGGCTTAAAAGTGTCATTTTATTGTATGGCGAAAAATCTCTAAACCATGGGAGAAAAAAGTTAATGAGGGTTAAAGGTTAAAAAAAAGTATAAAAAATCATTCTGTATTATTGCACTAGGTATTTTATAGTGTTGCTAATAAGGAACAATTTTTGGAAAGTAATGGTATACAGCAAACTTCATAAAAGTGGTATATTTTGATAAACTGCCTCATATTTTAAAGAAATGTATGGAATAATAATAAAATACAAAAAAAGCTATTTCCTTAATTTTTCGCACATAATTACTTTCTGGAAATTGTTTCTTACTTGCGACACTATCGAACACAGTACCGGTTTGCCCCTTCTTCTTTATCGAATGCATCTTGACTAAACCTCTTTTTAATATAATATATCTATGTGACTAAAGAACCTATTTTCCAATAAAAAAACATGTCGCATTTTCGTTTTATCTATACTCATATAATAAAGACGTAAGATTTGTTTGTTTGCATTGAAAAGGCTCCGAAACTACCTAACAGATTGTGATGAAATTTGGCACAGATATAGAGTAGACCACGGGAAAAGACATAAGCCACTTTTTGTTGTGGTGAAATGTACTATTTTTGCGAGAGTTCCTTGTGCGTACGAAGTCGCAGGCAACATCTATCAAGTATAAAACAGCGATACTAACGATTTCACGAAAAGGACGAGCTATAAGAAAATACATCGTCAATCAATCGCCGTCCACTGCTGAACGTAGGCCTCCCCCAATGAGCGCCACCAACTGATCTCGGTCAGCCCTCATCCATCCGCTGCCAGCCACCTTCTTCAAATCGTCGGTCCATCGTGCCGCAGGACGTCCTACACTACGTTTGCCTAAGCGTGGTCTCCACTCTAATACTTGTCTGCTCCATCGACCGTCTGTCCGTCTGCAGACATGGCCGGCCTACTTCCATTTCAGCGTTCGTTCGTTGAGCAACGTCGGTGACTTTAGTTCTCTGGCGAATGATATCGTTACGAATTTTATCGTAGTTGTTTATTATTTTTACGATAAAAAATGTTCTGTTGTAATTTGCTACAAATTTTGTTGAATAGCACAGCAGTACATTGGAATGGCAAAGCGCGACGCGTTACACCACCATGTCACCACGTCAAAACACTCCTACCCTTCGAATTAGCTGTTTGACATCCAAAAATAAGCCTTTTTCATGAAAAGTGTGATATATTTTATGTGACAAAAAATCAAGGATTTATTGAAATTGGCTACTACTGATGTGGCATACGGCCAGTACTGTGAAATGCTGCCAAAGGGAGGCTTGAATTGGCATGGGCCAACTAAGATTTTTCTGTCTCTAATTTAGTATTTACACAAACGCAATTTGTATTTTAGCGTCAGTTCACACCGATATGAGACAATACGCGTCGCATTACTGCATTTTTAAAATAGCCATTCAAAATTGAACTTTATTCAGTACAAGATACACGTTTCATTGCAAGAGCGGCACCTTAATATACAGCACGGTGACAGGTCGTTAACTCTGGGAGAGCCACGCTTCGGCATGAATGGGCCGGCTCAACCGGGTAAATACCACGACCTCACAGAAAACCGACGTGAAATAACGCTTGCGTTGTGTTTCGCCGAGTGAGTGAGGTTACCGGAGGCCCATGGGGGGATTGGGGATTTTAAGGACCAGGAACGCAAGTCGCAACACCAGAGGAGTTACAAGTGTAACTCCTCTGGTGTTGCGAGTGTCCATGGGCGGCGGTAATCGCTTACCATCAGGCGATCCGTCTGCTCGTTTCCTGGTTCATTACATAAAAAAAAGGTCGAAATCCTCTTGCAATGAAATTTGTATCTTCATCTTGTGTAGTGAATAAAGTTAAATTTTGGATGGCTACTTTAAAAATATAGCGCCGCGTCGCTTATTGTTTCGGTGTTAGCTGACCCTTAAGTGGCAACTATTTATATATATTTTAACGTACCAATAAACTACCAAAAAGTTTTGTAGATATAAATTCCTTACAATTATTTAAAAATACTGATAAGGCAGCTCTGCTCGGAAAAGCTTATGACATTAAAGAATATTTAACTGATACCGCAATTATTATTCAATAATGTACGGATTATTATTATTAAGTATTTATTTATGTTGTAATTTTTTCTGTTTTATTATTATTACTGCCTATTTCTATAATTGTCATGGACATGTGTGATTTTAAATATTTTTATTTTTTAACTGACATAAATGTTCCTTTTTATAATAATTTATAATAATTATTGATAAGATATTATAGACAATATGTAAAATGTGATACAATTACAAATTTAATGTAGTTAAATACTTAATTTTTAATATGTTCTTCGTGACTGGTATACTCGTATTATATTAACCTAACAATAAGTTTCATTCAAATAGTCGTAGTATTAAGTATTATGATAAACGTAAAATAAATAATAATAAATATTTTTATGTAACTTTGCATGCCCCAAGTGGCCTATGTGCTGCAACTTAACACACAAGTAAGACCTATATGTAGCACATATATGCAAAATAAACGAATTGAATTATTAAACGTCGCTTCTCAAATAAATCAGAGACTAGAAAAAGCATTGCTCTGAAAATTATAAGAATTTTGACGCTCGGATTTGGATGAAGTTCGGATGTGCAAATACCGAAGAATCTCACTTCGTCAGATGTAAATCTATTTGACAGATTGGGAGGCTTTGAAATCTTGAAGTTTCCCGGTTGCTGATAGATGTGCAAATTAATTTTCATGTTTTGATTCGTTGTTTCGTTTATAAAGTGACTTTTACAAGCTTTTGGTCGCTTCGGGTCACAAAAAAAAATTATAAGTAAACGTCAGCTTTCAAATAAAAAAAAAAGCATCAAAATCGGATCTTTCGTATATGAGCTTGACTATCATCTTACTATCTAATTAAAACTATACTATCAAATTTAAAAATCTCTTTTTGCGTCGGGACTAAAAAAATATAACATTGTACGCCGGGATTTTTACTGACCATACAGCTTGTAAGTTGTAACATGAGAAAAGCCAGTTTATTTAATTGCAGACAATTTATTCTAAAATAAACATACACGAGTTTGCTGGTACGACTCGACGTACAATTACAGTTTTATTTCGCTTGGACGTTGCTTGAAAGATAAATTTTATTGTTTTATTTTGATGACATCATAATGTTGGACAGACAAGAAAATGTTTTTGACTTTAACTTTACAATTAAGATTTATGTGTTTGTCAATTATTGTTACCATTTTCTTTCTTGTTTGTGTATCTTGTATTTCTCGCCATTGTTTAAATAATATATGTATGCATTATTTTTGTGAGAAATAAAGTCTAAAACCTGAGAATGTTTTTGTAATTACCACAGTACGTTACTCTGTAGGTATTTACGATAAGAACTTAAGTTAAAACTGTAAGGTCATTCAGTTTTGACTTAAGTTCTTATCAGAAATATGTGGATTACGTAAGCAAGTAGCATGATATATGCAAAGATATGCATCGTTGCGCGTAGTATGTTATACAATACTACCGTACAAATATGTCCCATGTTAAACTGCGCGTCCTGGCTCTCTAGTCAAGATGCATTCGATAATTTTGACGACGAAGTTCGAAAACTAAATGTATGGGATTTGACATAACGCATCGCAAGCGACATGTCACATAATGATGACTTATATCAAATCCCATACATTTTTGATTTCGAAGGTTGCTGTCGAAATTATCGAATGCATCTTGACTAGAGGCCCAGCGATCGTTGCCTGCTACGTTTAGGACAATAATCTCAACCGCGGCGGCTGCGTGACCGCACAAAACCGCGGTCTCGTGAGTTTAGAAATAAAACCCCAGTTCATCGACCGCGGCGGGAACGGGAAAAATCCGCTCCGTGATTTCTTAGCGTATAAAAAATAATAATTTAAAAAATTTAAAAACCCGACTGCGTAAAAAGTGAACCAAACTAAGTAGGTACATAATTAAAACTGAAAAGAAAAAAACAAGCACTTAGATATCCGCTGGTCTAGAATTCTATAATATATTATTGAATTAATACTATTGGAATATAACAACTAAACAGTCAGGATCCATTGAAAAATTAGATTGGCTGTCGAATAATGGATCCCGACTGTTCAGTTGTTATGTTCCAATAGTATTAATTCAATAATATATTATAGAATTCTAGACCAGCGGATATCTAAGTGCTTGTTTTTTTCTTTTCAGTTTTAATTATGTACCTACTTAGTTTGGTTCACTTTTTACGCAGTCGGGTTTTTAAATTTTTTAAATTATTATTTTTTATTTTATACTTTTTAGTTGTGAGTACCTAGCTAGCTATTTACCAGACTGGATTTCCTATCAGCATCAGTCCTACATCACAATTGCGCTGGAATGTGAGAATGGTTGTTACGCAACTTTAAATCGATATAGATCCTAAACGATCAGTCGAATCGAAAAATGTTGAGAGAAAACTAACAATGATTTTTAAATACCTATTCAACGATACCCCACTTGATATAGTTTGTTGGCTTTCATTTTTTTCATTTTCACAATATGGCGTCCAGTAGTCGCCATATTGAATTTTCACTAACGTCATGTCTTTAGTGACACTCGCCGGACTAAGAGGAATCGATTAACGTGTGAATCATAAAAATCGGCCCAGGCGTTTGGTCTGTATAGTGCTTCAAAGGAACATACATACATACATACATAGGCTGATAAACACATTACCACTCCTTTGCGTCGCGCAGTCGGGTAAAAATTACAAACTTGTATTGAAATTTGTTCCGTACCACGAAAGAAACGAAACCCTTATAGGATCACTTTGTTGTCAATCCGAATGTCTGTCATGACCCTTTTTCTCAGGAACGTGTGGAGGAGCTGGAATTTATATCAAATACTAAGGTCTACGGTCCCTTAGAGCTGTGAAAAAATCAAACTTCTAAGCCGACACAATCAAAAGGTACAGCCGCAAATTTTCCTAACGTTAATGCCGCAAATTTTAACCTATAGAGTTCCCGTGAACTCAGAATCTTGAAATTTGGCACGAAGCTACGTCTATAGCATAGATAAAGGAATTACATCATATAGTTACATCATATAATAAAAATATTTTAATAATTTAAAACTTATTACTATCCTCAAGAAGACGTAGAGGTATTAAATAGAAATTTCTTTTATCAAATACTCAGGTCTATTATACATTTAAGCTGTAACAAAATCACTACCTACAGGTTTGCACGGAACCCTCGGTGCGTGAGTACGACTCGCACTTGGCCGGTTTTATTTTTAAAATTATTTAACTTCACACCTTAACCACCCTTGATATTATACAAACTCACTATTTCTACTACCACTATTATAAAAGTGAATGTTTGTGGGGATGGTTGTATGGATGAAAGTTTGATACTCTATCACTCAAAACATTCTGATGAAATTTGTTATTGTAGCTACATTTTATCCCCAAAAAGTACAGTAGGTACTCACATTTTAGTTAGTTTATAACTTTATACTAATATAATAAACAGGAAAAGTTGTTTGTTTGTTTGCATCAAATAGGCTCCAAAACTACTCGTCCGATTTTGATGAAATTTGGTACAGATGTAGAGTAGACCACGGGGTGGGTCATAGGCTAGATTTTATTGTGATAAGATGTACAGTTTCTACGAAATTAACTCTTGCGCGCATGAAGTCACGAGCAACATCTAGTGCTAAATATTTTAGTCTGCGTCTCCACCTGTTTAAAAATAGTATCCCACTGGTAAAGCCTTTGTGTTAATTTAGAGCCTAAACTACTACCATACTAAACATTAAAATCCGTTCAGTAGTTTTGCGTGAAAGAGTCGCAAATATCCATCCATCCGTCCTCACAACATTTCCCATTTAATAATAATAATAAAACATTTATTCAACGCTTACATTACACTATGTGTTGGTAAGTATGTCTTCCATTACGACTGTCAACTGGAAATTCTTTTCTTCCATTTGCTTTATAACACGCCGTGAAAGCTTTGGGCCTGGCCTTGACACGAAAACCTACGAAACTACGGAATTGCCTACCTTTGTATTTTGTGTTTGTAGATAGTATTTTTATGTAAGTTTTTATCAAGCAAAACATTTTAATGGACTAGTCAAGTAAAAGATAATAATTTCCAAGGAAATCACTTTTAGGAAACTACTTACCATTTTTAAGGGTCCCGCGGTGTACTTACAAGGAACCCTTAGGTATAGTTTCGCTCTGTCTGTCCGCCCTTCTAACTTCTGTAATTATGAATATGATTCATGAAATTTTGTAAAGTCAGATTAGAAATATAATTATATTTATTAGGTAAAAATAAACAAAATAATCATAAAATAAACGTTCATACCAATTTCCCAAATTGCTGCTCATTGAAACGCTGAGCTTAGTGAGCTTCTTTATAATTTTCAAGTTTGGCGTCATAAAATAATCATAATTTTATATTTTAGGGGTAGCTCTCCATATGTGTGAAGTACAGACGATTGTTTTTCAATCTACCCCATCAAATATGTCTTTTTTTATATGTATAAAAATATCTTTACGAAAATTATTTTTAACGTATAAATTGGACAAAAACTTTTTAAGTTATATGAAAAAAAAAAGTGTTGCACATTGATAGTTACGGAACCTTACTTAGACATATCACCTACCCATTTGCACTAAACTTAAGGATCGCCTAAGTTCTTTCCTAACTTGTTTAGGCCGTTCCTAGTAAAAAATATTATTGCACTAACCTTAGGCCATTCCTAAGTCCACTTAGGAGATTCTTAACTTTATGAGCCCGATTAGGAAGTGCGTAAGCGTAGGCAACACATAAGTCGGGAGTTTTATCTATTTATTATTTTAGTAGATTATTTGTAACTATTGATATAGTTTTATTGATATACTATTATCAGAGATCTAGCCTTACAATAGTATTACAATAAAAGAGGTATATTTTTTAGCAGATTTTTTATTACAGTGGTTTTAAAAATTCAAAGCTTAAAATAGTCAGATCACAATCACCATGGCAGGGGATTTAATATTTATTGAATTTACTTGAATTTGTAGAAGTCGATTTTCATAATGACATAATTTTCACACGCGAGAACTAGAATAACAAGATCACGACCAAACTGCTTCCAAAATTTCGATGAAATCGACTTCTTCAAGCGGTATAGGATGTGCAAAAGAATTATTTTTCTTTATTCTTCGTGGCATCGTAAAAAGTTACTTTCGATAGAATGCACGGGCCTTCGTCGCACAACAATCGCACAAAATTTATTTTTTCCTCCGCCGTAAAGTTTGCGGTTTTTACTTTTTCTTTTAATTTATTTTCCATAATAGGTATATTAATAACGATTCGAAATCAATCGTAATGTATAATTTTAGTCAACAGTAAACACGTATATATCTGTTTATTCTATGAAACACGCACCGAATTTGATACAATATGACAAGACAATTGACAGCCTTTTGGTGAATTTACGTTGCCAAACAAAATAAACCAAGGTCTTATCTTTTGTCACTTTTTAACACACGACAGAATCAATGTAAAGAGAAGGCCAAAATATTTTCTATGGACTACATTACTTAGCCGGTTTATAATACCATAAACAACCAATCTTCACATTCGTTCAATCATTCACTTAACTAAGCAATGCCTAAGCTACGACCTGTATAAGTTATATCTTTTAGTGCAAACAAAATGTTTAGCTAGGCTGTTCTTATGTTTAAGTGTATCTTAACTAGGACAAGCCTAACTTACGTTTAGTGCAAATGGGTATTAGGATATTCTTAAGTTTATGAGCCTGATTAGGAAGTGCGTAAGCGTAGGCAACACATAAGTCGGGAGTTTTATCTAGTCTATCTAGTCTTGTAGATTATTTGTAACTATTGATATAGTTTTATTGATATACTATTGTCAGAGATCTAGCCTTAGATGTATTACAATAAAAAGAGGTATATTTTTTAGCAGATTTTAGTGGTTTTAAAAATTCAAAGCTTAAAATAGTCAGATCGCAATCACCATGGCAGGGGATTAAATATTTAGTGTATTTCCTTGAATTTGTAGAAGTCGATTTTCATAATGAACGACACGCGAGAACTAGAATAACAAAATCACGACCAAACTGCTTCCAAAATTTCGATGAAATCGACTTCTTCAAGCGGTATAGGATGTGCCAAAGAATTATTTCTCTTTATTCGTCGTGGCATCGTGAGAAGTTACTTTCGATAGAATGCACGGGCCTTCGTCGCACAACAATCGCACAAAATTTATTTTTTCCTCCGCCGTAAAGTTTGCGGTTTTTACTTTTTCTTTTAATTTATTTTCCATAATAGGTATATTAATAACGATTCGAAATCAATCGTAATGTATAATTTTAGTCAACAGTAAACACGTATATATCTGTTTATTCTATGAAACACGCACCGAATTTGATACAATATGACAAGACAATTGACAGCCTTTTGGTGAATTTACGTTGCCAAACAAAATAAACCAAGGTCTTTTGTCACTTTTTAACACACGACAGAATCAACGTAAAGGGAAGGCCAACATATTTTCTATGGACTACATTACTTAGCCGGTTTATAAAACCATAAACAACCAATCTTCACATTCGTTCAATCATTCACTTAACTAAGCAATGCCTAAGCTACGACCTATGTAAGTTATATTTGTTAGTGCAAACAATATGTTTAGCTAGGCTGTTCTTATGTTTAAGTGTATCTTAACTAGGACAAGCCTAACTTACGTTTAGTGCAAATGGGTATAAACTACTAAGTCACTTCACACGTTCTTGGTTAGGTTATTTATTAATAGACTAGGACATAGGTTATTAAGACTCGATAACGTCAGATCTTAGAAACTTGAGGCTTAATCTAAGAAGTAGGATGAATGTCCTTCCTCTACAAACTCTTTCCTCTAATAAAATACCAAAAAATAATATTCTAAATACCTATTCTAAAATGAAATCTGTATTCTGCTCAGAATTTCAGATTTCATATTCTAAATATTCTTAAACAAAAATCTATATTTTGTTCAGAATTTCGGTTAATAAACCTACATATTAAATTCGACCAAAGTAATGAGTATTCTTTCTTATATGGTTATATTGTGTCACATTTAGATCGGTAGCATTATAGCGTAGTTTTCGTCACATAGCGTAGTTTTACTAACAAAGATTCTCTAGGCTTAATCTTGGCTTGATCTAGGCTTAATTTAGGATGTCTGTAATGCCATGTCTTCCTGTAATAAAACGCCAAATATCCGGGTGTTTTAGGCGCGGAAGGCACTCCCGCACTCCGCATTGTTATTCATCGCTCGACCTCTTTGTAACATTAGGAGTACCGTGCCGCATCTTCCCTCCTACTCCGACTATCCGGAAAATCCACACTCCAGACAGAGACAGACGTGTTGCGTGAAATTTGCGCCATGCGATCGTAGTGGAATCCTTTTTTGTATCCCGCTCGGTATATCCTTTTTAATGGGAGTGAAAGAGATGGAAGGGAGCAACAGTTGTCGGGTATATACTTATCGATCGCAAGCCACGTGCGACGCCCGACGCCTCTGTACCATGAAACCAATAGTGATATTATCGCTACAGCGTGATACATTGCTGGTTTTCACTGAACAATTATTTGGGGTTTCAAATTTGGCGAAAACATTCGTCAATGGAAGTCGCAGATTAGATATTGTCGTGTTCAAATTTCTTAATTTTTTCCAATTCCCCGGAGGTAATTTAGCGAAATTACGAGTGAAAAGTGAAGGAAACCGAGATAGCTACTCAAATTCGGCTTTAGATTGTGGAATAATTTCACAATTATCGTCGTTAAAGGGACAATACGTTATGTTACTGTAGGATAAATTGTATTGTAGGTACTGTGTGCACATATAGGAGTATTGTAGGTATTATATTATAATATTATACTAGATGTTGCCTGCGAATTCGTGCGCGAAAACGGAAATCCTGCAAGAACCGTACATTTAGCCACGGTAAAAAGTATCCTATGCCATTTCCCGTGATCTAATCTATTCGGAGCCTATTTTTAGCAAACAGACAAACAAACAAAACTTTATTATATAAGTCGGACAATGTCTTTTGAAGTAATTAAAAGAAAACCTATTGCGCATTCATATTCATTGCTACGGAACCCTCCTAGTCGTTACATACCTTTGGTTTCAATTATATTTTTTAACTTTAAGATTCCAAATTTATCTTGCATTGATTTTTTTATTAGTATTTGAAGTTAAGCGGGATTCATAGAATTTTGTGCTCTACTGAACATGTTTTTGTTGACAGTACCAACTTTACTTGGTAGTAAGTGCCTCCTAATATTATAAATAATTTAATATTTTATTCTGAGAATAAAGTATGCAGTATGCGACACTTACATAAGGGATACCTTCTAAGAGCGTGGCCTCGAGTGACTATAGCAGTTACAGACTATAGTACACACCGCATAAAGTGGAGCACCGCAACTCGTAAGATCAGCCCAAGACCACACCATGCATGCCCACCTCAGCCTACCATGCATGCCCACGATCACTACCGTACATGCCCACCTCAGCCCACCATGCATGCCCACCATCACCACCATGCATACCCACCTTAATGGTCCGTTTCAATAACCTATCTACCAATAACTATTTGTTAAAAACGTTAAATTTGTATCGCGAAAAACCGGCAGATGATTAAATGACGACGTTTTTAACGAATAATTACTGGTAGGTTACAGTGGTGAAGGCTGCTTCTCCTTCATAGGGAAGCCGGAGCCTGTATAATAGGTAGGGATTTCTATGAAGGTTTGCAAAAGGTAAGTGAAAAGGGAAGCCGATAGGAGTGGAGTTATAGGAACCCTACGCCATTGGTAGGTTATTGAAACGAGCCGCAAGTCTATTCGAGTTAAGTTCGCAGTGAATCATATCGTTAAATGTCAATCATTACACAATGTCAAATTTGACTAATGACGCATGAGCTGTGTTCAAACTCACATTGTTCAATTAAAGTAGGTACGGTCATTCAGGGTAACTTTGAATCACGAGGGTAACTTTGACAGTTTGTTCACAAAATTCTTTTCTATTGTTTTATGTGGGAAACAATTGGCGCTTAAAATTTAATAACAATTCGTGTACGTAACATACTTCGTAAACGAAATCTAAAAAAAAGCAGCTGTCAAGCGAAGATAATACCAAAAACTTTTGTTTTTAACCGCGCGCAACATAGTGGGTAAAAATCAGTGCAAAACTTTGTTTAAAAATCTCGTTAACTTTGCTGCTATCAAGGTATATAAAAACATATTTAAATGTAATAACTTTATGGTTTTTTTGACTTGTCTATGACCCCACTGCATCAATATTTAATAAAAACATAAATTATTGTCACTCTGAAGCTGTAAATTAATTAAAAGTTAGTTTGTGTCAAAGTTACCCAAGTTAGGTGGTAACTTTGACACACGACAAAATTGCCAGTTTTTAATATAATTAGTCATTTTTAAAGACGTTTTATAACTTTATAGCATGAAAACCAACCTGAGAGCACAGATTAACTAAACTCTTTTGACTAATTCTTAACATAGTAAAAGTTTGATTAAAAAATATGTCGATGATGATTCAAAGTTACCCTGATTGACTGTAAGTAAGTCATTTTTTATGTTCTTGAGGTCACTCTGTGGTCTAAATTCGCCCATAATCTTCTTCTAATAAAAAAACCGTGTGGTGTCGTGGGATACCAGATTGGAACGAACTTCCTGATTATAAAATACTAGCTATCCCGACATACGTTGTTCTGTCTTAAATATGAAATTAATAAATAACTGCACCTACAATGCTACCTATGTCCTAGTCCTACATCTACACATACTCCTACAACCTATACCTTTTCATTATTTCTCAACTTTATTACTCAACTTTATTACCCAACTTTACAACAATAATTTTGTAAAATTTAGTTTTTTAACGGGTCTTTCGAACTGTCAGAATATAAATCTTATGCTTTTATTTAACGGTACGGACGTTTTTTGCCGATGGTAGGGTACACCTAGGCATAGCCCCAAAACTTCCGAATAAGCTATCAGACACTTATTAGAAGTTTGTAAAACTAGCTCTTAAAATTAGAATTTCCTGATTACTATAAAATAAGTTTAATTATCCTACAGTTCAGTAATTCGAATAAACTGAGTGATCAGTAAACTTCAGTAATGAGCTCTAACTCACATTTAACTACTCTTTTAAACTCCAAGATAGAAAGCAGTTATTTTAGTTCTATTTATAGCCAATTTTATCAGAAAAGAAAGTTTTCTATGTACAAGAAATGCCTTCTAAAATATTTAATGGAAATACTTGCAGCCGTTTCCGAGATTACGATTATATTATATACTAGATGTCGCGATATTGCACGCGCAAAAGTTAATTTCAAAGAAACCGCAAAAATTTTTCGCAATAAAAAGTAGCCTATATCCTTCCCCGTGGTCTACTCTACATCTGGGCCAAATTTTATAAAAATCGGTCTACTGGACCGTCGCGTCGGTGCCTATTCAGTGCAAACGAACAAACTTTTCTTCTTTATTATATATATGTCGGAGCGTGTTAAAGCTAAGATTGTCTGTGATTGGAAACGTCAAATAGTTTTACTATTTGGACTCGGTCGATGCCAGTGTTGATGGATGTCATAGGAAATCGTTGTCATGGAGATTTGATTATTTGCTGGGATTTGGAAATGACTGGATTAGAAAATCTCAGGATAAAAATACGGGATACGTGGCATCGAACTTGTCACGTTTCTGATCGTTCAGCATTTGAGCTATTCGATAATATTGTAAATATCTTATCCTAATGGAGTCTTTGTCATCAGAAGTGCGAAGAAACTCACGACCCACATAGAAAGACCCTTCGGAGCATAACGTGCAAAGGGCAGAATGAGAATGACACGCAGGATGAGCAAATTGCTTATATCGCAAATGAACAAATGCGTAGAGTCCAAAACGTGGAGAAAACTAAAAGTTGTCCGACGAAAGTAATAGAATATTAGATCGAAACCGATCAGAATGACACTAGAGTCAGAAGAGTGTATTTACTACTGTTAATCCGTAGCGGAGACTTAGTACACAAGATTCTTGACTTGAAGTTGAATTGTATTGATCGCTAAAAATATAATAATAACAAACATAAGAGATGGAAAGCCAAAACTAGAGAATATAAGATCCTGTGGTCAACACACTGCTCGCAAATACTTTGTTTGTGGTTGATAGGGACACAAGTCAATTGATTGTCCTGCATAAGGAAAAGTTTTGTTAAAGACGTTGAGCTGCATCAGAACATCAAAGCTAGTTTAATAGCAATTCTGAGATATGACATGTATTGTTTATTTTTATTTTACAGCGGGAGACAAGGACACTATTTATTGACATACTTGGAGGGAATTGACGATAAATCACGTGGCAGATGCAGTTCTGCTCTCTTAAGTTGGTAAATAAGAATAAAGGATAATGTATTGGGCATAAAGATTCCAACTTGGACACTCAATAACTGTGGTGAGCGTATTCCTTCCATTACGATATTTTTCTCGAAATATTGGTAGAATTGATCTAGTATTGTTTATGAAGTCTCTTTCATATTTTGATACACATAGCGAAATTACCTAGCTAATAAAGATCATATAAGATGTTGCTTCTCTTGTTGCTAATGGCTTCATGGTCTAACCGAGTTAGCGCATCTCAAACTAAGATTTTAGGTTAGATACTAGTTTGTGTATGGAACGACTGCATATGTGTGTACCTACCTACTTATATAGCTACGCGTAGCCTGTTGAAGTCTGAGACGATGTGCATGAGTGTAATAATTTACTTCTTACAGTGTACTGCTATTTTGCAAATGATGCTATAAGAATGTATGACATAGTTGTTTAAATTTTGCAAATTTAAGTAATCTTTGTTATGATATAGAAGGAGCGTGATCTTGCGCGTTCTCACGAATGACATTTTTATTTGAGTACATAATAACTTACAATTGATTTCATGAGACAAAAGTAAAAAGAATATTTAAAACGAACATAAAATTATAGTACTTCGCAACCTTTGGATCAAATTGAAAATACAGTTTTGACCGTTTGTCAAAATCTAACTTTGCAATAAGGATTCGCATGATACTTATAGATAGTAGATAGTAGTAGAAAATTCATGTGTCAGGCGCTAGATTATTATCTAACCAAGTGAAATTGTTTATTAATTTGGAATGATACGTATGTACTTTGGGATGATTTTATTTTGACAGATAATTATTGTTTGCATAAATTCTCTCTTGGTTTTAGTATTAGGTACAAGGGGGCAGTTCGGTGCAACGAGAATGGCGACATTTCAATATATCGCTCTGTCTTACAGGGTTAACGTTACATAAAAGCTACTTAAAACCACAACAGATGACACTATGTCGCTTCTGCCTCGCGCTATCGAAAACGCTAGACTTATGTACATGAGGCTCACGAATAATTAATATATTGTACCATAAAGACTAGCCAAATGGCAGTCACCAGTCCGATTAAGTTAAAACAACTTAAATGACATTAACGTAGCCCCATTCGAAAGAAAAACAAAAAAAAAATGAATATATTGTTCTGCAGTATTAATGAATTGTTTATGGAGATAGTAAATCGGTTTTGTTGGAATATCAAATTGTATTCGAAAGAGGAATTTAACGATATCTTAAACTATAATTACGTATCTTAAATTTGTCGCCATATTCATATAGTCAATTAAGTAGTCCTCCTTTGTTGGAAGGCGGTTAAAATTTTTAAGAGGCAGCTCACTAGAGGCGCTTATCTGGTCCCAATTTTTTTTGTATGAGGTCGACATTCTTCTCCGTAATAAGTGTTCTGTGATTAGGTAGTGTAGTAGACTGATGCAACTTCCAGTTGATGAGAGATCCGAGCCCCAGCGTTGGGAATGTTAGTGATCAGAGCCGAGCCATTGAAAAAATGTTTACTTAGAACAAAGAAATAACAACTTATTTCGATACGATACGAATGACTGTTTTTTTTAACTATTATTTAACGAAATGACGAATCATCTATCTTCTGAACATAGGTTTCTGTTTTAAGAAAAAGCAGGCATAATGAAAAAGTTAATATCCGATTTTGCTAATAATAATTATTTTCCTAAGGTCTATGGAGTATTTTGTATAACGGCCCCAAACCTTCAGAAAAATGAACCACTTGAACCTAACCGGAAATGTCAACCTATGGCAACGTCATCATATAGACACAACATACATACTCTAGTTTGCGAAAACGAACATCAAAGCAAATCACCAATCTTTGTCCTGATCTTACTTTATCTGATATTTATGAGCTATTTGATCTTATAAATATTATGAATTATTGATCGGTAAAGTTTTAAGTAGAAAGTAATGGCAAAGTTTCAGAAGCCTGAATTTTACTTGCGCATATTAAAACCGTGGACTTAAAATTGCAGTTACTTCCAATGAAGTTAAAGGATATCGACCAGAAAGTAACAGATGTAGAAGTAAGCTTATGAAATGTCAGGAGGAGGTTTTTTACTACTGGTATATTCAGTCATCTCTGTGTCAATTATCAGTTATTCTGAACCCCAATTCTCGTAGTTGACTTACACTTTTAGTTTGCTTTTGTTGAGTTGTGGATGAGTAGTCTTGATGTCATGAACTGATTTTTGGAGTTGTGCCCAATCAAAACGGGTTTGACGTTGGTTAGACGTTTGTGAGAGTGCCATTTTTACAGTTTTAATATAATATCGGGACTGGATCGTAACTGTATTGTTACGGAATTTGATTAGTAGAATCGACCTTTTGGTTTACTTTGTGGGCTTCGAATGTATATTGTTACACATGCTAAAATCAAATTGCCTAGAATATTGTGGGACTTAGGTAAAACCAAAAATACTTAAAAATTGCGCGACAGGAGACCAAAGAGTATCTTAACGACTAGCAACGCATATATGACTCTTTTGGTATGGTAATAAAAGCGACGGCTATGGTTATTTTCCATCAACAATCCGATTGCTCATCTGTAAACGTGAAAATGAACCTCGAGTTGAATACCCTTGTCGTTATAAACGCACCAAAGTTGATTGCGACCAAACGATTATTGAATTTATGAGAAAAAAACGTATAATTTCCATCACAAACTGAAAATTCAAAAGTTTTATATTGATATCAATCTTTTGCGTAATCGTCCTAATATGTGTTATGTTCACTTAGTGTAACAAGTTACAACTGCTTACATTCGGCGGGAGTATTGTGAAACACCTGACCCTTCATTATTAATTGCAGTGTGTATAGCTAAAAAAAATACGAAATACTTTGACATTGTAACTTTCTTTTCGTTCGCTCCAGTGCAAGCTCCGATTTCATGAAAAACTAAGATTCCCTTATATCTCGGAGAGTTGTGAAGGATATGATATTCAAAAAAAAAAAGCTCAAAAGACGCGTATTCACGAGAAAATAAAAAAAATCGAAAAAAGATATGGCTGAAACAGTGAAATAAAAATTAAATTTTATTCAGATTTTTCTTTTTTTTTTACATTTTTTGGAGCTCGATAATTTGGAAACGAAGAATTATTTCAAAATTTGCGAAAATTCCTCTGGACAAGTTAGTCAGCTACAATTTGAGCATAAAACAAAGACGATCGGGTTGCCCGATCTAACGTTTTTGCGACAGTATTTTTTTTCGAATTATGTGGAATAATTTTTAAAGTGCTCGATAGTCATGTGAGGCACTAAATCTTTATTTATTTCTTGTAAATGTGCTACCGGTTCGGTCAATGTTTTTTTTTGCTCGCCTGTCTCTGCTTCTGGATGTATTTATAAAAAAAAAAGTTAAATGCAAAAATATTTTGTTAAAAGTTCGTGACGTGTATGATAATGCAATACGACGCTCTGTTTAGCACTAAAGTAAAATGATTTTAGCTTTTGGTTTAATAGTAGGTTTAGTTATTTCACCAAGATGTTCGGCGCGCTCAATCCGGTAATAATCTAAGCGGTCCAAAAGACATTAAGATTTTGAAGTACATTGTAAACTGTTTGTTAAAAGATGTAAACTGTGAATATTTTTGTTTGCACCTGTTAATTGCAACTGTAGATTGCGAATGCGAATTGCGACTGTGGATTGCGAGTGAGGATTGTGATTGGGTGCCGGACGGAGGCAGCCCATTACTTGACGAGAGTAGGCACCGGAGAGAGGTGGCCTTGTGACTGGGTGCCGGAGGGAGGCAACCCAGTGGTTTTTTGTAGTGAGGTGCACCGGATAGAGGTGGCCTTGAATTGTACCAATGCTGCAGTGGTTGAATATAGTTAGCCCGCATGGAGTCGGCTCTTTAGCTGCCTACCGGATGGGAATATAGTAGCATTGTTTTTCGATATTGAGATGGTACATGTAAAGTGTGGAGTGTGTGGTAAAGCATGTCATGATTAATTTGGTAGCAAGATTATGGTTGATATTGTGTTGTATCTGTATACTTCATGTGTGTTTAATCTAAGAGTATAAAATGTGAGAGTATAAAATGTAAATTAAAACTTAACTCTGAGAACACTAGATAGAGGTTAGATGAAGGAATAAGGATGTTAATTAGAGTGTAATTGACACAGGAGGGAGGTATTGATGTGTTAGAATATGAGAAAATTAAATGTTATGTCCATGGATTAAAGCAGTTCTTATTAATTTTCCGATGTCAGGTTGACCGAGTGAGAACCTTTTACTGTGCTGTCAAATGTTTTTTTCAGAAACTTGAAACGAAGACGTGAGACGCTTCACACCGGGACGTGTGCATGGACAGAATAGCCGTGTCGGAGCGTTGATGCACATAAATATTCTTCACACAAGGATCTCAGAGTCGCCAGGGTGATCTTCTCGGAGTGTCAACGGATTTGTTTCGCACAGGGACGTGCGAATTGTCAGAATGGCCGTGTCGGAGCGTGTTAAAGCTAAGATTGTCTGTGATTGGAAACGTCAAATAGTTTTACTATTTGGACTCGGTCGATGCCAGTGTTGATGGATGTCATAGGAAATCGTTGTCATGGAGATTTGATTATTTGCTGGGATTTGGAAATGACTGGATTAGAAAATATCAGGATAAAAATACGGGATACGTGGCATCGAACTTGTCACGTTTCTGATCGTTCAGCATTTGAGCTATTCGATAATATTGTAAATATCTTATCCTAATGGAGTCTTTGTCATATATATATATATATACTAGCTGACCCGGCAAACGTTGTTTTGCCTTATAAATTATTTCTATATGGAAAATAGATAGTAGCCGATTCTCAGATCAACTGAATACGCATATAAAATTTGGTAAAAATCGGTAAAGCCGTTTCGGAGGAGTACGGTAACTAACATTGTGACATGGAAATTTTATATATTAGACTATTCAGAATGACATTCTCCTCATGTGTACGAATCATCGTACGATACGCATAGTAATTCATTGCAATTAGATTTTTATTCGTTGATACGCCTAAAAATGCAAAATTAAATGAATTGTTAATGGAAACCAATAATAGCAATAATTAGTGTGTGAATATTGTACCTGTAATTGGATCGACCATCTTCAACGTGATGTCGTTGAAGATGGTCGATCCAACGTGATGAAGACGGATAGTCTTGCCCTCGCCAATAAATGATTGGATATTGTAACGCATCGTACAAACGATGTGTCTCGTTTACACGATGCATGATATTGCTTCTTTGCTGAACGACAATGTCTCGCGATTTAGTTGGATCGCCAACAATAATTCAGCAACATTATTAACGGTGGGTGCATTGAATCTTCGTACATGTTCACCTGTTGGGGTACGATCCGCTCTTATGACAAATTTGTGCGTATCCGATGGCATTCGTTCCAATGCTGTTTTGAACATATTAACCACAGCATTATTAGCATGAAAAAATGCTTGCAACTGTTCAATAATTTGTCTCTTTAACTGTTGTGTTCCCTGTATATTGCACCGCACATTCAGCTGATCCACCATTGACGAAATGAAATATATTTGCAGAAATTGATGCGGTTCATCTGGTGTTGGCACCATTGAACCATGCAAATGATATATTTGTCCTTGTATCTGTAATTGCAAACAATCATTTGTTGAAGAATACGGTGTAACTTCTGATCGTGTGATGGTGTAGTGTGTGTGTGGTGTATATGTAGTTGTTATGTGTTGCAATTCATTGTGTTGGTGTGAGTGATTGGTTATGTGTGTTGTATCTTTTACCTTGCAAGTCGGCATGAAGCCGTCTTCTCAAATGATATTAGCTCCAAAGGAAGTCATGCGAAAGCAGTTATTGTATTCAAGGATGTGTTGAAGAAAATGGCTGGAATCGGGATCACTTCCATCGAACAATGGTTTCAGTGGCTGTGGTGGTGTAAGTAATGGATCCAGTTTGACTTTTCCACTTGCGCAGCACAATCCAGCCGTTTCTCTTTTGAACTTTAACGCATTGCAATATCGGCATATTATAGTCGTCATTGGTCCAATATCTAAATTTTCATCATCACTGTAGTTCGCAGTGGGATCATATTGGAATGCCAAGCGATTGTATGATGCCAATGATCTTCGTGTGCTCACGGGTTGTCTCAATCGGGCATTTTCTCTTACTATATTTTGTCTTTCTTCGCTTAAGTTCTGTGAATACACTTGTTGCTGGCTTGCATGTCTTGTGCGGCGGCCGATGTTCGCACGTCGTACTCTAGGCATTTTGGACTATGGACAAAGTGGTGAATTTAACCTCAAATGCACGATCCACATAATTTACACAGTTCAACTTACCACCTTAAAGACAAATGCCTGCTGTTGAAATTCAATAAAAATTTGCACAATACACGTGATTGATATGGTGGTTTCCAATTGAAATGTTAGGAAACGAATAACTTATTTTTTTTACTTTTTTTTTTCACAATTTAGACAATACAATATAATTTATATTTATATTTATACAATTTATATTATTTTTACAATTTCACAATTTTTACCGGTTTGTCACATGAAATTAACTGAGCAGAGAACAATGAGTAGCTGTCAAACAATGTATCACGCACCGGCGCCATCTACTTAAAATGTTGGTTTGTAGTAAATGCTATGGAGATGGCGCTGTATGTGAAAAAAGATTTTTCCTCTTTTCTGTTGAAATTTTTCCTGAATTTTCTATATTGGTTTGTAGTACATGCTATATATCAGAGATGGCGCTGTATGTGAAAAAAGTTTTGCCCTCTTTTCTGTTGAAATTTTTCCTGAATTTTCTATATTGGTTTGTAGTACATGCTATATATCAGAGATGGCGCTGTATGTGAAAAAAGATTTTCCCGCTTTTCTGTTGAAATTTTCCTGAATTTTCTTTGCTATAAACCTCACGGAGCCCGAGACCTTTCCAACGAATGCAAAACTGTGGAAATCGGTTCGTGCGTTCTGGAGTTATAGCGTCAGGAAGGAAAATCCGACTTATTTTTATATAGTAGATATATATATATATATATATATATATATATATATATATATATATATATATATATATATATATATATATATATATATATATATATATATATATATATATATATGTTACAGTTAAAACCCGTTTTTCGTCATTACTCGCTTTCCCTACTTAAAACTAGGTTTTACTAAATGCCTTTGTTAAAACTAGAATTTACTACTAATATATTTGATTTTCAGATAAAACTAGGTAGTTGTAACTTTGACTTTTAGTTAAAACGAGCACTAGGAAAAGTAATTTGGGATTTAAAGCTAGTTATAGTTATAAATATATTTATAATGAGATTTAAGACATAGAGTCATATAAGTACCTAGTAAAATTTATAATCTTACACAAAAAAAACAGTTTAGGGAACATCGACTAGTAGTTGCTAAGGTGTTAATCCACACTAATATTTATTATAAATGGGAAAGTGTGTGTGTGTGTGTGTGTCTGTTTTTCCCTTTTTTAACGCTAAGACTACTGAACCGATTTAAATTAAATTTATCTTGACTCTGCCCAGGGCCTTTTGTCAAGATGCATTCGATAATTTCCATGGCGAAGTTCGAAAACAAAATGTATGGGATTTGACATGAGGCATCGCAAGCGACATGTCATTAACGATGACTTGTGTCAAATTCCATACATTTTAGATCTTGAAGTTTTCCGTCGAAATTATCGATTGCATCTTGACTAGAGAACCTTGTGACGTCTCGCGGCCAATCAGTATACGATCATCCGATGAATTTTGATCTCGGTTGGAACAGTTTTAACTGCGAGTCTTTAGAAAAACGCATTTTGACTAGTAAGAACTAGTTTTAACTGATATAAAATTTTGAGCAATTCTAATTTTAACAAAGGTGCTTAGTAAAAACGAGTTCTAACTAGGGAAAACGCGTTCTATCTAAAAACTGGTTTTAACTGTAACATATATATAAAGATTAACTCGTTTATAGTTTAATATTATAAAAGTGTACAAGTAAGTTGTATTTAATTTAGTTCCAGTGTGTATCGAGCTGATAATAATGAATACCAATGACCTTTAAATTGGCCAACAGTGGAAATGGCACGACACTCAGTCACGCCAGCTTTTTATAACTACAGGGTACAAACCACAAAATATACCCGGTATTTAAACTATTTTAAATGGCTAGCCGCACAAACGCCATATTATTGGCAATAACGCTCATATTGACAATAATATTCCTTGTGTGCGGGCCATATTGCCGTTTTTTGTATGTGTTGACTAGTATTGACAACACATACAAAAAACGTTCTGTCTCTATTATTCTGTCAATAATATAATAATATTGCACGTATATAACTTAATGGCTAGCCGCACACGTGTAATATTATTGACGGAATAAATTGGTCAATACTAGTCAACGCATACAAAAAACGGCAATATAGCCCGCACACAGAGAATATTATTATTGTCAATATGAGCTTTATTGTCAATAATATGATGTGTGTGCGGCTAGCCATTAGCCAATAACGTATATAGCCAATAGATAACTTAAGAATACATTATGATCTTAATGTTCTATATATTTCTCCATGGCCCAACGATTAGACCGCTTGAGTTGCATTCGAGAGGGTGCGAGTTCGATCTCAGAAGGTCGATTCTGCTAATTAAATCCGGCAATAATACGGTTAGAATCCAGTTCCGATATGTTAGAACTGCAAATTAGTATTCTAATAAACGTCATAAAAACGTCAATAAATATAGTAGGATTTAGACGACCAAGGAGACGGTAGACCTGAATTAAAGATAGTATGTCTGTATTGAACGAATAAATGAATGACATGACGCAAGTGAACTAGTTCAATTGAACGACTCATTCGTGAACTACACCCGTCCAACTCCTCCCAACTAACATTTTGGCGCTAAGGGAAACCTTTTTATTAAGAAAATTAGTATATATCACAGAATACTTATCACCGCAGGGAGAATTCATAATTATGAAACCGATAATGTATAAAATTATTAATTTATGTGGGCCATGATTGTCGGCCATGCGCACTGCTATTATATTTTATCATTTTTGACGGTAATGAAACGTAAAGTAAAAAAAAAAAACTTTGGGTGATGTTTAATACGACTTATTAATATGCACAATATACAATCGAGCTATAAATAGTATCGTAGGAGCACTCATGTGTTGTTAAAAAAGTTAATTGAGTGAATTTTATAAATTATCTATTACTAAAGGGTGCAGTTGTAACCTGTGTATAGCTTATAATACACCTAAAATGGTGAATTCTACTTCAATAGCACTATTGTAACTCTTTATTCCTACCTTTTTATCACTTTTCTACAACTATTATGTCACTCTAAGCTCTAAAATTGTGGGCCCAATCCAGGGTTATAAGATAGTTATAGCGCGCTATACCTTACGCGCGTATTACGCGCTAGAACCTTAGGTTTTTAAGTTTCTCTTAAGTAGCTCATTTAGCGCTTATTCTTATTACCAAAATGTTACTTGGGCTATTTATAAGGGCTATATTGCCTTTTATGTATAAATAATATAAATTTTGCTTTCTTTAAAATGTGAAGAACACATTGACAAACGTTAATGTATTACTAAATTTTATAAATAAAAATCTATACTTATATCTATACTAATATAATAAAGAAGAAAAGTTTGTTTTTTGTTTGCATTGAATAGGCTCCGAAACTTTGATGAAATTTGGTACAGATATAGATTAGACCACGGGGAAGGACATAGGCTACTTTTTATCTAGGAAAATGTACGGTTACCGCAGGCTTTCCTTTTGCGATCACGAAGTCGTGTGCAACGTCTAGTAATAATTAAACGCACGGTGGTGTGAGTTATTACTCTAAGGTAGTGTGTGTAGAGTTATTTTTAATAATGAAATATATTTTATTCACATAATTATAAAAATGCATGTGCAGTTCACTCGCTTTAAATTTCATACTCCTTCGTTTGCGCAGTTTTCGTGAAACTGTGCATAGAGTTTTTGCTTCGGGAATTCAATATAAATGATACAATATACTCGTAGATGATACCCGAACTGCACGTAAGTCGTATGTGGGTCACGGCGTGACACCGGCGCGGGTCACGGCGTGACACAGCAGTGGGTCACGGCGTGACACAACAGCGGGTCATTAATTGGAGTGTACATCGATACTGCACTCCGATATTTAAAAATAGATTTTTCGTTTGGGTACATTCAAACTCAAAATTTTTATTTCCATGTAGGTTATAATATAACGCTTATAGAATTGTCCTACATGATGCCTACCACCGGTTCGGAAACTAGCCCGGCGAGAAGAACCGGCGTAAGAAACTCGCACGGGGCTACTTTTTAGCAAAAAGATGGGAAAATTGTTCTTTTCAAAAAAAGGTATTTTTACAATGTTGTAACTTAATCTTATATAACATTAGTCTACTACATTTCTACCTTAGGCCCACTTGCGCCAATCCGGGTTAAAGTTAACCCTGGGTTAAAAATCATGTTATCTCTCTCGTTCTTCGTATTTGTGAAAGAGAAAGCATGATATTTTAACCCAAGGTTAACTTTAACCCGGATTGGCGCAAGTGGGCCTAAGTCTACTACATTTCTACATTAGTCAACTATATTACATAGAGTATACTTATGTACATAAAACATACCCGCTGGCGCTGCAACTATCATCTGACAAGATGCTGTGGCCAATGATGATAATGATGATGATGAAGTACATAAAAGCAGCCTTGCATGGGGCCTTCTTATTGCCAAGGTGTGCAATCGTTAATGAAATCACTGACTTTATAATAAGCACACAAACGTTCTTTAACAGCTTTTTTTAATTTATTAATCATTTTTTACCCAACAAAGGCGAAGCCAAAAGGAAGGTTAATGATTTTGGTAGTCTATGTATATGTCACCGTAAAATTGTAAAAACCGTTAGATTTTAAAATAACTAACGAGATTGTAAAAATATGTCGAAAATTTAAAAACTATATATTTATAATCTAAGGAAAAATAATGTGTGAAATTATAGGCAGCATATTCGCGTCGGAATTCTAGCAACATTTTACAATTTCACTAGTTTTATTACAATCTAACAGTTTTTACAATTTTACGGTGACAGATATATGCATGTATGTATGTATGTATGTATGTATGTATGTATGTATGTATGTATGTATGTATGTATGTATGTATGTATGTATGTATGTATGTATGTATGTATGTATGTATGTATGTATGATGCATGTATGCATGTTTGTTTCACCTTAACGCCTAAATTGCTGGTCGAATTTTAACAAATGAGGTGTCAATAGATTCGTAATAATAGCCCGGGTAACATAGGCTATATAATTCTCGTAGTCGGGTTATAGTTTTTTATAATGTAGTTATTCTTGTTTGTATTAATTTTTGTCGTTCTTATTAAATATAGGTATGATACTATGCACCTGTTTCAGATTCTTCCTGACCACTTAAATGTGGGAGAGCCACGCTTCGGCATGAATAGCCCGGCTCAACCGGGTAAATACCACGGCCTCACAGAAAACCGGTGTGAAATGCCGCTTACGTTGTGTTTCGCCGAGTGAGTGAGGTTACCGGAGACCCAAGGCGGGGATGTTGATGATGTTGCGAGTGTCCATGGGCGGCGGTAATCGCTTATCATCAGGCGATCCGTCTGCTCGTTTCCTGGTTCATTTCATTAAAAAAATGTGAAATATGCATAAAATGTGCCCGAATATTTTTGCCGTAGCACAGCTACGCGCTGCTACGAGCCGCTACGCACCGCTACGCGCTGTAGACGCACTACGTCAAAAACGTTCAAGGGCCTCTAGTCAAGATGCATTCGACAATTTCGACGGCGAACTTCGAAATCAAAAATGTATGGGATTTGACATAAGTCATCGTTATATGACATGTCGCTTGCAATGCCTTATGTCAAATCCCATACATTTTGTTTTCGAACTTCGCCGTCGAAATTATCGAATGCATCTTGACTAGACGCCAAGATTTTTAAGTTGCAGTTATCAATAGTCGTTCAAAATTTTAAAGTTAGTAAGATTTTAAAGTCCACACACTTTCTATCAAGAAATCCGTCAGCTCTTTAATTCCAACATAGTTTTCAGCCTAGCAACAGTCGCAGCTCATTATACTGCAGCGGATTGAAAAGCGCAGTCGTACTTATGGGAACAATACGGTGTACACAAAGACTCGCTAATGCGGCATGTGCCAAATGCTGCAGAGACCTTGGCTCCCGTAACGTGATTCCAGAACATCGATATACCGCATTGATGGATGTCACATTCACGACGTACCATATACGTACGAAAATGGTGGACATATTGTGCAGACGAATATGATTCTAGAACATGGACCTACCATATTGGGGGACATTGCATTCAAATAAAAGGCATATCTTTATAAACGGATTTAAATTCCAATGTCTCACTAAAACTCGCGAATGGCTGGACCGATTTGGCTGAGTCTTGAAATGATCGTGAAAGTACAGAGATAGTTTAAACGGTGAGAAATATTGGAAAAATTGTATAAAATGTGTAAGTGTTAAAAGTAGGAAGAAGTGAAGGTGTATGTAGTTAGGACAGAACAATGTCTGTCGGGCCAGTTTCATAACAGAAATAAATAATCATTTATTTCAGATGTAATTACACCCTTAAGTGTTAGTATTGAGTAGCAACACTGATAGAGGATTGTCACTCATCAAGGATGGTAGTTTTGTCGTGTGGAGGCTAGAGCAGCGGCTCTAGCCTGACAAAACTATCGAAATGGAAAAGGTGGAAGGCAGGTATAAGCCCAAATAATTTCTCGGAGTTCTCCCCGTGACATACCTGATAAAGCATGCAGAGCGATGCTACATCTCGACGTAGTTTCAAGGATAGTTTTGATAAAAACAGAGAATATTACAACTCATTAAATTATTACATCAATATTAAATTAATAAAAAATATTACAACTCACTACACCCAACTGCGGAACTGCAACAGCAAGTTAACAATACGAGCAATTACTTCATTGACGCTGCATTGCTCTTGTATAATTCAAATTATAATTTACTAGATGCTGACCGCGTAAGTAGATTATTCCTTCCCCGTGGTCTATTCTATATATGTGCCAGATTTCATCAAAATCGGAACATTAATTTCGGAGCCTACTCAATGCAAATAAACATACAAACAAACCTTTCCTCTTTATTATATTAGTATAGAAGTATAGATTAAAACCTATTAAGCTATTATTTCAGACCCTAACATAAGTACAGGATTGTTTCGCTAAACAAAAAGAATATTACAACTTATTAAGTTATTACATTACACCAAACTGCGGCACTGCGACGGCAAGTCAACAATACGAGCAATTACTTCATTGAAGCTGCATTGCTCTTGTGCAAGGTCAAATTTGCGCTAGTGTCGAGAGAAAAAAATTCTTTCCCCTGTTTTGCCTATCCCCATTTTGGGTGTATGCCAAAGTTTTGCCTTTCAAGTCATCTCACGATGTACCATGCTGCAAAGTTTTGATTCCGCTTATTTTAAAACTAGCTGGTGCCCGCAACTTCGTTTGCATAGAACTAAAGGAAACGGAACCCTAAGATTAAACAGCCTATGTTATTTAATCTTTAACATCTGCTATCTACCAGTGAAAGTCCCGTGAAAATCGGTCTAGTCGTTTTAAAGATTAGCTGGAACAAACAGATAGACAGACAGACCGACAGACGGACAGACAAAAAAAAACACATACTTTTATAACCATTAAGTGAAAAGCTCTTAATTTTTAAATTACAAACAGACACTTCAATTGTATTTATTCGTGTATAGGTAGACTTGGTGGTGCCCGCAACTTCATTTGCGTAGAACTAAAGGTTAATTCACACCGAAACGAAACGACACGTTTTATTATAACAGTTCGAATGTCAACTTGCACCGCATTTGAAATGTGTATCTTTTTTTGTGATAAATAAAGTTAAATTTTCAATAGCTATATCAAAAATGTAGCGCCGTGTTGTATTGCTGTGTGAACTGATACCAACAGAAACGGAACACTTATTTTTTTTAAGCGGAGCCTTGAAATATAAGTAGCCTATGTTACTCATTATAACATCAGCTATCTACCAGTAAAAGTCACGTGGAAAATCAGTTTAGCCGTACAGACAGAGAATTTAATCAACAATTTGAAAAAAAAAATATTGTAAGTAGGTACCATAATTAATTTCTTACGCATAGAGTTAAAAGCTGCTAATTTAAAATTACAAACATACACTTAAATTTTATTTATGTTTATATATAGATGCTAGCTTGGGTAAAAGGAGAGAACTCCCATTTGTCCTACTTAACTAAGTACCTGGGAAACCAAGCTTTGCTCGGAGTTCTAAACAAAACAAAAAAAATTATCTGACCGGGATTTGAACCCACGACATTCCGAATTTTCAAACAAAGCAAAAATTATACAAACGCATACCAAACTGCCAATCGGACTGACTTCATTAGAGTCGAAATTGTTGGTATATTGTTACACGACGAAAGAAAAAACATATATAACTTAAAAACGCGCAGTTTACCAGGGATAAAACCTAGCTAGATCGATTTTTCTTTTCCATAACTAGGGGCATACTACATTTCATGTAAATACTTGCAGTCATTGCCGAGATTACGATTAAATATATACATGATTGTCTCGTTTAAAATATAAGATAAAATTAATGATTCTTCATGTAGTCGTCTCTCCAACTGTCCTACTTAATATCTAGTTTTGCTGACTCAACTTCATAATACTCGTGAGTAAATTAAACGAAACTATGTCAAGTATATTTTTATTAAATAAAACATAAAAGATAATTGTGACACGATGACCCACAAGTGCGATTGGCTTACAGCCTTTGGCGAATCGATAACCGTGAGCACGGCCTCATCGACCTTATTACCTGTGCTATAGAGTTTAAAGTGCAGAGAGGTGTGAAATTGCATCATTACGTTGACGACAGTGTCTATTGTGATCTATTATACGTTTTATTGGAGTGCTAGTTGTTTCACGCGAGTTTGCAAGAATGCTCTTATTTTTGACCCGATTATGGTGAAGCCAAAAGAAAAGATAATAATTCCCCACCGAACTCGGTGACGGTGGCCGATTTTATTGAAACCGTGCCAGTTACGTAGGAGTAATTTTATAGTGCCAAAGCGTGTGCGCAGTATACAAGAGCACTCTCTCTTCCTTTTACTCTCGTAATCCAGTGGGACGGATAACCGACACGACTGACGAGAGATCAGGCGCAGGTCCGACTTTTTACATGCCCATCCGACGCATGGATCATCTTTCTTATTAGACAATCAGGTGATCAGCCTGCATTGTCCTAACCAAACTTGGAAACAACATTTTTTGTTGTTCCAATGCGGGAATCGAACCCACGACCTCCAAGTCGAGAGCCAATGCTCTAATCACTAGACCACAGAGGCTGTTAAAAAGGATAATGATTTTGGCAGTCTATGTATGTATGTTTGTTGATGTATAGCGCTGATGCTGATATTCGAAGTCACAAGTAAAACTGAACAAATAACTAGCTCCCTGTGGACCGGCACATCGGCTACAGTCCGAAAGTTAACTCACTCCAAACTGTCCTCCGACGTCGGCACGTGAGCTCAGAGCCCATGTTACTGGAAATAATCTCTGATCTTATTTTATATTTGAACTTTTATATTTTGTCGTTTCATTCATCAGATATAATAATTAATTATAAGGTTTCCTTCATCATACTGGCAACTTCGTACGTTTTTAGAGAATCGGTTTCAAATTTAAAAAGCTACACCTGTCACTATACCAGATCTGTCAACCTCATTCCTTTTTCGTGCGAGGCAACGAGCGTTTCAATATAACAATAATGATCGAACTTCACTTGAAAAGTTCGTTTAATCATCTATTATTAAAAAGTTATTGTTCTATTTGGATCTTTTATTTAATTACGTATTATGGGGATAGAGGATCACGGAAGGGAATGTTTAGGCATTGCAATTTGTACTGTCATACGCTAATAATTAAATAATTTTTATCGATTGTATCTGTTATTTTAGATAACACTGTATTTTTACATATATTATTTTTCTGTTTTGTTGATGTTAGTTGTTCTTCTTTTTGATTGATTTATTTTTGTAAAAGTATGCGTGTTGTGTTGTAGGTAGTGTAGTAGCCCTTTAAACTGAAATAAACGATTTATTTATTTATTCATACCAACTAACTAATATTCTATGCATACAAAAATAATTACTCAGTCATAAATTATAACGCACAATACGTCATGGCCCACGATGTCATGTTTCGGTAGAAAATTGTCTATACTATCCAATCATGATTTTCCGAGAGAGCTAAGGTCAAAACGAGGGGAATCAAAGAAAGCATGTAGCACTTATGGCTCCTCTGGTGTTGCAGCAGTGTTTGGGGATCGCTTACCGCTAAACCGCTATTTTATAACGAGGCAGACGTTTCTACTGTTCTTTATTTTCTTTTTATGATGAAGACAAAGAAAAAATTCCAATGCATCGACTAGCCTTGACCAGTGTAAAGTTTTCGAGTGTACTCCACGACCCAGCAACGTAGCCCAAGGAGAGTATTTCACTTATAAAAAGCTAGTAACAAACGAGATCTGTGCTAGCATTTTTTGTATCATATTATATTTGTTTATTTTGTATCAATGTTTTGTAGTATATGATTTAAGATGTCAGTTATAGTAGCTATATACCATATTATCATAGGCAAATATCGTCCAATCGGCATTCAGCGGGTCTAAAAAGGCCACTTACGCAATATCATCGCAATATTGCTATTTGACACTAAAGCAATTCTGCTTGTAAATCAGTCAAATGAATGCATTTCAGCCAATTTCTGCATATGAATTGTATCCAAATCTTAAGAGGGCGTACAAAGCTAGAAAAAAATCTGATTTCACCCGCGCGCCTCACACCGCCCCGCACTCGTCCAACGCATCGAAAACGTCATGCGGGCCGCGTCATGCTTTGTACGATCATAGTATACGCAAAAAGTCAGATAAAACTTGACTAAGTACAAGTCGGATTATGCGTCTGTACATTTACTAGAGATAAATAGTTAGTAAAAATTACATCATAAACCGAAAAATAAAATTAATAATATAGGGTGAAAGCACCAATTTTCAGCACTTTAAGATATGGTCCAAATTTAACTTAGATTGTTACAGAGGAAAATACTTTATAGTTTAAAGTATGGTGTCGCCGGCAGTAGTTTCCAGAAACATTCAATTTTTGGTTTTAATTGTGGAAACAAAAATTAATTAGTGAGAAGCTTATAATTGTACTATTTGTTCGGGTCGGTAATAATTTGGTACAGTGCTAGCAATTGGGTGTGTCACCATAATAAGTAAAGATATTATTATACTGATTTTACGGACACTATAAGTGACTTCCAGAAAAGGAGGCGGTTATACATTCGGCTGTATATAATTTTTTTATGTTCAACGGTTACTCCGCCGCCGGCGCGCCGTCTGTGGACCGATTTACAAAATTATTTTTTTGATGTAAAGGGTTGTGACCTGATGATGGCATCCATGAGAAATCGAGGAAACTTCTCGATATTTATTCAAATCAAATCAAAAATAATTTATTCAAAATAGATTTACAAAACACTTTTTGACGTCAATAAAGATTACAATTTATAGACGTCAAAACGTCATTACAAAAGAAATACAATTCAAGTCAGCAAGAAAATATTTTTTGTGGGGTTAGTAAGCTTAGCATATTTTCTATAAAACCTTACGTACTATTTAATTATTACAAACACCGTTACAGTAACACATAACAAGATAATTCGTAATATATAACAAGTCAATCAGTGGATGAAGAGCATGAGCAGAACTACACTCAGATATATTTTACAATTTAGATCCAAACATCTTTGTCATTTATGTAATGATCAATTTTGTAGTAAGCTTTTTCGATTAGCACTTCTTTGATACGTCTTTTAAATTTTGTTTCTGGAAGCAAACTATTTGTTCTGGTATTTTATTAAAAAATCTTACACAGTTGAACTTATAAGGCTTATTTGTTTTGCTCAATATAAATATAGTAATTTGAAGTTTATTTTTATTTCTAGTGTTTTTATTATGGTAGTCACATTTTTGTTTAAATAAGCCTATATTCTTTCGAGTGTACATAAAAATATCGTATATATCTCAGATCAAATAAAAAACCAAGATAGCGCATGGCGTTTGTTTGAAGTGAAGCCTAAAAAACTACGCTACTTCAATTTTACACACGCGCTCACGCACACACAATCAAAAAAGTACTTTACTTTTGTCAGTATAGATTAGTCGTCGCGACGACTCATTCGATACTGTCGAAAAGTAGCGTACTTTTTTTGCTTGTGTGTGCGTGAGCGCGTGTGTAAAATTGAAGTATCGTAGTTTTTTAGGCTTCACTTCAAACAAACGCCACGCGCTATCTTGGTTTTTATTTGATCTGATGTATATATACAACGCGGGTAAAGTGAGAATTTTAATTTCTTTAAATTTTTTTCTTAGCAATTCACAACATTTATTTCATAAATAGCCCGTACTGCTCGTTTTTGTAAAATGAAAATAGTATATAAGTCAGCTGAGGCCATATGTTATTAAAATATGAAAATAAGCGAAGTAAACTAGCCTAGCAGATTTACATCTGTCAGTTGACGTATTTTCCTTACAGCAGCACTTTGTTAAAGCACTAGATGAAAGATTTTCAATGTGACTATTCCATTTGTAGTTTTGAGTCTATATGACTGCCTAAGAAAGTAGTTGAGTCAGTTAAATTATTTTTTCTGTATATATAAAAACTTCGGAATTCTCAATTCTTTTTACATTAGGTAATGAAAATCTGATAAATTTTGTTTTTTTCGCATTAAGAACAATATTATTTGAATTAAACCACATAGAAAGTGTTTTTAATGTGTTATTAACGTACAACAGCTGACCATCCTTCCGATCTACCTTAAATATTACCGAGGTAACTATCATCTGCAAACAATACTACGTCATCACATTCGTCTATCATAAGTATATGTAAGATCATTTATATAGACTAAAAATAAAAGTTATATGGACACTTATGGTGATTTTGACTTTCCATGAAGCATATGCTACCAAGAAGTAAGAGTTTGCACCAAGGTATACCCTGGATCCAAAAGCACTGAACAGAACTCCTGACTCCATATAGATACAATATGTTTAAGGATTTCAGTTGTTTATAGAACTGCAAGCCTATGCCACTATGCCAATTACAGTAATCATCATCATCACCACCATCATAACCCCATACATCATCAAATTATAATGATTTATCATAATATTTTAACTTTAACTTTAACCAAAAATTTTAACTATTTCTCTACTCAATCTTCATAATTTTGAAGTCAGTACCAGCCAACTTGAACGTAAGTTCTATAAAATATTGTTTTATCAGGATGTTGTTTGGGCTAAGCTTAAGATTATTTCAGTGTGGCGGGCAGTCAACTTTTGGTTTTCACCGGACCATATTGTAAATATACATATTATTTTTCTTTTGGTTATAATAATATGTAGTTGGCTTTGTACTTGATAATTCCAAGAATATTGTTATCTACCATGTTATCGCTTATGTCCCAGAAGTTTCTTTTTTTTAAAGTGAAAACTGCTTTAGCGGCGCTGTGCACTTTTCTTGGGATGGATAAAAACTTTTAACTCGAGCAGAACACGTGACCCTGATCGAAAATTAGTAAGATGCAACTTGCAATTGTTTGATGTCTTGGTTTATGCGAGCATGAAATTATTTTAGTTCGTATTGACTTTTGACCACAATCTTCCCAGACACATTGACCTTTGGCCTTGAACTTTGACCCCCTAACCATCCCCATTACATTTACCTTTGACCTTTACATTGACCTTTCCTTCAATGGTCCCCCCTGGCCCCTGCCCCCACGAAAAGTGTCTCCAGTTAACGAAAAGTGGGCCGACTTTTGAGATTTTTGGGGCCATTTTGAAATTTGACGTATGGTGAAACGTTGAAAATACTATGGAGAAAAAATGTATCCAGTTAAATGAGGTACTTTTGAGATTTTTCACTTCTACCGGCACTCCCGGAGTGCAACCCGTTGTTTCTTTTCTTTTTATTGCTTCTTCGATAGGCATTTTAAACGCAGATAATGGGCATGTTTCGACAAGTAACAAGTGCAAAAATTGGATTTTTATATATGTACCAGATAATACTTGCACTAAGCTTTATTACATACTAGCTGGTGCCCGCAACTTCGTTTGCGGCGAAATAGTAAATGTAAATGGAACCCTTTTTACCCGACTACGGCGAAACCAAAAGGAAGGATAATGATTTTGGCTATCTATGTATGTTACTTAACTGCAGAAGGCGTTTGATATCAAAATAAAGAGCTTGAAGAGACTTCCCTTTAGGGGTTGGATATCGAAAAATCATTAAACACGTGTTTACTTATTTTCTTTTAGGACTATATTTACAAAGTTCCAAGCCGAAATGCTCATTTAATGTTTTTTAGTATTTAGTACCCCATTTTACCCCTTAATTTTAGTAAATATTGAATTGGAGTTTGAGTAAATCATGGTAAATAGCAATATCACGAAATTCCAAACAAATCTGAGCATAAAAAAGTTATATACAAACGTTGATAACCCTTTTTACCCCTTTAGGGGGCGAATTTCGCAAAATCGCTTCTTAGTAGACCGCCGACCGTCACAAAAGAAAGGAACAGTCCAAATAATAGGTCATTACCTATGAAATTGCCGTTCTGTAGTACTGGCCATTTCAAATCAAAATATTTTTTGTTTGGCTAAGAATTCTAATTTCAAATTAATTTTATTTTAAAAACATGGAATTCTTTTTCCAAAAGTATTCATTTGTTTATTGATTAGTATTACATTTTCATCGCATTTCAATCTTTTTCGTCATCATGGATATGGAATATGAGTACCGTCGTGGCAGCAACGCGGCACCAGCGGCACGCAACATCAATGACGTTTACGGAGCTAATACTACAAACCACCACCTGTTATTGGTTTGCTCGCTTCCGTTCTGTACATTTCGACCTGAAAAATGAACCTCACGGTCGTTCGAAGACTTTGGTCGACAATGACGAATTAAAGGCGATTGTTGAAGCTGATGATATACAATCTACGGCTGCATTAGCAGCAGCTTTCGATGTTAGCGTCAAAACAATATTGGTCCATTTGCGTCAAATTGGCAAGGTAAAAAAGCTTGACAAATGGGTGCCCCACGAACTCTATGATCGCACGCGCGAAGTACGAGGTCGAGACGTGCCTTGCTCTGCTCAACAGACACACAAATGAAGGAATTTTGAACCACATTGTTACCTGTGATGAAAAATGGATTCTGTTTGATAACCGTAAGCGCTCAGCAAGTTGGTTGGATCCTGGTAGAGCACCTAAACAATGCCCTAAACGAAAACTTACCCCTAGAAAAGTGATGGTCACTATTTGGTGGTCTAGCGCCGGTGTGATTCATCACAGCTTCTTACCAAACGAGGTGAGCATTACTGCAGATGTGTACTGTGAAGAACTGAACACAATGATGGAGAAGCTGGCACATCTCCTACCAGCATTGGTCAATCGCTCGTCTCCGCTGCTCCTGCATGACAACGCGCGATCTCATACTGAACAGCAGACGGTCTCCAAGTTGCAAGAACTGGGGTTGGAAGCTCTCCGTCATCCGCCCTACTCACCAGACCTTGCGCCTACAGACTAATACTTTTTTCCAGAATTTGGATAACTTCTTGGCGGGAAAAAAATTCAATTCGCGAGAGGCAGTACAAAATGCCTTTGAAGAATTTGTTACCTCCCGTCCAGCTGATTTCTTTAAGAAGGGCATCAATAAACTACCACTGCGTTGGCAAAGATGCATTGATTGCATGGGTGATTACTTCGATTAATACAAATAAAAAATACATGAAAAAAATAATTTAAATTTTTTCATACAAAACGGCAATTTCATAGGTAAAGACCTAATATTACGTTTCTAGCTTGAGTAGTTTTGCCTCGACGTTGATGAATTAGTCAGGTCATGTTACTTTATATTATAATTATATAGATTAGTTAAGGCACATTTTTAATTTGACGAGTTACCTATAAAAGTGCGATTATTATAGCTCGAAGACTAGATTTTAATATATTTTACAAAGTTAATGAAAGATTTCTGTGTTAGTATTTCAACCGGTTCGTATTCATCAGCTTGTTTGTTTTTTTTTAGCTCAAACCGCTCTGAAATACAAAATAATTGTAAATGAAAAGTTTGTGAGATAAAATAATACACAAATACTAGCTGTCCCGGCAAACTTCATGCCGCCTTAGATATTAGAAGAAACCAGATACTTTATACCATATAGTCTTTAAATCATACGACGCGGAAAAATGGACCTTCAACTTGCCGTGGTACGGCAAGCGACACTTGCGCCCCTAGCTGTCAATGCCGTGGTACGGCAAGCGACACTCAACATGATAAAAGAAATTCATACTCGCATCAACACGCGAATGTATAAAATGATGTCAAAGTATCGGTAAATTTTGCATATACTACACTTGTGACAACAAAAACAATAAAATTATAAATACAAATATTCGATAATTAGTCATAAGTTGAGGTTTTAATTTCTTATGTTCTCTTTTAGAACGTTTCCTTTGATTTTTATGGTTAGCCATAATTTTTATTGAATAATATCGAAGTATTTTCAAGAGCCGGAGCACTCGGTACAAAAGCACAGTCCTCTCGTCTCAACGGAGCGAACACAACTGATTGATGAAATAAAACATGCCCGTTGCGCGTGCCAGGTGAAACAGAACGAGAGTATTCTACGCGGAATAAGAACGTAGTAAGCGCCGAAATAGTTTTATATTAGTAACTCGTAGAATATACAATATTTTTTTAAACCGCTAATATCATTACTAGATAATATAATTTTACATTATGTATTACGAAATTGACTTGTTTATATGCATAGTTTTGAACATAAATTGATTTTAGTTGAAAATTAGACCTAACTTTGTGATTTTTTTCTATCGATAAAATATTTAACTATTATGTTTTCACACTGGCCAATTTATTTTATATATCATGTTGTATCTATATTAAAAAAACAACCAATTTGTGGCTTATTATCAAGTATAAAAATCAAATCTAAGATTGACAATTTACCTTTGTACGCCCTCTTAATATGAATTGCAATTCAAGTGGCCATTTTACGATCGTTGTCAGTAATTCATAACAAGAATTGAAAATGAATTGCCAAAACGGCCTTTTTAGACCTGCTGGCTTAATCCAATCTGCAGTTCTTCCATATATGCACCATAAAGAGTTCAGTCAGTTCTACTGATCATCGGCATCATGCTGCCGATTGGACGATAGGCCATATAGGTGTGCCGTGTGTGGCTCCTAGTAAGAGCCTTACATCTAAATGTTGTCTCCGTCACTTAGCATCCGTAAGAAAGTGACAATACCTCCATATTTTCCCCATTACTACGGTTTTTTGTCTCCATTTTGCCCCATTACTGAGGTTTTTGCCCTCCATTTTGCCCCATTACTTAGGTTTTTTGCTCGTAGTTTATCTATTCAATGAAGCAAATTGTGTAGCGGTATCGTGCGACAGCTACAGTCGTCCTGTGCCGAGACTAAAGTACGTTAGTAATATATACATTATACTAGCTGCTGCCCGCGGCTCTTCACGCGTATATACAATATCCACGGGAACACTGTATTTTTTCGGGATAAAATGTATCCTATGTTTTAATCTACATTCTACAGCATAAACTACTACCATACAAAAATTTTATCAAAATCCATTCAGTAGTTTTTTTTGTCAAAGAGTAACAAATATATCCATCTACCCTCACAAACATTCACATTTATAATAGTAGTGAGATTCTTTGGCTAAATAGCGGTAACAGTGAAGGTACCAGCCATAACCGGACACCCGCATATCACACGTCATGTCACGCTGCGCATTTGCGTTGCGTAACCAGCGGGTCTAAAAAGGCCACTTACCTTTGATTAGTTATTACATAGATACGTTATATCCTTACAAAACTGACAATATTTCTGTGCCACGACACACATTGACATGGGACGCGTGCCAATGTGTCAACGTCGCATAGTAACACAAAACACGCTATTACTCACGGAGCACACTAACCAAAATTGGCCCGACCCGGGCCAATTCGAGTCTTCATTTTTACGCGTTTATAACATATCTACCTCTTTTTAATATTATATATCTATGCCACTTACGCAATATCATCGCAATAAAATCTGTCAAATGAATGCATTACAGCCAATTTCTGCATATGAATTGTATCCAAATCATATTATGAATTGCAATTCAAGTGGCCATTTTACGATCGCTGTCATCTTTCATATAGTAAATCATAACAAGAATTGAAAATGAATTGCCAAAACGGCCCGTTTAGACCTGCAGTAACTAGTATTCATAAATGAATTATTTGTTAAGTACCTATGTAACGAAATTTTGAAAAATTATAAATAACCCTTACGTACTTCCTTAATAGTAAAGTACCTGGGTAACCGAGCTTTGCTCGGAGTTCTAGAAAATTAAAAAAATAAAAAAATCACAAAAATAAAATTATTATTTAACTGATCGAGATTCAAACCCACCACATTCTAAATTTCTGAACAACGCAAAAATAATGGTGCATGCCAATCTGCCAATTAGACTGACATAATAAAATTCGAAATTATTGATATATTGTTATAAACAAGAGAGAGAAAAAAAAACATATTATAACCTTGCTAGATCGATTTTTCTCCCCCAAAACTTCTTGTATACTAAATTTCATGGTAATACTTGCAGCCGCTGCCGAGATTCCGATTATATTTTTATAAAATTATCTCGTTTAAAGTATAAGATGTGAATTTTGTATAGTTTGTTTGTAACGCTTTCGTGTAAAAGCTATGAAATTCGGCGCAGAAGTAAGCCACGGGAAAGGACATAGGCTACTTTTTATTGCAGAATAATGTCCGGTTTCCGTGGCTTTACGCTTAGCGCACACGAAGTCGCGGTCATCATCTAGTACAATTTAATGTATACTTAATATTATAAATGCGAAAGTGTGTCTGTCTGTCTGTTACTTCCTCACGCTTTAACCGCTGAACCGTTTTTTTGGTATAGACATACTTTGGGTCCCAGGAAAGTACATAGGATATTTTTTATCCCGAAAAAGTTGTGTTCCCACGGGATAACGTATTTACGCGGGCGGAGCCGCGCGCAAAAGCTAGTTAAATTATACAATATGAGCGTTGTATAACTTTTAGTCAAGATGAATATAATGTATGGTAATGTATGGCTCATTGTTATTAAATAATTCTGGATAAGAATAAATTTGGGATATGAGTCTGAATGTGGAATGTAGACGGCTGTAGTTACTGTAATTTGTATGAATCTTCGCGTTTCTATTTTTTATTCGTTTCAACGCTTCTGTATGAATATTTATTATTTCGCAAGTGAGATGAGGATGCCAACATATAATATCTTTTTATTTTATACAAGCACTGGAACTTTCCCGCGACTTCATACGTGCAAAAAGAAATCACGCCGGAAATACTTTTTATACAGGCTACTGCCCATGTGTCCAAAGCCAGCTAAAATTGGCCCAGTAGTTTCGCGGCCTATTCAATGCAAACAAACAAACTTTTCCTCTTTATTATATTAGTATAGATTAAGTATAGATTATAGTTAGCAGTATACTCATAGATATATTGTAGCTACGTAGTTCGTAGCCTCGTAGCGCTACGATGCTACGAACTTATTAGAAGTTATTCTTTTCATAATTTACGCTGATGTAAGACGTATTTTAAATACTCTTTAATTAATTATTATATTTTGTAAAAAGATTTCAACTTTCAAATAACATTGTGGGAATATATGGTGGCAAGCCCCAAAGGGAGATCTCCGACCGAGCGAAGTGCTATGCTCGGTCAGGCCGAAGCCCACTGAGGTGGCTTTCAGATGTTCTATATATACCGTCGATCTTAGAAAACTTCAATAGCGCGATTCAGGACTGTGCGCTGATTGGTCCGCCACATCACTCCCCCCTAAGACCGGAGGTCGAATTTTTGAGTCTTCTGCTTGAGTCGCCAGTGCCAGGGTCCCAGTGAGTTGGAACTGTGCTGCTGCTGCACGGGCTCCAGTGAGTCGGAGTGCTGCCGTGCGGGGCCGATACTACGTGCTGACCAGGAGAGGTGTGCTCTGCTTGCTAACCGATCGTTGTAGCTACGTGTGACGACCAGGAGAGGTGCCGCGTACTCTGTTGCTGATCGTGTAGCTACGTGTGCTGACCAGGAGAGGTGCTTCATGCTCTGCTTGCTGACCGGTCCGTGTAGTGAGAGTGCCCGTTGAAGTTGATGAGGGTTCGACCAGGCCGCGGTGCGTTGAGGCTGGTGTTCGAGGTACCCGATGAGGCTGAAGCTGGCTGGCGTGGTGCGGAGGGGTGGGGAGTGATGATGATGATGTCCAGTAGGAGGCGTGTTCTGTCGAGGGTCACCAATGTGGGAATATATGGTGGCAAGCCCCAAAGGGAGATCTCCGACCGAGCGAAGTGCTATGCTCGGTCAGGCCGAAGCCCACTGAGGTGGCTTTCAGATGTTCTATATATACCGTCGATCTTAGAAAACTTCAATAGCGCGATTCAGGACTGTGCGCTGATTGGTCCGCCACAACATAATAGTTACATATTATACATTTTATTTCTATCTTCTCTGCCGCCCCCTAAAATTTGCCGCCCTAGGCTTCTGCTAATCCACTGTTTGTTTGATCTGTGATCTGACTGATTCACACACACAAACCATCTAGTTTGAATGTATCTTTTTCTGTTTATTGTACCCATTCATAAGAGCTTATTACATAGTTAACTACAATGGTCAGCTGTTCAAAACATATATCCAAACATTCCTAAAGACTTTATCTTTCTTTATCTTAATAACATGTTATACCGGAGTGGAGTGACCCTGTAGACCTATTCTTCTTCAGGCAGAGGGCTCTCCACTCAATCACACTTGATAGGCCTTTGAGATAAATATTATATGAGTTTTTAAATAGATTGATTAAATATATAACTGGTATCAGATTTTATGTACGATTTTGTTCAAATTAAACTACTATTAAAAATATGAAAGTTTGTGAGGATAGATGGATGGATGGACGTTGATAAAATTTTGGTGAACTTTGATATGGTGGTAGTTTAAAATCTGGATTAACCATAGGCTACTTTTTATCCCGATAAAGAACAGTGTTCCCGTAGGATAATTAACGCGGCCGGAGCCGTGGTCAAAAGGTAGTATAATATTACATTTGTAACTATACTCTGTCAGTAAGTTAAACCACGTCAAGATCGTGGGGGGCAAACAAATGTAGGTGTCGCTAGCTTTGACAAGATAAGGACCTACCTAGGGTTCTGTACAAAGTAATTAGTTAAGGAATCTAATCTCAAAGCTTTTGTCGAGCCTGAAAATCGGTGTATGAAGCTATTGTTTTTGTCATTTTAATTTTTAAATAAATGTTATGCGTCGATAAGATATATAAATTATGTTGAAAATTAATTATTATTATTAGAATAAGTCTAGCTATTCAAAGGGGGAACGCTGCCAGTATCTTCGGAACCTTGCCTAAAGGGACTCCTTTTAGTAATATATTTTAGTTATTACATTATATTTTTAAGGTTTTTAGTTTCAGGTTCTTTGTTCTAGTTTAAATATATTATTTATTCTATTGTATTGTTACGTGTTGGGTACGAAGTATTTGGAGATAAAACCTGGTGACTCTTTTGAAGACTTTATTCACTAGCACTTAGTCCAACATTAAGCACTAGGTCCAAACACTAAACACTAAGTCCAAACACTAAGCATTAACGGTGTCCTTTAATCGTAGCCAAGTCGTAGTTTTCTCTCACGGTATCATTACATCACTAGTATTCACATCGATATCGCCACATCACTGTTCAAATCGAACTCCCGATCGCTAGTTTTCGCTGGTATCGCCCGTATCGCTTCGACGGAAGCTCAAAAAGAACTCGACTCGCTCGCATTCTTCCGACGCATTTATACCGGTCGATACGAGTCCCAGACGACTCCAGAAGGTTCCCGAGTCGCGTGACCGTGTTAGATTTATTCTGGAACGTTTACACAGTAGCGCCATCTAGTACTGAGTAGGGGGCCCCACGCTGTCCCTGTTCACACCAAGTGGTGTCATTGGTTGACGCTAGATGGCGCTTTTGTGTGTTCGTAACACTACTCCCCTCTTAGAGATGCTCGTCCCGAGCATCGTTGCCACTGCCATGGTACCGCACTAGACGATCTATGTGCACCACTTTGAATGGCCCTCTTGACACCCAGATGACCTTCTGATACGCCATCATGCATTTCACGGAGAACATCTGGCACTCTCGTTCTTGGGACAATTATCTGAAGATGGAACTCTCTGCCGTTATTTCCGGTAGGGTATTCCGTTTATCAGACTGTCCCATTGCGCCCAGTACGCCTTAGTGATGGCGCCAGTGGGTGCAACCTCACTCCAGATTAGTTTTACGTCACCCCGTTTCTTGCACGTGACGATGTGTTGAAGGTCGTCATCTCTGTCTTGAGCCTGCCTCATAGCATCATTCCTCCCAGAGACCCAAAGGAGTTGAGCAGGCGGGGCCCGGTGGGCGGGGCCTGAGGGGCGTGGTCAGTGGGCGGGGCATAGTAGGCGGGGCCAGTGGGCGGAGCTTGGTCCCCAATGGGTGTGGCCTCCGCCAAGGGTCGCACCTCTCCGCCAGGGGTCGCTCCTCTCCGCCAGGGGTCGCACGTCTCCGCCAGGGGTCACACCTCTCCGCCAGGGGGCCGCACCTCTCCGCCAGGGGTCGCACGTCTCGGCCAGGGATCGCACCTCTCGGCCAGGGGCCGCACCTCTCGGCTAGGGGCCGCACCTCTCGGCCACGGGCCGCACCTCTCCGCCAGGGGTCGCACCTCTCCGCCAGGGGTCGCACCTCTCCGCCAGGGGTCGCACCTCTCCGCCAGGGGTCGCACCTCTCCGCCAGGGGTCGCACCTCTCCGCCAGGGGTCGCACCTCTCCGCCAGGGTTCGCACCTCTCCGCCAGGGGTCGCACCTCTCCGCCAGGGGTCGCACCTCTCCGCCAGGGGTCGCACCTCTCCGCCAGGGGTCGCACCTCTCCGCCAGGGGTCGCACCTCTCCGCCAGGGGTCGCACCTCTCCGCCAGGGGTCGCACCTCTCCGCCAGGGGTCGCAGGTCTCCGCCAGGGGTCGCAGGTCTCCGCCAGGTGTCGCACCTCTCCGCCAGGGGTCGCACCTCTCCGCCAGGGGTCGCACCTCTCCGCCAGGGGTCGCTCTCCACCACCAGGGGTCGCAGTCTTTCGCCAGGGGTCGCTCTCCACCGCCAGGGGTCGCTCTCCACCGCCAGGGGTCGCTCTCCACCGCCAGGGGTCGCAGTCTTCCGCCAGGGGTCGCTCTCCACCGCCAGGGGTCGCTCTCCACCGCCCGGGGTCGCACCTCTCCGCCAGGGGTCCCACCTCTCCGCCCACTTCTTGAAATCTTCTCTCAGAGTCAATGGCATCTCCAAATCTCACTTCCGACACCAGTTGTTACGTGTTAGGCCATATCGGAGGATTTGGAGATAAAAGACCTGCTGACTCCTTTGAAGACTTTATTCACTAGCACTTAGTCCAACATTAAGCACTAGGTCCAAACACTAAACACTAAGTCCAAACACTAAGCATTAACGGTGTCCTTTAATCGTAGCCAAGTCGTAGTTTTCTCTCACGGTATCATTACATCACTAGTATTCACATCGATATCGCCACATCACTGTTCAAATCGAACTCCCGATCGCTAGTTTTCGCTGGTATCGCCCGTATCGCTTCGACGGAAGCTCAAAAAGAACTCGACTCGCTCGCATTCTTCCGACGCATTTATACCGGTCGATACGAGTCCCAGACGACTCCAGAAGGTTCCCGAGTCGCGTGACCGTGTTAGATTTATTCTGGAACGTTTACACAGTAGCGCCATCTAGTACTGAGTAGGGGGCCCCACGCTGTCCCTGTTCACACCAAGTGGTGTCATTGGTTGACGCTAGATGGCGCTTTTGTGTGTTCGTAACAGTATATTATCATATATGTTGAATAATAATTGAAAATATAATATTAAATTATGTTGTGAATGTTCACACCAAGACCTTTCAAATAATACTTACCTCATTTGAACTAGTAGCTTTAAGTTTAATTTGGACCTCCTTTACTTTAGACCTATTTTATTAGACCTATTTTTGTGATTTAATTACGCACTTTTCAGGTTTTTTCTTGTAATTGTAATTATTGTATTATGCTACTTGCAAACATTTCTGCGTGAGAACCATCGAGAGCCGCTTTGCTAAATTGAATGTAAGAGGAGGAATGGTGGTAAAAATGAAAGTGAACGAAGCGAAACAAGTATGTGATGATCGTAGCAAGTGGAAAGAAGTGCTCTCTGCCTATCGCTACGGGAAAAAGGCGTGATTATAATTATGTATGTTATGTACGTGAGAACCTAGAACGTGAATAGAAGAACCATCACAGGTAATGCCCTATGAATTTTGTTGTCCTTGAATATCGAATGAAGCGTTGTTTGTGGCAAAAACAGCCATATCGTTTTTTTAAGTTAGAAGTCAACAACAAGAAGTTAGATGTCTGATTTTTTCACAGCTTCACGGAATCGCGCAGACCTGAGTATACGGTTTTAATTTCAACTCAATACCGCCGGACGATGTAGATACTCAAAATATTATGCCTTGTGTTTGTTCATTTCTTTAAACATCGTGGGAATAGTGGAAAGTCCCAAAGGGAGATCTCCGACTGAGCGAGGTGATATGCTCGGTCAGGCCGAAACCCACTTGCGTGCGTTTCGGATGTTATATATATAGCGTCGATCTTAGAAAACTTCGATACCGCGATTCAGAATTGTAGCGCTAATTGATCCTCCACAATATATTTTATGCCTAATAAGCAGTAGGTACTAAACGGCAAATAAACAGAAAAATCTCTACAAATTAATGATTACTTTTAAGTTTACTCCTGTTTTATATAAACAAGCCTTAACCATCTAACCAAGGAAGATATTTAACCACAGTTAGTATTAAATATTGATCGATCATTACAACAGTTAACGACGGGTATAAAATAACCGGCAAGTTAAATCGATTCTAAAGCCCGCCCGGTACATTGTAAAGTATGGCCAGCATATACATTTAAATAATATTAATTTTAAATCTAAGGGATTTTTACGTATCGTGATGCTGTGAGAATTAAGAAAAGTACGTAAGCAAACTTTAGGACGCTTTCGTGGTCCAGTGATTAAGTGGCTCTCGACTACGGAAATCGTCGGTTCAATTTCCTTGTTAAAACAATAAAAAGTTCACCACTTAACGAACATTGTTCGCAGGTTCATTTCCTGAGGATGCTCCGAGGTCGGAGCGAAACGCGCGTCGAGTTTTGTAACCTTTTTTTTGATATCGCAGGGGAAAGGTCGTGACGCCTTCCCCGGGAGGGGTATCCCGGGGATATGTGGGACTCCCGACGCGACTCGCCGGTTTACCCACTAAAACTGAACCTGCGGATTGCCATCAGCCGCTATAATGGGAAGTGTCCCGGATCTGTCTAACACAGGACACCCCCCGCGACCGGCCGGTCTACCTCGATATAGACCGGACTTCCACCACAATTAGGGGCCACTCCGACAACCTCGAGTGTCCCCCTCGGCGCCGGGACTAGCTAAGCCGGGGACGTTCCCATCCTCTCCGGGAGCCCCGGTTGGACAGGAGACTATTGGAGGAGGTTCGCATAGCGACGCCTCCTCGCTCCCGTCCTACGCCGGCGGAGCGAAACAGAGGATGGATCGTTCTCTCTGTCCCACTCCACGGCCTCTTTCTGCGAAATGACGGCTTCGCAGAAAGAGACCACCGCCTGCCAGGCCTCATTGCTCTCGAGCATGCAGCGCACCACACTCGAGAGCGAGAGGTCCCGCCCAAGCACTGCCACGAGATCGTGGCGCTGCACGGCCCATCGGTCGCACACCTCTAAGGTGTGCTGGGCCGTGTCCTCCGCAGCGCCACATTGGTAGCAGGCTGTCGTTGGCTCCCTCCTGGCGACCTTACACAGGTACGCACCGAAGCATGGCGCCCGGTAGGTTCGAGTTTTGTAACCTGCGTGGTGGTGTGGAGCCTTGCACAATAAAAAATGTTTTCAAGTCTGACAAGAAAGATGACGTGCGTCGGATGCCAATCCAAGAGTGCTTTTGTGTATTGCGCACACAATAGGTAACATAAAATAACTGCTGCTAGCTTATCTTGTTTCAATAAAACCGGTCACCGCCACGGAAATCGAAAAAAACAAATTGTAGAGTAACTAGACATACATGGTACATCATAAAAGTACATATAGTATTGTAACTAAAAACTTAAATATGAAGGTGTGCGTTTTGTACACATTGTTAATGAAATTATTTTTTTTCATGCTGACGGTACTCTGTTACAGTAAAATTCAATGTCGCAGTTTGTCGGCGATTTGATGGGCGTTGTTTATCGCCACAGACACACATATACATAGACAACCATTCAGATAGATACACAGTAGGTAAGGCACACAGATACACATACAAAAAGACAGCAACGCAGCTGACACAGAGACACATATACACGGACAGCCACGCAGGCAGACACACTTACACACATATACACAGAGAGCCTGCAAACAGACACACAGCACACGTATACACAGACAGCCCAGGATATCAAACACACACACAAGACACAAACGGCACACATGTGTAGGCGAACAAGTACGTACAGAAAATAATTTCAACGATATACAATGTGAAAATAAACCCATTTACAGTATGATAAACAATTTCATTAATCTAAAAATGGATTCAAACATCTAATTAAAGCTTTGATTGATATAGCAAACAGATAGACCACGGTCGCTGCGGATTGCTCATTGTGATGCATTGTGCTAGCTAAAACTGTACTGTATCAGTCCGTAAAAATATTGATGATATGGTCGCGTTTACGATTGAGATATAATTTGGCCGTTTTTTCGGTACATTTTACGACCAAATGAAACTAAATCCTACAAAACTAACGATTGTTATAAACAGAGTAAAATTTGTGAAAATATTATAAAAAATATGATTCTTAGTACCTATGTTAAAAACAATTATCCAGAACCTCTTCACCATATACTTACAAGATGAGGTTGTGTTTAATATCAATTTTTCTGCTCTTATGTAGCTTATTTTGTTTATTTAAACCAAAAGAAGCGGATATAATAACCTTAAAATTGGCTAAAAAATAAATCCAAAAATATTAAAAATTGATTTGGAAAAAGCATAAAAAATTCGCCTAAAATATAATATTTTCACGTGTTTTGCTATTATGTGTGTTATGTTAATGTTAATGCGTGGCATTAAGTGTTTGAATTTGGTCACTGTCTGGATTTGTCACACAGTAAATGCGGTATTGCTGTGTCATGCCCACTGGGCCTATAGTATGTTTCTAGAGCCGGCGACAAAAAGTACCTAATATAGGAAAAAACAACCTTTTTCCGCTATTAATATGCAAAATATACGAGTATAGCAGCCTCCGTGGTCTAGTAGTTAGAGCATTGGCTCTCGACTTGGTCGTGGGTTCAATTCCCGAATTGGAACAACAAAAAATGTTGTTTCCAAGTTTGGTTAGGATCACCTGATTGTCTGACAAGAAAGATGATCCATGCGTCGGATGGGCATGTAAAAAGTCAGACCTGCGCCTCATCTCTCATCGGTCGTGTCGGTTATCCGTCCCACCGGATTGCGAGAGTACAGGAAGAGAGAGTGCTCTTGTGTACTGTGCACACACTTGGGCACTTTAAAATTATTCCTGCGTAACTGGCCTGGTTTCAATGAATCCAGCCACCGTCACCGAGATCGGTGTGGGGAGTTATTTATATGCAAAATTACAGAATTAAATATTTTTGAAGTGAAAACTTCTATTGGCGCACCGCACACACATTTTTTTCGTAGGCGAGAATGATCCGTCACGCTCTGAGGAGAATGGCTCGATCGAGTAAACTCGGGACCGCCGAGTGTACCCGAGCGAGAAAGCGCCGCACACACTTTTATTCGTAGGCTGTGAGTGAGGCTGATCCGTCACGCTCATTTATTGCCATTGAAGTTTTCACTTCAAGCGTGCGGTCTTAAGCACACACTCTACTTTTTGTAATATAATTTCACATAAAATAAGTATCTATTCAGGTGCGTTTCTTAGCTCTATGGCTACTAGCTACGTTTTTATCGTCACCGTTATAGTATTAATTAATTAATTAAAGCCTGTTGAGGGCTCGCGGTTCAGGCTGAAATCGATAACGTAATCATGACCATCAGCTTATGTACAATCTGGTAGATCCTATTGAAAATGTGGTTATAGCGGACCAATTAGTGCCACAATCCTTAATCGCGCTATCAAAGTTTTTAAAGCTTTGCGCTATATATACAACATCCGAAATGCATACAAGTGGGCTTCTGCCTGACCGGGCATACCACCTCGCTCGGTCGGAGATCTCTCTTTGGGGCTTCCACTTAATTCCTGGTAGAAGGTAGAAATCTTCTACCTGGTAGAAGATAATAGGTGGCATTGCGTGGGGTTCTTTTATCTCCATTGCTATCGGCTTCAATTACCTTTTGAAGACCCACATCCAAAATAACCTATTATATACGGAACCCTAAAAAGACCTAAACAGGCTAGGGCTTCCCTAATCCCTATGTAGGAGAACCAGCCTTCACCACCGATAGGATATAGATAGGAACATCATTTCATCCACGATTTTGTGTCACGGAGGAAAGAAACCTTGTGAGAGACAAGACACTATGTCCGTGTTCTGATGTGTAATGGGTAACCTAAATAATGTCGTTGATATATCAGGGGATTGCTCCCCTGATATATCAACAACAAAGGCAATAATTTTTATTTTATTTTATTTTTATTTATTCAGAACACATACAGTCTTTATCAGTATTACATATACAATTTTTTTTAGTTAATAACAGACCTAAACGTTCATACCTAAGCTATAAAATACATTTATGAAGTTGGATGAGCGCGAATCCCAGTTTGGTGTGTGGTGTACCTACTTTTTTTTTTTTTATTAAACTAGAGGGCAAACGAGCAAACGGATCACCTGATGGAAAGCGATTACCGTCGCCCATGGACACCCGCAACATCAGAGAAGTTGCAAGTGCGTTGCCGGCCTTTTAGGAGGGAATACGCTCCCTTCTTGAAGGTTTGCAGGTCATAATGGTTCGGAAATACTGCTGGCGACAGTTCATTCCAGAGTTTTACAGTGTGCGGCAGAAAGCTTCGGGTAAAGCGCACGGTGGAGGACTGCCACTCATCAAGGTGATGAGGATGATAATTATTTTGTCGCATGGAGCGGTGGCGAAAAGTTGCAGCAGGTATAAGTCCGAACAATTCCTCGAAGCACTCCCCGTAATATAACCGATAGAGGATGCAGAGCGATGCTACATCTCTACGTAGCTCTAAGGAGTCAAGCCTGTTTGAAACACTATTGCAGTCGACAATTCGAGCGGCCCTACGTTGGATACGATCCAGAGGGAGAAGCTGGTACTTTGGTGCCCCTGCCCAGAGATGAGAACAGTATTCCATGTGAGGCCGAACCTGCGCCTTATAGAGTTGTAGGCGTTGGACCGGACTGAAATACTGCTTTGACCTGTTCAGTACTTATAGTGTTCGTGTGCGGTGTGTAGTATGTGGTGCATAGTGTGTGTGTCTGTTTAGAGCCCTAGAATGTCAAGAAATTTGATACGAGATAACGATTATATTGTACAGGATTGTCTCGTTTGAAGTATAAGATACCTGGGATAGAGGCCAGGGCCTCTAGTCAAGATCCATTCGATAATTTCGAAGGCGAACTTCGAAATCAAAAATGTATGGAATTTGACATAAGTCATCGTTAAGTGACATGTCGCTTGCGATGCGTTATGTCAAATCCCATACATTTTGTTTCCGAACTTCGCCTTCGTAATTATCGAATGCATCTCGACTAGAGGCCCTGGTGACCTGAAATGCTAACGCCTAGCTTAAGCACTTGTCTCCCACAGCTAATTAGTCTAAGCTTCACTATTGTCGTGATATTTCGGTGAGAAAAAGAAATATTATTAATTACCGGCGTTTTCCGTCAATGTCGTCCCACTGTAGTACTCGTAGCTCCCAGTTTTAATTAACATCACTTCAGCATTGCCCGCACGTCCGCGGACGTGACTGCATCATCAGTAAGTCCAACAATATATATTATTCAGTCAAATATTGTGGCGTGTATTTCCCTAGATGGAAAACTATTTAATGTGAGTTTGTTTGTTTGGTTATTACGCATTCACGTAAAAACTACTTAACTAATCATCACGAAATTTGGCATAGATATAAAGTAGAGTACAAGGACAAGCTCTTTTTATTGTGAAAAAATGTACGGTTCCCGAGGGATATTGTATTTACGCTTTCACGTATACACTATAATTAATTAGTATATAGTAGTTAAACACGGGAAAGCACACAATATACTACTTTTTATCGCGGAAAATGCGCGGTTCCCGTGTATACACGAGCGGAGCCACGGGCAAGAGCTAGTAATACAATAAATAATAATATTGTAAGTCAAAATAGGGTAGTTGTTTAGTTTATTCATAATAACAGGTATATTCTGGAATATTAAGGAATTATTGCTTAATACTTGTAAAACAGTATAAAATTTTTCCTAGCTTTTGCTCGCGGCTCCACCCGCATAAATACAGCATTCTCCAATTTGTCGGGATAGAAAGTATCCTTAAATACAGATCTATACTACTGCCATACAAAATGACATCGGAATCGGTTCAGTAGTTTTGCGTGAGAGTCATAAATATCAATCCATCCATCCATTCTCACAATCTATCACATTTATAATAGTACCTACCTATAGGAAAGTCGGAACAAGAATTCTTATCTTAAAACAAATCGTCTGCACTAATTACCTACTTCTGCAATTGTCCTGCAAGTTCTATAAAGTCATTGGACAAAAATAGAACAAAGGACATTTTCCTGTCTGCAGAGGTCGACCAAAAAGTGTGTTTACAATAATTAGGTGTAAGAGTTCTATTTTTGGGTAAATTCTATTTTCAGTTAAAATTACAGGCTGGATATTAAAATAACATTCTAAGGTCCACTTGCGCGGACCTGGGTTAAAGTTAACTCTGGGTTAAATATCATGTTATCTCTCTCGTTCTGCGCATTTATGAAAGAGGAGGCATGATAATTTAAACCAGGGTTAATTTTTACCGAGATCTGGGCAAGTCGCACTAATGGTTCCTCTGTGGCCAATTAACTTTATTATATAACTGTTAAATCATACAATTTGTTTTGGCTAAACTACAATATTCTAAATGCCCGTAACGAGGTTGGCTGTGCAGTGCACCAGTGTCCAATGTGGGTAGACGACTGGCGCTTGCCATCAGGTGATTGTATCTGCTCATTTGCCTCCTAAACCATGCCCTTCTGTATCGATCACCATGACGTCTTCACCAACAGCGGCGGCACTACGAAGTACAGGCGTGCGGCGCGGCGCGGCGGGGAACAAATAAAATCTTTTATTATTCCGCTTCCGAATAGTGTTGTCAGAGTGAGCATATCGATATTCGATAGTTGGTAGTTTATACGTAACTAGCTTTTGCTCGCGACTTCATCCGCGTGGAGTTCGGTTTCCATACAAAATTTTTACACCTTTTTCACCCCTTAGGGGGCGAATTTTCAAAAATTCTTTCTTAACGGATGCCTACGTCATTACAACCATCTGTATGTCAAATTTCAGCAAAATCTGTTCAGTAGTTTCGGCTGTGCGTTGATAGATGAGTCAGTCAGGTTTGCCTTCTATATTGTTTCTTTTATATTACCTAGTACATATTATACTTATATATTTTGCATCCCCAATAGCGAGTTTGAACAGGTATTATAAAGTATATTAGTATAATATTATAAAGTGAAAAATGTAATCGCAATCATAATAATATCTGGGTAAAGACCTGCCATTGTGTGTTTAAATATTATATTTTTTCATAATTTTATCTAAGTATCTGTTGACAAAAGATAACGAGAACATTTTATAGGTTGACCTTAGGCAAAGCCGTTCTGTTTTCGGAATGAAGTTAGGAAGAACACTGAACTGCTTGTTGCTAGATGTTTTATGAACCAGTACAATTATTACTACCTGAATTTCGAGTCCAAATAAAACTATACAAGTTTTACATCATCGGATCATCAATGAATGTACATTTTGAACCCTGACCCTGAATACAGGGTAGGGCTCTGTAGACGCAAACTTCGAAATAACAATAAAAAATGGCTTTATCGATTTATTTAAAACGTGTCACATCACTAGCTCATTTATAGCTCGGAAGAGGAAGCCGGTCGTAACACGACGACCGCGGTGGTGCGGCGAGGCCTGGGGGAGGGGGGTTACATAGTGGAGGTAGGGGGGTGATAATTTTTACAAGACAGAGACGTACGGCTTCATTGCGGGTATTCTGGGATGCGGTTTAATACGTAACCGAAAAAGAACAGAACGTCTTTCTACCTTCAAAAAGAAGAAGGTTATGTATGCTACAAGATTACACGAATCATAATAATTGAACCGGAAAATTACTTTTTAGTTTAGGAGGGTGGACTTTTCAATTGGTCTCATGATCGTCAGGGGGCTTAGTCAAGGTGTCTTCCTTATACGATCACGAAGTTTGAAATATTAGGTTGGGGAAAAAGTTTCTTCGCATTTTATATAAAAATTCAAAAGGTTTTTTTATAAAGTTTATTTACAAGTGACTAAAGTATATAGGTGCCATTTTGTTCGATAACTTTTTGCCATCTTGTTGGTAGGTACATGATCCCATTGCTATAAAATTTTTGGGGCTTCTGATGAAAAAACTGCGACAAGTGGTTTTGGCAGTCCTCTTGTGATGTCAACCTGACACTGCCTAAGGAATTCTGCAGCGACCGAAACAGGTGGAAATCTGAAGGTGCAAGGTCAGGACTATACGGCGGATGCATTAACACCTCCCAGCCAAACTCCCGTAATTTTTTCTGAGTGGCTAAAGATGTGTGAGGTCTAGCGTTATCATAGTGAAAAACCACACTCCTTCTGTTGATTAATTCCGGCCGCTTTCTCTCAACTTTTTGCTTTAATCTCATCAGTTGTTCGTAGTACAGTTCAGAATTGATGGTCCTGCCTGGCGGTAACAGCTCATAATGAATAATGCCCTTCCAATCCCACCACACACACAGCATCACCTTGTTGCGAGTTAACCCGGGTTTCGTCACAGTCTGTGAAGCCTGACCGGCCTTTGACCACGATCTTTTTCGCACGTTCTTGTCGTACGTGATCCACTTTTCATCACCAGTTATCAGCTTCTTCAAAAATGGTTCAGTTTCATTACGTCGTAATAAAGAATCACAAATGAGTACACGGTTCATTAGGTTTCTTTCAGTGAGCTCATGAGGCACCCAAATATCGAGCTTTTTTGTGTACCCAGCTTTTTTCAAATGCGCCAAAACCGTTTTGTGGTCAATCCCCAGTTCTTCAGCTACATCGTAACTACTAATATGCCGATCTTGCTCCACTTTTTCAAAAATGGCAACAGTTTTGTCCGTAACAGGGCGACCAGAGCGACGTGCATCTTTGATATCAAAATTTCCGGATTGAAAACGCTTAAACCAAATTTGCGCTACTCTCACAGATACTGCATTAGGTCCATAAACATCACAAATTTTTTTCGCGGCTTGTGTTGCATTTTTACCTTTTTTGTAATAAAATTTTAAAATGTATCGAAATTCTTCATAAGAATCACTCATTTTAACAATAAGAAAAACAAATGAAAATCTCAAATTTACCTAATTTGAATTTGGAATTGTCTTCTGTAAAATTAAAACTTTTTAATGATACCAAAATCAGCCAGATACAATTGGTATAGCCCAAGATATTTTATGACAAGTTCATACATACTATAATGCGAAAAGACTTTTTCCCCAACCTATTATAAAGAATGTAAGTTCTGGGCCTCTAGTCAAGATGCATTCGATAATTCCGACGTCGAACTTCGAAATCAAAAATGTATGGGATTTGACATAAGTCATCGTTAAGTGACATGTCGCTTGTGATGCCTTATGTCAAATCCCATACATTTTGTTTACGAACTTCGCCGTCGTAATTATCGAATGCATCTTGACTAGAGGCCTAGTTCTATGGTATCCATACTTTTTTGTTTTTGAATTTTTTTGAACATTATTGTAATTGTAGATAGCATCTTGGCTAAGACCTTATATTCTTAAAATGGCAATCGGGATCCTGCAGATATCAAGATATCGTTTCATTGAAATATAATATGTATAGTTAGGTACCTATAGAATTGTCTTCCTACGAATCCGTTCTTTTGGGAAACCTTCCATTTGCTACTGTATCTAGTTGCGGCGGAGGGGTAAGCCCCTTAATTCATACCTAACAGTTGGAGGTACTTACCATCCTTACAAAACGGGTTACAGGGATTAAATTAAACTTAGGGTCAGTTCGTAGTGAGACACGAGCAGACGTGAGGCGCACACTTTAATAGCGATACAAAATCGAAATTGAGCGCCAACCGGCTAACTAGGTAACCACTGAGCCAGGGAGGTCGTTAGAATCCGAATTAAATGTTATGTTAATCCCACAGACTAAAATCAAATTAGATTAAACAGCCCAAGATATATAGGATGAATGCGAAGTTGGTTCAAAATCTCTGCTCGGCCCTTTGAGAACTCATTTACAAAACAAATTCCTGTCCTTCCCGCTGCATTTCATACATAAATTATTACACTTTGAATTTTAATGTTTTCAGTGACGTAACTTCATTTTAAATTTTGCACACGTATTTCTCATATGACGAAGGCATCCACTGAGGAAGGATTTTTCAAAATTCAACCCCCAAGGTGATGAAATAGGGAAAAAAGATTGTATGGAACTTATGTTCCTTGGACAAATTTTTTGCATGAATTTTCGTTTGAAAAAATAAAATAATTAATAAATAATAAATTTTATAGAAAAATAATTAGTTACGTATTTCAGCGTTTTCTAATATTCAACCCTTAATTTATATTAAACGTACTTATGTATGTTTGTTCTTAATCTGTGCTTTTATTATCTGTTTTTAATTAATTTGCTATGTTAATTTGAGGAAAAGCTACATCGAATTTTCCTCATAACATTAAGCATTTAAATTATTATCAGCTGTAGAGACATCTTCCGTTTCTTTTTGGCAGATTTTCAATTCGAAACGCCATTGAGGCGTGTCGTGCTGAAATTTCATTATGTCACGTGACCCAATTCTGCAGGAGTGTAGTGGGCCGACTCGCATTATAAATAATTTGAGGTACTGCAGCGCGCCAAGGCCGCTCGATACCTGTGCCCCCGCGAGGCCCCGGCAGGCCGACGAGGCCCCAAAAGGCCCCCGGTACGAGATCGCCGAAGGCCCCGCTGAGATGCCCCTGAACGTTCCGCGTAATCGATGATTAAAGTTTGCAACTAGTTGATTGGACTTTATTTACCTGTGTGATTTGCCTCAGCTTCTTTATTTTGTAATATAATTAGAATTAAGTATCCTGTTAAAAATGTTCATGTATTAAGGTGTAGATATTTTCAGTTTATTTTCAATTTAGATGGACAGATAATGTGCAGTGAAACGGAGTAGGTTAGTTTAGGATTGTAGATCTGATGAAGCATATATTATTTAAGCAGAGAAACGATGTTATTTTGGACTACATTGCAGTAGCGACGAGTGCATATGTCACCGTAAAATTTTAAAAACGGTTAGATTGTAATATTACTAGAGATATTATAATATGCTGACAGATTGTCAAATACAAATTTCTCCATACAATTGTACGCATTATTTTGCGTTATATTGTAATATTTACCGTGCCGATTGGTTAAACGGTATATGCCCCGCGCCGCCATATTTGTTTGCTTTTTCATAATAATAATTATAACGAACAATGATTACATAACGAGCGTACAATTGTATGGAGAAATTTGTATTTGACAATCTGTCAGCATAATATTATATTATATTTAGTTATATTACAATTTAATGGTTTTTATAATTTTACGGTGACACATATAACACAATTCACACCGGCTAGGCTTCATGTTTAATCATGATGCAACAAACTATGACATTATAATATGACATACAAATATACCTTCAGTTTGAAACTGCGTAACTGCAACATAAACGTATGTCATGTATACCTGTTAGTGATGTAACGAATATTCGCATTCGCATTCGCATTCGCGAATATTCGCACATTTTTGTATATTCGCATTCGCATTCGCATTCGCAAAACTTTTGCGAATGTTTTGCGAATATGAATATCAGAAAACAAAAGCAAATGTGCGAGTCTCTTACGCCGGTTCTTCTCGCCGGGCTAGTTCCCGAACCGGTGGTAGGCATCATGTAGGACAAATCTATAAGCGTTATATCATAACCTACATGGAAATAAAATTTTTGAGTTTAAGTTTGAGTGAGCGGAGCGGAATGAATGACGCTTTATTTAGATCATGATTAGTTCGTATGAACTCGGCAATACTCGGAAGATACGTAACGAACCTTGTCCGAACGCGACTGCCGCTAAGCCATAGACAAATTGGCGCCAAATATTAACAAAAACTGAATATTCGCATTCGCATTCGCGAATGTCGGTAGCAGATATTCGCATTCGCATTCGCGAATGCTAAAAAAAAGACATTCGTTACATCACTAATACCTGTATACTTGCGTATTTAATATTTATATGGGCTCTGTATCTGATCACACACCAACAGGCTAGGGACTGTAGCGAATACTGTGTGTCTACTGTCGATCGAAGGGAACTGCAAACGGAACAGTGGACACACAGCCTTCGCTTCTTACCACTTTTCTATTTACTCCAAATACTTTTCGCCGCGATAAGAATTAAGATACTTTTAGAAGGTGTAAAGGCGCGTCATTGGGACACCACGGCGAACTGTGACGGGCCTCAGGAGTCATGATATACTTTATCACGTCAACAGTCAACGGCGGTCGGTCTGATGTCGGGCGTGGCGGTGCATCGCTACGTCGGTACGTATGACGCACTCGGTCAATGTCGACGCCGCCTGCCCCCTGCCTACCCCGCTCCTCACACCCTTCGCCGCGCTCAAGCGCCGTCAACAATGCGACATTAGCTTTTTGATACACGTTTGTTACTAGAATCATACTATAAAGCAAGACGAACAGATGAACGGCTACCTACATAGTTCAGCTTTCGATTTGATTGCGCTACTACAAGCATACGGTGTATCCACGATTGTGGATATTATGGGTAGGCAAACACCACCGAGCCCTATAGGGTAGACAGAGACCACTGAGCCGCATATTGGTAGGCAGAGACCACCGAGCCGCATGTTGGTAGGCAGAGGCCACTGAGCCACATAGGGGTAGGCAGCTAGGCCAACGAGCTTCATATTATGGGTAAACAAACGTCACCGAGCCCGCGCGCAGGGGCTACCGATGATGTAGGTATGTAACCTACAGATATAATAGATATATAGTACGATGCCTTGAAAAACACAATAACCTCAAACGACAAAGGAAATTGCTGATCCAATTTATTTGATTACTCTGTAATAATAGGAAAAAGGAAAACTTTTGCTCTACCTTCCTGTCAATTTAATAACAGCAATTTAGTTATGTAACGCAATTTGGACACACGAACGTCGAATAATCAATAATAATCATAATTAGTGAGGATGGATCAATTTACGGCGAAACGAAAACATATTACGCGACATAGCGCTGCACTTTCAAGCTATCCAAAATTGAAAGTTTATTCATTTTACAAAAAAAAAAATACGTTTCATTGTAAATCAAACTTCAAATTGCAGGTCTGATGTCATATGTAATGTGTATCTTTTTGTGTAGTGAATACAGTTCAATTTTGAATAGTTATCTTTTAAATACAATAGCGCGTAGCGTCGCGTATTGTTTTTTAACATTATTTTTCTAAATCTTCAAGTCCAAAGTCTTGTCAAAGTCTAAATAATCGACAATGCAGTCATTGGCTGTGTTCCGCGGAAAATAGCGCTTGTTAGCGCTAAAGAAAAGAAAAAGCAGATTGATTATCGGCCAGGACCTTAGAGAATCAAACCAAATAGTCTAAGAAAATTAGGTTCAGAATCGTCGATCTGACCGAATAATTCATGTAGTTTTGAAAGTTGCTACAGTTATTCCTAAAGGTGTCCAGATGAATATACTAAAAGCCCCCGAGGGAGGGACACGAGCCGGCGGTGGGGGAGGGGAGGAAAGGTCTCTTTTTCAAGGTTTTTGCTTGTGACTCGAAAATTATTTATAATATCTCTTTAGTGACTTCTACATTAATTATCTGCATTAAATTGCCTATAAATTACGTCTTAAAATGTTTACTGTACGATCAATACTTTAGGAGATACAGAGTAGTAAAGGTGATAAAAATAAGAAGCTAAATCGTTTTACAAATTTTTATTCTAAAAAATTAAACAAATTTTTTTGCACGAGTATGCCGACTTATCAATCAAATTGTGTTTCATCTTCGTCATCTTTATCAATAACATCGATGGGGCTCCATTAGTACAAGCTCCTAGGTAGCCGTTACAGATCATAAGGTTACACTTAATGCCCGCTTTTCGGCAACTGCATTTTCCAGAACAACAACTTTTACATCGGCAAAAAATTGAATTTAACAACGCGTCAGGAGCAGGAGGATCCAAGGTCGTGATTGGTTCTAAGTTTCCATCGACTCCTCGCTTCCAACCCCATATTTCAGGAGGCAGTTGGTTCCCAAGCCACTCCTGTACTTGATGGAATACTCTATAAGCGTGATATTTCGCTGACCATTTGGTAGGGAGGAGGGAAGAAAGATCCGGTTTGGGCTTGGTACAAGATTTCAGAAAAACTGTGAATCGATGTCTGTTAATCTCAGACGGAGTACGGGGCGCTCGGTATACTTCAAGAAATTTTGTGGTTCTATTCTCTTTCTGCATAGTTTCAGTGGGTGTGATACAACCTCAGCTATTTACAGGAAGGGCAAACATCTATTATCAAGATTTTTATCTATTATTAAAATTTGTAAAACGATTTAGCTTCTTATTTTTATCACCTTTAATACTCTGTATCTCCTAAAGTATTGATCGTACAGTAAACATTTTAAGACGTAATTTATAGGAAATTTAATGTAGATAATTAATGTAGAAGTCACTTAAGAGATATTATAAGTAATTTTCGAGTCACAAGCAAAAACCTTGAAAAAGAGACCTTTCCCCCCCTCCCCCACCGCCGGCTCGTGTCCCTCCCTCGGGGGCTTTTAGTATATTCATCTGGACACCTTTAGGAATAACTGTAGCAACTTTCAAAACTACATGAATTATTCGGTCTGAATTCCTTAATTTTCCCAGACTAAAAGCCAGGACACGTTTGCTAACTTCAATACTGCTAACATAATCCGCCATTTTGCTTATTTAATGCCACCGTTCGCTATTACGTTTTTTTACTAGCGCTATTTCTTATTTAGCCAAATGAGTCAAGTCAGCCGATTCAATATAGTGGTAGACTCTTTACTGAAACTAACTTCCCAGGGAATTTTGGAAAGAACACAAAATAGCACCCTTTTTGAAGTTAGACGTACTACTTGCCCACGCTTGTGCACGTTAATTAACGACATACCCCTATGTAGTTTGTGATTAACGATTATTTAATTATTAATATTCTACCAACATTAGATACAGTTTAATAACCAAAATAATACAAATTCATGGAAGAAATACAAAAACAACAGCATCACACAATTCACGTCCCAAACTCCCCAGAACCCTAAACACAGAACACTATTACTCCTACCGGAGACCCTAAACCTTAGTCAGTTTATGTGGCCTGGCCATTTCGCTACATTCGCATGGGCCAGTGAAATATTTACGGACTGTTTTTCTGTTATACTACTCTTGTAGGAACGAAACGGCCAAGCCACATTAATTGACCAAAGGTGTAGAGTTTGTGAAGTTATGCTCAGAAGTTAGAAGTTAATTACTATGCCGGCTGTTGTCTGCAGATGCATTGCATTTTTAACAACATGCTATTAGCAAAGGAGTTTAAATTTTAAGTCCAGGCTTTATCTTACCATACTATCATTGGCTCTAAAACATTTTTTGTGAATATCAAAAGTATAAAGGTATTCAAGGTTTCTTTAACCCTCAACCTTCACTGACATGACCCTGCGAGACGTCGCTACCTGCCGTGCTTATTTACGCGATAACTTTACAATCATTATTGGTTGGCTATGTTACGTTGTTTCACGTTACTGATGGATTGTATTTCGAATTATCGTGTATAATCTGATAGAACAAACAATGCTTTGTGGCTATTTTGGACTCAATAGTAGAAGGCAATAGGCATGCATTGCTTTTGCTGTTTAAAAATGAAAACATAATATATCTAAGTACATACAATATCAATATTGTTTAATTACCTACCAGCAACCAGAGGTTGCAAATGTAGTCGCAATTAATGTAAGTAGTCGAAATTCTTCTAAAATATATAAAAGGCAAACCTAACTGGCTCATCTACCAACGCACAGCCGTAACTTCACAGCTTCTTACCAAACGGGGTGAGCATTACTGCAGTCTATGTGTATTGTGAAGAACTGAACACAATGATGGTGAAGCTGCCACATCTTCAACCAGCATTGGTTAATCGCTCGTCTTCGCTGCTGCTGCACGACAACGCGCGACCTCAAACTGCACAGCAGACGGTCTCCAAGTTGCAAGTACTGGGGTTGGAAGCTCTCCGTCATCCGTCCTACCCACCAGACCTTGCGCCTACAGACTACTACTTTTTCCAGAATTTGGATAACTTCTTGGCGGGAAAAAATTCAATACCCAAGAGGCAGTACAAAATGCCTTTGAACAATTTGTTGCCTCCCATCCAGCTGATCCAGCTGATTTCTTTAAGAAAAATGAACTGCCACTGCGTTGGCAAAGATGCATTATTTGCATGGGTGATTACTTCCATTAATACAAATAAAAAATACATGAAAAAAATTCGTTTAAATTTTTTCATACAAAACAGCAATTTCATAGGTAAATACCTAATATTATACATATATTTTATTATAATAATATACATAGTTTTTCCGTATTCCTGGGTCATGGATGTTTATTAAATATATTATTATATACACATCCATGACCCAGGAACACGGAAAAACTTTTTTGTACCTTCGGCGGGATTCAAACCTGCGACCTCCGGCTTGCGCACCAACGCGCTGAATCACTGAGCCACAGAGGTCGTCAACGAAATATTCTGCATGCCTAAGAAATTCGCCACTTCCACAGTGATATTTTAAATTTGGTAGTTTTAACGAGAAATAAATAAGGGTCTTGTAATGCCATCTAGCGTTGAATGGTGTAACTATAAAACATCGACTCCACTAAAATAAAATTGCAGAAATACAAACATACATAATAATACGATTATAAACCAATATTTGTTTATACTCAAACTGAAAAGTTAAAAATCTTGAATCATTTTGTTTAAGAAATAAGAATGTAAAATAAAATCATCGAAGGTATTTTTAATTCTATTTGCACGTCTATTTGTATGGACTACGCCTTATGTCAAAATGCAGATTCACCCATTTGTCAACAATCAGTCATCTGTCAATTGTCATCATGAATGTCAGATTTGGCCTTCAATTGCAAAGGGGTTCTTGTCGCTAGTAATTTTCGAAGATTTTGCAATGTCTGAGTAAAGTGTACAAACGAGATCAATGCTGTGACATCACCGTAGTGTTATTGTGCTAAAATGACATCGAGAAGCAAAAACTCTGTGCGGACTTACGAGACCGAAATCGAAAAGAGTCGTGAGGAGTCTAACTGGAAGAAGGCAGTGGACTTAGCCCTTCAGCTCAAGGCCAGGTCTCCTCAACACGGTAATTACAGCATGCACTCCTCCCCTTATCATTATGCTCCCTACTAATAATAGGTGTGTGCTATACACATTGAAGCCTTATCATTGCATTTCCTGCTAAAACTGGATCTACAAAATATATTACTTAACAGTGTCCTTTTAAACACTAGCTGATCAGATTTGTAAACTTATTCAATTTAGGGTAGAGTATACAACTACACAGACATAGGAAATTTACCAGTTTATGTACAATTTAGACTTTAATAGCAAAAAATAAGATTATCTTCATGTTATAGCTACAAAATGTTACACTATTGCTATTTTAAGTTACCTGCGTGGCTAATTGACAACCTCTGTGGCTCAATTGGTTGAGTGTGTTGGTGTTCAAGCCGGGGGTCGTGGGTTTGAATCCCACTGAAGAAACAAAAAGCTTATTCCTTGTTCCTGGATCATGGATGTATATAAATATAATAAAAATCTTAAATATGTGTATAGTATAAAAGTAATTGATATATTTCCATTGTCTGTAACACAAGTTCTTTGAGAACTTATCAGGGGATCAGATTGACATGGTGTGAAGTATCCTGATCCCATTTTAATAAATTAGGTGTCAATAAATTAGTGATAATAGACATAGCCTCAGGTAATATATATACCGGGTCACATAGGCTATATAATTTACGTGGTTGGGTTATAGTTTTCAAAATTATAGTTATCTTTTGTCTTAAAATACATAGAAATAAAAATATGAAATTATTTTGTTAAGGTGGTTCGTTTCCTATACAAAAAAACAATGGACATTATTTAGGTAATTTCATACTATTACTACATAAATTTATATGCACATCTATTTATTCTGCAATACAATTGTCGCAAAATGTATTTAAAATACTTTATTTCACACAGAAGTCACATTTTTATTGAATTTTCGACAAAAAGTGACATAAGTTACAAATGTCACTTTTTGACGAAAATTCAATAAAAATGTGACTTCTGTGTGAAATAAAGTATTTTAAATATATTTTGCGACAATTGTATTGCAGAATAAATAGATGTGCATATAAATTTATGTAGTAATAGTATGAAATTACCTAAATAATGTCCATTGTTTTTTTGTATAGGAAACGAACCACCTTAACATGTTTGTTTTTGATCCTTTTCTGTATGTTTTGCTTCGAATGTGTTATTAAATAATTATAAAAATAAAAAATAGGTAACAAAATAATAATGGGGCTTTAGGCATTTTCAGTAACTATAAATAACATTGACTTGTCTCAACAATAAAACTTGTACCTAAGGCATCTAAATTCAGATGGACAGATAATACAAAATTTCAATGAGTAGTTATATTTAAGTAATAAGAATTGAAAAAAAAAAAGTTATTTATCAGTTTATTCACAATTACAGAAAGTCTTTCTCATTTTCTGATCGGTGAGGGCAAGCTTGAAGCGTATCTTGATGAATGGCCACCAATCAAGGAAAATATAGAAAGAGCGCAACGGGAGCTCTCCGAAGCCCGTGGGTTCCTGACCCTGGCGACTGATGAGTCGGGGAAGAAAGCTGGTGTGGCGTTGGATGCACATCTGCTGCTGGGTAAACTGAACTATGCCTGCGGAGCGTACGAGGAAGCATTGAAGCATTATAAACTGGCTGAACTCAGTACGTTGACGGAAAAAGAGTTGCCTGTGTAAGTAAAAACCCTTTTTTATTTTAATGCAATAGTTATCATACAATATTTAATAACATGTTAAACTTCAATGTAAATGTGTAGTTAGTAGATGTTAATCTTTGGACCTATTGTTTGTAATACTCATGGTGATTAATGAAATGAAATGAAATGAAATGATGTTTATTTGGTAAAAATATGGTTACAATAGGTGTTACAATATTTTATAGTAGACCGCATATTTTGTCGCATTAACGACGTCCAAATACTTATATTAACTAGTTCACAATTAGTTTATTATTACTTAAAGGTACATTTTAACCATAAACAATTTATTATTATCATCATTCATTAGTCAAAACTTAATTTTTATATTAGAAGAATGTCAAACTACATATTTTTCTCAAGGAATTTGTAAGTATTATATACAACAGGAAAGAGTACTTCAAACTTTATTTTCTTTTAATTCAATCAAAAATGATCTTTACTACTCAGACTTAAAGCTTATCACGTGCGCAATAAAAAAACCGGTCCCGGTGAGATAGCTATAAGTTATCCCTGTGTCTCGTTCTAACAAGTAACCTAGTGTAGCCAGTTTATATCTTTCCTTAAATTTTAGGTTTGGTAGATTTTATGTGCGATATAGTGTATAAGAAAGAAATACTAATAAACTCGGTTAAATATTATGTTATTCATAATCTGAGAGAGAAATGTAAAATAAAAATCACTAGTTATTTAGAACCTACCTACTAACCGATAATTAGAAATTTGTTATTTATTTTTTGATTATTTGCATTTTGGTAGAGTAAAATGGAAGAAATGAAAATAGAATAGTTGCAACACAAAACGCCGTGTTTCCCTTGGAACATTCTAGATGTTCGGGTGACAATATGATTGAATAGGGAATATAGGACATTTATATTATTTTACCTACTTTCATGATATTGTGAAGAGGAAACCATTGTATGTTTGTATGTTATTGATAATTTCTGAAACCTAACAGATTTGAAAAATTCTTTCACTGTTAGAAAAATTCTTAATCCCTGAGTGCTTATTATGTGCGCATAGTTCTACCTGAGAACCTCGCGGGCGGGCGGGCGACATCAGACAGACAGAGTTATAATATTAGTAGGTAGGTTTATCTGTATAGGATAACTTATAATATAATAATAACATTTATGGACACTTCACACCACATCAATCTTGTCCCGTGGTAAGTTCTCGAAGAACTTGTGTTTAATTTTATAAGCTTTTATTTAGTTTCACCTGTCCCGTTGTCGGTCTGTAATGGATTCTTGCAAGTTAAATTTGATCCACTTTCCGGTTTTCGATTGAGTTGAAATTTTGCATGAATATGTAAACCGCATGACAATGCAATATTATGATGACGTGGAGCTGATCTGATGATGGAGCTGGAAGTTGGCCACAGGAATTCCAAAATAAAACCACATAGTCCCATCGAATTTGGGCTCGTTTAGTTCGTCTTGACAAGTACTTTGATACTATATGGTAACCAGGATCTGATGATGGAGCTAGAATATGGCCATAGGAACTCTGTAATTAAACGACGATGGGGTTCCATCGAGTTTGGGCTCGTATGATTCGTCTTAACGAGTATCTTAGTTGGCGTGAATATGCAATCAAATGAAAGGGCTTGCTGTGAATAACATGAAAATCTAACATGATGGAACATCCAAGATGGCCGGCAAGTTATTTTTAATGCACTCCTACAATATGGGTATCAAATGAAAGGGATTGCTGAGAAAAACTCGAAAATCTAACATGACGGAACGTCCAAGATGGCCGACAGTCAATTTTAATGTAATCCTACAATATGGGTATCAAATGAAAGGGCTTGCTGAGAATAACTCAAAAATCCAACATGATGGAACATCCAAGATGGCCGACAAGTTATTTTTAATGCACTCCTATAATATGGGTATCAAATGAAAGGGATTGCTGAGAAAAACCCAAAAATCCAACATGATGGAACATCCAAGATGGCCGACAGTCAATTTGAATGCAATCCTACAATATGGGTATCAAATGAAAGGGCTTGCTGAGAATAACTCGAAAATCCAACATGGCGGAACACCCAATATGGCCGACAAGTTATTTTTAATGTACTCGTACAATATGGGTATCAAATGAAAGTATGGTGTGTTGGGGTTTTTTGAGGTCCTTACTGAGTAGAGTAAAATCTCTAGGAGGTCTCCTGAAGAGCTTGACTGTACTAAATTAACCGGCAAATGACCTTGCAACAATGATGCGTTAAATGAGACGAAGAGACTGAGAAACCTATCTAGCGATAACTAAAAAGTAAAAAATAAATTAAAAGTAAAAAAAAAACTTTTTTAAAAAACAAGCTTTTATTTGAATGCGCTAAAAAGAATAAAATATTTTTTCCTTTAAAACTGTTACTATCAACTTACAACGTAATTACACAATTTATATGATATAAAAGCTTGTCGAGAATCAAACAAATCAAAGAAGTAAATCAAGTAACTTGATCTGATAGATTTATGAGACAATTTGTTTGATTCTCGACAAGCTTTTATATCATATAAATTGTGTAATTACGTTATAAGTTGATAGTAAAAGTTTTAAAAGAAAAAATGGCGGAATTCGAACCAGCGACCGGCTTGATCACCAACATGCTCAACCACTAAGCCAATGAGGTCGTCAAACTTTTAATTAGTGCAAAATATACTTTACCACGTGGTAGTGCTCATGATTACAAACTTTCCCAAAGGAACTTTTTATTTAATCCACCTCAACTTAACATTAGGTAGCGAATTAAATAATAATAAAAAACAACGGGTTGCACTCCGGGAGTGCCGGTAGAAGTGAAAAATTTCAAAAGTGGGGCCTTTTAACTAGACACTTTTCTCCTTAGTGTTTTCACTATACGTCAAATTTCAAAATGGCCCCAAAATTTTCAAAAGTGGGGCCATTTAACTGGAGACACTTTTTTCTTCATAGTGTTTTCACCATACGTCAAATTTCAAAATGGCCCAAAAAATCTCAAAAGTGGGGCCATTTAACTGGAGACACTTCTTTTCTCTATCGCGTTTTCACCATACGTCAAATTTCAAAACGGCCCCAAAAATCTCAAAAGTGGGGCCATTTAACTGGAGACACTTCTGTTCTCCATGGTGTTTTCACCATACGTCAAATTTCAAAACGGCCCCAAAAATCTCAAAAGTGGGGCCATTTAACTGGAGACACTTCTGTTCTCCATGGTGTTTTCACCATACGTCAAATTTCAAAACGGCCCCAAAAATCTCAAAAGTGGGGCCATTTAACTGGAGACACTTCTGTTCTCCATGGTGTTTTCACCATACGTCAAATTTCCAAATGGCCCCAAAAATTTCAAAAGTGGGTCCATTTAACTGGAGACACTTCTTTTCTCTTAGATACTGATTTCACCGTACGTCAACTTTCAAAATGGCCACAAAAATCTCAAAAGTCGAGCCATTTAACTGGAGACAATTTTCGTGGGGGGACAATTGGAGGTAAAGGCCAATGTAAGGGTAAATGTGATGGGGATGATTAGCGGTCAAGGTCAAGGCCAAAGGTCAATAGTTGGGGTCAAAAGTAAACACGAACTAAAATAGTGTTACGTGTTAGGGTTCGAAGGATTTGGAGAGAAAAGACCTGCTGACTCTTTTGAAGACTTTATTCCCTAGCACTAGGTCCAACACAAAGCACTAGGTCTAACACTAAACACTAAGTCCAAACACTAAGCACTAAGTCCAAACACTAAGCACTAACAGTGTCCTTAAGTCGTAGCCAAGTCGCGGGTATCACTGGTATTAATCACTGGTATCACTTTTACTTATCGCCTGTTTCGCCTCGAAATCACCCGAAGGTAGCTCGAAACTGAACTCCCGATCACTAGTTTTCGCTTGTATCGCCCGTATCGCTTCGACGGAAGCTCAAAGTGAACTCCTCTCGCTCGCATTCTTCCGACGTATTTATACCGGTCGATACGAGTCCCAGACGATTCCAGAAGGTTCCCGAGTCCCATGACCGTGTTAGATTTATTCTGGAACGTTTGCACAGTAGCGCCATCTAGTACTGAGTAGGGGCCCCACGCTGTTCCTGTTCACACCAAGTGGTGTCATTGGTTGACGCTAGATGGCGCTTTTGTGTGTTCGTAACACTACTCCCCTCTTAGAGATGTTCGTCCCGAGCATCGTTGCCACTGCCATGGTACCGCGCTAGACGATCTATGTGCACCACTTTGAATGACCCTCTTGACACCCAGATGACCTTCTGATACGCCATCATGCATTTCACGGAGAACATCTGGCACTCTCGTTCTTGGGACGATTATCTGAAGATGGAACTCTCTGCCGTTATTTCTGGTAGGGTATTCCGTTTATCAGACTGTCCCATTGCGCCCAGTACGCCTTAGTGATAGCGCCAGTGGGTGCAACCTCACTCCAGATTAGTTTTACGTCACCCCGTTTCTTGCACGTGACGATGTGTTGAAGGTCGTCATCTCTGTCTTGAGCCTGCCTCATAGCATCATTCCTCCCAGAGACCCAAAGGAGTTGAGCAGGCGGGGCCCGGTGGGCGGGGCCAGTGGGCGGGGCTTGGCCCACAGTGGGCGGAGCCTGAGGGGCGTGGTCAGTGGGCGGGTCATAGTAGGCGGGGCCAGTGGGCGGAGCTTGGTCCCCAGTGGGTGTGGCCTCCGCCAAGAGTCGCTCCTCTCCGCCAGGGGTCGCTCCTCTCCGCCAGGGGTCGCACCTCTCGGCCAGGGGCCGCACCTCTCGGCCAGGGGCCGCACCTCTCGGCCAGGGGTCGCACCTCTCGGCCAGGGGTCGCACCTCTCCGCCAGGGGTCGCACCTCTCCGCCAGGGGTCGCACCTCTCCGCCAGGGGTCGCACCTCTCCGCCAAGGGTCGCACCTCTCCGCCAGGGGTCGCACCTCTCCGCCAGGGGTCGCACCTCTCCGCCAGGGGTCGCACCTCTCCGCCAGGGGTCGCACCTCTCGGCCAGGGGTCGCACCTCTCCGCCAGGGGTCGCACCTCTCGGCCAGGGGTCGCACGTCTCCGCCGCCAGGGGTCGCTCTCCATCGCCAGGGGTCGCTTTCCATCGCCAGGGGTCGCAGTCTTCCGCCAGGGGTCGCTCTCCACCGCCAGGGGTCGCAGTCTTCCGCCAGGGGTCGCAGTCTTCCGCCAGGGGTCGCAGTCTTCCGCCAGGGGTCGCTCTCCACCACCAGGGGTCGCAGTCTTCCGCCAGGGGTTGCTCTCCACCACCAGGGGTCGCACTCTTCCGCCAAGGGTCGCACTCTTCCGCCAAGGGTCGCACCTCTCCGCCCGGGGGTCGCACCTCTCCGCCCGGGGGTCGCACCTCTCCGCCCGGGGGTCGCACCTCTCCGCCCGGGGGTCGCACCTCTCCGCCCGGGGGTCGCTCCTCCGCCCGGGGGTCGCTCCTCCGCCCGGGGGTCGCTCCTCCGCCCGGGGGTCGCTCCTCCGCCCGGGGGTCGCTCCTCCACCCGGGCGTCGCTCCTTCGCCCGAGGGTCGCTCCTCCACCCGGGGGTCGCTCCTCCACCCGGGAGCTGCTCCTCCCGCCGCACTTCTTGAAATCTTCTCTCGGAGTCAATGGCATCTCCAAATCCCACTTCTGACACCAGTTGTTACGTGTTAGGGTTCGAAGGATTTGGAGAGAAAAGACCTGCTGACTCTTTTGAAGACTTTATTCCCTAGCACTAGGTCCAACACAAAGCACTAGGTCTAACACTAAACACTAAGTCCAAACACTAAGCACTAAGTCCAAACACTAAGCACTAACAGTGTCCTTAAGTCGTAGCCAAGTCGCGGGTATCACTGGTATTAATCACTGGTATCACTTTTACTTATCGCCTGTTTCGCCTCGAAATCACCCGAAGGTAGCTCGAAACTGAACTCCCGATCACTAGTTTTCGCTTGTATCGCCCGTATCGCTTCGACGGAAGCTCAAAGTGAACTCCTCTCGCTCGCATTCTTCCGACGTATTTATACCGGTCGATACGAGTCCCAGACGATTCCAGAAGGTTCCCGAGTCCCATGACCGTGTTAGATTTATTCTGGAACGTTTGCACAGTAGCGCCATCTAGTACTGAGTAGGGGCCCCACGCTGTTCCTGTTCACACCAAGTGGTGTCATTGGTTGACGCTAGATGGCGCTTTTGTGTGTTCGTAACAATAGTTTCATGCTCGCGTAAACCAAGACAGCAAACAATTGCAAGTTGCATCTTATGACTTTTCGATCAGATTCACGTGTCCTGCTCGAGTTTAACAGTTTTTACCCATCCCAAGAAAAGTGCACAGTGCCGCTAAAGGAATTTTCACTTATAACAAATGCTCTAAAAAGTTTATTTGGGTAAGATGTTTGTTATCATGAGCATTATCACGTAGTAAAGTGTTTTACACTAATTAAAAGTCACTCTATAATATACGTTTCAGCAACTTGTATTATAATTTATGACATATTATTATTTTTAAACAAAAAATTAAACCGACTTCCAAAGTAAAAATACACAAATAAGTATGAAATAAAACTTATTTTCTAAATAATTCCCCTTTTAAATTTGGCTATTTCTCTACTTAATCTTCTTAATTTTGAAGTCGATACCAGCCCAAACGATGTTCGACAATATTTTATAGAACTCACGTTCATATTTGCCGGTACCGTGGTGGTGGCTTAAAGTTCATATTAAGAAGATTAAGTAGAGAAATAGCCAAATTTAAAAGGGAAATTATTTAGAAAATAAGTTTTATTTCATTCTTTTTTGTGTATTTTTACGTTGGAAGTCGGTTTAATTTTTTGTTTAAAAATAATAATTTCACCCGTTTTAGTTATATATTTTGTTAAGTTGTTATTAATACGTCTTAAGAACGACTAAAATAAACGATCGAATGTATAATTGAATACGCGCCAAGCTTCCATTAGGTATTGTTGTTAAGGTGATGATGATGATTACTGTAAGTTACAAAGTGGCATATGCTTGCAGTTCTTTAAACAATGCTGAAATTTCCAAACGTGTATCTTTAAAGACTAAGGATTTCTGTTCAGTGCTTTTGGATCTAGGGTATACCCTAGATCCAAAAATAAGATGTTGAAACCAAGGTATACCTTGGTTTCAACATCTTATTTTTAGGAGCATATGCTGCATTGTGTTACTTCAGTAAAAGTCAAAATCACTATATGTGTCGATATAAATTTCGAGGAGTTCCCTCGATTCCTCATGGATCGCATCATCCGGTTTCCACCTTAGTGACTAAAGGACCAATTTCGAATTAAACCCTTTACAACAACAAAAGAATTTTTCAAATAGGTCCATAAACAGCAGAGTAATGTTCCAAGATCTCCGTGTTAGTGTAAAATACTATAAGAAGTACCTTTTATATCATCATAATGTGATGATGTATGGTGTGATAGTGGTGGTGATGATGATGTTTACTCTAATTGACAGGGTGGCATATGCTTGCAGCTTGCAGTTCTTTATACAACGCCGAAATCCCCAAACATGTATCTATAACGAGTCAGGAGTTCTGTTTTATACTTTTGGATCCAGGGTATACCATGGAGCAAAATATTACTTTTTGATAGCATGTGCTTGGACTTCTTTAGAAAAAGTTGAAATCACCATATGTTTCCAAACTTCAACTAATTTGTCCCCAAATTAAAAATATTGTTGTCACCCTTGTTAAAAAGAGACGGAGCGGTTTGTATTGTATCTCCCTCTCGGCACAGATTTGATGCCGAGAGCTCTTTCCAGTTGTATATAATACTTACAAATTCCTTGATTTTTCTACATATTATATGTCAAGAAAATAAATGATCTAATAGAATGTCAAAGATAATAAATACCACTATACCACTATAAAGATATAAAACTTTATGATAAAATGTTTATACAATTTTTATTCAATAATTTCAATAATGTCCGGAACTTTCATATACTTATTCAAACAAATTTCAGATGAAAATTCAGCAAAATCATATTATGTCATACAAAAAATACTTAATTTTACAGCATAATATTAGTCATTTAAAAAGTCTTTAACATTATAGTAAAACTTAACCAGCCAGTTAAGTTCTTACGTTTGTTTAAAATACATAATATTATGAAACAATTTTAATATCTTAAGTTAATATAATAATAAATATAAGGTTTATTTAAATTAGTCATGGATACTATGGGCTTATGATCTACTGCTTATGTAAAGACATTTAGGCAGAAAAATAATTGTCATACTCAAACTAAAAAAATCATCTCATGTATGGGTGACTCTTTGCAAAATGCAAACTCGCCGATATAAAGATATTTTCTTTTTCGAGTATGACAATTATATTTCTGCTTAAATTTCTTTGCATAAGCAGTAGAGCCCAAAGGATCTGTAACTGATTTTACCAAACCATATAAAATAGGGAAGTAGCAATAGAAATAATATGAGTCCTGTGTATGAAATACTTTACAAATTCTTTTTTATGGAGCATAAACATGTTACCTAATTAGGAAAAGGTCACGAAAGTATGCTCTGTTAATAATAATAATTGAAGCTAGGCTGCTGCCTCGAATTTCGTGGTGAGCAACAGGTGATTTAAAGAGCAAAGACTTTGCCTAAATAACATCAATACATCAGCTGTGTGACGTCAAGGACCTTAAAGATTGTAATGTAATTTTATTCAGTATAATTATGATAGATTAAGTCAATTAGGAGTAATAAACTATGGACGAACATTTTTATTCCATTACATAGTGTATTGTTCTCGTACCAAAATCGATAGTTTCGACTGATGAGTTAAAAATTAACTCATGATGTCATGTATTGATTCGGTGTTAGGTATACAATTATACATAATACAATTGCACTTGTAGTGTTGTGTCATGAACTCATGAATCATGATTCATGATATAACTGACTTATTATGAATTCAAGTCGAAATACTTGTTTGCGTTTTTTCAGCGAAAGAATGCATTGATTAATAATAATAGTTCACATCTTTTTTTTTTGCGATTTATGAAACTATAGGAACAATATAGGTATGATAATTAAAATCACACACATATGTACCTTTATCACTGTGTTGTCTTAGTTTAGTTTTAAAATTATATACTTATGTCACCGTAAAATTGTAAAAACCGATAGATTGTAATATTACTAGAGATATTATAAAAAGTCGACAGATTGTCAAATAAACATTTCTCCTTACAATTGTAGGTACGCATTATTTTTCGTTATATTGTAATATTTACCGTGCCGATTTATTAAACGGCAAGTGCCCCGCGCCGCCATATTTGTTTACTTTTTCATAATAATAATAATAATTATTATTATACTGAAATTTTTTTCAATATATGGTATCCTTAATTTAAAATTACTTAATTACTGCTTCATTACATTTTCAATATCATATAACTATTATTTTTTACAATGCTGTTTTCAGTCGCAGCCTCCGTATAGTGGCGGAGTCGTACGCCATCAAGGGCTTGTGTCTGGAGCTGACCTCCGTGCCATCCTCCACCAGCAAGTACAAGAAGGTCGAGCGGGAGTCCGAAATGGTAAGTTATCCATTTCTACAGTGAGTATGTTATGCATTTTTATGGTAAGTTATGCATTTTTATAGTGAGTCCGAAATGGTAAGTTATGCATTTTTATTTACAGCACGTCTGTCATTTCCATAGAAAAACAAAAATTGTCATTCTTCAAGGGCCATTAGAAAAATGATTTTACTGCACACATACTCAACTAAGGCTCGTAGGGCTTTGTATACGGGACGTCTTCAAAACAAAAATAGACAAAGATAGTATTCAATTCTCGTTCCAAAAATATATACAAGATATGAGCTTAAATTTTGACCAGATTATGCTACACAATACTTAAAGCGCGGCCGATCCGACGTAGTAGTAGTAGTAATAGTCATGATACTAACCAGTGTCGTCCCCAGGTCCGCAGCTTCGAGGTGGCCAGCGAGCTCGCCCTGCTGTACCTGCAGCGCGCGCCCACCGCCCGCGCCGGCGCCGCGCTCGAGACGGCCCTGCAGCGCGCGCCGCTGCTGCACGTGCGCCACGCGCGCCTGCACACGGCGGTCGACAGGTATCGCAGATTGTTGTGGCCGATAGACCCAATCCGTTCAGATCTAGTCGTAAACGAAGAAATAATGAGGGATTTCAAATTCGTGACATCTTTCAGCTTTTTGACACGACAAGGACTGTCGTGCTACCAAGTGCCGCTTGGTGATAGGAAAAGAATCGAAAATTCTTAATGACCGTTTTTGATACCACTTACGCCACCAGATGACGCTTTGTGTGCGTTGGGTCTGTCCCTTAACGACAGAAAAAATATCAAACACCCTCATTGCGCGCTGTATTGCTACAAATTTAAATGTCACGTATTGACCGTGCAATAGAGAAACGTCACTTACCTTAGGTCGAATTTAATATTTTTTTAAATTCTATTTATGCTTAGATTTGAGATTGCTTCTGAACAGACTTTAGAGGCCGTTTACGTACCATACAAGCTTGGGCCCTGATGGTCGATTCTGCTAATTAAATCTTGCAATAATACTGTTACGATCCAGTACCGACACCCGACATTGAAAATTTGAACAATCTGTAAAAAACTAAACTGTCTAGTTATGACGGTTAAGGAAGAGCCTGGCGACAGACAGACGGACAGATACAGACAGCGAAGTTTTAGTAATAGGATATAACATTGTATGGGACAATCTGAGCAATTTTTGCTATTGTAACAAAATGTGCACGTAAACTCATTTGCTCTAAAACACTGTGATCAAGCGATTATATACACTACTCACATAATAATACAGTTGAAATCCGTAGATACCGCGAGATGCTGATGGCGGTGGAGTCGGTATCGACGCAAGCGCTGCGTCTGACCCTGGCCAGACAGCTGGCGGAGGTGCTGATGAGAGGAGTCACGGGACAGGTACTACTTTGTTATAGTCTGTTCTGTATGTTGGTATTCTACACTTTACTGCGAGGTATTCTTTGCCTTAAAGTAAGACAAATTGTCTACAAACATAATTATACATCTTCATAACAAAAATAGTATCATCAGTATTCGATTCTCGTTCCAAAAATATACAGGATTATTTTTTCACCAGTACAATAAATCAACATACGTAATTGATGTCAAAAATAAAAAATACTAGCGATTTTTGTTACTACCCCTTTGGAACAAAAAAACAAAATTATCAATCCCCGAACTTATCCGCTAAACTAATACAAAATGTGGATGCATTACGCATGTATCGATGCTTTGTTGCTAACTCGTGCGCCGCCCGGCCGATCGCTTACCCCGCCCCGCCGCCCCCTACCTCATACCGCACCCGTTGACGCCTTGTAGTTAGTGCCCCCATGCGGTATTAGATTGGTTATAGGATAAATTAATTGAAATGAAAAATTTTTTTTTTTTTAATTTGTGGAATGTACTCTATTATTAATACCAATGACGTGGTAAAATTTATTGTACCGATGTAAAAGTATTCCTGTATAATATGTTGCCGTAAAATTGTATTTGATCGTTGTAAATTGGTTAGGCAATTTTTAGAATTCCATAGTAACTACAAGGAACTCTTATAATTTCAAGTTGACCTGCTGTGTCCTATTCCTAACTCTATGGACATAAAACCGCCTACCTACTGTAAAACTGACCAACCCGGGACAACCTACGGACAGTTGACAATTTGACGAATTCCAGTTCGGTATATTAGAATATAACGAAAAATAATGCGTAAAATTGTAAGGATAATTTTTATTTGACAATCTGTTGACATATTATAATCTCTAGTTATATTACTATCTAACAGTTTTTACAATTAACGGTGACATACACAACATATTGTGTGTTCGATGCTCCAGCCAGGATCTCTATGTTGAATATCTTGGGGATTCTTCTTATAAGTTACATGGAGATACAAATGATACAAATCATAGCATCACAATATGTTGATTTATTACTACACGTACAACAGATACATTTAATATATAACTCATATAACAGAGGAGCATACTAATACATGTCTATACTGTACATAGCCTTTCGGCTAACTGAATCTGCCTATCTTAGGCATCAAAGTGACAGTACGAAGTTTGGCATTGACATAACATTTTCTTAAATAATTATCATGTTATGTAACAATGTGAACTTAAATTTGACCAGATTATCCTAAAAAATACCTAAATTATGCACAACCTCGCGGCCAATACTGTGCGGCGGGCGCCTGACCATTAAAGCCGGCGCGTTGTACGGCAGTGTGAGGGTGTCCATGCATAGTGCGAGTTTACAGGAAATGTTCATCACGTTATTTTTTCTGTAAATCACAAAAATTTTAAGTTATGAAAATTGTCATTTCTATACTAATATTTTATATATATGTAACCTCATTGCTCCTCCTTGATACTCTTTTTTGTCTTGACAGGAAATACTTGACAGACTTTTATATTGTGATTCATATGAATAATTTATGTTTGAAAATATTTGCGAAATATTAGCATTAAATGTTGTTTCTTTAGTTGTAAAGCAACACATTATCTTTTATTTCCATATTGTTAAAAATCATATTATAAAACAACATTTTCGCTATAACTTGTGAACAATGGAAAAACTGAGATTCGAATTTGTGGTAAAGGCAAGTGATGATCCAAAAACTAATATTATATGCTTAACTTCGATTACTGATACTGATAATAGAACATACTCGATTCCGGAAGAATTACAACCAGCTAAATTTCATGATGCTGTTCTAAAGACGCGAGTATTTGAAAATATAAAAAAAACATTGAAGAAAAGGCATGAGAGAAGGCAAGTATGGATAACAATGACACAAGAAATACATGATACCTATATAGATGACGATGGAAACATTCAATTTAACGGATATTTTTTAGAGGAAATAACTTCAAAATTTGAAAGAGCACCACAGCATATAGGAATTTTGGAAGAGTCTTTGACAGAATTATTACATAAATGCACGGAATCAAATAAACCACAAATTTCGGGAAATGTGGTAGACAAATTTATTTTGGAAAAGTTTAACAGGAGGACATCTAATGCATCTCAATGGATGAATAGATTTGAAGAGGAATGTTCACGCTTATCAATTGTTGAAGATGCAAAGAAAATTGAGATTATAAGAGCATTTTTAGAAGACCTAGACTGGTATACCTCCATGATGATTAAATATACAATTAATTCGGAATGGAAAACATGGAAGGAATGTTTCTGTGAAACTTATGCTGACAAAGGTTGGTCAGCAGTCAGGTATGCAATTTTATTTCATTACAGACAAGGTTATTTATTAGACTATGCCTTGAAAAAGGAGAGACTTTTATTGGAAGTGAACAAAAACATTGATGTTTGTACATTGATTGATTTAATTGCAACGGGATTACCTATATTTGTGATAAATAAAATTGATAGAAATATTTTAAGAACGACAGAAGATTTATTTAACCAAGTAAGAGGTCTAGAATATTTAGTTACCAGAAAGAATTTTCAAAACAACTTTAGAAGGAATGCTGACAATGAATCAGAGAAACAAAATAAGAATAGAAGAAGCTCACAAGCAGTAGGAGAAAACAGATATCCAATAAGAAACGTTAACAATTCAGAGTTAGAAGTTGAACTAAATGAAATCAATCCAAAAAACTTGATATCCCGCCATTAATCAAAATTGAAGTTGAATTAAATGACTCCTTAAAAATAAAAGGGATCTATGATTCAGGTTCGAATGTGTCCTTAGTAAATTCCAAAATTTTGTCAATAAAAGGTACTCAAAATAATAAGGACGGTATAAATGCGAACCTCAAGACGATTAATGGCGTTAAAAAGAGTGTTGGTATGATAACTCTCAAAATAAAGATTTTCGATATAGAGAGAGATGTCAATGTATTTGTCATAGACGCAGAAACTTTCGATTACGATTTTTTGATTGGATTAGACATAATAAAAAAATTTCATCTTGTTCAAGATGAATACTTGGAAATAAAACAAAGTATTCCGTTTAAGGAGAATAAGATATATTATAAAACAAAGACATTTTATAGAACAACCAATTTTGACAAAGCAAACAAAAAATATGAAATTAATTTTAATGAACACCTAGAGGAAAAAGACTTTACTATTATGGTGAATCACCTTAATGTGGATCAACAGAATGATATTGATAATCTTATATCAAAATATAAATCACTTTTCGCGACAGGCAAGTACGATGTTGGTAAAGTAAAAGATTACGAAGCACATATTGATTTATTGGTCGATAGGTACTGCGCTAAAAGACCATATAGATGTTGTATAGGGGATAAAAAAGAGATAGAAATGCAGGTGGCTAAATTATTAGAAGAAAATTTAATTGAAGAATCATATAGTCCTTTTGCAGCACCTGTTACTCTGGCATATAAAAAAGAAGATGGACGGAAATCCAGATTATGTATTGATTTCCGAGATTTAAATAAAATTGTAATACCACAATCACAACCGTTTCCCTTAATAGAAGACTTAGTGGTGAAAACTCGAAATTGTAAATACTTCACAACACTTGATGTTAATTCGGCATTTTGGTCAATCCCGCTCAAAATTGAAGACAGACATAAAACAGCTTTTGTAACTCAAGATGGACATTTTCAATGGACCTGCCTACCCTTTGGATTAAAAACTTCACCAGCGATTTTTCAGAGAGTATTAAGCAATATCATAAGGAAACACAAACTATCGAACTTTACTGTAAATTATATTGATGACATATTGATATTTTCTAAGACGTTTCAAGAACATATTACTCATTTATCATTACTACTAGAAGCAATATCAAAAGAAGGATTTAGACTAAAATTTTCAAAATGTAACTTTGCACAAGATTCAGTAAAGTACCTTGGTCATATAATTAAGGACAACACGATAACTCCTTTGAAAGATAATTTAATTGCAATAAAAGATTTTCCTATACCAAAGACGCAAAAGAACGTACGTCAATTTTTAGGAAAAATCAATTTTTATGGTAAATATATACCAAATATATCAATCATTTTAGATCCTTTACATAATTTATTGAGAAAAGGGCAACAATTTGTTTGGTCAAAAAAGTGTGAAGAATCTTTTCAGTTGATTAAAAACTTAATGTGCCAGAAGCCTATATTAACTATTTTTGATCCTGATTTACCGATAAATATTTATACTGACGCCAGCATACTGGGTATTGGCGCTGTTATGAAACAGCCACAGCTTAATGGAGAGGAAAAGCCATGTGCATATTTTTCAAGAAAACTTAATGATACTCAGAAAAAGAAAAAAGCTATTTACTTAGAATGTTTAGCTATAAAGGAGGCTGTTAAGTATTGGCAACATTGGTTACTAGGGAAAAAGTTTACAGTCTTTACAGATCATAAACCTTTAGAAAAAATGAATATTAAATCTCGACCAGACGAAGAACTAGGCGATCTTACATATTATTTATCTCAATACAATTTTGAAGTTATTTATTCGCCAGGTAAATATAATTTGGAAGCTGATAGTCTTAGTAGAAATCCAGTATTGGAAGCAGATGATAATCATGATGATAATTTAAAAATTGTAAATTTTGTTAAAATAGAAGATATCCAATGTGACCAGCAAAGAAATGAATACATAAGACTAAATAAAAATAAATTAAAGTTTCAAAATTCAATATACTATAAAAAGTCAAAGAAAAAAGAAAAAATCATACTAACGGAAGAATTTGGTAAAAAGCTAATAAAAGATATTCATTACCTCTACTGTCACATAGGAGCAGAACAGATAAGAAATAAAATAAGCGCATTTTATACTGCAAATAACTTGATGAGAAATATAAAGAATGTGTGTGACACATGTGAAGTATGCATAAGAAATAAGTCCAGAGGTAAATATAATTATGGGCTATTGTCTCAGTTAGGACCAGCTTCATGTCCTTATGAAATAATGTCAATAGACACTATTGGAGGATTTGGTGGATCTCGATCTACAAAGAAATATTTACATCTTTTAATAGATCACTTTACAAGATATGCTTATATTTTGACCTCGAAAACACAGAATTCAAATGATTTTATAAAGCTATTGCAGAAAGTGACACAGGAACATAAGATTGGTATTATTTTATCTGATCAATACCCAGTTGAAGATTTAAAAAGGGACAGAAAAGTGGCATTTGAAAATTCTATGAAGTCACATATTTACAATAAAGAAAAATTTGATAGAAAAAGGAGAGATCTTGATTTGAAAATTGGTGATTTTGTATATGTTGAAAATGGAAATAAACTTAATAGAAGAAAGTTGGATGAACTAAAAATTGGGCCATTTGAGGTCTTGGAAAAGATATCTGACTCTATATACAGAGTAGACACTGGACACAGGAAATGTGAATCAAATTTCTATCACATTACGAAGATCGTTCCGGCTCCTACAGCTACAGTGGTCGGAGCCTGATCTGGGGGGGGAGATGTAACCTCATTGCTCCTCCTTGATACTCTTTTTTGTCTTGACAGGAAATACTTGACAGACTTTTATATTGTGATTCATATGAATAATTTATGTTTGAAAATATTTGCGAAATATTAGCATTAAATGTTGTTTCTTTAGTTGTAAAGCAACACATTATCTTTTATTTCCATATTGTTAAAAATCATATTATATATATAATAATAAGAAGAAAGGTTTGTTTGTTTGTATGTTCGTCTGTTTGTTTGCATCGAATAGGCTCCGAAACTACTGGACCGATTTGGTTGAAATTTGGCACCGATATAGAGTAGACCACGGGGAAGGATATAGGCTACTTTTTACTGCGGCAAAATGTATGGTTTCCGAACGATTACCTTTTGCGCGCATGAAATCGCGATTATGTAATATTGCAGCCTAATGTTGGGTTTTATTTAATTTGGATAAAAATACACCCAGTATAGTTCTAAAAATCATTTTTTCGAAAATAACAGCCATATTAAAGTATTAATCAATGTGTAAGGTACCAATTTGAAACAATTTTTCGATGCCTATCCTAAATATGAGCTCCGTGGCCTAGTGGGTATACTGTTTGGTTGGCACTCAAGAGAGTGCAGGTTCGAATCCCAGGTTGTGGCGTGTACCAATGAGACTTTTCAGATCTCAAGTACATTATACGGACGCTCTAACGGCGAAGGAAATCATCGTGCGGAAACCCGCACATGGTTGGCCCAGACGTATTGACCAGGCATTCCTCTGGACTAGGTTGTTGTGAGAATGCCGTATGTGCTTGGACAGCCATACGACATTTAAAAACCGACTGTCCCAGGCACTTAAATATTTCAAGAGTGGTCACTTCGCTCGAAGAATACTGTATAAATCATCCATTAACGGATGAAAAGGTCTAATTTTTTTATCCTAAATGATTTTCGTTTCAATAAAAATGTTGTTTGCCAGGTATACCGCGCCCCGCAAAAGGTGGCGGTGCCGCAGCTGGCGGGCACGCTCTCGCGCCGGAGAGAGGAGCACGTGTCCGAGGGGCCGTGGAAACCCAAGAAATATGCCAGCTTCAACCAGGTCATTTGCTGCTTCATCATTTTTTCAATGGGGACTATCGTTTCTTTGCTCACCAGGTGGTGCCACTGTTGATTGCCAATTTGTCAGTACCATAGAGCAGTGATACTTAGTGTTTATATGCTCTTTGGTCTACATGGAAGAAAAAAAAGGCAAAAAGTGAATGTCATGTTTGCCACTAGAGGCGCTTGTGTCTCAAGCGACACAAGCGCCTCTAGTAGCAAATTCACACGCGATAGCCCCCATTTCATCAAACTTCCGCCTTTCCTACTATTTATAAACGTAGTTTTCCTTTTTATGGATTCTTAAATTATTGATGTAAAGAAGTTTTTCTTTAAAAAAAAAACTTTATTTAATTATTTAGAAAAAATAAAAATATTTTTTTTTGTTAGAAATACTTATTGTTATCAAAACTCGTCAAACTGCATAACAGAACCTCAATTCTCGTATCTGGGGGCACGGCAGTGCCCCCGCCAAGTCGAGCGCGAAGCAAACACTGTCGTACCATTCTTTACTGGAACCATTTCGCCGCATTTTCAGGCCCCTATTTGAGGAGCTCTGGATAAGACCAGAACGCAGAAATTTTCGTCATCTAGTAAGCTATAATCACATACTTAAAATCCAAAATTTTAAGTCTGTAGGTCATTTAGTTCCGAAGTTAAGCGAAAGCAAAGTTTTGAATTTATGACACTCACTCACTCAGTCACTCACTCATGATCATCAGAATAGAACTAGTACTTCTCATGAACTCAGAGAGCTGAAATTTGGTACAGAGTTAGGGTTTAATGGCCACATAAAGGGAAAACTATAAAAACTAGGATAATCGAACATCTGGAGTACCTGGTGACCCTGATTAGAAAACACAAGAGCCCAACCAAACTATTAGAGATCGACATACCGCCTTTACAAAAAATATTCAACATGGCGGTGGGCCGCTTCATTTGATGTCAAAAATCGAAGGTCTGAAGTATCTGATGAAGAATCCTCAGCTGGTTTCAGCTGATTAGAGATATGGTAATGCCCCCCTTCTACTATTGGTACATAAAAAAATCGACTGTCATTTCAAAAACCTAGCGAAGTGGGACACATCTTCTAATTTAATCTAGTCCGTAGCATTCCACTGCTGGGCGAATGCCTCCCTTTCTGCTTTTGATACGCATATAAATAAAATTAAAGGAAAACTCTGGATAAGACTAGACTGGCTTTTATACTTATATTTACAAGTTTACAAGAAGAAATAGTCGAACGATTAACTTTATTGTACTCGATCATTACACAAATTAAATAAACAAATTACACTGAAATCTAGTAAAATAAATCAATATGCCCACGTTTCTACAAAAAGAAGTGAAATCCCACCAAAAACATTCTGTAAAAAACTAGCCAAGTCTCGATAGAGCTGCTTGTTTATCTCTAAAAAGTAGTGAAATCTAGACAAAGTCGTGCCAAGTCTAAGGTTCCTTACTGCGATTTCTTTATTATTATAGTTAATGTTATGTGACTTGGCCGTTGAACATTTTTTATACGTTACAAGTGGGTAGAAGTCAATTTTGTTTACACGTAATGTATATCTGTTGTAACTACCTATGTTTGTTAAGCGAGATAATAGCCCATACTGGTATTGGTAATTGGACGCTAGTGAGTAGTGCCTCATTTTAGGCTGTTGTTGATTGTAGAACACATGTATTGGAGCAATGGTGTCATGGAGCCCCTTTTGTACCATTGTGTACCCTTCAACGGCCAAGTCACACAACATTAACTATAATAATAAAGAAATCGCAGTAAGGAACCTTAGACTTGGCACGACTTTGTCTAGATTTCACTACTTTTTAGAGATAAACAAGCAGCTCTATCGAGACTTGGCTAGTTTTTTACAGAATGTTTTTGGTGGGTTCAACTTACACTTACATTTTACTTTATAAACTGATCTTTGGAGTTTCAACCAATCAAAACGGGTTTCACATTGGTTTTTATGAGAATACCGTTATTCAGTTTTAACATATCGGGACTGGATCGTAACTGTAATGATGTAGGATTTAATTAGCAGAATTGACCTTCAGTTTGTTAGCTACAGTTCGATTACTAATGTATATTGCAGTTCGTGCCGGCGAACTGCTACGAGGAGGTGATGCTGGTGCTGTTGGTGGGTGAGGCGATGGCGGTGCGCGACGCCGTGCTCTCCCAGAGCGCCGAGTTCGAGGCCGCGCGCGCGCACGCCCTGCGCAACGCGCTCAGCCTGGTCGACCTGCTCGCGCTCGCCGCCATGCGCTGGGGGCAGCTGGCGCTCGTGCTCGAGGTACAGCGTGTGTGTTTGCGTGAGAGAGAGATGGAGTGTGCGAATATTAGAAACACCAAAGAGAGATCTCTTCCAAGCGAGGTGCTGTGCTTGGTCAGGCCGAAGCCCACTGTAGTAGTTTTCGGATGTTGTTTATAATATATAGCGCCAAACTGTGAAAACTTCGATAGTGCGATTCGGTATAGTGGCAGTAATTGATCAGCCACAAGAGCATGCATGCATGCGTGCAAGAGGGGACGAGAGAGAGCGTGCTTAAGTGCCAATGTGTGTGTGAGAGAAAGAGAGAGAGAACGTGCATGTGTCCGTGTGTATGTGTGTGAGACAGAGAAAGTATGTGCGTGCGTGCGTAACGAATCGAGCGTGCGTTCGTGCGTACTTGTGAGCGTAACTAGTGTTTATGTCGCTAACGTTCGTTTGTTGCTGTGTACGTAGTCGCTGGAGCGCGCGATGAAGTTCTCGTTCGGTTGCGCGCACGTGTGGCGGCAGCGCGCGCTCGCGACCGCCGCCGCCGCCGTGCCGCAGTCGCACGCGCGACCCAACAGCCACGCAGCCAACAGTGCAGGTATTTATCACTTCGATGTTTAGGGGCCATCCACATATTACGTCACGCAAAATTTCGACTTTTGACCCCCCCCCCCCCATATCACGCTTTTAAGTATCCCTGTACTTGTATTTAACATGTACTGTCACATTTTGTATGACCCCCCCTCCCCCATCCGTTGTGACGTAATATGTGGATGGACCCTTACCCTAAAACGTCTTTATGACATGACAGTATCATGCTTGTCAATAGTCGATTGATACAGTCGCAATTCACAAACATTTTATTTGAATCCGTTGACGCGACTTGGCTGTAGCATCATCGTTCTTCGATGTCGCTTAACAACATAACAAATATAATACTGAATCTTGTTTACCCTTACCAGGAATAAGGAAGCTTTGCCATATTGAGGAAAATTCACGCAACTAAATTTAAATGTCATTACTGTTAATCTTCGAGAATCACATCATTTCGTAGTGTTGCTACTATATAAAAAGAAGCGCTGTTATTGCAGATTTTTTTTACATTCCTGGTCAGGCTTTAAAACAATATAATACGATCGTATTGTGAAACTGTACGTATACGTGTACGCAGGAGCGGGCGCGGCGACGCGCGCGCTGGCGGTGTGGCGGCGGGCGGCGCCTCTACTACCGCACGACGCCTCGTCCCGCCTCGTGCAGGCGGCTACATGCTACCGCTCGCACTGGGTAAGTTATACATACATACATACATATAATCACGCCTTTTTCCCGTAGGGGTAGGCAGGATCGCCTCTTTCCCGTAGGGGTAGGCAGAGACCACTCCTTTCCACTTGCTACGATCCTTACATACTTCTTTCGCTTCGTCCACTTTCATTCTTACCATACATTCCTCCTCTTACATTCAACGTAGCCAAGCGTCTCTCCATGGTCCGCTTTTCGCCTCCGCGAGAAACGAGACGTGATGGGTGGCTAACCACATCGCCGCCATTTTGGATAATTTAATTATTTTTGATTATCCATTGCGTTTCCACGGATTGGTGGAGAGGGTAGGAATAGGGAAAGGGAAGGATAGGTGGTGAGGAAAGGAAGATTGGTAAGTTAGAGTGGGAAATAGGGAATGTAGGATATTACCGCCCAGGAGGGCAAGGGATAGGACAGTAATAGCTAGGGAAGCCGGGGTCGCATACCCGTATATTATACCACAACTACCGGACAGGTAAGTTGGGAAGAGTATCCCGTGGGTAAGTTATACCTGTATTTAAATATACAGAATGAGTTTTGTCGGGAATGTCAATGGGCAACGTTGTGTATTCGTGTTATTTTTCTAAATTTGTATTATTTCGGTTTTTAATGTGACATTGGTAGAATATTAATCATTATTCGTTGACGTGCACAAGTGTGGGCAAGTGATAAAACTACAAAATGCGTTTTAAATTGGGTTTCCCGCCAAAACTCCCTAAGAAGTTTCAGTTAACTGAATCGACTGACGACTCATTGACTACCCCGAATTTGGACTTTGGACATGACGATTTAGAAATACGATGATGAAAATTTGAACGAATATTCTATTTCACTTGATACTGGCAAATGGTTATAAGCTGACGCCATATTTAAGATTTTGCGGGACATTACATTAGTAAACCGTACATATTACAGATAGAGGAAGGCATAGAGCTGGCGGAACAGGCAGTAGCCATTGAGGAGGAGTCGGACGGGCCGCTGCTGCCGCGCAGCTTGCTGTACAGCGCCATAGGACACCAGATGCGGGCACAGGTATACGCAATCCTACCACTGCAGAATACTGGATATCTTTGAAACAAAAATATTATATACAAGCTGATGCCCGCAACTTCGTTTGCATAGAACTAACGGAAACGGAACCCAATTTTTTAACGGAACCCTAAAATAAAACTAGCATGTGTTACACCTTATAACATCAGCTATCTGCCAGTGAAAGTCCCGTGAAAATCGGCCCAGTCGTTTTAGAGATTGGCCGGAACAAACAGACAGATGGACGGACAGACAAAAATTTAAAAAAAAATAAGTAAGTACCGATTATACTTTCATATGCATTAAGTGAAAAGCTGTTAATTTGAAGTTACAAACAAACACATCAATTTTGCGTAATCACTATTAGACCTCGTTACAAATTAGTATTATCGTTATTTAAAACATGTGACCTCAAATTTTCGCCTGATTATCCTATAAAATATGTACTTTATTCTGAGACTACGCGGCGGGCGCATGACCTCCAAAGGGTGCTAAATAGAAAATTATTGAATATCCAATAATAATTTACGACAAACCCATTGTATTATTTACAGAAAATAAACGCGCGGCAGGAGAAGGACGCAGCCAACGACACGTGTCTCCGGCTGCTGTTGCGGGCCGTGTCGCTGGACAGCGGCGACCACCTCGCGCTGTACCACCTGGCCCTGCAGTACATGACGCTCGGCATGCTCAACGAGGCCATGGTGCGTCATCTGTAGTAGGAGACACGCATGTGCTTCGGGAAATTCGTTTATGTGTAGAGGATTTGCGACGTCAAATTATAAGTTCAGTCATTGTAAATTCCAAGCACTTTAAAATTTTTTGAATTGTGCTGTAGTGTTTCCTTCCAATCTCTCAAGAGTGAGTTTTGTATTGCGAAGACCACACCGTACTAGCGAACTCTGTGACTGCAGCTATAATGTAGTATATTGTAGGTAAAATAATTTTTAAAAGGCTTAGAGATACGTAGATATATTTATTAAAATAAATATGTAAATAAAATGTAAATTTCCAATACACATCCAGGACGCGACGCGGTCGTGCCTGCGCGCGCGCAGCGACTTCGGCGGCGGGCTGCGGCTGTGCGTGGCGCTGTGGAGCTCCGCGTGCGCCGGGCCGCGCGCCCCCCGCGCGCTGGAGGCGGCCCGCCTGGCCAGGCACCACTACCCCGCCGCCGAGTGGCCGCTGTGGGCGCTCGCCGCGCTGCAGCTGCGCTGGGAGGGCGGCGAGGTGAGACGGCGCTATCCCGCCGCCGAGTGTGTACGAGTGGGACAGAACGACTCCGTTACTAATAAAAATATTTACACCTGGATATACTTACTTAAACAACGTTGCTGTCTTTGTCTGTCTCGTGACTTGCTCAACATATCAGACAATACGTTAAATGAGTTATCCGTTGTGTCAATATTTTTATAAGGAGGCAGTCAGTCAGGCAGCGGACTGATTTTTTTTATTGCATAAATGAGTAATGAGAAACTGCTCTGAAGAAACCGCATATCAAAATTCAATATTTTCAAAGGTACAGCGATTTGTATACAAAATTTCGCAAGTCTCGTAAAACGCTCCATACTAAAGTCGACCTACAAATGACGTCACTCTTGGGTTAAAGTGTATGAAGTATACGGCTGCAGGAACATATTTGTAAATATCACCGATATTTGTGCGTTTAAGTTCATACTTACCATAATGAATGTTTTTGTATATGATGTAAGCAAACTAATGATGTAGGTTTTGTTTACTAATTTGGCAAAAGAAAAAAATATTTTTTTGTACTTTTTAGATGTATCTAATTACTAAACTACACATAAAATAATATATTTTTTAATTTTAACAAGAAGTAATGCCTCAATATTTCTGAATATATTAATGAAACTAAATACTTCAGATGTAGTCCGATCCCCTATTCTATACAGGAAAGAGAGAGAAATACATTCATTTCGTTTCACAGGCCGCGCTGGCGACGGGCAAGGAGCTGCTGCGGCTACTGAACAGCGCCGAAGTGGAACTGGAGGAGCTGGCGGCGGGCGGCGCAGGCGCGGGCGCGGGCGCGGACCTCGACGCGCTCTCCGACTCGCACGACGACGCCGCCGACGCCGGTGAGGGAGATAGATGTAGTGTGAGAGATAGATAGCTATACTTCACTGGCCTGCAAAACCAAGTATTCTACTTTTGAAATTTAAATTTGTTAAACAACAGTGGTGAAGGCTAGTTTTCTCTCTTAAGGCCCCCACAGACGAGAGGCCGATCGTTTCAGTTAGAACTGACTGTCAGTTCGGCCTGAACGGATTCGAGCACACACACGGAAAAAATCGCATCCGACCCAATTGACGTAAGTTCGGCCTGAACGGATTCGGGCCCACACACGGAACAATCGCATCAGTCCATTCTGGTTTGCCGCGCGCTACGGTCGTGTTTATCAATTTTGTATTTAAACACCGCGAAAACTCATACTACGCTTGTACACGATACACGCCCGCACGGCCGCGGCTCGGGCAAGAACTGAAGCGATTTGTCCACACACGGTCCGTTCAGGCCGCCTGTTCAGGCCAGAATTAATGTTGCCAACTTCGTTATTTTACAAAGTTAATTAATTGCTATAATATACATAATATTTCCTAGTATATTTTAATTTAATGGTAAAATTTATAATAAAATTCAATGAATGAAAAAAATAATAATAACAAAAACTAAAATGCAATGGATTTTGGGAGGCTTCAGGAATTCCTAAGTTAAGTAGCTTCTTTAGTAGTTTTTAGTAGAAATCAATACGAGTTTAGTAGCTTCACAAAAACAGAGCTGGCAACACTGGAACGAATCGTTTCAGTCCGTACGGCCGACTGATGCGATCTCGAAATTGCACACAGACGATACGATTTTGCATCCGTTCAGGCCGAACTGAAGGCAGACCGGATCATGTATGGGGCCCCTTAGGGAAGCCCTAGCCTGTATAGTATGTAGGGATTTGGATGAGGGTCTTCAAAAGGTAAAGTGATGCCGATAGGAAGCCCACGCCACTCTGAAGCACATACAAATACTAAATTAATATGTACAATTCTAGCAAATAAGCGATTATTATTATTAATAATAAAATAATGCAGCGTCAATCCGCGCGGAGTCTGCGGGCGCGTACCGCTGCGCGCGCGCGCTGTCGGACGCGTCGTCGCTGTCGGCGGCCCGGCCGCGCGCGCCGCTCGCCGACCACCGCGCGCACGCGTGGCTGCTGCTGGCCGACCTGTGCCTCAGGTGAGTTCGGTGACCGGGGCCATAATAATAATAATATCTATGGACGCTTCACACCACGTCAATCTGACCCCGTGGTTAGTTCTGGAGGAACTTATGTTACGGGTACCAGACAACGGAAATATATTTAATACTTTTATACTATACACATGTTTAAGATTTTTATTATATTATACACATATTTAATACACATGACCCCAGGAACACGCAAAAACTTTTTGTTCCTTCGGCGGGATTCAAACCCGCGACCCCCGGCTTGAGCACCAACACGCTCAACCAACTGAGCCACAGAGGTCGTCAAAATTGAAGGGATTCTATAGAGGTTTTTGTTACTAAACGCTTGTGTGAAATAAGCCAGCAATACACGTTTTTCAAACAAAAGCGTACAATAAACTATTTAAATTAACAGGCTAGGCCGAGTGAGCGCGGCGGCGGGCTGCGTGTCGGAAGCGGCCGCGCTGACGCCGTTCAGCCATCTTGTTTTATACACGGTAATTTGTTTTTAATTTCATTTTATAACGAAATATTAGGTAAATTCAAAATTAGTATAACTGCCTTTATGTCCTTATTAGATGTCTAACCTTAATTTAGTATACAAATTTTATTTTTGCAAAATAAACGTAACGCCGCCATTTTGAACATAACATGGCGGATACAAACAATAAGTTTTAAAATGAAATTCTATTGTTGTAGACATTATTTCAGTCGTTATTAAACGTGATATAAACTTTCAGCGAGGCCTCGTGCACGCGGCGAGCCAGGAGTGGGAGGAGGCGCGCCAGTGTTTCCAGAACGCGCTTGCGATACACCCCACGCACCTCGACAGCCTGGTGCAGCTGGGTGAGTGTACCAACTACCAAGGGTCTAGTTATATGAGTCCGCGCGACCGAGCGGCTTGGCCGCTACACCGCGAAAATCCGCGAAATTACAAGCAAATGTATGAATCGATTTATTTGACAAGCGGAGCAGCCACTCTTAACAAGTTTCAACGTGTTCATTTGTATCGGTTTATTTGAAGCGGACTGAGCGGTCTGTTGTATAGTGACCATAATGTTTGATACATACCCGTAATTATTTATTCAAAAAATAGAGAAAATAATTCCATTTGGGATGTTAGATGTGGTGATCATAAAAATAGAGTGAAAAAAAACTAATGACTGGAGCGCAATAGCTTCGTCAATGACACCAAATTGGTCGGTCTTCTTTGGTTCCCAATATGGAATTGGTTGATGGTGTTCATAGTATGTATCCACCACCGACGTTGGCGTTGCTTTTTTATATCGGTATGTTTTTTTTTTTTCATTTTATCGTCACGTCTATTCACCTCAAACCCTAGAGAACGTGGGGAGAGCGGAGGCGCTCGGGCCGTTTCATATAAATCAAAAAGCGACTTTGCTGCGGTAACGTCCATGGGCAGGGGGGTGGTTTAGGGGGTTCAAACCCCCCCCCCCCCCCCCCCCCCCCCCCCCCCCCCCCCCCGAAATGGGCCGGCTGGTATATATAATACAGAGATCTGACCAATATACAGAGGCGTATTTAGAAATTTTGCGCCCGAGGCCAATTAACATATTTTGCCGCCCCATTAACCCTATCTGAAAGATGATTTTTGAAGTTATTTTAGAAAAATAATCAACAGCCTAAATCAGAACTTTCATACTACCCCCCCCCCCCCGTAGTCGTTTTATTTTCTTGAACCCCCCCCGAAACTAAAACCTGGCTACGCCCGTGGTAACGTCAATCTGCGGCCAACCCGCTCGGCCGCGCGGACGGATATAACTAGAATCTAAGGCCGGAAAGGGCAAGGACAATCCCTCTTTGATTGATTCAAACTTGCATTTCAAAGTTACAAAAAAGATTAAATATTTTTATATATAGTAGTTACTACCCCTCACGTATAAAAATATTTACACAACGGATAACTTATATAAAGTTGCTGTTCTTTTCTAACTTATCAGATATAATAACCCATATAATTAGTTAACTTATATGATTGAGACAAGATATTTTATTATGGTGATATATCGCAGGCGCCACATACTACGAGCTGGGCTGGCTGCGGCTCGCCGAGCGGACGCTGCGCGAGGCGGGCGCGCTGGAGCCGGCGCGCGCGGACACGTGGCGGCGGCTGGCGCTGGTGCTGGGCGCGCTGGGGGAGCCCGCCGCTGCCGCCGACGCCGCCGCCGCAGCCATCGCGCTGCACCCGCTGCGGCCCGTCGCGCCGCTCGCGCCCTGGTACGTACTGTTAGCGTTGCATCGACGCAGCGCTGTCGCTCCGTCGTTTAACATACTAAAAACTGTACCGTTCACACGGTGCGCTGCGTCGACGCAACGCTGTGACGACGCACGAACAACGGACAGCATCCCCCGAGACGAAGCGGGAGGGGTAACCACGCTACGTTTACTTCGCAACAACGCTGCGTTAACGCAACACCCGTGTGGCTGGCATTGCGTTAACATGTTTGCACTACGTCGACGCAACGCACCGTGTGGACCGGCTCTTAGGCGGCCGTCCCTGTTTGACTTAAAAAAAAAAACTACCCTTTAACACTAAAGTACTTTATTGAACAAAACACACAAACTACACTTTGACTTCCCACACTTTAAGCGAGTGCTTAAAATCGCCCCGTTCGCGGCGGCTTCCAGAATGTAACTGCGTGAAAATAATTAATAAAATAACGAAGTAAAATGAAAACGCATGCTAAACGGAAATATATAAACGCGTGGTAAAATGCTGATTGTGGACTATGTCCATAGTAGCTAGGGCTGTAACAGTACCAACATTTCCTAAAGCGACAAGTGACAACCCTTACAGGAAAGTCGTAAAAATATTGCGTGCAAATAAAAGTAACCGTTTGTGCGCGGGTGGCGCTGAAACTATGTTTCCTACACTCGCCCCGGCAAGTGTAGGTATATTTTACACATAATCTATACTTATATACTTATAATATTATAAATTCGAAAGTGTGTCTATCTGTCTGTCCGTCTGTCTGTTACCTCTTCACGCTTTAACCGCTTAACTGATTTTTATAAAATTTGGTATAAACATACTTTGAGACCCAGGAAAGGACATAGGATATTTTTTATCCCGAAAAAGTACAGTGTTCCCGCGGGATAATGTATTTTACGCGGGCGGAGCTGTGGGCAAAAGCTAGTCTGTAATAAATCTGACTTATTTTAAGGTTAATCGTTCAGTACGCTAGTAGTGTTACTTGTTCTTTGGTCCTATGTTTAGTACAGGTCCAATTTAATATTTTTTTACAAAAATATATTATAGTTCGACAAAATAAATGTGTAATTGTATTTCTTATTAAATGATAAGTGACATTTAAATTGGTAACATAGATGTACAGCTAATGTCTTTTGTTTACGAAGATTTATATGGATCTGAATATATTATAGATACTAGCGACCCGCCCCAGCTTCGCACGGGTACAATACTGATACTAATACTAAAGAATGTCTTTGAACCTCTAACAAAACGGGCGAAATCTAGTCAAAACAAACAGAAACAAATTAATATAGGTACCTACTAAAACTCAATGAAATAAGTAGGTGGGTATACTTTTATCGTATGAAATACCATAGATCTAAACTCCCCCCGCACGCGCACCCCCGCATTGGTGACGCCCACTTCGCAACGGGCCGTGCAGCAGAAATCGTAATATTTTAATTTCGCCATAACTTCAAAACTACACGTCCAATTTCAATCATTCAAAGACCAAATATTATCTACATAAACTGTACTTAGTGATGAAATAATTTATTTTGATAAGGATTAATAGCATGAGTAAAATAAACGCGTTTAAATGTAGTCCAAAAAAAATTCTAGATTTCTAAATAAAAAAATGGTTGTTGTGCCTCACTGGACATAGATAGGTATAGTGTGTCGCGTACTTTTTTGTAGATATTTATAAGATCTATAATTAATTAGAACATTTTATGGTTCTATATTTTATAGTTTAGGCAGCGTACGCAAAATAAGTAACTTTTCTGGTTGATTTTTTACACCTTGTGTCCGAAAAACCCAAATATTTTACGGAACCCTATTTTTTTCCAAAATAAAATATAGCCTATGTTACTCGTAGATAATGTAGCTTTCGAATGGTGAAAGAATTTTTGAAAACGGTCCAGTACTTTTTGAGCCTATTCATTACAAACAAACAAACAAACAAACAAACATACAAACAAAGTTTTCCTCTTTATAATATTAGTGTAGAATACAAATTCCCTGTTTCGCGCTTTCCTTTTCGTAAACTACTACAACTTCACTGTTTTTAGAAAACCAATAATATTATCGTATAATATAGTATCGATTATTAACCGTATGTATTTTTATATTTCAGATTTTATCGAGTAATACCAAACGACTGCCAAGTAATGTAACAATCAATGTAATCTTAAGTAGACCAACGTGTATCCGAACTCTAGTGAAACTTGCCAGCTGTAAAAATGTATATTTAGGTGAGTAAAGTTGTTTAAAGTAAAGTTGGTGGTGTAAAGTCTTCCGCCATGAAACAGACAGCACTGACATTAGCGGCGCTTCCAGTCGCGCGCACTCAGTGTTGCTGTTCCACTCATGTTTTTCAATTATTTTCATGTTAATATAACATTTTTTTTTCTATATTCTTGGATGTAGGCAAAAAGTTTAAGATAATTAGGACTCAATATTATTTTTATGATAATGCTTTAAAATTTTTGTTGGTTATTCGCAACCATTTTAAATTCGTAACCAATTGTTTTCATGGAATATTGGTCCTATATCGTGCTTTAATATGCACTGGTTATCAATTAAGCAATAATATTATTGGTGTTACGGTTCTAAAGTTTCTACAAGTTGGGGCAAGGGTACTCAATTTTGACTTTCGGGTCAAGAGGAACATATACGTATGGTAATGTCAATCTTTGGCTATAGATACCGTTGCCCAACCTTAAATGTTAATATGCTATAAAAATTGTGCAAAACTACATTTTAGTCTAGAGACTAGAAATTTAGAAACAATGGAAATATTATTTATTTGGTCACTAAACATGTTATAAATCTTTAATTAATATTAAATTAAACCTTTATACCAGCTTTTATTTGAATACATAAAATATGTATTCGCATAAAAAAGGGTATATTGTAATGTTAAAAAAAAAAAAAAAACAACAACACACATAACATAAACAAAATACAAGTTTCTATTTTACCAAATTGGTGCTTTCTCAGCATATTCGTTGTGTGTAATAGCAATGAACATATCCTATGTTTGGAATTTCTGTGAGTTTTTACTCGGTTTCGCGGTAAAAAGGAGTGTTATGCGTTTCTAATGATCTATGTTGATGCTCGCTAAAGTATGTAGCATTTTAGCTTGTATCCAAATTCCAGAAGAGTAAAAATCTATTTTTAGGGAAATGAATATTGACTGACTATCAGGAGGACTATTTTTACCCATAGATAATCTCGCCATAACTGTATTTATACTGTAACAATACTTGTAAAAAGTTCGTTGAATCGAATAATTGATTTTATGTCCTTCGCGGTTTTTAATTATCATAATATTATACATATAAAAGATCTAAGTGAACAGGAAATTATTATAATTTTAAATACTATGTATTAAGGTCAAAACAAGCAAAAACGTTAAGTACAGTTTAACGAGAATTTTGAAAACGGAGGAGTATGAAATTTGGCACAGTTAAATTGTATGTAGAGAAAGGTGTGCAGAAAGCTAATATTTATTTAAATAATAACAGAAGGTTTGACACAATTGTCAATGTTTCTTTTACATTCCATACAAAACATTTTCATACATTTAACGCGTAGCTTAAAAGGCAAAGACCTTAGAAAAGTTGAAATTTGACAATTTAATAAAATATGAATTTTGGTCGATTTTGACCATTTCATTCGGAATATTTACATATTGTGTATGTGTTTGGTTAAAAACGTTTAAATTATCATTCGTGTTGTATTATTAGAATAATTACATTGGTGCTGTTAAACTCGAAGTCATTTATAAGTTAGGTGTGGTTCTATTATTGTCTATAGTTGAGTTTAGATAAACGAAAGATTTGCGGCCGGACAATGAAGCGCTACTTAATTTAAGTAACACTTAAGTAGCATTCTGTCCTCATTTTGCCAAGATCGAGAGGTCCGCTAATTTATGTATATCAATCAGTACTTGGTCATCAAAGTGTCCCCTCCCCTCCTATCATACATGTGCAGGCCCTTGAGGCTGATGGTCGAGGTACTCGAAGGCCGTTGGCTGGCGCGGTACGGAGGGGTGGGGAGTGATGATGATGTCCAGAAGAAGGCGTGTTCTGTCGAGGGTCACCAATGTGGGAATAGTGTGGCAAGCCCCAAAAGGAGATCTCCGACCGAGCGAGGTGCTATGCTCGGTCAGGCCGAAGCCCACTGTAACGATTTTCAGATGTTGTATATATGTCACCGTAAAATTGTAAAAACCGTTAGATTGTAATATTACTACAGATATTATACAATGTCGACATATTGTTAAATAAAAATTTCTCTTTACAATTTTACGCATTATTTTTCGTTATAAGTACTAGTAATTATTATTATGAAAAAGCAAACAAATATGTTTAACCAATCGGCACGGTAAATATTACAATATAACGAAAAATGACGTGTAAAATTGTAAGAAGAAATTTTTATTTGACAATCTGTCGACATTTTATAACTATGTAATATTACAATCTAACGGTTTTTTTTTAATTTTACGGTGACATTATATAATATAGCGCCGATCTTAGAAAACTTCGATAGCGCGATTCAGGATTGTGGCGCTAATTGGTCCGCCTGTGAAAACACATACATGTGTAAAAAACCACACAATTTGTTTTTGATAAATGATATTTTAAATCCTAATTAGTAACTATGTAACTTGTAAGATTTCTAAAATTTGGAAATATTCCTAATGTCTTTATTAAAAAGTTCCAAATTATTTATAATAAGATTCAGTGTCCCAAAATAAATGACCTCATGTTCTAATATGAGGTTTCTCTTTCAAAAGCTTCTTAAGTGTCAGGCCGTCACGGCGCCCAGCGTGTGAGATGAGAGCGTCTTAATTTAAGAAACGTTTGTGACTTGTCTTTTAGTATTTAATTCTCATATCTTCATCGAATTTTAATGTATCGGTGTTGTGTCGTCGGTTGATATAATATAGGGTGCACACAACAGTGAGGCTATTGTCCGGAATGCGGTAGGCCGGGGAAAATTCAGAGCATTGGAAATAGAACTCTGCGCTAATACAAAACAGCTGAAAATCGAACACAGCGTGTCGAGTCAAACGTCGATGTCATATTATAATAGTAACTTCCCACACCGATATCGGTGACGGTGGCTGATTTCATTGAAACCAGGCCAGTTACACAGGAGTTATTTTAAAGTACCCAAGTGTGTGCGCAGTACACAAGAGCACTCTCTTTCTTTACTCTCATAATCCAGCGAGATGGATATAATCCATCGACACGACTGGTGAGAGACTGATCTCGGATGTACTTTTTACATGCCCATCAGACGCATGGATCATCTTTCTCGTCAGTCAATCAGGTGATCAGTCTGCATTGTGCTAACCAAACTTGGAAACAACATATTTTGTTGTTCTAATGCGGGAATCGAACCCACGACCTCCGAGTCGAGAGCCAATGCTCCAACCACTAGACCACGGAGGCTGTCATATAATAATAGATATAAATATGACAGCCCTCACTCAACTCTTCGGTTTTCAACTCTATTGTTTTAGCACAAAGTTGTATTTGCAGTGCTCATAATTTTCCCGGGCCCGCCGGGTTCCGGATCATATAGTCACAGCCTTATCTAATATAACGTTATATAACATTGCTTAGCATGATAATATTTTATGGAAATTAAATTTTTCCAACGTGTTTTACATCAGCAACTGTTATGAACTTATGACTGTAACATTTATAATGGCTATGTTCCGCGGAAAAAAAGCGCTTGTTAGTGCTTGACAGCAGTAAAGAAAAACAGACAATCGGCCAGATTATTATCGGACACGTTTGCTAACTTCAATACTGGTAACATAATGAAAAACGACAACTGTCGAAAACCATTTAAAACATGGTCACAGACTCACATACCATTATACAGCTTAGACGTATAATATATCTAAATATATATATTTCTTCTGTGCGTGTGTATGTCACCGAACTCCTCCTAAACTGTTGGACCGATTTTAATAAAAAAAATTGTGTGTCTTCAGGTGGATTCGAGAATGGTTTAGAATTGCAATTGGACCCGGTAGGTGGCGCTTTACAATTTAATTCTAAGGCGGTACGAAGTTTGCCGTGACAGCTAGTATTATAATATACGGGGCAAATCGAGGCAAAAACTGTCCCCACTTTTGGGGTTGTTTGGGGACATTTTGACATTTGAGGTGTGGTGAAATCAAGATGGCGTAATTTTTTCTTGTATGAAGATATGTTCTGTCAAATATACCTGCGTCATAGCCTTTAATTTTGAAATATTTGGGTCCCACTGAATGTTATATAACGTTATATAGCTGCTCTGTGGAAGCACCTATAAACGTCGTCTCGTGATGAATTTCAATAAATTAATAGTGAGATATTTTACTTAGGTATGATGTTCCATGTTGTCTTATATAGTGTATAATGTTCTTTATATTAGCGCCCTACACACGCAAAGTTCGCACCACGGATTGGAGTGCGTTCCAAACTGTGGAAGGGTTTGTACTGCGGATCGAAATTTCGCGCTGATTACGACTAAAATGCGTCACGTTAAATACGTCATAGCGTGCGGTTTAAACGGTGTGTCATGCCAGATCGGGCTGTTGGCCCGCGCATTTACACATTCGGTTCGAAGCGCGGCCCGGGTTGGAACAGCGCGTGTTCCTGCGGTCCGAATTGTACGTGTAACGGGCGCTATTGAGTGTTATTTCTTATATAAATACTCTGAGGAAATTAAAGTTACTCTGAGAAAGAAGACGGATAACTTAACGTATGTCTTATTTCAGTCGTAATAAAGTCTCAATTACAATGACATTACAATCTTTTGTTTTATTAGCTTTTTCCGATTTGTTCTAACCGGTCAATTTATTGCAATTAGTGCCGTATAAATTTTGTTGATTGTACATTACTGAATAAAGACATGAATGTATTACTTTTTATGATTTCTAGAACTTGTACACTTCGTAGATACTGCTAGGTAAGTAGTTTTAGAGAATTTATTGTTTTCAAATTGTTTTTGTCGATTTAAAAAAAATATCTTATATAAAAATAATATTAAATAAATATGACAAACGAATGTGTAATAAAAACATTAAATGATTGCAAAATAATAATAGAAGATACAGGTTATTATCCCGATTTAAACCTTTTTCATATAAAACACTTAAAATACGTGTTAAAATAACCAATTCTTTCTGACACGCTGAAGTTTTGGAAGCAACAGCACCCGTCACATGCACAGATCCGCCGCGAAACCGCAAAGGGATATGTGCGGTTTGGACGGCGTGATCGAACTGTAGTAATTATTACGACGTCAAATTCGTCTCCGGTTATACTGCCTCTTACATAATACGCCGTTAAAACTGGAAAATGGGCGGTCATCGACAGGCCAGCTGGCCGATTCTGTATCGTACATTTTGTGAGTTAATCACTGAGTAAGTAACGAAACGGAGGAGTGAGTAATGGAAAGTCTCATTTTTGTATTATAGTGAATACAAAAGTGAGACTTTCCGTTACTCACTCCTCCGTTTTGTTACTAACTCAGTGATTAACTCACAAAATGTACGATACAGAATCGGTCAGCTGATCGGACTGTCAGCCCCGCGCGTTTACAGGTTTGTTTCGAACCGCGGGTTGAATCCCGCGGTTCGAACTATACGTGTGATGGGCGCTGTTATGTATTGACAATACGACGGCGCGCCTGAACCTTTGCGTCTTGGGACCAAGTTTGTTTTTGAAAATAAAGTAGATACCTACTTCATGTCTTTCTTCAGTCATACGCTAATAATAAATTAGTCTTATTAAAGTTTTATTGTGTTAAGTCAGTTCACATTACTACAGTAAGTAGGTACTATTGAACTAGTTGCTCGATCAGGCATAAGATCAAAATCGCTTAACAGGACCTATGAATCGAGCGCACGCACAACATACTCGTGTAAATACGTAGTTCCACCACGTCTGCAATCCTTGCGGTCACTTGTGTTTAAATATTTTGTGGCGTCCTAGTGCAAAGGAAAATGTTTAGAAACTAGTCGAGCTGGAACTGTGTCGATATTGTATGTACATGTATGCCATAGTGAAATATCCGAAGCTTTTATTTTTATTTTGGCAATGTTTTACTTTGAACAAAAATAATAAATAATAATAGCTTATGCCAGTTTAGGTATTATTAAAAGCAGCAAATATTGTGCTGTTAATCCCAAAAACGTGATCCTTCCGAAATTTGTATATAGTAATTGGTTATGTATTAATGGAAGGGGTAAAACTTTAGTTTTAGGCTAGGTTACATAATGTTTTTAAAATGTGTATCATTTTGAATGGGCCATAGATCGCTTGGTAGCAGAGGTGTGTTGCTTAAAACTACAGTATTGTAACGAACTATATTATTGTAACAGATTACACAGGCTTGTTTGCTCTGAAAAAGGATTTTACGTTTTTTCAATACTTTACCTGTTTTAAGTCCAATTCAATTAGAAATACAACTGTATTATTTAATAATGTATAACATTTATCGAAGTCAACCACAGAAAATTTGGGTATACAAACTTGCTTATGTAAAGACGTTTAGACAGAAATTATCTAGTAATGAAATGCGCTGAGGTAATTGAACTCATACTACCAGCTGATACCTCACATCTGTTCTTAAATCGTCCTTTTTTCACTAAAAACTTGCGTTTTCAAATAAGCAGTAAGATGAATCAACTGATAGTACTTTTATTACATGATACATTGTATTTCGACCTGTAATATTTTATCTGCTTAAACGTCTAAACTTAAGCAGTATTTATTTAATATATCCAAATTTTCTAAAATGCTTTTGCGAAACGTTAAATAGTAAAACATACAATAATTCCATTTTATTATGATATTTATTTTGTTTATTTATTGTTACCTATTACTTTAGGTAGATATGTTTATAATATTATGTTAATTTGTTATCATAGAGTGCGAGTGTCGAAAATGGTAATTAGTAAATAAAGATATATTTTGTAAATAAGTTATTATAAGTATTAATGCCATGGAAAGGGTTGTAGGAAAATGGTTTGGGATAGTCAGAGTTATCTAGATTATTATGAATTCCTAGTTTATTAATTTTTTGCTGTTGTATAATTATTACTTTAGTGGCTTTCTAGCAATATTTCAGTTTTCTATTTGTATAATACGGAAACAAAAACACTCTAAAAAGTACAATGACACTGTTTAACCAAATCTTATTAATTTTTTTTTTTTTATTAGTTAATTTCGTGGCTATAAGCTATGCTAAGGCAAAATATCTGACAAAATGTTTTAAAAACTAAATGAAATTTCTGTGTTATAAAACTTGTACACCCTTATACTTAGCATTCTCTAGTTACTTTAAATATAATATTGTTTGCAAATATGGCAGGACATTTACGAATAGAACACATTTTTAAAACCGCTCCGTCCGTCTCAGACTAATGTTTACGATTGTTATGACGATTTTTTTTCAAGAAACGGTTAATCAAATGGTGATAAACAACCAGGGGCGTAGCTACCGCTGTATCAGCCGTATCAATTATATAGGGCTCCCGGTAAATTTTTACTCACCACTCTTGCCCTAAACTACTTTTGATTCGGGCTAAAGCTCGCTACGCTACTGTAAAAAACATTGCTAAAACATATTTTGTGCTAAAAATAACTTTCTCTTCCTTTACTTACGTAACCCAGTGGGGCGGATGACCGACACGACTGGCGAGAGATCGCAGGACCGAATTTATACATGCCCATCCGACGCATGGATCATCTTTCTTGTCAGAGGCAAACATTTTTATCCATCTATGATCTGCGCAAGTGAGCCCCAGTAGTTCAGAAGTTGCCATCGCTAATTACGACGAAGTTCGAAAACAAAAATGTATGGGTTTTGATATAAGTAGGTATGGCTAAGTCGCCGTAATTATCGATGGTAACTTGGCTAAAGGTTTTGGGCCTTTAGTCAAGATGCATTCGATAATTTCGCCGACGAAAATGTATGGGATTTGATATAGCGATGCATAACTCACTTAGCGATGACTTAATAATAATAATAAATATGTCAAATCCCATACATTTTTCATTTCGAACTTCGCCGTCGAAATTATCGAATACATCTTGACTAAAGTCCTTTTCCTGTCTCCTATCATTTTCAGGACACTACAGAATGGTCGTCTACAACATATCGGCCTACGATAGTCTGAGTCGGACGAGCTAGTTAGCTAGTATAATCCAGTGTTGTCTTCACTATAAGGGCCAGTTCACACAGAAACGAGACGATTCGCGACTTTGCGCTGCATTTTTAATATAGCGATTCAAAATTCAACTTTATTATTATACTAGCGACCCGCCCCAGCTTCGCACGGGTACAATACTGATACTACAGAATGTCTTTAAACCTCTAACAAAACGGGCGAAATCTAGTCAAAACAAACAGAAAAAAATTAATATAGGTACCTACTAAAACTCAATGAAATAAGTAGGTGGGTATACTTTTATCGTATGAAATACCATAGATCTAAACTCCCCCCCGCAGGCGCACGGCGCGAGCGGGGGGGAGTTTAGAAGACGCCCGCTTCACAACGGGCCGTGCAGCAGAAATCGTAATATTTTAATTTCGCCATAACTTCAAAACCAAACGTCCAATTTCAATCATTCAAAGACCAAATATTATCTACATAAACTGTACTTAGTGATGAAATAATTTATTTTGATAAGGATTAATAGTATGAGTAAAATAAACGCGTTTAAATGTAGTCCAAAAAAAAAAAATCAAGATTTCTAAATAAAAAAATGGTTGTTGTGCCTCACTCGACATAGATAGGTATAGTGTGTCGCGGACTTTTTTGTAGATATTTATAAGATCTACAATTAATTAGAACATTTTAGGGTTCTCTCTTTTATAGTTTAGGCAGCGTACGCAAAATAAGTAACTTTTCTGGTTGATTTTTTACACCTTGTGTCCGAAAAACCCAAATATTTTACGGAACCCTATTTTTTCCAAAATAAAATTTAGCCTATGTTACTCGTGGATAATGTAGCTTTCGAATGGTGAAAGAATTTTTGAAATCGGTCCAGTACTTTTTGAGCCTATTCATTACAAACAAACAAACAAACATACAAACAAAGTTTTCCTCTTTATAATATTAGTGTAGATTATAACTTTATTATTGTTATATACTTGTGTAGTGACACAAGAAGATACCACGTTTAATTGGCTAGACGACTGAAATTTTGTTGCAAATATAAATGTATAGTAGATACTCTTTAATATGAGTAACTTCTTAGAGGAAACAGTGTATAAAATATCAATATTTTATAGGCAGATATAGCGATTTCACTAATTTAGCAAGAAAGAATTTACGAAATTACATATTATAAAATATTATTGATTTTTACGTTTATCAAGTAGTAATTAGTACCTTATTTCTGAGTATATAAATTAAATTATAATATATTTGACATATTATAATCGTTTCCTAAAATAAGGGTTCTAAATTCGAATGTCAAACTGCACCGCATAGCCCAGCGCTTTTCACTCTGCAATGAAACGTGTATTTTCCTGTGTATTGAATAAATGATGCGCCGCGTCGCGTTTCTTCTCGTTTCAGTGTGATCTGACCCCCAGTCGCCACGTATGCGGCCCTGTACATGTACAAATGTACATACTATATACTGTTACTGTATAGTAGACCTTCGATGTTCTTGTATATAATATACTGAAAATATAATTAATATGTTACATACGAGTTGTTTCATTTAAGGCTGCTCTAGTCGGTTTTTTCTCCATACAAACGCTGTTGGTGATTTACTCCAAAGTCAAACATTGTAGACCGAAGTTCTAGCGTAATATCGATTTTTATGACATTTATCTAGGTCGGTATTTGCTTATATTTCTGAAATTCAAATTAGTGTAGAAGATAATAGCCTCCAAACATCGCATTTTTAGCGCAACTTTGAACGTAAATAAAAATTAAATGAAGAATGATAATAAAAAAGCAAGCAAATACGGACACGGTTTAATTATTCAGCAATTGAGATAATTTTACTTCAGACAAAAATATTACATAGTTTTTTCATAAAACACCAATAGCTGAGTGTCGATTTGCGTAATTTGAAGACGCCTTTTCTAAATTACTTTACACAGCTGCATAAATGTGTGCAGTATAGCTTCTCTTATAAGTATAGATTACTATTTTATGGGTATATCCTTTTTCCCCAATATTAGGTGAAATAACAAGCATTTTCCCCGCGCGCAGCACTGAGTTCGAGCCGTTGACTAGCGCACTCTTAGGCTGGGACTATATGCACCGGAATCCGGAAAGCCGTAGAGAATTCTGAGCATTGAAAATAGATCTCTGCACTAATACAATAGAGTTGAAAATAGAACATCCGAGTGTCGAGTCAAATGTCAATGTCATATATGACAGCTCGACACTCGAAACTTCCATTTTCAACTGTATTGTATTAGCACAGAGTTCTATCTTCAGTGCTCATAATTCTCTACGGTCTAACGGATTCCGTTGCATATAGTCCCAGCCTTAAGCGGCATGTTATCCCGCCGCACAAGTCCGGCAGGACACTGATGCGGTGATGTCAAGGCGTGGTGCGCGCGAGCCGTATTTCTCGTTGATATTGAATCGAAAAATATTATAACTAAACATGTATCCAATGAATACACTGTAAAATTTTAATAGTAATCGAGCTGGCAAAATTATTTTTTGATTGGGTCCCTGTAAATCCTATAAATCTCAATGTTTATCAAATCGACGTTGTTTCTGATTTTTTTTATCGAGTAAAATTATCTGTATTGTGTTTCTAACTAAAAAAGTCACTAGTTAAAAGATGTATCTATACATGTATATATTTTTCAGTTTTTTTTAATGACGCTTTCTTTAAAAATTAATTATTCTATAAACGTGAATTTCGAATAAGCCGCCCTTAAGCGGCTTTCAGACTACGCTATAATACAATGTGTCCCGACAACTGTGTCGGAGCCTTTAGTGGTAAAAAATATGGCATTTTTATCGACAAATTGCCCCTCAATTTTTTTTTAACCTTTGTAAAATGGTAGCCATTTTGTTATTTTGGTAATCAAGACCCGGGCTCTCGTACTAATTCGACCACCACTACTCATGTAAATGTCGTAGGAACAAAAAAGGTCTCATTTGATCGCTAAACGTGTGGACAATAATTGATAACCATTATGTTTTAATTTTCTTTGAATAAAAAACAAAGAACGTACCGTGTACTAGGCTCGATACACATAGGCTACATTTTATCCCGAAAAAGTGCTGTTCCCGTGTGTTTTGTAAGTAATTAAGCGGGCGGAGTCGCAGGGTAAAGCTAGTATGAATTATACTGAGGTCATTGTCATATTGTAAAATATGAACCAGAGATAAAATATTATTTAAAAGAGTTCCATAAACACCATAATTTTATGGAGTGCCTATGCCATGAAATTATGGTGTTTTATGTACTCTTATAATATAATATAGAGCTTCGTAGCCTAGTGGGTAGACCGTTTTGTTCGCACTCGAAAGATTGCAGGTTCGAATCCCAAGTTGTGGCGTGTACCAATGAGACTTTTTCAGATCTCAAGTAGGTACATTATACGGACGCTCTAACGGTGAAGGAAAACATCGTGAGGAAACCCGCACATAACTGGCCCCAGACGTATTGACTGGTTCATTCTCCTCTGGACTAGGCTGACTATGTTGTGAGAATGCCGTATGTGCTTGGGCAACCATACGACATTTAAAAACCAACTGTCCCAGGCACTACAGTATTTCAAGAGTGGTTACTTCGCTCGAAGAATACTGTATAAATCATCCATTAACGGATGCAAAGGCCTAAGTTATAATATAATATATTATCTCGGTTTTTATTTACGAGTGTCTACTAAATTATTGGTGTTTAATTCTTACATTCTTGTAACCTTTGATAAGAATAGTTAATTTATTGCCCATCATAATTTCAGCGTATTATAACAGCTAGATTTCTTGCCGGATTGTAATTAACTTTGACGAATTGATATGATTATGGACTGAGATCCCACGCCCGCCAGACTCTCCTTAATTTCTTACTGATAAAATGTATTTCATATTATTATAGTACTAACCCCTTACTAATAAACGCTGTATAAGCTTTGAATAGTTATACAGTGTTTTGTTCCCGTCACACATGTGACATTTTTAATTCTATAGAAGGAGACAAAACACTGTATAACTATTCAAAGCTTATACAGCGATTATTAGTAAGGGGGTTAGTGTATACAATGAAAAATTGTACTCACTTTACTTAGATTTTGATAAAGTATCAACCTTATTTTTTGAATCCTACTAATATTATAAATGTAAAAGTTTGTGAGGATATGGATGGATGTTTGTTACTCTTTCACGGAAAAACTACTGAACGGATTTTGATGAAATTTGGTATGGTAGTAGTTTAGGCTGTGGATTAAAACATATGTTACTTTTTATCCCGAAAATATTTATTTACGTGGGCGGAGCCGCGGGCAACAGCTAGTAATATAAAAGTATCGTGTCTGGTGTCATAGTGTAATGGGGCACACTCCTCCGACGCGGCTTGACCGATTCTTATGAACATTTTTTTGCATATTCAGTAGAAGAATCGGTCGATATCTATTTTTTCAACCCCTAAATGACTCACCCCTAAATATATTTTTAATCTTTTTCGTGAATTTCTTAAAACTTTATATTAATTGGCATAAAAATACATACAGCCCTAAATTTTCACACTTCTACCATCAACCCATTCAAAGGCTGTAAGAAAAGTTAGTAGGTACGATCTTTTGTGCCTTTGGCGCCCTTGGCATCTGACGTTCATTGTACTCAACTAATACTACAATATGACATACGTTTTATCAGTAAGAATATAAGGGGAGTCTAGCGGGGATATTATCTCGGTCCATAAATACCTATATTATTTGTCATTACAATGTTGTATATATCACCGTAAAATTATAAAAACCGTTAGATTGTAAAATAACTAACGAGATTGTAAAAATATGTTGAAAGATTAAAAACTATATATTTATAATCTAACGAAAAATAATGTGTGAAATTATAGGCAGCATATTCGCGTCGGAAGTCTATCAACATTTTACAATTTCACTAGTTTTATTACAATCTAACGGTTTTTACAATTTTACGGTGACATATACAAACTTTTACCATCGACTTGGTTCATGTTTGCTGTGGTTAGCCCCCGAAGAAAACAAAAAGGAGTTATAAGTGAAATGAATGCATGAATTTGATCTAGATTTTTGTATGAAAGCTATGATCGAGAGTGTTTTAGTTATAATTCATCATCATCAGCTCGTTCACTGCAATTCGGGGGTTAGTAATTTACATTAATTCTTCGCTGATACTTGTGCGTTACACTGATACATATACCAAAAGGAGCCCTTTGGTATATTTTTTTAATTTTTTATTTATTTGAGTCAACAAACAGTAAACACAATAAAAGCTTACAATAAAATTCACAAGGAGACAAAAATATATGTGATTGTGTAACCAACACCGTTAACTCCAGATTAACAAACAATAGAAAATATTACCTACCTAATGTGAACATCAGTTGCGAGGGAGTACAACTAAACTCAAAATACATATCATAGTAAGCTAAAAATATACATTCATCTATCTGCTTACACTAATTAATTTTTACGCTAAAAATAGCTAGGGAGCCCAAGATTGTGCCTACTACGTGCTACTACCTAGCTATCTGACTACAGCTGATGTTACCTGACTATTTGATTGCTTAGTAAAGGCGTGAAAGCATACCTCGTCGCGGACAAAAGGACATTCTTATTCTACATACCAATAAGCTATATTAGGATGATACATGAGGAAATGATTAGAGGTATTAGCTAACGATCGAAAGTATTTAAACATTTTCTGATAACTTTATCGAATTTGCAGACTAGTAAGGACGAACACTTTTGACAATGACAAGTCATTTTAGTTTCAAAGAGTTTGGTTCCTGTTAGCAGCTCAGGAACCTAGTGATGGTTCCCACTTCCCCCAGTGTTGCTACTATTGTCTCGTAAGGGTCACTCCACATCCAATCGAACTTTAAACACAAGACACGTATCATTGTAAGACTTCGAATGTCAAGTTGCACCGCGCTGCACAGCACATGTGTAGTGTATGACTAATGTTATACGAAAAAATGTATCCTTTTGTGTATATATGTCACCGTAAAATTGTAAAAATGTCACGGGATACTCATACAACAGGTATCCGGTAGTTGTGGTATAGTATACGGGTACGCGACCCCGGCTTCCCTAGCTATTACTGTCCTATCCCTTGCCCTCCTGCAGGCTTAGCATACGCATAGAAGAAACACCGAAGAAAAGAAAATATGACAGATTGAAGAAACATTAATACCATTCGGAGCAAAATAGGTCTTATTATAAGGTAGCAAGGTCGATGTATCGTCGTTATGAGAAATAACATTTCTTTTCTTCCCGAGCATGAGCTCACAAAATGGCCTCTTTTGACAGCTAAAGTAGAAACGTTTAATGTCAAAAAGTCCCACAATAATGTCAACCACTTCACATCATGGCGGTCCTAGACAAAAAGTTTCTTTACTTTGAGTCATATATATACTTGAATATTTGTTCGTTATTGACAGAAGATTTCCCGGCAACCATTTTAAAAATATGGCTGTTTAGAAAACTTTTATTGACTACCTTGTTATCATAGATTAAGAGCTATTTTGCAACGAACTGTTTTGGATAGAATATTTCTTCGTTAAATGTATTTCTATGGATCGCCATGCTAAGCCTGCTGGGCGGTAATATCCTACATTTCCTATTTCCCACTCTAACTTACCAATCTTCCTTACCACACCACCTATCCTTCCCTTTCCCTATTCCTACCCTATCCGCCAATCCGTGGACACGCAATGGATAATAAAAATAAAATAATTATCCAAAATGGCGGTGATGAGGTTCGCCACCCATCACGTCTCGTACCTACTCGCGGAGGCGAAAAGTGGCCCATGGAGAGCCGCTTCGCTACGTTGAATGTAAGAGGAGGAATGAAAGGTAAGAATGAAAGTGAACGAAGCAAAACAAGTATGTAAGGATTGTAGCAAGTGGAAAGAAGTGGTCTCTGCCTACCCCTACGGGAAAGAGGCGGTCTCTGCCTATCCCTACGGGAAAAAGGCGTGATTATATGTATGTATTTATGTATGTAAAATTGTAAAAACCGTTAGATTGTAAAATAACTAACGAGATTTTAAAAATATGTCGAAAGATTAAAAACTATATATTTATAATCCAACGATAAATAATGTGTAAAATTATAGGCAGCATATTCACCTCGGAAATTTATCAACATTTTACAATTTCACTAGTTTTATTATAATCTAACGATTTTTACAATTTTATGGTGACATATATTATAAAGTTCAATTTTAAATAGTTATCTTGAAAATACTATACTACTAAATAAAATACAATACTATCTATACTTTCTTTTACTGCTGTCCTTTTGGAAAGCACTAAAAAACTTTTACTCTTAGGTACCTAAGCCCTTGTTGCAGCGACCCTGATGGATCGACAGCAGGCAAGGAATTCCTTTGGTTCTCTGGTGCCCCCTGAGTCTCCAACCGGATTCCTGCTTGCCTGACATGTGCGGATGCCATGGCACCTACGATACACATAACACTAACTAGGTATATTCGTAATAGTTAATAAAATAATTTAGACTCCGATAACATGGAACAGATTAACACGTTTAGCATACGTAATAATTAATTAGCAATAGATAATACCAAACTTTTTTTGAATTAATATCAAATCTTAGTGATAATTAATATTGAACGAATATTTTAATTACCTACTGAAATACCTACTAACCTTACGACAGCGATATCAGTGTTGCAGTGCTACGGAAGGATTGGCCAGATTTATCAAAAACGATAATTGCGGAAGTATTTAGTATTATATTGTTTCAACATTTTTGCGAAGATTAGGAAAAAAAGGTACGTTTATAAATTATGGCTATCCAAAAACTGTTAAGTATTTTTATATTAGGTAAGTATATAAAAATACTTAATAGTTTTTGGATAGCCATAACGATCTACCTACGAGATGTTTAATGTAACTGATTTTCTAAGGTTAACTTTCATTACAACTACACAATTACACATACTTATATACATACTTACACCAAAAAACAATAAATTGACTGTGCTACTTAAGTCACGTTTACATTAAATGAATTGTTTTTGTTTCTAATTTAGAAATGAATGAAATTTTCTTCTCTTCGTGATTAGGAGGTACTTACATATACTTTACTATAAACTACTAGCATGCTGCTTAATATAGTTAAGTGATAGTTTTCTTGAAAAAACAAAACTATTCACATATCTTAGTAGCGTAACTCCACGATGGCAAGTCGACAAAATGTCACGGGCCCCCAGCTGGCGTCGGCCCTCGATCAGAGGAGGAGAACTCCCAACATTTATTATTACACATTTAGTAAAAATTGTTTTGTCTTTAATTTATTTAAGTTACCTAAGTACTTAGTTGCATGTACACAAGTAAAAAATGTAAGTATATTTGTAAAAAATAAAGATGTTATCCCATTTTTAGAAAGAATGGTCCAATAAATAAATTCATTTAATAATGACGATCTGTTTATTTGGGGGTGGGAGGAGGTTCCGATGAATTTGCCACGGGGCCCGAACGGTATTGTTACGCCGCTATATATAATAGGCATGTATTTAAACTTGCGACAAAACAATTAAATTTTGGATGTGAAAATACCCAATATTGAATACTAAATTACCAAGTTGGCGAAAGAATATAAGGAACAAAAAAATTACTAATCTGGTGACTAAATAATACCACTGAATTTTCCAAACTGGCAGACAGATTATGTTTTAGCGACTAAATAACCATCTTGGCGACAATTTGTGAGTACACATTTAATTTAAGAATAGGCACATATATTTTTCCTGATGTAGGTAACTCAAAAAACATACAAGCAGCAAAACGAGCGCACACAAAAAAAATAAATAAATAAAGGAGCATACAAAATTCCCAATTTTTAATTTTTCTCGGTTTTTATTAGGGGGGTGTAGATTATTGTGTAGATTAATTTTGAAATTTAAAAATGACGGATATTATTTTTCGTAAAATTGATATGGGTGTCGTTTACTAGGTTTTTGGGAGTGCTGGATACAAAAATGACATTCATTTTGAAATTGCAATATGGCGGACATACTTAATTTCATAAAAATAATATGGGTGACCTTTTATTGGTTTCTGGGGGTGCTGATTACAAAAAAGTCATCCATTTTAAATTTCCTTAGTAACCCAACAACCTCATATTTTCTTCATGATGGGAGAAAAAGAAATTTGAAAATCTTGAATTTTCCAACATTTCTATAGCTTTATACATTCCTAGTATCTCAATGTAGAGCATTTACTATGTTTTTATAAAGTTGATTCTATCTCGGAAACGGTGCATCCTATTGAAAAAATAATGAAAATTTCGTCCCCCTTAAAAACCCGCAACACCATATTTTCTTCATGATGGGAGAAAAAAATTCTGAAAATCCTGAATTTTCCAACATTACTTCTTTTTTTATAAAATTGATTCTATCTCGGAAACGGTGCATCCTATTGAAAAAATAATGAAAATTTCGCCCCCCTTAGAGACCCCGCAACATCATATTTTCTTCATGATGGGAGAAAAAAAAAAATCGAATATCCTGAATTTTCCAACATTTCTATAGCTATAAACATCCGTCGTATCTCAATGTACAGCATTTACTTCTTTTTTTATAAAATTGATTCTATCTCAGAAACGGTGCATCCTACTGCAAAAATAATGAAAATTTGCTCCCCCTTATTAACCTAGAAATCGCATATTTTCTTCATGAATGGCAGAAAAATTCATGAATCTTGAATTTTGAAAAATTTCTATACATAGCTGGTACCTTGAACTACATAACATACTGTAATAATAATCATCAATCCTAATTAGCATCCCCAAGATCTTTTAATTTAGTATTCATATTCATTTTCCGAAGATTGAATATTCTCCATTTTGGAAAATGAAATTGGAAGACAATTTTGTAATCAGAACCCCCAGAAACCGGGAAAAGGACAACCTTGTTAATTTTAATAACAAAAATTTACGCCATTGTGGAATTACGAAACAGATATTATTTTCATATTATTCTGCACCCCCAGAAATCTAGAAAATGACACCTATGACAAAGAAAAACATACTCCAACAGTATCCAAAAATAGGATTTTCCGTAGCCTGCAAATAGAATTTTTAGCAGCCATTAATTTATCAACCAAATCTGGTTTTATAGCTGCTTATATGGTATAATGGTCACCAACTCGGAAATTAAGTCACCAACTTATAAATGTCGGTGCTAATTTGGATTTAATTTCGCCTCTTTTTATCTGCCGACTTTAGAATTTTTTGTCACCCGAGTGTTTTCGCCAGTTTAGTAATTTAGTCGCCAACATATTAATGCGCTGCCAAATTCAGTAATACAGTATGCTCACGTGCAGCCGCCAACTTATTTTTTGTTTGCTCGATTAATTATATCCCTATATAATAATATGTCGCCGTAAAATTGTAGAAACCGTTAGATTGTATTGAAACTAGTGAAATTGTAAAATGTTGATAGACTTCCGACGTGAATATGCTGCTTATAATTTAACAAATGATTTATCCTTAGATTATAAATATATAGTTTTTAATCTTTCGATATATTTTTACTCTCTCTCGTGACTCGTCTCGTTAGTTTTTTTTACAATTTTTCGGTGACATATATACCTATATCTCTAACTACTTATTACAATCACAGTAAACAGAGAAAATTTCACCAAGTATCGACAATACTAGACCTGAGACGCATAAGGTCGAATGTCGAGATGTACGAACGAAAGAAAGAACGTGAACGTAAACGAGAATTTTGAGAAATTTTGTATGAACATTATACCTGTCGCATAATTTCGTATCAACAATCAACACCGCGAATTACCTATCGCACGGCCACCCCGCATCGTCAGCACTCGCCATACGCGCGGCGCCCGCGTCGGTGGTCGGTTATGTCGGCATAGTTCCGTGGTTATAGTGGTCGTAGTGGTTAGTCATGAAGGAGATAAACCTGGACGAGGTACTGGTGGAGGTGGGGGAGTTTGGCCGGTACCAGGTCAGGATATACGGCCTGATTCTCCTGCCAATACTGTTCAGCGCGGTGTTTAGCAGCCAGTACATCTTCGCGGCTGCGGCAGTGGAGCACAGGTGGGAGGAATATTGTAGGTTATAGTAGGTTGCTAAATTTTGTTCAGCCTTTAAGGGACAAATGCTAACATAACCTAAAAATATGGGATTTCAGTTTTTTACCCGGGACAAAAAAATATCGTGATACATTTTTGATATTTTTCTGAGGATCGATCGAGTTTATTTATTACTCACTATTAGAGTATTTTTATTAGTTTTAAGGTGACTGACCTCATATTTATGTGTATGGTATACGCCTGATGACAGATGGCAGAAGACTCAGTAATAGGGTCCCGTTTTTATCATGTGGGTCCGGAACCCTTAAAAGGAGAAAGGGACAATTGACGGCAACATTGGTCGACGTATGTTTTTTGTTTGCATCTCTCTCTTTATTTCAAGGAGATAAATCTTATGAGTTATATTATATTAACCTATACCTACTAGCCTTCAAAAAGAAAAGATCTATCTACTAATAATTAAATAAACAGAAGGTACCCAAATTATTATTGGTAAGTACACAACTTTTAAATCTTCTAAATATATAAGGCAAACCTGACTGACTCATCTATCAACTCACAGCCGAAACTACTGAACGGATTTTGTTGAAATTTGGCATACAGATAGTTGTAACGACGTAGGCATCCGCCAAGTAAATATTTTTGAAAATTCGTCCTCTAAGGGGGACTAAAATTTTGTATGGAAACCGAACTCCACGTGGACGAAGTCGCGGGCAAAAGCTAGTTTGAATATTTATAAAATTTGCCCCTTATTAAAGGGGCATGATTCACTATCTTCTAATAAGACTTATTAGTGTCGAATAGTTAATCTGGAAGTTTTGTCGCTTCTTTGTATCGAGCAATGGAGACAAAACATTCAAATAAGCTATCGGACACTGATCAGTCGATCGTGAACCAGACCCCAAGTGATTTTTTACATTTCTTTAATCTTTAGCGTCACATCGGAATACAAACACAACAAACTTCCGCACTTCGTAGTCGTCGTAGCTGGTAGCTCGTAGCTCGTAGGTGCCTACCGCTTGGCAAAAAAGAGATGACGGGGTGACTATATTTGATATTTTATCGTTGATAGTCTGGAATGATACTAATTATATCTATTTATTTATAATAATATGTATCATAAATATGGCATCCAGTGGCGAAGGCTAGTTCTCCTTCATAGGGAAGCCGTAGCATGTATAAATAGGTAGGGATTTGGACGAAGGTTTTCAAAAGGTAAGCGGTAAGGGAAGCCGATAGGAATGGAGGTATAGGAACCCCTCTTTAATAAGGTTATAAGACGATGCAGTCGAAAATGTTCCTGCTTTCATCACGTTATACTCTGTTTTGCAAAGCTGTTACTTATAATTGCTGATGTTGTACCTAACTCAAGTAAACAATAAAGTAATTACTCCAAAAGTCCTTTTCTGGACGGTCATTTTGCATACCTACATAATATATTTATTTTTAATTATTTCTCTCAGTTTGTATAAGACCAGTTAAACAATTTGTATGAAGTTTAATGTCTTTACCGTGAGAAACTGTGTTTTCCGTAGGTATTTTTTTTTTCATCAAAACATTGTGTTTTCGGTAAATAAATAGTACCCATTTAAAATTTAAGAATTTCGCTATACTTACTTAAGTACTAGTTACTACCTAATTACCTACAACTAGAAAAAATAACACTTTTTGGTCGATGTCGCATAATATTATGTGTTATGTATGTTACGTATTATTAATTCTCAAATCGTATTATTATGAGTAAATTAAAATCACCCGCTGCGTCTCTCTGTATATTCGCGATAATCTCTAAAACTACTGAACGGTTTTTATGCAGTTTTAATTTATCGACAGAGTGATTCCTTGGAAAGGTTTAGATGTATAGATATACCTATATGGTTTTGTGGAAATAATGTTGAATTATGTCTAAAATTGTTGGTGTCGGAAAAAAATGCAGCCGTCTGTGAAGATGAATCTTTCATCGAAAACGCTGTCTAATCCGTTGGGAGATTTAAACAATGTATGGTGTGATAGTTTCTCTTTTATAGTTAGTATAAATAGGTAAGATATTACCTACCTTAATATACCTTTATGTCGACGAAGACCTCAGACCAAATGTACTCGCCTTACATGGTAAGGCGTAGTTTCGTTACATGTGTTTGTGTCCAGTCAGAGGTAAAATAACTCTGAACGGACTGTACAGCTTGGCAAAAAAGAGTATGACGCGGTAACGGCAGGAATTAAAACTACTTGACTGTACCGTCTTATATCCATCTTATATTAGATTACATACATACATACATACATAAAATATATAATCACGCCTCTTTCCCGTAGGGGTAGGCAGAGACCACTTCTTGCCACTTGCTACGATCGTATCGTAGCAATATTAGATTGGTAAGTCATATTTAGTTTTAAGAGGCATATTACATCTCGACTGGGATTTTTGCGTAAAATGGCCAATTATGGCGTTCTTGATCTCAGAAACAAAAATACATAAACAATTTTGGCATATTGAATAGAGCTAAATAGCTATTGGCCTAGTTTGTAGCGGCCTCGCTTTTTGTAATTTTTTTAAACTTTTTAATTAAACCCAAAATTGCAGAGAAAGATTTTCATAAAATGCGCGAAGGCACTTTTTTGAGCTCCTGGATTGAACTACTGTTCTAAGTAAATGAAATAATAAAATGAGAATGTTATCTCCTACATAGTCGTATAGTTCGTAGTGGCTTTAGAATTTTGAAGTATCTTTGATTTAATATAGAAAAAATGTTATTCTTAGCCAAAAAAACTTCGAAAATCGCTTTAAGTTAACTGTGAATAACTCCTATACTATAATAATATTATTAAGCAACATTTATATCAGAAAAATTATTACTTCATATGGAGTAAAAATTTTATAATTTTAAAGCATCGTATTTCTATAAATAAAAACGATAAATACAACTGCAAATTTAATACAAAATGCGATGCACCGGCGCGGCGCGGCCGTTCGAACTCAGTACCTAAGAGAATATAATCACTACGTTTTACTCAGTACTGCGCGAGCGTTCCTCAGCGCGCTATTGTAATAAGGGCTCTTAATACGTTTAAAATATAAAATGTATTAAAATATTATACCTACATCTCACCTGATAAGGATAAAAGACGATACAGTCAAAAATGTTTTATTTTCCAGCTGTCACCGCGTCACACTCTTTTAATTTGCCAAGCTGTAGCCTATAGGCAATTGGCTGTGTTCCGCGGAATAAAAACCCCCCGACACAAAAAATAAACTCTAAAAAATAATAAATAATATTTTAAACCTATTATAATTATATTATCACATATATTAGGTTGGGGAAAAAGTTTCTTCGCATTTTATATAAAAATTCAAAAGGTTTTTTTATAAAGTTTATTTACAAGTGACTAAAGTATATAGGTGCCATTTTGTTCGATAACTTTTTGCCATCTTGTTGGTAGGTACATGATCCCATTGCTATAAAATTTTTGGGGCTTCTGATGAAAAAACTGCGACAAGTGGTTTTGGCAGTCCTCTTGTGATGTCAACCTGACACTGCCTAAGGAATTCTGCAGCGACCGAAACAGGTGGAAATCTGAAGGTGCAAGGTCAGGACTATACGGCGGATGCATTAACACCTCCCAGCCAAACTCCCGTATTTTTTTCTGAGTGGCTAAAGATGTGTGAGGTCTAGCGTTATCATGGTGAAAAACCACACCCCTTCTGTTGATTAATTCCGGCCGCTTTCTCTCAACTTCTTACTTTAATCTCATCAGTTGTTCGCAGTACAGTTCAGAATTGATGGTCCTGCCTGGCGGTAACAGCTCATAATGAATAATGCCCTTCCAATCCCACCACACACACAGCATCACCTTGTTGCGAGTTAACCCGGGTTTCGCCACAGTCTGTGAAGCCTGACCGGCCTTTGACCACGATCTTTTTCGCACGTTCTTGTCGTACGTGATCTACTTTTCATCACCAGTTATCAGCTTCTTCAAAAATGGTTCGGTTTCATTACGTCGTAATAAAGAATCACAAATGAGTACACGGTTCATTAGGTTTCTTTCAGTGAGCTCATGAGGCACCCAAATATCGAGCTTTTTTGTGTACCCAGCTTTTTTCAAATGCGCCAAAACCGTTTTGTGGTCAATCCCCAGTTCTTCAGCTACATCGTAACTACTAATATGCCGATCTTGCTCCACTTTTTCAAAAATGGCAACAGTTTTGTCCGTAACAGGGCGACCAGAGCGACGTGCATCTTTGATATCAAAATTTCCGGATTGAAAACGCTTAAACCAAATTTGCGCTACTCTCACAGATACTGCATTAGGTCCATAAACATCACAAATTTTTTTCGCGGCTTGTGTTGCATTTTTACCTTTTTTGTAATAAAATTTTAAAATGTATCGAAATTCTTCATAAGAATCACTCATTTTAACAATAAGAAAAACAAATGAAAATCTCAAATTTACCTAATTTGAATTTGGAATTGTCTTCTGTAAAATTATAACTTTTTAATGATACCAAAATCAGCCAGATACAATTGGTATAGCCCAAGATATTTTATGACAAGTTCATACATACTATAATGCGAAAAGACTTTTTCCCCAACCTATTAATATTATGTAAGTTGAAATATTTTTATTTTCCAATCGTCGCCTCGTCGGGGAACCGCTAAAGTTTATAAATATTTTTACAACAACAGCTAATTAATTATTACGAATTACATTTAAGTAGGTATGAGCAAATTTTTTTCAGAGTAAATTCTTTTGTTCATTCTGCGACTACAAGTGTTTTTTTCACATAGCGGTCCCCCGACGAGACGACGATTGAAAAATAAAATTATTTCAACTTACATAATATTATATGTGATAATATAATTATAATAGGTTTAAAATATTATTTATTATTTTTTAGAGTTTATTTTTTGTGTCGGGGGGTTTTTAAAATTTTTAATTTTACTTTTATTTTATCCTTTTTAAAGTAGGTATAAATAATGATTACCTTACCATATACATACTTTCAACATCATTGAAGTAACATGGTACCAAATTTCGAATCGATAGGACATGTGGACGATAGTCAGATCCCCTCATCAACTAATAAAGAAAAGATGATCTTCAAACGGCTAATCAGGTCATGGTTACCTTACCATGTTCTTTAAATATCGTTGAAGTAACACGGTACCAAATTTCGAATCGATCGGACATAAGAAAGTTAGTCAGATCCCCTCATCAACTAGAAAAGAGCTGATCATCTTCAAACGGCTGATCAGGTCATGGTTACATTAGCATGTTCTTTGAATATCGTTGAAGTAACACGGTACCAAATTTCGAATCGATCGGACATAAGAAAGTTAGTCAGATCCCCTCATCAACTAGAAAAGAGCTGATCATCTTCAAACGGCTGATCAGGTCATGGTTACATTAGCATGTTCTTTGAATATCGTTGAAGTAACACAGTACTAAATTTTGAATCGATCGGACATTGGAAAGTTAGTCAGATCCTCTCATCAACTAGAAAGAACTGATCATCTTCAAACGGCTGATCTTCCCACCACCAATTTTCTCATCAAACGAAGCTACGAACACTGTCGATTAAGTCATCAATATTCTCTTTCAGTGCGCTTTCATTTGAGATCTTACTCGAGTATATTTGCACATTCGGATTTTCTTCCCCGCTTTCACCCCCCACAACTTTTAAACGGCTCAACCGATTTTCATCAAACATGTCTAAGAACACTCGCATGTAAGTCACCTTTAATACAAAAGAAACTAAATTGAAATCGCTTCATCCGTTCGGGAGCTATGATGCCACAGACAGACAGACAGACACACCCACAGACAGACACACCCACAGACAGACAGACAGACCGACAGACAGACAGACAGACAGACAGACAGACAGACACGTCAAACTTATAACACCCCTCTTTTTGCGTCGGGGGTTAAAAAAGCGCTTGTTAGCACTTGCGCTAAAGAAAAAAAAAACATATTATCGGCCAGGACACGTTTGCTAACTTCAATACTGCTTACATAACCCGCCATTTTAAATAAACAACTAAAAGTTTATTTGTGAAAATACACAGCTTACAATAATTACAAAAAAAAAAACACATCAGAAAGGTAAAAAAAAAAAAAAAAAACAAAGATAAAAAAAAAGGCAGATAAATAGCTAGTCCTCAGCTTTATACTAGGCCAAATAGACCTAACGCTGATTTTCAGCGTGAAATTTTGCGTATTGAACGCCAGCGGTCGCCATTTTGCTGACGTTTTTTTGGTAGCGCTATATTCCGCGGAATACAGCCATTGCTACGTATCGGCTGGCTGAACTCCTAAAAAAAAACAATAATAGGAAAACATTTGTATTTTTTTTTAATCCTGAAGATATAATAACTGTATCAGTCAACATTCATCAATGTTTAACTTTTCCTCCTTTATCAAGGTAACGTCACAGCGCGTGTAGGTCCGCGAAAATGTCTTAAGCCCAGCGATTGTAGTATCAGGCCGGGACAGGTATTTAATCACGATTTCATTTATATAATTCAATTATTTTATCTGATAACAGCACCAGCAGTAACTAGTAGCTACCAACTACGCGCCAATTTTGGATTGGATCGAAATAAATACAAATCAATTTTAGATTTTCACACATTATACACCTATCTAAACGTAATTTTCTTAACAATAGACGTGGCGACGGGTCATATGCCACGTTATATGGCATAACATATTATGTATATGGCAGATATAAATGTAAATAAATTAAAAACATAATTAAAAAAATGGAGAAGAGAGAATAAGTCCAAAATCTCTAAAAATATTAATTTTGGAAAATGAGTTTCATTGAAGAAAATATTGGAAATGATGGGACATGTTTGTGCATTATAAATAACATTATTTATTATCATATTACTATCGTTACTAATATTAGTTAATCACACCATATCGTGGATTTATGACAAGTCGCGATATTTAATCGCAGATTTAACTATGTATCTTAATCTCAGTCCTGATTAAGTGGGCGTTTGTGACCACCGTGTTACGCAATAACATACTATATATATAATATACTATATAATATACTATACTATACAACTATATATATAATATACTATACTATACAACTACCTACCTACAAAGTTTGTAATATTATTGTATTATGTAAAATAAGGTTTGGTAAAATCAATTACCTACTCATTCAGACTCAGGCGAACTTTCATAGGTTTTTGAACCTTAAGCGACATTTAATTATGAATTATAACGATAACGATAAGATACAAAAAACATGACGTGTACAGAGTACCTACAAGTGGCTAGAGTGGAACCATATTCATCATTAAAATACAAAAATACTCTCGTCGCGCCTAAAGAACATTATACATAAAAAAAAAAAATTGTCCACCTAGCGCCGTCTGTTTATTGAGCCGTACTTTAGAGAGTTTTGTTGTTATGTGAAAGGTATAAATAGCTTCCCACAGATGGCGTTATATCCAAAATCGTGGCGCTATATCCAAAATATGGAAAAAGTGCACGAGAAATTGTGTTTTATTTGTGTTCAATATTCAAAATCGTATCGTGACGCGCAACATAACGCAACCTTGAAATTTCGCTCTCAACAAGAAGTTTCACTTCAAAAATGTACCTAGGTAGCACTGAAAATGTTTAGAAAATGAAAAACGGCTTAATGTAGAAAGTTGCCAATATTTTTATTGTTTTTCGAAGTAATCTCCGTTCCTCTCTACACATCGTCGCATTCGATGGAACTACTGAGAAAAGCAGTGGACCCATTCTTCCTTAGGGGTCTCTTCTATGGCATTTTCGTACGCTTTCACCGCATCTTCAGGGCTCGTAAAGTGAATACCTCGAATTTTATCTTTAGTTCTTGGGAATAAATGAAAGTCGCAGGGCGCCAGGTCAGGATTGTATGGCGGATGACTCATTATCTCGACACCTGCCATAGTCAAATATTCAACAGTCCGTTTTGCGGAGTGCGCTGAAGCATTGTCGTGGTGAAGGAGGAGCCTGCTTCGAGGGCGCTGCTGTTGAAATTTTTCCAAGACAACAGGTAAACAACAATTGACATACCAGTCTGCAGTAACAGTCCTTCAATTTTCTAGCACAACTGTCGCGAAATGACCTTTCTGACCAAAGAATGAGGCAATCGTCTTTTTTCCTTGACTTCTTCCTTTCTGTACCTCAGTTGGCCGATCCTCGAGAGGAAACACCCACTGAGCTGATTGTCTTTTGGTTTCGGGTTTGTAGCAATATATGCAGCTTTCATCACCTGTGACGATGTCAAATACAGCATTTGAATCACCGCCGTTGAACTTATCTAACATTTGGCGACATCAGTCCATGCAAAGGCGTTTCTGGTCGTCGGTTAAAGTATGGGGAATTCATCTAGTACAAAGCTTCCTGACGCCTAAATGTTCGTATAATATTTTTTGAACTTGACTCATACCAATGCCTAGGCTTGCCCGTATCTGCTGATAGGTCACTCTCTTATCTTCCTTTATCATGCGTCGCACAGCACTGATGTTACTTTCAGTAGTCGCTGTTAAAGGACGCGGATCATCATTGAGATTGCTACGTTCACGCTTAAACTCGTTAAACTAATTTTAAATAGTGGCACGAGATGGGGCTTCATTAAAAAATGCTAATCGCAGCCTATCATAGATTTATTGTTGAGTAAGCCCATAACGAAAGTCATAATAAATCATTGACCGAAAATTTTCTCGCGTTAGGTTCATTTTCACGTGTAACAAGAGTTTTAGATTTGCCGCCAATAGGCAATCGGACTAATTTTTTTTGGTATAAAGACTCGCGAAATTTTTTATAAAAATCGCTGTACCTTTGAAAATATTGACTTTTGATATACGGTTTCTTCTGAGAAGTTACTCATATTTAAGAGTACTATTCATTTATGCAATAAAAAAAAAATCAGTCCGCTTGCCTATTCACAAAAACAAATAACAAATGAATGCAATAATATACTACATTAGGTTACCAAAGAGTTCTAAAATTGAAAATCAAAAAAGTTTTCATTAGCAATGTTTGTAACTGGCCAGTTCTAAACATTTTCAGTGTTACCCACGTATTATGACTTTTACGCAGTTTTACGTTATCGAAACACCGTCATAATTTACCGTCAATATTATTTATTATGCCGACAAAATATACCGACAATATGCTGACAGGTATTACTGGCCACTTGTCAACCTAATTCCACTGGATATTTGGGCAGATATTGGTTTTCTATCATGGGAACTGTCACCTGTAAGTTATTACAGTCATGACTAGGATTAGATAAATTAGGTAAATATTTTTGTGGTTGTTTTATGAAACATTATTTCGTGTACACTTCTATTAAAATTATAATATGCGCTGATTGCTGAGTATTTATTTATAATCTCATCTACTGAATACTTCCGTTATTATTTGGAAATAATTCTTGTAGCATTTTTTGCCTGCGGCTTTGCATGTGGTAAATTGGGTATTAGAGGATATCAATAAATTTACCTTTCTTCTGATTAATTTCGTTGCGGGTTCCGAGACAGATTTAGCATGTCTTTCGGGCACTCGGGTTTTTGTGGTTGGTAACCGCTGTCGATCCTGGCTCACAGGAGTCGCAGTAGTGGGAATGTGTGGTGGGCCAATGCCAGATTAAAAAAAAATATTTTTTGCCCGCGTCACTCGAAACGCAAGATAAAATTACCAACAGTTTTATTGTTTGTAAAAATATATCACGATGACTTCCAAAATGTTTATCTTTGTAATTAGGTACGATACAAATATGCTAAGCAAAAGATAAGATGTTTAACTAGGTGTAAGTATCGAATTCGTGGAAGTCCTCATTAGTTTTTGGTTTCCTCAATTATATGCTATAAAAAAAGCAACAGCTTCCCTTAAAAAATAAATTAAATAACCCCTGAATTGTCAAGCTGTGTGCGATAATAAATATCGTTGCTAAAACACTCTCGATTATGTCAGTATTTAAATAAACAAAAAAAAAACCTCATCTTAATCGGACTTTTAGTTTAGGAGCTCTGATGCCATGGATGGACACACAGACAGAGACATGTCAAACTTATAACACCCCCTTTTTGCGTCGGAGCTTAATAACTAACAGTGAAAACCCTTTATAAAGACATCTATACTAATATAATTAAGAAGAAAGGTTTGTTTGTTTGTTTGAATCGAATAGGCTCCGAAACTACTGGACCGATTTTAATGAAATTTGGCACAGATATAGAGTAGACCACGGGGAAGGACATATGCTACTTTTTACTGTAGCAAAGTGTACGGTATCCGCGGGATCCCCTTTTTCGCGCACTAAGTCGCGGGCAACATCTGCTTATTTATAAAATAAGTGAGCTAATGATGATGAACCATAGCTGTTAACCATCCCAATAAAATCAAGCAGCTCAGCAGAAAAAATTACTTCATCAAAATCTGTCTACTCGTTTAGGATCTACGATGCCACAGACAGACAGACGTGTAGATAATATTATACAGATGTAACGTCAAAATAATAACGCGAACGCCCCACCGCCCGGTGGCAATTGGGCTGGTACCTAAAAATTTGGATCAGGGTAAGTGAAGCCTATAGGAATGGAGTTATATGAGCCCCATTCCATTGCAACCCACTTTTTGCGTTATGGGTTAAAAATTGTGGGAGAGCCACGCTTCGGCATGAATGGGCCGGCTCGACCGGATATATACCACGACCTCACAGAAAACCGGCGTGAAATAACGCTTGCGTTGTGTTTCGCCGAGTGAGTGAGATTACCGGCGGCCCATGGGGGAGATTGGGGACTTTAAGGACCAGGAGTTACACTTGCGAGTGTCCATGGGCGGCGGTAATCGCTTACCATCAGGCGATCCCTCTGCTCGTTTCCTGCTTCATTATATGAAAAAAAAATGGGTAGAACTTTACACTTTCTTTCTTCCTATGTTCCTCAATCAATAAGCTTGCCTAAAAACAAGTGTAACTACTTTTTAACATAATACATCTATGTGTAACTGGGTAGGTACTTTATGTTTAACTAGATATGAAAAACAAGTGTAAAACTGATTTATGTTTAACAATGAAGATAATGATGATGATGACGAAAATGACGATGATAATAATGTTTATACTTTATACTACAAATGCTATACAACCTTTATATATCACGGTTCACGTTTTCGTCGTAAATTTTGTTACAATTTACTTTTATGGGTTCCATACCCAAAGCGTATTAACAGAAGCCTAATTCCGATACAGCGAAGTTATAATGAAGCTACTATAGCTAGAGAATTGAAATTTTTACACGTGTATTTCGGTTGCTAAAGACAGAATGAAATAAATACTCAAGCTCCCATACAAAAAACGTAAATTTTTAGCGGTTATGTACGGAACTATTCGTGCTCGGGTCCGGCTCGTACTTGGCCGGTGTTTTATTACTATGTTTCGATAACAAAGTAAATACCTAATTACTTTTACAACAAGTCTAGTGTTAAGCTGAGTAAATAGTAATTAAAGAAAGATGTACAAATTAATTGCTTTTTGATATCTGTGAACAAAACGTAAAATAAATAAAGGCAATGATGATGCAGACTTTTGCAGACTACATTGAAATCACTACTTTGAATGAACAATGAAAACAACATCTATATCTATACTTAATATTATAAATACGAAAGTGTCTCTCTGTCTGTCTGTTACCTCTTCACTCTTTTACCCCTGAACCGATTTTTATGAAATTTAGTATAGATATACTTTGGGTCCCGGGAAAGGACATAAAATATTTTTTATCTCGAAAACTGTGTTTTATAACAATAAAGATAAAGTTTAAAATTATATGACCGTCATGCTGCTGTCCGCTCTGCTGCCGTTTCAGTGTAAATCGGCCCTAAACCGTCAGTTCTAATCATGGAGCTGATAAAATCGGTAGTGTCATGCTAATTGGACGATAGGCAGTGGTCTCCTTGTGAAACATGGCTTATGAGCTAAGTATATAGCCATTCCCTTACGGAGGCTGTTAACCCAACTAAATAGTGGTTGGGTGAACAGCCTCCGTGGTCTAGTGGTTAGAGCTTGCCTCTCGACTCGGAGGTCGTGGGTTCGATTCCCGCATTGGAACAACAAAAAATGCTGTTTCCAAGTTTGGTTAGGACAGTGCAGGCTTATCACCTGAGGGTCGAATCTGCTAAATAAAACCTGCATTAATACAATTACCTCCTTATTAATAAAATTATTTACACCACGGATTAGCTAATCCAACATGGCTGTCTTTGTCTATCAAGTGATGATTCCAAACTATCTGACAAAGACAGCCATGTTGGATTAGCTAATCCGTGGTGTAAATAATTTTATTAATAAGGGAGTTTCAGTCAAGTCCCGATACGCTAAAACTATCAAACGTTATTCATGTAAACGTTAAACCACACGTTGGTTTAACGTTTACATGAATAACGTTTGACAGTTTGTTTATAACGCGCTCTGATTGGTCCAAATTTCACAAAGTCATTTTATGATAACATGTCGCTTCACATATAATACTGTCAAAGTAAAATCAAAGTCTAATTTAGATACGAGAATAGATGTTCTAATAGGCATGTTGCCGAAAAAAATTTTTTTCGTCTATTCGATGTTAGTCAACATGTTAATAAACAATCCAGAACCCATTTTTGTATATCTGAAAAAATAACGTAGATACAAACCATTGAAATTTACAATATGAAAGAGAGCGATATATCGGCCTGTGACGTCACAACCTGCTACCGCCATACATTTGTCATCACAAAATGTATGGCGGTAGCAGGCTGTGACGTCACGAATCGTTTTGCGAGAAAGGGATGGACAATATTTTTTATTTGCTTATATGTTTTAATTGCGTCACTCTAAATACCTATTTCTTTCAGATTTATGTATCTTTAATCAACAATTATAAAATTTAATTTGTAAAATTGTGATATTCCACAGAAGGCAACATCCCTATTGTCTGACAAGAAAGATGATCCATTCGTCGGGTGGGCATGTAAACAGTCGGACCTGCGCCTGATCTCACGTTAGTCGTGTCGGTTATCCCTCCCACTGGATTATGAGAGTAAAGGCAGAGAGAGTGCTCTTGCGTACTGCGCACACACTTGGGCACTATAAAATACTCCTGCGTAATTAGTCACCTCAAGTAAAACCGGCCACCGTCACCGAAATCGGTGTGGGGAGTTATTATTATAATATTTGGTTGGACGGGGACACGACTTTATTTTATGCTACCCCTTTACGGGAAAAGGCGTGATTATATGTATGTATGTACAATGGAGATACAAAATATGATACAATTTGTAGCATTACAATATGCTTATTTATTGATACACGTACGATAGATACATTTAATATACAACTCATATAACAGAGGAGCATACTAATACATGTCTATGCTGTACATAGCCTTTCGGCTAACTAAATAAACTATCACATGCATCAAAGTGACAGTAAGAAGTTTGGCATTGACATAACATATTCTTAATTAATTATAATGTTATGCAACAGACTTGTCGGTAAGGATAAGCTAGACTAGAGGTAACACGAGAGAAGCTTAGATACGAATTACTTCTTAGCATAGGCATATTGATCGTGTTAATAGGTCAATTTTAATCCCGATATCAAAATTTACTCCACCAATTTGGTGTAAAGCGTCTGATTTTCACAATAGCGTGTTTAATTTTACAATCAGTGCTACAGTAGTGTAGAGAAATGCTGATCAAATTGTGTTTATAATAATACACAGCATCATCATCATCATTATTATATTAATACTTAAAGCAACAATTTTCAGTACGGTTTTACGAGATTTTTACCACCGCAAAAGTATGAAATTTTGACGATAGCTATCTGAATATCAGCAGATCGCGAAACCGGCCCTAACTCCTAAGTATGTCAGACTGGTCCTTTATCGCGGAATAAGGACAACTCCTTGTCCTACTTAAGTCTCGTATCGCTAACGACTCACTTCCTTCTGTCTGTCACCTTAACTACACCATCCGCGTAAATCTAGAGGTCAGGTGATGAAATGAATACTAATTATATACATTTTTTATGTAGTCTACGAGGTTAAGGTGACGGTGAATCCTAGGTAAAGGTTATCTCTGTTGTTGTGTTTTATTGACGAAATGCAGGCTATTCTATATTTTTTTCCAAATATATTTTAAAATGTTTGTATCGATTCGATAGTCAACTAGTATTTTTATTTCTTGGAAATAATATCTCTTTATGCAAAAAAAAAATTATTACAATTTAAACGATAAATGTTCGCGCCAAAACGACAGCCAACATTATCGTGACGTCATAAGAACAGAAACAAATAAATGTCGTATGTCGTGTGTAGTGCATGAACTTCAGATTTAATTTTCGCTGTTCGTTATTCGCTTTGATTATGTTCTTATAACGTCACGTTCAAGAAGAATATGGCGGCTGGCGTTTTATTAACTGTATGTCACGTGACATACAGTTAATAAAATTACAGTTTTATTTTTGAAATAATAAATAAATCACATATTTATATAACAGAATAGTGTTGTATTCGTATTTCTTACGATAAAAACTATATAAATAGCAAATTTATATCATTTGATTTTGATAGATGAAACTAGCCTATTGAAAGCATTCTAGTTGCTTTCCTAGTTTCGTTGTCGTGCCGAAAAAAAGGAATGGACTTGTACCTAGACCCTTTTTAAGCACTATCATATATATTACTAGTTTATTCCCACGGCTTCGCCGGCGTAAATATGGTATGGGAATTAGGCTATGTTATTATATATTATATAGGCCTATGTTTTAATCGAGAGCCTCAACTACTACCTTACCTTTAATCGAAATCCATTCAGTAGTTTTTGCGTGAAAGAGTACAGTACCATTAGTAGGCACCGTACCATTAGACCAAAGAGTACAGTAGCATTAGATTTGCAGCCTGGACGGTGAGTACCTAAGGCATTTAACCCACTTGACTAGCATGGTTGATATTTATGTCACGATATGATTCACACTGTCAAAAAGCCATCAGATCTCATGTAAAACCAAGCTTCTGACTCTACCAAACAAAACTCTACATGCCTTAACTCTACAAGCCTGATTACACAAACTCTACACCTTAGTCAAGATAAGTGGCTTGGCCGATATATACCTTTATAGATTTATTTTTCACTAGTTGTCCTGACAAACGTTGTTCTGTCTTAATTATAAATACTGTAATAAATAAATAAATAGCCACACCTACACCTTCAATATTTCTCACCGTTTATACCCTTGCTGAACTTTCACAATTATTTCAAGACCAAAATTAGTCAAATTGGTCCAGCCGATCTCGAATTTTAGCGATACCTTGGAATTGCAATCCATTTCTATACTTAATATTATGATATTAGCTTCCCTTAAGAGCTTATATATCATTAAAAGGAGATGTCCCCTCTGAATCCGATGAATCTATATTTTTTTTCTTAGTCTCTTTTACCTTATGTTACGTATTTACCAAATATTTCTATATTGCAGATGCAAAGTGCCAGAATGCGAGTCCAACCCTCCCACTTTCGAGATGAACGGCTGGGGGTCATGGGTGTACCCCGAGGATGGGGGGGTCTGCGATCGCCTGGTCCCCCTGAACGACACGTGTAAGAGGACGTCTTTCCACCCCACGGACAAGCAGACTTGCGACAGCTGGGTGTACCAGAACACAGATAGTATGGTTTACACGGTGGGTTTTAGGCCAGATTTGAAGTACTTCTTTCTAGGTTAGGGGATAAAAGAGCAGACAAATCACCGGGTAAGTGATTATCGCCAGACATGAGCACTTGAAGCATCAGAAGGGTTATATAATAGATACATATGTCTGTCATCGAATTGGTTTTTAAGAAACACTACGACCTAGCACATTTTAAGATAGCAGTTCAAAGTTTAAATTTATTTAGTACACATAAGATACACGTTTCACACGTAATGGAGCGTGTTTCTTTTCCCGTCTAAAAAAGAGATTACGCATTCGGTATGAACTGACCCTTACTTGCCAAAATGTGTGTAAGACCCTGGTACTCTACGTTTTGACCCATGCGTTCCGAAGCAAGTCTCTCTCACGGTAAAATCTTGTTACTTTATATTTCAGTTCGACATGGCGTGCGAGGAGTGGCGGCGTACCCTGGTGGGCTCCATGCATAGCGCAGGGTTATTCGTCGCTCTGCCGCTCACTGCCTTCATCTCTGATACGTAAGTTTCACAAACTACTGACTTTCATATATCCCTAATACAACCTTCGTCTATGACACGTGAGTTGGAATATTCCGTGTTCTACGTTACGTCGTTATAAAAGGACCTGGGTAGAAAAATAGGGGTTGAACACGAAAAACACGTGAGTAAGCTCAGCAAACCAACCTTCGTAATGAATCTTTCAAATAGTTTATTTGCATGAATTAAGATAATTATGTCCCTTTCATCCACATTCGTAACTGAAGTTTTGTAACCAGCTATGAACAAGGAATTTTCTTCTCGTTTGATAACTAGCTACGAAAACAGAATTAAATTTCTGTTTTTGTAACTGGTTTTCATAATCAGCTACCAAAAAGCATTATTTTTCTCTGTTCATAACTAGTTACCATAACAGAATTGCATTCATTTTTTGTAACTCATAAAACTTATATAAAACACACACTAACGAAAGTTTTTTTAATTTTTTTTTGTAATTTATAATTTATAGGAAATCTAATAAGGCGAAAACCTATAGATACATATAAACATATACGAGTACTAAATATTATATGGAGAAATAATTTCCAGACACTGTCCAACAGCTATGGTGTCTACAGACACTCGAACTTCGTCCGGAGACCATATCCGCGGACCGAGTGAGTAACGGAAAGTCTCACTTTTGTATTATAGTGAATACAAAAGTGAGACTTTCCGTTACTCACTCCTCCGTTTCGTTACTAACTTAGTGATTAACTCACAAAATGTACGATACAGAATCGGCCAACTGGTGTCGCTACACACGCACGGACATGGTACGGTGGACCGAAATGAGAGCTCGACACTCGTGTGTTCGATTTTCAGGTCTATTGTATTAGCACAGAATTCTATTTACAGTGCTGTTTTTCAACGACGACTATGATTCCCGCAATTCATTGATAGCGTGCAGTGATACCAACTCTCAAAAATATTTCTCCTCAAACTTTACCCCTGATTAGCTATACCACTGACAGGTCTAAAAGATAATAAGCTAGAAAGAAAGGTTATGTGTTTAACATAAAGACCTACGCGTGAATAACATAAAACTAACGTGTCTTAATCTGATTTCACTCCCTATAAATTTTCATATCCCTGGCTATATATACATATAAAAAGTATTTTTATTGTTACATAAAAATGATTCATAAGGAGTAAACTCTAAACATCCTGCCCCCTAGTAAACCCCCGTAGATATTTTCCCTAATTTTGGTGGGAAAATCCCTAAGTTGGCAACACTGACACCGTTGTACGGCCTAATCGCCAGGGTTTAAGAAGGCCTTAAAGAGACTGTTACAGTAATGATAAAAACAACATTTTGTAGTAGATTTTAGAAGAACTTTCTTAATTGCCTTCATGGCTGCTTTTTCCAAGTCAATCGTAATTTTTTGGCGTTCCATGTAGGTAAGTCATTTCAAATAATGTCTCGTATGTTTTTTCTGCTTTATTCGGAAGGATTGCAAAGATCAAAGTAACAACGTTCCTTCGACCATCGAAATTCGGCTTTCGAAGATTTAGAAAATAATATTATAACTGTTGGACACTGTCTGGAAATTATTTCTCCATATAATATTTAGTACTCGTATATGTTTATATGTATCTATAGGTTTTCGCCTTATTAGTTTTCCACTAAACACAAGTAACAAATATATTTAATTTTGTAATAATTAGTTTTATTTTCGTTTAATCGTAAAAATATATACGTATTATAAATTACAAAAAAAAAAAAAAAATCTTTCGTCAGTGTGTGTTTTATATAAGTTTTATGAGTTAGTTTAGTTTTCCTCTAAACATAAGTAACAAATATATTTAATTTTGTAATAATTAGTTTTATTTTCGTTTAATAGTAAAAATATATACGTATTATAAATTACGAAAAAAATTAAAAATCTTTCGTCAGTGTGTGTTTTATACAAGTTTTATGAGTTACGAAAAATGAATGCAATTCTGTTTTGGTAACTAGTTATGAACAGAGAAAAATAATGTTTTTTGGTAGCTGATTATGAAAACCAGTTACAAAAACAGAAATTTAATTCTGTTTTTGTAGCTGATTTGAAGGACCAGGAACGCAAGTCGCAATACCAGAGGAGTTACAAGTGTAACTCTTCTGGTGTTGCGAGTGTCCATGGGCGGCGGTAATCGCTTACCATTAAGCGATCCATCTGCTCGTTTCCTGGTTCATTACATTAAAAAAAAATCCATACATATTTTGATAATGTACTTTCGCCAGTTTCGCTACCTTCGAAAAAATCTGTTTCTCACCCCTCATGTTATTTCTCTCTTTCAGCTTCGGTCGTCGCGTGGCATTCATCGGCACTGCTGTAGCGCCAGCGGTGGTGGGTCTCGTCCGATCGTTCTCCAACAGTTACATCATGTATGTCACGCTGGAGTTCCTCGACTCCGCTGTCGGCGCGGGCGTTTATAGCTCTGGTTTTATTCTTGGTATGTACTATCGACCAAGTGGCCGCTCGACCAGGTGTAATATCAAAATGGCTTAACAGCGCGGAGGAATCGTGGTCATGTTACAATTAAACACGGATTACAACTACGTCTGTTCAAAATTTTAAGGTGGCTTAGTCTAAAGGAAAATGCTTAGAAACTGGTCGTATACATACTTCAGAACCACTGTAGCCAAAATATTTCAAAACTAAAGATAAGTTGTGAGTTATGACATACTTTTGACAGAGCAAATCTTCATTCAATAAAAAGTTACGCCCATAGATATATAATATTAAAAAGAGGTACGCCATATTGATTTCACCATACCTCAAATATTAAAACAACCCCATCAGTGGGGCCATTTAAATGGGGACAGTTTTTGCCTCGTCATGCCTCGTCTATTCTGTAGCCTTATTCAGGCCCACGCGAGACCCTTTACGGGCAAATTGGTGCAACAAAAAAAGAAAGTTATTAATAATCTTCGGTTTTACAAAGGGGTTTAATGTTTTTTAACTGACTTCCATACCTTGACTTATTGAAAAAGTTTTTAGCAATGTATTTATGGTGTCATACTCTAAAATATACAGCCTTCGCTCTTTATAGTTAATCCCTGTTTTGAGACAAATACGTGACGAATGGAGCAATAATATTAAACAAGTACTTAGCTAAATATAAAAGTTTTACCTTCATCTCTGTCTATAGAAATAAAGTACTAATACATGGATTTTTTTCAGCTCTAGAGATGGTTGGACTAAAGCGTCGTGTCCTAGGCGGAAACATTATATCTTGTACCTTCGCGTTGGGCCAAGCTGTAGTCGCCCTGGTAGCCTGGGTGATACCAGAATGGAGAACATTGACAAGAGTGCTTTATATTCCATCATTCATATTCATTATCTACTGCTTCTTCTTGGAGGAGAGCGTTAGATGGCTTCTCAGTAAAGGAAACAAGAAAGAAGCAGCAAGAATTATATTCAAAGCAGCAGAGGTCAATAAGAAAAAGCTCTCTCCAGAAACTATAAGACAACTAACAGAAGAAGATGAAATTATCCATGATAAACCAGAAATTGAAGCAGAAAAGAAGACAAAGTCTATTGCTCTGCAAGTTTTGAAGTCAAGAGTGATTATGATGAGATTAGTAGTTTGTTCCTTCTGGTGGATCACTGTTACCTTCATTTACTACGGTCTTTCCATTAACTCAGTGTCGCTTGCTGGCAATAGCTACGTGAACTTTATTCTGACTGCACTCATCGAAATCCCAGGATACTTTATGAGCTTCGTTACTTTGGATAGATTTGGTCGGAAGAGTTCTATCATGGCAGCTTTCTTCATCTGTGGACTCTCCTTAGTCTGTTTGCCGTTCATTCCTGAGCGTAAGTATATTTTAGGACTGATTTGTATTTCACGCTTCTTTGGTTTCAGTTCATTTTGTGTAGTTAGCAAAATGTCATGTTATTTTGCTATTTCACTAGTATCCGTTTCTAACTTTTAATGTTCAATTAATAAGTTCGCGCGGCACTTTGTTTGCACATTTATTTGTGTGACAGTGACATTCGTCAAACGTAATGTTATCTACAGACACACGAATTTGGTACGGAGCGTACAGCGAACCATATCCGTAGACCAAATCCGGTGTCGCTATACACGCACGGATTTGGTACGGTGCAGTGGACCGTAAAGCTCGACACTCGTGTGTTTGATTTTATGCTCAATAGAGTATAAATGTAATCTGTGCTAATACAGAGTTCTATTTACAGTGCTGTTTTTGAACGACGACGATGATTCCCGCAATTCATTGATAACGGGTAGTGATACCAACACTTTAAAAAATATTTCTCCCCAAATTTTACCCCCCTTTACTTATACCTTTGACAGGTCTAAGAGATAATAAGCTAGAAAGAAAGGTTATGTGTTTAACATAAAGACTTACGCGTGAATAACATAAAACTAACTTGTCTTAATCTGATTTCACTCCCAATACATTTTCATATCCCTGGCTATATACACACATTAAAATATTTTTTATTATTACATACAAATTGATTCATAAGGAGTAAACTCCAAACATCCTGTCCCCTAGTAAACCTCCATAGATATTTTCCCTAATTTTGGGGGTACATCCCTAAGTTGGCAACACTGATGCCGTTGTACGGCCTAACCGCCGGACTGCTCTACACACGCACGAATTTGGTACGGAGCGGACCAGATCCGATGCGGACAACGGCAAATTCTTCGCCTTCTTCTTATGTTCGCCGGACTGCTCAACACACGCTCGGATCTTTTTTACATACACACGAAATTCGTGTGTATGTAGACACCATAAGTTATAAATTATAATACGTCACTCACACATTGCGTCGCGCGAACAATAGAGTTGAATTACTATCCATGCGTCTATAACTATCCGTTTACAGCTCATACTATCATGTTATATTTTTGAGATTTGAAGGAGAATCTTTCTAATTACATTCTACATTATGTGACTCTCTCAGTGCTGAGTGCGAATTTTTGTACACTGCCTGCCGTGAAGAAGTTAACTATATGGCATCGAAACAACGCCCCTTGTGGTAAACAATGGTAACTAATTCGATGCGAGTTTCGAGCTATTCACAGCGAGTAGTGACAAAAATTTGCACTCAGTACATTGTGACTAAGCAATTAATTATAACATTTCAGATCTCCTCTGGCTGCAAACGTGTCTGAACCTGCTGGGTAAGCTGTGCATCAGCATGGCCTTCAGCAGCATCTACATCTACACCTCAGAGCTCTACCCCACGTCCCTTAGGCACACGTTACTGGCTGTGTGCTCGTTCTGTGGACGACTGGGGCAGCTGGTAGCGCCGCAGACGCCGCTTCTGGTTTGTGTTACTATGTATAAATAAAGAGAAGGGTTGCGACAATTATTGACGACTACATATTATGTGAAAATTTGCACAGTATTTTGAAGCTGATATAATTACTAAAATTGGTAAACTAGAGTCTAGAAGTTCAACTAAAATTATCAGCTAGCTCGATTCTGCTATTTCATTAGTCAAATTGACCCAAACTCTAAGAATCAGTTTATGATATCAAGACAATTAATTATTATTAACTAATTCGTTAGTCGTTCAATGGAGCGATAAATCTTGCGGCGTGACACTACATATTTACTTCTGCTATTTAAGGTTTCGTTAGGGCCGTGTAAATGACGCGTATGTGTGCGTGTGGCGATTCGGGCGGTATAGTGTGAAGATGGTCTACTGTACATTATATATAATTTAAATTAGATATTTATATTGTGATTTTAATTATTATCACGTGTCTTAACAACGCACTACAATGTAACTTTGTTATGTTGCAGGTGCAATACATGGATGCGCTGCCGTACCTTGTCTTCGGAGCTATGGCTGCCACATCTGGTATCCTGATGCTGCTCACTCCAGAGACTCTCAACACCAACCTACCCGATACAGTCACACAGGCGGAGAATATATCTGTTATACCTAAACCCAATCAGAGGAGAGAAATCATTGAATAGTATGTACTACATACTGTATAGGGTCTTAGTTAGCTGAAAAATTTAAGGATACAGTGTAGCTTGGTAGAAGGCAGCTAGGTCATTGACCGTTTATGTTTAGTTGGTCGTCAAACATTGCGGCAGTTGTTAAAGTTTTGATGTAAATCATCTAATGTCATGGTAATGTGGCGAAAAACTCGTTACTACGCCATCTCACAACATGATCTTAGACCTGTCGTCCAAATATATACGGATATTTTTAGATACATTTATTAAACCTTCCTTTAGAGCAGGTACATATTGGGCGTTTAGAAACGCGCACTTTGCTAACGCGCGCTTTGAGAACCAGAGGGCCTAGTCAAGATGTCGCAAGCGACATGTCACTTAGCGATGACTTATGTCAAATCCCATACATTTTGTTTTCGAACTTCGCCGTCGAAATTATCGAATGCATCTTGACTAGAGGCCCAGGAGTTCTATTGAAGTATACACATGCAAGCGCGCCGCTTACATGTGTACACTTCAGAACTCCTGGTTCACAAAGCGCGCGTTTCAAAACGCCCAGTGTGTACCTGCTCTTATAGTTTTTCAACTAAACGAAGACCATAGTTTTATTGTAAACAATTACAGCCCCAGTGAACGTCACAAGTAACCCTAATTTACAGGGTTGTAAGGTTCTAGTCTATAAATAAGTTACAAATAAGAATATAATTCTATTGTAAAGTGATAGACAATTATTTTTATAGATAAGTAAAGAATTATTAGCATAAGCTAGATAGCAATGTAATGTTATTAAAAATGCTTTTAAAATATTTATGTTAGGTGCCTAAGCAAATGTTTTACAGAAATTAAAATTTTGGTATGTTTTTATATCAAAATTAAACACCTATTATATAAATGTAATAATAATAATTGGTGCTACTATTAATATAATATCAGTGATCAATGTGTTTACTATAACATAGTTTCATGTCTCGATGTTGGTTATTGAATGTTGCTGTAGCCAGGTGACTTTTCAGCTTCAAAAGTACAAAAATCCCAATAAAACTGAAAGTGATCTTCAAGACGTACAAGCAAGATAATAGCATATTATGGTACTAAATGCAATTAAACAATGTAATAGATTATTTAAATTTTTAGTTAATAAGTAATTAATTTATTTCAAAAGCTTAAAGAGCAAAATGTTGATGCAGGGATTAAATTTTAATAATAAAAATTATTTTACTAGTTGTTTTGTTTTTTTCTTTTTCAGATAACTAGCTGTATCCAACAGATTGTATATTCTGCCATAACTATGAGCTGGAATAAATAAAAAAACACCTGTACTGTACATACACCTACACTCTACAATTTCTACAGTAACCACTACACCTACAACCTACATCTAATAACCTACCCCTGCATATAATCGACCACATGTTAGTAGAGTGATAATTGAGAGGTACATAATATAGTATTGGTAATAACAAATCATAATAAAATTTTAAAGAAAATAATTGTGGTGAGCCACCCTTACCACTCAAGGATTTGAAAAGTAGCTTACAACCAATTCTCATACCTACACCTGCAAAATTATATAAAAATCGGTCAAGCCGTTTTGGAGTAGTTCTGTTACTTACTATTAATAATATAATTTATAAGCAATAAGAGTGTCGTCATAATGATGACATGCAATTACAATAGAATAGGTAATTTTATTAAACGCCGATGCAAAAAGAGGGGTGCTATGAGTTTGACATGTCTGTCTGTCCGTGTGTGTGTCTGTATGTCTGTCTGTGCCATCATAGCTCCAGAACGGATGAAGCGATTTCAATTTAGTTTTTTTTGTATTAAAGGTGACTTAATATGTGCGAGTGTTCTTAGACATGTTTGATGAAAATCGGTTGAGCCGTTTAAAAGTTGTGAGGGGTGAAAGTGGGGAAGAATAACCGAATGTCTGCAAATATACTCGAGTGGGGTCTCAAATGAAAGTGCACTGATAGAGAATATTGATTACTTAATCGAGACTGTTCTTAGCTTTGTTTGATGAGAAAATTGGTGATGGGAAGAACAGCCGTTTGAAGATCATCAGCTCTTTTCTAGTTGATGAAGGGATCTGACTAACTTTCTTATGTCCGATCGATTCGAAATTACCATGTAACTATGACCTAATCAGCCGTTTGAATATTATCAGTTCTTTAATAGTTGATGAGGGGATCTGACTATCTTCCATATGTTCTAACCATTCGAAATTTGGTACCATGATACTTCAATGATATTGAAATTACCTACTTATGTATAATAAGAGTTTATTTTTTAATATTTTATAGTATACATAATATACTTACAGCCGATCGTATAACCGCCTCCTTTTTGGAAGTCGGTTAAAAAACAATATTGCTTTTCATTTATATAGTAAGCAGCAAATTATTTGAACCAGATCCACGACTACATGCATTCTCATAATACTTCACGTTTGAAATCGAGTGACTTTTATTCGAATTATCTAGAGTGTGAAGTTCCGAGAAAAATCATAAACTGTGTTACGTTCTAGAAAAATTGAAGATAAATTTTTTTGAACATAATATTAAGTACATTATCTAAGCATTTTGCACGATACTCGTGCCCCAGACCCTGAAGGCTATATCTTAAAAACAATATTGCTTTTCATTTATAGTAGGCGGTAATATAAAACGAAGGATTTGATTTACATTAGTATTAACTAAAAGGAAAACTATTATTCTTATTTGCAGAGCAATAGAAAACTAAGGATAGGCTTACGTACCATATTTTAGATTCACTTGAAAGTGAAAATTTAAATAATAGGCGTTTAGACAAATCACAATGTGTAACTTAACGTTGTTTTGACGTTTATGAGAATGCCATTTTGCTGTTTTAACATATTATCGAGACTGCATCGAAACGTATTAATGTAAGATTTAATCTTACTAATATTATAAATGTGAAAGTTTGTGAGGATGTATGGATTTCGATGAAATTTGGCATGGTAGTAGTATTAGGCTCCGGATTAAAACATAGGCTACTTTTTATCCCAGAAAAGTACAGTGTTCCCGCGGGATACCCGATATTATATTTACGCGGGCGAAGCCGGAGTTTAAACGGAACCCTAAAATAAAAGTAGTCTGTGGTAGACCTTATAATATCATAATATGATATTACATAATATCGCACAGGAAAAGTGTGTATAAAAAAGGGGATATAATTAATCGAGCGAACAAAAAATAAGTTGGCGGCTGCACGTGAGCATACTGTATTACTGAATTTGGCAGCGAATTAATATGTTGGCGACTAAATTACTAAACTGGCGAAAACACTCGGGTGACGAAAAATTCTAAAGTCGGCAGATAAAAAGAGGCGAAATTTAATCCAAATTAGCACCGACATTTATAAGTTGGTGGCTTAATTTCCGAGTTGGTGACCATTATACCATATAAGCAGCTATAAAACCAGATTTGGTTGATAAATTAATGGCTGCTAAAAATTCAATTTGCAGGCTACGGAAAATCCTATTTTTGGATACTGTTGGAGTATGTTTTTCTTTGTCATGGGTGTCATTTTCTAGGTTTCTGGGGGTGCAGAATAATATGAAAATAAAATCGGTTTCGTAATTCCACAATGGCGTAAATTTTTGTTATTAAAATTAACAAGGTTGTCCTTTTCCCGGTTTCTGGGGGTTCTGATTACAAAATCGTCTTCCAATTTCATTTTCCAAAATGGAGAATATTCAATTTTCGGAAAATGAATATGAATACTAAATTAAAAGATCTTTGGGATGCTAATTAGGATTGATGATTATTATTACAGTATGTTATGTAGTTCAAAGTACCAGCTATGTAGGTCTAGATTTTTTTTTAAATTCAGGATTCATGAATTTTTCTGCCATTCATGAAGAAAATATGCGATTTCTAGATTAATAAGGGGGAGCAAATTTTCATTACTTTTGCAGTAGGATGCACCATTTCTGAGATAGAAGCGACTATAGAAAAAAATATGACAATGCTGTACTGAGATACGAGGGATGTATCAATCTATAGAAATGTTGGAAAATTCAAGATTTTCGATTTTTTTTTCTCGCATCATGAAGAAAATATGATGTTGCGTAATTCCAAAGGGGGGCGAAATTTTCATTATTTTTTCAATAGGATGCACCGTTTCCGAGATAGAATCAATTTTATAAAAAAGAAGTAAATGATGTACATTGAGATACGACGGATGTTTATAGCTATAGAAATGTTGGAAAATTCAGGATTTTCGAAATTTTTTTTCTCCCATCATGAAGAAAATATGATGCTGCGAGGTTCCTAAGGGGGACGAAATTTTCATTATTTTTTCAATAGGATGCACCGTTTCCGAGATAGAATCAATTTTATAAAAAAGAAGTAAATGATGTACATTGAGATACGACGGATGTTTATAGCTATAGAAATGTTGGAAAATTCAGGATTTTCGAATTTTTTTTTCTCCCATCATGAAGAAAATATGATGCTGCGAGGTTCCTAAGGGGGACGAAATTTTCATTATTTTTTCAATAGGATGCACCGTTTCCGAGATAGAATCAATTTTATAAAAAAAGAAGTAAATGCTGTACATTGAGATACGACGGATGTTTATAGCTATAGAAATGTTGGAAAATTCAGGATTTTCGATTTTTTTTCTCCCATCATGAAGAAAATATGATGTTGCAGGGTTTCAAAGGGGGGCGAAATTTTCATTATTTTTTCAATAGGACGCACCGTTTCCGAGATAGAATCAACTTTATAAAAACATAGTAAATGCTCTAAATTGAGATACATTCCTAGATGTATAAAGCTATAGAAATGTTGGAAAATTTCTTTTTCTCCCATCATGAAGAAAATATGAGGTTGTTGGTTTACTAAGGAAATTTAAAATGGATGACATTTTTGTAATCAGCACCCCCAGAAACCAATAAAAGGACACCCATATTATTTTTATGAAATTAAATATGTCCGCCATATTGGAATTTCAAAACGAATGTCATTTTCGTATCCAGCACCCCCAAAAACCTGGTAAATGACACCCATATCAATTTTACGAAAAATAAATATCCGCCATTTTTAAATTTCAAAATTAATCTACACAATAATCTACATCTCCCTAAAACCGAGAAAAAAAAAAAATTGGGAATTTTGTACGCTCCTTTATGGTTTTTTTGTGTGCGCTCCTTTCGCTGCTTGTATGGTTTTTGAGTTACCTACATCAGGGAAAATATATGTGCCTATTCTTAAATTAAATGTGTACTCACAAATTGTCGCCAAGATGGTTATTTAGTCGCTAAAACATAATCTGTCTGCCAGTTTGAAAAATTCAGTGGTATTATTTAGTCACCAGATTAGTAATTTTTTTGTTCCTTACATTCTTTCGCCAACTTGGTAATTTAGTATTCAATATTGGGTATTTTCACATCCAAAATTTAATTGTTTTGTCGCAAGTTTAAATACATGCCATAAAAAAGTTGTGTGATAATACTCGTATAACGTATTATGATATTATAAGGTCTACCAAAAGCTACTTTTATTTTAGGGTTTCGTTTAAAAAATATAGGGTTCATCATAGTGTATCATATTCTTTCTTGTCAGATAATCAGGTGATCAGCCTGCATTGCCCTTAACCAGATTTGACAATATCACATTTTTTTCTTGTTGTTCCAACCCTAGAATAGAACCCACGACTTCCGGAGTCGAGAGCCAAGCTCTAAATGACGGTGGCCTGAAACGTCTTATAGGACTTATGTAGCACCGTACCACAATGACCAAGTCTTAAGGTAAGGAATTGAAATGTTGACATTCTGTAAAAGTCTTTACCTTTTTTCACTGAGCTTGGAACTAGGTTATAAACTTCAGATCCTCTATGGCGAGAGTACCGACGCATCTTTTGCCGACTTTCGAAGTGGAGGAGTTCTTCGTGAGGTTCCGAGGTTGACTCCGAGGCGAAGCGCGTTGATGCGCTGATGCGACGTCACGCGACTGATGATCACGTCGCCAACGGGCTATGAGTACACACGACGTACGGCATTGTTAGCATTTTGTAGGAAGTAGCTGTTTTTTTTTTCAAGTAGGAAAGTTGGTCCCATAGTAAAAGCTGCTTACATTGAAGGGTATATTCATTCCTGAAAGTATGGATAGTAACTGAAAAAACACCCTGTATTTAAAGACGTTTAGGCAAAAAAATTATTGTCATACTCAAAGTAAGAAAATCATCTTTATACTGTACTTGTATGTAGTTAACGGTCACATAAATCTATTAACATTTATAGATTTGGATGTCAATATTTATAAGTCCGCATTTCGCATGTGTGTTGCGAAACCCGTTTGCTCCATGTGACTCCTTGCTGGTCTTGTGCGGACTGCGGGGGTCATGCGAGTTGCGTTGTGTCACCTTACACCTAAGTCGTGTTTTGTGAGTATTTTGCTTCTTTTTTAATATATTTTTACCCGACTACGCGAAGCCACAAGGATGGGTAATGATTTTTGAAGGTATGTATATTTGTTGCACTGTAGCGCCTAAACTACTGGTCCGATTTTATAAAACGAGGTGTCAATAGATTCGTTACAATAGCCCGGGTAACATAGGCTATGTAATTTAAGTAGTTCGGTTATAGTTTTTTATACTGGGTGTAACAAAAATAAGTGATAATACTTTAGGGTGTGTACGTGTTCCTTATAGAGAGTTCACTGTGAAAGTAGCAGCGCTGAATGAGCATTTTTTTTTTCACTTTTATATGGGGAAACTCGTGACGTTGGAGCGCTTTCCCATACAAATCGCAAAAAAATTTTGCTCTTTCAGCGCGGCTACTTTCACAGTGAACTCTCTATAAGGAACACAACCTTAAGTATTATCACTTATTTTTGTTACACCTTGTATAAATTGTAGTTATTATCTATAAAAACATTGACTGAATCGTTTTCATACCCAAATGTTGTTCCATTGATAAATCAATCAATAAATAATAAAATAGAAAATAGAAAAAGACTGCAGAAATATATAATATAGGTATTCGAAAAGAAAAAATATACATTACAGTTAAACTATACTGATAATTTTTAGTAACACTGGTATGGTATGTATCTATATACCTACATAAACTTAAGAGGTAAAAATATTTAGTAAATTTTAGTAGCCAACCCCGTGAACGAAAGTCCTGGCTTGAAAAACTCACATCCCGCTCACCGCGCGCACTTCCTGCATACGTCTAGCTACACAGCTACAAGCTGTTTTTCGTTTATGTCTATTGATTGACGGTTCTATATATTCTATTTTATGTTGGTACCTAATTTATATTTAGCTGCGTTGCGTGGTGCAAAGTATTCTGATTTCTCACAATGAAATATTTAGCTCTTCGTGGAGCGAATAAAGTTCAATTGAGAATCGCTGTTTTAAAAATGCAGCACCACGTCGTGTCTTAGACTATGTCCAGAAACTGCGTAAGCCTGCGTAAACCTACGCACGTAGAGATTCTTATCTTATCATAACAAAATTTCTGCCGGTCTATCTGTGATGCCAACTTGGGACTTTTTCCCTAAATTTAGGGAGAAAAGTATCTGAAGGGGCTAAGAATCTTATGCTTGTGTTATTTAAATATGCAATTAAACTGCTTGTCGATAAGTAATATACAGCACACTATTTTTTTAACCGACTTCCAAAAAAAGAGGCGGCTATACGTTCGGCAACATATATATATATTTTTATTTTTGTTTGTATGTTATACCATAATCCCGCCGTCTCTGGACCGATTTTCAAAATTCTTTTTTTGATGTAAAGGGTATAATTTCAAGTTGGTCCCGTTTTGAAAAAAGCGGTGACATGATGATAGGATCAATGTGGAATCGAGGGACTCCTCGAAATTTATATGGACACATAATATAATGATTTAGACTTTTCCTGAAGTAACATAAGCATATGCTACTAAAAATAAGATTTTGCACCAATGTATATCCTGAATTCAAAAGCACTGAATAGAACTCCTCAGTCTTAAAAGATACGCGTTTCGAAATTTCGGCATTGTTCAAAGAACTACAAGCATATGCAACTAACTTACAATAATCATCATCATCATCTTATTTACAATACTTAATGGAATCTTAGCGCGTATTCAATAATTATACATTCGATAGTTTATTTTAAAGGTTTTAAGATAATATATTAATAATAATTTAACAAAATATATCACTACAAAGGGCGAAATTTTATTTTTAAATAGAAAATTAAATCGACTTCCAAAGTAAAAATACCCAAAAAAGTATGAAATAAAACTTATTTTCTAAATAATTCCCCCTTTTTATTCGACTAAAATTTTAACAATTTCTCTACTCAATTTTCTTAATTTTGAAGTCGGTACCAACAAATTTGAATGTGAGTTCTATAAAATATATGGGATATTGTTTGGGCTGGTATCGACTTCAAAATTAAGAAGATTGAGTAGAGAAATCGTTAAAATTTAAGTCGAATTTAAAAGGGGACTTATTTAGAAAATAAAGAATATTTAAAAAAAAAGGTCCAGCCCGCGCCCATTACGCCCGCGTAAGTACAGTAATCCACGGATATGTATTTCGCGATAAAAAGTTGCCTATGTCCTTCGGCCTTCCCCATGGTCTAGTTTATATCTGTGCCAAATTTCATGGTAATCGGTTTAGTAATTTTTACGTGAAAGCGGTTCCTGTAGGATACAGGAACCGTACATTTCCCCGCGATTAAAAGTAGCCTACCTCCTTTCCCATGGTCTAATCTATATCTGTGCCAAATTTCATAATGATAGTTTTAATGTAAAAGTGTTAAGGTTTATTTTTTCTTTTACTATAACTTATTAAATTCGTAATATCTATTGAATGGAATAGCCGATTCGAAAAATTTAAAAAGAATCTGCATGAATTGAAACAGTCTTGATAACAATATGATTTAATTGGATAATGATCTCAACAGAAGTATGAATAACATGGTCGAATTTTGGTCGGTATTTCTATCAACTTTTAAAATGTAAAAAGTGTTTATTGTGACATAACAATAATAGTTGGACGTTTTTTCTACGGAAATGACGGATGTTGGAAAGCATGTGTGGGACTTCCGAAAGATATTAGCAAAGTAGTTTTACTGTATAAAGATCTTTATAGGTATGTTTTTCTAATACTTACATATTTGGTATGTAACTTTTTTGATAAGTACGGTACGGTACGGAACGGTAAGTACCTATATATTTTATCGTATTATGTAACTTTATGAAGTTTCGATATGGCATAAGTACTTTAATAATTATATTTGAGAGTCTTCGCATGCTAGGTAAAATCCACGGGAACCGTACTATTTGTTTTAGGGAGAAATATTTTTTGAAACTTGGCAACTCGACCTTACTACGCTTTCATTGCACTCCAAAATACAGGGGATGACACTTTTGACTATTTCAAATCGATATCAATTGTGTGTCAAGGTTTTAATATAAAGTGTCTTCAGAAATAATTGGTTTTGACAAAACATTGACAGCACAAAATTTCGGAACACTCTGTAAAGTAAAATGCCAACAGTGTCAACCGATCTGAATGCTGTGTAACGAATGAACTGAATACTTCTGTCTCACTTTGAATCATACAATCGGAGCGAGAAAAACATTTTTCTTTCACTTTGTGTCTCGCGCGTACTCGAGGTAGCTGCGTAATTGCTGCATCTATTGAGTCAGGGGCGGAGCACCTATACGTGTGGTATGGGCATACCCACAACCCCAACAGCCTTGTGAGTGCATACTTTCAAGGTCTATTAATTTATAATCAAAATAGGTTCAGTGGGTAGTAGTATTGGTATTGTTAGCCTTTTGAGTCTTACCTGGTGCTTTTTACCTGCTGGTCATACTTATATTATTGTTAAAATACATATTTATAGTAGTGGATTTAGTGTTAAGCGGACCTTTAGTCAGGTAGATTGAAGAAAACGCAAAATTTGTCACCTCTCCATAAATTTTCGGCCCTTTTTAGGGTTCCGTAATACTTAAGGAACCCTTATAGTTTCGCTCTGTCCGTCTGTCTGTCTGTCTGTCTGTCTGTCTGTCTGTCTGTCTGTCTGTCCGCGCCTCTAGCTCCTGTAATTATAAATATAAATTGATGAAATTTGGTGCAGTTATAGATTGTGTATAGATCACGGTTTCGGGATCATAAAAAAATAATAATTTTATATTTTAGGGGTGGCTCTCCATACATGTGAAGTGGGGATGAAAAATATTTTTTCACTGTACCCCATCGTGTGGGATATCGTAGAATAGGTCTTTTAAAATAAAGGCAAGGTTTCATACGTTACTTTTTTATTAAGTTGACCATTTTCGAGTAATCGGCCTCCAAAGTAGTTTGTAAGTTGGTCCCCCCCCTAGCATTTTTAAACTATTGGAGATAGAAACTTGCAAATTTTCATGCTGATAGATCATGCTAAAAACTCTTTAGGAAAACTATTGTGAACCAAATCGGACAGTAACTTTTGGAGTAATTAAAAAAAAAGCATATTACGCGTTTATAGTTACGGAACCCTCCTTAGACATGTCCTGACATGCTCTTGGTTAGGTTATTTATTTACTAACCAACAAATTTAAGAAAAAATAATACTTTGAACCGATAGGAATTACTCCTGCCGATGTTATATAATCTATAATTTGTGTATGTTTCTTTACTATATATGCATATATTTTTTATTTAATTAATTTATAATCTTAGTTGATGTTAATTTGTTTAAGATACCTATATTGAAAGCTTATTTTTTTACCAAACATAAAATAATTTTTTTGCTAAATAAGCGAAAAACTTTCTCACTCACTCCGCGCGTTAGCTTTTAATTAACATAATATTATAAAGAAAATAATAAAATTCTTTTTTTATATTCTAATAACCATGTTATGAAGGAAATAATATAATCAAAATTTTCGGGCCACATCTTCGTTTGAGAGCTGGATCCGTGCCTGAATCAACCAAAGCGGTTTAATAGGTCAATTTTGTACGATACGCGCATAGCTAAAATAATACGCACGTAGCTTCTGGACGCAATGTATGGGGCCCTAGTACCTCGACTACGTGCGTAGACCTTGCGTGCGTAAGAATACGCAGTTTCTGGACATAGTCTTAGTGTGAACTGACCGCAAAAGTTGAAAATTTCAATTGACATATTAGACATAATAGAAATTTATTAATTACTAGATGTTGCCCACTACTTCTGTACATTTTTCCGCGATAAAATGTAGTCTATGACCTTCCCCGTGGTCTACTGTGCCAAATTTCATCAAAATCGGTTGAGTAGTTTTGGAGCCTGCTCAATGCAAATAAAGAAACAAACAATTTTTTCTTCTTTATAATATTACTTATATAGTAGTATAGCATAATATATAGTATAGATATAATGTTATCCTCATCCCCATTTCCAAACAATTTAAATTATTGGACTTTTTTGGAGTTTTGGAGAAACGTAAGCTCTTTAATAAAATAATATTGCATGATATTTCTAGTGTCCGACCGAAAGTTCAGTTTCGTTTTCGGTCGAGTTTCGGCAAAAACATGGGCAGCAGTTTAGATTCGGTTTCGACGGCAAATCTGCCGAAACTACGACCGAAACTGCAACTGCATTCGGGGGTTATCGCGCTGTGCTCGGTCATGTTCGGCGATATTCAGTGTGCTTAGTGCGAGTTTTTATCACTACTCGACGTGAAAAAGTAAACTACAATTTGTATGGTATCGAAACAAAGCCCCTAGTGGGAAAAATAGGAAACATAATTAGCGAGTGTGAGTTTTGTGGATTTTAACTAATCGAGCGTCGTCTCACACTCACGTTCGAATGTGGGTGTTTCAACGCTTTGATTGGTTGTTTCAAAAGTCTTGCGAGTGCCAGTTGCACATTTTGACATTCGAATAGTAAATTTGTGTTAACGACGTCGAAAAGTTGTCACCCCGCGTTCACTTCCAATTTCTTAGTGACTAGGTAGTGAATTGCGGTGAAAGCATTTATAAAAGAACATTTTAGCAATTAATTTGCTATGGCAGGACGCATCTTTCGATCCTTTATTGGACATTATTGTTAACCGATTGTCAGACTTACTGTTCCATAAACGTTATTATAGTATCAAACTGAGAAAAACTAGTTTTCATCATTTTTAACTTTAAATACAATTTATTATAAACGAAATGTAAAATTGTGTAAAATGCTTTGCAAATAAAATTCAAAATTTCGGCGACCTATGTCAGTGTCACAAACAATAACACACGATATAAGCCGTCACAATCTTGATGACAGCAGCTTTTTAACAAAATGATACAGTGAAAATGACATTCAATTTGGTCGGTTAATCTCACAGTGAAGTCGTGCTACCAATATAACAAAAATAATAAAGCGTACTCTCGGTGAGGAAACGCGTTCGATTAGTTAGATTGGTTAATGACTTGTACTCGCATGCTTTTAATTTTCGATTCGATTTGCGCTAACTCGATTTACAAGGTAGTAAAGTAATCGAAAAAATTTGTGGGACTCGCACTCAGCACACTGATATGACATTCTATGAAGCTATTTTGTCGTGATTTTTTAGTTCCGTTACGTTTACTTTGTGTGCTGAGTGCGAGTCCCACTATTTTTTTCGATTACTTTACTACCTTGTAAATTGAGTTAGCGCAAATCGAATCGAAAATTAAAAGCATGCGAGTGCGAGTCATTATCCAATCTAACTAATTGAACGCGTTTCCTCACCGAGAGTATGCTTTATTATTTTTGTTATATTGGTAGCACGATTTCACTGTGAGGTTAACCGACGAAATTGAATGTCATTTTCACTGTATTATTTTGTTACGAAGCTGCTGTCATCAAGATTGTGACGGGTTAATTATATCGTGTGTTATTGTTTGTGACACTGACATAAGTCGCCGAAATTTTGAATTTTATTTGCAAAGCATTATACACAATTTTATATTTCGTTTATAATAAATTGTATTTAAACTTAAAAATGATGAAAACAAGTTTTTCTCAGTTTGATACTAGGTATAATAACATTCATGGAACAGTAAGTGTGATAATCGGTAAACAAGATGAGCTTATTTTATTCATATAGACAAAACAATGTTTATTATTCTTTTTAGACACGGTGACCTCAGCAAACCTTCTAATGCTAGAGGTCGCATTGGCCCCTCCAAATTTGGGGTTGACACTTAAGATCTTATATTGAGTATCACATACCTGAAACAGAGGATTTTTGTTTTTTAGTTTATCAATAAATAATAATAACATAACTTGTCAATATGTGATCAATCATAAGTCATAACCATTTGAACATTAAGAGAGTGATAATGTTTACGGCTATAATACCAATGCTCTTCCTCTTTTGATGGCACAGCTTTTTTAAAATGACTGCCATCAATACACCCAACCACTCCAGGCATTCCATACTTTCCTTAAAATCTACAATTGAACATTAATGTTAAATTTATTCATTTATATTTGAAAATATATTATGTAATAAGGATTAAAATAGAGTAAAGATAACAATTGTTACCGTTGACTAATAGCTCGACGCGCAGCTGGGGTGTCAGGGAACTTTATGTACCTATTTATTAACCATTCTACTATGGTTTAAATTATTACATTAAAGCTTCCGTCACTTGTTCAATGTACACACTGGACAAGTGACATTTTTAGCGAAATGTGTTTTGCAACACTAATTGGTCTTTGATAAGACCCTGATGCGTAAAAGAATAGAGCCATGAGCACCTGCTTGAAATTAATAAGGTCGAATCAAAACTCTGTTAAAGTAATAATTTCAAATGGCAAAATGTGTCATGTGGGTAAATTGTAAATACATACTTTATGTTTCAAGGAAACGCGTTGAGAGGACCTTAAATTTGTCAATCTTTTAAGTTCTCTGCACAAAAACTTAAAAGCTGCCTTTGTAAGATGATATACTTAGTTTCCGTAAGGTCCAATAAAGGATCGAAAGATGCACGAGCTCTTGCTTCACGTTTTGCATTAAAATTGCGGTCGTCTTGAGCTTGAGCAGCCGCAAACATCCTCCACGCGAAAAAAAAAAACGTCCTGCCATAGCAAATTAATTGCTAAATGTTCTTTTATAAATGCTTTCACCGCAATTCACTACCTAGTCACTGAGAAATTGGAAGTGAACGCGGGGTGACAACTTTTCGACGTCGTTAACACAAATTTACTATTCGAATATCAAAATGTGCAACTGGCACTCGCAAGACTTTTGAAACAACCAATCAAAGCGTTGAAATACCCACATTCGAACGTGAGTGTGAGACGACACTCGATTAGTTAAAATCCATAAAACTCACACTCGCTAATTATGTTTCCTATTTTTGCCACTAGGAGCGTTGTTTCGATACCATACAAATTGTAGTTTACTTTTTCACGTCGAGTAGTGATAAAAACTCGCACTAAGCACAAAAGGGACCATTTACGAAATTACTCATTGTCGTTTGTTTTCACATAAATAAATTTTTGTTTACACATACATCAATTTTAAAATTGTTTAAATAGTAAAAGTATTTGATTTCAGACCTTAACGCTTGGTATAATAATTACCAAAATTAAACATAATTAAACATAATTCACAAAATCGCTATCTCGGAAGTTTCGGTTTCGTTCGAAAATGAGACCGTCGCTGAAAGTCATTTTCGGTTTTGGTCGTAAAACCAATTTCGGTCGGACACTAGAAATTACTTGTTGTTAGTCATTAATTATAGTAATATAACAATTAAATTAAACGTAGATTACAGAGAGCATCAGATAACTTTGATACTGGGCGTTATAAAAGGAGTATAAATAACGACCAAAGCTGTAGCGTCGGGCTCATTTTCACCGCTTGGGAGCGACCATGGCGGACAACAAGAACTGTGTGGGACGGAAGACCAGCGTCTTTGAGAAGACAGTGGACCTGGACAGTGTGCTGGCGAACGAGCTCGGACAGTTTGGATGGTACCAGATAAGGAATGTACTCTTGGTGGGGCTCGCAATTATGTCTTCGGCATTCTTCAGCGAATATGTCTTCACTGCTGCAGCTATACCACACCGGTTAGTAGGGTAAAACAATTGCTGGCCCCCAAAGGACCGATTATTGGCTAACACGTTGTCGTGTAAAATACTGGTTGCTTATTCGTTTTGTTCATCTTGTTATACTCCTTAATAATTATGCTTTTTATCCTTTATTTGAGTATAAATGAAGGGTGACCAATTCAGAGTATGAACTTTAAATCGTTGGGTGGTGGGTGTCTACAATAATGTCATCTGCAAGTTTCTTACACCGCGCTGGGTTAGTTATCGAACCAGTAGTATACTAGGAATCACGTAGGGACAAACCCGTAAACCTTTTGAGGAAATAAAACTTTTTTATTTTTTTAATTTCAATTCTCTATAAATATTTAAAACATTGTTAAATACTATCCTACTAATATTATAAATGTGAAAGTTTGTGAGGATGGATGGATGGATGGATGGATGTTTGTTACTCTTTCACGCAAAAACGACTGAACGGATTTCGATGAAATTTGGTATGGTAGTAGTTTAGGCTCTGGATTAAATTAATATAGGCTACTTTTTAACCCGAAAAAATACAGTGTACCCGAGGGACAGTGTAATTACGCGGGCGGAGCCGCGGGCAACAGCTAGTAAATCATAAATGGGAATAAGGAAAGAGCATAATAAAGGTCCAAGTTTAATATAATATAGCTGTAAGGAAAACGTTTTAGGACAACTATCTACTGTAAGTCTTATAAAAATCTTAGAAACAGGTACTCTAATCTAAAGTAGCTAATCTCGCAATATGTAGGTATATTTGTCAGAAACCATGGAAAATAAAACTCCTTAAAGAATAAATATCGACTTCACAGATAACTCTATAAGATTTATGAATAAAATAATAAAAGTAATAATTATATTATATGGACCAACTGATTAATAAATTATATCACTGGTAGCAAAATCGTAGTTGTAGGTATCGACTAAGGTAGTTTATCATTACAAATTATATTGCGGAGCTTATAGAACACCTACCATGCGATATCAAAGGCAATATCTAAATATTGCCTGTGATAATAATAATAATAATATAATATAATAATTATAATTCTAATACCTAAGTATTATAATTATAATTATTACGTTTTGCAAAAACATTATTTTTAATGACTCCATCGACTATTTTTATTCGTTTCTTTTCCTAGTCAAGATAACAGCGGTGAAAAATAAAGAAACTGCTCTTAAAAATAAAAATTATATTGTGTGACTAGCTTTTGACCGCGGCTTCGCCCGCGTAAATACAGTAGGTATCCCAAGGTAAGGTTAGGTTAGGCAAGTTAGGTTACGCGTCATAAGTACGTCGCATATTATACTCGTAAATATAATAGTATTAGTTTTTTCCCTTGGCTCTGCCCGTGTCAAACGGGACACTGTACTTTTTCAAGATAAAATGTAGCCTATATTTTAATCCAGAGCCTAAATATATAACGTCCCCGAAAATCAATTACGGATACTTCAGGCACATGATCTTCTTATGTAAAGATGTTTTTAAGCAAAAAATATTTGTCATACTCAAAGTAAAAATCATCTACTGTATGGGTGACTCCCCACAAAACGCAAACTCACACATAATATAGGTAAAGGAAATAAATTGAGTAGGCATAACAATTATTGTTTTTCTGCCTAAATGTATTAAGCAGTAGATCATATTATGCCCAAAATATCCGTAATTGATTTTACCGAACCTTCAGTAGTTTTGCGTGAAATAGTAACTGTAGTCTTTTTCTTCCTAATAAATAAAAAATGAGTTACAAAACCTTGTATCTCGCTTAAACTCGAGAATTACTGGACCGATTTAGCTAATTTTAGTCTTGAAATATTTGTGGAAATTTTGGAAAGGTTTAAACGGTGAGAAATATTGGAAAAATTCCTGGGGAAAACTAGAAACGTTCCGTTTACATGTTTGGTTTATTAAAAAAAATCGACCTTAGTAAGTTGTAGATGTAGATGTTGTTGTAGGTTATTATTAATTAAAATAGGTCGATGACAAGATAACAGAGGCATTTATACTCGTATCAACAACTAAACACTCTAACAATTTAACTGAAGTGTGAAAGTCGAGGGCCCACTTCACATTCCCAGTTAACAAGATCTGTAAGTTAAGTAAGGGTAAATCACATGGAGCTGCATTCTTAAGATAGCTATTTAAAATTGAACTCTATTCAGTACACAAGATGATACACGTTTCATTGTAAGAGTCCGAATGTCAGGTTGTATTGCGCTGCACACAGCACAATACATGTGCAGTGTTATATGACTGAGTTATATGATGTCATATAAAAGTCTTATATACAACGTGTAACTTATAAAGTATACCAATCCGAAACCCAGTGATAATAATACTCATAAAACTGAACCACTTTCCCCTACTTATTTGATTTGCTGACCGTGCGGTTTGTATGGGAGGTCCAAATTTTTTTTCGATCCAGATATATTCGATCTATGTTCCTTGCGAAAAGTTGTTCAGTTTCATGAGCATTATCATTGATATACCCACCTTATAATTATATTACACGTTGTATATATTCTGTCTTTTGTGTATTGAATAAAGTTCAAGTTTGAATAGATATTTTATTGTAGTCCGTTAATAATGCACGGTGTGTACTGACCCTAAGTCTATGTCTACCAGATGAGCCTGTTTGTGCTAATCGTTCTACTAAATATCGTGCCTCCTCTTTCACTAATACTAAGAACGAGAGAGATAACATGACATTTAATTATATCGACATTTTCGATAGTAAGGGATACAGGTCTTGTAATATTTTAGCGCAGAATACAGAACATCCAGAAACCACCAACGCGCTTGAAAGTGAAGCCGTCATGACTTTTCCAAATTGCAGTTGTATCCACACATAATACACGTGTTGACACTGAATAACGGAATATTTTACCCAACTTTTTTTCAATTATTTTTTATCGATTACCTTATTGTGGTAACATAATAACGCGATATGTTTTGTAAGTGCAAAGAGTAAAGAAAAGTAAAGAGCGGGCGGGGCGGACACAGTGCGCGGCGTACAAATGTGATCGAATACTTATTCTGGATGTTCTGTATTCTGCGTATTTTAGTAAAATATGACATTATCTAAATAAACTAACGGGTGTTGACTTTTAACATTGTGTTATCCCATAACAAGTGAATAATCTATTAATCTCTAACTAAATGCACCATAAATGTCAGTTTTTACAATATATTTAGTTATCATATCAACAATTTCTTCGCACGTGACCGCTATCTTACTGATAAGAAATATTTACTATATGGTATTATGTTATTCGTTAATCGTTCGACACGTCTTAATTTCTGTAATAACGATAATAAACGACTACATTAGACAAAGATGAAATAAATAATAAAAATAAAAATGTATAAAATTAAATACACACACTGCCTCCCTCACACTACCATGCATTTTTATAATATCAGTAGCTGTTGCTATGATAGAATTTTCAATGGGTCTTACTGAGGGTCTCACACATTATAATATAGACAACATTTATATATTTTTATAGAGTATCTAAGAGGCATAAGAACCCTAAAGATTATTGTTTGAATTTCGACCACTAGCCGTAGTAATTTAAAAATGTTTTGCTCAAAACAGGCACTTAAAATTACAGATGTCATCAGTTTCATTCTAATTTTTTAGGACTTTTTTCACAAATAACATTTTTGCTACGGCATTTCTATGTATGTATAATCATAACAATAAGGACTTACAAATAATCAACAATGATCACAGTTCTTGATAATATTTTACCCAACAATTAAATCAGTTGTTGCATTTTCAATTTCCGCATTTCCTCATTAAGCTGTACTTTCAGATGTCGCATACCAGAATGTGGAGAGATGTCCAAGTCAGATCTCTTCGAGCCGGAGTGGATCACCAGCGCAATTCCTCTCACCAACTCTGGAAGTCTGGAAAGCTGTGAGCGATACGTGGGCTTGAGAAGTAATGGGACCCTGGACTACTGTCCCGCCAGCCTGTTCGGTGAGGCCAGAGTGGATTGTGATGGGTTCGTGTATGGCAGGGATAACTCTGTTGTTTATGATGTGAGTATTGATGTGTTCTTGTGGTCAAAAACAAGTTAAATCAAGCAAAGCAAAGAACACCTAGTTCTACGATAAAATATAGCGCTGAAAAAATTGATACCTCCTGTTTGAATAATAACCTAGATATGGAAATTCCCAAACTTTTTTTCTCTATTTGTACATAAACATATCTACCGTTCTTAATTTTGTAATTAAAATAAGCATATTTTTATTACAATAATCTTAGTAAGAATATTCTTTACAAACATTTTCAGTTCGACCTCGGTTGTCGAGACTGGTTGCGTGCACTTTCCGGTACGTTCGCAAGTATTGGAACTCTCCTCGTCCTGCCCATTATTGGCTACATCTCAGATACATACGGTCGAAAGGTCGCCCTTGTCATCAGCGTCTTCAACTTGGCGTTGTTTGGAGTCATCAAAGCTTTCTCAGTCAACTATACGATGTATATGATCATGCAGATCGTTCATACCACCCTTGGAGGCGGTATCTACAGTGCAGCTTTTATAATTGGTAAGATTTGATTTAGTACTTTCTTATATAATTCCGCGACCATAATTTCAATCAGAATTTGTTTTCAAATTTCTTTGATTATATATTTTATCTTTCTGTGTTTTTTTTTTTTTGTTTTGAAAGGAATCAAATACTATTTTTGGATTTTAAGTGCGAATACACTGCATTTTCAAATTGTAATTTATTTCCAGCGGCAGAAATGGTCGGGCCGAAGTATCGTGTTCTGACCAGCGCAATCCAGTCATCGCTTTTCGCTTCTGGTCAAATGGTCTTGGGTTTGGTGGCATGGGTGATACAGCCTTGGAGATACTTGATGTTGACTCTATACATACCTTGTTTTCTCATGATTACCTACTACTGGTTCATATCAGAAAGTGTGAGATGGTTACTATCAAAGCATAAGTATAAGGAAGCAAGGAAGGTTCTTGAAAATGTGGCGGCACTAAACAATACCTCAATAAGTGAAAAATCAATTGTAGCACTTATGACACCAACAGAAAATTCTCTACCTGAGGTAAATATAATAACAACAATAAAATTTACTTGGAGGTGTATTTGATTGATAAAGTTTTAATGAATAAAGCAATAAAAATTATGATAAGGTAAGGATAAAACGCGATAAGCGTAAAATAAATAAATACCTATATTTAAATGATAATTAACGTATCAGGGATGATGCTTTTCTTATATAGGATAAAGGCTATAATCTTGACCATGATAATAAAATTATCACGAATTGTTACTTTTATGAATAAAAAATATGTTCAATAAAATAAGATATCGTGTGCTACAAAGTCATATATTTTATATCACAAACGAACGCTGTAGCTATAAGCCGCATGATTAAAAGTAGATTACAAATACGGATGTTACTTTCAGGAAGATAAAAAGGGCTTGGTAACAAAAATTATTCGCTCTCCAATCCTACTACGTCGAGTCTGTACAACGCCTATTTGGTGGATAACTACCATATTTGTTTACTACGGACTGTCTATCAACTCGACCAGCCTGTCCGACACGATCTATTTGAATTATATCGTAACCTGTGGCATAGAGATCCCTGGATTCTTCACAGCTGTTTTAGTTTTGGACAAAATTGGCAGAAAAGCAACGCTCACTTCTGGATTCTTTTTGAGTGCGGCGTGCAATATCGGTTTTATATTTATCCCTGCTGGTAAGATATTTAACAACCACCTTAAAATGTAAACGTAATACTTGTTTTAAATATTTTACTAATTTAAGACTTAAAGTAGGTCGCACGCAAAATAAGTGAAAAGGACATTGTACTGACATTGATAACGAATTATCTACACGACAGTTAACATTTTAAAGAACAATAATAATAATTGATTGCAACACAGGAAGTTTTAAAACAGTGGATATAATATTATGTAAATGTTGTTAGCGATTTAGTAAAATATTAACATTAGATAGTCAATAGACAATCAGTACGCATTCTTGATATAATTTTATTTACATTTTTAGAAATAAACGTCGCCCGCCTGATCATATTTTTGCTGGGAAAATTCGGGATCTCCGTAGTGCTAACCTCGCTATACCTCTACACGTCAGAGTTGTATCCGACTGAGTTCAGACATAGTTTGCTGGCGTTCTCTTCCATGATCGGAAGGATAGGTTCTATCACAGCGCCGCTCACTCCTGTGCTGGTAAGTTAGATTAATATAAGATAACAAGGTTTTATACTTTTTAAAAAGTCTTCTTTTCCGTCGTATTCGTCCTCGTCGTAACTACCCCTGTTACGCGTGATTGGAGCGTACAACATCGCGCGTGAGGCGGTGCCCCGCCAGTAGGGTTTCAAATATTTGAGATTTGATACAAATGCTTTTTTTTGATAAAATATTTGCCCGGTTTCTCTCAAAACAGAATAAAAAATCACACAGTACATTTTTATAGTGCATTTTAGCTGCACTGAATTATTCTTCAATTATCATTCTTAAAATTATCATTCATTAAGCGGTTTATTACAAACTAGCATTAGTTACTTGGGCTACGGGCTTTGCCCGCGTGAAATTAGGTTTTACACATTCATCCCCTATTTTACCCCCTTGGAGGTTCAATTTTGAAAAATCCATCCTTAGTGGATGCCCACGTCATATGAGGAATACGTGTGCAAAATTTCAAACTTCTAAGGGTTTGGCCTGTGTCTTTATACATCTGTCAATCAACTTTGCCTTTTTATATACTAGATGTTGCCCGCGACTTCGTGCGCGCAAAGGTTAATTTCACAAAAACCGTACATTTTTCCGTGATAAAAAGTGCCTATGTCCTTCCCCATGGTCTTCTCTACATCTGAGCCAAATTCTATTCAATGCAAAAAAACTTTTCCTCTCTAATAAATTAGTATAGATAGATTTAAAATTTATACTATTAATTCCAGGCTAACTATTGGCATGGTACTCCGTCGGCATTGTTTGGAGGTATGGCTGTCATATCTGGTCTCCTAACCCTGACCCAACCAGAAACTCTCGGTACAAGAATGCCGAACACGTTGGAAGAAGCAGAAGCGATTGGAAAACCAGAAATGAAAATACAGAATGATGCGTAATATTCAGGAGTTATTACAGTATGAAAGGCTGTGCACTCTATTAAATAGAGATTCAGTAGTGTAGTCATTATACAGAGTGCGACTTTATAGTCATCAGTCAGAGGCAAAGAACTGAACATTCATTTGTGTATATTAGGAATTGTATATATTGGGTAAATTTAAAGGTAGCATTAATACATTAGAATAAAACGAGGGACTCTAGTTAAGATGCATTCGATAATTACAGCGAAGTTCGAAAATAAAATGAATGGGATTTGACATAAGTCATCGATAAGTGACATATCGTTTGCGATGCCTTATGTCAAATCACAAACATTTTATTTTCGAACTTCGTCGTCGAAATTATCGAATGCGTCTTGAACTCTTGACTAGAAGCCCTGGGGGTCACTTCTCGTAATTATTCAGTTCATTCATTCCGTTCAGATCAGTCTACTTCCAGCGTCAGAGCTTGCTGATGCTCTTGTGCTCACTCGATTTGATGTTTGATACGTGTGTGAGAAACACAAGGTAATACTGGTGAGAAGTATTCACTGACACTGGAACTATACTGCGAATTGAACAGAAATATTAATCTAGTTGGGCTTCAATTTACACCAACAGCCTCCGTGGTCTAGTGGATAGAGCATTGGCTTTCGACTCGGAGGCTTCCTGCATTAGAACAACAAAAAATATTGTTTCCAAGTTTAGTTAGAACAATGCAGGCTGATCACCTGATTGTCTGACAAGAAAAATAATCCATGCGTCGGATGGGCATGTAAAAAGTAGGACCTGCGCCTGATCCCTCGCCAGTCATGTCGGTTATCCGAACGCCGCACGCGGCATGAGTCATGTTTGTTCGTGCGAGCAGCCGGCTCCATCGAATTATAAGACGTTGTCATGTCAAAAAGCATAAAGACTCTCTTTAAAATTTCCACCCGTTTGTTATTATGCATGAATTGATATGCTGGCATAAGTTTAGTGAAATATTTAAGTAGAATTATAATCATATTGTTTCTTTAACATGTGATCATTTTGATTCATACAAACTAACACCAGACTGTTTTTTTGTTTGTAATTAAGTAACTATTGTAGATGATTATGAATAGACTGTTATCCACGACTTCGTGCCTCCAAAAATAAATCTCGAGGCAACCGTACATTTTGCCGCAATAAAAAGTAGCCTATGTCCTTCCCCGTGGTCAACTATATCCGTGCCAAGTTTCATCAAAATCGGTCCAGTACTTACGGAGCCTATTCAATGCAAACAAACATTTTTCTCTTTATTATATTATAATATTAATATAAATATAGAAGTATAGATTTCACGTGTAGTGTGATAACAAAGGGTATTGGTAAGTAAAAAGTGCAAATATAAAGTAATGAGCTAAACGGATTTTGTATTGTTGACGAATGGATATTTTATTTCATAATAATGTAAATAAATAATTATTATTTGATTTAAATTAAGTTTGAAATTTAAAATTATAAAATAATATTGCAAGTTTTTACTTAATATTATATTTATAGCACAATGATTGAATAAGTTCCATAAGAACATGATTATTTCCTTAAGATTTGACTTTTAAGATTCGACTAATATAAGATTATATTTTGGAACTAGTTTTACTAAATTTGATGCTAGCAATATCAGGAAATGGAAATGTACTGGAATAATTAAATGTAAACAGGCTTACTGTTTAAAACCAGTCTTCTTTATTCTTATAATGTAATGTAAATAAACCAGACGATAGTAATAATTATTAATTGATAATATATATTATTTATACATTGTAATTTTCATTTTACCCAAATTCGCACTCTTACGTAAAATATTAGAGAGTAGAATTATGATAAAGAAATGGCTTCTGCTATGGTATCTGGCAGTTGCCGATGAAGTGTCTCTGGGGTGGTGAACGCCAGCCCAGCAGTCAATAGAGTCGCACAACCAAACAACATCGAAGGAAGGGCTTCATATTTCTGACCCTACAAAATAAAAAAATATTGTTAAAGAAAGCAGAGAAAGATTAGAAGAGGTCAGAAAAATACTACTATTGAATAATTTATCCATCCGCTAATTTCCTGGTCGATTTCCAAAAAAGATAATAAAAATCGATACAAGGCCGAAAACTATAAATATATTTGAAATAAACATCATCCTAGTAGCACAGCACAAATTGATTAAATACAATGGCTCTTTCTATCGTGTCTATAAGGTGTCAAATATTCCTTGTTAATTATATTGATTGTTTGAAAGTTTCAAGGATGAAAAATATCGCAACTTTAAAAGCGATCAATGTACCAAAAGCAACGCAAGGATAGTGCCGAACCCTCGAGCAGAAGTGGGCAGTAGGGTTTTCAAAGTGTAGGGCATTGAAAAAGAGATGAAAAATATAGTAATATTAAAAAAGAACATACCAAGAGCAACGCAAGGGGAGCAAGGACAGTGCCAATCCTCGCGACCATAGAACAAGTGCCCATCAGGAACCCTCGGGCAGAAGTGGGCATCAGCTCCGACGTGTACACGTACAGAGTGTTGAAGCAACACGACATCGACATCTTGCCTAATAAAAATATGATGAGCTGTAGCACGTTGTATACTGGAAAGGAAAAGAAATATACGAGTTAGCATCGGATAATTAAGTGTTATAACTTTATATTTATTATCACAACATATTATTTTGTATATTATTGTGTATTTATATGAGCGTAATATTTTTTGAAAAAAAAAAAACCTCAAATATCAGATTTTATAGAAATTTGTTGAAAACTAACAACAAACTTGAAACGTCTTTAGTGTTGCAAGCTTCCAACGGCAACGGTTATTGCATTATCAGCAGACGAACCATTTAAACGTATGTCGGTCATTTTCATTTAAAAAATGAGTAGGTATTAAGATATTGTATGCTAGGGAAAATATACCTGAAGGAATATACGCTAGAGCCACATTACACACTCCAGCAATAAAACATGACCCAATAAATGTTTTCTTTCTTCCAATGCGATTCAGTAAGAATAGTGGCACAAATTCCCCAAGTATAGATATGAATCCGGAGAGAGCGAAGTTTGTATACTTGTTACCGGGTAGATAAACAGAAGAGAAGATTAAACCATAATATACAAGAGATACAGAAAACCACCACCAGGAACATACGATCAATCTGAAAAAAAAATCCCAATTTATTGGCAATGGTGATGCAAATAATGAAATTCTTTTAAAATAGGGTTACATAAAAGATAATTATTATCGATTTACCTACCTACATGGAAGGAATTCAAACATATTTAATCAACTAATTAATAATTAATGAACGATAAGTATTTAACGAAATAAATACAATATACCTAATGTTAGTAGTATATAGCAACATGTATGTTACGTTCCTACTGATTACCTGTTCATTATTGCAGGATATTTAAATAAAAGGTTCACGTGAAACTCCTCTTTTGAACCTCCATCTTTTTCTATCTCTAAACTCTTTTCATCCAAAGCCTTATCTGGGATTGCAAATTGGTTCCAATTCCCAATTTTCTCCAGTAATCTTACAGCTTTTCTTGTTTTCCCATTGGTGAGAAGCCATCGCATACTTTCCTCTAGGAAAATTATGTAAATAAGGAATGTGACACCCGGACCTGCGATAATGAGTTGAAAATGTCTCCAGTAAGGCACATTCCATGCGATGAAAGCCAAAACTATTTCTCCCAGACAAATGGCGATTCCCAGTAACGCCGATGCTAAGATTCTTTTGTCAGTTCCAATTAGTTCCACAACTTTAAAAAAAAAATGAATAAAATGGTAATTTAAGTTGTAATTTTTACTTATAATAATCATATCAAAATATATAATTTCTAAAACAAAATATTATATTCTATGAGAAACTGGAGTTAGACAACACTACTACTATTTAAAAAATAGAAGTAACTCAACGGAGAATATAGCAGCTTGTGTATGCGCCAGTCACCAGAGCGGCTTCGAAGAATTCGATCACCACATATTGGTTGTAGCTGCGAGTCAAAGTTTTCAATGCTCCAATACACAGACTCACACTGTTCAAAATGACTCCAGTCTTTCGACCCCATCTGCAAGATAAGACTTTCTGATGATTGGCGATTGGCATTTCAAAGATCTATGATATTTGCGTGAAAAAATATATTTATTCACACTTGCCTAAACAAAATATAATATACACGCTATTCATTTTCCAAAATCACTCATTTCGTCACGTCTATGCATAGGTAATTGATATACAAACAAACTATCCATCAAAGAGATGGATGATGTGTTTAACCAATATTGTGTATTACGTAGTAACTATTCGTTAATCTGTGGTTTAACATACCTGTCATTAATGAAGCCTGTAATAGGCATACCCACCAGCACACCCAAATTGTGAATCGTTCCAATCATAGTTCGTTTGAGCTCCTGACATGCAAGGCCAAACTGAAGGACAAAAGAAAGTTATTCACACCTTATTGAAATTGTCCTTACATCCTACAAATATTATAAAATGTAAAAGTTGGTGAGGATAGATGGATGTTTGTTGCTAATAGATTTAATAAAAAATTGATAATGTTTTCTTTTACTTTTGCACGCCACTTAAATGGCAGAATGTATAGACACCTTATCTCTAATTTTAAGATCTCTGTAATGTACTACAATAATATATTTCATTTCATTTGTTACTCTTTATGTAAAAACTACTTAACGGATTATAATAAAATTTTGAACGGTAGTCCCTTGAGGTCTGGATGGAAACATAGGCTACATTTATCCCGAAAAAGTACAGTGTTCCCGTGGGATACTGTGGTAGAGCCACGGGCAACAGCTAGTCCTCGTATACTTCCACTCAAACATATACTTATGGGTTGGTAAGGCTACGAGTCACCATTTAGTGTAACTCTGGCTTCGTTTTTCACCTTATGTATTGTGCTTTCATTTCTCATCCCCAGATGCTCCTTAACAATTTTTCTAGTAATTTTATTAATTAAAAATCGAAATATTACACATACCTCAGTAACTACGGAATTATTGTCTTCGTAAACCCAGTCGTGGCATATATCAGTAGAAAGTACACCATCAGGATTACACGTTAAATTATCCCTAAGTACTGGTCGGGAACACTTGTAGTCTTCTACTGATGATGGCCACCACTTCGGAGGGAAAGAAGAAATGTTGCCCGTCTCGCATTGTGGTACTTTACACCTGAAATGAAAGCATATTTTTTACAATAAGATGCCGTGAAGCACTTTCTATTCCGTTTTTAACCCCCGATGCAAAAAGAGGGGTGTTATAAGTTTGACGTGTCTGTCGGTCTGTCTGTCTGTCTGTCTGTCTGTCTGTGGCATCATAGCTCCCGAACCGATGAAGCGATTTCAATTTCGTTTTTTTTTGTATTAAAGGTGACCTATCTGCGGGTATTCTTAGACATGTTTGATGAAAATCGGTTGAGCTGTTTAAAAGTTGTGGGGGGTGAAAGTGGGGAAGAATAACTGAATGTCTGCAAATATACTTGAGTGGGGTCTCAAATGAAAGCGCACTGTAAGAGAATATTGATGACTTTATCAAGAGTGTTCTTAGCTTCGTTTGATGAGAAAATTGGTGGTGGGAAGATCAGCCGTTTGAAGATCATCAGCTCTTTTCTAGTTGATGAGGGGATCTGACTATATTCCATATTATGTTTTATCGATTCGAAATCGGTACCATGTTACTTCAATGATATTGAAAATATATGGTAAGATATCCATTATTTACACCTACTTTAAAAAGGACAAAATAAAAGTAAAATTAAAAAATTTAAAAACCCCCCGACCCAAAAAATAAACTTTAAAAACTAATAAATAATATTTTTAACCTAATATAATTATTATCGTCACATATAATATTATGAAAGTTGAAATATTTTATAATCTTCGTATGTGAGAAAAAGAGGTGTAGTCGCAGATTGCAACAAAAAATTTACTCCGGGAAAAAATTCGCTCGTACCTAAATGTAATTCGTAATAATTAATCACATAGCTGTTGTTGGAAAAACACTTTATAAACTTTAGCGGTCCCCCGACGAGGCGACGATTGGAAAATAAAAATATTTCAACTTACATAATATTATATGTGACGATAATAATTATATTAGGTTAAAAATATTATTTATTAGTTTTTAAATTTTATTTTTTGTGACGGGGAGTTTTTTTAAATTTTTAATTTTACTTTTATTATGAAACTTATGTGAAATTTGGCACAGATTAAGTTGGAGAGTGGACGGTTTAAAAAAGTAGGTAGCAATATGCATTAATTAATAAAATATTATAGTTATAATGATGATCACGAATATAATTTTGCCAATAGCAAAATTTCAAAGGCTTTTTCAAATTGATATTGGTGCACAAAACTGATAAGTAGTGAGTGCCTATGTCATCCTAATTAATGTTGGTGTTTCGTATGATGATGGTGGTGATGATGATGATTACTGTAATTGACAAAGTGGTATAATGCTTGTAGACCTTACTACCCATTCTTTTCTTTGCATTTTCTGAGAACATATTTTACTATTATACTTTTTCAACATTATGTATTATACTTTTTCAACACATGGCTGAATGAAAAAACTCACGATTCTGAATTCATACATGAGAGATACAACACATATCGACGTGACCGTACTGCATCCCAATTTTATGACAAAAGCGATGGTGGGGGTCAAAAAGTCTATCTCCAGCTCGCGGCTTAGTCACAAGGAAAGTGCATGTGAGGACTTGTGGGTTTTAATAAAATTGCGCGATGACAATAAAATCAAAAGTATAGGTATTTGTGCTGTTTACACCCTCTGCTTATCTGCACCGAAAAAGTTTAATGAACTAGTAACTTTTCTTGATAATACTGTGAATAATTTAACTACCGAACTTGATGATATCGTAATAGTAGGTGATTTTAATATGGGGTTTGTTTCCTGGCCTCCTCCTTTGTGCCAGGAAACAAAAAGTAAATTTATTTTATTTATTTTTTGTTTCCTGGCACAAAGGAGTGGATGGTAAAACTCTTTTTGCTGATAATTATCAAAATAATTTAGGCTATGCACTCAATGATTTTATTTCCCTGACTGGATTAAATCAAAATAATTTTGTTATGAACAAAGACAATAAAATTCTTGACTTAGTCCTCAGCAATTTGCAATGTCGTGTAAATGAAGCTCATTGCTTAAGTAAATTAGATCCTTACCATCCATCTCTAGTGTAGAGGGTGTCCCTCGTAGTGACTATAATTTTTATAAATATGTGACTATAGTGAAATCACTTCCTCATTGAATGACGTGAATTGGTCTAAAGTCTTTACTTCTTGTATGAATGTAGATAATATGGTTAAAAAAATTTATGAAGTGCTAAATGAAGTTATATTAAGTAAACACGTACCAAAGCGTAAACCACATAAAGCAAAATACCCTGTATGGTTCACAACGGATCTAATATATCTTTTGAAAGAAAAATAAAGTTTAAGACGTAAAGCGCATAAATTTAGAAACCCGCGTGACCAATATGAATATGAATTGTTACGAAAAAGATGTAAAAAACTAGTTAACGTATGCCACAGGAATTATATAGAGGCTGTGGAGAATAGTGTCAAAGATAACTCACGTGTTTTTTGGACTTATATCAAAAACAAAAAGTCTTCCTCGAACAGCTATCCTTCAACTATGATAGGGGAATGTGGAGCAGTCACTGGTGGTAAAAATATTGTTAATCTGTTTGCTACTCATTTTAGTTCAGTTTATGGTCAGCCAACTAATAATTTTGAACCGCCCCTGGAATATTCACCCTCAACTAATTTGTCGCAATATAATACTAAGCTAGTTGTAGCGTTTACCGAGACCACTATACTTAATAATCTAAGAAAAAATAATATTAATAAAGGTTGTGGTCCTGACAACATCCCACCTATATTTATTAAGAATTGTGCACATACCTTAGTCCACCCCTTAAAAGAAATATTCAATACGTCAATTAAATCTGGTGTCTTTCCTAATGAATGGAAAAGGGCTCGTATAGTGCCGGTACTAAAAAAAGGGAATAACAGTGAAGTTAAAAATTATCGGCCTATATCGATTCTGTCATCCTTTGCCAAAATATTTGAATCTATTGTCTGTCCGATTCTAGTCGATCAAGCTAAACCATTACTCTGCGATGAACAACACGGGTTTCAACGTAAAAAATCGGTTATTACTAACCTCGTTACATACCTAACTCCTATTTTTAAGGGAGTGGATGATGGAAAGCAGATAGATTCGGTTTACACGGATTTCGCAAGTGCGTTTAATCTAATTGATCATGAAATATTAATAAAAAAATTAAATATTCAGTACGGAATAGATGGGAATATGCTTAGGTGGTTTGCGTCTTATTTAAACCTACGTGAGTAATCCGTTGTGATTAATGGACACGAGTCAGCTAAATATGTTGCGTCTTCAGGGGTGCCACAAGGATCCCACCTGGGTCCAATCCTATTCTTGCTATTCATAAATGACATTGTAGCTTGTATACATCATTGTCGTTGCTCTCTTTTTGCAGACGATATGAAAATATCTCTGCAAATAGATTCTTTGGCTGACTCGTGGATGTTGCAATCTGATCTAGATCGCATTTACCTCTGGTGCCTGAATAATAGGATGAAATTGAATGCCTCAAAATTTCAGCACATCAGGTTCACGAAGAAAAGAAAGGTTATTCCTACCCTATATCATATTAACAGGAATAACATAGCTCTCGCATCGACCGTAAGAGACCTAGGCATTCTTATTGATTCTAAATTAAATTTTATACAGCACTATGACTATATGGTTAATAAGGCCGCCAAAACTTTGGGATTTATTAAACGAAACTCGCGAGATTTTAAGCGTCCAGATACTAAAGTTCTTTTATTTAAAAATTTTGTGCGAAGTATTTTGGAGTTCGGCAGTGTAATTTGGAATCCTATGTATAATGTCCACTCTCAACGTATCGAGTCTCTCCAACGTTCGTTTACCAGACACCTTGCCTATGTCTCTACTGGCATTAAGAACCGATGCTCATATGACGAGAGGCTTACTGCGTTTAGTATGGAGACACTGTCTCAACGAAGACGTATGATGGACATGGTATTCCTACGTGACGTAGTTACAGGCCAAATCCCTTGTCAAGACTTTCTTGAAAGTCTGTCTTTGGCAGTACCTAATTTGAATGCCCGACGTAAACCTGTGGGAGTGTTTAATACCCCTAGGTACAAAACGAATTTGGGACAAAACAGCCCTATAGTTACACTCCCTGCTACTTATAATGATTGGCACAGGATCTTTGACCTAGACATGTTTCACGACCAACGCACGTCTTTTAAGAGGAAGATATTAAATAAATAATTAAACTGATAATTTTGACTTAATCTTGATTTGTGACTGTAATTTGTGTGATTATTTTTGTAATTTAATTGACATGTGTTTAATATTATTTTTTCATAATTTATTTTTATTTTATTTAGGTTTATACTGGATGATTGACATTATACTTTAATTTTAACTCTTAACATAATTATTATTCAAATTTCATTTTTAATTCTTTTTTGTGAATTAGTTTATTTCGTTTTAATTTTTTTATTACATATTATTATTTATTACATATTAATTACGACTTATCATTTGTTATTTAATTTTATAATTTTGACTATGTTTATATTTGTAAAATAATGTTGTGCATATCTGTAATTGACGTAAACACAACACTTAGTCTTATTTGTAATGTACCTACTTATATTGTTAGTGTTTATGTTGTAGATGTGCCTTTGAAAAAAAAAAAAAAAATAACATTATCAGAAAGAATAGACTTCAACGAACAAAAAGTCTACCGACTTTTTAAAAAAAGCTGATATTTTGACGCGAGAATTTTCGATTGAAAATTAGGGTTAATTTTTCGACATTAAGACAAAATAAGGTAAAAAAATAAACATTTTAAATAAAATAAATTACAGTATATTTAGGACATAAAAAGGTAAGTTTTCACCTAATTTCGTCACAAAAATATTTCTTTTGTACAAGATAAAAATAAAAAACCTAATACTTACTGGGTTATTTTAATTTTTCACATAAATTTTGAGGTCATAGGTTTAAACACAAAAGTTGTATATCTTTTTTTTACCTACAACTTTGCCAATTGACTATTTTCCATAGGATTTGTAGTTTTGCCGGAAATCGAGATAAACCGTTTTCTACCCTTAAAAACTGACCCCCCTCACTTCCCGACCTCAAATCGCCCGTAAATTATTTTTCCTCTTATTTTTGTTATATTCTCTTCCTTTTCCAATGGGTTTCATCCTACTATAAATTTATTTTACTTTTGACCATTTTCAGAGGTAAAAGCACTAGTCTATAACAACTGTTAAAACTTATTTTAGTTTTATTATTTTTATAAATTTGAATTTACTTGACATGTTTTGGAAAGGTCTATATTTAAATTGTTATATCTTTATAATTATAATAGATGTTAGTAAATTGTGGCTACATCGCGCTGTTAAAGCACAAAGAGCTTTGTATATAGGGCAAGGAGTAGTTTGTAGAGTTGAGTGGGATTATAATTAGTAGATATTTTTAGGGATTCTGTCCAATAACAAAAGATATTGGCAGGCAGATAAAAGCAACTTTTGATAAAATAACCCAGATACAGTTAAAACTCAAAAATTAAATAAATTGTGGTCACGACCGACCGACGACCACTAGTATTGTACTCGTAATAATAGGCTAATTATTATTACTGTCGTAGTTAAATTGTCATTGAGTTTTGTGACTACTTTCAATTTAATGGTTTTTGAAGTGAAAACTCTTTAGCGGCGTTGTCAGGGGTGGTCGACTTTGTATGAATGACCTTGGACCAAAAAGCGGACAGTTCGGTGCGACAAGAATGGTTATATTTCAATATATCGCTCTCTGTCTACCATGGTTAATGTTACATAAAAGTTACTTAAAACCCACAACAGATGACACTATGCCGCTTCTGGATCGCGCTATCGAAAATCGTAGTAGTTATGATTTGTTCATGGAGGTGGTTGATCGGTTTTGTTGGAATGTAAAATATAAATCGAAAGAGATATTAAACGTTAAATATACGTGTCTTAAATTTCCCGCCATATTCATTTAGTCAAATATATAGTCCTTCTTTGTTGGAAGGCGGTTAAAAGTTTGAGGGGGCAGCTCACTAGAGGCGCTAATTTGGTCCGAATTTTTTTGTATGAAGTCGACATTCTTCTCCGCGAGTAATAAGTGTTCGTGAGCGTTGTACACTTTTCTTGGAATGGGTTAATAACACTACGCTCGCGCCAGGACACGTGACCTGATCGAAAATTCGTAAGATGCAACTTGTTTGCTATCTTAGTTCCCTTACGCGAGCATGAAACTATTTTATTTCGTATCTTACCTAGATGACGGTTTTTCCAATGGTATGGTTTTTTGGGATGGGTAAAAAATGTTTAACTCGCGTCAGGACACGTGACCTGGGGCCTTACTCCCGAAACTGATACGATTTCGATTTACGAGTCTGATCCGATTTCGATTTTGATCTAGATTCGATCCTGATGCGTACTCCCGAACAAAATCGTATCGAAATCAAGATCGCGTTGAGATCGTGTCTTATCAGCGTCGTTAGCTGTATCCGGATATTGTAATAAAAATCTCATAATTTAGTTCAAATACATTAAAACAAGCAAACTCGATACTATAAATGAGACCTCTTTAGCTATCGTGTAATTTGACGTTTGTTTACGATCCGGCCATTTGATTCTCAATCGATTGATTTCGTCGAGAGTACCAAAAGTTACGATCTAACGAACTTCTCGATCCAGGCTAGTTACAAATTGAGCCACCGTGCGATCGTGCGCGCGTCGGGAGTATCAAAAGCTATTGAGATCAAAATGATTCGATTCTCGATTGTGTCGAGAGTAAGGGGGCTGATGGAAAAATCGTAAGACGGAGGGAGAGTAGACCGCCGGTGCGACGTAGGAGAGGAAGTAATATACCCCTCTCTTTCTACCGCGCGGCGAAAATGTATGCCTGCTCCTGCTGTTTCGTTTTAAACTTCTGCCGGCACTGCCGGAGTGCAACCCGTTGTTCTTTTCTTAACTGTCTTACTTATCTAGACAAAATTTTAATACAATTTCATCAAAATTTTAAGTTGATGTAAAGTGACACTGCCAGTAGAAATTATATTGGAAGTGTATGTTATGCCGCAAGCGGCTTTGTATCGCAATCGGCTTGGGAACCGTAAGTTTTGTGGTACACTATTAAGTGACGCCGTTTAGTCAGTCGTAAAGTGTATGTCACCGTAAAATGAAAAACCGTTCGATTGAAATATTACTAGAGAGATTATAATATGTCGACATGAAATGACTAGGGTTACTTATAGTTACTACGGAATTCTAAAAATGGGTTAGGTTAAGTAAGAACATTTTTATTACATTCAAAACGTCTTTAACTATAAGAAAACAGAAGGCTATAAATCATTATGTTTCAAAGATCAACTTGGAACTTAGTTACTAGTCTAAAAATGGGTTAGGTTACGTTAGGACATAACCCATTAATCGATCTACTAGTTAAAGTCCTACGATTATGACCCCATGTTTATGCCGAAGCTTAAATGAAGTTTTTTTTAATGTTATCATTGTTTTTGTTAGAATATAATCAGAAAACCCTGAACCGAATGAAGGTAGATTTCTGTAAAAAGCTAAAGTGCTTTTAGCACTGACATTCGTGTCGCGATAACATTCTGTAAGACTATAAAATATTGGGCTAGTAAGTCACATAAGCTTATGGCACTGTAACCGATTGCACTATGTTACCACTTATGGTTATTTAAAATTATGTACTAGTAACCAATTGTATTACGTTACCGCTTGCGGCACTCTATACACATCCAATTATATTTTATTTTCACTGTACTGGTAGTGAGTCTTGGAAGACAGAAACTTGCAAATGTTTGTGTTCCAATTTCCTTCCATGCACGAAGCAAGCTACCCATAGATCTTAATTCATAAGCTTCTGTTACAATTATTTAATGAGATTATATATAATTCATGATGTATTATATTCCGTGGCCAGTGGGTAGACCGTTTGATTCGCACTCACGAGAGTGCAGGTTCGAATCCCAGGTTATGGCGTGTACCAATGAGACTTTTTCAGATCTCAAGTACATTATATGGACGCTCTAACGTTGAAGGAAAACATCGTGAGGAAACTCGCACACGGATAGCCCCAGACGTATCGACCAGTCATTCCTCTGGACTAGGCTGACTATGTTGTGAGAATGCCGTATGTGCTTGGGCAACCATACGATATTTAAAAACCAACTGTCTCAGGCACTACAGTATTTCAAGAGTGGTTACTTCGCTCGAAGAGTACTGTATAAGTAACCCAATAACGGATGAAAAGGCCTAAGTTTTTTTTAATTGTATCAATCCATCTTGAATTATACAAACAATTTGTAAACAATCAGACGTAAATAACGGTAGTAAAACTATCTGAATTGTCAGGCAATTTTACAATTACCTCCTTCTGCGACAATAAAATTACGAGTCACATACATATTACGTACCCTTAGCATTCAAACCATTCAATTATTAACTAAATTATTAGTTCCTATTACAAAAAAGCTTATCCTACTTATAAATCCTACTAATATTATAAATATAAAACTTTGTGAGGATGTATGGATGTTGGTGCAGAGGAACAGCTGGAGTGTAATGTACAAACTGTATAGTGTATACCTTAGTCAAGTTATGTGGCTTGGCCATTTCGTTCTTACAAGAATTTTATAACAGAATTATTATTTTTAAACAAAAAATTAAACCGACTTCCAAAGTAAAAATACACAAAAAAGTATAAAATAAAACTTATTTTATAAATAATTCCCCTTTTAAATTTGTCTATTTCTCTACTTAATCTTCTTTATTTTGAAGTCACTACCAGCCCAAATGATATCCTACAATATTTTATAGAACTCACGTTCATATTTGCTGGTACCGACTTCAAAATTAACAAGATTAAGTAGAGAAATAGACCAATTTAAAAGAGGAATTATTTATAAAATAAGTTTTATTTCATACTTTTTTGTGTATTTTTACTTTGGAAGTCGGTTTAATTTTTTGTTTAAAAATAATAATTTCGCTATTATTAATACGTCTTAAAAACATCTAAAATAAACGATCGAATGTATAATTGATTACGCGCCAAGGTTCCATTATTATTAATAAGATATTGTTATTAAGATGATGATGATGATTAAGTACAAAGTAAGTTACAAAGTGGCATATGCTTGCAGTTCTTTAAACAATTCCGAAATTTCCTAACGCATATCTTTAAAGACTGAGGACTTCTGTTCAGTGCTTTTGGATTCAGGGTATACCTTGGTACAACGTCTTATTCTTTGGTAGCTTATGCTTGTGTTACTTCAGTAAAAGTCAAAATTACTATATGTGTCGATATAAATTTCGAGGAGTTCCCTCGATTTCTCATGGATCGCATCATCACGTTTCCACTTTAGTGACTAAAGGACCAATTTCGAATTAAACCCTTTACAACAACAAAAGAATTTTGCAAATAGGTCCATAAACGGCAGAGTAATGTTCAAAGATCTCCGTGTTAGTGTAAAATACTATGAGAAATACCTTCTTTATCATCATAATGTGATGATGTATGCTGTGATAGTGGTGGTGATAATGATGATTACTCAAACTGACAAAGTGGCATAAGCTTTCAGTTCTTTAAACAACGCCAAAATCCCCAAACATGTATCTATAAGGAGTCAGGAGTTCTGTTCTGTACTTTTGGATCCAGGGTATACCTTGGAGTAAAATCTTACTTTTTGGTAGCATATGCTTGGACTACTTCAGAAAAAGTCGAAATCACCATATGTGTCCATATAAATTTTGAGGAGTTCCCTCGTTTCCTCGTGGATCCCATCATCAGGTCACCAATTTTCTGAAAATGGGACCAACTTCGGATTATACCTTTTACATCAAAAAAAGAATTTTGAAAATCGGTCAACAGACGGGGAGCTAGCCGCGAACATACAAATAAAAAATATATACATATACAGCCGAACGTATAACCGCCTCCTTTTTTGGAAGTCGGTTAAAAATAGTCCGAAAATGTTTCACCTTACGCCCATGCGAATGTAACGAAGTGGCCAGGCCATATATTTTACTTAGGTGTAGAGTGTTAAGGTGTGTAGAACTCTACTTCTAACTAGAAGTTTGGTTAGAGTCAGAAGCTTGGTTTTACATGAGATCTGATTGTTTTTCGACAGTGCGAGTCATATGGTATGGTTTTGGCATCACTTTATGTTAATAATTATAATGTTTTTGGTGGGATAACTTATTCAGAATGGGTAACCGATGATAAATGGAGAAAAAATGTTTCCATGATGAAATATATTAGTTTTATAGAATAAACCAATATAGTAATGTTTTTCAGTTTATTCAATTAGTTTCTTTTTACTTCCTGGTTCCTACTAATATTATAAATGTGAAAGTTTGTGAAGATGAATGAATGGATGGGTGGATGGATAATAATATATCTATGGACACTTCACACCACGTCAGTCTGGTCCCATGGTAAGTTCTTAGTTCGTAACATGCGTTACGGATACCAGACAACGGAAACATATTTAATAATACACATAATATTTAAGATTTTCATTATATTATACACATTTCTAATACACATCCATGACACAGAAAAACTTTTTGTTCCTTTTGCTGGATTTGAACCCTTTTGGACGGATGTTTGTTATACATTCACGCAATAACTACTGAACGGATTTCGATGAAATTTGGTGTAGTAACTAGTAGTATTTTAGGCTCTGGATTAAAACATGTTTCTATTAAAAAACTTTTTATCCGAAAAAAGTACAGTATTCCCGTGGGGTAGGTACTTACTATATTTACGAGGGCGGAGCCGCAGAAGAATTTTGAAGAACACACAATATCGTATAACACTTACTGAGATTGTTGATAACGAATATTTAATGGTTAATAATATTATATTCTACCAATAAATCACATTAAAAACTGAAACAACACAGTTTTATGGAAAAGAAAGCAACAACGTCACTCTTCCCGCCATAACTCCATTTATTAGGGGTCCCACACACGGTCCGGTCTGTCTTCAGTTCGGCCTGAACGGATGCAACATCGTATCATGTGTCGGCTCGAATCCGTTCAGGCCGAACTGACGTCAGTTGGGTCTACGGTTGCCACCTATTTTTTGCAGATAAAGTACAATGATTATTATAATTTATAGGTAGGAAAAAAGTACATTGTATTTAAAATAAAGTACAATTTATTTATTGTCATTATTATGTTTAAATACATACCTAATTTTTATTGTTTTTGCACTTTGTATCAAATTAATTTAAATTAAATAAGTAATACATTTTTAATCAAATTCAGAGACACTTTGTTTCTTTCGTCTCTCCATTTGCTATAGATCACAGAACATTTTCGGAATATATAATAAAAATGAAATGACTTTATACAAGTTTAAAAAATTATCATTGCTCTTATTAAACACTTGCTGCCTTATTGTGCAGTCGATAGTTCTAAAGTATATTGTAATAAAGTTAGCTACTTAGTTAGTAAAGAATTTTTTCCTTATAGATCATTCATATCTACATTAATTTTTTGCAGATTTATGGGGGGTGGGTGCTCAATCAATCAAAATTTTTGAAAGAAACTTTGAATGATGGTGGAAGATTAATGTATAAGTCTTGTAAGATTCTAGCTATGTCTATCGCAGTATCCCACGAAGTCGTGTTAATACAAACCCATCTTCGGTATTTTTAACATTGTTATTTGTAAACTTATATGATATTTTTTATGAATAAATAAATGAATAAAATAAAATAATATTTTCAATTATCTTAACATGCAGTCGACATCGATTGAGCAATCGATGTATTTAGCTATACGTACGAAAAAAATCATAATATGACTAATGTTTTCAAAATCCTAAAAAAAAACAAATCGTGAAAATAAATTATTTTCGTGTGCTTTATTATTCTCATAAAGTATAGAGTATAATTACCTGAAATAACGTACAATACTAATACTTTATTATAAAGTACGGGTGGTGGAAACGATCGGCCTTGCGTCTGTGGGAGCCTTTAGTTTAATGTTGGGCAAAACTATATCTTAAACGTGTGTGGAAAGCATTAACCCTTTCAGGACCATAAGAAAAGTAAAGGGTATATAAATGTGAAAGTTGTACAATATAGTTAATTAGGCACATAATAAACATACTCTTTAATAAAAATCAAAAAAATATTTATAGGTTTTTTGGAAATTGTTGGGAAGCAGTTTTCCCTATGGTCCATAACGGTAACATATTAGCCTTACAACAGCTACTTTACGTATTCGATATTTTATCAATATTTGAAGTATTTTTTATTCAACTTTATTATTACTGTAGGAAAAGTATTCATTTATATTTAAGTACAATATAAAAACTAGATATTACATAGTACCTAACCAAACAGTGTATTTCATTAGCATAACAAAGAAGACTTTACATAGAACAAAATTCCTCTTAGTCTTATACTTTGCACAGAGCATTTTACCATCTGCATCAGGTGTAGTCGACACTGTAGCTATCATTGAGCGAATACGACAATCTATGTCATAACTCTTTTTGCATCACTAACTTCTGCAATCACTACTAAAGAAATGTAGATTTTAGTGTATCTGTTCAAATCGAATACCTATTTGGCATAATATTGGTCATAAATGGTACTTCTATTCAAATAAGGTTATGTAGACCAAATAAAATGATGTAACAACCTAATACCTATAAATTAGAAGTAGAGGCTTCTATAGAAATACTGTTTATTTACTTGATAACCGAGCGAATCCAGTGACGCCATGGAGCAATTATATTTTGCTTCATGGGTGACGCGTAGCTGTAGATGGTGTTGGTGAAAGAGGAACTTAGCGTTCATAAAAGTCAATTTCAATACCAGGAATCTCTTGATCATTACCATGCGTCAAAATTGCTCCGGCTTTTTTGAGCTGCAAACCGTTTTATTCATCACTACTCACTACTACCATCGACTAAGATCAGTAGAATTTCATAATTCTTTAGAATTTCACATCTCAAGTCCTTTACGAAATATATTTCGCTACAGTATCCAAATATATCCAGCGTAATTTCAAAAATCAATACAAGAATATAGAAATAATTTCATACAAATTGTGCATACTATAGAGTAATATATGGAGGAATTAGTATCCCTTACCGACCATAGGGAAGCTGATTTCCCTTTTAGTTTATGACGACTTATTTCAATATAGATCATAAATAACGGTTTTGAAGAACATCTCAAATATAAAATTAGTTACCAGGGAATAATTTTAGCTCAATAAAAAAGAATATAAAACGCTTTAACGTCACTAAAAACTTTTGTAAAAAATACTGAAAAGGTGCTAAGCAAACTGCTATTTTCCAATTTCTATAAAAACTATACTGCAATGCCTACGTTATTTTGTCATTATAAAAATTATTAAGGTAACATTCAACCACTGATAAAAGAAAAGTATTTAGGCATTGGCATTATAACTTTTGATATTTTTCTAATTTTTTGCTAGGGATGCCTGTTTCCCCGTGGTCGTCAAAGGGTTAAAGGTTAACTTACGACTTAACTTCGCGCCAAAACACCATCTATTAGTTTGATGTTGTGAAAAAACATCTTAAACGTGTGTGGAGGAAGGCTTATGATTTTTTAATATGATGTTAAATAAAAGGCTTTAAATAGTTTATGCCATAAAAATTTGCCAAATGACCTATACCAAATTACAAATCTTACCTATGTTTAGTAGCGGCGGCAGAGAAAACAAAATTCGTGTTGCTCATACTAACAAAAAGAACCGGGATGAAAATCAACAAACACTGGAACATCTGATACTTCTGACAACCGCTCACCAAGTTGGCAATATTATCACCTATTACGACCTTTCTCACTTTCTCCTCTTTGAATTCCGTAGGCATTTTATGTCTTAAAGAAAAAAAGAAAAAGAAATCCGAAAAAAAAACAGTAGGTACGTAACGATCCTCCTATGGTTAACTATGGAATGCTATGTAGCAAGCAAGTGATCTGCGAGCGTATCATTATCTACAGCTCAAATTAGCATCATAATATGCGAACAGTTCGGTACTAAGTTAGCAGTTATTTTTAACCACATTTTAAGCGACTCGAGTTCAAAATAGTACGTGCCTGGAACACATAGTCTATGCATATAGTTAAATGGCGACAAACGTACATAATATTTTCATATTCTGAAATTTTAATGAAAATATATTATTATGATCAACTCTAGATGATAAATGTTTTGCTACTTCGTAAGTTAGCTATTTTTACGTCAAATCGGTAGTGCGAATTATGTAAGAATTTGTAGGTTAAATAAATAATTTGCTTACTAGAATATCGATTTTTATTCGACCTCCGTGGCTCAGTAGTTAGCGCGTTGGCGCTAAAGCCGAAGGTCGCGGGTTCGAATCCCGCCAGGGAACATAAAAGGTTTTTTGTGTTCCAGGGTCATGGATGTGTTAATACACATACACATACAATATGTGTATTATATAGCAAAAATCTTAAATATATGTATAGTATAATAGTATTAAATATATTTCCGTTGTCTGGTACCCGTAACACAAGTTCTTCGAGAACTTACCACGGGACCAGATTGACGTGGTGCGAAATGAAATGTGTGCGTTATTATAATTTTTTATTCCGTTGTTATTTTAGGAAGGTACGTGTATTTAATATGAGATGCCCACCTAATAATAAATGTGTTCTTGGGTTAACAATTCAATAATTAATATGTAACACATTACTCATAAGATAAAGTGAAATAATTTCATTAAAATCTAATTGGTCCGCTATACTAACTCAATTCTAATCTAATTATTCATTATCACAGAATGCCTACTCTCCTTAACACTGGTTTTCTTATTAATCAGGTTTTATAGGTACAGTTACGTTACGTTTTAAGGCCCCCACAGACGAGAGGCCGATCGTTTCAGTTAGAACTGACGTCAGTTCGGCCTGAACGGATTCGAGCACACACACGGAAAAAATCGCATCCAACCCAATTTACGTCAGTTCGGCCTGACCTGATACGGGCCCACACACGGAACAGTCGCATCAGTCCATTCTGGTTTGCCGCGCGCTACGGTCGTGTTTATCAATTTTGTATTTAAACACCGCGAAAACTCATACAACGCTTGTACACGATACACGCCCGCACGGCCGCGGCTCGGGCAAGAACTGAAGCGATTTGTCCTCACACGGTCAGGACAGGCCGCGCGTTCAGGCCGCTCGGTCAGGCCAGAATTAAGGCCCCCACAGACGAGAGGCCGATCGTTTCAGCTGGAACTGACGTCAGTTCGGCCTGAACGGATTCGAGCACACACACGGAAAAAATCGCATCCAATCCAATTTACGTCAGTTCGGCCTGATCTGATTCGTGCCCACACACGGAACAGTCGCATCAGTCCATTCTGGTTTGCCGCGCGCTACGGTCGTGTTTATCAATTTTGTATTTAAACACCGCGAAAACTCATACAACGCTTGTACAAGATACACGCCCGCACGGCAGCGGGTCGGGCAAGAACTGAAGCGATTTGTCCACACACGGTCAGGACAGGCCGCGCGTTCAGGCCGATCGGTCAGGCCAGAATTAATGTTGCCAACTTAGTTATTTTACAAAATTTTACTAAATTGAGTATTTTATTCCCTCCTTGGTAGAAATTTAGTTATTAGTAGTGTTTAAGTAGGAAAGAGCCAGACAGTAATGATATGCAAAATAGCTACTAAATACGTAATATTTCCTAGTATATTTTAATTTAATGGTAAAATTTATAATCAAATTCAATTAGGTAATGAAAAAAATTTAATATAATAAAACCTAAAATGCAGTGGTTTTTGGGGGGCTTCAGGAATTCCTAAGTTAAGTAGCCTCTTTAGTAGTTTTTAGTAGTTTTAGTAGAAATCGATACGAGTTTAGTAGTTTCACAAAAAAAGAGCTGGCAACACTGGAACGAATCGCTTCAGTCCGTACGGCCGCCTGATGCGATCTCGAAATTGCACACACACGATACGATTTTGCATCCGTTCAGGCCGAACTGAAGGTAGACCGGACCATGTATGGGGCCCCTTAATGTTGCCAACTTAGTTATTTTACAAAATTTTACTAAATTGAGTATTTTATTCCCTCCTTGGTAGAAATTTAGTTATTAGTAGTGTTTTAGTAGGAAAGAGCCAGACAGTAATCATATGCAAAATGGCCTAGGTTAAACACAAAAAAAAATTTATCATAATAATACATTCGTCCGTAATTTTCTTAAAACTACCCGTTTAATTACTATATACGTAATATTTGCTAGTATATTTTAATTTAATGGTAAAATTTATAGTAAAATTCAATGAATGAAAGAAATTTAATATAACAAAACCTAAAATGCAATGGTTTTTGGGGGGCTTCAGGAATTCCTAAGTAGCTTCTTTAGTAGTTATTTAGTACTTTTTACTAGTATTCAGTACGAGTTTAGTAGTTTCACAAAAACAGAGCTGGCAACACTGGAACGAATCGCTTCAGTCCGTACGGCCGACTGACGCGATCTCGAAATTGCACACAGACGATACGATTTTGCATCCGTTCAGGCCGAACTGAAGGCAGACCGGATCATGTATGGGGCCCTTTACGATAAAAATTTCCACCATTCATTCTATTCTTCTAATAAGGCTGCCGTGGCCCTCAAATATGAAAAACTAGCTTTTGTCCCCGACTTCGTCCGCGTGGAACATTTACTTTGGGGTATCGGTAAAATTTACCCGCGACTTCATTTACTTAGAAGGAGAAGCGCTTCCCCCTCACGACTGCCCGCAGCGCGCCGCACATCATGATTATTTTATTACTGCGATATCTTCTAAAATACTTATTGAAATCAAATGAATAACGTATATACTTGGATAAGGATTTATATCATCTTTTTGAAAACGCCCTCACAAATAATGCTTAATTCTAGAACAAATTTGGTTAGCTTAAAAAGGTTAGTGTGAGCCAACCTTAAAATATAGATATATACAGTCACGGACTTTTTTTAGAACTTTTAAAGGGAATCAATTCTGTCATACATAATTTTAGCGAAACTTTAACCGTTTCCGCAGCTGACGTAACGAAAACTCTCAAAAGGAAAAAAAAACCCGTTTTGAAACATTGGTGATTGGTGCTCCGCTCGTATTAAGCTAAACATAATGTTATATAGCCTAAAGCCTTCCTTGATAAATGGAATATCCAACACAAAAATATTTTTTCAATTCGAATCAGTAGTTCCTGAGATTAGCGCGTTCAAACAAACAAACAGACAAACTCTTCAGCTTTATAATATTAGTATAGATTTTCTCTGCTTTTGCAAAATGTTTGACTGATGCTTCGCTCCTATTGGTCGCAGCGCAGCGTAATGTTATATAATAATAGCTTAAAGCCTTCCTCGATAAATGGACTATCCAACACAAAAATATTTTTTCAATTTGAACCAGTAGTTCCTGAGATTAGCGAATAGCGTGTTCAAACAAACAAACAAACAAACAAACTCTTCAGCTTTATAATATTATATAGTATAGATGAGTACAGACTATTATTGACGTAATTTAAAACAGTTATAAATACAAAAGAGCTATTCTCATTCTCTCGGCAAAACAAACTCAAGCATTATTTTATGCCAGTTTTCTGAGAGGCCGTGGTATTTCCCCAAATAAGCACTACCGATCTGATGATCTAATTAAATTATTATTATCTACTGTAGTACTCGGCGGAAAAATGTGGCAGTACCTAAGCATTAAATTTACTAAAGTGATGATGATGACCACGAATATAACTTTGGCAATAGCAAAATTTCAAAGTCATTGATATCGATGTACAAAACTCTGATGAGTAGTCATCGTAATAATATGTTGTTGTATCGTGTGAAGATGGTGGTGATGATGACGATGATGATTATTGTAAGTGGTATGATCTCATATGCTTACAGTTCTTTAAACAACGCCGAAACGCGAAACGTATACCTTTAAGGACTCAGGAAATTTCTTTAGTACTTTTGGATCCAGGGTATACAATATGTACAAAAGTTTACTAATTATTGGTAGCATAATATGTTCATAAAAAATTCGAAAAGTTCCCTCGATTCATCATATTAGGTTACCACTTTTTTGAAAATGAGACCAACTTGCCAAGTTCAATGAACATACAAAAAATCTATTATAATATATACAGCCGAAAGTATAACCGCCTCCTTTTTTGGAAGTCGGTTAAAAATGTAACTATCAACTCTGTTAGGTAAGTTTATCTTGCGAAATGCGATACAAGCTCCTAAGTCCTATATAACTTGAGAAGCCTCCGTCATAGATGTTAAAATTATTATTGTTGTTTACTTACGTAACACAAAAGCATCATAAGTATCATATCTTCTATACAACGTGTAACATATAAGGTATACCAATGCAGTGATAATACTTATGAAATTGAACAACTTTCCCCAAGGAACATAGGTCGAAATATGAAAACTAAAAAATTTGGACCTCCCATACAAATCGCACGGTCAGCAAATCAAATTAGAAAAGGTGTTGTAGGAGTAGGTGTAGGTGTAGGACGTAGGTTGCATTGTAAGTGTAGTTATTTATTAATTTCAGTTCATATTTATGACAGAACATTGTACGTAACGGGACAGCTAGTTTACAATAATAACAATAATAATAAAAAACGTACCACACCGATTTCCGTGACGGTGGCCGCTTTCATTAACACCAGGCCAGTTACGCAGGAGTAATTTTATAGTGCCCAAGTGTGTGCGAACTACCTACACAAGAGCTCTCTATCATCCTAACCCAGTAGGACGGATAACCGATACGACTGGTGAGAGATCAGGCGCACATCCAACGCATGGATCATCTCTCTTGTCAGACAACCGGTGATCAGCCTGCATTGTCCTAACTCCTATTATGTTGCTTAGTCATAAGCAACATAATATTCAGTATTATATATTAAGTTCTAACTTATATATATGTCACCGTAAAATTGTAAAAACCGTTAGATTGTAATATTACTAGAGATATTATAAAATGTCGATAGATTGTCAAATAAAAATTTATTCTTACAATTTACACGTTATTTTTCGTTATATTGTAATATTTACAGTGCCGATTGGTTAAACGGCAAGTGCTCCGCGTCGCCATATTTGTTTGTTTTGTCATAATAATAATTATAACGAAAAATGATGCGTACAATTGCAGGGAGAAATTTTTATTTGACAATCTAATGGTTTTTACAATTTTACGGTGACATATATATTAGAAGTAAGAACTTATATTTCTTATTACCTAATAATGTATATTATATGACAGCCTCCGTAGTCTAGTGGTTAGGGCTTGGCTCTCGACTCAGAGGTCCTGGGTTCGATTCCCGCATAGGAACAACAAAAATGTTGTTTCTAAGTCTATAGTCATGGGCTTAGATATGAGCGCAGTGCCGGCGCGCCGCCGCCGCCGCGAAAATCTATCGGCGCGCCGCCGCCGCACAGTGTAAGAAAAACGCAATCTAGCGGGATTTAATTCAAAATTCGAACATTGTTTTATTTATGAATTACTTGGGTCTATTTATTCCATAATTACTACTTAAAACGACGGCATATTTCATTTTGTTGTGGGTAGGTCAACATAAATATTAGAAATGTTTATATCAGCAGCCAAACTAAGTCACACTCTCTACGAATTTTGCAGCGTTAATTTGTGCTAACGTAGTGATTATAAAGTCAATAGTGTTATTAACTTTATTTATTATAGTATTTCTGTTTAACACGTAAGTACATATACATTTTGTTCGATTTATAATAGGCAATATCTGTTAAATTCAACCATTTCTAGTAGGATAATAAATTAACTTCAACTTTTTATGTTTTAAATTAATTAAACCCGAAAACAAGTTAAATAGCATTATATAGTAAAGTATATACCATCATAATAAAGCTGATGGTCTTAATTAACAGACAGAATTCACAAAGTTTGCGCATTTTTGCGGCACCCATACATTTTTTTATTATTTTCAACTTATTATTTTATATATAAATATTTCGTACCGAAGGGAAGAAATTAATAAATTACAAAATTAAACGGCAATGGTTTTATAAAACTATAAAAACACTTATTATAATTTATTACAATCAAATAAATGAGTTTTGTATCATCCGGAATTAAATCCCGCTAGATTGCATTTGCCGCCGCGAAAATCTATCGGCGTGCCGAGTGAGTGAGAGGAATAGTCATAGTGTGTAGTTTCAGTCAGTGACTATGAACATTCTAGTTTATAATTATATTAGTATGGATATCCGCTCCGCTCCTACATCAGTGCGCTAGAGAATCTTCCGCTTGTACCTGAACTTGATAATCCTCTCTCGTTTGAAGAATTCTGCAAAGCTACGGCGCGGCTAAAAAACGGCAAGTCACCGGGCTCAGATAGTCTACCTGCCGAAGTTTTCAAATACGGAGGGCCCAATATTAAAAACAGACTGTTTGAAATCGTACAGCGCATATGGACTACAGAAGTCGTACCCCAAGACTGGAAAGATGCTGTCATATCCAAACTGTACAAAGGTAAGGGCGACCTATCAGATTGCGGCGCATATAGGGGCATTGCTCTTCTTACTGCAGCCGGTAAGATATTGGCCCATATCATCAATAGACGGTTAAGTATGTTGGCTGAGCGCTGTCTCCCTGAAAGCCAATGCGGCTTCCGCCCAAATAGAGGCATAGTTGATGCCATTTTTGTGGTGAAGCAACTGCAGGAAAAATGCTTGGAACAGCACCGTGCACTGTACATGTGCTTTGTCGACCTGGAAAAAGCCTTTGACCGAGTACCTAGAATGGCCCTGTGGACGGTTCTGAGGAAAATGGGCTGTCCTGTGAAGTTTGTTAACATAGTGCGCCAATTCCATGATGGAATGATGGCCAGAGTTCGTCATGAAAACGACTTCACAGACCAATTCCCGGTAACAAGCGGTGTCAAGCAGGGCTGTGTCATGGCCCCTACACTTTTTGCCCTCTACTTTGCTGCCGTAGTGAATGACGCCCTGAGGAACTGTAGCGGTCAGATTCAATTGAACGTGCGAACCGACAAGAGTGTCTTCGACTTGTCACGTTTTAGATCGAAGCGCAAAACCCAACAGCGCTCTCTGCTGGAAGTCCTTTATGCCGATGACGTGTGCCTAATGGCTGACAGTACTGAGCACTTGCAGCAGTACCTAGATGAGTTGGACCAGTCATGTCGTAAATTTGGCCTGGTGATCAGCGTGTCGAAAACGCAAGTCCTGAAGCAGCCTGCAAGAGGTGCTAGTGCAAGCGACACACCGATTACCCTAGCTGGAAAGGAGCTGGAGGAAGTAGAGACTTTTCGTTACCTCGGCAGCCTTATACGAAGTGACAACCGTCTAGAATCGGACATTTCTTCAAGGATCTCGAAAGCTGCTAGTGCCTTTGGGAGGCTGGATCAAAGAGTTTGGAATTCGCACGACTTACGCCTACAGACTAAACTTGCTGTATACAAAGCAATTATCCTACCCCTGTTGCTTTATGCCTCCGAGACATGGTGCCTTTACAAGGCTGATATCAAACGTCTCGATAGCTTTCACATGAGGTGTCTACGTGCAATTCTTAGAGTCAAATGGCAAGATAAAGTTCCAAACACTGAGATTCTAAGGCGCACAAAAATGTCTGGTATGGAGTGTCTTCTCATGCAAGGCCAACTTAGATGGTGTGGACACCTTGTGCGCATGGGCGACACCCGCTTACCTAAGAGCGTATTCTTTTCGGAGATAACAACTGGAAAGCGTAAGCCTGGGGGCCAGTACTTGCGTTATAGGGATGTTCTCAAGCGGCATTTGGTTGCGTGTGGCTTACAAGATAACACCTGGCAGGAGCTGGCGCGTGTGAGGCCTGACTGGCGAAAAGCTGTAAAAGAAGGCACCGAGAACTTCGAAAAAGCTCGTATGGAAGATTTGGATGCCAAACGCCAACACCGCAAGACTCGCTCTAAGCCCAAGTATAACTATACGTACAACTCCACTGGTCAGCTATACTGCGCAACGTGTAACCGAGTATTTCAGACCAAGCTTGGTTTCTCCAGCCATATACGAGCTCATTCAAGGAAGCATTAAGGGTCGCCGTCGACGGATGCGTCGTGGAGGACATCATCATCAGTATGGATATATCACCATATATCCATACTGATATAATTATAAGCTAACTGACCCCGACAGACGTTGTTCTGTCTTAAATATGAACTGGTATTAATAAATGACTACACCTACTCCTACACCTATACCTACACTTACACCTACTCCTACACTTGCACCTACTCCTAGTCCTACTCCTACCCCTACTCCTACACCTATGCCTACACCTGCTCATACACCTTCTCCTACCCTACTCCTACACCTACGCCTACACCTGCTCATACACCTACTCCTACTGTGGGTAGGTGTATGTTGTAGGAGTAGGTGTAGGAGTATCCTACACCTACTCCTACAACATACACCTTTGCCAATATTTAAACAAAAAAGTCTAGCCCGCGCCAATACGCCCGCGTAAGTAGGTACAGTAAGTAATCCACGGGTATATATCTCGCGATAAAAATTAGCCTATGTCAAGGCCCCACGGTCTACTTTGTATCTATGCTAAACATGATAATCGGTTTAGTAATTCTTACGTGAAAACGTAAAGTATCCTACAGGAACCGTACATTTCCCCGCAAAAAGTAGCCTACGTCATTCCCCGTGGTCTAATCTATATCTGTGCCAAATTTCACGATGATCAGCTCAGTAGTTTTAACGTCGAAGCGTTCAGGTTTATTTTTTCTTTTTCTATAACTTACTAAATTCTTAATATCTATTGAATGGAATAGCCGATTTAAACGATTCAAAAAGTAATGTACATGAATTGAAACAGTCTTGACAACAATATGATTCTATTGGATAAGGATTTAAACAGAAGTATGAATAAAATTAATAATATTATGTTTATAGCAGTTTTTCCGCTAAATAATACCCACAACCTGCAAGCAAATGTGTGAGTGCACGCATAAGCATGCGTAACGCACCTCCCTTCTCCCACACTGCTTATGCGTGCACTCAGATGCAAGATCGTGCAAACACCACCACCACACAAGCAACAATGTCGGCAAGATCGTGCAAAGCCCCACACCACCATGCAGGTTGCAAAACTCGACGCGCGTTTCGCCCCGAACCCGGAGCATCCTCAGGAAGTGGACCTGCGAACAAACTTTGTTGAAACGCGCGTCGAGTTTTGCAACCTGCATGGTGGTGTGGGGCTTTGCACGATCTTGCCGACATTGTTGCTTGTGTGGTGGTGGTGTTTGCACGATCTTGCATCTGAGTGCACGCATAAGCAGTGTGGGAGGAGGAAGGTGCGTTACGCATGCTTATGCGTGCACTCACACATTTGCTTGCAGGTTGTGGGTATTATTTAGCGGAAAAACTGCTATAAACATAATATTAATTAATTTTATGCTATGGATTTCCGCAAAGTAACGCCTGATTCTATTAAGAAGTATGAATAACATGGTCGAATTTTGGTCGTTATTTCTATCAACTTTAAAAATGTAAAAAGTGGTTATTGTGACATAACAATAATAGTTGGACATATAGCATCGCAAAGCTTTTTGTAGTTATTGATATGTTCTTTAATATTGTAGAACATACTTTTATTCTATCATCAATAGTTTCCGCAGCGCATGCTACGAAATTTATTTTATTGCGTCTTGTATCTGTGTGTGTCTGTTTGTCTGTCTTTCACGCCTAAACCACTGAATAGATTTAAATGAAATTTGGTACACATATAGTCAAGAGCCTGACAAAGGACATAGGCTTTGGCATTTTTTATCGCGTGATATATACGGTTCTCGTGGGTTACTGTACTTACGCAGGCGGAGTCGCGGGCATCAACAAGTATTGATATAAACCTTACTTCTTGCTTACTTTAAACGAGGAGAAGGCGGTGAACCTCCACATAATTCATCGAAAGAGCTCTACATGAAAGATAACATGCTTACTAGTAAGTTAGACTTACTGAAACGGTGTTGATGGAGCTAGTAGATCGCATTTCAGGAAACTAGACCATTATGGTGTAAGGGGCACATAGCTTAAAATGTTAACATCTCTCACGTCAGAAGGTCTCTGAATGGGGTAGACTTAACTTAGTCCAATTCAACCCCTCTAAGACACAAGTTTGCGCGTTCACCGCTAAAAAGTTACCAATGGTCGTATGTCCTCGTTTTGAAAGCATACTCATAACTGTCTCCTCCATCATTGGAATACTTGGTGTTAACATATCGAGCGAGGTCCAGTTCCGATATCATCTGGAGGGCAAGGCCAAGTTAGCCTCCAAGAAGCTTGGTGTTCTGAACAGGTCAAAGCAGTATTTCAGTCCGGTCCAACGCCTACAACTCTATAAGGCGCAGGTTCGGCCTCACATGGAATACTGTTCTCATCTCTGGGCAGGGTCGCCAAAGTACCAGCTTCTCCCTCTGGATTGTATCGAACGTAGGGCCACTCGAATTGTCGACTGCCATAGTGCTTCAAACAGGCTTGACTCCTTAGAGCTACGTAGAGATGTAGCATCGCTCTGCATCCTCTATCGGTTATATTATGGGGAGTGCTCCGAGGAATTGTTCGGACTTATACCTGCTGCAACTTTTCGCCACCGTTCCATGCGACTAAATATTTATCATCCTCATCACCTTGATGAGTGGCAGTCCTCCATCGTGCGCTTTACCCGAAGCTTTCTACCGCGCACGTTAAACCTCTGGAATGAACTGTCGCCAGCAGTATTTCCGGACCACTACGACCTGCAAACCTTCAAGAAGGGAGCGTATTCCCTCCTAAAAGGCCGGCAACGACACGACACCCGCAACATCAGAGAAGTTGCAAGTGGCAACTTCTCTGATGTTGCGGGTGTCCATGGGCGACGGTAATCGCTTTCCATCAGGTGATCCGTTTGCTCGTTTGCCCCCTTGTTTTATAAAAAAAAATCTTATTTAAGTAACAGGACACAAAGGGTTGAAGTGAATGGCAAGATGTCATCTGGAGCCAAAATAGATTTAGGAGTGCCGCAAGGGTCCATTTTAGGTCATTGCCTCTTCCTGATCTACATAAACGATTTGCATTTTCTTGTTAAAGATATACTAGAGATAGTGTTATTTGCTGACGATACTTCACTTATTTTTAAAGTGAAGCGACAGCAGTCGGACTATGACAGGTTGCACGGTGTAATGCTCTCTCTGAAATATAATTTTCTCAATGCATCTAAAACAAAATGTTTAAAGCTTAGTTTACCAAATGTGAGACATGTTAAACTTGACCCAGTGGACTCAACTGTATTTCTAGGTATAATATTAGATTCTAAATTGCAGTGGGGTCTACATATTGCTAACCTAGCGAATAGTCTCAGTTCTGCAGCATTTGCAGTCAGAAAAAATTGACAAATTTCTAACGAGGCATCGGCACTGTTAGTTTTTTTAGTTATTTCCATAGCAGAATGGCCTGTGGTATACTTTTATGGGGCAATGCCTCCGATATTAATTCTATTTTGTGCTACAGAAGCGAGCTATTAGAGCTATTTATAAGATGTCCCCATATATACGCCTCCCTAAGAGAAAAATTTAAAGAAACAGTGATACTGACTGTACACTCACAATACTTTTTTGATAATGTTATGTATGTAAAAAAATATAGTAAGTAATGAATTTAATAAAAAAAAAATGTGACCAACATAACATCAATACTAGGAATAAGCACAAGCTGGCTGTGCCAGTGACTAGACTCAGTAAAATAAGCCATTCTTTTAAAGGTCAGTGTATAAGTTTCTATAATTCCCAGAAAATGTGAAAAATTTGTCAATAAATAAATTTAAAAAAAGTAGTTAAAAGACATTTGTGTGCCAAAGGTTATTATAAAGTTAAATATTTCACTGAGGACAGCATACACTGGGAATAAGATGACCATATTATGAGGCAATTTCAGTTTACTAGTTATGCAATGTACTTCTGTACTGGAATATATTGTAATTTTCTTTTTTATGTTTACATATTTTTTGTTGTATACATGTTACATGTATATTTTTGTATACATGTATATTTTTTAAAAAGAACAATTTTGGCTATCCTTTTTACTAAAAGTTGGCACCCAAGCGAGTTTCTTACGCCGGTTCTTTTTGCCAGGATAGGGTTCTGAATCGGTGGTAATTGTAATATTTTTTTCTTGTTTGACGTTCGGAAAACAAAACCTTGTTTTTTTATTCTGAATAAAAAGTTTTTATTTTTTATTTTTATTTTATTTATATATTCATTGATAGAGATAAACTACTATAATGTGGATCAAATATTGACACTAAGGAGAAGGTTGACCCAAGGATGCACACAGGGAGGGGTACTGTCGCTGCTGGAGTGGTCCTTGATAGTGAATAGGCTGCTAAAAGAACTGAACGATAGAAGATTCTTTGCTCAAGGATACGCTGACGACCTAATAATAATAATAGCCCCCACTATTACATAACACTTATTTCGGTGACGGTGTCCGGTTTATTTTTATAAGGTTCTGGTATGTGCGCAGTACACAAGAGCGCTCTCTCTTCATTTAGTCTCGTAACCCAGTGGGACGAATAACCGACACGACTGGCGAGAATGATCTCTCGATCTCTCATGCCATCCGACACACGGATCATCTTTCTTGTCAGACAATGAGGCGATCAGCCTGCACTGTCC